>CM060937.1:785549152-790549152 GCA_030765085.1 Allium cepa | reverse complement strand
GATAAATCAGAGGTTAATCAATTAACGAATTGGTAATTAATTAATGATGATGTAAGCAAAGATTTATTTTGATATAAGTAATTAATTTAATTCATTTTAAATTAGTTAAAGATGATGTAATTAATTTAATTCATTTTAAATTAATTATAGATAGTATGATTATAAATCATTGCTTATGAATGGTTGTTATTGGTTGCTTTGAATAGTTTTGAATCTCAGAAATGAGATTAGTAATGATTGATATGGATGCATTGGTTGCATTGTGATATTGATATGGATTGTCTTTTAATACTGATAATGTAGATTATCTGTGGTTTAATAATGATAATTATCTGTTGTGAATCTATGAATTATTTATCTGTGTGTATATAGATAATATAATTGAATTGTTTTAAACTCTAAAACAACTTGGACCTAAAAGACACGCTTTGGATTTCGATGAGACCGGGATCAGGTTCCATATTTGGATATCCGAAAACCACATCGATTCCAATTAAACGTTAGGTCGTTAATCCAAGTGGAGCGAGTGAAGACACACAACGGAATACTAATATCTAACGCTTATGCATTCTCGGATACAGATAGAAGTTTGTACAAAGAAAAAGAATCATTTTATTCAACACTATTAAAATTTTGTACAGATACAAGTTCCAAGGTAAAAAGTAAAAGAAGAATGCGGGGGCCGGTACCCGCACAATTTCGGGTCAGTACATGCAAAAAAGGCAAAAAGCGATATGAAAGCTACAGAACCAGAGCCATCATTTCTTCTTCCGTCCACCTTTTGAGCCCGCACCCGGCCGAATAACCAACTTCTTAGGCCGGCTTGTAAGAGTAGGGGATGAAGGAGAAAGTGGCTCAGTCGGACTTTCTTCTGTTTCTTCTTCCCCAGTTAAGGATCCCTTCTTCTTCTTCCTCTTGGAAACTCCCTGCTTTCCTCTCTTCTTGGAGGAAGACCCACTCCCTGGAGAAAGAAGTTTAGATAACGGTTCAACGTCGGAGCCAGTTGGTTCTGGAGTCCTCTCGCTTCCTTCAGTTTCTTCTCCCCTCGGATCTTGAGAAGCAACAGGATCATCTAAGCCGTGAAGAGCTTCTATTTGCTCCTCTTGTGACCCGGGTTGCGAGGCAGAAGGAGGAGTGACCTTAAGAGGCGGAGAAGGAATAATTGGAGGAGGAGAAGCCTGAACAATGCCCGACGTTTTCTCTATAGAAGGAAAAAAGTTCAAGTCAGTAAAAAGCGGAGATAAAGGTTCGCTGAGATTCAAGAAGTAGTCAAAAAGCTCATCAAGTTCGTAAGAAACAGATGAGTAGTCTACTTGGGCAAGATTGTCAGTAGGGTTACTGCAGAAGTTGGTTCCCTGACTTCAACTTCGTAAGCCTGTGCCTCAGCACTCTCGCCGCCTTCATCTCCACCTTGTATGCTTGTGATCTCAGTGGTAACTTTAGTAGGAGATGAGGAATGAGAACTAGAACCGATAATGCCAATTTCGGCTGAAGGAGAAGGTTGAATTGGAGCAGTTGAGATGATTTTTCCTGAATATTCTCCTGCCGCTGTTTCGGCCCTTAATTTTGCAAGCTGTTCTCTCCCCCTAGCGAGAGCGACACGAGCATCATCATCAAGATAATGCTCCTCAAGAGCTGACTCAGCATAGCCAGTGCCGTTACCACCAAGCATATCGAGTGCGGCCTCCCAAACTTCAGCTAGAGTAATTTAATACTTGGGGCCTAGAAAGGCGAGGCTACCGTGCCCCAAGACGATATGCAGGTAGAAATCAAATAATGTTGAGCTGATGTTGGTCCTCGTTGCCTCGTGAGATTCTTCAGCTGCAATTTTGCCGGCAACGGCCTCTCACGCTCCATTTCTGCTTTAGAAAGTTGAAGCTTAGCATTTGGATCTCCGCCTCTTGGGAGCTGTTTTTCTTCCGAAGCTCTTCAATATCAGCAACATAGCCCTCACTAATTCTTTTTTGCACTTCGAGCCTGTCTTCGGCATCCCTTTGGCTGGCATGAGCATCTCTCACTTGTTTTAGGAGCACTTCTTCTTTTTGAGAATTGGAAGTAGAGGAAGCATCAACCTCTTGTTTCAGTTCTTCAACTTTTGCTTCAAGCTCTTCATTGTAAGAAGCAATGCTCCTCATCTCAGTGTCATGTTGTTCAAGAACCTTTTGCCATTCGGCTTTATCATTTTCCATAGTGAGCATGGCCTCCATGTTTGCACGATTAACCCTTTGGAGCTCGTCAGCTAGTTTTTGCCAGTTCGACATCCTCTCAATATCAAGCTTGACGGCATCGAGGTTTCGTAACATAGCAGACTTGTCAATGGGGACCAAGTCAAGGTCAAACCTTACTCCCTTCAGACACCACTGTGGAAACCGACTTTGCAAAGTGGCCGGACCCGGTCCGACTTGGAATTTGGGCCTGCTAATTATTGTTTGGATGTCTGTCTTCCCGAGAGCGGGAGAGCCGGAAGGAATTTCAAGCGAGGCAGGGGCAGTAACCTTTTCAGGAGTTGTAGAGGTGTGCTTCTCACCATGTCAGGCTCGCTTGCTCGAATCTTCAACCATATGACTTTTTCCTCTGTCATCATGGGATTTTCTTTTATGGGAATCGTCGCCTCTCTGCGAAGAATCGTGGCGCTCCTCCCCCTCTCTTCTTTCATAACGCTCCTCTTGAGCCCTCTTCTCTTGAGCCTTTCGAGCGGCTCTTTCTTCATCAGATTCTCTGTAAGAGCGGAGGTAATGCCTGTAATCATATTGGCTACGCCTCCCGTAGCGCTGGAAATCATCATAGTAGGATCCGCTGCGCCCCATCGGAGGATCTGAAATAAAAAAGAGCTAAATTTTAGAATTCTTCAAAGTACAAAAGTCAGAAGCATAAAAGTGCCGAAAAAATTCTAAGTGTGTATGATGTGCAAACTACGCGCATCAAACTACAAACCATTCTTTAATTGAGGAGTGGTTGTGGGTGTAATAGTTAGCGTCAACTCTTGAGTTGACGGAGTCTGTTGCAGGATAGAAGTCGCTTCAACTACTGAAGAAGAAACCCCGGTAGTGATAGGATCATCTTTAAAGATCTCTTGCGAGGTGGCAAAGAGGTCGCTCAGCCCTTCGAAAGTATCGTCCCTACTCTGCTTGACAAGGCTAGTTTTCTCGGCTTCCTCGCCAGATTTCTGTGACAGTCGGGGAGATCCCTGGGGCTCTTCTTTCTTAATAACCGGGGCATGTTCTACAGATGGCCCCGCAACATCAACAGAAGTGGAGCACTTCACTAGCAAAGCCTCGTGAGCAGGTCCTTTTGGTATGGATGTGTCTGTAGAAACCGGGGCATCTGATGCTATAGGTGGGGAGTCTGGACCCTCGCAGGGGTGTGTGGAGCGAGAGGGATGAAGAAGTCCGAACTGGTGAAGGAATTCGTCGTTCAGCAAAAATTTCATATCCCGCTCTTCAACCGGTACCGCTACAAGCCTCTCCAGAGTTGGCTTGTGACTGGGATCTCTACAAGGAGGGGGAAGCGCTGAAGAAAAAAAAGGAATGATGATGAAGTTAACACTGGCAATTCGAACTTCAAAAGACTCAGAATATAGAGGAGGTAAAGGTAGATGATCTTACTTCCTTCTCTCCACACAGCATAAAACCCGGGGGGCAACAGACATAGAAGAATTGAGTTAAGAACCCATGGGCAGTATCAGGGAGGCCAACGATCAATTTACGATTTCGTGCGCTTCTCACAACGGTAATAGAAGGATGATCCTTAGTCTTAGTAAAGGAGCATAGGAAGCAGATCTCGTCAATGCTTGGAAGCTGGTCAAATGTTCTCCTAAATAGCACGCACAACCCCATCAGAATGGCATAGCCATTAGGGTGTAGCTGGATTGGGGAGATAGCTAACCGAAGAAGTAGATTTTGGAGAAAGTTGTTGAAAGGGGGAATGGCCCCGCTTATGTACATTTGCCGATTAACCGCTACGAAGCCAGTAGGCGCCACATCAGCGGTGTCACCTTTTTTAGGGAAAATGGCGTATGCTTCAGCAATGCCAAACTGACCACACAACTGACGAAAAACTTTGTACGATAAGGTGGTGGGGGCTCTTTCCGGAGGATTGACTAGCGAAGCCAGAATAACAGCTGCCTCTCCAGCTTGAACTGTTGTATCTTCTTCCTGAGAAGTCATTCTACACAAGCAACTGGATATTCAAATGTGAAGGTGCACGTTTCCTAAAAGTGTGAAGTGTCGTGCAAAACTAATAAAAATAGCAAGTAAATATAACTGGAATTAAACTAGTCGATGATTGATCGATTACAAAATTTCAGAACTTGTTAATATAAAGTTCAAGCATAATATTAGTGCAGGCTGGTCAGTTTCAATTGACTATTTCAATGTTGCTTTAATATTTTACTTGAAATTGATGAAAGCGCTTCGTTCATACAATTTATTTGAGTTAATTATCTGTTATTAACTAATCTGTCATTTGACGTGGGCAGTCAATGGAAGTATATTTGTCCCATTTTTCTGCAAGTGTTGTGTTTAACAGGTTGATAGCGTTAAAGTTAGAATAATCTGTAAAGAAACGCAACAAAGTTCAAGCAGTATATTCTGGCGATTCAAATTGGAAGTACAATCAAGTTTTGACGACATCTTGAAGTTTTCAAATTCTTGTTCAAGCCATTTAGTCATAGTCCAAAAATCCTCTAAGCCCTAAGTCGCTCACAACCTAATAGAGGGATGAAATTGGCTTAGGCTAAAGGAAATAATTCGGCCGTAAAAGATTGTCTAAGTGCTGAGTCGTCCACGATCTAAAGGTTAAGTCGCCCACGACTTACAAGACTTCCTGCAAGTTAAGTCGTTGGCTCATTGAATCATTAGTCCTATAAGCCGCAAGACTTGTTGAGAAGAAAAGGATTCGGTTTGAAATGGAGTGGATCTCTCAGGTCTTAACTCGGCTACGACTCAGGACTAAATTGTTCACAACCCTAAGGCCAAGTCATGAAAATCTCAAATCAACACAAAGCAATGGAGTACAAATGAAGCTAAGTCTTAAGTCCTCTATAAACAAACACAACCTGAAGGGTTAAGTCGTGCGTAATTAAGGTTGTGAGGGATCTTAAGTCAGTTACTTCGAGAATTGTGCAAATCGGCAGAGTTGTGAAAATCTCACAATATCTCACCGAACCCGTTAACCTTCTAACACTTAACCCGTTAGCCCGATAATCTCTCAATCGACAACAACCCCAGTCCTGCCACACCACCGAATCGTCACGAATCACGAGTCGTCTTAAGTCAAATCAAACAAACTTCGAGTTCTTGGATGACCAATGCAACAATACTCGCACAGTTAAAGGGGGGAATCAGATACGGAAGACGGGGCTCAAAGATTGACAATGATAATCAGCGATTGGAAAATGGGGAAAATTGCTCACGTGATATGAAACTGGAGATGGTTGGAAGTAAATCAAGTCAGGATCGTCGTAGGAAGCTCGGAGAAATGCTGATGGCGAATACGAAGAAAAGCTCAGAAACTTGTTAATGGCGGAAGTATGCAACTGAAGAGATAAAGTAATGAGAAGAAATGACCTAAGCCATTTATACCTTGGGGTAGTGGAAGATGAGTCGGCACGTGCGAGTCAAGATGAGTCGAAGTTAACGACCTACGACTTAGGCGCGTACTTCGAGGGGCAAATGTTAACCCCATTTTGTCAACGAGTTAAGGCCTGGGCCGGCTCATCAGATAAAGTTCTCAGCGACTCAGTGGATCTACGACTCAAGGTACTTCAAGACTCAACTGATTGCCGACTCAACGAATTAAGGAGATGCACGAGTTAAAGAATTGAACGGTTTACGACTTAACGAGGTGAATGGTTTACGACTTAAGGATAGAACGACTTAATGAATTGACAGACTAAGCGACTCACAACTCAGAGAAATCTGCGACTTAAGGCCTTTACGACTTAAGATATGTCATGTCTCAGGGGAGGTACACGAGTTAAGGAGTCTACGAGCTAAAGAGCCTGCGAGTTAAAAGCTTACGAGTTAAGGAGCTAACGACCTAACAGGATTAAGACCTAAGCGACTTAGGGACTTTCATGACTTAAGAAAGTCCATGACTTAAAGACGTTACGACCTAAGACTTAGAGAGCAATTTCAATACCATGCCGTAATAAGATGACTCGTTGACGACTTACGACCTATTTTAAGTCGTACACGACCTAAAACCACAGAGTCAAGATTTTAGTGCTGCCTCACTTTAAACCGTGACCTCTTAACTCGCGAACGAGTTAGGACTTGTATCCAGATGAACGAGGAAAAGCTCAGAATCACTTCACTTGCTCCACTGCCTGCTGACTCTTGAACCTTGAGTCGAGTGCGACTTACGACTCTCCATGAGTCGTACACGACTCATGACTTGCGAAAACCTCTGCCTAGAATTCTCTATAAATAGAGGGCTAACTCCAACATGAAGGGGACTTTTGGGATCATTCTCTTCGTGACATCAAGGCTCTACTATCTTCAAGACAATCTAAACTCCATCACTTCAAACTCACGCAAGATTTTTAGACCAAACTTCACACAAAGATTCGACATATCCAATCATGGATTCAAAGAACTTTGTCACGACGAAGTCTTCTCTAGCCACTTGTCTTTTTGAATTGAGTTGGATTGTAATTGAAAGAGATTGTAATAAGTTGTGATTCAGTCAGCAATAAAAGGGATTGAAGTGGACATAGGCTTGATCATAAGCCGAACCACTATGAAACTGCAGTTGTTTACTGTTTTTTCTACAGTTTTCTACTTATACTTTGTTCCCGAATCATCGGGTGGTGCTTTCACAACTACACTTTACACACCGGGGTGTTAGGTTCAAATTTGGGCGTTAACAGAATTCAAAATCTGATATCTGAATATGTTTAAAATTTGAATGTTTTTTAAACAAGTTTAAATTTAAATTGTGATTAAAAGTAAATTTGTTTCCAAACATTTTTTTTCCTCTTTGGATAAAGTCATTTATAAACATTTATTATAGAAAGTTAAATGATTATTAACTTGAATTTGAAATTTAAATAGTAATGTATTTAAACTTAATTTTAATTAAATTAAGACCTATCTTAAATAAGTTTTATTTTAAGTAATAAATGATATTTACATTTACTTTGGGAAGAATAAATGGAATTTAAAATTTGATAATGCTTTAATGAATATCATTTTTGAATTTTAGATTCAAAAATGGAATTTGAATTTAAATTTTAAAATTGCAATATTCTAAGTACACTTTGATAATTATATAACTATTAATAAGGAATGGTTTATCTTAAAAATTATTAGGATATTAAAATAATTAAATAAATTAGATAATGATGAAGTAACTTATTTATTTAATTAATAATTTGGAATAATTTGAACTGGCGATAATTATGAAATAATTAAGGAATAAATAATAATTAATGATGGTCATTAACTAAGGTTTATTTGATAATTGATTAATATGATTAATTTTCAATAATTAATTAGATTGATTAATTAATGTTAATAAATTATAAAATTTATTTAAGTTTAATTACTTAAATGAAAGTAATTAAGACATTAATTACTTAATGTAATCAATGAAGTTTATTAAGGTTGGTTTAAATTAATTAATTTAGTTTAATTAATTTAAATCATGAGATTTGATAATAATTACCTGATGTAATTAATGTAGTAAAATTACCCAGTGAAGTAATTAAAGATAAGTACTGAATGTAATTAATAAATGATATTGGGATTGTGAAAATAATATGGATTAAATTATTTTGTATAATTAATCAAGTGATTAATTAAAGAAATTAATTAAGGAATAATTAATTTGATAAGTAATTAAGGGTAATTAATTACAATATGAGATTAATCAAAGGTGATTAATAATTATGGATTAAGTAAGATTAATCACTGAAAGTAATTAATTTAATGGAGTAATTAATTAAGAGTCATTAATTAATATAAGTAATGATGTAATTAAGATTGATTAATGAAAATTAATTAATCAATGATAAGTAATTAAGGGTAATTAATTAATTGTAATTAATTAAGGATAAATGTAATTAATCATAGTTAATTAGTTAATGAGTAATTAAAAGATTAATTACTGTATTTGGTTTAGGGTAACTAATTTTGTGGAATTAATTAAAGTATGATTAATCAGGATTGATTAATTAAGATGATAAATCAAAGGTTAATCAATTAATGAATTGGTAATTAATTAATGATGATGTAAGCAAAGATTTATTTTGATATAAGTAATTAATTTAATTCATTTTAAATTAATTAAAGATGATGTAATTAATTTAATTCATTTTAAACTAATTATAAATAGTATGATTATAGATCATTGCTTATGAATGGTTGTTATTGGTTGCTTTGAATAGTTTTGAATCTCAGAAATGAGATTAGTAATGATTGATATGGATGCATTGGTTGCATTGTGATATTGATATGGATTGTCTTTTAATAGTGATAATGTAGATTATCTGTGGTTTGTTAATGATTATTATCGGTTGTGAATCTACGAATTATTTATCTGTGTGTATATAGATAATATAATTGAATTGTTTTAAACTCTAAAACAACTTGGACCTAAAAGACATGCTTTGGATTTCGATGAGACCGGGATCGGGTTCCATATTTGGATATCCGAAAACCACATCGATTCCAATTAAACGTTAGGTCGTTAATCCAAGTGGAGCGAGTGAAGACTCGAGGTGTAAGGGCTATACGTCAGTATAACTCTGTGGGTGATTCCCTAATGAGTTAAGCAGAATAGTACTTATAGATTCGAGATGGAGATTTAGAGTGCAAGGGTTATCGTCGTTAACTCTGTGGGTGATTCCGTAATGAGTGTAACGAGATAATGCCTTCGGTTTCGTTTGAACCCGGAACGAACTTGTATGGATTGAATGCTTTCAGCGCATCGTCAGGTGGACGATGAGTATTCTAAGATAATGTGCCCTATAAAGGTAAACGTAGCCTCAAGCCTCATCAACTGGGAATGGCTAAAACTGGGGTGGTGCAACAAGGCTTCGTGGGTAGCCCCACTGGAGAGCAAGATTGATCCCTGTCTAGAGGTCCCTTTTTATTCGGCTTAGTGGGCAGTTGTTAGTGCGCACTGACTGCGGGGTTGTCTTGTTCGGAACTATTCAGTAAGGAATGGGTCTGGCCTTGTGTTGCAGGGGAGTGGGAGTACTCCTCGGTACGTTGATCTAGGCCACGTACTGTGACGGGCGGTACCCAGTAGCCCTGCCATTGTATGGAATCCAAAATCCAATAAGTGCCAACGGTTTTGATTGTATTACCCACTTTTGTGGCTAGTAGCTGGAATTTAATCATGTAACAATTTCGGCTATTTCATATTTACTTGAAAACCCCAGACCTATTATAATATCACTGGATTTCCAGTCAAATGTTTTGGTTAGCGTAAGGTAAAAACTTTCCATGTTTATGTGTGGGAAGTCTTACATTATACCTTTCTTTTCAAAAGGTTTTTGAAAGTTAAGCAACTTTATCCTGTTACTCACACCAGACCCATGTCTGACCTGGAGTTTATTTTTGTTTTTCATAAACTCTTGGGTACTCAAATTTTTATGAGTAGCCAAGGGATTCAGGTTAGCTTTGACGAATATTGGAGGAGCAATGGAGCAGGAGGCTTCTGCGTTAGATATTAGTATTCCGCTGTGTGTTCTATGATGGTCTCTAAGTTGTATTATGTTGTAAAAGATTAAACAGGTGTTTATAACTGTCTAGTATGTGTTGTATTATCTATGTACTCTGATAAAGGTTGTAAACTATGTAATATTTTATGTTATTAATATAATTTACTCGTTCCGCTGTTTAGATTCTGATGTGTTGTTTCTTCTTCTTCTCTTTCTTTCTCTTTTCTATCCTCTTCTTTCTTATTAGCGATGCGACTTCCTGAAGTTTGGGAGTTGGGTCGTTACATTTCTATGTTTAGGTTTTGATGCATTCGATATTTTACTTGGAGGCGATTGGTTAAAGCGTTATGATGCTGTCATTTCTTGTAAGGCCCGAACTGTCTCCTTAACCAGTGAATTGGCTAAACCTTTGATTATTGAATGTCAAATGCCACAAGATTTTGCAGGCAGCTTTATCGTTTCTCTTGATGTTCAGCTAAGTGATTTGGACTCCACCCCGATAGTCAGGGATTATCTTGATGTATTTGGCGAAGTCACTTCTTTGCCTCCTAAGCAGGAAATTGAATTTCGCATTAATCTTATTCCTGGTGCCCGACCGGTTATTCTCCCTCCCTGGTGGATGGCACCAAAAGAGAAGACTGAGTTAAAGAAGCAGATTGAGGATTAGTTCTCCAAAGGTCTGATTAGGCAGAGTTATTCGGAGTGGGGTGCTTCTGTTGTCTTTATCACCAAATCTGATGGTTCTCTAAGGATGTGTGTGAGGACCGGCAATTTCATACCATTCAAATCGACAATAATCCACACATGTCTGACTTGAATGATGCAAAATAACAGATTATAAATAAATTTGGAGCAAATGAAATCAAATACACAGAATCACAGACACAGAACAATCAGAATAATTCACCGTGGAATATATAATAACATAGTAGTTCATGAAGCTACTATAACAAAGTCTCAAGCAAATACATAATATCAGTCTGAAAACAACATAATAGAAATCCCAAATATAAAGAAGTTCACTAATACATGAGATAAACTAGAATAACTGAAACTGAAATAGATATAAATATAGATAGGCGGAATCTCCAGCAAAGACCAGCTCCAGAAAAAGAATCCAAAGCCGTGAATACTTAGGCTTACCCGAGCATAAAGGAAAACACAAAACACTCGAGTCGGGACATATATATACTTATATAATGTAAGCCAACTCAAGTGTACTGTAATAAAGATACAAGTAACTGAAGGGAGATATCAAAGATCCGAGAGGAGAAGAAACTGAAGGAAGCGAGAGGACTCCAGAACCAACTGGCTCCGACGCTGAACCGTTATCTAAACTTCTTTCTCCAGGAAGTGGGTCTTCCTCCAAGAAGAGAGGAAAGCAGGGAGTTTCCAAGAGGAAGAAGAAGAAGGGATCCTTAACTGGCGAAGAAGAAACAGAAGAAAGTCCGACTGAGCCCCTTTCTCCTTCATCCCCTACTCTTACAAGCCGGCCTAAGAAGTTGGTTATTCGGCCGGGGGCGGGCTCAAAAGGTGGACGGAAGAAGAAATGATGGCTCTGGTTCTGTAGCTTTCATATCGCTTTTTGCCTTTTTTGCAAGTACTGACCGGAAATTGTGCGGGTACCGGCCCCCGCATTCTTCTTTTACTTTTTACCTTGGAACTTGTATCTGTACAAAATTTTAATAGTGTTGAATAAAATGATTCTTTTTCTTTGTACAAACTTCTGTCTGTATCCGAGAATGCATAAGCGTGTCTTCACTCGCTCCACTTTGAGCAGACATTTCCTGTAGTTGGTGGATCTAAAGCTCGAAATGATGAGGGGTATCTTTCTGAAATGGTTCGACAAATCATGAAAGAGAGCATGCAAAGGAATGAAGACGAGAACGAATGGGGTTTTGCTCCAAGTAAAACCCTGTTTACCAAAAGGATCCTAAAGGCTGAATTCCCAAGGAAGTTCGTCCCTCCAACTATTCCAGCTTACAAGGGAACAAGTGATCCGAATGAATTCTTGTATAAGTACGATTGGCACATGACAGGTGCCAGAGCTTCTGATGAAATAAAGTGTCGATATTTTCCTGTATATTTGGAAGGTGTAGCTCTGCTTTGGTTCACCAAGCTACCAATTCGGTCTATAGATCAGTTTTCTGACCTAACCCGGAAATTCAAGGAGCAGTTCAGACTATATGCTTCAAAAGCCAAAGATATCATGTCGTTATCGAGTTTAGAATAGAATCCAGGGGAAACTATCATATCTTTCATGAATTGCTTTAATATAGCGCTTGCCGAGGTGGACAATGCAGAACCACGGATGATCTTGACTTATCTGATGAGGGCCATCGACAAGTCGACCGAATTTGGAAGATGGCTAAACATGAAGGAACCAAATTCCCTTGAAAAATTCTACAAGAAAGCAGATGAGTTCATACGCCTGAAAAGCCGTCCTGCACCGGTAAAGGCAGTATTGGAGAAAGCTGAAGATAACATTGCTGCTCCTCGCAAGAATGAATCTGTAGGACAAAAAAGGGAAAGTAACGATGGGAAGAAACAGAAAAATCTGAAGAAGCCTCGTTCCTTCAAGCCATCGGAATATACTCCTTTATCAGATACGCCGAAGCGTATTTACCTTGCCACTAAAGATTCTGTTGACATCCTAAACCTTCCGTTCTGAGAACCGGGAAAAAAGCTGTACAAAGCGGGAAGTTTTGCCGCTTCCATAATCAACCCGGTCATGATACCGATGAATGCCGCCAATTGAAAATTTTGATTGAAGAATTGATAAGGGAAAACAAGCTACAGCAATTTGTCGAAAAGAATAGCAGCAATCCCGCTTCGTCTAGTCAGGGGCTACGAGCTCCTGCTCACCAACCCAGGACAAGTGAGAAGACTGCAGGGCATGAATCTGGAAGGCCTGTTATCAATGTCATTACGGGAGGACCTCACCCAGCAGGCAGGAGCTGGGGTGAGATGGAAAGGTATACCCGGGCTTTGAAGTATGTACCGGCTGAAGAAGATGTCTTTGTTTTGGAAGATGCTACGCCCCTGAAACAACAAAGAACTTTCAATGATGATATTGTGTCCAGAGCCAGGGATTCCACAGGTGTTGAAGCTCCTACCTTGGATCCCTTGGTCATCTCGGCTGGTATTGGGCCAGCTATTGTCAGAAGAGTTCTCATTGATTGTGGTGCATCCTGCAATATTCTCTTCAAGAAAACGTTCGACCAAATGAAGATCCCTATGGCTAATGTGCAAGCCTCGTCGCAGAAAATCGCTGGCTTCACTGGGGAGCCAAAACAGCCGATAGGAACCGTTGATTTGCTTGTAGAACTTGGAGAGGGAGAAAGAAAAGCAGTCCACAAGCAAACTTTTGTGATTGTCGACGAATTTTCTGCTTATAATGCTTTCCTTGGCCGTCCAACTCTTGCAGCGTTCAAAGCTGTCCTGGCCCCATGGTGCCTCACCATTAAATTCTCCACAGACAATGGAGTGGGAGTTATAAAAGGGGATCAAAATGCTGGGCGGGAGTGTTATCTGACAGAGCTGCGAGAAGCAAGGAAAAGAGAAATGGGAAAGGATGCGGCAACCCCAGTCCGCATCAAAGAACCAGCCTTGTAGCAATTACAGGGCGGACCCTGCACTGGCGAGCACAGCGGAGCACGAAAAGAGATGGATCCTAGAAAAGCCAGTGCAGGGGAGAATAGAGTGGTACCAGTGGAAAGGACAGTATCAGTACCTGTTGACCTGAAGGACCCAAATAGGGTGTTGAATGTGGGTTCACAACTTCATGTGTCGATTCAGAATATCTTAATATCTTTTTTAAAAGCGAATTTGGATGTTTTAGCTTGGACTCATGCCGATATGTGCGGAATATCCCCAGGAACATTGATCCAAAATTTGCACCTGTGAAACAGAAAAGGAGGACTCAAGGTCCAGAAAGGTCAGCAGCATTAAAAGAAGAAGTTGATCAGCTCATGGAGAATAACTTTACCAAAGAATCTACCTATCCAGTGCTGGTTAAGAAAGCCAACGGAAAATGGAGAGTGTGCATCGATTTTTCAGATCAAAACAAGGCCTGCCCCAAAGACTGCTTCCCGTTACCTAGGATCGATCAACTGGTAGACGGAACAGCGGGACATGAATTGTTATCTTTTATGGATGCCTACTCCGGATATAACCAGATCATGATGCATGAGTCAGATCAGGAGGACACGAGCTTTATCACCGATGTTGGTCTTTACTGCTACAGAGTTATGCCCTTCGAACTGAAGAATGCGGGGGCAACCTACCAAAGACTTGTTAATGCTATGCTCAAACCGCAATTGGGCAAGACTACGGAAGTCTACGTCGACGACATGTTAGTAAAGTCTAAGAAAGCAGTGGATCACATAGAACATTTAGCAGAAATGTTCGCAGTCCTCCGGAAATACGGAATGAAGCTTAACCCTTTAAAATGTTCAATTGGGGTGGAGTCCGGAAAGTTCCTAGGTTTCATCGTGAGCGCTAGGGACATTGAAGCTAGTCCAGCACAAATTACCGCCTTAAAAGAAGTCAATGCTCCTAGAACGAAGAAGGAATTTCAAAGTCTCAACGGAAAAGTCGCCACTTTGAGTCGGTTCATTTCCAAAGCTACTGATAAATGCATATCATTCTTTGACGCTCTAAAGAAAGGAAAGAAAAGCTTCGACTGGACTCCCGAATGCCAAAAAGCCATTGATGAATTGATTCGCCATATGGAAACGCCTCCAATACTTTCTAGGACTGGCGATGGTGAGGATCTTCTTATATACTTGGCAGTATCATCTCATGCTTTAAGTGCAGCGCTGATACGAGAAGACAAGAGGATTCAACATCCAGTTTACTATATCAGCAAAAGACTCACTGGGGCAGAGATGAATTACTCCAAGTTGGAAAAACTCGCCTATTGCCTACTGATTGCATCAAGGAAGTTGAGGCAATATTTCCAAGCTCATCCTATCAGAGTCCTCACTGATCAACCTTTAAAGCAAGTCCTGTTTCGCTCTGAGACCTCGGGTCATCTTCTAAAGTGGAACATTGAACTCAGTCAATATGACATCACTTATCATCCCCGAAAAGAAATCAACGGACAAGCTTTGGCGGATTTCATCGCAGAATTCACAGATAAGGGTAACAGTGAGGAGGAAACGATTGTTGATTCCCCAATCCAATGGAAGTTATATGTTGATGGCGCGAGAAATGACTACTGTTCTAGAGCCGGAGTTGTACTTGAGACCCCTGAAGGTCGGTCATTATTCTATGCACTGAGATTGGAATTTCCTTCAAAGAACAATGAAGCAGAATATGAAGCTCTTATTGCTGGCTTGAGAATTGCTAAAGAACTAAACATCCGAGCATTACAGATCTTCGGTGATTCTCAGCTTATTGTATGCCAAGTCAAGAAGGAATTCCAAGCGAAAGGGGGAAATCTGCCTACCTACTTGTTAAAGGCTTGGGAACTCCTGTGTGACTTCGATCATTACACGATAAGCCATATTCCTCGACAAGAAAACACGAAAGCAGATTCTCTCGCAAAGTACTCTAGCACAGGCGAAGCTCAATTTCTGGGGTTGACTCCGGTGGAAGTCCTGTCGGCTCCAAGCATTGATGAGATGGATATTGATTGGATCATGAGCATGTCTCAAGAGCAAGAATCATGGATGACTCCAATAACAGAATATCTACTCAATGGCTCTTTACTAGAAAATTCAAAAGAACGACAGAAGCTACTGAGGAAAGCCTCTCGCTATATAGTCCAAGATGGCCAATTATACAGACGGGGATTCTCAATGCCGTTAATTCGATGTGTATCCAGGGAAGAGTCCAAAGCAATCCTAGCTAAGGTGCATGGGGGAGAATGTGGTGATCATTTAGGTGGTCAAACTTTAGCAAAGAAGATTCTCCGATACGGATATTTTTGGCCAAAAATTAATCGAGATGCAGCAGACTATTCCCGAAAATGTGACAGATGCCAAAGATTCGCCAAAATTCCTAGAGCACCTTCTACTGAACTCACACAGATGGTCAGTCCATGGTCGTTTGCAATATGGGGGATAGACCTTGTAGGACCGTTACCAACTGCCAAATCTGGAATCAAATATTCCATTGTTGCTGTAGATTATTTTACTAAATGGGCAGAAGCTGAACCACTGGCTATTATTACCTCTAAAAAGATGATAAGTTTTGTGACTAAAAATATCATTTGCAGGTATGGTGTGCCTCAAAAAATAATTACAGACAATGGTACTCAGTTCGAAAGTGAAGAATTCCAAGATTTTTGCAAACGATTCAAAATCCGAAAAAGCTTCTCAGCAGTAGCCCATCCGCAGGCAAACGGGCAGGTGGAAGCAGTAAATAAAATTATCAAGTCAACCGTCAAGAAGCAACTCGAAAGAGCAAAAGGTGGTTGGGTCGATAAGCTACCACTAGCACTATGGGCATACAGAACTACCGACAAAACTGCGACTGGGCATACCCCGTTTTCATTGGCATACGGGTCAGAAGCAATGATTCCGGTAGAAACAGAGGTCCCTTCGCATAGAAGAATTCATTTCAATCAAGCGGAGAATGAAAAACTACAGCTTGAGGCACTAGATGTCCTTGATGAAAAAAGAGAAGAGGCTGAGCTCAGAATCGCAGCTCATCAGCAAAGGATAGCCAGACATTTCAATTCCAAAGTTCGGCAACGCAGCTTTGAGATTGGAGATCTAGTCCTGAAGAGAATTATGACGGCGACATGTGTGTTTGGGCCAAATTGGGAAGGACCATATGTCATAGGTCAGAAGCTTCTTGACGGCACATTCAAACTCACTACTGTTGAAGGAGATCAAATTCCAAGGGCTTGGAACAGCAATCACTTGCGTCCATACTTTACTTGATAGCTTTGTTGAAATATTGTAAAAAGAATTATGAATGTACGATTCTTGTAATTGAAAGCAATTGTAAAACTGTTGCAAGTGAATAATGAATGACTATAAAGTGGATGTAGGCCCAAATTCTTGGCCGAACCACTATAAATCTTGTGTTCCTTATTATTATTACATGTTTGCTTTATTTTCGATATGAAAAGTACATTAAATGTATTGCTGAAATGTCGATTTAAATTTTTGCAGGCAACGAAAATAAAACTTGCACATTACAAGACCAAGTGATTCTTGTTATCATTCAACAAACAAATTCCAAGTCACAAAAGCCCAGAATTTAAATCCTAGATAAGAAGTGCTTCAATTGAACGGCCAATGATTTCGTCGAAAACGGGCTCTAGCTAATAAATTGAGAAGTTTGAACAAACAAACATCCAATTAAGAAGCTTATGCCCGTTCTCGCGAACTGGCCTAGCAATGAAGTACACTTCTTTGGACTAAACAAACTACTTGTAAGAGAAGGGAGTGAGAGCTTGAAAAGAAAAATAGAGGATCGCTGAAAAGGCATAAGCAAGTGGACAAGGAACAACTAAAGCCCTCTTCGGAGGCACAACTCTTCGGAGGATAAAGACCTTTAACGAGGCATATGCCGCAAAAAAGAAAGTTCTCTACTAAACAAAAAAGATTGGAGGAGTCATGACCCTCCAACCATGAGAGAGTAACTTCCAGGCAATCTTCGGAGGCACATTTCACCAGGAGTTGAAGTGCAACGGCCGCTCTTTGGAGTTTCACTTCACCAGAGTTGAAATGAAAAACAAAATAAAAGCCCTCTTCGGAGGCACATTTCACCAGGAGTTGAAGTGCAACGGCCGCTCTTCGGAGTTTCACTTCACCAGAGTTGAAATGCAAAACAAAATAAAAGCCCTCTTTGGAGGCCCATTTCACCAGGAGTTGAAGTGCGACAGCCGCTCTTCGGAGTTCCACTTCACCAGAGTTGAGAAACAAAAAAAAAGAGCCTCTCCCAAGGGGCAGAAACAAAAAGACCTCTTCCCAGAGGCGCAATAAAACAGAAAGACTCTTCCCAGAGGCAGAAATGAAAAGACCTCCTCCCGGAGGCACAATCAAGCAAAAAGACCTCTTCGGAGGCACACGTTTCGCCAAGATTGAAATAAAACTTCCAGGCGTTGAAACGTGAAAAAGTCTTCCTCAGAGGTGCAACTTTTCAAAGAAACAAAAATCAAGAAGCCCTTTACTGTGGCAAGTAAAAAAAAATCCTCATCAAAGGCACACTTTAACTTTCAAAGGAAGAATGAATTACTTATTCTAGAAAATTCTCTTCCTCAAAAAGAAGTTGAAGTACCTTTCAAATACCCGCTTTACCACATAGAAGATTTCATTCAGTAAAATGTGTATATGCACAAAATAAAAAGTGATATCTTCGAAGGATGAAGCGTAGAAACTTATTTGTACTCTGTTTTTTAATGAAATAATATTCCTCCAAATGTGGAATAATTATTATTTAAAAATAAAAGTACAAGTTCCTCATAAAATAAAATATTACAATGAGCTTATGGTATAGGGGCAACATGGTATAACTACATCGGTAAAATTGCGCTCGAACAATATATACCACAAGCTCACTGCAATATCGTACAAAGAAACTTGTACAAAAAATAAATAATAAATGCATTCTCGTATATAGACAGAAGTTTGTACAAAGAAAAAGAATCATTTTATTCAACACTATTAAAATTTTGTACAGATACAAGTTCCAAGGTAAAAAGTAAAAGAAGAATGCGGGGGCCGGTACCCGCACAATTTTCGGTCAGTACATGCAAAAAACGCAAAAAGCGATATGAAAGCTACAGAACCAGAGCCATCATTTCTTCTTCCGTCCACCTTTTGAGCCCGCACCCGGCCGAATAACCAACTTCTTAGGCCGGCTTGTAAGAGTAGGGGATGAAGGAGAAAGGGGCTCAGTCGGACTTTCTTCTGTTTATTCTTCGCCAGTTAAGGATCCCTTCTTCTTCTTCCTCTTGGAAATTCCCTGCTTTCCTCTCTTCTTGGAGGAAGACCCACTCCCTGGAGAAAGAAGTTTAGATAACGGTTCAGCGTCGGAGCCAGTTGGTTCTGGAGTCCTCTCGCTTCCTTCAGTTTCTTCTCCTCTCGGATCTTGAGAAGCAACAGGATCATATAAGCCGTGAAGAGCTTCTATTTGCTCCTCTTGTGACCCGGGTTGCGAGGCAGAAGGAGGAGTGACCTTAAGAGGCGGAGAAGGAATAATTGGAGGAGGAGAAGCCTGAACAATGCCCGACGTTTTCTCTGCAGAAGGAAAAAAGTTCAAGTCAGTAAAAAGCGGAGATAAAGGTTCGCTGAGATTCAAGAAGTAGTCAAAAAGCTCATCAAGTTCGTAAGAAACAGATGAGCAGTCTACTTGGGCAAGATTGTCAGTAGGGTTACATGTAGAATTTGGTTCCCTGACGTCAACTTCGTAAGCCTGTGCCTCGGCACTCTCGCCGCCTTCATCTCCACCTTGTATGCTTGTGATCTCAGTGGTAACTTTAGTAGGAGATGGGGAATGAGAACTAGAACCGATAATGTCAATTTCGGCTGAAGGAGAAGGTTGAAATGGAGCAGTTGAGATGATTTTTCCTGAATATTCCCCTGCCGCTGTTTCGGCCCTTAATTTTGCAAGCTGTTCTCTCCCCCTAGCGAGAGCGGCACGAGCATCATCATCAAGATAATGCTCCTCAAGAGCTGACTCAGCATAGCCAGCGCCGTTACCACCAAGCATATCGAGTGCGGCCTCCCAAACTTCAGCCAGAGTAATTTCATACTTGGGGCCTAGAAAGGCGAGGCTACCGCGCCCCAAGACGCTATGCAGGTAGAAATCAAATAATGTTGAGCTGATGTTGGTCCTCGTTGCCTCGTGAGATTCTTCAGCTGCAATTTTGCCGGCAACGGCCTCATCACGCTCTATTTCAGCTTTAGAAAGTTGAAGCTTAAGCATTTGGATCTCCGCCTCTTGGGAGCTGTTTTTCTTCCGAAGCTCTTTAATATCAGCAACATATCCCTCACTAATTCTTTTTTGCACTTCGAGCCTGTCTTCGGCATCCCTTTGGCTGGCATGAGCATCTCTCACTTGTTTTAGGAGCACTTCTTCTTTTTGAGAATAGGAAGTAGAGGAAGCAGCAAGCTCTTGTTTCAGTTCTTCAACTTTTGCTTCAAGCTCTTCATTGTAAGAAGCAATGTTCCTCATCTCAGTGTCATGTTGCTCAAGAATCTTTTGCCATTCGGCTTTATCATTTTCCATAGTGAGCATGGCCTCTATGTTTGCACGATTAACCCTTTGGAGCTCGTCAACAAGTTTTTGCCAGTTCGACATCCTCTCAATATCAAGCTTGACGGCATCGAGGTTTCGTAACATAGCAGACTTGTCAATGGGGACCAAGTCAAGGTCAAACCTTACTCCCTTCAGACACCACTTTGGAAACTGACTTTGCAAAGTGGCCGGACCCGGTCCGACATGGAATTTGGGCCTGTTAATTATTGTTTGGATGTCTGTCTTCCCGAGAGCGGGAGAGCCGAAAGGAATGTCAAGCGAGGCAGGGGCAGTAACCTTTTCAGGAGTTGTAGAGGTGTGCTTCTCACCATGTCGGGCTCGCTTGCTCGAATCTTCAACCATATGACTTTTTCCTCTATCATCATGTGATTTTCTTTTATGGGAATCGTCGCCTCTCTGCGAAGAATCGTGGCGCTCCTCCCTCTTTCTTCTTTCATAACGCTCCTCTTGAGCCCTGTTCTCTTGAGCCTTTCGAGCGGCTCTTTCTTCATTAGATTCTCTGTAAGAGGGGAGGTAACGCCTGTAATCATATTGGCTACGCCTCCCGTAGCGCTGGAAATCATCATAGTAGGATCCGCTGCGCCCCATCGGAGGATCTGAAATAAAAAAGAGCTAAATTTTAGAATTCTTCAAAGTACAAAATCAGAAGCATAAAAGTGCCGAAAAAATTCTAAGTGTGTATGATGTGCAAACTATGCGCATCAAACTACGAACCACTCTTTAATTGAGGAGTGGTTGTGGGTATAATAGTTAGCGTCAACTCTTGAGTTGACGGAGTCTGTTGCAGGATAGAAGTTGCTTCAACTACTGAAGAAGAAACTCCGGTAGTGATAGGATCATCTTTAAAGATCTCTTGCGAGGTGGCAAAGAGGTCGCTCAGCCCTTTGAAAGTATCGTCCCTGCTCTGCTTGACAAGGCTAGTTTTCTCGGCTTCTTCGCCAGATTTCTGTGACAGTCGGGGAGATCCCTGGGGCTCTTCTTCCTCAATAACCGGGGCAAGTTCGGCAGATGGCCCCGCAACATCAACAGAAGTGGAGCACCTCACTAGCGAAGCCTCGGGAGCAGGTCCTTCTGGTATGGATGTGTCTGTAGAAACCGGGGCATCTGATGCTTTAGGTGGGGAGTCTGGAACCTCATAGGGGTGTGTGGAGCGAGAAGGGTGAAGAAGTCCGAACTGGTGAAGGAATTCGTCATTCAGCAAAAATTTCATATCCCGCTCTTCAACCGGTACCGCTACAAGCCTCTCCAGAGTAGGCTTGTGAATGGGATCTCTACAAGGAGGGGGAAGCGCTGAAATTAAAAAAAAAGGAATGATGATGAAGTTAACACTTGGCAATTCGAACTTCAAAAGACTCAGAATATAGAGGAGGTAATGGTAGATGATCTTACTTCCTTCTCTCCACACAGCATAAAAGCCCGGGGGGCAACAGACATAGAAGAATTGAGTTAAGAACCCATGGGCAGTATCAGGGACGCCAACGATCAATTTACGATTTCGTGCGCTTCTCACAACGGTAATAGAAGGATGATCCTTAGTCCTAGTAAAGGAGCATAGGAAGCAGATCTCGTCAAAGCTTGGAAGCCGGTCAAATGTTCTCCTAAATAGCACGCACAACCCGATCAGAATGGCATAGCCATTAGGGTGTAGCTGGAATGGGGAGATAGCTAACCGAAGAAGTAGATTCTGGGGAAAGTTGTTGAAAGGGGGAATGGCCCCGCTTACGCACATTTGCCGATTAACCGCTACGAAGCCAGTAGGCGCCACATCAGCGGTCTCACCTTTTTTAGGGAAAATGGCGTCTGCTTCAGCAATGCCAAACTGACCACACAACTGACGAAAAACTTTGTACGATAAGGTGGTGGGGGCTCTTTCCGGAGGATTGACTAGTGAAGCCGAAATAACAGCTGCCTCTCCAGCTTGAACTGTTGTATCTTCTTCCTGAGAAGTCATTCTACACAAGCAACTGGATATTCAACTGTGAAGGTGCACATTTCCTAAAAGTGTGAAGTGTCGTGCAAAACTAATAAAAATAGCAAGTAAATGTAACTGGAATTAAACTAGTCGATGATTGATCGATTACAAAATTTCAGAACTTGTTAATATAAAGTTAAAGCATAATATTAGTGCAGGCTGGTCAGTTTCAATTGACTATTTCAGTGTTGCTTTAATATTTTACTTGAAATTGATGAAAGCGCTTCGTTCACACAATTTGTTTGAGTTAATTATCTATTATTAACCAATCTGTCATTTGACGTGTGCAGTCGATGGCAGTATATTTGTCCCATTTTTCTGCAAGTGTTGTGTTTAACAGGTTGATAGCGTTAAAGTTAGAATAATTTGTAAAGAAACGCAACAAAGTTCAAGCAGTATATTCTGGCGATTCAAATTGGAAGTACAATCAAGTTTTGACGACATCTTGAAGTTTTCAAATTTTTGTTCAAGCCATTTAGTCACAGTCCAAAAATCCTCTAAGCCCTAAGTCGCTCACAACCTAACAGAGGGATGAAATTGGCTTAGGCTAAAGGAAATAATTCGGCCGTAAAAGATTGTCTAAGTGCTGAGTCGTCCACGATCTAAAGGTTAAGTCGCCCATGACTTACAAGACTTCCTGCAAGTTAAGTCGTTGGCTCATTGAATCGTTGGTCCTATAAGCCGCAAGACGTGTTGAGAAGAAAAGGCTTCGGTTTGAAATGGAGTGGATCTCTCGAGGTCTTAACTCGGCTACGACTCAGGACTAAATTGTTCACAACCCTATGGCCAAGTCATGAAAATCTCAAATCAAGACAAAGCAATGGAGTACAAATGAAGCTAAGTCTTAAGTCGTCCAGAAACAAACACAACCTGAAGGGTTAAGTCGTGCGTAATTATGGTCGTAAGGGATCTTAAGTCAGTTACTTCGAGAATTGTGCAAATCGGCGGAGTTGTGAAAATCTCACAACATCTCAACTAACCCATTAACCTTCTAACACTTAACCCGTTAGCCCTATAATCTCTCAATCGACAACAACCCCAGTTCTGCCACACCACCGAATCGTCGCGAATCACGAGTCGTCTTAAGTCAAATCAAACAAACTTCGAGTTCTTCGACGACCAATGCAACAATACTCGCACAGTTAAATGGGGGAATCTGAGACGGAAGACAGGGCTCAAAGATTGACAATGATAATCGACGATTGGAAAATAGGGAAAATTGCTCGCGTGATATGAAACTGGAGATGGTTGGAAGTAAATCAAGTCAGGATCGCCGTAGGAAGCTCGGAGAAATGCTGATGGCGAATACAAAGAAAAGCTCAGAAACTTATTAATGGCGGAAGTATGCAACTGAAGAGATAAAGTAATGAGAAGAAACGACCTAAGCCATTTATACCTCGGGGTAGTGGAAGATGAGTCGGCACGTGCGAGTCAAGATGAGTCGAAGTACACGACCTACGACTTAGGCGCGTACTTCGAGGGGAAAATGTTAACCCCGTTTTGTCAACGAGTTAAGGCCTGGGCCGGCTCATCAGATAAAGTTCTCAGCGACTCAGTGGATCTACGACTCAGGGTACTTCAAGACTCAACTGATTGCCGACTCAACGAATTGAGGAGATGCACGAGTTAAAGAATTGAATGGTTTACGACTTAAGGAGGTGAACGGTTTACGACTTAAGGATAGAACGACTTAATGAATTGACAGACTAAGCGACTCACAACTCAGAGAAACCCGCGACTTAAGGCCTCTCCGACTTAAGATATGTCATGTCTCAGGGGAGGTACACGAGTTAAGGAGTCTACGAGCTAAAAAGCCAGCGAGTTAAAAGCTTACGAGTTAAGGAGCTAACGACCTAACAGGATTAAGACCTAAGCGACTTAGGGACTGTCACGACTTAAGAAAGTCCACGACTTAAAGACGTTATGAACTAAGACTTAGAGAGCAAGTTCAATACCATGCCGTAATAAAATGACTCGTTGACGACTTACGACCTAGTTTAAGTCGTACACGACCTAAAACCACAGAGTCAAGATTTTAGTGCTGCCCCACTTTAAACCGTGACCTCTTAACTCGCGAACGAGTTAGGACTTGTATCCAGATGAAGGAGGAAAAGCTCAGAATCACTTCACTTGCTCCACTGCCTGCTGACTCTTGAACCTTGAGTCGAGTGCGACTTACGACTCTCCATGAGTCGTACACGACTCATGACTTGCGAAAACCTCTGCCTAGAATTCTCTATAAATAGAGGGCTAACTCCAACATGAAGGGGACTTTTGGGATCATTCTCTTCGTGACATCAAGGCTCTACTATCGTCAAGACAATCTAAACTCCATCACTTCAAACTCACGCAAGATTTTTAGACCAAACTTCACACAAAGATTCGACATATCCAATCATGGATTCAAAAAACTTTGTCACGACGAAGTCTTCTCTAGCTACTTGTCTTTTTGAATTGAGTTGGATTGTAATTGAAAGAGATTGTAATAAGTTGTAATTCAGTCAGCAATAAAAGGGATTGAAGTGGACGTAGGCTTGATCATAAGCCGAACCACTATAAAACTGCTGTTGTTTACTATTTTTTCTACAGTTTTCTGCTTATACTATGTTCCCGAATCATTGGGTGGTGCTTTCACAACTACACTTTACACACCGGGGTGTTAGCGTTCAAATTTTAGCGTTAATAGAATTCAAAATCTGATATCTAAATATGTTTAAAATTTGAATGTTTTTGAAACAAGTTTAAATTTAAATTGTGATTAAAAGTAAATTTGTTTCCAAACAATTTTTTTTTCCTCTTTTGATAAAGTCATTTATAAACATTTATAATAGAAAGTTAAATGATTATTAACTTGAATTTGAAATTTAAATAGTAATGTATTTAAACTTAATTTTAATTAAATTAAGACTTATCTTGTATAAGTTTTATTTTAAGTAATAAATGATATTTACATTTACTTTGGGAAGAATAAATGGAATTTAAAATTTGATAATGCTTTAATGAATATCATTTTTGAATTTTAGATTCAAAAATGGAATTTGAATTTAAATTTTAAAATTGCAATATTTTAAGTACACTTTGATAATTATATAACTATTAATAAGGAATGGTTTATCTTAAAAAATATTAGGATATTAAAATAATTAAATAAATAAGATAATGAAGAAGTAACTTATTTATTTAATTAATAATTTGGAATAATTTAAACTGGCGATAATTATGAAACAATTAAGGAATAAATAATAATTAATGATGGTCATTAACTAAGGTTTATTTGATAATTGATTAATATGATTAATTTTCAATAATTAATTAGATTGGTTAATTAATGTTAATAAATTATAAAATTTATTTAAGTTTAATTACTTAAATGAAAGTAATTAAGACATTAATTACTTAATGTAATTAATGAAGTTTATTAAGGTTGGTTTAAATTAATTAATTTAGTTTAATTAATTTTAATCATGAGATTTGATAATAATTACCTGATGTAATTAATGTAGTGAAATTACCCAGTGAAGTAATTAAAGATAAGTACTGAATGTAATTAATAAATGATATTGGGATTGTGAAAATAATTTGGATTAAATTATTTCGTATAATTAATCAAGTGATTAATTAAAGAAATTAATTAAGGAATAATTAATTTGATAAGTAATTAAGGGTAACTAATTACAGTATGAGATTAATCAAAGGTGATTAATAATTATGGATTAAGTAAGATTAATCACTGAAAGTAATTAATTTAATGGAGTAATTAATTAAGGGTCATTAATTAATATAATTAATGATGTAATTAAGATTGATTAATGAAAATTAATTAATCAATGATAAGTAATTAAGGGTAATTAATTAATTGTAATTAATTAAGGATAAATGTAATTAATCATAGTTAATTAGTTAATGAGTAATTAAAAGATTAATTACTGTATTTGGTTTAGGGTAATTAATTTTGTGGAATTAATTAAAGTGTAATTAATCAGGATTGATTAATTAAGATGATAAATCAGAGGTTAATCAATTAATGAATTGGTAATTAATTAATGATGATGTAAGCAAAGATTTATTTTGATATAAGTAATTAATTTAATCCATTTTAAATTAATTAAAGATGATTGTTAACACCGTCTTAACCATGACTCACCGATCTAGTGCATCAGGAGGTTCCGACCTAACAGTTGGAAGCGTGCCGACCTAAAGCTCAACAGGGGGTGCCGACCTAAGGCCTAAGGGTATGCCGACTTAACACTTCAATGAGGCTACTGACTCTACTGACTCGACATAGAGACCGACCTAACAGTCTAGGGAGATTGCCGACTTAACAGGTTGCCGACCTAACTGCCTTAACAGGAATGCCGACCTAAGGCCCTAAATGGATAACGACCTAATGCCTTAAAGGATGCCGACTTAGGAAGTCTACTGACCTAACTTAAGTACCGATCTAATTACCTAAAGGAGTTGCCGACCTAACTGATCAGGACATGGAAAGGTGCACGACCTATACTTAAGTTGCAACCGACTTAAGACTTATGCCAAGCCGTTCACGACCCAGGCAAATGAAGGCAAACCCTATACAGCTACTTGACACGCGCATGTTAACTCAGCAACGACCCAAGTCACAACCGATCCAGCTCCCCAGTTATCTCGTTCAGACCGTGATTTGCGACTTACCAAGTTAACTCGTCCACGACCTAAAGCCACTAAGTGTAAGCCCGATGCCATATTACTAAGAAGGAGTAGTGTTGACTCGGAGGCGACCTAGGACTTGTGCAAGTGAACTCCTGTGAAGCCAGAAGGGGGCCAGATGGACCGGCCACGACTCATATTAAGTCGGCTACGACTTAACTTAGATCGGCCACGACTTAGGACTTGGCAAAAAATTCCAGACCAGAACTCTCTATAAATAGGCAACCACCTCCAACATTCAAAGGACTTTTGGCGCATTCTCTTCACACACCGTTACCTTGCTGCATTGAGAACTTCATCAACACTTAGAGCTTCCAAGATTAGAGGAATACATCAAAGAAATTCATGAAGAAACCACACATCTTCAACATGAATCTAAGAACTTTAATCGACATTGAAGCTTAAGACTTGTTCCAAATCACTTGTAACTTGAAGTGTATTGTACTTGAGAAGAATTGTATCAGTTTGTAACGGGATTATTAATAAAAGTACTTAGAGTGGACGTAGGCTATACCCTTAAGCCGAACCACTATAAAATCGTTGTTGTTTACTGCTTTTCCGCTATTCTTTGCTTGTAATTCTTTCCCGATCTATCGGGTGGTGCTTTCACAACTACACTTTACACACCGGGGTGTTAGCGTTCACATTTTAGCGTTAACAATGATGTAATTAATTTAATTCATTTTAAATTAATTATAGATAGTATGATTATAGATCATTGCTTATGAATGGTTGTTATTGGTTGCTTTGAATAGTTTTGAATCTCAGAAATGAGATTAGTAATGATTGATATGGATGCATTGGTTGCATTGTGATATTGATATGGATTGTCTTTTAATAGTGATAATGTAGATTATCTGTGGTTTGATAATGATAATTATCTGTTGTGAATCTATGAGTTATTTATCTGTGTGTATATAGATAATATAATTGAATTGTTTT
Source organism: Allium cepa (assembly GCA_030765085.1). Taxonomy (NCBI): domain Eukaryota; kingdom Viridiplantae; phylum Streptophyta; class Magnoliopsida; order Asparagales; family Amaryllidaceae; genus Allium; species Allium cepa. The sequence continues at coordinate 790,521,661 of CM060937.1, read as the reverse complement.
AAACTCTAAGACAACTTGGACCTAAAAGACATGCTTTGGATTTCGATGAGACCGGGATCGGGTTCCATATTTGGATATCCGAAAACCACATCGATTCCAATTAAACGTTAGGTCGTTAATCCAAGTGGAGCGAGTGAAGACTCGAGGTGTAAGGGCTATACGTCAGTATAACTCTGTGGGTGATTCCCTAATGAGTTAAGCGGAATAGTACTTATAGATTCGAGATGGAGATTTAGAGTGCAAGGGTTATCGTCGTTAACTCTGTGGGTGATTCTGTAATGAGTGTAACGAGATAATGCCTTCGGTTTCGTTCGAACCCGGAACGAATTTGTATGGATTGAATGCTTTCAGCACATCGTCAAGTGGACGATGAGCATTCTAAGATAATGTGCCCTATAAAGGTAATCGTAGCCTCAAGCCTCATCAACTGGGAATGGCTAAAACTGGGAAGGTGCAGCAAGGCTTCGTGGGTAGCCCCACTGGAGAGCAAGATTGATCCCTGTCTAGAGGTCCCTTTTTGTTTGGCTTAGTGGGCAGTTGTTAGTGCGCACTAACTGCGGGGTTGTCTTGTTCGGAACTATTCAGTAAGGAATGGGTCTGGCCTTGTGTTGCAGGGGAGTGGGAGTACTCCTCGGTACGTTGATCTAGGCCACGTACTGTGACGGGCGGTACCCCAGTAGCCCTGCCATTGTATGGAATCCAAAATCCAATAAGTGCCAATGGTTTTGATTGTATTACCCACTTTTGTGGCTAGTAGCTGGAATTTAATCATGTAACAATTTCGGCTATTTCATATTTACTTGAAAACCCAAGACCTATTATAATATCACTGGATTTCCTATCAAATGTTTTGGTTAGCGTAAGGTGAAAACTTTCCATGTTTATGTGTGGGAAGTCTTACATTATACCTTTCTTTTCAAAAGGTTTTTGAAAGTTAAGAAACTTTAACCTGTTACTCACACCAGACCCATGTCTGACCTGGAGTTTATTCTTGTTTTTCATAAACTCTTGGGTACTCAAATTTTTACGAGTAGCCAAGGGATTCAGGTTAGCTTTGAAGAATATTGGAGGAGCAATGGAGCAGGAGGCTTCTGCGTTAGATATTAGTATTCCGCTGTGTGTTCTGTGATGGTCTCTAAGTTGTATTATGTTGTAAAAGACTAAACAGGTGTTTATAACTGTCTAGTATGTGTTGTATTATCTGTGTACTCTGATAATGGTTGTACACTATGTAATATTTTATGTTATTAATATAATTTATTCGTTCCGCTGTTTAGATTCTGATGTGTTGTTACTTCTTCTTCTCTTTCTTTCTCTTTTCTATCCTCTTCTTTCTTATTTGCGATGCGACTTCCTGAAGTGTGGGAGTTGGGTCGTTACATTTCTATGTTTAGGTTTTGATGCATTCGATATTTTACTTGGAGGCGATTGGTTAAAGCGTTATGATGCTGTCATTTCTTGTAAGGCCCGAACTATCTCCTTAACAAGTGAATTGGCTAAACCATTGATTATTGAATGTCAAATGCCACAAGATTTTGCAGGAAGCTTTATCGTTTCTCTTGATGTTCAGCTAAGTGATTTGGACTCCACCCCGATAGTCAGGGATTATCTTGATGTATTTGGCGAAGTCACTTCTCTGCCTCCTAAGCAGGAAATTGAATTTCGCATTAATCTTATTCCTGGTGCCCGACCGGTTGTTCTCCCTCCCTGGTGGATGGCACCAAAAGAGAAGACTGAGTTAAAGAAGCAGATTGAGGATTAGTTCTCCAAAGATCTGATTAGGCAGAGTTATTCGGAGTGGGGTGCTTCTGTTGTCTTTATCACCAAATCTGATGGTTCCCTAAGGATGTGTGTGACGACCGACAATTTCATACCATTCAAATCGATAATAATCCACACATGTCTGACTTGAATGATGCAAAATTACAGATTATAAATAAATTTGGAGCAAATGAAATCAAATACACAGAATAACAAACACAGAACAATCAGAATAATTCACCGTGGAATATATAATAACATAGTAGTTCATGAAGCTACTATAACAAAGTCTCAAGCAAATACATAATATCAGTCTGAAAACAACATAATAGAAATCCCAAATACAAAGAAGTTGACTAATACATGAGATAAACTAGAATAGCTGAAACTGAAATAGATATAAATATAGATAGGCGGAATCTCCAGTAAAGACCAGCTCCAGAAAAAGAATCCAAAGCTGTGAATACTTAGGCTTACCCGAGCATAAAGGAAAACACAAAACACTCGAGTCGGGACATATATATACTTATATAATGTAAGCCAACTCAAGTGTACTATAATAAAGATACAAGTAACTTAAAGGATGCCTGGGACCGCCCATTCTCTAAGGATCCTTTAAACTATTTACTATATAGTAATATCACGCTATTATAATAATGTCTACAGTAAAATAAATTTACTTTAAAATAGCATTAAGGAGTGACCCAATATTCCCCTTAACACGTAATAGTCCCAGTAGTCCATCCAGTATCAGCGTATCTCAAGATCGAGAGACTACAATAAATACTCCTTGGGCTATAGGGGAAAAAACTCGTAGTTAAGACTCGGTATGGTAGGTGACACGGCACACAAGGCAATGCCAGGGTAGATATACCAATTACGCACACTGGCTGGCTGTAATGTAGCAGCCACTACGCTCACCCTGAAAAACACTCCAAAAATCAAGGGGTGCACCCAATCAATCACAATAGTAATAGAATGGTATTGAAGAAATGTGTCCGACTAGAGGAGCTACGTCTTTTGGCCCGAGATCACTCCTATTTTAACCACCTTAAGCCAACTCACGGGAGTCAGGTCCACGTAATGTACCTCAGGAATGACGCCACCATCCTACTTCACTCTGGATTCTCCACCGCGTACACAGTTGTTAAAGTGGTTTTCGATATCGGCAAAGAGTATGTCCATATCTGATCCCGGTCTCTTTAACAACCAATTGTTATTATAACCCGTGGTTATAATTTAAAAATGGTATTTATATTTCAAAATCAAATGTCCTTTAACAATTCAATATCATTTCAAATCCATTTCAAAATAATCAAAATATCGTATCTTTTTAAAACCACATTCATTTTATTCAAATTTAAAATACCATTTCATCACACATTTCGAAATAGTTTGTATTTCAAACAAATATTTCATTTAAATCATTTAAAAATGAAGTCATTATATTTAATAATTAAATATTAAATTTCCAAAATTTTAATTTTTCCAATTTCATTTATTCAGTTAAATTTCAAAACGGTGAAAATTCACATTTCGCAGCATTTAGAAAATGCTACATAAAGTTACCTTTAAAACAATTCAATTTAACAAAAGACAACATTAAAAATGATGTAATAGAGTTACTTTAGTTCAAATAAAACCATAGTTAAATTCAAAAATTATAGCACTTACAAAGTGCTATAATAGCCCTTAATTAAATTTAGCCATTTAGTTCATTTCTATCAACTACAGCATTTACAAATGCAGTAATATCCTTTACATTAGAAATAATCACATTTAAAAATGCTATTAATTAAATTTCAAATATTCAATATAATTTCACAAATAATTAATTTTCTTGTTTAAACCATTTTAAACTTATAAAATCACACATTTTCACTTTTAAAACAATCATTTAAATACCCTTATATTTATGATTTTATAAAGTTAAATTTTAATTCAAAAATCAATATTTAATAATAATTCACATATTAAATTCAAACATTCAATTTCAATTCTGTAATTAAAATTTTAACTTAACACTTAAGTTTAAATTTTCAAATATAACTTATTTTCATTTTATTTAATCAATTTAAAATTCACTTTTAACCAAAATTCATAAATTTCCAATTTAAGTTATATTTCAAAATTCAACTTAAATATTCACTTATTTCACGTATTAATTTATTCAAAAATCATTAACACTTTATAAAATCATTTTAAATTCATTGTAAATCAAATTTTATATTTGTTTGTCACATTTTCCTACTTAATTTAAATTCCATTTATAACCAAATCGAAATTTCCAAAATAGGTTATATTTCAAATTTCTAACTTTAACGTTAATTTATTTCACTTATAAATTTTAGAAAATGAATAATACTTTAAAAAACCAGTTTTAATTAAGTTCAAATCAAAATATTATAATATTTACATTTCTAACATACTTTAAAAAATTAAGAAAAAATATTTTTTAATCACGGCTGTAACAACCCTGTGATTTTATAACAAATAATTATCATCATGAAACAATTAGTGATGATAGCTAATGGCTAATAGTGGTTTGGAGTTTTTAATTTGGGTTGAAATTCTTTATTATAAATTAGTTAAATGTTGAGTGGGCATTAAAAATTTAATCTCGGCCCAATATTCCTTTATAATTCTCGATGCCATTCCCTTCTTAATTCAATTCGACCCGTTCCTTTTTCATTTTTCATTCGTTTGAAAACCTAATTGAAAATAAACGAGAAAAAGAAATGGCGGCTAGCTTGCAAACTAGGTTTTTTTCTTCGATCGATTTCGTTGCCATCGCGACTTGATGTGGTATGGCGATATTTTATAGATTCTATGGCTTCGTTTTTAACTGTTCGATCTTGGATTTGGCTCCTCGTTAAACAAGGTGAGTGATTTATTTTGCTCACATCTAATTTAAAGTTTAATGATTTCGTGATTTTTCTCGGCTTTGAACTCTTTGATATTTTGTTGAATTTGTCAGTTGATTTTGCTCTGGCAGTTGATATTCATTTAGATGTTGAGATTGATCTCTGAATTTATCAAATCGTATAATTTGTTTGCTTGATATTCACTGTTTTGAACTTGCGATTTCCTTGATGGCTACGGCTTTGATTTTTGTGGCCCTTGCGTTGTGATGACCCGGAATTTTCAAGAATCTAAAATCGGAATATTTAATTGATTTTGAGTATTCAATAGAGTAATTTTAATTTGAATTACGAATATCACTGATTTTTGATAATTAAATTTATTGAATTAAATAATTTGAAGTTGAGTAAAATGTTGAATCTGTAATTTTAAGCTGGTTGAAAATGAATTGAAGGCTTATAAAATTTATATTGATAATACTAAAAATAATAGAAGTGTTAAAATTGAATTTAACAGTGATCTGTTCAGTTTTAAAATTTATACTGTTTAAATTGGATTTAAAAATAGCCTTTCGAGGGACAATCTTGGAATTCGACGAAACCAGTTCCGTTGGATCCGTAATATTGTATTGTTGTCGGATTTCAAATTTCGTATTGATTAGAGTTAGTGTGTGGGTGTACGATATGTAAACGCATTGAGAATTTAATTAATAATAATGTAATGAAATTTAATTAATTAAGCTTCCGCTATACGCCATCCTTATCCATTCCCCAGCACACTTTCCTTATCTTCCAGTATACACCATCGTTCATCACTTTTTATCAAAGCCCTTCGTCTTAAAAAAAAAAACAAACCAAGACAGTTCGTTTACAAATTAATGGCCGAACTTTAGATTCTACCTCCAATACACTTCACCTTCCAGCCTCGTTCGTTTTCAAATCCACTTTCTTTGTTTCCCCTTCTCAAATTAATAACCCTCAACCGAAAAAAAAAGAGCGTGACCGAGAGGAGGATAGGATCGAATCGAGAGGCTCGATTAGAAAATAGGCGACGACGTCGTTTGATTGGGGCTCCTAAGCACGACTTCGGGAGACGCACACGAGGGCGCTCACAAGGAGGGGTGGCGATTGCTTGGCATCGTGAAGCATGGCGAATTGCGTTGACCTAGTGGTTGCGGTAGCATGAAGTAATCGAAGGATTAGGGAGCGGCGATGTGGGCGGCAGTTGAGTCGTCGAGCGTCGTTGTTCTAGGAGGTAGTGATGTCTAGGTTAGCATCTGCTCGGTGAGGTATCTATCCTTTACTTCTTTCGTTTATGCTTAAATATAGTTTTGAAAGAAAAAAAAAGTGTATAGTTTAAAAACTGAAAAAAAAATATAGCAAACAAAAATTTTTTTTAGGTAGTTAGTCGATTTGATTAGTGATGGTAAATGATTTATTCAATTTGTTCAAATAATTCATAAAAGGAAATTTGTTGAAATTAACTTATGTGATTATTTTAGTTATTAAAGGATTTTTTTAGGAAAATGGTTTAATTAAATTCTTAATTTATTAAATTAAAAATGGGAATTAGTTTGAAATTTATCTATTTGTTTCAATTAAATAGATAAGTGGTAATTAATTGTCCGGTTATTTCAAATAAATAAAAAATATTTATATTTATGAGAATTTATTAAAGGGAAAAATTGGTTGTAAATTTTTTTGTAATTAAATAAATTTATTAAGAGGAATTGGTTTTAAAATCTAAGATATTAGTCTAAAGTAAAATCATTGGTTAATTAAAATTATTTTATAGCAATTAATCGTTCGATTGACCCAAATGGTTAATAGAATCATCTAATATTTATACAAGGTTAATAATCGTGGAATCAAAGCGAGGATGAAGTGGATTTTCAAATTTAAGGAGCAAAGGTGAGTTAATCTCACTCGGTTAAATTTAAAATTTAAATGATTAAATTTAAACAATTGTTTGAATGCTTGAATTGGTTGATGTGATATAGTATGATATTGTGGAACTGGTATACTATATTGTGATAACGTCTGTGGATGCAGGGAAAACAGGTTGGATGGATCCAACTGGATCCCTCAACATTTATTTAATTTTTTTAACATTCTCTATAGTGATTATTTTATATTCTATGATGAGTTGTATTGAAATATTGAATGTTATGGTTCGATTGGATATAATTGGACATGATGAATTACCAAAAATATATAAACTGGATTTGGAAAGATAATAAAAGAAGTGAATTTGTAAGTAAAATAATTATAGAAAATTTGAATAAATTTAAAAATCAATTGGAAAGAAACAAAGCGCCCTTTTAAAATTCTAATAAAATTTAAGTTTAGTAAGGGAAATTTGAATAATCAGAAGATTAAGGAATTTTAAATTTTAGTATTATTAATTTAAAAGAATAAAAATTTTCTTAAAATTTATGATTCAATTTATTGTAAAGAATAAAGAAGAAATTTGGAAGAAACTGAAATTGGTATATTTCAGTTAAATGGTATAAAATCAAATGGAAAATAATAAATATAAGGTCATAATTAATAAATTTTGAGAGAAGCTAATAAGTAGAGAAATTTATTTCAAATGGAATAAATTGGGAATCAATTTGGAAAATTGATTTAAGTGATTGAAGATGGGATTCTCCCTGGATAACCAAGTACATTTTTAAAACAAATTTTAAAATATAAATTAAAGGTTTTAAAGTTGTTTAAAAAGGGAGGTTTTGGAAAATCTATTATCTCTAATATTTAAATTCAAAGGTAAGTATTTTCTCAAATTTATTATAGTAGTAATTACTTAGAAAGTGACTTAATATTTTATTTTCAAAGTGAAAAATCTAGTTTATATTTTATTAAATAACCTTATTTGCAAATATTCATATAGTACGTATTTTTAACAAATTATTGAAGTAGTTTAACTTAAATGTTTTAAAGTGTGTTTCAAAGTAAAGTGTTTTAAATTATTTTAAAATCTAGTTTTGTGCTTGGTGATTTCAGAGGAGATAGAATATAATTGGGAAAGTTTATTCTGAAAAGAATGATGGTTTTGAAACTGTTTTCAAAGGATTGAAAATAGAAATATATCTTGTGAAGATATCTTTGAGATAAATAAATAATTTGGGAATTATTTATTGTTTGATGGATGTTTGTGAATATAAATTGATAGTTAAATAACCGACTATCAATATTGGACAAATACGTTAATCATTTCGAAGAGACCGGGATCGAGATTTATTTCTCGTAAACCACTTCGATCCGGTTCGTACGTTTCGTGTAAACGATTTTGGATTCGAAGATGGAGCAGTGAAGTGCAAGGGCTAATCGCTACAAATCCTGAGGATATTTCCAAAATGGATGTAGTAGGACTAGTGCCTTCGGTTCCGTTCGAACCCGGGACGGACTTGTATGGATGAATGCTTGCGAAACATCGTCAGGTGGACGATGGACATTCTAAGAAATATGTTCTATAAAGGTAACGCTTAGCCTCAAGCCTCATCAAATGGGAATGACTGAAAATCAGGGGTTATGCAGCAAGGCTAGGTGGGTAGCACCCAAGCAGGGTGAGGTCATTCCAGTCTAGATGTCCCTTTTTATTTCGGCTTAGTGAGCGGATGCTGACCCCAACCGCGGGGTGATCTCACTCGGGATTATCCAGTAAGGGATAGTCCCGGCCTTGTGTTGCAGGGGAGCGGGCATACTCCTCGGTACGGTGATCTAGGCCTCGTACTGTGACAGGTGGTACCCTAGTGCCTAGTCATTAGTTGGAAATCCATTCTCCCTACGGGCCTTGTACGAGTTTTGTTTGTATTACCCACTCTGTGGCTAGTAGCTGGAATTTAATAATGTAACAATTTCGGCTATTTTATAATTATTTTTATATATACCCTATTATAATATCAGAGGATTTCTATAAAAAATGTTTTAGCTATCGTAAGGTAAAAACCCGACATGTTTATTTATGGCGTGGTCTTATGAGATGCTTTTGTTTTTCAAAGGATTTTTCAAACTTTAATAATCAATTGGGTGTGATTTTCTCATGCTGGTATTCCAGACTGACTCGGGTATTATTTAACTGTAATGCTCGGGTCAGACCGAGTATTATAGGATACAGGATATGATGCTGTGGAGCTCAGGAGACGAGCTGGATGACGATACGTACTCTCATACTTCTATATATATATATATATATATATATATTTCCGCTGTGTTGGGTTGTTGTGTATCCATTTGTATGATATTGATGTTAAGCTGTGATTGATGTACTTTGATGTATATATATAAACAAAGATATTTGATGTTTGAGTAAAGAGTATTTATTATCTATTATATTTTATTCCGCTGCGATGGTTAGATTCTGTTGTTGTTTTCTATCTTCTTCTTTTACCTCTTCTTCTTAAATCCAAAATGGTTCCTATTTCTGTACAACTTGAGTTGATTTAGATAGAATAGTGTTGTCCCAAGGGATCAGATTTGCGGGCCGTTTGCTTCGACTCTGGTCATTTTTGTGTTCATCTCTGAGCATTTTCGACCTGCTGTATGCACACTGCTCCCACTACTACGACACACACTTGTGTACCTTTTTCTTTTGACATGTCCATGTTCGAACTGTTGTGATAGTTTGTGTGATATTGCATCACTTATTGTTGCCTCTGTTCATCCACTTGAATTCTGGTTTTGATTTCTTCATTACTAAGGCTGGTGTTGTTTCTTTGATATTGTGAAGTTGTTGGCACTACTTTGGTTTCGTTTTGAGTCAGTTTCATTGGTACCTTATTATGTTGTGCCTTATGGAGCTTGCATTGTTATTCGAACTGCAGTTTTATGAGTAGTTTGTAATTTGTCGAGCATCATTTTTATGCACACATATATATGCTTCATTGCCGTTTCATTTGGTATGTGCTGTCTGCACTCGATTCTTCTCATTTTCAACAATGATGTTTTGAGACATGTTCGTTTGAGTATATTGCAGTCCTTATATTTTGGTTTCGTGATGACTCTAATCTGTTGGCTTTGTTGCGTTCATGTTCATGACATTAGCTTCATTAGTCACAACCGCATATATGTGTGTGGTCATGCCTGTGACCATTCATGTTGTTGCCTTAGGTAGTACATCACTGTGTTCAATTGGTCTGCACTTCATGTTATTGGTATATATGTACATAAGTGTGCATGTTTATTTTGCACCACACAGTTGCCACTGCCTGTTTCAATATGCATATAGTTCTTCCACTATTGCATCATGTTGTCACTGTATTCCCATCCCCACCAGAGAACACTTTATATAGCATCATATATATTTTCACCTGCTTCGAGTCATGTTTCATACTCTCTGTGCATTCCTGAAAATGTAATGGGGTCTAATATTTGTGAAGCTTGCACTGACCAGTTGCACTATTGCATTCATGTCGTATCTATTGCAGTTTCATGTTGCCACCTCTGTTTGTCCTTGTTGTAGTTTGATTGCTCGGGTTCAAATAATCATTGAGATGCTCAGGTTGCAAAATGCTTGCTACCTGGTCACTATTCCATGTTGATACTACCTTTGTAGTCTGTACCACTGCTTGTTCATAGTAATATTTATACTACTGCACTGTGCCTTGAGGTACTGTTTAGTTCTAGCCATATCTCTATTTGCTTCTTTGGGTTTGGCAGTTGGTATACTTCAATTTTACTTCTAGTTAGAGTTATGGTTGTCTTTGAATTTCGAAACTGTGGCATGCCTGTTGCCATCCCCTTGCTGTAGTTTCATTTGTCACAGTCTCTGTTTTGTTGGTTGATTTGAACTATGGTCGAGGCTTGATTTTATGTCTTGGCCATTTCAATTGAATTTACACCTGTGTTGAATCCAGCTTGCAGCTCGGATTTGACCTTGTGCAGAAAGTTGTGACATCATTTAATTGCACTAGAGTTGAATCCGGTATTATGGGTTTGACCTTGTGTTTGATTGTGAATTTTCATTGTTCCTTCATGTGCACTTTGTTCATTTGGGGGTTACTGGGTGGATGCTGTACTCATGCTGTTGCAGTTCCTTCTGGTTCATTTTGATTTGAGTTGGTGCCATTTGCTTTTGATTCACTAATCTTTTGCGTATTTCATATGCTGTATTGGTGAGGCAGTACACGCGTGCGTGTACTGCTGCCAATCGGTATTGATGTTTTTAAGTGATATTTCATTTGTTTGAAATTGTTAGTATGTCCAATTCTATATATTTTGAATCGTATTTTGATATGGTTTAATTTGATGATTTTGTTGATATCTAATTATTTTTTATAATTAGATTATGAGTTTCTAATTATTTATTTAATAATTAGATTTTGTTGTTAATTGTCGTTTAGGCAATCCTACTGTTTCCTAAATTATCTTCATTGATAATCCTTTCATTTATCTTCCTTGATAGTTTGAATTTGCTGATTTGTGTTAACAATGTTACATGTTATATTTACCATTATCCGATTTCTTTCTTAAAGGATTGGATAGACGAGATTATTTGTGACTGTCGTCTATTTGTTATTTACTTATTATTGCTTCTGTGCATTAATAACTAAGTTTGAATTAGACTGCCGTGTATTATTTTCTTTTGAATTTAATACTCGAGTCAGACCGAGTTATCACAGGTTGTAGATATCTTCCTTTGGGTTGCTGCTAGTGCTATGAAGTCTTTTCATACCTTTGGGAGTAGTCATGTCATAGTATAGGAAGATATGTATTCATGTGTATTATATACGATAATATACTTGTATATGTAACTTCCTGAGTTGACAGTTGTAGTTGTGTCATATGTACTGTATCACATGTATTGTAACTGATTTCAGTTATATATATATGAGATTTTATATTAGCTGTGTTCCGCATTTAGATTATCAGTGTTAGTGTTATATATATTGTCCTAAACTATTATGAACTATCGTAGTTCGTTTTATACTGGAATTGGGTCTGTCGATGGGAGTAAATAAATAAGAGATGATAAATAAAAATATATACCGCTCCTATCGAGATAACCAATACTAATGTAACGCCTAACTACGTATGGCCCTCCTATCCAGCCTTATTCTTCATAACAACAGCAGACAATATTTCCTTTACTACTCTTTGTTATTGTGAGCACAGAGGTGGGGCGTCACAGTTGGTATCAGAGCTTGGGGTTTATGGACATAATATAAAACATTACTTAGATGGAACATGTTTTACAACTATTTGTCGATGTTTTTAGTTTTGCTATGAGTCAAAACTAAAGTTTTGAAATTATGAGGAAATTTTTTATATATCTTTATTTAAAAATAAAAGTGAATTTGTATATTGTTTATTAGAGTGTGCAGCGGAAACAGTGAGACTGTCTTTGCTGAATACAGCTGATAACCTTTTTGATTTAAATATCAAAATATGAAAATGAAATAAATTTCATTTTTTGTTTACATAGCTGTGTTTATTTTGTTTTTTTGAAAATTTCGAATCCGATTTGAGGATCCGAAGCGATTGCAGTTATGTGATTTTTGTTGAGATTTTTGCTGGTTTGAATTATCTTCATTGAAGATATATTCGAGTGATTTCTTTGGTTCAGTTTATAGTATACGTGCAAATTTGAGTTGCACGTTACTGCATTAATTTTATGTAAAACCGATGTTTGGTTTTAAACGTATTTTGTTGCCGTTATTTTTATAACGGGATTTTTACACTGGTGCTACATTTTTGAAGTATGGTGTTTTGTTGACATTTTTAATGAATGAAATTCACTGGTATTATATTATGATGCGAATTATTTTGATGAGATTTTGACGTATATAAATTACTGTCATTTTGACTTCTGTAAGCGTCAATTTTAAAGTGGATTTTCAAGCGGTTATTCCGCAATGCTGATTTTGAGACCCGTTTTTACGGAGTTTTGAGAAGTGCAATTTCCTTATTGAAATTGCTTTAGATGTTGCTGTTCTATTCACGTGTTTTAAAAATTGTTTCAAAAAAAAGTTTCCAAATTTTTTACAGTTTACACTTTCAAAAGAATGAGGAAGCAATTTAAACGTTTCAGCATAATTGAGGACTATAAACCCTTACTTTTGCTGATTCGCTTAATTCCATACTTGTCCGTTTGAGATGTAAATTATTACTTTTATAAAATAAATGAATTTTTTTAAGAAGTTTTGCTGTTGGCGCTTTCAAAAGAATGAGGAAGCGATTTAAACGTTTCAGCAAAATCGAGGACTAGGACCCCTTTCTTTTACCGATTCGCTTGATTCCAGACTTGTCCGTTTGAGAATGCGAAATGTTATTTTTGGAATACACGATTTTGCACTTTCAAGGAAACGATGAAGAGACTTAAATGATTTAGTAAAACACGTGGTATGGGACATGTGTGTTTGCTATTTTGGTTAATTCCGGACTTGTTAATTGAAACATCTGCTGTTTGATGATTTTGATGATTTTGTGTGCTTTCGAGCCACTATGTTGGACCTTCGGGTCATATGTTGGACCTTCGGGTCATTTGTTGGACTTTCGGGCCACTCTGCAGGACCTTCGGGTCGTTTGTTGGGCTTTCGGGCCACTCTGCGACCTTCAGGTCAAATACCAGTACTAGACCTACGGGTCACTCTGCGGACCTTCGGGTCATATGATGGGCGCCAGAATTTATATTACTTGGTAGGCTTCGGCCATATGAGATGCACGTGCGGCGTAGCTAAAACTTGCCATCTGAAGGGATCGATCCACCTTTTATGTTGATTTTCTAGATTAACTTAATTGATTTCTTGATATTTGTTGTTTCCAATTATCTGTAGGTAATTGGATAATTATTGATATGAGTTCTGATTATCGTTTTTGATAATCGTATATTTGTTGATTCTGATTACCGTTTTTGATAATTAGATATTTGAGATTTGATTATCGTTTTTGATAATGAAATATTTGTTGATTTAAGTTCTGATTATTGTTTTTGATAATTAAATTTTTGTTGATTTGAGTTCTGATTATCGTTTTTGGTAGTCGGATATTTGTTGATTCTCGTTATCGTTTTTGATAATTAGATATTTTAGATTTGATTATCGTTTGTGATAATTAAATATTTGTTGAGTTGAGATTTGATTATCGTTTGTGATAATTAAATATTTGTTGAGTTGAGATTTGATTATCGTTTGTTATAATTAAATATTTCTTGATTTTAGATTTGATTATCGTTTTTGATAATTAAATATTTGTTAATTTGAGATTTGATTATCGTTTTTGATAATTAAATATTTGTTGATTTGAGATTTGATTATCCTTTGTGATAGTTAAATATTTGTTGAGTTGAGAATTGATTATCGTTGTGATAATTAAATATTTATTGATTTGAGATTTGATTATCGTTGTGATAAGTAAATAGTTGTTGATTTAAGATTTCTGATTATCGTTGTGATAATTAAATATTTGTTGATTTGAGATTTGATTATCGTTTTTGATAATTATCGTTTTTTATAATTAAATGTTTGTTGATTTGAGATTTGATTATCGTTGTGATAATTAAATATTTGTTGATTTGAGATTTGATTATCGTTTTTGATAATTAAATATTTGTTGATTTGAGATTTGATTATCATTTGTGATAATTAAATATTTGTTGCGTTGAGATTTGATTATTGCTGTGATAATTAAATTTTTGTTGATTTGAAATTTGATTATCGTTGTGATAATTAAATAATTATTGATTTGAGATTTCTGGTTATCGTTTTGATGATTAGATATTTGTTGGTTTGAAAATTATGGTTAACGTTTTTGGTGATTAGATAATTGTTGTTTTTAGATTATCTGGTTAATAACTAGATAATTGCAATTTTGCGAATTGTGATTTGTGTTTTCTAATTTTCTTTGTTGATAATTAGATTTTGTTGTTTTCTAATTATCGTATCAATAATTAGATATTGTTCTTTTATGATTTTTGTATTCTAATATCTAATTGATAATTGAATATTGCTGATAATTGCATTTATTCAATTTTGTTGTTTTCTGATTATCTATTTGATAGTTAGATTTTGTTGAGTGTTTGTGAATTTCTTTAATGAAATTAAAAGATTTCTTTGGCGTTTGTATTCTTGACCTTTATTTTTCTAGCTTAATCAGTTTATGTTAGAAAAATAATTGTTATTGATGACCTTAATTATGAAAATTGCGGGGACGTAATTTTTATAAGGAGGGGAGTCTGTAACAACCCTAAGATTTTATAACAATTAATTATCGTCATGAAACAATTAATGATGATAGCTAATGGCTAATTGCGGTTTGGAGTTTTTAATTTGGGTTGAAATTCTTTGATATGAATTGGTCAAATGTTGAGTGGGCTTTAAAAATTTAATCTTGGCCCAATATTCCTTTAAAATTCTCGATGCGTTCCCCTCTTAATTCAATTCGACCTGTTCCTTTTTCATTTTTCATTCGTTTGAAAACCTAATCGAAAATAAACGAGAAAAAGAAATGGCGGCTCGCTTGCAAACTAGGTTTTTTCTTCGATCGATTTCGTGGCCACCGTGACTTGATGTGGTATGAAGATATTTTCTGGATGCAACTGCTTCGTTTTTAACTGTTCGATCTTGGATTTGGCTCCTCGTTAAACAAGGTGAGCGATTTATTTTTCTCACATCTAATTCAAAGTTTAACGATTTCGTGATTTTTCTCAGCTTTGAACTCTCCGATGTTTTGTTGAATTTGTCAGTTGATTTTTCTCTGGCGGTTAATATTCCTTTAGATGTTGAGGTTGATCTCTGATTTATCAAATCGTATAATTTGTTTGCTTGATATTCACGATTTTGAACTTGCGATTTCCTTGATGGCCACGGCTTTGATTTTTGTGGCCCCTGCGTGCTTCGACTCTGGTCATTTTTGTGTTCATCTCTGAGCATTTTCGACCTGTGTATGCACACTGCTCCCACTACTGCCACACATGCTTGTTGATGTGCACGTAAATGTGCATATTTTTATCATCATATTTATTCTTTTTAAATTAAATAAATGATCATATTGGATAGTTTAACTTGTTTAAACCAAAATTCATATTATTTGAAATTGTCACATATTCATCTTCATCCAAGGGTAATATGGTCATTTTTGTGCATATATTAATTTGAGAAAAATTAATTGAAAATTCGTATATATTTTTGTAGGAATTTAATCTCAAATAGAAGTGGTTTCATGAAGATATGAATGCATAAAATTAATACAAAGGAATGAAGATGGAAATAATTCAAAGTGAAGAACATGGAGGACCCCACCTATCCACCTACCTTAGTGTACAAATTAAAGGCTAATGCACATGCTTTTGGAGTTAATGGCTTCATGTACACTTAATGGGGGATTAAGACATGTTAATGATTACTTGGCCTCCACACTTCCTAAGGGGCATTTTGGGCATTCCCCAAAAATATGCATTAGGGTTTCTAACTTGTATAAATACCCCTTATGTTTCATGTAGCCATATTCCTCTTAGTTAGTTAGTTTTAGTTGAGAAAATAAAAGAAAGCTCTCTTTCTCTTTTCATGGCTACTTAGCCATTTTTCTTCATGTATTTTTTTTTTTTTATGCAGTGTTATTTAGTGTTTCCTGTTAATTACATGTTCATTTTCTTTTCTTGTTTATTTTCTTTCATGTTCTAGTATAGATCTCTTTTATTTTATGCAAGTAGAATAATTTTTCTTTTTATTTTGCTCTCTTTCGCTCTTCTTGTTTAATGTTGTTTTCTACATTTGTTCATATGATAACAAATATGAGAGCTTAATCCCTTCAATTTAGGGGTAATGAAGATCTCTAGTATGTAGATCCAACATTTTGATGTTTATGCTCTCTTTTTGTGCTTAATGAGAATGATTGAAGTGGTTTAATGATGTTGTTTAGCTTTGAATTTGATAGTCTATGTTGTTCATAACAAATAGGCTATACTTAAACAAACAAAACACAAATTGCCTCTTCATTTACGTATGATTATGGCAAGGAAGTGATTGTTGAAATTAAAATTTGATGGCTTATATTTCTAATTAATAGTTAATAGGTCATGCTTAAAATAGATTTTGCTACTGTATTAGTGGTTGTGTTATAGTTTGATGGTTTATATTGAGCTAATTAATAGCACAAATATACCATACTTATGATAAGCACATCAACTAATTCACTAATGACTAGAAAAGAGAGATCATAACTTCAAATTGTTGATTTATGTGATCTAGAGAGTGGAAATTGCCTCTAAATTGTCTTAACACTCTCATATTTTTATCAATTTTCTTTTGCTTGTTTTTATCATTTTTTTTTAGCTAATCACTCTCGACTTTGGTTTAATTTGATTGAATAGAATTTTAAAATCAACAATTCCCTATGGATCGACCCGTATTCGCCACATGCTACATTCGTACACCGTGCGCTTGCGGTAAATTTTTTATCAAAATTCGTTCGACGGTTTTCTAAACCGATAGAATTTTCGTACACTTGTGTACCTTTTTCTTTTGACATGTCCATGTTCAAACTGTTGTGATAGTTTGTGTGATATTGCATCACTTGTTGTTGCCTCTATTCATCCACTGGAATTCTGGTTTTGATTTCTTCATTACTGTGGCTGGTGTTGTTTCTTTGATATTGTGACACCGTTGGCACTAGTTTTCATTCGTTTTGAGTCAATTTCATTGGTACCTTATTATGTTGTGCCTTCTGGAGCTTGCATTGTTATTCGAACTACTATTTTATGAGTAGTTTGTAATTTGTCGAGCATCATTTTTATGCACACATATATATGCTCCATTGCTGTTTCATTTGGTATGTGCTGTCTGCACTCGATTCTTCTCATTTTCAACAATGATGTTTTGAGACATGTTTATTTGAATATGTTGCAGTCCTTATGTTTGCATAGAAAATGGGCAAACACCTCCAAGTCGTATAATTTAGTTGATTTTATGTTGTTCTTAATGATTTGGGTGATTTGTGCAAATATGTAAAAAGAAGGGACTAACTGTAAAAGACACACAAATTTATAGTGGTTCGGCCAAAATGTGCCTACATCCACTTCATATGTTATTCTCGTTCACCGTTCTGATTACAAGTACAAAGCTTTGATTACAAGCGTATGAAAGTTGTTTGAAAGTTCTGTCCGTGCTTGAGCTCTCAAACTTGTCTGCCATTGTTGCACCCCTATCCCTCTATTTATAGAGTGAGGCTGGGGGTAGGGGTCTTGGATGTATATAGGTGTTGGTGGGCCTGGGTTGATGTGATCTGGCCTGGCTAAGTTGGTTCGGTACGCCTTGGTCCGGAGATGGTTGGAGTGGCTTTCGGTCTGGTAATGGTTGATGTGGCTTTGGTTTGGTAGTGGTTGGTCCGGTAGTGGTGAGTGGAGAGATGGGTTTTGTTCGGTGGGACTTGGTCCGGTGTTGAGTGGAGAGATGGGTTGGTTCGGTGGGACTTGGTCCTGTAGGTATTGGTTCGGTGTAGAGTGGTGAGGCAGGGCCTTGGTTCAGTAGTGAGTGGTCTGGTAGGGCCTTCCTCCTTCTGGTGGAGAGTGGTGAGGCGGGGCCTTGGTTCGGTAGTGAGTGGTTCGGTAGGGCCTTTCTCCTTCTGGTTCGACAATGCCTTCTTTCTTCGGTTCGGTGGTGGTCGAAACGCACCCAACATTTGCCCTCGAAAGTGGGGCATATGCCAGCATATGTTGTGCTTTGTTTTAGGCCATTCAACTTGGACACTCACATTCGGTCCCAAGCGTCGAACCAGTTGGTCCGGTCGTTTATATTTGCCTATAAGTATGGGCTCAACACCCTCGTTATTCCTTACTGTTTCAAAGTACCGATCCAAATTCTCAACTTCTGAACCACGTTAGGTTCCCCTCCACCAAACGAACCTTACGCTAGAGCTGCCGAATGAGTCCGGTGTCATGAGTGACGAATGAACCATCGCCTCGCACTCCCGAATGAACTTGGGAGCGTGAGCGCCGAATGGACTTTAGCCTCGAACTGCCGAATGAATTTGGGAAGTACGAGTGTCAAATGGAATTTAGTCTCGAATTATGGATCGAGCTTTTATGTTTTGAATTATGAACGATATTCCAGGCTGTATGTACTTGCTTGTTTATTTCTCCACATTCCTTGTTCTAACAGTATGTTTTTCTCATGTTGCAGATAATGTCTCGTAAAGTAGAAACTCGCTCTGATAAGAAGAAATCCAAAGACACATGAGAGTCCCTCATAGTGCCCCCAGTTCGGGCAGAACGTAATGGACCAATCCCGAGATCGTTAGCAGATGGGTACGGCCCTCAGCAGCTCTTGAACTGACCGCCTGACTGCTTTCCCAGCTCCCTCAAAGACGAGCAGCTTGACATTATATCTCTATCCTTCGGGATTGAAAAAGCGCACATGATGTTGCCGGGGGAAGGAGTGATGCCGTATAACCCTCCTGAAGGATATTTTGCTATAGTAGGTATCATTGCATGTGTGGGGCTATTCCTCCGATCAACGCTTGGAAAGTCAGCTTCATCACATACTTGAAGGTGGCCCCTTTCCACCTTCAGCCCAACTCTTATGCCATCTTGGTGAGTCTGTTTATTATCTTCCAGAGAAAATACGGGCGTCCCCCTTCCAACCGGTAGATCAGGTACTTGTACAACTTGAGAGGCCATAAGAAGGGGTCTCCATACATTAGCTTGGTGTCGGACGTGTCTTTCAAGCCAGTCCTGGACTTGTATTTGAAGTTTAGCATGTTCAAGAAGGAATGGTTCTTTGTCAAGGATGACTCTGTTTCTTTCCGCCGCTTCACCTCTGGTTGTAAGTTGAATCTTATTTATAATTTCTGTTCTGACTGCAATTCCCCTCCTTATGTGCTTGATTTCTTGCTAGCGACATGTGGCTTTGCGGTTGTAGAGAGCGATCGCATGGTTCAGATGGCTACGAAGATAGAAGCCATTCCGGAAAGGGAGAGGGAAGCCTTCTACTTGATCAGGAATGCTACTCTTCTGGAGTTCAACTTGATTCTGCCGCGCCAGTCTATGGTCGAGCAAATAGACACAGCTGAGGAGAAGGCTGCCAAAGCTAAAGGAGGGGCTACGACGAAGAGCAGCAAGAGGAAACCCTTCTCGAAACATCCAGTCGTCGAGGGAAGAAACTTAAGAAATCCGATGGACCCTCCCCCAGCACATTTCCCAATGTTCTGGAGTAGGAAGATGTGGAGGAGGAAAGAGGCGAGGATGAAGGAGGTGAAGCGTAGAGTGGAAGTGGTAGAGAAGGCGATGGTGATGGTCGCGGTGATGATGGTGGCGAAGGACAGAGCGGTGATGGCGCTGGGGCTTTGTCTTCTGAGCAGGCAGGCGAGATCCAGGAGTGGATAGATGATGCTTTCCGCTTAGCTTTTGAGGGGTTGGAGGAAGGATCGACCTTGGTGGAGAAGCCAAAGAAAGCTGACAATGCCGGGACTAGTGCCGATTCATCTTCAAAGAGCATTTCAGCTAAGGAAACCCCTGCGATTCAAGGTGAATTTTTGACTCCTGGAGACTCCATTTATGATAAGGATTTAGGAATATTTTATGGCCATCTCCCGTCCTGGAATGAGATCCAGGACTTATTGCAGTATCCTACTCCTCCCCCGGGTTTGTATACCAAAAGCGTCTTTTTACTCTTCTTAACTTGATACATTTCTTGAATTATAGCTCAATGTATACTTGTAACACTTGGTTTTTATTCTAGGAGTGGGCGGAGCGGCCAAGACATTAGATGTTCGGCACCGTCTTGAACAATACAAACCCCTCAAAGCTTCTACTAAGCCGAAGCCTTCGACTAACCGCCCTGGAGACGTAGTCGGCTACCATCCTCTTCTTAGGGTCATCGAATAGGATATCCAAAAGAAGAAGAGGAGTCATTCCTTGTTCGAATCCTCACCTGGTCCTCAGCCCCCAACTCAACCTCTTCAAGATAACACGGGGGAGAATATTGAGTTTATACCTTTCCCGCACCCATCTGAAAACCCTACTGTTACCCCAATAGATCATCCCGGCTTGGCTCGTAATCCGTTGGCGGGTCACCCGGATCTGGATCCAGGCTCTCATGATATGTCCTTCGACTAGGCTACTGGTGAGCACCTTCTTCCTTGCAATCCTATGGTAAGGGTGACTGATTTGGCTAAGTCCCTGGACCTTGATTTGCTTACCACTCGGATTGTAACTTTAGGGGACGAAGCTAAGGCAAATATCGACCGAGTCGCTGAGGAGACCAGGAAGCTGATGGGGCATCATGCCCGACTGGTCAAGGCTGGAGAAGAAATCGGGAGTGCTAACATTCGATTGCGGTTAATGGTTTCTGATCAGGCCAAACAACTTGCCGACCAGGCCATCCAGATCTCTTAGCATGAGGCCGCCTCCAGGCGACTAAAGAAAACCATGGAAGAGGCTAGCATGGCTGAGTTATGGAAAATGGAGGCTGCCTGCACGGAACGGATCGATCTGGTTATTGCAACGGTGGAGGAGGTTCGGAAAGCGGATCTCGAGCGGGTAGAGGAGTTATCCGGGAAGCTTGAAGCCGTAGAGCTTGCTCAAACCAAGCTGAAGGAGGAGATGGAAGCGACGAGGAAATCCTTTCAGGATGACCGCTCGCGATACCGATCGGAGAAGGATGCTGTCATTGCAAAGATGTTGGCTTCTGAGGTCCGAATAGGGGAGTTCGAGGAGAACGAGGGGATAATGGATTAGATACTTCAGGATACATACTTTCACACTTGGAAATAGGGAAACTTATCCTGGATGGATGATTATCCCCGAGTCATGGCCAGGATTTATCTCAGGGCCCTAAAGGAGGCTAAGGCCGAAGCAGATAAGGAGGGTGTCGTGGCCTTTAGGATGGACGTGGTCATGGCTCAGTTCACCAAGGAGGAGAAAGTGGCGGTAAAGGAGGGTATGTGGCTGCTTACTGCAGAGGAGGTAGGTGTGCAGTTGGAGGATGATGATCAAGGAGCAGATGCTGGTACGTCTTCCCTTTTAGTCTTTTTGTAACTCTATTGCCTATTCTTCATGACTATTAATGGATTCTTTCCCGAATTGGACAAGCGGGACCCCTGGAGCACCAACTACCTCTAGTCAACATGCTGAGAGTTCTGTTCCCACGGTTAAGTAGATCTTGGGGGGCCAGTAGGATAGAGGTGAAGCTCTGATGCAGCCGACTCCTTGACTTGACCAAGTCATCTTTTGGTTTACTTGACATTGCTGTCTATGTTAGTCCCAAAATATTAATGTAACTGTAATTATATTATTTGTAATGAACAACTTTATTCTTGGTATGTAATTTTTAACTTAAGCTGATTCTGTCATATTCGAATGCTTTTGTTATCTGGATGTGTTGTGTAAGAAATATAGCTGTGCACATGCCTGTGATTCAATCGTGTTTGATGCTAAGTTCTTGCGTAAACTATAACTTCATGTCTCGTAACGTTAGTGTGATGTGCGCATGAATTATAGCTATGTATTTATATGCAAGAGAGGAAAGTACCGCCCTTCCTGTTTTAGTTGTAGATGGTAGCTTTGAAGTTCTTGTGTGACTGAGTATGGAATGCAGCCAAGTGTCCTGTCATCCAGTATGAGTTCCTATCCCCATCTGCGGATGTCTCCTATTTTATGCCTTGTACTTTATGGATCGTTATATAGGATAGGAGGAAAGCTTGTAAATAAAATAGGAATATAAGAAATAGTAAAATTTCCAATCACGGAAGGCCTTCGATGTGCTTAAGTTCGTGGCAAACGGGTTTTGCAGTCACTTTCCCTAACTGTGGGTCTTGGAGACATTTCTCACCCATCTTACGCCTCCACGGGGAGTTTTCTTTTTTACCACAGTCGTACTTAAGACACATCGGAGCCGAGATCACGCACGCTAACTACCCGGACCATTATGGCCCGTAATCGTGGGTATTATTCGATTTACCGTGGCCGGCTAGCGTGGGTGCCGACCGTCAACCGTGAACTACCCCTGGCTGGCCACACCTTAGTTGGGGCTTAAAGTAGGTTCACAGTTACTGGCGAGCCGAATGCCGTAATGAGCTGCCTAGGCTATTTTCGGCCTCCTCGGTGGTTTATAATCGGCTCATTAAAGTTGGCTTTGAGGGCCGTCGCGAGCAATGAGTTAACCCGCAGCAAAGGGATGCTGGAGCAAAAGTGTCTCATTGGCGAGGCCATAGATTCGTATAGTACCTGTTAGGTCTTGTCTAGGTGGAGTTGTGCTGTGATGTGCCATGAATGGAAATGTCGTTTACACAGGATTTTGTTCAACAGAAAAGGATAAAGCACAACAAGAAGCCAAGATATAATGGAACAAGTTAAAAAAGAGAAAAGGTTTTTAAAGTGGTTCGGCACGAGAATGCCTACGTCCACTGATTCTCTTTGTTAATTCACTTCATATGGGCGGTACAAGTTAAGAAAGGTATCGACGAAGGTATTGGATGTTCCATGCCCTCTGGAACACCTCCCCGTCCACGGTTGACAAAGTATAAGCTCCGTTGTGGAGGTCTTTATGAATTACATATGATCCGTCCCAGATTGGATCCAGCGCTCCGGGGTGCGGGAAGATTCGTCAGAGGACAAGATCTCCTTCTTGTAAACTGCGATGCTTGACTTTGGAGTTGTATTGCACTGCCACTTTTTGCTTGTGAGCTGCTGCTTTGAGTGCTGCATCGTTTCTTCTCTCTTCAATTAGATCCAAAGACATGTGAAGGAGTTCTTCGTTCTGTTTAGGGTTATAGTGGATCCTACGGTGGAAACGGACTACAGTTTCAACTGGGAACATGGCCTCCGATCCGTATGCCAAAGAGAAAGGAGTATGCCCCGTTGATGTTCTGAAAGTGGTGCGGTAGGCCCAAAGTGCTGTAGGAAGTTCATCCACCCAAGCACCTTTTGATTTTTCAAGTTTCTTCTTGATTAGAGTTTTGAGAATTTTGTTGACAGCTTCGACTTGTCCGTTTGTCTGGGGGTAAGCCACAGATGAGAAGCTTTTGTGAATTCCGTGCTTTTGATACCAGTCGACAAACTCTTCGCGGTCAAACTGAAGCCCATTGTCTGATATGATTTTGAGTGGAACCCCGTACCTGCATAGAACATTTTTGATCAAGAAGTTAATAACTTTTGCCGAAGATATTTTATTTAGAGGTTCCGCTTCCACCCATTTGGTAAAATAGTCAACTGCCACTATAGCATATTTGGCTCTGCCTCGGCCCACTGGCATTTCGCCAATCAAGTCAATTACCCATACTGCAAAGGGCCAAGGGCTGGTCATTTGAGTGATCTCGTTTGTTGGTAGTCGAGGAATCTTGGCAAATTTCTGACATCTGTCACATTTTTTGACGAAGTCTAAAGTATCTTTGTTTAAAGCGGGCCAAAAATATCCATAATGGAGTACATTCTTTGCTAGAGTCTGCCCTCCAGTGTGATCTCCACAGCTTCCTTGGTGGATGTTGGATAAGATTTCCTTAGCTTTCCTTCTAGCGACACACCTTAATAAGGGGTTAGAGAAGCCGCGCCGATAGAGGATGCCTTCTTGTATTGTGTAGCGGGAAGCGTTTCTCAAGATTTTCTTGGCTTCGCTACGCTCGCAGGGCAGTGTGCCATCTTGTAAGAATTTTTGGATAGGAGTCATCCAAGTTTCTTCTTCGATTGCAGCTATCAGATCCACTTGCTCGAAACTCGGGGCTTGTTGTTTTGAAATGGCTACTGTTTCGGAAATGGTGTCGTTCTTCATGCTAGCTTGCTTTGCCAGTTCGTCGGCTTCTTGGTTCTCCTCTCAAGGAATGTGTTTGATTAAATAGTGATCCAATTGATCGAGTAGCAGTTTGGTTTTCTTTAGATATGCTGTGAGTCGTTCTCCTCGAGTCTGAAATTCACCTAGTATTTGGTTTACAATAAGTTGAGAATCACTATGAAGACATAAAGAACCGACTCCAATCTCTAAGGCAAGTTCTATTCCGGCTATCACTATTTCGTATTCTGCGTCGTTGTTGGTGGCAGTGAATTCCAACCTTAGAGCATAGTGTAGCTTCCTTCCCCTGGGAGTGATTATTACAATACCTGCCCCTGAGCCTTGCTCGTTTGATGCTCCATCCACAAAGATATTCCACTTGATGTCTTCTGCTTTTTTAGATTGCTTCTTACCTTCGTTGGTAGTGAACTCGGCAATGAAATCGGCCATGGATTGACCCTTGATGGCGGTGTGAGGATGGTAGGTGATATCATATTGACTCAGTTCAATGCACCATTTAAGTAGTCGCCCAGAAGTGTCGGGACGATGGAGTACCTGCCTTAGCGGTTGATCGGTTAGAACTCTGATGGAATGAGATTGGAAATTGTGTCGCAATTTCCGTGACGTGATCAGCAAACAGTATGCTAGCTTCTCAAGTTTAGGGTACTTGTTTCCGTCCCCGTAAACCTCTTGCTTACAAAGTATACCGGTCGTTGCGTGTGGTCGTCTTCTCTCACCAGAGCGGCGCTTAGGGCATGAGATGACACAGCAAGGTATAGGTATAGTTCTTCGCCTTCATTTGGAGTCGAGAGTACTGGTGGTCTCTGGAGGTGTTCGATTAGGTTAAGGAAGGCTGTTAAGCACTCGTTAGTCCACTCGAACTTTCCTTTGTCTTTCTTTAGAGCTTTGAAGAAGGGGACGCACTTGTCCATTCAGGCTTTGCATTTCCCTTCGAATGGAAGGTATCCTAATATCTTTCAGAGCTCGCACTTGCTCGGGGTTTGCTTCAATTCCTCTGGCATGGGCGATGAATCCCAAGAATTTTCCTGATGATACTCCGAAGGAGCATTTTAGAGGATTCAGCTTCATTCCATATTGACGAAGTACTTGGAACATCTCGCCCAGGTGGCTTATTTGATCGTCGGCTTTCCTTGACTTTACTAGCATGTCGTCCACATACACTTCCATTGTTCGTCCTATCAGTTCCGCGAACATCTTATTGACGAGGCGCTGATAAGTAGCTCCGACGTTTTTAAGTCCAAAAGGCATTACTCTGTAGCAGTACAACCCTCGGTCAGTGATGAAACTAGTGTGGTCTTGATCGGGAGTGTGCATAGGAATTTGGTTATATCCTGAGTATGCGTCCATAAAAGATAAGAGTTCGTGCCCGGCTGTGCTGTCCAAAAGATGATCAATTCGGGGGAGAGGGAAGTAATCCTTTGGGCAAGCGTCATTTAAGTTGGAGAAGTCAATGCACGTTCGCCACTTCCCATTAGCCTTTTTTACTAACACCGGGTTGGCGATCCACTCTGGATAGATGGCTTCTCGTATGAAGTTATTGGCAAGTAGGTTCTTTACTTCTTCATCGAGGGCTGCTGATCGTTGTGCCCCCATACTTCTTTTTTTCTACTTTACTGGCACCTTGGTAGGATCGATGTTCAGTACGTGGCATGCTACGTCTGGGGAGATTCCCGTCATGTCAGCGTGCGTCCATGCAAATACATCCAAGTTGTAGTGGAGAAAATCAGTGAGTTGATCCTTCAGTTCTGCTTTTAGTTGAGATCCGATTTTCAATAGTCTACTTGAGTCATGTTTGTCTACAGATACAAACTCCATAGCCTCTGCAGGCTCGGCAGTGGCCTCCTTCTCTTTGTCCCTGGGGTCTAATTCATTGAAAGGATCACTGGTATATCGAAGAGGAGGGGCTCTCTTTAGTTGCTATGCTTCCTAGTTTTTCGTGTAGAGAGTAGTCACTACATTCTTCCCTTTATCCCTTCTTTGGTTATTGCGAAGTTCAGTTACATAGCAGTCTCGAGCAGCGTCTTGATCTCCCTCTACTTCTCCTATTCCATTGTCTATTGGGAATTTCATCTTCAGGCACCGCGGGGCCAGGACAATATGGAAGTCGGACAAGGCCGGTCTTCCCAAAAAGGAGTTGTAGGTCGAGTGGTTTTCTATTAGCACAAATGTCTGTTTCCGCACAGCGGAGCATGGATGACTTCCTATTTCAACAAAGAGGTCCAGTTGCCCATGGGGCATCTTCGCATCTCCAGTGAAACCATGTAGCGGTTTATTGCAGGGAGACAAATCCTTCATCGACAGCTTCATTTTGTCGAAATCATGCTTAAATAGGATATTTTACTGAGCTTCCAGTGTCTACTAGAATTCGAAAAACTTTGGCTGGACCGAACCAGGCAAAGATCACCATAGGATCCATGTGAGTGTACTGCCTCCCTTCTAGGTCACGCCTATCGATTGTGATGTCATTGTTCTCTTTCCGCTTTGGGTGGCGTTCTTTTATAACAGAATTAACGCAGTCTTCATTGTTTCTAAGCAACCTTCCATATCTTTCCATCTCTGCCCAGCTTCTGTCGGCGATGTGTGGTCCTTCCGATATGGTATGGACCAATATCTTCTCTTGACTGGAGCCGCTGGTGTTGTGATTTCCTCAGCTCACTTCTAGGGGGGTAGCCTTGGTTTCTCGTTGGCAGGAGGTGGTTTCCTGTTCTGACCTTTTACATAATGTTCCAGTCTCTTCCTTCTGATGTGTTCTTCAATTTAGTCCCGGAGATTATGGCATTCATTGGTGTCATGCCCATGAGATTCGTGGAAGCGGCAGAACTTTCCAGACTTAATTGCGTTACCTGATTCCTTCTTGTGCGGGGGGGCGTTTGTATTTGGCATCGTCTTGGGTGGCCAGGAAGATGTTTTCGATTGTTTCATTCAAAGGAGTGTAAGTGTCAAATCTCGGACCTGGCCGACAAAGACGCTTTTCTCCCTTCTTGCCCCCAGCTCTATCTCTGGAGTCATTTCTTCGAACATCCTTTGCTACAGCGGGTATGTTGCCATGAGCTGCCTTAGTTTGTTGCCCTGTCTGCCTTTCAATGGCAGCGTCTTCAAGTCTCATATATTTTCCGGCTTCATGGAAGGAATCAGGTAAGGTAGCTGGCTTTTCTTTCGTTAATCTCCTAGCAAATTTAGTATCCGGATGCACACCACTACAGAGGGCCTTTAAGATATGTTTCTCATCGGCATCTTGGACTGCGGCCGCTGCGGCATTGAATCGGGTTAGATATTGTTGCCCTGTCTCTCCAAGCTTTTGTTTGATATTGGATAAGGAGTAAGCGTCCTTGGGTTATTCCACATGAATGCGGAACTGGCTGATGAACCTTTCTTTCAACATTTCCCATGAGCTGATGGATCCTCGGGGTAGATGGCGGAACCAGGAGGTAGCTAGGTCTGCCAAGAATAGTGGAAAGCATTTGCACAATACTCCTTCCGTTGCTCCACTCATGAGCATATGCTGTGTGTATCTCTGTAATTGTACGACGGGGTCCGAGGTTTCCTTGTAAGGTTCCATTGTTGGCATTTTCCACTCTCGGGGGTGATGGCAATTTCGATATTGCGGATGAAGGGGCGGGTTGCCCAAGCACCTATCCCTCGATCTTTTTGATCCCGTCGGACGCACTCTCTGAACAATCGCGCCATCCTTTCATCAGAATTTGGAGGAGATAGAAATGAGTTTGGTTCTTCTCTGCGGGATTGATTCTGTCCAGATGACCTGTAGGGATGGTATCGTCTATCACTCCTAATATTTTCCAGTGGCTGCCTCTGGTCTTCTGGAAGCATGTTAGGGTCAGCTACAGTTGGCCCTTGTCTAGATCATCCCCTGCTGGGTTCCGTTCCAAGCATTTCCTCGAGTCCAACTTCGGGCTGGACTCTAGTTCGGCCCCGTTCATTGGTGTTCCCATGGCTAGGTAGCATGACAGGCTCAGCTACATCCGACCCTCACCTGGTACCTCCCCCGTTGGGTTCGGTTCCAAGTGTCTCCTCGGGTCGGAATTAGGGCTGAGTCCGGACTCGGCTCCTACCATTGCTGTTTCTGTTGTTTGCTTCTTCGAAGAAGAAAGATCTTTATCGCCTCCCAGGTCCTCCAGACTGGGACTCATCCCATGATTCAATGTTGCGGTTGGATTCTTCTGTATTCTTTAAGCGTGACATGAGTTGGTTCACCAAGGCTTCTTGTTGGGATGTGAAGCGATCAGTCACTTCAGCCATAACCCTATCTAGATCTGCCCTAGTATTTGCTGCCGGTTGTTCCATGGCAGGGGCTGTCGGATTTTTCAGGTTTCCATTTGGTACTGCTTTTGGAACGGGATGATTCTCTTGATCTTTGATCACTGGATCTGGAACACTGCTGGTTGCGATGTTCTTTCCTTTGTTAGCATCTTTCTTCTGCCTGCGAGGCATGTCTTCCAAGCGATGAGCGATGCTTGTTGGGAAGAAGGTTAAGTGAGAGAAGCTGAAGCTTCGAGCTCCTGTTCTCAGTGAAAGCACCAAAAATGTTTGCACAAAAAATGGGAAAACACCTCTAAGTCGTATAATTTAGTCGATTTTATGTTGTTCTTAATGATTTGGGTGATTTGCGCAAATATTTAAAAAGTAGGGTCTAAAATGTAAAAGGCACAAAGATTTATAGTGGATCGGCCAGAATGTGCCTACGTCCACTTCATATGTTATTCTCTTTCACCGTTCTGATTACAAGTACAAAGCTTTGATTATAAGTGTATGAAAGTTGTTTGAAAGTTCTGTCCGTGCTTGAGCTCTCAAACTTGTCTGCCATTGTTGTACCCCTACCCCTCTATTTATAGAGTGAGGCTGGGGGTAGGGGTCTTGGATGTATATAGCTGTTGGTGGGCCTAGGCTGATGTGATCTGGCCCGACCAAGTTGGTTCGGTACGCCTTGGTCCGGAGATGGTTGGAGTGGCTTTCGGTCCGGTAGTGGTTTGTTAACGCTAAAATTTGAACGCTAACACCCCGGTGTATGAGTTGCAGTTGTGAAAGCACCACCCGACGACTCGGGAACAGATTACTAGCACATAATAGCAGAAAAGCGGTAAACAACAACAATTTTATAGTGGTTCGGCTTAAGGGTATAGCCTACGTCCACTTTAAGTACTTTTATTAATAATCTCGTTACAAGCTGATACAATTCTTCTCAAATACAATACACTTTGAATTACAAGAGACTTAGAACAAGTAGCTTAAACTTCGATGAAGATGAGAGTTTTCGAATCCATGTTGGATGTATGTGATCTCTTCTTGAAGTTGTTTGTAGCGTTCTTAATGTCTTGAGAGCTTCAAGTGTTGGATTGGATTGGCTTGGAATGCAGCAGAGTAACGACGTTTGAAGAAAATGAGCCAAAAGTCCTTTTCTAGTTGGAGCTAGGGTCGTATTTATAGTCATTTCTCGGAATTAGGTCATGACTCGTACACGACTCATGATGAGCCATAACTCGTTCACGACTCATAGTAGGTTGCGGCCGACCTACTGATTAGCTCACTGCTTGGTCCAAAGCTAGGCACCCATTTAGATGAATAACACAAGTCCTGAGCCGTTCACGAGTTAACCAGTGCAACCTTCCTTGATGTTAGTATGAGTCGTAGGGTTATCTCATTATAAGTCGTATGTCGTCATAAGTCGTATGTCGCCATAAGTCGTATGTCGTCAACGAGTTATCTCATTATAGCACGGTATTGAACTTGTCTCTGAAGTCTTAGGTCGTATCACCTTTATGTCGCATACCTCTTGAGTCGTAGACTTCCATAAGTCGTGACATTCCTCAGGTCGTTAATGTCTTAACTCGCAAGCCTTCCTTAACCCGTAAGATTCCTTAAGTCGTAAGGTTCCTTAACTCGTAGGGTTCCTTAACTCGTACAGCCTCTCCTTGGGTCGTTGAGTCGTAGATTCTTCCTGAAACGTTAAGCACCTTAAGCCGTGGGCTGTTAACTCAAGGACTTGCAGAGTCGTGAGGTTGTTGAGCCGGGGTCGTGATGAGTCGTCCTTCCCTCTACATGGATGAGTCGGGATTAGTTGAGTAAATGAGTCGGTCCAAGTATCAGCGGGGTTAACATTTGCCCCTCGAAGCACGCGCCTAAGTCGTAGGTCGCGTGCTTCGACTTATCTTAACCCGCATGTGCCGACTCATGTCCTACTACCTTAGTACAAAAGGCATGAATCGTTACTTCCATCTTCTTCTCCTTATACCAATCTCCTAAATCGCTTCTGCCATTAACACTTCCTCGAGCTTCCCAAGACGATTTCAACTCAATCCACCTTCAATTTTTTCGGGCATCATACTACGTAAGCAATCCTGATTGTCGATCATCACTGGCTCATTCATTTAATTTTCCACTCCCGGTTCGTTCCTTCGAGCTTTACGAGTTTGGTTGGATTGATCGCCGATGAATTTGGGCTTGCCTGATTTGTCTTGTGGCGATTCATCATTTGAGGCGATTCTGTATCGTGATAGGATTAAAGTTGTTATTTTTGGAGATGCCATTGGGTTAACGGGTTATGGGTGAGGATTTGAAGATCCTCTTGCTGCTTAGAACTAGAGTTCTTTTTCTTTTCACCACGACTCACGATTCAGAGCGCTGCCGGCTCAAAACACCAACGACCCAAAATTAACTCGACTCATCCTAGCTTGCTCCCCAATCCTTAGGTCGTGGACGAGCTAGCCAGAGAACCGATGATTTGTCTTGACCCGTAGGAAAAACTCTTGAGTTGTTGGCGAGTTAGCACTTAAGGCCCTGCCGAGTTAGCATTCGAGTTGTGTATAATTTAGCTCTTGAGTCGTTTACGACCTAGCACTTGAGTCGTCTACGACTTAGCACTTAAGTCGTCTACGACTTAGCACTTGCACTCCTAAACTCTGCTTGAACTTTGAACTGCTGCTTGAATTTCAAACTGTTGAACTCTGCTGCATTCTTTTACAGATTACTTTGACTTGTAGGTTAACAATCTTTTTAATATGATATTTACAGAAAATTGGGACGAATATACTGCCATCGACCGCCCACATCAAATGACAGATTAGTTAATAACAGATAATTAACTTAAATAAATTGTGTGAACGAAGTGCTATCGATTTCAAGTAGAATATTAAAGCAACACTGAAATAGTCAATTGAAACTGACCAGCCTGCACTAATATTATGCTTGAACTTTAAATTAACAAGTTCTGAAATTACCGTAGTCGATCAATCGTCGACCATTTTAATTCCAGTTATATTTACTTGTTATTTTTATCAGTTTTGCACGACACTTCACACTTTTAGGAAACGTGCACCTTCACATTTGAATATCCAGTTGCTTGTGTAGAATGACTTCTCAGGAAGAAGATGCAACAGTTCAGACGGGAGAGGCAACTGTTCTTCCATCTCCACTAGTTAATCCTCCCGAAAGAGTTCCTACTACACTATCATACAAAGTTTTTCGCCAGCTGTGTGCTCAGTTTGGCATTGCTGAATCAGATGCCATTCTTCCTGAGAGAAGTAACACTGCTGACATAGCACCTTCTGGCTTTGTGACAGTTAACCGACAAATGTGCCTAAGTGGGGGCGTTCCTCCTTTCAATGACTTTTTCCAACAACTTCTTCATCAATTGGCCATTGCTCCATCCCAACTACACCCCAATGGCTACGCCATTCTAATGGGGTTGTGTGTGCTATTTAGGAGAACACTTGATCGACTTTCGAGCTTTGATGAAATTTGTTACTTATGCTCCTTTACCCGGACCAAAGATCATCCTTCTATTACTGTTGTGAGAAGCGCCCGAAACCGCAAATTAATTGTTGGTCTTCCTGACACTGCTCACGGGTTTCTAACCCAGTTCTTCTTTGTTCGTTGCCCCCCGGGGTTTTATGCTCTGTGGAGGGAAGGAAGTAAGATCACCCATCCTTGCTTCGTTTGTTATCTGGCCTTTGTGAGACTGACCTGCTAAGTGTTAACTCTGCTTCTTTTTACTTTCAGCGCTGCCTCCTCCCTCTAGGAATCCCAGTCACAAGTCGACTTTTGAGAGGCTTAAGGCCGTGCCGGTTGAGGAGAGAGATATTCAATTTCTGTTGAAAGATGAATTTTTGCATCAGTACGGACTTTTGCATACTTCTCCTTCTACGCGTCCTCATGAAATTCCAGACTCCCCAGCTAGAGTGTTGGATGCCTCAGTTTCTACTAGCACATCCATATCTAAAGGACCTGCTCCTGAGGCTTCGCTAGTGAAGTGTTCCACTTCTGTTGATGCTGCGGGGCCATCTGACAAACTTGCCCCGGTTATCGAGGAAGAAGAGCCTCAGGGATCTTCCCATCATTCACAAGAATCTGGTGAAAAAGTTGAGAAATCCAGTCCTGTTAAGCAGAGCAGGGACGATACTTTCGAAGGACTGAGCGACCTTTTTGCTACTTCACAAGAGATCTTTAAAGAAGATCCTATCACTGCCGGGATTTCTTCTTCAGTAGTTGAAGCTACTTCTACTTTGCAACAGTCGCCGTCGACTCAAGAGTTGACGCTATCTATTACACCCACAACTACTCCCCAATTAAAGAGTGGTTCGTAGATTGATGCGCGTAGTTTGCACATCACACACACTTAGAATTCCTGGCACTTTTATGCTCTCTGTTTTTTTAACGTTTGAAGGATTCTCAAGTTTTGTTTCTTTTTTTTAAATTTTAGGTTTTCCAATGAGGCGAGGCAGCTCGTACTATGATGACTTTCAGCGATATGGGAAACACAGCCAGTATGGCTATCAATCCTATCCTCCTGTTCATAGAGAGACTGATGAAGAAAGGGCAGCCCAGAAGGCTCGGGAAAGACGTGATTATGAAGAACGCTTTGGAAGACCAGATAGTCGACATGATTCCTCCCACAGAGAGAGTGACTCCCTTAAACGCAAATCTCATGATGATAGAGGGAAGAGTCACACAACTGATGACTCGAGCAAACGAGCCAAAGTTATTGAGGAGCCAATGCCTGCGCCTTCAGAGAAGATTACTGCTCCTACTTCTTCTCAATCTCCTGCCCCTTCCCCTACAGATATCCAAGCAATCATCAATAGGCCATCTTACCAAGTTGGACCAGGTCCAGCCACTCTTCAACGCCGATTTCCTAATTGGTGTTTAAAAGGAGTTCGCTTTGACCTCGATCTGGTTCCCATAGATAAAAGTGCTATGTTACGGAACCTTGATGCAGTCAGAACCGATATTGAGAGGATGTCATCTTGGCAGAAACTCGTTGATGAGCTCCAAAGGGTGAATAGGTCCAATCTCGAAGCTATGCTTACCATGGAGAACGACAAAACTGAATGGCAAAAGATCCTTAAACAGCATGATGCAGAAATGAGGAGTATTGCCGATTATAATGAGAAACTTGAGGCAGAAGTTGGGAAACTTAAAGAGGAGCTTGCTACTTCTTCCACTTCTTATTCTCAAAGGGAGAGTGTGCTTCTTCAACAGGTGCGGGATGCTCATGCCGCGCAAAGGGATGCTGAGGCCAAGGCTGATGGGTTGGAGCAGATTGTAGAGGGCAACCGTACTGATATTACTCAGTTACGAGGACAAAATGGCCTTCAGGCTGCAGAGATTGAAAAATTGAAAGCCCAGTTATCCAAAGTCGAGAGAGAGCGGGATGAGGCTGTTGCGGGTAGAATTACAGCTGAAGAGGCCCATGAAGCCACCAAAGCTGATATTGGCTTGACACTATTTGATTTCTACTTGCAATGTATATTAGGGCGTGGCAGTCTTGCATTCCTGGGCCCCAAGTATGAGATTACCCTGGCCGAAGTGTGGGAGGCCGCACTAGATATGTTTAAAGGGGCCAGATACACTGAAGAGGAGTTGGAGGTGCACTACTTAGACTTTGAGGCTCGCGCAGCCCTTGCCAGAGGGAAGGAGCAACTCGCCAGATCGCGGGTTGAAATAGTGGGGGAAGAGCATCAAGAAAAAGAAACAAATTTGACTGTTCCTGTCCCTCCTTCAACTTCGGTCGATGCTGGCATTATTGGCTCTAGCTCTTATGTACCGATCCCTGCTCAAACTGATACCGGGGCCAAAATTACTCAAGTCACAGATGAATCACAAGAGAGTGCTGAAGCCCCGGACTATGAAATTGACGTAATAAAGACAACTTCTGCAGGTAATTCCACTGTAAATTTCGCTCAAGTGGATTGCTCATTTATTTCACATGGGTTTAATGAGCTCCTTGACTATTTTCTCAACCTTGATGAGCCTTCATCTCCTCTCTTTACTGACTTTAACCTCTTTTCTTCTACAGAGAAAGTATCAAGCACCGCTCAGATTTCTCCTCCTCCGGTTATCCCTCCTCTGTCTCTCCAGGTGGCTCCTCCTTCTGCTTCTCAGCCCGGGTCGCAAGAGGAACAAATAGAAGCCCTTCACGGTTTAGACGATCCCATCGCTTCGCAAGAGCATAGAGACGAGGGACTTGAGGGAGGTGAGATATCTCCGTAGCGGACCCCTTCTGATGACATAACTTTGTCTAAACTTGCCACTCCGGGAAGTGAGTCTTCCTCAAAGAGGAGGAAAAAGCACGGAACGTCAAAGAGGAGGGGGAAGATAATCACTGTTACTGAAGGGGAGCCAGAAGTTGGACCAGCTGCGCCTACCCCTCCTTCTTCCCTTGTGCCAACTGACCGGCCTGAAAAGCTAATCATTCGGCCGGGAAAAGGGTCCAAAGGTAGTAAAAAGAAGTGAACATTTTAGCTTTTTGCCTTTTGTATGTACTGTTCGAGAATTGTGCGGGTACCGGCCCCCGCTTTTCTTTATTTTGAAACCTGTACCTGTATTTCAATTGAATAAAATGATACTTTGTTTGTACAGACTTCTGTTTGAATTTGAGAATGCATTTATTATTCATTTTTGCACAAGTTTATTTATATGATATTGCAGCGGGCTTATGGTATGTTGTTTGAGTATTACTTTACTGATGCAGCTATAGCATTATACCATGTTGCCCCCATACCTTAAGCTTGCTGCAATATTTTATACTTCGAGGGGACTTGCACTCTTATTTGCTAAAGAATAATTATTTTATTCTTTTTAAAGAAAATTTTTGTAGAGTACAACTCCCTTCGTATAAGTTTCTACGCTTTGTCGTTCGAAGAAATCACTCTTTTCTTTTGCTTATGTGCATATTTTACCAAGTGAATTCTTCTATGTGGTAAAGCGGACCTCTGAAGGGCACTTTAACTTCTTCTTTTTTATATATACAAAGTTGTACCTCTGAGGAGGGATTTTTCACGTTTCAACACTTGGAAGTTTTATTTCAATCTCGGTGAAACGTGTACCTCCAAAGAGTTGTGCCTTTGAAGAAAGCCTTTTCACGTTTCAACACTTGGAAGTTTTATTTCAATCTTGGTGAAACGTGGGCTTCCGAAGAGGTCTTTCTTCTTG
The DNA here is from genome assembly GCA_030765085.1 of Allium cepa. NCBI lineage: Eukaryota > Viridiplantae > Streptophyta > Magnoliopsida > Asparagales > Amaryllidaceae > Allium > Allium cepa. The sequence continues at coordinate 790,485,876 of CM060937.1, read as the reverse complement.
ATTGTGCCCTTGAAGAGGTTTTTCCTTTGAACTGTGTCCCCGGGAGGGGGTTGTACCTCTAAGGAGGGATTTTTCACGTTTCAACACCTGGAAGTTTTATTTCAATCTTGGTGAAATGTGTACCTCCAAAGAGTTGTGCCTTCGAAGAAAGCCTTTTCATGTTTCAACACTTGGAAGTTTTATTTCAATCTCGGTGAAACGTGGGCTTTCCGGAAGGTCTTTATTTTGTCTTTGCATTTCAACTTTGGTGAAGTGAAATTCCGAAGAGCGGTTGTTACACTTCAACTCCTGGCGAAATGTGCCTCCGAAGAGGGCTTTTATTTTGTTTACATTTCAACTCTGGTGAAGTGAAATCTCGAAGAGCGGTTGTTACACTTCAACTCCTGGCGAAATGTGCCTCCGAAGAGGGCTTTTATTTTGTTTACATTTCAACTCTGGTGAAGTGAAATCTCGAAGAGCGGTCATAACACTTCAACTCCTGGTGAAATGGGCCTCCGAAGAGGGCTTTTATTTCGTTTGCATTTCAACTCTGGTGAAGTGAAATCTCGAAGAGCGGTCATAACACTTCAACTCCTGGTGAAATGTGCCTCAGAGAGGGTTTTCATCGCCTGGAAGTTACTCTCTCATGGTTGGAGGGTCATGACTCCTCCAATCTTTTTTGTTGAGTAGAGAACCTTCTTTTTTGTGGCGTATGACCCATTAGAGGTCTTTATCCTCCGAAGAGTTGTGTCTCCGAAGAGGACTTGTGCTGCCGATGATGGCTTTGGTTGTTCCTCTGTTCACTTGCTTATGCCTTTCCAATGATCCTCTGCCTCCTCCTTTTTTTTTTTTAAGTAACTTGTTTAATCCAAGGAAGTGCGCTTCATTGTCAGGCAATTTCGTGAGAACGAGCACTAGCTTCTTAATTGGACGTTTGTTTGTTCAAACGATCTCAATTTATTAGCAAAGACCCGTTTCTGTCGAAATCATAGGCCGTTCAATTGAAGTACTTCCTATCTAGGATTTGAATTCGGGGCTTTTGTGACTTGAAATTTGGCGAGAATCACTCGGTCTTTTTATGTGCAAGTTTCACTTCCACTGTCTGCAAAAATTTAAATCGACATTTCAGCAATACATTCTATGTACTTTTCATATCGAAAATAAAGCAAACATGTAATAATAATAAGGAACACAAGATTTATAGTAGTTCGGCCAGGAAATTGGGCCTACATCCACTTTATATTCTTTCATTATTTACTTGCATCAGTTTTACAATTGCTTTCAATTACAAGAATCATACATTCATAATTCTTTTTACAATATTTCAACAAAATTTTCAAGTAAAGTATGGACGCAAATGGTTGTTGTTCCATGCCCTTGGAATTTGATCTCCTTCAACAGTGGTGAGTTTGAATGTGCCGTCAAGAAGCTTCTGACCTATTACATACGGTCCTTCCCAATTTGGCCCAAACACACCTGTCGCTGTCATAATTCTCTTCAGGACTAGGTCTCCAATCTCAAAGCTGCGTTGGCGAACTTTGGAATTAAAATGTCTGGCTATTCTTTGCTGATGAGCTGCAATTCTGAGATTAGCCTCATCTCTTTTTTCATCAAGGAAGTCTAGCGCTTCAAGCTGTAGCCTTTCATTCTCTGCTTGGTTGAAATGGATCCTTCTGTGTGAAGGAACCTCTGTTTCTACCGGGATCATTGCTTCCGACCCGTATGCTAATGAGAAAGGAGTGTGCCCAGTCGCAGTTTTGTGAGTGGTTCTGTATGCCCATAGTGCAAGTGGTAGCTTATCCACCCAACCACCTTTTGCTCTTTCAAGTTGCTTTTTGATGGTTGATTTGATGATCTTGTTTACTACTTCCACTTGCCCGTTTGCCTGCGGATGAGCAACTGCTGAAAAACTTTTCTGGATTTTGAATCGCTTGCAAAAATCTTGGAATTCCTCGCTTTCAAACTGAGTACCATTGTCTGTGATTATTTTCTGAGGCACACCATACCTGCAAATGATATTCTTGGTCACGAAACTTATCATCTTCTTAGAGGTGATAGTAGCCAATGGTTCAGCTTCAGCCCATTTAGTAAAATAATCAACTGCAACAATAGCATATTTAATCGCTGATTTGGCAGTCGGTAGCGGCCCAATGAGATCCATTCCCCAAATTGCAAATGGCAATGGACTGACCATTTGTGTGAGTTCAGTTGAAGGCGCTCTAGGAATTTTGGCAAATCTTTGGCATCTGTCACACTTTCGGGAATAGCTTGCAGCATCATGATTAATTTCTGGCCAAAAATATCTGTATCGGAGAATTTTCTTTGCTAATGTTTGACCACCTGAATGATCACCACATTCTCCTCCATGTACCTCAGCTAGGATTGTTTTGGACTCTTCCCTGGATACACATCGAAGCAATGGCATTGAGAATCCCCGTCTGTATAATCGGCCATCCTGAATTACATAGCGAGAGGCTTTCCTTAGCAGCTTCCGTCTCTCTATCAAATTTTCTGGCAGAGAACCTCTGAGTAGGTAGTCCAGTATTGGAGTCATCCATGACTCTTGTTCTTGAGATACATTCATAATCCAGTCAATATCCATCTCGTCTATACTTGGTGCTGAAAGGACTTCTACGGGGACCAATCCCAATAGTTGAGCTTCACCAGAACTTGAATACTTTGCGAGGGAATCTGCCTTCATATTCTCTTCCCGAGGAATGTGGCTTATTGAATAGTGATCGAGCTCACACAGAAGTTCCCAAGCCTTTGACAAGTAAGCGGGCAGGTTTCCCCCTTTCGTTTGAAATTCCTTCTTGACTTGGCATACAATAAGCTGAGAATCACTAAAGATCTGTAATGCTCGTATGTTTAGTTCTTTAGCGATTTTCAGTCCTGCGATAAGAGCTTCATATTCTGCTTCATTGTTTGTTGAAGGAAATTCCAATCTTAGTGCATAGCATAATGACCGACCTTCAGGAGTCTCAAGTACAACTCCGGCTCCAGAACAGTAATCATTTCTTGCACCATCGACATATAACTTCCACTGGATAGGGGAATTGTCGAACGTTTCTTCCTCACTGTTACCCTTATCTGTAAATTCTGCAATGAAATCCGCTAAAGCTTGTCCATTGATTGCTTTCCGGGGATGATAAGTGATGTCATACTGACTGAGTTCAATATTCCACTTTAGAAGACGACCCGAAGTTTCAGGGCGAAACAGGACTTGCTTTAAAGGTTGATCAGTGAGGACTCTGATAGGATGAGCTTGAAAATATTGCCTCAATTTCCGAGACGCAATTAGTAAGCAATAGGCGAGTTTTTCCAACTTAGAGTAATTCATTTCTGCCCCAGTGAGTCTTTTGCTGATATAGTAAACTGGATGTTGAATCCTTTTGTCTTCCCGTATCAGCGCTGCACTTAAAGCGTGAGATGATACTGCCAAGTATATAAGAAGATCCTCGCCATCGCCAGGCCTAGAAAGTATTGGAGGCGTCTCCATATGGCGAATCAATTCATCAAAGGCTTTTTGGCATTCGGGAGTCCAATCGAAGTTTTTCTTTCCTTTCTTTAGGGCGTCAAAGAATGGGATGCATTTATCTGTGGCTTTGGAAATGAACCGACTCAAGGCGGCAACTTTTCCATTGAGACTTTGCAATTCCTTCTTTGTTCTAGGAGCTTTGACTTCTTTCAAGGCAGTAATTTGAGCTGGACTAGCCTCAATGCCCCTAGCGCTGACGATAAACCCTAAGAACTTTCCGGACTCGACCCCAAACGTGCATTTTAGAGGGTTAAGCTTCATTCTGTATTTCCGGAGGACTGCGAACATTTCTGCCAAGTGTTCAATGTGATCCGCTGCTTTCTTAGACTTTACTAACATGTCGTCGACGTAGACTTCCATAGTTTTGTCCAATTGCGGTTTGAACATAGCATTAACAAGTCTTTGGTAGGTTGCCCCTGCATTCTTCAATCCGAAGGGCATAACTCTGTAGCAATAAAGACCAACATCGGTGATAAAGCTCGTGTCCTCCTGATCCGGTTCATGCATCATGATCTTGTTATATCCGGAGTAGGCATCCATGAAAGATAACAATTCATGTCCCGCTGTTCCATCTACCAGTTGATCAATCCTGGGTAAAGGAAAGCAATCTTTGGGGCAGGCCTTGTTCAGATCTGAAAAATCGATGCACACTCTCCATTTTCCATTAGCTTTCTTAACCAGCACAGGATTTGAAACCCAATTCGGATATGTAGATTCTTTGATGAAGTTATTTTCCACGAGTCGATCAATTTTCTCTTTTAATGCTGCTGACCTTTCTGGACCTTGGGTTCTTCTTTTCTGTTTTACTGGTGTAAACTTTGGGTCAATATTCAGAGCGTGTACTGCAACTTCTGGAGATATTCCACACATATCAGCATGAGTCCAAGCGAAGACATCCAGATTTGCTTTCAGGAAAGATATCAAGATATTCTGAATTGACACATTAAGCTGTGAACCCACATTCAACACCTTATTTGGGTCCTTCGGGTCAACAGGTACCGGTACCGTCGTTTCAACCGGCACTACTCTATTCTCCCCTGCACTGGCTTTTCTGGGATCCATCTCTTTCCGTGCCCCGCTATGCTCGCCAGTGCAGGGTCTGCCCCGTAATTGCTACAAGGCTGGCTCTTTGATGCGGACCGGAGTGGCCGCATCCTTTCCCATTTCCCTTTTTCTTGACTCTCGCAACTCTGTCAAATAGCACTCTCGCGTAGCATTTTGATCCCCTTTTATAACTCCTACTCCATTGTCTGTAGGGAATTTAATAGTGAGGCACCACGGGGCTAGGATAGCTTTGAACGCTGCGAGCGTTGGATGGCCAAGGAAAGCATTATAAGCAGAAAATTCATCGACAATCACAAATGTTTGCTTGCGGACTACTTTCCTTTCTCCTTCCCCAAGTTCTACAAGCAGATCGATGGTTCCTATTGGTTGCTTTGGCTCCCCGGTGAAGCCAGCGATCTTCTGCGATGAGGCTTGTACATCGACCATAGGGATTTTCATTTGGTCGAATGTCTTCTTGAAGAGGATATTACATGATGCTCCGCAGTCAATGAGAACTCTTCTGACAATGGCCGGTCCGATACCAGCTGAGATGACCAAGGGATCTAGGGTAGGAGCTTCGATACCTGAGGAATCTCTGGCTCTGAAAATAATATCATCACTGAAAGTTTTTTGTTGTTTCAGGGGCGTAGTGTCTTCTAAAACAAAGACGTCTTCTTCGGCTGGAACATATTTCAAAGCCCTGGTATATCTCTCCATCTCACCCCAGCTCTTGCCAGCTGGGCGAGGTCCTCCTGTAATGACATTGATAATGGGCCTTCCAGATTCATGCCCCGTAGCTTTCTCACCTATCCTAGGCTGATGAACAGGAGCCTGTTGCCCCTGACTTGACGATGCAGGATTGTTGCTATTCTTTTTCACGAATTGCTGCAGCTTGTTTTCTCTTAGCAATTCTTCAATCAGATTTTTCAACTGGCGGCATTCATCGGCCTCATGACCGGGTTGATTATGGAAGCGGCAGAACTTCCCACTTTGTACAGCCTTTTTTCCGGTCCTCAAAGGGATAGGTTTAGGGAGGTCAACAGAATCTTTAATGGCAAGGTAGATATGCTCCGGCGTATCTGATAAAGGAGTATACTCTGATGGCTTGATGGATCGGGGCTTCTTCAGATTACTCTATTTCTTTCCATTGTTATTTTCCCTTTTTTGCCCTACAAATTCATTCTTGCGTGGAGCAACAGTGTTATCTTCAGCTTTTTCCGACACTGCCTTCACCGGTACAGGACGGCTTTCCAGGCGTATGAATTCATCTGCGTTTTTGTAGAGCTTTTCGAGGGAGGTTGGCTCCTTCATGTTTAGCCATTTCCCAAATTCGCTCGACTTATCAACAGCCCTCATAAAATAGGTCAATATCATTCGCGGTTCAGCATTGTCCACCTCTGCCAGCGCTATATTAAAGCGGTTCAAGAAAAATCTGATAGATTCACCGGGATTCTGTTCTATACTTGACAATGACATGATGTCCTTGGCCTTTGAAGCATATAGTCTGAACTGCTCCTTGAATTTTCGGGTCAAGTCTGAAAACTGATCAATAGATCGGACTGGCAACTTGGTGAACCACAGTAGAGCCACACCCTCAAGGTACACGGGGAAATATCAGCACTTTATCTCGTCAGAGGCTCTGGCACCTGTCATGTGCCAATCAAATTTATACAAGAATTCATTCGGATCACTTGTCCCTTTGTAAGCTGGGATAGTTGGAGGGACAAACTTCCTTGGAAATTCCGCCTTTAAGATTTTCTCAGTAAATGGAGTTTTACTTGGGGCGAAACCCCATTCTTTCTCATCTTCAACCCTTTGCATACTTTCTTTCATGATTTGCCGGACCATTCCAGAAAGATACTCCTCATCATGTCGAGTTCCAGATCCACCAACTTCAGGAAGCGTTTGCTCAAAGGGACTGGAAGCCCTTTCTGGAGCATTCCTTTCATTAGCATCATTAATGTTGCCAGCATAATTCCTTCCATTACCAGCCGGTTGATTGTTTGCCCCGAGCAAATCATTCAACTTATTCAGAATTAGAGCATTTTGGGCACTCTGAGCCTCTAATTGTGCATTCTGGGCGTTTATCTGCTGGTTCAGCCCTAATATTACAGCATCCAACTCCGCTTTCGTAACCCCAGTAGACGTAGTGGGTTGATTAGGTACAGGAGAAGCGGAGGTTCCCTCTTGAATATTCCCAGATCTGACAGATCTACTCTTCCTTCCAGGAGCCATTATCTCGGATAGACTTCTGGTTTTCAGGGAAATTCTCTCTACAAACCTCTGTGAAGCAATGATGATAACTTGCCTGAGTTCAATTCTCAGTGAAAGCACCAAAAATGTTAACGCTAAAATTTGAACGCTAACACCCCGGTGTATGAGTTGCAGTTGTGAAAGCACCACCCGACGACTCGGGAACAGATTACAAGCAGATAATAGCAGAAAAGCGGTAAACAACAACAATTTTATAGTGGTTCGGCTTAAGGGTATAGCCTACGTCCACTTTAAGTACTTTTATTAATAATCTCGTTACAAGCTGACACAATTCTTCTCAAATACAATACACTTTGAATTACAAGAGACTTAGAACAAGTAGCTTAAACTTCGATGAAGATGAGAGTTTTCGAATCCATGTTGGATGTATGTGATCTCTTCTTGAAGTTGTTTGTAGCGTTCTTAATGTCTTGAGAGCTTCAAGTGTTGGATTGGATTGGCTTGGAATGCAGCAGAGTAACGGCGTTTGAAGAAAATGAGCCAAAAGTCCTTTTCTAGTTGGAGCTAGGGTCGTATTTATAGGCATTTCTTGGAATTAGGTCATGACTCGTACACGACTCATGATGAGCCATAACCCGTTCACGACTCGTAGTAGGTTGCGGCCGACCTACTGATTAGCTCACTGCTTGGTCCAAAGCTAGGCTCCCATTTAGATGAATAACACAAGTCCTGAGCCGTTCACGAGTTAACCAGTGCAACCTTCCTTGAAGTTAGTATGAGTCGTAGGGTTATCTCATTATAAGTCGTATGTCGTCATAAGTCGTATGTCGTCATAAGTCGTATGTCGTTAACGAGTTATCTCATTATAGCACGGTATTGAACTTGTCTCTGAAGTCTTAGATCGTATCACCTTTATGTCGCATACCTCTTGAGTCGTAGACTTCCATAAGTCGTGACATTCCTCAGGTCGTTAATGTCTTAACTCGCAAGCCTTCCTTAACCCGTAAGATTCCTTAAGTCGTAAGGTTCCTTAACTCGTAGGGTTCCTTAACTCGTACAGTCTCTCCTTGGGTCGTTGAGTCGTAGATTCTTCCTGAAACTTAAGCACCTTAAGTCGTGGGCTGTTAACTCAAGGACTTGCAGAGTCGTGAGGTTGTTGAGCCGGGGTCGTGATGAGTCGTCCTTCCCTCTACATGGATGAGTCGGGATTAGTTGAGTAAATGAGTCGGTCCAAGTATCAGCGGGGTTAACATAGTTGATGTGGCCTTGGTTCGGTAGTGGTTGGTCCGATAGTGGTGAGTGGAGAGATGGGTTTTGGTCCGGTGGGACTTGGTCCGGTGGTGAGTGGAGAGATGGGTTGGTTCGGTGGGTGTTGATCCGGTAGGTTTTGGTTCGGTGGAGAGTGGTGAGGCAGGGCCTTGGTGCGGTAGTGAGTGGTTCGGTAAGGCTTCCTCCTTCTGGTGGAGAGTGGTGAGGCAGGGCCTTGGTTCGGTAGTGAGTGGTTCCGTAGGGCCTTCCTCCTTTTGGTTCGGCGATGCCTTCTTTCTTCGGTTCGGTGGTGGTGGAAACGCAACCAACACCTTATATTTTGGTTTCATGATGACTCTGGTCTGTTGGCTTTGTTGCCTTCATGTTCATGACATTAGCTTGCATTATTCACAGCCGCATATATGTGTGTGTGGTCATGCCTGTGACCATTCATGTTGTTGCCTTGGGTAGTACATCACTGGGTTCAATTGGTCTGCACTTCATATTGTTGGTATATATGTACACAAGTGTGCATGTTTATTTTTCACCACTTGTATACCATTAGTTGCCACTGCCTGTTTCAATATGCATATAGTTCTTCGACTGTTGCATCATGTTGTCACTGTATATCCCATCCCCACCAGAGAACACTTTATATAGCAACATATATTCATTCACCTGCTTCGAGTCAGGTTGCATACTCTCTGTGCATTCCTGAAAATGTAATGGGGTCTGATATTTGTGAAGCTTGCACTAACCAGTTGCACTATTGCATACATGTCGTTTCTATAGCAGTTTCATGTTGCCACCTCTATTTGTCCTTGTTGTAATTTGATTGCTCGGGTTCGTGTAATCATTGAGATGCTCAGGTTGCAAAATGCTTGCTGCCTGGTCACTATTCCGTATTGGCACTACCTTTGTAGTCTGTACCACTACTTGTTCATCATGAAATTTATACTACTGCTCTGTGCCTTGAGGTGTTGTTTGGTTCTAGCCATATCTCTGTTTGCTTCTTTGGGTTTGGCAGTTGGTATACTTCAAGTGTACTTCTAGATAGAGTTATGCTTGTCTTTGAATTTCGAAACTTTGGCAAGTTTGTTGCCGTCCCCTTGCTGCAGATTCATTTGTGCAGTCTCTTTTTTGTTGGTTGGTTTGAACTATGGTCGAGGCATGATTTTATGTCTTGGCCATTTCATTTGAATATACACCTGTGTTGAATCCAGCTTGCAGCTCGGATTTGACCTTGTGCGGAAAGTTGTGACATCAATTTATTGCACTAGATTTGAATCCGGTATTGTGGGTTTGACCTTGTGTTTGATTGTGAATTTTGATTGTGCTTTCATGTGCACTTTGTTTATTTGGGGTTTACTGGGTGGACGCTGTACTCTTGCTGTTGCGGTTCCATCTGGTTCATTTTGATTTGAGTTGGTGCCATTTGCTTTTTATTCATTGATCTTTTGCGTATTTCATATGCTGTATTGGCGAGGCAGTACACGCGTGCGTGTACTGCAGCCAATCCATATTGATGTTTTTAAGTTATATTTCAATTGTTTGAAATTGTTAGTACGTTTAATTCTATATATTTTGAATCGTATTTTGATATGTTTAATTTGACGATTTTGTTGATATCTAATTATCTTTTTATAATTAGATTATGAGTTTCTGGTTATTTATTGAATAATTAATTTTTGTTGTTAATTGCCGTTTAGGCAATCCTGCTGTTTTCTAAATTATCTTCATTAATAATCGTTTCATTTATCTTCCTTGATAGTTTGAATTTGCTGATTTGTGTTTAACACTTATACGTGTTATATTTAATATTATCCGATTTCTTTATTAAAGGATTGGATAGACGAGATTATTTGTGACTGTCGTCTATTTGTTATTTACTTATTATTGCTTCTGTGCATTAATAACTGAGTTTGAATTAGACTGGCCCGTGTATTAATTTCTTTTGAATTTAATACTCGAGGCAGACCGAGTTATCACAGGTTGTAGATATCTTGCTTTGGGTTGCTGCTACAGCTATGAAGTCTTTCCATACCTTTTGGAGTAGTCCTGTCATAGTATAAGAAGATATGTATTCATGTATATTATATACGATAATGTACTTGTATATGCAACTTCCTGAGTCGACATTTGTAGATGTATCATACGTATTGGATCACATGTATTGTAACTGACTTCAGTTATATATATATATATATATATATATATATATATATATATATATATATATATATATATGAGATTTGGTATTAGCTGTGTTCCGCATTTAGATTATCTGTGATAGTATTATATATATTGTCCTAAACTATTATGAACCATCGTAGCTCGTTTTATTCTGGAATTGGGTATGTCGATGGGACTAAATAAATAAGAGACGAAAAATAAAAATATATGCCACTCCTATCGTGATAACCAATACTAATGTAAGGCCTAACTACGGATGGACGCTCCTATCTAGCGTTATTCTTCGTAATAAAAGACAGTATTTCCTTTAATACTCTTTGTTATTGGAAGTATAGAGGTGGGGCGTCACAACGGGTCTGCTCTAACCTAGGTAAAGTGATACGGATAATATATCATTTCAATCTGTAATTTACAAAGAAAACCCAGGTTTTATCATTTCAAACCCGCACCAGTAAAATGAAATAATTAAAAATCGTTCAGGCTTATTATTTCAACCCATAATGATTTTTCCCTATTCTAAAGTCTGTTCGGGTATGTATCATTTCAACCCATAGTGATTCTAATCTAAAGGGAACTTGTAGTGTGATAAACTGGTATAAATAACAGAATAGTATTATATAATAGTTACAGATGTTATAACATGAGAATAAGCATGGGTGAACATCATATGATCATAGGATAGCAGATATAGCATAGTGATATGTTTTACAGATTCGATTGTGATCAGTTTACTAGTCATATAAGTATAATTCATGTCCGACGAGAATTACTCACATGTATAAGCTGGAGATGACAACCAAATGCACAAATAAAGGTCTTCAAAGGCACGATAACACGACTATGATTTGAGAGTGGGAGAGCCAAATCTAATTGCCTTGTCAAGTATCAATCAAAATAAAGTACAAGATGAATTTCAAACCAAAATATTACAAAACCATGCTAGGAATAAATGTGCAACACAAAGCTAAAGCTTTTTCACTTGCATTCAACAACTTATGCTTCAGCCATAGGTTGAAAAAGCACTGCCAAGGTGAGGATTTGGATCAGGTTCAGGTCATATAGGTTGGCCATAACAATATATAAAGGAGAAGAGAGAGATATGTGTGCAAGAACACACACTACAAGGCAACTACATGGATTTCAAGGCCATAAATGGTCCCAGCCAAGCATGGATGAGAAAGGCCTGATCTAATGAGTGCATGTACAGGTGTGGTAGAGGTCTTAGGCTCAGGTTTGGCTGGTGGTGGTGGTGCACAAGTTGGCCAAGGTGGTGGTTGGAGTGGTGGAAACAAGGGGGAGTTCGGATAGCATGTTAAAGGTGGAGTTTGTGTCATTTTATTGGTGGATCTTCACATAGATGGCCACGTCTATGGAAGTATATTGGGAAGGAGGGGATGATGGCTGGTTGTGGTGGTGGTGGAGGCGGCCAAGGTACTGGAGTATGGAGGGTCGTACACATGAAGGTGAATGCAAGTGCAAAAATCAAATAAATCAAGTAGAAAAAGTGAAAAACAATAGAAATTTTACCAAACTCTTGCTTCAGGAAATGGCCAAAAGTTTTTAGGGTTTTTGAATTTTTCTTGTGCGTGAGAAAATGATGAAGTGGTCGGCTGAACAATGGGTGATATGGCAGCAAATGAAGTGATGCATTGATTGGTGAAAAGGTGGAGTGAATATGAAATGACAAAGTACATAAAAGGTCATAAACTTTTCAAATTTCCATAATTCATTTTGCAATTTTAAATACATGTAAAAATACATATAAATAAAAATAAAAATTATAACGAATGCATAAAAATAAATAAATAAATTTTAGTCAAATATAATTAAATTAAGATAATAGCAAAAATGGAAACTAGGCTTTAAAATTTGAAAATAAATTCAATAAACTTTGGAAATTTTTTATCATCACTTTAAAAATATTTAAAAATGAAATCTTGCAATAAAAAAATAAAAATAATTGCAAAATAAAAATAAAGTCAAATTTAAAATTATATTCAAAAATCTTGGGTTGTTACACTCTCCCCCACTCAAATCTTTTCGTCCTCAAAAAGAACGGGCAAGGAAAATAAAGAGAAACAAGATAGAAAAACAAAATAGTACCTGAAACGAACAATTCTGGATTCTAAGCATGAATGCTCTCCTCCATCTCCCAGCTACAATCTCGATCGTTGGTACTCCACAGTACTTTGACCAGATTAACAGATTTCCTTCTGAGCTGCTTCGTCCTCTGTCGACAATACAAAGTGGCTTTGTCTCGACGGTCAGATTCGGCTCAATATCCAACCCATCAAGAACGGAAGGCTGGACAATAAGAGATGTATCATGAAGATTTCGACGAAGATGCGAGATGTGGAATACATCATGCACTCCAGAAAGCTTCTCGGGCAAATCCAGACGATAAGCCAAAGAAACAACTCTTTCCACAATGCGGAAAGGTCCAATGAACCTAGGAGAAAGCTTCCCTCTACGACCAAGGCGAATGACATTCCTCAAGGGAGAAACCTTAAGGAACACCTAATCACCAACAGCAAATTCCAAATTCCGCCTACGCCTATCAGCATACTTCTTCTGCCTATCCTGAGCAGCTCTCAACCTCTTCTTAATCTCCTCAATTCTCTCAAAAGCTTCCAAAATCACATCAGGACCAAGAACCAAACGATTACCAGATTCAATCCATCAAGATGGGGATCTACAAGCACTACAAGAAAAATGAGTTTTAACAGCAGTCATTGTCAGCGTTTAAAACTTTAATGCTGTAGAATGCGTTTGTGAGAATATTGTTTTTAAGGGTTGAACGCTGACAAAACTATTCGTGCTTATTTTGTTTGCCGCACCGCATACATCAGTGATTATTTCGTTTGCCGCCACTTCCCTCCCCAATTTCCATTCTCAGTTTCCATTCCCTCCCCAATTTCTAGTTTCCATTCCCTCCCCAATTTCTAGTTTCCATTCCCTCCCTTCATAATTTTCATACTTTCGGCCATGCATCGATTTTGATTTCAACAGTAGAAATCATCTTCCTTCATCCACCGCTTCGATTTTGGTTTAGCATCTCTGTCCTAGACTTCGATTTTGGTAACCCTAAACTCAACAGAATGGGAAACTGGTGAGCGTTTTTTCTCAACCCTAGTTTTCAGTTTGGAAATTTAACTGCTTCACTTTATGATTTCGGTTTGGAAACAATAACAGTAAAGTTTGGAATAAAAGCTCAACGTAAATGATTTCGGTTTATGAAAATTGAAGATGAAAGCAAACTTAAGATAACAATTGCCCGAAAAATTTACATCTTTTGCTGCATCCAGCAATTCAAGTGTGTTTCGTATTTTTGAGTTGAGATAATAGTTTCATACCTCATCAATTGGGTTCATTATCAAGTGACGTTAGGTTACTGCGACTTTGTGTTGTCCACTGCATAGAAAACAAACCATGTAAAACACAGTTATTATATTTATATCCTTCATGTTATGTGATAGACATGTTAGCTAGGTTGTTTGCACTATTATATCATATAAGTTCAACTACTACTGGTTATTATTTTGATTGTAGTTTACTTTTAGAGTGAATTACGAGGGTGCAATATCAAAATGATTCTATGCTCGCATATACATATATTTACTTAACATGTTAACTAGTTGACAATAAGTTAATTAAAGTGGCTTTTGAACTGAGTTTGGAATCAGATGTACGTAATTCTACCGAGTAGGGCTTGTTGATTTGTTGAATCCTGTATATAGCATACCACTATTAGAAATGAGCACCAAAGAGTTATGAACATTCTCCATTATGAACATTCCTACACGGCTTCATCTTAAATTGTATGAAACATTATATTTCAAGGATATATTTTCATGCTTTTGAAGTAAATTTGCAATGTGAGAAGAAATATTGGTGATCAATTAACATACTGCAGATTAATCCTTGAATTGCAGTTTCAACTTGAAGTTTCCATAGAAGATGATTATCTTCTTCAAAATGGATGGTGATAAGTTGACTTTGTGGGCTAAGGACAGGCTTGATCAACTTTCCAGCTGCTTCTGCAGTTTGTTGTTGAGGATTGGTGATATTATCAGAGGTTTCTGAGTTGGTGTCTCCTTCAGCCGTGTTGAAATCAATAAAAGAGATAACTAGCTTGATGATTCAGAAACTTGCAGTTGCAAGATTGCTTCAGATGCAGTATGCTCAGGTTAGTTGCAGCCAGAATCAAATGTTGAATGTGTTCTGATGATTTCTTGGCAGGGCAATTACTTTCTTTCTGCCTTTGATTGCTTTCTTGATATCTGTTTTTCTTTTCTGAATCTTCTTGCTTTGGAATTTGCTTAAAAACTTGTTGCAGTCAGAAACTTGTTGATTTCTTTGGCACGACACCTGTTTTAATAAGAAAAATCAATTATGTAACCCAAATGATGAGATATACCTGATGGGTTATCAAGATATCAGATGATGATAATTCTCTGATGATATCTTGACTTCTTTCTTTCTTCAAAATCTGATTTCAATGCCGTTAAGCTTGAAACAGCTCTGATACCATGATAGAGAATTTGAAAAACTATGTTTAGCAAGAGAATTGATATACAATAGCAATTGCTTTTTATTCAATCAGTTTGTAATTGCTTCAGTTTGTACATGATATAGTTGCATTTATAGTGTGCAACTCTATGTGGGCCGATTCAGATACACAGCCCAATTGGCTATATTATACCCGAACCGCTATTTGTAAAATTGGGAAGATTGGGAAGATTCCTAAATTTGATGAGGCATAGTTGAATAGCATAAAAATTGGGAAGATTCCTAAATTTTATGCTATTTAGCTCTTGCCTTATCAATATCATAGGTAATCTGAAGATTCTGGACTTTGGTTAAGCTCCTTTACTGGGCTGGATGTGTTGCTTCACCCTACGTGTGGGACTCCGGTTCATGCTGTGATGGCACAAAGGTAACCTAAATTCTCATCACGCAAAGGTAACTAATAATATTATTTAGTTATTTTCAGCAAGTAATTTCCTTTATGTTATATACCTGATTATTTCTGAAGCATACTGTTCCTAATCCAATGGTGAGATCATTTGGTTAACAGTGAATGGATATTGCTGAACTTTGCATGTCTTAAAAGCCAAGTTAGCGTTTCTCAACTTATAGTTCGAATGAGCTGCAAGTAAACTCCTGCACTTTGAGAATCTGAACATCAGTAGGGGGATTATCACAAACATTCAAATAACTTTGAGAATCTGAACATCGGTTTATAATGACAAATTGAGTTCAATAACATTATAGATTCAATTCTTTTATATTAAAGGTTAAGAAATTTCTGACATCATTGGTGAAACTTTGTAAAATTTTTGTCCAAAAGTATTGGATAAATTTGTACAATTTTTGTCCAAAAGTATTGTAAAATTAAAGGTTAAGAAATTCTTCCATTCATGTATTGGAAAAATTTGTACAATTTTTTGTCCAAAAGTGAAGTACATAATAACAAAGATTGAGTTTATTTTGATCTTGAAAACCATTTTTGGCAGGAACTTTGTAAAATGTTAATGCATTTTTCTTCAAATGTTAATAAATTCTTTTAATTGTTGTAAACCGGTCTAATGATGTTTGTAGATTGTTTAAACTTAACTTAATATTTATATGGCCATATTATATTTACATTAACAGTAATAATCATTTGTTATTCAGACCAAGCTTACCATGAAAGAATATACTAGCAGTACATGTTCATAACTAGTGGATCACATTCATTTTGTCCCCATTTTCTTTTTCTTTATGGTAATTTTCAGTATGTTGTTAATGATGACACCATATTCACCTGTTTCCAAGTTTTGTTGAATAATCGATTTGAGTCTTTTTTAAACCCATTACAGATTTCAGGATTGGACGTCTGAACAGTCACTGAGTTCTGAAAAATTATTCAATGAAAGGCGAAGAAACATATTTGCTTCTATCTTAAGCAATATATGGGGATCAGTCCACTGGTGGATTGATGCATTAAAAACCAGTTTCAATTTTCAGTCTAAATAAGATTCAACTCCTAAGAAACAAAAATATAAGAAGAACGTACTAGATCCTCAAGGTCCATTTCTTCAAAG
Source organism: Allium cepa (assembly GCA_030765085.1). Taxonomy (NCBI): domain Eukaryota; kingdom Viridiplantae; phylum Streptophyta; class Magnoliopsida; order Asparagales; family Amaryllidaceae; genus Allium; species Allium cepa. The sequence goes on along the minus strand of CM060937.1, from coordinate 790,469,574 downwards.
ATGGAATGAATAACAAGATATTAAAATGAAAGAGAGAACCAAGAACTTGATTCGCAGACAAATGCTGAATGAAAGCAAAATTTTCAGGTGAACTTGCCTAATTTCTTGTATTGGATCGGAGAGCAGCCAGTGATCTTGATCATTGGCAAGGCTTGATGATGATCTCAGTTTCAGTTTTCTTGATTTTCTTAATAAAAAAACTGAAAGCAGCCAAATAGTTGAATGATGATGATTTTCTGATAACTCTTCTTGGCATGGCTTGATGATGAACTAAATGATTTAATATTTAGTTCAATCTTTTTCAGTTTGGTATTATTTGCTTATTGTCTTCTGCATTTGTGACTGAAACAAAAATGGTTAAATGTTTGTTTTGTTGCTGTGGGATGGTTTTGAATGACTGTTGTAACTGTTTGTAGTGGATAAGTGCTTGATATGTGGTTGAAGTGGGAAGTTTTCAAATTCAAAACCATTGAAAACCATTTATATGTGGTTGCCTGATCAAAAACATTCCCAGTCTGAAAGTTTTCAAATTCAAAACCTGTAAACCAAGATTCAGAACAAAAGCTGAGTCAAAATCTTCAATCTGGAACAAGGGTCAAGATCAAGCAATTCCAAAAACAAATCAAGTTTCAAGTGATTCAAAGATCAGGTAGAAGTAAAATGCAGATTCAAATTAAATCCAGATCAAATAAAAAGAAAAAAATATATACTGCTCTGTTCTCCACTGACAGGTGAGCAAACTCACTTGAACCCATCCATATGTTTTGATATCTGAATTGATACTTGATGCCTGTGATGATGGATATGGGTGATAACTTGAAATGTTCTGTTATGGATATAAATGCATGTATATAAATTTAGAAATACCTGTGCCTATCTGTATATGTGTGTATATATATCACCCTGTTAGTATTACAGGTTCCCATCCATTAAAATAAATTCGATTGCTCTTCCTATAATCTATTTTAGGCCTTGATCTTTGAGTGAAAAATGGTTATAAGAGTGTGATATCACTTTTAAAAATAGTTTCAAGAATGTATATCTAGTAATTATTCCTAAAATAGAAATTTGCAGTGAAAATCATTTAAAGTCAGAAAATTAAGTATTTAAATTCCAAGCTTTGATTATGCAAAATGATTCGTACTTAAATATGATGATTTTTAATGGTAATATTATAATTTTTAAGTAAGTATTCGAGGAGAATTGGCAAGTCTTAGGTATTTCTTGTCTTGATTGTCATTTATTGTGATATTGCATTTATGAAGTATATTATTCCAAATTGAATTTGAAAAAGGAAACTTTTTTTGGGCTTTGGATACAGAGATAACTTTATGAAGCTTTTTTGAAAAGTGATTGGGTCCATTCTTCTCTGGATGGTGGCTCGCCATTAGCTGCATTAACGGTATGTTTCATTCAAAGTTCAAACGTTAAAATATATAGGCTGATAGCCTGATCGGTATTTTTATTCATAACTTATTGAATTTACTGTTAGTAATGTGGCATGAAAACTTGACTTCTTTCCTTTGAGGTTTATATTACTAAGTTGTTTTTTAGCAACATCATTATTTTTCTTTGGAATTAGTGCAATTTAATCATTAAATATTCAGTTTGTCATTTGTTTTGTTTATGATATCAAATTTGATCCATCTCCCTATTATTCAATGGATTATCTCAAACTTTAGGAAACAAACATCTACTGAACAGTAGTATTATGCTAGCTTTAGGTGCTGAATTATTATGCATTTTACTAGACTTTAAGATTTAGTTGTTAATAAACTTAATTCAATGCATTAGCTTCTATAAGCAAGCATTGATTTCTTTCCCTTCTAACTTCAGATTTTTTTAATAAATCAAAGTTCAAGTTGTGGCAGTATTTACTGTGTCATTGTTTGTTTGGATAATATGCAGGTTGTTGAGATGGTTCGGGATTGGCACGACTGGGCTGAATGGTTCAGGATTGGCATGACTAGGTGGTGATTTCTGGTTTGCTGAGGAAGTGTGGGTATTGTTGTTGTGTATGTTGTTTGTATGGAGATGTAACAGAAAATGCGGTGAAAGAGGAACTGTTTGTATGGTGGAACAGTGAATGTTGAAGAGGCAGGCGATGTAGATTGAAGTGAAGGAGTTTGCATTGAAGTTGCAGTGGCTCGGCTGAAGTGGTTGAATGACTGGGTGGTGTGCAGAGGTTTAGGGAAGTTTGTTCTGGGTAAAGGAAGTGGTGTGCAAGGGAGATTGAAGTAGCATGGTTTTGTAAAGTAGTGTGTTCAGATTGGTGTATGTTGTGGAGGAGTAGAAGGCAGTGGGAGGTGGTTGTGATGGTTTGCAATGAAGGTGATCAAATTTTGATTTGAGGGGAGGAGTTCGTGATAGAAACTTATGGGTTGTTCTTTGCGACGGTGAAAGAGATGTATTTGATTTAGGTGATAGAGATGTATTTGATTTAGGTGTTTTTTGGAGAAACCATTTTTGTTTATGGATATTATTGAAACTTGGTTTATGGATGTCTTTTGTTTATTAATACTGTCTTAACTAGTTTATGTAACTAATTAATAGTTATTAGAACTTGTTATATATAATAGTTGCTTGAATATGCTTAAAATATAGTTTTGGAATATTCAAAAATAGAGTGGAATATTGAAGCTGTTATATAAATAGAAGACAGCGTTTGATTAATGCTGTCAATGAAGAAACAACAACGTTTAATTCGTGCTGTAATTATCTTGAAATTGTCAATAACAGCGTTTTTTACATGCTGTCGAAATAGTTGATGATTCAATAACAGCGTTTTTAACATGCTGTCGAAATTGTTGATGATTCAATAACAGCGTCTAGAAAACATAATACAGCACGTTATAGACGCTGTTGAAAACATTATTGACAGCTCGTAATAAACGCTGTCACAGAGATGTTTCAACAGCGTTTATAGAAACGCTGTTGTAAGTTATGTATATACGACAGCATGTCGTTATACAGCGTTTCTAATAACGCTGTTGTATCATATTACAGCGTTTATCAAACGTTGTTAAAAGCCTTTTGTGGTGTAGTGAAGGTCGTTCGTATAGAGCAGCAAACAGAGACATTTTGAACCTGGCCTGAATGTAAATATGGAATGAGATAGGTAAAAAGATTGAGAATAGACTGAAAAACAGAAGATAAGATTATACTTGATAGCTATTATTGTAGGTGAATTCGATAAGATGGAGATGATCTTCCCTAGATCTTCCAAAATCAAGCACACAAACACGAAGAAGATCCTCGAGATTCTGATTCACTCTTTCTGTTTGATCATCGGTCTGTGGATGGTAAGCAGTGCTCAGATTCAAACGAGTACCCAAACATTACTGAAAAGCCTTCAAAAACTGACTGGTGAAGAAAGGGTCACGATCACAAACAATACTGAGAGGAACACCATGGAGACGAATGGTCTCTCTCATGTAGATCTCAAACAAGCTAGAAGCAGATCGAGTAGACTTGACCAGAATGAAATGAGCGGACTTGGTCAGTCTATCAACAATAACCCAGATACTCTCATTACCCCTCTGAGTCCTCGGTAAACCATCGACGAAATCCATGGAAACCTGTTCCCACTTCCAATTGGGAATCTCAAAGGGCTGTGACAAATTAGGGGTCATCTGGTGATCAGCTTTGACTTGCTGACAAGTCGCACACCGATTAACAACGATAGAGATATCCCTCTTCACCCCCCTCCACCAATAAAGCCTCTTCATATCCTGATACATCTTCGTCACACCAGGATGAATAGAAAGTCTGGATCAATGATTCTTCTGAAGCAACTCCTGCCTCAAATCATCAACATTCGGGACACAAATCCTGTCATTAATGCTCAAAATCCCTCTATCATCGATCCGAGCTCCACTACCACTACTACTACTACCGCTAACCCTGCTACGAACACTCTCCTTCACCAATCTAAGCATCTCATCCACATCCTGCTTAGCCATAATACGATCCAGAAGAGGAGAAGAAGAAACAACAATCTGACGCAACAAAGCCTTCTTCCGACTCAAAGCATCAGCCATATAATTAACTTTACCGGGAGTTAGCTAATATCGAGGTCATAGGAAGCCTATTCCATCGCGTTTAAAATATTTAAAAACATCTATTGATAGGTGGTGTAACGACCCAAAATTTTTGAAGCTGAAAATTCCAGATAGTTATGGAAAAGAAGAAAGAGATAGAAGGAGAAGAACAGAAACATCAACAATTCACATTCGCAGCGGATAAAATATAATAATAAATAATAACAGTTTACAAAAGAATATTATATCTGTCGGTTAAACTTAATATACATCAGAGTTTCACATAATATACAATCACTGAATGCTTACAATTATCATGTCTCAGATTAACAATAATATAAATATAGCGGATATACTCTATACGTTATTGCCATCCAAGTCGCCTCCTGAGCTTCAGAACGTCCTAACCTGAAAATCTGTCATACTCGGTCTGACCCGAGCATTACACCAAAGTAACACCCGGGTCAGGCTGGAAACCAGCGTGAGTAAATCCAACTAACATGGAATACCCAATCAAACGACTTAAATAAAAACCAGGGTAACTCAAACCAATTTTACAAGTTCAAAATATGTTTTAGACATAACTAATTTCACACATCCATTTCCTAAGTACCAAAGCTTAGATTTAAATAGTCCAATTCCTCTAAATCATTCACTCCAGCATATAGATTTCACACATCAATCCATAAAAATATTCGAAGTGGTTTCGGGTATTTCCTAACACCCGATCCCGACCTCTTCGAGTCTCACATCATCTTATTCCAATTTATTCATACGAAATGCACAACATTTCATATTAGAGGTATCAAATCATTCAAGCATCCAATAACATTTAGTCATTCATAAGCAATGCTTAATCATATATAAATTAATTCAATTGATTCTAATTGAATTTCTAACCACACTCTCTTAGATTCCTTTCTTCAATATTAGTTAATTTCAATTCAATTAATTCGTCATCCCTTCATTTTTCATCTTAATAAATCACCCTGGATTAATTACTTCAATCGCATTTAAGTAATTATTTTTATTTAATTTCATGATATTAATTATTCTTGACCAAATCAATGAGTAATTTTTAATTACTTCACAAATTAATGAATTATAATCAATTACACTAATTCTTAATTACTCATATTAATTAATTTCTCCTGCGTCACTTATGATTAATTCATCTTAATTAATCAATCTTTAGTTACATCGTTGATTACACAAATTAATGATTCCCGGTTATGTCTTGATCTGTTCTAATCTAAATTTATTACTTTAATTTAACCCCAGTATTAATCATTCTCGATTAATATCAATCTGTAGTTAATTATTCTTTTATTTACATCATTAATAAATTAATTACTTCTTAAAATTATCTTAATTAATGTATTGATTAATTTCACAAAGTAATTATATTTTATTAATTACATTAAGTGACTGCACTTCAAACCATCCATTGATTATTCCAAATTAATCATTAATTAACTTAGTCCTTACTTAATTAAATCAAACCCTTAATTACTAATTAATAAACCCAAATCTTAAATTAATTTAATTAATTAATTATCCATTTTATTTACCCTTCTAAATTATTGAATCACAAATCATTAAACCTTTATTAATAATGAAAACATTTTCTTATTTATAACTTAAGTTTAAAACAACTTAAAACCTCCCAGTACTTCGAGTTAATCAACAATTTACTCGAGAACCAACCAAAACCAAAATCAACAGATCATCAATTCACAATGCACATCAATTCAATTCAATCATTCAACAAATTATTTAAATTTAACTATTTAAATTTAAATAATACCAGACGAGTGAGATTTAACTTATTCCGTTTGAAACCCATTTTCCAAACCAGCTTGTTTCTCCACCATTCTACACAATTCAAACCTTGTATAATCATTAGACTTATAAATATTAAACTTATTGAATGTAACAACCCGCATATTTATCGATTTTATATTTAAATATTTTATTTAAATATTTTATCGATAGTCGGATTTTAGTCGGAAAAGCTACTTTTTGCATACGGTTGAATTAGGACTCGGGACCACTCCCATTGAGTTTAAAATGCCGTTTGCGACCTTTTTGAGTATAAGCTTCGATATGTTTGGAGAAAGTTGATTTTTGCTACTTTTCACTTTGGGTTTGGTTTGGGCTCAGCCCTATGTTAACTTATGCTCAAATCTGAGCCACTCTTCCCCACTCACCCTCATTCTCTTCTCATTTCAGTTTTCTTAGCTTTAATGGTGGGAGAGATTGGAAATTAAAACTCCAAAACCCTAGTTTCTCTTGCAAATCAAATTCCTAGCTCCAATCATAGGAGAACCCATTGGTAAGCTTCTCTTCTTCTTCTCCAACTTGTTCTCTTACCAATTTCAGAAATTCCTAAACCTAATTTTGGGAATGTTCTTGTTTTTGAGCATAGATTCAAGCTCATTTGGGTTGTGTTGAAGAGAGGTTGATTCTCCATTTGTTTTCAAGCTTCTTCTTGTTTGATTTTGAGAAAAGGTGAGATTTTTATCTCACATCTATGACTATAATTATCTTTGGTTGTTGGGTATGAATTCCTAACACTTCTTCATGTGCATTTGCTCTTGATTTGGATTGGTTTTGTGAATACTCCAATTTTTGGGTTTTTAAGTCAAATTTGTGTGAAATCCTTTTATGGATGTTTGATCATGCTTTTGGTGATGCATCGAGGAGCATATAGGGTCGGGTTGCCGATTGGCATAAACCCTTAGAGCCAATGTTCGTCCGGTTGCATTTTGGAATAGTTTGCTCTTCATTTGAATAAGGCTGAAAAACAGCCCAGGCATGATTCAGTCGACTGAAAACTCAGTTCAGTCGACTAAACCTGGAACCCGAAAGTTTCCAGGCATGATTCACTCGACTGAAAACTCAGTTCAGTCGACTGAAACTGGAAACAGAAAGTTTCCTGAACCTGGAAAATTTCCAGGCACAGGGTCAGTCGACTGAAAACTCTGTTCAGTCGACCGAACCTGCTGTTTGAGTCCAATTTGCCTTTTTGGACTGAAATTCCAATTTAAATCGATTCGTGATAATCCTATTTGTTGTTATCATCTATTATGACTTTGATGACTCTTTTTAGGGATTTTTGAATATCCATTTCGATGGATCCTTTATCGATTTCTTTGGATTTTATTCACGTCTTCGTATGTGAATTTTTGTGATTGATTGTTCTTACAATCTTCTTCGTGATTTGTCACTTTAAAAATATAAAGGTTTTCTATACTAGTAGTAAATATCAAAACTCTTTCCTCAAACGATTTCAATACTATTTTAATACCAAATTCGTTTATAAAACCATTTTCCAATCTATTAGTATATACAAACCTTTACCTCACTCGTATGAGAAATCTAATTATATGGCTTAGTAAAACAAGTGGTATGAAACGCTTGCGTTTACTTTGTCGGTTAATTCTTGGACTTGTTCGATTGAACCTCTTGTGACAATTTTCTAGTGGAGATTTACAGTTTGTTCGTAAATATTTAAGTTAAGCAAGTGGTTATGGGACATGAAGCTAAACTCATATATTTACTAGCTTAGTGTAATCGACACTTCTCGTTGATCATGACGATCATCTTTGTGATTTAGACTAGCAATGTGCAATGTCTCTTTGTCTGCGAGGGAGACTAAACCCCGTTTTGTGGAGTTTCGACTCAATTTGTGATGGGGTAGCAACCCATGGTCTTCGGGCCGTTTGTGGAGCTTCGGCTCAATTTGTGATGGTTAGCGACCATGGAATTAGCGTTTCATTTGTGATACACGTGTTGGTGGGCTTTATGCTCCCGTTTGTGATAGGCCTCCCCCCTTTGTGATTTCTGGATTTCTTGTGTAGATTCCTAGAATTTGTGTTTCACCAATTTTCGTGATTTCAATTGATAGGTTTTATCAATATTTGTGCATTGGTGAATTTGTGTGTCATTGACTTTAGTGATTTCTGGATTTCTTGTGTAGTCTTTTGGAATTTGTGTGTCATTGACTTTTGTGATTGATATTGATATTAGCGTCAATATTTATGGTATGGTGATCGAAATAAGGAATATGACGTTTCTTTGATTCTTGTGTAGATTTGGTTACGTTGATTAATCTCTTGACGATTATCAACTAAGTGTGTGTGTGTGTGTGTGTATATATATATATATCACAGCTTGGCATTGTGATTATTATGTGTTTAGTCATATCTCTTATTCTATATCGTTTCATCTGATATTTATAGTTAGACTGATCCGTTTATTATTTTCTTATTAAATAATACTCGGGTCAGACCGAGATGTTATAGGTGCTTCTGCTTGACTTCTCATCCGGGATTAACTCCTTGACTTTTGGGTTAACTACTTAGATTAGTAGTTATTTTATTTGAGATATAGACTCCTTAATGTATACTTATTCTTTTATGTAGGTCGTGTAACTATTCTTTTGTGATATTGTGGATCTTTTTAGACCACTACTCTGATGTACACTTTCTAGTGTAATATTCATATCTATTTCCGCATTTGTGATATGAATTGTCTGTGACTGATTTGTGTTATGCTTATTTCTATATTTGTTTTCCGAAGGATTTATATAGCCACCGTGTAGTAGCTTTGAGTTTGTGTCGGTATGTCGGATTTCCTCTTGAAATAGAATGCATGTTATATTATCTGACATATCGGTGCTCGCACAAAGAAATTACACGGATGGTCGCTCCTTAACAGCCTTATTCTCCGTGCTAGTCGACAGCATTCACCGTAATGTTCTTGGCTAGCGTGGGTATAGAGGTGGGGCGTCACAGCTTGGTATCGGAGCCAAACTTCGGAACAATATGGAATATTATAACAAGGATCATCGTCCTAAGTTCATCTTAGGAGTCGTGCTTTAGGATTTTATTCGGATCTACGTACCGTTCTATCCTATTTTCTTTTATGATTCCTTGTTTTGTCTATCAAGATTGCTTGATATTCAATTTGGTGAATAACCTTTTTCTTCCTCTTCTTTCTTTCTAAAGGGAGAGAAATGTCTAGAACTGGCCGCCCCAGAGCCGTGCCATCTAGCACTCTGCCCCAGGATGGAGTTTTTATGACTGCTCAACAGCTTCTTGATTTAGTGACAAACGCTCATGCGGCTGGAGCTAACCCGGAACCTACTCACCCAAAGTCGGTATTTGCACGCTTGTGCAGCGATTACACAAATTTGGGTGGGGAGCCATTCAGAGGTTCCGAAACTGTTATTGAAGTACAGGCCTGGCTAAGGTCATGCGATCGAATATTTTCTCGCATGAATCTTATTGACCTTCACCGAGTTCAGGTGGCCTCTAGTATGCTCCGAGAAAGAGCATTGGACTGGTACGAGCTTCTTATTTCTGAGATTAATGAAGCGGATCTCACCTGGGAGAAATTTCGAGAATGCTTCGAGTTAAAATTCGTACCAGAAGCAGAAAAAGTGACATTGGCTCGACGTTTTATAGACCTTGTTCAAGGTGAGTCCTCCGTGACTGATTACGTCGCCTCTTTCGAGTTGCTTTCCAAATATGGGGTTGAATACATCAACACCCCTTTAAAGAAGAACCAGAGGTTCGTCTATGGCTTAAACAAAAGTCTCAAGAAGCCATTACTTCTAAAATTAGATGTTTCTATCGACCAACTCGTTGATATCGCTCTTCGTCTTGAAGACGCGGATAGGGAGGGTGATGTTGAAGTGGTGGGAGATAAACCAAACTTCAACAACAAAAAGAGGCCAAACAAATTTAAAGGCCCTTATCCCAATAAGAAAGGGAAGCAAGCAACCTCCGTGGCAAAGACTTCTTCCTTTGGTCGTGGGGAATGCTATAATTGTGGTTCGAAGGACCATTATGCGAACAAGTGCCCAAAGTCTCTTTCTTGTCGCTACTGCAAAGTTCCTGGTTATGTTATATCTTCATGCCCCAAGCTTCAGGGCAAGAAGGAGGGAAAGCTAAATGTTGCTCAAGCCCCTGGCAACACATCTTGTGGCCAAGGTATTTCTCATTCTATTCTAGATGGAATTATTTTATTTTGTGATCATCCTATTCGAGTTCTTTTTGATACGGGTGCGTCCCATTCTTTTATATCAAAAGAACTTGTTGATACTTTTTCTTCGGATGTTTTGTGTTTAATGACTTCTTTGAGAATTGCGAATCCGGTTGGTGGATCCGCAACAATTAGTTTATTGTGTAAAGATGTCGAGATTATTTTGTGTGATTTTTCTTTCCGAGCCGATTTGCGTGTCATGCGTTAATTAGGCTTTGGAATGATTTTGGGAATGGATTGGCTTAACCGTTATGAAGCTCATATCCTATGTCCTGAGCGGACTATTCATCTTCGACATCCTCAATCTGTTAATCAGGTTTCTGTTATTCTTAAAGATTCAGATTCTGCTTTGGTTGCATCTTTATATTCTTTAAATCCTCGTGATGACGATGATGATGATGAGGGTGATATTATTTCTCTTATTCACGTCGTTTGTGAATTTTCCGACATATTCGAGCCCTTTTTAGGATTACCACCTAAGCGAGCAATTGAGTTCAAAATTAATCTTATTCCTGGAGCTCAACCTATCACTCGACCTCCTTATCGTATGTCCAATAAAGAAAACGAGGAGATGCGTAAACAATTATCTGAATTGGAAACGAAGCAATTTATTCGCTCTAGTTCCTCGCGTTGGGGAGCTTCAGCTATTTTTGTGAAGAAATCCGATGGTACACTTAGGCTTTGCGTTGACTACCGCAAGCTTAATGATCTTACTATCAAAAATAAATATCCTTTACCTCGGATTGATGATCTATTCGATCAACTTAGTGGTGCTAGAGTCTTTTCACAATTGGACTTGGCTACCGGTTTTCATCAGCTTCGTATTGCAGAGGATAGCTTTACTTTGACATCGTTCCGTGCTCGTTATGGATCTTATGAATGGCTTGTGATGCCAGTTGGGTTAACGAATGCCCCGGCTTATTTCGTTGACTTAATGAATCGAGTTTTTAAAGACTTCCTCGATCGATTTGTTCTCATCTTTATTGATGATATTCTTGTGTATTCTAAAACCGAGGAGGTGCATGAAAAACATTTTCGGATTGTGTTGGAAACTCTTAGGAGTAATCAATTAAAGGTAAAATTTTCTGAGTGCCACTTTTGGCAATCTCGTGTGAAGTTTCTCGGTCACATTATTTCTGAATTCGGAATTTCCGTGGATCCTTCAAAGATTGAAGCGATTCAAGATTGGAAGAGACTGGAGAGTGTGACAGAGATTCGTAGTTTTCTCGAATTGGCGGGCTATTACCGTCGTTTTATCAAAGACTTTTCTAAGATTTCTGTGCCTCTCACTAGCTTGACGAAGAAAGGTGTTAAATACATTTGGTCGGACAAATGTGAAGCATCTTTTCAGAAATTAAAAGAACTTCTTTCTGATGCTCTTATTCTTGTTATTCCCGATGGGAATCAAGATTTCGTTGTTTATACCGATGCTAGTCGCATTGGTTTGGGTGCCGTTCTTATGCAAAGAGAACGTGTTATTGCTTATGCTTCTAGGCAATTAAAGCCTGCTGAGACTAGATATGCCACTCATGATTTAGAACTCGCAGCTATTGTTTTTGCTCTTCGGATTTGGCGTCATTATCTTTTAGGAGAGAAATTTGTTCTTTATACCGATCATAAATCCTTGAAGTATGTATTCTCTCAAAAGGAACTTAATTTCCGTCAACAACGTTGGCTCGAATTTCTTGCGCCATATGATCTTGATATTCTTTATATTCCCGGTAAGGGTAATCGTGTCGCCGATGCTCTTAGCCGTAAACAACAAGCTGTTGTTTCTATGATGATATCCGAATGGAACGATCTCGAGATCTTATCCACTTGTGAGATTCGAGACCGCGTATCCGAGTTATGCTCATCATTTGTTTTATGTAGCCTTGAGGCTCATCCTTCTCTTTTAGACCGCATTTTTGAAGCTCAAGGGTTAGATCCTGAATTGGCTCTTCTTGGCCAAAATTTTAGGGATAAAATTGATATTGAAGGATTGAAAGACTTTGATATCGATTCTCGTGGTGGCATTCGGAAATTTGGTAGACTTGTCGTGCCAAATATTGGTGATCTTCGTGAAGATATTTTAGAAGATTCTCATCGTTCGAAATTTACCATTCATCCCGGTAGTAGCAAAATGTACGCGAATATGAAGCGACTTTATTATTGGGAGGGAATGAAACTCGATATTGCTAACTTTGTTAAGTGTTGCATGACTTGCCAACTCGTTAAGGCCGAACATCAAAGGCCCGGTGGGTTATTGCAACCTTTAGAAATTCCAGTTTGGAAGTGGGATCAATTTCCATGGATTTTATAGATGGCCTTCCCCGTTATCGTTCGGGTCATGATAGCTTGTGGGTGATCGTTGATAGACTTACTAAATCTGCCCATTTTATTCCCGTTCGATCTAATCGAACCATTCCTCTTTTGGCCAAAATCTTTATCAAAGAAATTGTTAAACTACATGGAGTTCGTACTTCTATTATTAGCGATCGTGATCCATTGTTTACTAGTGGATTTTGGAAGAGTCTTCAAAAAGCTTTAGGAACGAAGCTTAATTTTAGCACCGCTTATCATCCCCAGTCGGATGGACAAACCGAGCGTGTTAATCAAACTCTTGAAGATCTTCTTCGTGCTTGTGTGCTTGATTTCGGTGGAAGTTGGGAAGATCATATTTCTCTTGTTGAATTTTCCTATAATAATAGCTTCCAATCTAGTGTTGGTACGGCACCTTTCGAGGCACTCTACGGAAGGCCATGCCGATCTCCTTTTTGTTGGCTTGAGGCCGGTGAGAAGCTGGTTTTAGGTCCAGATTTTATTCGTGATTCCACAGAGAAAATTGAACTTATTCGACATAGGATGAAAGAAGCCCAGAGTGGACAAAAATCCTACGCCGATAATCGGAGAAGGAAATTAGAATTTTCTGCGGGAGATCTTGTGTTCATTCGTGTTTCACCTATGAAAGGTGTTCTACGTTTCAGTCGATCGGGAAAACTAGCGCCTCGATATATTGGGCCATTTCCTATCACCGAACGTGTTGGTTACATGGCTTATCGCCTTTTATTACCGGCTCAGTTTTCTGCTATGCATGACGTGTTTCACGTTTCTCAACTTCGGAAATGTCTTCGAGATTCCGATTCTATTCTTGAGCCCGGTGTTGTGGAAGAGATTGAAGTTTCGCCTAATTTAACTTATGAGCAACATCCTATTCGTATCATTGCTTCGAAAGTCAAACGACTTCGAAATAAAGATGTTACGCCTGTTAAAGTTCAATGGTCTTCAAATCCTAAGGATTGTTCTTGGGAATCTAGAGAGTACATCGAGCATACACATCCGGACTTACTTTCTCGTGCTCTTTAAGGTGAACTTCTTATTTCAAACTTCTTTTGTGTTGAATATGCTTTTATGGTTGTTACTATATATCTTCTTCTTGTAATATTGCGAGGACGCAATTTCTTTAAGGAGGGGAGTCTATAACAACCCGCATATTTATCGATTTTATATTTAAATATTTTATTTAAATATTTTATCGTTAGTCGGATTTTAGTCCGAAAAGCTACTTTTTGCATACGGTTGAATTAGGACTCGGGACCACTCCCATTGAGTTTAAAATACCGTTTGCGACCTTTTTGAGTATAAGCTTCGATATGTTTGGAGAAAGTTGATTTTTGCTACTTTTCACTTTGGGTTTGGTTTGGGCTCAGCCCTATGTTAACTTATGCACAAATCTGAGCCACTCTTCCCCACTCACCCTCATTCTCTTCTCATTTCAGTTTTCTTAGCTTTAATAGTGGGAGAGATTGGAAATTAAAACTCCAAAACCCTAGTTTCTCTTGCAAATCAAATTCCTAGCTCCAAACTCAAGAAGAACCCATTGGTAAGTTTCTCTTCTTCTTCTCCAACTTGTTCTCTTACCAATTTCAGAAATTCCTAAACCTAATTTTGGGAATGTTCTTGTTTTTTAGCATAGATTCAAGCTCATTTGGATTGTGTTGAAGAGTGGTTGATTCTCCATTTGCTTTCAAGCTTCTTCTTGTTTGATTTTGAGAAAAGGTGAGATTTTTATCTCACATCTATGACTATAATTATCTTTGGTTGTTGGGTATGAATTCCTAACACTTCTTCATGTGCATTTGCTCTTGATTTGGATTGGTTTTGTGAATACTCCAATTTTTGGGTTTTTAAGTCAAATTTGTATGAAATCCTTTTATGGATTTTTGATCATGCTTTTGGTGATGCATCGAGGAGCATATAGGGCTAGGTTGCCGATTGGCATAAACCCTTAGAGCCAATGTTCGTCCGGTTGCATTTTGGAAGAGTTTGCTCTTCATTTGAATAAGGCTGAAAAACAGCCCAGGCATGATTCAGTCAACTGAAAACTCTGTTCAGTCGACTGAACCTGGAACCCGAAAGTTTCCAGGCATGATTCAGTCGACTGAAAACTCTATTCAGTCGACTGAAACTGGAAACAGAAATTTCCTGAACCTGGAAAATTTCCAGGCACAGGGTCAGTCGACGGAAAACTCTGTTCAGTTGACTGAACCTGCTGTTTGAGTCCAATTTGCCTTTTTGGATTGAAATTCCAATTTAAATCGATTCGTGATAATCCTATTTGTTGTTATCATCTATTATGACTTTGATGACTCTTTTTAGGGATTTTTGAATATCCATTTCGATGGATCCTTTATCGATTTCTTTGGATTTTATTCACGTCTCCGTATGTGAATTTTTGTGATTGATTGTTCTTATAATCTTCTTCGTGATTTGTCACTTTAAAAATATAAAGGTTTTCTATACTAGTAGTAAATATCAAAACTCTTTCCTCAAACGATTTCAATACTATTTTAATACCAAATTCATTTATAAAACCATTTTCCAATCTATTAGTATATACAAACCTTTACCTCACTCGTATGAGAAATCTAATTAAACGGTTTAGTAAAACAAGTGGTATGAAACGCTTGCGTTTACTTTGTCGGTTAATTCTTGGACTTGTTCGATTGAACCTCTTGTGACAATTTTCTAGTGGAGATTTACAGTTTGTTCGTAAATATTTAAGTTAAGCAAGTGGTTATGGCACATGAAGCTAAACTCATATATTTACTAGCTTAGTGTAATCGACACTTCTCGTTGATCATAACGATCATCTTTGTGATTTATACTAGCAATGCGCGATGTCTCTTTGTCTGCGAGGGAGACTAAACCCCGTTTTGTGGAGTTTCGACTCAATTTGTGATGGGGCAGCAACCCATGGTCTTCGGGCCGTTTGTGGAGCTTCGGCTCAATTTGTGATGGTTAGCGACCATGGAATTAGCGTTCCGTTTGTGATACACGTGTTGGTGGGCTTTATGCTCCCGTTTGTGATAGGCCTCCCCCCCTTTGTGATTTCTGGATTTCTTGTGTAGATTCCTAAAATTTGTGTTTCACCAATTTTCGTGATTTCCATTGATAAGTTTTATCAATATTTGTGCATTAGTGAATTTGTGTGTCATTGACTTTAGTGATTTCTGGATTTCTTATGTAGTCTTCTGGAATTTGTGTGTCATTGACTTTTGTGATTGATATTGATATTAGCGTCAATATTTAGGGTATGGTGATCGAAATAAGGAGTATGACGTTTCTTTGATTCTTGTGTAGATTTGGTGATGTTGATTAATCTCTTGACGATTATCAACTAAGTATATATATATATCACAGCTTGGCATTATGATTATTATGTGTTTAGTCATATCTCTTATTCTATATCATTTCATCTGATATTTATAGTTAGACTGATCCGTTTATTATTTTCTTATTAAATAATACTCGGGTCAGACCGAGATGCTACAGGTGCTTCTGCTTGACTTCTCATCCGGGATTAACTCCTTGACTTTTGGGTTAACTACTTAGATTAGTAGTTATTTTTTTGTATACATTTAAGATATAGACTCCTTAATGTATACTTATTCTTTTGTGTAGTTCGTGTAACTATTCTTTTGTGATATTGTGGATCTTTTTAGACCACTACACTGATGTACACTTTCTAGTGTAATATTCATATCTATTTCCGCCTTTGTGATATGAATTGTCTGTGACTGATTTGTGTTATGCTTATGTCTATATTTGTTTTCCGAAGGATTTATATAGCCACCGTGTAGTAGCTTTGAGTTTTTTTCGGTATGTCGGATTTCCTCTTGAAATAGAATGCATGTTATATTATCTGACATATCGGTGCTCGCACAAAGAAATTACATGGATGGTCGCTCCTTAACAGCCTTATTCTCCGTGCTAGTCGACAACATTCATCGTAATGTTCTTGGCTAGCATGGGTATAGAGGTGGGGCGTCACATTGAACAATTACTTTACTTTGATAATTTTACTTAGCTAATTATATAATTTTTTAAAATTACTTTTCCTCTACTGTAGACTTCCCATTTGTTTTACAGTATATCCCTTTAAATTGAAGGATGCATGGTTTCCTAATGCTATGCTAAAAAATAATAAATCAAGAAACAAGTTATACCTCGACTTCCCCTCTGCCAAGTTCAAAAATCGAACTGAACGGTAGCCTTACAACCTCGCGGCCACTCAGGACTTCACAATTGCTTGTTCCCAAACCTTCAGCCCAATCGTTGAGTCCAACACCACCGCCGCTGCTGTCGCCATATGCCATCAACCCCATTCCATACGATTCCGATCAACGCGCACAAGCTTTCACGCTCGCCGCCATCAAATCATGTTCCCAAACCCTACATCGCGAAACTTCCCGGACCTGCCTTCTGCGACAACCGCCGCCGCGACCATCTCCTGACGAATCCCTTGCTATCGCGAAACTTGACAAACCCTAGGCCACTTCGATCCCTCTTCCTCGCGTATCTCAATCAGCGCGTCTCCTTCTCGACGACCTTATTCGATCGCCTACCTCAGGAAGTCGAACGCGATTCCTTCATCTCTTTTTTTTTTATGAAGGGCTTCGGCCATTTTTATTTTTAGATGATGAAATTCGATCTACTTCCAGAATAAAGAGGGAGGGGGATGAGATATATGTTGGTGGGAGGCGTCTTGAGTACGCTTGTTAACTTATAAAATATCTTGTGTTGTTAAAAATATCTCGCTAAATTACGTTAAATTTAATTATATTATAAAACTTCCAAACGTCTCGTTAAGCATAACGCGAAATCCCAAACCCCAAATCAGACATGCCAACAGGCGTTTACAAGGTTTTACCCGCGTTCCGAACACAATGGAACGTGTTTCCGAGGCTAGTTTGATCGTATGCGCGAGTTACGGAAGTAAACGATTAATTTTAAATTAAATCGATTAAAATGGTTCTAAGCGTTTCGAGCTGCCAGGGTCAAGCGACAACTCCGATTGCTACGAAAATTGAAATCCGATAATAACTAACTATTACGGATCCAATGAAACTGGTTTCGTCAAATTCCGAGACTGTGCCTCGGAAGGCTAATTTTAAGCTCAATTTAAACAGTATATTATCAAAATTGAACAAAACACTTCCAAACTCAATTTCAACACTTTCACTACTTTCAATGCTATCAATATAAATTTTGTAATCCTTCAAATTATTATTAACAGGCTTAAAAATTCCAGATTCAACAATTTACCAAATTTCAATTATTAAATTCAAGGTTTAACTATAAAATTCGATGATTTAATTCTCAAGTAAATATTGATATTTTGAAATTCAACTTAAAATTAACTTTTAAATATTTAAAATCGATTAATTATTCCAATTTAATTCGTTAAAATTTCCGGTTTGTTACATTCCTCCCCCCTTAAATGAATTTCGTCCCCGAAATTACTAGTTAGGGAGAATGGACCAATACTCGTTTGCCTTTTCCAAAACTCACAATTCAATATCCTATCAACCATCGTTTATTAAAGACATACTATCATTTTCAAACACTACCCTTCCGCTTAAACATTTAGGTTTCAATTTAAAACCAATTTTGAATTATCAAAATTTCCTCAAAATTTTCTAACTCTCTAAATTCCCGAAATTTTTTGCCAGCGTCTCCTTTGCACGGCTAGCTCGGTACTACTACAAAAGGCCACTACGGGCTCGCAAATTACAAAAGAAAACCAAAAGCCAAGTGGCTACATCAAAAACCCAATCCAATATCATCTAGTAATTTAAATACGTACCTTTTTGTCGGGCAATTCAAATTTATCTTTTTGGATCAAATCCAATTTTCTTTTCCCCTTTTAATACCTGCATATCTTACCAAGCAATAATATCCAATTGTAACCTTTTTAATCATTTTATACATTTCCTCACATATGTTTCATATCTATTTCAAATTAATCTTTCCCATTTCTATATGAATTCAATTCATCTTAAATTCGAACATTGAATTTTAACTTTCATTTATAACTGATTCATAGTAGTTTCATCCACTAATTTATTTTAATTTCATATTTAAAATCGTTTAATTGCTTAACTCAAATTTTCTCAAAAAATTTCAAAAATTTTCTAACTCCTAAAATTTTTGGAAAATTTTGGCAGAGTCTCCTTTGTACGGAGGAGCTTTTGAAATTTGACAAGAGATATAACTATATATACATCGACCCACCCATTCGGAAAAAGCAAAAACAGTTCATATTTCCTATTTTTATTGCGTAGGCGTACCTTATTTAGCATTTTAAGCATGCGGCTTACTTATTTTAGCAATTAGTGCATCCAAATCCAACCAAACGGCCTTCAGGTACCTGTACTTACTCAATTTAAACATATAAGCACTATATATATGAAGTTTATTAGCATTTCACTTATATTCAATAGCTAAACACATGTATATCATAACCAACAAGCACCAAAACGCTTTCCATAAGCGATTTATATAATTCTAAAGCTAAATCGATTGTTTCAACCAATTCATATGCCATTTCATCCAATTTGAATGGTTTGGAACTCAATTTCTTACATTCCATTGATTTTTAACCCAAACAAGCTCATATTCATTTCAAATGATTCAGAACCAATTTTATTTAATCTCTAACGACTCATAACATTTTAATTACTTTCATTTACGCCGAACGACAACCATTTTTTTATGCAATTTCGACGATATTAGTTTAATATAGTACCTATTTTAGTTTATAATTACTTTAAATTACCTTTCAACTCATCCTGTAATTAATTCCACTTCATTTCTAATTTATTCACCAACCATTCATTGCATTTCATTTCCGCAATTGTTCCATTCAAAACAATTTTTTAAGCTTGGCGCATCCAATACTTATAAGTTAATAACCATTTCCCAAATTAATTCAATCCAAGTTTTTATTTACCGGGCCTTCACTCTTATTCCGAAGCCAAGCTTCTATAAATTTTTAAACTTAAGTTAATTTACTTTAATTTATTCCAATATCAACTTAAGTTTACTTCTATTTGATTCTCATTTAATCAACTTCCATTAAATTCAGTAAGCCCATCCATTTAATTTTAATTTTAATTCATCTTCTTAATTTATCAAAATAATATCCAACCACATACTGAACTCACATTTACTTCAAATTAATATATCACCAAATTTAAATTCAGTCTGATAATCTAATTTCAATCACAACTTTGATTTTTTTTTCTTCAAACAGACTTCATCCATTTATCATTTAACTCAATTAACCAATTTATCCACCCCATTTTAAATTTTAAATTCACATGCTTAACTCATCTCGAATTTATTTTATCAATACAAAGTCATTCTCAATTTATTTCTATACACTTGGGTTTTATTTGCAACGCAAACCATTTTTATTGTAATTCAATTTCATCTCATTTGACAATACTTCCATTATATCTAATTTATTCGCAATTTACGTTTAATATTATTTATAACATACTTGAATTTTATTTGTAATTCAAATCATCACTATTTCGATCAAACTCTATTTATTTTTATTTTATAACATCTCTTCTTATTTAATTCATTATCAAATCTAAGTCGAATTCTTTTTAAAATACGAATTCAATTCCAAACTCCATTATTAATTACAAATTCACTTTATTAAAATTCCAGTTTGGATTCCCTTTATTTTCCAAAATTCCAACATCTTTATTTTGAAATTTTTAGAAATGTTTTTAAATTCACATCATACTTAATACAATAGCTCTTTATAAAAATACTTCTTATAACTCGATATCTCAACCAGTCCATCCTTGTTCTCATAGAAATTCAGTCATACGTTGATCAGGCGTAGGACTGAAAATCTATAAGTACTAGGTAAACGTGTTTTCAACAACCAGTGAAAATACTTGGAAAATAATTTTATTGAAAATATTGAAAACAGTTTTTGAAAATAGAGGAAATATCTTTAGTGAGAATGCTCTGGAAATCATCACTCCCATCCATAGTCGCAGTTAACCCGATGGTTACGTTGCCATCCCGACAAAATCCATAGATAACTACAGGCCTCCGCGCCCCTCGATTACACCATGGAACCCACGACAGATCGCAACTACAACTGGGGTTACGTAGCTATCACAGCAGAAACCCATATAACTGTAGGCATCAACGCCATCGAATTTCGCTGCCAAAATGAAACTTCTCCACTCCACTTGACCATAGATCGCAGTCTACCGATGTTGTGTTGCCTTCCCGGCAAAATCAAGTGCAGACCGTTGACACTCATCCTCCACACGATTTTCGCTACGGTCCCCATAGTAGATCGCAGCGACATCGAGTTACACAATCGTCACAACATAACCCAAATGCCTCTGTAGACAACCGCGCCCTCGACTTCCGCTACCCAATAATCCTCAGTAACTAGTTTTGTCCGGACTCCTCACAGGATCAACTTTAGAACCCCCCTTGGGGTTCAAGGCAGCACCACCCGGTGGCACTCCTGGGAAGTTCATTTCAAGGGAGCGCCTTTTTCCCCAGAGCCATCATCAAAATATTTTATACTATACACATATAGTATCTTCAAACCATACACCTAGTATGATCTCATACAAAGCTCCTTTACACAAAATCGATTATCCCAAAATCTATAATTCTCAAACTAGGCTTTCCAAATTCAATATTGATTTTACCCAAAATCAAAAGCCTTTCCAAACCCAAAGGTTCTCAAAACCCTTTCCAAAATCCTCATAAGATCCTTTATATATATACAGATATATAAATTTCTTTTAAACTTTGGATCATTTCAATCTTGTACAGAACCCTTTTATGCTTTAAACACTTTCAAAAATCCTTTTCTTCCGGCAATAGATTTAACAAGAAAAGATTTATCTTACATAACAAAGATATATAACTTTGTTTATTCAAAATCAAACGTTCCAATTTGATTACTCTTTTCAATATCAATTTATTTTCCATACACTTATCCACCTTTATATTAATCCTCATTTGGATTATCACTTCAATTCCTATCTCAGTTGGGTATTAAATCCATAACAGTTTAAACTCCAACCAGCTTATATTTAGAAAATAGCTTGAAAATTGAAAAATAGATAAGTAATTGAAAAATAATTATTGGTTTACAAAATAGCTATAAAATAGTTAACTAATCGTAGAATAGTTGGAAAATAGTTAAATAGTTCCAGAAATTTTTAGGTAATTGAAAAATAGTAATTTATTTGTAAAATAGTTGAAAAATAGTAATTAGTTTATAAAACAGTTGAAAAATCGTTAAATAGCTACAAAAATAATTGTAAAACAAGTATAAAATAATTTGGCTTTAAGAAAGAAAGGTTGTATATATTTATTAGCTTAGAAAGATAAGTTTATACGAAAACAATTTATATTGAAAATAGTCAAGAGCCAACTGTTCACTTCCCCAACAATTCGACTTAAATAACTCCAAATTCCGTTAGACTTGATTAATCCCCAATTCAAGTTGAATCAATCTTGATTCCTTTCCCAATTTAAATCGAATTCAAGTTAATTTTAATCCTGTTCAATGTTAATTATAATTTCCTATTATCCCAATAAATTTGAATTATTATCAATTTTATTTCGGAATCCAAATCACTTCAATTTACTCCAATCCAATTACTTCAAACCAAATTCAATTTTGAACTAATTCAATTCAATCTTGAATTTTAAACTATCTCGAATTATAGAGCTTCGAGTTAAATTCTCAAAATTCCATTTTTAAATTATCTCAACTTACATATTTCAAGGATCAAATAAGGGTTCAATACAATTTTACTGTAAAATTTTAATTATTCAATTTTACCTTCCAGATTGAAGTCAGTTCTTAAACAAGTTTATTTTACAATTCAATTATTCAAAGTTATTTTATTTATACTATACCATTCTAAGTTTAGAGATTTTTATTAACAATAGGATGGTATCATCCAATTTGTTTTTAAACGTCCATCTGTTTCAATTTTTAAATCTCAAACCTGTTTTGAGATCACACAAATTCCAAATTCAAATTAACCATTTAACTTTCCAAGTTAAATTCCAATTTCATCTTAAAATCTCCAATCCAAGCTGTTTATTCAAACTTATTTAACTTCTCCCAAGTTAAATTCAATTTACTTAATCCAGTCAACCTCATTCTCAAATTGAATTCCCACTTTAAACCTAAAAATTCTTTCCCTTTTATAAGTTCATAACTTATATCACTTTGGGTTTTTATGTCACATTTCAGGGAAAAATCAAAACTCAACCTCTTAGAGTTTATTCTAAATTATCTTTGATATCATGTACATCCATACATACATACATATTTATTTCTTGGCCCTCCCAGCCATATTTTAAAATTTTAAACTGCCCTGGGTTTTAAATCCAAACCAAACTTCAAACAACCCATTGTTCCCAACAAGTCCCATTTATTTAAATAATACTTATTTATTATTTTTATTTTTATTTTTACTTTTGAATTTAAAAGTTATACTCTTCTTATAAATGTACTTCATTTGACTTACTTAATAACAAATATCTCGTTATTAAATACAACAACTATTTATGATAATACCCAAGGTTATCATATATAGATACCAATTTCCTTTTTATATTATTCTTATTTCCATAAACCCAAGATTGAATTTTAGTCGAATCCCATTTCAACTTACCTCTATTTAAAGCTTTTTAAAACAATTTAATTTTTGAATTCTAATTTTACAATTTCATTTCAATCAATTAAATTTTAATTTGGTTGTATTTCTATTACCACCTACTTTATTTCCATTTCAAGACTTCAATTTGGTTGTATTATATTGCTTCTTAATTTTACTTTCAATAATTTACAACCAATCGCCTTAATATTTATTAGAATGAAATATTACTTTATATATCAAAATATATTTTTATATAAAATCATTTAAAACCTTTATATAAGAAAATAACAAGTACGCGCTCATATATATATACTCGACTCATTCTAGAGCACTTTGGACTCTATTTAATAAGTAATTCCCACCAGAGCCAAGGTTCTCGCTTAACCTTTCAGCTCTGATACCAAATGTAACGACCCGAAATTTTCAAAGTCGAAAATTTCAGATAGTTACAAAAAAGAAGAAAGAGATAAAAGAAGAAGAACAGAAACATCAACAACTCACATTCGCAGCGGATAAAATATAATAATAAATAATAACAGCTTACAAAAGAATATTATATTTGTCGGTTACACTTAATATACATCAGAGTTTCACATAATATACAATCATTGAATGCTTACAATTATCATGTCTCAGATTAACAATAATATAAATACAGCGGATATACTCTATACGATATTGCCATCCAACTCGCCTCCTGAGCTCCAGAACGTCCTAACCTGAAAATCTGTAATACTCGGTCTGACCCGAGCATTACACCAAAGTAACACCCGGGTCAGGCTGGAAACCAGCGTGAGTAAATCCAACTAACATGGAATACCCAAGCAAACGACTTAAATAAAACCCAGGGTAACTCAAACCAATTTTACAAGTTCAAAATATGTTTTAGACATAACTAATTTCACACATCCATTTCCTAAGTACCAAAGCTTAGATTTAAATAGTCCAATTCCTCTAAATCACTTCACTCCACCATATAGATTTCACATATCAATCCATAAAAATATTCGAAGTGGTTTCGGGTATTTCCCAATACCCGATCCCGGCCTCTTCGAGTCTCACATCATCTTATTTCAATTTATCCATACGAAATGCACAACATTTCATATTAGAGGTATCAACTCATTCAAGCATCCAATACCATTTAGTCATCCATAAGCAATGCTTAATCACCTATAAATTAATTCAATTGATTCTAATTGAATTTCTAACCACATTCACTTAGATTCCTTTCTTCAATATTAATTAATTTCAATTCAATTAATTCGTCATCCCTTCATTTTTCATCTTAAAATCACCCTGGATTAATTACTTCAATCTCATTTAAGTAATTATTTTTATTTAATTTCATGATATTAATTATTCTTGACCAAATCAATGAGTAATTTTTAATTACTTCACAAATTAATGAATTATAATCAATTACACTAATTCTTAATTACTCATATTAATTAATTTCTCATTCGTCACTTATGATTAATTCATCTTAGTTAATCAATCTTTAATTATATCGTTGATTACACAAATTAATGATTCCCGATTATGTTTTGATCTGTTCTAATCTAAATTTATTACTTCAATTTAATCCCAGTATTAATCATTCTCGATTAATCTCAATCTGTAGTTAATTATTCTTTTATTCACTTCATTAATAAATTAATTACTTCTTAATTAATTATCTTAATTAATCTCTTGATTAATTTCACAAAGTAATTATATTTTATTAATTACATTAAGTGACTGCCCTTCAAACCATTCATTGATTATTCCAAATTAATCAAACTTAATTAATTAACTTAGTCCTTATTTAATTAAATCAAACCCTTAATTACTTATTAATTAACCCAAATCTTAAATTAATTTAATTAATTAGTTATCCATTTTATTTACCCTTCTAAATTGTTGAATCACAAATCATTAAACCTTTATTAATAATGAAAACATTTTCTTATTTATAACTTAAGTTTAAAACAATTTAAAACCCCCCAATACTTCGAGAACCAACCAAAACCAAAATCAACAGATCATCAATTCACAATGCACATCAATTCAATTCAATCATTCAACTAATTATTTAAATTTAACTATTTAAATTTAAATAATACAAGACGAGTGAGATTTACTCACCTTATTCCGTTTGCAAACCATTTCCAAACCAGCTTGTTTCTCCACCATTCTACACAATTCAGACCTTGTATAAACATTTGACTTATAAATATTTGAAATTATTGAACAAATACTTTACTTTGATAATTTTACTTAGCTAATTATATATTTTTTTAAAATTACTTTTCGCTCCACTATAGACTTCCCATTTGTTTCTACAGTATATCCCTTTAAAATGAAGGATGCATGGTTTCCTAATGCTATACTGAAAAATAATAATTCAAGAAACAAGTTATACTTCGACTTCCCCTCTGCCAAGTTCAAAAATCGAACTGAACTCTAGCCTTACAACCTCGTGGCCACTCAGGACTTCACACTCGCTTGTTCTCAAACCTTCAGCCCAATCTGTGACGACCCGGAATTTTGAGCAATATCAATTTAATAATCTTTGATAATAACTAAATTGATTTGATCATTTTATATTATAAATTGACAAGTTAAGATTTTTTCAAAGACTAAAAATAATATTTTTTTTTTGCAATATAAATAGGCAAGATTAAATTCTTTTGAAATTTATAATAATTTGATTTGGAAATATTTATTTTGGTAAATAAGAAGTTTTAATGTAATAAAACTTTATATTCAAATTGTAATATATATAAATGTATATATTGTGATTTGAGATTTGTTTTAAAATTTAATATGGAAATTAACAAATTTAAGGTTAGAATGTTTCTATTTGAAATGTGTATATATATTTGTATATATATTTAAAATAGGAAAATTATTAATTCGAATTTAATAAGTGTTTTCAAACTTTAATATGTATATAATTTGTGATTTGAAAAGTTAATTCCTTATTTATGATAAATATGTACTTTAAGCTTTTAAATAAGATTTAAAATAAAAGTTCATTTGTTTTAATAATCTTTCATTTCAATTTTAACACAAGGTAAATTTGTTTTAAAATTTTAAAAGTTGAATTAGAATAGATGTTTCAAAACATATAAACATTAAATTGAATTAAAAGTTAAGTTGCTTGATTCATATGAATATTACACAAATACTTATATATATAGCTTAAAGAGATTATTAAAGATAAAATAACATTTAAAAGAAAAAATTAATAAAACAATTGTAACACCTGTCAATTTTTTTTTATGTATGTTAAGACACTTGTAAATTTTTGTGCATAGGTGTAAGAAAATTAAATCATACATGGGGCAAATGTCATATTCTTGACATTTTAATTTAAATCTAAAATTGTAAAATAAGAAGAAATATATTCTTAAAACTTTCAGGTGAATATTATCTAATTTCAATAAAAATGCAAAACAAAGTTCAAATACTAGAATCTGTAAAATCTGGAAGTTCATGTCTGAGGATAATTAAATCAAATGCAATCAAACATTCAACATGCAAGAGCTGGAATCAAATAATTCAGGATTTAAATTCAACATGCAAAAGGGAATTGAAAGCCTGGAAAGAATATGCAGTTCTGCTCTCTGTTTTCTACAAATTTATAGGTGAGTAAATAAATTCTTTTAAAAACAGTTTAAACTTTGGATTCATCTTGCTCTTATGATTGGATAGCATGATGTTGGTAGAATATTTGATTTTAATTTGAATGCATTGGGTATGTTTGTTTTGCCTGAGAAGTATGTATATGTTCTGTGTATAGAAACAGGTTTCAATTTCATTATAAAATCAATAATCTAGTATTGAATTCATATTGACCTATGATGTATAAATAAAAGTTGTTTGTAATCAACTAACTTATCCTTTAAAAATGTTTGTAGGATTTAAATTTGAAGAATTAGTTGTAAAATTTCAGATTTACAGTAAAACTTTAATTTGGGTCAAATCTTTATTATTTCAATCTTAAGTTTTGATCTTATAACTAGATTACATATAGTAAATCATGATTTTTACTGAACATATCATGATTTTTAGATTAGTTTTTAGTGTGAATTTAGGATTTTTTTGTTTTGGGCAAATTGATCGAATCTCGGCAATCCATGGCGAACTGAGTCTCGCCGTTGGTCATGAAGGTGGAGGGGGCTTCAGAGAGCATGCGAAAAATACTATTGTATTTTATTAAGGTGTGTGGTGATCGTGGTTTGAGATAGTAGGGTTTTAGGTGCTGTTTTTTCATGAGTGTTTCCATGGGTTTCGCGGTAATGTGAAGTAACCGGAGGCTGTCGCGAGTGGAGCTATGTGTTCGAGGCGACGTGGGGAAGTTACGGCAGCGGTGGCGAGGTTTCTCGAAGTTTGGATTGCCGTGGTTATTGGGTTTTCTGGTGACGCTACTTCAGACAGTTTGGGTTGAAGGTTGAAAACTCGTTCTCGATCGAGTTTGGATTTTCTGGGTTTAGTATGTTGATGTCGAAGTTGAAGTCGACTTGGGGATGACCGGAGAGGGGTTCGTCGTTGGCGAGGTTAGTTGTGCACGTTGATGTGCACGGCTTTGTGCATCTGGAAATGGGAAGTGGGAGAAGAAGATGGAGACTCGAAGATTGCATCGTGTATTTGATGTTCTGACTCGAAGCAGGGGGTAGGTAGGGGAAACTCGGGGAAGTCACTGGGTTTTGGTGTAGTTTACTCGGGTTAAACTCGGGGTTGACGCGAGTTTTGGAGGAGTTTACTGTATTAGGTATTCAGGGATTAGAACTAAAAGTTTAAGTTGTTAATACAAGGAAATTTTATTTTAGGAATTAAGTTTTTAAAACAAGGGTTAAACAAGTTTCAAATTGAATTTGTTTTCAAAGTTATGTTTAAAAAACAAGTTTATATATTTTAAAATATGGAAGTTTTAAAATAAAATAAGAAGATTTTGAAATAAAATTCGTATTAAACTTTAATAAATAAATTTGGAAAGGATTTAAAGATTTAAAAACTTAATTTAAATGTGTTTGTTTATAAATTGATTTCTAAAGGTTATATTTTATTTTAAATAAAGTATAATGATTTAGAATTTGATAATCAACTATAATAATTTTTATATTATGTAAATTAGAATTCTATTTTTCTAAAGAAAAATAATTGTGAGAATAATTGTGATAACTCAATTAAGATTTATATAAGTGTTATTGATTAATATAAAGATTTAACTAAGACAATGTTTTCTTAATTAAGAATCTTTATAA
Source organism: Allium cepa (assembly GCA_030765085.1). Classification (NCBI taxonomy): domain Eukaryota; kingdom Viridiplantae; phylum Streptophyta; class Magnoliopsida; order Asparagales; family Amaryllidaceae; genus Allium; species Allium cepa. The sequence continues at coordinate 790,441,236 of CM060937.1, read as the reverse complement.
TATAATAAGTTAAGACTCATTTAATTAATTTTAAATGATTAAGTTAAATAGTTAATTAAGTAATTAACTTGTAATTAATTAAGATACCCACTTTGGATTAATCTAACATAATTACTTGGGAAGTAATTAAGTAATTAAGTGGTTAATTATTTGAGGTAATTAAGTAAAGGATAATTACTTTATGAAAAGTAATTAAGTAAATGTGATTAAGAGTTAATCACTTTAGTTATTAATTAAATAATTAATTAATAATTAGTTAAAGGTCAAATTATTTGATTAATGATTAATTAATAAAAGGAATTAAGAATAATTAATTAAGTGATTAATTACTTGTTAAAGTAATTAAGTAAGAAATAAATTTAATTAATGAAGTAATAATTAATTAATGTAATTAATTAATTAATTGATAATTAATAATTTAAGGATAATTAATTTATAATTTAATTTTAATTACTAAACGTAATTAAGTAATTAAGCAAAGGTGATTAATTTAAAGTAATTAATTAAATATGATTAATTAAAAGTAATTAATCAAATGTGATTAATTAAAGGTGATTAATCAGGTGTAATTAATTAAAAGATAAATAAGGAATAATTATCAGGATGATTAATGAATAATTAGTCAAGGTTGATTAATTAAAAAGGTAATTAAGAGGTAACTACTTAGTATAATTTGAAAGTAATTAATTAGGATGATTAATTAATATGGTAATTAAGTAATAATTACTTAAAGTAATTAAGTGATAATTAATCAGGAAAGATTAATTGAGTTGGGTAATTAAGTGATGTTAGTTAATTAATTTGTAATTAATTAATGAATAAGAAGTTGGATTGAAGGTAATCCAAGTGATTAATTAAGGATTAATTTAATTTAAGGATTAATTAAATTAATCAAGTTTGAATTAAACTTGTTTATGAATGATTAATGATTGGATGATATATATCATTGAAAGAGTTAATGATTGGATGTTATTGGATGACGTTGATTGATGGGTGATGATTGTGAATATGCTATATCTGGATGTGATATATATGCTGCTATGTGATATGTATAGATACATGTGATAATAGATGCTTATCTATCTGAGTAATATGATACATCCATTTATGTTAAGTGATATTTTCTAAAATATCTATTGTTTAAATCCCTTAAGTACAACTTGGACATTAAAATGGCGTTTGGATTCGGTGAGACCGGGATCGGGTTTCCATATTTGGATATCCGAAAACCACATCGTTTCCAATTAAACGTTAGGTCGTTAATCCAAGTGGAGGAAGTGAAGACTCGAGGTGTAAGGGCTATACGTCAGTATAACTCTGTGGGTGATTCCGTAATGAGTTTGACGGAATAGTGCTTATAGATTCGAGATGGTGAATCAGAGTGCAAGGGATATGGTCATTGACTCGGAGGGTGATTCCAAAATGAGTGCAACGAGATAGTGCCTTCGGTTTCGTTCGAACCCGGAACGAGCTTGTATGGATTGAATGCTTTCAGCACATCGTCAGGCGGACGATGAGCATTCTAAGATAATTGGTCCTATAAAGGTAATCGCAGCCTCAAGCCTCATCAACCGGGAATGGCTAAAACAGGGGAGGTGCAGCAAGGCTTCGTGGGTCGCTCCCACTGGAGAGCAAGATACATCCCTGTCTAGAGGTCCCTTTATATTTCGGCTGTGTGGGCAGTTGGTCTGCAGCCAACTGCGCGGTGGTCTTGTTCGTGATTGTTTAGTAAGGAATGGTCTCGGCTTTGTCTTGCAGGTGAGTGGGAGTACTCCTCGGTACGGTGATCTAAGCCACGTACTATGACAGGCGGTACCCCAGTAGCCCTGCCATTGATGGAATCCATAATCCAATAAGTGCCTGTACGGTTTTGATTGTGCCCAACTATGTTGGAACGTGAGATGTAAGCATTCCAGCTATTTCTGTATTTTATCTTGAAAACCCTAGACACTATTATAATATCACTGGATTTCCTATCAAATGTTTTGGTTAGCGTAAGGTAAAAACTTTTCCATGTTTATGTGTGGGAAGTCTTACGTGATACCTTTCTTTTCAAAGGATTTTCTAAAGTTAAGCAATCTTAAACCGTTTACTCACACCAGATCCATGTCTGACCCGAGTGTTTATTTTTTTGTTTTATTAAACTCTTGGGTACTCATATTATATATAAGTAGTCAAGTGATTCAGGTTATTCCTTGACGAAATCTGAAGAAGCTTTGGAGCAGGAGGCTTCAGCGTGTAGATATATAGTTAGAGTTTCCGCTGTGTGTTATTCTGTGTTGATGTTCTTGTATTGTATATTAGACAGAAATGTTATAACTGTCTAAATTGAGTTGTTTAGTTGTGTACTCTGATGTATATGATACTATGTATATGTTCTATATTATATTTAAATCGTTCCGCTGTGAGATTCTGATGTGTTGTTTTCTCTTTCTTCTCTTTCTTTTCTTCTTCTATCCCTTTCTTTCTTAATTAGTGATGCGTTTTTCCGGGAGTGGAAAGTCGGGTCGCTACACAATCGTTGAGTCCAACACCACCGCCGCTGCTGTCGCCATATGCCATCAACCCCATTCCACACGATTCTAATCAATGCGCACAAGGTTTCACGCTCGCCGCCATCAAATCATCTTCCCAAACCCTACATCGCAAAGCTTCCCGGACCTGCCTTCTGCGACAACCGCCACCACGACCGTCTCCTGACGAATCCCTTGCTATCGTGAAACTCGACAAACCCTTGGCCACTTTGTGACGCGCCACCTCTATACCCACGCTAGCCAAGAACACTACGATGTAATGCTGTCAACTAGCATGGAGAATAAGGCTGTTGAGGAGCGACCATCCATGTAATTGCTTTGTGCGAGCACCGATACGTCAGATAGTAAAACATGCATTTTATTTCAAGAGGAAATCCGACATACCGATACTCACTCAAAGCTACTACACAGTGGCTATATAAATCCTTCGGAAAACAAATATAGAAATACACATAACATAAACCAGTCACAGATAATTCATATCACAAAGGCGGAAGAAGATATGAATATATAATTAACACATGGAAGTGTATATCAGAGTAGTGGTCTAAAAAGATCCACAATAATACAAAAGAATAGTAACACGTGCTATACAAAAGAATACAACTATGAGTCTATATCTCAAGTGTATACAACAAAATAAACTACTAATCTAAGTAGTTTGCCAAAAGTCAGAGTAATGAATCCCTGGGGAGAAGTCAAGCAGAAGCACCTGTAACATCTCGGTCTGACCCGAGTATTATTTAATAAGAAAATAATAAACGGATCAGTCTAACTATAAATATCAGATGAAACGATATAGAATAAGAGATATGACTAAACACATAATAATCACAATGCCAAGCTGTGATATATATAAGTAGTTGAAAATCATCAAGGGATTATTCAATGTCACAAAATCTACACAAGAATCAAAGAAACGTCATACTCCTAATTTAGTTCACCAAACCACAAATATTGACGATAATATCCATGTCAATCACAAAAGTCAATGACACACAAATTTCAGAATTCAACACACGAAATCCAGAAATCACAAAAGTCAATGATGCACAAATTCACCAATGCACAAATATCGATAATGCTTATCAATGGAAATCACGAAAATTGGTGAAGCACAAATTCTACAAATCATCTCAAGAAATCCAGAAATCACAAAGGGGGGAAGGCCTATCACAAACGGGAGCACAAGGCTCACTAACATGTGTATCACAAACGGAATGCTAATTCCATGGTTGCTAACCATCACAAATTGAGCCGAAGCTCCACAAATGTCTCAAAGACCATGGGTTGCTACCCCACCAATTTGAGTCGAAACTCCACAAAACGGGGTTTAGTCTCCCTCGCAGACAAAGAGACATCGCACATTGCTAGTCTAAATCATAAAAATGATCGTCATGATCATCAAGAAGTGTCAATTACAGTAAGCTAGTAAATATATGAGCTTAGCTTCATGTCCCATAACCACTAGCTTAACTTAAATATTTGCGAACAAATTGTAGATCTCCACTAGAAAATTGTCACAAGAGATTCAATCGAACAAGTCCAAGATTTAACCGACGAAGTAAATGCAAGCATTTCATACCACTTATTTTACTAAGCCATTTAATTAGATTTCTCATACGAGTGAGGTAAAGGTTTGTATATACTAATAGATTGGAAAACGGTTTTATAAACGAATTTGGTATTAAAATAGAATTGAAATCGTTTGAGGAAAGAGTTTTGATATTTACTACTAGTATTGAAACCTTTATATTTTTAAAGTGAAAAAACATAAAAATGATTGTAGAACAATCAACCACCAAAATTTACATTCAAAGACGTGAATAAAAATCCAAAGAAATCGATTTGAATCCATCAAAATGGGTATTCCCAAAAATCCCAAGAATAGAAGTCATTAAAGTCATAGCAACAACAAGTGGGAAATAACACGAATCGATGGAATTTGGAAACCAAGCAAAAATATGCACAAATAGGCATGATTGGGCAAATTGGTGCAGGTCAGTCGACTGACTCAAAGGTCCAGTCGACTGAACCAGAAGCAGGGAAAAATAATTTCCTGCAGTCAGTCGAATGACCTAAAAATTCAGTCGACTGAATGCAGGGAAAACAGAGGACCCGAGCCTCTGTTAGTTGCCCTCGGAATGGCTATGTGCTACAGCCAGTCGACTGACTCAAGGGTCCAGTCGACTGACTGGCACCAAGGATGTTTTCCAGTCTATGAAATGAAGATGCTATCTTCTTCAAAATGCAATCGGGCGAGCACGGTCACTAGGGGTTTATGCCAATCGACTACCCAGTCCTATAAGCTCTTCGACGCATCACCAAAAACAAGTTCAAACTACAAAGCTATGATTTTTGAAGATTTGAACTCGAAACACTAAAAATTGGAATATACACCAAATCAATCCAAACCAAAACACAATGCACATGAATATGTGTTAGGAATTCATACCTAACAATCAAAGATAATCATAGACCTAGATGTGAGATTAAAAATCTCACCTTTGAACCCAAACGATTGAAGAAGATGCTTGAAAGCGAAGGAGAATCAACCACTTTTCAAATGCAACTCAAGAAGCTTGATTCTAAGCTTTAAAAAGAAGAACATTCCCTAAGTTAGGTTTAGGAAATTTCTGAATTTTGATTAGAGAATGAGTTGGAGAAGAAGAAGAGAAGCTTACCAATGGGTTCTTCTATTAGTTTGGAGCTAGAGTTGATTTGCAAAGAGAAAACTATGGTTTTATAGTTTTAATTTCCAATCTCTCCCACCATTGATGCTTTAGCTTGAGTATTAGGAATTGGAAATGAAGTAAATGAGGAGGAGAGGGGTTGGGACTGAATACATAAGTGGGCTCAGCCCAAACCAAAACCCTAAGTGAAAAAGTAGCAAAAATCAACCTTCTCCAAACATATCGAAGCTTATACTCAAAAAGGTCACAAACGGCATTTTAAACTCAATGGGAGTGGTCCCGAGTCCTAATTCGACCGTATGCAAAAAGTAGCTTTTCGGACAAAATTCCGAGTATTGATAAAATATTTTAATAAAATATTTAAATATAAAATCGACAAATATGCGGGTTGTTACAGACTCCCCTCCTTAGAGAAATTGCGTCCCCGCAATATTTAAGAAGAAGATATATAGTAACAACCATAAAAGCATATTCAACACAAAAGAAGTTTGAAATAAGAAGTTCACCTTAAAGGGCACGGGAAAGTAAGTCCGGATGTGTTCGCTCGATGAACTCTCTAGATTCCCAAGAACAATCCTTAGGATTTGAAGACCATTGAACTTTAACAAGCGGAACATCTTTATTTCGAAGACGTTTGACTTCCGAAGCAATGATACGAACAGGATGCTGCTCAAAAGTTAAATTCGGTGAAACTTCAATCTCTTCCACAACACCGGGCTCAAGAATAGAATCGGAATCTCGAAGACACTTCCGAAGTTGAGAAACGTGAAACACGTCATGGATAGCTGAAAATTGAGCCGGTAATAAAAGGCGATAAGCCATGGAACCAACACGTTCAGTGATAGGAAATGTCCCAATATGTCGAGGCGCTAACTTTCCCGATCGACTGAAACGTACCACACCTTTCATAGGTGACACACGAATGAACACAAGATCTCCCACAGAAAATTCTAACTTCCTTCTCCGATTATCGGCATAGGATTTTTGTCTACTTTGGGCTTCTTTCATCCTATGACAAATAAGGTAAATCTTTTCTGTGGAATCACGAATAAAATCTGGACCTAAAACTATCTTCTCACCGGCCTCAAGCCAACAAGAAGGAGATCGGCATGGCCTTCCATGGAGTGCCTCGAAAGGTGCTATACAAATACTAGATTGGAAGCTATTATTATAGGAAAATTCAACAAGAGAAATATGATCTTCCCAACTTCCACCAAACTCAAGAACACATGCACGAAGAAGATCTTCAAGAGTTTGATTCACACGCTTAGTTTGTCCATCGGACTGAGGATGATAAGCGGTGCTAAAATTAAGCTTCGTTCCTAAAGCTTTTTGAAGACTCTTCCAAAATCCACTAGTAAACAATGGATCACGATCACTAACAATAGAAGTGGGAACTCCATGCAATTTAACAATATCTTTAACAAAGAGCTTGGCCAAAAGAGGAACGGTTCGGTTAGACCGAACGGGAATAAAATGGGCGGATTTAGTAAGTCTATCGACAATCACCCATAAGCTATCATGACCCGAACGAGAACGGGGAAGGCCATCTATAAAATCCATGGAAATTTGGTCCCACTTCCAAATTGGAATTTCTAAAGGTTGCAATAATCCACCAGGCCTTTGATGTTCGGCCTTAACGAGTTGGCAAGTTATGCAACGCTTAAAGAAGTTAGCGATGTCAAGTTTCATTCCCCTCCCAATAATAAAGTCGCTTCATATCCGCGTACATTTTACTACTACCGGGATGAATGGTAAATTTAGAGCGATGGGAATCTTCTAAAATATCTTTTCGAAGATCACTAATATTAGGTACGATAAGTCTACCAAATTATCGGATGCCGCCACGAGAATCAATATCAAAGTCTTTCAAACCTTCAATACCAATTTTATCCTTAACATTTTGGCCAAGAAGAGCCAATTCAGGATCTAGCACTTGAGCTTCAAGAATGCGGCCTAGAAGAGAAGGATGAGCCTCAAGGCTACATAAAACAAGAGATGAACATAAATCGGAAACACGGTCTCGAATTTCGCAAGTGGATAAAATCTCGAGATCGTTCCATTCGGATATCATCATAGAAATAACAGCTTGTTGTTTACGGCTAAGGGCATCGGCGACACGATTACCCTTACTGGGAGTATAAAGAATATCAAGATCATAAGGTGCCAGGACCCGAGTCGACATGAAGTTCCTTATGAGAAAATAAATATTACAAAGATTTAGATCGAGGAGGAGAACAAATTTCTCCTCCAAAGATGATGATGCCAAACTCTAAAAGCGAAAACAATAGCCGCGAGCACTAGATCATGAGTGGCATATCTAGTCTCGATAAGCTATAATGATTTAGAAGCACAAGTGATAGCACGTTCTCCTTTGCAAGAGAACGACATCCAAACCAATACAACTAGTATCGGTACAAATAGCAAAGTCTTGGTTCCCCTTAAGGAATCACAAGAGTAAGAGTATCGAAAGGAAGAGTTCTTTTAAATAATCTTCTTTCCCGAAAAGCTAAAACATTCAAAATTACAATTAACTTATGTAATCATCTTTTTAGAAAATTTTACTTATTTGAAGTGAATTTTGCTGTAACGACCGGCAAATCCATACCCCTTGAGTCAACACTATTCTACAACAATCAACTCAAGTTGTACAGAAATACGAACCATTTGGGTTTAAGAAGAAGAGGTAGAAGAAGAGAAAACAAAATCAACATCAGAATCTAACCATCGCAGCAGAATAAAATATAATAGATAATAAATAATCTTTACTCAAAATAAAATATATCAGTTTACATATATTACATCATCAGAGTACATCAGTCACAACTCACATCAATAACATATAATGGGTACACAACAACTCAACACAGCGGAAATATATATATATACAAGTACGAGAGTACGTATCGTCATCCAGCTCATCTCCTGAAGTCCACAGCATCATATCCTGTATTCTATAATACTCGGTCTGACCCGAGCATTACAGTTAAATAACACCCGAGTCAGTCTGGATTACCAGCGTGAGAAAATCACACCCAATTGATTATTAAAGTTTAAAAATCTTTTGAAAACAAAAGCATCTCGTAAGACCACGCCACAAATAAACATGTCGGGTTTTTACCTTACGATAGCTAAAACATTTTTTTATAGAAATCCTCTGATACTATAATAGGATTTATATACAAGTACTTATAAAATAGCTGAAATTGTTACATTATTAAATTCCAGCTACTAGCCACAAAAGTGGGAAATACAAACAAAACTCGTACAAGGCTCGTAGGGAGAATGAATTTCCAACTAATGACTAGGCACTAGGGTACCACCTGTCACAGTACGGGGCCTAGATCACCATACGGAGGATTACTTCCTTCATCCCCTGCAGCACAAGGCCGGAACCATTCCTTACTGAACAGTCCTGAACAAGATAAACCACGTGGTTGGCGCGACCAACCACCCACTAAGCCGAAATAATAAAGGGACATCTAGACAGGGGAAATATCTTGTCCTGCTTGGGCATGACCCACCTAACCTTGCTGCATATCCCCTGATTTTCAGTAATTCCCGGTTGATGAGGCTTGAGGCTAAGCGTTACCTTTAGAACATTTCACTTAGAATGCCCATCGCCCACCTGACGATGTTTCGCAAGCATTCATCCATACAAGTCCGTCCCGGGTTCGAACGGAACCGAAGGCACTATTCCTGCTACGTCCATTTTGGAAATATCCTCAGGATTAGTAGCGACTAGCCCTTGCACTCCAATGCTCCATCTTCAAATCCAAAATCATTTACACGAAACGTACAAACCGGATCGAAGTGGTTTTCGAGAAATAAATCTCGATCCCGGTCTCTTCGAAACGATCAACGCAGTTGTCCAATATTGATAGTCGGTTATTTAACTATCAATTAATATTCACAAACAACCATCCAACAATAAATAATTTCCCAAATTATTTATTAACCTCAAAATATCTTCACAAGATATATTTCTATTTTCAATCCTTTGAAAACAGTTTCAAACCATTCTTTACTTTCTCAAATATTTTATATCTCCTCTAAAATCACCAAGCACAAAACTAGATTGTTAAAATAATTTAAAACGCTTTACTTTGAAAATATACTTTTAAACATTTTAAGTTAAATTACTTTAATATTTTGTAAAAATACATACTATATGAGTATTTGAAAATAAAGTTACTTAATAGAATATAAAACTAGATTTTCACCTTTGAAAACAAAATACTAGGTCACTTTTTAAGTAATTACTACTATAATAGATTTGAGAAAATACTTACTTTAGAATTTAAATATTTAGAAATAATAAATTTTCTAAAACTTGCTTTTTACAACAACTTTAAAACCTTTAAATTTATTTAAAAATTTACCTTAAAAAAATACTTGGTTATCCAGAGAAAATCGCAACTTCAATCACTTAAATCAATTTCCCAAATTAATTTCCAATTTATTCCATTTTAATTCAGAATCTATTAATTTCAGATCTCATTCCTTGATTCAAATTTTAGATTTCTCAATTTCTTCATCGTTCCTTTAAATAAATTTAAACTTTGAATTTTAAAATAATTCTTTATTTCTTTAATTGGTATAACTTAAGTTTACAATTCATCAATTTCATTTTATTCAAAATTCCATTTCTCTTCATACTCGAAGTTATTTATTATTATTTTCATATTACTTCTATTTCTTTTCAATTCATTCTTAATTTATTCAAACTTTCTAGAATTATTTCGCTCACAAATTTACTTCCTTTTAATTTCTTTTCAACAATCCAATTCATATATTTTGGTAATTCATTATACCCGAATATCCAATCAAACCATAACATTCAATATTCCAATATAACTCATCATATGATATCAAATAATCACAACAGAGAATATTGAATAATTTAGATAAATGTGAGGGGTCCAGTTGGATCCCTCCAACCTGTTTCCCTGCATCCACAGACGTTAGCACAATATAAAATACCAATTCCAAAATATACCAAACTATAACACATCAATCAATTCATCCATTCAACCAATTATTTAACTTTGATCATTAAATTTAAATTTAAATTTAACTGAGTGAGATTAACTCACCTTTGATTTTAATTTGCAATTCGATCCAACCCGGCTTGCTTCTATCAGATTTTGAACTTGTATAACAATCATACGATTTATTAACACTTGAAATAACTTGAACCATTTATTTCCATTTATAAATTTAATTAACTAGTGACTTACTAGTTAATAATTTAATTGACCAACAATTTAATTTAAACTAAACATTTGGTTTTTACACTAATAAATTGATTTTAACTAAATTCCATCAATAAATTACATTAGTAATTAAAATAACCAAATTATTTAATTTATCACTTATTTCATCAACTCCAAAAAAAATTAAAACAACATGCAATTTAAAATTTTATTTTGAAATCCTATATAAATTTTAAAGATTTACGATTCCTATTTCTCTTAAATCTTATGTGTAAATAATCACCTCTGACTAACTAAAATACAGAAATCAAACTAGGGTAGAACTATACCTTACTGGCCAAACTTCGAACAAACCCTAGCTCTCGACCCACATCGGCTTCACGTGGTCACTGCTTCCCAAAACCACGTCTACAGTCGCCGCACAAAAGGCCTAAGTAAACGCAAGTCACGAGCTTCCACTGATGCTGCAAGCCCAAACTTTTGCGACCTCTGCATCTAGCCTTCCTCATGCTCGCGACTCACATCATGACGCCGTCGCTGCCGCCGAAGTGAATTGCGTCCCCGAGCAAACCCTACTTCGAGTCGCTCGTCGCACAACAAGAAGCTTCACCCAAGAAACCCTAATTCGAGCCCAAAATCTCATGGTCGCGGCCAACCTTCGCGCCTCCACGAACCAAGCCCTAGTCGATCTACATGATTCCAGACCGAGCTGGGGCCTTCGCGTGACGAATCCATTCGTCGCCGGCCTTCTGCGATGCCACCATTTTGTTCGATACGAAGAAAAAAAAGGGAAAAGAGGGAGGTCTCGCAAATTAACACTGGGGAGGGATTTGTTATCGTGGAGGTTAATTTCGATTCGAGGAGGGGTATTACGTTCGGCCATTTATATTTTTTTTTCTGTTTCTTCAAGCATTTCGAACTGAAAGGATAAGGTCTCGCGTTCGAAAAGAAATAGGATAAGAGATGGTGTGTTCGTGAAGGCAAAGGAGTCGTGTTGAAGACGCCTTGTTACAGTGTTCATCATCATCAATTTTTTTTCCAACTTCAAATCGATTTTTATTAATTAAACTTTCAATACGTTTATAAACCGTACACTCACACACTAACTTCGATTATTATGAAACTTGAAATCCGATAATAACTCAATATTACGGACCCAATGGAACTGGTTTCGTCGAATTCCGAGACTGTGCCTCGGAAGGCTATTTTTAAATTTAATTTAAACAATATATTTTTAAAACTGACCAAACCATTGTTAATTTCAATTTTACAACTTTTATTATTTTCAGTGCTATCAATATAAAATTTTCAAGCCTTCAAATTATTTTTAACAGGCCTAAAACTTCAAATTTCATATTTCACCCAATTCCAAATTATTTAATTCAACAATCTAATTGCCAAATAAATTACGATATTTGCAATTTAAGCCGATAATTAACTTTTAAATATTTAAAATCAATTTAATATTCTGATTTTAAATGCTTGAAAATTACGGGTCGTCACATTCCTCCCCCCTTAAAAGAATTTCGTCCCCGAAATTACTAGTTAGGAAGAATGACTCAATTCCCGTTTATTGTTTCCCTAAAACTAAACAGTTTCTATCAATTCAACATCACACCAAATATCTTCTTACCAAAGACCCATTATTATTCTTCTTACCTTTCAAAACCTTTCCCTAGTTTGCAAACAATCCTATTTGCCCAACCATTCAAGTTGTAATCATAAAACCAATTTTGAATTATCAAAATTTTCTCAAATTTTTCTAACTCTCTAAATTTCCGAAAATTTTTGCCAGCGTCACCTTTGCGCGGCTAGCTCGGTACAACTACAAAATGGCTCTACGGCCTCCCAAATCCAAAAAGATAACAAAACGCTAAGTGGCTCAATCCAAATCCCAATCAAATTTCATACCAAATTAAATACATACCTTTTTGTTGAGCATTTCAAATTTATCTCTTGGAACCAAATCAATTTTCCTTTTCTTTTTTATATACATGCATATCCTGTTTAGTACCAGTATCCAATCACAATATTCCCAAAACATTTTATCGACTTTCTTACAAAATGTCAATATCTATTCATTTCAATATTATCTTAGATTATATTTGTATTATCAATTTCCAATCTAGAATTTACCATTCCTTTCTTAAGTTAGTATAAACATTTTATATGTTTCTTATCTTTATTTCTCTTTACCGCTTTTAGTTTATACCTATTTCTATTCAAATCGATTTCCACATTACATATATATTTCATTTATTTTCAACTTTGAACTTTTAAATTTTATCCTTCATTTATAACTAATTTAAGTCATTACTACAATTAGTTTCATTTACCAACTTATTTTAGTTTCCAATTCTAAATAGTTTTGTCGTTAACAAAATTTTCCAAAATTTTGAAAAATTTTCTAACTCCCAAAATTTCTGAAAATTTTTGGCAGAGTCCCCTTTGTACGAAGGAGCTTTTGCAATTTGACAAAAGAGATAAATATATATACATCGACCCACACGGTCGGAAAAACCAAAAATAGTTCATATTTCCTATTTTTATTGCGTAGGCGTACCTTATTTAGCATTTTAAGCAAGCAGCTTATTATTTTTAGCAAATAGCACAACCAAATCCAGCCACATGGCTTCCTGGAACGTGTACTTACTCAATTTAAACATGTAAGTGCCAAATATACGAAATTTAACTACATTTCACTTGTTTACAATAGTTAAAACATATGAATTCTAAAAGAAACTCATACCAAACATTTTCTGTAAGCAATTAATATAGTTTCCATGCTAATTCAACTGTTCCAATTATTTTACAAACCATTTTCATTCAATTTGAAGGGTTTTCAATCCATTCATATACAATCTCATCAATTTGAATGGTTTAAAACTCAATCACTTACTTAATTTATTCTTAAGCAAACTGAACTCATATTTAATTCAATTGCTTTCAAAATCAATTTATTTTACTCCTATCAATCCATAGAATTTTTAATTACTTCCATTTACATCAAATGACAATTTATTCTATACAATTTGACGAGATTTATGTGAATAAATAAGTATTTATGTTTATAACCAATTTAAATGGATTTCGACTCAATTTATACGTAATTCTATTCCATTTTAAATTTATTCACAATCCATATATTCTCATTCTCCCCGCATTTCATTTTATTAACTAATCTGGTTTATTCAGAACCAATAACAATTTAGGTTCATCTCCATTACCAATTAAATTTCCTTTTTATTTTAATCCATACACAATCATTTATTTAGCTCGACACATTCCATTAGAGTTCATTTACAATCCATTTATTTACATTTCATTCCATGTTAGTTTATTCCAAACTATTTTATTTAGCTCGAAGACAATCCAAGCTATTTCATTCAGTAACCATTTCTCAACTCATTTAAACCATACTTCCTTTGGTTCTTATTTATCCCATCAATTCACTTATTCCGTATAATTAACTTATCCACTCAATCCATTACGAATTTTCCATTTTCTTAAATATTATTGCAACCTACCCAATTCTATTTCAATCCATATTTATTTTTACTTGATTCAAAATTTAATCCAACATCATTAAACTTGGTTTAAGTTGAATTAAATTCAACTCTCTTCGAATTTATTCAGCTTAAGTCAATTTACTTCAATTTATTTTTCAAATTTATACTTAAGCTCATTTTCATTTTACAAGTAAATTTTCTCTTTTATACTCAGCTTAACTCAATTGATTACAAGGCCATATCCAATTTATTTCCACATATTTGGATTTTATTCACAAAATCACATTTTTATTCGATACATTCCCAATCATATTTAATTTGTTAACACTCGAGTTAAATTTTAATCTATAACTCAAGTTCTGGATCCATTATTCATTTTCAAATTACCATTCACTTTTATTAACTTACATTGCAATTTCATTCACAAATCAATTAATTAATTTCAAGGCCACTTTTATTATATTTTCTTCATCGACAATGTAAGTCGAATTTAATTATGACCTGAGTTTTATTTGCAAACCTCATCATAAACTGACAATTCAATTACATCAACTAATTTATTAACAGATTAGTTCTCTCCGATTTATAGTACAATACTTGATTTTATTTCCAAATATCACTTCATTTAATTTTCTTAGTTCACATTAATTTATAATTCAAGTTGGCTTTTCCGTTTATTTTCCAATTCACCAAAAATATTTATTTTTAGGTTTTCTATCTCACCTTCAAATTTAACAAGTCACAACTTATTGTTTTATACAATTCCATTCATCATAAGCTTGAATATATTCATCTTTTATTTTTATTTTAACTCAAGCCTTATGCTTATTTATAACCCAAGCATATTTTTATTTCATGGATTCTTAATTCTTTTACAAATCATCCTGATTTATTTAACTCAATCTAATTCTTATACAACTTATTTCCTAGTTATCCAGGTAAAAATTTAATTTCATTTTATAACTTAATTGAATCCTTATTCCAATTCAATTTTATTTTAACTCAGTTTCATTTAATTCAATTCGATTGCAACTAAATTCGAATACAACTGGATATTATTTTTAGCTTATTCAATTTTTTTTAATCCAGTTAAATTTTATTCTCCAATACAAGTTAATTTCATTTTAACTTTTCACTTTAGATTTATATTCCATTATCCAAGGCTTAAATTTCTTCGTGATTTACAAACCATTTCCATTTATATGCTTATCTTATCCAGATTTTTTTTTAAACACCCCGCTTTGGTTTCAAATTGTTTTGAAATCTCCAACATCTCAAATCATATTTCTCACAAATTAAACCAATCCTGGTCTTATCCCCAACAAATCTCCTTTGAGATTTCCAAAAACAACTAACCTTTCTGAACAAATCAATTTGGCAGCAATCCATCACTTAGAAACTCGAAAATGAACATCGATGGTGCTGCAGTCATCACCGAAGTTATTTTCCAGTGACTGAAGTGGATTCAATGCTACCTCACTTCCCAAAATTTATTTGAAACAATTTCCTTTCAGAAATACCCCAAAACAACAATATTACTATTTATCCTCAAAATATTTCCAAAATCTCTGGTATTTAAATTTCCAAACCCTGCTTTAAAACAGTTTTACTATAATTTTATTTGCATAGCTTATGCTCATACAAATTCTTATTTGGTTATATTTTAATTTTATAACGCACATTTACTAATCAAATTTATAAATTTCATTTCATAATTGGATTTATCTTCTCGATCTTTGATTATATTTACAATTTCTAATTAAATATTTCACTTAACAATGATAATACTTTAATATTATCATTTCTAACATCCAAGCAACCATATAATAGCTATATAGTCTACCAAAAACTTTCTTTATATCAAAAATATATTTTTGGGTAAAATTATTTCATTCACCCATATTTAAAACAATACCGTGTCGATTGTTCTATTCAAGTGTTTAGAAACCCCTTCAATACAGTTGCGCAGACTGTGTCGACGAAGGTCCATATGCCACTCGATAAACCAATCAACACAATATTAAACAATTTATATTCACTAACAAATACGCGCTCATATTTATTAATACGCTCAAACTCATTGTAGAGTACCATAGCTCTATTTTAAATGAGTAATTCTCACCAGAGCCAAGGTTATCACCAACCTAAGCTCTGATACCAACTGTAACGACCCGCAAATCCGTACCCCTTGAGTCAACACTATTCTACAACAATCAACTCAAGTTGTACAGAAATACGAACCATTTGGGTTTAAGAAGAAGAGGTAGAAGAAGAGAAAACAAAATCAACATCAGAATCTAACCATCGCAGCGGAATAAAATATAATAGATAATGAATAATCTTTACTCAAAATCAAATATATCAGTTTACATATATTACATCATCAGAGTACATCAGTCACAACTCACATCAATAACATATAATGGGTACACAACAACTCAACACAGCGGAAATATATATATATATATACAAGTACGAGAGTACGTATCGTCATCCAGCTCGTCTCCTGAACTCCACAGCATCATATCCTGTATTCTATAATACTCGGTCTGACCCGAGCATAACTGTTAAATAACACCCGAGTCAGTCTGGATTACCAGCATGAGAAAATCACACCCAATTGATTATTAAAGTTTAAAAATCTTTTGAAAACAAAAGCATCTCGTAAGACCACGCCACAAATAAACATGTCAGGTTTTTACCTTACGATAGCTAAAACATTTTTTTATAGAAATCCTCTGATATTATAATAGGGTCTATATACAAGTACTTATAAAATAGAGGAAATTGTTACATTATTAAATTCCAGCTACTAGCCACAAAAGTGGGAAATACAAACAAAACTCGTACAAGGCTCGTAGGGAGAATGAATTTCCAACTAATGACTAGGCACTGGGGTACCACCTGTCACAGTACGGGGCCTAGATCACCGTACCGAGGATTACTTCCTTCATCCCCTGCAACACAAGGCCGGAACCATTCCTTACTGAACAGTCCGGAACAAGATAAACCACGTGGTTGGCGCGACCAACCACCCACTAAGCCGAAATAATAAAGGGACATCTAGACAGGGGAAATATCTTGTCCTGCTTGGGCATGACCCACCTAACCTTGTTGCATATCCCCTGATTTTCAGTAATTCCCAGTTGATGAGGCTTGAGGCTAAGCGTTACCTTTAGAACGTTTCACTTAGAATGCCCATCGCCCACCTGACGATCTTTCGCAAGCATTCATCCATACAAGTCCGTCCCGGGTTCGAACGGAACCGAAGGCATTATTCCTACTACATCCATTTTGGAAATATCCTCAGGATTAGTAGCGACTAGCCCTTGCACTCCAATGCTCCATCTTCGAATCCAAAATCATTTACACGAAACGTACAAACCAGATCGAAGTGGTTTTCGAGAAATAAATGTCGACCCCGGTCTCTTCGAAACGATCAACGCAGTTGTCCAATATTGATAGTCGGTTATTTAACTATCAATTAATATTCGCAAACAACTATCCAACAATAAATAATTTCCCAAATTATTTATTAACCTCAGAATATCTTCACAAGATATATTTCTATTTTCAATCCTTTGAAAACAGTTTCAAACCATTCTTTACTTTCTCAAATATTTTCTATCTCCTCTGAAATCACCAAGCACAAAACTAGATTGTTAAAATAATTTAAAACACTTTACCTTGAAAATATACTTTTAAACATTTTAAGTTAAATTACTTCAATATTTTGTAAAAATACATACTATATGAGTATTTGAAAATAAAGTTATTTAATAGAATATAAAACTAGATTTTCACCTTTGAAAACAAAATACTAGGTCACTTTTTAAGTAATTACTACTATAATAGATTTGAGAAAATACTTACTTTAGAATTTAAATATTTAGAAATAATAAATTTTCTAAAACTTGCTTTTTACAACAACTTTAAAACCTTTAAATTTATTTAAAAATTTACCTTAAAAAAATACTTGGTTATCCGAAGATCTCATTTCTTGATTTCCCAAATTTATTTAAAAATTTAAACTTTAAAATACTTGGTTTACCAAATTGATTTCCAATTTATTCCATTTTAATTCAGAATCTATTAATTTCAGATCTCATTTCTTGATTCAAATTTTAGATTTCTCAAATTCTTCTTCGTTCCTTTAAATAAATTTAAACTTTGAATTTTAAAATAATTCTTTATTTCTTTAATTGATATAACTTAAGTTTACAATTCATCAATTTCATTTTATTCAAAATTCCATTTCTCTTCATACTCGAAGTTATTTATTATTATTTTTATATTACTTCTATTTCTTTTCAATTCATTCTTAATTTATTCAAACTTTCTAGAATTATTTCGCTCACAAATTTACTTCCTTTTAATTTCTTTTCAACAATCCAATTCATATATTTTGGTAATTCATTATACCCGAATATCCAATCAAACCATAACATTCAATATTCCAATATAACTCATCATATGATACCAAATAATCACAACAGAGAATATTGAATAATTTAGATAAATGTGAGGGGTCCAGTTGGATCCCTCCAACCTGTTTCCCTGCATCCACATACGTTAGCACAATATAAAATACCAATTCCAAAATATACCAAACTATAACACATCAATCAATTCATCCATTCAACCAATTATTTAACTTTGATCATTAAATTTAAATTTAAATTTAACTGAGTGAGATTAACTCACCTTTGATTTTAATTTGCAATTCGATCCAACCCGGCTTGCTTCTATCAGATTTTGACCTTGTATAACAATCATATGATTTATTAACACTTGAAATAACTTGAACCATTTATTTCCATTTATAAATTTAATTAACTAATGATTTACTAGTTAATAATTTAATTGACCAACAATTTAATTTAAACTAAACATTTGGTTTTTAAACTAATAAATTGATTTTAACTAAATTCCATCAATAAATTACCTTAGTAATTAAAATAACCAAATTATTTAATTTATCACTTATTTCATCAACTCCAAATGTAACGACCCAGAATTTTTAGTAATTTAAATTTGAGTATTTAATTAATTTTAAATGTTTATAAGTGAAAATTTTAAGTTAAATAATTTATTTCTTGAATATTGGATTTAATTGGTCATTTAAATCGATTAATTAATAGTGAAATTCCGTAGATAATTGAATATTGGGTTAGATATGATTGAAAATGGTTTGGAAAATTTTATTTTATCATATTAAAGTTATAGAAATGTTTTAGAACTTGTAAAACTGAATTTGGAGTTAATTTGTAAAAATTGAATATTTTAATATTTAATTATCGACTGTAAAATAGCCAATTTTTGAACAGTCTCGGAATTGAACGAAACAAGTTCCATTGGATCCGTAATAGTTAATTATTATCGGATTTCAAATTTCGTAGCAAACGGAGTTGTCGTTTGACCGTGGCAGCTCGAAACGCATCGATATCGTTTTAATTTTAATTCGGCGAGTTAAAATAGCCATTTTTCAAACGGTCTCGGATTTCGACGAAACCAGTTTCATCGGATCCGTAATGTGATATTATTGCAAGATTTCAAATTTCAAGTCGTTTGGATTTGCCGTTTGTCCGGTACAAGCCAAAACGCCTAGAAATCGTTTAAATCGGTTTAAATTTAAATTGAGCGTTTATTGCTGTATCTCACACATATGATGGAATTAGCTTACGAAACCTGTTCCATTGTGTCCGGAACGTGGAAAAACCTTAGGATCGCCTGTCGGAACGCGTAGATTGGAGGTCGTTTGCATAAGTGTTAAATTGGAGATTTTATTATTAAAATAATATAAATAACATATAATATATTAACATTTTCACTTCTAAACCCTAACCTACTATCACCAGCCGCCACCATATAGGGTTAATGGCCGAAAATATCCTATCTTCCTCCCCCATTTTCTCCAAATCCATGCATCGATTCACAAAAGTTCCAACATGAAAGTCGTAGAGGATGATGAGATCTCGTTATCCAACGGTTAAGATCGGGATTGGAGCGATGGATTGAAAGCTACAGGGCCGCGTTTCCCTGATGTTGCGCACGCAACCCTAGGCACCAGGTGGGGCCGAGTTTGGCCTAGCTCTGGCCGAAGGTGGCTCTTGTCGTGGGCTACGAAGTGGCGCTCTCTGATCGATGCAAAGGCGAGTGTGGTGGTCGCGAATTCAAACCCTAGATGTGGATGTTTGGGTTCATACGCGTGTGTTTCTTCCTGGGGATGAAGGCGCGTGAAGTTAGAGAGGGAGAGGGAGAAGCAGATGTGCGGCCCAGATGATTGAGGTGAAAAATAAAAAGTAAACGTTGATTTTATTTTATTATAGCATGTACAAACTTCAAAAATATGCGTATCTTTGTCATGCGAGGTCGGATTCGAACGAGATTTTTTGCGTTGGCTTCGTATCGTCGTGCTCTTCGCGATGCAGCTGGTTTGGAGTCGATTGGAGCTCGTTTGAATTTCGGATAAAATTAAACGTTCGTTTAATTTTATTCGGAACGAACGCCGAAAACGGAAATAAAATCAAGGTGAGAACTCCTCACTCAATTGAAAGGTTTTGTTTAAAATTTTAAATAGTTAATGTTGATTGTTGATTGCTGATTGGTTGTGTTAGTAGATATACTAGGATATATACTATATATAGCGATATATATATATTGGCATATGTATATATCGGATTTGATTTCCCGCCTCGTATAGCGGATGAGACCCTATTGCGCCGTTATTAAGCGGAATATTTTATAAAATCCCATATACCGCGATATTCCACCTCGAAGTGGAATTGGTATTGTGCTAACGTCTGTGGATGCAGGGTAACAGGTTGGAGGGATCCAACTGGATTCCTCGCATATTTATTTGTTTATAAATATTATGTTGATTGTTGATAATCATATTGATATATGACACTTATTCCCGTGATTGACCATCTGATGTTGTTGCATCATCGGATTCAAATTTTTAAAAAAATTAAAATAACGGTTTTGAATTTAAAAGGGGTTTTAAATCGATTTTTCAAAGAATATGGTTTATTAAAAAAAATTTTGAATCGATTAAATTTTAAAATAAATAGATGGATAAAATTTTATGTTTTAAAAATTTATATCTTTATAAAATATAACTTAAAAGAAATTTTTAACAATAATAGGTTGTTATAAAATAGTTAAATTTGGTTTTTGGGAAGTTATGATTATTAATGGTTTATATAAAGGATTTTATAAATGGATGTTTTTAGATTAAATCATTGGAGTTATAGAATAAATTTATAAAATGCTGAGTTGATGTATAACATGAATTTCATTATAAATCTATAGATATATAATTTGTGAAATTTATAAAAAGAATGGTTATTAGGAAGTGAAGTTTTATAAGTTATTGACTTATAAAAATGGATTTGGGGCATAAAAAGGGGGTTTGTTGAAATTGTTAATAAATGAAGATTTCATTAGTTGAAATTATTATGAACCATAAAGAAATCTTGTAAGTGATAAGATTTTAAATTGGTGAAGTTCAAAGGAACGATTTGGTAAATAAATAATATTATAAGTATTTAACTTACGATATGGCTTTTGGGTATGAAATTGGGTTATGTAAATTGCATCGGATTTATAAAGGAATTTATAAAATTGGGGTTTATAATAGAAATGGAATTTATAAACTATGTTTATAAATTTGAAATCCATCGAATTTGATAAATTGAAAATATGGGAATTTGTTAAGTGGGCTATATTCACTATTTTGAATATTGAATAGATTATTAAATAAAATGGGTTTGTTTTTGGGAAAGGAATGTTTTAAATGGAATTTAAAACGAATTAAAGGTGTTTTAAAATGTATTGAGTATTGAAAACATAGATTTCAACATTGATTGTTGAAATAGACGTTTTCGAGAAACAGAAAGGGATAATTTGTATAGTATTGGATTTATATATCTATTTTTAATTTCAAATCCATATACTAGTGTTTTTGGGTTGTCGTAACGATGTTTTACGCAACATTCGTTTTTAACCCAAATAAATGTGAATAAAAGAATGTTTTCTTAAAGAGAATGGAATAAAATACTTAACGGTAACTTAAGTATATTGAATATTTCCAAATTGTTGAAAATAAGTTAAATTGTGAATTACTTATTATTAAATAAGTATGGGAATGTTTTTTTTCCAATATAAAAGGAACGTTTTTGAGGATTCACCTTTTAAAGGTAAATCGAAGTGAATAGTTTGAAATTGATTTGAAATCGTGTATGTGTAGATATTTGGGAAATTGGAAATTCACTTTGGAATTTATAAATAGGAAGGGAAATTTGTTTAAAAATAAATGTTGATTTATTTTTAAAATATGGAAATAAAATTTACGAATTTGGAACGTAAGTTAAATTAAATCGGTAAGGATTTATTTGTTGATTTGAAATTTGTTTTCAAAAAGGTATAAAAGATGAATTGTAGTTTGAAATTGGTTTTCAAATGGTTGAGTTGTGTAATTTGAAATTTGTTTTCAAATGGTTGAGGTGTTTAATTTGAAATG
The DNA here is from genome assembly GCA_030765085.1 of Allium cepa. NCBI lineage: Eukaryota > Viridiplantae > Streptophyta > Magnoliopsida > Asparagales > Amaryllidaceae > Allium > Allium cepa. The sequence continues at coordinate 790,418,760 of CM060937.1, read as the reverse complement.
GGTTTTCAAATGGTTAAGTGGGGAAATTATATCGTGAAGGTGTTTTGGTAAAGCAAATAAATTGGGCAATTATTTGGAAATGGTGTATATATATATATATCTCGTAAGATATTTTTGGGGTTAAATAATTTTGGAAAATTATTTGGAATCTGATGATGTGGCGCATCTTTATTGATAGTTAAATAACCGACTATCAATATTTACCCTTGGATGGTATTGGTTGTGTTTGTTTGGAATTGAATGCACACTTATTTTTAAAAATAAGCGCTCGCTATTCGGATTAGCCGGGAGAGGACCTTTGTGTCGTATATCCCATTCCGAATATGTGATACGTCGTTATGGATAGCATTTGAAGACCGGTGTTGAAGACCGGGTATTTGTGAAGACGATAGGATGACCTATCGATTGTCTCTGCATCGTTAGCTACGGTATGGAGATTTCCTTTGTGATGGGAAATTTTATCGGGATTATGAATACCCGGATTGCAAGGGCTTCTTTGGAAGTGCCTTCGGTTCTGTTCGAACCCGGAACAGACTTGTATGGTTACGTGTCTGACATTACATTTTGAGAGATATAGCAGATTTCTTTCAAATACATTTCTGTTGGTGGCGGAGAATTTATTCTCTTAGCTTAACACCCTTCTCTGAGACGTACGAGCTCAGAGGTTATGTAGTTGAAGGTTATCAGCGATATTTCCCAATCTGGTAATGTGGCATGCTGAGTGCTGCTGTGTGATGATCATTGGTTGATCGTTGGATTGGATCATTTGTTGATCATTTATCTGTGTGATCTTGCTTTGGTCATCTGTGGACCCAAAGCATGGCTTTGTTGCACAAAGCGTAGCTTTGTGGACGAGACTTTGTCAGGACCTCACTCCCCGGAAATGGTCGAAACAGGAATATGCGGCAAGGTTATGAGGGTCGAGCCCTTTAGGGTATGTCATTCCCTTCTGGAAAAGGGTGGTATCATGGTATGGAGCCCAGATATTTACTCATGTGGAAACACTATATCTATTTCTGTGTGGTGTTGTTGGTATCGAGCGCTCGGATAAAGGTCCCAAAGGACCGGGGGATGACATATTCGTGTAGTAGTTACCTAGTTACAGAGGTAACCCGGCCTTGTGTTGGCAGAGATCTAACCGTAACGTTAGTTCTCGGGACGTCCCGCCAGAGGCGATCCCATGTGGCAGTAGGAAGTTCCTTAGCCTGACCATTTGTTGGAAATCCATTCTTCAATTACGTGCCTTGTACGGTTTTAGTTGTAGAACCTGCCATTTAACATGGCAGCTATAGTAGGCATAGCATCATGGTACCTATGCTGGCTAGGATTTATATTATACTTTCGAAATATTTTCCACTATGCACTAGTAATAATATCAAAGAATTTTCTCGTAGTAAGCATGTTTGACTATCATAAGGAGAAATCTCCCCCATGTGTGCGTTTGCATTGTGTGTGTGCCGGGAGGCCTTATGGTAGTTTCATTTTCCAAAAAGCATTGCGGATTTCAAAATTTAAATTTTCTTGTTGCTTGTTTAAAGATAAACTGTTTTGAGTTCTCACACCAGTCCCATGACTGACCTGGAGTTTATTGTTCCTTTCCTAAACTCTGGGTGCCCACTATTTTCCACACGGGCAGTCTAGAGTTAGGTTGTCAGGTTATTCTGGATTCGGGAGTTGCTGTGCAGATCTGGAGGCGAGCCAGATAGCGTAGTCTATTATCTATTGTATATAGTATTTCTTTCCGCTGTTGTTGTCGTACACTCTGATTGATGTAATGTAATGTGATGTAATGTATAAAATGTATAGTTCTTTTGTTTTAATGAATATTTATTTATCTATTATATGTTGTTCCGCTGCGACTGTGAGATTCTGTTATTGTTTCTCGTTCTGTTACTTGTTTTTCTGTTTTCTCTTCTCTTTCTTTCCTTTCTTCTTCTACCTCTTTCTTCTTCTAAAACCTAACGGTTCGATTTTTCGGCAACGAAAAATCTCGATCGTTACATTTGGTATCAGAGCTTATGGTTAAGCGACAACCTGCTCTGTTGGGTATTACTCATTAGAGATAGAGTCAGCAGTACTCTAGAATGAGTATGAGTGTAATAATAGATATGAGTGCGTATTTGTTAGTGAATATAAAATTGTTTTATATTGTGATGATTGGTTTGTTGAGTGGTATATGAACCTTCGTCGGCGCAGCCTCGAAAACTGAATCGAAGGGGTTCCTAAACACTTGAATAGAACAATTCGACACAATATTGTTTTAAATTGGGTAAATGAAATAATTTTACCTCGATTATATTTTATATATAAAGAGAAAATAATTTTTCAAGAATTATTGAAGTGTGTATATAATTGATTGCTTGGTTGTTGTTAAATAGGATATATATATAAAATAATTAAAAGTTGTTTGAATAAGCTAATAAAAGCAACTATTGTAAAAAGAATAATGGTATAAACCAATGAATCATAAGATGAAATTATAATTAATAATGATTTACAATTGTAAGATAAGCATGTATGTATATAAGAAGTAAAATTATATAAGTAAAAGGTTTATAAAAGTGATTTATGAATAGATTCCCAGATTTTTGAAAGAATAATTAGCATTGATTTCACTATTGTCACTGGGAAATAATAAGGGTGATGACTGCAGCATCATCAGTATCATTTTCGAGTTTCTATGTGATGGATTTGCTACAATAATGAAATTAAAATTGAAGTTTTGTTGTAATAAATCAATTTGAAATTAAAATTCAATTTGAAGTTGATAAGTATAAGCGAAATAAGTTTTGAACTTATAATATAAGTTAGAAGTTGAATAATAAGTTGCATGACTTATAGAATGGGAAAATGAAAGTAAAACCAGTTGTTGAAGTGGTTAAACAATTAAGTTAAATAAAATGGAATATGAATTTGAATATTGATATGAATTTGACTTAAGTAAAAGTTAAATAGGATTTACTTTGGAATTTAAAATCCGAATTGAATTGATAAGTAAAACTTAAGTTTAATTAACAAATGATGTTTAAATGGAATAACTTAAGTGAAGTTGAATAAAAAAATTGATATTTGTATCAAAGTTAAATAATCAAGTGAATTAAATGATGTAAATAAAGTTGAAATGGAATGCAAGTTAAGTAATGTTGAAAGAATTGATGTTAATATCAAAGTAAATGAATAAAGTGAGTAAATGAAATTGTTAAAGGTGTGAACTTAAGTTATATAAATGAAATTCAATTTCATTTGTAAAAAGAACTAGCAATTGAATTAAAGAATGGATTGAATGTTAATCAATCGAATGTAAGTAAGTTGATATGAAACGATGTATGTAAGTGTAAATTCATTGAAGTTAGTTGAATAATTGGATGAAAATCAATTGAATGTTAAACCAATTGGAATTGAGATAGTTGAACCAAATTGAATGTAAGTAAAATAAATAAATTTGGTTGTATTGGATGTACATTGGTCGTTATTGCTTGTTGGTTGGTTGTATGTAAATTCATTAAGTGTTAATGAAATTGAATTAGTAAAATTTGAAAGCTATGTAATTGAATTCAAATGAAAATTGGAATGCAAAGTTGAATGAAAATGAATATGCAACTTTAATAGTAAACTAAAAGTGGTATAAGAAGCATGTATTGGGAATTTTATAATTGAATTGGCAAATTGGTTTGAATATTATAATTGGATATTATGCTAGCAGGATATACAGGTTATAAAGGAATTGGGATTTTGATTTCAAAGTTAAGAAATTGAATTGCTCGACAAAAAGGTACGTATTTCAATTTTAATATGAGATTTGATGATTTCCTTCTCCAGCCACTTGGCTTTCTCTTTTCTTTTTGATTCTGAGGGGCCGTAGAGCCGTTTTGTAGTCGTACCGATCTAGCCGCGCAAAGGAGACTCTGGCGAAATTTTTCGAAAATTTCGGGTGTTAGAAAATTTTGAGAAATTTTGAAAGTTTGAAATTTGAATTTAAATTTAAATTTGAATTGTTGAGTAAACAATGTTGTTTGAAACCTATAATTGAAGTTGGAAAGCTAATTGAAATGATAGTAAATCCTTAATAAAAAGATTGTTTTGAAAAGTTGATAAAACTATTAGTTTTGGAAAAATAATAAACGGATTATGAATTATTCTCCTTAACTTGCAATTTCGAGGACGAAATTCTTTTAAGGGGGGAAGATTGTAACGACCCAGAATTTTTAGTAATTTAAATTTGAGTATTTAATTAATTTTAAATGTTTATAAGTGAAAATTTTAAGTTAAATAATTTATTTCTTGAATATTGGATTTAATTGGTCATTTAAATCGATTAATTAATAGTGAAATTCCGTAGATAATTGAATATTGGGTTAGATATGATTGAAAATGGTTTGGAAAATTTTATTTTATCATATTAAAGTTATAGAAATGTTTTAGAACTTGTAAAACTGAATTTGGAGTTAATTTGTAAAAATTGAATATTTTAATATTTAATTATCGACTGTAAAATAGCCAATTTTTGAACAGTCTCGGAATTGAACGAAACAAGTTCCATTGGATCCGTAATAGTTAATTATTATCGGATTTCAAATTTCGTAGCAAACGGAGTTGTCGTTTGACCGTGGCAGCTCGAAACGCATCGATATCGTTTTAATTTTAATTCGGCGAGTTAAAATAGCCATTTTTCAAACGGTCTCGGATTTCGACGAAACCAGTTTCATCGGATCCGTAATGTGATATTATTGCAAGATTTCAAATTTCAAGTCGTTTGGATTTGCCGTTTGTCCGGTACAAGCCAAAACGCCTAGAAATCGTTTAAATCGGTTTAAATTTAAATTGAGCGTTTATTGCTGTATCTCACACATATGATGGAATTAGCTTACGAAACCTGTTCCATTGTGTCCGGAACGTGGAAAAACCTTAGGATCGCCTGTCGGAACGCGTAGATTGGAGGTCGTTTGCATAAGTGTTAAATTGGAGATTTTATTATTAAAATAATATAAATAACATATAATATATTAACATTTTCACTTCTAAACCCTAACCTACTATCACCAGCCGCCACCATATAGGGTTAATGGCCGAAAATATCCTATCTTCCTCCCCCATTTTCTCCAAATCCATGCATCGATTCACAAAAGTTCCAACATGAAAGTCGTAGAGGATGATGAGATCTCGTTATCCAACGGTTAAGATCGGGATTGGAGCGATGGATTGAAAGCTACAGGGCCGCGTTTCCCTGATGTTGCGCACGCAACCCTAGGCACCAGGTGGGGCCGAGTTTGGCCTAGCTCTGGCCGAAGGTGGCTCTTGTCGTGGGCTACGAAGTGGCGCTCTCTGATCGATGCAAAGGCGAGTGTGGTGGTCGCGAATTCAAACCCTAGATGTGGATGTTTGGGTTCATACGCGTGTGTTTCTTCCTGGGGATGAAGGCGCGTGAAGTTAGAGAGGGAGAGGGAGAAGCAGATGTGCGGCCCAGATGATTGAGGTGAAAAATAAAAAGTAAACGTTGATTTTATTTTATTATAGCATGTACAAACTTCAAAAATATGCGTATCTTTGTCATGCGAGGTCGGATTCGAACGAGATTTTTTGCGTTGGCTTCGTATCGTCGTGCTCTTCGCGATGCAGCTGGTTTGGAGTCGATTGGAGCTCGTTTGAATTTCGGATAAAATTAAACGTTCGTTTAATTTTATTCGGAACGAACGCCGAAAACGGAAATAAAATCAAGGTGAGAACTCCTCACTCAATTGAAAGGTTTTGTTTAAAATTTTAAATAGTTAATGTTGATTGTTGATTGCTGATTGGTTGTGTTAGTAGATATACTAGGATATATACTATATATAGCGATATATATATATTGGCATATGTATATATCGGATTTGATTTCCCGCCTCGTATAGCGGATGAGACCCTATTGCGCCGTTATTAAGCGGAATATTTTATAAAATCCCATATACCGCGATATTCCACCTCGAAGTGGAATTGGTATTGTGCTAACGTCTGTGGATGCAGGGTAACAGGTTGGAGGGATCCAACTGGATTCCTTGCATATTTATTTGTTTATAAATATTATGTTGATTGTTGATAATCATATTGATATATGACACTTATTCCCGTGATTGACCATCTGATGTTGTTGCATCATCGGATTCAAATTTTTAAAAAAATTAAAATAACGGTTTTGAATTTAAAAGGGGTTTTAAATCGATTTTTCAAAGAATATGGTTTATTAAAAAAAATTTTGAATCGATTAAATTTTAAAATAAATAGATGGATAAAATTTTATGTTTTAAAAATTTATATCTTTATAAAATATAACTTAAAAGAAATTTTTAACAATAATAGGTTGTTATAAAATAGTTAAATTTGGTTTTTGGGAAGTTATGATTATTAATGGTTTATATAAAGGATTTTATAAATGGATGTTTTTAGATTAAATCATTGGAGTTATAGAATAAATTTATAAAATGCTGAGTTGATGTATAACATGAATTTCATTATAAATCTATAGATATATAATTTGTGAAATTTATAAAAAGAATGGTTATTAGGAAGTGAAGTTTTATAAGTTATTGACTTATAAAAATGGATTTGGGGCATAAAAAGGGGGTTTGTTGAAATTGTTAATAAATGAAGATTTCATTAGTTGAAATTATTATGAACCATAAAGAAATCTTGTAAGTGATAAGATTTTAAATTGGTGAAGTTCAAAGGAACGATTTGGTAAATAAATAATATTATAAGTATTTAACTTACAATATGGCTTTTGGGTATGAAATTGGGTTATGTAAATTGCATCGGATTAATAAAGGAATTTATAAAATTGGGGTTTATAATAGAAATGGAATTTATAAACTATGTTTATAAATTTGAAATCCATCGAATTTGATAAATTGAAAATATGGGAATTTGTTAAGTGGGCTATATTCACTATTTTGAATATTGAATAGATTATTAAATAAAATGGGTTTGTTTTTGGGAAAGGAATGTTTTAAATGGAATTTAAAACGAATTAAAGGTGTTTTAAAATGTATTGAGTATTGAAAACATAGATTTCAACATTGATTGTTGAAATAGACGTTTTCGAGAAACAGAAAGGGATAATTTGTATAGTATTGGATTTATATATCTATTTTTAATTTCAAATCCATATACTAGTGTTTTTGGGTTGTCGTAACGATGTTTTACGCAACATTCGTTTTTAACCCAAATAAATGTGAATAAAAGAATGTTTTCTTAAAGAGAATGGAATAAAATACTTAACGGTAACTTAAGTATATTGAATATTTCCAAATTGTTGAAAATAAGTTAAATTGTGAATTACTTATTATTAAATAAGTATGGGAATGTTTTTTTTCCAATATAAAAGGAACGTTTTTGAGGATTCACCTTTTAAAGGTAAATCGAAGTGAATAGTTTGAAATTGATTTGAAATCGTGTATGTGTAGATATTTGGGAAATTGGAAATTCACTTTGGAATTTATAAATAGGAAGGGAAATTTGTTTAAAAATAAATGTTGATTTATTTTTAAAATATGGAAATAAAATTTACGAATTTGGAACGTAAGTTAAATTAAATCGGTAAGGATTTATTTGTTGATTTGAAATTTGTTTTCAAAAAGGTATAAAAGATGAATTGTAGTTTGAAATTGGTTTTCAAATGGTTGAGTTGTGTAATTTGAAATTTGTTTTCAAATGGTTGAGGTGTTTAATTTGAAATGGGTTTTCAAATGGTTAAGTGGGGAAATTATATCGTGAAGGTGTTTTGGTAAAGCAAATAAATTGGGCAATTATTTGGAAATGGTGTATATATATATATATCTCGTAAGATATTTTTGGGGTTAAATAATTTTGGAAAATTATTTGGAATCTGATGATGTGGCGCATCTTTATTGATAGTTAAATAACCGACTATCAATATTTACCCTTGGATGGTATTGGTTGTGTTTGTTTGGAATTGAATGCACACTTATTTTTAAAAATAAGCGCTCGCTATTCGGATTAGCCGGGAGAGGACCTTTGTGTCGTATATCCCATTCCGAATATGTGATACGTCGTTATGGATAGCATTTGAAGACCGGTGTTGAAGACCGGGTATTTGTGAAGACGATAGGATGACCTATCGATTGTCTCTGCATCGTTAGCTACGGTATGGAGATTTCCTTTGTGATGGGAAATTTTATCGGGATTATGAATACCCGGATTGCAAGGGCTTCTTTGGAAGTGCCTTCGGTTCTGTTCGAACCCGGAACAGACTTGTATGGTTACGTGTCTGACATTACATTTTGAGAGATATAGCAGATTTCTTTCAAATACATTTCTGTTGGTGGCGGAGAATTTATTCTCTTAGCTTAACACCCTTCTCTGAGACGTACGAGCTCAGAGGTTATGTAGTTGAAGGTTATCAGCGATATTTCCCAATCTGGTAATGTGGCATGCTGAGTGCTGCTGTGTGATGATCATTGGTTGATCGTTGGATTGGATCATTTGTTGATCATTTATCTGTGTGATCTTGCTTTGGTCATCTGTGGACCCAAAGCATGGCTTTGTTGCACAAAGCGTAGCTTTGTGGACGAGACTTTGTCAGGACCTCACTCCCCGGAAATGGTCGAAACAGGAATATGCGGCAAGGTTATGAGGGTCGCGCCCTTTAGGGTATGTCATTCCCTTCTGGAAAAGGGTGGTATCATGGTATGGAGCCCAGATATTTACTCATGTGGAAACACTATATCTATTTCTGTGTGGTGTTGTTGGTATCGAGCGCTCGGATAAAGGTCCCAAAGGACCGGGGGATGACATATTCGTGTAGTAGTTACCTAGTTACAGAGGTAACCCGGCCTTGTGTTGGCAGAGATCTAACCGTAACGTTAGTTCTCGGGACGTCCCGCCAGAGGCGATCCCATGTGGTAGTAGGAAGTTCCTTAGCCTGACCATTTGTTGGAAATCCATTCTTCAATTACGTGCCTTGTACGGTTTTAGTTGTAGAACCTGCCATTTAACATGGCAGCTATAGTAGGCATAGCATCATGGTACCTATGCTGGCTAGGATTTATATTATACTTTCGAAATATTTTCCACTATGCACTAGTAATAATATCAAAGAATTTTCTCGTAGTAAGCATGTTTGACTATCATAAGGAGAAATCTCCCCCATGTGTGCGTTTGCATTGTGTGTGTGCCGGGAGGCCTTATGGTAGTTTCATTTTCCAAAAAGCATTGCGGATTTCAAAATTTAAATTTTCTTGTTGCTTGTTTAAAGATAAACTGTTTTGAGTTCTCACACCAGTCCCATGACTGACCTGGAGTTTATTGTTCCTTTCCTAAACTCTGGGTGCCCACTATTTTCCACACGGGCAGTCTAGAGTTAGGTTGTCAGGTTATTCTGGATTCGGGAGTTGCTGTGCAGATCTGGAGGCGAGCCAGATAGCGTAGTCTATTATCTATTGTATATAGTATTTCTTTCCGCTGTTGTTGTCGTACACTCTGATTGATGTAATGTAATGTGATGTAATGTATAAAATGTATAGTTCTTTTGTTTTAATGAATATTTATTTATCTATTATATGTTGTTCCGCTGCGACTGTGAGATTCTGTTATTGTTTCTCGTTCTGTTACTTGTTTTTCTGTTTTCTCTTCTCTTTCTTTCCTTTCTTCTTCTACCTCTTTCTTCTTCTAAAACCTAACGGTTCGATTTTTCGGCAACGAAAAATCTCGATCGTTACACCAAAAAAAAATTAAAACAACATGCAATTTAAAATTTTATTTTGAAATCCTATATAAATTTTAAAGATTTACAATTCCTATTTCTCTTAAATCTTATGTGTAAATAATCACCTCTGACTAACAAAGGCTTCAGTATTTAACCCTTTTTATTATTATTAATCAAAACTAAAATACAGTAATCAAACTGGGGTAGAACTATACCTTACTGGCCAAACTTCGAACAAACCCTAGCTCTCGACCCACATCGGCTTCACGTGGTCACTACTTCCCAAAACCACGTCCACACTCGCCGCACAAAAGCCCTAAGTGCACGCAAGTCACGAGCTTCCACTGATGCTGCAAGCCCAAACTTTTTCGACCTCTGCATCGAGCCTTCCTCATGCTCGCGACTCACATCATGACGCCGCCGCTGCCGCCGAAGTGAATTTCGTCCCCGAGCAAACCCTACTTCGAGTCGCTCGTCGCACAGCAAGAAGCTTCACCCAAGAAAACCTAATTCGAGCCCAAACTCTCATGGTCGCGACCAACCTTCGCGCCTCCACGAACCAAGCCCTAGTCGATCTACATGATTCGAGACCGGGCTGGGGCCTTCGCGTGACGAATCCATTCGTCGCTGGCCTTCTTCTATGCCACCATTTTTTTCGATACGAAGAAAAAAAAGGAAAACAGGGAGGTCTCGCAAATTAACACTGAGAGGGAGTTGTTATCGTGGAGGTTAATTTCGATTCGAGGAGGGGTGTTACGTTCCGCCATTTTTTTTTCTTTTCTGTTTCTTCAAGCATTTCGAACTGAAAGGATAAGGTCTCGCGTTCGAAAAGAAATAGGATAAGAGATGGTGTGTTCGTCAAGGCAAAGGAGGCGTGTTGAAGTCGCCTTGTTACAGTGTTCATCATCATCATTTTTTTTTCAACTTCAAATCGATTTTTATGAATTAAACTTTCAACACGTTTATAAACCGTACACTCACACATTAACTCTGATTATTACGAAAGTTGAAATCCAATAATAACTCAATATTATGGACCCAATGGAACTGGTTTCGTCGAATTCCGAGACTGTGCCTCGAAAGGCTATTTTTAAATTCAATTTAAACAATATATTTTTAAAACCGACCAAACCACTGTTAATTTCAATTTTACAACTTTTATTATTTTCAGTGCTATCAATATAAAATTTTCAAGCCTTCAAATTATTTTTAACAGGCTTAAAACTTTAAATTTCATAATTCACCCGATTCCAAATTATTTAATTCAACAATCTAATTGCCAAATAAATTATGATATTCGTAATTTAAGCCGATAATTAACTTTTAAATATTTAAAATCAATTAAATATTCTGATTTTAAATGCTTGAAAATTACGCGTCATCACATTTGCTGTGTTTGATTGTCTCATCGAAGCGTTTAGGAAATTCCTATCGATAACGTTGATCAAGCGCATCGACCAAAATTCTTAAAGCACTCAACGGGCAATAAAATCACAAAATCGCCTTCTGGATAATAAACATGTTTCTTAAAAACTTTTAAGAATATTCTTCATTCGTTTCAAGAACAAAATCCAATTTTACTTATAAATAAATCTTATGGAAAAGATTTGCTAAATTTTAAATTACTATTTTCATCCAAAATCAATAAATACAAGAATGGTCTCATCGAAATATTCATAGAATATTCAATTTTTAAAATGGATGAAATAAGCTGGATAAACCGAATGACATAATAAGTCATTCATAAGAATCATAACGAGTGCGTAATGCGATAAGTGGAATGCTAACTTCCGAAACTCGTACCCAAATGAAAATCGGTGGCAAGGTCAAACTAGAAAGACCTTATCACCACTCAAAAGATTGCTTAGGTGATAATGCTAAGACAAACTCAAAAATACCGGAAAGTTTTCAAACTTCATGAATGAGAGAAACAACACTTTCCTCATCATGCGGGCTTAAAGAATAAAATGATGCCATTAAGTTGGAATCGAAATCACAAAGGAGAAATAGAAATTTGCTTAACAGATAGAAAATGTCGAAGATGAATAGTCCACTCGAAAAACAGGATATGGGCTTCACAATGATTAAGCCAATCCTTACAAAAATCAATTCCGAAGCCTAAGTAAAAATATCGGTTCGGAAAGAAAAATCACATAAAATAGTTTCGGCATCAATAGAAAGCAAATTGAGTGTTGCGGATCTACCATCCGGATTCGCAACTCCCAAAATATTTTCAAACAAAAAGAATCGACAAGTTATTTCGATATAAAAATGACGAGATGAAACCCATATCAAAAAGAACTCGAACAAGAAGGTCACAAAATAAATAATGCCATCAAGGATTGAATGTAAAATACCTTGACCGAGAGAAGTGTCACAAGGGTCTTGCACGACTTTCAACTTTCCCTCCCTCTTGCTAGGGAGTTTGGGACATGTAGATAAGTAATGACCCGAGCCTTTGCAATAGCGGCAATAGAGGGGTTTCGGGCACTTAATTACATAATGGTCCGTGGAACCACAATTGTAGCATTGTTTACGACTTGGGGTAGGAGTCTTGGCTACCGAAGTTTCTTGTTCCACCTTCTTCTTGCTTTGAAGTATGGGGCAGACAGAAATATGATGACCTGTATTTCTGCAATAGCGACAAAAGACTGGCTCCGGACACTCCTTTGCATAGTGGTCCTTAGAATTACAATTGTAGCAACCTCCACGATAAGGGATTGGAGTCTCTGCTACAAAAGTAGTTTGCTTCACTCTCTTATTGGGATTAAGGCTCTTATACTTAATATGCCTCTTCTTGGAAGTCCCAATATCACAAACACTTCCTTTACCAACCTCTCCATGAAGAAGAGTAACATCCACAAGCTGATTGAAAGAAACTTCAAGTTTCAAAGGTAGAACCATTTCGGGGTTCTTACTCAAAGCACAGATAAACTCTTGATTCTTTACAAGATCCAAAAGTTGTTGGGCAGTCATGAATGTGCCATCCAGAGAAGGTCTACTGGATTGACCAGCGCTAGGACTGCTAGAACTAACCATTTCCCTTCCTTTAGAAAGAAAGAAAGAAGAGGAAAAAGTTATTCTAAAAATAAATATCAAGCAATCTTGATAGATAAAATAAGGAATCATAAGAGAAAGTAGGATAGAACGGTATGAAGACTCGAATAAATCCAAAGGCACAACTCCTAAGATGGACATAGGACGATGATCCTTGTTATAATATTCCATATTGTTCCGAATTTTGGCTCTGATACCAAGCTGTGACGCCCCACCTCTATAGCCACGCTAGCCAAGAACACTACGATGTAATGCTGTCAACTAGCACAGAGAATAAGGCTGTTGAGGAGCGACCATCCATGTAATTGCTTTGTGCGAACACCAATATGTTAGATAGTAAAACATGCATTTTATTTCAAGAGGAAATCCGACATACCGATACTCACTCAAAGCTACTACACAGTGGCTATATAAATCCTTCGGAAAACAAATATAGAAATACGCATAACATAAACCAGTCACAGATAATTCACATCACAAAGGCGGAAGAAGATATGAATATATAATTAACACATGGAAGTGTATATCAGAGTAGTGGTCTAAAAAGATCCACAATAATACAAAAGAATAGTAACACGTGCTATACAAAAGAATACAACTATGAGTCTATATCTCAAGTGTATACAACAAAATAAACTACTAATCTAAGTAGTTTTCCAAAAGTCAGAGTAATGTATCCCTGGGGAGAAGTCAAGCAGAAGCAGCTGTAACATCTCGGTCTGACCCGAGTATTATTTAATAAGAAAATAATAAACGGATCAGTCTAACTATAAATATCAGATGAAACGATATAGAATAAGAGATATGACTAAACACATAATAATCACAATGCCAAGCTGTGATATATATAAGTAGTTGAAAATCATCAAGGGATTATTCAATGTCACAAAATCTACACAAGAATCAAAGAAACGTCATACTCCTAATTTAGTTCACCAAACCATAAATATTGACGATAATATCAATGTCAATCACAAAAGTCAATGACACACAAATTCCATAATTCAACACACGAAATCCAGAAATCACAAAAGTCAATGACGAACAAATTCACCAATGCACAAATATCGATAAAGCTTATCAATGGAAAACACGAAAATTGGTGAAGCACAAATTCTAGAAATCATCTCAAGAAATCCAGAAATCACAAAGGGAGGAAGGCCTATCACAAACGGGAGCACAAGGCTCACCAACATGTGTATCACAAACGGAATGCTAATTCCATGGTTGCTAACCATCACAAATTGAGCCGAAGCTGCACAAACGGCCCGAAGATCATGGGTTGCTACCCCACCAATTTGAGTCGAAATTCCACAAAACGGGGTTTAGTCTCCCTCGCAGACAAAGAGACATCGCACATTGCTAGTCTAAATCATAAAAATGATCGTCATGATTATCAAGAAGTGTCAATTACAGTAAGCTAGTAAATATATGAGCTTAGCTTCATGTCCCATAACCACTAGCTTAACTTAAATATTTACGAACAAATTGTAGATCTCCACTAGAAAATTGTCACAAGAGATTCAATCGAACAAGTCCAAGAATTAACCGACGAAGTAAACGCAAGCGTTTCATACCACTTGTTTTACTAAGCCGTTTAATTAGATTTCTCATACGAGTGAGGTAAAGGTTTGTATATACTAATAGATTGGAAAACGGTTTTATAAACGAATTTGGTATTAAAATAGAATTGAAATCGTTTGAGGAAAGGGTTTTGATATTTACTACTAGTATTGAAACCTTTATATTTTTAAAGTGACAAAACACAAAAATGATTGTAGAACAATCAACCACCAAAATTCACATTCAAAGACGTGAATAAAAATCCAAAGAAATCGATCCGAATCCATCAAAATGGGTATTCCCAAAAATCCCAAGAATAGAAGTCATTAAAGTCATAGCAACAACAAGTGGGAAATAACACGAAACGATGGAATTTGGAAACCAGGCAAAAATATGCACAAATAGGCATGATTAGGCAAATTGGTGCAGGTGAGTCGACTGACTCAAAGGTCCAGTCGACTGAACCAGAACCAAGGAAAAATAATTTCCTGCAGTCAGTCGACTGACCTAAAAATTCAGTCGACTGAATGTAGGGAAAACAGAGGACCCGAGCCTCTGTTAGTTGCCCTCGTAATGCCTATGTGCTACAGCCAGTCGACTGACTCAAGGGTCCAGTCGACTGACTGGCACCAAGGTTGTTTTCCAGCCTATGAAATGAAGATGCTATCTTCTTCAAAATGCAATTGGGCGAGCACTACACTAGGGGTTTATGCCAATCGATTACTCGGTCCTATAAGCTCTTCGACGCATCACCAAAAACAAGTTCAAACTACAAAGCTATGATTCTTGAAGATTTGAACTCGAAACGCTAAAAATTGGAATATGCACCAAATCAATCCAAACCAAAACCAAATGCACATGAATATGTGTTAGGAATTCATTCCTAACAATCGAAGATAATCATAGACCTAGATGTGAGAATAAAAATCTCACCTTTGAACCCAAACGGTTGAAGAAGATGCTTGAAAGCAAAGGAGAATCAACCACTCTTCAAATGCAACTCAAGAAGCTTGATTCTAAGCTTTAAAAAGAAGAACATTCCTTAAGTTAGGTTTAGGAAATTTCTGAATTTTGATTAGAGAATGAGTTGGAGAAGAAGAAGAAGAGAAGCTTACCAATGGGTTCTTCTAATAGTTTGGAGCTAGAGTTGATTAGCAAAGAGAAAACTAGGGTTTTAGAGTTTTAGTTTCCAATCTCTCCCTCCATTGATGCTTTTGCTTGAGTATTAAGAATTGGAAATGAAGTAAATGAGGAGGAGAGGGGTTGGGACTGAATACATAAGTGGGCTCAGCCCCCCACCAAAACCCTAAGTGAAAAAGTAGCAAAAATCAACCTTCTCCAAACATATCGAAGGTTATACTCAAAAAGGTCGCAAACGGCATTTTAAATTCAACAGGAGTGGTCCCGAGTCCTAATTCGACCGTATGCAAAAAGTAGCTTTTCGGACAAAATTCCGAGTATCGATAAAATATTTTAATAAAATATTTAAATATAAAATCGACAAATATGCGGGTTGTTACACACTTCGACCGCTCTTCCTCACGTATCTCAATAAGCGCGTCTCCTTCTCGACGACGTTATTCGGTCGCCTACCTCAGGAAGTCGAACGCGATTCCTTCATCTCTTTTTTTTTATGAAGGGCTTCGGCCATTTTTATTTTTAGATGATGAAATTCGATCTACTTCCAGAATAAAGAGGGACGGGGATGAGATATATGTTGGTGGGAGGCGTTTTGAGTACGCTTGTTAACTTATAAAATATCTTGTGTTGTTAAAAATATCTCGCTAAATTACGTTAAATTTAATTACATTATCAAACTTCCAAATGTCTCGTTAAGCATAACGCGAAATCCCAAACCCCAAATCAGACATGCCAACAGGCGTTTACATGGCTTTACTCGCGTTCCGAATACAATGGAACGTGTTTCGGAGGCTAGTTTGATCGTATGCTTGAGTTACTGTAGTAAACGATCAATTTTAAATTAAATCGATTAAAATAATTCTATGCGTTTCGAGCTGCCAGGGTCAAGCGACAACTCCGATTGCTACGAAAATTGAAATCCGATAATAACTAACTATTACAGATCCAATGAAACTAGTTTCGTGAAATTCCAAGACTGTGCCTCGGAAGGCTAACTTTAAGTTCAATTTAAACAATTTATTATCAAAATTGAATAAAACACTTCCAAACTCAATTTCAACACTTTCACTACTTTCAATGCTATCAATATAAATTTTGTAAGCCTTCAAATTACTATTAACAGGCTTAAAAATTCCATATTCAACAATTTACCTAATTTCAATTATTAAATTCAACGTTTAAACTATAAAATTCGATGATTTAATTCTCAAGTAAATATTGATATTTTGAAATTCAAGTTAAAATTAACTTTTAATTATTTAAAATCGATCAATTATTCCAATTTAATTCATTAAAATTTCTGGTTTGTCACAGGTGGGTTGACCCAATTTTGTTCCGGAGTCAGAACGGGCTTTTCGGGCTATTTTATCGTTCAACACGTACATCCAATCGATCTGGTCCATTCTAATTTCAGTTTGTCTATAAATACCCTGTTATAAACCCTAATTGTTCCTCATTGTAAATTGTCTGTACATTCAATTCATTCTTACCTTCTCATTCCAATGACAGGCAATTCCAAATACAATTGCAATTCAAAAATCAAACTGAAATTTCAAACTCCTCAAAAAATTAAGAAAAAATATATATCGAAGCTCTCGATGAACGCATCTCATATCTGCGATTCATTTTTGGATTCGAGTCATCATTTGTCCTCAAATTGTAAATCATTTCTCACCGTTCATTATCGAGTTTAGGCGATCCAATAGCGGATTGTCAACGGTTCGACGATCGGATAGTACCGTTGTGAAGCTGGCGTCGAGTAAATCATTGGGGTGGCGTTTTTTTTGCCTCAAGTCAGGGATGTGGCCGTGGTTAGCCTAGGAAGTGGCGGCAGTCGCATGGCATATGGTGGCGCCGGAGGTTGAGGCGTTTGAGGAGGAGGGTCGGCCTACAGCGTGCGTGTGGGTGGCGGCCTCGGATTCTGGTGGAAGGGCTCTCGTGGTCGGCGAATTTTTGGTTAAGATTTCCCAGGGAGACGGCTTCCTTCGATTCTCGAACAGGAGGAACGAGTCGCATGCGTTACGCGTGGACACGAGAGATTGACATGGCATGTGAAGTAATTTCCTTTGTTTTATTTCATTTTATTTAAATTAAATTTGCAATCGTTCTAACTAGCGTAACTCTCGCATACGAGGTTCGTTTCACTCGCGGTTTTATCTTCTAGGTTCGTATTGGAATTCCGTACATTTTGGAGCTGGTTTGGATGGGTTCTGTGACTGTTCAAATTTTGGGTTTAAATTGGATTTGAATTCAATTTAAATTCAAAAGGTGAGTGTTTTAACCCACTCACAATTTCTAAAATTTCTTATGTGTGTTAAATTTGTTTCTGATGTGATTAGAAATTTATTTATTGCTATTTGGTATATTTTTATCATCATTCCAATTAAAATTGAATTTATTGAATTAAATTGGTATCCAATTTATTATTGCATATAAACCGCCAGTTAAATTAATTTATTATTGAATATAAACTGCCAGTAATTACTTATTATTTATTTCTATTCTATATTGAAGTTATTGTTTGAATTGGATGATGATTGTGATGAATGGTTGATGATTGATATTGTGTGAATGGATGCTGGATTTATGCTATTATAGACTGCAAGTTGTTATGCATTTTATTTCATTCGGGATTGCGGTTTGAAATGATATATAACCGTATTTTTATTTTAAATTATGGATTGAAATGATAAATATCCGTATCACTTAACCATAGGGTAGAAAATTATATACAGACACTGTGGTCTATATATAAAAATATTTTGAAATGATTTCCATTGTTTTGGAAAGAAATATACGGTTTAATAAATATTAAATTTTGATATTATATAAATATTATTATACACATATAGTTAAATTCTTGAATTTAAGCTACATATAAATTTGTTTAACAAAATAAGCTTAACAATGGAGTTTGATTATTTTATATTATATGGTTAAGTACCTTTTTAAGATATTGTATATATAGAGTTTTAATGACTTAAATAAAAATTAAGTGAGAAGATAAATATGAAATTGGTTTGAATTGAATTATTTAAGAATTATACTCGAATAAATTTGATTTGGAATTTAAATAAAATTGAGATTTTAAAGGGTATGATTCTAATAACTTGATTTGGTTTAGAGTGATTTAAATGAATATAAAGTTGATTTAAATGAATATATCAAGTTAAATAAATTGAAAGAATATCCAGTTATGGGAAGTTAAAAGTTTTCATAAATGATATTGGATTTATCACGCAGACATTTCAAATCTAAATAATAGTGTTAACGCTAAAATTTGAACGCTAACACCCCGGTGTATGAGTTGTAGTTGTGAAAGCACTACCCGATAGCTCGGGAACAGATTACAAGCAGATAATAGCAGAAAAGCGGTAAACAACAACAATTTTATAGTGGTTCGGCTTAAGGGTATAGCCTACGTCCACTTTAAGTACTTTTATTAATAATCTCGTTACAAGCTGATACAATTCTTCCCAAGTACAATACACTTTGAATTACAAGAGACTTAGAACAAGTAGCCTAAACTTCGATGAAGATGAGAGTTTTCGAATCCATGTTGGATGTATGTGATCTCTTCTTGAAGTTGTTTGTAGTGTTCTTAGTGTCTTGAGAGCTTCAAGTGTTAAATTGGTTCGGAATGCAGCAGAGTATCGGCGCTTGAAGAGAGTGAGCCCAAAAGTCCCTTCCTAGTTGGATCTAGGGTCGTATTTATAGGCATTTCTCGGAATTAGGTCATGACTCGTACACGACTCATGATGAGCCATAACCCGTTCACGACTCATAGTAGGTCGCGGCCGACCTATTGGGTTACCTCTTTGCTTGGTCCAAAGCTAGGCTCCCATTTAAATGAATAACACAAGTCCTGAACCGTTCACGAGTTAACCAGTGCAACCTTCCTTGATGTTAGTATGGGTCGTACACGACTCATAGTAAGTCGTATGTCGTCAACGAGTTATCTCATTATAGCACGGTATTGAACTTGTCTCTGAAGTCATAGGTCGTATCACCTTTATGTCGCATACCTCTTAAGTCGCAGACTTCCATAAGTCGTGACATTCCTCAGATCGTTAATGTCTTAACTCGCAAGCCTTCCTTAGCCCGTAAGATTCCTTAAGTCGTAAGGTTCCTTAACTCGTAGGGTTCCTTAACTCGTAAGGTTCCTTAAGTCGTACAATCTCTCCTTGGGTCGTTGAGTCGTAGATCCTTCCTGAACCGTTAAGCACCTTAAGTCGTGGCCTGTTAACTCAAGGACTTGTAGAGTCGTGAGGTTGTTGAGCCGGGGTCGTGATGAGTCGTCCTTCCCTCTACATGGATGAGTCGGGATTAGTTGAGTAAATGAGTCGGTTCAAGTTTCAGCGGGGTTAACAAATAGTAATTGAATTTGATGTATATGGGATTATCAAAGAATTAGTGTGAAATGGTGGAATATGTAAAGCTTTGAAATATATGGAAATTGAAATGGTTTATCTGGGGACTCAAATCTTTATTTGGAATTGATTTGTGAAATTAGAGAAGCTAATTTATTATATAAAGTAATTTAATATTAAACCATTTAAGTATTGTAAGTTATGTTTCAAAGTTATGGGTTTTAAGGTATTATGCTTTGAAAATGCTATGATTTTGGGAAAGGGATATATTTGAAATAAAAATGATATTATATTGATTTGGGTTTTATAAATGATATCATGCTGATTTGGTTTTTTTAAAAATGGAAATCATATCATATTTATATGGGTTTTGAAATGGATATTAAATTCTGGTTTTAAAAGTATAATTATTTTGAAATGACCGTGGTGTTATAATAACGTTTGGTTGTTAAAGGGACCGGGATCGGAAGTTGTCATACTCTCTGCCAACTCCGAAAACCAATTTAACAACCGTGTACGCGATGGAGATTCCAGAACAAAGTAGGATGGCAGCGACGTTCTATTAAGGTATATACGTGGACCCGACTCCCGTGAGTTGGCATAATGTGGCTAAAACAGGAGCGATTAACGGGCTAAGAAGGCAGCATCTTTTATCGAACACATCCCTTCGATATTATACTCTGACTTTTGGATTGATTCGGTGGCCACTTCTGATTTTTTTTTTTGAATTAAGGGTGTAGATCGTGGTGGGCGGTAGCTGCGCGCTATGCGTTACCACCGGTCCGGAAGTGTAATTAGTATATCTACCCTGACATTGCCTAGTTCTGTCGTGTCACCTAACCTAGTGTACCTTATACAATTTTGTTTTGTACCATACCTATGGAGTGCCCTCTGACGACTCCCAGTACGTAGGAGATTACAGTATAGACTATGGGAATATGAAAGTGTGTTAAGATGGAAAATGTAAAGCCTTAACGCTATTTTCAATACATTATACTTTACTTCAGACACTATTCTAACAATGTATATTACTACATAACAAATAGTTTAATGGATCCTGTAACAACCCGCATATTTATCGATTTTATATTTAAATATTTTATTTAAATATTTTATCGTTAGTCGGATTTTAGTCCGAAAAGCTACTTTTTGCAAACAGCCGAATTAGGACTCGAGACCACCTCCATTGAGTTCAAAATGCCGTTTGCGGCCTTTTTGAGTATAAGCTTCGATATGTTTGGAGAAAGTTGATTTTTGCTACTTTTTCCCGCTTATGACTTTGGTTTGGACTGCACCCTTATTAGCTCAGCCCAACCCCCTTCTCTTCATAACTTCTCCTCTTTGCTTAAAGACTCAAGCTTTAGCAACAATGGTGGAAGAGAATGGGAAATAGAAATTCCTAAGCCCTAATTTCCATTAGCAAATCCATCTTCTAGCTCCAAACTCAAGAGAACCCATTGGTAAGCTTTCTCTTCATCTTCTCCAACTCATTCTCTCTTTAATTTCAGAAATTTCCTAAACCTAACTTTGGGAAATGTTTCTCTTTTTAGCTTAGATTCAAGCTTCTAGTGTTGAGATTGAAGTGTGGTTGATTTCCATTTGCTTTCAAGCTTCTTCTTCATTGATTTGGCTTCAAAGGTGAGATTTTTAATCTCACATCTATGCTTATAATCCTCTTCTATTGTAAGGTATGAATTCCTAACACTTATTCATGTGGATTTGATTTTGATTTGGATAGCTTTTGTGAATATTCCAATTTTTAGTGTTTTGAGTTCAATTCTTTTAAAATCATAATTTTGATGTTTGAACATGTTTTTGGTCATGCATCGAGAAGCTTATAGGGCCGGGTAGTCGATTGGCATAAACCCTTAGCGTCGTTGCTCGTGTGAATGCAATTTGGTCGGGATTTTCACCTCCTTAGAAATAGGGTAGGAAGTGCAAGTATACAGATTCGGCCGACCGAGCCCCCTGGGCCGGTTGACCGACCCGTAGTCCAGGTACTTCCTGCCTCTGTTTGGAAGTGCTGGTTACAGGCTTCGGCCGACCAAGCCCCCTGGGCCGGTCGACCGACCTGGTGCGCCGAGCACTTCCAACCTCTGGTTCGGTCGACCGACTCAGGGAGTCCGGTCGACCGACCTGCTACTATTTGCCAGATTAGCCTATATTGCTAATTCGTTTGAATATCCAACTTTAATCGATTCTTGTTGTCTCCCTTTTGTTGTTGTCGTTTATTATCGACTTTGATGACCTTTTCTTTGGGAATTTTAGATATATCCACTTTGATGGATTTTATATCGATTTCTTTGGATTTTATTCACGTCTTCGAATGTGAATTTTTATGCCCGATTGTTTCTACAATCTTCTTTGTGATTTGTCACTTTAAAAATATAAAGGTTTTCTATACTAGTAGTAAATATCAAAACACTTTCTTGAAATGATTTTAACACTATTTTATAACAAAGCTCGTTTTCTCAAACTGACTTCTAATCTATTAGTATATACAAACCTTTACCTCACTCTTATGAGAAATCTAATTAAACGACTTAGTAAAACAAGTGGTACGAAATGCTTGCGTTCACTTCGTCGGTTAATTCTTGGACTTGTTCGATTGAATCTCTTGTGACAATTTTCTAGTGGAGATCTACAGTTTGTTCGTAAATATTTAAGTTAAGCTAGTGGTTATGGGACATGAAGCTAAGCTCATATATTTACTAGCTTACTGTAATTGACACTTCTCGTTGATCATGACGATCATCTTTGTGGTTTAGACTAGCAATGTGCGATGTCTCTTTGTTTATATGGAGGACTGTTCCTCATTTTATTGAGCTTCGTCTCATTTCTCACATGGGCCGTACCTTTTTAGGTGCGTCAATGTTTTATTATGCATGGGGTGTACCTTTCTAGGTGCATCGATGTTCGTTTACTTCGTGGAGCAATCGGCTCAATAAGTCGGGGCATGGGGCGTATCTTTCTAGGTGCGTCGATGTTCGTCTATGCATGGGGCGTATCTTTCTAGGTGCGTCGATGTTCGACTTAGCATGGGGTGTATCTTTCTAGGTGCATCGGTGTTAGACATTACATGGGGTGTATCTTTCTAGGTGCATCGATGTTTATTTCTGCATGGGGCGTATCTTTCTAGGTGCGTCGATGCTAGAGCATGGGGTGTATCTTTCTAGGTGCGTCGATGTTCGACATTACATGGGGTGTATCTTTCTAGGTGCATCGATGTTTATTTGTGCATGGGGCGTATCTTTCTAGGTGCGTCGATGCTAGAGCATGGGGCGTATCTTTCTAGGTACGTCGATGTTCGATTGTACATGGGGCGTATCTTTCTAGGTGTGTCGATGTCCAGTTTTTTTGGGGATTGGCCATCCTTTTTATTGTGATTTCTGGATTTCGTGTGTTGATTTCTGGAATTTATGTTTCACCAACTTTTACGATGGACATTGATATATATGTCATTTATTGTGGCTTGGTGAATGAAATTAGGAGTATGACATTCCTTTTTATCTTGAGTAGATTATTGTGATATTGATTAATCTCTTGTTGATTTTCAATTACTTATTTATCACAGCTTGGCATTGTGATTATTATATGTTTATGTCATATCTCTTATTATATATCACTTCATCTGATATTTATAGCTAGACTGATCTGTTTATTATTTTCTTCTTAAATAATACTCGGGTCAGACTGAGATATTACAGGTGCTTCCTCATGGCTTCCTACCGGGAACCATCTTCTGACTTTTGGCTAACTACTCTAGTTTGGTAGTTTTTGTTGTACACATTTAAGATACAGACTCTATGATGTATACTTATTCTTTTGTCTAGCACTTCTATCTATTCTTTTTGATATTGTGGATCTTGTTGACCACTACTCTGATGTACACTTTCATGTGTAATATTCATATCTATTTCCGCCTTTGTGATATGAATTGTCTGTGACTGATTTATGTTATGTTTATTTCTATATTTGTTTCTGAAGATATTTTAGCCACTGTGTAGTAGATTTGAGTTTGTGTTGGTATGTCGGATTTCCTCTTGATAAAGAAATGCATGTTATACTATCGGACATATCGATGCTCGCACAAAGCAATTATGTAGATGGTCGCTCCTCAACAGCCTTATTCTCCGTGCTAGTCGACAGCATTACTCCGTAGTGTTCTTGTCTAGCGTGCGTATAGAGGTGGGGCGTCATAGCTTGGTATCAGAGCCAAACTTCGGAACAATATGGAATATTATAACAAGGATTATCATCCCAAGTCTTTCTTAGGAGTCGTGCTTTAGGATTTTATTCGAGTCCTCGTACCGATTCATCCTATTTTCTTTATGATTCCTTGTTTTATCTATAAAGATTGCTTGATATTCATTTTGAGAATAGTTTTTTCCTCTTCTTTCTTTCTTTATTAAAGAGGAGAAATGGTTAGACCAGGCCGTCCAAGCGCCGGTCAATCTAGTGCTACTCCCCAAGATGGAGTTTTTATGTCTGCCCAGCAGCTTCTTGATCTAGTAAAGAATGCTCAAGCTGCCGGTCCCGATCCAGAGCCTACTCATCCTAGATCCGGTTTTGCACGCTTGTGCAGAGACTACACCGATTTGGGTGGAAGGCCATTCAGGGGATCCGAGAGTGTTATTGAAATTCAAGCTTGGCTCAAATCATGCGATCGCATCTTTTCTCGCATGAACCTTATTGACCTTCATCGAGTCCAGGTGGCTTCTAGCATGCTCCAAGAAAGAGCATTAGATTGGTATGAGCTTTTAATTTCTGAAATCATTGAAGCGGATCTCACTTGGGAGCATTCCGGAAAAGGTTCGAATTGAAATTTGTGCCGGAGGCTGAAAAAGTAACTTTGGCCCGGCGTTTTATTGACCTTACTCAAGGTGAATCCTCTGTGACAGATTATGTCGCATCTTTCGAATCTCTCTCTAAATACGGGATTGAGTATATTAATACCCCGATGAAGAAAAATCAGAGATTTGTCTATGGCTTGAATAAGAATCTTAAGAAGCCATTACTTCTGAAACTTGAAGTTTCATTTGATCAGCTTATTGATATCGCTCTTCATCTTGAAGGGGCCGATAATGAAGGTGATGTTGAAGTTGTGCGTGCCCAACAGAACTTCGACAATAACTTGAAGAGGCCTATCAAATTCAAAGGCCCCAATCCCAACAAGAAAGGGAGGCAAGAAACCCCGGTAGCAAAAGCACCTACCTCTAGTCGTGGACAATGCTACAATTGTGGTTCCACGTACCACTATGCAAGGTAGTGTCCTAGACCCCTCTTTTGTCACTATTGCAAAAATTCGGGTCACCATATTACTGCATGTCCCGTACTTCAAAGTAAGAAGGAGGGAGAGCTCAATGTAGTGCAAGCTCCTGGTAACACTTCTCGTGGTCAAGGTATTTCTCATTTAATCCTTGATTACATTTATTTTGTGGTCTTCTTATTTGAGTTCTTTTTGATATGGGTTTCATCTCACTATTTTATATCAAAAGAACTTGTCGATTCTTTTTCTTTGAATATTTTGGGCTTGATGACTTCTTTGAGGATTGCGAATCCGGATAGTAGATCCGCAACACTCAATTTGCTTTTATTTGATGTCGAAAATTATTTTTTGTGATTTTTCTTTCCGAGCCGATATTACTTAGGCTCCGGAATTGATTTGTGCGATAGGATTGGCTTAATCATTAATGAAGCCTATATCCTATTTTCTCGAGAGGACTATTCGTCTTCGACATTTTCAATCTGTTAAGCAGATTTCTATTTTTCCTTTATGATTTTGATTCCAACTTAATGGCATCATTTTCTTCTTTAAGCCCTTATGGTGAGGAAAGTATTATTTCTCTTACCTAAATAATTTGTGAAAAATTTTCCGGTATTTTGAGCTTGTCTTAGGATCATCACCTAAGCATTATCTTTTGTGTGGTGCTAAGATCTTTTTAGTTTGACCTTACCACCGTTTTTCATTTGCTACGAGTTGCGGAAGTCCATTTATTGCATTCCGCACTTGTTATGATTCCTATGAATGACTATTATGTCATTCAATTTGTCCAGCTTATTTCATCCACTTTATAAATCGAATATTCTATGAATATTTCGATGAGACTATTCTTGTATTTATTGATTTTGGATGAAAATAGAAATTTAAAAATTTTGAAAATCTTTTTCGTAAGATTTATTTATAAGTACAATTTGATTTTTGTTCTTAAAATGAACAAAGAATATTCTTAAAAGTTTTTAGAAACATGTTTATCATATAGAATGCGATTTTGTGCTTGCATTGCCCTTTTAGTGTTTTAAGAATTTTGGTCGATGCGCTTGACCAACGTTATCGATATGAATTTCCTAAACGCTTTGATGAGACAATCAGACACAGTATATTAACTTGAAAATAGTAAAATTTTCTAGAATGATTATTACATAATGATAAATGTAATTTTGAAAGTTTTAACTTTTCAGGAAAGAAGATTAGTTAAAAGAAATTCTTTCTTTTCGATACTTTTATTCTTGTGATTCCTGGAGGGGGACCAAGACTTTGCTATTTGTACCGATACTAGTCGTATTGGTTTGGATGTCGTTCTCTTGCAAAGGAGAACGTGCTATCTCTTGTGCTTCTAAATCATTATAGCTTATCGAGACTAGATATGCCACTCATGATCTAGTGCTCGCGGCTATTGTTTTTACTTTTGGAATTTGGCATCATTATTTTTGGGGGAGAAATTTGTTCTCCACCTCGATCATAAATCTTTGGAATATCTATGTTCTCTTAAGGAACTTCATGTTGACTCGCGTTCCTGGCATCTTATGATCTTGATATTCTTTTTATTCCCGGAAGGGAAATCGTGTCGCCAATGCACTTTGTCGTAAGCAACTAGTGGTTGATTCTTTGATGATGTCTGAATGGAATTATCTTTTTATCAAGTTCATCGGACGTTTTTATATACTTCGTTCTATTAAGCTTTATCTCATTTCTTTTATGGACTAGCGTCCGATGTTCTTTTAGGGAGTTTGGTTCATCGGATGTCCCGCTGTACAACGTCGTTGTTCCCTTTGATTGTGATTTGGTTCATCGGATGTCCCGCTGTACGACGTCGTTGTTCCCTTTGATTGTGATTTGGTTCATCGGATGTCCCGCTGTACGACGTCGTTGTTCCCTTTGATTGTGATTTGATTCATTGAATGTACCGTTTGTACTACATCAATGACTTTGCTTTTTGGATTCATTGGATGTACCGTTTGTACTACATCAATGTCTTTCCTTTTGATTCATTGGATGTACCGTTTGTACTACATCAATGACTTTGCTTTTTGGATTCATTGGATGTACCATTTGTACTACATCAATGTCTTTGTTTTTGATTCATTGGATGCACCGTTTGTACTACATCAATGTCTTTCCTTTTGATTCATTGGATGTACCGTTTGTACTACATCGATGACTTTGTTTTTGATTCATTGGATGTACCGTTTGTACTACATCAATGACTTTGCTTTTGGATTCATTGGATGTACCGTTTGTACTACATCAATGTTTTTGCTATTAGGTTCATTGGATGTACTGTTTGTACTACATCAACATCTTTGCTTTGGTTCATTGGGCGTACCGTTTTTGTACTACGCTGATGTCCCAAATTATTTGAGTTTCTAGTTCCTCGGGCGTACCGTTTTTGTACTACGCCGTTGCACCGGCTCAATTTTCTGCTATTCTTGACGTTCCCCACGTCATTTATCTACGGAAATGCCTTAGGGACTCTGGTTTTCATTCTTGAGCCCGGTAACATTGTGGAAATTGAAGTTTCACCATATTTCTTGCTAACTCTTTCGTGCACTTTATGGTGAACTTCCTATTTCAAATTTTCTTTTGTGTTGATATGCTTCCATGGTTTTAACTTCTTATTTTCCTCTTAAGTATTGCGAGGACGCAATTTCTTTAAGGAGGGGAGTCTGTAACAACCCGCATATTTATCGATTTTATATTTAAATATTTTATTTAAATATTTTATCTAGTCGGATTTTAGTCCGAAAAGCTACTTTTTGCAAACAGCCGAATTAGGACTCGAGACCACCTCCATTGAGTTCAAAATACCGTTTGCGACCTTTTTGAGTATAAGCTTCGATATGTTTGGAGAAAGTTGATTTTTGCTACTTTTTCCCGCTTATGACTTTGGTTTGGACTGCACCCTTATTAGCTCAGCCCAACCCCCTTCTCTTCATAAGTTCTCCTCTTTGCTTAAAGACTCAAGCTTTAGCAACAATGGTGGAAGAGAATCGGAAATAGAAATTCCTAAGCCTTAGTTTCCATTAGCAAATCCATCTTCTAGCTCCAAACTCAAGAGAACCCATTGGTAAGCTTTCTCTTCATCTTCTCCAACTCATTCTCTCTTTGATTTCAGAAATTTCCTAAACCTAACCTTGGGAAATGTTTCTCTTTTTAGCTTAGATTCAAGCTTCTAGTGTTGAGATTGAAGTGTGGTTGATTTCCATTTGCTTTCAAGCTTCTTCTTCATTGATTTGGCTTCAAAGGTGAGATTTTTAATCTCACATCTATGCTTATAATCCTCTTCTATTGTTAGGTATGAATTCCTAACACTTATTCATGTGGATTTGATTTTGATTTGGATTGCTTTTGTGAATATTCCAATTTTTAGTGTTTTGAGTTCAATTCTTTAAAAATCATAATTTTGATGTTTGAACATGTTTTTGGTGATGCATCGAGAAGCTTATAGGGCCGGGTAGTCGATTGGCATAAACCCTTAGCGTCGTTGCTCGTGTGATTGCAATTTGGTCGGGATTTGCTCCTCCTTAGAAATAGGGTAGGAAGTGCAAGTATACAGGTTCGGCCGACCGAGCCCCCTGGGCCGGTTGACCGACCCGTAGTCCAGGTACTTCCTGCCTCTGTTTGGAAGTGCTGGTTACAGGCTTCGGCCGACCGAGCCCCCTGGGCCGGTCGACCGACCTGGTGCGCCGAGCACTTCCAACCTCTGGTTCGGTCGACCGACTCAGGGAGTCCGGTCGACCGACCTGCTACTATTTGCCAGATTAGCCTATATTGCTAATTCGTTTGAATATCCAACTTTAATCGATTCTTGTTGTCTCCCTTTTGTTGTTGTCGTTTATTATCGACTTTGATGACCTTTTCTTTGGGAATTTTAGATATATCCACTTTGATGGATTTTATATCGATTTCTTTAGATTTTATTCACGTCTTCGAATGTGAATTTTTATGCCCGATTGTTTCTACAATCTTCTTTGTGATTTGTCACTTTAAAAATATAAAGGTTTTCTATACTAGTAGTAAATATCAAAACTCTTTCTTCAAATGATTTTAACACTATTTTATAACAAAGCTCGTTTTCTCAAACTGACTTCTAATCTATTAGTATATACAAACCTTTACCTCACTCGTATGAGAAATCTAATTAAACGACTTAGTAAAACAAGTGGTATGAAATGCTTGCGTTCACTTCGTCGGTTAATTCTTGGACTTGTTCGATTGAATCTCTTGTGACAATTTTCTAGTGGAGATCTACAATTTGTTCGTAAATATTTAAGTTAAGCTAGTGGTTATGGGACATGAAGCTAAGCTCATATATTTACTAGCTTACTGTAATTGACATTTCTCGTTGATCATGACGATCATCTTTGTGGTTTAGACTAGCAATGTGCGATGTCTCTTTGTTTATGTGGAGGACTGTTCCTCATTTTATTGAGCTTCGTCTCATTTCTCACATGGGTCGTACCTTTTTAGGTGCGTCAATGTTTTATTATGCATGGGGTGTACCTTTCTAGGTGCATCGATGTTTGTTTACTTCGTGGAGCAATCGGCTCAATAAGTCGGGGCATGGGGCGTATCTTTCTAGGTGCGTCGATGTTCGTCTATGCATGGGACGTATCTTTCTAGGTGCGTCGATGTTCGTCTATGCATGGGGCGTATCTTTCTAGGTGCGTCGATGTTCGACTTAGCATGGGGTGTATCTTTCTAGGTGCATCGGTGTTAGACATTACATGGGGTGTATATTTCTAGGTGCATCGATGTTTATTTATGCATGGGGCGTATCTTTCCAGGTGCATCGATGCTGGAGCATGGGGCGTATCTTTCTAGGTGCGTCGATGTTCGACATTACATGGGGTGTATCTTTCTAGGTGCATCGATGTTTATTTGTGCATGGGGCGTATCTTTCTAGGTGCGTCGATGCTAGAGCATGGGGCATATCTTTCTAGGTGCGTCGATGTTCGATGTACATGGGGCGTATCTTTCTAGGTGCGTCGATGTCCAGTTTTTTTAGGGATTGGCCATCCTTTTTATTGTGATTTCTGGATTTCGTGTGTTGATTTCTGGAATTTATGTTTCACCAACTTTTACAATGGGCATTGATATATATGTCATTTATTGTGGCTTGGTGAATGAAATTAGGAGTATGACATTCATTTTTATCTTGAGTAGATTATTGTGATATTGATTAATCTCTTGTTGATTTTCAATTACTTATTTATCACAGGTTGGCATTGTGATTATTATATGTTTATGTCATATCTCTTATTATATATCACTTCATCTGATATTTATAGCTAGACTGATCCGTTTATTATTTTCTTCTTAAATAATACTCGGGTCAGACTGAGATATTACAGGTGCTTCCTCATGGCTTCCTACCTGGAACCATCTTCTGACTTTTGGCTAACTACTCTAGTTTGGTAGTTTTTGTTGTATACATTTAAGATACAGACTCTATGATGTATACTCATTCTTTTGTCTAGCACTTGTATCTATTCCTTTTGATATTGTGGATCTTGTTGACCACTACTCTGATGTACACTTTCATGTGTAATATTCATATCTATTTCCGCCTTTGTGATATGAATTGTCTGTGACTGATTTATGTTATGTTTATTTCTATATTTGTTTCCGAAGATATTTTAGCCACTGTGTAGTAGTTTTGAGTTTGTGTCGGTATGTCGGATTTCCTCTTGATAAAGAAATGCATGTTATACTATCTGACATGCACAAAGCAATTATACAGATGGTCGCTCCTCAACAGCCTTATTCTCCGTGCTAGTCGACAGCATTACTCCATAGTGTTCTTGTCTAGCGTGGGTATAGAGGTGGGGCGTCACAGCTCCTTAGGAGACGTGAATCCCGAGCACCTCTTAAGTTACCACACTCACGTTAGACACTGGATAGGAGATGTCAAACCCCGTAAACATCTCCGATGCCATTACACATATACATTTTCGTTGATTTAACATACATAAGATCTTTAAGTTCTGACTCAAGTGTTTTGTCTTTTCAATTCGCTCGGGTCAATCTGAGCATTTTAGGATTCGAAGACTTTATTTCTGGAGGACGAAGATGAAGATTGTATTACTACTATTATTTATTTTATTACACTGCATCACATTGTTCCATTGCATTGTTATTGATTATTCTATGGTATGTGTAACTCTGATATGTATTGTATAAGTATAATCAAATGTTTTGTAAAACAGCTTCATGAACTGTTTATTTGATTATTATATTTTATCGTTCCGCTGCAAGATTCTATTTTTTTTTCTCTGTTTTTTCTTATTTACCCCATATCATTCCGCCCTTCTATGTGTTTTATGTCTGACGTGTGTGGTTTATTGTCGATTTAAAGTGTACAAAAAGGCGGGACGTTGAATCTGGTATCAGAGCTTTGGTTTGCGATAAACCTTAGCTTTATCGGGTCTGAATCTTTATTTATAGGGTAGTAATACCCTATGATGATGAGTCACTGAGTGTATATATATATGAGAGAGCATATTTGTCAGTGTTATAAAAAGGTTTTGATATTGTGTTAATTTGTTCTGTTTTGTATTTATAAATTCTGGTTGGTGCATAGGACGCTATGACATCAATAGGGATTTCTAAATACTTAATAGGACAAACCGACACAATATCTGTTTTGAATATAAGTGAATGAAATAATTTTGCCTATTATATTTTCTATATATATAAGATAATTTTTTTTGATACATATATATGTTTGGTTGCAACGTATTGGTTATTAGGTAATGAAATTTATAAACAATAGTTCAATGAGACTGAAAATAAAATAAATAAAAATTTGGGAAATTATAACATAAGTTTCGGGAATTTTGGAGATTCCTTTCAAAGGATTTTGGAATATAATAATATTTTTTATAAGTATTTTCTGATATAAATATTTCAATATAATTTTAAAGAAATGTTTTAAAAAGAAATTTTGGAAAGAAATAAGTTCTGTACTCCCCTCTCTATCGCAGAAAAATAATTTTGATGATGAGTGCATGGATCATCGATATTCATTTTCGAGTTTCGAAGTGGGAAGGCCACTGTAGTAGTTTTACTACAGACTTATTTTGATAAACAAATGTAAATTTTAAATTGTTTTAAATATAATTAGATATATATGTTGCTAGTATATACATTTATCTATTATTTTGAGATGATTTTTAATAAAAACCCGGTTTTAATTCTTAAGTTTGCGATAATTAACAGTTTCAATTGCCTTAGAGAAACAGAATTTAACTAATAATTGAAACCTACAAATGAAAAAATAGATTTAATGCTATGTTATAAATGAAATTTCAATGAAGTTGAAATTGTAACCTGTAAAACAAAAGATAAAATTATTGAACAATGAATTAATTAAAAGATATGAAATAAACTTGTGTAACTTTCAATTGCATTCTTAAAAGCATATAGATATAAATTACCAAATAATAAAAGTTACAGTTAATAAGAAATTGTAATAGAATATTATACAAGTAAAAATTTGAAATAATGAAGGTATTCAATGAAATTCTTTAATAAATAAGAATTGGAAGTTGTTGTTGGTATAAACTTAAGTATAATTGAAAGGTAAGTATATTAAATAAATGAATAATGAAAATAAATAAAAATTGTAAGAAGTTAAATGTAAAGTAAAAAGATAAACCATTGTATAAATAGAAAGGAAATCAAACAACAAATGTTATGAGATGAAATTGTTCAAATGAACTTGATCTATAGTTTGGAATTGTTGTTTATTTTGTTTTATGGTTGTTTGGGTAAGGATACTTTAATATTATTTGGATGTATGAATAATCTATTTAGCTTCATCAGAGACTGTTGAGTAAATGGTGCGCTTAGTAGTTTATTTTTCGTTTTGTACAATTTGAAGTTTTGAATGCGAACAACTATTTGTTTTGTTTGATATGAACGAATGATTGATTTGTATTGATTCTATGTGATGGTTGTATGCCTTGTTGCAAGTGATTGTTGGTTGTATTGATTTTTTTTTATGGTTGAAACAACTTAAATATTTCAGTTTATATAATTATTAACTCTTTTGGATTATATAAGAGAAATACAGGTTATGGAAGCAATTTCTACTGCTTTTGGTTTCATAATATAAGCGTAAATTGCTCGACTAATAGGTACGTCTCGTATTACGGTTATAGCGTTATTATTTTATGTTTCCCGTGTTGGAATATATTATTTTTGAAATTATATGTTGTACATTGTTATATTTGATATTATATTTTATCCCGAGCCTCTCCATACAAAGGAGACTCTGCCAAAATTTTCCGTAAATTTTGGACTTAAATTTTTTGAAAATGTTTCCCAACTTTATAAATATGAATATTAAAAGATTTAATTTTTTATAAATCTATATATTTTATTTAAATTATCCAATTCTGTAAACTTATTGTTATGAATATAATGTTTTGAATAATATATATTGATTTATAAGTTCCTTTTTTCCCTTCGTTTTCTTTTCGGGGACGAAAAGTTTTGAGTGGAGGAGAGTATAACGACCCGTAAATTTCGATAATTTAATTTTTTATTTTAATAAGGTTTTTGTAATTAAATTTAGAAAGAAATAAAAAAATTTATAATTTATAATGAAATGAATGCTAAAAAGAAGTGCAACAATGGTAATTTAAAAGTTAATTATTGACAATTGGAGTGAAATCCAAATAAAGAAATAGTGTTAATTGTTGCACTTGGATATAAAATTTAAAATAAGTAATTAAATGTAAGCATTTAACTAACCAATGCAATAATATATTGATTAATAGTAACTGAATGCAAATTAAGGCAATAATGTTAATGCAAGGTAAACAATGCTAATTAGAGTTAATAATAAATGAATGGAAGGAAATTCCAATTAATGAAAAAAATTTAAATGTTATAATAAAAAATAAAACATAACAATGTCAATTAAAGTTGATCATTTATGATTTTAATGAAATTCCAATTTACTAAAATAATTTGGATGTCATCCTTGACTATGAATTGAATATATGGAAACAAGAGTAGATATTGAACAAATTGATGAATTAGTATAAAATTAATGATAGTTGGATTAGAACAGTGTTGTGTAATCAATTTTATTATTTAATATTGGAAGGAATGAAAATTTGTAATCCGTTAATGAATTTATAACGGATATGAAATGTAAGAGTGTTGATGTAAGCTAATAAATAATTAATTTAATGCAATCCCAACTGATTGAAACAATTGCAGGTTGTTAATTGATTGTAATAGGAATATTTGGTAATATATTTAATATAAAAAAAATGCAAATATTGAATTAATCAATAAAGTAATACTAATAAATAGTAGTTAAATAAAATCAACGTTCTGTATGTAATTGTTTGAAAATAATAACTTATATAAATATGATTAAGGGTTAGTGGCAACAATTATTATAAAGTAATAATTTATTTAGTCCATTAAATCAAGTTTGTAATCAATTGCAATGCATCTCAATTCAAGGTTATATTTGTATAAATTAAGGAAATAATTGGAAATAATGCTAATTCTATTTATAATATGACAATTGGTTGATTTATAGAATAGAAAGAAATATTTATTAATTTAATTGAAGTGTAAAATTCAATAATTAAATTACTTGCAAATAAATGAAATTTAACATTTAATTATTACGTTGATAGAAATTTAGATGAAATCTGAGAATATTAAGGTAATGGATTTTGAATCCAATGTTAATTTCATCCGTTTGATAATTATGAAATGAATAATATAATGAAAAGTAAATTAAATAGAATTATTGGAAATTAAATTTATATTTTTGAATTAAATGAAATTGAGGTTAATACTAAAATTGATAAATTAATCAACTATAAATTGACATCTAAATTTGTTTAGGTCATTGGAAGTGATTAAGAATTAAAAAACGATGAAATTTGTCAATTATCGAATTGAAACTGAAATTTTGATTTAATTAACAAATTTTTAATTTACTTAATTAACTGGAAAAAAAGCCATTTTGGCCACTGACTCGGATTTCGGCGAAACCAGTTTCATCGGGTCCGTATCGGTGAATTATTGTAGGATTTCAAGTTTCATAGCGATCAAACTTGTTGTTTGATTGTACGGACTCGAACGCCTTGAAATAAATTAAATTAAAATCAATTTGGAATAACTTGATTTTAGCATAACTTCTTCATACGATGGAATTTGGACTTGAAACCTATTCCATCGCGTTTAAAATATTTAACAACATATATTTTGATATATGGGTTGACCCAATTTCGTTCCGGAGTCAAAATGGGTTTTTCGGGTCTTTTATCGTACAACGCGTATATCCAATCGATACGGTCCATTCTAATTTCAGTTTGTCTATAAATACCCCGTTATAAACCCTAATTGTTCCTTATTGCAAATTGTCTGTACGTACAATTCCTTCTCACCTTCTCATTCTAATGGCAGACAAAGCCAATTCCAATTGCAATTCAAAAATCAAATTGAATTTCAAACTCCACAAAATAATTCAAAAAATATATATATCGAAGCTCTCGATGAACGCATCTCATATCTGCGATTCGTTTTTAGATCCGAATCATCGTTTGTCTTGAAATCGCAAATCATTTCTAGCCGTTCATTATGGAGTTTAGGCGATCCAACGGCGGATCGTCAACGGTTCGACGACCAAATAGTACCATTGCGAAGCCAGCGTCAAGTAGATCATTGGGGTGGCGTTCATTTGTGGCTCAGGTCCGGGATGTGGCCATGGTTGTCCTTGGATGCGACGGTGGTTGCACGGCATATGGTGGCGCCGGAGATTGAGGCGTTTGAGGAGGAGGGTCGGCTTGGAGCGTGCGTGTGGGTGGCGGCCTCGGATTCTGGTGGAAGGGCTCTCGTGGTCGATGAATTTTGGGTTAGGTTAACCTGGAGAGGCGGCTTCCTTCGATTCTCGAATAGGAGGAATGAGTAGCGTGCGTTACGTTTGGACACGAGAGATTGACGTGGCATGTGAAGTAATTTCCTTTGTTTTATTTTATTTTATCTAAATAAAATTTCCAATCGTTCTAACTAGCATAACTCTCGCATACGAGGTCCGTTTCACATGCGGTTTTCTTTGCTGGGTTCATATTGGAATTCCGGACATTTTGGCATAGGTTTGGATGGATTCTAAGACTATTCAAATTTTGGGTTTAAATTGGATTTGAATTCAATTTAAATTCAAAAGGTGAGTGTTTTAACCCACTCATAGTTTCTAAAATTTCTTATGTGTGCTAAATTTATTTCTGATGCGATTAGAAATTTATTTATTGCTATTTGTTATATTTTTATCATCATTCTAGTTAAAATTGAATTTATTGAATTAAACTGGTATTCAATTTATTATTGCATATAAACTGCCAGTTAAATTCATTTATTATTGAATATAAACTGCCAGTAATTACTTGTTATTTATTTCTATTCTATATTAATGTTATTGTATGAATTGGATGATGATTGTGATAAATGGTTGATGATTGATATTGGTTGAATGGATGTTGTATTTATGTTGTTATAGACTGCAAGATTTTATTCATTCTATCTCATTCGGGATTGCGGTTTGAAATGATATATAACCGTATTTTTATTTAAAATTACGGTTTGAAATAATAAATATCTGTATCACGTGACCATAGGGTAGAAAATTATATACAGACGCCATGGTCTATATATAAAAATATTTTGAAATGATTTCTATGGTTTTGGAAAGAAATATACGATTTAATAAATATTAATTTTTGATATTATATAAATATTATTTTATATATATATATATATATATAGTTAAATTCTTGAATTCAAGCTATGTATAATTTTGTTTAACAAAAATAAGCTTAATAATGGAGTTTGATTGTTTTATATTATATGGTTATGTACCTTTTTAAGATATTGCATATATAGAGTTTTAATGACTTAAATACAAATTAAGTGGGAAGATAAATATGAAATTGGTTTGAATTGAATTATTTAAGAATTAGACTCGAATAAATTTGATTTGGAAGTTAAATAAAATTAAGATTTTAAAGGTATGATTCTTATAACTTGATTTGGTTTAGTGTGATTTAAATGAATATAAAGTTGATTTAAATGAATATATCAAGTTAAATAAATTGTAAGAATATCCAGTTATGTGAAGTCAAAAGTTTTATTAAATGATATTGGATTTATTATGCAAACATTTCAAATCTAAATAATAGTAATTGAATTTCATGTATATGGGATTATCAAAGAATTAGTTTGAAATGGTGGAATATTTAAAGAGTTGAAATGTACGGAAATTGAAATGGTTTATCTGGGGATTCAAATCTGTATTTGGAATTGATTTGTGAAATTAAAGAAGCTAATTTATTATATAAAGTAATTTAATATTAAACCATTTAAGTATTGAAAGTTATGTTTGAAAGTTATGGGTTTCAAGGTATTATGATTTGAAAATGCAATGTTTTTGGAAAGGTATACATTTGAAATAAAAATGATATTATTGATTTGGGTTTTATAAATGATATCATATTGACTTGGTTTTTTTTAAAACGGAAATGATGTCGTATTTATATAGGTTTTGAAATGGATATTAAATTCTGGTTTTAAAAGTATAATTATTTTGAAACGACCGCGGTGTTATAATAACGTTTGGTTGTTAAAGAGACCGGGATCAGAAGTTGTAATACTCTCTGCCAACTCTGAAAACCACTTTAACAACCGTGTGCGCGGTGGAGATTCCAGAATGAAGTAGGATGGCGACGATGTTCTATTAAGGTATATACGTGGACCTGACTCTCGTGAGTTGGCATAAGGTGGCTAAAACAGGAGGTATTGACAGGCTAAGAAGGTAGCACCTTTTATCAGACACATCCTTCGATATTTTACTCTGACTTTTGGATTGATTCGGTGGCCACTTTTGATTTTTTTGATTTGGGGGTGTGGCTCGAGGTGGGCGGTAGATGTGCGCTATGCGTTACCACCGGTCCGGAAGTGTAATTGGTATATCTACCTTGGCATTGCCTAGTTGTGCCGTGTCACCTTCCCTAGCGCACCTTGTACGATTTTGTTTCGTACCACACCTATAGAGTGCCCTCTGACGACACCAAGTTCGGGGGAGATTACGGTACTATATAGACTATGGGAATTTGAAAGTGTGTTAAGATGGAAAATGTAAAAACTTAACACAATTTTCAATACATTATACATTACTTCGGACACTATTATAATAGCGTATATTAATACATAGCAAATAGTTTAACGGATCCTTAGGATATGTGATTCCGAGCGCCTCTTAAGTTACTGCACTCACGTCAGACACTGGATAGGAGATGTCTAACCCCGTAAACATCTCCGATGCCGTTACACTTATATAAATTTCCGTTGATTTAACTTACATAAGATCTTTTAGTTCTGACTGGAGTGTTTTGTCTTTTCAATTCGCTTGGGCCAGTCTGAGCATTTCAGGATTCGAAGACTTTATTTCTGGAGGACAAAGACGAAGACGAAGACGAAGATTGTATTACACTATTATTTATTTTATTACACTGCATCACATTGTTCCGCTACATTGTTACAGATTATACTATGGTATGTGTAACTATGATATGTATTGTATAAGTATAATCAAATGTTTTGTAAAACAGCTTCATTAACTATTTATTTGATTATTATATTTTATTGTTCCGCTGCAAGATTCTATTTACCCCATAACAGTCCGCCCTTCTGTATGTTTTAAGTCTGACGTGTGTGGTTTATCGTCCATTTGAAGTGTACAAAAAGGAGGGACGTTACACTTTGCCACCGTTGCCTTCAGCCTGGTCATTTGAAGAACAATTGTCCCACTCGGCGGAGAGGCAAGACATCGGGAGTCTTTGCCATGACTTCTTCCACTCATCCTCCTCCTCCTGCCAGTGATAACCAATGTACTCTTCTGAGTTCTTTTTCTCTGCCTGGATTTCCTTTTCGAGTCTTATTCGGCTCTGGTGCATCTCATGGTTTCATATCGGTTGATCTTTGTAATAAATTCGAGCAAATTTTACAACCTCAATTTGCGATTTCATCATTATCTGTGATTAATCCCATTGGCACACCCGCCAATCTTATTATGATTTACAAAGATTTGAAACTCCTTTACAAGAAGCATCGATTCACTAGAGATTTCTTGTGATGACCCGGTATTTTAAAGCAATATCAATTTAATAATCTGTAATAAAGATTAAATTGATTTGATAATATTTGTAATAAGATTTGAATTAATTTAATAATTGAATAAAATAAATAGTTAATTGATAGATTTTATCTTTTTAAATCTAATATTTGTTTTATATATTTATAATATATATAGAGTATGGTATATATTATAAATAGGTATTGTTTTAAATGAATCCTGTTTTCTATAAAATTTATATCTTTAGTAAAATTGGAAATTATGATTTTATTTAAAAGTTAAACCTTTTTAAAACTATTTAATAAATGAATATGGTTTTAAATACATAAGAAAGATATATTAAATGATTTAAAATATGTGTAACTCAAGTTTAAAATTTAAATAAATAAAAATGAGGTTATTTTAAGTTTCTTTTAAATATAATGTGATAAAATAAATAATTTATTAATAAGATGACAATTTCTTTTAATAGTTATTTATGGTTACTAAATATTGTTATTTCTAAAAATATAATAATACATTGTTTTAAACAAATAAATTTGTAATAAAATTATTGTTTTTCAGAATTCAAATTTGTAAGTGTGTTTGTAAAATAAACTAGATTTCAAAATTTATTTTTGAACATGAATTCAAAGTTTTAAATCTAAAGTATAATTG
This sequence comes from Allium cepa, assembly GCA_030765085.1. Lineage (NCBI taxonomy): Eukaryota > Viridiplantae > Streptophyta > Magnoliopsida > Asparagales > Amaryllidaceae > Allium > Allium cepa. Next base: position 790,378,831 of record CM060937.1, on the reverse strand, counting down.
TTTATATTTTATTTTGATTTTGAATCATTTGTATAAGTTTAATATTTACTCATTTTAAAATTTATGTACATGTAAATAAATACAAGATTGACTAATTAATTAATACAAGCTTACATTTATCCTATATTAACATCTAACAAAATACAAATTAACATTGAATGAATGATAATTATTTAAAAAGACAAATGTATGCATATTATGTCATTTTATACAAGTGTAAATAAATAACCAAGAGTTTTGACAAATGTTAGAATGTAAGACAAGTGTCACTTAAACTTGGTTTTCTTTTATTTATTTGTGTAATAAAGTTTAATTTCAGTTTTTATATATAAAACAAATTCTCTTTCATTTCCATTTCTTTTCTAGATCTAAATAAAAAGGAAACACATTCTCAAAAACTAAAATCTGAGACAAAACTTCTCATTTATCAAATCTAAAACAATAACCTGCACCATCTTCAAATATCATCATATACCCTGTAAAAGCATTTGTAAACAAGAACATGCATGTACATTTTTCAATTGCAATCTGGAAGTAAAACTTGTTGAAAACTGCATCAAAGCAAAACCTGTTTTCGTTTCAAAACCCTGTAAATCTGAAGTCCTGCATACTTTCATCTGCATCATCTTCTATCTGGATAGTCTGCATGCAAGTGAGAATCAGGAGTAAATCCAGATTAGAATTTAAAGCTTCAAATTTGAAGAAACAATTCAAGTTTTAATCAAAAATAGAAGAACTGCATTTCTTAAAACTGGGAATCAAGCAAACCTGCATTTCTTATTCAAACTGTTAAAAGAAATTGCTCTGCCTTCAAGATACAAGTGAGTAACATTCTGTTTTTTTTTTAAAAAAAAAGCTTAAATTTTTAAATAAGTTGCATGATCAAATCCCTGTGATAAAATGTGTTGAATGTGTACTTGAATACATTATGCTGTGACTATGTATGTTTGTGATTCCTAAAGGGGTACTCTCTGATTTTATGTAGATCATGGGTTCAGGTTCTTATTTTATATTTCAAACATATAGATTTAAATCTCTGATTCAACTCAGATTTTATCAAACTTAATTGTTATGATAGATTTTAGTTAAGATTTGAATTAAGTTAAAATGACATATAAAACAACTCTGTAAACCAAAAATTTACAGATTAAGTTTGAAAATGTGAAAATTCATGTTTAATAAATTATAAATTCAGTACTACGAATTTAATACATAGACCAAACTACGATTTTTAAGACTAAAAGTAGGATTTTTAGTTAAGGGATAGGAGTACAGTTCTGTGTTGAACTGTAAACGGAAAAATTTGAAATTTTAGGGAATCTGAGAAAATGTAAGGGTTGGAATCCTTCAGGTAGGTGGAGGAGCTGTCATTGATGAATGGAAAATTATTAGATGATGATGCAAAACGTTATGAAGACTATGGTGTGAATTTGTTGCCTGTAACCCTAGTTAAGATAGGTAGTTTTCTTAGGCAGTTTTTTTCAAGAAGGAGTGATCGTGTTGTCTGAGCTCCTGGGAAATGATAGCGGTTTGGTGGATGGACTCGTGGCCGGAGTTGATGATATGCCAGTGGTCAGAAGGTGGTGGATGAGACGATGACAGGTTTGGGGAGTTTGGACTGTATGGTTCCAGGTTTTAAGAATTCAACTCGAATTCAAATTCGAGGTGGATAAGGGTAAGGAGATGGTTGTATTGGACTGGGGAGTTGAAGATTGATGAGCTGAAGTCACCAGAGAGGAAGGTTGATGACCGGAGGCATGGTGCATGTGCACCGTGCAAAACTTTTGGATCTGGTGTTTCTGGGTATAGTGGAGTTTTTGTGCTTGAGACATAACTCGGGTATTTCCATGATTTTCCCGAAGATTTTGGTTAGATGACTCGAAGCACATATAGGGTTAACTGGGGTAATTTTTAATATTACAGTTTTCTTGAAAACTGTCTGCAGGTTTAAGTGAAAATCATGTTCTAAATGAATACGCTGTATTGATAAGATTTATACAAATTCAAATCTGAAGTGATGAATTATAGTTCAAAGTGTTTGAATCTTATAAGTTTTTTTTCAAATTTGAAAGTAGTTTCAGTTTAAAAAAAAATATAAGAGAGAAGAGCCTGACAGTTTCTTCTGGAAATTGAATTCAGGTTGAAAATCTAAAATTAATTTAAGAACAACAGTTTGAATTCAAATTTAAGTTCAGGTTTTCTAAGGATTTTAAATCTTCAGTTTTTTTTTTAAAAATGAATTTGTATTTTTAAATAAGAAGTTTTAAAATCAAGGTGTAAAGCAAGAGTTCAATTCAAACTTGAATTCAAATAATTTAGACAAGGAATGGGCTCAAATGTATTGAAATCAAAACCTGATTTTTGAATAAGTTTAAAATTTGAAGGTTTTTGAAACAAGTTTAAATTTAAATTGTTATTAAAAGTAAATTTTTTTCCAAACAAATTTTTTTTTCCTCTTTGGATAAAGTTATTTATAAACATTTATAATAGAAAGTTAAATGATTATTAACTTGAATTTGAAATTTAAATAGTAATGTATTTAAACTTAATTTTAATTAAATTAAGACTTATCTTATATAAGTTTTATTTTAAGTAATAAATGATATTTACATTTACTTTGGGAAGAATAAATGGAATTTAAAATTTGATAATGCTTTAATGAATATCATTTTTGAATTTTAGATTCAAAAATGGAATTTGAATTTAAATTTTAAAATTGCAATATTCTATGTACACTTTGATATTTATATAACTATTAATAAGGAATGGTTTATCTTAAAAATTATTAGGATATTAAAATAATTAAATAAATAAGATAATGAAGAAGTAACTTATTTATTTAATTTATTTAATTAATAATTTGGAATAATTTAAACTGGAGATAATTAATAAATAATTAAGGAATAAATAATAATTAATGATGGTTATTAACTAAGGTTTATTTGATAATTGATTAATATGATTAATTTTCAATAATTAATTAGATTGATTAATTAATGTTAATAAATTATAAAATTTATTTAAGTTTAATTACTTAAATGATAATAATTAAGACATTAATTACTTAACGTAATTAATGAAGTTTATTAAGGTTGGTTTAAATTAATTAATTTAGTTTAATTAATTTTATTCATGAGATTTGATAATAATTACCTGATGTATTAATGTAGTGAAATTACCCAGTGAAGTAATTAAAGATAAGTACTGAATGTAATTAATAAATGATATTGGGATTGTGAAAATAATTTGGATTAAATTATTTTGTATAATTAATCAAGTGATTAATAAAAGAAATTAATTAAGGAATAATTAATTTGATAAGTAATTAAGGGTAATTAATTACAGTATGAGATTAATCAAAGGTGATTAATAATTATGGATTAAGTAAGATTAATTACTCAAAGTAATTAATTTAATGGAGTAATTAATTATGATTCGTTAATTAATATAATTAATGATGTAATTAAGATTGATTAATTAAAATTAATTAATCAACGATAAGTAATTAAGGGTAATAATTAAGGATAAATGTAATTAATCATAGTTAATTAGTTAATGAGTAATTAAAAGATTAATTACTGTATTTGGTTTAGCATAATTAATTTTGTGGAATTAATTAAAGTATAATTTATCAGGATTGATTAATTAAGATGATAAATCAGAGGTTAATCAATTAATGAATTGGTAATTAATTAATGATGATGTAAGCAAAGATTTATTTTGATATAAGTAATTAATTAAATTCATTTTGAATTAATTAAAGATGATGTAATTAATTTAATTCATTTTAAATTAATTGTAGATAGTATGATTATAGATCATTGCTTATGAATGGTTGTTATTGGTTGCTTTGAATAGTTTTGAATCTCAGAAATGAGATTAGTAATGATTGATATGGATGCATTGGTTGCATTGTGATATTGATATGGATTGTCTTTTAAAAGTGATAATGTAGATTATCTGTGGTTTATCTGTAGATTATCTGTGATAATGTAGATTATCTGTGGTTTCATAATGATAATTATCTGTTGTGAATCTATGAATTATTTATCCGTGTGTATATAGATAATATAATTGAATTGTTTTAAACTCTAAAACAACTTTGACCTAAAAGACACGCTTTGGATTTCGATGAGACCGGGATCGGGTTCCATATTTGGATATCCGAAAACCACATCGATTCCAATTAAACGTTAGGTCGTTAATCCAAGTGGAGCGAGCGAAGACTCGAGGTGTAAGGGCTATATGTCAGTATAACTCTGTGGGTGATTCCTTAATAAGTTTGACGGAATAGTACCTATAGATTCGAGATGGAGATTTAGAGTGCAAGGGTTATCGCCGCTAACTCTTTGGGTGATTCCATAATGAGTGTAACGAGATAATGCCTTCGGTTTCGTTCGAACCCGGAACGAACTTGTATGGATTGAATGCTTTCAGCACATCGTCAGGTGGACGATGAGCATTCTAAGATAATGTGCCCTATAAAGGTAATCGTAGCCTCAAGCCTCATCAACCGGGAATGGCTAAAACAGGGGAGGTGCAGCAAGGCTTCGTGGGTAGCCCTCACTAGAGAGCAAGATTGATCACTGTCTAGAGGTCCCTATTTATTCGGCTTAGTGGGCAGTTGTTAGTGCGCACCAACTGCGGGGTTTTCTTGTTCGAAACTATTCTGTAAGGAATGGGTCCGGCCTTGTGTTGCAGGGGAGTGGGAGTACTCCTCGGTACGTTGATCTAGGCCACGTACTGTGACAGGCAGTACCCCAGTAGCCCTGCCATTGTGTGGAATCCAATATCCAATAAGTGCCAACGATTTTGATTGTATTACCCACTTTTGTGGCTAGTAGCTGGAATTTAATCATGTAACAATTTCGGCTATTTCATATTTACTTGAAAACCCTAGACCTATTATAATATCATTGGATTTCCTATCAAATGTTTTGGTTAGCGTAAGGTAAAAACTTTCCATGTTTATGTGTGGGAAGTCTTACGTGATACCTTTCTTTTCAAAAGGTTTTTGAAAGTTAAGCAACTTTAACCTGTTACTCACACCAGACCCATGTCTGACCCAGAGTTTATTTTTGTTTTTCATAAACTCTTGGGTACTCAAATTTTTACTAGTAGCCAAGGGATTCAGGTTAGATATGATGAATATTGGAGGAGCAATGGAGCAGGAGGCTTCTGCGTTTGATATTAGTATTCCGCTGTGTGTTCTGTGATGGTCTCTGAGTTGTATTATGTTGTAAAAAACTAGACAGGTGTTTAGAACTATCTAGTATGTGTCGTATTATCTGTGTACTCTGATAATGGTTGTAAACTATGTAATATTTTATGTTATTAATATAATTTATTCGTTCCGCTGTTTAGATTCTGATGTGTTGTTTCTTCTTCTTCACTTTCTTTCTCTTTTCTATCCTCTTCTTTCTTATTAGCGATGCGACTTCCTGAAGTGTGGGAGTTGGGTCGTTACAGGTGTTATCATAGCATTAGGTTGAGTGAATACCTAGGCTCTGGAGTGGTGTCTTTCTTGAGAGAGCGTATTTGTAATTTTAAATATATATATATATATATATATATATATTAATATATTTCTACCTATCTGTTGGGTTACCTGTTCGGGTTTTCCAATATAGGTTATAAAGGTAGATAAGGTAGTAGTGTATGTAATAGGATTACTACCATTGGTTGAAGTTTGAATGTAGAGGTTGGAAGTGTATTGGTCGAGACTGTAGACCGAATACTGTCTTGAGTAAGTGGTGCAGTAGTGTAAAAGATTTCATCGATCTCTGAAGGAAACCTGTTAAGGTTCGGAGTCATCTCTGAAGAACAAAGTTCGGTGAGTAGGGTTTGGATCTGTTCGGTTGAGCTGGAGCAAGTGGTGGTACTTTGATCCCTCAGGAAGTTGTAACTGCGTGATGAGATGCAGTGACTATGGATGAGTCCGAAGATATTTCTTTGGAACAAGTTTTGAAAGTGAGTCTGCTCCGATGTTGTGGCTGGATTCAGCAGGATGTTGTGGTGTTTTCTGTTTACTTTGGAGTCCGAGATTCTCGAAGAGCTTTGGATTAAGAAGTTTGGTATTGGTGACAGCAGTGCGGCTGGAATGTTCTGTGAGCCGACAGGGAGAGTAGTTTCTCTGAAGATGGAGTTCAGAAACTACTAAGTGAATCCGTTTCTTCAATCGATTGACTAGACCAGTGTAAGCTGTTCTGTTTGGTAAAGAGAGAATAGTTTTATTTGGAAATTTATCTAGATTGATCGCAAAAGTGACTTGCGATTGTTTGAGTGTTCTCTTGGATTGTTGGAAATTTTCGGGAGGTCTTTTGGGAAAACAGAGGTTTGTTAGCATTTGGAAATTGAGTTTTCTTATCAACTAGAATTCCAGGAGTGGAACTGATAGTTCTGTTTAGTTGAAGAATGATTCCTAGAGATGGAGTTTGATGTAGCAACTCAGTTTTGATGGGATTTCTGAGTTTTTCTTTATGGATCTGTAGAACTATGTTTATGGAGATGATGTCCAATTAGTGTTTGTCAGTATTGTCTTATCTACTTTGGATCAGAGTTATGCAGTGGAAGCAGTTTGATAGTGTTTCTAATTTTCTTTTCCGGATCAAGAGAAGTTTGTAGTTTTCTGCTGGTTATGGAGTAAGATTTTGTTTTGGTTTTCGATTGATCTTGAGGAGATCAGTATGTTGGGTTATTTCTGGTTCTGTTTGTTTCTAGAGGAATCAGCAAGGGTTAAGCTGATCATTTTGGATGTTGGCAGCCTAGGATTTGTCTGAAGGCTTTTGTAGATAAGGGAAGGAGGAATTTGGAATTCAAAGTTGGAGACTTCATTGTTGTTGGATTTTTTCTGATTCAGGAGCTATAAGTTTTGGTAAGACTGGAGAAGCTAACTCCGAGATGTTTTAGATATCATCTGTGTTTTGGTTGAATTGGTATTTGGTTTTCAAGATTGAATTGTCAGTTTGGATAACTGGAATTCGATGAGTTTCACGTATCTCTGAGGGAGTACGTATATGGTCTATCTCTGGTTTTGGAACCAGCAGTTATGGAGGTTGGTTGTTGAGTCAGACTCGTCTGTAGTCTGATATGTTGTCTAGTTCTGTAGATATAGATGAATAGGAGCTCTATAGTTTAATAGTATTGATTGTTTGGAATCTATAGAGCGAGTATCCCGATATTTTATACCGGGGAAACTCGTGAAAGTTTTATCCAGAAATTTTCTGGATAACTATATTTGATTAATTAGATTTGTTTGATTGGTTGAATTGATTGCTATGTTTGTTAGCATATCATTGGTATATGCTTGTGTTTTAAAACTTTCCTTTAAATAGATTATTAAATTACCTTTGTTTCAAATTTCGGGGACGAAATTCTTTTAAGGGGGAGGAATGTGATGACCTGGAATTTTAAAGAAATATCAATTTAATAATCTGTAATAAAGATTAAATTGATTTGATAATATTTGTAATAAGATTTGAATTAATTTAATAATTCAACAAAATAAATAGTTAATTGATAGATTTTATCTTTTTAAATCTAATATTTGTTTTATATATTTATAATATATATAGAGTATGGTATATATTGTAAATAGGTATTGTTTTAAATGAATCCTATTTTCTATAAAATTTATATCTTTAGTAAAATTGGAAATTATGATTTTATTTAAAAGTTAAACCTTTTTAAAAGCTATTTAATAAATGAATATGGATTTAAATACATAAGAAAGATATATTAAATGATTTGAAATAGGTGTAACTCAAGTTTAAAATTTAAATAAACAACAATGAGGTTACTTTGAGTTTCTTTTAAATATAATGTGATAAAATAAATAATTTATTAATAAGATGACAATTTCTTTTAATAGTTATTTATGGTTACTAAATATTGTTATTTCTAAAAATATAATAATACATTGTTTAAACAAATAAATTTGTAATAAATTATTGTTTTTCAGAATTCAAATTTGTAAGTGTGTTTGTAAAATAAACTAGATTTCAAAATTTATTTTTGAACATGAATTCAAAGTTTTAAATCTAAAGTATAATTGTTTATATTTTATTTTGATTTTGAATCATTTGTATAAGTTTAATATTTATTCATTTTAAAATTTATGTACATGTAAATAAATACACGATTGACTAATTAATTAATACAAGCTTACATTTATCCTATATTAACATCTAACAAAATACAAATTAACATTGAATGAATGATAATTATTTAAAAATACAAATGTATGCATATTATTTCATTTTATACAAGTGTAAATAAATAACCAAGAGTTTTGACAAATGTTAGAATGTAATACAAGTGTCACTTAAACTTGGTTTTCTTTTATTTATTTGTGTAATAAAGTTTAATTTCAGTTTTTATATATAAAACAAATTCTCTTTCATTTCTATTTCTTTTCTAGATCTAAATAAAAAGGAATCACATTCTCAAAAACTAAAATCTGAGACAAAACTTCTCATTTATCAAATCTAAAACAATAACCTGCACCATCTTCAAATATCATCATATACCCTGTAAAAGCATTTGTAAACAAGAACATGCATGTACATTTTTCAATTGCAATCTGGAAGTAAAACCTGTTGAAAACTGCATCAAAACAAAACCTGTTTTCGTTTCAAAACCCTGTAAATCTGAAGGCCTGCATACTTTCATCTGCATCATCTTCTATCTGGATAGTCTGCATGCAAGTGAGAATCAGGAGTAAATCCAGACTAGAATTTAAAGCTTCAAATTTGAAGAAACAATTCAAGTTTTAATCAAAAATAGAAGAACTGCATTTCTTAAAACTGAGAATCAAGCAAACCTGCATTTCTTATTCAAACTGTTAAAAGAAATTGCTCTGCCTTCAAGATACAAGTGAGTAACATTCTATTTTTTTTTTAAAAAAAGCTTAAATTTTTAAATAAGTTGCAGGATTAAATCCCTTTGATAAAATGTGTTGAATGTGTACTTGAATACATTATGCTGTGACTATGTATGTTTGTGATTCCTAAAGGGGTTCTCTCTGATTTTATGTAGATCATGGGTTCAGGTTCTTGTTTTATAATTCAAACATATAGATTTAAATCTCTGATTCAACTCAGATTTTATCAAACTTATTTGTTATGATAGGTTTTAGTTAAGATTTTAATTAAGTTAAAATGACATATAAAACAACTCTGTAAACCAAAAATTTACAGATTAAGTTTGAAAATGTGAAAATTCATGTTTAATAAATTATAAATTCAGTACTACGAATTTAATACATAGACCAAACAACGATTTTTAAGACTAAAAGTAGGATTTTTAGTTAAGGGTTAGGAGTACAGTTCTATGTTGAACTGTAAAGGGAAAAATTTGAAATTTTGGGGAATCTGAGAAAATGTAAGGGTAGGAATCCTTCAGGTAGGTGGAGGAGCTGTCATTGATGAATGGAAAATTATTAGATGATGATGCAAAACATTATGAAGACTATGGTGTGAATTTGTTGCCTGTAACCCTAGTTAAGATAGGTAGTTTGCTTAGGCCGTTTTTTTTAAGAAGGAGTGATTGTGTTGTCTGAGCTCCTGGGAAATGATAGCGGGTTGGTGGATGGACTCATGGCCGGAGTTGATGATATGCCAGTGGCCAGAAGGTAGTGGATGAGACGATGACAGGTTTGGGGAGTTTGGACTGTATGGTTCTAGGTTTCAAGAATTCGACTCGAATTCAAATTCGAGGTGGATAAGGGTAAGGAGATGGTTTTATTAGACTGGGGGGTTGAAGATTGATGAGCTGAAGTCACCGGAGAGGGAGGTTGATGACCGGAGGCATGGTGCACGTGCATCGTGCAAAACTTTTGGATCTGGTGTTTCTGGGTATAATGGAGTTTTTGTGCTCGAGACATAACTCGGGTATTTCCATGATTTGCCTGAAGATTTTGGTTAGATGACTCGAAGCACATATAGGGTTAACTGGGGTAATTTTTAATATTACAGTTTTCTTGAAAACTGTCTACAGGTTTAAGTGAAAATCATGTTCTAAATGAATAGGCCGTATTGATAAGATTTAAACAAATTCAAATCTGAAGTGATGAATTATAGTTCAAAGTGTTTGAATCTTATAAGTTTTTTTCAAATTTGAAAGTAGTTTCAGTTTAAAAAAAAAATAAGAAAGAAGAACCTGACAGTTTCTTCTAGAAATTGAATTCAGGTTGAAAATCTAAAATTAATTTAAGAACAACAGTTTGAATTCAAATTTAAGTTCAGCTTTTCTAAGGATTTTAAATCTTCAGTTTTTTTTTAAAAATGAATTTGTATTTTTAAATAAGTAGTTTTAAAATCAAGGTGTAAAGCAAGAGTTCAATTCAAACTTGAATTCAAATAATTTAGACAAGGAATGGGTTCAAATGTATTGAATTCAAAACCTGATATTTGAATAAGTTTAAAATTTGAATGTTTTTGAAACAAGTTTAAATTTAAATTGTTATTAAAGGTAAATTTGTTTCCAAACAATTTTTTTTTCCTCTTTGGATAAAGTCATTTATAAACATTTATAATAGAAAGTTAAATGATTATTAACTTGAATTTGAAATTTAAATAGTAATGTATTTAAACTTAATTTTAATCAAATTAAGACTTATCTTATATAAGTTTTATTTTATGTAATAAATGATATTTACATTTACTTTGGGAAGAATAAATGGAATTTAAAATTTGATAATGCTTTAATGAATATCATTTTTGAATTTTAGATTCAAAAATGGAATTTGAATTTAAATTTTAAAATTGCAATATTCTAAGTACACTTTGATATTTATATAACTATTAATAAGGAGTGGTTTATCTTAAAAATTATTAGGATATTAAAATAATTAAATAAATAAGATAATGAAGAAGTAACTTATTTATTTAATTTATTTAATTAATAATTTGGAATAATTTAAACTGGAGATAATTAAGAAATCATTAAGGAATAAATAATAATTAATGATGGTCATTAACTAAGGTTTATTTGATAATTGATTAATATGATTAATTTTCAATAATGAATTAGATTGATTAATTAATGTTAGTAAATTATAAAATTTATTTAAGTTTAATTACTTAAATGAAAGTAATTAGGACATTAATTACTTAACGTAATTAATGAAGTTTATTAAGGTTGGTTTAAATTAATTCATTTAGTTTAATTAATTTTATTCATGAGATTTGATAATAATTACCTGATGTAATTAATGTAGTGAAATTACCCACTGAAGTAATTAAAGATAAGTACTGAATGTAATTAATAAATGATATTGGGATTGTGAAAATAATTTGGATTAAATTATTTTGTATAATTAATCAAGTGATTAATTAAAGAAATTAATTAAGGAATAATTAATTTGATAAGTAATTAAGGGCAATTAATTACAGTATGAGATTAATCAAAGGTGATCAATAATTATTGATTAAGTAAGATTAATTACTGAAAGTAATTAATTTAATGGAGTAATTAATTAAGAGTCGTTAATTAATATAACTAATGATGTAATTAAGATTGATTAATTAAAATTAATTAATCAACGATAAGTAATTAAGGGTAATTAATTAATTGTAATTAATTAAGGATAAATGTAATTAATCATAGTTAATTAGTTAATGAGTAATTAAAAGATTAATTACTGTTTTTGGTTTAGGGTAATTAATTTTGTGGAATTAATTAAAGTATAATTAATTAGGTTTGATTAATTAAGATGATAAATCAGAGGTTAATCAATTAACGAATTGGTAATTAATTAATGATGATGTAAGCAAAGATTTATTTTGATATAAGTAATTAATTTAATTCATTTTAAATTAATTAAAGATGATGTAATTAATTTAATTCATTTTAAATTAATTATAGATAGTATGATTATAAATCATTGCTTATGAATGGTTGTTATTGGTTGCTTTGAATAGTTTTGAATCTCAGAAATGAGATTAGTAATGATTGATATGGATGCATTGGTTGCATTGTGATATTGATATGGATTGTCTTTTAATAGTGATAATGTAGATTATCTGTGGTTTAATAATGATAATTATCTGTTGTGAATCTATGAATTATTTATCTGTGTGTATATAGATAATATAATTGAATTTTTTTAAACTCTAAAACAACTTGGACCAAAAAGACACGCTTTGGATTTCGATGAGACCGGGATCGGGTTCCATATTTGGATATGCGAAAACCACATCGATTCCAATTAAACGTTAGGTCGTTAATCCAAGTGGAGCGAGTGAAGACACACAACGGAATACTAATATCTAACGCTTATGCTTTCTCGGATACAGACAGAAGTTTGTACAAAGAAAAAGAACCATTTTATTCAACACTATTAAAATTTTGTACAGATACAAGTTCCAAGGTAAAATGTAAAAGAAGAATGCAGGGGTCGATACCCGCACAATTACGGGTCAGTACATGCAAAAAAGGCAAAAAGCGATATGAAAGCTACAGAACCAGAGCCATCATTTCTTCTTCCGTCCACCTTTTGAGCCCGCACCCGGCCGAATAACCAACTTCTTAGGCCGGCTTGTAAGAGTAGGGGATGAAGGAGAAAGTGGCTCAGTCGGACTTTCTTCTGTTTCTTCTTCCCCAGTTAAGGATCCCTTCTTCTTCTTCCTCTTGGAAACTCCCTGCTTTCCTCTCTTCTTGGAGGAAGACCCACTCCCTGGAGAAAGAAGTTTAGATAACGGTTCAGCGTCAGAGCCAGTTGGTTCTGGAGTCCTCTCGCTTCCTTCAATTTCTTCTCCTCTCGGATCTTGAGAAGCAACAGGATCGTCTAAGCCGTGAAGAGCTTCTATTTGCTCCTCTTGTGACCCGGGTTGCGAGGCAGAAGGAGGAGTGACCTTAAGAGGCGGAGAAGGAATAATTGGAGGAGGAGAAGCCTGAACAATGCCCGACGTTTTCTCTACAGAAGGAAAAAAGTTCAAGTCAGTAAAAAGCGAAGATAAAGGTTCGCTGAGATTCAAGAAGTAGTCAAAAAGCTCATCAAGTTCGTAAGAAACAGATGAGCAGTCTACTTGGGCAAGATTGTCAGTAGGGTTACCTGCAGAAGTTGGTTCCCTGACTTCAACTTCGTAAGCCTGTGCCTCGGCACTCTCGCCGCCTTCATCTCCACCTTGTATGCTTGTGATCTCAGTGGTAACTTTAGTAGGAGATGGGGAATGAGAACTAGAACCGATAATGTCAATTTCGGCTGAAGGAGAAGGTTGAATTGGAGCAGTTGAGATGATTTTTCCTGAATATTCTTCTGCCGCTGTTTCGGCCCTTAATTTTGCAAGCTGTTCTCTCCCCCTAGCGAGAGCGACACGAGCATCATCATCAAGATAATGCTCCTCAAGAGCTGACTCAGCATAGCCAGCGCCGTTACCACCAAGCATATCGAGTGCGGCCTCCCAAACTTCAGCCAGAGTAATTTCATACTTGGGGCCTAGAAAGGCGAGGCTACCGTGCCCCAAGACGCTATGCAGGTAGAAATAAAATAACGTTGAGCTGATGTTGGTCCTCGTTGCCTCGTGAGATTCTTCAGCTGCAATTTTGCCGGCAACGGCCTCATCACGCTCCATTTCAGCTTTAGAAAGTTGAAGCTTAAGCATTTGGATCTCCGCCTCTTGGGAGCTGTTTTTCTTCCGAAGCTCTTCAATATCAACAACATAGCCCTCACTAATTCTTTTTTGCACTTCGAGCCTGTCTTCGGCATCCCTTTGGCTGGCATGAGCATCTCTCACTTGTTTTAGGAGCACTTCTTCTTTTTGAGAATTGGAAGTAGAGGAAGCAGCAAGCTCTTGTTTCAGTTCTTCAACTTTTGCTTCAAGCTCTTCATTGTAAGAAGCAATGCTCCTCATCTCAGTGTCATGTTGCTCAAGAACCTTTTGCCATTCGGCTTTATCATTTTCCATAGTGAGCATGGCCTCTATGTTTGCACGATTAACCCTTTGGAGCTCGTCAACAAGTTTTTGCCAGTTCGACATCCTCTCAATATCAAGCTTGACGGCATCGAGGTTTCGTAACATAGCAGACTTGTCAATGGGGACCAAGTCCAGGTCAAACCTTACTCCCTTCAGACACCACTGTGGAAACCGACTTTGCAAAGTGGCCGGACCCGGTCCGACTTGGAATTTGGGCCTGCTAATTATTGTTTGGATGTCTGTCTTCCCGAGAGCGGGAGAGCCGGAAGGAATGTCAAGCGAGGCAGGGGCAGTAACCTTTTCAGGAGTTGTAGAGGTGTGCTTCTCACCATGTCGGTCTCGCTTGCTCGAATCTTCAACCATATGACTTTTTCCTCTGTCATCATGGGATTTTCTTTTATGGGAATCGTCGCCTCTCTGCGAAGAATCGTGGCGCTCCTCCCCCTCTCTTCTTTCATAACGCTCCTCTTGAGCCCTCTTCTCTTGAGCCTTTCGAGCGGCTATTTCTTCATCAGATTCTCTGTAAGAGGGGAGGTAACGCCTGTAATCATATTGGCTACGCCTCCCGTAGCGCTGGAAATCATCATAGTAGGATCCGCTGCGCCCCATCGGGGGATCTGAAATAAAAAAGAGCTAAATTTTAGAATTCTTCAAAGTACAAAAGTCAGAAGCATAAAAGTGCCGAAAAAATTCTAAGTGTGTGTGATGTGCAAACAATGCGCATCAAACTACGAACCACTCTTTAATTGAGGAGTGGTTGTGGGTGTAATAGTTAGCGTCAACTCTTGAGTTGACGGAGTCTGTTGCAGGATAGAAGTCGCTCCAACTACTGAAGAAGAAACCCCGGTAGTGATAGGATCATCTTTAAAGATCTCTTGCGAAGTGGCAAAAAGGTCAATAAGCCCTTCGAAAGTATCGTCCCTGCTCTGCTTGACAAGGCTAGTTTTCTCGGCTTCTTCGCCAGATTTCTGTGACAGTCGGGGAGATCCCTGGGGCTCTTCTTCCTCAATAACCGGGGCAAGTTCGACAGATGGCCCCACAACATCAACAGAAGTGGAGCACTTCACTAGCGAAGCCTCAGGAGCAGGTCCTTTTGGTATGGATGTGTCTGCAGAAACCGGGTCATCTGATGCTTTAGGTGGGGAGTCTGAAACCTCGCAGGGGTGTGTGGAGCGAGAAGGGTGAAGAAGTCCGAACTGGTGAAGGAATTCGTCGTTCAGCACAAATTTCATATCCCGCTCTTCAACCGGTACCGCTACAAGCCTCTCCAGAGTTGGCTTGTGACTGGGATCTCTACAAGGAGGGGGAAGCGCTGAAAAAGAAAAGGAATGATGATGAAGTTAACACTTGGCAATTCGAACTTCAAAAGACTCAGAATATAGAGGAGGTAAAGGTAGATGATCTTACTTCCTTCTCTCCACACATCATAAAACCCCGGGGGGCAACGGACATAGAAGAATTAAGTTAAGAACCCATGGGCAGTATCAGGGATGCCAACGATCAATTTACGATTTCGTGCGCTTCTCACAACGGTAATAGAAGGATGATCCTTAGTCCTAGTAAAGGAGCATAGGAAGCAGATCTCGTCAAAGCTTGGAAGCCGGTCAAATGTTCTCCTAAATAGCACGCACAACCCCATCAGAATGGCATAGCCATTAGGGTGTAGCTGGATTGGGGAGATAGCTAACCGAAGAAGTAGATTTTGGAGAAATTTGTTGAAAGGGGGAATGGCCCCGCTTACGTACATTTGCCGATTAACCGCTACGAAGCCAGTAGGCGCCACATCAGCGGTGTCACCTTTTTTAGGGAAAATGGCGTCTGCTTCATCAATGCCAAACTGACCACACAACTGACGAAAAACTTTGTACGATAAGGTGGTGGGGGCTCTTTCCGGAGGATTGACTAGTGAAGCCGGAATAACAGCTGCCTCTCCAGCTTGAACTATTGTATCTTCTTCCTGAGAAGTCATTCTACACAAGCAACTGGATATTCAAATGTGAAGGTGCACGTTTCCTAAAAGTGTGAAGTGTCGTGCAAAACTAATAAAAACAGGAAGTAAATATAACTGGAATTAAACTAGTCGATGATTGATCGATTACAAAATTTCAGAACTTGTTAATATAAAGTTCAAGCATAATATTAGTGCAGGCTCGTCAGTTTCAATTGACTATTTCAGTGTTGCTTTAATATTTTACTTGAAATTGATGAAAGCGCTTCGTCACACAATTTATTTGAGTTAATTATCTGTTATTAACTAATCTGTCATTTGACGTGGGCAGTCGATGGCAGTATATTTGTCCCATTTTTCTGCAAGTGTTGTGTTTAACAGGTTGATAGCGTTAAAGTTAGAATAATCTGTAAAGAAACGCAACAAAGTTCAAGCAGTATATTCTGGCGATTCAAATTGGAAGTACAATCAAGTTTTGACGACATCTTGAAGTTTTCAAATTTTTGTTCAAGCCATTTAGTCACAGTCCAAAAATCCTCTAAGCCCTAAGTCGCTCACAACCTAACAGAGGGATGAAATTGGCTTAGGCTAAAGGAAATAATTCGGCCGTAAAAGATTGTCTAAGTGCTGAGTCGTCCACGATCTAAAGGTTAAGTCGCCCACGACTTACAAGACTTCCTGCAAGTTAAGTCGCTGGCTCATTGAATCGTTGGTCCTATAAGCCGCAAGACGTGTTGAGAAGAAAAGGCTTCGGCTTGAAATGGAGTGGATCTCTCGAGGTCTTAACTCGGCTACGACTCACGACTAAATTGTTCACAACCCTAAGGCCAAGTCATGAAAATCTCAAATAAAGACAAAGCAATGGAGTACAAATGAAGCTAAGTCTTAAGTCGTCTATGTTAACGCTAAATATTGAACGCTAACACCCCGGTGTGTAGAAGGTAATTATGAAAGCACCACCCGTTGGTACAGGAACAAAGTATAAGCAGAGAAATCACAGAAAAGCTATAAAAGACACAATATTTATAGTGGTTCGGCTTAAGATCTAGCCTACGTCCACTTTAAAGCTCTTTATTGCTGATTTGGTTACAATTCTTTACAATCAACTCCGATTACAACACACTTAGACAAATAGCTCAAACCCCGATGTAGAAGAATCCTTCGAATGCATGGCGAATGAGTTAGATTTCCTCTTGAGATTTGTTGAAATGTCTTTGGTGATTGGAGTGATAGAAGTGTTGCTTGAACGTTGCTTCAAGTCGAGACAATGGCCGAGTAATGGCGTCCAGGAAGTGAGCCAAAAAAAGTCCCTTGAATGTTGGAGGTGGCCATCTATTTATAGGCAAATTTCTGGGCTGGAATTGTTGATCAAGCCATAAGTCGTGACCGACTCAGGATGAACCGTGACCGACTCAAGATGAGCCGTGACCGACTCACATACCACGAGTCAGCAGGCAGCGGCATAGGTGTATCGGTATTAAGCTTGTTCCTTGTTCGCTTGAGTCGCCAGCGACTTATGATAGGTCGTTAGTCATCCTAAGTCGTTGAAATCCTTAGGTCGGTCTGCCCCATGAGTCGCTAACTCCATGAGTCGTTAACCCGTTGAGTCGGCCGGCACCTTTAAGTCGCTAAGGTTATAACCCGGTGAGTCGTTATCCCTCCTGAGTCGTTGAGTCGTAACCCTTCAAGGCCGTTAAGTCGGTAACTCCTCAAGGCTGTTGAGTCGGTAACTCCTTAAGGCTGTTGAGTCGGCAACCACTCAAGGCTGTTGAGTCGGCAACCAGATAAGTTGAGTCGCTGGCTTACTTCACTCTTTAAGTCGTATACCGTTTTGGTCGGGGCGCTGCCCCGCACCCCGCCGGGGGCGCTGCCCCCTGGACCATTGCGACCTGACCGATCAGGTCGAACACCGTAGGCGGTGGCGTTGCCCACGCACCCCCACCTTGGGGGGTTGGCACCCCCCCTGGACCCCCCCTCCGTAGGGGATCTTATCTGAAAATTCATTCAACAGAACTTGCTTTATTGGGAGGTTAAGTCGACCATCCTTCGAGATGAAATATCATTGGCTTCTCGGTCGATTTTTGATATCACGGCCTTGCTGAAAAAGCAGAGTTAACACTTGCCCCTCGAAGTATACGCCTAGGGACTAGGTCATGTGCTTCGATTCTTCTTAACTCGTGCTTTATTGAGCTGCTGAGCTTGTACTTAGGCAACTTTACTTTGTTTTGTCCTGCAGCCTTTTGAACTTGACCAGAACTTGTTGCATCTCTTTATAGATTATTTTAACAACCTATTAAATGCAACATTTGCGGAAAAATGGGGCGAATATACTCATCACCGATTGCCCATATCGAGTTATGGATTAGATCAAAGAACTGATATTTTACGGTTGGTAAATTAGTATGGATTTGATGAAGTGTTGCGAATCAACTATCTTGAATGAAGTATCAACAAAAAATTTACACAGTTATAACTGCAATTTGCATTGATACTGCACTTATTTTCAAATAACAAGCCTCGAATTTTTCTGAATTGAGATATTTGCCAACCAGTATTATTTCGAGTATTACTTTATTAGCTTGTTATTCAAGTAGCTTTGCACAACACTTCACACGCTTTTGGGAAACGTGCACCTTTATTTTCGAATACTCAGTTCTTTAGGTAGAATGTCTTCTTGATAAGAAGAAATAGTGGAGCAAGCTGGATTTTTTCACTTCTGAGATTTTCAGAATTCGAGTTGTTGAGTGCTAATTTCGTTCTTTACTTTGTAGCATTCCCTTCTCTTTCTGAATATTCCAGTCATAAGTCAATTTTTAAAAGACTAAGTGCTGTGGCGGTTAAAGAGAGGAGTGTTAAATTTCTGCTGAAAGATGAATTTTTGGACTTAATTCGGACTTTTTTCCCTCATTTGATTGACTTGGCCTTATGATGCCCCTGATTTTCAAGCAGAGACTTCAGGTGCCCCAGCTTCCGTAGAGGAACTTGCATCTAGGAGACCTGCAAATGTATGAATTTTTTTTATAGTATGGAATGAGATGATTCTTCCTACTTGTACAGAATTTTGTCTGTATTTGAGAATGCAATTATTCCTCATTTTCATACAAGTTTCTTTATTCTCTTTGCATGATTTTGCAGTGAGCTTGTGGTACGTTGCTTGGGTACTGCTTTTATTAATGTAGCAATATTATATTGCCCCCATACCACAACTCATTGTAATATTCTCCATTTTGAGGAGATTTTAGAAGACTTGTACTCTTACTTTAGAGAATAACTCTTCCATTTTGAGAAGGCATGCACTCTTTCTTTAGAGAATAATTTTCCATTTTTGAGGAAATATTATTCTTGCTTTAGTAGAGTGCGCCTTGTGTTGGAGAAGCCTTTCTTCTTCTTCTTTTTTTTTGTTGCGCCTCGCTGGAGGGCTTTGATTTGACATTTCAACTCTGGAGAAGTGGGCCTCCACAGAGATTGCACTTCAGCTTTGGTGAAATGTGCCCCCGAAGAGGTCTTTATTTGGCATTTCAGTTCTGGAGAAGTGGTCCTCCGAAGAGTTTGCACTTCAGCTCTGGTGAAATGTGCCCCGAAGAAGTCTTTATTTGACATTTCAGCTCTGGAGAAGTGGGCCTCCGAAGAGTTTTCACTTCAGCCCTGGTGAAATGTGCCCCCCGAAGAGGTTTTTATTTGGCATTTCAGCTCTGGAGAAGTGGGCCTCCGAAGAGTTTGCACTTCAGCGGTGAAATGTGCCCCCGAAGAGGTCTTTATTTGGCATTTCAGCTCTGGAGAAGTGGGCCTCCGAAGAGTTTGCACTTCAGCTCTGGTGAAATGTGCCCCCGAAGAGGTCTTTATTTGGCTTTCAGCTCTGGAGAAGTGGGCCTCCGAAGAGTTTGCACTTCAGCTCTGGTGAAATGTGCCCCCCGAAGAGGTTTTTATTTGGCATTTCAGCTCTGGAGAAGTGGGCCTCCGAAGAGTTTGCACTTCAGCGGTGAAATGTGCCCCCGAAGAGGTCTTTGTTTGGCATTTCAGCTCTGGAGAAGTGGGCCTCCGAAGAGTTTGCACTTCAGCTCTGGTGAAATGTGCCCCCGAAGAGGTCTTTCTTTGGAATTTCAGCTCTGGAGAAGTGGGCCTCCGAAGAGTTTGCACTTCAGCGGTGAAATATGCCCCCGAAGAGGTCTTTGTTTTGTTTGCATTTCAACTCTGGTGATGTGAAATTCCGAAGAGCGGCTGTTGCACTTCAACTCTTGGTGAAATGTGCCTCCGAAGAGGTCTTTATTTTGTTTGCATTTCAACTCTGGTGAAGTGAAATTCCGTAGAGCGGTTGTTCCACTTCAACTCCTGGTGAAATGTGCCTCCGAAGATTTCTTGGAAGTTACTCTCTCATGGTTGGAGGGTCATGACTCCTCCAATCTTTTTTGGTTGAGTAGAGAACTTTCTTTTTTACGGCATATGCTTCGTTAGAGTCTTTATCCTCCGAAGAGTTGTGCCTCCGAAGAGGACTTTAGTTGTTCCTTGTCCACTTGCTTATGCCTTGTCAGTGATCCTCTATTTTTTTTTAAGCTTGCACTCCCTTCTCTTACAAGTAGCCTGTTTAATCCAAAGAAGTGTACTTCATTGCTAGGCCAGTTCACGAGAACGGACATAAGCTTCTTAATTGGATGTTTGTTTGTTCAAACTTCTCAATTTATTAGCTAAAGCCCGTTTTCGGCGAAATCATTGACCGTTCAATTGAAGCACTTCTTATCTAGGATTTAAGCTCGGGAATTTTGCGACTTGGAATTTGTTGAATGATAACAAGAATCACTTGGTCTTGTAATGTGCAAGTTATGTTTTCGTTGCCTGCAAAAATTTAAATCGACATTTCAGTAATACATTTAATGTACTTTTCATATCGAAAATAAAGCAAGCATGTAATAATAATAAGGAACACAAGATTTATAGTTTCTATTATTTATTTGCACTGTTTTTACAACGGCATTTTATACAGGAATCATAAATCCAGTATTATTCTATGAATTTTAAGCAAAAGCCATTAAGTGAAATATGGCCATTAGGCATCATCTTCCAGAACAAGGATATTCTCTCCCTCCGGGGCTTGTCTCAAAGCATGAGCATATCTTTCCATCTCGTCCCCACTTCTGTCCGCTGGGTGAGGGCCCCCTATGATAGCATTAATGATAAGCCTCTCAGATCCCTGCGTTGCAGTTCTTTCATTTGGGCCGTAATGATGAGTGAGAAGTATTTTCCCCTGAGTGGATGAGGATGGATCATTCCTGTTTCTCCGGACATATTGTTGAAGTTTATTCTCTTTCAATAGCTTCTCAATTAGATCCTTCAAATGGCGACACTTGTCAGTGTCATGGCCAGGTTGATTGTGGAATTTACAGAGTCTTTCACTTTGCGTGGCATTTTTCCTAAGTCTCAACTTTTGTGGTTTAGGATATTCAACAATATCCTTCGTTGCTAAGAAAATGTTCTCTGGAGTATCAGTTAAGGGAGTATAATCCGATGGTTCAAAGTGGCGGTTTTTCTTTGGATTTCCCTGCTTTTTCCCATCATCATTCTTCCTTTTCTGTCCTCCAGACTCTCCTTTATTAGAAGCAACATTGACATTCTGAATTTCGGTCACGACTGCTTTTGTTGGCACAGGAAAGCTTTCCAAGCGCATAAACTCGTCGGCCTTCTTATAGAATTTCTCAAGTGAGTTTGGCTCCTTCATTTTTAGCCATTTGCCAAATTCACTCGATTTATCGATATCCCGCATCAGGTAAGTCAAAACCATCCGTGGCTCTGCATTATCAACCTCGGCCAAGGCTATATTGAAGCGGTTTAAGAACGATCTGATAGACTCCCCGGGATTTTGTTCTAGACTAGAGAGTGACATTATATCCTTGGCCTTTGTAGCATATAGCCTGAACTGATCTTTGAACTTTCGTGTTAAGTCGGAAAATTGATCCACGGATCTAACTGGCAGCTTTGTGAACCAAAGTAAGGCCACTCCCTCTAAGTATATCGGAAAGTATCGGCACTTGATTTCATCTGTTGCTCTTGCCCCGGTCATATGCCAATCGTACTTGTACAGGAACTGATTAGGGTCACTTGTGCCTCGATAGGCCGGGATAGTAGGAGGTACAAATTTCCTTGGAAACTCTGCCTTCAAGATCTTTTCGGTGAACGGTGTCTTACTTGGAGCAAACCCCCAATCATTTTCATCCTCTTGCCTCTGCATGCTCTCTTTCATAATTGAGCGAATCATCCCTGATAGGTACTCCTTATCGTTCAGAGACTTTACCGGGCAGAAGTCAGCAGCTCTTTCAGAAGTTTGCCTGGGCAAATGTTCGTGAAAAATTGGCTGCGGCCTTGAACCTTCAGCTTGAGAAGGTGCCCCTGTGGCGGTGCCAACTGCTCTTTGAGGGATACCTTTCTCTTGGGAATCATGGGCATCATCTGCAAAGGTCTCTTCATTATTTTCTGTTTGACGGTTTCCCCTAAGTAAAGCATTCATTCTTTCCAGCATTAGAGCGTTCTGGGCTTCCATTTGCTGATATAACCCAGAAAATGCAGCATCAAACACCTCTTGTGTAATTCCAACACTCGGAGCTGCTTCATTTGGAGCAAGAGAAGTGGTAGTATTCTCATGAGCATCACCGGATCTATCAGATCTAAGCTGTCTTCCAGTAGCCATTATCTCGGATAAACTTCTGGTCTTTAGAGAGATTTTTTCAACAAACTTTCGCGAAGCAATGGTGAAAGTATTCCTGAGTTCAATTCTCAGTGAAAGCACCAAAAATGTTAACGCTAAATATTGAACGCTAACACCCCAGTGTGTAGAATGTAATTACGAAAGCACCACCCGTTGGTACGGGAACAAAGTATAAGCAGAGAAATCACTGAAAAGCTATAAAAGACACAATATTTATAGTGGTTCGGCTTAAGATCTAGCCTACGTCCACTTTAAAGCTCTTTATTGCTGATTTGGTTACAATTCTTTACAATCAACTCCGATTACAACACACTTAGACAAATAGCTCAAACCCGATGTAGAAGAATCCTTCGAATGCATGGCGAATGAGTTAGATTTCCTCTTGAGATTTGTTGAAATGTCTTTGGTGATTGGAGTGGTAGAAGTGTTGCTTGAACGTTGCTTGAAGTCGAGACAATGGCCGAGTAATGGCGTCTAGGAAGTGAGCCAAAAAAAGTTCTTTGAATGTTGGAGGTGGCCATCTATTTATAGGCAAATTTCTGGGCTGGAATTGTTGATCAAGCCATAAGTCGTGACCGACTTAGGATGAACCGTGACCGACTCAAGATGAGCCGTAACCGACTCACATACCACGAGTCAGCAGGCAGCGGCATAGGTGTATCGGTATTAAGCTTGTTCCTTGTTCGCTTGAGTCGCCAACGACTTATGATAGGTCGTTAGTCATCCTGAGTCGTTGAAATCCTTAGGTCGGTCTGCCCCATGAGTCGCTAACTCCATGAGTCGTTAACCCGTTGAGTCGGCCGGCACCTTTAAGTCGCTAAGGTTATAACCCGGTGAGTCGTTATCCCTCCTGAGTCATTGAGTCGTAACCCTTCAAGGTCGTTAAGTCGGTAACTCCTCAAGGCTGTTGAGTCGGTAACTCCTCAAGGCTGTTGAGTCGGTAACTCCTCAAGGCTGTTGAGTCGGCAACCAGATAAGTTGAGTCGCTGGCTTACTTCACTCTTTAAGTCGTATACCGTTTTGGTCGGGGCGCTGCCCCGCACCCCGCCGGGGGCGCTGCCTCCTGGACCCCTGCGACCTGACCGGTCAGGTCGAACACCGTAGGCGGTGGCGTTGCCCACGCACCCCCACCTTGGGTGGTTGGCACCCCCCCTGGACCCCCCCTCCGTAGGGGATCTGATCTGAAAATTCATTCAACAGAACTTGCTTTATTGGGAGGTTAAGTCGACCATCCTTCGAGATGAACTATCATTGGCTTCTCGGTCGATTTTTGATATCACGACCTTGCTGAAAAAGCAGAGTTAACAGTCTATAAACAAACACAACCTGAAGGGTTAAGTCGTGCGTAATTAAGGTCGTAAGGGATCTTAAGTCAGTTACTTCGAGAATTGTGCAAATCGCCAGAGTTGTGAAAATCTCACAACATCTCACCTAACCCGTTAACCTTCTAACACTTAAGCCATTAGCCCGATAATCTCTCAATCGACAACAACCCCAGTTCTGCCACACCACCGAATCGTCGCGAATCACGAGTCCTCTTAAGTCAAATCAAATAAACTTCGAGTTCTTCGATGACCAATGCAACAATACTCGCACAGTTAAAGGGGGGAATCAGATACGGAAGACGGGGCTCAAAGATTGACAATGATAATCAACGATTGGAAAATAGGGAAAATTGCTCACGTGATATGAAACTGGAGATGGTTGGAAGTAAATCAAGTCAGGATCGCCGTAGGAAGCTCGGAGAAATGCTGATGGCGAATACGAAGAAAAGCTCAGAAACTTGTTAATGGCGGAAGTATGCAACTGAAGAGATAAAGTAATGAGAAGAAACGACCTAAGCCATTTATACCTCGGGGGAGTGGAAGATGATCGGCACGTGCGTGTCAAGATGAGTCGAAGTACACGACCTACGACTTAGGCGCGTACTTCGAGGGGCAAATGTTAACCCCGTTTTGTCAATGAGTTAAGGCCTGGGCCGGCTCATCAGATAAAGTTCTCAGCGACTCAGTGGACCTACGACTCAAGGTACTTCAAGATTCAATTGATTGTCGACTTAACGAATTGAGGATATGCACGAGTTGAAGAATTGAACGTTTTACGACTTAAGGAGGTGAATGGTTTACGACTTAAGGATAGAACGACTTTATGAATTGACAGACTAAGCGACTCACAACTCAGAGAAATCTGCGACTTAAGGCCTCTACGACTTAAGATATGTCATGTCTCAGGGGAGGTACACGAGTTAAGGAGTCTACGAGCTAAAGAGCCTGCGAGTTAAAAGCTTACGAGCTAAGGAGCTAACGACCTAACAGGATTAAGACCTAAGCGACTTAGGGACTGTCACGACTTAAGAAAGTCCACGACTTAAAGACGTTACGACCTAAGACTTAGAGAGCAAGTTCAATACCATGCCGTAATAGGATGACTCGTTGACGACTTACGACCTAGTTTAAGTCGTACACGACCTAAAACCACAGAGTCAAGATTTTAGTGTTGCCTCACTTTAAACCGTGACCTCTTAACTCGCGAACGAGTTAGGAATTGTATCCAGATGAACGAGGAAAAGCTCAGAATCACTTCACTTGCTCCACTGCCTTCTGACTCTTGAACCTTGAGTCGAGTGCGACTTACGACTCTCCATGAGTCGTACACGACTCATGACTTGCGAAAACCTCTTCCTAGAATTCTCTATAAATAGAGGGCTAACTCCAACATGAAGGGGACTTTTGGGATCATTCTCTTCGTGACATCAAGGCTCTACTATCTTCAAGACAATCTAAACTCCATCACTTCAAACTCACACAAGATTTTTAGACCAAACTTCACACAAAGATTCGACATATCCAATCATGGATTCAAAGAACTTTGTCACGACGAAGTCTTCTCTATCTACTTGTCTTTTTGAATTGAGTTGGATTGTAATTGAAAGAGATTGTAATAAGTTTTAATTCAGTCAGCAATAAAAGGGATTGAAGTGGACGTAGGCTTGATCATTAGCCGAACCACTATAAAACTGCTGTTGTTTACTGTTTTTTCTACAGTTTTCTGCTTATACTCTGTTCCCGAATCATCGGGTGGTGCTTTCACAACTACACTTTACACACCGGGGTGTTAGCGTTCAAATTTGAGCGTTAACAGAATTCAAAATCTGATATCTGAATATGTTTAAAATTTGAATGTTTTTTAAACAAGTTTAAATTTAAATTGTGATTAAAAGTAAATTTGTTTCCAAACATTTTTTTTTCCTCTTTGGATAAAGTCATTTATAAACATTTATAATAGAAAGTTAAATGATTATTAACTTGAATTTGAAATTTAAATGGTAATGTATTTAAACTTAATTTTAATTAAATTAAGACTTATCTTAAATAAGTTTTATTTTAAGTAATATATGATATTTACATTTACTTTGGGAAGAATAAATGGAATTTAAAATTTGATAATGCTTTAATGAATATCATTTTTGAATTTTAAATTCAAAAATGGAATTTGAATTTAAATTTTAAAATTACAATATTCTAAGTACACTTTGATAATTATATAACTATTAATAAGGAATGGTTTATCTTAAAAATTATTAGGATATTAAAATAATTAAATAAATTAGATAATGAAGAAGTAACTTATTTATTTAATTAATAATTTGGAATAATTTAAACTGGCGATAATTATGAAATAATTAAGGAATAAATAATAATTAATGATGGTCATTAACTAAGGTTTATTTGATAATTGATTAATATGATTAATTTTCAATAATTAATTAGATTGATTAATTAATGTTAATAAATTATAAAATTTATTTAAGTTTAGTTACTTAAATGAAAGTAATTAAGACATTAATTACTTAATGTAATTAATGAAGTTTATTAAGGTTGGTTTAAATTAATTAATTTAGTTTAATTAATTTTAATCATGAGATTTGATAATAATTACCTGATGTAATTAATGTAGTGAAATTACCCAGTGAAGTAATTAAAGATAAGTACTGAATGTAATTAATAAATGATATTGGGATTGTGAAAATAATATGGATTAAATTATTTTGTATAATTAATCAAGTGATTAATTAAAGAAATTAATTAAGGAATAATTAATTTGATAAGTAATTAAGGGTAATTAATTACAATATGAGTGTTAACGCTCAAATTTAAACGCTAACACCCTGGTGTATAGGATGTGATTGTGAAAGCACCACCCGTTCGTACGGGAAACAGAAATAAGCAGAAAGTATGCAGAAAAACAGTAAGAGACACAGTATTTATAGTGGTTCGGCTTATAATCCAGCCTACGTCCACTTTAATCTTTTTATCACTAGTTTGATTACAATCCCTTACAAGATCTTTCAATTACAACACACTTCAAGTTATAGGATATGTAAAACAAGTAGCTCAAGCTTTGATGTTGACAATCATCTTCAAATCCATGGTGAATGTGGATGATTCCTTCATGGAGTTCCTTTAGAAGTTTGTTGGATCTAAAAAGCTTTGAAGTAGTCTGGAATTCGGCAGAGTAATGGCGCTTGAAGAGAATGAGCCAAAAGTCCTTCGCATGTTGGAGATGGTTGCATATTTATAGAGAGTTCTGGGCGAAAAAAAGTGCTAAGTCCTAACTCGTGGCCGACTTAAGATAAGTCGTGTTCGACTTAAGGTAAGTCGTCCCCGAGTCACTGAGCTGAGTCTATGGCAGTTCGCCTTTTTTGAACCCATCCCTAAGTTCTAAGTCGTGTATGAGTTATCTGGCTGCAATTGCTAATTTCCTTTCTTTAGTCGTATACGACTCTTTCTATGCCGTAAGTCGTAGTCGACTTAACTAATTGCAACTGGTTTAAAGCAAGTCTTAACTCGTAGACGAGTTAAGAGATGTGTCTTTAGGTCGTATCCTCTTTAAGTCGTAAGGGTCTTAAGTCGTACAAACTGCAGTTATCATTAAGTCGTAGGCCATCCATTTCGTTAAGTCGTGAGCCGCTTATCTCGTAAGCCTATTATCTCGGGTTCCTGTTTATCTCGTAGAGGCTTAACTCGTGGATGATCTTAACTCGTACACTTGCTAATTTGCAGATCTGCTAATCTCGTAAAGGCTTACCTCGCAAGTAGCTTAACTCGGGTACTCCTTAACTCGTAGGCCGCTTATCTCGTAAGCTTGCCAACTCGTAGAGGTCTTTAAGTCGTAGGAAGTTACTGACTCATGTATCCTTTAACTCGTGCATGCCTTGAGTCGTACATGCCTTAACTCGTGGACCTGTTAACTCATGAACGAGTTAGGGTTAACATTTGCCCCTCGAAGCACACGCTTAAATCGTAAGTCGTGTGCTTCGACTTATCATAACTCGGTCATGTCGTTTCAAATCCCAACCTTTCTAGATATAAAAGCCTGAGTCGTCCTTCTTCTCATCACTTAACCTTTTAAACCGCTTTCTGCCATTAACGCATCTTCAAGCTCTCCGAGGCGATTTCGACCCGATTCATCTCCGATTCTTTCTAGCATCAAACAATCGTAAGCGATCTTGCTTCAAACTTCGACCGTTAACCATTGTTACTTTATGTATTCAGTTCTTCGTTTCTGGCCTGCCCCTTCAAACCCTACGAGTTCTGCCAAATCGATCACTGATGAATTCAAACTTGTTTGGCTTGACTTATGGCGATTTGTGATTTGAGGCGACCTGTAATGTGATAGATTTAGGTCGTTGTTTATTGTGAGGTTATTAGGTTTTCGGGTAGGGAATTGGAGAGGAAGGCAGGTTGGTTGAGAAATTTGACTGAATAGAGTGAAGAATTGTCTCATATACAACCCAGAGATTCTCCATGCGACCTAGCGAATTCCATGAATCGTAGCCGAGATAAGACTTAAAGGATTTCCAGTTGATTCGCATCATAGCCTTTTTCTTGTTCCTCGAGTTACGACTTAGGACTTAGGGGATTACCAGCTTGATGTGTTGACGACTTAGGATAGGAACGACTCATCCCTTGAGTCGGTTACGACTTAGTACTTGAGTCGGTTACGACTTAGCGCTTGTGTTTTTTAGGATCTGCCTAAACCTTGAATTGTTGCAGTGATGTTGAACTGTTGAACTTTGATGCCTTCTTTTACAAATTACTTTGACTCGCAAGCTAACAACCTGTCCAATACAACATTTACAGAAAAACCGGGGCGAATATACTGCCATTGATCGCCCTCTTCGAATGACAGATTAGCTAATAACAGTCATTAAACTTAAACAGATTGTGTGAATGAAGTGCTCAACTTATTAACTTCAAGTAAAATACTAAAGCAATACTGAAATAGTCAATTAAAATTGACCAGCTCGCATTAATATTATACTTGAACTAAAGACTAACAAGTTCTGAAATTTTTGTAATCGATCAATCGTCGACTAGTCTTATTTCAGTTATATTTACTTGTTATTTTTTATTAGTTTTTTGCACAACACTTCACACTTTTTTAGGAAACGTGCACCTTCATATTTGAATATCCAGTTGTTTGTGTAGAATGACTTCTCAGGAAGGTGATGCAACAGTTCGGACTGGAGAGGTAACTGTTCTTCCGGCTCCACTGGTTAATCCTCCCGAAAGAGCTCCTACTTCACTATCATACAAAGTTTTTCGCCAGTTGTGTGCTCAGTTTGGTATCGTTGAATCAGATGCCATTCTTCCCGAAAGAAATAACACTGCCGATATAGCTCCTTCTGGCTTTGTGACAATTAACCGGCAAATGTGCCTAAGTGGAGGCATTCCTCCTTTCAACGACTTTTTCCAACAACTTCTTCATCAACTGGCCATTGCTCCATCCCAGCTACACCCCAATGGCTATGCCATTCTAATGGGGTTGTGTGTGCTTTTTAGGAGAACACTTGATCGACTTCCAAGCTTTGGTGAAGTTTGTTATCTATGCTCTTTTACTCGGACTAAGGATCATCCTTCCATTACTGTTGTGAGGAGCGCCCGAAACCGCAAACTGATTGTTGGCCTCCCTGATACTGCTCACGGGTTTTTAACCCAATTCTTCTATGTTCGTTGCCCTCCGGGGTTTTATGGTGTGTGGAGAGTTGGAAGTAAGGGCGTTCAGCTTTATTCCTGACACATGTTTTCCTTATAAAATCTTTTCATAGCCTGAGTAGTTAGATGTTAATTTCCCTTTTTACTTTTCAGCGCTTCCACCTCCTTCTAGAGACCCAGGCTATAAGCAAATTTTTGAAAGATTGAATGCTGTGCCAGTAGAAGAGAGGAGTATAAAGTTTTTGCTGAGAGATGACTTTTTACATCAATACGGGCTTCTTCACTCTTCTCGCTATACTCAGCCTCGTGAAGCCCCGACTGAAGTTCCCGATTCCCCGACTGAAGCATCGGATGCCCCCGTTACTATCGAACAACCCTCATCAAAAGAGTCTAACATCGAAGCTTCATTGGTGAAATGTTCCACCCCTACCGACATTATGGGGTCATCTAGTAAGACGGCACTTGCCCCGATTGAGGAAGAAGAAGAACCTTCACAGCCTCTCGGGGGATTAGCTGATGTAGGAACTGAGAAAACAAGTCTCACCGAGCATGATGGTGACGATGTTTATGATGGGTTGAGCGACATAATAGTGACCTCACAGGAGCTTTTTAGAGATGACGTGTCTAAAACTATCTCTCCTATAATTGAGGCGACGTCCCTTCTTCGACTAACACCAACACAAACACCAACTCCTCATACCCAAGCTATCATCACCTCTACACCAATGAGTGGTTTGTAGCTTAATGCGCGTAGCTTGCACATCACACAACACTTAGGATTTTTTTGGCATTTGTTCATATTTAACTTCTTTTCTCCGGAAGTTTCTAAGACTTGCTATTTTTGCCTTTTCAGATTCCTCTATGGGGCGCAGCGGCAGCGGTTCTTATTACAAAGACTTTCGACGCTATGGAGGGCGTGGCAGCTATGATTACAAGCAATACTATACCGATCCCAGAGAGACCAATGAACAGAGAGCTGCGCGAAAAGCTGAAGAGAGGAGAAGGTATGAAGAACGTCATGAGGGAGCGGGCACGCGACATGAATCCTTCCCAAGGGATGATGATTCCCATAAACGTAAAACGCACGATGATAGGGGGAAGAGCCATATTGAGGATTCGAGAAAGCGGACCAAACTTGGCGAGGAGCACGTGCCCGTGACATCTGAGAGACCTGGCGCCTCAGTTTCTATTGACATCCCTTCCAAATCTCCTGCTCTTGAAGGAAGTGCCATCCAAACACTTCTCAACAGGCCTTCATACCATGTTGAAAGGGGCCCCCCGACCTTGCAGAGCCGATTCCCGAACTGGTGTTTGAGGGGGGTACGCTTCGACCTTGATTTGGTCCCCATCGACAAAGAAGCTATGTACAGAAATCTCGATGCTGTCAAGCTTGATATCGATAGAATGTCTGGATGGCAAAAGCTGGTTGATGAACTTCAAAGAGTTAATCGGGCTAACATCGAAGCAATGCTGACCATGGAAAATGACAAATCAGAATGGCAGAAGATTCTTGATCAACACAACGCTGAGATGAAGGAGATAGCCGAATACAATGAAAAACTCGAAGCTGAAGTAAAGCAGCTCAAAGATGATCTTGCCTCTTCTACTAATACTTACACCCAAAGAGAAGAGGTATTGCAAAAACAAGTGCGAGATGCGCACGCCAGCCAGAGGGACGCTGAAGCTAAAGCTGAGAGGTTAGAACAAGCTGTAGAGAACCACCGCACTGATGTCACCCAGTTGCAGAATAAACTGAGCGCCCGGGACATGGAGATTGAAGCGCTAAAAGCCCAACTTGCTCAGACCGAAAAAGATCGAGATGAGGCCATGGCTGGCAAAATTGCAGCCGAAGAAACTGCTCAGACCATGGAAACCGATATCAATTCGACTTTATTCGATTTTTATGTACACTGTGTCTTGGGACGCGGCAGCCTCTCTTTTCTTGGTCCTAAGTATGAAATCACCCTGGCCGAGGTGTGGGAAGCTGCTCTTAACATGTTTAAAGACGCCGGGTATGGCGATGAAGATTTTGAGGCGCGTTACCTGGATGAGGAAGCTCGCGCTGCTCTTGCGAAGGGGCGAGAACAACTTGCCAGGATGAGAACTGGAATGGCGGAAGAGGAACGTTCTGGAAAGGAATTAACGCTTACTTCCTCGGTCCAACCTCCAGTTTCTCCTGTGGTTGACATCACGGGTTCTAGCTCCTATACTCCGCCTGCAACTAAGACAGTAACTGAAACTACAAGTGCACAAGGCGGGGATGAAGGTGGTGAAAGCAACGAAGCACAGCGATATGAAATCAGCCTCAGAGATCCAACTGCCCCAGGTAAACTTGACACCGGACCAGCCCAAGTGGTGAACTGCTCGTTCGCTCCTTGTGAACTTGACGATCTTCTTGATTATTTTTCAAATGTCAATGAATTCCCGACTTTTGATTATTCCTCAAATGTCAATGAATTCCCGACTTTTGACGAGCCGTCATCCCCTCTCTTTTCGAAAGATACTGATATTTTAAGTTTTTTCTCCTTTGTAGAGAAAGCACCGAGTCAAACTCAAGCTTCTTCTCCCCCGGTGATCCTTCCTCCATCTCTTCAAGTGGCGCCTCCTTCTGCCTCGCAACCTGGGTCACAAGAAGAACAAATAGAGGCTCTTCACGGCTTGGATGATCCCATTGCTTCACAAGAGCAGAAAGATGAAAGGCCTGAGGGAGGTGACACATCTTCAGAGCGAACTCCCTCTGACGAGATTGTTCTATCTAAACTTGTCACTCCCGGGAGTGAGTCTTCCTCAAAAAGAAGAAAAAAGAAGCGTGGGACACCAAAGAGGAGGGGGAAGATAGTCACCACCACTGAAGAGGAGCTGAAAGCTGGACCGGTTGCGCCTTCCTCTCCCACTTCACTTATGCCCACCGACCGCCCTGATAAGCTGATCATTCGGCCGGGTAAAGGGTCTAAAGGCAGCAAAAAGAAGTGAAGATCTTCAGTTTCTAGTTTTTTGTGTTTTGCATGTACTGGCCGAGAATTGTGCGGGTACCGGCCCCCGCTTTTCTTTATTTTGAAACCTGTACCTGCATTGTAATTGAATAAAATGATTCCTCGTTTGTACAAACTTTTGTTTGAATTAAAGAATACATTTGTTATTCGTTTTGGCATGAGTTTATTTGATATTGCAGCGAGCTTATGGTATGTTACTTGAGCGTTACCTTTTGCTGGTTTAGTTATACCATATCGTGTGTAATTATACTATATTGCCCCCATTCCATAAGTATGCTGCAATATTCTATACCTCGAGGGGACTTGCACTCTTATTTGCTAAAGAATAATTATTTTATTTTTATTTTAAAAAGAATTCTTGTAGAGTGCAACCCCCTTCATATGAGTTTCTACGCGCTTTGTCCTTTGAAGAAATCACTTCTTTCTTTTTTGCTTAAGTACATTTTCTTTTTTACCGAGTGATTTCTTTTATGTAGCAAAGCGGACCTCTGAAGGGTACTTTAACTCCTTTTCTCTTCTTCTTCTTCCTTTTTTTTTTTTTTTTTTTTAAAAAAGAAGATCATTTTCCAGAATAGGTAAATTACTCTTCCTTTGTGAGTTAAAGCATGCCCCTGATGAGGATTTTTCTTTTTTATATATGGAAAGTTGTACCTCTACGGAGGGATTTTTTCACGTTTCAACACTTGGAAGTTTTATTTCAATCTCGGCGAAACGTGTACCTCCAAAGAGTTTTGCCTTAGAAAGCTTTTCCACGTTTCAACACTTGGAAGTTTTATTTCAATCTCGGCGAAACGTGGGCTTCCGAAGAGGTCTTTCTTCTTGATTGTGCCTCCGAAGAGGTCCTTATTTTGCTTGTCTTTCAACTCCGGTGAAGTGAAATTCCGAAGAGCGGCTGTTACACTTCAACTCCTGGTGAAATATGCCTCCGAAGAGGTCTTTATTTTATTTGCATTTCAACTTTGGTGAAGTGAAACTCTGAAGAGTAACTACCCCAACTCTTGGTGAAATGTGCCCCTGAAGAGGTCTTTATTTTGTTTGCATTTCAACTTTGGTGAAGTGAAACTCCGAAGAGCAACTACTTCGACTCCTGGTGAAATGTGCCTCCGAAGAGGTCTTTATTTTATTTGCATTTCAACTTTGGTGAAGTGAAACTCTGAAGAGTAACTACCCCAACTCTTGGTGAAATGTGCCCCTGAAGAGGTCTTTATTTTGTTTGCATTTCAACTTTGGTGAAGTGAAACTCCGAAGAGCAACTACTTCGACTCCTGGTGAAATGTGCCTCCGAAGAGGTCTTTATTTTATTTGCATTTCAACTTTGGTGAAGTGAAACTCTGAAGAGTAACTACCCCAACTCTTGGTGAAATGTGCCCCTGAAGAGGTCTTTATTTTGTTTGCATTTCAACTTTGGTGAAGTGAAACTCCGAAGAGCAACTACTTCGACTCCTGGTGAAATGTGCCTCAGAGAGGGTTTTCATCGCCTGGAAGTTGCTCTCTCATGGTTGGAGGGTCATGACTCCTCCAATCTTTTTTGGTTGAGTAGAGAACTTTCTTTTTTGTGGCATATGACCCATTAGAGGTCTTTTATCCTCCGAAGAGTTGTGCCTCTGAAGAGGACTTGTGTTGCTGATGATGGATTTTGGTTGTTTCCTCGTCTTCTTGCTTATGCCTTTCAATTCCTCTATTTTTCCTTTCCAAGTCGTCATTTCTCCTTTTTTGCAAGTAGCTGGTTTAATCCAAGGAAGTATACTTCATTGACAGGCAAGTTCGTGAGAACGGGCACTAGCTTCCTAATTGGATGTTTGTTTGTTCAAACAATCTCAATTTATTAGCAAGGGCTCGTTTTTACGAAATCATTAGCCGTTCAATTGAAATATTTCCTATCTAGGATTTGAATTCGGGTTTTTTATGACTTGAAATTTGTTTGTTGAATGATGGAGTGAATTGCTCGGTCTTATTATGTGCAAGTTTTACTTCCATTATCCTTGGAATTTGATCTCCTTCAACAGTAGTGAGTTTGAATGTGCCGTCAAGAAGCTTCTGAACTATCACATACGGTCCTTCTCAATTGGGCCCAAACACACCTGTCGCGGTCATAATTCTTTTCAGGACTAGATCTCCGATTTCAAAGCTGCGTTGGCGAACTTTAGAATTGAAATGTCTGGCTATTCTTTGTTGATGAGCTGCAACTCTGAGTTCTGCTTCTTCTCTTTTCTCATCAAGAAGATCTAGTGCTTCAGATTGCAACTTTTCATTTTCCATTTGACTGAAGTGGATTCTTCTATGTGAAGGGATCTCTGTTTCTACCGGAATCATTGCTTCCGACCCGTATGCTAATGAAAACGGAGTATGCCCAGTTGCAGTTTTGTGGGTAGTTCTATATGCCCATAGTGCTAGTGGTAGCTTATCGACCCAACCACCCTTAGCTCTTTCAAGTTGCTTTTTGATGGTTGACTTGATAATTTTATTTACTGCTTCCACTTGCCCGTTTGCCTGCGGATGAGCTACTGCTGAGAAGCTTTTCAGGATTTTGAATCGTTTACAAAAATCTTGGAATTCTTCACTTTCAAATTGAGTACCATTATCTGTAATTATCTTTTGAGGCACACCGTATCTGCAAATGATATTCTTAGTCACAAAATTTATCATCTTTTTGGAGGTGATGGTTGCCAATGGTTCAGCTTCAGCCCATTTAGTGAAATAATCTACAGCAACAATGGCATATTTGATTCCAGATTTGGCGGTTGGTAATGGTCCGATCAAATCTATTCCCCAAATTGCAAACGGCCACGGACTGGTCATTTGTGTGAGTTCAGTAGAAGGTGCTCTAGGAATTTTGGCAAATCTTTGACATCTGTCACATTTTCGAGAGTAATCTGCAGCATCTCGATTAATTTCTGGCCAAAAATATCCATATCGGAGAATTTTCTTTGCTAAAGTTTGACCACCTGAATGATCCCCACATTCTCCTCCATGTACCTCTGATAGGATTATTTTGGCTTCTTCTTTGGATACACATCGAAGTAGTGGCATTGAGAATCCTCGTCTGTATAATTGACCATCCTGGATTATATATCGAGAAGCTTTTCTCAGTAGCTTTTGTCGTTCTTTAGAGTTTTCTGGTAAAGAGCCATTGAGTAGATACTTTGTTATTGGAGTCATCCATGATTCTTGCTCTTGCGACATACTCATAACCCAATCGATATCCATTTCATCAATGCTTGGATTTGTCAAAACTTCCACTGGAACTAACCCTAAGGATTGGGCTTCGCCAGAACTTGAGTATTTTGCGAGAGAATCTGCTTTCATGTTTTCTTCTCGAGGAATATGACTTATCGTGTAATGGTCGAATTCACATAAAAGTTCCCAAGCCTTTGACACATAAGCGGGCAGATTTCCTCCTTTCGTTTGAAACTCCTTCTTGACTTGGCATACTATAAGCTGAGAATCACTGAAGATCTGTAACGCTCGAATGTTTAGTTCTTTAGCAATTTTCAAACCAGCAATCAGAGCTTCATATTCTGCTTCATTGTTTGTTGAAGGAAATTCTAATCTTAGCGCATAGCATAATGACCGGCCTTCAGGAGTTTCAAGAACAATTCCAGCACCTGAACAGTAATCATTTCTTGCGCCATCTACAAATAACTTCCATTGGATTGGGGAGTTCTCGATTGTTTCTTCCTCGCTGTTACCCTTGTTTGTAAATTCTGCAATAAAATCTGCCAAAGCTTGTCCGTTGATCGCTTTTCTAGGATGATAAGTGATGTCATATTGGCTCAATTCAATATTCCACTTTAAAAGGCGGCCCGAAGTCTCGGGGCGAAACAAGACTTGCTTTAAAGGTTGATCAGTGAGGACTTTGATAGGATGAGCCTGGAAATATTGCCTCAACTTTCTTGAGGCAATCAATAGACAATAGGCGAGTTTTTCCAACTTGGAGTAATTCATTTCTGCCCCAGTGAGTCTTTTGCTGATATAGTAAACTGGATGTTGAATCCTTTTGTCTTCCCGTACCAGCGCTGCACTTAAAGCATGAGATGAAACTGCCAAGTATATAAGAAGATCCTCGCCTTCGCCGGGCCTAGAAAGTATTGGAGGCGTTTCCATATGTTGAATCAATTCTTCAAAGGCTTTCTGGCATTCGGGAGTCCAATCAAAGTTTTTCTTTCCTTTCTTTAGAGCGTCGAAGAATGGAATGCATTTATCAGTAGCTTTGGATATGAACCGACTTAAGGCGGCAATTTTTCCATTGAGACTTTGCAATTCCCTCTTTGTTTTAGGAGCTTTGACTTCTTTTAAAGCAGTGATTTGAGCTGGACTAGCTTCAATGCCCCTAGCGCTCACGATGAAACCCAAGAACTTCCCAGATTCTACCCCGAAAGAACATTTTAAAGGGTTAAGCTTCATTCCGTATCTTCGGAGAATTGCGAACATTTCTGCTAAGTGTTCGATGTGATCCACTGCTTTCTTAGATTTTACTAGCATGTCATCAACGTAAACTTCCATAGTCTTTCCCAACTGCGGTTTGAACATAGCATTGACCAGTCTTTGGTATGTTGCCCCCGCATTCTTCAACCCAAAGGGCATAACTCTGTAACAGTAAAGACCGACATCGGTGATAAAGCTTGTGTCCTCCTGATCTGGCTCATGCATCATGATCTGATTATATCCGGAGTAGGCATCCATAAAAGACAACAATTCATGACCCGCTGTTCCATCTACCAGTTGATCGATCCTGGGTAATGGGAAGCAGTCTTTGGGACAGGCCTTGTTTAGATCTGAAAAGTCGATGCACACTCTCCATTTACCATTGGCTTTCTTAACCAGCACTGGATTTGAAACCCAATTTGGATAGGTAGATTCTCTGATGAAATTATTCTCCATGAGCCGGTCAACTTCCTCTTTCAATGCTGTCGACCTTTCTGGACCTTGGATTCTTCTTTTCTGCTTTACTGGCGTGAACTTTGGGTCAATATTCAGAGCATGTACCGCAACTTCTGGGGATATTCCGCACATATCGGCATGGGTCCAAGCGAAAACATCCAGGTTTGCTTTCAAAAAAGATATCAAGGCATTCTGAACTGACACATTAAGTTGTGAACCCACATTCAGCACCTTGTTTGGGTCCTTCAGATCAACGGGCACTGGTATCGTTGTTTCTGCTGGTACCACCCTACTCTCCCCCGCACTGGCCTTTCTAGGATCCATCACTTTTCGTGCCCCGCTATGCTCGCCAGTGCAGGGTCCGCCCTGTAGTTGCTATAGGGTTGGTGTTTTGATGCGGATTGGGGTTGCCGCATCTTTTCCCATTTCTCTCTTCCTTGTTTCTCGCAGCTCTGTCATATAACATTCTCGCCCAGCGTTCTGGTCTCCTTTAATAACTCCTACCCCATTGTCTGTAGGGAATTTAATAGTAAGACACCATGGGGCAAGGACAGCTTTGAATGCAGCAAGAATAGGTCGACCAAAGAAAGCATTATAAGCAGAAAATTCATCTACTATCACAAAAGTCTGCTTGCGAACTACTTTTCTTTCTCCTTCTCCGAGTTCCACAAGCAAGTCAATGGTTCCTACTGGTTGCTTTGACTCCCCTGCGAAGCCAGCAATTTTTTGCAATGATGCCTGCACTTCAACCATAGGAATCTTCATCTGGTCGAAGGTTTTCTTAAAGAGGATATTACAGGATGCGCCGCTGTCGATAAGAATCCTTCTGACGATGGCTGGCCCAATGCCAGCCGAGATGACCAAAGGATCCAAGGTTGGGGCTTCAATACCGATGGAATCCCTGGTTTTGAATACAATGTCATCATTGAATGTCTTTCGTTGCTTCAAAGGCGTAGTGTCTTCTAGAACAAAAACACTTTCTTCCTCCGGTGCATATTTCAGGGCCCGGGAATACCTTTCCATCTCACCCCAGCTTCTGCCCGCTGGGTGAGGTCCGCCTGTAATGATATTGATAACAGGCCTTCCAGACTCAAAACCTGCATCTTTGCCATTAGTCCCAGATTGATGAGCAGGAGTTTGCTGTCCTTGGTTCGACGAAGCAGGATTATTATTATCATTCTTCTTCACAAATTGTTGTAGTTTATTTTCCCTTAACAATTCTTCAATTAGATTCTTCAATTGACGGCAGTCATCAGTATCATGACCGGGCTGATTATGGAAGCGACAGAACCTCCCACTTTGCACAGCTTTTTTCCCGGTTCTCAAGACTGGGGGTTTAGGATAATTGACAGAATCTTTGGTAGCCAGGTAGATTCGTTCTGGAGTATCTGACAAAGGTGTGTATTCTGATGGCTTGAAGGATCTATGCTTCTTCTGATTATTCTGTTGTTTTCCATTGTTGTTCTCCCTCTTCTGTCCCACAGACTCATTTTTGCGTGGAGCATTGGTGTTAGCTTCAACCTTTTCCAATGCTGCTTTTGTCGATACAGGGCGGCTCTCCAGACGCATGAACTCGTCTGCTTTCTTGTAGAACTTTTCGAGAGAGCTTGGTTCCTTCATATTCAACCATCTTCCAAACTCACTAGATTTATCTATGGCCCTCATCAAATAGGTCAAGACCATGCGGGGTTCTGCATTATCCACCTCAGCTAACGCTATATTAAAGCGATTTAAAAAAGACTTGATAGTTTCCCCCGGATTTTGTTCCAAACCGGATAACGACATGATGTCTTTTGCCTTTGAAGCATATAGCCTAAATTGCTCTTTAAATTTCCTGGTTAGGTCTGAAAACTGATCGATGGACCGGACAGGTAGTTTTGTGAACCAAAGCAGAGCTACGCCTTCCAAATATACGGGGAAATATCTGCATTTTACTTCATCTGAGGCTCGGGCACCCGTCATATGCCAATCATACTTATACAGAAATTCGTTTGGATCACTTGTCCCCCTATAAGCTGGGATAGTTGGAGGAGCAAATTTTCGTGGGAATTCAGCCTTTAGAATTTTTTCAGTAAATGGAGTCTTGCTTGGAGCAAAGCCCCATTCTTTCTCATCTTCGACTCTTTGCATGCTCTCCTTCATAATTTGGCGAACCATTCCAGAGAGATATTCTTCATCATTGCGAGCCCTAGATCCGCCAACCTCAGGAAGTATTTGCTCAGCGGGGTTAGTGTCCCTTTCGGAAACATTCCTTTCTTCAGTTTCATGAATATTACCAGCAAAATTCCTTTCATTAGCTGTTGATTGACGGTTTGCCCCGAGCAAATCGTTCAACTTATTCAGGATTAAGGCGTTTTGGGCATTCTGGGCTTCCATTTGCACATTTTGAGCATGTATCTGTCTGTTCAACCCCAAAATTGCGGCATCCAACTCTGCTTTCGTAACCCCAACAGTTGGAGTAGCTTGATTTGGTGTTGGGGAAGCGGAGGTTCCCTCTTGAACGTTTGCAGATCTCACAGATTTACTTTTCCTTCCAGGAGCCATGATTTCGGATAGACTTCTGGTTCTTAAAGAAACTTTATCTACAAATCTTTCTGAAGCAATGATGATAGATGTCCTGAGTTCAATTCTCAGTGAAAGCACCAAAATGTTAACGCTCAAATTTAAACGCTAACACCCTGGTGTATAGGATGTGATTGTGAAAGCACCACCCGTTCGTACGGGAAACAGAAATAAGCAGAAAGTATGCAGAAAAACAGTAAGAGACACAGTATTTATAGTGGTTCGGCTTATAATCCAGCCTACGTCCACTTTAATCTTTTTATCACTAGTTTGATTACAATCCTTTACAAGATCTTTCAATTACAACACACTTCAAGTTATAGGATATGTAAAACAAGTAGCTCAAGCTTTGATGTTGACAATCATCTTCAAATCCATGGTGAATGTGGATGATTCCTTCATGGAGTTCCTTTAGAAGTTTGTTGGATCTAAAAAGCTTTGAAGTAGTCTGGAATTCGGCAGAGTAATGGCGCTTGAAGAGAATGAGCCAAAAGTCCTTCGCATGTTGGAGATGGTTGCATATTTATAGAGAGTTCTGGGCGAAAAAAAGTGCTAAGTCCTAACTCGTGGCCGACTTAAGATAAGTCGTGTTCGACTTAAGGTAAGTCGTCCCCGAGTCACTGAGCTGAGTCTATGGCAGTTCGCCTTTTTTGAACCCATCCCTAAGTTCTAAGTCGTGTATGAGTTATCTGGCTGCAATTGCTAATTTCCTTTCTTTAGTCGTATAGGACTCTTTCTATGCCGTAAGTCGTAGTCGACTTAACTAATTGCAACTGGTTTAAAGCAAGTCTTAACTCGTAGACGAGTTAAGAGATGTGTCTTTAGGTCGTATCCTCTTTAAGTCGTAAGGGTCTTAAGTCGTACAAACTGCAGTTATCATTAAGTCGTAGGCCATCCATTTCGTTAAGTCGTGAGCCGCTTACCTCGTAAGCCTATTATCTCGGGTTCCTGTTTATCTCGTAGAGGCTTAACTCGTGGATGATCTTAACTCGTACACTTGCTAATTTGCAGATCTGCTAATCTCGTAAAGGCTTACCTCGCAAGTAGCTTAACTCGGGTACTCCTTAACTCGTAGGCCGCTTATCTCGTAAGCTTGCCAACTCGTAGAGGTCTTTAAGTCGTAGGAAGTTACTGACTCATGTATCCTTTAACTCGTGCATGCCTTGAGTCGTACATGCCTTAACTCGTGGACCTGTTAACTCGTGAACGAGTTAGGGTTAACAATGAGATTAATCAAAGGTGATTAATAATTATGGATTAAGTAAGATTAATCACTGAAAGTAATTAATTTAATGGAGTAATTAATCAAGAGTCATTAATTAATATAATTAATGATGTAATTAAGATTGATTAATGAAAATTAATTAATCAATGATAAGTAATTAAGGGTAATTAATTAATTGTAATTAATTAAGGATAAATGTAATTAATCATAGTTAATTAGTTAATGAGTAATTAAAAGATTAATTACTGTATTTGGTTTAGGGTAGCTAATTTTGTGGAATTAATTAAAGTATAATTAATCAGGATTGATTAATTAAGATGATAAATCAGAGGTTAATCAATTAATGAATTGGTGATTAATTAATGATGATGTAAGCAAAGATTTATTTTGATATAAGTAATTAATTTAATTCATTTTGAATTAATTAAAGATGATGTAATTAATTTAATTCATTTTAAATTAATTATAGATAGTATGATTATAGATCATTGCTTATGAATGGTTGTTATTGGTTGCTTTGAATAGTTTTGAATCTCAGAAATGAGATTAGTAATGATTGATATGGATGCATTGGTTGCATTGTGATATTGATATGGATTGTCTTTTAATAGTGATAATGTAGATTATCTGTGGTTTGATAATGATTATTATCTGTTGTGAATCTATGAATTATTTATCTGTGTGTATATAGATAATATAATTGAATTGTTTTAAACTCTAAAACAACTTGGACCTAAAAGACATGCTTTGGATTTCGATGAGAACGGGATCGGGTTCCATATTTGGATATCCGAAAACCACATCGATTCCAATTAAACGTAAGGTCGTTAATCCAAGTGGAGCGAGTGAAGACTCGAGGTGTAAGGGCTATACGTCAGTATAACTCTGTGGGTGATTCCCTAATGAGTTAAGTGGAATAGTACTTATAGATTCGAGATGGAGATTTA
Organism: Allium cepa; assembly: GCA_030765085.1. NCBI lineage: Eukaryota > Viridiplantae > Streptophyta > Magnoliopsida > Asparagales > Amaryllidaceae > Allium > Allium cepa. The sequence continues at coordinate 790,336,667 of CM060937.1, read as the reverse complement.
GAGTGCAAGGGTTATCGTCGTTAACTCTGTGGGTGATTCCGTAATGAGTGTAAGGAGATAATGCCTTTGGTTTCGTTCGAACCCGGAACGAACTTGTATGGATTGAATGCTTTCAGCACATCGTCAGGTGGACGATGAGCATTCTAAGATAATGTGCCCTATAAAGGTAATCGTAGCCTCAAGCCTCATCAACTGGGAATGGCTAAAACTGGGGAGGTGCAACAAGGCTTCATGGGTAGCCCCACTGGAGAGCAAGATTGATCCCTGTCTAGAGGTCCCTTTTTATTCGGCTTAGTGGGTAGTTGTTAGTGCGCACCGACTGCGGGGTTGTCTTGTTCGAAACTATTCAGTAAGGAATGGGTCTGGCCTTGTGTTGCAGGGGAGTGGGAGTACTCCTCGGTACGTTGATCTAGGCCACGTACTGTGACGGGCGGTACCCCAGTAGCCCTGCCATTGTATGGAATCCAAAATCCAATAAGTGCCAACGGTTTTGATTGTATTACCCACTTTTGTGGCTAGTAGCTGGAATTTAATCATGTAACAATTTCGGCTATTTCATATTTACTTGAAAACCCTAGACCTATTATAATATCACTGGATTTCCTATCAAATGTTTTGGTTAGCGTAAGGTAAAAACTTTCCATGTTTATGTGTGGGAAGTCTTACATTATACCTTTCTTTTCAAAAGGTTTTTGAAAGTTAAGCAACTTTATCCTGTTACTCACACCAGACCCATGTCTGACCTGGAGTTTATTTTTGTTTTTCATAAACTCTTGGGTACTCAAATTTTTAGGAGTAGCCAAGGGATTCAGGTTAGCTTTGACGAATATTGGAGGAGCAATGGAGCAGGAGGCTTCTGCGTTAGATACTAGTATTCCGCTGTGTGTTCTATGATGGTCTCTAAGTTTATTATGTTGTAAAAGACTAAACAGGTGTTTATAACTGTCTAGTATGTGTTGTATTATCTATGTACTCTGATAATGTTTGTAAACTATGTAATATTTTATGTTATTAATATAATTTATTCGTTCCGCTGTTTAGATTCTGATGTGTTGTTTCTTCTTCTTCTCTTTCTTTCTCTTTTCTATCCTCTTCTTTCTTATTAGCGATGCGACTTCCTGAAGTGCGGGAGTTGGGTCGTTACATTTCTATGTTTAGGTTTTGATGCATTCGATATTTTACTTGGAGGCGATTGGTTAAAGCGTTATGATGCTATCATTTCTTGTAAGGCCCGAACTGTCTCCTTAACCAGTGAATTGGCTAAACCTTTGATTATTGAATGTCAAATGCCACAAGATTTTGCAGGCAGCTTTATTGTTTCTCTTGCTGTTCAGCTAAGTGATTTGGACTCCACCCCGATAGTCAGGGATTATCTTGATGTATTTGGCGAAGTCACTCTCTGCCTCCTAAGAAGGAAATTGAATTTCGCATTAATCTTATTCCTGGTGCCCGACCGGTTGTTCTCCCTCCCTGGTGGATGGCACCAAAAGAGAAGACTGAGTTAAAGAAGCAGATTGAGGATTAGTTCTCCAAAGGTCTGATTAGGCAAGTTATTCGGAGTGGGGTGCTTCTGTTGTCTTTATCACCAAATCTGATGGTTCTCTGTGGATGTCTGTGACGACCGGCAATTTCATACCATTCAAATCGGCAATAATCCACACATGTATGACTTGAATGATGCAAAATAACAGATTATAAATAAATTTGGAGCAAATGAAATCAAATACACAGAATCATAGACACAGAACAATCAGAGTAATTCGCCGTGGAATATATGATAACATAGTAGTTCATGAAGCTACTATAACAAAGTCTCAAGCAAATACATAATATCAGACTAAAAACAACATAATAGAAATCCCAAATACAAAGAAGTTCACTAATACATGAGATAAACTAGAATAGCTGAAACTGAAATAGATATAAATATAGATAGGCAGAATCTCCAGCAAAGAACAGCTCCAGAAAAAGAATCCAAAGCTGTGAATACTTAGACTTACCCGAGCATAAAGGAAAACACAAAACACTCGAGTCGGGACACATATATACTTATATAATGTAAGCCAACTCAAGTGTACTGTAATAAAGATACAAGTAACTGAAGGAAGATATCAAAGATCCCAGAGGAGAAGAAACTGAAGGAAGCGAGAGGACTCCAGAACGAACTGGCTCCGACGCTGAACCGTTATCTAAACTTCTTTCTCCAGGAACTGGGTCTTCCTCCAAGAAGAGAGGAAAGCAGGGAGTTTCCAAGAGGAAGAAGAAGAAGGGATCCTTAACTGGCGAAGAAGAAACAGAAGAAAGTCCGACTGAGCCCCTTTCTCCTTCTTCCCCTACTCTTACAAGCCGGCCTAAGAAGTTGGTTATTCGGCCGTGTGCGGGCTCAAAAGGTGGACGGAAGAAGAAATGATGGCTCTGGTTCTGTAGCTTTCATATCGCTTTTTGCCTTTTTTGCAAGTACTGACCGAAAATTGTGCGGGTACCGGCCCCCGCATTCTTCTTTTACTTTTTACCTTGGAATTTGTATCTGTACAAAATTTTAATAGTGTTGAATAAAATGATTCTTTTTCTTTGTACAAACTTCTGTCTGTATCCGAGAATGCATAAGCGTGTCTTCACTCGCTCCACTTTGAGCAGACATTTCTTGAAGTTGGTGGATCTAAAGCTCGAAATGATGAGGGGTATCTTTCTGAAATGGTTCGACAAATCATGAAAGAGAGCATGCAAAGGAACGAAGACGAGAACGAATAGGGTTTTGCTCCAAGTAAAACCCTGTTTACCAAAAGGATCCTAAAGGCTAAATTCCCAAGGAAGTTCGTCCCTCCAACTATTCCAGCTTACAAGGGAACAAGTGATCCGAACGAATTCTTGTATAAGTACGATTGGCACATGACAGGTGCCAGAGCTTCTGATGAAATAAAGTGTCGGTATTTTCCTGTATATTTGGAAGGTGTAGCTCTGCTTTGGTTCACCAAGCTATCAATTCGGTCTATAGATCAGTTTTATGACCTAACCCGGAAATTCAAGGAGCGGTTCAGACTATATGCTTCAAAAGCCAAAGATATCATGTCGTTATCGAGTTTAGAACAGAATCTAGGGGAAACTATCAGATCTTTCTTGAATCGCTTTAATATAGCGCTGTCCGAGGTGGACAATGCAGAACCACGGATGATCTTGACTTATCTGATGAGGGCCATCGACAAGTCGAGCGAATTTGGAAGATGGCTAAACATGAAGGAACCAAATTCCCTTGAAAAATTTACAAGAAAGCAGATGAGTTCATACGCTTGAAAAGCTGTCCTGCACCGGTAAAGGCAGTATTGGAGAAAGCTGAAGAAAACATTGCTGCTCCTCGCAAGAATGAATCTGTAGGACAAAAAAGGGAAAGTAACGATGGGAAGAAACAGAAAAATCTGAAGAAGCCTCGTTCCTTCAAGCCATCGGAATATACTCCTTTATCAGATACGCCGGAGCGTATTTACCTTGCCACTAAAGATTCTGTTGACTATCCTAAACCTCCCGTTCTGAGAACCGGGAAAAAAGCTGTACAAAGCGGGATGTTCTGCCGCTTCCATAATCAACCCGGTCATGATACCGATGAATGCCGCCAATTGAAAATTTTGATTGAAGAATTGATAGGGGAAAACAAGCTGCAGCAATTTGTGGAAAAGAATAGCAGCAATCCTGCTTCGTCTAGTCAGGGGCTACGAGCTCCTGCTCACCAACCCAGGACAAGTGAGAATACTGCAGGGCATGAATCCAGAAGGCCTGTTATCAATGTCATTACGGGAGGACCTCACCCAGCAGGCAGGAGCTGGGGTGAGATGGAAAGGTATACCCAGGCTTTGAAGTATGTACCGGCCGAAGAAGATGTCTTTGTTTTGGAAGATGCTACGCCCCTGAAACAACAAAGAACTTTCAATGATGATATTGTGTTCAGAGCCAGGGATTCCATAGGTGTTGAAGCTCCTACCTTGGATCCCTTGGTCATCTCGGCTGGTATCGGGCCAGCTATTGTCAGAAGAGTTCTCATTGATTGTGGCGCATCCTACAATATCCTCTTCAAGAAAACATTCGACCAAATGAAGATCCCTATGGCTGATGTGCAAGCCTCGTCGTAGAAAATCGCTGGCTTCACTGGGGAGCCAAAACAGCCGATAGGAACCGTTGATTTGCTTGTAGAGCTTGGAGAGGGAGAAAGAAAAGTAGTCCGCAAGCAAACTTTTGTGATTGTCGACGAATTTTCTGCTTATAATGCTTTCCTTGGCCGTCCAACTCTTGCAGCGTTCAAAGCTATCCTGGCCCCATGGTGCCTCACCATTAAATTCTCCACAGACAATGGAGTGGGAGTTATAAAAGGGGATCAAAATGCTGGGCGGGAGTGTTATCTGACAGAGCTGCGAGAAGCAAGGAAAAGAGAAATGGGAAAGGATGCGACAACCCCAGTCCGCATCAAAGAACCAGCCTTGTAGCAATTATAGGGCGGACCCTGCACTGGCGAGCACAGTGGAGCACGAAAAGAGATGGATCCTAGAAAAGCCAGTGCAGGGGAGAATAGAGTGGTACCAGTGGAAACGACAGTACCAGTACCTGTTGACCTGAAGGACCCAAATAAGGTGTTGAATGTGGGTTCACAACTTCATGTGTCGATTCAGAATATCTTAATATCATTTTTAAAAGCGAATTTGGATGTTTTTGCTTGGACTCATGCCGATATGTGCGTAATATCCCCAGAAGTTGCAGTATATGCTCTGAACATTGATCCAAAATTTACACCTATGAAACAGAAAAGGAGGACTCAAGGTCCAGAAAGGTCAGCAGCATTAAAAGAAGAAGTTGATCGGCTCATGGAGAATAACTTCATCAAAGAATCTACCTATCCGAATTGGGTTTCAAATCCAGTGCTGGTTAAGAAAGCCAACGGAAAATGGAGAGTGTGCATCGATTTTTTAGATCTAAACAAGGCCAACCCCAAAGACTGCTTCCCGTTACCTAGGATCGATCAACTGGTAGACGGAACAGCGGGACATAAATTGTTATCTATTATGGATGCCTACTCCGGATATAACCAGATCATGATGCATGAGCCAAATCAGGAGGACACGAGCTTTATCACCGATGTTGGTCTTTACTGCTACAGAGTTATGCCCTTCGGACTGAAGAATGCGTGGGCAACCTACCAAAGACTTGTTAATGCTATGCACAAACCGCAATTGGGCAAGACTATGGAAGTCTACGTCGACACATGTTAGTAAAGTCTAAGAAAGCAGTGGATCACATAGAACACTTAGCAGAAATGTTCGCAGTCCTCCGAAAATACGGAATGAAGCTTAACCCTTTAAAATGTTCATTTGGGGTGGTGTCCGGAAAGTTCCTAGGTTTCATCGTGAGCGCTAGGGGCATTGAAGCTAGTCCAGCACAAATTACCGCCTTAAAAGAAGTCAAAGCTCCTAGAACGAAGAAGGAATTGCAAAGTCTCAACGGAAAAGTCGCCGCCTTGAGTCGGTTCATTTCCAAAGCTACTGATAAATGCATCCCATTCTTTGACGCTCTAAAGAAAGGAAAGAAAAGCTTCGACTGGACTCCCGAATGCCAAAAAGCCTTTGATGAATTGATTCGCCATATGGAAACGCCTCCAATACTTTCTAGGACTGGCGATGGTGAGGATCTTCTTATATACTTGGCAGTATCATCTCATGCTTTAAGTGCAGCGCTGATAAGAGAAGACAAGAGGATTCAACATCCAGTTTACTATATCAGCAAAAGTCTCACTGGGGCAGAGATGAATTACTCCAAGTTGGAAAAACTCGCCTATTGCCTACTGATTGCGTCAAGGAAGTTGAGGCAATATTTCCAAGCTCATCCTATCAGAGTCCTCACTAATCAACCTTTAAAGCAAGTCCTGTTTCGCCCTGAGACCTCGGGTCGTCTTCTAAAGTGGAACATTGAACTCAGTCAATATGACATCACTTATCATCCCCGAAAAGCAATCAACGGACAAGCTTTGGCGGATTTCATCGCAGAATTCACAGATAAGGGTAACAGTGAGGAGGAAACGATCGATGATTCCCCAATCCAATGGAAGTTATATGTTGATGGCGCGAGAAATGACTACTGTTCTGGAGCCGGAGTTGTACTTGAGACCCCTGAAGGTCAGTCATTATTCTATGCACTGAGATTGGAATTTCCTTCAACGAACAATGAAGCAGAATATGAAGCTCTTATCGCTGGCTTGAGAATTGCTAAAGAACTAAACATCCGAGCATTACAGATCTTCAGTGATTCTCAGCTTATTGTATGCCAAGTCAAGAAGGAATTCCAAGCGAAAGGGGGAAATCTGCCTGCCTACTTGTTAAAGGCTTGGGAACTCCTGTGTGACTTCGATCATTACACGATAAGCCATATTCCTCCAGAAGAAAACACGAAAGCAGATTCTCTCGCAAAGTACTCTAGCACAGGCGAAGCTCAATTTCTGGGGTTGACTCCGGTGGAAGTCCTGTCGGCTCCAAGCATTGATGAGATGGATATTGATTGGATCATGAGCTTGTCTCAAGAGCAAGAATCATGGATGACTCCAATAACAGAATATCTGCTCAATGGCTCTATACCAGAAAATTCAAAAGAACGACAGAAGCTACTGAGGAAAGCCTCTCGCTATATAGTCCAAGATGGTCAATTATACAGACGGGGATTCTCAATGCCGTTACTTCGATGTGTATCCAGGGAAGAGTCCAAAGCAATCCTAGCTGAGGTGCATGGGGGAGAATGTGGTGATCATTTAGGTGGTCAAACTTTAGCAAAGAAGATTCTCCGATACGGATATTTTTGGCCAAAAATTAATCGAGATGCAGCAGACTATTCCCGAAAATGTGACAGATGCCAAAGATTCGCCAAAATTCCTAGAGAACCTTCTACTGAACTCACACAGATGGTCAGTCCATGTTCGTTTGCAATATGGGGGATAGACCTTGTAGGACCGTTACCAAGTGCCAAATCTGGAATCAAATATGCCATTGTTGCTGTAGATTATTTTACTAAATGGCCAGAAGCTGAACCACTGGCTATTATTACCTCTAAAAAGATGATAAGTTTTGTGACTAAAAATATCATTTGCAGGTATGGTGTGCCTCAAAAAATAATTACAGACAATGGTACTCAGTTCGAAAGTGAATAATTCCAAGATTTTTGCAAACAATTCAAAATCCGAAAAAGCTTCTCAGCAGTAGCCCATCCGCAGGCAAACGGGCAGGTGGAAGTAGTAAATAAAATTATCAAGTCAACCGTCAAGAAGCAACTCGAAAGAGCAAAAGGTGGTTGGGTCGATAAGCTACCACTAGCACTATGGGCATACAGAACTACCCACAAAACTGCGACTGGGCATACCCCGTTTTCATTGGCATACGGGTCAGAAGCAATGATTCCGGTAGAAACAGAGGTCCCTTCGCATAGAAGAATTCATTTCAATCAAGCGGAGAATGAAAAACTACAGCTTGAGGCACTAGATCTCCTTGATGAAAAAAGAGAAGAGGGTGAGCTTAGAATCGCAGCTTATCAGCAAAGGATAGCCAGACATTTCAATTCCAAAGTTCGCCAACGCAGCTTTGAGATTGGAGATCTAGTCCGGAAGAGAATTATGACGGCGACATGTGTGTTTGGGCCAAATTGGGAAGGGCCATATGTCATAGGTCAGAAGCTTCTTGACGGCACATTCAAACTCACTACCGTTGAAGGAGATCAAATTCCAAGGGCTTGGAACAGTAATCACTTGCGTCCATACTTTACTTGATAGCTTTGTTGAAATATTGTAAAAAGAATTATGAATGTACGATTCTTGTAATTGAAAGCAATTGTAAAACCGTTGCAAGTGAATAATGAATGACTATAAAGTGGATGTAGGCCCAAATTCTTGGCCGAACCACTATAAATCTTGTGTTCCTTATTATTATTACATGTTTGCTTTATTTTCGATATGAAAAGTACATTAAATATATTGCTGAAATGTCGATTTAAATTTTTGCAGGCAACGAAAATAAAACTTGCACATTACAAGACCAAGTGATTCTTGTTATCATTCAACAAACAAATTCCAAGTCACAAAAGCCCCGAATTTAAATCCTAGATAAGAAGTGCTTCAATTGAACGGCCAATGATTTCGTCGAAAACGGGCTCTAGCTAATAAATTGAGAAGTTTGAACAAACAAACATCAAATTAAGAAGCTTATGCCCGTTCTAGCGAACCGGCCTAGCAATGAAGTACACTTCTTTAGATTAAACAAACTACTTGTAAGAGAAGGGAGTGAGAGCTTGAAAAGAAAAATAGAGGATCGCTAAAAAGGCATAAGCAAGTGGACAAGGAACAACTAAAGCCCTCTTCGGAGGCACAACTCTTCGGAGGATAAAGACCTTTAACGAGGCATATGCCGCAAAAAAGAAAGTTCTCTACTCAACAAAAAAGATTGGAGGAGTCATGACCCTCCAACCATGAGAGAGTAACTTCCAAGCAATCATCGGAGGCACATTTCACCAGGAGTTGAAGTGCAACGGCCGCTCTTCGGAGTTTCACATCACCAGAGTTGAAATGCAAAACAAAATAAAATCCCTCTTCGGAGGCACATTTCACCAGGAGTTGAAGTGCAACGGCCGCTCTTTGGAGTTTCACTTCACCAGAGTTGAAATGTAAAACAAAATAAAAGCCCTCTTCGGAGGCCCATTTCACCAGGAGTTGAAGATCGACAGCCGCTCTTCGGAGTTCCACTTCACCAGAGTTGAGAAACAAAAAAAAAAGAGCCTCTCCCAAGGGGCAGAAACAAAACGACCTCTTCCCAGAGGCGCAATAAAATAGAAAACTCTTCCCAGAGGCAGAAATGAAAAACCTCCTCCCGGAGGCACAATCAAGCAAAAAGACCTCTTCGGAGGCACACGTTTCGCCAAGATTGAAATAAAACTTCCAGGTGTTGAAACATGAAAAAGTCTTCCTCAGAGGTGCAACTTTTCAAAGAAACAAAAATCAAGAAGCCCTTTATTGTGGCAAGTAAAAAAAAAATCCTCATCAAAGGCACACTTTAACTTTCAAAGGAAGAATGAATTATTTATTCTAGAAAATTCTCTTCCTCAAAAAGAAGTTGAAGTACCTTTCAAATACCCGCTTTACCACATAGAAGATTTCATTCAGTAAAATGTGTATATGCACAAAATAAAAAGTGATATCTTCGAAGGATGAAGCGTAGAAACTTATTTGTACTCTGTTTTTTAATGAAATAATATTCCTCCAAATGTGGAATAATTATTCTTTAAAAAATAAAAGTACGAGTTCCTCATAAAATAAAATATTACAATGAGCTTATGGTATGGGGGCAACATGGTATAACTACATCGGTAAAATTGCGCTCGAACAATATATACCACAAGCTCACTGCTATATCGTACAAAGAAACTTGTACAAAAAATGAATAATAAATGCATTCTCGGATATAGACAGAAGTTTGTACAAAGAAAAAGAATCATTTTATTCAACACTATTAAAATTTTGTACAGATACAAGTTCCAAGGTAAAAAGTAAAAGAAGAATGCGGGGGCCGGTACCCGCACAATTTTCGGTCAGTACATGCAAAAAAAGGCAAAAAGCGATATGAAAGCTACAGAACCAGAGCCATCATTTCTTCTTCCGTCCGCCTTTTGAGCCCGCACCCGGCCGAATAACCAACTTCTTAGGCCGGCTTGTAAGAGTAGGGGATGAAGGAGAAAGGGGCTCAGTCGGACTTTCTTCTGTTTCTTCTTCGCCAGTTAAGGATCCCTTCTTCTTCTTCCTCTTGGAAACTCCCTGCTTTCCTCTCTTCTTGGAGGAAGACCCACTCCCTGAAGAAAGAAGTTTAGATAACGGTTCAGCGTCGGAGCCAGATGGTTTTGGAGTCCTCTCGCTTCCTTCAGTTTCTTCTCCTCTCGGATCTTGAGAAGCAACAGGATCATCTAAGCCGTGAAGAGCTTCTATTTGCTCCTCTTGTGACCCGGGTTGCGAGACAGAAGGAGGAGTGACCTTAAGAGGCGGAGAAGGAATAATTGGAGTAGGAGAAGCCTGAACAATGCCCGACGTTTTCTCTACAGAAGGAAAAAAGTTCAAGTCAGTAAAAAGCGGAGATAAAGGTTCGCTGAGATTCAAGAAGTAGTCAAAAAGCTCATCAAGTTCGTAAGAAACAGATGAGCAGTCTACTTGGGCAAGATTGTCAGTAGGTTTACATGTAGAAGTTGGTTCCCTGACGTCAACTTCGTAAGCCTGTGCCTCGGCACTCTCGCCGCCTTCATCTCCACCTTGTATGCTTGTGAACTCAGTGGTAACTTTAGTAGGAGATGGGGAATGAGAACTAGAACCGATAATGTCAATTTCGGCTGAAGGATAAGGTTGAATTGGAGCAGTTGAGATGATTTTTCCTGAATATTCTCCTTCCACTGTTTCGGCCCTTAATTTTGCAAGCTGTTCTCTCCCCCTAGCGAGAGCGGCACGAGCATCATCATCAAGATAATGCTCCTCAGGAGCTGACTCAGCATAGCCAGCGCCGTTACCACCAAGCATATCGAGTGCGGCCTCCCAAACTTCAGCTAGAGTAATTTCATACTTGGGGCCTAGAAAGGCGTGGCTACCGCGCCCCAAGACGCTATGCAGGTAGAAATCTAATAATGTTGAGCTGATGTTGGTCCTCGTTGCCTCGTTAGATTCTTCAGCTGCAATTTTGCCGGCAACGGCCTCATCACGCTCCATTTCAGCTTTAGAAAGTTGAAGCTTAAGAATTTGGATCTCTGCCTCTTGGGAGCTGTTTTTCTTCCGAAGCTCTTCAATATCAGCAACATATCCCTCACTAATTCTTTTTTGCACTTCGAGCCTGTCTTCGGCATCCCTTTGGCTGGCATGAGCATCTCTCACTTGTTTTAGGAGCACTTCATCTTTTTGAGAATAGGAAGTAGAGGAAGCAGCAAGCTCTTGTTTCAGTTCTTCAACTTTTGCTTCAAGCTCTTCATTGTAAGAAGCAATGTTCCTCATCTCAGTGTCATGTTGCTCAAGAACCTTTTGCCATTCGGCTTTATCATTTTCCATGATGAGCATGGCCTCTATGTTTGCACGATTAACCCTTTGGAGCTCGTCAACAAGTTTTTGCCAGTTCGACATCCTCTCAATATCAAGCTTGACGGCATCGAGGTTTCGTAACATAGCAGACTTGTCAATGGGGACCAAGTCAAGGTCAAACCTTACCCCCTTCAGACACCACTGTGGAAACTGACTTTGTAAAGTGGCTGGACCCGGTCCGACTTGGAATTTGGGCCTGCTAATTATTGTTTGGATGTCTGTCTTCCCGAGAGCGGGAGAGCCGGAAGGAATGTCAAGCGAGGCAGGGGCAGTAACCTTTTCAGGAGTTGCAAAGGTGTGCTTCTCACCATGTCGGGCTCGCTTGCTCGAATCTTCAACCATATGACTTTTTCCTCTGCTATCATGGGATTTTCATTTATGGGAATCGTCGCCTCTCTGCGAAGAATCGTGGCGCTCCTCCCTCTCTCTTCTTTCATAACGCTCCTCTTGAGCCCTCTTCTCTTGAGCCTTTCGAGCGGCTCTTTCTTCATCAGATTCTCTGTAAGAGGGGAGGTAACGCCTGTAATCATATTGGCTACGCCTCCCGTAGCGTTGGAAATCATCATAGTAGGATCCGCTGCGCCCCATTGGAGGATCTGAAATAAAAAAGAGCTACATTTTAGAATTCTTCAAAGTACAAAAGTCAGAAGCATAAAAGTGCCGAAAAAATTCTAAGTGTGTATGATGTGAAAACTACGCGCATCAAACTACGAACCACTCTTTAATTGAGGAGTGGTTGTGGGTGTAATAGTTAGCGTCAACTCTTGAGTTGACGGAGTCTGTTGCAGGATAGAAGTCGCTTCAACTACTGAAGAAGAAACCCCGGTAGTGATAGGATCATCTTTAAAGATCTCTTGCGAGGTGGCAAAGAGGTCGCTCAGCCCTTCGAAAGTATCGTCCCTGCTCTGCTTGACAAGGATAGTTTTCTCGGCTTCTTCGCCAGATTTCTGTGACAGTCGGGGAGATCCTGGGGCTCTTCTTCCTCAATAACCGGGGCAAGTTCGACAGATGGCCCCGCAACATCAACAGAAGTGAAGCACTTCACTAGCGAAGCCTCGGGAGCAGGTCCTTCTGGTATGGATGTGTCTGTAGAAACCGGGGCATCTGATGCTTTAGGTGGGGAGTCTGGAACATCGCAGGGGTATGTAGAGCGAGAAGGGTGAAGAAGTCCGAACTGGTGAAGGAATTCGTCATTCAGCAAAAATTTCATATCCCGCTCTTCAACCGGTACCGCTACAAGCCTCTCCAGAGTTGGCTTGTGACTGGGATCTCTACAAGGAAGGGGAAGCGCTGAAATTAAAAAAAAAAGGAATGATGATAAAGTTAACACTTGGCAATTCGAACTTCAAAAGACTCAGAATATAGAGGAGGTAAAGGTAGATGATCTTACTTCCTTCTCTCCACACAGCATAAAACCCTGGGGGGCAACGGACATAGAAGAATTGAGTTAAGAACCCATGGGCAGTATCAGGGACGCCAACGATCAATTTACGATTTCGTGCGCTTCTCACAACGGTAATAGAAGGATGATCCTTAGTCCTAGTAAAGGAGCATAGGAAGCAGATCTCGTCAAAGCTTGGAAGCCGGTCAAATGTTCTCCTAAATAGCACGCACAACCCCATCAGAATGGCATAGCCATTAGGGTGTAGCTGGAATGGGGAGATAGCTAACCGAAGAAGTAGATTCTGGGGAAAGTTTTTGAAAGGGGGAATGGCCCCGCTTACGCACATTTGCCGATTAACCGCTACAAAGCCAGTAGGCGCCACATCAGCGGTGTCACCTTTTTTAGGGAAAATGGCGTCTGCTTCAGCAATGCCAAACTGACCACACAACTGACGAAAAACTTTTTACGATAAGGTGGTGGGGGCTCTTTCCGGAGGATTGACTAGTGAAGCCGGAATAACAGCTGCCTCTCCAGCTTGAACTGTTGTATCTTCTTCCTGAGAAGTCATTCTACACAAGCAACTGGATATTCAACTGTGAAGGTGCACGTTTCCTAAAAGTGTGAAGTGTCGTGCAAAACTAATAAAAATTGCAAGTAAATATAACTGGAATTAAATTAGTCGATGATTGATCGATTACAAAATTTCAGAACTTGTTAATATAAAGTTCAAGCATAATATTAGTGCAGGCTGGTCAGTTTCAATTGACTATTTCAGTGTTGCTTTAATATTTTACTTGAAATTGATGAAAGCGCTTCGTTCACACAATTTATTTGAGTTAATTATCTGTTATTAACTAATCTGTCATTTGACGTGTGCAGTCGATGGCAGTATATTTGTCCCATTTTTCTGCAAGTGTTGTGTTTAACAGGTTGATAGCGTTAAAGTTAGAATAATCTGTAAAGAAACGCAACAAAGTTCAAGCAGTATATTCTGGCGATTCAAATTGGAAGTACAATCAAGTTTTGACGACATCTTGAAGTTTTCAAATTTTTGTTCAAGCCATTTAGTCACAGTCCAAAAATCCTCTAAGCCCTAAGTCGCTCACAACCTAACAGAGGGATGAAATTGGCTTAGGCTAAAGGAAATAATTCGGCCGTAAAAGATTGTCTAAGTGCTGAGTCGTCCACGATCTAAAGGTTAAGTCGCCCACGACTTACAAGACTTCCTGCAAGTTAAGTTGTTGGCTCATTGAATCGTTGGTCCTATAAGCCGCAAGACGTGTTGAGAAGAAAAGGCTTCGGTTTGAAATGGAGTGGATCTCTCGAGGTCTTAACTCGGCTACGACTCAGGACTAAATTGATCACAATCCTAAGGCCAAGTCATGAAAATCTCAAATCAAGACAAAACAATGGAGTATAAATGAAGCTAAGTCTTAAGTTGTCCAGAAACAAACACAACCTGAAGGGTTAAGTCGTGCGTAATTATGGTCGTAAGGGATCTTAAGTCAGTTACTTCGAGAATTGTGCAAATCGGCAGAGTTGTGAAAATCTCACAACATCTCACCTAACCCGTTAACCTTCTAACACTTAACCCGTTAGCCCGATAATCTCTCAATCGACAACAACCCCAGTTCTGCCACACCACCGAATCGTCGCGAATCACGAGTCGTCTTAAGTCAAATCAAACAAACTTCGAGTTCTTCGACGACCAATGCAACAATACTCGCACGGTTAAAGGGGGGAATCAGAGACGGAAGACGGGGCTTAAAGATTGACAATGATAATCGGCGATTGGAAAATGGGGAAAATTGCTCACGTGATGTGAAACTGGAGACGGTTGGAAGTAAATCAAGTCAGGATCACCGTAGGAAGCTCGGAGAAATGCTGATGGCGAATACAAAGAAAAGCTCAGAAACTTGTTAATGGCGGAAGTATGCAACTGAAGAGATAAAGTAATGAGAAGAAACGACCTAAGCCATTTATACCTCGGGGTAGTGGAAGATGAGTCGGCACGTGCGAGTCAAGATGAGTCGAAGTACACGACCTACGACTTAGGCGCGTACTTCGAGGGGCAAATGTTAACCCCGTTTTGTCAACGAGTTAAGGCCTGGGCTGGCTCATCAGATAAAGTTCTCAGGGAATCAGTGGATCTACGACTCAAGGTACTTCAAGACTCAACTGATTGCCGACTCAACGAATTGAGGAGATGCACGAGTTAAAGAATTGAACGGTTTACGACTTAAGGAGGTGAACGGTTTACGACTTAAGGATAGAACGACTTAATGAATTGACAGACTAAGCGACTCACAACTCAGAGAAATCTGCGACTTAAGGCCTCTGCGACTTAAGATATGTCATGTCTCAGGGGAGGTACACGAGTTAAGGAGTCTTCGAGCTAAAGAGCCTGCGAGTTAAAAGCTTACGAGTTAAGGAGCTAACGACCTAACAGGATTAAGACCTAAGCGACTTAGGGACTGTCACGACTTAAGAAAGTCCACGACTTAAAGACGTTACGACCTAAGACTTAGAGAGCAAGTTCAATACCATGCCGTAATAAGATGACTCGTTGACGACTTACGACCTAGTTTAAGTCGTACACGACCTAAAACCACAGAGTCAAGATTTTAGTGCTGCCTCACTTTAAACCGTGACCTCTTAACTCGCGAACGAGTTAGGACTTGTATCCAGATGAACGAGGAAAAGCTCGGAATCACTTCACTTGCTCCACTGC
Source organism: Allium cepa (assembly GCA_030765085.1). NCBI lineage: Eukaryota > Viridiplantae > Streptophyta > Magnoliopsida > Asparagales > Amaryllidaceae > Allium > Allium cepa. Next base: position 790,321,436 of record CM060937.1, on the reverse strand, counting down.
CTGCTGACTCTTGAATCTTGAGTCGAGTGCGACTTACGACTCTCCATGAGTCGTACATGACTCATGACTTGCGAAAACCTCTGCCTAGAATTCTCTATAAATAGAGGGCTAACTCCGACATGAAGGGGACTTTTGGGATCATTCTCTTCGTGACATCAAGGCTCTACTATCATCAAGACAGTATAAACTCCATCACTTCAAACTCACGCAAGATTTTTTAGACCAAACTTCACACAAAGATTCAACATATCCAATCATGGATTCAAAGAACTTTGTCACGACGAAGTCTTCTCTAGCTACTTGTCTTTTTGAATTGAGTTGGATTGTAATTGAAAGAGATTGTAATAAGTTGTAATTCAGTCAGCAATAAAAGGGATTAAAGTGGACGTAGCCTTGATCATAAGCCGAACCACTATAAAACTGCTGTTGTTTACTGTTTTTCTACAGTTTTCTGCTTATACTCTGTTCCCGAATCATTGGGTGGTGCTTTCACAACTACACTTTACACACCGGGGTGTTAGCGTTCAAATTTTAGCGTTAATAGAATTCAAAATCTGATATCTGAATATGTTTAAAATTTGAATGTTTTTGAAACAAGTTTAAATTTAAATTGTAATTAAAAGTAAATTTGTTTCCAAACAATTTTTTTTCCCTCTTTGGATAAAGTCATTTATAAACATTTATAATAGAAAGTTAAATGATTATTAACTTGAATTTGAAATTTAAATAGTAATGTATTTAAACTTAATTTTAATTAAATTAAGACTTATCTTATATAAGTTTTATTTTAAGTAATAAATGATATTTACATTTACTTTGGGAAGAATAAATGGAATTTAAAATTTGATAATGCTTTAATGAATATCATTTTTGAATTTTAGATTCAAAAATGGAATTTGAATTTAAATTTTAAAATTTCAATATTCTCAGTACACTTTCATAATTATATAACTATTAATAAGGAATGGTTTATCTTAAAAATTATTAGGATATTAAAATAATACATAAATAAGATAATGAAGAAGTATCTTATTTATTTAATTAATAATTTGGAATAAATTAAACTGGCGATAATTATGAAATAATTGAGGAATAAATAATAATTAATGATGGTCATTAACTAAGGTTTATTTGATAATTGATTAATATGATTAATTTTCAGTAATTAATTAAATTGATTAATTAATGTTAATAAATTATAAAATTTATTTAAGTTTAATTAATTAAATGAAAGTAATTAAGATATTAATTACTTAATGTAATTAATGAAGTTTATTAAGGTTGGTTTAAATTAATTAATTTAGTTTAATTAATTTTAATCATGAGATTTGATAATAATTACCTGATGTAATTAATGTAGTGAAATTACCCAGTGAAGTAATTAAAGATAAGTACTGAATGTAATTAATAAATGATATTGGGATTGTGGAAATAATTTGGATTAAATTATTTTGTATAATTAATCAAGTGATTAATTAAAGAAATTAATTAAGGAATAATTAATTTGATAAGTAATTAAGGGTAATTAATTACAGTATGAGATTAATCAAAGGTGATTAATAATTATGGATTAAGTAAGATTAATCACTGAAAGTAATTAATTTAATGGAGTAATTAATTAAGAGTCATTAATTAATATAATTAATGATGTAATTAAGATTGATTAATGAAAATTAATTAATTAATGATAAGTAATTAAGGGTAATTAATTAATTGTAATTAATTAAGGATAAATGTAATTTATCATAGTTAATTAGTTAATGAGTAATTAAAAGATTAATTAATGTATTTGGTTTAGGGTAATTAGTTTTGTGGAATTAATTAAAGTATAATTAATCAGGATTGATTAATTAAGATGATAAATCAGAGGTTAATCAATTAATGAATTGGTAATTAATTAATGATGATGTAAGCAATGATTTATTTTGATATAAGTAATTAATTTAATTCATTTTAAATTAATTAAAGATGATGTAATTAATTTAATTCATTTTAAATTAATTATAGATAGTATGATTATAGATCATTGCTTATGAATGGTTGTTATTGGTTGCTTTGAATAGTTTTGAATCTCAGAAATGAGATTAGTAATGATTGATATGGATGCATTGGTTGCATTGTGATATTGATATGGATTGTCTTTTAATAGTGATAATGTAGATTATCTGTGGTTTGATAATGATAATTATCTGTTGTGAATCTATGAATTATTTATCTGTGTGTATATAGATAATATAATTGAATTGTTTTAAACTCTAAGACAACTTGGACCTAAAAGACATGCTTTGGATTTCGATGAGACCGGGATCGGTTCCATATTTGGATATCCGAAAACCGCATCGATTCTAATTAAACGTTAGGTCGTTAATCCAAGTGGAGCGAGTGAAGACTCGAGGTGTAAGGGCTATACGTCAGTATAACTCTGTGGGTGATTCCCTAATGAGTTAAGCGGAATAGTACTTATAGATTCGAGATGGAGATTTAGAGTGCAAGGGTTATCGTCGTTAATTCTATGGGTGATTCTGTAATGAGTGTAACGAGATAATGCCTTCGGTTTCGTTCGAACCCGGAACGCTCTTGTATGGATTGAATGCTTTCAGCACATCGTCAGGTGGACGATGAGCATTCTAAGATAATGTGCCCTATAAAGGTAATCGTAGCCTCAAGCCTCATCAACTGGGAATGGCTAAAACTGGGGAGGTGCAGCAAGGCTTCGTGGGTAGCCCCACTGGAGAGCAAGATTGATCTCTGTCTAGAGGTCCCTTTTTATTCGGCTTAGTGGGCAGTTGTTAGTGCGCACTAACTACGGGGTTGTCTTGTTCGGAACTATTCAGTAAGGAATGGGTCTGGCCTTGTGTTGCAGGGGAGTGGGAGTACTCCTCGGTACGTTGATCTAGGCCACGTACTGTGACGGGCGGTATCCCAGTAGCCCTGCCATTGTATGGAATCCAAAATCCAATAAGTGCCAACGGTTTTGATTGTATTACCCACTTTTGTGGCTAGTAGCTGGAATTTAATCATGTAACAATTTCGGCTATTTCATATTTACTTGAAAACCCTAGACCTATTATAATATCACGGGATTTCCTATCAAATGTTTTGGTTAGCGTAAGGTAAAAACTTTCCATGTTTATGTGTAGGAAGTCTTACATTATACCTTTCTTTTCAAAAGGTTTTTGAAAGTTAAGAAATTTTAACCTGTTACTCACACCAGACCCATGTCAGACCTGGAGTTTATTTTTGTTTTTCACAAACTCTTGGGTACTCAAATTTTTACGAGTAGCCAAGGGATTCAGGTTAGCTTTGACGAATATTGGAGGAGCAATGGAGCAGGAGGCTTCTGCGTTAGATATTAGTATACCGCTGTGTGTTCTGTGATGGTCTCTAAGTTGTATTATGTTGTAAAAGACTAAACAGGTGTTTATAACTGTCTAGTATGTGTTGTATTATCTGTGTACTCTGATAATGGTTGTAAACTATGTAATATTTTATGTTATTAATATAATTTATTCGTTCCGCTGTTTAGATTCTGATGTGTTGTTTCTTCTTCTTCTCTTTCTTTCTCTTTTCTATCCTCTTCTTTCTTATTAGCAATGCGACTTCCTGAAGTATGGGAGTTGGGTCGTTACATTTCTATGTTTAGGTTTTGATGCATTCGATATTTTACTTGGAGGCGATTGGTTAAAGCGTTATGATGCTGTCATTTCTTGTAAGGCCCGAACTATCTCCTTAACCAGTGAATTGGCTAAACCTTTGATTATTGAATGTCAAATGCCACAAGATTTTGCAGGCAGCTTTATCGTTTCTCTTGATGTTCAGCTAAGTGATTTGGACTCCACCCCGATAGTCAGGGATTATCTTGATGTATTTGGCAAAGTCACTTCTCTGCCTCCTAAGCAGGAAATTGAATTTCGCATTAATCTTATTCCTGGTGCCCGACCGGTTGTTCTCCCTCCCTGGTGGATGGAACCAAAAGAGAAGACTGAGTTAAAGAAGCAGATTGAGGATTAGTTCTCCAAAGATCTGATTAGGCAGAGTTATTCGGAGTAGGGTGCTTCTGTTGTCTTTATCACCAAATCTGATGGTTCTCTAAGGATGTGTGTGACGACCGACAATTTCATACCATTCAAATCGACAATAATCCACACATGTCTGACTTGAATGATGCAAAATAATAGATTATAAATAAATTTGGAGCAAATGAAATCAAATACACAGAATCACAGACACAGAACAATCAGAATAATTCGCCGTGGAATATATAATAACATAGTAGTTCATGAAGCTACTATAACAGTCTCAAGCAAATACATAATATCAGTCTGAAAACAACATAATAGAAATCCCAAATACAAAGAAGTTCACTAATACATGAGATAAACTAGAATAGCTGAAACTGAAATAGATATAAATATAGATAGGCGGAATCTCCAGCAAAGACCAGCTCCAGAAAAAGAATCCAAAGCTATGAATACTTAGGCTTACCCGAGCATAAAGGAAAACACAAAACACTCGAGTCGGGACATATATATACTTATATAATGTAAGCCAACTCAAGTGTACTGTTATAAAGATACAATTAACTTAAAGGATGCCTGGGACCGCCGATCCTCTAAGGATCCTTTAAACTATTTACTATATAGTAATATCGCGCTATTATAATAATGTCTACAGTAAAATAAATTTACTTTAAAATAGCATTAAGGAGTGACCTAATATTCCCCTTAACACGTAATAGTCCCAGTAGTCCATCCAGTATCAGCGTATCTCAAGATCGAGAGACTACAATAAATACTCCTTGGGCTATAGGGGAAAAAACTCGTACTTAAGACTCGGTATGGTAGGTGACACGGCACACAAGGCAATGCCAGGGTAGATATACCAATTACGCACACTGGCTGGCTGTAATGTAGCAGCCACTACGCTCACCCTGAACAACACTCCAAAAATCAAGGGGTGCACCCAATCAATCACAATAGTAATAGAATGGTATTGAAGAAATGTGTCCGACTAGAGGAGCTACGTCTTTTGGCCCGAGATCGCTCCAATTTTAACCACCTTAAGCCAACTCACGGGAGTCAGGTCCACGTAATGTACCTCAGGAATGACGCCACCATCGTACTTCACTCTGGATTCTCCACTGCGTACACAGTTGTTAAAGTGGTTTTCGATATCTGCAAAGTGTATGTCCATATCTGATCCCGGTCTCTTTAACAACCAATTGTTATTATAACCCGTGGTTATAATTTAAAAATGGTATTTATATTTCAAAATCAAATGTCCTTTAACAATTCAATATAATTTCAAATCCATTTGAAAATAATCAAAATATCGTATCTTTTTAAAACCACATTCATTTTATTCAAATTTAAAATACCATTTCATCACACATTTCGAAATAGTTTATATTTCAAACAAATATTCCATTTAAATCATTTAAAAATGAAGTCATTATATTTAATAATTAAATATTAAATTTCCAAAATTTTAATTTTTCCAATTTCATTTATTCAGTTAAATTTCAAAACGGTGAAAATTCACATTTCGCAGCATTTAGAAAATGCTACATAAAGTTACCTTTAAAACAATTCAATTTAACAAAAGACAACATTAAAAATGATGTAATAGAGTTACTTTAGTTCAAATAAAACCATAGTTAAATTCAAAAATTATAGCACTTACAAAGTGCTATAATAGCCCTTAATTAAATTTAGCCATTTAGTTCATTTCTATCAACTACAGCATTTACAAATGCAGTAATATCCTTTACATTAGAAATAATTGCATTTCAAAATGCGGTTAATTAAATTTCAAATATTAAATATAATTTCACAAATAATTAATTTTCTTTTTTAAACCATTTAAACTTATAAAATCACACATTTTCACTTTTAAAACAATCATTTAAATACCCTTATATTTATGATTTTATAAAGTCAAATTTTAATTCAAAAATCAATATTTAATAATAATTCACATATTAAATTCAAACATTCAATTTCAATTCTTTAATTAAAATTTTAACTTAACACTTAAGTTTAAATTTTCAAATATAACTTATTTTCATTTTATTTACTCAATTTAAAATTCACTTTTAACCAAAATTCATAAATTTCCAATTTAAGTTATATTTCAAAATTCAACTTAAATATTCATTTATTTCACGTCTTAATTTATTCAAAAATCATTAACACTTTATAAAATCATTTTAAATTCATTGTAAATCAAATTTTATATTTGTTTGCCACATTTTCCTACTTAATTTAAATTCCATTTATAACCAAACCAAAATTTCCAAAATAGGTTATATTTCAAATTTCAAACTTTAACATTAATTTATTTTACTTATAAATTTTAGAAAATGAATAATACTTTAAAAAAACCAGTTTTAATTAAGTTTAAATCAAAATATTGTAATATTTACATTTCTAACATACTTTAAAAAATTAAGAAAAAATATTTTTTAATCACGGGTGTAACAACCCTGTGATTTTATAATAATTAATTATCGTCATGAAACAATTAGTGATGATAGCTAATGGCTAATAGCGGTTTGGAGTTTTTAATTTGGGTTGAAATTCTTTAATATAAATTAGTTAAATGTTGAGTGGGCATTAAAAATTTAATCTCGGCCCAATATTCCTTTATAATTCTCGATGCCGTTCCCTTCTTAATTCAATTCGACCGGTTCCTTTTTCATTTTTCATTCGTTTGAAAACCTAATCGAAAATAAACGAGAAAAAGAAATGGCGGCTAGCTTGCAAACTAGGTTTTTTCTTCGATCGATTTCGTTGCCATCGCGACTTGATGTGGTATGGCGATATTTTCTAGATTCCATGGCTTCGTTTTTAACTGTTCGATCTTGGATTTGGCTCCTCGTTAAACAAGGTGAGTGATTTATTTTGCTCACATCTAATTTAAAGTTTAATGATTTCGTGATTTTTCTCGGCTTTGAACTCTCTGATATTTTGTTGAATTTGTCAGTTGATTTTGCTCTGGCAGTTGATATTCATTTAGATGTTGAGATTGATCTCTGAATTTATCAAATCGTATAATTTGTTTTCTTGATATTCACGGTTTTGAACTTGCGATTTCCTTGATGGCTACGTCTTTGATTTTTGTGGCCCTTGCGTTGCGATGACCCGGAATTTTCAAGCATCTAAAATCGGAATATTTAATTGATTTTAAGTATTCAATAGAGTAATTTTAATTTGAATTACGAATATCACTGATTTTTGATAATTAAATTTATTGAATTAAATAATTTGAAGTTGAGTAAAATGTTGAATCTGTAATTTTAAGCTGGTTGAAAATGAATTGAAGGCTTATAAAATTTATATTGATAATACTAAAAATAATAGAAGTGTTAAAATTGAATTTAACAGTGATCTGTTCAGTTTTAAAATTTATACTGTTTAAATTGGATTTAAAAATAGCCTTCTGAGGGACAGTCTCAGAATTCGACGAAACCAGTTCCGTTGGATCCGTAATATTGTATTGTTGTCAGATTTCAAATTTCGTATTGATTAGAGTTAATGTGTGGGTGTACGATATGTAAACGCATTGAGAATTTAATTAATAATAATGTAATGAAATTTAATTAATTAAGCTTCCTCTATACGCCATCCTTATCCATTCCCCAGCACACTTTCCTTATCTTCCAGTATACACCATCGTTCATCACTTTTTATCAAAGCCCTTCGTCTTAAAAATAAAATAAAACCAAGACAGTTCGTTTACAAATTAATGGCCGAACTTTAGATTCTACCTCCAATACACTTCACCTTCCAGCCTCGTTCGTGTTCAAATCCACTTTCTTTGTTTCCCCTTCTCAAATTAATAACCCTCAACCGAAAAAAAAGAGCGTGACCGAGAGGAGGATAGGATCGAATCGAGAGGCTCGATTAGAAAATAGGCGATGACGTCGTTCGATTGGGGCTCGTAAGCACGAATTCTGGAGACGCACGCGAGCGCACTCACAAGGAAGGGTGGCGATTGCTTGGCATCGTGAAGCATGGCGAACTGCGTTGACCTAGTGGTTGCGGTAGCATGAAGTAATCGAAGGATTGGGGGGCGGCGATGTGGGCGGCAGTTGAGTCGTCGAGCGTCGTTGTTCTAGGAGGTAGTGATGTCTAGGTTAGCATCTGCTCGGTGAGGTATCTATCCTTTACTTCTTTCGTTTATGCTTAAATATAGTTTTGAAGAAAAGAAAAGTGTATAGTTTAAAAACCGAAAAAAATATACAGCAAACAAAATTTTTTTTTAGGTAGTTAGTAGATTTGATTAGTGATGGTAAATGATTTATTCAATTTGTTCAAATAATTTATAAAAGGAAATTTGTTGAAATTAACTTATGTGATTATTTTAGTTATTAAAGGATTTTTTTAGGAAAATGGTTTAATTAAATTCTTAATTTATTAAATTAAAAATGGGAATTAGTTTGAAATTTATCTATTTGTTTCAATTAAATAGATAAGTGGTAATTAATTGTCCGGTTATTTCAAATAAATAAAAAATATGTATATTTATGAGAATTTATTAAAGGGAAAAATTGGTTGTAAATTTAGTTTGTAATTAAATAAATTTATTAAGAGGAATTGGTTTTAAAATCTAAGATATTAGTCTAAAGTAAAATCGTTGGTTAATTAAAATTATTTTATGGCAATTAATCGTTCGATTGACCCAAATGGTTAATAGAATCATCTAATATTTATACAAGGTTAATAATCGTGGAATCAAAGCGAGGATGAAGTGGATTTTCAAATTTAAGGAGCAAAGGTGAGTTAATCTCACTCGGTTAAATTTAAAATTTAAATGATTAAATTAAAACAATTGTTTGAATGCTTGAATTGGTTGATGTGATATAGTATGATATTGTGGAACTGGTATACTATATTGTGCTAACGTCTGTGGATGCAGGGAAAACAGGTTGGACGGATCCAACTGGATCCCTCAACATTTATTTAATTTTTTTAACATTCTCTATGGTGATTATTTTATATTCTATGATGAGTTGTATTGAAATATTGAATGTTATGGTTCAATTGGATATAATTGGACATGATGAATTACCAAAAATATATAAACTGCATTTGGAAAGATAATAAAAGAAGTGAATTTGTAAGTAAAATAATTATAGAAAATTTGAATAAATTTAAAAATCAATTGGAAAGAAACAAAGTGCCCTTTTAAAATTCTAATAAAATTTAAGTTTAGTAAGGGAAATTTGAATAATCAGAAGATTAAGGAATTTTAAATTTTAGTATTATTAATTTAAAAGAATAAAAAATTTCTTAAAATTTAAGATTCAATTTATTGTAAAGAATAAAGAAGAAATTTGGAAGAAACTGAAATTGGTATATTTCAGTTAAATGGTATAAAGTCAAATGGAAAATAATAAATATAAGGTCATAATTAATAAATTTTGAGAGATGCTAATAAGTAGAGAAATTTATTTCAAATGGAATAAATTGGGAATCAATTTGGAAAATTGATTTAAGTGATTGAAGATGGGATTCTACCTGGATAACCAACTACGTTTTTAAAACAAATTTTAAAATATAAATTAAAGGTTTTAAAGTTGTTTAAAAAGGGTGGTTTTGGAAAATCTATTATCTCTAATATTTAAATTTAAAGGTAAGTATTTTCTCAAATTTATTATAGTAGTAATTACTTAGAAAGTGACTTAATATTTTATTTTCAAAGTGAAAAATCTAGTTTATATTTTATTAAATAACCTTATTTTCAAATATTCATATAGTACGTATTTTTAACAAATTATTGAAGTAGTTTAACTTAAATGTTTTAAAGTATGTTTCAAAGTAAAGTGTTTTAAATTATTTTAAAATCTAGTTTTGTTCTTGGTGATTTCAGAGGAGATAGAATATAATTGGGAAAGTTTATTCTGAAAAGAATGATGGTTTTGAAACTGTTTTCAAAGGATTGAAAATAGAAATATATCTTGTGAAGATATCTTTGAGATAAATAAATAATTTGGGAATTATTTATTGTTTGATGGATGTTTGTGAATATAAATTGATAGTTAAATAACCGACTATCAATATTGGACAAATACGTTAATCGTTTCGAAGAGACCGGGATCGAGATTTATTTATCGAAAACCACTTCGATCCGGTTTGTACGTTTCGTGTAAACGGTTTTGGATTCGAAGATAGAGCAGTGAAGTGCAAGGGCTAATCGCTACTAATCCTGATGATATTTCCAAAATGGATGTAGTAGGACTAGTGCCTTCGGTTCCGTTCGAACCCGGGACGGACTTGTATGGATGAATGCTTGCGAAACATCGTCAGGTGGATGATGGGCATTCTAAGAAATATGTTCTATAAAGTTAACGCTTAGCCTCAAGCCTCATCAAATTGGAATGACTGAAAATCAGGGGTTATGCAGCAAGGCTAGGTGGGTAGCACCCAAGCAGGGTGAGGTCAATCCAGTCTAGATGTCCCTTTTTATTTCGGCTTAGTGAGCGGTTGCTGATCCCAACCGCGGGGTGATCTCACTCGGGATTATCCAGTAAGGGATAGTCCCGGCCTTGTGTTGCAGGGGAGCGGGCATACTCCTCGATACGGTGATCTAGGCTTCGTACTGTGACAGGTGGTACCCTAGTGCCTAGTCATTAGTTGGAAATCCATTCTCCCTACGAGCCTTGTACGAATTTTGTTTGTATTACCCACTCTGTGGCTAGTAGCTGGAATTTAATAATGTAACAATTTCGGCTATTTTATAATTATTTTTATATAGACCCTATTATAATATCAGAGGATTTCTATAAAAAAATGTTTTAGCTATCGTAAGGTAAAAACCCGACATGTTTATTTGTGGCGTGGTCTTATGAGATGCTTTTGTTTTTCAAAGGATTTTTGAAACTTTAATAATCAATTGGGTGTGATTTTCTCATGCTGGTATTCCAGACTGACTCGGGTATTATTTAATTGTAATGCTCGGGTCAGACCGAGTATTATAGGATACAGGATATGATGCTGTGGAGCTCAGGAGACGAGCTGGATGACGATACGTACTCTCATACTTATATATATATATATATATATATATATATATATATATGCTGTGTTGGGTTGTTGTGTATCCATTTGTATGATATTGATGTTAAGCTGTGATTGATGTACTTTGATGTATATATATAAACAAAGATATTTGATGTTTGAGTAAAGAGTATTTATTATCTATTATATTTTATTCCGCTGCGATGGTTAGATTCTGTTGTTGTTTTCTATCTTCTTCTTTTACCTCTTCTTCTTAAATCCAAAATGGTTCCTATTTCTGTACAACTTGAGTTGATTTAGATAGAATAGTGTTGTCCCAAGGGATCGGATTTGCGGGCCGTTTGCTTCGACTCTGGTCATTTTTGTGTTCATCTCTGAGCATTTTCGACCTGCTGTATGCACACTGCTTCCACTACTACGACACACACTTGTGTACCTTTTTCTTTTGACATGTCCATGTTTAAACTGTTGTGATAGTTTGTGTGATATTGCATCACTTATTGTTGCCTCTGTTCATCCACTTGAATTCTGGTTTTGATTTCTTCATTACTAAGGCTGGTGTTGTTTCTTTGATATTGTGACGTTGTTGGCACTACTTTGGTTTCGTTTTGAGTCAGTTTCATTGGTACCTTATTATGTTGTGCCTTCTGGAGCTTGCATTGTTATTCGAACTGCTGTTTTATGATCAGTTTGTAATTTGTCGAGCATCATTTTTATGCACACATATATATGCTTCATTGCCGTTTCATTTGGTATGTGCTGTCTGCACTCGATTCTTCTCATTTTCAACAATGATGTTTTGAGACATGTTCGTTTGAGTATATTGCAGTCCTTATATTTTGTTTTCGTGATGACTCTAATCTGTTGGCATTGTTGCGTTCATGTTCATGACATTAGCTTGCATTATTCACAACCGCATATATGTGTGTGTGGTCATGCCTGTGACCATTCATGTTGTTGCCTTAGGTAGTACATCACTATGTTCAATTGGTCTGCACTTCATGTTATTGGTATATATGTACATAAGTGTGCATGTTTATTTTGCACCACACAGTTGCCACTGCCTGTTTCAATATGCATATAGTTCTTCCACTATTGCATCATGTTGTCACTGTATTCCCATCCACACCAGAGAACACTTTATATAGCATCATATATATTTTCACCTGCTTCGAGTCATGTTGCATACTCTCTGTGCATTCCTGAAAATGTAACGGGGTCTAATATTTGTGAAGCTTGCACTGACCAGTTGCACTATTGCATACATGTCGTATCTATGCCAGTTTCATGTTGCCACCTCTGTTTGTCCTTGTTGTAGTTTGATTGCTCGGGTTCATATAATCATTGAGATGCTCAGGTTGCAAAATGCTTGCTACCTGGTCACTATTCCATGTTGATACTACCTTTGTAGTCTGTACCACTGCTTGTTCATAGTAATATTTATACTACTACACTGTGCCTTGAGGTACTGTTTAGTTCTAGCCATATCTCTATTTGCTTCTTTGGGTTTGGCATTTGGTATACTTCAATTTTACTTCTAGTTAGAGATATGGTTGTCTTTGAATTTCGAAACTATGGCATGCCTGTTGCCATCCCCTTGCTGTAGTTTCATTTGTCACAGTCTCTGTTTTGTTGGTTGATTTGAACTATGGTCGAGGCTTGATTTTATGTCTTGGCCATTTCAATTGAATATACACCTATGTTGAATCCAGCTTGCAGCTCGGATTTGACCTTGTGCAGAAAGTTGTGACAACATTTTATTGCACTAGAGTTGAATCCGGTATTATGGGTTTGACCTTGTGTTTGATTGTGAATTTTCATTGTTCCTTCATGTGCACTTTGTTCATTTGGGGTTACTGGGTGGATGCTGTACTCATGCTGTTGCAGTTCCTTCTGGTTCATTTTGATTTGAGTTGGTGCTATTTGCTTTTGATTCACTGATCTTTTGCGTATTTCATATGCTGTATTGGTGAGGCAGTGCACGCGTGCGTGTACTGCTGCCAGTCGGTATTGATGTTTTTAAGTGATATTTCATTTGTTTGAAATTGTTAGTATGTCCAATTCTATATATTTTGAATCGTATTTTGATATGGTTTAATTTGATGATTTTGTTGATATTTAATTATCTTTTTATAATTAGATTATGAGTTTCTAAGTATTTATTTAATAATTAGATTTTGTTGTTAATTGTCGTTTAGGCAATCCTACTGTTTCCTAAATTATCTTCATTTATAATCCTTTCATTTATCTTCCTTGATAGTTTGAATCTGCTGATTTGTGTTAACACTGTTACATGTTATATTTACCATTATCCGATTTCTTTCTTAAAGGATTGGATAGACGAGATTATTTGTGACTGTCTTCTATTTGTTATTTACTTATTATTGCTTCTGTGCATTAATAACTAAGTTTGAATTAGACTGACCGTGTATTATTTTCTTTTGAATTTAATACTCAAGTCAGACCGAGTTATCACATGTTGTAGATATCTTGCTTTGGGTTGCTGCTAGTGCTATGAAGTCTTTTCATACCTTTTGGAGTAGTCATGTCATAGTATAGGAAGATATGTATTCATGTATATTATATACGATAATATACTTGTATATGTAACTTCCTGAGTTGACAGTTGTAGTTGTGTCATATGTATTGTATCACATGTATTGTAACTGATTTCAGTTATATATATATGAGATTTTATATTAGCTGTGTTCCGCATTTAGATTATCTGTGTTAGTGTTATATATATTGTCCTAAACTATTATGAACTATCGTAGTTCGTTTTATACTGGAATTGGGTCTGTCGATGGGAGTAAATAAATAAGAGATGATAAATAAAAATATATACCACTCCTATCGAGATAACCAATACTAATGTAACGCCTAACTACGGATGGCCCTCCTATCCAGCCTTATTCTTCGTAATAACAGCATACAATATTTCCTTTACTACTCTTTGTTATTGTGAGCATAGAGGTGGGGCGTCACAGTTGGTATCAGAGCTTGGGGTTTATGGACATAATATAAAACATAACTTAGATGGAACATGTTTTACAACTATTTGTCGATGTTTTTAGTTTTGCTATGAGTCAAAACTAAAGTTTTGAAATTATGAGGAAATTTTTTATATATCTTTATTTAAAAATAAAAGTGAATTTGTGTTTTGTTTATCAGAGTGTGCAGCGGAAACAGTGAGACTGTCTTTGCTGAATACAGCTGATAACCTTTTTGATTTAAATATCAAAATATAAAAATGAAATAAATTTCATTTGTTGTTTACATAGCTGTGTTTATTTTGTTTTTTTGAAAATTTCGAATCCGATTTGAGGATCCGAAGCCATTGTAGTTATGTGATTTTTGTTGAGATTTTTGCTGGTTTGAATTATCTTCATTGAAGATATATTCGAGTGATTTCTTTGGTTCATTTTGTAGTATACGTGCAAATTTGAGTTGCACGTTACTGCATTAATTTTACGTAAAACCGATGTTTGGTTTTAAACGTATTTTGTTGCCGTTATTTTTATAACGGGATTTTTACACTGGTGCTACATTTTTGAAGTATGGTGTTTTGTTGACATTTTTAATGAATGAAATTCACTGGTATTATATTATGATGCGAATTATTTTGATGAGATTTTGACGTATATAAATTAATGTCATTTTGACTTCTGTAACCGTCAATTTTAAAGTGGATTTTCAAGCGGTTATTCCGCAATGCTGATTTTGAGACCCGTTTTTACGGAGTTTTGAGAAGTGCAATTTCCTTATTGAAATTGCTATAGATGTTGTTGTTCTATTCACGTGTTTTAAAAATTGTTTCAAAAAAAAAGTTTCCAAATTTTTTACAGTTTACACTTTCAAAAGAATGAGGAAGCAATTTAAACGTTTCAGCATAATTGAGGACTATAAACCCTTACTTTTGCTGATTCGCTTAATTCCGTACTTGTCCGTTTGAGATGTAAATTATTACTTTTATAAAATAAATGAAATTGTTTTAAGAAGTTTTGCTGTTACCGCTTTCAAAAGAATGAGGAAGCGATTTAAACGTTTCAGCAAAATCGAGGACTAGGACCCCTATCTTTTACTGATTCGCTTGATTCCAGACTTGTCCGTTTGAGAATGCGAAATGTTATTTTTGGAATACACGATTTTGCACTTTCAAGGAAACGATGAAGAGACTTAAATGATTTAGTAAAACACGTGGTATGGGACATGTGTGTTTGCTATTTTGGTTAATTCCGGACTTGTTAATTGAAACATCTGCTGTTTGATGATTTTGATGATTTTGTGTGCTTTCGAGCCACTATGTTGGACCTTCGGGTCATATGTTGGACCTTTGGGTCATTTGTTGGACTTTCGGGCCACTGTGTAAAACCTTCGGGTCGTTTGTTGGGCTTTCGGGCCACTCTGCGACCCTCGTGTCAAATACCAGTACTAGACCTACGGGTCACTCTGCGGACCTTCGGGTCATATGATGGGCGCCAAAATTTATATTACTTGGTAGGCTTCGGCCATATGAGATACACGTGCGGCGTAGCTAAAACTTGCCATCTGAAAGGATCGATCCACCTTTTATGTTGATTTTCTAGATTAACTTAATTGATTTCTTGACATTTGTTGTTTCCAATTATCTGCAGGTAATTGGATATTTATTGATATGAGTTCTGATTATCGTTTTTGATAATCGTATATTTGTTGATTCTGATTATCGTTTTTGATAATTGGATATTTGAGATTTGATTATCGTTTTTGATAATGAAATATTTGTTGATTTAAGTTCTGATTATCATTTTTGATAATTAAATATTTGTTGATTTGAGTTCTGATTATCGTTTTGGTAGTCGGATATTTGTTGATTCTCATTATCGTTTTTGATAATTAGATATTTGAGATTTGATTATCGTTTGTGATAATTAAATATTTGTTGAGTTGAGATTTGATTATCGTTTGTGATAATTAAATATTTGTTGAGTTGAGATTTGATTATCGTTTATGATAATTAAATATTTTTTGATTTGAGATTTGATTATCGTTTTTGATAATTAAATATTTGTTAATTTGAGATTTGATTATCGTTTTTGATAATTAAATATTTGTTGATTTGAGATTTGATTATACTTTGTGATAGTTAAATATTTGTTGAGTTGAGAATTGATTATCGTTGTGATAATTAAATATTTATTGATTTGAGATTTGATTATCGTTGTGATAAGTAAATAGTTGTTGATTTAATATTTCTGATTATCGTTGTGATAATTAAATATTTGTTGATTTGAGATTTGATTATCGTTTTTGATAATTATCGTTTTTTATAATTAAATGTTTGTTTATTTGAGATTTGATTATCTTGTGATAATTAAATATTTGTTGATTTGAGATTTGATTATCGTTTTTGATAATTAAATATTTGTTGATTTGAGATTTGATTATCATTTGTGATAATTAAATATTTGTTGTGTTGAGATTTGATTATCGCTGTGATAATTAAATATTTGTTGATTTGAGATTTGATTATCGTTGTGATAATTAAATAATTATTGATTTGAGATTTCTGGTTATCCTTTTGATGATTAGATATTTGTTGGTTTGAAAATTCTGGTTAACGTTTTTGGTGATTAGATAATTGTTGTTTTTAGATTATCTAGTTAATAACTAGATAATTGCAATTTTGCGAATTGTGATTTGTGTTTTCTAATTTTCTTTGTTGATAATTAGATTTTGTTGTTTTCTAATTATCGTATCAATAAGTAGATAATGTTCTTTTGTGATTTTTGTATTCTAATTATCTAATTGATAATTGAATATTGCTGATAATTGCATTTATTCAATTTTGTTGTTTTTTGATTATCTATTTGATTGTTAGATTTTGTTGAGAGTTTATGAATTTATTTAATGAAATTAAAAGATTTCTTTGGCGTTCGTATTCTTGACCTTTATTTTTCTAGCTTAATCAGTTTATGTTAGAAAAATAATTGTTATTGACGACCTTAATTATGAAAATTGCGGGGACGTAATTTTTATAAGGAGGGGAGTCTGTAACAACCCTAAGATTTTATAACAATTAATTATCGTCATGAAACAATTAATGATGATAGCTAATGGCTAATTGCGGTTTGGAGTTTTTAATTTGGGTTGAAATTCTTTGATATGAATTGGTTAAATGTTGAGTGGGCTTTAAAAATTTAATCTTGGCCCAATATTCCTTTAAAATTCTCGATGCGTTCCCCTCTTAATTCAATTCGACCCGTTCCTTTTTCATTTTTCATTCGTTTGAAAACCAAATCGAAAATAAACGAGAAAAAGAAATGGCGGCTCGCTTGCAAACTAGGTTTTTTCTTCGATCGATTTCGTGGCCACCGTGACTTGATGTGGTATGAAGATATTTTCTGGATGCAACTGCTTCGTTTTTAACTGTTCGATCTTGGATTTGGCTCTCGTTAAACAAGGTGAGCTATTTATTTTTCTCACATCTAATTCAAAGTTTAACGATTTCGTGATTTTTCTCAGCTTTGAACTCTCCGATGTTTTGTTGAATTTGTCAGTTGATTTTTATCTGGCGGTTAATATTCCTTTAGATGTTGAGATTGATCTCTGAATTTATCAAATCGTATAATTTGTTTGCTTGATATTCACGGTTTTGAACTTGCGATTTCCTTGATGGCCACGGCTTTGATTTTTGTGGCCCCTGCGTGCTTCGACTCTGGTCATTTTTGTGTTCATCTATGAGCATTTTCGACCTGTGTATGCACACTGCTCCCACTACTGCCACACATACTTGTTGATGTGCACGTAAATGTGCATATTTTTATCATCATATTTATTCTTTTTTAATTAAATAAATGATCATATTGGATAGTTTAACTTGTTTAAACCAAAATTCATATTATTTGAAATTGTCACATATCCATCTTCATCCAAGGGCAAAATGGTCATTTTTGTGCATATATTAATTTGACAAAAATTAATTGAAATTTCGTATATATTTTTATAGGAATTTAATCTCAAATAGAAGTGGTTTCATGAAGATATGCATGCATAAAATTAATACAAAGGAATGAAGATGGAAATAATTCAAAGTGAAGAACATGGAGGACCCCACCTATCCACCTACCTTAGTGTACAAATTAAAGGCTAATGCACATGCTTTTGGAGTTAATGGCTTCATGTACACTTAATGGGGGATTAAGACATGTTAATGATTACTTGGCCTCCACACTTCCTAAGGGGCATTTTGGGCATTCCCCAAAAATATGCATTAGGGTTTCTGACTTGTATAAATACCCCTTATGTTTCATGTAGCCATATTCCTCTTAGTTAGTTAGTTTTAGTTGAGAAAATAAAAGAAAGCTCTCTTTCTCTTTTCATGGCTACTTACCATTTTTCTTCATGTATTTTTTTTTATGCAATGTTATTTAGTGTTTCCTGTTAATTACATGTTCATTTTCTTTTCTTGTTTATTTTCTTTCATGTTCTAGTATAGATCTTTTTTATTTTATGCAAGTAGAATAATTTTTCTTTTTATTTTGCTCTCTTTCGCTCTTCTTGTTTAATGTTGTTTTCTACATTTGTTCATATGATAACAAATATGAGAGCTTAATCCCTTCAATTTAGGGGTAATGAAGCTCTCTAGTATGTAGATCCAACATTTTGATGTTTATGCTCTCTTTTTGTGCTTAATGAGAATGATTGAAGTGGTTTAATGATGTTGTTTAGCTTTGAATTTGATAGTCTATGTTGTTCATAACAAATAGGCTATACTTAAACAAACAAAACACAAATTGCCTCTTCATTTACATATGATTATGGCAAGAAAGTGATTGTTGAAATTAAAATTTGATGGCTTATATTTCTAATTAATAGTTAATAGGCCATGCTTAAAATAGATTTTGCTATCAACTTTGTTGTCATATTTGATGAAATTTAAAAGTGTATTAGTGGTTGTGTTATAGTTTGATGGTTTATATTGAGCTAATTAATAGCACAAATATACCATACTTATGATAAGCACATCAACTAATTCACTAATGACTAGAAAATAGAGATCATAACTTCAAATTGTTGATTTATGTGATCTAGAGAGTGGAAATTGCCTCTAAATTGTCTTAACACTCTCATATTTTTATCAATTTTCTTTTGCTTGTTTTTATCATTTTTTTTAGCTAATCACTCTCGACTTTGGTTTAATTTGATTGAATAGAATTTTAAAATCAACAATTCCCTGTGGATCGACCCGTATTCGCCACGTGCTACATTCGTACACCGTGCGCTTGCGGTAAATTTTATTTCAAAATTCGTTCGACGGTTTTCTAAACCGATAGTTCCGCCGACGAACACTTGTGTACCTTTTTCTTTTGACATGTCCATGTTCAAACTGTTGCGATAGTTTGTGTGATATTGCATCACTTGTTGTTGCCTCTATTCATCCACTTGAATTCTGGTTTTGATTTCTTCATTACTGTGTCTGGTGTTGTTTCTTTGATATTGTGACACTATTGGCACTAGTTTTCATTCGTTTTAAGTCAATTTCATTGGTACCTTATTATGTTGTGCCTTCTGGAGCTTGCATTGTTATTCGAACTACTATTTTATGAGTAGTTTGTAATTTGTCGAGCATCATTTTTATGCACACATATATATGCTCCATTGCTGTTTCATTTGGTATGTGCTGTCTGCACTCGATTCTTCTCATTTTCAACAATGATGTTTTGAGACATGTTTATTTGAGTATGTTACAGTCCTTATGTTTGCACAAAAAATGGGCAAACACCTCCAAGTCGTATAATTTAGTAGATTTTATGTTGTTCTTAATGATTTGGGTGATTTGTGCAAATATGTAAAAAGAAGGGACTAACTGTAAAAGACACACAAATTTATAGTGGTTCGGCCAAAATGTTCCTACATCCACTTCATATGTTATTCTCTTTCACCGTTCTAATTACAAGTACAAAGCTTTGATTACAAGCGTATGAAAGTTGTTTGAAAGTTCTATCCGTGCATGAGCTCTCAAACTTGTCTGCCATTGTTGTACCCCTACCCCTCTATTTATAGAGTGAGGCTGGGGGTAGGGGTCTTGGATGTATATAGGTGTTGGTGGGCCTGGGTTGATGTGATCTGGCCTGGCTAAGTTGGTTCGGTACGCCTTGGGTCCAGAGATGGTTGGAGTGGCTTTCGGTCTGGTAGTGGTTGATGTGGCTATGCTTCGGTAGTGGTTGGCTCGATAGTGGTGAGTGGAGAGATGGGTTTTGTTCGGTGGGACTTGGTCCGGTGGTGAGTGGAGAGATGGGTTGGTTCGGTGGGACTTGGTCCTGTAGGTATTGGTTCGGTGGAGAGTGGTGAGGCAGGGCCTTGGTTCAGCAGTGACTGGTTCGGTAGGGCCTTCCTCCTTCTGGTGGAGAGTGGTGAGGCGGGGCCTTGGTTCGGTAGTGAGTGGTTCGGTAGGGCCTTTCTCCTTCTGGTTCGACAATGCCTTCTTTCTTCGGTTCGGTGGTGGTGGAAACGCACCCAACATTTGCCCCCGAAAGTGGGGAATATGCCAGCATATGTTGTGCTTTGTTTTAGGCCATTCAACTTGGACACTCACATTCGGTCCCAAGCGTCGAACCAGTTGGTCCGGTCGTTTATATTTGCCTATAAGTATGGGCTCAACACCCTCGTTATTCCTTACTGTTTCAAAGCACCGATCCAAATTCTCAACTTCCGAACCAGGTGAGGTTCCCCTCCACCAAACGAACCTTACGCTAGAGCTGCCGAATGAGTCCAGTGTCATGAGTGACGAATGAACCATCGCCTCGCACTCCCGAATGAACTTGGGAGCGTGAGCGCCGAATGGACTTTAGCCTCGAACTGCCGAATGAATTTGGGAAGTACGAGTGTCGAATGGAATTTAGTCTCGAATTATGGATCGAGCTTTTATGTTTTGAATTATGAACGATATTCCAGGATGTATGTACTTGCTTGTTTATTTCTCCACATTCCTTGTTCTAACAGTATGTTTTTCTCATGTTGCAGATAATGTCTCGTAAAGTAGAAACTCGCTCTGATAAGAAGAAATCCAAAGACACATGAGAGTCCCTCATAGTGCCCCCAGTTCAGGCAGAACGTAATGGACCAATCCCGAGATCGTTAGCAGATGGGTACGGCCCTCAGCAGCTCTTGAACTGACCGCCTGACTGCTTTCCCAGCTCCCTCAAAGACGAGCAGCTTGACATTATATCTCTATCCTTCGGGATTGACAAAGCGCACATGATGTTGTCGGGGGAAGGAGTGATGCCGTATAACCTTCCTGAAGGATATTTTGCTTATAGTAGGTATCATTGCATGTGTGGGGCTATTCCTCCGATCAAGGCTTGGATAGTCAGCTTCATCACATACTTGAAGGTGGCCCCTTTCCACCTTCAGCCCAACTCCTATGCCATCTTGGTGAGTCTGTTTATTATCTTCCAGAGAAAATACG
Organism: Allium cepa; assembly: GCA_030765085.1. Classification (NCBI taxonomy): domain Eukaryota; kingdom Viridiplantae; phylum Streptophyta; class Magnoliopsida; order Asparagales; family Amaryllidaceae; genus Allium; species Allium cepa. The sequence continues at coordinate 790,299,965 of CM060937.1, read as the reverse complement.
GGCGTCCCCCTTCCAATCGGGAAATCAGGTACTTGTACAACTTGAGAGGCCACAAGAAGGGGTCTCCATACATTAGCTTGGTGTCGGCCGTGTCTTTCAAGCCAGTCCTGGACTTGTATTCGAAGTTTAGCATGTTCAAGAAGGAATGGTTCTTTGTCAAGGATGACTCTGTTTCTTTCCGCCGCTTCACCTCTGGTTGTAAGTTGAATCTTATTTATAATTTTTGTTCTGACTGTAATTCCCCTCCTTATGTGCTTGATTTCTTGCTAGCGACAGGTGGCTTTGCGGTTGTAGAGAGCGATCACATGGTTCAGATGGCTGCTGTTAACGCTAAAATTTGAACGCTAACACCCCGGTGTATGAGTTGTAGTTGTGAAAGCACCACCCGATAGCTCGAGAACAGATTACAAGCAGATAATAGCAGAAAAGCAGTAAACAACAACAACTTTATAGTGGTTCGGCTTAAGGGTATAGCCTACGTCCACTTTAAGTACTTTTATTAATGATGTCGTTACAAGCTGATACAATTCTTCCCAAGTACAATACACTTTGAATTACAAGAGACTTAGAACAAGTAGCCTAAACTTCGATGAAGATGAGAGTTTTCGAATCCATGTTGGATGTATGTGATCTCTTCTTGAAGTTGTTTGTAGCGTTCTTAGTGTCTTGAGAGCTTCAAGTGTTAGATTGGTTCGGAATGCAGCAGAGTATCGGCGCTTGAAGAGAGTTAGCCAAAAGTCCCCTCCTAGTTCGAGTTAGGGCTGTATTTATAGGTTTTTATCGGAGTTAGGTCGTAGGTCGTGACCGACCTAAGTAAGGTCGTAGGTCGCAGTCGACCTAAAAAGCACTGGCCTTCCTTCCATAAGAACATACGTGCTGATTTGTACAAGTCCAAGGTCGTAAACGACCTATCCCCTAACGGCATGGCATAGGCGGCTTCTTTATTCATGCAGATAGGTCAAGAGCGACTTATCCTAGGTCGTTAGCGACCTATCATAGGTCGTGAGAACTTTCTTGTAGTCATAGCTGGAGTTCTTAAGTCGTTGAATCTCTTAGGTCGTGACCTTCCTTAGGTCGAAGTACTCCGTTAGGTCGTTGGGCAGTATTTTTATCTCCAAGTGCTAGGTCGTCTTCGACCTAAAGTAGGTCGTAGGTGGGCAACGACCTAGGGGATGGGATCTGACTTATCTCAATTGTGCTCGGCTCTTTTCTCAGCGAGTTGATAGGTCGCGTACGACTTGTTTTAGGTCGTAAGTCGACTGAGATTTAGGTCGCTGAGACCACTTCATTCTCAGGTCGGTAGGCTATGGCTTTGTTTAGGTCGCATATGATTTAGGTCGTAAGTTTGGTGAGCCTGTAGGTCGCTAAATTCTATAGGTCGTTGTGTTACTTCAGTAATTAGATCGTCCCCTTTTTTAGGTTGCTTGTTCTTTTAGGTCGTGGCCTTTTTGGGTTGCTGCTGCCTTTAGGTCGAGACAGTCTTAGGTCGCAACACTTTAGGTCGCAGCTACCTTTAGGTCGCTGAGCTTGATAGGTCGCTCTCCTCTCTAGGTCGAGACATCTTTAGTCGCTAGACCATTCCTATAGCTTGGTCGTTCCATGTCTTTAGGTCTTAGGTCGCTAATGAAGGGGAGTTTACATTTGCCCCTCGAAGTATACGCCTAGGTCGTAGGTTGTGTCCTTCGACTTTCTTAACTCGCATTCTGAAGAATTGCTAGGTCGCAAACGACTTAAGGAGAAAATTAGGTCGCGTAGTTTCGGTTCGCGTTCCACTGTCCTAGAATATAAATACCGTAGGTCGCTCCCTCCCTTCTTCATCTACTTCAGCATCCATTCTGCCATTAACAAGCTTCTGAACTTCTCGAGGACGATTCTAATCAGCTCAATCTTTCAACTTTTCCATCACCAGATTGCGTAAGTGAGTTCTATCAACATTCGATCACATCCATCATCAAACCACGAACATTGTACTTGTCATTCTTAATGCATTTTCGTATGCTGCTTTTTCCCATAAGTCATGATTCGATTTTCTTCTTGATTGAGTTATCGTGGTGATTCTTGTGGATATAGCAGTATATCCGATGTATGGTGGATCTGAGGCAATTTGGATTGGATTTTTCGAGTGATCTGTGAGGATGTGGGAGGAAGATGGTAAACTACAGTGATTCAAATTAGCTGGTTTATAAATTTGGAAGAGATGAGGAAGGCTCTAATGGGTTAACGGGTTAATGGTAGTGATGATCTGGCAGCGTGTGAGTGGGGAATCGACCTTAGGGGTGTCTGTTTGAATGTGAACCATGCGACCTAATACTAATGATCTAACTCCCTCTTGAATGAGATAAAACTTAAAGCAGAGCGACCTCATAACGACCTAAAAAAGTAACGACATAAGTTCCATGATGATTGAGATCTTAGGTCGCGGCTGACCTTACACTTAAACAAATCTGGACCATCTTACTCTGAACTAAAGTGCGACTTAAGAACTTGTTGACCTAGATTCCTGAATGACTGCAGAGGGACTCGACATGTCAACGACCTAATTCTTTTGCGGTATGGGCTCTAGGTCGCAGCCGAGCTAGGACTTGAACAATTTTGCATTGTTTTGAACCCCTTGAACTTGCACAACGCGACCTAATGAAGCCCCGACCTATGCTAGGTCGCTGGACGACCTATGACTTGTGAAATTCTGTTGCACTTTGTTGTAGATTATCTCTAATGCTAATTAACCTGTTAAATGCAATATTTGCAAAAAAACTGGGATGAGTATACTGCCATTGACTGCCCACATCGAACGACAGATTAGTTGATAAAGAGTAATCAACTTAAATGAACCGTGTGAATGAAATACTGTGAACTAATGAATTTAAATGAAGTGTTAAAGCAAAACTAAAATATCCAGTTAAAGTTGATTCGTTCGCATTAACACTACACTTGAGCTTTATATTAACAAGTCCTGAAATCTCATAGTCGATTAATTGTCAACTAGTTCAATTTCAGTTATGTTTGATTATTTTTTTTTTTAGTTCTGCACAACACTTCACACTTTTTAGGAAACGTGCACCTTCTCATCTGAACATCCAGTCGCTTATGTAGAATGATCTCTCAACAAGAAGAGATGATAGAACACGCTGAAGGGGTTTTCCCGATTGCTATTCCACTAGAGAGTCCTCCGGAAAGAACTCCTACCCTTTTGATACAGCGGGCGCTTAATCAATTATGCGTTCAATTTGGCATTGCCGAGGCAGAAGTTTTACGCCCTGGACCAAATGACTCTGCTGATAGACCACCTTACGGTTTTGTTGCCATTAATCGACAAATGTGCTTGAGTGGAGCAATTCCTCCTTTTAATGAATTTCTCCGGCAAATCCTACTTCGACTGACGATCTCTCCTTTTCAGCTGCACCCCAATGGCTATGCTATTTTGATGGGATTGTGTGTTCTGTTCAGGAGGACTCTTGATCGTCTTTCGAGTTTTGAGGAAATCTGTTACTTGTGCACTTTTGCGAAGAACAAGGGCCATCCTTCAATTGTACTTGTAAGAGGTGCGAGGAATCGCAAACTTATTTTGGATTTGCCGGAGAGTGCACATGGATTCCTGAATCAATACTTCTACATTCGTTGCCCCGCAGAATTTTACGCAGACTGGAGAGTAGGAAGTGAGATCTTTTTTTTCTTTAATTTTATTCTAAGTTTTACCTGGTTCGTATTGCTAGATGCTGATTCCATTCCTTATTTTTCCAGCACTTCCTCCTCCTTCTAGAGATTCCAGCCATAAGTCAGTTTTTGAAAGGCTAAGCACTGTGGCTGCTGAAGAAAGAAGCGCAAAATTTCTATTGACAGAAGAACTTCTTCATCAGTTTGAGCTTCTACATCCTTCTCGTTCCACTCAAATACATGAAGTTCCAACGGAGGTTCCTGATTCTCCGACGAGCACTCCTGATGCCCCAGTCTCCACTAAAGAGCACTTGCAGGGAGGAACCTCTATAGAAACTTCACTAGTTAAGTGTTCAATTCCGAAAGATGTTGCGGGGCCATCTGACAAGTCCGTACTTGCCCCAGTTACTGAAGAGGAAGAACCCCCTCGATCTACTAGTGAAGGAGTTAAGAAAGCAAGCTCCAAAAAACAAGATGGCTATGATGTTTTTGAGGGGTTGAGCGATTTAATTGTGACATCTCAAGAACTTTTCAAAGATGATGTTTCTAAAACCGTCTCTTCTGTAATCGAGGCGACATCTTCTTTTCAACAAATGTCAACTCCTCCTACTCAAGTTATCACTACCTCTATTCCACAGAGTGGTTTGTAACTCGATGCGCGTAGTTTACACGTTACACGACACTTTGGATTTCTCATCACTTCTATGCACTTATCTTCTTGTACTTTAAAGATTTCTAAAGCTTATTATTTTAATTCCAGATTCTCCTATGGGGCGCAGCGGCTCGTACTATGATGATTTCCAGCACTACGGGAGGCGTAGCCATTATGATTACAGGCGTTACCTTCCTTCTTACAGAGAGTTGGATGAAGAGAGGGCCATCAGGAAAGCCGACGAGAGACGAGCATATGAAGAACGTCGCCGAAGGGAACAAGAAAGACATGATCTTCCCCACAGAGATGATGATACCCAAAAGAGAAAAGCTCATGATGAGAGAGGAAAGAGTCACATAGACGATTCTTCTAGCAAGCGGGCTAGACTTACTAAAGAAACAACTCCTTCAGCTTCTGAACATGTCCCTGCTCAATCTCCTGCTCCCGTTCGCTCCGACATTCAAGCAATCATCAACCGGCCCGCATACCAAGTCGGGCAAGGTCCTCCCACTCTTCAAAGTCGATTTCCTCAGTGGTGCCTGAGAGGGGTTCGATTTGATCTCGACTTGGTTCCTCTCGACAAACCGGCTATGCTGCGAAATCTTGATACTGTCAGGACCGATATCGAAAGAATGTCGAACTGGCAAAAACTCGTCGACGAACTTCAGAGGGTTAACCGAGCCAATCTCGAGGCCATGCTAACAATGGAGAATGATAAGGCTGAGTGGCAGAAGACTCTCGAACAGCATGACGCCGAAATGAGAAGTATTGCTTCCTACAATGAAAAGCTGGAAGCGGAAGTAGAAAAACTTAAGGAAGAATTAGCTACTTCATCTACTTTCCATTCTCAAAAGGAGAGCATGCTTCAGCAACAAGTACGAGATGCGCATGCCAGTCAAAGTGCAGTCGAAGATAAGCTTGCACACAAGGAAAAGGTCATGGAAGAATATCGTGCTGAAACTGTACAACCGCGAGAACAGACCGGCTCTCAAAGCTTGGAGAAAGAGTTGTTAAAAACTCGACTTGCTATGGCCGAAAAGGAGCGCGACGAGGCTGTTGCTGGTAAACTTGCGGCCGAAGAGGCTCATCAAGCAACCAAAGCTGATATTAGCTCCACATTATTCGATTTTTATCTGCACAGCATTTTGGGACGTGGCAGCCTTGCCTTTCTAGGCCCCAAGTATGAAATCACACTGGCTGAAGTTTGGGAGGCAGCACTTGATATGCTCGGTGGTAAAGGTGCTGGATATGCTGAGTCAGCCCTTGAAGAGCATTATCTTGATGATGAAGCCCGCGCCGCTCTTGCCAAGGGAAAAGAGCAACTTGCCAGAGCGCGGGCCGGGACGGCGGAAGAGGAGCGTTCTGAGAAAGAAGTACCGCCTACTACCTCTGAACGTCCTCTAGTTCCTCCCGAGGTGGACATTACAGGCTCTAGTGCTCATTCGCCGCCTCCTACAAGAACCGGGGTAATTACCCCTACTGATGAAGAGGCTTTGGAGGACATTGGGGCTCAGAATTATGAGATTGAACTGGCGAAGCCAACATCTTCAGGTAATTTCGACATTGGTCCGATTCAAGTGGATTACCTGCTTATTCCTCAAAAATTTGATGAGCTTCTCGATTACCTCTTGAATCTCGATGAACCCATATCTCCCTTCTTTTGGGAAGATACTAACATTTTCAATTTTTCTTCTTCTGCAGTTGAAGCAAAAAGTGCCGTGCAGACTTCGCCTTCTCTGGTTATTCCTCCTCCATCTCTTCAGGTGACTCCTCCTTCTGCTTCACAACCTGGGTCACAAGAGGAGAAAATTGAGGCTCTTCATGGCTTGGATGACCCTATTGCTTCGCAAGAGCAAAAAGATGAGGGACTCGAAGGAGGCGAGATCTCTCCGGAGCGGACCCCTTCTGACGACGTAGTTTTGTCCGCTCTAGTTACTCCGGGGAGTGAGTCTTCTTCGAAGAGAAGAAAGAAGCATGGGACATCGAAGAGGAGGGGGAAGAAAATTATCACCACTGAAGAGGAACCGGAAATTGCACCAGTTGCACCTCCCCCCCCTTCTTCCCTTATGCCTTCAGACCAACCTGAAAGACCTGAAAAGCTAACCATTCGGCCGGGTAAAGGGTCTAAAGGCGGCAAGAAGAAATGAAGAGTTGAGCTTTTTGATTCCTTTTTTGTGTAATGGTCGGATGTTGTGCAGGCACCGGCCCCTGCTTTTTATTTTGAAACCTGTATCTGCAATATCTGCAATTGAATAAAATGATTCTTTATTTGTACAGACTTTTGTTTGAATTTGAGAATGCATTTATTATTCATTTTTGCACAAGTTTATTTATACGATGTTGCGGTGAGCTTGTGGTATGTTGTTTGAGCGTACTTTCCCGACATAGTTATACCACTTTGTATGTAACTATACCATGTTGCCCCTATACCATGAGCTTACTGCAATATCGTATACTTTGAGGGGACTTGCACTCTCGTTTTCTAAAGAATAATTACTTCATTCTCGAAGAGAATTTTCGTAGAGTGCAACTTCCTTCATATAAGTTTCTACGCTTTGTCCTTCGAAGAAATCACTTTTTCCTTTTGCGTATGTATATATTTTGCCAAGTGAATTCTTCTATGTGGTAAAGCGGACCTCTGAATGTACTTTAACTTTCTTCCCCCTTCTTTTTTTTTTAGAATAGGTAAATCGCTCTTCCTTTGAAAGTTAAAGTACGCTCTTGATGAGGATTTTTCTCTTCTTTTTTTTTTTTAATAAAAATTTGTGCCTCTGAGGAGAGATTTTTTTACGTTTCAACACTTGGAAGCTTTATTTCAATCTTGGTGAAACGTGTTCCTCCAAAGAGTTGTGTCTTTGAAGAAAGCCTTTTCACGTTTCAACACTTGGAAGTTTTATTTCAATCTCGGTAAAACGTGGGCTTCTGAAGAGGTCTTTCTTTTTAATTGTGTCCCCGGGAGGGGGTTGTACCTCTGAGGAGGGATTTCTCACGTTTCAACACTTGGAAGTTTTATTTCAATCTTGGTGAAACGTGTACCTCCAAAGAGTTGTGCCTACGAGGAAAGCCTTTTCACGTTTCGACACTTGGAAGTTTTATTTCAATCTCGGTGAAACATGGGCTTCCAGGAAGGTCTTTATCTTGTTTTGCATTTCAACTTTGGTGAAGTGAAATTCCGAAGAGCGGTTGTTACACTTCAACTCCTGGCGAAATGTGCCTCCGAAGAGGGCTTTTATTTTGTTTGCATTTCAACTTTGGTGAAGTGAAATCCCGAAGAGCGGTCATAACACTTCAACTCCTGGTGAAATGGGCCTCCGAAGAGGGCTTTTATTTTGTTTGCATTTCAACTTTGGTGAAGTGTAATTCCGAAGAGCGGTTATAACACTTCAACTCCTGGTGAAATGTGCCTCAGAGAGGGTTTTCATCGCCTGGAAGTTACTCTCTCATGGTTGGAGGGTCATGACTCCTCCAATCTTTTTTGTTGAGTAGAGAACTTTCGTTTTTGTGGCGTATGACCCATTAGAGGTCTTTATCCTCCGAAGAGTTATGCCTCCGAAGAGGACTTGTGCTGCCGATGATGGCTTTGGTTGTTCCTCTGTTCACTAGCTTATGCCTTTTCAATAATCCTCTGCCCCTTTTTTTCTTTTTATTTTTTTTTACAAGTAACTTGTTTAATCCAAGGAAGTGTGCTTCATTGTCAGGCAATTTCGTGAGAACGAGCACTAGCTTTTTAATTGGATGTTTGTTTGTTCAAATGATCTTAATTTATTAGCAAAGACCCGTTTCTGTCGAAATCATAGGCCGTTCAATTGAAGTACTTCCTATTTAGGATTTGAATTCGGGGCTCCTGTGACTTGAAATTTGGCGAGAATCACTTGGTCTTTTTATGTGCAAGTTTCACTTCCATTGTCTGCAAAAATTCAAATCGACATTTCAGCAATACATTTTATGTACTTTTATATCGAAAATAAAGCAAACATGTAATAATAATAAGGAACACAAGATTTGTAGTGGTTCGGCCAGGAATTTGGGCCTACATCCACTTTATATTTTTTCATTATTCACTTGCATCAGTTTTACAATTGCTTTCAATTACAAGAATCATACATTCGCAACTCTTTTTACAATATTTCAACAAAATTTTCAAGTAAAGTATGGACGCAAGTGATTGCTGTTCCATGCCCTTGGAATTTGATCTCCTTCAACAGTAGTGAGTTTGAATGTGCCGTCAAGAAGCTTCTGACCTATGACATATGGTCCTTCCCAATTTGGCCCAAACACACCTGTTGCTGTCATAATTCTCTTAAGGACTAGATCTCCAATCTCAAAGCTGCGTTGGCGAACTTTGGAATTGAAATGTCTGGCTATCCTTTGCTGATGAGCTGCAATTCTGAGATTAGCTTCATCTCTTTTTTCATCAAGGAAGTCTAGCGCTTCAAGCTGTAGCCTTTCATTTTTTGCTTGATTGAAATGGATCCTTCTGTGTGAAGGAACCTCTGTTTCTACCGGGATCATTGCTTCCGATCCGTATGCTAATGAGAAAGGAGTGTGCCCAGTCACAGTTTTGTGAGTGGTTTTGTATGCCCATAGTGCAAGTGGTAGCTTATCGACCCAACCACCTTTTGCTCTTTCAAGTTGCTTTTTGATGGTTGATTTGATGATCTTGTTTACTGCTTCCACTTGCCCGTTTGCCTGCGGATGAGCAACTGCTGAAAAGCTTTTCTGGATTTTGAATTGCTTGCAAAAATCTTGGAATTCCTCGCTTTCAAACTGAGTACCATTGTCTGTGATTATTTTCTGAGGCACACCATACCTGCAAATGATATTCTTGGTCACGAAACTTATCATCTTCTTAGAGGTGATAGTAGCCAATGGTTCAGCTTCAGCCCATTTAGTGAAATAATCAACTACAACAATAGCATATTTAATTCCTGATTTTGCAGTCGGTAGCGGCCCAATGAGATCCATTCCCCAAATTGCAAACGGCCATGGACTGACCATTTGTGTGAGTTCAGTTGAAGGCGCTCTAGGAATTTTGGCAAATCTTTGGCATCTGTCACACTTTCGGGAATAGCTTGCAGCATCATGATTAATTTCTGGCCAAAAATATCCGTATCGGAGAATTTTCTTTGCTAATGTTTGGCCACCTGAATGATCACCACATTCTCCTCCATGTACCTCAGCTAGGATTGTTTTGGACTCTTCCCTAGATACACATCGAAGCAATGGCATTGAGAATCCCCGTCTGTATAATCGGCCATCCTGAATTACATAGTGAGAGGCTTTCCTTAGTAGCTTCTGTCTCCCTCTCGAATTTTATGGCAGAGAACCTCTGAGTAGGTAGTCCAGTATTGGAGTCATCCATGACTCTTGTTCTTGAGATACATTCATAATCCAGTCAATATCCATCTCGTCTATACTTGGTGCTGAAAGGACTTCTACGGGGACTAATCCCAATAGTTGAGCTTCACCAGAACTTGAATACTTTGCGAGGGAATCTGCCTTCATATTCTCTTCCCGAGGAATGTGGCTTATTGAATAGTGATCGAGCTCACACAGAAGTTCCCAAGCCTTTGACAAGTAAGCGGGCAGGTTTCCCCCTTTCGTTTGAAATTCCTTCTTGACTTGGCATACAATAAGCTGAGAATCACTAAAGATCTGTAATGCTCGGATGTTTAGTTCTTTAGCGATTTTCAGTCCTACGATAAGAGCTTCATATTCTGCTTCATTGTTTATTGAAGGAAATTCCAATCTTAGTGCATAGCATAATGACCGACCTTCAGGAGTTTCAAGTACCACCCCTGCTCCAGAACAGTAGTCATTTCTTGCGCCATCAACATATAACTTCCACTGGATTGGGGAATCATTGATCGCTTCTTCCTCACCATTACCTTTCTCTGTGAATTCTGCAATGAAATCAGCTAAAGCTTGTCCGTTGATTGCTTTTCGGGGGTGATAAGTGATGTCATATTGACTGAGTTCAATGTTCCACTTTAGAAGGCGACCCGAAGTTTCAGGGCGAAACAGGACTTGCTTTAGAGGTTGATCGGTGAGTACTCTGATAGGATGAGCTTGGAAATATTGCCTTAACTTCCTTGATGCAACTAGTAGACAATAGGCGAGTTTTTCCAACTTGGAGTAATTCAGCTCTGCCCCAGTGAGTCTTTTGCTGATATAGTAAACCGGATGTTGAATCCTTTTGTCTTCCCGAATCAACGCTGCACTTAGAGCATGAGATGATACTGCCAAGTATATAAGAAGATCCTCACCATTGCCTGGCCTAGAAAGTATTGGAGGCGTTTCCATATGACGGATCAATTCATCAAAGGCTTTTTGGCATTCGGGAGTCCATTCAAAGTTCTTCTTTCCTTTCTTCAGAGCGTCAAAGAATGGGATGCATTTATCAGTAGCTTTGGAAATGAACCGACTCAGGGCGGCGACCTTTTCGTTCAGACTTTGCAATTCCTTCTTCGTTGTAGGAGCTTTAACTTCTTTTAAGGCAGTAATTTGAGCTGGACTAGCCTCAATGCCCCTAGCGCTGACGATAAACCCTAAGAACTTTCCGGACACGACCCCAAACGTGCATTTCAGAGGGTTAAGCTTCATTCTGTATTTCCGGAGGACTGCGAACATTTCTGCTAAGTGTTCAATGTGATCCGCTGCTTTCTTAGACTTTACTAACATGTCGTCGACGTAGACTTCCATAGTTTTGCCCAATTGCGGTTTGAACATAGCATTAACAAGTCTTTGGTAGGTTGCCCCTGCATTTTTCAATCCGAAGGGCATAACTCTGTAGCAATAAAGACCAACATCGGTGATAAAGCTCGTGTCCTCCTGATCCGGTTCATGCATCATGATCTGGTTATATCCGGAGTAGGCATCCATGAAAGATAACAATTCATGCCCCGCTGTTCCATCTACCAGTTGATCAATCCTGGGTAAAGGGAAGCAATCTTTGGGGCAGGCCTTGTTCAGATCTGAAAAATCGATGCACACTCTCCATTTTCCATTAGCTTTCTTAACCAGCACAGGATTTGAAACCCAATTCGGATATGTAGATTCTTTGATGAAGTTATTTTCCATGAGTCGATCAATTTCCTCTTTTAATGTTGCTGACCTTTCTGGACCTTGGGTTCTTCCTTTCTGTTTTACTGGTGTAAACTTTGGGTCAATATTCAGAGCGTGTACTGCAACTTCTGGAGATATTCCACACATATCAGCATGAGTCCAAGCGAAGACATCCAGATTTGCTTTCAGGAAAGATATCAAGATATTCTGAATTGACACATTAAGCTGTGAACCCACATTCAACACCTTATTTGGGTCCTTCGGGTCAACAGGTACCGGTACTGTCGTTTCAACCGGCACTACTCTATTCTCCCCTGCACTGGCTTTCCTGGGATCCATCTCTTTCCGTGCCCCGCTATGCTCGCCAGTGCAGGGTCCGCCCCGTAATTGCTACAAGGCTGGCTCTTTGATGCGGACCGGGGCTGCCGCATCCTTTCCCATTTCCCTTTTTCTTGACTCTCGCAACTCTGTCAAATAGCACTCTCGCGCAGCATTTTGATCCCCTTTTATAACTCCTACTCCATTGTCTGTAGGGAATTTAATAGTGAGGCACCACGGGGCTAGGATAGCTTTGAACGCTGCGAGCGTTGGACGGCCAAGGAAAGCATTATAAGCAGAAAATTCATCGACAATCACAAATGTTTGCTTGCGGACTACTTTCCTTTCTCCTTCCCCAAGTTCTACAAGCAGATCGATGGTTCCTATTGGTTGCTTTGGCTCCCCAATGAAGCCAGCGATCTTCTTCGATGAGGCTTGTACATCGACCATAGGGATTTTCATTTGGTCGAATGTCTTCTTGAAGAGGATATTACATGATGCCCCGCAGTCAATGAGAACTCTTCTGACAATGGCCGGTCCGATACCAGCTGAGATGACCAAGGGATCTAGGGTAGGAGCTTCGATACCTGTGGAATCTCTGGCTCTGAAAATAATATCATCACTGAAAGTTTTCTGTTGTTTCAGGGGCGTAGTGTCTTCTAAAACAAAGACGTCTTCTTCGGCTGGAACATATTTCAAAGCCCTGGTATATCTCTCCATCTCACCCCAGCTCTTGCCAGCTGGGTGAGGTCCTCCTGTAATGACATTGATAATGGGCCTTCCAGATTCATGCCCCGTAGCTTTCTCACCTATCCTAGGCTGATGAACAGGAGCCTGTTGCCCCTGACTTGACGATGCAGGATTGTTGCTATTCTTTTTCACAAATTGCTGCAGCTTGTTTTCTCTTAGCAACTCTTCAATCAGATTTTTCAACTGGCGGCATTCATCGGTCTCATGACCGGGTTGATTATGGAAGCGGCAGAACTTCCCACTCTGTATAGCCCTTTTCCCGGTCCTCAAAGGGATTGGTTTAGGAAAATCAACAGAATCTTTAGTGGCAAGGTAGATGTGCTCCGGCGTATGTGATAATGGAGTATACTCTGATGGCTTGAAGGATCGGGGCTTCTTCAGATTACCCTGTTTCTTCCATTATTACTCTCCCTTTTTTGCCCCACCGATTCATTCTTGCGTGGAGCGACAGTGTTATCTTCAACTTTCTCCAACACTGCCTTTACTGGTAAAGGACGGCTTTCCAGGCGTATGAATTCATCTGCCTTTTTGTAGAACTTTTCGAGGGAGGTTGGCTCCTTCATGTTTAGCCATTTCCCAAATTCGCTCGACTTATCAATAGCCCTCATCAGATAAGTCAATATCATTCGCGGTTCAGCATTGTCCACCTCTGCCAGCGCTATATTAAAGCAGTTCAAGAAAGATCTGATAGATTCACCAGGATTCTGTTCTATACTCGACAACGACATGATGTCCTTGGCCTTTGAAGCATATAGTCTAAACTGCTCCTTGAATTTTCGGGTCAAGTCTGAAAACTGATCAATAGATCGGACTGGCAACTTGGTGAACCACAGTAGAGCCACACCCTCAAGGTATACGGGGAAATATCGGCACTTTATCTCGTCAGAGGCTCTGGCACCTGTCATGTGCCAATCATATTTATACAAGAATTCATTCGGATCACTTGTCCCTTTGTAAGCTGGGATAGTTGGAGGGACAAACTTCCTTGGAAATTCCGCCTTTAAGATTTTCTCAGTAAATGGAGTTTTACTTGGGGAGAAACCCCATTCTTTCTCATCTTCAACCCTTTTCATACTTTCTTTCATGATTTGCCGGACCATTCCAGAAAGATACTCCTCATCATGTCGAGTTCCAGATCCACCAACCTCAGGAAGCGTTTGCTCAAAGGGACTGGCAGCCATTTCAGGAGCATTCCTTTCATTAGCATCATGAATGTTGCCAGCATAATTCCTTCCATTACCAGCCGGTTGATTGTTTGCCCCGAGCAAATCATTCAACTTATTCAGAATTAGAGCATTTTGGGCATTCTGAGCCTCTAATTGTGCATTCTGGGCGTTTATCTGCTGGTTCAGCCCTAATATTACAGCATCCAACTCCGCTTTCGTAACCCCAGCAGACGTAGTGGGTTGATTAGGTACAGGGGAAGCGGATGTTCCCTCTTGAACGTTCCCAGATCTGACAGATCTACTCTTCCTTCCAGGAGCCATAATCTCAGACAGACTTCTGGTTTTCAAGGAAATTCTCTCTACAAATCTCTGTGAAGCAATGATGATAATTTTTCCTGAGTTCAACTCTCAATGAAAGCACCAAAAATGTTAACGCTAAAATTTGAACGCTAACACCCCGGTGTATGAGTTGTAGTTGTGAAAGCACCACCCGATAGCTCGGGAACAGATTACAAGCAGATAATAGCAGAAAAGCAGTAAACAACAACAATTTTATAGTGGTTCGGCTTAAGGGTATAGCCTACGTCCACTTTAAGTACTTTTATTAATGATCTCGTTACAAGCTGATACAATTCTTCCCAAGTACAATACACTTTGAATTACAAGAGACTTAGAACAAGTAGCCTAAACTTCAATGAAGATGAGAGTTTTCGAATCCATGTTGGATGTATGTGATCTCTTCTTGAAGTTGTTTGTAGCGTTCTTAGTGTCTAGAGAGCTTCAAGTGTTAGATTGGTTCGGAATGCAGCAGAGTATCGGCGCTTGAAGAAGTGAGCCAAAAGTCCCCTCCTAGTTCGAGTTAGGGCTGTATTTATAGGTTTTTATCGGAGTTAGGTCGTAGGTCGTGACCGACCTAAGTAAGGTCGTAGGTCGCAGTCGACCTAAAAAGCACTGGCCTTCCTTCCATAAGAACATACGTGCTGATTTGTACAAGTCCAAGGTCGTAAACGACCTATCCCCTAGCGGCATGGCATAGGCGGCTTCTTTATTCATGCAGATAGGTCAAGAGCGACTTATCCTAGGTCGTTAGCGACCTATCATAGGTCGTGAGAACTTTCCTGTAGTCATAGCTGGAGTTCTTAAGTCGTTGAATCTCTTAGGTTGTGACCTTCCTTAGGTCGAAGTACTCCGTTAGGTCGTTGGGCAGTATTTTTATCTCTAAGTGCTAGGTCGTCTTCGACCTAAAGTAGGTCGTAGGTGGGCAACGACCTAGGGGATGGGATCTGACTTATCTCAATTGTGCTCGGCTCTTTTCTCAGCGAGTTGATAGGTCGCGTACGACTTGTTTTAGGTCGTAAGTCGGCTGAGATTTAGGTCGCTGAGACCACTTCATTCTCAGGTCGGTAGGCTATGGCTTTGTTTAGGTCGCATATGATTTAGGTCGTAAGTTTGGTGAGCCTGTAGGTCGCTAAATTCTATAGGTCGTTGTGTTACTTCAGTAATTAGATCGTCCCCTTTTTTAGGTTGCTTGTTCTTTTAGGTCGTGGCCTTTTTGGGTCGCTGCTGCCTTTAGGTCGAGACAGTCTTAGGTCGCAACACTTTAGGTCGCAGCTACCTTTAGGTCGCTGAGCTTGATAGGTCGCTCTCCTCTCTAGGTCGAGACATCTTTAAGTCACTAGACCATTCCTATAGCTTGGTCGTTCCATGTCTTTAGGTCTTAGGTCGCTAATGAAGGGGAGTTAACAGCTGCGAAGATAGAAGCCATTCCGGAAAGGGAGAGGGAAGCCTTCTACTTGATCAGGAATGCTACTCTTCTAGAGTTCAACTTGATTCTGCCGCGCCAGTCTATGGTCAAGCAAACAGACACAGCTGAGGAGAAGGCTGCCAAAGCTAAAGGAGGGGCTACGACGAAGAGCAGCAAGAGGAAACCCTTCTCGAAACATCCAGTCGTCGAGGGAAGAAACTTAAGAAATCCGATGGACCCTCCCCCAGCACATGTCCCAATGTTCTGGAGCAGGAAGATGTGGAGGAGGAAAGAGGCGAGGATGAAGGAGGTGAAGCGTAGAGTGGAAGTGGTAGAGAAGGCGATGGTTATGGTCGCGGTGATGATGGTGGCGAAGGACAGAGCGGTGATGGCGCTGGGGCTTTGTCTTCTGAGCAGGCAGGCGAGATCCAGGAGTGGATAGATGATGCTTTCCGCCTAGCTTTTGAGGGGTTGGAGGAAGGATCGGCCTTGGTGGAGAAGCCAAAGAAAGCTGACAATGCCGGGACTAGTGCCGATTCATCTTCAAAGAGCATTTCAGCTAACGAAACCCCTGCGATTCAAGGTGAATTTTTGACTCCTGGAGACTCCATTTATGATAAGGATTTATGAATATTTTATGGCCATCTCCCGTCCTGGAATGAGATCCAGGACTTAATACAGTATCCTACTCCTCCCCCGGGTTTGTATACCAAAAGCGTCTTTTTACTCTTCTTAACTTGATACGTTTCTTGAATTATAGCTCAATGTATACTTGTAACACTTGGTTTTTATTCTAGGAGTGGGCGGAGAGGCAAAGTCATTAGATGTTCGGCACCGTCTTGAACAATACAAACCCCTCAAAGCTACTACTAAGCCTAAGCCTTCGACTAACCGCCCTAGAGACGTAGTCGGCTACCATCCTCTTCTTGGGGTCATCGAATAGGATATCCAAAAGAAGAAGAGGAGTCATTCCTTGTTCGAATCCTCACCTGGTCCTCAGCCCCCAACTCAACCTCTTCAAGATAACACGGGGGAGAATATTGAGTTTATACCTTTCCCGCACCCATCTGAAAACCCTACTGTTACCCCAATAGATCATCCCGGCTTGGCTCGTAATCCGTTGGCGGGTCACCCGGATCTGGATCCAGGCTCTCATGATATGTCCTTCGACTAGGCTACTGGTGAGCACCTTCTTCCTTGCAATCCTATGGTAAGGGTGACTGATTTGGCTAAGTCCCTGGACCTTGATTTGCTTACCACTCGGATTGTAACTTTGGGGACGAAGCTAAGGCAAATATCGACCGAGTCGCTGAGGAGACCAGGAAGCTGATGGGGCATCATGCCCGACTGGTCAAGGCTGGAGAGGAAATCGGGAGTGCTAACATTCGATTGCGGTTAATGGTTTCCAATCAGGCCAAACAACTTGCCGAATAGGCCATCCAGATCTCTTAGCATGAGGCCGCCTCCAGGCGACTAAAGAAAACCATGGAAGAGGCTAGCATGGCTGAGTTATGGAAAATGGAGGCTGCCTGCAAGGAACGGATCGATCTGGTTATTGCAACGGTGGAGGAGGTTCGGAAAGTGGATCTCGAGCGGGTAGAGGAGTTATCCGGGAAGCTTGAAGCCGTAGAGCTTGCTCAAACCAAGCTGAAGGAGGAGATGGAAGCGACGAGGAAATCCTTTCAGGATGACCGCTCGCGATACCGATCGGAGAAGGATGCTGTCATTGCAAAGATGTTGGCTTCTGAGGTCCGAATAGGGGAGTTCGAGGAGAACGAGGGGATAATGGATGAGATGCTTCAGGATACGTACTTTCGCACTTGGAAATAGGGAAACTTATCCTGGATGGATGATTATCCCCGAGTCATGGCCAGGATTTATCTCAGGGCCCTAGAGGAGGCTAAGGCCGAAGCAGATAAGGAGGGTGTCGTGGCCTTTAGGATGGACGTGGTCACGGCTCAGTTCACCAAGGAGGAGAAAGTGGCGGTAAAGGAGGGTATGTGGCTGCTTACTGCAGAGGAGATAGGTGTGCAGTTGGAGGATGATGATCAAGGAGCAGATGCTGGTACGTCTTCCCTTTTAGTCTTTTTGTAACTCGATTGCCTATTCTTCATGACTATTAATGGATTCTTTCCCGAACTGGACAGGCGGGACCCCTGGAGCACCAAGTACCTCTGGTCAACGTGCTGAGAGTTCTGATCCCACGGTTAAGTAGATCTTGGGGGGCCAGTAGGATAGAGGTGAAGCTCTGATGCAGCCGACTCCTTGACTTGACCAGGACATCTTTTGGTTTACTTGACATTGCTGTCTATGTTAGTCCCAAAATATTAATGTAACTGTAATTATATTATTTGTAATGAACGACTTTATTCTTGGTATGTAATTTTTAACTTAAGCTGATTCTGTCATATTCGAATGCTTTTGTTATCTTGATGTGTTGTGTAAGAAATATAGCTGTGCACATGCCTGTGATTCAATCGTGTTTGATGCTAAGTTCTTGCGTAAACTATAACTTCATGTCTCGTAACGTTAGTGTGATGTGCGCATGAATTATAGCTATGTATTTATATGCAAGAGAGGAAAGTACCGCCCTTCCTGTTTTAGTTGTAGATGGTAGCTTTGAAGTTCTTGTGTGACTGAGTATGGAATGCAGCTAAGTGTCCTGTCATCCAGTTATGAGTTCCTATCCCCATCTGCGGATGTCTCCTATTTTATACCTTGTACTTTATGGATCGTTATATAGGATAGGAGGAAAGCTTGTAAATAAAATAGGAATATAAGAAATAGTAAAATTTCCAATCACGGAAGGCCTTCGATGTGCTTAAGTTCGTGGCAAACGGGTTTTGCAGTCACTTTCCCTAACTGTGGGTCTTGGAGACATTTGTCACCCATCTTACGCCTCCACAGGGAGTTTTCTTTTTTACCACAGTCGTACTTAAGACACATCGGAGCCGAGATCACGCACGCTAACTACCCGGACCATTATGGCCAGTAATCGTGGGAATTATTCGATTTACCGTGGCCGGCTAGCGTGGGTGCCGATCGTCAACCGTGAACTACCCCTGGCTGGCCACACCTTATGTTGGGGCTTAAAGTAGGTTCACAGTTACCGGCGAGCCAAACGCCGTAATGAGCAGCCTAGGCTATTTTCAGTCTCCTCGGTGGCTTATAATCGGCTCATTAAAGTTGGCTTTGAGGGCCGTCGCGAGCAATGAGTTAACCCGCAGCAAAGGAATGCTGGAGCAAAAGTGTCTCATTGGCGAGGCCATAGATTCGTATAGTACCTGTTAGGTCTTGTCCAGGTGGAGTTGTGCTGTGATGTGCCATGAATGGAAATGTCGTTTACATAGGATTTTGTTCAACAGAAAAGGATAAAGCACAACAAGAAGCCAAGATATAAAGGAACAAGTTAAAAAAGAGAAAAGGTTTTTAAAGTGGTTCGGCACGAGAATGCCTACGTCCACTGATTCTCTTTGTTAATTCACTTCATATGGGCAGTACAAGTTAAGAAAGGTATCGACGAAGGTATTGGATGTTGCATGCCCTCTGGAACACCTCCCCGTCCACTGTTGACAAAGTATAAGCTCCGTTGTGGAGGTCTTTATGAATTACATATGGTCCGTCCCAGATTGGATCCAGCGCTCCGGGGCGCGGGAAGATTCGTCAGAGGACAAGATCTCCTTCTTGTAAACTGCGATGCTTGACTTTGGAGTTGTATTGCGCTGCCACTTTTTGCTTGTGAGCTGCTTCTTTGAGTGCTGCATCGTTTCTTCTCTCTTCAATTAGATCCAAAGACATGTGAAGGAGTTCTTCGTTCTCTTTAGGGTTATAGTGGATCCTACGGTGGGAAAGGACTACAGTTTCAACTGGGAACACGGCCTCCGATCTGTATGCCAAAGAGAAAGGAGTATGCCCCGTTGATGTTCTGAAAGAGGTGCGGTAGGCCCAAAGTGCTGTAGGAAGTTCATCCACCCAAGCGCCTTTTGATTTTTCAAGTTTCTTCTTGATTAGATTTTTGAGAATTTTGTTGACAGCTTCGACTTGTCCGTTTGTCTGGGGGTAAGCCACAGATGAGAAGCTTTTGTGAATTCCGTGCTATTGACACCAGTCGACAAACTCTTCGCGGTCAAACTGAAGCCCATTGTCTGATATGATTTTGAGTGGAACCCCGTACCTGCATAGAACATTTTTGATCAAGAAGTTAATAACTTTTGCCGAAGATATTTTATTTAGAGGTTCCGCTTCCACCCATTTGGTAAAATAGTCAACTGCCAATATAGCATATTTGGCTCTGCCTCGGCCCACTGGCAGTTCGCCAATCAAGCCAATTACCCATACTGCAAAGGGCTGGTCATTTGAGTGATCTCGTTTGTTGGTAGTCGAGGAATCTTGGCAAATTTCTGACATCTATCACATTTTTTGACGAAGTCTAAAGTATCTTTGTTTAAAGCGGGCCAAAAATATCCATATCGGAGTACATTCTTTGCTAGAGTCCGTCCTCCAGTGTGATCTCCGCAGCTTCCTTGGTGGATGTTGGATAAGATTTCCTTAGCTTCCCTTCCAGCGACACACCTTAATAAGGGGTTAGAGAAGCCGCGCCGATAGAGGATGCCTTCTTGTATTGTGTAGCGGGAAGCGTTTCTCAAGATTTTCTTGGCTTCGCTACGCTCGCAGGGCAGTGTGCCATCTTGTAAGAATTTTCGAATAGGAGTCATCCAAGTTTCCTCTTCGATTGCAGCTATCAGATCCACTTGCTCGAAACTCGGGGCTAGTTGTTTTGAAATGGCTACTGTTTCGGAAATGGTATCGTTCTTCATGCTAGCTTGCTTTGTCAGTTCGTCGGCTTCTTGGTTCTCCTCTCGAGGAATGTGTTTGATTAAATAGTGATCCAATTGATCGAGTAGCAGTTTGGTTTTCTTTAGATATGCTGTGAGTCGTTCTCCTCGAGTCTGAAATTCATCTAGTATTTGGTTTACAATAAGTTGAGAATCACTATGAAGACATAAAGAACTGACTCCAATCTCTAAGGCAAGTTCTATTCCGGCTATCACTATTTCGTATTCTGCATCGTTGTTGGTGGCAGTGAATTCCAACCTTAGAGCATAGTGTAGCTTCCTTCCCCTGGGAGTGATTATTACAATACCCGCCCCTGTGCCTTGCTCGTTTGATGCTCCATCCACAAAGAGATTCCACTTGATGTCTTCTGCTTTTTCAGATTGCTTCTTACCTTCGTTGGTAGTGAACTCGGCAATGAAATCGGCCATGGATTGTCCCTTGATGGCGGTGTGAGGATGGTAGGTGATATCATATTGACTCAGTTCAATGCACCATTTAAGTAGTCGCCCAGAAGTGTCGGGACGATGGAGTACCTGCCTTTGCGGTTGATCGGTTAGAACTCTGATGGAATGAGATCGGAAATTTTGTCGTAATTTCCATGACGCGATCAGCGAACAGTATGCTAGCTTCTCAAGTTTAGGGTACTTGTTTCTGTCCCCGTAAACCTCTTGCTTACAAAGTATACCGGTCGTTGCGTGTGGTCGTCTTCTCTCAACAGAGCGGCGCTTAGGGCATGAGATGACACAGCAAGGTATAGGTATAGTTCTTCGCCTTCATTTGGAGTCGAGAGTACTGGTGGTCTCTGGAGGTGTTCGATTAGGTTAAGGAAGGCTGTTAAGCACTCGTCAGTCCACTCGAACTTTCCTTTGTCTTTCTTTAGAGCTTTGAAGAAGGGGACACACTTATCAGGCGCTTTAGGGATGAATCTTCTTAGGGCGACCACTTTTCCGTTCAGGCTTTGCATTTCCCTTCGAATGGAAGGTATCCTAATATCTTTCAGAGCTCGCACTTGCTCGGGGTTTGCTTCAATTCCTCTGGCATGGACGATGAATCCCAAGAATTTTCCTGATGATACTCCGAAGGAGCATTTTAGAGGATTCAGCTTCATTCCATATTGACGAAGTACTTGGAACATCTCGCCCAGGTGGCTTATTTGATCGTCAGCTTTCCTTGACTTTACCAGCATGTCGTCCACATACACTTCCATAGTTCGTCCTATCAGTTCCGCGAACATCTTGTTGACGAGGCGCTGATAAGTAGCTCCGACGTTTTTAAGTCCAAAAGGCATTACTCTGTAGCAGTACAACCCTCGGTCAGTGATGAAACTAGTGTGGTCTTGATCGGGAGTGTGCATAGGAATTTGGTTATATCCTGAGTATGCGTCCATAAAAGATAAGAGTTCGTGCCCGGCTGTGTTGTCCAAAAGATGATCAATTCGGGGGAGAGGGAAGTAATCCTTTGGGCAAGCGTCATTTAAGTTGGAGAAGTCAATGCACGTTCGCCACTTCCCATTAGCCTTTTTTACTAACACCGGGTTAGTGATCCGCTCTAGGTTGATGGCTTCTCGTATGAAGTTATTGGCAAGTAGGTTCTTTACTTCTTCATCGAGGGCTGCTGATCGTTGTGCCCCCATACTTCTCTTTTTCTGCTTTACTGGCACCTTGGTAGGATCGATGTTCAGTACGTGGCATGCTACGTCTGGGGAGATTCCTGTCATGTCAGCGTGCGTCCATGCAAATACATCCAAGTTGTAGTGGAGAAAATCAGTGAGTTGATCCTTCAGTTCTGCTTTTAGTTGAGATCCGATTTTCAATAGTCTACTTGAGTCATGTTTGTCTACAGATACAAACTCCATAGCCTCTGCAGGCTCGGCGGTGGCCTCCTTCTCTTTGTCCCTGGGGTCTAATTCATTGAAAGGATCACTGGTATATCGAAGAGGAGGGGCTCTCTTTAGTTGCTATGCTTCCTAGTTTTTCGTGTAGAGAGTAGTCTCTACATTCTTCCCCTTATCCCTTCTTTGGTTATTGCGAAGTACAGTTACATAGCAGTCTCGAGCAGCGTCTTGATCTCCCTCTACTTCTCCTATTCCATTGTCTATTGGGAATTTCATCTTCAGGCACCACGGGGCCAGGACAATATGGATGTCAGACAAGGCTGGTCTTCCCAAAAAGGAGTTGTAGGCCGAGTGGTTTTCTATTAGCACAAATGTCTGTTTCCGCACAACGGAGCGGGGATGACTTCCTATTTCAACAAAGAGGTCCAGTTGCCCATGGGGCATCTTCGCATCTCCAGTGAAACCATGTAGCGGTTTGTTGCAGTGAGACACATCCTTCATCGACAGCTTCATTTTGTCGAAAGCATGCTTAAATAGGATATTTTACTGAGCTTCCAGTGTCTACTAGAATTCGGAAAACTTTGGCTGGACCGAACCAGGCAGAGATGACCATAGGATCCATGTGAGTGTACTGCCTCCCTTCTAGGTCACGCCTATCGATTGTGATGTCATTGTTCTCTTTCCGCTTTGGGTGGCGTTCTTTTATAACAGAATTAACGCAGTCTTCATTGTTTCTAAGCAACCTTCCATATCTTTCCATCTCTGCCCAGCTTCTGTCGGCGATGTGTGGTCCTTCCGATATGGTATGGACCAATATCTTCTCTTCACTTGAGCCGCTGGTGTTGTGATTTCCTCAGCTCACTTCTAGCGGGGTAGCCTTGGTTTCTCGTTGGCAGGAGGTGGTGTCCTGTTCTGACCTTTTACACAGTGTTACAGTCTCTTCCTTCTGATGTGTTCTTCAATTTAGTCCCGGAGATTATGGCATTCATTGGTGTCATGCCCATGAGATTCGTGGAAGCGGCAGAACTTTCCAGACTTAATTGCGTTATCTGATTCCTTCTTGTGCGGGGGGCGTTTGTATTTGGCATCGTCTTGGGTGGCCAGGAAGATGTTTTCGATTGTTTCATTCAAAGGAGTGAAAGTGTCAAATCTCGGACCTGGCCGATAAAGACGCTTTTCTCCCTTCTTGCCCCCAGCTCTATCTCTGGAGTCATTTCTTCGAACGTCCTTTGCTACAGCGGGTATGTTGCCATGAGCTTCCTTAGTTTGTTGCCCTGTCTGCCTTTCAATGGCAGCGTCTTCAAGTCTCATATATTTTCCGGCTTCATGGAAGGAATCAGGTAAGGTAGCTGGCTTTTCATTCGTTAATCTCCTAGCAAATTTAGTATCCGGATGCACACCACTACAGAGGGCCATTAAGATATGTTTCTCATCGGCATCTTGGACTGCGGCCGCTGCGACATTGAATCGGGTTAGATATTGTTGCACTATCTCTCCAGGCTTTTGTTTGATATTGGATAAGGAGTAAGCGTCCTTGGGTTATTCCACATGAGTGCGGAACTGGCTGATGAACCTTTCTTTCAACATTTCCCATGAGCTGATGGATCCTCGGGGTAGATGGCGGAACCAGGAGGTAGCTAGGTCTGCCAAGAATAGTGGAAAGCATTTGCACAATACTCCTTCCGTTGCTCCACTCATGAGCATATGCTGTGTGTATCTCTGTAATTGTACGACGGGGTCCGAGGTTACCTTGTAAGGTTCCATTGTTGGCATTTTCCATTCTCGGGGGGTGATGGCAATTTCGATATTGCGGGTGAAGGGGCGGGTTGCCCTAGCACCTATCCCTCGATCTCTTTGATCCCGTCGGACGCACTCTCTGAACAATCGCGACATCCTTTCATCGGAATTTGGAGCGGATAGAAATGAGTTTGGTTCTTCTCTGCGGGATTGATTCCGTCCAGATGACCTGTAGGGATGGTATCGTCTATCACTCCTAATATTTTCCATTGGCCGCCTCTGGTCTTCTGGAAGCATGTTAGGGTCAGCTACAGTTGGCCCTTGTCTAGATCATCCCCTGCCGGGTTCTGTTCCAAGCATTTCCTCGAGTCCAACTTCGGGCTGGACTCTAGCTCGGCCCCGTTCATTGGTGTTCCCATGGCTAGGTAGCATGACAGGCTCAGCTACATCCGACCCTCACCTGGTACCTCCCCCGTTGGGTTCGGTTCCAAGTGTCTCCTCGGGTCAGAATTAGGGCTGAGTCCGGACTCGGCTCCTACCATTGCTGTTTCTGTTGTTTGCTTCTTCGAAGAAGAAAGATTTTATTGCCTCCCAGGTCCTCCAGACTGGGACTCATCCCATGATTCAGTGTTGCGGTTGGATTCTTATGTATTCTTTAAGCGTGACATGAGTTGGTTCACCAAGGCTTCTTGTTGGGATATGAAGCGATCAGTCACTTCAGCCATAACCCTGTCTAGATCTGCCCTAGTATTTGCTGCCGGTTGTTCCATGGCAGGGGCTGTCGGATTTTTTAGGTTTCCATTTGGTACTGCTGTTGGAAAGGGATGATTCTCTTGATCTTTGATCACTGGATCTGGAACACTGCTGGTTGCGATGTTCTTTCCTTTGTTAGCATCTTTCTTCTGCCTGGGAGGCATGTCTTCCAAGCGATGAGCGATGCTTGTTGGGAAGAAGGTTAAGTGAGAGAAGCTGAAGCTTCGAGCTCCTGTTCTCGGTGAAAGCACCAAAAATGTTTGCAAAAAAAAGGGCAAACACCTCTAAGTCGTATAATTTAGTCGATTTTATGTTGTTCTTAATGATTTGGGTGATTTGTGCAAATATTTAAAAAGCAGGGTCTAAAATGTAAAAGGCACAAAGATTTATAGTGGATCAGCCAGAATGTGCCTACGTCCACTTCATATGTTATTCTCTTTCACCGTTCTGATTACAAGTACAAAGCTTTGATTATAAGTGTATGAAAGTTGTTTGAAAGTTCTGTCCGTGGAGCTCTCAAACTTGTCTGCCATTGTTGTACCCCTACCCCTCTATTTATAGAGTGATGCTGGGGGTAGGGGTCTTGGATGTATATAGCTGTTGGTGGGCCTGGGTTGATGTGATCTGGCCCGACCAAGTTGGTTCGGTACGCCTTGGTACGGAGATGGTTGGAGTGGCTTTCGGTCCGGTAGTGGTTGATGTGGCTTTGGTGGTTCGGTAGTGGTTGGTCCGATAGTGGTGAGTGGAGAGATGGGTTTTGGTCCGGCGGGACTTGGTCCGGTGGTGAGTGGAGAGATGGGTTGGTTCGGTGGGACTTGATCCGGTAGGTTTTGGTTCGGTGGAGAGTGGTGAGGCAGGGCCTTGGTTCGGTAGTGAGTGGTTCGGTAAGGCTTCCTCCTTCTGGTGGAGAGTGGTGAGGCAGGGCCTTGGTTCGGTAGTGAGTGGTTCCGTAGGGCCTTCGTCCTTCTGGTTCGGCGATGCCTTCTTTCTTCGGTTCGGTGGTGGTGGAAACACAACCAACACCTTATATTTTGGTTTCGTGATGACTCTGGTCTGTTGGGTTTGTTGCCTTCATGTTCATGACATTAGCTTGCATTATTCACAACCGCACATATGTGTGTGTGGTCATGCCTGTGACCATTCATGTTGTTGCCTTGGGTAGTACATCACTGGGTTCAATTGGTCTGCATTTCATGTTGTTGGTATATATGTACACAAGTGTGCATGTTTATTTTTCACCACTTGTATACCATTTGTTGCCACTGCCTGTTTCAATATGCATATAGTTCTTCCACTGTTGCATTATGTTGTCACTGTATATCCCATCCCCACCAGAGAACACTTTATATAGCATCATATATTCATTCACCTGCTTCGAGTCAGGTTGCATACTCTCTGTGCATTCCTGAAAATGTAATGGGGTCTGATATTTGTGAAGCTTGCACTGACCATTTGCACTATTGCATACATGTCGTTTCTATAGCAGTTTCATGTTGCCACCTCTATTTGTCCTTGTTGTAATTTGATTGCTCGGGTTCGTGTAATCATTGAGATGCTCAGGTTGCAAAATGCTTGCTGCCTGGTCACTATTCCTTATTGGCACTACCTTTGTAGTCTGTACCACTACTTGTACATCGTGAAATTTATACTACTGCTCTGTGCCTTGAGGTGTTGTTTGGTTCTAGCCATATCTCTGTTTGCTTCTTTGGGTTTGGCAGTTGGTATACTTCAAGTGTACTTCAAGATAGAGTTATGCTTGTCTTTGAATTTCGAAACTTTGGCATGTTTGTTGCCATCCCCTTGCTGCAGATTCATTTGTGCAGTCTCTGTTTTGTTGGTTGATTTGAACTATGGTCGAGGCTTGATTTTATGTCTTGGCCATTTCATTTGAATATACACCTGTGTTGAATCCAGCTTGCAGCTCGGATTTGACCTTGTGCGGAAAGTTATGACATCAATTTATTGCACTAGATTTGAATCCGGTATTGTGGGTTTGACCTTGTGTTTGATTGTGAATTTTCATTGTGCCTTCATGTGCACTTTGTTTATTTGGGGGTTACTGGGTGGACGCTGTACTCTTGCTGTTGCGGTTCCATCTGGTTCATTTTGATTGAGTTGGTGCCATTTGCTTTTTATTCATTGAAATTTTGCGTATTTCATATGCTGTATTGGCGAGGCAGTACACGCGTGCGTGTACTGCAGCCAATCCGTATTGATGTTTTTAAGTGATATTTCAATTGTTTGAAATTGTTAGTACGTCTAATTCTATATATTTTGAATCGTATTTTGATATGTTTAATTTGACGATTTTGTTGATATCTAATTATCTTTTGATAATTAGATTATGAGTTTCTGGTTATTTATTGAATAATTAATTTTTGTTGTTAATTTCCGTTTAGGCAATCCTGCTGTTTTCTAAATTATCTTCATTAATAATCCTTTCATTTATCTTCCTTGATAGTTTGAATTTGCTGATTTGTGTTTAGCACTGATACGTGTTATATTTACCATTATCCGATTTCTTTATTAAAGGATTGGATAGACGAGATTATTTGTGACTGTCGTCTATTTGTTATTTACTTATTATTGCTTCTGTGCATTAATAACTGAGTTTGAATTAGACTGGCCCGTGTATTAATTTCTTTTGAATTTTATAATCGGGTCAGACCGAGTTATCACAGGTTGTAGATATCTTGCTTTGGGTTGCTGCTACATATATGAAGCCTTTCCATACCTTTTGGAGTAGTCCTATCATAGTATAAGAAGATATGTATTCATGTATATTATATACGATAATGTACTTGTATATGTAACTTCCTGAGTCGACATTTGTAGATGTATCATATGTATTGTATCACATGTATTGTAACTGACTTCAGTTATATATATATATATATGAGATTTGGTATTAGCTGTGTTCCGCATTTAGATTATCTGTGATAGTATTATATATTGTCCTAAACTATTATGAACTATCGTAGCTCGTTTTATTCTGGAATTGGGTATGTCGATGGGACT
Organism: Allium cepa; assembly: GCA_030765085.1. Lineage (NCBI taxonomy): Eukaryota > Viridiplantae > Streptophyta > Magnoliopsida > Asparagales > Amaryllidaceae > Allium > Allium cepa. The sequence continues at coordinate 790,272,438 of CM060937.1, read as the reverse complement.
AAATAAATAAGAGAAGAAAAATAAAAATATATGCCACTCCTATCGTGATAACCAATACTAATGTAAGGCCTAACTACGGATGGACGCTCCTATCTAGCCTTATTCTTCGTAATAAAAGACAGTATTTCCTTTAATACTCTTTGTTATTGGAAGTATAGAGGTGGGGCATCACAACGGGTCTGCTCTAACCTAGGTAAAGTGATACGGATAATATATCATTTCAATCTGCAATTTACAAAGAAAACCCGGGTTTTATCATTTCAAACCCGCACCAGTAAAATGAAATAATTAAAAATCGTTCAGGCTTATTATTTCAGCCCATAATGATTTTTCCCTATTCTAAAGTCCGTTCGGGTATGTATCATTTCAACCCATAGTGATTCTAATCTAAAGGGAACTTGTAGTGTGATAAACTGGTATAAATAATAGAATAGTATTATATAATAGTTACAGATGTTATAACATGAGAATAAGCATGGGTGAACATCATATGATCATAGGATAGCAGATATAGCATAGTGATATGTTTTACAGATTCGATTGTGATCAGTTTACTAGTCATATAAGTATAATTCATGTCCGACGAGAATTACTCACATGTATAAGCTGGAGATGACAACCAAATGCACAAATAATGGTCTTCAAAGGCACGATAACACGACTATGATTTGAGAGTGGGAGGGCCAAATCTAATTGCCTTGTCAAGTATCAATTAAAACAAAGTACAAGATGAATTTCAAACCAAAATATTACAAAACAATGCTAGGAATAAATGTGCAACACAAAGCTAAAGCTTTTGCACTTGCATTCAACAACTTATGCTTCAGCCATAGGTTGAAAAAGCACTGCCAAGGTGAGGATTTGGATCAGGTTCAGGTCATATAGGTTGGCCATAACAATATATAAAGGAGAAGAGAGAGATATGTGTGCATGAACACACACTACAAGGCAACTACATGGATTTCAAGGCCATAAATGGTCCCGGCCAAGCATGGATGAGAAAGGCCTGATCTAATGAGTGCATGTACAGGTGTGGCAGAGGTCTTAGGCTCAGGTTTGGCTAGTGGTGGTGGTGCACAAGTTGGCCAAGTTGGTGGTTGGAGTGGTGGAAACAAGGGGGAGTTCGGATAGCATGTTAAAGGTGGAGTTTGTGTCATTTTATTGGTGGATCTTCACATAGATGGCCACGTCTATGGAAGTATATTGGGAAGGAGGGGATGATGGCTGGTTGTGGTGGTGGTGGAGGCGGCCAAGGTAGGAGGGTCGTACAGATAAAGGTGAATGCAAGTGCAAAAATCAAATAAATCAAGTAGAAAAAGTGAAAAACAATAGAAATTTTACCAAACTCTTGCTTCAGGAAATGGCCAAAAGTTTTTAGGGTTTTTGAATTTTTCTTATACGTGAGAAAATGATGAAATGGTCGGCTGAACAATGGGTTATATGGCAGCAAATGAAGTGATGTATTGATTGGTGAAAAGGTGGAGTGAATATGAAATGACAATGTACATAAAAGGTCACAAACTTTTCAAATTTCCATAATTCATTTTGCAATTTTAAATACATGTAAAAATACATATAAATAAAAATAAAGATTATAACGAATGGATAAAAATAAATAAATAAATTTTAGTCAAATATAATTAAATTAAGATAATAGCAAAAATGGAAACTAGGCTTTAAAATTTGAAAATAAATTCAATAAGCTTTGGAAATTTTTTATCATCACTTTAAAAATATGTAAAAATGAAATCTTGCAATAAAAAAACAAAAATAATTGCAAAATAAAAATAAATTCAAATTTAAAATTATATTCAAAAATCTTGGGTTGTTACACTCTCCCCCACTCAAATCTTTTCGTCCTCAAAAAGAACGGGCAAGGAAAATAAAGAGAAACAAGATAGAAAAACAAAATAGTACCTGAAACGAACAAATCTGGATTCGAAGCATGAATGCTCTCCTCCATCTCCCAGCTACAATCTTGATCGTTGGTACTCTACGGTACTTTGACCAGATTAACAGATTTCCTTCTGAGCTGCTTCGTCCTCTGTCTACAATACAAAGTGGCTTTGTCTCGACGGTCAGATTCGGCTCAATATCCAACCCATCAAGAACGGAAGGCTGGACAATAAGCGATGTATCATGAAGATATCGACGAAGATGCGAGATGTGGAATACATCATGCACTCCAGAAAGCTTCTCGGGCAAATCCAGACGATAAGCCAAAGAAACAACTCTTTCCACAATGCGGAAAGGACCAATGAACCTAGGAGAAAGCTTCCCTCTACGACCAAGGCGAATGACATTCCTCAAAGGGAGAAACCTTAAGGAACACCTAATCACCAACAGCAAATTCCAAATTCCTCCTACGCCTATCAGCATACTTCTTCTGCCTATCCTGAGCAGCTCTCAACCTCTTCTTAATCTCCTCAATTCCCTCAAAAGCTTCCAAAATCACATCAGGACCAAGAACCAAACGATACCAGATTCAATCCATCAAGATGGGGATCTACAAGGTCGTCCGTATAGAGCAGCATACGGAGACATTTTGAACCTGGCCTGAATGTAAATATGGAATGAGATAGGTAAAAAGATTGAGAATAGACTGAAAACCAGAAGATAAGATTATACTTGATAGCTATTATTGTAGGTGAATTCGATAAGATGGAGATGATCTTCCCTAGATCTTCCAAAATCAAGCACACAAACACGAAGAAGATCCTCGAGATTCTGATTCACTCTTTCTGTTTGATCATCGGTCTGTGGATGGTAAGCAGTGCTCAGATTCAAACGAGTACCCAAACATTACTGAAAAGCCTTCAAAAACTGACTGGTGAAGATAGGGTCACGATCACAAACAATACTGAGAGGAACACCATGGAGACGAATGGTCTCTCTCATGTAGATCTCAAACAAGCTAGAAGCAGATCGAGTAGACTTGACCGGAATGAAATGAGCGGACTTGGTCAGTCTATCAACAATAACCCAGATACTCTCATTACCCCTCTGAGTCCTCGGTAAACCATCGACGAAATCCATGGAAACCTATTCCCACTTCCAATTGGGAATCTCAAAGGGCTGCGACAAATTAGGGGTCATCTGGTGATCAGCTTTGACTTGTTGACAAGTCGCACACCGATTAACAACGATAGAGATATCCCTCTTCACCCCCCTCCACCAATAAAGCCTCTTCATATCCTGATACATCTTCGTCACACTAGGATGAATAGAAAGTCTGGATCAATGATTCTCCTGAAGCAACTCCTGCCTCAAATCATCAACATTCGAGACACAAATCCTGTCATTAATGCTCAAAATCCCTCTATCATCGATCCGAGCTCTACTACCCCTACTACTACTACCACTAACGCTACTACGAACACTCTCCTTCATCAATCTAAGCATCTCGTCCACATCCTTCTTAGCCATAATACGATCCAGAAGAGGAGAAGAAGAAACAACAATCTGACGCAACAAAGCCTTCTTCCGACTCAAAGCATCAGCCATATAATTAACTTTACCGGGAGTTAGCTAATATCGAGGTCATAGGAAGCCAGAAACTCAAGCCAATGAACTTGCCTATGATTCAAATCCTTCTGGGTGAAGTATATCTCAGAGACTGGTGATCGGTGAAAAGCTCAAACTTGGTTCCAAGAAGATGATGCCTTCAAAGCTTCAAAGCAAAGACAACAGTAAGCAACTCTAAATCATAAGCATCATAATTTGCCTCATGGGTTTTCAACTGACGGCTGGAATAGGCAATGACCTTACCATCCAGCATGAGAACAGTACCCAAACTGTCACGACTAGCATCAGTGTATATCGTCAATCCATCACTTCCTTCGGAACGGTAAGAACTGGTACGAAAGTTAGCTTGCTCTTCAACTCATTGAATGCAACCTTACACTGATCACTCCAGACAAACTTGGAATTCTTATGAGTTAAAGCAGTGAGAGGTGCAGCAATCTAAGCAAAATTCTCAATGAATCTGCGGTAGTAACCGGCAAGGCCTAGAAAACTACGAATATCAGATGGAGTCTATGAAGTTTCCCAATCCTGAAACAGAATAGGGAGAAAAATAAGGACAACCGAAAAGATAGAATTATTAAATGATAAAGAAAGAGAGAAGAAAGAAATAAAGACTTACATTAAACGCAGTGATCTTGACTGGATCAACAGAAACTCCATTACGAGAAACAATATGCCCGAGATATCGGACTTCATCCTTCCAGAAATGGCATTTAGAAAATTTATCCTTCAACTGATGATTTCGGAGAGTCTCCAAAACAAATTTCAAATGCGACTCATGCTCTTCCTTGGTCTTAGAGAAGACAAGGATATCATCAACAAGGACTAGAACAAATTTATTAAGCGCATCACGAAAGACACGATTCATCAAATCAACAAAGAAAGCAGGAGCATTAGTCAAACCAGAAGGCATGACTAACCATTCATAAAAACCATTCTCAGTGCGAAAAGCCGTCTTGGGAAAGCTATCCTCAGCAACCCTAAGCTGATGAAAACCTATGGCAAGATCAAGCCGAGAGAAAACAGTGGCACCATAAAGCTGATCAAACATATCATTGATACGAGGCATTGGATATCTATTTTTCATAGTAAGCTTGTTCAGCTCCCTATAATCAACACACATCCGAAGAGAACCATCAAACTTGGTGACAAAAACCACCGCGGCTTCCCATTCAGAAAAACTAGGCCTAATCAGAACTTTGGAAGACAAGTCCTCAACTTGTTTTCCTATCTCAACATTTTCGTGGGGTGCAGTTACTCTAGAAGGAAGAACAACAGGTCGAGCACCAGGAATAAGATAAATCCGAAAATTAATTTCTCGCGTAGGAGGTAAAGAAGTGACTTCACCAAATATATCGGGATATAATCTGACCACAGGAGTTGAATCAAGATCACTGGGAGAAGAATCCAGAGAATAAATAAAGTTGCCAGCAAAATCCTGAGGCGTGCGGCACTGAATAATCAAGGAATTTCCTTGATCATCAACAAGGTGAATGTTAACGTAAAAATCAGACGCTAACACCCCGGTGTAGATTGAAGTTGAGCGAAAGCACCACCCGTGAACACGGGAACTAAAAACAAGTAAAGAAATCAAAGAGAAAGCAGAAAAAACAACAGTTTTTATAGTGGTTCGGCTTAGGGTAAGCCTACGTCCACTTTAATTCTCTTTATTATTGAATCGATTACAACTTTACAACAATCTTCAATTACAATTCCGATGAGACAAACAACTAGAACTTTGATGCATAAGAATTCTTTAAATCCATGTAGATTGCGTTAGATTTCCTCTCGAAGTTAGTTGAGATGCCTTTCGTACTTGAAGTGTCGGGTGAGTCGAGAATTCAGCAGAGTATCGGCGCTTAAAGAGGTCGGCCAAAAAGTCCCCTCCATGCTTGAGGTGGGTTGGTATTTATAGGGAAATTTTCCTCTTGGGTCGTAAGTCGTCACTGACTTATGGTAGGTCATGGCCGACTTATCAGCCCCATGGTCTCACAAAAGTTCATTTGTACAAGTCCTAAGTCACACACGAGTCATCATCTAAGTCGCAAATGAGTCAACTCGTCCTTTTGATGCGGCATTGAACCTTCACCCAGTAGCCTTAGGTCGTGGACGACTCAAGCTAGGTTATGAGTCGTGTACGAGTTAACTGATAAGCTTGTTCCCTTCAGATAATGACCCAGGTCCTGAATCGTGCACGAGTTAAGAGGTCACTGTGCTGAGTAAGGAGCAGCACCTCATTTGCTTAAGTCGCTCACGACACATGCTAGGTCGTAAGTCGCAGATAGCTCTAAGTCGTTAGCTCGTTTCCTTCTTAAGTCGTGATCTCTGTTAATTCATCTTGTCCTTGAGTCGTGGGCTTCCTTAAGTCGTAAACTGTATACCCTCTTAAGTCGTAGGAACCTTAAGCCGTGGATGCCTTAGGTCGTGGAGTATCCCTTCTCTTCTAAACCGTTGAGTCGTACACTTCTCTATGTCGTAAGTCGCCAAGTCCTTCAACTCGTTGAACTGTTAGGTCGTCCATCCCTTGAGTCGTAGGTTGTGCCACCAGCTAAGTCGCTAAGCCGTTATACTTTTTAGGTTGTTAAGCCCTTAAACCGTTAAGTCGTTTGACCCCTTAAGTCGTCCAACCTCTTGACTCGTTGAGTAGTGCATCTTTTAACTCGTTAGGTTGATAACTCACTGAGTCGCTTGTCCATTGAGTCGCCGCCCAACTTGAGTCGTTTGCTTATTGAGTCGCTGACCATAGGAGTTAACATTTGCCCCTCGAAGTACACGCCTAAGTCGTAGGTCGTGTGCTTCGACTTATCTTAACTCGTGTGCCGGTTCAAATTTCATTACCTCGAAATATAAAAGGCTTAGGTCGCCTCTTCTTCACCTACTTGCTTTCATGTTTACTTCCGCCATTAACGACCTTCGAAGCTTTTCAGAGACGAATTTGATCAGTTCACCTCATCACCAATCAAGTTCCTGCCACCTTCATCATCACACTACGTAAGTAAACTCATCGCTTGCTCAATTTCACAATTACCGTTACCTTTCGAACATGGACTTCCCACTTTCCAACCCCAATCCAAATCTTTACACTATGCTTCAACTTGAGTCACGTTGTGATTGATTGCTGCCAAGCTTGGAGCGGTTTGATTGAGTTTTTAGATGACTTGCAAGGAGAAGATGATGGGTTACCATATTTTGATTCAGTTGATTCATGAATTTAGAGGAGACGATATTGTCCTACATGGGTTAACGGATTAGGAGTTAGGAAGATAATGGGTTATTGATTACATGGGAGGTTTGTTGATGAAGCTAAGTGCTGACTTGGACATGACTCAATAATTTTGGGCGATCTATGATCCCTCTCGACTTAACTAGATACGACATAAGCTTTGAGTCGTGGCCGAGCTAAGGATTAAAGAAATTCTCGTTACTTTGAACTGAAACCTTCTCTCCTTAACACGCTTTGCGGCTTATAGGACCAACAATTTAAGGAGCCAATGACTTAACTTGCAGGAAACCTTTTAAGTTGTGGACGATTTATCTCTTAGGTCGTGGATTACTCAACCTTTAGGTCGTGAACGACTCATCACTTGAACGATCTTATACTTACCAAATTGCTTCCTTTAGCCTAAGCCAATTGCATCCCACCCTGTTAGGTTGTGAACGACTCTTGACTTTGAGAATTTTAGACTGTGACTCAATGTCCTGAACAAAAATTTGAAAACTTAGAGATGTTGATAGAATTTGATTGTATTTCCAATTTGAATTGCCAGGATAAACTGCTTGAACTTTGAACTGTTTAATCTTTAAACTGTTAAACTTTGTTGCATTCCCTCACTGATCACTTTTTACTTGCAAGCTAACAATCTGTTCAGCACATCATTTATAGAAAACTGGGACGAATATACTACCACTGATTGCCCACATCAAATGGCAGATTAGTGAACAGCGGATAATCAACTTAAATAGATTGTGTGAACGAAGTGCTTTTAAATCATCATATTCAAGTAAAGTATTAAAGCAACATTGAAATAGTCAACTGAAACTGCCCAGTTTGCACTAATACTATACCTGAACTTTGAATTAACAAGTCCTGAAATTTGGTAATCGATCAATTGTCGACTAGTTTAATTCCATTTATATTTACTTGTTATTATTATTATTATTAGTTCTGCACAACACTTCACACTTTTAGGAAACGTGCACCTTCACATTTGAATAACCAGTTGCTTGTGTAGAATGACTTCTCAGCAAGAAGATATAACAGCCCAGGCTGGAGAGGCCACTCTTATTCCAGCTCCATTAGTCAATCCTCCAGAAAGAGCCCCTACCACCTTATCGTACAAAGCTTTTAGTCAGTTGTGTGGTCAGTTTGGCATTGCTGAGGTAGATGCCATTCTTCCTGAGAAAAGTGACACTGCTGATGTGGCGCCTACTGGCTTTGTAGCGGTTAACCGGCAAATGTGCCTAAGCGGGGCCATTCCCCCTTTCAACGACTTTCTCCAGAATCTTCTTCTTCGACTAGCTATCTCCCCATTCCAGCTACACCCTAATGGCTATGCCATTCTGATGGGGTTGTGCGTGCTATTTAGGAGAACATTTGACCGACTTCCAAGCTATGCCGATATTTGCTTCCTATGCTCCTTTACTAGGACTAAGGATCATCCTTCTATCACCGTCGTAAGAAGCGCCCGAAATCGTAAATTGATCGTTGGCCTCCCTGACACTGCCCATGGGTTCTTAACTCAATTCTTCTATGTCCGCTGCCCCCGGGGTTTTATGTTGTGTGGAGGGAAGGAAGTAAGATCATCTACCTCTTCTATACTTTGAGTTTTGTGAAGTCCGAATTGCCAAGTGTTAACTTCGTTTTTTCATTTCAGCGCTTCCCCCTCCTTCTAGAGATCCCAGCCACAAGCCAACTCTAGAGACGCTCGTAGCTGTTCCGGTTGAAGAACGGGATATGAAATTTTTGTTGAACGACGAATTCCTTCACCAGTTCGGACTTCTTCACCCTTCTCGCTCCACACACCCCCATGAGGTTCCAGACTCCCCACCTAAAGCATTAGATGCCCCAGTTTCTTCTGACGAACCCATACCAAAAGAACCTGCCTCCGAGGCTTCTCTGGTGAAGTGCTCTACTACTGTTGATGTTGCGGGGTCGTCTGGCAAATTCGAACGTGCCCCAGTCATTGAGGAAGAAGAGACTCAGGGATCTCCCCAACGTACACAGAAGTCTGGCGAAGAAGCCGGGAAAACAAACCCTGTCAGGCAGAGCGGGGATGACACTTTCGAAGGGTTGAGCGATCTCTTTGCCACCTCACAGGAGATCTTTAAAGACGACCTGTCACTACAAGGGTTTCTTCCTCAGTAGTGGAAGCGACTTCTTCTTTACAACAAGCACCGTCGACCCAAGAGTTGACGTTAACTACCATCCCCACGACTACTCCGCAATCGAAGAGTGGTTCGTATATTGATGCGCGTAGTTTGCACATCACACACACTTAGAATCTTTCAGCCTTTTTATACACCTAATTTCTTGTACTTTGAAGATTCTACAGTTACACTTCTTTTCTCTGAAGACTTTTAAGACTTGTCTCTTTTTTATTTCAGATTCTCCGATGGGACGCATTGGCTCTTACTATGACGACTTTCAGCGCTAAGGGAGGCGTAGTCAATATGTTTATAGGCGCTACCTTCCCGTTCACAGAGAAACTGATGAAGATAGAGCCGCCCGAAAAGCTTAGGAGAGGAGGGCTCAAGAAGAGCGTTATGAGAGAGAAGAAAGGGAGGAGCACCATGATTCTTCCCAGAGAGGTGACAATTCTCACAAGAGAAAGTCGCATGATGATCGGGGAAAAAGCCACATAGTTGAGGACCCAAGCAAGCGTGCCCGGCACCATGAAAAGCATGCTTCTACAACTCCTGAAAAGGTCACTGCCCCTGTCTCACTTGACATTCCTTCTAGCTCTCCTGCTCTCGGGAAGACAGACATTCAGACAATAATCAGCAGGCCTAAATTCCAAGTTGGATCAGGCTCGGCTACTCTGCAAAGCCGGTTCCCGCACTGGTGCCTGAAGAGAGTGCGGTTCGATCTTGACTTGGTCCCTATTGACAAGCCTACCATGCTGCAAAATCTCGATGCCATCAGGCTTGATATTGAAAGGATGTCGAACTGGCAAAAGCTTGTTGACGAGCTTCAAACGGTCAACCGTGCGAATATAGAGGCCATGCTTACTATGGAGAATGATAAGGCCGAATGGCATAAGGTTCTTGAGCAGCATGATACCGAAATGAGGAGCATCACTACTTACAATGAAGAGCTTGAAGCGAAAGTTGAGGAACTTACACATGAGCTTGCTACTTCTTCTACCTCATATACTCAAAAAGAAGAAGTACTTCAAAAGCAAGTTCGCGATGCTCACGCCGCTCAGCGACATACCGAGGCACAACTTGAAGCTGAGCAGAAAACAGCGGGAAGGTATCGTGCTGAGGTTACAGAGTTACGGGAGAAAGTCAACTCTCAGGAGGTGGAAATTCAAATGCTAAAGCTTCAACTCTCCAAAGATGAAAGAGAGCGTGACGAGGCCGTTACCGGTAGAATTGCAGTAGAAGAATCTCATGAGGCAACGAAGACCAGCATCAACTCAACATTATTTGACTTTTACCTGCACAGCATCTTGGGGCACGGTAGTCTTGCCTTTCAAGGCCCCAAATATGAAGTTACACTGGCTGAAGTGTGGGAGGCTGCACTTGACATGCTTGGTGGTAAAGGTGCTGGCTATGCCGAATCAGCTCTTGAGGAGCATTCCTTGGATGAAGATGCTCGCGCTGCTCTCGCCAAGGGAAAAGAACAACTTGCAAAATTAAGAGCTGAAATGGAAGAATGGGAACGGTTAGGAAAAATTACTTCAACTATTCCAGTCCAGCCTTCTCCTTCGGCCGAAATCGACATTATTGGCTCCAGTTCTCATTCTCCATCCCTGGTCAAAGTTACAACTGAGATTACAAGTACACAGGGTGGAGATGAAGGTGAAGAGAGCGCCGAAGCACAGGCTTATGAGGTTGATATCAGGAAGCCGACTTCTCCAGGTAACTCTACTATTAATCTTGCCCAAGTAGACTGCTCATTTGCTTCTTATGAGTTCGATGAGCTTCTCGACTATTTCCTGAACCTCAATGAGCCTTTATCTCCTCTCTTTACCGACTTTAACTTCTTTTCTTCTATATAGAAAGCATCGAGCATTGTTCAAACTTCCCCTCCTCCAATTATTGCTCCTTCGGTTCTCCAGGTCACTCCTCTGTCCGCCTCTCAACCCGGGTCGCAAGAGGAGCAAATAGAAGCTCTTCATGGCTTAGATGATCCTATTGCCTCTCAAGAACCTGGGGGAGAAGGGATTGGAGAAGGCAATGAGTCTCCGGAGCGAACCACTTTTGATAACATAAAATTATCTGCTCTTGTTACTCCGGGAAGTGAGTCTTCTTCAAGGAGAAGGAGGAAGCGTGCCACTTCCAAGAAGAGAGGGAAAGGCATTCTTGTTTTTGAAGAGGAAACGAAAGTTGATCCGGCAGTAACCCTTTCTCCTTCATCCCCGACTCTCCCAAGCCGTCCTGAAAAGCTGCCTATTAGGTCAGGTGAAGGCTCTAAGGGTGGTGGCAAGAAGAAGTAAGGGGTCCTGCTTCGATTTATCTTTACTTTTTGCTTTTTGCCTGTACTGGCCGGAGATTGTGCGGGGACCAGCCTCCGCTTTTCTTTTTCTTTTTATTTTAAAACCTGTACCTGTACAAAATTTTGATAGTATAGAATAAAATGATTCTTTTTGTTTGTACAAACTTCTGTCTGTATTTGAAAATGCATTTACTATTCATTTTTGTACAAGTTTCTTTATATGATATTGCAGTGAGCTTGTGGTATGTTGTTTGAGCGTAATTTTTACCAATGTAGTTATACCATGTTGCCCCCATACCATAAGCTCGTTGCAATATTTTATACTTTGAGGGGACTTGTACTCTTATTTTCTGGAGAATAATTATGCCATACTTGGAGGAATATTATTTCGTTAAAAATAGAGTACAGATCCCTCCATATGAGTTTTTACGCTTCATCCTTTGAAGATATCACTTTTTCTTTTGTGCATACACACATTTTTACCAAGTGAATTCTTGTATGTGGTAAAGCGGGCCTCTGAAGGGCACTTTAACTTCTTTTTGAGGAAGAGTACTTTCTAGAATAGGTGAATCATTCTTCCTTTGAGTGTTAAAGTGTTCCTTTGAAGAGGGCTTCTTTTTTTTTATATTGCGCCTCAGTGGAGGGCTTTCTGATCTTTGCTTTGCGTTTCTGATGAAATGCTTCTTTGAAAAGTTGTACCTCTGAGGAGGGCTTTTTCACATTTCAACACTTGGAAGTTTTATTTCAATCTCGGTGAAACGTGTGCCTCCGAAGAGTTGTGCCTCCGAGGAGGGCTTTCCACGTTTCAACACCTGGAAGTTTTATTTCAATCTCGGTGAAACGTGTGCCTCTGAAGAGGTCTTTCTGTTCGATTGTGCCTCCGTGAAGAGTTCTTTTTGTTTCTGCCTCTGGGAAAAGGTCTTTTGATTGGTTGTGCCTCTGGGAAGAGGTCTTTTTTGTTTCATTGTGCCCCTGGGAAGTGGTCTTTTTGTTTGATTGCGCCTCTGGGAAGAGGTCTTTTGTTTCTGCCCCATGGGAGAGTCTTTTATTTTTCCCTGTTCGCTGGGAAGCGGGCCTCCGAAGAGAGCTTTTCACATTTTGTCTCACGGGAGTGTATCACCGATCATGCTGAAATGTGTGCCTCTGAGTAGGGTTACTGCCTGGAAGTTTGGAGTTTCTTTCTCTCGGTTGGACGGATTCACGGGAGTGTATCGACCGATCAGTCCGCAACTTTGTATCGAGAAAGATCTCTCTTTTTCTGGTTTGGCCCACTCGAGGTCTTTTAGCATTTCAACTGTGGTGAAATGGGCCTCCGAAGAGGGCTTTTCACGTTTCAACACTTGGAAGTTTTATTTCAATCTCGGTGAAACGTGTGCCTCTGAGTAGGGCTTTTGCCTAGAAGTTTGGAGTTTCTTTCTCTCAGTTGGACGGATTCACGGGAGTGTATCACCGATCGGTCCGCAGCTTAATGTCGAGAAAGAACTCTCTTTTTCTGGCGAAGCTCGCTCGAGGTCTTTATCCTCCGAAGAGTTGTGCCTCTGAAGAGGGCTTGTGCCTCCGAAGAGGTCTTTTGCTGTTTGATGTTTGCTCGCCCATGTCTCTTTGCCATCTATTTATGTTGGCGATCTCTGTTGTCTTTCACAAGTGTCATCCCTTTTTAGTTGCCAATAATTTCGCTTATCCAAAGAAATATTCTTCATAGTTAAGCGAGTTGGTGGTGGTAGACACAGGCTATTTAACTGGTTGTTTGTTTGTTCAAACATTTGCAGTTAGTTAGAAATGGTCCACTTCCATCCACATTGCTAACTTTTGTTCGAAGCACTTCTTTTGTAGGATTTGAGTATGGAAATTTTGAATGGTTTAGTCTTTGCTTGCTGAGTGATGTCGGAGATCGCTTGGTCTTGCGATGGGTAAGCTTTGCTTTTATGGCCTGCATTATTAAATTGACATTTTAGTGACACAATTAACGTATATTATATGTCAAAATAAAACAAAGTAGTTTATAATAGTAGAGAACACAAGATTTATAGTGGTTCGGCCAAAAACTGGGCCTACATCTACTTTATAGCTTTTCATTATTCACTTGCTTTACAATTGCTTTCAATACAAGAATCATATATTCATTATTTTTTTACAACATTTCAGCAATGCTTTTAAGTAAAATAGGGACGCAAATGATTGCTGTTCCAAGCTCTTGGGATTGATTCTCCTTCGACAGTTGTGAGTTTGAATGTGCCATCAAGGAGTTTCGCGCCTATAACATATGGCCCTTCCCAGTTTGGCCCAAACACACCTATGGCTGTCATAATTCTCTTCAGGACTAAGTCCCCAACTTCAAAGCTGCGCTGACGAACTTTGGAATTGAAGTGCCTTGCTATTCTTTGCTGGTGAGCTGCAATTCTAAGTCCAGCCTCTTCTCTTTTTTCATCGAGGAGGTCAAGTGCTTCTAATTGCAATTTTTCATTCTCATTTTGATCAAAATGGATCCTTCTGTGTGAGGGGACTTCAGTTTCCACTGGAATCATTGCTTCTGATCCGTATGCCAATGAAAATGGAGTATGCCCAGTCGTAGTTTTGTGGGTGGTTCTGTATGCCCATAGTGCAAGCGGTAACTTATCGACCCAACCACCTTTTTCTTTTTCCAGCTGCTTTTTGATGGTTGATTTGGTTATTTTGTTCACTGCTTCCACTTGCCCATTTGCCTGCGGATGAGCCACTGTTGAGAAGCTTTTTCAGATCTTGAATCGTTTGCAGAAATCTTGGAACTCCTCACTTTCAAACTGAGTACCATTGTCTGTGATTTTCTTCTGAGGCACACCATACCATTTGTGTTAGCTCAGTGGAAGGCGCCCTAGGAATTTTAGCGAATCTCTGGCATTTATCACACTTTCGGGAATACTCAGCAGCATCCTGATTAATTTATGGCCAAAAGTATCCATAACGAAGGATTTTCTTTGCTAAAGTTTGACCACCTGTATGATCCCCACATTCTCCTCCGTGTACTTCAGTCAGAATTGTCTTTGTTTCTTCCTTTGTCACGCGTCGGAGTAATGGCATTTAAAATCCTCGTCTGTACAAACGACCATCTTGAACTATATATCTGGAGGCTTTCCTCATCAGCTTTTGTCGTTCTTTTGAACTTTCTGGCAAAGAACCATTGAGCAAATATTCAAGTATCGGAGTCATCCATGATTCTTGACCTTGGGATACATTTATAATCCAATCAACATCCATTTCATTTGTGCTTCGAGCTGACAAGACTTCGACGGGAACTAATCCCAATAGTTGAGCTTCACCAGTACTTGAATACTTTGCGAGAGAATCTGCCTTCATGTTTTCTTCTCGGGGTATATGGTTTATTGAATAACGGTCAAAATCTTGAAGGAGCTCCCAGGCTTTTGATAAATAGGCGGGTAGATTCCCTCCTTTAGCTTGAAATTCCTTCTTGACTTGACAAACAATAAGTCGAGAGTCACTGAAGATTTGCAATGCCTTGATCTTTAGTTCTTTAGCAATCCTTAAACCAGCGATGAGGGCTTTATATTCAGCTTCATTGTTTGTCGAAGGGAATTCTAGTCTCAACGCATAACATAACGATCGCTGTTAACGCTAAAATTTGAACGCTACCACCCCGGTGTATAAAGTGTAGTTGTGAAAGCACCACCCGATGATTCGGGAACAGAGTATAAACAGAAGATCACAGAAAAAACAGTGAATAACAACGATTTTATAGTGGTTCGGCTCAAGGCAAGCCTACGTCCACTTTAATTCTCTTTATTACTAAATCGATTACAACTTTACAACAATCTTCAATTACAATAATGACGAGGCAAACAACTAGAATTTTGGTAGAGAAGAATTCTTCGAATCCATGTAGATTGCGTTAGATTTTCCCTTGAAGTTAGTTGAGATGCCTTTCAGACTTGAAGTGTCGGGTGAGTTGAGAATTCAGCAGAGTATTGGCATGTGAAGTGATTGGCCAAAAGTCCCCTGAATGTTGGAGATGGCTTTCTATTTATAGGCAAATCTGTTTAAGAATTTTTCCCAAGTCCTGAGTCGCCACCGACTTAAGTTGGGTCGTGGACGACTTAACTAGTTGCAACCGGTTTAAAGCGAGCCCGGGCTTCATAGAGGCATTTTCTTTCAAGTCCCAAGTCGCCTCCGAGCTAACTCCTCCCCTTCCTAGTAACACGGCATCGGGTTCTTCATTCAGTGGCTTTTAGGTCGCGGCCGAGTTAGTCTGGTAAGTCGTAAGTCGCGACCCAACTGATGAGTCCAAGGTCGTGTACGAGCTAAGAGATCGCTGTGCCCTGCAGCGGCATTGACTTTTTTTGCTCAATTCATGTCCAGCCTAACATTGGTCATAGGTCGGCTGCATTTTAGGTCGGTAACCTTATTAAGGTGGTTAAGTCGGCGACCCTGTTAAAGTGTTAGATCGGCACTTCTCTTAGGTCTTAGGTCGGTCTCCCTTTGAAGCCTTAGGTCGGTCTCCCTGTTGAGGCAGTTAGGTCGGCAATCAGTTAAGTCGGCAATCTCCCTAAACTATTAGGTCGGTATCTATGTTGAGTCGGTAGCCTTTTTAAAGTATTAGGTCGACATACTTGTTGAAGTGTTAGGTCGGCATACCCCTTAGGCCTTAGGTCGGCACCCCTGTTAAGCCTTAGGTCGGCATCTCTTTGAGTCTTAGGTCGGTATTGTTTCAAGTCGCTGAGTCAAAGCTGAGGCGGACTTAATAATTTCCCCTCGAAGTATACGCCTACTGGTTAGGTCGTGTGCTTCGATACCCTCTAACTCGTCCACTCTTTAGGTCGGTAGGTCGTGTACGACCTAATAGTTTGGTCACACGTGCCGCTTTAGGTCTCCCTACTATAAGTCGCATATTCTCTCCTTTCTTCTCATTACTTGCTCTCTTGCTTCTGCCATTAAAGACTTTCTCAAGCTCCAAAAGGCGATTCCATTCCAAACAACCACCGATAATCTTTGTTGTTTATCACGTAAGTAAAACCTGTTCTTCCCTTGATCCCTTATCGATTCACGAATTCTATTCAAACCGAACCCACTTCTTGCGCGCTACTTTACTACGAACCTCATTGCGCCAGCAGTTTGTGAGCTCGAGTTTGCTTGGTTTTGGCTCTAAATGATCGACGAGATGATGGAGATGGTGTACTGCTTCTGGCTAGTTGATTTTGATTTGCGTTAGGATGGCTAAGCATTGAATTTGGGTGATTTTGAACTGTCCTAGTGGATGATCCGATATCACGAATGAGACAGCGTGAATGGATTGAGGGTTTTTTTTTTTTGTGGATGGAGCGGTTAGCGGGTTAACAAGTTGAGGGGAATGGGATACTGACCTGGGCGCGACCCAGTAATTTTGGGTGACCTAACCTTTGGTCGACTTTACCCTTAGATCGTAGCCGAATTACCCCTTGGGGAAATCTGCCGATCTAATCTTCTACGGATTTAACCTTGGACCGTGGCCGAGTTAACCCCTAAATCGTTGCCAAGTTAACACTTAAACCGTGGCCGAGTTAACACTTAAACCGTGGCCGAGTTATCCCTTAGAGAATTTCGCACCACTTCTTGAACCAGAGCCTTCCTCCTTACTATCCTCCACGACCTAAAGAACTGCCGCTTTAAGGAACCGGAAACCTAACCTTAACTCGCGAGAAATTCCTTGGGTCGCAGCCGAGTTAACACTTGGATGCCAACTCGAATTCTCACTTAAAAGCATAGTTCCAATTTGAATTCTTAACTTGATTTATTGTACTAAACTGCTTAAATTCTGGATTCTTTTAACTTTGTTGCTTTATTTCATAGACGACATTGTCTCATAGGCTAACAACCTGCTGAAAACAACAATCACAAAAACCAAGGCGAATATATTGCCATTGACTGCCCACATCAAATGACAAATTAGTCGACATAAAGTAATCAACTTAAATACACTGTATGAAATGCTGTGAACCAATCAACTAAAGTGAAGTATTAATGCAAAGCATCGCTAACTTGAACTGATTTGCTTGCATCGACATTACACTTGCATATTAAAACAATGAACCTTGGACTTTATAACTGACAAATGCTTGCTAGTTTTTATTCCAGTTACATTTGTTTACTGCTTGATTGATTTTACACAACACTCCACACACTTTAGGAAATGTGCACCTTCATGTTTGAATATCCAGTTGTTTGTGTAGAATGACTTCCCACAAAGAAGAAGAAGAGGTAGCTCAAGCTGAAGAGACCTTTCCGGTAGCTCTACCTATAGAGAACCCTCCAGAGAGAACTCCAACCATTCTAACCCCGAGAGCATTTACTCAGCTGCGCACTCAATTTGGTTTTACTGAGAGTGATGTCCTGCTCCCTGGGCCAAGTGATACTGCCGACAATCCTCCCCGTGGCTTTATTGCAATCAATCGTCAAATGTGTTTAAGCGGAGCGATCCCTCCTTTTAACGACTTTCTCCGAATTCTTCTCCTTCGGTTGTCAATCTCTCCGTCCCAACTTCATCCTAATGGTTATGCCATCTTGATGGGGTTGTGCGTTTTGTTCAGAAGAACATTTGATCGCTTACCGAGTTTTGAAGAAATCCGTTATTTATGCTCGTTTGCAAAGAGTAGAGATCATCCTTCCCTTATAATTGTGAGGAGTGCTAGAAACCGCAAACTTATTTCCGACCTTACCGAAAGCGTTCATGGATTTCTGAACCAATTTTTCTTTGCTCGCTGCCCCCCAGGGTTTTATGCCGATTGGAGAGTAGGAAGTAAGATTACTTGTCTCCATTTTTAAACTTTCTCGAGATCCGAATTACCAATTACTAATTTCATTCTTTGCTCTTTTCAGCACTTCCTCTTCCCTCTAGAGATCCGGTCCATAAGCAGACTTTCGATAGATTGAGTGCCGTGGCTGTAGCAGAGAAAGCATCAAGTTTTTGTTGGGGGATGAATTATTGCACCAATACGGGCTTTTGCATACTTCTCGTTGTACACATCCTCATGAAATCCCAGACTCCCCGGCTAGAGCATTGGATGCCCCAGCTTCTACAGATACATCCAAACCAAAAGGACCTGCTCCCGAGACTTTGCTAGTGAAATGTTCCACTCCTGTTGATGTTGCGGGGCCATCTGACGAACTTGCCCCGGTTATTGAAGAAGAGGAGCCTCAAGGATCTCCCCGACGTTCACAGAAATCCGACGAAGAAGCCGAGAAAACTAGCCTTGCCAAGCAGGGCAGGGATGATACTTTCGAAGGGCTGAGCGACCTTTTTGCCACCTCGCAAGAAATCTTTAAAGATGATCCTATCACTGCTGGGTTTCTTCTTCAGTAGTTGATGCAACTTCTGTCCTGCAGCAGACTCCGTCAACTCAGGAGTTGACACTGACTATTACACCCACAACCACTCCTCAATTAAAGAGTGGTTCGTAGTTTGATGCGCGTAGTTTGCACGCCACACACACTTAAAATTTCTTTTCGGCACTTTTATGTTTCTCACTTTTTGTACTTTGAAGACCTCTAAAACTTATCTCTTTTTTTTTATTTCAGATTCTCCGATGGGGCGCAGCAGCTCATACTACGATGATTTTCAGCGCTACGGGAGGCGTAGCCAATATGACTATAGGCGTCACCTCCCCTCTTACAGTGAATCTGATGAAGAAAGAGCCGCCCGAAAGGCTTAAGAGAAGAGGGCTCAAGAGGAGCGCTACGAAAGAAGAGAGAGGGAAGAGCGCCACGATTCTTCACAGAGAGGTGACGATTCCCATAAAAGAAAAACCCATGATGACAGAGGAAAAGGTCATGTGGTTGAAGATTCGAGCAAGCGAGCCCGACATAGTGAGAAGCACACCACTACATCTCCTGAAAAGGTTACCGCCCCTGCCTCGCTTGATATTCCTTCCGGCTCTCCCGCTCTCGGGAAGTTAGACATCCAAACTATAATTAGCAGACCCAAATTCCAAGTTGGACCAGGTCCTGCCACTTTGCAAAGTCGATTTCCTCAGTGGTGTCTGAAGGGAGTAAGGTTTGACCTTGACTTGGTCCCCATTGACAAGTCTGCCATGTTATGAAACCTTAACGCCGTGAAGCTTGATATTGAGAGGATGTCGAACTGGCAGAAACTTGTTGACGAGCTTCAGAGGGTTAATCGTGCAAACATAGAGGCCATGCTCACCATGGAAAATGATAAAGCCGAATGGCAAAAGGTGCTCGAGCAACATGACACCGAGATGAGAAGCATTGCTTCTTACAATGAGGAGCTTGAAGCAAAAGTTGAAGAACTGAAACAAGAGCTTGCTGCTTCCTCTACTTCTTATTCTCAAAAAGAAGAAGTGCTCCTCAAACAAGTGGGAGATGCCCATGCTGGCCAAAGGGATGCCGAAGACAGGCTCGAAGTGTAAAAAAGAATTAGCGAGGGCTATGTCGCTGATATTGAAGAGCTTCGGAAGAAGAATAACTCCCAAGAGGCAGAGATCCAAATGCTTAAGCTTCAACTTTCTAAAGTTGAAATGGAGCGTGATGAGGCCGTTGCCGGCAAAATTACAGCTGAAGAATCTCACGAGGCAACGAGGGCCAACATCAGCTCAACATTATTTGATTTCTATCTGCATAGCATCTTGGGGCGCGGTAGCCTTGCCTTTCTAGGCCCTAAATATGAATTTACACTAGCTGAAGTTTGGGAGGCAGCACTCGATATGCTCGGTGGTAAAGGCGCTGGCTACGCTGAGTCAGCTCTTGAAGAGCATTATCTTGATGATGATGCTCGCGCCGCTCTTGCCAAGGGGAGAGAACAGCTTGCAAGATTAAGGGCCGAAACAGCGGCAGGAGAATATTCAGGAAAAATCACCTCAACTACTCCTATTCAACCTTCTCCTTCGGCCGAAATTGACATTATCGGTTCTAGTTCTCATTCCCTATCTCCTACTAAAGTCACCACTGATATTACAAGCATACAAGGTGGAGATGAGGGCGGCGAGAGTGCCGAGGCACAGGCTTACGAATTTGACATCAGGGAACCGACTTCTGCAGGTAACCCTACTGACAATCTTGCCCAAGTAGACTGCTCATCTGTTTCTTATGAACTTGATGGGCTTTTTGACTACTTATTGAATCTCAGCGAACCTTTATCTCCGCTTTTTGCTGACTTAAACTTTTTTCCTTCTGCAGAGAAAATGTCGGGCATTGTTCAGGCTTCTCCTCCTCCAATTATTCCTTCTCCGCCTCCTAAGGTCACTCCTCCTTCTACCTCGCAACCCGGGTCACAGGAAGAGCAAATAGAAGCCCTTCACGGCTTAAATGATCCCGTTGCTTCTCAAGATCCGAAAGGAGAAGAAACTGAAGGAAGCGAGAGGACGCCAGAACCCACTGGCTCCGACGCTGAACCGTTATCCAAACTTCTTTCTCCAGGGAGTGGGCCTTCCTCCAAGAAGAGAGGGAAGCAAGGAGTTTCTAAGAAGAATAATAAGAAGGAATCTTTAACTGGCGGAGAAGAGACGGAAGAAAGTCCGATCGAGCCCCTTTCTCCTTCATCCCCTACCCTTACAAGCCGACCTAAAAAGTTGGTCATTCGGCCAGGTGCGGGCTCAAAAGGTGGGCGGAAGAAGAAATGATGGCTCTGGTTCTATGGCTTTCAAGAGCGGTTGTAACACTTCAACTCCTGGTGAAATGGGCCTCCGAAGAGGGCTTTTATTTTTTTTTACATTTCAACTCTGGTGAAGTGAAATTCCGAATGGGCCTCCGAAGAGGGCTTTTATTTTGTTTTACATTTCAACTCTGGTGAAGTGAAATTCCGAAGAGCGGTTGTAACACTTCAACTCCTGGTGAAATGGGACTCCGAAGATTGCCTGGAAGTTACTCTCTCATGGTTGGAGGGTCATGACTCCTCCAATCTTTTTTTGGTTGAGTAGAGAACTTTCTTTTTTGCGGCATATGCTTCGTTAGAGGTCTTTATCCTCCGAAGAGTTGTGCCTCCGAAGAGGACTTGTGCCTCCGAAGAGGGCTTTAGTTGTTCCTTGTCCACTTGCTTATTGCCTTTTCAGTGATCCTCTATTTTTTTTTTAAGCCTGCACCCCCTTCTCTTACAAGTAATTTGTTTAAACCAAAGAAGTGTACTTCATTGCTAGGCCAGTTCACGAGAACGGACATAAGCTTCTTAATCGGATGTTTGTTTGTTCAAACTTCTCAATTTATTAGCTAAAGCCCGTTTTCGGCGAAATCATTGACCGTTCAATTGAAGCTCTTCTTATCTAGGATTTAAGCTCGGGAATTTTGTGACTTCGAATTTGTTTGTTGAATGATAACAAGAATCACTTGGTCTTGTAATGTGCAAGTTTTGTTTTCGTTGCCTGCAAAAATTTAAATCGACATTTCAGTAATACATTTTATGTACTTTTTATATCGAGAATAAAGCAAACATGTAATAATAATAAGGAACACAAGATTTATAGTGGTTCGGCCAAGAATTTGGGCCTGCATCCACTTTATAGTCTTTCATTATTCACTTGCATCGGTTTTACAATCGCTTTCAATTACAGGAATCATACATTCATAATTCTTTTTACAATATTTCAACAAAGCAATCAAGTAAAGTATGGACGCAAGTGATTGCTGTTCCAAGCTCTTGGAATTTGATCTCCTTCAACAGTAGTGAGTTTGAATGTGCCGTCAAGAAGCTTCCGACCTATGACATATGGTCCTTCCCAATTTGGCCCAAACACATCTGTCGCTGTCATAATTCTCTTTAGGACTAGATCTCCAATTTCAAAGCTGCGTTGGCGAACTTTGGAATTGAAATGTCTGGCTATCCTTTGCTAATGATATGTGATTCTGAGCTCAGCCTCTTCTCTTTTTTCATCAAGGAGATCTAGTGCCTTAAGTTGTAGTTTTTCATTCTCCGCTTGATTGAAATGGATTCTTCTATGTGAAGGGACCTCTGTTTCTATCGGAATCATTGCCTCTGATCCGTATGCCAATGAAAACGGAGTATGCCCAGTCGCAGTTTTGTGGGTAGTTCTGTATGCCCATAGTGCTAGTGGTAGCTTATCGACCCAACCACCTTTCGCTCTTTCAAGCTGCTTCTTGATGGTTGACTTGATAATTTTATTTACTGCTTCCGCCTGCCCGTTTGCCTGCGGATGAGCTACTGCTGAGAAGATTTTTTGGATTTTGAATCGTTTGCAAAAATCTTGGAATTCTTCACTTTCGAACTGAGTACCATTGTCTGTAATTATTTTTTGAGGCACACCATATCTGCAAATGATACTTTTAGTCACAAAACTTATCATCTTTTTTGAGGTGATAGTAGCCAGTGGTTCAGTTTCTGCCCACTTAGTAAAATAATCTACAACAACAATGGCATATTTAATTCCAGATTTGGCAGTTGGTAACGGTCCTACAAGATCTATCCCCCATATCGCAAACGTCCATGGACTGACCTTCTGTGTGAGTTCAGTGGAAGGATCTCTAGGAATTTTGGCGAATCTTTGGCATCTGTCACATTTTCGGGAATAGTCTGCTGCATCTCGATTAATTTCTGGCCAAAAATATCCGTATCGGAGAATCTTTTTCGCTAAAGTTTGACCACCTAAATGATCACCACATTCTCCCCCATGCACCTCAGCTAGGATTGTTTTGGACTCTTCCCTGGATACACATCGAAGTAACGGCATTGAGAATCCCCGTCTGTATAACTGGCCATCCTGGACTATATAGCGAGAGGCTTTCCTCAGTAGCTTCTTTCGTTCTTTTGAATTTTCCGGTAGAGAGCCATTGAGCAGATATTCTGTTATTGGAGCCATCCATGATTCTTGCTCTTGAGACACGCTCATGATCTAATCAATATCCATCTTATCCATGCTCGGAGCTGACAGGACCTCCACTGGAGCCAACCCCAGAAATTGAGCTTCGCCTGTGCTAGAGTACTTTGCGAGAGAATCTGTTTCATGTTTTCTTGTCGAGGAATATGACTTACCATGTAATGATCAAAATCACCCAGGAGTTCCCAAGCCTTTGACAAGTAGGCGGGCAGATTTCCCCCTTTCGCTTGGAATTCCTTCTTGACTTGGCATACAATAAGCTGAGAATCACTAAAGATCTGTAACGCTTGGATGTTTAGTTCTTTAGCAATCCTTAAGCCAACGATAAGGGCTTCGTATTCTGCTTCATTGTTTGTTGAAGGAAATTCCAATCTTAGTGCATAGCATAATGATCAACCTTCAGGGGTCTCAAGTACAACTCCGGCTCCAGAACAATAGTCGTTTCTTGCGCCATCGACATATAACTTCCATTGGATTGGGGAATCGTCGATCGTTTCGTCCTCACTGTTACCCTTATCTGTGAATTCTGCGATGAAATCCGCTAAAGCTTGTACGTTGATTGCTTTTCGGGGATGATAAGTGATGTCATATTGACTGAGTTCAATATTCCACTTTAGAAGACGACCCGAAGTCTCAGGGCGAAACAGGACTTGCTTTAAAGGTTGATCAGTGAGGACTCTGATAGAATGAGCTTGGAAATATTGCCTCAACTTCCTGGATGCAATCAGTAGGCAATAGGCGAGTTTTTCCAACTTAGAGTAATTCATCTCTGCCCAGTGAGTCTTTTGCTGATATAGTAAACTGGATGTTGAATCCTCTTGTCTTCTCGTATCAGCGCTGCACTTAAAGCATGAGATGATACTGCCAAGTATATAAGAAGATCCTCGCCATCGCCGGGCCTAGAAAGTATTGGAGGCGTTTCCGTATGGCGAATCAATTCATCAAAGGCTTTCTAGCATTCGGGAGTCCAATCGAAGTTTTTCTTTCCTTTCTTTAGGGCGTCAAAGAATGGGATACATTTATCTGTGGCTTTGGAAATGAACTGACTCAAGGCGGCGACTTTTCCATTGAGACTTTGCAATTCCTTCTTCGTTCTAGGAGCTTTGACTTCCTTTAAGGCGGTAATTTGAGCTGGACTAGCCTCAATGCCCCTAGCGCTCACGATGAAACCTAAAAACTTTCTGGATTCCACTCCAAATGAACATTTTAAAGGGTTGAGCTTCATTCCGTATTTTCGGAGGGCTGCGAACATGTCTGCTAAGTGTTCTATGTGATCCACTGCTTTCTTAGACTTTGCTAACAAGTCATCGACGTAGACTTCCATAGTCTTGCCCAATTGCGGTTTGAACATAGCATTAACAAGTCTTTGGTATGTTGCCCCTGCATTCTTCATCCCGAAGGGCATAACTCTGTAGCAGTAAAGACCAACGTCGGTGATAAAGCTCGTGTCCTCCTGATCTGGCTCATGCATCATGATCTGGTTATATCCAGAGTAGGCATCCATAAAAGACAACAATTTGTGTCCCGCTGTTCCGTCTACCAGTTGATCGATCCTGGGTAATGGGAAGCAGTCTTTGGGGCAGGCCTTGTTTAGATCTGAAAAATCGATGCACACTCTCCATTTTCCGTTGGCTTTCTTTACCAGCACTGGATTTGAAACCCAATTCGGATAGGTAGATTCTTTGATAAAATTATTCTCCATGAGCCGATCAACTTCTTCTTTTAACGCTGCTGACCTTTTTGGACCTTGAGTTCTCCTTTTCTGCTTCACAGGTGTAAATTTTGGATCAATATTTAGAGCGTGTACTGCAACTTCTAGGGATATTCCGCACATATCGGCATGAGTCCAAGCAAAAATATCCAAATTTGCCTTTAAAAAAGATATTAGGATATTCTGAATTGACACATTAAGTTGTGAACCCACATTCAACACCTTGTTTGGGTCCTTTGGGTCAACAGGTACTTGTATTGTCGTTTCCACTGGTACCACTCTATTCTCCCCTGCACTGGCTTTCCTAGGATCCATCTCTTTCCGTGCTCCGCTGTGCTCGCCAGTGCAGGGTCCGCCCTGTAATTGCTACAAGGCTGGTTCTTTGATGTAGACTGGGGTTGCCGCATCCTTTCCCATCTCTCTTTTCCTTGCTTCTCGTAGCTCTGTCAGATAGCACTCCCGCCCAGCATTTTGATCCCCTTTTATAACTCCCACTCCATTATCTGTGGGAAATTTAATGGTGAGGCACCATGGGGCCAGAACAGCTTTGAATGCCGCGAGAGTTGGACGGCCAAGGAAAGCATTATAAGCAGAAAACTAGTAAACAATCACAAAAGTTTGCTTACGGACCACTTTCCTTTCTCCCTCTCCAAGTTCTACAAGCAAACCAACGGTTCCTATCGGCTGTTTTGGCTCCCCAGTGAAGCCAGCTATTTTTTTGCGATGATGCTTGCACATCAGCCATAGGGATCTTCATTTGGTCGAATGTTTTCTTAAAGAGGATATTGCAGGATGCGCCACAATCAATGAGAACTCTTCTGACAATAGCTGGCCCGATACCAGCTGAGATCACTAAGGGAGCCAAGGTAGGAGCTTCAATACCTGTGGAATCCCTGGCTCTGAACACAATATCATCATTGAAAGTTTTTTGTTGTTTCAGGGGCATAGCACCTTCCAAAACAAATACATCTTCCTCGGTCGGTACATACTTCAAAGCTCGGGTATACCTTTCCATCTCACCCCAGCTCCTGCCTGCTGGGTGAGGTCCTCCCGTAATGACATTGATGACAGGCCTTCCGGATTCATGCCCTGCAGTCTTCTCACTTGTCCTGGGTTGATGAGCAGGAGCTCGTTGCCCCTGACTAGTCGAACCGGGATTGTTGCTATTCTTTTCCACAAATTGCTGCAGCTTGTTTTCCCTTATCAATTCTTCAATCAAAATTTTCAATTGGAGGCATTCATCGGTATCATGACCGGGTTGATTATGGAAGCGGCAAAACTTTCCGCTTTGTACAGCTTTTTTCCCGTTTCTCAGAACGGGAGGTTTAGGATAATCAACAGAATCTTTAGTGGCAAGGTAAATACGCTCCGGCGTATCTGATAAAGGGGTATATTCCGATGGCTTGAAGGAACGAGGCTTCTTCAGATTTTTCTGTCTCTTCCCATCATTATTTTCCCTTTTCTGTCCTACAGATTCATTCTTGCGTGGGGCAACAACATTATCTTCATCTTTTTCCAATGCTGCCTTTACCGGTACAGGACGGCTTTCCAGACGTATGAACTCATCTGCTTTCTTATAGAATTTTTCAAGGGAATTTGGTTCCTTCATGTTAAGCCATTTTCAAAATTCGCTCGACTTGTCGATGGCCCTCATCAGATAGGTCATGATCATCCGTGGTTCTGCATTATCTACCTCGGCTAGCGCTATATTAAAGCGATTCAAGAAAGATCTGATAGTCTCACCTGGATTCTGCTCTAAACTTGACAACGACATAATATCTTTGGCTTTTGAAGCGTATAGTCTGAACTGCTCCTTGAATTTCCGGGTTAAGTCAGAAAACTGATCTATAGACCGGATTGACAACTTGGTGAACCAAAGCAGAGCTACACCTTCCAGATATACAGGAAAATATCGGCACTTTATTTCATCAGAAGCTCTGGCACCTGTCATGTGCCAATCATACTTATATAAGAATTCGTTTGGATCACTTGTTCCTTTGTAAGCTGGGATAGTTGGAGGGACGATCTTCCTTAGGAACTCAGCCTTTAAGATTCTTTTGGTAAACGGGGTTTTACTTGGAGCGAAACCCCATTCCTTCTCATCTTCATTCCTTTGCATGCTTTCTTTCATGATTTGTCGAACCATTTCAGAAAGATACCCCTCATCATTTCGAGCTTTAGATCCACCAACTTCAGGAAATGTCCGCTCAAAGGGGCTAGCAGCCCTCTCAGGAATGTTTCTTTCTTCATCTTCATGAATGTTGCCAGCAAAGTTCCTTTCATTACCCGTTGGTTGACGGTTTACCCCAAGCAAGTCATTCAACTTATTCAAAATTAGGGCATTTTGGGCGTTCTGAGCTTCCAATCGTGCACTTCGGGCATTTATCTGCTGGTTCAGCCCTAAGATTACAGCATCCAACTCCGCTTTTGTAACTCCAACAGGTGGAGTGGCTTGATTAGGTACTGGGGAAGCGGAGGTTCCCTCTTGAACATTTCCAGATCTAACAGATCTACTCTTTCTCCCCGGAGTCATGATTTCAGATAAACTTCTAGTCTTCAGAGAGATTACTTCAACAAACTTACATGGAGCAATTACGACGATTTGCCTGAGTTCAGCTCTCAATGAAAGCACCAAAAATGTTAACGCTAAAATTTGAACGCTAACACCCCGGTGTATAAAGTGTAGTTGTGAAAGCACCACCCGATGATTCGGGAACAGAGTATAAACAGAAGATCACAGAAAAAACAGTGAATAACAACGATTTTATAGTGGTTCGGCTCAAGGCAAGCCTACGTCCACTTTAATTCTCTTTATTGCTAAATCGATTACAACTTTACAACAATCTTTAATTACAATAATGACGAGGCAAACAACTAGAATTTTGGTAGAGAAGAATTCTTCGAATCCATGTAGATTGCGTTAGATTTTCCCTTGAAGTTAGTTGAGATGCCTTTCGAACTTGAAGTGTCGGGTGAGTTGAGAATTCAGCAGAGTATTGGCGTGTGAAGTGATTGGCCAAAAGTCCCCTGAATGTTGGAGATGGCTTTCTATTTATAGGAAAATCTGTTTAAGAATTTTTCCCAAGTCCTGAGTCGCCACCGACTTAAGTTGGGTCGTGGACGACTTAACTAGTTGCAACCGGTTTAAAGCGAGCCCGGGCTTCATAGAGGCATTTTCGTTCAAGTCCAAAGTCGCCTCCGAGCTAACTCCTCCCCTTCCTAGTAACACGGCATCGGGTTCTTCATTCAATGGCTTTTAGGTCGCGGCCGAGTTAGTCTGGTAAGTCGTAAGTCGCGACCCGGCTGATGAGTCCAAGGTCGTGTACGAGCAAAGAGATCACTGTGCCCTGCAGCGGCATTGACTTCCTTTGCTCAATTCATGTCCGGCCTAACATTGGTCATAGGACGGCTGCATTTTAGGTCGGTAACCTTATTAAGGTGGTTAAGTCGGCGACCCTGTTAAAGTGTTAGATCGGCACTTCTCTTAGGTCTTAGGTCGGTCTCCCTTTGAAGCCTTAGGTCGGTCTCCCTGTTAAGGCAGTTAGGTCGGCAATCAGTTAAGTCGGCAATCTCCCTAAACTGTTAGGTCGGTATCTATGTTAAGTCGGTAGACTTTTTAAAGTATTAGGTCGACATACTTGTTGAAGTGTTAGGTCAGCATACCCCTTAGGCCTTAGGTCGGCACCCCTGTTAAGCCTTAGGTCGACATCTCTTTGAGTCTTAGGTCGGTATCGTTTAAAGTCGCTGAGTCAAAGCTGTGGCGGAGTTAACAATCGCCCTTCCGGGGTTTCAAGAACAACCCCTGCGCCAGAACATTAATCATTCCTTGCGCCATCGACATAAATTTCCAATGGATTGGGATGTTATTAGTGACTTCTTCCTCACTATCACTTTTATCCATACATTCTGCGATGAAATCTGCCAAAGCTTGTCCATTGATTGCTTTTCGGGGATGGTAAGTGATGTCATATTGGCTGAGTTCAATATTCCATTTCAAAAGACGGCCCGAAGTCTCAGGATGGAATAGGACTTGCTTTAGAGGTTGATTAGTGAGGACTTTGATGGGATGAGCTTGGAAATACGGCCTCAATTTTCTTGATGCGATCAACAAACAATAGGCGAGCTTTTCTAATCTTGAATAGTTCATCTCTGCCCAAGTGAATCTTTTGCTGATATAATAGACTGGGCGTTGAATCCTTGCGTCTTCCCGTACCAACACCGCACTGAGAGCATGAGATGAAATTGCCAAATATATGAAGAGATCTTCACAACTATCAGGCTTTGAAAGTATCGGAGGCACTTCCATATGACGAACCAACTCATCAAATGCTTTCTGACATTCAGGGGTCCACTCAAAGTTTTTTCTTCCTTTCTTCAGAGCATCAAAGAATGGAATGCATTTGTCAGTAGCTTTCGAAATGAACCGACTCAAGGCAGCAACCTTTCCATTGAGACTTTGCAATTCCTTCTTCGTTCTAGGAGCCTTGACCTCTCTCATGGCAGTGATCTGAGCGGGATTGGCTTCAACGCCCCTAGCGCTCACAATGAAACCCAAAAACTTTCCGGACTCCACTCCAAATGAACATTTCAGGGGATTAAGCTTCATGTTGTACTTTCGGAGTACTGCGAACATCTCTGCCAAGTGATCCATATGGTCCACTGCTTTCTTAGATTTTACTAGCATATCATCAACATAAACTTCCATTGTCTTGCCAATCTGTGGTTTAAACATGGCATTAACAAGCCTTTGGTAAGTTGCCCCTGCATTCTTGAGTCCGAAAGGCATGACCTTGTAGCAGTAGAGTCCAACATTTGTGATGAAGCTGGTATCCTCTTGATCTGGCTCATGCATCATAATCTGGTTATATCCGGAGTATGCATCCATAAAAGATAACAATTCATGTCCGGCCGTCCCATCCACCAACTGATCGATCCTGGGCAGTGGGAAACAGTCTTTGGGGCTGGCTTTGTTCAGATCTGAAAAGTCAATGCACACTCTCCACTTTCTGTTAGCTTTTTTAACCAGAACTGGATTTGATACCTAATTTGGATAAGTAGATTCTCTGATGAAATCGTTCTCCATGAGCCAATCCACTTCTTCTTTTAACGATGCTGTCCTCTCAGGACCCTGGGTTCTTCTTTTCTATTTCACTGGTGTAAACTTGGGATCAATGTTCAGAGTGTGTACTGCAATCTCTGAAGATATTCCGCACATGTCAGCGTGAGTCCAAGCGAATACATCCAAATTAGCCTTCAAAAATGAAATTAGATCATTCTAAACTGTCGTGTTGAGTTGTGAACCCACATTAAGCACTTTGTTTTAGGTCCTTTGGGTCAACGGGCACCGACACTGTTACCTCTATTGGTACTACCCTATTCTCCCCTGAACTGGCTTTCCTTGGATCCATCTCTCTTCGTGCGCCACTACATTCGCTAGTGCAGGGTCCACCCTGTAATTGCTACAAGGTTGGTTCCTTGGTGCGGACTGGAGCCGCCGCACCTTTTCCCATTTCTCTTTTCCTTGATTCACGCATCTCTGCAAAGTAACATTCTCGTCCCGCATCTTGGTCTCCCTTAATCACACCAACTCCGTTATCTGTGGGGAATTTTAGAGTCAGACACCATGGGGCATGAACAGATTTAAACGTAGCAAGAGTTGGTCGCCCTAAAAAGGCATTGTAGGTAGAGAATTCTTCAACAATTATAAAGGTTTTCTTTCGAGCTACCTTCCTCAGTCCCTTTTCGAGTTCTACAAACAAATCAATGGTCCCAATCGGCTGTTTGGGTTCTCCAGCAAACCCAGCAATCTTAAGTGACGAAGCTTGAACGTCAGCCATTGGAATTTTCATTTGATCGAAGGTCTTCTTGAAGAGGATGTTGCATGAAGCTCCACAATCAACTAGAACTCTTCTCACAGTTGCCGGCCCAATACCAGCGGATATGACCAAAGGATCTATGGTCGGAGCCTCGATACTCAAAGAATCTCTGGCACTGAACACAATATCATCTTTGGAAGTCTTTTGTTGCTTTAAAGGCGCATCATTTTCTAAAACAAAAACATTCTCTTCAGCTGGTACATGCCTCAAGGCCCGTGCATACCTTTCCATCTCACCCCAGCTTTTGCATGCTGGGTGAGGTCCTCCAGTTATTATATTGATAACAGGTCTTTCCAATTCATGCTCTATGGCCTTCTCACTTGAGGCAGGACGGTGAATGGGAACATGTTGTCCTTGAGTTGACGAAGCTGGGGCATTTCTGTTCCTTTTCACATACTGCTGGAGTTTGTTTTCCTTCAAGAGTTGTTCAATTACCTCTTTCAACTGACGACATTCGTTGGTGTCATAGCCGGGCTGGTTGTGGAACCGACAGAACCTTCCACTTTTTTCCATCTTAATCGCAACTCTTATTTTAGGTGGTGTCGGATAATTGACATTATCTTTGGTTGCAAAGAAGATGTTTTCAGGGGTATCGGTCAAGGGTGTGAAATTGAAAGAACGGCCTTTCTTAGCGTCTCCCTGTTTCTTTCCACCATCATTTCCCCTTTTCCGAGTGTTAGGTTCTTTCTTGTTCGAAGCAGCACCATTGTTCCCAGCTTCCGTTGATACCAACTTAGCCGGTGTTTGGAGGCTCTCCAAGCGCATGAATTCATCTGCTTTCTTGTAGAATTTGTCGAGCGAGTTTGGTTCTTTCATTTTCAACCATTTTCTAAATTCACTCGATTTGTCAATCGCCCTCATCAAGTATGTCAGGACCATGCGTGGCTCAGCATTATCTACTTCAGCCAATGCTATGTTAAAGCGATTCAAAAATGATCTGATGGATTCTCCCGGATTTTGCTCTAGACTTGATAGCGACATTATATCCTTTGCTTTAGAAGCATATAATCGAAATTGCTCCTTGAACTTCCTGGTCAAATCGGAGAATTGATCGATGGACCTGACCGGCAGCTTTGTAAACCACAATAGAGCAACACCTTCGAGATATACCAGGAAATATCGGCATTTAATTTCATCAGACGCCCTGGCACCGGTCATACGCCAGTCGTACTTATACAGAAATTCGTTAGGACCACTCGTCCCCTTGTAAACCGGAATAGTAGGGGAACGAATTTCCTTGGGAACTCTGCCTTCAAGATCTTTTCAGTAAATGGAGTTTTGCTTGGAGCAAAACCCCACTCTTTCTCATCTTCATCTCTTCGCATATTTTCCTTCATGATTTGACGAACCATACCCGAAAAATACTCTTCATCATTTAGAGGCTCTGGAGGGCACACATCAGCCACTCTCTCTGAATTCTTCCTTGACAATCGTTCACGGAGGGTCGGCTGTGGACCTGATCCTCCAGCTTGAGGAGGAGACCTTTCTACAGGGTCTGTGGCTCTTTGAGAAATGTTTCCTTCAAGATCCTGAACTCCCAAAGTAGTGTTTCCATCATTATTTCCCGGTTGACGGTTTGCCCCAAGTAGATCATGCAACTTACTTAAGATCAGGGCATTCTGGGCTTCCAACTGCGCATTCTGAGCATTCAATTGTTGATTCAATCCCAAAACTATGGCGTCCAACTCTGCCCGTGTAACTCCAACAGTTGGGGCTGCTTGACTTGAAGGCGGAGAGGTAGCAGTATTCTCTTGAACATTGTTGGATCTTACAGAACTACGTTTTCTCCCAGGAGCCATTATTTCCAATAAACTTCTGGTTTTCAAAGAAGTCCTTTCAACAATCCTTCGCGGAGCAATAGTGGAAGTTTCCTGAGTTGGGCTCTCAGTGAAAGCACCAAAAATGTTAACGTAAAAATCAGACGCTAACACCCCGGTGTAGATTGAAGTTGAGCGAAAGCACCACCCGTGAACACGAGAACTAAAAGCAAGTAGAGAAATCACAGAGAAAGCAGAAATAACAACAGTTTTTATAGTGTTTCGGCTTAGGGTAAGCCTACGTCCACTTTAATTCTCTTTATTACCGAATCGATTATTACTTCACAACAATCTTCAATTACAATTCCAATGAGACAAACAACTAGAACTTTGATGCAGAAGAATTCTTTAAATCCATGTAGATTGCATTAGATTTCCTCCCGAAGTTAGTTGAGATGCCTTTCGTACTTGAAGTCTCGGGTGAGTCGAGAATTCAGCAGAGTATCGGCGCTTAAAGAGGTCGGCCAAAAAGTCCCCTCCGTGCTTGAGGTCGGTTGGTATTTATAGGGAAATTTTCCTCTTGGGTCGTAAGTCGTCACCGACTTATGCTAGGTCGTGGCCAACTTATCAGCCCCATGGTCTCACAAAAGTTCATTTGTACAAGTCCTAAGTCGCACACGAGTCATCATCTAAGTCGCAAATGAGTCAACTGGTCCTTTTCATGCGGCATTGAACCTTTACCCAGTAGCCTTAGGTCGTGGACGACTCAAGCTAGGTTGTGAGTCGTGTACGAGTTAACTGATAAGCTTGTTCCCTTCAGATAATGGCTCAGGTCCTGAATCGTGTACGAGTTAAGAGGTCACTGTGCTAAGTAAGGAGCAGCACCTCATTTTCTTAAGTCGCTCACGACACATGCTAGGTCGTAAGTCGCAGACAGCTCTAAGTCGTTAACTCGTTTCCTTCTTAAGTCGTGCTCTCTGTTAAGTCATCTTGTCCTTGAGTCGTGGGCTTCCTTAAGTCGTAAACTGTATACCCTCTTAAGTCGTAGGAACCTTAAGCCGTGGATGCCTTAGGTCGTGGAGTATCCCTTCTCTTCTGAACCGTTGAGTCATAGACTTCTCTATGTCGTAAGTCGCCAAGTCCTTCAACTCGTTGAACTGTTAGGTCGTCCATTCCTTGAGTCGTAGGTCGTGCCACCAGCTAAGTCGCTAAGCCGTTATACTTTTTAGGTTGTTAAGCCCTTAAACCGTTAAGTCGTTTGACCCCTTAAGTCGTCCAACCTCTTGACTCGTTGAGTCGTGCATCTTTTAACTCGTTAGGTTGATAACTCACTGAGTCGCTTGTCCATTGAGTCGCCGCCCAACTTGAGTCGTTTGCTTATTGAGTCGTTGACCATAGGAGTTAACAGTGAACAGACCTGGCTTTACAAGAGATATGAGCATCATGATTCCCTAACCAATCCTGACCAAGCAATAAATCAAAAGCATCGAAGCCCAGAACATAAAAATCACCACAAATCCGATTAATGTTAGCAGGGACCCCAATAGGATTTGAAATACATAATGGAACAGAAGCATACTGAGGAGAAAGGAGATGCCCAAACTTATCACACAAATCAACAGAAATAAAACTATGGGAAGCTCTAGTATCAAACAACACACGAACAGGATGATGGAATAAAGTAAATGTACCCCGGAGGGTACTGTGGTCATCACTAGGAGCAGGAGCAGGTGGAGGAACTGGAGATGAGGCAGAAGTGACAGCAAACATACCATAAGGCGTACCCTTCTACTAGGTAGGGAAATCCTTCCTAAAATGACCAGGCTAGAGACAGATATGGCAGAGATCACGCCTAGCCAACTGAGCAAGTGGAGGAACAACAACACCAGCTAAGGTAGGAGAGCTATTGGCATAGTGTCCCTTCTGATCACATCTAAAGCAAGTGATAGAGGAGAGATCAACTGGTTGCCATTGAGCAGAAGCAGATGATGAAGATCCTAAACCAGGACGCTTTTGCCAATTCTTCTTCTACCGATGAAAATTAGGCTTACGCTTCTTGGAATTAGCAGAGGAAGACTGAGCACCAGAAACAGCAGGACCCTTAGATGTGGGATTCTCATAGCGAATAACCATATCCATAACCTGGGTGACAGTGCTATCAACATGAGAAATGAGACGACTATAGTACTCTGAACAAGCACCATCAATGAATTTCTTATTCTTCTTGAGAGGAGTGTCAATCAGACTAGGATCGAACTTGGGAAGTTCATTGAACTTCCTCTCATACTCAGCAAAAGACATGCTACCTTGCTTAAGATCCATAAATTGAGGATAAAGATGAGATTTCCCAGCCTCTGGCATCCATTTTTCCATAAAAGCCTCCCTGAATAAAAGATATAGAACAAGCTTAAGATAGATTCAAAAGAAAAGAAAACAATAGGAATAAAATTCAACATAACACAAAAGATACCTAAACTTCTCCCAAGTAATATCAGCTTCTACGGTGTTAGCCGTAACGGACTCCTACCAATCTAAAGCTCAAACCTGCAACTACCAAGCTGCTAACTAACGCTTCTGGGCATCCGTAATCTCGAGACCAGTTAATATCCTCTCAAGACTCCGCAACCACTGTTGATCCTCAATGATGCTCTCTGAACTAAGTGAATGGGGTTCGAACAAGTTGAGAGAATTCCTTACAGAGAATAGTGAATCTAACAGGAGCAACAGGCTGAGGAGCTGGGGCAATTCCACGACCCCTACCTTTGGCATTTCCTTTATTCGTCCTGAAATGATGAATAATGAATTTAGGACAAGGATAAATTAAGGTAAGACAAGATAAGATAAAGTAAGTTCACTGGATGAATATCCCAATGCAAGAAAATACTAACAAGGTAGATAAGAAAGAGAGTAAGTTAGAAAACATTTGAAAATCCTTTAAAACAAGAAATTTTTTATGTATCAGAATAATCTTTGAAAATCCTTTTGAAAACATTTTGAAAAATCATTTTATACTTTGAAAATAGTTCTCTCACAAATATATGATTCAGAGATTGATTTCACTCATTCTGGAGTATTTCAACCCTATCTCTAATGAGTTTTTGCTCAACAAGCAATGGTTTGCCAAAACCAAAGCATTGATACCAAATGTGACGACCGGCTATTTCGTACCATTCAAATCGACAATAATCCACACATGTCAGACTTGAATGATGCAAAATAACAGATTGTAAATAGATTTTGAGCAAATTAAATCAAATATACAGTATCACAGACACAGAACAATCAGAATAACTCGCAACAGAAAATAAAATAACATAGTAGTTCATGAAGCTATTATAACAAAGTCTCAAAACAAATACATAATATCAGTCGGAGAACAACATAATAGAAATCCCAAATACAAAGAAGTTCACTAATACATGAGATAAACTAGAATAGCAGAAACTGAAATAGATATAAATATAGATAGGCGGAATCTCCAACAAAGACCAGCTCCAGATAGAGAATCCAAAGCTGTGAATACTCAGGCTGACCCGAGCGTAAAGCAAAACACAAAACACTCGAGTCAGGACATATATGTACTTATATGATGTAAACCAACTCCAGTGAACTGTAATAAAGATACAAGTAACTTAAAGGTTGCCTACGACCGCCCATCCTCTAAGGATCCGTTAAACTATTTACTATATAGTAATATTGCGCTATTATAATAATGTCTACAGTACAATAAATTTACTTTAAAATAGCATTAAGGAGTGACCCAATATTCCCCTTAACACGTAATAGTCCCAGTAGTCCATCCAGTATCAGCGTATCTCCTGATCATGAGACTATCCTAAATACTCCATGGGCTACAGGAGAAAAACAAACTCGTAGTAAAGGCTCGGTATGGTAGGTGACACGGCACACAAGGCAATACCAAGGCAGATACACCAATTACGCACACGGGCTGGCTCTAACGTAGCAGCCGCTACACCCACCCCAAACAACACTCCGAAAATCAAGGGGTGCACCCAATCAATCACAACAGTAATAGAATGGTATCGAAGAAGTGTGTCCGACTAGAGGAGCTACCTCTTTTGTCCCGAGATCGCTCCTGTTTTAGCCACCTTAAGCCAACTCACAGGGGTTAGGTCCACGTAATGTACCTCAGGAAGGTCTCTGCCATCCTACTTCATTCTGCAATCTCCACCGCATACATAGTTGTTAAAGTGGTTTTCGGTATCGATAGAGAGTATGTCCATATCCAATCCCGGTCTCTTTAACAACCAATCGTTATTATAACCCGTGGTTATAATTTAAAAATGGTATTTATATTTCAAAATCAAATATCCTTTAACAATTCAATATCATTTCAAATCCATTTCAAAATAATCAAAATATCATACTTTTCAAAACCACATTCATTTTATTGAAATTTAAAAACCATTTCAACACACATTTCAAAATAGTTTATATTTCATACAAATACTCCATTTAAATCATTTAAAAATGAAGTCGTTATATTTAATAATTAAATATTAAATTTCCAAAATTTTAATCTTTTCCAAGTTCATTTATTCACTTAAATTTCAAAACAGTGAAAATTCACCTTTCGCGGCATTCAGAAAATGCTACAGAAAGTTACCTTTAAAACAATTCAATTTAACAAAGGACAGTATTAAAAATGCTGTAATAGGGTTACTTTACTTCAAATAAAACCTTAGTTAAATTCAACAATTATAGCACTTACAAAGTGTTATAATAGCCCTTAATTAAATTTAGTCATTTAGTTCATTTCTATCAACTACAGCATTTACAAATGCTGTAATATCCATTACATTAGAAATAATAGCATTTCGAAAATGCTGTTAATTAAATTTCAAATTCCAATATAGTTTCACAAATAAATAATTTTTTATTTAAACCATTTTAAACTTATAAAATCACACATTTTCACATTTAAAACAATCATTTAAATACCCTTATATTTATGATTTTATAAAGTTAAATTTTCATTCAAAAATCAATATTTAATAATAATTCACATATTAAATTCAAACATTCAATTTAAATTCTTTAATTAATTTTTTAACTTAACACTTAAGTTTAAATTTTCAAATATAACTTATTTTCATTTTATTTACTCAACTTAAAATTCAATTTTAACCAAAATTCACAAATTTTCAAATTAAGTTATATTTCAAAATTCAACTTAAATATTCATTTATTTCACGTCTTAATTTATTCAAAAATCATTAACACTTTATAAAATCATTTTAAATTCATTTTAAATCAAATTTTATATTTATTTGTCATATTTTCCTACTTAATTTATATTCCATTTATAACCAAATCAAAATTTCCAAAATAGCTTATATTTCAAATCTAACTTTACCATTAATTTATTTAACTTTTAAATTTTAGAAAATCAATAATACTTTACAAAAATCAGTTTTAATTAAGTTTAAAACAAAATATTATAATATTTACATTTCTAACGTACTTTAAAAATTTTAGAAAAAATATATTTTAATCACGGGTCTGTTCTAGCCTAGGTAAAGTGGTACGGATAATATATCATTTCAATCCGTAATTTACAAAGAAAACCAGGGTTTTATCATTTCAAATCCGCAGTTCCAAGTAAAATGAAATAATTACAAATCATTCAGGTCTATCATTTCAGCCCATAACGATTTTTCCCTAGTCCAATGTCCGTTTAGGTATGTATCATTTCAACCCATAGTGATTCTAATCTAAAGGTAACTTGCAGTGTGGTAAACTGATATAAATAACAAAATAGCATTATATAATAGTGATTGATGTTATGACAGGTGAATAAGCATGGGTGAACATCATATGATCATAACATAGCAGATATAGCATAGTGATATGTTTTACAGATTCAATTATGATCAGTTTACTAGTCATATAAGTATAAATCCTGTCTGGTGAGAATTACTCACATGTATAAGCTAGAGATGACAACCAAATGCACAAACAAAGATCTT
The DNA here is from genome assembly GCA_030765085.1 of Allium cepa. NCBI lineage: Eukaryota > Viridiplantae > Streptophyta > Magnoliopsida > Asparagales > Amaryllidaceae > Allium > Allium cepa. The sequence goes on along the minus strand of CM060937.1, from coordinate 790,234,112 downwards.
CAAAGGCACGATAATATGACTATGATTTGAGAGTGGGAGAGCCAAAGCTAATTGCCTTGTCAAATATCAAACAAAACAAAGTACAATATGAATTTAAAACCAAATTATTACAAAACAATGCTAGGAATAAATGTGCAATACAAAGTTAAAGCTTTTGCACTTGCATTCAACAACTAATGCTTTAATAATAGGCTGGAAAAGCACTGCCAAGGTGAGGATTTCGATCAGGTTCAGGTCATATAGGTCAGCCATAACAATATATAAAGGCGAAGAGAGAGATATGTGTGCATGAACACACACTAAAAGGCAACTACATGGATTTCAAGGCCATAAATGGTCTCAGCCAAGCATGAATGAGCAAGGCCTGATCTGGTGAGTGCATGTACAGGTGTGGTAGAGGTCTTAGGCTCAGGTTGGGCTGGTGGTGGCGGTGCACAAGTCGACTAAGATGGTGGTTGGAGTGGTGGAAGCAAGGGGGAGTTTGGCTAGCATGTTAAAGGTGGAGTTTGTGTCATTTTATTGGTGGATCTTCACATAGATGGCCACGGCTATGGAAGTACAGTGGGAAGGAGGGGATGATGGCTGGTTGTGGTGGTGGTGGAGGTGGCCAAGGTGCTGGAGTATGGAGGGCCGAACACATGAAGGTGAATGCAAGTGCAAAAATCAAATAAATCAAGTAGAAAAAGTGAAAAAGAATAGATGTTTTACCAAACTCTTGCTTCAGGAAATGGCCGAAAGTTTTTAGGGTTTTTGAATTTTTCTATAGCATGAGAAAATGATGAAGTGGTTTTTCGAACAATAGGTGATATTGCAGCAAATGAAGTGATACATTGATTGGTGAAAAAGTGTAGTGAATATGAAAATACAATGTACATAAAAGTCACAAACTTTTCAAATTTCCATAATTCTTTTTGCAGTTTTAAATACGTGTAAAATTACATATAAATAAAAATAAAAACACAAAAATATAATTAATTCATATAAATAAATAAATTAATCTTAATTAAATATAACTAAATTAAGAAAATAACAAAAATGGAAACTAGGCTTTAAAATTTGAAAATAAATTCAATAAACTTTGGAAAATTTTTATCATCACTTTAAAAAATATAAAAATGAAATATTACAATAAAAACTGTTTGCGCAAAAAATGGGCAAACACCACCAAGTCGTGTGATTTAGTTGATTTTATGTGATTCTTAATGATTCAGATGAGTTATGTAAATATGAAAAAAGCAGGGGCTGAAATGTAAAAGACACACAGATTTATAGTGGTTCGGCCAGAACGTGCCTACGTCCACTTTATATGTTATTATCTTCTTTGTTTCAGATTACAAGTACAATGCTTTATGTACAACTATATGAAAGTAGTTTGAAAGTTCCTTCCCTGCTTGAGCTCTCAAACTTGTCCGCCATTGTTGTACCCCTGCCCCTCTATTTATAGAGTGAGGTTGGGGGCAGGGGTCTTGGATGTATATAGCTGCTGGTGGGCCTGGGCTGGAGCAATCTGGCCTGGCAGCGTTCTGGTTCGGCGAGGCTTCATTCGGTCTTGAATGGGTGGTGTTGGACCGGTGATGGAGTGGGATGGAGGTCCATTCGGCGTTGAGGTAGGTGGTTGGTCCGGTAGTGGAGTGGGTCCGGTAGTGGCCTTGGTTCGGTGGTGACCTTGGTTCGGTTATAGAGGGCTAAGGCATGTTGGTTCGGTAATGGCCTTGGTCCGGTGGTGACCTTGGTTCGGTTGTAGAGGGCTAAGGCATGTTGGTTCGGTAATGGCCTTGGTCCGGTGGTGACCTTGGTTGGGCACGCATGGGAGAGGCCGAATGGAGCTTGGAGAAGGCCGGTCTTATGCCGAATGAGAATGCCGGATGGTCTTCCATGCTTGTACCGAGCCTTGTGTTTTCCGAATGAAGCGGGGGTTGCGAGCCTGGGTAAAACTGTGACTTCTTGGTCTCGAGATCTTCTGCGTGAGAATTCGCCCAACATTTGCCCCCCAAAGCGGGGCACGTGCTCGCATGTGTCGCGCTTTGTTTCCCTGTTGTAGGAAGGCTTGTTTTGCAATGCCTTGGGCTGGACGTTCATATCCTGTTGGTGTCCTGCAAAGGAACTTATAGTTTTAGTGTGATTTCAAATGACGATCGTTCAGGATCGAAATATTTGAGATGAAGTGAATCGTGCCGTTCGGGGCGAGAGAGTGTGCCCCGAGGAGGCTTAGCATTATCGATGCCAGGTTCACGTTAGAGTGGACCCCTGGATCGTTTGTGAAGGTGGTTTATCGCCAGCTCAGAGCATGCCTAAGGATTGTTCGCGACCCCGTACATGTGTAAGTAGCTTAGCCATTTCATAATCATCAGAATCAAATATCCTTTTAACCTATGAGTTTAAGAAGGGATGTCAAAGTGTAAATTCCCACGAGGATAGGGTTAATGACCATTCAGAGCATGCCTATGGACCGTTCGTGGTTGCATACACGTGCAAATGATTAACCCGTGTTAGTGGGAGATTTACTACTTGTTCACCGTTATCGTATTCTCCATTTTATTAGTAGGTCCTAGAATTCGGTACTTATCTGAGTGAGGCGCCTTGCGTGCCCCCTGTTTTTGGCTCTTGTTGGTAGAGGGAGTTTTGTTCGGCTTTTGGTTGGTCCGGTATGTTCTCCTTCGGCTTCTGGTTGGTCCGGTATATGAGTGTTGGTCCGGTATTCTGGTCCGGTGGGCCGAACCAGTTGGTTCGGCAATCCCGAGTTTGCCTATATATAGAGGCTACACCCACCTTAGTTTCTTCTTACCGAACTAGAGATAGCCGAGCCAATTCTTAGCCGATCCAACCTTCTGCCAAGCCTATACCGAATCACTTCGTGCCGAACCAGGTATATGTTTTTCTGCCGAATGATTTTTATTACCGAATGGAATTATGCCGAATGCACGCGAGGTGTCTTAGTTTGCCGAATGAGCTTAAGGCCTTAGTGCCGAATGACACGTATACCGGATGAACTCTTAGTGCCGAATGAACTTATTATCTCCCTGCCGAATGAACTCACTTGCACTGTCGAATGAACTTGATATTTTAGCAGAATTTCGGACTTATGCATTCTTTTTTGCTTACATCTCTGTATTCTTTGTTCTAACAACCTGTCTTTTCACTTTTGTGTATGCAGATAAATGTCTCGCAAGGCGGAAACACGATCAGACAGACGGAAATCCAAGGATGGAGGAGAGTCTTCTTCCATGCCCCCAGCCCAACCAGGATCCGGGCAACATCGACCTGTTCCGAGGTCGTTAGTGGACGGGTACGGTCCCCAGGAACTTCTGGTCTCCCCTCCCGATTGCTTTCCTAGCTCCCTAAAAGAGGAGCAACTTGATGTTATATCCCGCTCCTTCGGGATAGACAGGGCTCGCATGCTGTTGCCGGGAGATGGAGTGATGCCGTATAATCCCCCCGAAGGCTACTTTGCTTACAACAGATATCATTGCATGTGTGGTGCTATCCCTCCTATCAATGCCTGGATAGTTAGTTTTACCACATATTTGAAGGTGGCTCCATTCCAGCTCCAGCCGAACTCTTATGCCATTCTGGTGAGCCTTTTCGTTATCTTCCAGAGGAGGTACGGGCGCCCTCCTTCTAACCGGGAAATTCGATATTTATATAACCTGAGAGGCTATAAGAAGGGGTCTCCGTATATTAGTCTAGAGGCGGCCGTGCCCTTCAAACCGGTCTTGGACCTATATTCAAAATTTACCATGTTCAAGAAAGAATGGTTTTTTATCAAGGACGATTCTGTCTCTTTCCGCCTTTTCACTTCCGGCTGTAAGATGAATTTCATTTATATTTTCCATGTTCTAACTGTAGTGCTTCTTCTGACACGCTTCTGTTTCTTGCTAGCGACAGGTGGCATTGCAGTCGTGGAAGATGATTCTTTGACGCGGATGGCTGCTGAAATAAAGGCCATTCCGGCACGGGACAGGTCGGCTTCTTTCCTGATCAGGAACGCTACCCTCCTGGAGTACAACTTGATCCTGCCGCACCAGTCCGTGGTTAAGCAGAAGGACACGGTTGAGGATAAGGCCGCTAAAGCTAAGGAGGGGGCCACGGTGAAGAGTGGCAAGAGGAAGCCCTTTGCACAACACCAAGTGGTGAGAGGTAAGAAGCTTAAGGAGTCTGATGGCACCTCTCCTTGTCCTCGCCCGATCATCCCGGAGGAGGAAGGTGTGGAAGAGGGCGAAGGAGGCGATATGGGGGGAGAGTCAGGAGGCGGAGGAGATGGTGATGGAGATGGTGATGGTAATGCTGGTGCCTTAACCTCTGGGCAAGACCCTAAACTGGATGAGGCTCTCCGTCAGGCCTTCGGGATATCGGAGGAAGAATCGGAAGCGGAAAAGGTAAAGGAGGCGGGCAAGGCTGTGGCTGGTGCCGAACCATCCCCTAAAGGCTCCTCAGCTAGGGTAACTTCGGCGGTGCAAGGTGAACTTTTGACTTCCACCGATTCCATTTTCGATAAGGACTTAGGAATATTTTATGGTTCACTTCCGTCCTGGAATGAGATTCTGGACTTATTGCAGTATCCCACTCCTCCGCAGGGTTTGTATAATAGATGTGCCTTCTCACTTTTCTTTCTTTTTAACTTAACATGTTTCTTGAATTGTGGACCATTGTATGTTCGTAACACTTATCTTTTATTCCAGGGGAAGGCCAGGTGGTTAAAACGTCAGACGTTCGACACCGCCTTGAACAATTCAAGTGGATGAGAGCTTCTGATAAGCCGAAGCCTCTTACTGGTCGTCCTGGGGACGTGGTCAAATACCGTCCTCTTCTTGGGGTCATTGAAGAGAGCATTCAGAAAAAGAAGAGGAGTCGTTCCTTATTTGTGCCTTCCCTTGGTCCGCAGCTTCCTGTTCAGCCTCCTCGTGATACCACGGAGGAGAGCACGGAGTTTATCCCCCCTCCTCCTCCTTCTAAGAATCCCACTGTTATCCGTATAAGGCGTCCTGACGTGCCGCGTGACCCCTTTGCCGGTCATCTTGATTTAGATCCAAGCTCTCGGGATATTTCATTTGATGAGGCCACGGGTGAACACCTCCTTCCCCGCAACCCCATGGTACAAGTGTTAGACGAGGCTAAGTCCCTAGATTTTGATCTGCTTACCACTCGGGTAGTTACCATGGGAGACGAGGCCAAAGCTAATATCGAACGGGTGGCTGAAGAGACCAAGAAGTTAATGAAGTATCATGCTCAATTGGTCAAGGCCGGGGAGGAGATTGGGAGTGCTAATATTCGGTTGCGGCAGAAGGTTGCTGATCAGGCCGAACAGCTTGCCGGTAAAGCCGTTCAGATTTCTCAGCACGAGGAAGCCTCCAGGCGGTTGAAAGAGACCATGGAAAAGGCTAGTAGGCCGGAATTACGGAAGATGGAGGCCGCCTGTAAGGAGCGGATCGACATGGCCATTGCGACAGTGGATGAGGTTCGGAATGCGGATCTCGAGCAGGTAGAGGAGTTGTCTGGATGGCTTGAGCCGCGGAGATGGCTCAAGTCAAGCTAAAGGAGGAGATGGAGGAGATGAGGAGGTCTCTCCAGGCCGACTGCTTGAGATACCGATCAGAGAGGGATGTCGCTGTCGCCAAGTTGCAGGCTTCCGAGGCCCGGGTGAGGGAGTTCGAGGAGAATGAGGGGATGATGGACGAGATGCTGCAGGACATGTACTTCCGCACTTGGAAGGAGGGCAGCTTGTCTTGGATGGATGACTATCCCCGGGTCATGGCCAAGATATATCTTCGGGCTTTAGAGGAGGCCATGGTCAATGCGGGTAAGGAAGGTGGAGTGGCTTTTAGTCTGGATGTGGTCACTGCTCAGTTCTCGAAAGAGGAGCAAGCGGCGGTGAAGGAGGGGATGCGGTAGCTTGCCGCGGAGGAAGCGTGTGTGCAACTGGAGGATGAGGATCAAGCGGCGGACGCTGGTGAGTTATTCTTCTCTTTTCCTTTTCTTTCTGGGTTTCCATAACTTGATCGTTTATCGTTTGTTTAATGGATTCCTCTTCTGAATTGGACAGGTGGAACTTCCGATCAACATGCTGGGGGTTCCGGCCCTGCGGCCAAGTAGGCTTGGGAAGTTGGTGATGGAGTGTGGACGCAGCTGGTTACTTGTCCGGATTCGGCCGCTTTTTATTTCTTTTTACTGTTGTTTACGTTAGTCCAAAACATTGATGTGACTGTAATAATATTATTTGCAGAGAATAACTTGGTGTGATTTTATAATATAAGCTGATTTTGTTATGTTTAAACGTTGTTGTCATTTTGATGTGCTGCGTGAGAAGTATAACTATGTATATGCCTGTGATTTTAGTTGTGTTTGACGTTAAGCCTTTGCTTGAAATATAATTTCATGTTTTGCAATGTTAGTATGACATATGAATAAGCTATAGTTATGTATTTATGTACAAGAGAAGAGAGCACCGCCCTTCATGTTTTATTTGCAGGCGGTAGCTTTGAGCTTCTTGTGTAACTGATCATGGATATATCTGAGTACCTTGCCACCCAGTACGCAGGCTTAGATTCTCATGAGTGAATGCTCCCTATTTGGTTTCCTGTACTTTAGAGTTTGTTATACAGGATAGGAGAAAAGTATTTAAATGAAATGGAAATATAGAAAAAGTAAAACTTCCAGTCACGGAAGGCCGTCGATGTGCTTAAGTTCGTGGCAAACAGGTTTTGTAGTCACTTTCCCTAGCTGTGGGTCTTGGAGACATTTGTCACCCATCTTACGCCTCCGCGGGGAGTTTTCTTTTTTTACCACAGCCGCACTTAAGACACATCGGAGCCGAGATCGCGCACGGTAACTACCCGAACCATTATGGTCCGTAATTGTGGGTATTATTCGATTTACCGTGGCCGGCTAGCGTGGGTGCCGTTGGCCGTGAACTACCCCTGGCTGGCCACACCTTATGTTGGGGCTTAAAGTAGGTTCACAGTTGCCGGCGAGCCGAACGCCGTAATGAGCTGCCATCGGCTATAGTCGGCCTTTATGATGACTTATAATCGGCTCATTACAGTTGGCGTTGAGGGCAGGCGCGAGCAATGAGTTAACCCGCGGCAGAGGGATGCTGGAGCAAAAGAGTCTCATTGGCGAGTGCATAGAATCGTAGCGTACCTGTTAGGCCTTGTCCAGATGAGGCCGTGGTGCGTCTTGAGTGGAGATGCCATAAGATTTTGTTCAACAGAAAAGGATAAAGCTTAACAAGCAGCCAAGATATAAAAGAGACAAGATTTTTAAAGTGGTTCGGCATGAAAACGCCTACGTCCACTGATTCTCTTTGTTATTTCACTTCATATGGGCAGTACAAGTTAAGAAAAGTATCGACGGAGGTGTCGGATGTTCCATGCCCTCTGGAACACCTCTCCGTCCACTGTTGACAAAATATAAGCTCCGTTGTGGAGATCTTTATGAATTACATATGGTCCGTCCCAGATGGGGTCCAGTGCCCCGGGGCGTGGAAAGATTCGCCTGAGGACAAGATCTCCTTCTTGTAAGATGCGATGTTTGACTTTGGAGTTGTATAGTGCTGACACTTTTTGTTTGTGAGCTGCTGCTTTGAGTGCTGCATTGTTTCTCCTTTCCTCAATCAGATCCAAAGACATGAGGAGGAGTTCTTCGTTTTCTTCTGGATTGTAGTGGATCCTACGGTGGGAAGGAACAATAGTCTCAACAGGGAGCATTGCCTCCGATCCGTATGCCAAAGAGAAAGGAGTATGTCCCGTTGATGTTCTGAAAGATGTGCGGTAGGCCCAAAGTGCCGTAGGAAGTTCGTCCACCCAAGCGCCTTTTGACTTTTCAAGTTTCTTCTTGATTAGGGTTTTGAGAATTTTGTTGACATCTTCGACTTGTCCGTTTGCCTGAGGATAAGCTACTGATGAGACGCTTTTATGAATTCCATGCTCTTGGCACCAGTCGGCGAATTCTTCGCTGTCACATTGGAGTCCGTTGTCTGATATGATCTTGAGTGGTACTCCGTACCTGCACAGAATATTTTTGATCAAGAATTTGATAACTTTTGCGGAAGATATTTTATTTAGGGGTTCCGCTTCCATCCATTTGGTGAAATAATCGACCGCCACTATAGCATATTTGGCTCCGCCTCGGCCCGTTGGCAGTTTGCCAATTAAATCAATTCCCCATACAGCAAAGGGCCAAGGGCTGGTCATTTGAGTAATCTCATTTGTGGGTAGTCGAGGAATCTTGGCAAATTTCTAACATCTGTCGCATCTCTTGACGAAGTCTAAGGCGTCTTTGTTTAGTGTGGGCCAGTAATATCCATATCGGAGTATCTTTTTCGCCAGAGTCTTCCCTCCAGTGTGATCTCCGCAACTTCCTTGATGGATGTTGATTAAGATTTCCTTGGTTTCCCTTCCAGCGACGCATCTGAATAAAGGGCTAGAGAAGCCACGCCGATAGAGGATGCCCTCTTGTATAGTGTAATGGGGAGCTTTCCTCAAAATTCTCCTTACTTAATCACGTTTGTTTGGTAGTGTGCCGTCCTGCAAATATTTCCGGATAGGAGTCATCCAAGTTCCTTCTTCGATTGCAGTTATCAGATTCACTTGTTCGAAACTTGGGGCTAGCTGCCTTGAGATGGCTAGTGCTCCGGAAATGGTGCTATTCTTCATACTAGCTTGCTATGCTAGATCATCGGCCTCTTGGTTATCTTCTCGAGGAATGTGTTTGATTAGATAATGGTCCAATTGATCGAGCAGCAGTTTGGTTTTCTTCAGATATGCTGTGAGTCGTTCTCCTCGTGTCTGGAATTCTCCTAGTACTTGGTTTACGATAAGTTGAGAATCACTATGAAGACATAAAGAATTGACTCCAATTTCTAAGGCAAGCTCCAATCCCGCTATTGCTGCCTCATACTCCGCATCGTTGTTAATGGCCGTGAATTCTAACCTTAATGCATAGTACATCTTTCTTCCCCTGGGGGTGATTATCACAATACCTGCCCCCGAGCCTTGTTCGTTCGATGCTCCATCCACAAAGAGGTTCCACTTGATGTTTTTTGCTATTTCAAACGGATCCTTGCCTTCGTTGGTAGTGAATTCGGCAATGAAGTCGGCCATGGCTTGCCCCTTGATAGCGGTGCAAGGATGGTAGGTGACGTCATACTGACTTAGTTCAATGCACCATTTGAGGAGTCGTCCAGAAGTGTCGGGACGATGGAGCACCTGTCTTAGTGGTTGATCGGTTAGAACTCTGATGGAGTGAGATTTGAAGTAGTGTCGCAGTTTTCGTGACGCGATCAATAAACAATATGCCAATTTCTCAAGTTTAGGATATCTGGCTTCTGCCCCTGTAAATCTCTTACTTATAAAGTACACCGGGCGTTGTGTGCGGTCTTCTTCTCTTACCTGGGCAGCGCTTAGAGCATGAGATGATACACCGAGGTATAGGTATAGCTCTTCGCCTTCGTTTGGAGTTGAGAGTACTGGTGGTTTCTGAAGGTGTTCGATCAGGTTAAGGAAGGCTTTTAAGCATTCATCGGTCCACTCGAACTTTCCTTTGTCTTTCTTGAGAGCTTCGAAGAAAGGGACGCACTTGTCAGTTGCTTTGGAAATGAATCTGCTTAGGGCGGCCACCTTTCCGTTTAGGCTCTGCATTTCTTTTCGAGTGGAAGGTATCCTTATCTCTTTTAGAGCCCGGATTTGTTCAGGGTTTGCTTCAATTCCTCTGGCATGGACAATGAATCCTAAGAATTTTCCCGATGACACTCCGAAGGAGCACATTAGAGGATTCAACTTCATTCCATTTCGGCGAAGTACCTGAAACATCTCGCTCAGGTGGCTTACATGATCGTCGGCTCTCCTGGACTTTACCAACATGTCATCTATATATACTTCCATAGTTCGTCCTATTAATTCTGCGAACATCTTGTTGACGAGGCGCTGATAGGTAGCTCCGGCATTTTTGAGTCCAAAAGGCATGACTTTGTAACAATATAATCCCCGGTCAGTGATGAAGCTAGTGTGGTCTTGATCGGGAGCGTTCATGGGAATCTGGTTGTATCCGGAGTATGCATCCATAAAAGATAAAAGTTCGTGCCCGGCAGTGCTTTCCACAAGCTGATCGATTCGGGGGAGCGGGAAGCAGTCTTTCGGGCAAGCGTCATTTAAGTTGGAGAAATCAATGCATGTTCGCCACTTCCCATTAGCTTTCTTTACTAGTACTGGGTTAGCGATCCATTCTGGGTCGATGGCTTCTCGTATGAAGTCATTAGCAAGTAGGTTCTTTACTTCCTCATCGAGGGCTGCTGATCGTTCTGCTCCCATGCTTCTCTTTTTCTGCTTTATCGGTACCTTGGTGGGATCGACGTTCAGCATGTGGCATGCTATGTCTGGGGAGATTCCTGTCATATCGGCATGTGTCCACGCAAATACATCTAAGTTGTGGCGGAGAAAGTCAATGAGTTGATCCTTCAATTCTGTTTTTAGCTGAGATCCTATTTTTAATAGTCTACTTGAATCATGTTTGTCTACAGATACGAATTCCATGGCCTCTGCAGGCTCAGCGGTAGCCTCCTCCTCCTAATCCCTGGGGTCTAGTTCATTGAAAGGATCGCTGGTGTATCGAAGAGGAGGGGCTTTCTTTAGTTGCTATGCTTCCAAGCTTTTCATGCAGAGAGTAGTCTCTGCATCTTTCCCTTTATTCTTTCTACGGTTTTTGCGAAGTTTAGTTACATAGCAATCTCGAGCGGCGTCTTGATCTCCTTCAACTTCTCCTATTCCGTTATCTGTTGGGAACTTCATCTTTAGGCACCACGGGGCTAGGACAATTTGGAAGTCAGACAAGGCTGGTCTTCCCAAGAAGGCGTTGTAGGCCGAGTGGTTTTCTATTAGTACGAACGTTTGTTTTCGCACAACGGAGCGGGGATGACTTCCTATTTCGACGAAGAGGTCAAGTTGCCCGAGTGGCATTTTCGCATCTCCAGTGAAACCGTGCAGGGGTTTGTTGCAGGGAGACACATCCTTCATTGACAGCTTCATTTTGTCGAAAGCATGCTCGAATAGGATATTTACGGAGCTTCCTGTGTCTATTAAAATTCGGAAAACTTTAGCTGGACCGAACCAGGCAGAGATGACCATGGGATCCATATGCGGATACTGTCTTCCTTCTAAATCACGCCTACTGAATACGATGTCGTCACTCTCTTTCCATTTCGGGTGGTGTTCTTCCATAATGGAGTTAACATAGCCTTCAGCATTTCTAAGTGACTTGCCGTATCTTTCCATCTCTGCCCAGCTTCTGTCGGCGATGTGTGGTCCTCCCGAGATGGTATGGACCACTATCTTCTCTTGACTAGAGCCACTGGTGTTGCGATTCCCTCCGCCTACTTCTGGGACGGGTCGCTTTGAGTTCTCCTTGGCAGGAGTTGGAGTCCTGTTCTGACCTTTCACATAGCGTTCCAGCCTTCTTCTTCTGATGTGTTCTTCGATCAAATCCCGGAGATGGTGGCATTCATTGGTGTCATGTCCGTGGGATTCGTGGAAGCGGCAGAACTTTCCAGACTTGAGTGCGTTATCAGATTCTTTCTTGTGTGGGGGGCGCTTGTATCCGAGTTCGCCCTGAGTGGCTAGAAAGATGTTTTCGATTGTTTCATTCAAAGTAGTGTAGGAGTCAAATCTCGGTCCTGGTCGATATTGGCGTTTTTCAACCTTCCTGCCCCCAGCATTGTCTCTAGATTCATTTCTCTGAGTGTCCTTGGCTGCAGCGGGAACCTTGTCCGAAGTTGTCTTACCTTGTTGCCCTGACTGCCTCTCAGTGGCGGCGTCTTCGTGCCTCATATACTTTCCAGCTTCATGGAAGAAATCAGGTAAAGTAGCTGGTTTTTCCTTAGTTAGTCTTCTAGCGACCTTGGTATCTGGGTGTACACCACTACAGAGGGCCATTAGGGTGAGCTTCTCATCGGCATCTTGGACTGCGGCCGCTGCGGCGTTGAACCGGGTTAGATATTGTTGCAGTGTGTCTCCGGATTTCTGTTTGACATTGGATAGAGAATAAGCATCTTTGGGTTGTTCTACATGGATGCGGAACTGGCTAATGAACCTTTCTTTCAACATCTCCCATGAGCTGATAGATCCTTGGGCTAGATGGGAGAACCAGGAGGTAGCTAGATCCACTAGGAATAGCGGAAAGCATTTACACAGCACCCCTTCTGTTGCTCCGCTCATGAGCATATGCTGGGTGTATCTTTGTAAGTGTACGATGGGGTCGGAAGTTCCCTTGTAAGGTTCCATGGTTGGCATTTTCCATTCCCGGGGGGTGATGGCAGTTTCGATATTGCGGGTGAAGGGGCTGGTGACCCTAGCGCCTATTCCTCGGTCCCTTTGCTCCCGTTGGACGCATTCTCTGAATAATCGTGCCATTCTTTCATCAAAATTTGGAGCGGATAGAAATGAACTTGGTTCTTCCCTGCGGGATCGATCTCGTCCAGATGACCTGTAGGGATGGTATAGTCTATCACTTCTGACGTTATCCAGTGGTTGCCTCTGGCTGCTCGGATGCATGCTAGGACCAGCTACAGTTGCCCCCTGCCTTGATCTTCCCCTGTGGGGTTCTGTTTCGAGCATTTCCATGGGGTCAACTTCGGGCTGGGTTCTAGCTCGGCTCCGTTCAGTGGGGTTTCTATGATTAGGTGGCATGACTGGTTCAGCTACATCCGACCCTCGCCTGGCGCCTCCCCCACTGGGTTCGGTTCCAAGCGCTTCCTCGAGTCGGAGTTCGGGCTGAGTCCGGGCGCGGCCCCTATCATTGTTGTTCCTGTTGATGGCTTCCTCGAAGAGGGAAGACCATTGCTGTCTCCGAGATCCTCCAGATTGGGATTCATCCCATGATTCAGTGTTGCGATTGGATTCTTCGACATCCCTCAAGCGTGACATGAGTTGGTTCACCAAAGCTTCTTGTTGGGATGCGAAGCGGTTAGTCACTTCCACCACAACTCTGTCTAGGTCTGCTCTAGTGATTACTGTCGGTTGTTCCGCGGCAGGGGCTGTTGGAATTGCCTGATCTACATGTGGCACTGCTGCTGTAGTGGGATGGTTCTCTTGATTTGGATCCATTGGATTTGGAGCGCTGCTAGTTGCAGCGTTCTTTCCCTTGTTGGCGTCTTTTCTTGGCCTGGAAGTCATGTTTCCTAGGCAATGAAGGGTGCTATTGGGAAAGAAGGTTGAATGAGGGAAGCTGAAGCTTCGAGTTCGAAATTCTCAGTGAAAGCACCAAAAATGTTTGCGCAAAAAATGGGCAAACACCTCCAAGTCGTGTGATTTAGTTGATTTTATGTGATTCTTAATGATTCAGATGAGTTATGTAAATATGAAAAAAGCAGGGGCTGAAATGTAAAAGACACACAGATTTATAGTGGTTCAGCCAGAACGTGCCTACGTCCACTTTATATGTTATTATCTTCTTTGTTTCAGATTACAAGTACAATGCTTTATGTACAAGTATATGAAAGTAGTTTGAAAGTTCCTTCCGTGCTTGAGCTCTCAAACTTGTCCGCCATTGTTGTACCCCTGCCCCTCTATTTATAGAGTGAGGTTGGGGGCAGGGGTCTTGGATGTATATAGCTGCTGGTGGGCCTGGGCTGGAGCAATCTGGCCTGGCAGCGTTCTGGTTCGGCGAGGCTTCATTCGGTCTTGAATGGGTGGTGTTGGACCGGTGATGGAGTGGGATGGAGGTCCATTCGGCGTTGAGGTAGGTGGTTGGTCCGGTAGTGGAGTGGGTTCGGTAGTGGCCTTGGTCCGGTGGTGACCTTGGTTCGGTTGTAGAGGGCTAAGGCATGTTGGTTCGGTAATGGCCTTTGTCCGGTGGTGACCTTGGTTCGGTTGTAGAAGGCTAAGGCATGTTGGTTCGGTAATGGCCTTGGTCCGATGGTGACCTTGGTTCGGCACGCATGGGAGAGGCCGAATGGAGCTTGGAGAAGGCTAGTCTTATGCCGAATGAGAATGTCGGATGGTCTTCCATGCTTGTACCGAGCCTTGTGTTTTCCGAATGAAGCGGGGTTGCGAGCACGGGTAAAACTGTGACTTCTTGGTCTCGAGATCTTCTGGGTGAGAATTCGCCCAACAAAAAAAAATTTAAAATAATTTCAAAATAAAAATAATGTTAAATTTAAAATTATATTCAAAAATCTAGGGTTGTTACAATGTGTGTTGATTATAGAGCGTTGAATAAGCTTACTTTCAAGAACCAATATCCAATGACATGCATTAATGATATGTTCGATAAGCTCTACGGAGCCATGGTGTTCTCTCACCTTGATCTTGCCATTTGTTCCCATCAACTTCGAGTAGCTGAGGAAAGCATTCCTAAGACTGCTTTTCGAAAAAATAATGGCTTCTATGTATGGTTAGTCATGCTTTTTGGATTAACTAATGCTCATACCTTCTTTGCTGATCTTATGAATTGTGTTTTCCGCGATGTTCTCAACAAGTTTTTTCTGGTTTTCGTTGAAGATATTCTCGACTTTTCCAAGTCAGAGAAGGAGCACAGGGCATACTTGGATCATGTTTTCAAAACTCTTAGGAGTCATCAGTTGAAAGCCAAATTTTCTAAATGTCATTTTTGTTGAGATGAGGTCCAATTCCTTAGGCACATAGTTTCAAATAATAGAGTTTCGGTTGACCCGGTTAAGGTCGTTGCGATTAATGTAAGTCTATCCACCGTTCTCTTTTGAATTCATTCATCCTGTCTATCTTTGAACTCATCCCCTTATCCATTTCAGGAGTGGGAGACACCTAAGACCCCAACTTATATCCATAGCTTTTTGGGCCTCGCCGTTTATTATCGAAGATTTATTGAGCACTTTACCCGTATAGCTACACCTTTCATTGCTTTGAATTGTAAGAAGGCCAGGTTGGATTGGAATGAGAAACTGTGAAGCCGCATTCAATGAGTTTAAGCAAAATCTTAACTCTACTCCAGTTCTCACCGTTCGAAATGTGGAGGAGGGATTATCAGTTTATGCCGATGCTAGCAAGGAACGTTTGGGTGCCGTGTTGATGCAAGATGGGAAGGTCATAGCTTATGCTAGTCGTCAGTTGAAGCCCCACCAAACTAACTATGCCACCCATGATTTAGGATTGCTTGCTGTTGTGTTTACTTTGAAGTTGTGGAGACACCACCGTCTAGGAACCAAGTACGAGCTTTTCACCCATCACCAGTCGCTTAAGCAAATCTTCAACCAGAAGGATTTAAACCAGAGGCAAGTTAGATGGCTTGAGCTCTTAGCATCTTATGATCTTGACATATACAATACCCCTAGGAAGGCCAGTGTTGTGGATGATGCTTTGAGTTGGAAGAAAGTCTTGATGTATCAGATTGTTGTCGCACCATCGCTTATGAATTGTATTGTAGCTAAGCAGGATGAGGATGCGATGCGTAGGCTTATGAAGGAGAATATTCGGGATAGGGAAGGTGATGATCAGAACGAGTTAAGAGCACAGATTGATCAGAACGAAGTTCTGAGGATTAATGGTCGGATCTGTGTTTCGAATGTCAATGACTTGAGGCAAGAAGTTCTTAGGGAGATTCATCAATCTTGGCTCTGCATCCATCCCGGTGTCATGAAGAAGTTTAGGATATAAAGAGGTTATATTGGTGGAGTGGTATGAAGCAGGACATTTCTATCTTTGTCAGTAGATGCTCCACTTGTCAGTAGGTTAAGGCTGATCACCAGAATACCGCTGGATTGCTACAACCCCTTGAGATTCCCATTTGGAAGTGGGATTAGGTTTCTATGGATTTTAGTTATGGTCTACCGAGGACTAGAAGGGGTAATGAGAGTATTTGGGTAGTTGTCGATCGATTGACCAAATCTTCTCATTTTATTACGGTCAAGTTGAATCGAATAGCTTCGAGTCTAGCTGAGATCTATATAAGGAAGAGTGTCCGTCTCCATGGTGTTCCTTTTAGCATTGTTTGTGATCGTGATCCTATCTTTACCAGCAAGTTCTGGAAAGCTTTTTAGGAAGCTTTAGGTACTCATTTGAACCTTAGTATGACTTATCATTCTCATACTGATGGTCAGACGGAAAGGGTGAATCAGATTTTAGAAGGTCTTCTTCAGGCTTGTGTTCTTAATAATGGAGGATCTTGGGAAGATCATCTCTATCTCGTTGAATTCACCCATAATAACAGTTATCAGGTATAACCATATCTTTGAATATGAACCTTTTAAGCTTAATCCATCTACTAATACCAATCCTTTAAATTTAGGCAAGTATCAAGAAGTCTCCATTTGCTGCTCTTTACGAACGATCCTGCAAAACTCCATCTTTTTGGATTGAGTCCGAGGATCGCTTGGTTCTTGGGCCTGATATGATTCTGAAAGCATCTGAGAAGGTCGAGGAGATTGGAAGGAAGATGAGGATTGCTCAGGATAGGCAGAAGAAGTATAAAGATTGGCGTAGAAAGGATTTGGAGTTTTCAGTGGGTGATCAGGTGTTTCTCAAGATCTCACCACTGAAGAATGTGGTTCGTTTTGGTTGGAGAGGGAAGCCTGCTCCCAAATTTATCAGTCCTTTCCACATTTTGGAAACAGTTGTCCTTTTGCTTATAGGGTTGATTTACAAGAGAAACTAGCAGGTGTGCACAACGTGTTTCACGTATCTCACCTTCGCAAATATCTCAATGGTCCATCCTTGATTGTTCTGCCAGATTTATTAGCGAATTTAGACATCGAGATGAATCTCATCATTGAGAGGAAGCCACTACGTATCATCAATAGAGGTACGAAGCAGCTTCGAAAGAAATCTATTAGTCTATTCAAGGTACAGTGGAGTATGGATGACTGGGATTGCACTTGGGAAAGCGAGGAATCAGTACGTGCTTCAAAACCTGAATAGTTTGACTCGGGGGCTATTCATGCCTTCTCTTATCTTTTCGGTTTTTTCTATTCTCCTATCTCGTTCCCTTTTGGGGACGGAAAGTTTTGAGTGAAGGAGAGTGTAACGGCCTGAGAATTTTAACCGTTTTATAACGCAATTAACTAAAATTTTCTTGAAATTTGAATAATAAAAGTTTGAAATAAATTTTTTATACGTGGAATGCATCAATTTAATTATATTCGTTGGTAGAAATTTTAATTGGAAATTATTAAAGTTGATTTATTTGTGAATTTAAATTATAAATCTACTCAGTTTAATTGCTGAAATTGAAATATTTTCGAAAATGAACATTTTTATATAATAAAAATGTAATTCATTTTCCAAGGAAGACATCGTAATTCATTTTGGAAAATTCGAACTTCTATAGCTCCATTTATCTTATTTTCTGCATTTTAGCAGCATTTTCGATAGCGAAAATTTCAAGTTTTTATAATTTGATTGTATCATTGATATCTGTATACCATTTTATTCGCTTCGTCGCACTCATCTCATCAGTATGTTTATTTCTGTATTTTGAAGGTTAACTCCTATGCTCAGCGACTCAATAGGAAAACGACTTAAGGTGGCCAGTGACTCAATAGGCAAACGACTTGAGAGTATAACAGCTTAGCGACTTAACTGATAGCATGACCTACCGACTTAAGGAAGCCACGACTTAACGGCTCAAGGGATTGCCGACCTAAGGACTCAGAGGACTGCCGACCTAACGACTCAAGAGGCTGCCGACCTAACGACTCAAGATAGGAAAAGCTCAGAACAACTTCACTTAAGTCACGACCGACTTACGACCTATGTTAGGTCGCTCGCGACCTAGGCAAACAAAGGGAAATCCAATATAGCGTTACTTGAGCCAGGGCCTGTTAACTCATTCACGACTTAGGACTTGTACTCAGAAGAACATGCCTATCCCAGTTAAGCCCTGAGCCGTGCTTAAGAGGTAGAACGTGACTTACGACTTGTCTTGGGTCGGTCACGATCCACGACTTACTTTAGGTCGGCCACTACTTACAACTTGACATGGAAGTTCCTTTATAAATACGGCACTATCTTCAACATGAGGGGGACTTTTTTCCGATCATTTTCTTCAAAGCATCAAGACTCTGCCATCTTAAAACCAACCCTTACTCCAACACTTGAAACTGACAAGAAGCGTCAATCAACTTCAAATAGGGATTCAACACATTCAACCATGAATTCAGAGAATTCTCTTGCATCGAAGTTTTTCTAGCTACTTGTCTTTTGAAGTGAATTGTAATTGAAGGAAATTGTAAAGGATTGTAATCATATTAGCAATAAAGAAGGATTAAAGTGGACGTAGGCTTGATCATAAGCCGAACCACTATAAAACCTGTGTCTCTTACTGCTTTTTCAGTGGATTACTGCTTTTTCTGTTTCCCGTGTTAACGGGTGGTGCTTTCGTTCAATCTCTATTTGCATCGGGGTGTTAGCGTCTAACTTTTTGCGTTAACATTTTTGGTGCTTTCACTGAGAATTGAACTCAGGTTACTGTCATCATAGCTTCGCAGAAATTTGTAGAAAGGATTTCTCTAAAATCCAAAAGTTTATCAGAAATAATGGCTCCAGGAAGGAAGCGTAAGTCTGTTAGATCTAACGATGTTTGCGAGACTACTGCAACCTCTTCTCCTTTAAGTCAAACAACTCCAACTGTCGGAGTTACACGTGCAGAGCTAGATGCCGTTGTATCCGGGCTACATCGTAAAATGGAAGCTCAGAATAACCTAATGATGGAAAGGTTGAATGCTTTATTTGAAGCAAACCGTCAACCGGTGTCTAAAGAGGGAAATCTAGCTGATGAAGTGCAGAATGTGGAAGGAAGAAATCTCCCTCAAAGGGCGACTGAACCAGTGGAAAGGACACCTCCCCAAGCCGGAGGATCGAGGCCGCAACCAACTCTCCGTGAGCGACTATCAAGGCAAAATTCAGAGATAATTGATGATGTTTGCCCCACTGTGCCTCAGAATGATGAAGAGCATTTCTCGGGCATGGTTCATCAGATTAAGAAGGAAAGTATGCAGAGAAATGAAGATGAGAAAGAATGGGGTTTTGCTCCGAGCAAAACTCCATTCACTGAAAAGATCCTGAAGGCAGAATTCCCAAGGAAGTTTGCCTCTCCAACTATTCCAGCTTACAAGGAAACGAGCGATCCTAATGAGTTTCTGTATAAGTATGATTCGCACATGACGGGTGCCAGAGCCTCTGATGAAATAAAATGCCGGTATTTTTCGGTATACCTAGAAGGAGTTGCTTTACTTTGGTTCACAAAGCTGCCGATCTGGTCGATAGACCAATTTTCTGATTTGACTCGGAAGTTCAAGGAACCGTTTCGATTGTATGCGTCAAAGGCAAAGGATATAATGTCGTTATCCAGCTTGGAGCAAAATCCTGTAGAATCCATTAGAGCTTTCTTGAATCGCTTCAATATAGCTTTGGCCGAGATGGATAATGCAGAGCCACACATGATTCTGACATACTTGATGAGGGCGATTGATAAATCAAGTGAATTTGGATGGTGGTTAAAGATGAAGGAACCAAATTCACTTGACAAGCTTTATAAAAAAGCCGATGAATTCATGCGTTTGGAAAGCCTCCAAGCACCGGCTAAGGTGGTATCGATAGGGGCTGGAAATAGTAATGCTGCTCCGAATAAGAAGGAATTTGGCAATCAGAACAGGGGAAACGATGCCCAGAAGAAACAAGGAGATGCAAAGAAAGGAAGTCCCTTCAACTTTACCCCTCTGACTGATACCCCGGAAAACATCTACTTTGCAAACAAAGACACGGTCGAATTCCCCGCACCAGCTAAGCAAAGAGTTAATGGAAGAGCTGAGAAGAATGGACGGTTTTGCCGGTTCCATAACCAGCCCGGGCATGATACTAACGAGTGCCGTCACTTAAAGGAGGTAATTGAGGAACTATTGAAGAAAAACAAGCTCCAACAATATGTAAGAAGGAACAAGAATGGCCCAACCTTGTCAACTCAAGGACAACAGGTTCCTGCTCATTGTCCTGTCTCAAATGAGAAGGCGGCAGCTCATGAATCAGAGAGGCCTGTTATAAATGTGGTTATAGGAGGCCCTCACCCAGCTGGTAGGAGTTGGGGTGAGATGGAAAGATACGCCCGTGCTTTGAAATATGCACCGGCAGATGAAAGTGTTTTTGTGTTGGAAGATGCTGCACCCCTGAAGCAGCAGAAAACCTTTAATGATGACATTATATTCAGTACTAGGGATTCGATGGGTGTGGAAGCTCCTACCATTGATCCTTTGGTCATCTCCGCTGGCTTTGGGCCAGTTACTGTTAAAAGAGTTCCGGTTGATTGTGGAGCTTCATGCAACATTCTCTTCAAGAAGATTTTTTCCCAGATGAAGATTCCAATGGCTGACGTTCAAGCTTCGTTACTAAAAAATGCTTGTTTTACTGGAGAGCCGAAACAGCCAATTGGAACTATTGATTTGTTCGTAGAGCTTGGAGAGGGGCAAAGAAAAGTCGCTCGAAAACAGACATTTGTTATTGTTGAAGAATTTTCTGCCTACAATGCCTTTTTAGGCCGATTAACTCTAGCAGCATTTAAAGCTATTCTTGCCCCGTGGTGTCTGACCATAAAATTCCCCACAGATAATGGAGTCGGTGTGGTGAAAGGGGACCGAAATGCTGGACGAGAATGTTATGTTACAGAGTTGCGTGAATCGAGGAAGAGAGAAATGGGAAAAGATGCGGCAGCCCCAGTCCGCATCAAAGAATCAACCTTGTAGCAATTACAGGGTGGCCCCTGCACAGGCGAACATAGCGGTGCACGAAGAGAGATGGATCCAAGAAGAGCCAGTGTAGGGGAAAATAGAGTGGCACCAGTTGAAGTGACAGTCCCAGTACCTGTTGACCCGAAAGACCCGAATAATAAAGTGATGAATGTGGGTTCGCAGCTTAATGCAACACTTCAAAATGTTTTGATATAAATTTTGAAAATGAATCTGGATGTATTCGCCTGGACTCATGCCGATATGTGTGGAATATCTCCAGAAATTACGGTGCATACCTTGGATTTCCAAAGTTTACACCGGTAAAGCAGAAAAGAAGAACTCAAGGTCCTGAAAGGTCAGCAGCATTGAAAGAAGAGGTTGATCGGCTCATGGAGAATGGTTTTATCAGGGAACCTACTTAACCGAATTGGGTCTCAAATGCTGTACTGGTTAAAAACGCTAATGGGAAATGGAGAGTGTGCATTGACTTTTCAGATCTAAACAAAGCTTGCCCCAAAGACTGCTTCCCGTTACCCAGGATTGACCAGTTGGTGGATGGAACGGCGGGGCATGAATTGTTATCTTTTATGGATGCCCATTCCGGATATAACCAGATCATGATGCATGAGCCAGATCAGGAGGACATGAGCTTTAACATCGATGTTCGTATTTACTGCTACAGAGTCATGCCTTTCACTTAAGAATGCAGGGGCAACTTACCAAAGACTTTTGAATGCCATGTTTAAACCACAGATTGGCAAGACTATGGAAGTTTATGTCGATTATATGCTGGTAAAGTCAAAGAAAGCAGTGGACCACATGGATTACTTGGCAGAGATGTTCTCAATCCTCCAAAAGTACGGTATGAAGCTGAACCCTTTGAAGTGTCCATTTGGAGTAGAATCTGGAAAGTTTCTGGGTTTCATTGTGTGTGCAAGGGGCATTGAAGCCAACCCTGCTCAGATTAGTGCCTTAAGAGAAGTCAAAACTCCTAGAACGAAGAAGGAATTGCAAAGTATCAATGGAAAAGTTGCTTCCTTGAGTCGGTTCATTTCCAAAGCTACTAATAAATGCATTCCATTCTTCGATGCAATAAAGAAAGGAAGGAAAAACTTTGACTGGACTCCTCAATGCCAGAAAGCTTTTGGTGAGCTGATTCGCCATATGGAAACGCCTCCAATACTTTCTAAGCCTGACAATGGTGAAGATATTTTTGTATATTTGGCAATCTCGTCTCATGCCCTCAGCGCAACTTTGGTACGGGAGGATGCGAAAATTCTGCGCCCACTCTAATACATCAGCATGAGTTTCACCGGGGCAGAATTGAACTATTCAAAGTTGGAAAAGTTCGCCTATTGTCTATTGATTGCATCAAGAAAATTGAGGCCATATTTCCAAGCTCATCCCGTCAAAGTCCTCACCGATCAGCCCTTGAAGAAAGTCCAGTTTCGTCCTGAGACTTCGGGTCGTCTTTTGAAATGGAATATTGAACTCAGCCAATATGACATCACTTATCATCCCCGGAGAACCGTCAATGGACAAGCTTTGGCTGACTTCCTCGCGGAATGCACAGACAAATGAAATGGTGAGGAGATGGTAACCAATAATCCCCCAATTCTATGGAATATGTTAATGGCGCAAGAAACGATTACTGTTCCGGGGCTGGGGTTGTGCTTGAAACTCCTGAAGGACGGTCATTGTGTTATGCTTTAAGATTGGAATTCCCTTCGACAAACAATGAAGCAGAGTATGAAGCTCTTATTGCCGCTATAAAAATTGCGAAGGTGTTGAATATCAAAATGTTACAGATCTTCAGTGATTCGCAGCTTATTGTGTGTCAAGTCAGGAAAGAGTTTCAAACCAAAGGAGGAAATAAGCCCGCTTACTTGTCAAGTGCCTGGGAGCTTCTCGAGGACCTGGACCATTATACAATAAACCATATACCTCAGGAAGAAAACATGAAGGCAGATTCCCTCGCAAAGTATGCAAGCACCGATGAAGCTCAATTATTGGGATTAGTTCCTGTAGAAGTCCTGTCAACTCCAAGCATTGATAAAATGGATACTGACTGGGTCATGACTGTATCAAAGGAGCGTGAATCATGGATGACTCCGATATTGAAATACCTGCGCGACGGCTCTCTACCAGAGAACCCAAGAGAATGGCAGAAGTTGTTAAGAAAAACGTCAAGATTTGTAATGCAGGATGGCCTATTGTATAGGCGGGGATTCTCAATGCCATTACTCCGATGTGTGACCAAGGAAGAAGATGAGACAATTCTAACCGAGGTACACGGAGGAGAGTGTGGAGACCATTCAGGAGGTCAAACTTTAGCAAAGAAAATTCTCCGTTATGGATATTTTTGGCCGGATATTAATCGTGATGTCGTAAATTACACCCGAAAATGTGACTGATGCCAGAGATTTGCAAAAATCCCAAGAGCACCTTCTACTGAGATAACACAGATGGTCAGTCCGTGGCCATTTGCTATTTGGGGAATGGACCTCATCGGGCCTTTGCCAACTGCAAAATCCGGAGTCAGATATGCTATTGTTGTTGTGGATTATCTTACTAAATGGGCTGAATTTGAACCTTTAGCTACTATTACCTCTAAGAAAATGATGAACTTTGTAACTAAAAATATCATTTGCAGGTATGGAGTGCCTCAAAAGATAATCACGGACAATGGAACCCAATTTGAAAGTGAAGAGTTCCAAGATTTTTGCAAAAAATTCAAGATCCAGAAAAGTTTCTCAGCAGTGGCTCATCCGCAGGCAAACGGGAAAGTAGAAGCAGTAAACAAAATAATCAAATCAACCATCAAAACACAGCTGGAAAAAGCAAAAGGTGGTTGGGCCGATAAACTTCCGCTAGCACTATGGGCATATTGAACTACGCATAAAACTACGACGGGGCACACTCCATTTTGGTTGGCATATGGATCAGAGGCGATGATTCCGGTAGAAATAGAGGTCCCTTCACATAGAAGAATCCATTTCAGTCAAGCCGAGAATGAAAAGCTGCAGCTTGAAGCCCTTGATTTCCTTGATGAGAAAAGGGAAGAAGCTGAGCTCCGAACTACAGCTCACCAGCAAAGAATATCCAGCCACTTCAATTCCAAAGTTCGCCGGCGTAGCTTTGAAGTGGGCGATCTAATCTTAAAAAGAATTATGACACCTACAGGCGCGCTTGGACCAAACTGGGAAGGGCCATATGTTATAGGCCAAAACTTCTTGATGGCACATTCAAACTTGTAACTATCGAAGGAGACCCAATTCCAAGAGCTTGGAACAGCAATCATTTGCGCCTATATTTTACTTAAAGGCTTCAATGAAATATTATAAAAGAATGATGAATGTATGATTCTTGTAATGAAAGCCGTTGTAAAGTCAGTGCAAGTGAATAGTAAGAGCTATAAGTGGATATAGGCCCAATTCTTGGCCGAACCACTATAAATCTTGTGTTCTTTACTATTATGTAATGCTTTGTTTTATTTCGACATATAAAATAGGTTAATTGTGTTACTAAAATGTCGATTTAATAATGCAGGCCATAAAAACAAAGCTTACCCATCGCAAGACCAAGCGATCTCCGACATCACCCAACAAGCAAACACTAAACCATTCAAAATTTCCATACTCAAATCCTACGAAAGAAGTGCTTTGAACAAAAGTTAGCGATGTGGCTGGAAGTGGACAATTTCTAACTAACTGCGAGTGTTTGTACAAACGAGCATCCAGTTAAATAGCCTGTGTCTACCACCACCAACTCGCTTAACTATGAAGTATATTTCTTTGGATAAGGAAAATTGTTGGCAACTAAAAGGGGATGATATTTGGAAAAGGTAACGGGAATCGCCGACATGAATAAATGGCAAAGAGACATGGGCAAGCAAGCATTAAGCAGCAAAAGACCTCTTCGGACGCGCAAGCCCTCTTCGGAGGCACAACTCTTCGGAGGATAAAGACCTCAAACGGGGCATGCCAGAAGACTTTCTCAACAAAAAAGATTGGTATGGAATGACAGGGAGTACCTTCCCGATCGGAAGGCAAGGCACTTGTTTACTAGCTGAGACAGTTTGCGCAAACAAGCGTCCAAGTAACTTGTGTCTGCCCCGTGAATCCATACGATGATCGGAGGCACCTTCCCAAGTGGAAGGCAAGGCGCTTGTTCACTAGTTGAGACAATCTGCGTAAATAAGCGTCCAAGTAACCTGTGTCCGCCCCGTGAATCTGGCCAACCATGAGGAAGAAACTTCCAGGTAGACTCGGAGGCACGCATTCCACCGAGATCTGAAATAAAACTTCACAAGTGCTGGAATGTGAAAAGCCCTCTTCGGAGGCCCATTTCACCATAGTTGAAATGCTAAAAGACCTCGAGCGGTCCTCGCCAGAAAAAGAGAGTTCTTTCTTGACATAAAGTTGCGGACTGATCGGTGGCACAACCCCGTGAATCCATCGAACTAAGAGAAAGAAGCTCCATTCCAGGAAAAAGCCCTACTCAGAGGCACACATTTCACCGTGATCTGAAATAAAACTTCACACGAGTCGAAATATGAAAAGCCCTCTTCGGAGGCCCGCTTCCCATCGAACAGGGAAAAGATAAAATCCTCTCCCAAGAGGCAGAAACAAAAAGACCTCTTCCCAAAGGCACAATCAAACAAAAAGACCTCTTCCCAGAGGCACAATCAAAAAACTCTCGTCAGAGGCTCAAGCAGGTTGAAACCCCTTTTTCGGAAGGCCCACTGCACTATGAAGTGAAACCCACTTGCCAAAGCAAAAGTGACTTTTTTCAAAAAAGTGGAGTGTAGAAACTTTGCAACCAAAAAAAAAACCTCCTCCAAAATGAGGTACATCCTACTAAATACGAAAAATATTTCTTTGAAATGGAAATATTATCCTATAAAGTATGTTAACCCCGTTTGATCAACGAGTTAAGACCTGAGACGACTCACGACTTAAAGAAGCAGAGCGACTTAAGGAGTGGTCCGACTCAATAAGTAACCGACTTAATAAGTTAACGACTCAAGGGAGTTACACGACTTAACGAGTCAGGGATTGGTCGACCTAAAGGAGTCAACAGCTTACGGAAGAGAACGACTGACGACATATAGGAGTCTACGACTTAACGGTTTAAGAGAGAAGGGATGGATCATGACTTAGGGCCTTTACGACTTAAGGAAATCCACGGCTCAAGGACGGGATGGTTTAACGACTCAAGAGGTTAAAATTTTATGAGACAGGCCGACTCAACGAGTTACCGACTCAGCAAATTGAGGAGTTGCGCGAGTCACAGAATCGTGAAACCTACGACCTACCTTGAGTCGTAAGCGACTCAAGGAAGGAAACAAGAAGCTGTGTCCCGTTGTCACAATGCTTATGTCAAAGAGAGTTGACTCGTGAGCGACTCATGACTTGTAATTCTGAAGAAGTGAACCATTGAGGAATCAAGGGTTTAGTCAGATAAGTCGGCCATGACGTCTTAACTCGTGGACGAGTTAGGACTTGCGCTATATCCAGAAGACCGAAGGCGCTCTGATACCAAGCTTGAACTCTACCAACTGAGTCGCCCATGACCCTACTTAACTCGGCCACAAGTTGCCATGAGTCGAACACGACTTACGATTCAAAGGTGAAATTTTCCTATAAATACCGACCTACCTCAAACATGAGGAGGACTTTTTGGCCGATCACTTTAAGCGCCAAAACTCTGTTGAATTCTCAACTCACCCGACACTTCAAGTTCGAAAGGCATCTCAACTAACTTCAAGGGAAAATCTAACAAAATCTACATGATTTCGAAGAATTCTTCTCTACCAAAGTTCTAGTTGTTTGTCTCGTCAGAATTGTAATTGGAGATTGTTGTAAAGTTGTAATTGGTTCAGCAATAAAGAGAATTAAAGTGGACGTAGGCTCGCCTTAAGCCGAACCACTATAAAAATTGTTGTCTTTTCTACTTTGTTTATGATTTTTCTACTTGTTTTAGCTCCCGTGTTCACGGGGGGTGCTTTCGCTCAACTTCAACTTACACCGGGGTGTTAGCGTCTGATTTTCACGTTAACATTTTTGGTGCTTTCACCGAGAATCCCACTCAGGAAACTTCCATCATTGCTTCGCAAAGGTCTGTTGAAAGGATTTCTTTTAAAACCAGAAGTTTATTGGAAATAATGGCTCCTGGAAGAAAACGAAGTTCTGCAAGGTCCGATAATGTTCAAGAGAATACTGCTACCTCTCCACCTTCAAGTCAGGCAGCTCCAACTGTTGGAGTTACTCGAGCATAGTTGGACGCCGTAGTTTTGGGGCTAAATCAACAATTGAATGCTCAAAATGCGCAGTTAAAAGCCCAGAATGCCCAAAATGCCCTGATCTTAAATAAGTTGAATGATCTGCTAGGGGAAAATCGTCAACCAGTTAATAATGATGGGAAGCCTAATGCGGAAGTTCATGATGTTGAAGGGAACATTTCTCAAAGAGCTGCAGACCCTGTAGAAAGGACTCCTCTTCAAGCTGGAGGGTCAGGGCTACAGCCGACTCTCCGTGAATGGTTTTCAAGGCAGAATTCGGAGAGAGTGGCAGATGTGTGCCCTCCAGAGCCTCTAAATGATGAAGAGTATTTTTCGGGTATGGTTCGTCAAATCATGAAGGAAAGTATGCGAAGAGATGAAGATGAGAAAGAGTGGGGATTTGCTCCAAGCAAAACTCCATTTACCAAAAGGATCTTGAAGGCAGAGTTTCCAAGGAAATTCGCTCCCCCTACTATTCTGGCTTACAAGGGGACGAGTGATCCTAACGAGTTTCTGTACAAATACGACTGGCACATGACTGGTGCCAGGGCATCTGATGAAATTAAATGCCGATACCTCCCGATTTATCTAGAAGGTGTAGCTCTATTATGGTTTACAAAGCTGTCGATCAGGTCCATCGATCAATTCTCCGATTTGACCAGGAAATTCAAGGAGCAATTTCGATTGTATGCTTCTAAAGCAAAGGACATAATGTCGCTGTCAAGTCTAGAGCAAAATCCGGGAGAATCTATCAGGTCGTTCTTGAATCGCTTTAACATAGCATTGGCTGAGGTGGATAATGCTGAGCCACGCATGGTCTTGACGTACTTGATGAGGGCAATTGGCAAGTCAAGCGAATTTGGAAAATGGTTGAAAATGAAAGAACCAAACTCACTTGACAAATTCTACAAGAAAGCGGACGAATTCATGCACTTGGAGAGCCTCCAAGCACCGGCTAACGTAGTATCAGCGGAAGCCGGGAAGAATGTCACTGTTCGAATAAGAAAGAACCTAACACTCAGAAAAGGGGAAACGATGGTGGAATGAAACAAGTAGACGCTAAGAAAGGCCGTTCTTTCAATTTCACACCCTTGACCGATACCCCTGAAAACATCTACTTCGCAACTAAAGATGATGTCAATTATCTGGCACCACCTAAAATGAGAGTTGCGATTAAGATGGAAAAAAGTGGAAGGTACTGCCGGTTCCACAACCAGCCCGGCCATGACACCAATGAATGCCGCCAATTGAAAGAGGTAATTGAACAACTCTTGAAGGAAAACAAACTCCAGCAGTATGTGAAAAGAAATAGAAATGCCCCAGCTTCATCAACTCAAGGACATCAAGTTCCCATTCACGGTCCTGGTTCAAGTGAGAAGGCCGTGGAACTCGAATCGGAAAGGCCTGTCATCAATATAATAACTGGAGGACCTCACCTAGCAGGCAAAAGCTGGAGCGAGATGGAAAGGTATGCCCGGGCCTTGAAGCATGTACCAGCTGAGGAGAATGTTTTTGTTTTAGAGAAT
The DNA here is from genome assembly GCA_030765085.1 of Allium cepa. Lineage (NCBI taxonomy): Eukaryota > Viridiplantae > Streptophyta > Magnoliopsida > Asparagales > Amaryllidaceae > Allium > Allium cepa. The sequence continues at coordinate 790,205,626 of CM060937.1, read as the reverse complement.
GATGTGCCTTTAAAGCAACAAAAGACTTCCACAGATGATATTGTGTTCAGTGCCAGGGATTCTTTGGGTATCGAGGCTCTGACCATAAATCCTTTGGTCATATCCGCTGGTATTGGGCCGGCAACTGTGAGAAGAGTTCTAGTTGATTGTGGAGCTTCATGCAACATCCTCTTCAAAAAGACCTTTGATCAAATGAAAATTCCAATGGTGACGTTCAAGCTTCATCACTTAAGATTGCTGGGTTTGCTGGAGAACCCTAACAGCCGATTGGAACCATAGACTTGTTTGTAGAACTCGGAAAGGGACCGAGGAAGGTGGCTCGAAAGCAAACCTTTATAATTGTTGAAGAATTCTCTGCCTACAACGCCTTTTTGGGCCGACCAACTCTTGCTGCATTCAAAGCCGTTCTTGCTCCATGGTGCTTGACTCTAAAATTCCCCACAGATAACGGAGTTGGTGTGGTTAAGGGAGACCAAGATGCGGGGCGAGAATGTTATTTTGCAGAATTGCGAGAATCCAGGAAGAGAGAGATGGGAAAAGGTGCGGTGATTCCAGTCTGCATCAAAGAACCAACCTTGTAGCAATTACAGGGTGGACCCTGCACTTGTGAATGTAGTGGGGCACGAAGAGAGATGGATCCAAGGAAAGCCAATGCAGGGGAGAATAGAGTGGTACCAGTAGAGGTAACAGTACCGGTACCCGTAGACCCAAAGGACCCAAACAAAGTGCTTAATGTAGGTTCACAACTCAATCCGACAGTTCAGAACGTTCTGATTACATTTTTGAAGGCAAATTTGGATGTATTCGCTTGGACTCATGCTGACATGTGCGGAATATCCCCAGAGATTGTAGTACATACTTTGAACATTGATCCAAAGTTTACACCTGTGAAACAGAATAGAAGGACTCAGGGTCCTGAAAGAACTGCAACGTTAAAAGAAGAAGTGGATCGGCTCATAGCGAACGGTTTCATTAGAGAATCTACTTATCCAAATTGGGTCTCAAATCCAGTGCTGGTGAAAAATGCTAATGGAAAGTGGAGAGTGTGCATTGATTTTTCAGATCTGAACAAAGCCTGCCCCAAAGACTGTTTCCCGCTGCCCAGGATCGATCAGTTGGTGGATGGGACGGCGGGATATGAATTGTTATCTTTTGTGGATGCATACTCCGGATATAACCAGATTATGATGCATGAGCTAGATCAAGAGGATACAAGCTTCATCACATATGGCGGACTTTACTGCTACAAGGTCATGCCTTTCGGACTCAAGAATGCAGGGGCAACGTACCAAAGGCTAGTTAATGCCATGTTTAAACCACAGATTGGCAAGACAATGGAAGTTTATGTTGATGATATGCTAGTAAAGTCTAAGAAAGCAGTGGACCACATGGATCACTTGCCAGAGATGTTTGCAGTACTCCGAAAGTATAGAATGAAGCTTAATCCCTTGAAATGTTCATTTGGAGTGGAGTCCGAAAAGTTTTGGGTTTCATTGTGAGCGCTAAGGGCATTGAAGCCAATCCAGCTCAAATCACTGCCCTGAGAGAGGTCAAGGCTCCTAGAACGAAGAAGGAATTGCAAAGTCTCAATGGAATGGTTGCTGCTTTGAGTAGGTTCATTTCCAAATCTACTGACAAATGCATTCCATTCTTTGATGCTCTGAAGAAAGGAAATAAAAACTTTGAGTGGACTCCTGAATGTCAAAAAGCATTTGATGAATTGATTCGTCATATGGAAGTGCCTCCGATACTTTCAAAGCCTGACAGTGGTGAAGATCTCTTCATATATTTGGCAATTTCGTCTCATGCTCTCAGTGCAGTGTTGGTACGGGAAGATGCAAGGATTCAACGCCCAGTCTATTATATCAACAAAAGGTTCACTGGGGCAGAGATGAACTATTCAAGATTAGAAAAGCTCGCCTATTGTTTGTTGATCGCATCAAGAAAATTGAGGCCTTATTTCCAAGCTCATCCCATCAAAGTCCTCACCGATCAGCCTTTAAAGCAAATCCTATTCCGTCCTGAGACTTCGGGCCGTCTTTTGAAATGGAATATCGAACTCAGCCAGTATGACATCACTTATCATCCCCGGAAAGCAATCAATGGACAAGCTTTAGCAGATTTCATCGCAGAATGTACGGATAAAGGTGATAGTGAGGAAGAAGTCATTGGTAGCATCCCAATCCAATGGAAATTGTATGTCGATGGCGCAAGGAATGATTACTGTTCCGGAGCAGGGGTTGTCCTTGAAACCCCAGAAGGGCGATCACTACGTTATGCACTGAGACTAGAATTCCCTTCGACAAATAATGAAGCTGAATACGAAGCTCTCATCGCTGGTTTAAGGATCGCTAAAGAACTAAACATCAAGGCATTGCATATCTTCAGTGATTCTCAACTTATTGTTTGTCAAGTCAAGAAGGAATTTCAAGCTAAAGGAGGAAATTTACCAGCCTATTTGTCAATGGCCTGGGAGCTCCTTCAATATTTTGACCGTTATTCAATAAACCATATTCACCGAGAAGAAAATATGAAGGCGGATTCTCTCGCAAAGTATTCGAGTACAGGTAAAGCTCAACTATTGGGGTTAGTTCCCGTTGAAGTCTTGTCAGCTCCAAGCACAGATGAAATGGATGTTGATTGCATTATGAACATATCCCAAGAGCAAGAATCATGGATGACTCCAATACTTGAATATCTACTCAATGGTTCTTTGCCAGAAAATTCAAAAGAACGACAAAAGCTGATGAGGAAAGCTTCCAGGTATATAGTTCAAGATGGTCGTTTGTACAGACGAGAATTTTCAATGCATTACTCCGATGTGTGACAAAGGAAGAAGCTAAGACGATTCTAACTGAAGTACACGGAGGGGAATGTGGAGATCATACAGGTGGTCAAACTTTAGCAAAGAAAATCCACCGTTATGGATACTTTTTGCCAGAAATGAATCGGGATGCTGTTGACTATTCCCGGAAGTGTGATAAATGCCAGAGATTCGCTAAAATTCTTAGAGCACCTTCCACTGAGCTAACACAAATGGTCAGTCCATGGCCGTTTGCCATCTGGGGAATAGATCTCATTGGGCCTTTGCCGACTGCCAAATCAGGGATTAAATATGCTATCTTTGCTGTTGATTATTTTACTAAATGGGCTGAGGCCGTACCCTTGGCCACTATTACCTCTAAGAAAATGATAAGTTTTGTGACTAAAAATATCATTTGCAGGTATGGTGTGCCTCAAAAGATAATCACAGAAAATGGTACTCAGTTTGAAAGCGAGAAGTTCCAGGATTTTTGCAAACGATTCAAGATCCGAAAAAGCTTCTCAGCAGTGGCTCATCCGCAGGCAAACGGGAAAGTGGAAGCAGTAAACAAAATCATCAAATCAACCATCAAAAAGCAGCTGGAAAAAGCGAAAAGTGGTTGGGTTGACAAGTTACCGCTTGCACTATGGGCATACAGAACCACCCACAAAACCGCGACTGGGCATACTCCATTTTCATTGGCATATGGATCAGAAGCAATGATTCCAGTGGAAACTGAAGTCCCCTCACACAGAAGGATCCAATTTGATCAAGATGAGAATGGAAAACTGCAATTGGAAGCACTTGACCTCCTTGATGAGAGAAGAGAAGAGACTAGACTTAGAATTGCAGCTCATCAACAACGAATAGCCAGGCACTTCAATTCCAAAGTTCGTCAGCGCAACTTTGAAATTGGGGACCTAGTTCTGAAAAGAATCATGACAGCTACAGGTGTGTTTGGGCCAAGCTAGGAAGGGCCATATGTTATAGGCATGAAGCTTCTTGACGGCACATTCAAACTCACAACTGTTGAAGGAGAACCAATCCCAAGAGCTTGGAACAGAAATCATTTGCGTCCTTATTTTACTTAAAAGCTTTGCTGAAATGTTGTAAAAGAATTGCAAATATATGATTCTTGTATTGAAAACAATTGTAAAGCAAGTAAATAATGAAAAGCTATAAAGTGGATGTAGGCCCAGTTTTGGGCCGAACCACTATAAATCTTGTGTTCTCTACTATTATAAACTGCTTTGTTTTATTTCGACATATAATATACGTTAATTGTGTCATTAAAATGTCGACTTAATAATGCAGGCTATAAAAATGAAGCTTACCCATCGCAAGACCAATTGATCTCCGACACCACTCAGCAAGCAAGCACTAAACCATTCAAGATTTCCATACTCAAATCCTACAAAAGGAGTGCTTCGAACGAAAGTGAGCAATGTGGATGGAAGTGGACCATATCTAACTAATTGCAAATGTTTGAATAAACAAACAACCAGTTAAATAGCCTGTGTCTACCACCACCAACTTGCTTAACTATGAAGTGTATTTCTTTGGATAAGGGAAATCATTGGCAACTAAAAAGTGATGACACTTGCAAAAGACAACTGGGATCGCCAACGTGAATGGACGGCAAAAGAGACATGGGCGAGCAAGCATCAATCAGCAAAAGACCTCTTCGGAGGCAAAAGCCCTCTACGGAGGCACAACTCTTCGGAGGATAATGACCTCGAGCGGGCCTAGCCAGAAAAAGAGAGATCTTTCTCGTTACAGAGTTGCAGAATGATCGTTCGATACACTCCCATGAATCCGTCCAACCGAGAGAAAGAAACTCCAAACTTCCAGGCAAAAGCCCTACTCAGAGGCACACGTTTCACCGAGATTGAAATAAAACTTCCAGGTGTTGAAATGTAAAAAGCCTTCTCCGGAGGCCCATTTCACCACAGTTGAAATGCAAAAAGACCTCGAGCGGGCCAACCAGAAAAAGAGAGATCTTTCTTGATACAAAGTTGCGGAATGATCGGTCGATACACTCCCGTGAATCCGTCCAACCGAGAGAAAGAAACTACAAACTTCCTGGCAGTAACCCAGCTCAGAGGCACACATTTCATCATCGGTCGATACACTCCCGTGAAATGAAATGTGAAAAGCCCTCTTCGGAGGCCCGCTTCCCAGCGAACAGGGAAAAATAAAAGCCTCTCCCAATGGGCAGAAACAAAAAAAAAGACCTATTCCCAGAGGCTCAACGAAACAAAAAGACCTCTTCCCAGAGGCAGAAATGAAAAGACCTCCTCCCGGAGGCACAATCAAACAGAAAGACCTCTTCGGAGGCACACGTTTCTCCAAGATTGAAATAAAACTTCCAGGTGTTGAAACGTGAAAAAAGCCCTCCTCGGAGGCACAACTCTTCAGAGGCACACGTTTCACCAAGATTGAAATAAAACTTCCAAGTGTTGAAACGTGAAAAAGCCCTCCTCAGAGGTGCAACTTTTCAAAGAAGCAAAAGTCAAAAAGCCCTTTGCTGTGGCGTAACAAAAAAAAAAGCCATCTTCAAAGGCACACTTTAACTCTCAAAGGAAGAATGATCCACCTATTACGGAAAATACTCTTCCTCAAAAAGAAGTTGAAGTACCCTTCAGATGCCCTCTTTACCACATAGAAGAATTCACTTGGTAAAATGTGTATATGCACAAAAGAAAAGGTGATATCTTCGAAGGATGAAGCGTAAAAACTTATACGGAGGGAGTTGTACTCTATTTTTAACAAGATAATATTCCTCCAAGTATGGAATAATTATTCTCTAGAAAATAAGAGTACAAGTCCCCTAAAAATACAAGATATTGCAATAAGCTTATAGTATAGGGGCAACATGGTATGGCTACATACAACATGGTGTAACTATATTGGTAGAATTACGCTCGAACAACATACCACAAGCTCACTGCAATATCATATAAAGAGACTTGTACAAAAATGAATAATAAATGCATTCTCAGATACAGACAGAAGTTTGTACAAAGAAAAAGAATCATTTTATTCAACACTGTTAAAATTTTGTACAGGTACAGGTTTCAAAGTAAAAAGTAAAAGAAAAGCGGGGGCCGGTACCCGCACAATCTCCGGTCAGTACATGCAAAAAGCAAAAATCGATATGAAAGCCACAGAACCAGAGCCATCATTTCTTCTTCCGTCCACCCTTTGAGCCCGCACCTGGCCGGATGACCAACTTCTTAGGCCGACTTGTAAGAGTAGGGGACGAAGGAGAAAGGGGCACGGTCGGACTTTCTTCTGTCTTTTCTTCGCCAGTTGAAGATTCCTTTTTCTTTTTATAGACTCCCTGCTTTCCTCTCTTCTTGGAGGAAGACCCACTCCCTGGAGAAAAAAGTTTAGCTAACGGTTCATCATCGGAGCCAGTGGGTTCTGGGGTCTTCTCGCTTCCTTCAGTTTCTTCTCCTCTCGGATCTTGAGAAGCAACAGGATCATCTAAGCCATGAAGAGCTTCTATTTGCTCCTCTTGTGACCCGGGTTGAGAGGCGGACGGAGGAGTGACTGGGAGGACCGAAGAAGGAATAATTGGAGGAGGAGAAGCTTCAACAATGCTCGGTGCTTTCTCTACAGACGAAAAGAAGTTAAAGTCAGTAAAGAGAGGAGATAAAGGCTCGTTGAGGTTTAGAAAATAGTCAAGAAGCTCATCAAGCTCGTAAGAAACATATGAGCAGTCTACTTGGGCAAGATTAACAGTAGAGTTACCTGGAGCAGTCGGTTTCCTGACATCAACCTCATAAGCCTGTGCCTCGGCACTCTCGTCGCCTTCATCTCCACCTTGTATACTTGTGATCTCAGTGGTAACTTTAGTAGGGGATGGAGAATGGGAACTGGAACCGATGATATCGATTTTGGCCGAAGGAGAAGGCTGAATCCGAGCAGTTAAGATAGTTTTTCCTGAGTGTTCCCCTACCCATTTCGGCCTTTAATTTTGCAAGTTGTTCCTTTCCCTTGGCGGGAGCGGCAAGAGCTTCGTCATCAAAATAATGCTCCTCAAGAGCTGGTTCGACGTAGCCAGCACCTTTAGCACCGAGCGTATCAAGTGCGGCCTCCCATACCTCGGCCAGAGTAATTTCGTACTTGGGGCCTAGAAAGGCGAGGCTACCGCGCCCCAAGACGCTATGCAGGTAGAAGTCAAATAATGTTGAGCTGATGTTGGTCTTCGTTGCCTCATGAGATTCTTCAGCTGCAATTTTGCCGGCAACGGCCTCATCACTTTCTCTTTTAGCTTTGGAAAGTTGAAGCTTAAGCATTTGAATTTCCGCCTCCTGAGAGCTGACTTTCTCCTATAGTCCTGTAACCTTAGCACGATACATTCCTGCTGTTTTCTGCTCAGCTTCAAGTTGTGCCTCGGCATGTCGCTGAGCTGCGTGAGCATCGCGAACTTGCTTCTGAAATACTTCTTATTTTTGAGTATATGTGGTAGAAGAAGTAGCAAGCTCTTGTTCAAGATCCTCAACTTTCGCTTCAAGCTCTTCATTGTAAGTAGCGATGCTCCTCATTTCAGTATAATGTTGCTCATGAACCTTCTGCCATTCGGCTTTATCGTTCTCCATAGTAAGCATGGCCCCTATATTTGCACGATTGACCCTTTGAAGCTCGTCTACAAGCTTTTGCCAGTTCGACATCCTTTCAATGTCAAGCTTGACGGCATCGAGATTTCGTAGCATGGCAGGCTTGTCGATAGGGACCAAGTCAAGATCGAACCGCACTCCCTTCGGGCACCACTGTGGAAACCGGCTTTGCAAAGTGGCTGGACCAGGTCCAACTTGGAATTTAGGCCTGCTAATTATTGTTTGGATGTCTGTCTTCCAGAGAGCGGGAGAGCCGGAAGGAATGTCAAGCGAGACGGGGGCAGTGATCTTTTCGGGAGTTGTAGAAGTATGCTTCTCACCGTGTCGGGCACGTTTGCTTAGTTCCTCAACTATATGACTTTTTCCCCGGTCATCGTGGGATTTTCTCTTATGGGAATCATCGCCTTTATGGGAAGAATCGTGGCGCACCTCCCTCTCTTTTCTCTCAAAACGCTCTTCATGCGCCCTCCTCTCCTGAGCCTTTCGGGCGGCTCTCTCTTCATCGGATTCTCTGTAAGAGGGGAGGTAGCGCCTATAATCATATTGGCTATGCCTCCCGTAGCACTGGAAGTCATCATAGTAGGAGCCGCTGCGTCCCATCGGAGAATCTGAAATAAAAGGAGATAAGTTTTAGAAGTCTTCAAAGTACAAAGTGTCAGAAGCATAAAAGTGCCAAAAGATTCTAAGTGTGTGTGATGTGCAAACTACGCGCATCAAACTACGAACCACTCTTTAATTGTGGAGTAGTTGTGGGTGTAGTAGTTAGCTTCAACTCTTGAGTCGACGGAGTCTGTTGCAGTGTAGAGGTCGCCTCAGCTACTGAATAAGAAACCCTGGTGGTAATGGGGTCTTCTTTAAAGAGCTCCTGTGAAGGGATAAACAGGTCGCTCAACCCTTCGAAAGTGTCATCTCCACTCTGTTTGGCAGGGCTTGTTCTCCCAGATTCTTCGTCACCAGACTTCTTTGAATGCGGAGGAGATTCCTGAGGCTCTTCTTCTTCAGTGACCGGGGCAAGTTTACCAGATGACCCCGCGACATCAACAGAAGTGGAGAACTTCACTAGAGAAGCCTCAGAAGCAGGTTCTTTTGGTATGGATGTGTCAGTAGAAACTGGGGCATCTGACGCTCTAGCCGGGGAGTCGGGGACCTCATAGGGGTGTGTAAAGCGAGAAGCGTGCAAAAGCCCATACTGATGAAAAAGTTCATCCCTCAACAAAACTTTTATGCTCCTCTCTTCTGCGGCCACAACAGTCAATCTCTCAAAAACTTGCTTATGGCCTGGATCTCTAGAGGGGGGAGGAAGTGCTGAAAAAGGAAAGAGTGAAATTAACGTTTAACAACTCGAAATTCGAAAAGCTCGGGAATGGAAAATAGAAGCAGGTAATCTTACTTCCTACTCTCCATATGGCATAAAACCCTGGGGGGAAGCGAACAAAGAAAAACTGATTTAAAAATCCATGAACACTTTCGAAAAGGTCAGTCACGAGTTTGTGATTCCTAGCACTCCTTATGACGACAATGGAGGGATGATCTTTAGTCTTGGTGAAGGAACTTAAGTAACAAATTTCTCCGAAACTCGGTAACCGATCCAGGTTCCTCATGAATAAAACACACAACCCCATTAGAATGGCGTAACCATTGGGGTGCAGTTGAAACTGGGAGATGGTCAATCGAAGTAGAAATTGCTGAAGAAACTCGTTGAAAGGGGGAATAGCACCGCACAAGAACATTTGGCGGTTGACAGCGACGAAACCACGGGGAGGTCTATCAGCAAAATCATTTGGCCCGGGCAATATAGCATCCGCTTCAACGATGCCAAAATGAGCGCGCAATAAGCTAAACGTCCGGTAGTTCAAGGAAGTTGAGACTCTTTCCGGTGGAGTAGTCAGTGGAGCAGCTATTGGAAGAGCCTCTCCAATCTGTTCCGTTACTTCTTCTTGATGTGAGGCCATTCTACATAAGCAACTGGATATTCAAATTTGAAGGTGCACGTTTCCTAAAAGTGTGAAGTGTTGTGCATAACTAATAAAAATAAACAAGTAAATATAACTGGAGTTAAGCTCGTCGACAATTGATTGACTATCAAATTTCAGGACTTGTTAATTTGAAGTTCAAGTACAGTGTTAAAGAAAACGGGAAAGTTTAGTTGACTATTCCGATGTTGCCTTGATACTTTGCCTGAATTCGTTGTTTTAAAGCACTTCGATCACACAATCCGTTCGAGTTGATTATTTGTTATTAACTAATCTGTCATTTGATGTGGGCAGTCAGTGGCAGTATATTCGTCCCAATTTTCCGTAAATGTTATATTAGACTGGTTATTAGCTTGCCAGAATGACCTGTGAAAAAATGCAACAAAGTTTAAAAAGTTAAAGTCCAAACAATTCAGTACTCAGGCAGTTTATTTCAGCACACCAAGTTAAAGTTCAAATCAGAATTATGCTCCAACACAATTCAATGTGTTAACTCGCCCATGAGTTAAAGGTTATGAAGTGGCTTAGGTTAGGTCGTCTATGCTTTAAGTCGTTAACACTTTGAGCCGGCAGTGCTTAAGTCGTAAGTCATAAGAGAAATAGAAAAGGCTTCAGTCCGAAGCAACGTGAAATTCTCTAAGTCCTATCCCGGCTACGACTTAAGACTTATGTCGTGAAGGTTGGTAAGTCGGTCAAAGGATAAGTCGCGATGGTTATTGAATCGCTCAAAATTACTGCGCTCAAGATCACTGAATCGCGTCCAAGCTAGCGTCACGTTTCCTTCAACCGACCAACTTCTTCTCAAGTTAGTAACCCGTTACCCTCCTAACTCCTAACCCATTATCCTTCTAACCCCTAACCCGTTATCCTCCTATCTCCTAAAACGATAACCCATACAAGACAGTATCATCTCCTCTAAATTCATGGATCAACTGACTCGAAATATAGAAACCCATCGTCTCCTCCTTGCAAATCGTCTACAAACTCAAATCAAACCGCTCCAAGCTTGTCAGAAATGAATCATAACATGACCCGAAATAAAGCACGGTGCGAGGATTTGGATTGAGGTTAAGAAATGGGAAGTCCATGAAATAGAACGGGCGATGAGTTTACTTACGTAGCGTAATGATAAAGATTGTAGGAATTTGGTTGGAAATGAGGTGACCTGGATGAATTCGACTCTGAAAGCTTCGAAGGTTGCTAATGGCGGAAGTAAACAATTAAGCAGGAAGGTGAAGTAGAAGGAGCGACTTAAGCCTTTTATACACCAGGACAGTGGAACTCGAAACGGCACACGCGGGTCAAGGGAAAGTCGAAGAACGAGACCTACAACTTAGGCGCGCACTTCGAGGGGCAAATGTTAACCCCGTTTGATCAACGAGTTAAGACGTGAGACGACTCACGACTTAAAGAAGCAGAGCGACTTAAGGAGTGGTCCGACTCAATAAGTAACCGACTTAACAAGTTAACGACTCAAGGGAGTCACACGACTTAACGAGTCAGGGATTGGCCGACCTAAAGGAGTCAACAGCTTACGGAAGAGAACGACTTACGACATATAGGAGGCTACGACTTAACGGTTTAAGAGAGAAGGGATGGATCACGACTTAGGGCCTTTACGACTTAAGGAAATCCACGGCTCAAGGACGGGATGGTTTAACGACTCAAGAGGTTAACAGTTTATGAGGCAGGCCGACTCAACGAGTTACCGACTCAGCAAATTGAGGAGTTGCGTGAGTCACAGAATCGTGCAACCTACGATCTACCTTGAGTCGTAAGCGACTCAAGGAAGGAAACAAGAAGCCGTGTCCCGTTGTCACAATGCTTATGTCAAAGAGAGTTGACTCGTGAGCGACTCATGACTTGTAATTCTGAAGAAGTGAACCATTGAGGAATCAAGGGCTTAGTCAGATAAGTCGGCCATGACCTCTTAACTCGTGGACGAGTTAGGACTTGCGCTATATCCATAAGACCGAAGGCGCTCTGATACCAAGCTTGAACTCTACCGGCTGAGTCGCCCACGACCCAACTTAACTCGGCCACAAGTTGCCATGCGTCGAGCACGACTTACGATTCAAAGGGGAGATTTTCCTATAAATACCGACCTACCTCAAACATGAGGAGGACTTTTTGGCCGATCACTTTAAGCGCCAAAACTCTGATGAATTCTCAACTCACCCGACACTTCAAGTTCGAAAGGCATCTCAACTAACTTCAAGGGAAAATCTAACGCAATCTACATGGATTCGAAGAATTCTTCTCTACCAAAGTTCTAGTCGTTTGTCTCGTCAGAATTGTAATTGGAGATTGTTGTAAAGTTGTAATTGGTTCAGCAATAAAGAGAATTAAAGTGGACGTAGGCTCGCCTTAAGCCGAACCACTATAAAAACTGTTGTCTTTTCTTCTTTGTTTGTGATTTTTCTACTTGTTTTAGCTCCCGTGTTCACGGGTGGTGCTTTCGCTCAACTTCAACTTACACCGGGGTGTTAGCGTCTGATTTTCACGTTAACAAAGTACGGATGCAAACCTCCTTCAAACGGAAAAGTTGTTCTCTAAAGGAAGAGTACAAGTCTTCTCGAAATAGAGGAATTGTTCTCTAAAAACTTTGCCAATGTGAAAGAGATTGCAATAAACCATGGTATAGGGGCAGCACATTATAGGTACAAGAATGGAAACAATGTTCAAACAACGTACCATAGGATCATTGCAATATCACACAAAGGAAACAAGGAACTTGTATAAAGATAAAGAGTAAATGTATTCTCAAATACAGACAGAAGTTTGTATAGGTAAAAGGAACATTTTATTCAACACTACGAAAATATTATACAGGTATAGGTTTCAGGATAAAGAAAAGCGGGGACTGGTACCCGCACAATCTCCAGTCGACACAAACTTGTATATATGCAAAAAAGAAAAAAGTAAAGAAAAGTAGGGAAAGCGGGGCTCATCACTTCTTTCTCCCACCACCTTTAGAGCCTTCACCTGGTTTAATAGGAAATTTTTCAGGCCGACTTGGGAGAGTTGGGGGAGAAGGAGAGAGAGCTAGTGCTGGATCAACTTCCGTTTCCTTTTCAGTAACAGAAATGCTTCTCCCTTTATTCTTTGAAGTTGTACGCTTCCTCCTCCTCCTTGAAGAAGACTCACTCCCCGGAGTAACAAGAGCAGACAGTTTTATGTCATCAGAAAGGATTCGCTCCGGAGATACTTCGCCTCCTTCAAGTCCTTCGGCCTTCTGCTCCTGCGAAGCGGCTGGATCGTCTAAATCTTGAAGGGCTCCTATTAATTCTTCCTACGATCCCGGCTGGGAAGTAGGAGTAATTTGAAAGGTAGGAGGAGGAACAGCTAGAGGAGGAGAAGTTTCTATGACACTGGGCGTTCTCGCTACAGAAGAAAAGCAAAAAATATTAGTATCTCCCGCGAAGAGAGGAGATAACGGCTCATCGAGTCTTAAGTAATAAGCAACAAGTTCATCAAGCTCGGCCGAAGCAAATGAGTAATCCGCTTGGCCTGGTTCGAGGTCAATATTAACTGGAGAAGTGGGCTTCCTAATGTCGACAACATAAGCTTGTGCTTCGGTGCTCTCTTCGCCTTCATCTCCACCCTGTGCACTTGTAATCTCAGTTATGACTTTAGCAGGGGACGGAGAATGGGAACCGGAGCCTGTGATGTCAACGTCGGCCGAAATTGAAGGAGGGACAGGGGCAATTGATGGTGCTTCTTTCTCTTGATGCTCCTCTCACATCATCCCAGCACGCTCTCTAGCGAGTTGCTTATTTCCTCTGGCAAGGGCTGCACGAGCTCCGTTATCCAGATAATGTGCCTATAGTTCTTCTACGGCATACCCAGCATCTTTAAGCATATCAAGCGCAGCTTCCCATACTTCAGCCAAAGTGATTTCATATTTTGGGCCCAAAAATGCGAGACTGCCACGCCTTAGGGCACTTTGCAAGTAGAAGTCGAACAATGTCGAACTAACATCGGCTTTAGTGGCTTGATGAGCTTCTTCAGCCGCAATTCTACCGGCAACAGCCTCATCGCGCTCTTTCTCAACTATAGCAACTCGGGTTTTTAATATCTCAATTTCGAGGTTCTGGGAGCTGGTCTGTTGTCACAATTGTGCAACGTCGACACGATAATCTTCCACAACCTTTTCCTGCCACTTGAGTTTATCCTCGGCCTCTCGTTGGCTAGCATGAGCATCCCGCACTTGTTGCTGAAGCACACTTTCCCTTTGAGAGTAGGAAGTGGAGGAAGTAGCAAGCTCTTCTTTAAGCTTTCCAACTTCCGCTTCAAGTTTTTCATTATAAGCGGCGATGCTCCTCATCTCTGCGTCATGTTGATCAAGTGTCTTTTGCCATTCAGATTTATCGTTCTCCATGGTCAACATAGCCTCAAGGTTTGCACGGTTCACTCTCTGGAGTACGTCAACAAGTTTCTGCCAATTCCACATCCTCTCAATATCAAGCTTGACAGCATCAAGATTTCGCAACATGGCTGGTTTGTCGATTGGAACTAGATCAAGATCAAAGCGAACTCCCTTCAAGCACCACTTTGGAAATCGGCTTTGAAGAGTAGCTGGGCCTGGTCCGACCTGATATGAGGGCCTGCCAATGATCGTCTGAATGTCGGTACGAGCAAGAGCAGGAGATTGAGGAGGCACCGAAGCAATTGGCTCTCTAGGAATGTGAGATGATGACTTTTCACCGTGCTTGGTCCGTTTGCTCGAACCTTCGGTGGCATGGCTCTTTCCTTTGTCATCATGGGATTTTCGTTTAAGGGAATCATCCTCTCCGTGGGAAGAGTCACGACGTTCATCCCCTCTTCCGTACCGTTCTTCGTATGCTCTTCTCGCCTGAGCTTTTCGAGCAGCCCTCTCCTCATCAGTTTCCCTATGAGGGGGAAGATAGCACCTGTAATCATATTGACTGCGCCTGCCATACTGCTTAAAGCCATCTTAATACGATCCACTTCGCCCCATCGAAGAACCTGAAATTAAAAAAAAAACATAACTTGAGAATCTTCAAATTGCAAGGGTTTAAGCGCATATTAGTGCCAATAAATCCTAAGTGTGTGTGGTGTATGCAAACTACACGCGCCGAACTACGAACCGCTCCTCAGTTTGGGGGTGGTGACAGATTTAACAGCCAATGTTGATTCTTGAGCTGGAGGAGTCTGTTGAAGAGCAGATGTTGCCTGTTAACCCCGTTCCAGCATACGAGCTAAAAGGCCTACGAGTTAGAGGCGTCAACGGGTTAAGACTTGAAACGACCTCACGACTTAAGGAAAGGACCGACTCAAAGAATCCCCGACTCAACTAGTAGCGACTCAATGATACAGGCCGACTCATTAAGCTGCCGACTCAAGAAACCTCACGATTCATTCTATCACTGACTCATCTGACCTGGCTCCGACTCATCAAAGACCGACTCATTTGGTCGCGACTCATCCATTCGAGGCCCTTAAGTATTCCATTGGGTTTACGACTCAGGAGATGAACGGTTCATAAAACCTTACGACTCAAGTTCATTAACGACTCAACGACCCAAGGAGAGATCCGAGTCATAAAACCTTATGGCTCAAAAGACTTACGACTTAAGGAGTCTGTGACCTAAGGCAGCTACGACTCAAAAGATAGGTCAATTCACGACACACGACTCAGAGACAAGCTCAGAATCATGCTGCAAGGGGATGACTCGTTGATGACTTACGACTTAAGATGAGTCGTACATGATGACTCATTGATGACTCAACCTGAAGCTGCTGTGTAGAAGACCAGGGTCGCCTCATCTTAGATGGCAACTTTTAACTCGCAGACGACTCACGATGAGTCGGCCACGACTCACGACTCATGATGAGTTGGTCACGACTCATGACTTGAATGTTCCAGCCTAAAAATTTGCCTATAAATACATGGCCACATTCAATGTGGAGGGGACCCTTTTGGGCTAATTCTCGAAGCACCGTTACTCTGCCATTTTCTCAACTCAAGCAGCACTCCAAGCACTCCAAACTCCAAGGACGCTATTACACACTTCAAAGAAGAATCACAATCATTCAAAATGAATTGGAAAGATTATTCTTCATGGGAGTTTGAACTATTTGTCTGAAGTTAATTGTAATTGAAGAAAGTGATATAAATTGTACTCATATCAGCAATAAAGAGAATCTAAGTGGACGTAGGCCTGATTTTGGGCCGAACCACTATAAAACTTGTGTTTTTTACTGCTTTTCTGCAATCTCCTTACTTATAATTCTTTCCCGATCTATCGGGTGGTGCTTTCACAAATACACTTCACACACCGGGGTGTTAGCGTTCAAATTTAAGCGTTAACATTTTTGGTGCTTTCACTGAGAATTGAAATCAGGACAGCTGTCATCATTGCTTCGCAGAGATTTGAAGAAAGAATTTCCTTAAAAACCAGAAGTATATCTGAGATTATGGCTCCTGGAAGGAAAAGCAGATCTGTCAGATCTGGGAACATTCAAGAGGGAACCTCCGCTTCCCCTGCGCCTAATCTACCCACTCCGTCTGTTGGAGTTACAAAAGCGGAATTGGATGCTGTGATTCTAGGGCTAAACCAGCAGATAAACGCCCAAAATGCGCAACTAGAGGCTCAAAGTGCCCAGAATGCTCTGATTCTGAATAAGTTGAACGACTTGCTTGGGGCAAACAATGAACCGGCTGGTAATGAAAGGAACTATGCTGGCAACATTCATGATGTTAATGAAAGGAATGCTCATGAAAGGCCTACTAGTCCCTTTGAGCAGGCAGTACCTGACGCCGGTGGATCTAGAACTCGGCATGATGAGGAATATCTTTCTGGAATGGTCCGGCAGATCATGAAAGAAAGTATGCAAAGGGTTGAAGATGAGAAGGAATGGGGTTTCGCTCCAAGTAAAACTCCGTTTACTGAAAAAATCTTGAAGGCGGAATTTCCAAGGAAATTTGTCCCTCCAACTATTCCAGCTTACAAAGGGACAAGTGATCCGAATGAGTTCTTGTATAAATATGATTGGCACATGACAGGTGCCAGGGCCTCCGACGAAATAAAGTGCCGATATTTCCCCGTATACCTGGAAGGCGTGGCTTTGCTGTGGTTCACCAAGTTACCAGTCCGATCTATCGATCAGTTTTCAGACTTGACCAGAAAATTCAAGGAGCAGTTTAGACTATATGCTTCGAAGGCCAAGGATATTATGTCACTATCGAGTTTAGAGCAGAATCCTGGTGAATCTATCAGATCCTTCTTGAACCGCTTCAATATAGCACTGGCTGAGGTGGACAATGCTGAACCACGAATGATATTGACTTATCTGATGAGGGCTATCGATAAGTCAAGCGAATTTGGGAAATGGTTAAATATGAAGGAGCCAACCTCTCTCGAAAAGTTCTACAAAAAAGCAGACGAGTTCATTCGCTTGGAAAGCCGTCCTTTACCAGTAAAGACAGTGTTAGAAAAAGCAGAAGACAACACTGTCGCTCCACGCAAGAATGAATCGGTGGGGGAAAAAAGGGAGAATAGTAATGGGAAGAAACAGGGTAATCTGAAGAAGCCCCGATCCTTCAAGCCATCAGAATATACTCCATTATCACATACACCGGAGCACATCTACCTCGCCACTAAAGATTCCATCGATTTCCCTAAACCTATCCCGCTGAGAACTGGGAGAAAAGCCATACAAAGTGGGAAATTCTGCCGCTTCCACAATCAACCAGGTCATGAAACTGATGAATGCCGCCAGCTGAAGAATCTGATTGAAGAGTTGCTAAGAGAAAACAAGTTGCAGCAATTTGTGAAAAAGAATAGCAACAATCCTGCATCATCGAGTCAGGGGCAGCGAGCTCCTGTTCATCAGCCTGGGGCAGGTGAGAAAGCTACGGGGCATGAATCTGGAAGGCCCGTTATCAATGTCATTTCAGGAGGACCTCACCCAGCTGGCAAGAGTTGGGGTGAGATGGAGAGATATTCCAGGGCTTTGAAATATGCTCCAGCCGAAGAAGACGTCTTTGTTCTAGAAGACACTACGCCCCTTAAACAACAGAAAACTTTCAGCGATGATATTATTTTCAGAGCCAGAGATTCTACAGGTATTGAAGCTCCTACTTTAGATCCCTTGGTCATCTCGGCTGGTATTGGACCAGCCATTGTCAGAAGAGTCCTCATTGACTGCGGAGCATCATGTAATATCCTCTTCAAAAAGACATTTGACCAGATGAAAATCCCTATGATCGATGTGCAAGCCTCATCACAGAAAATCGTTGGCTTCCTTGGGGAACCAAAGCAACCAGTAGGAACCATCGATCTGTTTGTAGAACTTGGGGAAGGAGAAAGGAAAGTGGTCCGAAAGCAAACCTTTGTGATCGTCGATGAATATTCTGCTTATAATGCTTTTCTTGGCCGTCCAACACTCGCAGCATTCAAAGCTATCCTAGCCCCGTGGTGCCTCACTATTAAATTTCCTACTGACAATGGAGTAGGAGTTATAAAAGGGGATCAAAATGCTGTGCGAGAATGCTATTGGACAAAGCTGCGAGAGTCAAGAAAAAGAGAAATGGGAAAGGATGCGGCAACCCCAGTCCGCATTAGGGACCCAGCATTGTAGCAATTACAGAGCGGACCCTGCACTGGCGAGCACAGCGAGGCACGGAAAGAAATGGATCCCAGAAAAGCCAGTACAGGGGAGAATAGAGTAGTACCGGTGGAAACGACAGTTCCGGTACCTGTTGACCCGAAGGACCCATATAAGGTGTTGAATGTGGGTTCACAGCTTAATGTGTCAATTCAGAATATCTTGATATCTTTCCTGAAGGCAAATCTGGATGTCTTTGCT
Source organism: Allium cepa (assembly GCA_030765085.1). NCBI lineage: Eukaryota > Viridiplantae > Streptophyta > Magnoliopsida > Asparagales > Amaryllidaceae > Allium > Allium cepa. The sequence goes on along the minus strand of CM060937.1, from coordinate 790,187,390 downwards.
TGGACTCATGCCGATATGTGTGGAATATCCCCAGAAGTTGCAGTACACGCTCTGAATATTGACCCAAAGTTTACGCCAGTTAAACAGAAAAGAAGAACCCAAGGTCCAGAAAGGTCAGCAGCATTAAAAGAAGAAGTTGATCGACTCATGGAAAATAACTTCATCAAAGAATCTACATATCCGAATTGGGTTTCAAATCCTGTGTTGGTCAAGAAAGCTAATGGAAAATGGAGAGTGTGCATCGATTTTTCTGATCTAAACAAAGCTTGCCCCAAAGATTGCTTCCCATTACCCAGGATCGATCAACTGGTAGACGGAACTGCGGGACATGAATTGTTATCTTTCATGGATGCCTACTCCGGTTATAACCAAATCATGATGCATGAGCCGGATCAGGAGGATACAAGCTTTATCACAGATGTTGGACTTTATTGCTACAAGGTTATGCCCTTCGGATTGAAAAATGCAGGGGCAACCTACCAAAGACTTGTTAATGCTATGTTCAAACCGCAATTGGGCAAAACTATGGAAGTCTACGTCGACGACATGTTAGTGAAGTCCAGGAAAGCAGCGGATCACATTGAACACTTAGCAGAAATGTTCGCAGTCCTCCGGAAATACAGAATGAAGCTTAACCCCCTGAAATGTACATTTGGGGTCGAATCCGGAAAGTTCTTAGGTTTTATTGTCAGTGCTAGGGGCATAGAGGCTAGCCCAGCTCAAATTACCGCCTTAAAAGAAGTTAAAGCTCCTAGAACGAAGAAGGAATTGCAAAGTCTCAACGGAAAGGTCGCCGCTTTGAATCGGTTCATTTCCAAAGCTACTGATAAATGCATCCCGTTCTTCGATGCCCTGAAAAAAGGAAAGAAGAACTTTGAATGGACTCCCGAATGCCAAAAAGCTTTTGAAGAGTTGATCCGTCATATGGAAACGCCTCCGATACTTTCTAGGCCAGGCAATGGTGAGGATCTTCTTATATACTTGGCAGTATCACCTCATGCTCTAAGTGCAGCGCTAATACGGGAAGACGAAAGGATTCAACATCCAGTTTACTATATCAGCAAAAGACTCACTGGGGCAGAGCTGAATTACTCCAAGTTGGAAAAACTCGCCTATTGCCTACTAGTTGCATCGAGGAAACTGAGGCAATATTTCCAAGCTCATCCTATCAAAGTACTCACTGATCAGCCTCTAAAGCAAGTCCTATTTCGCCCTGAAACTTCGGGTCGTCTTCTAAAATGGAACATTGAACTTAGTCAATATGACATCACCTATCACCCCCGAAAAGCAATCAACGGACAAGCTTTAGCTGATTTCATTGCAGAATTCACAGAGAAAGATAATGGCGAGGAAAAAGCGATCAATGATTCTCCAATCCAGTGGAAGATGTATGTTGATGGCGCAAGAAATGACTACTGTTCTGGAGCCGGAGTGGTACTTGAAACTCCTGAAGGTCGATCATTATGTTATGCACTAAGACTGGAATTTCCTTCAACAAACAATGAAGCAGAATATGAAGCTCTTATTGCAGGTCTGAAAATCGCTAAAGAGCTAAACATTCGAGCATTACAAATTTTCAGTGATTCTCAGCTTATCGTATGCCAAGTCAAGAAGGAATTTCAAGCAAAAGGTGGAAATCTGCCTTCCTACTTGTCAAAGGCTTGGGAACTCCTATATGAACTCGATCACTATTCAATAAGCCACATTCCTCGTGAAGAGAATATGAAGGCAGATTCCCTCGCAAAGTATTCAAGTTCTGGTGAAGCTCAACTATTGGGATTGGTCCCTGTAGAAGTCCTTTCAGCGCCAAGTATAGACGAGATGGATATAGACTGGATTATGAATGTATCTCAAGAACAAGAGTCATGGATGACTCCAATACTGGATTACCTACTCAGGGGTTCTCTGCCAGAAAACTCGATAGAAAGACGAAAGCTTCTAAGGAAGGCCTCTCGCTATGTAATTCAGGATGGCCGATTGTACAGACGGGGATTCTCAATGCCATTGCTTCGATGTGTATCCCGGGAAGAGTCCAAAACAATCCTAGCTGAAGTGCATGGAGGAGAATGCGGTGATCATTCAGGTGGTCAAACACTAGCAAAGAAAATTCTCCGATACGGATATTTTTGGCCAGAAATTAATCGGGATGCCGCAGATTACTCCCGAAAATGTGACAAGTGCCAAAGATATGCCAAAATTCCTAGAGCACCTTCTACCGAACTCACACAGATGGTCAGTCCATGGCCATTTGCAATTTGGGGAATGGATCTCATTGGGCCGCTACCAACTGCTAAATCAGGGATTAAATATGCTATTGTTGCAGTTGATTATTTTACTAAGTGGGCTGAAGCTGAACCATTGGCTGCTATCACTTCTAAGAAAATGATAAGCTTTGTGACCAAGAATATCATTTGCAGATACGGTGTGCCTCAGAAAATAATCACAGACAATGGTACTCAGTTTGAAAGTGAGGAATTCCAGGATTTTTGCAAACGATTCAAAATCCAGAAAAGCTTTTCGGCAGTAGCTCATCCGCAGGCAAACGGGCAAGTGGAAGCAGTGAACAAGATCATCAAATCAACCATCAAAAAGCAACTCGAAAGAGCAAAAGGTGGTTGGGTCGATAAACTACCACTTGCACTATGGGCATACAGAACTACTCACAAAACTGCAACTGGGCATACTCCTTTTTCGTTAGCATACGGATCGGAAGCAATGATCCCGGTTGAAACAGAGGTCCCTTCACACAGAAGAATCCATTTCAATCAAGCAGAAAATGAAAAGCTGCAACTTGAAGCGCTGGATCTCCTTGATGAAAAAAGAGATGAAGCTAACCTCAGAGTTGCAGCTCATCAGCAAAGGATAGCCAGACATTTCAATTCCAAAGTTCGTCAACGCAGCTTTGAAATTGGAGATCTAGTCCTGAAAAGAATTATGACCGCGACAGGTGTGTTTGGGCCAAATTGGGAAGGACCATATGTAATAGGTCAGAAGCTTCTCGACGGCACATTCAAGCTCACCACTGTTGATGGAGATCAAATTCCAAGGGCATGGAACAGCAACCACTTGCGTCCATACTTTACTTGAAAATTTTGTTGAAACATTGTAAAAAGAATTATGAATGTATGATTCTTGTAATTGAAAGCAATTGTGAAACTGATGCAAGTAAATAATGAAAGAATATAAAGTGGATGTAGGCCCAATTTCATGGCCGAACCACTATAAATCTTGTGTTCCTTATTATCATTATATGTTTGCTTTGTTTTCGATATAAAAATACATAAAATGTATTGCTGAAATGTCAATTTAAATTTTTGCAGACAATGGAAATGAAACTTGCGCATAATAAGACCGAGCGATTCTCACCATCATTCAACAAACAAATTTCAAGTCTCAAAGACCCCGAATTCAAATCCTAGATAGGAAATACTTCAATTGAACGGCTAATGATTTCGATAGAAACGAGCCCTTGCTGATAAATTGAGATTGTTTGAACAAACAAACATCCAATTAGGAAGCTAGTGCCCGTTCTCACGAACTTGCCTGGCAATGAAGTACATTTCCTTGGATTAAACAAGCCACTTGCGAGAAGAGGGGGATGAAAACTTGAAAAGAAAAAAAAAAAAAAAAAAAAAGAGGGGATCGCTGAAAAGGCATAAGCAAGTGAACAAAGGAACAACCAAAGCTACCATCAGCAGCACAAGTCCTCTTCGGAGGCGCAACTCTTCGGAGGATAAAAGACCTCTAATGGGTCATACGCCACAAAAAAGAAAGTTCTCTACTCAACAAAAAAGATTGGAGGAGTCATGACCCTCCAACCATGAGAGAGTAACTTCCAGGCGATGAAAACCCTCTCTCAGGCACATTTCACCAGGAGTTGAAGTGTTGTGACCGCTCTTCGGAATTTCACTTCACCAGAGTTGAAATGTAAACAAAATAAAAGCCCTCTTCGGAGGCCCATTTCACCAGGAGTTGAAGTGTTGTGACCGCTCTTCGGAATTTCACTTCACCAGAGTTGAAATGTAAACAAAATAAAAGCCCTCTTCGGAGGCCCATTTCACCAGGAGTTGAAGTGTTGTGACCGCTCTTCGGAATTTCACTTCACCAGAGTTGAAATGTAAACAAAATAAAAGCCCTCTTCGGAGGCACATTTCGCCAGGAGTTGAAGTGTAACAACCGCTCTTCGGAATTTCACTTCACCAAAGTTGAAATGCAAAAACAAAGACCTTCTTGAAAGCACATGTTTCACCGAGATTGAAATAAAACTTCCAAGTGTTGAAACGTGAAAAGGCTTTCTTCGAAGGCACAACTCTTTGGGGGTACACGTTTCACCGAGATTGAAATAAAACTTCCAAGTGTTGAAACGTAAAAAATCCCTCCTTAGAGGTACAACCCCCTCCCGGGGACACAATTAAGAAGAAAGACCTCTTCGGAAACCCACGTTTCACCGAGATTGAAATAAAACTTCCAAGTGTTGAAACGTGAAAAGGATTTCTAAGGCATAACTCTTTGGAGGTACACGTTTCACCGAGATTGAAATAAAACTTCCAAGTGTTGAAACGTGAAAAAATCCCTCCTCAGAGGTACAACTTTCTATATATAAAAAAAAATCCTCATCAAAAGCGTACTTTAACTTTCAAAGGAAAAGTAATTTGCCTACTATGGGAAATGATCGTAAAAAGAAAAGAAGTTAAAGTACCCTTCAGAGGTCCGCTTTACCACATAGAGGAATTCACTTGGTGAAATATGCACGTAAGCAAAAGAAAAAAGTGATTTCTTCGAACGACAAAGCGTAAAAACTTATACGAAGGGAGTTGTACTCTATAAAAATTTTCTTTAAAGAATAAAATAATTATTCTTTAGCAAATAAGAGTGCAAGTCCCCTCGAAGTGTAAAATATTGCAGCAAGCTTAAGGTATGAGGGCAACATGGTATAGTAGTATAGATGCATCAGTAGAGTAATACTCAAGCAACATACCATAAGCCCGCTGCAACACTATATAAACAAACTTGTGCAAAAATAAATAGTAAATGCATTCTCAAATTCAAACAGAAGTTTGTACAAACGAAGAATCATTTTATTCAACTATAATGCAGATACAGGTTTTCAAAATAAAAGCGGGCGCCGATACCCGCACAACTCTCGGCCAGTTCATACAAAAGGCAAAAAACTAAAATCTTCACTTCTTCTTCCCTCCTTTGGACCCTTTGCTCGGTCGAATAACCAGCTTTTCAGGCCGGCCAGTGGGTATAAGGGAAGTAGGAGAGGCAGGTGTAACCGGTTCAACTTCCGGCTCCTCTTCAGTGGCGGTGATTTTCTTCCCCCTCCTTTTTGATGTCCCACGCTTCTCTCTCCTTTGTGAGGAAGACTCACTCCCCGGAGTGACAAGTTTTGATAGAACAATGTCGTCAGAAGGAGTCCGTTCCGGGGAAATGTCACCTCCCTCAGGTCTCTCATCTTTCTGCTCTTGCGAAGTGATGGGATCATCCAAGCCGTGAAGAGCCTCTATTTGTTCCTCCTGTGATCCAGGTTGCGAGGCAGAAGGAGGCACCGCCTGAAGAGATGAAGGAAGGATGACCGGAGGAGTAGAAGTTTGAGCAGTGCTTGGTACTTTCTCTACAGAAGAAAAAAGGTTAAAGTCAGTAAAAAGAGGAGATGAGGGTTCACCAATGAAGTCAGTAAAGAGAGGATATGAAGGCTCGTCAAGGTTGAGAAAATAGCCAAGGAGCTCGTGAAACTCATGAGAAATAAACGAGTAACCAGCTTGAGCAGAACTGACAGTAGCGAGATTAACAGTGAAGTTACCTGGAGAAGCTGGTTTCCTGATATCGACTTCATAAGCTTGCGCATCAGCGCTCTCTTCACCCTCGTCTCCACCTTGTGTGCTTGTAATATCAGCGGTAACTTTGGTGGGAGATGCGAGATGGGAACTGGAACCAATAATGTCGACTTCAGACGAAGAAGGTGGCTGGACTAGAGTAGTTGAAGTGGTTTTCCCCAGCTGGTCCCCTTCCGTCACTTCGGTTCTTAGTTTGGCAAGTTGTTCCTTTCCCCTGGCGAGAGCAGCGCGAGCGTCTTCATCAAAATAATGCCTTTCCAGGGCTGGCTCGTCATAACCAGCACCTTCAGCACCAAGCATATCGAGGGCGGCCTCCCACACTTCAGCTAAAGTGATCTCATACTTGGGACCAAGAAAGGCGAGGCTTCCACGCCCCAAGACGCTATGCAAGTAGAAGTCGAATAATGTTGAGCCGAAGCTGTTTTTGGTCGCCTCATGAGACTCTTCGGCTGCGATTTTGCCGGCGACAGCCTCATCGCGCTCCCTTTCAGTTCTGGCAAGCTGAAGCTTAAGCATTTGTATCTCCGCCTCCTGGGAGTTGTTTTTCTTTCGAAGCTCAGCAATATCAGAGACATAGCCGTCACTGATTCTTTTTTGTACTTCAAGCCTGTCCTCAGCGTCTCTCTGACTGGCATGAGCATCTCTAACTTGTCTGAGAAGCACTTCTTCTTTTTGAGAGTATGAAGTAGAGGAAGCAGCAAGCTCATCTTTCAACTTCTCAACCTTTGCTTCGAGCTCCTCGTTGTAGGAAGTAATACTTCTCATCTCGGTATCATGCTGCTCAAGGACCTTTTGCCACTCAGCCTTATCGTTTTCCATGGTGAGCATAGCCTCTAAGTTGGCACGGTTAACTCGTTGAAGCTCATCAACAAGCTTCTGCCAGTTTGACATCCTCTCGATATCAATTTTAACGGCGTCAAGATTTCGTAGCATAGCAGGCTTGTCAATAGGGACTAGGTCGAGATCGAACCTCACACCCTTTAAACACCACTGCGGAAAACGACTTTGTAAAGTGGCTGGGCCCGGTCCCACTTGAAATTTAGGCCTACTTATTATTGTCTGGATGTCCTCCTTCCCAAGAGCAGGAGAGTCAGAAGTAATGTCAAGAGGGGCAGGGGCAGTAGGCTTTTCGGGAATAGTGGAAGTATGTCTCTCACCATGTCGGGCTCGTTTGCCTGAATCTTCAGTTACATGACCTTTTCCCCGGTCGTCGAAAGATTTCCTTTTGTGAGAATCGTCACTCCTTTGCAGAGAATCATGGTAATCATCCCTATCCCTTCTGTCATAACGCTCTTCTGCATCCCTCCTTTCACGAGCCTTTCGAGCAGCCCTCTCTTCATCAGACTCTCTATAAGAGGGAAAGTAACGCCGATAATCATATTGACCACGCCCCCCGTAGCGTTGGAAATCCTGATAATACGATCCGCCGCGTGTCATTGAAGAATCTGAAATAAGAAAAGATAAGCTTTAGAAATCTCTAAAGTATAAGAAGATAAGTGCATAAATGTGCTGGAAAATCCTTAGTTGTGTGTGAAGTGCAAGCTACTCGCGTTGGACTAACGAACCACTCCTCTGTTGGGGGGAAGAGATAGATTTCACTGTTGATGACAATTCTTGAGATGAAGGAGTAAGAGTCTGTTGGAGGGCAGATGTTGCTTCAATCGTCGGAAGTATAGCTTTACCATGAGCAGGGTCTTCTTTAAAGAGCTCTTGGGAAGTAATAATTATGTCACTTAAATCCCCAAAGACGTCATCACCGGCATGCCCAACCTGATTCCCTCCATCATCTCCTTTGTCAGCACTCTCCCTGGTTTGGGAAAGGGGCTCCTCTTCTTCTTCAATAATGGGAGCAAGTGCGGGCTTTTCGGAGGGTCCCGTATCGTCTCTGGGAGTAGAGCACTTTACTAATAAGGTTTCTGCAGAAATTTCTCCTCGTATGTGCTCTTTAGTGGAGATCGGAAGATCAGGAGTTTTCACCGGAGAGTCAGGAACCTCCGTTGGAGCTTCACGAGGCCGAGTAAAGCGAGAGAGATGGAGGAGTCCGTATTGATGTAAAAGTTCATCGTTTAGCAGAAACTTTATGCTCCTCTCTTCTACCGGCACGGCATTTAATCTTTCAAAAATTTGCTTGAGACTTGGGTCCCTAGCAGGGGGTGGTAGTGCTAAAAACAGAAAAAGAATGAAATTAGCAGCTGAGAGTTCAGATCTCGAGAAAGTTTCAAAACGGAAAAAGTAGAGACAGGAAATCTTACTTCCCACTCTCCAGATGGCATAAAACCCTGGAGGGCAGCGAACGAAGAAAAACTGATTCAAAAATCCGTGAGCGCTTTCGGAGAGATCAGTAATAAGTTTGCGATTTCGAGCGCTTCTTACAACCACGATAGAGGGATGGTCTTTAGTTTTCGTGAATGAGCAAAAATAGCAGATCTCCTCGAAGCTTGGTAACCGATCCAAAACTCTCCTGAATAGAACACATAACCCCATCAAAATGGCGTAGCCATTGGGGTGTAGTTGGAATGGAGAGATAGACAACCGAAGCAGGAGCTGTTGGAGAAAGTTGTTAAAAGGAGGAATCGCCCCACTTAAGCACATTTGGCGATTGACTGCAACAAAGCCGTAGGGAGGATTGTCAGCAGTGTCATTTGGCCCCGGAAATAAGGTGTCAGCATCATCAATGCCAAACTGGATGCGCAGTTGGTTAAACACCCGCTGATTCAAAGTTGTGGGTGTTCTCTCCGGAGGGTTGTCTATAGGGATGGCTACTGGAAAGACATCTTCAGCCTGACCCATCGGATCTTCTTGATGAGAGGTCATTCTACACAAGCAACTGGATGTTCAAATGCGAAGGTGCACGTTTCCTAAAAAGTGTGAAGTGTCGTGCAAAGCTAATAAAAATAATAATAATAACAAGTAAAGATAACTGGAATTAAACTGGTTGACGATTGATTGACTATGGTAATTTCGGAACTTGTTATTTAAAGCTCAAGCATAATATTAATGCGGGCTGGTCAGTTTCAATTGACTAATCCAGTGCTGCTTTAATATTCCACTTGGAATTGGTAGCACTTCGTTCACACGATTTATTTAAGTTAATTATATATCATTGACTAATCTGTCGTTTGATGTGGACAATCAATGACAGTATATTCGTCCCAGTTTTCTGTGAATGTTGTATTAACAGATTATTAGCTTACAAGTTGAAGTAATCTGTAAAAGAATGCAGCAGTATAGCAGTTCAGAGTCCATGCAATAATTCGGAGTTCAAAAAAAATTTACAAGTACTAAGTCGTAAACGACTCAAGGATTCTTTGTACGGGTTAAGCTAAGTCGTTGGCTATTTAGGTGACTCGACTACGACCTAAGGAAAGTGAGGCGAGTTAAGTTAGGTTACTCCAACTCTAAACCGCTGATGTTATAAGTCGGCAGCACTATGAGTCGGCAGCACTCATGGATTTTGTCGTAAAATTTGCTAAGTCGGATTAAAGTCGACAGTAAAGGCTACTGGGTCGCATGGAAGCCACTGAGTCGTACACGGCTTATGGTTTAAGTCGTGCACGGTTTAAAGGATAAGTCACGGGAAAGTAGCAAGTACTGAGTCGTTGACAGCTCATGGTTTGAATAGTTCACGGCCTATGGCTTAAGTCGTTCACGACTTATAGCTTGAGTCGTTTGTGGTTTATGGCTAAAAGCATTAAGTCGTGTACGGTTGTGATTGCAAGGTATTTCAGAATCAGTGGCCGAAAAGCAAAACCAACTAAGTCGTGAGATCCTAAGTCGTTTCCTCAACCAGTCAACCCCTTTCTAACCCGTTAACCCGTTAAGAACTTCTTCATCTCCTCCGAACCCACGGGCCAGTCAAATCAAGACATTGTAATTCATCATCTTCTCCTCACATCATCAGAAAGCACCCAAAAAAAAAAAACCAATTCGAATCGCTTCAAGTGTACGGCGAATCAAACGCGATGCTATAATCTAGAGGATCACAACAAAAACGTAGCCAACAATGATCAGAATCGTTCACAACTCAAATCAAAGCCCAAGTGAGACATGCGGCGGTGATTTGGGAACAGGAAGCGAAAATTTGTGCCTTAGCAATGGACGTTGTTGGATTGAAGTTCGAAATCACTTACGCAATGTAGTGGAAAGGATGGATTGATGATCAGCTAACTTGGATTCGCCTTCGAAAGGTTGAAAGGTCTCTAATGGCAGATGCGGCTCTGGGATAAGTAATAAGAAGTAAGAAAGAGGAGAAGCGACTCAAGCATTTTTATACCTGGAAATGTTGAGACTCGACTCGGCACGGGTCATGATGAGTCGAAGCACACGACTTACGACTTAAGCGTGTGCTTCGAGGGGCAAATGTTAACCCCGTTCCAGCATACGAGCTAAAAGGCCTACGAGTTAGAGGCGTCAACGGGTTAAGACTTGAAACGACCTCACGACTTAAGGAAAGGACCGACTCAAAGAATCCCCGACTCAACTAGTAGCGACTCAATGATACAGGCCGACTCATTAAGCTGCCGACTCAAGAAACCTCACGATTCATTCTATCACCGACTCATCTGACCTGGCTCCGACTCATCAAAGACCGACTCATTTGGTCGCGACTCATCCATTCGAGGCCCTTAAGTATTCCATTGGGTTTACGACTCAGGAGATGAACGGTTCATAAAACCTTACGACTCAAGTTCATTAACGACTCAACGACCCAAGGAGAGATCCGAGTCATAAAACCTTATGGCTCAAAAGACTTACGACTTAAGGAGTCTGTGACCTAAGGCAGCTACGACTCAAAAGATAGGTCAATTCACGACACACGACTCAGAGACAAGCTCAGAATCATGCTGCAAGGGGATGACTCGTTGATGACTTACGACTTAAGATGAGTCGTACATGATGACTCATTGATGACTCAACCTGAAGCTGCTGTGTAGAAGACCAGGGTCGCCTCATCTTAGACGGCAACTTTTAACTCGCAGACGACTCACGATGAGTCGGCCACGACTCACGACTCATGATGAGTCGGTCACGACTCATGACTTGAAAGTTCCAGCCTAAAAATTTGCCTATAAATACATGGCCACATTCAATGTGGAGGGGACCCTTTTGGGCTAATTCTCGAAGCACCGTTACTCTGCCATTTTCTCAACTCAAGCAGCACTCCAAGCACTCCAAACTCCAAGGACGCTATTACACACTTCAAAGAAGAATCACAATCATTCAAAATGAATTGGAAAGATTATTCTTCATGGGAGTTTGAACTATTTGTCTGAAGTTAATTGTAATTGAAGAAAGTGATATAAATTGTACTCATATCAGCAATAAAGAGAATCTAAGTGGACGTAGGCCTGATTTTGGGCCGAACCACTATAAAACTTGTGTTTTTTACTGCTTTTCTGCAATCTCCTTACTTATAATTCTTTCCCGATCTATCGGGTGGTGCTTTCACAAATACACTTCACACACCGGGGTGTTAGCGTTCAAATTTAAGCGTTAACATTGCCTTAACCGCTGGAGATACAATTTTAGCAGCGGACAGATCATCTTTAAAGAGTTCTTGGGACCTAGCTATAAAGTCGCTCAACCCTTCGAAAGTGTCATTACCACTATGTTCAGCAGGGCTCTTCACCTCAAATCCTTCATCACTAGTCTTCCCGGTTTGTTGAAGATCTTCTTCTTCTTCGATGACCAGGGCAAGAGCAAGTTTACAAGATGGTCCCGCAATGTCAGTTGGAGTAGAACATTTTACCAACGAAGCCTCAGTTGTAATTTCCTTCGGTACGGGTTCGTCAGTAGAAACTGGGGCATCTGATGCCTTAGCTGGGGAATCAGGGACTTCGTGAGGTTGTGTAGAGCGGGAACAATGTAGAAGTCCAAACTGATGTAGAAACTCATCCTTCAACAGAAATTTTATACTCCTTTCCTCAGTAGCCATGGAATTCAGTCTTTCAAAAATTTGCTTGTGGCCTGGATCTCTAGAGGGTGAGGAAGTGCTGAAAAATGAAAGAGTAAAATTAGCACTTAGCAACTCAGATCTCGAAAAGCTTAGGAATGGAAAAATAAGAAGCAGGTAATCTTACTTCCTATTCTCCAGATAGCATAAAACCCTGGGGGGCAGCGAACAAAGAAAAACTGATTCAAGAAGCCATGTGCGCTTTCGGAAAGATCGGTAATGAGTTTACGATTCCTAGCGCTTCTTACAACAGTAATGGAGGGATGATCTTTAGTCTTAGCAAATGAGCATAAGTAGCAAATTTCTTCGAAGCTCGGCAAACGATTAAGAGTTCTCCTGAATAAAACACATAACCCCATCAGGATAGCATAGCCATTGGGATGTAGTTGAAATGGAGAGATGGTCAACCGAAGGAGAAGCGTTCGAAGAAAATCGTTAAAAGGAGGAATTGCTCCACTTAGGCACATTTGGCGATTGACTGCGACAAAACCGTAAGGTTGATTATCGGCAGTATCATTCGGCCTGGGAAGTAGAGCATCACTCTCAGCAAGGCCAAATTGAATGCGTAGCTGGTTAAATGGTCTCTGGGTTAAGGTAGTCGGAGATCTTTCTGGAGGATTCACTACGGGAATAGCTATCGGAAAGATCTCTTCAGCTTGAGCTACCACTTCTTCTTGATGTGAGGCCATTCTACATAAACAACTGGATATTTAAACATAAAGGTGCACGTTTCCTAAATGTGTGAAGTGCTGTGTAAAGCTAACAAGGCAAAAAGCAAATGTAATTGAAATTAAACATATGTCAATTGCAATATCTCAAAACTTGTCGCTTTAAGTCCAAATACAAGTGTAATATTAGCGCAAACAAATCGACTTTAGTCGGTAGACATTGTTTTAATACTTCACTTGAGTTTGTTGATTCACAGCATTTCATAAAATTTCTTTAAGTTAATTATCCTTTATCGACTAATCTGTCATTTGATGTGGGCAATCAGTGGCAGTATATTCGCCCTAGTTTTCTGCAAATGTTGTATTTTAACAGGTTATTAGCATCAAATTTGGTATAATCTGTTAAGAAAGCACAGCAAAGTCATGCAAGTTATTTCGGCAGGTCAAAGTTCGAGTTGGAAGTACAATCAAATTCTATCAACATCTCAAAGTTTTCAAGTATTGTTCAAGCCATGTAGTCAAAGTCCAAAAGTTCTCTAAGTCCTAAGTCGTTCACGACCCAGTAGGATGAGATGAAATTGGCTTAGGCTGAGGGAAACAGTTCGGCAGTGAAAAATTGTCCAAGTGCTAACTCATCCACGACTTAAAAGATTTCCTGTGAAGTTAAGTCATTAGTTCTTTAAATCATCCTAGCTCGGCCGCGACTCAAGTCTTATGTCGCATCTAATTAAGTCGGTCAAAAGTTAAGTCGGCCGCGACTCAAGGATTATGTCGCATCGAATTAAGTCGTTCAAAAGTTAAGTCGGCCGCAACTCAAAGCTTATGTCGTATCTTGTTAAGTCGCGAAGGGTTATAGGTCGCCCAAAATTGCTGGGTCGTGTCCAAGTTGGTATCTCACTTCACCCAATCAACAAACCCCCCATCTAATCAGAAACTCCTTATCCTCTTAACCCGTTAACCCGTTAGTCTCTCCATCAACAGAAGCCCCCATTTTCTCATGATGTCAAATAATCCAAAAAATTAAATCACCACAAATTCTATGCCATGTCACTCTAACGCAAATCGAAGATCAACTAGCTTGAAGCATTGAATCCCATCGATCAAACGTTTAAACCCAAATCGAGCTAGCTCAAGTTCGTCAACTATCGAAGTAACGAAATTCGCGATGAAACATTGCATGAAGAGGTGGTTTTGGATTGAGGAAATGGAATCCACGAATCAGAGATGGTAAAGGATCAAGAAAGATGCAAGTTCACTTACGTGATGTAATATCAAGTTAATCGGTGACTGATCGGGTCGTGATCGCCTTTGGAAGGTCAGGAAAGTGTTAATGGCAGAAACAGATGAGGAGGTAAGTAACGAGAAGAAAGAAGGGGATGGACAACTTATAGTGGAGAAACCTGAAGCGGCTCATGTGACCTAACCTTTATGTCGCACGCGACTTAGCGACCTAGAGGGGGACGGGTTAATAGATATCGAAGCACACGACCTAACCATTAGGCGTGTACTTCGAGGGGCAAATGTTAACTCGTATGCTTAGCAGCTCAATAGGAAAACGACTTAAGGTGGCCAGCGACTCAATAGGCAAACGACTTGAGAGTATAACAACTTAGCGACTTAACTAATAGCACGACCTACCGACTTAAGGAGGCCACGACTTAACAACTCAAGGGATTGCCGACCTAACCACTCAAGGGACTGCCGACCTAACGACTCAAGAGGCTGCCGACCTAACGAATCAAGACAGGAAAAGCTCAGAACAACTTCACTTAAGTCACGACCGACTTACGACCGATGTTAGGTCGCTCGCGACCTAGGCAAACAAAGGGAAATCCAGTAGAGCGTTACTTGAGCCAGGGCCTGTTAACTCGTTCACGACTTAGGACTTGGACTCAAAAGAACATGCTTATCCCAGTTAAGCCGTGAGCCGTGCTTAAGAGATAGAACGCGACTTACGACTTGTCTTGGGTCGGTCACGATCCACGACTTACTTTAGGTCGGTCACTACTTACAACTTGACATGGAAGTTCCTCTATAAATACGACACTATCTCCAACATGAGGGGGACTTTTTTTCGATCATTTTCTTCAAAGCATCGAGACTCTGCCATCTTAAAACCAAGCCTTACTCCAACACTTGAAACTGACAAGAAGCTTCAATCAACTTCAAATAGGGATTCAACACATTCAACCATGAATTCGGAGAATTCTCTTGCATCGAAGTTTTTCTAGCTACTTGTCTTTTGAAGTGAATTGTAATTGAAGGAAATTGTGAAGGATTGCAATCATATTAGCAATAAAGAAGGATTAAAGTGGACGTAGGCTTGATCATAAGCCGAAACACTATAAAATCTGTGTCTCTTACTGCTTTTTTCAGTGGATTACTACTTTTTCTGTTTCCCGTGTTAACGGGTGGTGCTTTCATTCAATCTCTATTTGCATTGGGGTGTTAGCATCTAACTTTTTGCGTTAACATGAGGTATGGTATGCGGCGGAAACGATAAAACGGTGCGTCATATCGGAACCACAAATTGTAACCTTTTGATTTTCTATGCTTTCAAAATTCGAACCGTGCAGCCCAAGAATTCAATAAATTGCTTTAATGAGTCAGCTGAATCCAGGGGAGACCGTTGCCATTCCTTCTATTATATATTTATATTTTTGCCTTTTCCTTTGCGTTGCAGCTTACCCATAGGTACGTTTATTTTTATTTTTTCTCTCTTTTTCTTCTCCTCTGCGGTTTTACACTCATCCCAATTATTTGTTGCCAAGCCTCACCTTCTATTCTTTGATCCAAGCTAATACGTGCTTCCTCCCCAAACTATATGCAGCCTTCGCCCTCCCTCAAAACCCGTGACCTCCACCTTTGCAGTGCCTCGCCGCGGCATCTACCTACTCTGGCCGAACTATTTGGCTTAAGATTTAGTTTCTTTTCCTTTCTTTTCATTGCTTATTTTGAGTATTCATATATGTAGTGTCGCATATTTATAGGTATATGTATTTGATATTTTGCTGCACGATTTCTAGCCTTGCCTATGGGTATTATACCTTGTTTTATATTTTATATCTTATATTCTATACTTGTTTTATATTTTGCATCAACCGAGACATCACTTTTCCCTAACCAAAAAAACTTCCTTCCCGACCGAAGCTCAACCGATGTTTGTGTGTCTATATATATATATATATATATATATATATATATGACAGTTGATATATATACGTTGCGCAAGTAAACTTAATTGTGACTATCTGCTGTATATATATGTTCGGCCTTATTATATATCTTCAATTGTTTGTTTGTTTTACCTAGGAAGCTTGATGTCTAGTATGTATATAATAATAAATATAGTAATGCATATATAGTTTACTTGTTCTGAAGTCCAAGCCTACCACCTTACCTTTGTACCTTATCTTAGCTTGCTTGGCTATTACATGTTATATATATATTGTAAAGTCATTTCGCATATTCTGTTTTACAATATTATATGTATGGGTTCTCAAATGTATATATACATATTTATATTATGTTGTGCCGAAAGTAAATACATATTTGTATTAAAATATCGTTTTAATGGGTCTGTATGGTATATATAAGTGTATATTAGTAATATGGTTTCGGTGTTTATAATCTATGGTGTATATATAATTTATATAGTGGCTTGTACGTACGCTGGTTCCTTTATATATTTGTTTCGTAGATAGATATTAACTTATATATGTTTTTCGGTCATGCATGTACTTTGGCTATACATTAACTATATATAGATTGATATTTTGATTGATATATATAGGGATTAATTTATATAATGTATAAATATTTTGATCCTTATATTTTATAGGTTTGTCTCTATAGCGGAGAAGTAGTTTGATTTCGGTATTGACTTTTAAGTACTATATATATAATGATTTTGAATTTTAATAAGTGTTTTAATTAAATATTGATTTTAATAATGAAAAAAAATTTGTTTCCATCGAATCTATCGTGCTAAAAATCTGTTTCGTGTTTGTCGGAGCTAGTTGATTTCTCGTACTTGATTTCATGCCAATGTACGTTACATCTTTTCCGTAGTTGTTTTCCATCGTCCACTAGCCTTGAAAGGTGAGCAATCACTCGCAATTAATGTTCTTATGCTCATTAAATTGATTTCGTAGTAAATGGCAATTTAAATGTACCGTCGAAACTGAATTGCTATCTATTTACAATTGAATATGATAAGTTGTTATTTTAATTTGATCACTTATGTAAATTTACACTATTGTATGTTAATTTAAATTTTGACATTAATTATTGTGTTATGAAATTGTTATTTATTGATCTTACTCTGAAAGTTCCTTTAGACATAGAAATCACTATGGGTTGAAATGATGCATGCTCGAACGGACTTTAGAATAGGAGAACTTCGTTATGGGTTGAAATGATAAACTCAAGCGATTTTCAGTTATTATTGAAATTTTGGGATTGTGGGTTTAATAATATAAACTCGTAAATATAATTTTATTTGGATTGAATGATAAATATCTGTATCACTTGACCATAGGATAGAAAATTATATAAGGACATCGTTGGTCTATTTTTGAAAATGATTTCCAAATATTTGAAAGGAAAATGTATATGTTAATGGTGAAAGTAAATAAGTACCCAGTTCTATTATGGTAAAAATCTATCACCTTAAAAGTTGATTTTGGAAAATATTATGAGTATAATTTAAAAGTAATTTGTAAATTTTTACTTATGGTTTATTTTCCAAAATTTGTAAAATTGGATTTTAAAATAGAAAATAAAGGAAATTTAATTTATTTTAATTTTATAAAATTTAATTTATTTAATATATATTACTGTAAAAGGGTCATTTAATTTATTTAATATAATATAATATTTAAATTGGTTCTTAATTTAATTCGAATAGAGATTCATTCAGAACTTAATGATTTGGAAATGATTTAAAAGTTAAATAATACAACTTGAATATTTGTTTGATTTAAATTTTTTTGGGATTTTATTTAATAGTTATGAAGTGATTTTATAAATGACCATGGTGTGAAATAAGCATTTGGACGTTAAATAGACCGGGATTGGACATAGTCATACTCTCTGCTAATGCCAAAAACCATTTTAACAACTATGTACGTGGTGGAGATTTCAAAATGAAGTAGGATTGTTTAGCGAACGATTTTGCATGGTATTTACATAGCACTGACTCTCGTGTGTCAGCTTGATGTGGCTGAAACAGGAGCCGCACCGGGGCAAGTGATGTCATTCCCCCTATCGAGCACATTTCTTCGAAACCATAACCATTGCTTTTGTGATTTGATTTTGGTGTGCACACCTTTGATTTGGGAGTGTGTCTCGAGGTGGGCGATAGTAGCTGCTATGTGTTACCCCAAGTCTGGATTTGCAAACGGCATATATACCCTGGCATTGCCTTGCGTGCCTTGTCACATGCCTTATCGCGCCTTCTACAAGTTTGTTTTGTACCGTACCTATGTGATGTCCTCTAGGCAAACCTCCAGTTTACGAAGGAGTGTACGCCATTGTATAGACTACGGGAATATATAAAAATGTGTTAAGAGGGATATGGGTAATGCCTTAATGCTATTTTTGATATTTTACTTTACTTTACACATTATATATGTAGTGTATTGCACTATGTATGTAGATAGTTTATCGGATCCTCAAAGGATGGAATCCCAACATTCCTTTGAGTTATACTGCATTTACTTGACATTTCTCTTGAATTTGATTTATCTGCATAAGAATGTTAATCCTGATTCAAGTATTTTGTTTTCCTTTACACTCGGGTCAGCTTGTGTTAACGCTAAGAATGTACGCTAACACCCCGGTGTAAGCTGTAGTATTTTGAAAGCACCACCCGTTGGTAGGGGAACGGAAAATAAGCAGAAGATAACAGAGAAATAGTAAAGAGACAATAGTTTTTATAGTGGTTCAGCTTAAAGTCAAGCCTACGTCCACTTAATCTCTTTTATTGCTGATTTGATTACAAATTTTTCAATGATTCTTCGATTACAACACAATTAAGACGAGTAGCTAGAAATTTAATGTGGAAAAGCTCTTTGAATTCATGTTGTGACGACCCGGAATTTTTGAGCATTTAAAATCGGAATATTTAATTAATTTTAGATATTCAATAGAGAAATTTTAGCCTGGATTACGAATATCACAATTTATTTGATAATTGAATTATTAAATTAAATAGGTGAAGTTGGGTAAATTTTTGAATCTGGAGTTTTAAGACTATTAAAAATAATTTGAAGGCTTGAAAAATTTATATTTATAATACAGAGAATAAATAGAAGTGTTAAAATTGAATTTAATATTGATTTGTTCGGTTTTGAAATTTTATAATTTAAATTGAATTTAAAAATAGCCTTCCGAGGAATTGTCTCGGAATTAGACGAAACCAGTTCCATTGAGTCCTTAATATTGAATTATTACTAGATTTAAAATTTCGTATTGATCGGAATTGGGTTGTGCGAGCGAACGATATTTAAACGTGTTGATATTGCATTGCTACTAGTAGCTAGCAGCGCGTATGGGGGTTCAAAAATGAAAGAAAAGAAACGTTACCTTCTCCTACACGCTTCTTTGATTAATAATAAGTAAATAGGTGATATTTTTCCTTCGTTCAGAAATGATAGCCGATCCCTAAATTAAGCTAATAAAAAAAAAGAGTCATGGCCGAGAATCATCAGAACGAAATCTATTTTCGTTCGAAATCAAAAAAAGGGGGGGGGGGGGCGCTACCTCTGGTTAATCCAAATCGAGATCAACTAAAGAAAAAAAAGAAATTCGATCGAGATGGTCGAACAAGGGGCGGTGTGAAGTCGCGATCGCCACTGCGAAGGGGTGCGATTGCAAGACACTTCGAGGCGACGAACAATGGTGGAATCACCGGCATCGTGGAGAAGATCAATTGGAGCGGCACTTTGATTTGCACGAGACCAAGGAGATAGCTCGTAGGTGCCGCGAGTTTTAGAGTATCTGAGCACCTCGTGTGTGTGACTTTGTCAAAGGCGAAGTGGAGTTGAGGGCGCGAGAGGCTAGGGTTTCGCAGTGGGATGAGCTCGGTCAAGCATGTTTTGATTTACGAACAGAGGCTCAGTGATAGTGGATTCCGGTTCGTGTTTGAGGTATTTTAATCCCTACATTTTAATTCCGTCACTTAAGTTTTTAACCTGAAAAGAAATTTTTATTTTACCTATTTAAATCAACTACAAGTTAAAACAATGTAAATTTAATCGACTATGTTCTTAGGGTAGCAAGCTATATTATTTCAGATTCTAACTTAGCTTAATATATATAGATGGGTAGATACATATATGTATATGTTTATATCTTTATAAAACATATAATCATATTTGCACGTGCTAATTAGTTTCAAAATGATGTATTATAAAGATTTATTTATTAAATAGACTTATTTAATTATTTTAGCCACCAAAATATTTTTAATAAAAGGAAATTAAGTTAAATTTTAAACTATTAGTTCAAAGAAACATTTGTTGGTTTAAATTAAATGAATAAATAATAAAAATAAAATTTCTCGATTAATTTAAATAATAATGGATCATATAATATTTATTCAAGGCCAAAAATCGAGAAAACAAAGGGAATATTAGTGTGAATGGAAAATGCAAAATCAAAGGTGAGTTAATCTCACTCAGTTAAATTTAAATTCAAATTTAATTTCAAATGATTAAATTTAAATAATTATTTGAGTAATTGAATTGATTGATGTGTTGTAGTATGGTATATTTTGGGATTGATATTTATATTGTGTTAACGTCTGTGGAAGCAGGGAAAACAGGTTGGAGGGATCCAACTGGATCCCTCAACATTTATTTAAATTGTTTAATACCCTCTGTTGTGATTATTTGATTTTCTGTGATGAATGATATTGGAATATTGAATGCTATGGTGCGATTGGATATAATGAATTATCAAAAATATATAAATTGGATTTTGGAAGGGAAATAAAAGAAGTGAATTTGTAAGAAAATAATTATAGAAAATTTGAATAAATTTAAGAATGAATTTGAAAAGAAATAAGTGACTTTAAAATTCTAATAAATCTTGGATATAGAAAGGGAAATTTGAATAAAAAGAAAGTTAATGAATTTTAAATTTTCAGTGATATTAATTAAAAGAACAAAACATTTATTTAAAATTTAAGATTTAAACTATTGAAAAGGAATAAGAAGAAATTGGGAAAATCTGAAATTTGTATATTTTAGTTAAAAGATTTAAAATCAAATGGGAAAATAATACTAATAAGTTCTAACGAATTTTTAAATGAACTGAGTGAGTAAAGAAATTTATTTCAAATAAAATAAATTGGAAATCAATTTGGGGTGATTGATTTAAGTGATTGAAGTTGGGATTTTCTTTGGATAACCAAGTACATGATTTTAAAAGTAAATTTTTAAATATAAATTAAATGTTTTAAAGTTGTTTTTAAAGAAAGCAAGTTTTGCAATATTTGTTATTTCTAGTATTTAATGTCTTAAGTAAGTATTTTCCTTTAATCTATTTTAGCAGTAAATATTTAAGAAGTAACTAAGTATGTTGTTTTTAAAAGTGAAAACCTAGTTTTATATTTTTTTAAAATAACCTTGTTTTTAAAAATTCATATAGTATATATTTTAGCCAATTATTGAAGTACTATATTAATTAAAAGCTAAGAAACTATTGAAGTAGTCTTAACTTAAATGTTCTAAAGTAATTCCAAAGTAAGTATATTATTTTAATCTATTATCGTAAAAATTATTTAAAGAATGATTTGGTATTTTAAAGAAGAAATCTAATGTATGGTTATAAGGTAACCCTATTTTAGTTATTTCTAGAGCATTGTTTTAAATTAAGTATTAAAGTAAATTTTTCTAAATTAAATGTTAAATATATTTTACATTTAAGTGTTTTCAAATTATTTTTAAAAAATCTAGTTTTGTGCTTGGTGATTTTAGTGGAGATAGAAAATATTTGAGAAAACTTATTCCGAAAGGAAAGATCATTTGAAACTGTTTTAAAAAGGTTGAAAATAGAAATATATCTTGTGAAGATATTTTAAGGTTAATAAATAATTTGGGAAATTATTTATTGTGTGATGGATGTTGTGAATATTAATTGATTGTTAAATAACCGACTATCAATATTGGCTTGATCGTTTCGAAAAGACCAGGATCGAGATTTATTTCTCGAAAACCACTTCGATCCGGTTTGTACTTTTTCGTGGAAAACGAGTTTGGATTCGAAAATGGAGCAGTGAAGTGCAAGGGCTAGTCGTTACTAATCCTGAGGATATTTCCAAAATGGATGTAGTAGGAATAGTGCCTTCGGTTCCGTTCGAACCCGGGACGGACTTGTATGGATGAATGCTTGCGAAACATCGTCAGGTGGACGATGGGCATTCTAGGGGATATATTCTAAAAAGGTAACGCTTAGCCTCAAGCCTCATCAAATGGAAATGGCTGAAAATCAGGGGTTATGCAGCAAGCCTTCGTGGGTAGCCCCCATTGGAGGGTGAGGTCATCCCTGTCTAGATGTCCCTTTTATTTCGGCTTAGTGGGCGGTTGCTGATCCCAACCGCAGGGTGATCTTGCTCGGGACTGTCTAGTAAGGAATGGTTCCGGTCTTGTGTTGCAGGGGAGTTAGGGTGGCTCCTCGGCACACTGATCTAGGCCAGGTACTGTGACAGGCGGTACCCCAGTGCCTAGCCATTAGTTGGAATCCATTTTCCCTACGCGCCCGTACGGTTTTGATTGTGCCCAACTATTGCTGAAACGTGAGATGCAAGCATTTCAGCTAGATTCTATTTTACATTCTATAGACACAATTATAATATCAGAAGATTTTAATAAAAATGTTTTAGCTATCGTAAGGTAAAAACCCGACATGTTTATTTGTGGCGTGGTCTTACGAGATGCTTTTGTTTTCAAAGGATTTTTGAAAACTTAATAATCAATTTTGTGTGATTTTCTCACGCTGGTATTCCAGACTGACTCGGGTGTTGTTTAACTACAATGCTCGGGTCAGACCGAGTATTATAGAGTACAGGATGTGATGCTATGGAGCTCAGGAGACGAGCTGGATGACGATACGTACTCTCGTACTTGTTTATATATATTCCGCTGTGCTGAGTTGTGTATCCATTTGTATGATATTAATGTTGAGCCGTGATTGATGTACTCTGATGATTTAATGTATAAACATATATATTTGATTTTTGAGTAAAGACCATTATTATCTATTATATTTTATTCCGCTGCGATGGTTAGATTCTGATGTTGATTTCTATTTTCTTCTTCTACCTCTTCTTCTTTGACCCAAATGGTTCGTATTTCTGTACGACTTGTGTTGATTGACGTATAATAGTGTTGACTCAAGGGGTACGGATTTGCGGGCTGTTACAGTTGGTATCAGAGCTTAGCTAGGTGATAACCTTGGCTCTGGTGGGAGTTACTCATAAAATAGAGTCCATGGTACTGTAGAATGAGTTTGAGCGTATTGATAGATATGAGCGCGTATTTGTTAGTGAATATAAAATTGTTTTTATATTGTGTTGATTTATCGGTTGAGTGTTTATAGATTCTGGTCGATATATGGGACGCCATGTCATCGATAGGAATTTCTAAAATCTCAAACATGATAAACCGACACGGTATTGTTTTAAATAGGGTAAATGAAATAATTTTACCCAAAATTATTTTATTATATAAAAGAAAATGATTTTTCCTAAAATGTCATAGTTATATATGGATGTTTGGTTGTTAGAAAGTGGTAATATTAAGTTATTATCGCTGTATGATAATTGAATAAGAATTGAAATAATAACCAAGATTAAGGGATAAATTAATAAATTAATGAAATTTGTAAATGTGATTATAATTGATTAAGGAATTGAAACTATAATTAAAAGCTAAGAAACTATTGAAGTAGTTATTAATTAAGAAATTGGTATATATGAATTTTTAAATGGCTAAAATATATACTGATTGATATTTACATGGTATTTATAATTTCAGATTGTTGGATTTATTAATAATAAGGCCATTCAATTTATTCTTGAATTGGATTTGTTTATATTTCACACCATATCCATTTTAATCCATTTCATTCAACAACACTTCCAATTATAATCCAATTTCAATTTCAATTTTATTTAACTTATCTCAAGTTAAATTCAAATATATTTTCTTCACTTTCATTTACTTAAGTTAAATTTTAATTGCCGGATTAAAATTTTCAATCCCTTCCTGTTAATATCAACTTTACTTTACAGTTAAATAGTTGATTCATTTATTCATTTACAAACTCATTTCAACCAATGAATTTTGTTTTCAAACATTAATTATTTTTAGTCCATTTGAACTTATTCTGCTCCTTATTTTACACATTTAAATCAAACATCATCCAATATCCAATTTTATTTCATTTCATTTACATACCATATTGATTAATCAGTTACTTATAAATTTTAATCTTAAAATTTTGTTTATTTAATCCAACTTAACTAAATTTTCTTTTCCAAACTTAAGTTCAACATTCAATTTTGAAAACATATATATATATCTCACCAAATTATTCCTTTGCATTTTCAAAATCAACTAAATTCCTCCAACAAACGTTAATCCAAAATATTATGGTAGCAATCCCTCTTTTGGAAACTCGAAAATAAACATCGATGATGCTGTAGTCATTACCGAAGTCATTTTCCAGCGACCGTAAGAGTTCAATGCTTTTATCTCCTTTAAAACCCTTCAAATATTTTTAAATTCCAAATCTCTCTAGACTTCACATCCAATTCAAAAATATTTCTCAATATATATTACCTTCTCAACTTTTGAGAAACATTTCCAAATTCAAAGGAATTTAAATTTCCAAATTTTCAAATTTCCAAACTCCTTAAATTTATATTCAAACATTACTTTGGAATTTTATCTTAATTTAATTATTAATCACACTAAAATTTACATTTAGTTTATACTTACAAATTTCATTTGTATATAAATTGGTTTCTTAGCTTTTAATTATAGTTTCAATTCCTTAATCAAATATAATCACATTTACAAATTTCATTATAGTAATTTAGATATATTGATGTGGAGCTGTGATTGATGTACTCTGATGATGTAATGTATAAACATATATATTTGATTTTTGAGTAAACATCATTATTATCTATTATATTTTATTCCGCTGCGATGGTTAGATTCTGATGCTGATTTCTATTTTCTTCTTCTACCTCTTCTTCTTTAACCCAACTGGTTCGTATTTCTGTACAACTTGAGTTGATTGACGTAGAATAGTGTTGACTCAATGGGTATGGATTTGCGGGTTGTTACACATGTTGAATGAGTTAGATCTTTCCCCAAGTTCGTTGAAGCGTCTTCGGTGTTTGAAGTGTTGAAGGAGTCGAGAAAACAACAAAGTATTGGCATTCTAGAAATGATCCAAAAGTCCTGTTCCAGGTGTAGTAGGCGTGGTATTTATAGGGAAATTCTAGGTCTAAGTCGTAAGTCATGGGTGACATAGGAGTTGGTTAGGTCGTAGGTCGCCAGCGACCTAATGGATACGGTCTATGGCTTTTTATGGTCGTGCTTGAACAACTACTCTTACTGGTAGGTCGTAACGACCTATAGGAGCAGAAGGCGACTTATATGGAGCGACCTAGAATGGTTATGGGTGAGGTAGCGACCTAAGGTTGGGAGCGACCTATATGCAATCGGCTTTACTCTGCTTTAACTCGCTTGGGCGCTGGACCTTTCAACTCGTTAGGTCGCTAAAGCTCCTTAAGTAGTTAGGTCGCGCCATGTTGAGCCACTTTGTGATTTAAGTTATTGGGTCGTTAACTCGTTGAGTCGCTCTATACTTTAGGTAGTTAAATACTTTAGGTCGCTGAGTCCTTTAGGTCGTTAGGTCGCTGAGTCTTTTAGGTCGTTAGGTCGCTGGGTCTTTTAGGTCATTAGGTCGTTGAGTCTTTTAGGTCGTTAGCTCGTGCGCTTTCTTTGAGTAGTTGAGTCGCCATTCAGAAAGGGATTAACACTATCCCCTTGAAGCATATGCCTAGGTTATAGGTCGTGTATTTCGATCTAACTTTGCTAGGCCGTAGGCGAATCTAGAAGCTCGTTAACTCGCGCGCCCATTGGTCTTCTCCTTTGTCTCCTATATAAGCCATTAAGTCGCTTCGTCCTCTTCACTTTATCGCTTATCACCTTGCTGACATTGTTGCATTCGAGCTCAGAAGCTAGCACGAAATTCCCTTCTTTGCATCCCCAATCGCTATTTCCAACAGTAAATTTAGGTAATTCCGATCATCTATCCATTGCGTTTACCATTAATTCCTCCATAACCATTTCAATATAGTTTTCGCTTCCATGTTGTAAGATTATCCCCCGATTCGCCCTCTGATCATTGTCGAATGATTGGTAATTGCCTTAAAAATGAATCGGCTTAGGATCTTATGGAGTTATTTGGCGAGTATTCGAATTTGTGGAGTTAACGATGGTTTTTTTGGAAATTTGGAGGAGATAATGAGGTTTTAGGTGTTTGGAGGAGGTGAAGAGGTATTTGGTTAATGGGTTAATGGATTTTAGGTTATGTCATGGAGTTTCTGGTGGGGCAAGGGAGATGGACACGTGGAAAAGTGCGAGTGGAGAGTAGGACTCAGGGTTTTTAGCAGAAGACGGCTTGGCATTTCTGGGTTACTTCTTAGAGCGACCTAGGGCACGAAACGAGTTAAACATGTAGAGTGCCTTACAACACTGAACGACCTATGAACTTTGTGACTTAAGGAAATCTGAACGACTTACGAACTTACGCATTAAGATGTATAGCATACTTCTTCGGACGAGATAACTCTCCTAACGACCTATCTTTGGGTCGTACTATGACCTGGGCGACTTAACTTTTTGTAACATAACCTATTAGGTCACGGACGTACTTGGACGAGTCAACACTTAAGTAAATTTGCTTCCTCTCGACTTAAAGCCTTATGCCTTAACCTACAGCGTAGCTTTTAACTCGTAGGAAGATGACTGATGAACTCCATAATTCGAGCAGACCGACTTAGGGAAGCTTGACCTATGTTAAGTTGTTTGAACTTGATCTAGTCGACCTAAGGAGTTTCAAGTTAACTTAAGTCGTTCCTACGACCTAAGAAATGAACAGGACTTGAACACTTGTAAAATTTGATAGAACTTGATTGAATTTCCAACTTGAACGGCTAGAAGGAACTGCTTCAACTTGTTGCACTTTGTTAACTCCGCCTTGACCATGACTCACCGATCTAGTGCATCAAGAGGTTCCGACCTAACAGTTAGAAGCATGCCGACTTAAGAGCTCAACAGGGGGTGCCGACCTAAGGCTCAACAGGGGGTGCCGACTTAACACTTCAACGAGGCTATTGACTCAACATAAATACCGACCCAACAGCCTTAGCTCATTGCCGACCTAAAATGAATGGCGACTCAATGGTTACCGACTTAATGACTCAGAAGGGACAGCGACTCAAGGGAGACTGACTTAAGATTCAAAGGGTTACCGACCTAGTAGGATTGAGAGGCATACCGACTTGAGAAATACCGAGTTAAGGCTAAAACAGTTGCCGACCTAACGTGGGTACTGGCCTAAGACTCAGAAGATACCGACTCAGTGACCTGACCGAGTTACCGATCTAATGCCCTACCAAGCTGGCGACCTAGAATAGTTGCCGACCCAAGTCACAACCGATCCAGCTCCCCAGTTATCTCGTTCACGATCCAGGACTTATCATTTGGACCGTGACTTGCGACCTACCAAGTTAACTCGTCCACGACCTAATATAAGCCCGATGCCATGTTACTGAGAAGAGGTGGTGTTGACTCGGAGGCGACCTTAGACCGGTCACGACTCACCTTAAGTCGACTGCGGCTTAACTTGAGTCGGCCACGGTTTAGGACTTGGCAAAAATTTCAGAATCAGAACTCTCTATAAATAGGCAACCACCTCCAACATTCAAAGGACTTTTGGCACATTCTCTTCATACACCGTTACCTTGCTGCATTGAGAACTTCATCAACACTTAGAGCTTTCAAGATTAGAGGAATTCATCAAAGAACTCCACGAAGAAACCACACATCTTCAACATGGATTTAAGGACTTTAATCGACATTGAAGCTTAAGACTTGTTCCAAATCACTTGTAACTTGAAGTATATTGTACTTGAGAAGAATTGTATCAGCTTGTAACGAGATTATTAATAAAAGTACTTAGAGTGGACGTAGGCTATACCCTTAAGCCAAACCACTATAAAATTGTTGTTGTTTACTGCTTTTCCGCTATTACCTGCTTGTAATTCTTTCCCGATCTATCGGGTGGTGCTTTCACAACTACACTTCACACACCGGGGTGTTAGCGTTCACATTTTAGCGTTAACATTTTTGGTGCTTTCACTGAGAATTGAACTCAGGAAAACTGTCATCATTGCTTCACAGAGATTTGAAGAAAGAATTTCCTTAAAAACCAGAAGTCTATCTGAGATTATGGCTCCTGGAAGGAAAAGTAGATCTGTCAGATCTGGAAACATTCAAGAGGGAACCTCCGCTTCCCCTGTACCTAATCAACCCACTCCGTCTGTTGGAGTTACAAAAGCGGAGTTGGATGCTGTGATTCTAGGGCTAAACCAGCAGATAAACGCCCAAAATGCACAATTAGAGGCTCAAAGTGCCCAGAATGCTTTGATTCTGAATAAGTTAAACGACTTACTTGGGGCAAACAATCAACCGGCTGGTAATGAAAGGAATTATGCTGGCAACGTTCATGATGTTAATGAAAGGAATGCTCCTGAAAGGGCTACTAGTCCCTTTGAGCAGGCAGTTCCTGAAGCTGGTGGATCTAGAACTCGGCATGATGAGGGATATCTTTCCGGAATGGTCCGGCAGATCATGAAAGAAAGTATGCAAAGGGTTGAAGATGAGAAGGAATGGGGTTTCGCCCCAAGTAAAACTCCGTTTACTGAAAAAATCTTGAAGGCGGAATTTCCAAGGAAGTTTGTCCCTCCGACTATTCCAGCTTACAAAGGGACAAGTGATCCGAATGAGTTCTTGTATAAATATGATTGGCACATGACAGGTGCCAGAGCCTCTGACGAAATAAAGTGTCGATATTTCCCCGTATACCTGGAAGGTGTGGCTCTACTATGCTTCACCAAGTTGCCAGTCCGATCTATCGATCAGTTTTCAGACTTGACCAGAAAATTCAAGGAGCAGTTTAGACTATATGCTTCGAAGGCCAAGGACATTATGTCACTGTCGAGTTTAGAGCAGAATCCTGGTGAGTCTATCAGATCCTTCTTGAACCGCTTTAATATAGCACTGGCTGAGGTGGACAATGCTGAACCACGAATGATATTGACTTATCTGATGAGGGCTATTGATAAGTCAAGCGAATTTGGGAAATGGTTAAATATGAAGGAGCCAACCTCTCTCGAAAAGTTCTACAAAAAAGCAGATGAATTCATTCGCTTGGAAAGCCGTCCTTTACCAGTAAAGACAGTGTTGGAGAAAGCAGAAGACAACACTGTCGCTCCACGCAAGAATGAATCGGTGGGGCAAAAAAGGGAGAATAATAACGGGAAGAAACAGGGTAATCTGAAGAAGCCCCGATCCTTCAAGCCATCAGAATATACTCCATTATCACATACGCCGGAGCACATCTACCTTGCCACTAAAGATTCCGTCGATTTCCCTAAGCCTATCCCTTTGAGAACCGGGAAAAAAGCCATACAGAGTGGGAAATTCTGCCGCTTCCACAATCAACCCAGTCATGAGACTGATGAATGCCGCCAGTTGAAAAATATGATTGAAGAGTTGCTAAGAGAAAACAAACTGCAGCAATTTGTGAAGAAGAATAGCAACAATCCTGCATCGTCAAGTCAGGGGCAACAGGTTCCTGTTCATCAGCCTAGGAGAGGTGAGAAAGCAACGGGACATGAATCTGGAAGGCCCGTTATCAATGTCATTACAGGAGGGCCTCACCCAGCTGGCAAGAGCTGAGGTGAGATGGAGAGATATTCTAGGGCTTTGAAATATGCTCCAGCCGAAGAAGATGTCTTTGTTTTAGAAGACACTACGCCCCTGAAACAACAGAAAACTTTCAACAATGATATTGTTTTCAGAGCCAGGGATTCCACAGGTATAGAAGCTCCTACCCTAGATCCCTTGGTCATCTCGGCTGGTATTGGACCGGCCATTGTCAGAAGAGTCCTCATCGACTGCGGAGCATCATGTAATATCCTCTTCAAGAAGACATTTGACCAGATGAGAATCCCTATGATCGATGTACAAGCCTCATCATAGAAGATCGCTGGCTTCACTGGGGAGCCAAAGCAACCAATTGGGACCATCGATCTGCTTGTAGAACTTGGGGAAGCAGAAAGGAAAGTGGTCCGCAAGCAAACATTTGCGATTGTCGATGAGTTTTCTGCTTATAATGCTTTTCTTGGCCGTCCAACGCTCGCAGCATTCAAAGCTATCCTAGCCCCGTGGTGCCTCACTATTAAATTCCCTACTGACAATGGAGTAGGAGTTATAAAAGGGGATCAAAATGCTGCGCGAGAGTGCTATTTGACAGAGCTGCGAGAGTCAAGAAAAAGAGAAATGGGAAAGGATGCGGCAACCACAGTCCGCATCAAGGAACCAGCCTTGTAGCAATTACGGGGCGGACCCTGCACTGGAGAGCACAGCGGGGCACGGAAAGAAATGGATCCCAGAAAAGCCAGTGCAGGGGAGAATAGAGTGGTACCGTTGGAAACGACAGTTCCGGTATCTATTGACCCGAAGGACCCAAATAAGGTGTTGAATGTGGGTTCACACCTTAATGTGTCAATTCAGAATATCTTGATATCTTTCCTGAAAGCAAATCTGGATGTCTTTGCTTGGACTCATGCCGATATGTGTGGAATATCTCCAGAAGTTGCAGGACACGCTCTGAATATTGACCCAAAGTTTACACCAGTTAAACAGAAAAGAAGAACCCAAGGTCCAGAAAGGTCAGCAGCATTAAAAGAAGAAGTTGATCGACTCATGGAAAATAACATCATCAAAGAATCTACATATCCGAATTGGGTTTCAAATCCTGTGCTGGTCAAGAAAGCTAGTGGAAAATGGAGAGTGTGCATCGATTTTTCTGATCTAGACACGGCTTGCCCCAAAGATTGCTTCCCGTTACCCAGGATCGATCAACTGGTAGACGGAACTGCGGGACATGAATTGTTATCTTTCATGGATGCCTACTCCGGTTATAACCAAATCATGATGCACGAGCCGGATCAGGAGGATACAAGCTTTATCACAGATGTTGGACTTTATTGCTACAGAGTTATGCCCTTCGGATTGAAAAATGCAGGGGCAACTTACCAAAGACTTGTTAACACTATGTTCAAACCGCATTTGGGCAAAACTATGGAAGTCTACGTCGACGACATGTTAGTGAAGTCCAGGAAAGCAGCAGATCACATTGAACATTGAGCAGAAATGTTTGCAGTCCTTCGGAAATACAGAATGAAACTTAACCCTCTGAAATGTACATTTGGGGTCGAGTCCGTAAAGTTCTTAGGTTTCATCGTCAGTGCCAGGGGCATTGAGGCTAGTCCAGCTCAAATTACTGCCTTGAAAGAAGTTAAAGCTCCTAGAACGAAGAAGGAATTGCAGAGTCTCAACGGAAAGGTCGCCGCCCTGAGTCGGTTCATTTCCAAAGCCACTGATAAATGCATCCCATTCTTTGACGCCCTGAAGAAAGGAAAGAAGAATTTTGAATGGACTTCCGAATGCCAAAAAGCCTTCGATGAGTTGATCCGTCATATGGAAACGCCTCCAATACTTTCTAGGCCGGGCAATGGTGAGGATCTTCTTATATACTTGGCAGTATCATCTCATGCTCTAAGTGCAGCGCTGATACGGGAAGACAAAAAGATTCAACATCCGGTTTACTATATCAGCAAAAGACTCACTGGGGCAGAGCTGAATTACTCCAAGTTGGAAAAACTCGCCTATTGCCTACTAGTTGCATCTAGGAAACTGAGGCAATATTTCCAAGCTCATCCTATCGGAGTACTCACTGATCAACCTCTAAAGCAAGTCCTATTTCGCCCTGAAACTTTGGGTCGCCTTCTAAAATGGAACATTGAACTCAGTCAATATGACATCACTTATCACCCCCGAAAAGCAATCAACGGACAAGCTTTAGCTGATTTCATTGCAGAATTCACAGAGAAGGATAATGGTGAGGATGAGGCGATCAATGATTCCCCAATCCAGTGGAAGATGTATGTTGATGGTGCAAGAAATGACTACTGTTCTGGAGCCGGAGTGGTACTTGAAACTCCTGAAGGTCGATCATTATGTTATGCACTAAGATTGGAATTTCCTTCAACAAACAATGAAGCAGAATATGAAGCTCTTATTGCAGGTCTGAAAATCGCTAAAGAGCTAAACATTCGAGCATTACAGATCTTCAGTGATTCTCAGCTTATTGTATGCCAAGTCAAGAAGGAATTTCAAACAAAAGGTGGAAACTTGCCTTCCTACTTGTCAAAGGCTTGGGAACTCCTATGTGAACTCGATCACTATTCAATAAGCCACATTCCTCGGGAAGAGAATATGAAGGCAGATTCCCTCGCAAAATATTCAAGTTCTGGTGAAGCTCAACTATTGGGATTGGTCCCTGTAGAAGTCCTTTCAGCACCAAGTATAGACGAGATGGATATTGACTGGATTATGAATGTATCTCAAGAACAAGAGTCATGGATGACTCCAATACTGGACTACCTACTCAGAGGTTCTCTGCCAGAAAATTCGATAGAAAGACGAAAGCTACTAAGGAAAGCCTCTCGCTATGTAATTCAGGATGGCCGATTGTACAGACGGGGATTCTCAATGCCATTGCTTCGATGTGTATCCCGGGAAGAGTCCAAAACAATCCTAGTTGAGGTGCATGGAGGAGAATGTGGTGATCATTCAGGTGGTCAAACATTAGCAAAGAAAATTCTCCGATACGGATATTTTTGGCCAGAAATTAATCGAGATGCTGCAGATTACTCCCGAAAATGTGACAGATGCCAAAGATTTGCCAAAATTCCTAGAGCACCTTCTACCGAACTCACACAGATGATCAGTCCATGGCCGTTTGCGATTTGGGGAATGGATCTCATTGGGCCGCTACCAACTGCCAAATCAGGGATTAAATATGCTATTGTTGCAGTTGATTACTTTACTAAATGGGCTGAAGCTGAACCATTGGCTACTATCACTTCTAAGAAAATGATAAGCTTTGTGACCAAGAATATCATTTGCAGATACGGTGTGCCTCAGAAAATAATCACAGACAATGGTACTTAGTTTGAAAGCGAGGAATTCCAGGATTTTTGCAAACGATTCAAAATCCAGAAAGGCTTTTCGGCAGTAGCTCATCCGCAGGCAAACGGGCAAGTGGAAGCAGTGAACAAGATCATCAAATCAACCATCAAAAAGCAACTCGAAAGAGCAAAAGGTGGTTGGGTCGATAAACTACCACTTGCACTATGGGCATACAGAACTACTCACAAAACTGCGACTGGGCATACTCCTTTTTCGTTAGCATACGGATCGGAAGCAATGATCCCGGTTGAAGCAGAGGTCCCTTCACACAGAAGAATCCATTTCAATCAAACAGAAAATGAAAAGCTACAACTTGAAGCGCTAGATCTCCTTGATGAAAAAAGAGACGAAGCTAATCTCAAAGTTGCAGCTCATCAGCAAAGGATAGCCAGACATTTCAATTCCAAAGTTCGTCAACGCAGCTTTGAAATTGGAGATCTAGTCCTGAAAAGAATTATGACCGCGACAGGTGTGTTTGGGCCCAATTGGGAAGGACCATATGTGATAGGTCAGAAGCTTCTTGACGGCACATTCAAACTCACTACTGTTGAAGGAGTTCAAATTCCAAGGGCATGGAACAGCAATCACTTGCGTCCATATTTTACTTGAAAATTTTGTTGAAATAATGTAAAAGAGTTGTGGATGTATGATTCTTGTAATTGAGAGCAATTGTAAAACTAATGCAAGTGAATAATGAATGAATATAAAGTGGATGTAGGCCCAAATTTCTGGCCGAACCACTATAAGTCATGTGTTCCTTATTATTATTACATTTTGCTTTATTCTCGATATAAAAGTACGTAAAATGTATTGCTGAAATGTCGATTTAAATTTTTGCAGACAATGGAAATAAAACTTGCTCATAATAAGACCGAGTGATTCTCACCATCATTCAACAAACAAATTTCAAGTCATAAAGGCCCCAAATTCAAATCCTAGATAGGAAATACTTCAATTGAACGGCTTATGATTTCGATAGAAACGAGCCCTTGCTAATAAATTGAGATTGTTTGAACGAAAAAACATCCAATTAGGAAGCTAGTGCCCGTTCTCACGAACTTGCCTGTCAATGAAGTACACTTCCTTGGATTAAACAAGCTACTTGCGAGAAAAGGGGAATGAAAACTTGAAAAGAAAAAAAGAGGATCGCTGAAAAGGCATAAGCAAGAAGACAAGAATACAACCAAAAACCATCATTGGCGGCACAAGTCCTCTTCGGAGGCACAACTCTTCGGAGGATAAAGACCTCTAATGGGTCATATGCCACAAAAAAGAAAGTTCTCTACTCAACAAAAAAGATTGGAGGAGTCATGACCCTCCAACCATGAGAGAGTAACTTCCAGGCAATGAAAACCCTCTTTGAGGCACATTTCACCAGGAGTTGAAGTGTAACAGCCGCTCTTCGGAATTTCACTTCACCAGAGTTGAAATGCAAACAAAAGAAAGACCTCTTCGGAGGCACATTTCACCAGGAGTTGAAGTGTAACAGCC
Organism: Allium cepa; assembly: GCA_030765085.1. Taxonomy (NCBI): domain Eukaryota; kingdom Viridiplantae; phylum Streptophyta; class Magnoliopsida; order Asparagales; family Amaryllidaceae; genus Allium; species Allium cepa. Next base: position 790,153,027 of record CM060937.1, on the reverse strand, counting down.
GCTCTTCGGAATTTCACTTCACCAGAGTTGAAATGCAAACAAAAGAAAGACCTCTTCGGAGGCACATTTCACCAGGAGTTGAAGTGTAACAGCCGCTCTTCGGAATTTCACTTCACCAAAGTTGAAATGCAAACAAAATAAAGACCTCTTCGGAGGCGCAATTAAGAAGAAAGACCTCTTCGGAAACCTACGTTTCACCGAGATTGAAATAAAACTTCCAAGTGTTGAAACGTGAAAAGGATTTCTAAGGCATAACTCTTTGGAGGTACACGTTTCACCGAGATTGAAATAAAACTTCCAAGTGTTGAAACGTGAAAAATCCCTCCTCAGAGGTACAACTTTCTATATATATAAAAAAAAAAATCCTCATCAAGAGCATACTTTAACTTCCAAAGGAAGAGTCATTTACCTATTATGGAGAATGATCTTCCTCAAAAAAAAAAGGGGGTTAAAGTACATTCAGAGGTCCGCTTTGCCACATAGAAGAATTCACTTGGCAAAATATATACATACGCAAAAGGAGAAAGTGATTTCTTCGAAGGACAAAGCGTAGAAACTTATATGAAGGAAGTTGCACTCTACGAAAATTCTTCTCGAGAATGAAGTAATTATTCTTTAGAAAACGAGAGTGCAAGTCCCCTTAAAGTATACGATATTGCAGCAAGCTCATGGTATAGGGGCAACATGGTATAGTTACATACAAAGCGGTATAACTATGTCGGTAAAGTACGCTCAAACAACATACCACAAGCTCACCGCAACATCGTATAAATAAAACTTGTGCAAAAAAAGAACTTGTGCAAAAATGAATAATAAATGCATTCTCAAATTCAAACAAAAGTCTGTACAAATAAAGAATTACTTTATTCAATTGCAGATATTGCAGATACAGGTTTCAAAATAAAAAAGCAGGGGCCGGTGCCTGCACAACATCCGACCATAACACAAAAAAGGAATCAAAAAGCTCAACTCTTCATTTCTTCTTGCCGCATTTAGACCCTTTACCCGGCCGAGTGGTTAGCTTTTCAGGTCTTTCAGGTTGGTCTGAAGGCATAAGGGAAGAAGGGGAGGGAGGTGCAACTGGCGCAATTTCCGGTTCCTCTTCAGTGGTGATAATTTTCTTCCCCCTCCTCTTCGATGTCCCATGCTTCTTTCTTCTCTGCGAAGAAGACTCACTCCCCGGAGTAAAGAGAGCGGACAAAACTACGTCGTCAGAAGGAGTCCGCTCCGGAGAGATCTCGCCTCCTTCGAGTCCCTCATCTTTTTGCTCCTGCGAGGCAACAGGGTCATCCAAACCATGAAGAGCCTCAATTTTCTCCTCTTGTGACCCAGGTTGTGAAGCAGAAGGAGGAGTCACCTGAAGAGATGGAGGAGGAATAACCAGAGAAGGCGAAGTCTGCACGACACTTGTTGTTTCAACTGTAGAAGAAGTAAAATTGAAAATGTTAGTGTCTTCCCAAAAGAGGGGAGATATGGGTTCATCGAGATTCAAGAGGTAATCGAGAAGCTCATCAAATTTTTGAGGAATAAGCAGGCAATCCACCTGAATCGGACCAATGTCGAAATTACCTGAAGATGTTGGCTTCGTCAGTTCAATCTCATAATTCTGAGCCCCAATGTCCTCCAAAGCATCTTCATCAGTAGGGGTGATTACCCCAGTTCTTGTAGGAGGCGGCAAATGAGCACTAGGGCCTGTAATGTCCACCTCGGGAGAAACTAGAGGACGTTCAGAGATGGTAGGCGGTACTTCTTTTTCAGAACGCTCCTCTTCCGCCATCCCGGCCCGCGCTCTGGCAAGCTGCTCCTTACCCTTGGCAAGAGCGGCACGGGCTTCGTCATCAAGATAATGCTCTTCAAGGGCTGACTCAGCATATCCAGCACCTTTACCACCGAGCATATCAAGTGCTGCCTCCCAAACTTCAGCCAGTGTGATTTCATACTTGGGGCCTAGAAAGGCAAGGCTTCCACGCCCCAAGACGCTGTGCAAGTAGAAGTCGAATAATGTTGAGCTGATGCTGTTTTTGGTCGCCTCATGAGATTCTTCAGCTGCGATTCTGCCGGCGACAGCCTCATCACGCTCCCTTTCAGTTTTGGCAAGCTGAAGCTTAAGCATTTGTATCTCCGCCTCCTGGGAGTTGTTTTTCTTTCGGAGCTCAGCAATATCAGCAGCATAGCCTTCACTGATTCTTTTTTGTACTTCGAGCCTGTCTTCGGCATTCCTTTGGCTAGCGTGAGCGTCTCTCACTTGTTTCAGGAGCACTTCTTCTTTTTGAGAATAGGAAGTAGAGGAAGCAGCAAGCTCATGTTTCAATTCCTCGACTTTTGCTTCAAGCTCCTCATTGTAAGAAGAAATGCTCCTCATTTCGGTGTCGTGTTGCTCAACGACCTTTTGCCATTCGGCCTTATCATTTTCCATAGTAAGCATGGCCTCTATGTTGGCACGGTTAACCCTTTGAAGATCGTCAACAAGTTTTTGCCAGTTCGACATCCTCTCAATATCGAGCTTGACGGCATCAAGATTGCGCAACATGGCAGACTTGTCGATGGGGACCAAGTCTAGGTCGAACCTCACTCCCTTAAGGCACCATTGAGGAAACCGGCTCTGCAGAGTGGCAGGACCCGGTCCAACTTGAAATTTGGGCCTGCTAATTATCGTTTGAATATCTGATTTCCCAAGAGCGGGAGAGTCAGAAGGAATGTCGAGCGAGGCAGGAGTAGTAACTTTCTCAGGAGTAGTAGAGGCCTGCTTTTCACTGTGACGGGCTCGTTTGCTTAAGTCTTCACCCATGTGACCTTTTCCTCGATCGTCATGAGATTTTCTCTTGTGGGAGTCATCGCCTTTTCGCCAAGAATCATGGCGCTCTTCTCTCTCCCTTCTTTCACGACGTTCTTCTTCAGTCCTCCTTTCATGAGCCTTTCGGGCAGCCCTCTCTTCATCCGACTCTCTGTAAGAAGGAAGGTAACGCCTGTAATCATACTGGCTACGCCTCCCGTAGCGCTGGAAATCGTCATAGTACGAGCCGCTGCGCCCCATAGGAGAATCTGGAATTAAAATAATAAGCTTTAGAAATCTTTAAAGTACAAGAAGATAAGTGCATAGAAGTGATGAGAAATTCTAAGTGTGTGTGTTGTGCAAACTACGCGCATTAATCTACGAACCACTCTTTATTTGGGGAGTGGTTGTGGGTGTAATAGTTAACGTCAACTCTTGAGTCGACGACGACTGTTGCAAAATAGAAGTAGCTTCAACTACTGAAGAAGAAATCCCGGCAGTAGTAGGGTCATCTTTGAAGATCTCTTGTGAAGTAGCGAAGATGTCGCTCAATCCTTCGAAGGTATCGTCCCTGCTTTGCTTGACAGGACTGCATTTCTTAGCCTTTTCACCAGATTCTTGTGAATGGTGAGAGGATCCCTGAGGCTCTTCTTCCTCGATAACCGGGGCAAGTTTACCAGATGGCCCCGCAACATCAACAGAAGTGGAGCACTTCACCAGCGAAGATTCAGGAGTCTTTATCGGAGAATCGGGGACTTCCGTTGGAACTTCATGAGCATGCATAGAGCGAGAAGTGTGTAGAAGCCCATGTTGATGTAAAAATTCATCCCTCAACAGAAATTTTATGCTCCTCTCTTCTGTGGCCACGGCACTCAACCTCTCAAAAACTTGCTTATGAATTGGGTCTCTAGAAGGGAGAGGAGTGCTGAAAGGAACAAAGAATGAAATTAGCAACTGAAAGTTCGGATCTCGAAAAAGTTTCAAAACAGAAAAAATAGAAACACTAATCTTACTTCCTACTCTCCAGATGGCATAAAACCCTGGGAGACAGCGGGCAAAGAAAAACTGGTTCAAAAATCCATGAACACTTTCAGTAAGATCGGAAATGAGCTTGCGGTTTCTGGCACTTCTCACAATAATAAGGGAAGCATGATCTTTACTCTTTGCAAACGAGCACATATAACGAATTTCTTCAAAACTCGGTAGGCGATCAAGAGTTCTTCTAAACAAAACACATAACCCCGTCAAGATGGCATAGCCATTGGGATGGAGTTGAAACGGAGAGATTGTCAACCGAAGGAGAAGAGTTCGAAGGAAGTCGTTAAAAGGAGGAATCGCCCCACTTAAGCACATTTGGCGATTGACTGCAACAAAACCATAGGGAGGATTGTCAGCAGTATCACTTGGCCCAGGGAGAAGAACATCACTTTCAGCAAAGCCAAATTGAGTGCGCAGCTGGATAAACGCTCTCGAAGTTAGAATAGTCGAGGTTCTCTCCGGAGGATTCTCTATGGGAACAGCTATCGGAAAAGTTTCTTCCTCTTGAGTTACCACTTCTTCTTCTCGGTGGGAAGTCATTCTACATAAACAACTGGGTATTCAAACATGAAGGTGCACGTTTCCTAAAGTGTGTGAAGTGTTGTGTAAAATCAATCAAGCAGTGAACAAATATAACTGGAATGAAAACTAGCAAGCATTTGTTAGTTATGAAATTCAGGGACTATTGTTTTAAGCCTAAATATGCAAGTAAGATGTTGATGCAGATAAATCAGTTCAGATTATTGATACTTTGCATTAATGTTTAACTTTAATTGATTGATTCACAAACATTTCATGCAATATAATCAAGTTGCTTGTCTTGTCTTGACTAATCTGTCATCTGACATGGGCAGTCAATGGCAGTATTTTCGCCTCGGTTTTCTTTGTTTGTTATTTTCAGCAGGTTAGCAGCTTATAAGTTAATGCGATCTGTGAAATAATACAATGAGATTCAAGCAAATTTAAAGTTGGGGCAGTTCAAAATTTAGGCAACTTAGTTTGGCAGTTTAAGTTAGAAACTCAAAGTGGATCTATGCTCTCAAAAAGTCAGCATGCCCAAAGCTTAAGTGTTAACTCGGCAGCGGTTTAAGAGCCAACTCGGTCACGGTTTAAGGGTATAACTCGGCCACGACTTAGGGATTACATGGCTGCGGTTCAAGGTTAAATCGGTAGAAGGTTAAATCGGCAGATTTCCCCAAGGATTAACTCGGCCACAGTTTTAAGGCTTAGATCGGCAGAAGGTTAGGTCGGTAGATCTCCCTCAAGTGCTAGCACGGCCACGATTTAAGGATTGGGTCAGCCAAAAGCCAAGCCCCCTAAAATCACCAGGTCATATCTGAATCAATGCCTCGCCCCGCTCAACCTGTTAACCCGTTAGCTACTCCCTCAACCAAAAAACTCTCACTTCATTTATCCTATTTCATGCATTCGGATCATCCAAGACATCAATTCGAAACCTCTGCAAAGTCAGCGCCTTGCAATCCTAGCACGAATCAAAATCAGCTAGCCTAAATCAGTAAACCATCTTCATCGTCCCATCGATCAGTCGAAATCGAACCGAGCAACCTAAACTTCACCAATTACGAAAACGATGGTATTCTTGATGGAGCATCACACAAAGAGGCGATTCGTGTTTGAGCGACAGGATTCATGAATCGACAAGTAATCTACGATCAAAAGAGAAATAGAATCACTTACGCAATGGATGGTAGAGATTATCGGTGATTAGTTGGAAGGAAATTGCTTCTAGGAATTTGAGAATACTTTAATGGCGGAATCAGGCAAGAGAGTAAGTGACGAAGAAAGAGGAAGAAAGTTAACTTATACCCTGCAGTGGAAAGTTTGGAGCAACACACACGGTCTAACTGTTAGGTCGCATACGACCTACCGACCTAAGAGGGGACGGGTTAAGGGCTATCGAAGCACACGACCTAACATTTAGGCGTATACTTCGAGGGGCAAATGTTAACTCCGCCTTGACCATGACTCACCGATCTAGTGCATCAAGAGGTTCCGACCTAACAGTTAGAAGCATGCCGACTTAAGAGCTCAACAGGGGGTGTCGACCTAAGGCCTAAGGGTTATGCCGACTTAACACTTCAACGAGGCTATTGACTCAACATAAATACCGACCCAACAGCCTTAGCTCATTGCCGACCTAAAATGAATGGCGACTCAATGGTTACCGACTTAATGACTCAGAAGGGACAGCGACTCAAGGGAGACCGACTTAAGATTCAAAGGGTTACCGACCTAGTGGGATTGAGAGGCATACCGACTTGAGAAATACCGAGTTAAGGCTAAAACAGTTGCCGACCTAACGTGGGTACTGGCCTAAGACTCAGAAGATACCGACTCAGTGACCTGACCGAGTTACCGATCTAATGCCCTACCAAGCTGGCGACCTAGAATAGTTGCCGACCCAAGTCACAACCGATCCAGCTCCCCAGTTATCTCGTTCACGATCCAGGACTTATCATTTGGACCGTGACTTGCGACCTACCAAGTTAACTCGTCCACGACCTAATATAAGCCCGATGCCATGTTACTGAGAAGAGGTGGTGTTGACTCGGAGGCGACCATAGACCGGTCACGACTCACCTTAAGTCGGCTGCGGCTTAACTTGAGTCGGCCACGGTTTAGGACTTGGCAAAAATTTCAGAATCAGAACTCTCTATAAATAGGCAACCACCTCCAACATTCAAAGGACTTTTGGCACATTCTCTTCATACACCGTTACCTTGCTGCATTGAGAACTTCATCAACACTTAGAGCTTTCAAGATTAGAGGAATTCATCAAAGAACTCCACGAAGAAACCACACATCTTCAACATGGATTTAAGGACTTTAATCGACATTGAAGCTTAAGACTTGTTCCAAATCACTTGTAACTTGAAGTATATTGTACTTGAGAAGAATTGTATCAGCTTGTAACGAGATTATTAATAAAAGTACTTAGAGTGGACGTAGGCTATACCCTTAAGCCGAACCACTATAAAATTGTTGTTGTTTACTGCTTTTCCGCTATTACCTGCTTGTAATTCTTTCCCGATCTATCGGGTGGTGCTTTCACAACTACACTTCACACACCGGGGTGTTAGCATTCACATTTTAGCGTTAACACACTTTTTCGTAGATTATATTAACTTTTAAAGCTAACAACCTGTTAAATACAACATTTGCAGAAAAGTAGGGCGAATATACTACCATTGACTACCACATCTAATGATAGATTAGTCGATAAAATAATCAACTTAAGTGAATTGTGTGAATGAAATGGTGTGGATCAACAAGTTCAAGTGAAGTATTAAAGTAAAAGCTAAAATAATCAATTAAAGCCGATCTGTTTGCATCAACACTGTACTTGGACTTAAAATAAGAAGCCCTGAAACTTTATAATCGACAAACGCCGAATAGTTTAATTCCAGTTATATTTGCTTGTCATTTTATTAGTTTTGCACAACACTTCACACATTTAGGAAACATGCACCTTCATATTTGAATATCCAGTTCCTTGTGTAGAATAACTTCTCAACAAATACAAGAAGAGATGGTAGAGCAGACCGAAGGGGTCTTTCCAATAGCTGATCCATTGGAGAATCCCCCAGAAAGAGTTACAACTTCATTGATCCAACGGGCTTTCAACCCGCTATATGTACTTAACTCGGCATCACTGAAGTGGATGATTTTCTTCCAGGGGTAAACGACACTGCCGATAGGCCACCTCCTGGCTTTGTTGCAGTCAACCGTCAAATGTTCCTGAATGGTGCTATTCCCCCATTCAACGATTTCCTTAGAATACTCCTCCTCCGATTGACTATCGCTCCACTCCAGCTACATCATCACGGCTACGCCATTTTGATGGGATTGTGCGTGCTGTTTAGGAGGACACTTAACCGTCTCCCAAGCTTCGAGGAGATCTGTTACTTGTGTTTGTTCGGGAGGAACAAAGATCACCCTTCCATCACACTTGTAAGAATGCGATAAACCGTAAACTGATTACAGATCTTCCCGAGAGTGCTCACGGGTTTTTAAGTCAATTCTTCTTTGTCCGCTGCCCCCCAGGATTCTATGGCATCTGGAGAGTAGGAAGTAAGACCACTTATCTCCGTTTACTTGATTTGTGAGCCTTTCAAAACTCGAGACATCAAGTGTTAACTTCATTCTCTACTTTTGCGGCGATTCCTCCTCCATCAAAAGATTCTAGCCATAAACCGACTTTCGAGAGATTGAATGCCGTAGTCGTTGATGGGAGAAGTATCAAGTTTCTGCTGAAGGATGAGATTTTGCATCAATTCGGACTTTTTCACCCTTCTCGATCTATTTAGCCCCATGATGACCCTAGTTCTCAGGCAGAAGTGTCAGATGCCCCAGCCTCCGTGAAGGAATCCGCATCGAAGGAATCTATTCTGGAGGCTTCGTTAGTGAAATGCTCAAGTTCCGTTGACGATGCGGGATTATCTGGAAAATCTAAACTTCTCCTAGTTATTGAAGAAGAGGAACTTCCTCAACGTTCTGGGGAGGCCACTGGAGAAGCTGATGAGGGAGCTGAGAAAGAAAGTCTCATTATAAAGAGTGCAAAGTGTGCCGAAGAGGGCATGACCCATTCCATCAGGCATGATGGTGATGATGTCTTTGGCGGACTTAGTGACCTTATGGTGACTTCCCAAGAGCTTTTTAAAGATGACGCCATCACCTCTGAGCTCGTTTCTCCATCAGTTGAAGCGACGTCTGTTTTGCGGTCAACTCTATCAATCCAAGAATTGACTCCTAAACCGAAGAGTGGTTTGTAGCTTGATGCGCGTAGTTCACACGTCACACACACTTAGGATTTTTGGCAATTATGTGCACTTAGCTTCCTTATTTCAAAGATTTCTAAACTTGTCTCTTCTTCACTTTCAGGTTCTCCCATGGGACGTAGCGGTTCGTATTACGATGAATTTCAACGCTATGGGAGGCGCGATTCTTATGATCCCAGGCGTTGTTTTCCTGCTCCTAGGGAAACCGATGAAGAAAGTGCTGCCAGAAAAGCTCACGAGTGGCAGGCTTATGAGGAGCGGTATGGAAGAAGGGATGACCGCCATGACACTCACCAAAGGGATGATGATTCTCAGAAAAGGAAGTCTCACGACGACAAGGGGAGGAGTTATGAAGGTGAAGAGTCCAGCAAGCTGGCCAAGCATAGCGAAAAATCTGCAACTGAAATCTCTAAAGTGCCTGATACTTCTATTTCTTTAGACATCCTTTCTAGCTCCCCTGCCCTCAAAAGAGCTGATATTCAAACAATTATTGATAGGCCTCCGTATCAAGTTGAGAATGCTCCGTCTACACTCCAAAGCCAGTTTCCAAACTGGTGTTTAAAAGGAGTACGCTTTGATTTGGATTTGGTTCCCATTGACAAACAGGCCATGCTTAGAAATCTTGATGCTGTTAAGCTTGACATCGAAAGGATGTCCGGGTGGCAAAAGCTAGTCGATGAGTTTCAAAGAGTGAACCTTTTAAATCTCGAAGCTATGCTAACCATGGAAAGTGATAAAACTGAATGAGCAAAAGTTCTTGATCAGCACGACGCAGAGATGAAGAACATCACCGCATATAATGAGAAACTCGAGCCTGATGTCAAGCAACTTAAAGATGACCTTGCTACCTCTTCCACTTCTTATGCTCAAAAGGAAGAGGAGCTTCAAAAGCAAGTAAGAGATACCTATGCTATTCAACGAGATGCTGAGGCTGGACTTGAGGCACAGCAGAAAATTGTGGAAAGCTACCACACTGATGTTGCTCAGTTGCGGGAAAAGACTAGCTCCCAAGACATGGAGATTGAAATGTTAAAAGCTCAGCTTTCTAAAGTTGCAAAGGAGCACGACGAGGCCACTACTGTAAAAGCAGCAGCTGAACAATCTCATGAGGAGACGAAGGCCAACGTCAGCTCCAATTTATTCGATTTTTACATACACATCGTCTTGGGACATGGTGGTCTCTCATTTTTGGGGCCGAAGTATGAAATTACCCTGGCAGAAGTGTAGGAGGCAGCGGTTGAAATGCTTAAAGGTGCTGGATACGCTGAGGAGGGTCTTGAGGCTCATTTTTTGGACGATGAAGGTCAAGCCACCCTTGCCAGAGGGAATGAACAACTCGGCAAAGCACGAGCCAAAGCGGTGGAAGGAAAGCATTTAGGGAAGGCACCTTTGACCGACCCGACTCATCCTTCGACTTCAGTTGATGTCGATATTACTGGCTCTAGTTCTCACTCTCCACCTCCAGCCAAAGCCGAGACCGGAATTTCAACTCCCCATAAAGAGTCCCAGGAAGACATTGAAGCCCACGTTTTCGAAATCAATGTGATAAAGCCAACTTCTACAGGTAACTTCAACACTGATCTAGCTCAAGTGGACTACTTGTTTGCTTCACATGAGCTTAATGAACTTCTTGGTTATTACTTAAATCTAAGTGTGCCACTATCTCCCCTCTTTGTGAGAAGTACCGATGTTTAGTTCTTCTTTTATAGTGCAAACAACAATTGCTATACAACCTTCGCCTTTTCCAACTGTCGCTCCTCCATCTCTTGAAGTTACTCCAGCTTCTCAGCGGGGGTCACAAGAAGAACAAATAGAAGCTCTTCAAGGTTTAAATGACCCGGCCGCTTCATAAGAACAGAAAGCGGAAGAACTTGAGGAGGGTGAGAGGACCCCGAAGGAATTAACTGCCGATGATACAAAGTTGATCGATCTTATGGCTCTGGGCAGCGAATCTTCTTCGAAGAAGAGGAGAAAGCATAGAGTTTCAAAGAAAAGGAAGGAGACTTCTGCTGGTGATGAGAAAGCAGAAGAGGACCCAATTACACCTATTTCTCCTCTTTCCCCGACTCGTTCAAGCCGAAAGAAGTTAACCATTAGGCCGGGCGAGGGCTTCAAAGGCGGGGGGAAAAAGATGTAACGAGTCCGGCTTTATCCTTCTTGTTTTGCTTCTTTGCTTTTTTGCTTGTATTTAGAGAGTTGTATCGACCAGAGATTGTGTGGGTACCGGCCCTCGCTTTTTGAAACCAGCGCATGTGTACGAATCTTTTATAGTATGGAATAAAATGATTCTTTTTACTTGTATAATCTTTTGACTGTATTTGCGAATGCATTTATTCCTTACTTTCACACAAGTTTCTTCATTTTCTTTATGTGATATTGCAGTAAGCTCGTGGTATGTTGCTTGAGCATTGCTTTTATTAATGTAGTGGTATTGTATTGCCCCCATACCATGGTTTATTGCAATCTCTTTCATTTTGGTAAGACTTTGGAGAACAATTCTTCTGTTTTGAGACGACTTGTACTCTTACTTTGGAGAATAACTCTTCCATTTTGAGAAGGCTTGCACTCTTACTTTAGAGAATAATTCTTCCATTTTGTGGAAATATTCCTCTTCTCTAGTAGAGTGTGCCTTGTATTGGAGAAATCTTCTCTCTTTTTTACAAAAAGTTTCTACACTTCAACTTTCGGAGATGTTCACGTTTTTGAGTAGTGGACTCTCTTACGCGGTGAAGTGGGCTTCCAAAGAAGGCTTTGATTTGGCACTTCAACTTTTTTGGGGAAGAATGTTCTCATTAGGGAGAATTGATCCTCCTTTAATTGTAGAAGTGTGCCTCTAAAGAGGGCTTTTTTTGTTTTTTGTTTTGTATGCCTCCAAGGAGGGCTTTCTTTTTTAACTTTACGCAGGGTAGCGGTCCTCCGATGAGGGCTTTGGCACTCCAACTTGGTGAATTTGGCCTCCGAAGAGGGCTTTTGCCTCAGAAGAGGGCTTGTGCCTCCGAAGTGGGCTTGTACCTCCGAAGAGGGCTTGTGCCTCCGAAGAGGGCTTTGTTGTTTGCCTGGAAGGTCGCATCTCACAGTTAAGTGGATCCACGGAGCAGACGCAAGCTACCTAATAGGATGTTTGTTTGCACAAACGATCAAAATTAACTAGCAAGGGCTGGAACCTTCACTTTGGGAAGGTGCCCCTTCGGTGGATCCATCAACCATTTTGGTCGAGACGCAAGATTCCATTTTGGCTGTTTCTTTGTCTGCTTGCCCTGCCTTTCCACCATCTGCCTCTCAGCGATTCCTCGTTATCGTTTCCAAGCACATGTTCCCTTCCTTTGCAAGTTGTTTGCTTTTTCAGAGAAGTACATTTCATTGTTAAGTGAATCCACGGGGCAGACGCAAGCTACTTGACCGGATGTTCATTTGCACAAACGATCGCAATCAGCTAGCAAGGGCTTGGAATCTTCACGTTGGGAAGGTGCCCCTCCGGTGGAATCACCAACTATTTATGAAAAGCACTTTTGACGTAGGAATTGAATGTGGAATCTTTGTGGCTTGAGATTTGTACGTTGAATGATTTGTAGGTATCGCTGATACTTGTGATGTGTTGAATAGGTAAGCTTTGCTTTAATAGCCTGCAATATTAAATCGACATTTTAGCAATATATTTAAGATATTTGCATATCGAAATGAAACAGGCATTTTATAGTAGTAGAGAACACAAGATTTATAGTGGTTCGGCCAAGAACTGGGCCTACATCCACTTTACAGTTCTTATTATTCATTTGCACTGATTTTACAATGGCTTACAATACAAGAATCGTACATCCATAATCATTTTATAAATTTAAGGAAAGCTTCTAAGTAAAATATGGACGCAAGTGATTGCTGTTCAAGGCTCTTGGAATTGTATCTCTTTCGACAATTGTGAGTTTCGAAGTGCCATCAAGGAATTTTTTGCATTTGACGTAGGGCCCTTCCCAATTTGGCACAAACACTCCTGTTGCTGTCATGATCCTTTTCAAGACTAGATCTCCAATTTCAAAGTTGCATTGGCGAACTTTGGAATTGAAGTGCCTGGCTATCCTTTGTTGATGGGCTGCAATTCTGAGCTTAGCCTCTTCCCTTCTTTCATCAAGGAAGTCAAGCGCTTCAAGTTGCAACTTTTCATTTTCAGCTTGGTTGAAATGTATTCTCCTGTGTGAGGGGACCTCTCTTTCCACCGAAATCATTGCTTCTGATCCATATGCTAATGAGAATGGAGTGTGCCCAGTCGCAGTTTTGTGGGTAGTTCTTTATGCCCATAGTGCTAGTGGCAGCTTGTCGACCCAACCACCTTTTGCTTTTTCCAGCTGTTTTTTGATGGTTGATTTGATAATTTTGTTCACTTCTTCCACTTGCCCGTTTGCCTACGGATGAGCCACCACTGAGAAGCTTTTTTGGATCTTGAATCGCTTGCAAAAATCCTGGAATTCTTCGATTTCGAATTGGGTACCATTATTTGTGATTATCTTCTGAGGCACACCATACCTGCAAATGATATTTTTAGTCACAAAATTTATCATCTTTTTAGAGGTAATAGTAGCCAATGGTTCAGCTTCAGCCCATTTAGTGAAATAATCAACAACAACAATAACATATTTGATTTCGGACTTGGCAGTCGGTAAAGGCCCAATGAGATCTATCCCCCAAATAGCGAATAGCCATGGACTGACCATCTGTGTTAGCTCGGTGGAAGGTGCTCTTGGGAGTTTTGCAACTCTCTGGCATCTGTCACACTTTTGGGAGTAGCTAGCAGCATCTCGATTAATATCAGGCCAAAAATACCCATAGCGGAGGATTTTCTTTGCTAAAGTTTGGCCACCTGAATGATCTCCACATTCTCCTCCATGCACTTCACCTAAAATTGTCTTAGCCTCTTCCTTGGTTACACATCGGATTAATGGCATCGAGAATCCCCATCTGTACAACCGGCCATCTTGAATTACATATCTCGGGGCTTTTATTAACAGCTTTTGGCGCACTTTTGAGTTTTCGGGCAGGGATCCGTTGAGTAGATATTCCTTGATCGGAGTCATCCATGACTCCTTCTCTTGAGATACGACCATGATCCTGTCAATATCCATCTCCTCGGTACTTGAAGCTGACAAGACTTCCACAGGGACCAACCCCAACAATTGAGCTTCGCCGGAGCTTGAATACTTTGCGAGAGAATCTGCCTTCATGTTCTCTTCCCGGGGTATACGGCTTATTATGCAATGGTCAAAATCATCAAGAAGCTCCCAAGCCTTTAACAAGTAAGCAGGTAGATTTCCTCCCTTAGCTTGAACTCTTTCTTGACTTGGCATACAATAAGCTGAGAATCACTGAAGATCTGCAATACTATGAAGTTCCGTTCTTTAGCAATCTTCAAGCCGGCAATAAGAGCTTCATATTTTGCTTCATTATTTGTCGAAGGAAATTCTAATTTCAATGCATGGCACAATGATCGCCCTTCGGGGGTTTCAAGTACAACCCCAGCTCAGGAATAGTAATCATTTATTGCACCATCAACATATAATTTCCATCCGATTAGAGTGTCATCAGTTACCTCTTCCTCACTATCACCCTTATCGGTGTATTCTGCGACGAAATCTGCTAAATCTTGTCTATTGATTGCTCTTCGAGGATGATAGGTGATATCGTATTGGCTGAGTTCAATATTCCACTTCAGAAGACGACCCGAAGTTTCAGGACGAAATAGGACTTGCTTTAGAGGTTGATCAATGAGGACTTTAATAGGATGAGCTTGGAAATAAGGACTCAACTTTATGGACGCAATCAACAGACAATAGGAAAGCTTTTCCAGTTTTGAATAATTCATCTCTGCCCTAGTGAATCTTTTGCTGATGTAATAAAAAGGGCGTTGAACTTTTGCGTCTTTCCGTACCAATGCTGCACTGAGAGCTTGAGATGAAACTGCTAAATATATGAAAAGATCTTCACCATTTTTGGGCATAGAAAGTACTGGAGGTGTTTCCATGTGACGGATCAATTCATCAAAAGCTTTCTGGCATTCAGGAGTCCATTCAAAGTTTTTCTTTCCTTTCTTCAAAGCATCAAAGAAGGGAATGCATTTATCAGTAGCCTTGGAAATAAACCGACTCAAAGCAGCAACTTTTCCGTTGAGGCTTTACAATTCCTTCTTTGTCCTAGGGGCTTTGACTTCTCTTAGAGCAGTAATCTGAGCAGGATTAGCTTCGATGCCCCTAGCGCTCACAATGAAACCCAAAAAAAATTTGGACTCCACCCCAAATGAACATTTCAGAGGGTTTAGCTTCATCCCATACTTTCGGAGGATCATGAACATTTCTGCCAAATGATCCATATGGTCTACTACCTTCTTCCATTTTACTAACATATCGTCAACATATACTTCCAAAGTCTTGCCAATCTAGGGCTTGAACATGGAATTAACAAGTCTTTGATAAGTTGCCCCCACGTTCTTTAGTCCGAAGGGAATGACTTTATGGCAGTGAAGACCAACATCAGTGATGAAGCTCGTGTCCTCCTGATCTGGCTCATGCATTATGATTTGATTATATCCTGAGTAAGCATCCATAAAAGACAATAACTCATGCCTGTCTGTTCCATCCACCAACTGATCGATTCTGGGTAATGGGAAACAGTCCTTGGGGCATGCTTTGTTCAAGTAGGAAAAGTCGATGCATACTCTCCACTTTCCATTTACTTTTTTAACCCACACCGGATTAGAAACCCAATTTGGATAAGTGGATTCTCTGATGAAGCCATTTTCCATGAGCCGATCTACTTCTTCTTTCAATGCTGCTGACCTTTCAGGACCCTGGGTTCCTTTTTTCTTCTTTACGGGTGTGAATTTTGGATCAATATTCAAAGCATGCACTGCGATTTCTGGAGATATTCCACACATGTCGACATGGATCCAAGCGAATACATCCAAGTTTGCTTTTAAGAATGATATCAACATATTCTGAAATGTCACACCGAGTTGTGAACCCACATTCAGTACCTTGTTTGGATCTTTCGGGTCAACGGGTATTGGCACCATTACTTCGACCGGCACCACTCTACTCTCTCCTGCCTTGGTTTTTCTGGGATCAATTTCTTTTCGTGCACCACTATGATCACCAGTGCAGGGTCCACCCTGTAATTGCTTCAAGGTGGGTTCTTTGATGCGGAGCGGAGCTGCCGTACCCTTTTCCATTTCTCTCTTTTTCGCCTCCCGTAACTCTGTGAGATAGCATTCTCGCCCAGCATTTTGGTCCCCCTTCACAACACCGACGCCGTTATCAGTGGGGAACTTCATAGTCAAGCACCATGGGCGAGAATGGCTTTTAATGCAGCAAGAGTTGGTCGACCCAAGAAGGCATTGTAAGCAGAGAATTCTTCAACAATCACAAAAGTTTGCTTTCGGACCACCTTCTTTTCCCCTTCTCCAAGTTCTACAAATAGGTCAATAGTCCCAACGGGCTTTTTTGGTTCTCTAGTGAACCCAACAATTTTCAGTGTAGAAGCTTTGACATCAGCCATGGGAATTTTCATCTGATCAAATGTCTTTTTGAAGAGGACATTACAAGAGGCGCCGCAGTCAACAAGCACCCTTCTTACAATGGCTGGTCCGATGCCAACAGATATCTCCAATGGATCGATGGTGGGAGCCTCCACACCAACAGAGTCTCTAGCCCGGAAAATAATGTTATCGTTGAAAGTTCTTTGCTGTTTTAGAGGTGCAGCATCTTCCAAGACAAAAACACTTTCTTCAGCCGGGGTATATTTCAAAGCACGAGCATATCTTTCCATCCCACCTTATCTTCTGGCAGCAGGGTGAGGACCCCCTGTAATCACATTAATGACAGTCCTTTCAGATTCATGAGCTGTAGTTCTCTCACCTGAGCCAGGTTGGTGAGCAGGAACTTGTTGCCCCTGAGTAGATGAAGTTGGGTCGTTTCTGTTTCTCTTCACATATTGTTGAAGTTTATTCTGTTTCAACATCTCCTCAATCAAATTCTTTAAATGGCGACATTCATTAGTGTCATGGCCAGGATGATTATGGAACCAACAGAATCTCCCATTATGCTCAGCATTCTTCCCAAGCTTTATCTTAGATGGTTTGGGGTATTCAACAACATCCTTGGTTGCGAAGAAGATATTCTCTAGAGTATCATTTAAGGGGGTGAATTCTGTAGGTCTAAAGTGGCGAATTTTCTTCGCATTTCCCTGCTTCTTCCCACCGTCATTCTCCCTCTTTTGAGCTCCAGATTCCTTTTTGTTTGAAGCAACATTAAAATTCCCAACCTCATCCACGACTGCTTTTACCGCATAGGAAGGCTTTCTAGGCTCATAAATTCGTCGACCTTCTTGTAGAATTTCTCAAGTGAATTTGGCTCTTCATCTTTAGCTATTTTCCAAATTCACTGGTTTTGTCGATAACTCGCATTAAGTAGGTCAGAATCATTAGAGGCTCCGCATTGTCAACTTCGGTCAATGCTATGTTGAAGCGATTTAAGAAAGATCTGAAAGGCTCTCCGTGATTTTGTTCAAGGCTGGATAGTGACATTGTATCCTTGGCCTTTGAAGCATATAACCTGAACTGATCTTTGAATTTTCGAGTGAGGTCAGAGAACTTATCCACAGATCGGACTGGCAGCTTTGTGAAACAAAGGAGGGCCACTCCTTTCAAATACATCGGAAAGTATCTGCACTTGATCTCATCCGATGCTCTAGCACCCGTCATATGCCAGTCATACTTGTATGAGAATTGGTTGGGATCGCTTGTCCCCCGATAAGCTGAAATAGTGGGAGGAACAAATTTCTTTGTAAATTCAGCTTTCAGGATTCTTTCAGTAAAAGGAGTCATGCTTGGAGCAAACCCCTATTCATTTTCATCTTCTTCCCTTTGCATGCTTTCTTCTATAATTTGGTGAATCATTCCCTAGAGGTATTCCTCATCGTTTAGAGGCCCCGCGGGACAAACGTCAGCTACTTTTTTGGAAGTTTGCCTAGACAAATGTTCGCGAGGAGTTGGCTGCGGCCTTGAACCTCTGGCTTTGGAAGGTGCCCCTTCGATAGTGCCAGCTGCCCTTTGAGGAATAGCCTTTCCTTGAGAATCATGAACATCTTCGGCAAAGGTTTCTTCATTTTTTTTTGGTTGACGGTTAGCTCCAAGCAAAGCGTTTAACTGGTCCAACATCAAAGTGTTATGGGCTTCCATTTGTTGATACAGTCCAGACACTACCGCATCCAACTCCGCCCTTGTGACTCCAACAATAGGAGCCGCTTTATTTGACGTGGGAGAAGTGGCGGTGTTGTCACAAGTATCTCCAGATCTAGCAGATCTACGTTTTCTTCCAGGAGCCATAATACAACATGTTACGGGATTTTCATCTCCTATCAAGTGTACAACGTGGATATAATTATTTAAAACGTTTCAAATAATTAAAAATACCAATCTTAATCATTTTAGTTATAGTAAATCCGAAGTTTAAATTTAAAACATAAACCTTTCAAATAATTCAATTCCAATAAATAACTCAAAATCAAGAAATTATATGGGTATGTGTCATTTCAACCACTATCCAAAATCAAAATTTCCAAATCAATGGAAAACGCTTGGGTTATCATTTCAATCCATAGCGATAATATATATATATATATATATATATATATATATATATATATAAACATCCAATCATCCAAAATGTCAACCAATAACATCCATCACAATCCAACATCCAAATCAGCCAATAAATAACATCAATCAATTGATTATCATTATTAGGTGTTTAACTAGCAATTTATATTCAATATTAATTAAACGGCAATTCAATTCTATATAAATTCAAAGTTAATTTAAATGAAAATCTAATAATACCAAACAGTAATCAATAAATGTCTAATCACATCAAAATTTAATTAACTAACATAAGATAATTTAGTATTCGTGAGTGGGTCCAAACACTCACCTTTGATATTTAGAACACGAAAATCCAAAGAAAGATGCCTTTTCCAACAGTCTTCAAACTCAGCCGAACCTATTTCGTGTCGTCGGGAATTCTAGTACTAGTCCAATGGAAGAAACTACGCATGTATTGGAGCTCATATGTGGATGATATTCAAGTTATAAAGATATATTAAAAAAATACGTACACATTTAATTATTAAAATAGGAAACTTTAATAACTAACGTTTTCAAATTTTATGTACCCAAAACAAAGGCAAGAAGTAGAAAGCCAAAACCATGAAAGCTAATTCTCATTTTTCATTTTTTTTGAAGGCTTCTTGCAAAAGAAAGCAACGTGGTGAGGAAAGGTGTGGATGTGGCTGAGGAAGAAATAGATGCTCACACTTTTTTTTGAACATAGCTTTAATAAAAATAAGTTGGCAGTAACTAAATGGAGGTATAAAGCTTTGTTGACATTGGGACTTTGAGTAAAAAATAGAGACCCTGATGTTTGAAAAACAATGAAGTTCTAGGGGAAAGAATGAGACATGATATGAAAAAAAGAAGAAAGGGAAGTAACAAACGAAATAGGTGTTGAAGGGACAAATAAAATGAAGCTATATGATCTAAGTAAATGCTTTGGGTAATAAAATAAACAAAACGAAAGAATGAGAAAGGATGAGAATCAACATTTCAACTACATCAGAGAATTGTAATAAAACCAAAATTTGGAAATAGTGGCAAGTGTATTGAATAATAAGGAAATGAAGTGTGACGTCCCGGAAATTTTAAGCAATTTAAATTGGGATATTTAATCAATTTGGAGTATTAAAAAGTTTAATTTTAACTTGAACTTCAAATATCAATATTTATTGGATATTTAATTGATGAATTTAATTTTTGGAAATTGGGTAAAATGCAAATCTGGAATTTTAAGCCTGTTAAAGCCTGTTAAAGATAAGTTGAAGGCTTGTAAAATTTATATTGATAACACTGGAAATCATAGAAGTTGTAAAATTGAAATTAACAGTGGTATGTTCAGTTTTAAAATTTTGATTGTTTAATTTGAATTTAAAAATAACCTTTTGAGGCATAGTCTCGGAATTCGACAAAACCAGTTCCATTTGGTCCGTAATATTGAATTATTACTGGATTTCAATATTCGTAGTATTTGGAGTGATCGTTTGGCCGTGCGATAAGTAAACGGGCTGAAAATTTATTTGAAATTTAACATAAAAACTGGATTCAAAAAGCTATCTTATTTATACGATTGAGTTAGTCCTCGAAACCTTTTTCATTGCGTTCGTAATAGGGATATAACATTATAAACGCCTAGCGGCACGTTGCGATAGGAGGTCGAGATTTTAGGTTGTGTAATTCGAGTCAATCTTAATTCAAATTTAAATCAAATTAAAATGTTAGTTAACCAGTCAAATTAATATCACGTCAAACTTTATTTCCCATCGTTCAAATCAAAGCAGAAAAAATAAAATCTAAGGCTGATATCTTTCTTTAGAAGCCACTTCTCTATATGACAGCACGTTTTCCTCTTTTCTTCGTCCTCTGAAAATCATTCAAACGAGGTTCAAATTCGTTCATTGTTTTTCTTTTCAGTTCATAAACTCGCGAATTTCCTTTTCGTTTTTCCCTTCTATTCGAAGCCGAGGCTTCCTATCTCTCTCTTCGAATCAAAGCCGATCCTTTTTCTTTTTCCAAATCAAAATCGAAGCCTCCAATTTCGGAAAAAATAAAATAAACAAATAAAACCAAAACGAAATCAGTGGAAGATCGAATCAAATTGAATGGCGTTCGAACACTCTAGGGTTGAAGGCGGCATGTTCGTGGGTGGTTCGAAGTTGAGGACGAAGCTCAGATTCTATCATTATCGATTTGGTCCTCGCGATGGTAAGTAGGGTTCGGCAACGTCAACGCTAGGGTGAGGTTTTGGGGAAAACTCGGTCATCAGATCAGTTCGCGACTCGAGTTCATGGGGAGACGGCAATGGACCGATGTCAGTTGGTGTCATTGACTTTGTTTGCGATGTTGGCTTTTAAGGATCGCCTTTATGCACTATTCTAAGCAGTAAGGTATTAGTTGATTCTGCAGTTATTGATTTCTTCATTTTCTAGTTTGATTTAATAACAATATGTGCAGTTTTTATATATATAGAAGATTTTACAGTAAAGTATAAAACCCCTTCTGTTTTGGGATTACTAGGAAAAATAGTTTATTGAAAAGAAAAATTTGTTAAAATCAAATTATTAATTTAAAACCCAATGATTATCTTTAAATTAAATTATTGGTAAATTTAATTAATTTATTGGTAAATTGTTGGTAGGTTATCTCGGATATTAGTAAAACACATAAATATTTATACTAGGTACAAAATTAGGAAGTAATAGTAATGATGGAAATGGATTACAAAACGGAAAGCGAAGGTGAGTTAATCTCACTCAGTTCAATTTAAATTTAAATTTAAATTTGAATCATTTAATTTAAATGATTGATTGTATGATTGAATTGATTGACGTGATATAGTATAGTATAATTTGAATTTGGCATATTATGTGATGCTAACGTCTGTGGATGCAGGGAAAAACAGGTTGGAGGGATCCAACTAGACCCCTCAACTTTTATTTAAATTATTTAGAATTCTCTGCCCTGGTTATTGAATATTCTATGATGCATTAAGTGGAAGTATTGAATGCTATGGTTTGGATGATATAATTGAGAATAGTAAATTACCAAAAATATAAATTTGATGTTTGGATGAAAATGAAAGAAGTGAAACTGCAAGTAAAATAATTATAGACTAAATTTAAAAATGACTTGGGAAGAAACAAAGTAAATTTAAATTTCTAATAAGTGAATCGTGGGGATGAAGGGGAAAATTTGAATAAACAACAAGTTGATGAATTTTCAAAATTCAGTGTTATTATTTAAAGGTACAAAACATTTATTTAAAAGCTAAGATTTTAAACTATTGAAAGAATAAGGGAAAAGTTAGGAAAAAATATCTGGCATTTGTATATTTCAGTTAAAGGTTTTAAAATCAAAAGGGAAAATAATAATAGTAATAACAACAATAATTAAGTCCATACGTAATGAATTGTGTAATGAATTAGATAATTAAAGAAGTTTATTTCAAAATAAAATAAATTGGAAATCAATTTGGGAAATTGATTTAAGTGCTTGAAGTTGGAATTTTCTCTGGATGGCCAAGTACACGTTTTTAAAGGTAAATTTGTAAATATAAATTAAATGTTTTAAAGTTGTTTTTAAAGAAATCACGTTTTGTAAAATTTATTATTTATAATACTAAATTTTAAAAGTAAGAATTCCCTTTTAATCTATTATAGCAATAATTATTTTAAGAGTGACATGGTATTTTATTTTTAAAAGTAAAATCTAGTTTTAAATTTTATTTAGTAACATTATTTTCAAATATTCATATAAAATGTATTTTTAACAAATCATTGAAGTAGTTTTAACTTAAATTTTATAAAGTACATTTCTAAGTAATTTGTTTTTAATTATTTTAAAAATCTAGTTTGTGCTTGGTAATTTCAGAGGAGATAGAAAATATTTGGGAAAGTTGATTCTGAAAATAAAGATGGTTTCGAAACTGTTTTCAAAGGATTGAAAATAGAAATATATCTTGTCAAGATATTTTGAGGTTAATAAATAAATAATTAGGAAAATTATTTATTGTTGGATGGATGTTTGTGAATATTAATTGATAGTTAAATAACCGACTATCAATATTGGACAAATGCGTTGATCGTTTCGAAGAGACCGGGATCGTGATTAATTTCTCGAAAACCACTTCGATCTGGTTTGTACGTTTCGTGCGAAAAATGTGTTCGGAGTCGAAGATGGAGCAGTGAAGTGCAAGGGCTAGTCGCTACTAATCCTGAGGATATTTCCAAAATGGATGTAGTAGGAGTAGTGCCTTCGGTTCCGTTCGAACCTGGGACGGACTTGTATGGATGAATGCTTGCGAAACATCGTCAGGTGGGCGATGGGCATTCTAAGTGAAACGTTCGAAAGGTAACGCTTAGCCTCAAGCGTCATCAACCGGGAATGACTGAAAATCAGGGGATATGCAGCAAGGTTAGGTGGGTCATGCCCAAGCAGGAAAAGATATTTCCCCTGTCTAGATGTCCCTTTTTTATTTCGGCTTAGTGGGTGGTTGGTCGCGCCAACCACGGGGTTTATCTTGTTCGGGATTGTTCAGCGAGGAATGGTTCCGGCCTTGTGTTGCAGGGGACGAATGGAGTAATCCTCTGTACGGTGATCTAGGCCCCGTACTGTGACAGGTGGTACCCCAGTGCCTAGACATTGTTGGAAATCCATTCTCCCTACGAGCCTTGTACGAGTTTTGTTTGTATTACCCACTTTTGTGGCTAGTGCAGGAATTTAATGAATGTAACAATTTCGGCTATTTTATAAGTATTTGTATATAGACCCTATTATAATATCAGAGGATTTCTATAAAAATTGTTTTAGCTATCATAAGGTAAAAACCCGACATGTTTATTTGCGGCGTGGTCTTACGAGATCCTTTTGTTTTTCAAAGTATTTTTGAAACTTTAATAATCAATTGGGTGTGATTTTCTCACGCTGGTAATCCAGACTGACTCGGGTATTATTTAACTGTGATGCTCGGGTCAGACCGAGTATTATAGGATACAGGATATGATGCTGTGGAGCTCAGGAGACGAGCTGGATAACGATACGTATAGTCGTACTTGTTATATATATATTCCGCTGTTTGAGTTGTTGTGTATTCATTGTATGTTGTTGATGTGAGCTGTGACTGATGTACTCTGATGATGTAATATGTGTAAACAGATATATTTGATTTTGAGTAAAGATTATTTACTGCCTATTATATTTTATTCCGCTGCGATGGTTAGATTCTGATGTTGTTTTCTTGTTTTCTCTTCTTCTACCTCTTCTTCTTAAACCCAAATGGTTCGTATTTCTGTGCAATTTGAGTTGATTGTTGTAGAATAGTGTTGACTCAAGGGGTCCGGATTTGCGGGCTGTTTCACTTGGTATCAGAGCATAGGTTGGTGATAACCTTGGCTCTGGTGGGAATTACTCATAAAATAGAGTCTATAGTACTCTTGAATGAGTTTGAGCGTATAAATAGATATGAGCGCGTATTTTTTAGTGAATATAAAATGATTTTATATTGTGTTGATTGGTTTATTGAGTGGTTTATGGATTCTGGTCAATACGAGTAATTAACGTTATTGATAGGGATCTCTAAACACTTGAATAGAACAATTCGACACAATATTGTTTTAAACAGGGTAAATGAAATAATTTTACGCAAATTATTTTTGTATATGAAAGATGTAATTTTTGTAAAGTATTATAGTACTTGGATGCTTGATTGTTAAGGAATGATAATATTAAATTATTAACACTATTGTGAAGAAATTGAATAAGAATTGGAACTTATAACCAAAGTTAAGGAAATAAACACATTATAAAATATAAAATTCGTAAATATGAATTATAAATGAAATTTATAAATTGAAATATAACCAAATAAGGAATTGTATGAGCATAAGATATGCGAA
Organism: Allium cepa; assembly: GCA_030765085.1. Classification (NCBI taxonomy): domain Eukaryota; kingdom Viridiplantae; phylum Streptophyta; class Magnoliopsida; order Asparagales; family Amaryllidaceae; genus Allium; species Allium cepa. The sequence continues at coordinate 790,128,874 of CM060937.1, read as the reverse complement.
TAAAATTATAGTAAAATTGATTTAAAGGAGGATTTGGAAATTTAAATCCCGGAAATTTGGAAGTGTTTGTCAAAAGTATTTGATGAATAATAACATAATTGTTTTGGAGATACTTCCGAAAGGAAAATTGTTTTAAAATGGATTTTGGAAGTGAAATAGCATTGAAATCACTTGGATTATTGGAAAATAATTCTGATGATGACGGCCGCATCATCAGTATTCATTTTCGAATTTCGAAGTGATGATTGCTGCCAAATTGTTTTGTTCAGGAAAAGCTGGTTGTTTTGAAATTTTCAAAAGGAAATTTGTTGAAAATAAAAGCCAGGTTTGGTTTAATTTTTGAGAAGTGTGATTGCGATGTTGGAGATTTCAAAATGTTTTGAAACCAAAAGCCGGTATTTTAAAAATCCTGATAAGATGGGTTATAAGTTTATAAGTTAGGATGATTTTAAATCAGGAATCGAATATAAACTTTGAAGGTTGGAATTTAAATTTAAAGAGAAAAGTTGAAAATGAAAATTAACTTGGATTTGGAAATAAAAATTTGATTGGATTGAAATTTATTGAATAAGCTGAAATAATATCCAGTTGTATTCGAATCAGGTTGGAATCGAATTGAGTTAAATAACTCCGAATTAAGATAAAATTGAATTGGAATAAAAATTTAGCTGAATTATTGAATGGAATTAAATTCTTACCTGGATAAATGAAAAATAAGTTGCATAAGGATTGAATTGAAGTAAATACATTAGAGTAACTTGTAAGAGAAATGAAGAATCCATAGGAATAAAATATGCTTGGGTTATAAATAAGCATAGGGCTTGAGTTAAAAATAAAAGAATAATATATTCAAGCCTATGATGAATGGAATTGTGTAAATAATAAGTTGTGACTTATTAAATTTGAAAAGTAAGATACAAAATTTCAAAATAAATATTATTGATGAATTGGAGAATAAAATGAAAATCCAAACTTGAATTATCAAATAAATATTGAACTTAAGAGAATAAAGTGAAATGATATTTGGAATAAAAATTCAAGTGTTGGATTATAAATAGATAATAAATTAGTTAATGAAATTGAATTGTGAGTTTATGGTGAAGTTTGGAAATAAACTCAAGTTATAAATTAAAATTGATTCAAATTGTTGATGGAGTGAAAGTATTTGAGAATGAAGCTGAATTGTGAGTTAATAAATTGGGTGGCAAATTAAAAGTGAAGAACAGAATCAGAACTTGAGTTATTAATTAAAATTAGACTTGAAGTGTTAATAAAGTAAATATAATTTGTAAAGTGTAGAATAAAAATGAAATGGATTAAAATAGAAATGGTTTGAATGTGCAAATAAAATCCAAATAAGTGAAGATAACCTGGAAAATAGCCAGGTAATAAATGGAATGTGTTGAATCTGGAAAGTTAAATTTTATAGTAACCAATCAAATGAAATTTGCAGATTTAAAATGGGATTGGATTAGAATAAAATCAAGTTAAATTGAAAAGAGAAAATTTACTTGTAAAATGAAAATGAGTTTAGGTGTAAAATTTGAATAAATTGAGGTTAATGGACTTAAGCTAAATGAATGAAGAAGAGTTGAATTGAATTCAACTTAAACGAAGCTTAATAATATTGGATTGGTTTTAAATCAAGTGAAAATAAATTTTTAATCGAAATAAAATTCGATGAGCTATAAATAATATTAATGGAATGAAATTCCAGAAGAAATAATTGCAAACCATTTAAAAATTATTAAGGAATTGAAATAACTTGAGACAATAAGGAAAATAGAATGTTTCAAGTTTATTAGAATGGTTTAAGTGAATGTGGATAAATTAATTTTATTGAATAAATAAATGGATGGAATAAGTAAGTATCAAATGAAAAGTGGTTTAAATAAGTTGAGAAATGATTATTGAATGAAGTAGCTTGGATTGTCTTCGAGCTAAATAAAATAGTTTGGGATAAACTAACATGGAATGAAATGTAAATAAATGGATGGTAAATGAAATTTAAATGGAATGTGTTGAGCTAAATAAATGAGTGAGGATGGATTAAAATTTGAAATGCAATGAAAATGAGGATACATGGATTGTGAATAAATTTAAAATGGAATAGAATTGAGTATAAATTGAGTTAAAATCCATTTAAAATTGATTATAAAACTCAAGTACTTATTTATTCACATAGATCTTGTCAAATTGCAAAGAATAAATTATCATTGGATGTAAATGGAAGTAATTAAAATTCTATGAGTTGATAGAAGTAAAATAAATTGATTTTGAAAGCAATTGAATTAAATATGAGTTCAATCTGCTTAAGAATAAATTAAAAGTAAGCAATTGAGTTCTAAACCATTCAAATTGATGGAGTTGTATACGAATGAATCGAAAACCGTCCGAATTGAGTGAAAATGGTTATAAATAAATTGGAACAGTTGAGTAGGCATGGAAACTATATAAACTGCTTACAGGAAAATGTTTGGTATGAGTTTCTTTTAGAATTCATATGTTTTAACTATTATAAATAAGTGAAATGTAGTTAAACTGCATATATTTGGCACTTACATGTTTAAATTGAGTAAGTACAGTTACCTGGAAGCCGTGTGGCTGGATTTGGTTGTGCTATTTGCTAAAAATAATAAGTTGCTTGCTTAAAATGCTAAATAAGGTACGCCTACGAAATTAAAATAGGAAATATGAACTGTTTTTGGTTTTTCCGACCGTGTGGGTCGATGTATATATATTTATCTCTTTTGTCAAATTGCAAAAGCTCCTCCATACAAAAAGGACTCTGCCAAAAAATTTCAGGAATTTTGGGAGTTAGAAAATTTTTGGAAATTTTGGAAAATTTTGTTAACGACAAAAGAATTTCAAATTGGAAATTGAAATAAGTTAGTACATAAAACTAATTAACATAAGGACATGAATTAGTATAAATGAAAAATAAAATTTAAATATTTAGAGTTTAAGATAAATTGAATTCATATGGAAATGAAAGAATCAATTTGAATAGAAAGGATATAAACTGAAGTGGTAAGGTGAAAATGAATATAAGAAGCATATAGAATGCTTATACTAAACTTAAGTATAAGGAATGGTGAATTCTTAATTGGAAATTGATATTAGAAATTTAATCTAAAACAATATTGGAATGAGTAAATATTGACCTTTTGTGAGAAAGTCGATAAAATGTTTTGGGAATATTGGGATTGGATATTGGTGCTAGACAGGATATGCAGGTAATATAAAGGGAAAAGAGATTTGGTTTTGATTTCAGAAAGATAAATATGAATTGCCCAACAAAAAGGTATGTATTTACATTTGGTGAGAATTTGATTGGGATTTTGGATTAAGCCACTTGGCTTTTTGTTTTCTTTTTGGATTTGGGAGGCCGTGGAGCCATTTTGTAGTTGTACCGAGCTAGCCGCGCAAAGGAGGCGCTGGCGAAATTTTTCGGGAATTCAGGGAGTTAGAAAATTTTTGAGAAAATTTTGATAATTCCAAATTGGTTTTAAATTGAAACTTGAATGATTGGGCAAATAGGTTTGCTTGCAAATTAGGGAAAGATTTGGAAAGGTAATAAGAAAGGAAATGCGTCGTTTATTAAAAAGATAATTGGTAGGATGTTAAATGGTTGGTTTTGGACAAATAGTAACGGGTATTGGACCATTCTTCCTAACTAGTAATTTCGGGGACGAAATTCTTTTAAGGGGGGAGGAATGTGACGACCCGGAAATTATAAGCAATTTAAATTGGGATATTTAATCAATTTGGAGTATTAAAAAGTTTAATTTTAACTTGAACTTCAAATATCAATATTTATTGGATAATTAGTTGATGAATTTAATTTTTGGAAATTGGGTAAAATGTTAATCTGAAATTTTAAGCTTGTTAAAGCCTGTTAAAGATAAGTTGAAGGCTTGTAAAATTTATATTGATAACACTGGAAATCATAGAAGATGTAAAATTGAAATTAACAGTGGTTTGTTCAGTTTTAAAATTTTGATTGCTTAAATTGAATTTAAAAATAACCTTTCGAGGCACGGTCTCAGAATTCGATGAAACCAGTTACGTTTGGTCTGTAATATTGAATTATTACTGGATTTCAATATTGGTAGTATTTGGAGTGATCATTTGGCTGTGCGATAAGTAAATGGGCTGAAAATTTAATTGAAATTTAACATAAAAACGTGATTCAAAAATCTATCTTCTCTATATGATCGAGTTAGGCCTCGAAACCTTTTTCATTGCGTTCGTAATAGGGATATAACATTATAAACGCCTAGCGGCACGTTGCGATAGGAGGTCGAGATTTTAGGTTGTGTAATTCAAGTCAATTTTAATTCAAATTTAAATCAAATTAAAATGTTAGTTATCCAGTCAAATTAATATCACGTCAAACTTTATTTCCCATCGTTCAAATCAAAGCAGAAAAAAAAATATCAAAGGCTGCTATCTTTCTTTAGAAGCCACTTCTCTATATGACAGCACGTTTTCCCCTTTTCTTCGTCTTCTGAAAATCATTCAAACGAGGTTCAAATTCGTTCATTGTTTTTCTTTTCAGTTCATAAACTCGCGAATTTCCTTTTCGTTTTTCCCTTCTATTCGAAGCCTAGGCTTCCTATCTCTCTCTTCGAATCAAAGCCGATCCTTTTTCTTTTTCCAAATCAAAATCGAAGCCTCCAATTTCGAAAAAAATAAAATAAACAAATAAGACCAAAACGAAATCAGTGGAAGATCGAATCAAATTGAATGGCGTTCGAACACGCTAGGGTTGAAGGCGGCATGTTCGTGGGTGGTTCGAAGTTGAGGACGAAGCTCAGATTCTATCGATGTCGATTTGGTCCTCGCGATGGTAAGGAGGGTTCGGCAACGTCAACGCTAGGGTTCTGGAAAGCATGGTTGTTCGACCTGCTGCGACGTTGCGGGATCGCGAGTGTGAGGTTTTGGGGAAAACTCAGTCATCAGATTAGTTCGCGACTCGAGTGCATGGGGAGACGGCAATGGACCGATGTCAGTTGGTGTCATTGACTTTGTTTGCGATGCTGGCTTTTAGGGATCGCCTTTATGCACTATTCTAAGCAGTAAGGTATTAGTTGATTCTGCAGTTATTGATTTCTTCATTTTCTAGTTTGATTTAATAACAATATGTGCAGTTTTTATATATACAGAAGATTTTACAGTAAAGTATAAAACCCCTTCTGTTTTGGGATTACTGGGATAATAGTTTATTGAAAAGAAAAATTTGTTAAAATCAAATTATTAATTTAAAAACCAATGATTATTTTTAAATTAAATTATTGGTAAATTTAATTAATTTATTGGTAAATTGTTGGTAGGTTATCTCGGATATTAATAAAACACATAAATATTTATACTAGGTACAAAATTGGGAAGTAATAATAAAGATGGAAATGGATTACAAAACGGAAAGCGAAGGTGAGTTAATCTCACTCAGTTCAATTTAAATTTAAATTTAAATTTGAATGATTTAATTTAAATGATTGATTGTATGATTGAATTGATTGACGTGATATACTATAGTATAATTTGAATTTGGCATATTATGTGATGCTAACGTCTGTGGATGCAGGGAAAAACAGGTTGGAGGGATCCAACTGGACCCCTCAACTTTTATTTAAATTATTTAGAATTCTCTACTCTGGTTACTGAATATTCTATGATGCATTAAGTGGAAGTATTGAATACTATGGTTTGGATGATATAATTGAGAATAGTAAATTACCAAAAATATAAATTTGATGTTTGGATGAAAATGAAAGAAGTGAAATTGCAAGTAAAATAATTATAGACTAAATTTAAAAATGACTTGGGAAGAAACAAAGTAACTTTAAATTTCTAATAAGTGAATCCTGGGGATGAAAGGGAAAATTTGAATAAACAAGAAGTTGATGAATTTTTAAAATTCTGTGTTATTATTTAAAGGGACAAAACATTTATTTAAAAGCTAAGATTTTAAAATATTGAAAGAATAAGGGAAAAGTTAGGAAAAAAAATCTGGCATTTGTATATTTCAGTTAAAGGTTTTAAAATCAAAAGGGAAAATAATAATAGTAATAACAACAATAATTAAGTCCATACGTAATGAATTGTGTAATGAATTAGATAATTAAAGAAGTTTATTTCAAAATAAAATAAATTGGAAATCAATTTGGGAAATTGATTTAAGTGCTTGAAGTTGGAATTTTCTCTGAATGGCCAAGTACACGTTTTTAAAGGTAAATTTGTAAATATAAATTAAATGTTTTAAAGTTGTTTTTAAAGAAATCACGTTTTGTAAAATTTATTATTTCTAATATTAAATTTTAAAAGTAAGAATTCCCTTTTAATCTATTAAAGCAATAATTATTTTTAAGAGTGACTTGTTATTTGATTTTTAAAAGTGAAATCTTGTTTTAAATTTTATTTAGTAACCTTATTTTCAAATATTCATATAAAATGTATTTTTAACAAATCATTGGAGTAGTTTTAACTTAAATTTTATAAAGTACATTTCTAAGTAAAGTGTTTTTAATTATTTTAAAAATCTAGTTTGTGCTTGGTAATTTCAGAGGAGATAGAAAATATTTGGGAAAGTTGATTCTGAAAATAAAGATGGTTTCGAAACTGTTTTCAAAGGATTGAAAATAGAAATATATCTTGTGAAGATATTTTGAGGTTAATAAATAAATAATTAGGAAAATTATTTATTGTTGGATGGATGTTTGTGAATATTAATTGATAGTTAAATAACCGACTATCAATATTGGACAAATGCGTTGATCGTTTCGAAGAGACCGGGATCGAGAATAATTTCTCGAAAACCACTTCGATCTGGTTTGTACGTTTCGTGCGAAAAACGTGTTCGGAGTCGAAGATGGAGCAGTGAAGTGCAAGGCTAGTCGCTACTAATCCTGAGGATATTTTCAAATGAATGTAGTAGGAGTGGTGCCTTCGGTTCCGTTCGAACCCGAGACGGACTTGTGTTAATGCTAAAATTTGAACGCTGACACCCCGGTGTGTAAAGTGTAGTTGTGAAAGCACCACCCGATGATTTGGGAACAGAGTATAAGCAGAAAACTGCATAACAAATAGTAAACAACAGCAATTTTATAGTGGTTCGGCTTAATAGTTTGCCTACGTCCACTTTGAATATCTTTATTGATGAATTCGTTACAGATTGATACAATTATTCCCAAGTACAATAAACTTTGAATTACTAAACACTTTGAACGAATAGCTTAAACTTCAATGTAAGTGAAAGTCTTCAAATCCATGTCGGATGTATGAGAATCCTTCTTGAAGTTGTCGATAGCGTTCTACGTGTCTTGAAAGCTTTGAGTGTCGAGTTGGTTTGGAATGCAGCAGAGTATCAGTACTTAGAAAGAATGAGCCCCCCAAAAGTCCCCTGAATGTTGGAGATGGCCATGTATTTATAGGCAAATTTCTGGGTTGGAATTGTTGCCGAAGTCATAGGTCATGACCGACTCAGGATGAGTCGTATGTCGTGACCGACTTAAATATCACGAGTCAGCAGGCAGCGACATAAGTGAAGCGGCATTGAGTTTGCTTATTGTTTGCTTAGGTCGCCAGCAACTTATAATAGGTCATTAGACATCTTAAGTTACTTGAGTCGTTGGAAAACTTGGGTCGGTCTGCCTCATGAGTTGTTAACTCCATGAGTCGTTAACCCGTTGAGTCGGCCGGCACCTTTAAGTCGCTTAGGTTATAACCCGGTGAGTCGCTGTCCCTCTTGAGTCATTGAGTCGTAACCCTTCAAGGCCGTTGAGTCGGTAACTCCTTATGTTAGGTCGGTAATCAGTTGTGTCGGTAATCATTGTGAGTCGTGAGCCTTTCTTGAGTCGCTTGAGAAGAGGATTAACAACTTGTATGAATGAATGCTTGTGAAACATCGTCAGGTGGGCGATGGGCATTCTAAGTGAAACGTTCTAAAGGTAACGCTTAGCCTCAAGCCTCATCAACCGGGAATGACTGAAAATCAGGGGATATGCAGCAAGGTTAGGTGGGTCATGCCCAAGCAGGACAAGATATTTCCCATGTCGAGATGTCCTTTTTTTATTTCGGCTTAGTGGGTGGTTGGTCGCCCCAACTACGGGGTTTATCTTGTTCGGGACTGTTCAGCAAGGAATGGTTCCGGCCTTGTGTTGCTGGGCATGAAGGGAGTAATCGTCGGTACGGTGATCTGGGCCCCGTACTGTGACAGGTGGTACCCCAGTGCATAGTCATTGTTGGAAATCCATTCTCCCTACGAGCCTTGTACGAGTTTTGTTTGTATTACCCACTTTTGTGGCTAGTAGCTGGAATTTAATGAATGTAACATTTTCGGCTATTTTATAAGTATTAGTATATAGACACTATTATAATATCAGAAGATTTCTATAAAAATTATTTTAGCTATCGTAAGGTAAAAACCCGACATGTTTATTTGTGGCGTGGTCTTACGAGATGCTTTTGTTTTTCAAAGGATTTTTGAAACTTTAATAATCAATTGGGTGTGATTTTCTCACGCTGGTAATTCAGACTGACTCGGGTATTATTTAACTGTAATGCTCGGGTCAGACCGAGTGTTATAGGATACAGGATATGATGGTGTGGAGCTTAGGAGACGAGCTGGATGACGATACGTATAGTCGTACTTGTTATATATATATTCTGCTGTTTGAGCTGTTGTGTATTCATTGTATGTTGTTGATGTGAGCTGTGACTGATGTACTCTAATGATGTAATATGTGTAAACAGATATATTTGATTTTGGGTAAAGATTCTTTACTACCTATTATATTTTATTCCGCTGCGATGGTTAGATTCTGATGTTGTTTTTTTGTTTTCTCTTCTTCTACCTCTTCTTCTTAAACCCAAATGGTTTGTATTTCTGTGCAACTTGACTTGATTGTTGTAGAATTGTGTTGACTCAAGGGGTCCGGATTTGCGGGCTGTTTCATGAAGGGACCGCATAGGATCTAATTAATTGTATGTTCGACTCAATTAAATATATTGACACCAAATATACGTTTTTTTCACACCCGTTTAAACATAATTAACGTACAATAAATAAATTTTACTACAACAACCTGTGTAACGTTACACAAAATGAAAGATGATCAGGAGCTCAAATTTAAGTTTTTTTTCAAAATAAACATTTTCTTAGAGCGCAATTACGAAACCTGAAAAGTTAATTTAGTCTAAATTTCAAGATTAGTGTTAAAATCACTTATGTATAGCCTCAAATCGATATTTAATGATTGTAAAATTTTATTTTTTATAAAATTATTTTTACCATCAAAATGAAAATGTTTATTTTATTTTCATTAAAACATTTTTTTATTTTAACAATAATGTATGTTTCTTTCGTTAAATCCACTTAATAAAATTAATGTTTCTTTTTTGACTCTTTTAAATCAAAAGATTCCAAATCGACATAATTGTAATTAATTTCAAAATTACACTTTAAAACAGATCCTAGTAAATGTACATTACTTTTATTAAACGCCATTAATTTCAAATAAGTTCTCTTTCCCTTTTATTGAAAGATTCTGTTAACTCCATCTCGGCCATGACTCACCGATCTAGCATATCAAACAGTTAGCGACCCAACGTTCTGCCGACCCAAGGCACAAATGGATGCCGACTTAGTATCTTAGCATGGAAGACCGACCTAACTGCATAAGGTTTAAGAGGGATACCGACCTAAGGGGCTTGAGAAGCAGACCGATCTAAGGCCTCAAAGAAAGTTCGGACCTAACGTCTTGGAGTAATGCCGACTTAAGGCTCAAAGGAAGTTCCGACTCAACAGCCTTAGCTTGTTGCAGACCTAACGTATGAACCGACTCAGAATGAGTGACGACTCAACTTATTACCGACTTAACAGGGACAGCGACTCACCGGGTTATAACCTTGGTGCTTTAAAGATGTTGGCCGACTCATGGGGCAAACCGAACTAAGGCCGATGGTAGGTCGTTCATGACCTAAGAAAGCGAATCGGATACCTCATCATTTTATGTCATGGCCCCATAACTCGTACACGACTCATGACCTGGGCCCATAATTCGTTTACGACTTTGGACTAGCGTGAAATCAGGTTAGTCGGCTTAACTCTACTAGACCGTGGATTTGCCTCTATAGGTCGGCCGCGACTCAACTAAAGTCAGTCACGACTCAGAACTTGGGTGAAAAATTCTTACCCAGATTTGCCTATAAATAGAAAGCCATCTCCAACATTCGAAGGACTTTTTGGATCATTCTCTTCGTGACATCAAGGCTCTACCATCTTCAAGACAATCTGAACTCCATCACTTCAAACTCACGCAAGATTTTTAGACCAAACTTCGCACAAAGATTCGACATATCCAATCATGGATTCAAAGAACTCTGTGGCATTGAAGTTCTTTCTAGCTACTTGTCTTTTTGAATTGAGTTGGATTGTAATTGAAAGAGATTGTAATAAGTTGTAATTCAGTCAGCAATAAAAAGGATTGAAGTGGACGTAGGCTTGATCATAAGCCGATCCACTATAAAACTGTTGTTGTTTACTGTTTTTTCTGCAGTTTTCTGCTTATACTCTGTTCCCGAATCATCCGGTGGTGCTTTCACAACTACACTTTACACACCGGGGTGTTAGCGTTCACATTTTGGCGTTAACATTTTTGGTGCTTTCACTGAGAACTGAACTCAGGGTGAATTATCATCATTGCTCCATGAAAGTTTGTTGAAGTAATCTCTCTGAAGACTAGAAGTTTATCTGAAATCATGGCTCCATGGAGAAGGAGTAGATCTGTTAGATCTGGAAATGTTCAAGAGGGAACTTCCGCTTCCCCGGTACCTAATCAAGCCACTCCACATGTTGGGGTTACAAAAGCAGAGTTGGATGCTGTAATCTTAGGGCTGAACCAGCAGATAAATGCCCAAAGTGCACAATTGGAGGCTCAGAATGCCCAAAATGCTCTAATTTTGAATAGGTTGAACGATTTGCTCGGGACAAACCGTCAACCAACGAGTAATGAAAGGAAATTTGCTTGCAACGTTCATGATGCTGAAGAAAGGAACGTTCCTGAGAGGGCTGCCAACCCCTTTGAGCAGACACTTCCTGAGGTTGGTGGATCTAAAGCTCGAAATGATGAGGGGTATCTTTCTGAAATGGTTCGACAAATCATGAAAGAGAGCATGCAAAGAAATGAAGACGAGAAAGAACGGGGTTTCGCTCCAAGTAAAACCCCGTTTACCGAAAGGATCTTAAAGGCTGAGTTTCCGAGGAAGTTCGTCCCTCCAACCATTCCAGCTTATAAGGGGACAAGCGACCTGAACGAATTCTTGTATAAGTATGATTGGCACATGACAGGTGCCAGAGCTTATGATGAAATAAAGTGCCGATATTTTCCTGTATATCTGGAAGGTGTAGCCCTGCTTTGGTTCACCAAGCTACCAATCCGGTCTATAGATCAGTTTTCTGACCTAACCCGGAAATTCAAGGAGCAGTTCAGAATATATGCTTTAAAAGCCAAAGATATCATGTCGTTGTCAAGTTTAGAACAGAATCCAGGGGAAACTATCAGATCTTTCTTAAATCGCTTTAATATAGCGCTGGCCGAGGTAGACAATGTAGAACCACGAATGATCTTGACTTATCTGATGAGGGCCATTGACAAGTCGAGTGAATTTGGAAAATGGCTAAACATGAAGGAACCAAATTCCCTTGAAAAATTCTACAAGAAAGCAGATGAGTTCATACGCCTGGAAAGCCGTCCTGTACCGGTGAAGGCAGTATTGGAAAAAGGTGAAGATAACATTGCTGCTCCACGCAAGAGTGAATCTGTAGTGCAGAAAAGGGGAAATAACGATGAGAAGAAACAGAAAAATCTGAAGAAGCCTTGTTCCTTCAAGCCATCGGAATATACTCCTTTATCAGATACGCCGGAGCGTATTTACCATGCCACTAAAGATTCTGTCGATTATCCTAAACCTCCTATTCTGAGAACCGGGAAAAAAGCTGTACAAAGCGGGAAGTTCTGCTGCTTTCATAATCAACCCGGTCATGATACCGATGAATGCCGCGAATTGAAAAATTTGATTGAAGAGTTGATAAGGGAAAACAAGCTGCAGCAATTTGTGGAAAAGAATATCAGCAATCCTGCTTCGTCTAGTCAGGGGCGACAAGCTCCTGCTCATCAACCCAGGACAAGTGAGAAGGCTACAGGGCATGAATCCGGAAGGCCTGTTATCAATGTCATTACGGGGGGACCTCACCCAACAGGCAGGAGCTGGGGGGAGATGGAAAGGTATACCCAGGCTTTGAAATATGTACCGATCGAAGAAGATGTCTTTGTTTTGGAAGATGCTACGCCCCTGAAACAACAAAGAACTTTCAATGATGATATTGTGTTCAGAGCCAGGGATTCCACAGGTGTTGAAGCTCCTACCTTGGATCCCTTATTCATCTCGGCTGGTATCGGGCCAGCTATTGTCAGAAGAGTTCTCATTGATTGTGGTGCATCCTGTAATATCCTCTTCAAGAAAACATTCGACCAAATGAAGATCCCTATGGCTGATGTGCAAGCCTTGTCACAGGAAATCGATGGCTTCACTGGGGAGCCAAAGCAGCTGATAGGAACCATTGATTTGCTTGTAGAACTCGGAGAGGGAGAAAGAAAAGTAGTCCGCAAGCAAACTTTTGTAATTGTTGACGAATTTTCTGCTTATAATGCTTTCCTTGGCCGTCCAACTCTTGCAGCGTTCAAAGCTGTCCTGGCCCTATGGTGCCTCACCATTAAATTCCCCACAGACAATGGAGTAGGAGTTATAAAAGGGGATCAAAATGCCGGGCGGGAGTGTTATCTGACAGAGCTGCGAGAGGCAAGGAAGAGAGAAATGGGAAAGGATGCGGCAACCCCAGTCCGCATCAAAGAACCGACCTTGTAGCAATTACAGGGCGGACCCTGCACTGGCGAGCACAGCGGAGCACGAAAAGAAATGGATCCTAGAAAAGCCAGTGCAGGGGAGAATAGAGTGGTACCAGTGGAAATGATAGTACCAATACCTGTTGACCCGAAGGACCCAAATAAGGTGTTGAATGTGGGTTCACAACTTAATGTGTCAATTCAGAATATCTTAATATCTTTTTTAAAAGCAAATTTGGATGTTTTTTCTTGTACTCATGCCGATATGTGCGGAATATCCCCAAAAGTTGCAGTACACGCTCTGAATATTGATCCGAAATTTACGCCTGTGAAATAGAAAAGGAGAACCCAAGGTCCAGAAAGGTCAGCAGCATTAAAAGAAGAGGTTGATCGGCTCATGGAGAATGACTTTATGAAAGAATCTACCTATCCGAATTGGGTTTCAAATCCAGTGCTGGTTAAGAAAGCCAATGGAAAATGGAGAGTGTGCATCGATTTTTCAGATCTAAACAAGGCCTGCCCCAAAGACTGCTTCCCATTACCCAGGATCGATCAACGGGTAGATGGAACAGCGGGACATGAATTGTTATCTTTTATGGATGCCTACTCCGGATATAACCAGATCATGATGCATGAGCCAGATCAGGAGGACACGAGCTTTATCACCGATGTTGGTCTTTACTGCTACAGAGTTATGCCCTTCGGGCTGAAGAATGCGGGGGCAACCTACCAAAGACTTGTTAATGCTATGTTCAAACCGCAATTGGGCAAGAATATAGAAGTCTACGTCGACGACATGTTAGTAAAGTCTAAGAAATCAGTGGATCACATAGAACACTTAGCAGAAATGTTCGCAGTCCACCGGAAATATGGAATTAAGCTTAACCCTTTAAAATGTTCATTTGGGGTGGAGTCCGGAAAGTTCTTAGGTTCCATCGTGAGCGCTAGGGGCATTGAAGCTAGTCCAGCTCAAATTACTGCCTTAAAAGAAGTCAAATCTCCTAGAACGAAGAAGGAATTGCAAAGTATCAACGGAAAAGTCGCCGCCTTGAGTCGGTTCATTTCCAAAGCTACTGATAAATGCATCCCATTCTTTGACGCTCTAAAGAAAGGAAAGAAAAACTTCGATTGGACTCCCGAATGCCAAAAAGCCTTTGATGAATTGATTCCCCATATGGAAACGCCTCCAATACTTTCTAGGCCCGGTGATGGTGAGGATCTTCTTATATACTTGGCAGTATCATCTCATGCTTTAAGTGCAGCGTTGATACGTGAAGACAAGAGGATTCAACATCCGGTTAACTATATAAGCAAAAGACTCACTGGGGCAGAGATGAATTACTCCAAGTTGGAAAAACTCGCCTATTGTCTACTGATTGCATTGAGGAAGTTGAGGCAATATTTCCAAGCTCATCCTATCAGAGTCCTCACTGATCAACCTTTAAAGCAAGTCCTGTTTCGCCCTGAGACTTCGGGCCGTCTTCTAAAGTGGAACATTGAACTCAGTCAATATGACATCACTTATCATCCCCGAAAAGCAATCAACGGACAAGCTTTAGCGGATTTCATCGCAGAATTCACAGATAAGGTAACAGTGAGGAGGAAACGATCGATGATTCCCCAATCCAATGGAAGTTATATGTTGATGGCGCGAGAAATGACTACTGTTCTGGAGCCGAGTTTGTACTTGAAACCCCTGAAGGTCGATCATTATGCTATGCACTGAGATTGGAATTTCCTTCAACGAACAATGAAGCAGAATACGAAGCTCTTATCGCTGGCTTGAGAATTGCTAAAGAACTAAACATCCGAGCATTACAGATCTTCAGTGATTCTCAGCTTATTGTATGCCAAATCAAGAAGGAATTCCAAGCGAAGGGGGGAAATATGCCTGCCTACTTGTTAAAGGCTTGGGAACTCCTGTGTGACTTCGATCATTACACGATAAGCCATATTCCTCAAGAAGAAAACACGAAAGCAGATTCTCTCGCAAAGTACTCTAGCACAAGCGATGCTCAATTTCTGGGGTTGACTCCAGTGGAATTCCTGTCGGCTCCAAGCATTAATGAGATGGATATTGATTGGATCATGAGCGCGTCTCAAGAGCAAGAATCATGGATGACTCCAATAACAGAGTATCTGCTCAATGGCTCTTTACCGGAAAATTCAAAAGAACGACAGAAGCTATTGAGGAAAGCCTCTCGCTATATGGTCCAGGATGGTTAATTATACAGACGGGGATTCTCAATGCCATTACTTCGATGTGTATGCAGGGAAGAGTCCAAAACAATCCTAGCTGAGGTGCATGGGGGAGAATGTGGTGATCATTTAGGTGGTCAAACTTTAGCAAAGAAGATTCTCCGATACAGATATTTTTGGCCAGAAATTAATCGAGATGCAGCAGACTATTCTCGAAAATGTGACAGATGCCAAAGATTTTCCAAAATTCCTAGAGCACCTTCTACTGAACTCACACAGATGGTCAGTCCATGGCCGTTTGCAATATGGGGGATAGACCTTGTAGGACCTTTACCAATTGCCAAATCTAGAATCAAATATGCCATTGTTGCTGTAGATTATTTTACTAAATGGCCAGAAGCTAAACCACTGGCTACTATCACCTCTAAAAAGATGATAAGTTTTGTGACTAAAAGTATCATTTGCAGGTATGGTGTGCCTCAAAAGATAATTACAAATAATGGTACTCAGTTCGAAAGTGAAGAATTCCAAGATTTTTGCAAACGATTCAAAATCCGAAAAAGCTTCTCAGCAGTAGCTCATCCGCAAGCAAATGGGCAGGTGGAAGCAGTAAACAAAATTATCAAGTCAACCATCAAGAAGCAACTCGAAAGAGCAAAAGGTGGTTGGGTCGATAAGCTACCACTAGCAATATGGGCATACAGAACAACCCACAAAACTGCGACTGGGCATACTCCGTTTTCATTGGCATACGGATCAGAAGCAATGATTCCGGTAGAAACAGAGGTCCCTTCACATAGAAGAATTCATTTCAACCAAGAGGAGAATGAAAAACTACAGCTTGAGGCACTAGATCTCCTTGATGAAAAAAGAGAAGAGGCTGACCTCAGAATCGCAGCTCATCAGCAAAGGATAGCCAGACATTTTAATTCCAAAGTTCGCCAACGCAGCTTTGAGATTGGAGATCTAGTCCTGAAGAGAATTATGACGTCAACAGGTGTGTTTGGGCCAAATTGGGAAGGACCATATGTCATAGGTCTGAAGCTTCTTGACGGCACATTCAAACTCACCACTGTTGAAGGAGATCAATTCCAAGAGCTTGGAACAGCAACCACTTACGTCCATACTTTACTTGAAAGCTTTGTTGAAATATTGTAAAAAGAATTATAAA
This sequence comes from Allium cepa, assembly GCA_030765085.1. Taxonomy (NCBI): domain Eukaryota; kingdom Viridiplantae; phylum Streptophyta; class Magnoliopsida; order Asparagales; family Amaryllidaceae; genus Allium; species Allium cepa. The sequence goes on along the minus strand of CM060937.1, from coordinate 790,112,596 downwards.
TGTATGATTCTTGTAATTGAAAGCAATTGTAAAACCGATGCAAGTGAATAATGAAAGACTATAAAGTGGATGTAGGCCCAAATTCTTGGCCGAACCACTATAAATCTTGTGTTCCTTATTATTATTACATGTTTGCTTTATTTTCGATATGAAAAGTACATTAAATGTATTGCTGAAATGTCGATTTAAATTTTTGCAGGCAACGAAAATAAAAAATGCACATTACAAGACCAAGTGATTCTTGTTATCATTCAACAAACAAATTTCAAGTCACAAAAGCACCGAATTTAAATCCTAGATAGGAAGTGCTTCAATTGAACGGCCAATGATTTCGACGGAAACGGGCTCTAGCTAATAAATTGAGAAGTTTGAACAAACAAACATCCAATTAAGAAGTTTATGCCCGTTCTCGCGAACTTGCCTAGCAATGAAGTACACTTCTTTGGATTAAATAAACTACTTGTAAGAGAAGGGAGTGCGAGCTTGAAAAGAAAAATAGAGGATCGCTGAAAAGGCATAAGCAAGTGGACAAGGAACAACTAAAGCCCTCTTCGGAGGCACAAGTCCTCTTCGGAGGCACAACTCTTCGGAGGATAAAGACCTCTAACGAGGCATATGCCGCAAAAAAGAAAGTTCTCTACTCAACAAAAAAGATTGGAGGAGTCATGACCCTCCAACCATGAGAGAGTAACTTCCAAGCAATCTTCGGAGGCACATTTCACCAGGAGTTGAAGTGCAACAGCCGCTCTTCGGAGTTTCACTTCACCAGAGTTGAAATGCAAAACAAAATAAAAGCCCTCTTCGGAGGCCCATTTCACCAGGAGTTGATGTGCGACAGCCGCTCTTTGGAGTTTCACTTCACCAGAGTTGAAATGCAAAACAAAATAAAAGCCCTCTTCGGAGGCACATTTCACCAGGAGTTGAAGTGCGACAGCCGCTCTTCGGAGTTTCACTTCACCAGAGTTGAAATGCAAAAAAAAAAAAAAAAAAAACCTCTTCCCAAGGGGTAGAAACAAAATGACCTCTTCCCAGAGACACAATAAGACAGAAAGACCTCTTCCCAGAGGCAGAAATGAAAAAACCTCCTCCCGGAGGCACAATCAAGCAGAAAGACCTCTTCGGAGGCACACGTTTCACCAAGATTGAAATAAAACTTCCAGGTGTTGAAACGTGAAAAAGTCTTCCTCAGAGGTGGGACTTTTCAAAGAAACAAAAATCAAGAAGCCCTTTACTGTGGCAAGTAAAAAAAAAAAATCCTCATCAAAGGCACACTTTAACTTTCAAAGGAAGAATGAATTACTTATTCTAGAAAATTCTCTTCCTCAAAAAGAAGTTGAAGTACCTTTCAAATACCCGCTTTACCACATAGAAGATTTCATTCAGTAAAATGTGTATATGCACAAAATAAAAAGTGATATCTTCGAAGGATGAAGCGTAAAAACTTATTTGTACTCTGTTTTTTAGCGAAATAATATTCCTCCAAATGTGGAATAATTATTCTTTAAAAAATAAAAGTACAAGTTCCTCATAAAATAAAATATTACAATGAGCTTATGGTATAGGGGCAACATCGTATAACTACATCGGTAAAATTGCGCTCAAACAATATATACCACAAGCATACTGCAATATCGTAAAAAGAAACTTGTACAAAAATGAATAATAAATGCATTTTCAGATACAGATAGAAGTTTGTATGAAGAAAAAGAATTATTTTATTCAACACTGTTAAAATTTTGTACAGATACAAGTTCCAAGCTAAAAAGTAAAAGAGGAATGCGGGGGCCAGTACCCGCACAATTTCCGGTCAGTACATGCAAAAAGGAAAAAAGCGATATGAAAGCCACAGAACCAGTGCCATCATTTCTTCTTCCGTCCACCTTTTGAGCCCGCACCGTCCGAATAACCAACTTCTTGGGCCGGCTTGTAAGAGTAGGGGATGAAGGAGAAAGGGGCTTAGTCGGACTTTCTTCTGCTTCTTCTTCGCCAGTTAAGGATCCCTTCTTCTTCTTCTTCTTGGAAACTCCTTGCTTTCCTCGCTTCTTGGAGGAAGACCCACTCCCTGGAGAAAGAAGTTTAGATAATGGTTCAACGTCGGAGCCAGTTGGTTCTGGAGTCTTCTCGCTACCTTTAGTTTCTTCTCCTCTCGGATCTTGAGAAGCAACATGATCATCTATGCCATGAAGAGCTTCTATTTGCTCCTCTTGTGACCCGGGTTGAGAGGCGGACGGAGGAGTGACTTGAAGAACCGAAGGAGGAATAATTGGAGGAGGAGAAGCTTGAACAATGCTCGGTGCTTTCTCTATAGAAGAAAAGAAGTTAAAGTCAGTAAAGAGAGGAGATAAAGGCTCGCTGTGATTCAGGAAATAGTCAAGAAGTTCATAAAACTCCTCAGAAACAAATGAGCAGTCTACTTGGGCAAGATTGACAGTAGGGTTACCTGGAGAAGTTGGCTTCCTGACATCAACCTCATAAGCTTGTGCCTCGGCACTCTCGTCGCCTTCATCTCCACCCTGTATATTTGTAATCTTGGTGGTAACTTTAGTAGGGGATGGTGAATGAGAACTAGAATCGATAATGTCAATTTCGGCCGAAGGAGAAGGCTGAAGTGGAAGAGTTGAGACAGTTCTTCCTGAATATTCTCCTGCCGCTGTTTCAGCCCTTAATTTTGCAAGTTGTTCTCTCCCCCTAGCAAGAGCGGCGCGTGCATCATCATCAAGATAATGCTCCTCAAGAGCTGACTCAGCATAGCCAGCGCCTTTACCGCCAAGCATATCGAGTGCGGCATCCCAAACTTCGGCCAGAGTAATTTCATACTTGGGGCCTAGAAAGGCGAGGCTACCACGCCCCAAGATGCTATGCAAGTAGAAATCAAATAATGTTGAGGTGATGTTGTTCTTCGTCGCCTCATGGGATTCTTCAGCTGCAATTTTGCCGGCAACGTCCTCATCACGCTCCATTTCAGCTTTAGAAAGTTGAAGCTTAAGCATTTGAATCTCCGCCTCTTGGGAGCTGTTATTCTTCCGAAGCTCTTCAATATCAGCAACATAGCCCTCACTAATTCTTTTCTGCACTTCAAGCCTGTCTTCGGCATCTCTTTGGCTTGCATGAGCATCTCTCACTTGTTTTAGGAGCACTTCTTCTTTTTGAGAATTGGAAGTAGAGGAAGAAGCAAGCTCTTGTTTCAGTTCCTCAACTTTTGCTTCAAGCTCTTCATTATAAGAAGTGATGCTCCTCATTTCAGCGTCATGTTGCTCAAGAACCTTTTGCCATTCGGCTTTGTCATTTTCCATAGTGAGCATGGCCTCTATATTTGCACGATTAACCCTTTGGAGCTCGTCAACAAGTTTTTGCCAGTTCGACATCCTCTCAATATCAAGCTTGACGGCGTCGAGGTTTCGTAACATGGAAGACTTGTCGATAGGAACCAAGTCAAGGTCGAACCTTACTCCCTTCAGACACCACTGTGGAAACCGACTTTGCAAAGTAGCCGGGCCCGGTCCAACTTGGAATTTGGGCCTGCTAATTATTGTTTGGATGTATGTCTTCCCGAGAGCGGGAGAGCCGGAAGGAATGTCAAGCGAGGCGGGGGCAGTAAACTTTTCAGGAGTTGTAGAGGTGTGCTTCTCACCATGTCGGGCTCGCTTGCTCGAATCTTCAACCATATGACTTTTTCCTCGGTCAACATGGGATTTTCTTTTATGGGAATCGTCACCTCTCTGCGAAGAATCATGGCGCTCCTCCCTCTCTCTTCTTTCGTAACGCTCCTCTTGAGCCCTCTTCTCTTGAGCCTTTCGGGCGGCTCTTTCTTCATCATATTCTCTGTAAGAGGGGAGGTAACGCCTGTAATCATATTGGCTACGCCTCCCGTAGCGCTGGAAATCATCATAGTAGGATCCGCTGCGCCCCATCGGAGGATCTGAAATAAAAAAGAGCTAAATTTTAGAATTCTTCAAAGTACAAAAAGTCAGGAGCATAAAAGTACAGAAAAATTCTAAGTGTGTGTGATGTGCAAAATACGCGCGTCAAACTACGAACCACTCTTTAATTGAGGAGTGGTTGTGGGTGTAATAGTTAGCGTCAACTCTTGAGTTGACGGAGTCTGTTGCAGGATAGAAGTCGCTTCGACTACTGAATAAGAAACCCCGATAGTGATAGGATCATCTTTAAAGATCTCTTGCGAGGTGGCAAAGAGGTCGCTCAGCCCTTCGAAAGTATCGTCCCTGCTCTGCTTGACAGGGCTAGTTTTCTCGGCTTCTCCGCCAGATTTCTGTGAACGTCGGGGAGATCCCTGAGGCTCTTCTTCCTCAATAACCGGGGCAAGTTCGTCAGATGGCCCCGCAACATCAACAGAAGTGGAGCACTTCACTAGCGAAGCCTCGGGAGCAGGTCCTTTTGGTATGGATGTGTCTGTAGAAACTGGGGCATCCAACGCTCTAGATGGGAAGTCTGGGATTTCATGAGGATGTGTAGAACGAGAAGTATGTAGAAGCCCGTATTGGTGCAATAATTCATCCCTCTGCAAAAACTTGATGCTTCTCTCTGCTACGGCCACGACACTCAATCTGTCAAAAGTCTGCTTATGCACCAGATCACTAGAGGGAAGATGAAGTGCTGAAAAGGGCAAAGAATGAAATTAGCAATTGGTAATTTGGATCTCGAGAAAGCATAAAAATGGAGACATGTAATCTTACTTCCCACTCTCCAATCGGCATAAAACCCTGGGGGGCAGCGGGCAAAGAAAAATTGGTTCAAAAATCCATGAATGCTTTCAGTAAGATCAGAAATAAGTTTATGGTTTCTAGCACTCCTCACAATTATAAGGGAAGGATGATCTCTACTCTTTGCAAACGAGCATAAGTAACGAATTTCTTCAAAACTTGGTAAGCGATCAAAAGTTCTTCTGAACAAAACACACAACCCCATCAAGATGGCATAACCATTAGGATGAAGTTGGGACGGAGAGATTGACAACCGAAGGAGAAGAATTCGGAGAAAGTCATTAAGAGGAGGGATCGCCCCGCTTAAACACATTTGACGATTGATAGCAATAAAGCCACGGGGAGGACTGTCGGCGGTATCACTTGGCCCAGGGAGTAGGACATCACTTTCGGTAAAACCAAATTAAGCGCGCAGCTGAGTAAATGCTCTCGGGGTTAGAATAGTTGGGGTTCTCTCTGGAGGGTCCTCTATAGGAAGAGCTACCGGAAAAGTTTCTTCCTCTTGAGCTGCCATTTCTTCTTGATGGGAAGTCATTCTACATAAATAACTGGATATTCAAACATCAAGGTGCACGTTTCCTAAAATGTGTGTGAGGTGTTGTATAAAATTAACAAAGCAATAAACAAATATAACTGGAATGAAAACTAGCAAGCATTTGTTAGTTATGAAATCCAGGGACTATTGTTTTAAGCCTAAATATGCAAGTATAATGTTGATACAAACAAATCAGTTCAGATTGTTGACACTTTGCATTAATGTTTAACTTTAGTTGATTGATTCACAAGCATTTCATGCAATATATTTAAGTTGCTCGACTAATCTGTCATCTGATGTAGGCAGTCAATGGCAGTATTTTCGCCTTGGTTTTCTTTGTTTGTTATTTTCAGCAGGTTGGCAGCTTATAATTCAATGCAGTCTGTGAAATAATACAATGGGAATCAAGCAAGTTTAGGGTTGGTGCAGTTCAAAATTCAGACAACTTAGTTCGGCAGTTCAAGTCAAATACCCAAAGTGGGTCTATGCTCCTAAACGACAACACGTCCAAAGCTCAAGTATTAAGTCGGCTACGATTTAAAAATCCTTCGCGAGTTAAGGCTAAGTTCCTTCGTTCCTTAAATCGGTGGTCCTCTAGGTCGTGAAGGAGTAATCAGGAGAAAGGCTTCGGTTCAAAGAAGTGGGAATTTCCCCAAGTGTTAACTCGGCCACGATTCAATTCTTAAAGTTTAGGTCGGCCAAAAAATTAGGTCATCTGAATTTGCTGAGTCGCCTCCGAACCAACATTTCACTCCATTCAACCCATTAACCCGATAACCATTTCATCAACAACAGCCTTCATTCCTCCTCTCGAATCACCCAATACAACAATTCGAAATTGTTACAAGTCCAATACCCTGCCATCAGAGATCATCGAGTCTAAGGTGATAAACCATCTTATTTGAATCAACGATCAACTGAAGCCGAATCGAGCAACCTAGGCTTCATCAACTATAAATGAGATGGGATTCGTGATGGAGCATCGTACAAGGAGGCAATTCGAGTTCGAGCGACAGAGTTCACAAATCGATGGTAATCTACGGTCAAAAGAAGAGTAAAATTACCTACACGGTCAATGGTAGAGATTATCGGTGACCAGTTGGAATGAAATCGCCTTCAAAAGCTTGAGAAAATTTTAATGGCGGAATTGAGCAAGGGAACAAGTAATGAAAAAGAAGGAGATGGATGTTTTATACCTTACAGTAGGAATGACTGAAGCGGTAGATATAACTGTTGGGTCGCAACCGACCTAGTGGCAGACGAGTTAAAGGACATCGAAGCACACAACCTAACCATTAGGCGTGTACTTCGAGGGGCAAATGTTAACTCCATCTCGGCCATGACTCACCGATCTAGCATATCAAACAGTTAGCGACCCAACATTCTGCCGACCCAAGGCACAAAGGGATGCCGACTTAGTATCTTAGCATGGAAGACCGACCTAACTGCATAAGGTTTAAGTGGGATACCGACCTAAGGGGCTTGAGAAACAGACCGATCTAAGGCCTCAAAGAAAGTTCCGACCTAACGTCTTGGAGTAATGCCGACTTAAGGCTCAGAGGAAGTTCTGACTCAACAGCCTTAGCTTGTTGCCGACCAAATGTATGAACCGACTCAGAATGAGTGACGACTCAACTTATTGCCGACTTAACAGGGACAGCGACTCACCATGTTATTACCTTGGTGCTTTAAAGATGTTGGCCGACTCATGGGGCAAACCGACCTAAGGCCTTTGGTAGGTCATTCACGACCTAAGCAAGCGAATCAGATACCTCATCATTTTATGTCATGGCCCCATAACTCGTACACGACTCATGACCTGGCCCCATAATTAGTTTACGACTTTGGACTTGCGTGAAATCAGGTAAGTCGGTTTAACTCTACTAGACCGTGGAATTGCCTCTATAGGTCGGCCGCGACTCAACTAAAGTCGGTCACGACTCAGGAATTGGGTGAAAAATTCTTACCCAGATTTGCCTATAAATAGAAAGCCATCTCCAACATTCGAAGGACTTTTTGGATCATTCTCTTCGTGACATCAAGGCTCTACTATCTTCAAGACAATCTGAACTCCATCACTTCAAACTCACGCAAGATTTTTAGACCAAACTTCGCACAAAGATTCGACATATCCAATCATGGATTCAAAGAACTCTGTGGCATTGAAGTTATTTCTAGCTACTTGTCTTTTTGAATTGAGTTGGATTGTAATTGAAAGAGATTGTAATAAGTTGTAATTCAGTCAGCAATAAAAAGGATTGAAGTGGACGTAGGCTTGATCATAAGCCGAACCACTATAAAACTGCTGTTGTTTACTGTTTTTTCTGCAGTTTTCTGCTTATACTCTGTTCCCGAATCATCGGGTGGTGCTTTCACAACTACACTTTACACACCGGGGTGTTAGCGTTCACATTTTAGCGTTAACAGATTCCATGTAACAACCCGCATATTTATCGATTTTATATTTAAATATTTAATTTAAATATTTCATCATTGGTCGGATTTTAGTCCGAAAAGCTACTTTTTTCATACGGTCGAATTAGGACTCGGGACCACTCCCATTGAGTTTAAAATGCCGTTTGCGACCTTTTTGAGTATAAGCTTCGATATGTTTGGGGAAAGTTGATTTTTGCTACTTTTCACTTTGGGTTTGGTGTGGGCTCAGCCCTATGTTAACTTATGCTCAAATCTGAGCCACTCTTCCCCACTCACCCTCATTCTCTTCTCATTTTAGTTTTTAGTGTATTAATGGTGGGAGAGATTGGAAATTAAAACTCCAAAACCCTAGTTCCTCTTGCAAATCAAATTCCTAGCTCCAAACTCAAGAAGAACCCATTGGTAAGCTTTCTTCTTCTTCTCCAACTTATTCTCTTACCAATTTCAGAAATTCCTAAACCTAATTTTGGGAATGTTCTTGGTTTTGAGCTTAGATTCAAGCTCAATTGGGTTGTGTTGAAGAGAGGTTGATTCTCCATTTGCTTTCAAGCTTCTTCTTGGTTGATTTTTTGTGAAAAGGTGAGATTTTTATCTCACATCTATGCTTATATTTATCTTCGATTGTTAGGTATGAATTCCTAACACTTATTCGTGTGCAATTGCTTTTGGTTTGGATTGATTTGGTGAATATTCCAATTTTTGGTGTTTTGGGTTCAATCTTTTAAAAATCATAACTTTGGTGTTTGAACATGTGTTTTGGTGATGCATCGAGGAGCCAATAGGGCCGGGTAGCCGTTAAGCATAATTCCCTTGCGTCCGTGCTCATTCGGATGCGAATTGTTGGAGGTTACATATAAATTTATGGGCATCATTCGGTAGAGCATCAGGTTCGGCCTACCGACCCCCCTGGTTCGGTCGACCGACGTGCTTGTAAAAGTGCAGATAGCACTTCTGTTTCTGGTTCGGCCGACCGACCCCCCTGGCTCGGTCGACCGACCTGGTGCCCGAGAAGTTTTCTACCTCTGGTTCGGTCGACCGACTCAGGGAGTCCGGTCGACCGACCTGCTTCTATTTGCCAGATTAGCCTATTTTGCTAATCCGTTTGAATATCCAACTTTAATCGATTCGTGTTGTCTCCCTTTAGTTGTTGTCATTTATTATCGACTTTGATGACCTTCTCTTTGGGAATTTTAGATATATCCACTTTGATGGATTTCGTATCGATTTCTTTGGATTTTATTCACGTTTTTGAATGTGAATTTTAGTGATTGATTGTTCCTACAATCTCCTTTTTGTTTTGTCACTTTAAAAATATAAAGGTTTTCTATACTAGTAGTAAATATCAAAACTCTTTCCTCAAACGATTTCAATACTATTTTCATACCAAATTCGTTATAAAACCGTTTTCCAATCTATTAGTATATATAAACCTTTACCTCACTCGTATGAGAAATCTAATTAAACGACCTAGTAAAACAAGTGGTATGAAACGCTTGCGTTCACTTTGTCGGTTAATTCTTGGACTTGTTCGATTGAATCTCTTGTGACAATTTAATAGTTGAAATCTACAGTTGGTTCGTAAATATTTAAGTTAAGCAAGTGGTTATGGGACATGAAGCTAAACTCATATATTTACTAGCTTAGTGTAATTGACAATTCTCGTTGATCATGATGGTCATTTTTGTGATTTAGACTAGCAATGTGCGATGTCTCTTTGTCTGCGAGGTAGACTAAACCCCGTTTTGAACAGTTTCGACTCAAATTGGTGGGGTAGCAACCCATGGTCTTCGGACCATTCGTGTGTCAAATTAATGGCTAGCTACAATGAGATAGCTTCTCGTTCATGTATTACAGTTGTTGGTGAGTTTTCATGCTACCGTTCGTGTGATAGGCCACCCCCCTATTTTGTGTGATTTCTGGTTTTCGTGTGTCGAATTCTGGAATTTCCTTCTTCACCTATTTTTTTGATTTCTATTGATATGATTTATCAATTTTTGTGCATAGGTGAATTTGTGTGTCATTTTCTGGATTTCTTGTGTAGATTTCTAGAATTTGTGTTTCACCAATTTTCGTGATTTCCATTAATAAATTTTATCGATATTTGTGCATTGTTGAATTTGTGCGTCATTGACTTTTGTGATTGACATTGATATTAATGTCAATATTTGTGAATTGGTGAATTTTTGTGTCATTGACTTTTGTGATTGACATTAATATAATCGTCAATATTTATGGTTTGATGAACGAAATAAGGAGTATGGCATTTCTTTGTTTCTTGTGTAGATTTGGTGATATTGATTAATCTCTCGTTGATTTTTCAATTACTTAAATATATCACAGCTTGGCATTGTGATTATTATGTGTTTAGTCATATCTCTTATTCTATATCGTTTCATCTGATATCTATAGTTAGACTGATCCGTTTATTATTTTCTTATTAAATAATACTCAGGTCAGACCGAGATGTTACAGGTGCTTCTGCTTGACTTCTCTCTTGGGATTGATTTCTCTGACTTTTGGTTAACTACTTAGATTAGTAGTTTTTGCTGTATACATTTGAGATATAGACTCCATAATGTATACTTATTCTTTTGTGTAGTTCATGTAACTATTCTTTTGTGATATTGTGGATCTTTTTAGACCACTACTCTGATGTACACTTCCTAGTGAATATTCATATCTATTTCCGCCTTTGTGATATGAATTGTCTGTGACTGATTTATGTTATCTTTATTTCTATATTTGTTTCCGAAGATATTACAGCCACTGTGTGATATCTTTGAGTTTGTGTCGGCATGTCGGATTTCCACCTAAAAATCATTGCATGTTATACTATCTGACATATCGATGCTCTCACAAAGCAATTACACGGATGGTCGCTCCTCAACAGCCTTATTCTCCGTGCTAGTTGACAGCATTACTTCGTAGTGTTCTTGGCTAGTGTGGGTATAGAGGTGGGTCGTCACAGTCCAAGTCAAATTAACGGCAATAAATTCATTAATTAATTTAAATTAAAATATATATTTATTTTGATTTTCATCTTATTATTCAATCAGTTATCATCTTATGGATATACTTAATGTTAGTTTACCATTTCATTACCTCAATCTTCTATAGTTATCAATTTAATTCATATTGACTGCAATAAGTAATCAGATCAATCGCAATTGATTTTCAATTTAATTTCAATGGATTAAGTAAATAAGTGATAAACGAAAAATGTTATCTTTCACTTACTTAATCACATTTATAAGATTTTTATCTACAACAAATGTTATGACTACTTACACACCCTGATTATAATCAATTTTCCATTAATTTCATATGATTTTCCCCATTATATAACATTTAATTCGTTTCCTTATTTCAATTTATCACCAAATAACTTTACAATTATTTCAATTACTAACATACAATTCCAATATTAGACCCAACATTCAATTACCTTAATTCCATTAATCACCCATTAAATATTCAAACGGTTAAATTAATGAGAAAATAGTTGATACAATCGTTTATAATAATAATAATTCATACCCATCATCTTTCTTTACAACCAAGGGTTATAATTTGCTTACCCAAAAAGATTTTATACTCAATATTAACCTATTTCAATTAATTACATACAAGTTCACCATTAACTATATCACTTACTTTATTTCATTATTTATAATTATAACCAAATAACCTTATAATTATTTCAATTGATTTGAAATTACATTAAATAGTTATTAACAGCATTCAAACAACATCACCGATTTCATATTCAATATTAGCCAATTCTAATTGACAATATATAAGTTCAACATTCAATGTATTTCCTTATTCATAGTTTATAACCAATTATAACTTTATAGTCACTTCAGTTAATTGGAATTGCATTAAAATAGTTAGCAGGTACTTTATATTAACATTACTAACATTACATTCTAGTGATTACTGTAGCGACCCAGATTTTTCGACATTGAATTCGGGATATTTAAACGGTCTCAAATATTGAAATTAAATTACAAATTGGTTTTGAATATGGAAAATTTAGGTTTATTTAAAGAAAATAGATTCAAAATTTAAATATAGCAATTTGTTGAATAATTTAATTATTAAAGTAATAATTGAATACTGGTTAAAAATAGCGAATCTGGAGTTTTAAGCTTGATAAAAATAATTTAAAGGTTTATAAAAATTCATATTAATAATACAGGTGACAATTCTAAAATAGAATTTGGAAGTAATCCGTTCAATTTTAAAAATGTATCGTCTAAATTGATATTAAAAAATAGCCTTCCGAGGCACAATCTCGGAATTCGATGAAACCAGTTTCATTGGATCCGTAATACATTATTATTATCCGATTTCAAATTTCATAGACTTCGAAGTTGTCATGTGGCCTTACTGTAACAACCCGCATATGTAACGTTTATATATTTAAATGTTTTATTTAAATATAATGTCGTTAGTCGAATTTAGGTCCGAAATGTTACTTTTTGCAAACTTTCAAATTGGGGCTCGAAACCACTTCCATTGAGTCCAAAAGGGCGTTTGCGATCTTTTTGAGTATAAGCTTTGATATGTTTGGAGTAAGTAGAATTTTGCTACTTTTTCTATTTGGGTTCGGGTTCAGCCCACTAGCTTAACTTAATACCCTTTGTTAATGCTAAAAACTGAACGTTAACACCCCGGTGTGTGTAGAGATTAAGTGAAAGCACCACCCGTGAACGCGGGAATAAAAAACAAGCAGGAAAGTCACAGAGAAAGCAGTAAAAGACAACAATTTTATGGTGGTTCGGCTTCAGGTTAAGCCTACGTCCACTTTAATCCTCTTTATTACTGAATCAATTACAACTTTACAACAATCTTCAATTACAATACTGATGAGACAAACAACTAGAGCTCTGATGTAAAAGAATTCTTTGAATACATGTTGATTGTGTTAGATTTCCTCTTGAAGTTAGTTGAGATGCCTTTCGTGTTTGAAGTGTCGAGTGAGTCGAGAATTCAGCAGAGTATCGGCGTTTCAGGAATGAACCAAAAAAGATCCCTTTTCAGTTGGAATAGGTGGGGTATTTATAGGAGATTTCTGGACTAGGTCGTAGGTCGCGAGCGACCTTAAGTGGGTCGTAGGTCGCCATCGACCTAGGGGATGTGGTTCACGGCTTAATAAGGTTGTACTATGTCATCTGAGGGAGTTAGTAGGTAGTAGCGACCTATGGGAGGTCGGTCCTGAAGTAGCTTAAGTCGTCCACGACCTAGTGAAGCCCCTTTTCAACCAGGTACTGGTTGTCGGTGACTTAGCACTTAAGCATAAATGTTATATCGGCTTGCTTAGGTCGCAAGCGACTTAATGAGAGAGAATATACAAGTGGCTTTGTTCTGGAGCTCGCTAGTTCGCTTCTTTTTTTGGCTCGCTAGGTCGTTGGATACTTAAGTCGCTAGGTCGCACTTTGCCTTAAGTCGTACATTCTTCAGATAGTTAAACTCATTAGCTTGCTGAGTGGCTTAACTCGTTTAGTACTTTAGGTTGCTAGCTCGCAATTGGTCACGCATCCATGTTAGGTCGCATGGGCTGTTAGGTCGTGCCACATTGAACTTCTCTATGCTATAGGTTGTCAAGTCGCTTCTAAGTTAACTCGTTCATACTCTAGGTCGTTAGGTCGCTGCCATATCTAGCTCATTACATCGCTGATTCGTGAAAAAGAGGAGTTAACACTTGCCCCTCGAAGCATATGCCTGGGTTATAGGTCGTATGCTTCGATATAACTTTGCTAGGTCGTAAGCGACTCAAGAAGATTGCTAACTCGCGCACCTAATCACCTTCTTCCTCTGTTTCCTTTATAAACTATAAGTCGCTTCGTTCCCCTCACTTTATTACCTATCCCTTTACCGCCATTATTGTCATTCAATCTCGGAAGCTAATCGCAAAATCTCCTCCTTTTCATCCCCAATTGTTGATTCCAACAGCAAACGAAGGTAATTCCGATCATCTATTCGTCACGTTCACCACTGATTCCTCCATAATCATTTCAACACAATTTTCGCCACCATGCTGTAAGATTATGTCCTGATTCGCCTTCCGATTATTATTGAATCATTGGCGATTGCTTTAAAAAGTGAATCGGCCTAGGGTTTCGTGCAGTTATCTTGGTGAATGTAAAGTTTTTAGAATCGATCAGGGGTCTTTGAGGATGTTTTGGGAGTTTGGAGGAGACAAGGAGATGGTTATCGGGTTAATAGGTTTTGAGCTATGCTATGATACCTTAGTGAGATAAGGGAGACGAATACATGGCAGCATGCGAGTGGAGAATAAGACTTAGGATTTCTTGATGGAAGAAAGCTTGGCATATTCCTGAAATACTCTCAGAGCGACCTAATGAGTCATACGACCTAAGGGCCTTGCGACTTATGATGTATGACCCGTTACTTTGGACGAATCATCCTCTTTAACGACCTGCCTCTAGGTCACTTCATGACTTGGGCAAGCTAACCTTTGCAACACAACCTTTAAGTCGCAGACAAGCTAACACTTAGACACTTGCTGTGGCTTAACTTCCTGCGGCTTAAGCTTTTAGGTCATGAGAGTGTCTGAACGACCTAATACTTAACCAAATTTGCATTGCCTTGCCCTGAAGTTCTATGCCCGGAACTATTTGACTTGAACAATGCGACCTAAGAAAGTTCGCCTTGGACATTTGCAAAGCTTTGACAGAACTTGACTGAATTTCCAACTTGAACAGTTGGAATGAACTGCTTGAACTCGTCGTACTCTTTTACAGATTATATTAACTATAATGCTATTAACCTGTTAAATACAACATTTGCAGAAAATGGGACGAATATACTGCCATTGACAGCCCATATTAAATGACCGATTAGTCGATAAAAGATAATCAACTTAAAGAAATTATATGAAACGCTGTGAATCAATAAACTCAAGTGAAGTATTAAAGCAATGCTGAATTAATCAACCAAAGCTAATCTATTTGCTTCAACACTATACTTGAACTTTAAACAAGCCCTGAAGCTTATTAACTGACAACTATTAACTAGTTTAATTTCAGTTATAATTTCTCGTTCTTTTATTAGTTCTGCACAACACTTCACACATTTAGGAAACGTGCACCTTCACATTTCAATATCCAGTTCCTTATGTAGAATGTCTTCTCAAGAAGAGATAATTGAGCAATCTGAAGGAGTCTTCCCGATAGCCGACCCATTGGATGATCCTCCATAGAGAACTCCAACTACCCTAAGTCAGCGGGCATTCAACCAATTACGAATTCAATTTGGGATTGCCGAAGCGGATGCTATACTTCCTAGCCCAAATGATACTGCTGACAGGCCACCTCTCGGTTATGTCGCCGTCAACCGTCAGCTGTGCCTTTGTGGTGCCATTCCCTCTTTCAATGAATTTCTTCATCAACTCCTTTTCCGGCTAACCATCTCTCCCTTTCAACTACATCCCAATGGCTACGCCATCCTGATGGGATTGTGTTTTTTATTCAGGACGACACTTTACTGTCTTTCGAGCTACGAAGAAATTTGCTACTTATGCACATTCGCAAAGAATAAAGACCACCACTCCATTATACTCGTGAGAAGTGCCAGAAATCGTAAACTTATCACCGATCTTTCCGAAAGTGCTCCCGGTTTTCTGAATCAATTCTTCTTCGTCCGCTGCCCCCTAGGGTTTTATGCCATCTGGAGAAAAGGAAGTAAGATTGCTCATCCCCGTTCTTTCCGCTTTAGCTTTTCATGATCCGAATTGCTAAGTGCTAACTTCATTGTTTTCTTTTATAGCACTTCCTCCTCCCTCTAGAAATCCCAGTCATAAGACGACTTTTGATAGATTAAGTGTCGTGCTGGTTGAAGAAAGAAGTATTAAGTTTTTGCTGAAAGATGAACTTCTGCACTAATACGGGCTTTTGCACCCTTCTCGTTCCACTTAACCTCATGAAGTCCCCGACTCTCCAATAGAGGCATCGGATGCCCTAGTTTCCGTTGGAGAACCTACGCCGAAAGAACGTACTGTTGAGGATTCCTTGGTAAAGTGTTCTACTTCAACTGATGTTGTGGGGTCATCCGGCAAACATGCACTTCCCCCGGTCATCGAAGAAGAGGAGCGTCCTCAACAATCCAGGAAATCTGGTGACGAAGGAGCTGAGAGAACAAGTCCCGCTAGGCACAGCGGTGATGATAATTTTGAGGGGTTGAGCGACCTCATGATTACTTCTCAGGAGCTTTTTAAAGATGATCCTAACACTGCTAAAGTTACTTCTCGAGCATTTGAAGCGACATCCGTCCTGCAACAAACTCCATCAGCCCAAGAGTTGACACTGGCTGTTAAATCCATCATCACCACCCAACCCAGGAGTGGTTCGTGATTCGACGCACGTAGTTTGCACGTTACACACACTTAGGACTTTTCAGCACTTATATGAATTCAACTCTCTTGCTTTCAAGATTTCTAAGTTTATCTTTTCTTCGTTTTCAGATTCTCTAATGGGAAGAAGTGGCTCCTACTACGGAGAGTTTCAGCGTTATGGAAGCGCGGTGCTTATGACCCCAAGAGGTATCTTCCTATCTCTTGGGAAACTGACGAAAAAAGAGCTGCGAGGAAGGCTCGTGAAAGGCGCACCTATGAAGAACGCCATGAAAGATGAGATGAGCGACATGATTCCTCCCAGAGGGAAGGTGATTCTCATAAACAGAAATCCCGTGATGATAAAGGGAAAAGCCACTCCCTGAAGATGCGAGTAAAAGGGCCAAATATGGAGAAAAGCCGGCGTCCGAACTTCTTGAAAGGCCCGTTGCTCCTGTACCTTCTCAATCTCCTGCCCCTACTCGTGCTGATATTCAAACAATTATCGACAGGCCCTCATATCTGGTTGGACAAGGCCCGGCCACTCTTCAAAGACAGTGTCCGCATTGGTGCTTGAAGGGAGTGCGCTTTGACCTTGATTTGGTCCCGATTGACAAGCAGGCTATGCTGCGCAATCTTGATGCTGTGAAACTTGATAACGAGAGAATGTCTAGCTGGCAGAAGCTTGTTGACGAGCTTCAGAGAGTAAACCGCGTGAATTTTGAGGCCATGCTAACAATGGAAAACGAAAAATCCGAATGGCAGAAAACTGTTGAGCAGCATGACGTGGAAATGAGGAGCATAGCCACTTATAATGAGAAGCTTGAAGCAGAAGTTGAAAAACTTAAGGAAGAGCTCGCCACTACTTCAACTTCCGACTCTCAGAGAGAGGAAGTTCTTTAAAAACAAGTAAGAGATGCTCATGCAGCGCAGAGAGGTGTTGAAGCCAAATTTGAAGCGCAACAGCAAGCTGTAGAAAACTACCGGGCTGATGTTGCTCAACTTCGAGAGAAATCCAACCCCCAGAACTTGGAGATTGAACTGCTCAAAACTCAACTTTTTGAATTTGAGAAGGAGCGTGACGAAGCTGTTGCCGGCAAAGCTGCAGTCGAAGAATCTCATATGGCAACTAAAGCTGAAGTCAGCTCCACTCTATTCGAGTTTTACATCCATAGTGTTCTGGAGCGTGGTAGCCTTAAGTTTTTGGGGCCGGCATATGAAATCACTTTGGCCAAAGTGTGGGAGGCCATACTTGATATGTTTGGAGGAGCCGGATATGCTAAAGTAGATTTAATGGCGCATTATCTATATGATGATGCATGCGCCGCTCTTGCAAGGGGAAAGGAGCAACTTGCCAAAGAGAGAGCTGAAACGACAGAAGGAGAACATTTAGGAAAGACAATCTCAACCGATCCAGTTACCTTCAGTTTCGGTCGATATCGATATTGCCGGCTCCAGTTCCCATTCTCCTCCTCATGCTAATGCCGTTATTGAAAGTGCCGCCGCCCACACTGGAGGTGAGACTCAAGAAAGTGCTGAAGCGCAGGACTTCGAAGTTGATATAGTAAAGTCTGCTTCTCTAGGTAACCTCAACGTTGATCTCGCTCAAGTGGACTACTTGTTCGCTTCGACCGAGTTCGATGAGCTTCTTACTTATTTCTTAAGCGTCGATGAGCCATTATCCCCTCCTTTTATGAGGAATACTGACTTTAACTTTTCTTCTCCTGTAGAGAAAGCACCAAGTATTGCTCAGCCTTCCCCTCTTCCAATTGTTTCCTCACCGCCTCTTCATATTACTCCCCCTTCCGTTTCTCAACCGAGGTCACAAGAGGAGCAGATAGAAGCCCTTCAAGGCTTGGATGACCCGGTTGTTTCTCAAGAACAGAAGGCCGAAGAACCTGAAGAAGGAGAGAGAACTCCGGAATAGACTGCTTCTGATGACATAACATTATCCTCTCTTTTCTCTCCGGGCAGTGAATCTTCTTCTAAGAAGAGGGGGAAACGCGGAGTCTCAAAGAAAAAGAGAGAAGCTTCTGCTGGCGAGGAGAAAACAGAAGAACGTCCAATTGCGCCTCTTCCTCTTTCTTCCCCTACTCTCACAAGCCGACCCCAAAAATTGATCATCCGGCTAGGCGTAGGCTCGAAAGGTGGCAGGAAGAAGAAATAATGGGCTTGGGACTTATGCTTCTTGTCTTGTTTTTCGCTTTTTTGCTTGTATATACAAAGACTTATGTCGACCGACGATTGTGCGGGTACCGATCCCCGCCTTCTTTTGTTTTGAAACCTGCACTTGTATAAAAAAAATTATAGTATGGACTAAAATGATTCTTTTACTTGTAAAACTTCTGTCTGTATTTGAGAATGCATTTTTTCTTCTCTTTTTTTTTACCGGTTTCTTTATTTTCTCTGTGTGATGTTGAAGTAAACCTATGGTATGTTGTTTGAGCATTGTTTTCATTTTTGCAACTATATTATATTGCCCCCATATCATGGTTTATTGCAATATCTTTCACATTGGCAGAATTTTGGAGAACAACTCTTCTGTTTCGAGAAGACTTGTGCTCCTTCTTTAGAGAACATCTTTTCCATTTGAAGGAGGTTTGCATCTCTACTTTATAAGATAATATTTCCGTTTTAAGGAAATATTTTTCTGATTTAGTAGAATGCGACTAGTATTGGAGAAGTTTTCTCTTTTTTTAATCGCGAAGTTTTTACACTTCACTTTTGGAGAAATTGGCAAGTGAATTTTCCTTCGTGGCACAGCGGGCCTCCGAAAAAGGGCTTCGGCCCGCTTGTGCCTCCGAAGACGCTTTTGTTTGATTGTGCCTCTGCGAAGAGTGCTTTTTGTTTGATTATGCCTCTGGGTAGAGGGCTTTTTGTTTGTGCCTCCGGGGAGAGGCTTTTTGTTAGTGTCTCTGGGGAGAGGGCTTTTTTGTTTCTGCCTCTGGGGAGAGGCTTTTATCTTTTCCCTGTCCGCTGGGAAGCGGGCATCGGAAGAGGGCTTTTCACATTTCGACTTGTGTGAAGTTTTATTTCATATCACGGTGAAATGTGTGCCTCTGAGTAGGGCTTTTGCCTAGAAGTTTGGAGTTTCCTTCTCTCGGTTGGATGGATTCACGGGGAGGACACAAGTTACTTGGATTATTTGTTTACACAAACGTTCTCAGCTAGTTAACGAGTGTCTTGTGCCACCAGTCAATCCATAACTTTCTGTCGAGAAAGAGAACTCTCCTTTTCTGGCTAGTCCCATTAAAGGTCTTTTAGTATTTCAACTATGGTGAAATGGGCCTCCGAAGAGGGCTTTTCACATTCCAGCACTCGTGAAGTTTTATTTCAAATCTCGGTGGAATGCGTGCCTCCGAGTAGGGCCTTTTCCTGGAAGTTTGGTGTTTCCTTCTCTCGGTTGGATAGATTCACGGGGCGGACACAAGTTACTTGGATTGTTTGTTTGCACAAACGTTCTCAGCTAGTTAACGAGTGTCCTGTGCCACCGGTCAGTCCATAACTTTCTATCGAGAAAGAGAACTTTCTTTTTCTGCCAAGTCCCATCAGAGGTCTTTATCCTCCAAAGAGTTGTGCCTCCGAAGAGGGCTTGTGCCTCCGAAGAGGGCTTGTGCCTCCGAGGAGGTCTTTTGCTGTTTATTGCCTGCTCGCCCATGTCTTTTCGCCATTTGCTCATATCAGTGGTTCCCTGTTATCATTGCCAAGCGCACATTCCTTTCTTTTGCAAGTAGCTTATTGTATCCAAAGAAGTGTACTTCATTGTTAAATGAGTTCGCAGGGGTAGACACAGGCTAATGAATCGAAAGTTTGTTTGCACAAATGTTCACAATTAGTTAGGAAGGGTCTACCTCTGGCGGAACCACTAACTGTTTGCTTGAAGCACTTCTTATATAGGATTTGAATCTGGAATTTCTGTGGCTAGATATTCATTAGTTGAGTGATGTCAGGGATCGCTTGGTCTTATGATGGGTAAGCTTTGTTTTAATATCCTGCAATATTAAATCGACATTTTAGCAATACAATTGAAGTACTTTATATATCGAAATAAAACAAGCAGTAGAGAACACAAGATTTATTACGGTTCGGCCAAGAACTGGGCGTACATCCACTTTATAGTTCTTATTATTCACTTGCACTGGCTTTACAATGGCTTTCAATACAAGAATCATACATTCATAATTCATTTTACAAACTTAAGCAAAGCTTTTAAGTAAAATATGGACGCAAATGATTGCTTTTCCAAGCTCTTGGAATTGGATCTCCTTTGATAGTTGCCAGTTTGAAAGTGCCATCAAGAAGTTTTTGGCCTATGACATATGGCCCTTTCCAGTTTGGCGCAAACACTCCTGTTGCTGTCATGACCCTTTTCAAGACTAGATCTCCAATCTCAAAGCTGCGTTGGCGAACTTTGGAATTGAAATGCCTGGCAATTCTTTGCTGATGGGCTGCAATTCTGAGCTGAGCCTCTTCCCTTTTTTCATCGAGGAAGTCAAGTGCTTCAAGTTGCAACTCCTCATTTTCTGTTTGGTTGAAATGAATTCTTCTATGTAAAGGGACTTCTATTTCCACCGGAATCATTGCTTCTGATCCATATACTAATCAAAATGGGGTGTGCCCGGTCGCAGTTTTGTGGGTAGTTTTATATGCCCATAGTGATAGTGGAAGCTTATCGACCCAACCACCATTCGCTTTTTCCAGCTGCTTTTTGATGGTTGATTTGATAATTTTGTTTATTACTTCCACTTGCCCGTTTGCCTGTGGATGAGCCACTGCTGAGAAGCTTTTCTAGATCTTGAATCGCTTGCAAAAATTTTGGAACTCTTCACTTTCGAATTGGGTTCCATTGTCTATGATTATCTTTTGAGGCACACCATACCTGCAAATGATATTCTTAGTTACAAAGTTTATCATCTTATTAGAGGTAATAGCAACTAATGGTTCAGATTCAGCCCATTTACTAAAATAATCAACAGAAACAATAGCATATCTGATTTCGGATTTGGCGGTTGGCAAGGGCCCGATGAGATCTATTCCTCAAATAGCAAATGGCCACGGACTGACCATCTGTGTTATCTCTGTGGAAGGTGCTCTTGGGATTTTTGCAAATCTCTGGCATCGATCACATTTTCGGGCATTGCTTGCAGCATCACGATTAATATCTGGCCAAAAATACCCATAACGGAGAATTTTCTTTGCTAGAGTTTGACCACCTGAATAGTCTCCACACTCTCCTCCATGTACTTATGCTAGAATTGTCTTAGCTTCTTCCTTGGTCACACATCGGAGTAATGGCATTGGGAATCCCCGCCTATGCAATCGGCCATCTTGAATTATATATCTAGAGGCTTTTCATAAAAACTTCTGTCGTTCTTTTGAATTTTCTGGTAGAGAACCGTTGAGAAGATATTCTATTATCGGAGTCATCCACGATTCTTGCTCCTGAGATATAGTCATGATCCAATCAATATCCATCTCACCAATGCTTGGATCTTACAGGACTTCCACAGGAACTAATCCCAATAATTGAGCTTCACCAGTGCTTGCGAACTTTGCGAGAGAATCCGCCTTCATGTTCTCTTCCCGGGTATATGATTTATCGTATAATGCTCAAGATTATCGAGAAGTTCCCAGGCTCTTGACAAGTAAGCAGGCAGATTTCCTCCTTTAGTCTGAAACTCCCTTTTGACTTGACATACAATAAGCTGTGAATCACTGAAGATCTGCAACACTTTGACATTCAATTCTTTAGCAATTCTCAAGCCGGCAATAAGAGCTTCATATTCTGCTTCATTGTTTGTCGAAGGAAACTCCAATCTCAACGCATAGCACAATGACCGCCCTTTAGGGGTTTCTAGCACAACCCCAGCTCCGGAACAGTAATCGTTTCTTGCACCATCAACGTATAATTTCCATTGAATTGGGGAATTATCAATTACTTCTTCCTCACTATCACCTTTATCTGTACATTTTGCGATGAAATCCGCCAAAGCTTGTCCATTTATTGGTCTCGGGGGATGATAAGTGATGTCGTATTGGCTGAGTTCAATATTCCACTTCAGAAGACGGCCCGAAATCTCAGGACGAAACAGGAATTACTTTAGAGGTTGATCAGTGAGGACTTTGATAGGATGAGCTTGGAAATATGGCCTCAACTTTCTTTATGCAATCAGTAGACAATAGGGGAGCTTTTCCAATTTTGAATAATTCATCTCTGCTACGGTGAATCTCTTGCTGATATAATAGACCGGGCGCTGAATTTTTGCGTCTTCTCGTACCAACGCTGCAGTAAGAGCATGAGATGAGATTGCAAATTATACGAAAAGATCCTCACCATCGTCTGGCTTAGAAAGCATCAGAGGCGTTTCCATACGACAAATCAAGTTATCGAAGGCATTCTGGCATTCAAGAGTCCAGTCAAAATTCTTCCTTCCATTCTTCAGTGCATTAAAGAATGGAATGCATTTATCAGTAGCTTTAGAAATGAATCGACTCAAGGCAGCGTCTTTTCCATTAAGACTTTGAAGATCCTTCTTCGATCTAGGAGCTTTGACTTCTTTTAAGGCAGCAATCTGAGTAGGATTAGCTTCAATGCCCCTAGCACTCACAATAAAACCCAAGAACTTTCCGGACTCTACCCCAAACGAACATTTCAAAGGATTAAGCTTCATTCCGTACTTCTGAAGGATTGCAAACATTTCGGCCAAGTGATCTATATGGTTTACCGCTTTCTTTGATTTCACCAACATATCATCAACATAAACTTCCATAGTTTTGCCAATCTACGGTTTGAACATAGCATTGACGAGTCTTTGGTAAGTTGCCCCTGCATTCTTAAGTCCGAAGGGCATGACTTTATAGCAGTAGAGACCAACATCGGTGATGAAGCTTGTATCCTCATGATCCGGCTCATGCATCATATTCTGGTTGTATCCAGAGTAAGCATCCATGAAAGATAACAATTCATGCCCTGCTGTTCCATCTACCAACTAATCTATCCTAGGTAACAGGAAGCAGTCTTTGGGGGTAGGCTTTGTTTAAATCTGAGAAGTCAATGCAAACTCTCCATTTCCCATTAGCTTTCTTAACCAGTACTGGATTTGAAATCCAATTCGGATAAGTAGACTCCCTGATGAAACCATTCTCCATAAGCTGGTCTACCACTTCTTTCAACGCTGCCGACCTTTCAGGACCCTGGGTTCTTCTCTTCTGTTTTACCGGTGTAAACTTCAGATCAATATTCAGAGTATGTACTGCAATTTCTGGGGATATTCCGCACATATCAGCATGAGTCCAAGCGAATACGTCAAGATTTGCTTTCAAGAATGATATCAAGGAATTTTGAACCGTTACACTAAGTTGCGAACCCACATTCACCACTTTGTTCGGATCTTTCAGGTCAACAGGTACTGGCACCGTTACTTCAACTGGCACCACTCTATTTTCCCCTGCACTAGCTTTTCAGGGATCCATTTCTCTCCGTGCCCCGCCATGCTCACCGGTGCAAGGTCCACCTGTAATTGCTACAAGGTTGGTTCTTTGATGCAGACTGGAGCTGCCTCATCTTTTTCCATCTCTCTCTTCCTCGCTTCACGCAACTCTATTAGATAACATTCTCGCCCAGCATTCTGATCCCCTTTAATAACTCCAACGCCATTATCTGTGGGAAATTTCATAGTGAGGCACCACGGGGTGAGAATTGCCTTAAAAGCCGTAAGAGTTGGTCGGCCCAGGAAGGCGTTGTAGGCAGTAAATTCATCAATAATTACAAAAGTCTGTTTCCGAACTACCTTTTTCTGCCCCTCTCCAAGCTCCACAAACAAGTCGATAGTTGCAATGGGCTGCTTTGGTTCCCTAGTAAACCCAACGATCTTCTAAGATGAGGCTTGAGCGTCAACCATCGGAATTTTCATCTGGTCAAACGTCCTTTTGAAGAGAATATTGCAAGAAGCGCCGCAATCTACAAGCACTCTTCTCACAATAGCCGGCCCAATGCCTGTAGAAATGACCAAGGGATCCATGGTTGGAGCTTCAATGCCCATAGAGTCCCTGGCTTTGAACACAATATCATCATTGAAAGTTTTCTACTGCTTCAAAGGTGCTTCATTTTCTAGCACAAAAGAACTCTCTTCTGTTGGTGCATACTTCAAGGCACGGGCATATCTTTCCATCTCGCCCCAGCTTCTACCTAGTGGGTGAGGACCTCCTATAATCACATTAATAACAGACCTTTCTGATTCATGCACAGTATTCCTCTCACTCGAGCCAGATGGATGAGCAGGAAGTTGCTGGCCCTTAGTAGATGAAGTTGGGTCATTTCTTCTTCTCTTAACATATTGCCGCCACTTGTTCTCTCTCAGTAGTTCTTCAATTAAACTTTTCAGATGGAGACATTCGTTGGTATCATGACCGGGTTGATTATGAAACCGACAGAATCTCCCACTTTGAGCAGCTTTTTTGTTTACTCTCATTTCAGGTGGTTTAGGATATTCTACCGCATCTTTGGTAGCAAAGAAGATATTCTCCGGGGTGTTAGTCAAAGGAGTGAAATCTGAAGGTTTTAAGAAGCGAGGTTTCTTTGCATCTCTCTGTTTGTTCCCACCGTTATTTTCCCTCTCCTGACTTCCGGATTCCTTTTTGATAGGGGCAGCAGTATTATCCTTAACCTCCGTCAATACCACTTTGACTGGTGCCTGAAGGCTTTCCAAGCGCATGAGTTCATCAGCTTTCTTATATAATTTCTCAAGTGAATTCGGTTGTTTCATCTTCAGCCAATTCCCAAATTTGCTTGTCTTGTCGATTGCACTCATCAAGTATGTCAAGACCATCTATGGTTCTGCATTGTCCACTTCAGCCAAAGCTATGTTGAAGCGGTTCAAGTTAGACCTGATAGATTCCTCAGGATTCTGTTCCAGACTCGAGAGTGACATAATATCCTTATCCTTTGAAGCATACATCCTGAAATGCTTTTTAAACTTCCGAGTCAAATCGTCGAACTAGTCTATGGATCGGACCGGAAGCTTTGTGAACCAAAGCAGAGCCACTCCATCCAAGTATACCGGAAAGTACCGGCATTTGATCTCATCAGATGCTCTAGCACCAGTCATGTGCCAATCATACTTATACAGGAATTGATTGGGGTCGCTTGTTCACTTATAAGCCAAAATGGTAGGAGGAACAAACTTCCTTAGGAATTCCGCCTTTAGAATCTTTTCAGCGAACGAAGTTTTGCTCAGAGCGAATCCCCATTCCTTCTCATCTTCATCCCTCTGCATGCTTTCTTTCATAATTTATCGCACCATGCCCGAAAGATATTCCTCGTCATTTAAAGGATCAACAGGACAGACTTCGGCCATTTTCTCGGAAGTTTGTCCAGAAAACCGTTCGCGGAGAGTTGGCTGTGGTATCGATCCTCCAGCTTGAGGAGGTGTTTCTTTGGCGGGGCTAGCTGCTCTTTGAGGGATATTCCTCTCTTCGTGATCATGAACATCATCTGCAAGGTTTTCTTCATTATTCACCGGTTGATGGTTAGCTCCAAGCAATGCATTTAACCTCTCAAGCATTAAAGCATTCTGAGTTTCCATCTACTGGTATATTCTAGATACTACAGCATCTAGCTCCGCTCGTGTAATTCGGACACTTGGTGCTGCTTGACTTGACGAAGGAGAAGTGGCCGTATTTTCATGGACATTACTAGGTCTTGTAGATCCACGCTTTCTTCCAGGAGCCATTATCTCTGATAGACTTCTGGTTTTGAGAGAGATTCTTTCAACAAACTTTTGCGAAGCAATGATGAAGATAACCTGAGTTCGGTCTCTCAATGAAAGCACCAAAAATGTTAACGCTAAAAATTCAACGCTAACACCCTGGTGTGTGTAGAGATTAAGTGAAAGCACCACCCATGAACACGGGAATTAGAAACAAATAGAAAAGTCACAAAGAAAGCAGTAAAAGACAACAGTTTTATAGTGGTTCGGCTTCAGGTTAACCCTACGTCCACTTTAATCTTCTTTATTGCTGAATCAATTAAAACTTTACAACAATCTTCGATTACAACACTGATGGGAAAAATCACTAGAACTCTGATGTAGAAGAATTCTTTGAATCCATGTCCGTTGTGCAAGATTTCCTCTTGAAGTTTATTGAGATGCCTTTCGTGTTTGAAGTGTCGAGTGAGTCGAGAATTCCGCAGAGTATCGACGTTCCAGAAATGAGCCAAAAGATCCCCCTTTTAGTTGGAGTAGGCGGGGTATTTATAGGAGAGTTCGGGGTTAGGTCGTAGGTCGCAAGCGACCTTGGATAGGTCGTAGGTCGTCCGCGACCTGGTAGGAGTCGTTTACGGCTTATACATGGTACACTTGATCGTTCTGGAGAAACTAGCAAGTCATAGGTCATGGCCGATCTAGGTAGGAAGCGGCATAGGAAGCTCCATTGGTATGTTTAGGTCGTGAGCGACTTAGGTATAGGTCATAGGTCGTGGGCTACTTAGTAGACACGGTTTACGGCCTAACAGGAGCACCCTTGATCATTCGAACAAGTCATAGATAGTGGGCAATCTAGGCAAGGAACGACATAAGAAAGACAAGTTACCTTGGCTTTGTATAGCTTGCTAGGTCGCTAGGTCACCTCAGTCCATAGGTTGTTGGTGCGCTAGGTCGCTCAGTCCATTTAGCAACTAGGTCTTTTAACTTGCTGAGCCGCTTTATGTGTTAGGTCGCTTACTCCCTTAGGTAGTTAGGTCGCGCCTTCACATAAGTCGTTAACTCGTTGAGTCATAGGTCGCTGGACCATCTAATCCTTTAGGTCGCTGGGCTGCTTAGCATTAGGTCGCTAGGTCGCGATATCTTTAGGTCCTGTACCTCGTTAGGTCGTAATGCTTGCTGCACCATTAGGCCGCTGGGTCGCTGAATAAATAAGGAGTTAACAATTCAATTAAATCGATTTGGAACTATTGAATTCGGGATTTAAGATATGATTTTATAACTTGGTTTTGGTAAAAGGGATTAAATGGATATTTTAAGTTTAAATAAATTTAAGGAAATATTCTATAAAATGAAATCTAAGGCTATTTAAATGATATTGAACTTGTTAAGTGAATATTTCCTGACTAAATAATAATGACGAAGCTAAATCAAGATCTATATGAAACTGTTAGATTTAACTCTAAAATATTGAATATTAAAGCATTGAATATAACGAAAGTTTAAATGGTTATTGGGAGCTGAATTGAATTAATGAATTGAGCTTTGAATAAATGGGAATTTGGAACTTGAGTTGATTAGAGTCAATTTTTGTAGTTGAGGAAATTTCAAATACTTTACTTTATAAATTATTTAATATACATGTGCTATCTTGGAAAATAGATATATTGAAAGGGAAATGATGTTTTGGTTTTGAAGTATAAATAAAATTGAATGACCACGGTGTTATAGTGTATATTTCTACCTTGTAGATAGTTCCACGGACCCTTAAAGGACGGTTATCCCAAACATCCTTATGTAATTTGTACTTTAGTAGATATTTCACTTGAGTTGGATTTATTGATATAAGAATGTTAATCCTGACTCGAGTGTTTTGTGTTTTTTCTTTACGCCCGGGTCAGACTAAGTGATATAGCATTTGAGACTCGCCTTTGGAGTTTGGAGCTTCGTTTGAGGATCCAACTATTGATTTAGCTTTTAGCTCTTTTAGTTGATTCGTTCGGAGAGGTCATCTATTCGTACTGGAGACTTCACTGTATTTGAGAAATTCTGTTGTATTTTTATTTCTAACTCTGATATTTATATAGTAGCTTCATGAACTACTATTTATCTATTCCGCTGCATTATTTTATGTTACTATGTGTTTGTGATTTTGTAGTTGATTTATTTACTGTATATGCTGAGTTTTGCCAAATTTTAATTTACAAATCGGTATTTTGAATTATTCAAGTTGGACATGTATGGTTTTATTGTCGATTTGAATGGTCCAAAATAGCGGGTCATTACAACATGAATGCAAAAATATAATCTATAGAGTAACTCCCACTATCAAGAATAATTTGTACGCATGGTACACAACACGCTGCCTTAATAAGGCATGTTGTCTGAACACTATTTTCCTTTGCAAAGAATGCTTGATAATGCAAGTTAATACAATAATGTGCACGTAAGTAATATATGCACGCATGAATGAGGAAAAATATAGATGAAACTGAAAAATAATTGCTCAAGTCATTTTTTTGAACAAATCGAATATGTGACCTGGACCAAGATTTCGAATGCTACCTGGACATAAATTTGGAAGCACGTTTGCATGAAAAACGTGTAGCCTGGATATCCATTAACATGCACAAAACACGTGTATCTAAGCAATGTGCTAAAATATTTACACGCATAAAGTATCAACATATATTATGATAAAAGAAACTAAAATGGTTTGAGGCAAAATTTTTGAATGCATGCATACTAGAAGAATTTAAAATCTGGACACATATAGTACGCAAAAATATATATATAGCCTGACATTTCCCTCGTGCATTATATTTAAAAATTGATGGCCATTCCTTTTTATGCACAAACACATGCATTTTTCCAAAATCTGGAAAAATTGATGCACGCATATATACGAATAAAGGAATTTGTCTGGGCTAAATTTCTCTTTACAATACTACTACACGTGTCACGCTTAACAAAATTTTTAAAATTAAATATGCAGAGTGAAAGGTGTTTGGATATGCGTACACAAATGCCCTGGAAGAGCTATTTTCATATATGCAAATATTGAAGGAAAGAATAAATTAGAAATGTGAGTGTTTTCACTCACCTCAAATTTGCTTCAAAACCAAAAATGCAAATCAAACCATAAGAGCGCAACCATTGAACCTCCATTAATTCATTTCCGAGCTTAAAGGCAAAAAGGAAGCAACCAAAAGAGATGATGAAGCTACCCTACTTTTCTCATGTTTGTGAATAAGCCAAAGCAAAAGAATTTGTGCTAGCAATAATATGGTACATATGCATTTAAGATAGACATGCATATGAGGAAAAGAAAGTACTTGCTGCCTCTAAAATGATGATGCAAAAGTGTGCACTTTTGCTCTATATAATAAGTGATGACAGCAAGACAAAATTGTGTTCATGCTTGCTTGCAAAAATGTTCAAACAAGCTTTACAATATTGGGATAGAAAATGTTTATATTTTACTTTCGAAATAAAAGTGACAGCAAAGCTACCATGTTCCACTTTTGCTTATAAGTGAATGTGACAGCACATGCCAATTACGTTTACATTGGACTCATATTTGCTTTTACACGTGAAGGCCAAAGAAGTGTAACATGAGTTAGCTACTTACAACTGACTTTGCAACATTTTTCGCATTGCAAATTTATTATTATTTTTCAAATTTCAATTTAAAGATTTCCATTTTAAATTTTTTGTTTCGACGGTAAACAAAAATCACGGTTGTTACAACTTCCATTGTATGGAATCCATTCTCCAATAAGCGCTTGTATGGTTTTGATTATGCCCAACTATTAATGGAACATGAGATGCAAGCATTTTAGCTAGATTCTAGTTTACTTTCTATAGACCCTATTATAATATCAGACGGATTTGAGAAAATTGTTTTGGTTGTCGTAAGATAAAAACCCGACATGTTTATTTGTGGCGTGGTCTTACGAGATACCTTTGTTTTCAAAGGATTTTCAAAAAAAATGTAATAATCCAACTGAGTGTGATTTTCTCATGCTGGCTTTCCAAACTGACTCGGGTGTTGTTTTATTATGATGCTCGAATCAGATCGAGTTGAACAAATCCAGGACAATTTGCTGTGGAGCTCAACAAGCGAGCTAGATGACAAAGACGTATCTCTGTACTTGAATTATTAGTTCCGTTGTGTAAGGACAAGTATTAAGCTGTCCAAAATGATGGATGATTGTTGTACCCTTATAATGGTATTTATATATATACCAGTACAAATCTTTGTACTTAAAAGCTATTATTATATATTATATTTTGTTCGACCGCGATTTCAGACTCTGATATTGTTATTTTCTTCTTCTTCTTCTTCTTATATCTCTTTCTTCTTTAACTGTGAAGACTCGTATTTCCGTCCACTTTGAGTAGAATTTATGTGGGATATTGTCGGCTTAAAAGGGTACAGATTTGCGAGCCGTCAGAATTACTCTTATTACAACATTATAAACTTTAGTTTTCTTTCAATATAAAATTCTAAAATCTTATTTAATTAGTAGTTTGATTATCGAAAAATACGGGTCGTTACATATTTCAATATGATTTGAAAGAAATGTTTTAAAGGAAATACGTAATGCTCTCCCCTCTCTGTCGCTGGTAAATAATTTTGATGATGAGTGCACACATTATTGACGTTCATTTTCGAGTTTCGAGGTGAGAAGACCATTGTAGTAGTTTACTACACATTTGATTTGATAAAGAAATCATAATTTTAGTTTCAAAATATGATTTGATATATATAAAAGATATGATTGTGTATATATATTATTTTTAATTGATTGAAATGGAACCTGGTATTTTGTTCTTAAGTTTCTATAAATTAGTACTTTAAATTATTGTAATGAATGAAATCTTAATCTTTTAATGATTGGAAACCTCCGAAATGTAAAAAAGAAATTGGAAGTTAAGTGATTAATGGAATATATAAGAAACTGAAAATTTATTACTCGAAGATATGAAAATTTTGGAGATGTAATTATCGAACATTTTGTTAATTAAAATGAATAAGATAAGCTTGTGTAACATTCACTTACATTCTAAAAGACATATATATAACTTACCAAAAATTTTAAAAGTTGAAATGTTAATAAAAACCTGTAATAAAATATTATACATGTAAAAATTTAATAAGGAAGGTGCTCAATTGAATTACTTCTATAAACAAAAATTCCGATTTTATAAAATGTTTTAAACTTAAGTTAACAATTAAAATGCTTGTAATTGAATGTAACAGGAATGCTATAAGTAAACGGTTATTAACTTAAGTTAACATTTTAGGCTATTTATAATCAGATTGAATGGTAAAGGTAAATCCTATATTCAGTGAATGATTATAACTTCCGAAAGGTGGAAATGGTCTAGAGACAGACTTAATATTCAATTTACATTATAAAAAGAAAGAGTAAATGTAAATTCAAGGTAGAAATACATAAGTATGAAATGATTTATTTGTTGGGAATCAGGTATGTCATCAAATAATAAATGTGAATTAAGCTGTAATGAAAAGTATGTAATACTTAAATATTGAATTCATTAATTATTTTAACTAATTGAATGGAAATAACTTATGTAAGTAATCAGATGTAACAAAATGAAATTGACATTGTATGTATAAATGAAAAATGAATTTTGTAAGTAATGATTGGAAATAAATGAAAATAAGTACTGTATGAATGAATGGGAATTGAATTCTTTAAGAAATAAATGTAAACTAAAGAAAATAATCATTGTATGAACATCAAATGATATTAAAAGATGTAATAAGAATAAACATAAATAATATTTGAAATTATTGTTTGCTTTGGCTAATGGGATGGTCGGGAAAGGATACTTCTAACTGTATAAAAATATATGAATAGTCTATTAAGTTTTATCTGAGACTATTGAGTATATGGTATACTTAGTAGATTATTTATCATTTTATATGATTAAAGTTTTCTGAACTCGAACAAACTATTTGTTTGGTTCCTACTGATGGGTGGTTGAATTATTTTGATTGCACGTGATAATTCTATGTTTTGTTTGCAAAGTGGCTATTATTATGTGTGTTGATTGTTGTTATTAATTGAAACAACATAAATATTTTTCCTTTTACATACTTCTAATTCTATGGATTTTATAAGTGATACAGGTTATGGAAGTAATAGCTACAGCTTTGGTTTCATAAATAAGCGTTGTTTGCCCGACAAATAAGTACGTTTTCGGATTATGGTTTTCTAGTGATATTATATTGTTTTCCCATGGTTTGAGATATTTTATTTTGAATACGATATATATACATATGGTTATTATTGATATTATTCTTTTCCCGGACCTCTTTGTACAAAGGAGACCGAAATTTGTGTGAATTTTGGACATAGAAATTTTTTCTGAAAATGTTTTTCAAACTTTTATTGAACTTGAATAAGAAAGGATTTAATTGTTTATAAATCGATACATTTTATTTAAATTATTTAATTACGTAAATTAATTTTCTAAAAATTGAATATTTTGAATGAGATATATCAATTTTGTAATTCCTTCTTTTCCTTTTCGAGGACGGAATGTTTTGAGTGGGGGAGAGTGTAACGACCCGTAATTTTTCGATAATTAAATTATTGAATTTAATAAGATTTTGTAATTTAATATTAGATGAAATAAAAATTTATGATTTATTAATAAGAAAAATAACTAGAATGTAATGTTGATAATGTTAATTTAAGGTAATTGATAACTATTTTAATGCAATCTCAATTAATTGGAATGATTGGAAAGTAGTAATTGGTCATAAAGTTTAAATGGTAAATAAACCAAATGTTGTATTAAACAATAAAATTATTTTAATTAATTGGAATTGATTAAAATGGAGTAATTAATCCGTATGTAAATTTGTTCATTTTGTTTGTTAAAATAAACATAGAAATGTATTTGAAATCATAAGTTGTAACAATTGTTTAATTATCGTTTCACTATTTATTCCATTGAAATTTAATTGGAAATCAATTGCAATTAATCTATTTAAATACTATAGTTAATGTGAATTAAGATGGTAACTATAGAATATTGATGTAATAAATGGTAAACCAATGTTAACTATGTCCATAAAGTAATGATTGATTAAATATAAAGTTTGAAATTAAAATGAATCAATTTATTGGGTTTTAAATTATAATTAATGAATTTATTGCAATTGGAATTGGAATGTTGTAATTAGCGCAATATTAATAGTTGAATTCGACATGGAAATTTGTCCTAAAAGATTTTTAGTTAGTTAATAATCAAAAAAGATAAAAATCTCAAGTTATTAAATTTGAAATTAAAAATGATTTAATCAATTTAATAATAATTTATTTACTTAACGTGAAAATAGACATTTTGGTCATTGTCTCGGACTTTGACGAAACCTATTTCATCCGGTCCGTAACAGCGAATTATTGTAGGATTTCAAGTTTCGTAGCAGCATGACTTGTCATTTGATCGTGCGGGCTCGAAACGCGTAGAAATAAATTTAAATAAGGTGATTTTAAAAGCTAACTTCTGTATGCAATGGAACTAGGGTTTGAAACTTGTTCCATTGAGTTTAAAAATACTGAAAACCTATATTTCGATATATTGGATGACCCATTCTCACTTCGGAAACGAAACAGGCTTTTCGGGTCGTTGTTATCGTTTCGATCCAACCCTGCCTATATATAGGCTCTTATAAACCCTAGTCGTTTCTCATTTTATTATTTCTATACGTACATCTTCTTTCTCCTTCTCAAACGGCAGAACATTAAACCTAATTCTCAAATTCCAAAACCTAATTTCAAAAAAAAAATTGTCGCTCTAGGTTTACTACGAGCTAGGAAGAGGTTCGCTTCGAGTTCTAGAGGCAAAAACCCTATAGCCACTGCGGGTTAGAGAGAGTTCCATGCCAATCAAGGCAGATCAGGTTGTGCTCTGAGTTCTAGAGGAGAAAATCCTACAGCGACATTGGGTCAGGAGCAAAATGACTTTGGTCTCAAGTCATTTTGGCAAAAACTCAGAGCGAACATCGTGTAATTGAGCCAGCGGACCGGAGCAAGACTCGAAGTCAAAAATTTTAAATCTTCTAACGTTAATAAATTTTGCATACGAGCTCGGATTCATGCACAATTTTCTCCATTGCGGTCGTATCGAAATGCCAAACATTTTGAAACTGGTTTGGCTGCATTTTAAGACTGTTAAATTTTTAGGCTAATTTTGGATTTTAAATCGACGACAAATCGAAGGTGGGTGTTTTTACCCACTCATAACTAATAAATTATCTTATGTTAGTTAAGTTGAATTTATGATGCGATTAGGAATTGATTGGTTGATGTTTGGTATATTTAAGTTGTCATTCCAGTTTATTCTAATTTTTAATGAATATTATTGCCATTAATTTAATATTAAACTTATAAATTGCTATTTAATACCTGTTATTGATAATCAATCACTTCTTATTGTTCATTGATTACTTTTAATAGAGATCATGATGGATGTGATTGTTTATATTGGGTGATTATATGTTATATTTATATTGTTATAACATTGCAAGTTCCCTTAGTTTATTGTTAGAAAATCCTTATGGGTTGAAATTGTAACGATCCTGGATTTTTAGTTTATATTTAATTTAATTTTTGATTAAAAATTGTGAGTAAACTAAATTCAAATCATCCACCTATAAACAATTTAGACTTTGACCTTTGAGTGAAAAAATGTTTGAAAGCAAAGTACAACTGGACGTGTACATTTCTAGTTTATATACATACATATGTATATATTTTTATCTATGAAAAGCTGGGCTACTAGAATAGGTACTTGTATAAACTTGATATCAGTGTATAGGCAAAGTAAGTGTGTATGGAAAAGAGAATAAAAGCATGCTTTATAAAATTAAAAGTACAAGTAAATTATATTTTATTTAAGTAAATTGTCAGGCTGTGCATTGTCAAATTTTATTTCGAAAATTTCCTGGGATGAAAACCTTGTATATGAACCTACTTCAAGACATGAATATTATGTGTGTGAAAAGAAATTATCAAAGCTAGATTAGCATGCTTTAGCATGTTTAATAATTCAAAGTGCATATGAAAATGAACTAACAAGACAAAGCAACATAATAAATTACAATACAAATTAGCATAGGAATGTAAAGGAAGGGACGAAAGTGTTCAAGAAATGCAGTTGAAGGATGAAATAAAACTCAAAGAAATTGGACAGGGATGTGAATATATATGGCTACAGGCGAAACAATGAGGTAGGCTTGAATTTAGGAGAATGCACATGACAATTAAGATTCAACAGGGCTATGAAATGCATGTCAATTTAAAAGAAAATGTGTTAAGCAAGTGGGGGACGTACGTAATTAAAATAACCACAGCCTACAGAGAGGGTGCACGAATAATTCAAGATATCCCACAAATTTCCTAACTTAAAGAAGGCTACTGGATATATTTGTTCAGACAGCAATTCTCTCTTTGTACAAATAAGATTAAGTTGAAACATAAAGTACCATTTCATTAAATGCTTCCATTTCTTGCAGCAAACAAAGTCAATTCGAGTTGTTTTCAAAAGCAATTCAGCCACCAAAGCGAGAAAAATCTCTGATTTAATTGTACAAACAAATAATATCCTCTGTACAAACATAACACCCTATAACTCACTTTATTTATATCAACATCTTCATTCTAGTTTCGTTCATTCAACTGAGTAATCTTTGGAGTAATATCATAACAACCCGCATATTTAATGATTATATATTTAAATGTTTTATTTAAATATAGCGTCGTTATTCGGATTTTTGGGTCCGAAATGTTACTTTTTGCAAACGGCCGAATTGGAGCTCGAAACCACTTCCATTGATTCCAAAATGGCGTTTGCGATCTTTTTGAGTATAGGATTTGATATGTTTGGGGTAAATCGGATTTTGCTATTTGCTAGGTCGGCTTTTGGGTTTGGGTGTCACCCAAACTATTCTATAAACCAACTCAGCCCTATCTCTCCTCCCATTCACACATTTTTATTTCTTAAACTTAAGAAAAATAGAAAATGGGGGAAGAGAATGGGAATTAGAAACTCCAAGCCCTAGTTCCTCTTGCAAATCCAAATTCTTGCTCCAAGTTCAAAGAAAAGTTATTGGTGAGCCACCACTTCATCTTGTCCAACTCTTTCTCCTTCAATTTTAGAAAAATTTCCTAAACCTTACTTTGGAAAATACTTGTTTTGAACTTAGATTGAAGCTAATAGAGTTGGAGTGGAGAGTGGTTGGCTGTTCCATTACTATTGAGCCTCTCTATTCTTGTTTTGAGTTAAAAAGGTGAGTTTTAAACTCATATCTACTCCTTTTGATATAATTGATGTTAGGTATGAATTCCTAACACTTGTTCATGTTCATTTGCTTTTGATTTGGGTTGATTCGGTGAAATCGCCAAATTATGATTTTTGAAGCCAAATCTATGAAAATCCTTATATGGTTGATGTTTATGATGTTCGGAGTGTTTGGGTGTGTCGTTAAGGTAGGGTAGTCGTTTGACGTAAGCCCATAATCAACACGCATCCGATTGCTTCCGATTGGTTTTGGCCTTCAATGGCCTAGGTTCAGGAAATGCCTGACCATCAGGTTTCAGACGTCTGAATCCCTATTTCTGACGTCTGAATATTGTTCTGAAGAAGATTTTTATTCCCAGATTCAGACGTCTGAATTTATATTCCAGACGTCTGAATTTATATTCCAGACATCTGAAAGTGCTAAATTTCAACCAGAAAGGAAATAGGCAAAATAATGCCTATTTCAGACGTCTGAAAGTTTGGGTTCAGACATCTGAATTCTGTTTCGAAAAACAAATTGACTTCCAGATTCAGACGTCTGAATTCCTTCATTCACACGTCTTAATATGAGGTATTTTTCCAATTGCCTTGTTCGTTTAGTTTTTTCAAATTTATTCGATGCGTATTGATTCCAATTAGTTGTTTATGCATATTTGTCCTTGATGATTCCTTTTTGAATTCATTCACGGGTTTTTATAAATGATTTCTTTAAATCGTATTAAAAGCTCGCTTCTCCAATTTATAAATTCTATTTAAAACACACGCATAATTTCGCACTCCGAGCGATGTGGGAGGAGAATTAAATGATTAGATAAAACGCGTGCAATGAACACGTGCATTCATCTTTTCCGTTAATTCCCCATCTATTCATTTGAACGTTTTGACCTTTGGTCTGGTTTACCGATGAAATGAGGTGAACTTTATACTGCTTTGAGTGTGAAATTGACTAACGGATAGTAAACCGTTTAGTGCGAATGAGTGGTTATGGGACTCGCGTTAACACTTTTCGGATTCCTTTTCGAGAGTTATGACACATTCCGCCAGTTAGTGGTGTCCAGTACTGGGCCTCCGAACCTTCGCCACTACGGTTTGTTGCCTTCGGGGCTTATTGCCTTCGGGGTTTGTTGCCTTCGGGTATGTTGCCTACGGGTATGTTGCCTTCGGGATTGTACCTTCGGGTTTGTGCCTTCGGATTTGTTGCCCTATAGTATCGCTTTCGGAGTTAGTCTTTATGAGCCGCTCGAGTGATATTTGGGTTTGGAGTCATTGGGCTTATGGATCCTTGTTTATACAGTACTGAGCTCGAGCATATCTTTTGTTTCATTGATATTATATTCCCCAGGTATCGCCCTTCGGTGTTGGTCTTTTTGAGCCGCATGATGTATAGTGGTTACCTTATTGAACTTGTATACCTTATAGGTATTTATTATTTGCCCTTTGGATTGCTTTGAGATATTCACATCCTATGTTTATTTGAGATGTCGATGATACGAGGCTTGTTTTGTTATGTTCATCTTTTGTTAGATGATTGTGTTATCTCCCTTAGAGATATTTGTTATACCATGTAACCTTGCAGGTTTATTGTTGTTCAGTTTATCTAACTGATTTGTTTAGCTAGACTGACCCGTGTATTTATACTCGGGTCAGACCGAGATGTTTCAGGTTAGGTGTTTTGGACTTAGCTTATTTTGCTTCCGCATGGACTACTCCACTAGCTTCTTTTTGTCATAGCTTTATGTTTAGACCCATTTTGTTGTAACTCTGATATGTATTCTTTTGACTCGTTTGTATATTGTGGTTTGCTATGCTACTAGACATGTATCGGTTTGTATACTCTGTTATGTATCAGTATATGTGTATATGATGGTTTACTGTTCTGTGATGTTTATTGCATTTGAGTTGTTATATTCTGTTCTGATAGATCCTCATGCCACATATGGTTTTGTTTTAAGTATTCATTGGACGTGTCGATCTGCTAGGTAGGGCAATTGTCGATGTATTCAATTGATAGTAAAAGCAAGGCTATAGATGGTCGCTCCTATCCAGCCTTATTCTCCACTTTAGTTGACGGCATTACCCTGTAGTGTCCTTGGCTAATGTGGGTATAGAGGTGGGGCTTCACAAGGCTGATATCAGAGCTGAGTTCAGAACAAAGTATGATAAAAACAGAATAGAAGCACATATTATGGTACATCAAAGTGTTATAAGTGATACAAATCTTTGAATCATCACATCTCTCTATTTCATCAAGGTTAGGCAGAATTTGGGAATACGACTAGGAATGCATTTTATTCCGTAGTATTCCATATTGTAATATCTACCTTGTGATTAACCTTGTTCTTATTTCAACTTTCAGCGTATGGATGGAAGAGGCAGGGGACGACATTCGGATGTCGGGCAATCCAGTGGCTCACATCCAGATGACGTTTATATGTCCGCTGACCAGTTTTTGGAGTTGTTTAGGAGCACTCAGCAGCCAGTTCCTCCTCGAGTGTCTCCACCTCGCAAGTCTGCATTTGCACGCTAATGCAGTTATTTTTCTCATCTTGGAGGAAAGTTGTTTAAAGGCTCCGTGTCTGTTCTTGAAGTCCAAGCTTGGTTTCGCACGTGCGAGCGTAGTTTCTCTCGTATGGATCTCTCTGACCATGATAGGGTTCTTGTAACTTCTAGCTTATTACAAGAGTGTGCCCTTGATTGGTATGAGCTTCTTATAGCCGAAATTGATGAGTCTACTCTTTTTGGACTCCGTTTCGGGAGCGATTCGAACTCAAGTTCGTTCCTGAATCTGAAAAAGTTTTATTGACCCGTCGCATCCTTGAGTTGAAGCAAGGGAAGTCTTCTGTTTCTGAATATGTTTCATCAATCGAGGCTTTATCTAAGTATGGTCTTGAATTCATTAGCACTTCTTATAAGAAGAATTTGATGTTTGTCTCTGGTCTTAAGAAATATCTTAAGAAGTCTTTGTTGCTCCAGCTTAAGCTCTCTTTTGAGGAGTTGGTTGATTCGGCACTTCATCTCGAAGCTGTCGAGAAGGAGTGTGATAGTGGTGAGAATGTTGAGGTTTCTAAGAACCCCAACAGGAAGCAGTTTCCATTTCAGAAGTCCGGGCCTTTTCCTACCAAGAAGAAGAAGACCGATGTTCTAATTCTCAGTCTCAGTCTGCAGGAACACCTTTCATTCGAAAGTGTTTCAATTGTGGTTCTCCTGATCATATTATTCGAGCTTTTGCTAAGCCTCTCTTCTTCCGCTATTGCAAGAAAGAAATTAATCATGTTTTAACTTGCCCAACTGTTCCTGGTGGTTCCAAGTCTGGCAAGCTTAGTGCTGCCAAGGCTTCTGAAGGTCCTTCTCAGCCCAAAGGTACATCTCCGTCTATTTTGGAAGGTTCTATTTTATTTCATGACCACAGTATACGAGTTCTTTTTTATACGGGTGCTTCACATTCTTCCGTATCGAAGAAGCTCGTCGATGATTTATATTTGGATGTTTCTTGTATGGTTGCTTCTTTAAGGATTGTAAATCCTATTGGGGGATCCGCGACCCATAGCTTGCTTTGTGATAATGTTGAGATTGTTTTATGTGGCTTTTCCTTTCGTGCGAATCTGCACGTTATCTTTGGTCTGGGATTTGATATGATTTTGGGAATGGACTGGCTAGTGAGATATGATGCCAGAATTATTTGTTCGGAGAAAATTATATATCTTCGACATCCGGATTCTCCTACTCGGCTATCACTTGTTCTTTGGGATGTGGATAATTCCAAAATAGTTTTATATTCTCTTGACTTGCGAGATGATGATGACATATCTCGTATTCATATTGTTTGTGACTTTCCTGATGTTTTTGAGCCTGTTTCGGGTTTGCCACCCAAGCGGGCAATCGAGTTCTGCATTGACCTCATTCCAGGCGCGTAGCCAGTTAGCCATCCTTCAACGAGGATGTCTACAAAGGAAAATGAGGAACTCAAGAAGCAGCTTTTAGAGCTTGAGTCTAAGCAGCTGATTCAGTCTATTTTTTCTCCATGGGGATCCGCGGTCGTCTTCATAAAGAAATCCGATGGAACTCTTAGGATTTGCATTGACTATCTCAAGCTTAACGAGGTAACCGTCAAAAATAGGTATCCATTGCCTAGGATCGATGTTATGTTCGATCTATTGAGTAGTGCTAAGGTCTTTTCTCAACTTGACCTTGCCACAGGTTTTCATCAATTACGAGTCGCGAAGGACAGCGTTCCTTTTACAGCTTTCCGCACTCGATATTGTTCTTTTGAGTGGCTCGTTATGCCTTTCTATTTGACGAACGCTCCTGCTTTCTTTGTTGATCTAATGAATCAGGTATTCTAGGAATATCTCGACAAATTTGTCCTTGTGTTCATTGATGATATACTTATCTATTCTAAGTCTGAAGCTGAGCATGCTAAGCACTTGAGAATTGTCTTGAGTACTCTCCGTCATCATAAACTTAGAGCCAAATTCTCCAAGTGCCATTTTTGGGGGAATAAGGTTATGTTCTAAGGCCATGTTGTATCTTTCGATGACATTTCAGTCGATCCCTCAATGTTCGAAGACATCCAAAATTGGAAGAGGACCGAGAATGTTCAAGAGATTCGTAGTTTCCTTGGATTGGCGGTTTATTACCGTCAGTTCATTAAGGATTTTTTCCGTGTTGTGCTTCCTCTCACCAGCCTTACTCGGAAAGGCATTCGTTATATTTGGTCCGACAAGTGTGAAGCTTCCTTTCTGACATTAAAGGAACTTCTCACTAGTGCCCCTATTATTGTGGTCCCCGAGGGGAATCATGATTTGTTGTCCACACCGATGCTTGTGGTAGTGGCCTCGGTGCTGTTCTTATTCAGAAGGATTGGGTAGTTGCTTATGCTTCTAGGCAACTGCGTCCAAATGAAGTTCGCTGTGCCACTCATGATCTTGAGTTAGCCTCTGTTGTCTTCTCCTTGATGATTTGGTGACATTATTTATTAGGCGAGCACTTCATTCTCTATATCGATCATAAATCCTTGAAGTATTTGTTTACTCAAAAGGAACTCAATATGAGACAATAATGTTGGCTCGAATTTCTTGCCACCTACGACTTTGATATCCAGTATTGCCCGTGTAAGGGTAATCGTGTTGCAGATGCGCTTAGTGCAAACATTCGGCTGTTGTTTCTGTGATGCTTGCCGAATGGGATGTTCTTGATACTCTATCTTTAGGTGAAATTCGTGATCGAGGTCCATCTTTTGATTCTCCTATTCTATTATTTAGTTTGGGAGCTTGACCTGTTTTATTGGATCGTATTGCCGATGCTCAGTGGCGTGATCCTAAGTTGTTGCATCTTATTCAGCTTTGTGAGTCTGAATCCTATGATGAGGCGTTGCGGGATTTTAGCATTGATTCCTATGGGTGTCTTCGCAAGAAGAACCGTCTTTTTGTGCCTTCTGATTTTGCACTTAGGCATGACATTCTTGATGACCGTCACCGTTCTAAGTATACAATTCATCTCGGTAGTAGCAAGATGTATGCCGATATGCATCGCCTTTATTATTAGGAAGGCATGAAGTGCGATGTAGTGAGCTATGTGAGTAATTACATAACTTGTCAACGTATTAAGGACGAACATCAGCGTCCTTCTGGTCTTCTTCAGCTTCTTGAGATTCCATCGTGGAAATGGGATCAGATTTCTATGGATTTCATTGGCGGCCTACCTCGTTCGAGATCGGGCCATTCTAGCGTCTAGGTTATTGTTGATCGCCTCACTAAACCTGCTTATTTTGTTCCTATTAAGTCTAATGGGACTGCTTCGCATTTGGCTAGGTTGTATGTCAAGGAAATCGTGAGACTTCACGGTGTTCCAAGTCCTATTGTGAGTGACCGTGATCCTTTGTTCACGAGTCATTTTTGGAAGTCTTTAGCAAGCTTTGGGGAAAAGCTTAATTGTAGTACAACATGTCATCCTTAGTCCGACGAACAGACTGAACGGGTGAACTGTATCTTGGAAGATCTTCTTCGTATTTGTATTTTTGATTTTGGTGGAAGTTGGGAGGATCACCTACCTCTTGTAGAGTTCTCCTACAATAATAATTTTCAATCTAGTGTCGGTATGGCTCCTTTCCAAGCCTTATATGGAAGGCCATGTCTATCACCTTCTTGTTGGTTGGAATTTGGAGAGAAGCTTATTCTTGGCCCGGATTTTGTTCGCGATTCTTCCGAGAAGATTGATCTTATCCGGTTGACAATGAAAGAGGCATAGAGCCACCAGAAATCCTACGCGGACCACCGTAGGAAGCCTCTCGAGTTCTCGATTAGTGATCTTGTTTTTATTCGTGTTTCTCCATTGAAGGGGGTTATGCGTTTCGGTACGACTGGGAAATTGGCTCCTCGTTATATAGGACCATTTTATATTACTGAACGTATTGGCCCTGTGGCTTATAGAGTTTCACTTCCTGCTCAATTATCTGGTATTCATGACGTGTTTCACGTCTCGCAACTTCGGAAGTGTCTTCGGGAGTCGGATTCTGTTATTGCTTCTCCTGATTTGCAAGTTCTTGAGGTCTCACCAGACTTATCTATTGTACAACAACCTATTCGCGTACTTGACACGGAGGTGCGACACCTTCGAAACAAGGAC
Organism: Allium cepa; assembly: GCA_030765085.1. Lineage (NCBI taxonomy): Eukaryota > Viridiplantae > Streptophyta > Magnoliopsida > Asparagales > Amaryllidaceae > Allium > Allium cepa. The sequence continues at coordinate 790,069,879 of CM060937.1, read as the reverse complement.
GTGCCGCTTATTAAAGTTCAATGATCCGCTAATCCCAATGACTGTACTTGGGAAACCAGAGAGTTTATTGAGCAATCTTATCCGAGTTTTCTATCTTTGCTTGGAAACGGTGAGTATATCCTTTCATCTCAAGCCTATTCCCTTTTCTTTTTGGATGTGTTTGTATGTAGTTGTTACAAATATTGCCTCCAGGAATTGCGTTGACGCAATTTTGTAAGAAGGGGAGATCTGTAATAACCAGCATATTTAACGAATATATATTTAAATGTTTTACTTAAATATAGAGTCGTTAGTCGGGTTTTTGGGTCCGAAATGTTACTTTTTGCAAATGGCCGAATTGGAGCTCGAAACAACTTCCATTGATCCAAAATGGCGTTTGCGATCTTTTTGAATATAAGCTTTGATATGTTTGGAGTAAGTCGGATTTTGCTATTTGCAAAGTGGGCTTTTGGGTTTGGGTTTCACCCAAACTATTCTATAAACCAACTCAGCCCTATCTCTCCTCCCATTCACACGTTTTTATTTCTTAAACTTAAGCAAAACTGAAAAAGGGGGAAGAGAATGGGAATTAGAAACTCCAAGCCCTAGTTCCTCTTGCAAATCCAAATTCTTGCTCCAAGTTCAAAGAAAAGCTATTGGTAAGCCTCCTCTTCATCTTCTCCAACTCTTTCTCCTTCAATTTCAGAAAAATTTCCTAAACCTAACTTAGGAATATACTTGTTTTAAACTTAGATTGAAGCAGGTAGAGTTGAAGTGGAGAGTGGTTTGTTGTTCCATTTCTATTGAGCCTCTCTATTCTTGTTTTGAGTTAAAAAGGTGAGTTTTAAACTCACATCTACTTCTTTTGATATCATTGATGTTTAGTGTGAATTCCTAACACTTGTTCATATTCATTTGCTTTTGATTTGGGTTGATTCGGTGAAATTGCCAAATTATGTTTTTTGAAGCCAAATCTATGAAAGTCCTTATATGGTCGATGTTTATGTTGTTCGGAGTGTTTGGGTGTGTCGTTAAGGTTGGGTAGTCGTTTGACGTAAGTCCATAATCAACACGCATCCGATTGCTTCCAATTGGGTTTGGCCTTCAATGGCCTAGGTTCAGGAAATGCCTGACCATTAGGTTTCAGACGTCTGAATACTGTTCTGGGGAATATTTTTATTCCCAGATTCAGACGTCTGAATTTATATTCCAGACGTCTGAAAGTGCTAAATTTCAACCAAAAAGGAAATAGGAAAAATAATGCATATTTCAGACGTCTGAAAGTTTGGGTTTAGACGTCTGAATTCTGTTTTGAAAAACAAATTGATTTCTAGATTCGGACGTCTTAATCCCTTCATTCAGACGTCAAAATATAAGGTTTTTTGCCAATTGCCATGTTCGTTTAGTTTTTTCAAATTTATTCGATGCGTATTGATTCCAATTAGTTGTTTATGCATATTTGTCCTTGATGATTCCTTTTTGAATTCATTCAAGGGTTTTTATAAATGATTTCTTTAAATTGTATTAAAAGTTCGCTTCTCTAATTTATAAATTCTATTTTAAACACACGCACAATTTCGCACTCCGAGCGATGTGGGAGGGGAATTAAATGATTAGATAAAATGCATGCAATGAACACGTGCGTTCATCTTTTCCGTTAACTCCCAATCTATTCGTTTGAATGATTTGACCTTTGGTCTAGTTTACCGATGAAATGAGGTGAACTTTGTACTGCTTTGAGTGTGAAATTGATTAACGGATAGTAAACTGTTTAGTGCGAACGAGTGGTTATGGGACTCACGTTAACACTTTTCGGATTCCTTTTCAAGGGTTATGACACATTGCACCAGTTAGTGGTATCCAGTACCGGGCCTCCGGAACTTCGCCACTACGGTTTGTTGCCTTTGGAGCTTATTGCCTTCGGGTATTGTTGCCTTCGGGTATGTTGCCTAGGGTATGATGCCTTCGGGTTTGTAGCTTCGGCTTTGTGCCTTCTGGTTTTTTGCCTTATAGTATCGCTTTCGGAGTTGGTCTTTATGAGCTGCTCGAGTGATATTTGGGTTTGGAGCCTTCGGGCTTATAGATCTTTGATTATACAGTACTGAGCTCGAGCATATCTTCTGTTTCATTGATAATATATTCCCTTGGTATCGCCCTTCGGTGTTGGTCTTTTTGACCTGCGTGATGTATAGCGGTTACCTTGTGGAACTTGTATACCTTATAGGTATTTATTATTTGCCTTTTGGCTTGCTTTGGGATATTCATATCCTTTGTTTATTTGAGATGCCGATGATATGAGGCTTGTTTTGTTATGTTCATCTTTTGTTAGATGATTGTGTTATCTCTCTTAAAGATATTTGTTATACCTTGTAACCTTGCAGGTTTATTGTTGTTCAGTTTATCTAACTGATTTGTTTATCTAGACTTACCCGTGTATTTATACTCGGGTCAGACTGAGATGTTTCAGGTTAGGTGCTTTTGGACTTAGCCTATTTTGCTTCCGCATGGACTACTCCGCTAGCTTCTTTTTGTCATAGCTTTTTGTGTAGTCCCATTTTGTTGTAACTCTATTATGTATTCTTTTGACTCGTTTGTATATTGTGGTTTGCTATGCCACTTGACATGTATCAGTTTGTATACTCTGTTATGTATGAGTATATGTGTATATGATGGTTTATTGTTCTGTGATTTTTATTGCATTTGAGTTGTTATATTCTGTTCTGATAGATCCTCATGCCACCTATGGTTTTGTTTTAAGTATTCATTGGACATGTCGATCTGCTAGGTAAGGCAATTGTCGTGTATTCAATTGATATTTAAAGCAAGGCTATAGATGGTCGCCCCTATCGAGCATTATTCTCCGCTTTAGTTGACGGCATTACCCTGTAGTGTCCTTGGCTAATGTGGGTATAGAGGTGGGGCGTCACAAATACCATCCAAAAATAAAACAAAACTCCAAGTTTAAACACAAATAAATCAACCAGAGGATGGAAAAAGAGAATTCTGGCTTGCAGTTCAAAAGCCTGTTCCATCATAGACTCTGTTTGGACCCAAAACAAAGTGAGTAATTTTGAAAATTTAAGTAAATTTGGATGCATGCTAGCGTATTGAAATGAATAAGTATTGTATGTATATATAAGTGGAATTTGATGTGATTAATTATAGTATGTATGTTGTGTATATGTGCTATGTTCATGTTGTGTTCCAGGCTTAAATTTTTATTTAAAATCCCTTACCACTTAATCTAGTTTCTGATAGGATTTGATTTACAAAGCAATGTTGTTTAATTTAACATAGATTAAGTTTTAAAAATTTAATTAAGTCAAAATATAGCCTGAGTGTCTTTGTAAATTTAAAAAACAACTGTGCATGCTCAATATAAATCAAAACCCAACCATAGAAATTTATGAATTTAGTATCTTGAATTGAATCAAAAACCGGAAATATGATTTCTAAACCAAACATCATAATTTTTAGTTTGGGGTTAGTAGAGCAGTTCTGTTTTGAACTTAGGATGGAAATCAGGGATTTTTGGATGATCTCTGTGATTTTGACGTTCGGGATTTTGGTAGATGATGGAGGAGTGTACAGTGATGATCGAAAAAATGTCTGATGGTGATGGAATTCATCGAGGGGGTTGCAATAGTGGAATTTCTTCTGGAACCCTAGTTTTTAACTGGGCTTGATTTGTTGATCGCCATGGCAACTTGAGTTGATCGAGTTCAATAATATTTTAAGTAATGAAAGTGTGGTAGTCGGCGAAGTTGTGGCCAAAATTGTAGATTCTCCTATGGTCGAAATCGCCGAAGTCGAGGTCTTTTCTAGATGGTGTTCATTCCAGATTTTGGGTCTTTGAGCTCGAATTTGATTAGCCATCAATTTTGCTGTTCTGAGTGATCGTTTGAGACGAGAAGGTTGTTGTCGACATGTGAAGGGTATCGGCGGCGATCGGAGCGGCGCTAAGCTGCTGTGCATGTACACGTTGGATTTGCTGTGTTTGGGTTGAGTTTGAGGGTGAAGGATCGTACTCGGGTTCGTTACGAGGAGATGAGGCATTCGACTCGAGTTTTGCATGCGTTTATCTTGGGAATATTTGATTTGGGTTTGAGTTGCTTATAAGTTAACAGAATTAAAAAAAAGAAAAAAAAACGTTTTAAAAGAAAAGGAAGAAGAAGGAGGGATCTCGGGGGAAACTCAGGGATGATGTGAAGTTAGCTCATAAATTTAGTTTTTGGTCTCGGAGTTTATTCAAATCGTATTAACTAGGTTGTAGAGTTTAAAAAAATGGAGAAGGTTTCAAATAAATATTTCCAAGTTCAAAGGTAAATTATTGAACATGATTTTAACCGAGTTTCAAAGTTTAATTTTTTTTAGAAGGTTAATAAATTGTTTTGGTGATGAATAAATACGTATTCGTTAATTAATGTAATAAGTTAACAAGTGTTTTTGATAAGTTAATTTATTTATGCGGTTAATTAGGGATGATCGTTTATTTCAAGTAATCAAGGGTTATTAATTACTTAAAGATAATTACTTAATTTAAAAGTAATTAATTATTGGCTAAAGCTAATTAAGTGATTAAGGATAATCACTTATTGAAATTAATTGGGAAAAATTAATCGATTAAGAATAATTGATTAAGATGAATAATTAAATTTGATTAGTTACTTTCATCAATTTAATGGCAAATGACTTGAAATTAATTAATCGGGACGGGATAATTAATAATGTAATCAATTAAGATAGAATGATGTTTTGATTTACCTTAATTTCTTGAATAAATTAATAATGATTAATCATAGGATTTATTTTTTTTGATAATGACTAAATGATTTATAATTACTTAAATGATTAAAGAATAATTAATTAAAGGCTAATCTACTAATGAAGGTAATTATGGAATGATAATTAATTATGGGTTAGTTTATGATGTAATTAACTTAAAGGTTAATTTAATTAATGTGATTAATTAAGGAATTAATTATTCAGTGTAATTAATTGAGTGTAATTAATTGATAATTAATTTACCATAGCTATTAAATTTATTCATTGAAATTTATCTATTTTAAATTAATCATATAGTTAAATTAATCCTACTTATGGATGTGTGGATTATATTGAATGGTTGATTTGTTTAATATCCCTGATATGTGTTGCTTTGTGATATATCCTGATTTGTGTTGTGATCTGCAATGAAATTAATTATCTATGATGTAATTTAATCATCTGTGATATATATATATATATATATATATATATATATATATATATGTGATCTGTACTGATAGATAAGCGTCATAGTTTATACCGCTTATCAACTATATTTCTGTATTTTAATCTGTGATGATTGAATGTTGTTGCACTATTGTGTGTAAAACCCCTGGACCACACTTATACACACAAAAGTATGGATTTCATGGGGAAATCAATTATGTCACAGGTTTTGAAATAGTTTAAAAGTTGAATACTTAAATCCAAATGTTTTTGGAAATGTCTTGGGATTAAAGTGAAAAGCTTTTGAAATGGAATTTCAAAGATGAAATTTATTTGAAACAACTTGATTATGTTTTGAAATTTGAATAATTTGATTCAAATTGGATTTCGATATCTGAAATTGAATTCTATATTCAGTATTTATGGTATAAAACGGTATACAAGTTTATATGCATTTTAAACCATTTTTAAAGTGTTGTTTTTGGGAATTTGAATTAACCCAAAGATTTTAACTTTTATTAATGAGATCGAATTTCTCCGAAACGAAAACTACTTGTTTTCAAATAAAAATAGCTTTCATTTAAAGAAAGGATTTTCAAATTGTGTTGAAAAGGTTTCAAGTTTTAAATGGAATTGAAATGTTTTGAAAGCTATAAGTTAAATCTTGATTTAAAGATTTAACGAGTTAATTCAAATGTTTTGAAAGCTATAAAATGAGTCTTTGATTCAAACACCGAATGAGTTAATCAAACTTGAATTGGAATTGTTTTGAAAGGCTATGAATGAATCTTTGGAAACGATTTTGAAAGTTACACGTTGAATCTTTGATTTAAAGATTCAACGAGTTCATTCAAATATTTTGAAAGCTATGAGTTAAATCATTGATTTAAAGATTTAACGAGTTAATCCAATTGAAATGGAAATTGTTTTGAAATCCATAAATGGATCTTTGTGAACGGGGTGAACTTTGTGAACTAAATCTTTCTTTTAAAAGATTAAAAGTGTGGAAATTGTTTAAACCCTTGAAGGTTTTTGAAATGAATCTTTTTGTTTAAAAGATAGAAAATGGTAATTTGTTTTAACCATACGAATGAAAAGTTTAGGCTTTAAGATGTGATTTAACTGAGACCCCAGTGTCCATATGATTTTTAAAATATAGCGCTCGTTATTCGGTTTAGCCGGGGGAGGACCTTTGTGTCATATAACCCATTCCGAATAGTGATACGACGTATATGGATAGCATTGAAGACCTGTGGTGAAGACCGGGTCTTTGCGAAAACGATAGGATAACCTATCGATTGTCTCTGCACTGAATCACGCCGGTATAGAGATTCCCTAAGTGATGGGGAGTCCGATCGGGATTGTGAATACCCGGATTGCAAGGGCTTCTTTGGAAGTGCCTTCGGTTCTGTTCAAACCCAGAACAGACTTGTATGGTTTTATGTCTAACACTACACTTTGAGATATAAAGCAGACTTCTTTCAAATACATATCTGTTGGTGGCGGAGAATTTATTCTCTTAGCTTAACACCCTTCTCTGAGACGTACGAGCTCAGAGGTTATGTAGTTGAAGGTTATTAGCGATATACTCCCAGTTTGGTAGTGTGGCATGCTGAGTTCTGCTGTGTGTTGATGATCATTTGTTGATCATTTGTGATCAGAGCATGGCTTTTGTATAAAGCGTAGCTTTGTGGACGAGACTGCATCAGGACCTCACACCCCGGAAATTGTAAAAACGGGAAAGATGCGGCAAGGTTATGAGGGCCGCGCCCTTTAGGGTGTGCCATTCCCTTCTGGTAAAGGGTGGTATTAGGTATGGAGCCCTGATATTTAACCTACGTGGTTGCTCCAATCTCATTTACTGTGTGGTTGTTGCTTTTGAGGTGCCTTGGATAAATGTAACAACCTAGGAATTTCTCACCAATTTGTAATCATCGTCATTTCGATTAGTGGTGTTAACTCCTATTTCTGAAGTGACCTAAGACTTACGTGACTTAAAGACCTAAAACTTAGGTCACCTAACGACCTAAGGGCGCTAACGACCTAACTACAGCAGCGACCTAAGATCACAAAGCACTCCGCGACCTAAGGTCTTTAGCGACCTAGTGCTTCAGTTCTTCAGCGACCTATGAAGTGCACCGACCTAGAGACCTATAGGAAGTTCCAACCTAACAGCTCAATTAGTAAGCGACCTATCAAGCTCAATGGTCTAGTTCACGACTTAACAATTCATAATAGGCTACGACCTAACGAGACAAACAGGCGAACGACCTAGCTATGGAAAGGTTCGAGCGACGTAACTCCCTGCCGACCTAAGTGGAAAAATGACCTAACGACTTAAGGAGTTAGTGACCTAACGACTTAAGGAATCAGCGATCTAACGACCTCAAGCATATGCGACCTAAGAAATGCCACAACCTACCGACCTAAGAGCGAAGTGGTCTCAGCGACCTAAATCCCGAACGACTCACGACCTATAATAGGTCGCACACGACCTATAATAGGTCGCACGCGACCTATTAATTTTCTCAGAAGAGAACCAAATGCAATCAAGTTAAGTCGAATCCCATCTCTTAGGTCACTGCCGACCTAGTGACTTATTCAAGGAAAGTTCTGATATAGCTAATACAAGTGATTCCTTATGTCATAGCCGACCTACGACCTACGACCTACCTTAGGACGTGCGCGACCTAAGACTTGGAGATTGAATTTCACCCAGAACCACTCCTATAAATACAGCCCTAACTCCAACTAGCGGGGGGACTTTTGGCCGATCACTTCAAGCGCCGATACTCTGCTGAATTCTCGACTCACTCAACAATTCAAGTACTCCAAACACCAAGGACACTACTACAATCTCCAAGAGAAAATCTACATCATTCAACATGAATTCGAAAGATTATTCTCTATCAAAGTTTGATCTACTAGTCTAAAGTGTGTTGTAATTGAAGATTGTTGTAAAGTTGTAACCAAATTCAGTAATAAAGAGAGTAAAGTGGACGTAGGCTTACCCTAAGCCGAACCACTATAAAAACTGTTTTCTTTTCTGCTTTTTCTATGATTTCTCTACTTGTTTGTAGTTCCCGTGTGCACGGGTGGTGCTTTCACTCAACTTCAATTTACACCGGGGTGTTAGCGTCTGATTTTTACGTTAATATTTTTTGTGCTTTCACTAAGAACCCAACTCAGGAAACTTCCACCATTGCTCCGCGAAGGATTGTTGAAAGGATTTCTTTTAAAACCAGAAGTTTATTGGAAATAATGGCTCCTGGGAGAAAACGAAGTTCTGTAAGATCCGACAATGTTCAAGAGAATACTGCTACCTCTCCTCCTTCAAGCCAAGCAGCTCCAACTGTTGGAGTTACACGAGCAGAATTGGGCGCCATAGTTTTGGGATTGAATCAGCAATTAAATGCTTAGAATGCGCAATTGGATGCCCAGAATGCCCTGATCTTGAGTAAACTGAATGATCTACTTGGGGCAAACCGTCAACCGGGTAATAATGATGGGAACCCTACTGCGGGAGTTCAGGATGTTGAAGGGAACATTTCTCAAAGAGCCGCAGACCCTGTAGAAAGGACTCCTCTTCATGCTGGAGGATCAGGGCCGCAGCCGACCCTCCGTGAACGATTGTCAAGGCAGAATTCAGAGAGAGTGGCTGATGTGTGCCCTCCAGAGCCTCTAAATGATGAAGAGTATTTTTCGGGTATGGTTCGTCAAATCATGAAAGAAAATATGCAAAGAGATGAAGATGAGAAAGAGTGGGGATTTGCCCCAAGCAAAACTCCATTCACTGAAAGGATTTTGAAGGCAGAATTCCCAAGGAAATTCGTTCCTCCTACTATTCCAGCTTAAAAGGGGACGAGTGATCCAAACGAGTTTCTATATAAGTACGACTGGCATATGACTGGTGCCAGAGCGTCGGATGAAATTAAATGTCGATATTTCCCGGTATATCTCGAAGGTGGAGCTCTATTGTGGTTTACGAAGCTGCTGGTCAGGTCCATCGATTAATTCTCTGATTTGACCAGGAAGTTCAAGGAGCAATTTCGATTGTATGCTTCTAAAGCAAAAGACATAATGTTGTTGTCAAGTCTAGAGCAAAATCCGGGAGAATCTATCAGGTCGTTCTTGAATCGCTTTAACATAGCATTGGCTGAGGTAGATAATGCTGAGCCATGCATGGTCCTGACGTACTTGATGAGGGCGATTGACAAATCGAGTGAATTTGGAAAATGGTTGAAAATGAAAGAACCAAACTCGCTTGACAAATTCTACAAGAAAGCGGATGAATTCATGCGCTTGGAAAGCCTTCAAACACCGGCTATAGTGGTATCAGCAGAAGCCGGGAACAATGGTGCTCCTTCGAACAAGAAAGAGCCTAGCACTCAGAAAGGGGGAAACGATGGGGGAAAGAAACAAGGAGACGCTATGAAAGGCCATTCTTTCAATTTCACACCCTTGACTGATACCCCTGAAAACATCTACTTTGCAACCAAAGATGATGTCAATTATCCGACACCACCTAAAATGAGAGTTGCGGTTAAGATGGAAAAAAGTGGAAGGTTCTGCCGGTTCCACAACCAGCACGACCATGACACCAACGAATGTCACCAGTTGAAAGAGGTAATTGAACAACTCTTGAAGGAAAACAAACTCCAGCAGTATGTGAAAAGGAACAGAAATGCCCCAGCTTCATCAACTCAAGGACAGCAAGTTCCCGCTCACCGTCCTGGCTCAAGTGAGAAGGTCGTGGAACATGAATCGGAAAGGCCTATCATTGATATAATAACTGGAGGACCTCATCCAGTAGGTAAAAGCTGGGGCGAGATGGAAAGGTATGCCCGGGCCTTGAAGCATGTACCAGCTGAAGAGAATGTTTTTGTTTTAGAGAATGATGCGCCTCTAAAGCAACAAAAGACTTCCACAGATGATATTGTGTTCGGTGCCAGGGATTCTTTGGGTATCGAGGCTCCGACCATAGATCCTTTGGTCATATCCGCTGGTATTGGGCCGGCAACTGTGAGAAGAGTTCTAGTTGATTGTGGAGCTTCATGCAACATCCTCTTCAAGAAGACCTTTGATCAAATGAAAATTCCAATGGCTGACGTTCAAGCTTCGTCACTTAAAATTGCTAGGTTTGCTGGAGAACCCAAACAGCCGATTGGGACCATAGATTTGTTTGTAGAACTTGGAAAGGGACTGAGGAAGGTGGCTCGAAAGCAAACCTTTATAATTGTAGAAGAATTCTCTGCCTATAATGCCTTTTTAGGCCGACCAACTCTCGCTGCATTCAAAGCTGTTCTTGCTCCATGGTGTCTGACTCTAAAGTTCCCCACAGATAATGGAGTTGGAGTGATTAAGGGAGATCAAGATGCGGGGCGAGAATGTTACTTTGCAGAATTGCGGGAATCAAGGAAAAGAGAAATGGAAAAAGGTGCGGCGATTCCAGCCCGCATCAAAGAACCAACCTTGTAGCAATTACAGGGTGGACCCTGCACTGGTGAATGTAGTGGGGCACGAAGAGAGATGGATCCAAGGAAAGCCAGTGCAGGGAAGAATAGAGTGGTACCAGTAGAGGTAACAGTGCCGGTGCCCGTTGACCCAAAGGACCCAAACAAAGTACTTAAAGTGGGTTCGCAGCTCAACGCAACAGTTCAGAATGTTGTGATTTCATTTTTGAAGACTAATTTGGATGTATTCGCTTGGACTCATGCGGACATGTGCGGAATATCCCCGGAGATTGCAGTACATACTCTGAACATTGATCCAAAGTTTACGCCTGTGAAACAGAAGAGAAGGACTCAGGGTCCTGAAAGAAGGCAATGTTAAAAGAAGAAGTGGATCGGCTCATGGAGAACAGGTTTATTAGAGAATCTACTTGTCCAAATTGGGTTTCAAATCCATTGCTGGTGAAAAAGACTAATGGAAAGTGGAGAGTATGCATTGATTTTTCAGATCTGAACAAAGCCTGCCCCAAAGACTGTTTCCCGCTGCCCATGATCCATCAGTTGGTGGATGGGACGGCGGGACATGAATTGTTATCTTTTATGGATGCATACTCCGGATATAACCAGATTATGATGCATGAGCCAGATCAAGAGGATACTAGTTTCATCACAGATGTTGGACTCTACTACTACAAGGTCATGCCTTTCAGACTCAAGAATGCAGGGGCAACTTACCAGAGGCTTGTTAATGCCATGTTTAAACCACAGATTGGCAAGACAATGGAAGTTTATGTTGATGATATGCTAGTAAAGTCTAAGAAAGCAGTGGACCATATGGATCACCTGGCAGAGATGTTTGCAGTACTCCGCAAGTACCGAATGAAGCTTAATCCCTTCAAATGTTCATTTGGAGTGGAGTCCGGAAAGTTTTTGGGTTTCATTGTGAGCGCTAGGGGCATTGAAGCCAATCCAGCTCAGATCACTGCCCTGGGAGAGGTTAAGGCTCCTAGAACGAAGAAGGAATTGCAAAGTCTCAATGGAAAGGTTGCTGCTTTGAGTCGGTTCTTTTCCAAAGCTACTGACAAATGCATTCCATTCTTTGATGCTCTGAAGAAAGGAAGAAAAAACTTCGAATGGACTCCTGAATGTCAGAAAGCATTTGATGACTTAGTTCGTCATATGGAAGTGCCTCCAATACTTTCAAAGCCTGACAGTGGTGAAGATCTCTTTGTATATTTGGCAATTTCATCTCATGCTCTTAGTGCAGTGTTGGTACGGGAAGATGCAAGGATTCAACACCCAGTCTATTATATCAGCAAAAGATTCACTGAGGCAGAGACGAAATATTCAAAATTAGAAAAGCTCGCCTATTGCCTGTTGATCGCATCAAAAAAATTGAGGCCGTATTTCCAAGCTCATCCCATCAAAGTCCTCACTGATCAGCCTCTAAAGCAAGTTCTATTCCGTCTTGAGACTTCGGGCCGTCTTTTGAAATGGAATATTGAACTCAGTCAATATGACATCACTTACCATCCCCGAAAACCAATCAATGGACAAGCTTTAGCAGATTTCATCGCAGAATGTACGGATAAGGGTGACAGTGAGGAAGAAGTCGTTGATGGCATCCCAATCCAATGGAAATTGTATGTCGATGGCGCAAGGAATGATTACTGTTTCGGAGCAGGGGTTGTCCTTGGAACCCCAGAAGGGCAATCGCTACGCTATGCGCTGAGACTAGAATTCCCTTCGACAAACAATGGAGCTGAATATGAAGCTCTCATTGCTGGTTTAAGGATCGCTAAAGAACTAAACATCAAGGCATTACAGATCTTCAGTGATTCTCAACTTATTGTTTGTCAAGTCAAGAAGGAATTTCAAGCTAAAGGAGGGAATTTACCAGCCTATTTATCTAAAGCCTGGGAGCTCCTTCAAGATTTTGACCGTTATTCGATAAACCATATCCCCCGAGAAGAAAATATGAAGGCGGATTCTCTCGCGAAGTATTCAAGTACTGGTGAAGCTCAACTATTGGGGTTAGTTCCCGTCGAAGTCTTGTCAGCTCCAAGCATAGATGAAATGGATGTTGATTGGATTATGAATGTATCCCAAGAGCAAGAATCATGGATGACTCCGATACTAAGATATCTACTCGATGGTTCTCTGCCAGAAAATTCAAAAGAACGACAAAAGCTTATGAGGAAAGCCTCCAGATATATAGTTCAAGATGGTCGTTTGTACAGACGAGGATTTTCAATGCCATTACTCCGATGTGTGACAAAGGAAGAAGCTAAGACAATTCTAACTGAAGTACAAGGAAGGGATTATGGGGATCATACAGGTGGTCAAACTTTAGCAAAGAAAATCCTCCATTATGGATACTTTTGGCCAGAAATTAATCAGGATGCTGCTGACTATTCCCGAAAGTGTGATAAATGCCAGAGATTCGCTAAAATTCCTAGAGCACCTTCCACTGAGCTAACACAAATGGTCAGTCCATGGCCGTTTTTCATATGGGGAATAGATCTCATTGGGCCTCTGCCGACTGCCAAATCAAGAATTAAATATGTTATCGTTGCTGCTGATTATTTTACTAAATGGGCTGAGGCTGAACCATTGGCCACTATTACCTCTAAGAAAATGATAAGTTTTGTGGCTAAAAATATCATTTTCAGGTATGGTGTGCCTCAGAAGATAATCACGGACAATGGTACTCAGTTTGAAAGTGAGGAATTCCAAAATTTCTGCAAACGATTCAAGATCCGAAAAAGTTTCTCAGTGTGGCTCATCCGCAAGCAAACGGGCAAGTGGAAGCAGTAAACAAAATCATCAAATCAACCGTCAAAAAGCAGCTGGAAAACGCAAAAGGTGGTTGGGTCGATAAGTTACCACTTGCACTATGGGCATACAGGACCACTCACAAAACTGCGACTGGGCATACTCCATTTTCATTGGCATATGGATCAGAAGCGATGATTCTAGTGGAAACTGAAGTCCCCTCACACAGAAGGATCCATTTTGATCAAAGTGAGAATGAAAAATTGCAACTGGAAGCACTTGACCTTCTCGATGAAAGAAGAGAAGAGGCAAGGCTTAGAATTGCAGCTCACCAGCAAAGAATAGCCAGGCACTTCAATTCCAAAGTTCGTCAGCGCAGCTTTGAAGTTGGAGACTTAGTCCTGAAGAGAATTATGACAGCCATAGGTGTGTTTGGGCCAAACTGGGAAGGACCATATGTTATTGGCGCAAAGCTTCTTGATGGCACATTCAAACTCACAACCGTCGAAGGAGAACCAATCCCAAGAGCTTGGAACAGCAATCATTTGCGTCCCTATTTTACTTGAAAACATTGCTGAAATGTTGTAAAAGAATTATGAATATATGATTCTTGTATTGAAAGCAGTTGTAAAGCAAGTGAATAATGAAAAGCTATAAAGTGGATGTAGGCCCAACTTTTGGCCGAACCACTATAAATCTTGTGTTCTCTACTATTATAAACTGCTTTGTTTTATTTCGACATATAAAATACATTAATTGTGTCATTAAAATGTCGATTTAATAGTGCAGGTCATAAAAGCAAAGCTTACCCATCGCAAGACTAAACGATCTCCGACATCATTCAGCAAGCAAACACTAAGCCATTCAAAATTTCCACACTCAAATCCTACAACAGAAGTGCTTCGAACAAAAGTTAGCAGTATGGAAGGAAGTGGACCATTTCTAACTAACTGCAAATGTTTGAACAAACAAACAACCAGTTAAATAGCCTGTGTCTACCACCACCAACTCGCTTTACTATGAAGTATATTTCTTTGGATAAGGGAAATTATTGGCAACTAAAAAGTGATGACACTTGCACAAGACAACGGGGATCGCCAACATGAATAGATGGCAAAGAGACATGGGCGAGCAAGCATCAATTAGCAAAAGACCTCTTCGGAGGCACAAGCCCTCTTCGGAGGCACAACTCTTTGGAGGATAAAGACCTCGAGCGGGCCTAGCCAGAAAAAGAGAGATCTTTCTCGATAAAAAGTTGCGGAATGACCGGTCGATACACTCCCGCGAATCCGTCCAACCGAGAGAATGAAACTCCAAACTTCCAGGCAAAAGCCCTACTCAGAGGCACACGTTTCACCGAGATTGAAATAAAACTTCCAGGTGTAGAAACGTGAAAAGCCCTCTTCGGTGGCCCATTTCACCACAGTTGAAATGCTAAAAGACCTCGAGCGGGCCAACCAGAAAAGGAGAGATCTTTCTCGATACAAAGTTGTAGAATGATCGGTCGATACACTCCCGTGAATTCGTCCAACCGAGAGAAAGAAACTCCAAACTTCCAGGCAGTAACCCTACTCAGAGGCACACATTTCATCGTGATCGGTCGATACACTCCCGTGAAATGAAATGTGAAAAGACCTCTTCGGAGGCCCGCTTCCTAGCGAACGGGGAAAAATAAAAGCCTCTCCCAAGGGGCAGAAACAAAAGAGACCTCTTCCCAGAGGCACAACAAAACAAAAAGACATCTTCCCAGAGGCAGAAACAAAAAAGACCTCTTCCAGAGGCAGAAATGAAAAGACCTCCTTCCGGAGGCACAATCGAGCAGAAAGACCTCTTCGGAGGCACACTATTCACCGAGATTGAAATAAAACTTCCAGGCGTTGAAACGTGAAAAAGCCCTCCTCGGAGGCATAACTCTTCGGAGGCACACGTTTCACCGAGATTGAAATAAAACTTCCAAGTGTTGAAACGTGAAAAAGCCCTCCTCAGAGGTACAACTTTCCAAAGAAGCATTTCGTCAGAAATGCAAAGCAAAGGTCAAAGCCCTCCACCGAGGCGCAATATAAAAAAAAAGATAAGCCCTCTTCAAAGACGCACTTTAACTTTCAAAGGAAGAATGATTCATCTATTCTGGAAAATACACTTCCTCAAAAGAAGTTAAAGTGCCCTTCAGAGGCCCGCTTTACCACATGGAAGAATTCACTTGGTAAAATGTGTATATGCACAAAAGAAAAAGTGATATCTTTAAAGGATAAAGCATAAAAAACTCATATGGAGGGAGTTGTACTCTATTTCTAACAAGATAATATTCCTCCAAGTATGGAATAATTATTCTCCTGAAAATAAGAGTACAAGTCCCCTCAAAGTATAAAATATTGCAACGAGCTTATGGTATAAGGGAAACATGGTATAGCTACATACAACATGGTATAACTACATTGGTAAAATTACGCTCGAACAACATACCACAAGCTCACTGCAATATCATATAAAGAAACTTGTACAAAAATGAATAGTAAATGCATTCTCAAATACAGACAGAAGTTTGTACAAACGAAAAGAATCATTTTATTCAATACTGTCAAAATTTTGTACAGGTACGGGTTTCAAAATAAAAAGAAAAAGAAAAGCGGAGGCCGGTACCCGCACAATCTTCGGCCAGTACATGCAAAAAGCAAAAAAGCGATATAAAAAGCACAGGACCAAAGCCATCATTTCTTCTTCCTTCCTCCATTTGAGCCTGCGCCTGGCCGAATGGTTAACTTCTTAGGCCGGCTTGTAAGAGTAGGAGAGGAAGTGGAAAGGGATACAATAGGTTCTTCTCCCGCTTGTGTCTCGCTAGCAGAAGCCTCCTTCTTCTTCTTAGAGACTCCATGCTTCCCTCTCTTCCTGGAAGAAGACCCACTACCCGGAGAGAAAAGTGTAATTAATGGTTCATCATCGGAACCAGTTGGTTCTGGAGTCTTCTCACTCCCTTCAGTTTCTTCTCCCCTGTGTTCTTGTAAAGCAATGGGATCGTCCAAGTTTTGAGAGCTTCTATTTGCTCCTCTTGTGATCCTGGTTGCGAGGCAGAAGGAGGAGTGACCTGAAGAGGCGGAGGAGGAATAACTGGAGGAGGGGAAGTTTGAACAATGCTCGATGCTTTCTCTACAGAAGAAAAGAAGTTAAAGTCAGTAAAGAGAGGAGATAAAGGCTCGCTGAGGTTCAGGAAATAGTCAAGAAGCTCATCAAGCTCGTAAGAAACAGATGAGCAGTCTACTTGGGCAAGATTAACAGTAGAGTTACCTGAAGAAGTCGGATTCCTGATATCAACCTCATAAGCCTGTGCTTCGGCAGTCTCTTCACCTTCATCTCCGCCCTGTAGACTTGTGATCTCAGTTGTAACTTTGGCCAGGGATGGAGAATGAGAGCTGGAGCCAATAATGTCGATTTCGGCCGAAGGAGAAGGCTGGACTGGAATAGTTGAAGTAGTTTTTCCTAACTGTTCCCCTTCTGTCGTTCCAGCTCTTAATTTTGCAAGTTGTTCCTTTCCTTTGGCAAGAGCAGTGCGAGCATCATCATCCAAGTAATGCTCCTCAAGAGCTGATTCGGCATAGCCAGCGCCTTTACCGCCAAGCATGTCAAGTGCAGCCTCCCACACTTCAGCCAGTGTAACTTCATATTTAGGGCCTAGGAAAGAGAGACTACCGTGCCCCAAGATGCTGTGCAGGTAAAAGTCAAATAGTGTTGAGCTGATGTTGGTCTCGTTGCCTCGTGAGATTCCTCAGCTACAATTTTACCGGCAACGGCCTCATCGCGCCCTCTTTCAGTCTTGGAAAGTTGAAGATTTAGCATTTGAATTTCCACCTCCTGAGAGTTGACTTTCTCCTGTAACTCTGTAACCTCAGCACGATACCTTCCTGCTGTTTTCTGCTCAGCTTCATGTTGTGCCGCGGCATGTCACTGAGCGGCGTGAGCATCGCGAACTTGCTTTTGAAGTACTTCTTCTTTTTGAGTATATGTAGTAGAAGAAGTAGCAAGCTCTTGTTCAAGTTCCTCAACTTTTGCCTCAAGCTCTTCATTGTAAGTAGTGATACTCCTCATTTCGGTATCGTGCTGCTCGAGAACCTTCTGCCATTCAGCCTTATCATTCTCCATAGTAAGAATCGCCTCTATATTCGCACGGTTGACTCTTTGAAGCTCGTCAACAAGCTTTTGCCAGTTCGACATCCTTTCAATATCAAGCCTGACGGCATCGAGATTTCGCAGCATGGCAGGCTTGTCGATAGGGACCAAGTCAAGGTCGAACCGCACTCCCTTCACGCACCAGTTCCGGAACCGGCTTTGCAAGGTAGCCGGGCCTGATCCAACTTGGAATTTAGGCCTGCTGATTATTTTTTGAATGTCTGTCTTCCCGAGAGCAGGAGAGCCAGAAGGAATGTCAAGTGAGACGGGGGCAGTGACCTTTTTAGGAGTCGTAGAAGTATGCTTCTCACCGTGTCGAGCACGCTTGCTTAGGTCCTCAGCCATATGGCTTTTTCCCCGGTCATCATGGGATTTTCTCTTGTGGGAATCGTCACCTTTATAGGAAGAATCATGGTGCTCCTCCCTTCCTTTTCTCTCGTAACGCTCTTCTTGAGCCCTTCTCTCTTGAGCCTTTCGAGCGGCTCTCTCTTCACCAGTTTCTCTGTATGCGGGAAGGTAGCACCTATAATCATATTGACTACGCCTCCCGTAGCGCTGAAAGTCGTCATAGTAGGAGCTGCTGCGTCCCATCAGAGAATCTGAAATAAAAAGAAGAGACAAGTCTTAAAAGTCTTCAGAGAGAAAAAGCATAACTTTAGAATCTTCAAAGTACAGAGAGTTAGGAGTATAAAAGTGCCGAAAGATTCTAAGTGTGTGTGATGTGCAAGCTACACGCATCAAACTACGAACCACTCTTTGATTGTGGAGTAATCGTAGGGGTAGTATTTAACGTCAACTCTTGAGTCCCTGGAGTCTGTTGCAGAGTTGAAGTCGCCTCAACTACTGAAGAAGAAACCCTGGTGGTAACAGTGTCGTCTTTAAAGAGCTCCTGTGAAGTGACAAACAGGTCGTTCAACCCTTCGAAAGTGTCGTCTCCACTCTGTTTGACAGGGCTTGTTTTCTCAGCTTCTTCGTCACCGGACTTCTTTGAATGTGGAGGAGATTCCTAAGATTCCTCTTCTTCAGTGACCGGGGCAAGTTTGCCAGATGACCCCGCGACATCAACAAAGGTGGAGCACTTCACTAGAGAAGCCTCAGAGGCAGGTTCTTTCGGTATGGGTGCATCGGAAGAAACTGGGTCATCCAATGCTTGGGCTAGGTATTCTGGGACTTCATGAGGGTGTGTAGAGCGAGAGGTATGCAAAAGTCCGTACTGATGCAAAAATTCGTCTTTCAACAGAAATTGAATGCTTCTCTCCTCAACTGGCACGGCCATAAGCCTCTCAAAAGTTGGTTTATGACTGGAATCCCTAGAAGGAGGAGGAAGCGCTGAAAAGTAAAAGGCGAAGTTAACATTTGACAACTCAGGCTATCAAAAGCTCAGAGAAAAACATCAGGAACAAAGATAAATGCTCTTACTTCCTACTCCCCAGGTAGCATAGAATCCCGGAGGACAGCGAACGAAGAAAAATTGACTTAGAAAACCGTGAGCACTTTCGGAAAGGCCGATTATTAGTTTACGGTTCCTAGCGCTTCTCAAAAGAATGATGGAGGGACGGTCTTTATTTTTGGAAAACGTTCACAAATAGCAAACTTCATCAAAACTCAGAAGGCGATCCAGCGTCCTTCCGAATAGCACACATAACCCCATCAGAATAGCATAGCCATTGGGGTGCAGCTGGAAGGGGGAGATAGCTAGTCGGAGAAGAAGCCGTTGAAGAAAGTCGTTAAAAGGAGGGATAGCTCCACTCGTGCACATTTGACGATTAACTGCTACAAAACCATGAGGTGGTATATCGGCAGTATCGCTTCTCTCAGGAAGAATGGCATCTGCTTCAGCAATGCCAAACAAAGCGCACAGTTGGCGGAAAACTTTTTATGTTAGTGTGGTTGAAATTCTCTCTGGAGGATTAACCAATGGAGTAGCAATTGGGAAAGTCTCTTCGGCCGATTCTGTTTCTCCTTGTTGAGAAGTCATTCTATACAAGGAACTAGACATTCAAATAAGAAGGCGCACGTTTCCTAAAAAGTGTGAAGTGTTGTGCAGAACTAACAAAAACAGAAAGAAAACATAACTGAAATTAAACTAGTTGACAATTGATCGACTATGAGATTTCAGGACTTGTTAATGTAAAACTCAAGTGTAGTGTTAATGCAAACGAATCGGATTTAATTGGATATTTTAGTTTTTCTTTAATACTTCACTTGAATTCATTAGTTCGCAGCATTTCGTTCACACAGTTCATTTAAGTTGATTATTCTTTGTCGACTAATCTGTCATTCGATGTGGGCGGTCAATGACAGTATATTCGTCCATTTTTCTGCAAATGTTGTATTTAACAGGTTGACAGCTTTAAAAGTTAAAATAATCCGCAAAGAAGTACAACAAAATTCAAGTTCAAACAATTCAGCCAAGTCTTCTCAGAATTTCACAAGTCTTAGGTCGTCCAACGACCTAGCATAGGTCAGAGCTTCCTTAGGTCGCACTGTGCAAGTTAAAAGGTTCAAGGCAATGAAGATTTGTCAAAGTCCTAACTCGGCCGCGACCTACAGCCTATGCCGCAAAAAAGATTAGGTCGTTAATTTGTTAAGTCGTCCTGCTTGGAATTCATGTGCAAATTTGTTAAGTCCTAGGTCGTTTGAATCCAAGCGCGACCTAAAAGTTAAGTCGCAGATTTGAAGGATCCTTAGGTCGCGAGAATTTGTTAGGTCGGCTAGGTTTCTTAGGTCGCGGAGGTTTTTAAGTCACTCAGAACTACTAAATCGCTAACTTCCTCTCCACGCAATAGCTCACCATCCCGTTAAACTATGACCCGATAACCCATTATCACTCACGATGAAATCCATCATCCTCTTCGTGAAATTCATCATTCCTACATACCACCGAATCATCCAAGAATCGATTGAAAGCATCTCCGATCCATCATGAATTCAACTCATTGCTGTGCTTTCGTGAATCACAACTAATGGCGATCAAAATCGACCACAACTTGACTCAAAAGATGAAACATGACATACAAAATTGTTCTGGGGTTCGGAGATGGAAATTCGTGGTTCGATGATGATCGTGGGATGGATAGAGATCAAGTGTACTTACGCAATATAATAGCAGGGATGAATCAGTGAATGATTAAACTCAAATTTGCCTTTGAAATCACGACATTTTGTTAATGGTAGAGCAGGAAATCGGAACAGTTAAATGGACTAGAAGCAACGACCTAGCAAATTTATATGGGACAAAAAGGTGAAGACGAATAGGCACGCGACTTAGTACAAGTCTTAGGTCACTCACGACCTAACTCGGACAGATCGAAGCACACGACCTATGGCATAGGCTGTGCTTCGAGGGGCAAGTGTTAACTCCTATTTCTGAAGCGACCTAAGACTTACGTGACTTAACGACCTAAAATTTATGTCACCTAACGACCTAAGGGCGCTAACGACTTAACTACAGCAGCGACCTAAGATCACAAAGCACTTCGTGACCAAAGGTCTTTAGCGACCTAGTGCTTCGGTTCTTCAGCGACCTATGAAGTGCATCGACCTAGCGACCTATAGGAAGTTCCAACCTAACAGCTCAATTAGTAAGAGGCCTATCAAGCTCAAAGGTCTGGTTCACGACTTAACAATTCATAACAGGCTACGACCTAACGAGACAAACAGGCGAACGACCTAGCTATGGAAAGGTTCTAGTGACCTAACTGCCTGCCGACCTAAGTGGAAAAATGACCTAACGACTTAAGGAGTTAGCAACCTAATGACTTAAGGAATCAGCGATCTAACGACCTCAAGCATATGCGACCTAAGCAATGCCACAACCTACCGACCTAAGAGCGAAGTGGTCTCAGCGACCTAAATCCCAAACGACTCACGACCTATAATAGGTCGCACGCGACCTATTAATTAGCTCAGAAGAGAACCAAATGCAATCAAGATAAGTCGAATCCCATCTCTTAGGTCACTGCCGACCTAGTGACTTATTCAAGGCAAGTTCTGATATAGCTAATACAAGTGATACCTTATGTCGTGGCCGACCTATGACCTACGACCTACGATCTACCGTAGGTCGTGCGCGACCTAAGACTTGGAGATTGAATTTCACCCAGAACCACTCCTATAAATACAGCCCTAACTCCAACTAGCGGGGGGACTTTTGGCCGATCACTTCAAGCACCGATACTCTGCTGAATTCTCGACTCACTCAACACTTCAAGTACTCCAAACACCAAGGACATACTACAATCTCCAAGAGAAAATCTACATCATTCAACATGAATTCGGAAGATTATTCTCCATCAAAGTTTGATCTACTAGTCTAAAGTGTGTTGTAATTGAAGATTGTTGTAAAGTTGTAACCAAATTCAGTAATAAAGATAGTTAAAGTGGACGTAGGCTTACCCTAAGCCGAACCACTATAAAAACTGTTGTCTTTTCTGCTTTTTCTGTGATTTCTCTACTTGTTTGTAGTTCCCGTGTACACGGGTGGTGCTTTCACTCAACTTCAATTTACACCGGGGTGTTAGCGTCTGATTTTTATGTTAACAAGTGGTGATAGTTATTGCTGTTGGAATTTTATTGGGTTGAAATTCTTTGAAAAATAGGTTAGTGGTTATGCGGGCTTAAAATTTATTTGGCCCATTTCTTTTGATTTGTTGCCGTGATAATCATTTATACTGTTCCCCTTTTCTTTCAATTTCCCATTCACTAACCCTAAAACGAAATCGAATGAAAGGAAACAAATGGCGGCCTCATCCCCTTTTGCTAAATCTAGGGTTGCTCGTTTGTCGCTCGTCCCTCTGTGCTCAGATTTAGGGCTTTTGATTTTCATAGGCGTCCTCTTCAAATTCTCGACCGAGTGAAGGTGATTAATTTAATTACTCACATCTAGTTCGAATCTTAAGTTGTAGGGTTTGTATCCCCTTATTTCGTTCATCGAATATTTAATTTAATTCGTCTCTGTGATTTAGGCTATTGCTTTGATTTTCGTTCGAACAAATATATTTGAATTCGCCTCTTTTATCTGATCGGCCAATTGATTTTCATATAGTTGTTGGTGAATTATTGACTTGCTAAAGTCGTATAATTTGTTTACTTGATTAAGACATTGTTCAGTAATTTCTTGGCTACCACGATTTGTTAATTTGTTCATTTTCTTGGCTATCACGGTTTTAATGAGTGCGAACTTGCTACGTGCATTTCATCTGTTGACATCAGCCTTGACTTTTAAACTTGATATTAATTTTGAAACTGCTTCCGACTTTTGTAATTCCACATTTTTATGATCTTGTGCACTGCTATGTATTGGTTTCTCGAGACTTGTCAATGCCTTGGATTTGTAGTGCGTTATTGTCACTGTCTTGATTTGGTTTCTTGATGTATTAATTTTAGCTTGCTTCTGATTTTATTGAACTTTGATTGTCTCGACTAATTTGCTTCGAGACAGTTTTTGTTGCATTGTGATGTTGTGGTGGCTGTAGATTTTAGTTACAGTTTGCCCTTGTATCCTTGTGGCCTTCATTGCACTGTCCACTGAACTTCAAGTCTTGTAGTTCATGTGCAGTTTGTAGTTTCTGACTTGTGTTCAATTGTTTTAAATCTCTGGGTTGCAATGTGTTGGCTGTCACTCCGTTGTATTTTGTTCTTTGAGCATTTGTGTGCACTGTCGACTGTTGCATGCTTCATGATTGAAAACTGCCACCATCTTTTTTTGTTCACTAGTCTTTGATGATGTTGTGTTGAGCTCATCATAATTTGCTCTTAGTATATTTGTGTTAAGCATTGTTTGAGTTCCATGAATCTCTGGCATGACTCGAATCTGCTTGATCACATGAATTCTGCTGTTTGAACGTGTCTAAACATTCGTGGTTAATCATTGTTGCCAAATTTTGTTCAGTGCATTTTGATTTGGTCGAGGCTTGATAACATTTCTGGCTGCTTGTGTAGTTGCCACTATCTTCACTTCAATTTCATTTTATGTGTGCTTGCAAATCTTTGGGTTTCACTGAGCTTTGGCATTTGTTTGTTTGTTCATGTCGGTATCCATTTGCTCGACCTGATGCATTTGGGTTTGAGCATACCCGATGCACTTACTTGAGTCAGGATTCAAATTTGCCCTTTTGTCTATCTATTGAGTTTGTTGGCACTGGTCATTTGAGTTTGAACAGTTTGGTTGTTCAATGGTATTCGAGGGTAGATGCATTCATGTCTACATCACTTGCTGTTGTTACATATGTTTGGTTCCCGACCTGTTGCAGTGTATTCTTCATGTGTATATTTTTGGAGCTTGCACTGTTTTGTTTCACAGTTGCATGATTATATGCATCTCTTTGGACTATTAACCTTCGGGTTGTAATTTCTGATTCATTTTGTCTGCAGTAGTGCTGAGTCACGATTGTCGTGACTTGACCTTTGTAGTTTCGTTTTGCTGATTTACATTTGGTGTTGTGATGATTTTATATACTATGGTGGCGAGGCAGTACACGCGTGCCTGTACCACAGCCACACAGTTTTAACATATTAATGAGACCGTGGCATTGATATTTGAACCTTCATTGATTTCGGTTCGTTGATTTTTTGTGTACATCATCACTGTAGTGGTAAGGCAGTGCACGCAAGCGTGAATTGCAGCCACACGGTATTAATTTTATTGTATTTCTTTTGCTTTTGATGCATTGATCTTTTGTGTAATGCATATTGTAGTGAGGAGGCCGTACACGTGTGCGTGTACTGCAGCCCTACCCGAGTTGACATTTTAATTGATATTTCAATTGTTTAAATAGTTTCTTGTGTCCAATTCAATAATATTGAATCGTGTTGTGTTTTGGTTTGATTTGATCATTTTGTTGTTGTCTAATTATCTATTTGATAATTAGATTCCGAGTTTCTAATTATTTATTTAAATAATTATATTTTGTCCTTAATTGCCGTTTAGGAAATTCCGATGTTTTCTAAATTATCTTTATGGATGATCTTTTCATTTATCTTTGTTGATGATTTTAATATGTTGATTTGTTGCTTAACACTGATACATGTTATATTTACCGTTTTCTGATTTCCTTGTTAAAGGATTGGATAGACGAGATTTATTTTGACTGTCGTTTAATTGTCATTTCATTATTATTGATTCCATGCATTAATAACTAAGTTTGATTTAGACTGACCCATGTATTATTTTCTTTTGAATTTAATACTCGGGTTAGACCGAGTATTTACAGGTTGTTGATACCTTACTATGGGTTGCTGCAAGAGCTATGAAGACTTTTCATACCTTTTGGAGTTGTCGTGTCATAGCATAGGTTGATATGTATTCATGTATATTAGTCGATAATGTACTTGTAAACTTCCAGTGTCGACAGTTGTACTTGTATCATATGTATTGTATCACATGTATTGTAACTGACATCAGTTATTATATATATGAGACTCTTTGTTTTATCTGTGTTCCACATTCGTATTATCTTTTTTATTATTCTATATTTTGTCCTAAACTACTATAGCCACTGTGTAGTAGCTTTGAGTTTGTATCGGTATGTCGGTTTTCCTCTAAAATGCATGTTTTACTATGTGACATATCGATGCTCGCACAAAGCAATTACACGGATGGTCGCACCTCAACAGCCTTATTCTCCATGCTAGTTGACAGCACTACACCGTAGTGTTCTTGGCAAGCATGGGCATAGAGGTGGGGCGTCATAGCTTGGTATCCAAGCCTGGGGTTTATGGACATAATATAAAGCATAACTTAGATGGAACATGTGTTAGAACTAATTGTCGACATTTTATCTCTCATCTTTGCCTATGGTTATTTTTGCTTGTTAGGTATGAATTCCTAACGCTTATTCATGCACATTTGATTTTGATTTTGTGTAAGTATTTTGGCTTTGCCTCCGTTTGCTTTGCGAACTCAAGTTGAGTTTTTGATGATGAGGATTTTGTTCTTGTGTTTTCGGCTTTGAATTGATTTACCCGATGTTGACTTTGTTCGAATTTGGCCAATTAAAGCTATTTTGACCTCTGGACTTTGTTCCTCTTTTGTGCTTTGCTATGGGTGTCATTGTGTACCTGTTACACTGTGATAAAAAATAGGTCGACCGGTTGCAAATTGAGTGATTTTGATTTTCACTCATATCTTGTTCGAATCTCAGCGATTTTGAGCTTGATATTTTGTGTTTCCACGGCTTGATATCCATTCTACTTCGGTCACTTTGTTTTTGTGAAGTTGCAAATTTCTTGATTTCCAAGATTCTGACTTTGTTTGCCGTTGAATTCTTTGATGATGATGTTAATTCATTTTGTACTCGACTGTGGCCATTAATTGTTGACTTCGGCATTGACTTGATTTTTATTTTTTTGCTGAGGTCATTTATGCATTTATGCTCATTCTGATTTGTTTTTTCCAATTGTTAATCGATTCTTCTTTTCTGATTAGTTATTATCACCTTTGTCGACTTTGATAACTTCTATTTCTGGAATTTTTGGGTATTTCTATTTTGATGAATTTGGAATCGAATTCTTTGGATTTTATTCACGTCTTCGAATGTGAATTTACTTGAATTGATTTGGTTTCCAAATTTAATCGATGCTTGTTAATTCCCCGATTTGTTGCTATCATATATTAGCAACTTCGATGACATTTTCCTCGGGATTTTTGTGAACATACTTTTTGAAGGATTCGGTATCGATTTCTTTGGATTCTATTCACATTTTCGTATGTGAATTCTTGTGATTGATTGTTTCTACAATCACTTTTATGCTTTATCACTTTGAAATTACGAGGGTTTCAATACTAGTAGTAAATATCAAAACTCTTTCAACAAAGCTATTTCAAAACTATTTTATTACAAAGCACTTTACTTAAACTATTTTCTAATCTACTAGTATATACAAGCCTTTACTTCACTCGGATGAGAAATCGAATTAAACGGCTTAGTAAAACAAGTGGTATGAAACGCTTGTGTTTGCTTCGTCGGTTAACTCTTGGACTTGTTCGATTGAAAACTCTTGTGACAATTTTCTAGTGAAGATCTACAGTTTGTTCGTAAATATTTGAGTTAAGCTAGTGGTTATGGGACATGAACTTAAACTTTTATATTTACTAACTTAGAGTAATTGACACTTCTTGATGATCATGACGATCATCTTTGTGATTCAGACTAGCAACTGTGCGATGTCTCTTTGTCTGCGAGGGAGACTAGACCCCGCCCTTGTGATGTTTCGCCATCGCATTTGTGTGATGTTTCGCCATCACATATGTGGGGTAGCGCCCCACGGTCCTCGGACCATTCGTGTGTCAAAATTTAATGGTTGGCCACCATGAGACAGCGTCTCGTTTTGTGACACCAGTTGGTGAGTTTTCATGCTCCCATTTTGTGTTAGGCTTCCCCTTTTATGATTTAGACTAGCGATTGTGCGATGTCTCTTTGTCTACGAGGGAGACTAAACCCCGTTTGTGTGATGTGGCGACTCACATATGTAGGGTAGCGCCCCACGGCCTTCGGACCATTCATGTGTCAAAATTTAATGGTTAGCCAGCATGAGATAGCATCTCGTTTTGTGATACCGGTATGGTGAGTTTTCATAATCTTGTTTTGTGATAGGCCTCCCCCCTATTTTTGTTTTCTGGATTTCTTGTGTAGATTTCTAGAATTTATGTTTTCTGGATTTATTATGTAGATTTCTAGAATTTGTACTTCACCAATTTTCATGATTTCTACTGATAAGATTTATCAATTTTTGTGCATTGGTGAATTCGTGTGTCATTGACTTGTTATGAATACAAGTTTAGGGTATGATACCCCCTTTCTATCTTTGAGAAGATTCTTGCGACATTTTTGATGAATGAAAATTCATTGGTATTATATATTGATGCCAATTATTTCAATGAGATTTTGACGTATTAACTTCAGTACCCGTCAATTTTAAAATGGATTTTCAAGCGGTTATCCCGCGATGCTTATTTTGTTGTCCGTTTTTACGGTATTTTGAGAAGTGCAATTTCCTTGTCGAAGTTGCTACTGATGTTGCTGTTTAAATCACGTGTTTTAAAAATAGTTTCAAAATAAAAAAAATTCGTTTCCAAAATTTTTACGGTTTACATTTTCGAAAGAATGAGGAAGCGATTTAAACGTTTCAGCGAAATCGAGGACTATGAACCCTTTCTTTTGCTGATTCGCTTAATTCCTGACTTGTTCGTTTGAGAATGTAAATTATTATTTTTATAAAATAAATGAAAATTGTTTTCAGAAGTTTTGCACTTTGCGCTTTCAAAAGAATGAGGAAGCGATTTAAACGTTTCAGAAAATCAAGGACTATGACCCCTTTCTTTTACTGATTCGCCTAATTCTGGACTTGTCCGTTTGAGAATGTGAAATGTTATTTTTGGAATACACAATTTTTCACTTTCAAGGAAACGATGAAGTGAATTAAACGATTAAGTAAGACTCGTGGTTAAGGGACATGTGCGTTTGCTATTTCGGTTAATTCCGAACTCGTTAATTGAAATATTTGTGGTTTCTGATTATCGTTTTTGATAATCGGATAATTGTGGTCTCTGATTATCGTTTGTGATAATCGAATAATTGTGGTTTCTGATTATCGTTTTTGATAATCGGATAATTATGGATTTTGATTATTGTTTTTGATAATCGGATATTTGTGGTTTCTGTTTATCGTTTTTGATAATTGGTTATTGTGGTTTCTGATTATCGTTTTTTATAATTGGTTATTTTTAATTTCTGATTTTCGTTTTGATAATCAGATGTTTGTGATTTCTGATTTATCGTTTTTGATAATCAGATATTTGTTGTTTCTGATTATCACTTGTGATAATTAGATATTTGATATTTAATTATCGTTTTTGATAATTAAATATTTGTTGAATTGAGATTTGATTATCATTTGTGATAATTAAATATTTGTGATTTAAGATTTGATTATTATTTGTGATAATTATATATTTGTGATTTAAGATTTGATTATCGTTTTTGATGATTAAATATTTGTTGTTTCCGATTATCATATTTGATAATTGGATATTTGTTGATTTGAGATTTCTAATTATCGTTTTTGGTAATTTGATATTTGCAATTTTGCGACTTGTGATTTTTGTTTTCTAATTATCTTTGTTGACAATTAGATTTTGTTGTCTTCTAACTATCGTATCGATAATTAGATATTGCTGTTTTGTGATTTCTGTATTCTAATTATCTATTTGATAATTAATTTTTTTAGAGAATTTGTGAATTTCTTTTATGAAATTAAAAGATTTCTTTGGTGTTTATATTGTACTACGCCCGTGTACCGGCTCAATTTTCTGCTATTCATGACGTTTTCCACGTCTTCCAATTACGGAAATGCCTTATGGATTTCCGATTTTTATTCTTGAGCCCAGTGTTATTAAAGAAATGGAAGTTTTGCCTATTTGACTTTTGAGCAACCTTCTATTCACATCATTGCTTCGGGGGTGCAGCACCTTCGAAATAAAGATGGTTTTCTTGCGGAAGTCCAATGGTTCTCAAATCCTAAGGATTGCACTTAGGAATCCAGAGAATTCATCGAGCAAACACGTTCAGGCTTACTCTTTCAAGCTCTTTATGGTGAACTTCCTATTTCAAATTTCTTCATCTTGTGATGATGTTCTTTATGGTTGTTACCATTTGTTCATTTATTCCTTATGATTGCGAGGACGCAATTTCTTTAAGGAGGGGAGTCTGTAACAACCCAGGAATTTCTCACCAATTTGTAATCATCGTCATTTCGATTAATGGTGATAGTTATTGCTATTGGAATTTTATTGGGTTGAAATTGTTTGAAAAATGGGTTAGTGGTTATGCGGGCTTAAAATTTATTTTGCCTATTTCTTTTGATTTCTTGTCGTGATAATCATTTATATTGTTCCCCTTTTCTTTCAATTTCCCATTCACTAACCCTAAAACGAAATTGAATGAAAGAAAACAAATGGCGGCCTAGCCCCCTTTTGCTAAATCTAGGGTTGCTCGTTCGTTGCTCGTCCCCTTGTGCTCAGATGTTAGGGCTTTTGATTTTCGTAGGCGTCGTCTTCAAATTCTCGACCGAGTGAAGGTGAGTAATTTTAATTACTCACATCTATTTCGAATCTTAAGGTGTAGGGTTTGTATCCCCTTATTTCGTTCGTCTAATATTTAATTTAATTCGTCTCTGTGATTTCGGCTGTTACTTTGATTTTCGTTCGAACAAATATATTTGAATTCGCCCCTTTTATCTGATCGGCCACTTGATTTTCATATAGTTGTTGGTGATGATTATTGACTTGTTAAAGTCGTATAATTTGTTTACTTGATTAACACAGTGTTCAGCAATTTCTTGGCTACCACGATTTGTTAATTTGTTCATTTTCTTGGCTATCACGGTTTTAACAAGTTCGAACTTGCTACGTGCATTTCTTCTATTGACATCAGCCTTGACTTTTAAACTTGATATTAATTTGAAAACTGCTTCTGACTTTTGTAGTTCCACATTTTTATGATCTTGTGCACTGTTATGTATCGGTTTCTCGAGACTTGCCACTGCCTTATATTTGCAGTGCCTTATTGTCACAGTCTTGATTTGGTTTCTTGAGGTATTGATTTTAGCTCGCTTCTGATTATACTGAACTTTGATTGTCTCGACTAATTTGCTTCGAGATAGTTTTTGTTGCATTGTGATCTTGTGGTGGCTGTAGCTTTTAGTTACAGTTTGCCCTTGTATCCTTGTGGCCTTCATTGCATTGTCCACTGAACTTCAAGTCTTGTAGTTCATGTGCAGTTTGTAGTTTCTAACATGTATTCAGTTGTTTTAAATCTCTAGGTTGCATTGTGTTGGCTATCACTCTGTTGTATTTTGTTCTTTGAGAATTTGTGTGCACTGTCGACTGTTGCATGCGTTGTGATTTGAAACTGCCGCCATTATTTGTTTTTCACTGGTCTTTGATGATGTTGTCTTGAGCTCATCATAGTTTGCTCTTAGTATATTTGTATTAAGCATTGTTTGAGTTCCATTAATCTCTGGCATGACTCCAATCTGCTTGATCACATGATTTCTACTATTTGAATTTGTTTAAGCATTTGTGGTTTATCATTGTTGCCAGATCTTGTTCAGTGCACTTTGATTTGGTCGAGGCTTGATAACATTTCTGGTTGCATGTGTAGTTACCACTATATTCACTTGAATTTCATTTATGTATGCTTGCAAATCTTTAGGTTTCACTAAGCTTTGGCATTTGTTTGTTTGTTCATGTCGGTATCCATTTGCTCGACCTAATGCATTTGGGTTTGAGCATACCTGATGCACTTACTTGAGTCAGGATTGAGATTTTCCCTTTTGTTTATCTATTGAGTTTGTTGGCACTGGTCATTTGAGTTTGAACAGTTTGGTTGTTCACTGGTATTCGAGGGTAGATGCATTCATGTGTATATCACTTGTTGCTGTTACATATGTTTGGTTCCCGACCTGTAGCAGTGTATTCTTCATGTGTATATTTTTGGAGCTTGCACTATTTTGTTTCACAGTTGCATGATTATATGCATTTCTTTGGATTGTTAACCTTCGGGTTGTTCTGATTCATTTTGTTTGCAGTAGTGCTGAGTCACGATTGTCGTCACTTGACCTCTGTAGTTTCATTTTGCTGATTTACATTTGGTGTTGTGATGATTTTATATACTATGGTGGCGAGGCAGTACACGCGTGCGTGTACCGCAGCCACACAGTTTTAACATTTTAATGAGGATGTGGCATTGATATTTGAACCTTCATTGATTTTGGTTCGTTGATCTTTTATATACATCATCACTGTAGTGGCAAGGCAGTGCTCGCAAGCGTGAACTGCAGCCACACGGTATTGATTTTATTGGTATTTCTTTTGCTTTTGATGCGTTAATCTTTTGTGTAATGCATATTGTAGTGGCGAGGCCGTACACGCGTGCGTGTACTGCAGCCCTACCCGAGTTGACATTTTAATTGATATTTCAATTGTTTGAGTAGTTTCTTGTGTCCAATTCAATAATATTGAATCGTGTTATGTTTTGGTTTGATTTGATCATTTTGTTGTTGTCTAATTATCTATTTGATAATTAGATTCTGAGTTTCTAATTATTTATTTAAATAATTAGATTTTGTCGTTAATTGCCGTTTAGGCAATTCCGATGTTTTCTAAAGTATCCTTATGGATGATCTATTCATTTGTCTTTGTTGATGGTTTTAATCTGTTGATTTGTTGCTTAAAACTGATACGTGTTATATTTACCATTATCTGATTTCCTTGTTAAAGATTGGATAGACGAGATTTATTTTGACTATCGTCTAATTGTCATTTCATTATTATTGCTTCCATGCATTAATAACTGAGTTCGATTTAGACTAACCCGTGTACTATTTTCTTTTGAATTTAATACTCGGGTCAGACCGAGTATTTACAGGTTGTTGTGTAACGACTGCGATTTTTCGTTGCCGAAAAACCGAAAGGTTTGGGTTAAAGAAGAAGAAAAAGATAGAAGAAGAGGAAAAAGATAGAACAGAACAGAAACAACAGAACAATATCAGAATCTCACAATTCGCAGCGGAGCAACATATAATAGATAAATGAATAATCTTTAAACAAAGAACTATATCAGGTATTACATTACATCATATTACATTACATTACATCATCAGAGTGTACAACAACAAACAACATCAACAGCGAAAAAGAAATATCATATACTAGTAATAAGCCATGCCATCCAGCTTGCCTCCAGCAACTCCTGAATTCCAGAATATCCTGATAAACCTGTCTCTTGACTGCCCGTGTGGAAATTGGTGGGCACCCAGAGTTTAGGAAGGAAAACAATAAACTCCAAGTCAGTCATGTGACTGGTGTGAGAACTAAAACAGTTTATCTTTAAAACAAAATAGAGGGATATTTTTAAAGTCAATTCGCGATGCTTTTAAAAGTGAGACTACCATAAGGCCTCCCACACACACACACACAATACAAACGCAGAATCGGAGGAGATTTCTCCTTATGATAGTCAAAGATGCTTGATACGCATTAAAAAGAAATATTTGATATTATTACTAGTGCATAGTGTAGAAAAATTATTTCGAAAGTAAAGATATAAATCTTAGCCAGCATAGACATTTCACACTTATGCCTACTATAGCTACCATGTTCAATAGCAGGTTACCGCCACATTCCATGGCAGGTCATACAACTAAAACCGTACAAGATCGTATTGTTTCTTTGGATTTCCAACAAACGGTCAGGCCAAGGAACTTCCCATTGCCACATGGAAACACCTCTGTAATGACGTGCCGAGAACCAAACCGGATCTCTGCCAACACAAGGTCGGGTTACCCCTAACTGGGTAACTACTGACACGAATATGTCATCCCCCGATCGTAACCGATCTATCCGAGGATCCTCGATTTCCAACAACCACAAAATTTGCAGCAACAACATAGGTTAAGTATCTGGGCTCCATACCATGATACCACCTCTATCCAAAAGGAATGACATACACTAAAGGGGCGCTACCCCCTAATAACCTTGTCGCATCCTTCCTGTTTTGACCATTTCCGGGGTGTGAGGTCCGACGAAGTCTCGTCCACAAAGCCACGCTTTATACAAAAGCCGTGCTTTGGGTCAACAAATGATCATAGAAATGATCACCAAGATAAATGATCAAATAAATGATCTTATCACAAATGATCAAACAATGATCATTTCACAGCAACGCTCAGCATGCCACACTACCAAATTGGGAGTATATCACTAATAACCTTCAATTATATAACCTCTAAGCTCGTACGTCTCAGAGAAGGGTGTTAAACTAAGAGAATAAATTCTCCGCCACCAACAGAAATATATTTGAAAGAGATCAGCTTTATATCTCAATTTGTAATGTCAGACATACAATCCATACAAGTCTGTTCCAGGCTCGAACAGAACCGAAGGCACTTACAAAGAAGTCCTTGCATTCCGGGTAATTTCTAATCACGTCTGGACTTCCCGTCACTAAAGGTGATAAAACCTCTATATCGGAGATCAGCTGATGCAGAGTAACTCAACGGTAATCCTTTCGTTTTCAATAATATTCGGTCTTCAACACCGCTCATCAAATGCAATCTATAACGACGTATCACATATTCGGAATGGGTTATACGACTCCAAGGTCCTTTCCCGGCTAACCCGAATAGTGAGCGCTTATTTTTAAAAATAAGTGTACCATTCAAATTCAAGAAATCACAACAAATACCTATTTAAAGGTAGATATTGATAGTCGTTTATTTAACTATCAATAGAGATGCGCAACATCACCAGATTCCAAATAATTTCCCAAATTATTTATTTTCCAAAAATATCTTTACAAGATATAAATTTTCACACTTCAAAAATAAATCAATATTTATTTTTAAACCAATTTTCCCTTTCCTTTATAAATACCATAGTGAATTTACATTTCCAAAATATCTATGAATATGCGATTTTTCAAATTGATTTCTAATATTCATTTTCAACTTATCCTTAAAAGGATAATTCTCAAAAACGTTCATTTCATATTGGAAAACATTTCCATACTTATTTAATAATAAGTATTTCACAAATCTATTTATTTTCAACATTTGGAAAATATTCAATATACTTAAATCGAAATTAAGTATATATTTCATTCTTTAAAGAAAACATTTCTTAACACATTTATTTGAATCAAAACGAATGTTGCGTAAAACATCATTACGATGACCCAAAATCACTAGTATAGGGATTCGAAATTTAGATAGATATATAAATCCCAATACTATATAAAACATTTCCTTTTGGAAATCATTTACTATAACAACAGTGTTATAGTCCACCATTTCCTTCTTTCTCGAAAACGTTTATTTCAACAATAAATGTTGAAATCTATGTATTCGATTCATAATACATTTTAAAACATCGTTAAAACGATTAACTTCATTTTATAATATTCATTTTCCCAAGCATATCCATTTTATTTGATAATATATTCACTGTCCAAAATCGTGAATATACTTCCTTTAATAAATTTCTATATTCAACTTATCAAATTCCATTGATTTTGAATTTATAACAATGTCTATAAATTCCATTTGTATTTATAAACTTCGATTTATAAATCTCTTTTATTAATCCAATTCGATTTATATAACTCAATTATATACCAAAAGTCTATATTATAAGTTAAATACTTATAATTCATTTAGTTACAAAATTGTTCCTTAAAACTTCACAAATTTTAAATCTTATTACTTATAAGATTCATTTAAATTTTATAACAACTTCAACTTATAAAATCTCCTTTGTTGACAATTTCTATTAATATCCCATTTAAATGCCCAAAATCCAGTTTATAAGTTAATTACTTATAAATCTTTTATTTTACAATCTCTATTCATTTTATAATCTTCACAATTATAAATCTAAATTTTTCAATGAAATCCGTTTTATACTTCATTTAAACCTTTAATAAACTCGTTTTATAATTCCAATATTTTAAATTTATAAATATCCATTTTATATATCTTTTTTATACATTCTTTTATTATAATTCAAAATTCCCAATTAAACCATTTTATAAATTAATCACTATTTATTTCAAAAATCTTAATCTGGTTATATTTTACAAAAATAGAAATTTTTATATTATTAAATTTTATAACATTAATTTATTTTAAAAGGAATCAATTCAAAATTTTAATAAAACGTATACTTTCAAAAATCACTTCAAAAATCCTTTTTATATTGGAAATTTTTTACTTTAACATTTTTAAAACTTTAAAATAGGTCCAGTGATGCAACACACCAAACAAATCAATCACAGCATCCAAACATCATATATCATCATATGATAAACAACAAATATCACAATATCTGTAATAAATTAAATACAGTTGAGGAATCCAGTTGGATCCCTCCAACCTATTTCCCTGCATCCACAGATGTTAGCACAATACCAATTCCGCTTCAAGACGGAATATCACGGTATATGGGATTTTATAAAATATTATCCGCTTAATAGGCGGCGCAATAGGGTCTCATCCGCTATATAATGCGGGAAATCAATCAACTGCAATATATACATATGCCAATATATATATATATATATATATATATATATATATATATATATATATATATTGCTATATACTAATATAATACCAATTCCACTTCAAGGTGGAATATCGCGGTATATGTGTTTAATAAATAACATCCGCTTAATAGACGGCGTATAGGGTCTATTCACATCCAATATATATATATATATATATATATATATATATATATATACACATATATATAGCAATCATCATTCAAGCATTCAATCAACACAATCAAACAATTTTAAATCTAACTATTTAAAATTGAAATAAACCATTTGAGTGAGAAGTTCTCACCTTAGCTTTTGTTTGGCAAACCATTTCCAATCCAATTTGTTTTTCTCGATTATAGACCTTGTATAGACAATTATACAATTCATTAATATTCGAAATTATCGAACAATCAATTTCTTTTCAATGGATTAAATTGATTAACACTTTTAATTTGAACTAATCTAATATTTAATTTCCTATTAGATAAAGTAAATTAGCCAAATTATTCCATTAAACAAATTTTCTCTTACCAATTTATTTAATTAAATTGAATTCCCTTTTTTTAAAATATTTTTTAGCAACTTAAAAATAATTTAATTAACCAATGTCTTTAATTTAAACTAATAATTTTTTCCCTTTTTAAATTACCTATATATATACTTGTAAAATAATATAGGTTTTAAAAATCACATTTTGGATCCTTTTAATTTTAAACGGATTACTCTTAACAAATTTATCTAATTAAAATTAAATCTCAACAAATTTTACTTAAATAAATTATTCTTCCCTTTCAAACTAATCATTAATAGTTTTAAAATGTCAAAAAAATTGTTTAAACCCTTCAAAAATTTTGTTCCTTCTTCTTTAAGCTTAAAACATGAATTTCTATTTCTTTTAATAAAACTTACTCATATTTACTTATAACATAATATATTAATTCTTTTACCGCAATTACTTAATTTTTTTTCTTTTCAAGATTAACTTAATCCTGCATATATATTCGAATTTGAATTGGAAAATTAAAATCGCCATACCCTCTTCGACCAGCCGATCTCTGAATCCAACAGGAACGCCGCTCCTCCAACCTCAACATCGACTTCAACTACCCATCGATCTTGGCCTCCCATACCATCGGCCGCTTCCAGAACAATCGCAACATCACCTCGCGAATTTCGCTGCTCGAATGAACCCTAGCCCAGCAATTCATGCGCGCGCGTTCACGAGTCTTCCCCAGCATCGCCGCCCAGCCTTGCCTCGAGATGCCAGATAGAAACCCTAGCGCGCGATCCCCTTTATTCGAGCATTGAGTTCGAATCGACTTCGGCCATTGATTGAAAACGTTTTTTTTTGTTTCTTCGGTTAGGAGATTCGAAACTTATAAAGGGGAAAGAAGGAATGATTTTGAACGAGATGAAGATTTCGCTCGTTCGTTTTTAATTCTAACAGAAGGGATTTTTTTTTTTGGAGTCGAACGATTTAATTCCAAGTTTTGCTGCGGCCATTACTTCTCTTCGTTCAAAATTTGTTCGCGATACTTGCTTTTAAAAAGAAAAGGAAGGCGACAAGAGTACGTGACTTTGCAGAGAAACGTGTTTACATTACCTAGCTACAGTGTTTTGAGTTGAGGCTAAAAGTTCTGATATTGACCAAATACAAATTTAAAATTTAAATTGAATTCGATATAAATTTCAACGCGTTTACTCACTGTGTGCTCACATAACGACTCCGAATAATACGAAATTTGAAATCCGGTAATAATTCAATATTACGGACCCAATGGAACTAGTTTCGTCGAATTCCGAGACTGTGCCTCGGAAGGCTATTTTTAAATATCGATTCAAACGATAGAATTCCGAAACTGAACAAATCACTTTCAAATTCAATTCCGAAGCTTCTATTATCTTCAGTATTATCAATATGAATTTCACAAGCTTTTGAAATATTTTTAATCAGCTTAAAATTGAAGATTCAAATTTTTTATTCAACTTCCAATAGATTAAATTCTATAATTAAATTGCCACATTCATACTGAAAATCTGAAATTCAAGTCAAACCATCATTCAAATATTTAAAATTAATTAAATATTTTCAAATTAAATTGTTCAAAATTCTGCGTCATTAAAATCTTCCCCCTTAAAAGAATTTCGTCCCGAAATTACAAGTTAGGAAAAAATGGTCCTTAACACGTCTACTATTTTTCACAATCCAAATAGTTTTATCAACCTACTAACCTAAATCTTTTTACTAGAGATTCATTATCATTTCGACTAGCTTTCCAACTTCACTTATAAGTTTCAAACAACATTGTTTCCTTCAAATTTAAATTTAAATTCAAATTTTAAACTTTCAAAATTTTCCCAAAATTTTTCTAACTCC
The DNA here is from genome assembly GCA_030765085.1 of Allium cepa. Lineage (NCBI taxonomy): Eukaryota > Viridiplantae > Streptophyta > Magnoliopsida > Asparagales > Amaryllidaceae > Allium > Allium cepa. Next base: position 790,031,819 of record CM060937.1, on the reverse strand, counting down.
CTAAATTTTCGAAAAATTTCGCCAGCGTCTCCTTTGCGCGACTAGCTCGGTACAACTACAAAATGGCACCACGACCCCTCAGAATCAAAAAGAAAAGAGAAAGCCAAGTGGCTGGAGAAGAAAATCACCAAATTTCATACTGAAATTGAAATACGTACCTTTTTGTCGAGCAATTCAATTTTATCTTTAAAATCAAAATCCCAATTCCATTTCTTTTAATACACCTGCATATCCTGCTAGCCATAATATCCAATTCCAACATTCAAACCATTTTGCCAACTCCATTACAAAATTTTCAATATATACTTCTTATACATTTTTACTTCACTATTGAAGTTACATATTTATTCTCATTCAATTTTACATTTCAATTCAATTCCAGTCAATTTCATTTGAATTCAATTCACAATTTCAATTCAATTTGGATTCATTTTACCTTTTATTCTGAATAATGAGTTTCATCAACTATCTTTCATTTACAACTGCACTATTTAAATTAGTTCCCATTACTAATTCATAACAAATTCCTATTCACTTTATTAAATTGATTCACTTATACTTACTTTAATTTAACTCTATCCTTTAAGTTAAATTTATTCTACCAAAATTCAAATTGTATAAGTTATCAACTTATTTATTATTCCCGTAAATCGTTTAAATAGGATTCCAGAGTCTTTTCAACTTTTTTCAAAACCATTATTGAAAACAATTCAAATTATCTTTGAATTTCAAAACCAAACCCCAAATTTTCCAAACATCTTCCTTTTAAAACAATTTGGCCGCAATTTATCTTTTGGAAACCCGAAAAGGAACACCAATGATGCTGCAGTCATCACCGAAGTTATTTTCCAGCGACCGAAAAGAGTTTAGAGCTTTTCATTCCTACAAAAATTCTTTTCAAAACCTTTAAATTCAATTTTAAATCGAAAAGAAATTTAAACTTTCCAAATCTCCAAAATTCCAAATTCTTTTCAAAACATTCTCTGGAATTCCATTTCAAATTACAATTCACATTTACAATTTACATTCTTAAATTTCATTGGTATGTGGATTATATTTCATAGCTTTTTGTTTATGATTCCAATTTCTTATTCAATTTCAATGATAATAATAAATATTATCAATTCCTAACATCCAAGCAACCATATACCATAATAATTCACAGAAAATCATTTCTTTTACATACAAAAATAGTTTTGGGCAAAATTATTTCATTTATCCGATTTTAAAACAATACTGTGTCAGTTTATCTTGTTTAAGAGTTTAGAAACCCCTATCGATTCAGTTAGCTAGACTGCACCGACCAGAATCTATAAATAATCAACCGATAAGTCAACACAATATAAAACAATTCATATTCACTAACAAATACGTGCTCATATCTATTATTACACTCACACTCATTCTAGAGTACTACTGACCCTATCTCTAATGAGAAATACCCAACAGAGCCATGGTTGTCGCTTAACCATAAGCTCTGATACCAAATGTAACGACTGCGATTTTTCGTTGCCGAAAAACCGAAAGGTTAGGGTTTAAGAAGAAGAAAAGATAGAAGAAGAGAGAAAAAGATAGAACAGAACAGAAACAACAGAACAATATCAGAATCCCACAATTCGCAGCGGAACAACATATAATAGATAAATGAATAATCTTTAAACAAAGAACTATATCAGTTATTACATTACATCATATTACATTACATTACATCATCAGAGTGTACAACAACAAACAACATCAACAGCGAAAAAGAATTATTATATACTAGTAACAAGCCATGCCATCAGCTTGCCTCCAGCAACTCCTGAATTCCAGAATATCCTGATAAACCTGTCTCTTGACTGCCCGTGTGGAAATTGGTGGGCACCCAGAGTTTAGGAAGGAAAATAATAAACTCCGAGTCAGTCATGTGACTGGTGTGAGAACTAAAACAGTTTATCTTTAAAACAAAATAGAGGGATATTTTTAAAGTCAATTCGCAACGCTTTTAAAAATGTGACTACCATAAGGCCTCCCGCACACACACACAATGCAAACTCAGAATCGGAGGAGATTTCTCCTTATGATAGTCAAAGATGCTTGATACGCATTAAAAAGAAACATTTGATATTATTACTAGTGCATAGTGTAGAAAAAATATTTCGAAAGTAAAGATATAAATCTTAGCCAGCATAGACATTTCGCACTTATGCCTACTATAGCTACCATGTTCAATAGCAGGTTACCGACACATTCCATGACAGGTTATACAACTAAAACCGTACAAGATCATATTGTTTCTTTGGATTTCCAACAAATGGTCAGGCCAAGGAACTTCCCATTGCCACATGGAAACGCCTCTGTAATGACGTCCCGAGAACCAAACCGGATCTCTGCCAACAAAAGGCCGACTTACCCCTAACTGGGTAACTACTGACACGAATATGTCATTCCCCGATCGTAACCGATCTATCCGAGGATCCTCGATTTCCAACAACCACAAAATTTGCAGCAACAACATAGGTTAAGTATTCGGGCTCCATACCATGATACCACCTCTATGCAGAAGGAATGACATACACTAAAGGGGTGCTACCCCCTAATAACCTTGCCGCATCTTTCTTGTTTTGACCTTTTCCAGGGTGTGAGGTCCGACGAAGTTTCGTCCACAAAGGCACGCTTTATACAAAAGCCGTGCTTTGGGTCAACAAATGATCATTGAAATGATCACCAAGATAAATGATCAAATAAATGATCCTATTACAAATGATCAAACAATGATCATTTCACAGCAACACTCAGCATGCCACACTACCAAATTGGGAGTATATCACTAATAACCTTCAACTATATAACCTCTAAGCTCGTACGTCTCAGAGAAGGGTGTTAAGCTAAGAGAATAAATTTTCCGCCACCAACAGAAATATATTTGAAAGAGATCAGCTTTATATCTCAATTTGTAATGTCAGACATACAATCCATACAAGTCGGTTCCGGGCTCGAACAGAACCGAAGGCACTTACAAAGAAGTCCTTGCATTCCGGGTAATTTCTAATCACGTCTGGACTTCCCGTCACTAAGGGTGATAAAACCTCTATATCGAAGATCAGCCGATGCAGAGTAACTCAACGGTAATCCTTCCGTTTTCAAAAATATCCGGTCTTCAACACCGGTCATCAAATGCAATCTATAACGACGTATCACATATTCGGAATGGGTTATACGACCCCAAGGTCCTTTCCCGGCTAACCCGAATAGTGAGCGCTTATTTTTAAAAATAAGTGTAGCATTCAAATTCAAGCAATCACAACAAATACCTATTTAAAGGTAGATATTGATAGTCGGTTATTTAACTATCAATAGAAATGCGCAACATCACCAGATTCCAAATAATTTCCCTAATTATTTATTTTCCAAAAATTTCTTTACAAGATATAAATATTCACACTTCAAAAATAAATCAATATTTATTTTTAAACCAATTTTCCCTTTCCTTTATAAATTCCATAGTGAATTTACATTTCCAAAATATCTATGAATATACGATTTTTCAAATTGATTTCTAATATTCATTTTTAACTTATCTTTAAAAAGATAATTCTCAAAAACTTTCATTTCATATTGGAAAACATTTCCATACTTATTTAATAATAAGTATTTCACAAATCTTTTTATTTTCAACATTTGGAAAATATTCAATATACTTAAATCGAAATTAAGTATATATTTCATTCTTTAAGGAAAACATTCTCTTAACATATTTATTTGAGTCAAAACGAATGTTGCTTAAAACATCGTTACGACGACCCAAAATCACTAGTATAGGGATTCAAAATTTAGATAGATATATAAATCCCAATACTATATAAAACATTTCCTTTTGGAAATCATTTACTATAACAACAGTGTTATAGTCCACCATTTCCTTCTTTCTCGAAAACGTCTATTTCAACAATAAATGTTGAAATCTATGTATTCGATTCATAATACATTTTGAAACATCATTAAAACGATTAACTTCATTTTATAATATTCATTTTCCCAAGCATATCCATTTTATTTGATAAAGTATTCACTGTCCAAAATTGTGAATATACTTCCTTTAATAAATTTCTATATTCAACTTATTAAATTCCATTTATTTTGAATTTATAGCAATGTCTATAAATTCCATTTCTATTTATAAACTTCGATTTATAAATCTCTTTTATTAATCCAATTCGATTTATATAACTCTATTATATACCAAAAGTCTATATTATAAGTTAAATACCTATAATTCATTTATTTAAAAAATTGTTCCTTAAAACTTCACAAATTTTAAATCTTATTACTTATAAGATTCGTTTAAATTTTATAACAACTTCAACTTATAAAATCTCCTTTATTGACAATTTCTATTAGTATCCCATTTAAATGCCCAAAATCCAGTTTATAAGTCAATTACTTATAAATCTTTTATTTTACAATATCTATTCATTTCATAATCTTCACAATTATAAATCTAAAATTTTCAATGAAATCCATTTTATACTTCATTTAAACCTTTAATAAACTCGTTTTATAATTCCAATATTTTAAATTTATAAATATCCATTTTATAAATCTTTTATATACATTCTTTTATTATAATTCAAAATTCCCAATTAAACCATTTTAAAATTAATCACTATTTATTTCAAAAATCTTAATCTGGTTATATTTATAAAAATAGAAATTTTTATAATATTAAATTTTATATCGTTAATTTATTTTAAAAGGAATCAATTCAAAATTTTAATAAAACGTATACTACCAAAAATCACTTCAAAAATCCTTTTTATATTGGAAATTTTTTACTTTAACATTTTTAAAACTTTAAAATAGATCCAGTGATGTAACACACCAAACAAATCAATCACAGCATCCAAACATCATATATCATCATATGATAAACAACAAATATCACAGGATCTGTAAATAAATTAAATACAGTTGGGGAATCCAGTTGGATCCCTCCAACCTGTTTCCCTGCATCCATAGATGTTAGCACAATACCAATTCCGCTTCAAGACGGAATATCGCGGTATATGGGATTTTATAAAATACTATCCGCTTAATAAGCGGCGCAATAGGGTCTCATCCGCTATATAATGCTGGAAATCAATCAACTGCAATATATACATATGCCAATATATATATATATATATATATATATATATATATATATATATATTGCTATATACTAATATAATACCAATTCCACATCAAGGTGGAATATCGCGGTATATGTGTTTAATAAATAACATCCGCTTAATAGAAGGCGTATAGGGTCTATTCACATCCTATATATATATATATATATATATATATATATAGCAATCATCATTCAAGCATTCAATCAACACAATCAAACAATTTTAAATCTAATTATTTAAAATTGAAATAAACCCTTTGAGTGAGAAGTTCTCACCTTAGCTTTTGTTTGGCAATCCATTTCCAATCTAATTTGTTTTTCTCGATTATAGACCTTGTACAGACAATTATACAATTCATTAATATTCGAAATTATCGCCAATTTCTTTTCAATGGATTAAATTGATTAACACTTTTAATTTGAACTAATCTAATATTTAATTTCCTATTAGATAAAGTAAATTAGCCAAATTATTCCATTAAACAAATTTTCTCTTACCAATTTATTTAATTAAATTGAATTCCCTTTTTTTTAAAATATCTTTTAGCAACTTAAAAATAATTTAATTAACCAATGTCTTTAATTTAAACTAATGATTTTTTTCCCTTTTGAAATTACCTATATATATACTTATAAAATAATATAGGTTTTGAAAAATCACATTTTGAATCCTTTTAATTTTAAACAGATTACTCTTAACAAATTTATCTAATTAAAATTAACTCTCAACAAATTTTACTTAAATAAATTATTCTTCCCTTTTAAACTAATCATTAATAGTTTTAAAATATCAAAAAAACTTGTTTAAACCCTTCAAAATTTTTGTTCCTTCTTCTTTAAGCTTAAAACATGAATTTCTATTTCTTTTAATAAAACTTACTCATATTTACTTATAACATAATATATTATTTCTTTTACTGCAATTACTTAATTTTTTTTTTCTTTTCAAGATTAACTTAAACCTGCATATATATTAGAATTTGAATTTGAAAATTAAAATTGCCATACCCTCTTCGACCATCCGATCTCTGAATCCAACAGGAACGCCGCTCCTCCAACCTCAACATCGACTTCAACTACCCATCGATCTTGGCCTCCCACACCCTCGGCCGCTTCCAGAACAATCGCAACATCACCTCACGAATTTCACTGCTCGAATGAACCCTAGCCCAGCAATCCATGCGCGTGCGTTCAAGAGTCTTTCCCAGCACCACCGCCTAGCCTTGCCTCGAGATGCCAGATAGAAACCCTAGCGCACGATCCCCTTTGTTCGAGCATTGAGTTTGAATCGACTTCGGCCATTGATTGAAAACGTTTTTATTTTGTTTCTTCGGTTAGGAGATTCGAAACTTATAAAGGGGAAAGAAGGAATGATTTTGAACGAGATGAAGATTTCGCTCGTTCGTTTTTAATTCTAACAGAAGGGATTTTTTTTTGGAGTCGAACGATTTAATTCCAAGTTTTGCTGCGGCCATTACTTCTCTTCGTTCAAAATTTGTTCGCGATGCTTGCTTTTAAAAAGAAAAGGGAGGGGACAAGAGTACGTGACTTTGCAAAGAAACGTGTTTACATTACCTAGCTACAGTGTTTTGAGTTGAGGCCAAAAGTGCTGATATTGACCAAATACAAATTTCAAATTTAAATTGAATTCGATATAAATTTCAACGCGTTTACTCACTGTGTGCTCACATAACGACTCCGAATAAAACGAAATTTGTAATCCGTTAATAATTCAATATTACGGACCCAATGGAACTGGTTTCGTCGAATTCCGAGACTGTGCCTCGGAAGGCTATTTTTAAATATCGATTCCAACGATAGAATTCCAAAACTAAACAAATCACTTTCAAATTCAATTCCGAAGCTTCTATTTTCTTAAGTATTATCAATATGAATTTTAAAAGCTTTTGAAATATTTTTAATCACCTTAAAATTAAAGATTCCAATTTTTTATTCAACTTCCAATAGATTAAATTCTATAAATAAATCGCCACATTCATACCGAAAATTCGAAATTCAAGTCAAACCATCATTCAAATATTTAAAATTAATTAAATATTTTCAAATTAAATTGTTCAAAATTCTGGGTCGTTACATGTTGATACCTTACTATGGGTTGCTGCAAGCGCTATGAAGACTTTTCATACCTTTTGGAGTTGTCGTGTCATAGCATAGGTTGATATGTTTTCATGTATATTAGACGATAATGTACTTGTATAGTCACTGTGTAGTAGCTTTGAGTTTGTATAGGTATGTCAGATTTCCTCTAAAATGCATGTTATACTATCGACATATCGTTCCTCGTACAAAGCAATTACACGGATGGTCGCTCCACAACAGCCTTATTCTCCATGCTAGTTGACAGCACTGCACCGTAGTGTTCTTGGAAAGCGTGGGAATAGAGGTGGGGCGTCACAATAAAGGGCCCAAAGGACCGGGGAGTGGCATGCTCGAGTAGTAGTTACCTAGTTACAAAGGTAACCCGGCCTTGTGTTGGCAGAGATCCGGTTAGGTTCTCGAGACGTCCCGACAGAGGCGATCCCATGTAGCAGTAGGAAGTTCCTTAGCCTGACCATTTGTTGGAAATCCAAACAAAACAATACGCGCCCTGTACGGTATTAGTTGTATTACCTGCCAGTTACTTATGGTGGCGCCCCACTGTTTAGATGGTAGCTATAGTAGGCATAGTTCGGAATGTCTATGTTGGCTAAGATTTATATTCTACTTTCGAAATGTTTTCTGAACTTTGCACTTGTAATAATAATATCAAAGAAATGCACGTGTCAAGCATGTTTGACCATCATAAGAAGAAATCTCCTCCAATTCTGCATTTGCATTGTATGTGTGGAGGGAGGTCTTATGATAGTTACATTTTCTAAAAGCATTGTGAATTGACTTTAAAATTCTTTTGCTGTTTGTTTTTAAAGATAAACCGTTTTGTTACTCACACCAGTCCCATGACTGATCCAGAGTTTATTGTTCCTTTCCTAAACTCTGGGTGCTCACTATTTTCCACACGAGCAGTCTAGAGTTGGGTTTTTAGATAGTTAGGTTTGGTAGATTATCTGGAGCTAGTTTCTGTCTTTGGATGCACACCAGTCTTGCTTCTCTTAGTGTATCGTGATGTTGGTTCGAGCTGCTGCTGGAGTTCTTCCTTGAAGGCTATCTTAGAGTTATTTGTTCCACTGCTACTGTTATCTATTTTCTTTCCGCTGCTATTTTATTGTATAATATATCTGATGTATATTGATATCTATTGTATCATGTATTATATCTGATATCGTATCAATGTTGCATATCAATGTATTATTCTTTTTCTTCCGCTGTATTGTTTACTTAATTGTGTTATAAGCTCCGGCGACTCGGATTTGAATGGTCGACTCTACGGCATTCGAGTACGATGTAAAGTATCGATGTCGATTTTCGAGCGTGAAAAATTCGACTCGTTGCATTTGGTATCAGAGCTAAGGTTGAACATTAGCACAGGACTATAACACATTAAGTAGCTCATTAGAGATAGGGTGAAGTATACCCTAGAATGAGTGTATCCCTAAGATATCCGTTCGTGTGCCTCTGTAAATTCTCTTACTATCCACTGATAGTAAGTCTGAGTGCAAGAAGAGAACGAGATAGGGGACAGGGAAAAACGACTACAAATGGTCAATACCCTGCAACAATGGAAACAATCTTTCACTATCAATTTCCTTTGATTCTTTTCCAAATTCTTTGATTGCTTCCTACCAACTACAATAAGAACTTTCAAAGCGGTGATGGCCTGCGAATCATGTTGATAAGATCCTACCTCGTATTCTCGTTATCAGTTTTTTTCGATTTAAACTTCAATGAATTGAAAATTTGGAATTCAAATTTTAAATAAATTTTATATTGAATTAAATTGATTAATAGAATATGAAGCTAAATTTGAATTGAATCGATAAAACGATTTCGATTAAACCAAATTCAAAATTCTATTGTAATTTCTTGTGAATATCAAAGTCCGAAGAGGGACAAGTTATATATACTTTGGAGTATTCCGACTTGAGTTTGGAATCCATATCTATTGTTTGAGAGTTGTGGAAAATTTAAATCCATTTATCTATTGTTTGGGTACGGATATATTCTACGAATGGTTAGTTGTCCCTTCGAACTAACCAATGCCCCTACATACTTCGTAGATTCGGATAACCCAAGTATCTTGTGAAGTGTTAAATAGATTCGTTCTCGTATCTATTGTCGATATTTTGATTTGGTGAGCCAAATACAGAATAGATATTTAGGCTGATTTGATGAACATTCCTCATCTAACTTTGTGTCTCCTTGGCACGGACGAAATTTCTTAAGGAGGGAATCTGTAACGATCCCGGATTTATAATTGATAATTAATTTAATTTTTGATTGAAAACTGTGAGTAAACTAAATTCAAATCTTCCATCTATAAACAATTTTAGACTTCGACCTCTGAATGAAAAAGTGTTTGAAAGCAAATTACAACTGACATGTAAATTTCTAGTTTATATACATACGAACCTACTTCAAGACATGAATATTTTATATGTGAAAAGAAATTATCAAAGCAAGATTAACATGTTTTAGCATGTTTAATAATTCAAAGTGCATAAGAAAATGAACTGACAAGACAAAGAAACATAATAAATTACAATACATATTAGCATAGGCATGTAAAGGGAGGGACGAAAGTTTTCAACAAATGCAGTTGAAGGATGAAACAAAACTCAAAGAAATTGGACAGGGATGTGAATATATATGGCTACAAGCGAAACAATAAGGTGGGCCTGAATTTAGGAGAACGCACATGACAATTACGATTCAACAGGGCTATGAAATGCATGTCAATTTAATAGAAAATGTGTCAAGCAAGTGGGGGACGTATGTAAAAACCACAACCAACAGAGAGGATTCAAGAATAATTCAAGATAACCCACAAATTTCCAAACTTATAACAGGCTACTGGATATATTTGTTCAGACAGCAATTCTCTCTTTGTACAAATAAGATTAAGATGAAACATAAAGTACCATTTCATTAAATGCTTCCATTTCTTGCAGCAAACATAGTCAATTCGAGTTCTTTTCAAAAGCAATTCAGCCACCAAAGCAAGAAAAATCTCTGATATAATTGTACAAACAAATAATATCCTCTGTACAAACACAACACCCTATAACTCACTTTATTTGTATCAACATCTTCGTTCTAGTTTTGTTCATTCAACTGAGTAATCTTTGGAGTTGTTAACGCGAAAATCAGACGCTAACACCCCGGTGTAAGTTGAAGTTGAGCGAAAGCACCACCAGTGAACACAGGAACTAAAACAAGTAGAAAAATCACAAACAAAGCAGAAAAGACAACAATTTTTATAGTGGTTCAGCTTAAGGCAAGCCTACGTCCACTTTAATTCTCTTTATTGCTGAATCAATTACAACTTTACAACAATCCTCAATTACAATTCCGACGAGACAAACAACTAGAACTTTGGTAGAGAAGAATTCTTCGAATCCATGTAGATTGCGTTAGATTTTCCCTTGAAGTTAGTTGAGATGCCTTTCGAACTTGAAGTGTCGGGTGAGTTGAGAATTCAGCTGAGTAATGGCGCTTAAAGTGATCGGCCAAGAAAAGTCATCCTCATGTTTGAGGTAGGTCGGTATTTATAGGAAAATCTCCCCTTTGAATCGTAAGTCGTGTTCGACTCATGGCAACTTGTGGCCGAGTTAAGTTGGGTCGTGGGCGACTCAGCTGGTAGAGTTCAAGCTTGGTATCAAAGCGCCTTCGGTCTTCTGGATTTAGCGCAAGTCCTAACTCGTCCATGAGTTAAGAGGTCATGGCCGACTTATCTGACTAAGCCCTTGATTCCTCAATGGTTCACTTCTTCAGAATTACAAGTCATGAGTCGCTCACGAGTCAACTCTCTTTGACATAAGCATTGTGACAACGGGACACGGCTACTTGTTTCCTTCCTTGAGTAGCTTACGACTCAAGGTAGGTCGTAGATTGCACGATTCTGTGACTCGCGCAACTCCTCAATTTGCTGAGTCGGTAACTCGTTGAGTCGGCCTATCTCATAAACTGTTAACCTCTTGAGTCGTTAAACCATCCCGTCCTTGAGCCGTGGATTTCCTTAAGTCGTAAAGGCCCTAAGTCGTGATCCATCCCTTCTCTCTGAAACCGTTAAGTCGTAGACTCCTATATGTCGTAAGTCGTTCACTTCCGTAAGCTGTTGACTCCTTTAGGTCGACCAATCCCTGACTCGTTAAGTCGTGTAACTCCCTTGAGTCGTTAACTTGTTAAGTTGGTTACTTATTGAGTCGGACCACTCCTTAAGTCGCTCTGCTTCTTTAAGTCGTGAGTCGTCTCAGGTCTTAACTCGTTGATCAAACGGGGTTAACATTTGCCCCTCGAAGTGCGTGCCTAAGTTGTAGGTCGCGTGCTTCGAATTTCCCTTGACCCACGTGTGCCGTTTCGAGTTCCACTATCCTAGTGTATAAAAGGCTTAAGTCGCTCATTCTACTTCACCTTCCTGCTTAATTGTTTACTTTCGCCATTAGCAAACTTCGAAGCTTTCAGAGTCGAATTCATCCAGCTCACCTCATTTCCAACCAAATTCCTACAATCTTTATCATTACGCTACGTAAGTAAACTCATCGCCCGCTCTATTTCATGGACTTCCCATTTCTTAACCTCAATCCAAATCCTTGCACCGTGCTTTATTTCAGGTCATGTTATGATTGATTTTTGACAAGCTTGGAGCGGTTTGATTTGAGTTTTTAAACGATTTGCAAGGAGGAGACGATGGGTTTCTATATTTCGAGTCAGTGGATTCATGAATTTAGAGGAGATGATACTGTCTTGTATGGGTTATCGGGTTAGGATAGGAGGATAACGGGTTAGGGGTTAGAAGGATAATGGGTTAGGAGTTAGGAGGGTAACGGGTTACTAACTTGAGAAGAGGTTGGTCGGTTGAAGGAAACGTGACGCTAGCTTGGACGCGATTCAGTGATCTTGAGCGCAGTAATTTTGAGCGATTCAATAACCATCGCGACTTATCCTTTGACCGACTTACCAACCTTCACGACATAAGTCTTAAGTCGTAGCCGGGATAGGACTTGGAGAATTTCACGTTGCTTCGGACTGAAGCCTTTTCTATTTCTCTTATGACTTACGACTTAAGCACTGCCGGCTCAAAGTGTTAACGACTTAAAGCATAGACGACCTAACCTAAGCCTCTTCATAACCTTTAACTCATGGGCGAGTTAACACATTGAATTGTCTTGGAGCATAATTCTGACTTGAACTTTAACTTGGTGTGCTGAAATAAACCGCCTGAGTACTGAATTGTTTGGACTTTAACTTGTTAAACTTTGTTGCATTTTTTCACAGGTCATTCTTGCAAGCTAATAACCTGTCTAATATAACATTTACAGAAAATTGGGACAAATATACTGCCACCGACTGCCCACATCAAATGACAGATTAGTTAATAACAAATAATCAAATCGAACAAATTGTGTGAACGAAGTGCTTTAAAACAATGAATTCAGGCAAAGTATCAAGGCAACATCGGAATAGTCAACTAAACTTTCCCGTTTGCTTTAACACTATACTTGAACTTCAAATTAACAAGTCCTGAAATTTGATAGTCAATCAATTGTCGACGAGCTTAACTCCAGTTATATTTACTTGTTTATTTTTATTAGTTCTGCACAACACTTCACACTTTTAGGAAACGTGCACCTTCAAATTTGAATATCCAGTAGCTTATGTAGAATGGCCTCACATCAAGAAGAAGTAACGGAACAGATTGGAGAGGCTCTTCCAATAGCTGCTCCACCGACTACTCCACCGGAAAGAGTCTCAACTTCCTTGAACTACCGGACGTTTAGCTTATTGTGCGCTCAATTTGGCACCGTTGAAGCGGATGCTATATTGCCCGGGCCAAATGATTTTGCTGATAGACCTCCCCGTGGTTTCGTCGCTGTCAACCGCCAAATGTGCTTGTGCGGTGCTATTCCCCCCTTCAACGAGTTTCTTCAGCAATTTCTACTTCGATTGACCATCTCCCCGTTTCAACTGCACCACAATGGTTACGCCATTCTAATGGGGTTGTGTGTTTTATTCATGAGAACCCTGGATCGGCTACCTAGTTTCAGAGAAATTTGTTACTTATGTTCCTTAACCAAGACTAAAGATCATCCCTCCATTGTCGTCATAAGGAGTGCTAGGAATCGCAAACTCGTGACTGACCTTTTCGAAAGTGTTCATGGATTTTTAAATCAGTTTTTCTTTGTTCGCTGCCCCCCAGGGTTTTATGCCATCTGGAGAGTAGGAAGTAAGATTACCTGCTTCTAATTTCCATTCCCGAGATTTTCGAATTTCGAGTTGTTAAACGTTAATTTCACTCTTTCCTTTTTCAGCACTTCCTCCCCCCTCTAGAGATCCAGGCCATAAGCAAGTTTTTGAGAGATTGACTGGTGTGGCCGCAGAAGAGAGGAGCATAAAATTTTTGTTGAGGGATGAACTTTTTCATCAGTATGGGCTTTTGCACGCTTCTCGCTCAACACACCCCCACGAGGTCCCCGACTCCCCGGCTAGAGCGTCGGATGCCCCAGTTTCTACTGACACATCCATACCAAAAGAACCTGCTTTTGAGGCTTCTCTAGTGAAGTGCTCCACTTCTGTTGATGTCACGGGGTCATCTGGTAAACTTGCCCCGGTCACTGAAGAAGAAGAGCCTCGGGAATCTCCACCGCATTCAAAGAAGTCTGGTGACGAAGAAGCTGGGAAAACAAGCCCTGCCAAACCGAGTGGAGATGACACTTTCGAAGGGATGAGCGACCTTTTTATCACTTCACCGGAGCTCTTTAAAGACGACCCCTTTACCACCAGGGTTTCTTCTTCAGTAGCTGAGGCGACCTCTACTCTGCAACAGACTCCGTCGACTCAAGAGTTGACGCTAACTACTACACCCACAACTACTCCACAATTAAAGAGTGGTTCATAGTTTGATGCGCGTAGTTTGCACATCACACACACTTAGAATCTTTCGGCACTTTTATGCTTCTGACTCTTTGTACTTTGAAGACTTCTAAAACTTATCTCTTTTTATTTCAGATTCTCCGATGGGAAGCAGCGGCTCCTACTATGATGACTTCCAGCACTACGGGAGGCATATCCAATATGATTATAGACGCTACCTCCCATCTTACAGACAATCCGATGAAGTGAGAGCCGCCCAAAAGGCTCAGGAGAGGAGGGCGCAGGAAGAGCGTTCTGAGAGAAAAGAGAGGGAGGAGCGCCACGATTCTTCCCATAAAGGCGATGATTCCCATAAGAGAAAATCCCACGATGACCGGGGAAAAAGTCAAATGGTTGAGGAACTAAGCAAACGTGCCCGACACGGTGAGAAGCATACTTCTACAACTCCCGAAAAGATCACTGCCCCCGTCTCGCTTGACATTCCTTCCGGCTCTCCCGCTCTCGGGAAGACAGACATCCAAACAATAATTAGCAGGCCTAAATTCCAAGTTGGACCGGGCCCAGCCACTTTGCAAAGCTGGTTTCCACAGTGGTGCCTGAAGGGAGTGTGGTTCGATCTTGACTTGGTCCCTATCGACAAGACTGCCATGCTACGAAATCTCGATGCCGTCAAGCTTGACATTGAAAGGATGTCGAACTGGCAAAAGCTTGTAGACGAGCTTCAAAGGGTCAACCGTGCAAATATAGAGGCCATGCTTACTATGGAGAACGATAAAGCCGAATGGCAGAAGGTTCTTGAGCAGCATGATACTGAAATGAGGAGCATCGCTACTTACAGTGAAGCGCTTGAAGCGAAAGTTGAGGATCTTAAACAAGAGCTTGCTACTTCTTCTTCCACATATACTCAAAAAGAAGAAGTATTTCAGAAGCAAGTTCGCGATGCTCACGCAGCTCAGCGACATGCCGAGGCACAACTTGAAGCTGAGCAGAAAACAGCAGGAATGTATCGTGCTGATGTTACAAGACTACAGGAGAAAGTCAGCTCTCAGGAGGCGGAAATTCAAATGCTTAAGCTTCAACTTTCCAAAGCTGAAAGAGAGCATGATAAGGTCGTTGCCGGCAAAATTGCAGCTGAAGAATCTCATGAGGCAATGAAGACCAACATCAGCTCAACATTATTTGACTTCTACCTGCATAGTGTCTTGGGGCGCTGTAGCCTCGCCTTTCTAGGCCCCAAGTACGAAATTACTCTGGCTGAGGTATGGGAGGCCGCACTTGATATGCTCGGTGCTAAAGGTGCTGGCTACGTCGAACCAGCTCTTGAGGAGCATTATTTTGATGACGATGCTCGTGCCGCTCTCGCCAAGGGAAAGGAACAACTTGCAAAATTAAGGGCCGAAATGGCATTAGGGGAACATTCAGGAAAAACTATCTTAACTGCTCCGATTCAGCCTTCTCGTTCGGCCGAAATCGATATCATCGGTTCCAGTTCCCATTCTCCATCCCCTACTAAAGTTACCACTGAGATCACAAGTATACAAGGTGGAGATGAAGGCGACGAGAGTGCCGAGGCACAGGCTTATGAGGTTGATGCCAGGAAACCGACTTCTCCAGGTAACTCTACTATTAATCTTTCCCAAGTAGACTGGTCATCTGTTTCTTACGAGCTTGATGAGCTTCTTGACTATTTTCTGAACCTCAACGAGCCTTTATCTCCTCTCTTTACTAACTTTAACTTCTTTTCTTCTATAGGGAAAGCACCGAGCATTGTTCAAGCTTCACCTCCTCCAATTATTCCTTCTTCGGTCCTCCCAGTCACTCCTCCGTCCGCCTCTCAACCCGGGTCACAAGAGGAGCAAATAGAAGCTCTTCACGGCTTAGATGATCCTGTTGCTTCTCAAGATCCGAGAGGAGAAGAAACTGAAGGAAGCGAGAAGATCCCAGAACCCACTGGCTCCGATGATGAACCGTTAGCTAAACTTTTTTCTCCACGGAGTGGGTCTTCCTCCAAGAAGAGAGGAAAGCAGGGAGTCTCTAAGAAGAAGAAGGAATCTTCAACTGGCGAAGAAAAATTGGAAGAAAGTCCGACCGTGCCCCTTTCTCTTTCGTCCCCTACTCTTACAAGCCGGCCTAAGAAGTTGGTCATCCGGCCAGGTGCGGGCTCAAAGGGTGGACGGAAGAAGAAATGATGGCTCTGGTTCTGTGGCTTTCATATCGCTTTTTGCTTTTTGCATGTACTGACCGGAGATTGTGCCGGTACTGGCCCCCGCTTTTCTTTTACTTTTTACTTTGAAACCTGTACCTGTACAAAATTTTAACAGCGTTGAATAAAATGATTCTTTTTCTTTGTACAAACTTCTGTCTGTATCTGAGAATGCATTTATTATTAATTTTTGTACAAGTCTCTTTATATGATATTGCAGTGAGCTTGTGGTATGTTGTTCAAGCGTAATTCTACCAATATAGTTACACCATGTTGTATGTAGCTATATCATGTTGCCCCTATACCATAAGCTTATTGCAATATCTTGTATTTTTAGGGGACTTGTACTCTTATTCTCTAGAGAATAATTATTCCATACTTGGAGGAATATTATCTTGTTAAAAATAGAGTACAACTCCCTCCGTATAAGTTTTTACGCTTCATCCTTCGAAGATATCACTTTTTCTTTTGTGCATATACACATTTTACCAACCGAATTCTTCTATGTGGTAAAGCGGGCATCTGAAGGGTACTTTAACTTCTTTTTGAGGAAGAGTATTTTCCAGAATAGGTGGATCATTCTTCCTTTGGGAGTTAAAGTGTGCCTTTGAAGATGGCTTTTTTTTTGTTACGCCACAGTAAAGGGCTTTTTGGTTTTTGCTTCTTTGAAAAGTTGCACCTCTGAGGAGGGCTTTTTCACGTTTCAACACTTGGAAGTTTTATTTCAGTCTCGGTGAAACGTGTGCCTCCGAAGAGTTGTGCCTCCGAGGAGGGCTTTTTTCATGTTTCAACACCTGGAAGTTTTATTTCAATCTTGGTGAAACGTGTGCCTCCGAAGAGGTCTTTCTGTTTGATTGTGCCTCCGGGAGGAGGTCTTTTCATTTCTGCCTCTGGGAAGAGGTCTTTTTGTTTTGTTGTGCCTCTGGGAAGAGGTCTTTTTGTTTTGTCCCCCTTGGGAGAGGCTTTTATTTTTCCCTGTTCGCTGGGAAGCAGGCCACCGAAGAGGGATTTTCACATTTCATTTCACGGGAGTGTATCGACCGATGATGAAATGTGTGCCTCTGAGCTGGGTTACTGCCTGGAAGTTTGGAGTTTCTTTCTCTCGGTTGGACGGATTCACAGGAGTGTATCGACCGATCATTCCGCAACTTTGTATCGAGAAAGAACTCTCTTTTTCTGGTTGGACCGCTCGAGGTCTTTTAGCATTTCAACTGTGGTGAAATGGGCCTCCGGAGAGGGCTTTTCACGTTTCAACACCTGGAAGTTTTATTTCAATCTCGGTGAAACGTGTGCCTCTGAGTAGGGCTTTTGCCTGGAAATTTGGAGTTTCTTTCTCTCGGTTGGACGGATTCACGGGAGTGTATCGACCGATCATTCTGCAACTTTGTAACGAGAAAGATCTCTCTTTTTCTGGCTAGGCCCGCTCGAGGTCTTTATCCTCCGAAGAGTTGCGCCTCCGTAGAGGGCTTGTGCCTCCGAAGAGATCTTTTGCTGATTGATGCTACTCGCCCATGTCTCTTTTGCCATCCATTCACGTTGGCGATCCCCGTTGTCTTTTGCAAGTGTCATCACTTTTTAGTTGCCAATGATTTCCCTTATCCAAAGAAATACACTTCATAGTTAAGCAAGTTGGTGGTGGTAGACACAGGCCATTTAACTGGTTGTTTGTTTATTCAAACATTTGCATTTAGTTAGATATGGTCCACTTCCATCCACATTGCTCACTTTCGTTCGAAGCATTTCTTTTGTAGGATTTGAGTATGGAAATCTTGAATGGTTAGTGCTTGCTTGCTGAGTGGTGTCGAAGATCAATTGGTCTTGCGATGGGTAAGCTTCATTTTTATAGCCTGCATTATTAAGTCGACATTTTAATGGCACAATTAACGTATTTTATATGTCGAAATAAAACAAAGCAGTTTATAATAGTAGAGAACACAAGATTTATGGTGGTTCGGCCAAAAACTGGGCCTACATCCACTTTATAGCTTTTCATTATTTACTTGCTTTACAATTGTTTTCAATACAAGAATCATATATTTGCAATTCTTTTACAACATTTCAGCAAAGCTTTTAAGTAAAATAAGGACGCAAATGATTGCTGTTCCAAGCTCTTGGGATTGGTTCTCCTTCGACAGTTGTGAGTTTGAATGTGGCGTCAAGAAGCTTCGTGCCTATAACATATGGCCCTTCCCAGTTTGGCCCAAACACACCTGTATCTGTCATGATTCTTTTCAAAACTAGGTCCCCAACTTCAAAGTTGCGCTGATGAACTTTGGAATTAAAGTGCCTGGCTATTCTTTGTTGATGAGCTGCAATTCTAAGTCTAGCCTCTTCTCTTCTCTCATCAAGGAGGTCAAGTGCTTCCAATTGCAGTTTTCCATTCTCATCTTGATCAAAATGGATCCTTCTGTGTGAGGGGACTTCAGTCTCCACTGGAATCATTGCTTCTGATCCATATGCCAATGAAAATGGAGTATGCCCAGTCGCAGTTTTGTGGGTGGTTCTGTATGCCCATAGTGCAAGCGGTAACTTGTCAACCCAACCACTTTTCGCTTTTTCCAGCTGCTTTTTGATGGTTGATTTGATGATTTTGTTTACTGCTTCCACTTGCCCGTTTTCCTCTGGATGAGCCAATGCTGAGAAGCTTTTTCGGATCTTGAATCGTTTGCAAAAATCCTGGAACTCCTCGCTTTCAAACTGAGTACCATTGTCTGTGATTATCTTGTGAGGCACACTATACCTTCAAATGATATTTTTAGTCACAAAACCTATCATTTTCTTAGAGGTAATAGTGGCCAAGGGTTCGGCCTCAGCCCATTTAGTAAAATAATCAACAGCAACGATAGCATATTTAATCCCTGATTTGGCAGTCGGCAAAGGCCCAATGAGATCTATTCCCCAGATGGAAAACGGCCATGGACTGACCATTTGTGTTAGCTAAGTGGAAGGTGTTCTAGGAATTTTAGCGAATCTCTGGCATTTATCACACTTTAGGGAATAGTCAGCACCATCCTGATTCATTTCTGGCCAAAAGTATCCATAACGGAGGTTTTTCTTTGCTAAAGTTTGACCACCTGTATGATCTCCACATTCCCCTCCGTGTACTTCAGTTAGAATCGTCTTAGCTTCTTCCTTTGTCACACATCGGAGTGATGGTATTGAAAATCCTCGTCTGTACAAACGACCATCTTGAACTATATACTTGGAAGCTTTCCTCATCAGCTTTTGTCGTTCTTTTGAATTTTCTGGCAAAGAACCATTGAGTAGATATTCAAGTATTGGAGTCATCCATGATTCTTGCTCTTGGGATATGTTCATAGTCCAATCAACATCCATTTCATCTGTGCTTGGAGCTGACAAGACTTCAACGGGAACTAACCCCAATAGTTGAGCTTCACCGGTACTCGAATACTTTGCGAGAGAATCCGCCTTCATATTTTCTTCTCGGGGAATATGGTTTATTGAATAATGGTCAAAATCTTGAAGGAGCTCCCAGGCCTTTGACAAATAGGCTGGTAAATTTCCTCCTTTAGCTTGAAATTCCTTCTTGACTTGACAAACAATAAGTTGAGAATCACTGAAGATATGCAATGCCTTGATGTTTAGTTCTTTAGCGATCCTTAAACCAGCGATGAGAGCTTCGTATTCAGCTTCATTATTTGTCGAAGGGAATTCTAGTCTCGGTGCATAACATAGTGATCGCCCTTCTGGGTTTTCAAGGACAACCCCTGCTCCGGAACAGTAATCATTCCTTGCGCCATCGACGTACAATTTCCATTGGATTGGGATGCTATCAATGACTTCTTCCTCACTATCACCTTTATCCGTACATTCTGCGATGAAATCCGCTGAAGCTTGTCCATTGATTGCTTTCCGGGGATGATAAGTGATGTCATACTGGCTGAGTTCGATATTCCGTTTCAAAAGACGGCCCGAAGTCTCAGGACGGAATAGGATTTGCTTTAGAGGCTGATTAGTGAGGACTTTGATGGGATGAGCTTGGAAATAAGGCCTCAATTTTCTTGATGCGATCAACAAACAATAGGCGAGCTTTTCTAATCTTGAATAGTTCATCTCTGCCCCAGTGAACCTTTTGCTTATATAATAGACTGAGCTTTGAATCCTTGCATCTTCCCGTACCAACACTGCACTGAGAGCATGGGACGAAATTGCCAAATATATGAAGAGATCTTCACCACTGTCAGGCTTTGAAAGTATCACAGGCACTTCCATATGAAGAATCAATTCATCAAATGCTTTCTGACATTCAGGAGTCCACTCAAAGTTTTTCTTTCCTTTCTTTAGAGCATCAAAGAATGGAATGCATTTTTCAGTAGCTTTGGAAATGAACCTACTCAAAGCAGCAACCTTTCCATTGAGACTTTGCAATTCCTTCTTCATTCTAGGAGCCTTGACCTCTCTCAGGGCAGTGATTTGAGCTGGATTGGATTCAATGCCCCTAGCGCTCACAATGAAACCCAAAAACTTTTCGGACTCCACTCCAAATGAACATTTCAGGGGATTAAGCTTCATTCTGTACTTGCGGAGTAGGGCAAACATCTGTGCCAGGTGATCCATATGGTCCACTGCTTTCTTGGACTTTACTAGCATATCATCAACATAAACTTCCATTGTCTTGCCAATCTGTGGTTTAAACATGGCATTAACAAGCCTTTGGTAAGTTGCCCCTGCATTCTTGAGTCCGAAAGGCATGACCTTGTAGCAGTAGAGCCCAACATTTGTGATGAAGCTTGTATCCTCTTGGTCCGGCTCATGCATCATAATCTGGTTATATCCGAAGTATGCATCCATGAAAGATAACAATTCATGCCCTGCCGTCCCATCCACCAACTAATCGATCCTGGGCAGCGGGAAACAGTCTTTGGGGCAGGCTTTGTTCAGATCTGAAAAATCAATGCACACTCTCCACTTTCCGTTAGCTTTCTTAACCAGTACTGGATTTGAGGCCCAATTTGGATAAGTAGATTCTCTAATGAACCCGTTCTCCATGAGCCGATCCACTTCTTCTTTTAATGCTGCCGTCCTCTCGGCACCCTGAGTTCTTCTTTTCTGTTTCACAGGTGTAAACTTTGGATCAATATTTAGAGTGTGTACTGCAATCTCTGGGGATATTCCGCACATGTCAGCATGAGTCTAAGCGAATACATCCAAATTAGCCTTCAAAAATGAAATCAGAACATTCTGAACTGTCAGATTGAGTTGTGAACCCACATTAAACACTTTGTTTGGGTCCTTTGGGTTTACGGGCACCGGTACTGTTACCTCTATTGGTACCACTCTATTCTCCCCTGCACTGGCTTTCCTTGGATACATCTCTTTTCTTGCCCCACTACATTCACCAGTGCAGGGTCCACCCTGTAATTGCTACAAGGTTGGTTCTTTGATGCGGACTGGAATCGCCGCACCTTTTCCCATCTCTCTTTCCTGTATTCTCGCAATTCTGCAAAATAACATTCTTGCCCCACATCTTGGTCCCCCTCAACCACACCAACTCCGTTATCTGTGGCGAATTTTAGAGTCAAGCACCATAGAGCAAGAACGGCTTTGAATGCAGCAAGAGTTGGCTGGCCCAAAAAGGCGTTGTAGGCAGAGAATTCTTCAAAAATTATGAAGGTTTGCTTTCGAGCCACCTTCCTCAGTCCCTTTCCGAGTTCTACAAACAAATCTATGGTCCCAATTGGCTGTTTGGGTTCTCCAGCAAACCCAGCAATCTTAAGTGATGAAGCTTGAACGTCAGCCATTGGAATTTTCATTTGATCAAAGGTCTTCTTGAAGAGGATGTTGCATGAAGCTCCACAATCAACTAGAACTCTTCTCACAGTTGTCGGCCCAATACCAGCGGATATGACCAAAGGATCAATGGTCGGGGCCTCAATACCCAAAGAATTTCTGGTACTGAACACAATATCATCTATGGAAGTCTTTTGTTGCTTTAAAGGCGTTTCATTCTCTAAAACAAAAACATTCTCTTCAGCTGGAACATGCTTCAATGCCCGGGCATACCTTTCCATCTCGCCCCAGCTTTTTCCTGCTGGGTGAGGTCCTCCAGTTATTATATTGATGACAGGCCTTTCTGATTCGTGTTCCACGGCCTTCTCACTTGAGCCAGGACGGTGAGCGGGAACTTGCTGTTTTTGAGTTGACGAAGCTGGGGCATTCTTGTTCCTTTTCACATACTGCTGGAGTTTGTTTTCCTTCAAGAGTTTTTCAATTACTTCTTTCAATTGGCGGCATTCGTTGGTATCATGGCCGGGCTGGTTGTGGATCCAGCAGTACCTTCCACTTTTTTCCATCTTAATTGCAACTCTCATTTTAGGTGGTGCCGGATAATTGACATCATCTTTAGTTGCAAAGTAGATGTTTTCAGGGATATCGGTCAAGGGTGTGAAATTGAAAGAACTACCTTTCTTAGCGTCTCCCTGTTTCTTTCCACCATCGTTTCCCCTTTTCTGAGTGTTTGGTTCCTTCTTGTTCGTAGCAGCACCATTGTTCCCGGCTTGCCCTGATACCACCTAAGCTGGTGCTTGGAGGCTCTCCAAGCGCATGAATTCATCCCCTTTCTTGTAGAATTTGTCAAGTGAGTTTGGTTCTTTCATTTTCAACCATTTTCCAAATTCGCTTGACTTGTCAATTGCCCTCATCAAGTACGTCAAGACCATGCGTGGCTCAGCATTATCCACCTCAGCCAATGCTATGTTAAAGCGATTCAAGAATGACCTGATAGATTCTCCCGGATTTTGCTCTAGACTTGACAGTGACATTATGTCCTTTGCTTTAGAAGCATACAATTGAAATTGCTCCTTGAATTTCCTGGTCAAATCGGAGAATTGATCGACGGACCTGACCGATAGCTTTGTAAACCATAATAGAGCTACACCTTCTAGATAAACCGGGAAGTATCGGCATTTAATTTCATCAGATGTCCTTGCACCAGTCATGTGCCAGTCGTATTTGTACAGAAACTCGTTAGGATCACTCGTCCCCTTGTAAGCCGGAATAGTAGGGGGAACGAATTTCCTTGGAAACTCTGCCTTCAAGATCCTTTCGGTAAATGGAGTTTTGCTGGGAGCAAATCCCCACTCTTTCTCATCTCTTCGCATACTTTCCTTCATGATTTGACGAACCATACCCGAAAAATACTCTTCATCATTTAGAGGCTCCGGAGGACACACATCAGCCACTCTCTCTGAATTCTGCCTTGACAATCGTTCACGGAGGGTTGGCTGCGGCCCTGACCCTCCAGCTTGAAGAGGAGTCCTTTCTACAGGGTCTGCGGCTCTTTGAGAAATGTTTCCATCAACATCCTGAACTCCCACAGTAGGGTTCCCCTCATTATTACTCGGTTGACGGTTTGCCCCTAGTAGATCATTCAACTTACTCAAGATAAGGGCATTCTGGGCATTCTGGGCTTCCAACTGCGCATTCTGAGCATTCAATTGTTGATTCAATCCCAAAACTACGGCGTCCAACTCTGCTCGAGTAACACCAACAGTTGGAGCTGCTTGACTTGAAGGTGGAGAGGTAGCAGTATTCTCTTGAACATTATCGGACCTTGCAAAACTTCGTTTTCTTCCAGGAGCCATTATTTCCAATAAACTTCTGGTTTTAAAAGAAATCCTTTCAACAGACCTTTGCGAAGTAATGATGGAAGTTTCCTGAGTTGGGTTCTCAGTGAAAGCACCAAAAATGTTAACACCAAAATCAGACGCTAACACCCCAGTGTATGTTGAAGTTGAGCAAAAGCACCACCTGTGAACACGGGAACTAAAACAAGTAGAAAAATCACAAACAAAGCAGAAAAGACAACAGTTTTTATAGTGGTTCGGCTTAAGGCAAGACTACGTCCACTTTAATTCCCTTTATTGCTGAATCAATTACAACTTTACAACAATCCTCAATTACAATTCTGACGAGACAAACAACTAGAACTTTGGTAGAGAAGAATTCTTCGAATCCATGTAGATTGCGTTAGATTTTCCCCTGAAGTTAGTTGAGATGCCTTTCGAACTTGAAGTGTCGGGTGAGTTAAGAATTCAGCTGAGTATTGACGCTTAAAGTGATCGGCCAAGAAAAGTCCTCCTCATGTTTGAGGTAGGTCGGTATTTGTAGGAAAATCTCCCCTTTGAATCGTAAGTCGTGTTCGACTCATGGCAACTTGTGGCCGGGTTAAGTTGGGTCGTGGGCGACCCAGCTGGTAGAGTTCAAGCTTGGTATCAGAGCGCCTTCGGTCTTCTGGATATAGCGCAAGTCCTAACTCGTCCACGAGTTAAGAGGTCATGGCCGACTTATCTGACTAAGCACTTGATTCCTCAATTGTTCACTTCTTCATAATTACAAGTCATGAGTCGCTCATGAGTCAACTCTCTTTGACATAAGCATTGTGACAACGGGACACGGCTTCTTGTTTCCTTCCTTGAGTCGCTTATGACTCAAGGTAGGTCGTAGGTTGCACAATTCTATGACTCGCGCAACTCCTTAATTTGCTGAGTCGGTAACTCGTTGAGTTGGCCTGTCTCATAAACTGTTAACCTCTTGAGTCGTTAAACCATCACGTCCTTGAGCCGTGGATTTCCTTAAGTTGTAAAGGCCCTAAGTCGTGATCCATCCCTTCTCTCTTAAACCGTTAAGTCGTAGACTCCTATATGTCGTAAGTCGTTCACTTCCGTAAGTTGTTGACTCCTTTAGGTCGACCAATCCTTGACTCGTTAAGTCGTGTAACTCCCTTGAGTCGTTAACTTGTTAAGTCGGTTACTTATTGAGTCGGACCACTCCTTAAGTCGCTCTGCTTCTTTAAGCCGTGAGTCGTCTCAGGTCTTAACTCGTTGATCAAACGGGGTTAACAGGAGTAATACCTTCCAAAACTAAAACAAAACTTCAAGTTTAAACACAAACAAATCAACCACAGGATGGAAGAAGAAGGATTCTAGCTTGCCGTTCAAAAGTCTGTTCCATCATAGACTCTGTACGATCCCCAAAAAAAGTGAGTAATTTTTAAAATTTAAGTAAATTTGGATGCATGCTAGCATATTGAAATGAATAAGTATTGTATGTATATATAATTGGAATATAATGTGATTAATTATAGTATGTATACTGTGTATATGTGCTCTATTCATGTTGTGTTCCAGGCTTAAATTTTTATTTAAAATCCCTTACCACTTAATCTATTTTCTGATAGGATTTGATTTACAAACCAGTGTTGTTTAATTTAACATAGATTAAGTTTTAAAAATTTAATTAAGTCAAAATATAGCATGAGTGTCTCTGTAAATTTAAAAAACAACTGTGCATGCTCAATATAAATCAAAACCTAACCATAGCAATTTACAAATTCAGTATCATGAATTGAATCAACAACCGGAAATATGATTTCTAAACCAAACATCATAATTTTTAGTTTAGGGTTAGTAGAGCAGTTCTGTTTTGAACTTAGGATGGAAATCGAGGATTTTTGGATGATCTCTGTGATCTGGACGTTCGGCCTTTTGGGAGATGATGGAGGAGTGTTCAGTTATGATCGAAAAAATGTCTGATGGTGATGGAATTCATCGAGGGGGTTGCAGCAGTGGAATTTCTTCTGGATCCCTAGTTTTTAAATGGGATTGATTTGTTGATCGCCACGGCAACTTGAGTTGATCGAGTTCAATAATATTTTAGGTAATGAAAGTGTGGTAATCGGCGAATTTGTGGCCGAAATTGTAGATTCTCCGATGGTCGAAATCGCCGAAGTCGAGGTCTTTTCTAGATGTTGTTCGTTCTAGATTTTGGGTCTTTGAGCTCGAATTTGATTAGCCATCAATTTTGCTGTTCGGAGTGATCGTTCGAGACGAGAAGGTTGTTGTCGATATGCGAAGGGTATCGACGGCGATCGGAGCGGCGCTAAACTGTTGTGCATGTACACGTTGGATTTGCAATATCAGTTGTGTTTGGGGTTGAGTTTGAGGGTGAAGGATCGTACTCGGGTTCGTTACGAGAAGATGAGGTGTTCGACTCGAGTTTTGCATGCGTTTATCTCGGGAAAATTTGATCTGGGTTTGAGTTGCTTATAAGTTAACAGAATAAAAAAAAAGAAAAAAAAACATTTTAAGAAAAGGAAGAAGAAGGAGGAAGCTCGGGGGAAACTCAAGGATGAAGTGAAGTTAGCTCAAAAATTTAGTTTTTGGTCTCGGCGTTTATTCAAATCGTATTAACTAGGTTGTAGAATTTAAAAAAATGGATAAGGTTTCAAATAAATATTTCCAAGTTCAAAGGTAAATTATCAAACAAGATATTAACCGAGTTTCAAAGTTTAATTTTTTTTTAAAAGGTTAATAAATTGTTTTGGTGATGAATAAATACGTATTCGTTAATTAATGTAATAAGTTAACAAGTGTTTTTGATAAGTTAATTTATTTATGCGGTTAATTAGGGATGATCGTTTATTTTAAGTAATCAAAGGTAATTAATTGCTTAAAGATAATTACTTAATTTAAAAGTAATTAATTATTGGTTAAAGCTAATTAAGTGATTAAGGATAATCACTTATTGAAATTAATTAGGAAAAATTAATTTATTAAGAATAGTTTATTAAGATGAATTATTAAGAATAATTGATTAAGATGAATAATCAGAGTTGATTAATTACTTTCATTAATTTAATGGCAAATGACTTGAAATTAATTAATTAGGATAGGATAATTAATAATGTAATTAATTAAGATAGAATGATGTTTTGATTTACCTTAATTTCTTGAATAAATTAATAATGATTAATAATAGGATTTTTTTTTTTTATAATGATTAAATGATTTATAATTATTTAAATAATTAAAGAATAATTAATTAAAGGCTAATTTATTAATGAAGGTAATTGTGGAATGATAATTAATTAAGGGTTAATTTATGATGTAATTAACTTAAAGGTTAGTTTAATTAATGTGATTAATTAAGGAATTAATTATTCAGTGTAATTAATTGAGTGTAATTAATTGATTATTAATTTACCATAACTATTAAATTTATTCATCGAAATTTATCTAATTTAAATTAATCGGATAATTAAATTAATCCTACTTATGGATGTTTGGATTATATTGAATGGCTGATTTGTTTATATCCCTGATATGTGATGCTTTGTGATATATCCTGATTTGTGTTGTGATCTGTAATGAAATTAATTATCTATGATGTAATTTAATCATCTGTGATATATATGTGTGTGTGTGTGTGTGATATGTACTGATAGATAAGCGTCATAGTTTATACCGCTTATCAACTATATTTCTGTATTTCAATCTGTGTTGATTGAGTGTTGTTGCACTATTGTGTGTAAAACCCCTGGACAACACTTATACACATACAAATATGGATTTCACGGGGAAATCAATTAATTCATAGATTTTGAAATAGCTTAAAAGTTGAATATTTAAATCCAAATGGTTTTGGAAATGTCTTGGGATTAAAGTGAAAATCTTTTGAAATAGAATTTCAAAGGTGAAATTTATTTGGAACAACTTGATTATGTTTTGAAATTTGAATAATTTGATTCAAATTGG
The DNA here is from genome assembly GCA_030765085.1 of Allium cepa. Taxonomy (NCBI): domain Eukaryota; kingdom Viridiplantae; phylum Streptophyta; class Magnoliopsida; order Asparagales; family Amaryllidaceae; genus Allium; species Allium cepa. The sequence goes on along the minus strand of CM060937.1, from coordinate 790,003,918 downwards.
AATTCAATATCTGAAATTGAATTCTATATTCAGTATTTATGATATAAAACGATATACAAGTTTATATGCGTTTTAAACCATTTTCAAAGTGTTGTTTTTGGGAATTTGAATTAACCCAAAGATTTTAACTTGTATAAATGAGATCGAATTTCTCCATAACGAAAACTACTTGTTTTCAAATAAAAATTGCTTTCATTTAAAGAAAGGATTTTCAAATTGTGCTGTAAAGGTTTCAAGTTTATACACAAACAAATCAACCACAGGATGGAAGAAGAAGGATTCTAGCTTGCCGTTCAAAAGTCTGTTCCATCATAGACTCTGTACGATCCCCAAAAAAAGTGAGTAATTTTTAAAATTTAAGTAAATTTGGATGCATGCTAGCATATTGAAATGAATAAGTATTGTATGTATATATAATTGGAATATAATGTGATTAATTATAGTATGTATACTGTGTATATGTGCTCTATTCATGTTGTGTTCCAGGCTTAAATTTTTATTTAAAATCCCTTACCACTTAATCTATTTTCTGATAGGATTTGATTTACAAACCAGTGTTGTTTAATTTAACATAGATTAAGTTTTAAAAATTTAATTAAGTCAAAATATAGCATGAGTGTCTCTGTAAATTTAAAAAACAACTGTGCATGCTCAATATAAATCAAAACCTAACCATAGCAATTTACAAATTCAGTATCATGAATTGAATCAACAACCGGAAATATGATTTCTAAACCAAACATCATAATTTTTAGTTTAGGGTTAGTAGAGCAGTTCTGTTTTGAACTTAGGATGGAAATCGAGGATTTTTGGATGATCTCTGTGATCTGGACGTTCGGCCTTTTGGGAGATGATGGAGGAGTGTTCAGTTATGATCGAAAAAATGTCTGATGGTGATGGAATTCATCGAGGGGGTTGCAGCAGTGGAATTTCTTCTGGATCCCTAGTTTTTAAATGGGATTGATTTGTTGATCGCCACGGCAACTTGAGTTGATCGAGTTCAATAATATTTTAGGTAATGAAAGTGTGGTAATCGGCGAATTTGTGGCCGAAATTGTAGATTCTCCGATGGTCGAAATCGCCGAAGTCGAGGTCTTTTCTAGATGTTGTTCGTTCTAGATTTTGGGTCTTTGAGCTCGAATTTGATTAGCCATCAATTTTGCTGTTCGGAGTGATCGTTCGAGACGAGAAGGTTGTTGTCGATATGCGAAGGGTATCGACGGCGATCGGAGCGGCGCTAAACTGTTGTGCATGTACACGTTGGATTTGCAATATCAGTTGTGTTTGGGGTTGAGTTTGAGGGTGAAGGATCGTACTCGGGTTCGTTACGAGAAGATGAGGTGTTCGACTCGAGTTTTGCATGCGTTTATCTCGGGAAAATTTGATCTGGGTTTGAGTTGCTTATAAGTTAACAGAATAAAAAAAAAGAAAAAAAAACATTTTAAGAAAAGGAAGAAGAAGGAGGAAGCTCGGGGGAAACTCAAGGATGAAGTGAAGTTAGCTCAAAAATTTAGTTTTTGGTCTCGGCGTTTATTCAAATCGTATTAACTAGGTTGTAGAATTTAAAAAAATGGATAAGGTTTCAAATAAATATTTCCAAGTTCAAAGGTAAATTATCAAACAAGATATTAACCGAGTTTCAAAGTTTAATTTTTTTTTAAAAGGTTAATAAATTGTTTTGGTGATGAATAAATACGTATTCGTTAATTAATGTAATAAGTTAACAAGTGTTTTTGATAAGTTAATTTATTTATGCGGTTAATTAGGGATGATCGTTTATTTTAAGTAATCAAAGGTAATTAATTGCTTAAAGATAATTACTTAATTTAAAAGTAATTAATTATTGGTTAAAGCTAATTAAGTGATTAAGGATAATCACTTATTGAAATTAATTAGGAAAAATTAATTTATTAAGAATAGTTTATTAAGATGAATTATTAAGAATAATTGATTAAGATGAATAATCAGAGTTGATTAATTACTTTCATTAATTTAATGGCAAATGACTTGAAATTAATTAATTAGGATAGGATAATTAATAATGTAATTAATTAAGATAGAATGATGTTTTGATTTACCTTAATTTCTTGAATAAATTAATAATGATTAATAATAGGATTTTTTTTTTTTGATAATGATTAAATGATTTATAATTATTTAAATAATTAAAGAATAATTAATTAAAGGCTAATTTATTAATGAAGGTAATTGTGGAATGATAATTAATTAAGGGTTAATTTATGATGTAATTAACTTAAAGGTTAGTTTAATTAATGTGATTAATTAAGGAATTAATTATTCAGTGTAATTAATTGAGTGTAATTAATTGATTATTAATTTACCATAACTATTAAATTTATTCATCGAAATTTATCTAATTTAAATTAATCGGATAATTAAATTAATCCTACTTATGGATGTTTGGATTATATTGAATGGCTGATTTGTTTATATCCCTGATATGTGATGCTTTGTGATATATCCTGATTTGTGTTGTGATCTGTAATGAAATTAATTATCTATGATGTAATTTAATCATCTGTGATATATATGTGTGTGTGTGTGTGATATGTACTGATAGATAAGCGTCATAGTTTATACCGCTTATCAACTATATTTCTGTATTTCAATCTGTGTTGATTGAGTGTTGTTGCACTATTGTGTGTAAAACCCCTGGACAACACTTATACACATACAAATATGGATTTCACGGGGAAATCAATTAATTCATAGATTTTGAAATAGCTTAAAAGTTGAATATTTAAATCCAAATGGTTTTGGAAATGTCTTGGGATTAAAGTGAAAATCTTTTGAAATAGAATTTCAAAGGTGAAATTTATTTGGAACAACTTGATTATGTTTTGAAATTTGAATAATTTGATTCAAATTGGAATTCAATATCTGAAATTGAATTCTATATTCAGTATTTATGATATAAAACGATATACAAGTTTATATGCGTTTTAAACCATTTTCAAAGTGTTGTTTTTGGGAATTTGAATTAACCCAAAGATTTTAACTTGTATAAATGAGATCGAATTTCTCCATAACGAAAACTACTTGTTTTCAAATAAAAATTGCTTTCATTTAAAGAAAGGATTTTCAAATTGTGCTGTAAAGGTTTCAAGTTTGAAATGGAATTGAAATGTTTTGAAAGCTATAAGCTAAATCTTGATCTAAAGATTTAACGAGTTAATTCAAATGTTTTGAAAGCTATAAAATGAGTCTTTGATACAAAGACCGAATGAGTTAATCCAACTTGAATTGGAATTGTTTTGAAAGGCTATGAATGAATCTTTGGAAACGATTTTGAAAGCTACAAGTTGAATCTTTGATTTAAAGATTCAACGAGTTAATTCAAATGTTTTGAAAGCTATGAGTTAAATCTTTGATTTAAAGATTTAACGAGTTAATCCAATTGAAGTGGAAATTGTTTTGAAATCCATAAATGGATCTTTGTGAATGGGGTGAAATTTGTGAACTAAATCTTTCATTTAAAAGATTGAAAGTGTGGAAATTGTTTAAACCCTTGAAGGTTTTTGAAATTAATCTTTTTTTTAAAAGATTGAAAATGGTAATTTGTTTTAACCATTCAAATGAAAAGTTTAGGCTTTAAGATGTGATTTGACCAAGACCCCAGTGTCCATATGATTCTTAAAATAATGTGCTCGTTATTCGGTTTAGTCGGGGGAGCATGTCATATAACCCATTCCGAATAGTGATACGACGTATATGGATAGCATTGAAGACCGATGGTGAAGACCGGGTATTTGCTAGAACGATAGGATAACCTATCGATTGTCTCTGCACTGAGTCGCGCTGGTATAGAGATTCCCCAAGTGATGGGGAGTCTGATCGGGATTGTGAATACCCGGATTGCAAGGTCTTCTTTGGAAGTGCCTTCGGTTCTGCTCGAACCCAGAACAGACTTGTATGGTTGTATGTCTGACACTACACTTTGAGATATAAAGCAGATTTCTTCCAAATACATATCTATTGGTGGCGGAGAATTTATTCTCTTAGTTAACACCCTTCTCTGAGACGTACAAGCTCAGAGGTTATGTAGTTGAAGGTTATCGGCGATATACTCCCAATTTGGTAGTGTGGCATGCTGAGTGCTGTTGTGTGTTGATGATCATTTGTTAATCATTTGTGATCAGAGCATGGCTTTTGTATAAAGCGTAGCTTTGTGGACGAGATTGCATCAGGACCTCACACCTCGGAAATGGTCGAAACAGGAAAGATGCGGCAAGGTTATGAGGGTCACGCCCTTTAGGGTGTGTCATTCCCTTCTGGTAAAGGGTGCTATTAGGTATGGAGCCCTGATATTTAATGTGACGCCCCACCTCTATACCCACGCTAGCCAAGAACAGTACGGTGTAATGCTGTCAACTAGCACGGAGAATAAGGCTGTTGAGGAGCGACCATTCGTGTAATTGCTTTGCGCGAGCACCAATATGTCAGACAGTATAACATGCATTTTATTTCAAGAGGAAATCCGACATACCGATACAAACACAAAGCTACTACACCGTGGCTATAATAATCTTCGGAAACAAATATAGAAATAAGCATAACATAAATCAGTCACAGATAATTCATATCACGAAGGCGGAAGAAGATATGAATATATAACTAACACATGAAAGTGTATATGAGAGTAGTGGTCAAAAAGATCCACAATAATACAAAAGAATAGCAACACGTGCTATACAAAAGAATACATCTATGAGTCCATATCTCAAGTGTATACAACAAAATGAACTACTAATCTAAGTAGTTTAGCCAAAAGATCATATGATAACCCCAGAAGAGAAGTCAAGCAGAAGCACCTGTAACATCTCGGTCTGACCCGAGTATTATTTAAGAAGAAAATGATAAACGGATCAGTCTAGCTATAAATATCAGAAGAAATATATAGGATAAGAGATATGACTAAACGTATAATAATCACAATGCCAAGCTGTGATAAATAAATAATTGAAAAATCAATAAGAGATTAATCAATTTCGCAAAGATCTTCTCAAAGATAAAAAGGAAAGTCATACTCCTAATTTCATTCACCAAGCCACAATAAATGACATATATATCAATGCCAATCGTAAAAGTTGGTGAAACATAAATTCCAGAATTCAACACACGAAATCCAGAAATCACAAGAAAAGGATGGCCAATCCCAGAAAAATGAGCCGGAGCTCCTCCAGACAGGGTATAGTCCCCCATTACGGACTTTGAGCCGAAGCTCCTCCTGGTGAGTCAAAAACTCCTTCTGACAGGGTATAGTCCCCCATTGCGGACTTTGAGCCGAAGCTCCTCCTGGTGAACCGAAGCTCCTCATGACAGGGTATAGTCCCCCATGGCGGACTTTGAGCCGAAGCTCCTCCTGGTGAGTCAAAAACTCCTCCTGAAAGGGTATAGTCCCCCATTGAGGACTTTGAGCCGAAGCTCCTCCTGGTGAACAGAAGCTCCTCATGACAGGGTATATTCCCCCATTGCGGACATTGAGCCGAAGCTCCGCCTGGTGAGCCGAAGCTCAATAAAAACGATGTACAGTCCTCCACGTGGACAAAGAGACATCACACAATGCTAGTCTAAACCATAAAATGATCATCATGATCACCGAGAAGTGTCAATTACAGTAAGCTAGTAAATATATAAGCTTAGCTTCATGTCCCATAACAACTAGCTTAACTTAAATATTTACGTACAAATTGTAAATCTCCACTAGAAAATTGTCACAAGAGATTCAATCGAACAAGTCCATGAATTAACCGACGAAATAAACGCAAGCGTTTCATACCGCTTGTTTTACTAAGCCGTTCAATTAGATTTCTCATACGAGTGAGGTAAAGGTTTGTATATACTAATAGATTGGAAAACGGTTTGAGAAAACGAGCTTTGTAATAAAGTAGCATTGAAATCATTTGAAGAAAGAGTTTTGATATTTACTACTAGTATAGAAAACCTTTATATTTTTAAGTGATAAATCATAGAAGTGATTGTAGAAACAATCAATTAATAAAAATTCACATTCGAAGAAATGAATAAAATCCAAGAAATCGATACCGAATCCATCAAAGTGGATATATCCTAAATTCCCAAAGAAAATGTCATCAAAGTCGATAATAAATGATAGCAACAATTAGGAAACAACACGAATCGATTAAAGTTGGAAATTCAAGCAACTAGGAAAAAAAGCATAGTAGGCAGATAGGAGCAGGTCGGTCAACCGGACTCCCTGAGTCGGTTGACCGAACCAGAGGTTGGAAGTGCTCGGGCACCAGGTCGGTCGACCGGCCCAGGGGCTCGGTCGGCCGAACCCTGTAACCAGCACTTCCAAAACAGAGGCAGGAAGTGCCTGGGTAGCAGGCCGGTCGACTGGACCCTGAGCTCGGTCGGCCGAACCTGTATACTTGCACTTCCTACCCTATTTCAAAAGAGGTGCAAACTCCCTCGATTTGCAAACCGTTGAGCAACGGCACTAAGGGTTTACGCCAATCGACTACCCGGCCATAGAAGCTCTTTGGTTCATCACCAAAAACATGATCAAAACATCAAAGTTATGAATTTTAAAGAATTGAACCCAAAACACCAAAAATTGGAATATTCACAAAAGCAATCCAAATCAAAATCAAATGCACATGAATAAGTGTTAGGAATTCATACCTAACAATCGAAGGTAAATATAGACTAAGATGCGAGATAAAAATCTCACCTTTGAACCCAATTTAATGAAGAAGAAGCTTGAAAGCAAAGGAAGATCAACCACACTTCAATCCTAACTCAAGAAGCTTGATTCTAAGCTTAAAAGAGAAACATTTCCCAAATTAGGTTTGGGAATTTTCTGAAATCAAAGAGAGAATGAGATGGAGAAGATGAAGAGGATGCTTAACAATAGGTTCTCTTAGAATTTGGAGCTAGATCTTGGATTTGCAATGAAACCAGGGCTTGAAAATTCTAATTTCCACTCTCTTCCACCATTGTTGGTTAAAGCTTAAAGTGTTAAGAATATGAAATGAAGTAATGAAGAGGAGAGGGTTGGAACTTAGTTAAGTGGGGTTAATGGGCTCAGCCCAAACCAAAGCCCTAAGTGAAAAAGTAGCAAAATTCCACTAACTCCAAACATATCAAAGTTTACACTTAAAAAGATCGGAAATGGCGTTTTGAACTCAATGGGAGGGGTCTCGAGTCCTAATTCGACTGTTTGCAAAAATTAGCTTTTCGGACCAAAATCCGACGAACGATAAAATATTTAAATATACAATTGATAAATATGCGGGTTGTTACAGACTCCCCTCCTTAAAGAAATTGCGTACCATAGAAGCATATCAACAAAAAAGGAAATTTGAAATAGGAAGTTCACCATTAGGAGCATGAAAGAGTAAGCCTGAACGGGTTCGCACGGTGAATTCTCTACATTCCCAAGAGCAATCCCTAGGATTTGAGAACCACTGAACTCTTACAAGAAGAACATCTTTATATCGAAGGCGCTCAACCTCCGAAGCAATGACGCGAATAGGATGTTGCTCATAAGTTAAGTTAGGTGAAACATCAATCTCTTCCACAACACCGGGCTCAAGAAAAGAATCAGAATCTCGAAGACATTTCCGAAGTTGAAAAACGTGAACCACGTCATGGATAGCAGAAAATTGAGTTGGTGCAACGACGTAGTATAATAACAGTACGCCCGAGAAACTAGAAACTCAAATAATTTGGAACATCAGCGCAGTACAAAAACGGTACGCCCAATGAATCAAAGCCGGAATAATTTCGGAACACCGACGTAGTAAAAAAACGGTACGTCCAATGAACCGATAAACCGGAACAACGATGTAGTAAAATAATGGTACATCCATTGATCCAGATAAGACGGAACATCGATGTAGTATAATAACAATACATCCGATGAACCGAACACCATAAAAGAACATCGGACGCTAGTCCATAAAAAAGATGAGATGAAACTCAATAAAACGAAGTACGTCAAAACGCCCGATGAACTTGGTAAAACGATCATAAGATACAAGGAATCTCGAGCCAACGAGGTTGACGCAAATTAAGTTCCTTATGACAAATAAATATTACAAAGATTTATGATCGAGGTGGAGAACAAATTTCTCATCCAAAAATGGGGATGCCAAATTTTAAAAGTAAAAACAATAGCCACGAGCACTAGATCATGAGTGGCATATCTAGTCTCGATAAACTATAATGATTTAGAAGCACAAGTGATAGCACGTTCTCCTTTGCAAGAGAACGACATCCAAACCAATACGACTAGTATCGGTACAAATAGCAAAGTCTTGGTTCCCTTCGAAAAACACAAGAATAAGAGCATCGGAAAAGAATTCTTTCAAATAATCTTCTTTCCCTAAAACTAAAACTTTCAGAATTACAATTAACTTATGTAATCATCTTTTTAGAAAATTTTACTTATTTGAAGTGAATTTTACTGTGTTTGATTGTCTCACCAAAGCGTTTAGAAAATTCCTATCGATAACGTTGATCAAGCGCATCGACAAAAATTCTTAAAGCACTCAACGAGCAATAAAATCACAAAATCGTCTTCTAGATAATAAACATGTTTCTTAAAAACTTTTAAGAATATTCTTCGTTCGTTTCAAGAAAAAAATCCAATTATACTTCTAAATATATCTTATGAAAAAGATTTTGCAAAATTTTAAACTGCTATTTTCATCCAAAATCAATAAATGCAAAAAATAGAATCATCGAGATATTCGATAGAATGCTCGATACCTAAAATGGATGAAATAAGCTGGACAAACTGAATGACATAATAATTCATTCATAGGAATCATAACAAGTGCGGAATGCGGTAAGTGGATGCTAACTTCCACAACTCGTAGAAAATGAAAACCGGTGGTAAGGTTAAACTGAAAAGACCTTAGCACCACACAAAAGATTACTTAGGTGGTAATCCTAAGACAAGCTCAAAAATACCGGAAAATTTCTCAAACTACATGAATGAGAGAAATAACACTTTCCTTATAAGTGGGCTTAAGGAATAAAATGATGCCATCAAGTTGGAATCAAAATCATAAAGGAAAAATAGAAATCTGCTCAACAGATTGAAAATGTCAAAGATGAATAGTCCACACGGGACAAAGGATATGGCCTCATAATAATTAAGCCAATCCTTACAAAAGTAAATTCCGAAGCCAAAGTAAATATCGGCTCGGACAGAAAAATCACATAAAATAATTTCGACATCCATAAAAAGCAAATTGAGTGTTGCGGATCCACCAACCGGATTCGCAATTCTCAAAGAAGTCATCAAACCCAAAATATTCAAAGAAAAAGAATCGACAAGTTCTTTTGATATAAAAATAATGAGATGGAACCCATATCAAAAAGAACACGAACAAGATTATCACAAAGAAAATGTCATCAACGATTGAATGAGAAATACCTTGACCACGAGAAGTGTTACCAGGAGCTTGCACAATATTCAGCTCTCCCTCTCTCCTGCTTTGAAGAATGGGACATGTAGATATAAGATGACCCGAAATTTTGCAATAACGGCAAAAGAGAGGTTTCGGGCACTCCCTTGCATAGTGGTCCGTGTAACCATAATTTTAGCATCGTCCACGACTGGAGATAGGAGGCTTTGCTACCGGAGTTTGTTGCTTCCCTTTCTTGATGGGATTGGGACCTTCAAATTTAATAGGCCTCTTCATGTTGTTGTTGAAGTTCTGTTTGGCACGCACAACTTCAATATCGCTTTCTCTATCGGCCTCTTCAAGACGAAGAGCGATATCAATAAGCTGATCAAATGAAACCTCAAGTTCAAAAGCAATGGCTTCTTAAGATTCTTATTCAAGCCATAGAAAAATATCTGATTTTTCTTCATTGGGGTATTAATATACTCAATGCCGTATTTAGAAAGAGATTCGAAAGATGCGACATAGTCTGTCACAGAAGATTCACCTTGAACAAGGTCAGTAAAACGCCGTACCAAAGTTACTTTTTCAGCCTCTGGCACAAATTTCAATTCGAACCTTTCCCGAAATTGCTCCCAAGTGAGATCCGCTTCAATGATTTTTGAAATTAAAAGCTCATACCAATCTAATGCTCTTTCTTGGAGCATGCTAGAAGCCACTGTGACTCGATGTAGATCAATAAGGTTCATGCGAGAAAAGATGTGATCGCATGATTTGAGCCAAGCTTGAATTTCTGTTACACTCTCGGATCCCCTGAATGGCCTTCCACCCAAAACGGTATAGTCTCTACACAAGCGTGAATAAACTGGATCTAGGATGAGTAGGCTCTGGATTGGGACCGACAGCTTGAGCATTCTTTACTAGATCAAGAAGCTGCTGGGCAGACATAAATAGTCCATCCAGGGGAGTAGCACTAGATTGACCGGCGCTGGGACGGCCTGGTCTAACCATTTCTCTTCTTTAAGAAAGAAAAAAAGAAGAGGAAAAAGTCATTCTCAAAATAAATATCAAGCAATCTTGATAGATAAAACAAGGAATCATAAAAGAAAGTAGGATAGAACAGTACGAAAACTCGAATAAATCCTAAGGCACAACTCCTAAGAAAGAATTAGGACATGATCCTTGCTAAATTATTCTACATTGTTTCGATGTTTGGCTCTGATACCAAGCTGTGATGCCCCACCTCTATACCCACGCCAGCCAAGAACACTACGGTGTAATGCTGTCAACTAGCACGGACAATAAGGCTGTTGAGGAGCGACCATCCGTGTAATTGCTTTACGCGAGCACCGATATGTCAGATAGTATAACATGCATTTTATTTCAAGAGGAAATCCGACATACCGATACAAACACAAAGCTACTACACAGTGGCTATAATAATCTTCGGAAACAAATATAGAAATAAGCATAACACAAATCAGTCGCAGATAATTCATATCACGAAGGCGGAAGAAGATATGAATATATAACTAACACATGAAAGTGTATATCAGAGTAGTGGTCAAAAAGATCCGCAATAATACAAAAGAATAGCAACACGTGTTATATAAAAGAATACATCCATGAGTCCATATCTCAAGTGTATACAACAAAATGAACTACTAATCTAAGTAGTTAGCCAAAAGATCATATGATAACCCCAGAAGAGAAGTCAAGCAGAAGCACCTGTAACATCTCGGTCTGACCCGAGTATTATTTAAGAAGAAAATAATAAACGGATCAGTCTTGCTATAAATATCAGAAGAAATGATATAGAATAAAAGATATGACTAAACGTATAATAATCATAATGCCAAGCTGTGATAAATAAATAATTGAAAAATCAATAAGAGATTAATCAATATCGCAAAGATCTTCTCAAAGATAAAAAGGAATGTCATACTCCTAATTTCATTCACCAAGCCACAATAAATGACATATATATCAATGCCAATCGTAAAAGTGGGTGAAACATAAATTCCAGAATTCAACACATGAAATCCAGAAATCACAAGAAAAGGATGGCCAATACCAGAAAAATGAGCCGAAGTTCCTCTAGACAGGGTATAGTCCCCCGTTGTGGACTTTGAGCCGAAGCTCCTCCTGGTGAGTCAAAAACTCCTCCTGACAGGGTATAGTCCCCCATTGCGGACTTTGAGCCGAAGCTCCTCCTAGTGAACCGAAGCTCCTCATGGCAGGGTATAGTCCCCCATTGCGGACTTTGAGCCGAAGCTCCTCCTGCTGAGTCAAAAACTCCTCATGCAAGGGTATAGTCCCCCATTGCGGACTTTGAGCCAAAGCTCCTCCTGGTGAACCGAAGCTCCTCATGACAGGGTATAGTACCCCATTGCGGATATTGAGCCGAAGTTCCTCCTGGTGAGCCGAAGCTTAATAAAAACGACGTACAGTCCTCCACGTGGACAAAGAGCCATCGCACAATGCTAGTCTAAACCATAAAATGATCGTCATGATCACCGAGAAGTGTCAATTACAGTAAGCTAGTAAATATATGAGCTTAGCTTCATGTCCCATAACCACTAGCTTAACTTAAATATTTACGAACAAATTGTAAATCTCCACTAGAAAATTGTCACAAGAGATTCAATTGAACAAGTCCAAGAATTAACCAACGTAATAAAAGCAAGCGTTTCATACCACTTGTTTTACTAAGCCGTTTAATTAGATTTCTCATACGAGTGAGGTAAAGGTTTGTATATACTAATAGATTGGAAATTGGTTTGAGAAAACGAGCTTTGTAATAAAATAGTGTTGAAATCATTTGAAGAAAGAGTTTTGACATTTACTACTAGTATAGAAAACCTTTATATTTTTAAGTGACAAATCATAGAAGTGATTGTAGAAACAATCAATTCATAAAAATTCACATTCGAAAAAGTGAATAAAATCCAAGAAATCGATACCGAATCCATCAAAGTGGATATATCCTAAATTCCCAAAGAAAATGTCATCAAAGTCGATAATAAATGATTACAACAAATAGGAAACAACACGAATCGATTAAAGTTGGAAATTCAAGCATCTAGGCAAAAAAAGAATAGTAGGCAGATAGGAGCAGGTCGGTCAACCGGACTCCCTGAGTCGGTTGACCGAACCAGAGGTTGGAAGTGCTCGGGCACCAGGTCGGTCGACCGGCCCAGGGGCTCGGTCGGCCGAAGCCTGTAACCAGCACTTCCAAAACAGAGGCAGGAAGTGCCTGGGTAGCAGGTAGGTCGACCGAACCCTGAGCTCGGTCGGCCGAACCAGTATACTTGCACTTTCTACCCTATTTCAAAAGAGGTGCAAACTCCCTCAATTTGCAAGCCGTCGAGCAACGACACTAAGGGTTTACGCCAATCGACTACCCGGCCATAGATGCTCTTTGGTTCATCACCAAAAACATGATCAAAATATCAAAGTTATGATTTTTAAAGAATTGAACCCAAAACACCAAAAATTGGAATATTCACAAAAGCAATCCAAATCAAAATCAAATGCACATGAATAAGTGTTAGGAATTCATACCTAACAATCGAAGATAAATATAGACTAAGATTTGAGATAAAAATCTCACCTTTGAACCCAAATTAATGAAGAAGAAGCTTGAAAGCAAAGGAAGATCAACCACACTTCAATCCTAACTCAAGAAGCTTGATTCTAAGCTTAAAAGAGAAACATTTCCCAAATTAGGTTAAGGAATTTTCTGAAATCAAAGAGAGAATGAGTTGGAGAAGATGAAGAGGATACTTACCAATGGGTTCTCTTAGAATCTGGAGCTAGATCTTGGATTTGCAATGAAACTAGGGCTTGGAATTTCTAATTTCCACTCTCTTCCACCATTGTTGCTTAAAGCTTAAATTGTTAGGAATGTGAAATGAATTAATGAAGAGGAGAGGGTTGGAACTGAGTTAAGTGGGGTTAATGGGCTCAACCCAAACCAAAGCCCTAAGTGAAAAAGTAGAAAAATTCCACTAACTCCAAACGTATCAAAGTTTACACTTAAAAAGATCGCAAACGGCGCTTTGAACTCAATGGGAGGGGTCTCGAGTGCTAATTTGACTGTTTGCAAAAAGTAGCTTTTCGGACCAAAATCCGACGAACGATAAAATATTTAAATATACAACTGATAAATATGCGGGTTATTACATTTAACCTATGTGGTTGCTCCAATCTCCTTTACTGTGTGGTTGTTGCTTTAGAGGCGCCTCGGATAAAGGTCCCAAAGGACCCGGGAGTGGCATGCTCGAGTAGTAGTTACCTAGTTACAGAGGTAACCCGGCCTTGTGTTTGAAGAGATCCGGTTAGGTTCTCGGGTCGTCTCGCCAGAGGCGATCCCTTATGGCAGTAGGAAGTTCCTTAGCCTGACCATTTGTTGGAAATCCAAACAAAACAATACGCGCCCTGTACGGTATTAGTTGTATTACTTGCCATTTACTTATGGTGGCGCCCCACTATTTAGATGGCAGCTATTGTAGGCATAGTTCGGAATGTCTATGCTGGCTAAGATTTATATTCTACTTTCGAAATGTTTTCTGCACTTTGCACTTATAATAATAATATCAAAGAAATGTGCGTATCGAGCATGTTTGACTATCATAAGAAGAAATATCTTCCAATTCTGCATTTGCATTGTGTGTGTGGCGGGAGGTCTTATGGTAGTTACATTTTCTAAAAGCATTGCGAATTGACTTTAAAATTCTTTTGCTGTTTGCTTTTTAAGATAAACTGTTTTGTTACTCACTCCAGTCCCATGACTGATCTAGAGTTTATTATTCCTTTCATAAACTCTGGGTGCTCATTATTTTCCACACGGGTAGTCTATAGTTGGGTTTTTCAGATAGTTAGGTTTGGTAGATTATCTAGAGCTAGTTTCAGTCTTTGGATGCACACCGGTCTTGCTTCTCTTAGTGTATCATGATGTTGGTTCGAGCTGCTGCTAGAGTTCTTCCTTAAAGACTATCTCAGAGTTATTTGTTCCACTACTAGTGTTATCAATTTTCTTTTCGCTGCTATTTTATTGTATCATATCTCTGATGTATATTGATATCTATTGCATCATCTGTTGTATCAGATATTGTATCAATACTGTATATCAATGTATTATTCTTTTTCCTCCGTTGTGTTGTTTACTTAATTGTGTTATAAGCTCGGGCAACTCGGATTTGAACGGTCGAATCTACGGCATTCGAGTACGATGTAAAGTATGGATGTCGATTTTCGAGCGCGAAAAATTCGACTCGTTACAGAAATGATACATACCCGAACGATCTATAGATTAAAGAAAAATGGTTATGGGTTGAAATGATAAACCCGAGCGATTTTATGGATTTTGAATTTTATTTAGGATTGCGGGTTGAAATGATATATATCTGTAAATATAAAATATTTGCAAATTGAAATGATAAATATCCATATCACTTGATCATAGAGTAGAAAATTATATGCGGACATCGGATCGGTTAAATTAAATGATTTTAAATCCTTAAATATTGAATTCAATTAAATGATATTTCGAAGAAAATTTGATTTATATAAACTGAATTATTTTTTGAAAATCTGATTTTTAAATCTGAAATTGGAATTGGTTTAAATTGAAATTTTAAAGTTAGATTTAAAGTATAAATGAAGTTTATCAAAATTGAGTTATTTAAAATGTTTGAAAATGTAACTTTGAAATCTACTAAATTTGAAATAGTATGGACTCATTGTTCGAACTTGAATTTAAAGTCGATATTTATAAATGGTTTAAATGAGAATTTGAATTGAAGGATGGTTTAGTTTGTTGATTTGAAAGCTGGACATGGTCCAGATGTGTTGAAATGAAAGAAATAGTTTAATTTGATATTAATTTCAAATTTACAGTTTTAATATAAACAGTTTAAAAATATATAATTTTAAATCCTGATTATAAGATTTTCAAACTATTAAACAAATTTAATCTATTTTAAATTATTTCAAACTATTTTAATTAATTTAAAATTATTTTTGTAACAACCTTCCTTTTTGGACGTTTTAAGCAGACACACATGCCAGACTCAAACCATTCAAAAGCGTAGATTGTTATGGGGTAAATAAGAAAAAGAGAAGAAATAAAACAAATACAGAATCTCGCAGTAGAATGAAAAATATAATAATCAAATAGCTATTCATAAAGCTGTTTATAAATACATTTGACTATTCTTTTACAACACAAAATCATAGTTACATAAACAGGAATAAATAAATAAATAATGCAGTGGAACAACATGATGTAGAGGAATAAATATAATGAATAATAATAGCACAAAATCTTCATCTTCATCCTCCAAAAAGCAGTCTTCGATAAACTGAAAAGCTCAGACTGACCCGGTAAAATCGAAAAGACAAAACATTTGAGTCCGACCTAAAAGATCTTGTGAAAGTTAAGTCCACAGTAAATAAATATGAGTGTAACGGCGTAAGAGATGTTTATAGGGCTTGACATCTCTTAGTCGGTGTCTAATGTGGGTGCAATAACTTAAGGGATGTTCGGAATTTACATCTCCTAAGGATCCATGAAACTATCTACTATGTAGTACAATACACTATTGTAATATGTCTACAGTAGAGTAAAAATATTAAAATGGCATTAAGGTGTTACCCATATTCCACTTAACACATTTTACATATTCCCGTAGTTTATACAATGCAGTAAGCTCCACCAAACCGGTATTTTACCCAAAGGATACCCCATAGGTATGGTAGAAAAAAAAATCGTAGAAGGCACTCTAAGGCATGTGAACACGTAGAAAATTGCATTGGCATGGAGTATGAGCAAGACACCCCATAGCTCCTTTTTAGTCATATCTAAGCTGACTCACGGGAGTCAGGATCACATCAGTACCTCATACAGAAATCATTTGCCAAAACATTCTACTTCATTTCTGGAATCTCCACCACATAGAAAGTTGCATTGGCATAAAGTACGACAATATTCGTACCCAGCCCCCTTAAAAACAAAAAGCTTATTTCACACCGGATGGTTCTGTTACATTTTCAAACGGTAAATTCACAATTTATATCGAAATATCATATTCAATTCTAAATCATATTCTCTTTCGAAATCATATTCACTTTCAAACTATATTCACTTTCAAAATAATATTCACTTCCAACTCATATTCACTTTGAAATTATCGCTAAGTTATGTTAAATAAATTATTTATTTTGAAATCATCTTATTCACCCAAATAAGTCATTTCACAAAAAGGTGTCAATTCCAAGTTCCAACTTAGGTTCTATCATCATCAAGGATTTAAATATAAATACTTCAACTTTACGCAGTCTGAAATTTTAGAAAATAGTTTAGGTAATTATAAATAGTTTATGTAGTTTAAAAAAGTATAAATAGATTTAAAATAGTTTAAATAGTAAAAATAGTTTAAATAGATTTAAATTTGATTTAATTAGATTTAAAATGATCTATATAGATTTAAAAAAGATTAATTAGACTTAAATGATATTAAAAAGATTTTAAATGAATTAAATAGATTTAAAATAGATTAAATAGAGAATTAAATTATATTAAATAGATTAAATAAATTTAATTTGTTTAAAATCGGTAAAATAGATTAAATTGGATTAAATATGTTATAATAGATTAATATAAATTAAATTAGTTAAATTGATTAAGACAGTTAATTAATTAAAAATAGTTTAAATTAGTTTAAAATAGATTTCAAAGTTATATCCAACATTTTGATAACTCAATTCCTATAGATTCATTTATTTTTGCCACTTTAACTTTGAAATTCCAATTTAAGTCCTTTGAACAAATCATTTAATCAATTCCAATTTCAGCCTTTATGTTTGGATTATCGAAAATAATTTAGTTTACATAAATACAGCTTTATTTCAAAATGCCAGTTAACTGAATTAACAATTTAAAGACTTAAAATCATTTAATTTAACCAATTCGGTGTCTGTATACAATTTTCTACCCTAGGGTCAAGTAATAAGGGTATTTATCATTTCAATCCACAATTAACAATTTTACGGTTATATATCATTTCAAACCGCAATCCCGAATTAAATAAAATTCCATTAAATCGCTCGAGTCTATCATTTCAATCCATAACGATTTTTCCCTAATCTATAGATCGTTTGGGTGTGTATCATTTCAGCCCATAGGGAACTTGTAGTGTTATAACAATATAAAATACAATATCCAGTCATCCAACATCAATAATCAAATATCCCTCACAATCATTATCCAAATAAATCAATAAACATCAACAAATCACTGATCATCAATAACAAATATTAAATTGACAAAATTAAATTCAACACTAAATTAAATGATGATTAAATGCAATAAAAGTCAAATTTGACTAGAATGACAATTTAAATATACCAAACATTGATCTATAAATTTCTAATGAAATCATAAATCTAATTTAACTAACATAAGATAATTTTGTAACTGTGAGTGGGTAAAAACGCTCTCTTTGATTTTAAATCGAATTAAAATCCAATTTAAGTCCCAAAATTCAATGGTCGAAGAATTCGTCAAAACTAGAATCAAAATGTCCGAAATTTCGATATGATTCCAGCGAAACAAACCGCACGTGAATTGGACCTCATGTGTGAAAATTATGTCGATTAGAACATTTGAAATCAAAATTTAAATAAAATAAAATAAAAACGCACCCATACGATGCAGCCAGGTGCGAAACCCTAGCAGCTCGTCAAAAACCCTTGAACATGAATAAAAATTGGCCACCGCCCTTCTCTTGAAAAACGCCGCCACTAAGCTTAGCCTGGCCATGATTAGAGACCGTAGCCATGACGTCCAGGCTCGCAGGCGCGCGGCCATCTCTAGGCCACCGACGGTGGTGCGCCGTCGCCGTACAACAAGCCCCCAAATCAGGCGATTCCGATGACCTTATGCATGAAGTAAACCCATGGATTAGCGCTGCTCTTCGAACACTACAACCTTACGCCTCCCAATCCTTCGAAAAATCGACGATCCCCCGCACAGTCCAACGACCACAAACGAACGGCCGAAACTCAATCATCAAATTCTGGCCATACAGAAATCCAAATCGAAATAAAGACTGTAGATTTGACTAGCGCTCCTCGAGAGCTACGAATCGATATATAATTTGATATGTTTTGAAGGAGTTTGATTTTCCAATTTTATTTTGATTTGCAATTTGAATTTGGAATTGGTTTTGGTTTGTCTGCCATTGGAAAGAGAGAGAAGCAGATAGAACTGTATGTATAGACAAATGGAATAAGAAATAGCTAGGGTTTGTAGTGGGCTATATATGGGCAGATCAGAAATAGAAATGAATGCACAAGATTGATTTGAAAGTTGAACTATAGATGACCCAAAAAGCCCGTTTAGTTCTTGAAACGAAAATGGGCCATCCCATATATCAAAATAGATGTTTTTGATATTTTTAAACTCAGTGGAACAGGTTTCAGGTCCAAATTCCATTGTATGGAGAAGTAGCTTTAAAAATCGGGTTATTTCAAATTAATTTCAATTAAGTTGAATTATAGGCGTTTCAAGCCCGTACGATCAAATAACAAGTCCGATCGTTATGAAACTTGAAATCCTATAATACTTCACCATTATGGATCCGATGAAACTGGTTTCGTTGAAATCCAAGACAGTGCCCAAAATGACTATTTTCACGTTAATTAAATAAATTAATAATAAATTAATTATCACTTTTTAATTCAATATTTATAAAATAACAAATTTCATCTTTTTGATTACTTAGACATTTATAATAACTCAAAGAAAACTTGCATATCAAATTCAGTGTTTAATATTTCACTTATTAAAGTGTTCAATTTCACTTTAATTAAATCCAATTGATAAAAGTTAAATTTCAATTAATTGTTTTAATTTGATTTAAGACTTTTATTCCAACAATTACTACTCTATAGACATACTTAACATTTGTTTACGTTTTATTACACTAATATTCTACAATTACCGTCTTTTACCATATTAGTAGCATCATTCCAACAATATTGAATCTTTGTTGATCTTGACATTAATTATAATTTAAAATACCACAACTTCATTTTTCTTGGTTTCATTATTATTATTAAATCAATTTGTTATCTTATGAGCGTATTGACATTTATGTACACTTTATTACATTCCCAATTTGTTGTTATTGTATTAACTCACATTAATGTAACATTTATTTACATTTATTTGTAATTAGTTAACTAGATTGGTAACGAATAACAGTTGCCACCATTCCTACATTTAATAACAACTCTCATTTCACTAATTTTATTCAATTTCCATTCATTACACCATATTTTATTAATCAATCAACATTTAAATTATCAATTGCTATTTTAATCTAATTATCAATTAATACACAGCTTATTACAATTAATTTAAAATATATCACCAATTATAACTCTTTAATCATTTTAATTAATTGGAATTACATTAAATGCCATTATCAATTACCTTAAATTAATAAAATTTCATTTCATTCCAGTTATTTTCTTATTATTGAATCACAAATTTTTATCTTTCCCAACATTAAATCATGAAAATTTATTAAATTAACAAATTTTAATTGTCGAAAATTACGGGTCGTTACACTCTCCCCCGCTCAAAACTTTTCATCCTCTAAAAGGAAAAGTAGGGAAAAGAAGGAATTAATAAATCAATATATCTTATTCAAATATTAAATTTATAAACAATAATTTACATAATTAAATAATTTAAATAAAATATATCAATTTATAGCAATTAAATCCTTTATATTCAAGTTAACAAAAGTTGGGAAAACATTTCAGAAAATTTTCTATGTCTAAAATTTACGAATTTTTTTGGCAGAGTATCCTTTGTACAGAGAGTCTGGGGGAAATAATAATACCTATAATAACAATATATATCATACTTTTCAAAATCAAATGTCCCAAATCATGGAAAAACAATATAATATTGCTGTAAAACCGTAATCCAAAAATGTACCTATTTGTCGGGCAACAGCGCTTAAATTATGAAACCAAAAGCAGTTTTAATTGCTTCCATAACCTGTACCCCACTTACATAACCCAAAGAAGTTAATAATTATATAAAAGAGGAATACTTATGTTGTTTTCAACTAATAACAAAACAAAACAATACAACATAACAACAATTTCTTACAACAAATCATACAATCATCACATACAGTCAAAATATCAATTTTACATCCATAGCAACCATCAATTAGTTTGTTCGGGTTTAGAAAATTATAGTCATATAGATGATAAATAAACTATGATGTAAACCATAACTAAACAGTCGTAGATAAAACTTTAAAGGTTATTTATACATCTTTATACAAACTAGGAGTATCCTTTCCCAACCAATCCATAAGCCAATACAAATAAAGAATCCAACACAATTTTAAGTCTACTCTATTTATCTTTTCACATCATTTATTGTTCATTTTTTCATTCAATGATTTTCTTTAATTCACATTCATTACTTAAAAAATTTAATCTTCGTTCATTCATGTAAGGCTTATTTCATTAATTTACATTCTTTACTTATATAAGTTTTATCTACTTCAATTATTTGGATCCTACATGAATTCATCATTAAAGTATTGTATACATTTTGTTTCAGTTTACTTCACACTTACAATTTAGTTTGATTCCCTCTTTTTTCATTCATTCATATAATGTTTATTTTCATTGATTTACATTCGTTATTACTTACAAAAGTTCATTTCTCCTTTATTCATATTATGCCATTTGAGACGACCCGACTTTTTCTCCACAAAAAGTCGTATCATCCTTAAGAAAGAAAGGGATAGAAAAGAGAAAAGAAAGAAGAGAAAGAAGAAACAACACAAGAATCTCAACAGCGGAACGAATAAATTATATTAGTAACATAAGTATTACATAGTATAAAACAATTATCAGAGTTACACAGACAATACATCACATACTAGACAGTTATAAACACCTGTCTAGTTATTACAATTCAATACATACAGAAGACACTCAGAGATACCAACACAGTGGAAAATTATATAACTATAAACAGAAGCCTCCTGCTCCATTGCTCCTCCACAATTCATCAAAGCTAACCTGAATCCTAACCTGAATTCCCTTGGCTACTCGAAAAATTTGAGTACCCAAGAGTTAAAGAAATACAAAAATAACTCGGGGTCAGACATGGGTCTGGTGTGAGTAACATGTTAAAGTTTCTTAACTTTGAAAAACCTTTGAAAAGAAAAGGTATCAAGTGAGACTTCCCACAAATAAACTTGGAAAAGTTTTTACCTTACGTTAACCAAAACATTTGATAGGAAATCCAATGATATCATAATAGTGTCAAGGGTTTTCAAGTAAATAAGAAATAGCCGAAATTATTACATTCATTAAATTCCAGCTACTAGCCACAAAAGTGGGAAATACAATCAAAACCGTTGGCACTTATTAGATTTTGGATTCCATCAATGGCTAGGCTACTAGGGTACCGCCCGTCACAGTACGTGGCCTAGATCACCATACCGAGGAGTACGCCCGCTCCCCTGCAACACAAAGCCTGACCCATTCCTTACTGAACAGTTCCAAACAAGACAACCCCGCAGTTGTGATCGGCAACCGCACCACTAAACCGAAAAATAAAGGGACCTCTAGACGGAGATAAATCTTGCTATCAAGTGGGGCTACCCACGAAGCTTTGCTGCACCTCCCATGTTTTAGGCATTCCCGGTTGATGAGGCTTGAGGCTACGTTTACCTTTATAGGACATATCACTAAGAATGCTCATCGTCCACCTGACGATGTTTTGAAAGCATTCAATCCATACAAGTTCGTTCCGGGTTCGAACGAAACCGAAGGCACTATCTCATTGCACTCATTTTTGGAATCACCCTCAGAGTCAACGACAATAACCCTTGCACTCTGAATCACCATCTCGAATTTATAAGTACTATTCCGTCAACTCATTACGGAATCACCCACAGAGTTATACTGACGTATAGCCCTTACATCTCGAGTCTTCACTCGCTCCACTTGGATTAACGACCTAATGCTTAATTGGAATCGATGTGGTTTTCGGATCCCAAATATGGAAACCCGATCCCGGTCTCATCGAAATCCAAAGCGTGTCTTTTAGGGCCAAGTTGTTTTAAGTTTAAAACAATTCAATTCATTATCTATACACACAGGTAGATAATTCACAACACAATAGATAGTCAACATTATCATTATCAATAGATAATTCATATCATAATTAGATAATCCATATTATCATCCAAAAGCAACCAATGCATCCATATCACATACACTACTCATCTCATAACTGAGATTACAACCCATACCAGCAATTATACCAATCATCACACATAAGCAACTATCTAATGATCACACCATTTATAATTAATATAAAATGAATTAAATTAATTACTTAATCTCTAATTAATTTAAAATAAATTAAATTAATTGCTTCATCATTAATCCTGCTTAACTTAACCATCAATTGATTTCAAATCAATCGTCATCTCGATATTCATTTCAATTAATCCTTATTGATTAATAATTCCTTAACTACAATAAGTAATTAGCCTTAATATTAATTGCATAAGTTAATTATATCTAACTCTTAATACATAATTAACTTATAATTACTTAATTAACTAATTAACTAAAATTAATTACATAAATCCATTTTTACTTAATTACTTCATTTATTGATTACTTCTTAATTAATCAATTCTAAATTACATCATTAACTAATTAATTAATGATTTCTGGTTACATTTAATCAATCTCTATATAAATTAATTACATAATTAATTAATCTTCAATTAATCCACATATATATATTAATCACCCTTGATTAATAACACCCAGTAATTAACTACTTTAACTACTCATCCAATAATTAAATTACTCTTAATTAAATATCCTCAATAATCACTTGCTAAATTTTCAAAGTAATTTAAATCCAAATTACTTCTATAATAATTATCTTTAATTACATTCAGTAATTATTAATTAATTACTTCCTTAAGTATTACAAACCCATTAATTACATAATTAATTATCAAAAATCCACAAATGTTTAAATTAATTTAACTTAATTAATCTAAACTAATCACATTAATCAAATTAATTACAACAAGTAATTAATTCATTAACTACTTTCATTAAATAATTAAACATAAACAATTGATTATTATTAATTAATTAATCCAATTAATTATCAAAAATTAATCACATTAATTAATTGTTAAATAATCTTAAGTTAATGATCTTCGTTAACATTTTTTAATTACTTAATTAATAATTAACTTATTTAAATCATTATTAATTATCAATCAATTAATATTAAATTACAATTTAATTAATCTCTAATTATTAATTAATTAAGTGTTAATTAAAATCTTAATTACTTTTATCACTTGATTAAATAAATCTTAATCATTAATTAAAACTTAATTAACCATCCTTAATTATAGATTAATTGTAACAACCGCATATTTAACGATTACATATTTAAATGTTTGATTTAAATATAGCGTCGTTAGTCGGATTTAGGTCCGAAATGTTACTTTTTGCAAACGGCCGAATTGGAGCTCGAAACTACCTCCATTGGTTCCAAAATGGCGTTTGCGATCTTTTTGAGTATAATCTTTGATATGATTGGAGTAAGTGAAATTTTGACCTTTTCTATTGGGCTTTGGGCTTGGGTTTCACCCAAACTGTTCTATTAACCTCAACTCAGCCCTTCTCTCCTCTCATTCACTTATTCATTTCTTAAACTCAAGCTAAAAACTGAAATGGGGGAATGGGAGTGGAAATAGAAATTAGCAAGCCCTAGCTTCTTCTTGTAAACTTGATTCTTGCTCCAAAATCAAAGGGAATCCATTGGTAAGTTCATCTCCATCTTCTCCATCTCTTCTCCTCTTCAATTTCAGTAATCTCCTAACCCTAACTTAGGAAATACTTGCTTTGATTATAGATTGAAGCTTGTAGTGTTGAAGTGGAGTGTAGTTGGTTGATTCCCTGCATTTGTGCTTCTTCATCTTCTTTGTTTTGTGTAAAAAGGTGAGTTTTGAACTCACATCTACTTCTCCTTGATTTCATGGGTGTTGGTATGAATTCCTAACAAGTATGCATGTGCCATTGTTTTGGAATTGGAAAGAATTTGCATTTTCATTGAAATAGGGTAGGAAGTGCAGTATCACCAGGTTCGGCCGACCGAGTGCAGGCTCCGGTCGACCGACCTGCTGCCCCGAGCCATACTTGGCTTTCTGCATCTGGCCGGCCGACCCAGCCCTGTAGTGCGGTCGACCGACCTGCTCTGTTCTGCCTGTTTTGCCTATTTTGCATATTTGATTGATTTTTCTGTATCTTATCGATTCAAGTTGCTTTTTAGTGGTTGTTATTGCATATTTGGCTTTGATAACTTACTCTTGACTTCATCCACGGGTTTTTATAAAATAATCTCTCGAATCGCATTTAAAAGCTCGTTTCTCCTATTTATAAATTCTATTTAAAACACACACTTTCGCACGTCGAGCGAAGTGGAAGGGTTATTAAATGGTTGGGCAAAACACGGACCATGAATCCATGCGTTTATCTTTCCGATTAATCCCCGACCCATTCAATTGATCGTTTTGACCTTCGGGTTTGGTTTATCGATGATATGAGGTAAACTTTGTACTGCTTTGAGTGTGAAAGTGACTGACGGATAGTAAACCGTTTAGTGCGAACGAGCGGTTATGGGACATACGTTAACACTTTACGGATTCCTTTTCGAGAGTTGCGACACATTCCGCCAGTTAGTGGTGTGCAGAACTGGGTCTTCGACCTTCACCACTACGGTTTGCCGCCCTATAGTATCGCTTACGATGTTGGTCTTTATGTGCCGCATGGGTGATATTGGGTTTGTGCCTTTAGTATCGCTTTTGGAGTTGATCCTTTACCCTAGCTCAAGGGATATTAGAGTGGTTTCTTCACCACCGCTCAAGGGATATTGGAGTGGTTTCTTGACCACCGCTCAAGGGATATTGGAGTGGTTTCTTCACCACCGCTCAAGGGATAACGGAGTGGTTTCTTCACCACCGCTCATGTGTTTCACCTATATGTATATTCCCTAGGTATTGCTTTTCTGTATTGGTTCTTTGGATCCATACAAAATATAGCGTTTACCTTGTGGAACTCGTATTTATCGGTATTTGTAGTTTGCTTTTATGGCTTGCTTTGGGATATTCTTATCCTTTGTTTTTATATGTTGCCGATGATATGAGGCTTGATCTGTATGATTCATCTTTCGTTAGATGATTGTGTTATCTCTTTCAGAGATATCTATTATGCTTTGTAACCTTGCAGGTTTATGATTGTTCAGTTTGTTCAACTGATTTGTTATCTAGACTGACCCGTGTATTTTATACTCGGGTCGGACTGAGATGTTTCAGGTTAGGTGCTTTGGACTTAGCCTCTTTTGCTTCCACATGGACTATTCTGCTGACTCCTTTTTGCCTTAAGCTTTTTGTGTAGTCCTTTCTGTTAGAACTCTGATATGTATTCTATTTACTCGTCTGTATATTGTGGTTTGCTATACCACTTGACATGTATTATTTTGTATACTCTGTTATGTATCTATATATGTGTATATGATGGTTTACTGTTCTATGTTGTAGATTGCATTTGAGTTGTTATATTCTGTTCTGATAGATCCTATAGCCATTGTAGTCTTGCTTTAAATATTTATTGAATACGTCGAACTATTTGTAAATCTACTTTTCGACGTGTTTAGTGAATAGTTAAGGTAAGATTACACATGGTCGCTCCTATCCATCCTTATTCTCCGTGTAAGAAGACGGTATTATCTATACAATACTCTTTGCTAACGTGGGTATAGAGGTGGGGCGTCACAGCTTGGTATCAGAGCGAGGTTAAGAACAAAATATGATAAATACAGAACAGAAGCACATATTACGATACATCAGAGTGTGACAAGTGTTACAGATCTTTGAATCATTGTGTCTTTTTATTCCATCAAGGTTAGATAGAGTTTGGGAATACGTCTAGGAATGCATTTTATTCCGTAGTATTCCATCTTGAATCATCTACCTTGTGAATAATCTTTTTCTTATCTTACCTTCAGTGTATGGCTTGAAGAGGCAGGGGACGACGTTCGGGTGTTGGGCAATCCAGTGGCTCACATCCGGATGGTGTTTATAAGTCTACCGACCAGTTTATGGAATTGTTTAGGAGCATTCAGCCTCCAGCTCCTACTCGGGTATCTCCACCTCGCAAGTCTACCTTTGCACGCCTGTGCAGTGATTTTGTTCATCTTGGAGGGAAGCCGTTTAAGGGCTCCGAGTCTGTTCTTGAAGTCCAAGCTTGGGTTAGCACGTGCGAGCGTATCTTCTCTAGGATGGATATTTCTGACCACGATAGAGTTCTTGTAACTTCCAGCTTATTGCAAGAGCGTGCCCTTGATTGGTACGAGCTTCTTGTAGCCGAAATTGATGAGTCTGCTCTTTCTTGGTCTCGGTTTCGGGAACGATTCGAACTCAAGTTCGTTCCTGAATCTGAGAAAGCTTTGTTGGCCCGGCGCTTCCTTGAGTTGAAGCAAGGGAAATCTTCTGTTTCTGAGTATGTTGCATCATTCGAGGCTTTATCTAAGTATGGTCTCAAATTCATTAGCGCTTCATATAAGAAGAATCTGAAGTTTGTCTCCGGTCTTAAGAAATATCTTAAGAAGTCTTTGTTGCTCCAGCTTAAGCTTTCTTTTGAGGAGTTGGTAGATTCTGCACTTCATCTTGAAACCGTCGAGAAGGAGTGTGATAGTGGTAATGAGGTTGAGGTTCGTAAGAACCCCAACAAAAAGCAGTCTCCCTTGGATGAGCCGGAATTTTTCCCTTCCAAGAAGAAAAAGTCCATTGAATCTGATTCCCAGTCTCAGTCTGCTGGAACACCTTCCATTCGGAAGTGTTTCAATTGTGGTTCCCCTGATCATATGATTCAAGCTTGTCCTAAACCTCTCTTCTACCGTTATTGCAACAAGGAAGGTCATCGTAGTTCCACTTGTCCCATTGCTCCGAATAATTCACCATCTGGCAAGTTAAAGGTAACAGGTGCTACTGGAGGCCCTTCTCGGGCATAAGGTATGTCTCCATCTATTTTGGTAGGTTTCTATTTTTTTGTGATTTAGATTCCAATTTGATGGTATCATTTTATTCTTTAGTCCCCCATGACGAGGAAAGTGTTGTTTTCCTCATTCTTGTAGTTTGAGAATTTTCTGGTATTTTTTAGCTTTTCTTAGGATTATCACCTAAGCAAATCTTTTGAGTGGTGTTAAGGTCTTTTCAGCTCGACCTTGCCACCGGTTTTGATTTGGTTGCGAGTTGCGGAAGTTAGCACTACATTTACCGCATTCCGCACTCACTGTGATTCTTATGATTGATTTGTTATGCCATTCAGTTTGTCTAGCTCATTTCGTCCATTTTATGAATCGAGTATTCTGTGAATATCTCGATGATTCCATTTTTGGTATTTATTGATTTTGGATGGAAAATAGAAATTTAAAGAATTTTGCAAATCTTTTTCATAAGATATATTTATAAGTATAATTGGATTTTTGTTCTTTAAACGAACGAAGAATATTTTTAAAAGTTTTTAGAAACATGTTTATCATATAGAAGATGATTTTGTGATTGTATTGCCCATTGAGTGCTTTAAGAATTCAGGTCGATGCGCTTGATCAACGTTATCGATAGGAATCTCCTAAACGCTTTGATGAGACAATTTGACGCAATAAATTGATTTGAAATAAGAAAATTTTTCTCGAAAAATGATTTCATGAAGATAATTGAAATTTTGAAGCTTTAGCTTTTTGGTAAAGAATTTTATTTGAAAGTTTAGCTTTTATGAAAGTAGATTATTTGAAAGGACTCTTTTCCGATACTCTTATCTTGGGATTCCCGAAGGGAACCAAGATTTTGTCTTTTTACCAATACTAGTCGTGTTGGTTTGAATGTAGTTCTCTTGCAAAAGAAATGTTCTATCACTTGTGCTTCTAAATCATTAAAGCCGATAGAGACTAGGTATGCCACTCATGATCTAGTGCTCGCAGCTGTTGTTTTCGCTTTTTGTAATTGACATCATTACTTTTGGGTAAGGGATTTTTGCTCTCCTTACCAATCATAATTTTGAAATGTTTATTTCTCATAGGGAATTTAATGTTGGTTCGAGTTCCTAGCATCTTATAATCTTGATACTTTAATTCCCGTAAGAGGGATCGTGTTGCCAATGCATTTAGTTGTAAGCTACAAGTGATGGTTTCTTTGTTGATGTCCGAATAGAATGATCTTTTTACCAAGTTCATCGGACGTTTTATTGTGCTTCTTTTTGTTGAGCTTCGGATCATTTGACGTATTGTTTGTACCACGTCGGTGTTCCAAATTCTCTGAGCAAGCAAGTTCGAACTTATCCTTTTGTGCACTTTATGGTGAATTTCTTATTCTGATATTCTTTTGTGTTGATATGCCTTTTGGTTGTTACTATTTATTTTCTTCTTAAGAATTGCGAGGACGCAATTTTGTAAGGAGGGGAGATCTGTAACAACCCGCATATTTAACGATTACATATTTAAATGTTTGATTTAAACATAGCATCGTTAGTCGGATTTAGGTCCGAAATGTTACTTTTTGCAAGCGGCCGAATTGGAGCTCAAAACTACCTCCATTGGTTCCAAAATGGTGTTTGCGATCTTTTTGAGTATAATCTTTGATATGATTGGAGTAAGTGAAATTTTGACCTTTTCTATTGGGCTTTGGGCTTGGGTTTGACCCAAACTGTTCTATTAACCTCAACTCAGCCCTTCTCTCCTCTCATTCACTTATTCATTTCTTAAACTCAAGCTAAAAACTGAAACGGGGGAAAGGAAGTGGAAATAGAAATTAGCAAGCCCTAGCTTCTTCTTGTAAACTTGATTCTTGCTCCAAAATCAAAGGGAATCCATTGGTAAGTTCATCTCCATCTTCTCCATCTCTTCTCCTCTTCAATTTCAGTAATTTCCTAACCCTAACTTAGGAAATACTTGCTTTGATTATAGATTGAAGCTTGTAGTGTTGAAGTGGAGTGTAGTTGGTTGATTCCTTGCATTTGTGCTTCTTCATCTTCTTTGTTTTGTGTAAAAGGTGAGTTTTGAACTCACATCTACTTCTCCTTGATTTCATGGGTGTTGGTATGAATTCCTAACAAGTATGCATGTGCCATTGTTTTGGAATTGGAAAGAATTTGCATTTTCATTGAAATAGGGCAGGAAGTGCAATATCACCAGGTTCGGCCGACCGAGTGCAGGCTCCGGTCGACCGACCTGCTGCCCCGAGCCATACTTGGCTTTCTGCATCTGGCCGGCCGACCGAGCCCTGTAGTCTGGTCGACCGACCAGCTCTGTTCTGCCTGTTTTGCCTATTTTGCATATTTGATTGATTTTTCCGTATCTTATCGATTCAAGTTGCTTTTTAGTGGTTGTTATTGCATATTTGGATTTGATAACTTACTCTTGACTTCATCCACGGGTTTTTATAAAATAATCTCTCAAATCGCATTTAAAAGCTCATTTCTCCTATTTATAAATTCTATTTAAAACACACACTTTCGCACGTCGAGCGAAGTGGAAGGGTGATTAAATGGTTGGGCAAAACACGGACCATGAATCCATGCGTTTATCTTTCCGATTAATCCCCGACCTATTCAATTGATCGTTTTGACCTTCGGGTTTGGTTTATCGATGATATGAGGTAAAATTTGTACTGCTTTGAGTGTGAAAGTGACTGACGGATAGTAAACAGTTTAGTGCGAACGAGTGGTTATGGGACGTACGTTAACACTTTTCGGATTCCTTTTCGAGAGTTGTGACACATTCCGCCAGTTAGTGGTGTCCAGAACTGGGTCTTCGACCTTCACCACTACGGTTTGCCACCCTATAGTATCGCTTACGATGTTGGTCTTTATGAGCCGCATGGGTGATATTGGGTTTGTGCCTTTAGTATCGCTTTTGGAGTTGGTCCTGTACCCTAGCTCAAGGGATATTGGAGTGGTTTCTTCACCACCGCTCAAGGGATATTGGAGTGGTTTCTTCACCACCGCTCAAGGGATATTGGAGTGGTTTCTTCACCACCGCTCAAGGGATATTGGAGTGGTTTCTTCACCACCGCTCAAGGGATATTGGAGTGGTTTCTTCACCACCGCTCAAGAGATAACGGAGTGGTTTCTTCACCACCGCTCATGATGTTTCACCTATATGTATATTCCCTTGGTATTGCTTTTCTGTATTGGTTCTTTGGAGCCATACGAAATATAGCGTTTACCTTGTGGAACTCGCATTTATCGGTATTTGTTTTTTGCTTTTATGGCTTGCTTTGGGATATTCTTATCCTTTGTTTCTATATGTTGCCGATGATATGAGGCTTGATCTGTATGATTCATCTTTCGTTAGATGATTGTGTTATCTCTTTCAGAGATATCTATTATGCTTTGTAACCTTGCAGGTTTATGATTGTTCAGTTTATTCAACTGATTTGTTATCTAGACTGACCCGTGTATTTTATACTCTGGTCAGACCGAGATGTTTCAGGTTAGGTGCTTTGGACTTAGCCTCTTTTGCTTTCGCATGGACTATTCCTCTGACTCCTTTTTGTCTTAAGCATTTTGTGTAGTCCTTTCTGTTATAACTCTGATATGTATTCTATTGACTCGTCTGTATATTGTGGTTTGCTATACCACTTGACATGTATTATTTTGTATACCCTCTTATGTATCTATATATGTGTATATGATGGTTTACTGTTCTGTGATGTAGATTGCATTTGAGTTGTTATATTTTGTTCTGATAGATCCTATAGCCATTGTAGTCTTGCTTTAAATATTTATTGAATACGTCAAACTATTTGTAAATCTACATTTCCACGTGTTTAGTGAATAGTTAAGGTAAGATTACACATGGTCGCTCCTATCCAGCCTTATTCTCCGTGTTAGCAGACGGTATTATCTATACAATACTCTTTGCTAACGTGGGTATAGAGGTGGGGCGTCACATTAATTAACCTTAATCAATTAATCTCAAATCTCATTAATTGACTTAAAAATTATTCATTACTTAATTAATCATTCACATTATTAATTAATTAAATAATTAATATTCATCTTAGTTACCTTAATAATTAAATGAATCCAATCATTAATTTTTATTCGTCTTTTTAGATAAACATTTCTTTTTTAATTATGCATTTAAAACAAAATGTTTTTAAGTTTACTTTAAATTCCATTTAACTTCATTTTAAACTTAAGATTCAAATTTTTCTTAAATAAGATTTTTAAACAATTATAAACTTTTATCTTATAAGTTAAAAGAAACATCTACTTTATCAATAAGTTAAAACAATTTAAATTACAATTCAATTTAAATTCAAATCAATTCAAAAATTTCTTTTAAGTTTCAAAATTGAAATACAACTTTTAAATTCTTTCTAGATTTAACTTAAATCTACATCTTCAATTTAAAGGCAAATCATCATTTTAAAGCAAATCTAAATTTAAGCCTTTATTTAAAAACTGCAGTTTAAATTTAAAAATCCAGATTTAAAAACTAGAAATTTAAACTTATTTTAAATTTCTACCTTAAAAATTTAACCTTTCAATTCAAATGCAAAACACATATGCATTTACACTTGTGAGTTTGAAATCAAATTTAAATTTAAAAAAACATAAATGAATTTAAATCTCAGACAATCTAATTTTAAATTCTTATTAAAATTCAGATTTTAAAATCCAGTTTAAACTTCAACTTGCAATTTAAACTTTATATTTAAAAACAGAAAATAGTTTATGTTTTCATTTTAAAATCAAACTTAAAATTTTAAATTATTTCTAAAAACCAGAATTCAAACTTATTTGAACTCATATTTTAGATTCAGGTTTAAAACCCAAATTCAAATTAAGTTTGCATTTTAAATTTTAACTTTTAAAATAAAAAAAAACTGCAAACAGTTTTCCAGATTATGCTAAGACCAAACTAGAGTTTCAAAAGTTCAAAACCTAAGATTTAAACTAATTAAATTCAAATTCAATTCAGGTTTTTAAATTTTAGTTTAAAGTTTAGTTTATAGTTAACTTGCTTTTAAATTTTAAAAACTGTGAAACAGGTTCTGTTTCTATTTGAAAACCCGAAGCAATATTATTAACTCGAGCAACCCTATCTTACTTCGAGTCAGAAGCAACACTACTTCAGTCTCCCTTCAATTTTCCCCGAGATTATCCCAAGAATATAAACTCTGCAACCCAAAGACAACACAACCTGCACACACATCCCTGTGTACCCCTAATCCAACTCCGACCGGTGGCCATCCCCTATCGACCAGTAACCCCATTACACCCTTCAACCCTCAGATTCCCAGAACTCAACTTGAATTTGAATTCAAGTTTTAAAACCAAAACCTGGAAATAGCATTTCCTTTTCACTACCTAACCTGTCAACGGCAATATCTCCCATCTCTGGTCGCTATCTCCTTCCATGCTCCGGCGAAGCTTTTACCAAGCCACCATCTATCATCACGCAAATCGCGGTTGAACACGATCCAATGATGAAGCCGCAGCACCAAATTTTCTTAAACCCAGTAAAACTAGGATTCATAACAGAAATTCCCAAATTACACTACGAAAATATAATTTCAACTCAATCTAGAAATTTTCCTACAATCTTTGATAGTTACACTATCTCTAGAAACAAATTTACCCAAATCAAATGCAAGCATCAATTCAACTTGACCAATATGTAAAATACAGTAAATTCAAATCTTCTCTTCATTTAAATCACTAAAAATTGTAGTATTTGATTTAAAATTCATGTATTTACTTGATGATTCTATTTATAAATCTGGAACATTAAATTATAAAGTTTGAATTTTACTCTATGCTAATTTGCTCTGTGAATCTTAATTTTCCAGA
The DNA here is from genome assembly GCA_030765085.1 of Allium cepa. Taxonomy (NCBI): domain Eukaryota; kingdom Viridiplantae; phylum Streptophyta; class Magnoliopsida; order Asparagales; family Amaryllidaceae; genus Allium; species Allium cepa. Next base: position 789,970,508 of record CM060937.1, on the reverse strand, counting down.
TTTTAGACAATTCTATTTAATTTATATAAAATTTATACTTACCCTATTCTAAAATAAACAGATTTTATTCAATTGTTTAAGTCATAACAGCAACAAGTTAGAGGGAAGAATTCAAGAAATCAATCAGGAGCTTGGGGTTTTGAAACACAGACATGGTACAGTTAACATCAGGTATACATGCATATATTTACAGGTAAAATATTCGTAGAAATTTCATATAAAATCATTTCTAATTTAAAAAGCATATACAACATTACCTATTAAATAAATTTTAAAATGAGTTACTCACCTTAAATAAAAATACAGAGTCCAGATTGAACATGCAGAACACCCTCTGTAATATGCTTTTTAAACTTGTTTTTAAAAGATTCTTCCAGTTCTTACATGCAGGTTGCTTGAATGCAGATGCAACTTGAAATTGCATTTTCAAATCCCAGATTGTTTTTGAAAACATGTAGGCTTTGTTTTGGAGGATGCAGATTTTAGAAAAATGCACGTCTTCATTCTTGATAATTGTATGTAGATTTTGAAAGTGGATAAGGGATTTGAGATATACTGTGCATTTTGGAAGTTGATTACAGGGAATGACATGCATGCTTTAGTTTACAAGAACATGCAGTTTTTTTGATTAAAATTGAAATGCAGATTTGTATTTTTGAGGAGTTGAATCTTGCAGATTTGCATATTGTTACAGATTTTAGGAAGTGGAGAGTTTTTGATAAGGATTTAGTTGGAAATTCTTCTTAATTTATGAAATGAAAAATGAGAAAAGAAGAGAAAAGGAAACATGCAAGTTTAAATAACAATATTTGATTTAAGTTAAAATTAAAGGAAAATAGAAAAACAAATTGTTAACGCTAAAAATTGAACGCTAACACCCCGGTGTGTAGAAGGTAATTGTGAAAGCACCACCCGTTGGTACGGGTACAAAGTATAAGCAAAGAAATCACAGAAAAGCTATAAAAGACAGAATATTTATAGTGGTTCGGCTTAAGATCTAGCCTTCGTCCACTTTAAAGCTCTTTATTGCTGATTTGGTTACAATTCTTTACAATCAACTCCGATTACAACACACTTAGACAAATAGCTCAAACCTCGATGTAGAAGAATCCTTCGAATGCATGGCGAATGAGTTAGATTTCCTCTTGAGATTTGTTGAAATGTCTTTGGTGATTGGAGTGATAGAAATGTTGCTTGAACGTTGCTTGAAGTGGAGACAATGGCAGAGTAATGGCGTCCAGGAAGTGAGCCAAAAAAAGTCCCCCTCATGTTGAAAGTGGTCATGTATTTATAGGAGTTTTCGGCCGTGAGTCGTGAGTCATACCCGACTCATCGTTAACTCGTGGCCGAGTCAGGTTGGGTCGTGGACGACTCAACAGGTTGAACCCCAGCTTCGCACCAGAGCGCCTTCGATCTTCTGAATATAGCACAAGTCTTAAGTCGTCTACGAGTCATTCCTCTTTGATATAAGTATCGTGATAGCGTACTACGACTCAGTGTCTTTAGGTCGTAGACGAGTCATGGTGAGTCATGAGTCGCTAAGTCGTTAACGACTTATCAGGTAGCGGTACATAAATGAAGCGGCACAAGGATCCACCTTCTTATGTCGTTACTTCCCCTGAGTCGTCTCATATGATAAGTCGCGAACTTGTTGAGTCGTTGATCCACTGAGTCGTCTCATATGATAAGTCGCGAACTTGTTGAGTCGTTGATCCACTGAGTCGTTGTAAGCTCTGAGTCGTTGAAATCCTTAGGTCGGTCTGCCCCATGAGTCGCTAACTCCATGAGTCGTTAACCCGTTGAGTCGGCCGGCACCTTTAAGTCGCTAAGGTTATAACCCGGTGAGTCGTTATCCCTCCTGAGTCGTTGAGTCGTAACCCTTCAAGGCCGTTAAGTCGGTAACTCCTCAAGGCTGTTGAGTCGGTAACTCCTCAAGGCTGTTGAGTCGGCAACCAGATAAGTTGAGTCGCTGGCTTACTTCACTCTTTAAGTCGTATACCGTTTTGGTCGGGGCGCTGCCCTGCACCCCGCCGGGGGCGCTGCCCCCTGGACCCCTGCGACCTGACCGGTCAGGTCGAACACCGTAGGCGGTGGCGTTGCCCCCGCACCCCCACCTAGGGGGGTTGGCACCCCCCCTGGACCCCCCCTCCGTAGGGGATCTTATCTGAAAATTCATTCAACAGAACTTGCTTTATTGGGAGGTTAAGTCGACCATCCTTCGAGATGAACTATCATTGGCCTTTCGGTCGATTTTTGATATCACAGCCTTGCTGAAAAAGCAGAGTTAACACTTGCCCCTCGAAGTATACGCCTAGGGACTAGGTCGTGTGCTTCGATTCTTCTTAACTCGTGCTTTATTGACCTGCTGAGCTTGTACTTAGGCAACTTTACTCTGTTTTGTCCTGAAGCCTTTTGAACTTGACCAGAACTTGTTGCATCTCTTTATAGATCATTTTAACAACCTATTAAATGCAATATTTGTGGAAAAATGGGGCGAATATACTCATCACCGATTGCCCATATCGAGTGATGGATTAGATCAAAGAACTGATATTTTACGGTAAGTAAATTAGTATGGATTTGATGAAGTGTTGCGAATCAACTATCTTGAATGAAGTATCAACAAAAAATTTACACAGTTATAACTGCTATTTGCATTGATACTGCACTTATTTTCAAATAACAAGCCTCGAATTTTTCTGAATTGAGATATTTGCCAACCAGTATTATTTCGAGTATTACTTTATTAGCTTGTTATTCAAGTAGCTTTGCACAACACTTCACACGCTTTTAGGAAACGTGCACCTTTATTTTCGAATACTCGGTTCTTTATGTAGAATGTCTTCTTGATAAGAAGAAATAGTGGAGCAAGCTGGATTTTTTCACATCTGAGATTTTCAGAATTCGAGTTGTTGAGTGCTAATTTCGTTCTTTACTTTGTAGCATTCCCTTCCCTTTCCGAATATTTCGGTCATAAGTCAACTTTTAAAAGACTAAATGTTGTGGCGGTTAAAGAGAGGAGTGTTAAATTTCTGCTGAAAGATGAATTTTTGCACTTAATTCGGACCTTTTTCCCTCTTTTGATTGACTTGGCCTTATGATGCCCCTGATTTTCAAGCAGAGACTTCAGGTGCCCCAGCTTTCGCAGAGGAACTTGCATCTAGGAGACCTGCAAATGTATGAATTTTTTTTTTATAGTATGGAATGAGATGATTCTTCCTACTTGTACAGAATTTTGTCTGTATTTGAGAATGCAATTATTGCTCATTTTCATATAAGTTTTTCATTTTCTTTGCATAATACTGCGGTGAGCTTGTGGTCTTTTGCTTGGGTATTGCTTTGACTAATATAGCGATATTTTATTGTCCCTATACCACAGCTTATTGTAATATTCTCCATTTTTGCGGAGATTTTGGAGGACAATTCTTCTGTTTTGAGAAGACTTGTACTCTTACTTTAGAGAATAACTCTTCCATTTTGAGAAGGCATGCACTCTTTCTTTAGAGAATAATTTTCCATTTTTGAGGAAATATTATTCTTGCTCTGGTAGAGTGCGCCTTGTATTGGAGAAGCCTTTTCTCCTTTTTTTTTTTTTTGTTGCGCCTCGCTGGAGGGCTTTGATTTGACATTTCAACTCTGGAGGAGTGGGCCTCCACAGAGATTGCACTTCAGCTCCGGTGAAATGTGCCCCCGAAGAGGTCTTTATCCTCTGAAGGGTTGTGCCTTTGAGTAGGGCTTTAGTTTAAGCTTCAAACATGGGAAGTGTGCCTCAGTGGAGGACTTTAGTTTGTGCTTCAAACATGGGAAGCGTGCCTCATTAGAGGACTTTAGTTTGCAATTTAAACTTGGGAAGTGTGCCTCATTGGAGGACTTTAGTTTGCGCTTCATACATGGGAAGCGTGCCTCATTGGAGGACTTTAGTTTGCTCTTCAAACTTGGGAAGTGTGCCTCATTGGAGGACTTTAGTTTGCACTTCAAACTTGGGAAGTGTGCCTCATTGGAGGACTTTAGTTTTCGCTTCAAACATGGGAAGCGTGCCTCATTGGAGGACTTGTGCCTCCGAAGAGGGCTTGTGTGTTTTCTGTCTGCTTGCCCATGCCTCTTCACCATCTGCTCCTTAGTGATTCCTTGTTATCATTTCCACAGCCATGTTCTTTTCTTTGCCAGTTATTTGTCTCTTTTCCAGAGAAATGCTCCTCATTGTTAAGTGAATCCATAGTGCAGACCCAAACTACCCGACTAGATGTCTGTTTGCACAAACGATCTTTGTCGGTTAGCGAGGGCCTGAAACCTTCGCGTTGGGAAGGTGCCCTTTTGGTTGTATCAACTGTTCGTGAGGAACATTTCTTATGCAGGAATTCAATTTGGAACCTTTTTTGGCTTGACATTTATTTGCTCAATGACTTAGAGGAATCGCTTTGCTTTGCGATGTGCTGACTAGGTAAGCTTTGCTTTGATTGCCTGCAATATTAAATCGACATTTTAGTAATATATTCAAGATATTTGGCATATCGAAATGAAACAGGTCTTTTATAGTTATAGAAAACACAAGATTTATAGTTCCTATATTTCATTTGCAATGTTTTTACAACGACTTTTAATATGAGAATGATAAATCCATTATTCTTTTACAAATTTGTAACAAAGCCTTAAAGTAAAACATGGATGCAAGTCCATGCTGTCCCAAGCTTTTCGGGATCGAATCTCGGGTGTGAGAACAGGAACATTCTCTCCCTTCGGGGCTTTTCTTAGAGCATGAGCGTATCCTTCCATCCTATCATGATTCCTGCCTGCCGGGTGAGGGCCTCCCCTGAGTGGTCGAGGATGGGTCATTCCTGTCTCTTTTGACATATTGCTGGAGTTTATTCTGTCTCAATAGTTCTTCAATCAAATTCCTTAAATGACGACATTCGTTGGTGTCATGACCAGGTTGGTTGTGGAACTGACAGAACCTCCCATTATGCATAGCATTTTTCCCAAACTTCAACTCAGGTGGCTTAGGATAATCAAAAGCATCCTTGGTTGCAAGAAAGATGTTCTCCAGAGTATCAGTTAAGAGAGTAAAGTCTGAAGGTTTAAAGCGGCGAGTTTTCTTCAAGTCTCTCTGCTTTTTTTCACCATCGTTCTTCCTCTTCTGTCCTCTAGATTCTCTTTTATCAGAAGTAACACCGATATTCAAAATTTCGGCCTCGATTGCTCTTGATGTCGCAGGAAAGCTTTCCAAACGCATAAATTCATCAGCCTTCTTATAGAATTTATCAAGTGAGTTTGGCTCCTTCATTTTTAGCCATTTACCGAATTCACTCGATTTATCGATAGCCCGCATTAGATAAGTCAAAACCATCCTTGGCTCTGCGTTCTCGACTTCAGCTAGGGCTATATTGAAACGATTTAAGAATGATCTGGTAGATTCTCCGGGGTTTTGTTCTAGATTAGAGAGAGACATTATATCCTTGGCTTTTGTCGCATATAGCCTGAACTGATCCTTGAACTTTCGTGTTAAGTCAGAGAATTGATCCACGGATCTAACTGGCAGCTTTGTGAACCAAAGTAAGGCCACTCCCTCTAAGTATACGGGAAAGTAACGGCACTTGATCTCATCTGTTGCTCTTGCCCCGGTCATATGCCAATCGTACTTGTACAGGAATTGGTTAGGGTCACTTGTCCCTCGATAAGCTGGGATGGTAGGAGGTACAAATTTCTTGGGAAACTCTGCCTTTAAGATTTTTTCGGTGAACGGTGTCTTACTCGGGGCAAATCCCCAATCATTTTCATCCTCTTGCCTTTGCATGCTTTCTTTCATCATCGAGCGAACCATCCCTGATAGGTACTCCTCATCGTTCAGAGGTCTTGCCGGGCAGACGTCCGCGTCCGCTGTTCTTTCGGAAGTTTGCCTGGGCGAATATTCGCGAAAAGTTGGTTCCGGCCTTGAACCTTCAGCTTGGGAAGGACCCCTTGCAGTGGCGTTGTCTGCTTTTTGAGGAATACCTTTCTCTTGGGGGTCACGGGCATCTTCAGCATAGATTGTTTCATTATCCTGTCGTTGGTGATTTTCCTCAAGTAGGGCGTTTAACCTATCCATAATCAAGGCATTCTGGGCATTCTGGGCTTCCAACTGCGCATTCTGAGCATTCAATTGCTGATTCAATCCCAAAACTACGGCGTCCAATTCTGCTCGTGTAACTCCAGCAGTTGGAGCTGCTTGACTTGAAGGAGGAGAGGTAGCAGTATTCACATTATCGGATCTTGCGGAACTTCGCTTTCTCCCAGGAGCCATTATTTCCAATAAACTTCTGGTCTTTAGAGAGATTCTTTCAACAAACTTTCGCGAAGCAATGGTGAAAGTATTCCTGAGTTGGGTTCTCAGTGAAAGCACCAAAAATGTTAACGCTAAAAATTGAACGCTAACACCCCGGTGTGTAGAAGGTAATTGTGAAAGCACCACCCGTTGGTACGGGAACAAAGTATAAGCAAAGAAATCACAGAAAAGCTATAAAAGACAGAATATTTATAGTGGTTCGGCTTAAGATCTAGCCTACGTCCACTTTAAAGCTCTTTATTGCTGATTTGGTTACAATTCTTTACAATCAACTCCGATTACAACACACTTAGACAAATAGCTCAAACCTCGATGTAGAAGAATCCTTCGAATGCATGGCGAATGAGTTAGATTTCCTCTTGAGATTTGTTGAAATGTCTTTGGTGATTGGAGTGATAGAAATGTTGCTTGAACGTTGCTTGAAGTGGAGACAATGGCAGAGTAATGGCGTCCAGGAAGTGAGCCAAAAAAAGTCCCCCTCATGTTGAAAGTGGTCATGTATTTATAGGAGTTTTCGGCCGTGAGTCGTGAGTCGTACCCGACTCATCGTTAACTCGTGGCCGAGTCAGGTTGGGTCGTGGACGACTCAACAGGTTGAACCCCAGCTTCGCACCAGAGCGCCTTCGATCTTCTGAATATAGCACAAGTCTTAAGTCGTCTACGAGTCATTCCTCTTTGATATAAGTATCGTGATAGCGTACTACGACTCAGTGTCTTTAGGTCGTAGACGAGTCATGGTGAGTCATGAGTCGCTAAGTCGTTAACGACTTATCAGGTAGCGGTACATAAATGAAGCGGCACAAGGATCCACCTTCTTATGTCGTTACTTCCCCTGAGTCGTCTCATATGATAAGTCGCGAACTTGTTGAGTCGTTGATCCACTGAGTCGTCTCATATGATAAGTCGCGAACTTGTTGAGTCGTTGATCCACTGAGTCGTTGTAAGCTCTGAGTCGTTGAAATCCTTAGGTCGGTCTGCCCCATGAGTCGCTAACTCCATGAGTCGTTAACCCGTTGAGTCGGCCGGCACCTTTAAGTCGCTAAGGTTATAACCCGGTGAGTCGTTATCCCTCCTGAGTCGTTGAGTCGTAACCCTTCAAGGCCGTTAAGTCGGTAACTCCTCAAGGCTTTTGAGTCGGTAACTCCTCAAGGCTGTTGAGTCGGCAACCAGATAAGTTGAGTCGCTGGCTTACTTCACTCTTTAAGTCGTATACCGTTTTGGTCGGGGCGCTGCCCTGCACCCCGCCGGGGGCGCTGCCCCCTGGACCCCTGCGACCTGACCGGTCAGGTCGAACACCGTAGGCGGTGGCGTTGCCCCCGCACCCCCACCTAGGGGGGTTGGCACCCCCCCTGGACCCCCCCTCCGTAGGGGATCTTATCTGAAAATTCATTCAACAGAACTTGCTTTATTGGGAGGTTAAGTCGACCATCCTTCGAGATGAACTATCATTGGCCTTTCGGTCGATTTTTGATATCACAGCCTTGATGAAAAAGCAGAGTTAACACAAATTTTGACACATGTCTTAAGCTATTACATTTGTCACTCTAAAATGATGATAAGTTTAGACATGTATATAATTAATTTTCTAAAGAATAAATCAAAGTGTTACTTTAAATAAAATAATACACAATTAAATCCATTTTCAAAGATACTTTTAAACAATTAAAATAAATTTATGAAAGAGATTGTAACTTATTAAATATATAGTTCATATTTTAAATTGTATTTTAAATTTCAAATTAAATTTACAAATCACATTTTATAAATCAATATTTTAAAAAGAATAAAACAAACATTTTTTTGTAACTTATTTTAATATTCGAACTTAAGTAAAAATGAATTTTAAACCAATAAAACATTTATCTTACATATTTAAAATCATTTAGTATTTTAGTAAATATTTTTGAAAAGCTTAAATCCAAAAATAAATCACAATTCCTAAATTCAAAATATTAAAATTATGCTATACTAATTTAATTAAAAACAACCTATCTATTTAGAATATACATACACATATTAAATAGAAAATAGGTTTATTAAATTATTTAAAATAAATTCACAAATTAAATATTTAAATAAATTAGATTATAGTGTCAATTCAAATTTATTAACAAAAATTATCAATTCAAATTAAATTTAAACACAGATTATTAAATTTATTTGTCCAAAATCCTAGGATATTACAATCCTTCCCCCTTAAAAGAATTTCGTCCCTAAAATTTAAAACAAAGGTAATTTAATAATCTCTTTACAGATTTTATTTTAGAACACAACATACGTCAATCATATGCTGACAACCAATGCAACCAATTCACACAATCAGAACAAATCTAATTATCCAAAAGAATTTTGGATAAAACTTTCACGAGTTTCCCCGGTATATATATATGTATATATATATATATATATCGGGATACTCGCTCTATAAAATCCAATCAATCAATGCTACTAAGCCATAGAGCTCCTAACATCAATTCTATACAGAATATCAGACTACCAACGAGCCTGACTCAATAACCAATCCATCCTAAACTGCTGGTTCTACAACCAGAAATATCGAACACGTACTCCCTTTAAGATACGTGAAACTTACTGAATCCCAGTTATCCAAACTGGCAATTCAACTCTAGAAAACCAAACACTTATCTTACCCATCACAGAAGAAACCAAAACACTACGGAGATAGCTTCCTAAACTTATAGCTCCTTGGATCGGAGAAAAACTTATCCCAAATCAAATCTCCGATTCCAGAATCCAAATTTCTCCATCTCTTATCCATAAATACTCTTCGGACGATCCTGGGCTATCAACATCCATCCTGATCAGCTCAACTCTACGCTGATGCCTCTAGAAACGGACTAGATCAAAACAATCTAATGATTTCCTCAACACCAATCCAAAACCAAGAACACACACCCTGCTTCTCAACAACAGAAGACAGAACAAACTTCTTCTTATCCGGAAAAGACAAAATAGAAACACCCCCAAACTGCTTCCACTGCACAACTCTGATCCGAAGTAGAAGAAAATGCTGAAGAACATAAGCACAGACTAGACAACCCAACACAGAAATATGGTTCCATATTTCCAAAAAGAAAACTCATATGTTTCTCCGAAACCTGAGCTGCTTCACCAACTTTTATCTCAAGGAACCATCCATCTACTAACTGAACCACCTGTTCCAATCTTAGAAAGATAACTCAATCTCCGGATGCAGACGAACTCGGACTTCTTGGAAGAAATTCGTACAATCTCCAACAATCCAAAAGAACATACTATCGCAAGTCACTTTTGCGATCAACTCAGCCTAAATCCAAAGAAAATGCTCTCTCTCAACCAAATAGAACAGCTTAGCCAACTTACCAGAGAAATGAGCCCACTCTGCTGCTTCTGAACTCCACTTCAGAAAAACTACTCAACCAAAAGACTCCTTACTCTTTTTCCAAAGAAACATCTTCGGGAATATCCATAGTCACTGCATCTCATCACGTAGCTACTACTTCTTGAGATAATAAGATATTATCACTCACTTACTTCTGCCCTACCGACAGATCCAAACTCAACTCAGTACTTCAAAGATGACTCCGAACCTTAACAGGTTACCTTCAGAGATCGATGAAGTACTTCATCACTACAGAACTCACTCGAGACGGTATTAGGTCTACAGTCTCGACAAATACACTTCCAACCTCATCCATCAAACTCCAACCAATGGTAGTCGTGCTACACACACTTCTACCTCATCTACCATCATAACTTGTATTGGAAAAAAACCCGAACAGGTAATCCAACAAATAGGTAGAACCAATTATATATATATATAATAGAAATACAAATACGCTCTCTCAAGATAGACACCACTACAGAGCCTAGGTATTCACTCAACCTAACGCTCTGATACCAAATGAGATGACCCGACTTTTTCTCCACAAAAAGTCGTATCATTCTTAAGAAAGAAAGGGATAGAAAAGAGAATAGAAAGAAGAGAAAGAAGAAACAACACAAGAATCTCAACAGCGGAACGAATAAATTATATTAGTAACATAAGTATTACATAGTATACAACAATTATCAGAGTTACACAGACCATACATCACATACTAGACAGTTATAAACACCTGCCTAGTTATTACAATTCAATACATACAGAAGACACTCAGAGATACCAATACAGCGAAAAATTATATAACTATACACAGAAGCCTCCTGCTCCATTGCTCCTCCACAATTCGTCAAAGCTAACCTGAATCCTAACCTGAATTCCCTTGGTTACTCGAAAAATTTGAGTACCCAAGAGTTAAAGAAACACAGAAATAACTCCGGGTCAGACATGGGTCTGGTGTGAGTAACAGGTTAAAGTTGCTTAACTTTGAAAAACCTTTGAAAAGAAAAGGTATCACGCAAGACTTCCCACACATAAACATGGAAAACTTTTTACCTTACGCTAACCAAAACATTTGATAGGAAATCCGATGATATTATAATAATGTCTTGGGTTTTCAAGTAAATAAGAAATAGCCGAAATTGTTACATTCATTAAATTCCAACTATTAACTACAAAAGTGGGTAATACAATCAAAACCATTGGCACTTATTGGATTTTGGATTCCATCAATGGCTGGGCTACTGGGGTACCGCCCGTCACAGTACATGGCCTAGATCACCGTACCGAGGAGTACGCCCGCTCCCCTGCAACACAAAGACGGATCCATTCCTTACTGAACAGTTCCAAACAAGACCACCACGTAGTTGTGATCAGCAACCGCACCACTAAGCCGAAAAATAAAGGGAGCTCTAGACAGGGATAAATCTTGCTCTCAAGTGGGGCTACCAACGAAGCTTTGCTGCAACTCCCCTGTTTTATCCATTCCCGGTTGATGAGGCGTGGGGCTACGTTTACCTTTATAGGACATATCACTTAGAATGCTCATCGTCCACCTGACGATGTTCTGAAAGCATTCAATCCATACAAGTTCGTTCCGGGTTCGAACGAAACCGAAGACACTATCTCATTGCACTCATTTTTGGAATCACCCTCAGAGTCAACGACAATAACCCTTGCACTCTGAATCACCATCTCGAATCTATAATTACTATTTCGTCAACTCATTACGGAATCACCCACAGAGTTATACTGACGTATAGCCCTTACACCTCGAGTCTTCACTAGCTCCACTTGGATTAACGACCTAACATTTAATTGGAATCGATGTGGTTTTCGGATCCCAAATATGGAAACCCGATCCCGGTCTCATCGAAATCCAAAGCGTGTCTTTTAGGGACAAGTTGTTTTAAGTTTAAAACAATCCAATTCATTATCTATATAAATACAGGTAGATAATTCACAACACAATAGATAATCAACATTATCATTATCAACAGATAATTCATATCATAATCAGATAATCCATATTATCATCCAAAAGCAACCAATGCATCCATATCACATACACTACTCATCTCATAACTGAGATTACAACCCATACCAGGCAATTAATACCAATCATCACACATAAGCATCTATCCAACGATCACACCATTTATAATTAGTTTGAAATGAATTAATTTAATTACTTAATCTCTAATTAATTTAAAATAAATTAAATTAATTACTTCATCATTAATCCTGCTTATCTTAACCATCAATTGATTTAAAATCAATCCTCATCTCAATATTCATTTCAATTAATCCTTATTGATTAATAATTCCCTAATTACAGTAAGTAATTAGCCTTAATATTAATTACATAAGTTAATTATATCTAACTCTTAATACATAATTAACTTATAATTACTTAATTAATTAATTAACTAAAATTAATTACATAAATCCATTTTTACTTAGTTACTTCATTTATTGATAACTTCTTAATTAATCAATTCTAAATTACATCATTAACTAATTAATTAATGATTTCTGGTTACATTTAATCAATCTCTATATAAATTAATTACATAAGTAATTAATCTTCAGTTAATCCACATATATATATTAATCACCCTTGATTAATAACACTCAGTAATTAACTACTTTAATTACTCATCCCATAATTTAATTACTCTTAATTAATTATCCTCAATAATCACTTGCTAAATTTTCAATGTAATTTAAATCCAAATTACTTCTATAATAATTATCTTTAATTACATTCAGTAATTATTAATTAATTACTTCCTTAAGTATTACAAACCCATTAATTACATAATTAATTATCAACAATCCACAAATGTTTAAATTAATTTAACTTAATTAATCTAAACTAATCACATTAATCAAATTAATTACACCAAGTAATTAATTCATTAACTACATTCATTAAGTAATTAAACATAAACAATTGATTATTGTTAATTAATTAATCCAATTAATTATCAAAAATTAATCACATTAATTAATTGTTAAATAATCTTAAGTTAATGATCTTCATTAACATTTCTTAATTACTTAACTAATAATTAACTTATTTAAATCATTATTAATTATCAATCAATTAATATTAAATTACAATTTAATTAATCTCTAATTATTAATTAATTAAGTGTTAATTAAAATCTTAATTTCTTTTATCACTTGATTAAATAAATCTTAATCATTAATTAAAACTTAATTAACCATCCTTAATTATAGATTAATTAAACTTAATTAATTAATCTCAAATCTCATTAATTAACTTAAAAATTATTAATTACTTAATTAATCATTCACATTATCAATTAATTAAATAATTAATATTCATCTTAGTTACCTTAATAATTAAATGAATCCAATCATTAAATTTTATTCATCTTTTTAAATAAACATTTCTTATTTAATTATGCATTTAAAACAAAATGTTTTTAAGTTTACTTTAAATTCCATTTAACTTCATTTTAAACATAAGATTCAAATTTTTCTTAAATAAGATTTTTAAAAAATTATAAACTTTTATCTTATATGTTAAAAGAAACATCTACTTTATCAATAAGTTAAAACATTTTAAATTACAATTCAATTTAAATTCAAATCAATTCAAAAATTTCTTTTAAGTTTCAAAATTGAAATACAACTTTTAAATTCATTCTAGATTTAACTTAAATCTACATCTTCAATTTAAAGGCAAATCATCATTTTAAAGCAAATCTATATTTAAGCCTTTATTTAAAAACTGCAGTTTAAATTTAAAAATCCAGATTTAAAAACTAGAAATTTAAACTTATTTTAAATTTCTACCTTAAAATTTTAACCTTTCAATTAAAATGCAAAACACATATGCATTTACACTTGTGAGTTTGAAATCAAATTTAAATTTTAAAAAACATAAATGAATTTAAATCTCAGATAGTCTAATTTTAAATTCTTATTAAAATTCAGATTTTAAAATCCAGTTTAAACTTAAACTTGCAATTTAAACTTTATATTTAAAAACAGAAAACAGTTTATGTTTTCATTTTAAAACCAAACTTAAATTTTTAAATTATTTCTAAAAACCAGAATTCAAACTTATTCGAACTCATATTTTAGATTCAGGTTTAAAACCCAAATTCAAATTAAGTTTACATTTTAAATTTTAACTTTGAAAATAAAAAAAACTGCAAACAGTTTTCCAGATTATGCTAAGACCAAACTAGAGTTTCAAAAATTCAAAACCTAAGATTTAAACTAATTAAATTCAAATTCAATTCAGGTTTTTAAATTTTAGTTTAAAGTTTAGTTTATAGTTAACTTGCTTTTAAATTTTAAAAACTGTGAAACAGGTTCTGTTTCTATTTGAAAACCTGAAATGATATTATTAACTCGAGCAACCCTATCTTACTTCGAGTCAGAAGCAACACTACTTCAGTCTCCCTTCAATTTTCCCCGAGATTATCCCGAGAATATAAACTCTGCAACCCAAAGACAACACAACCTGCACACACCTCCCTGTGCACCCCTAATCCAACTCCGACCAGTGGCCATCCCCTATCGACCAGTAACCCCATTACACCCTTCAACCCTCAGATTCCAAGAACTCAACTTGAATTTGAATTCAAGTTTTAAAACCAAAACCTGGAAATAACATTTCCTTTTCACTGCCTAACCTGTCAACGGCAATATCTCCCATCTCCGGTCGCTATCTCCTTCCATGCTCCGGCGAAGCCTTTACCAAGCCACCATCTATCATCACGCAAATCGCGGTTGAACTCGATCCAATGATGAAGCCGCAACACCAAACTTTCTTAAACCCAGTAAAACTAGGGTTCATAGCAGAAATTCCCAAATTACAGTACCAAAATATAATTTCAACTCAATCTAGAAATTTTCCTACAATCTTTGATAGTTACACTATCTCGAGAAACAAATTCACCCTAATCAAATGCAAGCATCAATTCAACTTGACCAATATGTAAAATACAGTAAATTCAAATCTGCTCTTCATTTAAATCACTAAAAATTGTAGTATTTGATTTAAAATTCATGTATTTACTTGATGATTCTATTTATAAATCTGAAACATTAAATTATAAAGTTTGAATTTTACTCTATGCTAATTTGCTCTGTGAATCTTAATTTTCCAGATTTTAGATAATTCTATTTAATTTATATAAAATTTATACTTACCCTATTCTAAAATAAAACAGATTTTATTCAATTGTTTAAGTCATAACAGCAACAAGTTAAAGGGAAGAATTCAAGAAATCAATCAGGAGCTTGGGGTTTTGAAACACAGACATGGTACAGTTAACATCAGGTATACATGCATATATTTACAGGTAAAATATTCATAGAAATTTCATATAAATTCATTTCTAATTTAAAAAGCATGTACAACATTACCTATTAAATAAATTTTAAAATGAGTTACTCACCTTAAATAAAAATACAGAGTCCAGATTGAGCATGCAGAACACCCTCTGTAATATGCTTTTTAAACTTGTTTTTAAAAGATTCTTCCAGTTCTTACATGCAGGTTGCTTGAATGCAGATGAAACTGGAAATTGCAGTTTCAAATCACAGATTATTTCTGAAAACATGCAGGCTTTATTTTGGAGGATGCAGATTTTAGAAAAATGCAGGTCTTCGTTCTTGATTATTGTATGTAGATTTTGAAAGTGGATAAGGGATTTGAGATATACTGTGCATTTTGGAAGTTGATTACAGGGAATGACATGCATGCTTTAGCTTACAAGAACATGCAGTTTTCTTGATTAAAATTGAAATGCAGATTTGTATTTTTGAGGAGTTGAATCTTGCATATTTGCATATTGTTACAGATTTTGGGAAGTGGAGAGTTTTTGATTAGGTTTTAGTTGGAAATTCTTCTTAATTTATGAAATGAAAAACGAGAAAAGAAGAGAAAAGAAAACATACAAGTTTAAATAACAATATCTGATTTAAATCAAAATTAAAGGAAAATAAAAAAACAAATTTTGACATATGTCTTAAGCTATTACATTTGTCACTCTAAAATGATGATAAGTTTGCACAAGTATATAATTAATTTTCTAAAGAACAAATCAAAGTGTTATTTTAAATAAAACAATATACAATTAAATCCATTGTCAAAGATACTTTTAAACAATTAAAATAAATTTATGAAAGAGTTTGTAACTTATTTAATATATGTTTCATATTTTAAATTGTATTTTAAATTTCAAATTAAATTTACAAATCACATTTTATAAATCAATATTTTAAAAAGAATAAAACAACATTTTTTGTAACTTATTTTAATATTCAAACTTAAGTAAAAATGTATTTTAAACCAATAAAACATTTATCTTACATATTTAAAATCATTTAGTATTTTATTAAATATTTTTGAACAGCTTAAATCCAAAAATAAATCACAATTCCTAAATTCAAAATATTAAAAGTATGCTATACTAATTTAATTAAAAACAACCTATCTATTTAGAATATACATACACATATTAAATAGAAAATAGATTTATTAAATTATTAAAAATAAATTCACAAATTAGATATTTAAATAAATAAGATTATAGTATCAATTCAAATTTATTAACAAAAATTATCAATTCAATTTAAATTTAAACACAGATTATTAAATTTATATTGTCCAAAATCCTAGGATATTACACCAGTTCTTTAATTTTATTACTTTGCATTCATTGCTTAAATAAGTTATTTTTATTTCAATTATTAGATTATATATTATTAGTTAAGTTTCTTCACAATTCAATTCACCATCTATTTTTTTCACATTCTTCTTCCATATATAGTATTGTTGGATATTAACTCTATTTCTAAACCATTTCCAATGTTCTCCGAAGTTATAATCATTCAATTTATAAAGTACTCATTTTAGTTATAAATGGCTTCAATATTAATTTAAGTTTATAATTATTTACTTATAGTGTTCACCTTTTACTACTCAATCTATAGATAGCTTAAATGTTAACTTAAGCTTTTAATCATTTTTCTTACATTATTCACTTTTATTACATTTAATTAGTAGCATTTCACACTATTAATCTCAGTTTATAAAAATTTATAGCATTAAAACTCATATTTGCAGAAGTAATTTCATTGAACACTTTCATTCTTACCAAGTTTTACTTGTATGATATTCCACTACATAATCTTTTTAACATTTAAACTTTTGATAATTTGGTAAGTTATAGATATGTCTTAAGAATGCAATTGAATATTACCTAAGTTTCTCTTATTTATTTAGTTAACAAAATGTTCAATAGTTACCATTTCTTATTTTCATTTTCCTTTTTATTACAGTTCAATTTCAGTTTCAAATTTTCATTTTTGGAAGTTTCCAATTATTAATGTAGTCAAGATTCCATTCATTACAATAATTTCAGTTTCTAATTTATGGAACTTAAGAACTAAACAACCGGCTTCCATTTCTATCATTTTAAAGTAGTATATATACTAATTGTAACGATCCCAGTTTTAAAGACGAATTTAAATTTATAATTTGATTGAATTTTTGGATTTTTGGATTTGTTTAAAATTTTCAAATTTTAATAAGAAAAGTATACTTATTGACTTTTGAAATTGGATTGAAACTCAAAGCGAATGAATTGAATTGGATTATAAATTAAATGTTTAAAATAAAACTATAGAGTAATAACAAAAGAAATACAAATGAAAATCTAAGTACATATGAAATATAAAGTAAATAAAAATCAAACAAAACATAAAACAACAAATAGAAGAATTTAAACAAGAAAACAAAAATAAAATAAAACAAAACATAAATACAGGCTTTGAACTTAAAAGGAAATCAACAAGTCAACATGCAAAAGTATGTAAAAACAAAACAAAGGAGATAATAATGTACAAAAGCATATCAAAGAAAGATGTATCAGCCGAGACAAGCAAGAGGAAAGCAAAGGAAGTATGCTTGTGAATAAAAACTACAAACAAACAAAATAATAAAATCAAATGAATTTTATATAAGCACAAGTACATATGAGCATACATACATAACAAATAGTATAAGTTGTAAATAAAATAGGACACATGCATTAAATGCCACATTTCCTCAGCATGTCTTGATATCATCTCAGCCGAAGTAGGCTACTTCCTTTCAGCCTCTAAAACAAAGAAGATCTTTAGTTAAATAAAGGAAGTACATGTTCAAGCAAAAGAAGTAAGGCCTATACTAGATAGCACCTATCTGTATAAACCTCTTTATAAATGTATATACACATTCGTATCTATTTTAGTTCGTTTAGTAAAAATAAGCAAAGCCAGAAAGAAAAAAAAGAGGAAGTAAAAGCATCATCATTTAATTCAACAAAGTAAGTAACAGCGTTAAAGGCAGATCAACTGCAGAATTTTCAAAACAACAAAGTTTCCTCTGTTCAAAATCTTTTTTCCAGGTGAGCAAACTCTAAAATTTATGAATATACCTTGGATTGAATGTGATCAATATTGATTGTGTGAAATGTGAATGGTATGAGAAGGGTTATGTTTGTATATATATGTCTGTTACAGGGATATCTCCCCTTTCTTCTTCCTCTGTTTAACTTTTTAACAGACCAAAGCCATAAAGGAATTTAAATATTTCTTCCTCGATCTGTTTTAGGTGTTAATTTTTGATTAGACGTTGATTCTAACAACACAATGCTAATTTTATAGAAAAATCAAATCTGAATATGCAGTAAGTATCAAACAAGTATGGATGATCATTAAATGCATATACTGTCTAGCATGGATAAAGATCTTGCTAGCCGTAATCAAAGCATGAGCACGGCATGCTGCAAATAATTGAAAGTGTTACTTACATACTTTCATCAAATGATTTTAGACATGCCTATACACAAAGTACAAAGCTAGTATAAAATAATTATACAAAAGAAAGATGCTCGGTGCTGTCTAAAAAAAACTGCACATCTCTTTATATATATGAGTTGCCTCCAATTTGTTCAAAACCTTTTACTGAAGAAAGAAAGAAAAATATCAAAGAAAAAAAAATAGAAATTAAAAAGAAAGCAAAAGCAAGTTCAAACTGGGAAATCAAACAACAAAAGCCCTCTGTTGTTCTTCTGAAATCAACACGGTGAGTAAACTTGTTAATCTCCTTTATAATATGTTGTGTAAAAGATTAAGTGGAAGTATCAGTTTGAATATATGTAGTCTAGGACTGTGTTGAGTTTAGTTGCTAGATAATGAATGTGTGGATGCCCTGTACAACTTTTACCACCTCTGTTCTTCTTCTGCAAAACAAAGTGAGCAAATTTTCTTTAAAACTCAATCTCTTATTTTAATTGTGTTTAAGTGATGATGAATGCGATGGAAAAAAAACTGTAGCTTGTTTGAATGCATATTTATGTGATGTATGGCTGTATGCATATGCTACTGTAACATACAGGCTCTAAAAACAACTTCAGAAAGAAAATCATTTTCTCTGATTCTACTTATTATTAGGACTTGGTGTTAAAATGGTTTGATATGGTACATATTCATGAATTAAAAAGATTCATTTAAGTAAAATTAACTTGTTAATAACCCTGGGAATCTTGTTTTACAGTCAATATACATCATCATAAGGAAATTTGAATATGATAAATTGTTGATTCACTTATATAATCTGAATCTACCTTCAAAAATCAGATTTTTAAAACAAGAATGGGATTTTTTAGTTAAGAATTTTATTAGCAATTCGAAGTCGAACTGGAAATGCTTTTTGATCGATTTCTGGTTCCTGAAGAAATTTCGAATGGCAAAATTTGGCAAGAGGCAAGCACGACCATCAATGGTTCCAGGAAAAATGAAACAAAATTTTGTTGTTGCAAGAATTGGGGGGACGAGAGAACTTTAGGGTTTAAGTGTTCAAACTTGTCGACTACCTTCGCGAGGCAATTGGGAAATCTGGGGGGGATTGGAGGCCATTGCGACTAGGGTGAACGCTGTAACGATCCCAGTTTTATAGACGAATTTAAATTTATAATTTAATTGAATTTTAGATTTAATTATGGATTTGGTTGAATTTTTCAAATTTAATAAGAAATTTATATTTATTTGTTTTTGGATTTGACTTGAAACTCAAAAATGAATATTTTCAGTTGAATTGAATTATAAATAAAGTGTTTAAAATAAAATAAAAATGCGTATCAATATTGAATATAAGTGATGTGTAAAATATAAATAAAATAAAATATACGTTATACATTTAATGTTTGAAAATTTTAAAGTTTATATAGATAAAAATAACAACATTGAATTCATTAATATTGTTAAGCAATAAGATAAGAGCCTGGAAATTAAATGAAGCAAGCAAATAAAAAAAATCAAAGTTTATTTTTATTATATGGTTATAAAATAAACCACAATGGAATACATATAGGTTGCATATAAATTATGTAAACCAGGGAAGTAACAAAGAGAGTAAACAAAATACTTAGACACAGACAAAACAAGCTGCAGCCGAGTGCAAAGTAGAAGAAAAATTTGTACATACATAATAATAAAATAGCATAAGAGTGTAGACAAAGAAGTACACATGCATTTAATACCCCATCACTACTTTGCATAAAAATCGAATTCTCAGCCAACAAAAGATAAGATAAAGTATGAAGAAGCATAGGTGGTAAACATAAAAAAAAAAAAAAGAAGCAAGCTTATCCATCCCTGATCTTGAGAAAAATGTCACATATTTTTTTTATTTAGTGGATTGAGAGGACGATGTGATTTTAGGGTTTAGTAACCCATTTTGTTTGACGTTGGATTTGGGTCTCGTGCATCATCGTGGGATTATCGGAGGGTGTCGCAAGCATGGGAATCGATGCGTGGATGGTGAGGCAGCTCTGGAAAAAGTGCCGAGGTTTCTGGTCGATCGGGTTGACGTCGGCGAGTAATTTTGGTGGCTCGAATTTGTATCCCTGTTGGTCGATATTGTTCGATTTCGCGTGGGTTGTGTTTTTGAGTTTTTGAGTTGTCAGGGTGGATGTTGGTGAGGTTGCCGATGAGATGAAGGTTGCGACGCCGGCCAGTGATGGTCGCTGCGTTCGTGCAAGTGCACGTATACGTGCACAGGTCTACTCGTTGGAATAGGCTTGGATAGAGTAAATACTGGGAGAGGAGTAAAGAAAAAGGAAGGGGGAAGAAGGATCGGGCCGGTAAGGTGATGGGCTGGAGTTTGGGCCCATGTTCTTACGCGTGTTAACAGTTTTGAAAAAAAAAATAAAGGAAAAAGTAAATAAAAGAAAGTTTGATAAAAATTAGAAGAAGTGAGGTAAGGGGTCAACTAAGTTTTCACGCAGGAATTTGGTAGTTGGCACGAAGTCTTGATGTTCAGTCTCGGGTTCCAAAATTTTCAGTTTTGAAGCCTATGACAATCCAAGAAAACATAATTTCTAAACTTTCATTTTTAAATTAATGCTTATAGTTAAGTTGAAACATGTAATTAAAGGCTTTAAAACGAAGATATTTTAAATTGATTAAGTTCAAAATGTTTTAAACGTATAATTTTAAAAGAGTTACATTTTACATAAGCTTAATTATGTAATAAAGGAGTTAATCAAGTGTCTCTAAATGGTCCGCCTAAAGGTTAAGCTAACTTATGTAATTAAGGACAATTAATCAACGATTAGAAGTCAAATAAAGTAGGGAATAACTAATTTAAGAATGATAATTCTCTTAAAGGTAAATTAACTTATGGCAGTAATTAAGGAATCATTTTTTAAGGATTAATTTATTAATCATTGTAATTAATTAAAAATAATTAGATGTTAATAAGGTAAATTAATTTATAATTAAGGATTCATTAGTTAATATAATTAATAAATGAAGCTTAAATTTATGAGAACAATTAAATGGGAATTAATTAAATGGTGATTAATAAAGGTAATTAATTTAAGACAATTAATTAATTATTTAATGAAGAATGATAATTAATTAAGGATAATTAATTAAGAATTAATAATAAAAGAAGGAGGTTAATTAACCTATTGTTAAAGGATGATTAATTGAAATAATTTGTAATGAATGTTATTTAACCAGGATTTGTAATCCATAAGAGATTAATCTGTTTTGAATTAATAAGACACTTACCTGATCTTACATATGAATGTTTGGATTCTATTTGATGATTGAACTGTTTGATATTTCTGATTGAGATGCCCTGTTTTGATTTGAGCGATGTTTACTGTAATTTATTATCTGTGATATGCACATCTGTGATTGTGAATATGGGATAAGCGTTGCAATTGGTTTGTACCGCTTGTCAAAAATATAAGCGTTATAGTTTATACCGCTTATTAAATAGATTGCTGTATTTGAATCTGTGCTGATTGATGTTGTGCACTATTGTGTTGAACCCCTGGACCACACTATACACACACAAATATGGATTTCACGTGGAAATCAGTTAAGTCCCAGATTTTTAAATAGTTTTGAATTTGAATTTTAAATTCAAATAGTTTTGGAAATAAATTAAGTTTGATATGAAAAACTTTGAAAAAGTGTTTTAAGAATAAAAGTTATTTTGAATACTAATAGAGATTTGGAATTTGAATAATTTGATTTAAATTGGAATTCAATATTTGATATTGAATTCTATATTCAGTATTTATAATATAAATGAAATCAGATTTTTCCGAAACGAAAACTATTTGTTTTTCAAATGATAAAAGGCTTTCATATGAGAAATGAATTTCCAATTTATATTAAAGGGATTTCAAGTTTGAATTGAAATTGATTTTTCAAGTTAGGGATAAATCTTTGGAAACGAGTTTCAAAAGCTAAAAACTAAAATCTTGACTTAATGATTTAAATGAGTAAATCAATTTGAATGGAAATTGTTTTGAAATCCGTAACGGGATCTTTGTGAAACTAACTGAACTTTGTGAAATAAATCTTTTGTTTAAAAGATTTAAAATGGAAATTGGTTTAAACCATTTGAATGAAAGTTTTGAATTATTAAGTTGTGACTTAATTGAAATCCCATATCCATATGTTTTAAATGTCGCGCTCACTATTCGGTTTAGCCGGGAGAGGACCTTTGTGTCATATATCCCATTCCGAATATGTGATACGTCGTTATGGATAGCATTTGAAGACCGGCGGTGAAGACCGGGTATTTGCGAGAACGATAGGACGACCTATCGATTGTCTCTGCACTGAGTTGCTCCGGTATAGAGATTCCCTAAGTGATGGGAAGTCCGATCGGGATTGTGAATACCCGGATTGCAAGGGCTTCTTTGGAAGTGCCTTCGGTTCTGTTCGAGCCCGGAACAGACTTGTATGGATTGTGTGTCTGACATTACAATTTGAGATATAAAGCAGATTTCTTTCAAATGCATTTCTGTTGGTGGCGGAGAATTTATTCTTTTAGCTTAACACCCTTCTCTGAGACGTACGAGCTCAGAGGTTATGTAGTTGAAGGTTATCAGCGATATATTCCCAATTTGGTAATGTGACATGCTAAGTGCTGCTGTGTAATGATCATTGTTTGATCATTTGTGATAGGATCATTTGTTTGATCAATTATCTTTGTGATCATTACTTCGAGCATTTGTTGACCCAAAGCATAGCTTTGTACCAAAGCGTAGCTTTGTGGACGAAACTTCGTCGAGCCTCACAAATCGGTAATGGTCGAAACAGGAATTGTGCGGCAAGGTTTCAGGGGTAGCTCCCCTAGGGTATGACCATTCCTTCTGGAAAAGGGTAGTATCATGGTATGGAGCCCAGATACTTACTCATGTGGACACACTATATTTATTTGTGTGTGATGTTGGTTTAGAGGATCCTCGTTTAAAGGTCCCAAAGGACCGGGGGTGGCATATCTGAGGGTTTGTAATATCCCTTGGGAAAAGGGGTTCCTGGCCTTGTTTGGCAGAGAACGGTTTGGTTCTCGGGGTGTCCCGCGAGAGGCGTTCCCATGTGGCAATAGGAAGTTCCTTAGCCTGACCAATGTTGGAAAAATCCAAAGAAACAATACGCGCCTTGTACGGTTTTAGTTGTATAACCTGCCATGGAATGTGGCGGTAACCTGCTATTGAACATGGCAGCTATAGTAGGCATAGTTCGAAATGTCTATGCTGGCTAAGATTTATATTCTATTTTCGAAATGTTTTCTGCACTGTGAACTTATAATAATAATATCAAAGAAATTCACGTATCAAGCATGTTTGACTATCATAAGGAGAAATCTCCTCCGATTCTGCGTTTGCATTGTGTGTGTGTGGGGAGGCCATATGGTAGTCTCATTTTTCAAAAAAAAGCATTGCGATTTTCAAAAGGATAAATCTTTTGATTGTTTTTAAAGACAAACTGTTTTTGTTTGCTCATACCAGTCCCACGACTGAACTGGAGTTTATTGTTCCTTTCCTAAACTCTGGGTGCCCACAATTTTTTCCACACGGGCAGTCTAGAGTTTATTTTTCAGATAGTTAGGTTTAGTAGATCATCTGGAGCTGTTTCAGTCTTTGGATCACACCGTACTTGCTTGTCTTGGTGCAATCTTGTTGGTGGATCGAGCTAGGAGTTTTGGGGCTCTGTTTTTGGAGCTATTGGATCAGAGTCGCAGTATTGGATCTGTAAAGACTTATCTCATTTCGTGTTATATTCCGCTGTATTCTATGTTGTATATTCTCTGATGTTGATGATTATCATTGTATCAAATTGAAGTATCAGATATTGTATTTATGTTATATTAGTGATATCATCTTTTATTTCCGCTGTGTTATTTATCATTTAATGGTGTTGCAAGCTCCCGCGATACGAATTTTATGTTGTTTATCGGACATCGATTTCGGGTCATGACAGATTGGTATCAGAGCTAAAGGTTGAGTAAGAACTTTAGCTATAGAGTGTAACACCTTAGATGGCTCATTAGAGATAGGGTGAAGTATACCTTAGAATGAGTGCAACCAGTGGAATTAAATTCCAAATTTCTTAATCTATTCTTTTTATCTGTTGATATTCTCTAAGATATTTCGTCCGAATGCCTAAATTGGTTTCTTACTATTCACAGATGGTAAGAAATGAGTGGAAGAAGAGAACGAAATAGGAGACAGGAAAGTACCACTTCAGCTGGTCAAAGCCCTGAACAACAGATATTCCCATTCAATCCCAATCAAATCTGTTTGATTTATATCAAAGTTTTCTAGACTGGGTGGAAAGCCGTTCACTGGCAAAGAAACCGTTATCGAAACACAAGCCTGGATTCGATCATGTGAAATGATTTTTAAGGGACTAAAGTTAGAAGATGATCAGAAGCGATTGATAGCTTTTTGGCAACTCCAAGAAGAAGCATTAATTTGGTGGGAAATTGTTACCGTGGATGAGTCGGCCGATGAATTTACTTGGAGTCGTTTCAAAAAAGTGTTCAAGCAGCGATATATGCCGTCTGCTGGTATCTCTAGAATGTACCAGGAGTTTATGGATTTAGAGCAAGGAAGTTTATCATTTGAGGAATACTTGAATAAATTTATTGAATTATCTCGATTGGGCCCAGAATTGGTGAATACACCGTTGAAGAAGAACGAAAAGTTTATTCGAGGAATTAACAAGGAATTTCAAGAACAGATGACTACTCACGTTAAGGAATCTTTTTATGAATTAATCGATATGGGCTATGATATGATACTCTGGAAAAGCAAAAAGATCCAGAGCAGAATGGAGATATAAGTAATCTGAATTGGAGAAAAAGGAAGTTTGGCGGAAAGAAATCGAAGAAAAATAAAGGAAAGAAGAATAAGCAGAAGAAAAAGAAGGATGTTACTTGTCTCAATTGTTTGGAGAAAGGTCACTACTCGGATAAATGCAAGAATGATTGGAAGCCAGGGTTGAGAGAGCCATTTATGAGGTCGGATCAGGAATCAACAGGATGCTATAAATGTCGTAAGCCGGGACATAGGATCAACAACTGTCTAGCAAAGAAGCAAGCTCTAGTAAGAAATGTGTATGCAATCAGAGATAATTCTTCAACCTCAACATCTAATTAAGGAAATGAATTTTATAAGGTAATCTTCTCGTTTGCGATTAAACTGTTCGAAATTTGTTCGACACTGGAACTATCCTTAGTTTTATTCTCAGCAATTCGTAAATGAATTGAATCTTGAATCTGAAATCGTAATCAAATCTATTTCTATCTATTCCATTAGGTTTCGCTACATTCTACGAACGGTTAGTTAACCCTCCGAACTAACCAATACCCCTGTGTACTTCGTAGACCAGATAACCCAATTGTTTCGTAGTTAATTGAGTTGTTCTTATATCTATTGTTCATAATTCTGATTTGGTAAGCCAAATGCAGAATTGATATCCAGTTTGATCTGAAAAGATATTTCTCTATCTTTCATCTATCATTGTTATCTCCTTGGCGAATTTCGAGGACAAAATTCCTTTTAAGGGGGGAAGTCTGTAACGATCCCAGTTTTATAGACGAATTTAAATTTATAATTTAATTGAATTTTAGATTTAATTATGGATTTGGTTGAATTTTTCAAATTTAATAAGAAATTTATATTTATTTGTTTTTGGATTTGACTTGAAACTCAAAAATGAATATTTTCAGTTGAACTGAATTATAAATAAAGTGTTTAAAATAAAATAAAAATACGTATCAATATTGAATATAAGTGATAAGTGTAAAATATAAATAAAATAAAATACACGTTATACATTTAATGTTTGAAAAATTTAAAATTTATATAGATAAAAATAACAACATTGAATTCATTAATATTGTGAAGCAATAAGATAATAGCCTGGAAATTAAATCAAGCAAGCAAATAAAAAAAATCAAAGTTTATGTTTATTATATAGTTATAAAATAAACCATAATGGAATACATATAGGTTGCATATAAATTATGTAAACCAGGGAAGTAACAAAGAGAGTAAACAAAATACTTAGACACAGACAAAACAAGCTGTAGCCGAGTGCAAAGTAGAAGAAAAATTTGTACATACATAATAATAAAATAGCATAGGAGTGTAGACAAAGAAGTACACATGCATTTAATACCCCATCTCTACTTTGCATAAAAATCGAATTCTCAGCCAACAAAAGATAAGATAAAGTATGAAGAAGCATAGGTGGTAAACATAAAAAAAAAAAGAAGCAAGCTTATCCATCCTTGATCTTGAGAAAAATGTCACATATTTTTTTTATTTAGTGGATAGAGAGGACGATGTGATTTTAGGGTTTAGTAACCCATTTTGTTTGACGTTGGATTTGGGTCTCGTGCATCATCGTGGGATTATTGGAGGGTGTCGCAAGCATGGGAATCGATGCGTGGATGTGTGAGGCAGCTCTGGAAAAAGTGCCGAGGTTTCTGGTCGATCGGGTTGACGTCGGCGAGTATTTTTGGTGGCTCGAATTTGTATCCCTGTTGGTCGATATTGTTCGATTTCGCGTGGGTTGTGTTTTCGAGTTTTTGAGTTGTCAGGGTGGATGTTGGTGAGGTTGCCGATGAGTTGAAGGTTGCGACGCCGGCCAGTGATGGTCGCTGTGTTCGTGCAAGTGCACGTATACGTGCACAGGTCTACTCGTTGGAATAGGCTTGGATAGAGTAAATACTGGGAGAGGAGTAAAGAAAAAGGAAGGGGGAAGGAGGATCGGGCCGGTAAGGTGATGGGCTGGAGTTTGGGCCCATGTTCTTATGCGTGTTAACAGTTTTTGAAAAAATAAATAAAGGAAAAAGTAAATAAAAGCCAGTTTGATAAAAATTAGAAGAAGTGAGGTAAGGGGTCAACTAAATTTTCACGCAGGAATTTGGTAGTTGGCACGAGGTCTTGATGTTCAGTCTCGGGTTCCAAAATTTTCAGTTTTGAAGCCTATGACAATCCAAGAAAACTTAATTTCTAAACTTTCATTTTTAAATTAATGCTTATAGTTAAGTTGAAACATGTAATTAAAGGCTTTAAAACGAAGATATTTTACATTGATTAAGTTCAAAATGTTTTAAACCTATAATTTTAAAAGAGTTACATTTTACATAAGCTTAATTATGTAATAAAGGAGTTAATCAAGTGTCTCTAAATGGTTCGCATAAAGGTTAAGCTAACTTATGTAATTAAGGACAATTAATCAACGATTAGAAGTCAAATAAAGTAGGGAATAACTAATTTAAGAATGATAATTCTCTTAAAGGTAAATTAACTTATGGCAGTAATTAAGGAATCATTTTTTAAGGATTAATTTATTAATCATTGTAATTAATTAAAAATAATTAGATGTTAATAAGGTAAATTAATTTATAATTAAGGATTCATTAGTTAATATAATTAATAAATGAAGATTAAATTTATGAGAACAATTAAATGGGAATTAATTAAATGGTGATTAATTAAGGTAATTAATTTAAGACAATTAACTAATTAATTAATGAAGAATGATAATTAATTAAGGATAATTAATTAAGAATTAATAATAAAAGAAGGAGGTTAATTAACCTATTGTTAAAGGATGATTAATTGAAATAATTTGTAATGAATGTTATTCAACCAGGATTTGTAATCCATAAGAGATTAATCTGATTTGAATTAATAAGACACTTACCTGATCTTACATATGAATGTTTGGATTCTATTTGATGATTGAACTGTTTGATATTTCTGATTGAGATGCCCTGTTTTGATTTGAGCGATGTTTACTGTAATTTATTATCTGTGATATGCACATCTGTGATTGTGAATATGGGATAAGCGTTACAATTGGTTTGTACCGCTTGTCAAAAATATAAGCGTTATAGTTTATACCGCTTATTAAATAGATTGCTGTATTTGAATCTGTGCTGATTGATGTTGTGCACTATTGTGTTGAACCCCTGGACCACACTATACACACACAAATATGGATTTCACGTGGAAACCAGTTAAGTCCCAGATTTTTAAATAGTTTTGAATTTGAATTTTAAATTCAAATAGTTTTGGAAATAAATTAAGTTTGATATGAAAAACTTTGAAAAAGTGTTTTAAGAATAAAAGTTATTTTGAATACTAATAGAGATTTGGAATTTGAATAATTTGATTCAAATTGGAATTCAATATTTGAAATTGAATTCTATATTCAGTATTTATAATATAAATGAAATCAGATTTTTCCGAAACGAAAACTATTTGTTTTCAAATGATAAAAGGCTTTCATATGAGAAATGAATTTCCAATTTATATTAAAGGGATTTCAAGTTTGAATTGAAATTGATTTTTCAAGTTAGGGATAAATCTTTGGAAACGAGTTTCAAAAGCTAAAAACTAAAATCTTGACTTAATGATTTAAATGAGTAAATCAATTTGAATGGAAATTGTTTTGAAATCCGTAACGGGATCTTTGTGAAACTAAGTGAAATTTGTGAAATAAATCTTTTGTTTAAAAGATTTAAAATGGAAATTGGTCCAAACCATTTGAAAGAAAGTTTTGAATTATTAAGTTGCGACTTAATTGAAATCCCATATCCATATGTTTTAAATGTCGCGCTCACTATTTGGTTTAGCCGGGAGAGGACCTTTGTGTCATATATCCCATTCTGAATATGTGATACGTCGTTATGGATAGCATTTGAAGACCGGTGGTGAAGACCGGGTATTTGCGAGAACGATAGGACGACCTATCGATTGTCTCTGCACTGAGTTGCTCCGGTATAGAGATTTCCTAAGTGATGGGAAGTCCGATCGGGATTGTGAATACCCGGATTGCAAGGGCTTCTTTGGAAGTGCCTTCGGTTCTGTTCGAGCCTGGAACAGACTTGTATGGATTGTGTGTCTGGCATTACAATTTGAGATATAAAGCAGATTTCTTTCAAATGCATTTCTGTTGGTGGCGGAGAATTTATTCTTTTAGCTTAACACCCTTCTCTGAGACGTACGAGCTCAGAGGTTATGTAGTTGAAGGTTATCAGCGATATATTCCCAATTTGGTAATGTGACATGCTAAGTGCTGCTATGTAATGATCATTGTTTGAGCATTTGTGATAGGATCATTTGTTTGATCATTTATCTTTGTGATCATTACTTTGATCATTTGTTGACCCAAAGCATAGCTTTGTACCAAAGCGTAGCTTTGTGGACGAAACTTCGTCGAGCCTCACAAATCGGTAATGGTCGAAACAGGAATTGTGCAGCAAGGTTTCAGGGGTAGCTCCCCTAGGGTATGACCATTCCTTCAGGAAAAGGGTAGTATCATGGTATGGAGCCCAGATACTTACTCATGTGGACATACTATATTTATTTATGTGTGATGTTTGTTTAGAGGATCCTCGTTTAAAGGTCCCAAAGGACCGGGGGTGGCATATCTGAGGGTTTGTAATATCCCTTGGGAAAAGGGGTTCCCGGCCTTGTTTGGTAGAGAACGGTTTGGTTCTCGGGGCTTCCCGCCAGAGGCGTTCCCATGTGGCAATAGGAAGTTCCTTAGCCTGACCATTTGTTGGAAAAATCCAAAGAAACAATACGCGCCTTGTACGGTTTTAGTTGTATAACCTGCCATGGAATGTGGCGGTAACCTGCTATTGAACATGGTAGCTATAGTAGGCATAGTTCGAAATGTCTATGCTGGCTAAGATTTATATTCTATTTTCGAAATGTTTTCTGCACTGTGCACTTATAATAATAATATCAAAGAAATTCACGTATCAAGCATGTTTGACTATCATAAGAAGAAATCTCCTCCGATTCTGCGTTTGCATGGTGTGTGTGTGGGGAGGCCTTATGGTAGTCTCATTTTTCAAAAAAAAGCATTGCGATTTTCAAAAGGATAAATCTTTTGATTGTTTTTAAAGACAAACTGTTTTTGTTTGCTCATACCAGTCCCACGACTGACCCGGAGTTTATTGTTCCTTTCCTAAACTCTGGGTGCCCACAATTTTTTCCGCACGGGCAGTCTAGAGTTTATTTTTCAGATAGTTAGGTTCAGTAGATCATCTGGAGCTGGTTCAGTCTCTGGATCACACCGTACTTGCTTGTCTTGGTGCAATCTTGTTGGTGGATCGAGCTAGGAGTTTTGGAGCTCTGTTTTTGGAGCTATTGGATCAGAGTCGCAGTATTGGATCTGTAAAGACTTATCTCATTTCGTGTTATATTCCGCTGTATTCTATGTTGTATATTCTCTGATGTTGATGATTATCATTGTATCAAATTGATGTACCAGATATTGTATTTATGTTATATTAGTGATATCATCTTTTATTTCCGCTGTGTTATTTATCATTTAATGGTGTTGCAAGCTCCCGCGATACGAATTTGATGTTGTTTATCGGACATCGATTTCGGGTCGTGACAAACGCTGCTTGGATGGAAGGAGGTGCGGTGGTCAGAGGGGCGCGGTTTCTAATCGCCGTGAGCACCGTGGCAAACGCCATTTGTCGAGGTGAGTTGGGTTCAGGGTTGAACAGAAAGGTTAGATTTTGATTTTTATGTGATAATGGGTTTCTAGAGAGTGGAAGTGATCGAGTAGGCCAACGGTGACTTGGTGGTAGGTGGCGACTCGACCGGAGGTGGCGGAGGGTCTCGTGCACGTGCACGGCCTTGACGTCGTGCCTGGGGATTTTCTGTTGTTCAAATTTAACTTAAGTTTAAATCTTGATTTACTGGAAAAAAAAAAAGGAAAAGAAGAAGAGACGTGGGGACAGGGAGAGGTCTCGGGGAAGATAGGGAAGGAATTCGAGTGTTACTCGAGAAAATTGGGGAGATGGCTCTGGTCTTTCTTCCCATGGATGTAAAATCATAATAGTAGACCAAGTAAACTACTTTAAAACCAATTTAAGTGATCATTGATTTATAATTTAGATTTTTACTTAATGATTTAAAGTAATAAATTTATTAATTAAGACCTAATAATTGATTTCAAAATAATTTATTAATTTAATAATTTAAAAAGGAATAGGAATTAATTTGTAAATTAAGTTAATTAAAATGGATAATTTATTATTTAAATTAATTAATGATTTGGGTTAATTAAATAAATAATTAAAGATTTAATTACTTAATTAAGGTTTAAAGATTTATTAATTAAGGAGTAATTACTTAGTTATTGCAAATTTATTTAAAGATAATAAATTAAGGATTAATTATTAATGAAGAGTTAATTAATGATTTCATTAAAAGATAGTTTATTAAATGTTTTGAAATTAATTGATTATTAATTTACTATGACTAGCGAACTTACACATAGAAATCTATCTTATTTAAATTAATCAGATGATTAAATTGACCCTATTTATGGATGTTTGGATTATATTGGATGATGAATTGTTTGATATCCCTGACATGTGATGCTTTGTGTTATATCCTGATTCATATTGTGACCTGTAATGTAATTAATTATCTGTGATGTAATTCATTACCTGTTATATTTATATCTGTGGTCTGTGAATGAAGACAAGCGTTATAGTTTATATCGCTCATCAGATATATTGTCGTATTTGATCTGTGATGATTGAATGATGTTGCACTATTGTGTTAAACCCTTGAACCACACTCATACACACATAAATATGGATTTCACGTGGAAATCGGTTAAGTCAGAGATTTCTAAATAAGTTTGAATTTGAATTTTTAATTCAAATAGTTTTGGAAATAAATTAAGTTTTTATGTGGAAAACTTTTGAAAAGCTGTTTTAAGAATAAAAGTTGTTTTTGAATAACTAATAAAGATTTGAAATTTGAATAATCGGATTTAAATTGAAATTAAAAAATCTGAAATCGAATTCTATATTCAGTATTTATGATTTATAAAGAATTATACAAGTCATACGAATTTTAAACCATTCTTAAAGTATTGTTGTGAGAATTTGAATTAACTCAAAGATTTTTAACTTGTGTAAATAGAATCGGGTTTTTCCAAAATAAAACTATTGTTCCTAAATGATAAAAAGCTTTCATATGAGTAATGAACTTCCAATTTATATTAAAAAAATTTAAGTTAAATTGAAAATGATTTTCCAAGTTATGAATGAATCTTTGGAAACAAGTTTTGAAAGCTATGAGATAAATCTTTGATTTAAAGATATAAACGAGTTAATTCAATTGAAACGGAAATTGTTTTGAAATCCATAAATGAATCTTTGTGAAACTGAGTGAACTTTGTGAAATAAATCTTTTTGTTTAAAAAGATTTGAAATGGTAATTTGTTTAAACCATTTGAAAGAAAGTTTGGAATTATTAAGTTGTGACTTAATTGAAATCCCATATCCATATGTTTTAAATGTTGCGCTCACTATTCGGGTTAGCCAGGAAAGGACCTTTAGGTCGTATAACCCATTTCGAATATGTGATACATCGTTATGGATAGCATTTGAAGATCGGTGGTGAAGACCAGGTATTTGCGAGAACGATAGGATGACCTATCGATTGTCTCTGAACTGAGTTGCTCCGGTATAGAGATTCCCTAAGTGATGGGAAGTCCAATCGGGATTGTGAATACCCGGATTTGCAAGGGCTTCTTTGGAAGTGCCATCGGTTCTGTTCGAACCCAGTACAGACTTGCATGGATTGTTATGTCTGACATTACAATTTGAGATATAAAGCAGATTTCTTTCAAATATATTTCTGTTGGTGGCGGAGAATTTATTCTCTTAGCTTAATACCCTTCTCTGAGACGTACGAGCTCAGAGGTTATGTAGTTTAGGTTATCAGTGATATATTCTCATCTTGGTAATGTGGCATGCTGAGTGTTGCTGTGAAATGATCATTGTTTGATCATTTTTGATATGATCATTTGTTTGATCATTTATCTTTGTGATCATTACTTTGATCATTTGTTGACCCAAAGCGTGGCTTTGTACCAAAGCATAGCTTTGTGGACGAGACTTCATCGAGCCTCACAAACCGGTAATGGTCGAAATAGGAATTGTGCGGCAAGGTTTTCAGGGATAGCATCCCTAGGGTATGACCATTCCTTTTGGAAAAGCGTAGTATCATGGAATAGAGCCCAGATACTTACTCATGTGGACACACTATATTATTTATTGTGTGATGTTGTTGGTTAGAGAGCTCTCGTTTAAAGGTCCCAAAGGACCGGGAGTGGCATATCTGAGGTTTTGTATATTCCCCCGGGAAGGGGGGTAGCCGGCCTTGTTTGGCAGAGATCCAGTTGGGTTCTCGGGGCGTCCTTCCAGAGGCGTTTCCATGTGGCAGTGGGAAGTTCCTTGGCCTGACATTTGGTGGAAAATCCATTCATCCAATACGAGCCTTTTACGGTATTAGTTGTATTACCTACCACTACTTATGGTGGTGCCCCACTGTTTGGATGGTAGCTATAGTAGGCATAGTTCGAAATGTCTATGTTGGCTAAGATTTATATCTTTACTTTCGAAATGATTTTTCATACATTATGCACTAGTAATAATATCAAATGTTTCTTTTTAATGCGTATCAAGCATCTTTGACTATCATAAGGAGAAATCTCCTCCGATTCTGCGTTTGCATTGTGTGTGTGTGCGGGAGGCCTTATGGTAGTCTCATTTGTAAAAAGCATTACGAATTGATTTTTAAATATTTCGTTGTCTGTTTTTAAAGATAAACTGTTTTTATTTGCTCACACCAGTCCCATGACTGATCCAGAGTTTATTGTTTCTTTCCTAAACTCTGGGTGCTCAAATTTTTTCTACACGGGCAGTCTAGATTAGATTCAGTGGATTACCTGGAGCTAGTTCAGTCTTTGGATATGGACGAGACTTGCTTAGCTTGGTGCAATCTTGATGGTGGATCGAGCTTGGAGTTATGGAGCTTTGTCTTTGGAGCTTTTTGGATCAGAGTTGCAGTATTATATTCTGAGAAGACTTATTTCATATGGCATCATGTTCCGATGTATTCTATGTTGTATATTCTCTGATGTTGATGATTATCATTGTATCAAATTGATGTATCAGATATTGTATTCATGTTATATCAGTGATATCATCTTTTATTTCCGCTGTGTTATTTATCATTTAATGGTGTTGCAAGCTCCCGCGAAACGAATTTAATGTTGTTTGTTGGACATCGAGTTCGGGTCGTGGCACTAATAACTTGTACATATGTATATATCAAATCTAGCTCCAGAAATAAAAACTGAGTTTTGTTAATCAAAACGAATATACAATAAAACTGCTACAGTAGTCTTTGCACTTTGAAACTAAAAAATGAACGTCGATGATGCGTGCACTCATCATCGAAATTATTTTCCAACGACAGAGAGGGAAGTACAGTACTTATTTTCTTTAAAATTGTTTTAAAACATTTCTTTCAAATCATCTTGAAATATTTATATTAGAAAATACTTCCAAATAATATTTATATTATATTCCAAAATCTTTCGAAAGAAATTTTCAAAATCACGAAACTTAAGTTCTCAAATTCCACTTTATATTCATTTTATTTGTAAATATTTTTTTCAATCGATATTTATAAAATTTCACTACTTAACAACCATGTATATAACCAACAACTATATCATTTATAGAATTTATTATTTTATATACAAAATATATAACATGCAGAATTGTTTCATTTACGTATATTTCAAAACAACATTGTGTAGGTCTGTCCTATTAAGTGTTTAGAAATCCCTATCGATGTCATAGCATTCTATGTACCGACCAGAATTTATAAATACAAAATCGAACAAATTAGCACAATACAACCTTTATAACACTAACAAATACACTCTCTCATACATATACACTCAGCGACTCAGTCTAGGGTGTTCCTACCCTAATTTATATGAATCAGACCCCACAAAGCTAAGGTTATCGCTAAACCAAAGCTCTGATACCAACTGTAATAACCTGCCTTTTCGGACGTTTTAAGCTGACACACATGGCGGACTCAAACCATTCAAAAGGGGAGATCGTTATAGGGTAAATAAGAAAAAGAGAAGAATAAAACAGATACAGAATCTCACAGTGGAATGACAAAATATAATAATCAAATAAAAATTCAAGAAGCCATTTTATAAATAAATTTAATTATTCTTTTACAACACAAAAATTAGAGTTACATAAATAGGAACAAATAAATAAATAATGCAACGGAACAACATGATGCAGCGGAATAAATTTAGTGAATAATAATAGTACAAATCTTTACCTTCATCCTCTAGAAAGCAGTCTTCGATAAGCTGAAAAGCTCAGACTGACCTGATCGAATAGAAAAGACAAAACACTCAAGTCAGAACTAAAAGATCTTATGTAAGTTAAATCAACAATAAACAAATATGAGTGTAATGTCGTCAGAGATGTTTACGGGTTTGACATCTTCTATCTAGTGTCTCACGTAGGTGCAATAACTTAAGAAATGTTCGAGATTTTCATCTCCTATGGATCCATTAAACTATCTAACATGTAGTAAAATACGCTATTATAATATGTCTACATTAAAGTAAAAGTATTAAAACAGCGTTACGGCATTACCTATATCACCCTTAACACATTTCATATATTCCCGTAGTCTACACAATGCCGTAAGCTCCACCAAACCGGTGGTTTGCCAAGAGAACACCCCGCAAGTACGGTACAAAACAAGCTTGTAGAAGGTGCTCTAGGACATTTGAACACGACGCTCGAAGAAATGCAGGATAGATTTATGGATTGTAGAACCGGGCTGGTGGTAACACATAATAGCTACTACCGTCCACCTCGGAACACACTCCTAAATCAAAAATCAAGGGGTGGCCACTAAATCTTCACAAAGTCATAATATAGTATCGAAGAAGCATGTCCGATCGGAGGAATGATCTCATTGGCCCAAGTATAGCTCCTGTTTTAGTCATATCTAAGCTGACTCACGGGAGTCAGGGTCATGTCAATAGCTCGTACAGAAATCGTTTGCCAAACAATCCAACTTCATTTATGGAATATCCACTAAGTACACAGTTTTTAAAGTGGTTTTTGACATTGGCAAAGTGTATGACAATATCTGGTCCCTGTCTCTTTAACAACCAAACGCCTATTTCACAAAGGATGGTTCTTTTACATTTTCAAATAGTTAATTCACAATTTATATCAAAATATCATATCCAATTCCAAATTATATTCTCTTTAGAAATCATATTATAATTCCAAATGATGGCCTCAGCAACTGCAGCAGCCGATTCTTCCGCCGCCGCCACTTCTTCAATTGCCGCTGCCACCAATCCAGCTGTCACCGATGATGAAGATCGGGAGGGCTGGCAGGAGGTCCGCCGTCGTGGAAAGCAGAAACTAGATGCCCCTTCTAATCCATGGTCAAACCCTAAAACAACTACATCTCTTTTTAAATTCAATAAATCACAGGGTGTTAGATCATGGTCGGATTTATTTGATAAACACGTCTCTATCAAAGAAGATGTTATCTTCCACCAACCAGCTAAGGACGATACAGGTGATTTTGCTATTATAGATGACTTGGATTACAAGTTATCCAATGAGATGTGGAATAACTCAATATTCATTTATCTTACGGGTAAACGACCATACTATGTGCATTTTAATGCGTATATTAAAAGGATCTGGAAACCTGAAGGCTCATGGGAAATTTTCTCTAGAGATAATGGTTTTTTCTTAGTAAAGTTTGAAAATCATGCTGATTTTGATAAAGTATTAAATGGGGGTCCCTGGTTTATGGATAGTAGACTTATTTTTATGAAAAAATGGGATGCTAATTTCCAATTTGAAAGAGACATGTTAGACTCGTATCCTATTTGGGTAAGGTTAAATAATCTACACCTATCTCTGTGGAATGCTAGGGGCATTAGTAAACTTGCTAGTCTTATTGGTAAACCTTTGGACATTGATGATTTCACCAGAAATGTTAAAAGGCTTAAATTTGCAAGAGTGTTAATAGAAGTGACAGCTGATGCTACTTTTCCCAAAATAATCAGAGCAAAAGATAATAAAGGAAGAATTTATGAACAAGAGGTGGAATATGAGTTTATTCCACCGAGATGTAAGCAATGCAGTTGTTTCGGACATAGTGATTTACAATGCCCAAATACAACTACTCAAAAGTGGATCCCCAAAGTTTCAGCACCAAACCATACTGCTTCTACTAATACACTGACTGAACAAACTTCTAAACTGCCTGAGCACCCTAGTAGCTCAGTGCCAAAAAATAGCCTAGACCATAATAACTACAAAGATTTACAACAGACTAACTATGAAGCTGGCTTTAATACTGGAAGTCCCACACCTGAGGAGAGGCAGTCCAATCTGGAAGGGCAGCATTGTTTAACAGAGCAGAATAAGAATCCACCACTGCAAAATCTTGTTCAAATAAATGAGTCTCCACTGAGTGAACATTCTCTTCAGAATAAAGCTGATCAAGGTAATCCCTGCATGGTTGAAACTCCTGTTGAAATTCATTCCCCTGGACGCTCAGCAACTGCGGAGTTAGAGCTTTCAATTGCAATGTCCCCAACAAGGTCTGCAACTGCTTGTCAACATAATAAGTATCTGGCAAATGCTGAGGCACATCATAATAAATCTCCTGCAACTGTTGCTGTTGTACAACATGATGATACACCTAATAATATACAGGAAATTAATCAGATGGGAATTGAATTGGATGTGGAATCCATAAACTCAGAAGAGGAGGTTTATTTTTCTGACCAATATACTAAAGAAAATCCAAAATATGTGGAACAATTCAATGACAAAAACAAAGAAAAAAAGAAAAATAGGAACACTTTGGCTCGTGTAACAAGGAGCCAATCCAGACATTCTTAATGTCTATTATATGTTGGAATGTAAGGGGTCTAAATGGTGAAGCTAGAAGATTAGACCTCTTTAATTTAAGAAATAAAGTTAATCCTACCATAATTGCTTTTCTTGAGAATAAGATGGGGGATAGTAGTATTCAGATATTTGCTAACATGTTTGGTAAAGATTGGGAATGGATAGACAATAATTCAGCATCGTCTAAAGGTCGTATACTGATCACTTGGCACAAATCCATATGGAACCTATCTATCAAAGATAAATCTGAACAACATATTACTGTTACTTGTAATAATGTAGGTGGTTTGAATTTCATATGCACTTTTGTTTATGCCCATAACTGGGCTTCTCTTCGCAGACAATTATGGTCTTATTTAGTTCAAACATCAAAGCAAATTAATAATAATTGGATGGTAATGGGGGATTTTAATGCAGTTTTTAAAACTAATGAGAAAAGAGGTGGAAGTACCCTTAGACTATCCCAAACAGAGGAGTTCAACAAGTGTGTTGTAGCAGCTGGCCTCTCTGAAGCTATCCACTTTGGCCTGAAATTTACTTGGTTTAGTGGAGAAGTTAAAAAAATTGCCTGCAGACTTGATAGAGTTCTTATAAATGACAAAATTCTAACAAGCATCCCAAATTTGAAAATATCAGTTCTTCCTAGCTCAACAAGTGATCATTCCCCATTACATATTCAATTTAATCAACAAGCTAACTCATTGAAAGGAAAACCTTTTAGATATGGAAACCACTGGCACCAAATTGAAGGATATGCTGATGTTGTAGACTTCAATAACATTACTAAAACTGATGGAAATTGCTGGTTTTCCATGGTCATGATGCTAAGAGAGTTAAAAAAGAGATTGAAGAAATGGAATAGAGAAAGGAATAAAACAAAGGATACTATAAGTCATTTACAACAAAAATGTGAACAGATGCAGACCCTTCTTGATACGGACCCTCTTGATGATGATAGAATCTCAAATTATTTTTCTACACAACAGAAACTTAAAGAGGCATTGCACTTACAAGCTATACAAGCTAAACAAATGGCAAAGGAGAAATGGCTCACTCAAGGAGATGAATGTACCAAATTTTTCTATGCTAAGATGTCTTATAGGAGGAACTGCAATGCTCTTATTAACTCTATAAATGACCAGGGGGATATAGCAACTAATATATCCCAATTTGAACAGGGAGCCATATCTTATTTCACAAATTTATATAATAGTGAGATTAAGATAACATTACCTCCTATTAATTGCAGGGCTATAATATCTGATGTGGGAAGGCAAATGTTGCAAGAGACTGTTACTGAGGAAGAAGTAAGGGCTGCTGTCTTCTCCATTCACATAGACTCCTCCCCAGGACCTGATGGTTGGAATTCCAAGTTCTATCAATTGCACTGGCAACATCTGAAAAATCAATTATTAGAAGCTATTCAGGAATCTTTCAACACTGGCAAAATTCTTCATGAATTAAATCACACATTTATCACTCTTATCCCAAAGGTAGAAAGCCCTACTATGATTGAAGAATTTAGACCTATTGCATGCTGTAATGTGCTATATAAGATCCTCAGCAAGGTAATATGCAACAGACTTACAAAAGTCCTCCCTGATCTAATTTCTGAATGTCAATCTGCTTTTATAAAAGGAAGACACATTTCTGAAAATTCTTTACTAGCTCATGAACTAATTAGAAATTTCAACAAACCTGGAGCTGACAAAATGTGTCTAAAGATTGATCTACAAAAAGCATATGATAAAATTAATAGACAATTCATTATACATGTACTACACTGTATGAATTTTCCTACTTCTTTGATCAATCTCATTGAAGAATGCATATCTACCCCCACATATTCAATAATTATTAATGGTAACCCCAAAGGATATATAACTAGCAACAGGGGTTTGAGACAAGGTGATCCCCTCTCCCCCTACTTATTTGCAGTTGCCATGGAATTCTTTACACTACAAATGGAAATAGCTTGTCACAATTCTTTGATTCAGCCTCTGTTTAAACATAACCCTAATGTCAATCATCTTTTATATGCTGATGATTTGATAATTGCTATTAGAGCTTCCTCTTCTGCAGCTCAGGGTTTACTACACATATTTGATCAATTACAGTTATTTGTGGGACTTGAACTAAATACTAATAAGTCCAAATGCTACTTTAGCAAATACTGTACATCCAAAAATCAGATCCTGGAAATTTTGCAAATTAAGGAAGGACAACTTCCTGTCAAGTATCTTGGAGTTCCTTTATCAACTAATGTAATTACTGATCGTGAATGTGGTGAACTAGTTGGTAAAATCAGAGACAAACTCAATGGTTGGAGCTCTAAATTACTTTCTTTTGCTGGCAGAATTGAATTGGTACACACAGTTATCACTGCTAAAGTTAGATTTTGGCTTCAAACATTTCACATTCCTGATAGTTCAATTGAGAAGATTAAATCAGCATGTGCAAACTTCATCTGGAGGGGGGGATTACATAAAGTTAGTTATGATATTCTTTCTAGGCCTAAAGCTGAAGGAGGTGTTGGTCTTATCAACCTGAAAGACCTTAGAAAGACTTACCAAATCAAACATGGATGGAAAATTCTAACATCAAATACTCTTTGGGCCAGGTGGATGAGAAATAGATATATAAAAGGAAGTTTCTGGACAATGCATGAGGATATTAACTCTTCTGGGGTTTGGAAATGTATTTTAAGAAGCAGGGAAGTTCTGAAAACATGCATCTCAAAGAGAATTGCTAATGGAAGGGATACTTATCTTTGGAGGGACCCATGGATAAATGGAAAATCATTTGCTAACAAATATGGCTGGGGTATGATTTCATGTATTGGGGAATATGATGACCTAGTTGCATCAATCATTTATCAGGGCACTTGGATACCAGAACAAAAAGGATTACATGCCATAGCTGAAGATGTCAAGTACATCCCTATCTACTCATCTGAACCTAATGATACTTGGACTTGGAATTATACAAAAGACGGCATTTTTACCACCAACAGTACATGGGAAGCAATTCGAACTAAACATACTAACAAATATTGGGCAGCCCCTATCTGGTCCAGATCTAACAACCCAAAGATGGCTTTCACAACGTTTAAAGCAATTAATTTAAGACTTCCCACAGCTGACAGATTAGCAAGATGGGGTATGGAGGTTAATCTAACATGTAAACTATGTAACTACACTCCAGAATCACACAATCACCTATTTTTTGAATGTGAATACTCCACTCGTGTACTAAGCCATGTTAAAAGCAAAAATCGAGACATGCATGCGATTTCTACACTTGAAGACGAACTGCTATACCTGAGCCACAGCAAGAAAGGAGACCTGCTGACCCAATTGCAGACCATCAGCCTCACTACAACTGTTTATCACCTCTGGAAGGAGAGGAACCGGAGAATCTTCAAGAGCACTGCAAAGGATCATAAACAAATTCAAATTGCAATAGAGCAAGATGTCAAGATACTTGTAAGAAGAATTAAAGGAAAATTATTTACTCATGTGACTGATTTGGAAAACAAAATCCTCCGAGAATGGAAAGTGGATCCGCCATGAACCTATGCTTCAGAGCTTTTAGAAAGGGGCATTTGTTGTTTTGCTTTGATTGGTGGAATGTTCTTTATAAATAAACTTAGCACGTGTTTTGTTTTACTTTCTATGTAATACACGAAACATGTATATTTGTTCTGAGCTTTGATGCATCAATAAAATTCACCAATTTTCAAAAAAAAAATAAAAAAATATTAACTTCCAAACTATATTCGCTTTCAAAATCATATTCACTTCCAAATCATATTCACTTTGAAATTATTGATAAGTTATGTTGTAACAACCCGATATTTTCAACCATTCGCACCCATTATAAGTGTATAGCAAACACTCATGCCAGAATTGAATTGCTCAAAATACCACGTTGTAAATAAAAATTTGGCAAATCTCAGAATATACAGTAAATAGAAATCACAGATCACAGACAGGGAGTATTAATAATACAGCGGAAGTAAACGAAATAGTAGTTCATGAAGCTATTATATAAATAAATAAAAGTTAACTAAAATACAAAAGAAGAAAATAAAGTACAACAGAAGTCTCAAACGACAACTAAGAACAAGCTGAATAGAACAACAGAACTGAAATAGATAAAACTGGATAAGCAGATATCTTGAGCGATTCCAATCTCCAGAAAGCGGAATCCAAATCTGTGAATAACTCAGGCTGACCCGAGCGTAAATAAAAATACAAACACTCGAGTCAGGATATGCATACTTATACAATGTAAACCAACTCAAGTGAACTGTAGTAAAGGTACAAGTAACTTAGAAGATGCTTTGGACCGCCCATCCTCTAAGGATCCGTTAAACTATTTACTATGTAGTATATTGCGCTATATACAGTAGTCTCTAATCAGTAAAGTATAATCAAATAGAAAATAGCGTTAAGGGGATGGTGAACCTTAACGCGGTTAGATCTTTAAAACCAAAATCGTAGTGGGCTCGATATAAGGATATGACACAGCACGCGAGGCAATGCCAGGGTGGATACACCGTTTGCACTCACAGACCGATGGTGACGGCAAGCCAGCAGCTTCTGCCCACCTCGAACAATACCCCCGAATTTAAGTGGCGCCACAGTATCGAATCACAAAAGTAATAGAATGGTTTCCGATGGAGCATGCTCGATGTAAGGGTGTGACCTTTTGTGTAGCCCGGTATAGCTCCTGTTTTAGTCATATATGCCAACTCACGGGAGTTGGGTCCACGTAATATACCTCGAGAACGTCACCACCATCCTACTTCATTCTGGAATCTCCACCATGTACACAATTGTAAAAGTGGTTTTCGGTATTTGCCGGCTATAAGAAAATATCTGATCCCGGTCTCTTTAACAACTAATCGTTATTATAACCCGTAGTT
Source organism: Allium cepa (assembly GCA_030765085.1). Taxonomy (NCBI): domain Eukaryota; kingdom Viridiplantae; phylum Streptophyta; class Magnoliopsida; order Asparagales; family Amaryllidaceae; genus Allium; species Allium cepa. Next base: position 789,927,181 of record CM060937.1, on the reverse strand, counting down.
ATAACTTTAAAACAATATTTTATACTTCAAAATAAAATATCATTTCAACCCAAATCTTTATCTAATTAAAGATTAAATCATTTCCAAACCATTTCAATATATCATCATACCATATCTTTCAATTCAAATATTTATCAAAATAAATATCAAGTCATTTCTAACCATTTCAATATATTAAATTATCATATCCTTTCAAAACTTCCATTCAAATCATTTTAATATATCAAAATATCATAACCTTTAAAAAGCTTCATTTCCAAAATATCATATCTTTCAGAACTTCTTTTCAAATAATTTAATATCAAAATATCATATCTTTCAAAACTTCGTTTCAAATCATTTTAATATATCAAAATATCATATCTTTTCAAAACTACATTCCAAATCATTTTAATATACCAAAATATCATATCTTTCAGTACCACATTTCAAATCATTTTAATATATCAAAATATCATTTTTTTTCGAAACCACATTTCACTCATTTTAATATGTCAAATAGTTATATTTCAAAACAAATTACTTCATTTTAAATCATAAAAATGAAGTCATTACATTTTATAATTAAATTATTAAATTCAAAAAATTTGAACTTTTCAATGTTCATTTATGCACTTAAATTTATTAAAACAATGAAAATTCAAGTTTCACATCATTTGGAAAATGCTACAGAAAGTTACATTCAAAATAATTCAATTTAACAAAAGACAACATTTAAAATGCTGTTAATTAACTTCAAATATCCAATAGAATTTCACAAACACTTATTTTTTTTATTTAAGTAATTTTTAGCTTATAAAATCATACATTTTCACATTCATAAGCATCATTTAATTTTCCTTAAATTCATGATTTTATAAAGTTAAGTTTCCTTTCAAAAATCAATATTTATTAATAATTTACTGATCAAATTTCAACATTCAAATTTAAATTCATTGCATTAAATTTCAACTTAACACTTAAGTTTAAAATTTCAAATATAACTTATTTCCATTTTATTTAATTTAACCTAAAATTTCACTTTTAAACCAAATTCATAAATTCCAATTTAAGTTATATTTCCAAATTCAACTCAATATTCACTCATTAACATTTTAACTTTATTAAAAAATCATTAATATGTTATAAAATCATTTTAAATTAATTTAATTCAAAATATCATAAATTTATCATATTTTCAAAGTTAATTTAAATTCCATTAAAAATTAAATCAAAATTTCCAAAATAACTTACATTCGGATTTTCTAACTTTTCCATAATTTATTTAACTTATAAATTTCCAGAAAATCAATAATACTTTACAAAAATTATATTTTTATTTAATTTTAAATCAAAATATTATAATAATTAAATTAATAAAATATTTTAATTTTTTTAGAAAAACATATTTTAACTACGGGCCTGTATATATTTTCTATGCTAGGTAAAGTGATACGGGTAATGTATCATTTCAACCCGTAATTTACGAAGAAAAATCCGGGTTTTATCATTTCAAACCCGCAGTCCTAAGTAAATAAATTAAGTTGAAAATTGTTCAGGCCTATCATTTCAGCCCATAACGATTTTCCCCTATTCTAAAGTCCATTCGGGTATGTATCATTTCAACCCATAGTGATTCTAATCTAAAGGGAACTTGCAGTGTGATAAACTAATAAAATAGCAGAACAACATAATATAACAGTAGTAGATGTTATAACAAGTGTTTGAGCATCGTCGAACATCATAAAATCATAATATAGCAGGTGTAACATGATAATGCATTTTACAGATTCAAAAGGGGTCGATTTACTAGTTATATATGTACATATTCTCTAGTGAGAATAACTCACATGTTCAAAGCTGGAGATCGCTGCCAAAGCACACAATGCAACACAATGAGGGCACGATGACATGGATATGACTTGAGAGTGGAGAGCCAAAGCAATTTGACTTGTCCAAACATTTACGCAAAATAATACAAATATATGTAAGTTTCAACACGATTTAAACATCAAATAACATTAGAATTCAAAGCCCAAAACAACATTGAATGAATTACACTTGTTCTCAACCTCATGTACTTCAGTTAGGCAGTTATTAGGCTCAGCTAACTCAGGGAATTGGGTCAGGTTTGGGTGTGCAAGGGTCGGCGTACACATGAGTTTGAAGGTGGGTTTAGTCTAGGTGCATAAAACTAGGTGTACAAGGCTAAAACTATGCAACATACATCATTTGTTGCTCTTGTTTGGCTCGGCCAGAGGCTAGGTGGGCCCTACCAGTGGTGTAGGTGGTGGTGGGTGATGTGGAAAAGGGTGGAGGTCAGGTCAGAGGTTATGGTGGTGGTAGTGGCGGCAAATGGTGGTAGAAGGAGGAGATGACAATTCTAGGCCGTAAGTGATAGTTTGTGATTGTTTTTGGTGGATTTTGTGGTGGTCTTTGCCATGGATGGTCTCGACCTAAAATGGAGGGGTAGTAGGATGGGTGATGGTCAGAGGAAATGGGTGGTAGAGGTCAGGTCAGATCTGGTTGAGGAGGAGCCAAGCTATGAAGGTGAGAACAAGTACAAAATTCAAAATAGAAAAGTAGAAAAACAAAAGAAGAAGAAGATATTTTTTTTTTACCTCAACTCCTTCAAGCCATGGACGTAATTTTTTTTGGATGACAAATGGATCTAAAATCCAGTGAAAAATGAAAGAGGAAGTCATGGCAAGAAGATAAAGAAAATAAAAAAACGGTCAAAGTGTAAATGAGGAAACAGTAAAAGCAACGACTTACGTTTCAAAAGCTTTTAAAATCTTTCAACTTTCTTAAATTTGTTCATATAACTTGAAATTTCGAAATAATAATAATCCCAGATAAAATTTCGAAAATTTAACAAAATATAAAAATACATATAATATTTACTAATTATACAAAGTTAAATTAAGGAAAATAGCTAAAAATAGTAAACTAGTCTAGAAAATTTGAAATCACATGAAATAAATTTTAGAAAATTAATATGAGCTTGTAATATATTTTAAAATATAATAATAATATAAAATTAAAGTACATTCAGAAAATAAATAAAAAATTAAATTAAAATATAGTTTTAATGAAGAAAATAAGAAAACAGCCTTTTTAAAAAAAAGAAATCAACACAGTAGCTTTGGAAAAATTATAACATCACTTTAAAAATATTTAAAATACAAAATATACTTAAAATAACAAACTAACGCATAAAAAATATTAAATTTAAAGAAAATAGAAAAAGATTTAAAGAAATTGCTTAAAAATCCAAAACAGTGTCCAGAAATTACAAATAAATCACCATTGACTTTGAAAAATTGTTTACTTCATTTTAAAATTATCATAATACAAAAATACACGTACAATAAAATATTAAAATAAATATGACAAAGAATTTTTTTTAATAATTTAAAATAGACAAAATTGTTAAATAAATCAAATTACACTCGAAATTGAAATGTACATAATTTTTACAGTTTAACTCCATTTTCAACGAAATGAAAAGCAGTGTTCAAGTTATTACATCTATTTTCATAATAAAAGATAAAATTTAAGATTTTAAATAATTTAAATTTGAAGTTTAAAAGTCACAGTTTTAATAGCTTGACCAGAAATTCACTTTACAGTAAAATATTCAAATTATACTGGTTTGAAATATAAATCATTTAATAATCATCATTTATATTTAAAAATGAAATGTTTGAAATAAAACAAATTTAAAATAATTTAAAAATTAAAGAAAGTCCAATTCAAATAATATACAAAAATCTAGGGTTGTTACACACACCCCACTCAAAACTTTTCGTCCTCGAAAAGTGATGAGGTATGGAAAAGCACGTATAAAGATAGAGTGAAATAGGATTAAGATAAGATGACAAGAAGATTGAAAATTATACCTGATAACTGTTGTTATAGGTAAGTTTCGCAAGGTGCAAATTATCAAAGATTATAGAAAGATTTCTAAACAGAAAGATTAAAGAAAGATGCCTATACCAGTCTATAGCAAGATAAAGATGATAAGGACAACCAAAAGATAGTTTGAAAAACAAAATAAGGAAATAAATTTGAAAGCGTGGAAATTTCAACTTAAATTTTTTTCCCTTTTTTTCATAAGTTAAATAAATCGTTAACTATCTCAAATTTCATTATCTTACTGTCCAATCATCTTAAATTAACATTTTTTTTAAAACCATGGGTTTGAAAAATAATCATTTATTACGCTCACAATGTACTTAATAAATTTTATTCTTATTTATTCCTAATTAAAATTAAAATTATTCCTCTCAATATATTTATCACTTATGTTAAATATACTTATATTTATTATAACTGCTTTCTTTTAATCTTAGTTCTTTTAACATTATTTTATATTGTAAATTATTCAATTACCCTTTATTATATTTACCTCTGTTAATCATTTTGTAATTAAAAATTAAGTGTATAACATTTATTATAACCACTCAAATTTTATTTATATTATGTATTATCCAATTACATTGTTAACTTTTGAAAAATTAAGGTAAGTTATATTGAATGCAATTGTATTATACAATTAAATCATTTCATGCTTGAATATTCATCCAAAATTTTGATTTTCTCTTTATAATTGAAATTATTCTTTAAAAATAAAATTTAAGAATTAAATTTCTGATTTCTTCAAACCATTTAGAGATAACTAATGGTATGTACATAGTTTATCAAATCAAATTTAAATCATACGTCTATATATATTATAGATCGAGTCATATTTTAGAAAATCAAATCAAATTGATTTCCGAAACAAAGCTGTAGCAAGACTACATAGCGGTCTCTTCACTTCGAAACTCGAAAATGAATGTCGATGATGTTGCAGTCATCACCGAAATTATTTCCCAGCGACAAAGAGAAGAGCACTAATTTTTAAACTTTCAAGTTCTTTGAAAACAAATTTCTATTCGAAAATACTTTAAATAATATAACCTTTTAAAACTTTAAACATAAGGTTTGAAACCATCGAAAATTAAATTCTCAAATTTCTTGTTCTAAATTCATTTCAGTTCCCAAATCAAGTATTATCACTTCAAATAATCAATTTAAATCAGTTTATTAAGTTTCATAAATTTACTTATAAATCAAAATTTATTTCACTAACCAAAATTTTAAAATAATATTGTGTGAGTTTGTTCTGTCAAAGTGTTTTAGAAATCCTATCGATAGCGTTGATTAGACGAATCGATCCGAAACCCAATTCAACATCAACAACTCAAACAACACAATGTATAAAACAAAACATAGATATACAAGTACAATTCAAAATGTTTGGAAGAATAGATTGGAAACAAAAGACCAGATGATTAAATAGCAAAATAAGGAGGTGGATAAGCTTAAGTAAATCATGGGCAACCTTAACCGGGCCAACCGTGATTTAAAGAATAAGGTCAATGCAGATTTTTCTAGGGTAAATCTACATTGATCTCAAGAGTTAGAGTTCGAAATAACAAAAGATATTAGCAACTAAACCAAGGATATATAAGAATTTCTGGTGAATCGGTGCAATTGTAAAGGAGTTTCAGCCTTTTACAATTCAATTTTTGAGATTGGCGGGACTGCCAACTCATTATAAAGATCATTCGAAGCGGAGTTATGTAATACTCCGTAGTCAAAAGAAGATGAATAGTGAGGGATACGAATGGATTTTGGAACCATAAGGAATGTTCCAAAATTCGAAGGAATCGAGTCAAAAAGGAAGAGATTTAAACTCGAATGAAAGTGGTTCTGTAAATACATAACTCCATATAACTGAGTTTTGCCAAGAGCTACCAAAGCTCTGATACCAACTGTAACAACCCGATATTTTCAACCATTCGCATCCATTATAAGTGTATAGGTAGACACTCATGCCGGAATTGAATTTCTCAAAATACCGCGTTGTAAAAAAAAATTTGGCAAATCTCAGAATATACAGTAAATAGAAATCATAGATCACAGACACGGAGTAATAATAATGCAGCGGAAGTAAACGAAATAGTAGTTCATGAAGCTACTATATAAATATATCAGAGTTAACTAAAATACAACAGAAGAAAATAAAGTACAACAGAAGTCTCAAGATGACAACCAAGTACAAGCTGAATAGAACAACAACTGAAATAGATAAAACTAGATAAGCAGATATCTCAAGCGATTCGAATTTCCAGAAAGCGGAATCCAAATATGTGAATAACTCAGGCTGACCCGAGCGTAAATAAAAATACAAACACTCGAGTCAGGATATACATATTTATACAATGTAAACCAACTTAAGTGAACTGTAGTAAAGGTACAAGTAACTTAGAAGATGCTTGGGACCGCCCATCCTCTAAGGATCCATTAAACTATTTACTATGTAGTATATTGCGCTATATACAGTAGTGTCTAATCAGTAAAATATAATCATATAGAAAATAGCGTTAAGGGGATGGTGAACCTTAACGCGGTCGGATCTTTAAAACCAAAATCGTAGTGGGCTCGATATAAGGATATGACACGGCACGCGAGGCAATGCCAGGGCGGATACACCGTTTCCACTCCCGGACCGGTGGTGACGGCAAGCCAGCAGCTTCCGCCCTCCTCGAACAATACCCCCGAATCAAACTGGTGCCACCGTATCGAATCACAAAAGTAATAGAATGCTTTCTGATGGAGTATGCTCGATGAAAGGGTGCCACCCTTTGTGTAGCCCGGTATAGCTCCTACTTTAGTCATATATTCCAACTCACGGAAGTTGGGCCCACGTAATATACCTTGAGAACGTCGCCAGCAACGTACTTCATTCTGGAATCTCCATCGCGTACACAATTGTTAAAGTGGTTTTCGGTATTGACAGGATATAAGAGAATATCCGATCCTGGTCTCTTTAACAACTAATCGTTATTATAACCCGTAGCTATAACTTTAAAACAATATTTTATATTTCAAAATAAAATATCATTTCAACCCAAATCTTTATCAAAATAAAGATTAAATAATTTCCAAACCATTTCAATATATCATCATACCATATCTTTCAATTCAAATATTTATCAATATAAATATCAAGTCATTTCTAACCATGTCAATATATTAAATTATCATATCCTTTCAAAATTTCCTTTCAAATCATTTTAATATATCAAAATTTCATAACCTTTCAAAAGCTTCATTTCCAAAATATCATATCTTCGGAACTTCTTTTCAAATCATTTAATATCAAAATATCATATCTTTTCGAAACCACATTTCAATCATTTTAATAGGTCAAATAGTTATATTTCAAAACAAATTACTTCAATTTAAATCATAAAAATGAAGTTATTACATTTGTAATTAAATTATTAAATTCCAAAAATTTAGACTTTTGAATGTTTGTTTATGCATTTAAATTTATTAAAACAATGAAAATTCAAGTTTCGTAGCATTTGGAAAATGCTACAGAAAGTTACATTCAAAACAATTCAATTTAACAAAAGACAACATTTAAAATGCTGTTTATTAACTTCAAATATCCAATAGAATTTCACAAACACTTATTTTTTTATTTAAGCCATTTTTAACTTACAAAATCATATATTTTCACATTCATAAGCATCATTTAATTTTCCTTAAATTCACGATTTCATAAAGTTAAGTTTCCTTTCAAAAATCAATATTTATTAACAATTTACTTGTTAAATTTCAACATTCAAATTTAAATTCATTGCATTAAATTTCAACTTAACACTTAAGTTTAAAATTTCAAATACAACTTATTTCCATTTTATTTAATTTAACTTAAAATTTCACTTTTAAACCAAATTCATAAATTCCAATTTAAGTTATATTTCCAAATTCAACTCAATATTCACTCATTAACATTTTAACTTTATTCAAAAATCATTAATATGTTATAAAATTATTTTAAATTAATTTAAATTCGAAATACCATAAATTTATCATATTTTCAAAGTTAATTTAAATTCCATTAAAAATTAAATCAAAATTTCCAAAATAACTTACATTCCGATTTTCTAACTTTTCCATAATTTATTTAACCTATGGATTTCCAGAAAATCAATAATACTTTACAAAAATTATATTTTTATTTCATTTTAAATCAAAATTTTCTGATAACTAAATTTCTAAAATATTTTAAAATTTTTAGAAAAACATGTTTTAACTACGGGCCTGTATATAATTTTCTACGCTAGGTAAAGTGATAGGGTAATATATCATTTCAACCCGTAATTTACAAAAAAAATCGGGTTTTATCATTTCAAACCAACAGTCCCAAGTAAATAAAATAAGTCGAAAATCGTTCAGGCCTATCATTTCAGCCCATAACGATTTTCCCCTATTCTAAAGTCCATTCGGGTATGTATCATTTCAGCCCATAGTGATTTTAATCTAAAGGGAACTTGCAGTGTGCTAAATTAATAAAATAGAAGAACAACATAATATAACAGTAACAGATGTTATAACAGGTGTTTAAGCATGGGTGAACATCATAAAATCATAATATAGCAGGTGAAACATGATAATGCATTTTACAGATTCAAAAGGGGTTAATTTACTAGTTATATATGTACATACTGTCTGGTGAGAATAACTCACATGTTCAAAGCTGGAGATCGCTGCCAAAGCACACAACGCAACACAATGAAGGCACAATGACATGGATATGACTTGAGAGTGGAGAGCCAAAGCAATTTGACTTGTCCAAATATTTACAAAAAACAATACAAATATATGTAAGTTTCAACACGATTTAAACATCAAATAACATTAGAATTCAAAGCCCAAAACAACATCGAATGAATTGCACTTGTTCTCAACCCCATGTAATTTAGTTAGGCAGTGATTAGGCTCAGCTAACTCAGGGAATTGGGTCAGGTTTAGGTGTGCAAGGGTCGACCTACACATGGGTTTGAAGGTGGGTTTAGTCCAGCTGCATAAAACTAGGTGTACAAGGCTAAAACTATGCAACATACTTCATTGGTTGCTCTTGTTTGGTTCGGCTAGAGGCTAGGTGGGCCCAACCAGTAGAGCAGGTGGTGGTGGGTGATGTGGTAGAGTGGTGGAGGTCAGGTCAGAGGTGGTGGTGGTGGTGGTGGTGGCGGCAAATGGTGGTAGAACGAGGAGATGACAATTCTAGGCCATAAGTGATAGTTTGTGATGGTTTTTGGTGGATTTTGTGGTGGTCCTTGCCATGGATGGTCTCGACCTGAAATAGAGAGGTAGTAGGATGGGTGATGGTCAGAGAAAAGGGGTGGTAGAGGTTAGGTCAGATCTGGTTGAGGAGGAGCCAATCTATGAAGGTGAGACCTAATACAAAATTCAAAATAGAAAAGTAGAAAAACAAAGGAAGAAGAAGATAATTTTTTTTACCTCAACTCCTTAAGCCATGGCCGTAATTTTTTTTTTGATTACAAATGGATCTGAGATCCACGTTAAAAATGAATGAGGAAGTCACGGCTAAAAAGAGAAAGAAAATAAAAAATACGGTAAAGAGTGAATGAGGAAACAGTAAAAGAAACGACTTACGTTTCAAAAGCTTTTAAAACCTTTCAACTTTCTTAAATTTGTTTATATAACTTGATATTTCTGTAAATAATAATAATCCCAGATAAAATTTCGAAAATTTGTCAAAATATAAAAATATATATAATATTTATTAATTATATAAAGTTAAATTAAGGAAAATAGCTAAAAATAGTAAACTAGTCTAGAAAATTTGAAATTACATGAAATAAATTTTAAAAAATTCATATGAGCTTGTAATATATTTTTAAACATAAATAATAATATAAAAGAAAAGTACATTCACAAAATAAATAAATTAATTAAATTTAAATATAGTTTTAATGAAGAAAATAAGAAAACAACCTTTAAAAAAAAAAAATCAACACGGTAAACTTTGGATAAATTATGACATCACTTTAAAAATATTTAAAAGACAAAATATACTTAAAATAACATGCTAACGCATAAAAAATATTAAATTTAAATAAAATAGAAAAAGATTTAAAGAAATTACTTAAAAATCCAAAACAGTGTCCAGAAATTACAAATAAATCACCATTGACTTTGAAAAATTGTTTAATTCATTTTAAAATTATTATAATAAAAAAATAGACATACAATAACATATTAAAATAAATATGACAAAGAATTATTTTTTATAATTTAAAATAGACAAAATTGTTAAATAAATCAAATTACACTCAAAATTGAAATGTACATAACTTTTACAGTTTAACCCCGTTTTCAGGGAAACGAAAAGCAGTGTTCAAGTTATTACATCTATTTTTCATAATAAAATAAAAAATTTAATATTTTAAATAATTTAAATTTGAAGTTTAAAAGTCATAGTTTGAATAGCTTGACCAGAAATTCACTTTACAGCAAAATATTCAAATTATACTGGTTTGAACTATAAATCATTTAATAATCATTATTTATATTTAAAAAAGAAATGATTGAAATAAAACAAATAATTTAAAAAATAAATAAATCCAATTTAAATAATATACAAAAACCGAGGGTTGTTACATATGTTAAATAAACTCTTCATTTTAAAGTCATCTTATTCACCTAAATATGTCATTTCACAAAAAACATATCAATTTCAAATTCCAACTTAGGTTGTTTCATCATCAAGGAATTAAATATAAATACTTCAACTTTACACAGCCTAAAATTTTGGAAAAAAGTTAAGTAATTATAAATAGTTTTTGTAGTTTAAAATAGTTTGAATAGTTTTAAAATAGTTTACGTAGTAAAAATAGTCTAGATAGATTAAAATTTGATTTAATTAGATTTTAAAATGATCTATATAAAATTAAAATAGATTAATTAGATTTAAATGATATTAAATAGATTTAAAATGGATCAAATAGATTTAAAATAGATTAAATAGATTTAAATTATATTAAATAGATTTAAAATAGATTAAATAAATTTAATTTGCTTAAAATTGGTAAAATAGATTAAATTGGTTTAAATAGGTTATAATAGATTAATATAAATTAAAATAGTTGAATTGATTGAGATAGTTAATTTACCGAAAATAGTTTAGATCAGTTTAAATAGATTTTAAAGTTACATCCAAACATTTTGATAACTCAATTCCGGTAGATTCATTTATTTTTGCCACTTCAACTTTGAAATTCCAAATTAAATCCTTTGAATAAATTATTAAATCAATTCCAATTTCAACCTTTACGTTTGGATTATCGAAAATAATTCAATTTATATAAATACATCTCTATTTCAAAATGCCATTTATCTGAACTCAAAATTTAAAGATTTAAAATCGTTTAATTTAACCAATCCGGTGTCCGTATATAATTTTCTACCCTAGGGTCAAGTAATACGGATATTTATCATTTCAATTTGTAATTTACAATTTACAATATTACGGTTATATATCATTTCAAACCGCAATCCCAAATTAAATAAAAATCAATAAAATCGCTCGAGTCTATCATTTCAACCCATAACGATTTTTCCCTAATCTGTAGATCGTTCGGGTATGTATCATTTCGACCCATAGGGAACTTGCAGTGTTATAAGAATATAAAATATAACATCAGTCATCCAATATCAACAATCAAACATCCATCACAATTATCATCAAAATATATCAATAAACGTAAAAAAATAACTAATCATCAACAGATATTAAATTTTCATTCAATATTAAATTAAATGATGATTAAATGCGATAAAAGTAAAATTTAACTAGAATGACAACGTAAATATACCAAACATCGATCAATAAATTTTATTCACATCATAAATTTAATTTAACTAACATAAGATAGTTTAGTAATTGTAAGTGGGTTAAAACACTCACCTTTGATTTTAAATCGAATAAAAATCCAATTTAAAGCCCAAAATTCAATGGCCTCAGAATTCGTTCAAACCTGCATTAAAATGTCCGAAATTTTGATACGATCCCAGTGAAACAAACCATGCGTGAATTGGACCTCGTATATGAAAGTTATGTCGCTTTGAACATTTGAAATCAAAATTTAAATTAAAAAAACAAAATAAACACACCCATACGATACAGCCACTTGCGAAACCCTTGTAGTTCATCAGAAACCCTCAAGTACGAACCAAAATTGGCTACCGTTCTTCTGTTGAAAAATGCTACCTCTACTGTAACAACCCGCATATTTATCGATTTTTATATTTAAATATTTTATTTAAATATTTTATCGTTAATCGGATTTTGGTCCGAAGCTACTTTTTGCAAACGGTCAAATTAGGACTCGAGACCACTTCCATTGAGTTCGAAACGTCGTTTGCAATCTTCTAAGTATAAACATTGATATGTTTGGGGTTAGTGGAATTTCACCACTTTTTCACTCGAGCCTTTGGTTTGGACTTTTAGCCCATTAGGCCCAAGTTCCACCCCCCTTCTTCTTCATTGCTTCATTTCATTTCCTAACACTAAAGCTTCAACAAAAATGGTGAATGGAATGAGAAATTAAAACTCCAAAGTCTTTGTTTTATTGCAACTCCAACATTCAACTCCAAATTCAAGAAGAAGACATCGGATTCAAGCTTGTGGTTGCTTCTCCATTTGCTTTCAAGCTTTGTTCTTCATTTTCATTGGGTTTTGGAGCAAAGGTGAGATTTTTATCTCACAATTCTAGCCTATAACTATATTGGACTATTGGGAATGATTCCCTATCATTTTTGCATGCATATTAGCATTTGGTTTGGATTGGATTGGCGAAAAACCCCAATTTTTAGCGTTTTGGTGAATTTTCTGCACTTAGGTCGTTCTGGCCATTTTCGTGTGTTCGGAGTTAGGTCGCTCGCGACCTAACCCTTAGGTCGTTCGCGTGTTATCGCGCTAGGTCGCAATGCCTTGAATTTTCACTTCGGAGTTAGGTCGTTTCATGTTAGGTCGTATGGGGTTTAGGTCGTAGGTCGTTTCTGGCCTTAAATCCCCTTTGCAGCGTTAGGTCGCTCAGCCTTTCCTTGTTAGGTCGTCACCACTTAGGTCGCGACAAATGTTAGTAAGTTAGGGCCTTAGGTCGTAGGCCTTAGCTCGCGTTTGAGCTTAGGTCGTAGGTCGCTAGCTCGTAGCTCGTATTTGAGCTTAGGTCGTGGGTCGCATCACCCTTAAGTCGTTCGACCTGATGCCTCTCTTAGGTCGCGCATCCCTTTAGGTCGCTAGGTCTTAGGTCGCACATCGCCTTAAGTCGCTCGACCTGCTCTCACCTTAGGTCGCGCCATCTTTTAGGTCGCGTACCATACTTTAGCCCGTTGTCCCTTAGGTCGCTTGCACCTTAGGTCGGCCTCGTTAGCTCGCAGATCCTCTAGGTCGCGTGGCCTTTAGACCGTAGGTCGTTAGGTCGTAAGACCTTAGGTCGCCTGACCACTTAGGTCGCTTGACCTATTCAAATGTTAGGTCGCGAGTTCCTTAACTCGCTCGTCTCTCTTAGGTAGCTCGCTTCGGCTAACTCGCGAACACCACTAGGTCGTTTGACCCCTTAGACCCCTAGGTCGCAACCATTAGGTCGCTCGACCCTATCCCTCTTAGGTCGTTAGACCTCATTTTGTCTTCACTAAGTCGTACCGTTTTGGACGGGGCGCTGCCCCGCACCTCGCCGGGGGCGCTGCCCCCTGGACCCCCGCGACCTGACCGGGCAGGTCGAACCCCGTAAGCGGTGGCGTTGCCCCCGCACCCCCACCTTGAGGGGTTGCCACCCCGCCTAGACCCCCCCTCCGTAGGGGATCTTATCTGAAAAACATTGAGCTGATTTCCTTGGATTTTATTCACATCTCCGTATGCGATTTTTGTGACTGATTGTTTCTACAATTTTCTTCTGTGTTTTGTCACTTTATAATATAAAGGTTTCAATACTAGTAGTAAATATCAAAACTCTTTTAACAAACAATTTCAACTCTATTTTTAATAACAAAGCTCTTTTCTTAAACCGTTTTCCAATCTATTAGTATATACAAGCCTTTACCTCACTCGGATGAGAAATCTAATTAAACGACTTAGTAAAACAAGTGGCATGAAACGCTTGCGTTCACTTCGTCGGTTAATTCTTGGACTTGTTCGATTGAACCTCTTGTGACAATTTTATTAGTAAAGATTTACAGTTTGTTCGTAAATATTTAAGTTAAGCAAGTGGTTATGGGACATGAAGCTAAACTTCTATATTTACTAGCTTAGTGTAATTGACACTTCTCGTTGATCTTGATGATCGCTTTATGAATTAGACTAGCAATTGCGCGATGTCTCTTTCATTGCAAGGTTAGACTAGACACCACTTGTGTGATTCCATTCACACATACCTTTCTGCTTTTTGGTTAGTCTTGACCTCATCTGTGTGATTTCGACTCACACATGTGGGGTAGCTCCCCATGGTCTTCGGACCGTCATGTGATAGGCCTCTTTCCCTTTTTATGATTTCTGGATTTCGTGTGTTGATTTCTGGAATTTATCTCTTTGACTTGTCATGAGTACAAGTTTAGGGTATGATGCCCTCTTTGGATCTTTGAGAAGATTCTTGTGATATTGATTTATCTCTTATCGGTTGATCTCCTATTGATCATTATTTGCATACTTATAGTAGTATGTCAGTATGGATATTTTATGTTTATGCCATATCTTTTACTTTATATCATGTCATCTGATATTTATAGCTAGACTGATCCGTTTATTATTTTCTTATAAATAATACTCGGGTCAGACCGAGATGTTACAGGTGCTACTGCTTGACTCCTCCCCCAGTGATTCACTACTCAGACTTTTGGCTACTTGTTTAGATTAGCAGCTTTTGTTGTTTACACTTGAGATATAGACTCATAGTTGTATTCTTTTGTATAGCACGCGTTGCTATTCTTTTGTATTATCGTGGATTTTTTTAGACCACTACTCTGATGTACACTTTTATGTGATATATATTCATATCTCTTTCCGCCTTTGTGATATGGATATCTGTGATTGATTCGCATGTTATGCTTACTTCTATATTTGTTTCCGAAGATCATTTTATAGCCACCGTGTGATAAGAAATTACATGGATGGTCGCTCCTCAACAGCCTTATTCTCCGCGCTAGTTGACAGCACTACACCGTAGTGTTCTTGGCTAGCGTGGGTATAGAGGTGGGGCGTCACAGCTTGGTATCAGAGCCAAACTTCGGAACAATATAGAATAACTTAACAAGGATCATTGTCCTAATCCACCTTAGGAGTCGTGCTTCAGGATTTGGTTCGAGTCTTTGAACCAATTCATCATGTTTTCTTTATGATTCCTTGTTTTGTCAACCAAGATTGCTTGATATTCATTCTGAGAATAATCTCTTCCTTCTTCTTCTTTTCTTTCTTAAAAAAGAAGAAGAGATGGTTAGTTCTGGCAGTCCTAGCGCTGGTCAATCCAGTAGTCCTTCTCTGGATGGCGTATTCATGTCTGCCCAACAACTTTTGGATCTTGCTCAGAATCAAAGGGTTATCTGTGCTTTGGATAAGGGTCCCGAAATGGTTTTACCTCTGAAACTAAAAGTTCCTTTCGACCAACTTGTAGATATCATGCTACAAGAAAAAGAGGCTGATAGAGGGATTGATAGTGATATTGGGATTTCCAAGAAGAGGCGTATTAAATTCAAAAGCCCTCATCCCGATAAGAAGGTGAAGCAACCTATTTTTGGAGCAAAGACTCCAATCCTTAATTGTGGAAAATGCTACAACTGTGGTTCTAGGGACGACTATGCGAAGGAGTGTCCGGAACCACTCTTTTGTCGTTACTGCAAAGATTCCAGTCATCATATTTCTGTCTGCCCCATACTTCTAAGTAAGAAGAAGGTGGGACCAGAAACTTCGGTAGCCAAGCCATCTACCTCTAGTCGTAAACGATGCTACAATTGTGGTTCCTCAGACCATTATGTAACTAAGTGCCCGGAACCCCTCTATTGTCGCTATTGCAAGGGCTCGGGCCATTACTTGTCTACATGTCCCACACGACCTAGTAAGAGAGAAGGAAAGCTAAAAGCTTCTAACGAAACTTCTCTGGGTCAACGTATTCCTTATTTAATCCTTGATTTCATTTGTTTGCGATTATCCGATTCAAGTTCTTTTTGATATGGGTTTCCCTCATCATTTTTATTTATCAGAAGAACTTGTTGATTCTCTTTATTTTTATATTTTGGGCTTGATGACTTCTTTGAGGATTGTGAATCCGAATCAGAGGATTCGCAACACTCAATTTGCTTATTATTGATGTCGAAATTATTACATGTGATTTTTCTTTCCGAACCGATTTGTGTATTGTGCATTGCTTAGGTTTCGGAATTGATTTGCGTGAAAGGATTGGCTTAATCACTTTGAAGCCCATATCCAATTGTTCCGAATGGACAATTCCTTTTTCGACATTTTCAATCTGTTAAGCAGATTCATATTTTCCTTTGTGATTTCGATTTCAAATCGATGGCATCATTTTATTCTTTAAGCTCACATGTTGAATAAGGAGATATCTCTCTCATTCATATCGGTTGAGAATTCTCCGATATTTTTGAGTTTGTCATTGGATCGTTACCTAAGCAACCTTTTAAGTGGTGTTAAGGTCTTTCTAGTTTGACCTTGCCACCGAATTTCAATCACTACGAGTTGCGGAAGTTAGCCTTCCACATACCGCATTCCGCACTCATTATGATTTATATGAATGACATATTGTGTCATTCAGTTTATCCAGTTTATTTCATCCATTTTATAAATCAAGTATTCTATGGATATCTCAATAATTCCAATCTTGTATTTATTAATTTTGGATGAAAATAGAAATTTAAAATTTTACAAATCTTTTAAGAAGATATTTTAAATTCCTATAAAAAGGTAATTTTGTGTTGTATTGCCCATTTAGTGTTTTAAGATTTCTGGTCGATGCACTTGATCAACGCTATCGATAGGGATTTCCTAAACGCTTTGATGAGACAATCAGACACAATAAATTGACTTGTAAAATATAAATTTTTCTATAAAGGTAATTGTGATTTTTAATGTTTTAGCTTTTTGGGAAAGAGGACAAAATTCCTTCTTTTCAATATTCTTATTCTTGTGATTCCCGATGAGAATGTGCAATCACTTTTGCTTCTAAATCTTTAAGACCGATCGAGACTAGGAATGCCACTTATGATCTGGTACTCGCAGCTATTGATTTTGCTTTCAATATTTGGCATCATCGTCTTTGGTGGAGAAATTTGTTCTCTACCTCAATTATAAATCATTGGGATATCTATTTCTCATAATTAAGTTGCGTCAACCATATTGGCTCGAATTTCTTACATCTTATGATCTTGATATTCTATATACTCCCTGAAAGGGGAAATCTTGTTGCCAATGCACTAGTCGTAAGCAACAAGTAGTTGTTTTCTATGGTGATATCCGAATGGAACGATCTCGAGACTCTATTCACTTGAGAGATTCGAGATCGCGAAATCCGATTTATATGCATCCCTTGTTTTATGTAGTCTAGAGGTTCCTTATTCTTTTTAGACTGCATTCTTGTAGCTCAAAGGGCTAGATTCTGAATTGGCTCTTCTTAGCCAATGTTGTAGGGATAAAATTATTATTGAAAGTTAGAAAGACTTCGATATTGATTTTCGTGGCGACATTTAAAAGTTTGGTAGACTTATCGTACCAAATATTTGTGATCTTCGTCAATATATTTTAGAAGATTCACATCGTTCCAAAATTACCATTCATCCTAGAAGTAGTAAAGTGTACGTAGATATGAAGCGACTTTATTATTTGGAGTGAATGAAATCTGATATCGCTAACTTTGTTAAGTGTTGTATGACTCGCCATCTTGTCAAGGCCCTACACTAAAGGCCTGGTCGGTTAATGCAACCTTTAGAAATTCCAATTTGGAAGTAAGACCAAATCTCCATGGATTTTATAGATGTCTTTCCCCGTTCCCGTTCGGGTCATGATAACTTATGGGTTATAGTAGATAGACTTACTAAATCCGTCCATTTTATTCCCCGTTCGGATTAACCGAACCGTTCCTCTTTTGGCCCAAACTCTTTGTTAAAGGAGATGTCAAATTACATGAAGTTCCTACTTCTATCGATAGCGATAGTGATCCATTGTTTACTAGTGGATTTTTGGAAGTGTCTTCAAAAAGCTTTAGAAACGAAGCTTAATTTAAGCACCGCTTATTACCCCAGTCCGATGGACAAGTAGAGCGTGTGAACCAAACTCTGGAAGACCTTCTTCGTGTTGTGTGCTTGATTTTTGTGGAAGTTGGGAAAATCATATTTCTCTTGTTGAATTTTCCTATAATCATAGCTTCCAATCTAGTATTGGTATGGCATTCTTCGAGGCACTCTAGGGAATGCTATGCCAATCTCCTTCTTGTTGGCTTAAGGTCGGTGAGAAGCTGGTTTTAGGTCCAGAATTTTACTCGTGTTTCACCTATGATAGGTGTTGTACGTTCCCGTTGATAGGGAAAGATTAGCGCCTCAATATATTGGGCCATTCCCTATCACCGTACGTATAGATTCCATGGCTTGTCGCCTTGCATTACCGGCTCAGTTTTCTGCTACGCACGACATGTTTCACGTTTCTCAATTACGGAAATGCCTTCGGGATTCCGATTCCATTCTTGAGCCTGCTGTTGTGGAAGAAATTGAAGTTTCGCCGAATTTAACTTATGAGCAGCATCCTATTCGAATTATTGCTTCGGAGGGTAAACGGCTTCGAAATAAAGATGTTCCGCTTGTGAGGGTTCAATGATCCACAAATCCTAAGGATTGCTCTTGGGAATCCAGAGAATTCATCGAGCGAACACATCCGAACTTGCTTACTCCTGCTCTTTGAGGTGAACTTCTAATATCAAATTTCTTTAGTATTAATATGCTTTTATGGTTGTTACTTCTTATTTCCACCTTATATATTGCGAGGACGCAATTTCTTTAAGGAGGGGAGTCTGTAACAACCCGCATATTTATCGATTTTTATATTTAAATATTTTATTTAAATATTTTATCGTTAATCGGATTTTGGTCCAAAGCTACTTTTTGCAAACGGTCAAGTTAGGACTCGAGACCACTTCCATTGAGTTCGAAACGTCGTTTGCAATCTTCTAAGTATAAACATTGATATGTTTGGGGTTAGTGGAATTTCACCACTTTTTCACTCGAGCCTTTGGTTTGGACTTTTAGCCCATTAGGCCCAAGTTCCACCCCCCTTCTTCTTCATTGCTTCATTTCATTTCCTAACACTAAAGCTTCAACAAAAATGGTTAATGGAATGAGAAATTAAAACTCCAAAGTCTTTGTTTTATTGCAACTCCAACATTCAACTCCAAATTCAAGAAGAAGACATCAGATTCAAGCTTGTGGTTGCTTCTCCATTTGCTTTCAAGCTTTGTTCTTCATTTTCATTGGGTTTTGGAGCAAAGTTGAGATTTTTATCTCACAATTCTAGCCTATAACTATATTGGACTATTGGGAATGATTCCCTTTCATTTTTGCATGCATATTAGCATTTGGTTTGGATTGGATTGGCGAAAAACCCCAATTTTTAGCGTTTTGGTGAATTTTCTGCACTTAGGTCGTTCTGGCCATTTTCGTGTGTTCGGAGTTAGGTCGCTCGCGACCTAACCCTTAGGTCGTTCGCGTGTTATCGCGCTAGGTCGCACTTCCTTGAATTTTCACTTCGGAGTTAGGTCGTTTCACGTTAGGTCGTATGGGGTTTAGGTCGTAGGTCGTTTCTGGCCTTAAATCCCCTCTGCAGCGTTAGGTCGCTCAGCCTTTCCTTGTTAGGTCGTCACCACTTAGGTCGCGACAAATGTTAGTACGTTAGGGCCTTAGGGCGTAGGCCTTAGCTCGCATTTGAGCTTAGGTCGTAGGTCGCTAGCTCGTAGCTCGTATTTGAGCTTAGGTCGTGGGTCGCATCACCCTTAAGTCGTTCGACCTGATGCCTCTCCTAGGTCGCGCATCCCTTTAGGTCACTAGGTCTTAGGTCGCGCTTCGCCTTAAGTCGCTCGACCTGCTCTCACCTTAGGTCGCGCCATCTTTTAGGTCGCGTACCATATTTAGCCCGTTGTCCCTTAGGTCGCTTGCACCTTAGGTCGGCCTCGTTAGCTCGCAGATCCTCTAGGTCGCGTGGCCTTTAGACCGTAGGTCGTTAGGTCGTAAGACCTTAGGTCGCCTGACCACTTAGGTCGCTTGACCTATTCAAATGTTAGGTCGCGAGTTCCTTAAGTCGCTCGTCTCTCTTAGGTCGCTCGCTTCGGCTAACTCGCGAACACCACTAGGTCGTTTGACCCCTTAGACCCCTAGGTCGCAACCATTAGGTCGCTCGACCCTATCCCTCTTAGGTCGTTAGACCTTATTTTGTCTTCACTAAGTCGTACCGTTTTGGACGGGGCGCTGCCCCGCACCTCGCCGGGGGCGCTGCCCCCTGGACCCCCGCGACCTGACCGGGCAGGTCGAACCCCGTAAGCGGTGGCGTTGCCCCCGCACCCCCACCTTGGGGGGTTGCCACCCCCCTTCGTAGGGGATCTTATCTGAAAAACATTGAGCTGATTTCCTTGGATTTTATTCACATCTCCGTATGCGATTTTTGTGACTGATTGTTTCTACAATTTTCTTCTGTGTTTTGTCACTTTATAATATAAAGGTTTCAATACTAGTAGTAAATATCAAAACTCTTTTAACAAACAATTTCAACTCTATTTTTAATAACAAAGCTCTTTTCTTAAACCGTTTTCCAATCTATTAGTATATACAAGCCTTTACCTCACTCGGATGAGAAATCTAATTAAACGACTTAGTAAAACAAGTGGCATGAAACGCTTGCGTTCACTTCGTCGGTTAATTCTTGGACTTGTTCGATTGAACCTCTTGTGAAAATTTTATTAGTGAAGATTTACAGTTTGTTCGTAAATATTTAAGTTAAGCAAGTGGTTATGGGACATGAAGCTAAACTTCTATATTTACTAGCTTAGTGTAATTGACACTTCTCGTTGATCTTGATGATCGCTTTATGAATTAGACTAGCAATTGCGCGATGTCTCTTTCATTGCAAGGTTAGACTAGACACCACTTGTGTGATTCCATTCACACATACCTTTCTCCTTTTTGGTTAGTCTTGACCTCATCTGTGTGATTTCGACTCACACATGTGGGGTAGCTCCCCATGGTCTTCGGACCGTCATGTGATAGGCCTCTTTCCCTTTTTATGATTTCTGGATTTCTTGTTTGGAATTTATCTCTTTGACTTGTCATGAGTACAAGTTTAGGGTATGATGCCCTCTTTGGATCTTTGAGAAGATTCTTGTGATATTGATTTATCTCTTATCGGTTGATCTCCTGTTGATCATTATTTGCATACTTATAGTAGTATGTCAGTATGGATATTTTATGTTTATGCCATATCTTTTATTTATATCATGTCCTCTGATATTTATAGCTAGACTGATCCGTTTATTATTTTCTTATAAATAATACTCGGGTCAGACCGAGATGTTACAGGTGCTACTGCTTGACTCCTCCCCCAGTGATTCACTACTCAGACTTTTGGCTACTT
This sequence comes from Allium cepa, assembly GCA_030765085.1. Taxonomy (NCBI): domain Eukaryota; kingdom Viridiplantae; phylum Streptophyta; class Magnoliopsida; order Asparagales; family Amaryllidaceae; genus Allium; species Allium cepa. Next base: position 789,905,661 of record CM060937.1, on the reverse strand, counting down.
GTTTAGATTAGCAGCTTTTGTTGTTTACACTTGAGATATAGACTCATAGTTGTATTCTTTTGTATAGCACGCGTTGCTATTCTTTTATATTATCGTGGATTTTTTTAGACCACTACTCTGATGTACACTTTTATGTGATATATATTCATATCTCTTTCCGCCTTTGTGATATGGATATCTGTGATTGATTCGCATGTTATGCTTACTTCTATATTTGTTTCCGAAGATCATTTTATAGCCACCGTGTGATAAGAAATTACATGGATGGTCGCTCCTCAATAGCCTTATTCTCCGCGCTAGTTGACAGCACTACACCGTAGTGTTCTTGGCTAGCGTGGGTATAGAGTTGGGGCGTCACAGCTACACTCAACATGGCTGTGATCAGAGACCATAGCCGTGACGTCCAGGCTTAGGCCCGCCCGCCTATGGTCGCGCGGCCATCTCTAGGCCACCCACGATGGTGCGCCACTGCCGTACAGAACGGCCCAAATTTGGCAATTTCGATCACCTTATTTACGATGTAAACCCATGGATTAGTGCTGCTCGTCGAACACTGCAACCTTAAGCCTCCCGATCATCGTAAAACCGACGGTCCACTACATAGTGTAACGACCACAAATGAATGGTCGAAACTAAATCATTAACTTATGGCTACATAAAAATCCAAATCGAAAACAGACTTCAGATTTGACTTGCGCTCTTCGAGAGCTTCAAATTTATATATAATTTGATATGGTTTGGAGGAGTTTGATTTTTCGATTTGATTTTGATTTGCAATTTAAATTTGGAATTGGTTTTGGTTGTCTGTCATTGGAAAGAGAGAGATGCAAATAGAATTGTACGTATAGACAAATGGAATAATAAATAGCTAGGGTTTATAATGGGCTATATATAGGCAGATTGGAAATAGAAATGAGTGGACAAGATTGATTTGAGAGTTGAACGACACATGACCCGAAAAGCCCGTTTCATTCCCGAAACGAAAATGGGTCATCCCATATATCAAAATAGTTGTTTTCGATATATTTAAACTCAATGGAACTAGTTTTAGGCTCAAATTCCATTGTGTGAAGAATTTGCTTTAAAAATCAGCTTATTTCAAATTGACTTCAATTAAATTGATTTCTAGGCGTTTCGAGCTTGTATGATCAAACAAAAAGTCCGATCGTTACGAAACTTGAAATCCAATAATTCACCGTTATAGGTCCGATGAAACTAGTTTCGTCGAAATCTGAGATAGTTGCCAAAATGGCTATTTTCATGTTAATTAGACAAATTAATATTAAATTAATTATCACTTTTTAATTCAATATTTATAAACTAACAAATTTCATCATTCTTGATTATTTAGACATTTATAATAACTTAAAGCAAATTTACATATCAAATTCAGTGTTTAATATTTCACTAATTACAGTGTTCAATTTCAACGGTAAATAAATCCGATTAATAAAATTTAAATTTCAATAAAATTTTTTAATTTGATTTCAGATTTTTATTCTAAAAATTATTAATCTGTAGATATAGTTAACATTTGTTTACATTTTATTACACTAAAATTCTACAATTACTATCTTTTTCCATATTAGTTGCAGCATCCCAACAATATTACACCATTATTGATTTGGACATTAATTATAATTTGAAATCCCACAACTTCATTTATCTTGGTTTCATTATTATTATTAAATCAATTTATTTTCTTATGAGCGTAATTGACATTTCTGTACATTTTATTACATTCCCAATTTGCTGTTATTGTATTAACTCACATTAATGTAACATTTGTTTACATTTATTTGTAATTATTTAATTAAATTGGTAAAGAAAAACAATTGTCACCATTCCTACGTTTAATAACATTTGTAAGTTTATTATTTACAAGCAAATGTTATAACAACTCTCATTTCACAAATTTTATTCAGTTTCCATTCATTACACCTTATTTTATTAATTTATCAACATTTCAATTATCAGTTGTTCTTTTAATCCAATTATCAATTAATACACACCTTATTACAATAAATTTACAATCTATCACCAATTATAACACTTTAATCATTTTAATTAATTAGAATTACATTCAAAGCCATTATCAATTACCTTAAATTAATACAGTTTCATTTCATTCCAGTTATTTTTTTATTATTAAATCATAAATTTTTATCTTTCCCAACATTAAATCACAAAACTTTATTAAATTAACAAATTTTAATTGTCGAAAATTACTGGTCGTTACACTTTTAATCTATTTAATCAAATTTAATCTATTTTAACCTATTTTAAACTAATTAACCCATTTTAATCTATTTTAATTATATATAATCTATTTTGATCTATTTAATCTATTTTAAATCTATTTATTCTATTTTAAATTCAATTAAACTATTTTAAATCCATTTAAACTATTTTTAATCTTTTTTTACTATTTTAGAGTACTTTAACTATTTAAAAATTTATTTTAACTATGTTAAACTGTTTATAACTTTCTAAACTATTTTCTAAATTTCAGTTAAAGTAAAGTGGAAGTGTTCATATTCAAATCCTTGATTTAAAAGCGAATATGGTTAAATGATGATATAACCTAAGTTGGGATTTAAATGACATATTTGATTGAATTTGACGATTTTGAAATGAGGGTTTAACCTATTTTGGAAGTACGATTTTGAAAGAAAATATGATTTCGGAAGTGATATGATTTCAAACGTGATATGATTTCGAAGGTGAATATGATTTCGAAAGTGAATGCGATTTTGGAAAGTGATATGGTTTTAATTAAATATGATATTTTGATATCACTTATGAATCGGTTTTGAAAATGTTAAAGAACCGTTTGATGTGAAATAAGCATTTGATTATTTAAGTGTAAAAATCCCCATTTTTGAGTAAAAATTTAAATTGATAATTTATATAAAATTTTGGATTTAATTTGTGAATTTAGTTAAATTTTCCAAATAAAATAAGATATTTGTTTGATATTTAAATATATGTATATAAATTGGTTTTAAATAGAATTTTGATTTAAAATTCAAAATAAATATATTTGAAAAATAAAATGGATTTAAAAACTCCATATTTTAAAATTAATTTGATTTCTAATATTATAATGTATAAATAGGTGTGTGTATATATATATTGATTTGGAATTCAAAAGTAAATATTTTATAAATTGAAGTTAAAAATCTTTATATTTTAAAGAACTAATAAATATGTATATATAATTTGTAATTTGTATATAGTTACATTTTAAATCATTCTTTAAAAAGTTGTATAAAAATAAATAATGAAAATGTATAAATATAAACATAAATGATAAAAACTTAAATCTATGTATAAAACAAGGTTTAAAACAAAGTTATAAATAAATTAAACTAAAGGGCTTAAACATAATTTGAATTATTTTGAACAAGTGTAAACAAATTATACTATTTTTAACAAGTGTAAAAGAATTAATTCATTCATATAGACAAGTGTACTTAAATTACAAGTGGCAAATTTATTTTCTCGTAAAAATAAAAAATAATATTACAACATGTTTTACAAAACAAAATAAAAACCAGGCTGCTCACTTGATTTCAAAGTTTAAACTTTTTTTAGAAACAATAATCAAAAACCTGATCATTCAAAGCATTTCAAAGCAAACAACTTCTGTTTGCAAAAACTGAACCTAAAACAATTTGAATCGAAGCATAGATTCAACAGAACATTAAGCATTTCAGATTCAAGATGATTACCAGTTTATCAAGCCAAACCAAATCTAATTTTCGAATGCAAGAAGTTCCAGATTTAAAGCAAATCTGGAAAACAGAAGCAAGTTTTAGGCATGTAATTCAAATTGCAATATGAAAACATGTAAGTTCAAACAATAATTTTCTAGAACCAAAGCCTGGAAGCAAGATTTAAATTCAAGAACAAATGCAAGAAAAATTAACAAGTAGCAGTTCAAATTCAAATGCATTCAACTCAGTTTTGTTAAAACTCCAGATCTAAGAGTTTTAGATCATTTTAAATTCCAAATTTTATCAAAACCTGTCCTCTGTGCAAGGTGAGCAAACTTAACCTAAGTCTATTCATATACTTTGATGATTTTGATTGATAAAGTAGTACATGATGTTCTGGCTATATGAATATATGTGAATGCATGGATATATATATATATATATGTCTGTGAAAATGCTTGTGTTTATAGATGCAGTTGGCCTCTGTTTTCAAACCTGTTTCATAAATTAAAAATCACTTTCTCAAATCTTATTTAGGGCTTAGGATCTAAATAAAACAAATTTTTTCTTCAAGATATGGTTCTTAAAAATACTTTTGAGAAGAATTGATTTGAGTATTATTTGGAAATTTAAATGTATAGTGAAAAAATCAATAAACATGATAAATTTGAATCTCATAATTAATTAATTCATATACATCATCGGGTTCGACTTGAAAATTCATGATTTTTAAAACAAAATTCAAAATTTTTAATTCACTAAATCACGAGAAAATGTGAGATGAACGAAATCGAAATTTTCGCCAAACTCCGACGATCGGTAAAACATTGGTTCTCGTGATTGAAGGTGTTGCTTATTGGTAGGTCAGAGAGTTTAGGAAAATTGTTAAATGAAATTCTGGATCATTGTTGATGGCGATCATGGTCAATCTAGGGTTCAAACCCAATTTTTGGTTGTTCTTCTTTTAGAGGCAACTTTGTCCTGAATTTTAGATCGGTCAGCACCGGGTCAAATGGAAACGTAGCATGGATCTTTGATGAAGAGGTGGATGAGATAGCAAGGATTCTGGTGGTCTAGATGATCGGTACGAGGCGACTTAGTTGATCGAAGTTGGGTTTCATGTGGAGTCGAGCAACTCGATTTGGATTCCGATCAAAATTGGACGATAAATGGTGCTGGAAATGATCTCCAAGGTTGTTACCGTTGTGTCGATGAACTCAACGTTGGTCAGAGGTGATCTGATCGCATGTGCATGTGCACAATGTATCAGAGGTGACTGGGTTGTTTGACTATGGGGAAGAAAGGAGTAACCCGAAGTCGTACTCGGAAATTTTTGGATCAGGCTCGAGTTTACTATCGAGTCGTTTCACTGGGTGATTAATTATATGACAGTTTTATATTTTAAAATAAATCAGATTTTAATATTTAAATAAATCCAGTTTTTGACTTGTTTTCTTAAACAAAATTTTTGTAAATAATTGATACTCATTTAAGTGTTTGAATAATTGAGAGCTGTGTAATTTTTTTAACGTGAGTTTATGTAACGACCCCAATTTTGGAATTGATTTTATTTAATAATTAATTTCATTTTTGGATAAAAATTGTGAAATTAATTGGTGATTATATAAAATATTAGTTAAATTATGAATTATTGAAAAATTTATTTAAATAAATATTTGAATTGGGATTTAAAAATATTGTAAAGTAAAATAAAATACAAACAAATGTACTACAATAATAATTAATTTGTATTGACATATAAAACAAGTATGTAAAAGCAAGAATCTATAACATAGGCAAGAAAGTAAACAAAGTAAAAAGAACAAGTAAAATAGGTAGCTGTGAACTAGCATGCAGGCAAGTAGAAGGATAAACAAAATATTCAAACAAATTAATAAGCAAGTAAGCAAAGTTACAGCCACCAAGCATATAAGCTAACAAAGTACAAACGTAAAAGGGAAATACAACCTGGAACAAGCAAAAGAAAAGTAAAGAAGTATAAGCAAGTATTCAACAAAAGACAACAACATATTGAAATTTAATATAAATAGCAGTGTACAAAGCTTCAGCCGAAGTCAAGCAAACATTTAATGCGAGGTACCTTAGTACATAATATTTTATCTCTAGCAATGCAGCCTATGACTAAAATATCACTTCAGCCACCAAAGACATCTCAGTCAAAATCTTGTTTGGTTAAAGTAAGCATGGGAACAAAGCATAAGGGAAGTATCATCAACCATAAACAAAAGAAAATCTGCATAGTTAATGAATAAAAAGAAAAAAAAATATGGTACAAAGCATTATAATATCACCCTGTTGTACTAACTACAGCTTGCAAACTTCACATATACATCCACTCCTCATTTTAATTCATTCTTGGCTAAAGAAAAAGCTGAGCAAAAATTGAAATGAGCAATAACTTGAAGCAAAATTTTCAATGATTCAGATCTGAAGCACTTCAGATCATCAAACTCTAGCTTGCAAAAGCATTTCCACTTTCAAGTTCAAATCTTGATCTCTGTAATCATCTTCCCTCAAAACCAAAACCCTGTAAACAATTTTCTATAAGCTGTAACCAGATTCCATCTTCAAACTGCAAGCCTGGAATCAAGTTGAATCATCATGTTCCTGTCTTAGCATTCCAGTTTCTAAAGTTTCAAACGAGGCAAAGTTTCAGAAATTGAATATAGATTCAAGTTTTCAAATCCCAGTTTTATTCAAGCCTTCCTGTTCTCAAAATATAATATCTCTTCATTTTTCTAAGGTGAGTAACTTCTTTTTTTTCTTCAAACATTTGAGATGGTTGCGAGAGTTTATCTAGAAAGTGTGTTGTTGCAAATCTCTTGTATATATGTTGATGTATGTGTGCCTGTGATTGTTGTATTGCCTCTGCTTTATCTTTATTTTTTTCCAAAACCCAGATTTATAAAATAAATCTCTATCTCCTTATCTACTCGCTGTTAGATCATGGAATATAAACGAAAGATGTTTTTTTGATCATGAACTAGGATTTAAAAATTTATTTAAGTGAAAACCATTTGTGTATGACTCTGGAAATAAAATTAAAGCAGGAAACTCAAGTCCCTGTAAAAATTCAAACCTGTTAATTTTATAATTCAGGTATATGAGTGGAATCATCACACTTTAATATGATTTTTAATGCAAAATTTATAATTTTTAGAGATGGGGTTAAGGGGTAATTCAAAAATAAACAAAAATTATACTTCGACCAATTTCCGGCGACGTATTGATCTGGGGGTGTCGCGGTCGTTCGAGGTGGTAGAGGAGCCTACGGGGCGTCGGAGAAAAATAGGAGAGGGTCGCCTAGAGGTTGGTGATGGCGATGGGAGGTCATTGAAGTTTGAAACCCTAGTTTTACTATGGTTCAGATTTTGGTCTCATTTGTTTTCAATGGGCGATCGAGCTTGACGCGCTTGTGGGAATTGGAAGAGGGGTCGATGACGAAGTGGTGGCCGGTGGTGCTGGTGCTCTGGTGGTCGGAGGAGGGGACGCGACGTGTTGACAGGCTCGTGGTGATGTGCGCGAATTGTTCCAGGTTTCCAATTTTGGGTCGATGGGTTCAAATTTTGATTCGCGCCTGGAAGCGTCGAACTGGGTCGTGGTTTGGGGTCGTGGGGTTGCGAGCGCCTGTTGCTGATGGTCGCGATGGTAAACGGAGGGTGGCGGCGCTTGTGAACGTGCACAGCGTGCACCGTGCATGTTTGAAGGCCTGTTGGTTTTGTGGGATGTGCAGTTTTTACCCGGGTTTCACTTGGGTCTTTGGAGTGTTGACTCAATGCAATAGTAGATTTGCTCCAGAATGTGATGGTTACAGGTTCCAGAAACTGTTCAATCTCCTGAAGCTTAACTTTAAATTATAACAAAGTTGAACTGAGTTAGATTAAAGGTTAAAGTATCAATTCAAGTTACTTTGAATTCAAATTTGGAAATTCAAATCACTTTTTAAATATGAATGTTTTAAAAATAAGTTTAAAATAAATAGTTTTAAAAAGTAAGTTTGTTTTAAACAAATGTTTAACTTGATTTTGATAAAATTCTTTCATAAAGGTTTCCAAAATTTTGAGTGAAAAATTAAATAAATTGTTTTAACTTGAATTTGCAAGATAAAATAAAATATATTTTAAAGCTTAAATTTTAAATAAAAATTTGAGTAATTTAGTTAGGATTTTTCGTATATAGGTTTATTTATTGATATTTAAAATTTGGTTAATGTTAAATATATAATTCAAATGAAGTTTGAGTCTAAATTTGAAGTGTAATGTTTAAAAATACACTTAAATGATTTATGAAGTCGTTAATAAAGAAATTTGTTATCTTAGAGATAATTAAGGTAATAAAATGACTAAATTAATATGGTAATTAAAGAATGATTTATTTAATTTATAAATAAATAATTTAGATTAATTTATAATTAGAAATGATTAATAATGAATTAATCTAAGATAATTTCTTAAGAAAGTGATTAAGAAATATTATTAGTTAATAAGGATAATTAACTAAGGATTATTAAGTAATTGATTTAAAGTGATTAATATTAATGATTTATTGGATTAAATAAATTAGATAATCAATTATAAATGATTTAAATGTAATTACTTAATGAAAATAATCTAATCAAAATTGGATAATAAATTCATAAGTAATTAATTTAATTGGAGGTAAATTGAATTACATAGGATTAAACTATAAATAAATCCTGTTTATAAATGATTATTGGATGCTTGAATTACTTATGAATGATCGTATTGTATGTGATGCCTTGAATTGATTATCCTATCTGATTTGTGATATTTCGCTCTGTAGATTGAGCTGTGTATATTTATTTGCATCTGTATATTATCTGTGAATCTGTGAATGGACGATGAACGTTATAGTTTTATATCGCTTATCAACTATATTTCTGTGTTTTGAATCTATGATGATTGAATGCTGTTGCACTATTGTGTTAACCCCTGGACCACACTTACACACACACAATTATGGATTTTACGAGAAAAACGATTTAAGTCACAGATTTTGAAACGATTTTAAATAGAAAATTTAAATTCAACTAGTTTGAAAATGAGATTGGGTTTAAAGTGAAAAGCAATTGAAATGGAATTTCGAAAATAAAATTTATTTTGAATAACTTGATAAAGTTTGAAATTTAAATAATTTGATTTAAATTTAAATTCAAAATGTGAAACTGAATTCTATAATTTGAAACTAGGGATTAAAGATGCTATACCAGTTATATATGGGTTAAACCATTTTAAAATGTATTAATTTGGGAATATGAACATAAATTGAGAACTTTAACTCGTATAAATTAATTGGATTTTTCTGAAACGAAAACTGTTTGTTTTCAAATAATAAAAGCTTTCACATTAGAAATGAACGTCCAATTTGTGTTAAAATGAATTTCAAGTTTGAAAATGAGAATGACTTCCAAGTTTTGGAAACGTTTTGAAACTATAAGTTAAATCTTTGATTAAAAGATTTAATGGGTTAATCCTATAGAAATGAAATTGTTTTAGAAATCTATGAATTGATCTTTGTGAAATAAATCTTTTTGTTTAAAGAATTTGAAATGGTAATTGGTTTAAACCATTTGAAAGAAAGTTTTGGGTATTAAGTTGTGACTTAATTGAAATCCCAATATCCATATGTTTTTGAAATGTTGAGCTCACTATTCGGTTTAGCCGGGAGAGGACCTTTGTGTCATATATCCCATTCCGAATATGTGATACGTCGTTATGGATAGCATTTAAAGACCGGTGGTGAAGAGCGGATATTTTCGAAAACGAAAGGGTTTCTTGTTGATTGTCTCTGCACTGGCTAATCCTTGGTATAGAGATCTCCATATGTGATGGGAAATCTGGACGTGATTAGGGATTATCCGGATTGCAAGGACTTCTTTGGAAGTGCCTTCGGTTCTGTTCGAGCCCGGAACAGACTTGTATGGATTGTGTGTCTGACATTACAATTTGAGATCTAAAGCAGATTTCTTTCAAATACATTTCTGTTGGTGGCAGAGAATTATTCTTTTAGCTTAACACCCTTCTCTGAGACGTACGAGCTCAGAGGTTATGTAGTTGAAGGTTATCAGCGATATATTCCCAATTTGGTAATGTGACATGCTAAGTGTTGCTGTGAAATGATCATTGTTTGATCATTTGTGATATGATCATTTGTTTGATCATTTATCTTTGTGATCATTACTTTGATCATTTGTTGACCCAAAGCATGGCTTTGTACCAAAGCGTGGCTTTGTGGACGTGACCTCGTCGAGCCTCACACCCCGGAATGGTCAAAACAGGAAAGATGCGGCAAGGTTATTAGGGGGTAGCGCCCCTTTAGGGTATGTACATCTCCTTCTGGATAGAAGTGGTATCATGGTATGGAGCCCAAATACTTACTTATGTGGACATCACAAACTTATATATATCTCGTTTTGTGATTTGATGTTGGGGCCCCGGTTAAAGGTTGTTACAACCGGGAGGTGGCATACTCATGTCAGTAGTTACCCAGTTAGGGGTAACCCGACCTTGTGTTGGCAGAGATCCGGTTAGGTTCTCGGGACGTCCATCCAGAGGCGTTTCATGTGGCAATGGGAAGTTCCTTGGCCTGACCATTTGTTGGAAATCCAAAGAAACAATACGAGCCTTGTACGGTATTAGTTGTAGAACCTGCCATTTAATATGGTAGCTATAGCAGGCATAATATAATGGTACCTATGCTGGCTAAGATTTATATTCTACTTTCGAAATGTTTTCTACACTATGCACTAATAATAATATCAAAGAAATTTTCTGCCTATTAAGCATATTTGACTATCATAAGAAGAAATCTCCTCCAAGTCTGCGTTTGCATTGTGTGTGTGGCAGGAGGTCTTATGGTAGTTTCATTTTCAAAAAGCATTGCGAATTTACTTTAAAATTCTCCTGTTGATTGTTTTTAAAGATAAACTGTTTTTGTTGCTCACACCAGTCCCATGACTGACCCGGAGTTTATTGTTGCTTTCCTAAACTCTGGGTGCTCACTATTTCCCACACGAGCAGTCTAGAGTTGTGTTTTTCAGATACTTAGGTTCAGTAGATTTTATCTGGAGCTAGTTCAGTCTTTGGTTCGCACCTGTCTTGCTTATCTATTGGAGTTCGAGCTATTTTTGGATTGGTTCTTGGAGATGGAGATTATCCGCTGCTATTTGTTGTATCATATCTCTGATGTATATTGATATCATTGTATCATTCTGTTGTATCAGATATTGTATCAATGCTGTATATCAATGTATTATTCTTTTGTTCCGCTGTGTTATTTACTTAATGTTGTTATAAGCTCCGGCGAATCGGATTTGAACGGTCGAATCTACGGCATTCGAATACGATTTGAAGTAGGGATGTCAATTTTCGAGCGGGCAAAATTCGTTATCGTTACTTTTGGTATCAGAGCTAAGGTTGAACTTTAGCTAAGGAGTATAACACATTAAGTAGCTCATTAGAGATAGGGTGAAGTATCCCTAGAATGAGTATATCCCTAAGGTATCCGTTTGAACGCCTCCGTAAATTCTCTTGCTATCCACCGATAGTGAGTATGAGTGCAAGAAGAGAACGAGATAGGGGACAGAGGAATACGACTATAAATGGTCAATACCCTATAACAACAGTGGAAACAATTTTTTCTCTATCAATCTCTTTTGTTCAGAGTCTCTTTTCAATTCTTTGATAGTACCTGGTAGATCCAGGAAGGAAATTCGATATACTAATATGGGACGTAAACTCCAATTTGGTCAGAATTGTTTGTTTGGATGGATTGGTTGTTTTGGTTGCTTTGGTTAATGGGTGTGCCTTAGTTTCAAACTAAAAATTTTGAAATCGTTCCTCTATATTTCGTCTATCTTCGTTCTCTCTCTGGCGAATTTCGAGGACAAAATTCATTTAAGGGGGGAAGTCTGTAACGACCCCAATTTTGGAATTGATTTTATTTAATAATTAATTTCATTTTTGGATAAAAATTGTGAAATTAATTGGTGATTATATAAAATATTAGTTAAATTATGAATTATTGAAAAATGTATTTAAATAAATATTTGAATTGGGATTTAAAAATATTGTAAAGTAAAATAAAATACAAACAAATGTACTACAATAATAATTAATTTGTATTGACATATAAAACAAGTATATAAAAGCAAGAATCTATAACATAGGCAAGAAAGTAAACAAAGTAAAAAGAACAAGTAAAATAGGTAGCTGTGAACTTGCATGCAAGCGAGTAGAAGGATATACAAAATATTCAAACAAATAAATAAGCAAGTAAGCAAAGTTACAGCCACCAATCATATAAGCTAACAAAGTACAAACATAAAAGGGAAATACAACCTGAAACAAGCAAAAGCAAAGTAAAGAAGTATAAGCAAGTATTCAACAAAAGACAACAGCATATTGAAATTTAATATAAATAGCAGTGTACAAAGCTTCAGCCGAAGTCAAGCAAACATTTAATGCGAGGTACCTTAGTACATAATATTTTATCTCTAGCAATGCAGCCTATGACTAAAATATCACTTCAGCCACCAAAGACATCTCAGTCGAAATCTTGTTTGGTTAAAGTAAGCATGGGAACAAAGCATAAGGGAAGTATCATCAACCATAAACAAAAGAAAATCTGCATAGTTCATGAATAAAAAAAAAAAAAATTATGGTACAAAGCATTATAATATCACCCTGTTGTACTAACTACAGATTGCAAACTTCACATATACATCCACTCCTCATTTTAATTCATTCTTGGCTAAAGAAAAAGATGGGTAAAAATTGAAATGAGCAATAACTTGAAGCAAAATTTTCAATGATTCAGATCTGAAGCACTTCAGATCATCAAACTCTAGCTTGCAAAAGCATTTCCACTTTCAAGTTCAAATCTTGATCTCTGTAATCATCTTCCCTCAAAACCAAAACCCTGTAAACAATTTTCTATAAGCTGTAACCAGATTCCATCTTAAAACTGCAAGCCTGGAATCAAGTTGAATCATCATGTTCCTGTCTTAGCATTCCAGTTTCTAAAGTTTCAAACAAGGCAAAGTTCCAGAAATCGAATATAGATGCAAGTTTTCAAATCCCAGTTTTATTCAAGCCTTCCTGTTCTCAAAATATAATCTCTCTGCATTTTTCTAAGGTGAGTAACTTCTTTTTTTTTTTTAAACATTTGAGATGGTTGCGAGAGTTTATCTAGAAAGTGTGTCGTTGCAAATCTCCTGTATATATGTTGATGTGTGTGTGCCTGTGATTGTTGTATTGCCACTTCTTTATCTTTATTTTTTTCCAAAACCCAGATTTATAAAATAATTCTCTATCTCCTTATCTACTCGCTGTTAGATCATGGAATATAAACGAAAGATGTTTGTTTGATCATGAACTAGGATTTAAAAATTTATTTAAGTGAAAACCATTTGTGTATGACTCTGGAAATAAAATTAAAGTAGGAAACCCAAGTCCCTATAAAAATTCAAACCTGATAATTTTATAATTCAGGTATATGAGTGGAATCATCACACTTTAATATGATTTTTAATGCAAAATTTATAATTTTTAGAGGTGGGGTTTAGGGGTAATTCAAAAACAAAACAAAAAGTATACTTCGACCAATTTTCGGCGACGTATTGATCTGGGGGTGTCGCGGTCGTTCGAGGTGGTGGAGGAGCCTACGGGGCATCAGAGAAAAATAGGAGAGGGTCGCCTAGAGGTTGGTGATGGCGATGGGAGGTCGTTGAAGTTTGAAACCCTAGTTTTACTATGGTTTAGATTTTGGTCTCGTTTGTTTTCAATGGGCGATCGAGCTTGACGTGCTTGTGGGAATTGGAAGAGTGGTCGATGACGAAGTGGTGGCCGGTGGTGCTGGTGCTCCGGTGGTCGGAGGAGGGGACGCGACGTGTTGACAGGCTCGTGGTGATGTGCGCGAATTGTTCCAGGTTTCTAATTTTGGGTCGATGGATTCAAATTTTGATTCGCGCCTGGAAGCGTCGAACTGGGTCGTGGTTTGGGGTCGTGGGATTGCGAGCGCCTGTTGCTGATGGTCGCGATGGTAAATGGAGGGTGGCGGCGCTTGTGAACGTGCACAGCGTGCACCGTGCATGTTTGAAGGCCTATTGGTTTTGTGGGATGTGCAGTTTTTACCCGGGTTTCACTCGGGTCTTTGGAGTGTTGACTCGATGCAATGGGAGATTTGCTCCAGAATGTGATGGTTACAGGTTCCACAAACTGTTCAATCTCTTGAAGCTTAACTTTAAATTATAACAAAGTTGAACTGAGTTAGATTAAAGGTTAAAGTATCAATTCAAGTTACTTTGAATTCAAATTGGGAAATTCAAATCACTTTTTAAATATGAATGTTTTAAAAATAAGTTTAAAATAAATAGTTTTAAAAAGTAAGTTTGTTTTAAACAAATGTTTAACTTGATTTTGATAAAATTCTTTCATAAAGGTTTCCTAAATTTTGAGTGGAAAATTAAATAAATTGTTTTAACTTGAATTTGCAAGATAAAATAAAATATATTTTAAAGCTTAAATTTTAAATAAAAATTTGAGTAATTTAGTTAGGATTTTTCGTATATAGGTTTATTAATTGATATTTAAAATTTGGTTAATGTTAAATATATAATTCAAAATGAAGTTTGAGTCTAAATTTGAAGTGTAATGTTTAAAAATACACTTAAATGATTTATGAAGTCATTAATAAAGAAATTTGTTATCTTAGAGATAATTAAGGTAATAAAATGACTAAATTAATATGGTAATTAAAGAATGATTTATTTAATTTATAAATAAATAATTTAGATTAATTTATAATTAGAAATGATTAATAATGAATTAATCTAAGATAATTTCTTAAGAAAGTGATTAAGAAATATTATTAGTTAATAAGGATAATTAACTAAGGATTATTAAGTAATTGATTTAAAGTGATTAATATTAATGATTTATTGGATTAAATAAATTAGATAATCAATTATAAATGATTTAAATGTAATTACTTAATGAAAATAATCTAATCAGAATTGGATAATAAATTCATAAGTAATTAATTTAATTGGAGGTAAATTGAATTACATAGGATTAAACGATAAATAAATCCTGTTTATAAATGATTATTGGATGCTTGAATTACTTATGAATGATCGTATTATATGTGATGCCTTGAATTGATTATCCTATCTGATTTGTGATATTTTGTTCTGTAGATTGAGCTGTGTATATTTATTTGCATCTGTATATTGTCTGTGAATCTGTGAATGGACGATGAGCGTTATAGTTTTATATCGCTTATCAACTATATTTCTGTGTTTTGAATCTATGATGATTGAATGTTGTTGCACTATTGTGTTAAACCCCTGGACCACACTTACACACACATAATTATGGATTTCACGAGGAAATCGATTTAAGTCGCAGATTTTGAAACGATTTTAAATAGAAAATTTAAATTCAATTGGTTTGAAAATGAGATTGGGTTTAAAGTGAAAAGCAATTGAAATGGAATTTCGAAAATAAAATTTATCTTGAATAACTTGATAAAGTTTGAAATTTAAATAATTTGATTTAAATTTAAATTCAAAATGTGAAACTGAATTCTATAATTTGAAACTAGGGATTAAAGATGTTATACCAGTTATATATGGGTTAAACCATTTTAAAATGTATTAATTTGGGAATATGAACATAAATTGAGAACTTTAACACGTATAAATTAATTGGATTTTTCTAAAACGAAAACTGTTTGTTTTCAAATAATAAAAGCTTTCACATAAGAAATGAACGTCCAATTTGTGTTAAAATGAATTTCAAGTTTGAAAATGAAAATGACTTCCAAGTTATGGAAACGGTTTGAAACTATAAGTTAAATCTTTGATTAAAAGATTTAATGGGTTAATCCTATAGAAATAAAATTGTTTTGGAAATCTATGAATTGATCTTTGTGAAATAAATCTTTTTGTTTAAAGAATTTGAAATGGTAATTGGTTTAAACCATTTGGAAGAAAGTTTTGGGTATTAAGTTGTGACTTAATTGAAATCCCAATATCCATATGTTTTTGAAATGTTGCGCTCACTATTCGGTTTAGCCAGGAGAGGACCTTTGTGTCATATATCCCATTCCGAATATGTGATACGTCGTTATGGATAGCATTTGAAGACCGGTGGTGAAGACCGGATATTTTCAAAAACGAAAGAGTTTCTTGTTGATTGTCTCTGCACTGGCTGATCCCCGGTATAGAGATCTCCATATGTGATGGGAAATCCGGACGTGATTAGGGATTATCCGGATTGCAAGGACTTCTTTGGAAGTGCCTTCGGTTCTGTTCGAGCCCGGAACAGACTTGTATGGATTGTGTGTCTGACATTACAATTTGAGATATAAAGCAAATTTCTTTCAAATACATTTCCGTTGGTGGCAGAGAATTTATTCTTTTAGCTTAACACCCTTCTCTGAGACGTACGAGCTCAGAGGTTATGTAGTTGAAGGTTATCAGCGATATATTCCCAATTTGGTAATGTGACATGCTAAGTGTTGCTGTGAAATGATCATTGTTTGATCATTTGTGATATGATCATTTGGTTGATCATTTATCTTTGTGATCATTACTTTGATCATTTGTTGACCCAAAGCATGGCTTTGTACCAAAGCGTGGCTTTGTGGACGTGACCTCGTCGAGCCTCACACCCCGGAATGGTCAAAACAGGAAAGATGCGGCAAGGTTATTAGGGGGTAGCGCCCCTTTAGGGTATGTACATCTCCTTCTGGATAGAAGTGGTATCATGGTATGGAGCCCAGATACTTACTTATGTGGACATCAGAAACTTATATATATCTCGTTTTGTGATTTGATGTTGGGGCCTCGGTTAAAGGTTGTTACAATCGGGAGGTGGCATACTCGTGTCAGTAGTTACCCAGTTAGGGGTAACCCGGCCTTGTGTTGGCAGAGATCCGGTTAGGTTCTCGGGACGTCCATCCAGAGGCGTTTCCATGTGGCAATGGGAAGTTCCTTGGCCTGACCATTTGTTGGAAATCCAAGAAACAATACGAGCCTTGTACGGTATTAGTTGTAGAACCTGCCATTTAATATGGTAGCTGTAGAAGGCATAATATAATGGTACCTATGCTGGCTAAGATTTATATTCTACTTTCGAAATGTTTTCTACACTATGCACTAATAATAATATCAAAGAAATTTTCTGCGTATTAAGCATATTTGACTATCATAAGAAGAAATCTCCTCCAAGCCTGCGTTTGCATTGTGTGTGCGGCGGGAGGTCTTATGGTAGTTTCATTTTCAAAAAGCATTGCGAATTTACTTTAAAATTCTCCTGTTGATTGTTTTTAAAGATAAACTGTTTTTGTTGCTCACACCAGTCCCATGACTCACCCGGAGTTTATTGTTGCTTTCCTAAACTCTGGGTGCTCACTATTTCCCACACGAGCAGTCTAGAGTTGGGTTTTTCAGATACTTAGGTTCAGTAGATTTTATCTGGAGCTAGTTCAGTCTTTGGTTCGCACCTGTCTTGCTTATCTATGGGAGTTCGAGCTATTTCTTGATTGGTTCTTGGAGATGGAGATTATCCGCTACTAGTGTTATCTATTTCTTTTCCGCTGCTATTTGTTGTATCATATCTCTGATGTATATTGATATCATTGTATTATTCTGTTGTATCAGATACTGTATCAATGCTGTATATCAATGTATTATTCTTTTGTTCCGTTGTGTTATTTACTTAATGTTGTTATAAGCTCAGGCGAATCAGATTTGAACGGTCGAATCTACGGCATTCGAATACGATTTGAAGTATGGATGTCGATTTTCGAGCGGGCAAAATTCATTATCGTTACATTTTATTTAAATGTATAATTAATTAATTGATTAAGAAAGAGAAAATGTTTAATTGTTAATTAACTTAAAGTCTTTAGTTAAATTATGGGTAATAAATAAATCTAGTACAAAGGTTCATTAAAGTAAGATTTAAATGTTTTAATTAAGTAGTTAATTAAAGATAAAAAGGGTTTATCTTTAAAATTAATTAAGTTTCTGATGAATTAGAGAATTGATTAAGTGATTATGTAAGAATAATTACTTTGTGTAATTAAATTTGAAGCTAATTAATTTGGGTAACTAATTTGAGGCTAATTAATTATTTTGATTAGTTAAGGAATGATTATTTTGAGTAAATTTATTAAGGATAATTAATTAATGAAGTTAAATAATGATAAATACTTAAGGTAATTAATTACTTAGAGATAATTAATTAAATAAGAATAAATGATTAAAAGTTGATTAATCTAATGATCAAAGGATGTTTACTCAATGTACTAAATTTGTGATTTGTTTATGGTAATTAATTAAGAATAATTAATTATGGGTAATTAATTAAGGGTTAATTTATCTATTTATTAATTAAGAGTAATTAATTAAAGGTTAATTAAATAATTAAACACTAATTATTTAATAATTACAGGTTGATTAGTTTATTAATTAAGGTTGATTAATTAATAATTGAAGGTTGATTAATTTATTATTAAAGGTTAGTTAATAAATTATTAAAGATTAACTAATAAAAGATTGAAGATTAATTAATCAAAATGGTTTGTAATTAATTAATGTTAATTAACCGGGATTAGTGATTAATCTTATTTAAATTAATCGGATAATTAATTGATTCTTACTTATGGTTGATGAATTCAATTGAATGTTGAATTATTTGATATCCCTGATGTGTGATGCTTTGTGGTATGAATTGTTTTTATTTGAGCTGTGATGAATGTAATTTGTTTATCTGTGATAAATTTATATTATCTGTGAATCTGTGAATGAAGATAAGCGTTATAGATTATACCGCTTATAGATATTGATATGATTGAATCTGTGATGATTGATGTTGTTGCACTATTGTGATGCCCCACCTCTATACCCACGCTAGTCAAGAACACTACGGTGTAATGCTGTCGACTAGCTCGGAGAATAAGGCTGCCGAGGAGCGATCTTCCATGTAATTTCTTTGTGCGAGCACCGATATGTCAGATAGTATAGCATGCATTTCATTTAAGGAGGAAATCCGACATACCGACACAAACTCAAAGCTACTACACGGTGGCTATGTATAGTCTTCGGAAACAAATATAGAAATAAACAAAACACAAGTCACTCACAAACATCCATATCACAAAGGCGGAAAAAGATATGAATATATAACACATGAAAGTGTACATCATAGTAGTGGTCAAACATGATCCACACTATCACAAAAGAATAGCCACAATTGCTATACAAAAGATCATGAATACATCCATGAGTCTATATCTCATATGTATACAACAAAATCAACTAATCTAAGTAGTGAACCAAAAGTCAAGGTAATGATCCTAGATGAGAAATCAAGCAGAAGCACCTGTAACACCACGGTCTGACCTGAGTATTATTTCATAAGAAAATAATAAACAGATCAGTCTCGCTATAAATATCAAAGGATATGATATAGAATAAAAGATATGGCATGAACATATAATAACCATAATGACATACTATAATAAGCATGTAAATAAAAATCAGCAAGAGATCAATCAATATCACAAGAATCTTCTCAAAGATCCAAAAGGGGTATCATACCCTAAACTTGTATTCATAACAAGTCAATGGCACACGAATTCAGCAATGCACAAAAATTTGATAAAACTTATCAATGGAAATCACTAAAATTGGTGAAGCACAAAATTCTAGAAACCATCACAAGAAATCCAGAAATCACAAAAAGGGGGAGGCCTATCACAAAATGGAAGCATGAAAACTCACCAACACATGCATCACAAAACAAGACGCTATCTCATGGTAGCTAACCATTAATTTTGAGCCGAAGCTCCACAAGAATGGCCCGAAGACCGTGGGGCGCTAACCTACATATGTGATGTAGAAACATCACAAAAACGGGGTTTAGTCTCCCACGTAGACAAAGAGACATCGCACAACTGCTAGTCTAAATCACAAAAATGATCGACATTGATCATAAAGAAGTGTCAATCACACTAAGCTAGTAAATATATGAGTCTAGCCTCATGTCCCATAACCACTTGCTTAACTTAAATATTTACGAACAAACTGTAGATCTTCACTAGGAAATTATCACAAAAGGTTCAACCGAACCAGTCCAAGAATTAACCGACGAAGCAAACGCAAGCGTTTCATACCACTTATTTTACTAAGCCGTTTAATTCAATTTCTCATTCGAGTGAGGCAAAGGTTTGTATATACAAATAGATTAGAAAGCGGTTTTAGGAAAAAGAGCTTTGTAATAAAATAGAGTTGAAATCGCTTTGATGAAAGATTTTTTATATTTACTACTAGTATTGGAACCTTTATATATTTAAAGTGACAAATCACAAAAATGGTTGTAGAAACAACAAGTCACAAAAATTCACATTCGAAGACGTGAATAAAATCCAAGGAAATAAATTCCCAAAACCATCGAAGTGTAATTACTCTTACAAACTAACAAGGCCGAACTAAGGTGCAAACGACCTAAAGAGTTGAAGCAGGCCGAGCTACGCAAAGTCGCGACCTAACGAGGTACGACCTAATGTATTAGTAAGGCCGAGCGACCTAGTGGATGGGTCAAGTGACCTAATGCCATAAGGTGGTGCGCGAACTGGAGGATGAGCAATCTTAAGATGGTGCACGACCTAAGTACAAACAGGCCATGCGACCTAAGGAAGTAACGAGGCCACGCGACCTAACCAATTAAGGCCGAGCGACCTAACAAAGGCAAGGCCGAGAAGTTGCAACCTAAGGTGAAGGTAAGGTCGAGCGACCTAAAAATGAGGCCAAACGACCTGACGAATTAAGGCCAAGCGACCTAAAAGTTCTCGCGACCTAGCGATGACAAGGCCGAACGAACGACCTAAGGATGCACGCGACCTAGTAGAACACACGACCTAAAGGGGAAAGGGGCGAGTGATCTTCCAAACGACCTAATGGAAATGACCTAAGGTCAAACGACCTATCTCATGCGAACGACCCAGAGACTCAAAGGCCGAGCGACCTACGGCTTAGCGACCTAGAGCCGAGCGTCCTAACGCTGTAGCACAAATTAAGGCTGGAAATGACCTAAACCCTGCGTGACTTTTTCACGAAGAACGACCTAGGGCCTGAAAAACGCAAATCACATGAAAATTGGAGTTTTCACCAATTCGATCCAAACCAAATGCAAATGTACATTCTATAATGATAGGAATTCATTCCCAACAATCCAAGATAGTTATAGACAAGAATGTGAGATAAAAATCTCACCTCTACACCAAAAATCAATGAAAATGAAGCTTAGAGCAAAGCAAGAATCAGTCTCACTTCAATCTCAACACAAGAAGCTTGAATCCAATGTCTTCTCTTTGAATTTGGAGTTGAATGATGGATTAGCAAGAGAACTTGGGCTTGGAATTTTTATTTCCCATTCCACTCACCTTTTTTAATGAAGCTTATGTTGTTAGGAAACTATGAAGAGAAGAGGGAGTGGAGGTTGGGTCTAATAGACTAAGTCCAAACCAAAGTCCTAAGTGAAAAAGTAGTGAAATTCCATCAACTCCAAACATATCAATGTTTATACTTAAAAAGATTGCAAACGTAATTTTGAACTCAATGGAAGTGGTCTCGAGTCCTAATCTGAACGTATGCAAAAAGTAATTTTCGGGCTAAAATCCGACTAACGATAAAATATTTAAATAAAATATTTAAATATAAAATCGATAAATATGCGGCTTGTTACAGACTCCCCTCCTTAAAGAAATTGTGTCCTCGCAATATATAAGATGGAAATAAAAAGTAATAACCATAAAAGCATATTAACACAAAAGAAATTTGAAATAAGAAGTTCACCTCAAAGAGCATGAGTAAGTAAGTTCGGATGTGTACGCTCGATGAATTCTCTAGATTCCTAAGAACAATCTTTAGGATTTGAGGACCATTGAACTTTCACAAGCGGAACATCTTTATTTCGAAGTCGTTTGACTTCCGAAGCAATAATTCGAATAGGATGCTGCTCATAGGTTAAATTAGGAGAAACTTCAGTTTCTTCCACAACACCGGGCTCAAGAATAGAATCGGAATCTCGAAGTCATTTCCGTAATTAAGAAACGTGAAACACGTCATGCATGGCAAAAAACTGAGCCGGTAATGAAAGGAGATAATCCATAGAACCAATACGTTCAGTGATAGGAAATGGACCAATATATCTAGGCGCTAATTTTCCGATCGACTAAAACGTACAACACCCTTCATAGGCGAAACACGAATAAATACTAGATCTCCCACAGAAAGTTCTAACATCCTTCTCCAGTTATCGGCATAGGATTTTTGTCTACTCTGGGCTTCTTTCATCCTATGACGAATAAGTTCGATCTTTTCTGTGGAATCACGAATAAAATCTAGACCTAAAACCAGCTTCTCACCGGCCTCAAGCCAGCAAGAAGGAGATCGGCATCGCCTTCCATAGAGTGCCTCGAAAGGTGCCATACCAATACTAGATTGGAAGCTATTATTATAGGAAAATTAAACAAGTGAAATATGATCTTCCCAACTTCCATTGAAATCAAGCACACAAGCACAAAGAAGATCTTCAAGTGTTTGATTCACACGCTCAGTTTGTCCATCGGACTGGGGGTGATAAGCGGTGCTAAAATTAAGCTTCGTTCCTAAAGCTTTTTGAATACTTGTCCGTAATCCACTAGTAAACAATGGATCACGATTGCTAACAATAAAGTAGGAACACCATGCAATTTAACAATTTCTTTGATAAAGAGTTTGGCCAAAAGAGGAACGGTTCGGTTAGATCGAACGGGAATAAAATGGGCGGATTTAGTAAGTCTATCAACTATAACCCATAAGCTATCATGACCCGAACGAGAACGCGGAAGGCCATCAATAAAATCCTTAGAAATTTGATCCCACATCCAAATTGGAATTTCCAAAGGTTGCAATAACCCACCAGGCCTTTGGGGTTAGGCCTTGACAAGTTGGCAAGTCATGCAACACTTAACAAAGTTAGCAATATCAGATTTCATTCCCTCCCAATAATAAAGTCGCTTCATATCTGCGTACATTTTACTACTACCGGGATGAATGGTAAACTTAGAACGATGAGAATCTTCTAAAATATCTTTACGAAGATCACTAATATTTGGCACGATAAGTCTACCAAATTTTCGAATGCCACCACGAGAATCGATATCAAAGTCTTTCAAATCTTCAATATCAGTTTTATCCCTCAACCTTTGGCTAAGAAGAGCCAATTCGGGATCTAGTCGTTGAGTTTCAAGAATGCGGTCTAAAAGAGAAGGACAAGCCTCAAGACTACATAAAACAAGAGATGAATATAAATCGGAAACTCGATTTCGAATTTCACAAGTGGATAAAATCTCGAGATCATTCCATTCGGATATCATCATGGAAACAACCGCTTGTTGCTTGCGACTAAGTGCATCAGCAACTCGATTTCCCTTTCCGGTAGTATAAAGAATATGAAGATCATAAGATGCAAGTAATTCGAGCCAACGCTTTTGATACAAGTTAAGTTCCTTTTGAGAAAATAAATATTTCAAAGACTTATGATCGGTGTAGAGAATAAACTTTTCTCCTAAAAGATAATGATGCCAAATACGAAGAGCGAAAACAATAGTCGCGAGTTCTAAATCATGAGTGGCATAAATAGTCTCAGCTGGCTTCAATTGCCTAGAAGCATAAGCAATAACACGTTCTTTTTGCATCAGAACGACACCCAAATCAACGCGACTAGCATCGGTATAAACAACAAAATCTTGATTCCCTTCGGGAATAACAAGAATAGGTGCATCGGAAAGGAGTTCTTTTAATTTCTGGAAAGAAGCTTCACATTTTTCCGACCAAATGTATTTAACACCTTTCTTTGTTAAGCCAGTAAGAGGCACGACAATTTTAGAAAAATCTTTTATGAAACGGCTGTAATAGCCCGCCAATCCGAGAAAGCTACGGATTTCCATCACACTCTCCGGTCTCTTCCAATCTTGAATCGCTTCAATCTTTGAAGGATCCATGGAAATTCCGGATTCAGAAATAATATGACCGAGAAACTTCACACGAGATTGCCAAAAGTGGCATTTAGAAAAAATTTCTTTTAATTGATTACTCCTAAGAGTTTCCAACACAATCTGAAGATGCTTTTCATGTTCCTCTTCGGTTTTTGAATACACAAGAATATCATCAATAAAGATGAGAACAAAATGATCGAGGAACTCTTTGAAAACTCGATTCATAAGCTCAACGAAATAAGCCGGAGCATTCGTCAAACCAAATGCAATAACAAGCCATTCATAAGAACCATAACGAGTACGGAACGATGTCAAAGGAATGTTATCCTCTGCAATACATAGCTGATGAAAACTGGTAGCCAAGTCCAATTGTGAAAAGACTCTAGCACCATTAAGTCGATCGAAAAGATCATCAATCCAAGGTAGAGGATATTTATTCTTGATAGTAAGGTCATTAAGCTTGCGGTAGTCAACGCAAAGCCTAAGTGTACCTTCGGATTTCTTCACGAAAATTGCTGAAGCTCCCCAAGGCGAGGAACAAGAGCGAATAAACTGCTTCATCTCCAATTCGGATAACTGTTTGCGCATCTCCTTGTTTTCCTGGTTGGACATGCGATAAGGAGGACGAGTAATAGGTTGAGCTCCAGGGGTAAGACTAATTCTGAACTCAATTGCTCGCTTAGGTGGTAGACCTAGAACGGGCTCAAATATGTCGGAAAGTTCACGAACAACGTGAATAAGAGAAATTATATCCTCCTCATCATCATTATCGTCAACATGAGGATTTAAAGAGTATAATGATGCAACCAAGCAGGAATTTGAATCTTTAAGAATAATAGAAATTTGTTTAACAAATTGAGGATGTCGAAGATGAATAGTCCTCTCAGGACATAGGATATAAGCTTCATAACGGTTAAGCCAATCCATTCCCAAAATCATTCCAAAGCCTAAGTAATGCATAACATGCAAATCGGCTAGGAAAGAAAAATCACATAAAATAATCTCGACATATCTAAAAATCAAACTAAGTGTTGCGGATCCACCAACCGGATTCGCAATTTTCAAAGAGGTCATTAAACACAAAACATCCAAAGAAAAAGTATCAACAAGTTCTTTTGAAATAAAAGAGTGGGACGCACCCGTATCAAAAAGAACTCGAATATGATGATCACGAAATAAAATAATGCCATCAAGGATAGAGTGAGAAATACCTTGACCACGAGATGTGTTGCCAGGGGCTTTAGCCACATTCAGCATTTCCTCCTTCTTGCCTTGAAGTCTGGGACATATATGTATGTAATGATCCGGGCTTTTACAATAGCGACAAGAACGAGGCTTCGAACACTTGTTTGCATAATGGTCCTTAGAACCATAGTTGAAGCATTGCCCACTACTAGAAGAAGAAGTCTTCGTTGCAGGAGTTGCTTCTTTCCCCTTTTTATTGGGATAAGGGCTTTTGAACTTATTAGGCCTTTTCTTGTTGTTGAAGTTTGTTTTGGCACCCACAACCTCGACATCACTTTCTTTATCTGCCTCTTCAAGACGAAGAGCGATATCAATCAGTTGATCAAAAGAAACTTCTAATGTAAGAAGCAATGGCTTCTTGAGATTCTTATTCAAGCCATAGACGAATCTCTGATTTTTCTTCAATGGGGTATTAATATATTCAACCCCGTACTTGGAAAGAGATTCGAAAGATGCGACATAGTCTGTCACAGAAGATTCACATTGAAAAAGGTCAATAAAACGGCGAGCCAAAGTCACCTTCTCAGCTTCTGGCACAAATTTTAATTCGATGCGTTCCCGGAATTTCTTCCAAGTATGATCTGCTTCATTAATCTCGGAAATAAGAAGTTCATACCAGTCTAATGCTCTTTCTTGAAGCATACTAGAAGCCATCTGAACACGATGAAGATCGATAAGATTCATGCGAGAAAAGATTCGATCGCATGATCTTAACCAAGCCTGGACATCAATAATAGTTTCAGAGCCCTTGAATGGTTTCGCACCCAAGTTGGTATAATCGTTGCCCAAATGTGCATATCCAGACTTAGGGTGAGTAGGTTCCGGATTAGAACCGGCTGCCTGAGCATTCTTTACCAAATCAAGAAGCTGTTGTGCAGTCATAAAAAATCCATCTTGGAGAGTAGCTCTAGGTTGACCAGCACTACGACGGCCTGGTCTAACCATTTCTCTTCCTTAAGAAAGAAAGAACAGGAAGAAGTTTATTCACCAAACGAATATTAAACATTCTTGATAGGTGAAGCAAGGAATCATAAAGGAAAATAGGATAGAATGGTACGAAGACCCGAATAATATCCTAATGCACGACTCCTAAGATGGACTTAAGACGATGATCCTTGTTAAATTATTCTACTTTGTTCCGAAGTTTGGCTCCGATACCAAGCTGTGAAGCCCCACTTCTATACCGACGCTAGTCAAGTACACTACGGTGTAGTGTTGTCGACCAGCTCGGAGAATAAGGCTATTGAGGAGCAACAATCCATGTAATTTCTTTGTGCGAGCACCGATATGTCAGATAGTATAGCATGCAATTCATTTAAGGAGGAAATCCGACATACCGACACAAACTCAAAGCTACTACACGGTGGCTATATATAGTCTTAGGAAACAAATATAGAAATAAACAAAACACAAATAAGTCACAGACATCCATATCACAAAGGCGGAAAAAATATGAATATATAACACATGAAAGTGTACATCAGAGTAGAGGTCAAATATGATCCACACTATCACAAAAGAATAGCCACAATTGCTATACAAAAGATCATGAGTACATTTATAAGTCTATATCTCATATGTATACAACAAAATCTACTATTCTTAGTAGTGAACCAAAAGTCAAGGTAATGATCCTGGATGTGAAATCAAGCAGAAGCACCTGTAACATCTCGGTCTGACACGAGTATTATATCATAAGAAAATAATAAACGGATAAGTCTAGCTATAAATATCAGAGGATATGATATAGAATAAAAGATATGGCTTGAACATATAATAACCATAATGACATACTATAATAAGCATGTAAATGAAAATCAACAAGAGATCAATCAATATCACAAGAATCTTCTCAAAGATCCAAAAAGGGTATCATACCCTAAACTTGTATTCATAACAAGTCAATGACACACGAATTCACCAATGCAAAAAAATTTGATAAAACTTATCAATGGAAATCACTAAAATTGGTGAAGCACAAAATTCTAGAAATCATAACAAGAAATCAAGAAATCACAAAAAGGGGGAGGCCTATCACAAAATGGGAGCATGAAAACTCACCAACACGTATATCACAAAACGAGACGCTATCTCATGGTATCTAACCATTAATTTTGAGCCGAAGCTCCACAAGAATAGCCAAAAGACCGTGGGGCGCTGTTAACGCTAAAATTTGAACGCTAACACCCCGGTGTGTAAAGTGTAGTTGTGAAAGCACCACCCGATGATTCGGGAACAGAGTATAAGCAGAAAATTGCAGAAAAAACAGTAAACAACAGCGATTTTATAGTGATTCGGCTTAATAGTTTGCCTACGTCCACTTTGAATATCTTTATTGATGAATTCGTTACAGATCGATACAATTCTTCCCAAGTACAATACACTTTGAATTACTAAACACTTTGAACGAATGGCTTAAACTTCAATGTGAGTGAAAGTCTTCAAATCCATGTCGGATGTATGAGATTCCTTCTTGAAGTTGTTGGTAGCGTTCTACGTGTCTTGAAAGCTTTGAGTGTCGAGTCGGCTTGGAATGCAGCAGAGTATCGGTGCT
Source organism: Allium cepa (assembly GCA_030765085.1). Taxonomy (NCBI): domain Eukaryota; kingdom Viridiplantae; phylum Streptophyta; class Magnoliopsida; order Asparagales; family Amaryllidaceae; genus Allium; species Allium cepa. The sequence continues at coordinate 789,878,049 of CM060937.1, read as the reverse complement.
TGGAAAGAATGAGCCAAAAAGTCCCCCTCATGTTGGAGTTAGCCCTCTATTTATAGAGAATTCTAGGTAGCGGTTTTCGCCGAAGTCATGAGTCGTGAACGACTCATGGAGAGTCGTACGTCGCGCTCGACTCAAGGTTCAAGAGTCAGCAGGCAGTGGAGTAGGTGAAGTGGTACTGAGCTTTTCTTCGTTCATCTGGATACAAGTCCTAACTCGTTCGCGAGTTAAGAGGTCACGGTTTAAAGTGAGGCAGCACTAAAATCTTGGCTCTGTGGTTTTAGGTCATGTACGACTTAAACTATGCCGTAAGTCGTCAACGAGTCATCTTATTACAGCATGGTATTGAACTTGCTCTCCAAGTCTTAGGTCGTGAACGACTTATCTGCAGTTATAAGTCAGCAGCGACTTAAGTGTTGTTGACTCTTCCTTTTAGTGCTTTGAGTCGTCACTCCTTTAGGTCGCTAGGTCGTAACGTCTTTAAGTCGTGGACTTTCTTAAGTTGTGACATTCCCAAAGTCGCTTAGGTCTTAACCTGTTAGGTCGTTAGCTCCTTAACTCGTAAGCTTTTAACTCGCAGGCTCTTTAACTCATAGACTCCTTAACACGTGTGCCTCCCTTGAGTCATGACATATCTTAAGTCGCAGAGGCCTTAAGTCACAGATTTCTCTGAGTTGTGAGTCGCTTAGTCTGTCAACTCATTAAGTCGTTCTATCCTTAAGTCGTAAACCGTTCACATCCTTAAGTCGTAAGTCGCACAATTCTTTAACTCGTGCAACTCCTCAATTCGTTGAGTCGGCAATTTGTTGAGTCTTGAAGTACCTTGAGTCGTAAATCCACTGAGTCGCTTAGAACTTTATCTGATGAGTCGGCCCAGGCCTTAACTCGTTGACAAAACGGGGTTAAGATTTGCCCCTCGAAGTACACGCCTAAGTAGTAGGTCGTGTACTTCGACTCATCTTGACTCGCGCGTGCCGACTCATCTTCCACTACCCCGAGGTATAAATGGCTTAGGTCGTTTCTTCTCATTACTTTATCTCTTCAGTTGCATAGTTCCGCCATTAACGACCTTCGAAACTTTAAGAGACGAACTCAATCAATTTTCCTCATTGCCAACCAAGTTCCTACAATCTTCGTCATCACACTACGTAAGTAAACTCCTCGCATCCAATTGCATGACTACCGTTACCCTTTGAGCATGGTTTCCCAATTTTCTAACCCCAAACCGAATCTTCACACCATATTTCATCTCGAGTCACGTCATGATTAACTGTTGACAAGCTTAGAGCGGTTTGATTGAGTTTTTTATATGATTCGCAGGGAGAAGATGATGTGTTACCATATTTCGAGTCAGTTGATTCACGAATTTTAGAGGAGACGATACTATCTCATATGGGTTAACGGGTTAGGAGTTAGGAGGATGACGGGTTATGGATCTGAGAAGGGGTTGGTCGTGACGTTAGCTTTGGCGCGACTCAGTAATTTCGAACGACCTAAGAACCTTCACAATTTAAACCTTGACAGACTTAAAAACCTTTGCGACTTACCCCTTAAGTCGCGGCCGAGTTAGAACTTGGAGGAATTTCTGGTTGCTTCGAACTGGAGCTTTTCCTCCTTTCCATGACTTACGACTTAAGAAATTCTTCCTATCGTTGCCAACATTTAAGTCATTGCCGATTCAACACTTAAGTTGTCGCAGTTTACAATTTTGCTTGAACCTTGAACTTTAATTTGATTTGCTGAAATATACTGCTTGAGTGCTGAATTGTTTGTACTTTAACCTTTTAAATTCTTTTTGCGTTTTCTTCACAGGTCACTTTTGCAAACTAATAACCTGTCTAATTCAACATTTACAGAATAATGGGACGAATATACTGTCATTGATTTCCCACATCAAATGACAGATTAGTTAATAACAGATAATTAACTTAAATAAATTGTGTGAACGAAGTGCTTTCAACTCACCAATTTCAAGTAAACTATTAAAGCAACACTGAAATAGTCAATTGAAACTGACCAGCCCGCACTAATACCATGGTTGAACTTTAGATTAACAAGTTCTGAAATTTTGTAGTCGATCAATCGTCGACAAGTTTAATTCCAGTTATATTTATTTGTTATTTTTATTAGTTCTGCACGACACTTCACACTTTTAGGAAACGTGCACCTTCACATTTGAATATCCAGTTGCTTGTGTAGAATGACTTCTCAGGAAGAAGATACAACAGTTCAGACGGGAGAGGCAACTGTTACTCCGTCTCCACTAGTCATTCCTCCCGAAAGAGCCTCTTCTACTTTATCGTACAAAGTTTTTCGCCAATTGTGCGCTCAGTTTGGAATTTCTAAATCAGATGCCATTCTTCCCGAGAGAAGTAACACTGCTGACATAGCACCCCCTGGCTTTGTAACGGTCAATCGACAAATGTGCCTGAGTTGGGGCGTTCCTCCTTTCAATGACTTTTTCCAGCAACTTCTTCGTCAATTGGCCATCGCCCCATCCCAATTACACCCCAATGGCTATGCCATTTTAATGGGGTTGTGTGTACTGTTTAGGAGGACGCTTGATCGATTCCCAAGCTTTGACAAGATTTGCTTCCTATGCTCTTTCACCAGGATTAAAGATCACCCCTCTATTACTGTCGTGAGAAGTGCTCGAAATCGTAAATTGATCATTCGTCTTCCTGACAGCGCTCATGGGTTTTTGACTCAATTTTTCTATGTTCACTGTCCCCCGGGGTTTTACGCTGTATGGAGGGAAGGAAGTAAGATTAACCATTCTTACTACGTTTGTTATCCGACTTTTGTGAGAGACTGAATTGTTAAGTGTTAACTTCGCTTCTTTTTTATTTTAAGCGCTCCCCCCTCCTTCTAGGATCCCAGTCATAAGCCAACTTTAGAAAGGCTCAAGGCCATGCCAGTTGAGGAGAGAGACATTCAATTTCTGTTGAAAGACGAATTTTTGCATCAGTACGGACTTTTGCATACTTCTCGTTCTACACATCCTCATGAAATCCCAGACTCCCCGGCTAGAGCGTTGGATGCCCCAGTTTCTACCGACACATCCATACCAAAAGGACCTGCTCCCGAGGCTTCACTAGTGAAGTGCTCCACCTCTGTTGATATTGCAGGGCCATCTGACAAACTTGCCCCGGTTATTGAGGAAGAAGAGCCTCAGGGATCTCCCCAACATTCACAGAAATCTGGTGAAAAAGCTGAGAAAACCAGTCCTGTCAAGCAGAGGAGGGACGACACTTTCGAAGGACTGAGCGACCTCTTTGTCACCTCACAAGAAATATTTAAAGATGGTCCTATCACTATCGGGATTTCTTCTTCAGTAGTCGAGGCGACTTCTATTCTGCAACAGACTCCGTCAACTCAGGAGTTGATGTTAACTTCTACACCCATAACTACTCCACAATTAAAGAGTGGTTCGTAGTTTGATGCGCGTAGTTTGCACATTACACTCACCTAGAATCTTTCAGCACATTTATGCTTCTGACTTTTTGTACTTTGAAGAATTCTAAAATTTAGCTCTTTTTATTTCAGATCCTCCGATGGGACGCAGCGGATCCTACTATGATGACTTCCAGCGCTACGGGAGGCGTAGCCAATATGATTATAGGCGTTACCTCCCCTCTTACAGAGAATCCGATGAAGAAAGAGCCGCCCGAAAGGCTAAAGAGAAGAGGGCTCAAGAGGAGCGTTATGAAAGAAGAGAGAGGGAGGAGCGCCACGATTCTTCGCAGAGAGGCGATGATTCCCATAAAAGAAAATCCCATGATGACCGAGGAAAAAGTCATATGGTTGAAGATTCGAGCAAGCGAGCCCGACATGGTGAGAAGCACACCTCTACAACTCCTGAAAAGGTTACTGCCCCGCCTCGCTTGACATTCCTTCTGGCTCTCCCGCTCTTGGGAAAGCAGATATTCAAACAATAATCAGCAGGCCCAAATTCCAAGTTGGACCGGGCCCGGCCACTTTGCAAAGTCGGTTTCCACAGTGGTATCTAAAGGGAGTAAGGTTCGACCTTGACTTGGTCTCGATTGACAAGTCTGCCATGTTACGAAACCTCGATGCCGTCAAGCTTGATATTGAGAGGATGTCAAACTGGCAAAAACTTGTTGACGAGCTCCAAAGGGTTAATCGTGCAAATATAGAGGCCATGCTCACTATGGAAAATGATAAAGCCGAATGGCAAAAGGTTCTCGAACAGCACGATACTGAAATGAGGAGCATCGCTTCTTACAATGAAGAGCTTGAAGCAAAAGTTGAGGAACTGAAACAAGAGCTTGCTACTTCCTCTACTTCCTATTCTCAAAAAGAAGAAGTGCTCCTAAAACAAGTGAGAGACGCTCATGCCAGCCAAAGAGACGGCGAAGACAGGCTCGAAGTGCAAAAAAGAATCAGTGAGGGCTATATTGCTGATGTTGCAGAGCTTCAGAAGAAAAACAGCTCCCAAGAGGCGGAGATTCAAATGCTTACGCTTCAACTTTCCAAAGCTGAAAGGGAGCGCGATGAGGCCGTTGCCGGCAAAATTATAGCTGAAGAATCTCACGAGGAAACGAGGACCAACATCAGCTCAACATTATTTGATTTCTACCTGCATAGCATCTTGGGGCGCGGTAGCCTCGCCTTTCTAGGCCCCAAGTATGAAATTACTCTGGCTGAAGTTTGGGAGGCCGCACTCGATATGCTTGGAGGTAAAGGCGCTGGCTATGCTAAGTCAGCTCTTGAGGAGCATTATCTTGATGATGATGCTCGCGCCGCTCTCGCCAGGGGGAGAGAACAGCTTGCAAAATTAAGGGCCGAAACAGTGGTAGGAGAATATTAAGGAAAAACTGTCTCAACTGTTCCACTTCAGCCTTCTCCTTCGGCCGAAATTGACATTATCGGTTCTAGTTCTCATTCTCTATCTCCTACCAAAGTTACCACCGAGATCACAAGCATACACAGTGGAGATGAAGGCGACGAGGGTGCCGAGGCACAGGCTTACGAGGTTGATGTCAGAAAACCGACTTCTGCAGGTAACCCTACTGTTAATCTTGCCCAAGTAGACTGCTCATCTGTTTCTTGCGAGCTTGATGAGCTTTTTGACTACTTCTTGAATGTCAGCGAACCTTTATCTCCGCTTTTTACCGACTTGAACTTTTTTCCTTCTGTAGAGAAAATGTCGAGCATCGTTCAAACTTCCCCACCTCCAATTATTCCTCCTCCATCTATTCAGGTGACTCCTCCTTCTGCCTTGCAACCGGGATCGCAAGAGGAGCAAATAGAAGCTCTTCAAGACTTGGACGATCCCATTGCTTCACAAGAACACAAGGGAGAAGAAACTGAAGGGAGTGAGAAGACTCCAGAAGCAACTGGTTCCGATGATGAACCATTGGCTAATCTTCTCTCTCCAGGGAGTGGCTCTTCCTCCAAGAAGAGAGGAAAGCAGGGAGTTTCCAAGAAGAAGAAGAAGGGATCCTTAACTGGCGAAGAAAAAACGGAAGAAAGTCCGACTGAGCCGCTTTCTCCTTCATCCCCTACTCTTACAAGCCGGCCTAAGAAGTTGGTTATCCGGCCGGGAGATGGCTCAAAAGGCGGACGGAAGAAGAAATGATGGCTCTAGTTCTGTGGCTTCCATATCGCTTTTTTGCCTTTTTTGCATGTACTGACGGGATATTGTGCGGGTACCGGCCCCCGCTTTTCTTTTGCTTTTTACTTTGGAAACTGTACGTGTATAAAATTCTAATAGTGTTGAATAAAATGATTCTTTTTCTTTGTACAAACTTCTGTCTGTATCTGAGAATGCATTTATTATTCATTTTTGTACAAGTTTCTTTGCACGATATTGCAGTGAGCTTATGGTATACTGTTTGAGCGCAATTTTACCGACGTAGTTATACCATGTTGCCCCTATACCATAAGCTCGTTGCAATATTTTATATTTTGAGGGGACTTGTACTTTTATTTTTTAGAGAATAATCATTCCCTACTTGGAGGAATATTATTTCGTTAAAAAACAGAGTACAACTCCCTCCACATAAGTTTTTATGCTCCATCCTTCAAAGGTATCACTTTTTCCTTTGTGCATATACACATTTTATCAAGTGATTTTTTCTACGTGGTAAAGCGGGTATCTGAAGGGTACTTTAACTTCGTTCCGAGGAAGAGAATTTCCCAGAATAGGTGGATCATTCTTCCTTTGAGAGTTAAAGTGTGCCTTTGAAGATGGTTTTTTTTTTTTTTTTTTACTTGCCACAGTAAAGGGCTTCTTGATTTTTGTTTCTTTGAAAAGTTGCACCTCTGAGGAAGGCTTTTTCACGTTTCAACACTTGGAAGTTTTATTTCAATCTTGGTGAAACGTGTGCCTCCCAAGAGGTCTTTCTGCTTGATTGTGCCTCCGGGAGGAGGTCTTTTCATTTCTGCCTCTGGGAAGAGGTCTTTCTATCCTATTGTGCCTCTGGGAAGAGGTCTTTTTGTTTCTGCCCCTTAGGAGAGGCTTTTTTTTATATTTCAACTTTGGTGAAGTGAAACTACAAAGAGCGGCTGTTGCACTTCAACTCCTGGTGAAATGTGCCTCCGAAGAGGTCTTTATTTTGTTTTGCATTTCAACTCTGGTGAAGTGAAACACCGAAGAGCGGCTGTTGCACTTCAACTCCTAGTGAAATGTGCCTCCGAAAAGGGCTTTATTTTGTTTGGCATTTCAACTTTGGTGAAGTGGGCCTCCGAAGAGGGGCTCTTATACTTCAACTCCTGGTGAAATGTGCCTCCGAAGAGGGCTTTGATTGCCTGGAAGTTACTCTCTCATGGTTGGAGGGTCATGACTCATCCAATCTTTTTTGTTGAGTAGAGAACTTTCTTTTTTGCGGCATATGCCTTGTTAGAGGTCTTTATCCTCCGAAGAGTTGTGCCTCTGAAGAGGGCTTGTGCCTCCGAAGAGGGCTTTAGTTGTTCCTTGTCCACTTGCTTATGCCTTTTCAGCGATCCTCTGTTTTTCTTATCAAGCTCACACTCCCTTCTCTGACAAGTAGTTTGTTTAATCCAAAGAAGTGTACTTCATTGCAGGCAAGTTCGTGAGAACGGGCATAAGCTTCTTAATTGGATGTTTGTTTGTTCAAACGATCTCAATTTATTAGCAAGAGACCGTTTTCGGCAAAATCATTGGCCATTCAATTGAAGCACTTCCTATCTAGGATTTGAATTCGGGGCTTTTGTGACTTGAAATTTGTTTGTTGAATGATAACAAGAATCACTTGGTCTTGTAATGTGCAAGTTTTATTTTCGTTGCCTGCAAAAATTTAAATCGACATTTCAGTAATACATTTAATGTACTTTTCATATCGAAAATAAAGCAAACATGTAATAATAATAAGGAACACAAGATTTATAGTGGTTCGGCCAAGAATTTGGGCCTACATCCACTTTATAGTCTTTCATTATTCACTTGCATCGGCTTTACAATTGCTTTCAATTACAAGAATCATACATTTATAATTCTTTTTACAATATTTCAACAAAGCTTTCAAGTAAAGTATGGACGTAAGTGGTTGCTGTTCCAAGCTCTTGGAATTTGATCTCCTTCAACAGTAGTGAGTTTGAATGTGCCATCAAGAAGCTTCTGACCTATGACATATGGTCCTTCCCAATTTGGCCCAAACACACCTGTCGCCATCATAATTCTCTTCAGGACTAGATCTCCAATCTCAAAGCTGCGTTTGCGAACTTTGGAATTGAAATGTCTGGCTATCCTTTGCTAATGAGCTGCGATTCTGAGCTCAGCCTCTTCTCTTTTTTCATCAAGGATATCTAGTGCCTCAAGATGTAGTTTTTCATTCTCCGCTTGATTGAAATGGATTCTTCTATGTGAAGGGACCTTTGTTTCTATCGGAATCATTGCTTCTGACCCATATGCCAATGAAAACGGAGTATGCCCAGTTGCAGTTTTGTGGGTAGTTCTGTATGCCCATAGTGCTAGTGGTAGCTTATCGACCCAACCACCTTTTGCTCTTTCGAGTTGCTTCTTGATGGTTGACTTGATAATTTTGTTTACTGCTTCCACCTGCCCGTTTGCCTGCAGATGAGCTACTGCTGAGAAGCTTTTTCGGATTTTGAATCGTTTGCAAAATCATGGAATTCTTCACTTTCGAACTGAGTACCACTGTCTGTAATTATCTTTTGAGGCACACCATACCTGCAAATGATACTTTTAGTCACAAAACTTATCATCCTTTTAGAGGTGATAGTAGCCAGTGGTTCAGCTTCTGCCCATTTAGTAAAATAATCTACGGCAACAATGGCATATTTGATTCCAGATTTGGCAGTTGGTAAAGGTCCTACAAGGTCTATCCCCCATATTGCAAACGGCCATGGACTGACCATCTGTGTGAGTTCAGTAGAAGGTGCTCTAGGAATTTTGGCAAATCTTTGGCATCTGTCACATTTTCGGGAATAGTCTGCTGCATCTCGATTAATTTCTGGCCAAAAATATCCGTATCGGAGAATCTTTTTTGCTAAAGTTTGACCACCTAAATGATCACCACATTCTCCTCCATTTACCTCGGCTAGGATTGTTTTGGACTCTTCCCTGGATACACATCGAAGTAATGGCATCGAGAATCCCCGTCTGTATAGTTGGCCATCCTGGACTATATAGCGAGAGGCTTTCCTCAGTAGCTTCTGTCGTTCTTTTGAATTTTTCGGTAAAGAGCCATTGAGCAGATATTCTGTTATTGGAGTCATCCATGATTCTTGCTCTTGAGACACGCTCATGATCCAATCAATATCCATCTCATTAATGCTTGGAGCCGACAAGACTTCCACTGGAGCTAACCCTAGAAATTGAGTTTCACCTGTGCTAGAGTACTTTGCGAGAGAATCTGCTTTCATGTTTTCTTCTTGAGGAATATGGCTTATCGTGCAGTGGTCGAAGTCACACAGGAGTTCCCAGGCCTTTGACAAGTGGGCAGGCAGATTTCCCCCTTTCGCTTGGAATTCCTTCTTGACTTGGCATACAATAACTTGAGAATCACTGAAGATCTGTAATGCTCAGATGTTTAGTTCTTTAGCAATTCTCAAGCCAGCGATAAGAGCTTCGTATTCTGCTTCATTGTTCGTTGAAGGAAATTCCAATCTTAGTGCATAGCATAATGACCGACCTTCAGGGGTTTCAAGTACAACCCCGACTCTAGAACAGTAGTCATTTCTCGCGCCATCAACATATAACTTCCATTGGATTGGGGAATCATCGATCGTTTCCTCCCCACTGTTACCCTTATCTGTGAATTCTGCGATGAAATCCGCTAAAGCTTGTCCGTTGATTGCTTTTCGGGGGTGATAAGTGATGTCATATTGACTGAGTTCAATGTTCCACTTTAGAAGAGGACCCGAAGTCTCAGGGCGAAACAGGACTTGGTTTAAAGGTTGATCAGTGAGGACTCTTATAGGATAAGCTTGGAAATATTGCCTCAACTTCCTCGATGCAATCAGTAGGCAGTAGGCGAGTTTTTCCAACTTGGAGTAATTCATCTCTGCCCCAGTGAGTCTTTTGTTGATATAGTAAACCGGATGTTGAATCCTCTTGTCTTCTCGTATCAGCGCTGACTTAAAGCATGAGATGATACTGCCAAGTATATAAGAAGATCCTCACCATCGCCGGGCCTAGAAAGTATTGGAGGCGTTTCCATATGGCGAATCAATTCATCAAAGGCTTTTTGGCATTCGGGAGTCCAATCAAAGTTTCTCTTTCCTTTCTTTAGAGCGTCAAAGAATGGGTTGCATTTATCAGTAGCTTTGGAAATGAACCGACTCAAGGCAGCGACTTTGCCGTTGAGACTTTGCAATTCCTTCTTCGTTCTAGGAGCTTTGACTTCTTTTAAGGTGGTAATTTGAGCTGGACTAGCTTCAATGCCCCTAACGCTCACGATGAAACCTAAGAACTTTCCGGACTCCACCCCAAATGAACATTTTAAAGGGTTAAGCTTCATTCCGTATTTTCGGAGGACTGCGAACATTTCTGCTAAGTGTTCGATGTGATCCACTGCTTTCTTAGACTTTACTAACATGTCGTCGACATAGACTTCCATAGTCTTGCCCAATTGCGGTTTGAACATAGCATTAACAAGTCTTTGGTAGGTTGCCCTCGCATTCTTCAGCCCGAAGGGCATAACTCTGTAGCAGTAAAGACCAACATCGGTGATAAAGCTCGTGTCCTCCTGATCTGGCTCATGCATCATGATCTGGTTATATCCGGAGTAGGCATCCATAAAAGATAACAATTCATGTCCCACTATTCCATCTACCAGTTGATCGATCCTGGGTAATGGGAAGCAGTCTTTGGGGCAGGCCTTGTTTAGATCTGAAAAATCGATGCACACTCTCCATTTTCCGTTGGGTTTCTTAACCAGCACTGGATTTGAAACCCAACTCGGATAGGTAGATTCTTAGATAAAGTCATTCTCCATGAGCCGATCAACTTCTTCTTTTAATGCTGCTGACCTTTCTGGACCTTGGGTTCTCCTTTTCTGTTTCACAGGCATAAATATTGGATCAATATTCAGAGCATGTACTGCAACTTCTAGGGATATTCCGCACATATCGGCATGAGTCCAAGCAAAAACATCCAAATTTGCTTTTAAAAAAGATATTAAGATATTCTGAATTGACACATTAAGTTGTGAACCCACATTCAACACCTTATTTGGGTCCTTCGGGTCAACAGGTACTGGTACTGTCGTTTCCACTGGTACCACTCTATTCTCCCCTGCACTGGCCTTTCTAGGATCCATCTCTTTTCGTGCTCCGCTGTGCTCGCCAGTGCAGGGTCCGCCTTGTAATTGCTACAAGGTTGGTTCTTTGATGCGGACTGGGGTTGCCGCATCCTTTCCCATTTCTCTTTTCCTTACCTCTCGCAGCTCTGTCAGATAACACTCCCGCCCGGCATTTTGATCCCCTTTTATAACTCCTACTCCATTGTCTGTGGGGGAATTTAATGGTGAGGCACCATGGGGCCAGAACAGCTTTGAACGCTGCAAGAGTTGGACGGCCAAGGAAAGCGTTATAAGCGGAAAATTCGTCAACAATCACAAAAGTTTTCTTGAGGACTACTTTTCTTTCTCCCTCTCCGAGTTCTACAAGCAAATCAATGGTTCCTATCGGCTGCTTTGGCTCCCCAGTGAAGCCAGCGATTTTCTGTGACGAGGCTTGCACATCAGCCATAGGGATCTTCATTTGGTCGAATGTTTTCTTGAAAAGGATATTACAGGATGCGCCACAATCAATGAGAACTCTTCTGACAATAGCTGGCCCGATACCAGCCGAGATGACTAAGGGATCCAAGGTAGGAGCTTCGACACCAGTGGAATCCCTGGCTCTGAACACAATATCATCATTGAAAGTTCTTTGTTGTTTCAGGGGCGTAGCATCTTCCAAAACAAAGACATCTTCATCGGCCGGTACATATTTCAAAGCCCGGGTATACCTTTCCATCTCACCCCAGCTCCTGCCTGCTGGGTGAGGTCCTCCCGTAATGACATTGATAACAGGCCTTCCGGATTCATGCCCTGCAGCTTCTCACTTGTCCTGGGTTGATGAGCAGGAGCTTGTTGCCCCTGACTAGACGAAGCAGGATTTCTGCTATTCTTTTCCACAAATTGCTGCAGCTTGTTTTCCCTTATCAACTCTTCAATCAAATTCTTCAATTGGCGGCATTCGTCGGTATCATGACCGGGTTGATTATGGAAGCGGCAGAACTTCCCACTTTGTACAGCTTTTTTCCCGGTTCTCAGAACGGGAGGTTTAGGATAGTTAACGGAATCTTTAGTGGCAAAGTAAATACGCTCCGCCGTATCTGATAAAGGAGTATATTCCGATGGATTGAAGGAACGAGGCTTCTTCAGATTTCTCTGTTTCTTCCCATCGTTATTTTCCCTTTTTTGTCCTACAAATTCATTCTTGCATTGAGCGGCAATGTTATCTTCAGCTTTTTCCAATACTGCCTTTACCGGTACAGGACGGCTTTCCAGGCGTATGAACTCATCTACTTTCTTGTAGAATTTTTCAAGGGAATTTGGTTCCTTCATGTTTAGCCATTTTCCAAATTCGCTCGACTTGTCGATGGCCCTCGTCAGATAAGTCAAGATCATCCGTGGTTTTGCATTGTCTACCTCGGCCAGCGCTATATTAAAGCGATTCAGGAAAGATCTGATAGTTTCCCCTGGATTCTGTTATAAACTTGACAACGACATGATATCTTTGGCTTTTGAAGCATATAGTCTGAACTGCTCCTTGAATTTCTGGGTTAGGTTAGAAAACTGATCTATAGACCGGATTAGTAGCTTGGTGAACCAAAGCAGAGCTACACCTTCCAAATATACAGGAAAATATCGACACTTTATTTCATCAAAAGCTCTGGCACCTGTCATGTGCCAATCATTCTTATACAAGAATTCGTTCGGATCACTTGTCCCCTTGTAAGCTGGAATAGTTGGAGGGACGAACTTCCTCGGGAACTCAGCCTTTAAGATCCTTTCGGTAAACGGGGTTTTACTTGGAGCGAAACCCCATTCCTCGTCTTCATCCGTTTGCATGCTCTCTTTCATGATTTGTCGAACCATTTCAGAAAGAAACCCCTCATCATTTCGAGCTTTAGATCCACCAACTTCAGGAAATATCTGCTCAAAGGGGCTGGCAGCCCTCTCAGGAACGTTCCTTTCTTCAGCATCATGAACGTTGCCAGCAAAGTTCCTTTCATTACCCGTTGGTTGACGGTTTTCCCCAAGCAAATCGTTCAACTTATTCAAAATTAGGGCATTTTGGGCATTCTAAGCCTCCAATTGTGCACTTTGGGCATTTATCTGCTGGTTCAGCCCTAAGATTACAGCATCCAACTCCGCTTTTGTAACCCCAACAGGTGGAGTGGCTTGATTAGGTACTGGGGAAGCGGAGGTTCCCTCTTGAACATTTCCAGATCTAACAGTTCTACTCCTTCTCCCCGGAGCCATGATTTCAGATAAACTTCTAGTCTTCAGAGAGATTACTTCAACAAACTTTCGTGGAGCAATGATGATAATTCGCCTGAGTTCGGCTCTCAATGAAAGCACCAAAAATGTTAACGCTAAAATTTGAACGCTAACACCCCGGTGTTTAAAGTGTAGTTGTGAAAGCGCCACCCGATGATTCGGGAACAGAGTATAAGCAGAAAACTGCAGAAAAAACAGTAAACAACAGCGATTTTATAGTGGTTCGGCTTAATAGTTTGCCTACGTCCACTTTGAATATCTTTATTGATGAATTCGTTACAGATCGATACAATTCTTCCCAAGTACAATACACTTTGAATTACTAAACACTTTGAACGAATGGCTTAAACTTCAATGTGAGTGGAAGTCTTCAAATCCATGTCGGATGTATGAGATTCCTTCTTGAAGTTGTTGGTAGCGTTCTACTTGTCTTGAAAGCTTTGAGTGTCGAGTCGGCTTGGAATGCAGCAGAGTATCGGTGCTTAGAAAGAATGAGCCAAAAAGTCCCCCTCATGTTGGAGTTAGCCCTCTATTTATAGAGAATTCTAGGTAGCGGTTTTCGTCGAAGTCATGAGTCGTGAACGACTCATGGGGAGTCGTAGGTCGCGCTCGACTCAAGGTTCAAGAGTCAGCAGGCAGTGGAGTAGGTGAAGTGGTACTGAGCTTTTCTTCGTTCATCTGGATACAAGTCCTAACTCGTTCGCGAGTTAAGAGGTCACGGTTTAAAGTGAGGCAGCACTAAAATCTTGGCTCTGTGGTTTTAGGTTGTGTACGACTTAAACTAGGTCGTAAGTCGTCAACGAGTCATTTTATTACTGCATGGTATTGAACTTGCTCTCCAAGTCTTAGGTCGTGAACGACTTATCTGCAGTTATAAGTCAGCAGCGACTTAAGTGTTGTTGACTTTCCTTTTAGTGCTTTGAGTCGTCACTCCTTTAGGTCGCTAGGTCGTAACATCTTTAAGTCGTGGACTTTCTTAAGTCGTGACATTCCCTAAGTCGCTTAGGTCTTAACCTGTTAGGTCGTTAGTTTCTTAACTCGTAAGCTTTTAACTCGCAGGCTCTTTAACTCGTAGACTCCTTAACTCGTGTACCTCCCCCGAGTCATGACATATCTTAAGTCACAGAGGCCTTAAGTCGCAGATTTCTCTGAGTTGTGAGTCGCTTAGTCTGTCAACTCATTAAGTCGTTCTATCCTTAAGCCGTAAACCGTTCACCTCCTTAAGTCGTAAGTCGCACAATTCTTTAACTCGTGCAACTCCTCAATTCGTTGAGTCGGCAATCAGTTGAGTCTCGAAGTACCTTGAGTCGTAAATCCACTGAGTCGCTGAGAACTTTATCTGATAAGTCGGCCCAGGCCTTAACTCATTGACAAAATGGGGTTAACAGGCACTACCCCACATATGTGATGTAGAAACATCACACAAACGGCGTTTAGTCTCCCTCGCAGACAAAGAGACATCGCACAACTGCTAGTCTACATCACAAAAATGATCGAAATTGATCATAAAGAAGTGTCAATCACACTAAGCTAGTAAATATTTGAGTTTAGCCTCATGTCCCATAACCACTTGCTTAACTTAAATATTTACGAGCAAACTGTAGACCTGCAGTAGGAAATTGTCACAAAAGGTTCAATCGAACAAGTCCAAGAATTAACCGACGAAGCAAACGCAAGCGTTTCATACCACTTGTTTTACTAAGCCGTTTAATTCAATTTCTCATTCTAGTAAGGCAAAGGTTTGTATATACTATATGATTAGAAAACGATTTTAGGAAAAAGAGCTTTGTAATAAAATAGACTTAAAATCGCTTTGATGAAAGAGTTTTGATATTTACTACTAGTATTGGAACCTTAATTTATTTAAATTGACAAATCACAAAAATGGTTGTAGAAACAACAAGTCACAAAAATTCACATTCGAAGACGTGAATAAAATCCAAGGAAATCAATTCCCAAAAACCATCAAAGTGTAATTACTCATACGACCTAACAAGGCCGAACTAAGGTGCAAACGACCTAAAGAGTTGAAGCAGGCCGAGCTACGTAAAGTCGCGACCTAACAAGGTACGACCTAATGTATAAGTAAGGCCGAGCGACCTAGTGGATGGGTCATGCAACCTAATGCCTTAAGGTGGCGCGCGACCTAAGTACAAACAGGCCATGCAACCTAAGGAAGTAATGAGGCCACGCGACCTAACTAATTAAGGCCGAGAGACCTAACAAAGGCAAGGCCGAGAAGTTGCGACCTAAGGTGAAGATAAGGTCGAGCGACCTAAAAAAGAGGCCAAACGACCTGACGAATTAAGGCCAAGCAACCTAAAAGTTCTCGCGACCTAGCAATGAAAAGGCCGAATGTGACGACGCGGAAATTTTTAGGCATTTGAAATTGAAATATTTAAGTAATTTTAAATATTTTCAAGAGAGTTTAACTTGGATTTCAAATATCAGTTTGAATTAGGCGATTGGATTTATTGAATTGAATAATTTGAAATTGAGTAAAATGTTGAATTTGGAATTTTAAGCCTGTTAAAAATAATTTGTAGGCTAATAAAATTTATATTGATAGTGCTGAGGATAATCAAGGTTTTAAAATTGAATTTAACACTGATTTGTTCAGTTTTAAAATATATCGGTTAAATTAAAATTAAAAACAGCCTTCCGAGGCACAGTCTCGGATTTCGACGAAACTAGTTCCATTGGATCCGTAATATTGAATTATATCGGATTTCAAATTTTCGTAGCATTTGGAGTTGTTGTGTGAGAGTACGATATATAAACACGCTGAAAATTTAATTGGTAATAATTTGATGAAATTTAATTTAGTTAATCAAGCTTGTGGTATACGCCATCTTCCAGTCATTTAATCACATACTTTCCCAATGTTAAGCTGTTCAATCAACAATCAAAATGCTTGAACTAAACTAAATATATATATATATATATAATAAATAGATAAATAGAGGAAGAGGCTTCTAGTAGAAGCTGTAAGCCACGTATAATAAAAAAGGAAAAGCAGTACAATAGGGGCCGAACCCCTCTCTTCTTTTCAAACCCCAGAACCACTCAGTAAAAAAATAACAAAAATGGCCTCGTTCCTCTTCACAACTAATCATAGCCGATGAAATAATTTCGTTCGGACAAAAAACAAATCAATCAATCTGATCAAGCAAGAATGCGAGCGAACGAGGGGAGGTGGTGCATGGATGCGCGACTTCGACCTGGGATAAATCGCGCATGTTGGCGATTCGAGCTTTCACAAAATTTTACACATATGGAACCGCACACGAGGAGTAGTGGTGGCTCTAGAGGAGGTGCAACTTGGTGTTGTCGCGGCATGGATTTCATAAGTCATGGTTTCGAAGGGAAGCTCGGGTGTGGTTTGGTGGTATCTGGGAGGAGCAGTTCGTGAAAAGGAGGTGAATAAAGGGGGTCGTGAGTTCTCCAGTGAAGCAGGTTATAGGATAGCCATAGCAATTAGGTTCGCTGCCATTCGTTGTGTGTTCATTGAGTTAAACACCATCTCTAGTTAAGTTTTTGTCAGGTGTGGCATCGAGGCTTCCGAATTCGAGTTTCAGTAGTGGAGTTGAGAATTTGAAGTCTGATGCGAGATTGCTAGTGAAGATGAGTTCCCCATCGCCTGTTGTTGTTCCACAATAGCCATTTGAGAAGGTGGAAGGGAGAAGAGGCAGTCTGGTTTTCTGATCGCAAACGAGATGGTGGAAGTAATTATGTAAATAAATTTGATTATACAATTAGTATATTTTATTTAGAATTTAAAGTTGAGATAGCTAAATAATTTTAACAAAATTTGCATACGGGGTCCAAAAACAAATGAAACAAGTCATATTTGGTTCGTAGCTATGAGATCAACACAAAATAATTTAGAATTGGAATGGATTGCGAATAAAAATCAAGGTCTAAAATCGTGAAGGAAATAGCCAGTTTGGGTCGGATTGCAAATAACAAAACAAAGGTGAGTTAATCTCACTCAGTTAAATTTAAATTTGAATGATTCAATTTAAATAATTGTTTGAAATGGTTGAATTGATTTATGTGCTATAGGGTGGTATATATTTGAAATTTGCATTTTATATTGTGCTAACATTTGTGGATGCAGGGAAAACAGGTTGGAGGGATCCAACTGGACCCCTCAACTTTATTTAATTATTTGATATTCTCTGTTCTGAATATTTGATATTCTGTAATGAATTATGTGGAAATATTGAATGTTATGGCTTGATTGTTATAATCGGGCAATAATGAATTACCAAATATATAAATTGAGTTTGCGAATGAAAATAAAAGAAGTGAAGTTGTAAGTAAAATAATTATAGAATAGTTGAATAAATTTATGAATGAACTGGAAAGGAAATGAAGTGACTTTAAAATTTTAAGAAATAAATCTTGAGTATGGGAAGGAAAATTTAAATAAACAGAAAGTTATCGAAACTTAAACTTCAATGTTAATGTTTAAAAGAACAAAATAATTTATTTTAAATTTAGGATTTAAATTATTTAAGAAGAATAAAGAAGAAATTGGGAATAACCTGAAATTTGTATATTTCAGCTAAAGGATTTAAAAATCAAACTGAAATTAATAATAAAGTCCATAATTAATGGATTTTGAAATGAACTGATAAGTAAAGAAATTTATTTCAAGTGGAATAAATTGGGAATCAATTTGGAAAATTGATTTAAGTGATTGAGATTGGAAATTTCTCTCTGAATAACCAAGTACGTTTTCAAAGTAAATTTTTAAATGTAAATTAGAAGTTTAAAGTTGTTTTAAGAAGTATGTTTTGAAAAACTTACTATTTCTAAATATTTAAATTCTAAAGTAAGTATTTCATTTTAATCTATTATAGCAATAATTATTTAAAGAGTGACTTAGTATTTTATTTTTAAAAATGAAAATCTAGTTTTATATTTTATTTAGTAACCTTATTTTCAAATATTCATATAGTATGTATTTTTTTACAAATCATTGAAGTAGTTTCAAAATAAATGTTTTAAAGTATATTTCAAAGTAAAGTATTTTAAATTATTTTAAAATCTAGTTTTGTGCTTGGTAATTTCAGAAGAGATAGAAAATAATTGGGAAAGTTTATTCTGAAAGGAAAGATGGTTTTGAAACTGTTTTCAAAAGGTTTGAGAATAGAAATATATCTCGTGAAGATAATTTGAGGTTAATAAATAATTTAGGAAATTATTTATTGTTGGATGGATGTTTGTGAATATTAATTGATAGTTAAATCACCGACTATTAATATTGGACAAATACGTTGATCGTTTCGAAGAGACCGGGATCGAGATTTATTTCTCGAAAACCACTTCGAATCGGTTTGTACGTTTTCGTGAAAATGATTTTGGTTTCGAAGGTGGAGCAGTGATGTGCAAGGGCTAGTCGCTACTAATCCTGAGGATATTTCCAAAACGGATGTAGTAGGAATAGTGCCTTCGGTTCCGTTGGAACCGGGACGGACTTGTATGAATGAATTCTTTCGTAAACATCGTCAGGTGGACGATGGGCATTCTAAGGGATATTTTGTGACGCCCCACCTCTTTACCCACGCTAGCCAAGAACATTACGGTGAATGCTGTCAACTAGCACGGAGAATAAGGCTGTTGTGGAGCGACCATCCGTGTAATTGCTTTGTGCAAGCATCGATATGCCAGATAGTCTAACATGCAATTCTTTATCAAGAGGAAATCCGGCATACCGACACAAACTCAAAGCTACTACAAAGTGGCTATATTATCTTCGGAAACAAATACAGAAATAAACATAACATAAATCAGTCACAGACAATTCATATCACAAAGGCGGAAATAGATATGAATATTACACTTAGAAGTGTGTATCAGAGTAGTGGTCTAAAAAGATCCATAATATCACAAAAGAATAGTTACATGAACTACACAAAAGAATAAGTATACATTATGGAGTCTATATCTCAAATGTATACAACAAAATAACTATAATCTAAGTAGTTAGCCAAAAGTCAGAGAAATCAATCCCAAATGAGAAGTCAAGCTGAAGCACCTGTAACATCTCGGTCATACCTGAGTATTATTTAATAAGAAAATAATAAACGGATCAGTCTAACTATAAATATCAGATGAAACGATATAGAATGAGAGATATGACTAAACACATAATAATCACAATTCCAAGCTGTGATATATATATAAGTAATTGAAAACCAACAAGAGATTAATCAATATCATCGAATCTACACAAGAATCAAAGAAATGTCATAATCCTTATTTCGTTCACCAAACCATAGATATTGACGATTATATCAATGTCAATCACAAAAGTCAATGACACACAAATTCACCAATGCACAAATATTGATAAAACTTCTCAATGGAAATCACGAAAATTGGTGAAACACAAATTCTAGAAATCATCTCAAGAAATCCAGAAATCACAAAAAGGAGGGGAGGCCTATCACAAACGGGAGCATAAAACTCACCAACACGTGTGTCACAAACGGAACGCTAATTCCATGGTTGCTAACCATCACAAATCGAGCAGAAGCTCCACAAACGGCCCGAAGACCATGGGTTGCTACCCCACCAATTTGAGTCGAAACTCCACAAAACGGGGTTTAGTCTCCCTCGCAGACAAAGAGACATCGCACATTGCTAGTCTAAATCACAAAGATGATCGTCATGATCAACGAGAAGTGTCAATTACACTAAGCTAGTAAATATATGAGTTTAGCTTCATGTCCCATAACCACTAGCTTAACCTAAATATTTACGAGCAAATTGTAGATCTCCACTAGGAAAATGTCACTAGAAATTCAATCGAACAACTCCAAGAATTAACCGGCGAAGTAAACGCAAGCATTTCATACCACTTGTTTTACTAAGCCATTTAATTAGATTTCTCATATGAGTGAGGTAAAGGTTTGTATATACTAATAGATTGGAAAACGGTTTTATAAACGAATTTGGTATTAAAATAGAATTGAAATCGTTTGAGGAAAGAGTTTTGATATTTACTACTAGTATTGAAACCTTTATATTTTTAAAGTGACAAAACACGAAAATGATTGTAGAACAATCAACCACCAAAATTCACATTCAAAGACGTGAATAAAAAAAATCCAAAGAAATCGACCCGAATCCATCAAAATGGGTATTCCCAAAAATTCCAAGAATAGAAGTCATTAAAGTCGTAGCAACAACAAGTGGGAAATAACACGAATCGATGAAATTTGGAAACCAAGCAAAAATATGCACAAATATGCACAATCAGGCAAATAGGTGCAGGTCAGTCGACTGACTAAAAGGTCCAGTCGACTGGACCAGAGGCATGAAAAAATAATTTCCTGCAGTGAGTCGACTGACCTAAAAATTCAGTCGACTGAATGCAGGGAAAACAGAGGACCCGAGCCTCTGTTAGTTGCCTTCGGAATACCTATGTGCTACAGCCAGTCGACTGACCCAAAGGTCAAGTCGACTGACTGGCACCAAGGCTATTTTCTTAGCCTATGAAATGAAGATGTAATCTTCATCAAAATGCAATCGAGCGAGCGCGGTCACTAAGGGTTTATGCAAATCGACTACCCGGTCCAATAAGCTCTTCGATGCATCACCAAAAACAAGTTCAAACAACAAAGCTATGATTTTTGAAGATTTGAACTCAAAACACTAAAATTTGGAATGTTCACAAAACCTATCCAAATCAAAATCAAATACACATGAATATGTGTTAGGAATTCATACCTAACAATCAAAGATAATCATAAACCTAGATGTGAGATTAAAAATCTCACCTTTGAACCCAAACGATTGAAGAAGAAGCTTGAAAGCAAAGGAGAATCAACCACTCTTCAAATCCAACTCAAGAAGCTTGATTCTAAGCTTTAAAAGAAGAACATTCCCAAAGTTAGGTTTACGAATTACTGAAATTGAGAAGAGATTGAGTTGGAGAAGAAGAAGAGAAGCTTACCAATGGGTTCTTCTATTAGTTTGGAGCTAGAACTTGATTTGCAAAAGAAACTAGGGCATGAGTTTTAATTTCTCATCTCTCCCACCATTGTTGCTAAAGATTGAGTAGGAAATGGAAATGAAGTAAATGAGGAGGAGAGGGGTTGGGGCTGAATACATAAGTGGGCTCAGCCCAAATCAAAACCCTAAGTGAAAAAGTAGCAAAAATCAACTTACTCCAAACATATCGAAGCTTATACTCAAAAAGGTCGCAAACGGCATTTTAAACTCAATGGGAGTGGTCCCGAGTCCTAATTCGACCGTATGCAAAAAGTAGCTTTTCGTACAAAATTCCGAGTATCGATAAATATGTGGGTTGTTACAGACTCCCCTCCTTAAGGAAATTGCGTGCTCGCAATATTTAAGAAGAAAATATAAAGTAACAACCATAAAAGCATATTCAACACAAAAGAAGTTTGAAATAAGAAGTTCACCTCAAAGAACACGAGAAAGTAAGTCCGGATGTGTTCGCTCGATGAACTCTCTAGACTCCCAAGAACAATCCTTAGGATTTGAAACCATTGAACTTTCACAAGCGGAACATCTTTATTTCGAAGGCGTTTGACCTCCGAAGCAATAATTCGAATAGGATGCTGCTCATAAGTTAAATTAGGCGAAACTTCAATTTCTTCCACAAAACCGGGCTCAAGAATGGAATCAGAATCTCGAAGGCATTTCCGTAATTGAGAAACGTGAAACACGTCATGAATAGCAGAAAATTGAGCCGGTAATAAAAGGCGATATGCCACGGAACCAGTATGTTCGGTGATAGGAAGTGGCCCAATATATCGAGGTGCTAACTTTCCCGATCGACTGAAATGCACAACACCCTTCATAGGTGAAACATGAACAAACACAAAATCTCCCACAGAAAATTCTAACTTCCTTCTCCGGTTATCGGCATAGGATCTTTGTCTACTTTGGGCTTCTTTGATCCTATGACGAATAAGGTCAATCTTTTCTGTGGAATCACGAATAAAATCTGGACCTAAAACCAGCTTCTCACCGACCTCAAGCCAACAAGAAGGAGATCAGCATGGCCTTCCATAGAGTGCCTCGAAAGGTGCCATACCAATACTGGATTGGAAGCTATTATTATAGGAAAATTCAACAAGTGAAATATGATCTTCCCAACTTCCACCAAAATCAAGAACACATGCACGAAGAAGATCTTCAAGAGTTTGATTCACATGCTCTGTTTGTCCATCGGACTGAGGATGATAAGCGGTGCTAAAATTAAGTTTCGTTCCCAAAGCTTTTTGAAGACTCTTCCAAAATCCACTAGTAAACAATGGATCACGATCACTAACAATAGAAGTAAGAACTCCATGTAATTTAACAATCTCTTTAACAAAGAGCTTGGCCAAAAGAGGAACGGTTCGGTTAGACAGAACGGGAATAAAATGGGCGGATTTAGTAAGTCTATCAACAATCACCCATAAGCTATCATGACCCGAACGAGAACGGGGAAGGCCATCTATAAAATCCATGGAAATTTGGTCCCACTTCCAAATTGGAATTTCTAAAGGTTGCAATAACCCACCGGGCCTTTGATGTTCGGCTTTAACCAGTTGGCAAGTCATGCAACGCTTAACGAAGTTAGCGATGTCAAGTTTCATTCCCTCCCAATAATAAAGTCGCTTCATATCCGCGTACATTTTACTACTACCGGGATGAATGGTAAATTTAGAGCGATGAGAATCTTCTAAAATATCTTTTCGAAGATCACTAATATTTGGTACGATAAGTCTACCAAATTTTCTAATGCCGCCACGAGAATCAATATCAAAGTTTTTCAAACCTTCAATATTAATTTTATCCTTAACATTTTGGCCAAGAAGAGCCAATTCGAGATCTAGCCTTTGAGCTTCAAGAATGCGGTCTAAAAGAGAAGGATGAGCCTCAAGGCTACATAAAACAAGATATGAACATAAATCGGAAACACGGTCTCGAATTTCGCAAGTGGAAAAAATCTCGAGATCGTTCCATTCGGTTATCATCATAGAAACAACCGCTTGTTGCTTTCGACTAAGTGCATCCGCAACACGATTTCCCTTTTCGGGAGTATAAAGGATATCAAGATCATATGGTGCAAGAAATTCGACCCAACGCTGTTGACGCAAATTATGTTCCTTTTGAGAGAATAAATACTTCAAGGACTTATGATCGGTATAAAGAACAAATTTCTCTCCTAAAAGATAATGACGCCAAATACGAAGGGCGAAAACAATAGCCGCGAGCTCTAAATCATGAGTGGCATATCTAGTCTCAGCAGGCTTCAATTGCCTAGAAGCATAAGCAATAACACGTTCTCTTTGCATAAGAATGGCACCCAAACCAACGCGACTAGCATCGGTATAAACAACGAAATCTTGATTCCCCTCGGGAATAACAAGAATAGGAGCATCAGAAAGGAGTTCTTTTAATTTATGAAAAGAAGTTTCACATTTTTCCGAACAAATGTATTTAACACCTTTCTTCGTTAAGCTAGTGAGAGGCACGACAATCTTAGAAAAATCTTTGATAAAACGGCGGTAATAACCTGCCAATTCAAGGAAGCTACGGATCTCCGTCACACTCTCCAGTTTCTGCCAACTTTGAATCGCTTCAACCTTTGAAGGATCTACGGAAATTCCAGATTCGGAAATAATATGACCGAGAAACTTCACACGAGATTGCCAAAAATGGCATTTAGAAAATTTTGCTTTTAATTGATTGCTCCTAAGAGTCTCCAACATAATCCGAAGATGCTTTTCATGCTCCTCCTTGGTTTTTGAATACACAAGAATATCATCGATATAGATGAGAACAAATCGATCGAGAAAATCTTTGAAAACTCGATTCATAAGGTCAATGAAATAAGCCGGAGCATTCCTTAATCCAAATGGCATAACAAGCCATTCATAAGATCCATAACGGGTACGGAACGATGTCAAAGGAATGTTATCCTCTGCAATACGAAGCTGATGAAATCCAGTAGCTAAGTCTAATTGTGAAAAGACTCTAGCTGCACTAAGTTCATCGAATAGATCATCAATCCGAGGTAAAGGATATTTATTTTTGATAGTAAGATCATTAAGCTTGCGGTAGTCAACGCAAAGCCTAAGTGTTCCATCGGATTTCTTCATAAAAATAGCTGAAGCTCCCCAAGGCGAGGAACTAGAGCGAATAAATTGCTTCGTCTCCAATTCGGATAATTGTTTACACATCTCCTCATATTCTTTATTGGACATACGATAAGGAGGGCGAGTGATAGGTTGAGCTCCAGGAATGAGATTAATTCTGAACTTAATTGCTCGCTTAGGTGGTAATCCTAAAACAGGCTCGAATATGTCGGAAAATTCACGAACGACGTGAATAAGAGAAATAATATCGCCCTCATCGTCATCATCGTCATCACGAGGATTTAAAGAATATAAAGATGCAACCAAGCTGGAATCCGAATCTTTAAGATTAATAAAAATCTGCTTAACAGATTGAGGATGTCGAAGATGAATAGTCCGCTCAGGACATAGGATATGAGCTTCATAACGGTTAAGCCAATCCATTCCCAAAATCATTCCAAAGCCTAAGTAGTGCATGACATGCAAATCGGCTCGGAAAGAAAAATCACCCAAAATAATCTCGACATCATTGCACAATAAACTGATTGTTGCGGATCCACCAACCGGATTTGCAATTCTCAAAGAAGTCATTAAAGCAACAACACTTAAAGAAAAAGTATCAACGAGTTCTTTTGAAATAAAAGAACGGGATGCACCCGTGTCAAAAAGAACTCGAATAAGTTGATCTCGAAAAATGATAATGCCATCAAGGATAGAATGAGACATACCTTGATTTCGAGATGTGTTGCCAGGGGCTTGAGCAACATTCAACTTTCCCACCTTCTTGCCCTGAAGCTTGGGGCATGAAGATAAAACATGACCGGGACCTTTGCAGTAGCGACAAGAGAGAGACTTTGGGCACTTGTTCGCGTAATGGTCCTTCGAACCACAATTATAGAATTCCTCATGACCAAAGGAAGAAGTCTTTGCCACAGAGGTTGCTTGTTTCCCTTTCTTATTGGGATAAGGACCTTTGAATTTATTAGTCCTTTTCTTGTTGTTGTTGAAGCTTGGTTTGGAACCCACCACTTCAACATCATTCTCCCTATCCGCCTCTTTAGGACGAAGAGCGATATCAATGAGTTGGTCGAAAGAAACTTCTAACTTTAGAAGTAATGGCTTCTTGAGATTTCGGTTTAAGCCATAGACGAACCTCTGGTTCTTCTTTAAAGGGGTGTTGATGTATTCAACCCCGTATTTAGAAAGCGACTCGAAGGAGGCGACATAATCAGTCACGGAGGACTCACCTTGAACAAGGTCTATAAATCGTCGAGCCAATGTCACTTTCTCCGCTTCTGGTACAAATTTCAACTCGAAGCGTTCCCGGAATTGCTCCCAGGTGAGATCTGCTTCATTAATCTAAGAAATAAGAAGCTCGTACCAGTCCAATGCTCTTTCTCGGAGCATACCAGAGGCCACCTGAACTCGGTGAAGGTCAATAAGATCCATGCGAGAAAAGATTCGATCGCATGACCTTAGCCAAGCCTGTACTTCAATAATAGTTTCGGAACCTTTGAATGGCTCCCCACCCAAATTAGTGTAATCGCTGCACAAGCGTACAAATCCCGACTTTGGGTGAGTAGGTTCCGGGTTAGCTCCAGCTGCTCGAGCATT
This sequence comes from Allium cepa, assembly GCA_030765085.1. NCBI lineage: Eukaryota > Viridiplantae > Streptophyta > Magnoliopsida > Asparagales > Amaryllidaceae > Allium > Allium cepa. The sequence continues at coordinate 789,852,326 of CM060937.1, read as the reverse complement.
CGTCACTAAATCACGAAGCTGTTGAGCAGTCATAAAAACTCCATCCTGGGGCGGAGTGCTAGATGGTACGGCTCTGGGGCGGCCTGGTCTAGACATTTCTCTTCCTTTAGAAAGAAATAAGAAGAGGAAAAAGGTTATTCACCAAATTGAATATCAAGCAATTCTTGATAGATAAAACAAGGAATCATAAAAGAAAATAGGATAAATCGGTAGGAAGACTCGAATAAAATCCTAAAGCACGACTCCTAAGATGGACTTAGGACGATGATCCTTGTTATAATATTCCATATTGTTCCGAAGTTTGGCTTTGATACCAAGCTGTGACGCCCCACCTCTTTACCCACGCTAGCCAAGAACATTACGGTGAATGTTGTCAACTAGCACGGAGAATAAGGCTGTTGAGGAGCGACCATCCATGTAATTGCTTTGTGCGAGCATCGATATGCCAGATAGTATAACATGCAATTCTTTATCAAGAGGAAATCCGGCATAATGACACAAACTCAAAGCTACTACACAGTGGCTATAATATCTTCGAAAACAAATACAGAAATAAACATAACATAAATCAGTCACAGACAATTCATATCACAAAGGCGGAAATAGATATGAATATTACACTTAGAAGTGTGTATCAGAGTAGTGGTCTAAAAAGATCCACAATATCACAAAAGAATAGTTACATGAACTACACAAAAGAATAAGTATACATTATGGAGTCTATATCTCAAATGTATACAACAAAATAACTACTAATCTAAGTAGTTAGCCAAAAGTCAGAGAAATCAATCCCAAGTGAGAAGTCAAGCTGAAGCACCTGCAACATCTTGGTCTGACCTGAGTATTATTTAATAAGAAAATAATAAACGGATCAGTCTAACTATAAATATCAGATGAAACGATATAGATGAGAGATATAAGTAAACACATAATAATCACAATGCCAAGCTGTGATATATATATAAGTAATTTAAAATCAACAAGAGATTAATCAATATCACCGAATCTACACAAGAATCAAAGAAATGTCATACTCCTTATTTCGTTCACCAAACCATAAATATTGACGATTATATCAATGTCAATCACAAAAGTCAATGACACACAAATTCACCAATGCACAAATATTGACAAAACTTATCAATGGAAATCACGAAAATTGGTGAAACACAAATTCTAGAAATCATCTCAAGAAATCCAAAAATCACAAAAAGGAGGGGAGGCCTATCAGAAACGGGAGCATAAAACTCGCCAACACGTGTATCACAAACGGAACGCTAATTCCATGGTTGCTAACCATCACAAATTGAGCCGAAGCTCCACAAACGGCCCGAAGACCATGGGTTGCTACCCCACCCATTTGAGTCGAAACTCCACAAAACGGGGTTAAGTCTCCCTCGCGGACAAAGAGACATCGCACATTGCTAGTCTAAATCACAAAGACGATCGTCATGATCAATAGAAGTGTCAATTACACTAAGCTAGTAAATATATGAGTTTAGCTTCATGTCCCATAACCACTAGCTTAACTTAAATATTTACGAAAAAATTGTAGATCTCCACTAGAAAATTGTCACAAGAAATTCAATCGAACAAGTCCAAGAATTAACCGGCGAAGTAAACGCAAGCGTTTCATACCACTTGTTTTACTAAGCCGTTTAATTAGATTTCTCATACGAGTGAGATAAAGTTTTGTATATACTAATAGATTGAAAAACGGTTTTATAAACGAATTTGGTATTAAAATAGAAATGAAATCGTTTGAGGAAAGATTTTTGATATTTACTACTAGTATTGAAACCTTCATATTTTTAAAGTGGCAAAACATGAAAATGATTGTAGAACAATCAACCACCAAAATTCACATTCAAAGACGTGAATAAAAAAAATCCAAAGAAATCGACCCGAATCCTTCAAAATGGGTATTCCCAAAAATTCCAAGAATAGAAGCCATTAAAGTCGTAGCAACAACAAGTGGTAAATTACACGAATCGATGAAATTTGGAAACCAAGCAAAAATATGCACAAATATGCACAATCAAGCAAATAGGTGCAGGTCAGTCGACTGACTAAAAGGTCCGGTCGACTGTACCAGAGGCATGAAAAAATAATTTCCTGCAGTGAGTCGACTGACCTAAAAATTCAGTCGACTGAATGAAGGGAAAACAGTGGATCCAAGCCTCTGTTAGTTGCCTTCGGAATGCCTATGTGCTACAGCCAGTCGACTGACCCAAAGGTCAAGTCGACTGACTAGCACTAAGTCTATTTTCTTATCCTATGAAATGAAGATGCAATCTTCATCAAAATGCAATCGAGCGAGCACGGTCACTAAAGGTTTAAGCAAATCGACTACCCGATCCAATAAGCTCTTCGATGCATCACCAAAAACAAGTTCAAACAACAAAGCTATGATTTTGGAAGATTTGAACTCAAAACACTAAAATTTGGAATGTTCACAAAACCTATACAAATCAAAATCAAATACACATGAATATGTGTTAGGAATTCATACCTAACAATCAAAGATAATCATAGACCTAGATGTGAGATTAAAAATCTCACCTTTGAACCCAAACGATTGAAGAAGAAGCTTGAAAGCAAAGGAGAATCAACCACTCTTCGAATCCAACTCAAGAAGCTTGATTCTAAGCTTTAAAAGAAGAACATTCCCAAAGTTAGGTTTAGGAATTTCTGAAATTGATAAGAGATTGAGTTGGAGAAGAAGAAGAGAAGCTTACCAATGGGTTCTTCTATTAGTTTGGAGCTAGAACTTGATTTGCAAAAGAAAACTAGGGCTTGAGTTTTAATTTCTCATCTCTCCCACCATTGTTGCTAAAGCTTGAGTAGGAAATGGAAATGAAGTAAATGAGGAGGAGAGGGGTTGGGACTGAATACATAAGTTGGCTCAGCCCAAATCAAAACCCTAAGTGAAAAAGTAGCAAAAATCAACTTACTCCAAACATATCGAAGCTTATACTCAAAAAGGTCGCAAACGGCATTTTAAACTCAATGGGAGTGGTCCCGAGTCCTAATTCGACCGTATGCAAAAAGTAGCTTTTCGGACAAAATTCCGAGTATCGATAAATATGCGGGTTGTTACATATTTTCTACAAAGGTAACGCTTAGCCTCAAGCCTCATCAAATGGGAATGACTGAAAATCAGGGGTTATGCAGCAAGGCTAGGTGGGTAGCACCCAAGCAAGGTGAGGTCATCTCTGTCTAGATGTCCCTTTTTATTTCGGCTTAGTGGGCGGTTGCTGTTCCCAACCACGGGATGATCTCACTCGGGATTATCCGGTAAGGGGTAGTCCCGGTCTTGTGTTGCAGGGGAGCGGGCGTACTCCTCGATACGGTGATCAAGGCCCCGTACTGTGACAAGTGGTACCCGGTGCCTAGTCATTAGTTGGAAATCCATTCTCCCTACGAGCCTTGTACGATTTTTGTTTGTATTACCCACTTTGTGGCTAGTAGGTTGAATTTAATAATGTAAAATTTTTGGCTATTTTATAAATATTTGTATATGGACCATATTATAATATCAGAGGATTTTTATAAAAAATGTTTTAGCTATCGTAAGGTAAAAACCTGAAATGTTTATTTGTGGCATGGTCTTACGCGATGCTTTTGTTTTCAAAAGATTTTCGAAATTTTAATAATCAATTGGGTGTTGTTAACTCCGCTTTGATAATGACTCAGCGACTTAAAAGGTTACGACCTAACGACTTAAAAGGTTAGCGACCTAACGACTCAAAAGGTTAGCGACCTAACGACTTAAAAGGTTGCGACCTAACGACTTAAAAGGTTAGCGACCTAACGACTTAAAAGGTTAGCGACCTAACGAATTAAAAGGTTACTGACCTAGCAACTTAAAGGGTTACTGACCTAGGGATCTAAGAAGAATAACAACCTAGCAACTCAAGACAGGAAAAACTCAAAGCAACCACACTTAAGTCGCGACCGACTTACGACCTATGTTAGGTCGTAAGCGACCTAGGCAAACGAAGACAAATCCAATACAGCATCACTTAAGGCGCGGCTTGTTAACTCGTCCGCGACTTGGGACTTGTGATATGAATCCAGAAGAACATGCTTATCCCAGTTAATCCGTGAGCCATGCATGAGAGATTGAGCGCGACCTATGACCTATCTTAGGTCGGCTACGATCCACGACCTATTTTAGGTCGGTTACTACTTACGACCTGACATGGAAATTCCTCTATAAATACAGTGCTATCTCCAACTTGGAGGGGACTTTTCCGATCATTTTCTTTAAAGCATCGAGACTCTGCCATCTTCAAGCCGAGCCTTACTCCAACATTCGAAACTCACAAGAAGCTTCAGACATGGGTCTGGTATGAGTAAACGGTTTAAAGTTGCTTAACTTTGAAAAACATTTGAAAATAAAGGTATCACGTAAGACTCCCCACAAATAAATACGGGTAAGTTTTTACCTTACGCTAACCAAAACATTTCATAGGAAATCCAGTGATATTATAATAGTGTCTGGGGTTTTCAAGTAAATAGAAAATAGCCGAAATTGTTACATCTATTAAATTCCAGCTACTAGCCACCAAAGTGGGTAATACAAATCAAAACCGTAGGGTCTCGTAGGGAAAATGGATTTCCAACAATGGCAGGGCTACTGGGGTACCGCCCGTCACAGTACGGGGCCTAGATCACCGTACCGAGTATTACTCCCTTCATCCCCTGCAACACAAGGCCGGAACCATTCCTTACTGAACAGCTCCGAACAAGATAAACCCCGCGGTTCTAGCTAGCAAACCGCCCACACAACCGAAATAAAAAGGGACATCTAGACAGGGGAAATATCTTGTCCTGCTTGGGCATGACCCACCTAACCTTGCTGCATCTCCCCTGTTTTAGCCATTCCCGGTTGATGAGGCTTGAGGCTACGATTACCTTTATAAAGCATATCACTTAGAATGCTCATCGTCCGCCTGACGATGTGTTGAAAGCATTCAATCCATACAAGTTCGTTCGGGTTCGAACGAAACCGAAGGCATTATCTCGTTACACTCATTTTGGAATCACCCTCAGAGTTAAGGACGATAACCCTTGCATTCTGAAAACACCATCTCGATCTTCGTTTCAGGATTCACGACCTAACGTTTAAATTGGATTGATGTTGTTTTCGGAGAATCAAAATTGATACTTCTGATCCCGGTCTCATCGAATCCAACCGCCATTTTAAGGGCCAAGTTGTCTAATTAACTTAACAGTTTAAGTAATTTAATTAACATAGCATTTATCACAGATAAAACATATACGAGCATCATAGGTATAACACAGCATATCACAGAGTAACATAGGATATTATCTCATAAATATCTAAATCGGAAATTCAATCACAACAGTTTATAAGCAGTCACCTTCAGATCTTATTTGTAATTAATTCAATTTAGAATTAATTACTTGAGAGTTAATCATTTAACTCTATTTAATTAATCATTAATTAACAATTAATTACTTATTTCATTCCAGGTTGTTTAGTTATTTATTTCTTTATTAATCCTTAAATCTTAATTACATAATTACTTTATTTTCACACTATCACACAGCATTTATCACATAATTATTTGTAATTAATTACTTTAATTAACCATTTTAATGAATAGTCTTAATTATTAATCAAACTTAAATTCCCATTTAATCACTGCTAATTACATACTTAACCATCTATTTATTCTAAATTAAATTACTCGATTAAGTAATTATTAATCATTTATAAATTGACTTTAAGTAATTAATTTCAAATTTACCCCTTTTCTTAATTATAACTCGATCTCTGATTATAAAGTAATTACGCTCAACCACTATTCAAAAATAGTTTATTAATATCATTGATTCATCTTAATTAATATTTAATAAGAAATTTTCTTAACTTGAAATTCAATTTGTTATTATCTACACCATTTAAATGTTAATTATCTTATACTTGACTGAGATTAAGTGCTTAATTACAATAATATTTTAGTATTTTAAAAACATTGTTACGTATTAAATAAATCATCACGACGTGAATCCAAAGTCTTCACAGTGTTATAAATTTACGGAAACCAAATTTTAATCATCTACAATGCTATTGCAAAACTGTAATTAGTCAACCCGAGACTTCCCCTATTCAATCTCGTGCGCCACTTCGAGTTATTCCCTAGAATCACTCGAGTCCTCCTGCACGCCATCTTCTTCTTCCCTTTTTTTAGCTAGTTTTAAACGCAACAGCAGTATTGAACATACACACCTGATAACTCGAAGCACACACGCAAATTCCCGAGTGCGACACGAAGCAAAAATCTCACCACGACACAGACACGACAGTTCGTCCCCAAACACCACCGTGCACGTGCACGGTGGTTCGCCACACCTCCGGCCTCCCACGTCGCCACCCACAAATGACAATTCACCCCCAAATACGAGATCGCAATACCAATCATCACGAAATCCATGAATTTAAAAAAAACCTGTAACTCGAACCCACGTTCGAACACTCGATAACAATTCGCCACGTCCCGCCAAATGAGACCACCTGCAGCGACACAACTCCGCTCGTACCACAGCCATACCTTCCTCGTTCACCTCCCCGAAGCGCGAGGCACTCGATCATGCAACGATGACGAAATCGAAAATCCACAGAACCTAAAACCCATGAACCCAAAACCCTATTTTTACTTCATCCCAGAAATTCACGCATTCGAAATTTTTCCTAGCATTTTTCCTGATATGATTGATTACTAAGCTTACTTCATGCAAAGTTTCAACTTAAAGCAATTTCCCCGTCGCTGGAAATTTGTAGAAGAAGCCATTTCTGATAAACTAGAACTGTTGTTGATATAATCCATGTAAAATCTCAATTTTTATTTTAAAAATCATGTTTTCGAACAACGATTCACATTATAAACTTGAATCATTGATTCATCATATTCAAAATTTCCATATGTTAGAGTTTCCCTGTAAAAATAATTTTTTTTAAATACTGTATATATCCATACCTATTGAAAGCGATATTAAAACCTTAACTCAGGTGGAAACAAACTAGTTTGTTCGAACTCAAAATCAAAAATGATCAGATAAAGTAAAAAAAAAATTGAAATTCTCTGATCAGTTTGCAACCTGTAATCAAACAGAGAGGAAGAAACACACAATCCAGGCATATATATATATATATATATATATATATATATACAGAGTTAAACTAAAATAAACATCCAAGCAAAGCACCATATTAATCACAGATGGGTCACACATATTTAATTCAACTTAGATTATGAATTAATTTGTTTACTCACCTGAGCAACCTGTGAATCTAGTTGCTTGAAACTAAAGGTTGAAACTACAGACTTTGAATCTGTTTTTGCTGTTTGAATATATTTGAGTTTGGGTTCTTCTTTTTCTTAATTTTTCTCAGGTAACCAAGTTTCTCATTATATTTTGAACGAACTAAAAAGAACAGATGTAAATAGATATATAGAAGATGATATATGTGTGAAAGAAGGTGCCTACTGGTGTAGTTGTTATTTGTCTGATATGGGCAGGCTTATTTACTGCAAATGACCAGGATTTGTAGTATTTGTTGAGAACAAAAGAGTGACTCGGTTGATGATAATTAATGCATTGCTTCATAATATGCTTGCATAATTATTATTGTATTTCGGCTGTGTATAGTTGTATGAAGATATGTACTATCTTGCAGGTATAAACTTGGCTTATGTATGAAGCTTTGGATAAGGACTTTTTTTTTTGTTATTATATTACTTTCTAGCCTATAATTTGTTCATACCGATGAATCAAGTATGAACTGTAGTATACATATTTGTATGTAGATATGCATTTTATTTTATTTTATTTTTGTTGGTAAATGTTGGCTTATGAATGAAAATGCTTGTGTATTGTATAAAAATGTTTGTTTCATAGTTTGGCTTTGTTTTCATCCTATTCTATACACTTTATGCTTATATTAGTATTAATATTTTATATTGAACATTATCATCTATCTATGTTTTATATTTTCTATTTTCTATTTTAGCCATTAATATTTGAATTAGATTCATAAATTATATTTAAATTTATTCTCATTTTTATGATTCATTTGTATTTATTTAAATCATATACATAAATTTGACTCATAGTCTACCTTTATATTTTGTATTGCTAGAATTAGATTTTAAATTTTAAACATTATCAAGCATATGTATTCATTTAACAAATGTTAACAATGTATAGCATTTTAAGTTAATTATATGAGTTAAATTTTATTAATAATATTGTTAAGAAACTTATTTTAGAATTTCTACATTATCATCAATATGTATTATTTTATACTAAATATTAACAATGCAAAGTATTTTAAGTAATTATATAAGATAGATTTTTTTATTGGGAATATTATTGAAATACTTATTTCAGTTTCCAAATCAATTTCCTTTAAAAATACAGTCTATATAAATAAATGGCAATATTTCCAAAATCATATTCATTTAAAATATGAACAATTCATATTTTATATTCAATTAGGTTAAACATTTATTAAAATAACAGGGGCCGAAATCCAGGGTCGTTACATTCTTCCCCCCTTTAAAGAATTTCGTCCCCGAAATTTAAAACAATAGTTAATTCAAAAGCTTTTATGTCAACTATTCAAACATTCTTATCATTTATATATTAGCACATTTATATATTAGCAAGTAACCAAACAGTCTACTCAAACAAACATTACTGGTTATCCGAACATAAATTCGGATAAGCGTTCTCAAAACTATCGAGAGTTGTCTCTCGATGATCAACAATCCGAACCAGATTCCTGACCACAGTCAAATTTAATTCAACTTCCAAATCCTGAACTACTGGTTCACAACTAATGGTGAATCATGAACAAATTTTTAAGATGGAATATACAGAATACACAATAAATCCCAGATATCTACTCTGGCAATTTAATTTTGAAATTTACAATATTAATTCTTCCCCAATTTATTTGTTCTCTACAGAATTTCAATACTTATACAATCAAGCCGATACGATGTACATATATCATTCGTACACAATATCAAATTCGATCGTCGCTCGATCACAAAATTTCACTTCCGAACTAGTATCGTCCACCCGACTTCCTAGTACGGACTCAGAACTGGTTTCTTGATCCGAAACTGTCATTCTCCTTGCATATTCACAACTATGATAGAGAATTTCCGGAATCAATCAAAATCCAAATCCATGGTTCGTCGTCGAAAATCGAGGGAAAAATCCTAACTCGGATCGATATATAATTATCTCGAAATTCTATGCTCGAATCTAGATCAAATTGTTATGCGAATAAAATAACATACGTACATCCTATGTATTTATACCATTTTTATGAACCATATCAATTTCTTTTATTCACATTATTCTGATTCTATCCACTTGGAATAATTTTTTTTTTAATATCAATTTTACTTAAAATTTCACTCTTCATTTCTTAAGTTAATATAAACATTATATATGCTCTTGTATTATTACTCTGCCACTTTAGCCATTATATCTTCTTATTTAAACCTGAATTTCCAATTCCATGTGGATTCAATTTTTCTTTAACTCTGAATATTTAATTTTATTAGCAATCTTCCATTTATAACTGATTCCATCATTATTTTAAATTAGTTTCATCCACTAGTTTATTTTCAATTTCCAATTTGAAATTGTTTGTTGCTAATTTGTTTGTATTATTATTATTATTATTATTATTATTTTAAGCTCCTACTCCCAAAATTTAGAAAAGCTTGAGCAGAGTCTCCATTTGTTTAGCATTACCTCTTCTCATAAGCACATATGTAAGGTTCCAATCTTTATCACAATTAATTCTAATCAATTCTCAAATCACCCTCTTCAGTTTAAGTGATTTATAACTTACTTGCTTATATATAATCCATTTAAGCAAAACAAACTCATATTCAAAATCATCCTATTTTGCTTCCAATAATTCATAGAATTTATCTAATTCTCATTTACTTCAAACAACCCATTTCCATATGCAATTCAACAATATTATTGTGAACAGATAATCACTTAAGCTTATAACAAATTTTAAATTGATTCCAAATCAATTTATACTTGATTCCGTCCCAATTAAATTATTCACAACCTTTCCATTGCATTTCCTTTCATTTCAAAAGGTTTGATTCCAAACCATTTTATTAAATTTGACAACCCATATTTTAAATTAATCATCTCACAATTTATTTAAGTCATTAACTGTTTCACTTAATAACTTAAGTTCATTCTATTCCACCAATTCCCATTCAAATCTTTGATTTGATTTTCTTTTAATCAAATCCCAACTATTTACTGATTAGTTTATTCTTTTATCCTTTCTTAAATTAATTTACATTAACAACTCATTATTCCATTTATTCATAATCAATTATTCAATTTATACTTGAATTAAATTTGTTAACAACTCCCTCCATTTCTATTTAATGCCAATTCAATACTTACTTTGGTTTACATTTACTTATTTACTTAAGAATTTTATTCTATTCAGTTTTATCAATAACTCGATTGAATTCATTCAATTTTATTCCAACTCAACTTCGGTTAAATTTAGTTACTTACCATTCCTTTAAATTTATTTCTTAATATATGAGCTCAAAAACTTATTTGTTTACCTTAAGGTTTACATTACTCATTTGGGTTATTTCATCTTATAATCACAATTCCAGATTTTATATATATATATATATATATATATATATAACACTTAGCATCTTAAGGTATAAATTTCCATCTCGCAATTACAATCATTTTACCTTCAAACGTTATAGCCAATTAAGTTCATTTGGAACTGCAATTCCATTTAAGTTATCTCAGGCTAAACTCCAGTATATTTTCTTATCTTCATTTTCTTAAGTTAAATTTTAATTCCTGGATTAAAATTCCCAATTTTCATCTTGTTAATATCAATTTTACTTTACAAGTTCAATAGTTGATTCGTTCAAACCTTTCACATTACTTAAATAGAATTTCTTAGAATTTAATTTCCCGGTTTTCATTTCCAAATCATTTTGAAATGATACTACACATACCTACTTGGTATATCAAATCAAATTTACAAATTCCAAACACTTGTTTTCAATAAAACAAATTTTCTCTCTTTGAAAATTTCTAAAACATTTTGTATACCCAACAAGTCCAAACAAAACCAATTTCCTGATAGCAATCCATCACTTTAGAAACTCGAAAATGAATTCTAATGATGTGGCCAGCATCATCAGGATTATTTTCCAACGACTGTAGTGAATTCAGTGCTTCCTTACTTTCACAAATTTCCCAAAACAATTTCCATTTAATAATAATATTTTCCAAAACAATATTCCAATATTGCCTTCAAATCCTTGGATAAACATTTCAAACTTTTCCAAGATTTTTAAATTCCCAAATTCTTTTGTTTAAATTTATTTAAAAACCTTTCAAATTTCCGGGACTTAATTCTAGTTTAATTCAATTTTAGTTATATTCCTTTTTATTTAAATCATACTTGGACAATTTTACTTGGTTATAAACCATTCAAATTTTAAATTTTTATTCAATTATAGTATTAACAACAATCATCCAAATATATATAATTATTTCAGAAAAATATTTCTTTTATATCAAAATATTAATTTTGGGTCAAATTATTTCATTTACCCTACGTTAAAACAATACTGTGTCAGTCCATCTTGTTTAAGAGTTTAGAAATCCCTATTGATGAAATGGCGTCCCACACATCGACCAGAATCCATAAACACTCAACAGATACATCAACACAATATAAAAACAATTTTATATTCACTAACAAGTATGCGCTCATATCTATTAATACACTCAAAGTCATTTTAGAGTTTTACAAACTCTATTTGAGTAATCATTACCAGAGCCAAGGTTATCACCAACCTATGCTCTGATACCAACTGTGGCGACCAACCCCTCCACTACCAGAAAGACGTATCATCATAAAGAAAGAAAGGGATGAGAAAATAGAAAAGATAGAGAAGAAAGAACAACAACATCAGAATCTCCCAGTGGAACGGAACAAAATATAATATATCACATAAATATTACATAGTATAATACATCAATCAGAGTTCTACAGATAATACATCACATACTAGACTGTTATAAACACCTGTCTAGTTAACAAAAGTCAATATACAATACAGATAAAAAGCTCAGAGATATCAACACAGCGGAACACCAAATATATCTACAACGTAGAAGCCTCCTACTCCATTGCTCCTCCAGAATTCGTCAAATCTAACCTGAATCCCTTGGCTACCCGTAAAAAATGTGGGTACCCGAGAGTTTATGAAAACAAAAATAAACTCCGGGTCAGACATGGGTCTGGTATGAGTAAAAGTTTTAAAGTTGCTTAACTTTGAAAAACATTTGAAAATAAAGGTATCACGTAAGACTCCCCACAAATAAATACGGGTAAGTTTTTACCTTACGCTAACCAAAACATTTCATAGGAAATCCAGTGATATTATAATAGTGTCTAGGGTTTTCAAGTAAATAGAAAATAGCCGTAATTGTTACATCTATTAAATTCCAGCTACTAGCCACCAAAGTGGGTAATACAAATCAAAACCGTAGGGTCTCGTAGGGAAAATGGATTTCCAACAATGGCAGGGCTACTGGGGTACCGCCTGTCATAGTACGGGGCCTAGATCACCGTACTGAGGATTACTCCCTTCATCCCCTACAACACAAGGCCGGAACCATTCCTTACTGAACAGTCCCGAACAAGATAAACCCCGCGGTTCTAGCTAGCAAACCGCCCACACAGCCGAAATAAAAAGGGACATCTAGACAGGGGAAATATCTTATCCCGCTTGGGCATGACCCACCTAACCATGCTGCATCTCCCCTATTTTAGTCATTCCCGGTTGATGAGTCTTGAGGCTACGATTACCTTTATAGAGCATATCACTTAGAATGCTCATCGTCCGCCTGACGATGTGTTGAAAGCATTCAATCCATACAAGTTCGTTCGGGTTCGAACGAAACCGAAGGCATTATCTTGTTACACTCATTTTGGAATCACCCTCAGAGTTAACAACGATAACCCTTGCATTCTGAAAACACCATCTCGATCTTCATTTCAGTATTCACGACCTAACGTTTAAATTGGATTGATGTGGTTTTCGGAGAATCAAAATTGATTCTTCCAATCCCGGTCTCATCGAATCCAACCGCCATTTTAAGGGCCAAGTTGTCTAATTAACTTAACAGTTTAAGTAATTTAATTAACATAGCATTTATCACAGATAAAACATATACGAGCGTCATAAGTATAACACAGCATATCACAGAGTAACATAGGATATTATCTCATAAATATCTAAATCGGATATTCAATCACAACAGTTTATAAGCAGTCACCTTCAAGTCTTATTTGTAATTAATTCAATTTAGAATTAATTACTTGAGAGTTAATCATCTAACTCTATATAATTAATCATTAATTAACAATTAATTACTTATTTCATTCCAGGTTGTTTATTTATTTATTTCTTTATTAATACTTAAATTATAATTACATAATTACTTTATTTTCACACTATCACACATCATTTATCACATAATTATTTGTAATTAATTACTTTAATTAACCATTTTAATGAATTGTCTTAATTATTAATCAAACTTAAATTCCCATTTAATCACTGCTAATTACTTACTTAATCATCTATTTATTCTAAATACAATTACTCGATTAAGTAATTATTAATCATTTATAAATTGACTTTAAGTAATTAATTTCAAATTTACCCTTTTTCTTAATTATAACTCGATCTCTGATTATAAAGTAATTACGCTCAACCACTTTTCAAAAATAGTTTATTAATATCAATGATTCATCTTAATTAATATTTAATAAGAATTTTTCTTAACTTGAAATTCAATTTGTTATTATCTACACCATTTAAATGTTAATTATCTTATACTTGACTAAGATTAAGTGCTTAATTACAATAATATTTAAGTATTTTAGAAACATTGTTACGTATTAAATAAATCATGACGACGTGAATCCAAAGTCTTCACGGTGTTATAAATTTATGGAAACCAAATTTTAATCATCTACAATGCTATTGCAAAACTGTAATTAGTCAACCCGAGACTTCCCCTATTCAATCTCATGCGCCACTTCGAGTTATTCCCTAGAATCACTCGAGTCCTCCTGTACGCCATCTTCTTCTTCCCTTTTTTTTAGCTAGTTTTAAACGCAACAGCAATATTGAACATACACACCTGATAACTCGAAGCACACACGCAAATTCCCGAGTGCGACACGAAGCAAAAATCTCACCATGACACAGACACGACAGTTCGTCCCCAAACGCCACCGTGCACGTGCACGGTGGTTCGCCGTCCACCTCCGGCCTCCCACGTCGCCACCCACAAATCACAATTCGCCCCCAAATACGAGATCGCAACACCAATCATCACGAAATCAATGAATTCAAAAAAAACCTGTAACTCGAACCCACGTTTGAACATCGATAACAATTTGCCACATCCGGCCAAATGCGACCACCTGCAGCGACGCAACTCCGCCCGTACCTCAGCCATACCTTCCTCGTCCACCTCCCCGAAGCGTGAGGCACTCGATCATGCAACGGTGACGAAATCGAAAATCCACAGAACCTAAAACCCATGAACCCAAAACCCTATTTTTACTTCATCCCAGAAATTCACGCATTCGAAATTTTTCCTAGCATTTTTCCTGATATGATTGATTACTAAGCTTACTTCATGCAAAGTTTCAACTTAAAGCGATTTCCCAGTCGTAGGAAATTTGTAGAAGAAGCAATTTCTGATAAACTACAACTGCTGTTGATATAATCCATGTAAAATGTCAATTTTTATTTTAAAAATCATGTTTTCGAACAACGATTCACAATATAAACTTGAATCATTGATTCATCATATTCAAAATTTCCATATGTTAGAGTTTCCCTGTAAAAATATTTTTTTTTAAATACTGTATATATCCATACCCATTGAAAGCTATATTAAAACCTTAACTTAGGTGGAAACAAACTAGTTTGTTCGAACTCAAAATCCAAAATGATCAGATAAAGTAAAAAAAAAATGAAATTCTCTAATCAGTTTGCAACCTGAAACCAAACAGAGAGGAAGAAACACACAATCCAGGCATATATATATATATATATATATATATATATATATGTATATATATATATATATATATATATACAGAGTTAAACTAAAATAAACATCCAAGCAAAGCACCATATTAATCACAGATGGTTCACACATATTTAATTCAACTTAGATTATGAATTAATTTGTTTACTCACCTGAACAACCTGTGAATCTAGTTGCTTGAAACTAAAGGTTGAAACTACAAACTTTGAATTTGTTTTTGCTGTTTGAATATATTTGAGTTTGGGTTCTTCTTTTTCTTAATTTTTCTCAGGTAACCAAGTTTCGCATTATATTTTGAACGAACTAAAAAGAACAGATGTAAATAGATATATAGAAGATGATATATGTGTGAGAGAAGGTGCCTACTGGTGTAGTTGTTACTTGTCTGATATGGGCAGGCTTATTTACTGCAAATGACCAGGATTTGTAGTATTTGTTTAGAACAAAAGAGTGACTGAGTTGATGATAATTATTGCATTGCTTCATAATATGCTTGCATAATTATTATTGTATTTCGGCTGTGTATAGTTGTATGAAGATATGTACTATCTTGCAGGTATAAACTTGGCTTATGTATGAAGCTTTGGATAAAGACTTTTGTTTTGTTATTATATTACTTTCTAGCTTATAATTTGTTCATAACTATGAATCAAGTTTGAACTGTAGTATACATATTTGTAAGTAGATATGCATTTTTTTTTTTGCAGGTAAATGTTGGCTTATGAATGAAAATGCTTGTGTATTGTATAAAAATGTTTGTTTCATAGTTTGCCTTTGTTTTCATCATATTCTATACACTTTATGCTTATATTAGCATTAATATTTTATATTGAACATTATCATCTATCTATGTTTTATATTTTCTATTTTCTATTTTAGCCATTAATATTTGAATTAGATTCATAAATTATATTTAAATTTATTCTCATTTTTATGATTCATTTGTATTTATTTAAATCATATACATAAATTTGACTCATACTCTACCTTTATATTTTCTATTGCTAGAATTATATTTTAAATTTTAAACATTATCAAGCATATGTATTCATTTAACAAATGTTAACAATGTATAGCATTTTAAGTTAATTATATGAGTTAAATTTTATTAATAATATTGTTAAGAAACTTATTTTAGAATTTCTACATTATCATCAATATGTATTATTTTATACTAAATATAAACAATGTAAAGTATTTTAAGTAATTATATAAGATATATTTTTTTTATTGGGAATATTATTGAAATACTTATTTCAGTTTCCAAATCAATTTCCTTTAAAAATACAGTCTATATAAATAGATAGCAATATTTCCAAAATCAAATTCATTTAAAATATGAACAATTCATATTTTATATTTAATTAGATTAAACATTTATTAAAATAACAGGGGCCGAAATCCAGGGTCGTTAGAGAGATCGGCGATAAGCTTGCGTTTCCTGGCGCTCTTCACATATATAATGGAAGGATGGTCTTTGTTTCTCGCAAATGTGCATAAATATCAGATTTCTTCAAAGCTTGGGAGGCGATCAAGCGTCCTTCTGAAGAGAACGCATAATCCCATCGAAACGGCATAGCCGTTGGGGTGCAATTGAAAGGGAGAAATAGCCAATCGACGAAGGATTTGTTGGAGAAAACTGTTGAAAGGAGAAATTGCTCCACAAAGGCACATTTGGCGGTTAACGGCAACAAACCCAAAGGGAGGACTGTCAGCAAAATCATTTGGCCCAGAGTGAATAGCATCTGCTTCTACAATCCCAAATTGGGCGCGTAACTGGTTAAACACCCGGTAACTCAAGGTAGTTGGAGTTCTTTCTAGTGGGTTGACCAGTGGACCAGCCATCGGGAGGGCCTCTCCAGTTGGTACTGCTCCTTCTTCTTGATGAGAAGCCATTCTACATAAGCAGCCGGATATTCAAATATGAAGGTGCACGTTTCCTAAATGTGTGAAGTGTTGTGCAAAACTAGTAGAGTGACAAGCAAACATGACTGAAATTAAATTAATAAACATGAAAATTTTCAGGACTTGTCCGAATACAAGTACAGTATGATGCAAAAAATCAGCTCTAGTTGACTAAAATCGCTTTACTACTTCACTTGAATTCGTTGATTCGCAGCATTTCATACGATTTCTTTAAGTTGATTATATTTTATCGACTAATCTGTCATTTGATGTGGGCAATCAGTGGTAGTATATTCGCCCTAGTTTTCTGCAAATGTTATATTTAACAAGTTATTAGCATCGAATTTGGTATAATCTGTTAAGAAAGCATAGCAAAGTCATGCAAGTTGTCTCGACAATTTAAAGTTCAAGCAATTCAGAGCTTAGGCAATTCAGTCCGGCAGTTTAAGTTAAGCACTCAAGTTGAGATTATGCTTCTAAGTGTGAATTCGAGTCGAGCATCCAAGTACTAAATCGTCCACGACCTAAAAGATTTCTTGCGAGTTAATTCAAGTCGTTGGTTCTTTAAATCATTGGTCCTTTAAATCGTGAGGCATAGTTAGGAGAAAAGGCTTCAGTTGAAAGTGACGTGAATTTCTCTAAGTTCTAGTTCGGCCGCGACTCAAGGCTTATGTCGCATCTAGTTAAGTCGGTCAAAAGTTAAGTCGCGAAGGTTTATAGGTCGCCCAAAATTGCTGGGTCGTGTCCAAGCTAATGTCTCACTTCACTCAATCGAAAAACCTCCAATCTAATCGGTAACTCGTCGTCCTTTTAACCCGTTAACCCATTAGCCTCTCCATCAACAGAAGCCCTCATTTTCTCATGCTATCGAATCATCTAAAAAACTAATTCGAAATCACCACAATTTCAATGCCCTGCCATTCTAACGCAAATAAAAAATCAGTTAGCCTGAAGCATTGCAACCCATCGCCATCGTCTCATCAATCGTTCAAAGCCAAATCGAGCTAACTCAAGTTCATCAACTATCAATGTAACGAGATTCGCGATGAAACATTACGTAAGGAGGTAGGTTAAGATTGACAAAATGGAATTAATGAATCAATGATGATAAGGGATCGAGAAAGAAGCAGGTTCACTTGCGCGATGTAATATCAAGGATAATCGGTGATTGATCGGATTGAGATCGCCTTTGGGAGCTCGGGAAAATGTTAATGGTAGAATCAAATGAGGAAGTAGGTAATGAGAAGAAAGAAGAGGATGGATGACTTATACATTACAGTGGAGAAGCCTGAAGCGGCACATACGACCTAACCTTTAGGTCGCACACGACCTGGCGACCTACAGGGGGATGGGTTAAAAGATATCGAAGCACACGACCTAACCATTAGGCGTGTGCTTCGAGGGGCAAATGTTAACTCCGCTTTGATAATGACTCAGCGACTTAAAAGGTTACGACCTAACGACCTAAAAGGTTAGCGACCTAACGACTTAAAAGGTTAGCGACCTAACGACTTAAAAGGTTACGACCTAACGACTTAAAAGGTTAGCGACCTAACGACTTAAAAGGTTAGCGACCTAATGACTTAAAAGTTTACCGACCTAACAACTTAAAGGGTTACCGACCTAGGGAACTAAGAAAAATAACAACCTAGCAACTCAAGACAGGAAAATCTCAATGCAACCACACTTAAGTCGCGACCGACTTACGACCTATGTTAGGTCATAAGCGACCTAGGCAAACGAAGACAAATCCAATACAGCGTCACTTAAGCCGCGGCCTGTTAACTCGTCCGCGACTTGGGACTTGTGATATGAATCCAGAAGAACATGTTTATCCCAGTTAAGCCGTGAGCCATGCATGAGAGATTGAGCACGACCTACGACCTATCTTAGGTCGGCTACGATCCAGACCTATTTTAGGTCGGTTACTACTTACGACCTGGCATGGAAATTCCTTTATAAATACAGTGCTGTCTCCAACTTGGAGGGTACTTTTCCGATCATTTTCTTCAAAGCATCGAGACTCTGCCATCTTCAAGCCGAGCCTTACTCCAACATTCGAAACTCACAAGAAGCTTCAGTCAACTTCAAACAGGGATTCAACATATTCAACCATGAATTCGGAGAACTCTCTTGCATCGAAGTTTTTCTAGCTACTTGTCTTTTGAAGTGAATTGTAATTGAACGAAATTGTAAAGGATTGTAATCATATAAGCAATAAAAAAGGATTGAAGTGGACGTAGGCTTGATTATAAGCCGAACCACTATAAACTCTATGTCTCTTACCGCCTTTTCAGTGAATTACTGCTTTTTCTGATTCCCGTGTTAAATGGTGGTGCTTTCATTCAATCTCTATTTGCATCGGGGTGTTAGCGTTTGACTTTTTACGTTAACAGGTGTGATTTTCTCACTCTGGTATTCCAGACTGACTCGGGTGTTATTTAACTATAATGTTCGGGTCAGACCGAGTACTATAGGATATAAAAGATGCTGTGGAGCTCAGGAGACGAGCTGGATGACGATACGTACTCTCGTACTTGTTTGTATATGTATTTCCGCTGTGTTGAGTCATTGTGTATCCATTTGTATAATATTGAGGTTGAGCTGTGACTGATGTACTCTGATAATGTAATATATATAAACAGAGATATTTGATTTTTGAGTAAAGACCGTTTATTATCTATTATATTTTATTCCGCTGCGATGGTTAGATTATGTTATTGTTTTCTATTTTCTTCTTCTACCTCTTCTTCTTTAACCCAATGGTTCGTATTTCTGTACAACTTGAGTTGATGGTTGTAGAATAGTGTTGACTCAAGGGGTAAGGATTTGTGGGTTGTTACAGTTGGTATCAGAGCGAGGTTGGTGATAACCTTGGCTCTGGTAGGAATTACTCATTTAAATTAGAGTCCATAGTACCCTAGAATGAGTTTGAGCGTATTAATAGATATGGGTGCGTATTTGTTAGTGGATATAAATTGTTTTAATATTGTGTTGATTGGTTTATTGAGTGGTATATGAACCTTCGTCGGCACAGTCTGGACAACTGTATCGAAGGGGTTTCTAAACACTGAAATAGAACAATTGACACGATATTGTTTTAAATGTGGGTAAATGAAATAATTTTACCCAAAAACATATTTTGATATAAAGAAAAGTTTATGAAAATTATTTAGCTAATATATGGTTGCTTGGATGTTAGGAATGATGATATTTTGATTATTAGCATTTTGAGTGGAAATTTAACCAGAAATTGTAAATACAACCAAAGATTAAGAAGATGAATTCAATTGTGAAATGAAATTTATAAATATGAATTATAAAGGTAAATTATAAATTGAAATATAATCAAATGATAATTTGTATGATCATAAGCTGTGCAAATGAATTATAGTTAAAAGTGATTTAAACAGGATTTGGAAATTTAAAATCTCGGAAATTTGGAAGTGTTTTGAAGATAAAAGATAGCATTATTGTTTGGGGTATTTATGAAAGGAAAGTTGTTTTAAATGGATTTTGAAAGTGAAATAGCATTGAAATCACTTGGATTATTGGAAAATAATTCTGATGATGACGGCCGCATCATCAGTATTCATTTTCGAATTACTAAGTGACGGATTGCTGCCAAAAATTTATTTATTCAGAAAAACTAGCTGTTTTTTTAAAGATTTCAAAGGAAATTTATTGGGAATAAAACTAGGATTGGTTTGGCTTTTGAGAAATGTGATTTAAAATGTTGGAGATTTCAAAACGATTTGAAACCAAAAGCTGGGTGTTTTAAAAATCCTTATAAGATAGGTTATAAGCTTATAAATTGAGATGATTTTTAAATCAGGCAGGAAATATAAGCTTTAAATGTTGGAATTTAAATTTAAAGGTAAAGTTAAAAATGAAATTATCTTGGATTGGGGAATAAAATTTAATTGGATTGAAATAAATTGGATAGGCTGAAAATAATACCCAGTTGTATTCGAATTAAGTTGAAATCGAATTGAGATTAAATAAATCTGAGTTTAAATAAAATTGAATTGGAATAAGAATTCAATTGAGTTATTAGATGGAATGAATTGGAATAACTAATAAAAGAATTAGAAATCCATATGCTTGGTTATAAATAAGCATAAGGCTTGAGTTAAAAATAAAAGAAGGATATATTCAAGCCTATGATGAATGGAATTGTGTAAATAATAAGTTACGACTTATAAAATTTGAAAAAAAAGTGGGAAAGAAACCCAAAATAAATAATTTTGATGAATTGAAAAATAAAATGAAGATCAAAACATGAATTATAAAATAAATTTGAACTTAAGAAAAATTTAAATGAAGAGATTTTGAGATCAAAATCAAGTTCTGGCTTATAAGTTGGTGAAAGACTATTTAGATGATAATCAGACAATGAAATATGTAATGAGTACTCAATGTAATTAAATAAAGTTGAATTGTGAGTTAATAATGAAGTTTGGAAATAAAACTCAGGTTATAAATCAAATTCGACTTGAATCATTAGTGAAGAAAATATAATTGGAAATGGTCTTGCAATTAATTAAATGAATTAATTAAATAAATTGAGAATGTAATTGAATATTGAGTTAATGAAATTTGGTGGTAAATTGAAAATGGATAGTGGATCAGAACTTGAGCTATTAATTAAAATTCGACTTGAAGTGTTAACAAATTAAATAAGTTTGAAATGGCCATGTAATCAATTAAATGAGCTGAATTTAAAAAGTTAAAGTGTATAATAACCGATCAAATAAATGTGAAGCTTGAAATGGGATTGGATTAAAATAGAATCAAGTTAAATTGAAAAGAGAAATTTATTTGAAAAATGAGAATGAGCTTAAGTATAAATTTGAATAAAACTGAAGTAAATTAACTTAAGCTAAATGAATGGATAAGTGTTGAATTGAATTCAACTTAAAACTAAGTGTAATGATATTGGGTTGGATTTAAATCAAGTGAAAATAAATTTGAATCGAAATAAAATTTGGTGGGTTATATATAATATTTAAGAAAATGTAAATTCAAAATGGATTGAGTGGATAAACTAATTATATTGAATAAATAATGGATGGGATAAATAAGAATCAAATGAAGTATGGTTTAAATAAGTTGAGAAATGGTTGTTGAATGAAATAGCTTGGATTGTCTTTGAGCTAAATAAAATAGTATGGAATAAACAATTTTGGAATGAAATGTAAATGAATGGATTGTGAATGGAATTTAAACAGAATGTGTCGATTTAGATCAAATGGTTTCGAATGGAACCGGTTTGAATAACAAAACTAGTGTGGTTAATGAAATGAAATGCAAGTGAATGGATTCAAATTTAAAATGCAATGAGAATGAGAATATATGGATTGTGAGTAAATCTGAAATGGAATAGAATTAAGTGTAAGTTGAGTCGGAGTCAATTTAAATTGATTATAAAACTCAAGTGCTTATTTATTCACATGGATATTGCCAAATTGCATAGTAATAAAATTATCGTTGGACGAACCGAGATTAAATAAATGCTATAAATTGATATGAGTAAAATAAATTGATTTGGAGAACAACTGGATTAAAAATGAGCTCGGTTTGATTAGAAATAAATTAAATGCAAGCGATTGAGTTTACAACCATTCAAATTGAATGAAAATGGTTATAAATTAATTGGAATAGTGAAATTAGTATGAAAATTGTATAAAAATGTTTGATGTATAGAATTCATATGTTTTAACTATTCCAACTAAGTGAAATTTAGTTAAACTGCATATATTTGGCACTTACATGTTTAAATTGAGTAAGTACAGGTACCTGGAAGCCGTGTGGCTGGATTTGGTTGTGCTATTTTCTAAAAATAATAAGCCGCTTGCTTAAAATGCTAAATAAGGTACGCCTACACAATAAAATTGGAAATATGAACTAGTTTTGCCTTTTCCGACTGGGTGGGTCGATGTTTATATATTTATCTCTTTTGTCAAGTTGCAAAAGCTCCTCCGTACAAAGGAGACTGTGCTAAAAAATTTCAGAAATTTCGGGAGTTAGAAAATTTTTGAAGATTTTTGGAAAATTGTGTTAACGAATAACGAATCCAAATTGGAAACTAAAATAAATTAGTAAAGGAAACCAAGTTGAAGTAATGATCGGAATTAGTTAGTAATGAAAAATAAAATTTAAATATTCGGAGTTAAAGATAAATTGAATTCATATGGAAATGAAAGAATCGAAATGAATAGAGATGGATATAAATTAAAGTGGTAAAGTGAAAATAAATGTAAGAAACATATAAAATGCTTATGTTAACTTAAGTAAGGAATGGTGAATTTCTTAAATGGAAATTGATAATATAAATATATTCCAAGTTAATATTTGGATGAATAGATATTGACATTTTGTGAAAAAGTCGATAAAATGTTTTGGGATATTGTGATTGGATATTAGTGCTAAGCAGGATATGCAGGTAATATAAAGGGAAAAGAGAATTGGATTTGATTTCATAAGATAAATTTGAAATGCTCGACAAAAAGGTATGTATTTAAATTTGGTATGAAATTTGATTGGGATTTGGATCGAGCCACTTGGCTTTTTGTTTTCTTTTTGGATTTGGGAGGCCGTAGAGCCATTTTGTAGTAGTACCGAGCTAGCCGCGCAAAGGAGACGCTGGCGAAATTTTTCGAAAAATTAGAGAGTTAGAAAACTTTTAAGAAAATTTTGATAATTTAAATTTAAATTTAAAGGGTTGAATAAGTAAAGTTATTTGAAAACTATGAAAGGTTTAGGGAAGTTGGTTGAAGCCATAGTGGGTCTTTGATAAAAGATATGTTATGGCAAGTTGATTAAACTGTCGGTTTGGAAAATAGTAATGAGTATTGGATCATTCTTCCTAACTAGTAATTTCGGGGACGAAATTCTTTTAAGGGGGAGGAATGTGACGACCCGGAAATTTTTAGGCATTTGAAATTGAAATATTTAAGTAATTTTAAATATTTTCAAGATAGTTTAACTTGGATTTCAAATATCAGTTTGAATTTGGCGATTGGATTTATTGAATTGAATAATTTGAAATTGAGTAAAATATTGAATTTGGAATTTTAAGCCTGTTAAAAATAATTGGTAGGCTTATAAAATTTATATTGATAGTGCTGAGGATAATCAAGGTTTTAAAAGTGAATTTAACACTGATTTGTTCAGTTTTAAAAATATATCGTTTAAATTGAAATTAAAAACAGCCTTCCGAGGCACAGTCTCAGATTTCGACGAAACCAGTTCCATTGGATCCGTAATATTGAATTATATCGGACTTCAAATTTTCGTAGCATTTGGAGTTGTTGTGTGAGCGTACGATATATAAACACGCTGAAAATTTAATTGGTAATAATTTGATGAAATTTAATTTAGTTAATCAAGCTTCTAGTATACGCCATCTTCCTGTCATTTAATCACATACTTTCCCAATGTTAAGCCGTTCAATCAACAATCAAAATGCTTGAACTAAACTAAATATATATATATATATAATAAATAGATAAATAGAGGAAGAGGCTTCTAGTAGAAGCTGTAAGCCGCGTATAATAAAAAAAGGAAAAGCAGCACAATAGGGGCCGAACCCCTCTCTTCTTTTCAAACCCCAGAACCACTCAGTAAAAAAATAACAAAAATGGCCTCGTTCCTCTTCACAACTAATCATAGCCGATGAAATAATTTCGTTCGAAAAATAAAACAAATCAATCAATCTGATCAACTAAGAATGCGAGCGAACAAGGAGAGGTGGTGCCTGGATGCGCGACTTCGACCTGGGATAAATCGCGCATGTTGGCGATTCGAGCTTTCATAAAATTTCACGCATATGGAACCGCACAGGAGGAGTAGGGGTGGCTCTAGAGGAGGTGCAACTTGGTGTTGTCGCGGCATGGATTTCGTAATTCACAATTTCGAAGGGAAGCTCGGGTGTGGTTTGGTGGTATCTGGGAGGAGCAGTTCGTGAAAAGGAGGTGAATAAAGGGGGTCGTGAGTTCTCCAGTGAAGCAGGTTATAGGATGGCCATATCAATTGGGTTCGCTGCCATTCCTTGTGTGTTCGTTGAGTTAAACAACATCTCTAGTTAAGTTTTTGTCAGGTGTGGCTTCGAGGTTTCCGAATTCGAGTTTCAGTAGTGGAGTTGAGGATTTGTAGTCTGATGCGAGATTGCTAGCGAAGATTAGTTCCCCATCGCCTGTTGTTGTTCCACAATAGCCATTTGAGAAGGTGGAAGGGAGAAGAGGCAGTCTGGTTTTCTGATCGCAAACGAGATGGTGCTGGTAATTGTGTAAATAAATTTGATTATACAATTAGTATATTTTATTTAGAATTTAAAGTTGAGATAGCTAAATAATTTTAACAAAATTTGCATATGAGGTCCAAAAAAAAATTGAAACAAGTCATATTTGGTTCGTAGCTGTGAGATCATGTAACAACCCGCATATTTATCGAGTTTGTATTTAAATATTTTATTTAAATATTAACTCGTTAATCGGATTTTGGTCCGAAAAGCTACTTTTTGCAAACAGTCAAATTAGGACTCGAGACCACTTCCATTGAGTTTGAAATGTCGTTTACAACTTTTTTAAGTATAAACATCGATAGGTTTGGAGTTAGTGAAATTTCACTAACTTTTCCCGCTTTGGACTTTGGGTTAGTTTAGCCTATTAAGCCCAAGTTCCAACCCTCTTCTCCTCACTCTTCATAAATTTCCTAACTAATCAAGCTTTGGCATTAATGGTGGAGGGAATGGGAAATTAAAATTCCAAAACTCAAATTCAATTGCAATCCATCTTTCTACTCCAAATTCAAGAAGAAGACATTGGATTCAAGCTTCTTGTACTTAGATAGAAGAAGGATTGATTCTTGCTTGCTTAAAACTTCATTTTCATTGATAATTGGTGCAAAGGTGAGATTATTATCTCACAAATCTAGTCTATAACTATATTGGACTGTTGGGAATGATTCCCTATCACTTTTGCATGCACATTTGCATTTGGTTTGGATTGGATTGGCAAAAAACTCCAATTTTTAGCGTTTTGGTGAATTTTCTACACTTAGGTCGTTCTGGCCATTTTCGTGTGTTCGGAGTTAGGTCGCTCGCGACCTAACCCTTAGGTCGTAGGTCGTTTCTGGCCTTAAATTCCCCCTGCAGCGTTAGGTCGTTAGCCTCGGAATTAGGTCGTTGAGCCTTAGGTCGTAGGTCTTATGGACCTTAGGTCGTAGGTCGTTTCTGGCCTTAAATTCCCCCTGCAGCGTTAGGTCGTTAGCCTCGGAATTAGGTCGTTGAGCCTTAGGTCGTAGGTCGTATGGACCTTAGGTCGTAGGTCGTCCTGGCCATTTCTAACGTCTTCGGAGTTAGGTCGTATGGACCTTAGGTCGTAGGTCGTATGGACCTTAGGTCGCTAGGTCGTATGGCTTTAGGTCGCTAGGTCGTATGACCTTAGGTCGTTAGGTCGTATGGCTTTAGGTCGCTAGGTCGTTGACCTTAGGTCGTTAGGTCGTTAGGTCGTATGGCTTTAGGTCGCTAGGTCGTATGACCTTAGGTCGTTAGGTCGTTTGTATTTTAGGCCGCTTCCACGCTAGGTCGTTCGACCCTTAGGTCGTAACACTTAGGTCGCTCGCCTCTTAAGTCGCTAGGTCGCGTGCCTTTAGGTCGCGTTTCTTTATTAGGTCGCGTGTCTTTGTTAGGTCGCTGACCTTCTTAACTCGCATGACCTAACCCCTAGGTCGTTGGGCCTCGTTTGTACTTAGGTCGCTGCTTCTTATAGGTCGCTCGGCTCCTTAATTTCTTTAGGTCGTTTGAGTGTTAGGTCGCGAACCCATTTTAGGTCGCATGACCTTTACCCTTTAGGTCGCTGGACCACTAGGTCGTGCCCCTTAGACCCCTAGGTCGCAACCATTTGGTCGCTCGACCCTATCCCTCTTAGGTCGTTAGACCTCATTTTGTCTTCACTAAGTCGAACCCCGTAAGCGGTGGCGTTGCCCCCGCACCCCTACCTTGGGGGGTTGCCACCCCACCTGGACCCCCCCTCCGTAGGGGATCTTATCTGAAAAACATTGAGCTGATTTCCTTGGATTTTATTCACATCTCCGTAAGCGATTTTTGTGACTGATTGTTTCTACAATTGGTTCTGTGTTTTGTCACTTTATAATATAAAGGTTTCAATACTAGTAGTAAATATCAAAACTCTTTTAACAAACAATTTCAACTCTATTTTTAATAACAAAGCTCTTTTCTTAAACCGTTTTCCAATCTATTAGTATATACAAACCTTTACCTCACTCGGATGAGAAAGCTAATTAAACGACTTAGTAAAACAAGTGGTATGAAACGCTTGCGTTCACTTCGTCGGTTAATTCTTGGACTTGTTCGATTGAACCTCTTGTGACAATTTTATTAGTGAAGATTTACAGTTTGTTCGTAAATATTTAAGTTAAGCAAGTGGTTATGGGACATGAAGCTAAACTTCTATATTTACTAGCTTAGTGTAATTGACACTTCTCGTTGATCATGACGATCATTCTGATGATTTAGACTAGCAACTGTGCGATGTCTCTTGTTGCGAGGTTAGACTAGACACCACTTGTGTGATTCCACTCACACATACCTTTTTGCTTTTTGGTTAGTCTGGACCTTAATCTGTGTGATTCCATTCAAACATGTGGGGTAGCTCCCCTTGGTCTTCGGACCGTCATGTGATAGGCCTCTTTCTCTTTTCTATGATTTCTGGACTTCTTGCATTGATTTCTAGAATTTATGTCATTGACTTGTTATGAGTACAAGTTTAAGGTATGATGCCCTTTCCGAATCTTTGAGAAGATTCTTTTGATATTGATTATCTCTTATTGATTGATCTTCTGTTGATCATTATTTACATACTTATAGTGGTATGTCATTATGGATGTTTATGTTTATGCCATATCTTTTATGTTATATCATGTCATTTGATATTTATAGCTAGACTGACCCGTTTATTATTTTCTTAAATAATACTCGGGTCAGACCGAGATGTTACAGGTGCTTCTGCTTGACTTCTTCCCAGGGGTTCATCACTCTGACTTTTGGCTAACTGTTTAGATTAGCAATTTTTGTTGTATACGCTTGAGAGATAGACTCATAGTTGTATTCTTTTGTATAGCACGTGTTGCAATTCTTTTGTATTATCGTGGATCTTATTGACCACTACTCTGATGTACACTTTCACGTGTTAGTTATATATTCATATCTTCTTCCGCCTTTGTGATATGGATACATGTGACTGATTTGTGATATGATTATTTCTATGTTTGTTTCCGAAGATTATTTATAGCCACCGTGTGATAAGCAATTACATGGATGGTCGCTCATCAACAACCTTATTCTCCGTGCTAGTTGACAGCACTACTCCGGAGTGTTCTTGCCTAGCGTGGGTATAGAGGTGGGGCATCACAGATCAGCACAAAATAATTTAGAATTCGAATGGATTGCGAATAAGAATCAAGGTCTAAAATCGTGAAGGAAATAGCCACTTTGGGTCGGATTGCAAACAACAAAACAAAGGTGAGTTAATCTCACTCAGTTAAATTTAAATTTAAATGATTAAATTTAAATAATTGTTTGAAATGGTTGAATTGATTTATGTGCTGTAGGGTGGTATATATTTGAAATTTGCATTTTATATTGTGCTAACATCTGTGGATGAAGGGAAAACCGGCTGGAGAGATCCAACTGGACCCCTCAACTTTATTTAATTATTTAATACTCTCTGTTCTGAATATTTGATATTCTGTAATGAATTATGTGGAAATATTGATGCTATGGCTTGATTGTTATAATCGGGCAATAATGAATTACCAAATATATAAATTGAGTTTGGAAATGAAAACAAAAGAAGTGAAGTTGTAAGTAAAACAATTATAGAAAAGTTGAATAAATTTATGAACGAACTACAGAAAGTTATCGAAACTTAAACTTCAGTGTTATTGTCTAAAAGAACAAAACATTTATTTTAAATTTAGGATTTAAATTATTTAAGAAGAATAAAGAAGAAATTGGGAATAGCCTGAAATTTGTATATTTCAGCTAAAGGATTTAAAAATCAAACTGAAAATAATAATAAAGTCCATAATTAATGAATTTTGAAATGAACTGATAAGTAAAGAAATTTATTTCAAATGGAATAAATTGGGAATCAATTTCGAAAATTGATTTAAGTGATTGAGATTGGAAACTTCTCTCTGAATAACCAAGTAGTTTTTCGAAGTAAAATTTTAAATATGAATTAAAAGTTTAAAGTTGTTTTAAAAAGTATATTTTGAAAAACTTACTATTTCTAAATATTTAAATTCTAAAGTATGTATTTCCTTTTAATCTATTATAGCAATAATTATTTAAAGAGCGACTTAGTATTTTATTTTAAAAAATGAAAATTTAGTTTTATATTTTACTTAGTAACCTTATTTTCAAATATTCATATAACATGTATTTTTTTTACAAATCATTGGAGTAGTTTTAAAATAAATGTTTTAAAGTATATTTCAAAATTAAAGTATTTTAAATTATTTTAAAATCTAGTTTTGTGCTTGGTAATTTCAAAAGAGATAGAAAATAATTGGGAAAGTTTATTCTGAAAGGAAAGATGGTTTTGAAACTATTTTCAAAGGGTTTGAGAATAGAAATATATGTTGTGAAGATATTTTGAGGTTAATAAATAATTTGGGAAATTATTTATTGTTGGATGGATGTTTGTGAATATTAATTGATAGTTAAATCACCGACTATCAATATTGGACAAATGCGTTGATCGTTTCGAAGAGACCGGGATCGAGATTTATTTCTCGAAAACCACTTCGATCCGGTTTGTAAGTTTTTGTGAAAACGATTTTGGTTTCGAAGGTGGAGCAGTGAAGTGCAAGGGCTAGTCGCTACTAATCCTGAGGATATTTCCAAAATGGACGTAGTAGGAATAGTGCCTTCGGTTCCGTTCGAACCCGGGACGGACTTGTATGGATGAATGCTTTCGTAAATATCGTTAGGTGGATGATGGGCATTCTAAGGGATATGTTCTATAAAGGTAACGCTTAGCCTCAAGCCTCATGAAATGGGAATGACTGAAAATCATGGGTTATGCAGCAAGGCTAGGTGGGTAGCACCCAAGCAGGGTGAGGTCAGTTCTGTCTAGATGTCCCTTTTTATTTCGGCTTAGTGGGCAGTTGCTGATCCCAACCGCGGGGTGATCTCACTCGGGATTATCCAGTAAGGGGTAGTCCCGGTCTTGTGTTGCAGGGGGGCAGGCGTACTCCTCGGTACGGTGATCTAGGCCCCGTACTGTGACAGGTGGTACCCCAGTGCCTAGTCATTAGTTGGAAATCCATTCTCCCTACGAGCCTTGTACGAGTTTTGTTTGTATTACCCACTTTGTGGCTAGTAGCTGGAATTTAATAATGTAACAATTTTGGCTATTTTATAAATATCTGTATATGGACCCTATTATAATATCAGAGGATTTTTATAAAAATTGTTTTAGCTATAGTACGGTAAAAACCCGACATGTTTATTTGTGGCGTGGTCTTACGAGATGCTTTAGTTTTCAAAGGATTTTCGAAACTTAATAATCAATTGGGTGTGATTTTATCACTCTGGTATTCCAGACTGACTCGGGTGTTATTTAACTGTAACACTCGGGTCAGACCGAGTATTATAGGATACATGAGATGTTGTGAAGCTCAGGAGACGAGCTGGATGACGATACGTACTCTCGCACTTGTTTATATATGTATTTCCGCTGTGTTGAGTCATTGTGTATCCATTTGTATAATATGGAGGTTGAGCTGTGATTGATGTACTCTGATAATGTAATACATATAAACAGAGATATTTGATTTTTGAGTAAAGACCAATTATTATCTATTATATTTTATTCCGCTGCGATGGTTAGATTATGTTGTTGTTTTCTATTTTCTTCTTCTACCTCTTCTTCTTTAACCCAATGGCTCGTATTTCTGTACAACTTGAGTTGATTGTTGTAGAATAGTGTTGACTCAAGGGGTAAGGATTTGCGGGCTATTGCACCGAACGAACGACCTAAGGATGCACGCGACCTAGTAGAACACGTGACCTAAAGGGGAAGGGGCAAGCGATCTGCCGAACGACCTAATGGAAACGACCTAAGGTCTAACAACCTATCTCATGCGAATGACCCAAAGACTCAAAGGTCGAGCGACCTACGGCTTAGCGACCTAGAGCCGAGCGACCTAATGCTGTAGAACAAATTAAGGCTGGAAACAACCTAAACCATGCGTGTCTTTTCCACGCAGAAAGACCTAGGGCCAGAAAAACGCAAATCACATGAAAATTGGAGTTTTTCACCAATTCAATCCAAAGCAAATGCAAACGTACATGCTAAAATGACAGGAATTCATTCCCAACAATCCAAGATAGTTATAGACAAGAATGTGAGATAAAATCTCGCCTTTGCACCAAAAATCAATGAAAATGAAGCTTAGAGCAAAGAAAGAATCAATCCCACTTCAATCTCAACACAAGAAGCTTGAATCCAGTGTCTTCTCTTTGAATTTGGAGTTGAATGATGGATTAGAAAGAGAACTTGGGCTTGGAATTGTAATTTCCAATTCCACTCACCATTTTTAATGAAGCTTATGTTGTTAGGAAATTATGAAGAGAAGAGGGAGTGGAGGTTGGGTCTAATAGGCTAAGTCCAAACCAAAGTCCTAAGCGAAAAAGTAGTGAAATTCCATCAACTCCAAACATATCAAAGTTTATACTTAAAAAGATTGCAAACGTCATTTTGAACTCAATGGAAGTGGTCTCGAGTCCTAATTTGAAGGTATGCAAAAAGTAGCTTTTCGGGCTAAAATTTGACTAACGATAAAATATTTAAATAAAATATTTAAATATAAAATCGATAAATATGCTGGTTGTTAAAACTATTGTGTAAAACCACTGGACTACACCATACACACACAAATATGAATTGCACGAGGATATTGGTTAAGTCACAGATATTTTCAAATCTAAATATTATTTTTAAAAGTTGAATATTGAATCCAAATGGTTTTGTAAATGGAATTGGGTTAAATACGAAAAGGAGTTTTCAAAGATAAAAGTTATTTTGAATAACTTGATAAAGTTTTGAAATTAATTAGTTTGATTTGAATTTAAATTCAAGATTTGAAATTGAATTCTATGTTTGAAAATTATGGTTTAAAAGATTATACGAGTAATAAATGTGTTTATATGGGTTTTAAAACCATTTTCAAAGTATTGTTTTGGGAATTTGAATTAAACCCAAGTTTTATACTTAAAAGGCTTTAACTTGTGCAAATGTAATCCGATTTTTCCGAAACGAAAAGTATTTGTTTTCTAATAATAATAGCTTTCATATAAAGAAAGGATTTCAAATTTATGTTGAAAAGATTTCAAGTTTGAAATAGAATTATATTGGAAGCTATGAACAAATCTTTGTGAATGATTGATGAACTTTGTTTCGAAATTGAAAGGGATCTAAAAGGTGTATCTTTGTATAAAAGATTTGAAATGGAAATGGTTTTGAAAGCTATGAATTGAATCTTTGATTTAAAGATTGGATGAGTTAATCCAATCTGAAAGGGAAATTGTTTAGAAAGGATATGAATTAATATTTGTGGAAAATTGGTGAACATTGTGAAGTAAATCTTTTCGTTTAAAGATTTGAAAATGGTAATTTGTTCAAACCATTTAAAAGAAAGGTTTTGGGGAATAAGTTGTGACTTAACTGACATCCCAATATCCATATGTTTTTAAATATTGCGATCATTATTCGATTTAGTCGGGAGAGGATCTTGTGTCATATAACCCATTCCGAATAATGATACGACGATATGGACAGCATTTGAAGACCGATGGTGAAGACCGGGAATTTTCGAGAATGAAAGGATTATCCGTCGAATGTCTCTGCACTAAGTTGCACCGATATAAAGATCTCCAATGTGATGGAGAGTCCCAACGGGTTTGTGAATACCCGGATTGCATGGGCTTCTTTGGAAGTGCCTTCGGTTCTGTTCGAACCCGAAACAGACTTGTATGGATATGTGTCTGACATACACTTTGAGATGTAAATCTGGTTTCTATCAAATACATTTCTGTTTGGTGGCGGTGAATTTATTCTCTTAGCTTAACACCCTTATCTAGACGTACGAGCTTAGAGGTTATGTAGTTTATGGTTACCAGTGATACATTCCCAATTTGGTAATGTGGCATACGAAGTGTTGTTGATCATTTGTTGATCAAAGCATGGCTTTCGCGAAAAGCGTAGCTTTATGGATGAGACTTCGTCAAGCCTCACAATACGAAAATGGTCGAAATAGGAATGTTGCGGCAAGGATTTTATCGGTCGCGCCCCTAGGATATGTCCATTTCCTTCTGGATAAAAGTGATATCATGGTATGGATCCTAGATATTTAACTGTGTGGTTGTTGCTATTTGTTGGTGAATCTCGGGATAAAGGTCGGTAACGACCGGGGATGGCTTACATGAGGTGTTACTTCCGGGCACGGGGTAACCCGGCCCTGTGTTGGTTGGGAACCATTTGGTTCTTAGGGGCGTCCCTCCAGAGGAGTCCCATTTGATAAGGAAGTTCCTTAGCCTGACCATTTGTTGGAATCCAAAGAAACAATACGCGCCCTATACGATTTTAGTTGTATAACTTGCCATGGAATGTGGTGGTAACATGCAGTTGAACATGGTAGCTATAGTAGGCATACAATAATGGTTGTATGCTGGCTAAGATTAATATTATGCTTTCATAACGTTTTCTTCACTATGCACTAATAATAACATCAAAAGGATTTTACGTATCAAGCATGTTTGACTACCATAAAGAGAAATCTCCTCCAATTGTGCATTTGCATTGTGTGTGTGTGGCGGGAGGCCTTGTGGTAGTTTCCTTTTCCAAAGAGCATTGCGGATTTCAATTCTAAATTCTTTTGTTGATTGTTTTAAAGATAGACAGTTTTTGTTTGCTCATACCAGTCCCATGACTGATCTGGAGTTTATTGTTCCCTTTCTAAACTATGGGTGCCCATAAATTTCCAAACGAGCAGTCTAAAGTTAGATTTTTCAGACAATCAAATAGTAGGTGTAGATTTAATAGCCTTCGAAGTCTTTGGCTTGGCAATCGCGTTGTGGATCGCATTTTCGCTCAATTCAGCTTGATGGCGGTTCGAGCATGGAGCATTGGAGTTTTGGCATTGAAGACTTATTTTGTTGGATTCCCGCTTTCTCACTTGAAAGACTCTATTGATGGTTATCTTTCCTCTATCGATGGTCGCAAAGTCTAGACCATCCTTGTTGTTGTTATTCTATTCCACTATTGTACATTTATCTTTGATATTGTCGGAATTCATATTGTATCGGATATTGTATTCATTATTGTATCCATGATATATTCATTTTCTTCCGCTGCGTTATTGTACTTAATGTGTTATAGGCTCCAACGAACCAGATTCGACGTTTGAATCTGCGGCATTGGAATACGAGTGATGTATTCGGTGCCGATTATCGAAGGTCGAGTCAGGGTCGTTACATAAAGAGACCGAGATTAGATATTGTCATACTCTCTACCAATGCCGAAAACCACTTTAACAAATTTGTACATGGTGGAGATTTCGAGGTGGACGGTAGTAGATGCTATGCGTTACCACAAGTCCGGATCCGTAAAACGGTAGTATCCTACCATGAGCATTGCCTCGCGTGCCTTCTCACATGCCTTATCGCGCCCACTACGAGTTTGTTTTTTTACCGTACTTATGGAGTGCCCTTTGGGTAAACCACCAGTTTTGTGGAACTTATGGTATTGTATAAACTACGGAAATACATAAAATGTGTTAATGGGGATATAGGTAATGCCATAATGCTATTTTAATACTTTACTATAGACACTATTATAATAGCATATTGTACTATGTATGTAGATAGTTTAACGGATCTTTAGGAGATGGAAATCCCGAGCATCTTTTAAGTTATTGCACTCACGTTGACACTGGATAGGACATGCTAAATACCACAAACATCTTTGAAGCCGTTAAACTCATATAATTTATTTACTGTTGATCTAACTTACAAAATATCTTTTAGTTACGACTCGATTTTTCTTCTTTTAAATTCGCTCGGGTCAGTGTGAGCTTTTCAGTGTATCGAAGATTGCTTTGCAGGATAAAGACGGGAGATTTATATACTATTATTATTTATTTTATTTATTCTGCTGCATCATGTTGTTCCGCTGCATTATTTATTTATTACTTTGTGCGTACTCTGATCTGCATTGTAAAAGTGCAATCGAATGTTACTGTAAAATAGCTTCATGAACTATTTATTTGATTATTATATTTTGCCATTCCTTTGTGAGATTCTATGTTTGTTTTCTTTCTTTCTCTCCTCCTGCTTGAATAGTTTGAGTTTGACATATGTGGTTTATCGTCAATTTAAACCGTCCAAAAGGGTGGATCGTTACAGCTTAACATTAGTCTCCCTTAATGCATCTTTAAGCATTGTCATACAGTTTGCATATAACGCCCCAGTAGCACATCGGGGGATAGAGATGTACCATTATACGACAACACTAACCTAAACTCGTAGTGGTCTCGTATAGGGATAAAAGTATGACAAGGCACGTGAGGCAATGCCTAATGTAGGATGCTACCAGTTCGGGTCACAAGGCTGGTGGTAACACACCTTAGCCATGATCGCTCACTACGCCTATCCATCCCATATCCATTCAAAGGGAGGTCATCCCAAAATCAAGGTGCATCAATCAAAACCAATAACAAGAGTAATAATATGGACCAAGTCTAAGAAGGAAATCGAAGAACAAATGTCTGCTAGGGGTATCGACCCCGCTTGCCCCTATCGAGTCGTCCTTTTTAGTCAATTCAAATTGGCACAATTTCCGGGGTCTATCCATCATCGTTCTCTTTCTTCAAATCCAGCAAACGTATGCCAAATCCAACCACTTCATTTTGGAGTCTCCTTCGCGTACACTGTTGTTAAAGATGTTCCAATATTGACAAAGAGTATGCCAATAAGAGGCCCCGGTCTCTTTAACAATCAAATTTTTTTCAGACGACGGTTGGTTTTTTAACATTTCGAAAATTATTCATACTTGATGTCAAAATATCATATTCGCTTCAAAAATCATTTCATTTTGAAATATCATATTTACTTCAAAATGGTATATTCAGTTCGATATGTAATTTTCACTTGAAAATTCAATTTGATTTACTATTTAGGTTATAACTTCATTTTAATCCAATTCGCATTTAAATCAATGATTTAAACATAAACATTCCACCCTTGCAAAATTTGAATTTTAGAAATTAGTTGAATAGTTTTAACTAGTTAAAATAGTTTAAGTAGTTAAAATATTAAAATATATTATATTTATTAAATGATTTGAAATTTAAATAACTTTAAATTTTAAAAAGTTGAATTTTAAAGTAATTATAGAAAAATAGTTTATAGTGAAAATAATTTCAAAATCAAAATTGTTTCTTCCTATTTCAACAAATCTGGACTCTGGTCCAAATTTCAATCAATTTTATTTGATTTATAATCTTCAGTTTAAAATCATCTTCATTCTCAAATCGACTCAGTTTCGATTTAAATTCAAATCCGCTCAATTTCGATTTCAATTCGAATGAACTTCAATTTCAAAACGTTCATTTTATTTTGAAATTCAATTCCACGATTCAATTCAACGGTTTAAATTTCAATTCAATTCAACGGTTTAAATTTCTTTTTATCTCGATTTCAAGTTCCATTTTAATTTAGTGATTTAAATCGCTTAAATAAAATTTAAACATCAGTATTTAATTTAGGGTTCAAATCTTCAAAATAATTCAACTCCGAGCCCAAATTTGAATAGATGTCCAAATCTTTTAAGACAAATCAATTACCAAAATTCAAATCATATTTCATTATTACTTCAAAATCTTAAATTTCCTTTTTAAACAATTTCATTTTGCAAATTCTAATTTCGTATTTAAAAACTCAAGTTCGAAATTAATTCAATTTCCATATTTCAATTCAATTTTATTTTTACAAAATGAAATCATTTGAATAAATTCAAACCCAAGAATTTAAAAATCATTTAATTTGACCAATCTTGTGTCCGTATTCAATTTTCTATCCATGGCCAAATGATCAGTTATTCTAATTTTAATTTTAGGGATGGATATATATCATTTCGGTCCAAATCAAAGTGTCATAGGTATATATCATTTCAACCTGTTTTAATTTATTCGAAATAATTCAATTTACAGTTTTATTTCTTGTCAAATAATTTACAGCGTGGCAACACAAAATATACATATAAATAAATAAGTATCCAATCATCCAATCCATCGACCAATAGACATTCACCACAAATAACATCCATGTCAGTCAAAATATCACCTCAACTAACCAGTTGTCAATAATTGAGAATTTATCTAGCAATTTAATTCCCAATTCAAATTCAAACTGTCAATTCAAATTCATTTCACTTTAATTTATATCAATTTAAATGTCAGTTAAAATTACCAAATAACAGTCAATAAATTAAATTACTTTATGATATCAATTTAACTAATATAAAAATTATTTAGTGCTTCTTGAGCATTATAAAACACTCACCTTTATTTGAAACTGAAAATTTTCAAAGTCAAATAAATGCCAATCCAGTTACATGTCGTAGACAACATCCATACCAATCCAATGTAATTTGTTTCGTCCAAAACGGGCCACGTATGAAAAAGATACTATTAAATTAGTATAATAAATTAATTAAAACATAATTAACCAAATTAATAAATAAAATTAAAAATCAAAAGAAAAGAACCTTCTTCCTCTCTGCTTGAGCTCCCATGCACGGTGTTCTTCTTCCTGCCTAGCTCACGAATACCACATTTATTTTCTTTCGTTTTTTTTTAAAAACCGATCCTCAATCGATAAATCCCCTACCATTGCGCCCAGATGAAGCGCCACCCAATCGGCAACCGCGCCGCCCCTCCAATTGCATGTGCTTCTTGATCGAGGAACCCATACGCTAAAAATGCCACCGCCTGCGCCTCCTCGGGTCGCTCCAGCATTCCTCCGCTCACGCATCACATCGACCCACGACCCACGTCCATCGTGCCTTACGCGTGCTCGCGCTCCACCAAGCTGTGCCCCTCTTTAGTCATTCATGCACGCGCGAAAAACTCGCGATTGTGTCATTTTTATTCTATTCGATCAACGAAAATTTGAAATGAGGGCGAAGTACGGGGAGATGAAAAAGTATGTGGGCGTACAAATTTTTGGAGTAGGGGATATATATATATATATATATATATATATATATATATATATATGATTATAATTTGAAAATATTTAGCTTCTTAAAGCCTAAAATTCTCGAACTCCAAACGAGGCGTGTTGACTGGCGTTCCATATGATATGCCCCCTGTTTCGAAAACAATGGAACTAGTTTCGAGAGCCAATTCCATCATAGCCAAAAGATAGCATTTCAAATCAAATTATTTTGATTAATTCTAAAATTAAATTCCATACGTTTCTAGATCGCACGGCCAAACGATAAGTCTGATTGCTATGGAACTTGAAATCCTACAATAATTCACTATTACGGATCCGATGAAATAGGTTACATCGAAATCCACGACAGTGGCCAAAATAGCCATTTTCATACATAAGTAATTTCCAAAATTAAATTAATCACCTTTAAATTAAATTTTAGAAGTTAGTAATCTTTATTCTTGTTTAAATAAACTTTAAATGAACTTATGACATCATTTTCATTCGTATTAAATTCAGAATTCAATTACTTAAATAATTTCCAATATTAAATTTAAACAATTTAATTATCCAATAAATTATATTAATAATCATTAAATTTCAATTGAATTTTAGTTATCGACAATTATTTTATTCCTATCTAAATAATTCAATATTTATTAATCAACTACAATCATTGATTATAAACACGGTCAATATATTGAATTTCATTTCAACACCTGTTAGTGCTAAAATCCTCTAAATTAGTTACTTAAAATTTTTATTCAAGTTCATATTAAATAAATTACATAAATAAAATATTAAATTTTAATTCTAACCATTTTTATCAAATAATCATATTTAATTTAATAATTTATAATAGTTTAAAATATAAGTTGATACAAAAATGTACCTTTAAAACAAATCGATTCTTGGAGACAAATTTTTTAAAACTTAAAACACTCTTTAAAATGATTAATTATATGATAAAATCTTATTAAATCTTAATCAATCTTTACTAAATTTAAATTTAATTTAATTATAAATTAATAATCAATTAAACCTTTAATAAATAATTTATCTATACATGAAATTCTTAATCAATCCTTTATTAATCATTAAATAATAATTTAAAACCATTACTAATAATTAACAATTTATAATCTCAATTAATTAATTAATTAAACTTCAATTAAAACATAAATAATAGATTAAACCTAAAATAAATAATTTATTTTAAATTAAAACCTTAATTAACTTATACTTAAAATAATTAAATATTAGCTAATATTTTATTTAATAATTAACCTTATAATTAATTAAAAATAAATCATATAGTTAACTCATAATTAATTAAAAATTAATCTTGCCTGTTCAAAAATTAATTAAAATTAATCTTACTTTTAAAACATAATTAATCAGTGGTTACTCTTCACTTAAATATGATTAATAAACCATATTTAAAACTTAATTAATTAAAAATAAAGTATTAAATTATTAATTATCCTTCTAAAACACCATTATTAAGTTTATAAAACATTTTAAAACACTTTTAAGTATGAGACCTAAGTTTTAAAAATCCAATTTTTTCGAAACTACATCCATAGAGACTATCGGCGCAGATGCAATAACTTGAGTTTGTTTTTCCAAGTTACTAACTTTCCAATTCTGCGTTTCTAACAGTGTTTCACTTAAACCATTAGAAAATGTTAAGAAATTTAAATAAAGTTTAACTTTAAATTTTAAAAAACTTAAATACTTTAAAACCATTTCCTCCGTAAGAATCCAAATATCATTTTAACATCTCAATGTTAACTAATAAACATACCACATCATAAACAAGTTCATCTTCATATCATATCCAAACTTACTATGAACATAAAATCCAAAGTTTATAAACTTAATTATAGCCAAAGTTTTAAATTTACAACAATACTAAGGTAGTGTTCATTTCAAGTCTTTTTTTCTTCATCTCGAATCATCCATATACAGAAAAAACCAAGCAAATAACAACTCAAACATATTTCACACACATCATAAAGCAATTTATGCAACATATATCAAGTTAAAAAGTTTGAAATTAAAATTAACGTTTGCTGACTCAAAGCTTGGAAAACCACACAATAATCATTGGAAATGGGTCATTTTCTCCTCGATTTTGATCATGTTACCGTCAAAATTTGTACAATTCATAAAAAGAAAAGTTATAGGAAATTCTATTATCTACAATTTGGAAAAAAATCACTTAATTTTTATTTGTTTCGAGGGAGATACGGTAAAAAGAAGAGTGGTATTTTCGACCATGAGAATATGGGTCCGAGAATGATCAGAAAGAAATGAAATTTTGATCCCAAAATATTGGAAACTTGAAATTATTCAAACGCAAGTTGTATCCATTGCAATTATATACAGTTTGAAAAAAACAGAAAATCTTGATTTGGAGTAGTATGGAGGAAGTTATGTCCGAATGAAAAAGAAGGAAAATCGAGAAGAAAGAGTTTTTAAACAAGTTTGAATATTTAAAACCAATTTAAAATGTTTGATTTTTAGAATCTTAAAAACTAACATAAGAAGCCATTAAAAGGTTTAGATCTTTAAAGAGAGGAAGGGGTTTCCATGGAAAATACTAAAATGAAAACGGAAATGAAAAAAATGGAAAAAAGAGTTATGTATAAAATGGAAAGACAAGATTACCAAAATTCCCTTGTCCTTTGCCCTCCACTCACTTTCTTCGACATCGTCATCGATACCTCCTCCCATAAAGCTAATGGTTTCACCTTTTATTCCCCCTTGGACTTTGAGCCAACATGCATTTAAACCTTAGTCCTTTATGTTCTTAAAGGAATCTTTATTATATAAAACATGTTTTAACTTTTAATATAAAATCTTATCATATATCCTATGTAACGACCCGTAATTTTTTTCAATAATTTAAAACTGTTAATTTAATGAGATTTTGGAATTTAATATTGAAGAAATAAAAAATTGGTGAATATTAATAAAGGTTGTAATAATGAAAATAACTAAGAGGAAAGTAACAAGGCTAATTAACGTTAATAATGAATGAATGGAAGGAAATTCCAAATTTATGAAATTAAATTTAAATGTTAGGACTTAGTTATGAATGCCAATTTAAGTAAATAAATGTAAGTATTGTATGAATATAAGAATTAATGTCTGATTTAGGATAATAGAATGAATTCGTATGATGTAAGTAATTTTAATAAATAATGAAATTACAATAAATCTGTAGTAAATGTTACGTTAATGTAAATTTGGGTAATAATTGGAATAACGTAAATTTTATTTAGTGTTATGATAATTAGTCGAATAGAACATAAACTTAAGTGTAAATTTAAGGAATGAAATAAAGATATAGTAATTTAATTACTTTATTAGCTAATGGAATAATAATATATAGTAACGGTAATTAAATAAAAGCAGAAGTATTTAAGAATTGTAACGAAAGATGTTAATGTAATAATGAAATAAATGGAATATAGTATAAACAAATGCAATCAGTGTATTAATGTGTGAAATAGTATATTGATTTATTTGTAACTGAATGTAATTTAATGCAATTATGTTAATGTAAGTTAATGAATAATTTATTTAGCGCAATCCCAATTTAATTGAAATAACTATAAGGGCATAAATTGTTGTATCTAGTAAATATGGATATTTAATTCCAATAAATGTAATAAAGTATTAGAAATGTATATTGATTTCATAAGATAGTATAAAGAAATGGAAACTTGTGATCTATGTAGGAAATAATAACAAAAACAAGGGAAATAGTGTTAATGTAAGAAAAGTTGTACCAAATTGTCCTCTAAATCAAATTAGGATATCAATAATGTATTGTTTATGAGAAATCAAATTTTAATAAAATTGGAAATCAATCAGAGTTAAATGAACCTTAATGTTATATAAATAAGAATTAATGCAGTAACTAATTTAGTGCAAATAAATTTATGGAATGAATGTTAAGATCTTAACTGATGGTAATTAATAATTGGAGATAATGAAAATTCCATTTATAATATGATTATTGGTTAATGTAAAGATTGTAAATCAATATTTGTTAATTTATTTGAACGTAAAGAATTAAGGTAATTGAGTTTACTGCAATTAAGTAGAATTAAACATTTATTATTACGTTAATTGAAAATTAAGTTGAAATTGGAAAATATTTATGTAATAGTTTTGAACCCAATGTTAGTTTCATCCATTTGACTATAATGGATTGAATAATAAGAATGAATAGTGAATTCAATGGAAATTCAATGGAATTATTGAAAGGTTAATTTATAATTGATGAACATAATAAAATTTTAATTTACGCTGAAATTTATGATTGAATCAACATTTAATTGACGTCTAAGTTGGTTTAAATCACTAATATTGCTTAAGAAAACAAAAATAATAAGATTTGTAAATTTTGGAACTGAAATTGAAAAAGTTATTTAATTAATAAATTTTAAATTTATTTAATTAATATAAAAATAGCCATTTTTGTCACTGACTCGGATTTTGACGAAACAAGTTTCATCGGATCCGTAACGGTGAATTATTGTAGGATTTCAAGTTTCGTATCGATCGGACTTGTCGTTTGATCGTACGGAATCGAAACGCCTTGAAATCAATTAAATTGAAATCAATTTGAAATAATTTGATTTTGTCATAACTTCTCCATTCGATGGTTTGAACTTGAAACCTTTTCCATTGCGTTTAAAATATTTAAAAACATCTATTTTGATATATGGATTGACCCAATTTCCTTCCGGAATCAGAACGGGATTTTTGGGCCACTTCGTCGTTAGCGCGTATATTCAAATCATGTCAATCTATTCTCTTCCAACCTTGTCTATAAATACTCTGTTATAAACCCTAGCAGCCTCTATTCCTCATTTCTATACATATAGAAAACTTCTGTGCTCCTCTTCCCAACGGTTGTAAACCCTAATTTATCAAATTCAAACTTCAATTCAAAAACCATCTTCAAAAATTCAAACTCCTCAGAAAAATTTGGAAAATTTTTTTATCGAATATATCGATAATACAAATCAGCGTATGGTGTTCATTTGTCGAAATTTTGCTTCAATCAATCGAAAATCGCGCTCAAACAGTGAATTTCGAAACCCTAATCAAAAAATTGGGCGTCTTCGATTTTGGCTTCAATCAGAGAAATCAAGATGTGGGTTTTGGAGAGTTCGTCATAGGGAGTTGTTTGGCGGTGAAATTGTGGAGTAATTCGACATGTAGTTATCGAAATTGCCGAACTAGGGTTTTGAAACCATAGTTAAACATTGGCGGCTCGTCGTCCTGGGGACCAAAAGGCGCACGCAAGGGGAGGCGGTTGGGTCAGGTGAGGCTCGTGGCGGAGGTGCCGAGGCTAGCGGCGGCACTAGAAGGCGGTGAGGCACGGTCAAAGGTGTGGGGTTGATTGTGTGTACGTCACTTCATTCCTATAGATGAGTGCGTGATTGCTTAGAGATGGAGGGTGACGGTGACGTAGATAGGGTATAGTTATATTTTTTTATTTTAAATTAATTTCAGCATCGTTTAATTGTCATATCTTTCGCATATGCATTGGATTCACGCGCGGTTTCTTGCGTTAGGATCATATCGAAATTTCGGACATTTTGGCGTTGGTTTGGACAGATTTGGAGACTGTCAAATTTTCGGGTTTAAATTGGGTTTGAATTCAATTTAAATTCCGAAGGTGAGTATTCTCACCCGACAAACATACTTATAAATCAGTAAATTAATAACAAATGTAATTGTAGAATGGTTATATTTTATTTTACTTGCATATGATAAATTATAGGATGTTAAAACCCTGTTATTAA
Organism: Allium cepa; assembly: GCA_030765085.1. NCBI lineage: Eukaryota > Viridiplantae > Streptophyta > Magnoliopsida > Asparagales > Amaryllidaceae > Allium > Allium cepa. The sequence goes on along the minus strand of CM060937.1, from coordinate 789,808,070 downwards.
ATTTACACATCATCAGTTAATATTTACTCTTGTATTTATGCTGTTATACCATTTATTTATTTACTGTTTATCACACCGCAATTTCTCTGTAGGATAGAATCGTTACAGGTTGAAATGATAGGCCTGAATGATATTTATTTATTTATTTAGTTATTTATTATTTATTCAGTTAACTTGGGATTGCGGGTCTGAAATGATAGAACCCGGATTTCTTTGTAAATTACGGATTGAAATGATATATTATCCATACCACTTGACCTAGGGTGGAAAATATTATACAAACCCGTGGATATATATATATATATATATTTATAGAAAAATTTAATTATTTTTAGATGTGTATATTATATTATTTTGATTTGAATTAAATTAAATGATTTTTATTGATTTTATACAAGTTAAATATATAAATAAATAAATGGTTAGGTTGGAATTTGAAATATAAATTTATTTAGAAATTTAATTTTTGTAAAGGAATGAAATTCAAGTTAAGTAAATAAAATATAATAAATTTGATATAAATTTAATTTAAATGGAAATAAGGTGTTATTAAGTTTCTATTAATTAAATGGTGAAAGAAATAAATATTGAAAATGAAACTGAATTATATCAAAATTTAGAAATGGAAATTTGGGTTATGAATAAAAAGGTAGGTTAAGAAATAAATTTAAAATTTAGTTATATTTTGAATTAGTTAAACTTGATGGTTATATTAATTTTGAATACAAAGAATAAACTTGTGCATTTGACTTTAATAAGTAAAACTTTAAAAAGTTGATATTTATTTGTGAAATTTACCTTATATAAATCATAAATTTTGAGTAATTTAATTAACTATTTTAAAAGTGGAAATATGATTTTATAAGTTAAATTGGTTTAATTGAAGTTTATTTTTTTTATAATTTATATTAAAGTCTGGAATTTAATTTACTTAAAATATGTTGTAAGGGATATTACCGCACTTTGTCAGTGCCGTAGTTGATACAAATAAACTAAAGGCTAAAATTTATTTAAAGGCTATTGCAGTACTTGGTAAGTGCCGTGGTTGCAAAATTTAACGCTAAACCTGAATAAATAAAAGGGCTACAGTAGCACTTGTTAAGTGTTGTCGTTGGCTGAAATGAGATTTTCGAATATTTGATTTGAAAATATAATAACTTTACTTTTGGAAGTTAAAATGAAGTATTTTGATTTAAATATAAACTATTTTGAAATTTATAACTACGGGTAATAATAACAATTGGTTGGCAAAGAGACCGAGATCGGATATGGGAATACTCTCTGTCGATACCGAAAACCACTTTGACAACTGTTTATGCGGTGAAGATTCCAGAATGAAGTAGGATGGTGGAAACGTTCTATTAAGGTATATGCGTGGACCCGACTCCCGTGAGTTGGCATAAGGCGGCTAAAAGAGAAGCGATTCTCAGGCCAAGGAGGTAGCCCCTCTTATCGGACACATCCCTTCGATATTATACTCTGCCTTTTGGATTTATTCGATGCCCACTTTCGATTTTTGATTTTTGGGGGTATGGCTCGAGGGAGGCGGTAGCTGCGGCTATGCGTTACCACCTGCCTAGATGCGTAATTGGTATATCTAAACTGGCATTGCCTAGTTGTGCCGTGTCACCTACGCTAGCGAGCCTTAATACGATTTTGGTTTTGTACCATACCTATGGAGTGCCCTTTCACGACGCCCAGTACGGGGGAGATTACAGTATTATATAGACTATGGGAATATATTATGTGTTAAGGGCTATACGGGTCACTCCTTAACGCTATTTAAAAGTAAGTTTATTTTACTATTAGACATTATTATAATAGAGAAATATTATTACATAGTAAATAGTTTAATGGATCCTTAGGAGGTGAGAATCCTGAGCATCCCTTAAGTTACTACACTCATATTTATTTCTGTTAATTTAACTCACATAAGATATTATAATTCTGACTCGAGTGTTTTGTCTTTTCAATTCGCTTGGGTCAGGCTGAGCATTTCAAGATTCGAAGACTTTAGCTCTGGAGGACGAGGACGAAGATTTATATTACTATTATCTACTATATTATTCCACTACACCATTTTATTTCGCTGCAATTTTATTATCCTTTGGTATGTGAACTCTGATATTTATTGTATAAAGAAAAATCAAATGTTTTGTAAAACAGTTTTAAGAATTGTATATTGATTATTATATTTTATCGTTCCGCTGCAAGATTCTATTTTTCTTCTCTGCTTTTCTTATTTACCCCATAACAATCCGCCCTTTTGTATGTTTTAAGTCTGACATGTGTGGTTTGTCGTCGATTTAAAGCATGCGAAAAGACGGGACGTTACATCCTATATACATAAGTGTGTGTATATATGTATATGTATATGTATTTACCACGTCAAAATATTTCTAACTGTATGTTTGTGCGGATACAATAGGGTTGTGACATTTACGATAACTTTAAGCGACGAAAAGTCGAAAATTAGGAAAACAGTTTTCTGTCACATTTTTATAATTTTGTGAACCAATTTTGTGAACCATTTCACTGTGACGACGGAATTTTAGGCTCTTGAAAATCAACATTAATACGTTCACTATATAGAGTGTCGAGCAATCGAGTGCTGGAATTACTAGATCGTTAGGGTTTAAGAAGAAAAAGATAAAAGAAAAAGAAACAACAATATAGAATCTCACAATTGCAGCGGAACAAAATATAATATACAATAACAGATTTTTGTACAAAAGAAAAACTGCTACTGTTAATATACATATAAATTATCAGAGTACAACCATCAATATAGAAATCTGGATAGTTATAATAACTTGTCCTCACAAATGCTGAATATACAGCCTACAATACACAACGGAATATAATCAAGTACATGGTAATACATCTCGGCCATCAAACTGGTCTCCTGAACTCCAAAGCGCCTAACCCGAATCTACAATACTCGGTCTGACCCAAGCATTACAATAATGTAACACCCGAGTTAGGCAGGAAACCAGCATGAGTAAACACACTTAATTTGAATTACTTAAGTTATCAAAACCCTTCGGAAAACAAAGGTAACTCGTAAGACCACGTCACACATAAACATGACGGGTTTTACCCTTACGATAACCAACACTTTTTCATAGAAAATCGAGTGATATTATAATAGTGTCTAAGTACAATATTTAAGAGCCGAATTTGTTACATTAATTAAATTCTAACATACTACACTTCATAATCAATACCGTAAAGGTTCGTAGTGGTTATTTGATCAAAGTGGTTTCTAGATAATGCAGGTATCCGATTCCCGGTCTCCTCGAATCCAAATAATAAATTTTAAAGGCCAAGTCATTTTAAAACAACAATTTCAAAATTACGGAGTTAACATTCACATACATAAATTCATTCCATATATTAATTTTATCATGACCGGTCCATCGACATTAATTTGCTTATAATCATTTCACTTTTCTGTAATTGAACTAGTGGTCATTGTAACAACCCTGTATTTTGTGATTATTTTAGTTGTATATTTTAACTATTTTAATTGAATTTCTGATTTAAAAGCTTTATTTTTTTTTATTTGAAATGGATAGATTTTGTTATTTTAAAATATAAACTTTTATTTTGATATGAATTATCATTCCAAAACATGACTAAAGAGAATATTTTCCAAAAAGTGAATTTAGGTCAATATGGTCAAACATTGACTTTTAAATTTAAAATTTGAAAGTTTGAAAATTTGATTTTTATCTTTTATTATGAAAGTAAATAAAATTTTAAGAACACTGCTTTTCGTTTCTTTGAAATCCGATTTATAATGTGAATGTTATGCCTTTTTACCTATTATGTGAAATTTGCTGTATTTAACAAAATTATTTATTTTAAATTATATAAATAATATTTTATTTGGTCATGTAATGTTCGAATTGATGTTTATATGGGTAAAATAACGTGTATTGTATATATTTTGGTTTTAAAACATTTTTGAAAGTGCAATTGACATTTTTCTAGTGTGAGTTGTTTTTTTTTTACAATTTCTAATTTCCAGCTTCAATTAATTTAAGGAATTCTTTATTTACTTTTATATTTTCTTAAGATCTTATTTTATTCTCATTACCACTTCATTTTTTTCACATTTATTTTATTTATTTGAATTTTTATTTGTTTTAAAGTAAAATAAAAATTTTCTAGAGCCAATGGCATTTTATTTGTAATCTTAAGCTCTGTTTTGAATTTTTAAACAATTTCTTTAGTTCTTTTCTATTTTCTCCAATTTCAATTATTTATTTAATTTTAGAAATGATAAATGAAATTTTTTATTTCAAAATTTTGTTTAAGAATATTTTTAAAATAAATAGAAATTTTTCTAAAGCTTGTGATGATTTAATTGTAAATTTTGAACCCTGTTTCCAATTTTCAAGCAATTTCTTTAATTCTTTTCCTATTTTCTTTAATTTTAATTATTTATTTCATTTTATTTTTCTTTGTTTAGGTTTTAAATTAATTTTCTAATTTTTATTTTATTTTATTTAATAAAAAGGAATTGGAATTTTAAGAGACTTAAGCTTTAAACCTAAGACCTTTCATTTGCCAAAACCTTTTCAATTTCCATAACATTTCAGTTACTTTAGTTTGGCCGTACATTTTCTTTCTTTCCAGCCATGTGGTTTCAACTCATACTCATGTGAAAACTTCTTCCCCATCTCATTTGCATGGCTTGAGAAAATTGGTAATGGCCTCCTCTTGTTTTCACTCTTTTTCTTTATTTTTTCTATTGTTTTCAATGTTTTGGTCACGCTCTTCACCACTATTGCCTCGACCATCACCTCCACCACCTCCTCCTCTTCACTAACAACCACCTATCATCTTCTCCTCTGCTGCCCAGACGAGGACGCACCTCCTCTTGAAAAAAAACTCCACAAAACTTGCTAAAACCATTGAAACAATGCAAGCCGAGCGACTAGTTGCTTCACTACTTCCATACATCACCTTGGCTTCCTCCTATTGCTCCCCCACCACCTAGATACCACCATTACCCATCACCTTAGCCTCTGTCCAGATCTGACCTGACCTGTACACGCCATGGCCGAGCCATAGACCCATGTAGCCGAGCCCAAAAAGTTCACCAAAACTCCACCTTAGTGCCCTAACTCCTTGTATTCATGCTATGTAACCTCTACCACTTCCTATTCCGTGTAGCCATGCCTTTTTAGGTCCAAACCTGAGCCATAGCAGTCATGGTCGAACCACATGAACCCGTTAGGCCGAGAAAAGGAACGTGAAAGCATGGCGAAAGCATTGTATCCATTGTTTCTTTTGATTTCAAATTGTTTCTATGCATTGTTGATATTGAATATCTATTTATGTTTTGTCATGTTCATGGGTTGTGTATAAGATCAATAAGCTTAGTTCTCATCCACTTGAATCCATCATTGTATCATCGTGATTTCTGGTATCCGTTGCGTCGTTTGAATTGATATCTCCAGCACAAAAGGTGAGTAAATCTCACCTGACATTCATACTTATGCAATTATGTGAATTGACAACAATTGAATGTGTAGAATATTTTGTTATGTTATACCTGCCTATGATTATTAATTTATGATGTTAAACTAGTTAATTTAACTCTCATTTCATCTGTTACTGTTATATATTGTTAAACTGTTCATTTATGCCGATCATCACTGCCAGTTCCCTCTAAGTTTAGAAATCACTATGGGTTGAAATGATACATACCCGAACGGACTTTAGAATAGGAAAAAATCGTTATGGGCTGAAAAGATAGGCCTGAGCGGTTTTTATTTATTTTATTTTGACTTGGGAATGTGGGTTTGAAATGATAGAACATAGACTTTTCTTTTTAAATTGCAGATTAAAATGATATATATCCGTATAACTTGACCGAGGGTAGAAAATTATATACAGGCCTGTGGTTATTTTATAAAGTAGTTTGAATATTTTAAATATTTTTAAAAGTGTAAAATTATCAAAATTTGATTTAAAATAGATTTTTATGTCTTAAATAAAGAAATTATGATTTTTCTATGAGTTAAAAATGTAATTAATGAATGGTTAAATTCGATTTTCGAAATATAACTTAAGTTTGAAATTTTGGTTAAAAATGATATTTAAGTTATATAAATAAAACAGAAATTTAATTATATTTGGAAAATGGTAAATATGATAATTTGATTTAATTTTGAATTTAAGTGATTTATTAAAGTATTATTGATTTTGCAATGAATTTAAATGGTTAAATAAATGAACGCTTAAATGTGTAATTATAAAATACAACTTGACTTGGAAATGTGAAATTTGGTTTAATTAAAGGTTTTAGTTAAATGAAATCAATTGGAAATTTAATTTAATTTGTGAAATGGAAATTTAAAAGTGTAAGTGTTAAAAGAAAGGAAATTATGCACTTGAATTTGTCAAGTAAATTTACTGAAAAATTTGATTTATGTATAAGAAATTTATTTCATAAAAATCATATATTAAAGGTATGTTAATAAACATTTTTGATTGTTAAAATGTGATTTTATAATGTTTAAAGGGTTTAACTTGAAGTTTATTATCTGTTGGTAATACACTAAAATCTGGAAAATATTTTTAATAGCATTCAGAAATGCTATGGTTTCTGTAAATGAACTAAAAAAACTAATGGAAAGGCTATTACGACAGTTCAGAAATGTTGTAGTTGCTGAAGTAAACTAAAAGGCCAAAAACATAATAAAGGCCTATTACAGCAGTTCTATAATGCTGTAGTGGTCTGATGTCTTTGCTGAAATAAATAAAAACCATTAATTTGAAATCTGAGCTATTACAACATTTCTGGAAATGTTGTCTTTGCTGTTTTAAACTAAAAATTCAACTAAAATGTGATTTAACAGCAGCTTTAAATGCCGTCTTTGCTGAATCAAAATGTTTTCAAGTATAACTTATAACAGTTTTTTTTTAAATGCTGCGTAAGGTTGAAATTTTCAATGTTTATGGTTTTTAACTATGTAAATGAGCTTAGAATGGTTTGAAACATTGCGAATTGAATACTTAATTTGAAATTATAATAACTCCACTTTTAAATGGTTTAAATGAATTAATTTGATGGAATATAAATCATTTTAAAAGGTGATTTGAAAGGATAATACATGATTGTCATCTTGAGTCATCTTGAATTTAGAAGGTGTTCAAAGTTGATTATTTGGATTTAAACTTATACAATGATTTGAAAATGAAGTTGAAAGATATGTGTAATAACCAGGATTTTTAGAATTCCTGTAATTTATAGATTAACTGAATTTAATCAATAAAGATACTGAATTGTAGATTTAACAAACGAATCTAATCGTAAATATTTATGTTTGATAAATATTTTTTGAGCATATCTTAATATAATCACTTAAAATTGACAAATTATTCTTTTATAAATAAATAATAATGATTGTTTATATAGGTAAATTATTTAAAGTGGACAAAATTGTTATTGTCAAACAATAGTAATAATGTAATGTTTTTCAAATATAAATGGATCTAAAATAAAATTATTTGTTTACAAAATTTAATTTGCATTGACTAAATATACAAATATTTGAGTTGATCTCAAATTGGATTTTAAGTTAAATTTGAATAATAATAATATGATATGATATATGACTTTTATTAGTATAAGATTAGTTCATATCATTATCTTTAAGGAATATATTAAACTTATATAATTATTATAATTGAGGCATAATTTTCTTTGAAATATATATTGATTAATAAAAGAATAGTTTAAATATTTATACAATTAAGATAGTTATCTCTAATATATATAGGTAAATTAAAATGTAATATTAAATAGTAAATAAATATTAATAACACATGAAATTACACATGTAATTTATCATCATTCTTAGTAACATATGTTAACAAATTAAGTAGGTAAAATGACAAGTGTCTAACTTCTATTTTAATTTTTCTTTTATTTTTTACCAAAATCTAATTTAAACCAATATTAACCTGTATCTTTCATCTTCCTTTCTTATTCCATCTTCACTCTCGTAATCATGAAAGAAGAAAAAGAATTATCAAAGCCTGCAGTTTTCTTCAAAACCTGAAATCATCAAAATAAAAATCAAAACAAACCCGCATATTGAATCAAAGCAAGTAAACCTGTAGCATTCAAAACAGACTTGCATTTCTAGAATCTGGAGTTTTAGAGTAGCATGCATGCGGTTCAAAAATTTAAGGAGCAAGCATTTCATCATTTGCTGTGCAAAGTATATAAGCCATTCAAATTAAAGCTAAGCAATTCAAGTTTTTAAAATGGGCACTGCATATTCCAGTTCTAACCCAGGCAAAGCATTTTGGCTCTGTCTTCTAAATAAAATGGTGAGTAACTTTCCCTTTTAAAAGATTTGGTAGGTAAATTTTGGGTGCATAATAATAAATTTGAGATGAATGTGGAATGTATAGTATCTGCTGTGATTACATGCATGTTTAACCTGCTAGTTGTTTCCATCATAGTTTACTCTGCTTTAATCTTCCAGTTTTTCCAATTTTGTTTTAAAAATTCAAATCTTTTGACCTTGTCTCTGTTGAAGTTTAACATGCAAATGAAACTGTTGTTTAATTATAAAACTTCATTTTAAAAGCCTGTATTTAAGTCATAAGGATAGGTGAATATCTCTGGAATACAAGAATCAACAGAGAAAATTTAATATGAGTCAAAATTCAAAACTTCGTAAATCGTAATTTAGAATTGTAAAATTATTTCTTAACCAAAAACTAGATTTTTAAAACAGAAATCCTGATTTTTAGTTTGGGTTTAAAGAAGTATCTCTGAGTTGAACCAAATTAGAGTTTTTGGGTACTTCTGGAAATCTCGAGAATTTGGAAGGCTGTAACTTGCTGTGATGATGCAAGGATGTTTGGGAAGTTGGAAAAGAAATACTTGATTGGGTTGCATTTCAGTGGGGAGGATGTGGTTGTGATTTGTAGTGGAGAACCCTAGTTTTTATTCAAGTATATGAATTTGATCGATGCTGTCTCTCTGATCGACCGAGTGTGAAGTCGCTTTGGGAAATGGTAGCTGGGTCCATGGCGAGGAAGTGGCCGAAGTTTCAACTTCTACGGTGGTCGAAGGACGGGGATTTGGCCGTTGACAGGGTTTGGGGTTAGGGGTTGGTTCTTATGTTTCAGGTTTGAAGTTGCTCCAGGTGAGTTTGCATACTCGATTTTGAATTCGCGTTTATTCTGATGATCAGCTGTTCATGTTGAATTCAAGAATGGTTGGTGGATGAGAAAGATGATCGTTGATGATCGAAGATTGATCTTGGGTTTTGTGCAGGTGCACAGTAGTCAGGTGGTGGTTGTTCTGTTTCTGGGAATTTTTGGTTAGGGGTTCTCGGGGAATGCTCGAGTCACATGAAATTTTACCCGAAGTTGGGTACTTGATGACTCGAAGTAGAAAGTTTGGGCTCGAGTATCTTTAGTTTGCAGAGTATATCTTCTGAAAACTGACATGTCTCAGGTTTTTAAAAAAATTTAAGCAAAATTAAATTAAAGGGAAGCAAAGTTAGTTTTTAAAAAAAAAAAAGAAAACAAAATCTGAAACCAAGTTTAAATTATGAATTCGAATGAATTTGAGATTCCAGATTTCAAATAAATAAATAATTGTGTAAAGGATGAAATGATTAACAACTTAAAAACCTGTACAGTTTTTATAAGTATTTTATAAATCTGGGAAAAATGATGAGATTTAAAACATGATTTTAAATTTAAGTTTACAAATCTAAATGGTAAATCTGAATTTAAATTTGAATTTAAATTTTAGGATTGGAATAGGAAATAAGTTGATAAATTCAAATGTTATAATCGGGATTGAATGTTTCAGTGTTTATAACATGTGTTCTTTATAAATCGGAAAAGAAATTTTAAACAGGATTTTAAATTTAAATTTTGAATCTGAATTCAAAGCATGATTTGAATTCTAGTTTGAAATTAAAATAAGTTTTTAAACTTAAATGTTTTCAAAACCACTTGAAATATTTAAAGTACATTTTAAATTTATTTAAAATGATTATGGGTTAAACTATTTTTAAAACTTAACTTGGAAGGTAAGTAATTCCTTAAAAATGAAATTGAAAGGTTTTGAATACTTAAACCTTGTTTAAGATTAAAATTTGATTCATTTTAAATTTTAATTTAAAAATGGAATGTAGATGAAATTTAAAAGCAAGTTGTTTTAAAAATACTTTGCTAATAATGGTTTAATCATTAATGTGATTTATGTTTTATATTAAGTTAATTAGAAATTAATGATATAAAATTTATTAATTGATTAAGGTAATTAAGTTTTATAAATAATTAATTTAATTTATTAATGATTAGGTTAATTAATTAAATAATTAAGGGTTTTATTTGATTAAATAAAAGGATTAGTAAGTTAATTAAACTTGATTAATTGGAATTAAGAAATCAATTAATTAACTAAGATTTGATTTAATTTAATTAATAATTTGAATTTATTAATCAAGTAATTAAAAATGAATTAAGATTTAATTACCACTTGATTAACTAAATAATTAGAGGTTAATTAATGAATTTTATAGATGATTAGAATATTGATTAATCTCGGTTAATTAATTTAGAAAAGTAATTAAAGTTTTGTTGTTGGTTAATGAAGGTCATTAACATAGTATTATTTTATAATTAATGTGATTAATTTTAATAATTAATTAGATTAATTAATTTAAGATAATCATTTGTGTAAGTTATTAAGTAGAAATACTTATGGAAGTAATTAAGGAATTAATTACTTATCGTAATTAATTGAGCTTAATTTGATTAGATTAAGCTAATTAATTCAGTTTGATTAATTTAAAATAATCATTTGATAATTTGTGAAGTATAATTACTTAATGTAATTTAAATGAAGAGGAATTACTCAAGGAAGTAATTAATGGGAATTTATTGTATGTAATTAATTAAAGGTGATTTGATGATAAAGTAATTTGAGTATAATTACTTTGTAAATTAATCAAGGGGTTAATAATTAATTAACGAAGTAATTAAAGGTTAATTACTGTATTTAGTTAAGGGTTAATTAATTTGAGAAATTTATCAAGGGATAATAGAATGATATTTGAAGCCCGTTGATTTATTGTTATCTCTAATTAGTAGTTCGTGTTGCTATGTGATATAACATGTTTGATTTAGACTATGATGATATGGTTATCCATTAATGATGCATTATGATGACATCCGGTATTTAAAGTTGAATTGTATTTCACTTGAATAATTAAGTTAGGATGACATTGGACTCGAAGAGACCGGAGTCGGATATTAGTGAATACCTGAAACCACATCGACTCTTATAATTTGATATGTGAAACTGATAGGCTGAAGTGGAATGACTTACGTAAATTGGTCTGTTTAACCTAAGTTTGGCACTTAGAAATTGATATGTGAAATGGTTGATGTCTACTACGACTTGTGAACTGGTAAATTGATATAAGTTACCCCGGGTTCATTTTAGTTGAATGATTTTGTAATTCTTGATAGATGGGTTTACTCACGCTGGTTTCCAGCCTGAGCCGGGTGTTACTTTGATGTAATGCTCGGGTCAGACCGAGTATTACAGATTTTCAGGATAGCACGTTTTGGAGCTCAGAAGGCGAGCTAGATGGCAGAAGCGTATGGAGGGATTCTGATAGTATTTGTAACAACCCGCATATTTATCGATTTTATATTCAAATATTTTATTTAAATATTTTATCGCTCGTCGGATTTTGGTCCGAAAAGCCACTTTTTGCAAACAGCCGAATTAGGACTCGAGACTACCCCCATTGAGTTCAAAATGCCGTTTGCGACCTTTTTGAGTATAAGCTTCGATATGTTTGGAGAAAGTTGAATTTTGCTACTTTTCACTTAGGGTTTTGGTTTGGGCTGAGCCCACTTATGTATTCAGTCCCAACCCTTTCCAACTCTTCATTAGTTCATTCTAACTCCTCAAACTCAAGCTCCAACTGAAAATGGTGGAGAGGAAAGGGAATTAGAAACTCCAAGCCCTAGTTTCCATTAGCAAATCCATCTTCTAGCTCCAAACTCAAGAGAACCCATTGGTAAGCAACTCCTTCTTCTTCTCCAACTCTTTCTCTCCTTGATTTCAGAAATTTCCTAAACCTAACTTTGGGAAATGTTTCTCTTTTTAGCTTAGATTCAAGCTTCTAGAGTTGGATTTGAAGAGTGGTTGATTCCCCTTTGCTTTCAAGCTTCATCTTCATAAATTTTAGTTCAAAGGTGAGATTTTTATCTCACATCTACGCTTATACTTATCTTCGGATGTTAGGTATGAATTCCTAACACTTATTCGTGCGTATTAGCTCTTGGTTTGGATTGATTTGGTGAAAATCCTAACTTTTGATGTTTTGGGTTCAATTCCTTAAAAATCATAGCTTTGAGGATCAAATGTGTTTTTGGTGATGCATCGAGGAGCCAATAGGGCCGGGTAGCCGTTAGGCCTAATTCCCTTGCGTCCTTGCTCGTTCGGTTGCGAATTGATGGAGGTTTCATATCAATACATGGGCATAAATAGGAAGAGCATCAGGTTCGGCCGACCGACCCCCTGGTCCGGTCGACCGACCTGATGGCAAGTGCATAAGCACTTTCTGTTTTAGGGTCCGGTCGGCCGACTACAGGGGTTAGGTCGACCGACCTGATGCCGAGGAGTTTGTCAATACAAGGTTCGGTCGACCGAGCACTGTATGTCGGTCGACCGACCTGATGATTTTTGCCTACTTGGCCTTATTGCTTGAATTTCCAACATAAATCGATTCGTGTTGTTTCCTATTGATTGTTATCATTTATATCGACTTTGATGACCTTTTCTTTGGGAATTTTAGATATATCCACTTTGATGGATTTTGTATCGATTTCTATGGATTTTATTCACGTTTTTGAATGTGAATCTTAGTGATTGATTGATCCTACAATCTTCTTTGTGATTTGTCACTTTAAAAATATAAAGGTTTTCTATACTAGTAGTAAATATCAAAATCCTTTCCTCAAACGATTTCAATACTATTTTAATACCAAATTCGTTTATAAAACCGTTTTCCAATCTATTAGTATATACAAGCCTTCACCTCACTCGTATGAGAAATCTAATTAAATGACTTAGTAAAACAAGTGGTATGAAACGCTTGCGTTTACTTCGTCGGTTAATTCTTGGACTTGTTCGATTGAATCTCTTGTGACAATTTTCTAGTGGAGACCTACAATTTGTTCATAAATATTTAAGTTAAGCTAGTGGTTATGGGACTTGATGCTAAGCTCATATATTTACTAGATTACTGTAATCGACACTTCTCTTTGATAATGACGATCATCTTTGTGTTTTAGACTAGCATTGTGCAATGTCTTGTCATTTGGTTCATTGGATGTCCCGCTGTACGACGTCGTTGTTCCCTTTGATTGTGATTTGGTTCATCGGATGTCCCGCTGTACGACGTCGTTGTTCCTTTTTATTGTGATTTCTGGATTTCGTGTGTTGATTTTTGGAATTTATGTTTCACCAACTTTTACGAAGGGCATTGATATATATATATGTCATTTATTGTGGCTTGGTGAATGAAATTAGGAGTATGACATTCTTTTTTATCTTGAGTAGATTATTGTGATATTGATTAATCTCTTGTTGATTTTCAATTACTTATTTATCACAGCTTGGCATTGTGATTATTATATGTTTATGTCATATCTCTTATTATATATCACTTCATCTGATATTTATAGCTAGACTGATCCGTTTATTATTTTCTTCTTAAATAATACTCGGGTCAGACTGAGATTTTACAGGTGCTTCTGCTTGGCTCCTTATCGGACCATCATCTGACTTTTGGCTAACTACTTAGATTAGTAGTTTTTGTTGTATACATTTGAGATATAGACTCTATGATGTATACTTATTCTTTTGTCTAGCACTTGTATCTATTCTTTTTGATATTGTGGATCTTTTTGACCACTACTCTGATATACACTTTCATGTGTTAGTGTTATATTCATATCTATTTTCGCCTTTGTGATATGAATTGTCTGTGACTGATTTGTGTTATGTTTATTTCTATATTTGTTTTCGAAGACCTTTATAGCCACTGTGTAGTAGCTTTGAGTTTGTGTCGGTATGTCGGATTCCCTCTTGAGATGAAAAGTTATATTTTTATCTGGCATATCGGTACTCGCACAAAGCAATTATACAGATGGTCGCTCCTCAACAGCCTTATTCTCCGTGCTAGTTGACAGCATTACACCGTAGTGTTCTTGGCTAGCGTGGGTATAGAGGTGGGGCGTTACAGCTTGGTATCAGAGCCAAACTTCGGAACAATATGGAATATTATAACAAGGATCATCGTCCTAAGTCCATCTTAGGAGTCGTGCTTTAGAATTTAATTCGAGTCTTCGTACCGATTCATCCTATTTTCCTTATGATTCCTTGTTTATCTATCAAGATTGCTTGATATTCAATTTGGTGAATAACCTTTTTCTTCTTCTTCTTTCTTTCTAAAGGAAGAGAAATGTCTAGACCAGGCCGTCCCAGAGCCGTCCCATCTAGCACTCCGCCCCAGGATGGAGTTTTTATGACTGCTCAACAGCTTCTTGATTTAGTGACGAATGCTCAAGCAGCTGGAGCTAACCCGGAACCTACTCACCCAAAGTCGGGTTTTGCACGCTTGTGTAGCGATTACACTAATTTGGGTGGGGAGCCATTCAGAGGTTCCGAAACTGTTATTGAAGTACAGTCCTGGCTAAGGTCATGCGATCGAATCTTTTCTCGCATTAATCTTATTGACCTTCACCGAGTTCAGGTGGCCTCAAGTATGCTCCGAGAAAGAGCAATGGACTGGTAGGAGCTTCTTATTTCTGAAACTAATGAAGCGGATCTCACTTGGGAGAAATTCCGAGAACGCTTCGAGTTGAAATTTGTACCAGAAGCTGAGAAAGTGACATTGGCTCGACGATTTATAGACCTTGTTCAAGGTGAGTCCTCCGTGATTGATTACGTCGCATCTTTCGAGTCGCTTTACAAATATGGGGTTGAATACATCAACACCCCATTGAAGAAAAATCAGAGATTTGTCTATGGCTTGAATAAGAATCTTAAGAAGCCATTACTTCTGAAACTTGAGGTTTCATTTGATCAGCTTATTGATATCGCTCTTCGTCTTGAAGAGGCCGATAATGAAGGTGATGTTGAAGTTGTGTGTGCCCAACAGAACTTCGACAATAACTTGAAGAGGCCTATCAAATTCAAAGGCCCAGATTCTAATAAGAAAGGAAAGCAACAAACTCAGGTAGCAAATGTTCCTACCTCTAGTCGTGGACGATGCTACAATTGTGGTTCCACAGATCACCATGTAAGGGAGTGCCCGAAACCCCCCTTTTGCCATTATTGCAAAGGTTCGGGTCATCTTTTATCTTTGTGTCCTAAGCTTCCAAACAAGTGAGAGGGAAAGCTGCAGGCTCTTGGCAACTCTTCTCTTGGTCAAGGTATTTCCATTCAATCCTTAATGGCATTGTTTTAATTCGTGAGCTTTCTATTTGAGTTCTTTTTGATATGGGTTCCATCTCACTATTTTATATCAAAAGAACTTGTTGATTCTTTTTCTTTGAAAATATTTTGGGTTTGTTGACTTCTTTGAGGATTGCGAATCCGGATGGTAGATCCGCAACACTTAATATGTCTTTATTGATGTCGAAATTATTTTATGGGATTTTTCTTTCCGAGTCGATATTTTTTACTTAGGCTTCGGAATTGTTTTTTTGAAAGGATCGGCTTAATCATTGTGAAGCCGATATCCTATTTTTCGAGTGGACTATTCATCTTTGACATTTTCAATCTGTTAAGCAGATTTCTATTTTTCCTTTATGATTTTGATTCCAACTTGATGGCATCATTTTTTTCCTTAAGCCCACTTATAAGAAAAGTGTTATTTCTCTCATTCATATAGTTTGAGAAATTTTCCGGTATTTTTGAGTTTGTCTTAGGATTATCACCTAAGAAATCTTTTGTGTGGTGTTAAGGTCTTTTCAGTTTGACTTTACCACCGGTTTTCGTTTGCTACGAGTTGCGGAAATTAGCGTTCCACTTACCGCATTCCGCACTCGTTTTGATTCTTATGAATGACTTATTATGTCATTCAAATTGTCCAGCTTATTTCATCCATTTTATAAATCGAATATTCTATGAATATTTCGATGAGACTATTCTTGTATTTACTGATTTTGGATGAAAATAGTAATTTAAAATTTTGCAAATCTTTTTCATAAGATTTATTTATAAGTAAAACTGGATTTTGTTCTTGAAACGAACAAAGAATATTCTTAAAACTTTTTAAGGGATTTATTTATCCTATAAAAAAAATGATTTTATGATTGTATTGCCCGTTGAGTGCTTTAAGAATTTTGGTCGATGCGCTTGATCAAAGTCATCGACAGGAATTTCCTAAATGCTTTGATGAGACAATCAGACACGGTATATTGACTTGTAAATTGTAAATTTTCTAGAAATATTTTTACATTGAAATAATTGTGATTTTGAAAGTTTTAGCTTTTCGAGAAAGAAGATTATTTAAAAGAAATTCCTTCTTTTCGAAACTCTTATTCTTGTGATTCCTGAAGGGGGACCAAGACTTTGCTATTTGTACCGATACTAGTCGTATTGGTTTGGATGTCGTTATCTTGCAAATGAGAACGTGCTATCTCTAGTGCTTCTAAATCATTATAGCTTATCGAGACTAGATATGCCACTCATGACTTGGATCTCTCGGCTATTGTTTTTACTTTTGGATTTTGGCATCATCATATTTGGATGAGAAATTTGTTCTCTATCTCGATCATAAATCCTTGGGATATTTATTTTCTCATAAGGAACTTCATGTTGACTCGAGTTCCTAGCTTCTTATGATCTTGATATTCTTTTTATTCCCGAAGGGGAAATCGTGTTGCCAATGCGTTTAGTTGTAAGCAACAAGGGGTTGTTTCTTTGTTGATGACTAAATGAAATTATCTTTTTATCAAGTTCATCGGGCGTTTTGATGTACTTCGTTTTATTGAGTTTCATCTCATTGCTTTTATGAACTTGCGTCCGATGTTCTTTTATTGTGTTCGGTTCATTGGACGTACCGTTTTTGTACTACGTCAGTGTTCCGAAAATCATTCGGGCTTTGATTCATTGGACGTACCGTTTTTGTACTGCGCCAGTGTTTCGAATTATTTGGGTTTTGATTCATTGGATGTACCGTTGTACTACATCAATGTCTTTCCTTTTGATTCATTGGATGTACCGTTGTACTACATCAATGTCTTTGCTATTTGATACATTGGATGTACCGTTGTACTACATCAATGTCTTTGCTATTTGATACATTGGATGTACCGCTTGTACTACATCGATGTCTTTTCTTTTGATTCATCGGATGTACCGTTTGTACTACATCGATGTCTTTCCTTTTGATTCATCGGATGTACCGTTTGTACTAAATCGATGTCTTTGCTTTTGATTCATCGGATGCACCGTTTGTACAACATCGATGTCTTTGCTTTTGATTCATCGGATGTACCGTTTGTACTACATCGATGTCTTTCCTTTTGATTCATCGGATGTACCGTTTGTACTACATCGATGTCTTTCCTTTTGATTCATCGGATGTACCGTTTGTACTACATCGATGTCTTTCCTTTTGATTCATCGGATGTACCGTTTGTACTACATCGATGTCTTTCCTTTTGATTCATATGTCTTTCCTTTTGATTCATCGGATGCACCGTTTGTACTACATCGATGTCTTTCCTTTTGATTCATCGGATGTACCGTTTGTACTACATCGATGTCTTTGCTTTTGATTCCTCGGATGTACCGTTTGTACTACATCGATGTCTTTCCTTTTGATTCATCGGATGTACCGTTTGTACTACATCGATGTCTTTGCTTTTGATTCATCGGATGTACCGCTTGTACTACATCGATGTCTTTGCTTTTGATTCATCGGATGTACCGTTTGTACTACATCGATGTCTTTCCTTTTGATTCATCGGATGTACCGTTTGTACTACATCGATGTCTTTGCTTTTGATTCATCGGATGTACCGTTTGTACTACATCGATGTCTTTGCTTTTGGATTCATCGGATGTGCCGTTTGTACTACATTGATGTCTTTGCTTTTGGATTCATTGGATGTACCGTTTGTACTACATCCATGTTTTTGCTATTTGATTCATTGGATGTACCGTATGTACTACATCAATGTCTTTGCTTTGGTTCATTGGGCGCACTGTTTTTGTACTATGCTGATGTCCCAAATTATTTGAGATTCTAGTTCCTCGGGCGTACAGTTTTCGTACTACGCCATTGCACCGGCTCAATTTTCTGCTCTTTGAACTATCGAAATGCTTTTATGTTTCTGGTTTTTATTCTTGAGCCCGGTGTTATTGAGGGGATTGAAGTTTCACCAATCTGACTTTTGAGCAACATTCTATTCGCATCATTGCTTCGGGGGTTGAGCGCCTTCGATATAAAGATATTCTTTTTGATAAGAGTTCTATGGTTCTCAAATCCTATGGATTGCTTTTGGGAATCCAGAGAACTCATCGAGCGATCTCGTTCGTGCTAACTCTTTCGTGCTCTTTATGGTGAACTTCTTATTTCAATTTTCTTTTGTGTTAATATGCTTCCATGGTTGTTACTTCTTATATTTCCTTCTTAAGTATTGCGAGGACGCAATTTCTTTAAGGTGGGGAGTCTGTAACAACCCGCATATTTATCGATTTTATATTCAAATATTTTATTTAAATATTTTATCGTTCGTCGGATTTTGGTCCGAAAAGCCACTTTTTGCAAACAGCCGAATTAGGACTCGAGACCACCCCCATTGAGTTCAAAATGCCGTTTGCGACCTTTTTGAGTATAAGCTTTGATATGTTTGGAGAATGTTGAATTTTGCTACTTTTCACTTAGGGTTTTGGTTTGGGCTGAGCCCACATATGTATTCAGTCCCAACCCTTTCCAAATCTTCATTACTTCATTCTAACTCCTCAAACTCATGCTCCAACTGAAAATGGTGGATAGGAAAGGGAATTAGAAACTCCAAGCCCTAGTTTCCATTAGCAAATCCATCTTCTAACTCCAAACTCAAGAGAACCCATTGGTAAGCAACTCCTTCTTCTTCTCCAACTCTTTCTCTCCTTGATTTCAGAAATTTCCTAAACCTAACTTTGGGAAATGTTTCTCTTTTTAGCTTAGATTCAAGCTTCTATAGTTGGATTTGAAGAGTGGTTGATTCCCCTTTGCTTTCAAGCTTCATCTTCATAAATTTTAGTTCAAAGGTGAGATTTTTATCTCACATCTATGCTTATACTTATCGTCGGATGTTAGGTATGAATTCCTAACACTTATTCGTGTGTATTAGCTCTTTGTTTGGATTGATTTGGTGAAAATCCTAACTTTTGGTGTTTTGGGTTCAATTCCTTAAAAAACATAGCTTTTAGGATCAAATGTGTTTTTGGTGATGCATCGAGGAGCCAATAGGGCAGGGTAGCCGTTAGGCATAATTCCCTTGCGTCCGTGCTCGTTCGGTTGCGAATTGATGGAGGTTTCATATCAATACATGGGCATAAATAGGCAGAGCATCAGGTTCGGCCAACCGACCCCCTGGTCCGGTCGACCGACCTAATGCCAAGTGCATAAGCACTTTCTGTTTTAGGGTCCGATCGGCCGACTACAGGGGTTAGGTCGACCGACCTGATGCCGAGGAGTTTATCAATACAAGGTTCGGTCGACCGAGCACTGTATGTCGGCCGACCGACCTGATGATTTTTGCCTACTTGGCCTTATTGCTTGAATTTCCAACTTAAATCGATTCGTTTGTTTCCTATTGATTGTTATCATTTATATTGACTTTGATGACCTTTTCTTTGGGAATTTTAGATATATCCACTTTGATGGATTTTGTATCGATTTCTTTGGATTTTATTCACGTTTTTGAATGTGAATCTTAGTGATTGATTGATCCTACAATCTTCTTTGTGATTTGTCACTTTATAAATATAAAGGTTTTCTATACTAGTAGTAAATATCAAAACTCTTTCCTCAAACGATTTCAATACTATTTTAATACCAAATTCGTTTATAAAACCATTTTCCAATCTATTAGTATATACAAGCCTTCACCTCACTCGTATGAGAAATCTAATTAAACGACTTAGTAAAACAAGTGGTATGAAACGCTTGCGTTTCTTTCGTCGGTTAATTCTTGGACTTGTTCGATTGAATCTCTTGTGACAATTTTCTAGTGGAGACCTACAATTTGTTCATAAATATTTAAGTTAAGCTAGTGGTTATGGGATATGATGCTAAGCTCATATATTTACTAGCTTACTGTAATCGACACTTCTCTTTGATCATGACGATCATCTTTGTGTTTTAGACTAGCATTGTGCAATGTCTTTCTCATTTGGTTCATCGGATGTCCCGCTGTACGACGTCGTTGTTCCCTTTGATTGTGATTTGGTTCATCGGATGTCCCGCTGTACGACGTCGTTGTTCCTTTTTATTGTGATTTCTGGATTTCGTGTGTTGATTTCTGGAATTTATGTTTCACCAACTTTTACGAAGGGCATTGATATATATATATATATATATATATATATATATATATGTCATTTATTGTGGGTTGGTGAATGAAATTAGGAGTATGACATTCTTTTTTATCTTGAGTAGATTATTGTGATATTGATTAATCTCTTGTTGATTTTCAATTACTTATTTATCACAGCTTGGCATTGTGATTATTATATGTTTATGTCATATCTCTTATTATATATCACTTCATCTGATATTTATAGCTAGACTGATCCGTTTATTATTTTCTTCTTAAATAATACTCGGGGCAGACTGAGATTTTACAGGTGCTTCTGCTTGACTCCTTATCGGACCATCATCTGACTTTTGTCTAACTACTTAGATTAGTAGTTTTTGTTGTATACATTTGAGATACAGACTCTATGATGTATACTTATTCTTTTGTCTAGCACTTGTATCTATTCTTTTTGATATTGTGGATCTTTTTGACCACTACTCTGATATACACTTTCATGTGTTAGTGTTATATTCATATCTATTTCGGCCTTTGTGATATGAATTGTCTGTGACTGATTTGTGTTATGTTTATTTCTATATTTGTTTTCGAAGACCTTTATAGCCACTGTGTACTAGCTTTGAGTTTGTGTCGGTATGTCGGATTCCCTCTTGAGATGAAAAGTTATATTTTTATCTGGCATATCGGCACTCGCACAAAGCAATTATACAGATGGTCGCTCCTCAACAGCCTTATTCTCCGTGCTAGTTGACAGCATTACACCGTAGTGTTCTTGGCTAGCGTGGGTATAGATGTGGGGCGTTACAGCTTGGTATCAGAGCCAAACTTCGGAACAATATGGAATATTATAACAAGGATCATCGTCCTAAGTCCATCTTAGGAGCCGTGCTTTAGGATTTAATTCGAGTCTTCGTACCGATTCATCCTATTTTCCTTATGATTCCTTGTTTATCTATCAAGATTGCTTGATATTCAATTTGGTGAATAACCTTTTTATTCTTCTTCTTTCTTTCTAAAGGAAGAGAAATGTCTAGACCAGGCCGCCCCAGAGCCGTCCCATCTAGCACTCCGCCCCAGGATGGAGTTTTTATAACTGCTCAACAGCTTCTTGATTTAGTGACGAATGCTCAAGCAGCTGGAGCTAACCCGGAACCTACTCACCCAAAGTCGGGTTTTGCACGCTTGTGTAGCGATTACACTAATTTGGGTGGGGAGCCATTCAGAGGTTCCGAAACTGTTATTGAAGTACAGGCCTGGCTAAGGTCATGCGATCGAATCTTTTCTCGCATGAATCTTATTGACCTTCACCGAGTTCAGGTGGCCTCAAGTATGCTCCGAGAAAGAGCAATGGACTGGTACGAGCTTCTTATTTCTGAAATTAATGAAGCGGATCTCACTTGGGAGATATTCCGAGAACGCTTCGAGTTGAAATTTGTACCAGAAGCTGAGAAAGTGACATTGGCTCGACGATTTATAGACCTTGTTCAAGGTGAGTCCTCCGTGACTGATTACGTCGCCTCTTTCAAGTCGCTTTCCAAATATGGGGTTGAATACATCAACACCCCATTGAAGAAAAATCAGAGATTTGTCTATGGATTGAATAAGAATCTTAAGAAGCCATTACTTCTGAAACTTGAGGTTTCATTTGATCAGCTTATTGATATCGCTCTTCGTCTTGAAGAGGCCGATAATGAAGGTGATGTTGAAGTTGTGTGTGCCCAACAGAACTTCGACAATAACTTGAAGAGGCCTATCAAATTCAAAGGCCCAGATTCTAATAAGAAAGGAAAGCAACAAACTTAGGTAGCAAATGTTCCTACCTCTAGTCGTGGATTTCAGTGGTTTCTATGGTTTGTGTTCTGGTGTTTCTTCTTGTTCTTCTACCTCTTCTTCTTTTTCTCTAACTATCTGGAATTTTCAGGATCGAAAATTCCGGGTCGTTACATTTGGTATCAGAGCTGAAGGTTAAGCGAGAACCTTGGCTCTGGTGGGGGATACTCATTAAGGATAGGGTCAACGGTACCCTAGAATGAGTTGAGTGTATATATGAGAGAGCGTACTTTTTATTTTTATATAAAGGGTTTTAAATGATTTCAAAAGTAAATGAATCTTATATAAGAAATAGATTATCTATTATATTAAGGAAATTGGTTGTAGTATGAATTAAACTAAAAGTAATAGTAAGAATTAAGTGGTAATAGAATCACAACCAAATTGAAATTAAATAAAGATAAGTTTGAAATAGGTTCAAACTAAAATTGGAATCTTGAATTTGAGAAAGGTTTCAGGATATGGATAATTAATTAATGTAATTAATTAAACTTTATTTAATAAGATTAATTTATGGATAATAATTGGAAATGATAAAGTTACTTAATGAAGTAACTAGAGATAAGTAATTTAAAGGACAAATACTTAACAAAGTTAATTAAGAAATAAGTTAATTACCGAATGTGATTAATTAATGATGTAATTAATTTAAAGAAATAATAAATAATATTATTTAATGCATATGAATGAAATGGTCCTATTTCAAACAAGAGTTGTTTGAAAATTTAAAAAGAAATTTGTTTTGAATTAAAACCAAAGGTGGTTTAAAATTTTAAAGTATAACTTAGAATGTAAAAGAAATTAATATGTATACATGTTGATATACATAATATCAAAGGTGGTTGGACATAAACTCTAAATGTTGAGTTTTGAGTTTGGAATAAGATATGATACCCATAGTGATAAGTTTTTGAACTTAATAAGTGGGAAGATTATTTATGAGAATTTTAAATTTGAAATGAAAGTTCAAACTAGGTACGGTTGACTGGATTAAGTGAATTGAGTTTAACTTGGGAAAAGTTAAGTATGTTGGGGGTGTTTAACCTGATTTGTAAATTTTAAGATGAAATTTAAATTTAACTTGGAAGAAGTTAAATAAGTTTGAATGAACAATCCGATTTGGAAATTTTAAGATGAAATTGGGTTTGAAATCTGGAATTGGAAATGGATGGATGTTTTAAAATAATTCGAATAATACCATTCCATAGTTATTGGAAATATTTAAATTGTGAAATTCGATATGTTTAAATGAATTAGATAATATCATCCTATTGTTGTTAAAAATCATTAAGTTGTGGATTAGATTCGTTTAAATGAATGAGAAATGGAGTATGGTAATCCATTGTTGGGATAAAAAGGTGAATTGATTTAAAGGAATTAAATCAACATTTGAAGTATTAACTCGAATTTATATAATTCGAGATGGTTTAAATTTGAAATTTGAATTAGTTCAAATTGAATTTGATTTGAATAAATTAAAATGGTGATTGAAGATGTATGAGCATATGATTCAAATGGAAAATTTGAGTTGGATTAATTTGAAATGATTTGAAATTGAAGTAGGTTCAATTTGAAGTTAGTCCAAATTGATTTGAATAATTTGAAATTGTAATTAAAGTTGAATAATTTTTAAATTCAAATGGAATTTGATTTAAATTTGGAAAGGAATAGACAATTAATTCAACTTGAATTGGGGATAAATCAAGTCCAATAGAAATTGAAATTATTTAAAATTGGAATCGGGTCAATTTAAATGGTAGAGGAAATTTAAATTGAATTGATGAGAATTGAGATTGGGTAGTGGGCAGTTTTGACTCTGGACTATTTTTTTTATAATTTTTTTTAATATAAACCTATTTTCAAAGCTATTTATTATATATACAACTTTTCTTTTAAAAGCCAAACTATCTTATATATGTTTACAATTATTTTTGAAACTGTTTAGTAATTTTCTAACTATTTTATAAACTAATTATTATTTTCAACTACTAATTACTGTTTTATATCTATTTTGCAATAATTTAAAATTTCTATGACTATTTAACTATTTTCCAATTATTTTACAATTACTGAACTATTTTACAGCTATTTTACAAACAAGTAGTTATTTTCCAACTACTTATCTATTTTTAAATTTTTAAGCTATTTTCTAAATTTAATTGGACAGAGTTTGGACTGTTGTTAGATGAATACCCAATCGAGATAAGAATAAACGGTAATAATCCGAATGGATTGAAGTAATTGTGAGTAAGTGAATGAAAATTAAAATGAATGTGAATAGAAAAAGAATTGATTTGGCTAATAACCAATAAAGATAAATACGTAGGGTGTACGTATGTTGTTCTATTTGCATAGTAATTTGATCCCGATTCGAGCACAGAATTTCGATATAGTTATATCGATTCGAGTGGGATTTTACACTCGATTTTCGACGGTGAACCTGGATATGGGTTGTTGATTGGTTGTGGATATTCTCTATCATAGTTATGACTATGCGAGGAGAATGACAGTTTCTGATCAAGAAACCAGATCTGAGTCCGCACTAGGAAGTCGGGTGGACGATACTAGTTCGGAAGTGAAATTGTGTGATCGAGTGAGCGATCAAATTGATATAGCTTACGGATGATATGTGTACATCGTACGGATTTGAATGAAAATAGTATTGAAAAGAGTTTAATCGAATTTGAATATCTGATTTTGAGTAAACAAAGTTAAATATCTTTGTTTTATAAAGAGAAACTCCCCTGGTTGAATCTTTTGCCAGAACAAAAGGATTTTTGAAAATGTTTGAAGTACAAAAAGGAGTTTTATACAAGTTTGAAATGATCCAAAGTTTTAAAAGATTTTATATATCTGGATATATATATAAAGGATCATATGAGGATTTTGGAAAAGGGTTTTGAGAACCTATGGATTTGGAAAGGCTTTTGATTTTTAGGTAAAATCAATATTGAATTTGGAAAGCCTAGTTTGAGAATTATCGATTTTGGGATAATCGATTTTGTGTAAAGGAGCTTTGTATGATATCATACTAGGTGTATGATTTGAAGATATTATATATGTATAGTATAAAATGTTTTGATGATGGCTCTGGGGAAAAAGGCGCTCCCTTGGAATGAACTTCTCAGGAGTACCATTGGGTGGTGCTGCCTTGAGCCCCAAGGGGGGGTTCTAAAGTTGATCCTGTGAGGAGTCCGGACTAAACTAGTTCCTGGGGATTTTGAGTAGAGTATACAATAGCGAAAGTCGTGTGTGTCGCTGAGAGCCATGGTCTACGTTTGATTGTATATCGGTAGACTGCGATCTATGGTATAACATAGCGAAAGTCGTGTGTGTAACTGAGAGCCAACAGTCTGCGTTTGATTTTATATCGGCAGACTGCGACCTATGTTGGAGTGGAGAAGTTTCATTTGGACAGGGAAAATCAGACGGCCGCTGAGAGCCTGCAGTTACATGGACTTTTGTTGTGACGGCAACGTAACCCTGGGTGTAACTGTGATCTGTTGTGTGTGGGGATCCATGGCGTAATCGAGAGGCCGCTGAGAGCCTGCAGTTACATGGACTTTTGCTGCGACGACAACGTAACCCTGGATGTAACTGTGACCATGGATGGGGGTGATGATTTCCAGAGCATTCTCATCAAAGATATATCCACTATTTTCAAAAACTGTTTTCTAAATTTACAATAAAATTATTTTCAAAATATTTTCACTGGATGTTGAAAACGAGTCTGCCAAGCACTTGTAGATTTTCAGTCATACGCCTGATCAACGTATGACCGAATTTCTGGGAGAACAAGGATAGACTGGTTGAGACATCGAGTTATAAAATTATTTTTATTAAATCTATTTTAGTAATATTATACAGATTTTAAAGAAGTGTTTTAAAATGATCAAAGAATATTTAAACTGGTTTTAAAAATATTTAATAAATTCTGCTTTCGTTCCTTTTCGAGGACGAAAAGATTCAAAGGGGGAAGGAATGTAATAACCCGGATTTTTAGAATTCCTGTAATTTATAGATTAACTGAATTTAATCAATAAAGATACTGAATTGTAGATTTAACAAACGAATCTAATCGTAAATATTTATGTTTGATAAATATTTTTTAGCATATCTTAATATAATCACTTAAAATTGACAAATTATTCTTTTATAAATAAATAATAATGATTGTTTATATAGGTAAATTATTTGAAGTGGACAAAATTGTTATTGTCAAACAATATTAATAATGTAATGTTTTTCAAATATAAATGTATCTAAAATAAAATTATTTATTTACAAAATTTAATTTGCATTGACTAAATATACAAATATTTGAGTTGATCTCAAATTGGATTTTAAGTTAAATTTGAATAATAATAATATGATATGATATATGACTTTTATTAGTATAAGATTAGTTCATATCATTATCTTTAAGGAATATATTAAACTTGTATAATTATTATAATTGAGGCATAATTTTCTTTGAAATATATATTGATTAATAAAAGAATAGTTTAAATATTTATACACTTAAGATAGTTATCTTTAATATATAGCTAAATTAAAATGTACTATTAAATAGTAAATAAATATTAATAACACATGAAATTACACATGTAATTTATCATCATTCTTAGTAACATATGTTAACAAATTAAGTAGGTAAAATGACAAGTGTCTAACTTCTATTTTAATTTTTCTTTTATTTTTTACCAAAATCTAATTTAAACCAATATTAACCTGTATCTTTCATCTTCCTTTCTTATTCCATCTTCACTCTCGTAATCATGAAAGAAGAAAAAAGAATTATCAAAGCCTGTAGTTTTCTTCAAAACCTGAAATCATCAAAATAAAAATCAAAACAAACCTGTCTATTGAATCAAAGCAAGTAAACCTGTAGCATTCAAAACAGACTTGCATTTCTAGAATCTGGAGTTTTAGAATAGCATGCATGCAGTTCAAAAATTTAAGGAGCAAGCATTTCATCATTTGCTATGCAAAGTATATAAGCCATTCAAATTTAAGCTAAGCAATTCAAGTTTTTGAAATGGGCACTGCATATTCCAGTTCTAACCCAGGCAAAGCATTTTGGCTCTGTCTTCTGAAAAAAATGGTGAGTAACTTTCCCTTTTAAAGGATTTGGTAGGTTAATTTTGGGTGCATAATAATAAATTTGAGATGAATGTGGAATGTATGGTATCTGCTGTGATTACATGCATGTTTAACCTGCTAGTTGTTTCCATCATAGTTTACTCTGCTTTCATCTTCCAGTTTTTCCAATTTTGTTTTAAAAATTCAAATCTTTTGACCTTGTCTCTGTTGAAGTTTAACATGCAAATCAAACTGTTGTTTAATTATAAAACTTCATTTTAAAAGCCCATACTTAAGTCATAAGGATAGGTGAATATCTCTGGAATACAAGAATCAACAGAGAAAATTTAATATGAGTCAAAATTCAAAACTTTGTAAATCATAATTCAGAATTGTAAAATTATTTCTTAACCAAAAACTAGATTTTTAAAACAGAAATCCTGATTTTTAGTTTGGGTTTAAAGAAGTATCTCTGAGTTGAATCAAATTTGAGTTTTTGGGTACTTCTGGAAATCTCGAGAATTTGGAAGGTTGTAACTTGCTGTGATGATGCAAGGATGTTTGGGAAGTTGGGAAAAAAATGCTTGATTGGGTTGCATTTCAGTGGGGAGGATGTGGTTGTGATTTGTAGTGGAGAACCCTAGTTTTTATTCAAGTATATGAATTTAATCGATGCTGTCTCTCTGATTGACCGAGTGTGAAGTCGCTTTGGGAAATGGTAGCTGGGTTCATGGCGAGGAAGTGGCCGAAGTTTCAACTTCTACGGTGGTTGAAGGACGGGGATTTGGCCGTTGACAGGGTTTGGGGTTAGCGGTTGGTTCTTATGTTTCAGGTTTGAAGTTGCTCCAGGTGAGTTTGCATACTCGATTTTGAATTCGAGTTTATTCTGATGATCAGCTGTTCATGTTGAATTCAAGAGTGGTTGGTGGATGAGAAAGATGATCGTTGACGATTGAAAATTGATCTTGGATTTTGTGCAGGTGCATAGTAGTCAGGTGGTGGTTGTTTTGTTTCTGGGAATTTTTGGTTAGGGGTTCTCGGGGAATGCTCGAGTCACATGAAATTTTACCCGAAATTGGGTACTTGATGACTCGAAGTAGAAAGTTTGGGCTCGAGTATCTTTAGTTTGCAGAGTATATCTTCTGAAAACTGACATGTTTCAGGTTTTTAAAAAAATTTAAGCAAAATTAAATTAAAGGGAAGTGTAACAACCCGCATATTTAACGATTTTATATTTAAATGTTTAATTTAAATATAGCGTCGTTAGTCGGATTTGGGTCCGAAATGTTACTTTTTGCAAATGGCCGAATTGGAACTCGAAACTACCTCCATTGGTTCCAAAATGGCATTTGCGATCTTTTTGAGTATAATCTTTGATATGTTTGGAGTTTGTGAAATTTTGGCTACTTTTTCTATTGGGTTTGGGTTTGGGTTCAGCCCACTAGCTTAATTAAACCTCTAACTCAACACCTTCTCCTCATCTCTCTTCATTTCTTAAAACTTAAGCTTAAAAACTGAAATGGTGGAAGAGAAAGAGAAAGAGAATTTGCAAGCCCTAGTTTCAACTTCCAACTTGATTTCTTGCTCCAAAATCATAGAGAAGCCATAGGTAAGTCTCTCTTCATCTTCTCCATCTCTTCTCCTCTTCAATTTCAGTAATTTCCTAAACCTAACTTAGGAAATACTTGCTTTGATTCTAGATTGAAGCTTGTAGTGTTGAAGTGGAGTGTAGTTGGTTGATTCCTTGCATTTGTGTTCCTTCATCTTCTTGTTTTTGGGTTAAATGTGAGTTTTGAACTCACATCTACTTCTCTTGATTTCATGGGTGTTGGGTATGAATTCCTAACAAGTATGCATGTGCCATTGCTTTGAATTTAGTAAGAATTTGCATTTTCATTGAAATAAGGCAGGAATTGCAAATTCATCAGGTTCGACCGACCGAGTACAGGCTTCGGTCGACCGACCTGCTGCCCCGAGCCATAATTGGGTTTCTGCATCTGGCCGGCCAACCGAGCCCTGTAGTCCGGTCGACCGACCTGCTTTGTTCTGCCTGTTTTGCCTATTTTTCATATTTGATTGATTTTTCCGTATTTTACCGATTCAAGTTGCTTTTTAGTGGTTGTTATTGCATATTTGGCTTTAATAACTTACTCTTGACTTCATCCATGGGTTTTTATAAAATAATCTCTCTAATCGCATTTAAAAGCTCGTTTCTCCTATTTATAAATTCTATATAAACACACGCACAATTTCGCACTTCGAGCGAAGTGGAAGGGTGATTAAATGGTTGGGCAAAAGACGGACCATGAATCTGTGCGTTTATCCTTCTGATTGATTCCCGACCTATTCAATTGATCGTTTTGACCTTCGGGTTTGGTTTATCGATGATATGAGGTAAATTTGTACTGCTTTGAGTGTGAAATAAACTAACGGATAGTAAACCGTTTAGTGCGAACGGGTGGTTATGGGACTCACGTTACCACTTTTCGGATTCCTCTCTGGGAGTTTGTGACACATGCTGCCTTTGGGATAGTGTCTTCGGACTGTCTCCTCTGGCTTGCTGCCTTTAATATCGCTTTTGGAGTTGGTCCTTTGCCCTGAGTCGAAAGATATTTGGGGTTGTCGGTTACCTTTAGTAGTGCTTTCGGAGTGGTTTCTTCACCACCTCTCAAGAGATATTGGAGTGGTTTCTTCACCACCGCTCAAGAGAATACTGGAGTGGTTTCTTCACCACCGCTCAAGAGATAACGGAGTGGTTTCTTCACCACCGCTCATGATGTTTCATTTATATGTATATTCCCTAGGTATTGCTTTTCTGTATTGGTTCTTTGGAGCCACACGAAATATAGCGTTTACCTTATGCAACTCGTATTTATCGGTATTTGTTGTTTGCCTTTATGGCTTGCTTTGGGATATTCTTATCCTTTGTTTCTATATGTTGCCGATGATATGAGGCTTGATCTATATGATTCATCTTTCGTTAGATGATTGTGTTATCTCTTTTAGAGATATCTATTATGCTTTGTAACCTTGTAGGTTTATTGTTGTTCAGTTTATCTAACTGATTTGTTTAGCTAGACTGATCCGTGTAATTTATACTCGGGTCAGACCGAGTTGTTTCAGGTTAGGTGCTTTTGGACAGCCTAGTTTGCTTCCGCATGGACTACTCCGCTAGCTTCTTTTTGTCATAGATTTTTGTGTAGTCCCATTTTGTTGCAACTCTGATATGTATTCTATTGACTCGTCTGTATATTGTGGTTTGCTATACCACTTGATATGTACCATTCTGTATACTCTGTTATGTATCTATATATGTGTATGTGATGATTTACTGTTCTGTGATGTATATTACATTTGAGTTGTTATATTCTGTTCTGATAGATCCTATAGCCATTGTAGTCTTGCTTTAAATATTTGTTGAATACGTCGAACTGTTTGTGATTCTACTTTTCGACATGTTTAGTGAATAGTTAAGGTAAGATTACACATGGTCGCTCATATCCAGCCTTATTCTCCGTGTTAGCAGACGGTATTATCTATACAATACTCTTTGCTAACGTGGGTATAGAGGTGGGGCATCACAGTGTGGCATCAGAGCTGAGTCAGAACAAAATATGATAAACACAGAATAGATGCACATATTATGGTACATCAAAGTGTACAAGTGATACAAATCTTTGAATCATTGTGTCTCTTTATTCCATCAAGGCTAGATAGAGTTTGGGAATACGTCTAGGAATGCATTTCTATTCCGTAGTATTCCATATTGCAATATCTACCTTGTGAATAATCTTGTTCTTATCTTACCTTCAGCGTAAGGCTGGAAGAGGCAGGGGACGACGTTCGGGTGTCGGGCAATCTAGTGGCTCACATCCGGATGGCGTATATATGTCTGCTGATCAGTTTTTTGAATTGTTTAGGAGCACTCAGCCTCCTGTTCCTCCTCGAGTGTCTCCACCTCGCAAGTCTGCTTTTGCACGTCGGTGTAGTGATTTTGCTCATCTCGGAGGAAAGCCGTTTAAAGGTTCTGAGTCCGTTCTTGAAGTCCAAGCTTGGCTTCGCACGTGCGAGCGTATCTTCTCTCGCATGGATCTTTCTGACCATGATAGAGTTCTTGTGACTTCTAGCTTATTGCAAGAGCGTGCTCTCGATTGGTATGAGCTTCTTGTAGCCGAGATTGATGAGTCTACTCTTTCTTGGACTCAGTTTGGGGACGATTCGAACTCAAGTTCGTTCCTGAATCTGAAAAAGTTTTATTGACCCGTCGCTTCCTTGAGTTGAAGCATGGGAAATCTTCTGTTTCTGAGTATGTAGCATCGTTCAAGGCTTTATCTCAGTATGGTCTTGAATTCATCAGCACTTCTTACAAGAAGAATTTGAATTTTGTTTCTGGCCTTAAGAAATATCTTAGGAAGTCTTTGTTGCTCCAGCTTAAACTTTCTTTTGAGGAGTTGGTTGATTCGGCACGTCATCTCGAGACCGTCGAGAAGGAGTGTGATAGTGGTGAGGATGTTGAGGTTTCCAAGGACCCCAACAAGAGGCCGTTTCCAATTCAGAAGAGGTCTTTTCCTTAAAAGAAAAAGAAGACTTGTGGTCCTAGTTCTCAGCCTCACTCTTCCGGAACACCTTTCGTTCGAAAATGTTTCAATTGTGGTTCTCCGGATCATATTATTCGAGCTTGTCCTAAGCCTCTCTTCTGCCGTTATTGCAAGAGGGAAGGTCATCGTAGTTCCACTTGTCCCATTGCTCCGAATAATTCTTCATCTGGCAAGTTAAATGTAGCGAATGCTTCTGGAGGTCCTTCTCAATCTAAAGGTATATCTCCATCTATTTTGTAAGGTTCTATTTTATTTTATGACCATAGTATACGAGTTCTTTTCGATACGGGTGCTTCACATTCTTTCGTATCGAAAAAACTCGTTGATGATTTATCTTTGGATGTTTCTTGTATGGTTACTTCTTTAAGGATTGCGAATCCTATTGGGGGATCCGCGACCCTTAGTTTGCTTTGTGATGATATTGAGATTGTTTTATGTGGCTTTTCTTTCCGTATGAATCTGCACGTTGTTTCTCATTTGGGTTTTGATATGATTTTTGGTATGGACTGGCTAGTGAGGTATGATGCCAGGATTATTTGTTCGGAGAGGATTTTATATCTTCGACATCCTGATTCGCCTTCTCAGTTATCTCTTGTTCTTCGGGATGTGGATAATTCCGAGATGGCTTTATATTCTCTTGATACGCGAGATGATGATGATATATCTCGTATTCTGGTTGCTTGTGACTTTTCTGATGTTTTTGAGCCTGTATCGGGTTTGCCACCCAAACGGGCAATTGAGTTCCGCATTGATCTCATTCGAGGCGCGCAGCCAGTTAGTCGTCCTCCCACGAGGATGTCTACAAAGGAAAATGAGGAACTCAAGAAGCAGCTTTTGGAGCTTGAGTCCAAGCAGTTGAATCAGTCCAGTTTTTCTCCGTGGGGATCCGCGGTCGTTTTGGTGAAGAAATCTGATGGAACTCTTAGGCTTTGCATTGATTATCGCAAGCTTAACGAGTTAACCATCAGGAATAAGTACCCATTGCCTAGGATCGATGACATGTTCGATCTATTGAGTGGTGCTAAGGTCTTTTCTCAGCTCGACCTTGCCACGGGTTTTCATCAGTTACGAGTCGCGGAGGATAGCATACCTCTTACCGCTTTCCGCACTCGTTATGGTTCTTTTGAGTGGCTTGTTATGCCGTTCGGTTTGACGAACGCTCCTTCTTTCTTTGTCGATCTCATGAATCGGGTATTCCGGGAATATCTCGATAAGTTCGTCCTTGTATTCATTGATGATATCCTTATTTAATCTAAGTCTGAAGCTGAGCATGCTAATCACTTGAGAATTGTCTTGAGTACTCTCCGTCGTCATCAGCTTAGAGCCAAATTCTCCAAGTGCAACTTTTGGGAGAATAAGGTTAAGTTCTTAGGCCATGTTGTATCTTCAGATGGCATTTCTGTCGATCCCTCAAAGATCGAAGCCATCCAGAATTGGAAGAGGCCTGAGAATGTTCATGAGATTCGTAGTTTGCTTGGATTGGCAGGGTATTACCGTCGGTTCATTAAGGATTTTTCCCGTGTTGTGCTTCCTCTCACTTGCCTTACTCGGAAAGGCATTCGTTTTAATTGGTCCGACAAGTGTGAAGCTTCCTTTTTGAAATTGAAGGAACTTCTCACTAATGCTCCTATTCTTGTGGTTCCCGAAGGTAATCATGATCTTGTTGTCTACACCGATGATTGTGGTAGTGGTCTCGGTGCTGTGCTTATGCAGAGAGATCGGGTAGTTGATTATGCTTCTAGGCAAGTGCGTCCGAATGAAGTTCGCTATGCCACTCATGATCTTGAGTTAGCTGCCATTGTCTTTGCCTCGAAGATTTGGCGACATTATTTGTTGGGCGAGCGCTTCATTCTCTATACCGATCATAAATCCTTGAAGTATTTGTTCACTCAGAAGGAACTCAATATGAGGCAACAGCGTTGGCTCGAGTTTCTTGCTTCTTGTGACTGTGATATCCAGTATACCCCTGGTAAGGGTAATCGTGTTGCAGATGCGCTTAGTCGCAAACATTCGGCTGTTATTTCTATGATGCTTGCCGAATGGAATGTTCTTGAGACTCTATCTTTTTGTGAAATTCGTGATCGAGGTTCATCTTCTGATTCTCCTATTCTATTATTTAGTTTGGGAGCTCGACCTATTTTGTTGGATCGTATTGCCGATGCTCAGCGGCGTGATCCTGAATTGTTGCATCTTATTCAGCTTTGTGAGTCTGGATCTTGTGATGAGGCGTTACAAGATTTCAGCATTGATTCTCATGGGTGTCTTCGTAAGAAGAACCGTCCCTTTGTGCCTTCTAACTTTGCACTTAGGCATGACATTCTTGATGATTGTCATCGTTCTAAGTATACTATTCATCCCGGTAGTAGCAAGATGTATGCCGATATGCGTCGTCTTTATTATTGAGGAGGCATGAAGCGCGATGTGGCGAGTTATGTGAGCAATTGCATAACTTGTCAGCGTTTTAAAGCCGAGCATCAGCGTCCTTCGGGTCTTCTTCAACCTCTTGAGATTCCATTGTGGAAGTGGGATCAAATTTCTATGGATTTCATTGACGGCCTACCTCGTTCGAGATCGGGTCATTCTAGTATTTGGGTTATTGTTGATCGCCTCACTAAGTCTGCTCATTTTGTCCCTATTAAGTCTAATAGGACTGCTTCGCATTTGGCTAAGTTGTATATCAAGGAAATCGTGAGACTTCACGGTGTTCCTAGTTCTATTGTGAGTGATCGTGATCCTTTATTCACGAGTCATTTTTGGAAGAGTCTTCAGCAAGCTTTGGGAATAAAGCTTAATTTTTCTACAGCTTATCATCCGCAGTCTGATGGACAGACTGAACGGGTAAATCGTATCTTGGAAGATCTTCTCCCTATTTGTATCTTTGATTTCGGTTGTAGTTGGGAGGATCACCTACCTCTTGTAGAATTCTCCTACAACAATAGTTTTCAGTTTAGTATTGGTATGGCTCCTTTCGAAGCCTTATACAGAAGGCCATGCCGATCACCTTCATGTTGGTTAGAATCTGGTGAGAAGCTTATTCTTGGTCCAGATTTTGTTCGTGATTCTTCTGAGAAGATTGATCTTATTCGGTTGAGAATGAAAGAGGCACAGAGTCGCCAGAAATCCTACGCGGATAACCGTAGGAAGCCTCTCCAGTTCTCGATCGGCGATCTTGTTTTTATTCGTGTTTCTCCTTTGAAAGGGGTTATGCGTTTCAGTGCGACTGGGAAATTGGCTCCTCGTTATATAGGACCATTTTCAATTACTGAACGTATTGGCCTTGTGGCTTATAGAGTTTCACTTCCAGCTCATTTATTTGGCATTCATGACGTGTTTCACGTCTCGCAACTTCGGAAGTGTCTTCGGGAGTCGGATGTTGTTATTACTTCTCCTGATTTGCAAGAGCTTGAGATCTCACCGGACTTAACTATTGTACAGCAACCTATTCGCGTGCTTGACACGGAGGTGCGACACCTTCGGAACAAGGACGTGCCGCTCGTTAAAGTTCAATGGTCCGCTAATCCCAATGAATGTACTTGGGAAACCAGAGAGTATATCGAGCGATCTTATCCGGGTTTTCTTGCTTTGCTTTGAAACGGTGAGTATGTCTTTTCATCTCCAGCTTATTTCCTTTTTCTTTTGTTGTATGTATGTAGTTGTTACAAATATCATCTCTGGGAATTGCGGGGACGCAATTTTGTAAGGAGGGGAGATCTGTAACAACCCGCATATTTAACGATTTTATATTTAAATGTTTAATTTAAATATAGCGTCGTTAGTCGGATTTGGGTCCGAAATGTTACTTTTTGCCAATGGCCGAATTGGAACTCGAAACTACCTCCATTGGCTCCAAAATGGCGTTTGTGATCTTTTTGAGTATAATCTTTGATATGTTTGGAGTTTGTGAAATTTTGGCTACTTTTTCTATTGGGTTTGGGTTTGGGTTCGGCCCACTAGCTTAATTAAACCTCTAACTCAACCCCTTCTCCTCATCTCTCTTCATTTCTTAAAATTAAGCTTAAAAACTAAAATGGGGGAAGAGAAAGAGAAATAGAATTTGCAAGCCCTAGTTTCAACTTCCAACTTGATTTCTTGCTCCAAAATCATAGAGAAGCCATAGGTAAGTCTCTCTTCATCTTCTCCATCTCTTCTCCTCTTCAATTTCAGTAATTCCCTAACCCTAACTTAGGAAATACTTGCTTTGATTCTAGATTGAAGCTTGTAGTGTTGAAGTGGAGTGTAGTTGGTTGATTCCTTGTATTTGTGCTCCTTCATCTTCTTCTTTTTGGGTTAAAGGTGAGTTTTTGAACTCACGTCTACTTCTCTTGATTTCATGGGTGTTGGGTATGAATTCCTAACAAGTATGCATGTGCCATTGCTTTGAATTTAGAAAGAATTTGCATTTTCATTGAAATAAGGCAGGAATTGCAAATTCATCAGGTTCGGCCGACCGAGTGCAGGCTCCGGTCGACCGACGTACTACCCCGAGCCATAATTGGGTTTCTGCATCTGGCCGGCCGACCGAGCCCTGTAGTCCGGTCGACCGACCTGCTTTGTTCTGCCTGTTTTGCCTATTTTTCATATTTGATTGATTTTTCCGTATTTTACCGATTCAAGTTGCTTTTTAGTGGTTGTTATTGCATATTTGGCTTTAATAACTTACTCTTGACTTCATCCACGGGTTTTTATAAAATAATCTCTCGAATCGCATTTAAAAGCTCGTTTCTCCTATTTATAAATTCTATTTAAACACACGCACAATTTCGCACTTTGAGCGAAGTGGAAGGGTGATTAAATGGTTGGGCAAAACACGGACCATGAATCTGTGCGTTTATCCTTCTGATTGATTCCCGACCTATTCAATTGATCGTTTTGACCTTCGGGTTTGGTTTATCGATGATATGAGGTAAATTTGTACTGCTTTGAGTGTGAAATAAACTAACGGATAGTAAACCATTTAGTGCGAACGGGTGGTTATGGGACTCACGTTACCACTTTTCGGATTCCTCTCTAGGAGTTTGTGACACATGCTGCCTTTGGGATAGTGTCTTCGGACTGTCTCCTCTGGCTTGTTGCCTTTAATATCGCTTTTGGAGTTGGTCCTTTGCCCTGACTCGAAAGATATTTGGGGTTGTCGGTTACCTTTAGTATTGCTTTCGGAGTGGTTTCTTCACCACAGCTCAAGAGATATTGGAGTGGTTTCTTCACCACCGCTCAAGAGATATTGGAGTGGTTTCTTCACCACCGCTCAAGCGATTATTGGAGTGGTTTCTTCACCACCGCTCAAGAGATTACGGAGTGGTTTCTTCACCACCGCTCATGATGTTTCATTTATATGTATATTCCCTAGGTATTGCTTTTCTGTATTGGTTCTTTGGAGCCACACGAAATATAGCGTTTACCTTATGCAACTCGTATTTATCGGTATTTGTTGTTTGCCTTTATGGCTTGCTTTGGGATATTCTTATCCTTTGTTTCTATATGTTGCCGATGATATGAGGCTTGATTTATATGATTCATCTTTCGTTAGATGATTGTGTTATCTCTTTTAGAGATATCTATTATGCTTTGTAACCTTGTAGGTTTATTGTTGTTCAGTTTATCTAACTGATTTGTTTAGCTAGACTGATCCGTGTAATTTATACTCGGGTCAGACCGAGTTGTTTCAGGTTAGGTGCTTTTGGACTTAGCCTAGTTTGCTTCCGCATGGACTACTCCGCTAGCTTCTTTTTGTCATAGCTTTTTGTGTAGTCCCATTTTGCTGCAACTCTGATATGTATTCTATTGACTCGTCTGTATATTGTGGTTTGCTACACCACTTGATATGTACCATTCTGTATACTCTGTTATGTATCTATATATGTGTATATGATGATTTACTGTTCTGTGATGTATATTACATTTGAGTTGTTATATTCTGTTCTGATAGATCCTATAGCCATTGTAGTCTTGCTTTAAATATTTGTTGAATACGTCGAACTGTTTGTGATTCTACTTTTCGACATGTTTAGTGAATAGTTAAGGTAAGATTACACATGGTCGCTCATATCCAGCCTTATTCTCCGTGTTAGCAGACGGTATTATCTATACAATACTCTTTGCTAACGTGGGTATAAGGGTGGGGCGTCACAGGAAGCAAAGTTAGTTTTTTTTTTTAGAAAAAGAAAGCAAAATCTGAAACCAAGTTTAAATTATGAATTCGAATGAATTTGAGATTCCAGATTTCAAATAAATAAATAATTGTATAAAGGATGAAACGATTAACAACTTAAAAACCTGTACAGTTTTTATAAGTATTTTATAAATCTGGGAAAAATGATGAGATTTAAAACTGATTTTAAATTTAAGTTTACAAATCTGAATGGTAAATTTGAATTTAAATTTGAATTTAAATTTTAGGATTGGAATAGGAAATAAGTTGATAAATTCAAATGTTATAATCAGGATTGAATGTTTCAGTGTTTATAACATGTGTTCTTTATAAATCGGAAAAGAAATTTTAAACAGGATTTAAATTTAAATTTTGTATCTGAATTCAAAGCATGATTTGAATTCTAGTTTGAAATTAAAATAAGTTTTTAAACTTAAATGTTTTCAAAACCACTTGAAATATTTAAAGTACATTTTAAATTTATTTAAAATGATTATGGGTTAAACTATTTTTAAAACTTAACTTGGAAGGTAAGTAATTCCTTAAAAATGAAATTGAAAGGTTTTGAATACTTAAACCTTGTTTAAGATTAAAATTTGATTCATTTTAAATTTTAATTTAAAAGTGGAATGTAGATGAAATTTAAAAGCAAGTTGTTTTAAAAATACTTTGCTAATAATGGTTTAATCATTAATGTGATTTATGTTTTATATTAAGTTAATTAGAACTTAATGATATAAAATTTATTAACTGATTAAGGTAATTAAGTTTTATAATTAAATAATTTAATTTATTAATGATTAGGTTAATTAATTAAATAATTAAGGGTTTTATTTGATTAAATAAAAGGATTAGTAAGTTAATTAAACTTGATTAATTGGAATTAAGAAATCAATTAATTAACTAAGATTTGATTTAATTTAATTAATAATTTGAATTTATTAATCATGTAATTATAAATGAATTAAGATTTAATTACCACTTGATTAACTAAATAATTAGAGGTTAATTAATGAATTTTATTGATGATTAGAATATTGATTAATCTCGGTTAATTAATTTAGAAAAGTAATTAAAGTTTTGTTATTGGTTAATGAAGGTCATTAACATAGTATTATTTTATAATTAATGTGATTAATTTTAATAATTAATTAGATTAATTAATTTAAGATAATCATTTGTGTAAGTTATTAAGTATAAATACTTATGGAAGTAATTAAGGAATTAATTACTTATTGTAATTAATTGAGTTTAATTTGATTAGATTAAGCTAATTAATTTAGTTTAATTAATTTAAAATAATCATTTGATAATTTGTGAAGTATAATTACTTAATGTAATTTAAATGAAGAGGAATTACTCAAGAAAGTAATTAATGGGAATTTACTGTATGTAATTAATTAAAGGTGATTTGATGATAAAGTAATTTGAGTATAATTACTTTGTAAATTAATCAAGGGGTTAATAATTAATTAACGAAGTAATTAAAGGTTAATTACTGTATTTAGTTAAGGGTAAATTAATTTTAGAAATTTATCAAGGGATAATAGAATGATATTTGATGCCCGTTGATTTATTGTTATCTCTAATTAGTAGTTCGTGTTGCTATCTGATATGACATGTTTGATTTAGACTATGATGATATGGTTATCCATTGATGATGCATTATGATGACATCCGGTATTTAAAGTTGAATTGTATTTCACTTGAATAATTAAGTTAGGATGACATTGGACTCGAAGAGACCGGAGTCGGATATTAGTGAATACCCGAAACCACTTCGATTCTTATAATTTGATATGTGAAACTGATAGGCTGAAATGGAATGACTTAAGTAAATTGGTCTGTTTAACCTAAGTTTGGCACTTAGAAATTGATATGTGAAATGGTTGATGTCTACTACGACTTGTGAACTGGTAAATTGATATAAGTTACCCCGGGTTCATTTTAGTTGAATTCTTTTGTAATTCTCGATAGATGGGTTTACTCACACTGGTTTCCAGCCTGACCCGGGTGTTACTTCGATGTAATGCTCGGGTCAGACCGAGTATTACAGATTTTCAGGTTAGGACGTTCTAGAGCTCAGAAGGCGAGCTAGATGGCAGGAGTGTATGGAGGGATTCTGATAGTATTATTATTATCTGGACAATTTGTTTAACTATCCAGTTTGTATGGGATATTGTAACTCTGATGTATATAAATGTAAATGTACAGAATACAGTTCTTTTGTAAACTGTTATTATGTGATATTATATTTGATCCGCTGCGAATGTGAGGTTTCTATGGTTTGTGTTCTGGTGTTTCTTCTTGTTCTTCTACCTCTTCTTCTTTTTCTCTAACTATCTGGAATTTTCAGGATCGAAAATTCCGGGTCGTTACAATATGATATTTTGATATTAAAATGATTTGAAAATGAAGTTTTGAAAGATATGATATTTTGATATTAAAATTATTTGGAAATGAAGCTTTGAAAGGATATGATATTTTAATGTATTAAAATGATTTGAAAGGAAGTTTTGAAAGGATATGATAATTTAATATATTGAAATGGTTAGAAATGACTTGATATTTATTTTGATAAATATTTGAATTTGAAAGATATGGTATGTTGATATATTGAAATGGTTTGGAAATGATTATTCTTTATTTTGATAAAGATTTGGATTGAAATGGTATTTTATTTTGAAGTATAAAATATTATTTTATTGTTATAACCACGGGTTATAATAACGATTGGTTGGCAAAGAGACCGGGATCGGATATGGGCATACTCTCTGTCGATACCGAAAACCACTTTGACAACCGTGCACGCGGTGGAGATTCCAGACTGAAGTAGGATGGTGGCGACGTTCTTGAGTTATGTTACATGGACCCAACTCCCATGATTTGGCATAAGGTGGCTAAAACTGGAGCGATCTCGGGCCAAAAGGGGTAGCTCCTCTGGTCGGACACATTTCTTCGATACCATTCTATTGCTTTTGTGATTGTTTGGGCGCCCCTCTGATTTTTGGAACGTGTTCCGAGGTGGCATATGTGGCTGCTGCGTTACCACCAGCCTATGTGTGTAATTGGTATATCTACCCTGGCATTTCCTTGTGTACCGTGTCACCTACCCTATCGATCCTTTACTACGAGTTTGGTTTTCTCCCATAGCCCATGCGTATCTTCTCGTAGTCTCCCGATCAGAAGATATGCAGATATTGGACGGACTACTGGGACTATTACATGTATAAGGGTATATGGGTAACCCCATGATGCTATTTTAAAGTAAGTTTATTTTACTATAGACATTATTATAATAAGTACAATATTACTACATAGTAAATAGTTTAACGGATCCTTAGAGGATGGGCGGTCCCAAGCATCCTTTAAGTTACTTTTACTTTTACTACAGTTCACTTGAGTTGGTTTACATTGTAAAAGTATGCATGTCCTGACTCGAGTGTTTGTATTTTTATTTACGCTCGGGTCAGCCTTAGTATTCACAGATTTGGATTTTCACTTTTTGTGGAATCGCTGGAGATTATCTACTTGTCTAATTTTATCATTTTCAGTCTGTTGTTCCCTTTCAGCTCTTGTATTAGTAGACTTCTATGTATTGAGACTTCTGTTGTACTCTTTTTCTTCTGTTGTATCTTATGTAACTCTGATATATTTATATAGTAGCTTCATGAACAACTATTTCTTTTACTTCTGCTGCATTATTAAATACTATATGTCTGTAATCTATGATCATTTATTTACTGTATATTCTGATTGTGATGTCCCGGAAATTTAGGCATTAATTATTTAATAATTTCTTTGATAATTATTTTAAAATGTGAAATATTGATTTAATAATTTAATCCAAACTGGAATTCTCTTTTGAAAATGTATATTATTTAATTTGTTAAATGATATTCTTTTCAAAAAGTTAAAAATATTTAAGTAATAAATTTATCTTTCTAAGCTTATTTAAAAATATTTTATTTATAATGTATATATGTGTGTGCATTGTAAATAGAAGATTTGGTTTTAATTTTAATTTATATTAAATAAAGAATATTTTCTAACTATTATATATTAATGTATAATGTGTAAATTGTTTTAAATTAATTTAAATTAGTATTGTATACTTTTCTAAAGTCTGTTTTAAAAATCTTTCTTATAATTTTCATAAAATGTAAGTAAGAATTTGTTTAGTTTAAAATTTTGTTTAATAATAAAAATTTGTTTTGTTTTATTTTAAAATTGCTTTTCTTTTGAAATTTAGTTTATAAAGAATATTATTTTAAAAATAATCAAGTAAACATTAAAATGTAAGTATATAGTTTTATAAAAAGTTTATATGTATTTATTTAAAGGCTAGTGTTAATAAACATTTGTAACTTGCTAAAACGAATTAGAAATAGTTTAAGATATTTTAAATACATTTACAAATTTAGAAATGGCTTTTAAATATTAACAAGCATATGTGTTAGTCATTTAACTAAAAAGTAGACATTTGTAAAAGTTTGAGATAATAATAAGTACAAGTGGCATTTGTTTTAAATCTCATTGTTTAAACTATATTGATAAAGAAACATAATATAGCAAATGCATTTGGATTAAAACACATTCTTTTCAAAATTGAAAACCTGAAAATAAAATTTCAGTAAATCAAAAATTAAAAACAAATTTATGTTTTAAACTCTGCATTCAACTTCAAATCTAAAAACCTATCTGCAAATCAATTTCTTCAAAAACAAACTTCAATCTCTGCATACAACTACAAATCTGAAGCTAAGTTTCAATAACAATTAGAAGAACAACTTCAAATCTGAGCATATGAAGAATGGGTCTACATGCATACAAATACAAGATAAAAGCAATCAACAATCAAGACAGGAAAGCAACTTCATCTTCAAATTTTGCACCCAGGTTCAACATGCAGTTTCAACAAGTTCCTGGATTGAATCTGCACTCAAAGTTGTTTCTGCATCTTCAATTTAAAAGGTGAGTAAACCTTTATTTTTAAAAACAGTTCTTCTTTCTAAAATCAGTGCTAAAGTAAATACTAGAATTTAAGTTCAAATGCAAACTGTTTTCTTCTTAAAAAAAAAAGGAAAAAAAAATCATCAAAAATCAAATAACTATGAATAACTGCTCTGTCTTCATTTAAAAAATAATAATAAGTAGAACTTCTGTTTTTCAAAAATGCAGTTCTTTCTGTCTGTATGAATTTTATTGCATGTGTGAATTATAGCATCTAATGATTGCTTTGAGATTGAATATAAATGTGTGTTTATAAGTATGATAATGCCTGCATACTTGTTTCTGAGTATTATATATATTTGTTGCTCTGTGGTTGATAACAGTCCCCTTTTTTCACTAGATAAATTGATAATTTCCTGTACAATGGGAATTTGACAATGATCACTGAAGAAAATTGGTTAATAACATCATATTCTTGGTTTTAAAAATAGTTTAAGATAGTATTGATTAACTAATGGACTGTAAAAAATTAAGATTATAGTTTTAAATAAACTGTAGGGGAAAGGCATTTCTGTTTCAAAACAGAAATAGGAAAATTTGAAAATGTCTGTAAGCTAGTAGATTTAGGGTGTTATGATGCTTCATGTTAGTGGAGTATGGATGTAAGAACGGAGTAAATTTGGTGTTTGATGATCAGAGGAAGAGAAGAGTTTGGAATTGAGGTTTCCAGGTTTTTAAAAACCTGATTTTAAGTGTGCAGTTTTTAGCATTTGCATATGCTCTATGTTGCATCGAGTAGGAGGGAAATTTGGGAGGTTGCAGAAGC
This sequence comes from Allium cepa, assembly GCA_030765085.1. Lineage (NCBI taxonomy): Eukaryota > Viridiplantae > Streptophyta > Magnoliopsida > Asparagales > Amaryllidaceae > Allium > Allium cepa. The sequence continues at coordinate 789,764,014 of CM060937.1, read as the reverse complement.
GTTGTAGATGGAGCTATAGCCGGAGTTGTAAATGGTCTGGTGATCGGTGATTTGGTTGCAAGAGGTTGACAGGTTTACATTGGTAACTCAGGAGAATTACATTGGTTGTGTGCAGGCTTTACTGACTCGAAGCGAAACTCGGGATTTTGTGATGTTATATCGAAGCAATGGGTGCAGTAACTCGAAGTAATAATATGGTTTCTCGGGTATTGATTTACAGGTTTATAAACCAGAAGCTTTTGTAGTTTTTTTAAAAAAAATGTTGAATGGAAATCAAATTCTGGTGTAGGAGTTTGATTCATGTATAAGTTGAAATTAAATTCAAGTAGAGTTTGAAATTCAAAGTTATTAAAAATGAAATATTTTAAATTTAAACAAGTTTTAAATTTGGTTTTTAAATCAATATTAGAATAGTTGCAGGTTTTAGAACCTGTAATTTTGCAGTTTGTTGTTTAAATAAAATTCATATTTTAAATTTGAACTTGATTCAAGTATAAGTTAAAGACTGAATTCAAATGTATTGTGAAATTCAAAGTTTTAAAATAATGAAATCTCAAATTTAAACAAGATTTAAATCTAGTTTTAAATCAAGAATTAAAACAGTTTCAGGTTGCTCTTAAAACTAGGTTTTTGATTCAAACAGGTTTTTGTTAGTTTTGTATGTTTTAAATTTTTGAACAGATTTGAATGTTTTAAGCAAGTTTAAACTCAGTATGAAATCAATTTAAAAACTGTTTCCAGGTTTCTTTGAAACCCAGTTTTAATTTCAAAACAGTTTTTAAATTTAAAATGAATGAACATATTCAAATGTTTAAAAGTGAATTTGAAAATGAATTTCATTTCAAATAAGTTTAAACTTGGAAAAAATTTAGTTTCTTTAGTATTTGAAAGTATTTGAGTTAAAATATGAAGTGTTAATTTATATTTGAATTGAAATAATCAAATTAATTTTCAAAGCTTAATTTATTTTAATCAAATAATTTTTTTTTAAATCTTTCTTTATATTTAAGTAATGAATGTTGTTTAATCATTCATTTTTATTTTAAGGTTTATAATTATTCTAATTTGGATTTATGTTTAAATAATTAAACATTTGAATCTTTAAATAAATTGGAATTTGAATTTAATTTTTAGAAATGTATTGTTTTAATACATTTTGAATTTAGATGAGTCATTGATAAGTAATTTAATTATTTTGAAAAATAATTAAGGGATTAATTAATTATTTGATAATGGTTTAGATTAATTTTGATAATTAATCTAATTTAATTTTTTCTTAAGTATATAATTAATGAAATGTGTTAATTTATAAATGGTGATAATTACCTAAGGATAAATTAGTAATTAATTAATGTAACTAATTTTGATAATTAATTAGATTGATTAATTGAATATAATTGTAATTTGTTAAGTATAATTAATTGTTAAAGTAATAAAGGAATTAATTACTTATTGTAATTAATTTTAATATTGTGATTTATTTAAGTTACTTAAAATTTTAACAAATCATTTGATGATTTTAAGAGTGTAATTACTTAATGTAATTAATGGAGCAGGATTACTTAGAGAAGTAATGTTGATAATTACTAGAATGTAATTAGTAATTTAGATAATTACTTTTGTAATTAATTAGGGATTAATTAATGATTAGTTATTGGATAATTAATTTGATTAACGAGTAATTAAAGAAAGTTAATTACTAAATTTAATATTAATCAAGGTGATTAATAATTAGATTAATTACTAAATGTAATTAATTTTAATTAAGTAATATTAGAGATCATTAATTATTATAATTAATGATGTAATTAAGGATTGTTTGATTAAGTTATAAATAATTAATTAATAAATGGAGTAATTAAATGATAATTACTTATGAATAAGGTTAATTAATTTATAAAATTAATTAAAGACTAATTACTTATTGTAATTAGTGAATGATTAATCAAAGTTGTTTAATCAAGTTTAATACTTAGTAAATAGTTAATTAACTGGGTTGATTAATGAATGTTAAGAAGGATATAAATATGAGTAATTAATTTAATTTATTTTAAATTAATTAGAGATGGTTGTAATTAATTTAATTCATTTTAAATTAATTATAATTAATGATTAAATCATTGCTTATGGATGTTATTGGTTGAATGGTTGTGATCTCAGTAATGAGATTAGTTGTATCTGTCTGATATGGATGATTGGTTTAAGTATGATGGTTTGTGATGGATTATTTGGTTGTGATGATTATCTGTTTGTGGATGATACATATTATCTGTTTATGATATGAATGTGATTATTTATTGTGAGATGTAGTTTATCTATCTGTGTGAATTAGATAATAATGAAATGAATTAATTATTTAAAACCCTTAAGTACAACTTGGACATTAAAATGGCGTTTGGTTTCGGTGAGACCAGGATCGGGTTTCCATATTTGGATATCCGAAAACCACATCGATTCCAATTAAACGTTAGGTCGTTAATCCAAGGGGAGCAAGTGAAGACTCGAGCTGTAAGGGCTATACGTCAGTATAACTCTGTGGATGATTCCGTAATGAGTTGACGGAATAGTGCTTATAGATTCGAGATGGAGATTTAGAGTGCAAGGGTTATCGTCGTTAACTCTGAGGGTGATTCCAATACGAGTGTAACGAGATAATGCTTTCGGTTTCGTTCGAACCCGGAACGAACTTGTATGGATTGAATGCTTTCGGAACATCGTCAGGTGGACGATGAGCATTCTAAGGTTGATGTGTCCTATAAAGGTAATCGTAGCCTCAAGCCTCATCAACCGGAAATGGCTAAAACAGGGGAGGTGCAGCAAAGCTCGTGGGTAGCCCCCACTTGAGAGCAAGATTTACCCCTGTCTAGAGGTCCCTTTATTTTTCGGCTGTGTGGCAGTTGGTGACGACCAATCTGCGGGGTGGTCTTGTTCAGAGCTGTTTAGTAAGGAACGGGTCCGGCTTTGTGTTGCAGGGGAGTGGGAGTACTCCTCGGTACGGTGATCTAGGCCACGTACTATGACGGACGGTACCCCAGTAGCCCTGCCATTGATGGAAACCCATTTTCCCTACGAGACCGTACAGTTTTGATTGTATTACCCACTTTTGTGGCTAGTAGCTGGAATTTAATAGATGTAACAATTTCGGCTATTTCTTATTTACTTGAAAATCCTAGACACTATTATAATATCACTGGATTTCCTATCAAATGTTTTGGTTAGCGTAAGGTAAAAACTTTTCCATGTTTATGTGTGGGTAGTCTTAAGTGATACCTTTTGTTTTTCAAAAGATTTTCTAAAGTTAAGCAACTTTTAACCCCGTTTACTCACACCAGACCCCTGTCTGACCTGAGTGTTTATTTTCTGTTTTATTAAACTCTTGGGTACTCATATTACATACGAGTAGTCAAGTAATTCAGGATTGCTTTGACAAGTTCTGGAGGAGACAATGGAGCAGGAGGCTTCAGCATGTAGATATATTTAGTAATTCCGCTGTGTTGAGTTGTATCTGTTTCTCTGATGTACTTGAATTGTAATTGCTAGACAGATGTTCATAACCATCTAGATTGTGTTGTATTAGCTTTATTACTCTGATGTATATGATACTATGTGAAGTATTATGTGATATATTATAATTTATTCGATTCCGCTGTGAGATTCTGAGGTTGTCTGTTCTTTCTTTCCTTTCTTTTCTCTTTTCTATCCCTTTCTTTCTTCTTAGCGATGCGACTTCCTGGAGTTTGGAAGTTGGGTTGTTACAATTGTGGTATCAGAGCACTGGGTTGAGTGAATACCTATGCTCTGGAGTGGTGTCTATCCTGAGAGAGCGTATTTGTAATTTTGAATATATATATATATATATATATATATATATATATATATATATTTATTTCTACCTATTAGATTGGGTTACCTGTTCAAGTTTTCCAATATAAGTAATAAAGGTAGATAGGGTAGTGGTGTGTGCAACACAACTACCAATGGTTGGAGTTCGAGTGTTTGAAGTTAGAAGTGATCTGCTATGGTAGTTTTGGGCATCTTGAGTAGCTTGGCAGTTTGGTGTGAAGGATTTCACCAATCTCTGCAGGAAATCTTTTTAAGATTCGGAGTTTATCTTTGGATTGTAAGTTGGATTTCACTCGGGTGAGTGGATTCTCTTGAGTTTGGATTAGTTGGAAGTTCTGAAGCCAGAGATGGTATCTGGAAACCTCAGGGAGGAGTTCTGTCTGTATTTGAGTCTGAGACTCAGTTTGGCAGAATGTTTTGAGCTTGGTTTGGGAGCGAGTTTCCTGAGAGATATATGTCTATCTGGAAGGCTCCATTGTGAAGTAGCTAGTGTAGCTTGGAGATTCGATGAGCTTTTGGATAAGGAAGTTTTGGCAACAGTAGCAGCAGTGAGTGGCCTGTTCTTCGATGGTTCAGAAATCTCTGTGATTCTTCTGTCAGTAGTCCGGGCAGATGGAGAGCTTGTCCATTTCTTATGGAACTCAGTTGGGTGTGATGTTTGTGGTTGGAGGTAAACCACTAGTTTCTTCTTTAATTTGAAGGATTAAACTGTTCTATTTGTTGTAGTAAGAACGATTTCTTGGGATCTGAACTAAGTGGAATCGCAAAAGTGACTTGCGATAGTTCGGAAGTTTTCTGAGTAATCTTTGTTTGGATTGAAGCATCTCTAGTGGATGTTTGAGTTATCGAAGTGGTATTTTTTTTGGATATCTTCGAAGGAGTTAAGATTTGCATTCGCATCGAGAGTTTAAGTTCTGTTTCGACCTGGTTCTTGGAGTTTTACAAGTGGTTCAGCTTTGTAGGAGATTCTTTGAGAATGAGATCTGTTTAAGTTGGCAGGATTTATTGGGTCTAGTTTTTTGGTTAAATTTGTGTTGAGTGTTGTGACCGAAACGGATAGGTCACCGAGATTTTATGGAATTTGATGAACAATATTCCGGGATAAGTTGATCAAGTTTGTACTTGTGTTCATCAACACCATTCTTGAATCAGAGTTGCGCAGTGGAAGCATGGTGGCAGCTATTCCAGAATAAAAACAGCACCCAATTATTTGGGAATTTGAGTTTTGTCTTGGAACAGAGGATTTCTACAGGAAATTCAATTTGGATCTGGAGGCTTAATTGCTTTGTTTCTCTTTGTTTCCAGATAGAGTAGTTTGTCTGAAGTCTTCTGATATCGGTAGTTGAGTTGTGCGGTGGATATTGATTGATCCATAAGTTGAGGGCAACCCAGGATCGATATGAGAGATTTGTGGATATGAGTATTGGATCTTTCTGTTTTTTCTTGAGACTTGAGTGTTTCGTCTACAGGATTGAATTTCCAGTTCGAATGGCTGGAATTTGTTTTGTTTTTCATGTATCTCTGAGGGAGTATGTGTATGGTTTATTTTTGATTTTAGAATCGATAGTTCTAGAAGATTTGGAAGTTGATCAGGACTTGTTTGTAGACCTGTATTCTGTTTAGATTTGTAGATCTAGATATATAGGAGCTCTAGATCTGAGTGGTGTAGCTAGTTTAGATTTTCTAGGGTGAGTGTTCCGGTGTTTGTACCTGGGAAACTCTAGGGAATCTTATCTAGAATTTTGTCTGGGTAATTAGAATTGTTTGTTTGGATTGGTTGCTATGGTTGCTAGTATTTTGGTTGACAGTATATGATTGCTCTTTTTAAAATTTAAAATCTGTATGGGATTATTAAATTACCTTTGCTTTTAAATTTCGGGGACGAAATTCTTTTAAGGGGGAAGGAATGTGATGTCCCGGAAATTAAGGCAATAATTATTTAATAATTTCTTTGATAATTATTTTAAAATGTGAAATATTGATTTAATAATCTTATCCAAACTGGAATTCTCTTTTGGAAATGTATATTATTTAATTTGTTAAATGATATTCTTTTCAAAAAGTTAAAAATATTTAAGTAATAAATTTATCTTTCTAAGATTATTTAAAAATATTTTATTTATAATGTATATATGTGTATGCATTGTAAATAGAAGATTTGGTTTTAATTTTAATTTATATTAGATAAAGAATATTGTCTAATTATTATATATTAATGTATAATGTGTAAATTGTTTTAAATTAATTTAAATTAGTATTGTATACTTTTCTAAAGTCTGTTTTAAAAATCTTTCTTATAATTTTCATAAAATGTAAGTAAGAATTTGTTTAGTTTAAAATTTTGTTTTACAATAAAAATATGTTTTGTTTTATTTTAAAATTGCTTTTCTTTTGAAATTTAGTTTATAAAGAATATTATTTTAAAAATAATCAAGTAAATATTAAAATGTAAGTATATAGTTTTATAAAAAGTTTATATGTATTTTTTTGAAGGCTAGTGTTAATAAACATTTGTAACTTGCTAAAACAAATTAGAAATAGTTTAAGATAATTTAAATACATTTATAAATTTAGAAATGGCTTTTAGATATGAACATGCATATGTGTTAGTCATTTAACTAAAATGTAGACACTTATAAAAGTTTGAGATAATAATAAGTACAAGTGGCATTTGTTTTAAATCTCATTGTTTAAATTATATTGATAAAGAAACATAATATAACAAATGCATTTGGATTAAAACACATTCTCTTCAAAATTGAAAACCTGAAAATAAAATTTAAGTAAATCAAAACTTAAAAACAAATGCATGTTTTAAACTCTGCATTCAACTTCAAATCTGAAAACCTATCTGCAAATCAATTTCTTCAAAAACAAACTTCAATCTCTGCATACAACTACAAATCTGAAGCTAAGTTTCAATATCAATTAGAAGAACAACTTCAAATCTAAGCATATGAAGAATGGGTCTGCATGCATACAAATACAAGATAAACGCAATCAACAATCAAGACAGAAAAGCAACTTCATCATCAAATTTTGCACCCAGGTTCAACATGTTGTTTCAACAAGTTCCTGGATTGAATATGCACTCAAAGTTGTTTCTACATCTTCAATTTAAAAGGTGAGTAAACCTTTATTTTTAAAAACAGATCTTCTTTCTAAAATCAGTGCTAAAGTAAATACTAGAATTTAAGTTCAAATGCAAACTGTTTTCTTTTTGTTTTAAAAAGGAAAAAAAATCATCAAAAATCAAATAACTATGAATAACTGCTCTGTCTTCATTTTAAAAAAAAATAAGTAGAACTTCCGTTTTTCAAAAATGTAGTTCTTTCTGTCTGGATGAATTTTATTGCATGTGTGAATTATAGCATCTAATGATTGCTTTGAGATTGAATATAAATGTGTGTTTATAAGTATGATAATGCCTGCATACTTGTTTCTGAGTATTATATATATTTGTTGCTCTGCGGTTGATAACAGTCCCCCTTTTTCACTAGATAATTTGATAGTTTCCTATACAATGGGAATTTGACAATGTTCACTGAAGAAAATGGGTTAATAACATCATATTCTTGGTTTTAAAAATAGTTTAAGATAGTATTGATTAACAAATGGACTGTAAAAAATTAAGATTACAGTTTTAAATAAACTGTAGGGGAAAGGCATTTCTGTTTCAAAACAGAAATAGGAAAATTTGAAAATGTCTGTAAGCTAGTAGATTTAGGGTGTTATGATGCTTCACGTTAGTGGAGTATGGATGTAAGAATGGGGTAAATTTGTGTTTGATGATCAGAGGAAGAGAAGAGTTTGGAATTGAGGTTTCCAGGTTTTTAAAAACCTGATTTTAAGTGTTCAGTTTTTATCATTTGCATATGCTCCATGTTGCATCGAGTAGGAGTGAAATTTGGGAGGTTGTAGAAGGGTTGTAGATGGAGCTATAGCCGGAGTTGTAAGTGGTCTGGTGATCGGTGATTAGGTTGCAAGAGGTTGACAGGTTTACATTGGTAACTCAGGTGAATTACATTGGTTGTGTGCAGGCTTTATTGACTCGAAGCAAAACTTGGGATTTTGTGATGTTATCTCGAAGCAATGGGTGTAGTAACTCGAAGTAATAATATGGTTTCTCGGGTATTGATTTACAGGTTTATAAACCAGAAGCTTTTGCGGTTTTTTTAAAAAAAATGTTGAATGGAAATCAAATTCTAGTGCAGGAGTTTGATTCACGTATAAGTTGAAACTGAATTCAAATAGAGTTTGAAATTCAAAGTTTTTAAAAATGAAATATTTTAAATTTACACAAGTTTTAAATTTGGTTTTTAAATCAATATTAGAACAGCTGCAGGTTTTAGAACCTGTAATTTTGCAGTTTGTTGTTTAAATAAAATTCGTATTTTAAATTTCAACTTGATTCAAGTATAAGTTAAAAACTGAATTCAAATGTAGTGTGAAATTCAATGTTTTAAAAAATGAAATCTTAAATTTAAACAAGATTTAAATCTAGTTTTAAATCAAGAATTAAAACAGTTTTCAGGTTGCTCTTAAAACTAGGTTTTTGATTCAAATAGGTTTTTGTTAGTTTTGTATGTTTTAAATTTTTGAACAGATTTGAATGCTTTAAGCAAGTTTAAATTCAGTATGAAATCAATTTAAAAACTGTTTCCAGGTTTCTTTGAAACCCGGTTTTAATTTCAAAACAGTTTTTAAATTTAAAATGAATGAACATATTCAAATGTTTAAAAGTGAATTTGAAAATGAAATTTCATTTCAAATAAGTTTAAACTTGGAAAAAATTTAGTTCCTTTAGTATTTGAAAGTATTTGAGTTAAAATATGAAGTGTTAATTTAAATCTGAATTGAAATAATCAAATTAATTTTCAAAGCTTAATTTATTTTAATCAAATAAATTTGTTTTAAATCTTTCTTTATATTTAAGTAATGAATGTTGTTTAATCATTCATTTTTATTTTAAGGTTTATAATTATTCTAATTTGGATTTATGTTTAAATAATTAAACATTTGAATCTTTAAATAAATTGGAATTTGAATTTAATTTTTAGAAATGTATTTTTTTAATACATTTTGAATTTAGATGAGTCATTGATAAGTAATTTAATTATTTTGAAAAATAATTAAGGGCTTACTTAATTATTTGATAATGGTTTAGATTAATTTAGATAATTAGTCTAATTCAAATTTTTCTTAAGTATATAATTAATGAAATGTGTTAATTTATAAACGGTGATAATTACCTAAGGATAAATTAGTAATTAATCAATGTAATTAATTTTGTTAATTAATTAGATTGATTAATTGAATATAATTAAATGTAATTTGTTAAGTATAATTAGTTGTTAAAGTAATAAAGGAATTAATTACTTATTGTAATTAATTTTAATATTGTGATTTATTTAAGTTAATTAATTAGCTTTATTAATTTTAATAAATCATTTGATGATTTTAAGAGTGTAATTACTTAATGTAATTAATGAAGGAGGATTACTTCGAGAAGTAATATTGATAATTACTAGAATGTAATTAGTAATTTAGATAATTACTTTTGTAATTAATTAAGGGATTAATTAATGATTAATTATTGGATAATTAATTTGATTAATGAGTAATTAAAGAAAGTTAATTACTAAATTTAATATTAATCAAGGTGATTAATAATTAGATTAATTACTAAATGTAATTAATTTTAATTAAGTAATATTAGAGATCATTAATTATTATAATTAATGATGTAATTAAGGATTGTTTGAATAAGTTATAATTAATTAATTAATAAATGGAGTAATTAAATGATAATTACTTATGAATAAGGTTAATTAATTTATAAAATTAATTAAAGACTAATTACTTATTGTAATTAGTGAATGATTAATCAAAGTTGTTTAATCAAGTTTAATACTTAGTGAATAGTTAATTAACTGGGTTGATTAATGGATGTTAAGCAGGATTTAAATATGAGTAATTAATTTAATTTATTTTAAATTAATTAGAGATGGTTGTAATTAATTTAATTCATTTTAAATTAATTATAATTAGTGATTAAATCATTGCTTATGGATGTTATTGGTTGAATGGTTGTGATCTCAGTAATGAGATTAGTTGTATCTGTATGATATGGATGATTGGTTTAAGTATGTTGGTTTGTGATGGATTATTTGGTTGTGATGATTATCTTTTTATGGATGATACAGATTATCTGTTTATGATATGAATGTGATTATCTATTGTGAGATGTAGTTTATCTATCTGTGTGAATTAGATAATAATGAAATGAATTAATTGTTTAAAACCCTTAAGTACAACTTGGACATTAAAATGGCGTTTGGTTTCGGTGAGACCGGGATCGGGTTTCCATATTTGGATATCCGAAAACCACATCGATTCCAATTAAACGTTAGGTCGTTAATCCAAGAGGAGCAAGTGAAGACTCGAGGTGTAAGGGCTATACGTTAGTATAACTCTGTGGATGATTCCGTAATGAGTTGACGGAATAGTGCTTATAGATTCGACATGGAGATTTAGAGTGAAAGGGTTATCGTCGTAAACTCTGAGGGTGATTCCAATACGAGTGTAACGAGATAATGCTTTCGATTTCGTTCGAACCCGAAACAAACTTGTATGGATTGAATGCTTTCAGAACATCGTCAGGTGGACGATGAGCATTCTAAGATTGATGTGTCCTATAAAGGTAATCGTAGCCTCAAGCCTCATCAACCGGGAAATGGCTAAAACAGGGGAGGTGCAGCAAAGCTTCGTGGGCAGCCCCACTTGAGAGCAAGATTTACCCATATCTAGAGGTCCCTTTATTTTTCGGCTGTGTGGCAGTTGGTGACGACCAATCTGCGGGGTGGTCTTGTTCAGAACTGTTCAGTAAGGAACGGGTCCGGCTTTGTGTTGCAGGGGAGTGGGAGTACTCCTTGGTACGGTGATCTAGGCCACGTACTGTGACGGGCGGTACCCCAGAAGCCCTGCCATTGATGGAAACCCATTTTCCCTACGAGACCTACGGTTTTGATTGTATTACCCACTTTTGTGGCTAGTAGCTGGAATTTAATAGATGTAACAATTTCGGCTATTTCTTATTTACTTGAGAACCCTAGACACTATTATAATATCACTGGATTTCCTATCAAATGTTTTGGTTAGCGTAAGGTAAAAACTTTTCCATGTTTATGTGTGGGTAGTCTTAAGTGATACCTTTTGTTTTTCAAAAGATTTTCTAAAGTTAAGCAACTTTTAACCCCGTATACTCACACCAGAACCCTATCTGACCTGAGTGTTAATTTTCTGTTTTATTAAACTCTTGGGTACTCATATTACGTATGAGTAGTCAAGTGATTCAGGATTGCTTTGACAAGTTCTGGAGGAGATAATGGAGCAGGAGGCTTCAGCGTGTAGATATATTTAGTAGTTCCGCTGTGTTGAGTTGTATCTGTTTCTCTGATGTACTTGAATTGTAATTGCTAGACAGATGTTTATAACTGTCTAGATTGTGTTGTATTAGCTGTATTACTCTGATGTATATGATACTATGTGAAGTATTATGTGATATGTTATAATTTATTCGATTCCGCTGTGAGATTCTGATGTTGTCTGTTCTTTCTTTCCTTTCTTTTCTCTTTTCTATCCCTTTCTTTCTTCTTAGCGATGCGACTTCCTGGAGTTTGGAAGTTGGGTCGTTACACTGATATTTGTCGAATTTTATTTACAATGCAGTATTTTGAGCAATTCAAGTCCGACATGTGCGTATGCGAATAGTTGAAAATATAGGGCTGTTACATTTGGTATCAGATCTTTGGCTTTGTGGAAAATTTTAGAATATAAGGTAAATTATTTACAGAATCACTTTTGTTCGTGTTTAAATCATTCCTCTTTGATTCAAATTTCCTTTGAATTTTGAAACGTTCCCTATAGTTCCAAAATCCATTGGTGTCCCTCACTATTCAACTTCTTTTTATTCTGGTGTATCCCATAACTCCGCTTTGAATGGTGTTTTTAGTGAGTCGGCCGTCTCACCAATTTCAAATTGAATTGTAAAAGGGGGAAACTCCTTTACAATTAGCATCGATTCACCAGGGATTTATTTCGATCCTTGGTTTAGATGCTAATATCTTTTGTTATTCCAAACTCTATCTCTTGTGATCGAATGTAGATTTACCACACAAAAATCCACATTGATCTTATTCTTTAAGTCACGGTTGACCCGGTTAAGGTTGCCCGCGATTTACTTAAGATTACCCATCTCCCTACTCTGTTGTTTAATCATCTTGTCTTTTGTTCCCAATCTATTCCTCCGAACATGTTGAATTGTACTTGTAAATCTATATTTTGTTTTATATATTGTGTTGTTTGAGTTGTTGATGTTGATTTGGGTTTCCGATCGATTCGTCTGATCAACGCTATATATAGGATTTCTAAAGCACTTTGACAGAACAAACTGACACAGTATTATTTTAAAATTTGGTTAATGAAATAAATTTTGATATATAAGTAAATTTATGGAACTTAATGAATTGATTTAAATTGATTATTTGTAATGATAATACTTGATTTATCATTTACTGTTCTATAAATGAATTTATAAATTAATTTACGAACTGAAATGAATTTAAAAAAGGAAATTTGAGAATATAATTTTCGATGGTTTCAAACCTTGTGTTCAAGTTTTAAAGTATATTAATTAAAGCATTTTCGAATAAGAATATGTTTCCAAAGAATTTTAAAGTTTAAAAATCAGTTCTCTTCTCTTTGTCGTTGAGAAATAATTTCGGCAATGACTACAGCATCATCGACATTCATTTTCGAGTTTCAAAGCGAAGAGATCGTTCTGTAGTCTTGTTGCAGCTTTGTTTTAGGAAATCAAATTGATTTGAATTTCCAAATTATGACTTGATTTATAATATATATAGATATATGATTTAAATTTGATTTGATAAATTATGTACATACATTTATTTATCTCCAAATGGTTTGAAGAAATCAGAAATTTAATTCTTAAATTTTATTTTAAAGAATAATTTCAATTATAAAAAGAAAATCAAAATTTTGGATGAATATTCAAGCATGAAATGATTTAATTGGAAAGTTTTATTTGTATAATATAATTGCATTCAAATATAACTTACCTTAATTTCAGAAGTTAACAATGTAATTGGATAATATACAATATACAAAGATTTTATAAATAAAATTTGAGTGGTTATAATAAATGTTACACACTTAAATTTTAGTCATAAAATGATTAACATAGGTGAATATAATAAAGGGTAATTGAATAACTTATAATAAAATAATGTAAAAAAACTAAGAATAAAATAAGTGATAAATATAATGAGAGGAATAAATTTAATTTTAATTAGGAATAAAGAAGAATTAAATTTATTAAGTACATTATGAGGATAATAAATGATTATTTTTCAAACCCATGGTTTTAAAATTGTAGCGACCCGACTTCCTATCTCTAGAAAGTCGCATCACTAATGAAGAAAGAAAGGGATAGAAGAAGAAAAGAAAGAGAAAGAAGAAAGACAACAACAACAAATAACTCACAGCGGAACGAATGAAATACAATATATCACATAAAATATTACATAGTATCATATTATATCAGAGTACACAACTTATACAACACATATTAGACAGTTATAAGCGTCTGTTCAATTCATACAACTCAAGTATACAAGATACAGATATCACAAGCACAGCCGAACCATAATATATCTACACGTGGAAGCAACTTGCTCCATATCTCCTCCAGAATTCGTCAAGCAAACCTGAATCACTTGACTACTCATACATAATATGAGTACCCAAGAGTTTAATAAAATAGAAAATAAACACTCGGGTCAGACAGGGGTCTGGTGTGAGTAAACGGTTTTAAAATTGCTTAACTTTAGAAAATCCTATGAAAAGAAAAGTTATCACGTAAGACTTCCCACACATAAACATGGAAAAAAATTTACCTCACGCTATCCAAAACATTTGATAGGAAATCCAGTGATATCATAATAGTGTCTAGGGTTTTCAAGTAAATATGAAATAGCCGAAATTGTTACATTATTAAATTCCACTTACTGGCCACAAAAGTGGGTAATACAAACAAAACCGTAGGGTCTCGTAGGGAAAATGGGTTTCCATCAATGGCAGGGCTACTAGGGTACTGCCCGTCATAGTACGTGGCCTAGATCAACGTACCGAGGAGTACGCCCGCTCCCCTGCAACACAAGGCCGAAACCATTCCTTACTGAACAGACCCGAACAAGGCCACCCCGCAGTTGGCGCGACCAACCACACACTAAGCCGAAATAGAAAGGGACCTCTAGACAGGGGTAAATCTCACTCTCAAGTGGGGGCTACCTAAGAAGCCTTGTTGCACTTCCCCTGTTTTAGCCATTCCCGGTTGATGAGGCTTGAGGCTACCTTTATAGAACACATCACTTAGAATGCTCATTGTCCGCCTGACAATGGGTTGAAGGCATTCAATACATACAAGTTCGTTCCGGGTTCGAACGAAACCGAAGGCACTATCTCGTTGCATTCATTTGGGAATCGCCCTTAGAGTCAACGACCATAGCCCTTGCACTCTAAATCACCATCTCGAACCTATAAGCACTATTCCGTCAAACTCATTACGGAATCACCCACATAGTTATACTGATGTATAGTCCTTACACCTCGAGTCTTCACTTGCTCCACTTGGATTAACGACCAAACGTTTAATTCGAATCGATGTGGTTTTCAGATATCCAAATAAGGAAACCTGATCCCGGTCTCACCGAAACCAAACGCCATTTTAATGTCCAAGTTGTTCTTAAGGGTTTTAAACAGTTTAACTTATATTCAAGATGATATATAACAGATAGATGAATCACATATCTCAACAGATAATTCATATCAACATTCATCTCACAAAGCAGCATACAGCATATCACATAGACATCCAAATCATCCAGTATCAACCTATCACCCAATATCATTCAACATTCAATATTAACCATCCAAGATCAATCCATCATCCATAAGAAGAATTGATTAACACTAAATCAATTTAATTAACCTTTAATTAAATTAATTACTCTCCTTTAATTGCTTGGATTATCTAAATCCTACTTCATTGATTATTACAAATCAAACTCATTAACCATCTCTTAATGATCTTCCTTAATTAATCTTCCTGATTAATTATCCTTTAATTACATTCAAGAAATTATCCTTAACCATATACGGTAATTATCCTTTAATTACTATCATTAATTACAATAATTAATGATTCTTCATTAATTAATTAACTATAATTAATTACAATTAAACCTCAGAAACAAATATAGAAATAAACATAACATAAATTAGTCACAGATAAAGCATATCACAAAGGCGGAAGAAGATATGAATATATAACTAATACATGGAAGTGTACATCAGAGTAGTGGTCAAAAAGATCCACAATAATACAGAAGAATAGCAACACGTGCTATACAAAAAAATACAACTATGAGTCTATATCTCAAGTGTATACAACAAAAACTGCTAATCTAAATAGTTAGCCAAAAGTCAGAGTAGCAAATCCCAGAAGAGGAGTCAAACAGAAACACCTGTAACATCTCGGTCTGACCCGAGTATTATTTATAAGAAAATAATAAACGGATCAGTCTAGCTATAAATATCAGATGACATGATATAGAATAAGAGATATGGCATAAACATATGATAACAATACGGGCATACTACAATAAGTATGTAATTAAACTCAACATGAGATTAATCAATATCACAAAAATCTTCACAAAGATCCAAAAAGGGTTTCATACCCAAAACTTGTATTCACAACAAGTCAATGACACACGAATTCACCAATGCACAAAAATTGACAAATCATATCAATGAAAATCAGTAAATTGGTGAAGCATAAATTCCAGAATTCAACACACAAAATCCAGAAATCAGAAAATGGGGGGAGGCCTATCACACGAACGGGAGCATAAAAACTCATCAACATATGTATCACATGAACGAGACGCTATCTCACAGTAGCTAGCCATTAATTTTTGACACACGAACGGCCTGAAGACCATGGGGTGCTACCCCACATGTGTGAGTCGAAATCACACTGATGAGGTCTGGACTAACCTTGCAGACAAAGAGAAACGTGTGAGTCGAAATCACACAAATGGTGTCTAGTCTAACCTTGCAGTCAAAGAGACATCGCACAATTGCTAGTCTAAATCATGAAAATGATCGTCATGATCACCGAGAGATGTCAATTACACTAAGTTAATAAATATAAAAGTTTAGTTTCATGTCCTATAACCACTTGCTTAACTTAAATATTTACGAACAAACTGTAAATCTTTACTAGCAAATTGTCACAAGAGATTCAATCGAATAAGTCCGAGAATTAACCGGCGAAGTAAACGCAAGCGTTTCATACCACTCGTTTTACTAAGTCGTTTAATTAGATTTCTCATACGAGTGAGGTAAAGGTTTGTATATACTAGTAGATTGGAAAATGATTTTAAGAAATGAGCTTTGTAATAAAATAGTGTTGAAATCATTTTGACGAAGGAGTTTGATATTTAATACTAGTATTGAAACCTTTATATTTCTAAAGTGACAAATCACAAAAAAAGATTGTAGGAACAATCAATCACTAAAATTCACATCCAAAGACGTGAATAAAATCGAAAGAAATCGATACCGAATCCATCAAAATGGATATACCCAAAAATCATGAAGAAAATTTCATCAAAGTCGATAATAAGTGATAATAACAAAAGGGAATCAACACGAATCGATTAAAGTTGGAATTCTCAAGCAAATAGGCAAATAGGCAAAAAGAGTGCAGATTCAGACGTTTGAAATCAAGGATTCAGAAGTCTGAATCTGGAAAGTGAAATATTTTCCAAAACAGAATTTAGACGTCTGAATCGTTGATTTCAGACGTCTGAAATAGGCACTTTTTAGCCTATTTCCTTTATGGTTCCAAATGAACCAATTCCGACCTCTGAAACATAGATTCAGACGTCTGAATACTGGGAATAAAAATTCCCATTATAATATTCAGACGTCTGAATACTACGTTTCAGACGTCTGAATCAATGGTTCAGGGCATTCCTTGAACCTAGGCCAAAAATGGCAAAACGAATACCGGAAGCGATCGATCGAGCGACAACGACCAAGGGTTTACGCCAAGCGACAACCCAGCATTAATGCTCTTCGATACGCCTCAAATATCAATGTCTAAATATCCATTAAAGGATTTTCATAGATTTTAATTTCAAAACACAAAAAATTGGAATATACACCAAATCAATCCAAACCAAAATCAATTGCACAAGAATAAGTGTTATAATTTCATACCTAACCATCAAAGATAATTATAGACTAAGATGTGAGATAAAAATCTCACCTTTGAACCCAAATTAATGAAGAAGAAGCTTGAAAGCAAAGGAAGATCAACCACACTTCAATCCCAACTCAAGAAGCTTGATTCTAAGCTTAAAAGAGAAATATTTCCCAAATTAGGTTTAGGAAATCTCTGAAATTGGAAGGAGAATGAGTTGGAGAAGAAGAAGGAGATGCTTACCAATGGGTTCTCTTGAATTTGGAGCCAGAAGTTGGATTTGCTAATGAAGACTAGGGCTTGGAGTTTTAATTTCCCCTTCTTTCCCCCATTTTTGCTTTAGCTTGAAGTGTTAGGAATATGAAATGAAGTAATGAAGAGTTGGAGTGAAGCTAAAGTCTTAAGATGGAACATTGGGCTGAAACCCAAACTCAAACCCAAAGTGAAAAAGTAGGAAAACTTTACTGACTCCAAACATATCGAAGCTTATACTCAAAAAGGTTGCAAACGACATTTTGAACTCAGTGGAAGGGGTCTCGAGTCCCAATTCGACTGTTTGCAAAATGTAGGTTTTCGGACAAAAATTCGAAGAACGATGAAATATTTAAATAAAATATTTAAATACACAATCGATAAATATGCGGGCTGTTACAGACTCCCCTCCTTAAAGAAATTGCGTCCTCGCAATATTTAAGAAGAAGATATATAGTAAAAACCACGAGAGCATATTCAACACACAAAAAATCTGAAATAAAAGGTTAACCTTAAAGAGCGCGGGAAAGTAAGTCCGGATGTGTTCGCTCGATGAACTCTCAAGATTCCCAAGAACAATCCTTAGGATTTGAAGACCATTGAACTTTCACAAGCGGGACATCTTTATTTCGAAGGCGTTTGACCTCCGAAGCAATAATTCAAATAGGATGCTGCTCATAAGTTAAATTAGGAGAAACTTCAATCTCTTCCACAACACCGGGCTCAAGAATAGAATCAGAATCTCGAAGACTTTTCCGTAATTGAGAAATGTGAAACACGTCATGCATGGTAGAAAACTGAGCCGGTAATGAAAGGCGATAAGCCATGGAACCAATACGTTCAGTGATAGGAAATGGCCCAATATATCGAGGCGCTAACTTTCCCGATCGACTGAAACGTACAACACCTATCATAGGTGAAACACGAATAAAAATAAGATCTCCGGCAGAAAATTCTAACCTCCTTCTTCGATTATCGGCATAGGATTTTTGTCTACTCTGGGCTTCTTTCATCCTATGTCGAATAAGTTCAATCTTTTCTGTGGAATCACGAATAAAGTCTAGACCTAAAACCATCTTCTCACCGGCCTCAAGCCAACAAGAAGGAGATCGGCATGGCCTTCCATAGAGTGCCTCGAAAGGTGCCATACCAATACTTGATTGGAAGCTATTATTATAGGAAAATTCCACAAGTGAAATTTGATCTTCCCAAATTCCACCAAAATCGAGCACACAAGCACGAAGAAGATCTTCAAGAGTTTGATTCACACACTCGGTTTGTCCATCGGACTGGGGGTGATAAGCGGTGCTAAAATTAAACTTCGTTCCTAAAGCTTTTTGAAGACTCTTCCAGAATCCACTAGTAAACAATGGATCACGATCGCTGACAATAGAAGTAGGAACTCCATGCAATTTAACAATCTCTTTGATAAAAAGTTTGGCCAAAAGAGGAACGGTTCGGTTAGACCGAAAGTGAATAAAATGGGCAGATTTAGTAAGTCTACCAACAATCACCCATAAGCTATCATGACCCGAACGAGAACGGGGAAGGCCATCAATAAAATCCATGGAAATTTGGTCCCACTTCTAAACTGGAATTTCTAAAGGTTGCAATAACCCACCGAGCCTTTGATGTTCGGCCTTAACGAGTTGGCAAGTCATGCAACACTTAACGAAGTTAGCGATATCAAGATTCATTCCCTCTCAATAATAAAGTTGTGATGACCCGGAATTTCTGGCAATATCAATTTAATTAAAAATTAAATTGATTCAATAATCTTCGTAATAAGATTTGAATTAATTTAATAATTAAATAAAATAAATAGTTAATTGATAGATTTTATCTTTTTAAATTATATAAATTGTTTTATATTTATAATACATATAGAATATTGTATATATTTTATACAGATCTTGTTTTAATTTGATTAATAAATAAATCTTGTTTTCTATAAAATATGTATCTTTAGAAAATTGTAAATTATGATTTTATTTAATCGTTAAACTTTTAAAAGGTTATTTCATAAATAAATATGGTTTTAAATACATAAGAAAAATATTGAAATGATTTAAAATATGTTTAGCTCAAGTTTAAAATTTAAATAAATAACAATAAGGTTATTTGATTATCTTTTAAATATCATGTGATAAAATAAATAATTTATTCATAAAGAAAATAATTTCTTTTAATAGTTGTTTAGGGTTATTAAATATTGTTATTTCTAAAATATAATAATACATTGTTTCAACAAATAAATTTTTAATAAAAATAATTGTTTTTCAAAATTTAACTTTGTAGTTGTATTTGCAAATAAATTGGACTTCAAAAAAAAATTCAATTTGAACATGAATTCAAAGTTTTAAATCTAAAGTATAATTGTCTTTAATTTATCTTGATTTGAAATATTTGTATAAGTTTAATTTTCTAATTATAGTTTGATTTATTTTATTTTAAAATCTATATACATGTAAATAAATGCATGTTAACTCATTAACTAAACATATCTTATATTAAACATCTAACTCTAAATACAAGTTAACTAAATATATAGCTTATTAACTTTTATAATAAGTGTAAACTTTTTTGAAAACACAAATTAACATGTGTTAGGAAATAAAACATTTAGTGTGACAAATGTAATATTGGGGACATGTGGCATTTTTGTTTTTGTTTTCTTTTTATTTTATTTCAGTTTTTAAAAAAAAGCACATTCTCTTCCATCTTATTTCTTTTTGAAATCAAAACTAAGAGACAATGGAAACAAATTTCTGAAAATCATTTTCAAAGCCACTTCTGTAATCAAAAATCTGTTAAACATTTTGCAAAACAAAATCATCTTCAAAAAGCCCACACATCTTCAAGTTTAAAAGCATATCTGCCACTATTTTGAAATCATAAAGAAATTCTGCATTTCTGGAATTAGCCTGCATCATTTCAATATGGAGTTTTCTGCATACAAACCTAGAATTAAAGCAAGTTTTTAAAGCATATGAACCTAGGAACAAATGCAAGTTGAAACATCAGTAACTCAGGTTTCAAAGATGAAGCATGCATGTAAGGTTTATAAAACAACAATAAAAGCACAAGTCTTCTTCTTTCAAATTCACTGTTCTGCCATCAAAATTTAGGTGAGTAACTTTCTAAAACTTAAAATTAAATAATTTGTTGCATGCTGAGATATGGAATGAATGTGTGTTGACTAAATATTTATATGTGATGATTTTCTGTATACATATGGATGTGTGAATATGTGTATGCTAGTTTCTGTTCAATTCTTGTTACTAGTTTTCATGCTAAAACTAATCCAAATCTTTATCTTCTAACTTGATTCTTGATAGTTTTTAAGTCTAACCAAAGATTGTTTGTTTATCATAAAATAAATAAAAGAAAATTTTATAAGTAGAAATAAGTTTGGAAATTTTCTGGAAACCATAAGAAAACAGAATTGTGTAAGCGTTAACAAATTTTCAAATAGCAAAATTTGATGTTCCAGGCTTAGAATCTGGAATCTCATTCAAAATAAAGATTTTTAAAACTTAAATCCAAAATTTTAGGCTAAGGTTGAATGAGCAGTTCTGAAATGAACTTAAATGAGAAAATTATGACTTTCTGGTGATATACGTGAGTGTGGAGTTAGGGGTTCTTCCTGGAATTAGAATGGCGATGGGTGATGTTGGGAAAAATGCTTGATGTAGTTGCACTTCGTCGTGGTGGAAGCGGCGACGTCTTCTTGTCCAAAACCCTAGTTTTTGATAGGGTTTGTAATCCGATCTTCTCGTCTTCTACAAATGATCGAGTGCAGTGAGGATTTGAGGAAAGATGGCTTGACTGTATTTGAAGTTGTAGCCGGAGTCGTTGCCGTTCCGGTGGACAGAAGGTGGAGGATGAGGCGGTTTACTGGTTTGGGTGAAACCTGTTTCCTCTGTTCCATGTTTTGAATAGGAACTCGAATTCGATTTTGGACTATAGAAGAGTGGATTGATGGTTGTGTTGGAACGAGAGGTTGGACGCCGACGTAGGGAAGCTACCGGAGGTGGCTGGTGATTGCTGGAGGCACGGTGCACATGCACCGTGCAAAATCTTTGAGCCTGTTGTTTTCTGGGTATAGGGGTGTTTGAACTCGAAGTGTAACTCGGGTATTTTTGTGTTTTGCTCGAAGAAAAGAGTCTGATGACTCGAAGCAGATGTAGGCAGGGTGGGGTTAGTTTGATACATGTTTTAGGAGAACCTGTTAATCTATTTACTTTTAAATATAAAATTTAAAAATGAATTTAAATGAAGTTAAGTTTTTAAACTCCAAGTCATGTTTAAATCTAGTTTGTATTATAGTGTCAAATGATTTTGAATCCTACAAGTTTTAGAATTTTAAAAGTGGTTCTCAGTTTGAAAAATAAAATATAAAACCTGCAGTTTTCTGTAAAATTAAATTCCATTTTAAAATTTGAATCATGATTCAAAACACCATTTTGAATCTAAATTTAAGTTCAGTTTCCTTAAGATTTTTGAATCTTTAGGTTTTAAAAATAAATTTGTATTTTAAATAAAAGTTTAAAAATCAAGGTTCAAATCAAAAGTTTATTTTAAATTTAAATTATAAATGATTTGATTAAGGAATGGTTTCAAGTGTATTGAGTTAAAAATCTGGGATTTGAATAAAGTTTAAAATATGAATGTTTTTCAAACATGTTAAATTTAAATTGTTTATTTGAAGTAAATGTGTTTTCAAACATTTTATTTGATTTTCCTTTTAAATGAAATCATTAAATGGTTTATAAAGGAAGTTAAATGATTGTTAACTTGAATTTGAAATTTAAATGGCAATGTATTTTAAACTAAATTTTTATTAAATTAAGTATATTAAGGTTTATCTTATATAAGTTTAATTTTAAGTAATAAATGTTATTTACATTTATTTTAAAGAATAATAAATAAAATTTAAATTGGTTAATTCTTAATATCATTTTGAGTTTTATATTCAAAATGAATTTTGAATTTAAATTTTTAAAATGAAATGTTCTAAGTACATTTTAATATTTATGAAACTATTAATAAGGAATGGATTTCCTTAGAAATTATTAAGATATTTAATATAATTAAATAAATTAGATAATTAAGGAATAACTTATTTATTTAATTTATTTAATTAATATTTTGGGTTAATTTAAATTAGAGATTTATTAAGAAGAAATTAAAGAAAAAATAATTAAAGAATCAACTAAAGTTTATTTAGTAATTAATTAATATGATTAAATTTTAATAATTAATTAGATTGATTAATTAATAAATTGTAAAATTTATTTAAGTAAATTACTTAAATGAAAGTAATTAAGACATTAATTACTTAATGTAATTAATGAGTTTATTGAGATTGGTTTAAATTAATTTATTTAGTTTAATTAATTTTAAACATGGGATTTGATAATAATTACCTGATGTAATTAATGAAGTGAAATTACTCGGTGAAGTAATTAAAGATAATTACTAAATGTAATTAATAGATGGTATTGGGATTGTGAAAATAATTTGGATTAAATTATTTTGTATAATTAATCAAGTGATTAATTAAAGAAATTAATTAAGGAATAATTAATTTGATAAGTAATTAAGGGTAGTTAATTACAGAATGAGATTAATCAAAGTTGATTAATAATTATAGATTTAGTGAGATTAATTACTGAAAGTAATTAATTTAATAGAGTAATTAATTAAATATAATTAGGGATCATTAATTAATATAATTAATGATGTAATTAAGATTGATTAATTAATATTAATTAATCAATAATAAGTAATTAAGGATAATTAATTAATTGTAATTAATTAAGGTTAAATGTAATTAATTATAGTTAATTAATTTATGAAGTAATTAAAGGTTAATTACTACATTTGGTTTAGAGTAATTAATTTTGTGAAATTAATTAAAGTATAATTAATCAGGATTTATTAATTAAGATGATAAATCAGAGGCTAATCAAGTAATTAATTTGTAATTAATTAATGATGATATAAGCTAGATTTATAATGAGTAAGTGATTAATTTAATTCATTTTAAATTAATTAAAGAGAATGTAATTAATTTAATTCATTTTAAATTAATTATAAATGGTATGATTATAAGTCATTGCTTATAGATGGTTGATATTGATTACTGTAAAGGTTTGAATCTCAGAGATGAGATTAGTAATGTTGATTGATATGGATGCATTGGTTGCATTGTGATATTGATATGGATTATCTTTTGATAATGATAAATGTTGATTATCTGTGATTATGATAATGATAATTATCTGTTGTGAATCTATGAATTATCTATCTGTGTATATATAGATAATATAATTGAATTGTTTTAAACTCTGAAACAACTTGGACCTAAAAGACATGCTTTGGATTTCGATGAGACCGGGATCGGGTTTCCATATTTGGATATCCGAAAACCACATCGATCCAAATTAACGATAGGTCGTGAATCTTATGTGACGAATGACGACTCGAGGTGTAAGGGCTATACGTCAGTATAACTCAGTGGGTGATTCCGTAATGAGTTTGACGGAATAGTACTTATAGATTCGAGATGGAGATTTAGAGTACAAGGGTTATCGTCGTTAACTCTGAGGGTGATTCCAAAACGAGTGTAATGAGATAGTTCCTTCGGTTTCGTTCGAACCCGGAATGAACTTGTATGGATTGAATGCTTTCAGAACATCGTCAGATGGACGATGAGCATTCTAAGATAATGTGTACTATAAAGGTAATCGTAGCCTCAAGCCTCATCAACCGGGAATGGCTAAAATAGGGGAGGTGCAGCAAGGCTTCGTGGGTAGCTCCCATTGGAGAGCAAGATTGATCCCTGTCTAGAGGTCCCTTTTTATTCGGCTGTGTGGGCAGTTGGAATTGCGCACCAACCGCGGGGTTGTCTTGTTCGAAACTATTTAGTAAGGAATGGGTCCGGCGTTGTGTTGCAGGGGAGTGGGAGTACTCCTCGGTACGTTGATCTAGGCCACGTACTGTGACGGGCGGTACCCCAGTAGCCCTTCCATTGTATGGAATCCAAAATCCAATAAGTGCCAACGGTTTCGATTGTATTACCCACTTTTGTGGCTAGTAGCTGGAATTTAATAATGTAACAATTTCGGCTATTTCTTATTTACTTGAAAACCCTAGACACTATTATAATATCATCGGATTTCCTATCATGTTTTGGTTAGCGTAAGGTAAAAACTTTTCCATGTTTATGTGTGGGAAGTCTTACGTGATACCTTTCTTTTCAAAAGGTTTTGAAAGTTAAGCATCTTTAACCTGTTACTCACACCAGACCTATGTCTGACCAGGAGTTTATCTTTTGTTTTTCATAAACTCTTGGGTACTCAAATTTTTACGAGTACCCAAGGGATTCAGGTTTGCTTTGACGAATATTGGAGGAGAAACGGAGCAGGAGGCTTCTGCGTTAGATATTAGTATTCCGCTGTGTATTCTGTGTTGTCTCTGAGTTGTATTATGTTGTAAATACAAGACAAGTGTTTATAACTGTCTAGTATGTGTTGTATTATCTGTGTACTCTGATAGTGATTGTAAACTATGTAATATTTTATCTTATTAATATAATTTATTCGTTCCGCTGTTTAGATTCTGATGTGTTATTTCTTCTTCTTCTCTTTCTTTCTCTTTTCTATCCCTTTCTTTTCTTATTAGCGATGTGAGTTCCTGGAGTTTGGAAGTTGGGTCGCTACATGTGGTATCAGAGCGTTATGTTGAGTGAATACCTAGGCTCTGGAGTGGTGTCTATCTCGAGAGAGCGTATTTTTAATTTTATATATATTTATATATATTTGTCTATTTCTATCTATCTGTTGGGTTACTTGTACAGGTTTTCCAATATAGGTTATAAAGGTAGATAAGGTAGTAGTGTTTGTAACACGATTACTACCCTTGGTTGGAGTTTGTATGTTGAGATTGGAAGTTTATCTGTCGAGACTGTAGATCTAATACCGTCTCGAATAAGTTTTGTTGTGTTGAAGTATTTCATCGATCTCTAAAGGAAACCTATTAAGGTTCGGAGTCCATCTTTGAAATATAGAGAATGATTTGTTCAATTGGGCTGAAGCAAGTGATGGTATTTTGATACCTCAGGAAGTTGTAACTGCGTGATGAGATGCAGTGACTATGGTTGTTTCCGAAGATATTTCTTTGGAACAAGTTTTAGGAGGTGTGTTTGCTTCGATGTTGTGGCTGATGTCAGCAGGATGTTGTGGTGTTTCTGTCTGCTTTGAAGTCCGAGTTTCTCGAAGGGCTTTGGATTAGGAAGTTTTGGGTTTGGTGTCAGCAGTGCAGCTCGGAGTGTTCTGTGAGCCGAAAGGGAGGTCTTAGCTGAGTAGTTTTACTGGAAATGGAGTACTGAAGCTGCAGAGTGAATCTGTTTCTTCAATGGATTGACTAGATCAGTGTAAGCTGTTCTGTTTGGTAAGGAGATTGGTTTTTTTTGGAAATTTATCCGGGTTGATCGCAAAAGTGACTTGCGATTGTTTGAGTGTTCTCTTGGATCATTTGAGATTTTCTGGATGTCTTCTGGGAAGACAGAAGTTCGTCCGCATCTGGAGATTGAGTTTTCTTTTTGACTAGGATTCCAGGAATGGAACCGGTGGTTCTGTTTAGTCGAAGGATGATTCCTAAAGATAGAGTTTGATGAAGAAACTCAATTTTGGAGGAATTTCTGAGTTTCCTTTATGGATCTGTAGAACCATATTTCTGGAGGTGATGTCCAGTTGGTGCTTGTGTTCTTCGTCAGCATTTTATTATCTACTTCGGATCAGAGTGGTGCAGCGAAAGCTATTTGGAAGTGTTTCTGATTTTCTTTTCTGAATTAGGAGGAGTTTGTTGTCTTCTGCCGTTGATGGAGTAGAATTGTGTTTTGGTTTGGATTGATCTTGAGGTGATCATTGTGTAGGGTTGTTTTAGTTCTGATTGTTTCTAAAGGAATCAGCAAGGGTTAAGCTGATTACTTTGGATGTTGGCAGCCCAGGATTGTCTGAAGACTTTTATAGATAAGGGAAGGAGGAATTTGGAATTCGAAGTTGGAGACTTCATTGTTGTTGGAGTTTTCTCTAATTTAGGAGCTATAAGTTTTGAATAAGTCTGGGAGGCTACCTCCGCGATGTTTGGATCTCTTCTCTTTGTTTTGGTTGGGTCAGTGTTTGGTTTTTCAGAATTGAATTGTCAGTTTGGATAACTGGAATTCGATGAATTTCACGTATCTCTGACGGAGTACGTATATGGTTTATCTCTGGTTTTAGAACCAGCAGTTATGGAGTTTGGTTATTGAGTCAGACTCGTCTGTAGTCTGATATGCTGTCTAGTTCTGTAGATCTAGATGAATAGGAGATCTATAGTTTAATAGTATTGATTGTTTGGAATCTATAGAGCGAGTATCCCGATATTTAAACCGGGGAAACTCGTGAAAGTTCTATCCAGAATTTTTCTGGATAATAAGATTTGTTTGATTGGGTGAATTGATTGCTATCGTTGTTAGCATAACATTGGTATATGCTTGTGTTTTAAAATTTAATCCTTTAAATAGATTATTAAATTACCTTTGTTTTAAATTTGGGGGACGAAATTCTTTTAAGGGGGAAGGAATGTGATGACCTAGAATTTCTGGCAATATCAGTTTAATTAAAAATTAAATTGATTCGATAATCTTCGTAATAAGATTTGAATTAATTTAATAATTAAATAAAACAAATAGTTAATTGATAGATTTTATCTTTTTAAATTACATAAATTGTTTTATATTTATAATATATATAGAATATTGTACATATTTTATATAGATCTTGTTTTAATTTGATTAATAAATAAATCTTGTTTACTATAAAAAATGTATCTTTAGAAAATTGTAAATTATGATTTTATTTAATCGTTAAACTTTTAAAAGGTTATTTCATAAATAAATATGGTTTTAAATACATAAGAAAAATATTGAAATGATTTAAAATATGTTTAGCTCAAGTTTAAAATTTAAATAAATAACAATAAGGTTATTTGATTATCTTTTAAATATCATGTGATAAAATAAATAATTTATTTATAAAGAAAATAATTTCTTTTAATAGTTATTTAGGGTTATTAAATATTGTTATTTCTAAAATATAATAATACATTGTTTCAACAAATAAATTTTTAATAAAAATAATTGTATTTCAAAATTTAACTTTGTAGTTGTATTTGTAAATAAATTGGATTTCAAAAAAAAATTCAATTTGAACATGAATTCAAAGTTTTAAATCTAAAGTATAATTGTTTTTAATTTATCTTGATTTTGAAATATTTGTATAAGTTTAATTTTATAATTATAGTTTGATTTATTTTATTTTAAAATCTATATACATGTAAATAAATGCATGTTAACTCATTAACTAAACATATCTTATATTAAACATCTAACTCTAAATACAAGTTAACTAAATATATAGCTTATTAACTTTTATAACAAGTGTAAACTTTTTTGAAAACGCAGATTAACATGTGTTAGGAAATAAAACATTTAGAGTGACAAATGTAATATTGGGGACATGTGGCATTTTTGTTTTTGTTTTCTTTTTATTTTATTTCAGTTTTTTTTAAAAAGCACATTCTCTTCCATCTTATTTCTTTTTGAAATCAAAACTAAGAAACAATGGAAACAAATTTCTGAAAATCATTTTCAAAGCCACTTCTGTAATCAAAAATCTGTTAAACATTTTCCAAAACAAAATCATCTTCAAAAAGCCCCCACATCTTCAAGTTTAAAAGCATATCTGCCACTATTTTGAAATCAAGAAGAAATTCTGCATTTCTGGAATTAGCCTGCATCATTTCAATATGGAGTTTTGTGCGTACAAACCTGGAATTAAAGCAAGTTTTCAAAGAATATGAACCTGGGAACAAATGCAAGTTCTGCCATCAAAATTCACCGTTCTGCCATCAAAATTAAGGTGAGTAACTTTCTAAAACTTAAAATTAAATAATTTGTTGCATGCTGAGATATGGAATGAATGTGTGTTGACTAAATATTTATATGTGATGATTTTCTGTATATATATGGATGTGTGAATATGTGTATGTTAGTTTCTATTCAATTCTTGTTACTAGTTTTCATGCTAAAACTAATCCAAATCTTTATCTTCTAACTTGATTCTTGATAGTGTTTAAGTCTAACCAAAGATTGTTTGTTTATCATAAAATAAATAAAAGAAAATTTTATAAGTAGAAATAAGTTTGGAAATTTTCTGGAAACCATAAGAAAATAGAATTGTGTAAGCATTATCAAATTTTCAAATAGCAAAATTTGATATTCCAGGCTTAGAATCTGGAATCTCATTCAAAATAAAGATTTTTAAAACTTAAATCCAAAATTTTAGACTAAGGTTGAAGGAGCAGTTCTGAAATGAACTTAAATGAGAAAATTATGACTTTCTGGTGATATACGTGAGTGTGGAGTTAGGGGTTCTTCCTGGAATTAGAATGGTGATGGGTGATGTTGGGAAAAATGCTTGATATAGTTGCACTGCGTCGTGGTGGAAGCGGCAACGTCTTCTTGTCCAGAACCCTAGTTTTTGATAGGGTTAGTAATCTGGTCTTCTCGTCTTCTACAAACGATCGAGTGCAGTGAGGATTTGAGGGAAGATGGCTTGACTGTATTTGAAGTTGTAGCCAGAGTCATTGCCGTTCCGGTGGGCATAAGGTGGAGGATGAGGCAGTTTACAGGTTTGGGTGAAACATGTTTTCTCTGTTCCAGGTTTTGAATAGGAACTCGAATTCGATTTTGGACTATAGAAGAGTGGATTGATGGTTGTGTTGGAACGAGAGGTTGGACGCCGGCGTAGGGAAGCCACCGGAGGTGGCTGGTGATTGCTGGAGACACGGTGCGCGTGCAAATCTTTGAGCCTGTTGTTTTCTGTGTATAGGGGTGTTTGAAATCGAAGTGTAACTCAGGTATTTTTGTGTTTTGCTCGAAGAAAAGAGTCTGATGACTCGTAGCAGATGTGGGCAGGGTGGGGTTAGTTTGGTACAGGTTTTAGCAGAACCTGTTAATCTGTTTAATTTTAAATATAAAATTTAAAAATGAAGTTAAGTTTTTAAACTCTGAGTCATGTTTAAATCTAGTTTGTATTATAGTTTCAAATGATTTTGAATCCTACAAGTTTTAAAATTTTAAAAGTGGTTCTCAGTTTGAAAAATAAAATATAAAACCTGCAGTTTTCAGAAAAATTAAATTTCATTTTAAAATTTGAATCATGATTCAAAACACCAGTTTGAATCTAAATTTAAGTTCAGTTTCCTTAAGATTTTTGAATCTTTAGGTTTTAAAAATAAATTTGTATTTTAAATAAAAGTTTAAAAATCAAGGTTCAAATCAAAAGTTTATTTTAAGTTTAAATTATAAATGATTTGATTAAGGAATGGTTTCAAGTGTATTGAGTTAAAAATCTGGGATTTGAATAAGGTTTAAAATTTGAATGTTTTTCAAACAAGTTAAATTTAAATTGTTTATTTGAAGTAAATGTGTTTACAAACATTTAATTTGATTTTCCTTTTAAATGAAATCATTAAATGGTTTATAAAGGAAGTTAAATGATTGTTAACTTGAATTTGAAATTTAAATGGTAATGTACTTTAAACTAAATTTTTATTAAATTAAGTATATCAAGATTTATCTTATATAAGTTTAATTTTAAGTAATAAATGGTATTTACATTTATTTTAAAGAATAATAAATGAAATTTAAATTGGTTAATTCTTAACATCATTTTGAATTTTATATTCAAAACGAAATTTGAATTTTAAATTTTAAAATGAAATGTTCTAAGTACATTTTAATATTTATGAAATTATTAATAAGGAATGGATTTCCTTAGAAATTATTAAGATATTTAATATAATTAAATAAATTGGATAATTAAGGAATAACTTATTTATTTAATTTATTTAATTAATAATTTGGGTTAATTTAAATTAGAGATTTATTAAGAAGAAATTAAAGAAAAATTAATTAAAGAATTAACTAAAGTTTATTTAGTAATTAATTAATATGATTAAATTTTAATAATTAATTAGATTGATTAATTAATAAATTGTAAAATTTATTTAAGTTAATTACTTAAGTGAAAGTAATTGAGACATTAATTACTTAATGTAATTAATGAGTTTATTGAGATTGGTTTAAATTAATTTATTTAGTTTAATTAATTTTAAACATAGGATTTGATAATAATTACCTAATGTAATTAATGAAGTGAAATTAGTCAGTGAAGTAATTAAAGATAATTACTAAATGTAATTAATAGATGATATTGGGATTGTTAAAATAATTTGGATTAAATTATTTTTTATAATTAATCAAGTGATTAATTAAAGAAATTAATTAAGGAATAATTAATTTGATAAGTAATTAAGGGTAGTTAATTACAGAATGAGATTAATCAAAGGTGATTAATAATTATGGATTAAGTGAGATTAATTACTGAAAGTAATTAATTTAATAGAGTAATTAATTAAACATAATTAAGGATCATTAATTAATATAATCAATGATGTAATTAAGATTGATTAATTAATATTAATTAATCAGTAATAAGTAATTAAGAATAATTAATTAATTGTAATTAATTAAGGTTAAATGTAATTAATTATAGTTAATTAATTTATGAAGTAATTAAAGGTTAATTACTGTATTTGGTTTAGAGTAATTAATTTTGTGAAATTAATTAAAGTATAATTAATCAGGATTTATTAATTAAGATGATAAATCAGAGGTTAATCAATGATAAATGTTAAATTAATTCAATTTAAATTAATTATAAATTACTGTAATTAATTCAATTTAAATTAATTATAAATTGCTGTAATTAATTTAATTCATTTTAAATTAATTATAAATGGTATGATTATAAGTCATTGCTTATGGATGATTGATATTGATTACTTTAATGGTTTGAATCTCAGAGATGAGATTAGTAATGTTGATTGATATGGATGCATTGGTTGCGTTGTGATATTGATATGGATTATCTTTTGATAATGATAAATGTTGATTATCTGTTGTGAATCTACGAATTATCTATCTGTGTATATATAGATAATATAATTAAATTGTTTTAAACTATGAAACAACTTGGACCTAAAAGACACGCTTTGGATTTCGATGAGACCGGGATCGTGTTTCCATATTTGGATATCCGAAAACCACATCGATCCAAATTAACGATAGGTCGTGAATCTTATATGAAGAATGAAGACTCGAGGTGTAAGGGCTATACGTCAGTATAACTCTGTGGGTGATTACGTAATGAGTTTGACGGAATAGTACTTATAGATTCGAGATGGAGATTTAGAGTATAAGGGTTATCGTCGTTAACTCTGAGGGTGATTCCAAAACGAGTGTAACGAGATAATGCCTTCGGTTTCGTTCGAACCCGGAACGAACTTGTATGGATTGAATGCTTTCAGAACATCGTCAGGTGGAGCATAAATTCCAGAATTCAACACACGAAATCTAGAAATCATAAAAAGGGGGGAGGCATATCACATGCATGGGAGCATAAAAACTCATCAACATATGTATCACACGAACGGTCGCTATCTCATGGTAGCTAGCCATTAATTTTTGACACACGAACGGCCCGAAGACCATGTGGTGCTACCCACATGTGTGTGTCAAAATCACACTGATGAGGTCTAGACTAACCTTGCAGACAATGAGATATGTGTGAGTCTAAATCACACAAATGGTGTCTAGTCTAACCTCGCAGTTAAAGAGACATCGCACAATTGCTAGTCTAAATCATAAAAATGTTCGTCATGATCATCGAGAAGTGTCAATTACACTAAGTTAATAAATATAAAAGTTTAGCTTCATGTCCCATAACCACTTGCTTAACTTAAATATTTACGAACAAACTGTAAATCTTCACTAGAAAATTGTCACAAGAGATTCAATCGAATAAGTCGAAGAATTAACCGGCAAAGTAAACACAAGCGTTTCATACCACTCGTTTTACTAAGTCGTTTAATTAGATTTCTCATACGAGCTAGGTAAAGGTTTGTATATACTAGTAGATTGGAAAACGGTTTTTAGAAATGAGCTTTGTAATAAAATAGTGTTGAAATCGTTTTGACGAAGGAGTTTTGATGTTTACTACTAGTATTGAAACCTTTATATTTTTAAAGTGACAAATCACAAAAAAAGATTGTAGGAACAATCAATCACTAAAATTCACATCCAAAGACGTGAATAAAATCCAAAGAAATCGATACCGAATCCATCAAAATGGATATTCCCAAAAATCACGAAGAAAAAGTCATCTAAGTCGATAATAAGCGATGATAACAAAAGGGAATCAACACGAATCGATTAAAGTTGGAATTCTCAAGCAAATAGGCAAATAGGCAAAAAGAATGCAGATTCAGACGTCTGAAATCATGGATTCAGACGTCTGAATATGGAAAATAAAATATTTTCCAAACCAGATGTTAACGCTAAAATGTGAACGCTAACACCCCGGTATGTGAAGTGTAGTTGTGAAAGCACCACCCGATAGATCGGGAAAGAATTACAAGCAAGTAATAGCGAAAAGCAGTAAACAACAACAATTTTATAGTGGTTCGGCTTAAGGGTATAGCCTACGTCCACTCTAAGTACTTTTATTAATAATCCCTTTACAAGCTGATACAATTCTTCTCAAGTACAATATACTTCAAGTTACAAGTGATTTGGAACAAGTAGCTTAAGCTTCCATGTCGATTAAAGTCCTTGAATTCATGTTGAAGATGTGTGGTTTCTTCGTGAAGTTCTTTGATGTATTCCTCTAATCTTGAAAGCTCTAAGTGTTGATGTAGTTCTCAATGCAGCAAGGTAACGGTGTATGAAGAGAATGTGCCAAAAGTCCTTTGAATGTTGGAGGTGGTCGCCTATTTATAGAGAGTTCTGGTCTGGAATTATTGCCAAGTCCTAAGTCGTGGCCGACTTAAGATAAGTCGTAGCCGGTTTAAGGTGAGTCGTGGCCGGTTTAAGGTGAGTCATGGCTGATTCATCTGGCCCCTTCACGGCTTCACGAGAGTTCATTTGTACAAGTCCTAGGTCGCCTCCGAGTCAACACACCTCTTCTCAATAATGTGGCATCGGACTTATATTCAGTGGCCTTGGTTCGTGAACGACTTAACATAGGTCATAGGTCGGTCGCGACTTAGGTGTAGTTCATGATCTTGTCCCTGTTCTAAGTGGTTAGATCGGTAAATTCTATGGATGGTTAGGTCGTCTTCTGTCTTAGGTCGGTAGCTATCTTAGGTCGGTAGCCATCTTGTTAAGTTTTAGGTCGGCA
The DNA here is from genome assembly GCA_030765085.1 of Allium cepa. Classification (NCBI taxonomy): domain Eukaryota; kingdom Viridiplantae; phylum Streptophyta; class Magnoliopsida; order Asparagales; family Amaryllidaceae; genus Allium; species Allium cepa. Next base: position 789,730,213 of record CM060937.1, on the reverse strand, counting down.
ACTGTTTAGCCCTAAGTCGGTATCCATTTGGGCCTTAAGTCGGCATCTCCTTAGCCTGTTAGGTCGGCACCTCTTCGAGTCTCAAGTCGGCATGCTACTCAAGCTCCTTAGGTCGGTATCCCTTCGTGCCTTAGGTCGGTCTCCCTGATAAGGCAGTTAGGTCGGCAACCAGTTGAGTCGGTAGCCTTGTTAAAGTATTAAGTCGTCACCCTTGTTGAACTGTTAGGTCGGCAACCTTTCGAGTTGCTAAGTCGACACCGGGGCAGAGTTAACAATTGCCCCTCGAAGTATACGCCTACCGGTTAGGTCGTGTGCTTCGATATCTTCTAACTCGGCCATTCTTTAAGTTGGTAGGTCGTACGCGACCTAACAGTTGAGTCGTAACATACTGCTTCATATCCCTTTACTGCAAGGTATAAATCACATCTCCTTCTTCCTTCTCACTACCTATTTCTCTGATTCTGCCATTAAAAATCTTCCGAGCTCAAAAAGGCGATTTAATTCCAATTATCCACCGACAACCTCTGCTATTCATTGCGTAAGTAAACCCTCTTCTTCGATTATAGATCATTCGTTGGTTCATGAATTCTGTTACTTAAACCGTTTGCTTGCGCGATGTTCCATCGCAAATCTTATTACACCAATGGCTGATGGAGTTTAGGTTGCTCGGTTCGATTTCGACTGATCGATGGGACGATGAAGATGGTTTACTGATTTAGGCTAGCTGATTTTGATTCGTGCTAGGATTGCAAGGCGCTGACTTTGCAGAGGTTTCGAATTGATGTCTTGGATGATCCGAATGCATGAAATAGGATAAATGAAGTGAGAATTTTTTGGTTGAGGGAGTAGCTAACGGGTTAACAGGTTGAGCGGGGCGAGGTATTGATTTAGATACGACCTGGTGATTTTAGGGGGCTTGGCTTTTGGCTGACCCAATTCTTAAATCGTGGCCGTGCTAGCACTTGAGGGAGATCTACCGACCTAACCTTCTGCCAATCTAAGCCTTAAAACTGTGGCCGAGTTAATCCTTCAATCGTAGCCGAGTTAAGCCTTCAAACCGTGACCGAGTTGACACTTAAACCGTTGCCGAGTTAACACTTAGAGGATTTCACACCACTTCTTGAACCAGAGCCTTTCTCTCTTACTATCCTCCACGACCTAAAGGACTGCCGCTTTAAGGAACCAGAAACTTAACCTTAACTCGCGAGAAATTCCTTGGGTCGCAGCCGAGTTAACACTTGGATGCCCAACTCGAATTCCCACTTAAAAGCATAGTTCCAATTTGAATTCTTAACTTGATCTACTGTACTAAACAGATGAAATTCTGGATTGTTTTAACCTTGTTGCTTTATTTCATAGACCACATTGTCTCATAGGCTAACAACCTGCTGAAAACAACAATCACAAAGACCAAGGCGAATATATTGCCATTGACTGCCCACATCAAATGACATATTAGTTGACATAAAGTAATCGATTTAAATACACTGTATGAAATGCTGTGAACCAATCAACTAAAGTGAAATATTAATGCAAAGCATCGCTAACTTGAACTGATTTGCTTGCATCAACATCTTACTTGCATATTTAGGCTTAAAACAATAGTCCCTGAATTTCGTAACTAACAAATGCTTGCTAGTTTTCATTCCAGTTATATTCGTTTACTGCTTGATTGATTTTACACAACACTTCACACACTTTAGGAAACGTGCACCTTCATGTTTGAATACCCAGTTGTTTATGTAGAATGACTTCCCACCGAGAAGAAGAAGTGGTGACTCAAGAGGAAGAAACTTTCCCGATAGCTGTTCCCATAGAGAATCCTCCGGAGAGAACCTCGACTATTCTATCTTTGAGAGCGTTTATTCAGCTGCGCACTCAATTTGGCTTTGCTGAAAGTGATGTCCAACTCCCTGGGCCAAGTGATACTGCTGACAATCCTCCCCATGGTTTTGTTGCAGTCAACCGCCAAATGTGCTTAAGTGGGGCGATTCCTCCTTTTAACGACTTCCTTCGAATTCTTCTCCTTCGGTTGACGATCTCTCCGTTCCAACTTCATCCTAATGGCTATGCCATCTTGATGGGGTTGTGTGTTTTGTTCAGAAGAACTCTCGATCGCCTACCGAGTTTTGAAGAAATCCGTTATCTGTGCTCGTTTGCAAAGAGTAAAGATCATCCTTCCCTTATTATTGTGAGAAGTGCTAGAAGCCGCAAGCTCATCTCCGATCTTACTGAAAGCGTTCATGGATTTTTGAACCAGTTTTTCTTTGCCCGCTGTCCCCTAGGGTTTTACGCCATCTGGAGAGTAAGAAGTAAGATTAGTGTTTTATTTCTTCCGTTTTGAAACCTTTTCGAGATCCGAACTTTCAGTTGCTAATTTCATTCTTTGTCCCTTTCAGCACTTCCTCTCCCTTCTAGAGATCCAATTCATAAGCAAGTTTTTGAGAGGTTGAGTGCCGTGGCCGCAGAAGAGAGGAGCATAAAATTTCTATTGAGGGATGAATTTTTACATCAACATGGGCTTCTACACGCTTCTCGCTCTATGCATGCTCATGAAGTTCCAACGGAAGTCCCTGATTCTCCGATAAAGACTCCTGAGTCTTCGCTAGTGAAGTGCTCCACTTCTGTTGATGTTGCGGGGCCATCTGATAAACTTGCCCCGGTTATCGAAGAAGAAGAGCCTCTGGGATCTTCCCATCATTCACAAGATTCTGGTGAAAAGGCTAAGAAATCCAGTCCTATCAAGCAAAGCGGGGACGATACCTTCAAAGGATTGAGCGACCTCTTCGCTACTTCACAAGAGATCTTCAAAGATGACCCTACTACTGCCGGGATTTCTTCTTCAGTAGTTGAAGCTACTTCTATTTTGCAACAGTCGCCGTCGACTCAAGAGTTGACGTTAACTATTACACCCACAACCACTCCCCAAATAAAGAGTGGTTCGGAGATTGATGCGCGTAGTTTGCACATCACACACACTTAGAATTCCTGGCACTTTTATGCTCTTTTTTATTTGAAAAGTTCTCAAGTTTTGTTTCTTCTTTTTAAATTTTAGGTTTACCAATGAGGCGAGGCAGCTCGTACTATGGTGACTTTAAGCGATATGGGAAACGCAGCCAGTATGGCTATCAATCCTATCCTCCTATTCATAGAGAGACTGATGAAGAAAGGGCAGCCCGGAAGGCTCGGGAAAGACGTGATTATGAAGAACGCTTTGGAAGACCAGATAGTCGACATGATTCCTCCCACAGAGAGAGTGACTCCCTTAAACGCAAATCTCATGATGATAGAGGGAAGAGTCACACAACTGATGACTCGAGCAAACGAGCCAAAGTTATTGAGGAGCCAATGCCTGTGCCTTCAGAGAAGATTACTGCCCCTACTTCTTCTCAATCTCCTGCCCCTTCCCCTACTGATATCCAAGCAATCATTAATAGGCCATCTTTCCAAGTTGGACCAGGTCCAGCCACTCTTCAACGCCGATTTCCTAATTGGTGTTTAAAAGGAGTTCGCTTCGACCTCAATCTGGTTCCGATAGATAAAAATGCTATGCTACGGAACCTTGATGCAGTCAGAACCGATATTGAGAGGATGTCATCTTGGCAGAAACTCGTTGATGAGCTCCAAAGGGTGAATAGGGCCAATCTTGAAGCTATACTTACCATGGAGAACGACAAAACTGAATGGCAAAAGATCCTCAAGCAGCATGATGCAGAAATGAGGAGTATTGCTGATTACAATGAGAAACTCGAGGCAGAAGTTGGGAAACTTAAAGAAGAGCTCACTACTTCTTCCACCTCTTATTCTCAAAGGGAGAGTGTGCTTCTTCAACAGGTGCGGGATGCTCATGCCGCGCAAAGGGATGCTGAGGCTAAGGCTGATGGGTTGGAGCAGATTATAGAGAGCAACCGTACTGAAATCACTCAGTTGCGAGGACAAACTGGCCTTCAGGCTGCAGAGATTGAAAAATTGAAAGCCCAGTTATCCAAAGTCGAGAGAGAGCGGGATGAGGCTGTTGCGGGTAGAATTGCAGCTGAAGAGGCCCATGAAGCTACCAAAGCTGATATTGGCTCGACACTATTTGATTTCTACTTGCAATGTATATTAGGGCGTGGCAGTCTTGCATTCCTGGGCCCCAAGTATGAGATTACCCTGGCCGAAGTGTGGGAGGCCGCACTAGATATGTTTAAAGGGGTCGGGTACATTGAAGAGGAGTTGGAGGTGCACTACTTAGACTTTGAGGCTCGCGTAGCCCTTGCCAGAGGGAAAGAGCAACTCGCCAGATCGCGGGTTGAAATAGTGGGGGAAGAGCATCAAGAAAAAGAAACAAATTTGACTGTTCCTGTCCCTCCTTCAACTTCGGTCGATGCCGGCATTATTGGCTCTAGCTCTTATGTACCGATCCCTGCTCAAACTGATACCGGGGCCAAAATTATTCAAGTTACAGATGAATCGCAAGAGAGTGCTGAAGCCCCGGACTATGAAATTGATGTAATAAAGACAACTTCTGCAGGTAACTCCACTGTAAATTTCGCTCAAGTGGATTGCTCATTTATTTCACATGGGTTTAATGAGCTCCTTGACTATTTTCTCAACCTTGATGAGTCTTCATCTCCTCTCTTTACTGACTTTAACCTCTTTTCTTCTACAGAGAAAGTATCAAGCACCGCTCAGATTTATCCTCCTCCAATTATCCCTCCTCCGTCTCTCCAGGTGGCTCCTCCTTCTGCTTCTCAGCCCGGGTCGCAAGAGGAACAAATAGAAGCCCTCCATGGTTTAGACGATCCCATCGCTTCGCAGGAGCATAGAGACGAGGGACTTGTGGGAGGTGAGATATCCCCGGAGCGGATCCCTTCTGATGACATAACTTTGTCTAAACTTGCCACTCCGGGAAGTGAGTCTTCCTCAAAGAAAAGAAAGAAGCATGGGACACCGAAGAGGAGGGGGAAGAAAATTATCACCACTGAAGAGGAACCGGAAATTGCACCGGTTGCACCTCCCTCTCCTTCTTCCCTTATGCCTTCAGACCAACCTGAAAGACCTGAAAAGCTAACCACTCGGCCGGGTAAAGGGTCTAAAGGTGGCAAGAAGAAATGAAGAGTTGAGCTTTTTGATTCCTTTTTTGTGTAATGGTCGGATGTTGTGCAGGCACCGGCCCCTGCTTTTTATTTTGAAACCTGTATCTGCAATATCTCTGAGGAGGGATTTTTCACGTTTCAACACTTGGAAGTTTTATTTCAATCTCGGTGAAACGTGTACCTCCAAAGAGTTATGCCTTAGAAATCCTTTTCACGTTTCAACACTTGGAAGTTTTATTTCAATCTCGGTGAAACATAGGTTTCCGAAGAAGTCTTTCTTCTTAATTGCGCCTCCGAAGAGGTCTTTATTTTGTTTGTATTTCAACTCGGGTGAAGTGAAATTCCGAAGAGCGGCTGTTACACTTCAACTCCTGGTGAAATGTGCCTCCGAAGAGGTCTTTCTTTTGTTTGCATTTCAACTCTGGTGAAGTGAAATTCCGAAGAGCGGCTGTTACACTTCAACTCCTGGTGAAATGTGCCTCCAAAGAGGTCTTTCTTTTGTTTGCATTTCAACTCTGGTGAAGTGAAATTCCGAAGAGCGGCTGTTACACTTCAACTCCTGGTGAAATGTGCCTCCGAAGAGGTCTTTCTTTTGTTTGCATTTCAACTCTGGTGAAGTGAAATTCCGAAGAGCGGCTGTTACACTTCAACTCCTGGTGAAATGTGCCTCAAAGAGGGTTTTCATTGCCTGGAAGTTACTCTCTCATGGTTGGAGGGTCATGACTCCTCCAATCTTTTTTGTTGAGTAGAGAACTTTCTTTTTTGTGGCATATGACCCATTAGAGGTCTTTATCCTCCGAAGAGTTGTGCCTCCGAAGAGGACTTGTGCCGCCAATGATGGTTTTTGGTTGTATTCTTGTCTTCTTGCTTATGCCTTTTCAGCGATCCTTTTTTTTTCTTTTCAAGTTTTCATTCCCCTTTTCTCGCAAGTAGCTTGTTTAATCCAAGGAAGTGTACTTCATTGTCAGGCAAGTTCGTGAGAACGGGCACTAGCTTCCTAATTGGACGTTTGTTCGTTCAAACAATCTCAATTTATTAGCAAGGGCTCGTTTCTATCGAAATCATAAGCCGCTCAATTGAAGTATTTCCTATCTAGGATTTGAATTCGGGGCCTTTATGACTTGAAATTTGTTTGTTGAATGATGGTGATAATCACTCGGTCTTATTATGCGCAAGTTTTATTTCCATTGTCTGCAAAAATTTAAATCGACATTTCAGCAATACATTTTATGTACTTTTATATCGAAAATAAAGCAAACATGTAATAATAATAAGGAACACAAGATTTATAGTGGTTCGGCCAGAAATTTGGGCCTACATCCACTTTATATTCATTCATTATTCACTTGCATCAGTTTTACAATTGCTCTCAATTACAAGAATCATACATTCACAACTCTTTTACATTATTTCAACAAAATTTTCAAGTAAAATATGGACGCAAGTGATTGCTGTTCCATGCCCTTGGAATTTGAACTCCTTCAACAGTAGTGAGTTTGAATGTGCCGTCAAGAAGCTTCTGACCTATCACATATGGTCCTTCCCAATTGGGCCCAAACACACCTGTCGCGGTCATAATTCTTTTCAGGACTAGATCTCCAATTTCAAAGCTGCGTTGACGAACTTTGGAATTGAAATGTCTGGCTATCCTTTGCTGATGAGCTGCAACTCTGAGGTTAGCTTCATCTCTTTTTTCATCAAGGAGATCCAGCGCTTCAAGTTGTAGCTTTTCATTTTCTGCTTGATTGAAATGGATTCTTCTGTGTGAAGGGAACTCTGTTTCAACCGGGATCATTGCTTCCGATCCGTATGCTAACGAAAAAGGAGTATGCCCAGTCGCAGTTTTGTGAGTAGTTCTGTATGCCCATAGTGCAAGTGGTAGTTTATCGACCCAACCACCTTTTGCTCTTTCGAGTTGCTTTTTGATGGTTGATTTGATGATCTTGTTTACTGCTTCCACTTGCCCGTTTGCCTGCGGATGAGCTACTGCCGAAAAGCTTTTCTGGATTTTGAATCATTTGCAAAAATCCTGGAATTCCTCGCTTTCAAACTGAGTACCATTGTCTGTGATTATTTTCTGAGGCACACCGTATCTGCAAATGATATTCTTGGTCACAAAGCTTATCATTTTCTTAGAAGTGATAGTAGCCAATGGTTCAGCTTCAGCCCATTTAGTAAAGTAATCAACTGCAACAATAGCATATTTAATCCCTGATTTGGCAGTTGGTAGCGGCCCAATGAGATCCATTCCCCAAATTGCAAACGGCCATGGACTGACCATCTGTGTGAGTTCGGTAGAAGGTGCTCTAGGAATTTTGGCAAATCTTTGGCATCTGTCACATTTTCGGGAGTAATCTGCAGCATCTCGATTAATTTCTGGCCAAAAATATTCGTATCGGAGAATTTTCTTTGCTAATGTTTGGCCACCTGAATGATCACCACATTCGCCTCCATGTACCTCAGCTAGGATTGTTTTGGACTCTTCCCTGGATACACATCGAAGTAAAGGCATTAAGAATCCCCGTCTGTACAATCGGCCATCCTGAATTACATAGCGAGAGGTTTTCCTTAGTAGTTTTTGTCTCTCTCTCGCATTTTCTTGCAGAGAGCCGTTGAGTAGGTAATCTAATATTGGAGTCATCCACGATTCTTGTTCTTGAGATACATTCATAATCCAGTCTATATCCATCTCGTCTATACTTGGTGCTGAGAGGACTTCTACGGGAACCAATCCCAATAGTTGAGCTTCACCAGAGCTTGAATACTTTGCGAGGGAATCTGCCTTCGTATTCTCTTCCCGGGGAATATGGCTTATTGAATAATGATCGAGTTCACATAGAAGTTCCCAAGCTTTTGACAAGTAGGAAGGCAAGTTTCCACCTTTTGTTTGAAATTCCTTCTTGACTTGGCATACAATAAGCTGAGAATCACTGAAGATCTGTAATGCTCGAATGTTTAGCTCTTTAGCGATTTTCAGACCTGCAATAAGAGCTTCATATTCTGCTTCATTGTTTGTTGAAGGAAATTCCAATCTTAGTGCATAACATAATGATCGACCTTCAGGAGTTTCAAGTACCACTCCGGCTCCAGAACAGTAGTCATTTCTTGCGCCATCAACATACATCTTCCACTGGATTGGGGAATCATTGATCGTTTCTTCCTCACCATTATCTTTCTCTGTGAATTCTGCAATGAAATCAGCTAAAGCTTGTCCGTTGATTGCTTTTCGAGGGTGATAAGTGATGTCATATTGACTGAGTTCAATGTTCCATTTTAGAAGACGACCCGAAGTTTCAGGGCGAAATAGGACTTGCTTTAGAGGTTGATCAGTGAGTACTCTGATAGGATGAGCTTGGAAATATTGCCTCAGTTTCCTTGATGCAATCAGTAGGCAATAGGCGAGTTTTTCCAACTTGGAGTAATTCAGCTCTGCCCCAGTGAGTCTTTTGCTGATATAGTAAACCGGATGTTGAATCCTTTTGTCTTCCCGTATCAGCGCTGCACTTAGAGCATGAGATGATACTGCCAAGTATATAAGAAGATCCTCACCATTGCCTGGCCTAGAAAGTATTGGAGGCGTTTCCATATGACGGATCAACTCATCGAAGGCTTTTTGGCATTCGGAAGTCCATTCAAAATTCTTCTTTCCTTTCTTCAGGGCGTCAAAGAATGGGATGCATTTATCAGTGGCTTTGGAAATGAACCGACTCAGGGCGGCGACCTTTCTATTGAGACTCTGCAATTCCTTCTTCGTTCTAGGAGCTTTAACTTCTTTTAAGGCAGTAATTTGAGCTGGACTAGCCTCAATGCCCCTAGCACTAACAATGAAACCTAAGAACTTTCCGGACTCGACCCCAAATGTACATTTCAGAGGGTTAAGCTTCATTCTGTATTTCCGGAGGACTGCGAACATTTCTGCTAAGTGTTCAATGTGATCCACTGCTTTCTTAGACTTTACTAACATGTCGTCGACGTAGACTTCCATAGTTTTGCCCAATTGCGGTTTGAACATAGCATTAACAAGTCTTTGGTAGGTTGCCCCTGCATTTTTCAATCCGAAGGGCATAACTCTGTAGCAATAAAGACCAACATCGGTGATAAAGCTCGTGTCCTCCTGATCAGGTTCATGCATCATGATCTGGTTGTATCCGGAGTAGGCATCCATGAAAGACAACAACTCATGCCCCGCTGTTCCATCTACCAGTTGGTCGATCCTGGGTAAAGGGAAGCAATCTTTGGGGCAAGCCTTGTTTAGATCGGAAAAATCGATGCACACTCTCCATTTTCCATTAGCTTTCTTGACCAGCACAGGATTTGAAACCCAATTCGGATATGTAGATTCTTTGATGAAGTTATTTTCCATGAGTCGATCAACTTCTTCTTTTAATGCTGCTGACCTTTCTGGACCTTGGGTTCTTCTTTTCTGTTTAACTGGCGTAAACTTTGGGTCAATATTCAAAGCGTGTACTGCAACTTCTGGAGATATTCCACACATATCGGCATGAGTCCAAGCAAAGACATCCAGATTTGCTTTCAGGAAAGATATCAAGATATTCTGAATTGACACATTAAGCTGTGAACCCACATTCAACACCTTATTTGGGTCCTTCGGGTCAACAGGTACCGGAACTGTCGTTTCCACCGGTACCACTCTATTCTCCCCTGCATTGGCTTTTCTGGGATCCATTTCTTTCCGTGCCCCGCTGTGCTCGCCAGTGCAGGGTCCGCCCCGTAATTGCTACAAGGCTGGTTCCTTGATGCGGACTGGGGTTGCCGCATCCTTTCCCATTTCTCTTTTTCTTGACTCTCGCAGTTCTGTCAAATAGCACTCTCGCGCAGCATTTTGATCCCCTTTTATAACTCCTACTCCATTGTCAGTAGGGAATTTAATAGTGAGGCACCACGGGGCTAGGATAGCTTTGAATGCTGCGAGTGTTGGACGGCCAAGAAAAGCATTATAAGCAGAAAACTCATCGACAATCACAAATGTTTGCTTGCGGACCACTTTCCTTTCTGCTTCCCCAAGTTCTACAAGCAGATCGATGGTCCCAATTGGTTGCTTTGGCTCCCCGGTGAAGCCAGCGATCTTCTGTGATGAGGCTTGTACATCGATCATAGGGATTTTCATCTGGTCAAATGTCTTCTTGAAGAGGATATTACATGATGCTCCGCAGTCAATGAGGACTCTTCTGACAATGGCCGGTCCAATACCAGCCGAGATGACCAAGGGATCTAGGGTAGGAGCTTCTACACCTGTGGAATCTCTGGCTCTGAAAACAATATCATCGCTGAAAGTTTTCTGTTGTTTCAGGGGCGTAGTGTCTTCTAAAACAAAGACGTCTTCTTCGGCTGGAGCATATTTCAAAGCCCTGGAATATCTCTCCATCTCACCCTAGCTCTTGCCAGCTGGGTGAGGCCCTCCTGTAATGACATTGATAACGGGCCTTCCAGATTCATGTCCCGTAGCTTTCTCACCAGTCCTAGGCTGATGAACAGGAACCTCTTGAATTAGGTACAGGGGAAGCGGAGGTTCCCTCTTGAATGTTTCCAGATCTGACAGATCTACTTTTCCTTCCAGGAGCCATAATCTCAGATAGACTTCTAGTTTTTAAGGAAATTCTTTCTACAAATCTCTGTGAATCAATGATGACAGTTTTCCTGAGTTGGGTTCTCAGTGAAAGCACCAAAAATGTTAACGCTAAAATGTGAACGCTAACACCCCGGTATGTGAAGTGTAGTTGTGAAAGCACCACCCGATAGATCGGGAAAGAATTACAAGCAAGTAATAGCGAAAAAAAGTAAACAACAACAATTTTATAGTGGTTCGGCTTAAGGGTATAGCCTACGTCCACTCTAAGTACTTTTATTAATAATCCCGTTACAAGCTGATACAATTCTTCTCAAGTACAATATATTTCAAGTTACAAGTGATTTGGAACAAGTAGCTTAAGCTTCCATGTCGATTAAAGTCCTTGAATTCATGTTGAAGATGTGTGGTTTCTTCGTGAAGTTCTTTGATGTATTCCTCTAATCTTGAAAGCTCTAAGTGTTGATGTAGTTCTCAATGCAGCAAGGTAACGGTGTATGAAGAGAATGTGCCAAAAGTCCTTTGAATGTTGGAGGTGGTCGCCTATTTATAGAGAGTTCTGGTCTGGAATTATTGCCAAGTCCTAAGTCGTGGCCGACTTAAGATAAGTCGTAGCCGGTTTAAGGTGAGTCGTGGCCGGTTTAAGGTGAGTCGTGGCTAATTCATCTGGCCCCTTCACGGCTTCACGAGAGTTCATTTGTACAAGTCCTTGGTCGCCTCCGAGTCAACACACCTCTTCTCAATAATGTGGCATCGGACTTATATTCAGTGGCCTTGGGTCGTGAACGACTTAACATAGGTCATAGGTCGGTCGCGACTTAGGTGTAGTTCATGATCTTGTCCCTGTTCTAAGTGGTTAGATCGGTAAATTCTCTGGATGGTTAGGTCGTCTTCTGTCTTAGGTCGGTAGCTATCTTAGGTCGGTAGCCATCTTGTTAAGTTTTAGGTCGGCAACTGTTTAGCCCTAAGTCGGTATCCATTTGGGCCTTAAGTCGGCATCTCCTTAGCCTGTTAGGTCGGCACCTCTTCGAGTCTCAAGTCGGCATGCTACTCAAGCTCCTTAGGTTGGTATCCCTTCGTGCCTTAGGTCGGTCTCCCTGATAAGGCAGTTAGGTCGGCAACCAGTTGAGTCGGTAGCCTTGTTAAAGTATTAGGTCGTCACCCTTGTTGAACTGTTAGGTCGTCAACCTTTCGAGTTGCTAAGTCGACACCGGGGCAGAGTTAACACCAGAATTCAGACGTCTGAATCGTTGATTTCAGACGTCTGAAATAGGCACTTTTTAGCCTATTTCCATTCTGGTTCCAAATGAACCAATTCAGACGTCTGAAATATAGATTCAGACGTCTGAATACTGGGGAATAAAAATTCCCAGTATTCAGACGTCTGAATACTACATTTCAGACGTCTGAATAAAGGGGTCAGGGCATTCCCTGAACCTAGGCCAAAAATGGTCAAACGGATACCGGAAGCGATCGATCGAGCGACAACGACCAAGGGTTTACGCCAAGCGACAACCCAGCCTTAACGGCTTTTCGATACGCCTCAAATATCAATGTCCAAATATCCATAAAAGGATTTTCATAGATTTTGATTTCAAAGCACTAAAAATTAGATTATACACCAAGTCAATACAAACCAAAATCAATTGCACAAGAATAAGTGTTAGGAATTCATACCTAATAATCGAAGATAATTATAGACTAAGATGTGAGATAAAAATCTCACCTTTGAACCCAAATTAATTAAGAAGAAGCTTGAAAGCAAAGGAAGATCAACCACACTTCAATCCCAACTCAAGAAGCTTGATTCTAAGCTTAAAAGAGAAATATTTCCCAAATTAGGTTTGGGAAATCTCTGAAATTGGAAGGAGAATGAGTTGGAGAAGAAGAAGGAGATGCTTACCAATGGGTTCTCTTGAATTTGGAGCTAGAAGTTGGATTTGCTAATGAAGACTAGGGCTTGGAGTTTTAATTTCCTCTTCTTTCCCCCATTTTTGCTTTAGCTTGAAGTGTTAGGAATATGAAATGAAGAGTTGGAGTGAACCTAGAGTCATAAGATGGAACATTGGGCTGAAACCCAAACTCAAACCCAAAGTGAAAAAGTAGCAAAACTTTACTAACTCCAAACATATCGAAGCTTATACTCAAAAAGGTTGCAAACGGCATTTTGAACTCAATGGAAGGGGTCTCGAGTCCCAATTCGACTGTTTGCAAAAAGTAGGTTTTCGAACAAAAATCCGAAGAATGATGAAATATTTAAATACACAATCGATAAATATGCGAGCTGTTACTTTACACTTAGTAATTAATCTTTATTTAATCTCATTCATTAATTAATTAATCCCATTAATTAATTAACTAAATAATTAAGTAATTAACTCTTAATTACTTACACAAGTAATTATCTTCTAATTACTTCATTAATAAATCTTGGTTACTCTTTTTATTAATTACTTAATTAATTCCATCATTAAATTTCTTAATTCATTAATTAATTAATTATTCCATAATTAATTAATTTCAAATTAATTATATTAATTAATTTCTTAGTTAATAATATCATGTGATTATTCATTAATCACTTCCACTTTAATTACTCCCATGAGTAATCCCCTTCTTAATTACATTCAATTATTAACTATTAATTACTTCAGTAAGTAATTACACTTAATTAATCCACAATTAAGTGATTATTTAAAATTAAATAAATAATTAACTAATTTTTTTAAAATTAATTAAACAATTAATTAATTAAAATCTTATATTTGAAAATCCTCAATTAATTAAGAAACATTAATCTTAATTAAACCTTACTTAATTACAAATCATATTAAATCAAGTATTCTTAAGTTAATAACAAAGATAAATTAACCCTATTTATCCTCATAATTAAATTATTTGAATTCATCAAATTTTTAATAACTTAAAATCAAATTTTTCTATTTGGATTTTAAAATCATAATAATAACCTTATTTGAAAATACGAAATTTAGAAACAAATTTCAAAATTAAAAACACTTTAAACATCTAATTTAATCTTATTTATTTCAAATAAAATTAGAAAACTTTAGTTTTTAAATCATTACTTAAAATTTTAACTTGAACTTTGATTTGATATTTAAATTCAAAATTGAACTACAAAATTTAATTAGACATTATTTTCAAAAAAAATCATCCTAAAAAATTTTAATTTTTTTGAAAATAAATTCAATTATCACTTTTAAATGTTTGATTTACTTTTACTTTAAAACAACAAGTTTAACTTTGTATTTTGTTTCCTTTATAAACTTGTTTTACAACTTAAACTTGATTTTTGTTTATTTTAAACAACAAGTATTAACTTAGTATATTTATTTCCATAACACTTGTTTACAATTATTGAAGCTTGCTCTCTCAATTATTCAAACTTGAGTTACTTAGCATTTGTCTTCAATTTATTCGATAACAAGTTTATAGTTCAGCAATATTATCTTCCAAACTACGATACTAAACAAAGAACATCCACCCTAAAACCCGAGGTAAACCTAGCAGTAACACGCATACTACCCGAGACAACCCAGCACCTCCCCTCTTCGAGTCGCACACGAGCATAACGCGACAGTTTCTTCGAGTTCTTTCGTCTTCCCCAGTTCGAAAAACTCCCCTGACCAAACCGTGCACACTTACGTGCATGTGCACCTAGCACATCACCTCTTGCCACCAACGTTCATCGCGATCAACGTCGACGATCACAAGAACGCACGTGAACACGAATCTAAACCCAGATCCATCAAATATCCATCAAAACGAAAATCGACCCTGAAGCTCAATAACTGCAGAACGATCAACCACCCAAAACCCTCAACGCCGATCACCTCGCCACCGTTACACCTCGGCGTCACCACCATCGAAAGCCAAAACCTCAAGCTCCAACATTCCCAAACGCAATCGAATCTCGATTCATTATTCATGTCGCAAATGACATTACGGTTAATTCGAACAGAAACTTACTTAAAACCCTAATTTGCTAAATTCCTAACTCCTCGGCCATTAGAAAAATTTTAGGGTATTTTTACCATGATCTATGATTCACAAACATGCTTTAAACAAAATTCAAGCTTCGATTATCATGCCAAACAATGGCAATCACCAAAACCCCCAAAAACATTCAAACCAAGAATTCAACTTAATTTCACAGTTAAAAATTATGATACCAACTCTAAAAATCCTAACTTTCCCATTGTAATTCGATTATAAATTCAAAACTAGAAATTTAAATTACAAATTTTTTGCCCAAATTTGATTTTTTACCGTAAATTGAAAATTTTGAGTAACTCTTTCAAATTTAAACCCTATAATTATTTTTAGATGATAAATTATGTAGTTACAAACAATTTTCATTTACAAATCACAGTCCAATTTGTATCCAAAATCAAGTTATTAATTTTAAAAAGATAAAAAAAACAACCTGTATAACAACAGTATACATATACAAGCATTCACCATATTTTTTTCCATTTTTATTTTATAAACTCACATGCAGATAAACATATATATATATATATATATATATATATATATATATATCATCTAAATCAAATACACTTGCATGCAACATCCAATCAAAGATTTTATCATAACTGATTTTAAAATAGGATTTACTCACCATTTTATTTGCAGAGCAGATACTTGAATTTTCCAGGCCTGAATCTTGGATTTTGAAAAAGCTTTTAATTGCTGTTGTAAAATCCATCTGCATGCTTTGAAGATTGAAACTGTAGATCTTCATGCACTACAGG
The DNA here is from genome assembly GCA_030765085.1 of Allium cepa. Lineage (NCBI taxonomy): Eukaryota > Viridiplantae > Streptophyta > Magnoliopsida > Asparagales > Amaryllidaceae > Allium > Allium cepa. The sequence continues at coordinate 789,714,770 of CM060937.1, read as the reverse complement.
TTTGAAAGTTCCAGATTGAACATCATTTTTGAAATGCAGGTTGATTGAAGTTGCAGATTGAATTGTTGTAGATTTTAAATTTTTGCAGATTGAAGTTTGAAGTTGCAGTTTTTAATTTCAGATTTGAAGAATGTTTTACTGATTGCCATTTTTTTAATAGAATGAAGTAAAGAAAATAGGTTGAAGAAAGTATGGAAAATGAAAGAGAGAAACAAATTTTCTCTTATGTGTTTAAATTTGTAAAAAAAAAGAAATAAAAGCCACTTGTAAAAAAAATTGAACAAATGTCACATAATTAGCTTAATAGGTTTACATGTGTTATTAAGATATGTTTATATGGTTACACATGTTTTTAAGTGTTTTAATAAACTTTTATTTAATTTAAATGTAAATCTAAACTTACATTTATAATTTACTTTATTAAGGAAATGTTCTAAAATTAGTTATATTATAAATATACATCTTATACATGTATTTAAATTCTAAACATTTGTATTTATACACTTATAACCATTTAAAATTAAGCATTTTAAAAGAAAACAAAAATAAAACTTTGATTAAATCCTATTTAAACTATCATCTTAAAAATAAATAATTATCTTATATTTTGAAAAGAAATGAATTAATCTTTAAATTAACTTTTGAAAAATGTTCAATTTGAAACAAGGCTTTAAATTACAATTCATACCTATATAAATTATCAATAGATTAAAATTAAATTTCAAAACAACATCAAATTATAATATATACATACATATATATTACAAATTTAAAAATTCAACCTTTTATTTAAACAAAAGATATTCCTATTCACAATATATATCAAATATATATATTATAAACAGAATAAAATTTTATCAGCTTTGACAAATAATTCTTATCAATTATGCCAGATTAAAAATTTATTAACCTTTAAAAGATTAAATTTAACAATTTTAAATTAAAATTATAAAGAAAATTATCAAACCAATTAAATTATTAATGCATATTATTAAATTGTTATTGCGCAAAATTCCGGGTCGTTACAATCCTCCCCCCTTAGAAGAATTTCGTCCCCGAAATTTAAAAGTAAAGGTAATTTAATAACCCAGCAAACATTTCAATTTCAAACAGCAAAGCATACCTAACAACCAGTTACTAACAACCATAGCAATCAATGAATCAAACAAACCTAACTAATTATCCTGACGCAAATCAGAATAAATCTCCTAATACTATCTCGAGTTTCCCAAGTATAAATCTGCGGAAGACTCGCTCTACAAAAGCTAACAAACTATATCACCAAAATCCAGAGCTCAACTCATCTTTAGATCCATTAGTCTGAACAGAACATTAGACCATACTCAAGTCTAGCACAACTTCCAAAATCCAACTATAGATTCAACAACCAACAATGAATCATTCACGTACTCCCTCAGAGATACGTGAAATAAAATGAATTCCAACTATCAAAGCTGGCAATTCAATCTTATCCTATCAAAACACAGATAAGAAATCTTTAAATACCACAGCACTAACCAACCAATCTAACCCAACACTGCTCTCTCTTTACCAGAGAAATCCTAACAACAATGAAGTCTCCAACTTCGAATACTAAACTCCTTATCTCATATCAGCATAACTCAACAGCCAAACAAGGCTGCCAATCTTCTTCCTGATCAGCTAAACTTGTACTGATACTTCCAGAAATAACTAGACCAAAGCAAACCAGTTTCTGGATCCCATTCAACAGAAAAGTCTTCCAAAATCCGTCGAAATCCAGAACACAAGCTCAACTACTCAAGCAATAGCAAACTGAACTTGCTTCCTTCCTTGCACAGCTACTATCCTGCTTCCGCTGCACAACTCTGATTCTGAAATAGATAAGAATACTGCTGATGAACACAAGTATAAACTTATGCAACATGTCCGGGAAACTTTGTTAATCAAATCCATAAAATCCGAGTGACTCATCTGACTCAGTTACACAACCTTATAGCAGAATCCAATTCAAAAACTATATATGACCAATCCAAATTCCAAAAAATATCTGAGCTGCTACACCAACTCCTCCCTTCTCCAAGAACCATCCTACTACCAGGCTAACTTCCAAAGTCGCTTCTAGAACCAAAACATATGGAACTCAACTCCAGATGTAGATAAACTTCTGATTACATCAGTAGCTCCTACTTCCACATGAGAATCCTCAGTCTCAAACAAAGATAACCCAAGAAAAATTCCCAAATTAATCGCAAGTCACTTTTGCGATCCAACATAATTCGGATTCCAAAGAAACTGTCCTCACTTTACCAATTAGAACAGCCTTAACCTTCTCCAAACAAAGTTAACCCTTCAAGAAACATACACCACTGTCGGACTACTAAAAGTAGATTCCACCAAGATTCCTGAACCAACGGAGAAACGGACACACTGCTGCTTCCAAACTCTACCTCGATGATACTGCAAAGTTAAAAGACCTTCTCGTCAGCACACCTAACACTTTGAGATGAACTGCTACCACAGCAAACCAAAGAATTCTAATCCAAAGGCTCCTCGAAAACCAAAACCATCAACAAACCACACGACAGACCTCCGAGATGGTAGACATCCCAAAAGAAACTCAGCCACCAAACCAAGCATCAACATCTCGCTCTCCTTAAAGAATAACAAAAGAGACCATGCCGAAATGAAGCAATTTATAGACCTTAGTCTCATATCCCAAAACAGCCAACCTCCTTGCTAATGATCTTGATAACTTCTACATAGACGAGTCTTCCCTACGGCAGGTAAAGACTGCTCCTCAACTACTTCTATAACTGCTTCAAGAGAAAACACCTTCGGAAATATCCATGGATACTACATCTCATCACGCAGTTATCAAAATAACATCATTTACTTCTGCACTTCCGACAGATCCAAACTTACACTTCCAAGATAAAATCCAAATCCTTAAAAAGATTTCTTTTAGAGATCAGAGAAATCCTTAATCCAAACAACAAATCTTACTTGAAACGGTATTAGCTCTACAGTCTCAGCAATATACTTTCAACCTCAAACATATGGACCTCTTCCATTAGTGGTAGTCGTGTTACACACAAACACCACTACTCCTCTATCTACCTCTAAAATTTATGTTGGTAAACCCGAACAGATAACCCAACAAATTAGGTAGCTATATATATATATATATATATATATATATATATATATATATATATATATATAGTTATATATAAAAATTACAAGTACGCTCTCTCAAGGAAGACACCACTCAATAGCTTAGGCATTCACTCAACCTAATGCTCCGATACCACAATGTAGTGACCCGACTTCCTATCTCCAGAAAGTCGCACCACTAATGAAGAAAGAAAGGGATAGAAGAAGAAAAGAAAGAGAAAGAAGAAAGACAACAACAACAGATAACTCATAGCGGAACGAATGAAATATAATATATCACATAAAATATTACATAGTATCATATTACATCACAGTACACAACTTATACAACACATATTAGACAGTTATAAACATCTGTCTAGTTTATAAAACTCAAGTATACAACTATCTCAAACACAGCGGAACCATAATATATCTACACGTGGAAGCCTCCTGCTCCATATCTCCTCCAGAATTCGTCAAGAAAACCTGAAACACTTGACTACTCATACATAATATGAGTACCCAAGAGTTTAATAAAACAGAAAATAAACACAAGACAGGGGTCTGGTGTGAGTAAACTGTTTTAAAATTTCTTAACATTAGAAAATCGTTTGAAAAGAAATGGTATCACGTAACACTTCCCACACATAAACATGGAAATGTTTTTACCTTACGCTAAACAAAACATTTGATAGGAAATCCAGTGATATTATAATAGTGCCTAGGGTTTTGAAGTAAATATGAAGTAGCCAAAATTGTTAAATTATTAAATTCCAGCTACTAGCCACAAAAGTGGGTAATACAAACAAAATCGTAGGGTCTCGTAGGGAAAATCGGCTTCCATCAATGGAAGGGCAACTAGGGTACCGCCCGTCACAGTACATGGCCTAGATCAACGTACCGAGGAGTACGCCTCCTCCCCTGCAACACGAGGCCGGAACCATTCCTTACTGAATAGTCTCAAACAAGACTACCGCGCAGTTGGTGCGACCAACCACACACTAAGCCGAAATAGAAAAGAACCTCTAGACATGGGTAAATCTCACACTCATGTTGGGGCTACCCACGAAGCCTTTCTGCACCTCCCCTGTTTTAGCCATTCCCGGTTGATGAGGCTTGAGGCTGTGATTACCTTTATAGAACACATCACTTAGAATGCTCATCGTCCGCCTGATGATATGCTGAAGGCATTCAATCTATACAAGTTCATTTGGGGTTCGAACGAAACTGAAGGCACTATCTCGTTGCACTCATTTTGGAATCACCCTTAGAGCCAACGACCATAGCCCTTGCACTCTAAATCACCATCTCGAACCTATAAGCACTATTCCGTCAAACTCATTACGGAATCACCCGCAGAGTTATACTGACGTATAGTCCTTATACCTCGAGTCTTCACTTGCTCCACTTGGATTAACGACCTAACGTTTAATTGGAATCGATGTGGTTTTCGGATATCCAAATATGGAAACCCTATCCCGGCCTCATCGAAACCAAACACCATTTTAATGTCCAAGTTGTTCTTAAGGGTTTTAAACAGTTTAACTTATATTCATGATGATATATAGCAGATAGATGAATTACATATCTCAACAGATAATTCATATCAACATTCATCTCACAAAGCAGCATATCACATATTCATAGATGTCCAAATCATCCAGTATCAATCTATCACCCAATATCATTCAACACTCAATATCAACCATCCAAGATCAATCCATCATCCATAAGCAGAATTGATTAACACTAAATCAATTTAATTAACCTTTAATCAAATTAATTACTATCCTTTAATTACTTGGATTATCTAAATCCTACTACGTTGATTTATTACAAATCAAACTCATTAATCATCTCTTCATGATCTTCCTTGATTAATCTTCCTGATTAATTATCCTTTAATTACATTCAAGAAATTATCCTTAACCATATACAGTAATTATCCTTTAATTACTATCATTAATTACAATAATTAATGATTCTTCATTAATTAACTAACTATAATTAATTACAATTAAACCTTAATTAATTACAATTAATTAATCATATTTTAATTAGTTACTTTTATTAATCAACCTTGATTAATTTCATTAATTATATTAACTAATAATCCTTATTAATTAATAATTACTTTAATTAATTAAATAAATAGCTTATAATAAATCATCTCATTAATCTTAAACGGTAATTAACAATTTGTAATTACTTATCTTAATTAGCTTCCTAATTAATTATATTAATCCTTGATTAATTAATCTAATTAATCTTTAATTACTTAATTAAGTAATTATTATTCAATTAAATTAATAAATAAATCCTTAATTAATTGCCTTATTAATTAATTACAATTCTAATTAATTACACTTAGTAACTAATCTTTATTTAATCTCATTCATTAATTAATTAATCACATTAATTAATTAACTAAATAATTAAGTAATTAACTCTTAATTACTTACACAAGTAATTATCTTCTAATTACTTCATTAATAAATCTTGATTACTCTTTTAATTAATTACTTAACAAATAATTAATTTCATCATTAAATAATCTTAATTCATTAGTTAATTAATTATTCCATAATTAATTAATTTCAAATTAATTATATTAATTAATTTCTTAGTTAATAATATCATGTGATTATTCATTAATCACTTCCACTTTAATTACTCCCATGAGTAATTACCTTCTTAATTACATTCAATTATTAACCATTAATTACTTCATTAAGTAATTACACTTAATTAATCCATAATTAAGTGATTATTTAAAATTAAATAAATAGTTAACCAATTTTTTTAAAATTAATTGAACAATTAATTAATTAACATCTTATATTTAAAAATCCTTAATTAATTAAGAAACATTAATCTTAATTAAACCTTACTTAATTACAAATCATATTAAATAAAGTATTCTTAAGTTAATAACAAAGATAAATTTACCCTATTTATCTTCATAATTAAATTATTTGAATTCATTAAAAATTTTAATAACTTAAAATCAAATTATTCTATTTGGATTTTAAAATCATAATAATAACCTTATTCGAAAATAAGAAATTTAGAAACAAATTTCAAAATTAAAAACACTTTAAACATCTAATTTAATCTTATTTATTTCAAATAAAATTTAAAAACTTTAGTTTTTAAATCATTACTTAAAATTTTAACTTGAACTTTGATTTAATATTTAAATTCAAAGTTGAACTTCAAAATTTAATTAGAGAATTATTTTCAAAAACAATCATCCTAAAACATTTTAATTTTTTTGAAAATAAATTCAATTATCACTTTTAAATGTTTGATTTACTTTTACTCTAAAACAAAAAGTTTAACTTTGTATTTCGTTTCCTTTATAAACTTGTTTTACAACTTAAACGTGATTTTTGTTTATTTTAAACAACAAATATTAACTTAGTATATTTATTTCCATAACACTTGTTTACAATTATTGAAGCTTGCTCTCTCAATTATTCAAACTCGAGTTACTTAGCACTTGTCTTCAATTTATTAAATAAGAAGTTTATAGTTCAGCAACATTATCTTCCAAACTACAGTACTAAAAAAACGCATCCATGCTAAAATCCGAGGTAAACCCAGCAGTAACACATGTACTACCCGAGACAACCCAGCACCTCCCCTCTTCGAGTCGCACACGAGCATAACGCGACAGCTTCTTCGAGTTCTTTCGTCTTCCCCAATTCGAAAAACTGCCCTGACCAAACCGTGCACACTAACGTGCAGGTGCACCTAGCACATCACCTCTGGCCACCAACGATCATCGTGATCGACGTCGACGATCACAAGAACCCACTCGAACACGTATCTAAACCCAGATCCATCAAATATCCATCAAAACGAAAATCGAGCCTGAAGCTCGATAACTACAGGACGATCAACCACCCAAAACCCTCAACGGCGATCACCTCGCCACCGTTACACCTCGCCTACACCACCATCGAAAGCCAAAACCTCAAGCTCCAACATTCACAAACGCAATCGAATCTCGATTCATTATTCATGTCGCAAATGACATTATCGTCAAGTCGAACAGAAACTTACTTAAAACCCTAGTCTGCTAAATTCCTAACTCCTCGGCCATTAGAAAAATTTTAGGTATTTTTCCCATGATCTATGATTCACAAACATGCTTCAAACAAAATTCAAGCTTCGATTATCATGCCAAAAAATGGCAATCACCAAAACCCCCAAAAACATTCAAACCAAGAATTCAACTTAATTTCACAGTTAAAAATTATGATACCAACTCTAAAAGTCCTAACTTTCCCATTGTAATTCGATTATAAATTCAAAACTAGATATTTAAACTACAAATTTTTGGCCCAAATTTGATTTTCTACTATAAATTGAAAATTTTAAGTAACTCTTTCAAATTTAAACCCTATAATTATTTTTAGATGATAAATTATATAGTTACAAACAATTTTCATTTACAAATCACAGTCCAATTTGTATTCAAAATCAAGTTATTGATTTTAAAAAGAAAAAAACAACCTGTATAAAAACAGTATACATATACAGGCATTCACCATATTTTTTTCCATTTTTATTTTATAAACTTACATGCGGATAAACAAATATATATCATCTAAATCAAATACACTTGCATGCAACATCCAATCAAAGATTTTATCACAACTGTTTTTAAAATAGGATTTACTCACCATTTTATTTGTAGAGCAGATTCTTGAATTTTCCAGGCATGAATCTTAGATTTTGAAAAAGCTTTTGATTGCTGTTGTAAAATCCATCTGCTTGCTTTAAAGGTTGAAACTGCAGATCTTCATGCACTTTAGGTTTGAAAGTTGCAGATTGAACAACATTTTTGAAATGCAGGTTGATTGAAGTTGCAGATTGAATTGTTGCAAATTTTCAATTTTTGCAGATTGAAGTTTGAAGTTGCAGTTTTTAATTTCAGATTTGAAGAATGGTTTACTGATTGCCATTATTTTTAATAGAATGAAGTAAAGAAAATGGGTTAAAGAAAGTATGGAAAATGAACGAGAGAAACAAATTTTCTCTTATATGTTTAAATTTGTAAATAAAAACAAATAAAAGCCACTTGTAAAAAAAAAATTGAACAAATGTCACATAATTAGCTTAATAGGTTTACATGTGTTATTAAGATATGTTTATATGGTTACACATGTTTTTAAGTGTTTTAATAAACTTTTATGTAATTTAAATGTAAATATAAACTTACATTTTTAATTTACTTTATTAAGGAAATATTCTAAAACTAGTTATAATATAAATATACATCTTACATGTATTTAAAATCTAAACATTTGTATTTACACATTTGTAACCATTTAAAATTAAACATTTTGAAGGAAAACAAAAATAAAAGTTTGATTAAATCTTATTTAAACTATCATCTTAAAAAAAATTATCTTATATTTTGAAAACAAATGAATTAATCTTTATATTAACTTTTGAAAAATGTTCAGTTTAAAACAAGGCTTTAAATTACAATTCATACCTATATAAATTATCAATAGATTAAAATTAAATTTCAAAACAACATCAAATTATAACATATACATACATATATATTACAAATTTGAAAATTCAACCTTTTATTTAAACAAAAATATTCCTATTCACAATATATATGAAATATATATATTATAAACAGAATAAAATTTTATTAGCTTTGACAAATAATTCTTACCAATTATGCCAGATTAAAAATTTATTAACCTTCAAAAGATTAAATTTACCAGTTTTAAATTAAAATTATAAAGAAAATTATCAAACCAATTAAATTGTTAATGTAGATTATTAAATTGTTATTGCCCAAAATTCGGGATCGTTACAAAAATTGTTAATTTAAGGTAATTGGATGATAATGTAATGAAATTTGAGATAGTTAAGATTCATTTAACTTGTGTAAGAATTTATTTTCTATTTAATTTGAAATTTCCATGGTTTCAAACTTATTTCCTCATTTTTTTTTTCAAACTATTTTTTGGTTGTCCTTATTACCCTTATCTTGCTACAGACTGGCATAGGCATATTTCTATAATCTTTCTGTTTAGAAATTGTTAACGTAAAAATCAGACACTAACACCCCGGTGTAGATCGAAGTTGAGCGAAAGCACCACCCGTGAACACGGGAACTAAAACAAGTAGAAAAATCACAGAGAAAGCAGAAAAAACAATAGTTTTTATAGTGGTTCGGCTTAGGGTAAGCCTACGTGCACTTTAATTCTCTTTATTACTGAATCGATTACAACTTTATTGTACAATCTTCAATTACAATTCCATTGAGACAAACAACTAGAACTTTGATGTAGAAGAATTCTTTAAATCCATGTAGATTGTGTTAGATTTCCTCTCGAAGTTAGTTGACATGCCTTTCGTACTTGAAGTGTCGGGTGAGTCGAGAATTCAGCAGAGTATCGGCGCTTAAAGAGGTCGGCCAAAAGTCCCCTTCATGCTTGAGGTGGGTTGGTATTTATAGGGAAATCCCCCCTTTAGGTCGTAAGTCGTGACCGGTCTAAGGTAAGTCGTGGCCGACTTATCTAGCCTAGCCCCATGGTCTCACAAAAGCTCATTTGTACAAGTCCTAGGTCACCCACGAGTCAACATCTAAGTTGCAAATGAGTCAGCTGGTTCTTTTGATGTGGCATTGTACCTTCACCTAGTAGCTTTAGGTCGTGGACGACTCAGGCTAGGTCGTGAGTCGTATACGAGTTAACTGATAAGCTTGTTCCCTTCAGATAATAACCCAAGTCCTGAATTGCGTACGAGTAAAGAGGTCACTGTGTTAAGTAAGCAGCAGCACCTCATTTGCTTAAGTCGCTCACGACATATGCTAGGTCGTAAGTCGCAGATAGCTCTAAGTCGTTTGCTCGTTTCCTTCTTAAGTCGTGTTCTCTCTTGAACCGTTAAGTCATCTTGTCCTTGAGTCGTGGGCTTCCTTAAGTCATAAATTGTACACCCTCTTAAGTCATAGGAACCTTAAGCCATGGATGCCTTAGGTCGTGGAGCATCCCTTCTCTTCTAAATCGTTGAGTCGTAGACTTCTCTATGTCGTAAGTCGCCAAGTCCTTCAACTCGTTGAACTGTTAGGTCATCCATTCCTTGAGTCGTAGGTCGTGCCACCAGCTAAGTCGCTAAGCCATTATAATTTTTAGGTTGTTAAGCGCTTAAACCGTTAAGTCGTTTTACCCCTTAAGTCATCCAACCTCTTGACTCGTTGAGTCGTGCATCTTTTAACTCGTTAGGTCTATAACTCACTGAGTCGCTTGTCCATTGAGTCGCCGCCCAACTTGAGTCGTTTGCTTATTGAGTCGTTGACCATAGGAGTTAACATTTGCCCCTTGAAGTACACGCCTAAGTCGCAGGTTGTGTGCTTCGACTTATCTTAACTCGTGTGTCGGTTCAAATTTCATTGCCTCGAAATATAAAAGGCTTAGGTCGCCTCTTCTTCACCTACTTGCATCCGTGTTTACTTCCGCCATTAACGACCTTCGAAGCTTTTCAGAGACGAATTCGATCAGTTCACCTCATCACCAATCAAGTTCCTGCCGCCTTCATCATCGCACTACGTAAGTAAACTCATCGCTCGCTCAATTTCACGATTACCGTTACCTTTTGAACATGGACTTCCCACTTTCCAACCCCAATCCAAATCCTCACACCAGGCTTCATCTTGAGTCACGTTATGATTGATTACTGAAAAGCTTGGAGCGGTTTGATTGAGTTTTTAGATGACTTGCAAGGAGAAGACGATGGGTTACCATATTTCGATTCAGTTGATCCACGAATTTAGAGGAGACGATATTGTCCTACATGGGTTAACGGGTTAAGAGTTAGGAAGATAATGGGTTATTGATTAGATGGGAGGTTGGTTGATGAAGCGAAGTGTTGACTTGGACATGACTCAATAATTTTGGGCGATCTGTGATCCCTCTCGACTTAACTAGATACGACATAAGCTTTGAGTCGTGGCCGAGCTAAGGCTTAAAGAAATTCTCGTTACTTTGAACTGAAACCTTCTCTCCTTAACACACTTTGTGGCTTATAGGTCCAACAATTTAAGGAGCCAACGACTTAACTTGCAGGAAACCTTTTAAGTCTTGGACGATTTATCTTTTAGGTCGTGGACGACTCAACCTTTAGGCCGTGGACGACTCATCACTTGAACGATCTTATACTTGCCAAATTGTTCCCTTTAGCCTAAGCCAATTGCATCCCACCCTGTTAGGTTGTGAACGACTCATGACTTTGAGAACTTTAGACTTTGACTCAATGTCCTGAACAAAAATTTGAAAACTTAGAGATGTTGATAGAACTTGATTGTATTTCCAATTTGAGTCGCCAGGATAAACTGCTTGAACTTTGAACTGCTACTCGAACTTTAAACTGTTAAACTTTGCTGCATTTTTTCACAGATCACTTTTGACTTGCAAGCTAGCAATCTGTTCAATACATCATTTACAGAAAATTGGGACGAATATACTTCCACTGACTGCCCACATCAAATGGCAGATTAGCTAATATAGAGTAATCAACTTAAACATACTGTATGAAATGCTGTGAACCAATCAACTAAAGTGAAATATTAATGCAAAGCATTGCTATCTTGAACTTATTTGTTTGCATCTACATTTCTCTTTCATATATTAAAACAACGAAACCTGGACTTCGTAACTGACAAATGCTTGCTAGTTTTCATTCCAGTTTTATTCGCTTATTGCTTTGTTGATTTTACACAACACTTCACACATTTTAGGAAATGTGCACCTTCATATTTGAATATCCAGTTGCTTGTGTAGAATGACTTCTCAGCAAGAAGATATAACAGCCCAGGCTAGGGAGGCCACTCTTATTCCAGCTCCATTAGTCAATCCTCCAGAAAGAGCCCCTACCACCTTATCGTACAAAGCTTTTCGTCAGTTGTGCGGTCAGTTTGGCATTGCTGAAGCAGATGCCATTCTTCCTGAGAAAAGTGACACTGCAGATGTGGCGCCTACTGGCTTTGTAGCGGTTAACCGGCAAATGTGCCTAAGCGGGGCCATTCCACCTTTCAACAACTTTCTCCAGAATCTTCTTCTTCGACTAGCTATCTCCCCATTCCAGCTACACCCTAATGGCTATGCCATTCTGATAGGGTTGTGCGTGCTATTAAGGTGAACATTTGACCGACTTCCAAGCTTTGACGAGATTTGCTTCCTATGCTCCTTTACTAGGACTAAGGATCATCCTTCTATCACCGTCGTGAGAAGCGCCCGAAATCTTAAATTGATCGTTGGCCTCCCTGACACTGCCAATGGGTTCTTAACTTAATTCTTCTATGTCCGCTGCCCCCTGGGGTTTTATGCTGCGTGGAGGGAAGGAAGTAAGATCATTTACCTCTACCCCTTCTATACTTTGAGTTTTGTGAAGTCCGAATTTCCAAGTGTTAACTTCATTTTTTCATTTCAGCGCTTCCCCCTCCTTCTAGAGATCCCAGCCACAAGCCAACTCTTGAGAGGCTTGTAGCTGTACTGGTTGAAGAATGGGATGTGAAATTTTTGTTGAACGACGAATTACTTCACCAGTTCGGACTTCTTCACCCTTCTCGCTCCACACACCCCCATGAGGTTCCAGACTCCCCACCTAAACCATTAGATGCCCCAGTTTCTTCTGACGAACCCATACCAAAAGAACCTGCCTCCGAGGCTTCTCTGGTGAAGTGCTCTACTACTGTTGATGTTGCGGGGACGCCTGGCAAATCCGCACTTGCCCCAGTCACCGAGGAAGAAGAGACTCATGGATCTCCCCAACGTTCACAGAAGTCTGGCGAAGAAGCCGGGAAAACAAGCCCTGTCAGGCAGAGTGGGGATGACACTTTCGAAGGGTTGAGCGATCTCTTCGCCACCTCACAGGAGATCTTTAAAGATGACCCTGTCACTACAAGGGTTTCTTCTTCAGTAGTGGAAGCGACTTCTTCTTTGTAGCAAGCTCCGTCGACCCAAGAGTTGACGTTAACTACTATCCCCACGACTACTCCGCAATCGAAGAGTGGTTCATAGTTTGATGCGCGTAGTTTGCACATCGCACAAACTTAGAATCTTTCGGCATTTTCATACACCCAATTCTTTGTACTTTGAAGATTCTACAGTTACACTTCTTTTCTCTGAAGACTTTTAAGACTTATCTCTTTTTTATTTCAGATTCTCCGATGGGACGCAGCGGCTCTTATTATGATGACTTTCAGCGCTATGGGAGGCGTAGTCAATATGATTATGGGCGCTACCTTCCCGTTCACAGAGAAACCGATGAAGAGAGAGCCGCCCGAAAGGCTTAGGAGAGGAGGGCTCAAGAAGAGCGTTATGAGAGGAAAGAAAAGGAGGAGCGCCACGATTCTTCCCAGAGAGGTGACGATTCTCACAAGAGAAAGTCGCATGATGATCGGGGAAAAAGCCACATAGTTGAGGACCCAAGCAAGCGTGCCCGGCACGGTGAAAAGCATGCTTCTACAACTCCTGAAAAGGTCACTGCCCTCGTCTCACTTGAGATTCCTTCTGGCTCTCCTTCTCTCAGGAAGACAGACATTCAGACAACAATCAGCAGGCTTAAATTCCAAGTTGGATCAGGCCCGGCTACTCTGCAAAGCCGGTTCCCGCACTGGTGCCTGAAGGGAGTGTGGTTCGATCTTGACTTAGTCCCTATTGACAAGCCTTCCATGCTGCGAAATCTCGATGCTGTCAGGCTTGATATTGAAAGGATGTCGAACTGGCAAAAGCTTGTTGACGAGCTTCAAAGGGTCAACCGTGCGAACATAGAGGCCATGCTTACTATGGAGAATGATAAGGCCGAATGGCAGAAGGTTCTTGAGCAGCATGATACCGAAATGAGGAGCATCACTACTTACAATGAAGAGCTTGAAGCGAAAGTTGAGGAACTTAAACAAGAGCTTGCTACTTCTTCTACCACATATACTCAAAAAGAAGAAGCACTTCAAAAGCAAGTTCACGATGCTCACGCCGCTCAGCGACATGCCGAGGCACAACTTGAAGCTGAGCAGAAAACAGCGGGAAGGTATCGTGCTGAGGTTACAGAGTTACGGGAGAAAGTCAACTCTCAGGAGGCGGAAATTCAAATGCTAAAGCTTCAACTTTCCAAGACTGAAAGAGAGCGTGAAGAGGCCGTTGCTGGTAAAATTGCAGCTAAAGAATCTCATAAGGCAACGAAGACTAACATCAACTCGACAATGTTTGACTTTTACCTGCACAGCATCTTGGGGCACGGTAGTCTCGCCTTTCTAGGCCCCAAATATGAAGTTACACTGGTTGAAGTGTGGGAGGCTGCACTTGACATGCTTGGCGGTAAAGGTGCTGGCTATGCCGAATCAGCTCTTGAGGAGCATTACTTGGATGAAGATGCTCGCGCTGCTCTCGCCAACGGAACAGAACAAATTGCAAAATTAAAAGTTGAAATGGCAGAAGGGGAACGGTTAGGAAAAACTACTTCAACTATTCCAGTCCAGCCTTCTCCTTCGGCCGAAATCGACATTATTGGCTCCAGTTCTTATTCTCCATCCCTGGTCAAAGTTACAACTGAGATTACAAGTACACAGGGTGGAGATGAAGGTGAAGAGAGCGCCGAAGCACAGGCTTATGAGGTTGATATCAGGAAGCCGACTTCTCCAGGTAACTCTACTGTTAATCTTGCCCAAGTAGACTGCTCATTTGCTTCTTATGAGTTCGATGAGCTTCTTGACTATTTCCTGAACCTCAATGAGCCTTTGTCTCCTCTCTTTACTGACTTTAACTTCTTTTCTTCTGTAGAGAAAGCATCGAGCATTGTTCAAACTTCCCCTCCTCCAATTATTCCTCCTTCGGTTCTCCAGGTCACTCCTCCGTCCGCCTCTCAACCCGGGTCGCAAGAGGAGCAAATAGAAGCTCTTCATGGCTTAGATGATCCTATTGCTTCTCAAGAACATGGGGGAGAAGGGCTTGGAGTAGGCAATGAGTCTCCGGAGCGAAACCACTTCTGATAACCTAAAATTATCTGCTCTTGTTACTCCGGGAAGTGAGTCTACTTCAAGGAGAAGAAGGAAGCGTGCCACTTCCAAGAAGAGAAGGAAAGGCATTCTTGTTTCTGAAGAGGAAACGAAAGGTGATCCGGCAGTAACCCTTTCTCCTTCATCCCCGACTCTCCCAAGCCGTCCTGAAAAGCTGCCTATTAGGTCAGGTGAAGGCTCTAAGGGTGGTGGCAAGAAGAAGTAAGGGGTCCTACTTCGATTTATCTTTACTTTTTGCTTTTTGCATGTAATGGCCGGAGATTGTGCGGGTACCGACCTCCGCTTTTCTTTTTCTTTTTATTTTGAAACCTGTACCTGTACAAAATTTTGATAGTGTTGAATAAAATGATTCCTTTCGTTTGTACAAACTTCTGTCTGTATTTGAGAATGCATTTACTACTCATTTTTGTACAAGTTTCTTTATGTGATATTGCAGCGAACTTGTGGTATGTTGTTCGAGCGTAATTCTTACCCATGTAGTTATACCATGTTGCCCCTATACCATAAGCTCGTTGCAATATTTTATACTCTGAGGGGATTTGTACTCTTATTTTCTGGAGAATAACTATTCCATACTTGGAGGAATACTATTCTGCTCGAAATAGAGTACAGCTCACTCCATATGAGTTTCTATGCTTCATCCTTCGAAGATATCACTTTTTCTTTTGTGCTTTCACACATTTTTACCAAGTGAATTCTTCTACATGGTAAAGCGGGCCTCTGAAGGTCACTTTAACTTATTTTTGAGGAAGAGTATTTTCGAGAATAGAAGAACCAGTCTTCCTTTGAAAGTTAAAGTGTGCCTTTGAAGAGGGCTTCTTCTTTCTTTGTTTTTTTTTTACATATTGCGCCTCGGTGGAGGGCTTTCTGATCTTTGCTTCGCGTTTCTAACGAAATGCTTCTTTGAAAAGTTGTACCTCTGAGGAGGGCTTTTTCACGTTTCAACACTTGGAAGTTTTATTTCAATCTCGGTGAAACATGTGCCTCCGAAGAGTTGTGCCTCCGAGGAGGGCTTTCCACGTTTCAACACCTGGAAGTTTTATTTCAATCTCGGTGAAACGTGTGCCTCCGAAGAGGTCTTTCTGTTCGATTGTGCCTCTGTAAAGAGGTCTTTTTGTTTCTGCCTCTGGGAAGAGGTCTTTTTGTTTGGTTGTGCCTCTGGGAAGAGGTCTTTTTAGTTTCTGCCTCTTGGGAGAGGCTTTATTTTTCCCTGTTCTTTGGGAAGCGGGCCTCCGAAGAGGGCTTTTCACATTTCATCTCACGGGAGTTTATCGACCGATCATGGTGAAATGTGTGCCTCTGAGTAGGGTTTTTGCCTGGAAGTTTGGAGTTTCTTTCTTTCGGTTGGACGGATTCACGGGAGTGTATCGACCGATCAGTCCGCAACTTTGTATCGAGAAAGATCTCTCTTTTTTGGTTTAGCCCGCTCGAGGTCTTTTAGCATTTCAACTGTGGTGAAATGGGCCTCCGAAGAGGGCTTTTCACGTTTCAACACTTGGAAGTTTTATTTCAATCTCGGTGAAATGTGTGCCTCTGAGTAGGGCTTTTGCCTGGAAGTTTGGAGTTTCTTTCTCTCAGTTGGACGGATTCAAGGGAGTGTATCGACCGATCAGTCCGCAACTTTGTATCGAGAAAGATCTCTCTTTTTCTGGCTAGGCCCGCTCGAGGTCTTTATCCTCCGAAGAGTTGTGCCTCCGAAGAGGGCTTGTGCCTCGGAAGAGGTCTTTTGCTGATTGATGCTTGCTCGCCCATATCTCTTTGCCATCTATTCATGTCGGCGATCCCCGTTATCTTTTGCAAGTGTCATCCTCTTTTGGTTGCCAATAATTTTCCTTATCCAAAGAAACATACTTCATAGTTAAACAAATTGGTGGTGGTAGACATAGGCTATTTAACTGGTTGTTTGTTCGTTCAAGCATTTGCAGTTAGTTAGAAATGGTCCACTTCCATCCACATTGCTAACTTTTGTTCGAAGCACTTTTTTTGTAGGATTTGAGTATGGAAATTTTGAATGGCTTAGTGTTCGCTTGCTGAGTGATGTTGGAGATCGCTTGGTCTTGCGATGGGTAAGCTTTGCTTTTATGGCCTGCATTATTAAATCGACATTTTAGTAACACAATTAACTTATTTTATATGTTGAAATAAAACAAAGCAGTTTATAATAGTAGAGAACACAAGATTTATGTGGTTCGGCCAAAAACTGGGCCTACATCCACTTTATAGCTTTTCATTATTCACTTGCTTTACAATTGCTTTCAATACAAGAATCATATATTCATAATTCTTTTACAACATTTCAACAAATCTTTCAAGTAAAATAGGGACGCAAATGATTGTTGTTCCAAGCTCTTGGGATTGGTTCTCCTTCGACGGTTGTGAGTTTGAATGTGCCATCAAGAAGTTTTGCGCCAATAACATAAGGCCCTTCCCAGTTTGGTCCAAACACACCTATGGCAGTCATAATCCTCTTCAGGACTAAGTCCCCAACTTCAAAGCTGCGCTGACGAACTTTGGAATTGAAGTGCCTGGATATTCTTTGCTGGTGAGCTGCAATTCTAAGCCTTGCCTCTTCTCTTCTTTCATCGAGGAGGTCAAGTGCTTCCAATTGCAATTTTTCATTCTCATTTTGATCAAAATGAATCCTTCTGTGTAAGGGGACTTCAGTTTCCACTGGAATCATCGCTTCTGATCCGTATGCCAATGAAAATGGAGTATGCCTAGTCGCAGTTTTGTGAGTGGTCCTGTATGCCCATAGTGCAAGCGGTAACTTATCCACCCAACCACCTTTTGCTTTTTCTAGCTGCTTTTTGATGGTTGATTTGATGATTTTGTTTACTGCTTCCACTTGCCCGTTTGCCTGCGGATGAGCCAGTACTGAGAAGCTTTTTCGGATCTTGAATCGTTTGCAGAAATCTTGGAACTCCTCACTTTCAAACTGAGTACCATTATCTGTGATTATCTTCTGAGGCACACCATACCTGCAAATGATATTTTTAGTCACAAAACTTATCATTTTCTTAGAGGTAATAGTAGCCAATGGTTCGGCTTCAGCCCATTTAGTGAAGTAATCAACAGTAACGATAGCATATTTAATCCCCGATTTGGCAGTCGGCAAAGGCCCAATGAGATCTATTCCCCAGATAGCAAACGACCATGGACTGACCATTTGTGTTAGCTCAGTGGAAGGTGCTCTAGGAATTTTAGCGAATCTCTGGCATTTATCACACTTTCGGGAATAGTCAGTAGCATCCTGATTAATTTTCGGCCAAAATTATCCATAACGGAGGATTTTCTTTGCTAAAGTTTGACCACCTGTATGATCCCCCCATTCCCCTCCGTGTACTTCAGTTAGAATTGTCTTAGCTTCTTCCTTTGTCACACATCGGAGTAATGGCATTGAAAATCCTCGTCTGTACAAATGACCATCTTGAACTATATATCTGGAGGCTTTTCTCATCAGCTTCTGTCGTTCTTTTGAACTTTCTGGCAAAGAATCATTGAGTAGATATTCAAGTATCGGAGTCATCCATGATTCTTGTTCTTGGGATACATTCATAATCCAATCAACATCCATTTCATCCGTGCTTGGAGCTGAAAAGACTTCGACGGGAACTAATCCCAATAGTTGAGCTTCACCAGTACTCGAATACTTTGCAAGAGAGTCCGCTTTCATGTTCTCTTCGCGGGGTATATGGTTTATTGAGTAACAGTCGAAATCTTGAAGGAGCTCCCAGGCTTTTCATAAATAGGTGGGGAGATTCCCTCCTTTAGCTTGAAATTCCTTCTTGACTTGGCAAACAATAAGTTGAGAATCACTGAAGATCTGCAATGCCTTGATGTTTAGTTCTTTAGTGATCCTTAAACCAGCGATGAGAGCTTCATATTCAGCTTCATTGTTTGTCGAAGGGAATTCTAGTCTCAGAGCATAACATAGCGATCGCCCTTCTGGGGTTTCAAGGACAACCCCTGCTCCAGAACAGTAATCATTTCTTGCGCCATCGACGTACAACTTCCATTGGATTGGGATGCTACCAGTGACTTCTTCCTCACTATCACCCTTATCTGTACATTCTGCGATGAAATCTGCCAAAGCTTGTCTATTGATTGCTTTTCGGGGATGGTAAGTGATGTCATATTGGCTGAGTTCAATATTCCATTTCAAAAGATGGCCCGAAGTCTCAGGATGGAATAGGACTTGCTTTAGAGGTTGATCAGTGAGGACTTTGATGGGATGAGCTTGGAAATACGGCCTCAATTTTCTTGATGCGATCAACAAACAGTAGGCGAGCTTTTCTAATCTCGAATAGTTCATCTATGCCCCAGTGAATCATTTGCTGATATAATAGACTGGGCGTTGAATCCTTGCATCTTCCCGTACCAACACTGCACTGAGAGCATGAGATGAAATTGCCAAATATACGAAGAGATCTTCACCACTGTCAGGCTTTGAAAGTATCGGAGGCACTTCCATATGACGAACCAACTCATCAAATGCCTTTTGACATTGAGGAGTCCACTCAAAGTTTTTCCTTCCTTTCTTCAGAGAATCAAAGAATGGAATGCATTTGTCGGTAGCTTTGGAAATGAACCGACTCAAAGCAGCAACCCTTCCATTGAGACTTTGCAATTCCTTCTTCGTTCTTGGAGCCTTGACCTCTCTCAGGGCAGTGATCTGAGCTGGATTAGCTTCAATGCCCCTAGCGCTCACAATGAAACCCAAAATCTTTCCGTACTCCACACCAAATGAACATTTTAAGGGATTAAGCTTCATTCTGTACTTTCGGAGTACTGCGAACATCTCTGCTAAGTGATCCATGTGGTCCACCGCTTTCTTAGACTTTACTAGCATGTCATCAACATAAACCTCCATTGTCTTGCCAATCTGTGGTTTTTTACATGGCATTAACAAGCCTTTGGTAAGTTGCCCCTGCATTCTTGAGTCCGAAAGGCATGACCTTGTAGTAGTAGAGACCAACATCTGCGATGAAGCTCGTATCCTCTTGATCTGGCTCATGCATCATATTCTGGTTATATCCGGAGTATGCATCCATAAAAGATAACAATTCATGTCCTGCCGTCCCATCCACCAACTGACCGATCCTCGGCAGCGGGAAACAGTCTTTGGGGCAGGCTTTGTTCAGATCTGAAAAATCAATGCATACTCTCCACTTTTCGTTAGCCTTTTTCACCAATACTGGATTTGATACCCAATTTGGATAAGTAGATTCTCCGATGAAACTGTTCTCCATGAGCCGATCCACTTCTTCTTTTAACGCTGTCGTTCTCTCAGGACCCTGGGTTCTTCTCTTCTGTTTCAAAGGTGTAAACTTTGGATCAATGTTCAGAGTGTGTACTGCAATCTCTGGGGATATTCCACACATGTCAGCATGAGTCCAAGCGAACACATCAAAATTAGCCTTCAAAAATGAAATCAGAACATTCTGAACTGTTGTATTGAGTTGTGAACCCACATTAAGCACTTTGTTCGGGTCCTTTGGGTCAACGGGCACCGGCACTGTTACCTCTACTGGTACTACCCTATTCTCCCCTGCACTGGCTTTCCTTGGATCCATCTCTCTTCATGCACTACTACATTCGCCAGTGCAGGGTCCACCCTGTAATTGCTACAAGGTTGGTTCTTTGATGCGGACTGGAGCCTCCGCACCTTTTCCCATTTCTCTTTTCCTTGATTCTCGCAACTCTGCAAAGTAACATTCTCGCCCCGCATCTTGGTCTCCCATAATCACACCAACTCCGTTATCTGTGGGGAATTTTAGAGTTAGACACCATGGGGCAAGAACAGCTTTGAATACAGCTAGAATTGGTCGGCCTAAAAAGGCGTTGTAGGCAGAGAATTCTTCAACAATTATAAAAGTTTGCTTTCGAGCCACCTTCCTCAGTCCCTTTCCGAGTTCTACAAACAAATCAATGGTCCCAATCGGCTGTTTGGGTTCTCCAGCAAACCCAGCAATCTTAAGTGACGAAGCTTGAACGTCAGCCATTGGAATTTTCATTTGATCGAAGGTCTTCTTGAAGAGGATGTTGCATGAAGTTCCACAATCAACTAGAACTCTTCTCACTGTTGCCGACCCAATACCAGCGGATATGACCAAAGGATCTATGGTCGGAGCCTCGATACCCAAAGAATCCCTGGCACTGAACACAATATCATCTGTGGAAGACTTTTGTTGCTTTAAAGGCGCATCATTTTCTAAAACAAAAACATTCTCTTCAGCTGGTGCATGCCTTAAGGCCCTGGCATACCTTTCCATCTCGCCCTAACTTTTGCCTGCTGGGTGAGGTCCTCCAGTTATTATATTGATAACAGGTCTTTCCGATTCATGCTCTACGGGCTTCTCACTTGAGGCAGGACGGTGAGCGGGAACTTGTTGTCCTTGAGTTGACGAAGCTGGGGCATTTCTGTTCCTTTTCACATACTGCTGGAGCTTGTTCTCTTTCCAAAGTTGTTCAATTACCTCTTTCAACTAACGGCATTCGTTGGTGTCATGGCCGGGCTGGTTGTGGAACCGGCAGAACCTTCCACTTTTTTCCATCTTAATCGCAACTCTCATTTTAGGTGGTGTCGGATAATTGACATCATCTTTGGTTACAAAGAAGATGTTTTCAGGGGTATCGGTCAAGGGTGTGAAATTGAAAGAACGGCCTTTCTTAGTGTCTCCCTGTTTCTTTCCAACATCATTTCCCCTTTTCTGAGTGTTAGGTTCTTTCATATTCGAAGCAGCACCATTGTTCCCGGCTTCCGTTGATACCACCTTAGCCGGTGTTTGGAGGCTCTCCAAGCGCATGAATTCATCCGCTTTCTTGTAGAATTTGTCAAGTGAGTTTGGTTCTTTCATTTTCAACCATTTTCTAAATTCACTCGATTTGTCAATCGTCCTCATCAGGTATGTCAGGACCATACATGGCTCAGCATTATCTACCTCAGCCAATGCTATGTTAAAGCGATTCAAAAATGATCTGATGGATTCTCCCAGATTTTGCTCTAGACTTGACAGTGACATTATATCCTTTGCTTTAGAAGCATACAATCGAAATTGCTCCATGAATTTCTTGGTCAAATCGAAGAATTGATCAATGGACCTGACTGGCAGCTTTGTAAACCACAATAGAGCCACACCTTCGAGATATACCGGGAAATATCGACATTTAATTTCATTCGACGCCATGGCGCCAGTCATATGCTAGTCGTACTTATACAGAAACTCGTTTGGATCACTCGTCCCCTTGTAAGCCGGAATAGTAGGGGGAACGAATTTCCTTGGGAACTCTGCCTTCAAGATCTTTTCAGTAAATGGAGTTTTGCTTGGAGCAAATCCCCACTCTTTCTCATCTTTATCTCTTCACATACTTTCCTTCATGATTTGACGAACCATACCCGAAAAATACTCATCATCATTTACAGGCTCTGGAGGGCACACATCAGCCACTCTCTCTGAATTCTGCCTTGACAGTCATTCACGGAGGGTGGGCTGCGGTCCTGATCCTCCAGCTTGAGGAGGAGTCCTTTCTACAGGGTCTGCGGCTCTTTGAGAAATGTTCCCTTCAGCATCCTGAACTCCCACAGTAGGGTTCCCATCATTATTAACCGGTTGACGATTTGCCCCTAGTAGATCGTTCAACTTACTCAAGATCAGGGCATTCTGGGCATTCTGGGTTTCCAACTGCGCATTCTAAGCATTCAATTGCTGATTCAATCCCAAAACAACGGCGTCCAATTCTGCTCGTGTAACTCCAACAGTTGGAGCTGCTTGACTTGAAGGAGGAGAGGTAGTGGTATTCTCTTGAACATTGTCGGATCTTACAGAACTTTGTTTTCTCCCAGGAGCCATTATTTCCATTAAACTTCTGTTTATAAAAGAAATCCTTTCAACAATCCTTCGCGGAGCAATAGTGGAAGTTTCCTGAGTTGGTTTCTCAATGAAAGCACCAAAAATGTTAACGTAAAAATCAGACGCTAACACCCCGGTGTAGATCGAAGTTGAGCGAAAGCACCACCCGTGAACACGGGAACTAAAACAAGTAGAAAAATCACAGAGAAAGCAGAAAAAACAACAGTATTTATAGTGGTTCGGCTTAGGGTAAGCCTACGTCCACTTTAATTCTCTTTATTACTGAATCGATTACAACTTTACAACAATCTTCAATTACAATTCCGATGAGACAAACAACTAGAACTTTGATGCAGAAGAATTCTTTAAATCTATGTAGATTGCGTTAGATTTCCTCTCGAAGTTAGTTGAGATGCCTTTCGTACTTGAAGTGTCGGGTGAGTCGAGAATTCAGCAGAGTATCGACGCTTAAAGAGTTCGGCCAAAAGTCCCCTTCAAGCTTGAGGTGGGTTGGTATTTATAGGGAAATCCCCCCTTTAGGTCGTAAGTCGTGACCGGTCTAAGGTAAGTCGTGGCCGACTTATCTGGCCAAGCCCCATGGTCTCACAAAAGCTCGTTTGTACAAATCGTAGGTGGCCCACGAGTCAACATCTAAGTCGCAAATGAGTCAGCTGGTCCTTTTGATGCGGTATTGTACCTTCACCCAGTAGCTTTAGGTCGTGGACGACTCAGGCTAGGTCATGAGTCATATACGAGTTAACTGGTAAGCTTGTTCCCTTCAGATAATAACCCAAGTCCTGAATTGCATACGAGTTAAGAGGTCACTGTGTTAAGTAAGGAGCAGCACCTCATTTGCTTAAGTCGCTCACGACATATGCTAGGTCGTAAGTAGCAGATAGCTCTAAGTCGTTAGCTCGTTTCCTTCTTAAGTCGTGCTCTCTCTTGATCCGTTAAGTCATCTTGTCCTTGAGTCGTGGGCTTCCTTAAGTCGTAAACTGTATACCCTCTTAAGTCATAGGAACCTTAAGCCATGGATGCCTTAGGTCGTGGAGCATCCTTTCTCTTCTAAACCGTTGAGTCGTAGACTTCTCTATGTCGTAAGTCGCCAAGTCCTTCAACTCGTTGAACTGTTAGGTCGTCCATTCCTTGAGTCGTAGGTCATGCCACCAGCAAGTCGCTAAGCCGTTATACTTTTTAGGTTGTTAAGCCCTTAAACCGTTAAGTCGTTTTACCCCTTAAGTCGTCCAACCTCTTGACTCTTTGAGTCGTGCATCTTTTAACTCGTTAGGTTGATAACTCACTGAGTCGCTTGTCCATTGAGTCGCCGCCCAACTTGAGTCGTTTGCTTATTGAGTCGTTGACCATAGGAGTTAACAGAAATCTTTCTATAATCTTTTATAATCTTTGGTACTCATTTTGAATGCACCTTTTTCATGCTTGTGTTCTTGATTCTGAAGGAACTTGGAAAGATCATCTCCACCATGTTAAACTTACCTATGACCACAGTTATCAGGTATAATCTCAATCTTCTTTTCACCTTGTCTTAATCTTATTACATTTCTACCTTTTCCATGCTTTCCCATATCTCATTCCTTTTTGGGGACGAAAATTTTTGAGTGGGGGAGAGTTTAACAACCCTGTATTTTGTGATTATTTTAATTGTATATTTTAATGATTTTAATAGAATTTTTGATTTAAAAGCTTTATTTTATTTGTTTGAAATGGATAAATTTTTTTATTTTAAAATATAAACTTTGATTTTTATATGAATTATCATTCCAAAACATGACTAAAAGAACATTTTCCAAAAAGTAAATTTTGGTCAATATGGTCAAAATTTGACTTTTAAATTTAAAATTTGAAAGTTTGAAATTTAAATTTTATCTTTTATTATGAAAGTAAATGAAATTTTAAAACACTGCTTTTTGTTTCGTTGAAATCTGATTTATAATGTGAAAGTTATGCCTTTTTAACTATTGTGTGAAATTTGTTGTATTTAACAAAATTGTTTGTCCTAAATTATATAAATAATATTTTAATTGGTCATGTAATGTTCTAATTTATGTTTATATGGGTAAAATAACATGTATTGTATATATTTTGGTTTTAAAACATTTTTTAAATTGTAATTGACATTTTCTAGTGTCAGTTGTATTTTTTTTTTACAATTTCTAATTTCCCGCTTCAATTAATTTAAGGAATTCTTTATTTATTTTTCTATTTTATTAACATCTTATTTTATTCTCATTACCACTTTATTTTTTCCTCATTTATTTAATTTATTTGACTTTTTATTTGTTTTAAAGTGAAATAGAAATTTTTTAGAGCCAATGGCATTTTATTTGTAAATTTTAAGCTCTTTTTTGAGTTTTTAAACAATTTGTTTAGTTCTTTTTCTATTTTCTCTAAGTTAAATTATTTATTTCATTTTAGAAATGATAAATGAAGTATTTTATTTCAAAATTTTATTTTAGAATATTTTTAAAATGAAATAGAAATTTTTCTAAAGCTTGTGATGATTTAATTATAAATTTTGAACCTTGTTTCCAATTTTTAAGCAATTTCTTTAATTCTTTTTCTATTTAATTTAATTTTAATTATTTATCATCATCTTATTTTTCTTTTTTTCTTTTTTAAATTCATTTTCTGATTTTTATTTTGTTTTATTTAATAAAAAGGAAATGGAAATTGAAGAGACTTAAGCTTTTAAACCTAAGGCCTTCCATTTGCCAAAACCTTTTCATTTTCCATAACTTTTCAGTTACTTTAGTTTGGCCGTACTTTTTTTTCTTTTTAGCCGTGAGTTTTTCAACTCATCCTCATGTGAAAACTTCTTCCCCGTCTCATTTGCATGGCTTGAGAAAATAGGTAATGGCCTCCTCTTGTTTTCACTCTTTTTCTTCATTTTTCTATTCTTTTCAATGTTTTGGCCATGCTCTTCACCACTATTGCCTCGGCCATCACCTCCACCACCTCCTCCTCTTCACTATCAACCACCTATCGTCCTCTCCTCCACTGACCAGACCAGGCCGTACCTCCTCTTGAACCAAAAACTCCACAAAACTTGCTAAAACCATTGAAACAATGCAAGCTGAGCCCCTAGTTGCTTCACCACTTCCATAATCACCTTGGTTGCCTCCTATTGCTCCACCACCACATAGATACCACCACTACCCATCACTTTAGCCTCTGCTCAGATCTGACCTGACCTGTACATGCCATGGCTGAGCCATAGAGCCATGTAGCAGAGCCCGAAAAGTTCGCCAAAACTCCACCTTAGTGCCTTAACACCGTATTCATGCTATGTAACCTCTACCACTTCATATTCCTTGTAGCCATACATTTTAGGTCCAAAGCGGAGCCATAGCATGTCATCGCCGAACCACATGAACCACCTAGGCCGATCAAAGAAATGTGAAAGCATGGCCAAAGCATTGTATCCATTGTTTCTTTTGATTTCAAATTGTTTATGTGCATAGTTGATGTTGAATATCTATATATGTTTTGCCATGTTCATGGATTATGTACAAGATCAATAAGCTTGGTTCTCATCCACTTGAATCCAGTGTAGTGTCATCGTGCTTTCTGGTATCCGTTGTCTCATTTTAATTGATATCTCCAGCACAAAAGGTGAGTAAATCTTACCTGACATTCATGCTTACGCAATTATGTGAATTGAAAACAATTGAATGTGTAGAATATTTTGTTATGTTATACCTGCCTATGATTATTAATTTATGATGTGAAACTTGTTAATTTACCTATCAAATCATCTGTTACTATTATATACTATTAAACTGTTCATTTATGCTGAACATCACTGCTGGTTCCCTGTTAGTTTATAATTCACTATGGGTTGAAATGATACATACCCGAACAGACTTTAGAATAGGGAAAAGTCATTATGGGCTGTAAAGATAGGCCTGAGCGATTTTTATTTATTTTATTTTGACTTGGGACTGCGGGTTTGAAATGATAGAGCCTGGATTTTTCTTTTTAAATTACGGATTGAAATGATATATATCTGTATCACTTGACTTAGGGTAGAAAATTATATACAGGCTCGTGGTTATTTTATAAAGTATTTTGAATATTTTAAATATTTTAGAAGTGTAAAATTATGAAAATTTGATTTCAAATAGATTTTATATGTTTTAAATAAAGAAGTTATGATTTTTCTATGAGCTAAAAATGCAATTAATGAATGGTTAAATTGGATTTTTGAAATATAACTTAAGTTTGGAAATTTGGAAATTTGGTTAAAAATGATATTTAAGTTGTAACGACCCGTAAATTTCGTGGATTTAATTTTGTTGAATTAATAAGTTTTGTAATTTAATTTAGTAGAAAGAAAAACTTTATAAACAAATTTTGAAATGAACGATAAATTAAATTATATAAATGGTGACATAAAACCTATTTACTAAAAATTTAAATAATTTTAATAAATGAAAATGGGTAAGTATTATAACTGGATGTAAATTTCATTTAAAGTGAATTAACTAATTTATTAGTGTAAATTTAGAAAATATTAGAATAAATGATAATTCCATTCGTACGTGTATGTAGTTATCATAAGTTGAATGTTGAAAGGGTTGATTGAATCGGAATTTACATTTAATTTAAATGAAAATCTTAAAGGTTTACAATAACGGAAATTTAGGTAATAAGGTTAGAACAAGTTGATAAATAATAACCAAAATAAGGGAATAACATTAATATAAATGAAGTTGGAACAAATTAGATATAGAGAAATAAATGTAAGCATTTAGTATATTAATTAACATTGGATTGATGATAACGTTACTTTGATTAATTGTAACGTTCAGGATTTTCGATTCACGAAAGTCGACATTAATACGTCCACTATATCAACTGCCGAGCAATCGAAGGCCGGAAAAACCGAATCGTTAGGGTTTAAGAAAAAGAAAAACATAGAAGAAGAAGAAAGAAAAAAGAAGATAACATGAACAACAACAGAATCTCCCAATGCAGCGGAACAACATATAATAGATAAATGAAAAATCTTTAAATCAAAAGAAATGTGCATTTTATACATCACATCATCAGAGCCAATATACAGCATAACACAATACAAGAATGGACAGCTATACAAACATGTCCTTACAAGTGAATTCTACAGCGGAAAAGCTAATATCATATACAAGTGGTACGTCTCGCCATCTAGCTCGCCTCCTGAGCTCCATAGCACTCCTAAATCCAGAATAACCTGATAACCTGTTTCTAGGTTGCCCGTGTGGAAATTGATGGGCACCCAGAGTTTAGGAAGGGAACAATAAACTCCAGGTCAGTCATGGGACTAACGTGAGAACTAAAGCAGTTTTTTATCTTTAAAACAACAACAACAAGGGAAGTGAAAAATATCTGCAATGCTTTTGGAAAATGAAACTATCATAAGGCCTCCCGCCACACACACAATGCAAACGCAGAATTGGAGGAAATTACTCCTTATGATAGTCAAAGATGCTTGATATGAAAATTTCTTTTATATTATTGCTATAAGTGAAAAGTGTAGGAAAACATTTCGAAAGTATAATATTAATCTTAGCCAGCACAGGTACCATTATAGTATGCCTACTACAGCTACCATATTAAATGGCAGGTTCTACAACTAAAATCGTACAAGGCTCGTATTGTTTTGTTTGGATTTCCAACAAATGGTCGGGCAAAGGAACTTCCCAAGTAAAATGGAACGCCTCTGGAAGGACGCCCCCGGATCCTAATCGAATCTCTGCTACACAAGGCCGGGTTACCTCTTGGACTAGGTAACAACTGACACGAGTATGCCACTTCTCGGTCGTTACCAACCTTTATCCGAAGCGCTTCTCAACCAACAACCACAAAGTAATAAATTTGTAGCAACCACAAAGTAAGTATCTGGGCTCCATACCATGATACCACTCATAATCCAGAAGGAAATGGACATACCCTCAGGGGAAGCTATCCCCAAATAACCCTGCTGCCACGATTCCTGTTTCGACCATTTCTGGGGTGTGAGGTCTTACGAAGTCTCGTCCACATAGCAAGCTACAAAACCATGCTTTGATAAACAAATGATCAATAAATAATCATCACACAGCAACACTCAACATGCCACATTACCAAATTAGGAATATATCACTGATAACCTTTAACTACGTAACCTCTAAGCTCGTACATCTTAGAGAAGGGTGTTAAGCTAAGAGAATAAATCCTCTGCACCAACAGAAATGTATTTGAAAGAAATCTGCTTTATATCTCAAAATGTAATGTTAGACATGTAACCATACAAGTCTGTTCTGGGTTCGAACAGAACTGAAGGCACTTCAAAAGAAGCCCTTGCAATCCGAGTATTCACAATCCCGATCGAATTTTCCATCACAAAGGAAATCTCCATACCATAGCTAACGATGTAGAGATAATCAATAGGGCATCCTATTGTCTTCACAAATACCCGGTCTTCAACACCGGTCTTCAATGCTATCCATTACGTCGCATCATTATTCAGAATGGGTAGTCCGAATAACATGCGCAATAATTTAAAAATAAGTGTAGCATTCAATTTCAACCAATTCACAACAAATACCTATTTGAAGGTCAATATTGATAGTCGGTTATTTAACTATCAATCAATATTCACAACATCACCCGATTATAAATAATCTTCCTAAATTATTTATTTTTTAAAATATCTTTACAAGATATATTTTCCACCATTCAACCATTTGAAAAAAAAAATTCAAAACATTTTTTACTGTTCAATCTTTGAAAACAAATTTCAAATCAATTTCCTTAAACAGAAACCCTTCCAAATATTTATCCATTTTAATTTTAAAATGGTTCGTTTAAATATATCAAATAAATCCTTACCGATTTATTTTAAACTTATGTTCCAAATCCGTAAATTTATTTCCACACTTCAAAAATAAATCAATGTTTATTTTTAAACAAATTTCCCTTTCTTTTATAAATTATATCGTGAATTTACATTTCCAAAATATCTATGAATATACGATTTTCAAATCGATTTCTAATATTCATTTTCAATTTATGTTTAAAAGATAAAATCTCAAAACATTCACTTCATATTGGAAAAACATTTCCATACTTATTTAATAATAAGTAATTTACCAATCCATTTATTTCAACATTTGGAAAATATTCAATATACTTAAATCACAATTAAGTATATATTTAATTCTTTAAGGAAAGCGTTCTCTTAAACACGTTTATTTGAGGCAAAACGAATGTTGCGTAAAACATCGTTATGACAACTCAAAACCATTAGTATAGGGATTTGAATTAAGATAGATATGTAAATCCCAATTCTACATAAAACATTTCCTTTCGGAAATCATTTACTATAACAACAGTGTTATGGTCCACCATTTCCTTCTATTTCTAGAAAACGTCTATTTCAACGATGAATGTTGAAATCTGTGGTTTCGATACTTTATACATTTTAAAACATCTTTTAATCGTTTTAATTCTATTTAAAATATCACTTTCCCAAAACATTTCTTTAATATATTATTCACTGTCCAAAATCATGAATATACATCGTTAACCAAATTCAACATTTCTACATATTTTATTTAAAGGATTATCCACTGTCCAAAATCGTGGATATATCTCCTTTAATAATCTATAATAATTGACTTATCAATATAAGTCAGTTTCGGATTTGTAAAACAACGTTTATAGTCTCACATTATATACATATTTTATAAAACTTCAACTTATAAAATTGCTTTATTAACAAATTCCTTTTAATATTCATTTAAAAGCCAAAGTTCAATTATAGTTTAATTACTTAAAAATCCATTTATTTAACCAAATTCATTCTTTTAATAACTTTACAAAATTCATAATTCTTACTACTTATAAAATTCCATGTATAAACTCGTTTTCAACATTAACAAAACTCCTTTTATAATTCCATTATTTCGATTTATAAAATATCAATTTTTATAAATCTTATCGGTAAACCATTTATAATTATTCCAAAAATCTCAATTTAAATAAACTTATTCTTTTTAAAAATTTACAAATCATTAGTAAAACTTATATAACTCTTAAATCGTACTTAGGTGTTATTTCATAAAAATCATAATTTTTATGACAATAAAAATTATAGCGTTTATTTATTTAAAATGAATCACTTCGAAACTTAAATTTTAATATGAATTCTCAAATTACATTTTCAAAAATCCAATTTTATTTATTTTCGGCATCTAACGATATCAAAAATATATTGGGCTTAATTTTAGCCTTTAACGATTTTAATCACAAAGATAATCACGCAGATTATAAATAGATCAACACACAACATTGAAACAAATTCAATCATTTGAGGAATCCAGTTGGATCCCTCCAACCTGTTTCCCTACATCCACAGATGTTAGCACAATACCAATTCCACTTCGAGGTGAAATATCACGGTATATGGGATTTATAAAATATTATCCGCTATTATGCGGCGTAATAGGGTCTCATCCGCTATATAATGTGGGAAATCAACTCCAAGTATATATATAATACCAATTCCACTTCAAGATGGAATATCGCGGTATATGTGTTTAATAAATAATCTCCGCTTAATATACGACGTATATGGTCTATTTTAAAACAACAGATAGCAATTTATCATCCAAGCATATAATCAACATAATCAAGCAATTTTAAATCTAACTATTTAAAATTAAATCGAAACTAATTCGATTGAGTGAGAAGTTCTCCCCTTGCTTCCAATAATAGTTGCAGCGTTTTATTTCGAATAAAATTAAACACGCGTTTAATTTTACCCAAAATTTTCACTAGCTCCAAATGACTACAATCCAGTTCTATAGAAATAGTGCTCGACAGAACGAAGCCAAAGCAATTCGTCACATGCGTTTTCGACCTCGTATGACAAAGATACAATGTTTTAGAGTTTACATGATTAATTATAAATCAATTTACAACTTATTTTATTTATATTTTAACCTAGAATTGATCTCAGCTGTGCATTCCAAAGCTCTAACATCCTGGCCGTGCTATGCTTCTTCCCCTCTCACGTTTCACTCCCAGGCAACACACGATCGAACAAACCCAACACGGCCGCCATCATCTTTGAATTATCGGCCCACCTTCATTCGATTATAAGTCAATCAAACTACGGCGTTTCGAAGCCCAAAGCCTCACGCACCACCGCCCAAAAGAGCACGAAGCTCGGCCATCTCCCTAGCATGCACATCGAGAATGAACGGCGCCACTTTGCTTGCGATTTGCTGTCGATCCATAGCCCCTTTTACGATCTTGACCGTTGGATGTATAACTCTCATCGAGCTCTAGAAAGTTGTAGTTGGATGTTTTCGACGATCATTGGTGGATTGGAAGAAAAAGAAGGAGAAAGGAGGAACGATTTCGGCCATTGGAAATATTGGACTGGTGGCTAGGTTTAGAAAAGAAGGGTTTGTGAAAACATGAATGTATTATGGTCCTTTTATAGAAATTTTACCAAAAACACTATTCATTTCCAATTCTTCGAACTCCAAATCTCACATGGTGACCGGTGTTTGTAGGGTTTGCCCCAAGTTTCGGACACAATGGAATAGGTTTCGACAGCCAATTCGATCATATGTGCGAGTTACGGAAACAAAGTATCAAATTTAAATTAAATCGATTAAACAAATTTCTATGCGTTTTGGCTTGCCCCGAACAAACGGTAAATCCGATTGACACGAAATTTGAAACCTTACTATAATTTGACATTACGGATCCGATGATACTGGTTTCGTCAACATCCGAGACTGTTTGAAAAATGCCTATTTTTACTCGTCAATTAAATATTAAAATATTCAATTTTCACAAATTAACTTTTAATTCAATTTTAAATATTCCATATCATTCTAACTCCAATATGATTAAATAAAATTTTACATATCATTTTTAATCACATTAAACCCAATTTCCAATTATTTCTGTAATTTTCAGTATTAAATTATCGATTTAATTATCCAATTAAATCTAGATATTCAAAATAAAATTTATTCGACTTACAAATCTTACTTATTAATATTTAAAATTAGTTAAATATACGAATTTTAATTAACAGAAATTCTGATTCATTACAAACTTCCCCCTTAAAAGAATTTCGTCCTCGAAATTACCAAGTAAGATAAATTCACAAGATCCATTAACTTTTCAAAACGAACCGTTTCAATTGAATTTCAAATTCATTAAAACATTTTAACTTTTCCAAAATCTATAGTTAAACTTCTTAAAATTACTTTACTAAGTTTTCAAATCCAACTTAGTTATAGTTTTCCAAAACCAACTATATCGTTAATCCTTTCAACTCAAATCAAAGTTATAGTTTTCAAAATTTCCAATTTTTCTCAAAAATATTCTAACGCCTTAAATTTTCAAAAAATTTCGTCAGCGTCTCCTTTGCGCGGTTAGCTCGGTACGACAACAAAGATGGCACCATGGTGCCCAGATTTCAAAAAGAAAAGAAAAGGCCAAACCGCTAGACAAGAAGATCATCAAATTTTATACTGAAATTCAAATACATAACTTTTTGTCGAGTAATTCAATTTTTTATCTTCGAAATCAAAATTCCAATTCTATTTCCTTTAATACACCTGTATATCCTGCTAGCCATAATATCCAGTTATAATGTTCAAAAATCATTTTCACAATTCAAACTGGTTTCCCATTTATGCATGTTTGATTTTGTTAACATTAAATTTTACTAACATTCATTCATTCGATTTCAGTTAGTTTACATTCACTAATTTACATTCACATTAGTTCACTTTCAATTCAAATTAAATCCAGTTCATATTCACTTACTTCCAATTTGGATTCAATTACTTTAGCTTTCAATTTCACTAATTCAATTTCATCAGCACTTAATGAATTTACATACAATCAATTAGCAATCAAATAATAACCAATATATATTCAACACAACCGAATTTATTCACTTTGTTTACCTTCAATTTGGTTTAACACATTTAATTAGCTTTAATGAATTAACACTTACATCCATTATTTCATATCAATTTGTTTACATTCAATTGATTTACATTCGATTTATTTATTAATTCAATTGCTAATTCATTTTACATTTCAAGTTGAATTTCATTTATATAACTCAAGTTCATATTCATTTAATTCACTTTATTATTTTATTTGGATACCAAAATCAACTTCATTCAACATTCAATTTCAATTTCATTTACTTTATTAATTTACATTATTTAATTAATTAACTTATATTTACTTTAATTTAACTCCATCCTTTAAGTTAAATTTATTCTATCAAAATTCAAGTGGTATAAGTTATCAACTCATTTATTACTGCCATAAACATTTTCAATAGGATTCCAGAGTCTTTTCAACTTTTCAAAAATCATCTTTTGAAATCAATTCAAATTATATTTTGAATTTCTAAAACCAAACCCAAATTTTCGAAACAACTTTAATTGAAAACAATCTGGCAGCAATTCCTCTTTTGAAAACCCGAAAATGAACACCGATGATGTCGTGATCATCACCGGAATTATTTTCCAGCAACCGAAAAGAGTTTAGAGCTTTTATCCCTTCAAAATAATTTTCCAAAATCTTTGAAATTTATTTTCAAAATCAAAAGGGATTTAAACTTTCCAAATCCTCAAAAATTTCAATTTCTTTTCTAAACATTTCTAAACACTTCTCTGGAATTTTACTTTAAATTACAAATCACATTTACAATTCATATTCATAAATTCCATTGGTATATGAATTTATTTCTTAACTTTGGAGTTTCAATTTCAATCTCCTATTTAACAATCAATGGCAATAATTTTAATATTATTAATTCCTAACATCCAAGCAACCATATACTATAATAATTTATAATGAATATCTACGAAAATAGTTTTGGGTAAAATTATGTCATTTACCCTATTTTAAAACAATATCGTGTCGAATTGTTTTGTACCAGTGTTTAGAGATCCCTATAGATAGAGTTATACAGACTATACCCACCAGAATCCGTATACCACTCAACAAACCAATCATTTCAATATAAAACAATTTTATATTCACTAACAAATACGTGCTCATATCTATTATTACACTCAAACTCATTCTAGAGTACGACTGACTCTATCTCTAATGAGTAACACCCAACAGAGCCAAGTTTGACGCTTAACCAAATGCTCTGATACCAGATGTAACGTTCAGGATTTTCGACTCACGAAAGTCGACATTAATACGTCCACTGTATCAACTGCCAAGCAATTGAGGGTCGGAAAAACCGAATCGTTAGGGTTTAAGAAAAAGAAAAAGATAGAAGAAGAAGAAAGAAAGAAGAACATAACATGAACAATAATAGAATCTCCCAAACGCAGCGGAACAACACATAATAGATAAATGAAAAATCTTAAAATCAAAAGAACTGTACATTTTATGCGTTACATCATCAGAGCCAATATATAGCATAACACAATACAAGAATGGACAGCAATTCAAACTTGTCGTTACAAGTGAATTCTACAACGGAAAAAATAATATCATATACAAGTGGTATGTCTCACCATCTAGCTCGCCTCCTGAGCTCCATAGCACTCCTTAATCCAGAATAACTTGATAACCTGTTTCTAGGCTGCCCGTGTGGAAATTGGTGGGCACCCAGAGTTTAGGAAGTGAACAATAAACTCCAGATCGGTCATGCGACTGGTGTGAGAACTAAAGCAGTTTTTTATCTTTAAAACAACAACAACAAGGGAAGTGAAAAATATCTACAATGCTTTTGTAAAATGAAACTACCATAAGGCATCCCGCCACACACACAATGCAAACGCAGAATTGGAGGAGATTTCTCCTTATGATAGTCAAAGATGCTTGATACGCAAATTTCTTTTATATTATTGCTATAAGTGCAAAGTGTAGGAAAACATTTCGAAAGTATAATATTAATCTTAGCCAACATAGGTACCATTATAGTACCATATTAAATGGCAGGTTCTACAACTGAAACCGTACAAGGCTCGTATTGTTTTGTTTGGATTTCCAACAAATGGTCGGGCAAAGGAACTTCCCAAGTAAAATGGAACGCCTCTGGAAGGACGTCTCCGGTTCCTAATCGGATCTCTGCTACACAAGGCCGATTACCTCTGTGACTTGGGAACAACTAACACGAGTATGCCACTTCCCGGTCGTTACCAACCTTTATCCGAAGCGCTTCTCAACCAACAATCACAAAGTAATAAATTTGAAGCAACCACAAAGTAAGTATCTGGGCTCCATACCATGATACCACTCATAATCCAGAATAAAATGGACATACCCTTAGGGGAAGCTATCCCCAAATAACCTTGCTGCCACGATTCCTGTTTTGATCATTTCCGGGGTGTGAGGTCTGACGAAGTCTCGTCCATAAAGCTAGGCACAAAGCCATGCTTTTATCAACAAATGATCAGTAAATAATCATCACACAGCAACACTCAGCATGCCACATTACCAAATTGGGAATATATCACTGATAAACTTCAACTACATAACCTCTGAGCTCGTACGTCTTAGAGAAGGGTGTTAAGCTAAGAGAATAAATCCTCTGCACCAACAGAAATGTATTTGAAAGAAATCTACTTTATATCTTAAAATGTAATGTTAGACATGTAACCATACAAGTCTGTTCCGGGTTCGAACAGAACCGAAGGCACTTCCAAAGAAGCCCTTGCAATCCGGGTATTCACGACCCCGATCGAATTTCCCATCACAAAGGAAATCTCCATACCGTAGCTAATGGTGTTGAGACAATTGATCAGTCACCCTATCATTTTCTCAAATACCTGGTCTTCAACACCGGTCTTCAATGTCATCCATTACGTCGCATCACTATTCAGAATGGGTAGTCCGAATAACGAGCGCAATAATTTAAAAATAAGTGTAGCATTCAATTTCAACCAATTCACAACAAATACCTATTTAAAGGTCAATATTGATAGACGGTTATTTAACTATCAATCAATATTCACAACATCACCAGATTATAAATAATCTTCCCAAATTATTTACTTTTCAAAATATCTTTACAAGATATATTTTCCACCCTTCAACCATTTGAAAACAAATTTCAAATCATTTTTCACCGTTCAATCTTTGAAAACAAATTTCAAATCAATTTCCTTAAACATAAACCCTTCCAAATATTTATCCATTTTTATTTGAAAATGGTTCATTTAAATATATCAAATAAATCTTACCGATTTATTTTAAACTTACGTTCCAAATCCGTAAATTTATTTCCACACTTGAAAAATAAATCAATGTTCATTTTTAAACAAATTTCATTTTCTTTTATAAATTCCATCGTAAATTTGCATTTCCAAAATATCTATGAATATACGATTTTCAAATCGATTTCTAATATTCATTTTCAATTTATCTTTAAAAGATAAAATCTCAAACATTCACTTCATATTGGAAAAACATTTCCATACTTATTTAATAATAAGTAATTTACTAATCCATTTATTTCAACATTTGGAAAATATTCAATATACTTAAATCACAATTAAGTATATATTTTATTCTTTAAGGAAAGCGTTCTTTTAAATACGTTTATTTGAGGCAAAACGAATGTTGCGTAAAACATCGTTACGACAACTCAAAATCATTAGTATAGGGATTTGAATTAAGATAGATATATAAATCTCAATTCTACATAAAACATTTCCTTTCGGAAATCATTTACTATAACAACAGTGTTATAGTCCACCATTTCCTTCTATTTCTCGAAAACGTCTATTTCAACAATGAATGTTGAAATCTATGGTTTTGATACTTTATGCATTTTAGAACATCTTTTAATCGTTTTAATTCTATTTAAAATATCACTTTCCTGAAACATTTCTTTAACATATTATTCACTGTCCAAAATCATGAATATACTTCGTCAACCAAATTCAACATTTCTACATATTTTATTTAAAGTATTATCCATTGTCCAAAATCATGGATATATCTCCTTTAATAATCTATAATAATTGACTTATCAAAATAAGTCAGTTTCGGATTTATAAAACAACGTTTATAGTCACACATTATATATATATTTTATAAAACTTCAACTTATAAAATCGCTTTATTAACCAATTCCTTTTATTATTCATTTAAAAGCCAAAGTTCAATTATATGTTAATTACTTAAAAATCAATTTATTTATCCAAATTCATTCTTTTAATAATTTTACAAAATTTATAAATCTTACTACCTATAAAATTCCATTTATAACCTCATTTTCAACATTAACAAAACTCCTTTTATAATTCCATTATTTCGATTTCTAAAATATCAATTTTTATAAATCTTATCTATAAACCATTTGTAATTATTCCAAAAATCTCAATTTAAATAAACTTATTCTTTTAAAAAATTCAAAAATCATTAATAAAACTTATATAACTCCGTAAATCGTACTTAAGTGTTGTTTCATAAAAATCAAAATTTTTATAACAATAAAATTGTAACGTTTATTTATTTAAAACGAATCACTTCCAAAATTAAAGTTTATTATGGATTCTCAACTTAAATTTTGAAAAATGCAATTTTATTTATTTTCGGCATCTAACGATACCAAAAATATATTGGGCTAAATTTTAGCCATTAACGATTTCAATCATAAAGATAATCATGCAGATAATAAATAGATCAACACACAATATTGAAACAAATTCAATCGTTTGAGGAATCCAGTTGGATCCCTCCAAACTTTTTCCTTGCATCCATGGATGTTAGCACAGTACCAATTCCACTTCGAGGTGCAATATCGCGGTATATGGGATTTATAAAATATTATCCGCTATTATGCGGCGCAATAGGGTCTCATCTGATATATAATGCGGGAAATCAACTCCAAGTACATATATAATACCAATTCCACTTCAAGATGGAATATCGCGCTATATGTGTTTAATAAATAACATCCGCTTAATATACGGCATATAGGATCTATTTCAAAACAACAGATAGAAATTTATCATCCAAGCATATAATCAACACAATCAAGCAATTTTAAATCTAACTATTTAAAATTTAAATCGAAACTAATTCGATTGAGTGAGAAGTTCTCACCTTGCTTCCAATAATAGTTGCAGCTTTTTATTTCGAATAAAATTAAACACGCGTTTAATTTTATCCAAAATTTTCACTAGCTCGCAACTTCTCCAATACAGTTCCATAGCACAGTGCTCGACAAAACGAAGCCAACGCAATTTGTTTCGTGCGTTTTCGACCTCGTATGACAAAGATACAATGTTTTAGAGTTTACACGATTAATTATAAATCAATTTACAACTTATTTTATTTATATTTTAACCTAGAATTGATCTCAGCCGTGCATTCCAAAGCTCTAACAACCTGGCCGTGCCATGCTTCTTCCCCCTCACATTTCACTCCCAAGCAACACACGATCGAACAAACCTAACATGGCTGCCATCATCTTTGAATTATCGGCCCACCTTCGTTCGATTATAAGTCGATCAAACTACGGCGTTTCGAAGCCCAAAGCCTCATGCACCACCACCCAAAAGAGCACAAAGCTCGGCCATCTCCCTAGCACGCACATCGAGAACGAACGGTGCCACTTTGCTCGCGATTTGCCGTCGATCCATAGCCCCTTTTACGATCTTGACCGTTGGATGTATAGCTCTCATCGACCTCTAGAAAGTTGTAGTTGGATGTTTTCGACGATCATTGGTGGATTGGAAGAAAAATGAGGAGAAATTAGGAACGATTTCGGCCATTGGAAATGTTGAACTGGCGGCTAGGTTTAGAGAGGAAGGGTTTGTGAAAACATGAATGTATTATGGTCCTTTTATAGAAATTTTACCAAAAACACTATTAATTTCCAATTTTTCAAACTCCAAATCTCACGCGATGACCGACGTTTTTAGGGTTTGCCCCATGTTTCGGACACAATGGAATAGGTTTCGAGAGCTAATTCGATCATATGTGCGAGTTACGGAAATAAACGATCAAATTTAAATTAAATCAATTAAACCAATTTTCATGCGTTTTGGCTTGCCCCGGACAAACGGTAAATCTGATTGACACGAAATTTGAAACGTTACTATAATTTGACATTACGGATCCGACGAAACTAGTTTTGTCAAAATCCGAGACATTTTCAAAAATGGCTGCTTTTACTTCTTAATTAAATATTAAAATATTCAATTTTCACAAATTAACTTTTAATCCAATTTTAAAAGTTCCATAACTTTATTCTAACTCCAAT
Source organism: Allium cepa (assembly GCA_030765085.1). Classification (NCBI taxonomy): domain Eukaryota; kingdom Viridiplantae; phylum Streptophyta; class Magnoliopsida; order Asparagales; family Amaryllidaceae; genus Allium; species Allium cepa. The sequence continues at coordinate 789,674,467 of CM060937.1, read as the reverse complement.
ATGATTAAATAAAATTTTACAAATCATTTTTAATAACATTAAAACCAATTTGCAATTATTTCTGTAATTTTCAATATTAAATTATCGATTTAATTATCCAATGAAATCTAGATATTCAAAAAAAATATTTAATCGACTTACAAATCTTACTTATTAATATTTAAAATTAATTAAATATACGAATTTTAATTAACAAAAATTCTGGGTCATTACATTAATTATAGAGTAACGGAAGTGTGAACGTAAAGTAATAAAAGCGTAGATTTATGTTAAGTAATAATTTGTGGATTGGGGAATAAGTTGAAATTTTGATAATTAAGAAATTAATATGAAAAAGTATGTAAAGTAAGTTATGAATTAACCAAAATAGTAAAAGTGTGGTTCCATACTCCGCACTTTTGCTAAATCGTTTAAATTTCTTCATCGTTTCCTTCAAAGTGCAAAATTGTGTATTTTATATAAATGATATTTTATGTTCTCAAACGGACAAGTCCGGAATTAAGTGAATCAGTAAAAGTATGGGTTCATAGTCCTCGGTTTTGCTGAAGCATTTAAATCGCTTCCTCATTCTTTTGAAAGCACAAACTGTAAAAATTTTGGAAACGATTTTTTTTAAATTATTTCAAAACACGTGATTAAAACAACAACAACTATAGCAATTTCAACGAGGAAATTGTGCTTCACAAAACACCGTAAAAACGAATATCAAATCAGCGTTGCGGGATATCTGCTTGAAAATTCACTTTAAATTCGACGGTTACTGAAGTCAAACCAACAGTAATTTTTATTCATCAAAGATGTCATCAAAATAACACGCTTCAAAAATATAATACCGATGTAAAAATTTCTATTATAAAAATAACGACGCAAATTACGTTTTAAAACGTAACACCGGTTTAACGTAAATTAAAAGCTGGTGTTTAAACACTTTCGTGCAATTCAACATTGGTCTACACTGCGATATGTGCATTAAAATATGGAACTGCCTGGCATTATACTTCCTCTTGTATGCAAAATGAAGTAAATAAAAAAATGAATTTATGCTACACAAATTGTCATGGAAAAATAAAGTAGATGGTAACAACAACCTATACACGCATGGCCATTGTAGTGGGAACAGAAAGTGACCAGAACGTGAGTTAGTTTCATGCATTACATATAAAAAGTGATGGCCTGTTATACATGAAAAATGATTTACAAAAAAATGAATGACCTGTTCACTTTTACATCACCAAACATTAAGGCAACAGGCAACGCACCCTTTTGTATACTAAATATATTTGGACTTGGTTCCAAATATGATATGACTTGTACACGTACTAATGCACACATGAAACTTAACTTGCGTGAATAATGCCTAACCAAAAAAACAAAACTTGTTTTTTTTAACGCACACACATTTTTTTCTTCGGTTTGTATGCATGTAATACGGACTGGGTATGATTGCTCTTTGCATTACAAATTACATGCACACACTCAAAATGTAAAAAAAATAAAATGAACCAAACCTTATACAAGAGGATCTTAACGTGACTCACATCTTCATGCAAGTAATGAAGTGAATAAAACAATGTGACCTGGCACTCTATATGTGCGCACACATAGAAATAAATTTTCTTTGTTTTTTTTGAATACACTTACATGCACGCGAGAGCAAAAATGTTTTTACGCCAAATATGTATTACACCTCACTCTACATGCAAGCAAACTACACGTTATGACTGTTAGAACATACTGCATATATAGCATGCTCGCACGCAATTAAGATGAAACAAATGAGATGGCCTGGCACAAAAATAATAATAATAATAATAATAATAATAATAATTATTATTATTATTATTTTCCACACAGGGAATGAATTACACCAAATTTCCTAAACTATACTTTCACGTACGCACTATTCGAAATAATAAAACCCACCTGGGCAATATAGTTTTGCATGATTATAGCCATACATATATTTGAACTGGGAATATATATTTTATACTTCAATTTGCATATCCCTTAACAAAATTAGGACGACCAGAATAATAAAATTTGTACGCAAAATTGAGGTGATGAAAAAAAATTAGAATTTGTGAGTTTAGCACTCACCTTAAATTGCCTTAAAATTCAGTTAACACCTAGATCCAACAGAAAGCAAGAATTTGGTACCCCCATTAAAGCTTTCCGCAGTGCTACTAGGAGAAATGAAAACAACGAAAGAATGATGCTACTGGAAAATGAGCAAAGGAAAGTTGTTGCATACTTTTCTTTTCAATCTTGTGTATAAGTCAAAGGAAATAATATGCTGGCCTTCATTTGTACATATCATTTATATGAGACGTGCACAAATAAGGAAAAGGACACATCAAGCAAAAATGATGACAGTAAAAATGTGTTCACTTTGCTTTGCTTTTCAAAACTTAGTGTGCGACGGCAAGTCTTTTTATTCAATCTTGCTTTTATAAAATGTAGTGACTGCAAAAGCAAAGAGGATACACCTTAATGCCCGTAAATGCAAATATGTTCCAACTTTTGTTTTCAAACTGAATGTGACAGCAATGCAAATGTTCTTACATATTTTTAGTTTAAAATGGCTCATTTCCATGACACGTGAAAAGAAAAAATGAGAATCCAACATTACTAAGTTATATCACCTACTGACTTTATAACAGATGTTTGCATCTTTTTTTTTCGAATTTAAAATTTTAAAGTTTCTATTTAAAATATTTATTTTGACAGTAATTCAAAAATCACGGTCGTTACAGATTTTTAAAATATCTATTACGGATGTAATTCAAAAATCACAGTCGTTACAGACCCCCCTTATAAAAATTGTGTCCCCACAATTTTCATACTAGAAGCAGTCAATAACACAAATAATTCATCACAACAAAGATTAAAATAGGAAAGATGAATCTAGAATGCTCACCCCCACCCGAAGAGGAGATAAACAGGGATAAGAACACTCGATGAATTCTTGGGTTTCCCAAGTGCAAACTTTGGAGTTTGCGGACCATTAAATTTTCACAAGCAGGACTTCTTTATTACGAAGCCGTTTAACCTCTGAAGCTAGCACACGCATAGGAGTTTACGCCATAGACAAGTCGGGTGAGATCTCAAGATCTTGCAACATATGAGGATCAATAATAGAATCCGAATCTTGAAGACATCGACGAAGCTCTGATACATTAAATACATCATGAATTCCCAAAAACCGAATAGGTAGCGATACACGATAAGCAACTGGGTTAATGCATTCCGTAATAGGAAACGATCCAATATAACGAGGATCCAATTTCCCAGAGCTACTAAAACGCACTACACCCTTCATCGGTGAAACACGAATGAATACGTGATTGCAAACACAAAATTCCAAAGGCTTCGTACGATGATCGGCATAAGATTTCTGCCTATTATGAGCCTCTTTCATTCTCTGTCTGATAATATCAATCCTCTTAGAAGAATCACAAATATAATCGGGGTCGAGAACTAAATTTTCCCCCGATTCCAACCACAAGATGGTGTTCGACACGGCCTTCGGTAAAGAGCTTCGAAAGGAGCCATACCGATACTGGATCTGTTGTTATAAGAAAATTCAACAAAATATAAGTGATCTTCCCAACTACCACCAAATTCCAGAAGCAGTCCGATAGGACTTCATAGGAATAAAATGGGATGATTTGGTCAATCGGTCAATAATCACCCAAACACTAGTGTGGCCCGACCTCGAACGAGGTAGACCGTCAATGAAGTCCAAAGAATGTTTTGATCCCATTTCAATAATGGAATCTCAAGAGGCTGCACAAGACCACTAGGATGATGGTGTTCTACTTCAACAAGTTGACAAGTCATGCAACGACTTACATAACTTGGAATATCACGCTTCATACCCTCCCAATATTATAAGCGTTTCACATCAGCATACATCTTACTACTACCCGGATGGATAGTATACTTAGAAAGATGACAGTCTTCAAGAATGCCATTTCTATGATCAAAACATTAGGCATGATCAACTTTCCCTTCTTCCGAATGCAACCATGAATATCAATATCGTAATCCCTTAGATCATCACTTCGGGATTCCGATTTACAACTCTGGATAAGACAAGAGATATTTGAATCTTGTTTTTGGCATCGGCAACACGATCCAACAAACAAGGACGAGCTTCCATGCTAAATAAAAGCGTGTGTGAATATGAAACTGAAGGACGGTCTCTAATGTGACGATCGCCCATGACTCCCGCACTAAAACAAGAGAATGATGCGCTGAAAGGCGTGCCAGGCAGCCATGGACGATAGTCAGGGTAAGATAAAACAGCAAACTCTATCGTACAACTCACAGCGCATGGACAAAGTACAATAGAGAAATATATGTATATAGTGAAGCTCATAACAGAATATCATCATATAGACTTCATAAAGGTTTGATACAAGCATTTGAACAATCAATACATCAAGCCTCACTACATAACACTCAAAACATATACAAGCAGCGGAACATCCAGTACATATAGTAAGAAAACTAATATGCTAGCCTCCAGCTCGTCTTCGTCATCAACAGCGTTGGTAGCCAAGAACAACATCTGTCACCTGCTACCTAGTCTGCCCATCCCAACATGGATGAACAGCACAAGGTAATAAGAGTTGAACATAAAACCTTGAGTCAGACAACAGTCTTAGTGAGCAGTAAATTAACTACCAAACGTACCAAAAGTGCATAAAGGATAAAAGGAATAAGAACTCGACCATCCCACTCCACCTCATTCTACAGCGATAGCCCCAGACCCACTAAGCACAAACAAGCATAGCAAAGCAGACAATTTAAGTAAAGTATTTATCACTCGAGTCAAGGTCGATGTTTTCCAAATACAAACCCCCAAGGCCTAAACCAAGATCAGATAAGCACCCAGAAAACACCTCTCTTGAGTCCGAACGACGATACAACCAAACATCCATGACTCTGGCTATCACTGTTCTCATTGCCTCAATATCATCGTTAGTTGAATGACCGCCAGTCAAGGGCTAATGGTAACCCCAATTCTAGATAAACTCTGCACGTCATCGTGACCCGTGCCTAGGACTTACCTACTCTGTCCAGAGTACTCGACCACCTACCTGTAGTCTTTTGGGTGTCCCGACCACCTACCCGTAGTCGTTTTGGGCATCCTATGTACTCTTGCTTTGAATTTACTAGAACCTTCAACAACGATGAGATCCAAGCCTCCCAGTCATCCTCCTCGACGACTATTCTCATACTAGCCCAAGCTACTTCTCGAGCAATCCATTATCAACCAACTCGAACCATCCCTCGAGTTATCAACATGCTTGGAATGATCCCCGCTTGGATTATGCAAAGACTATATCACATCATGCTTCGCCTCATCTCATCAAAGCAAAGCTCCATCACAACATTGCCATCATATCCGTCCATATGAGCTTCATCATCCGCTACATATGCCACGAGCAGCTTTTCTCATCCCTTAGCCTCTCCCTTAGCTTTTGAATCATTTTCGACCATACTTGTCTAGATCCAATCATAAATCAACTAACTCTAACTAATCAATCAAGACAATCATTAATCCAAGCAATGAAATATTCAAACAAGATCTAATAAGCAATTACAACAATAATGGCAATTTGGTAATTAAAGTATCCAAATCTAACAAGTATGAATCATAGGCAAATGTCTCTATAACTTGATGAATGAACTTATACAAGTAATCATGTAGCAAAATAGGTGTCAAAACTTCATAGATGATAGATCTATATGCAGACTTTAGGAAAATACAAGAAATCACTATCTTTAACGCATAAACAAGACACCAATCCAATATACTCCCTTGGGTCCGTGTGAGAGATAACTACCACTCACCGAATCACCTAAACAACTCAAAAACAATCAACTCCAGATCTGGACAGCAAGGAATCAAGCTTGATCCGTTAAAATCTCGCTTCAATCGATGGAATCACTCTTTGTTGGATGAAGATCTTCAACTTTGGCTCTTGGATCTTTGATTTGATCTTCAATCTTGGATGGATGTTAGCACTAGAGTAGAGAGGAGAAAAGAAGTGAAGAAGTGTTGTAGTCGAGCTCTCAAAATGGCAGCACTTCGTTGCTTCAAAATCCGGTGCTAAAAAGTGAGCCAAACCCCTCTATTTATAGGCTGGAAACCCCATGAGTCGTTCCCCCTTAAGTCGCCCACGACCTAACCCATGAGTCATCCACGACTCAAGCCCCTAACGACTCAACGACATACAGTTTCAACACACACACGACTCAACTCAGGCGCGACTCAACGGCCTATCCAGATGCGACTTAATACCTATACGACTTAAAGACTTACACGACCTAACGGTCTACGACCTAACTGGGTTAAGTACTCACGTGACTTAACAACCCTCGCGACCTACGACTTATCAGGGAATGACTTAACAACTTCACGAGTTACGACTCAACGGCTTACGACCTAATTGGGTTAACATATATGTCGACTTAACTCACAACAGGGTCTCCACGACCTAAACACACTTAAGTCGCTTACGACTTAAGCCCTAGCTAAGTCGCTCAGCACTAACCCGCTAACTTAGGTCGCTAAAAACCTAGCTAACTCGTAACTCGTACACGACCTATCCCTATACGAGTTAGCTTCCCTATTTAACCTCCTTACGACTCAAACAACACACGAGTTAACCCCTTAACGACCTAACCTTAACTCGTACAATACTTAAGTCGTAACTCTCTTAGGTCGGCAACTAACTTAGGTTGGCTAACTTCCTTAAGTCGATCATACGACTCATCCCAACACACAGAGACTCACGACATAAGCCACTAACCCTTAAGTCGTTACATCCTTAACCCGTCCACACCCTAAGTCGTTCACGACTCATGCCTCCATACGACTCAACTCCGAACGACTTAGGCTACCCACGAGCTAGCTATTACACGGCCTAACCCCTTAAGCCGTAAACCCTACCACTTAGGTTCAAAACGACTCAAGCAATACTAACGACCTAATGCAACAATTTTACGATATGTCGACACGTAAAATTTGGGTCGTTACATTCTCTCCCCCTTAGGAATTTCGCCCCCGAAATTCCAAACAAATAAGAGCAAACAAAGTTATTCCGCATGCCTACCATCCATAGCAATCAACAAACCATGCATCCAATTACTAGCCTAGCATGCAGAATTCTAAGACTTAGAACAAGCTTCAAATTCGTGAGATGTCACGACACCTTAGGGCCATACCTCGAAGAGTTCAGGATGAGCTGCCTTCATCCTCTCTTCCTCCTCCCATGTACAGTCGTCAACATCATCACTCCATTGTACCTTGAGCAACGTAATCGCCTTCCTCCTAAGCTGTTTCGTGTCGGTTTCAACAACACGAAGCGGCTTACGAGGTCTCGTAACAACTGGATCAACTTCTAAATCTTCACAGCTATCAGCAGAAACCACCGTATTCGATTCATGCACATACTTCCGTAGATAAGATACATGAAAAACATTGTGCACACCCGCCATCTTTTCCGGTAACTCCAATCTATAAGCGAGCTTTCCAATTCACTCGATGATCGGGAATGGTCCAACAAATCTCGGAGTCAATTTCCCTTTCTTCCCGAATCTAATAAAATTCTTCAGTGGAGAAATCTTCACAAAAACCATATCGCCTACGTCGAATTCCAAATCCTTACAACGATTATCGGCATAACTTTTCTGACGGTCTTGGGCTGCCTTCATTCGTCGCCGAATGATCTCTACACAATCCGTAGTCTGTCGAATCATCTCTGGCCAGAGTATCAACTTTTCTCCAGTTTCCAACCAACATGTCGGAGAGTTACACGGTCTTCCATACAGTGCCTCATATGGTGCCATACCAATACTTGTCTGATAACTGTTATTATTATATGCAAATTCCACCAAATGAAGGTGATCTTCCCATGATCCTCCGAAATCTAAAACACATGCTCTAAGGAGATCTTCCAAAACTCGGTTGATCCTCTCAGTCTGACCATCTGTTTGGGGACGGTAAGCTGTACTCAGATCGCTCACTATACTCTTCGGAATACCATGGAATCGAACTATCCACTTAACATACAACTCAGCCAATTTCGATGCAGTCCTAAATGACCGAACAGGAATGAATCTTGCACTCTTAGTCAAACGATCTACAATGACCCAAATCCCTTCATTCCCTGCCCTGGTTCTAGGTAGACCATCGATAAAATCCATCGATATCTGCTCCCACTTCCATGTAGGAACTTCTAATGGCTGAAGCAATCCACTGGGCTTTTTCTGCTCGGCTTTTACCAACTGGCAGTTCATACACTTGGAAATAAAATTTCCAGCATCCTTCTTCATACCTTCCCAGTAATATGATCTCTTCATATCCCGATACATCTTATTTCCACCTGGATGAATCGTCAATTTCGAGTGATGACTTTCCCTAAAACTTCATCTCTCAATCCATCTATATCAGGAACAACTAGTCGTCCTTGTTTCCGAAGCCAACCCTCTCGATCGACTTCAAATCCTTTATCCTTTTCTGGATTCAATCCAGATTCCAAATCACGGATAATCTTGACAAGCTTATCGTCTCGCTTTTGGCTCTCGCCAATCCATTCCATAAGAGTAGGTCTTATCGATAAGTTTGGCAACATCTCAGGTTCTAATTCACATCTAGGCCTGAAGTCAAATCCAGCCAAATACTCAAGATTCTTCCATTCCGAAAACATGGCTCCCAATCCTGCATGTCTTCGACTTAACGCATCGGCCACTGCGTTACCTTTTCCCGGAGTATAGGCTATATCAAAATCATATGATGCCAAAAAATCTAGCCACCTTCGCTGCCGAAGATTCAAATCCTTTTGCGAGAACAGATACTTCAACGACTTATGATCCGTAAACAACTCGAATCGAACTCCCATTAGATAATGTCTCCACATCTTCAGAGCAAAAACAATCGCCGCTAACTCCAAATCATGAGTCGGGTAATTCCTTTCATGCGACTTCAGTTGTCGACTTGCATACGCAACAACTTTATCCTTTTGCATTAGTACTGCTCCAAGTCCGGTACCACACGCATCGGTGTAAACCACCATCTCATCATTCCCACTTGGAATAGTCAAAACAGGAGCACACGTCAGTCGCTCTTTCAGGATTACGAAAGCTTGCTCACACTTATCATCCCATATGATTACCTGATTCTTTTTCGTCAATCCTATTAACGGTGCAGCTATCATGGAAAAGTCTTTGATAAACCGACGATAATATCCTGCTAATCCAAGAAAACTTCTCACATCAGATGCATTCTTAGGTCTAACCCAATCCTGGATTGCTACCACCTTAGCGGGATCAACCGCTATTTCATTTCCAGAGATAACATGGCCTAAGAACCTCACTTCACTCTTCCAGAAGTGACACTCCGAAAACTTAGCCTTCAGCTGATGTTTCCGCAAGATTTCCAAAACAATACGCAAGTGTGTCTTGTGCTCTTCCTCAGTTCTGGAATAAATCAGAATATCATCCACAAACAAAAGTACAAACTTGTTCAGCTGATCTCTGAACACTCTATTCATAAGATCCACAAAATATGCTGGTGCGTTAGTCAATCCAAACGGCATTACCAGCCACTCATAAAAACCGGATGGTGTCCTAAAAGCAGTCTTCGGCACACTATCCTTAGCCACTCTCAACTGGTGAAATCCCGTTGCCAAATCCATCTGAGAAAACACCTTAGCTTCGTGAAGCTGATCAAAAAGTCATCTATTCTCGGCAATGGATACTTGTTCTTCTTAGTCACCTTATTCAGCTCACGATAATCCACACACAACCTCAACGATCCATGCGCTTTGGTTGCGAACACAACTGGTGCACCCCATTCGGACACACTACGCCGAATGAATTTTTTCCGAAAAAGGTCATCAACATGCACCTTCAGCTCTTGTTGTTCTCTAGGCGCCATCCGTCTAAGAGGCATCACAACAGGTCTGGCTCCCTCAACTAGATCGATACGAAACTCGATCTCCCTATGCGGCGGTAACCCTTTGACCTCGTCAAAGACGTCCTCAGATCCATTCACAACCGGCATCGATGAAAGTCCATCCCGTGGAACAACCAGCGAATACATGAAGCCCATGAAGACGCCTTCTTCATGCTTACATCGTCTCACAACCTTTCGCCCTTCCACATTCTCGACTGTCACCTCCAGTTTCTCACAATCAACCTTTGCCGCATACTTCCTAAGCCAGTCCATACCCAAAATAATTCCGAAGCCCACAAAGTTCAGAACAAAATAGTCACAAACAAAAGAGCAATCATGACTCGATACAACTAGACCACGGCATACCATACACAAACATGACGAACCTCCTACTGGATTAGTCACAACCAATGGTCTATCAACAATTTCCGATTCCAAACCCAACCGGCCTACAAGATCATCACAAACAAACGAATGCGAAGCCCTAGTATCAAACAACACTCTAACTGGAACACCACAAATGGAAAGAGTACCTTGAACCACCACACTCTTCCCCTTTGCTTCTGCAGTAGGAGCTTTAGAAGATGATGGAACAGCCCCCAAATCATAAGATTGCACAATCTGCTGATCTTTCCTCGGTTCTGGACAGTCCTTCTTGATATGTCCCAGCTTATCACAGTTGTAACACTTTCCCGGCACCTTGGGATTCCTACAATATTTGGAGAGATGGCCCTTTTGCTGACAGTTGTAGCACGTCACTTCGCCCTTCGGCTTCTTCTGTCCATCCTTAACCTTCTGTGGCTGTTGCTTCCTATTCTTGTTTCCACCCTGCTGTGGCCTAGACCCTTCCTTGGTTACAGCAACAACAGATCCTTCCTTAGGAAACAAACTCTCATGCCTGAGAGCTTTCTCCACAAGCTTCTCAAACGGATCGTCCGAATGATCCACCAACTGTCCCCCAAGATAATAGTCCAAGCCTGTCACAAACTTCTCGTTCTTCTGGTAGGGAGATTCAATATACGACCGAGCATACTTGGACAAAGCTTCAAACTCCGAAACATACTCAAGAACTGGTCTCCCACCTTGCTTGAGCTCGACAAACTTCTTAAACAGAACAGATTTCTGAGATGTAGAAATGAACTTAGCTTCAAATCTAACTTGGAATTGCTCCCAAGTAATCTCTTCCTCCGGAGTATCAATAGTGATAGAACCCCACCAGTCAGCAGCTCTTCCCTGAAGCTGTCTCGATGCAAGCTTCCTCTTAGTTGCATCTTCGATTCCCAAGTCACCAAAAATCCTTCTACAGGCATCAATCCATCTCTGAACTTCTATGGTTGATTCCGTTCCCAAGAAAACCTTTCCTCCAAGAGCAGTATAATCTTTACACAACTTAGCCAAATCCACTGGTCTTGGAGCTTGAACTTGAACTCCAACATCTACTGACGGTCCTGAAGTTGGTATCCTTCTCATGATCGAAGTCATCATAGCTTCGAACATTGTAGCATAGTCAGTAGCTCCCCCAACAGCACGGCTTTCCCTAGCAGCTTGTCTCTCACTTCGACTCATCCTTAATATCTACAAAAAGGAATGATTTAGAACACCTTGAGAAACAACTACATAAGGAGTTCAAATCCTTCTAAACTATTATATTATATATATAATAATCATCCATCAAACTACAATTACGTCTCTCATATGTAGTTACGTCAGCGAGCGTTGGCTAAAATCGATTAACCAGAGCTCTGATACAAAATGTGACGACCTCCCACGACTCCCGCCCTAAAACAAGAGAATGGTGCGCTGAAAGGCGTGCCAGGTAGCCATGGACGATAGTCAGGGTAAGATAAAACAGCAAACTCTATCGTACAACTCACAGAGCATGGACAAAATACAATAGAGAAATATATGTATATAGTGAAGCTCATAACAGAATATCATCATATAGACTTCATAAAGGTTTGATACAAGCATCTGAACAATCAATACATCAAGCCTCACTACATAACACTCAAAACATATACAAGCAGCGGAACATCCAGTACATATAGTAAGAAAACTAATATGCTAGCCTCCAGCTCGTCTTCGTCATCAACAGCGTTGGTAGCCAAGAACAGCACCTGTCACCTGCTACCTAGTCTGCCCATCCCAACAGGGATGAACAGCCCAAGGTAATAAGAGTTGAACATAAAACCTTGAGTCAGACAACAGTCTTAGTGAGCAGTAAATTAACTACCAAACATACCAAAAGAGCATAAAGGATAAAAGGAATAGGAACTCGACCATCCCACTCCACCTCATTCTACAGTGAGCCCCAGACACACTAAGCATAAACAAGCATAGCAAAGCAGACAATTTAAGTAAAGTAATTATCACTCGAGTCAAGGTCGATGTTTTCCAAATACAAACCCCCAAGGCCTAAACCAAGATCAGATAAGCACCCAGAAAACACCTCTCTTGAGTCCGAATGACGATACAACTAAACATCCATGACTCTGGCTATCACTGTTATCATTGCCTCGATATCATCGTTAGTTGAATGACCGCCAGTCAAGGGCTAATGGTAACCCCGGTTCTAGATAAACTCTGCACGTCATCGTGACCCGTGCCTAGGACTTACCTACTCTGCCCAGAGTACTCGACCACCTACCTGTAGTCTTTTGGGTGTCCCGACCACCTACCCGTAGTCGTTTTGGGCATCCCATGTACTCTTGCTTTGAATTTACTAGAACCTTCAACAACGATGAGATCCAAGCCTCCTAGTCATCCTCCTCGACGACTATTCTCATACTAGCCCAAGCTACTTCTCGAGCAATCCATTATCAACCAACTCGAACCATCCCTCGAGTTATCAACATGCTTGGAATGATCCCTGCTTGGATTATGCCAAGACTATATCACATCATGCTTCGCCTCATCTCATCAAAGCAAAGCTCCATCACAACATTGCCATCATATCCGTCCATATGAGCTTCATCACCCGCTACATATGCCCCGAGCAGCTTTTCTCATCCCTTAGCCTCTCCCTTAGCTTTTGAATCATTTTCGACCATACTTGTCTAAATCCAATCATAAATCAACTAACTCTAAACAATCAATCAAGACAATCATTAATCCAAGCAATCAAATATTCAAACAAGATCTAATAAGCAATTACAACAATAATGGAAATTTGGTAATTAAAGTGTCCAAATCTAACAAGTATGAATCATAGGCAAATGTCTCTATAACTTGATGAATGAACTTATACAAGTAATCATGTAGCAAAATATGTGTCAAAACTTCATAGATGATAGGTCTACATGCAGACTTTAGGAAAATACAAGAAATCACTATCTTTAACGCATAAACAAGCCACCAATCCAATATACTCCCTTGGGTCCGTGTGAGAGATAACTACCACTCACCGAATCACCTAAACAACTCAAAAACAATCAACTCCAGATCTGGACAGCAAGGAATCAAGCTTGATCCGATAAAATCTCGCTTCAATCGATGGAATCTCTCTTTGTTGGATGAAGATCTTCAACTTTGGCTCTTGGATCTTTTATTTGATCTTCAATCTTGGATGGATGCTAGCACTAGATTAGAGAGGAGAGAAGAAGTGTTGAAGTCGAGCTCTTAAAATGGCAGCACTTCGTCGCTTCAAAATCCGGTGCCAAAAAGTGAGCCAAACCCCTCTATTTATAGGCTGGAAACCCCATGAATCGTTCCCCCTTAAGTCACCCACGACCTAACCCATGAGTCGTCCACGACTCAAGCCCCTAACGACTCAACGACATACAGTTTCAACACACACACGACTCAACTCAAGCGCGACTCAACGGCCTATCCAGATGCGACTTAATACCAATACGACCTAAAGACTTACACGACCTAACGGTCTACGACCTAACTGGGTTAAGTACTCACGCGACTTAACAACCCTCGCGACCTACGACTTATCAGTGAACGACTTAACAACTTCACGAGTTACGACTCAACGGCTTACGACCTAACTGGGTTAACATATATGTCGACTTAACTCACAAAAGGGTCTCCATGACCTAAACACACTTAAGTCGCTTACGACTTAAGCCCTAGCTAAGTCGCTCACCACTAACCCGCTAACTTAGGTCGCTAAAAACCTAGCTAACTCGTAACTCGTACACGACCTATCCCTATACGAGTTAGCTTCCCTATTTAACCTCCTTACGAACCAAACAACACACGAGTTAACCCCTTAACGACCTAACCTTAACTCGTGCAATACTTAAGTCGTAACTCTCTTAGGTCGGCAACTAACTTAGGTTGGCTAACTTCCTTAAGTCGATCATACGACTCATCCCAACACACAGAGACTCACGACCTAAGCCACTAACCCTTAAGTCGTTACATCCTTAACCCGTCCACACCCTAAGTCATTCACGACTCATGCCTCCATACGACTCAACTCCAAACGACTTAGGCTACCCACGAGCTAGCTATTACACGGCCAAACCCCTTAAGCCGTGAACCCTACCACTTAGGTTCAAAACGACTTAAGCAATACTAACGACCTAATGCAACAATTTTACGATATGTCGACACATAAAATACGGGTCGTTACATCTAATATCACAAAGAGATAAAGCTTCCAATATATTTCACTCTACTAGCATCATGGAAACAACAATTTGCTGCTTGCGACTAAGCGCATCAGCAACTCGATTACCCTTGCCAGGGGTATACTGAATATCAAAATCATATGAAACAAGAAAATCGAGCCAACGTTGTTGCCTCGTATTAAGTTCCTTCTGAGAGAATAGATACTTCAAATATTTGTGATCAGTGAAGAGAACGAATTGCTCGTCCAATAAATAATGTCGCCAAATCTTTAAAACAAAGACTATGGTGGCTAACTCCAAATCATGGGTAGTATAACGAATCTCGTTAGGCTTTAGTTGTGTGGAAGCATAGGCAACTACTCTCTTTTCGCAAGAGAACGGCACCAAAACCAATATGGCTAGTATTAGTACAGATAACGAAGTCTTGGTTCCCTTCGGGAATCACAAGGATAAGAGTATCATATAGGAGTTCTTTCAAATAATCTTCTTTCCTAAAAAGATAAAACTTCCAAAAATTCCAATTGTCTCTACGAAATCATTTTCTAGAAAATTTAATTTTTATAAATTTTATTGTGTCAAATTGTCTCATCAAAGCATTTAGGAGATTCTTATCGATAACGTTGATCAAGCGCATCGACCAGAATTCTTAAAGCACTCAATGGGCAATACAATCACAAAATCATCTTTTACATGATAAACCCAAATCCTATTATACTTGTAAATAAATCTTATGAAAAAGATTTTCAAAATTTTAAATTGCTATTTTTATCCAAAATCAATAAATACACAAATGAAGTCATTGAGATATTCGTAGAATACTCGATTCATAAAATGGATGAAATAAGCTGGGCAAACTGAATGACACAATAAGTCGTTCATAAAAATCATAAAGAGTGCGGAATGTGGTAGGTGGAATGCTATCTTCCGCAACTCGTAACTGATGAAAACTGATGGCAAGATCGAGTTGGGAGAAGTGCTATAATGAATAAATTGTTTGGCTTCCAACTCAGATAATTGTTGCTTGAGTTCCTCATTTTCCTTAGCAGACATCCTCATGGGAGGACGACTGACATGATGAGCACCAGAGATAAGATCAATACGGAACTCAATTGCCCTCTTTGACGGCAAGCACGAAATAGACTCGAAGACATCAGAAAAATCACAAACAACTGGAATTTTTTAGCTATAACAGCCTCCGATCCGTTGGAAGAAATGATAGCATTCGAAGTATGGTCGATACTTCGAAATATAATAGATAGCTGCTCGATAGCATCGGGATGCATGAGATACAAAGTTATTTCGAGACATAGGTTTTGGACTTCATAATGGACGAGCCAATCCATACCCAAAATCATATCAAAACAAAGATGATCCCTAACACGCAGATTCGTATGAAAGGAAAAACCACATAGAATAATCTCAACATCAACACACAACAAACCAAGAGTAGCAAATCCACAAATAGGATTCACAATCCTCAAAGGGTCGTAAAGACTAACAACAAACAAAGGGATAACATCAATGAGCTCCTTTGACACGAATGAATGTGATGCACCCGTATCGAAAAGAACTCTAATGGAACGACCATGAATAAAATAAAACCATCCAAAATAGGAGTAAAACCCTTGTCATAGAAGAATCACCAGAAGCTTAAGTAACATTAAGCTTCCCAGATTTAAAACCATTAGGAGCAGTTAAAACAATCGAAAACAGAGGACTTTCCTTGTTTTAACTCAAGGAAAGTATAAGCATGATTGATAAGGAATATAACAAATGGAATACTACGAAAATATAAGACGTATTCCTAGACATATTCCAACTTTTTAGAGAGGATAAAAGTTTAAGAACAATGAAGGAATCGATAAGAAAGGCATGAACAAAACCCTCGAATAGTTGTAACACATGTTCCATTCTGTTTCTGTTCTGTGTTTATTATAATTTGTTCTGAATTTCAGCTCTGATACCAAGTTGTGACGCCCCACCTCTATGATCACAATAACAAAGGTTATTATAAGGAATAACGTCTACTATTGCGAAGAATAAGGCTTGTTAGAAGCGACCATCCGTAAGTTATGCCTTAGACGAGTATTGATTACATCGATAGGAGTTGTGTAAGTTACTCCCAAAGATATAAATTCAATCCAAATCTAAAACGAAACTATGGTGGCTAAAGAAAAATCCAGAACAATTCATAATAACAACAACGTAGATATATATAGTCACATCAGAATAGAAATATCAGATATATATAGCGGAAGACAAGTCTGGATACAAGCTACAACAATCGATAGTTCACATGATGTAATTGTACATATACACATACATCGTAACATGCATGAGACGAGAGTCAACAATATAAGTACACCTCGAAGGCTAGACAAAAGACGAAGTGAAATCCCAAAAGCTGAAGCGGCAACAGAATCAGAGATAGGGACTATCCTGAAATAACTCGTTCTGACCCGAGTATTATTTAAAAGAAAATAATAAACGGTTTAGTCTAATTTAAACATTAGAAATAAGTGTATGATAAACAACACTTAAGCAAATAATTATAATCTCGAATGAGATTATACTACATAGATAATCAACATAGTTCAAATAAAGAATCTCAATTTAAACTCCATCAAAGTCAATAATCTCAAATGAGACTATTCAACATAAATAATCACCATAATTTAAATGAAGAAATCTCAATTTAAACTGCATCAAAATCAGCTTCTAAATTCCCAATTGAATTCAAAACAGCAATACGCAAATTTGTAGTCTTGGATGAGACTATACATAAAATTATAATCTCGGATGAGACTATACACAAAGTTATAATCCCGAGTGAGACTATACAACATAGTAATCAGCACAGTTCAAAGGAATAATTCCCATTAAACATCATCAAAATTAGCTTTTAAATTCTCAATTAAATTCAAAACAGCACTACGCAAAATTTAGAAATCAAAATAAGATAACTAGACAAAACCGCAGTCACAAAATCTAGAAACCATAATGAGATAACTAGAAAATAAACATAAAAGATGGATCGATCCCAACAGATGGCGAGTTTTAGCTACGCCACACGTGCATCTCATATGGCTGAAGCCTACCAAGTAATATAATTTTTGGCCCCAACAAATGACCCGAAGGTCCAACAAATGACCCGAAGGTCTAGCATTGGTAATTAACCCGAAGGTCCATCATATGAACTGAAGGTCCAACAGAGTGGCTCGAATGGCAAATAAAATCATCAAAACAACAAATATTTCAATTAACGAGTCCGGAATTAACCGAAATAGTAAAAGTGTGGTTTCATACTCCGCACTTTTGCTAAATCGTTTAAATCTCTTCATCGTTTCCTTGAAAGTGCAAAATTGTGTATTTTATATAAATAACATTTTATGTTCTCAAACGGACAAGTCCAGAATTAAGCGAATCAGCAAATGTAAGGGTTCACAGTCCAAAGTTTTGCTGAAGCATTTAAATCGCTTCATCATTCTTTTGAAAGCGCAAACAGTAAAATTTTTGGAAATGTTTTTTTAAATTATTTTAAAACATGTGATTAAAACAGCAACAACTATAGCAATTTCAATGAGGAAATTGCGCTTTACAAAACACCGTAAAAAGGGATATCAAATCAGGGTTGCGGGATAACCGCTTGAAAATTCACTTTAAATTTGACGGTTACTCAAGTCAAAACAACAGTAATTTTTATTCTTCAAAATTGTCATCAAAACATCACGCTTCAAAAATATAATACCTGTGTAAAAATTTCCGTTATAAAAATAACGGCGCAAATTACGTTTTAAAATGTAACGACGCGCTATTTTGGACCATTCAAATCGACAATAAAACCATACATATCTGACTTGAATAATTCAAAATACCGAATTGTTAATTTAAATTTTGAAAAACTTAAAATATACAGCAAATAAATCAATCACATATCACAGAGTAATATAATGCAACGGAATAGATAAAGAATAGTTGTTCACGAAGCTACTATATACATCAGAGTTAGAAAAATACAAACAAATAGTTCAAATGCATTGAAGTCTCCAATGCAACAGATGACTTCTCTGAACCAATCAACTGGAAAGGCTGGAATTTGAATCGATAGTTGGATTTCCAAATGAAGCTCGGAACTCCAAAGGTGACTCTCAAATGCTGTATCACTCAGTCTGACCCGAGCGTAAAGCAAAACACAAAACACTCGAGTCAGGATTAACATTCTTATATCAATAAATCCAACTCAAGTGAAATATCAACTGAAATACAAATAACTTAAAGGATCCTTGGGATAACCATCCTCTAAGGGTCCATGGAACTTTCTACAAGGTAGAAATATACACTATAACAACATGGTCATTTCAGCTTAATTTATACTTCAAAACCAAATCTCATTTTCACTACAAATATCTCTATATTTCCCAAAATAGTATTTATATATATTAAATAATTTATACAGTAAAGTATTTTCAATTTCCTCAACTTAATAAATCGTTCCAACATCAACCCGACCTTCCCATTCAAATTAAATTCAATCTCAGTTTATCAATTTAAATTCAACTCAATTTCCAAAATAACCACTTAAATTTTATCGATCTCAAATTCGGATTTATAATCACAAATACCCCTTTATATTTCCATATATTTCAAAACTTTAAGTATTCGACGTTTCATCTAAATTTTCAATGAATTTAGTTTTCTAAATAATAAATTCAAATTTAGTTCAACCTAAATTCTCATCTTAATTCAATTTAGTTGCTAAATAAAAAATTCAACTACGTTGATTTCAAATACAGATCCGAATCTCAACATAATCCATTTAAATTCCAATATAGTTCAAGGCTTTAATATTTAAATGTTCTATATAACAATTTCATATAGATCTCGATTTAACCTCATTAATATTTAGTCTTGAAATACTCCCTTATTAGATTCAATATCATTTAAGTAACCTTAAATTACATTTTACTCGATATTTTCTTTAATTTATTTAAACGTGAAATATTCATTAAATCACTTAAATCAAAAATCCAATTATAAAATCATACCCTTTAAATTTCCCATTCAAAAATTTCAAATCGATTTAATTAAATAAATCCTTATTTAAATACCATTTTTATAAACCAAAATTTATCTCCCAATCTTAGTTATTCAATTTATTACAAGAGAATCTATTTGAAATATAGATTTACATAAATACTTAACCATATCATATGTATTAAATCAATCTAATTTAAATCAAATATTACTACTAAATCTATATATACAATTTTGATTTATATAATATTTTAAGAATCAAATTTATTAAACCATATATTTCTTTCCAAAATTATAGAAATTATTTTCAAAATATTTATATGGACCAATGGCGCCTGTATATATTTCTTATCATATAGTCAAGTGCTATGGATATTAATCATTTCAATCCGTATACTAAATATATACGGATGGATATCATTTCAAACCGTAATCCCAAATTTAGGTAAATGATAATCGCTTGGGTTTATCATTTCAACCCATAACGATTTTCTCCTATTCTAAAGTCTATTCGGGTATGTATCATTTCAACCCATAGTGATTTCTAAACTACAGGGAACTTGCATAGTGATAACAGAAAATAAAATAAAATAAGAGGCATATATCATCAATAATAATATAATATAAACAACAATATATGGTGTCATATCCCGCAGGTGAACAGTTACAGATAATAGCATATATAACAAAATTAAATAACACAGCAGCATATTTCAATTGTCGTTTCAATTGAAATCAAATTTAATGAATAAAAGAATGTTAATCGTGAGTGGTTGCTCACCTTTTGAGGCTAGAGAATATAGTAGGAGACACGGATACGCATACTGACACAGACACTGAAATTAAATTTCAAATCCAAGCAAAGCAAAATCGGCACGAATTTAACGATCAAAGCTGATTGGCTCGAATCGATGAAACGGATCAGATCAAAACTGGAACGATGAAGATAAATGGTATAAGCAAACTTTTATAACCACCTATAACCATATATACACATATGAAATTTATATTCTAAGTTCGAACATCATAAATTTAATTTACATGTTTTTCAAACATATAAATAAATAAATAAATCAAGTTTACATTTTTTTTTAAATCAACATACATTAAAAAAAATATACTAACAGCTTTATACTAAACTTATATAACTAGTATATATATATATTCTCAAACAGATAAAATAAATGTTTAAATATGAATACCTAAAAGAAAACTTTTTTTATATATATAACTATTTCTATATATATTAAATGTTATATATATAATTTAAATCCATCCATATTTTGACATTCAGTAACATATTATATTCAACCTATATAAATTTCCAAATTGTATATGTGTATTAAAATAATTTATAAAGTAGAGTATTTATAAAATCATCTTAAATCCAAAATAGTATAAATATAATACTGTAACAAAATATATACAATCATCAACTAAATAAGTCAGTACCACATAGAAACCCATATGGTAACAAACCGCATAATATATGTTAACTCCTATGAGAAGCGACTCAGCGACCCAAGAAGCGACTCAGCGACCCAAGGCAATAACAAGGCAACTCGAATGAGACTCTGCATCACAACTTAGCGACTTAAAGACCGAAGCGACCTACGTATTAATAAGATAAGGACCTAACGACCTGACACGTGAAGCGGCTTATAAGCGACATAAAGCATAAACAAGTTAACAATTATAGACCCCGCGACCTAAAGGTTGAACGACCTAATGACTTCAGTCCTTTGCGACCTAAGAGCTCTGGCGACTTAAAAGACAAAACACTGCCAAGCGACCTAACAGGTAATGACTTAAGGAAAGCAGCGACCTAAAAGATTAGATGGTCCAGCGACCTAACAGCTTGAAGGCTAGGCGACTCAATGGTCCAACGACTCATGACTTACTGAGTTAACGATATAAGGAGTAAAGTGACCCAACAACCTAGCCTAGGTCGCTGCATTGGATATCTCAACGGTGTTGAGTCGCTAACTACTCCTATAAGTCACCACCGACCCACGTCTTACCCTTGGTCGTTCACGACATGGCACTTGGTGATAAAATTGTGCCGCATTCCTCTAGGTCGTTACGATCTACCAGCTGATTCAAATGACCAAGTGCGAACCAGTTAAGTCGTAGCTCGTATTCCCTTAACTCGCTGGCGACCTTTGACCCACTTTAGGTCGTGCACGACTTATACCTCGCCCAGGAAACCTCCTATAAATACAGCCCTTACTCCAACATGAGGGAGGACTGTTTGCTCATTCTTGAAGCGCCAATGCTCTACCATTTTCTCAACTCAAACAGCACTTCAAGCACTCCAAACACCAAGGATATTACGACAAACTTCAAGAGAAAATCTACATCATTCGACATGGATTCGAAGGATTATTCTACATTGAAATTTGAACTACTAGTCTAAAGTGTGTTGAAATTGAAGAAAGTTGTATAAGTTGTACTTGAGCCAGCAATAAAGAGATATAAAGTGGACGTAGGCTTGACTATTAGCTGAACCACTATAAAAACCTGAACCACTATAAAAACTGTGTCTTTTACTGTTTTTCTGAGATTTTGCTGCCTATTTCTGATTCCCGTATCGACGGGTGGTGCTTTCACACTTACACAACTCGCACCGGGGTGTTAGCGTTTGATTTTTACGTTAACATTTTTGGTGCTTTCACTGAGAACCCAACTCAGGATACTGTCATCATAGCTTGGGGGAAATTTGTGGAAAGGATCTCTCTAAAAACCAGAAGTTTATCAGAAATAATGGCTCCTGGAAGAAAGCGCAAGTCTGTTAGATCCGACGATATTCACGAGACTACTGCCACTTCTCCTCCTTTAAGTCAAACAACTCCAACTATTGGAGTAACGCGAGCGAAATTGGATGCTGCGGTTTCTAGGTTATATCAGCAGATGGAAGCCCAAAACAATCTGATGTTGGAAAGGTTGAACGCTTTGCTTGGGGCTAACCGTCAACTAGTGAACGACGGACCAAACTTTGCTGATAATTTTCATGATGTTGAAGAAAGAGATGTTCCTCAAAGGGCAGCTAGCCCAGTCAAAGACACACCTTCCCAAGTTGGAGGATCGGGACAACAGCCAACTTTCTGTGAGCGCCTGTCAAGGCAAACATCTGAGAAGAAGGCTGATGCCTGTCCTGGTGAGCCCCTTAATAATGATGCGTATTTTTCAAGGATGGTTCGACAAATTATGAAGGAAAGTATGCAAAGAGAGGAAGACGAAGAAGAATAGGGGTTCGCCCCGAGCAAGACTCCATTCGCTGAAAGGATTCTGAAAGCAGAGTTTCCTAGGAAGTTCGTTCCTCCTACCATTTCGGCTTATAAGGGGACGAGCGACCCTAACGAATTTCTGTACAAGTATGATTGGCACATGACGGGTGCCAGAGCTTCTGATGAGATCAAATGCCGGTATTTTCCAGTATACCTGGAAGGAGTTGCTTTACTTTGGTTCACAAAGCTGCTGGTCCGGTCGATAGACCAGTTTTCTGATTTGACTCGAAAGTTTAAGGAACAGTTCAGATTGTACGCTTCGAAGGCGAAAGATATAATATCGTTATCCGGCTTAGAGCAGAATCCTGGAGAATCCGTAAGAACTTTCTTGAATCGCTTGAATATAGCTTTGCCTGAAGTAGACAACGCAGAGCCGAGAATGATTTTAACGTACCTGATGAGGGCTATTGATAAGGAAAGTGAGTTCGGGAAGTGGTTGAAAATGAAAGAACCAAATTCACTTGAAAAGTTTTATAAGAAAGCCGATGAATTCATGCGCTTGGAAAGCCTCCAAGCACCGGCTAAGGTGGTATCTACAGGGGCTGGAAATAGTAATGCTGTTCCGAATAAGAAGGAATCTGGCAATCAGACGAGGGAAAACGATGGTCAGAAGAAGCAAGGAGATATAAAGAAAAATCGTCCCTTCAACTTCACCCCTCTGACTGATACCCCAGAGAATATTTACTTTGCAAACAAAGACACGGTTGAATTCCCCGCACCAGCTAAGCAGAGGGTTAATAAGAAAGCTGAGATGAATGGAAGGTTTTGCCGATTCCATAACCAACCCGGGCATGATACCAATGAGTGCCATTACTTGAAATAGTTGATTGAGGAACTATTAAAAGAAAACAAGCTCCAGCAATATGTAAAGAGGAACATGAATGGCCCAACTTCGTCAACTCAAGGACAACAGGCTCCTATTCATCGTCCTAGGTCAAGTGAAAAGGCAGCAGCTCATGAATCAGAGAGGTCCGTTATTAGTGTGATTACAGGAGGACCTCACCTAGTTGGCAAAAGCTAGGGTGAGATGGAACGGTACGCTCGTGCATTGAAGTATGTGCCAACAGAGGAAAGTGTTTTTGTGTTGGAAGATGTTGCACCTCTGAAGCAGTAGAAAATTTTTAATGATGACATTATCTTCAGAGTCAGGGATTCTATGGGTGTTGAAGCCCCTACCATAGATCCCTTGGTTATCTCTGGTGGCATTAGGCCAGCTATTGTAAGAAGAGTACTTGTTGATTGTGGTGCTTCTTGCAATATTCTTTTCAAGAAGACTTTTGATCAGATGAAGATCCTAATGGCTGATGTTCAAGCTTCGTCGTAAAAGATCGCTGGGTTTACTGGGGAACCCAGACAGCCGATTGGGACTATTGACCTACTCGTGGAACTTGGAGAGGGGCAGAAGAAGGTCGTTCGAAGGCAGACTTTTGTAATTTTCGATGAATTTTCTGCTTACAACGCCTTTCTAGGCCCTCCAACTCTTGCAACCTTTAAAGCAATCCTCGCCCCGTGGTGCCTTACCATGAAATTCCCCACAGATAATTTAGTTGGTGTTGTTAAAGGGGATCAGAATGCGGGGAGGGAATGTTATCTGATAGAACCGCATGAAGCAAGAAAGAGAGATATGGGAAAGGATGCGGCAGCCCCAGTACGCATCAAAGAATCAACCTTGTAGCAATTACAGGGCGGACCCTGTACTGGCGAATGTAGCGAAGCATGAAGAAAAATGGATCCTAGAAAAGCCAGCGCAGGGGAGAATCGAGTGGTGCCAGTGGAAGTAACAGTACCAGTACCTGTTGACCCAAAATACCCACACAAGGTGCTGAATGTGGGTTCACAACTTAGTACGGCAGTTCAGAATATTTTAATATCATTCCTAAAAGAAAATCTGGATGTATTCGCTTAGACCCATGCTGATATGTGTGGAATATCACCTGAAGTTGTAGTACATACTTTGAATATTGATCCGAAGTTTACACATGTGAAGCAGAAAAGAAGAACCCAGGGTCCCGAAAGGTCAGCAACATTGAAAGAAGAGGTGGATCGGCTAATGGAGAATGACTTTATCAGAGAATCAACTTATCCGAATTAGGTTTCAAATCCGGCATTAGTTAAGAAAGCTAACGGAAAGTGGAGAGTATGCATCGACTTTTCAGATTTAAACAAAGCCTGCCCCAAAGACCGCTTTCCGTTACCCCAGATTGACCAGTTGGTTGATGGAACAGCGGGACATGAATTGTTATCTTTTATGGATGCTTACTCCGGATATAACCTGATCATGACGCATGAGCCAGATCAAGAGGACACGAGCTTTATTACTGATGTTGGACTTTACTGCTACAGAGTCATGCCTTTCGAACTGAAGAATGCATGGGCAACTTACCAAAGGCTTGTTAATGCGATGTTCAAGACACAGATTGAAAAGACCATGGAAGTTTGTGTTGATGATATGTTGGTTAAATCAAAGAAAGTAGTAGACCATATGGACCACTTAGCGGAAATGTTCGCCGTCCTATGAAAGTATGGAATGAAGCTTAATCCTTTGAAGTGTTCATTTGGGGTGGAGTCCGGAAAGTTCTTGGGTTTCATTGTGAGCGCTAAGGGCATTGAGGCTAATCCTGCTCAAATCACTGCCTTAAGAGAAGTCAAAGCTCTTAGAACGAAGAAAGAACTGCAAAGTCTCAATGGAAAAGTCGCTGCTTTAAGCCGATTCATTTCCAAAGCTACTGATAAATGCATTACATTCTTTGATGCTCTGAAGAAAGGGAGGAAAAAATTTGACTGGACTCCAGAATGCCAGTAAGCTTTTGATGAGTTAATTCGTCATATGGAAACTCCTCCGATACTTTCTAAGCCCGACGATGGTGAAGATCTCTTTGTATACTTGGCGATCTCAGCTCATGCTCTTAGTGCGGCACTTGTGCGAGAAGACGCCAAAATTCAGCACCCAGTCTACTATATTAGCAAAAGGTTTACTGGGGCAGAAATGAATTATTCAAAGTTGGAGAAGCTCGCCTATTGTCTACTGATCTCATCAAGAAAATTGAGGCCATATTTTCAAGCTCATCCAATCAAAGTCCTCACCGATCAGCCTCTGAAGCAAGTCCTCTTTTGCCCTGAGACTTCGGGTCACCTTTTGAAGTGGAATATTGAACTCATTCAATATGACATCACTTATCATCCCCGGAGAGCAATCAACGGACAAGCTTTGACAGATTTCATCGCAGAATGTACAGACAAAGGTGGTAGTGAGGAAGTAGTGACCGATAATCCCCCAATTCGATGGAAATTGTATGTTGATGGCGCAAGAAACGATTACTGTTCCGGGGCTGGGGTTGTGCTTGAAACCCCCGAAGGGCGGTCATTGTGTTATTCTTTAAGATTGG
Organism: Allium cepa; assembly: GCA_030765085.1. Lineage (NCBI taxonomy): Eukaryota > Viridiplantae > Streptophyta > Magnoliopsida > Asparagales > Amaryllidaceae > Allium > Allium cepa. The sequence goes on along the minus strand of CM060937.1, from coordinate 789,648,207 downwards.
AATTCCCTTCGACAAACAATGAAGCAGAGTATGAAGCTCTTATTGCCGGTTTGAGAATTGCTAAAGAATTGAACGTCAAAATGTTGCAAATCTTCAGTGATTCACAGCTTATTGTGTGTCAAGTCAAGAAAGAGTTTCAAACTAAAGGCGGAAATCTGCCCTCTTACTTGTCAAGAGCCTGAGAGCTTCTCAATGACCTTGACCATTATACGATAAATCATATACGCCGGGAAGAAAACATGAAGGCAGATTCTCTCGCAAAGTATGCAAGCACTGCTGAAGCTCAATTATTTGGACTAGTTCTTGTGGAAGTCCTGTCAACTCCAAGCATTGATGAGATGGATATTGACTGGATCATGACTATATCAAAGGAGCGAGAATCATGGATGACTCCGATATTGAAATATCTGCGCAACGGTTCTCTACCAGAAAACTCAAAAGAACGGAAGAAGTTGTTAAGAAAAGCCTCCAAATACATAATTCAAGACAGCCGATTGTATAGGCGGGGATTCTCAATGCCATTACTCCGATGTGTGACCAAGGAAGAAGCTGAGACAACTCTAACTGAGGTACAAGGAGGAGAGTGCGGAGATCATTCAGGTGGTTAAACTCTAGCAAAGAAAATTCTCCATTATGGGTATTTTTGGCCAGATATTAATCGTGATGCTACAAGTTACGCCCGAAAATGTGATCGATGCCAGAGATTTGCAAAAATCCCAAGAGCACCTTCCACTGAGATAACGCAGATGGTCAGTCCATGGCCATTTGCTATTTGGGAAATAGATCTCATCGGGCCTTTGCCAACAGCCAAATCCGGAATCAGATATGCTATTGTTGCCGTTGATTATTTTACTAAATGGGCTGAATCTGAACCATTAGCTACTATTACCTCTAAGAATTTGATAAACTTTGTAACTAAGAATATCATTTGCAGGTATGGTGTGCCTCAAAAGATAATCACAGACAATGGAACCCAATTTGAAAGTGAAGCGTTCCAAAAATTTTGCAAGAAATTCAAGATGCAGAAAAGTTTCTCAACAGTGGCTCATCCGCATGCAAACGAGCAAGTGGAAGCAGTAAACAAAATTATCAAATCGACCATCAAAAAACAGCTGGAAAAAGTGAAAGGTGGTTGGATCAATAAGCTTCCGCTAGCACTATGGGCATATAGAACTACACATAAAACTATGACGGGGCACACTCCATTTTCATTGGCATATGGGTTAGAGGCAATGACACCGGTAGAAATAGAAGTCCCTTCACAAAGAAGAATTGATTCAGAAAGCCGTGAGCGCTTTCTAAAAGATCAGTAATAAGTTTGCGATTTCTTACACTTCTCACAAATATAAAGAAGGGGTGGTCTTTATTCTTTGCAAATATGGAGAAGTAGCAAATTTCTTCGAAGCTCGGGAGGCGATTAAGTATCCTTCTAAATAAAACACACAATCCCATAAGGATGGCGTATCCATTGGGATGTAGTTGGAAGGGAGAGATGGTTAGCCGGAGAAGGAGTTGATGGAGAAACTCATTAAAAGGGGGGATGGCACCACAAAGGCACATCTGACGGTTGACGGCAACAAAACCAAGAGGCGGCCTGTCGGTAGTATCATTTGGGCCAGGAAGTCTAGCATCTGCTTCGGCAATCCCAAATTGAATACGTAGTTAATTGAATGTCCGCTGACTCAAAGTAGTAGGAGTTCTCTCCGGAGGATCAACCAATGGTTCAGCTATCGGGAAGACTCCTTCAGGTTGCTCGATTATTTCTTCTTGAGAAGCCATTCTACACAAGGAACTGGATATTCAAATATGAAGGTGCACGTTTCCTAAATCTGTGAAGTGTTGTGTAAAACTAACAAAGTGGCAAGCAAGTATAACTGGAATTAAAAATTATTATACATATGACAAGTGTAAAATTTCAGGACTTGTCGCCTTAAGTCCAGATGCAGGTGTATTATTGATGCAAACAAATCGACTTTAGTTGATTAACATTACTTTACTATTTCACTTGAATTTGTTGGTTCACAGAATTTCATATAATTACTTTAAGTTGATTATATTTTATCGACTAATCTGTCATTCGATGTGGGCAATCAGTGGCAGTGTATTCGTCCCATTTTCTGTAAATGTTACATTTAACAGGTCATTAGCATTAAGTTGATTTAATCTGTTAAGAAAGCATAGCAAGGTCATGCAAGTTATCTAGGCAGTTCAAAGTTCAATTTGGAAGTTCAATCAAGTCCTATTAAAATTTTAAGGCTTTCGAGTTATGTTCAAAGTTCTTAAGTCGCAATCCGAGTCAAGAAGTCCAAAGTTCAGAAGCTTTGAAATCAAGGTGGTGAAAATTCGCTCAAGTCCTAGGTCGCTCGCGACCTGGCAAGTAGGATGAGATTGGTATAAGTCGCCTTCAACTCAGCAGTGTAAATTTACTTAAGTCGCCAACACGACCTAAGTGTTAAGTCACCTACACGACCTAAGTGTTAAGTCGCCACACGACCTAAAAATTGAGCCGCAGAGAGTAGGTCGCAGGAGTTTTCAGGTCGGCCAAATATGTAAGGTTTTGAAGGTCCGTAAGTCGCTCGGATTTATTAGGTCATTGCTGAAGTGATGCAGCGATCCCAAGCTACCTCCCGTTAAAACCGCTATGCCCTACTCTCCAATTGCACTTCGCCGTGTGTCCTCCAACCGCTGCATCGTTTGAAGCATTATCATCTCCTCTGAATCTCCAGTGATCCAATAACCCCTCAACCTGTCAAGAACTTTCTGGCTCCCTTCAAACTCGCAAACCAGCTAACTTGGGGTCCTATGATCCATTGTCTCCTCCTCGAATCATTGAAAATCACACAAAAAACGAATCAAACCCTTTCAATTCCATCTGAAAACAAACACGACATGGTTTACGAAGAAACCATAAGAATATGAAACGAAACTAGAGTTTAAAGACAGGAATCTAGAACTCGTGATTTAGTTACGATCGCGAAGCAACTAGAGAACGGAATCACTTACGTAATATAGTAGTTGGAATGGATTGACAGCTTGATTGGAACGGATTTGCCTTAGGCAGCTCGAAAGATCAGTAATTGCAGAGGAGGTTATTAAGACAGTTCAGTTAAGGGGAAGGAGCGAGTCAATAGTTTAAATAGGTTAAAAATAAGAAGACGAATGGCCATACGAATCATCTCTTGGGTCGCTCACGACCTAACGAAAATAGATCGAAGCACACGACCTACGACCTAGGCGTGTACTTCGAGGGGCAAATGTTAACTCGTATGAGAAGCGACTCAATGACCCATGAAGCGACTCAGCGACCCAAGACAATAGCAAGGCAATTGGAATGAGACTCTGAAGCACAACTTAGCGACATAAAGACTGAAGCGACCTACGAGTTAACAAGATAAGGACCTAACGACCTGACACATGAAGCTGCTTATAAGCGACTTAAAGCATAAACATGTTAACAATTATAGACCCCGCGACCTAAAGGTTGAACGACCTAATGACTTCAGTCCTTTGCGACCTGAGAGCTCTGGCGACTTAAAAGACAGAACAATGCCAAGCGACCTAACAGGTAACGACATAAGGAAAGCAGCGACCGAAAAGATTAGATGGTCCAGCAACCTAACTGCTTGAAGGCTAGGCGACTCAATCGTCCAATGACTCACGACTTACTGAGTTAACGATATAAGGAGTAAAGTGACCCAACAAGCTAGCCTAGGTCGCTGCATTGGATATCTCAACAGTGTTGAGTCGCTAACTACTCCCATAAGTCACCAGCGACCCACGACTTACCCTAGGTCGTTCACGACATGGTACTTGGTGATAAAATTGTGCTGCTTTCCTCTAGGTTGTTACGATCGACCAACTGATTCAAATGACCAAGTGCGAACCAGTTAAGTCGTAGCTCGTATTCCCTTAACTCGTTGGCGACCTATGACCCACTTTAGGTCGTGCACGACTTATACCTCGCCCAGAAAACCTCCTATAAATACGGCCCTTACTCCAACATGAGGGAGGACATTTTGCTCATTCTTGAAGCGCCAATACTCTACCATTTTCTCAACTCAAACAGCACTTCAAGCACTCCAAACACCAAAGATATTACGACAAACTTCAAGAGAAAATCTACGTCATTCGACATGTATTCGAAAGATTATTCTACATCGAAGTTTGAACTACTAGTCTAAAGTGTGTTGTAATTGAAGATAGTTGTATAAGTTGTACTTGAGTCAGCAATAAAGAGATATAAAGTGGACGTAGGCTTGACTATTAGCCGAACCACTATAAAAACTGTGTCTTTTAATATTTTTCAGAGATTTTCCTACCTATTTCTGATTCCCATATCGATGGGTGGTGCTTTCACACTTACACAACACGCACCAGGGTGTTAGCTTTTGCTTTTTACGTTAACAATATACATATATTAAAGTATTTTACACAGTTTGTAACAAAACAAATATATGACTTACATAAGCGAATAGCCATATTGTAGGAAACTTGATATCAACAAATAGAAGCGGACCCATATTGAAATATAAAACACAAAATATATATATATATTCTTATTAAAAATGAAAGATACTTAATTTATAGTATGTTCCCTTCAAAATGTCGCATACATAATTCAAAATATTTACATGACTTAAAAGCTATAATGAAGATCAAATAGAAACTATATATAAATATACACTGTCATGTTATGAAAATAAACTTTTGAAAAAAATAGTATTCAATACTTATATAAATAGTATGTGTTAACGTAAAAAGTCTGACGCTAACACCCTGATGCAAATAGAGATTGAATGAAAGCACCACCCGTTAACACGGGAAATAAAAAGCAGTAATTCACTGAAAAAAGCAGTAAGAGACACAGAGTTTATAGTGGTTCGGCTTATAATCAAGCCTACGTCCACTTCAATCCTTCTTTATTGCTTGTACGATTACAATCCTTTACAATTTCCTTCAATTACAATTCACTTCAAAAGACAGTAGCTAGAAAAACTTCGATGCAAGCGAATTCTCCGAATTCATGGTTGAATATGTTGAATCCCTGCTTGAAGTTGACTGAAGCTTCTTGTGAGTTTCGAATGTTGGAGTAAGGCTTGGCTTGAGGATGGCAGAGTCTCAATGCTTTGAAGAAAATGATCGGAAAAGTCCCTTTCATGCTGGAGCTTAGGGTGTATTTATAGGAGATTTCCGGGGTGAAGTATAGGTCGCGCGCGACCTAAGATAGGTCATAGGTCGCTGGCGAGTTAGAGGGAAGCGAGCTACGACTTAACTGGTCCTTCCGTGGTCACCTGAGCTAGCTAACAGGCCGTCGCGACTTAGGAGGAAGCAACATCACTTATTCACCAAGTGCTAGATCGCGAACGACCTAATGCAAGTCGTACGTCGGCGGCGATCTAAGGGAGTAGCTAGTAACTTTACAATGCCGAGACAACCAATCTAGCGACTTAAGCTAAGTTATTAAACCGTAATTCGACTTAACTCGTTAGGTCGTGGATAGCCCCATTCCTTAGGTCGCTAAGTCGCGGACCCCTTGGGTCACTGAACTCATTAGGCCGCAAACCCCCCTTTTAAGTAATTAGGTCTTTGAGCAGTTAGGTCTCTTTGTTCTATAAGTCATTGGGTTGGTAAGAGGTTTGATCGCTCCATCCCCTAGGTCGTGCTATAATTAGGTCGTGCCGTTTCTTCTTTAGGTCGCATATATGGTTGAGTCGCTCCACCTTTATCCCGTTAAATCGCGTACACCCTCGGGCTGTTTTCTTGCTGAAACCTTGGGTCGCTCGGCTGTAGAACTCCGTAGGTCGCGAGCCTATCGGAGTTAACATTTGCCCCTCGGAGTACACGCCTATTCCTTAAGTCGTGTGCTCCGATCCAGCTTTTGGGTCGTTGCCGACTTATTGGTCTTGCTAGGTCGCGTGCCATTATGCATTTCTTTCACCCCGTATAAATTGCTTAGCTCGACACTTCTTATTTCATCTGTTCTAACTCTTTAAACCGCCACTAACAATCCTCCGAGGTTAAAAATTTAGCTTGAGAATTTCTCCTCCTTCAACCGTTAAGTCCATCAACGAATTTTTAGGTAAACTCGATCATTTACTTACTGCACTCATCGCCAATTCCACCATAACCGTTTCCACACGATTTTGTTGTTACGTTGCAATTCGATATTCGAACTGGCCCCTTGATTCCTGTCGAATTGCCAGCGATTAGCTTCGAAGCTAGTAAGAGCTTTGAATCTGAGAAGTTTGGTAATGGTTCTTGAAGATTCGAAGTGGAAGATAATGCTTTTAGAGGTTTGAGCAGAGGATAGGATTCGTGGCTAATCAGGTTAATGGGTTTTAGGTTTAGATAGAATGCTTCAAATGACACAATGGCTGATAAACACGTGGCAAAGTGTAATTGGTGAGTAGTAGGGCCTATCGGTTCCAACGGGAAATAGCCATGGGTCGCTGCTCATTCCAGAAACGACTTAAAGGATCCGGGCGAACAAAAAGTCCCCGTGACCTAACTGATTTGGCCGACCTGACAACTTTCGCGACTCAAACTTTTGACCGATTTAACTAGATGCGAAATAAGCCTTGAGTCATGGCCGAGCTAGGACTTAGAGAAATTCACGTTACTTTCAACTGAAGCCTTTTATTCTTACCATGCCTCACGATTTAAAGGACCAACGACTCAACTTAACTCGCAAGAAACCTTTTGGGTCGTGGACGATTTAGGCTTTAGGTCGTGCAAGCGACTTAGCCTTTAGGTCGCACAAGCGACTTAGCACTAGGACAATTTTCCACTACCGAATTGCTTCTTGCGACTTATACCCATCTCATCCTACTCGTTAGGTCGCGAGCGACCTTGGACTTGAGCGAATTTTCACCGCCTTGACTTGAAGCTTTGTGATTTAACCTTCAGATTGTGAACGACTTAGGACTTTGATGCGCATTACCATGCCTTGTACTTTTAACACAAACCATATGGCCTAGGACTTGAAACAGTTGGGAACCTAAAAATTTTGATAGGACTTGATTGCACCTCCAACTCGAACTTTGAACTGCTGAAATAACTTGCATGACTTTGCTATGCTTTCTTAATAGATTATACCAAATTTGATGCTAATAACCTGTTAAATACAACATTTGCAGAAAACTAGGGCAAATATACTGCCACTGATTGCCCACATCAAATGACAGATTGGTCGATAAAGGATAATTAACTTAAAGAAATTGTATGAAATGCTGTGAATCAACAAACTCATGTGAAGTATTAAAACAATGTTAACCAACTAAAGTCGATTTGTTTGCGCTAATATTGCACTTGTATTTGGACTTAAAGCGACAAGTCTTGAAATATTGCAATTGACACATGTTTAATTTCAATTATATTTGCTTGTTGCTTTGTTAGCTTTACACAGCCTTCACACATTTAGGAAACGTGCACCTTCATGTTTGAATATCCAGTTGTTTATGTAGAATGGCTTCACATCAAGAAGAAGTGGTAGCTCCAGCTAGAGAGATCTTTCAGACAGCTATTCACGTAGTGAATCCTCCAAAAAGAACTCCGACTACCTTAACCCAAAGAGTATTTAACCAGTTACGCATTCAATTTGGCCTTGCTGAGAGTGATGCTCTACTTCCCGGGCCGAATGATACTGCCGATAATCCACCTCGCGGTTTTGTCGCAGTCAATCGCCAGATGTGCCTAAGTGGAGCAATTCCTCCTTTTAACGATTTTCTTCGAATGCTTCTCCTTCGGTTGACCATCTCTCGGTTCCAACTACATACCAATGGCTATGCTATCCTGACGGGGTTATGTGTTTTATTTAGGAGAACTCCTGATCGTCTGCCGGGTTTCGAAGAAATTTGCTACTTATGCTCATTTGCTAAGAATAAAGACCACCCTTCCCTAATTCATGTGAGAAGCGCTAGGAATCGCAACCTTATTACTGATCTTTCTGAAAGTGCTCATGGATTTTTGAACCAGTTTTCTTCGTTCGCTGCCCCCAGGGTTTTATGCCATCTAGAGAGTAGGAAGTAAGATTACCTGTTTCTATGTTTTCCATTTTCGAGCTTTTTCGAGATCCGAATTGTCAGTTGCTAATTTTGTTCTTTCCTTTTTCAGCACTTCCTCTCCCCTATAGAGATTCAAGCCACAAACAGATTTTTGAAAGACTAAATGTCGTGGCTGTTGAGGAGAGGAGTATAAAATTTCTGTTGAAGGATGAGTTTCTACATCAGTTTGGACTTCTACATTCTTCCCGCTCTACACAACCTCACGAAGTCCCTGATGCCCCAGCTAAGGCATTAGACGCCCCAGTTTCTACTGACGAACCCGTACCGAAGGAACTTACAACTGTGGCTTCGTTGGTAAAATGTTCTACTCCAGCTGACATTGCGGGGCCATCTTGTAAAGTTGCTCATACCCCGGTTATCGAACAAGAAGAAGATCTTCAACAAACCAGGAAGACTCGAGTTGAGGTGAAGAGCCTTGTTGAACACTGTGGTAATGACACTTTCGAAGGGTTGAGCGACTATATAGTTACGTCTCAAGAACACTTTAAAGATGATCTTTCCGCTGCTAAAATCGTATCTCCAGTGGTTGAAGCGACATCTTCTCTTCAACAGACTCCTCCAGCTCAAGAATCGACATTGGCTGTAAAATCTATTACCACCCCCCAACTAAGGAGCGGTCCGTTGTTCGGCGCGTGTAGTTTGCATGCACCTCACACACTTACGATTTATTGGCACTAATATGCACTTTACTCCTTGCAATTTGAGGATTCTCAAGTTATGCTTCTTTTTCAATTTCAGTTTCTTCAATGGGGCGAAGTGGCTCATATTATGATGACTTTAAGCAGTATGGAAGGCGTAGTCAATATGATTACAGGCGCTATCTTCCCCCTCATAGGGAAACTGATGAGGAGAGGGCTGCTCGAAAAGCTCAGGAGAGAAGAGCATAAGAAGAACGGTACGGGAGAGGGCATGAACGTCGTGACTCTTCCCACTGAGAGAATGATTCCCTTAAACGAAAGTCCCATGATGTCAAAGGAAAGAGCCATGCCACCGAAGATTCGAGCAAACGGACCAAGCATGGTGAAAAGTCATCATCTGACATTCCTAAAGAGCCCATTGCTTTGGTGCCTTCTCAATCTCCCGCTCTCGCTCGTACCGACATTCAGACGATCATTGGCAGGCCCTCATACGAGGTTGGGCCATGCCCAACTACCCTTCAAAGCCGATTTCCAAACTGGTGCTTGAAGGGAGTTCGCTTTGATCTTGATCTGGTTCCAATCGACAAACCAGCCATGTTGCGAAATCTTGATGCTGTCAAGCTTGATATTGAGAGAATGTAGAATTGGCAGAAACTTGTTGACGAACTCCAGAGAGTGAATCGCGCGAACCTTGAGGCTATGTTGACCATGGAGAACAATAAATCAGAATGGCAAAAGACTCTTGATCAACATAATGCAGAGATGAGGAGCATCGCCGCCTATAATGAAAAGCTTGAAGTAGAAGTTGGAAAACTTAAAGAGGAGCTTGGTACTTCCTCCACTTCCTACTCTTAAAGGGAAAGTGTGTTTCAGCAACAAGTGCGGGATGCTCATGCTAGCCAACGAAAGGCCGAAGATAAACTTAAGTGGCAGGAAAAGGTTGTAGAAGATTATCGCGCTGAAGTTGCGCAGTTGCGACAACAGACCAGCTCCCAGGACCTCGAAATTGAGACATTAAAAACTCATCTTGCTATGGTTGAGAAAGAGCGCGATGAGGCTATTGCCGGTAAAATTGCAGCTGAAGAAGCTCATCAAGCCACCAAAGCTGATGTCAGTTCGACATTGTTTGACTTCTACTTGCAAAGTGTCCTAGGGCGTGGCAGTCTCGCATTTTTGGACCCCAAATATGTAACTACTTTGGCTGAAGTATGGGAAGCCGTGCTTGATATGCTCAAAGATGCTGGGTATGCCGAAGAAGAACTCGAGGCACATTATCTGGATGATGGAGCTCGTGCAGCCCTTGCCAAAGGAAAGAGTAGCTCGCTAGAGAGCGTGCTGGGACGATGAGAGAGGAGCATCGAGAGAAAGAAACACCATCAATTGCCCCTGTCTCTCCTTCAATTTCGGCCGACGTTGATATCACAGGCTCCGGTTCCCATTCTCTGTCCCCTGCTAAAGTCATAACTGAGATTACAAGTGTACAGGGTGGGGATGAAGGAGAAGAGAGCACCGAAGCACAAGCTTATGAAGTTGACATTAGGAACCCACTTCTCCAGGTAATATTAACGTCGAACTAGGTCAAGCGGATTACTCATTTGCTTCGGCCGAGCTTGATGTACTTGTTGCTTATTACTTAAGACTCGATGAGCCGTTATCTCCTCTCTTCACGGGAGATAGTAATATTTTTTGCTTTTCTTCTGTAGCGAAAACGCCCAGTGTCATAGAAACTTATCCTCCTCCAGTTGTTCCTCCTCCATCCTTTCAAATCACTCCTACTTCTCAGCCGGGATCGCAGGAAGAATTAATAGGAGCCCTTCAAGACTTGGACAATCCAGCTGCTTCGCAGGAGCAGAAGGCCGAAGGACTTGAAGGAGGTGAAGTATCACCGGAGCGAACACTTTCTGATGACATAAAATTGTCTGCTCTTGTCACTCCGGGGAGTGAGTCTCCTTCAAAGAGGAGGAGGAATCATACAACTTCAAAGAAGAAAGGGAGAAGCATTTCTGTTACCGAAAAGGAAACGGAAGTTGATACAGCACTAGCTCTCTCTCCGTCTCCCCCAACTCTCCCAATCCGGCCTGAAAAATTGCCTATTAAGCCAGGTGAAGGCTCTGAACATGGTGGGAGAAAGAAGTGATGAGTCCCGCTTTCCCTTCTTTTCTTTACTTTTTGCTTTTTTGCATGTATACAAGTTTGTGTCGACTGGAGATTGTGCGGGTACCAGTCCCCGCTTTCTTTTACTTTGAGACCTACATATGTATAAAATTCTCATAGTTTGGAATAAAGTGGTTTTTTTACTTATACAAATTTCTGTCTGTATTTGAGAACGCTTTTACTTTCTGTTTTTATGCAAGTTTCTTTATCCTCTTTATGTGAGGTCGAAGTAAACCTATGGTATGTTTATTGAGCATTGTCTTCATTTTTGTGATGACTATACTGTATTGCCCCCATACCATAGGTTTATCGCAATCTTTTTTCATATTGGCAAAGTTTCGGAGAACAACTCTTCTATTTCAAGAAGACTTGTACTCTTCTTTTAGAGAACGACTCGTCCATTTGAAGGAAGTTTGCATTTGTACTTTATAGGATAATATTTCCGTTTCAAGGAAATATTTTTCTAGCCTAGTCGAAGGCACTTCATATTGGAGGAGTCTTCTCCTTCTCTCTTTTTTTTTGCAAAGTTTTTACACTCCGCTTTTTATGAAAAAAGTCACTTTTGCTATGGCAAGTGAATTTCACTTCATAGTGCAGTGGGCCTTTCAAAAAAGGGGTTTCAACCTGCTTGAGCCTCTGAAGAGAGTTTTTGATTGTGCCTCTGGGAAGAGGTCTTTTTGTTTGGTTGCGCCTCTGGGAAGAGGTCTTTCTGTTTCTGCCTCTTGGGAGAGGATTTTATCTTTTTCCCTGTTCGCTGGGAAGCGGGCCTCTGAAGAGGGCTTTTCACATTTCGACTCGTGCGAAGTTTTATTTCAGATCACGGTGAAATGTGTGCCTCTGAGTAGGGCTTTTGCCTGGAAGTTTGGAGCTTCTTTCTCTTAGTTGGATGGATTCACAGGGCGGACACAAGTGTTTTGTGCCACCGATCAGTCCGCAACTTTATGTCGAGAAAGAACTCTCTTTTTCTGGCGAGGCCCGCTCGAGGTCTTTTAGCATTTCAACTATGGTGAAATGGGCCTCCGAAGAGGGCTTTTCACATTCCAACACTTGTGAAGTTTTATTTCAGATCTCGGTAGAATGCGTGCCTCCGAGTCTACCTGGAAGTTTCTTCCTCATGGTTGGTTGGATTCACGGGGCGGGCACAAGTTACTTGGACGCTTATTTGCACAGATTGTCTCAACTAGTGAACAAGCGCCTTGCCTTCCACTTGGGAACATGCCTCCGATCATCGTATGGATTCACGGGGCGGATACTTGGACGCTTGTCTGCGCAAACTGTCTCAGCTAGTAAACAAGCGCCTTGCTTTCCAGTTGTGACGGTGCTCCCGGTCATTCCATACCAATCTTTTTTGTTGAGAAAGTCTTCTGGCATGCCCCGTTTGAGGTCTTTATCCTCCTAAGAGTTGTGCCTCCGAAGAGGGATTGTGCCTCCGAAGAGGTCTTTTGCTGTTTGATGCTTGCTCGCCCATGCCTTTTTGCCATCTATTCATATCAGCGATCCCTGTTATCTTTTCCAAATACACTTCCCTTTTAGGTGCCAACAATTTTCCTTATCCAAAGAAATATACTTCATAGTTAAGTGAGTTGGTGGTGGCAGACACAGGCTATTTAACTGGATGCTCGTTTTCATAAACATTCGCAGTTAGTTAGAAATGGTCCACTCCCAGCCAAATCGCTAACTTTTGTTCGAAGTACTTCTTTCGTAGGATTTGAGTACGGAAATTTTGAATGGTTTAGCATCTACTTGTTGGGTGATGTCGGAGATTGCTTGGTCTTGCGATGGGTAAGCTTTGTTTTTATGGCCTGCATTATTAAATCGACATTTTAGTAACACAATTAACGTATTTTATATGTCGAAATAAAATAAAGCAGTTTATAATAGTAAAGAACACAAGATTTATGGTGGTTCGGCCAAGAACTGGGCCTACATCCACTTTATAGCTCTTATTATTCACTTGCACTGGTTTTACAATGACTTTCAATGCAAAAATCATACATTCATCATTCTTTCACAATACTTCATTAAACCCTTTAAGTAAAATATGGGCGCAAATGATTGCTGTTCCAAGCTCTTGAAATTGGGTCTCCTTCAACAGTTACAAGTTTGAATGTGCCATCAAGAAGTTTTTGGCCTATAACATACGGTCCTTCCCAGTTTGGTCCAAGCACGCCTGTAGGTGTCATAATTCTTTTTAAGATTAGATCCCCAACTTCAAAGCTGCGTCGGCGAACTTTGGAATTAAAGTGCCTGGCTATTCGTTGCCGATGAGCCGCAATTCTGAGCTCAGCTTCTTCCCTTTTTACATCAAGGAAGTCAAGGGCTTCAAGTTGCAGCTTTTCATTTTCGGCCTGACTAAAATGGATTCTTCTATGTGAATGGACCTCTGTTACTACTGGAATCATGGCCTCTGATCCATATGCCAATGAAAAGGGAGTGTGCCCCGTCGCAGTTTTTTGTGTAGTTCTATATGCCCATAGTGCTAGCGGAAGTTTATCGACCCAACCACCTTTTGCTTTTTCCAGCTGTTTTTTGATGGTTGATTTGGTAATTTTGTTTACTGCTTCTACTTGCCCTTTTTCCTGTGGATAAGCTACCGTTGAGAAACTTTTCTGGATCTTGAATTTTTCGCAAAAATCTTGGAACTCTTCACTTTCAAATTGGGTTCCATTGTCTATGATTATCTTTTGATGCACTCCATACCTGCAAATGATATTCTTAGTTACAAATTTTATCATTTTATTAGAGGTAATAGTAGCTAAGGGTTCAGGTTCAGCCCATTTAGTAAAATAATCCACAGCAGCAATAACATATCTGATTCCGGATTTTGCAGTTGGCAAAGGCCCGATGAGATCCATTCCCCAAATAGCAAATGGCTACGGACCGACCATCTGTGTTATCTCAGTGGAAGGTGCTCTTGGGATTTTTGCAAATCTCTGGCATCGGTCATATTTTTGGGCATAACTCGCGGCATCGCGATTAATATCCGGCCAAAAATATCAATAACGGAGAATTTTCTTTACTAAAGTTTGACCTCCTAAATTGTCTCCACACTCTCCTCCGTGTACTTCAGTTAGAATTGTTTCAGCTTCTTCCTTGGTCACACATCGGAGTAATGACATTGAGAATCCCTGCCTATATAATCGGCCATCTTGAATTACAAATCTGGATGCTTTTCTTAACAACTTCCGTCGTTCTCTTGGATTTTCTGGTAGAGAGCCGTCGCGCAGGTATTTCAATATCGGAGTCATCCATGACTCTCGCTCTTGTGATACAGTCATGATCCAGTCAATATCCATTTCATCAATGCTTGGAGTTGACAGGACTTCCACAGGAACTAATCCCAATAATTGAGCTTCACCAGTGCTTGCATACTTTGCGAGGGAATCTGCCTTTATATTCTCTTCCCGGGGAATATGGCTTATTGTGTAATGGTCGAAATCATCAAGAAGCTCCCAGGCCTTGGACAAATATGTGGGTAGGTTCCCCCCTTTGGCTCGAAACTCTTTCTTGACTTGACACACGATAAGCTGTGAATCACTAAAGATCTTTAATGCCCTGATGTTCAGTTCTTTAGCAATTCTTAAACCGGCAATAAGAGCTTCATACACTGCTTCATTGTTCGTCGAAGGGAATTCCAATCTTAAAGCATAACACAGTGACCGTCCTTCAGGGGTTTCAAGCACAACCCCGGCCCCAGAATAGTAATCGTTTCTTGCGCCATCAACATGCAATTTCTATCGGATTGAAGGATTATCGGCCACTACTTCCTCACTATCACCATTGTCTGTACATTCTGCGATGAAGTCTGCCAAAGCTTGTCCATTGATTGCTCTCCGGGGATGATAAGTGATATCATATTGACTGAGCTCAATATTCCATTTCAAAAGGCGACCCGAAGTCTCAGGAAGGAACAGGACTTGCTTCAAGGGTTGATCGGTGAGGACTTTGATGGGATGAGCTTGGAAATATGGCCTCGGTTTTCTTGATGCAATCAATAGACAATAGGCGAGCTTTTCCAACTTTGAATAGTTCAATTCTGCCCCAGTAAATCTCTTGCTGATGTAGTAGACCGGGCGCTGAATTCCCGCATCCTCCCGTACCAAAGCTGTGCTGAGGGCATGAGACGAGATTGCCAAATACACAAAAAGAACTTCACCACTGTCAGGCTTAGAAAGTATAGGAGGCGTTTCCATGTGACGAATCAGCTCATCGAAAGCTTTCTGGCATTCAGGAGTCCAGTCAAAGTTTTTTCTTCCTTTCTTTAGAGCATCGAAGAATGGAATGCATTTATCAGTAGCCTTGCAAATGAACCAACTCAAGGCAGCAACTTTTCCATTGAGACTTTGAAATTCCTTCTTCGTTCTAGGAGCTTTGACTTCTCTTAAGGCAGTTATCTGAGCAGGATTAGCTTCAATGCCCCTTGCACACAATTAAACCCAGAAATTTTCCAGATTCTACTCCAAATGAACACTTCAAAGGATTCAACTTCATACCGTATTTTCGGAGGTTGAGAACATTTATGCCAAGTGATTCATGTGGTCCGCTGCTTTCTTTGACTTTACCAGCATATCATCGACATAAACTTCCATAGTCTTGCCAATCTGTGGCTTGAACATTGCATTAACAAGTCTCTGGTAAGTTGCCCCTGCATTCTTCAGTCCGAAGGGCATGACTTTGTAACAATACAGACCAACATCGGTTATGAAACTCGTGTCCTCCTGATCTGGCTCATGCATCATGATCTGGTTATATCCGGAGTAAGCATCCATAAAAGATAACAATTCATGCCCCGCAGTTCCATCAACTAACTGGTCAATTCTGGGAAGTGGAAAGCAGTCTTTGGGGGAAGCCTTGTTTAAATCTGAAAAGTCGATGCACACTCTCCATTTTCCGTTAGCTTTCTTAACCAGTACTGGATTCGAAACCCAATTCGGATAAGTAGATTCTCTGATAAAGTCATTCTCCATGAGCCGATCCACCTCTTCCTTTAATGCTGCTGACCTTTCAGGACCCTGGGTTCTTCTTTTCTGCTTCACAGGTGTAAACTTTGGATCAATATTCAAGGTATGTACTACAATTTCTGGAGATATTCCACATATATCGGCATGAGTCCAAGCGAATACATCGAGATTTTCTTTCAAAAATGATATTAAAACATTTTGAACCGTTGCATTAAGCTACGAACCCACATTCAATACTTTGTTCGGGTCTTTCGAGTCAACAGGTATCGGCACTGCCACATCAACAGGTACCACACTATTCTCCCCTGCACTGGCTTTTCTGGGATCCATCTCTCTTCGTGCACCGCTATGTTCGCCTGTGCAGGGTCCACCCTGTAATTGCTACAAGGTTGATTCTTTGATGCGGACTGGGGCCGCCGCATCTTTTCCCATATATCTCCTCCTTGCTTCGCGCAACTCTGTAAGATAACATTCCCGTCTAGCATTCTGATTCCCTTTCACCACACCGACTCCATTATCTGTGGGGAATTTTATGGTCATACACCATGGGGCAAGAATTGCTTTAAACGCTACCAGAGTTGGTCGGCCTAGGAAGGCATTGTAGGCAGAAAATTGTTCAACAATAACATAGGTCTGTTTTCGAGCCACTTTTCTCTGCCCCTCGCCAAGCTCCATGAACAAATCAATAGTCCCAATTGGTTGTTTCGGCTCCCCGGTAAAACCAACAATCTTTAGTGATGAAGCTTGAACGTCAGCCATTGGAATCTTCATCTGATCAAAAGTCTTCTTGAAGAGAATGTTGCACGAAGCCCCACAGTCAACTAGAACTCTTCTCACAGTAGCTGGCCCAATGCTAGCGGAGATGACCAAAGGATCAATGGTAGGAGCTTCAACACCCATCGAATCCCTAACACTGAATGTAATGTCATCATTAGAAGTTTTCTGCTGCTTCAGGGGTACAACATCTTCTAAAACAAAAACACTTTCATCTGCCGGTGCATACTTCAAAGCACGGGCGTATCTTTCCATCTCACCCCAACTCCTACCAGCAGGGTGAGTTCCCCCTGTAACCACATTTATAACAGGCCTCTCTGATTCATGAGCTGTCGCCTTTTCACTTGAGCCAGGACGATGAACAGGAACCTGTTGTCCTTGAGTTGACGAAGTTGGGCCATTCTTGTTCCTTTTTACATATTGTTGGAGCTTTTTTCCTTCAATAGTTCCTCAATTACCTCCTTCAAGTGACGACACTCGTTAGTATCATGCCCGGGTTGGTTATGGAACCGGCAAAACCTTCCATTCTTCTTCGCTTTCCCATTAACTCTTTGCTTAGCTGGTGCATCTCCTTGCTTCTTATGGCCATCATTCCCCCTCTTCTGATTGCCAGATTCCTTCTTATTCGGAACAACATTACTATTTCCAGCCCCTGTCGATACCACCTTAGCTGGTGCTTGGAGGCTTTCCAGACGCATGAATTCATCGGCTTTTTTATAAAACTTGTCAAGTGAATTTGGTTCTTTCATTTTCAACCACTTTCCAAATCCACTTGATTTATCAATCGCCCTTATAAACTATGTTAGAATCATGCGTGGCTCTGCATTATCCACCTCGGCCAAAGCTATATTGAAGTGATTTAAGAAAGCTCTAGTGGATTCACCAGGATTCTGCTCCAAGCTGGATAATGACATTATTTCCTTTGCCTTTGATGCGTACAATCGAAACTATTCCTTGAATTTCTGAGTCAAATCAGAAAATTGGTCTATTGATTGGACCGGCAGCTTTGTGAACCAAAGTAAAGCAACTCCTTCCAGGTATACCGGAAAATATCGGCATTTGATTTCATCAAAGGCTCTAGCACCCGTCATATGCCAATCATACTTATACAGAAACTCATTAGGATTGCTCGTTCCCTTGTAAGCTGGAATAGTTGGAGGGATACACTTCCTTGGGAATTCTGCTTTCAGGATCTTTTCAGTGAACGGAGTTTTTCTCGGAACGAAACCCCATTCTTTCTCATCTTCATTTCTCTATATACTTTCCTTCATAATCTGACGAACCATGCCTGAGAAATACTCTTCATCATTTTGAGGCTCAGCAGGACAAACTTCAGCCATTCTCTCTGAATTCTGTCTTGACAATCGTTCACGGAGGGTTGGTTGCGGCCCCGATCCTCCGGCTTGGGGGGTTTCCTTTCCACTGGGTCAGCTGGCCTATGAGGTATATTCCTTCCTTCCACAATCTTCACTTCATCGGCAAGGTTTCCCTCGTTAGTTGCCGGCTGGCGGTTTGCCTCAAATAAAGCATTCTACCTTTCCATCATCAGGTTATTATGAGCTTCCATTTGTCGATGTAGCCCAGATACCACGGCATCCAGCTCTGCCCGTGTAACTTCGACGGTTGGAGTTGTATGACTTAAAGGAGGAGAAGTGGCAGTAGTCTCGCGAACATCATCGGATCTAATAGACTTGCGTTTTCTTCCGGGGACCATTATTTCTGATAAACTCCTGGTTTTTAGGGAGATCCTTTTTGCAAATTTCTGTGAAGCTATGATGACAGTATCCTGAGTTGGGTTCTCAGTGAAAGCACCAAAAATGTTAATGTAAAAAGTCGGACGCTAACACCCCGATGCAAATAGTGATTGAATGAAAGCACCACCCGTTAACATGGGAAACAGAAAAAGCAGTAATTCACTGAAAAAAGCAGTAAGAGACACAGAGTTTATAGTGGTTCGGCTTATAATCAAGCCTACATCCACTTCAATCCTTCTTTATTGCTTATACGATTACAATCCTTTACAATTTCCTTCAATTACAATTCACTTCAAAAGACAAGTAGCTAGAAAAACTTCGATGCAAGAGAATTCTCTGAATTCATGGTTGAATATATTGGATCCCTGCTTGAAGTTGACTGAAGCTTCTTGTGAGCTTCGAATGTCGGAGTAAGGCTTGGCTTGAGGATGGTAGAGTCTCAGTGCTTTGAAGAAAATGATCGGAAAAGTTCCTTTCATGTTGGAGCTTAGGGTGTATTTATAGGAGATTTCCGTGGTGAAGTATAGGTCGCGCGCGACCTAAGATAGGTCATAGGTCGCTGGCAAGTTAGAGGGAAGCGAGCTACGATTTAACTGGTCCTTCCGAGGTCATGTGAGCTAGCTAACAGGCCGTCGCGACTTAGGAGGAAGCAGCATCACTTATTCACCAAGTGCTAGCTCGTGAACGACCTAATGCAAGTCGTAGGTTGGGGGCGATCTAAGGCAGTAGCTAGTAACTTTACAATGCCGAGACAACCAATCTAGCGACTTAAGCTAAGTTGTTAAACCGTAATGCGACTTAACTCGTTAGGTCGTGGATAGCCCCATTCCTTAGGTCCCTAAGTCGCGGACCCCTTGGGTCGCTGAAATCATTAGGCCGCAAACCCCCCTTTTAATTATTAGGTCGTTGAGCAGTTAGGTCGCTTTGTTCTATAAGTCGTTGTGTTGGTAAGAGGTTAGATCGCTCCATCCCCTAGGTCGTGCTATAATTAGGTCGTGCTGTTTCTTCTTTAGGTCGCATATATGGTTGAGTCGCTCCACCTTTATCCCGTTAAGTCGCGTACACCCTCAGGCTGTTTTCTTGCAGAAACCTTGGGTCGCTCGGCCGTAGAACTCCTTAGGTCGCTAGGTCGCGAGCCTATCGGAGTTAACAGTATGTATATCACAACTAACAAAACAAAAACAAAAAACAAACAAAAAACAAAAAAACATGTAATTACGAATATAAATCAAAACATATATGTGCTTACATGCCTATACCTCACTGATCAAACAGAAGCAAGCGGAAGGCGAGGTGGTGGGTTTCATTCGATGAGGAGGTTTGGAAGAAAGGTGAAGTGGCGGATGCAAATAATGGTGACAGCCGCATGCTTCAGTTTGCTTTTTTTTTCAAAAAAAGTAGGGAGGGGAACGAACAGATCTAGGGAAAAGAGAAGTGAAAGCGAAAATAAATAGGGATGAACCACATGTTTTCAGGCAAATATAACGGAAGAAAATCAATAGGCAACCAAATATTAAGTGAATAAATAAATAAAAGTGATTGTAACGGTCAACCCTTGATTTGGTGAAAATAATTGGAGCAATTAATAAAAGAAATAAATAGCAACGGCCACGTTGCTTTATTCAGCTGACACATAAAAGCAAATTATTTAAAATTTAAACGGTAGGAAACGTAAAAAAACGTACCACCATAAAATGAAATTGATAACGTCTGTGCATTGATTCTGCAATATTTATTAAAGAAATTGATTGATGCGCGTTTAAATTTGAACGAAACGAAAGAGAAAAGTCACAATTAAAGGTAAGCTTTAATTTTTAACAAATACAAAACGTTTCTAAGTTTATACGTTTATAACTTTCCAGCTATATTGTATATATATAATGAATGGTCATAAAGAAAGAAGTGGAAACAAGGAGCGTAGGAGAGGAAAGGTTAGAAAAATAAAATTTTGTTGAGAAATGAATATTTGCGTGAGTTATATAGGTTTGATCAGAGAGGTAGCGTGATTTAAGGAGAAGAAAGAACAACAATAAATCAACTTGCTTTGAAATGGAAAGGAAATTGAACAAGCGTTGATTTTTAATGAGCAGTTATAGGCAAGAAATAAGATATTGATAAAAAAAGGCCATGATTTTGATTGAGCCCTGATTTTTCTTGTTATACACGATTACTAGATTTTCAACAAATTTTAAGCAATGGGTTTCGAAATTAAAGAAGAAGAAACGGTCAGCTAAGATTAGATTTTGGAATAAGATTTTTAAACAATATTGAATGCGTCTAAAATTTAAAGCTCGCGTTGATGGGAACAATGGAAAGAAATTAAAAAGGTGAACGGTCATAAAATTTGTAAATAACGATCCTATTAAATATGGAGAGTAAAAGGAAAGTGAATAAAATTACGATGCGTACAACAGATGTTAACGCAAAACGTTAGACGCTAACACCCCGATGCAAATAGAGATTGAATGAAAGCACCACCCGTTAACACGGGAAACAGAAAAAGCAGTAATCCACTGAAAAAGCGGTAAGAGACAGATTTTATAGTGGTTCGGCTTATGATCAAGCCTACGTCCACTTCAATCCTTCTTTATTGCTAATATGATTACAATCCTTTACAATTTCCTTCAATTACAATTCACTTCAAAAAACAAGTAGCTAGAAAAACATCGATGCAAGAGAATTCTCCGAATTCATGGTTGAATGTGTTGAATTCCTATTTGAAGTTGATTGAAGCTTCTTGCCAGTTTCAAGTGTTGGAGTAAGGCTTGGTTTTAAGATGGCAGAGTCTCGATGCTTTGAAGAAAATGATCGGAAAGTCCCTCTCATGTTGGAGATAGTGCCGTATTTATAGAGGAACTTCCATGTCAAGTTGTAAGTAGTGACCGACCTAAAGTAAGTCGTGGATCGTGACCGACCCAAGAGAAGTCATAAGTCACGTTCCATCTCTTAAGCATGGCTCACGGCATAACTGGGATAAGCATGTTCTTTTGAGTACAAGTCCTAAGTCGTGAACGAGTTAACAGGCCCTGGTTCAAGTAACGCTATATTGGATTTCCCTTTGTTTGCCTAGGTCGCGAGCGACCTAACATAAGTTGTAAGTGTGTCTTGACTTAAGTGAAGTTGTTTTGAGCTTTTCCTGTCTTGAGTCGTTAGGTCGGCAGTCTCTTAAGTCGTTAGGTCGGCAGTCTCTTGAGTCGTTAGGTTGGCACTCTCTTAAGTCGTTAGGTCGGCAATCTCTTGAGTCGTTAGGTCGGCAATCTCTTAAGTCGTTAGGTCGGCAATCTCTTAAGTCGGTAGGTCGTGCTATCGGTTAAGTCGTTAAGCCGTTATACTCTCAAGTCGTTTGCCTATTGAGTCGTTGGCCACCTTAAGTCGTCTTCCTATTGAGCCGCTGAGCATAGGAATTAACATTTGCCCCTCGATGTACACGCCTAATGGTTAGGTCGTGTACTTCGATATCCTTTAACCCGTCCCCCTCTAGGTCGCTAAGTCGCGCGCGACCTAAAGGTTAGGTCGTATGAGCCGCTTCAGGTTTCTCCACTATAAGTCGTACATCCCCTTATTTCTTCTCATTACTTACCTCCTCATCTGTTTCTGCCATTAACACTTTCCTAAACTTCCAAAGGCGATCTCGACCCGATCAGTCACCGATTAACTTGATATTACATCATGTAAGTGAACATGCTTCTTTCTTGATCCTTTACCATTTTTGATTCGTGAATTCCATTTCCTCAATCCTAAACCACCTCTTCATGCAATGATTCATCGCGAATTTCGTTACTTCGATAGTTGATGAACTTGAGCTAGCTCGATTTGGGTTTAAACGTTTGATCGATGGGCTTCAAGCAAATTGATCTTTGATTTGCGTTAGAGTGATAGGGCATTGAATTTGTGGTGATTTATTTTTTTGGATGATTTGACATCATGAGGAAATGAGGGCTTCTGTTGATGGAGAGGCTAATGGGTTAACGGGTTAAGAGGATGAGGAGTTTCTGATTAGATAGAGGGTTTGTTTATTGGGTGAAGTGAGATACCGACTTGGACACGACCCAGCAATTTTGGGCGATCTATAACCCTTCGCGAACAAACAAGATACGACATAAGCTTTGAGTCGCGGCCGACTTAACTTTTGACCGACTTAAATAGATGCGACATAAGCCTTGAGTCGCGGCCGACTTAACTTTTGACCGACTTAATTAGATGCGACATATGCCTTGAGTCGCGGCCGAGCTAGGATGATTTAAAGAACCAACGTCTTAACTTAACTCACAGGAAATCTTTTAAGTCATGGACGAGTTAGGACTTGGACAATTTTCCACTGCCGAATTGCTTCTTGTGACTTATACCCATCTCATCCTACTCGTTAGGTCGCGAGCGACCTTGGACTTGAGCGAATCTTCACCACCTTGACTTGAAGCTTTGCGATTTAACCTTTAGATTGTGAACGACTTAGGACTTTGATACGCATTGCCATGCCTTGTACTTTTAACTCAAACCATACGGCCTAGGACTTGAATAAGTTGGGAACCTAAAATTTTTGATAGGACTTGATTGCATTTCCAACTCCAACTTTGAACTGCCGAAACAACTTGCATGACTTGATTGCATTTCCAACTCCAACAGATTATACCAAATTTGATGCTAATAACCTATTAAATACAGCATTTGTAGAAAACAAGGGTGAATATACTGCCACTGATTGCCCACATCAAATGACAGATTAGTCGATAAAAGATAATGAACTTAAAGAAATTGTATGAAATGCTGTGAATCAACAAACTCAAGTGAAGCATTAAAACAATGTTAACCAACTAAAGTTGATTTGTTTGCGTTAATATTGCACTTGTATTTGGACTTAAAGCGACAAGCCTTGATATATTGCAATTGACACATGTTTAATTTCAATTATATTTGCTTGTTGCTTTGTTAGCTTTACACAGCACTTTACACATTTAGGAGACGTGCACCTTCATGTTTGAATATCCATTTGTTTATGTAGAATGGCTTCACATCAAGAAGAAGTGGTAGCTCAAGCTGAAGAGATCTTTCCGATAGTTATTCCCGTAGTGAATCCTCCAGAAAGATCTCCGACTACCTTAACCCAGAGAGCATTAAAACAGCTACGCATTCAATTTGGCCTTTCTGAGAGTGATGCTCTACTTCCCAGGCCGAATGATACTGCCGATAATTCCACCTCACGGTTTTGTCGCAATCAATCGCCATATGTGCCTAAGTGGAGCAATTCCTCCTTTTAACGATTTTCTTCGAACGCTACTCCTTCGGTTGACCATCTCTCCGTTTCAATTACATCCCAATGGCTGTGCTATCCTGAAGGGGTTATGTGTTTTATTTAGGAGAACTCTTGATCGTTTGCCGAGCTTCGAAGAAATTTGCTACTTATGCTCATTTGCTAAGAATAAAGATCATCCCTCCATTACTGTTGTAAGAAGCGCTAGGAATCGTAAACTCATTACCGATCTTTTCGAAAGCGCACGTGGCTTCTTGAATCAATTTTTCTTTGTTCGCTGCCCCCCAGGGTTTTATGCTATCTAGAGAGTAGGAAGTAAGATTACCTGCTTCTTATTTTTTCCATTCCTGAGCTTTTCGAGATCTGATTTGCTAAGTCCTAATTTTACTCTTTCCTTTTTCAGCACTTCCTTCCCCCTCTAGAGATCCGGACCACAAGCAAATTTCTGAAAGACTGAATGTCGTGGCTGCTGAGGAAAGGAGTATAAAATTTCTGTTGAAGGATGAGTTTCTACATCAGTTTGGACTTCTACATTCTTCCCGCTCTACACAAGCTCACGAAGTCCCTGATCCCCCAGCTAAGGCATTAGATGCCCCCGTTTCTACTGACAAACCCGTACCGAAGGAACTTACAACTGAGCCTTGGTTGGTAAAATGTTCTACTCCAACTGACATTACGGGACCATCTTGTAAACTTGCTCTTGCCCCAGTTATCGATGAAGAAGAAGATCTTCAACAAACCGGGAAGACAACTGATGAAGGAGTTGAGTTGAAGAGCCCTGTTGAACACAGTGGTAATGAAACTTTCGAAGGTTGAGCGACTTTATGGTTACGTCCCAAGAACTCTTTAAAGATGATCTGTCCGCTGCTAAAATTGTATCTCCAGCGATTGAGGCGACATTTGCTCTTCAACAGACTCCTCCAGCTCAAGAATAAACATTGGCTGTAAAATCTGTCACCACCCCTCAACTGAGGAGCGGTTCGTAGTTCGGCGCGTGTAGTTTGCACACACCACACACACTTGGGATTTATTGGCACTAATATGAACTTAACTCCTTGCAATCTAAAGATTCTCAAGTTATGCTTTTTTTTTCAATTTCAGGTTCTTCAATGGGGCGAAGTGGCTCGTATTATGATGACTTTAAGCAGTATGGCAGGCGCAGTCAATATGATTAAGGCGCTATCTTCCCCCTCATAGGGAAACTGATGAGGAGAGGGCTGCTCGAAAAGCTCAGGAGAGAAGAGCATACGAAGAACGGTACGTGAGAGGGGATGAACATCGTGACTCTTCCCACAGAGAGGATGATTCCCTTAAACGAAAATCCCATGATGACAAAGGAAAGAGCCATGCCGCCGAAGGTTCGAGCAAACGGACCAAGCACGTGAAAAGTCATCATCTGACATTCCTAAAGAGCCAATTGCTTCTGTGCCTCCTAAATTTCTTGCTCGTACCGACATTCAGACGATCATTGGCAGGCCCTCATATCAGGTCGGACGAGGCCCAGCTACTCTTCAAAGCCGATTTCCAAACTGGTGCTTGAAGGCGGTTCGCTTTGATCTTGATCTGGTTCCAATCGACAAACTAGCCATGTTGCAAAATCTTGATGCTGTCAAGATTGATATTGAGAGGATGTCGAATTGGCAGAAACTTGTTGACGAACTCCAGAGAGTGAACCGCGCAAAGCTTGAGGCTATGTTGACCATGGAGAACGATATATCCGAATGGCAAAAGACTCTTGATCAACATGACGCAGAGATGAGGAGCATCGCCGCTTATAATGAAAAGCTTGAAGCGGAAGTTGGAAAACTTAAAGAAGAGCTTGCTACTTCCTCCACTTCCTACTCTCAAAGGAAAAGTGTGCTTCAGCAACAAGTGCGGGATGCTCATGCTAGCGAACGACAGGCCGAAGATAAACTCAAGTGGCAGGAAAAGGTTGTAGAAGATTATCGCGTCGACGTTGCACAGTTACGACAACAGACCAGCTCCCAGAACCTCGAAATTGAGATATTAAAAACCCGACTTGCTATAGTTGAGAAAGAGCGCAATGAGGCTGTTGCCGGTAGAATTGCAGCTGAAGAAGCTCATCAAGCCACTAAAGCCGATGTCAGTTCGACATTGTTCGACTTCTACTTGCAAAGTGTCCTAGGGCGTGGCAGTCTCGCATTTTTGGGCCCCAAATATGAAATCACTTTGGCTGAAGTATGGGAAGCTGCGCTTGATATGCTTAAAGATGCTGGGTATGCCGCAGAAGAACTCGAGGCACATTATCTGGATGACGGAGCTCGTGCAGCCCTTGCCAGAGGAAAAGAGCAACTCGCTAGAGAGCGTGTTGGGATGATGAGAGAGGAGCATCAAGAGAAAGAAGCACCATCAATTGCCCCTGTCCCTCCTTCAATTTCGGCCGATGTTGACATCACAGGCTCCGGTTCCCATTCTCCATCCCCTTCAAAAGTTATAACTGAGATTACAAGTGCACAGGGTGGAGATGAAGGCGAAGAGAGCACCGAAGCACAAGCTTATGAAGTTGACATTAGGAATCCCACTTCTCCAGGTAATATTAACGTCGAACCAGGTCAAGCGGATTACTCATTTGCTTCGGCCGAGCATGATGAACTTGTTGCTTATTACTTAAGACTGGATGAGCCATTATCTCCTCTCTTCGCGGGAGATACTAATTTTTTTTGCTTTTCTTCGCAGCGAGAACACCCAGTGTCATAGAAGCTTCTCCTCTTCCAGCTATTCCACCACCTACCTTTCAAATTACTCCTACTTCCCAGCCGGGATCGTAGGAAGAATTAATAGGAGCCCTTCAAGACTTGGACGATCCAGCCGCTTCGCAGGAGCAGAAGGCCGAAGGACTTGAAGGAGGCGAAGTATCTCCGAAGCGAACCCTTTCTGATGACATAAAATTGTCTGCTCTTGTCATTCCGGGGAGTGAGTCTTCTTCTAGGAGGAGGAGGAAGCGTACAAATTCAAAGAAGAAAGGGAGAAGTATTTCTGTTACTGAAAAGGAAACGGAAGTTGATCCAGCACTAGCTCTCTCTCCTTCTCCCCCAACTCTCCCAAGTCGGCCTGAAAATTTGCCTATTAAACCAGGTGAAGGCTCTAAAGGTGGTGGGAGAAAGAAGTGATGAGCCCTGCTTTCCATACTTTGCATTACTTTTTGCTTTTTTGCATGTATACAAGTTTGTGTCGACTGGAGATTGTGCGAGTACCAGTCCCCGCTTTTCTTTATCCTGAAACCTGTACATGTATAAAATTTTCGTAGTGTTGAATAAAATGTTCCTTTTACCTATACAAACTTCTGTCTGTATTTGAGAATACATTTACTCTTTATCTTTACACAAGTTCCTTGTTTCCTTTGTGTTTTATTGCAATGAGCCTATGGTATGTTGTTTGAGCATTGTTTCCATTCTTGTACCTATAATATGCTGCCCCCATACGATGGTTTATTGCAATCTCTTTCACATTGGCAAAGTTTTTAGAGAACAATTCCTCTATTTCGAGAAGACTTGTACTCTTTCTTTAGAGAACAACTTTTCCGTTTGAAGGAGGTTTGCATCCGTACTTTATAGGATAATAATTCCATTTCAAGGAAATATTTTTCGTATTTAGTAGGATGTACCTCATTTTGGATGAGTTTTTTTTCTAAGAAAATCACTTTTGTTTTGGCGAGTGAATTTTCTTTCGTGGTAAAGTGGGCTTCGACTTGCTTGTGCCTCCGGTAAGAGGGCTTTTTGTTTGATTGTGCCTCTGGGAAGAGGGCTTTTCGTTTAATTGTGCCTCTGGGAAGAGGTCTTTCTGTTTTTGCCTCTTGGGAGAGGCTTTTATCATTTTCCCTATTTGCTAGGAAGCGGGCCTCCAAAGAGGGCTTTTCACATTTCGACTCGTGTGAAGTTTTGTTTAAAATCACGGTGAAATGTGTGCCTATGAGTAGGGCTTTTGCCTGGAAGTTTGGAGCTTCTTTCTCTTAGCTGGATGGATTCACGGGGCGGACACAAGTGTTTTGTGCCACCGATCAGTCCGCAACTTTATGTCCTGAAAGAACTCTCTTCTTCTGGCGAGGCCCGCTCGAGGTCTTTTAGCATTTCAACTATGGTGAAATGGGCCTCCGAAGAGGGCTTTTCACATTCCAGCACTTGTGAAGTTTTATTTCAGATCTCAGTGGAGTGCATGCCTCCGAGTCTACTTGGAAGTTTCTTCGTCATGGTTGGCTGGATTCACGGGGCGGACACAAGTTACTTGGACGCTTATTTGCATAGATTGTCTCAACTAGTGAACAAGCGCCTTGCCTTCCACTTGGGAAGGTGCCTCCGATCATCATATAGATTCACGGGGCGGACGCAAGTTACTTGTACGCTTGTCTGCGCAAAGTGTCTCAGCTAGTAAACAAGCGCCTTGCCTTCCAGTTGGGAAGGTGCCCCCGGTCATTCCATACTAATGTTTTTTGTTGAGAAAGTCTTCTAGCATGCCCCGTTTGAGGTCTTTATCCTACGAAGAGTTGTGCCTCCGAAGAGGGCTCATGCCTCCGAAGAGGTCTTTTGCTGTTTGATGCTTTCTTGCCCATGCCTTTTTGCCATCTGTTCATACCGGCGATCCCCGTTATCTGTTCCAAATACATCCCCCTTTTAGTTGCCAACAATTTTCCTTATCCAAAGAAATATACTTCATAGTTATGCGAGTTGGTGGTGGCAGACACAGGCTATTTAACTGGATGCTCGTTTGCACAAACATTCGCAGCCAGTTAGCAATGGTCCACTTCCTGCCAAATTGCTAACTTTTGTTTGAAGTACATCTTTCGTAGGATTTGAGTACGGAAATTTTGAATGGTCTAGCGTCTGAAATTTTAGTAATACAATTGACGTATTTTATATATCGAAATAAAGCAAAGCAGTCTATAATAGTAAAGAACACAAGATTTATAGTGGTTCGGCCAAGAACTTGGCCTACATCCACTTTATAGTTCTTATTATTCACTTGCACTGACTTTACAACGACTTTCAATACAAGAATCATACATTCATCATTCTTCTACAATATTTCATTAAAGCCTTTAAGTAAAATATGGGCGCAAATGATTGCTGTTCCAAGCTCTTGGAATTGGGTCTCCTTCGACATTCACAAGTTTGAATGTGCCATCAAGAAGTTTTTGGCCTATAACATACGGCCCTTCCCATTTTGGTCCAAGCACGCCTGTAGGTGTCATAATTCTTTTTAAGACTAGATCGCCCACTTCAAAGCTGCGTCGACGAACTTTGGAATTGAAGTGCCTGGCTATTCTTTACTGGTGAGCTGCAGTTCTGAGTTCAGTTTCTTCCCTTTTCTCATCAAGGAAGTCAAGGGCTTCAAGTTGCAGCTTTTCATTTTCGGCTTGATTGAAATGGATTCTTCTATGTGAAGGGACCTCTATTTCTACCGGAATCATTACCTCTGATCCATATGCCAATGAAAATGGAGTGTGCCCCGTCGCAGTTTTATGTGTAGTTCTATATGCCCATAGTGCTAGCGGAAGTTTATCGACCCAACCACCTTTCGCTTTTTCCAGCTGTTTTTTGATGGTTGATTTGATAATTTTGTTTACTGCATCCACTTGCCCGTTTGCCTGCGGATGAGCCACTAATGAGAAACTTTTCTGGATCTTGAATTTCTTGCAAAAATCTTGGAACTCTTCGCTTTCAAATTGGGTTCCATTGTCTGTGATTATCTTTTGAGGCACTCCATACCTGCAAATGATATTCTTAGTTACAAAGTTTATCATTTTCTTAGAGGTAATAGCAGCTAAGGGTTCAGATTCAGCCCATTTAGTAAAATAATCCACAGCAACAATAGCATATCTGATTCCGGATTTTGCAGTTGGCAAAGGCCCGATGAGATCCATTCCCCAAATAGCAAATGGCCATGGACTGACCATCTGTGTTATCTCAGTGGAAGGTGCTCTTGGGGTTTTTGCAAATCTCTGGCATCAGTCACATTTTCGGGCGTAACTTGCGGCATCACGAATAATATCCGGCCAAAAATATCCATAACGGAGAATTTTCTTCGCTAAAGTTTGACCCCTTGAATGGTCTCCACACTCTCCTCCGTGTACCTTAGTTAGAATTGTTTCAGTTTCTTCCTTAGTCACACATCGGAGTAATGGCATTGAGAATCCCCGCCTATAAAATCGGCCATCTTGAATTACAAATCTAGATGCTTTTCTTAACAACTTCTTTCATTCTCTTGGGATTTCTGGTAGAGAGCCGTCGCGCAGGTATTCCAATATCGGAGTCATCCATGATTCTCACTCCTGTGATACAGTCATGATCCAGTCAATAACCATTTCATCAATGCTTGGAGTTGACAGGACTTCTATAGGAACTAATCCCAGTAATTGAGCTTCACCGGTGCTTGCATATTTTGCGAGGGAATCTGCCTTCATATTCTCTTCCCCGGGAATATGGCTTATTGTGTAATGGTCGAAATCATCAAGGAGCTCCCAGGCCTTGGACAAATATAAGGGTAGGTTCCCCCCTTTGGCTTGAAACTCTTTCTTGACTTGACACACGATAAGCTGTGAATCACTGAAGATCTGTAATGCCTTGATGTTCAGTTCTTTAGCAATTCTTAAACCGGCAATAAGAGCTTCATACTCTGCTTCATTGTTTGTCAAAGGGAATTCCAATCTTAAAGCATAACACAGTGACCATCCTTCAGGGGTTTCAAGTACAACCCTGGCCCCAGAATAGTAATCGTTTCTTGCGCCATCAATATACAATTTCCACCGGATTGAAGGATTATCGGTCACCACATCCTCACTATCGCCGTTGTCTGTACATTCTGCAATGAAGTCTGCCAAAGCTTGTCCATTGATTTCTCTTCGAGGATGATAAGTGATGTCATATTGGCTGAGTTCAATATTCCATTTCAAATGGCGACCCGAAGTCTTAGGATGGAACAGGACTTACTTCAAGGGTTGATCGGTGAGGACCTTGGTGGGATGAGCTTGGAAATATGGTCTCAGTTTACTTGATACAATCAATAGACAATAGGCGAGCTTTTCCAACTTTGAATATTCAATTCTGCCCCAGTGAATCTCTTGCTGATGTAGTAGACCGGGCGCTGAATTCTCGCATCCTCCCGTACGAAAGCTGCGCTGAGGGCATAAGACGAGATTGCCAAATATACAAAAAGATCTTCACCACTGTCAGGCTTAGAAAGTATAGGAGCTGTTTCCATATGACGAACCAGCTCATCAAAAGCTTTCTGGCATTCGGGAGTCCAGTCAAATTTTTTTCTTCCTTTCTTTAGAGCATCAAAGAATGGAATGCATTTATCTGTAGCTTTGGAAATGAACTGACTCAAGGCAGCGACTTTTCCATTGAGACTTTGCAATTCCTTCTTCGTTCTAGGAGCTTTGACTTCTCTTAAGGTAGTTATTTGAGCCGGATTAGTTTCAATGCCCCTTGCACTCACAATGAAACCCAGAAACTTTCCAGATTCTACTCCAAATGAACACTTCAAAGGGTTCAGCTTCATACCATACTTTCGGAGGATTGAGAACATCTCTGCCAAGTGATCCATGTGGTCCACTGCTTTCTTTGACTTTACCAGCATATCATCGACATAAACTTCCATAGTCTTGCCAATCTGTGGTTTAAACATGGCATTCGCAAGTCTTTGGTAAGTTGCCCCTGCATTCTTAAGTCCGAAAGGCATGACTCTGTAGCAGTAGCGACCAACATCGGTGATAAAGCTCGTGTCCTCCTGATCTGGCTCATGCATCATGATCTGGTTATATCCAGAGTAAGCATCCATAAAAGATAACAATTCATGCCCTGCGGTTCCATCAACTAACTGGTCAATCCTGGGAAGCGGAAAGCAGTCTTTGGGGCAAGCCTTGTTTAAATCTGAAAAGCCGATGCATACTCTCCATTTTCCGTTAGCTTTCTTAACCGGTACTGGATTCGAAACCCAATTCGGATAAGTAGATTCTCTGATAAAGTCATTCTCCATGAGCCGATCCACCTCTTCCTTTAATGCTGCTGACCTTTCGGGACCCTGGGTTGTTCTTTTTTGCCTCAAAGGTGTAAACTTTGGATTAATATCCAAGGCATGCACTGCAATTTCTGGAGATATTCCACACATATCGGCATGAGTCCAAGCAAATACATCCAGATTTGCTTTCAGAAATGATATCAAAACATTTTGAAACATTACATTAAGCTGCGAACCCACATTCAATACTTTGTTCGGGTCTTTAGGGTCAACAGGTACCGGCACTGTCACTTCAACTGGTACCACTCTATTTTCCCCTACACTGGCTTTTCTTGGATCCATCTCTCTTCGTGCACCGCTATGTTCGCCTGTGCAGGGTCCACCCTGTAATTGCTACAAGGTTGATTCATTGATGCGGACTAGGGCTGCCGCATCTTTTCCCATTTCTCTCTTCCTCGATTCACGCAACTCTGTAAGATAACATTCTCGTCCAGCATTCTGATCCCCTTTCACCACACCGACTCCATTATCTGTGTGGAATTTTATGGTCAGACACCACGGGGCAGGAATAGCTTTAAATGCTGCCAGAGTTGGTCGGCCTACGAAAGCATTATAGGCAGAAAATTCTTCAACAATAACAAAGGTCTGTTTTCGAGTGACTTTTCTCTGCCCCTCTCCAAGCTCTACAAATAAATCAATAGTCCCAATTGGCTGTTTCGGCTCCCCATTAAAGCCAACAATCTTTAGTGACGAAGCTTGAACGTCAGCCATTGGAATCTTCATCTGATCAAAAGTCTTCTTGAAGAGAATGTTGCATGAAGCTCCACAATCAACCAGAACTCTTTTAACAGTAGCTGGCCCAATGCCAGCGGAGATGACCAAAGGATCAATGGTAGGAGCTTCAATACCCATCGAATCCCTAGTGCCGAATGTAATGTCATCATTAAAGGTTTTCTGCTGCTTCAGGGGTGCAGCATCTTCTAACACAAAAACACTTTCATCTGCCGGTGCATACTTCAAAGCACGGGCGTATCTTTCTATCTCGCCGCAACTCCTGCCCGCTGGGTGAGGGCCTCCTGTAACCACATTTATAACAGGCCTCTCTGATTCATGAGCTGCCGCCATCTCACTTGAGCCAAGACAATGAACAGGAACCTGTTGTCCTTGAGTTGACGAGGTTGGGCCATTCTTGTTCCTTCTTACATATTATTGGAGCTTGTTTTGCTTCAATAGTTCCTCAATTACCTACTTTAAGTGACGGCACTCATTAGTATCATGCCCGGGGGGGTTATGGAACCGGCAAAACCTTCCATTCTTCTCAGCTCTTCCATTAACTCTTGGCTTAGCTGGTGCGGGGAATTCGACCGTGTCTTTGTTTGCAAAGTAGATGTTTTCCGGGGTATCGGTCAGAGGGGTAAAGTTGAAGGGACGTCCTTTCTTTGCATCTCCTTGCTTCTTCTAGGCATCGTTCCCCCTCTTCTGATTGCCAGATTCCTTCTTATTTGGAGCAGCTTTACTATTTCCAGCCCCTGTCGATACCACCTTAGCCGGTGCTTAGAGGCTTTCCAGAAGCATGAATTCATCGACTTTCTTATAAAACTTGTCAAGTGAATTTGGTTCCTTCATTTTCAACCATCTCCCGAACTCACTTGTCTTATCAATAGCCTTCATCAGGTACGTCAAAATCATTCTCGGCTCCGCAATGTCCACTTCAGCCAGAGCTATATTGATGCGATTCAGGAAAGCTTTAATGGATTCTCCAGGATTCTGCTCCAAGCTGGATAATGACGTTATATCCTTCGCCTTTGACGCATATAATCGAAACTGTTCCTTGAATTTCCGGGTCAAATCAGAAAATTGGTCTATCGATCGGACCGGCAGCTTTGCGAACCAAAGTAAAGAAACTCCTTCCAGGTATACCGGAAAATACCGGCATTTGATTTCATCAGAGGCTTTGGCACCCGTCATGTGCCAATCATACTTATACAGAAACTCATTAGGATCGCTCGTTCCCTTGTAAGCTGGAATAGTTGGAGGGACAAACTTCCTTGGGAATTCTGCTTTCAAGATCTTTTCAGTGAATGGAGTTTTGCTCGGAGTGAAACCCCAATCTTTCTCTTCTTCGTCTCTCTGCATACTTTCCTTCATAATCTGGTGAACCATGCCTGAGAAATACTCTTCATCATTTTGAGGCTCAGCGGGACAAACATCAGTCATTCTCTCTGAATTCTGTCTTTACAATCGTTCATGGAGGGTTGGTTGCGGTCCCGATCCTCCGGCTTGGGGAGGTGTCCTTTCCAATGGGTCGGCTGGCCTTTGAGGGATATTCCTTCCTTCCACATTCTGCACTTCATCGGCAAGGTTTCCCTCCTTAGCTGCCGGTTGGCGGTTTGCCTCAAATAAAGCATTCAACCTTTCCATCATTAGGTTATTCTGAGCTTCCATTTGTCGGTGTAGCCCAGATACCACGACATCCCGCTCTGCCCGTGTGACTCCGACGGTTGGAGTTGTTTGACTTAAAGGAGGAGAAGTGGCAGTAGTCTCGCGAACATCGTCGGATCTAACAGACTTGCGTTTTCTTCCGGGGGCCATTATTTCTGATAAACTCCTGGTTTTTAGAGAGATCCTTTCTACAAATTTCTGTGAAGCTATGATGACAGTATCCTGAGTTCAATTCTCAGTGAAAGCACCAAAAATGTTAACGCAAAAAGTTAGACACAAACACCCCGATGCAAATAGAGATTGAATGAGAGCACCACCCGTTAACACGGGAAACAGAAAAAGCAACAATCCACTGAAAAAGTAGTAAGAGACACAGATTTTATAGTGGTTCGGCTTATGGTCAAGCCTACGTCCACTTCAATCCTTCTTTATTGCTAATATGATTACAATCCTTTACAATTTCCTTCAATTACAATTCATTTCAAAAAACAAGTAGCTAGAAAAACTTCGATGCAAGAGAATTCTCCGAATTCATGGTTGAATGTGTTGAATTCCTATTTGAAGTTGATT
This sequence comes from Allium cepa, assembly GCA_030765085.1. NCBI lineage: Eukaryota > Viridiplantae > Streptophyta > Magnoliopsida > Asparagales > Amaryllidaceae > Allium > Allium cepa. The sequence goes on along the minus strand of CM060937.1, from coordinate 789,613,629 downwards.
GAAGCTTCTTGCCAGTTTCAAGTGTTGGAGTAAGGCTTGGTTTTAAGATGGCAGAGTCTCGATTCTTTGAAGAAAATGATCGGAAAGTCCCCCTCATGTTGGAGATAGTGTCGTGTTTATAGAGGAACTTCCATGTCCAGTTGTAAGTAGTGACCGACCTAATGTAAGTTGTGGATCGTGACCGACCCAAGACAAGTCATAAGTCGCGTTCTATCTCTTAAGCACGGCTCACGGCTTAACTGGGAAAAGCATGTTCTTCGAGTACAAGTCCTAAGTCGTGAACGAGTTAACAGGCCCGGGTTCAAGTAACGTTATATTGGATTTCCCTTTGTTTGCCTAGGTCGCGAGCGACCTAACATAGGTCGTAAGTCGGTCATGACTTAAGTGAAGTTGTTTTGAGCTTTTCCTGTCTTGAGTCGTTAGGTCGGCAGTCTCTTAAGTCGTTAGGTCGGCCGTCTCTTGAGTCGTTAGGTCGGCACTCTCTTAAGTCGTTAGCTCGGCACTCTCTTGAGTCGTTAGGTCGGCAATCTCTTAAGTCGTGAGGTCGGCAATCTCTTAAGTCGGTAGGTAGTGCTATCAGTTAAGTCGCTAAGCCATTATACTCTCAAGTCGTTTGCCTACTGAGTTGCTGGCCACCTTAAGTCGTCTTCCTATTGAGCCGCTGAGCATAGGAGTTAACAACAGACGTAGTGATTTTTGTCTAAAAAAATGAAAATAACGGATTTAAATTTTATACGTTTTCTTGTATGTGTATATACATTATTTATTCCATCAAATAACGCGCCTTTTAAACGCAAAATTAAACAGTTTATTTATACACAAAGTTTTGGAAATTTATTACTTATATAAAAATATAATTTGTTTACACATTTACTAAGAAATTTGTATTCAAAAATATATATAAGTAAAATATAAAATATTAAATTTTTAAAAGTATAAAATCAATTTTTTTAAAGAACATAAGGTGAAATAAACGTTGTTATGAATATATTAAATTAAACCAAAAGATTAAAAATTTAAAGATTTATAAGTTCAAAAAAATGTTAAGGTTTAACCGAAATAAGAATTTTAGAATTTTCACACTAATAAAAATCTTGAGTGATTATTTATAATTAAATTTAGACAATCTAATTTTCGAAAAATAAAACTCCAGAGTTATAAATAAAGAATAAAATATTGCTAAAATTTGGGCTGTTACACTCTCCCCCACTCAAAACTTTTCCTCCCCGAAAAGGAAGGAGGTAGGAGAATTAAAACAACCAGAAAGAAAATAGATTGAAAGAAAAGATAAACAATAAATTTTAAAATTATATAAATTTTACTTGAAATATTCATTTGAATACTTCACTTGGAAATCAATTTTCTTTAATACTTCATTTTTTTACTACTTTATCTTAAGATACTTTCAACATTATAGATACATCAATAATCATTTTATTTAAACATGTTTTATTAAATTAATAACTTTAAAATATTTATAACACTAAAATTTTCTATTAAACAATGTAGTATACAAATAAGCAATATTTAAAAAAGATATATCCAACAAGGAAGGAAGGTAGATTTGGAAAACAGAATCAAGGTGAATAACAAAACTGAGCAGATAACGTAGATGCAAGGAATAGTATCGGGCACGAATAATTAATCAAGAACCATAAGAATTTAAATTTCAAATATTAATTCAATATTTCTTTGTTGTAAAAAATACTTTTATAATAAATACCTTTATAATAATACTTTTATAATATAATACTATTATACCGAAATAAATTTTCCTTTCGAAAATTCTTTTATAACTCGATGTTTCAACAAGTTTATCCTCGAACTTGCAGACTCTGGCCATGCGTTGATCGGGCGCAATGCTAGATTCCTCAAGTACTTAGTAGACTTGTTTAAACACCCAATGAAAATACTTGAAAAACCTTTAAAACAGATATGGAATCACAATCCAAACAAAACAACCAAACCAAAACCTTTGTCCGACCATGGTTCACAGATACACAATGGTTACGCCTGGATCCCTCAGGAAACAATCTGTATCCGTAAGCTTTCTTCGCCCTGCGAGTTATGCCATGATGACTAGTAGAGTGCAGGATACACAATGGTTACGCCTGGGTCACCCAGGAATCAATCCATACCCCTAGGATGTCTCAGCCAGGCAGTTTCGCTAATATTCGTGACCTAAACAGATTGCAGGATACACGATGGTTACGCCTGGATCCCCCAGGAAACAATCCGTACCCCTAGGCCAGGCTCAGCCATGCAATTGCGCTATGCAGTCACGAGAGAAAAAAAAACCATGTGTTACACCACAGTGAGAACACTTGAGTATTACATCCGGAAAACCAAAAATCAGAGAGAATAATATCGATAGAATGAATCCACGATGTTGCCACAAAGCGGATATCAAGCAGAAGGCACATTCCATATCTTTACTTTGAAAATATATATCATATAGTACCTTTTCAAATCACTTTCAAATATCGTACTTATATAAAGTCCATATATATAGGATTCCATTTTTCCCAAATCGAATACTTTCCAAAACAATTGTAGATCAAATCATACTTATATAGAATTCGATTATATAAAATCTCTTTCCAAATTGAGTACCTTTCAAATCAATAGATTTCAAATCAACTTCATACTTATACAATCCATTTTATATAAGTTCGACCACTCCCAAATCAAGTGCTTAATAATATAAGGTTCTCAAATTTCAAATCATTTCAATTTCAATTCAGTTTCAAAATCATATATGATTTCACCAAATTTTCTTCCAAATTAAATATCTAAATTTCAAAGTTCCCAAAATAATAGGTTTAGAAAATTATCCCATTTTCCAAATTAAAATAATTCAAGTCAAACAAATTCATTTCCAAAATCACCATATAAGTACTAGTTTTTAATTCCAATTTAATTTCAAAACCATATATTTTCCCAAAATCAATTATACTCAAAATGGTTTCCAAATTTATAATTATCCCTTTTTTAAAACTTTTAAACTATCTATTTCTATGTGAAATATCCAATTTACCTTTTTGAAAACCATTATTCAACTATTTTTTTTCAAAACATTTCAAAAATAAATTTATATTCTTTATCAAATATTTTATACTCTTCTAAATTTCTGAGCTTTGAAAATTTAATCTCGATTTGAAAGTGTTCGAACATTCAAAATAGTTAGGGAAATCAAATTTTCAATTCAAGAGTTGAAAATCAACAATAAATCAATAAATCAATTATTAAATCCGAAATACGAGGACTGAACACCGGTCTCATTTTAAATTGTTTCAAATGTATACTTATATCTTTCTAAAATATCAAATTATACTTCGGAATTTGAAATCAAAAACGGTTTTACAAAATCACTTGCATAGCGAAGCTTTTAAAGTGGCCTCTCCACCACTCCGAAACTCGAAAGTCTATGTCGATGATGCGTGCACTCATCACCGAAATTATTTTCCAGGGACATAAGTGAGTTCTGGACTTCTATTTTCTTGAAAACTTCTTTGAAATTTCTTCAAAATTATTGGAATTCATCTGAACTTATTTGAAACATTTCTTATTCGAAAAAACACTTTCAATCGTATTATTTTTATATATTTTCCAAAATCTTAAAACCAATTTCAAAATACCGGAATTCAATTCTCGAATTTCAAAATTAACTCTATAGTTATAAATCATTTGATTATCGTTTGTGATAATTGAATATTTGTTGATTTGAGATTTGATTATCATTTGTGATAATTAAATATTTGTTGATTTGAGATTTGATTATCGTTTTTGATAATTAAATAATTGTTGATTTGGGATTTGATTATCGTTTGTGATAATTGAATATTTGTTGATTTGAGATTTGATTATCCTTTGTGATAATTAAATATTTTTTGATTTGAGATTTGATTATCGTTTTTGATAATCGAATATTTGTTGTTTCTGATTATCGTTTTTGATAATAGGATATTTGTTGATTTTGATTATCGTTTTTGATAATCGAATAATTGTTGTTTCTGATTATCGTTGTGATAATCGGATATTTGTTGATTTTGATTATCGTTTTTGATAATAGAATATTTATTGTTTCTGATTATCGTTTTTGATAATCGGATATTTGTTGATTTTGATTATCATTTTTGATAGTCGAATATTTGTTGTTTCTGATTGTCGATTTTGATAATCGAATATTTGTTGATTTTGATTATCGTTTTTGATAATCGAATAATTGTTGTTTTTGATTATCGTTTTTGATAGTCGAATATTTGTTGTTTCTGATTATCGTTTTTGATAATTGAATATTTGTTGATTTGAGATTTGATTATCATTTGTGATAATTAAATATTTGTTGATTTGAGATTTGATTATCATTTTTGATAATCGAATATTTGTTGTTTCTGATTATCGTTTTTGATAATCGGATATTTGTTGATTTTAATTATCGTTTTTGATAATCGAATAATTGTTGTTTCTGATTACCGTTTTGATAATCGGATATTTGGTGATATTGATTATCGTTTTTGATAATCGGATATTTGTTGATTTTGATTATAGTTTTTGATAATCGAATATATGTTGTTTTAGATTATCGTTTTTGATAATCGAATATATGTTGTTTTAGATTATCGTTTTTGATAATCAAATATTTGTTGATTTTGATTATCATTTTTGATAATCAATTAATTGTTGTTTATGATTATCGTTTTGATAATCGGATATTTGTCGATTTTGATCATCGTTTTTTATAATCGAATAATTTTTGTTTCTGATTATCGTTTTTGATAATCGGATATTTGTCGATTTTGATTATAGTTTTTGATAATCGAATATTTGTTGTTTCTGATTATCGTTTTTGATAATCGGATATTTGTGGATTTTGATTACGTTTTTGATAATCGAATATTTGTTGTTTCTCATTATCGTTTTTGATAATCGAATATTTGTTGATTTTGATTATCATTTTTGATAATCGAATGTTTGTTGTTTCTTATTATCGTTTTTTATAATCGAATAATTGTTGTTTCTGATTATCGTTTTTGATAATCGGATATTTGTTGATTTTGATTATCGTTTTTGATAATCGAATATTTGTTGTTTCTGATTATCGTTTTTGATAATCGGATATTTGTTGATTTTGATTATCGTTTTTGATAGTCGAATATTTGTTGTTTCTGATTGTCGTTTTTGATAATCGAATATTTGTTGATTTTGATTATCATTTTTGATACTCGAATAATTGTTGTTTTTGATTATCGTTTTTGATAGTCGAATATTTGTTGTTTCTGATTATCGTTTTTGATAATTGAATATTTGTTGATTTGAGATTTGATTATCATTTTTGATAATTAAATATTTGTTGATTTGAGATTTGATTATCGTTTTTGATAATCGAATATTTGTTGTTTCTGATTATCGTTTTTGATAATCGGATATTTGTTGATTTTGATTATCGTTTTTGATAATCGAATAATTGTTGTTTCTGATTACCGTTTTGATAATCGGATATATGGTGATATTGATTATCGTTTTTGATAATCGGATATTTGTTGATTTTGATTATAGATTTTGATAATCGAATATTTGTTGTTTTAGATTATCGTTTTTGATAATCGAATATTTGTTGATTTTGATTATCGTTTTTGATAATCAATTAATTGTTGTTTATGATTATCGTTTTGATAATCGGATATTTGTCGATTTTGATCATCCTTTTTTATAATCGAATAATTTTTGTTTTTGATTATCGTTTTTGATAATCGGATATTTGTCGATTTTGATTATAGTTTTTGATAATCGAATATTTGTTGTTTCTGATTATCGTTTTTGATAATCGGATATTTGTTGATTTTGATTACGTTTTTGATAATCGAATATTTGTTGTTTCTGATTATCGTTTTTGATAATCGAATATTTGTTGATTTTGATTATCGTTTTTGATAATCGAATGTTTGTTGTTTCTTATTATCGTTTTTTATAATCGAATAATTGTTGTTTCTGATTATCGTTTTTGATAATCGGATATTTGTTGATTTTGATTATCGTTTTTGATAATCGAATATTTGTTGTTTCTGATTATCGTTTTTGATAATCGGATATTTGTTGATTTTGATTATCATTTTTGTTAATCGAATATTTGTTGTTTCTGATTATCATTTTTGATAATCGAATATTTGTTGATTTTGATTATCGTTTTTGATAATTGAATATTTGTTGATTTGACATTTGATTATCGTTTGTGATAATTGAATATTTATTGATTTGAGATTTGATTATCATTTGTGATAATTAAATATTTGTTGATTTGAGATTTGATTATCGTTTTTGATAATTAAATAATTGTTGATTGGGGATTTGATTATCGTTTGTGATAATTGAATATTTGCTGATTTGAGATCTGATTATCATTTGTGATAATTAAATATTTGTTGATTTGAGATTTGATTATCGTTTTTGATAAATTAGATATTTGTTGATTTGAGATTTCTGGTTATCGTTTTGATAATTAGAAAATTTGCTAATTTTGCTAATTATAAGTTTTTCTAGTCTCTAATTGATTCTAGATTATGTTGATTATATTGATTGCTGTTTTCTATCTATCTCTGTTGATAGTTAGAGTTTGTTGATTATGAAGTTCGTGTTTTCTATTTATCTGGTTGATAACTAGATAATTGCAGTTTTGCAAATTATGATTTGTGTTTTATAATTATCTTTGTTGATAATTAGATTTTGCTGTTTGCTAATTATCGTATCGATAATTAGATATTGCTATTTTGTGATATCTATATTCTAATTATCTAATTGATAATTGAATATTGCTGATAATTGCATTTATTCAGTTTTGTTGTTTTCTGATTATCTATTTGATAGTTAGATTTTGTTGGAAATTTGTGAATTTCTTTTATTGGAATCAAAAGATTTCTTTGGCGATCGTATTCTCGACCTTTATTTCCTAGCTTAACCAGTTTATGTTAGAAAAATAATTGTTAGTGACGCCCTTAATTATGAAAATAGCGGGGACGCAATTTTTATAAGGAGGGGAGTCTGTAACAACCCAGGATTTCGCATTTATTTTTCTTTTCATCATTAAACGATTAGTCTGATGGCTAATTGCTTTGAGTAGTGTTTATTCGAGATGAAATTCTTTTAAATTTGTTAAAAGATTTGTGGACTTTAAAATAATCGTTTGATTTTGTCAATTATCTTTCTCGGTCAGTCGATGTTGCTTGGATGCTAGAGATTGATTCGGGCTTTCAATTAAACCTGGGCCCGATAACCCTCTTTCCTCTATCTTTATTACTTCGGCCCGTTCCCTTTTAAATCAATTCAACCCGTCCCCCTCTTTAGTTTTCATTCGTACCCTAAAATCTAAATCAAAGCGAACAAAAATGGTGGCGCCTTCGTTCATTCATTCCCCTATTCAAATCTTGGGTTTTGTGCTAATTCGAAGGCGCCGACTTCAACTGTTCGATCGATCGCATCCTCTTTGCTCTTCCTACTTCTACTTGGACGGAGTTTGACTTCATCGATAAGGTGAGTGATTTTTATTTCACTCACATCCAATTCTACTTAGTACCGTGCTTCGGTTGTTTGATTTTGTTTCAATGTGATTTTTTCTTTGACTTAATCAAATTCGTATATATTGATACTTATTTTAGATTGGTACAATTATACCGTTTTGATGATTTTTGAACTGTTGACTTCGGTCTTGTTTTTGTGTATAGGATTCCATGACATCGGCCGTCACCATTGTTTTGATATCGAGCTGTACTCTGTGAATTTTGGCCTTACTGTCCACTGTTCGACCTTGTTCGATTTCACTTTTTCAGGTCTCAGGCTATTTTGTCTTTGACTAAGTTCGAATCTCCCTGACTTTTGATCTTGTTGACGTTACTTCGATATTTCTTTCATGTTAATTGTCGTGTACAGTTGCTGGTTGGAGCTGCTGTGTGATTCAATGATGTACTTGCTTACTTGTCAGGATCATAATACATTGTTGTTCATTTCTGTGACGTTTTCAACTTGATGCATTGTATTTCACATGATGTTGTAGTTTGTATTCTCTGTTTCATATTATATTGTCACATCCCCCATGTATTTTCAGTTGTATTTGGGTTGTACTGTCTTGACCTCGAGCACATGGATCATTAGTTTGACACTTGTGGCTTGTTGCATTATTGGATTCATTATTCTATACATATGTGTACTGATTTGATTCGTAATCTTGATTCATGTCGGTATTTACACTGCTGTTACGTTTGTTGTTACTGCTAACATATACATACGTGCATTTATTGGTGTCTTCATTTGTATACATGAATCTGGTATTGACTTGAGCATTGCCTTTGTTTTCACTACATATGTTTTAAGTCGCTCTTACATACTTGTCCATCATACAGTCCCTCGTATCGAGTTGTGAACATGACTATCCCATGGTTGAGGGTGACCTGTCGATGTTCTACACTTACACTGTCCTGTTTCACGTTGTTTTTCTTGTATTCATTTGTCTCACAGTGCCAGTCGAGTCTGTGTCATTACTTGCACTATCCAATATCACAGCTGCATACTGCATGTCGCCATTCCGGCTGTTGCAGTTACATTTAGTTCATTTGGTTTGAGTTACATCTTCATTTGTTGTATTTGAATATAGTCTGCACCAGGACTCGAGTTTTCGTTGGATAAGTTTGCATTGCACTAGAGATTCATTTGTTGACTACTGGTTTATATGCAGTTTCCTTTTAGTTGCTGTGCCACAGTGTGATGTCTATCGTTGATCCTTTGTGTATTTTTACGCTGAGTTCGATTATTTTAATTTTACATTTGTTTTAAGTATGACTGCCCTTGTGGTTTCATAGTAACATACATATGCCATTCCTGGGTGCAGTTTTATAAATTTTGTTTATAGTCGCTTCATAGTAGCTGTTTCAATTGATGGGTTGTGTTATCATACTCACTTGGTTGCATTTGGTGGCATACCCATCACTGGACTATTTGGTTGTGTTTGAATTTATGCTCGACAGTTTTATGATGTTTTGTAGCACCTGTGTTGAATCCGGCTTAAACGCTCGGGTTTGACCTTGTGCTCGTTTGTGAATTTTCACTGAGCTTTTGTGTAATTCTTCATATACTGTTGTGGCGAGGCAATACTAGCGTGCGTGTACTGCAGCCACACAGAATTGGCATTTTCAATCGATATTTTAATTACTTGAATTGTTTTGTGTATTCAATTCAATATTTGAATTTGCCTATTTGTTGTTTAACACTATTACGTGTTATATTCACCATTATTCGATTTCCTTGTTAAGGGATCAGATAGGTGAATTTATTTTGACTGTCATCTAATTGATATTTAATCATTACTACTTCCGTGCATTAATAACTGAGTTTGAATTAGACTGACCCGTGTATTATTTCCTTTTGAATTTAGTACTCGGGTCAGACCGAGTTATTACAGGTTGTAGATATCTTGCTTCGGGTTGCTGCTAGAGCTATGAAGTCCTTTCCTACCTTGTGGAGTAGTCGTTGTCATTTTAGTAGTTAGTGTATTTGTATAGGATGTTATGTATTCATGTATATTAATCACGATTGTTTGCACAAAAAATTGGGCAAACACCTCCAAGTCGTATGATTTAGTTGATTATACGTTGTTCTTAGTGATTTGAGTGGTTTATGCAAATATATAAAATAGATGGACTAAACTGTAAAAGACACACAGATTTATAGTGGTTCGCCCAGAATGTGCTTACGTCCACTTTATATGTTATTCTCCTTTTCTTTTCAGGTTACAAGTAAAAAGCTTTGATTACAAGTATCTGAAAGTTGTTTGAAAGTTCTATCCGTGCTTGAGCTCTCAAACTTGTCTGCCATTGTTGTACTCCTACCCCTCTATTTATAGAGTCAGGATGGGGGAGGGGTCCTGGAGGTATATAGCAGCTGGTGGGCCTGGGCTGATGCAATCTGGCCTGGCAAAGTTGGTCCGGAATGCCTTGATTCGGTGCGACTTGGTCCGGTGATGGTTGTTTAGAGTTTGATTCGGCTATGTATAGGAAGTGTGTTGGACCGGTAGTGCTTGGGAAAGGAGTTGGTTCGGTGGTGAGGGCGTAGCTTGGTCCGGTGGTGAGTGGTTCGGCATTGCCCTAGGGGTGAGCTGGTTCGGCAGTGGTTGGTTCGGCAGTTGGTTGGTTCGGCAGTTGGTTGGTTCGGTAGGGACGTGGAAAGGAGATGGTTCGGTGAGACATTGGTTCGGTGGTAGGAGCATGGTCGAAACACACCCAACACATGCCCCCAAAGCAGGGCATGTGCATGCACATGGCGTGCTTTGTTTTCTCGTGGTTTGGATAGCTTCATTCGGTCCTAAGCGCCGAACTGTTTGGTCCGGTCTCCCTGCGTTCTTCTATATGTACGGGACTTACGCTTCCTTCATTCCTTACCTTTCGAAATAGCCGGACCAAATTCTCGACTGCTAAATTGATTATAGTGCCAAACCAGTTCCGATTGCCGAATCGCTAGAAGTGCCGAATCAGCTCCATTTGCCGAACCATTTGAAGTGCCGAATCAGGTGAGACGTTCTCTTGCCGAATGGCTTTTTTGACTTTGATTTACTGAATGAGCTTAGGGACCCCAAGTACCAAATGAACTTGATGACTTTGATTTACCGAATGAGCTCGTGGACCTCAAGTACCAAATGAACTTGCCAAATGATCTTGGGGAATATAATGTCGAATGACCTTTTTGCCCTTGAACTACCGAATGTTCTTTTATGTTTTGAATTATGAGTGAAATTCCAGGCTACATACACTTGCATGTTTATATCTTCTGGTCTAACGACGTTCTTTTTTGTGTTTGCAGATAAATATCTCATAAGTGGAAACTCGATTAGATAAAAAGAAATCTATGGACAGGAGAGAGAGCCCCGCCGTGCCCCCAGTTCAGCCGGAATCAGGGCGACATGGGCCCACAACAAGATCACTAGTCGATGGATATTGCCCTCAGGAGCTCTTGAGCTCTCCTCCTGACTGCTTTCCTAGCTCCCTCAAAGAGGAGCAGCTTGATGTTATCCCTCTCTCCTTCTGGATTGATAGAGCGTGTATGCTATTGCCGGGGGAAGGAGTGATGCCGGGGGAAGGAGTGATGCCGTACAACCCCCCTAAAGCTTGTTGGACCCTCCCCTAGAACATGTCCAGATGTTTCGGAGGAGGAAAATGTAGAGGAGGAAAGAGGCGAGGAGGAGAGCTGAGGTGATGGAGAAGGTGATGTGGTGATGGTGGCGAAGGAATAAGCGGTGATGGCACCGGGGCTTTGTCTTCTGGGCAAGCGGGGGAGATCCAAGAGTGGACAGATGATGCCTTCCGCCAGGCTTTTGAGGGGTTGGAGGAAGGATCGGCCTTGGTGGAGAAGCCAAAGAAAACTGATAAAGCCGGGACTGGCGCCGGTCCATCTTCCAAGAGCGTTTCAGCTAGGGTTTCTACGGCGATTCAAGGTGAATTTTTGACTCTCTTTTAACTTCACATGTTTCATGGATTATAGTCCTATGCATGCTTGTAACACTTGGTTTTTATTCCAGGAACGGGTAAGGCGGCCAAGACATAGATATTCGGCACCGCCTCGAGCAATTCAAACTCCTCAAAGCTTCCGCTAAAACAAAGCCTCCAACCAACCATTTCGGGGACGTAGTCGGCTACCGTCCTCTTCTCGGAGTTATTGAAGAGGATATTCAAAAGAATAAGAGGATGCACTCCTTATTCAAACCTTCACCTGGTCCTCAGCCCCCAACCCATCATATCCATGATATCACGGGGGAGGATACGGAGTTCATACCCTCTTTGCATCCGTCTGAGAATCCTACCGTTACTCAGATTGATCATCCCGGCTTGGCTTGTAATCCCTTTGCGGATCATCCCGATCTGCATCCGGGTTCTCATGATATTTCCTTTGACGAGGTTACCGGTGAGCACCTTCTCCCTCGCAATTCTATGGTATGGGTGCTTGATGAGGCCAAGTCTCTGGACCTTGATTTGCTTAATACCCGGATTGTAACTATAGGGGATGAAGCTAAGGCTAATATCCATCGGGTTGCTGAGGAGACTAGGAAGTTGATGGGGCATCATGCCCGATTGGTCAAGGCCGGGGAGGAAATTGGGAGTGCCAACATAAAATTGCGGTTGTGGTTGCCGACCAAGCCAAGCAACTCGCCGATCCGGCCATCCAGATCTCTGAGCATGAGGCTGCCTCCAGACAGCAAAAGAAAACCATGGAAGAGGCTAGCAGAGCCGAGCTGCGGATAATGAGGGTCATCTGCAAGGAACGGATCGATATGGCCATTGCAACGTTGGGCGAAGTTCGAAAAGCGGATCTCGAGAGGGTAGAGGAGTTATCTGGGAAGCTTGAAGCCGCGGAGCTTGGTCAAGGCAAGCTGAAGGAGGAGATGGAGGCGATGAGGAAATCCCTTCAGGCTGACCGCTCGCGATACCAATCGGAGAGGGATGTTGCCGTTGCAAAGCTGTTGGCTTCTGAGGTCCGAATGAGGGAGTTTGAGGAAACTAGGGGATGATGGATGAGATGCTCCAGGATATGTATTTCCGTACTTGGAATTAGGGCAACTTATCCTGGATGGATGATTATCCCCGGATCATGGCAAGGATTTATCTCCGGGCTCTGGAGGAGGCCAAGGCTGATGCGGATAAGGAGGGTGGTATGGCCTTCAGGATGGATGTGGTTACGGCCCAGTTCACTAAGGAGGAGAAAGTGGCGGTGAAGGAGGGCATGCGGTTGCTCGCTGCCGAGGAGGTAGGTGTGTAGTTGGGAGATGATGATCAAGGAACGGATGCTGGTAAGTCTTCCCTTTTAGCCTTTTCATAGCTTGGTTGCTTATTGCTTATTTAATGAATTCTTCTCCTGAATTGGACAGGCGGGACTTCTGAATTGCCAACTACCTCTGGTCAGCATGTTGGGAGCTTTGCTCCGGCGGTTATGTAGACCTCAGAGGGCCAGCAGGATAGAAGCGAGGCCCCGATGCAGTCGGCTCCTTGGCTCGATCTGGACATTTTTTCAGCTTATTTGACATTGCTGTCTTTGTTAGTCTTAAAACATTAATGTAATTTTCGGGCTATAATTATGTAACGAACAACTTGATTTTTGGCATGTAACTTTATAACATAAGCTGATTTTGTCATGTTTGAATGCTGTTGTTATTTCGATGTGTTGCATAAAATATAGTTGTGCATGTGTTAGTGATTCAATTGTGTTTGATGCTATGTTTTTGCTTAAAATATAATTTCATGTCTTGCAATGTTAGTGTGATGTGCGTAGAAATTATAGTTAGATATTTATGTACAAGAGAAGAAAGTACCGCCCTTCAAGTTTTTGCTGTAGACAGTAGCTTTGAACGCCTTGTGTAATCGAATATGGAATGCAGCTGAATGACCTGTCATCCAGCTGTGAGTTCTTATTCCCATTAGCGAGTGTCTCCTATTTTGTGTCCTGTACTTTAGTGATCGTTATAGAGGATAGGAGGAGAGTTTTAATAAATAAATTGGAAATATAAGAAATAGTAAAACTTCCGATCACGGAAGGCCTTCGATGTGCTTAAGTTCGTGGCAAACGGGTTTTGTAGTCACTTTCCCTAGCTGTGGGTCTTGGAGACATTTGTCACCCATCTTACGCCTCCGCGGGGAGTTTTATTTTTTACCACGGCCGTACTTAAGACACATCGGAGCCGAGATCGCGCACAGTAACTACCCGGGCCATTATGGCCTGTAATCGTGGGTATTATTCGATTTACCGTGGCCGGCAAGCGCGGGTGCTGATCGTCAACTGTGAACTACCCCTGGCTGGCCACACCTTATGTTAGGGCTTATAATCGTCTCGCAGTTGCCGACGAGCCGAACGCCGTAATGAGCTGCCTAGGCTATTTTCGGCCTCCTCGGTGGCTTATAATCGGCTCATTACAGTTGGCTATGAGGGCCGTCGCGAGCAATGAGTTAACCCGTAGCAGAGGGATGCTGGAGCAAAAGTGTCTCATTGGTGAGGGCGTAGATTCGTATAGTACCTGTAAGGTCTTGTCAAGGTGAGGTTGCGCCGCGAAGTGTCTAGGATGGAAATGCCATTACACAGGATCTTGTTCAACAGAAAAGGGTATAGCTTAACAAGCAGCCATGATATAAAGGAACAAGTTAAAATGAGACAAGATTTTTAAAGTGGTTCGGCACGAAAATGCCTACGTCCGCTGATTCTCTTTGTTAGTCCACTTTATATGAGCAGTACAAGTTAAGAAAAGTATCGAAGAAGGTGTTGGATGTTCCATGCCCTCTGAAACACCTCTTCGTCCACTGTTGACAAAATATAAGCTCCGTTGTGGAGATCTTTATGAATTACATATGGTCCGTCCCAGATGGGATCTAGCGCTTCGGGGTATGGGAAGATTCGCTTGAGGACAAGATCTCCTTCTTGTAAGGTGCGATGTTTGGCTTTGGAGTTGTATTGTGCTGCCACTTTTTACATGTGAGCTGCTGCTTTGAGTGCTGCGTCATTTCTTCTTTATTCGATTAGATCCAAAGACATATGGAGGAGTTCTTCGTTCTCCTCTGGGTTGTAGTGGATCCTACAGTGGGATGGCACTACAGTTTCAACTGGGAGCATGGCATCCGATCCGTATGCCAAAGAGAAAGGAGTATGCCCTGTTGATGTTCTGAAAGACGTGTGGTAGGCCGATAGTGCCGTAGGAAGTTCATCCACCCAAGCGCCTTTTGACTTTTCAAGATTCTTTATGATTAGAGTTTTAAGAATTTTGTTGACAACTTCGACTTATCCATTTTCCTAGGGATAAGCCACAGATGAGAAGCTCTTGTGAATTCCATGCTCTTGGCACCAGTTGGCGAACTCCTCGCTGTCAAAGTGAAGTCCATTGTCCGATATGATTTTGAGTGGAACCCCGTACCTGCATAGAACATTTTTGATCAAGAAGTTAATAACTTTTGCCGAAGATATTTTATTTAGAGGTTCCGCCTCCACCCATTTGGTGAAATAGTCGACTGCCACTTAGCATATTTGGCTCCGCCTGGCCCATCGGCAGTTCGCCAATCAAGTCAATTGTGAAGGCCCGTTTTCCCGTACCCTTTGAATCGACAATAAACCACCCATGTCCAACTCAAATTGCACGAAAAAACGGATCATCAAGGGTGATAAAGAAAAATAGACAGAACAGAATCTCACACGAATGGAATAACATATATTATTTCAATAAAAATATTTACAGCGGAAAATTTTAAAATACAATATCAGAGTCTAACCTAGATTCAGCTTGGACAGTTATAAAACCTGCCCTTACAATTGCTGACAAACATCAAACAAAATGCACTAAGCAAAGGCGATGAAAGAATATCTCCATGCGTCCATGAATATCTCCAGCTCTCCCCTGGAACTTCAACTTCCTTCGACTATCCTGAAACTACTCGGATCTGACCCAAGTATTGAAAATACCCGGATCAGGCTTGATAAACCAGCGTGAGAAAAACTCAATAATAAATGACAGTGTCATATATCAGCCTTTGGATAAAATCCTTTGAAATAAATAGTATCTCATAAGACCACGCCCACACATAAACACGGACGGGTTTTTACCTTATGATAACTAAAACACTTTTATATCAAAACCTTTGATATTATTTCTAATGACATCTCTTTGAAAACATTTGCAAATAAACTTATTAATCTTATCCGAAATGGTTACCCATATAGCATTTCGAGGCTATTCATTACGCCAATACAAACAAAACCGTAGGTTCTTATTGGAGAATGGATTTCCATACAAATGACCAGGCGCAGGATCTACCTTCCGAAATGGGTACACCTCTAGATGGATGTCCCGAGGCACAGAACATCTGCCCTCTACCAACACAAGACCGGCCCACCTCTGTAACTAGATGGTACCGAATATGTCATCCCCCGGTCGTTACCGACCTTTATCGAGGGCCCTCTAGCATACACCACATTAATTAACATCCCGACGTCATAGCGGGAAGAAATATATCTAGAAGGAGATGATCATACCCTAATGGGAATGACCCACATAGCCCTGCTGCATCTAATCCTGTTTCGGTCATTTCCGGTTTGATGAGGCTTAAGGCTACGATTACCTTATCACAAAGCACATATCAAATCTTTGAATGCCACATTGCCATTTCCGTTAACTACTAATTGCCTTCCACAAAAATGCAACCCTTGAGCTCGTATGTCTCAAGAAGGGTGTTAAGCTAAGAGAAGTTGCCTTCTCCGCCACCACTAATGTACGTTTGTAAAAACCAATGTACGTAATCTTTAGAAATGCAACGTCAGACAAACGTCCATACAAGTTGTCCAGGAACAGGACAAACCGAAGGTACTTTCCTCGGCCATTACTAGGCGAGAAGCCCTTGCAATCCGCAAAATCTCTATCACGAGGAGACCACTGCTATATATAACTCTATAATTGGGTGCGACCCGAGCAAATCAACAAGCAGTCCTCACGCTAGGAAGATCCACGGTCTTCAATCACCATCTTCAACATGTCTTCACGTTCGAACGTACACATTGGTTCGAAGTGGTTTTCGGATAGGAATTAACCAAATCCGACTCCGGTTCCTTCGAAATCCAATCATCGATAAAAAGTGAATATGAGAATATAGGATTTATTAAGTCTCTTTTCACTTAAATTCTTTTCAGATGATTTCGAAATTCTCTTTCTTTCGACTTAGGATAATTCTAAGTAATTCATTCTTTTGTTTTGGAAAATATCTCAGATTTCTCTACTTAATTCTTGATCCAAATTTCTTAACCTTTAACTTAAGGAAAACATTCCCTTTATAATATCACCTTCCAAAACATCCATTTAATTTAAAGGATTATTCACTGTCCAAAATCGCGAATATAATTCCTTTAATAACTTTCACATTTAACTTATCAATTTAAATTGATTTCAGATTTACAAAACGGTGTTTATAAATTCCATTTTTATATCTCACTTGTAAGTCAAAATCCAATACTCTTATTTACCAATTCATTCCTAAAATTCATTATAAATTCTTTTCTAAACTTCACAGGTTAGTAGAAATCATTCATTTTGGAGATTGCTTAACTTTTGGATAATACCAATCTTCTTTTATTTTGGAAAACTTAACAGAATCTTTTTATTTTGAGAGCATCCGGGCTTTCCTTTCGATCTGTTCCACCCCTCGCCTAAGAAAAGAAAACATAGGCCAGGTAAGTTCAGGGCACTGGTTGCTCCATCCCTAACCTTAGTTAAACACCTTGTTTTATCTTCCCAGATCTCACAGGCGGGACAAATGTACTAGTCGTTTCCGCATACTCAGATTTTCAACTTCATTTTGGAATTGCTTATAAATATTCCAAATTATCTTTTTAAAACACTTAATTATCCTTTTTAAAACATTCACGATTATTCTTGGAAACGTTGTTACATTTAATCTCATATTCCAAAAGTTATACAATTCACAGCATAAAAGTGCTGCGGAAAGTGCTATATAAGCTTATTTGATTAAAACAACTTTTAAACATTCGCTAATTCATATTTTCCAATCCAAATCTCTTTTAAATCATTTAAATAGATTTATCAAATTTATTCCATATTTTTTTCCATAATTAAAAACATCCATTCGAACAGATTTTCTGTTATGGTCACTAAACTGCACTAGCGCGATTTTTCTAGAAAATTGATTTGGACATAATTCAAGATCTACTTATCGAAACTTTGATTTTCTTTCTTCGTTTAGAAGATACGGATATAATAGTCCGGAATTTTCTTATCTCGAAGAATTCCGAGCAATATTCCACTCTATACATTTATTTGAACTTTTCGGCGCGAAATCGTGAACTACCGTTGCGCGACGCGTCTAGTTTTAACTTATTTTTCAACATTTGAAATAATTTATTCAAATTGGATTTCAATACTTATAAAATGATTAGAAACCCTTTTAAATCAATATTTTCACCTTTTAAAGCTTTTAAAATATATTTTCACTCTTACCACATTAAAATATTATTATATTCCCATTATTTTAATATTAAACTTTAAATCCCAATTTTAACTCAATTTCAATTCTAATCTCAAATTAAACATATTTAAAACTTAGATTTCAAATCTAATTCCAATTTAAATTTCAATTTAATCTCAAACTAAACTTCACTTTTTCAAAATCGATTTTAATTTTAATTTCACTATTCATCTAAATTTCAATTTCTAATTAGCTATTCTTTTCAAATCCGTTTCACTTCAAATTTCAAATTCTCTTTCATTTTAACTTTAATTTCACTTCTAAATGAAAAGAGACTTATTTTTCCACAATTTCTCATATTACTAAAATATGGTCTTTTAAACAAAAGTGATTACTAAATCAATAGGAATTTGATATCCAAATTATCATCACATCCATATAACAATCATATAACATCAACATTTTCAATATGGTAAATGTCATAATATTACTACGGATTATCCAACATATCCAAACAATCAACCAAACATACATATCATCAAATAGTGATTATCTAACATAACAATTTAGCATGATAATCAATATAATTTAAAAGCGATGAGAATTTCTCACCTTTAACCAAATGTTTAACTTCCTACCAACATTCATTTAATTCAACGCTTCACTAAACCTTATCATAACCATGCTTCCAAGTGCTCGACCATCTCCATCTTTACTTGCTTTGCTCACGTCCTTCCTTTATCAACTTCCAAACTCATGGCCTAAGGCCTTTTTTAAGAAGAGAAGAAGAAGAAGTGAATTAAGAAGAGGTTAGAGAGTAACAAGTGGATTAGTGCTTAAGCACTCCACTATTTTTAACCCTCCTACCTCTCTTAAGAGAGAATCCATTAAAATAGCTTAAAGGAAGAAGAAGAAAAGAAAGATTTGTGTGAAAATGAAAGAGGTATGCATGGCTATTTATAGGAAAAAGTTTGAAATAAAATATTATTATGTAAAATGACCAAAATGCCCTTTACTTACTTTTTAACTTAACATCACATTTCAAATCATGCTTTATGTCACTTTCACTTAAGAAGTAATTAAAGTAAAGTAATAATTATGTTTGGTTTGATTTGATGTTGATTTGATGTTTACTTTTGACTTTTCTTACTTACTTTTCTTAATTATATTCTAGAATTTTCTAAGTATGTTTAGTAAAAGTAAACTTGATTAGTGAATTAATTAATACTTATACTATTTGAATATATGTTCCTATATAAGAAAATAAAGGTGCGACGACGTTGCGACAACTTTTAATTGACAAAACGTCGTTTTTCGACGAAATGTTTTACGGTCACATTTTGACGTTTTAGTTAAACTATGTATTGAAGTAAACCAAATTTAAAAATGAACTTTTTACTTCTTTAAATAAATTAAAACAAGTCTCTTTATATTCTAAAATCATATTTAATTAATATCAAAATCTCTAATTTTACCGTGTATGCAAAACTGACAAAATGCGACAAATTTTGGTTATTTTTATAAAACGATTATTAACAAATTTTTAAATCTTTTAACATACTTTTATTATCTTTATTAGATGTTTTAAATAAGATTTACCTTTTTTAAATAGATATTTAAATCCATTTATTTAAGCCTTTAATTATTATTAACAAAACTTAACTTTTGTCGATTTGTTCTAAAATCCAAATTCATACTTTTTTTTAATTTATTAACTATAAGAATATATAACTTCTTCACTATTATTTATTATATATATCATATTATTTAAGAGTTAAACTCCTTTTTAAATTTAAATCGATCGAAATCTCTCATTTTCGAAGTAGCGAAAATACGGGTCGTTACATTCTCCCCTACTTAAAAGCATTTCGTCCTGGAAATGAAAGTTAGATAAAGGAATCTATCTCATACTCATATCCTCAAAAATTTTTGACTTATTTCTATTGATGATAGAAAAGAAGAAGGCCGATATCATAACAATACTAAAACAAATGATGCCAAACATATATACAAAGATTTTCCACATTAACCTGAGTATCTATCACTTTCTTAAGATTATATATACATACATCAAGTCAAACTTCTATCCTTCCCATCCTAGTGCGTACTGCACACTTAAGATAATGTATCCAACTATCAAACAAGACTATACCTCCAAAAACAACCAAACTATATCAACATAAATGAATACATCCACATAACCCATCCTCTGACCTAAGCATGTACTACACCTGAGGTCTATATATATACATACCAAAACATAATTCTAACCATTATCTCTTATGTCTTCTATTCAAGATAACTATCGAACTACTAAGTTGATAGACCCAACACATCATACTATATGTGATATTTGATTCGATCTATTATTCAAATCCACAACTTTTCTTTCGAACTAGTATCGATCCCCCGATTTTCTACTGCGGACTTTGATCAGACTTCTTGATCACAAACCCTTGCTTTCCTTGCATAGCTCTCAACTATGATAGAAAACTCGTGTACATAATCACAAACTCTCATCAATATTCGCCATCAAGAATTGAGTGATAAATTCTTTTTCGGATTGGTGTAAACACCTCAAAGTTTTGTACTCAAATCTTAGATCAAAATTTATGTGCCAAAATGATCTACGATTTAACTTAAGTATTTATTCACATTCATCTTTACCTAATACATTTCTTCCAAACTTCTATTAATCCAAGTTTATTTCACAACCATTTACTTTCTTCTAAATCCATTATTACTTAAGCTTACAAATGACTTAACTTGTATAATATACCTTTACTTCCTAAGAGTATATATACATATCCCAAATCTTCAAATCGTCATTTACTTTAATTAGCGTCTTCAACAAATGTGGAATTCTATTATTCCAAATAAATAAGTTATAAAACTTAATCCCTAGTTTTTTTTACCTAAGGTCTCCATTTAGCTAATATTATTTATCTAATCCATATTTTAATAAGACAACTTTACTAAATGTACGTCCTTTTTCTTACAAAGTTAACTTATTTACCTATCCATTTTCTAAATCAAATTTCTTAACCTTAAATCCGTCAAATACCTTATAGTCAAATTGTGAAACTTAATTCACATGGTATTTGTTATTTAAACATTTTCATCCAACATTCAACTACTAACCATATTATTCAAAACTACCTCCTTCTAATCTTACTTCATTTTGAATTAAAAATATTACCCTAAATGTATCATTATTTCAAATTTTATATTAGGATGATATTTCTTATACCTCTTGTTTCTAATCAAAGTGTCTAAATTTCAAATTACCTTAACTCATTTATAAGTTATAGAACTTATCCTTTCATAATATATTTACCCAAAATTTCAATTTTGGCTTATCTTTTCTATCTTATTGACAAGAATTTTTTCTAAGTGTAAATTTTCACTTTACTTCCTCTAATTACACTTCTAGCTTCAATATTATCATCAAATATCTTATAATCAAATTTGTGAATTTTACTTCACAATATATTTGTACTTAGCTTTTAAATCCATCCATTATGATAATCACTTAATTATTATTTCTTAATACCAAGTATCTAAGGGTATATGATTACAGTTTTAAATTCTAGCTTTCAACTAACTGATCCTATATGAAATATCTTATAGTCAAATTGTGCAATTCTAATCACAAGATATTCATATTTTAGTTTTGCTAAGCTAAATTACAATCAATCCTTAACCCAAAAGATAATAATATCTCTTTTAATATTTATAATATAGACCTAAGGTAAAATTATTTCATTTACCAATTTCTTTAAAACAAAATCATTTTGTAAAATTAACAAATACGCGCTCATATATATAATACTCTCATAACTCATTCTAGGGCGTTACTAACCCTATCTCTAATGAGTTACTCATCCTAGGATATTACTAATCCTATCTCTGATGAGACTTTACCCATAACAGAGCCAAGGTTCTCGCTTAACCTTCAGCTCTGATACCAAGTGTGAAGGCCCGTTTTCCCGTACCCTTTGAATCGACAATAAACCACCCATGTCCAACTCAAATTGCACGAAAAAACGGATCATCAAGGGTGATAAAGAAAAATAGACAGAACAGAATCTCACACGAATGGAATAACATATATTATTTCAATAAAAATATTTACAGCGGAAAATTTTAAAATACAATATCAGAGTCTAACCTAGATTCAGCTTGGACAGTTATAAAACCTGCCCTTACAATTGCTGACAAACATCAAACAAAATGCACTAAGCAAAGGCGATGAAAGAATATCTCCATGCGTCCATGAATATCTCCAGCTCTCCCCTGGAACTTCAACTTCCTTCGACTATCCTGAAACTACTCGGATCTGACCCAAGTATTGAAAATACCCGGATCAGGCTTGATAAACCAGCGTGAGAAAAACTCAATAATAAATGACAGTGTCATATATCAGCCTTTGGATAAAATCCTTTGAAATAAATAGTATCTCATAAGACCACGCCCACACATAAACACGGACGGGTTTTTACCTTATGATAACTAAAACACTTTTATATCAAAACCTTTGATATTATTTCTAATGACATCTCTTTGAAAACATTTGCAAATAAACTTATTAATCTTATCCGAAATGGTTACCCATATAGCATTTCGAGGCTATTCATTACGCCAATACAAACAAAACCGTAGGTTCTTATTGGAGAATGGATTTCCATACAAATGACCAGGCGCAGGATCTACCTTCCGAAATGGGTACACCTCTAGATGGATGTCCCGAGGCACAGAACATCTGCCCTCTACCAACACAAGACCGGCCCACCTCTGTAACTAGATGGTACCGAATATGTCATCCCCCGGTCGTTACCGACCTTTATCGAGGGCCCTCTAGCATACACCACATTAATTAACATCCCGACGTCATAGCGGGAAGAAATATATCTAGAAGGAGATGATCATACCCTAATGGGAATGACCCACATAGCCCTGCTGCATCTAATCCTGTTTCGGTCATTTCCGGTTTGATGAGGCTTAAGGCTACGATTACCTCATCACAAAGCACATATCAAATCTTTGAATGCCACATTGCCATTTCCGTTAACTACTAATTGCCTTCCACAAAAATGCAACCCTTGAGCTCGTATGTCTCAAGAAGGGTGTTAAGCTAAGAGAAGTTGCCTTCTCCGCCACCACTAATGTACGTTTGTAAAAACCAATGTACGTAATCTTTAGAAATGCAACGTCAGACAAACGTCCATACAAGTTGTCCAGGAACAGGACAAACCGAAGGTACTTTCCTCGGCCATTACTAGGCGAGAAGCCCTTGCAATCCGCAAAATCTCTATCACGAGGAGACCACTGCTATATATAACTCTATAATTGGGTGCGACCCGAGCAAATCAACAAGCAGTCCTCACGCTAGGAAGATCCACGGTCTTCAATCACCATCTTCAACATGTCTTCACGTTCGAACGTACACATTGGTTCGAAGTGGTTTTCGGATAGGAATTAACCAAATCCGACTCCGGTTCCTTCGAAATCCAATCATCGATAAAAAGTGAATATGAGAATATAGGATTTATTAAGTCTCTTTTCACTTAAATTCTTTTCAGATGATTTCGAAATTCTCTTTCTTTCAACTTAGGATAATTCTAAGTAATTCATTCTTTTGTTTTGGAAAATATCTCAGATTTCTCTACTTAATTCTTGATCCAAATTTCTTAACTTTTAACTTAAGGAAAACATTCCCTTTATAATATCACCTTCCAAAACATCCATTTAATTTAAAGGATTATTCACTGTCCAAAATCGCGAATATAATTCCTTTAATAACTTTCACATTTAACTTATCAATTTAAATTGATTTCAGATTTACAAAACGGTGTTTATAAATTCCATTTTTATATCTCACTTGTAAGTCAAAATCCAATACTCTTATTTACCAATTCATTCCTAAAATTCATTATAAATTCTTTTCTAAACTTCACAGGTTAGTAGAAATCATTCATTTTGGAGATTGCTTAACTTTTGGATAATACCAATCTTCTTTTATTTTGGAAAACTTAACAGAATCTTTTTATTTTGAGAGCATCCGGGCTTTCCTTTCGATCTGTTCCACCCCTCGCCTAAGAAAAGAAAACATAGGCCAGGTAAGTTCAGGGCACTGGTTGCTCCATCCCTAACCTTAGTTAAACACCTTGTTTTATCTTCCCAGATCTCACAGGCGGGACAAATGTACTAGTCGTTTCCGCATACTCAGATTTTCAACTTCATTTTGGAATTGCTTATAAATATTCCAAATTATCTTTTTAAAACACTTAATTATCCTTTTTAAAACATTCACGATTATTCTTGGAAACGTTGTTACATTTAATCTCATATTCCAAAAGTTATACAATTCACAGCATAAAAGTGCTGCGGAAAGTGCTATATAAGCTTATTTGATTAAAACAACTTTTAAACATTCGCTAATTCATATTTTCCAATCCAAATCTCTTTTAAATCATTTAAATAGATTTATCAAATTTATTCCATATTTTTTTCCATAATTAAAAACATCCATTCGAACAGATTTTCTGTTATGGTCACTAAACTGCACTAGCGCGATTTTTCTAGAAAATTGATTTGGACATAATTCAAGATCTACTTATCGAAACTTTGATTTTCTTTCTTCGTTTAGAAGATACGGATATAATAGTCCGGAATTTTCTTATCTCGAAGAATTCCGAGCAATATTCCACTCTATACATTTATTTGAACTTTTCGGCGCGAAATCGCGAACTACCGTTGCGCGACGCGTCTAGTTTTAACTTATTTTTCAACATTTGAAATAATTTATTCAAATTGGATTTCAATACTTATAAAATGATTAGAAACCCTTTTAAATCAATATTTTCACCTTTTAAAGCTTTTAAAATATATTTTCACTCTTACCACATTAAAATATTATTATATTCCCATTATTTTAATATTAAACTTTAAATCCCAATTTTAACTCAATTTCAATTCTAATCTCAAATTAAACATATTTAAAACTTAGATTTGAAATCTAATTCCAATTTAAATTTCAATTTAATCTCAAACTAAACTTCACTTTTTCAAAATCGATTTTAATTTCAATTTCACTATTCATCTAAATTTCAATTTCTAATTAGCTATTCTTTTCAAATCCGTTTCACTTCAAATTTCAAATTCTCTTTCATTTTAACTTTAATTTCACTTCTAAATGAAAAGAGACTTATTTTTCCACAATTTCTCATATTACTAAAATATGGTCTTTTAAACAAAAGTGATTACTAAATCAATAGGAATTTGATATCCAAATTATCATCACATCCATATAACAATCATATAACATCAACATTTTCAATATGGTAAATGTCATAATATTACTACGGATTATCCAACATATCCAAACAATCAACCAAACATACATATCATCAAATAGTGATTATCTAACATAACAATTTAGCATGATAATCAATATAATTTAAAAGCGATGAGAATTTCTCACCTTTAACCAAACGTTTAACTTCCTACCAACATTCATTTAATTCAACGCTTCACTAAACCTTATCATAACCATGCTTCCAAGTGCTCGACCATCTCCATCTTTACTTGCTTTGCTCACGTCCTTCCTTTATCAACTTCCAAACTCATGGCCTAAGGCCTTTTTTAAGAAGAGAAGAAGAAGAAGTGAATTAAGAAGAGGTTAGAGAGTAACAAGTGGATTAGTGCTTAAGCACTCCACTATTTTTAACCCTCCTACCTCTCTTAAGAGAGAATCCATTAAAATAGCTTAAAGGAAGAAGAAGAAAAGAAAGATTTGTGTGAAAATGAAAGAGGTATGCATGGCTATTTATAGGAAAAAGTTTGAAATAAAATATTATTATGTAAAATGACCAAAATGCCCTTTACTTACTTTTTAACTTAACATCACATTTCAAATCATGCTTTATGTCACTTTCACTTAAGAAGTAATTAAAGTAAAGTAATAATTATGTTTGGTTTGATTTGATGTTGATTTGATGTTTACTTTTGACTTTTCTTACTTACTTTTCTTAATTATATTCTAGAATTTTCTAAGTATGTTTAGTAAAAGTAAACTTGATTAGTGAATTAATTAATACTTATACTATTTGAATATATGTTCCTATATAAGAAAATAAAGGTGCGACGACGTTGCGACAACTTTTAATTGACAAAACGTCGTTTTTCGACGAAATGTTTTACGGTCACATTTTGACGTTTTAGTTAAACTATGTATTGAAGTAAACCAAATTTAAAAATGAACTTTTTACTTCTTTAAATAAATTAAAACAAGTCTCTTTATATTCTAAAATCATATTTAATTAATATCAAAATCTCTAATTTTACCGTGTATGCAAAACTGACAAAATGCGACAAATTTTGGTTATTTTTATAAAACGATTATTAACAAATTTTTAAATCTTTTAACATACTTTTATTATCTTTATTAGATGTTTTAAATAAGATTTACCTTTTTTAAATAGATATTTAAATCCATTTATTTAAGCCTTTAATTATTATTAACAAAACTTAACTTTTGTCGATTTGTTCTAAAATCCAAATTCATACTTTTTTTTAATTTATTAACTATAAGAATATATAACTTCTTCACTATTATTTATTATATATATCATATTATTTAAGAGTTAAACTCCTTTTTAAATTTAAATCGATCGAAATCTCTCATTTTCGAAGTAGCGAAAATACGGGTCGTTACATCAATACCCCATACTACAAAGGGCCAATGGCTGGTCATCTGAGTAATCTCATTTGTTGGTAGTCGAGGAATCTTAGCAAATTTCTGACATCTGTCGCATCTATTGACGATGTCTAAGGTGTCTTTGTTTAAAGTGGGCCAGTAGTATCCATATCGGAGCGTCTTCTTTGCCAGAGTCTGCCCACCAGTGTAACCTCCGCAGCTCCCTTGATGGATGTTGGATAAGATTTCCTTGGCTTCCTTTCCGGTGACACACCTCAATAAGGGGTTAGAGAAGCCGCGCCGATAGAGGATGCCTTCTTGTATTGTGTAGTGGGAAGCTTTCCTCAAGATTTTCTTAACTTCGTTACGCCCATGGGGCAGTGCGCCATCTTGTAAGTATTTCCGGATAGGAGTCATCCAAGTTTCCTCTTCGATTGCAGCTATCAGATCTTCTTGTTCGAAACTTGGGGATAGTTGTTTCGAG
The DNA here is from genome assembly GCA_030765085.1 of Allium cepa. Taxonomy (NCBI): domain Eukaryota; kingdom Viridiplantae; phylum Streptophyta; class Magnoliopsida; order Asparagales; family Amaryllidaceae; genus Allium; species Allium cepa. The sequence goes on along the minus strand of CM060937.1, from coordinate 789,586,466 downwards.
ATGGCTACTGTTCCGGAAATGGTTTTTTTCTTCATGTTAGCTTACTTTGCCAGTTCGTCGGCCTCTCGGTTCTCTTCTCGAGGAATGTGTTTGATTAAATGGTGATCCAATTGATCGAGCAGCAGCTTGGTCTTCTTTAGGAATGCTGTGAGTCGTTCTCCTCGAGTCTGAAACTCTCCTAGTACTTGGTTTACGATAAGTGGAGAATCACTATGAAGACATAAAGAACTGACTCCAATTTCTAAGGCAAGTTCTAATCCTGCTATTACTGCTTCATATTGTGCGTCATTGTTGGTGGCGGCGAATTCCAACCTTAGGTCATAGTGCAGCTTCCTTCCCCTGGGGATGATTATCACAATACCGGCCCCCAAGCCCTGTTCGTTCGATGCTCCATCTACAAAGAGATTCCATTTGATATCTCCTGTTATTTCAGATTGCTCCTTACCTTCGTTGGTAGTGAATTCGGCAATGAAATCGGCCAGGGCTTGCCCTTTGATGGCGGTGCGAGGATGGTAGGTGAGATCAAATTAAATTAGCTCAATGCACCATTTAAGAAGTCGCTCGGAGGTGTCGGGACGATCGAGTACCTGCCTTAGCGGTTGATCAGTTAGAACTCTGACGGAATGAGATTGGAAATAGTGTCGCAATTTACGTGATGTGATTAGTAAACAATATGCTAACTTCTCAAGTTTAGGATATCTGGCTTCTGCCCCCGTGAACCTCTTGCTTACAAAGTATACTGGCCACTGCGTGCGGTTGTCCTCTCTTACCAAAGCGGCGCTTAGAGCATGAGATGTCACAGCAAGGTACAGGTATAGCTCTTCGCCTTCATTTGGAGCTGAGAGTACTGGTGGTCTCTGGAGGTGTTCGATTAGGTTGTGGAAGGCCGTTTCGCATTCGTCGGTGCATTCGAACTTTCCCTTGTCTTTCTTTATAGCTTTGAAGAAAGGGACACACTTGTCAGTCGCTTTAGAGATGAATCTGCTCAGGGCGGCCACTTTCCCATTTAGGCTTTGCATTTCTCTTCGAGTGGAAGGTATCCTGATTTCCTTCAGCGCCCAGACTTGTTCAGGGTTCGCTTCAATTCCTCTGGCATGGACGATGAATCCTAAGAACTTTCCCGATGATACTACGAAGGAGCACTTTAGAGGATTCAGCTTCATTCCATATCGACGAAGTACTTGAAACATCTCGTCTAGGTGGCTTACTTGGTTGATGGCTTTTCTTGACTTTACTAACATGTCGTCCACATGAACTTCCATGGTTCGTCCTATTGGTTCCGCAAACATCTTGTTGACGAGGCGCTAATAAGTAGCTCTGGCGTTTTTAAGTCCAAAAGGCATTACTCTATAGTAGTACAATCTCAGGTCGGTGATGAAACTAGTGTGGTCTTGATCGGGGGCGTGCGTAGGAATTTGGTTATATCCTGAGTATGCGTCCATAAAAGATAAGAGTTCATGCCCGGCTATGATGTCTACAAGTTGATCGATTCGAGGGAGTGGGAAGCAATCCTTCGGGCATGCGTCATTTAAGTTGGAGAAGTCAATACACGTTCGTCACTTCCCATTAGCCTTCTTTACTAGTACCGGGTTGGCGATCCACTCTGGGTACATGGCCTCTCGGATGAAGTTATTGGCAAGTAGGTTCTTTACTTCTTCATCGAGGGCTGCTGATCGTTCTGCCCCCATGCTTCTCTTTTTCTGTTTTACCGGCACCTTGGTAGGATCGAGGTTCAGTACGTGGCATGCCACATCTGGGGAGATTCCAGTCATGTCAGCGTGCGTCCATGCAAATACTTCCAAGTTGTGGCGGAGAAAATCAATGAGTTGATTCTTCAATTCTGCCTTTAGCTGAGATCCGATTTTCAATAGTCTACTCGAGTCGTGTTTGTCTACAGATACAAACTCCATACCCTCTACAGGCTCGGCGGTAGCCACCTCCTCCCCGTTCCTAGGGTCTAATTCATTGAAAGGATCACTGGTATACTAAAGAGGAGGGGCTTTCTTTAGTTGCTATGCTTCTAGGTTTTTTGTGCAGAGAGTAGTCACTGCATTCTTCCCTCTATCCTTTCTGCGGTTATTGCGAAGCTCGGTTACATAGCAGTCTCGAGCAGCATCTTGATCTCCCTCTACCCCCCTATTCCATTTTCTGTTGGAAATTTCATCTTCAGGCACTATGGGGCCAAGACAATTTGGAAGTCAGACAAGGCTGGTCTTCCTAAAAAGGCGTTGTAGGCCGAGTGGTTTTCTATCAGCACAAATGTTTGTTTCCGCACAACGGAGCGGGGATGATTTCCTATTTGGACAAAGAGGTCTAGTTGCCTGAGGGGCATCTTCGCATCCCCGGTGAAACCGTGTAGTGGTTTGTTGCAGGGGGACGCATCTTTCATTGACATCTTCATTTTGTCGAAAGCATGCTTAAATAGGATATTTACTGAGCTGCCAGTGTCTAATAGAATTCGAAACACTTTGGCTGGACCGAACTAGGCAGAGATGACCATAGGATCAATGTGAGGGTATTGCTTTCCCTCTATATCACGCCTACTAAATGTGATGTCATCATTTTCTTTTCGTTTCGGGTGGCTTTCTTCCATAACAGAATTAATGTAGCCTTCATCGTTTCTAAGTGACTTACCGTATCTTTCCATCTCTGCCCTGCTCCCGTCGGTGATGTGTGGTCCTCCTGATGTGGTATGGACCACTATCTTCTCTTGACTAGAGCCACTGGTGTTGCGATTTCCTCCGCCTACTTCTGGGAGCGGTACCCTTGGGTTCTCATTGGTTGGAGTTGAAGTCATGTTCTGACCTTTCACATAGCGCTCCAGTCTCTTCCTTCTGATGTGTTCTTCAATCAAGTCCCTGAGATGATGGCATTCATTGGTGTCGTGCCCATGAGATTCATGGAAGCGGCAGAACTTTCCAGACTTAATTGCAATATCTGATTCCTTCTTGTGCGGGGGACGCTTGTATCTAACTTCGCCTTGGGTGGCCAAGAAGATGTTTTCGATTGTTTCATTCAAAGGAGTGTAAGAGTCAAATCTCGGTCCTGGCCTATATAAACGCTTTTCTCCCTTCTTGCCCCAAGCCTTGTCTCTGAAGTCATTTCTTCGAACGTCATTTGCAAATGCGGGTGTGTTGCCTTGAGCTGCTTTGGTTTGTTGCCCTGCCTGCCTTTCAATGGCAGCGTCCTCAAGTCTCTTATATTTTCCGGCTTCATGGAAGAAATTGGATAAGGTAGCTAGCTTTTCTTTCGTTAATCTCCTAGCAAATTTAGTATCCGGATGCACACCACTGCAGAGGTCCATTAGGATAAGTTTCTCATCGGCGTCCTGGACTGCGGCCGCTGCAGCATTGAATCGGGTTAGATATTGTTGCACTTTTTCTCCGGGCTTTTGTTTGATATTGGATAAGGAATAAGCGTCCTTGGGTTGTTCCACATGACTGCGGAATTGGCTGATGAACTTTTCTTTCAACATTTCCCATGAGCTGATGGACCCTTGGGATAGATGGCAGAACCAGGAGGTAGCTAGATCAGCCAAGAAGAGTGGAAATCATTTACACAATACTCCTTCCGTCGCTCCGCTCACGAGCATATGCTGTGTGTATCTTTGTAATTGTACGACGGGGTCAGAGGTTCCCTTATAAGGCTCCATTGTTGGCATTTTCCATTCTCGGGGGGTGATGACAATCTTGATATTGCGGGTGAAGGGGCTGGTTACCCTAGCACCTATCCCTCGATCTCTTTGATCCCGTCGGACGCACTCTCTGAATAATCGCGCTGTCCTTTCATCAGAATTTGGAGTAGATAGAAATGAGTTTGGTTCTTCTCTTCGGGATTGACCCGTCCAGATGACCTGTAGGGATGGTACCGTTTATTACTCCTAACATTTTTCGGTGGCTGTCTTCGATCTTTTGGGAGCATGTTGGGGTCAGTCACAGTTGGCCCTTGCCTTGGCCTTCTCCTGCTGTGCTCTGTTCTAAGCATTCCCTCGGGCCCAACTTCAGGTTGGACTCCATCTCGGCCCCGTCGATTGGTGTTCCCATGGTTAGGTAGCATGACAGGCTCAGCCATATCTGACCCCTGCCTGGAACCTCCCCCGTTGGGTTCGATTCCAAGCGTTTCCTCGGGTCGGAATTCGGGCTGAGTCTGGGCTCGGCTCCTACCATTGCTGTTTCTGTTGTTAGCCTCTTCGAAGAAGAAAGATCTTCGTCACCTCCCAGGTCCTCCAGACTGCGACTCACCCCATGATAGGGTGTTGTGATTGGATTCTTCAACATCCCTTAAGCGTGACATGAGTTGGTCCACCAAGGCTTCTTGTTGAGATGCGAAGCGGTTAGTTACTTCGGCCACCACCCTGTCCAAATCTGCCCTAGTAATTGGTTTTTCCGTAGCGGGGGCTGTCGGATTTGCCTGATTTCCATTTGCTATTAGAAAAGGACGATTCTCTTGATTTCTGATCACTGGATCCTGGATACTGCTAGTTGTGATGTTCCTTCCTTTGCTAGGATCTTTCCTCTGCCTGGGAGGCATGTTTTCCAAGCAATGAGCGACGCTATTGGGAAGAAAGTTGAGTGGGAGAACCTGAAGCTTCTAGCCCGAGTTCTTAGTGAAAGCACCAAAAATGTTTGCACAAAAAATGCGCAAACACCTCCAAGTCATATGGTTTACTTGATTATACGTTGTTCTTAGTGATTTGAGTGATTTATGAAAATATATAAAATAGATGGACTAAACTATAAAAGACACACAGATTTATAGTGGTTCGACCAGAATGTGCCTACGTCCACATTATATGTTATTCTCCTTTTCTTCTCAGGTTACAAGTATAAAGCTTTGATTACAAGTATCTGAAAGTTGTTTGAAAGTTCTATCCGTGCTGGAGCTCTCAAACTTGTCTGCCATTGTTGTACCCCTGCCCCTCTATTTATAGAGTCAGGCTGGGTGCAGGGGTCCTGGAGGTATATAGCAGCTGGTGGGCCTGGGCTAATGGAATCTGGCCTGGCAAAGTTGGTCTGGAACGCCTTGATTCGGTGGGACTTGGTCCGGTGATGGTTGGTTGGAGTTTGATTCGGCTATGTATAGGAAGTGTGTTGGACCGGTAGTGCTTGGGAAAGGAGTTGGTTCGGTGGTGAGGGCGTAGCTTGGTCCAGTGGTGAGTGGTTCGGCGGTGCCTTAGGGGTGAGTTGGTTCGGCAGTGGTTCGTTCGGCAGTTGGTTGGTTCGGCAGTTTATTGGTTCGGTAGTGACGTGGAAAGGAGATGGTTCGGTGAGACATTTGTTCGGTGGTAGGAGCATGGTCGAAACACACCCAACAACGATAATGTACTTGTGTACATAACTTCCTGAGTCGACAGTTGTAGTTGTATCACATGTATTGTACCACATGTATTGTAACTGACTTCAGTTATTATATACATGAGACTTTTTGTTTTATCTGTGTTCCGCATTTATATTATCTGTGTTATTATTATATATATTGTCCTAAACTATTATGAACCATCGTAGTTAGTTTTATACTGGAATTGGGTATGTTGATGGGAGTAAATAAATAAGAGATGAAAAATAAAAATATATACCACTCCTATCGAGATAACCAATACTAGTGTAAGCCTAACTATGGTTGGCCACTCCCATCCAGCCTTATTCTTTGTAATAACAGACAGTATTTCATTTAATACTCTTTGTTATTGTGAGCATAGAGGTGGGGCGTCACACTTGGTATCAGAGCTTGGGGTTTATGGACATAATATAAAACATAACTTAGAAGGAACATTTGTTACAACTATTAGTCGATGTTTTATTTGTGCTTTGAGTCAAAATTAAAGTTTTGAAATTTTGATGAATTTTTTTTAAATATCTTTTTTAACAATAAAAGTGAATTTTCGTTTTGTGTATTTGGTTGATTCGTGTTTTGTTTATCAGAGTGCGCAGCGAAAATAGTGAGATTGTCTTCGCTGAGTACGGCTGATAACCTTTTTGATTTGAAAATCAAAATATGAAATTGAAATAAATTTCATTTGTTGTTTACATAACTGTGTTTAATTTGTTTTTTTTGAAAATTTCGAATCCAATTCGAGAATTTGAAGCGGTTGTAGTTATGTGATTTTGTTGAGATTTCTGCTGTTTTGATTATCTTTATTGAAGATATATTTGAATGATTTCTTTGTTCATTTTGCGGTATACATGCAAATTTATGTTGCACGTTACTGCATTATTTTTACGTTGAACCGATGTTTGGTTTTAAATGTATTTTGTTGCCGTTATTTTATAACGGAATTTTCACATCAATGCTAAATTTTTGAAGCACGGTGTTTTGTTGACATTTTTCATGAATGGAAATTCACTGGTATTATATTTTGATGCAAATTATTTTGATGAGATTTTGACGTTTAAAAATTACTGTCGCATTGACTTCAGTAACCGTCAAATTTTAAAGTGGATTTTCAAGCGGTTATCCCGCAATGCTAATTTTGTTGTCCGTTTTACGGTATTTTGAGAAGTGCAATTTCCTTGTCGAAATTGTCACTAATACTTTTTTATCACGGATTTACAAATCGTTTTAAAAATAAAAATTGTTTTCCAAAATTTTATAGTTTGCGCTTTCAAAAGGATGGGGAAACAATTTAAACGATTTAGCAAAATCGAGGACTGTGAACCCTTTCTTTTACTGATTCGCTTAATTCCGGACTTGTTTGTTTGAGAATGTAAATTATTACTTTTATAAAATAAATGAAATTGTTTTTAGAATTTTTACAGTTTGCACTTTCAAAAGAATGAGGAAGTGATTTAAACGTTTCAGCAAAATCGAGGACTATGACCCCTTTCTTTTACTGATTCGCTTAATTCCGGACTTGTCCGTTTGAGAATGTGAAATGTTATTTTTGGAATACACAATTTTGCACTTTCAAGGAAACGATGAAGAGAATTAAACGATTTAGTAAAACTCGGGGTTATGGGACATGTGCGTTTGATATTTTGGTTAATTCCGGACTTGTTAATTGAAATTTATAAGTCGAATAATTTATTTTTCGAATACCTGGATTTAATTGGATAACTAAATTGATAATTTAATAGTTGAAATTACAGAAATAATTGAAAATTGGGTTAAATATGATTGAAAATGATTTGTAAAATTTTATTGAATCATATTGGAGTTATAGTGATGTTATAGAACTTTTAAAATTGAATTTAAAGCTAATATGTGAAAATTGAATATTTTAATATTTAATTAACGTGTAAAAATAGCCATTTTTGAAACAGTCTTGGATTTCAACGAAACCAGTTTCATCGTATCAGTATTGTGATATTACTGTATGTATCAAATTTCGTGTCAATCGGATTTACCGTTTGTCCGGGGCAAGCCAAAATGCATACAAAATTAGTTATTCGGTTTAATTTAAAATCGATCGTTTATTGTCGTAACTCGCACAGATGATCGAATTAGCTCTCGAAACCTATTCCATCGTGTTCGGAACGTGGGGTAAACCCTAGAAATGCCAGCCGGCATGCTTCGTTTGGAGTATGGAAAATTTCGAATGAATAGTAATTCGTGAATTTTCTATAAAAGGCCCTCCGTTTCACAATTTGCAAACAAAGGGTAGGGTTTCTAGTGCAGCCGCCGTCCACCATTTCTATGGCCAGATTTCATTCACCTTTCTCCTCCAATATCTCACAATCCATCGACAATTAGCAAACACCTCCAACTACAAAGTTGTAGATCTCGACGAGATCTACAAATCCAACGGTCATGATCTGAAATGGAGCTTCGGATCGACGGGAAATCGCGTTCAAAGTCGCTGCGTTTTTCACGTTTTTCGAGGCCAAAGGGGCAGCCGAGTTTCATGCTATTCACGTTGTTGGTAGAGTTCGCCGAGGGGATCGCAATGGAGGTGGCCGATCGCCTTCAACTCGTTCGTGGTGGTCATAAATTTTAACCCTAATGGGGTCGGCTATGGGTTCATGAACGCAAATGTTACTGGGAGTTTTGGACGTGGGGAGAAGATAGAAGGCTATGGCCTTGATTTTTCTCAAGCAAATCCAAGGGCCCAGAAGTGTTAAGGTTGAAATAAAAAAAGAAATTTGTAAATAAATTATAAATATAAATCGTGTAATATTTAAAATGTTGTATCTTTGTCATACGAGGTCCGTTTTGGACGAAACAAATTGCGCCGGGTTCGTTTTGACGCGCACTATGCAATAGAGCTGGTTTGGAGTCATTTGGAGTTAGTGAAAATTTCGGGTAAAATTAAACGCACGTTTAATTTTATTTGAAGTAAAACGCTGGAACTGAATTGAAAAAAAGGTGAGAACTTCTCACTCAATCGAAATTGTTCGATGTTAATTTTAAATAGTTATTTTTTAAATTGTTGATTGTATGCCTGGATGATAAATTGTCATCTATTGATTGTTAAAATAGACATTATACGCCGTTAGTAAGCGGATGTTATTTATAAAAAAAATATACCGCGATAATTCCAACTTGTATGGAATTGGTATTATTTATGTACTTGGAGTTGATTTTCCCGCATTATATAGCGGATGAGACCCTATTGCGCCGCATAATAGCGGATAATATTTTATGAATCCCATATACCGCGATATTCCGTAGTGGAACGGAATTGGTATTGTGCTAATGTTTGTGGATGCAGGGAAACAGGTTGGAGGGATCCAACTGGATTCCTCAACTATATTGATTTATTTACGAATATTGTGATATTTGTTGATTGTCATATACTGATATATGATATTTAGATGTCGTGATTGACTATTTGGTGCTGTTACATCATCGGATCCATTTTTGAGGTTTTAAAATAATGATTTTGAATTTAAAAAGAATTTTAAAGTGATTTTTGAATGTATACATTTTATTAAATTTTGAATTGTTAAAATAAATAAACATGATAATTTTATTGTTATAAAAGTTATAATTTTTGGAAAATAATACTTAAGTATAATTTTCGAGTTATATAAGTTTTAAATAACGTTTTGTAAATTATTAAAAGGATTGGTTTATTTAAATTTAGATTTTTGGATTATTATAAATGGTTTATGTAAAAGATTTATAAAATTGATATTTATAAATTAAAAATATAGGAATTATAAAATGAGTTTTTTATAAGTGTTAAAATGAAGAATGATTGGATTTCTTAAGCGAAAGAAATTTATCGATTTACAAATCGTGAAGTTATAAAACGAATAGATTTTTGTAAAATAAAGGTCTTATAAGTAATTAACTTGTAAGTTAGATTTTTGGTATAAAATTGAGTTATGAGTTGAAATGGTTAATAAAGGAGATTTATAAACCGAAGTTTTATAAATAGAAATGGAATTTATAAACATTATTTATAAATCCGAAATCAATTGAATTTGATAAATTTAATATAGAAGGTTATTAAAGGAGATATGTTCGCGATTTCGGATAGCGAATTATCCTTGAAATAAAATGTGTAGAAAATATGAATTTGGTTAGTGAAGTATATTCACGATTTTGGACAGTGAATATATTACTAAAGAAAATGGACATGTTTTTGGGGAAGTGGTATTACAAAATGAAGTTAATTGTTTTAAAGATGTTTTAAAAATGTATTGACTATCGAAACCATAGATTTCAACATTCATTGTTGAAATAGACGTTTTCGAGAAATAGAAGGAAATGGTGGACTATAGAACTTTGTTATAGTAAATGATTTCCAAAAGGAAATGTTTTATATAGTATTGGGATTTATGTATCTACCTTAATTTTGAATACCTATACTAGTGATTTGGGGTCGTCGTAACGATGTTTTACGCAACATTCATTTTAACTCAAATGAATGTGTTTAAGAGAATGTTTTCCTTAAAAATGAAATATATACTTAATTTCGATTTAAGTATATTGAATATTTTCCAAATGTTGAAAATAAATGGATTTTGTGAATTACTTATTATTAAATAAGTATGGAAATGTTTTCCAATTTAAAGTGAATATTTTGAGATTTTATCTTTTAAAGATAAATTAAAAATGAATATTAGAAATCGATTTGGAAATCGTATATTCATAGATATTTTGGAATTGTAAATTCACTATGGGATTTATAAAAGAAAGGGGAATTTGTTTAAAAATAAACGTTGATTTATTTTTGAAGTGTGGGAATAAATTTACGGATTTGGAACGTAAATACAAAGTAAATCGGTAAGGATTTATTTAATTGGTTTAAATGAACCATGTTGAAATGAAAGTATTTCCGCGTAAGGAAAATGATTGAAATTTCTTTTCAAAAGTTGTAAAGGTGAAAAGTGATTTGAAAATTTATTTTCAAATGGTTGAAGTGTGGAAAATTATATATCTAGTAAAGATATGTTTGGAAAATAAATAATTTGGGAAACTATTTGGAATTTGGTGATGTTGAACAAGCCTGTTTGCGTAAAAAATGGCCGCAAACACCCAAAGTCGTGAAAGCACCAGTGTATGAATATAATTCAGCGATATTCAAACACAAATTACAGATCTCAGCAAATAACCCAAATATGTTTGCACAAAAGATGAACAAACAACTCCAAGTCGTATGAATTAGTTGATTTTATGTTGTTCGTATTGATTTAGGTGGTGTATGCAAATACGTAAAAAGTAGGGGCTAAACTGTAAAAGACACACAGATTTATAGTGGTTCGGCCAAAGTGTGCCTACGTCCACTTTATATGTTATTCTCCTTTTCCGATCCGATTACAAGTACAAAGCTTGTAGTACAAGTGTATGAAAGTTGTTTGAAAGTTCCTTCCAGGTTTGAGCTCTCAAACTTGTCCCCCATTGTTGTACCCCTGCCCCTCTATTTATAGAGTGAGGTAGGGGGCAGGGGGCTTGGAAGTATATAGCTGCTAGCGGGCCTGGGCTGAAGCAATCTGGTCCAGCATCATCTGGTTCGGCATGGCTTTCATTCGGCTATGCTTGGATAAGTTGGGGTTTGGTTCGGCCAAGGTGGTCCGATGGTGGTGTTGAAGTTGGTCCGGTAGTCTTCTGGATCGGTCGTAGTGGAAGGTTGGTTCGGTGATCACCTTGGTCCGGTGATTGGTTGGTGATAGTTTGGACCGGCTTCGGAGTCGTTTGGTTCGGTAGGACTATGGGGGAGGCCGGTCCGGTAGTGCTTGGGATGCCGAATGAGCTTGGTTTAGGGAGTGCCGAATGAACCAAGGGGAGGCCGGATATGATATGCCGAATGAAGCATGCCTTTGCTCTGCCGAATGAACTTGAGATTTTAGTGGAATTCCGGACTTATGCATGCTTGCTTGTTTATATCTCTGTACTTCCTGGTTTGTTCGTGGTGGAAACGCGTACAACATTGATATTCCAGCTTTGTCCAAAAAATGGGATAACACTTTGCCCCCCAAAATATGCCTTGCGGTAGGAAGGCGTGTTTTGTATAGTCCCGAATCCAATATCCAAAGTCAATAGCCATATTGCCAGAGTAGATCATCCTTGACTGCTCCGAGTTGATATCCAGTTCCAAATCCAATAACCAAAGCTTGAGCCAATTCCATGTCCATCCGAACTCGACAACAGAGTCCCAAACCATCCTTATCCAATAGCCAACAACCGAATCCAGGACCTCTTTGGGTCGCGGTCCAAATTTATAACCTCTCCGGGCTCTTGCCAAGCGCAATCCACACCTGACGGTCGTGATCCATGCACAATCCACACCTGACGGTCGTGATCCAGCGTCCCTGGACGCTGAGCCATGCGTAATCCATACTTGACGATCTTGGTCCAGTGTCCCTGGACGTTGAGCCAACCTCTCCGGGTTCTTGCCAAGCGTAATCCATGCTTGACGATCTTGGTCCAGTGTCCCTGGACTTTGAGCTAACCTCTCCGGGTTCTTGCCATGCCTAATCCACACATGACGACCTTGGTCCAGTGTCCCTGGATGTTGTACAATGCCATGGTTTAAGTCCTAAGCCGAATCCTGGTCTCTCCGGACCCTTGCCGAGCATAGTCCATACTCGACGACCTAAAAATAACGATTGATAATATAGGGCCTAAGTCCTAGGCCGAATCCTGGTCACTCCGGACCCTTGCCGAGCATAGTCCATACTCGACGACCTGAATGAGTCAATTTACCACGTTCGGGCAAAGCGACTCACCCCTTGCCAGGCATAATCCATACCCGACGACCGTTTATCAAAAGTCAGATAAAAATCCAATTAAAATCCAACTCAAAATCCAAGTCCAAAATCCAAATCGAGAATCCAAATCCAAAATCCAAATCCAGAATCCAAATCCAAAATCCAAATCCAGAATCCAAATCCAAAATCCAAATCCAAAACCATAAAAACAGAAATCCAAACTAACATCCAAAACCGAAAACAATTGTCCAAAGGAAAATCCAAATCAAAAAGCAAGAAAAACCAGGAGCTCAATCCAAGCTCCAAAACCGAAAACCAAAAAGAAAAGCAGTGTCCAATCCAAAAGCGAAAGATAAATTTCACAAACCATAGCATCGCAGTTTATTATCATTCAGAGCATGCCTAGGGGCTATCTCCGTCCCCGTACATGTGTAAATGACTTGGTTGCTTGCCAACAGTTTGCTACTTATTTCATATTAACCTGGTCAAGGGACGATCAACCGACCATCATTCCTGGGCCTCCCACCATCGTAGCTTGAGGTAGGCGGCAGTTGCTCCTGCCTCGCCGTTGCATCCCGAGGTCCAACATATTGTGGCAGTTGTCCATTCCTTACATGTTCCTCAATTATGTCCTTTAAGTGCCTGCAGCTGTTGGTGTCGTGTCCATCCAAATCATGGAAGAGGCAGTGCCTTCCTGATGTCCTTTCCCGTTCTGTTGGTTCTCTCCTAGCCGGCCTCCGGTAGTGAAGGCGATTTCGAGTATCCAGGTATATCCGTTCCAGTGTTTCGTTCAATCCTGTGTATGTGGAAAACTTTGGATCCTTCCATTGCTTCCTAGCATTTCCAGAATCATCGTCCAACTTCCTTTTTCCTTTGTTTTTATCCGAACCATTGCTGGATGGTCCTCCCCCTTCAACTGCATTAACCTTTTTCAATTTTAAATCCGTACTCGCATCTTCTTGTCGAAGGAACCTTTCTGCCTCATGAAAGAATTCGTCGAGATTCCGTGGGGGATCTCGTATCAGAGATACCTTGAAATCCGAGTTCTCCCTGACTCCTGATACTGCTGCCATTAAAACCATCGATGGATCGGGCCGATCCACCGAAGCAACTGCGGCACTGAATCGAGTTAGAAAAGCTCTAAGCGATTCATCCATCCTTTGCCTTACCGATGTCAATGTCATCACGTTCTTCGGTCTCTTGACATGAACCCGAAACTGTCCCAGAAACCTTTCCACCAATTCCCTCCAAGTCCCGATAGATCCTTCTTCCAGCTGCCTGAACCACATCGCAGCTAAGTCCGTCAAGTACAAAGGGAAGCATCGGGCCATCACCTCCTCTGATGCCCCCAGCACCTCCATGTGTCTAGTGTATCTCATCAAGTGATCCGTAGGGTCTTCCTTGCCATTGTATACCTCCACGCTAGGTAGCTTGAACTTAGGTGGGTTCTGAGCCATCCTTATTTCCCGAGTGAACGGACTCCTGTTTACTCCTTCCAAGTCTCCGTTGGTCAAACCACCTCGCACAGTCTTCCTGATTATATCTACCAATCCACCGTTGTCTGTCGGGGGTTGCCCCCGAGGGAACTCCGGTACATACTCTTCGTGTGGCTCGTTAGCAGCAACGTTGGTTCTAGCCTGTTGAACTCCTTCCAAAGGTTCTCCTGTGTTGAATCCCGTGGGCCTGCCCCCAAGCCCTTGTTGATTGCTACCTGGCTCCGTATCTTGTCCTTCGTTGGGTTCCATAACCCTAGCTTCTTGTCCTGCATCCATAGCCGTTGTAGCTGCTCCTAAATTCTGCATCCCTGCAGCTCTCATTTGCTCCAAGAAAGTTTGCATCATTTCCTGTTGACTTTTCAGCAACCTCTCTTGCAGTGAATTTGTTATGGCTTCCATTTCATCCCGGGTTATGTAGATCGAAGCCGGTCCTTCCTCACCTCCGGAGGATGCTTGTTGACTTCCTCCTTGTTGGCTCCTCTCAGCCCTTAGCCTTCTACTGTTTTGCCTAGTCATCGTCTTCCAAATCTAAACCTCTATCCGATGTAGCGGGAGCTGGTTCCTCTCAGTGAAAGCACCAAAATGTTTGCGTAAAAAATGGCCGCAAACACCCAAAGTCGTGAAAGCACCAGTGTATGAATATAATTCAGCGATATTCAAACACAAATTACAGATCTCAGCAAATAACCCAAATATGTTTGCACAAAAGATGAACAAACAACTCCAAGTCGTATGAATTAGTTGATTTTATGTTGTTCGTATTGATTTAGGTGGTGTATGCAAATACGTAAAAAGTAGGGGCTAAACTGTAAAAGACACACAGATTTATAGTGGTTCGGCCAAAGTGTGCCTACGTCCACTTTATATGTTATTCTCCTTTTCCGATCCGATTACAAGTACAAAGCTTGTAGTACAAGTGTATGAAAGTTGTTTGAAAGTTCCTTCCAGGTTTGAGCTCTCAAACTTGTCCCCCATTGTTGTACCCCTGCCCCTCTATTTATAGAGTGAGGTAGGGGGCAGGGGGCTTGGAAGTATATAGCTGCTAGCGGGCCTGGGCTGAAGCAATCTGGTCCAGCATCATCTGGTTCGGCATGGCTTTCATTCGGCTATGCTTGGATAAGTTGGGGTTTGGTTCGGCCAAGGTGGTCCGATGGTGGTGTTGAAGTTGGTCCGGTAGTCTTCTGGATCGGTCGTAGTGGAAGGTTGGTTCGGTGATCACCTTGGTCCGGTGATTGGTTGGTGATAGTTTGGACCGGCTTCGGAGTCGTTTGGTTCGGTAGGACTATGGGGGAGGCCGGTCCGGTAGTGCTTGGGATGCCGAATGAGCTTGGTTTAGGGAGTGCCGAATGAACCAAGGGGAGGCCGGATATGATATGCCGAATGAAGCATGCCTTTGCTCTGCCGAATGAACTTGAGATTTTAGTGGAATTCCGGACTTATGCATGCTTGCTTGTTTATATCTCTGTACTTCCTGGTTTGTTCGTGGTGGAAACGCGTACAACATTGATATTCCAGCTTTGTCCAAAAAATGGGATAACAAAGCCTATTGGTAGTTAAATAACCGACTATCAATATTTACGTTTAAATAGATATTTGTTGTGATTTGCTTGAATCTGAATGCAACACTTATTTTTGTATAAGCGCTCACTATTCGGGTTAGCCGGGAAAGGACCTTGAGGTCTGATGCAGCTCAGAACAGAGAAGAAACGCAACCAAAAACTCTACCAGAGATGAGTCGTACACGACTCATGGAGAGGTTAAGTCATTCACGACTTAGGAGGGTAGAATTAAGTCGTTTCCGACTTAACGAATCACGTGATAACAAGTCACGAGTTAACAACACTTTAAGCTGTATAAAGGAAGCAGATTTGAGTCGTATACGAGTTAATGAAGAGGACTTGAGTCGTTTGCGACTTAACAAAGCTCGGGGGAAAATGTTCCGACCTAACGACACTGCCATAAGTCGTCTATGACTTACCATGAAGCAAGGGAAAGCTCCATCTATTGAAGGCCTTGAGTCGGAGGAAGTTGAGGCGGCAAGGAGTTAAGTCAGTTGAGTCGGTTGAGTCGTGTTGTAATGAGTCGCATTGTATGTTAGTCATGTATTCTGTTAAGTCGTATGTCGTGGGTTCATTGAGTCGGCCATGTTTTGAGTTGGTTCTGTTGTACTTGGGTCGTACTTAGATAAGTCGGCCATGTTTGAGTCGTTACACTATACTGTGTAAAAGGGACTTGAGTCGCTTATGTTGTACTAAGTCATGAGTCGGTGTATCCGCTGAGTCGTAGGTCGGCCTGTAGGTGAGTCGGCCGAATGTATGATAGGGATGAGTCGTGAGTCGGCAACGACTTAAGAAGCTGTGTTGAGAAAAGGCTATAAATAGGGAGTGTGTTGTAACTTTTGGGGTGGCTGATTTGGAAATAAAATTTCATGTTGATTGCTTTGTGCTTTCTTCTCTAATTGGTAGTTGAGTGTAATCTCCTATCTCCACTTACGTCATTCGAGTGCGCTCGAATCCACGTTTGTTGAAGCCGATTCACGGAATCTAGTGCGCTAGATCAACGTACGAAGAATCGTAGATCTTTGAACACGGTATAGTGCGCTATCAACATGTTTGAGATAGCCAGAATTCGGTATCTTCGGATCAACGAATTTGGGCATTTTGGTATTCATCAATCCACCGTTTGCTACTTTCATCGATTGGAGTTTATTTTGATTAATCCGCGGCGTCATTATTGGTATCGGAGCCATACTTAGCCAATCATAGCTAAGTTGATTCTTGGAGCCAAGTATTTGAAGTTGAAGTTTGAAGTTGTGTAGAAGCTTGCGAAGCCGTGACTTGCTTGTGAAGTATCACTTTGGTATCGATTTGTTGAAACTTTGTGAATTTCAATCATGCCGCCAAGGAGAGCTAACCGCCATCAAAATGTTGAAGCTTTATATCGGAGAGAAGAGGCCGATCAAATGGAACAACGTATGCATGAGAAGATTGATGAAGGCATTGGTAGGTTGGAGAAGCTTATGATTGATATGAATCAAAGTAGAAGAAGAAATTCACCTGAGTCCATTCATGGAGGAAGTAGAGTTTCACATCATTCAGATCGGGAGAGGAGAGAGAGTCGGGATCATCGGAGTGTTGATAATCGAAGTAGGAGGAATGCTGATGATCATGATAGACGGGATGTTGGTAGTAGGAGTGGTGGTAGAGATGTTGGAGGGCATGAAAGACAACGATATGCATCAGACTTTGATGAGGAGTTTGACGGTGATAGGGGAAGTGTTCATTTCAGAGACCGAGATCAGGGACAACGTCAGTATCGGGTTATTGAAGATGATCGACGTTGGGAATCGGGGATGAAGATGGAGATTCCGGAGTTTAAAGGAGGGATGGTAGCTGAAGAATTTCTTGATTGGGTGTCAAATGTTGAAGAGATCTTTGATTTTAAGGAGGTTCCTGAGCATAGGAGAGTAAAGTTGGTTGCTACTAGGTTGAGGGGGAGAGCTTTGGCGTGGTGGCAGCAAACAAAACTTACCAGGGAGAGAATGGGGAAGTCAAAGATAGAATCTTGGGAGAAGATGAAGAAATTGATGCGAGCTACATTCTTACCATACAACTATCAATCACTTATGTACCAGAGATTGCAGAATCTGAGGCAAGTGACGAAGTCTGTTAGTGATTATGCTGATGAATTTTACCAACTCATTGCCAGAAATGATATCATGGAAACGGAAGAACAGCTAACTGCTAGATTCATTGGGGGATTGAGAATGCAGATCCAGGATATGGTTAATATGTTTGATCCTAGATCAGTTGCAGAGGCACATCAAAAAGCGTTGGCTTGGGAGAAACAAGGAAGGCGTGGAGGTGGTGTGTTTACTAATTCCAATAATCAAGCAAGGGGTGTTAGTGGAGGTTCTAATGTACCTAAACCTGTCAATAAGCCAGTGGTGAAGGAGACTGAGAAGGCGAAGGTTAACAGTGGTTTCAAATGTTATAATTGTCAGGAGTTGGGTCACAAAAGCAATGAATGTCCGAAGCCGAAGAAGAGAGCAATGGTTGCCGAGATTGAGGATGATGGTGAGGAGGCAGAATGTTCAAATGCACCTTATGTTGAGGAGGAAGAAGAATTGTCTGGAGATGAAGGTTGCAATCTTATGATGAGGAGGTCATGTCTTACACCAAAGCAAGAGGAGGAAGACAGTTGGTTGAGGAATAACATATTTCAGTCTACTTGCACTATTCTTGGAAGAGTTTGTAAATTTGTTATTGATGTTGGGAGTTGCGATAACATTATCTCTACAGAGGCAGTAAAGAAGTTGGAATTGAAAACCGAGAAGCATCCTAAACCGTACAAATTAGCTTGGTTGAGGAAAGGAGGTGAGGTGAAAGTTGGAAAAAGGGCTTGTGTGAATTTTTCCATTGGGAAGAAGTACAAAGATGAAATTTGGTGTGACGTTGTAGACATGGACGTATGTCATCTGTTGTTGGGCAGACCGTGGCAGTTTGATAGAGCAGTTCAACATGATGGTCGTGCTAATAGCTATAGTTTCATGTTTGAAGGCACTAAAATTACTTTAGTTCCCAAGAAGCAGCAATAGAAAGAAAGCAAGCTGGAGGAAATTGAAGAATTGAAAACTCTGTTAACTTTGAAGGAGTTTGTCAAGGAAGTCGAAGAGGAGCCTGAAGTCTATTTGTTGATTGGGCGAGAGAGCAGTGAAGAGGTTGAAATTCCTGAAGAAGAAAAGCCAGTTCTGAAAGAATTTGAAGATGTGTTTCCAGAAGAGTTGCCTAAGGAGTTACCGCCACTTAGAGACATTCAACATCAAATTGATCTTGTTCCGGGAGTAGTTTTACCACATCGACCACATTATCGAATGAGTCCGAAGGAACATGAAGAGTTACGAAGGCAGGTGGAAGAATTACTTGAGCAGGGACGTGTTCAGGAAAGCTTGAGTCCTTGTGCAGTACCAGCTTTGTTGGTGCTGAAGAAGGATGGAACATGGAGAATGTGCACAGATAGTAGAGCTTTGAACAAGATTACTATTCGCTATAGATTTCCTATGCCGAGGTTGGATGACTTGCTGGATCAGTTGAGTGGGGCAACTATCTTTTCAAAGATTTATTTGAAAAGCGGTTATCATCAAATTTGGATTAGACCTGGAGACGAATGGAAGACAGCCTTCAAAACGAGAGAGGGGTTATACGAATGGTTGGTTATGCCATTTGGTTTGTCAAATGCACCTAGTACATTCATGCGGGTGATGAATCAAATCTTTAGACCATTCATTGGGAAGTTCGTGGTGGTTTATTTTGATGATATTCTGATATATAGCAGGAGTATGGAGGAGCATGTTCTACATTTGAGGGAAGTGTTGATTATTCTTCGTGAGGAACAATTTTATGCAGCCACGAAGAAATGTGTGTTCATGACGAGAAGTGTGTTATTTTTGGGATATGTTGTATCTGAGAAGGGAATCCAAGTGGACCAGAGTAAAGTTGAAGCTATTAGAAATTGGCCACAGCCGAGAACTATCACTGAAGTTAGAAGTTTTCATGGATTGGCATCATTCTACCGAAGGTTCATTCCACACTTCAGTAGCGTGATGGCACCAGTTACCGATTGCATGAAAGGAAAACAGTTTGTATGGTCAGAGGAAGCGGGAGTTGCTTTTGAACGAATCAAAGAACTATTGAAGACAGCACCAATTCTTGTTTTACCGAATTTTCAGTTGTTGTTTGAATTACACATTGATGCATCGGAGGTGGGAATTGGAGGAGTCTTGAGTCAGAGTGGGAAACCCGTTGCTTATTTCAGTGAGAAGTTGTCAGGGGCGAAGATGAGATACAACACATATGACGTTGAATTCTATGCTGTGGTGCAAACGATTAAACATTGGAGACATTATCTATTTCAGAAGGAGTTTGTTCTGTACACTTATCATGAGGCGTTGAAGCATTTGCAGGGGCATGACAAGATTTCAGCGAGACATGCGTCATGGATCGCGTATTTACAGCAGTTTACCTTTGTTGTTAAGCACAAATCTGGGGTGACGAATCGGGTAGCTGATGCTTTGAGTAGAAGGAGTCATTTGTTAACGACATTGAAGGTTGAAGTGACGGGGTTTGAATTACTGCCAGAAATGATTGAAGAAGATCCTTACTTTGTGAAATATGTTGAGAAAGTGAAGGATGGGAGTAAGATGAATTTATGATGATTGATGGATTTTTGTTTAAAGGAAATCGGTTATGTATTCCTGAGGGCAGTTTGAGAATGAAAATTATCAAGGAGTTGCATGAGGAAGGCCATGTGGGTAGAGATCGTATATTGCAGTTGATTTCTCAATCCTACTTTTGGCCGTCGATGAGGAAAGAAGTGGGAAGGTTTGTGGAGCGATGTCATATTTGCCAAGTTTCAAAAGGAACTGCGACCAATGCTGGTTTGTATATGCCGTTGCCTGTACCGGCTAGACCATGGGTTTATGTGAGTATGGACTTTGTATTGGGATTGCCGAGAACGCAGCGTGGTAATGATTCTATATATGTAGTAGTTGATAGATTTTCTAAAATGGCACATTTTATTGCCTGCAAGAAGACAACGGATGCAGTTCGAGTGGCACAATTATTCTTTAAGGAGGTGTATCGATTGCATGGTTTACCAGAATCTATTGTTTCTGATCGAGATACTCGTTTTCTGAGTCAATTTTGGTTAAGTTTGTGGAAGATGGTGGGAACGAAGCTTAAATTTAGTAGTGCTTATCATCCGCAAACTGATGGACAGACAGAAATTGTGAACAGGTCATTGGGAAATTTGTTGCGATGTCTTGTACAGGATAATTTGAGAAGTTGGGACATGAAATTATGCCAAGCAGAATTTGCTCATAATCATGCCATGAATCGCAATACGGGATTCAGTCCATTTCAGATTGTATATTCAAATTTACCAAGGGGGCCATTGGACTTAGCAGTAGTACCACCATCGAAGGGGACAGTTAAACGAGCTGCTGATTTTGTTGATGAGTTGACTGAATGTCATAAAATCGTTCAGGAACGATTGGTGAAGGCAAATGAGAAGTATAAGCGAGTTGCAGATTTAAAGCGACGAAATATTGAATTTAACGAAGGTGATTTGGTGCATGCTGTGTTAACAAAGGATCGTTTTCCAGTGGGCACTTATAATAAGTTGAAAGCCAGAAAGATTGGTCCTGTAGAAGTTGTGAAACAGATCAATAAAAATGCTTATAAATTGAAGCTACCGGAGGACGTATACACTTCTGACGTATTCAATGTTAAGCATCTTGTACCATATTATGGAGATGAACAATCTGGTGTAGGAGAATTTACAAATTCGAGGACGAATTTTTCTTAACCAGGGGAGGATGATACAGCTCAGAACAGAGAAGAAACGCAACCAAAAACTCTACCAGAGATGAGTCGTACACGACTCATGAAGCGGTTAAGTCGTTCACGACTTAGGAGGGTAGAATTAAGTCGTTTCCGACTTAACGAATCACGTGATAACAAGTCCCGAGTTAACAACACTTTAAGCTGTATAAAGGAAGCAGATTTGAGTCGTATACGAGTTAATGAAGAGGACTTGAGTCGTTTGCGACTTAACAAAGCTCGGGGGAAAATGTTCCGACCTAACGACACTGCCATAAGTCGTCTACGACTTACCATGAAGCAAGGGAAAGCTCCATCTATTGAAGGCCTTGAGTCGGAGGAAGTTGAGGCGGCAAGGAGTTAAGTCTGTTGAGTCGGTTGAGTCGTGTTGTATTGAGTCGCATTGTATGTGAGTCGTGTATTCTGTTAAGTCGTATGTCGTGGGTTCATTGAGTCGGCCATGTTTTGAGTTGGGTCTGTTGTACTTGGGTCGTACTTAGATAAGTCGGCCATGTTTGAGTCGTTACACTATACTGTGTAAAAGGGGCTTGAGTCGCTTATGTTGTACTAAGTCATGAGTCGGTGTATCTGCTGAGTCGTAGGTCGTCCTGTAGGTGAGTCGGCCGAATGTGTGATAGGGATGAGTCGTGAGTCGGCAACGACTTAAGAAGCTGTGTTGAGAAAAGGCTATAAATAGGGAGTGTGTTGTAACTTTTGGGGTGGTTGATTTTGGAAATAAAATTTCTTGTTGATTGCTTTGTGCTTTCTTCTCTAATTGGTAGTTGAGTGTAATCTCCTATCTCCACTTACGTCATTCGAGTGCGCTCGAATCCACGTTTGTTGAAGCCGATTCACGGAATCTAGTGCGCTAGATCAACGTACGAAGAATCGTAGATCTTTGAACACGGTATAGTGCGCTATCAACGTGTTTGAGATAGCTAGAATTCGGTATCTTCGGATCAACGAATTTGGGCATTTTGGTATTCATCAATCCACCGTTTGCTACTTTCATCGATTGGAGTTTATTTTGATTAATCCGCTGCGTCAAGGTCGTATAACCCATTCCGAATATGTGATACGTCGTTATGGATTGCATTTGATGACCGGTGTTGAAGACCAGATATTTATGAAAACGGAAGGATTACCATCGAATGTTTCTGCATCGGCTGATCTCCGAGATAGAAATTTATTACCCTTTGTGATGGGAAGTCCGGTCGTGATTAGTGAATATCCGGATTGCAAGGACTTCTTTGTAAGTGCCTTCGGTTCCGTTCGATCCTGGAACGGACTTCTATGGAAGTGTGTCTGACGTTACAGTTTGAGATGTAAAGCTGGTTTCTATCAAATATATTTCCGTTGGTGGCGGAGAATTTATTCTCTTAGCTTAACACCTTTAGAGCTAATGTAGTTGATGGTTACTAGTGATACATTCCCAAATTGGTAATGTGGCATACAAAGTACTGTTGAGCATTTGATGATCAAAGCACAACTTTTATATAAAGCGTGGCTTTGTGGACGAGACTTCGTCGGACCTCACACCCCGGCAATGGTTAGTACAGGAAGGATGCGGCAAGGTTATTAAGGGGTAGCGCCCATTTAGTGTATGTCATTCCTTCTCGATAGAGGTGGTATCATGGTATGGAGCCCAGATACTTAACCTATGTTGTTGCTGCAAATTTATTGCTTTGTGGCTGTTGGAAATCGAGGATCCTCGGATATAGATCGGTTACAATCGGGGAATTACATATTCGTGTCAATAGTTACCTTGTTGTGGGTAACTTGGCCTTGTGTTGGCAGAGATTCGGTTAGGTTCTCGGGTCGTCTTTCCAGAGGCGTACCCATGTGGCAATGGGAAGTTCCTTGGCTTGACCATTTGTTGGAAATCCAAAGAAACAATACGAACCTTGTACGGTTTTAGTTGTAGAACCTGCCATCTAATATGGTAGCTATAGTAGGCATAATATAATGGTACATATGCTAGCTAAGATTTATATTCTACTTTCGAAATGTTTTCTACACTATGCACTAATAATAATATCAAAAATGGTTTGATTTTACGTAGTAAGCATCTTTGACTATCATAAGGAGAAATCTCCCCCAAGTCTGCGTTTGCATTGTGTGTGTGTCGGGAGGCCTTATGGTAGTTTCATTTTTAAAAGCATTTCGAATTGACTTTAAAAACTATCATGTTGTTTTTTTTTAAAGATAAACTGTTTTAAGTTCTCACACCAGTCCCATGACTGACTCGGAGTTTATTGTTTTCCTTCCTAAACTCTGGGTGCCTACCAATTTCCACACGGGCAGTCAAGAGTTAGGTTTATCAGGATATTCTGAAATTCAGAAGTTGCTGGAGGCAAGTTGGATGACAGGGCGTATTCACTAGTATATAGTATTTCTTTTCCACTGTTTGTTGTTGTTTGTTGTTGTACACTCTGATGATGTAATGTAATATAATGTGATGTAATGTAATAACTGATATAATTCTTTTGTTTAAAGATTATTCATTTATCTATTATATGTTGTTCCGCTGCGATTGTGAGATTCTAATATTGTTCTGTTGTTCTTTCTGTTCTGTTCTATCGTTTTCTCTCTTCTTCTATCTTTTTCTTCTTCTTTAACCATAACGGTACGGTTTTCCGACATTCGATTGCTCGGCAGTTGATACGGTGGACGTATTGATGTCGGTTTTCGAGCGTCGAAAAGTCGCAACCTTTACACGCACCCTTTTGCATACTAAATTTATTTGGACTTAGTTCCAAATATGATATGACCTGTACACGCACTAATGCACGCACGAAAATTAACTTGCGTGGAAAATGCCTAACCAAAAAACAAAACTTGTTTTTTTAAACACACGCGCATTTTTTCTTCTTCAGTTTGTATGCATGTAGTATGGACCGGGTATGATTGCTCTTTGCATTACAAATTACGTGCACACACTCAAAATGTAAAAAATATAAAATGAACTAAACCTTATACAAGAGGATCTTAACGTGACTCACATCTTCATACAAGTAATAAAGTGAATAAAACATGTGACCTGGCACCCTATATGTGCGCACACATAGAAATTAATTTTTTTTTTGAATACACTTACATGAACGCGAGAGAAAAAATATTTTTGCGCTAAATATGTTTTACACCTCACTCTGCATGCAAGCAAACTACACGTTATGACTGTTAGAACAAACTGCATATATAGCATGCTTGCGCGCAATAAGATGAAACAAATGAGATGGCCTGGCACAAAAATTATTATTATTATTATTATTATTATTATTATTATTATTTCCTCGCAGGGAATGAATTACACCAAATTTCCTTAATTATACTTTCACGTACGCACTATTGGAAATAATAAAACCCAACTGGGCAACGTAGTTTTGCACGATTATAGCCATACATATATTTAAACTGAGTATATATGTAACAACCAGCATATTTATCGATTCTATATTTAAATATATTATTTAAATATTTTATCGTTCGTCGGATTTTGGTCCGAAAAGCTACTTTTTGCATACGGTCGAATTAGGACTCGAGACCACCCCCATTGAGTTCAAAATGACGTTTGCGACCTTTTTGAGTATAAGCTTCGATATGTTTGGAGAAAGTTGATTTTTGCTACTTTTCACTTAGGGTTTTGGTTTGGGCTGAGCCCACTTATGTATTCAGTTCCAACCCTCTCCTCTTCATTCACTTCTTTTCTATTTTCCTAATACTCAAGCTTTTATGTTAATGGGGGAAAGGAAGAGGAAATAGAAACTCCCAAGCCCTAGTTGCTCTTGATAATCCAAATTCATGCTCCAAATTCAAAGAGAAGGATAGTTAAGCCTCTTCTCCATCTTCTCCATCTCTTCTCCTCTTCAATTTCAGAAAATATCCTAAACCTAATTTAGGAAAATATGTGTTTTATTCTTAGATTGAAGCTTGTTGAGTAAGAGTGAAGAGTGGTTAGCCTTTCCTTTGCATTTGAGCTTCTTCTTCTTGTTCTTGAGTTAAAAAGATGAGATTTTTAATCTCACATCTATGCTTATAATTCTCTTCTATTATTAGGTATGAATTTCTAACACTTATTCATGTGCATTTGATTTTGATTTGGATTACTCTTGTGAATATTCCAATTTTTAGTGTTTTGAGTTCAATTCGTTAAAAATCCTAACTTTGATGTTTGAACATGTTTTTGATTGTGCATCGAGGAGCATATAGGGCCGGGTAGTCTATTGGCATAAACCCTTAGCGTCGTTGCTCGTGCGATTGCAATTTGGTCGGGATTTCCACCTCCTTTGAAATTGGGTAGGAAGTGCAAGTATACAGGTTGGGCCGACCGAGTCCCCTGGGCCGGTCGACCGACCTGTAGTCCAGGCACTTCCTGCCTCTGTTTGGAAGTGCTGGTTACAGTCTTCGGCCGACCGAGCTCCCTGGGCCGGTCGACCGACCTGGTGCCCCGAGCACTTCCAACCTCTGGTTCGGTCGACCGACTCAAGGAGTCTGGCCGACCGACCTGATACTATTTGCCAGATTAGCTTATATTGCTAATTCGTTTGAATATCCAACTTTAATCGATTCGTGTTGTCTCCCTTTTGTTGTTGTCATTTATTATCAACTTTGATGACTTATTTTCTTTGGGAATTCTTGGAATATCCATTTCGATGGATTCGGTATCGATTTCATTGGATTTTATTCACGTTTTCGAATGTGAATCTTAGTGATTGATTGTTCCTACAATCTTCTTTGTGATTTGTCACTTTAAAAATATAAAGGTTTTCTATACTAGTAGTAAATATCAAAGCTCCTTCTTCAAATGATTTCAACACTATTTTATTACAAAGCTCGTTTTCTTAAACCGATTTCCAATCTATTAGTATATACAAACCTTTACCTCACTTGTATGAGAAATCTAATTAAACGACTTAGTAAAACAAGTGGTATGAAACGCTTGCGTTCACTTCGTCGATTAATTCTTGGACTTGTTCGATTGAATCTCTTGTGACAATTTTCTAGTGGAGATTTACAGTTTGTTCGTAAATGTTTAAGTTAAGCAAGTGGTTATGGGACATGAAGCTAAATTTTTATATTTACTAGCGTAGTGTAATTGACACTTCTCGTTGATCATGACGATCATCTTTGTGGTTTAGACTAGCAATGTGCGATGTCTCTTTGTTTATGTGGAGGACTGTTCCTCATTTTATTGAGTTTCGCCTCATTTTATAAATGGGTCGTACCTTTCTAGGTGCGTCGATGTTTATTTATGCATGGGGTGTATCTTTCTAGGTGCATCGATGTTTCTTTACTTCGTGGAGCAATCGGCTCAATAAGTTGGGACATGGGGTGTATCTTTCTAGGTGCGTCGATGTTCGTCTATGCATGGGGCATATCTTTCTAGGTGCGCCGATGTTCGACTTAGCATGGGGTGTATCTTTCTAGGTGCATCGGTGTTAGACATTACATGGGGTGTGTCTTTCTAAGTGCATTGATGTTTATTTATGCATGGGGCGTATCTTTCTAGGTGCGTTTATGCTAGAGCATGGGGCGTATCTTTCTAAGTGCGTCGATGTTCGACATTACATGGGGTGTTTCTTTCTAGGTGCATCGATGTTTATTTGTGCATGGGGCGTATCTTTCTAGGTGCGTCGATGCTAGAGCATGGGGCGTATCTTTCTAGGTGCGTCGATGTTCGACATTACATGGGGTGTATCTTTCTAGGTGCATCAATGTTTATTTGTGCATGGAGCGTATCTTTCTAGGTGCGTCGATGCTAGGGCACGGGGCGTATCTTTCTAGGTGCGTCGATGTTCGACTGTACATGGGGCGTGTCTTTCTAGGTGCGTCGATGTCCAGTATTTTTGCGGATTGGCCATCCTTTTTATTGTGATTTTTGGATTTCGTGTGTTGATTTCTGGAATTTATGTTTCACCAACTTTTACGATAGGCATTGATATATATGTCATTTATTGTGGCTTGGTGAATGAAATTAGGAGTATGACATTCCTTTTTATCTTGAGTAGATTATTGTGATATCGATTAATCTCTTGTTGATTTTCAATTACTTATTTACCACAGCTTGGCATTGTGATTATTATATGTTTATGTCATATCTCTTATTATATATCACTTCGTCTGATATTTATAGCTAGACTGATCCGTTTATTATTTTCTTCTTAAATAATACTCGAGTCAGACTGAGATTTTACAGGTGCTTCTGCATGACTCCTTATCGGACCATCATCTGACTTTTGGCTAACTACTTAGATTAGTAGTTTTTGTTGTATACATTTGAGATACAGACTCTATGATGTATACTTATTCTTTTGTCTAGCACTTGTATCTATTCTTTTTGATATTGTGGATCTTCTTAGACCACTACTCTGATGAACACTTTTATGTGTTATATATATTCATATCTATTTCCGCCTTTGTGATATGAATTGTCTGTGACTGATTTGTGTTATGTTTATTTCTATATTTGTTTCCGAGGACCTTTATAGCCACTGTGTAGTAGCTTTGAGTTTGTGTCGGTATGACGGATTTCCTCTTGAGATGAAAACTTATATTTTTATCAGGCATATCGGTGCTCGCACAAAGCAATTATACAGATGGTCGCTCCTCAACAGCCTTATTCTCCGTGCTAGTTGACAGCATTCACCGTAGTGTTCTTGGCTAGCGTGGGTATAGAGGTGGGGCGTCACAGCTTGGTATCAGAGCGAAACTTCGGAACAATATAGAATATTTTAGCAAGGATCATGTCCTCAGTCTTTCTTAGGAGTTGTGCTTTAGGATTTTATTCGAGTCTTCGTACCGATTCATCCTATTTTCTTTATGATTCCTTGTTTATCTATCAAGATTGCTTGATATTCATTTTGAGAATAACTTTCTCCTCTTCTTTCTTTCTTTCTAAAGGAAGAGAAATGGTTAGTTCTGGCAGTCCTAGCGCTGGTCAATCCAGTAGCCCTTCTCTGGATGGCGCATTCATGTCTGCACAACAACTTTTGGATCTTGTAAAGAATCAAGAGTTTATCTGTGCTTTGAGTAAGAACCCGGAAATGGTTCTACCTTTGAAACTTGAAGTTTCTTTCAATCATCTTGTGGATGTTACTCTTCTTCATGGAGAGGTTAGTAAAGGAAGTGTTTGTGATATTGGGACTTCCAAGAAAAGGCATATTAAGTTCAAGAGCCTTAATCCCTATAAGAGAGTGAAGCAAACTACTTTTGTAGCAAAGACTCCAATCCCTAATCGTGGAGGATGCTACAATTGTAATTCTATGGAACACTATGTGAATATGTGTCCAAAACCCCATTCTTGTCGCTATGGCAAGAAACCGGGTCATCTTTTATCTGCGTGTCCCAAACTTTTGAACAAGGACATGAGAAAGCTAAATATTGTGCAAGCCCCTAGCAATACTTCTCTTGGTCAAGGTATTTTTCACTCAATCCTTGATGGCATTGTTTTATTTCGTGATCTTCTTATTTGAGTTCTTTTTGATATGGCTCGCTGTTTTATATCAAAAGAACTTGTCGATTGTTTTTCTTTGAATATTTTGGGCTTGTTGACTTCTTTGAGGATTGCGGATCCGGATGGTAGATCTGCAACACTCAATTCGCTTTTATTTGATGTCGAAATTATTTTATGTGATTTATCTATCCGAGCCGATATTTTTACTTAGGCTTCGGAATTGATTTTTGTAAGGATTGGCTTAATCGTTGTGAAGCCCATATCCTATTTTTCGAGTGGACTGTTCATCTTCGACATTTTCAATTTGTTAAGCAGATTTCTATTTTTCCTTTATGATTTTGATTCCAACTTGATGGCATCATTTTATTCCTTAAGCCCACTTATAAGGAAAGTGTTGTTTCTCTCATTCATGTAGTTTGAGATATTTTTTGGTATTTTTGAATTTGTCTTAGGACTGTCACCTAAGCAATCTTTTGAGCAGTGTAAGGTCTTTTCAGTTTGACCTTACCACCGGTTTTCATTTGCTACGAGTTGCGGAAGTTAGCATTCCACTTACCGCATTCCGCACTTGTTATGATTCCTATGAATGACTTATTTTGTCATTCAGTTTGTCCAGCTTATTTCATCCATTTTATAGATCGAATATTCTATGAATATCTCGATGACTCCATTCTTGTACTTATTGATTTTGCATGAGAATAACAATTTAAAATTTTGCAAAATCTTTTTCATAAGATTTATTTACAAGTATAACCGGATTTTTATTCTTAAAACGAACAAAGAATATTCTTAAAACTTTTTAAGAGATATTTTTATCATATAAAAGATTATTCTGTGATTGTATTGCCCGTTGAGTGCTTTAAGAATTTTGGTCGATGCGCTTGATCACCGTTATCGATAAGAATCTCCTAAACGCTTTGATGAGACAATCAGACACGATATATTGACTTGTAAAAATGTAAATTTTTATAGAAAGATTATTACATAAAAATAAAAATGTAATTTTGAAAGTTTTTTAACTTTTCGGGAAAGGAAAATTATTTAAAAGAAGTTCTTTCTTTCGATACTCTTATTCTTGTGATTCCTGGAGGGGAACCAAGACTTTGCTATTTGTACCGATACTAGTCGTATTGGTTTGTATGCCATTCTCTTGCAAAGGAGAATGTGCTATCACTTGTGCTTCTAAATCATTATACCCTATCGAGACTAGATATACCACTCATGATCTAGTGCTCGCGGTTATTGTTTCTACTTTTAGAGTTTTGCATCATCATTTTTAGGGGAGGAATTTGTTCTCCATCTCGATTATAAATCCTTTTCTCATAAGGAACTTCATGTCAACTCGAGTTCCTGGTATCTTATGATCTTGATATTCTTTTTATTCCCGGAAGGGAAATCGTGTTGCCAATGCACTTTGTCGTAGGCAACAAGTGGTTGATTCTTTGATGATGTCTGAAGGGAATTATCTCTTTATCAAGTTCATCGAACATTTTGATGTACTTCGTTTTATTGAGTTTTATCTCATTCCTTTTATGGACTAGTGTCCGGTGTTCTTTTATGGTGTTTGGTTCATCGGATGTACTATTATTATACTACATCGATGTTCCGTCTTATCAGGATCAATGGATGTACCATTATACCACATCGTTGTTCCTGTTTATCGGTTCATTGGACATACCGTTTTTGTACTACTTCGGTGTTCCAAATTATTCGAGTATCTAGTTTCTCGGGCGTACCGTTTCTGTACTACGCCATTGCACTGGCTCAATTTTCTGCTATTCTTGACGTTCCCCACGTCTTTTATGTACG
Source organism: Allium cepa (assembly GCA_030765085.1). Lineage (NCBI taxonomy): Eukaryota > Viridiplantae > Streptophyta > Magnoliopsida > Asparagales > Amaryllidaceae > Allium > Allium cepa. The sequence continues at coordinate 789,556,234 of CM060937.1, read as the reverse complement.
GAAATGCCTTAGGGATTTCGAATTTTTATTCTTGAGCCCAGTGTTATTGAGGGGATTGAAGTTTCACCAATTTTGACTTTTATGCAACATTCTATTCGCATCATTGCATCGGAGGTTGAGCGCCTTTGATATAAAGATATTCTTTTTGATAAAAGTTCAATTATTCTCAAATCCAAAGGATTACTCTTGGGAATCCAGAGAATTCATTGAGCGATCCCGTTCAGGCTTACTCTTTCATGCTCCTTATGGTGAACTTCCTATTTCAAATTTTCTTTTGTGTTGATATGCTTCCATGGTTGTTACTTCTTATTTTTCTTCTTAAGTATTACGAGGACACAATTTCTTTAAGGAGGGGAGTCTGTAACAAACCGCATATTTATCGATTCTATATTTAAATATTTTATTTAAATATTTTATCGTTCGTCGGATTTTGGTCCGAAAAGCTACTTTTTGCATACGGTCGAATTAGGACTCGAGACCACCCCCATTGAGTTCAAAATGACGTTTGCGACCTTTTTGAGTATAAGCTTCAATATGTTTGGACAAAGTTGATTTTTGCTACTTTTCACTTAGGGTTTTGGTTTGGGCTGAGCCCACTTATGTATTCAGTTCCAACCCTCTCCTCTTCATTCACTTCTTTTCTATTTTCCTAATACTCAAGCTTTTATGTTAATGGGGGAAAGGAAGAGGAAATAGAAACTCCCAAGCCCTAGTTGCTCTTGATAATCCAAATTCTTGCTCTAAATTCAAAGAGAAGGATAGGTAAGCCTCTTCTCCATCTTCTCCATCTCTTCTCCTCTTCAATTTTAGAAAATATCCTATACCTAATTTAGGAAAATATGTGTTTTATTCTTAGATTGAAGCTTGTTGAGTAAGAGTGAAGAGTGGTTAGCCTTTCCTTTGCATTTGAGCTTCTTCTTCTTGTTCTTGAGTTAAAAAGGTGAGATTTTTAATCTCACATCTATACTTATAATTCTCTTCTATTGTTAGGTATGAATTCCTAACACTTATTCATATGCATTTGATTTTGATTTGGATTGCTCTTGTGAATATTCCAATATTTAGTGTTTTGAGTTCAATTCGTTAAAAATCCTAACTTTGATGTTTGAACATGTTTTTGATTGTGCATCGAGGAGCATATAGGGCCGGGTCGTCGATTGGCATAAACCCTTAGCGTCGTTGCTCGTGCGATTGCAATTTGGTCTGGATTTGCACCTCCTTTGAAATAGGGTAGGAAGTGCAAGTATACAGGTTCGGCCGACCGAGCCCCCTGGGCCGGTCGACCGACCTGTAGTCCGGGAACTTCCTGCCTCTATTTGGAAGTGCTGGTTACAGGCTTCGGCCGACCGAGCTCCCTGGGCCGGTCGACCGACCTGGTGCCCCGAGCACTTCCAACCTCTGGTTCGGTTGACCGACTCAGGGAGTCCGGTCGACCGACCGGCTACTATTTGCCAGATTAGCTTATATTGCTAATTCGTTTGAATATCCAACTTTAATCGATTCGTTTGGTCTCCCTTTTGTTGTTGTCATTTATTATCGACTTTGATGACTTATTTTCTTTGGGAATTCTTGGAATATCCATTTCGATGGATTCGATATCGATTTCATTGGATTTTATTCACGTTTTCGAATGTGAATCTTAGTGATTGATTGTTCCTACAATCTTCTTTGTGATTTGTCACTTTAAAAATATAAAGGTTTTCTATACTAGTAGTAAATATCAAAACTCTTTCTTCAAATGATTTCAACACTATTTTATTACAAAGCACGTTTTCTCAAACCGATTTCCAATCTATTAGTATATACCAACCTTTACCTCACTCGTATGAGAAATCTAATTAAACGACTGAGTAAAACAAGTGGTATGAAACGCTTGCGTTCGCTTCGTCGGTTAATTCTTGGACTTGTTCGATTGAATCTCTTGTGACAATTTTCTAGTGGAGATTTACAGTTTGTTCGTAAATGTTTAAGTTAAGCAAGTGGTTATGGGACATGAAGCTAAACTTTTATATTTATTATCTTAGTGTAATTGACACTTCTCGTTGATCATGACGATCATCTTTGTGGTTTAGACTAGCAATGTATGATGTCTCTTTGTTTATGTGGAGGACCGTTCCTCATTTTATTGAGTTTCGCCTCATTTTATACATGGGTCGTACCTTTCTAGGTGCGTCGATGTTTATTTATGCATGGGGTGTATCTTTCTAGGTGCATCGATGTTTCTTTACTTCGTGGAGCAATCGGCTCAATAAGTCGGGACATGGGGCATACCTTTCTTGGTGCGTCGATGTTCGTCTATGAATGGGGCGTATCTTTCTAGGTGCGTCGATGTTCGACTTAGCATGGGGTGTATCTTTCTAGGTGCATCGGTGTTAGACATTACATGGGGTGTATCTTTCTAGGTGCATCGATGCTTATTTATGCATGGGGCGTATCTTTCTAGGTGTGTCGATGCTAGAGCATGGGGCGTATCTTGCTAGGTGCGTCGATGTTCGACATTACATGGGGTGTATCTTTCTAGGTGCATCGATGTTTATTTGTGCATGGGGCATATCTTTCTAGGTGCGTCGATGCTAGAGCATGGGGCGTATCTTTCTAGGTGCGTAGATGTTCGACATTACATGGGGTGTATCTTTCTAGGTGCATCGATGTTTATTTGTGCATGAGGCGTATCTTTCTAGGTGCGTCGATGCTAGAGCATGGGGCGTATCTTTCTAGGTGCGTCGATGTTCGACTGTACATGGGGCGTGTCTTTCTAGGTGCGTCGATGTCCAGTATTTTTGGGGATTGGCCATCCTTTTTATTGTGATTTCTGGATTTCGTGTGTTGATTTCTGGAATTTATGTTTCACCAACTTTTACGATGGGCATTGATATATATGTCATTTATTGTGGCTTGGTGAATGAAATTAGCAGTATGACATTCCTATTTATCTTGAGTAGATTATTGTGATATTGATTAACCTCTTGTTGATTTTCAATTACTTATTTATCACAGCTTGGCATTGTGATTATTATATGTTTATGTCATATCTCTTATTATATATCACTTCATCTGATATTTATAGCTAGACTGATCCGTTTATTATTTTCTTCTTAAATAATACTTGGGTCAGACTGAGATTTTACAGGTGCTTCTGCTTGACTCCTTATCGGACCATCATCTGACTTTTGGCTAACTACTTAGATTAGTAGTTTTTGTTGTATACATTTGAGATACAGACTCTATGATGTATACTTATTCTTTTGTCTAGCGCTTGTGTCTATTCTTTTTGATATTGTGGATCTTGTTAGACCACTACTCTGATGAACACTTTTATGTGTTATATATATTCATATCTATTTCCGCCTTTGTGATATGAATTGTCTGTGACTGATTTGTGTTATGTTTATTTCTATATTTGTTTCCGAGGACCTTTATAGCCACTGTGCAGTAGCTTTGAGTTTGTGTCGGTATGTCGGATTTCCTCTTGAGATGGAAACTTATATTTTTATCTGGCATATCGGTGCTCGCACAAAGCAATTATACAGATGGTCGCTCCTCAACAGCCTTATTCTCCGTGCTAGTTGACAGCATTCACCGTAGTGTTCTTGGCTAGCGTGGGTATAGAGGTGGGGCGTCACAATATATATTATACTTCAACTTGCATATCCCTTAACAAAATGAGGACGGCCAAAATAATAAAATTTGTACGCTAAATTGAGATGATGAATTTTTTTAGAATTTGTGAGTTTAGAACTCACCTTAAATTGCCTTAAAAATCAGTTAACACCTAGATCCAACAGAAAGCAAGAATTTGGTACCACCATTAAAGCTTTACGCAGTGCTACTAGGAGAAATGAAAACAACGAAAGAATGATGCTACTGGAAAATGAGCGAAGGAAAGTTGCTGCATACTTTTCTTTTCAATCTTGTGTATAAGTCAAAGGAAATAATGTGCTGGCCTTCATTTGTGCATATGCATTTAATATGAGACGTGCACAAAGAAGGAAAAGGACACATCAAGCACAAATGATGACAGTAAAAATGTGTTAACTTTGCTTTGCTTTTCAAAACTTAATGTGCGACAGCAAGCTTTTTTTTCTATCTTGCTTTTATAAAATGTAGTGACTGCAAAAGGCAAAGAGGATACACCTTAATGACCGTAAATGCAAAAATGTTCCAACTTTTGTTTTCAAACTGAATGTGAAAGCAATGCAAATGTGTTTACATATTTTTAGCTTAAAATGGCCCATTTCTATGACACGTGAAAAGCAAAAATGAGAATACAACTTTACTAAGTTATATCTCCTACGGACTTTACAACAGATTTTTGCATCATTTTTTTCTAATTTAAATTTTTAAAGTTTCTACTTAAAATATTTATTTCGACAGTAATTCAATAATCATGGCTGTTACAGATTTTTAAAATATTTATTACGACAGTAATTCAAAAATCACGGTCGTTAAAAGAATATGAATTGATTTGAATTAATGTGTTTTAAGAATTATCCTCAAATAAAAATGGATTTGAAATTTAAATAAATATGAGATTTTAAAGGTATGATTTGTATAATTTTATTTTGGTTAAGAGGATTTAAATGAATATCAATCACTTTAAATGAATATTATGAAGTTAATTTAAATAGAAAGTATATCATGTTATTTGAAGTTTAAAGGCTTTGCTTAAAATGATATTTGATTTATTAAGTAAACATTTCAAATCTAAATAATAGTAATTGAAATTGATATATATGGAATTATCAAAGAATTTGTTTAGAAATGGTAGAATATTTAAAGCTTTGAAATATATGAACTGAAATGGTTTATTGAGAGGTTCAAATCGGTATTTGGGATTTATTTGAAAAAGTAAAGAAGCTATTTTATTATACAAAGTAATTTAATATGTAAACCGTTGAAGTATATTAAGTTATGTTTCAAAGCTACAGATCTTAAGGTACATAGATTTGAAAGTGCTATGATTTCTTGAAATTGGATATTTTTGAAATAAAATGATATCATATTGATTTGGGTCTTAAAATAAAAATGATATCGTATTTATATGGTTTGAAATGGAAATTATATTCTGGTTTAAAGTATAAACTATTTTGAGGAGATCGCGGTGTTATAATAATGATTGGTTATTGAAGAGACCGGGATCGAAAGTTGTCATACTCTCTGCCAACTCCGAAAACCACTTTAACAACCATGTATGAGGTGGAGATTCCAAAATGAAGTAGGATGGTGGCGGCGTTTACTTTGAGGTAAATAAGTGGCCCAACTCCCGTGAGTTGGCATAAGGTGGCTAAAACAGGAGCGATCAACAGGTTAAGAAGGTAGCATCTTTTATCGGACACATCCCTTTGATATTCTACTCTGACTTTGGATTAATTCGGTGGCCAATGTTGATTTCTTTAATTTGGGGGTATGGCTCAAGGTGGGCGGTAGCTGCGGCTATATGTTACCACCGACCCGGAAGCGTAATTGGTATATCTACCCTTGCGTTGCCTAGTTGTGTCGTGTCACCTACCCTAGCGCGCCTTATACGATTTTGTTTTGTACCATACCTATAGAGTGCCCTCTGACGACGCCCGGTACGTGGGAGATTACGATACTGTATAGACTAAGGGAATATAAAATTGTGTTAAGGTGGAAAATGTAAAGCCTTAACGCTATTTTCAGTATATTATACTTTACTTTAGACATTATTACAATAGCGTATATTACTACATAGTAAATAACTTAACGGATCCTTAGCAGATGTGAATCCCGATTATTTCTTAGGTTACTGCGCTCATATTTATTCCTGTTGATTTAACTTACATAAGATCTTTTAGCTCTGACTCGACTGTTTTGTCTTTTCAATTCGCTCGGTTCAGCTTGAGCATTTCTGGATTTCGAAGACTTTAGCTCTGGAGGACGAAGACGAAGATTTCATTTTTATTATCATTATATATTGTATTGTTCCACTACACCATTTATGTCCGCTGCATTAATTATTATTCTCTGGTATGTGTACTCCGATATGTATTGTATAAATATAATCAAATGTTTTGTAAAACAGCTTCATGAACTGTATATTTGATTATTACATTTTATCGTTCCGCTGCAAGGTTTTATTTTGTGTTTTTCTTCCTCTGCTTTTTCTTATTTACCCCATAACAATCCTCCCCTCTATGTGTTTCAAGTCTGACGTTTGTCGTTTATCGTAGATTTAAACCGTGCAAAAAGGCGGGACGTTACATCTAGTATCAGAGCTTTGGTTTAGCGATAAACCTTAGCTTTGTGGGGTTTGACTCTTTATTAATGGGGTAGTAATACCCTATGGGAGACGCTAAGTGTATATTATGAGAGAGCGTATTTGTTAGTGTTATAAAAAGGTTTTAATATTGTGTTCATTTGTTCCGTTTTGTATTTATGATTTCTGGTTGATGCATGAGACGCTATGACATCAATAGGGATTTTTAAACACTTAATAGGACAGACCGACACAATATTTGTTTTAATATAGGTAAATGAAATAATTTTGCCTATTATATTTTCTATATTTATAAAATAAATTTTATAAATGATATATATTTTTGTTTGCATTATATTGGGTGTTAGGTAAATTTTTTTTTATAAATAATAGTCGAAATAAGATTGAAAATAAAATAAATGAAAATTGGAAATTTAGAACTTAAGTTCCGGAGTTTTGAAAATTTCTTTCAATTTATTTTGGAATATAATAATAATATTATTAGAAGTATTTTCGAGTATAAATATTTTTATATAATTTGAAAGAATTGTTTTAAAGAAATTTTAGAAAAGAAATAAATTGTACTCCTGTGACGCCCCGCCTCTTTACCCACGCTAGCCAAGAACACTACGAGGTAATGCTGTCAACTAGCACGGAGAATAAGACTAATGAGGAGAAACCATCCATGTAATTTCATTGTGTGAGTACCGATATGTCAGATAATATAGCATGCATAGGAAATCGAACATACCGATGCAAACTCAAAGCGATCACACTGTGGCTATATATATATTCTTCGGAAACAAATATAGAAATAAACATGACACAAATCAGTCACAGACATCCATATCACAAAGGAGGAAGAAGATATGAATATAACACATGAAAGTGTACATTAGAGTAGTGGTCTGAAAGATCCACAATAACACAAAAGAATAGCCATAAGAGCTGTACAAAAGAATAAGTATACATCATAGAGTCTATATCTCAAATGTATATATCCAAAAACTACTAATCTGAGTAGTTAGCCAAAAGTCGGAGTAATCCCAGAAGAGAAGTCAAGCAGAAGCACCTATAACATCTCGGTCTGACTCGAGTATTATTTCATAAGAAAATAATAAACGGATCAGTCTAGCTATAAATATCAGATGATTTGGTATAAAATAAGAAATATGGTATAAACGTATAACAACCATATTGTCATACTATGATAAGTATGTAAATGAACATCAACAAGAGATGAATCAATATCACAAGAATCTTCTCAAAGATAAAAAGGGGTATCATACCCTAAACTTTTATTCACAAAAAGTCAATTACATGCGAATTCACCAATGCACAAAAATTGATAAAACTTATCAATGGAAATCCCTAAAATTGGTGGAGCACAAAATTCTAGAAATCATCACAAGAAATCCAGAAATCACAAAAAGGGGGAGGCCTATCAAAAAATGGGAGCATGAAAAATCACCAACACGTGTATCACAAAACGAGACGCTATCTCATGGTAGCCAACCATTAATTTTGAGCCGAAGCTCCACAAGAATGGCCCGAAGACCATAGGGCGCTACCCTACATATGTGATGTAGAAACATCACACAAACGGGGTTTAGTCTCCCACGTAGATAAAGAGACATCGCACAATTACTAGTTTAAATCACAAAAATGATCGTAATTGATCATAAAGAAGTGTCAATCACATTAAGCTAGTAAATATATGAGTTTAGCCTCATGTCCCATAACCACTTGCTTAACTTAAATATTTACGAACAAACTGTAGATCTTCACTGGGAAATTGTCACAAAAGGTTCAATCGAACAAGTCCAAGAATTAATCAACGAAGCAAACGCAAGCGTTCCATACCACTTGTTTTACTAAGCTGTTTAATTCAATTTCTTATACGAGTGAGGTAAAGGTTTGTATATACTAATAGATTAGAAAACGGTTTTAGGAAAAATAGCTTTGTAATAAAATAGAGTTGAAATCGCTTTGATGAAAGAGTTTTGGTATTTACTACTAGTACTAAAACCTTTATATTTTTAAAGTGACAAATCACAAAAATTGTTGTAGAAACAATAAGTCAAAAAAATTCACATTCGAAGACGGGAATGAAAATCCAAGGAAATCAATTCCCAAAAACCATCAAAGTCTAATTACTCTTGCGACCTAACAAGGCCGAACAAAAGTGTAAACGACCTAAAGAGTTGAAGCAGGTCGAGCTACACAAAGTCACGACCTAACGAGGTACGACCTAATGTATAAGTAAGGTCGAGCGACCTAGTGGATGGGTCAAGCGACCTAATGCCATCAGGTGGTGCGCGAACTAGAGGATGAGCAACTTAAGGTGGTGCGCGACCTAAGTACAAACAGGCCATGCGACCTAAAGAAGTAACGGGGCCAAGCGACCTAACCAACCAAGGCCGAGCGACCTAACAAAGTCAAGGCCGAGCGAACGACCTAAGGATTTGCACGACCTAGTGGAACACACGACCTAAAGGGGTACGTGACCTAATGTTAAAGAAGGCCAAACGACCTAAGGGTTCATGCGACCTAGTGTAACACGCGACCTAAAGGGGTACGACCTAAAAGCGAACGACCTAACGACTCAAAGGCCGACGACCTAGTGCTGCAGAACAAATTAAGGCCGGGAACGGCCTAAGCCCTGTATGACTTTTCAAAAAAATGACCTAGGGCCAAAAATTGAAATATGCAGGGCGTAACTTTTCCACACAGCGCGACCTAAGGCCAGGAATTTGCCAAAAACACTAAAAAATGGAGTTTTTCGCCAATTCGATTCATACCGAATGCAAATGCACATCTAAAGTGATAGGAATTCATTCCCAACAATCCAACATAGTTATTGACAAGAATATGAGATAAAAATCTCACCTATGCACCAAAAATCAATGAAGATGAAGCTTAAAGCAAGCAAGAATCAATCTCTCTTCAATCTCAACACAAGAAGCTTGAATCCAATGTCTTTTCTTTGAATTTGGACTTGAATGATGGATTTGCAAGAGAACTTGAGCTTGGAATTTTAGTTTCCCATTCCACTCACCATTTTTAATGAAGCTTGAATGTTTAAGCAAATAGAATGAAGTTATGAAAAGAAGGGGTGAAGGTTGGGTCTAATAAGCTAAAAGCCCAAACCAAAGCCTCAAGTGAAAAAGTAGTGAAATTCCACTAACTCCAAACATGTCAAAGTTTATGCTTAAAAAGATTGCAAACGTCATTTTGAACCCTTCAGAAACTACTCAGCCAGTCGACTTCCTAATCCAAAGTTCTTTGAGAAACTCAGGCCTCAAAGCCAATCACCACATCCTGCGGAACTCAGCCACAACACCGAAGTAGACACACTTCCTTAACCTTGTTCCAAAGAAACATCTTCAGACATAATCCATAGTCATTGCATCTCATCATGCAGTTACTACTGCCTGAGGTATCAAGATACCATTACTCACTTCTTCCAATTAACAGATCCAAACTCAACTTATCCAACTTCAAAGATAGACTCTGAACCTCAACAGGTTTCCTTCAAAGATCAATGAAATCTCTACACCACTGCACAACTCACTCGAGATGGTATTAGGTCTACAGTCTCGACAAATACACTTCCAACCTCAAATATTCAAACTCCAACCAATGATAGTAATCGTGTTACTCACACCACTACCTTATCTACCTTTATAACCTATATTGGAAAACCTGAACGGGTAACCCAACAGATAGGTAGAAATAGTTACATATATATATATATATATATATATCAAAACTACAAATACGGTCTCGCAAGAAGGGCACCACTACAGAGCCTAGGTATTCACTCAATCGAATTCTCTCATACCACCGTAACGACCCGCCATCCGTCTCAACAAAATGGCGAATCATTAGTAAGAAAGAAAGGGATAGAGAAAGAAAGAAAGAGAAGAAAGAAGAAACAACACATCAGAATCAAAACAGCGGAACGAATAAATTATATTGATAACATAAGTATTACATAGTTTACAACCATAATCAGAGTTACACAGATTATACATCACATACTAGACAATTATAAACACTTGTTATACAACTCAATACAACATCACAAATAAACTTCTCAGAGATACCAACACAGTGGAAAACTAGATAACTATAACGCAGAAGCCTCCTGCTTCATTTGCTCCTCCACAATTCGTTAAAGCTAACCTGAATCCCTTGGCTACTCATAAAAATTTGAGTACCCAAGAGTTTATGAGAAAAAAAAATCCGGGTCAGACATGGGTCTGGTGTGAGTAACAGGTAAAAGTTGCTTAACTTTTGAAAAACCTTTGAAAAGAAAGGTATCACGTAAGACTTCCCACACATAAACATGGAAAAGTTTTTACCTTATGCTAACCAAAACATTTGGTAGGAAATCCAGTGATATTATAATAGGTCTAGGGTTTTCAAGTAAATATGAAATATCCGAAATTGTTACATTCATTAAATTCCAGCTACTAGCCACAAAAGTGGGCAATACAATCAAAACCGTTGGCACTTATTGGATTTTGGATTCCACCAATGGCAGGGCTACTGCGGTACCGCACGTCACAGTACGTAGCCTAGATCACCGTACCGAAGAGCCACCCTAACTCCCATGCAACACAAGGCCGGAACCATCCCTTACTGGACAGTCCCGAACAAGACAACCCCGACAGTTGTCGCAAATCAACCGCCCCACACAGCCGAATATAAAAAGGGACTTCTAGACAGGGGTAATTCTCACTGTCAAGTGGGGGTTACCCACGAAGCCTTGGTGCATCTCCCCTGTTTTAGCCATTCCCTTTGATGAGGCTTGAGGCTACGATTACCTTTAGAGAACACATCTCTTAGAATGCTCATCGTCCACCCGAAGATGTTCTGAAAGCATTCAATCCATACAAGTTCGTTCCGGGTTCGAATGAAACCGAAGGCATTATCTTGTTAGATTCATTTTGTAATAACCCTCAGAGTTAACGACGATAACCCTTGCACTCTAAATGACCATCCCGAACCTATAAGTACTATTCCGTCAAACTCATTACGGAACCACCCACATAGCTATACTGACGTATAGTTCTTACACCTCGAGTCTTCACTTGCTCCAATTGGATTCACGACCTAACGTTTAATTCGAATCGATGTGGTTTTCGGATCCCAAATATGGAAACCCGATCCCGGTCTCATCGAAATCCAAAGCGTGTCTTTTAGGTCCAAGTTGTTTTAAGTTTAAAACAATTCAATTTAATCATCTATATATACACAGATAGATAATTCACATCATCATAATAGATAATCATCATTATCATCATAAACAGGTAATCCATATTATCATCACAACTTGATAATCTACAATATCATCATTAGTAGATAACTCATATCATCAACACAATGCAACCAATGCATCCATATCACAAAATACTAATCTCATATCTGAGATTCAAACCATTCAAGGTAGACCATATCATCCATACGTAAGCAATGATTTTATAATCACCATCTATAACTAATTTAAAATGAATTAAATTAATTACTTCTATCTCTAATTAATTTAAAGTGAATTAAATTAGTTACTTTATCTTTAATTAATTTAAAATGAATTAAATTAATTACTTCACCATTTAAAACTTGCTTACTTAACCATTAATTGATTACAAATCAATTAATAATTATCCTCAAATTAATCACATTAATTAATCACCCTTGATTAATTATCTTTAATTACATTCAAGTAATTATCCTTTAATTAATTTTACAAATTAATTATCCTTAACCAAAATCAGTAATTAACCTTTAATTACTTCATTAATTAATTAATTATAATTAATAACATTAATGCTTAATTAATTACATTAATTAACTACTTCCTTAATCACTTATCATTGATTAATTAATCTTAATTAATAAATCCTTAATTACATCCTTAATCATATTAATTAATGATCCTTAATTAAATTTAAATTAATTACTTATTTAAATTAATTACATTAAGTAATTAACCTTAACTAAACCACAATTATTAATCATTCTTGATTAACTACATTTAGTAATTAACTACTCTTAAGTATATCCTTAATTACTTCTAAATTAATTACAGTTAATAATTAATTATATTTATTAATCGTCCTTGATTAATCTCGTTAGTAACTAATTACTCTTAATTAATTACATCACTTAATTATTTTCAAATGACTTAATCAATTAATGCTTAAATTAATTACACTAAGTAATTAATTATTAATCACTTTCACAAAGTAATTATCCTCATTATTAATTACACAACGTAATTAATCCCAAAATACCATACTTCAATTAATTACCTCCAATAATTTACTTAACTTAATTACTTCTCTAAGTAATTATTACTCATTGATTACTTATCAACCCATTCAATGATTATTCTAAATTAATTAAACTTAATTAATTAATTAATTTAAACTAATCAAATTAATTAATTAATTTCAATGAGTAATTAATAACTTTAATTAACTTCACGAAGTAATCATACTTAACCAAATTCCATAATTGATTATCTAAATTTATTAATCCAATTAATTATCAAAATTAATTACATTAATTAATAAATAAATAATCACAAGTTAATGACCTTTATTAACTCATCATCAATTCTTTAATTACCTTTTTCTAAGTAATTAAATTAATTAATACTAATTACAAATTTAATTAACCTTAATTAATTTATTTCAAATCCTTAATAAATTAAATAAATAAATTATTCAAATTACCTTACAAATTTAATGAATTAAAATTCATTAAATCTTTAATTTACTTTAAAATAAAACATTTCTTATTAATGATTTATTATCATTTACAAAGTAATTTAAAACAATATACTTTAAAATTTGTTTTCAAATTTCATTTTAAAATTTTAAATTTAAATTGAAAACCAAACTTAACTTTATCAAAGTTTTAAAAACATTCTAAAACCTTTTAAAACTTATGCTAAATAATTTCTCATTTTATAAAAGGAATCTAAACCCATATTCATTTAAGATACAAATCATATTTAATTATGATTCAATATCAAAAGCTGTTTAAACATTTCAAAATTTTAAAAACTTCTTTTATTTTCAAAACATGATTCAAATTTGAATCTTGTTTCCAAAGCTAAACTTATGTTTAAATCTTCTACTCCAATTTTAAAACCTTATAATAAAATCAATTTAATTAATATCCTTTAAAGTTGTTAAACATTTTAATTTATAAATTTAAATTGGATTTCAAAACTTGGAGTCAAACTCAGTTTGAAAACCATGTTTTAAATTTAAGTTTTAAACTTAAGTTTTAAATCCTGTTTTAGAACCTTGTGTCAGATTTTAAACAAATTGAATTGGAAATATACAGGTTTCTCTGAAACGTGAAAACTGAAACCAACAAAATTCCCAAGTTCCCCCTTGTTTTACTTCGAGTAAAACCCTCTAAAACTTCGAGCAAAACTCGAATTTACTCGAGTATAACCCAAGTCAAAAAATCACAACAACCCCCAAATCATCCACCTGATACACCACCTCACTGTGCATATGCACGGTGGCTCTGGCCATCTCCGGCCTCCACCAATACAACGAACAAGTCGACGTTCAACCCTGAAACCCATCACGACCATTAAAACCTCACTAGCATTACAAAATCAAAATTCGAACACCCCGAACAGAATCTGGAAGCAATAGGCAACCTTCACCAAACTGAAAAACCTTCCTCGTCCCCGCTCCTCCGGTCACCGGTGGCGTTGGAACTCCGTCCACCTTTTTTTTAACACCCAAGCTACCCTCTCCCCAAATATTGTTGCACTCGATCGTCCCTTGACTGCGTGATGATCGAAATTCCCAGACCAGTTAAAAATTAGGTTTACAGACTTCATCAACCTCCCATCGCTTCCACCGAGCCCTGTACATCTTCCTGGCATTTTTGCCACACTCTCTAATCACAACACTACCTCCACCAAGAACCCCAAACCTTTTGATCAACTCGATCACCAAAGATTGAGTAAACACATTTTCTTTTCAAATGAGTTTTGCAATACCAATCCCTAACTAAACAATATGATTTTAGTTTTAAAAAACATCTTTTTGTTTAAGTTTTCAGTTTATAATACTGAATTTATAATTTATTATGTTTGAGTTTTTAACTTTTTCAACATACTCTGATGTTTCAAATTTTGCAGAGTCAATCACTCATTTTTTTTACTTAATGAGGGTGTAATTAACATAGTTATTACAGAATCTAAGCCTTAACAAAATATTTAACTAGAGCAAGAGGATTTTTTTTAGAAACAGGACCTGGAACTAGAATCACAGGAAGCCTAGTCACATACATGAATGTATTAAACATCTAAATACACAGAAATCCATCAATATTCATTAACACAAACATATTTAACTTAGAAAAAAAAAACATGCAATAGATTCACACTTATTCTATTTAAGTTATTAATGTTGCTCACCTGATGTTTGAAAGACAGAGCACTAAATCATTGAAAAACTATTTTTGAAAGCTTTTTTTCTGATTATAACTGAGTTGCACGCTTTAATAAATCCATATTGCAGAAGACAAACCCAGATTCCTTTTTGCTTTTGAATTTAAAACTTGAATTGCATATTCTCTTTAAAAACCCAGGTTGAAACATGCATGAAGAGTTTACTTGCTTTGATTTTTCATTTGAAAATAATTTTACAAAGGACTTGCTTGTTTTTAAAACTTGCATTACAGATTTAGGTTTAAAGAGGGATTACAGGATTAATATGCAAGCTTGATTTTTATTTTTGAGGAAGAATTTCAGCTAAAAACATATCTTACTTTAAAAAAAATAGAGATTAGAAAAGAAGAAGATTGAAAAAAACATGTTTTTATAAGTGAAATTGATTTATTTAAAAATTAAAAGAAAAATAAAAAAAATAAAAGACACTTGTTACATTAATCTCTTAACTCTAGTACACTTGTCATTATACCCCTTAATGTAATAGCATGTGTCTTAAGTAATTTTGTCTGTTTTTATTTGTTTTAAAAGTAAACGAAATCCTCTTTCTTTATTTGTTAATACTTATGCATAAATTATTTTCATAAGTAAATGTATATGCATTTCTTTTAAAAGAAATGAAATGAAACAATTTATATAAAAGTGGAAACTTACTTACATGATTTATATATGTTTATTCATTTGAATTTTCAAAATTAATTAAAATTCAAATGTTATTCTTACATATAAAAATCCAATCAAAACTAATTCATATTAACATATTAAATTTAAAAATAATAATATTGTCTTTTAAAACATATCTATATTTATACATTTATCATTGTTTGAAAATAACATATTTATTAATTAAAATAATTTATAAAAGAAATTATAAATTACAATCTTATTTAACATATTTAAATGAATTAATGGTTTAATGTATAAATGGTATTTTAAATTTACTTATATAATTCAAATTATCTCAATGAATATTAGAATTTAAAGACAAGATTTTATTTGTTTATTAAACTATAAATCAAAACTTATATATCTACAATATATAAATATATATATATGCATTATAAATAGGAATTTTTTTTATTAGTTTTTAAAAGATAAGATTCACCAATTAAACATCTATTTAATTGGATTATTCAATCAAGTTAATTTTTATTAACAAAATTTTATCAAATCAATTTAATTTTAAATACAGTTTATTAAATTGATATTGCTAAAATTTCCGGGATATCACATTCCTCCCAACTTAAAAGAATTTCGTCCCCGAAATTAAAAAGCAATAGTAATTTAATAACCCATTTAAAAATTTTAAATCTTAAATCACAAACATACATCAATCATATGCTAACAACCAAAACAACCAATTTATCTAATCAAACAAATTTAAACATCCAGATAAAATTTTGGATAAAACTTTCTCCTGTTTCCCCAAGTATATATATATCGGGATACTCGCTCTACCGAATCCAAACAATCAAAACTACGAAGCAATAGAGCTTCTACTCATCTAGATCTACAAAACTAAACAGGATATCAGACTACAGACGTGTCTGATTCAACCACCAAACCTTCCTGAACAACTAGTTCCACAACCAAAGATAGCTCATACACGTACTTCCCTAGTGATACGTGAAACTCACTGAATCCAAGTTATCCAAACTGGCAATTCAATTCCTGAAACCCAAACACCAATCCAACCAAAACACAGAAGAGATCCATAACATCTTGGAGCTAGCTTCTCAGACTTACCCAAAACTTATAGCTCCATGGATCGGAGTAAAACTTAACCAAATTAAATTTCCGACTCCAGAATCCAATTTCCTTCGTCTCTAAACCACAAAGTCTTCTAACGATCCTGGGCTGCCCACAACCTTCCTGATCAGCTTAACCTTTGCTGATGCCTCTAAAAACAAGCTGGACCAAAAACAATCCAACACAACGATCTCCTCAAGATCAACCAAGACCAAGATCACCAATTCTACTCTTTAAACATTGGAAGAACAAACTCACTTCTTCTATCCAGAAAAGATATCACAGAAACATTCCCAAAATGCTTCCGCTACACAACTATGATCTGGAAAAGAAGAAAAAATGCTGATGAAGAACACGAGCATAAGCTGGACAACATATCCCAGAATATGGTTCAACAGATCCATAAAGAAAACTCAGAAGTTCCACCATTCCTGAGCTGCTTCACCAAACTCTATCTCGAGAAACCATCCTTCTACTAGCTGCTCTACCGGTAGCACTCCTCGAATCCAGACGATAAGAAAACTCAATCTCCAGATGCAGAAAAACCTCCGTCCTCTTAGAAGACAACCATAAAATACTTCAATACCTCAAAAGAACACTCAAACTATCGCAAGTCACTTTTGCGATCAACCAAGCCTAATATCAAAGAAAACCGTTCTCTCTTTACCAAACAGAACAACTCACACTTAACTAGCCAATCCATCGAAGAAACGAATCTACTCTACTGCTTCTGAACTCCACCTTCAGAAACTACTCAGCCAGTCAACTTCTGATCCAAAGTTCTTTGAGAAACTCAGGCCTCAAAGCCAAACACCACATCCTGCTGAACTCAGCCACAACACCGAAGTAGACACACTTCCTTAACCTTGTTCCAAGGAAACATCTTCGGACATAATCCATAGTCATCGCATCTCATCATGCAGTTACTACTGCCTAAGGTATCAAGATACCATTACTCACTTCAGCCAATTAACAGATCTAAACTCAACTTATCCAACTTCAAAGATAGACTCCGAACCTCAACAGGTTTCCTTCAAAGATCAATGAAATCTCTACACCACTGCACAACTCACTCGAGACGGTATTAGGTCTACAGTCTCGACAAATACACTTCCAACCTCAAATATTCAAACTCCAACCAATGATAGTAATCGTGTTACACACACCACTACCTTATCTACCTTTATAACCTATATTGGAAAACCTAAACGGGTAACCCAATAGATAGGTAGAAATAGCTATATATATATATATATGTATATATATATATATATATCAAAACTACAAATACGCTCTCTCAAGAAGGACACCACTACAGAGCCTAGGTATTCACTCAACCTAATGCTCTGATACCACTATAACGACCCACCATCCGTCTCCACAAAATGGCGAATCATTAGTATGAAAGAAAGCGATAGAAAAAGAAAGAAAGAGAAGAAAGAAGAAACAACACATCAGAATCTAAACAGCGGAATGAATAAATTAAATTAATAACATAAGTATTACATAGTATACAACCATAATCAGAGTTACACAGATTATACATCACATACTAGACAGTTATAAACACCTGTCTAGTTATACAACTCAATACAACGTCACAAATAAACTTCTCAGAGATACCAACACAGTGGAAAACTAGACAACTATAACGCAGAAGCCTCCTGCTTCATTTGCTCCTCCACAATTCGTCAAAGATAACCTGAATCCCTTGGCTACTCGTAAAAATTTGAGTACCCAAGAGTTGATGAAAAACAAATTTAAACTCCGGGTCAGACAAGGGTCTGTTGTGAGTAACAGGTTAAAGTTGCTTAACTTTTGAAAAACCTTTGAAAAGAAAGGTATCACGCAAGACTTCCCACACATAAACATGGAAAAGTTTTTACCTTATGCTAACCAAAACATTTGATAGGAAATCCAGTGATATTATAATAGGTCTAGGGTTTTCAAGTAAATATGAAATAGCCGAAATTGATACATTCATTAAATTCCAGCTACTAGCCACAAACGTGGGTAATAAAATCAAAACCGTTGGCACTTATTGGATTTTGGGTTCCATCAATGGCAGGGCTACTGTGGTACCGCACGTCACAGTACGTGGCCTAGATCACCGTACCGAGGAGCCACCCAAACTCCACTGCAACATAAGGCCGGAACCATCCCTTACTGGACAGTCCCGAACAAGACAACCCCGACAGTTGTCGCGACTCAACCGCCTCACACAGCCGAATATAAACAGGGACTTCTAAACAGGGGTAAATCTCACTCTCAAGTAGGGGTTACCCACGAAGCCTTGCTTCACCTCCCCTGTTTTAGCCATTCCCGGTTGATGAGGCTTGAGGCTACGATTTCCTTTAAAGAACACATCTCTTAGAATGCTCATCGTCCACCTGACGATGTTCTGAAAGCATTCAATCCATACAAGTTCGTTCCGGGTTCGAACGAAACCGAAGGCATTATCTCGTTACACTCATTTTGGAATCACCCTTAGAGTTAACGACGATAACCCTTGCATTCTAAATCACCATCTCGAACCTATAAGTACTATTCCGTCAAACTCATTACAGAATCACCCACGGAGTTACACTGACGTATAGTTCTTACACCTCGAGTCTTCACTTGCTCCACTTGGATTCACAACCTAACGTTTAATTGGAATCGATGTTGTTTTCGGATCCCAAATATGGAAACCCAATCCCGGTCTCATCGAAATCCAAAGCGTGTCCTTTAGGTCCAAGTTGTTTTAAGTTTAAAACAATTTGTTAATGTAAAAATATGGCGCAAACACCCCGGTGCAAGTAAAGCAAGTGTGAAAGCACCACCCGATGATACGGGAATTAGAAATAAGCAGAAAAATATCAGAAAGACAGTAAAAGACACAGTTTTTATAGTGGTTCGGCTAACAGTCAAGCCTACGTCCACTTTATATCTATTTATTGCTGACTCAAGTACAACTTATACAACTTTCTTCAATTACAACACACTTTAGACTAGTAGTTCAAACTTTGATGAAGAATAATCTTTCGAATCCATGTTGAATGATGTAGATTTTCTCTTGAAGTTTGTCATAGTGTCCTTGGTGCTTGGAGTGCTTGAAGTGCTGTTTTAGTTGAGAAAACGACAGAGTATCGGCGCTTCGAGAATGAGCCCAAAAGATCCCCCGAACGTTGGAGCTCACGCTGTATTTATCGGAGTTTCCTGGTCATAAGTCGTAGGTCGGAAGCTGCGACTTAAAGTAAGTCGTGGGTCAAAGGCTGCGACTTAAAGTAAGTCGTGGGTCGAAGGTCACTACCTAAAGTAGGTCGTAGGTCGAAGGTCGCGACCTAAAGGAAACGAGCTACAGCCCATTCTAGTTGCACTTAGCTCCTTCTGAGCGGGTTAGCAAGTTGCACGCGACCTAGAATGGGTCGCTGATCTCTTCTGGGTGAGTGGAGCGACCTAGAAGAATGTCATAAGATGCAGCGACTTATGGAGTTGCCTCGGCCTTGTTTAGGTCGTGTGCGACCTTATGAAGAGTTATGCGGTCTTGTACTGCCTTAACCTGTTAGGTCATAGATCGCTGACTCGTTAAGTCGCTGGACCAGTAAGTCGCTTAGCCCATTTAGGTAGTTAGGTCGGGGATGCTCTAAATCGTTCTATGTCTTAACTCATGTACCGTTGATCTTCTTGGGTCGCTTGGACTGCTTCACTCTTAGGTCGCAGGGTACTTGTTTGTTAGGTCGCTGTGTTTCCTAGCTCGGTCATACGTTAGGTCGGTCTACCGTTCCACCTCTTAAGTCGTTACACCTTTTAGGTCGTGCCACCTTTAGGTCATTAAGTCGCTTACTTCTCTAAGTCGTTAGGTTGCCTACTCCCTTAAGCAGTTAAGTCGTCCCATCTCTTAGGTCGGTATGTCGCTGCCTGTTAGGTCACTAACTCGCTTCATACTTTAGATTGTCGTGCTTATGTAAGTCGCTGGGTCACTCCAACTTGTTAACCTCTTTAGGTCGCTTCGGTTGTTGAGTCGCTAGGTCGTATAATAAAGGATTTAATATTTGCCCCTCTAAGTACACGCCTAGGTCATAGGTCGTGTGCTTCGACTTAGTTCCTTAGGTTGTGAGCGACTCAAACGATTTGCTAGGTCGCGTGACGGTATGCCTTCCTTTCATATAAATTTCTTAACCCACTCCTTCTTCACTTTAACTACTCCATCACTCTAAGCGGCCATTAACAAATATTCGAGCTTCCACAGGCGAATTTGGGCTAGCCAGTTGTTGATTCGTTCTCACCATCGCATTGTGTAAGTAAACTCGACCTTTATCCTATCCACTATCACCATCAAATCATGAATTCCAATCTTCTGACTATATACCAACTTTGTACATCGCGCTTCATTCTTGAGTTATGTTGATCGCCATTAGCCATGTTGCCATTGCGATCCATGAGAGCATAGCATGGTACTGTATTCATGATAGATCTGAGATGATTTAGATCAGTATTTTGGTGATTTTGGTGGTATGGATAGATGACGGGTTTCGTTGAGAAGATGGTGGATTTCCGTGGCTAATGAGTTATCGGGTTAGGATGTAGGAGTTGCTGGATAGAGAGGAAGAAAACGAGCTAAGAAAAAAGAACATAGTAGTGCCAACAAGAGATGATCCAAGGCTGCCAAGTTTCATCAGAGGCGACCTAACAAATCCGAACGACTTAAGAGAATTTGCGACCTAATGTGCTTAAACGACCTTAATGCCCGCTACTTAAATTGTGCATGACTTAACTTCTTAGGTCGTGTTAGTATCCTAACGACCTAGGACTTAGTCAGATTTACACTGTCTTGATGACTTAAACTTTGGATCATGGGAGTGACCTAGGTCTTAGATGTGCACGACCATGCCTTGTTTTTCTTGCTACTTAACTCACTTGCGATTTATCATATCTACGGCTTAGGCTTTAGGTCGCGGCCGAGCTAGGACGTTGATGACTTTGCACTACCGAGAAACTTCTTGCGGCTTACCTATCTCGCTTACTTGGTAGGTCGCGTACGACCTACGACTTGAGCAAATCCTCACTGCCTTGACTTGAAGCCTTTTAATTTGAACTTTGAACTGTCGAGATAACTCGCATGACTTTGCTATGCTTGCTTAACAGATTATACCAAATTTGACGCTAATAACCTGTTAAATACAACATTTGCAAAAAACAAGGGTGAATATACTGTCATTGATTGCCTATATCAAATGACAGATTAGTCAGTAAAGGATAATTAACTCAACTTAAAGAAATTGTATGAAATGCTGTGAGTCAATAAATTCAAGTGAAGTAGTAAAGCAATGTTAATCAACTAAAGCTGATTTGTTTGCATTAACACTACACTTGTTCTTGGACTTAGAGCGACAAGTCTTGAAATTTTTATAATTGACACATGTTCATTAGTTTAACTTCGTCATATTTACTTGTCACTTTATTAGTTTTACACAACATTTCACACATTTAGGAAACATGCACCTTCATATTTGAATATCCAGTTCCTTGTGTAAAATGTCTTCTCAAGAAGAGATAATCGAGCATTCTGAAGAAGTCTTTTCGATAGCTGAGCCATTGGTTGATCCTCCGGAGAGAACTCCAACTACCTTGAGTCGGCAGGCATTCACTCATCTACGTAACCAATTTGGGATTGCCGATGAGGATGCCAGATTTCCTGGCCCAAATGATACTGCCGACAGGCCACCTCTTGGTTTTGTCGCCGTCAAGGTGCCTTTGTGGTGCCATCCTTCCTTTCAATGAGTTTCTCCATCGACTCCTTTTCCAACTAACCATCTCTCCCTTTCCACTACATCCTAATGGATATGCCATCCTGATGGGATTGTGTGTTTTATTCAGGAGGACGCTTGACCGCCTCCCAAGCTTTGAAGAAATCTGCTATTTATGCACATTTGCAAAGAATAAAGACCACCCCTCCTTTATGTTTATGAGAAGTGCCAGGAATCACAAACTTATTACTGATCTCTCTGAAAGTACTCATGGCTTTCTAAATCAATTCTTCTTTGTCCGCTGTCCTCTAGGGTTTTATGCCATCTGGAGAAAAGGAAGTAAGATTGCTCATCCCTGTTTTTTTTGTTTCAGCTTTTCAAGATTTGAATTGCTAAGTGCTAACTTCATTCTTTTCTTTTACAGCACTTCCTCCTCCCTCAAGAGATCCTGGTCACAATACGACTTTCGATAGATAAAGTGCCGTGCTGGCTGAAGAAAGAAGTATTAAGTTTTTGCTGAGAGATGAACTTTTGCACCAATATGGGCTTTTGCACCCTTCTCGCTCTACTCAACCTCATGAAGTTCCCGATTCTCCGGCCAACTCGCCAAATGCCCCAGTTTCTGCTGAGGAACCTATACTGAAGGAACTTACTTCTGAGGCTTTACTGGTGAAGTGCTCTACTTCTACTGATATTGCGGGGCCATCTGACAAACCCACACTTGCCCCGATCGTCGAAGTGGAAGAGCCATTTCATTGTTCATAGAAATCTGGTGATGAGGGAACCGAGAGAGCGAGTCCTGCCAAGCAGAGTGGGGATGACATTTTTGAAGGGTTGAGCGATCTGATGATCACTTCGAAGGAGCTCTTTAAAGATGACCCTGTTTCTGCTAGAGTTACCTCTTCAGCATCCACCTTAAACAGACTCTGTCAGCTCAAGAGTTGACATTAGCTATAAAACCATCATTTCCCCGCAACCGAGGGGTGGTTCGTAGTTTGACGCGCGTAGTTTGCACATTACAAACACTTAGGATTTTTTAGCACCTATTTGCACTCAACTTTTTTACTTCAAGGACTAATCAAGTTTTGTCCCTTTCCCATTTTCAGGTTCTCCAATGGGGCGTAGCGGTTCCTATTATGACGACTTTCAACAGTACGGAAGGCGTGGTCAGTATGATTATAGGCGCTATCTTCCCGCCCACAGGAAAACTGATGAAGAGAGAGCTGCTCGAAAAGCTCAACAAAGAAGAGCGTATGAAGAAAGGTACGGAAGAAGGGATGAGCGACATGAGTCTTCTCGCATAGGCGATGACTCTCATAAAAGAAAAACTTATGATGATAGAGGAAAGAGTCATGACATTGGAGACCCATGCAAGCGTGCCAGGCTTAATGAAAAGACTGCATCTGCAACTTTAGAAAGGGCCGCTGCTCTCATTTCTCTAAAAATTCCTTCAAAGTCTCCTGCCCTTGACGGAGCGGACATTTAGACACTTCTCGGGAGACCCTCGTACCAAGTTGAGAGAGGTCCGCCAACCCTTCAATGTCGATTCCCGCATTGGTGCTTAAAGGGAGTCCGCTTCGACCTTGACTTGGTTCCCATCGACAAAGAGGCCATGCAACGAAATCTTGACACTGTTAAACTTGATATTGAGAGAATGTCAGGGTGGCAAAAGCTCGTCGATGAGCTTCAGAGGGTGAACCGGGCAAACCTTGAAGCTATGCTGACGATGGTGAACGACAAGTCTGAATAGCAGAAAATTCTTGATCAGCACAACACCGAAATGAAAAACATCGCTGAGTACAACGAAAATCTTGAGGCGGAGGTCGAGAAACTTAAGCACGAGCTTGCTACTTCTTCCACCTCTTATACTCAAAAGGAAGAAGTGCTTTAGAAGCAAGTTCGAGATGCTCATGCCGCTCAACGGTATGTCGAAATCCAGCTTGAAGCTACACAGAAGACGGTGGACAAATATCGTGCTGACTTTGCAGAGCTACGGGAGAATGCTAACTCTCAGGACTTAGAAATCATGAGGCTGAAAGCTCAACTATTAAAGACTGAGAAAGAACGTGATGAGGCCATGGCTGGAAGGAGGGCCGCTGAACAATCTCATGAAGAGACAAAAGCCAACAACTCTGTTTGATTTTTACATCCAAAGCGTCTTGGGGCGTGGCAGCGTTGCATTTTTGGGGCCTAAATATGACATCACTTTGGCTGAAATGTGGGAGGCAGTAATGGATATGCTCAGAGGTGCCAGTTATTCCGAAGATGAACTTGAGGTGCATTACTTTGATGACGAAACTCGTGCTGCTCTTGCCAAAGGAAAGGAGCAGCTTGTTAAAGTACGAGCCGAAACGATGGGAGGGGAGCATCCAGAGAAAGAAGCACCTTCAATTGCCCCTGTCCCTCCTTCGACTTCGACCGACATTGATATCATAGGTTCCAGTTCCCATTCTCCGCTCACGGCTAAAGTCGTAAGTGAGATTACAAGCGCACAGGGTGGAGACGAAGGCGAAGAAAGCAATGAAGCACAAGCTTATGAAATTGACGTCAGAAAGCCAACTTCTCCAGGTAACTTTAATGCTGATCTTGCTCAAGTAGACTGCTCATTAGCTTCACATGAGTTTGATGAGCTTCTTGATTAATTCCTAAATCTCAACGAGCCTTATCTCCTCTCTTTACTGATTTTAACTTCTTTTCTTCTGTAGAGAAAGTACTGAGCATTGTTCAGACTTCCCTTCCTTCAGTTATTCCTCCCCCGTCTCTTCAGGTGACTTCTCCTTCTGCCTCTCAACCGGGGTCACAAGAGGAGCAAATAAAAGCTCTCCAAGACTTGGACGATCCTATTGCTAATCAAGAACATAGGGGAGAAGAAACTGAGGAGGGCGAAAAGACTCTGGAACTAACTGGCTCCGACGATACACCGTTAGCCGCACTTTTTACTCTAGAAAGCGGGCCTTCTTCTATGAAAAGGGGGAAAAGTGGAGTCTCAAAGGAGAAGGAAGTTTCAGCCGGCGAGGAAAAAGCAAAAGCAAGTCCGATTGTTCCCCTTTCTCCCTCTTCCCCTACTCTTTCGAGCCAGCGCAAGACGTTGGTCATCCCTCCAGGTGCAGGCTCAAAAGGTGGAGGGAAGAAGAAATGATGGCTTTGGTCTTGTGCTTTTTATCTCGCTCTTTGCTTTTTGCTTGTATATAAGCTTGTGTTGACTGGAGATTGTGCGGGTACTAGTCTCCGCTTTCTTTTACTTTGAAACCTGCATATGTATAAAATTCTCATAGTATGGAATAAAATGGTTCTTTTACTTATACAAATTTCTCTTTCTGTCTGTATTTAAGAACGCTTTTATTTTCCGTTTTCATGCAAGTTTCTTTATCCTCTTTATGTGAAGTTGCAGTAAACCTATGGTATGTTTCTTGAGCATTGTTTTCATTTTTGTGACGACTATATTGTATTTCCCCCATACCATGGTTTATTGCAATCTCTTTCACATTAGAAAAGTTTCGGAGAACAACTCTTCTGTTTTGAGAAGACTTGTACTCTTCCTTTAGAGAACAACTCTTCCATTTGAAGGAAGTTTGCATTTGTACTTTATAGGATAATATTTCCGTTTCAGGAAAATATTTTTCTAATTTAGTACAATGCACTTAATATTGGAGGAGTCTTCTCTTTTTTTTGTTGCGAAGTTTTTACACTTCACTTTTGGAAAAAGTCACTTTTGCTTTGGCAAGTGAATTTTATTTCATAGTGCAGTGGGCCTTCCAAAAAAGGGTTTCAACCTGCTTGAGCCTCCGAAGAGAGTTTTTTGTTTGATTGTGCCTCTGGGAAGAGGTCTTTTTGTTTGGTTGCGCCTCTGGGAAGAGGTCTTTTTCTTTGGTTGCGCCTCTGGGAAGATGTCTTTTTGTTTGATTGTGCCTCTGGGAAGAGGTCTTTCTTTGTTTCTGCCTCTTGGGAGAGGCTTTTATCTTTTCCCTGTTTCCCTGGGAAGCGGGCCTCCGAAGAGGGCTTTTCACATTTCGACTCGTGTGAAGTTTTGTTTCAGATCACGTGAAATGCGTGCCACTGAGTAGGGCTTTTGCCTGGAAGTTTGGAGTTTCCTTCCCTTAGTTGGATGGATTCACGGGGCGGACACGAGTGTTCTGTGCCACCGATCAGTCCGCAACTATCTATCGAGAAAGAACTCTCTTTTTCTGGCGAGGCCTGCCGGAGGTCTTTTAGCATTTCAACTATGGTTAAATGTGCCTCCGAAGAGGGCTTTTCAAATTCCAGCACTTGTGAAGTTTTATTTCAAATCTCGGTGGAATGTGTGCCTCCGAGTATGCCTGGAAGTTTCTTCCTCATGCTTGGCTGGATTCACGGGGCGGACGCAAGTTACTTGGATGCTTATTTGCGCAGATTGTCTCAGCTAGTGAACAAGCGCCATGCCTTCCACTTCGGAAGGTGCCTCCGATCATCGTATGGGTTCACGGGGCGGACGCAAGTTACTTGGACGCTTGTCTGCGCAAACTGTCTCAGCTAGTGAACAAGCGCCTTGCCTTCCAGTTGGGAAGGTGCTCCCGGTCATTCCATACCAATCTTTTTTGTTGAGAAAGTCTTCTGGCATGCCCCGTTCGAGGTCTTTATCTTCCAAATAGTTGTGCCTCCGAAGAGGGCTTGTGCCTCCGAAGAGGTCTTTGGCTGTTTGATACTTGCTCGCCCATGTCTCTTTGCCATCTATTTATATCGGCGATCCCCGTTATCTTTTCCAAATGCTCTTCTCTTTTAATTGTCAACAATTTCCTTTATCCAAAGAAGTACATTTCATAGTTAAGCGAGTTGGTGGGGGCAGACACAGGCTATTTAACCGGATGCTCGTTTGTACAAACAACCACAATTAGTTAGCAAGAACTTCCAGCAGAATCACTAACTTTTTGCTTGACGCACTCCTTTCGTAGGATTTGAGTATGGAAATTTTGAACAGCTTAGCATTTTCTTGTTGGGTGATGTCAGGGATTGCTTGGTCCTTCGATGGGTAAGCTTTTATTTTATGTCCTCCATTATTAGATATGACATTTTAGTAATACAATTGACGTATTTTATATATCGACATAAAACAAAGCAGTTTATAATAGTAAAGAACACAAGATTTATAGTGGTTCAGCCAAGAACTGGGCATACATCCACTTTACAGTTCTTATTATTCACTTGCACTGCTTTACAACGGCTTTCAATACAAGAATCATAATTCATCATTCTTTTACAATATTTCATTAAAGTCTCTAAGTAAAATATGGGCGCAAATGATTGCTGTTCCAAGATCTTGGAATTGGATTTCCTTCGACAGTTATGAGTTTGAATGTGCCATCAAGAAGTTTTTGGCCTATGACATACGGCCCTTCCCAGTTTGGCCCAAACACACCCGTGGGTGCCATAATTCTTTTTAAGATTAGATCCCCAATTTCAAAGCTGTGTTTGTGAACTTTGGAATTGAAGTGCCTCGCTATTCTTTGCTGATGTTCCACAATTCTGAGCTCAGCTGCTTCTCTTTTTTCATCAAGGAAGTCAAGGGTTTCAAGTTGCATCTTTTCATTTTTGGCTTGATTGAAATGGATTCTTCTATGTGAAGAGACCTCTATTTCCACCGGGATCATTGCCTCTGATCCATATGCCAATGAAAATGGAGTGTGCACCGTCGCAGTTTTATGTGTAGTTCTATATGGCCATAGTGCTAGTGGAAGCTTATCGACCCAACCACCTTTCAATTTTTCCAGCTGTTTTTTGATGGTCGATTTGATTATTTTGTTTACTGCTTCCACTTGCCCGTTTGCCTGCGGATGAGCCACTGTCGAGAAACTTTTCTAGATCTTGAATTTCTTGCAAAAATCATGGAACTCTTCACTTTCAAATTGGGTTCCATTGTGTGTGATTATCTTTTGAGGCACACCATACCTGCAAATGACATTCTTAGTTACAAAGTTTATCATTTCCTTAGAGGTAATAGTAGCTAATGATTCAGATTCAGCCCATTTAGTAAAATAGTCAACAGCGACAATAGCATATCTGATTCCGGATTTTGCAGTTGGCAAAGGCCCGATGAGATCTATTCCCCAAATAGCAAATGGCCACGGCCTGACCATCTGTGTTATCTCAGTGGAAGGTGCTCTTGGGATTTTTGCAAATCTCTGTCATCGGTCACATTTTCGGGCGTAACTTGCGGCATCATGGTTAATATCTGGCCAAAAATACCCATAACGGTGAATTTTCTTTGCTAAAGTTTGACCACCTGAATGATCTCCATACTCTCCTCCGTGTTCCTCAGTTAGAATTGTCTCAGCTTCTTCCTTGGTCACACATCGGAGTAATGGCATTGAGAATCCCCGCCTTTGCAATCGGCCGTCTTGAATTATATATCTGGATGCTTTTCTTAACAACTTCTGCCGTTCTTTTGAGTTTTCTAGTAGAGAACCGTCGTGCAGATATTCCAATACCCGAGTCATCCATGATTCTCGCTCCTGTGATATGGTCATGATCCAGCTAATATCCATTTCATCAATGCTTAGAGTTGACAGGACTTCCACAGGAACTAATCCCAATAATTGAGCTTCACCAGTGCTTGCATATTTGCGAGGGAATCTGCCTTCATGCTTTCTTCTCGGGGTATATGGTTTATCGTATAATGGTCCAGGTCATCGAGAAGCTCCCAGGCTCTTGAAAAGTAAGCGGGCAGATTTCCTCCTTTGGTTTGAAACTCTTTCCTGACTTGACACACAATAAGTTGTGAATCACTGAAGATCTGAAACATTTTTACATTCAACTCCTTAGCAGTTATCAAACCAACAATAAGAGCTTCATACTACGCTTCATTGTCTGTCGAAGGGAATTCCAATCTTAAAGCATAGCACAATGACCGCCCTTCAGGGGTTTCAAGCACAACCCCAGCCCCGGAACAGTAATCGTTTCTTGCGCCATCAACATACAATTTCCATCGAATTGGGGAATTACCAGTCACTATTTCCTCACAATCACCTTTGCCTGTACATTCTGCGATGAAATCTGCCAAAGCTTGTCCATTGATTGCTCTCCGGGGATGATAAGTGATGTCATATTAACTGAGTTCAAGATTCCACTTCAAAAAGCGACCCGAAGTCTCAGGGCGAAAGAGGACTTGGTTCAGTGGCTGATCAGTGAGGACTTTGATTGGATGAGCTTGAAAATATGGCCTCAATTTTCTTGATGCGATCAGTAGACAATAGGCAAGCTTCTCCAACTTTGAATAATTCATTTCTGCCCCAGTAAACCTTTTGCTAATATAGTAGACTAGGTGTTGAATTTTGGCGTCTTCTCGCACCAGTGCCGCACTAAGAGCATTAGCTGAGATCGCCAAGTATACAAAGAGATCTTCACCATTGTCGGGCTTAGAAAGTATGGAAGGAGTTTCCATATGACGAATCAACTCATCGAAAGCTTTCTGGCACTCTGGAGTCCAGTCAAAGTTTTTCCTTCCTTTCTTCAGAGCATCAAAGAATAGAATGCATTTAACAGTAGCTTTGGAAATGAATCGACTTAGGGCAGCGACTTTTCCATTGAGACTTTGCAGTTCCTTCAACGTTCTAGGAGCTTTGACATCTCTTAAGGCGGTGATTTGAGCAGGATTAGCCTTAATGACCCTAGTGCTCACAATGAAACCCAAGAACTTTCCAGACTCCACCCCGAATGAACACTTCAAGGGATTAAGCTTCATTCCATACTTTCGTAGGACAGTGAATATTTCCGCTAAGTGGTCCATATGATCTACTGCTCTCTTCGATTTAACCAACATATCGTCAACATAAACTTCCATGGTCTTTCCAATCTGTGGCTTGAACATTGCATTAACAAGTCTTTGGTAAGTTGCCCCTGCATTCTTCAGTCCGAAAGGCATGACTTTGTAGCAGTATAGACCAACATCGGTTATGAAACTCGTGTCCTCCTGATCCGGCTCATGTATCAAGATCTGGTTATATCCGGAGTAAGCATCCATAAAAGATAACAATTCATGTCCCGCTGTTCCGTCAACCAACTGGTCAATCTGGGGAAGCAGAAAACAGTCTTTAGGCCAGACCTTGTTTAAATCTGAAAAGTCGATTCATACTCTCCACTTTCCATTAGCTTTCCTAACCAGTACTGGATTTGAAACCCAATTCTGATAAGTTGATTCTCTGATAAAGTCATTCTCCATGAGCCGATCCACCTCTTCTTTCAATGCCGCTGACCTCTCGGGACCCTGGGTTCTTCTTTTCTTCTTCGCAGGTGTAAACTTCAGATCAATATTCAAAGTATGTACTGCAACTTCAGGTGACAATCCACACATATCAGCATGGTTCCAAGCGAATACATCCAGATTTGCTTTCAGGAATGATATTAAAATATTCTGAACTGCCGCACTAAGTTGTGAACCCACATTCAGCACATTGTTTGGGTCTTTTGGGTCAACAGGTACTGGTACCATTACTTCCACTGGCACCACTCGATTCTCCCTTGCACTGGCTTTTCTGGGATCCATTTTTCTTTGTGCTTCGCTACATTCGCCAGAACAGGGTCCGCCCTGTAATTGCTACAAGGTTGATTGTTTGATGCGGGCTGGGGCGGCCGCATCCTTTCCCATCTCTCTCTTTCTTGCTTCACGTAGTTCTATCAGATAACATTCCCACCCCGCAATCTGATCCCCTTTAACAACACCAACTCCATTATCTGTGGGGAATTTTATGGTAAGGCACCACGGGGCGAGGATTTCTTTAAAGGCTGCAAGTGTTGGACGACCTAGGAAGGCGTTGTAAGCAGAAAATTCATCAACAATTACAAAAGTCTGCCTTCGAACAACCTGCTTCTGCCCCTCGCCAAGTTCCACGAATAGGTCAATAGTCCCAACTGGCTGCTTGGGTTCCCTAGTAAATCCAACGATCTTTTGAGATGAGGCTTGAACATCAGCCATTGGGATCTTCATCTGATCAAAAGTCTTCTTCAAAATAATATAGCAAGATGCACCACAATCAACAAGTACTCTTCTTACAATAGCTGGCCCAATGCTAGCAGAAATAACCAAGGGATCTATGGTAGGGGCTTCAACACCCATAGAATCCCTGACTCTGAAGATAATGTCATCATTAAAAGTTTTCTGCTGCTTCAGAGGTGCAGCATCTTCCAACACAAAAACATTCTCCTCTGTTGGGGTATATTTCAATGCACGAGCGTACCGTTCCATCTCACCCCAGCTTTTTCCAGCCGGGTGAGGTCCTCTTGTAATCACATTAACAACGGGCCTCTCTGATTCATGATCTGCTGCCTTTTCACTTGAGCTAGGACGATGACCAGGAGCCTGTTGTCCTTGAGTTGGCGAAGTTGGGCCATTCTTGTTCCTCCTTACATATTGCTGGAGCTTGTTTTCTTTCAGTAGTTCCTCAATCAACTCCTTCAAGTGACGGCACTCTTTGGTATCAAGCCCGGGTTGGTTGTGGAACCGGCAAAACCTTCCATTCTTCTCGGCTTTCTTATTAACCCTTTGCTTAGCTGGTGCGGGGAATTCGACTGTGTCTTTGTTTGCAAAGTAGATGTTTTTCGGGGTATCTGTCAGAGGGGTGAAGTTGAAGGGACGACTTTTCTTTGCATCTCCTTGCTTCCTCTGACCATCACTTCTCCCCTTCTGATTGCCAGATTCCTCCCAATTTGGAACAACATTACTATTTCCAGCCCCTATCGACACTACCTTAGCCGGTGCTTGGAGGCTTTCCAGGCGCATGAATTCATCGGCTTTCTTATAAAACTTGTAAAGCGAATACGGTTCTTTCATTTTCAACCACCTCTCGAACTCACTTTTCTTATCAATAGCCTTCATCAGTTACGTCAAAATCATTCTCGGCTCTGCGTTGTCTACTTCAGCCAGAGCTATATTGAAGCGATTCAAGAAAGCTCTAATGGATTCTCTAGGATTCTGCTCCAAGCTGGATAATGACATTATATCTTTCGCCTTCGAAGCGTACAATCTGAACTGTTCCTTAAACTTTCGAGTCAAATCAGAAAATTGGTCTATCGACCGGACCGTCAGTTTTGTGAACTAGAGTAGGGCAACTCCTTCTAGGTACACCAAAAAATATCGGCATTTGATCTCATCTGAAGCTCTGGCACCAGTCATGTGCCAATCATACTTGTACAGAAATTCATTAGGGTCACTTGTCCCCTTATAAGCCGGTGTGGTAGGAGGAACAAACTTCCTAGGAAATTCTGCTTTCAAAATCCTTTCAGTGAATGGAGTCTTTCTCGGAGTGAACCCCCATTCTTTTTCGTCTTCCTCCCTTTGCATACTTTCCTTCATGATTTCTCGGACAATCCCTGAGAAATATTCCTCATCATTAAGGGGCTCAACAGGACAGGCATCGGCTGATGTGCACGTAAATGTGCATATTTTTATCATCATATTTATTCTTTTTAAATTAAATAAATGATCATATTGGGTATTTTAACTTGTTTAAACAAAAATTCATATTATTTGAAATTGTCACATATTCATCTTCGTCCAAGGGCAAAATGGTCATTTGTGTGCATATATTTCTTTGAGAAAAATTAATTGAAAATTTGTATATATTTTGTAGGTATTTAGCTTCTCATATTAGTGGGTTCATGAAGAAACATGCATGCACAAAATGGATATAAAGGAATGAAGATGGAAATAATTCAAAGTGAAGATCATGGAGGACCCCACCTACCCACTACCTAATGTACAAATTAAAGGCTAATGCACATGCTAAAAGATATTTAAAGCTTCATGCACATTTAAGTGGGTGGTTATTAAAGCTAATGATAACTTGGCCACTAAACTTCCTCCAAGGGCATTTTGGGTACTCCCCAAAAATATGCATTAGGATTTCTAACTTGTGTAATGTTAACGCTAAAATTTGAACGCTAACACCCCGGTGTATGAAGTGTAATTGTGAAAGCACCACCCGACAGCTCGGGAACAGATTATAAGCAGATAATAGCGGGAAAGCAGTAAACAACGGTAATTTTATAGTGGTTCGGCTTAAGAGAGAGCCTACGTCCACTTTGAATATCTTTATTAACGATTTGATTACAAGTCGATGCAATTACACTTTGATTACAACACACTTCGAATTACAAGTGACTTAGAACAAGTAGCTTAAACTTCAATGTCGATCAAAATCTTCGAACTCATGTTGGACATGTATGATTTCTTCGTGAAGTTCCTTGAGGCGTTCTTTGTATCTCAAAAGCTTTAAGTGTTGAAGTAGTTCAGAATGCAGCAGAGTAACGACGCTTGGAATGAATGAGCAAAAGTCCTTTAAATGTTGGAGGTGGCCATGTATTTATAGGCAAATTTCTGGGCTGGAATTGTTGATCAAGTCATGAGTCGTGACCGACTCAGGATGAACCGTGACCGACTCACATATCACGAGTCAGCAAGCAGTGGCATAGATGAAATGGCATTGAGCTTGTTCCTCGTATGCTTATGTCGCCAGCGACTTATGATAGGTCGTTAGTCACCTTGAGTCGTTGGAAACCCTGAGTCGTTGGAAACACTGAGTCGGTCTGCCCCATAAACCACTAACTAGTTAAACCACTCTGCTCCTCTAAGGCATTAACTCGTTGAGTCGTTGATCCACTGAGTCGTTACGAACCTTGTGCAGATGAGTCGGTCCAGTCCTTGAGTAGATGAGTCGGTCCAGTCCTTGAGTCGCCTCATATGAGCCGTGAACTTCGTTGAGTCAGTAACTCACTGAGTCGGCCTGTCTCATGAACCGTTAACCTCCATGAGTCGTTCCATTCCTCTAAGTTGCCTTGAGCCTTAGCTCGTCAGCCAATTGAGTCGCTACCAGTTGAGTCGGTCCTTTCCTTAAGTCGCTGAAGCCCCTTGAGTCGTAAATCCAATGAGTCGTTAAAGACCTTAAGTGGATGAGTCGGCCCAAGTTTCAACTCGTTGGCAGAACAGGGTTAACATTTGCCCCTCGAAGTACACGCCTAACTCGTAGGTCGTGTGCTTCGACTTATCTTAACTCGTGTGCCAACTCAAACTCTACTACCCGAAGTTATAAAAACCTGAGTCGTTCCCCTTTTCTTCTCATTCCCCAACCTTTAAACCGTGTCTGCCATTAACGCACATTCAAGCTCTCAAAGGCGATTTTGACCAGATTCTCCATCGATCATCTCTATCATCATATTGCGTAAGCGATCTCGCTCTCCTTGCGATTTTCGATCATCCCTAGCTTATGCGCCCCATCTCCATCTTCGATTTTCCCCTTTGAGCCCTGCGAATTTGGTTGCTTTGGTCATCAATGGACTTAGGGTTATCTTTTCTGATGGTTTACGATTCGAGGCGGTTTAGTGGTGCGATAGAGCTAGGATTGTTGATTGGGAGCTTATTGGATTAATGGGTTAGGAATTAGAAGGTTCACGGGATAGGAGGGAGACGGTTCATGGGTTAAGAGCTAGAAGGTAGACGGGTTTAGGAATTGTATGGTAAGTTGGCCAATCAGAGTGGAGCATTGCCTCAAATGCGACTCAATAATTCTGGACGACCTAATATCCTTTGCGACTCAACTCTGGACCGGCTTACCAGTCCTCACGACACAAGTCTTGAGTCGGGGCCGAGATAGGACTTGGAGAATTTTCTCATAACTTTGAACTGAAATCTATTCCCTCTTCTATGCCTTACGACTTAAACGCTGCCGACTCAAAGTGTTGATAACTTAAAGCATAAACGACCTAAGCCGCCTTATAACTTTTAAATCGTGGGTGAGTTAACACGTTGAACTGTCTCGGGGCATAATTCTGACTTGAACTTTAACTTGGATTGCTGAAATATACTGCCTGAATATTGATTTGTTTGGACTCTAACCTGTTAAACTTTGTTGCATATTTTAGTTTTACAGATTGCTTCAATTTGCAAGTATACAACCTGCTTAATACAATAATCACAGAAAATCTGGACGAGTATACTGCCATTGATTGCCCACATCCAATGACAGATTAGTCAATAGAAGATAATTAGCTTAAATAGATTGCGTGAATGAATTGCTTTAAATCAACGAATTCAAGTAGAGTTCTAAAGCAACATTGAACTAGTCAATTGAAATTGACCGGTTTGCACCAACACTATACCTGAATTTTTAAATTAACAAGTCCTGAAATTTGGTAATCGATCAATTGTCAACTAGCTTAACTTCAGTTATATTTACTTGTTTATTTTCATTAGTTCTGCACAACACTTCACACTTTTAGGAAACGTGCACCTTCACATTTAAACATCCAGTTGCTTATGTAGAATGGCTTCTCAACAAGAAGAATCAATGGGCCAGGCTGAAGAAGTCTTCCCAATAGCTAACCCATTAAATAACCCTCCGGAGAGAACTCCCACTACTCTGAATCAGCGGGTGTTCAACCAACTGCACATCCAGTTTGGTATTGCTAAAGCTGATGCCTTACTCCTGGGGCCAAATGATACTGCACATAGGCCCACTCTCGGCTTTATCGCTGTCAATCGCCAAATGTGCTTGAGCGGTGCCATCCCACCTTTCAACGACTTTCTTCAGCAGTTCCTGCTTCGATTATCTATCTCTCCATTCCAATTGCACCCCAACGGCCATGCCATTCTGATGGGGTTATGTGTGCTATTCAGGAGAGTTTTGGACCGATTACCGAGCTTTGGGGAAATCTGCTACTTCTGCTCATTCACAAAAATTAAAGATCATCCCTCTATCGTAGTTATAAGGAGTGCTCGAAACCGCAAACTCATCACTGATCTTCCTGATAGCGCTCATGGATTTCTAAATCAGTATTTCTTCGTTCGCTGTCCTCCAGGGTTTTATGCCATCTGGAGAGTAGGAAGTAAGATTTCCTGTTTTAATTTCTCCATTCTTGAGCTTTTCGAAATCTGAGTTGCTAAATGCTAACTTCGCTTCTTCTTTTTTTGTTTCAGCACTTCCTCCTCCCCCTAGAGATCCATGTTATAAGCAAATTTTTGAAAGACTGAATGCTGTGGCGGCAAAAGAGAGGAGTATAAAGTTTTTGTTAAATGATGAACTTTTACATCAATTTGGACTCCTTCACCCTTCTCGTTCGACTCAGCTTTGTGAAGTTCCCGATTCTCCAGCGAAGGCTGAAAAGCTTATGCCAAAAGATCCCTCCACTGAAACTTTACTGGTGAAGTGCCCCACTCTCACTGATGTTGCGGGGCCGTCTAGCAATTTGACACTTGCCCCAGTTATCGAAGAGGAAGAACCTCCACGATCTTCCGGGAGATCTGCTGACGAAGGAGTTGAGAAAGCAATTCCCAAAAAGCATGATGGTGATGATGTTTTTGAGGGGTTGAGCGACCTAATTGTGACTTCACAAGAACTTTTTAAAGATGATGTTTCCAAAACTATATCTTCTGTAATCGAGGCGACATCTTCTCTACAACAAATGTCAACTCCTTCTACTCAAGTTATCACCACCTCTACTCCACAGAGTGGTCTGTAGCTTGATGCGTGTAGTTTACACATTACACAACACTTAGGATTTTTCAGCACTTGTTTGTGTTTGACTTCTTTTCTCTAAAGGCTTTTAAGACTTGTCTTTTTGCCTTTCAGATCCTTCAATGGGGCATAGCGGCAGCGGCTCTTACTATAAAGACTTTCAGCGCTATGGAGGGCATGGCAACTATGATTACAGACGCTACCTTACTGGTCCCAGAGAAACCGATGAGCAGAGAGCTGCTCGAAAAGCTAGAGAGAGGAGAGAATATGAAGAACGTCATGAGAGGGTAGATGTGCGACATGAGTCTTCTTCAAGAGGCGATGACTCCCACAAACGTAAAACACATGATGGTCGGGGGAAGAGCCACATTGTTGAGGACCCGAGCAAGAGGGCCAAACCTAGTGAGAAGCACGCCTCTGCAATATCTGAAAAGTTTGACGCTCCCATCTCTATCGACATTCCTTCCAAATCCCCTGCTCTTGAAGGAAGCGCTATTCAAACACTTCTTAATAGGCCTTCATATCGTGTTGAAAGGGGCCCACCGACCCTACAGAGCCGATTCCCGAATTGGTGCTTAAAGGGGATTCGCTTCGATCTTGATTTAGTTCCCATCGACAAAGAAGCCATGTACCAGAATCTTGATGTCGTCGGACTCGATATTGAAAGAATGTCTGGATGGCAAAAGCTTGTTGATGAACTTCAAAGGGTCAATCGGGCCAATATCGAGGCGATGCTAACTATGGAGAATGATAAGTCGGAATGGCAGAAGATTCTTGACCAGCACAACATCGAGATGAAAAACATAACCGAATATAACGAGAAACTTGAAGCTGAAGTCAAGCAGCTTAAAGACGATCTTACCACCTCTTCTAACACTTACACTCAAAGAGAGGAGGTGCTACAAAAAAAAGTGCGGGATGCACATGCTGGCCAAAGAGATGCCGAAGCTAAAGTTGAGAGGCTAGAAGAGGTCGTAGAGAATTACCGCACTGATGCCGCTCAGTTGCGGAGTAAAATGAGCGCCCAAGACATGGAGATTGAAGCGTTAAAAGCTCAACTTGCTAAAACTGAAAAAGAACGAGATGAGGCCATGGCTGGTAAAATCGCAGCTGAAGAATCTATTCAAGCCATGGAAGCCAAAGTCAGTTCAACTCTATTCGACTTTTATTTGCACAGCGTCTTGGGGCATGGCAGTCTCTCCTTTCTCGGTCCTAAATACGAAATCACCTTGGCTGAAGTGTGGGAAGCTGCTCTCGACATGTTCAGAGGCGTCGGGTATACCGAGGAAAAGCTTGAGGCGCGTTACCTAGATGAGGAAACTTGCGCTGCTCTTGCGAAGGGAAAAGAGCAACTCGCCAGAGTGCGGACTGGGATGGCGGAAGAGGAACATTCTGGAAAAGAATTACCACCTACTACCTCTGAACGTCCTTTAGTTTCTCTTCGGGTTGACATCACAGGTTCCAGTGCTCATTCCCCGCCTCCTACAAGAACCGGGGTAATTACCCCTACTGATGATGAGGCTTTGGAGGATATTGGAGCTCAAAATTATGAGATTGAACTAACGAAGCAAATATCTTCAGGTTATTTTGACATTGGTCCGATTCAGGTGGATTGCCTGCTTGCTCCTCAAAAGTTTGA
Organism: Allium cepa; assembly: GCA_030765085.1. Classification (NCBI taxonomy): domain Eukaryota; kingdom Viridiplantae; phylum Streptophyta; class Magnoliopsida; order Asparagales; family Amaryllidaceae; genus Allium; species Allium cepa. The sequence continues at coordinate 789,517,929 of CM060937.1, read as the reverse complement.
TGAGCTTCTCGATTACTTCTTGAATCTCGACGAACCCATATCTCCCTTCTTTTGGGGAGATACTAATATTTTTAATTTCTCTTCTTCTGCAGTTGAAACACCAAGTGATGTGCAAACTTCGCCTCCTCCGGTTATCCCTCCTCCATCTCTTCAGGTGGCTCCTCCTTCTGCTTCATAGCCCGGGTCACAAGAGGAGCAAATTGAGGCTCTTCATGGCTTAGATGACCCTATCGCTTCGCAAGAGCAGAAAGACGAGGGACTTGAAGGAGGCGAGATCTCTCCGGAGCGGACTCCTTCTGATGACGTAATTTTGTCTGCTCTTGTTACTCCAGGGAGTGAGTCTTCTTCGAAGAGGAGAAAGAAGCACGGAACATCGAAGAGGATGGGGAAGAAAATCATTGCTACTGAAGAGGAACCGAAAATTGCACCAGTTGCACCTCCCTCTCCTTCTTCCCTTATGACTACAGACCGACCTGAAAAGCTAACCATTCGGCCGGGTAAAGGGTCTAAAGGTGGCAAGAAGAAATGAAGATTCCAGCTTCTAGCTTCTTGTCTTTTGCATGTACTGGTCGAGAATTGTGCGGGTACCGGCCCCTGCTTTTTATTTTGAAACTTGTATCTGCAATACAATTGAATAAAATGATCCTTTATTTGTACAGACTCCTGTTTGAATTTGAGAATGCATTTATTATTCATTTTTGCACAAGTTTATTTATATGATATTGCAGCGGGCTTATGGCATGTTGTTTGAGCATTACTTTCGCCGATGTCGGCTATACCATATTGTATATAACTATACCACGTTGCCCCCATACCATAAGCTTGCTGCAATATTTTTATATTTCGAGGGGACTTGCACTCTTATTTTCTGAAGAATAATTATTTCATTCTTGAAGAAATTTTTCGTAGAGTACAACTCCCTTCATATAACTTTTTACGCTTTGTCCTTCGAAGAAATCACTTTTTTTCTTTTGCTTATGTACACACTTTACCAAGTGAGTTCTTCTATGAGGTAAAGCGGGTCTCTGAAGGATACTTTAACTTTTTTTTTTTTGAGGAAGATTATTTTCCAGAATAGGTAAATCACTCTTCCTTTGAAAGTTAAAGTGTGCCTTTAATGAGGATTTTTTTTTTTCGAAACATAGAAAGTTGTACCTCTGAGGAGGGATTTTTTCATGTTTCAACACTTGGAAGTTTTATTTCAATCTTGGTGAAACGTGTACCTCCAAAGAGTTGTGCCTTTGAAGAAAGCCTTTTCACGTTTCAACACTTGGAAGTTTTATTTCAATCTCGGTGAAACGTGGGCTTCCGAAGAGGTCTATCTTCTTGATTGTGTCTCCGAGAGGAGATCTTTATTTTGTTTTGCATTTCAACTTTGGTGAAGTGAAATTCCGAAGAGCGGTTGTAACACTTCAACTCCTAGTGAAATGGACCTCCGAAGAGGGCTTTTATTTTGTTTTACATTTCAACTCTGGTGAAGTGAAATTCCGAAGAGCGGTTGTAACACTTCAACTCCTCGTGAAATGGGCCTCCGAAGAGGGCTTTTATTTTGTTTTACATTTCAACTCTGGTGAAGTGAAATTCCGAAGAGCGGTTGTAACACTTCAACTCCTGGTGAAATGGGCCTCCGAAGAGGGCTTTTATTTTGTTTTACATTTCAACTCTGGTGAAGTGAAATTCCGATGAGCGGTTGTAACACTTCAACTCCTGGTGAAATGGGCCTCCGAAGATTGCCTGGAAGTTACTCTCTCATGGTTGGAGGGTCATGACTCCTCCAATCTTTTTTGGTTGAGTAGAGAACTTTCTTTTTTACGGCATATGCTTCGTTAGAGGTCTTTATCTTCCGAAGAGTTGTGCCTCCGAAGAGGACTTTAGTTGTTCCTTGTCCATTTGCTTATGCCTTTTCAGTGATCCTCTATAATTTTTTTTCTTTTTTTTTAAAAAAAAAAAATTGCACTCCCTTCTCTTACAAGTAGCTTGTTTAATCCAAAGAAGAGTACTTCACTGCTAGGCCAGTTCACGAGTACGGGCATAAGCTTCTTAATTGGATGTTTGTTTATTCAAACTCCTCAATTTATTAGCTAAAGCCCGTTTTCGGCGAAATCATTAACCGTTCAATTGAAGCACTTCTTATCTAGGATTTAATGCTCGGGAATTTTGCAACTTGGAATTTGTTTGTTGAATGATAACAAGAATCACTTGGTCTTGTAATGTGCAAGTTTTGTTTTCGTTGCCTGCAAAAATTTAAATGGACATTTCAGTAATACATTTAATGTACTTTTCATATCGAAAATAAAGCAAACATGTAATAATAATAAGGAACACAAGATTTATTGTGGTTCGGCCAAGAATTTGGGCCTACATCCACTTTATAGTCTTTCATTATTCACTTGCATTAGTTTTACAATCGCTTTCAATTACAGGAATCATACATTCATAATTCTTTTTACAACATTTCAACAAAGCTATCAAGTAAAGTATGGACGCAAGTGATTGCTGTTCCAAGCTCTTGGAATTTGATCTCCTTCGACAGTAGTGAGTTTGAATGTGCCGTCCAGAAGCTTTTGACCTATGACATATGGTCCTTCCCAATTTGGCCCAAACACACCTGTCGCTGTCATAGTTCTCTTTAGGACTAGATCTCCAATTTCAAAGCTGCGTTAGCGAACTTTGGAATTGAAATGTCTGGCTATCCTTAGCTGATGAGATGCGATTCTGAGCTCAGACTCTTCTCTTTTTTCATCAAGGAGATCTAGTGCCTCAAGCTGTAGTTTCTCATTCTCCGCTTGATTGAAATCGATTCTTCTATGTGAAGTGACCTCTGTTTCTACCGAAATCATTGCCTCTGATCCGTATGCCAATGAAAACGGAGTATGCCCAGTCGCAGTTTTGTGGGTAGTTCTGTAGGCCCATAGTGCCAGCGGTAGCTTATCGACCCAACCACCTTTTGCTCTTTCAAGTTGCTTCTTCATGGTTGACTTGATAATTTTATTTACGGCTTCCAATTGCCCGTTTTCCTGCGGATGGGCTACTGCTGAGAAGCTCTTTCGGATTTTGAATCGCTTGCAAAAATTAGGAATTCTTCACTTTCGAACTGAGTACCATTGTCTGTAATTATTTTTTGAGGCACACCATATCTGCAAATGATACTTTTAGTCACAAAACTTATCATCTTTTTTGAGGTGATAGTAGCCAGTGGTTCAGCTTCTGCCCACTTAGTAAAATAATCTACAGCAACAATGGCATATTTAATTCCAGATTTGGCAGTTGGTAACGGTCCTACGAGGTCTATCCCCCATATTGCAAACGGCCACGGACTGACCATCTGTGTGAGTTCAGTGGAAGGAGCTTTAGGGATTTTGGCGAATCTTTGGCATCTGTCACATTTTCGAGAATAGTCTGCCGCATCTCGATTAATTTCTGGCCAAAAATATCCGTATTGGAGAATCTTTTTCGCTAAAGTTTGACCACCTGAATGATCACCACATTCTCCCCCATGCACCTCAGCTAGGATTGTTTTGGACTCTTCCCTGGATACACATCGAAGTAACGACATTGAGAATCCCCGTCTGTATAATTGGCCATCCTGGACTATATAGCGAGAGGCTTTCCTCGGTAGCTTCTTTCGTTCTTTTGAGTTTTCCGGTAAAGAGCCATTGAGAAGATATTCTGTTATTGGAGTCATCCATGATTCTTGCTCTTGAGACACGCTCATGATCCAATCAATATCCATCTCATCAATGCTCGGAGTCGACAGGACCTCCACTGGAGTTAACCCCAGAAATTGAGCTTCGCCTGTGCTAGAATACTTTGCGAGAGAATCTGCTTTCATGTTTTCTTCTCGAGGAATGTGACTTATCATGTAATGATAGAAATCACCCAGGAGTTCCCATGCCTTTGACAAGTAGGCGGGCAGATTCCCCCCTTTTGCTTGGAATTCCTTTTTGACTTGGCATACAATAAGCTGAGAATCACTGAAGATCTGTAAAGCTCGGATGTTTAGTTCTTTAGCAATCCTTAAGCCAGCGATAAGGGCTTCGTATTCTGCTTCATTATTTGTTGAAGGAAATTCCAATCTTAGTGCGTAGCATAATGATCGACCTTCAGGGGTCTCAAGTACAATTCCGGCTCCAGAACAGTAGTCGTTTCTTGCGCCATCGACATATAACTTCCACTGGATTAGGGAATCGTCGATCATTTCCTCCTCACTGTTACCCTTATCTGTGAATTCTGCGATGAAGTCCGCTAAAGCTTGTCCGTTGATTGCATTTCGGGGATGATAAGTGATGTCATATTGACTGAGTTCAATATTCCAATTTAGAAGACGGCCCGAAGTCTCAGGGCGAAACAGGACTTGCTTTAAAGGTTGATCAGTGAGGACTCTGATAGGATGAGATTGGAAATATTGCCTCAACTTCCTAGAAGCAATTAGTAGGCAATAGGCGAGTTTTTCCAACTTAGAGTAATTCATCTCTGCCCCAGTGAGGCTTTGCTGATATAGTAAACTGGATGTTGAATCCTCTTGTCTTCTCGTATCAGCGCTGCACTTAAAGCATGAGATGATACTGCCAAGTATATAAGAAGATCCTCGCCACCGCTAGGCCTAGAAAGTATTGGAGGCGTTTCCATATGGCGAATCAATTCATCAAAGGCTTTTTGGCATTCGGGAGTCCAATCGAAGTTTTTCTTTCCTTTCTTTAGGACGTCAAAGAATGGGATGCATTTATCTGTGGCTCTGGAAATGAACCGACTCAAGGCCGCGACTATTCCATTGAGACTTTGTAATTCCTTCTTTTTTCTAGGAGCTTTGACTTCCTTTAAGGCGGTAATTTGAGCTGGACTAGCCTCAATGCCCCTAGCGCTCACGATGAAACCTAAAAACTTTCCGGATTCCACTCCAAATGAACATTTTAAAGGATTGAGCTTCATTCCGTATTTTCGGAGGACTGCGAACATGTCTGCTAAGTGTTCTATGTGATCCACTTCTTTCTTAGACTTTACTAACATGTCATCGACGTAGACTTCCATAGTCTTGCCCAATTGCGGTTTGAACATAGCCTTAACATGTCTTTGGTATGTTGCCCCTGCATTCTTCAGCCCGAAGGGCATAACTCTGTAGCAGTAAAGACCAACGTCGGTGATAAAGCTCGTGTCCTCCAGATCTGGCTCATGCATCATGATCTGGTTATATCCAGAGTAGGCAGCCATGAAAGATAACAATTCGTGTCCCGCTGTTCCGTCTACCAGTTGATCGATCCTGGGTAATGGGAAGCAGTCTTTGGGGCAGGCTTTGTTTAGATCTGAAAAATCGATGCACACTCTCCGTTTTCCGTTGGCTTTCTTAACCAGCACTGGATTTGAAACCCAATCCGGATAGGTAGATTCTTTGATAAAATTATTCTCCATGAGCCGATCAACTTCTTCTTTTAACGCTGCCGACCTTTCTGGACCTTGAGTTCTCCTTTTCTGCTTCACAGGTGTAAATTTTGGATCAATATTTAGAGTGTGTACTGCAACTTCTGGGGATATTCCGCACATATCGGCATGAGTCAAAGCAAAAACATCCAAATTTTCCATTAAAAAAGATATTAAGATATTCTGAATTGACACATTAAGTTGTGAACCCACATTCAACATCTTGTTTGGGTCCTTTGGGTCAACATGTACTGGTGTTGTCATTTCCACTGGTACCACTCTATTCTCCCCTGCACTAACTTTTCTAGGATCCATCTCTTTCCTTGCTCCGCTGTGCTCGCTAGTGCAGGGTCTGCCCTGTAATTGCTACAAGGCTGGTTCTTTGATACGGACTGGGGCTGCCGCATCCTTTCCCATTTCTCTTTTCCTTGTTTCTCGTAGCTCTGTTAGATAACATTCCCGCCCCGCATTTTGATCCCCTTTTATAACTCCTACTCCATTATCTGTGGGAAATTTAATGGTGAGGCACCATGGGGCCAGAACAACTTTGAATGCTGCGAGAGTTGGATGGCCAAGGAAAGCATTATAAGCAGAAAATTCTTCAACAATCACAAAAGTTTGCTTGCGGACCACTTTTCTCTCTCCTTCTCCAAGTTCCACAAACAAATCAACGGTTCCTATCGGCTGTTTTGGCTCCCCAGTGAAGCCAGCGATTTTCTGCGATGAGGCTTGCACATCAGCCATTGGGATCTTCATTTGGTCGAATGTTTTCTTGAAGAGGATATTGCAGGATGCGCCACAATCTATGAGAATTCTTCTGACAATAGCTGGCCCGATACCAGCCGAGATGACTAAGGGATCTAAGGTAGGAGCTTCAACAACCCGCGGAATCCCTGGCTCTGAACACAATATCATCATTGAAAGTTCTTTGTTGCTTCAGGGGCATAGCACCTTCCAAAACAAATACATCTTCCTCAGTCGGTACATACTTCAAAGCTCGGGTATACCTTTCCATCTCACCCCAGCTCCTGCCTGCTGGGTGAGGTCTTCCCGTAATGACATTGATAACAGGCCTTCCGGATTCATGCCCTGTAGTCTTTTCACCTGTCCTGGGTTGATGAGCAGGAGCTCGTTGCCCCTGACTGGTCGAAGCGGGATTGCTGCTATTCTTTTCCACAAATTGCTGCAGCTTGTTTTCCCTTATCAATTCTTCAATCAAAATTTTCAATTGGCGGCATTCGTCGGTATCATGACCAGGTTGATTATGAAAGCGACAGAACTTCCCACTTTGCACAGCTTTCCTCCCGGTTTTCAGAACAGGAGGTTTAGGATATTCAACAGAATCTTTAGTGGTAAGGTATATATGCTCCGGTGTATCTGATAAAGGAGTATATTCCGATGGTTTGAAGGAACAAGGCCTCTTCAGATTTTTCTGTTTCTTTCCATCGTTATTTTCCCGTTTCTATCCTACAGATTCGCTCTTGCGCGGAGCAGCAATGTTATCTTCAGCTTTTTCTAACACTGCCTTTACCGGTACAGGACAGCTTTCCAGGCGTATGAACTCATCTGCTTTCTTGTAGAATTTTTCAATGGAATTTGGTTCCTTCATATTAAGCCATTTTCCAAATTCGCTCGACTTGTCGATGGCCCTCATCAGATAGGTCAAGATCATCCGTGGTTCTGCATTATCTACCTCGGCCGGCGCTATATTAAAGCGATTCAAGAAAGATCTGATAGTTTCACCTGGATTCTGCTCTAAACTTGACAACGACATAATATCTTTGGCTTTTGAAGCGTATAGTCTGAACTGCTCCTTGAATTTCCGGGTTATGTCAGAAAACTGATCTATAGACCGGACTGGCAGCTTGGTGAACCAAAGCAGAGCTACACCTTCCAGGTATACAGGAAAATATCGGCACTTTATTTCATCAGAAGCTCTGGCACCTGTCATGTGCCAATCATACTTATACAAGAATTCGTTCGGATCACTTGTTCCTTTGTAAGCTGGAAGAGTTGGAGGAACGAACTTCCTTGGGAACTCAGCCTTTAAGATTCTTTCGGTAAACGGGGTTTTACTTGGAGCAAAACCCCATTCCTTCTCATCTTCATTCCTTTGCATGCTTCCCTTCATGATTTGTCGAACCATTTCAGAAAAATATCCCTCATCATTTCGAGCTCTAGATCCACCAATTTCAGGAAATGTCCACTCAAAGGGACTAGCAGCCCTCTCAGGAATGTTTCTTTCTTCATCCTCATGAATGTTGCCAGCAAAGTTCCTTTCATTACCCGTTGGTTGACGGTTTACCCCAAGCAAGTCGTTCAACTTATTCAAAATTAGGGCATTCTGGGCGTTCTGAGCTTCCAATTGTGCACTTTGGGCATTTATCTGCTGGTTCAGCCCTAAGATTACAGCATCCAACTCCGCTTTTCTAACTCCAACAGGTGGAGTGGCTTGACTAGGTACTGGGGAAGCGGAGGTTCCCTCTTGAACATTTCCAGATCTAACAGATCTACTCTTTCTCCCTGGAGCCATGATTTCAGATAAACTTCTAGTCTTCAGAGAGGTTACTTCAACAAACTTTTGTGGAGCAATGATGACGGTTTGCCTGAGTTCAGTTCTCAGTGAAAGCACCAAAAATGTTAACTCTAAAATTTGAACGCTAACACCCCGGTGTATGGAGTGTAATTGTGAAAGCACCACCCGATAGCTCGGGAACAGATTATAAGCAGATAATAGCGGGAAAGCAGTAAACAACAGCAATTTTATAGTGGTTCGGCTTAAGAGAGATCCTACGTCCACTTTGAATATCTTTATTGACGATTTGATTACAAGTCGATGCAATTACACTTTGATTACAACACACTTAGAATTACAAGTGACTTAGAACAAGTAGCTTAAACTTCAATGTCGATCAAAATCTTCGAACTCATTTGGACATGTATGATTTCTTCGTGAAGTTCCTTGAGGCGTTCTTTGTATCTCAAAAGCTTTAAGTGTTGAAGTAGTTCAGAATGCAGCAGAGTAACGGCGCTTGGAATGAATGAGCAAAAGTCCTTTGAATGTTGGAGGTGGCCATATATTTATAGGCAAATTTCTGGGCTGGAATTGTTGATCAAGTCATGAGTCGTGACCGACTCAGGATGAACCGTGACCGACTCACATATCATGAGTCAGCAAGAAGTGGCATAGATGAAATGGCATTGAGCTTGTTCCTCGTATGCTTAGGTCGCCAGCGACTTATGATAGGTCGTTAGTCACCTTGAGTCGTTGGAAACCCTGAGTCGTTGGAAACCCTGAGTCGGTCTGCCCCATAAACCACTAACTAGTTAAACCACTCTGCTCCTCTAAGGAATTAACTCGTTGAGTCGTTTATCCACTGAGTCGTTACGAACCTTGTGCAGATGAGTCGGTCCAGTCCTTGAGTAGATGAGTCGGTCCAGTCCTTGAGTTGTCTCATATGAGCCGTGAACTTCGTTGAGTCGGTAACTCACTGAGTCGGCCTGTCTCATGAACCGTTAACCTCCATGAGTCGTTCCATTCCTCTAAGTTGCCTTGAGCCTTAGCTCGTCTACCAATTGAGTCGCTACCAGTTGAGTCGGACCTTTCCTTAAGTTGCTGAAGCCCCTTGAGTCGTAAATCCAATGAGTCGTTAAAGACCTCAAGTGGATGAGTCGGCCCAAGTTTCAACTCGTTGGCAGAACAGGGTTAACATATAAATACCCCTTATGTTTCATGTAGCCATTCCTCCTCTTAGTTAGTTAGTTTTAGTTTAGAAAATAAATCAAATCTCTCTTTCTTTCCATGGCTACTTAGCCATTTCTTCTCTTATGTAATTCTTTTTTTTATGCAATGTTAATTATTGTTTCTTTTTAATTACATGTTCATTTCCTTTTGTGCAAGTAGTGTAGATTTTCCTTTATGCAATTAGAATAGTTGTCTTTTCCATTAGCTTTCATTTTCCTTTTTTTTTAACTTTCATGTTGCTTTCTACATTTGTTCATTTGATAACAAATATGAGAGCTTAATCCTTACAATTTAGGGTTAATGAAGCTCTCTAGTATGTAGATGCAACATTTTGATGTTTATATTCTCTTTTTGTGCTTTAATGGAAACACTTGAAGTGGTTTAATGATGTTGTTTAGCTTTGAATTTGATAGTCTATGTTGTTCATAACAAATAGGCTATGCTTAAACAAACAAAACACAAATTGCCTCTTCATCTACATATGATTATGGCAAAGAAGTGATTGTTGAAATTAAAATTTGATGGATTATATTTCTAATTAATAGTTAATAAGCCATGCTTAAAATAGATTTTGCTTTCAACTTTGTTGTCATATTTTACGAGATTTAAAAGTGCATTAGTGGTTGTGTTATAGTTTGATGGTTTGTATTGAGCTAATTAATAGCACAAATATACCATACTTATGATAAGCACATCAACTAATTCACTAATGACAAGAAAAGAGAGATCATAACTTCATTTTGTTGATTTATATGATCTAGAGAGTGGATTTATCTCTAAATTGTTCTTTTAACTCTCATATTTTTATCTTTTTCTTTTGCTAGTTTTTGTTAGTTTCTTACATTTTTAGCTAATCACACTTTCAAGTTTGGTTAATTTGATTGAATAGAATTTTAAAATCATCAATTCCCTGTGGATCGACCCGTATTCGCCGCGTGCTACATTCGTACACCGTGCGCTTGCGGTAAATTTTATTTCAAAATTCGTTCTACGGTTTTCTAAACCGATAGAATTTCCGTCGACGAACACATCTTCTCAGAAGTTTGCCTTAACAGGCGTTCACGGATAGTTGGCTGTTGTCCCGATCCTCCAACTTGGGGAGGTGTGTCTTTAATCGGGCCAGCTGCCCTTTGAGGAACATCTCTTTCTTCCACATCATGAACATTATCAACAAAGTTTGGTTCGTTATTCACCGGTTAACGGTTAGCCCCAAGCAAAGTGTTCAACCTTTCCAACATCAGATTGGTTTGGGCTTCCATCTACTGATATAGCCCAGAAACCGCAGCATCCAATTCTGCTCGCGTTACTCCAATAGTTGGAGTTGTTTGACTTAAAGGAGGAGAAGTGGCAGTAGTCTCGCGAACATCGTCGGATCCAACAGACTTACACTTTCTTCCGGTGGCCATTATTTCTGATAAACTCCTGGTTTTTAGAGACATTCTTTCTACAAATTTCTGCGAAGCTATGATGACAGTATCCTGAGTTGGGTTCTCAGTGAAAGCACCAAAAATGTTAATGCAAAAATCTGACGCTAACACCCTGGTGCAAGTAAAGAAAGTGTGAAAGCACCAACCGATGATACGGGAATCAGAAATAAGCAGAAAAATATCAGAAAAACAGTACAAAGACACAGTTTTTATAGTGGTTCGTCTAATAGTCAAGCCTATGTCCACTTTATATCTCTTTTTGCTGACTCAAGTACAACTTATACAACTTTCTTCAATTACAACACACTTTAGACTAGTAGTTCAAACTTTGATGAAGAATAATCTTTCGAATCCATGTTGAATGATGTAGATTTTCTCTTGAAGTTTGTCGTAGTGTCCTTGGTGTTTGGAGTGCTTGAAGTGCTGTTTTAGTTGAGAAAACGACAGAGTATCGGCGCATCGAGAATGAGCCCAAAAGATCCCCCGAACGTTGGAGCTCACGCTGTATTTATAGTAGTTTCATGGTCACAAGTCGTAGGTCGGAAGCTGCGACTTAAAGCAAGTCGTGGGTCGAAGGCTGTGACTTAAAGTAAGTCGTGGGTCGAAGGTCGCACCTAAAGTAGGTCGTAGGTCGAAGGTCGCGACCTAAAGGAAACGAGCTACAGCCCATTCTAGTTGCACTTGGCTCCTCCTGAGCGGGTTAGCAGGTTGCACGCGACCTAGGATGGGTCGCTGATCTCTTCTGGGTAAGTGGAGCGACCTAGAAGAATGTCATAAGATGCAGCGACTTGCGGAGTTGCCTCGGCCTTGTTTAGGTCGTGTGCGACCTTATGAAGAGTCATGCGGTCTTGTACTGGCTTAACCCGTTAGGTCATAGATCGCTGACTCGTTAAGTCGCTGGACCAGTTGTAACGACCCGGAATTTTGGGCAATATAAATTTAATAACCCGTGTTAATAATTTAACTAGTTGATAATTTTCTTCATAATTTTAATTTAAATTTGGCTAATTTATTCTTTTTAAGGTTAATAAATATTTAATCTGTTAATGGTAATCAATATCTTTCTGACAATTTAAATTTGATAAGAATTGTTTTTCAAAGCTAATCAGATTTTATTCTATTTATAACATATACATTTGATATATATATTGTGAATAGAAGAGTTTTTGTTTTAAATTAAAGATTAATTTAAAATAAAAATTTACATATATGTATGTATATGTTATAGTTTGATATTGTTTTGAAATTTAATTTTAATCCATTAATAATTTATATATGAATGAATAGTAATTTTAAGCTTTGTTTTAATTTATATTTTCAGAAGTTAATTTAAAGATTAATTCATTTGTTTTAAAAATATAAGATAATTGTTGTTTTAAAAATATGATAGTTTAGAAAGGATTTAAATCAAAGTCTTATTAATGTTTTCTTTAAAGTGTTTAATTTAAATGGTTAAAAATGTATATGTATAATGTTTTAGATTTTTAACAATATGTATAAGAAAATATATTTGTGTTATATTTAGTTTTAAAATATTTCCTTTAAAAAAAGAAGTTTGTATTTACATATGTAAGTACTCATTTATAAAGTTAAATAAAAATGTAAGTGTTTATTTACATTTAAATTTAATAAAAGTTTAAATAGACTTAAAGACAAATGAAAACACATTAACACCTCTTAGAACACTTGTAAGAAGATTTAGGAATTTAAATGACAAATGTAATTCTTATGGGACAAGTGGCAACATATTTTAATAAATGTTTTTAGAAAAAGAAGAAAAATTTATTTTTCTTTTTCAATTCCAAACATTTTCCCTTGTCTTCACTTCTTAACCAAATTAATGGCAACCTGGAATATTTCCTCAAACCGGAGATTCATAACCCCAAAAGCTATTCTGCAAAAACAAAAGTAAATCTGATGTTCTTCTCAACAAAGATGAATTCAAGTTTAAAAGCTCCTCAGACCCAAAACTCAATGATTCCAAAACCTAAGATTTTCAAACTAAAAGCTAATGAAATTGCAAATCTGCAATCAACCTACAACTGCAATCTGAAATGCTAAAAAAAGATCAACATCTGTTTCAACTTCAACTGCAAGTTTCAACTTTTAATCAACTAAGCAAGTTAAAGAAATCTGTAAACAATAAAAAGTGACAGGCATGCAGCGAGTTTCAAACGGTTTTCAAATTTAAAAAGTTCAAACGTGGGCATCAAAATCTGCTCTGCACATTCTAGTAAGGTGGGTAAATTTTATTTTAAAAACAGTTTTAAATTAAATCTGAGATTGAATGATGTTGCATGAAAATTTGTTTGATAATGAATATTTGTTCATATGAATGTCTGCCGTGTTTAGAATGTCTGGAACAATAAAATAGGTTCTGTTGTTACAGTTTTTTCTTCTTCTGTTTTTCCTCTGAAATTCAATATCTCCTTCTTTATTCATTTATAATATGTAATTTGCAAACAATAAATGATTTAGATCATGTAACTTCACTGTTAAAATCATTCCAGATGGTTAAAATAGATATTCATATTGAAATCTGTAAAATAACAGTGCAAACTAAGTTTTTGTTAAAAATCAACTATTTTAATTTTCAATTTGAAGTACATGCATGTAATCTTAATAGTAAATCATGAATTTTGATATGAAATTTGTGATTTTTAGTTGAGTCATTAGTGAGAATTTGGGGTTTGTTTGTAAATTGGGTTTTTGTAAATTGCCGAGAAACGACTTGATGATTTTAGCTAGGATTTGGTTTGAAGCAAGTATATGAGTGGAGGATCTAAGGAAAAATGTGAAAGCATTTTTCGATTGGGTGAATCGTTGGGATTTGAATGAAGTAGGGTTTGGTATGTTTTTGTTTTCGGGTTGTTTGTAGAGGCTGCTATGTATTGGATTGATGATCGAGTGTGATCGCGAGGAGGGGGATAGTGACGTGGTGTTGTAGTGATGCTCTAAAGGAGTTTCTGAAGATGACGGTGGCGAGTTCGTCAACGTCAAGGGGATTTTTGCGTTTGAGTTTTTGCTGTAGTTTTGAGGCGTATGTTCGAATTTCGATTCGAGCAAAAATTCATGGATCTGGGTTCACATTCGTGCTCACGAATGGATTTAGAATTAGGGTGGGTCGTCGCGGTGGTCAGCGGAGGCCGGAAGTGGAGGTGCATGTGCACCGTGCCTTTGTGCACAGTTGGGGCTGGTGAGTGATGTTTTGGAGAAGACGAGATTGTCTCGAGGTAGCTCTCGTGTTATTCACGAGGACGACTCGAAGAGGATGAAGCTGGGATTTGTCTTCGAAGCAGGCTCGGGTTATTGAGTGATTTACTCGAGTCATTTAGGTGATTGACTCATGTGAATTTGTTGTGGGTTTTGGGTTACAGTATAAGTTACTGAGTAACTTATGTTTGAATATAGGAAGGTAAGTATCATGTTATAAACAAGTTTTATAAGAGAACCAATATACGATGTTAAAATTTGTTATTTTGAAATAAATTTAAATCAAACCTTTAAAAGTGATAATTGAATTTATTTCAAGTTTAAAAATATTTAAAATGCTTGTTTGGAAATAATTATCGTAATAAAGCTTTAAAATTCCAAATTTGAAAGAGAAATTTGAATTTAATTATTAAATCAAAGTTTTAAGTCAAAGTTTTAAGCAATGTTTTAATAACAAATTTTCAATTTATATTGAAAATAAATTAGTTTAAAACTTGATAATTTTAAGTGTTTTAAATTTATGAAATGATTTGAAAATACTTTATCTCAAAGAAAGACTATTATTATGATTTTGTAAACCAAGTTTAATAATGTGTCTTTGAATTCATAAAAATTTAAATAATTCAAATAATTTATTTATAGAAATAAATAAGGTAAAATTATTTGAATAATTAACTTAAGAATACTTATTTGTTAATAAGTTAAGTTTGATTAAGATTTATTGTTTTCTTAATTTATTAAAGATTTTTCTTTAATATTAGATGTTAATTAATTAATTGTTTAATTAATTTTAAATAACTAGTTAATTACTTATTTAATTTTAAATAATCACTCAATTAAGAATTAATTAAGTGTAATTACTTAATAAAGTAATTAATGGTTAATAATTGTATGTAATTAAGAAGGTAATTACTATTGGAAGTAATTAGAGAAAATTACTCTTGAGAGTAATTAAGTAGAAGTGATTAATGGATAATCACATAATGTTATTAATTAAGAAATTAATTAATAATAATTAATTTGAAGTTAATTGGTTATGGAATAATAATTAATTAAAGAATTAAGAATTATTTAATGATGTGATTAATTATTTGTTAAATAATTAATTAAAAGATTAATTAAGGTTTATTAATGAATGTAACTAGAGATAATTACTTATGTAAAAAAATTAAGAATTAAATACTTAATTATTTATTTAATTAATCAATGTGATTAATTAATTAATAAATGTGATCAATCTAAGATTAATTACCAAGAGTAAATGATTAAATTGTAATTAATTAATAAAGTAATTAATTAAGGATTTATTTATTAATTTAATTGCTTAATAATTTCTTAATGAAGTAATTAAGGATTAGTTAATTGAATTAATTAATCAAAGATTAATATAATTTAATTAGAAGCTAATTAATAAGAAGTTAATTAATTGAGTAATTACAAATTGTTAATTACTGATTATGATTAATGGATGGATTAACTATAAGTTAATTAATTAATTAAAGTATTAGTAATAAATAAGAATCATTAATTTATATAATTAATGATATTAATCAAGGTTGATTAATATAAGTAATTAATTTAAGTGTGATTAATTAATTGTAATTAATTAAGGATTAATGCAATTAATTATAGGTAATTAATTAATGAATGATCATTAATTATTGTAATTAATGATAGTAATTAAAGTGTTAATTACTGAATATGGATAGGATAATTAGTTGAATGTAATTAAGATAATTAATCAAGAAAGATTAATTAGTAAAGATCATAGAGATGATTGATTAATTTATTTAGAATAATTAATGTAGAAGAATTATGGTAATCCAATTGATTAAGAGATAATCAATTCTGTTTTGGATGTTCGATTTATATGGATTGATTCATTAATATTGGATGATTGACTAATATTAAATGATCAATATTTGTAGATTAATATTGGATGATTGATTGATATTAAATGATCAATATTTGGAGATAAATATTGGATGATTGATTGATATTAAATGATCAATATTTGGAGATTGATATTGCATGATTGGTTGATATTGGATGTTTGACATTGGTTGATAATGGTTGATACTGGACATCTCTGTTATGTGATATGCTGCTTTGTGAAGATGAATGTTGTTATGAATCATCTCTTTATAATTATATGATTCATCTATTTATTTACATCATCCTGAATCTAAGTTAAACTGTTTAAACCCTTAAGTATAACTTGGACATTTAAAATGGCATTTGGTTTCGGTGAGTCCGGAATCGGGTTTCCATATTTGGATATCCGAAAACCACATCGATTCCAATTAAACGTTAGGTCGTGAATCCAAGTGGAGCAAGTGAAGACTCGAGGTGTAAGGGCTATACGTCAGTATAACTCTGTGGGCGATTCCGTAATGAGTTTGACGGAATAGTACTTATAGATTCGAGATGGTGAATCAGAGTGCAAGGGCTATGGTCCTTGACTCTGCGGGTGATTCCAATAATGAGTGCAACGAGATAGTGCCTTCGGTTTCTTCAAACCCGGAACGAACTTGTTTGGGTTGAATGCTTTCAGCACATCGTCAGGTGGACGATGAGCATATTCTAAGATAATGTGTCCTATAAAGGTAATCGTAACCTCAAGCCTCATCAACCGGGAATGGCTAAGACAAGGGAGGTGCAGCAAGGCTTCGTGGGTAGCTCCCACTGGAGAGCAAGATTTTCCCCTGTCTAGAAGTCCCTTTTATTCGGCTGTGTGGGCAGTTGGGTCGCGGCCAACTGCAGGGTTGTCTTGTTCGGGACTGTCCAGTAAGGGATGGTCCCGGCCTTGTGTTGCAGGGGAGTGGGAGTACTCCTCGGTACGGTGATCTTGGCCACGTAATGTGGCAGGAGGTACCCCAGTAGCCCTGCCATTGTTGGAAACCAATTTTCCCTACGAGACCCCACGATTTTGATTGTATTACCCACTTTTATGGCTAGTAGCTGGAATTTAATGAATGTAACAATTTCGGCTATTTCTTATTTACTTGAAAACCCTAGACACTATTATAGTATCACTGGATTTCCTATCAAATGTTTTGGTTAGCGTAAGGTAAAAACTTTTCCATGTTTATGTGTGGGAAGTCTTACGTGATACCTTTTCTTTTCAAAGGTTTTCTAAAGTTAAGCAATTTTAACCCGTTTACTCACACCAGACCCCTGTCTGACCCGAGTGTTTATTTTCTGTTTTATTAAACTCTTGGGAACTCATATTATGTATGAGTAGTCAAGTGATCAGGTTAGCTTGATGAGTTCTGGAGGAGTTATGGAGCAGGAGGCTTCGACGTGTAGATATATATTGATTTCCGCTGTGTATGTTGTGTCTGTATCTTGTATACTTGAATTGTATAGTTAGACAGAAGTTTTTAACTTTCTGTTATCTGTTGTTTAAGTTATGTACTCTGATGTAATGAGATACTATGTAATATTTATGAGATATATTATATTTTATTCGTTCCGTTGTGAGTTCTCTGATGTTGTTTGTGTTCTTCTTTCTCTTTCTTTTCTTCTTCTATCTCTTTCTTTCTTCAAGATGACGCGATTTTCTGGGAGTAGAAAGTCGGGTCGTCTCACCAGTAAGTCGCTTAGCCAATTTAGGTAGTTAGTTCGAGGCCGCTCTAAATCGTTCTGTGTCTTAACTCATGTACCGTTGATCTTCTTGGGTCGCTTGGACTGCTTCACTCTTAGGTCGCAGGGTACTTGTTTGTTAGGTCGCTGTGTTTCCTAGCTCGGTCATACGTTAGGTCGTTCTACCGTTCCACCTCTTAAGTCATTACACCTTTTAGGTCGTGCCACCTTTAGGTCATTAAGTCGCTTACTTCTCTAAGTCATTAGGTTGCCTACTCCCTTAAGCAGTTAAGTCGTCCCATCTCTTAGGTCGGTAAGTCGCTGTCTGTTAGGTCGCTAACTCGCTTCATACTTTAGATCGCCGTGCTTATGTAAGTCGCTGGGTCGCTCCAACTTGTTAACCTCTTTAGGTCGCTTCGGTTATTGAGTCGCTAGGTCGCATAATGAAGGATTTAACACAATTCAATTTAATCATCTATATATACACAGATAGATAATTCACATCATCACAATAGATAATCATTATTATCATCATAAACAGGTAATCCATATTATCATCACAACTTGATAATCTACAATATCATCATCAATAGATAACTCATATCATCAACACAATGCAACCAATGCATCCATATCACGCAATACTAATCTCATATCTGAGATTCAAACCATTTAAGGTAAACCAAATCATCCATACGTAAGCAATGATTTTATAATCACCATCTATAATTAATTTAAAATGAATTAAATTAATTACTTCTATCTCTAATTAATTTAAAGTGGATTAAATTAATTACATAATCTTTAATTAATTTAAAATGAATTAAATTAATTACTTCACCATTTAAAACTTGCTTACTTAACCATTAATTGATTACAAATCAATTAATAATTATCCTCAAATTAATCACCTTAATTAATCACCCTTGATTAATTATCTTTAATTACATTCAAGTTATTATCCTTTAATAAATTTTACAAATTAATTATCCTTAACCAAAATCAGTAATTAACCTTTAATTACTTCATTAATTAATTAATTATAATTAATTACATTAATGCTTAATTAATTACATTAATTAATTACTTCCTTGATCACTTATCATTGACTAATTAATCTTAATTAATAAATCATTAATTACATCATTAATCATATTAATTAATGACCCTTAATTAAATTTAAATTAATTACTTATCTAAATTAATTACATTAAGCAATTAACCTTAATTAAACCACAATTATTAATCATTCTTGATTAACTACATTTAGTTATTAACTACCCTTAAGTACTTCCTTAATTACTTCTAAATTAATTACATTTAATAATTAATTATATTTATTAATCATCCTTGATTAATCTCATTAGTAATTAATTACTCTTAATTAATTGCATCACTTAATTATTTTCAAATGACTTAATATATTAAGACTTAAATTAATTACACTAAGTAATTAATTATTAATCACTTTCACAAAGTAATTATCCTCATTATTAATTACACAAAGTAATTAATCCCAAAATACCATACTTCAATTAATTACCTCCAGTAATTTACTTAACTTAATTACTTCTCTAAGTAATTATTCCTCATTGATTACTTATCAACCCATTCAATGATTATTCTAAATTAATTAAACTTAATTAATTAATATAAACTAATCAAATAAATAAATTAATTACAATGAGTAATTAATAACTTTAATTAACTTCACAAAGTAATCATACTTAACCAAATTCCATAATTGATTATCTAAATTAATTAATCCAATTAATTGTCAAAATTAATTACATTAATTAATTAATAAATAATCACAAGTTAATAACCTTTATTAACACATCATCAATTCTTCAATTACCTTTTTCTAAGTAATTAAATTAAGTAATACTAATTACAAATTTAATTAACCTTAATTAATTTATTTCAAATCTTTAGTAAATTAAATAAATTAATTAATTAAATTATTTAAATTACCTTACTAATTTAATGAATTAAAATTCATAAAATCTTTAATTCACTTTAAAATAAAACATTTTTGATTAATGATTTATTATCATTAACAAAGTAATTTAAAACAATTTACTTTAAAATTTGTTTTCAAATTTCATTTAAAAATTTTAAATTTAAATTGAAAACAAAACTTAACTTTATCAAAGTTTTAAAAAACATTCTAGAACGTTTTTAAATTTATGGTAAATAATTTCTCATTTTATTAAAGGAATCTAAACCCATATTTATTTAAGATACAAATCATATTTCAATTATGATTCAATATCAAAAGCTGTTTAAACATTTCAAAATTTTAAAAAATTCTTTTATTTTCAAAACATGATTCAAATTTCAATCTTGTTTCCAGATTTAAACTTATGTTTAAATCTTCTACTCTAATTTTAAAACCTTATCTTAAAATTCACTTTAATTAAACTCCTTTAAAGTTGTTAAACATTTTAATTTATAAATTTAAATTGGATTTCAAAACTTGGATTCAAACTCAGTTTGAAAACCATATTTTAAATTTATGTTTTAAATTTAAGTTTTAAATCCTGTTTTAAAACCTTGTTTCAGATTTTATACAAATTGAATTGGAAATATACAGGTTTCCTGAAACCTAAAACCTGAAACCAACAAAATACCCAAGTTCCCCTTGTTTTACTTCGAGTAAAACCCTCTAAAACTTCGAGCAAAACTCCAATTAACTCGAGTATTACCCGAGTCAAAAAAACACAGCAACCCCCAAATCATCCACCTGATACACCAACCCACCTTGCACATGCACGGTGGCTCTGGCCATCTCCGGCCTCCACCAATACATCGAACAAGTCGACGTTCAACCCTGAAACCCATTACGACCATTGAAACCTCACTAGCATCACGAAATCAAAATTCGAACACCCCGAATAGAATCTGGAAGCAACAGGCAACCTTCACCAAACAGAAAAACTTTCCTCGTCCACGCTCCTCCGGTCAACGGAGGCGTTGGAACTCCATCCACCTTTTTTTTTAACATCCAAGCTACCCTCTCCCCAAATATTGTTGCACTCGATCGTCCCTTGACTGCGTGATGATCGAAATTCCCAGACCAGTTAAAAATTAGGTTTACAGACTTCGTCAACCTCCCATCGCCTCCACCGAGCCCTGTTCATCTTCCTGGCATTTTTGCCACACTCTCTGATCACTACACTACCTCCATCAAGAACCCCAAACCTTCTGATCAACTCGATCACCAAAGATTGACTAAAACCCATTTTCTGTTCAAATGAGTTCTGCAATCCCTATTCCTAACTAAACTATATGATTTTAGTTTTAAAAAACATCTTTTTGTTTAAGTTTTCAGTTTATAATACTGAATTTATAATTTATTATGTTTGAGTTTTTAACTTTTTCAACATACTCTGATGTTTCAAATTTTACAGAGTCAATCACTCATTTTACTTAATGAGTTTTTAAAGTAAACTATGGTATAATTAACATAGTTATTACAGAATCTAAGCCTTAAAAAAATATTTAACTAGAGCAAGAGGATTTTTTTTTAGAAATAGGACCTGGAACTAGAATCAGAGGAAGCACACTCACATGCATGCATGTATTAAACATCCAAATACACAGAAATCCATCAATATTCATTAACACAAACATATTTAACTTAGAAGAAAAAAAAAACATGCAACAGATTCACACTTAATCTTTTTAAGTTAGTAATGTTACTCACCTGATTTTTGAAAAACGGAGCACTAAATCTTTGAAATATTGTTTTTGAAAGCTTTTCTTCTGATTATAACCGAATTACAGGCTTTAACAAATCCATATTGCAGAAGACAAACCCAGATTCTTTTTTGCTTTTGAATTTAAAACTTGAATTGCGGATTCTCTTTAAATACCTAGGTTGAAAGATGCATGCAGAGTTTACCTGCTTTGATTTTGCATTTGAAAATAATTTTACAGAGGACTTGCTTGTTTTTAAAACTTGCATTACAGATTTAGGTTTAAAGAGGGATTACAGGATTAATATGCATGCTTGGTTTCTATTTTTGAGGAAGAGTTTCAGCTGAAAACATGTCTTACTTTAAAAAAATAGAGATTAGAAAAAAAGAAGATTGAAAAAAACATGTTTTTATAAGTGAAATTTATTTATTTAAAAATTGAAAGAAAAAATAAAATAAATAAAAGACACTTGTTACATTAATCTCTTAACTCTAGTACACTTTTCATTACACCCCTTAATGTAATAACATGTGTCTTAAGTAATTTTATTTGTTTTTATTTATTTTAAAAGCAAATGAAATCCTCTTTCTTTATTTGTTAATACTTATGCATAAATTATTTTCATAAATAAATGTATATGCATTTCTTTTAAAAGAAAATGAAATGAAAAATTTATATAAAAGTGGAAACTTACTTATAAGATTTATATATGTTTATTCATTTGAATTTTCAAAATTAATTCAAATTCAAATGCTATTATTACATTTAAAAATCCAACCACAACTAATTCATATTAAAATATTAAATTTAAAAATAATAATATTGTCTTTTAAAACATATCTATATTTATACATTTATCATTATTTGAAAATAACATATTTATTAATTTAAATAATTTATAAATGAAATTATAAATTACATATCTTATTTAACATATTTAAATGCATTAATGTTTTAATATATTAATGGTATTTTAAATTTACTTATATAATTCAAATTATCAAAATGAATATTAGAATTTAAAAACAAGATTTTATTTGTTTATTAAACTATAAATCATAATTTATCTATCTACAATATATAAATATATATATATATATATATATATATATGCATTATAAATAGGAAAACATTTTATTTGTTTTTAAAAGATAAGATTCACCAATTAAACATCTTTTTAATTGGATTATTCAGTCAAGTTAATTTATATTAACAAAATTTTGTCAAATCAATTTAATTTTAAATACAGATTATTAAATTGATATTGCTAAAATTTCCGGGATATCACACCAAGCTTGGAGATCAATAATAGTTTCAGAGCCCTTGAATGGTTTCCCACCGAAGTTGGTATAATCGTTGCACAAACGTGCAAATCCAGACTTAGGATGAGTAGGTTCCGAAGTAGAACCAGCTGCCTGAGCATTCTTTACCAAATCATGAAGCTGTTGTGCAGTCATAAAAACTCCATCTTGGAGAGTAGCTCTAGGTTGACTGGCACTGGGACGGCCTGGTATAACCATTTCTCTTCCTTAAGAAAGAAAGAAGTGGAAGAAGATTATTCACCAAATGAATATCAAACATTCTTGATAGGTGAAACAAGGAATCATAAAGGAAAATAGGACAGAACGGTACAAAGATCCGAATAATATCCTAAACACGACTCCTAAGATGGACTTAGGACAATGATCCTTGTTAAATTAATCTACTTTGTTTCGAAGTTTCGCTCTGATACCAAGCTGTGACGCCCCGCCTCTATACCCACACTAGCCAAGAACACTACAGAGTAATGCTATCAACTAGCACGGAGAATAAGGCTGATGAGGAGCGACCATCCATGTAATTTCTTTGTGTGAGTACCGATATGTCAAATAGTATAGCATGCATAGGAAATTCGACATACCGTTGAAAACTCAAAGCTACCACACAGTGGCTATATATATATATTCTTCGAAAACAAATATAGAAATAAACATAACACAAATCAGTCACAGACATCCATATCACAAAGGCGGAAGAAGATATGAATATAACACATGAAAGTGTACATCAAAGTAGTGGTCTGAAAGATCCACAATAACACAATAGAATAGCCATAAGAGCTATACAAAAGAATAAGTATACATCATAGAGTCTATATCTCAAATGTATATATCCAAAAACTACTAATCTGAGTAGTTAGCCAAAAGTCAGAGTAATCCCAGAAGAGAAGTCAAGCAGAAGCACCTGTAACATCTCGGTCTGACCCGAGTATTATTTCATAAGAAAATAATAAACGGACAAGTCTAGCTATAAATATCAGATGATATGATACAGAATAAGAAATATGGTATAAACATATAACAACCATAATGTCATATTATGATAAGTATGTAAATGAACATCAACAAGAGATGAATCAATATCACAAGAATCTTCTCAAAGATAAAAAGGGGTATCATACCCTAAACTTTTATTCACAAAAAGTCAATGACACACTAATTCACCAATGCACAAAAATTGATAAAACTTATCAATGGAAATCACAAAAATTGGTGAAGCACAAAATTCTAGAAATCATCACGAGAAATCCAGAAATCACAAAAAGGGGGAGGCCTATCACAAAATGGGAGCATGAAAACTCACCAACACGTGTATCACAAAACAAGACGCTATCTCATGGTAGCTAACCATTAATTTTGAGCCGAAGCTCCACAAG
The DNA here is from genome assembly GCA_030765085.1 of Allium cepa. Classification (NCBI taxonomy): domain Eukaryota; kingdom Viridiplantae; phylum Streptophyta; class Magnoliopsida; order Asparagales; family Amaryllidaceae; genus Allium; species Allium cepa. The sequence goes on along the minus strand of CM060937.1, from coordinate 789,494,147 downwards.
AATGATCCGAAGACCGTGGGGCGCTACCCCCCATATGTGATGTAGAAACATCACACAAACAGGGTTTAGTCTGCCCCGTAGACGAAGAGACATCGCACAATTGCTAGTCTAAATCACAAAAATGATCATAACTGATCATAAAGAAGTGTCAATAACACTAAGCTAGTAAATATATGAGTTTAGCCTCATGTCCCATAACCACTTGCTTAACTTAATATTTACGAAAAAACTGTAGATCTTCACTAGGAAATTGTCACAAAAGGTTCAATCGAACAAGTTCAAGAATTAATCAACGAAGCAAACGCAAGCGTTTCATACAACTTGTTTTACTAAGCCGTTTAATTCAATTTCTTATACGAGTGAGGTAAAGGTTTGTATATACTAATAGATTAGAAAACGATTTTAGGAAAAATAGCTTTGTAATAAAATAGAGTTGAAATCGCATTGATGAAAGAGTTTTGGTATTTACTACTAGTACCGAAACCTTTATATTTTTAAAGTGACAAATCACAAAAATGGTTGTAGAAACAACAAGTCACAAAAATCCACATTCGAAGACGTGAATGAAAATCCAAGGAAATCAATTCCCAAAAACCATCAAAGTGTAATTACTCTTACGACCTAACAAGGCCGAACTAAGGTGCAAATGACCTAAAGAGTTGAAGCAGGCCGAGCTACGCAAAGTCACGACCTAACGAGGTACGACCTAATGTATAAGTAAGGCCGAGCGACCTAGTGGATGGGTCAAGCGACCTAATGCCTTAAGGTGGTGCGCGAACTAGAGGACGAGCAACTTAAGGTGGTGCGCGACCTAAGTACAAATAGGCCATGCGACCTAAAGAAGTAGCGGGGCCAAGCGACCAAACCAATTAAGGCCAAGCGACTTAACAAAGGCAAGGCCGAGCGAACGACCTAAGGATTCGCGTGACCTAGTGGAACACGTGACCTAAAGGGGTACGCGACCTAATGTTAAACAAGGCCAAACGACCTAAGGGTTCACGCGACCTAGTGGAACATGCGACCTAAAGGGGTATGACCTAAAAGCGAATGACCTAGCGACTCAAAGGCCAAACGACCTAGTGCTGTAGAACGAATTAAGGCCGGGAACAGCCTAAGCTCCGTGTGACTTTTCAACAGAATGACCTAGGGCTAGAAATTGAAATATGCAGGCCGAGACTTTTCAACACAACGCGACCTAAGTCCAGGAATTTGCCAAAAACACTAAAAATTGGAGTTTTTCGCCAATTCGATTCAAACCAAATGCAAATGTACATGCTAAAGTGATAGGAATTCATTCCCAACAATCCAAGATAGTTATAGACAAGAATGTGAGATAAAAATCTCACCTTTGCACCAAAAATCAATGAAAATGAAGCTTAAAGCAAGAAAGAATCAATCTCTCTTCAATCTCAACACAAGAAGCTTGAATCCAATGTCTTCTCTTTGAATTTGTAGTTGAATATGGATTTGCAAGAGAACTTGAGCTTGTAATTTTAATTTCCCATTCCACTCACCATTTTTAATGAAGCTTGAATGTTTAAGCAAATAGAATGAAGTTATGAAGAGAAGGGGTGAAGGTTGGGTCTAATAAGCTAAAAGCCCAAACCAAAGCTTCACGTGAAAAAGTAGTGAAATTCCACTAACTCGAAACATATCAAAGTTTAAACTTAAAAATATTGCAACGTCATTTTGAACTCAATGGAAGTGGTCTCGGTCCTAATTTGACCGTTTGCAAAACGTAGATTTTCGGACTAAAATCCGACTAATGATAAAATATTTAAATATAAAATCGATAAATATGCGGGTTTTTACAACTCCCCTCTCTGTCATTGGAAAATAATAATTTCGGTGATGGCGGCCGCATCATTGACATTCATTTTCGAGTTTCGAAAGGGGAAGGCCACTGTAATAGTTTACTGCAAATTTATTTTGATAAACAAATATAAAGTTTAAATTGTTTTAAATATAATTGGATATATAAAGTGTAAGTATATACATTTATCTATTATTTTAAAACGATTTATTAATAAAACCCGGTATTTAATTCTTAAGATTCCATTAATTAATAGTTTCAATTAAGGGTAGTAAAATGGAATATAACTAATTTATAATTGAAACCTCTAAAGGAAATAAGAGATTTAATGCTAACTTACAAAGTAAATAAAAAGAAAATTTAAATTTGTAACATATAAAACAAAGGAAAATATGATTGAACATTAAACTAATTAAAGGAAATCTAATAAACTTGTATAACTTTTAATTACATCCTTAAAAACATATTTATAACTTACCAAAAAATATAAAAAATTGAAATATTAATAAGAAAATGTAATGGAAATTGTACAGGTAAAGTAGGTAATGAAAGTGTTTAATAAATTGCTTTATTTATACGAATTGATGTTATAGAGTTATAAACTTAAGTTGTAATTGAAATGTTACTATAATTAAATATAATAGAAATGTAAGCGCTAAGTAAGTAAATGTAATTGAGAAATGAATGAATGTAATGCTAATAAATAAATAAATGAAAATGAAAATTTGCTAGTAATATATGTGAATTAAATGAAATCATTAAATGAAAAATGAAATCAAACAACAAAGGTTATGAAATGAAATTAATAAGGATGAACTTAATCTATTGTTTGGATTTTTGTTTGTTTTGGTTTATAGTTGTTTGGGTAAGAAAACTTTATATTTGTTTGGATGTATAAATAACCAATTTGGTTCCATCGAAGACTGTTGAGTAAATGGTGCACTTAGTAGTTTATTTTTCATTCTGGACGATTTAAAGTTTTGAACCCAAATAACAATTTGTTTTGTTTGAGATGGATGGGTAGTTGAATTGTGTTGATTATATATGATGGGTGTATGTTGTGGTTGCAAGTGATTGTTGTTGTTTGATATTGATTTGTTTGTTTATGAGTGAAAAAACTTTAAATAATTCATTTTTATAATTATAAACGCTTGTTAGACTATATAAGTGAAATACAGGTTATGGAAGCAATTGCTACTGCTTTTGGTTTCATAAATATGCGTTATTTGCCCGACGAATAGGTACGTTTTTCGGATTACGGATTTATAGCCTATTATATTATTTTTCCCGAGTTGGGATATTTATTATTTTGAAAAATATATGTTGTATATTGTTATATTTGATATTATATTTTCTCCCGAGCCTCTCCGTACAAAGGAGACTCTGTCAAAATTTTCTTAAAAACTTGGACTTAGGAAATATTTTGAATATGTTTTCCAAACATTATTTATTTGAGTATAAAAAGATATAATAGTTATAAGATTGGTATATTTTATTTAAAATAGTAATTTGGTAAAATTTATTTGTTTATAAATTCATGTTTTAAGTAAGATATATTGATTTCCTTAATTTCTTTTCCCTTCTTTTCCTTTTCGGGGACGAAAAGTTTTGAGTGGGGGAGAGTGTTACGACCCGTAAATTTCGATAATTAAAATTGATTAAATTTATATGATTTTATAATTAAATGTAGAAGAAATGAAAATCCTATAATTTATATTGGAGCGAATGTTAGAAATTAAATGTTGCAATGGTAAATAAAATTAATTCTTGAAAGTTGGAATGAAATCCCAATAAAGAAATAGTGGAAAACATTTTAATTTGTTAATTTAATATGATTGTGTAATTAACACCGAAGAAATAAAATTGGAAATAGTATTAATGAAATAATGACTAAAATGAATTGCAACTGTATAATTGTAAGTCAATTGTTAATAACCTGGATGTAATTACAATAAGTGAAACAATGTAAAGGTTATAACTTGGTTGCAAAATTTATATACGAAAGTGAACGTAAAAAAATGAATAAGAAATGCTAATTTTATTCATAAAGTAATAGTTGATGTAATAAAAGAATGGAACCTAGATGAAAGGATTAATGAGGTTTAAAATCTTAATTTGTGTGTGCATTAATTTAGAATGGGATACAAAAGGTAAATTAATAATTTAAAATGTTGACATTTCCTTTAAGATGGAAAATTTATAATTGATTCATAATAAGGAAAATAAGTAAAGATTCAAATGAATGAATTTATTTGGATAGCAATTGACAATTAATGAATTTATATAAAATAGTATGTTTTAATCGATTGAATAAAAACCAATACTCAGTAAGTAACTATAATATTTGGAGTGGAAATAATAAACTTATAAATGTGTGATTAAGAGTTTTGACAACAATTATTATTAGTTATATATATATATATATATATATATTTAGTTCATTAAATTGAATTGGAAATCAAATTTTGCAATTTAATGAGATTAGTTACTATATTAGCTGATATTAGATGAAATTGGGAATTTTTAGCGCACTATGATATAAATCATGATAATTATACCATAAGATGAAATTGATAGAATAACAAATGGAAAGCAAATTAAATTGAATTATTTGTAAAGAATTAACTTACAAATATTACAAAATGTATAATGGTGACAATTGGTATTGTTACCAATATAACTGATCAATTTCAAATAAATGTCAATAAAATGTTACATTAATGTGGAATAAGACAATAATTGTAGTGTGAACGTAATACAAAGAAATAGAAATGTTAATTGTATCCATAATGTAATGATTGCCTTAATTGTAACATACCGGAATTTTGTTAAATTTAATTTAGTAAATTATTTGAACTTTTAAATTTAAATTGCGAAATTTCAAGAAAAATAAAATATTGTTAATGTTAATATTATAAAGATGTATGGAATAAAATAAAATATGTGATAAATTACATGTTAATGGCTAAAACTTTAAATTAAAATATATTTTAAGAAAATGTTCATTTGTAATAGAATTTGTATAATTGTAAAATGACATACACTTAAGTGCATATGAATTATAAAACAAAAAAAATTGTTTAAAACAATAAAAATGAAATATGTACAAATTAAATTGTTTTTTTTAGATAAACCTTTGAGTAAACTAAAAAGAAATTCTGAATGTAAGTTATGATGTAACGATCCAGGATTTTTAGTAATTAAAATTTTAATATTTAATTAATTTTAAATATTAATAAGTGAAATTTATTAGTCGAATAATTTTATTTCGAATGATTGGATTTAATTGGATAATTAAATCGATAATTTAATATGTTAAATTATGGAAATAATTGAAAATTGGGTTAAATATGATTGGAAATGATTTGTAAAATTTTATTTTATCATATGGGAGTTAGAATGATATTTTAGAACTTTTAAAATCGAATTAAAAGTTAATTTGTGAAAATTGAATATTTTAATATTAAAATCGACTAGTGAAAATAGTCAATTTTTGAACAGTCTCAGAATTGAACGAAACCAGTTCCATTGAATCCGTAATAGTTAGTTATTATTGGATTTCAATTTTTGTGTCAATCGGAGTTATCGTTTGATTGTGGCAGCTCGAAACGCATCGATTTATTTTTAATTTTAATTTGGCGAGTTAAAATAGCCATTTTACAAAAAGTCTCGGATTTCGACGAAACCAGTTTCATCGGATCCGTAATGTGATATTATTGTAAGGTTTCAAATTTCGTGTCAATTGGATTTACCGTTTGTCCGGTACAAATTAAAACGCCAAGAAATCGATTTAAATCGGTTTAATTCAAATTGAACGTTTATAGCCATAACTCGCACAGATGTCCGAATTAGCTTCCGAAACCTATTCCATTGTGTCCGGAACATGGGGTAAACCCTAGAAACGCTGGTTACGGCGCGTAAATCGGAGTTCGGAATTTCCGGATGAATAGTGTTCGAAAATTTCTCTATAAATAGACCTAAATTCACAAAAAAATTAAAAAAATTAAAAACCTAAACCTAATCTATAGCCAGCCGCCTCTTTTATAATGGAAGGCCAGAAATTGTCGAAATTCATTCCTTAATCTCTCCAAATCCATTCACAATCAAGCGAAGTGATCAACTACAAAGATGAAGAGCAAGGCGAGAGCTTTCGATCTATACGGTGATGATGGAGTTTGGAGCATCAGAGGAGGAGCAAAGTGGGGCCGACCGTGCTTACTTGCGCACGCATTTCCAGGAGGAGGAGGGGGCCGAACTTCAGGTGGTTGGTGGTGGAGGTAGCTCTCGCGAAGGGCTTCGACATGGCAGTAATTTGATGAAGTTTAGTTGAGTATGGGTGTTGCAAAATTAAACCCTAATATTTGATAATGGGTTTGGGTATGCGGCAACAACCTGTAGGTTGCATACGTGAATGAAGGGGAGAGGAAGAAAGCAAGGTGCGATGGTGATTGCATGATGAAGGATCCTAAGGCCAAGATTGATTTAGGTTTATAAAAAGTAAATTATATGTTGTAATTGTTTATATAAAAACTCGTGTAACTTCAAATATTTGTAACTTTTTCATACGAGGTCGAAAACGCGCGAAACCAGTTGCGTTGGAATCGTATGGACGAGCACTACGCGATGAAGTTGGTTTGGAGTCGTTTGGAGTTAGTGAGAATTTTGGGTGAAATTAAACGTCCGTTTAATTTTATTCGAAATAAATCGCTAAAACGGAATTTAAAATCAAGGTGAGAATTTCTCACTCAATCGAATCAGTTTCGATTTTATTTTAAATAGTTAGATTTAAAATATTTGAATGCATGTTTGAATGTTGATTGTTATCTATTGATTGTTAAAATAGACATTATACGCCGTTAGTAAGCGGATGTTATTTATTAAAAACATATACCGCGAATATTTCATAAACAGTGAAATTGGTATTATATATAATAGCAATATATATATATTGGCATATATATATATATATATTGGAGTTATTGATTTCCCGCATTTTATGTTTAGCGGATGAGACCCTATTGCGCCGTTATTAAGCGGATAATATTTAAATCCCATATACCGCGATAATTTCGTACTGGAGCGAAATTGGTATTGTGCTAATGTTTTTGGATGCAGGAAAACAGGTTGGAGGGATCCAACTGGATTCCTCAACAGTATTTATTTGATTATGGATATTTTGATATTCGTTGATTATCATATACGATATATGATATCGTTGTTGTCGTGATTGACTATTTGGTATGTAGCATCATTGGACCAAATTTTGAAACTTTAAAATGATTTTTAAAGTGATTTTTGAAAAGTATACGTTTTATAAAATAATTTTGGAATTGATCCATTTTAAATAAATAAACGTTATAATTTTTAAAGTTATAAAAATTATGATTTTTGAGAAATATAGTTAAAAACTGATTTTTGAGAATATGATGCTAATGATTCTATAAAATAGTTTAATCGGGATTTTAGAATTTATTGTGAAAAGTTTAAAAATAGAATTTATGAAATTTATTTATTTTATGAATCAGAATGATGAAATAATAAAGGAGATTAAAGACGTCTTAAAGAATAATATAAATTGATTTATATTAAGAAATTTATAAATGGATATTTATAAATTGAAATATTGACATTATAAAACGAGTTTTTATAAGTGTTTGAATGAAGTGAAAATGAATTTCATAATTGAATGGAATTTATAGAATTTTAAACAGTGAAGTTATAAATGAAATTTTATAAACGGTAGGTTTATAAAATTTATAAAGTTATTGAAAGAATGAATTTGGGATAAATAAACAATCTTATGAGTTATAAGATTTATAGTTTGGGAAGTTAAAAGAACGATTTTGTAAAATAATCGTTTTATAAGTGTTTAACTTATAATGTGAACTTTTGTTTTATAATTGAGTTATAAATCGAATAGATTAATAAAGGAGATTTATAAAAAGGAGTTATAAAATAAATAGAAATGGAATTTATAAACATTGTTTTATAAATTCGCAAATGACTTATTTTGATAAGAAAATTGTTATAACTTATTTATGGAGTTATATTCACATTTTTGACTGTGAATAATCCTTTAAAATGAAATGTATATAAAGGATGAAATTGATTAACGTAGTATATTCACGTTTTTGAATAGTGAATAATGTGTTAAAGAAATGTTTAGATTTGATGTTTTAAATAGAATTAAAACGATCTAACGATGTTTTAAATTGTGTTGAGATTCGAAACCATAGATTTCAACATCTATTGTTGAAGTAGACGTTTTCGAGAAATAAAAGGAAATGGTGGACTATAGCACTATTGTTATAGTAAATGATTTCCGAAAGGAAATGTTTTGTATAGTATTGGGATTTATATATCTATTTTAATTTCGAATCCCTATACTAGTGATTTTGGGTTGTCGTAACGATGTTTTACGTAACATTCGTTTTGGCCCAAATAAATATGTTTAAGAGAATGATTTCCTTAAAGAATGAAATATATACTTAATCTCGATTTAAGTATATTGAATATTTTCCAAGTGTTGAAAATAAATAAAATTTGTGAATTACTTATGAATAAATAAGTATGGAAATGTTTTCCAATATAAAGTGAATATTTTGAGAATTTATCTTCTTGAAGATAAATTGAAATGAATAATTGAAATCGAATATTCATAGATATTTTGGAATATAAATTCACTATGGAATTTATGAATGAAAAGGAGAATTTGTTTAAAAATAAATATTGATTTATTTTTGAAGTGTGAAAATAATATATCTTGTAAAGATATTTTGGAAAATAAATAATTTGGAAAATTATTTGAAAACTGGTGATGTGTGCATATCCATTGATAGTTCAATAACCAACTATCAATATTTCCCTTTGAATGGGTAATTGATGTGATTTGTTTGAATGTGAATGCTACACTTATTTTTGAATAAGCGCTCACTATTCGGGTTAACCGGGAAAGGACCATGGGGTCGTATAACCCATTCCGAATATGTGATACGTCGTTGTGAATTGCATTGAAGACCGGTGTTGAAGACCGAGTATTTGTGAAAGCGATAGGATGACCTATCGTTTGTCTCTGCACTGGTTAGCTCCTGGTATAGAGATCTCCTAAGTGATGGGAAATTCGATCGGGATTGTGAATACCCGGATTGCAAGGTCTTCGTAAGAAGTGCCTTCGGTTTTGTTCGAGCCCGGAACAGACTTTTATGGATTGTATGTCTGAAATTACAAGTTGAGATATAAAGCCGATTTCTTTCAAATATATTTCTGTTGGTGGCGAAGAATTTATTCTTTTAGCTTAACACCCTTCTCTGAGACGTACGAGCTCAGAGGTTATATAGTTGAAGGTTATCAGCGATATATTCCCAATTTGGTAATGTGACATGCTGAGTGTTGCTGCAAATGATCATTGTGTTGATTATTTGTGATAGGATCGTTTATTTGATTGTCTATCCTGGTGATCATTTCTATGATCATTTGTTGACCCAAAGCATGGCTTTTGTATAAAGTATGTTTTTGTGGACGTGACTTCGTCGAGCCTCACACCCCGTGAATGGTCAAAACAGGAAAGAAGCAGCAAGGTTATGAGGGGTAGCGCCCTTTAGGATGTGTGCATTTCCTTTTGGAAAAGGGTGGCATCATGGTATGGAGCCCAGATATTTACTCATGTCGAAAACACTTTGTTATGATTGTGTGAATTGATTGCGAGCGCTCGGTGAAAGGTCCCAAAGGACCGGGGGATGGCATATTCGGTCAGTTGTTACTCAGTTAGGGGTAACCCGGCCTTGTGTTGGTAGAGATCCGGTTTGGTTCTCGGGGATGTCCATCCAGAGGCATTCTCATGTGGCAATGGGAAGTTCCTTGGCCTGATCGTTCGTTGGAAATCCAAAGAAACAATACGTGACTTGTACGGTTTTAGTTGTAGAACCTTCTTCCTCAGGAAGTAGCTATAGTAGGCATAATATAATGGTACCTATGCTGGCGAAGATTTATATTCTACTTTCGAAATGATTTTTTTTCCTACACTATGCAATAATAATAATATGAAATGTTCTTTTAAATGCGTATCAAGCATCTTTGACTATCATAAGGAGAAATCTTCTCCAAGTCTGCGTTTGCATTGTGTGTGTGGCAGGAGGCCTTATGGTAGTCTTATTTTTAAAAGCATTGCGAATTGACTTTAAAACTATTCCTCTATTTTTGATTTTAAAGATAAATAAACTGTTTTGAGTTCCCACACCAGTCACATGACTGACTTGGAGTTTATTGTTTTCCTTCCTAAACTCTGGGTGCCCACCAATTTCCACACGGGCAGTCAAGAGTTAGGTTTATCAGGATATTCTGGAGTTGCTGGAGGCAAGATAGATGGCATGGCGTATTACTAGTATATAGTATTTCTTTTTCCGCTGTTTGTTGTTGTTGTTGTATACTCTGATGATATGATGTAATGAAATGAAATGTATAAAATGTAAAAACTGATATAGTTCTTTGTTTAAAGATTATTCATTTATTATTATATGTTGTTCCGATGCGAATTGTGAGATTCTGATGTTGTTCTGTTGTTTTCTGTTCCGTTCTATTTTCTATTTTCTATGTTCTCTATTCTCTTTTTCTTCTATTTTAAAAATTTCTATTTTCTGTTTTCTCTTCCCTCTATTATCTTCTTTTCTTCTCTTCTTTCTTCTTTTCTTCTTTCTTAAAACCCTCAGTGTTCGGTTTTCCGTCGTTCAATTGCTCGGTAGTCGATAAAGTGAGTATCGATGTTGAATTTTCGGAAGACGAAGAATCGGGTCCTGACAATGTGGCATCAGAGCTTATGGTTAAGCGACAACCATGGTTCTGTTGGGTATTACTCATTAGAGATAGAGTCAGTAGTACTCTAGAATGAATTTGAGTGTAATAATAGCTATGAGAGCGTATTTGTTAGTGAATATAAAATTGTTTTATATTGTGATGGTTGGTTTATTGAGTGGCATATGAACTTTCGTCAGCGTGGTCCGCAAGACTATGCCGAAGGGGTTTCTAAACACTTGAATAGAACAATTCGGCACAATATTGATTTTAAATTGGGTAAATGAAATAATTTTACCTTGATTATATTATTATATGTAAAGGAATAATTTTTCAGAATTATTAAAGTGTATATAAGTTGATTGTTTAGTTGTTTGAATAATCTAAATTGAAGAATAATTGTATAAGCAAAAGAATTATAAGAATTGAATTATAATTAATGTGATTTACAATTGTGAAATAAACTTATATATATGAGAAGTGAAACTATATGGATATATTTATGAATATGAGTTGTAAATAAAATGTGAACTTAAGTTATATATATGAATTCAACTTTAGAAATTGAATTGAATTAATGGATTAAATGTTCATCAAATGAATGTAAATTAAGTTGATATGGAATAATGAGTTTAAGTGTTAATTCATTAAAATCTTAATGTTATTGGAAAGTTGAATAGTTGAATAAAAATCAATTAGTTAAACCAAATTGAATGAATATAAGCAAAGGGAATTTGGTTGTGATTAATAAACATTGGTTGTTATTTGATTGTTAGTTGATTGTATATAATTCATTAAGAGTTAATGAAATTGGAAGTTAAAGTAATTGAAATTCGATTGAAAGTAAACAAATTTGAATAGAATTGAATGTGAATTGGATTTAAATTAGTAAATGTTAACCAACTTGAATATGAATTAGTGAACATAAACTAATTAAAAATGAATGTTAGTAAAAACATCCACTGTATATGAATCGAATGTGATTTAAATTGAAAAACCAATTCATTGAATATTAATGAGAATATAAATGAATATTGATTTGGTTATGGATGTTAGTTGGTTGATGGTTGAATACATTGCTTTTGTTTCATTTGCTATGTGACATATATAGTTATTATGTTGATATATGTTGTATATTGATACTATTTTCATATATGCATGTCCTCATGTTGTTTGTTGAGTGTTTAGGAGGTGCGGATCGCGTTTGCTTCGCATTTGGAGCTCGTTTTCGCGCTATATTAGCCGTTTATGCTCGCTAATAAAATATAAGGTACATATCTCGGATTACATACCGTACTTTTACAAATTTTTCCCTTCGGGATGCCTCATTACTTGATGAGAGGTATATTTGTGATATATATACTGTCATTTTTTTTTCGGATCGAGCCGCGCAAAGGAGACTATGGCGAATTTTTCCGAAAATTTAAGGCGTTAGAAAAAATTTGACAAATTTGGAAAATTTTGAAACTTTAATTTTGTTTTGAAGTTGAAAGTTAAACAATAGTAGTTGTTTTTGAAAAGATAACTAAGTATGATTTTAAAACTTAGTAAAGTATTGTAAGAAGTTTGACTATGGATTTTGGAAAATTAATAAATTCTATAACTTTTCTTACTTAATAATTTCGAGGACGAAATTCTTATAAGTGGGGAAGATTGTAACGATCCAGGATTTTTAGTAATTAAAATTTTAATATTTAATTAATTTTAAATATTAATAAGTGAAATTTATAAGTCGAATAATTTTATTTCGAATGATTGGATTTAATTAGATAATTAAATCGATAATTTAATATGTTAAATTATGGAAATAATTGAAAATTGGGTTAAATATGATTGGAAATGATTTTTAAAATTTTATTTTATCATATGGGAGTTAGAATGATATTTTAGAACGTTTAAAATCGAATTAAAAGTTAATTTGTGAAAATTGAATATTTTAATATTAAAATCGACTAGTGAAAATAGTCAATTTTTGAAGAGTCTCAGAATTGAACGAAACCAGTTCCATTGGATCCGTAATAGTTAGTTATTACCGGATTTCAATTTTCGTGTCAATCGGAGTTATCGTTTGATCGTGGCAGCTCGAAACGCATCGATTTATTTTAAATTTTAATTTGGCGAGTTAAAATAGTCATTTTTCAAAAAGTCTCGGATTTCGACGAAACCAGTTTCATCGGATCTGTAATGTGATATTATTGTAAGGTTTCAAATTTCGTGTCAATTGGATTTACCGTTTGTACGGTACAAATTAAAACGCCTAGAAATCGATTTAAATCGGTTTAATTCAAATAGAACGTTTATAGCCATAACTCGCACAGATGTCCGAATTAGCTTCCGAAACCTGTTCCATTGTGTCCGGAACGCGGGGTAAACCCTAGAAACGCTGGTTACGGCGCGTAAATCGGAGTTCGGAATTTTCGGATGAATAGTGTTCGAAAATTTCTCTATAAATAGACCTAAATTCACAAAAAAATAAAAAAAATTAAAAACCTGAACCTAATCTATTGCCAGCCGCCTCTTTTATAATGGAAGGCCAGAAATTTTCAAAATTCATTCCTTAATCTCTCCAAATCCATTCACAATCAAGTGAAGTGATCAACTACAAAGATGAAGAGCAAGGCGAGAGCTTTCGATCTATACGGTGATGATGGAGTTTGGAGCATCAGAGGAGGAGCAAAGTGGGGCCGACCGTGCTTACTTGCACACGCATTTCCAGGAGGAGGAGGGGGCCGAACTTCAGGTGGTTGGTGGTGGAGGTAGCTCTCGCGAAGGGCTTCGACATGGCAGTAATTTGATGAAGTTTAGTTGAGTATGGGTGTTGCAAAATTAAACCCTAGTATTTGATAATGGGTTTGGGTGTGCGGCAACAACCTGTAGGTTGCATACGTGAATGAAGGGGAGAGGAAGAAAGCAAGGTGCGGTGGTGATTGCATGATGAAGGATCCTAAGGCCAAGATTGATTTAGGTTTATAAAAAGTAAATTATATGTTGTAATTGTTTATATAAAAACTCGTGTAACTTCAAATATTTGTAACTTTTTCATACGAGGTCGAAAACGCGCGAAACCAGTTGCATTGGAATCGTATGGACGAGCACTACGCGATGAAGTTTGTTTGGAGTCGTTTGGAGTTAGTGAGAATTTTGGATGAAATTAAACGTCCGTTTAATTTTATTCGAAGTAAATGGCTAAAACGGAATTTAAAATCAAGGTGAGAACTTCTCACTCAATCGAATCAGTTTCGATTTTATTTTAAATAGTTAGATTTAAAATATTTGAATGCATGTTTGAATGATGATTGTTATCTATTGATTGTTAAAATAGACATTATACGCCGTTAGTAAGCGGATGTTATTTATTAAAAACATATACCGCGAATATTTCATAAACAGTGAAATTGGTATTATATATAATAGCAATATATATATATATTGGCATATATATATATATATATTGGAGTTATTGATTTCCCGCATTTTATGTTTAGCGGATGAGACCCTATTGCGCCGTTATTAAGCGGATAATATTTAAATCCCATATACCGCGATAATTTCGTACTGGAGCGAAATTGGTATTGTGCTAATGTTTTTGGATGCAGGAAAACAGGTTGGAGGGATCCAACTGGATTCCTCAACAGTATTTATTTGATTATGGATATTTTGATATTCGTTGATTATCATATACGATATATGATATCGTTGTTGTCGTGATTGACTATTTGGTATGTAGCATCATTGGACCAAATTTTGAAACTTTAAAATGATTTTTAAAGTGATTTTTGAAAAGTATACGTTTTATAAAATAATTTTGGAACTGATCCATTTTAAATAAATAAACGTTATAGTTTTTAAAGTTATAAAAATTATGATTTTTGAGAAATATAGTTAAAAACTGATTTTTGAGAATATGATGCTAATGATTCTACAAAATAGTTTAATCGGGATTTTAGAATTTATTGTGAAAAGTTTAAAAATAGAATTTATGAAATTTATTTATTTTATGAATCAGAATGATGAAATAATAAAGGAGATTAAAGACGTCTTAAAGAATAATATAAATTGATTTATATTAAGTAATTTATAAATGGATATTTATAAGTTGAAATATTGACATTATAAAACGAGTTTTTATAAGTGTTTGAATGAAGTGAAAATGAATTTCATAATTGAATGGAATTTATAGAATTTTAAACAGTGAAGTTATAAATGAAATTTTATAAACAGTAGGTTTATAAAATTTATAAAGTTATTGAAAGAATGAATTTTGGATAAATAAACAATCTTATGAGTTATAAGATTTATAGTTTGGGAAGTTAAAAGAACGATTTTGTAAAATAATCGTTTTATAAGTGTTTAACTTATAATGTGAACTTTTGTTTTATAATTGAGTTATAAATCGAATAGATTAATAAAGGAGATTTATAAAAAGGAGTTATAAAATAAATAGAAATGGAATTTATAAACATTGTTTTATAAATTTGCAAATGACTTATTTTGATAAGAAAATTGTTATAACTTATTTATGGAGTTATATTCACATTTTTGACTGTGAATAATCCTTTAAAATGAAATGTATATAAAGGATGAAATTGATTAACGTAGTATATTCTCGTTTTTTAATAGTGAATAATATGTTAAAGAAATGTTTAGATTTGATGTTTTAAATAGAATTAAAATGATCTAACGATGTTTTATATTGTGTTGAGATTCGAAACCATAGATTTCAACATCTATTGTTGAAATAGATGTTTTCGAGAAATAAAAGGAAATGGTGGACTATAGCACTATTGTTATAGTAAATGATTTCCGAAAGGAAATGTTTTGTATAGTATTGGGATTTATATATCTATTTTAATTTCGAATCCCTATATTAGTGATTTTGGGTTGTCGTAACGATGTTTTACGTAACATTCGTTTTGGCCCAAATAAATATGTTTAAGAGAATGATTTCCTTAAAGAACGAAATATATACTTAATCTCGATTTAAGTATATTGAATATTTTCCAAGTGTTGAAAATAAATAAAATTTGTGAATTACTTATGAATAAATAAGTATGGAAATGTTTTCCAATATAAAGTGAATATTTTGAGAATTTATCTTCTTGAAGATAAATTGAAATGAATAATTGAAATCGAATATTGATAGATATTTTGGAATATAAATTCACTATGGAATTTATGAATGAAAAGGAGAATTTGTTTAAAAATAAATATTGATTTATTTTTGAAGTGTGAAAATAATATATCTTGTAAAGATATTTTGGAAAATAAATAATTTTGAAAATTATTTGAAAACTGGTGATGTGTGCATATCCATTGATAGTTCAATAACCAACTATCAATATTTCCCTTTCAATGGGTAATTGATGTGATTTGTTTGAATGTGAATGCTACACTTATTTTTGAATAAGCGCTCACTATTCGGGTTAACCGGGAAAGGACCATGGGGTCGTATAACCCATTCCGAATATGTGATACGTCATTGTGAATTGCATTGAAGACCGGTGTTGAAGACCGAGTATTTGTGAAAGCGATAGGATGACCCATCGATTGTCTCTGCACTGGTTAGCTCCTGGTATAGAGATCTCCTAAGTGATGGGAAATTCGATCGGGATTGTGAATACCCGGATTGCAAGGGCTTCGTAAGAAGTGCCTTCGGTTTTGTTCGAGCCCGGAACAGACTTGTATGGATTGTATGTCTGACATTACAAGTTGAGATATAAAGCCGATTTCTTTCAAATATATTTCTATTGGTGGCGGAGAATTTATTCTTTTAGCTTAACACCCTTCTCTGAGACGTATGAGCTCAGAGGTTATATAGTTGAAGGTTATCAGCGATATATTCCCAATTTGGTAATGTGACATGCTGAGTGTTGCTGTAAATGATCATTGTGTTGATTATTTGTGATAGGATCGTTTATTTGATCATCTATCCTGGTGATCATTTCTATGATCATTTGTTGACCCAAAGCATGGCTTTTGTATAAAGTATGTTTTTGTGGACGTGACTTCGTTGACCCTCACACCCCGTGAATGGTCAAAACAGGAAAGAAGCAGCAAGGTTATGAGGGGTAGCGCCCTTTAGGATGTGTGCATTTCCTTCTGGGAAAGGGTGGTATCATGGTATGGAGCCCAGATATTTACTCATGTTGAAAACACTTTGTTATGATTGTGTGAATTGATTGCGAGCGCTCGGTGAAAGGTCCCAAAGGACCGGGGGATGGCATATTCGGTCAGTTGTTACTCAGTTAGGGGTAACCCGGCCTTGTGTTGGTAGAGATCCGGTTTGGTTCTAGGGGATGTCCATCCAGAGGCATTCTCATGTGGCAATGGGAAGTTCCTTGGCCTGATCATTCGTTGGAAATCCAAAGAAACAATACGTGACTTGTACGGTTTAAGTTGTAGAACCTTCTTCCTCAGGAAGTAGCTATAGTAGGCATAATATAATGGTACCTATGCTGGCTAAGATTTATATTCTACTTTCGAAATGATTTTTTTCCTATACTATGCACTAATAATAATATGAAACGTTCTTTTAAATGCGTATCAAGCATCTTTGACTATCATAAGGAGAAATCTTCTCCAAGTCTGCGTTTGCATTGTGTGTGTGGCAGGAGGCCTTATGGTAGTCTCATTTTTAAAAGCATTGTGAATTGACTTTAAAACTATTCCTCTATTTTTGATTTTAAAGATAAATAAACTGTTTTGAGTTCCCACACCAGTCACATGACTGACTTGGAGTTTATTGTTTTCCTTCCTAAACTCTGGGTGCCCACCAATTTCCACACGGGCAGTCAAGAGTTAGGTTTATCAGGATATTCTGGAGTTGCTGGAGGCAAGATAGATGGCATGGCGTATTACTAGTATATAGTATTTCTTTTTCCGCTGTTTGTTGTTGTTGTTGTATACTCTGATGATATGATGTAATGAAATGAAATGTATAAAATGTAATAACTGATATAGTTCTTTATTTAAAGATTATTCATTTATTATTATATGTTGTTCCGCTGCGAATTGTGAGATTCTGATGTTGTTCTGTTGTTTTCTGTTCCGTTCTATTTTCTATTTTCTATGTTCTCTATTCTCTTTTTCTTCTATTTTAAAAATTTCTATTTTCTGTTTTCTCTTCCCTCTATTATCTTCTTTTCTTCTCTTCTTTCTTCTTTTCTTCTTTCTTAAAACCCTCAGTGTTCGGTTTTTCGTCGTTCGATTGCTCGGCAGTCGATAAAGTGAGTATCGATGTTGAATTTTCGGAAGACGAAGAATCGGGTCCTGACATATGATAAAACTATAAAATAAAATCACATAATTATAATCTAACATATGGCTGTAAACAACATGATAACAAAAACAAAAGTGTATGCAAAGAAAAATCTACAAAACAAAATGATACAAACTAAAGAAAGGAAAAATGTAAACTGTAAAGGAAAAGCAAACATCACCATTCGTTCACAGTAAAGAAAAAAAATCTATTGATAAAGCAAATTAGTACTTGCATGGAATTAAAATAAGTTGGCTGTAACATACAAAGGAAGCAAAGGCATTAAATGCTATCTCCTCAAACTCAAAGTAAAAATCCTCTCAGCCACCATTAAATAAAATAAAAATAAATGATAAGTATAGGTTTTCAAAAGAGGACGATGCAGTTAATGCAAGCCTCCACAATATCATTATCAGCCTCCATATAAGAAAAAAGAATCTCTGATTAAAGGTATATAAATATTTATAAAGTACAACTAAAATCTTGCTTCAATATTTTACAAAGACCTGTAAACTTCTTTATATATCAATCTATGCATCAGTTCATTCATCTAGGAAAATAACCTGAGCGTTAGGAGAAAAAAAGAGAAAACAAACATCACCTTCTTCTACAAACTGGAGCAAATTTATTCAACTAATCAAAACAGGATTCAAGAGTAGATCTAGGAAGATCAAAACCGCAGCTTTTAAATACAAAAATATTTCTCTGTTTCAACCATATTAAGGTGAGTGAACATTAACTGTAAAACTTTAAGTTAACAATAAAATAATTTATTGATTGTACATAGTATTGTATGTGTTTTGTTTTCGAATAATATTCTGTATATATATAGGTTACCCTGCATATTCATCTTCTCTATTATTGATTACAGAGTTGATCATTGATTCAAAAATTTAATTTATTTTCATTTGATCATTGTTGAGTATCGAAGTCTTCAATCAAACAAGAAATAAATCTGTAATCAAGGTTTTTAAAACCTGTTTCAACATGATTTGAGGAAAGTAGCCACTGTCAATACAGTGAATCAAGTAAAAACTTGATAAATTCGATTGTTACACAAAGTCAATTTAAATTCATAACTCGAATCTCTGCTGTAAGTTATGATTTTTAAACCAAAAATAAAAGTTTTTAGTTTAGTATTCACAGATTAGTTAGTTTTTGAGCAAAAATTGCATTTTTCGAATTTCCAGTGATTGATCAAATGATATATGTTGAAACTTGGATTTAAGCTAGTTTGTGAATCGATGGTTTCAGGAAAATTGTTGAAAAAAAATTCTATTGCGTAATTTGATGAATCGAGAGTGATTTAGGGTTCAAGAACCCATTTCTATCGAGTTCGAGAATGATGGTGCCGCGCCACCCGCGCGTGATCGGACTTTGAGTAACCAGTGTCGATCGCGGCGTTGCACGATGACGAGACGAGGGTCCAAAGTTGTTGGCCGGTAATGGCTTGCGGTGGTGGCGTGGGTTTTTTTCTAGCGATGTACTTTTGGGTTCGTTTGGTCGAGACGTCTCGAATTTGCTCTTGAGTTTATTTCAAGATTCTTGGTGTTCGTACTGTTTTGGGGAATGGAAAGCGACTCGTGGATGGCCGCAACACCGACCCACGTTGGCGAAGTTGGCCGTGCACGTGTATGTGCAGTGGTTGTGTGTTAGTGGTAAAATCAGGGAGAGGAGCAGTGTGACTCGAAGTCTCACTCGGGGAAATAGGGTATAAACTCGAAGAAGAACTCGAGTTGTTTCAGGGTTGTAGTGTGATTGATTTAGGACTCAAGCAAATTTTTGTGAAAATTATCACTCGGGTTAGTTTTGGCTAGAACCCGAAATGGGGGGGCATTTACCTCGGGGATAACTCGAAGTAGGCCACGGGATGGACATAAAAATGAGCCAATCCAGTTTTAACTAAATTTTGGAACTCAAGTTAAATGGTTATTTCAAATCCACATCTTAGAAATAAAGGAGTGTTGTTAATGGGATATGAAGTAAATAATAATGAATCAATTATTTAAAGAAAAAATTTACGAAGTTTAAGATTATTTCAAATTTTATAATTTTTTTCTTTTAAATAAAAAGGGTTGTTTTAAAAGTAACTTAATAAAACTCTTTAGTGTAAATCAAATGTTTAAGTGTTAATTTAAAACCCAAATTTATTTAAAATGGTGAACTAGTATTAACAATTAACTGTTTTGAATTAAGAACTTATTCTCAAGTTTAATTAATTTAACAAATATTTAGTAACGTTTTAAAAAATCTAATTAATTTGATAATTCAAGTTAATCAATTTATAATTGGCAGTTAATTAAAATAATAAATTGAGGAATAATCAATTTATCAAGTTGATTAAGATTAATTAATTTATCATTAAGAATAATAAATCAATTGATTTAAAATAATCAATAAAATAATTATTTGGTTAGTTTATTAAATCACATTCACCTTGATTTGTAAATAATTAACTATCGTTATGCACTAGATTGATATTTCTGTTGTGATTGTGATACTGTGTGATGCACTGTGACTGTGATTTGTTTCTGTATTGATGTTAAAACCCTTTTTTCCCGTAAAATGGCATTTAAACTTCGATGCGACAGGGAGTCGGATTTCAGTTTGTTATCTGAAACCCACATCGAACCTTGAATATGAATCTTTGTGATTGATATATCCACGTGTTTTAAAAATGGAGCAACCACTATTCGGTTTAGCCGGGAAAGGACCTTTGGTCATATAACCCATTCCGAATAGTGATACGATGAAATGGATAGCATTTGAAGACCGGTGGTGAAGACCGGGTGTCTTCAAAAATGATAGGATAACCTATCGATTGTCTCTGCACTGAGTTGCTCTGGTATAGAGATTGCCTAAGTGATGGGAAGTCCGATCGGGATTGTGGATACCCGAATTTGCAAGGGCTTCTTCCTTTATTGGACGAAGTGCCTTCAGTTCTGTTCGAACCCGGAACAGACTTGTATGGTTCTGGGTCTGACACTACACTTTGAGATATAAAGCAGATTTTTTTTCAAATACGTATGTGTGGTGGCGGAGAATTTATTCTCTTTGCTTAACACCCTTCTCTGAGACGTAGAGCTCAAAGGTTATGTAATTGAAGGTTATCAGTAATATATTCCCAATTTGGCAGTGTGGCATGCTAAGTGCTGCTGTGTGTTGATGATCATTGGTTGATCATTTGTGATCAAAGCAAGGCTTTCATGTAAAGCATAGCTTTGTGGACGAGACCTAATCGGACCTCACAACACGAAAATGGTCGAAACAGGAAAGATGCGGCAAGGTCATGATGGTCGCGCCCTTTAGGGTATGTCATTTCCTTCTGGAAAAAGGTGATGTCATGGTATGCGGACCAGATATTTACCTGTTTGGTAGCTCCAATCTCATTTACTGTGTGGTTGTTGCTTTGCGATAGAGGGCCCTCGGATAAAGGTCCCAAAGGACCGAGGAGTGGCATACTCGAGTAGTAGTTACCTAGTTACAGAGGTAACCTGGCCATGTGTTGGCAGAGGGCCGGGTAGGTTCTCGGGACGTCCCGCCAGAGGCGTACCCATGTGGCAGTAGGAAGTTCCTTAGCCTGACCATTTGTTGGAAATCCAATTCCCAATACGAAACCCTGTACGGTTTTAGTTGTAGAACCTACCATTTACTTATGTTGGTCAGCTGTTTAGATGGTACATATAGTAGGCATACGATAATGGTCGTATGTTGGCTAAGATTAATATTCTGTTTTCGAAATGCTTTCTACACTATGCACTAGTAATAATATCAAAGAATTTTCTCGTATTAAGCATATTTGACTATCATAAGAAGAAATCTCCTCCAATTCTGCGATTGCATTGTGTGTATGGCGGGAGGTCTTATAGTAGTTTCATTTTCTAAAAAAAAATCATACTGGATTTTCTTTTATAAATCTAGTTTATTTAAAAGCAAATGTTTTTTTTGTTTACTCATACCAGTCTCATGACTGACCCGGAGTTTATTGCTTCTTTCCTAAACTCTGGGTGCCCATAATTTCTATACGGGCAGCCTAATAGCAGGTTTCCGTATTTTGGAGTTAGCAGTATTTTGGAGCCTTTGCTTTAGAGATATTCTAGAAGCTTTTTGGATCTCAGGTGTTTAGTGTTTTGGGAGATTGTTATCACTTCATTCCTTTGAAGACTTTTGGATATATGATCATCGATGTATTATTATGATGTTATCTGGAGTTGTGGTGTATGTATTAAATACTCAGATGTATTATTGGATATTCTGATGATGTATCAGTGATGTGTGTATGATATTCATTTTGTTCCGTTGTTTTATATTCATCTGATGTTGTTATAAGCTCCGACGATAGGAATTTGATGTTGTTGTCGGACATCGAGTTCGGGTCGTCACAAGTGGTATCAGAGCTTAAGGTTGAGTAAGAATTTTAGCAACGGAGTGTAACACATTAGATGGCCCATTAGAGATAGGGTGAAATATACTGTAGAATGAGTATAACCAAGACTGGAACTCCAAATTTTATTAGTCTATTTATTTTTTACTGCAGATATTCCTTAGGATATTTTGTCCGTATATCTAAATCAATTTTCTTACTAATTACAGATAATAGGAATGAGCGGATGAAGAGGAAGAGTTAGGGGTCAAGGGAATGCCACAGTACCTAATCAAGATCTCCTAACACCAGTAGCAGCAGTTCAGCAACAGCCGAATTTGGCCGACTTACATAAAAATTTCTCAAGACTTGGTGGTAAGCCGTTCACCGGCAAGGAGTCAATTATTGAGGCACAAGCATGGATCAGATCATGTGGGAAAATCTTTAGAGGGCTAAAATTGCAAGATGATCAGAAGCGACTCATAGCTTCTTGGCAACTTCAAGATGAAGCCTCAGCCTGGTGGGAGACAGTCACGGTAGACAAGCCAGAAGACGAGTTTTCCTGGGAGAAATTCAAAGAACTGTTTGAGAAGCAATATCTGCCATCAGTTGGAATTTCTCAAATGTACCAGAAATTTGTAGACCTGAAGTAGGGAAGTTTATCATTCGAGGAGTATCTAAACAAATTTAATGAAGTGTCTCATTTTCGTCCTGAATTGGTGAATACGCCTTTAAAGATGAATGAAAGATTCATTCTCGGGATGAACACGAAATTCCACGAAAGAATGACGGGCCATGTTAAGGAATCGTTTTCAGATTTAGTTGATATGGGGTACAGATATGCCACACTTGATATGCAAGAAGCCCCAACGGAGAAGGGAAATTCGTGCAATCCAAATTGGAAAAAACGTAAATTTGGAGGCAAGAAACCATGGCAAAGCAAGGAGAAAAAGAAGAGCATTCAGGGAAGCGTGGCATAGAATGTCACTTGTTATAATTGCTTGGAAAAGGGCCACTACGCAAACATCTGCAAGAAGCCAAAGAGAGAACAATCCGCTCAAGCAAAGCCTAGGAAGTGCTATTACTGTCAGAAAGTGGGGCATGAAGTTAAAGACTGTCCAACCATGAAGAAAGCTCAAACAGCAAAGGTGTACGCAGTCAAAGACCAATCTACATGTAACAACCCGCATATTTATCGATTCTATATTTAAATATTTTATTTAAATATTTTATCGTTCGTCGGATTTTGGTCCGAAAAGCTACTTTTTGCATACGGTCGAATTAGGACTCGAGACCACCCCCATTGAGTCCAAAATGACGTTTGCGACCTTTTTGAGTATAAGCTTCGATATGTTTGGAGAAAGTTGATTTTTTTTACTTTTCACTTAGGGTTTTGGTTTGGGCTGAGCCCACTTATGTATTCAGTTCCAACCCTCTCCTCTTCATTCACTTCTTTTCTATTTTCCTAATGCTCAAGCTTTTATGTTAATGGGGGAAAGGAAGAGGAAATAGAAACTCCCAAGCCCTAGTTGCTCTTGATAATACAAATTCTTGCTCCAAATTCAAAGAGAAGGATAGGTTAGCCTCTTCTCCATCTTCTCCATCTCTTCTCCTCTTCAATTTCAGAAAATATCCTAAACCTAATTTAGGAAAATATGTGTTTTATTCTTAGATTGAAGCTTGTTGAGTAAGAGTGAAGAGTGGTTAGCCTTTCCTTTGCATTTGAGCTTCTTCTTCTTGTTCTTGAGTTAAAAAGGTGAGATTTTTAATCTCACATCTATGCTTATAATTCTCTTCTATTGTTAGGTACGAATTCCTAACACTTATTCATGTGCATTTGATTTTGATTTGGATTGCTTTTGTGAATATTCCAATTTTTAGTGTTTTGAGTTCAATTCGTTAAAAATCCTAACTTTGATGTTTGAACATGTTTTTGGTGATGCATCGAGGAGCATATAGGGCCGGGTAGTTGATTGGCATAAACCCTTAGCGCCGTTGCTCGTGCGATTGCAATTTGATCGAGAGTTGCACCTCTTTTGAAATAGGGTAGGAAGTGCAAGCATACAGGTTCGGCCGACCGAGCTCCCTGGGCCGGTCGACCGACCTGTAGTCCAGGCACTTCCTGCCTCTGTTTGGAAGTGCTGGTTATAGGCTTCGGCCGACCGAGCTCCCTAGGCCGGTCGACCGACCTGATGCCCCGACCACTTCCAACCTCTGGTTCGGTCGACCGACTCAGGGAGTCCGGTCGACCGACCTGCTACTATTTGCCAGATTAGCCTATACTGCTAATTCGTCTGAATTTCCAACTTTAATCGATTCGTGTTGTCTCCCTTTTGTTGTTGTCATTTATTATCGACTTTGATGACTTATTTTCTTTGGGAATTCCTGGAATATCCGTTTCGATGGATTCGGTATCGATTTCATTGGATTTTATTCACGTTTTCGAATGTGAATCTTAGTGATTGATTGTTCCTACAATCTTCTTCTATGATTTGTCACTTTAAATTATAAAGGTTTTCTATAGTAGTAGTAAATATCAAAACTCTTTCTTCAAATGATTTCAACACTATTTTATTACAAAGCTCGTTTTCTCAAACCGTTTTCCAATCTATTAGTATATACAAGCCTTTACCTCACTCGTACGAGAAATCTAATTAAACGACTTAGTAAAACGGTGGTATGAAACGCTTGCGTTTACTTCGTTGGTTAATTTTTGGACTTGTTCGATTGAACCACTTGTGACATTTTTCTAGTGGAGATTTACAGTTTGTTCGTAAATGTTTAATTTAAGCAAGTGGTTATGGGACATGAAGCTAAACTTTTATATTTACTAGCTTAATGTAATTGACACTTCTCTTTGATCATGACGATCATTTTATGGTTTAGACTAGCATTGTGCGATGTCTCTTTGTCCACCAGGAGGAGCTTCGGCTCAAAGTCCGCAATGGGGGACTATACCCTGTCACGAGGAGCTTCGGCTCACCAGGAGGAGCTTCGGCTCAAAGTCCGCAATGGGGGACTATACCCTGTCACGAGGAACTTCGGTTCACCAGGAGGAGCTTCGGCTCAATGTCCGCAATGGGGGACTATACCCTGTCAGGAGGAGTTTTGATTCACCAGGAGGAGCTTCGGCTCAAAGTCTGCAATGGGGGACTATACCCTCTCAGGAGGAACTTCGGTTCACCAGGAGGAGCTTCTGCTCAATGTCCGCAATGGGGGACTATACCCTGTCAGGAGGAGCTCTGGCTCAATTTTATGGATTGGCCATCCTTTTTCTTGTGATTTCTGGATTTCGTGTGTTGATTTCTGGAATTTATGTTTCACCAACTTTTACGATGGGCATTGATATATATGTCATTTATTGTGGCTTGGTGAATGAAATTAGGAGTAGGACATTCCTTTTTATCTTGAGTAGATTATTGTGATATTCATTAATCTCTTGTTGATTTTCAATTACTTATTTATCACAGCTTGGCATTGTGATTATTATATGTTTATGTCATATCTATTATTATATATCACTTCATCTGATATTTATAGCTAGACTGATCCGTTTATTATTTTCTTCTTAAATAATAGTCGGGTCAGACTGAGATTTTACAGGTGCTTCTGCTTGACTCCTTATCGGACTTTCATATGATCTTTTGGCTAACTACTTAAGTTTAGTAGCTTTTGTTGTATACATTTGAGATACAGACTCTATGTTGTATGCTTATTCTTTTGTCTAGCACTTGTATCTTTTCCTTTGTATTATTATGGATCTTTTTGACCACTACTCTGATGTACACTTTCATGTGTAATATTCATATCTATTTCCGCCATTGTGATATGAATTATCTGTGACTGATTTATGTTATGTTTATTTCTATATTTGTTTCTGAAGATATTATAGCCACTGTGTAGTAGCTTTGAGTTTGTGTTGGTATGTCAGATTTCCCTCTTGATAAGAAATGCGTGTTATACTATCTGACATATCGAAGCTCGCGCAAAGCAATTACATGGATGATCGCTCCTCAACAGCCTTATTCTCCATGCTAGTTGACAGCATTCACCGTAATGTTCTTGGCTAGCGTGGGTATAGAGGTGGGGCGTCACAGCTTGGTATCAAAGCCAAACTTCGGAACAATATGGAATATTATAACAAGGATCATCGTCCTAAGTCTTTCTTAGGAGTCGTGCTTTAGGATTTAATTCGAGTCTTCGTACCGATTCATCCTATTTTCTTTATGATTCCTTGTTTTATCTATCAAGAATTGCTTGATATTTATCTTGAGAATAACCTTTTCTTCTTCTTTATTTCTTTCTTAAAGAAGAGAAATGGTTAGACCAGGCCGTCCCAACGTCGGTCAATCTAGTGCTACTCCCCAAGATGGAGTTTTTATGTCTGCCCAGCAGCTTTTAGATCTTGTTAAGAACGCTCAAGCTGCCGGCCCCAATCCAGAGCCTACTCATCCTAGATCCGGTTTTGCACACTTGTGCAGAGACTACACCGATTTGGGTGTAGTGCCATTCAGGGGATCCGAGAGTGTTATTGAAATTCAAGCTTTGCTCAAATCATGCGATCGCATCTTTTCTCGCATGAACCTTATTGACCTTCATCGAGTCCAGGTGGCTTCTAGCATGCTCCAAGAAAGAGCATTAGATTGGTATGTGATATTAATTTCTGAAACCATTGAAACGGATCTCACTTGGGAGCAATTCCGGGGAAGGTTCGAATTGAAATTTGTGTCGGAGGCCGAAAAAGTAACTTTGGCCCGACGTTTTATTGACCTTGTTCAAGGTGAATCTTCTGTGACAGACTATGTAGCATCTTTCGAATCTCTATCTAAATACGGGATTGAGTATATTAATACTCCGATGAAGAAAAATCAGAGGTTCGTCTATGGGTTGAATAAGAACCTCAAGAAGCCATTACTTTCGAAACTCGAAGTTTCTTTTGATCACCTTATTGATATCGCTCTTCGTCTTGAAGAGGCCGATAGAGAAAGCGATAATGAAGTTGTGCATGCCAAACAGAACTTCAACAACAACATGAAGAGGCCTATTATATTCAAAGGCCCCAGTCCCAACAAAAAGAGTAAGCAAGCAACTCCTGCTGCAAAGGCTCCTTCTTCTAGTAGTGGGAAATGCTTCAACTGTAGGTCTAGGGACCATTTTGCGAACAAGTGTTCAAAACCCCGTTGTTGTCGCTATTGTAAGAGCCCGGATCATTATATACATCAATGCCTCAAACTTGAAAGGATCGGCTTAATCATTGTGAAGCCCATATCCTATTTTTCGAGTGGACTATACATCTTCGACATTTTCAATCTGTTAAGTAGATTTCAATTTTCCTTTATGATTTTGATTCCAACTTGATGGCATCATTTTCTTCCTAAAGCCCACTTATAAGGAAAGTGTTATTTCTCTCATTTATGCAGTTAGAGAAATTTTCCGGTATTTTTGAGCTTGTCTTAGGATTATCACCTATGTAATCTTTTGTGTAGTGCTAAGGTCTTTTCATTTTGACCTTGCCACCGATTTTCATTTGGCTACGAGTCGCGTGAGTTAGCATTCCACTTACGCACTCCGCACTCGTTATGATTCTAATGAATGACTTATTTTGTCATTCAATTTGTCCATCTTATTTCATCCATTTTATATATCAAATATTCTATGAATATTTCGATGAGACCATTCTTTTATTTATTGATTTTTGGATGAAAATAGCAATTTAAAATTTTTGCAAAATCTTTTTCATAAGATTTATTTAGAAGTATAACTGGATTTTTGTTCTTAAAATGAAAAAAGAATATTCTTAGAAGTTTTTAAGAAACTTACTTATCCTATAGAATACGATTTTGTGATTGTATTGCCCATTTAGTGTGTTAAGAATTCTGGTCGATGCGCTTGATCAACGTTATCGATAGGAATTTCCTAAACGCTTTTATGAGACAATCAAACACAGAAAAATTCACTTCAAATAATTAAAATTTTCTAAAAAGATGATTACATAAGTTAATTGTAATTTTGAGAGTTTTAGTTTTTGGGAAAGAAGATTATTTGAAAGAATTCTTTTCCAATACTCTTATTCTTGTGTTTTCCGAAGGGAACCAAGACTTTGCTATTTGTACCGATACTAGTCGTATTGGTTTGGATGTCGTCCTCTTGCAAAGGAGAACGTGCTATCACTTGTGCTTCTAAATCATTATAGCTTATCGAGACTAGATATACCACTCATGATCTAGTGGTCGCGGTTATTGTTTCTACTTTTAGAGTTTTGCATCATCATTTTTAGGGGAGGAATTTGTTCTCCATCTCGATCATAAATCCTAGGAATATTTATTTTCTCATAAGGAACTTCATGTCAACTCGAGTTCCTGGTATCTTACGATCTTGATATTCTTTTTATTACCGGAAGGGAAATCGTGTTGCCAATGCACTTTGTCGTAGGCAACAAGTGGTTGATTCTTTGATGATGTCTGAAGGGAATTATCTCTTTATCAAGTTCATCGAACGTTTTGATGTACTTCGTTTTATTGAGTTTTATCTCATTCCTTTTATGGACTAGTGTCCGGTGTTCTTTTAAGGTGTTCTTTTCATCGGACGTACTATTATTATACTACATCGATGTTCCGTCTTATCTGGATCAATGGATGTACCATTATACTACATCGTTGTTCCGGTTTATCGGTTCATTGGGCGTACCGTTTCTGTACTACGCCGTTGCACTGGCTCAATTTTCTGCTATTCTTGACGTTTTCTACGTCTTTTAACTATGGAAATTCTTTTAGGTTTCCCATTTTTATTCTCGAGCTGGTGTTATTGATGAAATTGAAGTCTCACCAGTTTTGACTTATGAGCAACATTCCATTCGCATCATTACTTCGGAGGTTGAGCGCCTTCGGAATAAAGATGATCTTTTTGTGATAGTTCAATGATTCTCAAATGCTAAGGATTACTCTTGGGAATCCAGAGAATTCATTGAGCGATCCCGTTCAGGCTTACTCTTTCATGCTCCTTATGGTGAACTTCCTATTTCAAATTTTCTTTTGTGTTGATATGCTTCCATGGTTGTTACTTCTTATTTTTCTTCTTAAGTATTGCGAGGACGCAATTTCTTTAAGGAGGGGAGTCTGTAACAACCCGCATATTCATCGATTCTATATTTAAATATATTATTTAAATATTTTATCGTTCGTCGGATTTTGGTCCGAAAAGCTACTTTTTGCATACGGTCGAATTAGGACTCGAGACCACCCCCATTGAGTTCAAAATGACGTTGCGACCTTTTTGAGTATATGCTTCAATATGTTTGGAGAAAGTTGATTTTTGCTACTTTTCACTTAGGGTTTTGGTTTGGGCTGAGCCCACTTATGTATTCAGTTCCAACCCTCTCCTCTTCATTCACTTATTTTCTATTTTCCTAATACTCAAGCTTTTATGTTATTGGGGGAAAGGAAGATGAAATAGAAACTCCCAAGCCCTAGTTGCTCTTGATAATCCAAATTCTTGCTCTAAATTCAAAGAGAAGGATAGGTAAGCCTCTTCTCCATCTTCTCCATCTCTTCTCCTCTTCAATTTCAGAAAATATCGCAAACCTAATTTAGGAAAATATGTGTTTTATTCTTAGATTGAAGCTTGTTGAGTAAGAGTGAAGAGTGGTTAGCCTTTCCTTTGCATTTGAGCTTCTTCTTCTTGTTCTTGAGTTAAAAAGGTGAGATTTTTAATCTCACATCTATGCTTATAATTCTCTTCTATTGTTAGGTATGAATTCCTAACACTTATTCATGTGCATTTGATTTTGATTTGGATTGCTTTTGTAAATATTCCAATTTTTAGTGTTTTTAGTTCAATTCGTTAAAAATCCTAACTTTGATGTTTGAACATGTTTTTGGTGATGCATCGAGGAGCATATAGGGCCGGGTAGTCGATTGGCATAAACCATTAGCGTCGTTGCTCGTGCGATTGCAATTTGATCGAGAGTTGCACCTCTTTTGAAATAGGGTAGGAAATGCAAGCATACAGGTTCGGCCGACCGAGCTCCCTGGGCCGGTCGACCGAGCTCCCTGGGCCGGTCGACCGACCTGTAGTCCAGGCACTTCCTGCCTCTGTTTGGAAGTGCTGGTTACAGGCTTCGGCCGATCGAGCTCCCTAGTCCGGTCGACCGACCTGGTGCCCCGAGCACTTCCAACCTCTGGTTCGGTCGACCGACTCAGGGAGCCCGGTCGACCGACCTGCTACTATTTGCCAGATTAGCCTATATTGCTAATTCGTCTGAATTTTCAACTTTAATCGATTCGTGTTGTCTCCCTTTTGTTGTTGTCATTTATTATCGACTTTGATGACTTATTTTCTTTCGGAATTCTTGGAATATCCATTTCGATGGATTCGGTATCGATTTCATTGGATTTTATTCACGTTTTCGAATGTGAATCTTAGTGATTGATTGTTCCTACAATCTTCTTCTATGATTTGTCACTTTAAAATATAAAGGTTTTCTATACTAGTAGTAAATATCAAAATTCTTTCTTCAAATGATTTCAACACTATTTTATTACAAAGCTCGTTTTCTCAAACCGTTTTCCAATCTATTAGTATATACAAGCCTTTACCTCACTCGTATGAGAAATCTAATTAAACAACTTAGTAAAACGAGTGGTATGAAACGCTTGCGTTTACTTCGTTGGTTAATTTTTGGACTTGTTCGATTGAACCACTTGTGACATTTTTCTAGTGGAGATTTACAGTTTGTTCGTAAATGTTTAAGTTAAGCAAGTAGTTATGGGACATGAAGCTAAACTTTTATATTTACTAGCTTAGTGTAATTGACACTTCTCTTTGATCATGATGATCATTTTATGGTTTAGACTAGCATTGTGCGATGTCTCTTTGTCCACCAGGAGGAGCTTCGGCTCAAAGTCCGCAATGGGGGACTATACCCTGTCACGAGGAGCTTCGGCTCACCAGGAGGAGCTTCGGCTCAAAGTCCGCAATGGGGGACTATACCCTGTCACGAGGAAATTCGGTTCACCAGAAGGAGCTTCGGCTCAATGTCCGTAATGGGGGACTATACCCTGTCAGGAGCAGTTTTGATTCACCAGGAGGAGCTTCGGCTCAAAGTCCGCAATGGGGGGACTATACCCTGTAAGGAGGAACTTCGGTTCACCAGGAGGAGCTTCGGCTCAATGTCCGCAATGGGGGACTATACCCTGTCAGGAGGAGCTCTGGCTCATTTTTATGGATTGGCCATCCTTTTTCTTGTGATTTCTGGATTTCATGTGTTGATTTCTGGAATTTATGTTTCACCAACTTTTACGATGGGCATTGATATATATGTCATTTATTGTGGCTTGGTGAATGAAATTAGGAGTATGACATTCCTTTTTATCTTGAGTAGACTATTGTGATATTGATTAATCTCTTGTTGATTTTCAATTACTTATTTATCACAGCTTGGCATTGTGATTATTATATGTTTATGTCATATCTCTTATTATATATCACTTCATCTGATATTTATAGCTAGACTGATCCGTTTATTATTTTCTTCTTAAATAATACTCGGGTCAGACTGAGATTTTACAGGTGCTTCTGCTTGACTCCTTATCGGACTTTCATCTGATCTTTTGGCTAACTACTTAAGTTTAGTAGCTTTTGTTGTATACATTTGAGATACAGACTCTATGATGTATACTTATTCTTTTGTCTAGCACTTGTATCTATTCCTTTGTATTATTGTGGATCTTTTTGACCACTACTCTGATGTACACTTTCATGTGTAATATTCATATCTATTTCCGCCTTTGTGATATGAATTATCTGTGACTGATTTATGTTATGTTTATTTCCATATTTGTTTCTGAAGATATTATAGCCACTGTGTAGTAGCTTTGAGTTTGTGTCGGTATGTCGGATTTCCCTCCTGATAAGAAATGTGTGTTATACTATCTGACATATCGATGCTCACGCAAAGCAATTACATGGATGGTCGCTCCTCAACAGCCTTATTGTCCGTGCTAGTTGACAGCATTCGCCGTAACGTTCTTGGCTAGCGTGGGTATAGAGGTGGGGCGTCACATCTTGGTATCAAAGCCAAACTTCGGAACAATATGGAATATTATAACAAGGATCATCGTCCTAAGTCTTTCTTAGGAGTCGTGCTTTAGGATTTAATTCGAGTCCTCTTACCGATTCATCCTATTTTCTTTATGATTCCTTGTTTTATCTATCAAGAATTGCTTGATATTTATCTTGAGATTAACTTTTTCTTCTTCTTTATTTCTTTCTTAAAGAAGAGATATGGTTAGACCAGGCCTTCCTAGCGCCGGTCAATCTAGTGCTACTCCCCAAGATGGAGTTTTTATGTCTGCCCAGCAGCTTTTAGATCTTGTTAAGAACGCTCACGCTGCCGGACCCAATCCAGAGCCTACTCGTCCTAGATCCGGTTTTGCACGCTTGTGCAGAGACTACACCAATTTGGGTGGAGGGCCATTCAGGGGATCCGAGAGTGTTATAGAAATTCAAGCTTGGCTCAAATCATGCGATCGCATCTTTTCTCGCATGAACCTTATTGACCTTCATCGAGTCCAGGTGGCTTCTAGCATGCTCCAAGAAAGAGCATTAGATTGGTATGAGCTTTTAATTTCTGAAATCATTGAAGCGGATCTCACTTGGGAGCAATTCCGGGGAAGGTTCGAATTGAAATTTGTGCCGGAGGTCGAAAAAGTAACTTTGGCCCGGCGTTTTATTGACCTTGTTCAAGGTGAATCTTCTGTGACAGACTATGTCGCATCTTTCGAATCACTATCTAAAAACGGGATTGAGTATATTAATACTCCAATGAAGAAAAATCAGAGGTTCGTCTATGGGTTGAATAAGAACCTCAAGAAGCCATTACTTTTGAAACTCGAAGTTTCTTTTGATCAGCTTACTGATATCACTCTTCGTCTTGAAGAGGCCGATAGAGAAAGAGATAATGAAGTTGTGCGTGCCAAACAGAACTTCAACAACAACATGAAGAGGCCTATTATATTCAAAGGCCCCAATCCCAACAAAAAGAGTAAGCAAGCAACTCCTGCTGCAAAGGCTCCTTCTCCTAGTAGTGGGAAATGCTTCAACTGTGGGTCTAGGGACCATTTTGCGAACAAGTGTTCAAAACCCCGCTGTTGTCGCTATTGTAAGAGCCCGGATCATTATATACATCAATGCCTCAAACTTGAAGGCAAGACGGAGGGAAAGTTAAATGTTGCCCAAGCCCCTGGCAACACATCTCTTGGTCAAGGTATCTTTCACTCAATCCTTGATGGCATTGTTTTATTTCGTGATCTTCTTATTTGAGTTCTTTTTGATATGGGTTCCATCTCATTATTTTATATCAAAAGAACTTGTTGATTCTTTTTCTTTAAACATTTTGGGCTTGATGACTTCTTTGAGAGTTGCGAATCCGGATCGTAGATCCGCAACACTCAATTTGCTTTCTATTGATGTCGAAATTATTTTATGTGATTTTTCTTTCCGAGCCGATATTTTTACATAGGCTTCGGAATTGATTTTTTTGAAAGGATCGGCTTAATCATTGTGAAGCCCATATCCTATTTTTCGATTGGACTATTCATCTTCGACATTTTCAATCTGTTAAGCAGATTTCTATTTTCGTTTATGATTTTCAATCTGTTAATCATTGTGAAGCCCATATCCTATTTTTCGAGTGGACTATTCATCTTCGACATTTTCAATCTGTTAATCATTGTGAAGCCCAACGCTCCTCCTGTCGTTCATGCAAATCGCGGGATGGCACCCAGGGAAAAGATTGAATTGGTTCAACAAAGTGATGATCTACGAGCAAAAGGATTAATTCGACCCAGTGTTTCTGAATGGGGTTCAGCCGTTGTGTTCGTCGCTAAATCGGATGGATCTTTGAGATTTTGTGTAGATTACCGCGATCTCAATAAGATGACTCTCAAGAATAAGTTTCCTTTACCCAGGATCGATGATTTATTTGATCAATTGCACGGTGCTCGTTTCTTTTCAAAGATGGATTTAGCTCAAGGATTCCATCAACTACGAATCGCTGAAGATTGTGTACATTTAACTGCTTTCAAGGGTCACAATATATTCTACGAATGGTTAGTCATGCCTTTTGGGCTAACCAATGCTCCAGCATACTTCGTACATTTATGACCCGTGTGTTTCGGGAGGTGCTGAATAAATTTGTTCTTGTATTTATTGATGATATCCTAATCTACTCCAAATCCGAAGAGGAACATGATGAACATCTCAGAATTGTTTTGGAAATTTTGAAAAGGAACATCTTATTTGCAAAATTTTCCAAATTCCACTTTTGGGTCAAAGAAGTCAAATTCCTTGGCCATATTGTTGATGAAGAAGGAATTTCGGTTGATCCTACCAAAATTTCCGCTATTCTCGATTGGAAGCGACCCACGACTCCGAAAGAAGTTCGAAGCTTTTTGGGTTTAGCAGGCTATTACGGGAAGTTCGTTCAAGATTTTTCTAAGATAGCTAGTCTGTTGACTAAGCAAACAATGAAAGATGTAAAATTCAATTGGACTCCAAGATGTGATGAAGCTTTCCAGGAACTAAAGAAGAGATTAACCACCGGTTCTGTTCTCGCTATTATAAATGGGAATCAAGGATTATCTATTTATACTGACGTGTGTGGTGATAGGGTAGGTGCAGTATTATGCAGAATGGGAAGATATTTGCCTACGCGAGTAGACAATTACGTCTTCATGAAAGAAATTATCCAACGCATGATTTGGAACTTCTAGCTGTTATTTTCGCCTTAAAAATCTGGCGACATTATCTTCTAGATAAGAATCTTCTCATCTTTCTTAATAATTTACGAAATTAACTTAACTTAAACAATATACTTAATGAACTCCCTTTCTCTAGGTGAAAAATTCGAATTATTCATCGACCATAAATCCTTGTAATATCTCTTTACCCAGAAGGATCTGAATCTGCGACAACAACGTTGGATGGAATTTCTGGCATCGTATGACCTAGATATTCTGTATACGTCGGGAAAGGCCAATGTAGTAGTAGACGCCTTAAGTAGAAAGCACGTTATTCTTTCTCATCTTGTTATCACTCTTACTCTTCATCAGAGGATCGCCACCAAGCAAACTGAGGACAAGTTTCTTCAAGAAATGCGGAGAAGAATAGGTCATGTTGAAGATACTAGTTTTGAGGTTGATAATAGAGGGGTTATAAGGATGAAAGGAAGAATTTGTGTCTCTGACATTCCAGAGCTGAAACGTGAAGTATTGGACGAATGTCATAAATCTAAACTTTGCATCCATCCCGGAGTCAACAAAATGTATCGTGATGTTAAAAGAACATTTTGGTGGGAGACAATGAAGAGAGACATGTCCACTTATGTGAGTCGCTATGCTACTTGTCAGCAAGTCAAAAGCGATCAAAAGAAAGTGGCCGGTTTATTTCAACCTTTGGAAGTACCGAAATGGAAATGGGATCATGTATCGATGGATTTCATCGACGGATTCCCACGAACCAAGAAGGGAAATGAAGCAATTTGGGTTATAGTGGACCGTCTAACCAAAACTGCTCACTTTATTCCAGTGAAATCCACTCAGACTGCAACAATCTTGGCAGGTATATATATAAAGGAAATTGTTCGTCTCCATGGTATTCCCAACAGTATAGTGAGTGATCGTGACCCGATCTTCACTAGTAGATTTTGGGAGGCATTCCAAGTCACTTTGGGAACAAAATTGAATTTCAGCACTGATTATCACCAACAATCTGATGGGCAAACTGATATGGTTAACCGAATTCTAGAAGACATTTTGCGGGCTTGCATTCTCGATTTTGGTGGTTCTTGTGAGGACCATTCACATCTGGTCGAGTTTTCATATAACAACAGCTATCAGGCCAATATAAAAATGGCTCCTTTCGAAGCTTTATATGGTCGTCCGTGTCGATCACCTGCATGTTGGATCGAATCAGGTGATAGACTTGTCCTCGGATCAGACATGATTAAAGAAGCCACGAAGAAGGTAGATTTTATTCGAAAGAAATTAATAACTGCTCAAAGTCGTCAAAAGAGCTATTATGACCACCGAAGAAGATATTTGGAATTTCAAGTTGGGGATTCTGTATTTCTGAAAGTGTCTCCGATGCGGGGTGTATTGAGATTCGGGAGAACTGGAAAGCTAGCACCGCGTTATATTGGTCCTTTTCCTATTCTGGAAAGGATTGGTCCTCTAGCATATCGAGTGCGGTCACCCATCTGGTTGTCTAGCGCGCATGATGTGTTCCACATTTCTAATCTTTGGAAGTATGTGCACAATCCAGATGATATTATTAAAGAAGCTTCTAAGCAGGATCTTGAGATCACTCCTTACTTGGCAGTTAAAAGAGAGCCGATAAAAATTGTAGATCGTGATGAGAAGCGATTAAGAAACAAAGTTGTGAAACTGGTCAAAGTTCAATGGAGCAGTGATCCAAATGACTGTACTTGGGAGACTGAAGATAATATGAAGAAATCATATCCCAATTGCAGAATAGATATCTCGGCTTAAACTGTAAGTTATTTCCTTATTTTTCTGAATTCATATATTCTTTGTTTGCTTTTCTTTCTCTTCCAATTTCGAGGACGAAATTTTCTTAAGGAGGGGATATTGTAACATCCCGGAATTTTGTTAAATTTAATTTAGTAAATTATTTGAACTTTTAAATTTAAATTGTGAAATTTCAAGAAAAATAAAATATTGTTAATATTAATATTATAAAGATGCATGGAATAAAATAAAATATGTGATAAATTACATGTTAATGGCTAAAACTTCAAATTAAAATAAAATTTAAGAAAATGTACGTTTGTAATAAAATTTATATAATTGTAAAATGACATACACATAAGTGCATGTGAATTATAAAACAAAAAAATTGTTTAAAACAATAAAAATGAAATATGTACAAATTAAATTGTTTTTTTTAGATAAACCTTTGAATAGAACTAAAAAGAAATTGTGAACGTAAGTTATGATAAAATTATAAAAAAAATCACATAATTATAATCGAACATATGGCTGTAAACAATAAGATAACAAAAACAAAAGTGTATGGAAAGAAAAATCTACAAAACAAAACGTTACAAACTAAAGAAAGGAAAAATATAAACTGTAAAGGAAAAGCAAATATCACCATTCGTTCACAGTAAAGAAAAAAAATCTATTGACAAAGCAAATTAGTACTTGCATGGAATTAAAATAAATTGGCTGTAACATACAAAGGAAGCAAAGGCATTAAATTCTATCTCCTAAAATCAAAGTAAAAATCCTCTCAACCACCATTAAATAAAATTAAAATAATGATAAGTATAGGTTTGCAAAAGAGTGTAACGATCCAGAATTTCTGTTATTAGAAATTCATATATTTAATTGATTTTTTATGTTAAAAAGTAAAATTTATAAGTCGAATAATTTATTTTTTGAATATTGGATTTGATTTGGATAATTAGATCGATAATTTAATATAACAAATTACAGAAATAATTGAAACTGGGTTTAATATGACTAAATTTGATTTGTAAAGTTATATTATATCATGTTGGAGTTATAACAATGTTATAGAACTTTTAAAACCGAATTAAAAGTTAAACTGTGAAAATTGAATATTTTAATATTTAATTGACGACTGAAATTAGCCATTTTTCAAACAGTCTTGGATTTCGACAAAACCAGTTTCACCGGATCCATAATGTTATATTATTGTAATATTTCAAGTTTCGTATCAATCGGTTTTACGGTTTGTCCGGGGCAAGCTAAAACGTACAGAAATTTGGTTAACCGATTTAATTTAAAATTGATCGTTTATTGCCATAACTCGCACAGATTATCGATTTGGCTCCCGAAACCTACTCCATTGTGTCCGGAATGTGGGTTACCTTAGAAATGCAGGTCACCGTGCGAGATTTGGTGTGACGATCCAGACTTTTTAACGATTTAAAATGGAATAATTAATTGATTTTTATTATTTGAAAGGCTAATTTTTAACTTAAATTCAAATATTCTTATTATTTAGCAATTGAGTTATTGGATTTAATAACCTGAAAATTGGGTAAAATGTTGAATCTGAAATTTCTAAGCCCATTTAAAATAATTTAAAGGCTAATAAAATTTATATCGATAATACTAAAGATAGTAGAAGTGTTAAAATTGAATTTAAAAGTGATTTGTTCAATTTTGAAAATATATAGTTTAAATTGAATTTAAAAATAGCCTTCCGAGGCACAGTATCGGAATTTGACGAAACCAGTTTTATTGGGTCCGTAATAGTTAGTTATTATCGGATTTCAATTTTCGTGGCAATCAGAGTTGTCGTTTGACCCTAGCTGCTCGAAATGCATTGAAACTATTTATTCGATTTAATTTAAAATTGATCATTTACTTTTGTAACTCACGCATATGATCGAATTAGCTTCCGAAACACGTTCCGTTGTGCTCGGAACACGGGTAAAACCCTATGATCGCCTAGCGGCATTCCTTAAGAGGAGTTGGAAATTTTATGGTAGCAATTACGAGGGCATTTTGGAGAATTTTATAATATAATAAAATTTAGCGTACATTAGCCAGAGATATTTTCATGTACAAGCGTACTCGAGAAGCTTTCCCAATTGATATTTTATCGTCATCCTCCTCAGACCTTCAAACAGAAATCAACTTATATAAAAATAAATGAAATCAATGGCCGACGAATCTATGTTTTACCCCTCTTCAATTTGATTCCCTCTTTCCCCCTCTTTTATAAAACTCGAGCTTCCGTTCTTCCTTCCAGATAACGAAAAAAATCTTGAGCCTATTTTCTTTAATTGTCGTCGAACATAAATTTCGTTCAAATCGAAAAAAAAATTAAAAAAAGGGGGCAAGCGAATAGTATAAATCAGAAGGAATCGAGACATTCTTTTCCTTTCCTCTATGCTCGAACGAAGCTATCCGTGAGTCTCAATTGGGAAATGGAAGAACTGATCGACATCGCAAGCAACTCAAACTCGAGCTCGACGCAGTGACGCGCGCAATCTCGAGTCGCTCTTGCCGAAGCACTCGATCGACATTAGGGAGGTTCGCGACCGTGTGAAGGTAGCCGCAGTTCGCGTGAAGGCGGTCATGTGGAAACTAGGGTTTTTGAAGCGGCGACTCGCTTGAGCTTGATGATGGGATGTCTTGTTCATTCATGGTGCTTGGTACATCTCACGACTGAGTGGAAGGGTCGAGGCGTCTTCGTTATCGACAGCTTAGGGTGAGCAGCTTCTTATTCCTCTTTCCTTCTCGATTTGAAATTTAAAAATGTCTAACTATGGAAATTTATTTAAAATTTAAGTTACTGGATAAAAAGGGGGATGAATTAATTTATAAAATCTATTGATTTTAAATGGTAATTAGAAGATATTATAGATTTGGGAAATATAGGAATTTTAAAGAAAAATAAAATCGATGGCTAATTAAAGTTATCAAATGAAAATTTAATTTGTTCAATTATGTTGGATATTGACAAACTGTATAAATATTGATTTAAGGTCTTAAATCGTGGAGTCAATCCAGAATGAAGTGGATTGTAGAATTTAAGGGAGGGCAAAGGTGAGTAAATCTCACACTGTTGGATTTTTATTTAAATTTAAATGGGTTAAATTTAAGTAATTGATTGGGTGAATAAATTGATTGAATGTGCACTGATGATGATGTGACTTTGGTTATGGTGGTTCTCGAGTTAATTGTGGGTTGACTCGAAGTATTCGGGTTTTTAAATTGATTTAGATTTAAAGTTATAAATAAGAGAATATTTTCATTCTAATGTTGTTAAGGGCTTGAACTAATTAATGAATTAAGTTTTAAGTTAATTAATTAAGTCTAAATTAATTTAGAATAATCATTGGATGGTTTAATAAGCAATTACTTAATGTAAATAATAAAATAGAGTTATGTTGCGAAATTAATCAACGGATTAATTAAGATTATTAATTAAGGAGTAATCAATTTATTAATGAAGTAATCAAAAAGATAGTTAATTACAGGTTGAGATCATTCGAAATGATTAACATTGTGGTTGAATTAAAGTAATTAATTTGGATTAGAATAAACTAAAATATAATTGGAAATCATTACTTATATAATTAACGAGGTAATTTTAAAGATAGATTAACTAAGATAAATTATTCGTTAATAAGAGACATATGGGAAGTTAACTAATATGAGTAATTAATGATTAGTGAAATTAAAATAGTTAATTAATTTATACAGTAATCTAAGACTATGTATTTGTTTTGGTTAAGAATAATTAATATTGTTAAATTAAGTAAAGATAATTACTTGAATGTAATTGGAAAAATAAATAAATGAAAGAATGTATGTGATTTGGGTTTGAAATTCAAATTTGAACCAATTGAATTGATTTGCGTGTGATTAAGCTTGGTTGACCAATTAATTGATTTTGGATTTATTAATGTTAAATGAAAGAATGTAAGTGATTTGGGTTTGAAATTCAAATTTGAACCAATTGAATTGATTTGCATGTGATTAAGCTTTGCTTATGGATGAGTGAATGGTATTGGATGTTTTGAATGAGTTGATATCTCTGATATGAAAGGTTGTGTATTTCATTTGAATAACTTGGGTTAGGATAACCTGAGTTCGAAGAGACCGAAGTCGGGTATTGGTAAATACCCGAA
This sequence comes from Allium cepa, assembly GCA_030765085.1. Taxonomy (NCBI): domain Eukaryota; kingdom Viridiplantae; phylum Streptophyta; class Magnoliopsida; order Asparagales; family Amaryllidaceae; genus Allium; species Allium cepa. The sequence continues at coordinate 789,453,235 of CM060937.1, read as the reverse complement.
ACCACTTTGAATTTTTATAAATTGAATTGTGAAATCCATAGTTTGAAATGAAAGGATTTAAGTGAATTGGATTATTTTATCTAAGATTGGTAATTAGAAAATTTATATGCGAAGTAAGCGTTGTCTATAACAAAGTATGAATTTGTTAAAGTGATATGAGTACCCCGGGATTATATAAGATGTTTGCTTTGATATTCCATGTTAGTTGGATTTACTCACGTTGGTTTCCAGCCTGACCCGGGTGTTACCTTGGTGTAATGCTCGGGTCAGACCGAGTATTACAGATTTCTAGGTAGGTACGTTCTGGAGCTCAGGTGGCGAGCTGGATGGCAAGAGCGTATAGAGTATTTTCCGCTGTATTTATATTATTGTTAATTTGAGACATGATAATTGTATATATTCAATGACTGTATAGATGTGAAACTCTGATGTATATTAAATGTAATCAACAGATATAGTATTCTTTTGTAAACTGTTATTATTTATTATTATATTTTATCCACTGCGTATGTGAGATGTTTTGGTGTTTCTGATTTTTTCTTCTTCTATCTCTTTCTTCTTTTTCATAGCTATCTGGGATTTTTGGTTTCGAAAATTTCGGGTCGTTACATTAGGTATCAAAGCGGAAAGGTTAAGCGAGAACCTTGGTTCTGGTGGGGATTACTCATTTGATAGAGTCCGTGGTAATCTAGAATGAGTTGAGTATATAAATATATATGAGCGCGTACTTGTTATTTTCTTATAAAATGATTTTAAATGATTTTATATAAAAAATATATTTTGATATATCTAAAGCAATATTTCCTTCTAATAAATATTAAGGTGATTGGTTGTTAGTTATTGAAATTAAAATTAAGAAGTAATACAACCAAACTGAAGCCTAGAATTGGAATTAAATTAAGTAGGAACAAAAATACAACTAAATTAAAATTTAAGTGATTGAAAATTAAATTCTAAATCTGGTCCCAAAATTTGAAAATTTTGTTTCTAGGATTTGTTGCAAACAATGGGTTGTTGGAAAATTTATTTGAATTTAAAACGGAGGGTGGTTTAAAAATTTTAAAACATGGCTGGGAGGGCCAAGGAATAAATATGTAAATATGTATGGATATACATGATATCAAGGATATTTTGAAATAAACTCTAACAGGTTGAGTTTTGATTTTTCCCTAAGTGTGATGTAAAAACCTAAAGTGAGATAAATTTGAACTTATAAGAGGGAAAGAATTTTGAAATTTGAAGTGGGAATTCGAATTTGTGTAAGGTTGATTGGATTAAGTAAATGGGAATTTAACTTTGGAAAGTTAAATAAGGGTAGAAAAGCAACCAGAATTGGAAATTTCGAGATGAAATTGGAATTTAACTTAGAAGGTTAAATGGTTGATTTGAATTGGGAATTTGTGTGATCTCGAAAGGGTTTGAGATCTAAAAATTTAAAATGGATGGACGTTTTAAAATAAAGTGGATGATATCCTCCTATTGTAAATAAAAATCTTTAAATTGAGGATGGAATTGTATAAATAAAATGAAATAAGTTTGAATAATTGAATTGTAAAATAAACTTGTTTAAGAACTAGCTTCAAACTGGAAAATTAGATTAAATAATAAATTAAAATTTTAAAATAAAATTGTATTGAACCTTGAAATACAGAAGTAAAACAATTCAAAATGAGAATTTTGAGAAATTGAGCTCAGAAATTAAAATGATTAAACACTTTGATTTAAAGGTTAATTTGGTTTAAAGAGTTAAACCAACCTTTGAGAATTTAACTCGAATTTCTATAATTCAAGATAGTGTAAATTCAAGATTTAATTGAATTAGTTTAAAATTGAATTTGGTTTGAAGTAATTGGATTGGTGATTGAAGATGTATAAGTTTAAAAATTTTAAATGGGTAATTGGATTGGATTAAATTGAAGTGATTTGGATTCTGAAATTACATTAATAATAATTCAAATTGATTGGAATAATATGAAATTATAATTAAAATTGAACAGGATTAAAATCAACTAGAATTTGATTTAAATTGGGAAAGGAATCAAGATTGATTCAACTTGAATTGGGGATTAATCAAGTCCAACGGAATTTGGAGTTATTTGAATTGGAATCGGGTCAATTTAAACGAAGATTTAAATTGAATTGTTGGGGCGGTGAACAGTTGGCTCTTGACTATTTACAATATAAATTGTTTTGATATAAACTTATTTTTCTAAGCTATTAAATATATACAACCTTTCTTTCTTTAAGCCAAATTATTTTATATACTTGTTTTACGATTATTTTTGGGGCTATTAATCATTTTTCAATGGTTTTCTAAACTAATTACTATTTTTCAACTATTTCACAAACTAATTTCTATTTTACAACTATTTTGCAATTATTTACTATTTTTGAAACTATTCAACTATTTATTAACTATTTTATAGTTAGTTGCCTATTTTATAGCTATTTTGAAAACTAATAATTATTTTTCCACTACTTATTTATTTTTAAAATTTTCAAGCTTTTTTCTAAATATAAACTGGTCGGAGTTCAAACTGTATTTATTTAAATACCCAATTGAGATAAGAATTGAAGTATAAAAGGGGTTTTATACAAGTTTGAAATGATCCAAAGTTTTAAAAATTGTATAAAGGATCTTATGAGGATTTTGGAAAAGGTTTTGAGAACCTTTGAATTTGGAAAGGCTTTAGATTTTTGGGTAAAATCAATATTGAATTTGAAAAGCCTAGTTTGGGAATTATCAATTTTTGGAATAATCAATTTTGTGTAAAGGAGCTTTGTATCAGATCATACTAGGTGTATGATTTGAAGATACTATACGTGTATAGTATAAAATGTTTTGATGATGGCTCTGGGAAAAAGGCGCTCCCTTGAAATGAACTTCTCAGGAGTGCCACTGGGTGGTGCTGCCTTGAGCCCCAAGGGGGGTTCTAAAGTTGATCCCGTGAGGAGTCCGGACAAAACTAGTTCCTGAGGATTATTGGGTAGCGTAAGTCGATGGTGCTGATGCTTACAGAGGCATTTGGGTTATGCTGTGACGACAGTGTAACTCGATGTCGCTGCGATCTACTGTGGGGACCATAGCGAAAATAGTGTGGAGGATGAGTGTCAACGGTCTACACTTGATTTTGCCGGGAAGGCAACGCAACATCGGTAGACTGCGATCTATGGTCAAGTGGAGTGGAGAAGTTTCATTTTTGGAAGTGAAATTCGATGGCGCTGATGCCTACAGTTATATGGGTTTTTGCTGTGATAGCTACGTAACCCCAGGTGTAGCTGCGATCTGTCATAGGTTCCATGGTGTAATCGAGGGGCACGGAGGCCTGCAGTTAATCTATGGATTTTGTCGGGACCACAACGTAACCATCGGGTTAACTGCGACCATGGATGGGAGTGATGATTTCCAGAGCATCCTCAAAAAAAAAATATTTCCTCTATTTTCAAAAAAAAAAGCTGTTTCTATATTTCAATAAAATTATTTTCCAAGTAATTTCACTGGATGTTGAAAACGGGTTTACCAAGTACTTATAGATTTTCAGTCCTACGCCTGATCGACGTATGACTAAATTTCTATGAGAACAAGGATGGACTGGATGAGACATCGAGTTATAAAAAGTATTTTTATAAAGAGTGATTATAATAGTATTATAAGAATTTAAAAGCTTTTCTAAACATTTTTAAAATAAAGATGTTGGAATTTTCGGGAAATCAAAGGAAATTCAAACTGGAATTTTAATGAAGTGAATCTTTGTAATTAAAGGAAATCGAATATTAAATTAAAAGTGAAAGTAAACTAATCAGCTAAATAAATTATTAAATAGAGCATGTTAACGCTTAAATTTGAACGCTAACACCCCAGTGTGTGAAGTATAGTTGTGAAAGCACCACCCGATAGATCGGGAAAGAATTATAAGCAAGTAATAGCGGAAAAGCAGTAAACAACAGCAATTTTATAGTGGTTCGGCTTATGGGTATAGCCTACGTCCACTTTAAGTACTTTTATTGATGATCACGTTACAAGTTGATACAAATCTTCTCAAGTACAACACATTTTGAATTACAAAAGACTTAGAACAAGTAACTCAAACTTCGATGTTGACAAAAATCTTCAAATCCATGGTGGATGTAGATGATTTCTTCATGAAGTTCTTTTAGACGTTCTTTGAATCTCAAAAAGCTTTAAGTGTTGAAGTATTCTGGAATTCGGCAGAGAAATGGTGCTTGAAATTGATTGACCAAAGTCCTTTGAATGTTGGTGATGGTCGTGTATTTATAGGGGCTTTCGGTGTTTAATTGTAGGTAGCTGCCGAGTTAAGTTAGATCATGAGTCGGCTCCGGGTTAGACTAAGTCATGGGTCGGCGCCAATCTATTATGCCCAGTCTACGGCTTAAGCAGAAAACACATGTTAACGTGTTATGAGCTAACTGTTATGACCCAAGTCCTAGGTCGTTACCGAGTTAACGACTCAAGTATGAACCGGTATGCTTTTTGATACTTAAGTCGGCCACCAAATTGGGTAGGTAGGTCGGCACACATGCTGGGTCAGAACTCACTACTGATCATTAAGTCGGCAAACCTCCTTTGAGCTTTAGGTCGGCAACTGATTCGAACCTTGGGTCGGCGACCTACTTAAACCTTAGGTCGGCAACCTATTTAGACTTTTAGGTCGGCAACCTTTTTCTGCCTTATGCAGTTAAGTCGGTCTCCCATATTAAGATACTAGGTCAGTACCCCTTCGTAAGTCCAAGGTCGGAACCTCTTTAAGCCTTAAGTCGGCATTACTTTAACTCTTAGGTCGGTATCCCCCTGTTAGCTTTTAGATTGTTATGCCTTGTTAGATCGACATCCCTTCACGCCTTAGGTCGGCATCACTTGGGTCAGTAGTCTATGAACCGCGGCAGGGTTAACATTTGCCCCTCGAAGTATACGCCTAATGCTTTGGTCGTATGCTTCGATATCCTTTATCTCGTCCTCCATTAGGTCGGTACACTTGTTAGGTCGGACACGATCCAATCAGTTAGATCAACAAGTCGGCGCTTCAGTTTCTTCCTCCTGTATAAAGTATTCGTTCTCTTCTCTTTTTAGCTTTACTTACTCCCTTGCTTCTGCCATTAAAGATTTTTTCAAGCTTCAAAAGGCGATTCGATTCCAATTAATCACTGACATCCTCTGCTATCCATTGCGTAAGTGAATCCTCTTCTTCGATTATAGATCACTGTCAGTTCGTGAATTTCGCCATCTAATCGCTTCCTGACATGACGCTTTATCGCGAATCCTATTACATCCACGGCTGATGGAGTTTAGGTTGCTAGGTTCGATTTTAACTGACCGATGAAACGATGAAGATGGTTCACTGATTCAGGCTAGTGGATTTTGATGTGTGCTAGGATTGCAAGGTTTCGAATTTGCAGAGGTTTTGAATTGGTGCAATGGATGATCTGAAAGTATGAACTAATAGGAATGAAGTGTGGGTTTTTTGATTCGAGGGGGTAGCTAACGGTTTGAGTGGGTCGAAGTATTGATTTTGATGCGACCCGTTGATTTCAGGCGACTTAGCTTTTGGCCGATTCAATCTTTAAATCGTGGCCGTGTTAATGCATGTGGGAAACCCACCGATCTACCATTCTGCCGATCTAAGCTTTAAACCGTGGCCGAGATAATTCCAGAAAGAAGTTTACCGATTCAAACCTTAAAGCTTGAGTCGTGACCGAGCTAACACTTGAGAAATTCCTGCCTTTCGAACAAGAGCTTGCGACCTAGTGAACGAGTTGCCAAGTTAGACCATCTAGACCTTGACCCGCTACCTACTTAGCTTCATCTTGCAAAAGAGTTTTAAACCGTAGCCGAGTTAGTTCTTAGGCTCTGGGCGTATTGTCATTTAGGAGCATAGGCCTACTTTAAGTATTCTGACTTGGACTTCCGAACTAAGTTGCCTATATTTTGAACATTTTGAACTGGCCTAACTTCAAGTTTGCTTGAATTTCATTGTGTTACTTTACAGATCATTCTCACTTTTAAGCTGTAAACCTGTTGAGAATAACAAACAAACAAAGAAAACCAAGGCGCATATACTGCCATTGACTGCCCATATCAAATGACAGATTAGTCAAGACAAGATAAGAGACATGAATATATTGCACGAAATGTTGTGAATTAATTGATTATAGTAAAATATTAATGCAAAGTATCAATGATTTGAACTGATTTATCTGCATCAACATCCTACTTGAATATTTAGACTTAAAACAATAATCCCTGAATTTTATAACTAACAAATGCTTGCCAGTTTTTAATCCAGTTACCTTTGCTTATTGTTTGATTGATACTTGTACGACACTTCACACACTTTAGGAAACGTGCACCTTCATGTTTGAATACCCAGTTGTTTATGTAGAATGACTTCCCTCCAACAAGAAGAAATGGTAGCTCAAGAGGAAGAGACTTTCCCGGTGGCTGTTCCCATAGAGAATCCTCCGGAGAGAACTTCAACCATTCTAACCCCAAGAATGTTTATTCAGATACGCACTCAATTCGGCTTTGCTGAAAGTGATGTCTTATTGCCCGGGCCAAGCGACACTGCCGATAATCCTCCTTACGGTTTTGTTGCAGCCAATCGCCAAATGTGCTTAAGTGGGGCAATTCGCCCTTTCAATGACTTCCTTCGAACTCTTCTTCTCCGGTTGACGATCTCTCCATTTCAACTTCATCCTAATGGTTATGCCATCTTGATGGGGTTATGTGTTTTGTTTAGAAGAACTCTTGATCGCCTACCGAGTTTTGAAGAAATTCGTTATCTGTGCTCGTTTACAAAGAGTAAAGATCATCCTTCACTCATTATTGTGAGAAGTGCCAGAAACCGCAAGCTCCTTTCCGATCTCACTGAAAGTGTTCATGGATTTTTGAACCAGTTTTTCTTTGCTCGCTGCCCTCCAGGGTTTTATGCCATCTGGAGAATAGGAAGTAAGACTAGTGTTTCCATTTTTTCGTTTTTGAAACTTTTTCCGAGATCCGAACTTTCAGTTGCTAACTTCATTCTTTGCTCTTTTCAGCACTTCCTCTCCCTTCTAGAGATCCGATTCATAAACAAGTTTTCGAGAGGTTGAGTGCCGTGGCTGCGGAAGAAAGGAGCATAAAATTTCTGCTGAAGGATGAATTTTTACACCAATACGGGCTTCTACACGCTTCTCGTTCTACGCATGCTCATGAAGTTCCAACAGAAGTTCCCGATTCTCCGACGAAAACTCCTGACGCCCCGGTTACTGTCGAACAACTCGCATCAAAAGAGTCTAATATTGAAGCTTCATTGGTGAAGTGTTCCACTTCTACCGACATTATGGGGTCATCCAGTAAGACGGTGCTTGCCCCGATCGAGGAAGAAGAAGAACCTTCACGGCCTCTCGGGGGGTTAGCTGATGTAGGAATTGAGAAAACAAGTCCCACCAAGCATGATGGTGACGATGTTTACGAGGGGTTGAGCGACATAATAGTGACTTCGCAGGAGCTTTTTAGAGATGACGTATCTAAAACTATCTCTCCTGTAATTGAGGCAACGTCTCTTCTTCGACAAACACCAACACAAACATCAACTCCTCATACCCAAGCTTTCATCACCTCTGCACCAAAGAGTGGTTTGTAGCTTAATGCGTGTAGCTTGCACATCACACAACACTTAGGATTTTCCAGCACATTTATGCACTTATCTTCTTGTACTTTAAAGACTTCTAAAGCTTATCTTTTCTTATTTCAGATTCTTCAATGACACGCGGCAGATCATATTACCAAGATTTCCAACGCTATGGGGGGCGTGGTCAATATGATTATCGGCGTTACTTTCCCTCCTATAGAGAGTCTGATGAAGAGAGGGCTGCTCGAAAGGCTCGTGAAAGGAGGGATGCAGAAGAGCGTCATGACAGAAGGGATAGGGATGAGCACCATGATTCTCTGCAGAGGAGTGATGACTCGCACAAAAGGAAATCTCACGACGACCGAGGAAAAGGTCATGTAGCTGAAGATTCAGGCAAACGAGCCCGACATGGTGAGAGACATGTTTCCACTATTCCCGAAAAGCCTACTGCCCCTGCCCCTCTTGACATTACTTCTGACTCTCCTGCTCTTGGGAAGGAGGACATCCAGACAATAATAAGCAGACCTAAATTTCAAGTGGGACCCGGCCCGGCCACTTTACAAAGTCGTTTTCCACAATGGTGCTTAAAGGGCGTGAGATTCGACCTAGACTTGGTCCCCATTGACAAGTCTGCTATGTTGCGCAATCTTGATGCAGTCAAGCTCGATATCGAGAGGATGTCAAACTGGCAGAAGCTTGTTGATGAGCTTCAAAGAGTTAACCGTGCCAACTTAGAGGCCATGCTCACCATGGAAAATGATAAGGCTGAGTGGCAAAAGGTCCTTGAGCAGCACGACACTGAAATGAGGAGCATTACTTCCTACAACGAGGAGCTCGAAGCAAAGGTTGAGAAGTTGAAAGATGAGCTTGCTGCTTCCTCTACTTCATACTCTCAAAAAGAAGAAGTGCTTCTCAGACAAGTTAGAGATGCTCATGCCAGTCAGAGGGATGCCGAAGATAGGCTCGAGGCACAAAAAAGAATCAGTGAAGGCTATGTCTCGGATATTGCTGGGCTTCGAAAGAAAAACAACTCCCAGGAGGCGGAGATACAAATGCTTAAGCTTTAGCTTGCCAGAACTGAAAGGGAGCGCGATGTGGCTGTCGCCGGCAAAATCGCAGCCGAAGAATCTCATGAGGCGACCAAAAACAGCTTCGGCTCAACATTATTCGACTTCTACTTGCATAGCGTCTTGGGGCGTGGAAGCCTCGCCTTTCTTGGTCCCAAGTATGAGATCACTTTAGCTGAAGTGTGGGAGGCCGCCCTCGATATGCTTGGTGCTGAAGGTGCTGGTTATGACGAGTCAGCCCTGGAAAGGCATTATTTTGATGAAGACGCTCGCGCTGCTCTCGCCAGGGGAAAGGAACAACTTGCCAAACTAAGAACCGAAGTGACGGAAGGGGATCAGCTGGGGAAAACCACTTCAACTACTCTAGTCCAGCCACCTTCTTCGTCTGAAGTCGACATTATTGGTTCCAGTTCCCATCTCGCTTCTCCCACCAAAGTTACCGCTGATATTACAAGCACACAAGGTGGAGACGAGGGTGAAGAGAGCGCTGATACGCAAGCTTATGAAGTCGATATCAGGAAACCAGCTTCTCCAGGTAACTTCACTGTTAATCTCGCTACTGTCAATTCTGCTCAAGCTGGTTACTCGTTTATTTCACATGAGTTTCACGAGCTCCTTGGCTATTTTCTCAACCTTGACGAGCCTTCATCTCCTCTCTTTACTGACTTCATTGGTGAACCCTCATCTCCTCTTTTTACTGACTTTAACCTTTTTTCTTCTATAGAGAAAGTACCAAGCACTGCTCAAACTTCTACTCCTCCGGTCATCCTTCCTTCATCTCTTCAGGCGGTGCCTCCTTCTGCCTCGCAACCTGGATCACAGGAGGAACAAATAGAGGCTCTTCACGGCTTGGATGATCCCATCGCTTCGCAAGAGCAGAAAGATGAGAGACCTGAGGGAGGTGACATTTCCCCGGAACGGACTCCTTCTGACGACATTGTTCTATCAAAACTTGTCACTCCGGGGAGTGAGTCTTCCTCACAGAGGAGAGAGAAGCGTGGGACATCAAAGAGGAGGGGGAAGAAAATCACCGCCACTGAAGAGGAGCCGGAAGTTGGACCGGTTACACCTGCCTCTCCCACTTCCCTTATACCCACTGGCCGTCCTGAAAAGCTGGTTATTCGACCGAGTAAAGGGTCCAAAGGAGGGAAGAAGAAGTGAAGATTTTAGCTTTTTGCCTTTTGTATGAACTGGCCGAGAGTTGTGCGGGTACCGGCCCCCGCTTTTATTTTGAAACCTGTATCTGCATTATAGTTGAATAAAATGATTCTTCGTTTGTACAAACTTCTGTTTGAATTTTAGAATGCATTTACTATTTATTTTTGCACAAGTTTGTTCATATAGTATTGCAGCGGGCTTATGGTATGTTGCTTGAGTATTACTTTACTGAGGCAGCTATACTACTATACCATGTTGCCCCCATACCTTAAGATTGTTGCGATATTTTATACTTCGAGGGGACTTGCACTCTTATTTGTTAAAGAATAATTATTTTATTCTTTAAAGAAAATTTTTATTGAGTACAACTCCCTTCGTATAAGTTTTTACGCTTTGTCGTTCGAAGAAATCACTTTTCTCTTTTGCTTATGTGCATATTTTACCAAGTGAATTCCTCTATGTAGTAAAGCGGACCTCTGAAGGGTACTTTAACTTCCTTTCTTTTTACGATCATTTTCCATTTGAAAGTTAAAGTACGCTTTTGATGAGGATTTTTTTTTTATACAAAATTGTACCTCTGAGGAGGGATTTTTCACGTTTCAACACTTGGAAGTTTTATTTCAATCTCGGTGAAACGTGTACCCCCAAAGAGTTGTGCCTTCGAAGAAAGCCTTTTCACGTTTCAACACTTGGAAGTTTTATTTCAATCTCGGTGAAACGTGTGCTTCCAAAGAGGTCTTTTTTCTTGATTGTGTCCCCGGGAGGGGGTCGTACCTCTAAGGAGGGATTTTTTACGTTTCAACACTTGGAAGTTTTATTTCAATCTCGGTGAAACGTGTACCCCCAAAGAGTTGTGCCTTCGAAGAAAGCCTTTTCACGCTTCAACACTTGGAAGTTTTATTTCAATCTTGGTGGAACGTGGGCTTTCAAGAAGGTCTTTGTTTTTGCATTTCAACTTTGGTGAAGTGAAATTCCGAAGAGCGGTTGCTACACTTCAACTCCTGGCGAAATGTGCCTCCGAAGAGGGCTTTTATTTTGTTTACATTTCAACTCTGGTGAAGTGAAATTCCGAAGAGCGGTTATAACACTTCAACTCCTGGTGAAATGGGCCTCCGAAGAGGGCTTTTATTTTGTTTACATTTCAACTCTGGTGAAGTGAAATTCCGAAGAGCGGTTATAACACTTCAACTCCTGGTGAAATGTGCCTCAAAGAGGGTTTTCATCGCCTGGAAGTTACTCTCTCATGGTTGGAGGGTCATGACTCCTCCAATCTTTTTTGTTGAGTAGAGAACTTTCTTTTTTGTGGCGTATGACCCATTAGAGGTCTTTTATCCTCCGAAGAGTTGCGCCTCCGAAGAGGACTTGTACCGCTGATGGTAGCTTTGGTTGTTCCTCTGTTCACTTGCTTATGCCTTTTCAGCGATCCTTTTTTTTTTTTTTTCTTTTCAAGTTTTCATTTCCCTTTCTCTCACAAGTGGCTTGTTTAATCCAAGGAAGTGTACTTCATTGCCAGGCAAGTTCGTGAGAACGGGCACTAGCTTCCTAATTGGATGTTTGTTTGTTCAAACAATCTCAATTTATCAACAAGGGCTCGTTTCTATCGAAATCATTAGCCGTTCAATTGAAGTATTTCCTATCTAGGATTTGAATTCGGGGTCTTTGTGACTTGAAATTTGTTTGTTGAATGATGGTGAGAATCGCTCGGTCTTATTATGCGCAAGTTTTATTTCCATTGTCTGCAAAAATTTAAATTGACATTTTAGCAATACATTTTATGTATTTTTATATCGAAAACAAAGCAAACATATAATGATAATAAGGAACACAAGATTTATAGTGGTTCGGCCATGAAATTGGGCCTACATCCACTTTATGTTCTTTCATTATTTACTTGCATCAGTTTCACAATTGCTTTCAATTACAAGAATCATACATTCATAATTCTTTTTACAATTTTTCAACAAAATTTTCAAGTAAAGTATGGACGCAAGTGGTTGCTGTTCCATGCCCTTGGAATTTGATCTCCATCAACAGTGGTGAGCTTGAATGTGCCGTCAAGAAGCTTCTGACCTATTACATATGGTCCTTCCCAATTTGGCCCAAAGACACCTGTCGCGGTCATAATTCTTTTCAGGACTAGATCTCCAATTTCAAAGCTGCGTTGCCGAACTTTGGAATTGAAATGTCTGGCTATCCTTTGCTGATGAGCTGCAACTCTGAGGTTAGCTTCATTTCTTTTTTCATCAAGGAGATTGACGCAGCGGATAATTCAAACAAAACTTCGATCGATGAAATGTAGCAATCGGTGAGTTGAAGATACCAAAATGCCCAAGTTCGTTGATCCAAAGATACCGAACTCTAGCTATCTCAAACACGTTGATAGCGCACTATACCGTGTTCAAAGATCTACGATTCTTCGCACGTTGATCTAGCGCACTAGATTCCGTGAATCGGCTTCAACAAACGTGGATTCGAGCGCACTCGAATGACGTAAGTGGAGATAGGAGATCACACTCAACTACCAATTGGTATGAAAGCACAAAGCTAACAAAAGAGAAATTTTATTCAAAATCAACAACCACAAAATTTACAACACACACGCTATTTATAGGAATTACAACTCAACACAACAATCATCACCCAACTCTTAGGTCGGCACCGACTCAACGCAGACGACTCAACAAGACCGACTCATCATAAGTCGTTACCGACTTACTACACAACACAGTTGACACTATTCACACATATCCGACTTAAAACAAACGGCCTTCATACAATTTCCCTTAAGTCGGTAGCGACTTAAATCACACGACTCAACACAGTACATATATGACCGACTCAAAAGATACACGACTCAACAAACTTGCGACTTAACAGACAACTGGATCGGCCGCGACTTAGCAAGAAATAGTAGCGCCTTACTGATTGTCTCGGCAATGACTTAAGCAGGGTATTGGCAGCGACTTATGGAAGAAGTTCGCGACCTAGGGCTTCACGGGAGAACGCGTGACATAAGGCTTCGACTCCTGGGAGCTCGGTGCCGATTCATAGTAGGTTGCGATGACTTGGTGACGACTTATGACTTTGCTGCGACTTAAGGTGGAGGAATGAGTCGGTCTCGACTCAAGGAGAAGGGAATGAGTCGGTCGCGACTCAAGGAAAAGGAAATGAATCGGTCGCGACTCAAGGAGAAGATAGCCCATGGGTCTGAGGGAATTAGGTCGGAGGTACTTGGGTCGGATGGAATTGGGTCGGAGGGAGTTGGGTCGGAGGAAATTAGGTCGATGAGTCGTGAGTCAATGGATGGGGAGGATTCGCGGGTTGTGGAAGGACAGAGTCGTGGGCAAGGTTTGTGGCGTTGTGTCGGTTGCGACTTATTACTTCCCCTTGTAATTCCTTAGGTCGGAGACGACCTAAATCCGATGCTTTGTTAACTCGCAAGTCACTGGGTAGTATCTCGTTAGGTCGGAGCTCTCCTGTTTGACTCGTGAAAGACTTAAGACTTAAACTTTCTGAATGACTTAACATTGTAGCCTTATCCAAACGACTTAAAATTATTGAATCATTTGAAGTTGTCGATTCCATAGTTTGCGCTGCATCATCCTCCCCTGGTTGAGAGAAATTCGACCTCGAATTTATAGATTCCCCTACACCCGATTGTTCATCTTCATGATGAAATAATTCAGAAATGAACACATCCTCTATTTGAAGAGCAGTCGTCCTGAATTTACACACTTTCCTCCTTCGAGATGCTGTCTTCCATTCATTATCTGGTTTGATGTGGCCCTGGTGATAACCACTATTGAAATTAATCCTGTCTCGACCCTTTGACGATATGGTTCGAAATAAAGAATGTCTGTAATAAAATAGACGTGGCATAAGACAGGCGGCATAAGGAAGTGATCTAAGGGAGATGACGTAAGAAAAAGTGTGGGATAAACTAAGCACTAGATGCCAGATCCACTTCATGTAGCACAGAACTTCGTAAAAATAGTGTCGTATATCATATTGCTTCTGCCCATAGGAAGACGTGATATAGAACCAAAACTTATCCAAAATGTGAAACGATATAAGGAAAATTAGAACCATAGAATGACTTAGGAAATCTCGTCCTAAGAAGTGTGACGATTCATGCTCAGATTCTTGTCTTTCCGTATATCGTTCAGAGATGCTATCATCTAAAATCTTCCCTTGAAGTGTTGTATCCAATTCTCCTGTCTGAAATGAACTCCCGCTCGCTTCTCCTTCAACATAGTTATTTTCATAAGATGGTTCCAAGCAATTGACACTGGCAATGTTTGCAGGGTGGACATCATCAGACGACTTTAACTGGCAATCATTCTCTTCCTCCTGTCGTATCAACTCTTCCTGTTCTTTCGGACTCACAAGATCATATGATACTGGTAGTAAAATAGCTTCTGGTACGAGTTCAGTTTGACGTTGAATGTCCTGTAGCGATGGTAACTCCTTGGTTATTGCCTCAAAGTATTCGACTTCGGACTCATCGAATTCTGATTCAACTTCCTCGAATACATCAAGATCTTTACTTGTTCTTTGCTCGGCCAACTCAAGCAATTCATTACCCATTTCCACATACTCTTCCAATAATAAAGGATTAGTTTCTCCAAATAGTTCCTCAGACATTTCATATTCACATTCTTCAAACACTTCATCCTCCTCAGGATTCTCAATACCAAAACTTTTTCTGGATTCAATGAACATTGATAACTTCTCATCAACTTCCATTTCATCGACGAACTCTCCTAAAGATAATAAACAATCTGATTCTGCCTTCTCTTCTGTTTCGCTTTCACTTTGTTCAGACTCCTCGAAAACTAAGGAATTAATACTTGGCTGGTTCTCATCCATAAGCTCAGGTGTCAAACAAAAATCCTCCATCAACAAATGAATTCCCTCAACTCCGAACACAATTTCTTCTTCCATACTATCGATATCAAACTTTGGCAATGACGAGTAATCCACTTCTACATCCACATACTTTGACTCAATCTCTTCGTTATCATCAAATTTCAGCGGTTGATAAAAGTCAAATTCATCAGTCCTCCTCAACATATTACTCTCCTCATTACTTGATAAAGATTCTTTATCTTCATTATCAAACTTTAGTGGTAAGGCTGCGAATGATTCTGTAGGACCAACCTCTTCTAGCTCTTCCAACATTGGTTTAACTTCCTCCGGAAATTGAAGTTCTTCTCTTGCCTCATACATAACCAATGTTTCAGTACTACCTTCCGATTCTTCAACACTCTCGCTGACTGATATTGGACTATTCGGTTCCTCTTCTTCTTCTGTTCCGCTGTCAGTACGACCATCCACTTCCTTACTTCCACATTCTTCTATAACCAAGGGTTTCTTCTGGGACTTTGTACCTTCAAAACTTCGATGGTTAGACTCCTGATAATGATAGCGCTTAACTTGGTCATCAACATTCGTCGTAATGATTCTGTGTACAACTGGTTCGTTGATTCTCTTGGAAATTTCTCTACTGTAAGGAACGCCATCAAACTGATTACTGGGTCTTATAACCATACCCTTCCCTTGACTACCTGGATTCCTCTTCTGCAATTGTTGGTTAACACGAGATTGATAATTGTAGGGTAAGAAATTTGCTTCCATCATCCTTTTCATCTTATCCCACTTGACAACTTTAGATTTCTTCATTCTCTCTCTGGTTGATTTAGTTTGTTGCCACCAGTCCATAGCTCTACCTCTCAAGCTTGCAACAACTAACTTAACTTGGCGATCTTCAGGAATATCATTGAGTTCAAACATTCTTTCAACCTTTGACAACCAATCAAGGAATTCCTCTGCTTGTAACCCACCTCGGAATTCTGGAATTTCTGTATCCTTCCTAGATTCCTGAAATCGAAAATGAACACTATCACCATAACGATCTTCTTCAAATTTAGATGAGCTTCGATATCGATTCTGAACATTGCTTCTGCTATGAACATGCTCATCCTTTCTACTTCCTCTTTCATAATCACGATGATCTCTCCTCATCGAAACTGATGATTCTCTTCTGTCACGACTAGATGATGGTAACACCCTCCTCGCTTCCGTAACCAATGGCGAAACTCGGTTTCCTCCATGGTCCGAGATTGGCGACCTTCTGCTTTGACTTGTATTCAAATCCATCACCAATTTCTCCAATCTACCAAAACTTTCATCGAACTTCTCATGCATACGTTGCTCCATTTGATCGGCTTCTTCTTTTCGATACAAAGCTTCAACGTTTTGATGTCGGTTAGCTCTTCTAGGTGGCATGATTGAACAACAAAATCTTCAAGTGACGGCTTCACAAGCTTCCACACAACTTCACAAGGCTCGGCCTTAAACTTCTCTTGACTCGGCCTATACCACTACACAACTTAGCTCGGCTCAAGCTCAAGTACTTCAACACAAATCAAATTCAAACAAATCTCCACTCTAGATCCAAAATGGAATGGATCGGAATCTTCAAACTCGTTGCAACTTCAAGATGAACACGATAAACAACTTCAAACTTTCAAAAACTTCAAAAACTTGGCTCCAAGAATCAAACTTAGCTATGATTGGCTAAGTATGGCTCTGATACCAAAACTGACGCAGCGGATAATTCAAACAAAACTTCGATCGATGAAATGTAGCAATCGGTGAGTTGAAGATACCAAAATGCCCAAGTTCGTTGATCCAAAGATACCGAACTCTAGCTATCTCAAACACGTTGATAGCGCACTATACCGTGTTCAAAGATCTACGATTCTTCGCACGTTGATCTAGCGCACTAGATTCCGTGAATCGGCTTCAACAAACGTGGATTCGAGCGCACTCGAATGACGTAAGTGGAGATAGGAGATCACACTCAACTACCAATTGGTATGAAAGCACAAAGCTAACAAAAGAGAAATTTTATTCAAAATCAACAACCACAAAATTTACAACACACACGCTATTTATAGGAATTACAACTCAACACAACAATCATCACCCAACTCTTAGGTCGGCACCGACTCAACGCAGACGACTCAACAAGACCGACTCATCATAAGTCGTTACCGACTTACTACACAACACAGTTGACACTATTCACACATATCCGACTTAAAACAAACGGCCTTCATACAATTTCCCTTAAGTCGGTAGCGACTTAAATCACACGACTCAACACAGTACATATATGACCGACTCAAAAGATACACGACTCAACAAACTTGCGACTTAACAGACAACTGGATCGGCCGCGACTTAGCAAGAAATAGTAGCGCCTTACTGATTGTCTCGGCAATGACTTAAGCAGGGTATTGGCAGCGACTTATGGAAGAAGTTCGCGACCTAGGGCTTCACGGGAGAACGCGTGACATAAGGCTTCGACTCCTGGGAGCTCGGTGCCGATTCATAGTAGGTTGCGATGACTTGGTGACGACTTATGACTTTGCTGCGACTTAAGGTGGAGGAATGAGTCGGTCTCGACTCAAGGAGAAGGGAATGAGTCGGTCGCGACTCAAGGAAAAGGAAATGAATCGGTCGCGACTCAAGGAGAAGATAGCCCATGGGTCTGAGGGAATTAGGTCGGAGGTACTTGGGTCGGATGGAATTGGGTCGGAGGGAGTTGGGTCGGAGGAAATTAGGTCGATGAGTCGTGAGTCAATGGATGGGGAGGATTCGCGGGTTGTGGAAGGACAGAGTCGTGGGCAAGGTTTGTGGCGTTGTGTCGGTTGCGACTTATTACTTCCCCTTGTAATTCCTTAGGTCGGAGACGACCTAAATCCGATGCTTTGTTAACTCGCAAGTCACTGGGTAGTATCTCGTTAGGTCGGAGCTCTCCTGTTTGACTCGTGAAAGACTTAAGACTTAAACTTTCTGAATGACTTAACATTGTAGCCTTATCCAAACGACTTAAAATTATTGAATCATTTGAAGTTGTCGATTCCATAGTTTGCGCTGCATCAGAGATCCAGCGCTTCAAGTTGCAGCTTTTCATTTTCTGCTTGATTGAAATGGATTCTTCTGTGTGAAGGGACCTCTGCTTCAACCGGGATCATTGCTTCCGACCCGTATGCTAACGCAAAAGGAGTATGCCCAGTTGCAGTTTTGTGAGTAGTTCTGTATGCCCATAGTGCAAGTGGTAGTTTATCGACCCAACCACCTTTTGCTCTTTCGAGTTGCTTTTTGACGGTTGATTTGATGATCTTGTTCACTGCTTCCACTTGCCCGTTTGCCTGCGGATGAGCTACTGCCGAAAAGCTCTTCTGGATTTTGAATCGCTTGCAAAAATCCTGGAATTCCTCGCTTTCAAACTGAGTTCCATTGTCTGTGATTATTTTCTGAGGCACACCGTATCTGCAAATGATATTCTTGGTCACAAAGCTTATCATTTTCTTTGAAGTGATCGTAGCCAATGGTTCAGCTTCAGCCCACTTAGTAAAATAATCAACTGCAACAATAGCATATTTAATCCCTGATTTAGCAGTTGGTAGCGGCCCGATGAGATCCATTCCCCAAATTGCAAATGGCCATGGACTGACCATCTGTGTGAGTTCGGTAGAAGGTGCTCTAGGAATTTTGGCATATCTTTGGCACTTGTCACATTTTCGGGAGTAATCTGCGGCATCCCGATTAATTTCTGGCCAAAAATATCCGTATCGGAGAATTTTCTTTGCTAGTGTTTGACCACCTGAATGATCACCGCATTCTCCTCCATGCACTTCAGCTAGGATTGTTTTGGACTCTTCCCGGGATACACATCGAAGCAATGGCATTGAGAATCCCCGTCTGTATAATCGGCCATCCTGAATTACATAGCGAGAGGCCTTTCTTAGAAGCTTTCGTCTTTCTATCGAGTTTTCTGGCAGAGAACCCCTGAGTAGGTAATCCAGTATTGGAGTCATCCATGACTCTTGTTCTTGAGATACATTCACAATCCAGTCTATATCCATCTCGTCTATACTTGGCGCTGAAAGGACTTCTACGGGACCAATCCCAATAGTTGAGCTTCACCAGAACTTGAATACTTTGCGAGGGAATCTGCCTTCATATTCTCTTCCCGAGGAATGTGGCTTATTGAATAGTGACCGAGTTCACATAGGAGTTCCCAAGCCTTTGACAAGTAGGAAGGCAAATTTCCACCTTTTGCTTGAAATTCTTTCTTGACTTGGCATACAATAAGCTGAGAATCACTGAAAATTTGTAATGCTCGAATGTTCAGCTCTTTAGTGATTTTCAGACCTGCAATAAGAGCTTCATATTCTGCTTCATTGTTTGTTGAAGGAAATTCCAGTCTTAGTGCATAACATAATGATCGACCTTCAGGAGTTTCAAGTACCACTCCGGCTCCAGAACAGTTGTCATTTCTTGCGCCATCAACATACATCTTCCACTGGATTGGAGAATCATTGACCGCTTTTTCCTCACCATTATCTTTCTCTGTGAATTCTGCAATGAAATCAGCTAAAGCTTGTCCGTTGATTGCTTTTCGGGGGTGATAGGTGATGTCATATTGACTAAGTTCAATGTTCCATTTTAGAAGACGACCCGAAGTTTCAGGGCGAAATAGGACTTGCTTTAGAGGCTGATCAGTGAGTACTTTGATAGGATGAGCTTGGAAATATTGCCTCAGTTTCCTCGATGCAACTAGTAGGCAATAGGCGAGTTTTTCCAACTTGGAGTAATTCAGCTCTGCCCCAGTGAGTCTTTTGCTGATATAGTAAACTGGATGTTGAATCCTTTTGTCTTCCCGTATCAGCGCTGCACTTAGAGCATGAGATGATACTGCCAAGTATATAAGAAGATCCTCACCATTGCCTGGCCTAGAAAGTATCGGAGGCGTTTCCATATGACGGATCAACTCTTCAAAGGCTTTTTGGCATTCGGGAGTCCATTCAAAGTTCTTCTTTCCTTTTTTCAGGGCATCGAAGAATGGGATGCATTTATCAGTAGCTTTGGAAATGAACCGACTCAAAGCGGCGACCTTTCCGTTGAGACTTTGCAATTCCTTCTTCGTTCTAGGAGCTTTAACTTCTTTTAAGGCGGTAATTTGAGCTGGACTAGCCTCAATGCCCCTAGCACTGACGATAAAACCTAAGAACTTTCCGGATTCGACCCCAAATGTACATTTCAGAGGGTTAAGTTTCATTCTGTATTTCCGGAGGACTGCGAACATTTCTGCTAAGTGTTCAATGTGATCCACTGCTTTCCTGGACTTCACTAACATGTCGTCGACGTAGACTTCCATAGTTTTGCCCAATTGCGGTTTGAACATAGCATTAACAAGTCTTTGGTAGGTTGCCCCTGCGTTTTTTAATCCGAAGGGCATAACTCTGTAGCAATAAAGCCCAACATCTGTAATAAAGCTTGTATCCTCCTGATCTGGCTCATGCATCAGGATTTGGTTATAACCGGAATAGGCATCCATGAAGGATAACAATTCATGTCCCGCAGTTCCGTCTACCAGTTGATCGATCCTGGGTAATGGGAAGCAATCTTTGGGGCAAGCCTTGTTTAGATCAGAAAAATCGATGCACACTCTCCATTTCCCATTAGCTTTCTTGACCAACACAGGATTTGAAACCCAATTCGGATATGTAGATTCTTTGATGAAGTTATTTTCCATGAGTCGATCAACTTCTTCTTTTAATGCTGCTGACCTTTCTGGACCCTGGGTTCTTCTTTTCTGTTTAACTGGCGTAAACTTTGGGTCAATATTCAGAGCGTGTACTGCAACTTCTGGGGATATCCCACACATATCGGCATGAGTCCAAGCAAAGACATCCAGATTTGCTTTCAGGAAAGATATTAAGACATTCTGAATTGACACATTAAGCTGCGAACCCACATTCAACACCTTATTTGGGTCCTTCGGGTCAACAGGTACTGGAATTGTTGTTTCCACCGGTACTACTCTATTCTCCCCTGTACTGGCTTTTCTGGGATCCATTTCTTTCCGTGCCCCGCTGTGTTCGCCAGTGCAGGGTCCGCTCTGTAATTGCTACAAAGCTGGTTCCTTGATGCGGACTGGAGTTGCCGCATCCTTTCCCATTTCTCTTTTTCTTGACTCTCGCAGCTCTGTCCAATAACATTCTCGCGCAGCATTTTGATCCCCTTTTATAACTCCTACTCCATTGTCAGTAGGAAATTTAATAGTGAGGCACCACGGGGCTAGGATAGCTTTGAATGCTGCGAGTGTTGGACGGCCAAGAAAAGCATTATAAGCAGAATATTCATCGACGATCACAAAGGTTTGCTTTCGGACCACTTTCCTTTCTCCTTCCCCAAGTTCTACAAACAGATCGATGGTTCCTACTGGTTGCTTTGGCTCCCCAGTGAAGCCAACGATTTTCTGTGATGAGGCTTGCACATCGATCATAGGGATTTTCATCTGGTCAAATGTCTTCTTGAAGAGAATATTACATGACGCTCCGCAGTCAATGAGGACTCTTCTGACAATGGCTGGTCCAATACCAGCCGAGATGACCAAGGGATCTAAAGTAGGAGCTTCAATACCTGTAGAATCTCTGGCTCTGAAAATAATATCATCACTGAAAGTTTTCTGTTGTTTAAGGGGCGTAGTGTCTTCTAGAACAAATACGTTTTCTTCGGCTGGAGCATATTTCAAAGCCCTGGAATATCTCTCCATCTCACCCCAACTTTTACCAGCTGGGTGAGGTCCTCCTGAAATGACATTGATAACGGGCCTTCCAGATTCATGCCCCGTAGCTTTCTCTCCTGCCCCAGGCTGATGAACAGGGGCCCGCTGCCCCTGACTTGACGATGCAGGATTGTTGCTATTCTTTTTTACGAATTGCTGCAACTTGTTTTCTCTTAGCAACTCTTCAATCAGATTTTTCAGCTGGCGGCATTCATCAGTTTCATGACCTGGTTGATTGTGGAAGCGGCAGAATTTCCCACTTTGTATGGCTTTTCTCCCAGTTCTCAAAGGGATAGGTTTAGGGAAATCGACGGAATCTTTAGTGGCGAGGTAGATGTGCTCCGGTGTATGTGATAATGGAGTATATTCTGATGGCTTGAAGGATCGGGGCTTCTTCAGATTACCCTGTTTCTTCCCATTACTATTCTCCCTTTTTTGCCCCACCGGTTCATTCTTGCGTGGAGCGACAGTGTTGTCTTCTGCTTTTTCCAACACTGTCTTTACTGGTAAAGGACGGCTTTCCAAGCGAATGAATTCGTCTGCTTTTTTGTAGAACTTTTCGAGAGAGGTTGGCTCCTTCATATTTAACCATTTCCCAAATTCGCTTGACTTATCGATATCCCTCATGAGATAAGTCAATATCATTCGTGGTTCAGCATTGTCCACCTCAGCCAGTGCTATACTGAAGCGGTTCAAGAAGGATCTGATAGACTCACCAGGATTCTGCTCTAAACTCGATAGTGACATAATATCCTTGGCCTTCGAAGCATACAGTCTAAACTGCTCCTTGAATTTTCTGGTCAAGTCTGAAAACTGATCGATAGATCGGACTGGTAACTTGGTGAACCACAGTAAAGCCACGCCTTCCAGGTATACGGGGAAATATCGGCACTTTATTTCATCGGAGGCCCTGGCACCTGTCATGTGCCAGTCATATTTATACAGGAACTCATTCGGATCACTCGTCCCTTTGTAAGCTGGAATAGTCGGAGGGACAAACTTCCTTGGAAATTCCGCCTTCAAGATTTTTTCAGTAAACGGAGTTTTACTTGGAGCGAAACCCCATTCCTTCTCATCTTCAACCCTTTGCATACTTTCTTTCATGATCTGCCGGACCATTCCAGAAAGATATTCCTCATCGTGCCGAGTTCTAGATCCACCGGCGTCAGGTACTGCCTGCTCAAAGGGACTAGTAGGCCTTTCAGGAGCATTCCTTTCATTAACATCATGAATGTTGCCAGCATAGTTCCTTTCATTACCAGCCGGTTGATTGTTTGCCCCAAGTAAGTCGTTCAACTTATTCAGAATCAGAGCATTCTGGGCACTTTGAGCCTCTAGTTGTGCATTTTGGGCGTTTATCTGCTGGTTTAGCCCTAGAATCACAGCATCCAATTCCGCTTTTGTAACTCCAACAGACGGAGTGGGTAGATTAGGCACAGGGGAAGCGGAGGTTCCCTCTTGAATGTTCCCAGATCTGATAGATCTACTTTTCCTTCCAGGAGCCATAATCTCAGATATACTTCTGGTTTTTAAGGAAATTCTTTCTTCAAATCTCTGCGAAGCAATGATGACAGCTGTCCTGAGTTCAATTCTCAGTGAAAGCACCAAAAATGTTAACGCTTAAATTTGAACGCTAACACCCCAGTGTGTGAAGTATAGTTGTGAAAGCACCACCCGATAGATCGGGAAAGAATTATAAGCAAGTAATAGCGGAAAAGCAGTAAACAACAGCAATTTTATAGTGGTTCGGCTTATGGGTATAGCCTACGTCCACTTTAAGTACTTTTATTGATGATCACGTTACAAGTTGATACAAATCTTCTCAAGTACAACACATTTTGAATTACAAAAGACTTAGAACAAGTAACTCAAACTTCGATGTTGACAAAAATCTTCAAATCCATGGTGGATGTAGATGATTTCTTCATGAAGTTCTTTTAGACGTTCTTTGAATCTCAAAAAGCTTTAAGTGTTGAAGTAGTCTGGAATTCGGCAGAGAAATGGTGCTTGAAATTGATTGACCAAAGTCCTTTGAATGTTGGTGATGGTCGTGTATTTATAGGGGCTTTCGGTGTTTAATTGTAGGTAGCTGCCGAGTTAAGTTAGATCATGAGTCGGCTCCGGGTTAGACTAAGTCATGGGTCGGCGCCAATCTATTATGCCCAGTCTACGGCTTAAGCAGAAAACACATGTTAACGTGTTATGAGCTAACTGTTATGACCCAAGTCCTAGGTCGTTACCGAGTTAACGACTCAAGTATGAACCGGTATGCTTTTTGATACTTAAGTCGGCCACCAAATTGGGTAGGTAGGTCGGCACACATGCTGGGTCAGAACTCACTACTGATCATTAAGTCGGCAAACCTCCTTTAAGCTTTAGGTCGGCAACTGATTCGAACCTTGGGTCGGCGACCTACTTAAACCTTAGGTCGGCAACCTATTTAGACTTTTAGGTCGGCAACCTTTTTCTGCCTTATGCAGTTAAGTCGGTCTCCCATATTAAGATACTAGGTCGGTACCCCTTCGTAAGTCCTAGGTCGGAACCTCTTTAAGCCTT
This sequence comes from Allium cepa, assembly GCA_030765085.1. Lineage (NCBI taxonomy): Eukaryota > Viridiplantae > Streptophyta > Magnoliopsida > Asparagales > Amaryllidaceae > Allium > Allium cepa. The sequence goes on along the minus strand of CM060937.1, from coordinate 789,429,179 downwards.
AAGTCGGCATTACTTTAACTCTTAGGTCGGTATCCCCCTGTTAGCTTTTATATTGTTATGCCTTGTTAGATCGACATCCCTTCACGCCTTAGGTCGGCATCACTTGGGTCAGTAGTCTATGAACCGCGGCAGGGTTAACAGAGCACGTTAATAAATTCAACGTGGGTAAATAAATGGATTATAAATTAATGATAGAGTTTGGGAATGAATTCGAATTGTAAATAGAATGCGACTTGAATTTGATAATGAATTAAATAAGTGGAGATGTTGTGAAATAAAAATAAAATAGAATTGGATTGAAAAATGCGATGGTATGAATTAAAAATAAAATCCAAGGGTGATTTGAATAATATTTAATGAAATTTGCAAGTAAATTGGATATAAGAGAAGTGATTATAATAGAAATGGTTTGAGTTGCAGAAAAAACCCCATGTGGATAGAAATAAATTGAGAATGGACTTATATTAATAAAATAAATTCGATAACGAATTAAGTAAGTAAATTTAAAATTTAAAATGGGTTGATTGAGTTAAATAATAAATGGATGAAGTCTGATTAAATAAAAACTAAAACAAAATTGTGATTGGAATTGGATTATCAGACTTAACTTAAGTTCGGTGGCACAATAATTAGAAGTATAAATGAGTTAAGTAAGTGCTTGGATATTATTTTGATAAATTGTGAAGGTAAATTAAAATGAATAGATGGGCTAACTGAATTGAATGGAATTTGATTTGATGAGAATCAAATAGAAGTAAACTTAAGTTTGATATTGGAATAAATTAAAGTAAATTAACTTGAGTTTAAATTTATGTAAGCTTGGCTTCGAATAAGGATAAAAGCCCATTAAATAAAAGCTTGGATTGAATTAATTTGGAAATGGCTAGTAGTATACAAGAATGGATTGTGTCGAGCTAAGCAAAATGGTTGTGAATAAATTAAAATGGAATGGAATTAAATAAAATTGAGTCGGAATCAACTTAAATTGGTTATAAAACTTAAGTAATTATTTATTCACATGGATATCATCAAATTGCGTAGAAATGATTGTCGTTTAACGTAAACAAGATTAAATTAAATGCCATGGATTAGTGGAAGCAATATAATTGATTTTTGAATCAATTGATATGAATATGAGTTTGTTTCGCTTAAAAATGAGTTGAATGTAAGCAATTGTATTGTAAACCATTAAAATTGAATGAAATGACACATAAAATTTGGTTGGAAGCAATTGGGTTAGCTTTAAATCAAATTAATCGCTTATCGTAAGCGTTTGGTGTTGTTGCTTTTGAAATGCTTGTGTATAGCCATTAAAAGTAAGTGAAATGCTAATAAACTCTCTATATATGGCACTTACATATTTAAATTGAGTAAGTACAGGTACAGGGAAGCCATTTGGTTGGATTTGGTTGTGCTAATTGCTAAAATAAGTAAGCCGCATGCTTAAAATGCTAAATAAGGTACGCCTACGCAATAAAAATAGGAAATATGAACTGTTTTTACTTTTTCCGACCGTGTGGGTCAACGTATATATATTTATATCTATTGTCAAATTGCAAAAGCTCCTCCGTACAAAGGAGACTATGCCAAAATTTTCTAAAAATTTTGGGAGTTAGAAAATTTTTGGAAAATTTTGAGAAAATTTTCGTTAGCAACAAAATGATTACAAATTGGAAATTAAAATAGATTAGTAGATGAAACTAATATGAATCAGTTATAAATGAAAGTTAAAATTCAATATTCAAAGTTGAAAATAAATAGAATTCATATGAAAACGGGAAAAAATTAATTTGAATAGAAGTGGGTATGAAACTTGTGTGAGGAAATGTATAAAATGCTTTCAAAAGTTATGATTGGATATAATTGCTAAGGGAGATATGCAGGTATTAAAAAGGGGAAGGAAAATTGATTGTGGTTCCAAAAGATAAATTTGAATTGCCCGACAAAAAGGTTAGTATTTAATTTCTGTATGGAATTGGATTGGGTTTTTGATCTAGCCACATGGCTTTCGGTTTCTTTTTGAATTTGGGAGCCCGTAGAGTCCTTTTGTAGTTGAACCGAGCTAGCCGTGCAAAGGAGACGCTGGCAAAAAATTTCGGAAATTTAGAGAGTTGGAAAAATTTTGAGAAAATTTTGACAATTTCAAAATTTTGTTTTCAATTGAAATTTGAATATTTGAGGAAAAGAGCATTGTTGGGAAACTGTGGAAGAGTTTGGGAAGATAGTAAAAACTAATAGTGGATCTTTAATGAAAGATAGTTGTATGATTTTGAATTGGAGTTTTGGGAAAAAGTAAACGGGTTTGGAATCATTCTTCGTAACTAGTAATTTCGGGGACGAAATTCTTTTAAGGGGGAAGGAATGTGACGATCCAGACTTTTTAACGATTTAAAATGGAAAAATTAATTGATTTTTAATATTTGAAAGGTTAATTTTTAACTTAAATTCAAATATTCTTATTATTTAGCAATTGAGTTATTGGATTTAATAACCTGAAAATTGGGTAAATTATTGAATCTGAAATTTCTAAGCCCGTTTAAAATAATTTGAAGGCTTATAAACTTTATATCGATAATACTGAAGATAGTAGAAGTGTTAAAATTGAATTTAAAAGTGATTTGTTCGATTTTGAAAATATATAGTTTAAATTGAATTTAAAAATAGCCTTCCGAGGCACAGTCTCGGAATTTGACGAAACCAGTTTTATTGGGCCCGTAATAGTTAGTTATTATCGGATTTCAATAGTCGTAGCAATCAGAGTTGTCGTTTGACCCCAGCTGCTCGAAACGCATAGAAACTATTTATTCGATTTAATTTAAAATTGATCGTTTACTTTTGTAACTTGCGCATATGATCGAACTAGCTTCCGAAACACGTTCCGTTGTGTTCGGAACGTGGGTAAAACCCTATGATCGCCTAGCGGCATTCCTCAAGAGGAGTTCGAAATTTTATGGTAGCAATTACGAGGGCATTTTGGAGAATTTTATAATATAATAAAATTTAACGTACATTAGCCAGAGATATTTTCATGTACAAGCGTACTCAAGAAGCTTTCCCAATTGATATTTTATCTTCGTCCTCCTCGGACCTTCAAGCAGAAATCAACTTATATAAAAATAAATGAAATCAATGGCCGACGAATCTATGTTTTACCCCTTTTCAATTTGATTCCCTCTTTCCCCCTCTTTTATAAAACTCGAGCTTCTGTTCTTCCTTCCAGATAACGAAAAAAATCTTGAGCCTATTTTCTTTAATGGCCATCGAACATAAGTTTCGCTCAAATCGGAAAAAAAATTAAAAAAACAGGGGCAAGCGAATAGTATAAATCATAAGGAATCGAGACTTTCTTTTCCTTTCCTCTATGCTCGAACGAAGCTATCCGTGAGTCTCAATGGGGAAATGGAAGAACTGATCGACATCGCAAGCAGCTCGAACACGAGCTCGAGGCAGTGACGCGCGCAATCTCGAGTCGCTCTTGCCGAAGCACTCGATCGAAATTAGGGAGGTTCGCGACCGTGTGAAGGCAGCGGCAGTTCGCGTGAAGGCGGTCATGTGGAAACTAGGGTTTCTGAAGCGGCGGCTCGCCTGAGCTTGATGATGGGATGTCTTGTTCATTCGTGGTGCTTGGTACATCTCGCGACTGAGTGGAAGGGTCGAGGCATCTTCGTTATTGACAGCTTAGGATGAGCAGCTTCTTGTTCCTCTTTCCTTCTCGATTTGAAATTTAAAAATGTCTAACTATGGAAATTTATTTAAAATTTAAGTTACTGGAAAAAAAAGGGGGATTAAATAATTTATAAAAACTATTGATTTTAAATAGTAATCATAAGCTATTATAGATTTGGGAAATATAGGAATTCTAAAGAAAAATAAAATCAATGGCTAATTAAAGTTATCAAATGAAAATTTAATTTGTTCAATTATGTTGGATATTGACAAACTGTATAAATATTTATTTAAGGTGTTAAATCGTGGAGTCAATCGAGAATGAAGTGGATTGCAGAATTTAAGGGAGGGAAAAGGTGAGTAAATCTCACACTGTTGGATTTTTATTCAAATTTAAATGGGTTAAATTTAAATAATTGACTGGGTGAATAAATTGATTGAATGTACACTGATGATGATGTGACTTTGGTTGTGGTGGTTCTCGAGTTAATTGTGGGTTGACTCGAAGTATTCGGGTTTTTAAATTGTTTTAGATTTAAAGTTATAAATAAGAGAATATTTTCATTCTAATGTTGTTAACGGTTTGAATTAATTAATGAATTAAGTTTTAAGTTAATTAATTAAGTCTAAATTAATTTAGAATAATCATTGGATGGTTTATTAAGCAATTACTTAATGTAATTAATAAAATAGGATTACTTGGTGAAATTAATCAAGAGATTAATTAAGATAATTAATTAAGGAGTAATCAATTTATTAATGAAGTAATCAAAAAGATGGTTAATTACTGGTTGAGATCATTCGAAATGATTAACATTGTGGTTGGATTAAAGTAATTAATTTGGATTAGAATAAATTAAAATATAATTGGAAATCATTACTTATATAATTAACGAGGTAAGTCAAGATAGATTAACTAAGATAAATTATTCGATAATAAGAGACATATGGGAAGTTAACTAATATGAGTAATTAATGATTAGTGAAATTAAAATAGTTAATTAATTTATACAGTAATTTAAGATTACTTATTCGTTTTGGTTAAGAATAATTAATATTGTTAAATTAAGTGAAGATAATTACTTGAATGTAATTGGAAAAATAAATTAATGAAAGAATGTAAGTGATTTGGGTTTGAAGTTCAAATTTGAACCAATTGAATTGATTTGCGTGTGATTAAGATTGGTTGATCAATTAACTGATTTTGGATTTATTAATGTGTTAACGCTAAAATTTGAACGCTAACACCCCAGTGAGTAGATAACAGTTATGAAAGCACCACCCGTTGGTACGGGAACAAGATACAAGTAAAGAAATTGCAGAAAAGCAGTAAAAGACGACAGTTTTATAGTGGTTCGGCCTAAAATCGAGCCTACGTCCACTTTGATCTCTTTATTGCTGAACAAGTACAACTTATACAACTTTCTTCAATTACAATCCACTCTAGACTGTTAGTACAAACTTTTACGGAGAATTATCTTTCAAACTCATGATAAATGATGTGGATTCTCTCTCTTGAATTTGATGTAATGTCTTCGATGTTTGGAGTGCTTGAAGTGTTGCTTGAGTCGAGAAAATGGCAGAGTTTTGGCGCTTCGAGAATGAACCAAAAAGTCCTCTTCATGTTGAATGCGGCCTTGTATTTATAGGCAAACTGTTTAGGCTGAAATTGCAAAGTCATGAGCCGTGACCGACTCATGATGAGTCGTGACCGACTCATGATGAGTCGTGAGTCATCTGCGAGTCACCCCTTTGCAACATGATTTTGAACTTGCCTCTGAGTCTTGTGTCATGTGTCGACCTATCCTTTGAGTCGTAGGCTTTCCTGAGTCATGCCATCCTTAACCCAGAATCTCCTTAACCCGTCAGGTTCCTTAAGTCGTAGCGGCCTCTTGAGTCGTTCATCTCTTGAGTCGTAAACCCAATGAGATACTTAAGGACCTTGAGTGGATGAGTCGTGATCAGACGAGTCGGTCTTTGATGAGTCGGAACTCGAATGAGTCGTTGGATCGGTCTAGGCCTTGAGTCGCAGACCGCTGAGTCATTGATCCATACTGTATCTTTTAGGTGCTAACTCGCTGAGTCGTTGCTATCAATGAGTCGTTGACCCATTGAGTCGGCAATCCCTGAGTCGCTTCATCAGTTGAGTCGCTGATTCCTATGAGTCGCTGACTGCCTTATCTGTTGAGTCGGCCTAAGTTTCAGTGGGGTTAACATTTGCCCCTCGAAGCACGCGCCTGAGTCGTAGGTCGCGTGCTTCGATTTATCTTAACTCGCTTGTGCCGACTCATGCCCTACTTCCATGGTATAAAATGGATGAACCGTCACTTCTATCTTCTTCTTCCTTTATCAGTCTCTTGAGTCGTGCTCCGCCATTAACACATCTCCAAGCTCCCAAAAATAATTTCAACTCGAATTAGCACCCAATCCTCTCTAGCAACATACAATCGTAAGCGATTTCTTCCCTTTCTTCGATCGTTGATCATTATTGTCTTTCACGCTTAATCCTTCGCCTCCGATTTGCCTCTTCGTGTCCTACGAGTCTGGTTAGATTTGATTGCTGATGAACTTAGGTTTGCTTGATTTTACTTACGGCGATTCATCACTCGAGGCAATCGTGTAGTGTGACGAACCTGTGGTTATCCATTGCAATGTTATTGGGTTATCGGGTTAGATGGTTAATGGGTTAGGAGCTAGTAGGTTAGTAGGTCAGAGTGATTCGAACATTGCCGTAGGCTTGACTTAGCTATTCCTGTATGACCCAGTGACTCCTATGATTTAGCCATGGTACGATCATCATACTCCTCGACCTGAGCTTTGAGTCGCGGCCGAGACAAGACTTTTGAGTCGTGGCCGAGATAAAACTTTGAACCTGAGCTCTTTTAACATTCCCCACGGTCTAGCCTTTGAGTCGTTGCCGAGACAGGACTAGGAGATAATCTCCTTATTTCCACGACTCATGACTTGGCACTGTCGACTCAGAACTTTTGAACCGTTGATGGGTTATGACTTGTGAATTCTGTCTGAACACTGGACCATTGTATTAACTTTGAACTGTTGAATTTTATTGCACTCATTCACAGGTTATTTTGACTTGCAAGCTAACAATCTGTTCAATATAACATTCACAGAAAATGGGACGAATATACTGTCATTGATTGCCCACATCGAACGACAGATTAGTTAATGATAGATGAATAAACTGCATGTATGAAGTGCTCTTAACATATCAATTTCATACAAAATACCAAAGCAATACTGAAATAGTCAATTGAAATCGACTTGCTTGCACTAATATTATGTTTGAACTCTTAGATTAACAAGTTCTGAAATGTTTACAATCGATCAAGCATCGATTAGTATAATTCCAGTTATGTATACTTGTCACTTTTATTAGTCTTGCACAACACTTCACACTTTTTAGGAAACGCGCACCTTCGCATTTGAACATCCAGTTGCTTGTGTAGAATGACCTCTCACCGAGAAGAAGAAGTGGTAACTCAAGAGGAAGAAACTTTTCCGATAGCTGTTCCCATAGAGAATCCTCCGGAGAGAACCCCGACTATTCTAACTTCGAGAGCGTTTGTCCAGCTGCGCACTCAATTTGGCTTTGCTGAAAGTGATGTTCTTTTCCCTGGGCCAAGTGATACTGCTGACAATCCTCCCTACGGCTTTGTTGCAGTCAATCGCCAAATGTGCTTAAGTGGGGCGATTCCTCCTTTTAACGACTTTCTCCAATAGTTCCTGCTTCGGTTGTCTATCTCTCCATTCCAATTACACCCCAATGGATACGCCATTCTGATGGGGTTATGTGTTCTATTCAGGAGAGTTTTGGACCGATTACCAAGCTTCGGGGAGATCTGCTATTTTTGCTCATTCACGAAAACTAAAGACCATCCCTCCATCGTGGTTATAAGAAGCGCTCGAAACCGCAAACTTATTACTGATCTCTCCGAAAGCGCTCACGGATTTTTGAATCAGTTTTTCTTTGTTCGCTGCCCTCCAGGGTTTTATGCCATCTGGAGAGTGGGAAGTAAGATTTCCTGTCTTTACTTTTTCCGTTTTGAAACTTTCTCGAGATCTGAACTCTCAGTTGCTAATTTCATTCTTTTCCTGTTTTTAGCACTTCCACCCCCTGCTAGGGACCCAAGTCTTAAGCAAATTTTTGAAAGATTAAATGCCGTGCCGGTAGAAGAGAGGAGCATAAAATTTCTGCTAAACGATGAACTTTTACATCAATATGGACTCCTCCATCCCTCTCGCTTTACTCGGCCTCGTGAAGCTCCAACGGAGGTTCCTGATTCTCCGGCGAAAACTCCTGATCTTCCGATCTCCACTAAAGAGCACATACGAGGAGAAATTTCTGCAGAAACCTTATTAGTAAAGTGCTCTACTCCAAGAGACGATACGGGACCCTCCGAAAAGCCCGCACTTGCTCCCATTATTGAAGAAGAAGAGGAGCCCCTTTCCCAAACCAGGAAGAGTGCTGACAAAGGAGCTGATGGAGGGAATCAGGTTGGGCATGACGGTGATGACGTCTTTGGGGATTTAAGTGACATAATTATTACTTCCCAAGAGCTCTTTAAAGAAGACCCTGCTCATGGTAAAGCTATACCTCCGACGATTGAAGCAACATCTGCCCTCCAACAGACTCTAACTCCTTTATCTCAAGAATTGTCATCAACAGTGAAACCTATCACTTCCCCCCAACAGAGGAGTGGTTCGTTAGTCCAACGCGAGTAGCTTGCACTTCACACACAATTAAGGATTTTCCATCACATTTATGCACTTATCTTCTTATACTTTAGAGATTTCTAAAGCTTATCTTTTCTTATTTCAGATTCTTCAATGACACGCGGCGGATCGTATTATCAGGATTTCCAACGCTACGGGGGGCGTGGTCAATATGATTATCGGCGTTACTTTCCCTCCTATAGAGAGTCTGACGAAGAGAGGGCTGCTCGAAAGGCTCGTGAAAGGAGGGATGCAGAAGAGCGTTATGACAGAAGGGATAGGGATGAGCACCATGATTATCTGCAGAGAAGTGACGACTCTCACAAAAGGAAATCTCACGACGATCGAGGAAAAGGTCATGTAGCTGAAGATTCAGGCAAACGAGCCCGATATGGTGAGAGACATGCTTCCACTATTCCCGAAAAGCCTACTGCCCCTGCCCCTCTTGACATTCCTTCCAACTCTCCTGCTCTCGGGAAGGAGGACATCCAGACAATAATAAGCAGGCCTAAATTTCAAGTGGGACCTGGCCCAGCCACTTTACAAAGTCGTTTTCCACAATGGTGCTTAAAGGGTGTGAGATTCGACCTTGACCTGGTTCCTATTGACAAACCTGCTATGCTACGAAATCTTGACGCCGTCAAACTTGATATCGAGAGGATGTCAAACTGGCAGAAGCTTGTTGACGAGCTTCAAAGAGTTAACCGTGCCAACTTAGAGGCCATGCTCACCATGGAAAATGATAAGGCTGAGTGGCAAAAGGTCCTTGAGCAGCATGACACCGAAATGAGGAGCATTACTTCCTACAACAAGGAGCTCGAAGCAAAGGTTGAGAAGTTGAAAGATGAGCTTGCTGCTTCCTCCACTTCGTACTCTCAAAAAGAGGAAGTGCTTCTCAGACAAGTTAGAGATGCTCATGCCAGTCAGAGGGACGCTGAGGACAGGCTTGAAGCACAAAAAAGAATCAGTGAAGGCTATGTCTCTGATATTGCTGAGCTTCGAAAGAAAAACAACTCCCAGGAGGCGGAGATACAAATGCTTAAGCTTCAGCTTGCCAAAACTGAAAGGGAGCGCGATGAGGCTGTCGCCGGCAAAATCGCAGCCGAAGAATCTCATGAGGCGACCAAAAACAGCTTCGGCTCAACATTATTCGACTTCTACTTGCATAGTGTCTTGGGGCGTGGAAGCCTCGCTTTTCTTGGTCCCAAGTATGAGATCACTTTAGCTGAAGTGTGGGAGGCCGCCCTCGACATGCTTGGTGCTGAAGGTGCTGGTTATGACGAGTCAGCCCTGGAAAGGCATTATTTTGATGAAGACGCTCGCGCTGCTCTCGCCAGGGGAAAGGAACAACTTGCCAAACTATGAACCGAAGTGACGGAAGGGGACCGGCTGGGGAAAACCACTTCAACTACTCTAGTCCAGCCACCTTCTTCGTCTGAAGTCGACATTATTGGTTCCAGTTCCCATCTTGCATCTCCCACCAAAGTTACCACTGAGATTACAAGCATACCAGGTGGAGATGAGGGTGATGAGAGCGCTGATGTGCAAGCTTATGAAGTCGATATCAGGAAACCAGCTTCTCCAGGTAATTTCACTGTTAATCTTGCTACTGTCAATTCTGCTCAAGCGGGTTACTCATTTATTTCGCATGAGTTTCATGAGCTCCTTGGCTATTTTCTCAACCTTGATGAGCCTTCATCTCCTCTCTTTACTGACTTCATTGGTGAACCTTCATCTCCTCTCTTTACTGACTTTGACCTCTTTTCTTCTGTAGAAAAAGTATCAAGCACTGCTCAAATCTCTACTTCTCCGGTAATCCCTCCTCCATCTCTTCAAGTGGCTCCTCCTTCTGCTTCGCAGCCTGGATCACAGGAGGAACAAATAGAAGCTCTCCATGGCCTGGATGACCCCATTGCTTCGCAAGAGCAGAAAGATGAGGGACTTGAGGGAGGCGACATATCTCCGGAGCGGACTCCTTCTGACGATATAACTCTATCCAAACTTGTCACTCCAGGAAGTGAGTCTTCCTCAAAGAGGAGAAGTAAGCAAGGAGCATCAAAGAGGAGAGGGAAGATAATCACTGCCACTGAAGAGGAGCCAGAAGTTGGGCCAGCTGCGCCTACCTCTCCTTCCTCCCTTATACCCACTGGTCGACCTGGAAAGCTGGTCGTTCGGCCAGGTAAAGGGTCCAAAGGCAGTAAAAATAAGTGAAGACTTTAGCTTTTTGTCTTTTATATGAACTGGCCGAGAGTTGTGCGGGTATCGGCCCCCGCTTTTATTTTGAAAACCTGTATCTGCATTATAGTTGAATAAAATGATTCTTCGTTTGTACAAACTTCTGTTTGAATTTGAGAATGCATTTACTATTTATTTTTGCACAAGTTTATTTATATGATATTGCAGCGGGCTTATGGTATGTTGTTTGAGTATTACTTTACTGATGCAGCTATACTACTATACCATGCTGCCCCCATACCTTAAGCTTGCTGCAATATTTTATACTTCGAGGGGACTTGCACTCTTATTTGTTAAAGAATAATTATTTTATTCTTTAAAGAAAATTTTTATAGAGTACAACTCCATTCGTATAAGTTTTTACGCTTTGTCGTTCGAAGAAATCACTTTTTTTTTCTTTTGCTTATGTGCATATTTTACCAAGTGAATTCCTCTATGTGGTAAAGCGGACCTCTGAAGGGTACTTTAACTTCTTTTCTTTTTCTTTTTTTACGATCATTTTCCATAATAGGCAAATTACTTTTCCTTTGAAAGTTAAAGTACGCTTTTGATGAGGATTTTTTTTTATACAAAATTGTACCTCTGAGGAGGGATTTTTCACGTTTCAACACTTGGAAGTTTTATTTCAATCTCGGTGAAACGTGTACCCCCAAAGAGTTATGCCTTAGAAATCCTTTTCACGTTTCAACACTTGGAAGTTTTATTTCAATCTCGGTGAAACGTGGGTTTCCGAAGAGGTCTTTCTTCTTAATTGTGTCCCCGGGAGGGGGTTGTACCTCTGAGGAGGGATTTCTCACGTTCCAACACTTGGAAGTTTTATTTCAATCTTGGTGAAACGTGTACCCCCAAAGAGTTGTGCCTTTGAAGAAAGCCTTTTCACGTTTCAACACTTGGAAGTTTTATTTCAATCTTGGCGAAACGTGGGCTTTCAGGAAGGTCTTTATCTTGTTTTTGCATTTCAACTTTGGTGAAGTGAAATTCCGAAGAGCGGTTATTACACTTCAACTCCTGGCGAAATGTGCCTCCGAAGAGGGCTTTTATTTTGTTTACATTTCAACTCTGGTGAAGTGATATCCCGAAGAGAGGTCATAACACTTCAACTCCTGGTGAAATGGGCCTCCGAAGAGGGCTTTTATTTTGTTTACATTTCAACTCGGGTGAAGTGATATCCCGAAGAGCGGTCATAACACTTCAACTCCTGGTGAAATGTGCCTCAGAGAGGGTTTTCATCGCCTGGAAGTTACTCTCTCATGGTTGGAGGGTCATGACTCCTCCAATCTTTTTTGTTGAGTAGAGAACTTTCTTTTTTGTGGCGTATGACCCATTAGAGGTCTTTTATCCTCCGAAGAGGACTTGTACTGCTGATGGTAGCTTTGGTTGTTCCTCTGTTCACTTGCTTATGCCTTTTCAGCGATCCTCTCTCTCTTTTTTTTTTTTTAGTTTTCATTCCCCTTTTCTTTCAAGTAGCTTGTTTAATCCAAGGAAGTGTACTTCATTGCCAGGCAAGTTCGTGAGAACGGGCACTAGCTTCCTAATTGGATGTTTGTTTGTTCAAACAATCTCAATTTATCAGCAAGGGCTCGTTTCTATCGAAATCATTAGCCGTTCAATTGAAGTATTTCCTATCTAGGATTTGAATTCGCGGTTTTTGTGACTTGAAACTTGTTTGTTGAATGATGGTGAGAATCGCTCGGTCTTATTATGCGCAAGTTTTATCTCCATTGTCTGCAAAAATTTAAATCGACATTTCAGCAATACATTTTATGTATTTTTATATCGAAAACAAAGCAAACATATAATGATAATAAGGAACACAAGATTTATAGTGGTTCGGCCATGAAATTGGGCCTACATCCACTTTATATTCTTTCATTATTTACTTGCATCAGTTTCACAATTGCTTTCAATTACAAGAATCATACATTCATAATTCTTTTTTACAATGTTTCAACAAAATTTTCAAGTAAAGTATGGACGCAAGTGATTGCTGTTCCATGCCCTTGGAATTTGATCTCCATCAACAGTGGTGAGCTTGAATGTGCTGTCAAGAAGTTTCTGACCTATTACATACGGTCCTTCCCAATTTGGCCCAAACACACCTGTCGCCGTCATAATTCTTTTCAGGACTAGATCTCCAATTTCAAAGCTGCGTTGATGAACTTTGGAATTGAAATGTCTGGCTATCCTTTGCTGATGAGCTGCAACTCTGAGGTTAGCTTCATCTCTTTTTTCATCAAGGAGATCCAGCGCTTCAAGTTGTAGCTTCTCATTTTCTGCTTGATTGAAATGGATTCTCCTGTGTGAAGGGACCTCTGTTTCAACCGGGATCATTGCCTCCGATCCGTATGCTAACGAAAAAGGAGTATGCCCAGTTGCAGTTTTGTGAGTAGTTCTGTATGCCCATAGTGCAAGTGGTAGTTTATCGACCCAACCACCTTTTGCTCTTTCGAGTTGCTTTTTGATGGTTGATTTGATGATCTTGTTCGCTGCTTCCACTTGCCCGTTTTCCTGCGGATGAGCTACTGCCGAAAAACTTTTCTGGATTTTGAATCGTTTGCAAAAATCCTGGAATTCCTCGCTTTCAAACTGAGTACCATTGTCTGTGATTATTTTCTGAGGCACACCGTATCTGCAAATGATATTCTTGGTCACAAAGCTTATCATTTTCTTAGAAGTGATAGTAGCCAATGGTTCAGCTTCAGCCCACTTAGTAAAATAATCAACTACAACAATAGCATATTTAATCCCTGATTTAGCAGTTGGTAGCGGCCCAATGAGATCCATTCCCCAAATTGCAAATGGCCATGGACTGACCATCTGTGTGAGTTCGGTAGAAGGTGCTCTAGGAATTTTGGCATATCTTTGGCATTTGTCACATTTTCGGGAGTAATCTGCAGCATCCCGATTAATTTCTGGCCAAAAATATCCGTATCGGAGAATTTTCTTTGCTAATGTTTGACCACCTGAATGATCACCACATTCTCCTCCATGCACTTCAGCTAGGATTGTTTTGGACTCTTCCCGGGATACACATCGAAGCAATGGCATTGAGAATCCCCGTCTGTACAATTGGCCATCCTGAATTACATAGCGAGAGGCCTTCCTTAGTAACTTTCGTCTTTCTATCGAGTTTTCTGGCAGAGAACCTCTGAGTAGGTAATCCAGTATTGGAGTCATCCATGACTCTTGTTCTTGAGATACATTCATAATCCAGTCTATATCCATCTCGTCTATACTTGGCGCTGAAAGGACTTCTACGGGGACCAATCCCAATAGTTGAGCTTCACCAGAACTTGAATACTTTGCGAGGGAATCTGCCTTCATATTCTCTTCCCGAGGAATGTGGCTTATTGAATAGTGATCGAGTTCACATAGGAGTTCCCAAGCCTTTGACAAGTAGGAAGGCAGGTTTCCACCTTTTGCTTGAAATTCCTTCTTGACTTGGCATACAATAAGCTGAGAATCACTGAAAATTTGTAATGCTCGAATGTTTAGCTCTTTAGCGATTTTCAGACCTGCAATAAGAGCTTCATATTCTGCTTCATTGTTTGTTGAAGGAAATTCCAGTCTTAGTGCATAACATAATGATCGACCTTCAGGAGTTTCAAGTACCACTTCGGCTCCAGAACAGTAGTCATTTCTTGCGCCATCAACATACATCTTCCACTGGATTGGAGAATCATTGATCGCTTTTTCCTCACCATTATCTTTCTCTGTGAATTCTGCAATGAAATCAGCTAAAGCTTGTTCGTTGATTGCTTTTCGGGGATGATAAGTGATGTCATATTGACTGAGTTCAATGTTCCATTTTAGAAGGCGACCCGAAGTTTCTGGGCGAAATAGGACTTGCTTTAGAGGTTGATCAGTGAGCACTTTGATAGGATGAGCTTGGAAATATTGCCTCAGTTTCCTCGATGCAACTAGTAGGCAATAGGCGAGTTTTTCCAACTTGGAGTAATTCAGCTCTGCCCCAGTGAGTCTTTTGCTGATATAGTAAACTGGATGTTGAGTCCTTTTGTCTTCCCGTATCAGCGCTGCACTTAGAGCATGAGATGATACTGCCAAGTATATAAGAAGATCCTCACCACTGCCTGGTCTAGAAAGTATCGGAGGCGTTTCCATATGACGGATCAACTCTTCAAAAGCTTTTTGGCATTCGGGAGTCCATTCAAAGTTCTTCTTTCCTTTTTTCAGGGCATCGAAGAATGGGATGCATTTATCAGTAGCTTTGGAAATGAACCGACTCAGGGCGGCGATCTTTCCGTTGAGACTCTGCAATTCCTTCTTTGTTCTAGGAGCTTTAACTCCTTTCAAGGCAGTAATTTGAGCTGGACTAGCCTCAATGCCCCTAGCACTGACGATAAAACCTAAGAACTTTCCGGATTCGACCCCAAATGTACATTTCAGGGGGTTAAGCTTCATTCTGTATTTCCGGAGGACTGCAAACATTTCTGCTAAATGTTCAATGTGATCCGCTGCTTTCCTGGACTTTACTAACATGTCGTCGACATAGACTTCCATAGTTTTGCCCAATTGCGGTTTGAACATAGCATTAACAAGTCTTTGGTAGGTTGCCCCTGCGTTTTTTAATCCGAAGGGCATAACTCTGTAGCAATAAAGTCCAACATCTGTAATAAAGCTTGTATCCTCCTGATCCGGCTCATGCATCATGATTTGGTTATAACCGGAGTAGGCATCCATGAAGGATAGCAATTCATGTCCCGCAGTTCCGTCTACCAGTTGATCGATCCTGGGTAATGGGAAGCAATCTTTGGGGCAAGCCTTGTTTAGATCAGAAAAATCGATGCACACTCTCCATTTCCCATTAGCTTTCTTGACCAACACAGGATTTGAAACCCAATTCGGATATGTAGATTCTTTGATGAAGTTATTTTCCATGAGTCGATTAACTTCTTCTTTTAATGCTGCTGACCTTTCTGGACCTTGGGTTCTTCTTTTCTGTTTAACTGGCGTAAACTTTGGGTCAATATTCAGAGCGTGTACCGCAACTTCCGGGGATATTCCACACATATCGGCATGAGTCCAAGCAAAGACATCCAGATTCGCCTTTAGGAAAGATATCAAGATATTCTGAATTGATACATTAAGCTGCGAACCCACATTCAACACCTTATTTGGGTCCTTCGGGTCAACAGGTACCGGAACTGTTGTTTCCACCGGTACTACTCTATTCTCCCCTGTACTGGCTTTTCTGGGATCCATTTCTTTCCGTGCCCCGCTGTGCTCGCCAGTGCAGGGTCCGCTCTGTAATTGCTACAAGGCTGGTTCCTTGATGCGGACTGGGGTTGCCGCACCCTTTCCCATTTCTCTTTTTCTTGACTCTCGCAGCTCTGTCAAATAGCACTCTCGCGCAGCATTTTGATCCCCTTTTATAACTCCTACTCCATTGTCAGTAGGGAATTTAATAGTGAGGCACCACGGGGCTAGGATAGCTTTGAATGCTGCGAGTGTTGGACGGCCAAGAAAAGCATTATAAGCAGAAAACTCATCGACAATCGCAAATGTTTGCTTGCGGACCACTTTCCTTTCTGCTTCTCCAAGTTCTACAAGTAGATCGATGGTCCCAATTGGTTGTTTCGGCTCCCCAGTGAAGCCAGCGATCTTCTGTGATGAGGCTTGCACATCGATCATAGGGATTTTCATCTGGTCAAATGTCTTTTTGAAGAGGATATTACATGATGCTCCGCAGTCAATGAGGACTCTTCTGACAATGGCTGGTCCAATACCAGCCGAGATGACCAAGGGATCTAAAGTAGGAGCTTCAATACCTGTAGAATCTCTGGCTCTGAAAATAATATCATCACTGAAAGTTTTCTGTTGTTTAAGGGGCGTAGTGTCTTCTAGAACAAAGACGTCTTCTTCGGCTGGAGCATATTTCAAAGCCCTGGAATATCTCTCCATCTCACCCCAACTCTTGCCAGCTGGGTGAGGTCCTCCGGAAATGACATTGATAACGGGCCTTCCAGATTCATGCCCCGTAGCTTTCTCACCTGCCCCAGGCTGATGAACAGGAGCCCGCTGCCCCTGACTCGACGATGCAGGATTGTTGCTATTCTTTTTCACGAATTGCTGCAACTTGTTTTCTCTTAGCAACTCTTCAATCAGATTTTTCAGCTGGCGGCATTCATCAGTTTCATGACCTGGTTGATTGTGGAAGCGGTAGAATTTCCCACTTTGTATGGCTTTTCTCCCGGTTCTCAAAGGGATAGGTTTAGGGAAATCGACGGAATCTTTAGTGGCCAGGTAGATGTGCTCCGGTGTATGTGATAATGGAGTATATTCTGATGGCTTGAAGGATCGGGGCTTCTTCAGATTACCCTGTTTCTTCCCATTACTATTCTCCCTTTTTTGCCCCACCGATTCATTCTTGCGTGGAGCGACAGTGCTGTCTTCTGCTTTTTCCAACACTGTCTTTACTGGTAAAGGACGGCTTTCCAAGCGAATGAATTCATCTGCTTTTTTGTAGAACTTTTCGAGAGAGGTTGGCTCCTTCATATTTAACCATTTCCCAAATTCGCTTGACTTATCAATAGCCCTCATCAGATAAGTCAATATCATTCGTGGTTCAGCATTGTCCACCTCAGCCAGTGCTATATTGAAACGGTTCAAGAAAGATCTGATAGACTCACCAGGATTCTGCTCTAAACTGGACAATGACATGATATCCTTGGCCTTCGAAGCATATAGTCTAAACTGCTCCTTGAATTTTCTGGTCAAGTCTGAAAACTGATCGATAGATCGGACTGGAAACTTGGTGAACCACAGTAAAGCCACGCCTTCCAGGTATACGGGGAAATATCGGCACTTTATTTCGTCAGAGGCCCTGGCACCCGTCATGTGCCAATCATATTTATACAAGAACTCATTCGGATCACTTGTCCCTTTGTAAGCTGGAATAGTCGGAGGGACAAACTTTCTTGGAAATTCCGCCTTCAGGATTTTTTCAGTAAACGGAGTTTTACTTGGGGCGAAACCCCATTCCTTCTCATCTTCAACCCTTTGCAAACTTTCTTTCATGATCCGCCGGACCATTCCAGAGAGATATTCCTCATCATGCCGAGTTCTAGATCCACCAGCCTCAGGAACTGCCTGCTCAAAGGGACTAGTAGCCCTTTCAGGAGCATTCCTCTCACTAACATCATGAATGTTGCCAGCATAGTTCCTTTCATTACCAGCTGGTTGATTGTTTGCCCCAAGTAAATCGTTCAACTTATTCAGAATCAGAGCATTCTGGGCACTTTGAGCCTCTAGTTGTGCATTTTGGGCGTTTATCTGCTGGTTTAGCCCTAGAATCACAGCATCCAATTCCGCTTTCGTAACTCCAACAGACGGAGTGGGTTGATTAGGTATAGGGGAAGCGGAGGTTCCCTCTTGAATGTTTCCAGATCTGATAGATCTACTTTTCCTTCCAGGAGCCATAATCTCAGATATACTTCTGGTTTTTAAGGAAATTCTTTCTTCAAATCTCTGCGAAGCAATGATGACAGCTGTCCTGAGTTCAATTCTCAGTGAAAGCACCAAAAATGTTAACGCTAAAATTTGAACGCTAACACCCCAGTGAGTAGATAACAGTTATGAAAGCACCACCCGTTGGTACGGGAACAAGATACAAGTAAAGAAATTGCAGAAAAGCAGTAAAAGACGACAGTTTTATAGTGGTTCGGCCTAAAATCGAGCCTACGTCCACTTTGATCTCTTTATTGCTGAACAAGTACAACTTATACAACTTTCTTCAATTACAATCCACTCTAGACTGTTAGTACAAACTTTTACGGAGAATTATCTTTCAAACTCATGATAAATGATGTGGATTCTCTCTCTTGAATTTGATGTAATGTCTTCGATGTTTGGAGTGCTTGAAGTGTTGCTTGAGTCGAGAAAATGGCAGAGTTTTGGCGCTTCGAGAATGAACCAAAAAGTCCTCTTCATGTTGAATGCGGCCTTGTATTTATAGGCAAACTGTTTAGGCTGAAATTGCAAAGTCATGAGCCGTGACCGACTCATGATGAGTCGTGACCGACTCATGATGAGTCGTGAGTCGTCTGCGAGTCACCCCTTTGCAACATGATTTTGAACTTGCCTCTGAGTCTTGTGTCATGTGTCGACCTATCCTTTGAGTCGTAGGCTTTCCTGAGTCGTGCCATCCTTAACCCAGAATCTCCTTAACCCGTCAGGTTCCTTAAGTCGTAGCGGCCTCTTGAGTCGTTCATCTCTTGAGTCGTAAACCCAATGAGATACTTAAGGACCTTGAGTGGATGAGTCGTGATCAGACGAGTCGGTCTTTGATGAGTCGGAACTCGAATGAGTCGTTGGATCGGTCTAGGCCTTGAGTCGCAGACCGCTGAGTCGTTGATCCATACTGTATCTTTAAGGCGCTAACTCGCTGAGTCGTTGCTATCAATGAGTCGTTGACCCATTGAGTCGGCAATCCCTGAGTCGCTTCATCAGTTGAGTCGCTGATTCCTATGAGTCGCTGACTGCCTTATCTGTTGAGTCGGCCTAAGTTTCAGTGGGGTTAACATAATGTTAAATGAAAGAATGTAAGTGATTTGGGATTGAAATTGAAATTTGAACCAACTGAATTGATTTGCATGTGATTAAGCTTTGCTTGTGGATGAGTGAATGGTATTGGATGTTTTGAATAAGTTGATATCTCTGATATGAAAGGTTTTGTATTTCATTTGAATAACTTGGGTTAGGATAACCTGAGTTCGAAGAGACCGGAGTCGGGTATTGGTAAATACCCGAAGCCACTTCGAATTTTTATAAATTGAATTGTGAAATCCATAGTTTGAAATGAAAGGATTTAAGTGAATTGGATTATTTTATCTAAGATTGGTAATTAGAAAATTTATATGTGAAGTAAGCATTGTCTATAGCAAAGTATGAATTTGTTAAAGTGATATGAGTACCCCGGGATTATATAAGTTGTTTGCTTTGATATTCCATGTTAGTTGGGTTTACTCACGCTGGTTTCCAGCCTGACCCGTGTGTTACTTTGGTGTAATGCTCGGGTCTGACCGAGTATTACAGATTTCTAGGTAGGTACATTCTGGAGCTCAGGTGGCAAGCTGGATGGCAAGAGCGTATAGAGTATTTTCCGCTGTATTTATATTATTGTGAGACATGATAATTGTATATATTCAGTGACTACATAGATGTGAAACTCTGATGTATATTAAATGTAATCAACAGATATAGTATTCTTTTGTAAACTGTTATTATTTATTATTATATTTTATCCGCTGTGTATGTGAGATGTTTTGGTGTTTCTGATCTTTTTCATCTTCTATCTCTTTCTTCTTTTTCATAACTATCTGGTATTTTTGGTTTCGAAAATTTAGGGTCGTTACATTTGGAGTTTGGAAAATCGAGTGAATAGTGATTTTCGATAAATTTACTATAAAAGGACCTTCATCCTTCTAAATTGTGAAACCCTAGCCGAGATAGCTTCAGTCACCACCTCCTTTCTATCAATGGCCGAAACTCACTATCCTTTCTCCTCATTTTTCTTGCAATCCACTAACCAATTCGCGAAACTTTCTAAACGAAAGTTGTAGAGCACAATGCAATCTACAGATTCAACGGTCACGATAACAAATAGAGTTACCAATCGACTGCAAACTTCATTCGAATGTCGTACGTTCGTTCATGCATTTCGAGGCCGTGATGGAATCGGGTCTGACTGGACTTGGCGCGGAGGTCGAGGCAGGGTAGGGCTTCGTTGCGGCGGAGCCTGATCGTTGTCGGGCTAACTGGAGGTAGTGCGGTGATTGATTTTTTGACGTCGTTAATGGGTTCTCGTTCGCATGAAACTGGGTGGAGGGAGAAGAATGTGTGCGGCCCTGATGTGGTTATGCAGATCGAACGGCCCAGATCTGTTAGGGTATAAAAATAAAATAAAAGTTGTAAAATTTTATTATATAAATGTGTAAACTTTAAAAATCAATATCTCTTTGATACGAGGTCGGATTGTGACGAGACGAATTGCGCCAGGTTCGTTTTGTCGAGCACTACGCTATGGAACTGAATTAGAATCGTTTGGAGTTAGTGAAAATTTCGGGTAAAATTAAACGCAGGTTTAATTTTATTCGAAATAAATCGCTACAACTGTTATCGAAAACTCAAGGTGAGAATTTCTCACTCAATCGAATTAGTTTCGATTTAAATTTTAAATAGTTAGATTTAAAATTGTTTGATTGTGCTGATTTGCATGCTTGGATGACAAATTTTTATCTTTTTGTGTTGAAATAGACCTTATATGCCGCATATTAAGTGGAGGTTATTTATTAAACACATATACCGCGATATTGCACCTTGAAGTGGAATTGGTATTATATATGTACTTGGGGTTGATTTCCCGCATCATATAGCGGATGAGACCCTATTGCGCCGTAAAATAGCGAATAATATTTTATAAATCCCATATACCGCGATATTCCGTCTCGATGCGGAATTGGTATTGTGCTAACATCTTTGGATGTAGGGAAACAAGTTGGAGGGATCCAACTGGATTCCTCAAATATTCGAATTGGTTTCAATGTTGTATGTTGATCTATTTATTGATCTATTTATAATCTGCGTGATTATCCTTGTGATTGGAATCGTTAAAGGCTAAATTTTAGCCGAATATATTTTTTGGTATCGTTTGGTGCCGAAAATAAATAAAATTTGATTTTCGGAAATTTAAGTTGAGAATTCATAATAAAATCTAATTTTGGAATTGATTCTTTTTAAATAAATAAACGTTATAATTTTTATGTTATCAAAATTTTGATTTTTGTGAAATATAACCAAAATGTGATTTTTGAAATAAGTAGTTGATTAATTTATAAAGTGGTTTAAATTGGGATTTTTGAATTATTATAAACGGTTTATATAAAAGATTTATGAAATTGATATTTACTAATTAAAATATTGGAATTATAAAACGAGTTTTTCTAAGTATTACAATGAAATAAAAATGGATTTCATAAGTGAATGAAATTTATAGATTGTGAATTATAAAATGAATAGATTTTTGTAAAATAAAAGATTTATAAGTAACTAAAGGATAAATTAGATTTTGGCATTTAAATGAGATATAAATAGAATTTGTTTAAATAAGGGATTTTTATAAGTTGAAGTTTTTATAAAATATATGAAAATGGAATTTATAAACGTTATTCTATAAATCCGAAAACGACTTATTTTGATAGGTCAATTATTATAGATTATTAAAGGAGAATATTCACGATTTTGGACGGTGGATAATCCATTAAAATAAAATGTGCAGAAATGTTGAATTTAGTAACGAAGTGTATTCACGATTTTGGACAGTGAATAATATATTAAAGAAATGTTTTGGGAAGTGATATTTTAAATAGAATTAAAACAATTTAAAGATGTTATTTTAAATAGAATTAAAACGATTTAAAGATGTTTTAAAATGTGTTAAGGATCGAAATAATAGATTTCAACATTCATTGTTGAAATAGGCGTTTTCGAGAAATAAGGAAATGGTGGACTATAACACTTTTGTTATAGTAAATGATTTCCGAAAGGTAACGTTTTTTATATTATTGGGATTTATATATCTACCTTAATTTTGAATCCCTATACTAATGATTTTGGGTTGTCGTAATGATGTTTTACACAACATTCGTTTTGACTCGAATAAATGTGCTTAAGAGGATGTTTTCCTTAAAGAATAAATATATACTTAATTGTTATTTAAGTATATTAAATATTTTTCAAGTGTTGAAAATAAATAGATTTGTGCATTACTTATTATTAAATAAGTATGGAAATGTTTTTCCAATATGAAGTGAATGTATTGAGATTTTATCTTTTAAAGATAAATTGAAAATGAATATTAGAAATCGATTTGAGAATCATATATTAATAGATATTTTGGAAATGTAAATTCACTATGGAATTTAAAAAGAAATGGAAAATTGGGTTAAAAATAAACAT
This sequence comes from Allium cepa, assembly GCA_030765085.1. Lineage (NCBI taxonomy): Eukaryota > Viridiplantae > Streptophyta > Magnoliopsida > Asparagales > Amaryllidaceae > Allium > Allium cepa. Next base: position 789,406,568 of record CM060937.1, on the reverse strand, counting down.
TGATTTATTTTTGAAGTGTGGAAATAAATTTACGGATTTGGAACGTAAGTTTAAAATAAATCGATAAGGATTTATTTGATTGATTGAAATGAACCATTTTAAATCGAAAATGGATAAATAGTTGGAAGTGTTTCCGTTTAAGGAAATTGATTTGAAATTTGTTTTCAAAGATTGAAAGGTGGAAATTGATTTGAAATTTCTTTTCAAATGGATGAAGTATGGAAAATATATCTTAAGATATTGTTTTTGAGAAATAAATAATTTGGGAAGATTATTTATAATCGGGTGATGTTGTGAATATTGATTGATAGTTAAATAACCGACTATCAATATTGACCTTTAAATAGGTATTTGTTGTGAATTGGTATAAATTGAATGCTACACTTATTTTTAAATTATTGCGCTCGTTATTCGGATTACCCATTCCGAATAGTGATACGACATAATGGATAGCATTGAAGACCGGTGGTGAAGACCGAGTATTTATGAAAACGATAGGATGATCTATCGATTGCCACTGCACCGTCGGCTACTGTATGGAGATTTCCTTTGTGATGGGAAATTCGATCGGGATTGTGAATACCTGGATTGCAAGGGCTTCTTTTGAAGTGCCTTCGGTTCTGTTCGAACCCGGAACAGACTTGTATGGTTACGTGTCTGACATTACATTTTGAGATATAAAGCAGATTTCTTTCAAATACATTTCCATTGGTGGCGGAGAATTTATTCTCTTAGCTTAACACCCTTCTCTGAGACGTACGAGCTTAGAGGTTATGTAGTTGAAGGTTATCAGCGATATATTCCCAATTTGGTAATGTGGCATGCTGAGTGTTGCTGCGTGATGATTATTTATTGATCATTTGTTGATCAAAGCGTGGCTTTGTGAAAAAGCGTAGCTTTGTGGATGAGACTTCGTCAAGCCTCACAGACAGGTTATGGTCGTAATAGGAATCGTGGCAGCAAGGTTATTTGGGGGTCGCTCCTCCTGGGGGTATGTCATTTCCTTCTGGATTATAAGTGGTATCATGGTATGGAGCCCAGATACTTACTTTTGTGGACACACTATATTTATTACTGTGTGATGTTCGTTATCGAGCGCTCGGATAAATGTCGCAAACGACCGGGGTTTGACATATTCGTGTTAGTAGTTACCTAGTCACAGAGGTAACCCGGCCTTGTGTAGCAGAGATCTGATTAGGATCCGTGGACGTCCTTTTAGAGGCGTTACATTTTACTTGGGAAGTTCATTTGCCCGACTATTTGTTGGAAATCCAAACAAAACAATACGAGCCTTGTACGGTTTTAGTTGTAACCTGCTATTGAACATGGTAGCTATAGTAGGCATAAGTGCGGAATGCCTATGCTGGCTAAGATTTATATTATACTTTTGAAATGTTTTCATCACTATGCAATAATAATAATATCAAAAAATGATTTGTTTTGCGTAGTAAGCATATTTGACTATCATAAGGAGAAATCTCCTCCAATTCTGCGTTTGCATTGTGTGTGTGGCGGTATGGTAGTTTCAATTTTTAAAAGCATAGTGAAATTCTTTTGATTTCTTTGTGAAATAACTGTTTTTAGTTCTCACACCAGTCCCATGACTGACCTGGAGTTTATTGTTCCCTTCCTAAACTTTTGGTGCCCTCCAATTTCCACACGGGCAGTATAGAGTTAGGTTATCATGTTATTCTGGATTCGGGAGTCGCTATAGAGATTTGGAAGCAAGCTGGATGGCATGGTGAATTAACTAGTATATTTAGTATTTCTTTTCCGCTGTTTGTTGTTGTAAACTCTAAAAATGTAATGTAATATGACGTAAAGTAATAACTGATATAGTTCTTTGTTTTAAAGATATTCATTTATCTATTATATGTTGTTCCGCTGCGACTGTGAGATTCTGATATTGTTTCTGTTGTTTCTTCTTTCTTTCTGTCTTCTTCTACCTCTTCTTTTTTTAACCCTAACAATTCGGTTTTCCGGCATTCGACTGCTCGACAGTTGATATAGTGGATGTATTAATATCAATTTTCGAAAGTCGAAAATCCCGAATGTTGCATCTGGTATCAGAGCATTTGGTTAAGTGACAACCTTGGCTCTGTTGGGTGTTACTCATTAGAGATAGATTCAGTATTACTCTAGAATGAGTGTGAGTGTAATAATAGATATGTGCACGTACTTGTTAGTGAAAAATAAAATTGTTTTATATTGTGATGTTGGGTTGTTGAGTGGTATGTGGATTCCGGCCGGTATAGTCTGTACAACTCTATCGATAGGGATCTCTAAACACTTGTACAAAACAATTCAGCACGATATTGTTTTAAAAAAATTAGGTAAATGAAATAATTTTACCTTGATAATATTTTGTATATAAAGGAATAATTTTTCAGGAATTATTAAAGTGTATATAATTGATTGCTTGGTTGTTGAAAATATAAATATATATATAAGTCAATGAAATATTTGAATGAGTCAAATAAAAACAACAGTTGTAAAAGAATGAATTGTATAAGCAAATGAATTATAAGTATGGAATTATAATTAAAATGATTTACAATTGTAAAATAATCTTATATATAAGAAGTGAAAGTATATAAGTAAAAGATTTGTAAATGTGATTTATAAACTGAAAATAAAATTCCAGCTAAGTGTTTTGCAAGGATTTGATATTTTGGAATTTTCTTTTAGAGATGAAAGCTCTAAACACTTTTCGGTCGCTGGAAAATAATTTCGATGATGATCGCGACATCATTGGTGTTCATTTTCAGGTTTCTAAAAGAGGAATTGCTGCCAGATTATTTTAAATGAAAGTTGTCTGGAAAATTTGGATTTGGTTTTGGAAATTCAAAAGATAATTTGAATTGATTTCAAAATTGGTTTTGAAAGGTTGAAAAGACTATGGATTCCTATTTAAAATATTTATGGCAATAATAAATAAGTTGATAACTTATACAATTTGAATTTTGATAGAATAAATTTAACATAAAGGCTGGAGTTAAATCAAAATAAGTATAAGTGAATAATTAAATAAAGTGAATTTAAAGAAAGGTCTAAAGAGGCTAAGTGAAATGATCTTATATATATAAGGAATGAGTACTTAAAGAAAATTTATTAAGTTAAAAATAAATTTGGGTTAGTAACAAATAAATTGGAAGTGAGTTTGAATTACCAAAATAAAATTGTGAATGGATAAATAAATCTACAATTGCAAGTAAATGTAATTGAAATTTAATGTTGAAATGGAATATAACTTAAGTAATGTTGAATGAAGTTGATTTTGGTATCGAAGTAAAATAATAAAGAAAATTAAATGGATATGAACTTGAGTTAAGTAGTGAAATTCAACTCTATATGGTAAAATGAATTAGCAATTGAATTAATGAATAAATTGAATGTAAATCAATCAAATATAAATAAATCGATATGAAATAACGGATGTAAGTGTTAATTCATTAAAGCTCATTAAATGTGTTAAACCAAATTGAAGGTAAACAAAGTGAATAAATTCGGTTGTGTTGAATATACACTGGTTGTTATTTGATTGTTAATTGATTGTATATAAATTCATTAAGTGTTGATGAAATTGAATTAGTGAAATTGAAAGCTAAAGTAATTGAATCCAAATTGGAAATAAATGAATATGAACTGGTTTTGATTTGAATTGAAAGTGAACTAATGTGAATGTAAATTAGTGAATGTAAACTAACTGAAATCGAATGAATGAATGTTAGTAACATTTAATGTTAACAAATCAAACATCCATAAATGGGAAACCAATTTGAATTGTGCAAAATGATTTTTGAATATTGTAATTGGATATTATGACTAGTAGGATATACATGTATATTAAAGGAAATGGAGATTGGGATTTTGATTTCGAAGATAAAAATTGAATTGCTCAACAAAAGGTTCGTATTTCAATTTCAGTATGGAATTTGATGATTTTCTTCTACAGCCGCTTGGCTTTTCGTTTTCTTTTTGTTTCTAAGGGGCCTTTGTGGCATTTTTTAGTCGTACCGAGCTAGCCGTGCAAAGGAGACGCTGGCGAAATTTTTCGAAAATTCAAAGCGTAAATTTTTTTTTTGAGAAAATTGGGGAATTTTGAAAACTAAGTTTGGATTTGAAAAATTAGTAAAGATTTTTGTAAGAAGTTTAACTATTGGATTTTTTTGGGAAAGTTAAATACTTAAGAGAATTGTAAATCTAATTTGAACGATTTGTTTTGAGAAGTTAATGGATTTTGTGAATTTTTCTTACTTGGTGATTTCGAGGACGAAATTCTTTTAAGTGGGAAGTTTGTAACTGTTAACTCCTATGTTCAGCGACTCAGCGACACAAAGGAATTGGCGACTTAACACATGAAGCGGGCTTAACGACATACCGACTTAAGAAGCACTGTCGACTTAAGGGCTTAACAACATACAGACTTAAGAAGGACTGCCGACTTAAGGTCTTAACGGCTTAGCGACTTAACATGTAGCCCGACCTAACGACTTAAGAGTATGACGACTTAGCGGCTTAACTGATAGCCCGACCTAACGACTCAAGGGACTGCCGACCTAACGACTCAAGCCAGGAAAGGCTCAAGACAACTTCACTTAAGTCGCGACCGACTTACAACCTATGTTAGGTCGCTCACGACCTAGGAAAACAAAGGGAAACCCAGTATAGCGTTACTTGAACCAGGGCCTGTTAACTCGTCCACGACTTAGGACTTGTACTCAGAAGAACATGCTTATCCCAGTTATGCCGTGAGCCGTGGTTAAGAGATAGAACGCGACTTACGACTTGTCTTGGGTCGGTCATGATCCACGACTTACGTTAGGTCGGTCACTACTTGCAACTTGACATGGAAGTTCCTCTATAAATACGGCATGGGCTCCAACATAAAGGGGACTTTTCCGATCATTTTCTTCAAAGCATCAAGACTCTGCCATCTTCAAACCAAACCTTACTTCAACATTTGAAACTCACAAGAAGCTTCAATCAACTTCAAGCTGGGATTCGACGTATTCAACCATGAATTTGGAGAATTCTCTTGCATCGAAGTTTTTCTAGTGTTTGCACAAAAATGGACAAACACCTCAAAGTCGTATGATTTAGTTGATTTATGTTGTTTCTAGTGGTGTGGGTGATTGATGCAAATATATAAAAAGCAGGGACTAAACTGTAAAAGACACACAGATTTATCGTGGTTCGGCCAGAACGTGCCTACGTCCACTGTATATGTTATTCTCCTTTTTCTTTCAGATTACAAGTACAAAGCTTTGTATACAAGTATATGAAAGTTGTTTGAAAGTTCCTTCCGTGCTTGAGCTCTCAAACTTGTCTACCATTGTTGTACCCCTGCCCCTCTATTTATAGAGTGAGGCTGGGGGCAGGGGTCTTGGATGTATATAGCTGCTGGTGGGCCTGGGCTGAAGCAATCTGGCCTGGCAGCGTTCTGGTTCGGCGAAGCTTTGGTTCGGCCGTGCTTGGAGAAGGTTGGGGTTTGGTCCAGTAGGGATGTGGTCCGGTGGTAGGTTGGTTCGGCACAGGGGTGTAAGGTAGTTGGTTCGGTGGTGATGAGATGTGGATCGGTGTTAGTTGGTTCGGTGGGAAGCGGTTCGGTAGGGCGTTGGCTCGGCAGCACTGCCCTTGGGAGATTGGTTTGGGAGCACTGGCCTTGGGGGCTTGGTTCGGCATTGATGTGGAGTGTCTCTGGTTAGGCAAGGGGGATGGTCCGGCTAGGACTTGGAGATTGGCTGGTTCGGTGGAGGATGAGGTTGGAGTTTGGACCGGCAGAGGCTGATCATGGAAGTCGGTTCGGCATTGTTGTGAGGAACGGTGGTTCGGCGTTGCTTGAAAAATGTTTTGGAACGGTGGTGAGAATTCGCCCAACATTTGCCCCCCAAAGTGGGGAACATGCCTGCATGTGTCGCGCTTTGTTTTCTTGCAGTTGAGATAGCTTTATACGGTTCCAAGTTCCGAATCATCCGGTCCGGTTATCCTGTGCTCGCCTATAAGTAGGGGCATCATACTACTGTTATCCCTTTACCGTTTGATATAGCCGAATCACTTGAGTGCCGAATCCAACTCGTTTATTCGAAACAGCCGAATCAACCAAGTACTGCGTCGATCCTAACTGCCGCTCCAGGTGAGGTTGCTTCTGCCGAATGAACTTCTATATTTAAATCTTGAGTGATATCTTAGACTTACATACGCTTGCTCGCTTTATAAACTTGCTTGCTTATATTTCCATACTTCTTGTTATAACAACATGTCTTTCGCTTTTGTGTTTGCAGATAAATGTCTCTAAGAGTGGAGACCCGATCAAAGAAGAAGAGATCCCAGGGCAGGGAAGAGCCTTCCGCCGTGCCCCCAGCTCAGCCAAGACCAGAACGTCATGGACCTGCCCTGAGGTCGTTAGTGGACGGATATGGTCTCCAGGAGCTTCTGGACTCCTCGCCCGACTGTTTTCCTAGCTTCCTCAAAGAGGAGCAGCTCGACGCCATATCTCGTTCTTTTGGGATTGATAGAGCGCTCATGGTGCTGGCAGGGGCTGGAGTCATGCCATATGATAGAGCGTCCATGAGTCTCTCTTCTCCTTCTTCTCCATTCTCTCTCTGGTTCCTGAACATTCCTTATGAGAGTCTGCATGCTCTTCATTTGATGATGAGGCCACCGAGGAATTCCCAACTCTCTGCATTTCTTCTTCAAAAGAGTTAGACCTATGTTTAATTCTTTCGCTGCTTACGATATTGGCAAGTAAAAGTACTTCGATACTAGTTCTAATGTTAAGGCTATTTTTTCCTTGTTCATCGTTAATTTCTTCTTATTTCTTTTTTTTTGCCTTTCGATTCTTCCTTCTGATCATCATTAGATATCCTGTAGCTCAACTTGGACTTCTCTATCTCATAACTCAAGTCATTGAAGATGATATTGAACTCTTCAGAGAGGGTCAGAGAAGCTAAACGAGGATCTGAAGGATGGTTTAGAGGAATGGCATTGGTTATTTCATCCAAATTTGGTACTTCATTGTTCAAACCACTGAATGATCCTTTACTGAAATCTAGTTGAGCATCATCAAATCCACTGGGAAGACCATCAATATCGTTCCAAAGATTATGATCATCTAAGTAGTGCAATTGGTTATTCATGACCGCAGAAGGACTGATCATGTAATTTCGTATACGATGTTGAAATGTGTAGTCAATGCAATGAAGATTGAAGCTGGTAATGAATGTGTATTTCATCTTGAGTGTTCTGAGTTCAAGCCTTGCTTCCCCTTCTTTTCTTTTTAGGTTTTCATAACTTGATCATTTACTGTTTGTTTAATGAATTCCTCTTCTTAATTGGACAGGTGGGACTTCCGATCAACATGCTGGGAGCTCCGACCCTGCGGCTAAGTAGGCTTGGAGAGTTGGTAGGATGAGGGCGAAGCGTGGACGCAGCTGGTTCCTTGTCCGGATTCGGCCACCTTTTGATTTCTTTTTGTTGCTGTTTATGTTAGTCCAAAACATTGATGTGACTGTAATAATATTGTTTGTGATGAATGACTTTATGTAATTTCATAACATAAGCTGATTCCTTTATGTTGGAATGTTATCGCTATTTTGTTGTGTTGTGTAAGTGATGTAACTATGCATGTTACTAGTGGATTGACTGTGCCTGGTGCCAAGTTTTTTGCTTAAAGTATAATTTTCTCATTTTGCAACGTAAATGTGATGTGTGGATATGAACTGCAGCTATGCATTAATGTATAAAAGTAGAAGGTACCGCCCTTCATGTTTCGGCTGTGGACGACAACTTTGTGCGCCCTGTAAGACTATGCACGGAATGCTGTTGAGTGTCTCGTCATCCGATTGTAAGTTTCTGTTCCCATTAGCGAGCGTTCCCTATTTCATGTCCTGTACTTTCAAGCACCGTTACGGAGAATAGGAGAAAAGTTTTAAATGAAATGGAAATATAGGAAAAGTAAAACTTCCAGTCAGGATGGCCGTCGATGTGCTAAAGTTCGTGGCAAACGGGTTTTGTAGTCACTTTCTCTAACTGTGGGTCTTGGAGACATTTGTCACCCATCTTACGCCTCTGCGGGGAGTTTTTTTTTTTACCACGGCCACACTTAAGACACATCGGAGCCGATCGCGCACAGTAACTACCCGGGCCATTATGGCCCTTAATCGCGGGTATTATTCGATTTACTGTGGCCAACTAGAGTGGGGGCCGATCGTCAACTGTGAACTGCCCCTGGCTGGCCACACCTTATGTTAGGGCTTATGGTCGATTCACAGTTGCCGGCGAGCCGAATCGCTGTAATGAGCTGCCATGGCATAATCGGCCCTCTCGGTGGCTTATACTCGGCTTATTACAGTCGGCTGTAAGGGCCGAGGCAAACAATGAGTTAACTCTTGGTAGAGGGATACCGGAGCGAAAGTGTCTCATTGGCGAGGGCATAGGATCGTAGCGTACCTGTTAGGTTTTGTCCAGGTGGAGTTGTGTTGTGAAGCTCTGAATTGAAATGTCATCTACAAAGGATTTTGTTCAACAGCAACGGATAAAGCTTAACAAGTAGCCAAGATATAAAGGAACAACTTAATAAGAGCCAAGTTTTTAAAGTGGTTCGGCACGAAAATGCCTGCGTCCATTGATTCTCTTTGTTAATTCACTTCATATGGGCAGTACAAGTTAAGAAAAGTATCGACGGAGGTGTCGGATGTTCCATGCCCTCTGGAACACCTCTCCGTCCACTGTTGACAAAATATAAGCTCCGTTATGGAGATCTTTATGAATTACATATGGTCCGTCCCAGATTGGATCCAGCACTCCTGGGCGCGGAAAGATTCGCTTGAGGACAAGATCTCCTTCTTGTAAGCTGCGATGTTTGACTTTGGAGTTGTATATTACTGCTACTTTTTGTCTGTGAGCTGCTGCTTTGAGTGCTGCATCATTTCTTCTCTCCTCAATTAGATCCAAAGACATGTGGAGGAGATCTTCGTTTTCTTCGGGGTTGTAGTGGATCCTACGATGGAAAGGTACAATAGTTTCAACTGAGAGCATGGCCTCTAATCCGTATGCCAAAGAGAACGGAGTATGCCCTGTTGATGTTCTGAAAGAAGTGCGGTAGGCCCATAGTGCTGTAGCAAGTTCGTCTACCCAAGCGCCTTTTGACTTTTCAAGCCTCTTCTTGATTAGAGTCTTGAGAAACTTGTTGACAGCTTCGACTTGTCAATTTGCCTCGGGATAAGCTACGGATGAGAAGCCCTTATGTATTTCGTGCTCTTGGCACCAGTCGGCAAATTCCTCGCTGTCAAATTGAAGCCCGTTGTCTGATATGATTCTGAGTGGAACCCCGTACCTGCACAGAACGTTTTTGATCAAGAAGTTGATAACTTTAGTTGAAGATATTTTATTCAGAGGCTCCGCTTCCACCCATTTGGTGAAATAGTCAACTGCCACTATAGCATGTCTGGCCCCGCCTCGGCCCATCGGCAGTTCGCCAATTAAGTCAATTCCCCATATTACGAAGGGCCAAGGGCTGGTCATTTGAGTAATTTCATTGGTTGGTAGTCGAGGAATCTTAGTAAATTTCTGACATCTCTCGCATCTTCTGACGAAGTCTAAGGCATCTTTGTTTAAAGTGGGCCAGAAATACCCATATCGGAGTATCTTTTTTGCTAGGGTCTGCCCTCCGGTGTGGTCTACACAACTTCCCTGATGGATATTGGAAAGAATTTCCTTGGCTTCTCTACCAGCAACGCACCTCAATAAGGGGTTAGAGAAGCCGCGCCGATAGAGGATGCCTTCTTGCATTGTGTAGCGGGAAGCTTTCCTTAGAATTTTCTTAATTTCATTTCGCCCGTCGGGTAGGGTGCCGTTTTGTAAGTATTCTCGGATAGGGGTCATCCATGTTTCTTCTTTGGTTGCACCTATCAGATTTACTTGCTCGAAACTCGGGGTTAGTAGCCTTGAGACAGTTACCGTTCCAGAAGTGGTATCATCTCCCATGCTAGCTTGCTTTGCCAGCTCGTCGGCTGCTTGATTTTCTTCTCGAGGAATGTGTTTGATTGAGTAGTGATCCAATTGATTGAGAAGCCGCTTGGTCTTTTTCAGATATGTCGTGAGCCGCTCTCCTCGAGTCTGGAACTCCCCTAGTATTTGATTTACGATGAGTTGCGAATCACTGTGAAGACATAAGGAACTGACTTCGATTTCTTGGGCGAGCTCTAATCCGGCTATTACTGCTTCATATTCGGCATCATTGTTGGTGGCAGCGAATTCCAGCCTTAGCGCATAACGCAGCTTTCTTCCCCTGGGAGTGATGATCACAACGCTTGCCCCCGATCCTTGTTCGTTCGATGCTCCATCCACAAAGAGACTCCACTTGATGTCCTCTGTTATTTCAGACTGCTCCCAGCCTTCGTTGATAGTGAATTCGGCGATGAAATCGGCTATGGCTTGTCCCTTGATGGCAGTGCGAGGATGGTAGGTGATATCATATTGGCTTAGCTCGATGCACCACTTGAGCAGTCGCCCAGAGGTGTCGGGGCGATGGGGCACTTGCCTCAATGGTTGGTCGGTTAGGACTCTGATGGGATGAGATTGGAAATTGGTCGTAGCTTCCTTGATGTGATTAGTAAACAGTACGCCAGTTTCTCGAGTTTGGGATACCGGGCTTCTACTCCCGTGAACCTTTTCCTTATGAAGTACACTGGCCATTGTGTGCGGTTTTCTTCTCTTACCAAAGCGGCGCTTAGAGCATGGGATGACACAGCAAGATATAGGTATAGTTCTTCGCCTTCATTCGGAGTCGAGAGTACTGGTGGCCGTTGGAGGTGCTCGATTAGGTTTTAAGGAAAGCTGCTGAACATTCGTCGGTCCACTCGAATTTTCCTTTGTCTCTCTTCAGGGCTTCAAAGAAGGGAATGCATTTGTCGGTTGCTTTAGAGATGAATCGGCTTAGGGCGACCACCTTCCCGTTTAGGATTTGCATTTCTTTCCGAGTGGATGGTATCTTGATATCTTGCAAGGCTCAGACTTGTTCGGTGTTTGCTTCGATCCCTCTGGCACGGACGATGAATCCCAAGAACTTTCCTGATGACACTCCGAAGGAGCACTTTAGAGGATTCAGCTTCATTCCATATTGGTGGAGTACTTGGAACATCTCGTCCAGGTGGCTTACATGGTCGTTGGCTTTTGTTGATTTGACCAACATGTCATCCACATAGACCTCCACAGTTTGTCCCATCAATTCCGCAAACATCTTGTTGACGAGGCGCTTGTAAGTAGCTCCGGCGTTCTTAAGTCCGAAAGGCATTACCCTGTAGTAGTACATCCCCCGGTCCGTGATGAAACTGGTGTGGTCCTAATCGGGGGCGTGCATAGGGATTTGGTTATATCCGGAGTAGGCATCCATGAAAGATAAGAGCTCGTGCCCGGCAGTGCTGTCCACGAGTTGGTCGATTCGGGGGAGTAGGAAGCAGTCTTTCGGGCAAGCGTCATTTAAGTTGGAGAAATCGATGCATGTTCGCCACTTCCCATTAGCTTTCTTTACCAGTATTGGGTTGGCGATCCATTCGGGGTAGATGGCTTCACGTATGAAGTCATTGGCAAGTAAGTTCTTTACTTCTTCCTCGAGGGCTGCTGATCGTTCTGCCCCCATACTTCTCTTCTTTTGCTTTACCGGTACCTTGGTAGGATCGATGTTTAGTGCGTGGCATGCTATGTCCGGGGAGATTCCAGTCATATCAGTGTGCGTCCATGCAAATACATCCATGTTGTGGCGAAGAAAATCAATGAGTTTATTCTTTAATTCTCTTTTTAGCTGAGATCCGACTCTCAGCAGCTTACTTGGGTCGCGTTTGTCTACAGATACGAATTCCATAGCCTCTGCAGGCTCGGCGGTGGCCTCCTCCTCTTTGTCCCTGGGGTCTAATTCATTGAAAGGGTCACTGGTATACCGAAGAGGAGGGACTTTCTTTAGTTGCTATGCTTCCAAGCTTTTCATGCAGAGAATAGTCTCTGCATTTTTTCCTTTATCTCTCCTGCGATTATTGCGAAGTTCGGTTACATAGCAGTCCCAAGCGGCGCCTTGATCCCCTTCTACTTCTCCCACTCCATTATTCGTTGGGTACTTCATCTTCAGGCACCATGGGGCAAGGAAAATTTGGAAGTCGGACAAGGCTGGTCTTCCTAAAAAGGCATTGTAGGCCGAGTGGTTGTCTATTAGCACGAATGTTTGTTTTCGAACGGCGGAGCGGGGATGACTTTCCAATTCAACAAAGAGATTCAATGGTCCGAGGGGCATCTTTGCTTCTCCAGTGAAACCGTGTAGCGGTTTGTTGCAGGGAGACATGTCCTTCATCGACAGCTTCATTTTGTCGAAAGCATGCTTGAACATAATATTCACCGAGCTTCCAGTGTCTACTAGGATTAGAAAAAATTCAGCTGGGCCGAACCAGGCAGAGATGACCATAGGATCCATATGAGGGTATTGCCTTCCTTCTAGGTCGCGCCCACTGAATGTGATGTCATTATTTTCCTTCCGCTTAGGGTGGCGTTCTTCCATAACAGAATTGACGCAGTCTCCCTCGCTTCTGAGTGAGTTTCCATATCTTTCCATTTCTGCCCAGCTTTTGTCGGTGATGTGTGGCCCCCCAGATATTGTATGAACCACTATCTTCTCTCGGCTGGAACCGCTGGTGTTGCGATTTCCTCCACCTGTCTCTGGGTGGAGCTGCCCTGGGTTTTCCTTGGCGGGAGCCAGAGTCCTGTCCTGGCCCTTTACATAGCGTTCCAGCCTCTTTCTCCTGATGTGTTCTTCAATTAGGTCTCGGAGATGGCGGAATTCATTGGTATCGTGCCCATGAGACTCGTGGAAACGGCAGAATTTTCCAAACTGGATTGCGCGATCTGACTCTTTCTTGTACGGGGGGCGCTTGTATGTAAGTTCGTCCTGGGTGGCCAGGAAGATGTTCTCGACTGTTTCATTCAAGGGAGTGTAAGCGTCAAATCTCGGTCCTAGTCGGTACAAGCGCTTTTCTCCCTTCGTGCCCCCTGCATTGTCTCTGGAGTCGTTTCTCCGAATGTCCTTCGCTGCGGCGGGGGCGTTTCCATTAGCCGTCTTAGCCTGTGGTCCTGTCTGCCTTTCAGTGGCAGCCTCTTCGAGTCTCATGTATTTCCCAGCTTCATGGAAGAAATCGGGCAAGGTAGCTGGTTTTTCTTTACTTAGTCTTCTAGCAAACTTGGTGTCCGGATGCACACCACTACAGAGGGCCATTAGGACAAGTTTCTCATCGGCATCTTTAACTGCTGCGCTGCGGCATTGAACCGGGTTAGGTATTGCTGCAGCGTCTCTCCGGGTTTCTGTTTGACAGTAGATAGGGAGTAAGCATCCTTGGGTAGTTCCACATGAATGCGGAACTGGCTGATAAACTTCTCCTTCAACATTTCCCATGAACTGATGGATCCTTGGGGTAGATGGCAGAACCAGGAGGTAGCTAGATCTGCTAAAATAGTGGAAAGAATTTGCATAATTCTCCTTCTGTTGCCCCGCTCATGAGCATATGTTGTGTGTATCTTTGCAGGTGTACAACGGGGTCAGAGGTTCCCTTGTATGGTTCCATTGTCGGCATTTTCTACTCTCGGGGGGTGATGGCGGTTTCGATGTCACGGTTGAAAGGGCTGGTTACCCTAGCGCCTATCCCTCGATCCCTTTGCTCCCGTCGGACGCATTCCCTGAATAATTTTTCCATTCTTTCATTAGAATTTGAAGCGGACAAAAATGAGCTTGGTTCTTCCCCGCGGGATCGATCTCGTCCAGATGACCTATAGGGATGGTATAGTCTATCACTTCTGACGTTATCTAGTGGCTGTCTTTGGCTGCTCGGATGCATGCTAGGACCAGCTACAGTTGGCCCCTGCCTTGATCTTCCCCTGCGGGGTTCTGTTTCGAGCATTTCCATGGGGTCAACTTCGGGCTGGGTTCTAGCTCGGCTCCGTTCAGCGGGGTTTGTATGATTAGGCGGCATGACTGGCTCAGCTACATCCGACCTTCGCCTGGTGCCTCCCCCATTGGGTTCGTTCCAAGCGCTTCCTCGAGTTGGAGTTCGGGCTGAGTCCGGGCGCGGCCCCTATCATTGTTGTTCCTGTTGATAGCTTCTTTGAAGAAGGAAGACCTTTGTTGTCTCCGAGATCCTCCAGATTGAGACTCACCCCATGATTCAGTGTTGCGGTTGGATTCTTCGGCATCCCTCAAGCGTGACATGAGTTGGTTCACCAAAGCTTCTTGTTGGGATGCGAAGCGGTTAGTCACTTCAATCACAACTCTGTCTAGGTCTGCCCTAGTGATAGCTGCCGGTTGTTCCGCGGCAGGGGCTGTCGGAATTGCCTGATCCACATTTGGCACTGCTGTCGTAGTGGGATGGTTCTCTTGATCTGGATCCACTGGATCTGGAGCGCTGCTGGTTGCAACGTTCTTTCCCTTGTTGGCATCTTTTCTCGACCTGGAAGTCATGTTTCCTAGGCAATGAAGGGTGCTATTGGGAAAGAAGGTTGAATGAGGGAAGCTGAAGCTTCGAGTTCCAAGCTCTCAGTGAAAGCACCAAAAATGTTTGCACAAAAAATGGACAAACACCTCAAAGTCGTATGATTTAGTTGATTTTATGTTGTTTGTAGTGGTGTGGGTGATTGATGCAAATATATAAAAAGCAGGGACTAAACTGTAAAAGACACACAGATTTATAGTGGTTCGGCCAGAACATGCCTACGTCCACTGTATATGTTATTCTCCTTTTTCTTTCAGATTACAAGTACAAAGATTTGTATACAAGTATATGAAAGTTGTTTGAAAGTTCCTTCCGTGCTTGAGCTCTCAAACTTGTCTGCCACTGTTGTACCCCTGCCCCTCTATTTATAGAGTGAGGCTGGAGGCAGGGGTCTTGGATGTATATAGCTGCTGGTGGGCCTGGGCTGAAGCAATCTGGCCTGGCAGCGTTCTGGTTCGGCGAAGCTTTGGTTCGGCCGTGCTTGGAGAAGGTTGGGGTTTGGTCCGGTAGGGAAGAGATGTTTGGGCTCGGTAGGGATGTGGTCCGGTGGTAGGTTGGTTCGGCATAGGGGTGTAAGGTAGTTGGTTCGGTGGTAATGAGATGTGGATCGGTGTTAGTTGGTTCAGTGGGAAGCGGTTCGGTAGGGCATTGGCTCGGCAGCACTGCCCTTGGGAGCTTGGTTCGGCAGCACTGGCCTTGGGGGCTTGGTTCGGCATTGATGTGGAGTGTCTCTGGTTCGGCAGGGGGGATGGTCCGGCTAGGGCTTGGAGATTGGCTTGTTCGGTGGAGGATGAGGTTGGAGTTTGGACCGGCAGAGGCTGATCATGGAAGTTGGTTCGGCATTGTTGGGAGGAACAGTGGTTCGGCATTGCTTGAAAAATGTTTTGGATCGGTGGTGAGAATTCGCCCAACATCTAGCTACTTGTCTTTTGAAGTGAATTGTAATTGTAGGAAATTGTAAAGGATTGTAATCATATTAGCAATAAAGAAGGATTGAAGTGGACGTAGGCTTGATCATAAGCCGAAACACTACAAACTCTGTGTCTCTTACTGCTTTTTCAGTGAATTACTGCTTTCTCTGTTTTCCGTGTTTACGGGTGGTGCTTTCATTCAAGTCACTATTTGCATCGGGGTGTTAGCGTCTGACCTTTTACGTTAACATTTTTGGTGCTTTCACTGACAATTGAACTCAGGTCACTATCATCGTAGCTTCGCAAAAGTTTGTAGAAAGGATTTATCTGAAAACCAAAAGTTTATTAGAAATAATGGATCCTGGAAGAAAGCGCAAGTCTTCGCGAGACTACTGCAACCTCTCCTCCTTTAAGTCAAACAACTCCAACTGTTGGAGTTACATGAGCAAAGCTAGATGCCGTTGTATCCGGGCTACATCGGCAAATGGAAGCTCAGAATAACCCAATGATGGAAAGGTTGAATGCTTTATTTGAGGCAAACCGCCAGCCGGTAGCTAAGGAGGTAAACCTTGCCGATGAAATGAAGAATGTGGAAGGAAGGAATATCCCTCCAAGGCTAGCTGACCCAGTGGAAAGGACATCTCCCCAAGCTGGAGGATCGGGGCCGCAACCAACCCTCTGTGAACGATTGTCAAGATAGAATTCGGAGAGAGTGGCTGATGTTTGTCCCAATGAGCCACAAAATGATGAAGAATATTTCTCAGGCATGTTTCGCCAGATTAGGAAGGAAAGTATGCAGAGAGACGAAGATGAGAGAGAGTGGGGTTTCGCTCCGAGCAAAACTCCATTCACTGAAAAGATCTTGAAAGCAGAATTCCCAAGGAAGTTTGTCCCTCCAACTATTCCAGCTTACAAGGGAACGAGCGATCCTAATGAGTTTCTGTATAAGTATGATTGGCACATTACGGGTGCCCGAGTCTCTGATGAAATCAAGTGCCGATATTTTTCGGTATACTTGGAAGGAGTTGCTTTACTTTGGTTCACAAAGTTGCCGATCCGGGTCGATAGACCAATTTTCTGATTTGACTCGATGTTCAAGGAACAGTTTCGACTATATGCGTCAAAGGCAAAGGATATAATGTCGTTATCCAGCTTAGAGCAGAATCCTGGAGAATCCATTAGAGCTTTCTTGAATCGCTTCAATATAGCTTTGGCCGAGGTGGATAATGCAGAGCCACACATGATTCTGACATATTTGATGAGGGCGATTGATAAATCAAGTGAATTTGGAAAGTGGTTGAAAATGAAAGAACCAAATTCACTTGACAAGTTTTATAAAAAAGCCGATGAATTCATGCGTCTGGAAAGCCTCCAAGCACCGGCTAAGGTGGTATCGACAGGGGCCGGAAATAGTAATGTTGCCCCGAATAAGAAGAAATCTGGCTATCAGAAGAGGGGTAACGATGGTCGGAAGAGGCAGAAAGATGCAAAGAAGGGTCATACCTTCAACTTCACCCCTCTAACAGATACCTTGGAGAACATCTACTTTGCAAACAAGGACACGGTCGAATTCCCCGAACCAGCTAAGCAAAGAGTTAATAGGAAAGCTGAGAAGATTGGAAGGTTTTGCCGGTTCCATAACCAGCCCGGGCATGATACTAACGAGTGCCGTCACTTAGAGGAGGTAATTGAGGAACTATTGAAGCAAAACAAGCTCCAACAGTATGTAAGAAAGAACAAGAATGGCCCAACCTCATCAACTCAAGGACAACATGTTCCTGTTCATTGTCCTGGCTCAAGTGAGAAGGCGGAAGCTCATGAATCAGAGAGGCCTGTTATAAATGTGGTTACAGGAGGCCCTCACCCAGCTGGCAGGAGTTGGGGCGAGATGGAAAGATACGCCCGTGCTTTGAAGTATGCACTGGCAGATGAAAGTGTTTTTGTGTTAGAAGATGTTGCACCCCTGAAGCAGCTGAAAACTTTTAACGACGACATTATATTAAATACTAGGGATTCAATGGGTGTTGAAGCTCCAACCATTGATCCTTTGGTCATCTCCGCTGGCATTGGGCCAGCTACTGTGAAAAGATTTCTGGTTGATTGTGGAGCTTCGTGCAACATTCTCTTCAAGAAGACTTCTGATCAAATGAAGATTCCTATGGCGGATGTTCAAGCTTCATCACTAAAGATTGTTGGTTTTACTGGTGAGCCAAAACAGCCAATTGGGACTATTGATTTGTTCGTAGAGCTTGGTGAGGGGCAGAGGAAAGTGACTCGAAAGCAGACCTTTGTTATTGTTGTAGAATTTTCTGCCTACAATGCCTTCCTAGGCCGACCAACTCTGGCGGCATTTAAAGCAATTCTTGCCCCATGGTGTCTGACCATAAAATTCCGCACAGATAATGGAGTCGATTTGGTGAAAGGGGATCAGAATGCTGGACGAGAATGTTATCTTACAGAGTTGTGTGAATCGAGGAAGAGAGAAATGGGAAAAGATGCGGCAGCCCCAGTCCGCATCAAAGAATCAAACTTGCAGCAATTACAGGGTGGACCCTGCGTAGGCGAACTTAGCGGTGCACGAAGAGAGATGGATCCAAGAAAAGCCAGTGCAGGGGAAAATAGAGTGGTACCAGTTGAAGTGACAGTCCCGGTACCTGTTGACCCAAAAGACCCGAATAAAGTGTTGAATGTGGGTTCGCAGCTTTGTGTAACGGTTCAAAATGTTTTGATATCATTTTTGAAAGAAAATCTGGATGTGTTTGCCTGGACTCATGCCGATATGTGTGGAATTTCCCCCTAAGTTGCGGTGCATACCTTGAATATTGATCCCAAGCTTACACCGGTAAAGCAGAAAAGAAGAACTCAAGGTCCTGAAAGGTCAGCGGCATTGAAAGAAGAGGTTGATCGGCTCATGGAGAATGGTTTTATCAGGAAATCTACTTATCCGAATTGGGTCTCAAATCCAGTACTGGTTAAAAAAGCTAATGGGAAATGGAGAGTGTGCATTGACTTTTCAGATCTAAACAAAGCCTGCCCCAAAGACTGCTTCCCGTTACCCAGGATTGACTAGTTGGTGGATGGAACGGCGGGGCATGAATTGCTATCTTTTATGGATGCCTATTCCGGATATAACCAGATCATGATGCATGAGCTAGATCATGAGGACACGAGCTTTACCACCGATGTTGGTCTCTACTGCTACAAAGTCATGCCTTTCGGACTTAAGAATGCAGAGGAACTTACCAGAGACTTGCTAATGCCATGTTTAAACCACAGATTCGCAAGACTATGGAAGTTTATGTCGATGATATGCCGGTAAAGTCAAAGAAAGCAGTGCACCACATGGATCACTTAGCAGAGATGTTCTCAATCCTCCGAGAGTACGGAATGAAGCTGAACCCTTTGAAGTGTTCATTTAGAGTAGAATCTGGTAAGTTTCTAGGTTTCATGGTGAGTGCAAGGGGTATTGAAGCTAATCCTGCTCAGATAACTGCCTTAAGAGAAGTCAAAGCTCCTAGAACGAAGAAGGAATTGCAAAGTCTCAATGGAAAGGTTGCTGCCTTGAGTCGGTTCGTTTCCAAAGCTACTGATAAATGATTCCATTCTTCGATGCTCTAAAGAAAGGAAGAAAAAACTTTGACTGGACTCCTGAATGTCAGAAAGCCCTCGATGAGCTGGTTCGTCATATGGAAGCACCTCCTATACTTTCTAAGCCTGACAATGGTGAAGATCTTTTTGTGTATTTGGCAATCTCATCTCATGACTTCAGCGCAGCTTTGGTACGGGAGGATGTGAAAATTCAGCGCCCGGTCTACTACATTAGCAAGAGATTCACTGGGGCAGAATTGAACTATTCAAAGTTGGAAAAGCTCGCCTATTGTCTACTGATTGCATCAAGAAAGTTGAGGCCATATTTCCAAGCCCATTGACGCAGCGGATTATTAACAAAGCGATATGAATCGATGAAAGTAGCAATCGGTGGATTGATGAATACCAAAATGCCCAAATTCGTTTATCCGAAGATACCGAATTCTAGCTATCTCTAACACGATCGCGCACGATACTGTGAAAGAAGATCTTCAATTCTTCAAGCGTTGATCAAGCGCACTTGATTCCGCGAATCGGCTTCAACAATCGTTGATTCGAGCGCACTCGAATAACCGAAAGTGGAGATAGGAGATTACACTCAACTACCAATTTAAGATGAAAGCACAAAGCAATCAACAAGAAATTTTATTCAAAAATCAACCACCAAAAAGTTACAACTCACACCCTCTTTATAGAAGTTTCACACTGACCCAGACCCTTAAGTCGTACACGGCTTAACACACTCCGACTCACGAGTAAACTTAGGTCGTTGCTGACCTAACATCATACCGACTTAATAATCAACGACTCAAGACTCAAAGTAAAAAATACAAACAGATAACGACTTAAAGAAAAACAAATTACAACACATGTACTCACGACTCAATTTATTACATCACAACAACCTTCGGCCGACTCATCATCATACCGACTTACGATTCACTCACATGCAGACAACACAGCGGTTCAACCTAGGTCGTGAACGACTCATTACTTATAGACCATACGACTCGCGACTTAATCAACACAAAACAACTCCATACAGAAACGACTTACGACTTACATCCTCTCAATGACTCAAGCTCCCAAACTCATAGCTTCTGCGACTCAAGTTCTCACGCTCCCTGCGGCATATCTCCTCAAACGACTTAACTGAGTCGTGACCTACTTCCGACTCAAAGCTTTTAATAGCTAGAACTTTCCCCTGCTTCATGATAAGTCGTGGACGACTTATAGATAAGTCGTTGGGTCGTGTACGACTCATCAAACTCGAACAACTTAAGCCCTTAAGTCGTAACTCCCTTTTCTTTTCTTGGTTAAGCCGTAGCTCTTTCCCATGTGACTCCTTAGGCTGACTCGTGCACGACTTAAGAATTGGAACCGAAGCTTCCTTATCTTGTGAACGACCTAACCTCTGAACTTCTGTAGATCGTGCTGCATCATCCTCCCCTGGTTGAGAAAAATTCATCCTCGAATTTGTAAGTTCTCCCTCATCAGAGTGTTTATCTCCATAATATGGTACAAGATGCTTAACATTGAACACGTCAGAAGCGTACACATCCTCCGGCAGCTTCAACTTATAAGCATTTTCATTAATTCGTTTCACAACTTCGACAGGACCAATTTTTCTGGCTTTCAACTTGTTATAAGCGCCCACTGGAAAACGATCCTTCGTTAACACAGCATACACCAAATCACCTTCGTTAAATTCAACATTTCGTCGCTTCAAATTTGCAGTCCGCTTATACTTCTCATTTGACTTCTCCAATCGTTCTTGAACGATCTTATGACATTCCGTCAATCCTTCAACAAAATCAACAGCCCGTTTAACCGTCCCCTTTGGTTGTGGTACTACCGCCAAATCCAACGGTCCCCTTGGCAAACTTGAATATACAATCTGAAATGGACTGTATCCTGTGCTTCTATTACCCGCATGATTATGTGCAAACTCTGCTTGGCATAACTTCATGTCCCAACTCTTCAGATTGTCCTTCACAAGACATCGCAATAAATTTCCCAACGATCGGTTAACAACTTCGGTCTGCCCATCAGTTTGCGGATGATAAGCACTACTAAATTTTAGCTTTGTTCCCACCATCTTCCACAAACTTAGCCAAAAGTGACTCAAAAATATGGTATCCCTGTCCGAAACAATAGACTTTGGCAACCCATGTAAACGATAGATTTCTTTAAAGAACAACTGAGCAACACGAACAACATCCGCCGTCTTCTTAAAAGCAATAAAATGTGCCATTTTCGAAAATCTATCCACCACCACAAATATAGAATCATTCCCCCTTTGAGTTCTAGGCAAACGCAAAACGAAATCCATGCTGATATCAACCCATGGTTTAGTTGGTACAGGTAACGGCATATACAATCCTGTATTTGTCGCTGTTCCCTTCGAAACTTGACAAATATGACATCTCTCCACAAACCTCTCTACCTCTTTTCTCATTGATGGCCAAAAGTAAGATTGAGAAATCAAATGCAATGTGCGATCACGGCCCACATGTCCTTCCTCGTGCAACTCTTTGATAATCTTCAATCTCAAACTGCTCTCCGGAATACATAATCGATTTCCTTTAAACAAGAATCCATCAACCAACATAAATTCATCAGTATCTCCATCCTTAACTTTCTCAACGCACTTTGCAAAGTAAGGATCTTCGTCAATCAACTTTGGCAATAATTCAAACCCTATCACCTCAATTTTCATTGTAGTCAACAAATGACTCCTCCTGCTCAAAGCATCAGCCACACGATTCGTTGCCCCAGATTTATGTTTCACGACAAAAGTAAACTGTTGTAAATAAGCAATCCATGATGCATGTCTCGCTGAAATCTTATCCTGTCCTTGCAAATGTTTCAACGCCTCATGATCAGTGTAAAGAACAAACTCTTTCTGAAATAGATAATGCCTCCAATGTTTAACAGCTTGCATAACAGCATAAAACTCAACATCGTATGTACTGTATCTCATCTTTGCCTCTGATAGCTTCTCACTGAAATAAGCAATGGGTTTTCCACTCTGACCAAGAAAACTGTTTCCCTTTCATACAATCGGTAACTGGTGCCATCACGCTACTGAAGTGTGGAATGAATCTTCGGTAGAATGATGCCAATCAATGAAAACTTCTAACTTCAGTGATATTTCTTGGCTGTGGCCAATTTCTAATAGCTTCAACTTTACTCTGTTCTACTTGGATTCCGTTCTCAGATACAACATATCCCAAAAATAATACACTTCGAGTCATGAGCACACATTTCTTCGTAGCTGCATAAAATTGTTCCTCACGAAGAATAATTAACACCTTTCTCAAATGCTCTACATGCTCCTCTGTGCTCGCACTATAAATCAGAATATCATCAAAGTAAACTACAACAAACTTCCCAATGTACGGTCTGAAAATTTTATTCATCACCCTCATAAATGTACTTGGTGCATTTGATAGACCAAACGACATAACCAACCATTCATATAAACCTTCCCTCGTCTTGAATGCGGTCTTCCATTCGTCTCCCGGCCTGATTCGAATCTGATGATAACCACTCTTCAAATCAACCTTCGAAAAGATAGTAGCCCCACTCAACTGATCTAGCAAGTCATCCAACCTTGGCTTAGGAAATCTGTAGCGAACAGTAATCTTGTTCAAAGCTCTACTATCGGTACACATTCTCCATGTTCCATCCTTCTTCGGCACCAACAAGGCTGGTACTGCACAAGGACTCAGGCTTTCCTGAACACGTCCCTGCTCTAACAACTCTTCCACTTGCCTTCGTAACCCTTCATGTTCCTTCGGATTCATTCGATAATGTGGTCGATGTGGTAACACTGCTCCCGGAACAAGATCTATTTGATGTTGAATGTCCCTCAGTGGCGGTAACTCTTTAGGCAACTCTTCTGGAAATACATCTTCGAATTCTTTCAAAACTGGCTTTGCTTCTTTTGGAATTCCAACCTCTTCGTTACACTCTCGCCCAATCAACAAAAACACTTCAGGCTCCTCTTTAATCTCCTTCACAAACTCTTTCAAAGATAGCAAAGTTTTCAGTTCTTCGATCTCCTCTAGCTTGCTTTCCTTTTGTTGCTGCTTCTT
Source organism: Allium cepa (assembly GCA_030765085.1). Classification (NCBI taxonomy): domain Eukaryota; kingdom Viridiplantae; phylum Streptophyta; class Magnoliopsida; order Asparagales; family Amaryllidaceae; genus Allium; species Allium cepa. The sequence goes on along the minus strand of CM060937.1, from coordinate 789,383,444 downwards.
GGGAATTAAAGTGATTTTAGTACCTTCAAACATGAAACTATAGCTATTTGCACGACCATCATGTTGCACTGCTCTATCAAACTGCCATGGCCTGCCCAACAATAGATGACACACATCCATGTTTACAACATCACACCAAATTTCGTCTTTGCACTTCTTCCCAATAGAAAAATTCATACAAGCTCTTCGACACACCTTCACTTCACCACCCTTCCTCAACCATGCTAACTTGTACGGTTTAGGATGCTTCTCAGTTTTCAAGTTCAACTTCTTTACTGCTTCAGTAGAGATAATATTGTCACAACTCCCGGCATCAATAACGAACTTGCAAACTTTTCCCAAAATAGTGCATGTCGATCGGAAAATATTGCTTCTCAACCAACTAGAATCTTCCTCTTGCTTTGGTGTAAGACACGATCTCCTCATCATCAAATTACAACCTTCATCCTCGGACAATTAGTCTTCCTCCTCAACATAAGGTGCATTTGAACATTTTGCCACCTCACCATCATCCTCAATATCAGCAACCATTGCACTCTTCTTCGGCTTCGGACATTCATTGCTTTTGTGACCCAACTCCTGACAATTATAACATTTGAAACTGCTATTAACCTTCGCCTTCTAAACCTCCTTTACCACTGGTTTTGCGACAGCTTTAGGAACATTAGAACTTCCACTAACACCCTTCACTTGATTGTTGGAATTAGTAAACACACCACCTCCACGTCTTCCCTGCTTCTCCCAAGCCAACGCTTTCTGATGTGCCTCTGCCACAGATCTTGGATCGAACATATTAACCATATCCTGGATCTGCATTCTCAATCCCCCAATGAATCTAGCAGTTAGTTGTTCTTCTGTTTCCATAATATCATTCCTGGCAATGAGTTGGTAAAATTCATCAGCATAATCACTAACAGACTTCGTCCCTTGCCTCAGATTCTACAATCTCTGGTACATAAGTGATTGATAGTTGTAAGGTAAAAATGTAGCTCTCATCAACTTCTTCATCTTATCCCATGATTCAATCTTTGACTTTCCCATTCTCTCCCTTGTAAGTTTAGTTTGCTTCCACCATGCCAAAGCTCTCCCCCTCAACCTAGTAGCAACCAACTTCACTTGACGATTCTCCGGAACTTCCTTGAAATCAAAGATCTCTTCCACATTTGACACCCAATCTAAGAATTCTTCAGCTACCATTCCACCCTTGAACTCTGGAATTTCCATCTTCATACCCGATTCCCATCGACGATCATCCTCTACATCCCGATAAGAATTTCGAACTTGGTCTCGATCTCGATAATGAATGCTAGCTCTATCACCCTCTTCATCAAAATCAAATGTACGCCTAAATCGATCTCGACCATTATCATCCCTTCGTTCATGCATGCTTCTTCGACTATGTCACTCTTCATTTCTATACGCCTCATTGTCAAATTCACGTTGACTTCTTCTCTCTTCATGTCCATAGTCATGATGAACTCTCTATGATGAAATTGATTTTTCTCTTCTATCTCTAAAAGAATGCGGTGTTACCCTCCTCGCTTCCGTAACCGATGGCGAAACTCGGTTTCCTCCATGGTTCGAGTTTGGTGATCTCCTCCTTTGAGTTTGATTCAAATCATTCATCAACTTTTCAAACTTTCCAATGCCTTCATCAAATTTCTCATTAATACGTTGTTCCATAAACTCGGCTTCTTCCCTTCTATACAACGCTTCAACATTTTGATGACGATTAGCTCTCCTTGGTGGCATGATTAAATTTCACAACACTTCAACAAATACTTCAAAATTCTTCAACAAAGCTTCAACACAACAACAAGTCACGGCCTCAACCTTGACTCGGCAATAGCTCTACATGGCTTAACTCCTTAACTCGGCAACAACTTAACTCGGCCTCCACTTCAACAAAATGTACTTCAACACAAACTATGCTCGGCCTTCAAACACTTCATGGCTTAACTTGGCTCGGCTCAAGGTCTCCAAGCAACTTCAAATTCAAACACTTCTCCAACTCTAGATCCAAAATGAAATGGATCAAAATCTTCAAACTCGTTGCAACTTCAAGATGAACACGATAAACTCCAAATTCAAACTTCAACTTCAAAAATTGGCTCCAAGTCTTGGCTTAGCTATGATTGGCTAAGTCTAGCTCTGATACCAAAAACTGACGCAGCGGATTATTAACAAAGCGATATGAATCGATGAAAGTAGCAATCGGTGGATTGATGAATACCAAAATGCCCAAATTCGTTGATCCGAAGATACCGAATTCTAGCTATCTCTAACACGTTGATCGGGCACGATACCGTGAAAGAAGATCTTCAATTCTTCAAGCGTTGATCAAGCGCACTTGATTCCGCGAATCGGCTTCAACAATCGTTGATTCGAGCGCACTCGAATAACCAAAAGTGGAGATAGGAGATTACACTCAACTACCAATTTAAGATGAAAGCACACAGCAATCAACAAGAAATTTTATTCGAAAATCAACCACCAAAAAGTTACAACTCACTCCCTATTTATAGAACTTTCACACTGACCCAGACCCTTAAGTCGTACACGGCTTAACACACTCCGACTCACGAGTCAACTTAGGTCGTTGCTGACCTAACATCATACCGACTTAATAATCAACGGCTCAAGACTCAAAGTAAAAAATACAAACAGATAACGACTCAACGAAAAACAAATTACAACACATGTACTCACGACTCAATTTATTACATCACAACAACCTTCGGCCGACTCATCATCATACTGACTTACGACTCACTCACATGCAGACAACACAGCGGTTCAACCTAGGTCGTGAACGACTCATTACTTACAGACCATATGACTCGCGACTTAATCAACACAAAACAACTCCATACAGGACGACTTACGACTTACATCCTCTCAACGACTCAAGCTCCCAAACTCATAGCTTCTACGACTCAAGTTCTCACGCTCCCTGCGGCATATCTCCTCAAACGACTTAACTGAGTAGTGACCTGCTTCCGACTCAAAGCTTTTAATAGCTGGAATTTTCCCCTGCTTCATGATAAGTCATGGACGACTTATAGATAAGTCGTTGGGTCGTGTACGACTCATCAAACTCGAACGACTTAAGCCCTTAAGTCGTAACTCCTTTTCCTTTTCTTGGTTAGGCCGTAGCTCTTTCCCATGTGACTGCATAGGCTGACTCGTGCACGACTTAAGAATTGGAACCGAAGCTTCCTTATCTTGTGAACGACCTAACCTCTGAACTTCTGTAGATCGTGCTGCATCACCCATCCCATCAAATTCCTCACCGATCAGCCCTTGAAGCAAGTCCTGTTTCGTCCTGAGACTTCGGGTCGTCTTTTAAAATGGAATATTGAACTCAGCCAATATGACATTACTTATCATCCCCAAAGAGCAATCAATGGACAAGCTTTGGCAGACTTCATCGCAGAATGTACCGATAAAGTTGATAGTGAGGAAGTAGTGACCGATAATCCTTCAATCCGGTGGAAATTGTATATCGATGGCGTAGGAAACGATTACTGTTCCGGGGCCGGGGTTGTTCTTGAAACCCCTGAAGGACGGTCACTATGTTATGCTTTAAGATTGGAATTCCCTTCGACAAACAATGAAGCAAAGTATGAAGCTCTTACTGCCAGTTTGAGAATTGCTAAAGAATTGAACGTCAGGGCATTGCAGATCTTCAGTGATTCACAGCTTATCGTGTGTCAAGTCAAGAAAGAGTTTCAAACCAAAGGGGGAAATCTGCCCTCCTACTTGTCAAGAGCCTGGGAGCTTCTCGAGGACTGGACCATTATACAATAAACCATATACCTCGGGAAGAAAACATGAAGGCAGATTCCCTCATGAAGTATGCAAGTACTGGTGAAGCTCAATTATTAGGATTAGTTCCTGCGGAGGTCTTATCAACTCCAAGCATTGATGAAATGGATATAGACTGGATCATGACCATATCTCAAGAACAGGAATCATGGATGACTCAGATAAAGGATTATCTGCTCAATGGATCTGCACCAGAAAGTTCAAAAGAACGTCAAAAACTGTTAAGAAAGGCTTCAAGGTATATAATTCAAGATGGCCGATTATTCCGACAAGGATTTTCAATGCCATTACTCCGATGTGTGACTGAAGAAGAAGCTAAGACAATTCTTGCTGAGGTACATGGAGGGGAATGTGGGGATCATGCAGGTGGTCAAATTTTAGCCAAGAAAATTCTCCATTATGGATACTTTTGGCCGAATATTAATCGAGATGCTGCAGACTACTCCCGAAAGTGCGACAAATGCATAGATTTGCTAAAATCCCAAGAGCACCTTCCACTGAAATAACACAGATGGTCATTACGTGGCCATTTGCTATCTGGGGAATGGATCTCATCGGGCCTTTGCCAACTGCGAAATCCGAAATCAGATATGCTATTGTTGCTGTGGATTATTTTACTAAATGGGCTGAATCTGAACCTTTAGCTACTATTACCTCAAAGAAAATGATAAACTTTGTAACTAAGAATATCATTTGCAGGTATGGAGTGCCTCAAAAGATAATCACGGACAATGGAACCCAATTTGAAAGTGAAGAGTTCCAAGATTTTTACAAAAGATTCAAGATCCAGAAAAGTTTCTCAGCAGTGGCTCATCCGCAGGCAAACGGGCAAGTGGAAGCAGTAAACAAAATAATCAAATCAACCATCAAAAAACAGCTGGAAAAAGCAAAAGGTGGTTGGGTCGATAATCTTCCGCTAGCATTATGGGCATATAGAACTACGCATAAAACTGCAACGGGGCACACTCCATATTCATTGGCATATGGATCAGAGGCAATGATTCCGGTAGAAATAGAGGTCCCTTCACATAGAAGAATCCATTTCAATCAAGCCGGAAATGAAAAGCTGCAGCTTGAAGCCCTTGACTTCCTTGATGAGAAAAGGGAAGAGACTGAATTCAGAACTGCAGCTCACCACCAAAGAATAGCCAGGCACTTCAATTCCAAAGTTCGCCGGTGCAGCTTTGAAGTGGGGGATCTAATCTTAAAAATAATTATGACACCTAGAGGTGTGCTTGGACCAAACTGGGAAGGGCCGTATGTTATAGGCCAAAAACTTCTTGATGGCACATTCAAACTTATAACTGTCGGAGGAGACCCAAGTCCAAGAGCTTGGAACAACAATCATTTGCGCCCATATTTTACTTAATGGCTTTAATGAAATATTGTAAAGGAATGATGAATGTATGATTCTTGTAATGAAAGTCTTTGTAAAGCCAGTGCAAGTGAATAATAAGAGCTATAAAGTGGATGTAGGCCCAGTTCTTGGCCAAACCACTATAAATCTTGTGTTCTTTACTATTATAGACTGCTTTGTTTTATTTCGACATATAAAATACATTAATTGTGTTACTAAAGTGTCGATTTAATAATGCAGGCTAAAAAAACAAAGCTTACCCATCGCAAGACCAAGCGATCTCCGACATCACCCAGCAAGCAAATGCTAAACCATTCAAAATTTCCATACTCAAATCTTACGAAAGAAGTGCTTCGAACAAAAGTAAGCGATGTGGTTGGAAGTGGACCATTTTCAATTAACTGCGAATGTTTGTACAAACGAGCATCAAGTTAAATAGCCAGTGTCTACCACCACCAACTCGCTCAACTATGAAGTACATTTCTTTAGATAAGGAAAATTGTTGGCAACTATAAGGGGATGATATTCGGAAAAGATAACGGGGATCGCCGACATGAATAGATGGCAAAGAGACATGGGCGAGCAAGCATCAAACAGCAAAAGACCTCTTCGGAGGCACAAGCCCTCTTTGGAGGCACAGCTCTTCGGAGGATAAAGACCTCAAACGAGGCATGCCAGAAGACTTTCTCAACAAAAAAGATTGGTATGGAACAACCGGGAGCACCTTCCCGCCAGGAAGGCAAGGCACTTGTTTACTAGCTGAGACAGTTTGCGCAGACAAGCGTCCAAGTAACTTGCGTCCGCCCCGTGAATCCATATGATGATCGGAGGCACCTTCCCAAGTGGAACAGAAGGCGCTTGTTCACTAGTTGAGACAATCTGCGTAAATAAGCGTCCAAGTAACTTGTGTCCGCCCCGTGAATCCGGCCAACCATGAGGAAGAAACTTCCAGGTAGACCCAGAGGCACGCATTCCACCGACATCTGAAATAAAACTTCACAAGTGATGGAATGTAAAAAGCCCTCTTCGGAGGCCCATTTCACCATAGTTGAAATGCTAAAAGACCTCGAGCGGCCCTCGCCAGAAAAAGAGAGTTCTTTGTCGATATAAAGTTGCGGACTGATCGGTGGCACAGCCCCGTGAATCCATCCAACTAAGAGAAAGAAGCTCCAAACTTACAGATAAAAGCCCTAATCAGAGGCACACATTTCACCGTGATCTGAAATAAAACTTCACATGAGTCAAAATGTGAAAAGCCCTCTTCGGAGGCCCGCTTCCCAGGGAACAGGGAAAAGATAAAAGCCTCTCCCAAGAGGCAAAAAAAAGACATCTTCCCAGAGGCACAATCAATCAAAAAGACCCCTTCCCAGAGGCACAATAAAAAAACTCTCTTCAGAGGCTCAAGCAGGTTGAAACCCTTTTTTTCGAAAGGCCCACTGCACTATGAAGTGAAATTTACTTGCCAAAGCAAAAGTGACCTTTTTCATAGAAAAAGTGGAGTGTAAAAAAACTTTGCAACAAAAAAAAGAGAGAAAGAGAAAACTCCTCCAATATGAATTGCATTCTACTAAATTAGAAAAAATATTTCCTTGGAACGGATCCTATAAAGTACAAAAGCAAACCTCCTTCAAATGGAAGGGTTGTTCTCTAAAGAAAGAATACAAGTCTTCCCGAAACAGAAGAGTTGTTCTCCGAAACTTTGCCAATGTGAAAGAAATTGCAATAAACCATGGTATGGGGGCAATACAATATAGTTATCACAAAAATAAAAACAATGCTCAGGCAACATACCATAGGTTTACCGCAGCTTCACACAAAGAAGATAAAGAAACTTACATGAAAATGGAAAGTAAACGTGTTCTCAAATACAAACAGAAATTTGTATAAGTAAAAGAACCATTTTATTCCATACTATGAGAATTTTATACATGTGCAGGTTTCAAAGTAAAAGAAGGCGGGGACTGGTACCCGCACAATCTCTAGTCAATACAAACTTATATATAAGAAAAAAGCAAAGAGCGAGATAAAAAGCATAGGACCAAAAGCCATCATTTCCTCTTCCCTCCACCTTTTGAGCCTGCACCTGGCCGAAAAACCAACTTCTTGCACCGGCTAGAAAGTGTAGAGGAAGAAGGAGAAAGGGGAACAATTGGACTTGCTTCTGCTTTTTCCTCGCCGGCTGAAGCTTTCTTCTTCTTTGAGACTCCACTTTTCCCCCTTTTCTTAGAAGAAGACTCGCTTCCTGGAGTAAAAAGTGTGGCTAACGGCGTATCGTCGGAACCAGTTGGTTCCGGAGTCCTTTCGCCCTCTTCAGTTCCTTCTCCCCTATGTTCTTGTTAAGCAATGGGATCGTCCAAGTCTTGGAGAGCTTCTATTTGCTCCTCTTGTGACCTCGGTTGAGAGGCAGAAGGAGGAGTGACCTAAAGAGACGAGGGAGGAATAACTGGAGGAGGGGAAGTCTGAACAATGCTCGGTACTTTCTCTACAGAAGAAAAGAAGTTAAAGTCAGTATCTCTCGAAAAGAGAGGTGTTAGTGGCGTGTCGAGACTTAAAAAATAATCAAGAAGTTCATCAAACTCATGTGAAGCGAACTAGCAGTCCACTTGGGCAAGATCAGCAGTAAGGTTACCTGGCGAAGTAGGCTTTACTATGTCAACTTCAAAGCCCCGCGCGTCACCGCGCTCTTGACTATCATCTCCATTGTGAGCAGTTGCACCTTCAGTGACGGCTTTAGTAGGAGGCGGAGAATGAGAACCGGAGCCAATAAAGTCGATATCGGCTGAAGTCGAAGGTTGAACTGAGTCGGTTAAAGTTGCCTTTCCTACATGTTCCCCTTCGGTCATTCCGGCTCTCTCTTCGGCTAATTGCTCCTTTCCTCTGGCAAGAGCGGCGCGGGCATCGTCATCAAGATAATTTGCCTCTAAATCCGCTTCAGTATAGCCAGCACCGCCAAACATGTCAAGTATGGCTTCCCACACTTCGGCCAGAGTTATTTCATATTTGGGGCCTAGAAAGGAAAGACTACCACGCCCCATGATGCTATGCAAGTAAAAGTCAAACAATGTTGAGCTGATATTGGCCTTCGTTGCTTCGTAAGACTCTTCAGCTGCGATTTTACCAGCAATAGCCTCATCACGCTCTCTTTCAGCTTTAGAGAGTCGAAGTTTTAGCATTTCGATCTCCACGTCCTTGGAGCTAGTCTTCTTTCGCAACTCTGCGATGTCAGCAATATGGCCCTCATTAATTCTTTTTTGCACATCAAGCCTATCTTCGGCATCCCTTTGAGCGGCATGAGCATCTCGCACCTGTTGTTGAAGCACTTGCTCCCATTGCGAATAGGAAGTGGAGGAAGTGGCAAGCTCTTCTTTGAGTTTTTCAACTTCCGCTTCGAGCTTTTCATTATAAGTAGCAATGCTTCTCATTTCCGCATCATGTTGCTCAAGGATCTTCTGCCATTCAGATTTGTCGTTCTCCATTGTTAACATGGCTTCAAGATTTGCACGATTTACCCTTTGGAGCTCATCGACAAGCTTTTGCCAACCTGACATTCTTTCGATATCAAGTTTGGCAGCATCAAGGTTGCGCACCATAGCCGGCTTATCAATAGGGACTAGGTCAAGATCAAAGCGCACTCCTTTCAGGCACCAGTTCGGGAATCGGCTCTGAAGAGTAGCCGGGCCCGGGCCAACTCGATATGGCGGCCTTCCAATGATTGTTTGGATATCAGTACGTGCCAAGGCAGGAGATTGAGGAAGTACAGGCGCAGCAGGTTGTTCGGTAGTCTTGGATGTTGGTTTTTCACCATGTTTGGCTCTTTTACTCACATCTTCGGCAATCGGACTTTTCCCCTTGTTGTCACGGGACTTTCGTTTATGAGAATCATGTTCCCTCTGGGAAGAATCGTGTCGCTCGTTCCGTCTTTCATGCCGTTCTTCGTAGGCACGCTTTTCGCGAGCTTTTCGAGCAGCCCTCTCCTCATCAGTTTCCCTATGAGGAGGAAGATAGCGCCTGTAATCATATTGACTGCGCCTTCCATACTGCTTGAAGTCATCATAATACAAGCTACTCCGCCCCATTGAAGAACCTGAAATTGAAAAAGAAGCATAACTTGAGGATCTTCAAATTGTAAGGAGTTGAGTGCATATTAGTGCCAATAAATCCTAAGTGTGTGTGGTGTGTGCAAACTACACGCGTCGGACTACGAACCACTCCTCAGTTGGGGGGTGGTGATAGATTTTACAGCCAATGTCGATCGTTGAGCTGGAAGAGTCTGTTGAAGAGAAGATGTCGCTTCAACCACTGGAGATACAATTTTAGCAGCAGAAAGATCATCTTTAAAGAGTTCTTGAGACGTAACTATAAAGTCGCTCAACCCTTCGAAAGTGTCATTACCAGTGTGTTCGACATGGCTCTTCACCTCAACTCCTTTATCAGTAGTCTTCCCGGCTTGTTGAAGATCTTCTTCTTCTTCGATAATCGGGGCAAGGGAAGGTTTACAAAATGGTCCCGCAATGTCAGTTGGAGTAGAACATTTTACCAACGAAGCCTTAGTTGTAAGTTCCTTCGGTACGAGTTCGTCGGTAGAAACTGGGGCATCTAATGCCTTAGCTGGGTAATCAGGTACTTCGTGAGGTTGTGTAGAGCGGGAAGAATGTAGGAGTCCAAACTGATGTAGAAACTCATCCTTCAACATAAATTTTATACTCCTTTCCTCAGCATCCACGGCATTCAGTCTTTCAAAAATTTGCTTGTGGCCTTGACCTCTAGAGGAGGGAGGAAGTGCTGAAAAAAAGAAAGAGTTAAATTAGCACTTAACAACTCAGATCCAGAAAAGCTCAGGAATGGAAAAAATAGAAGCAGGTAATCTTACTCCCTACTCTCCAGATAGCATAAAATCCGGGAGGGCAGCGAACAAAGAAAAACTGATTCAAAAAGCCATGTGCGCTTTCGGAAAGATCGGTAATGAGTTTGCGATTCCTAGCGCTTCTTACAATAGTAATGGAGGGGTGATCTTTAGTTTTTGTAAATGAACATAAGTAACGAATTTCCTCGAGACGTGGCAGTCGATCCAGAGTTCTCCTGAATAAAACACACAACCCCATTAAGATGGCGTAGCCATTGTGGTGCAATTGGAACGGAGATATGGTCAATCGAAGTAGGAGTTGTTGAAGAAAGTCATTGAAAGGAGGAATTGCTCCACTTAGACACATCTGGCGATTGACTGCGACAAAACCATGAGGTGGACTGTCGGCAGTATCATTCGGCCCGGGAAGTAGAGCATCACTCTCAGCAAGGCCAAATTGAATGCACAGCTGGTTAAATGCTCTCTGGGTTAAGATAGTCGGAGTTCTTTCTGGAGGATTCACTACGGGAATAGCTGTCTGAAAGATCTCTCCATCTTGGGCTACCACTTCTTCTTGATGTGAAGCCATTCTACATAAACAACTGGATATTCAAACATGAAGGTACACGTTTCCTAAGTGTGTGAAGTGCTGTGTAAAGCTAACAAAGCAACAAGCAAATATAATTGAAATTAAACATGTGTCAATTGCAATATTTCAAGACTTGTCCCTTTAAGTTCAGATACAAGTGCAATATTAACACAAACGAATCAACTTTAGTTGGTTAACGTTGTTTTAATGCTTCACTTGAGTTTGTTGATTCATAGCATTTCATACAATTTCTTTAAGTTAATTATCCTTTATCGACTAATCTGTCATTTGATGTGGGCAATCATTGGCAGTATATTCGCCCTAGTTTTCTGCAAATGTTGTATTTAACAAGTTATCAACATCAAATTTGGTATAATCTGTTAAGAAAGCATAGCAAAGTCATGCAAGTTATGTCGGCAGTTCAAAGTTCGAGTTGGAAGTACAATCAAGTTCTATCAATATCTTGAAGTTTTCAAGTTTTGTTCAAGCCATGTAGTCGCAGTCCAAAAGTTCTCCAAGTCCTAAGTCGTCCACGACCTAAAAGATTTCCTGCGAGTTAAGTTAAGCCGTTGGTTCTTTAAATCATCCTAGCTAAGCCGTGACTCAAGACTTATGTCGCAACTAATTAAGTCGGTCAAAGGTTAAGTCGGCCACGACTCAAGACTTATGTCGCAACTAATTAAGTCAGTCAAAGGTTAAGTAGGTCGCGACTCAAGGTTTATGTCGTATCTTGTTAAATCGCAAAGGGTTATAGGTCGTCCAAAATTGCTGGATCATGTCCAAGTTGGTGTCTCACTTCACCCAATCAACAAACCCCCCAACAAATCAGAAATTCCTCATACTCTTAACCTCTTAATCCGTTAACCCGTTAGCCTCTCCATCAACAGAAACCCATTGATCAAACGTTTAAACCCAAAATCCACTAACCCGGTAACCGAGTACCTCTTCGCCTCCTCCAAATTTCTAGAAACCATTGCTAATTACGTGAATTCAAACACTTGCCAAATAATTCCATAAGATCCTAAGCCGATTCTTTTTTTTAGGGTAGTCGTCAACGGTCGACAATGGTCAGAAGACGAATTGGGGTGTAATCTCACAACGTCGAAACAAAAACCGTATTGAAATGGTTATGGAGGAGCTGATGACAAACACAATGGATCAATGATCGGAATTACCTAAATCTGTTGTTGAAATAGCGATCAAGGATGCAAAGGGGAGGATTTCGTGTTAACTTTTGAGCTCGGATGCAGCAATGGCGGCAAGGTGATAAGCAGTAAGGTAAAGAGGAAGAAGCGACTTAACGGCTTATAAAGGAGATAGAGGAGAAGATGGATGGACGCGTGAGTTAACAAGCTTCTTGAGTCGCCAACGACTTAGGGACTAGATCGAAGCACACGACCTACGACCTAGGCATGTACTTCGAGGGGCAAATGTTAACTCCTATGTTCAGCGACTCAGTGACACAAAGCAATTGGCGACTTAACATTGAAGCGGGCTTAACGACATACCGACTTAAGAAGGACTGCCAACTTAAGGGCTTAATGACATACCGACTTAAGAAGGATTTCCGACTTAAGGGCTTAACAGCTTAGCGAGTTAATATGTAGCCCGACCTAACGACTTAAGAGTATGACGGCTTAGCGACTTAACTGATAGCTCGACCTAACGACTCAAGGGACTGCCGACCTAACCACTCAAGACAGGAAAGGCTCAAGACAACTTCACTTAAGTCGCGACCGACTTACAACCTACGTTAGGTCGCTCACGACCTAGGCAAACAAAGGGAAACCCAGTATAGCGTTACTTGAACCAGGGCCTGTTAACTCGTCCACGACTTAGGACTTGTACTCAGAAGAACATGCTTATCCCAGTTATGCCGTGAGCCGTGGTTAAGAGATAGAACGCGACTTACGACTTGTCTTGGGTCGGTCACGATCCACGACTTACGTTAGGTCGGTCACTACTTGCAACTTGACATGGAAGTTCCTCTATAAATACGGCATGGGCTCCAACATAAAGGGGACTTTTCCGATCATTTTCTTTAAAGTATCAAGACTCTGCCATCTTCAAACCAAGCCTTGCTACAACATTTGAAACTCACAAGAAGCTTCAATCAACTTCAAGCTGGGATTCAACGTATTCAACCATGAATTTGGAGAATTCTCTTGCATCGAAGTTTTTCTAGCTACTTGTCTTTTGAAGTGAATTGTAATTGAAGGAAATTGTAAAGGATTGTAATCATATTAGCAATAAAGAAGGATTGAAGTGGACGTAGGATTGATCATAAGCCGAACCACTATAAACTCTATGTCTCTTACTGCTTTTTCAGTGAATTACTGCTTTCTCTGTTTCCCGTGTTAACGGGTGGTGCTTTCATTCAAGTCACTATTTGCATCGGGGTGTTAGCGTCCGACTTTTTACGTTAACTGTAACGATCCAGAATTTCTGTCATTTGAAATTCATATATTTAATTGATTTTTTATATTAAAAAGTAAAATTTATAAGTCGAATAATTTATTTTTCAAATATTGGATTTAATTTGGATAATTAAATCGATAATTTAATATAAAAAATTAAAGAAATAGTTGAAATTGGGTTTAAGATGATTAAATTTGATTTGTAAAGTTATATTATATCATGTTGGAGTTATAACAATGTTATAGAACTTTTAAAATCGAATTAAAAGTTAAGCTGTGAAAATTGAATATTTTAATATTTAATTGACTACTAAAATTATCCATTTTTTAAACAGTCTCGGTTTTCGACGAAACTAGTTTCATCGGAACCATAATGTTATATTATTGTAATATTTTAAGTTTCGTATCAATCGGATTTACGGTTTGTCCAAGGCAAGCTAAAACGCACAGAAATTTGGTTAACCGATTTAATTTAAAATTGATCGTTTATTGCTATAACTCGCACAGATGATCGAATTGGCTCCCGAAAACTATTTCATTGTGTCTGGAACGTGGGTTAAACCCTAGAAGCGCCGGTAACCACGCGAGATTTGGAGTTCGGAAAATCGAGTGAATAGTGATTTTCGGTAAATTTTCTATAAAAGGACCATCATCCTTCAAAATTGTGAAACCCTAGCCAAGATAGCTTCAGCCGCCACCTCCTTTCTATACATGGCCGAAACTCACTATCCTTTCTCCTCATTTTTCTTGCAATCCACTAACCAATTCACGAAAGTTTCTGAACGAAAGTTGTAGAGCACAATGCCATCTACAGATTCAACGGTCACGATCACAAATAGAGTTGCCGATCGACGGCAAACTTCATTCAAATGTCGTACATTCGTTCACGCCTTTCAAAGCCGTGATGGAACCGGATCTGACCGGACTTGGCACGGAGGTCGAGGCAGGGTAGGGCTTCGTTGCGGCGGAGCCTGATCGTCGTCGAGCTAACTGGAGGTAGTGCGGCGATTGATTTTTTGACGTCGTTAATGGGTTCTCGTTCACATGAAACTGGAGGGAGGGAGAAGAACGTGCGCGGCCCTGATGTGGTTATGCAGATCGGACGGCCCAGATCTGTTAGGGTATAACAACAAAATAAAAGTTGTAAAATTTTATTATATAAACTGCGTAAACTTTAAAAATCGATATCTCTTTGATACGAGGTCGGATTGTGACGAGACGAATTACGCCGGGTTCATTTTGTCGAGCACTATGCTATGGAACTAGATTGGAATCGTTTGGAGCTAGTGAAAATTTTGGGTAAAATTAAACGCACGTTTAATTTTATTCGAAATAAAACGCTACAACTGTTATCGGAAACTCAAGGTGAGAATTTCTCACTCAATCGAATTAGTTTCGATTTAAATTTTAAATAGTTAGATTTAAAATTGTTTGATTGTGCTGATTTGCATGCTTGGATGATAAATTTTTATCTGTTGTGTTGAAATAGACCTTATACGCCGCATATTAAGCGGAGGTTATTTATTAAACACATGTACCGTGATATTTCACCTTGAAGTGGAATTGGTATTATATGTACTGGGAGTTGATTTCCCGCATTATATAGCGGATGAGACCCTATAACGCCGCATAATAGCGGATAATATTTTATAAATCCCATATACCGTGATATTCCGTCTCGATGCGGAATTGGCATTGTGCTAACATCTTTGGATGCAGGGAAACAGGTTGGAGGGATCCAACTGGATTCCTCAAACATTTGAATTGGTTTCAATGTTGTGTGTTGATCTATTTATTGATCTATTTATAGTCTGCGTGATTATCCTTGTGATTGGAATTGTTAAAGGCTAAATTTTAGCCGAATATATTTTAAGGTATCGTTTGATGCCGAAAATAAATAAAATTTGATTTTTGGAAATTTAAGTTGAGAATTCATAATAAAATCTGATTTTGGAACTGATTCATTTTAAATAAATAAACGTTATATTTTTTATGTTATAAAAATTATGATTTTTGTGAAATATAACCGAAATGTGATTTTTGAAATAAGTAGTTGATTAATTTATAAAGTGGTTTAAATTGGGATTTTTGAATTATTATAAACGGTTTATATAAAAGATTTATGAAATTGATATTTATAAATTAAAATATTGGAATTATAAAACGAGTTTTTCTAAGTATTACAATGAAATAAAAATGAATTTCATAAGTGAATGAAATTTATAGATTTACAAATTGTGAAGTTATAAAATGAATAGATTTTTGTAAAATAAAAGATTTATAAGTAATTAACGGATAAATTAGATTTTGGCATTTAAATGAGATATAAATAGAATTTGTTTAAATAAGGGATTTTTATAAGTTGAAGTTTTATAAAATATATGAAAATGGAATTTATAAACATTGTTTTATAAACCCAAAAACTACTTATTTTGATAGGTCAATTATTATAGATTATTAAAGGAGAATATTCACGATTTTGGACAGTGGATAATCCTTTAAAATAAAATTTGTAGAAATATTGAATTTAGTTAACGAAGTATATTCACGATTTTGGACAGTGAATAATATATTAAAGAAATGTTTTGGAAGTGGTATTTTAAATAGAATTAAAACGAATTAAAGATGTTTTAAAATGTGTTAAGGATGAAAATCATAGATGTCAACATTCATTGTTGAAATAGACGTTTTCGAGAAATAAGGAAATGGTGGGCTATAACACTATTGTTATAGTAAATGATTTCCGAAAGGAAATGTTTTATATAGTATTGGGATTTATATATCTAACTTAATTTTGAATCCCTATACTAATGATTTTGGGTTGTCGTAATGATGTTTTACGCAACATTCGTTTTCACTCAAATAAATGTGTTTAAGAGGATGTTTTCCTTAAAGAATAAATTATATACTTAATTTTTATTTAAGTATATTAAATATTTTTCAAGTGTTGAAAATAAATAGATTTGTGCATTACTTATTATTAAATAAGTATGGAAATGTTTTTCCAATATGAAGTGAATGTTTTGAGATTTTATCTTTTAAAGATAAATTGAAAATGAATATTAGAAATCGATTTGAGAATCGTATATTCATAGATATTTTGGAAATGTAAATTCACTATGGAATTTATAAAGGAAAGGGAAATTGGGTTAAAAATAAACATTGATTTATTTTTGAAGTTAAAATAATTCGGTAAGGATTTATTTGATTGATTTAAATGAACCATTTTAAATCGAAAATGGATAAATAGTTGGAAGTGTTTCCATTTAAGGAAATTGATCTGAAATTTGTTTTCAAAGATTGAAAAGTGGAAATTGATTTGAAACTTGTTTTCAAATGGCTGAAGTGTGGAAAATATATCTTGTAAAGATATTATTTTTTGAAAAATAAATAATTTGGGAAGATTATTTATAATCGGGTGATGTTGTGAATATTGATTGATAGTTAAATAACCGACTATCAATATTGACCTTTAAATAGGTATTTGTTGTGAATTGGTTGAAATTGAATGCTACACTTATGTTTAAATTATTGCGCTCATTATTCGGATTACCCATTCTGAATAGTGATACGACGTAATGGATAGCGTTGAAGACCGGTGGTGAAGACCGGGTATTTGTGAAAACGATGGGATAACCTATCGATTGTCTCTGCACCGTTAGCTACGGTATGGAGATTTCCTTCGTGATGGGAAATTCGATCGGGATTGTGAATACCCGGATTGCAAGGGCTTCTTTTGAAGTGCCTTCGGTTCTGTTCGAACCCGAAACAGACTTGTATGGTTAAGTTTCTGACATTACATCTTGAGATATAAAGCAGATTTCTTCAAATACATTTCTATTGGTGGCGGAGAACTTATTCTCTTAGCTTAACTCCCTTCTCTGAGACGTACGAGCTCAGAGGTTATGTAGTTGAATGTTATCAGCGATATATTCCCAATTTGGTAATGGGCAAGCTGAGTGTTGTTGTGTGATGATTATTTATTGATCATTTTTTGATCAAAGCGTGGCTTTGTGAAAAAGTGTATCTTTGTGGACGAGACTTCTTCGAGCCTCACATACCGTTTATGGTCGTAACAGGATTCGTGGCAGCAAGGTTATTTGGGGGTCGCTTCTCCTGAGGGTATGACATTTCCTTCTAGATTATAAGTGGTGTCATGGTATTTAACCCAGATACTTACTTTTGTGGACACACTATATTTATTACTGTGTGATGTTAGTTATCGAGCGCTCGGATAAAGGTCGCAAACGACCGGGGGATGACATATTCGTGTCAGTAGTTACCTAGTCACAGAGGTAACCCGGCCTTGTGTAGCAGAGATCTGATTAGGATCCGAGGACGTCCTTCCAGAGGCATTCCATTTTACTTGGGAAGTTCCTTTGCCCGGTCATTTGTTGGAAATCCAAACAAAACAATACGAGCCTTGTACGATTTTAGTTGTATTACCTGCCATGAAATGTGGCGGTAACCTGCTATTGAACATGGTAGCTATAGTAGGCATAAGTGCGGAATGCCTATGCTGGCTAAGATTTATATTATACTTTCGAAATGTTTCCATCACTATGCACTAATAATAATATCAAAAAATGATTTGTTTTGCATAGTAAGCATATTTGACTATCATAAGGGGAAATCTCCTCCAATTCTGCATTTGCATTGTGTGTGTGGCGGGAGGCCTTGTGGTAGTTTCATTTTCTAAAAGCATAGCGAAATTCTTTTGATTTCTTTGTGAAATAACTGTTTTTAGTTCCCACACCAGTCCCATGACTGACCTGGAGTTTATTGTTCCCTTCCTAAACTCTTGGCGCCCACCAATTTCCACACAGGCAGTCTAATGTTAGGTTATCAGGTTGTTCTGGATTCGGGAGTTGCTATAGAGATTTGGAAGCAAGCTGGATGGCATGGCGTATTAACTACTATATGTAGTATTTCTTTTCCGCTGCTTGTTGCTGTAAACTCTGATAATGTAATGTAATGTGATGTAAAGTAATAACTGATACAGTTGTTTGTTATAAAGGTATTCATTTATCTATTATATGTTGTTCCGCTACGACTGTGAGATTCTGATATTGTTTCTGTTGTTTCTTCTTTCTTTCTATCTTCTTCTACCTCTTCTTTTTTTAACCCTAACAATTCGGTTTCTGGCATTCGATTTCTCGGCAATTGATACAGTGGACGTATTAATGTCGATTTTCGAAAGTCGAAAATCCCGAATGTTACAAAGAGGACGATGCAGTTAATGCAATCCTCCAAAATATCATTATCAGCCTCCATATAAGAAAAAAGAATCTCTGATTAAAGGTATATAAATATTTATAAAGTACAACTAAAATCTTACTTCAATATTTTACAAAGATTTGTACACTTCTTTATATATCAATCTATGCATCAATTCGTTCATCTGGAAAAAAACCTGTGCATTAGGAAAAAAAGAGAAAACAAACATCACCTTATTCTACAAACTGGAGAAAATATATTCAACTAATCAAAACAGGATTCAAGAGTAATCCAGGAAGATCAAAACTGTAGCCTTTAAATACAAAAATATTTCTCTTTTTCAACCATATTAAGGTGAGTGAACATCAACTGTAAAATTTAAGTTAACAGTAGGATAATTTATTGATTGTACATAGTATTGTATGTGTTTTGTTTTTGAATAACATTCTACATATATATAGGTTACCCTGCATATTCATCTTCTCTGTTATTGATTACAGAGTCGATCATTGATTAAAAAAATAATTTATTTGCATTTGATCATTGTTGAGTATCGAAGTCTTCAATCAAACAAGAAGTAAATCTATAATCAAGGTTTTTAAAACCCATTTCAACATGATTTGAGGAAAGTAACCACTGTCATCCCAATTTACAGTGAATCAAGTAAAAACTTGATAAATTCGATTGTTGCACAAAGTTAATTTAAATTCATAACTCGACTCTCTACTGTAAGTTATGATTTTTAAACAAAAATTAAAGGGTTTTAGTTTAGTATTCACAGAAAAGTTAGTTTTTGGACAAAAATTGCATTTTTTCGAATTTCCAGTGATTGATCAAATGATATATGTTGAAACATGGATTTATGCTAGTTTGTAAATCGACGGTTTTAGGAAAATTGTTGAAAAAAAATTCTATTGCGTAATTTGATGAGTCGAGAGCGATTTAGGGTTTAAGAACCCATTTCTGTCGAGTTCGAGAATGATGGTGCCGCGCCACCCACGAGTGATCAGACTTTGAGTAACCAGTATCGATCGCGGCGTTGCACGATGACGAGACGAGGGTCCAAAGTTGGTGGCCGGTAATGGTTTGCGGTTGTGGCATGGGTTTATTTTCTGGTGATGTACTTTTGGGTTCGTTTGGTCGAGACGTCTCGAATTTTCTCTTGAGTTTAATTCAAGATTCTGGATGTTCGTACTGTTTTGGGGAATGGAAAGCGACTCGTGGATGGCCGCAGCATCGACCCACGTTGGCGAAGTTGGTCGTGCACGTGTACGTGCAATGGTTGTGTGTCAATGGTGAAATCTGGGAGAGGAGCAGTGTGACTCGAAGTCTCACTAGGGGAAATAGGGTAGAAACTTGAAGAAGAACTCGAGTTGTTTCAGGGTTGTAGCGTGATTGATTTGGGACTTAAGAAAATTTTTGTGAAAATTATAACTTGGATTAGTTTTGGCTAGAACCCGAAGCGGGGGGGCATTTACCTCAGGGATAACTCGAAGTAGGCCACAAGTTGGACATAAAAACGAGCCAATCCAGTTTTAACTAAAATTTTGAAACTCAATTAAATGATTATTTCAAATCCCTGTTTTAGAAATCAAGGAGAGTTGTTATTGGGACATGAAGTATATAGTAGTGAATCAATTATTTAAAGAAATTTTTTTACGAAGTTTAATATTATTTCAAATTTTATAATTTTTTCTTTTAAATAAAAAGGGTTGTTTTAAAACTAACTTAATAAAACGCTTGAGTGTAAATCAAATGTTTAAGTGTTAATTTAAAACCCAAATTTATTTAAAATGGTGAATTAGTATTAACAATTAACTGTTTTAAGTTAAGAACTTGTTCTCAAGTTTAATTAATTTAACAATTATTTAATACGTTTTAAAAAAATCTAATTAATTTGATAATTCAAGTTAATCAATTTATAACTGGTAGTTAATTAAATAATAAATAAAGGAATAATCAATTTATCATGTTGATTAAGATTAATTAATTTATCATTAAAAATAATAAACCAATTGATTTAAAATAATCAATAAAAATAATTATTTGGTTAATTTATTAAATCACATTCACTTTAATTTGTAAATAATTAACTATTGCTATGCACTAGATTGATACTTCTGTTGTGATTGTGATACTGTGTGATGCACTGTGACTGTGATTTGTTTCTGTATTGATGTGAGAACCCTTTTTGCTCGTAAAACGGCATTTAAACTTCAATGCGACAGGGAGTCGGATTTCAGTTTGTTATCCGAAACCCACATTCAACCCTGAATATGAATCTTTGTGATAGATATATCCACATGTTTTAAAAATGGAGCGCTCATTATTCGGTTTAGCCTGGAAAGGACCATTGTGTCATATAACCCTTTCCGAATAGTGATACGTCGAAATGGATAGCATTTGAAGACCGGTGGTGAAGACCAGGTGTCTTCAAAAACGATAGGATAACCTATCGATTTTCGCTGCACTGAGTTGCTCCGGTATAGAGATTCCCTAAGTGATGGGATGTCTGATCGGGATTGTGGATGCCCGAATTTACAAGGGTTTCTTCCTTTATTGGACGAAGTGCCTTTAGTCCTGTTCGAACCCGGAACAGACTTGTATGGTTGTGTGTCTGACACTACACTTTGAGATACAAAGCAGATTTCTTTCAAATACTTATCTATGGTGGCGGAGAATTTATTCTCTTAGCTTAACACCCTTCTCTAAGACGTACGAGCCCAGAGGTTATGTAGTTGAAGGTTATCAGCGATATATTCCCAATTTTGTAGTGTGGCATGCTAAGTGCTGCTGTGTGTTGATGATCATTGGTTGATCATTTGTGATCAAAGCAAGGTTTTCATGTAAAGCATAGCTTTGTGGACGAGACCTCATAAGACCTCACAACTCGGAAATGGCCGAAACAGGAAAGATGCGGCAAGATCATGAGGGTCGCACCCTTTAGGGTATGTCATTTCCTTTTGGAAAAAGGTGATGTCATGGTATGGAGCCCAGATATTTACCTGAGTGGTAGATCCAATCTCATTTACTGTGTGGTTGTTGCTTTGTGATAGAGGGCCCTCAGATAAAGGTCCCAAAGGATCGGGGAGTGGCATACTCGAGTAGTAGTTACCTAGTTACAGAGGTAACCCGGCCTTGTGTTGGCAGAGAGCCGAGTAGGTTCTCGGGACGTCCCGCAAGAGGCGTACCCATGTGGCAGCAGGAAGTTCCTTAGCTTGACCATTTGTTTGAAATCCCATTCCCAATACGAAACCCTGTACGGTTTTAGTTGTAGAACCTGCCATTTATTTATGGTGGTCACTACTGTTTAGATGGTAGCTATAGTAGGCATACGATAATGGTCGTATGTTGGCTAAGATTAATATTCTATTTTCAAAATGCTTTCTACACTATGCACTTGTAATAATATCAAAGAATTTTCTCGTATTAAGCATATTTGACTATCATAAGAAGAAATCTCCTCCAATTCTGTGATTGCGTTGTGTGTGTGGCGGGAGGTCTTATGGTTGTTTCATTTTCCAAAAAAAACATACCGGATTTTATTTTATAAATCTAGTTTATATAAAAGCAACTGTTTTTTTTGTTTACTCATACCAGCCCCATGACTGACCCGGAGTTTATTGTTTCTTTCCTAAACTCTGGGTGCCTATAATTTGTATACGGGCAGCCTAGTAGCAGGTTTCCGTATTTTGGAGTTAGCAGTATTTTGGAGCCTTTGCTTTGGAGATATTCTAGAAACTATTGGATCTCAGGTATTTAGTGTTTTGGGAGATTGTTATCACTTCATTCCTTTGAAGACTTTTGGATGTATGATCATCGATGTATTATTATGATGTTATTTGGAGTTGTGGTGTATGTATTAAATACTCTGATGTATTATTGGATATTCTGATGAT
The DNA here is from genome assembly GCA_030765085.1 of Allium cepa. Classification (NCBI taxonomy): domain Eukaryota; kingdom Viridiplantae; phylum Streptophyta; class Magnoliopsida; order Asparagales; family Amaryllidaceae; genus Allium; species Allium cepa. The sequence continues at coordinate 789,361,294 of CM060937.1, read as the reverse complement.
GTATCTATGATGTGTGTATGATATTCATTTTGTTTCGCTATTTTATATTCATCTGACGTTGTTATAAGCTCCGGCGATATGAATTTGATGTTGTTGTCGGACATCGAGTTCGGGTCGTCACATTAATAGTAAGAAGTGTAAATCAAAATAAATGAATATGAATGAATAAGTTCTGTAAAAGAGTAAACATATGTTTATTTATTTGAAATGTTTGTTAGCTGAAAGATTGATTGTAGAGATGAGTAACTATTATTTAGTGAGAAATGTGTAATTAATATTTGCATACAATAATGTAAATACGTTTAAATTACTATTAGATAGGAAAATTTGTTTTACTTCTCATTACATTCATTTGGTCCACTTTGGAACTTAATCAACTGAAATGAATGTAATTGAAAGTTTATAATTAATAGGAGAGAGAATACTAATTGTAAATTAATAGATGAAATCAAAAGCAGCTTATGTTTTGTGAAAATATAAGGAAAGTTTGATTTAATAAAAAGAACATTTACAACAAATAAAATGAATGTTTCATTTATGAATATAGGTTTAATTTCGTCAAAATATAGAATAGAATGATTGATTTTAAAGAAAGAAATATATGTTATTTGAAATGTGTTTTAGCTTACAGATTGATTACAAGAATAGGAAAATAATATATTTCAGTAAGTTATTTATTACCCTTTGGGTATAAACATTTTTTCTATTTTTTTCAGGCATTTTAGTTGTCTATTTTAAAATTTAACTTTCTTAGTGATTGCAATTAATGTAATTCAAATGTTTCAATTAAAAGGAAAGAAAACGGTGATTGCAATTAATAGATTTAATAAAAAAACACACGTTTTGTGTTAAACAAAAAGGGTGTTTTAATTGTAATAAGAGATCATTTTGGGAAAAACAAAGCAAATGTTTTCATTTTTAAGGTAAGTATAAAAATTTATTATGCGTATACAAAAACCTAAATGCGTAGAAATTCGAATATTGCTCGAGTTAATGAAGTTAATTTGGTTACATTTCAAAAAAATTGTATTTCAAAATCTTTTATTATTAATTGTTTCACAAACGTTTTAAAATAGTTACCATACTATTAATACTTGATCCGTTTATTTTTCCATCTGTTTAATACTTGAGCACTTTTAGGTTGTATTTAATTCTTGCCACCTCATTTTCATGTAAAATTTTACTTTCGTTTGCAAACTTTTCCATTCCTACGTACATTTACTTATGCATTATTAATGCTTGAAGTTTTCAAATTAAAATGTGACGTTTATTTTTTGCCCTCCACCTTTATTTCCCAATTATAAATAACACGCAGCTTATTTCTTCTTTTACATTTTCTTTCTCCTGACACCTCATATTCAAAAAGCTCTTATTCTCGCAAATCCAAAAGCTTTCTTTTATAAAACATGATTTTGTTTCATTTTTCTTATAATTCCTATCCTCGTCTTAGTTGTTCTTCAATTTTTTTGAAGCCTCATCTTGAGAAAACGTAAGTATTAAATTTTGTTTATTTTTTTATTTTTTTTATGCATAATAATTTTTATTTTAATAATATTTCCTATAACATGAATATCTTTTCCATATAAACTTTAATTCACGTGCGATTTCTTCTATTAGATTCATATTTAAATTCTGGACAACATGAAATGGATTTAGCTGAATTTGGAGATTGTTGAGTTTTGCGCTTCTATTTGGATTTTATGGGCTAAAATCAAAGGTGAGTGTTTTAACCCACTCACAACTTCTAAGATTTCTTATGTTTGTTAAATTAATTTTTGATATGTTTAAAAATTTATCAATGATCGTTTGGCGTATTTTAATCATCCTCTCAGTTAAATTGCATTTATTTAATTAAATTGTTATTTAATTATTCAATGCATATGAACGCCAATTAAATTGTATTTATTTACTATTGCATGTAAACTGCCAGTTAAACAATTATTTAATTTATCATTGAATATAAATTGCTAGTTAATATTTGTTGTTATTATCCATTCTATATTGATGCTATTGTTTGAATTGGATGATGATTTTGAAATGGCTGATGGTTGATATTGGATGAATGGATGTTGTATTTTATATTGTTATGAACTGTAAGTTATTATGCATTTTCATTTCATTCGGGATTGTGGTTTGAAATGATATATAATCGAAATTTTTATTTTTAATTTACGGGTTGTAATGATAAATATCTGTTTCACTTGACCATAGGATAGAAAATTATATACAGGCAATGCGGTCTGTATATAAGAATATTTTGAAAGGTTTTGTATGGTTTTGTAAAGAAAATATTGTTTATGACATATTGATTCGGATATTTACAAATGTTATATTCATATATATAACTAATTTCTTGGTTTTAAGCTATGTATAAAATTGGTTTAAAGTATAAAAGAAGTTTAATAATAGAAGTTGATTTTATTAAGAGATGATGCAGTGGAATATTTATTTATATTATATTTGTAGATTATAATGACTTAAATAATGAAGGCTGGAAGAGAAATATGAATTGATTTGAATTAAAGTGTTTTAAGGATTATCCTCAAATAAAAATGGATTTGATATTTAAATAAATATGAGATTTTAAAGGTATTATTTGTATAATTTGATTTTGGTTTAGAGGATTTAAATGAATATCAATCACTTTAATATTATGAAGTTAATTTAAATAGAAAGTATATCCTGTTATTTGAAGTTTAAAGGCTTTGCTTCAATGATATTTGATTTATTAAGTAAACATTTCAAATCTAAATAATAGTAATTGAAATTGATATATATGGAATTATCAAAGAATTTGTTTTGAAATGGTAGAATATTTAAAGCTTTGAAATATATGAATTGAAATGGTTTATTGAGAGGTTCAAATCGGTTTTTGGGATTTATTTAAAAAATAGAAGAAGCTATTTTATTATATAAAGTAATTCAATATGTAAACCATTGAAGTATATTAAGTTATGTTTCAAAGCTATAGATTTTAAGGTATATAGATTTGAAAGTGCTATGATTTCTTGAAAAAGGATATATTTGAAATAAAATGATATCATATTGATTTGGGTCTTAAAATAAAAATGATATCGTATTTATATGGATTGAAATGGAAATTATATTCTAGTTTTAAGTATAAACTATTTTGAGGAGACCGCGGTGTTATAATAACGATTGGTTGTTGAGAAGACCTGGATCGGAAGTTGTCGTAATCTCTGCCAACTCCCAAAACCACTTTAACAACTGTGTACGCGGTGGAGATTCCAGAATGAAGTGGGATGGTGGCGGCTTTTCCTTTGAGGTAAATATGTGGACCCAACCCCCGTGATTTGGCATAAGTTGGCTAAAACAGGAGTGATCAACGGGTTAAGAAGGTAGCACCTTTTATCGGACACATCCCTTCGATATTCTGCTCTGACTTTGGATTTAATCGGTGGCCACTATTGATTTCTTTGATTTGGCGGTGTGGCTCGAGGTGGGCGCTAGCTGCGGCTATGCGTTACCACTGACCCGGAAGCGTAATTGGTATATCTACCCCGACATTGCCTAGTTGTGCCGTGTTACCTACCCTAGCGCGCCTTATACGATTTTGTTTTGTACCATGCCCATGGAGTGCCCTCTGACAACGCCCATTACGGGGGAGATTACGGTACTGTATAGGCTATGAGAATATAAAAGTGTGCTAAGGTGGAAAATGTAAAGCCATAACGCTATTTTCATTATATTACACTTTACTTTAGACATTATTAGAATAGCGTATATTACTACATAGTAAATAGCTTAACGGATCCTAAGGAGATGTGAATCCCGAGTATCTCTTAATGAACGATCGTGATTTTATTACCGTCGTAATAAATATTTTTAAAAATCTATAACGACCGTAATTTTTGAATTGCCGTCGGAGTGAATATTTTAAATAGATTTTTTTTTTAAAATTTAAAATTGAGAAAAAATGTTGTAAAGTCAGTAACCAAAATTGTAGTAGCCTATTTGGAACGTGCTGTCACATTTTGGCAAAGCAAATGCTTTACATTTTTTTCCTTTTATCCTTGCATTGCTGTTAGTTAGTAATAAACCTAGTGTGAAAGAATATTCACGTTTGTTGTCATCTAATTCAATTTGTAAGACTTGTTCACATTCTTTTCATAAAGCAAGTATTAATACTTGCACTGCTGGCATTCTAGTAGTAATGCAAAGGCATAACCAGTGAAGAAAACGAAATGTAAACAATTTGGATTATAATTTCTTGCCATCAAATTGAATCTGTTAGTAGCCATCAAGTATAGCCGTGTACAATATTTCGAAATACACTTTTGCATTAAATGCAAAGTGTACCAGAAAGATGGCCAACACTCAAATTCTTTGTCTTATACCAATTGAAGAAAGATAATAATACTTCTCTGCAATTTCTTTTTCACTCTTCAAGCAGAGCTCTGAGAAGACACTAATGGCAACATTCCACCCTCTTGCTTGCTAGCATCTTTGAAGCTAACTGGATTCGAAACAAATTAAAGTGAGTATTACCCACATTTCTAATCCTTATTTGTGCCCAGATGTTTGTTTTTATTTTTGCTTCAACTTGTTATTTCCATGGCCTGGCTTTGGCACAGGTTGAAAACATTTTAATGAGTTAAAAAAATGGTTACTGAAATTCATTTTTGTGTCTCCATAAAAGCCTTGGCATCATCTTTTTCATTCTATTCCCTGAGCATGCGTATTGATGCAGATAAACAAAAGTTTAAAAACGTGAAAATATTTGCAAGGGTATGATTATAGATGTGTGCTAAGCATGTTTTGCATATATTGTTGTGCCAAGTCTTTTCTTCATACATGGTTTGGGCTTCAGCATTTTTTTATCACTTACTTTGGTCTGTGTACGTGATGCGTGCGTGTACTAGTAAGTGTATTACCTGTGTGTGTTACGTGTATAAGTATGTTAATTTGAAAAATAAAAGGTTACTTTCACGCATGATGAGCTCAAGCAAACTATCTTAGTATAAGTAAATTTTGGTTCAGTGGTGAACTATATTTCAAGTGGAGTTGGTAAATACAAGTATATGGGTTAAGATAAATTCATGCATGTGTGCAGGTAGTATATTTTTCACATTGTTTGGAAATTATTTACGCACATGAGTATAACTTGAAGTGAAAGTGCCCAGCTCAAATTTTAAATGTATGCTTCTTTGTACAGGTCACATTTTCTTCATATATTCAATTATGTGAATGCATACCGTGTATTGTGCACAAAACCTTATTTTGGTTGCCCCAAATTTTAGATGGAAATTATTTTTAAAATTTGCATTACACGGAAACCTTTTTTTTTTTGTTGCAAAAATGTTGCTCACTTTTGCGTATAAAAGAATGGTCCAGGTCATCCCTTATGTATGCGTATCGTAGTGCCCGGGTCATTTTATATACTATGCATGTTCAAATTCATGCGCACATAATAAAGTGAATTTTGGTCATATATTTATATTTTGATTCACGCATGTATTCCTGCCTATTTTATTTTCATGCTTGAAAATTTTAATGCAATTCATTATTTACTTTGCATTGAACCGGTGTTACGTTTTGCAACGTAGTTTGTTGCCGTCATTTTTATAATTGAATCGGTACACCGGTACTATATTCTTGATGCGTGTGTTTTGATGACATTTTGAGGAATAAAAGTTACCGATATTTTAACGTCAGTAACCGTCAATTTTAAAGTGAATTTTCAAGCGGCTATCCCGCAACACTGATTTTGGTTCCGTTTTTAACGGTTTTTTGTGAAGGGAAATTTGCTCATCAAAATTGCTACAGATGTTACTGTTTTAATCACGTGTTTTAAAAATTGTTTTAAAATAAAATTGTTTTAAAAATTTTACAATTTGCGCTTTCAAAAGAATGAGGAAGCGATTTAAATGCTTCAGCAAAATTGAGGACTATGAACCCTCACTTTTACCGATTCGCTTAATTCCGGGCTTGTCCGTTTGAGAACGTAAAATGTTATTTATTTAAAATACACAATTTTGCACTTTCAAGGAAACGATGAAGAGATTTAAACGATTTAGCAAAAGTATGGAGTATGGAACCAAACTTTTACTATTTCGGTTAGTTCAGGACTCGTTAACTGAAACATCTGCTGTTTGGTGATTCAGATGATTTTCTTGGGCTTTCGAGCCACTCTGTTGGACCTTCGGGTCACCTAATGGACCTTCAGGTCAATTACCAGTACTAGAACTTCGAGTCACTCTACGAACCTTCGGGTCATCTGATGGGCGCTAAAATTTATAGTACTTGGTAGGCTTCGGCCATCTGAGATGCACGTGCGGCGTAGCTAAAATTCGCCATCTGCTTGGATCGATCCACTTTTATGATGATTTTTGCAGTATCTTATTTTGATTTCTAGATTTTGTGACTGCTGATTTTCTAGTTGTCTAATTTGATTTCTAAATTTTGCGAATTGCTGCTTTGAATTCAACTATGAATTTGGAAGTTGAGTTTGAGTATAATCTCATCCGAGATGATAAATTTGCGTATTTCTATTTTAAATTCAATTGTGAATTTGAAAACTGATTTTGATGGAGTTAAATTTGAGATTTCTTCATTTAAACTATGCTGATTATTTATGTTTTATAGTCTCATTCGACGCTATAATTATTTGTTTAAGTTTTGTTTACCATGCACTTATTTCTGAGAATAAATTAGACTGATCCGTTTATTATTTTCTTTTAAATAATACTCGGGTCAGGCCGAGTCATTTCAGGGTAATCTCTATCTCTGATTCAGTAGCAGCTTCAGCTTTTGGGATTTTGCATCATCTTTTGTCTAGCCTCCGAGGAGTTCTTTTGGTTTATTAGTTCTCAACTCATGTATGTTATGATGTATATGTATATGTACATTTGGTTCTTGTGAACCATCGGTTGTTGTAGCATGTATTCCAGACTTGTCTTCCGCGACATATCTGATCTTTTGTCCCGATGTGATTATATCTATCAGTGTTGTTGTTATTATGAGTTGTTCTGAATTTTTCTTTAGCCACCGTAGTTTCGTTTTAGATATGGATTGAATTTATATCTTTGGGAGTAAATTTCACAACTCCTATCGATGTAATCATTACTTGTCTAAGGCATAACTTACGGATGGTCACTTCTAACAAGCCTTATTTTTCGCAATAGGATACGTTATTCCTTATAATAACCTTTGTTATTGTGAGCATAGAGGTGGGGCGTCACATCTTGATATTAGAGCCGAAGTTCAAAACAAATTATAATATACACAGAACAGAAATAGAATGGAACATGTGTTACAACTATTCAAGAATTTTATTCGTGCCTTTCTAATCTATTCTTTCCACTTTAACATGTGGAGTACGTCTAGGAATAAATAGTATATTCCATAGTATTCCATTTGTTAAATTTCTTATCAATTGCATATTATTTTAACTAATCCTTACCTTCTCTTGTCTCTTAGCCTATGGCTGGAAGAGGTAGAGGGAAGCGTTCTGTTGCTGGTCCTTCTAATGGTTCTCATCCGGACGGAGTCTATATGTCAGTTGGTCAATTTATGGAGCTATTTCGGGGTACTCAGCCTCCTGTAGCTACCCTCGTGGCTCCTAATCACAAGTCTGCCTTCGCCCGCATGTCTAGTGACTATTCCCACCTTAGAGGCTAGCCTTTCAAGGGATCGGAAAGTGTTATAGAGGTTCAGACTTGGTTGCGCACTTGTGAGCGCATATTTTCTCGGATGGATCTTTCGGATCATCATCGCGTTCTCGTGGCATCTATTATGTTGCAAGAGTGTGCGCTTGAATGGAATGAGCTTTTTATTGCTGAAGTTGACGAGTCCTCCTCTCTTGGATTCAGTTTAAGGAACGTTTCAAATTTAAGTTCGTTCCAGAATCGGAAAAGGCATATCTTGCTCGTAGTTTCCTTGAGTTGAAGCAAGGAAAGTCCTCTGTTTCCGATTATGTTGCATCTTTCGAGGCCTTATCCAAATAGGGTGTTGAGTTCATTAACACTCCGCGTAAGAAGAATCTTCGTTTTGTTGATGGTTTAAAGAAGTATTTGAAGAAAGTTCTTTTGCTTCAGCTTAAGCTCTCTTTTGAGGAACTTGTTGATTCGGCTCTTTGTCTTGAAACTGTTGAAAAGGAACGTGGTAGTTGTGATGATGTTGAGGTTTCTAAGAATCCCAACAAGAAGAGTTTTCCATTTCATAAGCCTAATTCTTCTAATCAGAAGAAGAAGAAGAAGCAAGACACCTCTAGTTCTCAGCCTAGTAGTGCACCTTCTGTTCAGAGGGCGTGCTATAATTGTGGTTCTCTGGATCATCTTCACCGTAATTGTCCTAAGCCTCGCGTTTGCTGCTATTGCAATAAAAAGGATCATTGGATTTCTGATTGCCCTACTGCTTCCAGGGGTCGCAAATCTGGGAAGCTTAATGTTGCTAAAGCTTCTGGTGTTTCTTCTCAGCGCAAAGGTATTATTCCTTCTGTTTTGGAAGGTTTTATTTTATTTCATGGCCGTTCTCTTAGAGTTCTTTTCGATACGGGTGCATCGCATTCATTCGTGTCAAAGGAGCTTGTTGATATTATTCATTTGGATGTTGTTGCTCTTTGCGACCCTTTGAGGATCGTAAATCCTATTGGTGGATCCGCTACTCTTTGTTTATTGTGTGATGGTGTTGAGATTATTCTTTGTAGTTTCACCTTTCATGCAAATCTGCATGTTATGGATCATCTTGGTTTTGTTATGATTTTGGGTATGGATTGGCTCATCTGTCATAAAGTTCAATCCTATATCCCGAAAGAACTCTATATCTCAAGCATCCCGATGCTATCATGCAGCTATCTATTATATTCGAAGTATGGACCATCCTTCGAATGCTCTTATTTCTTCCTTCGAATCAGAGTATGTCATAGCTAATATTCTGGTTGTTTTTGATTTTTCTGACGTCTTCAAGCCTATTTCGAGTTTGCCGATGAATAGGGCAATTGAGTTCTGTATTGATCTTATCTTTGGTGCTCATCTTATCAGTCGTCCTCCCACGAGGATGTCTGCTAAGGAAAATGAGGAACTCAAGCAACAATTATCTGAATTAGAAGCCAAAGGATTAATTCGTTGTAGCTCATCTCCTTGGGGCTCCACCATTGTCTTCGTTAAGAAGCCAGCTGGTTGATTATCGCAATCTTAACGAGCTCACTATCAAAAATAGGTATCCATTACCCAGGATCGACGACATGTTCGATCAATTAAGTGGCGCTAAGCTCTTCTCCCAACTTGACCATACCACCAGTTTTCATTTGGTTACGAGTTGTGGAAGTTGGCATTCCACTTACCGCATTCCGCACTCGTTATGATTCTTATGAATGGCTTATTGTGTCATTCAGTTTGCCCAGCTTATTTCATCCATTTTATGAATCGAGTATTCTACGAATATCTCGATGGCTCCATTTGTGTATTTATTGAGTTTGGAAGAAAACAGCAACTTAAAATTTTGCAAATCTTTTTCATAAGATTTATTTACGAGTATAATTGGATTCGTGTTTATCAAATAGAAGCTGATTTTGCGATGATATTGCCCATTGAGTGCTTTAAGAATTCTGGTCAATGCGCTTGATCAACGTTGTTGATAGGAATCTCCTAAATGCTTTGATGAGACAATTTGACACAATAAATTGACCTATGAAAAAGTAGATTTTTCTAGAAAATGATTTTGTAAAGATAATTGTAATCTTGGAAGTTTTAGCTTTTCAGGAAAGAAGATTGTTTGAAAGAACTCTTTTCCGATACTTTTATCCTTGTGTTTCCCGAAGGAAACCAAGACTTCATTATTTGTACCAGTACTAGCCGTATTTGTTTTGGTGCTGTTTTCATGCTAAAAGATAGTAGTTGCCTATGCTTTTAGACAACTAAAGCCTAACGAGATTCGTTATGCTACCAATGATTTGGAGTTCGCCGCCATAGTCTTTGCTCTAAAGATTTGGCGACATTATTTTTGGGCGAGCATTTTATTCGCTTCACTGATCACAAATCTCTGAAGTATCTATTCACTCGTGCTTTTATTTAGCATGAAAGCTCATCCTAGTTTGTTGAATCTGTTGCCAATGCCCGGAAACAAGATCCAAATATCTCATGTCATATCCAGAGTTGTAAATCGGAATCCCGAAGTGATGATCTAAGGGATTCAATATTGGTATTCATCGTTGTATTCGGAAGAAAGGTAGATTGATCGTGCCTAATGTTTCTAATCTTAGAAATGACATTCTTGATGATTACCATCATTCTAGTGGTATTTTACAACCTCTTGAGATTCCATTATGGAAATGAGATCAAATTTCTATGGGCTTCATTGATGGTCTACCTCGTTCGAGCTCGAGCCATTATAGCGTTTGGGTGCTTGTGATCGATAGACCAAATCATCCCATTTTATTCCTATCAAGTCCAATCGGACTGCTTCTTGACTTTGGTGATAGTTGGGAAGACAAATTATCTCTTCTGAATTTGCTTATAACAACATTTTCCAATCCAGTATCGGTATGGCTCCTTTTGAATCCCTTTACGGAAGGCCGTGTCGATCACTATCTTATTGGTTGAAATATGGGGAAAAGTTAGTTCTCGGCCCCGATTATATTCGTGAATATTCTGAGAGGATTGATATTATCAGACAGAGAAGGAAAGAGACTCATAATAGGCAAAAATCTTATGCCGATCATCGTAGGAAGCCTTTGGAATTTTCTGTTGGCGATTTCGTATTCATTTGTGTTTCTACGATGAAGGGTGTGGTGCGTTTTAGTAGCTTCGGGAAATTGGCTCCTAGTTCATTGGACCATTTCCTATTCCGGAACGCATTGGCCCTGTTGCTTATCGTGTATCGCTACATATCCAGTTTTCGGGAATTCATGACGTATTTCATGTATCCCAACATTCGTCGATGCCTTCGAGATTCGGATTCTATTATTGATCCTCATATGTTGCAAGATCTTGCGATATCACCTGACTTTCCTATTGTCCAATGTCCTATTCGTGTGCTAGCTACGGAGGTGAAACGCCTTCGGAACAAAGAAGTTCCGCTCGTGAAGATTCAATGGTCCGCAAACCCCAAGGGTTGCACTTGGGAAACCAGGGAATTCATCGAGCATTCTTATCCGGGTTTTCTCTCCTCTTCGGGTGGGGGTGAGCATTCTTATCTATCTTTCCAATTTTAACCTTTGTTGTGATGAATTATTTGCGTTATTGACAGCTTCTAGTATGAAAATTGAGCGGATGCAATTTTTATAAGAGGGGGAGTCTGTAACGACCGTGATTTTATTACCGTCCTAATAAATATTTTTAAAAATCTATAACGACCGTAATTTTTGCATTACTGTCGGAGTGAATATTTTTTAAATAGAATTTTTTTTCAAATTTTTATATTTTGCGCTTTCAAAAGAATGGGGAAGCGATTTAAACGCTTCAGCAAAATTGAGGACTATGAATCCTCACTTTTACTGATTCACTTAATTTCGGACTTGTCCGTTTGAGAATGTAAAATGTTATTTATTTAAAATAAAAAATTTGCACTTTCAAGGAAACGATGAAGAGATTTTAACGATTTAGCAAAAGTGCGGAGTATGGAACCACAATTTCACTATTTCGATTACTTTCGAACTCGTTTATTGGAACATCTTCTGTTTGATGATTCCAATGATTTTGTTGTGCTTTCGAGCCACTCTGCTGGAATTTCGGGTCATCAGATGGACCTTCGGATCAACTACCAGTACTAGACCTTCGGGTCACTCTACGGACCTTCGGGTCATCTGATGGGCGCCAAAATTTATAGTACTTGGTAGGCTTCGGCCATTTGAGATGCACGTGCGGCGTAGCTAAAAATCGCAATCTACTTGGATCGATCCACTTTTATGATGATTTTTGTAGTATCTTATTTTGATTTCAAGATTTTGTGACTACTGATTTTCTAGTTGTCTAATTCGATTTCTAGATATTGCGAATTGCTGCTTTGAATTCAATTATGAATTTGGAAGTTGAGTTTGAGTATAATCTCATCCGAGATTATAAATTTGTGTATTGCTGTTTTAAATTCAATTGTGAATTTGAAAACTGATTTTGATGGAGTTTAAATTGAGATTTCTTCATTTAAACTATGCTGATTATTTATGCTGTGTAGTCTCATTCGAGTATTTGTTTAAGTGTTGTTTACCATACACTTATTTCTGAGAATAAATTAGACTGATCCGTTTATTATTTTCTTTTAAATAATACTCGGGTAAGACCGAGTCACTTCAGGGTAATCTCTATCTCTGATTCAGTAGCTGCTTCAGCTTTTGGGATTTCACATCATCTTTTGTCTAGCCTCCGAGTAGTTTTTTGGTTTATTAGTTCTCATCTCAAGTATGTTATGATGTATATGTATATGTACATTTGGTTCTTGTGAACCATCGGTTGTTGTAGCATGCATTCCAGACTTGTCTTCCGCTACATATCTGATCTTCTGTCCTGATGTGATAATATCTATCAGTGTTGTTGTTATTATGAGTTGTTATGGATTTTTCTTTAGCAACTGTAGTTTCGTTTTAGATTTGGATTGAATTTATATCTTTGGGAGTAAATTTCACAACTCCTATCGATGTAATCAATACTCGTCTAAGGCATAGCTTACAGATGGTCGCTTCTAACAAGCCTTATTCTTCGCAATAGTAGACGTTATTCCTTATAATAACCTTTGTTATTGTGAGCAAAGAGGTGGGGCGTCACACTTAAGTTACTGCACTCATATTTATTCCTGTTGATTTAACTTACATAAGATATTTTAGATTTGACTCAAGTTATTTGTCTTTTAAATTCGCTCGGGTAGCCTGAGCGTTTTAGGATTTCGAAGACTTTAGCTCTGGAGGACGAAGACAAAGATTTCATTTTTTTTATTATTATATATTGTATTGTTCCACTACACCATTTATGTCCGCTGCATTAATTATTATTCTCCGGTATGTGTACTCTGATATGTATTGTATAAATATAATCAAGTGTATTGTAAAACATCTTCATGAACTGTATATTTGATTATTACATTTTATCGTTCCGCTGCAAGATTCTATTTTGTGTTTTTCTACCTCTGCTTTTTTTTATTTTCCCCATAACAATCTGCCCTTCTTTGTGCTTTAATCTGACGTGTGTGGTTTATCGTCGATTTAAACCATGCAAAAAGGCGGGACGTTATAGCATTAGAGATGTTTATGGGGTTTGACATCTCCTATCTAGTGTCTAACATGAGTGCAGTAAATTAAAAGATGTTCGGGATTCACATCTCTTAAGGATCCGTTAAACTATTTACTATGTAGTAATATACGCTATTATAATATTGTCTATAGTAAAATAAACTTACTTTTAAATAGCGTTAAGGGGTTACCCAAATCGCTCTTAACATGTAATACTCCCAGTAATCCATCCAGTATCACAGTCCCTCTTGATCGGGAAGCCACCGGAGGATACTCCATGGGCTACGGGAGAAAACCAAAATCGTACAAGGCGCTCTAGGATAGTGACACGGCACAACTAGGCAATGCCAGGGTAGATATGCCAATTATGCATCCAAGCTGATGGTGATGCATAGCGTGCAGCTACCGCCCACCTTGAGCCACACCCCCAAAACAAAACAAATTAAAAGGGGCCGCCAAATCAATCTCAAAGTCAGAATATAATATCGAAGGAGTGTGTCCGATTAGAGGGGCTACCTCACTGGCCCGTAAGCGCTCCTATTTTAGCCACCTTATGCCAACTCAAGAGAGTCGGGTCCACGTATATACAATAAAAGAACGTTGCCACCATCCTACTTAATTCTAGAATCTCCACTGCGTACATGGTTGTTAAAGTGATTTTTGGAGTTGGCAGAGAGTATGACAACTTTCGATCCCTGTCTCTTTAATAACTAACATTATTATAACACCGCGGTCATTTTCAAAATAGTTTACACTTTAAAACCAATTATCATTGCTTGTTCAAAACCAAATCAATACGATATCATATTCAATTTAAATATATCCTTTCTAAAATCATTACACTTTCATAGTTATAACATTTCGAAATCAAAACATTTGAAATACAACACCTTCAAATTATAATACCTTGAAACCGGTAACTTTGAAACATAACTTCCACCACTTAAGTGGTTCAAATATTTAAAATACTTTATGTAATAAAACAGCTTCTCCAATTTCACAAATCAATTCCAAAACAACTTGAATTTTTCGATTTTAAGTTTAACCAAATCCCAAATCATACATTTCAATGCGATTTAGTTTCCAAGCGAACTATTCCAAATTTTATCGATTTCAACACAGATTTGATTCATAGAATAAACCATTTTAGTTTCAATATATTTTAATCTTTAAGTATTTAACAATTTCAAAACTAACTTTGGTATTACGATTCAACAATTGGATTTTATATTATTTAGTTATGAAATATTTTACATGATAAATCCATTATCATCTAAATAAAAATCAAATTACAAGTAACTAAATATTTCCTTCAATTTATTTATATTTGAAATACTCATTTAATTCACCTTAAACCAAAATCAAGTTATAAAAAACATACCCTCTAAAATTTCAAATTAAATAAATTTCACATCAAGCTTATTTAACTTTAATTCTTAAATAAATTCAATTTCAAATAAATCTCAAATTTTTCTTCAACCCTTAATTTTATTTAAATCATTATAAACTCTATATTAAAATATAATTTAAATACTTAACCATAATATCTCCAATAAAAAAATCAAACTTATTATTAAAGCTCAATCTGTATTAAAAAAAATTATACATAGCTAAAAATCAAGGATAAAATAACATTTATATAATATCTAAAATCAATATTTATCTAAAACCATATATTTCTTCACAAAAGCATAGAAATCATTTCAAAATATTTATATATATAGACCAGGGTGTCTAAATAAAATTTTCTATTCTGTGGTCAAGTGATAAGGATATTTATCATTTCAATCCGTAATTTAAAATATAAATACGGTTATATATCATTTCAAACAACAATCCCGAATGAAATAAAAATCCATAACAACTTGCAGTTTATAACAATATAAAATACAACATCCATTCGTCCAATATCAATCATCAAACATTTATCACAATCATCATCCAAGTCAATCAATAGCATCAATATAGAACAGATAATAAATAAAGGCATTTACTGGCAGTTTATATTCAAAAATAAATTAAATGACTATTTTATCAAAATAAATTCAAATAAACTGAGATGATAATTCAAAATATGCCAACAGTCATAAATAAATTTTTAATCACATCATAATTCAATTTAACAAATATAAGAAATTTTTGAAGTTATGAGGGGGTTAAAACACTCACCTTTTGAATTTAAACTGAATTTACATCCAATTAAAAACCAAAATTCAAACAATCTCCGAATTCTTCCAAACTAGCATCATATTGTCCGGAATTTCAATACGATCCAAATAAAAGAAACCACTCATGAATCCAAGTTCATATGAAAAAGTTATCCGAGTTAGAACATTTGAATTTTAATATCTAATAATTAATAATAAATTAAAAAAAAACTGCTCCTTTTCTCGCCTTCCCTTACACAAGCTACAGGAACGATCCAAACCCATGAACGCGATAACAAGCTTCCACACACAAGCAGCCAGAAGACAACGGACATAGATCAAGAGCCACCACTGTGTGCGCCATGTCCAAACACACCATCGCCCTAAGCGCCGACCCTCCTACCACCTCCGTTCATCTCGAAGAACGCGAAAACTATCGCGACTACCTGGCCAAACTCTGAAGAATCCGGGAAGTAATAGCACAAATCAACCATTGGATGTGAAGAGCTCGTCGAGCTCTACAACTTTTCTCCTGGAAGTTTTTGAATTCGATGAAAAGATGAAGAGAAATCGAAGGAGGAAACCAAAGAATTTTGGCCATTGAAAAGAGGAGAGGAACGACGGCTAGGGTTTCAGAATAAAATATTATTATTTTATCGTTTTGCGTGCTTATTTATAACTTGAGGTCCAAAACAGCCCGAACTTCAAATGAAGCATGCCGCCTCGCGTTTCTAATGTAAAAAGGCTTTTGAATACAATGGAACTAGTTTCGAGGCTCAATTCTATCATTTTCTTAGCTTACTACTTAAAGTCGAGTTGGTTTGAAATGACAACAATCCCCCGAAAAGCCCGTTTCGACTTCGGAACAAAAATGGGTCAACCCATATATCAAAATAGATGTTTTTAAATATGTTAAACTTAATGGAACAGGTTTCAAGTCCTAATTCCATCGTATGAATAAGTTATGCTAAAAATCAAGTTATTTCAAATTAATTTCAATTGAATTGATTTTTAGGCATTTCGAGCTCATACGATCAAATGACAAGTCGGATCGTTACGAGACTTGAAATCTTACAATAATTTACCGTCCCGGATACGATGAAACTAGTTTCGTCAAAATCCGGATGATTGGCCAAAATGGCTATATTTCAGTTACTTAAATAAATTAATATTAAATTAATTACATCACTTTTCAATTTAATTATTATTATTTCCAATTTCTATCAATTTGGGTTACATAGTAACCTATAAATCTCTTTAAATAAATATTTACATCAATTCATTTCTGAATATTTCACAAATCCATAGTGTTTGATTATCATTTCAATAAATTTAACACATAAAATAGGAACTCCAAAATTTCATTTATTTGATTTTTAACGTTGTTGTTCAATAAATTTATCATCCTATGGGTATAACTTCCATTCGTACTCATCTTAGTGCATTAATGATCTCCAATTTCATCTTAATCCCAATTACGTAGTATTTAATTTCATTTACAACAATAAATTCAATAATTATAGATGAATTCAATAAATTAATTTGATTCAATTCCAAATCTTTTTATTAAGTCCATTACTACTCTACAAACCTAGTTAACCTTTCATTCTTTAATACACTCGAATTTAACAACTTCTAAACATTGTATTGCATTTCACATTAATGTAACTTTTTTTATATTAATTGAAAATTGATTTCTCATTTCAATATTATAGACTAAATAAACAAGTAACACATTACAGTTTTCACTGTTTACTTTTAACTACATTTAAAAGTTTATTGTTTACAGACCAAAGTTACAATGACTTATCATAACGCTAATTCCATTCAATTACCGTAAGCAAGTTATTATTCCTTTAAATCAATAAAATATTTACATTTATATCCATCTATTCCATTTATAGCTAAGTATGACATTTGCATTATTTCATTTATTGGAAGTACATTCAATTTGTCAATAACTAGCTTTAGTTATCATTTGTTATATTATATTTTAGTATTTATTTCACTAATACATCACAAATTTATATTCCCGCAAATTTAATTACCAAAATCTTATTAAATAAAGCAATTTAGTTATTGAAATTTGTGGGTCGTTACACTCTCCCCCACTCAAAACTTTTTGTCCCCGAAAAGGAAATAAGAGGGGAAGAAGGGATTAAGTGATCAATATATCTTATTCAAAAATATTAAATTTATAACCAGATAAATTCACAAAATTTAATAATTCAAATAAAATATATCATGAATAAGTCCAAAATTTACGAAAATTTTTGGCAGAGTCCCCTTTGTACGTAGAGGCTCGGGAGAAAATATAATATCGAATATAACAATATATAACATATAATTTCCAAAATAATATATCCCAATACGAGAAGAACAATATAATATCGCTAAATGTAATCCGAAAACGTACCTATTTGTCGGGCAATTAACGCTTATTTTATGAAACCAAAAGCAGTAGCAATTGCTTCCATAACCTGTATTTCACTTGTATAGTCCACAAGGAGTTAGTAATTATATAAAATGAAATATTTAAAGTTATTTCAACCACTAACAAACAAATCAATAATAATCACTTGCAATCACAACATACAACCATCATATAAAGCCAATATAATCTACCATCCATAGCAAATAAACAAATAGTTGTTCGGGTATAAAACTTTGAATTCTAAAGAATGGAAAATAACTACTAAGTTCACCATTTACACAATAGTCTTAGATGAAACTAAATAGATTATTCATACATCCAAACAAATTTAAAGCATCCTTGCCCAAACAACCATAAACCAAACAAACGACAATTCCAAGCATAAATTAAGTTCATTATCGATTTCATTTCACAGCATTTATTGTTTCATTTCCTTTCCTTTTCATTCATATAATGATTTATCTTTTAAATTACATTTAACTTATTATAATTTTTCATTTATTCATATCATGTAAATTTTCTTTTTATTATATTGCATTCATTTATTCACTACTTAATTTCATTTATTTACTTTAATGATACATAGCTTTAACATTAACTAAAGTTCAAAATCTTTACTTACATTACTCATTTCCTATTTCATTTAATTAGTAGTATTAAAATTTTGACTCAAGTTTATAACAATTTTTATGTCAAATTTCTTATTTATAAAGTAATTTTTATTGAACACTTTCATTATTTAAGTATTGCTTCTATAATATTCTATTACATTTTCTAATTAAACATTTCAACTTTTAATTAAGTTATATATATGCCTTTAAGAATGTAATTGAATGTTGTACAAGTTTTTCTTATTTCTTTTAACTACATTAATGTTCAATAATCATATCCTTAGTTTTATAGGTTACAATTTCAATTTTCTTATTATTTCATTTATAATCTAGCATTTAATCTCTTATTTTAATTAGAGGTTCCAATTATTAATTAGTTACATTCCATTTCACTGCAATAATTGAAACTATTAATTAACAGAAACTTAAGAACTAAATACTGGGTTCTGTTTCAAATCATTTTAAAAATAATAGATAGATGTATATACCTACAACTTATATATCCAATTATACTTAAAAAAAAATTATATCTGTTAAACTACTACAGTGGCCTTCCCACTTTGAAACTCAAAAATGAATGTCGATAATGCATGCACTCATCATCGAAAATATTTCCCAACGATATAAAGGGGAGTACAGAACTTGTTTCTTCACAAAGTTTCTTTAAAAAAATTCTTTCAATTTATATTGAAATATTTATATCAAAAAATACTTAAACAATATTATTATATTCCAATATCTTTGAAGGAAATTTTCAAAATCCTGGAACTTAAGTTCTAAAATTTCCAATTTTCATTTATTTTATTTTCTTTAATTTTTTTTTCAAATCAATATTTATAAATTTCACTACCTAACAACAAATATATCACAACCAAATATAACCTTTATAAAAAATTTATTTTGTATATACAAAATGTAATAGGTAAAATTATTTCATTCACCTATATTTCAAAACAAATATTAGGTCGGTCTGTCCTATTAAGTGTTTAGAAATCCCTAACGATGTCATGGCTGTGATGACCCGCAAATCCGTACCCCTAGAGTCGACATTATTCTCCCTCAATCAACTAAAGATGTACGTAAATACGAACCATTTGGGTTGAAGAAGAAGAGGTAGAAGCAGAAAATAGAAAACAACATCAGAATATAACCATCGCAGCGGAATAAAATTTAATAGATAATAAATGATCCTTACACAAGAAAAAATACATTTGTTTATACATTACATCATCAGAGTATACATAACACACAACTGGACAGTAATCATAACCTGTCCTCACAATCTGAATATACAACGGAATATTTAACACAAATACGGAAGTACGTATCGCCATCCAACTCATCTCCTGAGCTTTGCAACATCCTTTCTTGTATCCTATATTACTCGGTCTGACCCGAGCATTAGAGTGAAATAACACCCGAGTTGGTCTGGAATACCAGTGTGAGAAAACCACACTCAAATTGATTATATCATGTTGTAATATAGCAAAACTGATCCCAGTGTCTTCGAAACGATCATCGCATTGACCAATATTGATAGTCGGTCATTTAGCTATCAATTAACATTCACAACAACCATCAAACATAAATAATTTCTCCTAAATTATTTATTAACCCTAAAATATCTTCGCAAGATATATTTCCATTTTCAACCCTTTTGAAAATGGTTTTCAAACCACACTTCTCTTATGAAATAAATTTACAAATATTTATTTCCAATGAAAACACCAAGCACAAAACTTTAGATCTTTAAAATAAATTAAAACACTTTATTATAAAGTATCCTTCAAAACATTTAAAATAAAAATTACTTTAACATTTATTCAAAATAAATATACTCTAAGAATATTTAAAATAAAACTACTTTGTACAATACAAAACTGAATTTCTAACTTTTTAATACATAATACCAATCCACTTTTAAATAATTACTGCTATAATGAATTAGAAAAATATACTTGCTTTAAAATTTAAATATTTAGAATTAATAAGTTTTCTAAAACATGATTTTCAAAACAACATTAACACTTTAATTTATATTTAAAATTTGCTTTGAAAACGTACTTGGCTATTTAGGGAAATACTCTTCTCTTTCACATCTTTTCAAAATAAATCACTATTTATTTTTAAACAAATTTACCCATTCCTTTAAATAAATTCCCACAGTGAAATTTATACTTCCAAATATCCATTGATATATCGCTTTTCATTTATAAACCCAGTTTATAAATTTCATAGTCACATTCTGCTTTAAATTTCCAATTTCAAACTCTTAAATCAATTTCCAAATTGATTTCCAATTTACCCCATTTTGTAATAAATTCCTTTACTTGCTCATTTATTTCAAAACCCATTGACTTCAGATTTTTATTTGTTCATTATGATTTAAAATCTTCTAACTGAAAATGCCAGTTTCAAATTTCCCCAAATTCCTCCTTTATCTTTTTTCAATAATTTAGATCTTAAACTTAAAATAAATGCTTTATTCTTTAAATAATAACACTTAAGTTTTAAATTCATTATCTTCCTGTTTATTCAAAGTTCCCCTTTCATACATAGAATTTATTTATTAAAAAATTTAAAACCACTTTTATTTTTCAAATTCATTCTTAAATTTATTCAAATCCTCTATGATTATTTTACTTAAAAATTCATTCTTTTATTTTCTTTTCAAAAATCCAATTCTAAATATTTTGATAACTCGGTGTACCAGAATATATTCAAGCAAACCATAGCATTCAATATTCCAATTATCAATATAATTCATCGTAGAATATCAAATATTCATAACACATAATATTAACCAGTCTAAATAATTTTGAGGAATCCAGTTGGATCTCTCCAACCTGTTTCCCTGCATCCACAGATGTGAGCACAATACCAATTCCACTTCGAGGTGGAATATCGCGGTATATGGGATTTATATAATATCATCCGCTATTTTGCGGCCCATAGGGTCCCATCCGCTATATAATGAGGGAAATCAATCACTCCAATATATAGTATATATTACTATATAATATACCACATCAAATCAATTCAATCATTTAACCAATTATTTAAATTTAACCATTTTAATTTAAGTTAAACCCAGATGAGTGAGATTAACTCACCTTTGATTCTATTAGCAATCCACTTCCATCTCGACTTATTTTCTTCACGATTATAGACCTTGCATAACATTAAATGATTTTATAAATATTTAATCTAATTAAATTATTAATTTCCATCTTATTTAATTAACTAATTATTTAATTTAAACTAGTCTTCATTCTTTCTCATAAATAAATTACTTTTAGTATCTAAAATAACTAAATAGGTTAATTAACCAAATTAATCTCCAAAATATTTTTGTTTTAAAATATAGACTAGTAAGTGAAAAATATGTGTATATATTAAGTATAAAATAATCAACATAGATTTCTCAAAATCTAATTTGTATAACTTTCATACATTTAAAATTTTCCATTTAAACATCTTATTCCTTTAAATATTTATTGTTCAAACTATGTATAATTATTACCTTTTAGTTAACTACCAAATTTAATTTAAAAAATAATCACCTTGATAATTAATTTCAAATAAACAAGTAAAGGGTATTATTATTATATATCCTTTCCATTTACTGTCAGAAAAAAAAATTCTCTGCATATAAACGTATATACAGTTTCCCTAAATCCGTGTATACATATATATATGTATGTATGTATATATATACTTATTCAAGTTTAAATCGAAGGAAGAAGAAGCGAATACCTTATTGATCGTCGCTGACACCCCACCTACGAAAAGTACTACGTTGCGAGAGCGTTCTAACGACACTACATCAGCCCTCTTTTCCTCTAGAATCGTCACTACAAGGCCGTGCCAGAGGCCATCAAAACTTCATTGAGTTGTCGCCCAAAACAAACGCCTATTCGCGTTATATATCAGCCCTCTTTTCCTCCAAAATCGACATGAGCCCTCTTTTCCTCCAGAATCGTCGCTGCAAGGCCGTACCAGAGGCCATCAAAACTTCGTTGAGTTGTCGCCCAAAACAAATGCCTATTCGCGCGATACGATCACCAACCTCCATCGCGAACTCCTAGAAACTTCTTTGATCCATCCCCCCAACACAGAACCCTACGATCAATCACGATTTGCTCTACCTCTACCCAACGCGCTCACACGCGCCACCTCCTATCGGGCCGCTTCCAATGTCGACCTCCCTTCATTCTCAAGCCCAAGGCGATTCGTCCCCCTCATTTACTTTTTTCTAAAGTTGAAATCAATTCGTGATTTAAGCTGGAGGGAAGATCAGCTTCAGACTGGATGGATCAAATGAGTTCGGTTTCTTCTTTTTTTTTCTTCTGATTTGGATTTTGAGATGAATTTCATATTTGATTTTTAAAAGGGGGAGGCAGATCTCGATTCAGTAGAACAAAGACAAGGGCCTGTCTTCTGCTTCGAATTATAGGGAGGAAGTGATAACCCCCTTTTTAAAAGAGGAAGCATCTTCGGTCATACGGTTTTGCTTTTATTTTATTATTATTTAAAGCAAGACTTCGAGATGATTGAGAGGGAAGGCTATCGCGTGTAATCATAGGCTAGGGCATAGTGATTTGAACAGGGAGAAAAAGCTGATGTGAAAGAAAGTGGGTTGGTGGTTGACTAAAGTGTATATATATATATATATTCAAATTCAAATTGTCTCGATAATTCCAACTCAAAATATAGACCTTCTATCGTGGCGTGCCGCTAGGCGTTCATAATGTTATACCCTTATTTCGAATGCAATGGAGAAGGTTTCGGGTCCTAATTCGATCGTATGGCGAAGATAGCATTTTAGACCCAGTTATAATACTGAATTTTTGATATAGATTTCAGTGCGTTTATATGTCGTATGATCACATGACAACTCCAAATGCTACGAAATTTGAAATCCGATAAAAATATATTATTACGGATCCAATGGAACCGATTTCATCGAAATACGAGACCATGCCTCGGAAGGCTATTTTTAAATATCAATTTAAACGATATATTTTCAAAACTGAACAAAACACTTCCAAATTCAATTCTATCACTTTTACTATCTTCAGTATTATCAATATAAATTTTACAAGCATTTATATTATTTTTAACAAGTTAAAACAAAAGAATCAATAATTTACCCAATTTTAGTTTATTAAATCCAATAACTTAATTGCTAAATAATAATAATATTTGAATTCGAGTTAAAAAAGTAACTTTTAAATATTTAAAATCAATTAAATATCCCAATTTAAATTGCCCAAAATTCCGGGGCATCACATTCCTCCCCCATAAAAGAATTTCAACCCCGAAATTGCTAGTTAAGAGGAATGATCCAATACCCATTACTATTTTCCAAAACCAAACAGTTTTATCAACTTGCCATACCATATCTTTTATCAAAGACCCACTATTACTTCAACCAACTTCCCAAAACTTTCCATAGTTTCCAACAACATTATTTACTCCACTTTTCCAAATTTAAATTTAAATCGAAATTTAAATTGTCAAAACTATCTCAAAATTTTTTTAACTCTCTAAATTTCCAAAAAAAAATTTGCCAACGTTTCCTTTGCGCGGCTAGCTCGGTACAACTACAAAATGCCTCTACGGGTCCCCCAGATTTCAAAAGAAAACAAAAGCCAAGTGGCTAGACTAGAAAATCATCAAATTTCATACAGAAATTTAAATACATACCTTTGCCGAGCAAATTTCAATTTACCTTATGAAATTAAAAATCCCAAATTCACTTTCCTAATCCTTTAGTTCCAACTAAACATTTAGTTTCAGTTTCCATTTCCAAAAATCCTAATTTCAATTCCAATTTGAAATCATTTTGTTGCTAACAAAAATTTTCCCAAAAATTTCAAAAAATTTCTATCTCCCAAAATTTTCGCAAAATTTGGGCAGAGTCTCCTTTTTACGAAGGAGCTTTTGCAATTTGACAAAAGATATAGCAATATATACATCGACTCACACGGTCGGAAAAACAAAAATAGTTCATATTTCCTATTTTTATTACGTAGGTGAACCTTTATTTAGCATTTTTAAGCAAGCGGCTTATTATTTTAGCAATAGCGCGTCCAAATTCAGCCAAACGGCTTTCCAGTACCTGTACTTACTCAATCCAAACATGTAGGTACAAAATATACGAAATTAATTAACATTTCACTTACTTTCAATAGCTAAACACATGCATTTCATAAGCAACATGCACCAAACACTTTCCATGAGCAATTTACACGATTTCAAAACTAATTCAAATGCTTTCAACCAATTCATGTGCCAATCCATTCAATTTTAATGGTTTACACTTCAATTCTTACATTCAATTTATTTTTAATCCAAACAAGTCACATTTATTTCAGTTGATTCGAGAAAAATCAATTTTATTTACCTTTACCAATTCATAGAATTTTTATTTACTTCCGTTTAAGTCGAACGACTAATTTATTCTATGCAATTTGACGATATTCACGTAATAGAATATCCATTTTAGTTTTTAGCCACATCCAATTGATTCCAACTCATTTTATATTTAATTCTATCCCATTTCTAGTTTATTGACCACCTATACATTTTTAAAATCATTTCATTGAGTTTGACAATATTCGATTCTTATATTAATAACCACTTTCCAAATTAATTTAATCCAAACTTTCATTTAATGAACTTTCATTCTTACTCTAAGTTGAGCTTCTAATTATTTTTAACTTAAGTTAATTTACTTTAATTTATTCCAACCTCAAAACTTAAGCTCACTTCATTTGCAAATAAATTTTCTTTTTCACTTTAACTTGATTCTATTTCAATCAAATCTCATTTCAGTCCACAAATTTATTGGATTAGTTCTTTTGTTTCGTTCATTACAAATTTTAATTTCCAAATTCAATTCATTCACGACTCATTTAATTCAATTAGCCATTCTCATAATCCCTTTAAATTTTAATTCCATTCTCAATTCGTTAAAATAATATCCAAGCACATATTTAACTCATTTATACTCGAATAGGATTTTATTTGCAACTCAAATCATTTCTATTATAATCCAATTCCATTTCATTTAACAACTTCAATTCATAATTAATCCACTTACAATATGCGATGAATATTATTTATACTCAAGTTCTATTTCTATCATTTAATTCACAAACCAATTTTATTAACTCATCTTTTGTTTTAAAATTTTGTAAATACTTTTAAATTCACATAATACTATTAAAATTGCTTTTTATAAATACTTCTTATAACCCGATGTCTTAAACAGTCCATCCTTGTTCTCATAGAAATTCGGTCATATGTTGACCAAGCGTAGCTCTGAAAATGTATAAGTACTTAGCAGACCCATTTTCAACATCCGGTGAAAATACTTGGAAAATAATTTTATTGAAAATATCAAAAACATTTTTTTTTAAAAAACGGAGGAAATATCTTTGGTGAGAATGCTCTAGAAATCATAACCCCCATCCATGGTCGCAGTTACATCCTGGGTTACGTTGCCATCGCAGCAAAAGTCCATGTAACTATAGGCACTCCCACCCCGCGATTACGCCATGGAACCCACAACAGATCGCAGTTACATTTTAGGGTTACGTTGCCATCGTAGCAAAAGTCCATGTAACTGTAGGCATCAGCGCCCTCGATTTTCGCTGTCAAAAATGAAACTTCTCCAGTCCCACTTAGGTCGCAGTTTACGGAAGTAAAATCAAACGCAGACTGTTGGCTCTCGACAGCACACACGACTTTCGTTATGTTACCATAGGTCGTAGTCTACCGATATAAAATCAAACGTAGACTGCAGGCTCTCAGCGGCACACATGACTTTCGTTATGGTCTGTAGTAGATCGCAGTGACATCGAGTTACACTTTCGTCACAGCATATCCCAAATGCCTCTGTAGGACTCAGCGCCCTCGACTTTTGCTACACACTACACATATTCCTCAGGAACTAGTTTTTTCCAGACTCCTCACGGGATCAACTTTAGAACCCCCTTAGGGTTCAAGGCAGTACCGTCCTATGGCACTCCTGAGAAGTTCATTTCAAGGGAGCGCCTTTTTCCCCAGAGCCGTTGTCAAAACACTTTATACTATACACATAGAGTATCTTCCAAATTACACACCTACTATGAATATCATATAAGTTTCCCTTTCTCAAAATCGATTATCCCAAAATCGATAATTCTCAAACTAGGCTTTCCAAATTCCAATATTGATTTTACCAAAAAATCAAAAGCCTTTCCAAATCCAAAGATTCCCAAAACCTTTTTCCAAAATCCTCATAAGATCCTTTATATATATATATATATATATATATATATAAGTTTTAAAAAAACTTTGACTCATTTCAAACTTGTATAAAACTCCTTTTATACTTCAAACACTTTCAAAATCCTTTTCTTACGCAATAGATTCAACAGGAGGAGATTTATGTTATATAACAAAGATATATAACTTTGTTTATTCAAAATCAAATATTCAAATTTGATTACTCTATAAAGTCACTTAACATTTTACTTACTTCCATAAAGTAAATTTTACCATAGAAATATCCAGTTCCCATGTTAGTTCATCATATGTTTCACAAAATAGACCTTTCATTTCAAAAACCATTTCACATTTTTCATCCACAAATTTCAAATATCAATTTCATTCAAATCTGTACGATGTACACCTATCATCCATACGCTATACCATTTGATCGCTCACTCGATCACATAATTTCACTTTCGAACTAGTATCGTCCACCCGAGTTCCTAGTGCGGACACAGATCGGGTTTCTTGATCAAAAACCGTCATTCTCCTTGCGTAACCTAGTTATGATAGAGAATATCCAAAATTAATCAACAATCCATATCCAGGTTCGCCGTCGAAAATCGAGTGAAAAATCCCAACTTAGATCGATAAACTATCTTGAAATTCTGTGCTCGAATTCTGATCAAACCACTATGCCAATAGAATAATATACGTATATACGCGTATCTATCCTCATTGATTTATTAGCCAAAACTATTCCCTTTCTATTCACATTCACTTTAATTTTCATTCACTTATTTACAATTGCTTCAATCCCATTTGGATTATCACTTTAATCCTTATCTCAATTGGGTAATTTAAATCATAAACAGTTTGCTCTCTGAGCGACTTCAAATTACAAAATAGCTTGAATTTTTTAAAAAATAGATAAGTAGTCGAAAAATAACTATTAGTTTGTAAAATAGCTGTAAAATAGTTGGAAAATAGTCAAATAGTTATAAAATAGTTAGATAATTACAAAATAGTTTAAAATAGCAATTTGTTGTAAAATAGTTGAAAAACAGTAATTAATTTATAAAACAGTTACAAAATAGTTAAATAATTCCAAAAGTCGTTACAAAATAAGTATAAGATAGTTTTGGGTTTAATAAGAAAGGTTGTATATATAATAAATAAATTGGAAAAATAGATTTGTACTAAAACAATTTATTTTAAAAATAGTCTAGAGTCAAACTATTCAATTCCCAACCTCCACATCCAATCAACTATATTTCAATTTTTACTTCCATTTAAATTGACTCCATTCCAACTAATTCAAATCTAATCCAATTTGAACCAATTTAATTCAAATTTCTAATTTAAACCATCCTAAATTGTATAAATTCGAGTTAAATTTTAAATGTTGATTTAATCCTTTAAATCAAATCAACTTATATCTTTAAACCATTTAATTTCGAATCCAAATTCCTTTTGTAACCTATTTCGTGGTTCAAATAATAATTCAAATAAACACAAAATTAAAACAATTTATATTCACTAACAAATACGCGCTCATATCTATTAATATGCTCCAACTCATTCTAGAGTACTACGGACTCTATTTAATGAGAAATCCCCACCAAAGCCAAGGTTCTCGCTTAACCTTTCAGCTCTGGTACCAAATGTGATCACCCGCAACTCCATACCCGTAGAGTCGACACTATTCTCCCTCAATCAACTAAAGATGTACGGAAATACGAACCATTTGGGTTAAAGAAGAAGAGGTAGAAGAAGAAAATAGAAAACAACATCAGAATCTAACCATCACAGCGGAATAAAATATAATAGATAATAAATGATCTTTACACAAGAACAAATACATTTGTTTATACATTACATCATCAGAGTATACATAACACACAACTGGACAGTAATAATAACCTGTCCTCACAATTTGAACACGCAACGGAATATATAACACAAATACGGAAGTATGTATCGCCATCCACATCGTCCCCTGAGCTCCACATCATCCTTTCATGTATCCTATAATACTCAGTCTGACCTGAGCATTATAGTGAAATAACACCCGAGTCTGTCTGGAATACCAGCGTGAGAAAACCACGCTCAAATTGATTATATCATGCTGTAATATAGCAAACCCAATCTTGGTCTCTTTGAAACGATTAGCGCATTAACCAATATTGATAGTCGATTATTTAACTATCAATTAACATTCACAACAACTGTAACAACCCGCATATTTATCGATTTTATATTTAAATATTTCATCATTAGTCGGATTATTGTCCGAAAGCCTACTTTTAGCAAACAGTCGAATTGGGACTCAAGACCCCTTCCATTGAGTTCAAAATGGCATTTGCAACCTTTTTGAGTATAAGCTTCGATATGTTTGGAGTAAGTTGAATTTTGCTACTTTTTCTATAGGGCTTTGGGTTTGGGTTCAGCCCATTTGCCCAATTCTGGTTATATCAACACAACTCCTCTCCACTTCTGTTCATTCATTCCTTTTTCCTAACTCTCTCAAGCTCAAGAGACTAATGGGGGAAAAGATTGAAATTAGAAAATCCTAAGTCCTAGTTTCCATTTCAAATCAAGTTCTAGCTCCAAATTCAAAGAGAAGCATCGGTAAGTATTATCTTCATCTTCTCCAACTCCTTCTCTCTTGAATTTGAGAAATTCCTAAACCTAACTTTGGGAATGTCCTTCTTCTGAGCTTAGGTTCAAGCTCATTTGAGTTGTGTTTAAGTGTGGTTGATTCTTCCTCTTCTTTCAAGCTTCTCCTTCATTGATTTTGTGAAAAGGTGAGATTTTTATCTCACATCTATGCTTATAATCATCTTTGATTGTTGGGTATGAATTACTAATATTTATTCATGTGCATTTGCTTTTGGTTTGGATTGAATTGGTGAATATCTCAATTTTTAGTGTTTTGGGTACAAACTCTTAAAAATCCTAACTTTGATGTTTTGATCATGTTTTTGGTGATGAATAAAAGAGTTTATATGGCCGGGTAGTCGATGGACGTAAACCCTTAGTGCTATTGCATGACCGATTTGCAATTCGGAAGGGATTGGCATTCATTAGATAGGCGTGGGAGTGCTGGCAACAGGCTCCGGCCGGCCGAACTCAGGGTCCGGTCGACCGACCTGCTACCCAAGCACTTCCCTGGCTCTGGTTTGGGAGTGCAGGTTACAGGCTCCGGTCGACCGAAATCAGGGTCCGGTCGACCGACTTGGTAGCCAAGCACATCTTCCTCTGGTCCGGTCAACCGCACTCAGTGAGCCGGTTGACCGACCTGCTCCTGTTTGCCAATTATGCCTATATTGTCTATTTGTTTGAATTTCCAACTTTAATCGATTCGTGTTGTTTTCCTTTTGTTGTTATCATGTATTATCGACCTCGATGACATTTTCTTCGGGAATTTTCAGAAATATCCATTTTGGTGGATTTAATATCGATTTCTCTGGATTTTATTCACGTCTTCGAATGTGAATTTTTATGATTGATTGTTTCTACAATCACTTCTATGATTTGTCACTTTAAATATGAAGATTTTCTATACTAGTAGTAAATATCAAAACTCTTCCTTCAAATGATTTCAACACTATTTTATTACAAAGCTCGTTTTCTCAAACCGATTTCCAATCTATTAGTATATACAAACCTTTACATCACTCGTATAAGAAATCTATTTAAACGGCTTAGTAAAACAAGTGGTATGAAACACTTGCGTTTACTTCGTCGGTTAATTTTTGGAATTGTTCGATTGAATCTTTTGTGACAATATTCTAGTGGAGATCTATAATTTGTTCGCGAATATTTAAGTTAAGCTAGTGGTTACGGGACATAAAGCTAAACTCGTATATTTACTAGCTTATTGTAATTGACACTTCTGGATGATCGATAATGATCATTTTATGGTTTAGACTAGCAATGCGCGATGTCTCTTGATTCGGTTCATTGGACGTTACGCTTTACAACGTCGTTCCATTTTATTATGATTTGGTTCATCGGACGTTACGATGTACGACGTCGTTGTTCCGTTTCAATTGTGTTTTGGTTCATCGGACGTTAGGCTGTACGACGTCGTTGTTCCTTTTTTATTGTGTTTTGGTTCATCGGACGTTACGCTGTACGACGTCGTTGTTCCTTTTTTATTGTGTTTTGGTTCATCGGACGTTACGCTGCACGACGTCATTGTTCCTTTTTATTCTATTTTGGTTCATCGGACGTTAGGCTGTACGACGTCGTTGTTCCTATTTATTGTGTATCTGGATCATCGGACGTTACGCTGTTAGACGTCGATGCTTCGAACTATTTGACCTCTGGATTTCTAATGGTTGATTTCTTGAATTTATGTTTCACCAACTTTTATGATTGGCATTTTATGTATGTCATTTATTGTGGCTTGGTGAAGTAAATAATGAATATGATATTCTTTTTGATGTTATGAGATTCTTGAGATATCTGTATGATTTAGTTGATTTTCTATGTATGCTTGTCACAGTATGACATTTTTGGTTATCATACGTTTTGTTACATCTCTTCTTATATCTCATTTTATCTGATAATTATAGCTAGACTGATCCGTTTTTATCTTCTTCTTAAATAATACTCGGGTCAGACCGAGATTTTACAGGTGCTTCCAGTTGACTCCTTATCGGACCATCATCTGACTTTTGGTTAACTACTTAGATTAGTAGTTTTTGTTGTATACATTTGAGATTTAGACTCCTTGATGTAAACATATCCTTTTTTCTAGCACTTGTATCTATTCTTTTGTGATACTGTGGACCTTATTTGACCACTACTCTGATTTACACTTTCATGTGTTATATTCATATCTGTTTCCACCTTAGTGATATGAATTATCTGTGACTGATTTATGTTATGTTTATTTCTATATTTGTTTCCAAAGAATATATATAGCCACTGTGTAGTAGCTTTGAATTTGTGTCGGCATGTCGGATTTCCTCTTGAGATGAAAGGCATGTTATATTTTATCTGGCATATCGGTGCTCGCACAAAGCAATTACACGGATGGTCGCTCCTCAACAGCCTTATTCTCCGTGCTAGTTGACGGCATTAGCCTGTAGTGTCCTTGTTTAGCGTGGGTATAGAGGTGGGGCGTCACAGCTTGGTATCAGAGCCAAACTTCAGAACAATGTAGAATAATTTAACAAGGATCATCGTCCTAAGTCCATCTTAGGAGTCGTGCCTTAGGATTTAATTCGTGTCTTCGTACCATTTTATCCTATTTTCTTTTGTGATTCCTTGCTTTATCAATCATGATTGTTTGATATTCATTCTAAGAATAACCTTTTCTTCTTCTTTTCTTTCTTTCTTAAAGAAAAGAAATGGTTGGTTCTGGCAGTCCTAACGCTGGTCAATCCAATAGTCCTTCTCTGGATGGCATATTCATGTCGGCCTAACAACTTTTGGATCTTGTAAATAATCAAAGGTTTATCTGTGCTTTGGGTGAGAACCCCGAAAAGATTTTACCTTTGAAACTTGATGTTCCTTTCAATCAACTTGTGGATATCACTCTTCAACATGAAGAGGTTGGTAAAGGAAGTGTTTGTGATATTGGGACATCCAAGAAGAGGCATATTAAGTTCAAGAGCCTTAATCCCAATAAGAGAGTGAAGCAATCTACTTTTGTAGCAAAGACTCCAATCCCTAATCGTGGAGGATGCTACAATTGTAATTCTAAGGAACACTATGCGAGTATGTGTCCGAAACCCCATCCTTGTCGCTATTGTAAAAAACCAGGTCATCTTTTATATGCATGTCCCAAACTTTTGAACAAGAATATGAGAAAGATAAATATTGTGCAAGCCCCTAGCAACTCTTCTCTTGGCCAAGGTATTTTACATTCAATCCTTGATGCTATTGTTTTATTTCGTGATCTTCCTATTTGAGTTCTTTTTGATATGGGTTCCATCTCACTAATTTATTTCAAAAGAACTTGTTGATTATTTTTAAACATTTTTGGGCTTGAAGACTTCTTTGAGGACTGTGAATCCGGATGGGTCCGCAACACTCAGTTTTCTTTCTTTTGATGTCGAAATTATTTTATGTGATTTTTTTGTCCCAGTCGATTTTTTTACTTAGGCTTCGGTACTTATTTTTGGAAAGGATTGGCTTAATCATTGTGAAGCCACATCCTATATTTTCGAGTGAATTATTCATCTTCGACATTTTCAATTTGTTAAGCAGATTTCTATTTTCCTTTGTGATTTTGGTTCCAATTTGATGGCATCATTTTATTCGTTAAACTCGCCTGATGAGGAAAGTGTTATTTCTCTCATTCATGTAGTTTGAGAATTTTCTGGTATTTTTGAGCTTGCCTTAGGATGATCACCTAAGAAATATTTCGGGTAGTGTTAAGGTCTTTTCAGCTTGACCTTGCCATCGGTTTTTGTTAACGTTTAAAATCGAACGCTAACACCCCGGTGAATATTGAGATTGAGTGAAAGCACCACCCATGAACACGGGAACTAAAAACAAGTAGAAAAGTCACAGAGAAAGCAGAAAAGACAGCAGTTTTTATAGTGGTTCGGTTTCAGGTAAGCCTACGTCCACTTTAATCCTCTTTATTACTGAATCAATTACAACATTACAACAGTCTTCAATTACAATACTGATGAGACAAACAACTAGAACTTCGATGCAGAATAACTCTTTGAATCCATATTGATTGCGTTAGATTTCCACCTGAAGTTTGTTGAGATGCCTTTCCTATTTGAAGTGTCGAGTGAGTCGAGAATTCAGCAGAGTATCGACGATTAAAGAGATCGGCCAAAAGTCCTTCGAAAGTTGGAGATGGCAATGTATTTATAGAGGGTTTTAGGCAGAAAACATTACCAAGTCCTAAACCGTAACCGACCTAAGTTGGGTCGTGGACGACTCAAATTAAGTCGTGGGTCGGTTGCGACTTAACTGCTAGGTCGAGACTTCGGAAAGGCATCCTTGCTGAACTCTGGATATATCACAAGTCCTAAGCCGTGTACGAGTTAAGAGGCCGCATGCTAAGTAGCTGTATCGGACTTGCCTTCCTTTGCCTGGGTCGTGTACGACATAGCATAGGCCGTAAGTCGGTCGCGACTCAAGTATAGTTCATGATCTTGTCTGTGTCCTGAGCAGTTAGAGCGACAACCTCCTTGGATAGTTAGATCGGCATCTATCTTAGGCCAGCATCCATGTTAGGTCGGTAACCTACCTAAGCCTTGAGTCGGTATCCCCTTAAATCTTAAGTCGGCATTCATTAAGTCGGTAACCTTTAAGGCATTAGGCCGGTACCCATGTTAGGTCGGTAGCTATCTTAGGTTGTATCCTGTAGGTCTTAGGTCGGCATTCCTGTTTAGGCAGTTAGGTCGGTATCCATGTTAGGGCTTAGGCAGTTAAGTCGGCATCCATACTAGGTCGGCAACCTTTTGGGTCGGTAACTTTTAAGTCGCTGAGTCATGGCCGGGGCGGAGTTAACATTTGCCCCTCGAAGTATACGCCTAATGGTCAGGTTGTGTGCTTCGATATCCTTTAACACGTCCCCCTTTAGGTCGGTAAGCCGTACGCGACCTAATAGTTAGATCGTATGTGCCGCTTCAGGTACCTCCACTGCAAGGTATAAGTCACACATCTTCTTCTTCCTTTCTATTACTTACTCTCTTGCTTCATTATTCCATTAAAAAATTTCCCGAGCTCCAAAAGGCGATTTCATTCCAATCAATCACCGATAATCTTTGCTACTCATTGCGTAAGTGAACCTGCTCTTTTCTTGATCCCTTATTGTCATTGATTCACGAATTCCATCACTCAAACTTAAACCACCTCCTTGTATAATGCTTCATCACGAATCCCGTTATATCTATGGTTGATGAAGCTTAGGTTGCTCGGTTTGGCATTAAATGACCGGTGAGGCAATGAAGATGGTTTACTACTTCAGGCTAGTTGATTTTAATTTGCGTTAGGATTGCAAGGTGTTGAACTTGTAGTTATTTCGAACTGGTTTTATGGATGATCCGATAACATGAAACGGTATGAATGGAATGAGGGTTTTTTGTGGATAGAGCGGCTATCGGGCTAACTGGTCGAGTGGATTGAGATATCGGCCTGAAATCGACCCAGCAATTTTTGGGCGACCTATCTTTTGGCCGACCTAAGTCGAGACGATCTAAACCTTAGTTCGTGGACGAACTAGCACACGGGGAAATTTGCCGACCTAATACTTAAATCGTGGCCGAACTAGCACTTAGGAAAATTTGCCGACCTAATCCTTAAATCGTGGCCTAACTAGCACTTGGGGAATCTTGCACCACTTTTTGAACCAGAGCCTTTCTCCTTATCACTCCTCACGACCTAAAGAACCACCGATTTAAGGAATCAGAGAATTAATCTTAACTCGCGAGGGATTCCTTGGCTCGCGGCCGAGTTAACACTTGGATGCCCAACTCGAATTCTCACTTAAAAACATAATTCCAACTTGAATACTCAGCTTGATCTGTTGGACTGAACTACTTAAATCCTACATTGTTTTAACTTTGTTGCCTTATTTCACAGATCACATTAAATTATAGGCCAACAACCTGCTGAAAACAACAACCACAGAAAACCGAGGCGAATATATTGCCATTGACTGTCCACATCAAATGACAGATTAGTCGACATAGAGTAATCAACTTAAATACATTGTATGAAATGCTGTGAACCAATCAACTAAAATGAAATATTAATGCAAAGCATTGCTAACATGAACTGATTTGTTTGCATCAACATTACACTTGCATATTAAAACAACGAACCCTGGACTTTATAACTGACAAATACTCGCTAGTTTTTATTCCAGTTATATTTGCTTATTGCTTGATTGATTTTACACAACACTACACACATTTTAGGAAATGTGTACCTTCATGTTTGAATATCCAGTTGTTTGTGTAGAATGACTTCCCACCAAGAAGAAGAAGTGGTAGCTCAAGCAGGAGAGATCTTTCAGACAGATGTTCCTATAGAGAATCCTCTAGAGAGAACTTCGACTATCCAAACTCTGAGAGCGTTTATTCAGCTACGTACTCAATTTGGTTTTGCTGAAAGTGATGCCCTACTTCCCGGGCCAAATGATACTGCCGACAGTCCTCCACCCGGTTTTGTCGCAGTCAATCGTCAAATGTGCCTAAGCGGGGCGATTGCTCCCTTTAACGACTTCCTTCGAACCCTTCTCCTTCGGTTGACAATCTCTCCGTTCCAACTCCATCCTAATGTCTACGCCATCTTGATGGGATTGTGTGTTTTGTTTAGGAGAACTCTTGATCGCTTGTAAAGTTTTGAAGAAATTCGCTACTTATGCTCGTTTGCAAAGAGTAAAGACCATCCTTCCATTATTATTGTAAGAAGTGCTAGAAACCGCAAGTTTATTTCTGATCTTACCGAAAGTGTTCATGGATTTTTGAACCAATTTTTCTTTGCTCGCTGCCCCCCAAGGTTTTATGCCATCTGGAGAGTAGGAAGTAAGATTACCTATTTCTATTTTCTCCATTTTCAAACTTTTTCGAGATCCGTACTACCAATTGCAAATTTCATTCTTTGCTCTTTTCAGCACTTGGAGATCCAAGCCATAAGCAAGTTTTTGAAAGATTAAGTGTTGTGACTGCTAGAGAGAGAAATATAAAGTTTTTGTTGAGGGATGAATTTTTGCATCAGTATGGACTTTTAAACACTTCTCGCTCCACACACCCCCATGAGGTTGCAGACTCCCCACCTAAAGCATTAGATGCCCCAGCTTCCACTGACGAACCCATACCAAAAGAACCTGCCTCCGAGGCTTCTCTGGTGAAGTGCTCTACTACTGTCGATGTTGCGGGGTCGTCTGGCAAATTCGCACTTGCCCCAGTCATTGAGGATGAAGAGCCTCAGGGATCTCCCCAACATTCACAGAAATCTGGTGAAGAAGTCGGGAAGACAAGCCCTGTCAAGCAGAGCGGGGACGACACTTTCGAAGGGTTGAGCGACCTCTTTGTCACCTCACAGGATCTCTTTAAAGACGACCCTGTCACTACTAGGGTTTCTTCTTCAGTAGTGGAAGCGACTTCTTCTTTGCAACAAGCTCCGCCGACCCAAGAGTTGACGCTAACTACTACCCCCACGATTACTCCGCAATCGAAGAGTGGTTCGTAGTTTGATGCACGTAGTTTGCACATCACACACACTTAGAACCTATCGACACTTTCATGCACCTAATTCTTTGTACTTTCAAGATTCTAAAGTCACGCTTCTTTTCTCTGAAGACTTTTAAGACTTGTTTTTTTTTTAAATTTCAGATTCTCCGATGGGACGCAACAGCGCTACGGGTGGCGTAGTCAATATGACTATAGGCGCTACCTTCCCGTTCACAGAGAAACCGACGAAGAGAGAGCCGCTCGAAAGGCTCAGGAGAGGAGGGCTCAAGAAGAGCGTTATGAGAGAAAAGAAAGGGAGGAGCACCATGATTCTTCCTAGAGAGGTGACGACTCTCACAAAAGAAAGTCGCATGATGATCGGGGAAAAAGCCATATAGTTGAGGACCCAAGCAAGCGTGCCCGGCATGGTGAGAAGCATGCATCTACAACTCCTGAAAAGGCCACTACACCCGTTTCACTCGACATTCCTTCCGGCTCTCCTACTCTCGGGAAGACAGACATTCAAGCAATAGTTAACAGGCCTAAATTTCAAATTGGACCAGGCCCAGCCACTCTGCAAAGCCGGTTTTCACAATGGTGCTTAAAGGGGGTTCGCTTCGATCTCGACTTAGTTCCACTTGACAAGCCTGCCATGCTGCGAAATCTCGATGCCGTCAGACTTGATATTGAAAGAATGTCGGGCTAGCAAAAGCTTGTTGACGAGCTCCAAAGGGTAAACCGTGCGAATCTCGAGGCCATGCTTACTATGGAAAATGACAAAGCTGAATGGAAAAAGGTTCTTGAGCAGCATGATACCGAGATGAGGAGCATCACTACTTATAATGAAGAGCTTGAAGTGAAAGTCGAAAAGCTTAAAAAAGAGCTCGCCACTTCTTCTACTTCCTACACTCAAAAAGAAGAAGTGCTTTAGAAACAAGTGAGAGATGCTCATGCCAGCCAAAGAGACGCCGAAGACAGGCTCGACGTGCAAAAAAGAATCAATGAGGGCTATATTGCTGATATTGCAGAGCTTCGGAAGAAAACCGACTCTCAAGAGGCGGAGATCGAAATGCTTAAGCTTCAACTCTCTAAAGCTGAAAGAGAGCGTGATGAAGCCGTTGCCGGTAAAATTGCAGCTGAAGAATCTCATGAGGCAACGAAGGCCAGCATCAGCTCGACATTATTTGACTTCTACCTGCATAGCATCTTGGGGCGCGGTAGTCTCGCCTTTCTAGGTCCAAAATATGAAATTACTCTGGCTTAGGTGTGGGAGGCCGCACTTGATATGCTTGGTGCTAAAGGTGCTGGCTACGTCGAATCAGATCTTGAGGAGCATTACTTGGATGACGAAGCTCACGCCGCTCCCGCCCGGGGAAAAGAACAACTTGCGAAATTAAGAGCTGAAATGGAAGAAGGAGAACGTTTAGGAAAAACTACTTCAACTGATCCAGTTCAGCCTTCACCTTCGGCCGAAATCGACATTGTCGGCTCCAGTTCTCATTCTCCATCCCTGGATAAAGTTACAACTGAGATCACAAGCATACAGGGTGGAGATGAAGGCGAAGAGAGCGCCGAAGCACAGGCTTATGAGGCTGATATCAGGAAGCCGACTTCACCAGGTAACTCTACTATTAATCTTGCCCAAGTAGACTGCTCATTTGCTTCTTATGAGTTTGATGAGCTTCTTGACTATTTCCTGAACCTTAACGAGCCTTTATCTCCTCTCTTTACCGACTTTAACTTCTTTTCTTCTGTAGAGAAAGTGTCGAGCATCATTCAGACTCCCCTTCCTCCAATTATTCCTCCTCCGCCTCTCTAGGTCACTCCTCCATCCGCCTCTCAACCCAGGTCACAAGAGGAGCAAATAGAGGCTCTCCGAAACTTAGATGATCCTAATGCTTCACAGGAACACGGGGAAGAAGGGCTTGGAGAAGGCAATGAGTCCCCGGAGCGAACCATTTTTGATAACATAAAATTGTCTGCTCTTGTTACTCCGGGAAGTGAGTCTTCTTCAAGGAGGAGGAGGAAGCGTGTCACTTCCAAGAAGAAAAGGAAAGACATTCTTATTTCTGAAGAGGAAGCTAAGGTTGATCTGGAAGTAACCCTCTCTCCTTCATCCCCGATTCTCCCAAGCCGTCCTGAAAAGCTGCCTATTAGGTCAGGTGACGGCTCTAAAGGTGGTGGCAAGAAGAAGTAACGGGCCCTGCTTCCCTTTATTTTTACTTTTTGCTTTTTGCATGTATTGACCGGAGATTGTGCGAGTACCGACCTCCGCTTTTCTTTTTATTTTGAAACCTGTACCTGTACAAATTTTGACAGTATTGAATAAAATGATTCTTTTTGTTTGTACAAACTTCTATCTATATTTGAGAATACATTTACTATTCATTTTTGTACAAGCTTCTTTATATGATATTGTAGTGAGCTCGTGGTATGTTGTTCAAGCGTAATTTTTACCAATGTAGTTATACCATGTTGCCCCTATACCATAAGCTCGTTGCAATTTTATACTTTGACGGGACTTGTACTCTTATTTTATGGAGAATAATTATTCCATACTTGGAGGAATATTATTTTGTTCAAAATAGAGTACAGCTCCCTCCATATGAGTTTCTACGCTTCAACCTTCGAAGATATCACTTTTTCTTTTGTGCATACACACATTTTTACCAAGTGAATTCTCCTATGTGGTAAAGCGGGCCTCTGAAGGCCACTTTAACTTCTTTTTGAGGAAGAGTATTTTCCAGAATAGATGAACCATTCTTCCTTTGAGAGCTAAAGTATGCCTTTGAAGAGGGCTTCTTTTTTTTTACTGCGCCTCGGTGAAGGGCTTTCTGATCTTTACTTTGCATTTCTGATGCAATGCTTCTTTGGAAAGTTGTACCTCTGAGGAGAGCTTTTTCACGTTTCAACACTTGGAAGTTTTATTTCAATCTCGGTGAAACGTGTGCCTCCGAAGAGTTGTGCCTCCGAGGAGGGCTTTCCATGTTTCAACACTTGGAAGTTTTATTTCAATCTCGGTGAAACGTGTGCCTCCGAAGAGGTCTTTCTGTTTGATTGTTCCTCTGGGAAGAGGTCTTTATGTTTGATTGCGCCTCTGGGAAGAGGTCTTTTTGTTTCTGCCTCTTGGGAGAGGCTCTTACTTTTTCCCTGTTCGTTGGGAAGAGGGCCTCAGAAGAGGGCTTTTCACATTTCGACTCACGGGAGTGTATCACCGATCACGGTGAAATGTGTGCCTCTGAGTAGGGCTTTTGCCTGGAAGTTTGGAGTTTCTTTCTCTCAGTTGGACGGATTCACGGGAGTGTATGACTAATCAGTCCGCAACTTTATGTCGGGAAAGAATTCTCTTTTTCTGGTTAGGCCCGCTTGAGGACTTTTAGCATTTCAACTGTGGTGAAATGGGCCTCCGAAGAGGGCTTTTCACGTTTCAACACTTGGAAGTTTTATTTCAATCTCGGTGAAACGTGTGCCTCTGAGTAGGGCTTTTGCCTGGACGTTTGAAGTTTCTTTCTCTCAGTTGGACGAATTCACGGGAGTGTATCACCGATCAGTCCGCAACTTTATGTCGAGAAAGAACTCTCTCTTTTTGGTTAGGCCCACTCGAGGTCTTTATCCTCCGAAGAGTTGTGCCTCTAAAGAGGGCTTGTGCCTCCGAAGAGGTCTTTTGCTGTTTGATGCTTGCTCGCCCATGTCTCTTTGCCATTTATTCATGTCGGCGATCCCCGTTATCTTTTCCAAGTATCATCCCTTTTTAGTTGCCAATAATTTCCCTTATCCAAAGAAATATACTTCATAGTTAAGCGAGTTGGTGGTGGTAGACAGAGGCTATTTAACTGGATGCTCGTTTGTACAAACATTCGCAGTTAGTTAGAAATGGTCCACTTCCATCCACATTGCTAACTTTTGTTCGAAGCACTTCTTTTGTAGGATTTGAGTATGGAAATTTTGAATGGTTTAGCGTTTGCTTGCTGGGTGATGTCGGAGATCGCTTGGTCTTGCGATGGGTAAGCTTTGTTTTTATGGCCTGCATTATTAAATCGACATTTTAGTAACATAATTAACGTATTTTATATGTCGAAGTAAAACAAAGCAGTTTATAATAGTAGAGAACACAAGATTTATAGTGGTTCGGCCAAAAGCTGGGCCTACATCCACTTTATAGCTTTTCATTATTCGCTTGCTTTACAATTGCTTTCAGTACAAGAATCATATATTCGTAATTCTTTTACAACATTTCAGCAAAGCTTTTAGGTAAAATATGGACGCAAATGATTGCTGTTCCAAGCTCTTGGGATTGGTTCTTCTTCGACAGTTGTGAGTTTGAATGTGCCATCAAGAAGTTTCGTGCCTATAACATATGGCCCTTCCCAGTTTGGCCCAAACACACCTATGGCTGTCATAATTCTCTTCAGGACTAAGTCCCCAACTTCAATGCTGCGTTGACGAACTTTGGAATTGAAGTGCCTGGCTATTCTTTGCTGGTGAGCTGCAATTCTAAGCCTAGCCTCTTCTCTTCTTTCATCGAGGAGGTCAAGTGCTTCCAATTGCAATTTTTCATTCTCATCTTGATCAAAATGGATCCTTCTGTGTGAAGGGACTTCAGTTTCCACTGGAACCATTGCTTCTGATCCGTATGTCAATGAAAATGGGGTATGCCCAGTCGCAGTTTTGTGGGTGGTTCTGTATGCCCATAGTGCAAGCGGTAATTTATCGACCCAACCGCCTTTTGCGTTTTCCAGCTGCTTTTTTATGGTTGATTTGATGATTTTGTTTACTGCTTCCGCTTGCCCGTTTGCCTGCGGATGTGCCACTGCTGAGAAGCTTTTTCGGATCTTGAATCGTTTGCAGAAATCTTGGAACTCCTTACTTTCAAACTGAGTACCATTGTCTGTGATTATCTTTTGAGGCACACCATACCTGCAAATGATATTTTTAGTCACAAAACTTATCATTTTCTTAGAGGTAATAGTAGCCAATGGTTCAGCTTCAGCCCATTTAGTGAAGTAATCAACAGCAACGATATCACATTTAATCCCCGATTTGGCAGTCGGCAAAGGCCCAATGAGATCTATTCCCCAGATGGCAAACGACCATTGACTGACTATTTGAGTTAGCTCAGCAGAAGGTTCTCTAGGAATTTTAGCGAATCTCTGGCATTTATCACACTTTTGGGAATAGTCAGCAGCATCCTGATTAATTTCTGGCCAAAAGTATCCATAACGGAGGATTTTCTTTGCTAAAGTTTGACCACCTGTATGATCCCCACATTCCCCTCCGTGTACTTCAGTCAGAATTGTCTTATCTTCCTCCTTTGTCACGCATCGGAGTAATGGCATTGAAAATCCTCGTCTGTACAAATGACCATCTTGAACTATATATCTGGAGGCTTTCCTCATCAGCTTCTGTCGTTCTTTTGAACTTTCTGGCAAAGAACCTTTGAGTAAATATTCAAGTATCGGAGCCATCCATGATTCTTGCTCTTGGGATACATTCATAATCCAATCAACATCCATTTCATCTGTGCTTGGAGCTGACAAGACTTCGACGGGAACTAATCCCAATAGTTGAGCTTCACCAGTACTTGAATACTTTGCGAGAGAATCCGCCTTCATGTTCTCTTCTCAGGGTATATGGTTTATTAAATAACGGTCAAAATTTTGAAGAAGCTCCCAGGCTTTTGATAAATAGGCGGGTAGATTCCCTCCTTTAGCTTGAAATTCCTTCTTGACTTGGCAGACAATAAGTTGAGAATCACTGAAGATCTGCAATGCCTTATGTTTAGTTCTTTAGCGATCCTCAAACCAGCAATGAGGGCTTCGTATTCTGCTTCATTATTTGTC
The DNA here is from genome assembly GCA_030765085.1 of Allium cepa. Lineage (NCBI taxonomy): Eukaryota > Viridiplantae > Streptophyta > Magnoliopsida > Asparagales > Amaryllidaceae > Allium > Allium cepa. The sequence goes on along the minus strand of CM060937.1, from coordinate 789,318,660 downwards.
GAAGGAAATTCTAGTCTCAGTGCATAACATAGCGATCGCCCTTCTGGGGTTTCAAGGACAACCCCTGCTCCGGAACAGTAATCATTTCTTGCGCCATCGATATACAATTTCCATTGGATTGGGACGTTATCAGTAACTTCTTCCTCACTATCACCTTTATCCGTACATTCTGCGATGAAATCTGCTAAAGCTTGTCTATTGATTGCTTTCCGGGGATGATAAGTGATGTCATATTGGCTGAGTTCAATATTCCATTTCAAAAGACGGCCCGTAGTCTCAGGACGGAATAGGACTTGCTTTAGAGGTTGATCAGTGAGGACTTTGATGGGATGAGCTTGGAAATACGGCCTCAATTTTCTTGATGCGATCAATAAACAATAGGCGAGCTTTTCCAACCTCGAATAGTTCATCTCTGCCCCAGTGAATCTTTTGCTGATATAATAGACTGGTCGTTGAATCCTTGTGTCTTCCCGTACCAACACTACACTAAGAGCATGAGATGAAATTGCCAAATATACGAAGTGATCTTCACCATTGTCAGGATTTGAAAGTATTGGAGGCACTTCCATATGACGAACCAACTCATCGAATGCCTTCTGACATTAAGGAGTCCACTCAAAGTTTTTTCTTCCTTTCTTCAGAGCATCAAAGAATGTAATGCATTTGTCAGTGGCTTTCGAAATGAACCGACTCAAGGCAGCAACCTTTCCATTGAGACTTTGCAATTCCTTCTTCGTTCTAGGAGCCTTGACCTCTCTCAGGGCAGTGATCTGAGCTGGATTAGGTTCAATGCCCCTAGCACTAACAATGAAACCCAAAAACTTTTCGGACTCCACTCCAAATGAACGTTTCAAGGGATTAAGCTTCATTCTGTACTTTCGGAGTACTGCGAACATCTCTACCAAGTGATTCATGTGGTCCACTGCTTTCTTAGACTTCACTAGCATGTCATCAACATAAACTTCCATTGTCTTGCCAATCTGTGGTTTAAACATGGCATTAACAAGCCTTTGGTAAATTGCCCCTGCATTCTTGAGTCCGAAAGGCATGACCTTGTAGCAGTAGAGTCCAACATCTGTGATGAAGCTTGTGTCCTCTTAATCTGGCTGATGCATCATAATCTGATTATATCCGTAGTATGCATCCATAAAAAATAACAATTCATGCCCTGCCGTCCCATCCACCAACTGATTGATCCTGGGCAGCGGGAAACAGTCTTTGGGCAGGCTTTGTTCAGATCTGAAAAGTCAATGCATAATCTCCATTTTCCGTTAGCTTTTTTAACCAGCACTGGATTTGATGCCCAATTTGGATAAGTAGATTCTCTGATGAAGCCGTTCTCCATGAGCCGATCCACTTCTTCTTTTAATGCAGCTGTCCTCTTAGGACCCTGGGTTCTTCTTTTCTGTTTCACGGGTGTAAACTTTGGATCAATGTTCAGAGTGTGTACTGCAATCTCTGGGGATATTCCACACATGTCAGCATGAGTCCAAGCGAATACATCCAAATTTGCCTTCAAAAACGAAATCAGAACATTCCGAACCGTTGTGTTGAGTTGTGAACCCACATTCAACACTTTGTTCGGGTCCTTTGGGTCAACAGATACCAGCACTATTACCTCTACTGGTACTATCCTATTCTTCCCTGCACTGGCTTTCCTTGGATCCATCTCTCTTCGTGCGGCACTACATTCACCAGTGCAGGGTCCACCCTTTAATTGCTACAAGGTTGGTTCTTTAGTGCGGACTGGAGCCGCCGCACCTTTTCCCATCTCTCTTTTCCTTGATTCACGCAACTCTGTAAGATAACATTCTCGCCCCGCATCTTGGTCTTCTTTGATCACGCCAACTCCATTATCCATGGGGAATTTTATAGTCAGACACCAGGGGCAAGAACAGCTTTAAAGGCAGCAAGAGTTGGTCGGCCTAAAAAGGCATTGTAGGCAGAGAATTCTTCAACAATTATAAAGGTTTGCTTTCGAGCCACCTTCCTCAGTCGCTTTCCAAGTTCTACAAACAAATCTATGGTCCCAATCGACTGTTTGGGTTCTCCAGCAAACCCAGCAATCTTAAGTGATGAAGCTTGAACGTCAGCTATTGGAATTTTCATTTGATCAAAGGTCTTCTTGAAGAGAATGTTGCATGAAGCTCCGCAATCAACTAGAACTCTTCTCACAGTAGCCGGCCCAATACCAGCGGATATGACCAGAGGATCTATGGTAGGAGCCTCGATACCCAAAGAATCTCTGGCACTGAATATAATATTATCTATGGAAGTCTTTTGTTGCTTTAAAGGCGCATCATTCTCTAAAACAAAAACATTCTCTTCAGCTGGTACATGCCTCAAGGCCCAGGCATACCTTTCTATCTCGCCCCAGCTTTTGCCTGCTGGGTGAGGCCCTCCAGTTATTATATTGATGACAGGTCTTTCCAATTCATGCTCTACGACCTTCTCACTTTAGCCAGGACGGTGAGTGGGAACTTGTTGTCCTTGAGTTGACGAAGCTGGGGCATTTCTACTCCTTTTCACATACTGTTGGAGCTCGTTCTCTTTCAAAAGTTGTTCAATTACTTCTTTCAACTGACGGCATTTGTTGGTGTCATGGCCGGGCTGGTTGTGGAACCGGTAGAACCTTCCACTCTTCTCTATCTTATTTCCCACTCTCATTTTAGGCGGTGTCGGATAATTGACATCATCCTTGGTTGCAAAAAAGATGTTCTCAAGGGTATCGGTCGAGGGCGTGAAATTGAAAGGACGGCCTTTCTTTGCATCTCCCTGTTTCTTTCCACCATCATTTCCCCTTTTCCGAGTGTTAGGCTCTTTCTTGTTTGAAGCAGCACCATTGTTCCCGGCTTCCACCGATACCACCTTAGCCGGTGTTTGGAGGCTCTCCAAGCGCATGAATTCATCCGCTTTCTTGTAGAATTTGTCAAGTGAGTTTGGTTCTTTCATTTTCAACCATTTTCCAAATTCACTCGATTTGTCAATTGGCCTCATCAAGTATGTTAGGACCATGTGTGGCTCAGCATTATCTACCTCGGCCAATGCTATGTTAAAACGATTTAAAAATGATCTGATAGATTCTCTCGAATTTTGCTCTAGACTTGACAGTGAAATAATATCCTTTGCTTTAGAAGCATACAATCGAAATTGCTCCTTGAATTTCCTGGTCAAATCGGAGAATTGATCAATGGACCTGACTGGCAGCTTTGTAAACCACAATAGAGCAATACCTTCAAGATATACGGGGAAATATTGACATTTGATTTCATCAGACGCTCTAGCACCCGTCATATGCCAGTCGTATTTATACAGAAACTCGTTAGGATCACTCGTCCCCTTGTAAGCCGGAATAGTAGGGGGAACGAATTTCCTTGGGAACTCTGCCTTCAAGATCTTTTCAGTAAATGGACTTTTGCTTGGAGCAAAACCCCACTCTTTCTCATATTCATCTCTTCGCATATTTTCCTTCATGATTTGACGAACCATACCCGAAAAACACTCTTCATCATTTAGAGGCTCTGGAGGGCACACATCAGCCACTCTCTCTGAATTCTATCTTGATAATCGTTCACGGAGGGTCGCCTGCGGCCATGATCCTCCAGCTTGAGGAGGAATCCTTTCTACAGGGTCTGCGGCTTTTTGAGAAATGTTCCCTTCAACATCCTGAACTCCCATAGTAGGGTTCCCATCATTATTAACCGGTTGACGATTTGCTCCTAGCAGATCATTCAACTTACATAAGATTAGGGCATTCTGGGCTTCCAACTGCGCATTCTGAGCATTCAATTGTTGATTCAACCCCAAAACTACGGCGTCCAATTCTGCTCGCGTAACTCCAACAGTTGGAGCTTCTTGACTTGAAGGAGGAGAGGTAGCAGTATTCTGTTGAACATTGTCGGATCTTACAGAACTTCGTTTTCTCTCAGGAGCCATTATTTCCAATAAACTTCTGGTTTTAAAAGAAATCCTTTCAACAGACCTTTGCGGTGCAATGATGGAAGAATCCTGAGTTGGGTTCTCAGTGAAAGCACCAAAAATGTTAACGTTTAAAATCGAACGCTAACACCCTGGTGAATATTGAGATTGAGTGAAAGCACCACCCGTGAACACGGGAACTAAAAACAAGAAGAAAAGTCACAGAGAAAGGAGAAAAGACAACAATTTTTATAGTGGTTCGGCTTCAGGTAAGCCTACGTCCACTTTAATCCTCTTTATTACTGAATCAGTTACAACTTTACAACAGTCTTCAATTACAATACTGATGAGACAAACAACTAGAACTTCGATGCAGAAGAACTCTTTGAATCCATGTTGATTGCGTTAGATTTCCTCCTGAAGTTTGTTGAGATGCCTTTCGTATTTGAAGTGTCGAGTGAGTCGAGAATTCAGCTGAGTATCGGCGCTTAAAGAGATCGGCCAAAAGTCCTTCGAAAGTTGGAGATGGCAATGTATTTATAGAGGGTTCTAGGCAGAAAACATTACCAAGTCCTAAACCGTAACCGACCTAAGTTGGGTCATGGACGACTCAAATTAAGTCGTGGGTCGGTTGCGACTTAACTACTAGGTCGAGACTTCGGAAAGGCATCTTTGCTGAACTCTGGATATATCACATGTCCTAAGCCGTGTACGAGTTAAGAGCCCGCGTGCTAAGTAGCTATATCGGACTTGCCTTCCTTTGCCTGGGTCGTCTACGACTTAGCATAGGCCGTAAGTCGGTCGCGACTCAAGTATAGTTCGTGATCTTGTCCCTGTCCTGAGCAGTTAGAGCGGCAACCTCCTTGAATAGTTAGATCGACATCTATCTTAGGCCAGCATCCATGTTATGTCAGTAACCTACCTAAGCCTTGAGTCGGTATCCCCTTAAATCTTAAGTCGGCATTCATTAAGTTGGTAACCTTTAAGGCATTAGGCCGGTACCCATGTTAGGTCGGTAGCTATCTTAGGTCGTATCCTGTAGGTCTTAGGTCGGCATTCCTGTTTAGGCAGTTAGGTCGGTATCCATGTTAGTGCTTAGGCAGTTAGGTAGACATCCATACTAGGTCGGCAACCTTTTGGGTCGGTAACTTTTAAGTCGCTGAGTCATGGCCGGGGCGGAGTTAACAGTTTTCATTAGCTACGAGTTGTGGAAGTTAGCATTCCACTTACCGCATTCCGCACTCGTTACGATTCTTATGAATAACTTAGTATCTCATTCAGTTTGTCTAGCTTATTTCATCCATTTTATAAGTCGAATATTCCATGAGTATTTCGATGAGGCCATACTTGTATTTATTGATTTTGGATGAAAATAGCAATTTAAAAAATTTTATAAATATTTTTCTTCAAAATTTATTTATAAGTATAATTGGATTTTGTTCTTGAACGAGCAAAGAATATTCTTAAAAAAAATTAAGAGACATTTTGGTCATATAGAATATGATTTTGTGATTGTATTGCCCATTGAGTGCTTTAAGAATTTTGGTCGATGCGCTTGATCAACGTTATCGATAGGAATCTCCTAAACGCTTTAATGAGACAAACAAACACAGTAAAATTCACTTTAAATAAGTAAAATTTTCTAAAAAGAAGATTACATAAGTTAATTGTAATTTTGAAAGGTTTATCTTTTTGGGAAAGAAGATTATTTAAAAGAAATTCTTTCTTTTCGATACTCTTATTCTTGTGATTCCCGAAGGGGAACCAGGACTTTATCCTTTGTACTAATGCCAATGTATTGGTTTGGATGCCGTTCTCTTGCAAAAGAGAACGTGCTATCACTTGTGCTTCTAAATCATTATAGCTTATTGAGACTAGATATGCCACTCATGATCTAGTGCTCGCGGCTATTGTTTTTACTTTTAGAATTTGGCATCATCATTTTTGGATGAGAAATTGTATCTCTACCCTGATCATAAATCTTTGGAATATTTATTTTCTCATAAGGAACTTAATGTTAGCTAGTGTTCCTTGCATCTTATGATCTTAATATTCTTTGTATACTCCCAGAAGGGGAAATCATGTTGCCAATGCCCTTAATTGTAAGCAACCAGTGGTTGTCTTTTTGATGATGTCCGAATGGAATGGTCTTTTATCAAGTTCATCGGACGTTTCAATGTACTTCATTTTATTGAGCTTCATCTCATTTCTTTTATGGACTAGCGTCCGATGTTCTTTTATAGTGTTCGGTTCATCGGATGTACCCTTTTTGAACTACATCAATGTCCCGACTTTTTGGTTCATTCGACGTGCTATTGTACCACGCCATTGTTCCAAGTTATTCTAGTTTCTAGTTTCTCGGGCCTACCTTTATTGTGCTGCACCCACTCAATTTTCTGCTATTCATGACGCTTTCTCACGTCTTTCAACTATGGAAATGCTTTTGGGGTACCGATTTTTATTCTTGGTTCCGGTATTGTTGAAGAAATTAAAGTTTCACCTAATTTGGCTGATGAGCAACATACTCTCTTGTGCTCTTTAGGGTGAACTTCTTATTTCAAATTTTCTTTTGTGTTGATATGCTTTTATGGTTGTTACTATTTATTTTCTTCTTAAGTATTGCGAGGACGTAATTTCTTTAAGGATGGGAGTCTGTAACAACCCGCATATTTATCAATTTTATATTTAAATATTAACCATTAGTCGGATCATAGTCCGAAAACCTACTTTTAGCAAACAGTCGAATTGGGACTCGAGACCCCTTCCATTTAGTTCAAAATGTCGTTTGCAACCTTTTTGAGTATAAGCTTCGATATGTTTGGAGTACGTTGATTTTTGCTACCTTTTCAATAGGGCTTTGGGTTTGGGTTCAGCCAATTTGCCCAATTCTGGTTATATCAACCCAACCCCTCTCCACTTCTCTTCATTTATTCCTCATTTCCTTACTCTCTCAAGCTCAAGAGAAAAATGGGGGAAAAGATTGGAAATTAGAAAATTCTAAGCCCTAGTTTCCATTTCAAATCAAGTTCTAGATCCAAATTCAAAAGGAAGCATTGGTAAGTATTATCTTCATCTTCTCCAACTCCTTCTCTCTTGAATTTCAAAAATTCCTAAACCTAACTTTGGGAATGTTCTTCATTTGAGCTTAGGTTCAAGCTCATTTGAGTTGTGTTGAAGCGTGGTTGATTCTTCCTTTGCTTTCAAGCTTCTCCTTCATTGATTTTGTGAAAAGGTGAGATTTTTATCTCACACCTATGCTTATAATCATCTTTGATTGTTGGGTATGAATTCCTAAAACGTATTCATGTGAATTTGCTTTTGGTTTGGATTGAATTGGTGAATATCTCAATTTTTAGTGTTTTGGGTTCAAACTCTTAAAAATCCTAACTTTGATGTTTTGATCATGTTTTTGGTGATGAACCGTAGAGTTTATATGGTCGGGTAGTCCATGGGCGTAATCCCTTAGTGTCGTTGCTCGACCGATTGCAATTCGGAAGGGATTGACATTCAATAGATAGGTGTAGGAGTGCTGGTAACAGGCTCCGGTCGGCCGAACTCATGGTCTGGACGACCGACCTACTACCCGAGCACTTCCCTGCCTTGGTTTGGGAGTGCAGGTTACAGGCTCCGGTCTACCAAACTCAGGGTCCGGTCGAACGAACTGCTACCCAAGCACATCTGCCTCTAGTCCGGTCAACCGAACTCAGTGAGCCGGTTGATCGACCTGCTCCTATTTGCCAATTATGCCTATATTGTCTATTTGTTTGAATTACCAACTTTAATCGATTCGTGTTGTTTCCCTTTTGTTGTTATCATTTATTATCGACTTTGATGACATTTTCTTCGGGAATTTTCGAAAATACCCATTTTGATGGATTTGATATCGATTTCTTTGGATTTTATTCACGTCTTCGAATGTGAATTTTTATGATTGATTGTTTCTACAATCACTTCTATGATTTGTCACTTTAAATATAAAGGTTTTCTATACTAGTAGTAAATATCGAAACTCTTTCTTCAAATGATTTCAACACTATTTTATTACAAAGCTCGTTTTCTCAAACCGATTTCCGATCTATTAGTATATACAAAATTTACCTCACTCGTACGAGAAATCTATTTAAATGGCTTAGTAAAACAAGTGGTATGAAATGCTTGCGTTTACTTCGTCGGTTATTTTTTGGACTTGTTCGATTGAATCTTTTGTGACAATTTTCTAGTGGAGATCTACAATTTGTTCGCAACTATTTAAGTTAAGCTAGTGGTTATGGGACATAAAGCTAAACTCATATATTTACTAGTTTATTGTAATTGACACTTCTGGATGATCGATAGACTAGCAATGCGCGATGTCTCCTGATTCGGTTCATCGGACGTTACGCTGTACGACGTCGTCTTTCCATTTTATTATGATTTGTTTCATCGAACGTTACGATGTACGACGTCGTTGTTCCATTTTGCTGTGCGTTGGTTCATCGTACGTTACGCTGTACGACGTCGTTCATCCTTTTTATTGTGCTTTGGTTCATCGGACGTTACGCTGTACGACGTCTTTGTTCCGTTTCAATTGTGTTTTGGTTCATCGGACGTTACGCTGTACGGCGTCGTTGTTCCTTTTTATTGTGTTTTGGTTCATCGGACGTTACGCTGTACGACGTCGTTGTTCCTTTTTATTCTGTTTTGGTTCATCGGACGTTACGCTGTACGACGTCGTTGTTCCTATTTATTGTGTTTCTGGATCATCGGACGTTACGCTGTACGACGTCCATGCTCCGAACTATTTGACCTCTGGATTTCTAATGGTTGATTTCTAGAATTTATGTTCTACCAACTTTTACGATTGGCATTGATATGTATGTCATTTATTGTGGCTTGGTGAAGTAAATAAAGAATATGATATTCTTTTTGATGCTATGAGATTCTTGAGATATGTCGCAACCCGACTTTCCATTCCCAGAAAATCACCTCATGAATTAAGAAAGAAAGGGATAGAAAAGAGAATAGAAAGAAGAGAAGAAAGAAACAACACATCAGAATCTAACAGCGGAACGAATAATTTATATTAATAACATAAATAGTACATAGTTTACAACCATTATCAGAGTACACATATATACAACACATACTAGACAGTTATAAATACCTGTCTAGTTACAACTCAATACAGCAACTCAGAGAATACACAATGGAAAACTAGATATATCTACACGCAGAAGCCTCCTGCTCCATTGCTCCTCCACAATTCGTCAAAGCTAAACCCGGATCCTAACCTGAATTCCCTTGACTACTCATAAAAATTTGAGTACCCAAGAGTTTATGAAAACAAAATTAAACTCCGGGTAAGACATGGGTCTGGTGTGAGTAACAGGTTAAAGTTGCTTAACTTTCAAAAATCTTTTGAAAAGAAAGGTATCACGTAAGACTTCCCACACATAAACATGGAAAAGTTTTTACCTTACGCTAACCAAAACATTTGATAGGAAATCCGATGATATTATAATAGTGTCTAGGGTTTTCAAATAAATATGAAATAGCCGAAATTGTTACATCTATTAAATTCCAGCTACTAGCCACAAAAGTGGGTAATACAATCAAAACCGTTGGCACTTATTGGATTTTGGATTGCATCAATGGCAGGGCTACTGGGGTACCGCCCGTCACAGTACGTGGCCTAGATCAACGTACCGAGGATCACTTCCGACCCCCTGCAACACAAAGCCGGACCCATTCCTTACTGAATAGTTTCGAACAAGACAACCCCGTGGTTGTAGCTAGCAACCACCCACACAGCCGAATATAAAGGGACTTATAGACAGGGATCAATCTTGCTCTCCAGTGAGCGCGACCCACGAAGCTTTGCTGCACCTCCCCTATTTTAGCCATTCCCGGTTGATGAGGCTTGAGGCTACGATTACCTTTATAGGACATATCACTTAGAATGCCCATCGTCCACCTGACGATGTGCTGAAAGCATTCTATCCATACAAGTTCGTTCCGGGTTCGAACGAAACCGATGGCATTATCTCGTTACACTCATTTTGGAATCACCCTCAGAGTTAACGACAATAACCCTTGCACTTTAAACCACCATCTCGAATCTATAAGAACTTATTCCGTCAACTCATTACGGAATCACCCACAGAGTTATACTGACGCATAGCCCTTACACCTCGAGTCTTCACTCGCTCCAGTTTGATTCACGACCTAACGTTATTTACAATCGATGTGGTTTTCGGATATCCAAATATGGAAACCCGATCCCGGTCTCATCGAAAACCAAAGCGTTTCTTTTAAGGTCCAAGTTGTTTTAAAGGTTTTAAAACAATTCAATTACAGTATCTATATACACATAGGTAGATAACTTATAACCGATAATCAACATTATCAAATAACAAGTAATTCACATCATCAATATCAAACAGATATTCCACATAATATCATCACAATAGATATCTTACGGTATCATCTCAATACAATCAAACATCCATTCCACACAATATCATTTATCTCATTACTGAGATTTCAAAACATCCAAGACAATCAAGTTCAAACATTCATCCATAAGCAATGATTTACTCATCATCCTATAATTAATTTAAAATGAATTAAATTAACTATCTTTAGCTCTAATTAATTTAAAATAAATTAAATTAATCACCCATCTTTAATTAGTTTAAAATAAATTAAATTAGTTTCTTCATCAATTCAAATCTTCCTTACTTGATCATTTAATTGACTGCAATCAATTAATCATTCAAAATAAATTATCTTAATTAATCATTCTTGATTAATTACTTTCAATTACATTCATGTAATTATCCTTAATTAATTTCACAAATTAATTATCCTCAACTAAACAGTAATTAACCTTTAATTACTTTAATTAATTAATTAATCATAATTAATTATCTTAATCCTTAATTAATTACATTAATTAATTACCTTTAATTACCTATTATTGATTAATTAATCATAATTAATCATCTTTAATTAAAATAATTAATGATCCTTAATTATTAATTACTCCAAGTAATTAACTAATTTAATTACTATATTAAAAGAAATTAATTATCCTTAGATTAATTTCTTATTTAATTATTTGATTAATTACTAAATAATTAATCCAAATTAACTCATACTTAAACATCCCCTTAATTACAATGTGTAATTATTAAACAATTACTTAACTAAGTAATTTCCAAATTATTAATTACATAAAGTAATTATTCTTAACCCAAGTGTTTAAAATTAATTAAACTTAATTAATTAAAAATAAACAATCTCATTAAACTAAATTAATTACATTAAGTAATTAATTCCTAATTACTTTACTAAGTAATTGCACTCTAACCATTTACAATTGATTATTACTAAATTAATTAATCTAATTAATTATAAAAATTAACCATATTAATTAATTGTTAAATAATCCTGGTTAATGACCTTCATTAACCATCCTCAAATTATTTTATAAGGTAATTAACTTAAATTAATTACAATTTAAATTATCTTTAATCATTCATAAATTAAAGTTAATTATTAAATTAATTAACCTTAATTTAAAACTTAATTACATAATTAATATTCATTTATCATTAATTAATAACTTAATTAATAATCTTAATTCTAAATTGATTAATCATTAATCGATTATTAATTCCAAATTTAATTAATTAATTACATTAATTAATTAATCTTAATTACCTTATTAATTAAATCTAAAACATAATTCTTAATCAAATTTCAAAATAAAACATAACTTAATTATGTTTAAAACAATTTAATTTAAAACAAAGTACTTAAGAAATTACTTTTAAATTTAAAGTTAAATTCAAGTTTAAAACTTATCAAAGTTTTAAATAATTTAAAACTTTTTAAGTTGCAAATCAAAAAAATGCTACGGAAATTTTTAAAGTTAAAGTCATTTCAAAACTTTCAATAATTTAAATTTCCTTTTAATTTGAAACTTCAAATTTTAAATCTTCTTTAAAATTTAAACTTGAAATTCAAATTAAACTTTTGAATTTCCAGATTTAAATAACTTTAAATCTACTCACATTTTAAAAATCTTATTATCAAAATGTTTAAACTATCTTATAAACATGATATAGTTAATAAATTTTAAATTTTTAAACTTAAGTTTCTGTTTTAAAAACTGGAATTTAAAATCAAATGAGAATTTTAAACTTACATTTAAGTTTGAACTTAAATTTTACTCAAAACCATAACTGCAGTTTTTAAAAAGGTTTAAACCTAGATTTGCTGAAACAGAAAACAGGTTTCAATTCAAAACTGGAATTTAAATTCAAATTATTAATTCAAACTTGAATTAAATTTTAAACCTAAACTTTATTTAAAACCTATAACTACAGATTTTTAAATTTGAAACCCCAGATTTTAAAAGTTTAAAACCCAAATTATAAAAACAAACACAGTTTACCGTGTAACTGTAAACTACAGTTTAACCCGAGGAAACAAAGTCTTGCTTCGGGTTTTTCCCCATTTACTCTTAGTTTTTCCACCACCTACTTCGAGTCATTCACAGACCCTTCCCTGAAAACCCCCAAACTAAAACAGCTTACCAGTAAACATGTCGCTGTGCATATGCACGGCGACCACCACCTCTGACGACCTCCAGTGATGATCCATCAACTACCATAAACCCAAGTATACCCACATAAACCTTCAGTTCGAACAAAAGAACAAGAATTCAAAAATTCCCCTAATTTCCAAAACCTGTAAACAGAAAACAGGTTCTATGTCAAAAACCTGTCAATGGCCATTTCACCTTGCTCCGATCACTTGCAAATCCACCCTTCCGGCCTCGAGCTACTCTACACTTCCACTATACAATCCCCAAAAATCAGGTCACTCGATCCATCCATTATCTCTCACTAACACAACCTTTAACCCACCTGTTCAACTGGGGTTCAGTTCTAAAAAAAATCCAAAACTGCAATCATTCTAGCAAACTTTAATTTCTTCTCAGATTTTTCCAAGGATCTATGATCCATACTTAATAACACAGAAGAGTTCTAACATTCCTCAAGTTACAGATTGCAAGTATTGGCACAGATTTATATTTTTATTCAAGAACAAACTGTTTCTATTAATACTTACTTAAGTTTAGCTAACTTCAGACAGATAACATTTTATCAAATAAATATTATGATTCTAATCTAAAGTAAGCAAACAAATTTTAATTACTTAAAGACATATACTAACAAATTTTTTAACAGATTTTGGTGGATTCCTTTAAATAGAAGGATGAATTCAAACCCACATCATAGCATATTCAACAAGCATTCTCAAACATATTCCAGGATTTTATAAACACAAAAAAAATCACTAAATTATATCTAACATTAACATGCAACCTTCTATTTTTTTTTAAATTTAAAAATTTAAGTTACTCACCTTATTATGCAGAGCTTTGTTGAATTTTTTTTTTGAATTTGCACAAAACAACAGAAATGCAGGCTTATAAAAATGGAGGTGCTTCCTTTGTTGAATTCTGGGTGGAACTCCTGATGAAATGCCCATGATCACAACCTAATCACTTGCATGTAGGAAATAGATGATGCTGAGTTGATCATTGGTGGAGTATGCAGGTTCTCTGATTTGAGATTTGCAGATTGAAGATGGGTCAAATGCAGATTTTTTTTTAATACGATGATGATTCAGATTTGTTGTTGAATTTTTATGCATTTGTGAATGCAGATTTTAGGTATGCAGGTGAATTTGATGAGGAGTTTGTAAATGCAGAATTTTGATTGTGGATTGTTATATGCTGATTTCTTTGGATTTGAGAAAATGCAAATGCAATATGGAAATGAAGATGTAAGTTTAAACTAAATGTATTTCAGATTTATGAAATAAAAGAAAGATTTAAATTAATTTTAACACTTGTCCATTATTTCAACACTTGTCAATTTACTCTTTTAAAAATTCAACACATGTTAACCTTAAAAGTAGTTAATACTAATTACAAATTAATGTATGTTATATTAGCTTAAATTAAATTTGTTAGTTTATATTAATATGTGTATGAATTTATGAAGAAATAAGAACAACAATGTTTTACAAATTAATTTATACATATTAAAAATTAAGACAATCAAACAATATAAAATTTTATACCTTTTAAATTTAAATTCAACTAAATTCAAAATCAAATATTTTTCAAATCAAGTTATACATATAAATTTAATTTGAAATAAACATTACAAATCTTAATCAAAATTTATTTATAAAGACAATATAATATAAATATTGTTTTTATAAATATCTCCTTATTAAATAAAAATCATTTTACAAAATATTCATTTTATTAAGTCATAAAACATTTTATTGAATTTATTCTAAATTTAAAACAAAACCAATTTATCTAAAATATAAACCATATATTTATATTGTAAAATAGAAATCAATTTAATATTTAAAAGATAAAATAACCAATTCAAATATTTATTGAAGAAGATTATTAAATTTATCTGAATAATTATCATCAGAATATCAATATCAATTTAATTTTAACTACATATTATTAAATTGATATTGTTAAAAATTCCGGGATGTTACAATCCTTCCCCCTTAAAAGAATTTCGTCCTCGAAATTTAAAACAAAGGTAATTTAATAATCTTATTAAATTTTAACCATAAGCATATATCAAACATATGCAAACAACCGCAACAACCAATTCAACCAATCAAACAAATCTAATTATTCAGACAAATTCTGAATAAAATTTCTATCGAGTTTCCCCAGGTGTATATATATATCCACCGGGATACTCGCTCTAGAGAATCCAAACAATAATACTATGAAGCTGCAAGGCTCCTATACAACTATATCTATAACACTAGACAAGATATCAGACTACAGACGAGTCTGACTCAACAACTAAAACTCTAGAACTGCTGGTTCTACAACCAGAGATAGATCATACACGTACTTGCTCAGAGATACGTGAAACTCATCGAATCCCAGTTATCCAAACTGGCAATTCAATCCTGTAGATCAACCACTTACTCTCCAAAATACAGAAAAGATCCAAAACACTTCAGAGCCAGCTTCTCAGACCTACCCAAACTTATAGCTCACTTTTGATCAGAGAGAACTTATCCAAAAATTAAATCTCCGACTTCAGAGTCCAAATCCCTCCGACTCTTATCCACAAAACTCTTCAGACAATCCTGAGCTGAACACAAACTTACTGATCAGCTCAACTTTCGCTGATGCTTCTAGAAACAAACTAGACCAATAAACTCAACAAAATGATCTCCTCAAGATCAAGCAAAACCAAGAACTCAAACTCAACTCCTCAACATCAGAAGACAACAACTCCTTCTGTCCTGAAAAAGAAAAGCGGATACACTCCCCAACTACTCCCGCTGCACAACTCTGATCCGAAGTAGAAGAGAATGCTGAAGAAGAACACCATAACAGGACAACGCACTCAGAGATATGGTTCAACACATTCATAAGGAAAACCTAGAAGTTCCTCCAAAACTCCGAGCTGCTACACCAACTAAATCTTCTAGAAACCATCCTACTATTGAACCATCCGTATCACTCCTGGAATTTCCAGTCGATAAGAAAAACTCAAACTCCCAGATGCAAACCAAACTCTGACTTCCTGAAGACATCCAAAAAAACTCAGATAACCCAAAAGAAACTCAAACAATCGCAAGTCACTTTTGCGAACACCCAAACCAAATCCAAAGAAAAATGTTCTTCCTTAACCAAATAGAACAGCTTACACTTAACTAGCCAACCCATCGAAGAAACGGGTTCACTAAACTGCTTCTGAACTCTACTTCAGAAAAACTGCTAAGCCAAAAGATCTTTTGCAAACACCGAGAACATTCCAAGCTGCACTGCTGCCACAGATGCCAAAGAGTTCCAAAACAAAGCTCTTCGAGAAACTCAGACCTCAAAGCAAATAGAACACTGGCTGAACACAGCCGCAACACCTAAACAGACTCACCTCCTTAACTTGTTCCAAAGAAAACATCTTCGGGAACATCATTAGTCACTGCATCTCGTCACGCAGCTACTACTCCTTAAGGTATCAAAATACCATAACTCACTTCTGCCAACCAACAGATCCAAACACTACTCATCCAACTTCAGAAATGAACTCCGAACCTTCACAGGTTTCCTTCAAAGATCGATGAAGTCCTTCATCACTACTAAACTCGCTCGAGACGGTATTAGGTCTACAGTCTCAACAGATACATCTCCAACCTCACACATTCAAATTTCCAACAATAGTAGTCGTGTTACACACACTACTACCCCATCTACCTTTATAACTTATATTGGAAAACCTGAACAGGTAACCCAACAGATAGGTAGAAATAAATATACATATATACTTACATTAAAAATTACAAATACGCTCTCTTAAGAAAGACACCACTATAGAGCCTAGGTATTCACTCAACCTAATGCTCTGATACCAGCTGTCACAACCTGACTTTCCATTCCCAGAAAATTACGTCATGAATTAAGAAAGAAAGGGATAGAAAAGAGAATAGAAAGATGAGAAGAAAGAAACAACACATCAGAATCTAACAGCGGAACGAATAATTTATATTAATAACATAAATATTACATAGTTTACAACCATTATCAGAGTACACAGATATACAACACATACTAGATAGTTATAAACACCTGTCTAGTTACAACTCAATACAACAACTCAGAGAACACACAGCGGAAAACTAGATATATCTACACGCAGAAGCCTCCTGCTCCATTGATCCTCCACAATTCGTCAAAGCTAAACCCGGATCCTAACCTGAATTCCCTTGACTACTCATAAAAATCTGAGTACCCAAGAGTTTATGAAAACAAAAATAAACTCCGGGTCAGACATGGGTCTGGTGTGAGTAACAGATTAAAGTTGCTTAACTTTCAAAAATCTTTTGAAAAGAAAGGTATCACGTAAGACTTCCCACACATAAACATGGAAAAGTTTTTACCTTACGCTAACCAAAACATTTGATAGGAAATCCGATGATATTATAATAGTGTTTAGGGTTTTCAAATAAATAAGAAATAGCCAAAATTGTTACGTCTATTAAATTCCAGCTACTAGCCACAAAAGTGGGTAATACAATCAAAACCGTTGGCACTTATTGAATTTTGGATTAAATCAATGGTAGGGCTACTAAGGTACTGCCCGTCACAGTACGTGGCCTAGATCAACGTACCGAGGATCACTCCCGACCCCCTGTAACACAAAGCCGGACCCATTCCTTACTGAATAGTTCCGAACAAGACAACCCCGTGGTTGTAGCTAGCAACCACCCACACAGCCGAATATAAAGGGACTTCTAGACAGGGATCAATCTTGCTCTCTAGTGAGCGCGACCCACGAAGCTTTGCTGCACCTCTCCTGTTTTATCCATTCCCGGTTGATGAGGCTTGAGGCTACGATTACCTTTATAGGACATATCACTTAGAATGCTCATCGTCCACCTGACGATGTGCTGAAAGCATTCAATCCATACAAGTTCGTTCCGGGTTTGAACAAAACCGAAGGCATTATCTCGTTACACTCATTTTGGAATCACCCTCAGAGTTAACGACAATAACCCTTGCACTTTAAACCACCATCTCGAATCTATAAGAACTAATTCCATCAACTCATTAAGGAATCACCCACAGAATTATACTGACGTTTAGCCCTTACACCTCGAGTCTTCACTCGCTCCACTTTGATTCACGACCTAACGTTATTTGGAATCGATGTGGTTTTCGGATATCCAAATATGGAAACCCGATCCCGGTCTTATCGAAAACCAAAGCGTGTCTTTTAAGGTCCAAGTTGTTTTAAAGGTTTTAAAACAATTCAATTACAGTATCTATATACACACAGATAGATAACTATAACCGATAATCAACATTATCAAATAACAGGTAATTCATATCATCAATATCAAACAGATATTCCATATAATATTATCACAATAGATATCTTACGGTATCATCTCATTACAATCAAACATCCATACCACACAATATCATTTATCTCATTACTGAGATTTCAAAACATCCAAGACAATCAAGTTCAACCATTCATCCATAAGCAATGATTTACTCATCATCCTATAATTAATTTAAAATGAATTAAATTAACTATCTTTAGCTCTAATTAATTTAAAATAAATTAAATTAATTACCCATCTTTAATTCATATAAAAAAAATTAAATTAATTTCTTCATCAATACAAATCTTGCTTACTTGATCATTTAATTGACTATAATCAATTAATCATTCAAAATAAATCATCTTAATTAATCATTCTTGATTAATTACTCTCAATTACATCCATGTAATTATCCTTAATTTCACAAATTAATTATCCTCAACTAAACAGTAATTAACCTTTAATTACTTTAATTAATTAATTAATCATAATTAATTATCTTAATCCTTAATTAATTACATTAATTAATTACCTTTAAGTACCTATTATTGATTAATTAATCATAATTGATCATCTTTAATTAAAATAATTAATGATCCTTAATTATTAATTACTCCAAGTAATTAACTAATTTAATTACTATATTAAAACAAATTAATTATCCTTAAATTAATTTCTTATTTAATTATTTGATTAATTACCGAATGATTAATCCAAATTAACTCATACTTAAACATCCTCTTAATTACAATGTGTAATTATTAAACAATTACTTAACTAAGTAATTTCCAAATTATTAATTACATAAAGTAATTATTCTTAACCCAAGTGTTTAAAATTAATTAAACTTAATAAATTAAAAATAAACAATCTCATTAAACTAAATTAATTGCATTAAGTAATTAATTCCTAATTACTTTACTAAGTAATTGCACTCTAACCATTTACAATTGATTATTACTAAATTAATTAATCTAATTAATTATAAAAATTAACCATATTAATTAATTGTTAAATAATCCTGGTTAATGACCTTCATTAACCATCCTCAAATTATTTTATAAGGTAATTAACTTAAATTAATTACAATTTAAATTATCTTTAATCATTCATAAATTAAGGTTAATTATTAAATTAATTAAACTTAATTTTAAACTTAATTACATAATTAATATTCATTTATCATTAATTAATAACTTAATTAATGAACTTAATTCTAAATTGATTAATCATTAATCAATTATTAATTCCAAATTTAATTAATTAATTACATTAATTAATTAATCTTAATTACCTTATTAATTAAATCTAAAACATAATTCTTAATTAAATTCCAAAATAAAACATAACTTAATTATGTTTAAAACAATTTAATTTAAAACAAAGTACTTATGAAATTACTTTTAAATTTCAATTTAAATTCAAGTTTAAAGCTTATCAAAGTTTTAAATAATTTAAAACTTTTTAAGTTGCAAATCAAACAAATGCTGCGGAAATTTTTAAAGTTAAAGTCATTTCAAAACTTTCAATAATTTAAATTTCCATTTTAATTTGAAACTTCAAATTTTAAATCTTCTTTAAAATTTAAACTTGAAATTCAAATTAAACTTTTGAATTTCCAGATTTAAATAACTTTAAATCTACTCACATTTTAACAATCTTATTATCAAAATGTTTAGACTATCTTATCAACATGATATAGTTAATAAAGTTTAAATTTTTAAACTTAAGTTTATGTTTTAAAAACTGAAATTTAAAATCAAATGAAAATTTTAAACTTACATTTAAGTTTGAACTTAAATTTTACTCAAAACCATAACTGCAGTTTTTAAAAAGGTTTAAACTTAGATTTGCTGAAACAGAAAACAGGTTTCAATTCAAAACTGGAATTTAAATTCAAATTATTAATTCAAACTTGAATTAAATTTTAAGCCTAAACTTTATTTAAAACCTATAACTACAGATTTTTAAATTTGAAACCCCAGATTTTAAAAGTTTAAAACCCAAATTATAAAAACAAACACAGTTTACCGTGTAACTGTAAACTACAGTTTAACCCGAGGAAACAAAGTCTTGCTTCGGGTTTTTCCCCATTTACTCTTAGTTTTTCCACCACCTACTTCGAGTCATTCACAGACCCTTCCCTGAAAACCCCCAAACTAAAACAGCTTACCATTTAACAAGTCGCTGTGCATATGCACGGCGACCACCACCTCTGACGACCTCCAGTGATGATCCAGCAACTACTATAAACCCAAGTATACCCACATAAACCTTCAGTTCGAACAAAAGAACAAGAATTCAAAAATTCTCCTAATTTCCAAAACCTGTAAATAGAAAACAGGTTCTATGTCCAAAACCTTTCAACGGCCATTTCACCTTACTCCGATCACTTGCAGATCCACCCTTCCGGCCTCGAGCTACTCTACACTTCCACTATACAATCCCCAAAAATCAGGTCACTCGATCCATCCATTATCTCTCACTAACACAACCTTTAACCCCCCTGTTCAACTAGGGTTCATTTCTAAAAAAATCCAAAACTGCAATCATTCTAGCAAACTTTAATTTCTTCTCAGATTTTTCCAAGGATCTATGATCCATACTTAATAACACGGAAGAGTTCTAACATTCCTCAAGTTACAGATTGCAAGTATTGGCACAAGTTTATATTTTTATTCAAGAACAAACTGTTTCTATTTATACTTACTTAAGTTTAGCTAACTTCAGACAGATAACATTTTATCAAATAAATATTATGATTCTAATCTAAAGTAAGCAAACAAATTTTAATTACTTAAAGACAGATACTAACAAAAAATTTAACAGATTTTGGTGGATTCCTTTAATTAGAAGGATGAATTCAAACCCACAGCATAGCATATTCAACAAGCATTCTCAAACATATTCCAGGATTATATAAACACAAAAAATCCACTAAATTATATCTAACATTAACATGCAACCTTCTTATTTTTTTTTAAATTTAAAAATTTAAGTTACTTACCTTATTATGCAGAGCTTTGTTGAATTTTTTTTTGACTTTGCAGAAAACAACAGAAATGCAGGCTTATAAAAATGCAGGTGCTTCCTTTGTTGAAATCTGAGTTGAACTCCTGATGAAATGCCCATGATCACAGCCTAATCACTTGCATGTAGGAAAAAGATGATGCTGAGTTGATCATTGGTGGAGCATGCAGGTTCTCTGATTTGGGATTTGCAGATTGAAGTTGGGTCAAATGCATATTTGTTTTTAATATGAAGATGATTCTAATTTGTTGTTGAATTTTTATGCACTTGTGAATGCAGATTTTAGATATGCAGGTGAATTTGATGTGGAGTTTGTATATGCAGAATTTTGATTGTGGATTGTTATATGCATATTTCTTTGGATTTGAGAAAATGCAAATGCAATATGGAAATGAAGATGTAAGTTTAAACTAAATGTATTTCAGATTTATGAAATAAAAGAAAGATTTAAACTAATTTTAACACTTATCCATTATTTCAACACTTGTCAATTTACTCTTTTAAAAATGGAACACATGTTAACCTTAAAAGTAGTTAATACTAATTACAAATTAATATATGTTATATTAGCTTAAATTAAATTTGTTAGTTTATATTAATATGTGTATGAATTTATGAAGAAATAAGAACAACAATGTTTTACAAATTAATTTATACATATTAAAAATTAAGACAATCAAACAATATAAAATTTTATACCTTTTAAATTTAAATTCAACTAAATTCAAAATCAAATATTTTTCAAATCAAGTTATACATATAAATTCAATTTGAAATAAACAATACAAATCTTATTCAAAATTTATTTATAAAGACAATACAATATAAATATTGTTTTTATAAATATCTCCTTATTAAATAAAAATCATTTTACAAAATATTCATTTTATTAAGTCATAAAACATTTTATTGAATTTATTCTAAATTTAAAAAAAACCAATTTATTTAAAATATAAACCATATATTTAAATTGTAAAATAGAAATCAATTTATTATTTAAAAGATAAAATAACCAATTCAGATATTTATTGAAGAAGATTATTAAATTTATCTGAATAATTATCATCAGAATATCAATATCAATTTAATTTTAACTACAGATTATTAAATTGATATTATTAAAAATTCTAGGATGTTACAAGATATCTGTATGATTTAGTTGTTTTTCTATGTATACTTGTCATAGTATGACATTTTTGGTTATCATACGTTTTGTCATAGGTGCTTCCGGTTGACTCCTTATCGGACCATCATCTGACTTTTGGTTAACAACTTAGATTAGTAGTTTTTGTTGTATACATTTGTGATTTAGACTCCTTGATGTATACATATCCTTTTATCTAGCACTTGTATCTATTCTTTTGTGATATTGTGGACCTTATTTAACCACTACTCTGATTTACACTTTCATGTGTTATATTCATATCTGTTTCCGCCGTAGTGATATGAATTATCTGTGACTGATTTATGTTATGTTTATTTCTATATTTGTTTCCGAAGAATATATATAGCCACTGTGGAGTAGCTTTGAGTTTGTGTCGGCATGTCGGGTTTCCTCTTGTGATGAAAGGCATGTTATATTTTATCTGGCATATCGGTGCTCGCACAAAGCAATTACATGGATGGTCGCTCCACAACAGCCTTATTCTTCGCGCTAGTTGACGGCATTACCCCGTAGTGTCCTTGTCAAGCGTGGGCATAGAGATGGGGCGTCACAACAACCATCAAACATAAATAATTTCTCCTTAATTATTTATTAACCCCAAAATATCTTCGCAAAATATATTTCCATTTTCAACCCTTTTGAAAATGGTTTTCAAACCTCACTTTTCTCATGAAATAAATTTCCAAATATTTATTTCCACAGAAAACACAAAGCACAAAACTTTAGATTTTTAAAATAATTTAAAACGTTTTATTATAAAGTATCCTTTAAAACATTTAAATTAAAAATTAATTTAACACTTATTCAAAATATATATACTCTAAGAATATTTAAAATAAAACTACTTTGCACAATATAAAACTGAATTTATAACTTTTTAAAACATAACACCAAGCCACTTTTAAATAATTACTGCTATAATGAATTGGAAAAATATAATTACTTTAAAATTTAAACATTTAGAAATAATAAGTTTTCTAAAACATGCTTTTCAAAACAACATTAAAAATTTTAACATATATTTAAAATTTGATTTGAAAACGTACTTGGCTATCTATGGAAATACTCTTCTCTTTCACATCTTTTAAAAATAAATCACTATTTATTTTTAAACAAATTTACCCATTCCTTTAAATAAATTCCCACTGTGAAAGTTATACTT
The DNA here is from genome assembly GCA_030765085.1 of Allium cepa. Lineage (NCBI taxonomy): Eukaryota > Viridiplantae > Streptophyta > Magnoliopsida > Asparagales > Amaryllidaceae > Allium > Allium cepa. Next base: position 789,295,441 of record CM060937.1, on the reverse strand, counting down.
CCAAATATTCGCAGATATATTACTTTGCTTTTATAAACCCAGTTTATAAATTTCATAGTCAAATTCCCCTTTAAATTTCCAATTTCAAACACTTAAATCAATTTGCAAATTGATTTCCAATTTACACCATTTTGAAACAAATTCCTTTACTTACTCATTTATTTCAAAGCCCATTGACTTCAGATTATTATATCTTCATTATGATTTAAAATCTCTTAACTGAAAATACCAATTTCAGATTTCCCCAAATTCCTTCTTTATCTTTTTTCAATAATTTGTATCTTAAATTTTAAATAAATGCTTTATTCTTTAATGATAACACTTAGGTTTAAAATTCATTATTTTCCTGTTTATTCAAAATTCCCCTTTCATACGCGGAATTTATTTATTAAAAATTTTAAAATCACTTTGCCTTTTTCAAATTCATTCTTAAATTTATTCAAATCCTTTATGATTATTTTACTTAAAAATTCACTCTTATTTTTTCTTTTCAAAAACCCAATTCTATATATTTTAATAACTCAGTGTACCGGAATATATTCAAACAAACCATAGCATTAAATATTCCAATTATCAATATAATTCATCACAGAATATCAAATATTCATAACACAGAACATTAACCAATCTAAATAATTTTGAGGAATCCAGTTGGATCCCTCCAACCTGTTTCCCTGCATCCATGGATTTTAGCACAATACCAATTCCACTTCGAGGTGTAATATCATGGTATATGGGATTTATATAATATCATCCACTATTATGCGGCGCATAGGATCTCATCCGCTATATAATGCGGGAAATCAACCACTCCAATATATACTATATATTACTATATAATATACCACATCAAACCAATTCAATCATTCAACAAATTGTTTAAATTTAACCATTTAAATTTAATTTAAACCCAATTGAGTGAGATTAACTCACCTTCAATTCTGTTAGCAATCCAATTCCATCTCGACTTATTTTCTTTATGATTATAGACCTTGCACAACATTATAAGATTTTATAAATATTTAAACTAATCGAATAATTAACTTCCATCTTAATTTAGTTAACTAATTATTTAATTTAAACTAGTCTTCCTTCTTCCTTATAAATAAATTATTTTTAGTATCTAAAATAACTAAATAGGTTAATTAACCAAATTAATCTTCAAAATATTTTTATTTTAAAATTTAGACTAGTAAGTGAAAAATATGTGTATATGTTAAGTATAAAATAATCTACATAGATTTCACAAAATCTAATTTGTATAACTTTCATAAATTTGAAATTTTCCATTTAAACATCTTATTCCTATAAATATTTACTGTTCAAACTATGTATAATTATTACCTTTTAGTTAACTACCAAATTTAATTTAACAAATAATCACCTTGACAGTTAATTTCAAACAAACAAGTTAAGGGTATTATTATGTATCCTTTCCAGTTACTGTCAAAAAAAAAATTATCTGCATATAAACATATATACAATTTCCCTAAATCCGTGTGTGTGTGTGTGTATACACTTATTCAAGTTTAAATCAAAGGAAGAAGAAGCGAATACCTATCTGATCGTCGCTGACACCCCACCTACGAACAGTGCTGCGTCGCGAGAGCGCCCTGACGACGCTACATCTGCCCTCTTCTCCTCTAGAATCGTCGCTGCAAGGCCATGCCAGAGGCAATCAAAACATCATTGAGCTGCCGCACAAAACAAACGCCTATTCGCGCGATACGATCACCAACCTCCATCGCGAACTCCCAGAAACTTCTTCGATCCAACCCCCCAACACAGCACCCCACGATCGATCACGATTTGCTCTGCCTCCACCCATCGCGCTCACACGCGCCACCTCTTAACGAGCCACTTCCAATGTCAACCTCCCTTTAGTCTCAAGCCCGACGCAATTCGTCCCCCTTCTTTACTTTTTTTTTAAAAAGTTGAAATCAATTCCTGATTTAAGCCGGAGGGAGGATCAACTTCGGACTGGATGAATAAAACGAGTTTGGTTTCTTCTTTTTTTCTTATGATTTTGATTTTGAGATGAATTTCATATTTGATTTTAAAAGGGGGGTAGATCTCGATTTAGCAGAACGAAGACAAGGGATTGTCTTCTGCTTTGAATTATATGAAGGAAGTGATAACCCCCTTTTTAAAAGAGGAAGCATCTTCGGTCATACGGTTTTTATTTTATTTTATTATTACTTAAAGCAAGACTTCAAACTGATTGAGAGGGAAGGCTGTCGCGTGTAATCATAGGCTAGGGCATAGTGATTTGAACAGGGAGAAAAAGCTAATGTGAAAGAAAGTGGGCTGATGGTTGACTAGAGTCTATATATATATATATATATATAAATTCAAATTCAAATTTTCTCGATAATTGCAACTCAGAATCTCGACCTCCTATCGAGACGTGCCGCTAGGCACTCACAATGTTATACCCTTATTTCGAACGCAATGGAGAAGGTTTTGAGTTCTAATTCGATCGTATGGAGAAGATAGCTTTTTGGACCCAATTATAATACTGAATTTGCGATATATATTTCTGTACGTTTATACATCGTATGATCACATGACAACTCCAAATGCTACGAAATTTGAAATCCGATAATAATATATTATTACGGATCCAATGGAACTGATTTCGTTGAAATCCGAGATTATGCCTCGGAAGACTATTTTTAAATATCAATTTAAACGATATATTTTCAAAACTGAATAAAAAAACACTTCCAAATTCAATTTTATCACTTTTACTATCTTCAGTATTATCGATATAAATTTTACAAGCCTTCAAATTATTTTTAACAGGCTTAAAAAAGAAGATTCAGTAATTTACCCAATTTAAGTTTATTAAATCCAATATCTTAATTACTAAATAATAATAATATTTGAATTCATGTTAAGAAAAGTAACTTTTAAATATTTAAAATCAATTAAATATCCCAATTTAAACTGTCCAAAATTCCGGGTCGTCACAATATCATCCTATGCACCAACCTAAATTTATAAATACAAAATGGAACAAATTAACACAATATCAAAACCGTTTTATAACGCTAACAAATACGCTCTCTCATATATATACGCTCAACGACTCATCATAGGGTATTACTACCCTATAAATAAATAGTCAGACCACACAAAGTTAAGGTTTTCGTTAAACCAAAGCTATAATACCAAATGTAACATCCCTTCTTTTTGTATGTTTTAAATCGACGACAAATCACACACTTCAGACTAAAATCATACAAAAGGGCGAATTGTTATTGGGGTGAATAAGAAAAGCAGAGAAAGAAATAAAACAAACATAATCTCACAGCGGATTGACGAAATATAATAATCAAATAACAGTTCGTGAAGCTGTTTTACAAAACATTTCATTATACTTATACAATACATATCAGAGTTACACATACCAGAGAATAATAAATAATGCAGCGGAATACATGATGCAGCGGAAAAATACAGTAAATAATAGTAATACTACAATCTTCGTCTTCTCCTTCAGAAATAAGGTCTTCAAAACTTGAAATGCTCAGACTGACCCGAGCGAATTGAAAAGAAAAAACACTCGAGTCAGAACTAAAAGATCTTACGTAAGTTAAACAATGGTAAATAATATGAGTGGAACGGCGTCAGAGATGTTTAAGGGGTTTGACATCTCCTATCCAGTGTCTAATGTGAGTGTAGTAGCTTAAAACATGTTCAAGATTCACATCTCTTAAGGATCTGTTAAATTATTTACTATGTAGTAATATACGCTATTATAGTAGTGTCTATAGTAAAATAAACTTACTTTTAAATGGCGTTAAGGGATTACCCATATAGCCCTTAATACGTAATAGTCCCAGTAGTCCATCCAGCATCATAATCCCTCCTGATCGAGAAGCCACCACAGGATATTCCATAGGCTATGGGAGAAAACCAAACTCGTACAAGGCGCGCTAGGGTAGGTGACACGGCACAACTAGGCAATGCCAGGGTAGATATACCAATTACGCATCTAGGCTGATGGTGACGCATAGCTCGCAATTTACAGCTCACCTTGAGTCACATCCCCAAAATAAAAAAAATGAAAAGTGGCCACCAAATCATTCTCTAAGTCAGAATATAATATCGAAGGAGTGTGTCCGATAAGAGGTGCTACCTCACTAGCCCGTAAGCGCTCCTGTTTTAGCCAACTTATGCCAACTCACGGGAGTCGGATCCACGTATATACCTCAATAGAACGACGCCACCATCCTACTTCATTCTGGAATCTCCACCGCGTACACAGTTGTTAAAGTGGTTTTTGGAGTTGGCAGAGAGTATGACAGCTTCCAATCCCGGTCTCTTTAAAAACCAAATGTTATTATAACATAACGGTGATATTCAAAATCGTTTATAATTTAACACCAATTATCATTTCCCTTTCAAAATCAAATAAATAGGATATAATATTCATTTCAAAAATATCCTTTCTAAAATCATAACACTTTCAAAGTTATAATATTTCGAAATCAAAACACTTGATATACAACACTTTCTAACTATAATACCTTGAAACTCATAACTTTGAAACATAACATCCACCACTTAAATGGCTTAAATATTTAAAATACTTTATACAACAAAAAAGCTTCTTCAATTTCACAAATCAATTCCAAAACAACTCGAATTTCTCGATTTTAAGTTTAACCAAATCATAAATCATACATTTCAATACGATTCAGTTACCAAATGAGCTATTCCAAATTTTATCGATTTCAACAAAAATTTGATCCATAGAATAAACCATTTCAGATTCAATATATTTCAAACTTTAAGTATTCAACAATTTCAAAACTAAGTTTGATAACTACGATTCAACAATTCAATTTTTTATTATTTAGTTTTGAAATATTTTACATAATAAATCCATTATCATCTAAATAAAACTCAAATTACAAATAACTAAATATTTCCTTCAATTTATTTATACTTGAAATATTCATTTAATTCACCTTGAACCAAAATCAAGTTATAAAAATCATACCCTCTAAAATTTCAAATTAATTAAATTTCACATTAAGCTTATTTGAGTCTAATTCTTAAATAAATTCAACTTGAAATAAATCACATAATTATCTTCCAACCTTAATTTTATTTAAATCATTATAAACTCTATATTAAAATATAATTTAAGTACTTAACCATTTTATCTCCAATAAAAAATCAAACTTATTATTAAGTTTATTCTAGATTAAAACAAATTATACATAGCTAAAAATCAAGGATAAAATAACATTTATATAATATCCAATATTAATCTAAAACCATATATTTCTTTACAAAACCATAGAAATCATTTCAAAATATTTATATATATAGACCACGTTGTTTGTATAAAATTTTCTTTCCTATGGTCAACTTATACAGATATTTATCATTTCAATCCGTAATTTAAAATATGAATACAGTTATATATCATTTCAAACCGCAATCCCGAATGAAATAAAAATCCATAACAACTTGCAATTTATAACAATATAAAATACAACTGTGACGCCCCACCTCCATGCTCACAGTAACAAAGAGTATTAAAAGAAACACTGTCTATTATTACGAAGAATAAGGCTGGATAGGAGCGGCCATCCGTAGTTAGGCATTACACTAGTATTGGTTATTTCGATAGGAGTGGTATATATTTTTATTTTTCATCTCTTATTTATTTACTCCATCGACATACCCAATTCCAGTATAAAACGAACTACGATGGTTCATAATAGTTTAGGACAATAAATATAATAATAACACAGATAATATAAATGCGGAACACGGATAAAAACAAAAGTCTCATATATATAATAACTAATGTCAGTTATGTCAGTTACAATACATGTGATACAGTACATATGATACAACTACAACTGTCGACTCAGGAAGTTATATACACAAGTACATTACCGTGATTAATATACGTGAATACATAACAACCTATATAAATATACTGACTACTAAAAATGACAGCACCTACTCCAAATGATAAGAATAGACTTCATAGCTCTAGCAGCAATCCAAAGCAGGATATCTACAACCTGTAATAACTCGGTCTGACCCGAGTATTACATTCAAAAGAAAATAATACACGGGTCCGTCTAATTCAAACTCAGTAATTAATGCACCGAAGCGATAATAATTAAGTAACAAATAGATGATGGTCACAATAAATCTCGGATATTCGATCCTTAAATAAAGAAATCGGATAACGATAAATATAACACATAACAGTGTTAAACAACAAATCAGCAAATTAAACCAAATTAGAATACAATTCAGAATATTGAATTGAATAAACAAAACAGTTCAAACCACTGAAATATCAATTAAAATATTAATTCGAGTAGGGCTGCAGTACACGCATGCGTGCACTGCCTCGCCACTACTGCGTATGAAATATGCTAAAGATCAATAAATCAAAACAAAATAGAATATCATAAAAGCCATACCATATGGTTGCAGTTCATGCTTACGTGCACTGCCTTGCCCCTACAGTGATGATGTACCCAAAAATCAACGAACCAAAATCAAAGAAGATTCAAATATTGGATTGGATAAACAAAACAATTCAAACAATTGAAATATCAATTAGACCGTCAATAGTGTGTGGCTGCAGTACACGCACGCGTGCACTGCCTCGCCACTACGGTGATGAAATATGTGTACATGAAGTATATAGATGGCCAAACCCAATGAAACAGCAACAATGCAATGGCTGTAAACAAAATATATAGAACTGCTCCAAAGGGATGACAACTTGTATACTACAAATTTGAAACCCAAAGGTACACAAATCACAATTAAAATATGATGCAATGCATAGCATATATATAACTCAACTTCTCGATGAATACACGGAACAAAATGCCAACAGCCTCGCATGGTACAATATCAGCAACCACAAGAATACAAGGGTAAAACTGCAATAAGTACTGCAGCCACCATAAGATCACCAGTGTACAACCATTCCAGTCAGGTAGCACAAAGAATGGCCAGAAACAAATATGAAGACCACAAGTGTACAACAAGTTTAGTCAGGTAGCATAAAGAATCCAAACTTATATGCAATTAAACTGTGCAGTGATGAAAATTCAGCGATATGCAGCAGTGAACAACAAGGTACAAATGACCCAGATTGGCAACAACTTCATGCATCACTGAGATATGACTCCATGGAGCAAAGGCGTCTGTCGATAGTGAAGACATCCAAATATGCTACAGAGAACAAAATGACCAGTTTGCAAATGTAAATTTCCAACTAAAATACAACTCTGTTTTCTAAACTTTATGTAGAAAATATGCACAACACAAATGCTCAAGTGAATCTGGACCACCAAGCAATCAGACTCGAAAATATAAACAAGGCACAGTAAAACACAGTGACTAAGTTTAAGTGAGAGTATCGGCTTTTTAACAAGACAATGAAGCATGAAACAGTTCACTATCCCACACGTACAGGTACAAACTGAGGTGCCGTCATGATATTCAATCTACCGGCCAAAGGTGTGAGGGCCGAAGCGAGTACAAAAAGGAAAATGTGAAGTCAACTCGAAGCCATATATAATGACCAACAACAACTCAAAGTGTTGCCGAAGTCAATGAATCAAAACAAGTTCAAAAATCATGAAACAGCAGTTCGGCAATACAATAACAAGAATGCATGTATGCATATATATGAATATGCATACATATCTATATAAAAATGGAAAAGCATCTGCCTAAGCAAGAAATATAGGTAGCTCGATTCAAGCCACTATGATAGTGTCGAACCCAAAGCAAAACAACACAAAAAATAAATTTCAAGCATAAAAGTCAATATCGAAGTTAACCGAAATATACTGTTCAAATCAAACTGCCATAAACCAGTCAAATAGACTTCACAAGTTTCAAATCAGAAATTGATGCCAGAATGCTAAAAACACTTTTTAAAGTAATCAAAATAGCAGGTTTATTTCATAAAATCAACTTATTTACAGCTAGCCAAAGTCAACTACGAACACAAGTATTTACAAAAACCAACAGAGAGTCCAAAACAATAGTTAATGGCCAAAGTCAAGAAGAACGACAAGGCCGAAATCAAAAGGAACAACATCAATATCATCAATTCGAGTAAACAAAATTATATGACATGAACAAGTCAGAAATCACCAACAACAAAACAAAAATCAAACTGCCGAAGCACGGATTTGAACTAGATGTGAGTGAAAGTCACTCACTTTTCGTCGAAGAGTATGAAGCCAATTTGCAGCTGAATGGAAGCAAAGGCGAATTCAAATCGAGCGGCCGAACTATCTCGAGAGACGGTCAATGGAGCAAGAGAATCGAACCCAATCTCTACTTAAAGTCGGCACTTTGAAAAATCATGAAATCCCTAAATTTTTTGAGGGACGAACGAGAAGGAACGAACGACCATGGCCGCCTATTTTTTTCCGTTTATTTGCTTTAGGGTTGCGATGGAGAAAAATGAACGAAGCAACGACCACTATCTCAATATAACGCAACCACAAAACAACGAATACGTGGGACAAAAACAAATTTTAAGGCCTGCATATCTTTAACGAATGTATAAAAGAATTTTCAACTAATTAAAATGCCAATAGCCATTAGCAGCCAAATTAAATCGTCCCATGTCGATAATTAATTGCTGTCAAACTCTGGGTTGTTACAGACTCCCCTCCTTATAAAAATTGTGTCCCCACAATTTTCATAGGTAAAGATGTCAATAACAATTATTTTTCTAACATTAACTGGTTAAGCTAGAAAAATAAAATTCGGGAATACAAATGCCAAGGAAATCTTTTAATCTCAATAAAAGAAATTCACAAATTCTCAACAAAATCTAATTATCAAATAGATAATCAGAAAACATAAAACTAATTAAATGAAATTATCAGCGATATTCAATTATAAATTAGATAATCAGAATATAGAAATCACAAAACAGCAATATCTAATTTTCGATACGATAATTAGAAGACAACAAAATCTAATTATCAACAAAGATAATTATAAAACCCAATTCGCAAATCGCAAAACCGCAAATATCTAGTTACCAAAACGGTAATCAAAAAACAACGAAGGTCTAATTATCAAAAAACGATAATCAGAATTCTCAAATCAACAATTATTCAATTATCACAAATGATAATCAGAATCAACAATATCCGATTATAAAAAACGATAATCAAAAGCAACAGATATGATAATCAGAAACAACAAATATTCGATTATCAAAAACGATAATCAAAACACAAATATCTAATTATCACAAGCGATAATCAGAACAACAAATATTCGATTATCAAAAACGATAATCAAATCAACAAATATCCGACTATCGAAAACGATAATCAGAAACAACAAATATTCGATTATCAAAAACGATAATCAAATCACAAATATCTAATTATCACAAGCGATAATCAGAACAACAAATATTTGATTATCAAAAACGATAATCAAACACAAATATCTAATTATAACAAGCGATAATCAGAACAACAAATATTTGATTATCAAAAATGATAATCATTTCAACAAATATCTGTTTATCAAAAACGATATTCAGAAACAACAAATATTCGATTATCAAAAACGATAATCAAATCAAAAATATCTAATTATCACAAGCGATAATCAGAACAACAAATATTCGATTATCAAAAACGATAATCAAATCAACAAATATCCGATTATCAAAAACGATAATCAGAAACAACAAATATTCGATTATCAAAAACGATAATCAAATCACAAATATCTAATTATCACAAATGATAATCAGAATCAACAATATCCGATTATCAAAAACGAAAATCAGAAATAACAGATACGATAATCAGAAACAACAAATATTTGATTACTACAAACGATAATCAAATCACAAATATCTAATTGTCATAAGCGATAATCAGAACAACAAATATTCGATTATCAAAAAGGATAATCAAATCAACAAATATCTGATTATCAAAAACGATAATCAGATCACAAATATCTAATTATCACAAGCGATAATCAGAACAACAAATATTCGATTATCAAAAACGATAATCAAATCAACAAATATCAGATTATCAAAAACGATAATCAGAAACAACAAATATTCGATTATCAAAAACGATAATCAAATCACAAATATCTAATTATCACAAGTGATAATCAGAACAACAAATATTCGATTATCAAAAACGATAATCAAATCAACAAATATCCGATTATCGAAAACATGATTGTTAACTCCTATGGTCAACGACTCAATGAGAAAACGACTCATGGTGGGCGGCGACTCAATAGACAAACGACTCAGTGAGTTATCAACCTTACGAGTTAAAAGATTCACAACTCAAAGAGTCAAGAGGTTGGACGACTTAAGGGGTCAAACGACTTAACGGTTTAAGGGCTTAACAACCTAAAAAGTATAACGGCCTAGCGACTTAGCTGGTGGCACGACCTACGACTTAAGGAATGAACGACCTAACAGTTCAACGAGTTGAAGGACTTGGCGACTTAGGACATAGAGAAGTTTACGACTCAACGGTTTAGAAGAGAAGGAATGCCCCACGACCTAAGGCATTCACGACTTAAGGTTCCTACGACTTAAGAGGGTACACAGTTTACGACTTAAGGAAGCCCACGACTCAAGAACAAGATGACTTAACGGTTCAAGAGAGAGCACGACTTAAGAAGGAAATGAGCTAACGACTTAGAGCTGTCTGCGACTTACGACTTAGCATGTGTCGTAAGCGACTTATGTAAATGAGGTGCTGCTCCTTACTTAACGCAATGACCTCTTAACTCGTACACGACTCACAACCTGGCTTGAGTCATCCACGACCTAAAGCTACTGAGTGAAGGTTCATGTCCGCATCAGAAGGACCAGTTGGCTCATTTGCGACTTAGATGATGACTCGTGGGCGACTTAGGACTTGTACAAATGAACTGTTATGAGACCAAGGGGTTTGACCAGATGAGTCGGCCACATCCTACCATGAACCGGTCAAGACTTACGACCTAAGGGGAGAATTCTCCTATAAATACCAACCTACCTCAAGCGTGAAAGAGGACTTTTTGGCCGATCACTTTAAGCACTGATACTCTGCTGAATTCTCGACTCACTCGACACATCAAGTACGAAAGGCATTTCAACTAACTTCGGAAGAAAATCTAACGCAATCTACATGGATTCAAAGAATTCTTCTGCATCAAAGTTCTAGTTATTTGTTCCATCATAATTGTAATCGAAGATTGTTGTAAAGTTGTAATCGATTCAGTAATAAAGAGAATTAAAGTGGACGTAGGCTTACCTTAAGCCGAACCACTATAAAAACTGTTGTTTTTTCTGCTTTCTCTGTGATTTCTCAACTTGTTTTTTACTTCCCGTGTTCACGGGTGGTGCTTTCTCTCAACTTCAATCTACACCGGGGTGTTAGCGTCTGATTTTGACATTAACAATTTTGGTGCTTTCACTGAGAACCCAACTCAGGAAACTTCCACCATTGCTCCGCAAAGGATTGTTGAAAGGATTTCTTTTAAAGCCAGAAGTTTATTGGAAATAATGGCTCCTGAGAGAAAACGAAGTTCTTTAAGATCCGACAATGTTCAAGAGAACACCGCTACCTCTCCTCCTTCAAGTCAGGCACTCCAACTGTTGGAGTTACACGAGCAGAATTGGACGCCGTAGTTTTGGGATTGAATCAGCAATTGAATGCTCAGAATGCGCAGTTGGAAGCCCAGAATGCCCAGAATGCCCTGATCTTGAGTAAGTAGAATGATCTACTGGGGGCAAATCGTCAACCGGTTAATAATGATGGGAACCCTACTGCGGGAGTTCAGGATGTTGAAGGGAACATTTCTCAAAGAGCCGCAGACCCTATAGAAAGGACTCCTCCTCATGCTGGAGGATCAGGACCGCAGCCGACCCTCCGTGAACGACTGTCAAGGCAGAATTCAGAGAGAGTGGCTGATGTGTGCCCTCCAGAGCCTGTAATGATGAAGAGTATTTTTCGCGTATGGTTCGCCAAATCATGAAGGAAAGTATGCGAAGAGATGAAGATGAAAAAGAGTGGGGATTTGCTCCAAGAAAAACTCCATTTACTGAAAAGATCTTGAAGGTAGAGTTCCCAAGGAAATTCGTTCCCCCTACTATTCCAGCATATAAGGGGACGAGTGATCCAAACGAGTTTCTGTATAAGTACGACTGGCATATGACTGGTGCCAGGGCATCAGATGAAATTAAATGTCGATATTTCCCGGTATATCTCGAAGGTGTAGCTCTATTGTGGTTTACGAAGCTGCCGGTCAGGTCCATCGATCAATTTTCCGATTTGACCAGGAAGTTCAAGGAGCAATTTCGATTGTACGCTTCTAAAGCAAAGGATATAATGTCGCTATCAAGTCTAGAGCAAAATCCAGGAGAATCTATCAGGTCATTTTTGAATTGCTTTAACATAGCATTGGCTGAGGTAGATAATGCTGAGCCACGCATGGTCCTGACATACTTGATGAGGGCGATTGACAAATCGAGAGAATTTGGAAAATGGTTGAAAATGAAAGAACCAAACTCGCTCTACAAATTCTACAAGAAAGCGGACGAATTCATGCGCTTGGAGAGCCTCCAAACACCGGCTAAGGTGGCATCAGCAGAAGCCGGGAACAATGGTGCTGCTTCGAATAAGAAAGAACCTAACACTCAGAAAAGGGGAAATGTTGGTGGAAAGAAACAGGGAGATGATAAGAAAGGCCGTTCTTTCAATTTCACACCCTTGACCGATACCCCTGAAAACATCTTCATTGCAACCAAAGATGATGTCAGTTATCCGACACCACCTAAAATGAGAGTTGCGTTTAAGATGGAAAAAAGTGGAGGACCTCACCCGGCAGGAAAAAGCTGGGGCGAGATGGAAAGGTATGCCCGGGCCTTGAGGCATGCACCAGCCGAAGAGAATGTTTTTGTCTTAGAGAATGATGCGCCTTTAAAGCAACAAAAGACTTCCACAGATGATATCGTGATTCAGTGCCAGGGATTCTTTGGGTATTGAGGCTCCGACCATAGATCCTTTGGTCATATCCGCTGGTATTGGGCCGACAACTGTGAGAAGAGTTCTAGTTGATTGTGGAGCTTCATGCAACATCCTCTTCAAGAAGACCTTTCGATCAAATGAAAATTCCAATGGCTGACGTTCAAGCTTCGTCACTTAAGATTGCTGGGTTTGCTGGAGAACCCAAACAGCCGATTGGGACCATTGATTTGTTTGTAGAACTCGGAAAGGGACTAAGGAAGGTAGCTCGAAAGCAAACCTTTATAATCGTCAAAGAGATCTCTGCCTACAATGCCTTTTTAGGCCGACCAACTCTTGCTGCGTTTAAAGCTGTCTTGCCCCATGGTGTCTGACTCTAAAATTCCCCACAGATAACGGAGTTGGTGTGATTAAGGGAGACCAAGATGCGAGGCGAGAATGTTACTTTGCAGAGTTGCGAGAATCAAGGAAAAGAGAAATGGGAAAAGGTGCGGCGGCTCCAATCCGTACCAACGAACCAACCTTGTAGCAATTACAGGGTGCACCCTGCACTGGCGAATGTAGTGGCGCGCGAAGAGAGATGGATCCAAGGAAAGCCAGTGCAGGGGAGAATAGGGTAGTACCGGTAGAGGTAACAGTGCCGGTGCCCGTTGACCCAAAGGACCCAAACAAAGTACTTAATGTGGGTTCGCAGCTCAACACAACAGTTCAGAATGTTCTGATTTCATTTTTGAAGGCTAATTTGGATGTATTCGCTTGGACTCACGCTGACATGTGCGGAATATCCCCAGAGATTGCAGTACATACTCTAAACATTGATCCAAAGTTTACACCTGTGAATCAGAAGAGAAGGACTCAGGGTCCTAAGAGAACGGCAGCGTTAAAAGAAGAAGTGGAATGGCTCATGGAGAATGGTTTCATCAGAGAATCTACTTATCCAAATTGGGCATCAAATCCAGTGCTGGTGAAAAAGGCTAATGGGAAGTGGAGAGTATGCATTGATTTTTCAGATCTGAACAAAGCCTGCCCCAAAGACTGTTTCCCGCTACCCAGGATCGATCAGTTGGTGGATGGGACGGCGGGACATGAATTGTTATCTTGTATGGATGCATACTCCGGATATAACCAGATTATGATGCATGAGCCAGATCAAGAGGATACTAGTTTCATCACGGATGTTGGACTCTACTGCTAAGAGGTCATGCCTTTCGGACTCAAGAATGCAGGGGCAACTTACCAGAGGCTTGCTAATGCCATGTTTAAACCACAGATTGGCAAGACAATTGAAGTTTATGCTGATGATATGCTATAAAAGTCTAAGAAAGCAGTGGACCATATGGATCACTTAGCAGAGATGTTTGCAGTACTCCGCAAGTACAGAATGAAGCTTAATCCCCTGAAATGTTCATTTGGAGTGGAGTCCGGAAAGTTTTTGAGTTTCATTGTGAGCGCTAGGGGCATTGAATCCAATCCAGCTCAGATCACTGCTCTGAGAGAAGTCAAGGCTCCTAGAACGAAGAAGGAATTGCAAAGTCTCAATGGAAAGGTTGCTGCTTTGAGTCGGTTTATTTCCAAAGCTACTGACAAATGCATTCCATTCTTTGATGCTCTGAAGAAAGGAAGGAAAAACTTTGAGTGGACTCCTGAATGTCAGAAAGCATTTGATGAGTTGGTCCATCATATGGAAGTGCCTCCAATACTTTCAAAACCTGACAGTGGTGAAGATCTCTTCGTATATTTGGCAATTTCGTCTCATGCTCTCAGTGCAGTGTTGGTACGGGAAGACGCAAGGATTCCACGCCCAGTCTATTATATCAGTAAAAGATTTACTGGGGCAGAGAAGAACTATTCAAGATTAGAAAAGCTCGCCTGTTGTCTGCTGATCACATCAAGAAAATTGAGGCCGTATTTCCAAGCTCATCCCATCAAAGTCCTCACTGATCAACCCTTAAAGCAAGTCCTATTCCGTCCTGAGACTTCGGACCGTATATTGAAATGGAATATTGAACTCAGCCAACATGACATCACATACCATCCCCGAAAAGCAATCAATGGACAAGGTTTGGCAGATTTCATCGCAGAATGTACGGATAAGGGTGATAGCGAGGAAGAAGTCACTAATAGCGTCCCAATCCAATGGAAATTGTATGTTGATGGCGCTAGAAATGATTACTGTTCCGGAGCAGGGGTTATCCTCGAAACCCCAGAAGGGCGATCGCTATGTTATGCGCTAAGACTAGATTTCCCTTCGACAAACAATGAAGCTGAATATGAAGCACTCATCACTGGTTTAAGGATCGCTAAAGAACTAAACATCAAGGCGTTGCAGATCTTCAGTGATTCTCAACTTATTGTTTGCCAAGTCAGGAAGGAATTTCAAGCTAAAGGAGGGAATCTACCCGCCTATTTATCAAGAGCCTAGGAGCTCCTTCAAGATTTTGACCGTTATTCAATAAATCATACACCCCAAGAAGAGAACATGAAGGCGGATTCTCTTGCCAAGTATTCGAGTACTTGGGATTAGTTCCCGTCGAAGTCTTGTCAGCTCCAAGCACAGATGAAATGGATGTTGATTGGATTATGAATGTATCACAAGAGCAAGAATCATGGATGACTCCGATACTTGAGTATTTACTCAATGGATCTTTGCCAGAAAGTTCGAAAGAACGACAAAAGCTGATGAGAAAAGCCTCCAGATATATAGTTCAAGATGGCCGTTTGTACAGACGAGGATTTTCAGTGCCATTACTCCGATGTGTGACAAAGGAAGAAGCTAAGACAATTCTAACAGAAGTAAATGGAGGGGAATGTGGGGATCATACAGGTGGTCAAACTTTAGCAAAGAAAATCCTCCGTTATGGATACTTTTGGGCAGAAATTAATCAGGATGCTGCTGACTATTCCCGAAAGTGTGATAAATGCCAGAGATTCGCTAAAATTCCTAGGGCACCTTCCACTGAGCTAACACAAATGGTCAGTCCGTGGCCGTTTGCCATCTGGGGAATAGATCTCATTGGGCCTTTGCTGACTGCCAAATCAAGGATTAAATACGCTATCGTTGCTGCTGATTACTTCACTAAATGGGCTGAAGCTGAACCATTGGCTACTATTACCTCTAAGAAAATGATAAGTTTTGTGACTAAAAATATCATCTGCAGGTATGGTGTGCGTCAGAAGATAATCACAAACAATGGTACTCAGTTCGAAAGTGAAGAGTTCCAAGATTTCTGCAAACGATTCAGGATCCGAAAAAGCTTCTCAGCAGTGGCTCATCCGCAGGCAAACGGGCAAGTGGAAGCAGTAAACAAAATCATCAAATCAACCATCAAAAAGCAGCTGGAAAAAGAAAAAGGTGGTTGGGTCGATAAGTTACCGCTTGCACTATGGGCATACAGGACCACCCACAAAACTACGACTGGACATACTCCATTATCATTGGCATACGGATCGGAAGCGATGATTCCAGTGGAAACCGCAGTCCCATAGCACAGAAGGATCCATTTTGATCAAGATGAGAATAATAGACTGCAACTGGAAGCACTTGACCTCCTTGACGAAAGAAGAGAAGAGGCGAGGCTTAGAATTGCAGCTTAACAACAAAGAATAGCCAGGCACTTCAATTCAAAAGTTCGTCAGCGCAGCTTTGAGGTTGGGGACCTGGTCCTGAAGAGAATCATGACAGCCACATGTGTGTTTGGGCCAAACTGGGAAGGGCCATATGTTATAGGCACGAAGCTTCTTGACGGCACATTCAAACTTACAACTGTCGAAGGGGAACCAATCCCAAAAGCTTGGAACAGCAATCATTTGCGTCCTTATTTTACTTGAAAGCTTTGCTGAAATGTTGTAAAAGAATTGCAAATATATGATTCTTGTATTGAAAGCAATTGTAAAGCAAGTAAACAATGAAAAGCTATAAAGTGGATGTAGGCGCAGCTTATGGCCGAACCACTATAAATCTTGTGTTCTCTACTATTATAAACTATTTGTTTTATTTCGACATATGAAATACGTTAATTGTGTCACTAAAATGTCGATTTAATAATGCACCATAAAGGCAAAGCTTACCCATCACAAGACCAAGCGATCCCCGATATCACTCAGCAAGCAAACACTGAACCATTCAAAATTTCCATACTCAAATCCTACAAAAGAAGTGCTTCGAACAAAAGTTAGCAATGCGGTTGGAAGTGGACCATTTCTAACTAACTACATGTTTGAACAAACAAACAACCAGTTAAATAGCCTGTGTCCACCACCACCGACTCGCTTAACTATAAAGTATATTTCTTTGGAAGGGAAATTATTGGCAACTAAAAAGTGATAACACTTGCGAAAGACAATGGGGATCGCCAACATGAACAGATGGCAAAGAGACATGGGCAAGCAAGCATCAATCAGCAAAAGACCTCTTCGGAGGCACAAGCCCTCTTCGGAGGCACAACTCTTCGGAGGATAAAGACCTCGAGCGGGCCTAGCGAGAAAAAGAGAGATCTTTCTCGATACAAAGTTGCGGAATGATCGGTCGATACTCTCCCGTGAATCCGTCCAACCGAGAGAAAGAAACTCCAAACTTCTAGGCAAATGCCCTACTCAGAGGCACACGTTTCACCGAGATTGAAATAAAACTTCCAAGTGTTGAAACGTGAAAAGCCCTCTTCGGAGGCCCATTTCACAACAGTTAAAATGCTAAAAGACCTCGAGCGGGCCAAACCAGAAAAAGAGAGATCTTTCTCGATACAAAGTTGAGGACTGATCGGTCGATACACTCCCGTGAATCCGTCCAACTGAGAGAAAGAAACTCCAAACTTCCAGGCAGTAACCCTACTCAGAGGCACACATTTCATCGTGATCGGTCGATACACTCCCTTGAAATGAAATGCGAAAAGCCCTCTTCGGAGGACCGCTTCCCAGCGAATAGGGAAAAATAAAAGCCTCTCCCAAGGGGCAGAAACAAAAATGACCTCTTCCCAGAGGCACAACCAAACAAAAAGACCTCTTCCCAGAGGCAGAAATGAAAAGACCTCCTCCCGGAGGTACAATCAAACAGAAAGACCTCTTCGGAGGCACACGTTTCACCGAGATTGAAATAAAACTTCCTGGTGTGGAAACGTGAAAAAGCCCTTCTTGGAGGTACAACTCTTTGGAGGCACATGTTTCACCGAGATTGAAATAAAACTTCCAAGTGTTGAAACGTGAAAAAGCCCTCCTCAGAGGTACAACTTTTCAAAGAAGCATTTCGTCAGAAATGCAATGCAAAGATCAAAGCCCTCCACCAAGGCGCAATATAAAAAAAAGGGAAGCCCTCTTCAAAGGCACACTTTAGCCTTCAAAGGAAGATTTGTTCTTCTATTCTTGGAAATACTCTTCCTCAAAATGAAGTTAAAGTGTCCTTCAGAAGCCCGATTTACCACATGGACGAATTCACTTGGTAAAATGTGTGTATGCACAAAAGAAAAAGTGATATCTTCGAAGGATGAAGCGTAAAAACTTATATGGAGGGAGTTGTACTCTATTTTAAACGAAATAATATTCCTCCGAGTATGGAATAATTATTCTCCAGAAAATAAGAGTACAAGTCCCGTCAAAGTATAAATATTGCAACAAGCTTATGGTATAGGGGCAACATGGTATAACTACATTGGTAAAAATTACGCTTGAACAACATACCACGAGCTCACTACAATATCATATAAAGAAGCTAGTACAAAAATGAATAGTAAATGCATTCTCAAATACAGACAGAAGTTTGTACAAACAAAAAGAATCATTTTATTCAATACTGTCAAAATTTCGTACAGGTACAGGTTTCAAAATAAAAAGGAAAAGGAAAAGCGGAGGCCGGTACCCGCACAATCTCCGGCCAGTACATGCAAAAAGCAAAAAGTAAAGATATATCGGAGCAGGACCCCTTACTTCTTCTTGCCACCACCCTTAGATCCTTCGCCCGACCTAATAGGCAGCTTTTCAGGACGGTTTGGGAGAGTTGGGGATGAAGGAGAAAGGGTTACTACCGGATCAACTGTCGTTTCCTCTTCAGAAACAAGAATGCCTTTCCTTCTCTTCTTGGAAGTGGCACGCTTCCTCCTTCTCCTTGAAGAAGACTCACTTCCCGGAGTTACAAGAGCAGATAATTTTATGTTATCAGAAGTGGTTCGCTCCGTAGACTCATTGCCTTCTCCAAGCCCCTCTTCCCCATGTTCTTGAGAAGCAATAGGATCATCTAAGCCATGAAGAGCTTCTGTTTGCTCCACTTGCGACCCGGGTGGAGAGGCGGATAGAGGAGTGACCTGGAGAACCAAAGGAGGAATAATTGGAGGAAGGGAAGCTTGAACAATGCTTGGTGCTTTCTCTACAGAAGAAAAGAAGTTAAAGTCAGTAAAGAGAGGAGATAAAGGCTCATTGAGGTTCATAAAATAGTCGAGAAGCTCATCGAACTCATAAGAAGCGAATGAGCAGTCTACTTGGGCAAGATTAACAGTAGAGTTACCTGGAGAAGTCGGCTTCCTGATATCAACCTTATAAGCCTGTGCTTCGGTGCTCTCTCCACCTTCATCTGCACCCTGTATACTTGTGATCTCAGTTGTAACTTTGGCCAGGGATGGAGAATGAGAGATGGAGCCAATAATGTCAATTTCGGCCGAAGGAGAAGGCTAGACTGGAATAGTTGAAGAAATTTTTCCTAACCGTTCCCCTTCTGCGATTTCAGCTCTTAATTTTGCAAGTTGCTCTTTTCCCTTGGCGAGAGCAGCGCGAGCATCGTCATCCAAGTAATGCTCCTCAAGAGCTGATTTGGCATAGCTAGCACCTTTACCGCCAAGCATGTCAAGTGCAGCCTCTCACACTTCAGCCAGTGTAACTTCGTATTTGGGGCCTAGAAAGGCGAGACTACCGTGCCCAAGGATGCTGTGTAGGTAGAAGTCAAATAGTGTCGAGCTGATGTTGGTCTTCGTTGCCTCATGACATTCTTCAGCTGCAATTTTACCGGCAACAGCCTCATCACGCTCCCTTTCAGTCTTGGAAAGTTGAAGCTTAAGCATTTGAATTTCCGCCTCCTGAGAGTTGACCTTCTCCCGTAACTCTGTAACCTCAGCACGATACCTTCCTGCTGTTTTCTGCTCAGCTTCGAGTTGTGCCTCGGCATGCCGCTGAGCGGCGTGAGCATCGTGAACTTGCTTTTGAAGTACTTCGTCTTTTTGAGTATATGTGGTAGAAGAAGTGGCAAGCTCTTGTTTAAGTTCCTCAACTTTCGCTTCAAACTCTTCATTGTAAGTAGTGATGCTCCTCATTTCGGTATCATGCTGCTCAAGAACCTTTTGCCATTCGGCCTTTTCATTCTCCACGGTAAGCATGGCCTCTATATTGCACGGTTGACCCTTTGAAGCTCGTCAACAAGCTTTTGCCAGTTCGACATCCTTTCAATATCAAGCCTAACGGCATCGAGATTTCGCAGCATCGTAGGCTTGTCGATAGGGACCAAGTCAAAATCGAACCACACTTCCTTCAGGCACCAGTGCGGGAACCGGCTTTGCAGAGTAGTCGAGCCTGGTCCAACTTGGAATTTAGGCCTGCTGATTACTGTCTGAATATCTGTTTTCCCGAGAGCAGGAGAGTCAGAAGGAATGTCAAGTGAGATAGGGGTAGTGACCTTTTCAGGAGTGGTAGTTGCATGCTTCTCACCGTGCGTGGCACGCTTGCTTGGGTCCTCGACTGTATGACCTATTCCCCGGTCATCGTGGGATTTTCTTTTGTGAGAGTCGTCACCTCTCTGGGAAGAATCGTGGCGCTCCTCCTTTTCTTTCCTCTCATAACGCTCTTCCTGAGCTCTCCTCTCCTAAGCCTTTCGGGCGGCTCTCTCTTCATCGGTTTCTCTGTGAACAGGAAGGTAGCGCCTATAATCATATTGACTACGCCTCCCGTAGCGCTGAAAGTCGTCATAGTAAGAGCCGCTGCGTCCCATCGGAGAATCTAAAATAAAAGGAAGTGTAACTGTAAAATCTTTAGAGTGCAAAGAATTGGGTGTATGAAAATGCCGAAAAATTCTAAGTGTATGTGATGTGCAAACTATGCGCATCAAACTACGAACCACTCTTCGATTGTAGAGTAGTCGTGGGGGTAGTGGTTAACGTCAACTCTTGGGTTGGCGGAGCTTGTTGCAAAGAAGAAGTCGCTTCCACTACTGAAGAAGAAACCCTGGTAATGACAGGGTCGTCTTTAAAAAGCTCTTGTGAGGTGACAAAGAGATCGCTCAACCCTTCGAAAGTGTCGTCCCCGCTCTACCTGACAAGGCTTGTTTTTCCGATCTCGTCACCAAACTTCTGTGAATGTTGGGGAGATCCTTGAGGCTCTTCTTCCTCAATTACTGGGGCAATTGAAAATTTTCCAGACGACCCCGCAACATCAACAGTAGTAGAGCACTTCACCAGAGAAGCCTTGGAGGCAGCTTCTTTTGGTATGGGTTCATCAGAAGAAGCTGGGGCATCTAACGCTTTAGGTGGGGAGACTGGAACCTCATGAGGGTGTGTGGAGCGAGAAGGGTGTAGAAGTCCGAACCGGTAAAGGAATACATTGTTTAACAAAAATTTCATATCCCGATCTTCAACCGGTACAGCTACAAGCCTCTCCAGAGTTTGCTTGTGGCTGGGATCTCTAGAAGGAGGGGGAAGCGCTGAAATGAAAAAAACGAAGTTAACAATTGGTAACTCGGACTTCACAAAACTCAGAGTATAGAAGAAGAGGATGTAGATGATCTTACTTCCTTCTCTCCACACAGCATAAAACCCCGGGGGGCAACGGACATAGAAGAATTGAGTTAAGAACCCATGGGCAGTGTCAGGGAGGCCAACGATCAATTTACGATTTCATGCACTTCTCACAACGGTGATAGATGGATGATCCTTAGTCCTAGTAAAGGAACATAGGAAGCAAATCTCGTCAAAGCTTGGAAGCCGGTCAAATGTTCTCCTAAAGAGCACGCACAACCCCATCACAATGGCATAGCCATTGGGGTGTAGCTGGAATGGGGAGATAGCTAATCGAAGAAGTAGATTCTGGAGAAAGTTGTTGAAAGGGGGAATGGCCCCACTTAGGCACATTTGCCGGTTAACCGCTACGAAGCCAGTAGGTGCCACATCAGCAGTGTCACTTTTTTAAGGAAGAATGGCATCTGCTTCAGCAATGCCAAACAGACCACACAACTGACGAAAAGCTTTGTACGATAAGGTGGTAGGGGCTCTTTCTGGAGGATTGACCAATGGAGCTGGAATAAGAGTGGCCTCTCCAGCCTGGGCTGTTATATCCTCTTGCTGAGAAGTCATTCTACTCAAGCAACTGGATATTCAAATATGAAGGTGCATGTTTCCTAAAATGTGTGAAGTGTTGTGTAAAATCAACAAAGCAATAAGCGAATAAAACTGGAATGAAAACTAGCAAGCATTTGTCAGTTATAAAATCCAGGGTTCGTTGTTTTAAAATATGAAAGAGAAATGTAGATGCAAACAAATAAGTTCAAGATAGCAATGCTTTGCATTAATATTTCACTTTAGTTGATTGGTTCACAGCATTTCACACAGTATGTTTAAGTTGGTTACTCTATGTTGACTAATCAGTCATTTGATATGGGCAGTCAGTGACAGTATATTCGTCCCAATTTTCTGTAAATAATATATTGAACAGATTGTTAGTTAATGCAAGTCAAAAGTGGTCTGTGAATGAATGCAGCAAAGTTTATCAGTTCAGAGTTCAAGCAGTTTATCCTGGCAACTCAAATTGGAAATACAATCAAGTTCTGACAATATCTCTAAGTTTTCAAATTTTGTTCAGGTCATTGAGTCACAGTCCAAAAATTCTCAAAGTCATGAGTCGTTCACGACTTATCCTGCCAGTTGACATTGGTCTTTCACGACTTATCATGACTCGTCTACAACTTAGAGACTATGTCGCATCCATTTGAGTCGGTCAAGAATTAAGTCGTAAGGTCTCTAAAGTCGCCCAAAAGTGCTGGGTCGTGTCCAAGCTTATGCTCCACTCAGCCAGCAAACACCTCATCTAATCAGTAACCCGTTAACCCGTTAACCCGTTGGCCTCTCCATCAACAAAAGTCCTTATTTTCACATGATACCGAATCATTCAAAATCGTCCAAATTCAATGTTTAGCCATCCTGACATAAATCAAAGATCAATTGGCCCGAAGTATTGCAACCCGTCGGTGTCATCTTGCTAACCATTTAAAGCCAAATCAGACTAATTCAGGTTCAATCGCTATCAGGGTAACAAGATTCACGACAAGGCGTTGCGCGAGGGGGTGATTTAGGGTTCAAAGGTGGAACTCAAGGATCAGTGATAATAAAGGATCGGGGAAAGAGCAGAATCACTTACGCAATATAATGGGAAAGATGGATTGTCGATCAACTAGCTTGTATTCGCCTTCGGAAAGTTGAGAAGTCGTTAATGGCAGAAAGGGATGATAAAACAGTAAAGTGAGAAGGAAGAGGCAGATGGACGACTTATATAAAGATAGGGGGAAGGTTGAAAGGCGAGCGAGTTAACGAGCCTCTTTCAGTCGTTCACGACTCAGGAGCTAGATCGAGGCACACGACTCATGACTTAAGCATGCACTTCGAGGGGCAAATGTTAACTCTTATAGTCAACGACTCAATGAGAAAATGACTCATGGTGGGCGGCGACTCAATAGACAAACGACTCAGTGAGTTATCAACCTTACGAGTTAAAAGATGCACAACTCAACGAGTCAAGAGGTTGGACTACTTAAGGGCTCAAACGACTTAACGGTTTAAGGGCTTAACAACCTAAAAAGTATAACGGCCTAGCGACTTAGCCGGTGGCACGACCTACGACTTAAGGAATGAACGACCTAACAGTTCAACGAGTTGAAGGACTTGGCGACTTACGACATAGAGAAGTCTACGACTCAACGGTTTAGAAGAGAAGGAATGCCCCACGACCTAAGGCATTCACGACTTAAGGTTCCTACGACTTAAGATGGTACACAGTTTACGACCTAAGGAAGCCCACGACTCAAGAACAAGATGACTTAACGGTTCAAGAGAGAGCGCGACTTAAGAAGGAAATGAGCTAATGACTTAGAGCTGTCTGCGACTTACGACTTAGCATGTGTCGTAAGCGACTTAAGTAAATGAGGTGCTGCTCCTTACTTAACGCAATGACCTCTTAACTCGTACACGACTCACAACCTGGCTTGAGTCGTCCACGACCTAAAGCTACTGAGTGAAGGTTCAAGGCCGCATCAGAAGGACCAGTTGGCTCGTTTGCGACTTAGATGATGACTCGTGGGCGACTTAGGACTTGTACAAATGAACTGTTATGAGACCAGGGGGTTTGACCAGATGAGTCGGCCAAAACCTACTATGAACCGGTCACGACTTACGACCTAAGGGGAGAATTCTCCTATAAATACCAACCTACCTCAAGCATGAAAGAGGACTTTTTGGCCGATCACTTTAAGCACCGATACTCTGCTGAATTCTCGACTCACTCGACACTTCAAGTACGAAAGGCATTTCAACTAACTTCGGAAGAAAATCTAACACAATCTACATGGATTCAAAGAATTCTTCTGCATCAAAGTTCTAGTTGTTTGTTCCATCAGAATTGTAATCGAAGATTGTTGTAAAGTTGTAATCGATTCAGTAATAAAGAGAATTAAAGTGGACGTAGGCTTACCTTAAGCCGAACCACTATAAAAACTGTTGTTTTTTCTGCTTTCTCTGTGATTTCTCAACTTGTTTTTTAGTTCCCGTGTTCACGGATGGTGCTTTCGCTCAACTTCAATCTACACCGGGATGCTAGCGTCTGATTTTGACGTTAACAATGATCAAATCACAAATATCTAATTATCACAAGCGATAATCAGAACAACAAATATTCGATTATCAAAAACGATAATCAAATCACAAATATCTAATTACCACAAGCGATAATCAGAACAACAAATATTCGATTGTCAAAAACGATAATCAAATCACAAATATCTAAGTATCACAAGCGATAATCAGAACAACAAATATTCGATTATCAAAAACGATAATCAAATCACAAATATCTAACTATCAGAAGCGATAATCGAAACAACAAATATTCGATTATCAAAAACGATAATCAAATCAATAAATACCCGATTATCAAAAACAATAATCAGAAACAACAAATATTTGATTATCAAAAACGATAATCAAATCATCAAATATCCGATTATCAAAAACGATAATCAGAACTCATATCAACAAATATCCAATTACTTGCAGATAATTGGAAACAGCAAGTATCTTGAAATCTATTAGGATAATCTAGAAAATCAACAAAAAAGGTTGGATCGATCCCATCAGATGGCGAGTTTTAGCTACGCCGCACGTGCATCTCAGAGTGGCCGAAGCCTACCAAGTACTATAAATTTTGGCACCCATCAGATTGACCCGAAGGTCCACAGAGTGACCCAAAGGTCTAGTACTGGTATTTGACGCGATCCGCAGAGTGGCCCGAAAGCCCAACAAATGACCCGGAGGTCCAGTAGAGTGGCCCGAAAGCCCAACAAATGACATGGAGGTCCATCATATGACCCGAAGGTCCAACATATAACCCGAAGGTCCATTAGAGTGGCATGAAAGCCAAATAAAATCATCAGAATCATCAAACATCAAAGGTTTCAATTAACGCGTCCGGAATTAACCAAAATAGCAAACGCACATGTCCCATGACCACGAGTTTTACTAAATCGTTTAATTCTCTTCATCGTTTCCTTGAAAGTGTAAAATTGTGTATTCAAAAAAAACATTTCACATTCTCTAACGGATAAGTCCGGAATTAAGCGAATTAGTAAAAGAAAGGGGTCATAGTCCTCGATTTTGCTGAAACGTTTAAATCGCTTCCTTATTCTTTTGAAAGCGCAAACTACAAAACTTCTGAAAACAATTTCATTTATTTTATAAAAGTAATAATTTACATTCTCAAACGAACAAGTCCGAAATTAAGCGAATCAGTAAAAGAAAGGGGTCATAGACCCCGATTTTGCTGAAACGTTTAAATCGCTTTCTCATTCTTTTGAAAGCGTAAACTGTAAAAATTTTGAAAACAATTTTTATTTTGAAACAATTTTTAAAACACGTGATTAAAACATCAACATCAGTAGCAACTTCGACAAGGAAGTTGCACTACTCAAAATACCGTAAAAACGGACGACAAAATCAGCATTGTGGAATAACCGCTTGAAAACCCACTTGAAAACTAGACGGTTACTAAAGCCAAAGCGACAGGAATATTCATATGTCAAAGTCTCATCAAAATAATTTGCATCAAAATATAACACCAGAGAATTTTCATTCGTCAAAATGTCAAAAAAACACCGTGCTTCAGAGATTTAGGATTGGTGTAAAAATCCCGTCATAAAAATAACGGCAACAAAATACGTTAAAACCAAACATCGGTCCAACGTAAAATTAATGCAGTAACGTGCAACTTAAATTTGCACATATACCACAAAATGAACAAAGAAATCATTTGAATATATCTTCAATGAAGATAATTCTAAAACAGCAGAAATCTCAATAAATTCACATAACTACAATCGCTTCGGATCCTCAAATCGGATTTGAAGTTTTCAAAGAGAACAAATTAAACACAGCTATGTGAACAACAAATGAAATTTATTTCAATTTCATAATTTGATTTTCAAATCAAAAAGGTTATCAGCCGTACTCAGTGAAGACAGTCTTAGTGTTTCCGCTGCGCATTCTGATAAACAAAACACAAATCAGTCAATCATCAAAACACAACTTCACTTTTATTTTTAAATAAGGAAATTTAAAATTTTCATCATAATTTCAAAACTTTAGTTTTGACTCAAAGCTCAAAATATCGACTAATAGTTGTAACACATGTTCCATCCAAGTTATTTTTATATTATGTCCATAAACCCCAAGCTCTGATACCTACTGTGACGCCCCACCTCTATGCTCATAGTAACAAAGAGTATTAAAAGAAATATTGTCCGTTATTACGAAGAATAAGGCTGGATATGAGCGGCCATCCGTAGTTAGGCCTTACACTTGTATTGGTTATTTCGATTGGAGTGGTATATATTTTTATTTTTCATCTCTTATTCATCTACTCCCATCGACATAACAAATTCCAGTATAAAACGAACTACGACGGTTCATAATAGTTTAGGACAATAATTATAATAATAACACAGATAATATAAATGCAGAACACAGATAAAAACAAAAGTCTCATATATATAATAACTGATGTCAGTTACAATACATGTGATATAGTACATGATACAACTACAACCGTCGACTCAGGATGTTATGTACACAAGTACATTACCGTGATTAATATACATGAATACATAACAACCTATATAAATATACCGACTACTAAAAATGACAGCAACTACTCCAAATGATAAGAAAAGACTTCATAGCTCTAGCAGCAATCCAAAGCAGGATATCTACAACCTGTAATAACTCGGTCTGACCCGAGTATTACATTGAAAAGAAAATAATACACGGGTCAGTCTAATTCAAACTCAGTAGTTAATGCACCGAAGCGATAATATTTAAGTAACAAATAGACGACAGTCAATCACGTATATTCGATCCTTAAATAAAGAAATCGGACAACGATAAATATAACACGTAACAGTGTTAAACAACAAATCAGCAAATTAAACCAAATCAGAATACAATTCAGAATATTGAATTGAATAAACAAAACAGTTCAAAGCATTGAAATATCAATTAAAATATTAATTCGAGTAGGGCTGCAGTACACGCATGCGTGCACTGCCTCGCCACTACTGCATATGGAATATGCTAAAGATCAATAAATCAAAAAAAATAGAATATTATAAAAGCCATACCGTGTGGCTGCAGTTCACGCTTGCGTGCACTGCCTTGCCACTATAGTGATGATGTACCCAAAAATCAATGAACCAAAATCAATGGAGATTCAAATATTGAATTGGATAAACAAAACAATTCAAACAATTGAAATATCAATTAAACCGTCAATACTGTGTGGCTGCAGTACACGCACGCGTTCACTGCCTCGCCACTACAGTGATGAGATATGTGTACATGAAGTATATAGATGGCCAAACCCAATGAAACAGCAACAATGCAATGGCTGTAAACAAAATATATAGAACTGCTCCAAAGGAATGACAACTTGTATACTACAGATATGAAACCCAAAGGTATCAAAAATCACAACTAAAATATGATGCAATGCATAGCATATATATAAATCAACTTTTCAATGAATACACGGAACAAAATGCCAACTGCCTCGCGTGGTACAACGACAGCAACCACAAGAATACAAGGGTAAAATTGCAACAAGTACTACAGCCACCCATGATCACCAGTGTACAACCATTCCAGTCAGGTAGCACAAAAAATGGCCAGAAACAAATATGAAGACCATAAGTGTACAACCAGTCCAGTCAGGTAGGACAAAGAATCCAAACTTATATGCAATTAAACTGTGCAGTGATGAAAATGCAGCGATATGCAGCAGTGAATAACAAGGTACAAATGACCCAGATTGGCAACAACTTGATGCATCACTAAGATATGACTGCATGGAGCAAAGGCGTCAGTCGACAGTGAAGACATCCAAATATGCTACGGAGAACAAATTGACCAGTTTGCAAACGTAAATTTCCAACTAAAATACAACTCTTTTTCTAAACTTTATGTAGAAAATATGCACAACACAAATGCTCAATTGAATCTGGACCACCAAACAATCAGACTCGAAAATATAAACAAGGCACAGTAAAACACAGTGACTAAGTGTAAGTGAGAGTATCAGGTTTTTAACAAGACAGTGAAGCATGAAACAGTTCACTATCCCACACGTACAGGTACAAACTGAGGTGCCGTCATGATATTCAATCTACCGGCCAAAGGTGTGAGGGCCGAAGCGAGTACAAAAAGGAAAATGTGAAGTCAACTCGAAGCCATATGTAATGACCAACAACAACTCAAAGTGTTGCCGAAGTCAATGAATCAAAACAAGTTCAAAAATATTGAAACAGTAGTTCGGCAATACAATTACAAGCATGCATGTACGCATATATATAAATACGCATACATATCTATATAAAAATGGAAAACATCTGCGTAAGAAAGAAACATAGGTAGCTCGATTCAAGCCCCCAAGACAGTGTCGAACCCAAAGCAAAACAACACAAAAATCAATTTCAAGCATAAAAGTCAATGTCGATGTTAACCGAAAAATACTGTTCAAATCAAACTGCCATAAACCAGTCAAATAGACTTCACAAGTTTCAAATAAGAAATTGATGCTAGAGTGCTAAAAACACTTTTTAAAGTAATCAAAATAGCAGGTTTATTTCATAAAATCAACTTATTTATAGCTAGCCAAAGTCAACTACGAACACTAGTATTTACAAAAACCAACAGAGAGTCCAAAACGACAGTTAATGGCCGAAGTCAAGAAGAACGAGAAGGCCGAAGTCAAAAATAACGACATCAACATCGTCAATTCGAGTAAACAAAATTATATGACATGAACAAGTCAGAAATCACCAACAACAAAACTAAAATCAAACTGCCGAAGCACGGAGTTGAACTAGATGTGAGTGAAAAGTCACTCACCTTTAGTCGAAGAGTATGAAGCCAATTTGCAGCTGAATCTAAGCAAAGGCGAATTCAAATCGAGCAGCCGAATGATCTCGAGAGACGATCAATGGAGCAAGAGAATCGAACCCAATCTCTACATAAAGTCGGCACTTCGAAAAATCATGAAATCCCTGATTTTTTGAGAGACAAACGAGAAGGAACGAACGAACGTGGCCACCATTTTTTTTGTTTATTTGCTTTGGGGTTGCGATGGAGAAAAATGAACAAAGCAATGGCCTCTATCTCGATATAATGCAACCACAAAACAACGAATACGTGGGCCAAAAATAAATTTTAAGGCCCGCATATCTTTAACGAATGTATAAAAGAATTTTCAACTTATTAAAATGCCAATAGCCATTAGCAACCAAATTAAATCGTCTAATGTCGATAATTAATTGCTGTAAAACTCTGGGTTGTTACAACAACATCCATTCATCTAATATCAATCATCATCCAATTCAATCGATAACAACGATATAGAGCAGATAATAAATAAAAGGCATTTACTGGCCGTTTATGTTCAAAAATAAATTAAATAACTATTTTATCCAAATAAATTCAAATAAATTGAGATGATGATGCAAAATATGCCAACAGTCATAAATGAATTTCTAATCACATCATAAATCAATTTAACAAAAATAAGAAAATTTTGTAGTTGTGAGTGGGTTAAAACACTAATCTTTTGAATTTAAATTGAATTTAAATCCAATTTAAACCCAAAATTCAAACAGTCTCTGAATTATTCCTAGATAGTGTCATATTATCTAGAATTTCAATACGATCCTAACAATAGAAACCACGCGTGAATCCGAGTTCGTGTGAAAAAGTTATCCGAGTTAGAACATTTGAATTTTAATATATAACAATTAATTAATAAATCCAAAAAAACACGTGCTCCTTTTCTCACCTTCCCTCAGGCAAGCTACAGGAATGATCCAAACCCATGAACATGACAAAAAGCTTCCACACGCGAGCAACCATAAGACAATGGACGTAGATCAAGAGCCACCATTGCGTGCGCCACGTCCAGACTCACCACCTCCCCAAGCACCGACCCTCATGCCACCTCCGTTCGCCTCGAAGAACGCGAAAACTATCGCGACTAACAGGCCAAATTCTAGCGAATCCGAGAAGTAATAGCACAAATCAACCTTTGGATGTGTAGAGCTCATCGAGCTCTACAACTTTTCTTTTGGAAGTTTTTGAATTCGATGAACAAATGAAGAGAAATCAAAGGAGGATATCGTTGAATTTCAGCCGCTGAAAAGAGTAGAGGAGCGGCGACTAGGTTTTCAGTATAATAATTTATTATTTATCATTTTGCATGCCTATTTATAACATGAGTCCAAAACAGCCCGAATTCCAAACGAAGCGTACCGTCTGGCGTTCCTAGTGTAAAGTGTAACGACCCGTAAATTTTGATAAATAAATTTGTTAATTAAATAAGTTGTTTGTGATTAAATTTAGTAGAAATAAAAATTTTAAAAATTAATATTGAAATGAACGCTAAAAGAAAATATAACAATGGTAATTAAAACCTATTTATTAG
The DNA here is from genome assembly GCA_030765085.1 of Allium cepa. NCBI lineage: Eukaryota > Viridiplantae > Streptophyta > Magnoliopsida > Asparagales > Amaryllidaceae > Allium > Allium cepa. Next base: position 789,264,164 of record CM060937.1, on the reverse strand, counting down.
TAATTTTGAATTAATTTCTAATAAATGAAATAGTGAAAGGTTTATACCTGGATGTAAATTGAATATGTGAAATTTTGAGGTATGTATTGAATTGATTAATGTAATAAAACATGATTGATAGTAATTGGATGTAAATTAAGGAAATACGTTATTACACGTTAATAATTTACGAACTTGAATGAAAATTCCAATTTAATATAATAATTCAAATGTTATGACTTAGTCTTAAATGGAATATAGTATAAAAAATGCAATCAGTGTATTTATGTGTGAAATAATATATTGATTTATTTGTAATTGAGTGTAAATTAATGCAACTATGTTAATGTAAGTTAATAAATAATTAATTTAGCGCAATCCCAATTAATTGAAATAACTGTAAGGTTATAATTTGTTGTATCAAGTAAATTTGGAAATTTGATTCCAATAAATGCAATAAAGTGTTAGAAATGTATATTGTTTTCATAAGATAGTATAAAGGAATGTAAACTTGTGATTTATGTAATAAATAAATAGAAACGTGAAATTTTTCATAAGAAATAAATTGAAAAAAAAGGGAATGGAACTATGGTTTGGTTTAAAACCTTAATTAATGTGTGTAATTAACAAGATTTCACATTTGAAGAATGGCCATTAACACAAATAAAGATAATTAGGGGTATATAATGTAATGAATGTAAAATAATTATTATAAGTGAACCACTGATTTAGTCTATTGAATTAAAATGGGCAATCAATTGCAATAAAATTCAAACTGAATGTTACATTAATGTAAATTAAATGTTAGGCAATTGAGATAAAGAAATTGGAAAAATGTTAGTGTATCTGGATATATACCAAAATAAATGGTACCTAAGATGATAATATGATAAATAGTGAATAATAAGAATGGGATTCAACATTTATTTATTTATTTGAATTTAAATTACGATAATATGATTTATTGCAGCTAAATGAAAATTTAATGTTTAAAATATTGCACAAATGGAAACGTAGATGAAATCTAAGAAATAAATGTAAACAACTGTGAACCAATGTAAATTGCATTCTTTTGATAACGATGAACTAAATAATAAGAATGAATAGTGAATTTAATAGAATTATTGAAAATTTAATTTATAATTGATGAATATAATGAAATTTGAATTTACGTTGAAATTTATGATTGAATCAACATTAAATAGACATCTAAGTTGTTTAAAATCATTGTAAATGATTAAGAAATTTTAAAAGATAAGAATTGTCAATTTTAGAATTTAATTTGGAAACTTGATTTAATTAATTTATTTTTAATTTATTTAATTGATGGAAAAATAGTCACTTTTTCCACTGACTCGGATTTTAACGAAACCAGATTCATCAGATCTGTAACGGTGAATTATAGTAGGATTTCATGTTTCGTAGCGATCGGACTTGTCGTTTGATCGTACGAACACGAAACGCCTTGAAATCGATTTAATTGAAATCAATTTGAAAAATATTGATTTGAGCATAACTTCTTCATACGACGGAATTTGGACTTGAAACTTGTTCCACCGTGTTTAAGATATTTAGAAACATCTATTTTGATATATGGTTTGACCTAATTTCATTCCGTAGTACAAACGGGTTTTTTGGGCCACTTTGGCGTTAGCGCGTAAATTCTATCTTATCCATCCATTTAAATGTCAACCATGCCTATAAATACCCTGTTATAAACCCTAGCAGCCTCTATTCCTCATTTCTATACGTAAAGAAACTTCTGTGCTCCTCTTCCTAAATGGCTGTAAACACTAATATATCCAATTCAAATTCCAATTCAAAAATCAACTTCAAAAATCCAAACTCCTCAGAAAAATTTAGAAAAAATATATGTTGAAACTCTAGATGTACGCATCAGTGATAAGAAATTCGTTTTTCTATTCGAATCACCGGTTGTTTAGAAATTGATCGTTTATTTTGGCCGTTCAACGCTCGACGATGAACTTCGTCTGATCGGGAAACCCTTCTTGGGTTTTGTAGAGGAGACCGAGGAGATGTCATCGGCGTGATTCGTTCGTTGGTTGGACGGTCGAAACGTTGGGAAATTGTGAACTAGCGTTTTGAAACCCATGGGTTTGCCCGCGGCTGCTGTAAAATTTTGAGCTTTGGTCGGCTTTTTCATGCGTGCGCGATCGAGGGGGGGGGGGGGGGGGGGGTGGGTTCCTGGAGAGGCGGCTGTGACCGTGGGCTGTGAGGCGGCAAAGGCGCGTGGTGGCATTTTGGAGTCGTGGCGGCCGATCTGGGTTGCGCGACGTGTTCGCGTGCAGGTTTTGATGGGAGAGATTAGGCGATGATGTGGCACCTTGGTTGTGAGTTGTGTTCTTTTTTTTATTATTTAAAATTTGATATTTTTTAGTCGTTCTAGCACGCATAACTCTCACATACGAGGTCCGATTCGTGCTCGGTTTTCTCCGCTAGGTTCGTATTGGAATTCTGGTTATTTTGGCGTTGGTTCGGATGGATTCTGAGACTGTGCAAATTTTGTGTTTTAAATTGGATTTAAATTCAATTTAAATTCAAAAGGTGAGTGCTTAAACCCACTCACAACTTCAAAAATTTCTTATGTTTGTTAAATTAAATTCTATTGTGATTATGCTTTTATTTATGACTTTTTCGTATAATTTTAATCATCATCTCAGTTATTGCATTTATTTATATTAAATCGTTATTTAATTTATTATTGAATATAACTGCCAATTAAATACCTATTATATATATTATCAGTTATCTATTGATATTGATTGATTGTTTTGGATGATGATTGTGATGGATGTGTGATTTGTTGATGGATGAATGGATGTTGCATTATATATTATTATAAACTGCAAGTTGTTATGCATTTTTATTTCATTCGGGATTGCAGTTTGAAATTATATATAACCATAATTTTATTTTAAATTACGGATTGAAATGATAAATATCCGTATCACTTGACCATAGGATAGAAAATTATATACAGGTACCGCAGTCTATATATATATAAATATTTTGAAATGATTTTCTATGGTTTTGGAAAGGAATATGCAGTTTAATAAAATATTAATTTTTGATGTTATATAAATATTATGTTATATATATAGATAGTTAAATTCTTGAATTTAAGCTATGTATGAAATTAATTAATAGAAATGAGTTTAATAATGGAGTTTGTTTGTTTTATATTATATGGTTAAGTACCTATTTAAGATATTGTGCAAATAGAGTATTAAATGACTTAAATAAAACATAAGTTCTAAGATATATGTGGAATTGGTTTAAACTTTTAACGTCCCGCCTTTTCGCATGCTTCAAATCGACACACGTGCCAATTCAAACCATACGGAAGGGTGGATTGTTATGTGGTAAATTAGAAAAACAGAGAAGAAATAAAATAAAAAAAAATCTCACAGTGGAAGGATAAAATATAATAATCAATATACAGTCAATAAAACTGTTTACAAACAATTGATTCTTCTTTATACAATAAATATCAGAGTTCACATACCAATAAATATCAATGCAGCGGAATTAAATAGTGTAGTGGAATAATAGTAAATAATAGTAATACAAATCTTCGTCTTCATCCTCCAGAGCTAAAACTTCAAATCTTGAAACGCTCGGACTGACCCGAGAGAATTGAAAAGACAAAACACTCGAGTCAAAACTAAAAGATCTTATGTAAGTTAAATCAACAGAAATAAATATAAGTGCAGTAACTCAATAGATGCTCGGGATTTACATCTCCTAAGGATCCGTTAAACTATTTAGTATGTAGTATATTTCGCTATTATAATAGTGTCTAATCCTAAAATAAACTTACTTTTAAATAGCGTTAATGCTTTACATTTTCCACCTTAACACATAATATATTCCTATAGTTTATACAGTACCGTAATCTCCCCCTTAATGGGCGTCGTCAAAGCGCACTCTATAGGTATGGTACAAAACCAAAATCGCATAGGGCACGCTAGGGTAGGTGACATGGCACAATTAGGCTATGCTGGGGTAGATATACCAATTACGCATCCGGGCTGGTTGTAACGCGTAGCTGCTACTACCGCCCACCTCGGACAAACTCCCCCAAAAATCAAAGAAATCAAATGTGGTGTAACGACCCGTAAATTTTCGATAATTAAAATAGCTAATTTAATAAGATTTCGTGATTTAGTGTTAGAAAAAAATTTGTAAGTCGTTTGGAATAATAATAAATGTTGAATTCATTGGGTATAATAGAGTAATTGATTGATAAGTAAAATCTATTCAAATCAAATATCGAATATTGAACAGGTAAATTGTTTAAATTAAATATTTAAAACTTATGGAATTTATTGAATAATTTAATAATGTGGATTGAATAACCATATAATGGAAATGGTTGTTCTATAATTTTAATTCGTTTCAAAAGTTAAATTTTTAAGTTCGTTTTGAATATCTCAAAAGACAGTGACTCAAGAATAATAAAAATTGTTTAAATTTAATATTACAAATGTTTGAATAATTAAATTCCGAATATGATATGATTAATTTGATATTGAAATTTAATATATCGAAAAAGAGTGAACAATTGAAATTTGATTTAATATGATTCAAATTGGTTTCCAAAGTGAATGTAAGTTATATTGGGATTATAATAGAGTTAATAAGATTTTAAAATTGGAATTTATTGGATAATTGAATAACGGGTTCAATATGATTAAAAATGATTTGTAAAATTTTATTTTATCATATTAAAGTTAGAATGATGTTGTAGAACTTTTAAAATCGAATTAAAAGTAAATTCGTGAAAATTGAATATTTTAATATTTAATTATCGACTGAAAAATAGCCAATTTTCGAATAGTCTCAGAATTGGACGAAACTAGTTCCATTGGATCCATAATAGTTTTTCATTACCGGATTTCAATTTTCGTAGCAATCGGAGTTTTCATTTGACCGTGGCAGCACGAAACGCATCAAAATTGTTTTAATATTAATTTGGCGAGTTAAAATAGTCATTTTTCAAACGGTCTCGGATTTCGACGAAACTAGTTTCATCGGATCCGTAATGTCATATTATTGTAAGGTTTCAAATTTCGAGTCAATCGGATTTACCGTTGTCCGGGGCGAGCCCAAACGCACAGAAATTTGATTAACCGATTTAATTTCAAATCGATCGTTTATTGCCGTAACTCACACATACGATCGAATTAGCTTCCGAAATCTGTTCAATTGTGTCCGGAACGCGGGGTAAACCCTAGAAACGCCGGTCACCGTGCTTCCTTTGGAGTTCGGAAGAAATTTGGTGAATGGTGGTTCGTAAATTTTCTATATAAACACCATTTACTATTCACTTTTGAAAAAAATCTCAAACCCTAGGGTTTCAAACCTAGCCGCCGGCTATATTTTCAAAGGCCAGAAATTAGTTTCGTTCATCCCCTCTTATCTCTCAATCCTCAAAGAATTAGCTTTCGAGTTCTAAAGCAAACTTGTACAGAGGAGTGAGATATAGGTGTTCAACGGTGGAGATCGTTTTTAGAGTTGTGGATCAACGGGAAAAGAAGCTTGAAGGCCTACAGTTCGGCCTCGTTTCGCGTGCTCAATAAGGGGCCGAGCTCCTTGGTTATGCAGCCGAGCATAGAGGAGGTGATGGTCTTCAGCGTGGTGGTGGAGTGATGCAGTTTCGAGCGACAAGGAGGGAGCGGCCTTAAACCCTAGTTTTGAAGTTGGGTTTCTTTGTGCGTTCGGCTTGGGAGTTTTTCACGAACGCGTGAGAAGAAAGTCATGTGCGGCGGGATATTGCAATTGGAAATGGACGGTCCAGATTGTCTGGGTTAGAAAGGATATGATAAATTGTAAATTGATTATATTATAATTCGAATAAACTTTAAACTATCATAACTTTGTCATACGAGGTCGGAATTCGACGAAACAGGGTGCATTGGAATCGCATGGACGAGCACTATGCTATGAAATTGGATTGGAATCGTTTGGAGCTAGAGAAAATTTTGGGTTAAATCGAACGTCGTTCGATTTGATTTAAAATCGGAAAATCAAGGTGAGTGTTTTATAACGCTCACAACGTACTAAATATCTTTTTGCTAGTTAAATTGGATATTATGAAGTGTTATGATTTTTATTTGTCATTGTTTGATAAAATATAGATTGCCATATAGATTGTCATTCGATTTAATCGTTGAAAATTAAATTCACAGTTAAATTGAAATTAAAGTAGAATTGCGATTAAATTACCTGACATTGATAACTATGAAATTGCCATGAATTGTATTGTCTATTGGATGATTTATTTCGATGGATGCTATTGGTTGATATTTAGATTTTTGGATGTTTATTTGCTTATATATAACCTGTTATGCATACATATGATAGTGTGATTTAATTTAAGTTATATATACTCATCCATGACATTAATTGAAATAAATAACTACTTGGCCATAGGATAGAAAATTATATACGGACACCGAATTGGCCAAATTAATAATTTTTAAAATCATCAATTTGAAATTTATTTAAATGTTTGGATTTAAAAGTTATAAATAGAAATCAATTTATAGAAATCGAATTTATCGAAAAATTGAGTTTGGAATGTTGAAATAAAGTTTTTGTTAAAAGAAATTTTTGAATAAATTTAAGTGGAGACTTTGAGATTTAAAATTTCGATATGATTGAATTTTGAAAATTTATTTGTTTTAAAGATTGAACATTAAATTTGAGCTTTGAATATTACTAAGTAAAAGTGACATAAAAATGATATTTTGAAATGAGCTTGGAATTGAATCATATTTGAAATTTGGATTTAAATTTGAATATTGAAGGATAATTTTGTTAAGTGTTATAAATTGATGTTTTGAAAATCCAGCTCTAAATCGATATAAATTGAAATTGAATTAATTGAAAGTGAATATAAAATTTAATAAATTTGAAGTCAAAGTTGACATTGATTGAATTGAAATCGAAATTGAATCGGTAGAAGAGAAATTGAAATTGTTTTGAATTGGGAAGTTAAAATTGAAATGGTTGGGTTATGAAGCTGTTTTATTTTGTTTTCCAAATTACTCAGTTATATAAACCATTTTGAATACTTAAAATATTTTAATCTATTTTAAATCTACTTAACCAGATTTAAATTATTTTAAACTAATTTATCTATTTCAAATCCATTTAAGATTTAAGTATTTTTAACTATTTAAATTATTTAAAACTACTTTTAGACTATTTTCTAAAAATTTCAAGCTGATTAATAAGGTGAAATGTTTATGTTTAAATCTTGAATTTGAATACGAATTGGATTAAATGAAGTTGCAACCCAAATTGAAATTCGAAATGATTTTGAAATCAAAATGAGATATTGATGCGGAAAATGATTTTGAAACGAAACCTTACATTTTAAATAGATGTGATGATATTTGAAGTGGATTTGATTTTTGAAGCGAATATGATATTTTGATTTCAATTATGAATCTATTTGAAATGTAAAAGAGCCAACGGTGTAATAATACGTAGTTATTAAAGAGACCGGGATCGGATATGGACATACTCTCTGTCGATACCGAAAACCACTTTAATAACTATTATATGCGGAGCGTTGATCCAGAATGAAGTGGATGATTTGGTGAACGTGTTAATTGAAGAAAGAGAACGAATATTGGATGACCCATGACACGACTAAAACAGAAGCCGCGCCGGGCCATTGAGGTTCGCCACCTCTAGCGGACACACTTCTTCGATACCATATCTATTACATTTGTGATGCGATTTGGGTGAACCCCTTGATTTGGGAGTGTTGTTTCGCGGTGTTGGGGTAGCTGCTGGCTATGCTCAACATCAGTCCGGATCACGCAACTACTAGTATCCTAGTTGGTATCGCCTCATGTACCTTGTCATACTGATTATCCTATTCACGACCATTACGTTATGTTTTGTGTTATACCTATGGGGTACCCTCTGATAACCACCAGTTTACTGTGGGGCTTACGGTGCTGTATAGACTATGGCATTATAAAAATGTGTTAAGGGGGATTATGGTAACGCCTTAACGCTATTTTGATACTTTACATTACTGACAGGCATTATCTACTTAGCGCATATTACTACATAGTAGATAGTTTCACGGATCCTTGAGAGATGGAAAATCCCATAACATCTCTTGAGTTATTGCACGCACGTTGACAGTAGATAGGAGATGTCAAACCCCGTAAACATCTCCGACGACGTTACACTCATATTTATTTACGATTGATTTAACTTACATGAGGATATTTTAGTCCTGACTCGATTGTTTTTTCTTTTCATTACGCTCGGGTCAGACCTGAGTTTTTCAGCTTATTGAAGATCTATTCTAGAGGACGAAGACGAAGATTTGGTATACTATTACTATTATTATCTTTGCATCATGTTGTCTGCTGCATTATTTTATTGTTCTGTTGTATATGTATAACTCTGATAAATGTTGTATAAATAATTGTCAAAGTATATTAAACAGCTTCATGAACTGTTCATTTGACTATTATATTTTATCGTTCCGCTGCAAGATTCTGTGTTGTGTCTTTTCCTTTATTTATCTTTCTTTTATTTTCTTATTTATCCCAATAACCATCTGCCCTTTTGAATGGTTGGAATCGACATGTGTATTTGATCGTCAGTTTAAACTGTCCAAAAAGGAGGGTTGTTACAGTTGGTATCAGAGCCTTGGTTTAGCGATAAACCTTGGCTCTAGTGGGGAATAACTCATTGAAATAGAGGTAAACTATATGAATGAGTTGAGTGTATATGAGAGAGCGTACTCCTTATTTGATATAAAATGGTTTTATATTGTGTTAACTTTGTTCCGTTGACTATTTATGAATTCTGGTCGATACTTGGGACGCCAAGGCGTCGATAGGAATTTCTAAACACTCGAATAGGACAAACCAACACAATATCGTTTTGGAATATATTTTATATAAAAGAATTATTCGAATATTTATTGATTTTGATTTAATTGATTGTTAGGAGATGATAATATTAGATTATTATCGTTATCGTTTGATCAGTCAATATTTAAAACAATTGATTAAATAACAATGGATTTAGGAAAATGAAATCTTGTAAACACAATTGATAATGAATATAAATGAATTTTAACTTGGATTGTGGAATTTAAATTCCGGTGTTTGAAATTGACTTACAAGAATTTGAAAAATATAATATGAGTATTATATGATAGCATAATTGAGTTCAAATTGTTTTCGAAGGATATTTTTTAATGACAAGTGTTAGATTCCCTTCTCTTGACACTAGAAAATAATTTCGATGATGAGTGCACGCATCATCGGTGTTTATTTTCGAGAGTCCGAGTGGGGGAGACCACTTAATAGATTGTCTAAACCTTGTTTTGATTCAAATTTTATTTTATTTTGTATTCTCTATAGTATGATTTGATATATAAATTATATAAGTATATATTATTTCAAAACTTGATTTGAAATGAAACCGGGATTGGAATTCCTAAGTCCTTTAATAATTAATGATTTTTTTTAAAATGATTGAAATGAATTTAGACTTGAATCATTAAGGATCTTCTAAATTGTGAAATGAGAAATGAACCTAAGAGCTAAGTGAAAATTTCAATTGAAGTAGAAATCCTTAGAATTAGGAAATTATGAACTTAAAATAAAATTGAAACTATAATACTCGCATAGTATTAAATTTCATTCTATAGCATAGATATAACTTACCAAAATATTTAAGAAGTTCAAAAATGTTATATGAATTGTTAATTGGATAATATACAAGTATAGGTTTGAATAATGAAATATGCATTTAATTAATGGTTTGCAAATATAAATAAAATTGTTAGTAAATAATTGGAATTTAAATTAACATTTAAAGGTTATTCACAATTATGTTAATATAAAATGGAAATACTATATGTGAACGTAAATGTGAAATTAAATTATAGTGAAATTTAGGTAGTGACTTAAGAATTAATTAATTGAAAATTCAACTTTAAATGAAAAGAAGTGTATGTTGTTTAAATACATTCTATTTGCATAACTATAACTTACCAAATACTTAAAAGGTTTAAAATGCTAATAAGGATAAGTAGAGAAAAAATATACCAGTGTGAGAATGAATAATAAAATTTGAAGATCTATTGATAGTTGTAAATATAAAAGAAATTTAAGCTGTAAAATGAATGATATATCTAAGTGAACAAATAAAATTTAAAATTAATGAAATATAAAATTGGTAAATGGAAACTAATTAAATTTGAATATAACTAAATGTCAATAAACTTGGAAGTGTATGAAATTAAAGTTGACTTGGAAATGTATAGTTGATTTAGTGTAGATTTTGGATTGATGTTAATGTTTGATATGCATTGGTTGTTAGATGGATGATAATTGATTAAGTAGAATTCATTAGTGTTAATGGAATTGAATAAACGGAATAAAATTTTAAAATAATTAATTTCAAATTTGAAGCAAAATGAAATTAAATATAATTGAATTCAATTTAAATTGAAGCAAATTGACTTGAATTTAAAATGTGAATGAAACAAACTTGAATAAATCGGAAAAAAATTGAATGTAAACCTATTGCATAGATGAATAAGAAAATAAATAACTTTGTGTTTATAATTGTTCTTTGGAAAATTCAACGTTTTGATGGTTTGTACTTTGAAATAATAAAAGCAAATTTTTGGGAAAAATCCAAAATTGTCCAATATATGCTGAAACAAAAACAACCATAACTTTTAAATGGATGAACGGAATTCGACGATCTTGGATTTTCGAAAAGCTTAGAAACTATAGCAAAACTTTTGTTTAGATAACTTGAGAAAATTCCTTCGTCTACTAGGTTAAAAACTTGAATGTTACTCGCTGTCCTGTGTAAAAATAAGTAAAATCTGTAGTATACACCCTTAGTATTTTCACCATATCTTTTGACTGGTTTATCAGATTTTGATGATCTTGCACTTTTTGGAAAGCTAAGCACTTAAGATAAAACTTTTTTTTTAAGTGTTTTGTGTTTTGATGTCGTTTAGAAGGTCGAAAATGCGGGTGAACGTCGCTGACCTGCGCAATTCATTGCCCAGGCTGAGGCGTATCCTCTAAGTAAAACGGCCATAATTTTTGAATGTATGGTCCGAATTCGATGATTTTAGATATTCCGGAAAGCATGAAATGAATGCAAAAACTTTTGTTTAGATTCTGTTGCCGAATTTTATCGTTTAGGTGTCCTAAAACTAAGATTTGTTAGCTGTCCTGAAATTGTAATCTCAGTTTTGAAGCTAAATATGTTATATATATGTTGTGTAGGCTAAGTATATCGATCTATCTTTATATGCATGGTTCTAACTTAGTTATTGAGTGTTTAGTAGGTGCGGATTGCGCTTGCTTCTCATTTGGAGCTCACTTTCGTTCTATATTAGCCGTATATGCTCGCTAACAATATATAAGGTACGTATCTCGGATTACATACCGTACTTTTACACTTTTTTCCCTGTAGGATGCCCCATCACTTGATGATATGTATATTTGTGATATATATACCGTCATTTTTTTATTTTATTCCGATCGAGCCGCGCAAAGGAGACTCTGCCGAAATTTTCTGTAAAATCCGGGTGTTAGAAATTTTTTCAAGTTTTGATAATTTTTATAACTTGTTTTGATTACTAACTTTTAAAGTTAGGAAGCCGTTTGGAGTAACTTAGTGGAAGCGAAGTTATGACTTTATAAATGGAATTTCGTTGTTTATAAGTGGATAATTTTTAATAAAATATATCAAATGTTGAATTCTTTACTTAGTTCCTTTTCCCTTCTTTTTCCTTTTCGGGGACGAAAAGTTTTAAGTGGGGGAGAGTGTAACGACCCGTAAATTTTCAATAATTAAAATGGCTAATTTAATAAGATTTCGTGATTTAGTGTTAGAAAAAAATTTGTAAGTCGTTTGGAATAATAATAAATGTTGAATTCATTGGGTATAATAGAGTAATTGATTGATAAGTAAAATCTATTCAAATCAAATATCGAATATTGAACAGGTAAATTGTTTAAATTAAATATTTAAAACTTATGGAATTTATTGAATAATTTAATAATGGGGATTGAATAACCGTATAATGGAAAAGGTTGTTCTATAATTTTAATTCATTTGAGAAGTTAAATTTTTAAGTTCGTTTTTTAATATCTCAAAAGATAGTGACTCAAGAATAATAAAAAATGTTCAAATTTAATATTACAAATGTTTGAATAATTAAATTCCGAATTTGATATGATTAATTTGATATTGAAATTTAATATATGGAAATAGGGTGAACAATTGAAATTTGATTTAATATGATTCAAGTTGGTTTCCAAAGTGAATGTAAGTTATATCGGGATTATAATAGAGTTAATAAGATTTTAAAATTGGAATTTATTGGATAATTGAATAACGGGTTCAATATGATTAAAAATGATTTGTAAAATTTTATTTTATCATATTAAAGTTAGAATGATGTTGTAGAACTTTTAAAATCGAATTAAAAGTAAATTTGTGAAAATTGAATATTTTAGTATTTAATTATCGACTGAAAAATAGCCAATTTTCGAACTGTCTCAGAATTGGACAAAACTAGTTCCATTGGATCCATAATAGTTTGTTATTATCGGATTTCAATTTTCGTAGCAATCGGAGTTTTCGTTTGGCCGTGGCAGCTCGAAACGCATCGAAATTGTTTTAATATTAATTTGGCGAGTTAAAATAGTCATTTTTCAAACGGTCTCGGAATTCGACGAAACTAGGTTCATCGGATCCGTAATGTCATATTATTGTAAGGTTTCAAATTTCGAGTCAATCGGATTTACCGTTGTCCGGGGCGAGCCCAAACGCACAGAAATTTGATTAACCGATTTAATTTCAAATCGATCGTTTATTGCCGTAACTCACACATACGATCGAAATAGCTTTCGAAACCTGTTCCATTGTGTCCGGAACGTGGGGTAAACCCTAGAAACGCCGATCACCGTGCTTCTTTTGGAGTTCGGAAAAAATTTGGTGAATGGTGGTTCGTAAATTTTCTATACAAACACCATTTACTATTCACTTTTGAAAAAAATCTCAAACCCTAGGGTTTCAAAACTAGCCGCCGGCTATATTTTCAAAGGCCAGAAATTAGTTTCGTTCATCCCCTCTTATCTTTCAATCCTCAAAGAATTAGCCTTCGAGTTCTAAAGCAAACTTTAGAGAGGAGTGAGATCTAGGTGTTCAACGGTGGAGATCGTGTTTGGAGCTATGGATCAATGGGAAAAGGAGCTTGAAGGCCTACAGTTCGACCTCGTTTCGCGTGCCCAATAGGGGGCCGAGCTCCTTGGCTTTGCAGCCGAGCATAGAGGAGGTGATGATCTTCAGCGTGGTGGTGGAGTGATGCAGTTTCGAGCGACGAGGAGGGAGCGGCCTTAAACCCTAGTTTTGAAGTTGGGTTTCTTTGTGCGTTCGGCCTGGGAGTTTTTCACGAACGCATGAGAAGAAAGTTATGTGCGGCGGGATCTTGCAATTGGAAATGGACGGTCCAGATGGTTTGGGTTAGAAAGGATATGATAAATTGTAAATTGATTATATTATAATTCGAATAAACTTTAAACTATCATAACTTTGTCATACGAGGTCGGAATTCGACGAAACAGGGTGCGTTGGAGTCGTATGGACGAGCACTACGCTATGGAATTTGATTGGAATCGTTTGGAGCTAGAGAAAATTTCGGGTTAAATCGAACGCGTTCGATTTGATTTAAAATCGAAAAATCAAGGAGAGTGTTTTATAACGCTCACAACGTACTAAATATCTTTATGCTAGTTAAATTGGATATTATGAAGTGTTATGATTTTTGTTTGTCGTTGTTTGATAAAATATAGATTGCCATATAGATTGTCATTCGAATTAATCGTTGAAAATTAAATTGACAGTTAAATTGAAATTAAAGTTGAATTGTGATTAAATTACCTGACATTGATAACATGAAATTGGCATGAATTGTATTCTCTATTGGATGATTTATTTCGATGCATGCTATTGGTTGGTATTTAAATGTTTGGATGTTTATTTGCTTATATGTAACCTGTTATGCATACATATGATACTGTGATTTAATTTAAATAATATATACTCGTCCTTGACATTAATTGAAATAAATAACTACTTGGCCATAGGATAGAAAATTATATACGGACACCGAATTGGCTAAATTAATAATTTTAAAATCATCAATTTGAAATTTATTTTAATGTTTGCATTTAAAAGTTATAAATAGAAATCAATTTATAGAAATCGAATTTATCGAAAAATTGAGTTTGAAATGTTGAAATAAAATTTTTGTTAAAAGAAATTGTTGAATAAATTTAAGTGGAGACTTTGAGATTTAAAATTTGGATATGATTGAATTTCGAAAATTTATTTGTTTTAAAGATTGAACATTAAATTTGAGCTTTGAATATTACTAAGTAAAAGTGACATAAAAATGATATTTTGAAATGAGCTTGGAATTGAATCATATTTGAAATTTGGATTTAAATTTGAATATTGAAGGATAATTTTGTTAAGTGTTATAAATTGATATTTTGAAAATCCAGCTCTAAATCGATATAAATTGAAATTGAATTAATTGAAAGTGAATATAAAATTTAATAAATTTGAAGTCAAAGTTGACATTGATTGAATCGAAATCGAAATTGAATCGGTAGAAGAGAAATTGAAATTGTTTTGAATTGGGAAGTTAAAATTGAAATGGTTGGGTTTTGAAGTTGTTTTATTTTGTTTTCCAAATTACTCAGTTATATAAACCATTTTGAATACTTAAACTATTTTAATCTATTTTAAATCTACTTAACCCGATTTAAATTATTTTAAAATAATTTATCTATTTCAAATCCATTTAAGATTTAAGTATTTTTAACTATTTAAATTATTTAAAACTACTTTTAGACTATTTTCTAAAAATTTCAAGCTGATTAATAAGGTGAAATGTTTATGTTTAAATCTTGAATTTGAATACGAATTGGATTAAATGAAGTTGCAACCTAAATTGAAATTCGAAATGATTTTGAAATCGAAATGAGATATTGATGCGGAAAATGATTTTGAAACGTAACCTTACATTTTAAATAGATGTAATGATATTTGAAGGGATTTGATTTTTGAAGCGAATATGATATTATGATTTCAATTATGAATCGATTTGTAATGTAAAAGAGCCAACGGTATAATAATACGTAGTTATTAAAGAGACCAGGATCGGATATGGACAAACTCTCTGTCGATACCGAAAACCACTTTAATAACTATTATACGCGGACCGTTGATCCAGAATGACGTGGATGGTTTAGTGAACGCTTTGATTGAAGAAAGCGAACGATTATTGGATGACCCCTGACATGACTAAAACAGGAGCCGCGCCGGGCCATTGAGGTTCGCCTCCTCTAGCGGACACACTTCTTCGATACCAAATCTATTACATTTGTGATGCGATTTGGGTGCACCCTTGATTCGGGAGTGTTTTTTCGCGGTGTTGGGGTAGCTGCTGGCTATGCTCAACATCAGTCCGGATCACGCAACTACTAGTATCCTAGTTGGTATCGCCTCATGTACCTTGTCATACTGATTATCCTATTCGCGACCACTACGTTATGTTTTATGTTATACCTATGTGGTACCCTCTAATAACCACCAGTTTACGGTGGGGCTTACTGTGCTGTATAGACTATGACATTATAAAAATGTGTTAAGGGGGATTGTGGTAACGCCTTAACGCTATTTTGATACTTTACATTACTGATAAGCATTATCTACTTAGCGCATATTACTACATAGTAGATTGTTTCACGGATCCTTGAGAGATGGAAAATCCCGTAACATCTCTTGAGTTATTGCACGCACGTTGACAGTGGATAGGAGATGTCAAACCCCGTAAACATCTCCGACGCCGTTAAACTCATATTTATTTACGATTGATTTACCTTACATGAGGATATTTTAGTCCTGACTCGAGTGTTTTGTCATTTCATTTCGCTCGGGTCAGACCTGAGTTTTTCAGCTTATTGAAGATCTATTCTGGAGGACGAAGACGAAGATTTGGTATACTATTACTATTATTATCTTTGCATCATGTTGTCTGCTGCATTATTTTATTGTTCTGTTGTATATGTATAACTCTGATAAATGTTGTATAAATAATTCTCAAAGTATATTAAACAGCTTCATGAACTGTTTATTTGACTATTATATTTTATCATTCCGCTGCGAGATTCTGTGTTGTTTCTTTTCCTTTATTTCTCTTTCTTCTCTTTTCTTATTTACCCCATAACCATCTGCCCTTCTGAATGGTTGGAATCGACATGTGTATTTGATCGTCGGTTTAAACTGTCCAAAAATGGGGGTCGTTACATGTGGCCACCGAAAAATCCAAAGTCAGAGTATAATATCGAAGAGGAGTATCCGATCAGAGGAATGACCTCATTGGCCCGAGAATCGCTCCTACTTTAGCCACCTTATGCCAACTCACGAGAGTCGGGTCCATGTAATTACCTCAAACGAAAACGTCGCCACCAACTTACTTCATTCTGAAATCTCCACCGCGTACACGGTTGTTAAAGGGGTTTTCCAAGTTGGCAGAGAGTATGACAACTTCCGATCCCGGTCTCTTCAATAACCAAACGTTGTTATAACACCGCGGTCATTAAAAAATAATTATGCTTTTAAAACCTGAATATGATTATCCATTTCAAAACCCAAAAATACGATATCATTTCCTTTTAAAACCCAAATAAATATGATATCATTTTATTTCAAATATATTTCTTTTCCAAAATCATGCCACTTTTAAAATTTATAATACCTTGAAACCAAATATTTGAATTTTAACTTTCAACATAATACTTCGAAATCCATAGTTTAAAGCCATAACTTTCAAAACTTAAATGGTTTGGATATTCAATAGTATATAAAATAAAACAGTTGAATTTAAAATTTCTTTATAAAATAAAATAATTTCCGCGACTTACAATTTATTTCATTTAAGATTAAGTCAAAATCCTTAAATTTTAAAATCGCTTTCAGTTTCAATAAACCACTTCAGTTTCAATATATTTCAAACTTTGAACATTAAACAATTGGAACTAAGGTTGGAAATTTCTATTCAACAATTTAAATTCCTATTATTTAGTCTGAAATATTTGCATAATAATTTCGAAATCATTTAAATAAAACTCAAATTACTTTTAACTAACAAAATTTCCTCCAATTTTTTTATACTAGAAATATTCATTTAATTCATTCTGAATAAAATTTCAGTTATAAATATCATACCTTTTTTTTAAATTTCAAGTCAATAAACTCTAAATCCACTTATGAAGTTAAATTCTTAATTAAGCTCGATTTCCAAATAAATTTTCAATTTAACTCCCAATATTAATTGATTTAAATCATTTAAAACTCTATATATACATAAGATATCTTAAACATGTACTTAACCAGTTAACATAAATAATCAAACTCCATTGTTCAACTTATTTATTTTTATTTAACCGATTTATACATAGCTTAAATTCAAAAATTTTACTATATATGTATATATAAAATATATTTATATGATATCCTAATTTAATATTTATTAAACCGTATCATATAAACCATAAAAATCATTTCAAAAATAATTTTATACATATACCGCGGTGCCTGTATATAATTTTCTATCCTATGGGCAAGTGATACGGATATTTATCATTTCAATCGGCAATATAAAAAAAATGCGGTTGTATATCATTTCAAACCGCAATCTCGAATGAAATGAAATGCATGATAACTTGCAGATTATATAATACATAACACATCATCCATTCACCAAGCATCAATCATTAACCATTTATTACATTCCTCATCAAATTTTAACAAATCATCAATATATAGCATACAAAATGTAACAGGTATCAACGAACAGTTTATATTCAATAATAAATTTATAACTGCTTAATTTGAAGTCTAAATGCAAAATAAATAAATTAACTGTCAATTTATATGCAATAATAAAATTTAATAACAATTTAATTTAAATAAATGCAATCTAACTGATGATGAATAAAATATGCAAAACAGTCATAAATGAATTTCTATTCATATCTTAAATCAATTAACAAACATAAGAAAACTTAGAAGTTGTGAGTGGGCTAAAACACTCACCTTTTGAATTTAATTTGACTTTAAATCCAATTTAAACCCAAAAATTTGACTGTCTCAGAATTCGTCCAAACCAGCATTATCAGGTCCGGAATTTTATTACGATCCTAACAAAAAAATCTCGCGTGAAACGGAGTTCGTAGGAGAAAGTTATACGCATTAATGATGATTGAAATTTCAAAAAAAAAAAGAATAGAAATAAAAGAACACCTTCAAGCACCACGTCATCCCCCTTTATTTCCCTCTCTCCCTCACGCGTTTTGCTTCCATATTTTTCTGAGGAGTTTGAATTTTAGCTTTTGATTTGGTTTGGTATTTTTATTTGGATCTAAGATTTGTTTGTCTGCCATCGAGGAAGAGAGACTTGAGATGTAGGTACAGAACAAATGAGAGTTAGGGAGGGTAGGGTTTATAGCAGGATATTTATAGAAAAAGTTGAAAAGAAAGAAGAAAGTTTGAAGTAGAATAAAATTTGAAGAAGAAGAAGAATATTTGAAGAGGAAGGAAAAATTAAAATGAGAGAAAATAAGGAGATTTGAAAAATAAATTAAGGCTGCAGGAATGAAGGTAGAAATAAATGAAAAGCTAAAAAAGTATATATAAACCAAGTAAGAATTGAAATATAAGTAAAAATATGAACAGCCTTAGAAAACGGTAGTGTTGAAAGAGGTAAAGTAAAGGAATAACTATATATATGAAGATAAAAATAAATCTTCCGTTTTTAAATATGAAGCTTCAGGAGAATGAATTGCCAATAAAAGAAAGCTACAAGAACTTATAATGTGTAAACAAAATGAAGTTTAGAAATAAAGAACATTAAATGCTAATGACGTGGCATGAATAGTAATTTGGATGTCATTAAAAATAAATAAAACTTCAGGAAAACTACTTGTAATGGAGCAAACAAAAAAGAAACAAATGAAAAGAATGAGGCAGTTATTAATTAGAAATCAATCATACGAAGTTAATATAAATTAATAAGAGTGAGTAGTTTAACAAATGGATGCTCAAGTGGAACCTACATGGATGACTTGGAACGAAAGAAAAAAAAAGAAAAAAAATGCGGATATGATAATAAATATTAAGCAAATGAAGGGCCACTTATACACTATAAACAAACCTTTGGGGTCCAAATTTTGAATCTTACTTCGGTTAATTCATTCCCATAAATCCGAATATGCACATATTAATATCATTAAATTTTAATTAACACATTCATTTTATGGTAATATATGCATCCTCCATTAACACAATCAATTAAACAATCAATTAATGACATTAATCAATCGATAAAAAAATCAATCAATTATACAATCAATCAATCAATTACCAAACCAATCTACCTATATATTTATTTATATTACTCAAACCAATTTTATTAATGTACAACTTTTAATACAAGGTAATTTCTAATTGATTCCATAACACTTACGCAACCATGAACCCTATGATATATTTTAAAATATGAATACTAATAAGTGTGTTTGTATACATTATTCGAAAATTCAATTTTTCCGTTATATAAAATTATACTTATTAAAAATGAAAATTTTTCTTTATACATCTCAAAATAGAAAATTATTTTAATGGAAATGTTCATTCCATTTTGACAAAGAATGCAAGTGTTAACGCTAAAATTTGAACGCTAACACCCCGGTGTGTAAAGTGTAGTTGTGAAAGCACCACCCGATGATTCAGGAACAGAGTATAAGCAGAAAACCACAGAAAAAGCAGTAAATGACAACGATTTTATAGTGGTTCAGCTCAATAGTTTGCCTACGTCCACTCTGAATATCTTTATTGATGATTTCGTTACAAGTTGATACAATTCTTCCCAAGTACAATACACTTTGAACTACTAAACACTTTGAATGAGTAGCTTAAACTTCAATGTAAGTGAAAGTCCTCAAATCCATGTCGGATGCATGAGATTTCTTCTTGAAGTTGTTGATAGCGTTCTACGTGTCTTGAAAGCTTTGAGTGTTGAGTTAGTTTGGAATGTAGCAGAGTATCGGTGTTTGAAAAGAATGAGCCAAAAGTCCCTTGAATGTTGGAGGTGGTCGCGTATTTATAGGTGTGATTCTGGGCGGCAGTTTTTCACTCAAGTCATGAGTCGTGCACGACTCATGGAGAGTCGTAAGTCGCATTCGGCTCAAGGTTCAAGAGTTAGCAGGCAGTGGAGTAAGTGAAGTGGTTCTGAGCTTTTCTTTGTTCATTTGGATACAAGTCCTAACTCGTTCGCGAGTTAAGAGGTCACGGTTTAAAGTGAAGCAATACTAAAATCTTGGCTCTGCGGTTTTAGGTCGTGTACGACTTAAACTAGGTCGTAAGTCGTCTACAAGTCATCTTATTACGGCATGGTATTGAACTTGTTCTCTAAGTCTTAGGTCGTAACGTCTTAAAGTCGTGGACTTTCTTAAGTCGTGACATTCCTTAAGTCGCTTAGGTCTTAATTCTGTTAGGTCGTTAGTTCCTTAACTCGTAAGCTTTTAACTCGCAGGCTCTTTAACTCGTGCGCCTCCCCTGAGACATGACATATCTTAAGTCGCAGAGGCTTTAAGTCGTAGACTTCTTGGTCCGTTGAGTTGCTGTTTCCCTTGAGTCGTAGAAACCTTAAGTCGTGGATGCCTTAGGTCGTAAAGTACTCTGAGTCGGCAACTTCTTTATGGTATTGAGTTGGTCTATTTTCTTAGGCCGTTAGGTCGTAGCTTCCTTAAGTTGGTAAGTAGTCAGTCCCTTAAGTCATCCATCCTCTTAAACTGTTAAGTCGTGGCTTCTTTAAGTCGTTAAGTCGCTCAATACCTTAACTCGCTAAGTCGTTATACTTTTAGGTTGTTAACTCGTGTTATCTCTTAGGTCGTTAGCAAAGCGGAGTTAACATTTGCCCCTCGAAGTATACACCTAGGTCGTCGCTTGTGTGCTTCGACTTAATTCTGCAAGGTCGTGAGCGACCTAAGGGATATGCTAACCCGTGCGTCCATTCACTTTCCTCTTCTTCCTCTATATAGCCTATTAACCCGTTTCCTCCTTCTTTACTACTTCAATATCCTTTTCCGCCATTAGCGACTTTTCAAGTTTCGAAGGCAAATCCAAGATAATCGATCAACAGTTCATCTTTTCCATTACATTGTAAGTGAACTTGATCCCTAAACCAACTGCGACTATTGCTGAAACACCAATCTTTTACCCCCTGACCCCAAATCATCTTCGCGCACCTTGCCTAGTTTTTGAGTCAAGTTGCGATCGATTACAATCACCGTTAGCTACGTTGCCATCGCGATTCATAAGATTACAGCACCGCACTAGACTTATGGCGGCTTCGTGATGATTTGGATCGATGTTTGATGAGTTGATGGGGTGAATGGATAACAGGCTTAGTTGAGGGGATGATGGTTTAATGTTATTTAGGCGATAACGGGTATCGGGTTGGAGAGGGGTTAGCTGGTTGAGGGGATAACTTGATATTCTTACGACTTAGCTTGCTTTCGAATCGACCGACTTTGGTTATACACGACTCAACTTTTAGGTCGTGTTAATTTCCTGACGACTTAGGACTTAGCCGGATTCATACTATCTTGATTTGAAGCTTTGCGACTTTAACCTTTGGGTCGTGGACGACTTATCCTTTAGGTCGTGCACGACTCAGTACATGGACAATCTTTTACTGGCGAATTGTTTCCTAAGTAAATTTCATCCCTCTGTTAGGTTGTGAACGACTTAGGGCTTAGAGGATTTTTGGACTGTGACTAAATGGCTTTAACAAAAATTTGTAAACTTCAAGATGTCGAAAAAACTTGATTGCACTTCCAATTTGAATTGCCAGAATATACTGCTTGAACTTTGTTGCGTTTCTTTACAGATTATTCTAACTTTAATGCTATCAACCTGTTAAACACAACACTTGCAGAAAATGGGACAAATATACTGCCATCGACTGCCCACGTCAAATGACAGATTAGTCAATACCAGATAATTAACTCAAATAAATTGTGTGAACGAACTGCTTTCATCACTTTCAAGCAAAATATTAAAGCAACACTGAAATAGTCAATTGAAACTGACCAGCCTGCACTAATATTATGCTTGAACTTTATATTAACAAGTTCTGAAATTTTGTAATCGATCAATCATCGACTAGTTTAATTCCAGTTATATTTACTTGCTATTTTTATTAGTTTTGCACGACACTTCACACTTTTAGGAAACGTGCACCTTCACATTTGAATATCCAGTTGCTTGTGTAGAATGACTTCTCAGGAAGAAGATACAACGGTTCAGACTGGAGAGGCAACTGTAATTCCGGCTCCTCTGGTCAATCCTCCCGAAAGAGCCTCTTCTACTTTATCGTACAGAGTTTTACGCCAATTGTGCGTCAGTTTGGCATTGCTGAATCAGATGCCATTCTTCCCGAAAGAAGTAACACTGCTGACATAGCACCCCCTGGCTTTGTAACGGTCAATCGACAAATGTGCCTGAGTGGGGGCGTTCCTCCTTTCAATGACTTTTTCCAACAACTTCTTCGTCAATTGGCTATCGCCCCACCCCAATTACACCCCAATGGTTATGCCATTTTAATGGGGTTGTGTGTACTGTTTAGGAGGACGCTTGATCGATTCCCAAGCTTTGACGAGATTTGCTTCCTATGCTCTTTCACCAGGACTAAAGATCACCCCTCTATTACTGTCGTGAGAAGTGCTCAAAATCGTAAATTGATCATTGGTCTTCCTGACAGCGCTCATGGGTTTTTGACTCAATTTTTCTATGTCCGTTGCCCCCCCGGGGTTTTATGCTGTGTGGAGAGAAGGAAGTAGGATCATCTACCTTTTCCTCCTCTATACTCTGAATTTTTTGAAGTTCAAATTACCAAGTGTTAACTTCATCATCATTTTTTTTATTTCAACGCTCCCCCCTCCTTGTAAAGATCCCAGTCACAAGAAAACTCTGGAGAGGCTTGTAGCTGTTCCGGTTGAAGAGCGGGATATGAAATTTTTGCTGAACGACGAATTCCTTCACCAATTCGGACTTCTTCACCCTTCTCGCTCCACATACCCCTGCGAGGTTCCAGACACCCCACCTAAAGCATCAGATGCCCTGGTTTCTACAGACACATCCATACCAAAAGGACCTGCTCCTGAGGCTTCGCTAGTGAAGTGCTCCACTTCTGTTAATGTTGCGGGGCCATCTGTCAAACTTGCCCCGGTTATTGAGGAAGAAGAGCCCCAGGGATCTCCCCAACTGTCACAGAAATCTGGCGAAGAGGCCGGAAAAACTAGCCTTGCCAAGCAGAGCAGGGACGATACTTTCGAAGGGCTTAGCGACCTCTTTGCCACCTCGCAAGAGATCTTTAAAGATGATCCTATCACTACCGGGGTTTCTTCTTCATTAGTTGAAGCGACTTCTATCCTGCAACAGACTCCGTCGACTCAAGAGTTGACGCTAACTATCACACCCACAACCGCTCCTCAATTAAAGAGTGGTTCGTAGTTTGATGCGCGTAGTTTGCACGTCACACTCACTTAGAATTTTTTCGGCACTTTTATGCTTCTGACTTTTTGTACTTTGAATAATTCTAAGATTTAGCTCTTTTTTATTTCAGATCCTCCGATGGGGCGCAGCGGATCCTACTATGATGATTTCCAGCGCTACGGGAGGCGTAGCCAATATGATTACAGGCGTTACCTCCCCTCTTACAGAGAATCTGATGAAGAAAGAGCCGCTCGAAAGGCTCAAGAAAAGTGGGCTCAAGAAGAGAGTTAAGAAAGAAGAGAGAGGGAAGAGCGCCACGATTCTTCGCTGAGAGGCGACGATTCCCATAAAAGAAAATCCCATGACGATAGAGGAAAAAGTCATATGGTTGAAGATTCGAGTAAGCGAGCCCGACATGGTGAGAAGCACACCTCTACAACTCCTGAAAAGGTTACTGCCCCTGCCTCGCTTGATATTCCTTCCGGATCTCCCGCTCTCGGGAAGACAGACATCCAAACAATAATTAGTAGGCCCAAATTCCAAGTCGGACCGGGTCCGGCCACTTTGCAGAGTCGGTTTCCACAGTGGTGTCTGAAGGGAGTAAGGTTTGATCTTGACTTGGTCACCATTGACAAGTCTGCTATGTTACGAAACCTCGATGCCGTCAAGCTTGATATTGAGAGGATGTCGAACTGGCAAAAACTTGTTGACGAGCTCCAAAGGGTTAATCGTGCAAACATAGAGGCCATGCTCACTATGGAAAACGATAAAGTCGAGTGGCAAAAAGTTCTTGAGCAACATGACACTGAGATGAGGAGCATTGCTTCTTATAATGAAGAGCTTGAAGCAAAAGTTGAAGAATTGAAACAAGAGCTTGCTGCTTCCTCTACTTCCTATTCTCAAAAAGAAGAAGTGCTCCTAAAACAAGTGAGAGATGCTCATGCCAGCCAAAGGGATGCCGAAGACAGGCTTGAATTGCAGAAAAGAATTAGTGAGGGCTATGTTGCTGATATTGAAGAGCTTCGGAAGAAGAACAGCTCCCAAGAGGTGGAGATTCAAATGCTTAAGCTTGAACTTTCTAAAGCTGAAATGGAGCGTGATGAGGCCGTTGCCGGCAAAATTGCAGCTGAAGAATCTCACGAGGCAACGAGGGCCAACATCAGCTCAACATTATTTGATTTATATCTGCAAAGCGTCTTGGGGCGCGGTAGCCTCGCCTTTCTAGGCCCCAAGTATGAAATTACACTGGCTGAAGTTTGGGAGGCCGCACTGGATATGCTCGGTGGTAGCGGCGCTGGCTATGCTGAGTCAGCTCTTGAGGAGCACTATCTTGATGATGATGCTCGTGCCGCTCTCGCTAGGGGGAGAGAACAACTTGCAGAATTAAGGGCCGAAACAGCGGCAGGAGAATATTCAGGAAAAATCATCTCAACGGCTCCAATTCAACCTTCTCCTTCAGCCAAAATTGACATTATCGGTTCTAGTTCTCATTCCCCATCTCCTACTAAAGTTACCACCAAGATCACAAGCATACAAGGTGGAGATGAAGGCGGCGAGAGTGCTGAGGCACAGGCTTACGAAGTTGACATCAGGGAACCGACTTCTGCAGGTAACCCTACTGACAATCTTGCCCAAGTAGACTGCTCATCTGTTTCTTACGAGCTTGATGAGCTTTTTGACTACTTCTTGAATCTCGACGAGCCATTGTCTCCTCTTTTTATGGGAATTACTGATATTTTTGACTTTTCCTTTGTAGAGAAAGCGCCGAGCATCATTCAAACTTCTTCACCTCCAGCTACTGTTCCTCTGCCTTCCCCAATCACTCCTACTCTTCACCCGGGATCACAGGAAGAAATAATAGGTGCCCTCCGGGGTTTGGATGACCCAGCTGCTTCATAAGAGCAAAAGGACGAAGGATTGGAGGGAGGTGAGATATCCCCGGAGCGGACTCCTTCTGATGACATAATTTTGTCTAAACTTGTTACTCCAGGAAGTGAATCTTCTTCAAAGAGGAGAAAGAAGCACGGAACATCAAAGAGGAGGAGGAAGAGTATTACTGCTGCTGAAGAGGAACCGGAAGTTGAACCAGTTGTACCTCCCTCTCCTTCTTCCCTCATGCCTATAGATCGACCCGAGAAGCTAACCATCCGACCGGGTAAAGGGTCCAAGGGTGGCAAGAAGAAATGAAGATTTCCAGTTTTTAGCTTTTTCATTTTTTTTTTGGATGTATTGGTCGGGGATTGTGTGGGTACCGGCCCCCAGCTTTCCTTTTGCTTTTTACTTTGGGACCTGTACCTGTATAAAATTCTAATAGTGTTGAATAAAATGATTCTTTTTCTTTGTACAAACTTCTGTCTGTATCTGAGAATGCATTTATTATTCATTTTTGTACAAGTTTCTTTGTACGATATTGCAGTGCGATATTGCAGTGAGCTTGTGGTATATATTGTTTGAGCGCAATTTTACCGATGTAGTTATACCATGTTGCCCCTATACCATAAGCTCATTGTAATATTTTATTTTATGAGGAACTTGTACATTTATTTTTTAGAGAGTAATTATTCCACATTTGGAAGAATATTATTTCGTTTAAAAAAAAAAGTACAAACAAGTTTCTATGCTTCATCCTTCGAAGATATCACTTTTTACTTTGTGCATATACACATTTTACTGAATGAAATCTTCTATGTGGTAAAGCGGATATTTGAAAGGTACTTCAACTTCTTTTTGAGGAAGAGAATTTTCTAGAATAAGTAATTCATTCTTCCTTTGGAAGTTAAAGTGTGCCTTTGATGAGGATTTTTTTTTTTACTTTGAAAAGTTGCTCCTCTGAGGAAGACTCTTTCACGTTTCAACACCTGGAAGTTTTATTTCAATCTTAGTGAAACGTGTGCCTTCGAAGAGGTCTTTCTGCTTGATTGTGCCTCCAGGAGGAAGTCTTTTCATTTCTGCCTATGGGAAGAGGTCTTTCTGTCTTATTGTGCCTCTGGGAAGAGGTCTTTTTGTTTCTGCCCCTTGGGAGAGGCTCTATCTTTTTTTTTTTGCATTTCAACTCTGGTGAAGTGAAACTCCGAAGAGCGGCTGTTGCACTTCAACTCCTGGCGAAATGGGCCTCCGAAGAGGGCTTTTATTTTGTTTTACATTTCAACTCCGGTTAAGTGAAACTCCGAAGAGCGGCTGTCGCACTTCAACTCCTGGTGAAATGGGCCTCCGAAGAGGGCTTTTATTTTGTTTTACATTTCAACTCCGGTGAAGTGAAACTCCGAAGAGCGGTTGTCACACTTCAACTCCTGGTGAAATGGGCCTCCGAAGAGGGCTTTTATTTTGTTTTACATTTCAACTCCGGTGAAGTGAAACTCCGAAGAGCGGTTGTCACACTTCAACTCCTGGTGAAATGTGCCTCCGAGGATTGCCTGGAAGTTACTCTCTCATGGTTGGAGGGTCATGACTTCTCCAATCTTTTTTGGTTGAGTAGAGAACTTTCTTTTTTGCGGCATATGCCTCGTTAGAGGTCTTTATCCTCCGAAGAGTTGTGCCTCTGAAGAGGACTCATGCCTCCGAAGAGGGCTTTAGTTGTTCCTTGTCCAGTTGCTTATGCCTTTTCAGCGATTCTCTATTTTTTCTTTTCAAGCTTGCACTCCCTTCTCTTACAAGTAGTTTGTTTAATCCAAGGAAGCGTACTTGATTGTTAGGCAAGTTTACGAGAACGGGCATAAGCTTCTTAATTGGATGTTTGTTTGTTCAAACGATCTCAATTTACGAGCAATGGCCCGTTTCCGGCGAAATCATTGGCCGTTCAATTGAAGCACTTCCTATCTAGGATTTGAATTCGGGACTTTTGTGCTTTGGTGACTCGAAATTTGTTTGCTGAATGATAACCAGAATCACTTGGTCTTGAAATGTGCAAGTTTTATTTTCGTTGTCTGCAAAAATTCAAATCGACATTTCAGCAATACGTTTAATGTACTTTTCATATCGAAAATAAAGCAAACATGTAATAATAATAAGAAACACAAGATTTATAGTGGTTCGGCCAAGAATTTGGGCCTACATCCACTTTATAGTCTTTCATTATTCACTTGCATCAGTTTTACAATCGCTTTCAATTACAGGAATCATACATTCATAATTCTTTTTACAGTATTTCAAAAAAGCTATCAAGTAAAGTATGGGCACAAGTGATTGCTGTTCCAAGCTCTTGGAATTTGATCTCCTTCGACAGTAGTGAGTTTGAATGTGCCGTCAAGAAGCATCTGACCTATGACATATGGTCCTTCCCAATTTGGCCCAAACACAACTGTCGCTGTCATAATTCTCTTTAGGACTAGATCTCCAATCTCAAAGCTGCGTTGGCGAACTTTGGAATTGAAATGTCTGGCTATCCT
This sequence comes from Allium cepa, assembly GCA_030765085.1. Classification (NCBI taxonomy): domain Eukaryota; kingdom Viridiplantae; phylum Streptophyta; class Magnoliopsida; order Asparagales; family Amaryllidaceae; genus Allium; species Allium cepa. Next base: position 789,236,124 of record CM060937.1, on the reverse strand, counting down.
TTGCTGATGAGATGCGATTCTGAGCTCATCCTCTTCTCTTTTTTCATCAAGGAGATCTAGTGCCTCAAGGTGTAGTTTTTCATTCTCCGCTTGATTGAAATGGATTCTTCTATGTGAAGGGACCTCTTTTTCTACCAGAATCATTGCCTCTGATCCGTATGCCAATAAAAATGGAGTATGCCCTGTCGCAGTTTTGTGGGTAGTTCTGTACGCCCATAGTGCTAGCGGTAGCTTATCGACCCAACCACCTTTTTCTCTTTCAAGTTGCTTCTTGATGGTTGACTTGATAATTTTATTTACTGCTTCCACCTGCCCGTTTGCCTACGGATGAGCTACTGCTGAGAAGCTTTTTCGGATTTTGAATCGTTTGCAAAAATCTTGGAATTCTTCACTTTCGAACTGAGTACCATTGTCTGTAAATATCTTTTGAGGCACACCATACCTGCAAATGATACGTTTAGTCACAAAACTTATCATCTTTTTAGAGGTGATAGTAGCCAGTGGTTCAGCTTCTGCCCATTTAGTAAAATAATATACAGCAACAATGGCATATTTAATTCCAGATTTGGCAGTTGGTAACGGTCCTGCAAGGTCTATCCCTCATATTGCAAACGGCCGTGGACTGACCATCTGTGTGAGTTTAGTAGAAGGTGCTCTAGGAATTTTGGCGAATCTTTGGCATCTGTCACATTTTCGGGAATAGTCTGCTGCATCTCGATTAATTTCTGGCCAAAAATATCCGTATCGGAGAATCTTCTTTGCTAAAGTTGACCACCTAAATGATCACCACATTCTCCCTTATGTACCTCAGCTAGGATTGTTTTGGACTCTTCCCTGGATACACATCGAAGTAACGGCATTGAGAATCCCCGTCTGTATAATTGGCCATCCTGGACCATATAGCGAGAGGCTTTCCTCAGTAGCTTCTTTCGTTCTTTTTAATTTTCCGGTAAAGAGCCATTGAGCAGATATTCTGTTATTGGAGTCATCCATGATTCTTGCTCTTGAGACACGCTCATGATCCAATCAATATCCATCTCATCAATGCTTGGAGCCGACAGGACCTCCACTGGAGTCAACCCCATAAATTGAGCTTCGCCTATGCTAGAGTACTTTGTGAGAGAATCTGCCTTCGTGTTTTCTTCTCGAGGAATATGACTTATCATGTAATGATCGAAATCACCCAGGAGTTCCCAAGCCTTTAACAAGTAGGCGGGCAGATTTCCCCCTTTCGCTTGGAATTCCTTCTTGACTTGGCATACAATAAGCTGGGAATCACTGAAGATCTGCAATGCTCGGATGTTTAGTTCTTTAGCAATTCTTAAGCTAGCGATAAGAGCTTCGTATTCTTCTTCATTGTTTGTTGAAGGAAATTCCAATCTCAGTGCATAGCATAATGACCGACCTTCAGGGGTCTCAAGTACAACTCCGGCTCCAAAATAGTAGTCATTTCTCACGCCATCAACATATAACTTCCATTGGATTGGGGAATCATCGATCGTTTTCTCCTCACTGTTACCCTTATCTATGAATTCTGCGATGAAATCCGCTAAAGCTTGTCCGTTGATTGCTTTTCAGGGATGATAAGTGATGTCATATTGACCGAGTTCAATGTTCCACTTTAGAAGACGACCCGAAGTCTCAGGGCGAAACAGGACTTGCTTTAAAGGTTGATCGGTGAGGACTCTGATAGGATGAGCTTGGAAATATTGCCTCAACTTCCTTGATGCAATCAGTAGGCAATTGACGAGTTTTTCCAACTTGGAGTAATTCATCTCTGCCCCAGTGAGTCTTTTGCTGATATAGTAAACTGGATGTTGAATCCTCTTGTCTTCTCGTATCAGCGCTGCACTTAAAGCATGAGATGATACTGCCTAGTATATAAGAAGATCCTCACCATCGCCAGGCCTAGAAAGTATTGGAGGCGTTTCCATATGGGGAATCAACTCATCAAAGGCTTTTTGGCATTCGGGAGTCCAATCAATGTTTTTCCTTCCTTTCTTTAGGGCGTCAAAGAATGGGATGCATTTATCAGTGGCTTTGGAAATGAACCGATTCAAGGCGGCGACTTTTCCATTGACACTTTGCAATTCCTTCTTCGTTCCAGGAGCTTTGACTTCCTTTAAGGCGGTAATTTGAGCTGGACTAGCCTCAATGCCCCTAGCGCTCACGATGAAACCTAAGAACTTTCCGGATTCCACTCCAAATGAACAATTTAAAGGGTTAAGCTTCATTCCGTATTTTCGGAGGACTGCGAACATGTCTGCTAAGTGTTCTATGTGATCCACTGCTTTCTTAGACTTTACTAACATGTCATCGACGTAGACTTCCATAGTCTTACCCAATTGCGGTTTGAACATAGCATTAACAATTCTTTGGTAGGTTGCCCCCGCATTCTTCAGCCCGAAGGGCATAACTCTGTAGCAGTAAAGACCAACATCGGTGATGAAGCTCGTGTCCTCCTGATCTGGCTCATGCATCATGATCTGGTTATATCCGCAGTAGGCATCCATAAAAGATAACAATTCGTGTCCCGCTGTTCCGTCTACCAGTTGATCGATCTTGGGTAACTGGAAGCAGTCTTTGGGGCAGGCCTTGTTTTGATCTGAAAAATCGATGCACACTCTCCATTTTCCGTTGGCTTTCTTAACCAACACTGGATTTGAAACCCAATTCGGATAGGTAGATTCTTTAATAAAGTTATTCTCCATGAGCCGATCAACTTCTTCTTTTAATGCTGCTGACCTTTCTGGACCTTGAGTTCTCCTTTTCTGTTTCACAGGTGTAAATTTTGGATCAATATTCAGAGCGTGTACCGCAACTTCTGGGGATATTCCGCACATATCGGCATGAGTCCAAGCAAAAACATCCAAATTTGCTTTTAAAAAAGATATTAAGATATTGTGAATTGACACATTAAGTTGTGAACCCACATTCAACACCTTGTTTGGGTCCTTTGGGTCAACAGGTACTGGTACTGTCGTTTCCACTGGTACCACTCTATTCTCCCTTGCACTGGCTTTTCTAGGATCCATCTCTTTCCGTGCTCCGCTGTGCTCGCCAGTGCAGGGTCCGCCCTGTAATTGCTACAAGGCTGGTTCTTTGATGCGGACTGGGGTTGCCGCATCCTTTCCCGTTTCTCTTTTCCTTGTTTCTCGTAGCTCTGTCAGATAACACTCACGCCCAGCATTTTGATTCCCTTTTATAACTCCCACTCCATTGTCTGTGGGGAATTTAATGGTGAGGCACCATGGGGCCAGAACAGCTTTGAATGCTGCGAGAGTTGGACGACCAAGGAAAGCATTATAAGCAGAAAATTCGTCGACAATCACAAAAGTTTGCTTGCGGACTACTTTTCTTTCTCCCTCTCCAAGTTCTACAAGCAAATCAATGGTTCCTATCGGCTGATTTGGCTCCCCAGTGAAGCCAGCGATTTTCTGCGAGGAGGCTTGCACATCAGCCATAGGGATCTTCATTTGGTCGAATGTTTTCTCGAAGAGGATATTGCAGGATGCCCCACAATCAATGAGAACTCTTCTGACAATAGCTGGCCCGATACCAGCCGAGATGACTAAGGGATCCAAGGTAGGAGCTTCAACACCTGTGGAATCCCTGGCTCTGAACACGATATCATCATTGGAAGTTCTTTGTTGCTTCAGGGGCGTAGCACCTTCCAAAACAAAGACATCTTCTTCGGCCGGTACATACTTCAAAGCTCGGGTATAACTTTCCATCTCACCCCAGCTCCTGCCTGCTGGGTGAGGTCCTCCCGTAATGACATTGATAACAGGCCTTCCGGATTCATGCCCTGCAGTCTTCTCACTTGTCCTGGGTTGATGAGCAGGAGCTCGTTGCCCCTGACTAGACGAAGCGGGATTGCTGCTATTCTTTTCCACAAATTGCTGCAGCTTGTTTTCCCTAATCAATTCTTCAATCAAAATTTTCAATTGGCGGCATTCATCGGTATCATGACCGGGTTGATTATGGAAGCGGCAAAACTTCCCGCTTTCTACAGCTTTTTTCCCGGTTCTCAAAACGGGAGGTTTAGGATAATCGACAGAATCTTTAGTGGCAAGGTAAATGCGCTCTGGCGTATCTGATAAAGGGGTATATTCTGATTACTTGAAGGAACGAGGCTTCTTCAGATTTTTCTGTTTCTTCCCATCGTTATTTTCCCTTTTCTGTCTTACAGATTCATTCTTGCGTGGAGCAGCAATGTTATCTTCATCTTTTTCCAATACCGCCTTTACCGGTATAGGACGGCTTTCCAAGCGTATGAACTCATCTGCTTTCTTGTAGAATTTTTCAAGGGAATTTGGTTCCTTCATGTTAAGCCATTTTCCAAATTCGCTCGACTTGTCGATGGCCCTCATCAGATAGGTCAAGATCATTCGTGGTTCTGCATTGTCTACCTCGGCCAGCGCTATATTAAAGCGATTCAAGAAAGATCTGATAGTTTCCCCTGCATTCTGTTCTAAACTTGACAACGACATGATATCTTTGGCTTTTGAAGCATATAGTCTGAACTGCTCTTTGAATTTCCGGGTTAGGTCAGAAAACTGATCTATAGACCGAATTGGTAGCTTGGTGAACCAAAGCAGAGCTACACCTTCCAAATATACAGGAAAATATAGACACTTTATTTCATCAGAAGCTCTGGCACCTGTCATGTGCCAATCATACTTATACAAGAATTCGTTCGGATCACTTGTTCCCTTGTAAGCTGGGATAGATGGAGGGACGAACTTCCTTGGGAACTCAGCCTTTAAGATCCTTTCGGTAAACGGGGTTTTACTTGGAGCGAAACCCCATTCCTTCTCGTCTTCATTCCTTTGCATGCTTTCTTTCATGATTTGTCTAACCATTTCAGAAAGATACCCCTCATAATTTCGAGCTTTAGATCCACCAACTTCAGGAAATGTCGGCTCAAAGGGGCTGGCAGCCCTCTCAGGAATGTTTCTTTCTTCAGCTTCATGAAAGTTGCCAGCAAAGTTCCTTTCATTACCCGTTGGTTGACGGTTTACCCCAAGCAAATCATTCAACTTATTCAAAATTAGGGCATTTTGGGCATTCTGAGCCTCCAATTGTGCACTTTAGGCATTTATCTGCTGGTTCAGCCCTAAGATTACAGCATCCAACTCCGCTTTTGTAACCCCAACAGGTGGAGTGACTTGATTGGGTACTGGGGAAGTGGAGGTTCCCTCTTGAACATTTCCAGATCTAACAGATGTACTCCTTCTCCCCGGAGCCATGATTTCAGATAAACTTCTAGTCTTTAGAGAGATTACTTCAACAAACTTTCGTGGAGCAATGATGATAATTCGCCTGAGTTCGATTCTTAGTGAAAGCACCAAAAATGTTAACGCTAAAATTTGAACGCTAACACCCCGTTGTGTAAAGTGTAGTTGTGAAAGCACCACCCGATGATTCGGGAACAGAGTATAAGCAGAAAACCACAGAAAAAGCAGTAAATGACAACGATTTTATAGTGGTTCGGCTCAAAAGTTTGCCTACGTCCACTCTGAATATCTTTATTGATGATTTCGTTACAAGTTGATACAATTCTTCCCAAGTACAATACACTTTGAACTACTAAACACTTTGAATGAGTAGCTTAAACTTCAATGTAAGTGAAAGTCCTCAAATCCATGTCGGATGCATGAGATTTCTTCTTGAAGTTGTTGATAGCGTTCTACGTGTCTTGAAAGCTTTGAGTGTTGAGTTAGTTTGGAATGTAGCAGAGTATCGGTGTTTGAAAAGAATGAGCCAATAGTCCATTGAATGTTGGAGGTGGTCGCGTATTTATAGGTGTGATTCCGGGCGGCAGTTTTTCACTCAAGTCATGAGTCGTGCACGACTCATGGAGAGTCGTAAGTCGCATTCGACTCAAGGTTCAAGAGTCAGCAGGCAGTGGAGTAAGTGAAGTGGTTCTGAGCTTTTCTTTGTTCATTTGGATACAAGTCCTAACTCGTTCGCGAGTTAAGAGGTCACGGTTTAAAGTGAAGCAGTACTAAAATCTTGGCTCTGCGGTTTTAGGTCGTGTACGACTTAAACTAGGTCGTAAGTCGTCTACAAGTCATCTTATTATGGCATGGTATTGAACTTTTTCTCTAAGTCTTAGGTCGTAACGTCTTAAAGTCGTGGACTTTCTTAAGTCGTGACATTCCCTAAGTCGCTTAGGTCTTAATTCTGTTAGGTCGTTAGTTCCTTAACTCGTAAGCTTTTAACTCGCAGGCTCTTTAACTCGTGCGCCTCCCCTGAGACATGACATATCTTAAGTCGCAGAGGCTTTAAGTCGTAGACTTCTTGGTCCGTTGAGTTGCTGTTTCCCTTGAGTTGTAGAAACCTTAAGTCGTGGATGCCTTAGGTCGTAAAGTACTCTGAGTCGGCAACTTCTTTATGGTATTGAGTTGGTCTATTTTCTTAGGCCGTTAGGTCGTAGCTTCCTTAAGTTGGTAAGTCGTCAGTCCCTTAAGTCGTCCATCCTCTTAAACTGTTAAGTCGTGGCTTCTTTAAGTCGTTAAGTCGCTCAATACCTTAACTCGCTAAGTCGTTATACTTTTAGGTTGTTAACTCGTGTTATCTCTTAGGTCGTTAGCAAAGCGGAGTTAACAGCAAGTTCTAATATTAACTCATTGATTACAATTTAATTTATGTTTCCTTCAAATTTAAACATTTAAATCAATCTAATTCCAGTTCATTTCATTACTAATTTCAACGAATTCTAATTATATAACACTGTTTTTGTAACAGTCAATATAATTTTAATAATTTTTAATTGGTTTTATAACGTATTTAATTGAATTTTTGAGAAATTTAAATGATAAAGGCTTGAAATAAAAATTTAATATTTGGATTACGCCCAATTAAACATAGAAGATTGTAAATTTTCATTTAATTTTATCAAAGTTTATTTCATTGTGAAATTCTATTAAATTCAAGCTAGCTAATATTTGTCGATAATAAAATATTTTTTTTCAAACCAGAATATTTTTACATAGAAAATATTCTAAAACATCTTCTGACTGAGGCGTCATTTTTCGTTTTCCAAATTCGGACTTCTTTAGCTCCGTCGATCTTATTTTTCTACGTTTTGCTGCACTTTCCGCTAGTACAAAATTCAAATTTTTCTAATTCAATCCTACCACCAATATCTGTGTACCGTTTTGACCGTCTCACCGTGCTGATCTTCACAGTATATTTATTTTTGTATTTTGAGGTCCGATACGCGACGGAAACGATGATAACGGTCCGTTGTGACGGTACCAAACTTGTGTTCTTTCACTTTTCAATTGCTTTTCAGATCTAGACGTGCAGGCCAAGCAATACAATAAATTGCTTTAATCATTTTGCTGAATCAATGGACAGCTGTGTGTTTCTTTTGCTTTTGAAACTTTGTATTTTAGTGTACGTTTCTTTTGCATTTGAAAAATTCAAAACATGCTCAAATTTATTGGTATAGTAATTTTTCCGTAATCAATGCTTCGGAGCGTTACTATTTCATTACTTTCCTATATTGGTGGATGACTTTTGATTTGGTTTCACTGTTCATTTCAGAGAAATTATATTTATACAAGTCCTTTACTGTAGCTTTCTCTCTTCCTTCATTCTGGCTCGTTCCTCCCTTTCTATTTTGTTCTTTCATCATTTTCTTCCTCAATAATGATACTTCCTATAACCGCAATCATCACCATGCACACAATACTCTCTCCTTCCCTCCTTAAACCCAGTTACCTTATCTTGGCCACAAAACCATCGCCCGCTTTCCTCTCTCTCCATGCCTCCGCTCTTTCACGTTTCCTCGCCCATGCAGCCAACCGCCTTCACACCCAACACCCGAGAACCGTGCTCTGGTAGCAACCACCGCATCCTCCAGATCTCGGCCTCCCATGCTCACGTGTACACGGCCCCTCTTTTTCCAAACATATGGCACGCACGGCCGCCACTCTTTCAACCGAGCCGCCTCCCTCACGCCTGAGATCCACCACGAGCCGCCTATCCCTTCCCTTCACCCGAACCATCGCCAGCCTTCGACCAGTGTCCTCCCTTCCTTCCCTCTTTAGTCGAGCCCCTCTGTTAAATGGTAAGTGAAATATTAAGTATCACATACCTGTAATGTTTAAAATTTTATAATTTAAACTTTTACAATTTTCATGGGTTATAGATCTATATATATGTTGTTGAAGCTTGTGGTAATATGTGAAAGGAATATGCTTGGTTTCAATCTCTATGTTAGTAGTCTATTCTTATAAATTGCATTCGACTTCTAATTACATTTTTATTTTATCTAAGTCTTTAAATACACGTTATATGAGATTTAGAATATGCAGTGGTGTATAATATAGTACAAGCTATGCATAGCTTATGATGTAAGCTTATGACAATACTAGTATATGCGTATATGCCTTTATTGATGTTAAGTTATATTTATTAGTTATATATATATATGTTATGAGCTGTACGTATATGAAAATTTATTAGTTATAGGTTAAAGATGGCATGTTTAAAAGTAACATCTTTTGTTTTGTTTGTTGAATGAAATAATATGTATTGGCTAAATAAAAAAAATATTTTGTATATAAAGTTTACGCATGTTATATATGACTTTTTTTGAGTTTACTGTTTACATATTATTTATATCTATAAGTTCTAAAAGAATTGCTTGCTTGCGTTGTCGTGGGCAATGCTCGGAGCACTGTTGTTTGCTTCATTTACATGTTAACATGTGTTCATATTTAAGTTTCAAGGAACCCTCAACCACATTTCCTTTATGCATTTGTAACGACCCGCAAATCCGTACCCCTTGAGTCAACACTATTCTACAACAATCAACTCAAGTTGCACAGAAATACGAACCATTAGGGTTAAAGAAGAAGAGGTTGAAGAACAAAATCAAAATCAACAACAGAATCTTACCATCGCAGCGGAATAAAATATAATAGATAATCAATACTCTTTACTCAACATCAAATATCTTTGTTTATATATTACATCATCAGAGTACATCAATCACAGCTCAACATCAATGTCATACAAATGGATACACAACAACTCAACACAACGGAATATATGTATATAACAAGTACGCGAATACGTATCGTCATCCAGCTCGTCTCCTGAGCACCATAGTATCATATCCTGTATCCTATAATACTCGGTCTGACCCGAGCATTACAGTTAAATAACACCCGAGTCAGTCTAGAATACCAGCGTGAGAAAATCACACCCAATTGATTATTAAAGTTTCAAAAATCCTTTGAAAACAAAAGCATCTCGTAAGACCATGCCACAAATAAACATGTCGGGTTTTTACCTTACGATAGCTAAAACATTTTTATTAAAGTCCTCTGATATTATAATAGTGTCTATAGAAAGTAAAATAGAATCTAGCTGAAATGCTTGCTCTCACGTTTCAGCAATAGGTGGCACAATCAAAACCGTACAGGCGCGTACGGAAAATGGATTCCAACTAATGGCTAGGCACTGGGGTATCACCTGTCACAGTACCTGGTCTAGATCAGCGCACCGAGGAGCCACCCTAACTCCCCTGCAACACAAGACCGGAACCATCCCTTACTGGACAGTCCCGAGCAAGATCACCACGCGGTTGGGATCAACAATCGCCCACTAAATAAAAGGGACATCTAGACAGGGATGACCTCACCCTCTAGTGGGGGCTACCCACGAAGCCTTGCTGCATATCCCCTGATTTTCAGCCATTCCCATTTGATGAGGCTTGAGGCTAAGCGTTACCTTTTTAGAATATATCCCTTAGAATGCCCATCGTCCACCTGACGATGTTTCGCACGCATTCACCCATACAAGTCCGTCCCGGGTTCGAACGGAACCGAAGGCACTATTCCTACTACATCCATTTTGGAAATATCCTTAGGATTAGTAGCGACTAGCCCTTGCACTTCATTGCTCCATCTTCGCATCTAAAATCGTTTTTCATGAAAACGTACAAACCGGATCGAAGTGGTTTTCGAGAAATTAATCTCGATCCCGGTCTCTTCGAAACGATCAACGTATTTTTCTAATATTGATAGTCGGTTATTTAACTATCAATTACTATTCACAAACAACCATCAGCCAATAAATAATTTTCCAAATTATTTATTTATCTCAAAATATCTTCACAAGATATAATTTCACCTTTCAAACTCCTTGAAAACAGTTTTCAAAACTATTTGCCTTTCTTAGAATAAATTCCCAGTATTTCTATTTCCACTGGAATCACCAAGCATAAAACTAGATTTTCTGAAATAATTTAAAAACACTTTACTTTTAAAAATATACTTTAAAAAGTTCAAGTTTGAATTACCTTAGTAATTTGTTAAAAATACATACTATATGAATATTTGAAAATAAGGTTACTAAATAAAATATAAAACTAGATTTCTACTTTTAAAAAAAATAAATTACTAAGTTACTTCTTAATAATTACTGCTTAAATAAATTAAAGAGAATACTTACTTTAGACTTTAAATATTAGAAATAATAGATTTTACAAAACTTGCTTTTTAAAACAACTTTAAAACATTTAATTTATATTTTAAAATTTTACCTTTAAAAACATGTACTTGGTTATCCAGAGAAAAATTCTAAGTTCAATCACTTAAATCAACTTCTCAAATTGATTTCCAATTTATTTAATTTGAAATAAATTCTTTTACTTATTAGTTCATTTCTAAATTCAGTAGTTATGGGCTTTATTATTATTATTTCCAATTTCTTCTTTACTCTTTCAATATTCAAATCCTAAATCCTAAATAAATATTTGTTCTTTTTAATTAATAATACAACATTTAAAAATTCATTAACTTTCTGTTTATTCAAATTTTCCTTTCCATACTCAGGATTCATTTATTAGGATTTTAAAGTCACTTTATTTCTTTTCCAAGTCATTCTTAAATTTATCCTATAATTATTTTACTTGCAATTTCACTTCTTCTATTTTCATTTCAACAATTAAATCTATATTTTCAGTGATTCATTACACCCAATTATATCAACCAAGCCATAGCATTCAATACTTCCACATAATTCATCAAAGAATACCTAATAATCAGAATAGAGAATATATTAAATAATTTAAATAAATGTTGAGGGATCCAGTTGGATCCCTCCAACCTATTTTCCCTGCATCCACAGACGTTAGCACAATATAAATACCAATCCCAAAATATACCATACTACAGTACAAAAACCAATTCAATCACTCAGACAATTATTAAAGTTTAATCATTTGAGTTTAAATTTGAATTTAAATTTAACTGAGTGAGATTTACTCACCCTTAACCTTTACTTTGCAACCTAATCCATCTCGCTTGTTTTCTCGATTTATAGACCTTGTATAAATAATTTATACAATTTATTAATATTCGAACAGATTGAACAATTAAATTCCATTGATATAAATTATATTTTATCTAATTAACTTTAACTTCAAATAAATCTTCTTTTAATAAAATACTTGAACTAATTTTTTTCTCTACCCACATCCTTTTAATAAATTTATTTAACTAAAAATTTGATATTAAACATATTTATTTCCACAATACATTATCATTCCAAATCGGAACTATATATTATTTTCTGCTTATAATTTGTTTCCTTTTACATTACTGCAGCAGACAATATTTTTTTTTCCTTACTGAAATTTTATTTATATTATATATAAATCAAGGAGAAAAAAAATTACCTCATAGCTTCCCTTGTTTTCCAACTCAGAAAACATGGTTTTACTCTTCGATTGAGCTGCTCGACTATCCACAGACCGACGCCGTGAAATCCCCCTTCCCACGAAACGCCATGACTCGCAATCCCCAAATACTCGCCTTCAAGAAGCTAACTCCAACACGCGAACGAATACCCACCTTAAACTCCTCACCGCCGATCATCTCGGTGAGGCATCAAACACTAAATCTTGAGTCGCTCCCCCCCAGTTCAATTTGATGAAGATGACGACGCAATATCCTCGCGTGTTCACGCGAATCCCCACCTTGTTTTGCCATTCTTTTTCTTTTTTTGTGTTTTTAGAATTTGTTTTTCTGAGGCCATGATTCGAGATTCAGAAGAGGAGGGTCGCGGCCTAATATTTGTTTATTTTAGTTTTTTATAGTAGAGGCTTCGGCCATTGTTGATTTCTGTAGAACGAAATGATTTCTCCTTCCTTCTTTTTTTTGAGCAGTTTAAACAGAAAGGGGACAATGGTCTCTTTCAAAAAGAAACAGGATAAGGGATGGTGTGCTCGAGAAGGAAAAGGAAGCGTGTTGAAGATGCCTTGTTACAGTGTTCACTTATTTTTAATTCAAATTCGAATCGATTATTATCAATTAAATTTTCAGCGCGTTTATATATCGTACGCACACACTCTAACTCCGATCGATACGAAATTTGAAACCCGGTAATAATTCAATATTACGGACCCAATGGAACTGGTTTCGTCGAATTCTGAGACTGCGCCTCGGAAGGCTATTTTTAAATGCAATTTAAACGGTATAAATTTCAAAACTTAACAAACCATTTTTAAATTTGATTTCATCACCTCTATTCACTTCAGTATTATCAATATAAAGTTTATAACCCTTCAAATTGTATTTAAAAAGCTTAAATTCCCGATTCAATATTTTACTCAACTACAAATTGTTTAATTCAATAATTTAATTATCAACTAAATAGTGATATTCGTAATTCAAGTTTAAATTACTCTATTGGATATTTAAAATCAATTAAATATTCTGATTTTAAATGCTCGAATTTTCCGGGTCGTTACATTCCTCCCCCCTTAAAAGAATTTCGTCCCCGAAATTACTAGTTAGGAAGAATGGTCCAATACCCGTTTACTTTTCCTCGAAACCAAACAATTCCACATCCAACCAACTATCTTTTATAAAAGACATTATCATTCTTATTTATTTTCCAAACCTTTCCCTAGTTTCAGACTATACCATTTGTTTAACCATTCAAGTTTCAATTTAAAACCAAATTTTGAATTCTCAACATTTTCTCAAAAAATTTCTAACTCCCAAAATTCCCGAAAAATTTCGCCAGCGTCTCCTTTGCGCGGCTGATTCGGTACAACTACAAAATGGCTCTACGGCCTCCCAAATCCAAAAAGAAAACAAAAAGGCCAAGTGGCTCAATCCAAATCCCAATCAAATTTCAGACCAAATTTAAATACATACCTTTTTGTCGAGCATTTCAAATTTTTATCTTTGAAATCAATCCAATTCTCTTTTCCCTTTATATTACCTGCATATCCTATTTAGTACTAAATCCAATCACAATATCCCAGAACATTTTATCGACTTTTCCACAAAATGCCCATATCTATTCATCCAAATATTAATTTGGAATATATTTATATTATCAATTTCCAATTAAGAATTCACTATTCATTTCTTAAGTTTGGTATAAGTATTTAATATGCTTTTTATATTCATTTTCACCTTACCACTTCAGTTTATATTTATTCCCATTCAAATCGATCCTTTCATTTTCATATGAATCCAATTTATCTTTAACTCTGAATATTTAAATTTATCTTTCATTTATGACCAATTCATGTCATTGTTTAAGTTAGCTTCATTTACTAATTATATTTCAATTTCTAGTTTGAAATCGTTTTGTCGTTAACAAAAATTCTCCAAAATTTTTCAAAAATTTTCTAACTCTAAAATTTCCGAAAATTTTTGGCTGAGTCTCCTTTGTACGGAGGAGCTTTTGCAATTTGAAAAAAGAGATAAATATATATACATCGACCCACCCGGTAGGAAAACAGAAAAACAGTTCATATTTCCTATTTTTATTGCATAGGCGTACCTTATGTAGGATTTTTAAGCTAACAGTTTATTTATTTAGCAGTTAGCGTGCCCAAAATCCAGCCTCGCGGCTCCTAGGTACCTGTACTTACTCAATTTAAACATGTAAGTGCCAAATATATGCAGTTTAACCATATTTCACTTAGTTGCAATGGTAAAAACAAATGAATTCTATAAGAAATGCACATCAAACATTTTCCGTAAGCAATTTATACAATTTTCATACTAATTCAACTGTTTCAATTAATTTATAAACCATTCTCATTCAATGTGAATGTTTTTCAACCCATTCGTATATAACTTCATCAATTTCAATGGTTTAAAACTCAATCGCTTACATTTAATTTATTCTTAAGCAAACTAAACTCATATTTAGTTCAATTTCTTTCAAAATCAATTTATTTTACCCTTATCAACACATAGAATTTTAATTACTTCCATTTACATCAAATGACAATTTATTGTATGCAATTTGGCAAGATCTATGTGAATAAATAAGTATTTATGTTTATAACCAATTTAAATTGATTTCAACTCAATTGATACTTAATTCTTTTCCATTTCGAATTTATTCACAATCCGTATATTCTCATTTTCATTGCATTTCATATTTGAATCCATTCACTTGCATTCATTCCATATTTTTTTATGCGAAACTATTTTATTTAGCTCAAAAACAGTCCAAGCTATCGCATTCAATAATTATTTCTCAACTCATTTAAACCATACTTCATTTTGAATTTGGATTTTAATCAACACTTACTTAAGTCAATAACTTAAGTTCATTTCCATTTCTTTTTATAATAAGTTCTACTTTCATCTTTCATTTAATTCTTGTTTATTCTATCCATTTACTTATTCAACATAATTAGTTTATCCACATTCACTAAAACCATTATAGTAAACTTGAAACATTCTATTTTCCTTATTGTCTCACGCTATTCAATCCCTTAATAATTTAAATGGTTTACCATTATTTATTTTAGAATTTTCAATCCATTAAATATTATCGGCAACTTACCGATTTTTTGTATTCCAATTAAAATCCATTTTTAATTGATTCAAATTCAATCCAATATCATTAAACTTGGTTTAAGTTGAATTAAATTCAACTCTCTTCGATTTACTCAGCTTAAGTCAATTTACTTCAATTTATTCAAATTTCATACTTAAGCTCATTTTCATTTTACAAGTGAATTTTCCTCTTTTATACTCAACTTAACTCAATTGATTACAAGTCTATATCCAATTTATTTCCACATATTTGGATTTCATTCGCAATACAAACCATTACTATTTTAATTCAGTTTCATTTTTATTCGATACCTTTCCAATTATATTTAATTTGTTAACACTTCAAGTTACATTTTAATTAATAACTCAAGTTCTGATTCCACCATTCACCTTTACTTACCATCAAATTTTATTAACTCACAATTCAACTTCATTCTCTAATTTTTAATTAATGCAAAACCACCATCAATTTATTTTCTTCACTAATGATTCAAGTCGAATTTGATTTTAACTTGAGTTCTATTTCCAAACTTCATTATTAGCTTACAATTCAGCTTCTATTTAACTACATTGGACTCCATTTACACATTTCATTAACTAATTTATTATCAATTAGTTCTTCCCTTATTTATAGTTCAATAGTTGATTTTTTTAAGTCCCAATATCACCTCATTTAATTTTCTTAGTTCAAATTATTTTATAATTCAAGTTTGGATTTTCATTTTATTTTCCCATACATCAAACTATATTTATTTTGGGATTTTACCCCATTCTCAATTTTATAAGTCACAACTTATTATATTATACAATCACATTCATTCAAGGCTTGAATGTATTCATCTTGTATTTTTAATTCGAGTTTTACACTTATTTATTTACACAATTCCCTTCATCATAGGCTTGGATATATTATTATTTTATTTTAACTCAAGCCTTGTGCTTATCTATAACTCAAGCATATTTTTATTCCATGCATATTTTATTCTATGGAATTATATTCCTTTACGAGTTATTCTAATTTATTTACTTCAATCCAATCCTTAACCAATTATTTCCATTTGTTCAGGTAAGAATTTAGTTCCATTCATTAATTCAATTGAATTCTTATTCCAATTCAATTTAATTTTAACTCAGACTTATTTAACCCAATTCGATTTCAACTTAATTCGAATACAACTGGATATTATTTTCAGCTTATTCAGTTAATTACAACCCGGTTAAGTTTTATTTTCCAATCCAAGTTAACCTCATTTTATCCTTTTAAATTTAAATTCCATTATTCAAAGCTTATATTTCCTTCATGATTTAAAATCATCTCAATTTATAAGCTTACAACTATCTCATCAGGATGTTTAAACACCCGGCTTTGGTTTAGAATCATCTTGAAATCTCCAACATCTCAAATCTCATTTCTCAAAAACTTTAAACCAATCCTGGCTTTTATTCCCAACAAATTTCCTTTGAAATTTCAAAAACAACTAGCTTTTCTGAACGAATAAATTTTTGGCAGCAATCTGTCACTTAGAAACTCGAAAATGAACATCGATGATGCTGCAGTCATCACCGAAGTTATTTTCCAGCTACCGAAGTGAATTCAATGCTATATCTCTTTCCAAAATTTATTTGAAACAATTTCCTTTTCAGAAATACCCCAAAAACAACAATGCTACAATTTATCTTCAAAATACTTCCAAAATTTCCGGGGTTTTAAAGTTTCAAATTCTATTTTAAATTCATATTTAACTATAATGCATTTGTATAGATTATGCTTATATAAATTTCCATTTGATTGTATTTTAATTCATAAATTACATTTATAATTCATATTTATAAATTTCATTTTACAATGAATTTGTTACCTTCAACTTTGGTTATATTTACAATTTTTAGTTAAATTTTCCTTACAATAAGGATAATTCTTTAATATTATTCTTCCTAACATCCAAGCAACCATATATTAGCTAGTTTACAAAAACTTTTCTTTATATCAAAAATATATTTTTGGGTAAAATTATTTCATTTACCCTATTTAAAACAATACTGTGTCGGTTTATCTTGTTTAAGAGTTTAGAAATCCCTATCGATGACATTGCGTCCCATATTGTAATAATCCGCTTTTCCGTACCCCTTGAATATACACTAATCTCCATAGATTAACTCAAGATGAACGGAAATACGAACCATTAGGGTTTAAGAAAAAGAAAAAGATTGAAGAAGAGATAAGAAGATAGAAAATAGAACAGAAAGAAATAACAGAACAACATCAGAATCTCATAATTCGCAGCGGAACAACATATAATAGATAAATGAATATTCATAAATCAAATGTAATAACCCGCATATTTAACGATTACATATTTAAATGTTTGATTTAAATATAGCGTCGTTAGGTCCGAAATGTTACATTTTGCAAACGGCCGAATTGGAGCTCGAAACTACCTCCATTGGTTCCAAAATGGCGTTTGCGATCTTTTTGAGTATAATCTTTGATATGATTGGAGTAAGTGAAATTTTGACCTTTTCTGTTGGGCTTTGGGCTTGGGTTTCACCCAAACTGTTCTATTAACCTCAACTCAGCCCTTCTCTCCTCTCATTCACTTATTCATTTCTTAAACTCAAGCTAAAAAATGAAATGGGGGAAAGGAAGTGGAAATAGAAATTAGCAAGCCCTAGCTTCTTCTTGTAAACTTGATTCTTGCTCCAAAATCAAAGGGAATCCATTGGTAAGTTCATCTCCATCTTCCCCATCTCTTCTCCTCTTCAATTTCAGTAATTTCCTAACCCTAACTTAGGAAATACTTGCTTTGATTATAGATTGAAGCTTGCAGTGTTGAAGTGGAGTGTAGTTGGTTGATTCCTTGCATTTGTGCTTCTTCATCTTCTTTGTTTTGTGTAAAAAGGTGAGTTTTGAACTCACATCTACTTCTCCTTGATTTCATGGGTGTTGGTATGAATTCCTAACAAGTATGCATGTGCCATTGTTTTGGAATTGGAAAGAATTTGCATTTTCATTGAAATAGGGCAGGAAGTGCAATATCACCAGGTTCGGCCGACCGAGTGCAGGCTCCGGTCGACCGACCTGCTGCCCAGAGCCATACTTGGCTTTCTGCATCTGGCCGGCCGACCGATCCCTATAGTCCGGTCGACCGACCTGCTCTGTTATGCCTGTTTTGCCTATTTTGCATATTTGATTGATTTTTCCGTACCTTATCGATTCAAGTTGCTTTTTAGTGGTTGTTATTGAATATTTGGCTTTGATAACTTACTCTTGACTTCATCCATGGGTTTTTATAAAATAATCTCTCGAATCGCATTTAAAAGCTCATTTCTCCTATTTATAAATTCTATTTAAAACACACACTTTCGCACGTCGAGCGAAGTGGAAGGGTGATTAAATGGTTGGGCAAAACACGGACCATGAATCCATGCGTTTATCTTTCCGATTAATCCCCGACCTATTCAATTGATCGTTTTGACCTTCGGGTTTGGTTTATCGATGATATGAGGTAAACTTTGTACTGCTTTGAGTGTGAAAGTAACTGACGGATAGTATACCGTTTAGTGCGAACGAGTGGTTATGGGACATACGTTAACACTTTTCGGATTGCTTTTCGAGAGTTGTGACACATTCCGCCAGTTAGTGGTGTCCAGAACTGGGTCTTCGACCTTCACCACTACGGTTTGCCGCCCTATAGTATCGCTTACGATGTTGGTCTTTATGAGCCGCATGGGTGATGTTGGGTTTGTGCCTTTAGTATTGCTTTTGGAGTTGGTCCTTTGCCCTAGCTCAAGGGATATTGGAGTGGTTTCTTCACCACCGCTCAAGGGATATTGGAGTGGTTTTTTCACCACCGCTCAAGGGATATTGGAGTGGTTTCTTCACCACCGCTCAAGAGATAACGGAGTGGTTTCTTCACCACCGCTCATGATGTTTCACCTATATGTATATTCCCTAGGTATTGCTTTTCTGTATTGGTTCTTTGGAGCCATACGAAATATAGCGTTTACCTTGTGGAACTCGTATTTATCGGTATTTGTTGTTTGCTTTTATGGCTTGCTTTGGGATATTCTTATCCTTTGTTTCTATATGTTGCCGATGATATGAGGCTTTATCTGTATGATTCATCTTTCGTTAGATGATTGTGTTATCTCTTTCAGAGATATCTATTGTTAACGCTTGAATTTGAACGCTAACACCCCGATGTATGAGTTGTAATTGTGAAAGCACCACCCGACGACTCGGGAACAGATTACAAGCAGATAATAGTAGAAAAGCGGTAAACAACAACAATTTTATAGTGGTTCGGCTTTAGGGTATGGCCTACGTCCACTTTAAGTACTTTTATTAATAATCTCGTTACAAGCTGATACAATTCTTCCCAAATACAATACACTTTGAATTACAAGATACTTAGAACAAGTAGCTTAAACTTCGATGGAGATGAGAGTTTTCGAATCCATGTTGGGTGTATGTGATCTCTTCTTGAAGTTGTTTGTAGCGTTCTTAATATCTTGAGAGCTTCAAGTGTTGGATTGGATTAGTTTGGAATGCAGCAGAGTAACGGTGTTTGAAGGAAATCAGCAAAAAGTCCTCTACTAGTTGGAGTTAGGGTCATATTTATAGGCATTTTTCGGAGTAAGGTTGTAGGTCGTGACCGACCTAAGTAAGGTCGTAGGTCGTGACCGACCTAAGTGAGGTCGTAGGTTGTAGTCGACCTGAAGAGCATTGGCCCCTCCTTCCACAAGAACACGCATGCTGATTTGCACAAGTCCTAGGTCGTGAGCGACCTATCCCCCTGTGGCACAGCATAGTCAACTTTTTTACTCTGGCATTTAGGTCGTTAGCGACCTACCCTAGGTCGCGAGTACTTTCCTGTAGCCATAGCTGATCTTAGGTCGCTGAATCCCTTAGCTCGCGACCTTCCTTAGGTCGAAGCACTCCTTTAGGTCGTGAAAGCTTTAGGTCGCTAAGCCAATCATGCCGTTAGGTCGCAGAGTTCCATAAGTCGAGACCGTCTTTAGGTCTCATTCACTCTTAGGTCGCGAAGCTTGATAGGTCGAAACATCTTCTGAGTCGCAGCCTTCCTGTTAGGTCGCGAGGCTTCATAGGTCGCGGCCTCCTTTAGGTCGCGAAGCATTTTTCGGTCGTTCTTCTTTTTAGGTCGAGCCATCTTTAAGTCGCAGCCTTTTTTAGGTCGCTAGGTTCTTGAATTGGCTAGGTCGCTACATTTTCCTTAAGTCTCTTACAGAAGGGAGTTAACATTTGCCCCTCGAAGTATATGACTTAGCCATAGGTCGTGTGCTTCGACCTTCTTAACTCGTGTTCTGAAGAATTGTTAGGTCACAAACGACCTAAGGAGAAAGTTAGGTCGCGTAGTATCGGTTCGCGTTCTACTGCCCCAGAATATAAATACCGTAGGTCGCTCCCTCCCTTCTTCATCTTCTTCGGCATCCATTCTGCCATTAACAAGCTTTTGAACTTCTCGAGGACGATTCCAATCAGCTCAATCCTTAGACTTTTCCATCATAAGATTGCGTAAGTGAATTCTATCAACATTCAACTACATCCATCATCAAACCGCGAATATTCCACTTGTGATTCTTAATACATTTTCATATGCTGCTTTTTTCCATAAGTCGCGACTCGATTAACCTTTTGATTGAGTTATCGTGGTGATTCTTGTGAATATAGCAATACATCCGATGTATGGTGGTTTTGAGGCAATTCGAGTTGGTTTTTTCGAGTCATTTGTGATGATGTGGGAGGAAGATGGTAAATTACAGTGATTCGAATTAGCTGGTTTGTAACTTTGGAAGAGATGAGGAAGGCTCTAATGGGTTAACGGGTTAATGGTGGAGATGATATGGCAGCGTGTGAGTGGAGAATCGACCTTAGGGGTGTCTGTTTGAATGTGAACCATGCGACCTAATACTAGCGATCTAACTCTCTCTTGAATGAGATAAAACTTAAAGCAGAGCGACCCCAGAACGACCTAAGAAAGTAACGACCTAAGTTTAATGATGATTGAAATCTTAGGTCGCGGCTGACCTTATACTTAAAACAAATCCGGACCATCTTAATCTGAACCAAGGTGCGACTTAAGAACTTGTTGACCTAAATCCCTGAATGACTACAGAGGGACTTAACGTGTCAACGACCTAACTCTTTTGCGCCATAGGCTCTAGGTCGCGGCCGAGCTAGGACTTGAACAAATCTGCATTGTTTTGAACCTCTTGAACTTGCACAGGGCGACCTAATATAGCCTTGACCTATACTAAGTCGCGGGGGACAGTTTGGATGATCTATGACTTGTAAAAAATTCGAGAGAATTTGATTGAACTGCTTGGACTTGAATTGTTTGAAATTCATTACATTCCTTTGCAGATTGCTCTAACTTTTAATCTAACAACCTGTTTAAACATAACATTTGCAGAGAAATGGGACGAATATACTGTCACTGACCGCCCATATCGAATGACAGATTAGTCGATAAAGGATAATCAACTTAAATGAATTGTGTGAATGAAATGTTGTGAACCAATGAATTCAAGTGAAGTGTTAAAGCAAAACTAAAATATCCAGTTAAAGTTGATTCGTTCGCATTAACACTTCACTTGAGCTTTATATTAACAAGTCCTGAAATCTCATAGTCGACTAATTGTCAACTAGTTTAACTTCAGTTATGTTTGCTTTCCTTTTTTTTTTTAAAGTTCTGCACAACACTTCACACTTTTTAGGAAACATGCACCTTCTCATCTGAACATCCAGTCGCTTATGTAGAATGATGACTCGACAAGAAGAGATGATAGAACACGCTGAAGGGGTTTTCCCGATTGCTATTCCACTAGAGAATCCTCCGGAAAGAACTCCTACCCTTTTGAAACAGCGGGCGCTTAATCAATTATGCGTTCAATTTGGCATTGCCGAGGCAGAAGTTCTACTCCCTGGACCAAATGACTCTGCTGATAGACCACCTTACGGTTTTGTTGCCATTAATCGACAAATGTGCTTGAGTGGAGCAATTCCTCCTTTTAACGAATTTCTCCGGCAAATCCTACTTCGACTGACGATCTCTCCTTTTCAGCTGCACCCCAATGGCTATGCTATTTTGATGGGATTGTGTGTTCTGTTCAGGAGGACTCTTGATCGTCTTCCGAGTTTTGAGGAAATCTGTTGCTTGTGCACTTTTGCGAAGAACAAGGACCATCCTTCAATTGTACTTGTAAGGGGTGCGCGGAACCGCAAACTTATTTTGGATTTGCTGGAGAGTGCACATGGATTCCTGAATCAATACTTCTACATTCGTTGCCCCGTAGAATTTTACGTAGACTGGAGAGTAGGAAGTGAGATCTTTTTTCTCTTTAATTTTATTCTAAGTTTTACCTGGTTCGTATTGCTAGATGCTGATTCCATTCCTTATTTTTCCAGCACTTCCTCCTCCTTCTAGAGATTCCAGCCATAAGTCAGTTTTTGAAAGGCTAAGCACTGTGGCTGCCGAAGAAAGAAGCGCAAAATTTCTATTGACAGAAAAACTTCTTCATCAGTTTGAGCTTCTACATCCTTCTCGTTCCACTCAAATACATGAAGTTCCAACGGAGGTTCCTGATTCTCCGACGAGCACTCCTGATGCCCCAGTCTCCACTAAAGAGCACTTGCTGGGAGGAACCTCTATAGAAACTTCACTAGTTAAGTGTTCAATTCCGAAAGATGTTGCGGGGCCATCTGACAAGTCTGTACTTGCCCCAGTTACTGAAGAGGGAGAACCCCCTCAATCTACTAGTGAAGGAGTTAAGAAAGCAAGCTCCAAAAAACAAGATGGCGATGATGTTTTTGAGGGGTTGAGCGATCTAATTGTGACATCTCAAGAACTTTTCAAAGATGATGTTTCTAAAACTGTCTCTTCTGTAATCGAGGCGACATCTTCTTTTCAACAGATGTCAACTCCTCCTACTCAAGTTATCACTACCTCTATTCCACAGAGTGGTTTGTAACTCCATGTGCGTAGTTTACACGTTACACGACACTTTGGATTTCTCATCACTTCTATGCACTTATCTTCTTGTACTTTAAAGATTTCTAAAGCTTATTATTTTAATTCCAGATTCTCCTATGGGGCGCAGCGGCTCGTACTATGATGATTTCCAGCGCTACGGGAGGCGTAGCCAGTATGATTACAGGCGTTACCTTCCTTCTTACAGAGAGTCGGATGAAGAGAGGGCCATCAGGAAAGCCGACGAGAGACGAGCATATGAAGAACGTCGCCGAAGGGAACAAGAAAGACATGATCTTCCCCACAGAGATGATGATACCCAAAAGAGAAAAGCTCATGATGAGAGAGGAAAGAGTCACATAGACGATTCTTCTAGCAAGCGGGCTAGACTTACTGAAGAAACAACTCCTTCAGCTTCTGAACATGTCCCTGCTCAATCTCCTGCTCCCGTTCGCTCCGACATTCAAGCAATCATCAACCGGCCCGCATACCAAGTCGGGCAAGGTCCTCCCACTCTTCAAAGTCGATTTCCTCAGTGGTGCCTGAGAGGGGTTCGATTTGATCTCGACTTGGTTCCTCTCGACAAACCGGCTATGCTGCGAAATCTTGATACTATCAGGACCGATATCGAAAGAATGTCGAACTGGCAAAAACTCGTCGACGAACTTCAGAGGGTTAACCGAGCCAATCTTGAGGCCATGCTAACAATGGAGAATGATAAGGCTGAGTGGCAGAAGACTCTCGAACAGCATGACGCCGAAATGAGAAGTGTTGCTTCCTACAATGAAAAGCTGGAAGCGGAAGTAGAAAAACTTAAGGAAGAATTAGCTACTTCATCTACTTTCCATTCACAAAAGGAGAGCATGCTTCAGCAACAAGTACGAGATGCGCATGCCAGTCAAAGAGCAGTCGAAGATAAGCTTGCATATAAGGAAAAGGTCATAGAAGAATATCGTGCTGAAACTGTACAACTGCGAGAACAGACCGGCTCTCAAAGCTTGGAGATAGAGTTGTTAAAAACTCGACTTGCTATGGCCGAAAAGGAGCGCGACGAGGCTGTTGCTGGTAAACTTGCGGCCGAAGAGGCTCATCAAGCAACCAAAGCTGACATTAGCTCCACATTATTCTATTTTTATCTGCACAGCATTTTGGGACGTGGCAGCCTTGCCTTTCTAGGCCCCAAGTATGAAATCACACTGGCTGAAGTTTGGGAGGCAGCACTTGATATGCTCGGTGGTAAAGGTGCTGGATATGCTGAGTCAGCCCTTGAAGAGCATTATCTTGATGATGAAGCCCGTGCCGCTCTTGCCAAGGGAAAGGAGCAGCTTGCCAGAGCGCGGGCCGGGATGGCGGAAGAGGAGCGTTCTGAAAAAGAAGTACCGCCTACTACCTCTGAACGTCCTCTAGTTTCTCCCGAGGTGGACATTACAGGCTCCAGTGCTCATTCGCCGCCTCCTACAAGAACCGGGGTAATTACCCCTACTGATGAAGAGGCTTTGGAGGACATTGGGGGTCAGAATTATGAGATTGAACTGACGAAGCCAACATCTTTAGGTAATTTCGACATTGGTCCGATTCAGGTGGATTACCTGCTTATTCCTCAAAAATTTGATGAGCTTCTCGATTACCTCTTGAATCTCGATGAACCCATATCTCCCTTCTTTCGGGAAGATACTAACATTTTCAATTTTTCTTCTTCTACAGTTGAAACAACAAGTGTCGTGCAGACTTCGCCTTCTCTGGTTATTCCTCCTCCATCTCTTCAGGTGACTCCTCCTTCTGCTTCACAACCTGGGTCACAAGAGGAGAAAATTGAGGCTCTTCATGGTTCGGATGACCCTATTGCTTCGCAGGAGCAAAAAGATGAGGGACTCGAAGGAGGCGAGATCTCTCCGGAGCGGACTCCTTCTGACGACGTAGTTTTGTCCGCTCTCGTTACTCCGGGGAGTGAGTCTTCTTCGAAGAAAAGAAAGAAGCATGGGACATCGAAGAGGAGGGGGAAGAAAATTATCACCACTGAAGAGGAATCGGAAATTGCACCAGTTGCACCTCCCTCCCCTTCTTCCCTTATGCCTTCAGACCAACCTAAAAGACCTGAAAAGCTAACCACTCGGCCGGGTAAAGGGTCTAAAGGCGGCAAGAAGAAATGAAGAGTTGAGCTTTTTGATTCCTTTTTTGTGTAATGGTCGGATGTTGTGCAGGCACCGGCCCCTGCTTTTTTATTTTGAAACCTGTATCTGCAATATCTGCAATTGAATAAAATGATTCTTTATTTGTACAGACTTTTGTTTGAATTTGAGAATGCATTTATTATTCATTTTTGCACAAGTTTATTTATACGATGTTGCGGTGAGCTTGTGGTATGTTGTTTGAGCGTACTTTACCGACATAGTTATACCGCTTTGTATGTAACTATACCATGTTGCCCCTATACCATGAGCTTACTGCAATATCGTATACTTTGAGGGGACTTGCACTCTCGTTTTCTAAAGAATAATTACTTCATTCTCGAAGAGAATTTTCGTAGAGTGCAACTTCCTTCATATAAGTTTCTACGCTTTGTCCTTCGAAGAAATCACTTTTTCCTTTTGCGTATGTATATATTTTGCCAAGTGAATTCTTCTATGTGGTAAAGCGGACCTCTGAATGTACTTTAACTTTCTTCCCCCTTCTTTTTTTTTTAGAATAGGTAAAGTCATCAAGTACGCTCTTGATGAGGATTTTTCTCTTTCTTCTTTTTTTAATAAAAATTTGTGCCTCTGAGGAGAGATTTTTTCACGTTTCAACACTTGGAAGTTTTATTTCAATCTTGGTGAAACGTGGGCTTCTGAAGAGGTCTTTCTTTTTAATTGTGTCCCCGGGAGGGGGTTGTACCTCTGAGGAGGGATTTCTCACGTTTCAACACTTGGAAGTTTTATTTCAATCTTGGTGAAACGTGTACCTCCAAAGAGTTGTGCCTTCGAGGAAAGCCTTTACACGTTTCGACACTTGGAAGTTTTATTTCAACCTCGGTGAAACATGGGCTTCCAGGAAGGTCTTTATCTTGTTTTGCATTTCAACTTTGGTGAAGTGAAATTCCGAAGAGCGGTTGTTACACTTCAACTCCTGGTGAAATGGGCCTCCGAAGAGGGCTTTTATTTTGTTTGCATTTCAACTTTGGTGAAGTGAAATCCCAAAGGGCGGTCACGACACTTCAACTCCTGGTGAAATGGGCCTCCAAAGAGGGCTTTTATTTTGTTTGCATTTCAACTCTGGTGAAGTGAAATTCCGAAGAGCGGTCATAACACTTCAACTCCTGGTGAAATGGGCCTCCGAAGAGGGCTTTTATTTTGTTTGCATTTCAACTCTGGTGAAGTGAAATTCCGAAGAGCGGTCATAACACTTCAACTCCTGGTGAAATGGGCCTCCGAAGAGGGCTTTTATTTTGTTTGCATTTCAACTCTGGTGAAGTGAAATTCCGAAGAGCGGTCATAACACTTCAACTCCTGGTGAAATGTGCCTCAGAGAGGGTTTTCATCGCCTGGAAGTTACTCTCTCATGGTTGGAGGGTCATGATTCCTCCAATCTTTTTTGTTGAGTAGAGAACTTTCTTTTTTGTGGCGTATGACCCATTAGAGGTCTTTATCCTCCGAAGAGTCGTGCCTCCGAAGAGGACTTGTGCTGCCGATGATAGCTTTGGTTGTTCCTCTGTTCACTTGCTTATGCCTTTTCAATGATCCTCTGCCCCCCCTTTTTTTTTTTTTTTTTAAGTAACTTGTTTAATCCAAGGAAGTGTGCTTCATTGTCAGGCAATTTCGTGAGAACGAGCGCTAGCTTTTTAATTGGATGTTTGTTTGTTCAAACGATCTCAATTTATTAGCAAAGACCCGTTTCTGTCGAAATCATAGGCTGTTCAATTGAAGTACTTCCTATCTAGGATTTGAATTCGGGGCTCTTGTGACTTGAAATTTGGCGAGAATCACTTGGTCTTTTTATGTGCAAGTTTCACTTCCATTGTCTGCAAAAATTCAAATCGACATTTCAGCAATACATTCTATGTACCTTTTATATCGAGAATAAAGCAAACATGTAATAATAATAAGGAACACAAGATTTATAGTGGTTCGGCCATGAAATTGGGCCTACATCCACTTTATATTCTTTCATTATTTACTTGCATCAGTTTTACAATTGCTTTCAATTACAAGAATCATACATTCATAATTCTTTTTACAATGTTTCAACAAAATTTTCAAGTAAAGTATGGACGCAAATGGTTGCTGTTCCATGCCCTTGGAATTTGATCTCCATCAACAGTGGTGAGTTTGAATGTGCCGTCAAGAAGCTTCTGACCTATTACATACGGTCCTTCCCAATTTGGCCCAAACACACCTGTCGCTGTCATAATTCTCTTCAGGACTAGGTCTCCAATCTCAAAGCTGCGTTGGCGAACTTTGGAATTAAAATGTCTGGCTATTCTTTGCTGATGAGCTGCAATTCTGAGATTGGCCTCATCTCTTTTTTCATCAAGGAAATCTAGTGCTTCAAGCTGTAGCCTTTCATTTTCTGCTTGGTTGAAATGGATCCTTCTGTGTGAAGGAACCTCCGTTTCTATCGGGATCATTGCTTCCGACCCATATGCTAGTGAGAAAGGAGTGTGCCCAGTCGCAGTTTTGTGAGTGGTTCTGTATGCCCATAGTGCAAGTGGTAGCTTATCGACCCAACTACCTTTTGCTCTTTCGAGTTGCTTTTTGATGGTTGATTTGATGATCTTGTTTACTGCTTCCACTTGCCCGTTTGCCTGCGGATGAGCAACTGCTGAAAAGCTTTTCTGAATTTTGAATCGCCTGCAAAAATCTTGGAATTTCTCGCTTTCAAACTGAGTACCATTGTCTGTGATTATTTTCTGAGGCACACCATACCTGCAAATGATATTCTTGGTCACGAAACTTATCATCTTCTTAGAGGTGATAGTAGCCAATGGTTCAGCTTCAGCCCATTTCATAAAATAATCAACTACAACAATAGCATATATAATCCATGATTTGGCAGTCCGTAGCGGCCCAATGAGATCCATTCCCCAAATTGCAAATGGCCATGGACTGACCATTTGTGCGAGTTCAGTTGAAGGTGCTCTAGGAATTTTGGCAAATCTTTGGCATTTGTCACACTTTCGGGAATAGCTTGCAGCATCATGATTAATTTCTGGCCAAAAATATCCGTATCGGAGAATTTTCTTTGCTAATGTTTGACCACCTGAATGATCACCACATTCTCCTCCATGCACCTCAGCTAGGATTGTTTTGGACTCTTCCCGGGATACACATCGAAGCAATGGCATTGAGAATCCCCGTCTGTATAATCGGCCATCCTGAATTACATAGCGAGAGGCTTTCCTTAGTAGCTTTCATCTTTCTATCGAATTTTCTGGCAGAGAACCTCTGAGTAGGTAGTCCAGTATTGGAGTCATCCATGACTCTTGTTCTTGAGATACATTCATAATCCAGTCAATATCCATCTCGCCTATACTTGGTGCTGAAAGGACTTCTACAGGGACCAATCCCAATAGTTGAGCTTCACCAGAACTTGAATACTTTGCGAGGGAATCTGCCCTCATA
Source organism: Allium cepa (assembly GCA_030765085.1). Classification (NCBI taxonomy): domain Eukaryota; kingdom Viridiplantae; phylum Streptophyta; class Magnoliopsida; order Asparagales; family Amaryllidaceae; genus Allium; species Allium cepa. The sequence continues at coordinate 789,207,696 of CM060937.1, read as the reverse complement.
TTCTCTTCCCGAGGAATGTGGCTTATTGAATAGTGATCGAGCTCACACAGAAGTTCCCAAGCCTTCGACAAGTAAGCGGGCAGGTTTCCCCCTTTCGTTTGAAATTCCTTCTTAACTTGACATACAATAAGCTGAGAATCGCTAAAGATCTGTAATGCTCGTATGTTTAGTTCTTTAGCGATTTTCAGTCCTGCGATGAGAGCTTCATATTCGGCTTCATTGTTTGTTGAAGGAAATTCCAATCTTAGTGCATAGCATAATGACCGACCTTCAGGAGTCTCAAGTACGACTCCGGCTCCAGAACAGTAATCATTTCTTGCACCATCGACATATAACCTCCACTGGATAGGGGAATTGTCGAACGTTTCTTCCTCACTGTTTCCTTTATCTGTAAACTCTGCAATGAAATCTGCTAAAGCTTGTCCATTGACCGCTTTCCGGGGATGATAAGTGATGTCATACTGACTGAGTTCAATATTCCACTTTAGAAGACGACCCGAAGTTTCAGGGCGAAACAGGACTTGCTTTAAAGGTTGATCAGTGAGGACTCTGATAGGATGAGCTTGAAAATATTGCCTCAACTTCCTAGACGCAATTAGTAAGCAATAGGCGAGTTTTTCCAACTTAGAGTAATTCATCTCTGCCCCAGTGAGTCTTTTGCTGATATAGTAAACTGGATGTTGAATCCTTTTGTCTTCCCGTATCAGCGCTGCACTTAAAGCGTGTGATGATACTGCCAAGTATATAAGAAGATCCTCGCCATCGCCAGGCCTAGAAAGTATTGGAGGCGTCTCCATATGGCGAATAAACTCATCAAAGGCTTTTTGGCATTCGGGAGTCCAATTGAAGTTTTTCTTTCCTTTCTTTAGGGCGTCAAAGAATGGGATACATTTATCTATGGCTTTGGAAATGAACCGACTTAAGGCGGCAACTTTTCCATTGAGACTCTGCAATTCCTTCTTTGTTCTAGGAGCTTTGACTTCTTTCAAGGCAGTAATTTGAGCTGGACTAGCCTCAATGCCCCTAGCGCTGACGATAAACCCTAAGAATTTTCCGGACTCGACCCCAAACGTGCATTTCAGAGGGTTAAGCTTCATTCTGTATTTCCGGAGGACTTCGAACATTTCTGCCAAGTGTTCAATGTGATCCGCTGCTTTCTTAGACTTTACTAACATGTCATCAACGTAGACTTCCATAGTTTTGCCCAATTGCGGTTTGAACATAGCATTAACAAGTCTTTGGTAGGTTGCCCCTGCATTCTTCAAACCGAAGGGCATAACTCTGTAGCAATAAAGACCAACATCGGTGATAAAGCTCGTGTCCTCCTGATCCGGTTCATGCATCATGATCTGGTTATATCCGGAGTAGGCATCCATGAAAGATAACAATTCATGTCCCGCTGTTCCATCTACCAGTTGATCGATCCTGGGTAAAGGAAAGCAATCTTTGGGGCAGGCCTTGTTCAGATCTGAAAAATCGATGCACACTCTCCATTTTCCATTAGCTTTCTTAACCAACACAGGATTTGAAACCCAGTTTGGATATGTAGATTCTCTGATGAAGTTATTTTCCATGAGTCGATCAATTTCTTCTTTTAATGCTGCTGACCTTTCTGGACCTTGGGTTCTTCTTTTCTGTTTTACTGGTGTGAACTTTGGGTCAATATTCAAAGCGTGTACTGCAACTTCTGGAGATATTCCACACGTATCAGCATGAGTCCAAGCGAAGACATTCAGATTTGCTTTCAGGAATGATATCAAGATATTCTGAATTGACATATTAAGTTGTGAACCCACATTCAACACCTTATTTGGGTCCTTCGGGTCAACAGGTACCGGTACCGTCATTTCAACCGGCACTACTCTATTCTCCCCTGCACTGGCTTTTCTGGGATCCATCTCTTTCCGTGCCCCGCTATGCTCGCCAGTGCAGGGTCCGCCCCGTAATTGCTACAAAGCTGGCTCTTTGATGCGGACCGGAGTGGCCGCATCCTTTCCCATTTCCCTCTTTCTTGACTCTCGCAACTCTGTCAAATAGCACTCTCGCGCAGCATTTTGATCCCCTTTTATAACTCCTACTCCATTGTCTGTAGGGAATTTAATAGTGAGGCACCACGGGGCTAGAATAGCTTTGAATGCTGCGAGCGTTGGACGGCCAAGGAAAGCATTATAAGCAGAAAATTCATCGACAATCACAAATGTTTGCTTGCGGACCACTTTCCTTTCTCCTTCCCCAAGTTCTACTAGCAGATCGATGGTTCCTATTGGTTGCTTTGGCTCCCCGGTGAAGCCAGCGATCTTCTGCGATGAGGCTTGTACATCGACCATAGGGATTTTCATTTGGTCGAATGTCTTCTTGAAGAGGATATTACATGATGCTCCATAGTCAATGAGAACTCTTCTGACAATGGCCGGTCCAATACCAGCAGAGATGACCAAGGGATCTAGGGTAGGAGCTTCGATACCTGAGGAATCTCTGGCTCTGAAAATAATATCATCACTGAAAGTTTTCTGTTGTTTCAGGGGCGTAGTGTCTTCTAAAACAAAGACGTCTTCTTCGGCTGGAACATATTTCAAAGCTCTGGCATATCTCTCCATCTCTCCCCAGCTCTTGCCAGCTGGGTGAGGCCCTCCTGTAATGACATTGATAATGGGCCTTCCAGATTCATGCCCCGTAGGTTTCTCACCTATCCTAGGCTGATGAACAGGAGCCTGTTGCCCCTGACTTGACGATGCAGGATTGTTGCTATTCTTTTTCACAAATTGCTGCAGCTTGTTTTCTCTTAGCAATTCTTCAATCAGATTTTTCAACTGGCGGCATTCATCAGTCTCATGACCGGGTTGATTATGGAAGCGGCAGAACTTCCCACTTTGTATAGCCTTTTTTCCGGTCCTCAAAGGGATAGGTTTAGGGAGGTCAACAGAATCTTTAATGGCAAGGAAGATATGCTCCGGCGTGTCTGATAAAGGAGTATACTCTGATGGTTTGAAGGATCGGGGCTTCTTCAGATTACTCTGTTTCTTCCCATTGTTATTTTCCCTTTTTTGCCCTACAGATTCAATCTTGCGTGGTGCAACAGTGTTATCTTCAGCTTTTTCTGACACTGCCTTCACCGGTACAGGACGGCTTTCCAGGCGTATGAATTCGTCTGCCTTTTTGTAGAACTTTTCGAGGGAGGTTGGCTCCTTCATGTTTAACCATTTCCCAAATTCGCTCGACTTATCAATAGCCCTCATCAGATAAGTCAATATCATTCGCGGTTCAGCATTGTCCACCTCTGCCAGCGCTATATTAAAGCGGTTCAAGAAAGATCTGATAGATTCACCAGGATTCTGTTCTATACTTGACAATGACATAATGTCTTTGGCCTTTGAAGCATATAGTCTAAACTATTCTTTGAACTTTCGGGTCAAGTCTGAAAACTGATCAATAGATCGGACTGGCAACTTGGTGAACCACAGTAGAGCCACACCTTCAAGGTATACGGGGAAATATCGGCACTTTATCTCGTCTGAGGCCCTGGCACCTGTCATGTGCCAATCATACTTATACAAGAATTCATTCGGATCACTTGTCCCTTTGTAAGCTGGGATAGTTGGAGGGACAAACTTCCTTGGAAACTCCGCCTTTAAGATTTTCTCAGTAAATGGAGTTTTACTTGGGGCGAAACCCCATTCTTTCTCATCTTCAACCCTTTGCATACTTTCTCTCATGATTTGCCGGACCATTCCAGAAAGATACTCCTCATCATGTCGAGTTCCAGATCCACCAACCTCAGGAAGCGTTTGCTCGAAGGGACTGGCAGCCCTTTCTGGAGCATTCCTCTCATTAGCATCATGAATGTTGCCAGTATAATTCCTTCCATTACCAGCCGGTTGATTATTTGCCCCGAGCAAATCATTTAACTTATTCAGAATTAGAGCATTTTGGGCACTCTGAGCTTCTAATTGTGCATTCTGGGCGTTTATCTGCTGGTTCAGTCCTAATATTACAGCATCCAACTCTGCTTTCGTAACCCCAGCAGACGGAATGGGTTGATTAGGTACAGGGGAAGCGGAGGTTCCCTCTTGAATGTTCCCAGATCTGACAGATCTACTCTTCCTTCCAGGAGCCATTATCTCGGATAGACTTCTGGTTTTCAGGGAAATTCTCTCTACAAACCTCTGTGAAGCAATGATGATAACTTGCCTGAGTTCAATTCTCAGTGAAAGCACCAAAAATGTTAACGCTTGAATTTGAACGCTAACACCCCGATGTATGAGTTGTAATTGTGAAAGCACCACCCGACGACTCGGGAACAGATTACAAGCAGATAATAGTAGAAAAGCGGTAAACAACAACAATTTTATAGTGGTTCGGCTTTAGGGTATGGCCTACGTCCACTTTAAGTACTTTTATTAATAATCTCGTTACAAGCTGATACAATTCTTCCCAAATACAATACACTTTGAATTACAAGATACTTAGAACAAGTAGCTTAAACTTCGATGGAGATGAGAGTTTTCGAATCCATGTTGGATGTATGTGATCTCTTCTTGAAGTTGTTTGTAGCGTTCTTAATATCTTGAGAGCTTCAAGTGTTGGATTGGATTAGTTTGGAATGCAGCAGAGTAACGGTGTTTGAAGGAAATCAGCAAAAAGTCCTCTACTAGTTGGAGTTAGGGTCATATTTATAGGCATTTTTCGGAGTAAGGTTGTAGGTCGTGACCGACCTAAGTAAGGTCGTAGGTCGTGACCGACCTAAGTGAGGTCGTAGGTTGTAGTCGACCTGAAGAGCATTGGCCCCTCCTTCCACAAGAACACGCATGCTGATTTGCACAAGTCCTAGGTCGTGAGCGACCTATCCCCCTGTGGCGCAGCATAGTCAACTTTTTTACTCTGGCATTTAGGTCGTTAGCAACCTACCCTAGGTCGCGAGTACTTTCCTGTAGCCATAGCTGATCTTAGGTCGCTGAATCCCTTAGGTCACGACCTTCCTTAGGTCGAAGCACTCCTTTAGGTCGTGAAAGCTTTAGGTCGCTAAGCCAATCATGCCGTTAGGTCGCAGAGTTCCATAAGTCGAGACCGTCTTTAGGTCCCATTCACTCTTAGGTCGCGAAGCTTGATAGGTCGAAACAACTTCTGAGTCGCAGCCTTCCTGTTAGGTCGCGAGGCTTCATAGGTCGCGGCCTCCTTTAGGTCGCGAAGCATTTTTAGGTCGTTCTTCTTTTTAGGTCGAGCCATCTTTAAGTTGCAGCCTTTTTTAAGTCGCTAGGTTCTTGAATTGGCTAGGTCGCTACATTTTCCTTAAGTCTCTTACAGAAGGGAGTTAACATCTATTATGCTTTGTAACCTTGCAGGTTTATGATTGTTCAGTTTATTTAACTGATTTGTTATTTAGACTGACCCGTGTATTTTACACTCGTGTCAGACCGAGATGTTTCAGGTTAGGTGCTTTGGACTTAGCCTCTTTTGCTTCCGCATGGACTATTCCACTGACTCCTTTTTGTCTTAAGCTTTTTGTGTAGTCTTTTCTGTTATAACTCTGATATGTATTCTATTGACTCGTTTGTATATTGTGGTTTGCTATACCACTTGACATGTATTATTTTGTATACTCTGTTATGTATCTATATATGTATATATGATGGTTTACTGTTCTATGATGTAGATTGCATTTGAGTTGTTATATTCTGTTCTGATAGATCCTATAGCCATTGTAGTCTTGCTTTAAATATTTATTGAATACGTCGAACTATTTGTAAATCTACTTTTCGACGTGTTTAGTGAATAGTTAAGGTAAGATTACACATGGTCGCTCCTATCCAGCCTTATTCTCCGTGTTAGCAGACGGTATTATCTATACAATACTCTTTGCTAACGTGGGTATAGAGGTGGGGCGTCACATCAAAAGAACTGTATATTTTTTTACATTTCATCACATTACATTCATTATCAGAGTGTACAACAACAAACATCGGAAAAAAAAATACTATATAATAGTGAATACGCCATGCCATCCATCTTGCCTCCTGCGACTCCTGAATTCCAGAATATCCAGATAAACCTAACTCTTGACTGCCCGTGTGGAAATTGGTGGGCACCCAGAGTTTAGGAAGGAAAACAATAAACTCCGAGTCAGTCATGTGACTGGTGTGAGAACTAAAACAGTTTATTTTCTTTAAAATCAAAATAGAGGAATGTTTTTAAAGTCAATTCGCAATGCTTTTGAAAATGTAACTACCATAAGACCTCCCACCACACACACAATGCAAACGCAGATTTGGAGGAGATTTCTTCTTATGTTAGTCAAAGATGCTTACTACGCAAAATCAAATCAATTTTTGATATTATTATTAGTGCATAGTGTAGGAGACATTTCGAAAGTAGAATAAATCTTAGCCAGCATAGGTACCATTATATTATGCCTACTATAGCTACCATATTAAATGGCAGGTTCTACAACTAAAACCGTACATGGCTCGTATTGTTTCGTTGGATTTCCAACAAATGGTCAGGCCAAGGAACTTCCCATTGCCACATGAGAACGCCTGTGGAAGGACGTCCCCGAGAACCTAACCGGATCTCTGCCAACACAAGGCCGGGTTACCCCTAACTGGGTAACTACTGACACGAGTATGCAATCCCCTGGTCCTTTGTGACCTTTATCCGAGAGCTCTCTAACCAACATCACAACATAATAAATAAAGTGTTCAACATAAGTAAGTATCTGGGCTCCATACCAGGATACCACCCTTTTCCAGAAGGAAATGCACATACCCTAAAGGGAGCTACCCCTCATAACCTTGCTGCATCTTTCCTGTTTTGACCATTCCGGGGTGTGAGGTTCGAGGAAGTCTCGTCCACAAAGCCACGCTTTATACAAAAGTTGTGCTTTGGGTCAACAAATGATCATAGAAATTATCACAAAGATAAATGATCAAACAAATGATCATATCCCAAATGATCAAACAATGATCATTTCACAGCAACACTCAGCATGTCACATTACCAAATTGGGAATATATTGCTGATAACCTTGAACTATATAACCTCTGAGCTCGTACGTCTCAGAGAAGAGTGTTAAGCTAAGAGAATAAATTCTCCGCCACCAACAGAAATATATTTGAAAGAAATCAGCTTTATATCTCAATTTGTAATGTCAGGCATACTATCCATACAAGTCTGTTACGGGATCGAACATAACCGAAGGCACTTACAAAGAAGTCCTTGCAATCCGGATAATCTCTAATCACGTCCGGATTTCCCATCACATATGGAGATCTCTATACCGGGGATCAGCCAGTGCAGAGACAATCGACAAGAAACCCTTTCGTTTTCGAAAATATCTGGTCTTCAACACCGGTCTTCAAATGCAATTCATAACGACGTATCACATATTCGGAATGGGTTGTACGACCCCAATGTCCTTTCCCGGTTAACCCGAATAGTGAGCGCTTATTTAAAAAAAATAAGTGTGGTATTCAAATTCAAGCAAATCACAACAAATACCTATTCAAAGTTAAATATTGATAGTCGGTTATTGAACTATCAATAGATATGCGCAACATCACCAGATTCCAAATAATTTTCCAAATTATTTATTTTCCAAAAATATCTTTACAAGATATATATTTTCAATACTTCAAAAATAAATCAATATTTATTTTTAAACCCATTTTCCAAATTTCATTTATAAATTCCATATTGAATTTACATTTCCAAAATATCAGTGAATATACGATTTCAAATCGTTTTCAAATATTCACTTTCAGTTTATCTTAAAAACATAATTCTCAAAACGTTCATTTCTTATTGGAAACCATTTCCATACTTATTTATTTATAAGTAATTCACAATATCTTTTTATTTTCTATACTTGGAAAATATTCAATATACTCAAATTGAAATTAAGTATATATTTCATTCTTTAAGGAAATCATTCTCTTAAACATATTTATTTGGGCCAAAACGAATGTTGCGTAAAACATCGTTACGACAACCCAAAATCACTAGTATAGGGATTCGAAATTAAAATAGATATATAAATCCCAATACTATACAAAGCATTTCCTTTCGGAAATCATTTACTATAACAACAGTGTTATAGTCTACCATTTCCTTCTATTTCTCGAAAACGTCTATTTCAACAATGAATGTTGAAATATGTGGTTTCGATAGTTAATACATTTTAAAACATCTTTAGATCGTTTTAATTCTATTTAAAACATCACATCCAAAACATTTTCTTTAATATATTATTCACTATTCAAAAACGTGAATATACTTGTTAACCAATTTCATCATTTCTATTCATTTTATTTTAAAGGATTATTCACTGTCTAAAATGTGAATATAACTCCATTAACAAGTTACAACAATTTACTTATCAAAATAAGTCGTTTTGCGAATTTATAAAACAATGTTTATAAATTCCATTTCTATTTATTTTATAACAACTTCCTTTTATAATTTCCTTTATTAATCTATCAATTTCATATCTCAATATTATACTAAAAGTTCATATTATAAGTTAAATACTTATAATTTATTTGTTTGCATAAACGTTCTTTTAAACTTCCCAAATTTTATAAATCTTATAACTTATAAGATTCGTTTATTTATCCAAAATCTATTCTTTTAAATAACTTTACAAATTTTATAAACCTACGGCTTATAAAATTCCATTTATAAATTCACCGTTTATAATTCTATAAATTTCATTCATTTATGAAATTCATTCGCAATTCATTTTAATACTTATACAAAGTCGTTTTATAATTCAAAATATTCTAATTTATAAATATCCATTTTATAAATCTTTTATATGGATCAATTTATATTGTTCTTTTAAAAACGTCTTTAAACTCCTTTATAATTTCATCATTTTGATTTATAAAATAATCAAATTTCATAAATCCTATTTTTAAACTTTTAATAATAAATTCAAAATTCCTAGTTTAAACTATTTTATAAAATCATTAATCCCTTATTTTCAAAAATCAACTTTTAACTGTATTTCTCAAAAATCAAAATTTTTGTAACATTAAAATTTTAACGTTTATTTATTTAAGATGAGTCAATTCCAAAAATATTTTATAAACGTATACTTTCAAAAATCACTTTAGAAATCCCTTAAAAATCAAAATCGTTATTTTTAAACTTCAAAATTGGATCCGATGATGCAACACATCAAATAGTCAATCACGACTTTCAAAAATCATATATCGATATGATAATCAATCAAATATCACAATATCTGTAAATAAATAAATACGGTTGAGGAATCCAGTTGGATCCCTCCAACCTGTTTCCCTGCATCCACAGACATTAGCACAATACCAATCCCGTTTCAAGACGGGATATCACGGTATATGGGATTTATAAAATATTATCCGCTTAATAGGCGGCGCAATAGGGTCTCATCCGCTATACAATGCGGGAAATCAATTCCAATATATACATATGCCAATATATATATATATATATATTGCTATATATATAGATATATCCTACTATATCTAATATCACAACCAACAATAATCAATAAATAACTACAAATCCAACTTTAAATTTTTGAGTGAGAAGTTCTCACCTTTGCTTTTTATTTGCAATCCATTTTCCAATCCAGATTGTTTCTTCGATTTTCTTGATTTATACCTTGTATAAATATTTACAAAATTTATTAATATTCGAACAGATCGAATAATAAATTTTGATTTGGTAATTTCGATTCATCGGTGATTTCATTTTAATAGTTAAATTAATTGATAGTTTTATTTAAGCCAGTTTCTTCTTTAATAAATTTATTTAAATAAAAATTTAATTTAAGAACTAAATTTTCTTTGATACTTTCATTTACTGTATATAAACATTATACGATTTATAAATATTTGAAGTAGATGAAAAAAATTAATTTCTCATTTAAATAAATTTACTTAACTAACAATTTTCACTTTAAGCTTTATAAGTTCCACTTCTATGTTTAAATCTTTAACAAATTCCTTTTCAATAAATTATTTTAACTAAAAATTTATATATTTCAAAAATCTAATTTTAAATAACTCCTTAACATTTTAAAATTCCTATGTATTCTCCAAAATTATCCAAATATAATATATAAAAATAAAATTCCTCTTCAGCCTATTCTAATTAAAAAAAACAGAAATTTTTATTTTTAACTTTGCTGTAAGTATATAAAATTGAATCTGCCTAAAATTTTTAAAGCATCTTTAAATCTTTAAACATTTAAAATTTGACAATATAAATTTAAAAATACCTTACTGTTTATACGTAGTCGAGCATCACGGCCATCAACACGACACCCTAGCTGCGCGCCGCCGCTATCCCAAGTCGCCGCCATGCCCCTCCACCGGACATCGCGACCCTCCCCAAGCCTTACGCGCCAGCGTCGCCGCAATCCACTGGCCTTGCCGCCGCCGCCTCGAGCCTCCACGACATCGCCTCCATTCGCACCCAACATCGCGACAGCCAAATCGCGTCGCCTTCTCCACGCGCGAGCACGCGCGCGTGCGCCATCCTCCTTTTCTACGCGACGCCGAGCTCGCAATCGAAACCCTCGAATTCGATTTGAATTTTTCTGAAACGAACGAGGATTTCGTTTGTTTTTCGTATGAAATGGGGAAAGAGGGATTTGCCTTCGAACGAGAAATAACTTATTCGGCCATGATTATTATTATCCCCTCTGAAAATTTGTAATGAAAATGGGAGACAGAGATGATTTAAGGACGAGGGGGAAACGTGCTTACACGATTTCTGATTTTTTTTTTGCATGATACTAGGCATGTTTTTAGGCACGATATTAGGGAGATAACGTGCTGTGTTTGACTAAATTTAAATTTAAATTGAATTCGTTGAAAATTTCAACGCGTTTACTCACTGTGTGCTCACATATCAACTCAGAAAAATACGAAATTTGAAATCCGAGAATAATTCAATATTACGGACCCAATGGAACTGGTTTCGTCGAAATCCGAGACTGTGCCTCGGAAGGCTATTTTTAAATATCGATTCAAACGATATAATCTCAAAACCGATCAAATTACTTTCAAATTGGATTCTGAAGCTTCTATTATCTTCAGTATTTTCAATATGAATTTTACAATCCTTTGAAATATTTTTAATCGGCTTAAAATTGAAGATTCAAATTTTTATTCAACTTTCAATAGATTAAATTTTATGATTTAATCGCCAAATTCATTCTGATAAATTGAAATTCATGTCAAACCATCATTCAAATATTTAAAATTAATTAAATATTTTCAAATTAAATTGTTCAAAATTCTGGGTCGCTACAATCTTCCCCCCTTAAAAGAATTTCGTCCCGAAATTACAAGTTAAGAAGAATGCCCTTATCCCGTCTATTATTTTTCACAATCCAAATAGTTTTATCAACTTTCTAAAACAAATCTTTTTTTATTAAAGATCCATTTTCATTTCAACTAGCTTTCCAACTTCAATTATAAGTTTCAAACAACATTGTTTCCTTAACAATTTAAATTTGTATTCAAATTCAAATTCCAAACTTTCAAATTTTTTCAAAAATTTTCTAACACCCTAAATTTTCAAAAAAATTCGCCAGCGTCTCCTTTGCGCGGCTAGCTCGGTACGACTACAAAATGGCACCACGGGCCCTCAGAATCAAAAAGAAAAGAGAAAGCCAAGTGGCTGGAGAAGAAAATCACCAAATTTCATACTGAAACTGAAATACGTACCTTTTTGTCGAGCAATTCAATTTTATCTTTGAAATCAAAATCTTAATTCCATTTCTTTTAATACACCTGCATATCCTGCTAGTCATAATATCCAATTCCAACATTCAAACCATTTCAAATCTATTCCATTCACTAATTTAATTCAATTAGTACATTCACTTATTCATTTTAAATTTCAATTTCCATATTCAATTCATCTCGAATTTACTTAATTACTAAAAAAGGGAATTTCAATTTATTTCTTTTACTTACTTGAATTTATATACAAATTCAAATTTATCTTCAAATTTAGCTCATGACTAAACTTTAATTTAACCAATTCAAATTCCAATTCATTAGTCCATGAATTAATAATTTATCATGTTAGTTTACTTGAATTCAATCCATTATATTTTATTTTATTTTCTCCAAGTTTTGATTTTTATTCAATTTGATCAAATCAAATCTCATTTCATCATTCAATTCCAATTCATTTATTTACAATTTATTTTACAAAATCCAATTGTATATGAATTCATTCCCTTATATTTTTTTTCATATTTATAAATTTCATTTGTTAAATGAATTTATCTCTAATCTTTGGTTATACAATTTATTTCTTATTTAGTTCCATATAGTAATGATAATAATTTAATATTATTACTTCCTAACAATCATGCAACCATAAACTATAATAATTCATAGAAAATCATTTCTTTTCTATACAAAAATAGTTTTGGGCAAAATTATCTTATTTACCCGATTCAAAAACAATATCGTGTCGGTTTATCTTGTTTAAGAGTTTAGAAATTCCTATCAACACAGTTAGCTGGACTTCACCAACCAGAATCTATAAACAATCAACCGATAAGTCAACACAATACAAAACAACTTTATATTCACTAACAAATACGCGCTCATATCTATTATTACACTCAAACTCATTCTAGAGTACTACTGACTCTATCTCTAATGAGTAATACCCAACAGAGCCATGGTTGTCGCTTAACCATATGCTCTGATACCAAATGTAATAATCCGCTTTTCCGTACCCCTTGAATGTACACTAATCTCCATAGATTAACTCAAGATGAACGGAAATACGAACCATTAGGGTTTAAGAAAAAGAAAAAGATAGAAGAAGAGATAAGAAGATAGAAAATAGAACAGAAAGAAATAACAGAACAACATCAGAATCTCACAATTCGCAGCGGAACAACATATAATAGATAAATGATTATTCATAAATCAAAAGAACTGTATATTTTTTTACATTTCATCACATTACATTCATTATCAGAGTGTACAACAACAAACAGCGGAAAAAAAATACTATATACTAGTGAATACGCCATGCCATCCTTCTTGCCTCCTGCAACTCCTGAATTCCAGAATATCCAGATAAACCTAACTCTTGACTGCCCGTGTGGAAATTTGTGGGCACCCAGAGTTTAGGAAGGAAAGCAATAAACTCCGAGTCAGTCATGTGACTGGTGTGAGAATTAAAACAGTTTATTTTTCTTTAAAATCAAAATAGAGGAACATTTTTAAAGTCATTTCGCAATGCTTTTGAAAATGTAACTACCATAAGACCTCCCACCACACACACAATGCAAACGCAGACTTGGAGGAGATTTCTTCTTATGTTAGTCAAAGATGCTTACTACGCAAAAATCAAATCAATTTTTGATATTATTATTAGTGCATAGTGTAGGAGACATTTCGAAAGTAGAATATAAATCTTAGCCAGCATAGGTACCATTATATTATGCCTACTATAGCTACCATATTAAATGGCAGGTTCTACAACTAAAACCGTACAGGGCTCGTATTGTTTCTTTGGATTTCCATCAAATGGTCAGGCCAAGCAACTTCCCATTGCCACATGAGAACGCCTCTGGAAGGACGTCCCCGAGAACCTAACCGGATCTCTGCCAACACAAGGCCGGGTTACCCCTAACTGGGTAACTACTGACACGAGTATGCCATCCCCCGGTCCTTTGGGACCTTTATCCGAGAGATCTCTAACCAACATCACACCATAATAAATAAAGTGTTCAACATGAGTAAGTATCTAGGCTCCATACCATGAAACCACCCTTTTCCAGAAGGAAATGAACATACCCTAAAGGGAGCTACCCCTCATAACCTTGCTGCATCTTTCCTGTTTTGACCATTCCGAGGTGTGAGGTTCGACGAAGTCTCGTCCACAAAGCCACACTTTATACAAAAGCTGTGCTTTGGGTCAACAAATGATCATAGAAATGATCACAAAGATAAATGATCAAACAAATGATCATATCCCAAATGATCAAACAATGATCATTTCACAGCAACACTCAGCATGTCACATTACCAAAATGGGAATATATTGCTGATAACCTTGAACTATATAACCTCTGAGCTCGTACGTCTCAGAGAAGGGTGTTAAGCTAAGAGAATAAATTCTCCGCCACCAACAGAAATATATTTGAAAGAAATCAGCTTTATATCTCAATTTGTAATGTCAGGCATACTATCCATACAAGTCTGTTCCGGGATCGAACAGAACCGAAGGCACTTACAAAGAAGTCCTTGCAATCCAGATAATCTCTAATCACGTTCGGATTTCCCATCACATAGGGAGATCTCTATACCGGGATCAGCCAGTGTGGAGACAATCGACAAGAAACCCTTTCGTTTTCGAAAATATTCGGTCTTCAACACCGGTCTTCAAATGCAATTCATAACGACGTATCACATATTCGGAATGGGTTATAGGACCCCAAGGTCCTTTCCCGGTTAACCCGAATAGTGAGCGCTTATTTAAAAAAAATAAGTGTGGCATTCAAATTCAAAAAAATCACAACAAATACCTATTCAAAGGTAAATATTGATAGTCGGTTATTGAACTATCAATAGATATGCACCACATCACCAGATTCCAAATAATTTTCCAAATTATTTATTTTCCAAAAATATCTTTAAAAGATATATATTTTCAATACTTCAAAAATAAATCAATATTTATTTTTAAACCCATTTTCCAAATTTCATTTATAAATTCCATATTGAATTTACATTTCCAAAATATCTGTGAATATACGATTTCAAATCGTTTTCAAATATTCACTTTCAATTTATCTTAAAAAGATAATTCTCATAACGTTCATTTCTTATTGGAAACCATTTCCATACTTATTTATTTATAAGTAATTCACAATATCTTTTTATTTTCTATACTTGGAAAATATTCAATATACTCAAATCGAAATTAAGTATATATTTCATTCTTTAAGGAAATCATTCTCTTAAACATATTTATTTGGGCCAAAACGAATGTTGTGTAAAACATCGTTACGACAACCTAAAATAACTAGTATAGGGATTCGAAATTAAAATAGATATATAAATCCCAATACTATACAATGCATTTCCTTTCGGAAATCATTTACTATAACAACAGTGTTATAGTCTACCATTTCCTACTATTTCTCGAAAACGTCTATTTCAACAATGAATGTTGAAATCTATGGTTTCGATAGTTAATACATTTTAAAACATGTTTAGATCGTTTTAATTCTATTTAAGACGTCACATCCAAAACATTTTCTTTAATATATTATTCACTATTCAAAAACGTGAATATACTTGTTAACCAATTTCATCATTTCTATTCATTTTATTTTAAAAGATTATTCACTGTCTAAAACGTGAATATAAATCCATTAACAAGTAACAACAATTTACTTATCAAAATAAGTCGTTTTGCGGATTTATAAAACAATGTTTATTAATTCCATTTCTATTTATTTTATAACAACTTCCTTTTATAATTTCCTTTACTAATCTATTCAATTTCATACATCAATAATATACTAAAAGTTCATATTTAAGTTAAATACTTATAATTTATTTGTTTGCAAAAACGTTCTTTTAAACTTCCCAAATTTTATAAATCTTATAACTTATAAGATTCATTTATTTATCCAAAATCTATTCTTTTAAATAACTTTACAAATTTTATAAACCTACTTCTTATAAAATTCCATTTATAACTTCACCGTTTATAATTCTATAAATTTCATTCATTTATGAAATTCATTCACAATTCATTTTAATACTTATAAAAACTCGTTTTATAATTCAAAATATTCTAATTTATAAATATCCATTTTATAAATCTTTTATATGGATCAATTTATATTGTTCTTTTAAAAACATCTTTAAACTCCTTTATAATTTCATCATTTAGATTTATAAAATAATCAAATTTCATAAATCCTATTTTTAAACTTTTTATAATAAATTCAAAAATCCCAGTTTAAACTATTTTATAAAATCATTAATCCCTTATTTTCAAAAATCATCTTTTAACTGTATTTCTCAAAAATCAAAATTTTTATAACATTAAAATTTTAACGTTTATTTATTTAAGATGAATCAATTCCAAAAATATTTTATAAACGTATACTTTCAAAAATAACTTTCGAAATCCCTTAAAAATCAAAATCGTTATTTTTAAACTTTAAAATTGGATCCGATGAAGCAACACATCAAATAGTCAATCACGACTTTCATACATCATATATCGATATGATAATCAATCAAATATCACAATATCTGTAAATAAATAAATACGGTTGAGGAATCCAGTTGGATCCCTACAACCTGTTTCCCTGCATCCACAGACATTAGCACAATACCAATCCCGTTTCAAGACAGGATATCGCGGTATATGGGATTTATAAAATATTATCCGCTTAATAGGCGGCGCAATAAGGTCTCATCCGCTATACAATGCGGGAAATCAATTACAATATATGCATATGCCAATATATATATATATATATATATATATATATATATATTGGTATAAATATAGATATATCCTACTATATCTAATATCACAACCAACAACAATCAATAAATAACTGCAAATCCAACTTTAAATTTTTGAGTGAGAAGTTCTCACCTTTGCTTTTTATTTGCAGTCCATTTTCCAATCCAGATTGTTTCTTCGATTTTCTTGATTTATACCTTGTATATATTTACACAATTTATTAATATTCGAACAGATCGAATAATAAATTTTGATTTGATAATTTCGATTCATCGGTGATTTCATTTTAATAGTTAAATTAACCGATAGTTTTATTTAAAACAGTTTCTTCTTTAAAAAATTTATTTAAATAAAAATTTAATTTAAGAACTAAATTTTCTTTGATACTTTCATTCACTGTATATAAACAATATACAATTTATAAATATTTGAACTAGACGAAAAAATTTAGTTTCTCATTTAAATAAATTTAATTAACTAACAATTTTCACTTTAAGCTTTATAAGTTCCACTTCTATGTTTAAATCTTTAACAAATTCCTTTTTAATAAATTGTTTTAACTAAAAATTTATATATTTCAAAAATCTAATTTTAAAAAACTCCTTAACATTTTAAAATTCCTATGTATTCTCCAAAATTATCCAAATATATTATATAAAAATAAAATTCCTCTTCAGCTTATTCTAATTAAAAAAAAACAGAAATTTTTATTTTTAACTTTACTGTAAGTATATAAAATTGAAACTGCATAAAAATTTTAAAGCATCTTTAAATCTTTAAACATTTAAAATTTAACAATACAAATTTAAAAATACCTTACTGTTTATACGTAGCCGAGCATCACGGCCATCAACACGACACCCTAGCTGCGCGCCGCCACTATCCCAAGTCGCCGCCGTGCCCCTCCACCAGACATCGCGACCCTCCCCAAGCTTTACGCGCCAGCGTCGCCGCAATCCACTGGCCTTGCCGCCGACGCCTCGAGCCTCCACGACATCGCCTCCATTCGCACCCAACATCGCGACAGCCAAATCGCGTCGCCTTCTCCACGCGCGAGCACGCACGCGTGCGCCATCCTCCTTTTCTGCGCGACGCCGAGCTCGCAATCGAAACCCTCGAATTCGATTTGAATTTTTCTGAAACGAACGAGGATTTCGTTTGTTTTTCGTATGAAATGGGGAAAGAGGGATTTGCCTTCGAACGAGAAATAACTTATTCGGCCATGATTTTTATTATCCCCTCTGAATATTTGTAATGAAAATGGGAGACGGAGATGATTTAAGGACGAGGGGGAAACGTGCTTACATGACTTCTGATTTTTTTTTGCATGATACTAGGCATGTTTTTAGGCATGATATTAGGGAGATAACATGCTTTGTTTGACTAAATTTAAATTGAATTCGTTGAAAATTTCAACGCGTTTACTCACCGTGTGCTCACATATCAACTCAGAAAAATACGAAATTTGAAATCCGAGAATAATTCAATATTACGGACCAATGGAACTGGTTTCGTCGAAATCCAAGACTGTGCCTCGGAAGGCTATTTTTAAATATCGATTCAAACGATATAATCTCAAAACCGATCAAATTACTTTCACATTCGATTTTGAAGCTTCTATTATCTTCAGTATTTTCAATATGAATTTTACAAGCCTTTGAAATATTTTTAATCGGCTTAAAATTAAAGATTCAAATTTTTATTTAACTTTCAAAAGATTAAATTTTATAATTTAATCGCCAAATTCATTCTGATAAATTGAAATTCAAGTCAAACCATCATTCAAATATTTAAAATTAATTAAATATTTTCAAATTAAATTGTTCAAAATTCTGGGTCGTTACACATATATCGACCAGGACCCATAAACACTCAACCGATAAATCAACACAATATTAAAACAATTTTATATTCTCTAACAAGTACGCGCTCATATCTATTAATACTCTCAAACTCATTTTAGAGTACTATAGACTCTATTTTATGAGTAATTTCCCACCAGAGCCAAGGTTATCACCAACCTAAGCTCTGATACCAACTGTAACGACACGCAAATCCGTACCCCATGAGCCAACACTATTCTACAACAATCAACTCAAGTTGCACAAAAATACGAACCATTAGGTTTAAATAAGAAGAGGTAGAAGAAGAAAATCGAAATCAACAACTGAATCTTACCATCGAAGCAGAATAAAATATAATAGATAATCAATACTCTTTACTCAACATCAAATATCTTTGTTTATATATTACATCATCAGAGTACACCGATCACAGCTCAACATCAATGTCATACAAATGGATACACAACAACTCAACACAGCGGAATATATGTATATAACAAGTATGCGAATACGTATCGTCATCCAGCTCGTCTCCTAAGCACCATAGCATCATATCATGTATCCTATAATACTCGGTCTGACCCGAGCATTACAGTTAAATAGCACCCAAGTCAGCCTGGAATACCAGCGTGAGAAAATCACACCCAATTGATTATTAAAGTTTCAAAAATCCTTTGAAAACAAAAGCATCTCGTAAGACCACGCCACAAATAAACATGTCGGGTTTTTACCTTACGATAGCTAAAACATTTTTGTTGAAGTCCTCTGATATTATAATAATGTCTATAGAAAGTAAAATAGAATCTAGCTGAAATGCTTGCATCTCACTTTTCAGCAATAGTTGGGCACAATCACAACCGTACGGGCGCGTATGGAAAATGGATTCAAACTAATGGCTAGGCACTGGGGTACCACCTATCACAGTACCTGGTCTAGATCAGCGTACCGAGGAGCCACCCTATCTCCCCTGCAACACAAGACCGGAACCATCCCTTAATGGACAGGCCCGAGCAAGATCACCCCACGGTTGGGATCAACAACCGCCCACTAAGCCGAAATAAAAGGGACATCTAGACAAGGATGACCTCACCCTCCAGTGGGGGCTACCGACGAAGCCTTGCTGCATATCCCCTGATTTTCAGCCATTCCCATTTGATGAGGCTTGAGGCTAAGCGTTACCTTTTTAGAATATATCCCTTAGAATGCCCATCGTCCACCTGACGATGTTTCGCAAGCATTCATCCATACAAGTCCGTCCCGGGTTCGAACGAAACCGAAGGCCCTATTCCTACTACATCCATTTTGGAAATATCCTCAGGATTAGTAGCGACTAGACTTGCACCTCATTGCTCCATCTACGCATCCAAAATCGTTTTTCACGAAAACGTACAAACCGGATCGAAGTGGTTTCCGAGAAATTAATCTCGATCTCGGTCTCTTCGAAACGATCAACGTATTTGTCCAATATTGATAGTCGGTTAATTGACTATCAATTAATATTCACAAACAACCATTAGCCAATAAATAATTTTCCAAATTATTTGTTTATCTCAAAAATATCTTCACAAGATATAATTTCCCCTTTCAAACTCCTTGAAAACAGTTTTCAAAACTATCTGCCTTTTTCAGAATAAATTCCCAGTATTTCTATTTCCACTGGAATCACCAAGCACAAAACTAGATTTTCTAAAATAATTTAAAAACACTTTACTTTTAAAAATATACTTTAAAACGTTCAAGTTAAAATTACCTTAATAATTTGTTAAAAATACATACTATATGAATATTTGAAAATAAGGTTGCTAAATAAAATATAAAACTAGATTTCTACTTTTAAAAAAAACAAATTACTAAGTTACTTCTTAATAATACTGCTTAAATAAATTAAAGAGAATACTTACTTTAGACTATAAATATTAGAAATAATAGATTTTACAAAACATGCTTTTTAAAACAACTTTAAAACATTTAATTTATATTTTAAAATTTTACCTTTAAAAACATGTACTTGGTTATCCAGAGAAAAACTCTAACTTCAATCACTTAAATCAATTTCTCAAATTGATTTCCAATTTATTTTATTTGAAATAAATTCTTTTACTTATTAGTTCATTTCCAAATTCAGTAGTTGTAGGCTTTATTATTATTATTTCCAATTTCTTCTTTACTTTTTCAATAAATAAAATCCTAAATCCTAAATAAATATTTGTTCTTTTTGATTAATAATACAGCATTTAAAAATTCATTAACTGTCTGTTTATTCAAATTTTCCTTTCCATTCTCAAGATTCATTTATTACGATTTTAAAGTCGCTTTATTTCTTTTCCACGTTATTCTTCAATTTATCCTATAATTATTCTACTTACAATTTCACTTCTTTTATTTTCATTTCAACTATCAAATCTATATTTTCAGTAATTCATTATACCCAATTATATCAACCAAGCCATAGAATTCAATACTTCCACATAATTCATCATAGAATACCAAATAATCAGAACAGAGAATATATTAAATAATCTAAATAAATGTTGAGGGATCTAGTTGGATCCCTCCAACCTGTTTTCCCTGCATCCACAGACGTTAGCACAATATAAATATCAATCCCAAAATATACCATACTATAGTACAAAAACCAATTCAATCACTCAAACAATTATTAAAGTTTAATCATTTGAGTTTAAATTTGAATTTAAATTTAACTGAGTGAGACTTACTCACCTTTGACCTTTACTTTGCAACCCAATCCATCTCGCTTGTTTTCTCGATTTATAGACCTTGTATAAATAATTTATACAATTTATTAATATTCGAACAGATTCAACAATTAAATTCCATTGATATTGTAATATTCCGGAAATATGGGCAATATCAATTTTATAATTTCCATTAATAATTATTCTAAAATGTGAAATATTGATTTAATAATCTAATTTAAACAGAATTTATCTTTTGAAAATTAGTTTAAAAATATTATTTTAAAATATTCAAATAAACATTAAAATGTGTAACTTTATAAAAGTAATTTATATGTAATCATGTAAGGCTAAATATTGTAATAAAACATTTGAAACATCTTGAATTAGAAATGGCTTTGATGAATTTAAATACATTCATAAATAAAGAAATTCATTTTTATATATTAAAATGCATATGTGTTAAGATCTTAACACTAGAGAAGACACTTGTACTTAATCTATAACTTTATGCAACAAGTGGCAACGTTTGCTTATTTTTTGAAATCTATTCTTTTAGATAAGAAAATTTAACAATGCATTATTGTTCAAAACATATTTCTTCAATTGAAAACTGAAAATCAGATTTATGAGAAGAAAATTTTCAAAACCGAAATATACAACTCCAATTTAATCTGCCACTTCCACATCAAATTTCAAGTTCAACTTCATATTCGCAAAACCCAAACAATGCATGTTTATAAATCTGCAAATTCAATTCTCAAATCTGCAATCTGTAAAGGCTTAACTTCAACATCAATTTGCAAGTTCAGCTACAACTCAAGCAAAAGAAATTAGAGTTCAGCTGCAAATTTAAATCAACTACAGCAAATAATTCAACTTCAGTAATCAATATTAGAAGTAAATTCACCAGATTCAACAGCAAGCAGTTTCAAAACTTCAATTCGTCACGCAGATTCAAAAACTGTTATAGGAAGAACAATGTTCTCTGCTCTGCAATATTGTGAGTAAACTTCTATTTTTAAAGACAGTTCTTTCCTTTAAAATCAATACTTAAACAAGTATTAGCACTAAAGCTTCTAATTCAAACTGTTTTTTTTATATAGTTAAAAATCAAATGATTATAGTTAAAACTGCAGTGCCCTTTTTTTTTAAGTAAGTAACCTCACAGTTGAAAAAAAAGGAAGGAGTTTTAAGTTATCAGTGGCATGTGAATATATAGGAATAAGTATGTTGTCATGATTCAATATTGATGAATGTTCTGTGTATATATATAAATATGTATATATGTTGTTGTTGTCTGGTATCTGGATACCTATTTTTGTTTTCAAACTAAGATTTTCTTTAGTGGAAATCCTTCCTCACTTGGATTGATTTCAGTTAGAAATTTATGTGTAAACAAAGACGTTTGCTTAGTAAGAGTTTATGTTTACAAATCAAAATTAAGTTATACTAAAAAGTCTGTTGCCTCTGAAACCAATACAACAGTCAAAGTTTTCAACTAGCAAGAATGACAAACTTCTTAAATTAGGAAAACAAGTTTATAACCTAAATGCATGTAGGAAATCATGATTTTTCAAAAAAAAATTGCAATTTTTAGTTAACTGTTGAATGTGCATTTCTGGGTTGAACCAAATTGGGGTTTTTGGGTTTTTCTAATTGCCTAGTGATATTGGGGTGTTGTGGGACTTCCTGGTGGTGGAGGATCAATAGGAGAATGGGGGAAAATTATTAGATGGGGTTGCATTTCAACTTGGAGGTTGTGATTTTGATTTGAAATTTTGAACCCTAGCTTTTACGGGTTTGGGTTTTTGCATTGGTTTGACTTCCTCTGTTGATCGAGTTCAAAAATACCTTGGGAATTGAAAGTTAGTGGGTTGATGAGGTCTTCGCCGAAGTTTGAGGGGTAACGCTGGCCGGAGGCGCGTGAACGAGCGTCGTTGACAGGTTGGGATGGAAGGACTTCTGTTATTCCAGGTTTGAGTCAAATTGTGACGCCCCACCTCTATACCCACGCTAGCCAAGAACACTACGGTGTAATGCTGTCAACTAGCACGGAGAATAAGGCTGTTGAGGAGCGGCCATCCGTGTAATTGCTTTGCGCGAGCACCGATATGTCAGATAGTATAACATGCATTTTGATTTCAAGAGGAAATCCGACAGACCAACACAAACACAAAGCTACTACACAGTGGCTATAATATCTTCAGAAACAAATATAGAAATAAACATAACACAAATCAGTCACAGATAATTCATATCACAAAGGTGGAAATAGATATGAATATTACACATGAAAGTGTACACCAGAGTAGTGGTCAAACGAGATCCACAATATCAAAAAGAATAGATACAAGTGCAAGATAAAAGAATAAGTATACATCATAGAGTCTGTATCTCAAATGTATACAACAAAAACTACTAAACTTAAGTAGTTAGGCAAAAGATCAGATGAAAGTCCGATAAGGAGTCAAGCAGAAGCACCTGTAAAATCTCAGTCTGACCCGAGTATTATTTAATAAGAAAAAAACAAACGGATCAGTCTAGCTATAAATATCAGATGAAATGATATAGAATAAGAGATATGACTAAACGTATAATAATCACAACGCCAAGCTGTGATGTATAAGTAATTGAAAATCAACAAGAGATTAATCAATATCACAATAATTTACTCAAGATAAAAAGGAATGTCATAATCCTAATTTCATTCACCAAGCCACAATAAATGACATATATATCAATGCCAATCGTAAAAGTTGGTGAAACATAAATCCCAGAAATCAACACACGAAATCCAGAAATCACAATAAAAAGGATGGCCAATCCCATAAACTGGACATCGACGCACCTAGAAAGACACGCCCCATGCACAGTCGAACATCGACGCACCTAGAAAGATACGCCCCATGCTCTAGCATCGACGCACCTAGAAAGATACGCCCCATGCACACATAAACATCGATGCACCTACAAAGATACATCCCATGCATAAATAAACATCGATGCACCTAGAAAGATACACCCTATGTAATGTCTAACATCGATGCACCTAGAAAGATACACCTCATGCAAAGTCGAACATCGACGTACCTAGAAAGATACGCCCCATGCTCTAGCATCGACGAACCTAGAAAGATACGCCCCATGCACAAATAAACATCGAAGCACTTAGAAAGATACTTCCCATGCATAAATAAACATCGATGCACCTAGAAAGATACACCCCATGTAATGTCTAACATCGATGCACCTAGAAAGATACACCCCATGCAAAGTCGAACATCGACGCACCTAGAAAGATACGCCCCATGCATAGACGAACATCGACGCACCTAGAAAGATACGACCCATGTGTAAACAAACATCGACGCACCTAAATAGGTACGACCCATGTAAGAAATGAGACGAAGCTCAATAAAATGAGGAACAGTCCTCCACATAGACAAAGGGACATCACACATTGCTAGTCTAAATCACAAAGATGATCGTCATGATCAACGAGAAGTGTCGATTACAGTAAGCTAGTAAATATATGAGCTTAGCTTCATGTCCCATAACCACTAGCTTAACTTAAATATTTTCGAACAAATTGTAGGTCTCCACTAGAAAATTGTCACAAGAGATTCAATCGAACAAGTCCAAGAATTAACCGACGAAGTAAACGCAAGCGTTTCATACCACTTGATTTACTAAGTCGTTTAATTAGATTTCTCATACGGCTGAGGTAAAGGCTAGTATATACTAATAGATTGGAAAACGGTTTTATAAACGAATTTGGTATTAAAATAGTATTGAAATCGTTTAAGGAAAGAGTTTTGATATTTACTACTAGTATAGAAAACCTTTATATTTTTAAGTGACAACTCATAGAAGTGATTGTAGAAACAATCAACTCATAAAGATTCACATTCAAAGACGTGAATAAAATCCAAAGAAATCGATACCGAATCCATCAAAATGGATATTCCCATAAATCACGAAGAAAATGTCATCAAAGTCGATAATAAGTGATAATAACAAAAGGGAATCAACACGAATCGATTGAAGTTGGAATTCTCAAGCAAATAGGCAAAACTTGCAAATAGGAGCAGGTCCGTCGACCGGACTCCCTGAGTCGGTTGACCGAACCAAGGGTTGGAAGTGCCAGGGGCACCAGGTCGGTCGACCAGCCCAGGGGCTCGGTCGGCCGAGGCCTATATTCGGCACTTCCAAACAGAGGCAGGAAGTGCCTGGATAGCAGGTCGGTCGACCGGCCCAGGGGCTCGGTCGGCCAAACTTGTTGCCAGCACTCCCCTGCCCTAATTCAAAGGAGGTGCAAACTCGATCAAATCGCATTCGCTCGAGCAACGGCGCTAAGGGTTTATGCCTATCGACTAACCGGCCCTAAAATCTCTTCAATGCACAATCAAAAACACATGCAAACATCAAAGTTAGGATTTTTAAAGATTTGAACCCAAAACACTAAAAATTGGAATATTCACCAAATCAATCCAAACCAAAAGAAATTGCACACGAATAAGTGCTAGGAATTCATACCTAACAATCGAAGATAAATATAAGCGTAGATGTGAGATAAAAATCTCACCTTTGAACCCAAACAATAGAAGAAGAAGCTTGAAAGCAAGCTAAGATCAATTCCTCTTCAATAACAACTCAAGAAGCTTCAATCTAAGCTTAAAATAGAAACATTTCCTAAATTAGGTTTAGGAAATTTCTGAAATCAAAGAGAGAATGAGTTGGAGAAGATGAAGAGGAAGCTTACCAATGGGTTCTCTTGAGTTTGGAGCAAGAAGATGGATTTGCTAATGGAAACTAGGGCTTAGGATTTCCTAATTCTTTTTCTCTTCCCCCCTTTTTGCTTGAGCTTGAGTGTTAGGAAAATAGAAAAGAAGTGAATGAAGAGGAGAAGGGGTTGGGACTGAATACATGCGTGGCTCGGCACAAACCAAAAGCCCTAAGTCCAAAGTGGCAAAAATTAACTTTCTCCAAACATATCGAAGCTTATACTCCAAAAGGTCGCAAACGGCATTTTGAACTCAATGGGGGTGGTCTCGAGCCTAATTCGGCTGTTTGCAAAAAGTAGCTTTTCGGACCAAAATCCGACGAACGATAAAATATTTAAATAAAATATTTAATTATAAAATCGATAAATATGCGGATTGTTACAGACTCCCCTCCTTAAAGAAATTGCATCCTCGCAATACTTAAGAGGAAAATAAGAAGTAACAACCATGGAAGCATATCAACACAAAAGAAAATTTGAAATAGGAAGTTCACCATAAAGTGCACGAAAGAGTAAGCCTGAACGGGATCGCTCAATGAATTCTCTGGATTCCCAAGAGCAATGCTTAGGATTTGAGAATCATTAAACTATCACAAAAAGAACATCTTTATTCCGAAGGCGCTCAACCTCCGAAGTAATGATGCGAATGGAATGTTGCTCATAAGTCAAAACGGGTGAGACTTCGATTTCGTCAACAACACCAGCTCGAGGATAAAAATAGGAATCCTAAAAGCATTTCCATAGTTAAAAGACGCAGAAAACGTCAAGAATAGCAGAAAATTGAGCCAGTGCAACGGCGTAGTACAGAAACGGTACGCCCGAGAAACTAGAAACTTGAATAATTTGGAACACCGACGTAGTACAAAAACGGTACGTCCAATGAACTAATAAACCGGAACAACGATGTAGTATAATGGTACATCCATTGATCCAGATAAGACGAAACATCGATGTAGTATAGTAATAGTACATCCGATGAACCGAGCACCATAAAAGAACACCGGACACTAGTCCATAAAAGGAATGAGATAAAGCTCAATAAAACGAAGTACATCAAAACGTTCGATGAACTTGATAAAGAGATAATTCCCTTCAGACATCATCAAAGAATCAACCACTTGTTGCCTACGACAAAGCGCATTGGCAACACGATTTCCCTTCCGGGAATAAAAAGAATATCAAGATCATAAGATACCAGGAACTCGAGTTGACATGAAGTTCCTTATGGGAAAATAAATATTCCAAGGATTTATGATCGAGATGGGGAACAAATTCCTCCCCTAAAAATGATGATGCAAAACTCTAAAAGTAGAAACAATAACCGCGAGCACTAGATCATGAGTGGTATATCTAGTCTCGATAGGCTATAATGATTTAGAAGCACAAGTGATAGCACGTTCTCCTTTGCAAGAGAATGACATCCAAACCAATACGACTAGTATCGGTACAAATAGCAAAGTCTTGGTTCCCCTCCAGGAATCACAAGAATAAGAGTATCGAAAGAAAGAATTTCTTTTAAATAATCTTCTCTCCTGAAAAGTTAAAACTTTCAAATTACATTTATCATTATGTAATAATCTTTCTAGAAAAATTTACTATTTTCAAGTTAATATACTGTGTCGGATTGTCTCATCAAAGCGTTTAGGAAATTCCTATCGATAACGTTGATCAAGCGCATCGTCCAAAATTCTTAAAACACTAAATGGGCAATACAGTCACAAAATCCTATTCTATAGGATAAGTAAGTTTCTCAAAAACTTCTAAGAATATTCTTTGTTCGTTTTAAGAACAAAAATCCGGTTATACTTCTAAATAAATCTTATGAAAAAGATTTTGCAAAATTTTAAATTGCTATTCTCATCCAAAAATCAATAAATAAAAGAATGGTCCCATCGAAATATTCATAGAATATTTGATATATAAAAATGGATGAAATAAGCTGGACAAATTGAATGACAAAATAAGTCATTCATAAGAATCATAACGAGTGTGGAATGCGGTTGGTGGAATGCTAATTCCCGCAACTCGTAGCAAATGAAAACCGGTGGTGAGGTCAAACTGAAAAGACCTTAGCACCACACAAAGATTACTTAGGTGATAAATCCTAAGTCAAGTTCAAAAATACCGGAAAATTTCTCAAACTACATGAATGAGAGAAATAACACTTTCCTTATAAGTGGGCTTAAGGAATAAAATGATGCCATCAAGTTGAAATCAAAATCATAAAGGAAAATTGGAAATCTACTTAACAGATTGAAAATGTCAAAGATGAGTTGTCCACACGGGACAAATAGGATATGCGCTTCACAACGATTAAGCCAATCCTTACAAAAATCAATTCCGAAGCCTAAGTAAAAATATCGGCTCGGAAAGATAAATCACATAAAATAATTTCGACATCAAACAAAAGCGAATTGAGTGTTGCAGATCTACCATCCGGATTCGCAATCCTCAAAGAAGTCATCAAGCACAAAATATTTTCAAAGAAAAGAATCGACAAGTTCTTTTGATGTAAAATAGTGAGCCATATCAAAAAGAACTCAAATAGAAAGTTAACGAAATAAATGTAGTCATGGATTGAATGAGAAATACCTTGACCACGAGAAGTGTTACCAGTAGCCTGCACTACATTGAGCTCTCCCTCCTTCTTACATTGATGTACGGGAAATGCAGTAATATGGTGACCCGAATTTTTGCAATAGCGAAAAAAGAGGGGTCTCGGACACTCCCTTGCATGGTGGTCTGTGGAACCACAATTGTAGCATCGTCCACGACTAGAGGTAGGAACTTTTGCTACCAGAGTTTGTTGCTTTCCTTTCTTATTAGAATCGGGGCCTTTAAATTTGATAGGCCTCTTCAAGTTATTGTCGAAGTTCCGTTGGGCACGCACAACTTCAACATCACCTTCATTATCGGCCTCTTCCAGACGAAGAGCGATA
Organism: Allium cepa; assembly: GCA_030765085.1. NCBI lineage: Eukaryota > Viridiplantae > Streptophyta > Magnoliopsida > Asparagales > Amaryllidaceae > Allium > Allium cepa. The sequence goes on along the minus strand of CM060937.1, from coordinate 789,178,916 downwards.
TCAATAAGCTGATCAAATGAAACCTCATGTTTCAGGAGTAATGGCTTCTTAAGATTCTTATTCAAGCCATAGACAAATCTCTGATTTTTCTTCAATGGGGTATTAATGTACTCAACCCTGTATTTGGACAGAGATTCGAAGGATGCGACATAGTCTGTCACAGAAGATTCACCTTGAACAAGGTCTATGAAACGCCAGGCCAAAGTCACTTTTTCAGCCTCCGGTACAAATTTCATTTAGAATCTTTCCCGGAATTGCACCCAAGTGAGATCCGCCTCAACGATTTCAGAAATTAAAAGCTCATACCAATCTAATGCTCTTTCTTGGAGCATGCTAGAAGCCACTTGGACTCGATGTAGATCAATAAGGTTCATGCGAGAAAAGATGCGATCGCATGATTTGAGACAAGCTTGAATTTCTATAACACTCTCGGATCCCCTGAATGGCCTTCCACCCAAATCGGTGTAGTCTCTGCACAAGCGTGCAAAACCGGATCTAGGATGAGTAGGCTCTGGATTGGGTCCAGCTGCTTGAGCGTTCTTAACAAGATCTAAAAGCTGCTGGGCAGACATAAATACTCCACCCTGGGGAGTAGCGCTAGATTGACCGACGCTGGGACGGCCTGGTCTAACCATTTCTCTTCTTTAAGAAAGAAAGAAAGAAGAGGAAAAAGTTATTCTCAAAATAAGTATCAAGCAATCTTGATAGATAAAACAAGGAATCATAAAGAAAATAGGATGAATCAGTACGAAGACCCGAATAAAATCCTAAAGCACAACACCTAAGAAAGACATAGGACATGATCCTTGCTAAATTATTCTATATTGTTCCGAAGTTTGGCTCTGATACCAAGCTGTGACGCCCCACCTCTATACCCACGCTAGCCAAGAACACTACGGTGTAATGCTGTCAACTAGCACGGAGAATAAGGCTGTTGAGGAGCGACCATCCGTGTAATTGGTTTGCGCGAGAACCGATATGTCAGATAGTATAACATGCTTTTTGATTTCAAGAGGAAATCCGACACACCGACACAAACACAAAGCTACTACATAGTGGCTATAATATCTTCAGAAACAAATATAGAAATAAACATAACATAAATCAGTCACAGATAATCCATATCACAAAGGCGGAAATAGATATGAATATTACACATGAAAGTGTACATCAGAGTAGTGGTCAAACAAGACCCACAATATCAAAAAGAATAGATACAAGTGCAAGACAAAAGAATAAGTATACATCATAGAGTCTGTATCTCAAATGTATACAACAAAAACTACTAAACTTAAGTAGCTAGCCAAAAGATCAGATGAAAGTCCGATAAGGAGTCAAGCAGAAGCACCTGTAAAATCTCAGTCTGACCCGAGTTTTATTTAATAAGAAAAAAATAAACGGATCAGTCTAGCTATAAATATCAGATGAAATGATATAGAATAAGAGATATGACTAAACGTATAATAATCACAACGCCAAGCTGTGATATATAAGTAATTGAAAATCAACAAGAGATTAATCAATATCACAATAATCTACTCAAGATAAAAAGGAATGTCATACTCCTAATTTCATTCACCAAGCCATAATAAATGACATATATATCAATGCCAATCGTAAAAGTTGGTGAAACATAAATTCCAGAAATCAACACACGAAATCCAGAAATCACAATAAAAAGGATGGCCAATCCCATAAACTGGACATCGACGCACCTAGAAAGACACGCCCCATGCACAGTCGAACATCGACGCACCTAGAAAGATATGCCCCATGCTCTAGCATCGACGCACCTAGAAAGATACGCCCCATGCGCAAACAAACATCGATGCACCTAGAAAGATACATCCCATGCATAAATAAACCTCGATGCACCTAGAAAGATACACCCCATGTAATGTCTAACATCGATGCACCTAGAAAGATACACCCCATGCAAAGTCGAACATCTACGCACCTAGAAAGATACGCCTCATGCTCTAGCATCGACGCACCTAGAAAGATACGCCCCATGCACAAATAAACATCGATGCACCAAGAAAGATACACCCCATGTAATGTCTAACATCGATGCACCTAGAAAGATACACCCCATGCAAAGTCGAACATCGACGCACCTAGAAAGATACGCCCCATGCATAGACGAACATCGACGCACCTAGAAAGATACGACCCATGTGTAAACAAACATCGACGCACCTAAATAGGTATGACCCATGTAAGAAATGAGACGAAGCTCAATAAAATGAGGAACAGTCCTCCACATAGACAAAGGGACATCGCACATTGCTAGTCTAAATCACAAAGATGAGCGTCATGATCAACGAGAAGTGTCGATTACAGTAAGCTAGTAAATATATGAGCTTAGTTCATGTCCCATAACCACTAGCTTAACTTAAATATTTACGAACAAATTGTAGGTATCCACTAGAAAATTGTCACAAGAGATTCAATCGAACAAGTCCAAGAATTAACCGACGAAGTAAACGCAAGCGTTTCATACCACTTGTTTTACTAAGTCGTTTAATTAGATTTCTCATACGAGTGAGGTAAAGGCTTGTATATACTAATAGATTGGGAAACGGTTTTATACACGAATTTGGTATTAAAATAGTATTGAAATCGTTTGAGGAAAGAGTTTTGATATTTACTACTAGTATAGAAAACCTTTATATTTTTAAGTGACAAATCATAGAAGTGATTGTAGAAACAATCAACTCATAAAGATTCACATTCAAAGACGTGAATAAAATCCAAAGAAATCGATACCGAATCCATCAAAATGGATATTCCCATAAATCACGAAGAAAATGTCATCAAAGTCGATAATAAGTGATAATAACAAAAGGGAATCAACACGAATCGATTGAACTTGGAATTCTCAACCAAATAGGCAAAACTTGCAAATAGGAGCAGGTCGGTCGACCAGACTCCCTGAGTCGGTTGACCGAAACAAGGGTTGGAAGTGCCAGGGGCACCAGGTCGGTCGACCGGCCCAGGGGCTCGGTCGGCCGAGGCCTATATTCGGCACTTCCAAACAGAGGCAGGAAGTGCCTAGATAGCAGGTCGGTCAACCGGCCCAGGGGCTCGGTCGGCCGAACCTGTTGCCATCACTCCCCTGCCCTAATTCAAAGGAGGTGCAAACTCGATCAAATCGCATTCGCTCGAGCAACGACGCTAAGGGTTTATGCCTATCGACTACCCGGCCCTAAAAGCTCTTCGATGCACAATCAAAAACACATGCAAACATCAAAGTTAGGATTTTTAAAGATTTGAAACCAAAACACTAAAAATTGGAATATTCACCAAATCAATCCAAACCAAAAGAAATTGCACACGAATAAGTGCTAGGAATTCATACCTAACAATCGAAGATAAATATAAGCGTAGATGTGAGATAAAAATCTCACCTTTGAACCCAAACAATAGAAGAAGAAGCTTGAAAGCAAGCTAAGATCAATTCCTCTTCAATAACAACTCAAGAAGCTTCAATCTAAGCTTAAAATAGAAACATTTCCTAAGTTAGGTTTACGAAATTTCTTAAATCAAAGAGAGAATGAGTTGGAGAAGATGAAGAGGAAGCTTACCAATGGGTTCTCTTGAGTTTGGAGCAAGAAGATGGATTTGCTAATGGAAACTAGGGCTTAGGATTTCCTAATTCTTTTTCTCTTCCCCCATTTTTGCTTGAGCTTGAGTGTTAGGAAAATAGAAAAGAAGTGAATGAAGAGGAGAAGGGGTTGGGACTGAATACATAAGTGGCTCAGCCCAAATCAAAAGCCCTAAGTACAAAGTGGCAAAAATCAACTTTCTCCAAACATATCGAAGCTTATACTCAAAAAGGTCGCAAACGGCATTTTGAACTCAATGGTTGTGGTCTCGAGTCCTAATTCGGCTGTTTGTAAAAAGTAGCTTTTCAGACCAAAATCCGACGAACGATAAAATATTTAAATAAAATATTTAAATATAAAATCAATAAATATGCGGGTTGTTACACAAATACTCAAATTCGCTGTCGTGATGGCGCAATTTGTTGTAGTGTTTGGATTTGGCTAGGAGGATGATTGCCGATCTGGGTGGATCAACGTTGATGGTCGAAGTTAGTCGTCGTGCTGGTGCATCTGCACAGAGCACAGTGTCGTGGTGAGGTACTGGTACTGTCTCGTATTTGAGCAATTGTGATTGACTCGAAGGAAATTTATGGGTTGCTCGAAGTTTATGGATGGAGGACTCGAAGCAGGATTCGAGTTGACTCGGGTAAAGGCAGTGGTTACAGTTTTTTTTAGAAACCTGTCTGTTATTGTTAGAACAGATTTTAAAACAGATTTTTTTTTAAAATAATAAAAATAAAAATAAATTTAAAACAGGTTATGGGATGGATCCAAGTAACTTTTGTATCTAGTTTGGAATTTAGGAAGTTTTATAGATTTAAATTATTTAAAACAACTTTATGTTAAAAGTAAAATTTATATGTTTGTTTAAAAATTCCAAACTGAAGTTTAAGTCGAAAGCAAAGGTTTAAACTAAATTTTAAATCCAAGTTTAAAATTCTAGAATTCAGTTTAAGTTTAAATCTTAGATTAAAAATAAATTAAGACTTTAAACTTGAATGGTTAAATACTTTGAAATGATTAAGTAGTTGAATTTTTTTAAAAATAAGTAGAGGTTTAAAATCAGAAGATTTATCTGAATTCAAATTTAAATATATATTTTCATTTTGAAATATAGGGAAGTTTTAAAACTTAAAATGATTTAAACTATTTAAATGTTTAATAGGTAATTAAAGGTTTAAAACTAATTAATTAATGACTAAGATTAATTAATTAGGAATAATTAAATTTGTAATTAAGGATTATTAATTAGATTTTAATTAATAATTAAGGATTGATAAATCAAGTAATTTGGAATTAATTAAGTTATAGTTAACACTTAATTAATTAATTAATTAAAGGTCGATTAATTAGATATTCAAGATTAATTAATTTTAAATTAGTATTGATTAACGAAGTTAGTTATTTAAGAGAAGTAATTAAAGAATGGTTAATGGTTAATGATGGTCATTAACTTAAGATTATTTAACAATTAATTAATATGATTAATTTAAATAATTAATTAGATTAATTAATTGATAATAATCAATGGAGAAACTGTTTAAGTTTAATTATTTAATGAAAGTAATTAAGAATTAATTACTTAATTGAGTTAATTAATTTAAACACTTGATGATTGATGAATAATTTCTTAATGTAATTAAGGGAAGTGTAATTACTTAAGGAAGTAATTAATGGTAATTACTTGATGTAATTAAAGATGTCGATGATGAAAGTAATTGGGATTAAATTCCTATGTAATTAATCATGGGATTAATTGAGATAATTAATTAAGGATAATTAATTTTTGAAATAAGTAAGTAAGGGTAGTTGATTACTGAATGGGATTAATCCAAGGATTAATTAGAGAATAAATTAGGGATTAATTTTTTTAATGAAGTAATTAAGGGTAGTTAAATTTGGGATGTTATTAATCAAGGGTGATTAATAATTATGGTTAATAATTAATTAACGAAGTAAATAAAGGTTAATTACTGTATTTGGATAAGGGTAAATTAACTTGAGAAATTATCAAGGGATAATAGAATGATATTGGAAGCCCTTTGATTAATTCATATCTCTAATAAGTAGTTCGTGTTGCTATGTGATATGACATGTTTGATTTAGACTATGATGTTATGGTTATCTATTGATGATGCGTTATTATGGCACCGGTATTTAAAGTTGAATTGTATTTCACTTGAATAATTTAAGTAAGATGATATTGGTTTCGAAGAGACCGGAGTCGGGTATTAGTAAATATCCGAAACCACTTCGGTTCTTTATAATTTGATGTATGGAATCAATATAATGAAATAAGATGATTTAGGTGTAATTGACCATTTAATCTAAGTTTGAACACTTAGAAATTGAGGTGTGATGAGCGATGCCTATAACAATTTGTGGAGTTGTAAATTGATATAAGTTACCCCGGGTTTATTTATTGTATGCTTTTGTATTCCGTATTAGATGAGTTTACTCATGCTGGTTTCCAGCCTAACCCGGGTGTTACTTTGATGTAATGCTCGGGTCAGACCGAGTATTACAGATTTCCAGCTAAGGACGTTCTGGAGCTCAGGAGGCGAGCTGGATGGAAGGAACGTATGAGGTGTCTATCCGTTGTGATATATACTGATATTTATATGGGACAAGTTATTTTAAACTGTCCAGTGTTGTGAGATTATTGTAACTCTGATGTAAAACGTAAATGTACTGATATAGTTCTGCTTTGTAAACTGTTATTTATTTGCTATTATATTTTATCCGCTGCGAATGTGAGATTGTGTGTTTCTTTTCTGTTCTTCTTCTATCTCTTTCTTCTTTCTCTTTCCTCTTTTCACTAACTATCTGGAAATTTCGGGTTCGAAATTTCCGGGTCGTTACATTTGGTATTAGAGCGAGCTTAAGCGAGAACCTAGGCTCTGGTGGGATTACTCATTAAGGATAGGGTAAGTGGCACCCTAGAATGAGTTGAGTGTATAAATATGAGAGAGCGTACTTGTTATTTTCTTATATAAAGTTTTTTAAATGATTTCAAAAGTAAATGAATCTTATATAAGAAATGGATTATCTATTATATTAAGGAAATTGGTTGTAGTATTAATTAAATTAAAAGTAATAATAAGAATTAATGGCAATAGAATTACAACCAAATTGAAATTATAGACAAGTTTGAATGGATTCGAACTAAAATTGAAATCTTGAATTGGAGAAGAGTTTTAGAATAAGATAATTATAATAGGAAATGATGAATAAAGAGGGAGTTACTTAATGAAATAACTGGAGATAAGTAATTTAAGGGACAATTACTTAATAAAGGTAATTAACAAATAAGTTAATTACCGAATGTGATTAATTAATGATGTAATTAATTTAAAGAAATAATAAATAATATTATTTAATGCATATGAATGAAATGGTCCTATTTCAAACAAGAGTTGTTTGAAAATTTAAAAAGAAATTTGTTTTGAATTAAAACCAAAGGTGGTTTAAAATTTTAAAGTATAACTTGGAATGTAAAAGAAATTAATATGTATACATGTTAATATACATAATATCAAAGGTGGTTGGAAATAAACTCTAAATGTTGAGTTTTGAGTTTGGAATAAGATATGATACCCATAGTGATAAGTTTTGAACTTAATAAGTGGAAGATTATTTATGAGAATTTTAAATTTGAAATTTGAAGTTCAAAACTGGGTAAGGTTAACTGGATTAAGTAAATTGAATTTAACTTGGGAAGTTAAATGGTTGATTTGAATTGGGAGTTTGTGTGATCTCAAAATGGGTTTGAGATCTGGAAATTCGAAATAAATGGATGTTTTAAAATAAATTGGATAATATCATCCTATTGCTATTAATAATCTTCAAATTTTGAATTGAATTTGTTTAAATGAATGAGAGAGATGGAGTATGGTAATCCATTGTTGAGATAAAAGGAAAATTGATTTAAAGGAATTAAATCAACATTTGTAGTATTAACTCGAATTTATATAATTCGAGATGGTTTAAATTTGGAATTTGAATTAGTTCAAATTGAATTTGATTTTAATCAATTGAAATTGTGATTGAAGATGTGTGAGTATAAGATTCAAATGGAAAATTTGAATTAGATAAATTGGAAGCGATTTGAAATTGAAGTAGGTTCAATTTGAATTAGTCCAAGTTGATTTGAATAATTTGGAATTGTAATTAAAGTTGAATAGGTTTAAATTCAAATGGAATTTGAATTGAATTTGGAAAGAAATCAAGAATAATTCAACTTGATTTGGAAATAGAGTTTGAAATTGGGGTTAATTCAAACTGGAGTTGAAATAGATTGGAATTGAAGCGGGTTCAATTGAATGGATATTAGTCCAAAGTTCTTGGAATAACTTGGGATTGTAATTAAAGTTGAATATGTTTAAAATCAAATCGAATTTGATTTAAATTTGAAAAGGAATTGAGAATTAATTCAGATTGAATTGGGAATAAATCAGGTCCAACGGAAATTGGAGTTATTTAAAAGTGGAATTGGGTCAATTTAAATGATAGAGGAAATTTAAATTGAATTGATGAGAATGGAGATTGGGAAGAGAACAGTTTTGACTCTGGACTAATTTTTAATATAAATTGTTTAATATAAACCTATTTTCCAAGCTATTTATTATATATACAACATTTTTTTAAAAAGCCAAACTATCTTATATTTGTTTTACAATTATTTTTGAAACTGTTTAACAATTTTTCAACTGTTTTATAAACTAATTACTATATTTCAACTATTTTACAAAACTAATTACTATCTTACTTTTATTTTGCAAGTATCTACAATTTCTATAATTATTTTTAACTATTTTCTAACTATTTTACAGCCATTTTACAAGCTAGTAATTATTTTTCAACTACCTATCTATTTTAAAAAATTTCAAGCTATTTTCTAAATAAACTGGACGGAGTTTAAACTATTATTGGATGGATACCCAATCGAGATAAGAATAAAGGTGATAATCTAAATGGGATTGAAGCGGTTGTGAATAAGTGAATGAAAATTAAAGTAAATGTGAATAGAAAGAGAATTAATTTGGCTAATAACCGATAAAGATAAATACGTAAGGTGTATGTATGTTATTCTATTTGCATAGTGATTTGATCCAGATACGAGCACATAATTTCGAGATAGTTATATCGATCTAAGTAGGATTTTTCACTCGATTTTCGACGGTGAACGTGGATATGGATTGTTGATTGGTTCTGGATATTCTCTATCATAGTTATGACAATGCAAGGAGAATGACGGTTTCTGATCAAGAAACCAGATCCGTGTCCGCACTAGAAAGTCGGGTGGACAATACTAGTTCGGAAATGAAATTGTGTGATCGAGTGAGCGATCAGATTGGTATAGCGTACGGATGATATGTGTACATCGTACGGATTTGAATAAAATTGATACTGGGAATATGTGGATAAGAAATGTGAAATGGTTTTTGAAATGAAAAATATATTTTTTGAAATATATCATGAAGTAAAGTGGAAATTGGATATTTCTATGGTTGAAATTTTGTTTATGGAAGTAAGTGATATGGTAAGTGGTTTTGTAAAGAGTAATCAAATTTGAATATTTGATTTTGAATAAACAAAGTTATATATCTTTGTTATATAAGATAAACTTCCCTTGATGAATCTTTTGGCCAGAAGAAAATGATTTTGAAGATGTTTTGAGGTATAAAAGGAGTTTTATACAAGTTTGAAATGATCCAAAGTTTTAAAGATTTTATATATCTGAATATATATATATATATATAAAGGATCATATGAGGATTTTGGAAAAAGGTTTTGGGAACCTATGGATTTGGAAAGGCTTTTGATTTTTTAGGTAAAATCAATATTGAATTTGGAAAGCCTAGTTTGAGAATTATCGATTTTGGGATAATCGATTTTGTGTAAAGGAGCTTTGTATGATATCATACTAGGTGTATGATTTGAAGATACTATATGTATAGTATAAAATGTTTTGATGATTGCTCTGGGGAAAAAGGCGCTCCCTTGGAATGAACTTCTCAGGAGTACCATTGGGTGGTGCTGCCTTGAGCCCCAAGGGGGGGGTTTCTAAAGTTGATCCTGTGAGGAGTCCGGACTAAACTAGTTCCTGGGGATTATGAGTAGAGTATACCATAGCGAAAGTCGTGTGTGTCGCTGAGAGCCAAGGTCTACGTTTGATTTTATATCGGTGGACTACGATTTGTGGTATAACATAGCGAAAGTTGTGTGTGCTGCTGAGAGCCAACAGTCTGCGTTTGATTTTATATCGGCAGACTGCGACCTATGTAGGAGTGGAGTGGTTTCATTTCGACAGCGAAAATCAGAGGGCCGCTGAGAGCCTGTAGTTACATGGACTTTCGCATCGACGGCAACGTAACCCTGGGTGTAACTGTGATCTGTTGTGTGGGGATCCATGGCGTAATCGAGAGGCCGCTGAGAGCCTGCAGTTACATGGACTTTTGCTGCGACGACAACGTAACCCTGGGTGTAACTGTGACAATGGATGGGGGTGATGATTTCCAGAGCATTCTCACCAAAGATATATCCCCTATTTCAGAAACTGTTTTCAATATTTTCAATAAATTGCTTTTAAAGTATTTTCACTAGGCGTTGAAAACGAGTCTGCTAAGTACTTATAGATTTTCAGTCTTACGCCTGATCAACATATGACCGAATTTCTATGAGAACGATGATGGACTTATTGAGACATCGAGTTATAAAAATATTTTTATAAAAACTATTTTAGAAATATTAAGATTTTTAAACTAGATTAAAAATTTTCAAAGAAAATTTATCTGATTTTCCGCATTTTAATAATTCTGGCTTCGTTCCTTTTCGAGGACGAAAAGATTCAAAGGGGGAAGGAATGTAATATTCCGAAAATATGGGCAATATCTATTTTATAATTTCCATTAATAATTATTCTAAAATGTGAAATATTGATTTAATAATCTAATTTAAACAGAATTTATCTTTTGAAAATTAGTTTTAAAATATTATTTTAAAATATTCAAATAAACATTGAAATGTGTAACTTTATAAAAGTAATTTATATGTAATCATGTAAGGCTAAATATTGTAACAAAACATTTGAAACATCTTGAATTAGAAATGGCTTTGATGAATTTAAATACATTCATAAATAAAGAAATTCATTTTTATATATTAAAATGCATATGTGTTAAGATCTTAACACTAGAGAAGACACATGTACTTAATCTATAACTTTATGCAACAAGTGGCAACGTTTGCTTATTTTTGAAATCTATTCTTTTAGATAAGAAAATTTAACAATGCATTATTGTTCAAAACATATTTCTTCAATCGAAAACTGAAAATCAGATTTATGAGAAGAAAATTTTCAAAACCCAAATATAGAACTCCAATTCAATCTGCCACTTCCACATCAAATTTCAAGTTCAACTTCATATCTGCAAAACCCAAACAATGCATGTTTATAAATCTGCAAATTCAATTCTCAATTCTGCAATCTGTAAAGGCTTAACTTCAACATCAATTTGCAAGTTCAACTACAACTCAAGCAAAAGAAATTAGAGTTCAGCTGCAAATTTAAATCAACTACATCAAATAATTCAACTTCAGTAATCAATATTAGAAGTAAATTCACCAGATTCAACAGCAAGCAGATTGAAACGTCAATCCATCGTGCAGATTCAAAAACTGTTATAGGAAGAACAATGTTCTCTGCTCTGCAATATTGTGAGTAAACTTCTATTTTTAAAGACAGTTCTTTCCTTTAAAATCAATACTTAAACAAGTATTAGAACTAAAGCTTCTATTCAAACTGTTTTTTTTATATAGTTAAAAAAAAATTGATTATAGTTAAAACTGCAGTGCCACATTTTTTTTAAGTAAGTAACCACACAATTGAAAAAAAAGAAGAAGGAGGTTTAAGTTATCAGTTGCATGTGAATATATAGGAATAAGTATGTTGTGATGATTCAATATTGATGAATGTTCTGTGTATATATATATAAATATGTATATATGTAGCTGTTGCCTGGTATCTGCATGCCTATTTTTGTTTTCAAACTAAGATTTTCTTTAATGGAAATCCTTCCTCACTTGGATTGATTTCAGTTAGAAATTTATGTGTAAACAAAGATGTTTGCTTAGTAAGAGTTTATGTTTACAAATCAAAATTAAGTTATACTAAAAAGTCTGTTGCCTCTGAAACCAATACAACAGTCAATGTTTTCAATTAGCAAGAATGACAAACTTCTTAAATTACTAAAACAAGTTTATAACCTAAATGCATGTAGGAAATCATGATTTTTCAAACAAAAATTACAATTTTTAGTTAACCGTTGAATGTGCATTTCCGGGTTGAACCAAATTGGGGTTTTTGGGTTTTTCTAACTAGCCTAGTGATATTGGGGTGTTGTGGGACTTCCTGGAGGTGGAGGATCAATAGGAGAATGGGGGAAAATTATTAGATGGGGTTGCATTTCAACTTGGAGGTTGTGATTTTGATTTGAAGTTTTGAACCCTAGCTTTTACGGGTTTGTGTTTTCGCATTGGTTTGACTTCCTCTGTTGATCGAGTTCAACAATACCTTGGGAATTGAAAGTTAGTGGGTTGATGAGGTCTTCGTCGAAGTTTGAGTGGTAACGCTGGCCGGAGGCGCGTGAACGAGCGTCGTTGACAGGTTTGGATGGGAGGACTTCTGTTAATCCAGGTTTGAGTCAAATACTTAAATTCGTTGTCGTGATGGCGCAATTTGTTGTAGTGTTTGGATTTGGCTAGGTGGATGATTGCCGATCTGGGTGGATCAACGTTGATGGTCGAAGTTAGTCGCCATGCTGGTGCATGTGAACAGAGCACAGTGTCGTGGTGAGGTAGTGGTATTGTCTCGTATTTGAGCAATTGTGATTGACTCGAAGGAAATTGATGGGTTGCTCGAAGTTTATGGATGGAGGACTCGAAGCAGGATTCGAGTTGACTCCGGTAAAGGCAGTGTTTACAGTTTTTTTTAGAAACCTGTCTGTTATTGTTAGAACAGATTTTAAAACAGTTGTTTTTTTTTAAAAAAAAATAAAAATAAAAATAAGTTTAAAACAGATTTTGGAATGGATCCAAGTAACTATTGTATCTAGTTTAGAATTTAGGAAGTTTTATAGATTTAAATTATTTAAAACAACTTTATGTTAAAAGTAAAATTTAAATGTTTGTTTAAAAATTCCAAACTGAAGTTTAAGTTGAAGGCAAAGGTTTAAACTAAATTTTAAATCCATGTTTTAAATTCTAGAATTCAATTTAAGTTTAAATCTTAGATTAAAAATAAATTAAGACTTTAAACTTGAATGGTTAAATACTTTGAAATGACTAAGTAGTTGAATTTTTTTAAAAATAAATAGAGGTTTAAAATCAGAAGATTTATCTGAATTCAAATTTAAATATGTATTTTCATTTTGAAATATAGCGAAGTTTTAAAACATAAAATGATTTAAACTATTTGAATGTTTAATAGGTAATTAAAGGTTTAAAACTAATTAATTAATAACTAAGATTAATTAATTAGGAATAATTAAATTTGTAATTAAGGATTATTAATTAGATTTTAATTAATAATTAAGGATTGAAAAATCAAGTAATTTGGAATTAATTAAGTTATAGTTAACACTTAATTAATTAATTAATTAAAGGTCGATTAATTAGATATTCAAGATTAATTAATTCGAAATTAGTATTGATTAATGAAGTTAATTACTTAAGAGAAGTAATTAAAGAATGGTTAATGGTTAATGATGGTCATTAACTTAAGATTATTTAACAATTTATTAATATGATTAATTTAAATAATTAATTAGATTAATTAATTGATAATAATCAATGGAGAAACTGTTTAAGTTTAATTATTTAATGAAAGTAATTAAGAATTAATTACTTAATTGAGTTAATTAATTTAAACACTTGATGATTGATGAATAATTTCTTAATGTAATTAAAGGAAGTGTAATTACTTAAGGAAGTAATTAATGGTAATTACTGGATGTAATTAAAGATGTTGATGATGAAAGTAATTGGGATTAAATTCCTATGTAATTAATCAAGGGATTAATTGAGATAATTAATTAAGGATAATTAATTATTGAAATAAGTAAGTAAGGGTAGTTGATTACTGAATGGGATTAATCCAAGGATTAATTAGAGATTAAATTAGGGATTAATTTATTTAATGAAGTAATTAAGGGTAGTTAAATTCGGGATGTTATTAATCAAGGGTGATTAATAATTATGGTTAATAATTAATTAATGAAGCAATTAAAGGTTAATTACTGTATTTCGATAAGGGTAAATTAACTTGAGAAATTATCAAGGGATAATAGAATGATATTGGAAGCCCTTTGATTAATTAATATCTCTTATAAGTAGTTCGTGTTGCTATGTGATATGACATGTTTGATTTAGACTATGATGTTATGGTTATCTATTGATGATGCGTTATTATGACATCCGATATTTAAAGTTGAATTGTATTTCACTTGAATAATTTAAGTAAGATGATATTGGTTTCGAAGTGACCGGAGTCGGGTATTAGTAAATATCTGAAACCACTTCGATTCTTTATAATTTGATGTATGGAATTAATATAATGAAATGAGATGATTTAAGTGTAATTGACCATTTAATCTAAGTTCGAACACTTAGAAATTGATGTGTGATAAGCGATGCCTATAACAATTTGTGGAGTTGTAAATTGATATAAGTTACCCCGAGTTTATTTATTGCGTGCTTTTGTATTCCGTATTAGATGAGTTTACTCACGCTGGTTTCCAGCCGGACCCGGGTGTTAATTTGATGTAATGCTCGTGTTAACTCCTCTTCGTTGGAAACTGGAAAATGTGGAGCGACCTAACTAGACCAACGACCTAACTAGACCAACGACCTAACTAGACCAACGACCTAAGAGACCAAGCGACCTAAAGGATAATGCGACCTAGCGACCTAAAGGATAATGCGACCTAGCGACCTAAAGGATAATGCGACCTAGCGACCTAAAGGATAATGCGACCTAGCGACCTAAAGTCTTAATGCGACCTAGCGATCTAAAGTCTTTATGCGACCTAGTACCTTTAGTCCTTAGCGACCTAAGAGATGGAGCGGCCTAGCGACTTAACTTATCAAGTAACCTAAAAGTAGCTGCGACCTAAGGGAAGCTGCGACCTACAGAACGCTGCGACCTAAGGGAAGCTGCGACCTATGGAACTCTGCGACCTAAAGGAAGCTGCGACCTATGGAATTCTGCGACCTATAGAACTCTCACGACCTAAGATAGGTCGCTCATGACCTAAGGACATTGCATTGGAAGACCGCCTTTTCTATGCCGCTACTAGTAAGGTCGCTCTCGACCTAGAACTTGTGTAAATCAGCATGCGTGTTCTTGTGAAAGAGAGGACTGTGTATCTTAGGTCAGTCACGACCTACGACCTAGCTTAGGTCGGTCACGACCTACGACCTAACTCCGAAAAATGCCTATAAATACGACCCTAGTTCCAACTAGCAAAGGACTTTTGGGCTCATTAATTTTCAAGCGCCATTACTCTGCTGCACTCTAAACTACCTCAACATCTTCAAGGAACTTCACGTAGAAATCAAACATTTCAAACATGTGTTCAAAGATTTGGATCGACATTGAAGTTTTGGCTACTTGTTCTAAGTTACTTGAAACTCAGAGTGTGTTGTAATCAAAGTGTAACTGCATTGACTTGTAATCAAATCGTCAATAAAGATATTCAAAGTGGACGTAGGCTATCTCTCAAGCCGAACCACTATAAAATTGCTGTTGTTTACTGTTTTTTCACTATCATTTGCTTATAATCTGTTCCCGAGTTATCGGGTGGTGCTTTCACAATCTCACTTTATACATCGGGGTGTTAGCGTTCAAATTTTAGCGTACTATAAAATTGCTGTTGTTTACTGTTTTTTCACTATCATTGGCTTGTAATCTGTTCCCGAGTTATCGGGTGGTGCTTTCACAATCTCACTTTATACACCGGGGTGTTAGCGTTCAAATTTTAGCATTAACATTTTTGGTGCTTTCACTGAGAATTGAACTCAGGAGAGTTATCATCATTGCTTCACAAAGGTTTGTAGAGAGCTTTTCCTTGAAAACCAGAAGTTTATCCGAGATTATGGCTCCTGGAAGGAAAAGTAGATCTGTTAGATCTGGGAATATTCAAGAGGGAACCTCCGCTTCCTCTATATCGAATCAAGCCACTCCAGCTGTCGGAGTTACAAAGGCAGAACTGGATGCTGCAATCTTAGGGCTGAACCAACAGATAAATGCCCAAAATGCACAATTCGAGGCTCAGAATTCCCAGAATGCCCTAATTCTGAATAGGTTGAACGATTTGCTTGGGGCAAACCGCCAACCGGCAGATAATGAAAGGAATTTTGCTGGCAACATTCGTGATGCTGAAGAAAGAAATGCTCCTGAAAGGGCTGCTAGCCCCTTTGAACAAACACTTCCAGAGGTTGGTGGATCTAGAACTCGACATGATGAGGAGTATCTTTCTGGAATGGTCCGACAAATTATGAAAGAGAGTATGCAGAGGGTTGAAGACGAGAAAGAATGGGGTTTCGCCCCAAGTAAAACTCCTTTTACTGAGAAAATCTTAAAGGCTGAATTCCCAAGGAAGTTTGTCCCACCAACCATTCCAGCTTACAGGGGGACGAGTGATCCAAATGAATTCTTATACAAGTATGATTGGCACATGATAGGTGCCAGAGCCTCTGATGAAATAAAGTGCCGATATTTTCCTGTGTATCTCGAAGGTGTAGCTCTGCTTTGGTTCACCAAACTTCCAGTCCGATCTATCGATCAGTTTTCAACTTAACCCGGAAGTTCAAGGAGCAGTTCAGACTATACGCCTCAAAAGCCAAGGATATCATGTCACTGTCAAGTTTGGAGCAGAATCCAGGGGAGACTATCGGATCTTTCTTAAACCGCTTTAATATAGCGCTAGCTGAGGTGGACAATGCAGAACCGCCAATGATATTGACTTATCTGATGAGGGGTATTGACAAGTCGAGTGAGTTTGGGAAATGGCTAAACATGAAGGAACCAAATTCCCTTGAAAAGTTCTATAAAAAAGCAGATGAATTCATACGCTTAGAAAGCCGTCCCGTACCGGTAAAGGCAGTGTTGGAAAAAGCTGAAGATAACACTGTTGTTCCACGCAAGAATGAATCTGTAGGGCAAAAAAGGGAAAATAACAATGGGAAGAAGCAGAGTAATCTGAAGAAACCCCGATCCTTCAAGCCATCAAAATATACTCCTTTATCAGATACGCCGGAGCGTATCTACCTTGCCACTAAAGATTCTGTTGACTTTCCTAAACCTTCTCCTCTAAGGACCGGGAAAAAGGCTATACAGAGTGGGAAGTTCTGCCGCTTCCATAATCAACCCGGTCACGAGACCGACGAATGCCGTCAGCTGAAAAATCTGATTGAAGAGTTGCTAAGGGAAAACAAGCTACAGCAATTTGTGAAAAAGAATAGCAACAATCCTGCTTCATCTAGTCAGGGGCAACAGGCTCCTACTCATCAGCCTAGGACGATTGAGAAGGCTTCAGGGCATGAATCTGGAAGGCCCATTATCAATGTCATTACAGGAGGACCTCACCCAGCGGGCAGAAGCTGGGGTGAGATGGAAAGGTATACTCGAGCTTTAAAGTATGTACCGACCGAGGAAGATGTATTCGTTTTGGTAGGTGCTACGCCCTTGAAGCAACAAAGAACTCTTGATGATGATATTGTATTCAAAGCTTGGGATTCTGCAGGTATTGAAGCTCCTACCTTGGATCCCTTAGTCATCTCGGCTGGTATCGGGCCAGCTATTGTCAGAAGAGTTCTCATTGATTGTGGCGCATCCTGCAATATCCTCTTCAAGAAAACATTCGACCAAATGAAGATCCCTATGGCTGATGTGCAAGCTTCATCGCATAAAATCGCTGGCTTCACTGGGGAGCCAAAACAGCCAGTAGGAACCATTGATTTGTTTGTGGAACTTGGAGAAGGAGAGAGAAAAATGGTCCGTAGGCAAACTTTTGTGATTTTCGACGAATTTTCTGCTTACAATGCTTTCCTTGGTCGTCCAACTCTGGCAACGTTTAAAGCTGTTCTTGCCCCGTGGTGCCTCACTATTAAATTCCCTACAGACAATGGACTAGGAGTTATAAAAGGGGATCAAAATGCTGGGCGAGAGTGTTATCTGACAGAGCTACGAGAAACTAGAAAAAGAGAAATGGGAAAGAATGCGGCAGCCCCAGTCCGCATCAAAGAACCAGCCTTGTAGCAATTACAGGGCGGACCCTGCACTGGCGAGCACAGCGGAGCAAGGAAAGAGATGGACCCTAGAAAAGTCAGTGCAGGGGAAAATAGAGTGGTACCAGTGGAAACGACAATACCAATACCTGTTGACCCAAAGGACCCAAACAAGGTGTTGAATGTGGGTTCACAACTTAATGTGTCAATTCAGAATATCTTAATATCTATTTTAAAGGCAAATCTGGATGTTTTTGCTTGGACTCATGCCGATATGGGCGGAATATCCCCAGAAGTTGCAGTGCATGCTCTAAATATTGATCCAAAATTTACACCTGTGGAACAAAAGAGGAGAACTCAAGGTCCAGAAAGGTCTGCAGCATTAAAAGAAGAAGTTGATCGACTAATGGAGAATAATTTTATCAAGGAATCTACCTATCCGAATTGGGTTTCAAATCCAGTGCTGGTTAAGAAAGCCAACGGAAAATGGAGAGTATGCATCGATTTTTCAGATCTAAACAAGGCCTGCCCCGAAGACTGCTTCCCATTACCCAGAATCGACCAATTGGTAGACGGAACAGCGGGACACGAATTGTTATCTTTTATGGATGCTTACTCCGGATATAACCAGATCATGATGCATGAGCCGGATCAGGAGGATACGAGCTTTATCACCGACACTGGTCTTTACTGCTACAGAGTTATGCCCTTTGGATTGAAGAATGCAGGGGCAACATACCAAAGACTTGTTAATGCTATGTTCAAACCGCAACTGGGCAAGACTATGGAAGTCTACGTCGATGACATGTTAGTAAAGTTTAAGAAAGCAGTGGATCACATAGAACACTTAGCAGACATGTTCGCAGTCCTTCGGAAATACAGAATGAAGCTCAATCCTTTAAAATGTTCATTTGGAGTGGAATCCGGCAAGTTTTTAGGCTTCATCGTGAGCGCTAGGGGCATTGAGGCCAGTCCAGCTCAAATTACTGCATTGAAAGAAGTCAAAGCTCCTAGAACAAAGAAGGAATTGCAAAGTCTCAATGGAAAAGTCGCCGCCTTGAGTCGGTTCATTTCCAAAGCCACAGATAAATGCATCCCATTCTTTGATGCCCTAAAGAAAGGAAAGAAAAACTTCGATTGGACTCCTGAATGCCAAAAAGCCTTTGATGAATTGATTCACCATATGGAAACGCCTCCAATACTTTCTAGGCCTAGCGATGGCGAGGATCTTCTTATATACTTGGTAGTATCATCTCATGCTTTAAGTGCAGCGCTGATACAAGAAGACAAAAGGATTCAACATCCAGTTTACTATATCAGCAAAAGACTCACTGGGGCAGAGATGAATTACTCTAAGTTGGAAAAACTCGCCTATTGCCTACTAATTGCATCTAGGAAGTTGAGGCAATATTTTCAAGCTCATCCTATCAGAGTCCTCACTGATCAACCTTTAAAGCAAGTCCTGTTTCGCCCTGAGACTTCGGGTCGTCTTCTAAAGTGGAATATTGAACTCAGTCAGTATAACATCACTTATCATCCCCGAAAAGCAATCAATGGACAAGCTTTAGCAGATTTCATTGCAGAATTCACAGATAAGGGTAACAGTGAGGAGGAAACAGTCGACGATTCCCCAATCCAATGGAAGTTATATGTCGATGGTGCGAGAAACGACTACTGTTCTGGAGCCGGAGTTGTACTTGAGACCCCTGAAGGCCGATCATTATGCTATGCACTAAGATTGGAATTTCCTTCAACAAACAATGAAGCAGAATACGAAGCCCTTATCGCTGGCTTAAGGATTGCTAAAGAATTAAACAACCGAGCGTTACAGATATTCAGCGATTCTCAGCTTATTGTATGCCAAGTCAAAAAGGAATTCCAAGCAAAAGGGGGGAATCTGCCCGCCTACTTGTCAAAGGCTTGGGAGCTCCTGGGTGATTTCGATCATTACATGATAAGTCACATTCCTCGAGAAGAAAACATGAAAGCAGATTCTCTCGCAAAGTATTCTAGCACAGGCGAAGCCCAATTTCTAGGATTAACTCCAGTGGAGGTCCTGTCGACTCCTAGCATTGATAATATGGATATTGATTGGATCATGAGCATGTATCAAGAGCAAGAATCATGGATGACTCCGATAACAGAATATCTGCTCAATGGATCTTTACCAGGGAACTCAAAAGAGCGACAAAAGCTACTGAGAAAAGCCTCTCGATATATAATCCAGGATGGCCGATTGTACAGACGGGGATTCTCAATGCCATTACTTCGATGTGTATCCAGGGAAGAGTCCAAAGCAATCCTAGCGGAGGTACACGGAGGAGAATGTGGTGATCATTCAGGTGGCCAAACATTAGCAAAGAAAATTCTCCGATACAGATATTTTTGGCCAGAAATTAATCGAGATGCAGCAGAGTATTCCCGAAAATGTGACAGATGTCAAAGATTCGCCAAAATTCCTAGAGCTCCTTCCACTGAACTCACACAGATGGTCAGTCCATGGCCGTTTGCAATATGGGGAATAGACTTTGTAGGACCGTTACCAACTGCCAAATCTGGAATTAAATATGCCATTGTTGCTGTAGATTATTTTACTAAGTGGGCAGAAGCTGAACCACTGGCTACTATCACCTCAAAGAAGATGATAAGTTTTGTGACTAAAAACATCATTTGCAGATACGGTGTGCCTCAAAAAATAATTACAGACAACGGTACTCAGTTTGAAAGTGAAGAATTCCAAGATTTTTGCAAGCAATTCAAAATCCGGAAAAACTTTTCAGCAGTGGCTCATCCGCAGGCAAACGGGCAAGTGGAAGCCGTGAACAAAATTATTAAGTCAACCATCAAGAAGCAACTTGAAAGAGCAAAAGGTGGTTGGGTTGATAAGCTACCACTGGCACTATGGGCATACAGAACCACTCACAAAACTGCGACTGGGCACACCCCGTTTTCATTGGCATACGGGTCAGAGGCAATGATTCCGGTAGAAATAGAGGTTCCTTCACACAGAAGAATCCATTTCAATCAAGCAGAAAACGAAAAGCTACAGCTTGAAGCGCTAGATCTCCTTGATGAAAAAAGAGATGAGGCTAATCTCAGAATTGCAGCTCATCAGCAAAGGATAGCCAGACATTTCAATTCTAAAGTTCGCCAACGCAGCTTTGAGATTGGAGACCTAGTCCTGAAGAGAATTATGCAGCGACAGGTGTGTTTGGGCCAAATTGCGAAGGACCATATGTCATAGGTCAGAAGCTTCTTGACGGCACATTCAAACTCACTACTGTTGAAGGAGATCAAATTCCAAGGGCATGGAACAGCAATCATTTGCGTCCATACTTTACTTGAAAATTTTGTCGAAATATTGTAAAAAGAATTGTGAATGTATGATTCTTGTAATTGAAGGCAATTGTAAAACTGATGCAAGTAAATAATGAAAAAATATAAATGGATGTAGGCCCAGTTTCCTGGCCGAACCACTATAAATCTTGTGTTCCTTATTATTATTACATGTTTGCTTTATTTTCGATATAACAAGTACATAGAATGTATTGCTGAAATGTCGATTCAAATTTTTGCAGACAATGGAAGTGAAACTTGCACATAAGAAGACCCAGTGATTCTCGCCAAATTTCAAGTCACAAAAGCTCCAAATTCAAATCCTAGATAGGAAGTACTTCAATTGAACGGCCTGTGATTTCGACAGAAACGAGCCTTTGCTAATAAATTGAGATCGTTTGGACAAACAAACATCCAATTAAGAAGCTGATGCTCGTTCTCACGAACTTGCCTGACAACGAAGTACATTTCCTTGGATTAAACAAGTCACTTGTAAAAAAAAAAAGGGATCACTGAAAAGGCATAAGCAAGTGGACAAGGGAACAACCAAAGCCATCATCGGCAGCACGAATCCTCTTCGGAGGCACGACTATTCGGAGAATAAAGACCTCTAATGGGTCATACGCCACAAAAAAGAAAGTTCTCTACTCAACAAAAAAGATTGGAGGAGTCATGACCCTCCAACCATGAGAGAGTAAATTCCAGGCGATGAAAACCCTCTCTGAGGCACATTTCACCAGGAGTTGAAGTGTTACGACCGCTCTTCGGAATTTCACTTCACCAGAGTTGAAATGTAAACAAGATAAAAGCCCTCTTCGGAGGCCCATTTCACCAGGAGTTGAAGTGTAACAACCGCTTTTCGGAATTTCACTTCACCAGAGTTGAAATGTAAACAAAATAAAAGCCCTCTTCGGAAGCCCATTTCACCAGGAGTTGAAGTGTTACGACCGCTCTTCGGAATTTCACTTCACCAAAGTTGAAATGCAAAACAAAATAAAGACCTTTCTGGAAGCCCACGTTTCACCGAGATTGAAATAAAACTTCCAAGTGTTGAAACGTGAAAAGGCTTTTTTCAAAGGCACAACTCTTTGGAGGTACACGTTTCGCCAAGATTGAAATAAAACTTCCAAGTGTTGAAACGTGGAAAATCCCTCCTCAGAGGTACAACCCCCTACCGGGGACACAATCAAAAAGAAAGACTTCTTCGGAAGCCCACGTTTCACCGAGATTGAAATAAAACTTCCAAGTGTTGAAACGTGAAAAGGCTTTCTTCGAAGGCACAATTCTTTGGAGGTACACGTTTCACCAAGATTGAAATAAAACTTCCAAGTGTTGAAACGTGAAAAATCCCTCCTCAGAAGTACAAATTTCTATTTCAAAAAAAAAAAAAATTATCCTCATCAAGGGTATACTTTAACTTTCAAAGGAGGAGTGATTTACCTATTCTAGAAAATAACCTTCTTCAAAAAAAAAAAAAAAAAAAAGAAGAAGAGGAAGAAAGTTAAAGTACTCTTCAGAGGCTTGCTTTACCACATAGAAGAATTCACTTGGCAAAATGCGTATTTAAGCAAAAGGAAAAAGTGATTTCTTCGAAGGACAAAGCGTAAAAACTTATATGAAGGAAGTTGCACTCTACGAAAAATTTCTTCAAGAATGAAGTAATTATTCTTCAAAAAAATAAGAGTGCGAGTCCCCTCAAAGTATAAAATATTGCAGCAAACTTATGGTATGGGGGCAACATGGTATAGTTACATACAAAATGGTATAGCTACATCAGTAAAGTACGCTCAAACAACATACCACAAGATCACCGCAATATCATATAAATAAACTTGTGCAAAAATGAATAATAAATGCATTCTCAAATTCAAACAAGAGTCTGTACAAATAAAGGATCATTTTATTCAATTGCAGATACAGGTTTCAAAATAAAAAAAGAAAAGAAAAGCAGGGGCCGGTGCCTGCACAACATCCGACCATTACACAAAAAAGGAGTCAAAAAGCCCGAAGTCCGACTCTTCACTTCTTCTTGCCACCTTTGGACCCTTTGCCTGGCCGAATGATTAGTTTTTCAGGTCTATCTATAGGCATGAGGGAAGAAGGAGAGGGAGGTGCAACCGGTGCAACTTCCGGTTCCTCTTCAGTAGTGATGATTTTCTTCCCCCTCCTCTTCGATGTTCCGTGCTTCTTTCTTGTCTTCGAAGAAGACTCACTCCCTGGAGTAACAAGAGCGGACAAAACTACGTCATCAGAGGGAGTCCGCTCCGGAGAGATCTCGCCTCCTTCAAGTCCCTCGTCCTTCTGCTCTTGCGAAGCGATAGGGTCATCCAAGCCGTGAAGAGCCTCAATCTGTTCCTCTTGTGACCCGAGTTGTGAAGCAGAAGGAGGAGTCACCTGAAGAGACGGAGTAGGGATAACCGGAGGAAGTGAAGTCTGCACAGCACTTGGTGTTTCAACTGCAGAAGAAGAGAAATTAAAAATATTAGTATCTCCCCGAAAGAAGAGAGATATGGGTTCGTCGAGATTCAAGAAGTAATCGAGAAGCTCATCAAACCTTTGAGGAGTAAGCAAGCGATCCACCTGAATCGGACCAATATCAAAATTACCTGAAGATGTTTGCTTCGTTAGCTCAATCTCATAATTCTGAGCCCCGATATCCTCCAAAGCCTCATCATCAGTAGGGGTGATTACCCCGGTTCTTGTAGGAGGCAGCGAATGAGCACTAGAGCCTGTAATGTCCACTTCGGAAGAAACTAAAGGACGTTCAGAAGTGGTAGGTGGTATTTCTTTCTCAGAACGTTCTCCTTCCGCCATTCCGGCCCGTACCTTGGCGAGTTGCTCTTTTCCCTTGGCAAGAGCGGCGCGGGCATCATCATCGAGATAATGCTCTTCAAGAGCTGTCTCAGCGTAGCCAGCACCTTTACCACCTAGCATATCAAGTGCTGCCTCCCAGACTTCAGCTAAGGTAATTTCGTATTTAGGGCCTAGAAAGGCAAGGCTGCCACGCCCCAAAATGCTATGCAGATAGAAATCAAATAATGTGGAGCTAATGTCAGCTTTGGTTGCTTGATGGGCCTCTTCGGCCGTGAGTTTACCAGCAACAGCCTCGTCACGCTCCTTTTCGGCCATAGCAAGTCGAGCTTTTAGCATCTCTATCTCCAAGCTTTGAGAGCCGGCCTGTTCTCGCAGCTGTAAAGTTTCAGCGCGATATTCTTCTATGACCTTCTCCTGGTGAGTAAGCTTATCTTCGACTGCCCTTTGACTGGCATGCGCATCTCGTACTTGTTGCTGAAGCATGCTCTCCTTTTGAGAATGGAAAGTAGATGAAGTAGCTAATTCTTCCTTAAGCTTTTCTACTTCCGCTTCCAGCTTTTCATTATAGGAAGCAATACTTCTCATTTCGACGTCATGCTGTTCGAGAGTCTTCTTCCACTCAGCCTTATCATTCTCCATTGTGAGCATGGCCTCGAGATTGGCTCGGTTAACCCTCTGAAGCTCGTCGACAAGTTTTTGCCAGTTCGACATTCTTTCAATATCGGTCCTGACAGAATCAAGATTTCGCAGCATAGACGATTTGTCGAGAGGAACCAAGTCGAGATCAAATCGAACCCCTCTCAGGCACCACTGAGGGAATCGACTTTGAAGAGTGGGAGGACCTTGCCCAACTTGGTATGCGGGCCGGTTGATGATTGTTTGAATGTCGGAACGAACGGGGGCAGGAGATTGAGCAGGAACGTTTTGAGAAACTGTCGGCATTGTTTCTTCAGTAAGTTTAGCCCGCTTGCTAGAAGAATCTTCCATGTGTCCTTTACCTCTCTCATCGTGGGTCTTTCTTTTTTGGGTATCATCATCTCTGTGGGGAGGGTCATGTCTTTCTTGTTCTCTTCGGTGACGTTCTTCATATGCTCGTCTCTCGTCTGCTTTCCTGATGGCCCTCTCTTCATCGGATTCTCTGTAAGAAGGGAGGTAACGCCTATAATCATACTGGTTACGCCTCCCGTAGCGCTGGAAATCATCATAGTACGAGCCGCTGCGCCCCATAGGAGAATCTGGAATAAAAATAATAAGCTTTAGAAATCTTTAAAGTACAAGAAGATAAGTGCGTAAAAGTGATGAAAAATCCGAAGTGTCGTGTAACGTGTAAACTACACGCATCGAGTTACAAACCACTCTGTGGAATAGAGGTAGTGATAACTTGAGTAGGAGGAGTTGACATTTGTTGTAAAGAAGATGTCGCCTCGATTACAGAAGAGATAGTTTTGGAAACATCATCTTTGAAAAGTTCTTGAGAAGTCACAATTAAATCACTCAACCCCTCGAAAACATCATCACCATCATGTTTTTTGGGACTTGCTTTCTTGACTCCTTCGTTAGTAGATTTTTCGGAAGATCGTGGAGGTTCTTCCTCTTCGATAACTAGGGCAAGTACAGACTTGTCAGATGGCCCTGCAACATCTTTCGGAATTGAACACTTTACTAGTGAAGTTTCTATAGAGGTTCCTCCCTACATATGCTCTTTAGTAGGGACTGGGGCATCAGGAATTTTCATCGGAGAATCGGGAACTTCAGTCGGAACTTCATGAAGTTGAGTAGAACGAGAAGAATGTAAAAGCTCAAATCGATGAAGGAGTTCATCTGTCAATAAAAATTTTGCGCTCCTCTCTTCAGCAGCCACAATGCTTAGCCTTTCAAAGACTGGTTTATGACTGGAATCTCTAGAAGGAGGAGGAAGTGCTGTAAAAATAAGGAATGGAATTAGCATCTAGCAATACGAACCATGAAAAACTTAGAATGGAATTGAAGAAAGAAGGGAAAAAAGATCTCACTTCCTATTCTCCAGTCTGCGTAAAATCCTACGGGGCAACGGATATAGAAGAATTGATTCAAAAAACCATGTGCACTCTCCAGCAAATCCAAAATTAGTTTACGGTTCCTCGCACCTCTTACAAGTACAATCGAAGGGTGGTCCTTGTTCTTCACAAAAGTGCACAGGTAACAGATTTCCTCAAAACTCGGAAGACGGTCAAGAGTTCTCCTGAACAGAACGCACAATCCCATCAAAATGGCATAGCCATTGGGATGCAGTTGGAAAGGAGAGATCGTCAAACGAAGAAGGATTTGTTGAAGAAATTCATTAAAGGGAGGAATTGCTCCACTTAAGCACATTTGGCGATTAATGGCAACAAAACCGGAAGGTGGTCTATCAGTGAAATCATTTGGTCCAGGGAGTAAAACTTCTGCCTCGGCAATGCCAAATTGAATGCATAATTGATTAAGCACCCGCTGTTTCAGAAGGGTAGGAGTTCTTTCCGTAGGGTTCTCTAGTGGAATAGCAACCGGGAAAGCCCCTTCGACGTGTTCTATCATCTCTTCTTGTTGAGACGTCATTCTACATGAGTAACTGGATGTTCAGGTGTGAAGGTGCACGTTTCCTAAAAGTGTGAAGTGTTGTGCGAAACTAATAAAAATAACAAGCGAAATAACTGAAATTAAACTAATTGACAACTGATCGATTGTGAGATTTCAGGACTTGTTAATTTAAAACTCAAGCGCAGTGTTAATTCAAACAAAATTTTAGCTTTGCTTTAACACTTCATTTGAGTCGGTTGATTCACAGCATTTCACTCACACAGTTCATTTAAGTTGATTATTCTTTATCGACTAATCTGTCATTCGATGTGGGCAGTCAATGACAGTATATTCGTCCCATTTTTCTGCAAATGTTATGTTTAAACAGGTTGTTAGCATTAGAGATAATCTGCAAAGAAATACGACAAAATTCAAGTCCATATAGTTCAAAGTTCAAACAGTTCAATCAAAGTTGTCTTAGGATTTCACAAGTCCTAGGTCGTCCAGCGACCTAGTATAGGTCGGAGCCTTCTTAGGTCACGCTGTGCAAAGTAAAGGATAAGGCTTTACAAATTCGTCCTAGTGATAGCTCGGCCGCGACCTAAAGCCTATGTCGCAAGGAAGTTAGGTCGTGCAGTTCTTAGCTCGAGTAACTCTTAACTCATGCAAGGTCTTAGGTCGCATGAATATTAGGTCGTTCAGCAACCTAGTGTAGGTCGAAACTATTCCTTAGGTCGCAAGGGTCATTAGATCGCGAATTATCTTAAGTCGCTCAAATCCGCTAGGTCACTAACTTCCTCTCCACGCAATGCTTCACCAGACCCGATAACCCGCTATCAACTGCACAGAAATCCATCATCCTCTTCGTGAAGTCCATCATCTCCACACATCACCGAATCACTTGAAAAGTGATTCAAAGAATCTCCAATCCATCGTACATTCAATACATTTTCGTGCCTACTCAAGCGGCGATCGAAAATCGATTGCAACGATTCAAAATATAGCACGATGCAAGGGATTGGGTCAAGGTCAGAAAATGGGGATTCGTAATTCAACAGTGATTATGGTGGGATGGAGATCGAATTCACTTACGTATTATGTTGGTGAAGATAAATTGACAGCTAAGTGGGTTGAATTTGCCTTCGAAAACTTGAGAGCTTGATAATGGCCGAATAGGAAGTTCAGAGCAGATGAAGTGAAGGAGGAACGACCTATGTCATTTATACCCCAGGGAAGTGAGATGTGAATCGACACACACGACCTAATTTTCTCGATAGGTCGCTCGCGACCTAACAACTCATTAGAGCTCGAGTTAAGAGAATCGAAGCACACAACCTATGACCTAGGCACGTACTTCGAGGGGCAAATGTTAACTCCTCTTCGTTGGAAACTGGAAAATGTGGAGCGACCTAACTAGACCAACGACCTAACTAGACCAACGACCTAACTAGACCAACAACCTAAGAGACCTAGCGACCTAAAGGATAATGCGACCTAGCGACCTAAAGGATAACGCGACCTAGCGACCTAAAGGAAAATGCGACCTAGCGACCTAAAGTCTTAAAGAGACCTAGCGACCTAAAGTCTTAATGCGACCTAGCGATCTAAAGTCTTTATGCGACCTAGTACCTTTAGTCCTTAGCGACCTAAGAGATGGAGCGGCCTAGCGACTTAACTTATCAAGTAACCTAAAAGTAGCTGCGACCTAAGGGAAGCTGCAACCTACAGAACGCTGCGACCTAAGGGAAGCTGCGACCTACAGAACGCTGCGACCTAAGGGAAGCTGCGACCTATGGAAATCTGCGACCTAAAGGAAGCTGCGACCTATGGAATTCTGCGACCTATAGAACTCTCACGACCTAAGATAGGTCGCTCACGACCTAAGGACATTGCATTAGAAGACCGCCTTTTCTATGCCGCTACTAGTAAGGTCGCTCACGACCTAGAACTTGTGTAAATCAGCATGCGTGTTCTTGTGAAAGAGAGGACAGTGTATCTTAGGTCAGTCACGACCTACGACCTAGCTTAGGTCGGTCACGACCTACGACCTAACTCCGAAAAATGCCTATAAATACGACCCTAGTTCCAACTAGCAAAGGACTTTTGGGCTCATTCATTTTCAAGCGCCGTTACTCTGCTGCACTCTGAACTACTTCAACATCTTCAAGGAACTTCACGAAGAAATCAAACATTTCAAACTTGTGTTCAAAGATTTGGATCGACATTGAAGTTTTGGCTACTTGTTCTAAGTTACTTGAAACTCAGAGTGTGTTGTAATCAAAGTGTAACTGCATTGACTTGTAATCAAATCGTCAATAAAGATATTCAAAGTGGACGTAGGCTATCTCTCAAGCCGAACCACTATAAAATTGCTGTTGTTTACTGTTTTTTCACTATCATTTGCTTATAATCTGTTCCCGAGTTATCGGGTGGTGCTTTCACAATCTCACTTTATACACCGGGGAGTTAGCGTTCAAATTTTAGCGTTAACAGCTCGGGTCAGACCGAGTATTACAGATTTCCAGGTAAGGACGTTCTGGAGCTCAGGAGGCGAGCTGGATGGCAGGAACGTATGAGGTGTCTATTCGCTGTGATATATACTGATATTTATGTGGGACAAGTTATTCTAAACTGTCCAATGTTGTGAGATTATTGTAACTCTGATGTAAAATGTAAATGTACTGATATAGTTCTTCTTTGTAAACTGTTATTTTTTTGCTATTGTATTTTATCCGCTGCGAATGTGAGATTGTGTGTTTCTTTTCTGTTCTTCTTCTATCTCTTTCTTCTTTCTCTTTCCTCTTTTCACTAACTATCTGGAAATTTCGGGATCGAAATTTCTGGGTCGTTACATTTGGTATCAGAGCGAGGTTAAGCGAGTACCTTGGCTCTGATGGGATTACTCATTAAGGATAGGGTAAGTGGCACCCTAGAATGAGTTGAGTG
Source organism: Allium cepa (assembly GCA_030765085.1). Classification (NCBI taxonomy): domain Eukaryota; kingdom Viridiplantae; phylum Streptophyta; class Magnoliopsida; order Asparagales; family Amaryllidaceae; genus Allium; species Allium cepa. Next base: position 789,149,388 of record CM060937.1, on the reverse strand, counting down.
TATAAATATGAGAGAGCGTACTTGTTATTTTCTTATATAAAGGTTTTTAAATGATTTCAAAAGTAAATGAATCTTATATAAGAAATAGATTACCTATTATATTAAGGAAATTGGTTGTAGTATTAATTAAATTAAAAGTAATAATAAGAATTAATGGCAATAGAATTACAACCAAATTGAAATTAAAGACATGTTTGAATGGATTCGAACTAAAATTGAAATCTTGAATTGGAGAAGAGTTTTAGAATAAGATAATTATAATTGGAAATGATGAATAAAGAGGGAGTTACTTAATGAAATAACTGAAGATAAGTAATTTAAGGGACAATTACTTAATAAAGGTAATTAAGAAATAAGTTAATTACCGAATGTGATTAATTAATGATGTAATTAATTTAAAGAAATAATAAATAATATTATTTAATGCATATGAATGAAATGGTCCTATTTCAAACAAGAGTTGTTTGAAAATTTAAAAAGAAATTTGTTTTGAATTAAAACCAAAGGTGGTTTAAAATTTTAAAGTATAACTTGGAATGTAAAAGAAATTAATATGTATACATGTTAATATACATAATATCAAAGGTGGTTGGAAATAAACTCTAAATGTTGAGTTTTGAGTTTGGAATAAGATATGATACCCATAGTGATAAGTTTTGAACTTAATAAGTGGAAGATTATTTATGAGAATTTTAAATTTGAAATTTGAAGTTCAAAACTGGGTAAGGTTAACTGGATTAAGTAAATTGAATTTAACTTGGGAAGTTAAATGGTTGATTTGAATTGGGAGTTTGTGTGATCTCAAAATGGGTTTGAGATCTGGAAATTCGAAATAAATGGATGTTTTAAAATAAATTGGATAATATCATCCTATTGCTATTAATAATCTTCAAATTTTGAATTGAATTTGTTTAAATGAATGAGAGAGATGGAGTATGGTAATCCATTGTTGAGATAAAAGGAAAATTGATTTAAAGGAATTAAATCAACATTTGTAGTATTAACTCGAATTTATATAATTCGAGATGGTTTAAATTTGAAATTTGAATTAGTTCAAATTGAATTTGATTTGAATCAATTGAAATTGTGATTGAAGATGTGTGAGTATAAGATTCAAATGGAAAATTTGAATTAGATAAATTGGAAGCGATTTGAAATTGAAGTAGGTTCAATTTGAATTAGTCCAAGTTGATTTGAATAATTTGGAATTGTAATTAAAGTTGAATAGGTTTAAATTCAAATGGAATTTGAATTGAATTTGGAAAGAAATCAAGAATAATTCAACTTGATTTGGAAATAGAGTTTGAAATTGGGGTTAATTCAAACTGGAGTTGAAATAGATTGGAATTGAAGCGGGTTCAATTGAATGGATATTAGTCCAAAGTGCTTGGAATAACTTGGGATTGTAATTAAAGTTGAATATGTTTAAAATCAAATCGAATTTGATTTAAATTTGAAAAGGAATTGAGAATTAATTCAGATTGAATTGGGAATAAATCAGGTCCAACGGAAATTGGAGTTATTTAAAATTGGAATTGGGTCAATTTAAATGATAGAGGAAATTTAAATTGAATTGATGAGAATGGAGATTGGGAAGAGAACAGTTTTGACTCTGGACTATTTTTTAATATAAATTGTTTTAATATAAACCTATTTTCAAGCTATTTATTATATATACAACATTTTTTTAAAAAGCCAAACTATCTTATATTTGTTTTACAATTATTTTTGAAATTGTTTAACAATTTTTCAACTGTTTTATAAACTAATTACTATATTTCAACTATTTTACAAAACTAATTACTATCTTACTATTATTTTGCAAGTATCTACAATTTCTATAATTATTTTTAACTATTTTCTAACTATTTTACAGCCATTTTACAAGCTAGTAATTATTTTTCAACTACCTATCTATTTTAAAAAATTTCAAGCTATTTTCTAAATAAACTGGATGGAGTTCAAACTATTATTGGATGGATACCCATCGAGATAAGAATAAAGGCGATAATCTAAATGGGATTGAAGCGCTTGTGAATAAGTAAATGAAAATTAAAGCAAATGTGAATAGAAAGAGAATTAATTTGGCTAATAACCAATAAACATAAATACGTAAGCTGTACGTATGTTATTCTATTCGCATAGTGATTTGATCCAGATTCGAGCATAGAATTTCGAGATAGTTATATCGATCTGAGTAGGATTTTTCACTCGATTTTCGACGGCGAACCTGGATATGGATTGTTCATTGGTTGTGGATATTCTCTATCATAGTTATGACTATGCAAGGAAAATGACGGTTTCTGATCAAGAAACCAGATCTGTGTCTGCACTAGAAATTCGGGTGGACAATACTAGTTCGGAAAAGAAATTGTGTGATCGAGTGAGCGATCAGATTGGTATAGCGTACGGATGATATGTGTACATTGTACGGATTTGAATAAAATTGATACTGGGAATATGTGGATAAGAAATGTGAAATGGTTTTTGAAATGAAAAATATATTTTGTGAAATATATGATGAAGTAAAGTGGAAATTGGATATTTCTATGGTTGAAATTTTGTTTATGGAAGTAAGTGATATGGTAAGTGGTTTTGTAAAGAGTAATCAAATTTGAATATTTGATTTTGAATAAACAAAGTTATATATCTTTGTTATATAAGATGAACTTCCCTTGATGAATCTTTTGGCTAGAATAAAAGGATTTTGAAGATGTTTTGAGGTATAGAAGGAGTTTTATACAAGATTGAAATGATCCAAAGTTTTAAAGATTTTATATATCTTAATATATATATATATAAAGGATCATATGGGGATTTTGGAAAAAGGTTTTGGGAACCTATTGATTTGGAAAGGCTTTTGATTTTTTAGGTAAAATCAATATTGAATTTGGAAAGCCTAGTTTGAGAATTATCGATTTTGGGATAATCGATTTTGTGTAAAGGAGCTTTGTATGATATCATACTAGGTGTATGATTTGAAGATACTATATGTATAGTATAAAATGTTTTGATGATTGCTTTGGGGAAAAGGGCGCTCCCTTGGAATGAACTTCTTAGGAGTACCATTGGGTGGTGCTGCCTTGAGCCCCAAGGGGGGGTTTCTAAAGTTGATCCTGTGAGGAGTCCGGACTAAACTAGTTCCTGGGGATTATGAGTAGAGTATACCATAGCGAAAGTCGTGTGTGTCGCTGAGAGCCAAGGTCTACATTTGATTTTATATCGGTAGACCGCGATTTATGGTATAACATAGCGAAAGTCGTGTGTGCCGCTGAGAGCCAACATTCTGCGTTTGATTTTATATCGGTAGACTGTGACCTATGTAGGAGTGGAGAGGTTTCATTTCGACAGCGAAAATCAGAGGGCCGCTGAGAGCCTGCACTTACATGGACTTTTGCTGCGACGGCAACGTAACCCTGGGTGTAACTGTGATCTGTTGTGTGGGGATCCATGGCATAATCGAGAGGCCACTGAGAGCCTGCAGTTACGTGGACTTTTGCTGCGACGGCAACGCAACCCTGGGTGTAACTGTGACAATGGATGGGGGTGATGATTTCCAGAGCATTCTCACCAAAGATATATCCCCTATTTCAGAAACTGTTTTCAATATTTTCAATAAATTATTTTCTGAGTATTTTCACTAGGCGTTGAAAACGAGTCTGCTAAGTACTTATAGATTTTCAGTCTTACGCCTGATCAACATATGACCGAATTTCTACGAGAACGGTGATGGACTTATTGAGACATCGAGTTATAAAAATATTTTTATAAAAACTATTTTAGAAATATTAAGATTTTTAAACTAGATTAAAAATGTTCAAAGAAAATTTATCTGATTTTCAGCATTTTAATGATTCTGGCTTCGTTCCTTTTCGAGGACGAAAAGATTCAAAGGGGGAAGGAATGTAATATTCCGGAAATATGGGCAATATCTATTTTATAATTTCCATTAATAATTATTCTAAAATGTGAAATATTGATTTAATAATCTAATTTAAACATGATTTATCTTCTGAAAATTAGTTTTAAAATATTATTTTAAAATATTCAAATAAACATTAAAATGTGTAACTTTATAAAAGTAATTTATATGTAATCATGTAAGGCTAAATATTGTAATAAAACATCTTGAATTAGAAATGGCTTCGATGAATTTAAATACATTCATAAATAAAGAAATTCATTTTTATATATTAAAATGCATATGTGTTAAGATCTTAACACTAGAGAAGACACTTGTACTTAATCTATAACTCTATGCAACAAGTGGCAACGTTTGCTTATTTTTGAAATCTATTCTTTTAGATAAGAAAATTTAACAATGCATTATTGTTCAAAACATATTTCTTCAATTGAAAACTGAAAATCAGATTTATGAGAAGAAAATTTTCAAAACCCAAATATACAACTCCAATTCAATCCGCCACTTCCACATCAAATTTCAAGTTCAACTTCATATCTGCAAAACCCAAACAATGCATGTTTATAAATCTGCAAATTCAATTCTCAAATCTGCAATCTGTAAAGGCTTAACTTCAACATCAATTTGCAAGTTCAACTACAACTCAAGCAAAAGAAATTAGAGTTCAGCTGCAAATTTAAATCAACTACAGCAAATAATTCAACTTCAGTAATCAATATTAGAAGTAAATTCACCAGATTCAACAGCAAGCAGATTCAAAACTTTAATTCGTCATGTAGATTCAAAAACTGTTATAGGAAGAACAATGTTCTCTGCTCTGCAATATTGTGAGTAAACTTCTATTTTTAAAGACAGTTCTTTCCTTTAAAATCAATACTTAAACAAGTATTAGCACTAAAGCTTCTATTCAAACTGTTTTTTTTTATATAGTTAAAAATCAAAACTGATTATAGTTAAAACTGCAATGCCACATTTTTTTTAAGTAAGTAATCTCACAATTGAATAAAAAGAAGGAGTTTTAAGTTATCAGTTGCATGTGAATATATAGGAATAAGTATGTTGTGATGATTCAATATTGATGAATGTTCTGTGTATATATATATATAAATATGTATATATGTTGCTGTTGCCTGGTATCTGCATACCTATTTTTGTTTTCAAACTAACATTTTCTTTAATGGAAATCCTTCCTCACTTGGATTGATTTCAGTTATAAATTTATGTGTAAACAAAGATGTTTGCTTAGTAAGAGTTTATGTTTACAAGTCAAAATTAAGTTATACTAAAAAGTCTGTTGCCTCTGAAACCAATACAACAATCAAAGTTTTCAATTAGCGAGAATGACAAACTTCTTAAATTACTAAAACAAGTTTATAACCTAAATGCATGTAGGAAATCATGATTTTTCAAACAAAAATTACAATTTTTAGTTAACCGTTGAATGTGCATTTCTGGGTTGAACCAAATTGGGATTTTTGGGTTTTTCTAACTGCCTAGTGATATTAGGGTGTTGTGGGACTTCCTGGAGGTGGAGGATCAATAGGAGAATGGGGGAAAATTATTAGATGGGGTTGCATTTCAACTTGGAGGTTGTGATTTTGATTTGAAGTTTTGAACCCTAGCTTTTACGGGTTTGGGTTTTTGCATTGGTTTGACTTCCTCTGTTGATTGAGTTCAACAATACCTTGGGAATTGAAAGTTAGTGGGTTGATGAGGTCTTCGCCGAAGTTTGAGTGGTAACGCTGGCCGGAGGCGCGTGAACGAGCGTCGTTGACAGGTTTGGATGGGCGGACTTCTGTTATTCAAGGTTTGAGTCCAATGCTCAAATTCGTTGTCGTGATGGCGCAATTTGTTGTAGTGTTTGGATTTGGCTAGGAGGATGATTGCCGATCTGGGTGGATCAACGTTGATAGTCGAAGTTAGTCGTCGTGCTGGTGCATGTGCACAGAGCACAGTGTCGTGGTGAGGTAGTGGTATTGTCTCGTATTTGAGCAATTGTGATTGACTCGAAGGAAATTGATGGGTTGCTCGAAGCTTATGGATGGAGGACTCGAAGCAGGATTCGAGTTGACTCGGGTAAAGGCAGTGGTTACAGTTTTTTTTAGAAACCTGTCTGTTATTGTTAGAACAGATTTTAAAACAGTTGTTTTTTTTTAAAAATAATAAAAATAAAAATAAGTTTAAAACAGATTTTGGAATGGATCCAAGTAACTTTTGTATCTTGTTTGGAATTTAGGAAGTTTTATAGATTTAAATTATTTAAAACAACTTTATGTTTGTTAACGCTCAAATTTAAACGCTAACACCCTGGTGTATAGGATGTGATTGTGAAAGCACCACCCGTTCGTACGGGAAACAGAAATAAGCAGAAAGTATGCAGAAAAACAGTAAGAGACACAGTATTTATAGTGGTTCGGCTTATAATCCAGCCTACGTCCACTTTAATCTTTTTATCACTAGTTTGATTACAATCCTTTACAAGATCTTTCAATTACAACACACTTCAAGTGATAGGATATGTAAAACAAGTAGCTCAAGCTTTGATGTTGACAATCATCTTCAAATCCATGGCGAATGTGGATGATTCCTTCATGGAGTTCCTTTAGAAGTTTGTTGGATCTAAAAAGCTTTGAAGTAGTCTGGAATTCGGCAGAGTAATGGCGCTTGAAGAGAATGAGCCAAAAGTCCTTCGCATGTTGGAGATGGTTGCATATTTATAGAAAGTTCTGGGCGAAAAAAAGTGCTAAGTCCTAACTCGTGGCCGACTTAAGATAAGTCGTGTTCGACTTAAGGTAAGTCGTCCCCGAGTCACTGAGCTGAGTCTATGGCAGTTCGCCTTTTTTGAACCCATCCCTAAGTTCTAAGTCGTGTATGAGTTATCTGGCTGCAATTGCTAATTTCCTTTCTTTAGTCGTATACGACTCTTTCTATGCCGTAAGTCGTAGTCGACTTAACTAATTGCAAATGGTTTAAAGCAAGTCTTAACTCGTAGACGAGTCAAGAGATGTGTCTTTAGGTCGTATCCTCTTTAAGTCGTAAGGGTCTTAAGTCGTACAAACTGCAGTTATCATTAAGTCGTAGGCCATCCATTTCGTTAAGTCGTGAGCCGCTTATCTCGTAAGCCTATTATCTCGGGTTCCTGTTTATCTCGTAGAGGCTTAACTCGTGGATGATCTTAGCTCGTACACTTGCTAATTTGCAGATCTGCTAATCTCGTAAAGGCTTACCTCGCAAGTAGCTTAACTCGGGTACTCCTTAACTCGTAGGCCGCTTATCTCGTAAGCTTGCCAACTCGTAGAGGTCTTTAAGTCGTAGGAAGTTACTGACTCATGTATCCTTTAACTCGTACATGCCTTGAGTCGTACATGCCTTAACTCGTGGACCTGTTAACTCGTGAACGAGTTAGGGTTAACATTTGCCCCTCGAAGCACACGCTTAAATCGTAAGTCGTGTGCTTCGACTTATCATAACTCGGTCATGTCGTTTCAAATCCCAACCTTTCTAGATATAAAAGCCTGAGTCGTCCTTCTTCTCATCACTTAACCTTTTAAACCGCTTTCTGCCATTAACGCATCTTCAAGCTCTCCGAGGCGATTTCGTCCCGATTCATCTCCGATTCTTTCTAGCATCAAACAATCGTAAGCGATCTTGCTTCAAACTTCGACCGTTAACCATTGTTACTTTATGTATTCAGTTCTTCGTTTCTGGCCTGCCCCTTCAAACCCTACGAGTTCTGCCAAATCGATCACTGATGAATTCAAACTTGTTTGGCTTGACTTATGGCGATTTGTGATTTGAGGCGACCTGTAATGTGATAGGTTTAGGTCGTTGTTTATTGTGAGGTTATTAGGTTTTCGGGTTGGGAATTGGAGAGGAAGGCAGGTTGGTTGAGAAATTTGACTGAATAGAGTGAAGAATTGTCTCATATACAACCCAGAGATTCTCCATGCGACCTAGCGAATTCCATGAATCGTAGCCGAGATAAGACTTAAAGGATTTCCAGTTGATTCGCATCATAGCCTTTTTCTTGTTCCTCGAGTTACGACTTAGGACTTAGGGGATTACCAGCTTGATGTGTTGACGACTTAGGATAGGAACGACTCATCCCTTGAGTCGGTTACGACTTAGTACTTGAGTCGGTTTTGACTTAGTACTTGAGTCCGATACGACTTAGCACTTGTGTTTTTTAGGATCTGCTTAAACCTTGAATTGTTGCAGTGATGTTGAACTGTTGAACTTTGATGCCTTCTTTTACAAATTACTTTGACTCGCAAGCTAACAACCTGTCCAATACAACATTTACAGAAAAACCGGGGCGAATATACTGCCATTGATCGCCCTCTTCGAATGACAGATTAGCTAATAACAGTCATTAAACTTAAACAGATTGTGTGAATGAAGTGCTCAACTTATTAACTTCAAGTAAAATACTAAAGCAATACTGAAACAGTCAATTAAAATTGACCAGTTCGCATTAATATTATACTTGAACTAAAGACTAACAAGTTCTGAAATTTTTGTAATCGATCAATCGTCGACTAGTCTTATTTCAGTTATATTTACTTGTTATTTTTGATTAGTTTTTTGCACAACACTTCACACTTTTTTAGGAAACGTGCACCTTCATATTTGAATATCCAGTTGTTTGTGTAGAATGACTTCTCAGGAAGGTGATGCAACAGTTCGGACTGGAGAGGTAACTGTTCTTCCGGCTCCACTGGTTAATCCTCCCGAAAGAGCTCCTACTTCACTATCATACAAAGTTTTTCGCCAGTTGTGTGCTCAGTTTGGTATCGTTGAATCAGATGCCATTCTTCCCGAAAGAAATAACACTGCCGATATAGCTCCTTCTGGCTTTGTGACAATTAACCGGCAAATGTGCCTAAGTGGAGGCATTCCTCCTTTCAACGACTTTTTCCAACAACTTCTCCATCAACTGGCCATTGCTCCATCCCAGCTACACCCCAATGGCTATGCCATTCTAATGGGGTTGTGTGTGCTTTTTAGGAGAACACTTGATCGACTTCCAAGCTTTGGTGAAGTTTGTTATCTATGCTCTTTTACTCGGACTAAGGATCATCCTTCCATTACTGTTGTGAGGAGCGCCCGAAACCGCAAACTGATTGTTGGCCTCCCTGATACTGCTCACGGGTTTTTAACCCAATTCTTCTATGTTCGTTGCCCTCCGGGGTTTTATGGTGTGTGGAGAGTTGGAAGTAAGGGCGTTCAGCTTTATTCCTGACACATGTTTTCCTTATAAAATCTTTTCATAGCCTGAGTAGTTAGATGTTAATTTCCCTTTTTACTTTTCAGCGCTTCCACCTCCTTCTAGAGACCCAGGCTATAAGCAAATTTTTGAAAGATTGAATGCTGTGCCAGTAGAAGAGAGGAGTATAAAGTTTTTGCTGAGAGATGACTTTTTACATCAATACGGGCTTCTTCACTCTTCTCGCTATACTCAGCCTCGTGAAGCCCCGACTGAAGTTCCCGATTCCCCGACTGAAGCATCGGATGCCCCCGTTACTATCGAACAACCCTCATCAAAAGAGTCTAACATCGAAGCTTCGTTGGTGAAATGTTCCACCCCTACCGACATTATGGGGTCATCTAGTAAGACGGCACTTGCCCCGATTGAGGAAGAAGAAGAACCTTCACAGCCTCTCGGGGGATTAGCTGATGTAGGAACTGAGAAAACAAGTCTCACCGAGCATGATGGTGACGATGTTTATGATGGGTTGAGCGACATAATAGTGACCTCACAGGAGCTTTTTAGAGATGACGTGTCTAAAACTATCTCTCCTATAATTGAGGCGACGTCCCTTCTTCGACTAACACCAACACAAACACCAACTCCTCATACCCAAGCTATCATCACCTCTACACCAATGAGTGGTTTGTAGCTTAATGCGCGTAGCTTGCACATCACACAACACTTAGGATTTTTTGGCATTTGTTCACATTTAACTTCTTTTCTCCGGAAGTTTTTAAGACTTGCTATTTTTGCCTTTTCAGATCCCTCTATGGGGCGCAGCGGCAGCGGTTCTTATTACAAAGACTTTCGACGCTATGGAGGGCGTGGCAGCTATGATTACAAGCAATACTATACCGATCCCAGAGAGACCAATGAGCAGAGAGCTGCGCGAAAAGCTGAAGAGAGGAGAAGGTATGAAGAACGTCATGAGGGAGCGGGCACGCGACATGAATCCTTCCCAAGGGATGATGATTCCCATAAACGTAAAACGCACGATGATAGGGGGAAGAGCCATATTGAGGATTCGAGAAAGCGGACCAAACTTGGCGAGGAGCACGTGCCCGTGACTTCTGAGAGACCTGGCGCCTCAGTTTCTATTGACATCCCTTCCAAATCTCCTGCTCTTGAAGGAAGTGCCATCCAAACACTTCTCAACAGGCCTTCATACCATGTTGAAAGGGGCCCCCCGACTTTGCAGAGCCGATTCCCGAACTGGTGTTTGAGGGGGGTACGCTTCGACCTTGATTTGGTCCCCATTGACAAAGAAGCTATGTACAGAAATCTCGATGCTGTCAAGCTTGATATCGATAGAATGTCTGGATGGCAAAAGCTGGTTGATGAACTTCAAAGAGTTAATCGGGCTAACATCGAAGCAATGCTGACCATGGAAAATGACAAATCAGAATGGCAGAAGATTCTTGATCAACACAACGCTGAGATGAAGGAGATAGCCGAATACAATGAAAAACTCGAAGCTGAAGTAAAGCAGCTCAAAGATGATCTTGCCTCTTCTACTAATACTTACACCCAAAGAGAAGAGGTATTGCAAAAACAAGTGCGAGATGCGCACGCCAGCCAGAGGGACGCTGAAGCTAAAGCTGAGAGGTTAGAACAAGCTGTAGAGAACCACCGCACTGATGTCACCCAGTTGCAGAATAAACTGAGCGCCCGGGACATGGAGATTGAAGCGCTAAAGGCCCAACTTGCTCAGACCGAAAAAGATCGAGATGAGGCCATGGCTGGCAAAATTGCAGCCGAAGAAACTGCTCAGACCATGGAAACCGACATCAATTCGACTTTATTCGATTTTTATGTACACTGTGTCTTGGGACGCGGCAGCCTCTCTTTTCTTGGTCCTAAGTATGAAATCACCCTGGCCGAGGTGTGGGAAGCTGCTCTTAACATGTTTAAAGACGCCGGGTATGGCGATGAAGATTTTGAGGCGCGTTACCTGGATGAGGAAGCTCGCGCTGCTCTTGCGAAGGGGCGAGAACAACTTGCCAGGATGAGAACTGGAATGGCGGAAGAGGAACGTTCTGGAAAGGAATTAACGCTTACTTCCTCTGTCCAACCTCCAGTTTCTCCTGTGGTTGACATCACGGGTTCTAGCTCCTATACTCCGCCTGCAACTAAGACAGTAACTGAAACTACAAGTGCACAAGGCGGGGATGAAGGTGGTGAAAGCAACGAAGCACAGCGATATGAAATCAGCCTCAGAGATCCAACTGCCCCAGGTAAACTTGACACCGGACCAGCCCAAGTGGTGAACTGCTCGTTCGCTCCTTGTGAACTTGACGATCTTCTTGATTATTTTTCAAATGTCAATGAATTCCCGACTTTTGATTATTCCTCAAATGTCAATGAATTCCCGACTTTTGACGAGCCGTCATCCCCTCTCTTTTCGAAAGATACTGATATTTTAAGTTTTTTCTCCTTTGTAGAGAAAGCACCGAGTCAAACTCAAGCTTCTTCTCCCCCGGTGATCCTTCCTCCATCTCTTCGAGTGGCGCCTCCTTCTGCCTCGCAACCTGGGTCACAAGAAGAACAAATAGAGGCTCTTCACGGCTTGGATGATCCCATTGCTTCACAAGAGCAGAAAGATGAAAGGCCTGAGGGAGGTGACACATCTTCAGAGCGAACTCCCTCTGACGAGATTGTTCTATCTAAACTTGTCACTCCCGGGAGTGAGTCTTCCTCCAAAAGAAGAAAAAAGAAGCGTGGGACACCAAAGAGGAGGGGGAAGATAGTCACCACCACTGAAGAGGAGCTGAAAGCTGGACCGGTTGCGCCTTCCTCTCCCACTTCCCTTATGCCCACCGACCGCCCTGATAAGCTGATCATTCGGCCGGGTAAAGGGTCTAAAGGCAGCAAAAAGAAGTGAAGATCTTCAGTTTCTAGTTTTTTGTGTTTTGCATGTACTGGCCGAGAATTGTGCGGGTACCGGCCCCCGCTTTTCTTTATTTTGAAACCTGTACCTGCATTGTAATTAAATAAAATGATTCCTCGTTTGTACAAACTTTTGTTTGAATTAAAGAATACATTTGTTATTCGTTTTGGCATGAGTTTATTTGATATTGCAGCGAGCTTATGGTATGTTACTTGAGCGTTACCTTTTGCTGGTTTAGTTATACCATATCGTGTGTAATTATACTATATTGCCCCCATTCCATAAGTATGCTGCAATATTCTATACCTCGAGGGGACTTGCACTCTTATTTGCTAAAGAATAATTATTTTATTTTTATTTTAAAAAGAATTCTTGTAGAGTGCAACCCCCTTCATATGAGTTTCTACGCGCTTTGTCCTTTGAAGAAATCACTTCTTTCTTTTTTGCTTAAGTACATTTTCTTTTTTACCGAGTGATTTCTTTTATGTAGCAAAGCGGACCTCTGAAGGGTACTTTAACTCCTTTTCTCTTCTTCTTCTTCCTTTTTTTTTTTTTTTTTTAAAAAGAAGATCATTTTCCAGAATAGGTAAATTACTCTTCCTTTGTGAGTTAAAGCATGCCCCTGATGAGGATTTTTCTTTTTTATATATGGAAAGTTGTACCTCTACGGAGGGATTTTTTCACGTTTCAACACTTGGAAGTTTTATTTCAATCTCGGCGAAACGTGTACCTCCAAAGAGTTTTGCCTTAGAAAGCTTTTCCACGTTTCAACACTTGGAAGTTTTATTTCAATCTCGGCGAAACGTGGGCTTCCGAAGAGGTCTTTCTTCTTGATTGTGCCTCCGAAGAGGTCCTTATTTTGCTTGTCTTTCAACTCCGGTGAAGTGAAATTCCGAAGAGCGGCTGTTACACTTCAACTCCTGGTGAAATATGCCTCCGAAGAGGTCTTTATTTTATTTGCATTTCAACTTTGGTGAAGTGAAACTCTGAAGAGTAACTACCCCAACTCTTGGTGAAATGTGCCCCTGAAGAGGTCTTTATTTTGTTTGCATTTCAACTTTGGTGAAGTGAAACTCCGAAGAGCAACTACTTCGACTCCTGGTGAAATGTGCCTCCGAAGAGGTCTTTATTTTATTTGCATTTCAACTTTGGTGAAGTGAAACTCCGAAGAGCAACTACTTCGACTCCTGGTGAAATGTGCCTCAGAGAGGGTTTTCATCGCCTGGAAGTTGCTCTCTCATGGTTGGAGGGTCATGACTCCTCCAATCTTTTTTGTTGAGTAGAGAACTTTCTTTTTTGTGGCATATGACCCATTAGAGGTCTTTTATCCTCCGAAGAGTTGTGCCTCTGAAGAGGACTTGTGTTGCTGATGATGGATTTTGGTTGTTTCCTCGTCTTCTTGCTTATGCCTTTCAATTCCTCTATTTTTCCTTTCCAAGTCGTCATTTCCCCTTTTTTGCAAGTAGCTGGTTTAATCCAAGGAAGTATACTTCATTGACAGGCAAGTTCGTGAGAACGGGCACTAGCTTCCTAATTGGATGTTTGTTTGTTCAAACAATCTCAATTTATTAGCAAGGGCTCGTTTTTACGAAATCATTAGCCGTTCAATTGAAATATTTCCTATCTAGGATTTGAATTCGGGTTTTTTATGACTTGAAATTTGTTTGTTGAATGATGGAGTGAATTGCTCGGTCTTATTATGTGCAAGTTTTACTTCCATTGTCTGCAAAAATTTAAATCGACATTTTAGCAATACATTCTATGTACTTTTTATATCGAAAATAAAGCAAACATGTAATAAAAGTAAGGAACACAAGATTTATAGTGGTTCGGCCAAAAATCTGGGCCTACATCCACTTTATATTCATTCATCATTCACTTTCATCAGTTTTACGATTGCTTTCAATTACAAGAATCATACATTCACAATATTTCAACAAGAATTTCAAGTAAAATATGGACGCAAATGATTGCTGTTCCATGCCCTTGGAATTTGATCTCCTTCAACAGTAGTGAGTTTGAATGTGCCGTCAAGAAGCTTCTGACCTATCACATACGGTCCTTCCCAATTGGGCCCAAACACACCTGTCGCGGTCATAATTCTTTTCAGGACTAGATCTCCGATTTCAAAGCTGCGTTGGCGAACTTTAGAATTGAAATGTCTGGCTATTCTTTGTTGATGAGCTGCAACTCTGAGTTCTGCTTCTTCTCTTTTCTCATCAAGAAGATCTAGTGCTTCAGATTGCAACTTTTCATTTTCCATTTGACTGAAGTGGATTCTTCTATGTGAAGGGATCTCTGTTTCTACCGGAATCATTGCTTCCGACCCGTATGCTAATGAAAACGGAGTATGCCCAGTTGCAGTTTTGTGGGTAGTTCTATATGCCCATAGTGCTAGTGGTAGCTTATCGACCCAACCACCCTTAGCTCTTTCAAGTTGCTTTTTGATGGTTGACTTGATAATTTTATTTACTGCTTCCACTTGCCCGTTTGCCTGCGGATGAGCTACTGCTGAGAAGCTTTTCAGGATTTTGAATCGTTTACAAAAATCTTGGAATTCTTCACTTTCAAATTGAGTACCATTATCTGTAATTATCTTTTGAGGCACACCGTATCTGCAAATGATATTCTTAGTCACAAAATTTATCATCTTTTTGGAGGTGATGGTTGCCAATGGTTCAGCTTCAGCCCATTTAGTGAAATAATCTACAGCAACAATGGCATATTTGATTCCAGATTTGGCGGTTGGTAAAGGTCCGATCAAATCTAGTCCCCAAATTGCAAACGGCCACGGACTGGTCATTTGTGTGAGTTCAGTAGAAGGTGCTCTAGGAATTTTGGCAAATCTTTGACATCTGTCACATTTTCGAGAGTAATCTGCAGCATCTCGATTAATTTCTGGCCAAAAATATCCATATCGGAGAATTTTCTTTGCTAAAGTTTGACCACCTGAATGATCCCCACATTCTCCTCCATGTACCTCTGATAGGATTATTTTGGCTTCTTCTTTGGATACACATCGAAGTAGTGGCATTGAGAATCCTCGTCTGTATAATTGACCATCCTGGATTATATATCGAGAAGCTTTTCTCAGTAGCTTTTGTCGTTCTTTAGAGTTTTCTGGTAAAGAGCCATTGAGTAGATACTTTGTTATTGGAGTCATCCATGATTCTTGCTCTTGCGACATACTCATAACCCAATCGATATCCATTTCATCAATGCTTGGATTTGACAAAACTTCCACTGGAACTAACCCTAAGGATTGGGCTTCGCCAGAACTTGAGTATTTTGCGAGAGAATCTGCTTTCATGTTTTCTTCTCGAGGAATATGACTTATCGTGTAATGGTCGAATTCACATAAAAGTTCCCAAGCCTTTGACACATAAGCGGGCAGATTTCCTCCTTTCGTTTGAAACTCCTTCTTGACTTGGCATACTATAAGCTGAGAATCACTGAAGATCTGTAACGCCCGAATGTTTAGTTCTTTAGCAATTTTCAAACCAGCAATCAGAGCTTCATATTCTGCTTCATTGTTTGTTGAAGGAAATTCTAATCTTAGCGCATAGCATAATGACCGGCCTTCAGGAGTTTCAAGAACAATTCCAGCACCTGAACAGTAATCATTTCTTGCGCCATCTACAAATAACTTCCATTGGATTGGGGAGTTCTCGATTGTTTCTTCCTCGCTGTTACCCTTGTCTGTAAATTCTGCAATAAAATCTGCCAAAGCTTGTCCGTTGATCGCTTTTCTAGGATGATAAGTGATGTCATATTGGCTCAATTCAATATTCCACTTTAAAAGGCGGCCCGAAGTCTCGGGGCGAAACAAGACTTGCTTTAAAGGTTGATCAGTGAGGACTTTGATAGGATGAGCCTGGAAATATTGCCTCAACTTTCTTGAGGCAATCAATAGACAATAGGCGAGTTTTTCCAACTTGGAGTAATTCATTTCAGCCCCAGTGAGTCTTTTGCTGATATAGTAAACTGGATGTTGAATCCTTTTGTCTTCCCGTACCAGCGCTGCACTTAAAGCATGAGATGAAACTGCCAAGTATATAAGAAGATCCTCGCCATCGCCGGGCCTAGAAAGTATTGGAGGCGTTTCCATATGTTGAATCAATTCTTCAAAGGCTTCCTGGCATTCGGGAGTCCAGTCAAAGTTTTTCTTTCCTTTCTTTAGAGCGTCGAAGAATGGAATGCATTTATCAGTAGCTTTGGATATGAACCGACTTAAGGCGGCAATTTTTCCATTGAGACTTTGCAATTCCCTCTTTGTTTTAGGAGCTTTGACTTCTTTTAAAGCAGTGATTTGAGCTGGACTAGCTTCAATGCCCCTAGCGCTCACGATGAAACCCAAGAACTTCCCAGATTCTACCCCGAAAGAACATTTTAAAGGGTTAAGCTTCATTCCGTATCTTCGGAGAATTGCGAACATTTCTGCTAAGTGTTCGATGTGATCCACTGCTTTCTTAGATTTTACTAGCATGTCATCAACGTAAACTTCCATAGTCTTTCCCAACTGCGGTTTGAACATAGCATTGACCAGTCTTTGGTATGTTGCCCCCGCATTCTTCAACCCAAAGGGCATAACTCTGTAACAGTAAAGACCGACATCGGTGATAAAGCTTGTGTCCTCCTGATCTGGCTCATGCATCATGATCTGATTATATCCGGAGTAGGCATCCATAAAAGACAACAATTCATGACCCGCTGTTCCATCTACCAGTTGATCGATCCTGGGTAATGGGAAGCAGTCTTTGGGACAGGCCTTGTTTAGATCTGAAAAGTCGATGCACACTCTCCATTTACCATTGGCTTTCTTAACCAGCACTGGATTTGAAACCCAATTTGGATAGGTAGATTCTCTGATGAAATTATTCTCCATGAGCCGGTCAACTTCCTCTTTCAATGCTGTCGACCTTTCTGGACCTTGGATTCTTCTTTTCTGCTTTACTGGCGTGAACTTTGGGTCAATATTCAGAGCATGTGCCGCAACTTCTGGGGATATTCCGCACATATCGGCATGGGTCCAAGCGAAAACATCCAGGTTTGCTTTCAAAAAAGATATCAAGGCATTCTGAACTGACACATTAAGTTGTGAACCCACATTCAGCACCTTGTTTGGGTCCTTCAGATCAACGGGCACCGGTATCGTTGTTTCTGCTGGTACCACCCTACTCTCCCCCGCACTGGCCTTTCTAGGATCCATCACTTTTCGTGCCCCGCTATGCTCGCCAGTGCAGGGTCCGCCCTGTAGTTGCTATAGGGTTGGTGTTTTGATGCGGATTGGGGTTGCCGCATCTTTTCCCATTTCTCTCTTCCTTGTTTCTCGCAGCTCTGTCATATAACATTCTCGCCCAGCGTTCTGGTCTCCTTTAATAACTCCTACCCCATTGTCTGTAGGGAATTTAATAGTAAGACACCATGGGGCAAGGACAGCTTTGAATGCAGCAAGAATAGGTCGACCAAAGAAAGCATTATAAGCAGAAAATTCATCTACTATCACAAAAGTCTGCTTGCGAACTACTTTTCTTTCTCCTTCTCCGAGTTCCACAAGCAAGTCAATGGTTCCTACTGGTTGCTTTGGCTCCCCTGCGAAGCCAGCAATTTTTTGCAATGATGCCTGCACTTCAACCATAGGAATCTTCATCTGGTCGAAGGTTTTCTTAAAGAGGATATTACAGGATGCGCCGCTGTCGATAAGAATCCTTCTGACGATGGCTGGCCCAATGCCAGCCGAGATGACCAAAGGATCCAAGGTTGGGGCTTCAATACCGATGGAATCCCTGGTTTTGAATACAATGTCATCATTGAATGTCTTTCGTTGCTTCAAAGGCGTAGTGTCTTCTAGAACAAAAACATTTTCTTCCTCCGGTGCATATTTCAGGGCCCGGGAATACCTTTCCATCTCACCCCAGCTTCTGCCCGCTGGGTGAGGTCCGCCTGTAATGATATTGATAACAGGCCTTCCAGACTCAAAACCTGCATCTTTGCCATTAGTCCCAGATTGATGAGCAGGAGTTTGCTGTCCTTGGTTCGACGAAGCAGGATTATTATTATCATTCTTCTTCACAAATTGTTGTAGTTTATTTTCCCTTAACAATTCTTCAATTAGATTCTTCAATTGACGGCAGTCATCAGTATCATGACCGGGCTGATTATGGAAGCGACAGAACCTCCCACTTTGCACAGCTTTTTTCCCGGTTCTCAAGACTGGGGGTTTAGGATAATTGACAGAATCTTTGGTAGCCAGGTAGATTCGTTCTGGAGTATCTGACAAAGGTGTGTATTCTGATGGCTTGAAGGATCTATGCTTCTTCTGATTATTCTGTTGTTTTCCATTGTTGTTCTCCCTCTTCTGTCCCACAGACTCATTTTTGCGTGGAGCATTGGTGTTAGCTTCAACCTTTTCCAATGCTGCTTTTGTCGATACAGGGCGGCTCTCCAGACGCATGAACTCGTCTGCTTTCTTGTAGAACTTTTCGAGAGAGCTTGGTTCCTTCATATTCAACCATCTTCCAAACTCACTAGATTTATCTATGGCCCTCATCAAATAGGTCAAGACCATGCGGGGTTCTGCATTATCCACCTCAGCTAACGCTATATTAAAGCGATTTAAAAAAGACTTGATAGTTTCCCCCGGATTCTGTTCCAAACCGGATAACGACATGATGTCTTTTGCCTTTGAAGCATATAGCCTAAATTTCTCTTTAAATTTCCTGGTTAGGTCTGAAAACTGATCGATGGACCGGACAGGTAGTTTTGTGAACCAAAGCAGAGCTACGCCTTCCAAATATACGGGGAAATATCTGCATTTTACTTCATCTGAGGCTCGGGCACCCGTCATATGCCAATCATACTTATACAGAAATTCGTTTGGATCACTTGTCCCCCTATAAGCTGGGATAGTTGGAGGAGCAAATTTTCGTGGGAATTCAGCCTTTAGAATTTTTTCAGTAAATGGAGTCTTGCTTGGAGCAAAGCCCCATTCTTTCTCATCTTCGACTCTTTGCATGCTCTCCTTCATAATTTGGCGAACCATTCCAGAGAGATATTCTTCATCATTGCGAGCCCTAGATCCGCCAACCTCAGGAAGTATTTGCTCAGCGGGGTTAGTGTCCCTTTCGGAAACATTCCTTTCTTCAGTTTCATGAATATTACCAGCAAAATTCCTTTCATTAGCTGTTGATTGACGGTTTGCCCCAAGCAAATCGTTCAACTTATTCAGGATTAAGGCGTTTTGGGCATTCTGGGCTTCCATTTGCAAATTTTGAGCATGTATCTGTCTGTTCAACCCCAAAATTGCGGCATCCAACTCTGCTTTCGTAACCCCAACAGTTGGAGTAGCTTGATTTGGTGTTGGGGAAGCGGAGGTTCCCTCTTGAACGTTTGCAGATCTCACAGATTTACTTTTCCTTCCAGGAGCCATGATTTCGGATAGACTTCTGGTTCTTAAAGAAACTTTATCTACAAATCTTTCTGAAGCAATGATGATAGATGTCCTGAGTTCAATTCTCAGTGAAAGCACCAAAATGTTAACGCTCAAATTTAAACGCTAACACCCTGGTGTATAGGATGTGATTGTGAAAGCACCACCCGTTCGTACGGGAAACAGAAATAAGCAGAAAGTATGCAGAAAAACAGTAAGAGACACAGTATTTATAGTGGTTCGGCTTATAATCCAGCCTACGTCCACTTTAATCTTTTTATCACTAGTTTGATTACAATCCTTTACAAGATCTTTCAATTACAACACACTTCAAGTGATAGGATATGTAAAACAAGTAGCTCAAGCTTTGAT
The DNA here is from genome assembly GCA_030765085.1 of Allium cepa. Classification (NCBI taxonomy): domain Eukaryota; kingdom Viridiplantae; phylum Streptophyta; class Magnoliopsida; order Asparagales; family Amaryllidaceae; genus Allium; species Allium cepa. Next base: position 789,129,527 of record CM060937.1, on the reverse strand, counting down.
GTTGACAATCATCTTCAAATCCATGGCGAATGTGGATGATTCCTTCATGGAGTTCCTTTAGAAGTTTGTTGGATCTAAAAAGCTTTGAAGTAGTCTGGAATTCGGCAGAGTAATGGCGCTTGAAGAGAATGAGCCAAAAGTCCTTCGCATGTTGGAGATGGTTGCATATTTATAGAAAGTTCTGGGCGAAAAAAAGTGCTAAGTCCTAACTCGTGGCCGACTTAAGATAAGTCGTGTTCGACTTAAGGTAAGTCGTCCCCGAGTCACTGAGCTGAGTCTATGGCAGTTCGCCTTTTTTGAACCCATCCCTAAGTTCTAAGTCGTGTATGAGTTATCTGGCTGCAATTGCTAATTTCCTTTCTTTAGTCGTATACGACTCTTTCTATGCCGTAAGTCGTAGTCGACTTAACTAATTGCAAATGGTTTAAAGCAAGTCTTAACTCGTAGACGAGTCAAGAGATGTGTCTTTAGGTCGTATCCTCTTTAAGTCGTAAGGGTCTTAAGTCGTACAAACTGCAGTTATCATTAAGTCGTAGGCCATCCATTTCGTTAAGTCGTAAAAGTAAAATTCAAATGTTTGTTTAAAAATTCCAAACTGAAGTTTAAGTTGAAGGCAAAGGTTTAAACTAAATTTTAAATCCAAGTTTAAAATTCTAGTATTCAATTTAAGTTTAAATCTTAGATTAAAAATAAATTAAGACTTTAAACTTGAATGGTTAAATACTTGTAAATGATTAAGTAGTTGAATTTTTTAAAAATAAGTAGAGGTTTAAAATCAGATGATTTATCTGTATTCAAATTTAAATATGTATTTTCATTTTGAAATATAGGGAAGTTTTAAAACTTAAAATGATTTAAACTATTTGAATGTTTAATAGGTAATTAAAGGTTTAAAACTAATTAATTAATAACTAAGATTAATTAATTAGGAATAATTAAATTTGTAATTAAGGATTATTAATTAGATTTTAATTAATAATTAGGGATTGATAAATCAAGTAATTTGGAATTAATTAAGTTATAGTTAACACTTAATTAATTAATTAATTAAAGGTCGATTAATTAGATATTCAAGATTAATTAATTTGAAATTAGTATTGATTAATGAAGTTAATTACTTTAGAGAAGTAATTAAAGGATGGTTAATGGTTAATGATGGTCATTAACTTAAGATTATTTAACAATTAATTACTATGATTAATTTAAATAATTAATTAGATTAATTAATTGACAATAATCAATTGAGAAATTGTTTAAGTTTAATTATTTAATGAAAGTAATTAAGAATTAATTATTTGATTGAGTTAATTAATTTAAACACTTGATGATTGATGAATAATTTCTTAATGTAATTAAAGGAAGTTTAATTACTAAAGGAAGTAATTAACGGTAATTACTTGATGTAATTAAAGATGTTGATGATGAAAGTAATTGTGATTAAATTCCTATGTAATTAATCAAGGGATTAATTGAGATAATTAATTAAGGATAATTAATTTTTGAAATAAGTAAGTAAGGGTAGTTGATTACTGAATGGGATTAATCCAAGCATTAATTAGAGAATAAATTAGGGATTAATTTATTAAATGAAGTAATTAAGGGTAGTTAAATTCGGGATGTTTTTAATCAAGGATGATTAATAATTATGGTTAATATTTAATTAATGAAGTAATTAAAGGTTAATTACTGTATTTGGATAAGGGTAAATTAACTTGAGAAATTATCAAAGGATAATAGAATGATATTGGAAGCCCTTTGATTAATTAATATCTCTAATAAGTAGTTCGTGTTGCTATGTGATATGACATGTTTGATTTAGACTATGATGTTATGGTTATCTATTGATGATGTGTTATTATGACATCCGATATTTAAAGTTGAATTGTATTTCACTTGAATAATTTAAGTAAGATGATATTGGTTTCGAAGAGACCGGAGTCGGGTATTAGTAAATATCCGAAACCACTTCGATTCTTTATAATTTGATGTATGGAATCAATAGAATGAAATGAGATGATTTAAGTGTAATTGACCATTTAATCCAAGTTTGAACACTTAGAAATTGATGTGTGATAAGCGATGCCTATAACAATTTGTGGAGTTGTAAAATTGATATAATTTACCCCGGGTTTATTTATTGTATGCTTTTGTATTCCGTATTAGATGAGTTTACTCACGCTGGTTTCCAGCCTGACCCGGGCGTTACTTTGATGCAATGCTCAGGTCAGACCGAGTATTACAGATTTCCAGGTAAGGACGTTCTAGAGCTCAGGAGGCGAGCTGGTTGGCAGGAACGTATGAGGTGTCTATCCGCTGTGATATATACTGATATTTATTTGGTACAATTTATTTTAAACTGTCCAATGTTGTGAGATTATTGTAACTCTGATGTAAAATGTAAATGTACTGATATAGTTCTACTTTGTAAACTGTTATTTATTTGCTATTATATTTTATCCGCTGCGAATGTGAGATTGTGTATTTCTTTTCTATTCTTCTTCTATCTCTTTCTTCTTTCTCTTTCCTCTTTTCACTAACTATCTGGAAATTTCGGGATCGAAATTTCCGGGTCGTTACAGATATAAATTTTATTTTATCTAATTAACTTTAACTTCAAACAAATCTTATTTTAATAAAATACTTGAACTAATTTTTTTCTCTACCCACATCCTTTTAATAACTTTATTTAACTAAAAATTTGATAATAAACATATTTATTTCCATAATACATTATCATTCCAAATCGGAACTATATATTATTTTCTGCTTATAATTTGTTTCCTTTTACATTACTGCAACAGACAGTACTTTTTTTCCTCACTGAAATTTTATTTATATTATATATAAATCAAGGAGAAAAAACATACCTCACAGCTTCCCTTGTTTTCCAACTCAGAAAACATGGTTTTACTCTTCGATTGAGCTGCTCGACTATCCACAGACCGACGCCGTGAATTCCCCCTTCCCAAGAAACGCCACGACTCGCACTCCCCAAATACTCGTCTTCGAGAAGCTAACTCCAACACACGAACAAATACCCACCTCAAACTCCTCACCACCGATCATCTCTGTGAGGCATCAAACCCTAAATCTTGAGTCGCTCCCCCCCAGTTCGATTCGATGAAGAAGACGACGCAATATCCTCGCGTGTTCACGCGAGTCCCCACCTTGTTCTGCCATTCTTTTTTTTGTTGTGTTTTTAGAATTTGATTTTCTGAGGCCATGAATTGAGATTCTGAAGAGGAGGGTCGCGGCCTAATATTTGTTTATTTTAGTTTTTTAGAAGCAGAGGCTTCGACCATTGTTGATTTCTGTAGAACGAAATGATTTCTCCTTCCTTCTTTTTTTTCTTTTTTGAGCAATTTGAACAGAAAGGGGATAATGGTCTCGTTCAAAAAGAAACGGGATAAGGGATGGTGTTCTCGAGAAGGAAAAGGAAGCGTGTTGAAGACGCCTTGTTACAGTGTTCACTTATTTTTAATTCAAATTCGAATCGATTATTATTAATTAAATTTTCAGCGCGTTTATATATCGTACAAATGCACACTAACTCCGATCGATACGAAATTTGAAACCCGGTAATAATTCAATATTACAGACCCAATGGAACTGCTTTCGTCGAATTCCGAGACTGCGCCTCGGAAGGCTATTTTTAAATTTAATTTAAATGGTATAAATTTCAAAACGTAACAAACCATTTTTAAATTTGATGTCATCACCTCTATTCACTTCATATTATCAATATAAAGTTTATAAACCTTCAAATATATTTAACAAGCTTAAATTCCCGATTCAATATTTTACTCAACTACAAATTGTTTAATTCAATAATTTAATTATCAACTAAATAGTGATATTCGTAATTCAAGTTTAAATTACTCTATTGGATATTTAAAATCAATTAAATATCCTAATTTTAAATGCTCGAAATTTCCGGATCGTCACAGCATAATGAAATTGGAGAATATTTATATCTATAAGTAGTCGTATGGATTTTCGAACAAACGTATGAGACCTAAATTTTGTCATTTATTTAAATATGAATACTTACAATGATGTTGATGAGAGGAATTTCGAATTTAATGTTGGTTTTGGGTATCTTGTTTTAGTATGTGCTGAAATCAAATATTGACCTTATAAAAAAAAGCTGTATGTTTTGATTTAACTTTTAAATACACATATTTAAGTATGCGAGTTATTGCGTTGCAGTCTTTTTTTAACAAGGTTTTGGTTCTAAGTGTTATAATGTAGGTCTGCATATATTTACAAAAGAAATTATAGAGTATAATGGGTGTTATTTATAACCAATTTGGACTAAATTTTTTTTTTATAAATTATACTCTGGGTGATATTAAAAGCGTATATATATATATATATATATATATATAGTTATTTAAGATTTTGTTTTAGGTTAATTGCATATACCGATGATACGTTTATATATCTATATATGTTTTAAAACTACATTTTTTTGTATGTATATATGTAGATTCTTATATACGTGTTAATTTAAAAACGATGGATTTTGAAATACATATATTTTATATAATATATGTTTGAATTCAGGATATGATTTTCGTATATAATTTTATATTGTTATATATATATATAGATATATATAAGTTCATCATATATCAATTATCTCCATCAACCCAAAACTGATTTGAATCATTCTCATCGATTTCTTATCTTTCAGCTTTGTTTGTCAAAATCCGCTTCCATCTTACTTTGTCTTGTGTTGTTTGGATTGTTCGGTTGGTCTAGATCATGATCAAATTTTTATCTTATCGAGTCGTCAAATTCTTCTAGCCACGGAAGGTGAGCAATCACCCACGATTTACATTCTTTAATTTATTAAATTTGATTTCAATTGAAACGACAATTGAAATATGCTGCTATAGTTATTTAAATTGTTATATTTATCCTATTATCTGTAACTGTTCACTTATAGGATATGACACCATATCCTATTGTTTATATTTATTTTGATAGTATATGCCAGTTGTTATTATTATTTTCATATCTGTTATCACTCTGCAAGTTCCCTGTTAGTATAGAAATCACTATGGGTTAAAATGATACATACCCGAACGGACTTTAGAATAGGAGAAAATCGTTATGGGTTGAAATGATAAACCCAAGCGATTTTCATTTAATTGAATTTGGGATTACGGTTTGAAATGATATCCACCCGTATATATTTAGTGTACGGGTTGAAAAGATAAATATCCGTAGCACTTGACTATATGATAGGAAATATATACAGACACCGTTGGTCCATATAAATATTTTGAAAATAAATTTCTACAGTTGAAAAGGAATATATGGGATTTAATAAATATTGGTTCTTAAAATATTATATATAAATGGAAACTATATATATATATATATAGATTTAATAATATTATTATTGGGACTAATTTAATCCATATAATATGTTTAAGTATTATTTAAGATTTATATTTCAAAATTTACCGTTGTAAAAATTTGATTAATTAAGATTGCGAGATAAATTGGGTTTATTAAAAATGGTATTTAAATAGGGATTTATTTAATTAAATCAATTTGAAATTATTGAATGGGAAATTTAAGGGTATGATTTCGAAATTGGATTTTTGTGTAAGTTAATTAATGAATATTTCACGTTTAAATAAATTAAAGAAAATATTGGGTAAAATGTAATTAAGGTTACTTAAATGATTTTTAATCTAATGAGGGAGTATTTCAAGACTAAATAATAATAAGATTAAATCGAGATCTATATGAAACTGTTATATTGAACATTCAAATATTTAAGCCTTGAACTATATAGGAATTTAAATGGTTTATTTTGAGATTCGGATCTGTATTTGAAATCAATATAGTAGATTTGTTATTTAGAAAACTAAATTGAATAAAATTTAGTTGAAACGTTGAATACTTAAAGTTTTGAAATATATTGGATTATAAAGGGGTATTTTGAGATTTCAAATCCAAATTTAAGATTGATAAAATTGAAGTGGTTATTTTAGAAAAATTTAAATGATAAATTGAGATTGAATTTAATTTGAATGGGAAGGTCGGGTTAATGCTGAAACGATTTGGTAAGTTGGGAAAATGGGAAATACTTTACTTTATAAATTTTTTAATGTATATAAGTACTATTTGGGAAATATAGGGATATTTAAAGTGAAAATGATATTTGGTTTTGAAGTATAAATTAAGTTGAAATGACCACGGTGTTATAGTGTATATTTCTACATTGTAGAAAGTTCCATGGACCCTTAGAGGATGGTTATCGCAAACATCCTTTAAGTTATTTGTATTTAGTTGATATTTCAGTTGAGTTGGATTTATTGATATAAGAATGTTAATCCTGACTCGAGTGTTTTGTGTTTTGCTTTACACTCGGGTCAGACTGAGTTACAACATTTGAGACTCACCTTTGGAGTTCGGAGCTTCATTTGGAAATCCAACAATCGATTCAGATTCCAGCCTTTCCAGTTGATTGGTTCAGAGAAGTCATATGTTGCGTTGGAGACTTCATTGCAATTGAACTATTCGGTTGTATTTTTCTAACTCTGATGTATATAGTAGCTTCATGAACTACTATTCTTTATCTATTCCGCTGCATTATATTACTCTGTGATTTGTGATTGATTTATTTACTGTATATTTTATGTTTTGCCAAATTTTAACTAACAATTCAGTATTTTGAATTATTCAAGTAAGATATGTATGGTTTTATTATCGATTTGAATGGTCTAAAATAGCGGGTCGTTATAGTTGGTATCAGAGCTTTGGCTCTAGGCAAAACTTAGTATATATAGTAAATTTATTTACAGAATCACTTTCGCTCGAGTTGAATCTCTTCCTTTTGACTCGTTTTCCTTCGAATTTTGGAATGTCCCTCTGCTCCGAAATTCATTCTGTCTCTCCCTATTTATATTCGTTTGATTCCGGAATATCCCATAACTCCACTGAATGATTTGTAAAGGGGGTGAAAACTCCTTTTCAATTGGCATTGACTCACCGAAGATTTCTGCATCCTCGGTTTACGATGCTGCTATATCTTGTTATGCCGAATTCTATATCTCTGGCGATCGAATGTCCAATTGCCTCAGAATTCTGCATCGATCTAATTTTGGAATCATGGTTGACCGGTAAAGGTCGCCCGCGATTTATAGAAGTATATCTCATCTTCGATCGAGTCTATCTTCGAATCAGTATTCTATTGATTGGAGTTCCTCTAAATTAAATTCCTATCTTTGTTTTGAAATCCATTCTTGAATCATCCTTTGAAAATCGGGTTTTGTTTGTATTTTTGAAATTGTTTTATATATCGAAATTTTTATTTTCATAACTATGGTTTTATTCTATATATAAAAGTGAAAATGTTTTCGATAAGGATTATATACCTATATATAAAACAAATAAGAAATGTTATTCTATATAAAAGGGTTTTGAAAGGATTTGAACTATTTGAAATTTTTTAAGAAATTGATTTATATAAAAATGATTTATAACTGAAGGGTTAAATTTGAAATTCGAGAATTGAGTTCCGGTATTTTGAAATTGGTTTTAAGATATTGGAAAATATATATAATAATACGATTTAAAAGTATTCTCCAAATATTCAAATGAGTTCAAAATAATTCAAATAATTTTGAAGAAATTTCATAGAAATTTTCAATAAAATAGAAGTCCAGAACTCACTTATGTCGCTGGAAAATAATTTCGGTGATGAATACATGCATCATCGACATTGATTTTTGAGTTTCAGAGTGGGGGAGAGGCCACTTTAATAGCTTTGCTGTGCAAGTGATTTTGGAAAACCGTTTTGATTTCAAATTCCAAAGTATAATTTGATATTGTAGAAAGATATAAGTATATATTTGAAACAATTTAAAATGAGATCGGTGTTCAGTCGTCGAGTTTCGGATTTAATAATTGATTTGTTGATTTATTGTTGATTTTCAACTCTTGAATTGAAAATTTGATTTCCCTAAATATTTTGAATGTTCGAACACTTCCAAATCGAGATTAAATTTTCAAAGCTAAGAAATTTTGGAGAGTATAAAATGTTTGATAAAGAATATAAATTTAGTTTTGAAATGTTTGAAATAAAAATAGTTTTGAATAATGGGTTTCAGAAAGGTAAATTGGATATTTCAAATAGAAATAGATAGTTTAAAAGGTTTTAAAGGGATAATTATAAATTTGGAAACCATTATGAGTATAATTGATTTTGAGAAAAATATTTGGTTTTGAAATTAAACTAGAATTAAAAACCAGTACTTATATGGTGATTTTGGAAATGAATTTGTTCGACTTGAATTATTTTAATTTGAAAAATGGGATAATTTCTAAACCTATTATTTTGGGAACTTTGAAATTTAGATATTTAATTTGGAAGAAAATTTGGTGAAATCATGTATGATTTTGAAACTGAATTGATATTGAAATGATTTGAAATTAGAGAACCTTATATTATTAAGCACTTGATTTGGGAGTGGTCGAACTTATATAAAATGGATTGTATAAGTAGGAAGTTGATTTGAAATCTATTGATTTGAAAGGTACTCAATTTGGAAAGAGATTTTATATAATCGAATTCTATATAATTATGATTTGATCTACTATTGATTTGGAAAGTATTCGATTTGGGAAAAATGGAATCCTATATATATGGACTTTATATAAGTATGATATTTGAAAGTGATTTGAAAAGGTACTATATGATATATATTTTGGAAGTAAAGATATGGAAAGTGCCTTCTGCTTGATATCCGCTTCGTGGCCACATTGTGGATTCATTCTATCGATATTATTCTCTCTGATTTTCGGTTTTTCGGATGTAATAGTCGAGTGTTCCCACCGTGGCGTAACCCATGGTTTTTTTTCTCTCGCGACTGCATAGCGCAATTGCCTGGCTGAATCTGGCCTAGGGGTACGGATTGTTTCCTGGGGGTTCCAGGCGTAACCATTGTGTATCCTGCAATCTGTGTAAGTCGCGAATAGTAGCGAAACTGCCTGGTTGAGACATCTTATGGGTACGGATTGTTTCCTGGGGGACCCAGGCGTACCATTGTGTATCCTGCACTCTACTAGTCATCATGGCGTAACTCGCAGGGCTGAGAAAGCTTACGGATACGGATTGTTTCCTGGGGGATCCAGGCGTAACCATTGTGTATCTGCGAACCATGGTTGGACAAAGGTTTTGGTTTGGTTTTTTTATTTGGATTGTACTTTCCATATCTATTTTTAAAAGGTTTTTCAAGTATTTTCACTGGGTGTTGAAACAAGTATACTAAGTACTTGAAGAATTCTAGCTTTGCGCCTGATCAACGCATAGCCAGAGTCTGCAAGAACGAGGATAAACTTGTTGAAACATTGAGTTATAAAAATATTTTCGAAAGAAAGATTTATTTCGATATAAAGGTAATTTATTATAAAAGTATTTTTCTCAACAAAGAAATTTTGAATTAGTATTTGAAATTTAAATTCTTATGGTTCTAGATTAATTATTCATGCCCGACACTATTCCTTACATCTACCTTATCTTCTTAGTTTAGTTATTCACGTTGATTCTGTTTTCCAAATCTACCTTCCGTCCTTGTTGGATATATCATTTTTAAACATATTGTTTAATTATATACTACCTGGTTTAATAGAAATTTTTTGTGTTTTAAATATTTTAGAAATTATTAATTAAATAAAACACATTTAAAGAAATGATTATTAATTTATCTATAATGATGAAAGTGTCTTAAGATAAATTAGTACAGTTATAAATTATGGATTTAATGTTTTCAAATAACTTCCTTGAAATTACAACTAATGTTGTGAATAACTATTTTCAAATACTTTTCATATGTTTATAAAGATGTTATTTAAACCTATAACTAGTATTTATAAAGGAAACAAGAAATTTTTACAAATGAGTTTGGGAAAATATTGAAGTATTAAAGAAAATTGAATTCCAAACGAAGTTTTCAAATGAATATTTCAAGTAAAATTTATATAGCTTTAAAATAAATTGTTTATCTTGTCTTTCAATCTACTTTCTTTCTGGTTGTTTTATTCTCCTACCTCCTTCCTTTTCGGGGACGAAAAGTTTTGAGTGGGGGAGAGTGTAATGATCCATATAATTTTAATAATTTTTAATTTGTTTTATAATGTATTTAGTTGAATTTTTGAGAAATTTAAATGATAAAGGTTTGAAATAAAAATTTAATATTTGGATTACGTCCAATTAAACATAGCAGATTGTAAATTTTCAGTTAATTTTATAAAAATTTATTTCATTGTGAAATTCTATTAAATTCAAGCTAGCTAATATTTGTCGATAACAAAATATATTTTTTCAAACCAGAATATTTTTACATAAAAAAAAAAGTCTAAAACATCTTCTAACTGAGGTTTCATTTTTCGTTTTCCAAATTCGTACTTCTTTAGCTCCATCGATCTTATTTTTCTACATTTTGCTCTACTTTCCGCTAGTAGAAATTCGAATTTTTATAGTTCAATCCTACCACCAATATCTGTGTACCGTTTTGACCGTCTCGTCGTGCTGATCTTCACAGTATATTTATTTTTGTATTTTGAGGTCTGATACGCGACGAAAATGATGATAACGGTCTGTTGTAACGGTTCCAAACTTGTGTTCTTTCACTTTCAATTGCTTTTCGAATCTAAACGTGCAGGCCAAGCAATACAATAAATTGCTTTAATCATTTTGCTGAATCAATGGGCAGCTGTGCGTTTCTTTTGCTTTCGAAACTTTATATTTTAGTGTACGTTTCTTTGCATTTCAAAAATTCAAAACGTGCTCAAATTTATTGGTATAATAATTTTTCCGTAATCAACGCTTCGGAGCGTTACTATTTCATTACTTTCCTATATTGGTGGGTGACTTTCGATTTGGCTTCACTGTTCATTTCAGTGAAATTATATTTATACAAGTCCTTTACTGTAGCTTTCTCTCTTCCTTCATTCTGGCTCGTTCCTCCCTTTCTATTTTGTTCTTTCATTATTTTCTTCCTCAATAATGATACTTCCAGTAACCGCAATCACCACCATGCACACAATACTCTCTCCTTCCCTCCTCAAACCCGATCAGGCCATAAACCATCGCCCGCTTTCCTCTCTCTCCATGCCTCCGCTCTTTCACGTTTCCTCGCCCATGCAGCCAGCCGCCTTCACACCCAACACCCGAGAACCGTGCTCGGGTAGCAACCACCGCATCCTCCAGATCTTGGCCTCCCATGCTCACGTGTGCACAGCCCCTCTTTTTCCAAACATATGACACGTACGGCCACCACTCTTTCAAGCGAGCCACCTCCCTCACGCCCGAGATCCACCGCGAGCCACCTATCCCTTCCCTTCGCCCGAAGCATCGCCAGCTGTAACAACCCGCATATTTAACGATTTTATATTTAAAAGTTTTATTTAAATATAGCGTCGTTAGTCGGATTTAGGTCTGAAATGTTACTTTCTGCAAATGGCCAAATTAGAACTCGAAACCACCTCCATTGGTTCCAAAATGGCGTTTGCGATCTTTTTAAGTATTCGATATGTTTGGAGTTTGTGAATTTTTGCAACTTTCTATTTGGGATTTGGGTTTGGGTTCAGCCCATTCGTTAGTTTAAACCCCAAACTCAGCTCTCTCTTCATCCATTCACCCTCATTTCATTTCTTAGCTTAAGAAAACTAAAAATGGTGGAAGGGAAAGAGAAATAGAAATTTGCAAGCCCTAGTTCTTCTTTGTAACTTGAATTCTTGCTCCAAAAATCAAAGAGAAGACATAGGTAAGCTCCTCTTCATCTTCTCTATCTCTTTCTCTCTTCAATCTCAGAATTTCTAAACCTAAACTTAGGAAAATACTTGTTTTGATCATAGATTGATGCTAGTAGAGTAGAAGTGGAGATTAGTTGGTCTTCTCCTTGCAAACTGAACTCCTTCTTCTTTCTTTTTGGATTAAAGGAGAGTTTTGAACTCACATCTACTTCTTTTGATATCATTGATGTTAGGCATGAATTCCTAACAATTGTTCATATGTTCTTTTGCTTTTGATTTGGGTTGATTCGGTGAAATTGCCAAATTATGATTTTTGAAGCCAAATCTATGTAAAACCTTCTATGGTTGATGTTTCTGTTGTTCGGAGTGTTTGGGTGTGTCGTTAAGGTTGGGTAGTCATTCGACGTAAGCCCATAATCAACAAGCATCTGATTGCTTTCGATTTGTTTGGCCATAATGGCCCAGGTTCAGGAAATGCCTGAACATTGAGTTTCAGACGTCTGAAACACCTATTTCAGACATCTGAATATTGTTCTGGGGAAGTTTCTTATCCCCAGATTCAGACGTCTGAATTTATATTCGAGACGTCTGAAAGTGATTAATTTCGACCAGAAAGGAAATAGGCCAAAATATGCCTATTTCAGACGTCTGAAAATTTAGGTTTAGACGTCTGATTTCTCTTTTGAAAAAGAAATTGAATTCCAGATTCAAACGTTTGAATCCCTTCTTTCAGACGTCTGAATATGCTGTTTTTGCCAAAATTGCCTTGTTCGTTTAATTTTCCAAAATTGGTCGATGTATATTGATTCCAATTAGTTGTTTATGCATTTTTGACCTTGATGATTCCTTTTTGAATTTATTCACGGGTTTTATAAATGATTTCTTCAAATCGTATTAAAAGTTCGCTTCTCTGATTTATAAATTCTATTTAAAACAAACGCACATTTTGCACTTCGAGCGAAGTGGAAGGGTGATTAAATGGTTGGGAAAAACACGGACCATGAATCTGTCCGTTTATCTTTCCGATTAATTCCCGACCTATTCAATTGATCGTTTTAACCTTCGGGTTGGTTTACCGATGATATGACGTGAACATTGTACTGCTTTGAGTGTGAAATTAACTGACGGATAGTAAACCGTTTAGTGCGAACGAGTGGTTATGGGACTCACGTTACCACTTTTTGTATTCCTTTTCGAGAGTTATGACACATTCCGCCAGTTAGAGGTGTCCAGTAGTGGGTCTCGGACCTTCACCACTACGGTTTGTTGCCTTCGGGTATGTGACTTCGGGTTTGTGCCTTCGGGTTTGTTGCCCTTTATTATCGCTTCCGATGTTGGTCGTTATGAGCCGCATGGGTGATATTGGGTTGCCCTTTAGTATCGCTTCCGATGTTGGTCGTTATGAGCCGCATGGGTGATATTGGGTTTGGAGTCTTCGGGCTCATGGATCCTTGTTTATACAGTACTGAGCTCGAGCAAATTTTCTGATGTTTCATTCATATGTATATTCCCTTGGTATCGCCCTTCGGTGTTGGTCTTTTTAAGCCGCATGATGAGTAGCGTTTACCTTGTGGAACTTTTATACCTTATTGGTATTTGTTATTCGCCTTTATGGCTTGATTTGGGATATTTGTATCCTTTGTTTCTCTATGTTGCCGATGATATGAGGCTTGTTTTGTTATCATATGATTCATCTTTTGTTAGATGATTGTGTTATCTCCTTTAGAGATATTTGTTATACCTTGTAACCTTGCAGGTTAATTGTTGTTCAGTTTATCTAAATGATTTGTTTAGCTAGACTGACCCGTGTATTTTATACTGGGGTCAGACCGAGATGTTTCAGGTTAGGTGCTTTTGGACTTAGCCTATTTTGCTTCAGCATGGACTATTCAGCTTGTTCCTTTTTGTCTAAGCTTTTTATATAGTCCTTTTTATTGTAACTCTGATATATGTATCCTTTTGACTCGTCTGTATATTGTGGTTTTCTATACCACTTGACATGTATTATTTTGTAAACTCTGTTATGTATCAATATATGTGTATATGATGATCTACTGTTCTGTGATGTATATTACATTTGAGTTGTTATATTCTGTTCTGATAGTTCCAACCACCTATGGTTTTGTTTTAAGTATTCATTGGGTATGTCAACCTTATTGGTATGTTTATTGTCGATGTATTCAATAGATAGTTACTGCAAAGCTACAGATGGTCGCTCCAAACCAGCCTTATTCTCCGTGTTAGTTGACGGCATTACCCTGTAGTGTCCGTCGCTAGCGTGGGTATAGAGGTGGGGCATCACAGCGTGGCATCAGAGCTGAGTTCAGAAGAAAATATGATAAACACAGAATAGATGCACATATTACGGTACATCAAAGTGTATAAGTGATACAAATCTTTGAATCATCATGCCTTTCTATTTCTTCTTCTATCAAGGGTTAGATAGAATTTGGGGAATACGTCTAGGAGTGCATTTTATTCCATAGTATTCCTTAATGATTATCTACCTTGTGCATAATCTTGTTCTTATCTTACTTTCATCGTATGGCTGGAAGAGTCAGGGGACGACGTTCGGGTGTTGGGCAATCCAGTGGCTCACATTCGGATGGCGTATATATGTCTGTCGATCAGGTTTTGGAATTGTTTAGGAGCACTCAGCCTCCGGTTCCTCCTAGAGTGTCTCCACCCCGCAAGTCTGCCTTTGCATGCCAGTGCAGTGATTTTGCTCATCTTGGAGGAAAGCCGTTTAAGGGCTCCGAGTCAGTTCTTGAAGTCCAAGCTTGGTTTCGCACGTGCGAGCGTATCTTCTCTTGCATGGATCTTTCTGACCATGATAGAGTTCTTGTAACTTCTAGCTTATTACAAGAGCGTGCTCTTGATTGGTATGAGCTTCTTGTAGCCGAGATTGATGAGTCTACTCTTTCTTGGATTCAGTTTCAGGAGCGATTTGAGCTCAAGTTCGTTCCTGAATCTGAAAAAGTTTTATTGACCCGTCGCTTCCTTGAGTTGAAGCAAGGGAAATCTTCTGTTTCTGAGTATGTTGCATCATTCGAGGCTTTATCTAAGTATGGTCTTGAATTCATTAGCACTTCTTACAAGAATAATTTGAAGTTTGTTTCTGGTCTTAAGAAATATCTTAAGAAGTCTTTGTTGCTCTAGCTTAAGCTTTCTTTTGAGGAGTTGGTTGATTCTGCGTTTCATCCCGAGACCGTCGAGAAGGAGTGTGATAGTGATGTTGATGTTGAGGTTTCTAAGAACCCCAACAAGAAGCCGATTCCATTTCAGAAGAAGCCTTTTCCTTCTAAGAAGAGGAAGATTGGTGGTTCTAGTTCTCAGCCTCAGCCTTCTGGAACACCTTTCATTCGGAAGTATTTCAAATGTGGGTCTCCGGATCATATTATTCGAGCTTGTCCTAAGCCTCTCTTCTGCCGCTATTACAAGAAGGAAGGTCATCATGTTTCAGCTTGCCCTACTGTTCCGGCTGGTGCCAAGTCTAGGAAGCTTTATGCTGCTAAGGTTTCTAAAGGTCCTTTTCAGCCTAAAGGTATATCTCCATCTGTTTTGGAAGGTTCTATTTTATTTCATGACCACAGTATTCGAGTACTTTTCGATACGGGTGCTTCACATTCTTTCGTATCGAAGTAGCTCGTCGATGATTTATCTTTAGATGTTTCTTGTTTGGTTACTTCTTTAAGGATTGCGAATCCTATTAGGGGATCCGCGACCCTTAGTTTGCTTTGTGATGATGTTGAGATTGTTTGATGTGGCTTTTCTTTTCGTGCGAATGTGCACGTTATTTCTTGTCTGGAATTTGATATGATTTTGGGTATGGACTGGCTAGTGAGATATGATGCCAGGATTATATGTTTGGAGAGAATTTTATATCTTCGACATCCAGATTCGCCTACTCAGCTATCTCTTATTCTTCGGGGGTGGATAATTCCGAAATGGATTTATATTCTCTTGATTCACGAGATGATAATGACATATCTCGTATTCCTATTGCTTGTGACTTTTCTGATATTTTTTAACCTGTTTCGGGTTTGCCACCCAAGCGGGCAATTGAGTTCCGCATTGATCTCATTCTAGGCGTGCAGCTAGTTAGTCGTCCTCCCACGAGAATGTCTATAGGGGAAAATGAGGAACTCAAGAAGCAGCTTTTAGAGCTTAAGTCCAAGCAGTTGATTAAGTCCAGTTTTTCTCCGTGGGGATCCGCGGTTGTCTTTGTGAGGAAGTCCGATGGAACTCTTAGGCTTTGCATTGACTATCGCAAACTTAACGAGTTAACCATTAGGAATAGGTATCCATTACCTAGGATCGATGATATGTTCGATCTATTGAGTGGTGCTAAGGTCTTTTCTCAGCTAGACCTTGCCATAGGTTTTCATCAGTTACGAGTCGCGAAGGATAGCATTCCTCTTACCGCTTTCCGCACTCGTTATGATTCTTTTGACTGGCTCGTTATGCCGTTCGGTTTGACGAATGCTCCTGCTTTCTTTGTTGATCTCAGGAATCGGGTATTCCGGGAATATCTCGATAAGTTCGTCCTTGTGTTCATTGATGATATCCTTATTTATTCTAAGTCTGAAGCCGAGCATGCTAATCACTTGAGAATTTTCTTGAGTACTCTTCGTCATCATCAGCTTAGAGCCAAATTCTCCAAGTGCCACTTTTGGGAGAATAAGGTTAAGTTCTTAGGCCATGTTGTATCTTCCGATGGCATTTCTGTCGATCACTCAAAGATCGAAGCCATCCAGGATTGGAAGAGGCCTGAGAATGTGCATGAGATTCGTAGTTTCCTTGGATTGGCGGGTTATTACCGTCGGTTCATTAAGGATTTTTCCCATGTTGTGCTTCCTCTCACTTGCCATACTCGGAAAGGCATTCGTTTCGATTAGTCCGACAAGTGAAGCTTCCTTTGAGACATTGAAGGAACTTCTCACTAATGATCCTATTCTTGTGGTTCCCGAGGGGAATCATGATCTTGTTGTCTACACCGATGCTTGTGGTAGTGGTCTCGGTGTTGTTCTTATGCAGAAGGATCAGGTAGTTATTTATGCTTCTAGGCAACTACGTCCGTATGAAGTTCGCTATGCCACTCACGATCTTGAGTTAGCTGCCATTGTCTTTGCTTTGAAGATTTGGCGACACTATTTATTGGGCGAGCGCTTCATTCTCTGACTGATCATAAATCCTTGAAGTATTTGTTCACTCAGAAGGAACACAATATGAGACAACAACGTTGGCTCGATTTTCTTGCTTCCTTTGACTTTGATATCTAGTATACCCCTGGTAAGGGTAATCATGTTGCAGATGCGCTTAGTCGCAAACATTCGGCTGTTATTTCTATGATGCTTGCCGAATGGAATGTTCTTGACACTCTATCTTTTTGTGAAATTCGTGATCGAGGTTTAACTTCTGATTCTCCTATTCTATTGTTTAGTTTGGGAGCTCGACCTATTTTGTTGGATCCTATTGCCGATGCTCAGCGGCGTGATCCTTATTTGTTGCATCTTATTCAGCTTTGTGAGTCTGGATCCTGTGATGAGGCGTTGCAGGATTTCAGCATCGATTCTCATGGGTGTCTTCGTATGAAGAACCGTCTTTTTGTGCCTTCTGATTTTGCACTTAGTCATGACATTCTTGATGACTGTCACCATTCTAAGTATACCATTCATCCTGGTAGTAGTAAGATGTATGCCGATATGCATCGTCTTTATATTGGGAAGGCATGAAACGCGATGTGTTGAGTTATGTGAGTAATTGCATAACTTGTCAGCGTTTTAAGGCCGAACATCAGCGTCCTTCGGGTCTTCTTCAGCCTCTTGAGATTCCATTGTGGAAATGGGATCACATTTCTATGGATTTCGTTGACGGCCTACCTCGTTCGTGATCAAGTCATTCTAGCATTTGGGTTACTGTTGATCGCCTCTCTAAGTCTGCTCATTTTGTCCCTATTAAGTCTAATAGAACTGCTTCGCATTTGGCTAAGTTGTATGTTAAGGAAATCGTGAGACTTCACGGTGTTCCTAGTTCTATTGTGAGTGATCGTGATCCTTTATTCACGAGACATTTTTGGCAGAGTCTTCAGCAAGCTTTGGGAACAAAGCTTAATTTTAGTACAGCTTATCATCCGCAGTCTGACGGATAGTCTGAACGGGTGAATCGTATCTTGGAAGATCTTCTGCGTATTTGTATTTTTGATTTTGGTGGTAGCTGGGAAGATCATCTACCTCTTGTAGAGTTCTCCTACAACAATAGTTTTCAGTCTAGTATCGGTATGGCTCCTTTCGAAGCCCTATATGGAAGGCCATGTCGATCTCCTTCATGTTTGTTGGAATCTGGGGAGAAGCTTATTCTTGGTCCATATTTTGTTCGTGATTCTTTCGAGAAGATTGATCTTATCCGGTTGAGAATGAAAGAGGCTCAGAGTCGCCAGAAATCCTACGCGGATAGCCGTAGGAAACCTCTCGAGTTCTCGATTGGTGATCTTGTTTTTATTCGTGTTTCTCCTTTGAAAGGGATTATGCATTTCAGTACGACTGGGAAATTGTCTCCGCGCTTTATAGGACCATTTTCTATTACTGAACGTATTGTCCATGTGGCTTATAGAGTTTCACTTCCTGCTCATCTATCTGGCATTCATGACGTGTTTCACGTCTCGCAGCTTCGGAAGTGTCTTCGGGAGTCGGATTCTGTTATTACTTCTCCTGATTTGCTAGAGCTTGGGATCTCACCGGACTTATCAATTGTACAGCAACCTATTCGCGTACTTGACATGGAGGTGCGACACCTTCGGAACAAGGACGTGTCGCTCGTTAAAGTTCAATGGTCCGCTAGTCCCAATGACTGTACTTGGGAAACCAGAGAGTTTATTGAGCGATCTTATCCGGGTTTTCTATCTTTGCTTGGGAACGGTGAGTATATCTTTTCATCTCAAGCTTATTTTCTTTTCTTTTGAATGTTGTATGTATGTAGTTGTTACAAATATCGTCTCTAGGAATTGCGGGGACGCAATTTTTGTTTGGAGGGGAGATCTGTAACAACTCGCATACTTAACGATTTTATATTTAAATGTTTGATTTAAATATAGCGTCGTTAGTCGGATTTAGGTCCGAAATGTTACTTTCTGCAAATGGTCGAATTGGAACTCGAAACCACCTCCATTGGTTCCAAAATGGTGTTTGCGATCTTTTTAAGTATAAGCTTCGATATGTTTGGAGTTTGTGAATTTTTGCAACTTTTCTATTTGGGTTTTGGGTTTAGCCCATTTGTTAGTTTAAACCCCTAACTCAGCCCTCTCTTCATCCATTCACCCTCATTTCATTTCTTAGCTTAAGAAAACTGAAAATGGTGGAAGGGAAAGAGAAATAGAAATTTGCAAGCCCTAGTTCTTCTTTGTAACTTGAATTCTTGCTCCAAAAATCAAAGAGAAGACATAGGTAAGCTCCTCTTCATCTTCTCTATCTCTTTCTCTCTTCAATCTCAGAATTCCTAAACCTAAACTTAGGAAAATAAATGTTTTGATCTTAGATTGAAGCTAGTAGAGTAGAAGTGGAGATTAGTTGGTCTTCTCCTTGCAAATTGAACTCCTTCTTCTTTGTTTTTGGAATAAAGGTGAGTTTTGAACTCACATCTACTTCTTTTGATATCATTGATGTTAGGCATGAATTCCTAACAATTGCTCATATGTTCTTTTGCTTTTGATTTGGGTTGATTCGGTGAAATTGCCAAATTATGATTTTTGAAGCCAAATCTATGTAAAACCTTCTATGGTTGATGTTTATGTTGTTCGGAGTGTTTGGTTGTGTCGTTAAGGTTGGGTAGTCATTTGACGTAAGCCCATAATCAACACGCATCCGATTGCTTTCGATTTGTTTTGCCATAATGGCCCAGGTTCAGGAAATGCCTGAACATTGAGTTTCAGACGTCTGAAACTCCTATTTCAGACGTCTGAATAATGTTCTGGGGAAGTTTCTTATCCCCAAATTCAGACGTCTGAATTTATATTCCAGACGTCTGAAAGTGTTTAATTTCGACCAGAAAGGAAATAGGCCAAAATATGCATATTTCAGACGTCTGAAAATTTAGGTTCAGACGTCTGATTTCTCTTTTGAAAAAAAATTGAATTCCAGATTCAGACGTCTGAATCCCTTCTTTCAGACGTCTGAATATGCTGTTTTTGCCAAAATTGCATTGTTCGTTTAATTTTCCAAAATTGATCGATGTATATTGATTCCAATTAGTTGTTTATGCATATTTGACCTTGATGATTTCTTTTTGAATTTATTCACGGGTTTTATAAATGATTTCTTCAAATCGTATTAAAAGTTCGCTTCTCCGATTTATAAATTCTATTTAAAACACACGCACAATTTCGCATTTCGAGCGAAGTGGATGGGTGATTAAATGGTTGGACAAAACACGGACCATGAATCTGTGCGTTTATCTTTCCAATTAATTCCCGACCTATTCAATTGATCGTTTTAACCTTCGGGTTGGTTTACCGATGATATGAGGTGAACTTTGTACTTCTTTGAGTGTGAAATTAACTAACGGATAGTAAACCGTTTAGTGCGAACGAGTGGTTATGGGACTCACGTTACCACTTTTCGGATTCCTTTTTGATAATTATGACACATTCCGCCAGTTAGTGGTGTCCAGTACTGGGTCTCTGACCTTCACCACTACGGTTTGTTGCCTTCGGGTATGTGCCTTCGGGTTTGTACCTTCGGGTTTGTTTCCCTTTATTATCGCTTCCGATGTTGGTCGTTATGAGCCGCATGGGTGATATTGGGTTGCCGTTTAGTATCGCTTCTGATGTTGATCGTTATGAGCCGCATGGGTGATATTGGATTTGGATCTTCGGGCTCACGGATCCTTGTTTATACAGTACTGAGCTCGAGCAAATTTTCTGATGTTTCATTCATATGTATGTTCCCTTGGTATCGCCCTTCAGTGTTGGTCTTTTTGAGCCGCATAATGAGTAGCATTTACCTTGTGGAACTTGTATGCCTTATTGGTATTTGTTATTTGCCTTTATGGCTTGATTTGGGATATTTGTATCCTTTGTTTCTCTATGTTGCCGATGATATGAGGCTTGTTTTGTTATCATACGATTCATCTTTTGTTAGATGATCGTGTTATCTCCTTTAGAGATATTTGTTATACCTTGTAACCTTGCAGGTTAATTGTTGTTCAGTTTATCTAACTGATTTGTTTAGCTAGACTGACCCGTGTGTTTTATACTCGGGTCAGACCGATATGTTTCAGGTTAGGTGCTTTTGGACTTAGCCTATTTTGCCTCAGCATGCACTATTCAGCTTGTTCCTTCTTGTCAAAGCTTTTTGCATAGTCCTTTTTATTGTAACTCTGATATATGTATCCTTTTGACTCGTCTGTATATTGTGGTTTGCTATACCACTTGACATGTATTATTTTGTAAACTCTGTTATGTATTAATATATGTGTATATGATGATCTATTGTTCTGTGATGTATATTACATTTGAGTTTGTTAACGTGAAAATCAGACGCTAACACCCTGGTGTAAATTGAAGTTGAGCGAAAGCACCACCCGTGAACACGGGAACTAAAACAAGTAGAAAAAATCACAAACAAAGCAGAAAAGACAACAGTTTTTATAGTGGTTCGGCTTAAGGTAAGCCTACATCCACTTTAATTCTCTTTATTGCTGAACCAATTACAACTTTACAACAATCTTCAATTACAATTCTGACGAGACAAACAACTAGAACTTTGGTAGAGAAGAATTCTTCGAATCCATGTAGATTGCGTTAGATTTTGCCTTGAAGTTAGTTGAGATGCCTTTCGAACTTGAAGTGTCGGGTGAGTTGAGAATTCAGCAGAGTACTGGCGCTTGAAGTGATTGGCCAAAAGTCCCCTTCATGTTTGAGGTAGGTCGGTATTTATAGAAAAAAAAATCTTCACTTTGGATCGTAAGTCGTGTTCGACTCATGGTAACCCGTGGCCGAGTTAAGTTGGGTCGGGGGCGACTCAGCTGGTAGAATTCATGCTTGGTGTCAGAGCGCCTTCGGTCTTCTGGATATAGCGCAAGTCCTAACTCGTTCACGAGTTAGGAGATCATGGTTGACTTATCTAACTAAGCCCTTGGTTCCTCAATGGTACACTTCTTCAGAATTACAAGTCATGAGTCGCTCACGAGTCAACTCTCTTACATAAGCATTGTGATTGCGGGCTACGACTCAGTGGTTTTAGGTTGTAGGTGAGTCATGCTGAGTCGTGAGTCGTGAGTCGCTTCCTTGAGTCGCTGACGACTCAAGGTAGGTCGTAGGTTGCACGATTCTGTGACTCGCGCAACTCCTCAATTTGTTGAGTCGGTAACTCATTGAGTCGGCCTGTCTCATAAACCGTTAACCTCTTGAGTCATTCCGCTTCTCTTAAGCCGCCTTGAATTCTAATTCGCCAACTTGTTGAGTCGCTTCTACCTTTAAGTCGTTAATTACCTTGAGTCGTAGACCCATTGAGTCGGTAAGAACCTTAAGTGGTGATCCATCCCTTCTTTCTTAAACCATTAAGTCGTAGACTCCTATATGACGTAAGTTGTTCATTTCCGTAAGATGTTGACTGCTTTCGGTCGACCAATCCCTGACTCGTTAAGTCGTGTAACTCCCTTGAGTCGTTAACTTGTTAAGTCGGTTACTTATTGAATCGGACCACTCCTTAAGTCGCTCTGCTTCTTTAAGTTTTGAGTCGTCTCAGTTCTTAACTCGTTGTCCAAACGGGGTTAACATTTGCCCCTCGAAGTGCACGCCTAAGTCGTAGGACGCGTGCTTCGATCTTCTTAGCTCGTGTCCTGATGGGTTGTTAGGTCGCGAAGGACTTAAGAAAGAGACTAGTTCGGCTGATGCCGATTCGTATTCCATCGCTCCAGTGTATAAATGGCTTAAGTCGCCCCTTCTTCTTCACCTTCTTACTTCAGCGTTTATTTCCGCCATTAACAATCTTCGAAGCTTTCAAAGACGAACTCAACCAGTTTACCCCATCATCAATCAAATTTCTTTGATCTTCGTCGTCACACTACGTAAGTAAGCTTATTGCCCGCTCAATTTCACAACTGTCGTTATCCCTCGATCATGGAGTTGGACTTCTCGTTTTCTAACCCCAATCCAAATCCTCGCACCATGCTTCATTTCGAGTCACGCTATGATTGGTTTTTGACAAGCTTGGAGCGGTTTGATTTGAGTTTGTAGACGATTTTCAAGGAGGAGACGATGGGTTTTTATATTTCGAGTCAGTTGATCGATGAATTTAGAGGAGATGAGATTGTCTTGTATGGCTTATCGGGTTAGGAGATAGGAGGATAACGGGTTAAGGTTTAGGAGGATAATGGGTTAGGAGTTCTGAGAAGGGGTTGGTCGGTTGGAGGAAACATGACGTTAACTTGGACGTGATTCAGTAATTTTGAGCGCCATAATTTCGAGCGATTCAATAACCTTCGCGACTTAATTATTGACCGACTTACCAACCTTCACGACATAAGTCTTAAGTCATAGCCGGGATAGGACTTGAGGAATTTCACGTTGCTTCGGACGGAAGCCTTTTCTATTTTTCATGGTTAACGACTTAGAGCACTGCGACTTAAGACACTAACAATTCAAGATTGAAACGACCTAACTTAACTCGCCTCGTAATCCTTAGGTCGTGGACGAGTTAGCCAGATAACCAATGATTTGATTTAACCCATAGGAAGAATTTCTTAAGTCGTTGCCAACACTTAAGTCGTCACCGAGTCAACACTTAAGTCGTCGCCGTTGACAATTTTGCTTGAACCTTGAACTTTAACTTGATTTGCTGAAATAAACTGCCTGAGTGCTGAATTGTTTGGACTCTAACTTGTTAAACTTTATTGCATTTTTTCCACAGGTCACTCTTGCAAGCTATTAACCTGTCTAATACAACATTTACAGAAAATTGGGACGAATATACTGCCACTGACCGCCCACATCAAATGACAGATTAGTTAATAACAATTAATCAACTTGAACAGATTGTGTGAACGAAGTGCTTTAAAACAACGAATTCAGGCAAAGTATCAAGGCAACATTAAGATAGTCAACTAAACTCTCCTGTTTTCATTAACACTGTGCTTGAACTTCAAATTAACAAGTCCTGAAATTTGATAATCGATCAATTGTCGACGAACTTAACTCCAGTTATATTTACTTGTTTATTTTTATTAGTTTTGCACAACACTTCACACTTTTAGGAAACGTGCACCTTCAAATTTGAATATCCAGTTGCTTATGTAGAATGGTCTCACATCAGGAAGAAGTAACGGAACAGATTGGAGAAGCTCTTCCAATAGCTGCTCCACTGACTACTCCACCGGAAAGAATCTCAACTTCCTTGAACTACCGGACGTTTAGCTTATTGCGCGCTCAATTTGGCATCGTTGAAACGGATGCTATATTGCCCGGGCGAAATGATTTTGTCGATAGACCTCCCCGTGGTTTCGTCGCTGTCAACCGCCAAATGTGCTTGTGCGGTGCTATTCCTCCCTTCAACGAGTTTCTTCAGCAATTTCTACTTCGATTGACCATCTCTCCGTTTCAACTACACCCCATGGTTACGCCATTCTGATGGGGTTGTGTGTTTTATTCATGAGAACCCTGGGTCGGCTACCGAGCTTCGGAGAAATTTGTTACTTATGTTCCTTCACCAAGACTAAAGACCATCCCTCCATTGTCGTCATAAGGAGTGCTAGGAATCGCAAACTCGAGACTGACCTTCCCGAAAGTGCTCATGGATTTTTAAATCAGTTTTTCTTTATTCGCTACCCCCCAGGGTATTATGCCATTCGGAGAGTAGGAAGTAAGATTACCTGCTTCTATTTTCCATTCCCGAGCTTTTCGAATTTCGAGTTGTTAATCGTTAATTTCACTCTTTCCTTTTTCTGCATTTCCTCCCCCTTCTAGAGATCCAGGCCATAAGCAAGTTTTTGAGAGACTGAGTGCCGTGGCCGCGGAAGAGAGAAGTGTAAAATTTTTGTTGAGGGATGAATTTTTGCATC
This sequence comes from Allium cepa, assembly GCA_030765085.1. Classification (NCBI taxonomy): domain Eukaryota; kingdom Viridiplantae; phylum Streptophyta; class Magnoliopsida; order Asparagales; family Amaryllidaceae; genus Allium; species Allium cepa. The sequence goes on along the minus strand of CM060937.1, from coordinate 789,104,696 downwards.
AATACGGGCTTTTGCATGCCTCTCACTCTACACACCCTCATGAAGTCCCAGACTCCCCAAACCAAACACTGGATGCCCTAGTTTTTACCGATGCACCCATACCGAAAGAACTGCCTCTGAGGCTTCTCTAGTGAAGTGCTCCACTTCTGTTGATGTCGTGGGGTCATCAGGCAAACTTCCCCCGGCCACTGAAGAAAGAGAGCTTCAGGAATCTCCTCCTCATTCGAAGAAGTCTGGTGACGAAGAAGCTGGGAAAACAAGCCCCGTCAAACAGAGTGGAGATGACACTTTCGAAGGGTTGAGCGACCTGTTTGTCACTTCACAGGAGCTCTTTAAAGACGTCCCCGTCACCACCAGGGTTTCTTCTTCAGTAGCTCTTTAAAGACTCAAGAGTTGACGCTAACTACTACACCCACAACTACTCCACAATTAAAGAGTGGTTCGTAGTTTGCTGCGCGTAGTTTGCACATCACACACACTTAGAATCTTTCGGCACTTTTATGCTTCTGACTCTTTGTACTTTGAAGACTTCTAAAACTTATCTCTTTTTATTTAAGATCCTCCGATAGGACGCAGTAGATCCTACTATGATGACTTCCAGTGCTACGGGAGGCGTAGCCAATATGATTATAGACGCTACCTCCCCTCTTATAGAGAATCCGATGAAGAGAGAGCTGCCCGAAAGGCTCAGGAGAGGAGGGCGCAAGAAGAGCGTTCTGAGCGAAAAGAGGGGGAGGAGCGCCACGATTCTTCCCATAAAGGCGACGATTCCCATAAGAGAAAATCCCACGATGACCGGGGAAAAAGTCATATGGTTGAGGAATTAAGGAAACGTGCCCGACACGGTGAGAAGCATACTTCTACATCTCCTAAAAAGATCACTGCCCCTGTCTCGCTTGACATTCCTTCCGGCTCTCCTGCTCTCGGGAAGACAGACATCCAATCAATATTTAGCAGGCCAAAATTCCAAGTTGGATCGGGCCCAGCCACTTTGCAAAGCCGGTTTCCACAGTGGTGCCTAAAGGCAGTGCGGTTCGATCTTGACTTGGTCCCTATCGACAAGCCTGCCATGCTACGAAATCTCGAGGCCGTCAAGCTTGATATTGAAAGGATGTCAAACTGGCAAAAGCTTGTAGACAAGCTTCAAAGGGTCAACCGTGCAAATATAGAGGCCATGCTTACTATGGAGAACGATAAAGCCGAATGGAAGAAGGTTCTCGAGCAGCACGATACCGAAATGAGGAGCATCACTACTTACAATGAAGAGCTTGAAGCAAAAGTTGAGGAACTAAAACAAGAGCTTGCTACTTATTCTACCACATATACTCAAAAAGAAGAAGTATTTCAGAAGCAAGTTCGCGATGCTCACGCGGCTCAGCGACATGCCGAGGCACAACTTGAAGCTGAGTAGAAAACAGTAGGAATGTATCGTGTTAAGGTTACAGGACTACAGGAGAAAGTCAGCTCTCAGGAGGCAGAAATTCAAATGCTTAAGCTTCAACTTTCCAAAGATGAAAGAGAGCGTGATGAGGCCGTTGCCGGCAAAATTGCAGCTGAAGAATCTCATGAGGCAACGAAGACCAACATCAGCTCAACATTATTTGACTTCTACCTGCATAGCGTCTTGGGGCGCGGTAGCCTCGCCTTTCTAGGCCCCAAGTACGAAATTACTCTGGCTGAGGTATGGGAGGCCGCACTTGATATGCTCGATGCTAAAGGTGCTGGCTACGTCGAACCAGCTCTTGAGGAGCATTATTTTTATGACGATGCTCGCGCCGCTCTCGCGAAGGGAACGGAACAACTTGCAAAATTAAGGGCCGAAATAGCGGTGGGGGAACATTCAGGAAAAACTCTCTTAACTGCTCCGATTCAGCCTTCTCCTTCGGCCGAGATCGATATCATCGGTTCCAGTTCCCATTCTCCATCCCCTACTAAAGTTACCACCGAGATCACAAGTATACAGGGTGGAGATGAAGGTGACGAGAGTGCCGAGGCACAGGCTTATGAGGTTGATGTCAGGAAACAGACTTCTCCAGGTAACTCTACTGTTAATCTTGCCCAAGTAGACTGCTCAACTGTTTCTTACGATCTTGATGAGCTTCTTGACTATTTTCTGAACCTCAGCGAGCCTTTATCTCATCTCTTTACTGACTTTAACTTCTTTTCTTCTGTAGAGAAGGTACCGAACATTGTTCAAGCTTCTCCTCCTCCAATTATTCCTCCTTCGGTTCTCCAAGTCACTCCTCCATCCTCCTCTCAACCCGGGTCACAAGAGGAGCAAATAGAAGCTCTTCACGGCTTAGATGATCCTGTTGCTTCTCAAGATCCGAGAGGAGAAGAAACTGAAGGAAGCGAGAAGACCCCAGAACCAACTGGCTCCGATCATGAACCGTTAGCTAAACTTTTTTCTCCAGGGAGTGGGTCTTCCTCCAAGAAGAGAGGAAAGCAGGGTGTCTCCAAGAAGAAGAAGGAATCTTCAACTGGCGAAGAAAAAACGGAAGAAAGTCCGACTGAGCCCCTTTCTCCTTCATCCCCTACTCTTACAAGCCGGCCTAAGAAGTTGGTTATCCGGCCAAGTGCGGGCTCAAAAGGTGGACGGAAGAAGAAATGATGGCTCTGGTTCTGTGGCTTTCATATCGCTTTTTGCTTTTTGCATGTATTGACCGGAGATTGTGCGGGTACCGGCCCCCGCTTTTCTTTTACTTTTTACTTTGAAACCTGTATCTGTAAAAAAATTTAACAGTGTTGAATAAAATGATTCTTTTTCTTTGTACAAACTTATGTCTGTATCTGAGAATGCATTTATTATTCATTTTTGTACAAGTCTCTTTATATGATATTGCAGTGAGCTTGTGGTATGTTGTTTGAGCGTAATTCTACCAATATAGTTACACCATGTTGTATGTAGCTATACCATGTTGCCCCTATACCATAAGCTTATTGTAATATCTTGTATTTTTAGGGGACTTGTACTCTTATTTTCTGGAGAATAATTATTCCATACTTGGAGGAATATTATCTTGTTAAAAATAGAGCACAACTCCCTCTGTATAAGTTTTTACGCTTCATCCTTCGAAGATATCACTTTTTCTTTTGTGCATATACACGTTTTGCCAAGTGAATTCTTCTACGTGGTAAAGCGGGCATCTAAAGGGTACTTTAACTTCTTTTTGAGGAAGAGCATTTTCCAAAATAGGTGGATCATTCTTCCTTCGAGAGTTAAAGTGCATTTAAAAATGGCTTCCTCTTTTTTTTTTTTTTTTTAGGCCACAGTAAAGGGCTTTTTGATTTTTGCTTCTTTGAAAAGTTGCACCTCTGAGGAAGGCTTTTTCACGTTTCAACACTTGGAAGTTTTATTTCAATCTCGGTGAAACGTGTGCCTCCGAAGAGTTGTGCCTCCGAGCAGGGCTTTTTTCACGTTTCAATACTTGGAAGTTCTATTTCAATCTTGGTGAAACGTATGCCTCCGAAGAGGCCTTTCTGTTTGATTGTGCCTCCGGGAGGAGGTCTTTTAATTTCTGCCTCTGGGAAGAGGTCTTTTTGTTTTGTTGTGCCTCTGGGAAGAGGTCTTTTTTTTTCTGCCCCTTGGGAGAGGCTTTTACTTTTCCCTGTTCGCTGGGAAGCGGGCCTCCGAAGAGGGCTTTTCACATTTCATTTCATGGGAGTGTATCGATCGATGATGAAATGTGTGCCTCTGAGCTGGGTTACTGCTTGGAAGTTTGGAGTTTCTTTCTCTCGGTTGGACGGATTCACGGGAGTGTATCGACCGATCATTCCGCAACTTTGTATCGAGAAAGATCTCTCTTTTTCTGGTTGGCCCGCTCGAAGTCTTTTAGCATTTCAACTGTGGTGAAATGGGCCTCCGGAGAGGCTTTTCACGTTTCAACACTAAGAAGTTTTATTTCAATCTCGGTGAAACGTGTACCTCTGAGTAGGGCTTTTGCCTGGAAGTTTGGAGTTTCTTTCTCTCGGTTGGACGGATTCACGGGAGTGTATCGACCGATCATTCCGCAACTTTGTAACGAGAAAGATCTCTCTTTTTCTGGCTAGGCCCGCTCGAGGTCTTTATCCTCCGAAGAGTTGTGCCTCCGAAGAGGGCTTGTGCCTCCGAAGAGGGCTTGTGCCTCTGAAGGGGTCTTTTACTGATTGATGCTTGCTCGCCCATGTCTCTTTGCCATCGATTCATGTTAGCGATCCCGTTGTCTTTTTGCAAGTGTTTTCACTTTCTAGTTACCAATAATTTTCCTTATCCGAAGAAATATACTTCATAGTTAAGTGAGTTGGTGGTGGTAGACACAGTTTATTTAACTGGCTGTTTTTTTGTCCAAACATTTGCAGTTAGTTAGAAATGGTCCACTTCCATCCACATTGCCAACTTTTGATTGAAGCACTTCTTTTGTAGGATTTGAGTATGGAAATTTTGAGTGGTTTAGTGTTTGTTTGCTGAGTGATGTCGGGGATTGCTTGGTCTTGCGATGGGTAAGCTTTGCTTTTATGACCTGCATTGTTAAATCGACATTTTAATGACACAATTAATGTATTTTATATGTCGAAATAAAATGAAGCAGTTTATAATAGTAGAGAACACAAGATTTATAGTGGTTCGGCCAAAAGTTGGGCCTACATCCACTTTATAGCTTTTCATTATTTACTTGCTTTACAACTGCTTTCAATACAAGAATCATATATTTGCAATTCTTTTACAACATTTCAGCAAAGCTTTTAAGTAAAATAAGGACGCAAATGATTGCTATTCCAAGCTCTTGGGATTGGTTCTCCTTCGACAGTTGTGTGTTTGAATATGCCGTCAAGAAGCTTCATGCCTATAACATATGGCCCTTCCCAGTTTGGTGCAAACACACCTGTAGCTGTCATGATTCTTTTCAGAACTAGGTCCCCAACTTCAAAGTTGCGCTGACGAACTTTGGAATTGAAGTGCCTGGCTATTCTTTGTTGATGAGCTGCTATTCTAAGTCTAGCCTCTTCTCTTCTTTCATCAAGGAGGTCAAGTGCTTCCAGTTGCAGTTTTTCATTCTCATCTTGATCAAAATGGATCCTTCTGTGTGAGGGAACTTCAGTTTCCACTGGAATCATTGCTTCTGATCCATATGCTAATGAAAATGGAGTATGCCCGATCGCAGTTTTGTGGGTGGTTCTGTATGCCCATAGTGCAAGCGGTAACTTGTCAACCCAACCACTTTTCGCTTTTTCCAGCTGCTTTTTGATGGTTGATTTGATGATTTTTTTTACTGCTTCCACTTGCCCGTTTGCCTGCGGATGAGCCACTGCTGAGAAGCTTTTTCGGATTTTGAATCATTTGCAAAAATCTTGGAATTCCTCACTTTCAAACTGAGTACCATTGTCTGTGATTATCTTCTGAGGCACACCATACCTGCAAATGATAATTTTAGTCACAAAACTTATCATTTTCTTAGAGGTGATAGTGGCCAACGGTTCGGCCTCAGCCCATTTAGTAAAATAATCAACAGCAACGATAGCATATTTAATCCCTGATTTGGCAGTTGGCAAAGGCCCAATGAGATCTATTCCCCATATGGCAAACGGCCACGGACTGACCATTTGCGTTAGCTCAGTGGAAGGTGCTCTAGGAATTTTAGCGAATCTTTGGCATTTATCACACTTTCGGGAATACTTAGCAGCATCCTAATTAATTTCTGGCCAAAAGTATCCATAACGGAGGATTTTCTTTGCTAAAGTTTGACCACCTGTATGATCTCCACATTCCCCTCCATGTACTTCAGTTAGAATCGTCTTAGCTTCTTCCTTTGTCACACATCGGAGAAATGGCATTGAAAATCCTCGTCTGTACAAACGACCATCTTGAACTATATACCTGGAAGCTTTCCTCATCAGCTTTTGTCGTTCTTTTGAATTTTCTGGCAAAGAACCATTGAGTAGATATTCAAGTATCGGAGTCATCCATGATTCTTGCTTTTGTGATATGTTCATAATCCAATCAACATCCATTTCATCTGTGCTTGGAGCTGACAAGACTTCAACGGGAACTAACCCCAACAATTGAGCTTCACCAGTACTCGAATACTTTGCGAGAGAATCCGCCTTCATATTTTCTTCTCGGGGAATATGGTTTATTGAATAACGGTCAAAATCTTGAAGGCGCTCCTAGGCCTTTGACAAATAGGCTGGTAAATTTCCTCCTTTAACTTGAAATTCCTTCTTGACTTGACAAACAATAAGTTGAGAATCACTGAAGATTTGTAATGCCTTGATGTTTAGTTCTTTAGCGATCCTTAAACCAGCAATGAGAGCTTCATATTCAGCTTCATTGTTTGTCGAAGGGAATTCTAGTCTCAGCGCAAACATAGCGATCGCCCTTCTGGGGTTTCAAGGACAACCCCTGCTCCGGAACAGTAATCATTCCTTGCGCCATCGACATACAATTTCCACTGGATTGGGATGCTACGAATGACTTCTTCCTCACTATCACCTTTATCCGTACATTCTGCGATGAAATCTGCTAAAGCTTGTCCATTGATTGCTTTCCGGGGATGATAAGCGATGCCATACTGGCTGAGTTCGATATTCCATTTCAAAAGACAGCCCGAAGTCTCAAGACGGAATAGGACTTGCTTTAGAGGCTGATCAGTGAGGACTTTGATGGGATGAGCTTGAAAATTAGGCCTCAATTTTCTTAATGCGATCAACAAACAATAGGTGAGCTTTTCTAATCTTGAATAGTTTATCTCTGCCCCAGTGAACCTTTTGCTGATATAATAGACTAGGCGTTGAATCCTTGCATCTTCCCGTACCAACACTGCACTGAAAGCATGAGACGAAATTGCCAAATATATGAAGAGATCTTCACCACTATCAGGCTTTGAAAGTATCGGAGGCACTTCCATATGACGAATCAATTCATCAAATGCTTTCTGACTTTCAGGAGTCCACTCAAAGTTTTTCTTTCCTTTCTTCAGAGCATCAAAGAATGGAATGCATTTGTCAGTAGCTTTGGAAATGAACCTACTCAAAGCAGCAACCTTTCCATTTAGACTTTGCAATTCCTTCTTCGTTCTAGGAGCCTTGACCTCTCTCAGGGAAGTGATTTGAGCTGGATTGGCTTCAATGCCCCTAGCGCTCACAATGAAACCCAAAAACTTTCCGGACTCCACTCCAGATTAACATTTCAGGTGATTAAGATTCATTCTATAATTTCGGAGTACTGCAAACATCTCTGCCAAGTGATCCATGTGGTCCACTGCTTTCTTAGACTTTACTAGCATATCATCAACATAGACTTCCATTGTCTTTCCAATCTGTGGTTTAAACATGGCATTAACAAGCCTCTGGTAAGTTTCCCCTGCATTCTTGAGTCCGAAAGGCATGACCTTGTAGCAGTAGAGTCCAACATATGTGATGAAGCTTGTATCCTCTTGATCCGGCTCATGCATCATAATCTGGTTATATCCGGAGTATGCATCCATGAAAGATAACAATTCATGTCCCGCTGTCCCATCCACCAACTGATCGATCCTGGGCAGCGGGAAACAGTCTTTGGGGCAGGCTTTGTTCAGATCTGAAAAATCAATGCACACTCTCCACTTTCCGTTAGCTTTCTTAACCAGCACTGTATTTGAGACCCAATTTGGATAAGTAGATTCTCTAATGAACCCGTTCTCCATGAGCCGATCCACTTCTTCTTTTAACGCCGCCGTTCTCTCAGGACCCTGAGTCCTCTTCTGCTTCATAGGTGTAAACATTGGATCAATATTTAGAGTATGTATTGCGATCTCTGTGGATATTTCGCACATGTCAGTATGAGTCCAAGCGAATACATCCAAATTAGCCTTCAAAAATGAAATCAAAACATTCTGAACTGTCGGATTGAGTTGTGAACCCACATTAAGCACTTTGTTTGGGTCCTTTGGGTCAACAGGCACCGGTACTGTTACCTCTACTGGTACCACTCTATTCTCCCCTGCACTGGCTTTCCTTGGATCCATCTCTCTTCGTGCCCCGCTACATTCACCAGTGCAGGGTCCACCCTGTAATTGCTACAAGGTTGGTTCTTTGATGCGGACTGGAATCGCCGCACCTTTTCCCATCTCTCTCTTCCTGGATTCTCGAAATTCTGCAAAATAACATTCTCGCCCCACATCTTGGTCTCCCTTAACCACACCAACTCCGTTATCTGTGGGGAATTTTAGAGTCAAGCACCGTGGAGCAAGAACAACTTTGAATGCAGCAAGAGTTGGCCGGCCCAAAAAGGCATTGTAGGCAGAGAATTCTTCAACAATTATAAAGGTTTGCTTTCGAGCCACCTTCCTCAGTCCCTTTCCGAGTTCTATAAACAAATCTATGGTCCCAATTGGCTGTTTGGGTTCTCCAACAAACCCAGCAATCTTAAGTGATGAAGCTTGAACGTCAGCCATTGGAATTTTCATTTGATCAAAGGTCTTCTTGAAGAGGATGTTGCATGAGGCTCCACAATCAACCAGAACTCTTCTTACAGTTGCCGGCCCAATACCAGCGGATATGACCAAAGGATCTATGGTCGGAGCTTCGATACCCAAAGAGTCCCTGGCACTGAACACAATATCATCTGTGAAAGTCTTTTGTTGCTTTAAAGGCGCATCATTCTCTAAAACAAAAACATTCTCTTCAGCTGGAACATGCTTCAATGCCCAGGCATACCTTTCCATCTCGCCCCGGCTTTTGCCTGCTGCATGAGGTCCTCCAGTTATTATATTGATGACAGGCCTTTCCGATTCATTTTCTACGGCCTTCTCACTTGAGCAAGGATGGTGAGTGGGAACTTGCTGTTCTTGAGTTGACGAAGCTGAGGCATTTCTGTTCTTTTTCACATACTGCCGGAGCTCGTTTTCCTTTAAGAGTTGTTCAATTACCTCTTTCAATTGGCGGCATTCGTTGGTGTCATGGTCGGGCTGGTTGTGGAAACGACAGTACCTTCCACTTTTTTCCATTTTAACCGCAACTCTCGTTTTAGGTGGTGCCAGATACTTGACATCATCTTTAGTTGCAAAGTAGATGTTTTCAGGGGTATCGGTCAAGGGTGTGAAATTGAAAGAACGACCTTTCTTAGCGTCTCCCTGTTTCTTTCCACCATCGTTTCCTCTTTTCTGAGTGTTTGGCTCTTTTTTGTTCGTAGCAGCACCATTGTTCCCGGCTTGCCCTGATACCACCTTAGCCGGTGCTTGGAGGCTCTCCAAACGCATGAATTCATCCGCTTTCTTGTAGAATTTGTCAAGTGAGTTTGATTCTTTCATTTTCAACCATTTTCCAAATTCGCTTGACTTGTCAATTGCCCTCATCAAGTATGTCAAGACCATGCGTGGCTCAACATTATCTACCTCGGCCGATGCTATGTTAAAGCGATTCAAGAACGACCTGATAGATTCCCACGGATTTTGCTCTAGACTTGACAGCGACATTATGTCCTTTTCTTTAGAAGCATGCAATCGAAATTGCTCCTTGAATTTCCTGGTCAAATCGGAGAATTGATCGATGGACCTGACCGGCAGCTTTGTAAACCATAATAGAGCTACACCTTCAAGATAAACCGGGAAGTATCGGCATTTAATTTCATCAGACGCCCTGGCACCAGTCATGTGCCAGTCGTATTTGTACAGAAACTCGTTAGGATCACTCGTCCCCTTGTAAGCCGAAATAGTAGGGGGAACGAATTTCCTTGGGAACTCTGCCTTCAAGATCCTTTCAGTAAATGGAGTTTTGCTTGGAGCAAATCCCCACTCTTTCTCGTCTTCATCTCTTCGCATGCTTTCCTTCATGATTTGACGAACCATACCCGAAAAATACTCTTCATCATTTAGAGGCTCTGGAGGACATGCATCAGCCACTCTCTCTGAATTCTGCCTTGACAATCGTTCACGAAGGGTCGGCTGCGGCCCTGACCCTCCAGCTTGAAGAGGAGTCCTTTCTACAGGGTCTGCGGCTCTTTGAGAAATGTTCCCTTCAACATCTTGAACTCCCACAGTAGGGTTCCCATCATTATTACTCGGTTGACGGTTTGCCCCAAGCAGATCATTCAGCTTACTCAAGATCAGGGCATTCTGGGCCTCCAACTGTGTGTTCTGATCGTTCAATTGTTGATTCAGCCCCAAAACCATGACATCCAACTCTGCTCGAGTAACTCCAACAGTTGGAGCTGCTTGTCTTGAAGGAGGAGAGGTAGCAGTATTCTCTTGAACATTATCGGATCTTACAGAACTTCGTTTTCTCCCAGGAGCCATTATTTCCAACAAACTTCTGGTTTTAAAAGAAATCCTTTCAACAATACTTTGCGGAGCAATAGTGGAAGTTTCCTGAGTTCAATTCTCAGTGAAAGCACCAAAAATGTTAACGTGAAAATCAGACGCTAACACCCCGTTGTAAATTGAAGTTGAGCGAAAGCACCACCCGTGAACACAGGAACTAAAACAAGTAGAAAAAATCACAAACAAAGCAGAAAAGACAACAGTTTTTATAGTGGTTCGGCTTAAGGTAAGCCTACGTCCACTTTAATTCTCTTTATTGCTGAACTAATTACAACTTTACAACAATCTTCAATTACAATTCTGACGAGACAAACAACTAGAACTTTGGTAGAGAAGAATTCTTCGAATCCATGTAGATTGCGTTATATTTTCCCTTGAAGTTAGTTGAGATGCCTTTCGAACTTGAAGTGTCGGGTGAGTTGAGAATTCAGCAGAGTATTGGCGCTTGAAGTGATTGGAAAAAAGTCCCCTTCATGTTTGAGGAAGGTCGGTATTTATAGAAAAAAAATATCTTCCCTTTGGATCGTAAGTCGTGTTCGACTCATGGTAACCCGTGGCCGAGTTAAGTTGGGTCGTGGGCAACTCAGCTGGTAAAATTCGTGCTTGGTGTCAGAGCGCCTTCGGTCTTCCGGATATAGCGCAAGTCCTAACTCGTTCACGAGTTAAGAGATCATGGCCGACTTATCTGACTAAGCCCTTGGTTCCTCAATGGTTCACTTCTTTAGAATTCGCTCACGAGTCAACTCTCTTACATAAGCATTGTGATTGCGGGCTACGACTCAGTGGTTTTAGGTTGTGGGTGAGTCATGCTGAGTTGTGAGTCGTGAGTCGCTTCCTTGAGCCGCTGACGACTCAAGGTAGGTCGTAGGTTGCACGATTCTGTGACTCGCGCAACTCCTTAATTTGTTGAGTTGGTAACTCATTGAGTCGGCCTGTCTCATAAACCGTTAACCTCTTGAGTCGTTCCGCTTCTCTTAAGCCGCCTTGAATTCTAACTCGCCTGCTTGTTGAGTCGCTTCTACCTTTAAGTCGTGAATTACCTTGAGTCGTAGACCCATTGAGTCGGTAAGAACCTTAAGTCGTGATCCATCCCTTCTTTCTTAAACCGTTAAGTCGTAGACTCCTATATGTCGTAAGTTGTTCACTTGCGTAAGTTGTTGACTCCTTTAGGTCGACCAATCCCTGACTCGTTAAGTCGTGTAACTCCCTTGAGTCGTTAACTTGTTAAGTCGCTTACTTATTGAATCGGACCACTCCTTAAGTCGCGCTGCTTCTTTAAGTCGTGAGTCGTCTCAGTTCTTAACTCATTGTCCAAACGGGGTTAACAGAGTTGTTATATTCTGTTCTGATAGATCCAACCACCTATGGTTTTGTTTTAAGTATTCATTGGGTATGTCGACCTTATTGGTATGTTTATTGTCAATGTATTCAATAGATAGTTAGAGCAAAGCTATAGATGGTCGCTCCCAACCAGCCTTATTCTCTGTGTTAGTTGACGGCTTTACCCCATAGTGTCCTTGCCTAGCGTGGGCATAGAGGTGGGGCATCACACCAGCCTTCGACCAGTGTCCTCCCTTCCTTCCCTCTTTATCCGAGCCCCTCTGTTAAATGGTAAGTGAAATATTAAGTATCACATACCTGTAAAGTTTAAAATTTTATAATTTAAACTTTTATAATATTCATGGGTTATAGATCTATATATATATATATATATATATATATATATATATATATATATATATATATATATATGTTGCTGAAAATTGTGGTAATATGTGAAAGGAATATGCTTGGTTTCAATCTCTATGTTAGTAGGCTTTTCTTATAAACTGCATTCGACTTCTATTTACATTTTTATTTTGTGTAAGTCTTTAAATACATTTATATAAGATTTTAGAATATGCAGTGATGTAATATAGTACAAGCTGTGCATAGTTTATGATGTAAGCTTATAACAATACTAGTATATGCGTATATGCCTTTATTTATGTTAAGTTATATTTATTAGTTATATATATATATATGTTATGGGTTGTACGTATACGAAAATTTATTAGTTATAGGTTAAAGCTGGCATGTTTAAAAGTTAACATCTTTTGTTTGTTGAATGAAATAATATGTATTGGTTAAATAAAAAAAATTTGGTATATAAAGTTTTCTCATGTTATATATGACTTTTTTTGGGTTTACTGTTTACATATTATTTATATCTATAAGTTCTGAAAGAATTGCTTGCTTGCGTTGTGGTGGGCAATGCTCGGAGCACTGTTGTTTGCTTCATTTACGCGTTAACATGTGTTCATATTTATGTTTCAAGGAACTCTCAACCACATTTCCTTTATGCATTAAAGAAATTAGAGAATATTTATATCTATAAGTAGTCGTAAGGATTTTCAAACAAACGTATGAGACATAAATTTTAGCATTTATTTAAATATGAATACTTACAATGATGTTGATGAAAGGAATTTCGAATTTAATGTTGGTTTTGGGTATCTTGTTCCAGTATGTGTTGAAATCAAATATTAACCTTATAAAAAAAACTGTACGTTTTGATTTGACTTTTAAATACACATATTTAAGTATGCAAGTTATTGCGTTAAAGTCTTCTTTTTTTTATACAAGGTTTTGGTTCTAAGTGTTATAATGTAGGTCTCATATATTTACAAAAGAAATTATAGAGTATAATCGGTGTTATTTATAACCAATTCTGACCATAAAAAAAATATTTATAAATTATATTCTGGGTGATATTAAAAGTGTATATATATAGTTATTTAAGATTTTGTTTTAGGTTAATTGCATATACTAATAATACGTTTATATATCTATATATGTTTTAAAACTACATTTTTTATATGTATATATGTAGATACTTATATATGTGTTAATTTAAAAGCGATGGATTTTGAAATTCATATATTTAATATAATATATGTTTGAATTCAGGATATGATTTTCATATATAATTTTATATTGTTATATATATATATATATATATATATATAAGTTCACTTATATATCAATTATCTCCATCAACCCAAAATTGATTTGAATCATTCTCATCGATTTCTTATATTTCAGCTTTGCCTGTCAAAATCCGCTTCCATCTTACTTTGTCTTGAGTTGTTTGGATTGTTCGGTTGGTCTAGATCGTGATCAAATTTGTATCTTATCGAGTCGTCAAATTCTTCTAGCCACGGAAGGTGAGCAACCACTCACGATTTACATTCTTTTATTTATTAAATTTGATTTCAATTGAATACGACAATTGAAATATGCTGCTATTGTTATTTAAATTGTTATATTTATGCTATTATCTGTAACTATTCACTTATAGGATATGACACCATATCCTATTGTTTATATTTGTTTTGATAATATATGCATGTTGTTATTATTATTTCCATATCTGTTATCACTCTGCAAGTTCCCTGTTAGTATAGAAATCACTATGGATTGAAATGATACATACCCGAACGGACTTTAGAATAGGAGAAAATCGTTATGGGCTGAAATGACAAACCCAAGCGATTTTCATTTAATTGAATTTGGGATTACGGGTTGAAATGATATCCACCTGTATATATTTAGTGTACGGGTTGAAATGATAAATATTCGTAGCACTTGAGTATATGATAGGAAATATATATACAGACACCGATGGTCCATATAAATATTTTGAAAACAAATTTCTACAGTTGAAATGGAATATATGGGATTTAATAAATATTGGCTCTTAAAATATTATATATAAATGGAAACTATATATATATTTAATAATAATATTATTGGGATTGATTTAATCCATATAATGTGTTTATTGACGCAGCGGATATTTCGAAACAAACTTCTATCGATGGAATGTAGCAATCGGTGAATTGAGAATACTGCAAGGCCCAAATCCGTTGATCCAAAGATGTCGGATTCTAGCTATCTTCGTCTCGTTGATCGCGCATGATACCGAGAAAGAAGATCTATGATTCTTCGACGTTGATCAAGCGCACTTGATTCCGTGAATCGGCTTCACAAACGAAGATTCGAGCGCACTCGAATGACGTAGGTGGAGATAGGAGATCACACTCAACTACCAATTAAAGAAAGCACAAAGCAATCAAAGAGAAATTTATTCAAATGCCAACCACCTCAAAATGTACAACACGCTCCCTATTTATAGTGTTTTCACCATTCACCCTTAAGTCGTATACGACTTATGACCTTCCTAGGTCGTTGCCGACCTACCATCAGAACACACGACTCAGCATTTAAGTCGCAAACGACTTAGTACAACACTCACTTACAAACAACACATTGCACGACTTATACTAGGTCGTGAATGACTTACGACCCAGAATACAACGACTCAAGACATGTACAGACTCAATGGTACAAACGACTCAACGTATTTCAACATAACACAACACTTAGGTCGTATACGACCTAGCGACTGACGACATAAGAAGTAAACGACTCAAGAAAACAAACAGTTTACAACACCATGTCACGACTTACGACTCATCAATTTACACTCAGACACGACTTAAGAAAATACAACACGTACGAGTTAAACAGATAACGACCTCCGACTTAAGTATACCAACGACTCACCCCTTACCGACTTACGACTTATACATGATACTGGCCATAAGTCGTAAATGACCTAATCAAGATGTCCCAGAAACGACTTAGAGACTCCTGGCTTCGGTATTGGTTCTTCTTTAGGCGACTTAACTGAGTCATAAGTCGTACATCCTGATTCCTTTCTTGCATCCATGTTAAGTCGTAGACAATCTTCCCTTTCCTTAGGTCGTTGACTCGTTAACGAATCAAGCTCCTTCTCAGTAACTCGTATCTTCTCCTTAGGTCGTAGCTCTTTCCCATGTGATTCCTTAGGCTGAGTCGCGCACGACTTACGAGTTAAACCCGAAACTTCATTAGGCTGACTCGTGCACGACTTAAGAGTTAAAACCGAAACTTCCTTATCTCGTGAACAGCCTAATCTCTGAATTTCTGTAGATCGTGCTGCATCATCCTCCCCTGGTTGAGAAAAATTCGTCCTCGAATTTGTAAATTCTTCCCCATTAGATTGTTCATCTCCATAATATGGTACGAGATGTTTAACATTGAACACGTCAGAAGTGTAAACATCCTCCGGTAATTTCAACTTATAAGCATTTTCATTAATCCGTTTCACAACTTTGATAGGACCAATTTTTCTGGCTTTCAATTTGTTATAAGCGCCTACTGGAAAACGATCCTTCGTTAACACAGCGTAAACCAAATCACCTTCGTTAAATTCAACATTTCGTCGCTTCAAATCTGCAGTTTGCTTATACTTCTCATTCGTCTTTACCAATCGTTCCTGAACGATTTTGTGACATTCAGTTAATTCATCGACAAAATCAACAGCCCGTTTAACCGTCCCCTTCGGTTGTGGTACTACTGCTAAATCCAACGGTCCCCTGGGTAAATTTGAATATACAATCTGAAATGGGCTGAATCCTGTACTACGATTCACTGCATGATTATGAGCAAACTCTGCCTGACACTGCTTCATGTCCCAACTCTTCAGATTATCTTTCACTAAACACCGTAGCAAATTTCCCACGGATCTGTTAACCACTTCCGTCTGTCCATGTGTCTGTGGATGATACGCGCTACTGAATTTCAACTTTGTTCCGACCATCTTCCACAAGCTTAGCCAAAAGTGACTCAAAAATCTGGTGTCCCTGTCTGAAACAATGGAATCCGACAACCCATGTAAGCGATAGATTTCCTTGAAAAATAACTGAGCAACATGAACAACATCCGCCGTCTTTTTACAAGCAATAAAATGCGCCATTTTCGAAAATCTATCCACCACAACAAATATAGAATCATTTCCCCTTTGAGTTCTCGGCAAACCCAAAACGAAATCCATGCTGATATCAACCCACGGTTTAGATGGTACAGGTAACGGTATATACAATCCTGCATTTGTCGCTGTTCCCTTCGAAACCTGACATATATGACATCTCTCCACAAACCTTTCAACTTCTTTTCTCATCGATGGCCAATAATAAGATTGAGAAATCAAATGCAATGTACGATCACGGCCCACATGTCCTTCTTCGTGCAATTCTTTGATAATTTTCATTCTCAAACTGCTTTCTGGAATACATAATCGATTTCCTTTAAACAAGAATCCATCCACTAACACAAATTCATCAGAATTCCCATCCTTAACCTTTTCAACAAACTTTGCAAAGTAAGGATCCTCCTCAAACAATTCTGGTAATAATTCAAACCCTGTCACCTCAACTTTCATTGTAGTCAACAAATGGTTCCTTCTACTCAAAGCATCAGCTACACGATTAGTTATTCCTGACTTATGTCTGACAACAAAAGTAAACTGCTGCAAATAAGCGATCCATGATGCATGTCTCGTTGAAATTTTATCCTGCCCCTGCAAATGCTTCAACGCTTCATGATCAGTGTGAAGAACAAACTCTTTCTGAAATAGATAATGCCTCCAATGTTTAACCGCTTGCACAACAGCATAAAACTCAACATCGTAGGTACTATATCTCATCTTTGCCCCTGACAACTTCTCACTGAAATATGCAATAGGTCTTCCGTACTGACTCAATACTCCTCCAATCCCAACCTTTGATGCATCAGTGTGTAGCTCAAACAATAACTGAAAATCTGGCAACACAAGAATTGGTGTTATTGTCAAAAGTTCTTTGATTTGTTCAAAAGCAACCCCCGCTTCCTCCGACCAAGAAAACTGCTTCCCTTTCATACAATCAGTAACCGGTGCCATCACGCCACTGAAGTGTGGAATAAACCTTCGGTAGAATGATGCCAATCCATGAAAACTTCTAACTTCAGTGATAGTTCTCGGCTGTGGCCAATTTCTAATAGCTTCAACTTTACTCTGATCCACCAGGATTCCCTTCTCAGATACAACATATCCCAAAAATAACACACTTCTCGTCATGAACACACATTTCTTCGTGGCTGCATAAAATTGTTCCTCACGAAGTATAATTAACACCTTTCTCAAATTCTCTACATGCTCCTCTGTGCTCGCACTATAAATCAGAATATCATAAAGTAAACTACAACAAACTTCCCAATGTACGGTCTGAAAATTTGATTCATCACTCGCATGAATGTACTAGGTGCATTTGATAAACCAAATGGCATAACCAACCATTCGTATAACCCCTCTCTTGTCTTGAAGGTTGTCTTCCATTCGTCTCCAGGCCTAATTCGAATCTGATGATAACCACTCTTCAAATCAATCTTCGAAAAGATAGTAGCCCCACTCAACTGATCTAACAAGTCATCCAACCTTGGCATAGGAAATCTGTGGCGAACAATAATCTTGTTCAAAGCTCTACTATCGGTACACATTCTTCAAGTTCCATCCTTCTTCGGCACCCACAAAGCTGGTACGGCACAAGGACTCAAGCTTTCCTGAACACGTCCCAGTTCTAACAATTCCTCTACTTGCCTTCGTAACTCCTCATGTTCCTTCGGACTCATTCGATAATGTGGTCGATGTGGTAACACTGCTCCCGGAACAAGATCGATTTGATGTTGGATGTCTCTCAGTGGCGGTAACTCCTTAGGCAACTCCTCTGGAAATACACCTTCAAATTCTTTCAAAACTTGCTTTGCTTCTTCTGAAATCTCAACCTCTTCATGACTCTCTTGCCCAATCAACAAATAGACTTCAGGCTCCTCTTCAACTTGCTTAACAAACTCCTTCAAAGATAGCAAAGTTTTTAGCTCTTCGATCTCCTCTAGCTTGCTTTCCTTCTGTTGCTGCTTCTTGGGAACTAAAGTGATTTTAGTACCTTCGAACATGAAACTATAGCTATTGGCACGACCATCGTGTTGTACTGCTCGATCAAACTGCCACGGTCTGCCCAACAACAGATGACACACATCCATGTCCACTACATCGCACCAGATTTCATCTTTGTATTTCTTCCCAATAGAAAATTTCACGCAAGCTCTTCTCCCAACTTTCACTTCACCACCCTTTCTCAACCAAGCTAACTTGTATGGTTTAGGATGTTTCTCGGTTTTCAATTCCAGCTTCTTTACAGCCTCTGTAGAAATAATATTATCACAACTCCCCGCATCAATAATAAATTTGCAAACTCTCCCAAGAATAGTGCAAGTAGACTGAAATATATTGTTCCTCAACCAACTACAATCCTCCTCTTGCTTTGGTGTAAGACATGACCTCCTCATCATAAGATTACAACCTTCATCCCCAGATAATTCTTCTTCCTTCTCAACATAAGGTGCATTTGAACACTCTGCCTCCTCACCATCATCCTCAATCTCAGCAACCATTGCTCTCTTCTTCGGCTTCGGACATTCATTGCTTTTGTGACCCAACTCCTGACAATTAGAACATTTGAAACCACTGTCAACCTTCGCCTTCTCAGCCTCCTTAACCACTGGCTTACTGACAAGTTTAGGAACATTAGAACTCCCACTAACACCCTTTGCTTGATTATTGGAATTAGTAAACACACCACCTCCACGCCTTCCTTGCTTCTCCCAAGCCAACGCTTTCTGATGTGCCTCTGCAACAGATCTTGGATCGAACATATTAACCACATCCTGGATCTGCATTCTCAATCCCCTAATGAATCTAGCAGTTAGCTGTTCTTCCGTTTCCATAATATCGTTCCTAGCAATGAGTTGGTAAAATTCATCGGCATAATCATTGACTGACTTCGTCCCTTGCCTTAGATTCTGCAACCTCTGGTACATAAGTGATTGATAGTTGTAAGGTAAAAATGTAGCTCGCATCAACTTCTTCATCTTCTCCCAAGATTCTATCTTTGACTTCCCCATTCGTTCACGAGTAAGTTTAGTTTGCTGCCACCATGCCAAAGCTCTTCCCCTCAGCCTTGTAGCAACTAACTTCACCCTTCGATTCTCCGGAACCTCCTTGAAATCAAAGATTTCCTCCACATTAGATAACCAATCTAAGAACTCCTCAGCTACCATCCCGCCTTTAAACTCTGGAATTTCCATCTTCATTCCTGATTCCCAACGTCGATCATCATCAATAACCCGATACTGACGTTGTCCCTGATCTATATCTCTGTAATGAACACTTCCTCTTTCACCATCAAACTCCTCATCAAAGTCTGATGCATATCGTTGTCGTTGTCGTCCTCCAACATCTCTACCACCACTCCTACTACCAACATCCCGTCTATAATGATCATCAACATTCCTCCTACTTCGATTGTCAACACTCCTAGGCTCTTGACTTTCTCTCCTCTCCCGTTCTGAATGTGATGACACTCTACTACCCCCACGGATGGATTCAGGTGAATTTCTTCTTCTACTTTGATTCATATCAATCATAAGCTTCTCCAACCTACCAATGCCTTCATCAATATTCTCATGCATACGTTGCTCCATTTGATCGGCTTCTTCTCTTCGATACAAAGCTTCAACATTTTGATGGCGGTTAGCTCTCCTTGGTGGCATGATTGAATCAACACAACACTTCAACAAAACAACAATAAGTCACGGCTCAACCTTCAAAACAACTTCACAAGGCTCGGTTACTTCTACAAGTATACACGGCCTACTTCAAATTCAAACACCTTTCAACACTTTGATCCAAAATGGAATGGATCGAAAGTTCTCCCTCTTGTTGCAACTTCAATATGAACGTGATGAACAACTTCAAACTTCAACACTTGGCTCCAAGACCCGATTTAGCTATGATTGGCTAAAACAAGCTCTGATACCAAAACTGACGCAGCGGATATTTCGAAACAAACTTCTATCGATGGAATGTAGCAATCGGTGAATTGAGAATACTGCAAGGCCCAAATCCATTGATCCAAAGATGCCGGATTCTAGCTATCTTCATCTCGTTGATCGCGCACGATACCGAGAAAGAAGATCTACGATTCTTCGACGTTGATCAAGCGCACTTGATTCCGTGAATCGGCTTCACAAACGAAGATTCGAGCGCACTCGAATGACGTAGGTGGAGATAGGAGATCACACTCAACTACCAATTAAAGAAAGCACAAAGCAATCAAAGAGAATTTTATTCAAATGTCAACCACCTCAAAATGTACAACACGCTCCCTATTTATAGTGTTTTCACCATTCACCCTTAAGTCGTATACGACTTATGACCTTCCTAGGTCGTTGCCGACCTACCATCAGAACACACGACTCAGCATTTAAGTCGCACACGACTTAGTACAACACTCACTTACAAACAACACATTACACGACTTATACTAGGTCGTGAATGACTTACGACCCAGAATACAACGACTCAAGACATGTACAGACTCAATGGTACAAACGACTCAACTTATTTCAACATAACACAACACTTAGGTCGTATACGACCTAGCGACTGACGACATAAGAAGTAAACGACTCAAGAAAACAAACAGTTTACAACACCATGTCACGACTTACGACTCATCAATTTACACTCAGACACGACTTAAGAAAATACAACACGTACGAGTTAAACAGATAACGACCTCCGACTTAAGTATACCAATGACTCACCCCTTACCGACTTACGACTTATACATGATACTGGCCATTAGTCGTAAACGACCTAGTCAAGATGTCCCGGAAACGACTTAGCGACTCCTGGCTTCGGTATTGGTTCTTCTTTAGGCGACTTAACCGAGTCGTAAGTCGTACATCCTGACTCCTTTCTTGCATCCATGTTAAGTCGTAGACAATCTTCCCTTTCCTTAGGTCGTTGACTCGTGAACGACTCAAGCTCCTTCTCAGTAACTCGTATCTTCCCCTTAGGTCGTAGCTCTTTCCCATGTGATTCCTTAGGCTGAGTCGCGCACGACTTACGAGTTAAACCCGAAACTTCATTAGGCTGACTCGTGCACGACTTAAGAGTTAAAACCGAAACTTCCTTATCTCGTGAACAGCCTAATCTCTGAATTTCTGTAGATCGTGCTGCATCATTTATGTATTATTTAAGATTTATATTTCAAAATTTACCGTTGTAAAAAATTGATTAATTAAGATTGGGAGGTAAATTGGGTTTATTAAAAATGGTATTTAAATAAGGATTTATTTAATTATCAATTTGAAATTATTGAATGGGAAATTTAAGGGTATGATTTTGAAATTGGATTTTTGATGTAAGTGATTTAATGAATACTTCATGTTTAAATAAATTAAAGAAAGTATTGAGTAAAATGTAATTAAGGTTACACAAATGATATTGAATCTAACGAGGGAGTATTTCAAGACTAAATAATAATAAGATTAAATCGAGATCTATATGAAACTGTTATATTGAACATTTAAATATTTAAGCCTTGAACTATATTGGAATTTAAATGGTTTATTTCGAGATTCGGATCTGTATTTGAAATCAATATAGTTGATTTTTTATTTAGAAAACTAAATTGAATAAAATTTAGTTGAAACGTTGAATACTTAAAGTTTTGAAATATATTGAAGTATAAAGGGGTATTTTGTGATTTCAAATCCAAATTTGAGATTGATAAAATTGAAGTGGTTATTTTAGGAAAATTTAAATTGATTAATTTAAGTTGAATTTAATTTGAATGGGAAGGTCGGGCTCATGTTGAAATGATTTGGTAAGTTGGGAAAATGGGAAATACTTTAATTTATAAATTATTTAATATATATAAATACTATTTGGGAAATATAGGGATATTTAAAGTGAAAATGATATTTGGTTTTGAAGTATAAATTAAGTTGAAATGACCACGGTGTTATAGTGTATATTTCTACCTTGTAGAAAGTTCCATGGACCCTTAGAGGATGGTTATCCCAAACATCCTTTAAGTTATTTGTATTTCAGTTGATATTTCACTTGAGTTTGATTTATTGATATAAGAATGTTAATCCTGACTCGAGTGTTTTGTGTTTTGCTTTACGCTCGAGTCAGACTGACCGATACATCATTTGAGACTCACCTTTGGAGTTCGGAGCTTCATGTGGAAATCCAACTATCGATTTAGATTCCAGCCTTTCCAGTTGATTGGTTCAGAGAGGTCATCTGTTGCATTGGAGACTTCACTACAACTGAACTATTCGGTTGTATTTTTCTAACTCTGATGTACATAGTAGCTTCATGAACCACTATTCTTTATCTATTCCGCTGCATTATATTACTCTGTGATCTGTGATTGATATATTTACTGCATATTTTAAGTTTTGCCAAATTTTAATTAACAATTCAGTATTTTGAATTATTCAAGTCAGATATGTATGGTTTTATTATCGATTTGAATGGTCCAAAATTGCGGGTCGTTACGGTTTTCTTTTCATTTATACCAATTCAAACTTGTTTTATAGAATTTCATATACAACAAAATTTATACAATATTTACAATGTAAATGTTTTATCTTATTGAAAATCAACTTCTCCAAGATACATTTCAAATAACAACTTATGTTATCCTTTCATTAAAACTTTCATTTAATTCGTTTATTTAACTTCAACATTTGTTATTCGATTAGAGATAAACATTCATTTTATTCTTTTTCAAATGTTCAATTGATTGGTGATAAACTTTTAATTGTTTTTCTTCAAAATCATATTTTCCATGTTAAACCCAATATCTATATGGTAAAATAATTCCAACATTTAATTACAATTGTAATGAAACCCATTCATTATATATTTAAATTTCAAACAAATCCTTTATTTATTGACTATCATATTTCCATTTGCATCTTAATTCCAAATCCACTATAGTGCCAAATTTCAATTTCTAGCAATAAACTCATTTATTATAAATTTGCATGCCAATAAATTAGGTAATATATAATAATTGTTATTATACCCTTAAGATTTATGCTTGTTCTCTTCTATTTGGTTTATAGCCTAAGATAATATAACCAATCTTACTCCATAAATAAACTTATTTTATTATCCAAGTTATACATAAATTAATTACCTTTTACATTCCACTATAAATCAGTGTAACCATTAATACCACCCATATTATCATTCCTTACACAATACTGATCTTATTTAATTACCATTAACTATCTATTTCGTACAATAACTAAATGTTTACATTTGTTACTTATATTTAGTTTTATAACCAAGCGTATCGTGCTTAAATAAAATGAATTGGAGTTTCATTTAGATCTTTGACAATTGACTTGTATTAACATAGTTTCAGTCTAAATTTAGTTATCATTCCATTATAAAATTGCAATATTTTGTTTCTTTCAATGTTAACTCATAAAATATTATTAAAATAACAAAAATTTAACATCGAAAATTTATGGGTCGTTACACACTCCCCCACTCAAAACTTTTCGTCCCTGAAAAGGAAATAAAAGGGAAAAGAAGAAATAAAAACAATACATCTTATCAAAACATTAACTTTATAAACAATTAAATTTACAAAATTAATTACTTTAAACAAGATATCCTAATTTATAACTATTTCATCTTTTATATTTAAAATATTAAAGTTTGGAAAAACATTTTCAAAACTTTTTTTCTATGCCCGAAATTTTCAAAAAATTTCGGCAGAGTCTCCTTTGTACGGAGAGGCTCGAAAGAAAAATAAAATATTAATTATAACAATATATATCATATATTTTCAAAATAATATATATTTTCCAAAACGGGAAAAAACAATATAATAACGCTAAAACCCATAATCCGAAAACGTTCCTATTTGTCGGGCAATTTACGCTTAATTTATGGAACCAAAAGCAGTAGCAATTGCTTCCATAACCTGCACTTCACTTATATAATCCAAAGGGTTAACAATTTTTATAAAGTGAAATATTTAAGTGGTTTCAATCATTAACAACAAATCAATACGACAGCCATCAATTTTAACAACTGTAATGATCCCGAATATTAATAAATTTTAAATTGATAATTTATTTCAATTTTGAATAAAAATTGTGAATTTTTTTGGTAAATTACTTTGAATTTCTTATAATTCATATAAAAAGATATGTGTTAATTTTATTAAGTTTTAAAAACGATTTCTTTTAGAATTTAACATCTAAATAATAGATGAATAAAATGTAAGATAATGCGAGTAGTAATAAGTTAAAATAAATATCTTAAGACTTTGTTATGTAAACTATAAAACATTAAATATATACATTAAACAAGTTTGTAAAAAATTAAACAACATAATAAATACAAAATCTCATCTATATTACAAAGCAATAGAACAAAAGTAGATAGTTAAATACATTCAAATATGAAAACAAGTGTGTTCAAACAAGAAACTAAATATATGTAATTGGGCTTTTAAAACAAGGACAACATTATATATATATATATATTCAAAAATATATAAATTTATTATTAAGCAATGATACAAAGTCAAAGAAAAGAAAGAAAAATAATATATAAGTATTCAAACCAATAAAAGACAACTATGTAGACATAATGAAACAACACAATAACAAATAATACAAAAATACATGCTCAAGTACAAAACAAGTAGACACACACACACATATATCTATATATATATATATATATATATATATATATATGAAAGTATATATCATCTCAGCCATCAAAACATTTTTTAATGCAGCATCAATTTGGAACAGCAAATAAGACAAATAATAAAATTTATGCCCTGTCCTTAGCACACAAAAATCAAGATCATATCAGCTGAAACAAACAAAGGCAAGTAAAAATATATAGCGGTAAATAAGTATGCAAGCAAGAATATAAAACAAAGCAAAGGTAATTTATGCAGACTTGAGAAAACAATGTTGGTAGGAAATAAGTAAACAAAATAATTAAACAAAACAAACAAATGTAAACATATAGCAGACAGCAAAATAAAATTTAACAAGTGTAGCCTGGAAGCTATCAAACCTTAAGTTAGCTGATACAAATCAAGTATCAGGTCGGAGCAAAATTGAGCAAGAAAGTCCAAAGTAAACAAAGAAAAAGGATACGTAGATTGTACAAAGCAGAAGTACATATGAGCATACATATACGAAGCAAAGACTGGACATAAATATTTTAAACAGCATGGCTTATAAACAAAATAGGATTTGCATTTAATGCCCCATCCTCTCAGCACCACTTGATATCATCTCAGCAGAAGTGTAACACTTCATTCCAATTAAAAAATAATAGAAAAGTATCAGATCAAAGACAATGTTGTACCAGTATATGAAACAAAGCCTGCATATTTTTATATATACATCACCTTCATTTCGTTCAAACCAAACTTAGCAAAACCAGAGAAAAAGAAAATGTAAACATCTTCACCTATTTCAAACTCGAAACAACATTCAACTCAAAGGAAAACAAACAGGATTCAAGAAAGATCAACTCTGCAGTTTTCAAAGAAACAAGTTCTCTGTTCTTCCCTTCCAACTGTGAGTAAATATTTTAACTAAAACTTAAGTAATTACGTATCTGTTGCTTAACAAATTACTGTGATGATGATGTCTTGCATGAGTAGATAGAAGTATAAAATCTATGTATATGAAGTATTTGAATATGCCTGTCTGATTTCTTTTGTACCTCTCTGTTCTTTCTTCTGGTTTTGGGCTACAGAGTAAAGTAAAGTAGAGGAAAATTTATATATCTTCATACCACATTTTTAAGTTTAGAATTTCAAATTTAAACAAGTTTGTTTGAACCTAAATCATGGCTTAGGATTTATCTTAAGCTTGATATTGAAGTATGGGTTCTGTAAATCCAGTTTTACAGTAAAAGTATGAACACATGAAAATTTCGAATGTTGTAAATTTTGGATTTGTTTATATAACTTGTATAAACATACAAAGTTATGATTTTTAAAATCAATACAATGATTTTTAATCAAGTATCTTATGTGCAGTTCATATTTGAATAAAATATGCTTTTGAATCGATTACTGGCGATTGAATGAATTTTGGGTGTAGAAATATTGCTCGAAGCAAACTTGGCCGTCGATGAAGTTGCAAAAATTATCATATGATTTTTATATTGTGTGAGATATTAGAACGAGGCGCAACTAGGGTTTTGGGTTCGTTTTGGTTTGTTGTTGTTCAGAAGCAAATCTTTTCATCATCACGGTAATCTGGGTGATCGCACCTATGGGGATGCGCTCGTGGGTGAGTGGCGGAGGCTTGGTCAGGTTCGCGTAGACTCCGGTGGTGTCACGAGGTGGGACGAGGCAGATCTTGGTGATCGAATGGGTTCAGAAAAAGAGAATTGGCCCCGTACTCGCTCGATTTTGACTCGTTGATGATTTTGCATCGTGGATGGCTCGAAACGATTGGGATGGTCGATGGTGACTTGGGTGGGGCTGCAGCGTTGACCGGAGTTGGTCGCGGCGTTTGTGCACGTGTACGTGCAAGCTCGCGTATTTATCTGGAAATGTGGGAGTTGGGGAAGAAAGGTGGAACTCGGAGCATGTCTCGTGAAATCTACGTGCTACCTCGAGTTCTCGTTCGAGCATATTATGCATTTTACTGGGTAGAGACTTAAACAAAATTTTAAAGTTTAA
This sequence comes from Allium cepa, assembly GCA_030765085.1. Classification (NCBI taxonomy): domain Eukaryota; kingdom Viridiplantae; phylum Streptophyta; class Magnoliopsida; order Asparagales; family Amaryllidaceae; genus Allium; species Allium cepa. The sequence continues at coordinate 789,077,911 of CM060937.1, read as the reverse complement.
GACGAAGTTTTGGGGAGGCACTCGGGTTATTAGGGGGAAAAAGTCGAAGCAGAGCTCGAGTACTCCGGCGTTTAGCTCGGGTTTGCCTGGGGATTATGTTTCCAAGTTTTGTAACTGTAGCAAATTAGTTAAATAAATTTCTAAGAATTATTTCCTTTATAAATGATGATTTCATTATTAAGTTAGAAGGTATTAAATAAAGGATTTTTAAAAAAAAAATTAAGTTTCAAACTTATATTTTAATAAGTTATTTTAAATAAAACTTAATAAGTGATTTAGGAACAAAATCAAATGTTTTAAAATTTGAATTTAAAAGTAAGTTAATTTATATTATTAATGATAATCAAGTAATTAATGATTTGTGAGTAAGATTAATTTATTAATAATTAAGAATAATTATTATAAAAGATGATTAAAATGGTTAATTAACTTTCAAAGGTTAAGTTAACATATTTGTTACAGGGAAATCATTATTATATGAAGTGAATTACTTAATTAAAGTAATTAAAGTAGTTAATTAAGAATTCAAGTTAATTAATCAAGTAATTAATGAATGATTAACTAAAGATAATAATTGCTTAATGGAGGTAATTAGGATAGATAATTAAAGATTAAAGATTGATTGATCAAATATTAAAGGTTAATTACTTTGAAGAATAATTAATGTGGTTGATTAATTGAGGTAATTAAAATAATATGATTAATTAAGAATAATTCAATTAATTATGGTGATTGATTTAATAAATTTATATCAAATGATTTATAATTAATAAAAAAATGGATAATAAATTCATAAGTAATTTATTTAATTAAAAATTACATTGAATTAATTAGGATTAAGCAATTGATTAATCCTGCTTATAAATTATTATTGAAATGTTTCACCTTACTTACGAATTATTGTATTGTATGGGATGCCTTGAATTGATTGTCCTATCTGATTTGTGCTATTTTGTTTCTGTAGATTGTGCTATATATAGTTTATTCATTTGTTGATGATACATTTGTATATTATTTGCGAATCTATGAATGAGCGATAAACGTTATAGTTATATGGCTTATCAACTATATTGTTGTATTTGAATCTGTGACGACTGAATGATGTTGCACTATTGTGTTAAACCCCTGGACTACACATACACACACGAATATGGATTTCACGAGGAAATCGATTAAGTAACAAATTTTTGAAAATAGTTTTGAATTTGAATTTTAAATTCAAATGGGTTGAAATGGAATCAGGTTAAATGTGAAAAGTTTTTGGAATGGAATTTTAAGATAATTTCTTTTTGAATAACTTTATTTCGCCTTGAAATTTAATTAATTTGATATAAATTTGAATTCAATGATTGGAATTGAATTCAATGAATTGGTCAAAATATTATACAAGTTATAAAAGTGTTATATGGATTTTTAACCATTTAAAGGTATGATTTTTGAAATTTAAATTTACATCTAAGTTATATACTTGAATAGCTTTAACTGGTTTAAATTGTAAGCAGTCTTTTCCAGAACGAGAACTATTTGTTTCAAGTAATACGCTTTCATTTAAGGAAAAGGATTTCCAATTTGTGTTACAAGGATTTCAACTTTAAAATAAAATTGTGTTGAAAGCTATGAATTAATCTTTGTGAAAGGTCGTTGAACTTTGTTTTGAAAACGAAGAATATTTTAAATTGTGTATCTTTTATATATAAAAGATCTGAATTGGGAATGGTTTTCCAAGTTATGAATGAATCTTTGGAAACGTGTTTTGAAAGCTATAAGTTAAATCTTTAATTTAGAGATTTAATGAGTTAATCCAATTGAAATGGAAATTGATTTGGGAAATCTGTGAATGGAACTTTGTGAACTGGGTGAACTTTGTGAAATAGATCTTTTCGTTTAAAGATTTGAAATGGTAATTTGTTTAACCATTTAATGGAAAAGATTTTGGGTAATAAGTTGTGACTTAATTGAAATCCCAATATCCATATGTTTTTAAAATATCGCGTTCGTTATTTGGATTAGTTGGGAGAGGATCTTTGTGTCATATAACACATTACGAATAATAATACGACGTTATGGATAGCATTTGTAGACCGGAGGTGAAGATCGGGTATTTGTAAGAACGATAGGATAACCTATCGATTGTCTCTGCACTGGCCCATCCCTGGTATAGAGATTTCATTTGTGATGGGAAATTCGATTGGGATTTTGAATTCCGGAGTTGCAAGGGCTTCTTTTAAAGTACCTTCGGTTCTGTTCGAACCCGGAACGGACTTGTATGGTCACATGTCTAGACTTACATTTTGAGAAATAAAGCAGATTTCTTTCAAATACATTTATGTTGGTGCAGAGAATGTATTCTCTTAGCTTAACACCATTCTCTAAGACGTACGAGCTCAGAGCTTATGTAGTTGATGGTTATCAACGATATATTCCCAATTTGGTAATGTGGCATGTTGAGTGCTGTTGTGTGCTGATCATTTGTTGATCATTTGTTGATCAAAGCATGGCTTTGTGCCTAGCTTTGTGGACGAGACTTCGTCAGACCTCACTCCCTGGAAATGGTCAAAACAGGAAAGATGCTGCAAGGTTATGAGGGTCGCTCCCTTTAGGGTGTGTCATTCCCTTCTGTAAAGGGTGGTATTAGGTATGGAGCCCTGATATTTAACCTATGTGGTTGCTCCAATCTCATTTACTGTGTGGTTGTTGCTTAGAGGCGCCTCGGATAAAGGTCCCAAAGGACCGGGGAGCGGCACGCACGAGTAGTAGTTACCTAGTTACAGAGGTAACCCGGCCTTGTGTTGGCAGAGATCCGGTGAGGTTCTCGGGACGTCCCGCCAGAGGTGATCCCATGTGGCAGTAGGAAGTTCCTTAGCCTGACCATTTGTTGGAAATCCAAACAAAACGATAGGCGCCCTGTACGGTATTAGTTGTATTACCTGCCATCTACTTATGGTGGCGCCCCACTGTTTAGATGATAGCTATAGAAGGCATAGTTCGGAATGTCAATCCTGGCTAAGATTTATACTCTACTTTCGAAATGTTTTTCTGCACTTTGCACTTATAGTAATAGTATCAAAGAAATTCGTGTATCAAGCATTTTTGACTATCATAAGAAGAAATCTCCTCCAATTCTGCGTTTGCATTGTGTGTGTGGCGGGAGGTCTTATGGTAGTTTCATTTTCTAAAAGCATTGCGGATTTATTTAAATTCTTTTGATTGTTTTAATGATAAACTATTTTTGTTACTCACACTAGTCCCATGACTGATCCGGAGTTTATTGTTCCTTTCCTAAACTCTGGGTGCTCACTATTTTCCACACGAGCAGTCTAGAGTTGGGTTTCTCAGATTGTTAGGTTTGTTAGATTATCTGGAGCTAGTTTCAGTCTTTGGATGCACACCAGTCTTGTTTGTCTTAGTGAAATGTGATGTTGGTTCGAGCTGCTGTTGAAGTTCTTCCTTGAAGACTATCTTAGATTTATTTGTTCCGCTGCTGGTGTTAGCTATTTTCTTTCCGCTGCTATTTTATTGTATCATATCTCTGATGTATATTGATATCTATTGAATCATCTGTTGTATCAGATATTATATCGATGTTGTATATCAATGTATTATTCTTTTTGTTCCACTGTATTGTTTACTTAGTTGTGTTATAAGCTCCGGCGAATCAGATTTGAACGATCGAAACTGCAGCGTTCGAGTACGATGTAAAGTATGGATGTCGATTTTCGAAAGCGAAAAATTCGCATTCGTTACATCTGGTATCAGAGCTAAGGTTGAAACTTTAGCTCAGGAGTATAACACATTAAGTAGCTCATTAGAGATAGGGTGAAGCATACCCTAGAATGAGTAATCCCTAAGATATCCGTTCGAATGCCTCAGTAAATTCTCTTACTATCCACTGATAGTAAGTATGAGTGCAAGAAGATAAGGGACAGGAGAATACGATAATAAATGGTAAATACCCTGCAACAGTGGAAACAATCCTTCCTCTTCTCAATTTCCTTTGATTCATTTCCAAATTCTTTTGATTTCTTCGTGACGGCTCCAGAAAGTATTTTCGGTGTGATAATGGCCCTACGAATCGTTGTAGAAAAATCCTTACTTCGTATTTCACTAGTTTCTTATCAGTTTTTTATTTAAACCTTAATGAATATGAATTTGAAATTAGATATTAGAAATTTTAAATAAACTGGAAATTTTAAATTGAGTTAAATTGGTTAATAGAATATGAAGATAAATTTGAATTGTATCAATAAAATGATATCGTTTAAAACCAAATTTGAAATTCTGTTGAAATTTCTTGGGGTGAATCGAATCCATTTATCTATTGTTTGGGTCTCGATATGTTCCACGAATGGTTAGTTATCCCTTCGAACTAATCAGTGCCCTTGCATATTTCGTAAATTTGATGACCCGAGCATCTTGTGAACTGTTAAATTGATTCGTTCTCGTATCTATTGCTGATAGTCTGATTTGGTAAGCCAAATGCAGAGTAGATATTCAGTTTGATTTGATGAAACATTCTTCGTCTATCGTTATTGTTTTCGTGCCTGCAAATTTTAGGGACGAGATTTCTTAAAGAGGGGAATCTGTAGGGATCCCGAATTTTAATTAATTTTAAATTGATAATTTATTTTAATTTTGAATAAAATCATGAAATTTATTGGTTAATTACTTTGAATTTCTTATAATTCATATAAAAAGATATGTGTTTATTTTATTAAGTTTTTAAAACGATTTCTTTTAGAATTTAACATCTAAATAATAAATGTATAAAAATGTAAGATAATGCGATAGTAATAAGTTAAAATAAATATCTTAAGAATTTGATTATGTAAACTATAAAACATTAAATATATACATTAAACAAATTTGTAAAAAATTAAACAAAATAATAAATACAAAATTTCATCTATATTACAAAGCAATAAAACAAAAGTAGATAGTTAAATACATTCAAATATGAAAACAAGTGTGTTCAAACATGAAAATAAATATATGTAACTGGGCTTGTAAAACAAAGACAACATTATATATATATATATATTCACAAATATAGAAATTTATTATTAAGCAATAATGCAAAGTAAAAGAAAAGAAAGAAAAATAATATATAAGTATTCAAACAAATAAAAGATAACTATGTAGACACAATGAAACAACACAATAACAAATAATACAAAAATACAAGCTCCAGTATAAAACAAGTAGACATATATATATATATATATATATATATATATATATATATATATGAAAGTATATATCATCTCAGCCATCAAAACATTTTTTAATGCAACATCAATTTGGAACAGCAAACAAGACAAATAAAAAAATTTATGCCATGTCCTTAGCACACAAAAATCATGATCATATCAGCTGAAACAAACAAAGGCAAGTTAAAATATATAGCTGTAAATAAGTATGCAAGCAAGAATATAAAACAAATGTTAACCCCACTGAAGCTTGGGCCGACTCATCAGATAAAGCATTAAGCGACTCAGAAGATTTACGACTCACCATGAGTCGTTAGCGGTTCAAGTGTGCAAATCAGAAAACCAAGTACAATTAACTCGCGTACGACTCAATGACTGAAGAAGGAACTCACCGACTCATATGATCTAGGTCCGACTCATCAAAGACCGGCTCAGCTAGTCTTCGACTCAACTGTTGAGCGACTTATGGAAGTTTCTGACTCAGCGACTCATGACTCAGCGACTCATGACTCAGCGACTCATGACTCAACGACTCATGGTTCAACGACTCAACAGGTTCGCGACTCATCCTAAGGAACGACCTAAGGAATGTCATGACTTATGGATACCTACGACTTATGATAAGTCGAGTACGACACATGCTAATATGAGAGGAGTTATGATAAGTTGACTCGGGAACGACTTATCTCTTGGGACCAAGCCAGCAGTTCGGCCTTGAGTTAACATGGGGCGACTCACCATGACTCGTCCACGACTCAAAATCGTTAAGTCGTAACCCATCGCCACAATGCCTAGGAAAATTGACTCGGACACGACTCAAGACTTGTCATGAAATCCAGCAGAGGAATAAGCCATGAAGAGGGGAAAGGTTGGTTTTATAAGTCAACCACGACTTAGCCTGACTCGGGGACGACTTAGCTTGAGTCGGTCACGACTCAGGACTTATGCGTAGAATTCATGTCCAAGCTTGCCTATAAATACATAGCCACCTCCAACATTCAAAGGACTTTTGGGCACATTCTCTTCATACACCGTTACCTTGCTGCATTGAGAACTTCATCAACACTTAGAGCTTTCAAGATAAGAGGAATTCATCAAAGAACCCCACGAATAAACCACACATCTTCAACATGGATTTAAGGACTTTGAATCGACATTGAAGCTTAAGACTTGTTCCAAATCACTTGTAACTTGAAGTATATCGTACTTGAGAAGAATTGTATCAGCTTGTAACGGGATTATTAATAAAAGTACTTAGAGTGGACGTAGGCTATACCCTTAAGCCGAACCACTATAAAATTGTTGTTGTTTACTGCTTTTCTGCTATTACTTGCTTGTAATTCTTTCCCGATCTATCGGGTGGTGCTTTCACAACTACACTTCACACACTGGGATGTTAGCGTTCACATTTTAGCGTTAACATTTTTGGTGCTTTCACTGAGAACTGAACTCAGGAAAACTGTCATCATTGCTTCGCGGAGATTTGTAGAAAGAATTTCTTTAAAAACCAGAAGTCTATCTGAGATTATGGCTCCTGGAAGGAAAAGTAGATCTGTCAGATCTGGAAACATTCAAGAGGGAACCTCCGCTTCCCCTGTGCCTAATCAACCCACTCCATCTGTTGGAGTTACGAAAGCGGAGTTGGATGCTGTGATTCTAGGGCTAAACCAGAAGATAAACGCCCAAAATGCACAATTAGAGGCTCAAAGTGCCCAGAATGCTCTGATTCTGAATAAGTTGAACGACTTACTTGGGGCAAACAATCAACCGGCTGGTAATGAAAGGAACTATGCTGGCAACGTTCATGATGTTAATGAAAGGAATGCTCCTGAAAGGGCTACTAGTCCCTTTGAGCAGGCAGTACCTGAGGCCGGTGGATCTAGAATTCGGCATGATGAGGAATATCTTTCTGGAATGGTCCGGCAGATCATGAAAGAAAGTATGCAAAGGGTTGAAGATGAGAAGGAATGGGGTTTCGCCCCAAGCAAAACTCCGTTTACTGAAAGAATCTTAAAGGCAGAATTTCCAAGGAAGTTTGTACCTCCGACTATCCCAGCTTATAAAGGGACAAGTGACCCGAATGAATTCTTGTATAAATATGATTGGCACATGACAGGTGCCAGAGCCTCGGACGAAATAAAGTGCCGATATTTCCCCGTATACCTGGAAGGTGTGGCTCTACTATGGTTCACCAAGTTGCCAGTCCGATCTATTGATCAGTTTTCAGACTTGACCAGAAAATTCAAGGAGCAGTTTAGACTATATGCTTCGAAGGCCAAGGACATCATGTCACTGTCAAGTTTAGAGCAGAATCCTGGTGAATCTATCAGATCTTTCTTGAACCGCTTTAATATAGCGCTGGCCGAGGTGGACAATGCTAAACCACGAATGATATTGACTTATCTGATGAGAGCTATTGATAAGTCAAGCGAATTTGGGAAATGGTTGAATATGAAAGAGCCAACCTCCCTCGAAAAGTTCTACAAAAAAGCAGATGAATTCATTCGCTTGGAAAGTCGTCCTTTGCCAGTAAAGACAGTGTTGGAGAAAGCAGAAGACAACACTGTCGCTCCACGCAAGAATGAATCGGTGGGGCAAAAAAGGGAGAATAATAATGGGAAGAAACAGGGTAATCTGAAGAAGCCCCGATCCTTCAAGCCATCAGAATATACTCCATTATCACATACGCCGGAGCACATCTACCTTGCCACTAAAGATTCCGTCGATTTCCCTTAACCTATCCCTTTGAGGACCGGGAAAAAAGCCATACAGAGTGGGAAATTCTGCCGCTTCCACAATCAACCGGTCATGAAACTGATGAATGCCGTCAGTTGAAAAATCTGATTGAAGAGTTGCTAAGAGAGAACAAACTGCAGCAATTTGTGAAGAAAAATAGCAACAATCATGCATCGTCAAGTCAGGGGCAACAGGTTCCTGTTCATCAGCCCAGGACGGGTGAGAAAGCTACGGGACATGAATCTGGAAGGCCCGTTATCAATGTCATTACAGGAGGGCCTCACCCAGCTGGCAAGAGCTGGGGTGAGATGGAGAGATATTCCAGGGCTTTGAAATATGCCCCAGCCGAAGAAGATGTCTTTGTTTTAGAAGACACTACGCCCCTGAAACAACAGAAAACTTTCAGCGATGATATTATTTTCAGAGCCAGAGATTCCACAGGTATTGAAGCTCCTACTCTAGATCCCTTGGTCATCTCGGCTGGTATTGGACCGGCCATTGTCAGAAGAGTCCTCATTGACTGCGGAGCATCATGTAATATCCTCTTCAAGAAGACATTTGACCAGATGAAAATCCCTATGATCGATGTACAAGCCTCATCACAGAAGATCGCTGGCTTCACTGGGGAGCCAAAGCAACCAATTGGGACCATCGATCTGCTTGTAGAACTTGGGGAAGCAGAAAGGAAAGTGGTCCGCAAGCAAACATTTGTGATTGTCGATGAGTTTTCTGCTTATAATGCTTTTCTTGGCCGTCCAACACTCGCAGCATTCAAAGCTATCCTAGCCCCGTGGTGCCTCACTATTAAATTCCCTACTGACAATGGAGTAGGAGTTATAAAAGGGGATCAAAATGCTGCACGAGAATGCTATTTGACAGAGCTGCGAGAGTCAAGAAAAAGAGAAATGGGAAAGGATGCGACAACCCCAGTCCGCATCAAGGAACCAGCCTTGTAGCAATTACGGGGCGGACCCTGCACTGGCGAGCACAGCGGGGCACGGAAAGAAATGGATCCCAGAAAGGCCAGTGCAGGGGAGAATAGAGTAGTGCCGGTGGAAACGACAGTTCCGGTACCTGTTGACCCGAAGGACTCAAATAAGGTGTTGAATGTGGGTTCACAGCTTAATGTGTCAATTCAGAATATCTTGATATCTTTCCTGAAAGCAAATCTGGATGTCTTTGCTTGGACTCATGCCGATATGTGTGGGATATCTCCAGAAGTTGCAGTACACGCTCTGAATATTGACCGAAAGTTTACGCCAGTTAAACAGAAAAGAAGAACTCAAGGTCTAGAAAGGTCAACAGCATTAAAAGAAGAAGTTGATCGACTCATGGAAAATAACTTCATCAAAGAATCTACATATCCAAATTGGGTTTCAAATCCTGTGCTGGTCAAGAAGGCTAATGGAAAATGGAGAGTGTGCATCGATTTTTCTGATCTAAACAAGGCTTGCCCCAAAGATTGCTTCCCGCTACCCAGGATCGATCAACTGGTAGACGGAACTACGGGACATGAATTGTTATCTTTCATGGATGCCTACTCCGATTATAACCAAATCATGATGCACGAGCCAGATCAGGAGGATACAAGCTTTATCACAGATGTTGGACTTTATTGCTACAGAGTTATGCCCTTCGGATTGAAAAATGCAGGGGCAACCTACCAAAGACTTGTTAATGCTATGTTCAAACCGCAATTGGGCAAAACTATGGAAGTCTACGTCGACGACATGTTAGTAAAGTCCAGGAAAGCAGCGGATCACATTGAACACTTAGCAGAAATGTTCGCAGTCCTTCGGAAATACAGAATGAAACTTAACCCTCTGAAATGCACATTTGGGGTCGAGTCCGGAAAGTTCTTAGGTTTCATCGTCAGTGCTAGGGGCATTGAGGCTAGTCCAGCTCAAATTACTGCCTTGAAAGAAGTTAAAGCTCCTAGAACGAAGAAGGAATTGCAGAGTCTCAACGGAAAGGTCGCCGCCCTGAGTCGGTTCATTTCCAAAGCCACTGATAAATGCATCCCATTCTTTGACGCCCTGAAGAAAGGAAAGAAGAATTTTGAATGGACTTCCGAATGCCAAAAAGCCTTCGATGAGTTGATCCGTCATATGGAAACGCCTCCAATACTTTCTAGGCCAGGCAATGGTGAGGATCTTCTTATATACTTGGCAGTATCATCTCATGCTCTAAGTGCAACGCTGATACGGGAAGACAAAAGGATTCAACATCCGGTTTACTATATCAACAAAAGACTCACTGGGGCAGAGCTGAATTACTCCAAGTTGGAAAAACTCGCCTATTGCCTACTAGTTGCATCAAGGAAACTGAGGCAATATTTCCAAGCTCATCCTATCAAAGTACTCACTGATCAACCTCTAAAGCAGGTCCTATTTCGCCCTGAAACTTCGGGTCGCCTTCTAAAATGGAACATTGAACTCAGTCAATATGACATCACTTATCATCCCCGAAAAGCAATCAATGGACAAGCTTTAGCTGATTTCATTGCAGAATTCACAGAGAAAGATAATGGTGAGGAAGAAGCGATCAATGATTCCCCAATCCAGTGGAAGATGTATGTTGATGGCGCAAGAAATGACTACTGTTTTGGAGCCGGAGTGGTACTTGAAACTCCTGAAGGTCGATCATTATGTTATGCACTAAGACTGGAATTTCCTTCAACAAACAATGAAGCAGAATATGAAGCTCTTATTGCAGGTCTGAAAATCGCTAAAGAGCTAAACATTCGAGCATTACAAATCTTCAGTGATTCTTAGCTTATTGTATGTCAAGTCAAGAAGGAATTTCAAACAAAAGGTGGAAACTTGCCTTCCTACTTGTCAAAGGCTTGGGAACTCCTATGTGAACTCGATCATTATTCAATAAGCCATATTCCTCGAGAAGAGAATACGAAGGCAGATTCCCTCGCAAAGTATTCAAGTTCTGGTGAAGCTCAACTATTGGGATTGGTTCCCGTAGAAGTCCTCTCAACACCAAGTATAGACGAGATGGATATAGATTGGATTATGAATGTATCTCAAGAACAAGAGTCGTGGATGACTCCAATATTAGATTACCTACTCAGAGGTTCTCTGCCAGAAAATTCGATAGAAAGACGAAAGCTACTAAGGAAAGCCTCTCGCTACGTAATTCAGGATGGCCGATTGTACAGACGGGGATTCTCAATGCCATTGCTTCGATGTGTATCCCGGGAAGAGTCCAAAATAATCCTAGCTGAGGTGCATGGAGGAGAATGTGGTGATCATTCAGGTGGTCAAACATTAGCAAAGAAAATTCTCCGATATGGATATTTTTGGCCAGAAATTAATCGAGATGCTGCAGATTACTCCCGAAGATGTGACAGATGCCAAAGATTTGCCAAAATTCCTAGAGCACCTTCTACCGAACTCACACAGATGGTCAGTCCATGGCCGTTTGCGATTTGGGGAATGGATCTCATTGGGCCGCTACCAACTGCCAAATCAGCGATTAAATATGCTATTGTTGCAGTTGATTACTTTACTAAATGGGCTGAAGCTGAACCATTGGCTACTATCACTTCTAAGAAAATGATAAGCTTTGTGACCAAGAATATCATTTGCAGATACGGTGTGCCTCAGAAAATAATCACAGACAATGGTACTCAGTTTGAAAGCGAGGAATTCCAGGATTTTTGCAAACGATTCAAAATCCAGAAAAGCTTTTCGGCAGTAGCTCATCCGCAGGCAAACGGGCAAGTGGAAGCAGTGAACAAGATCATCAAATCAACCATCAAAAAGCAACTCGAAAGAGCAAAAGGTGGTTGGGTCGGTAAACTACCGCTTGCACTATGGGCATACAGAACTACTCACAAAACTGCGACTGGGCATACTCCTTTTTCATTAGCATACGGATCGGAAGCAATGATTCCGGTTGAAGCAGAGGTCCCTTCACACAGAAGAACCCATTTCAATCAGGCAGAAAATGAAAAGCTACAACTTGAAGCGCTAGATCTCCTTGATGAAAAAAGAGACGAAGCTAATCTCAGAGTTGCAGCTCATCAGCAAAGGATAGCCAGACATTTCAATTCCAAAGTTCGTCAACGCAGCTTTGAAATTGGAGATCTAGTCCTGAAAAGAATTATGACCGCGACAGGTGTGTTTGGGCCCAATTGGGAAGGACCATATGTGATAGGTCAGAAGCTTCTTGACGGCACATTCAAACTCACTACTGTTGAAGGAGTTCAAATTCCAAGGGCATGGAACAGCAATCACTTGCGTCCATATTTTACTTGAAAATTTTGTTGAAATAATATAAAAGAGTTGTGGATGCATGATTCTTATAATTGAAAGCAATTGTAAAACTGATGCAAGTGATTAATGAAAGAATATAAAGTGGATGTAGGCCCAAATTCTTGGCCGAACCACTATAAATCTTGTGTTCCTTATTTTTACTACATGTTTGCTTTATTTTCGATATAAAAGTACATAAAATGTATTGCTGAAATGTCGATTTAAATTTTTGCAGACAATGGAAATAAAACTTGCGCATAATAAGACCGAGCGATTCTCACCATCATTCAACAAATAAATTTCAAGTCACAAAGACCCCGAATTCAAATCCTAGATAGGAAATACTTCAATTGAACGGCTAATGATTTCGATAGAAACGAGCCCTTGCTGATAAATTGAGATTGTTTGAACAAACAAACATCCAATTAGGAAGCTAGTGCCCGTTCTCACGAACTTGCCTGGCAATGAAGTACACTTCCTTGGATTAAACAAGCTACTTGCAAGAAAAGGGGAATGAAAACTTGAAAAGAGAAAAAAAAGAGGATCGGTGAAAAGGCATAAGCAAGAAGACAAGGAAACAACCAAAATCCATCATCAGCAGCACAAGTCCTCTTCAGAGGCACAACTCTTCGGAGGATAAAAGACCTCTAATGGGTCATATGCCACAAAAAAGAAAGTTCTCTACTCAACAAAAAAGATTGGAGGAGTCATGACCCTCCAACCATGAGAGAGTAACTTCCAGGCAATGAAAACCCTTTCTGAGGCACATTTCACCAGGAGTTGAAGTGAAATAGCCGCTCTTCGGAATTTCACTTCACCAGAGTTGAAATGAAAACAAAGAAAAAGACCTCTTCGGAGGCACATTTCACCAGGAGTCGGAGTAGTTACTCTTCGGAGTTTCACTTCGCCAAAGTTGAAATGCAAACAAAATAAAAGCCCTCTTCGGAGGCCCATTTCACCAGGAGTTGAAGTGTTATGACCGCTCTTCGGATTTCACTTCACCAGAGTTGAAATGCAAACAAAATAAAGACCTCTTCGGAGGCATATTTCACCAGGAGTTGAAGTGTAACGGCCGCTCTTCGGAATTTCACTTCACCAGAGTTGAAAGACGAACAAAATAAAGACCTCTTAGGAGGCACAATCAAGAAGAAAGACCTCTTCGGAAGCCCACGTTTCGCCGAGATTGAAATAAAACTTCCAAGTGTTGAAACGTGAAAAGGCTTTCTAAGGCAAAACTCTTTGGAGGTACACGTTTCACCGAGATTGAAATAAAACTTCCGAGTGTTGAAACGTAAAAAATCCCTCCTCAGAGGTACAACTTTCTATATATAAAAAAAAATCCTCATCAGGGGCATACTTTAACTTCCGAAGAAAGAGTAATTTACCTATTCTGGGGAATAATCTTCCTCGAAAAAAAGAAGAGAGAAAAAGAGAGAGAGGGAGTTAAAGTACCCTTCAGAGGTCCGCTTTACCGCATAAAAGAATTCACTTGGTAAAAAATGTACTTAAGCAAAAGAAGAAGTGATTTCTTCAAAGGTCGAAGCGCAGAAACTTATACGAAGAGGGTTGTACTTTGCAAAAAATTTCTTTAAAGAATAAAATAATTATTCTTTAGCAAATATGAGTGCAAGTCCCCTCGAAGTATAGAATATTGCAGCAAACTTATGGAATGGGGGCAATATAGTATAATTACACACAATATGGTATAGCCAAACCAGCAAAAGGTAACGCTCAAGTAACATGCCATAAGCTCGCTGCAATATCGTGTAAATAAACTTGTGCAAAAAATAAATAGTAAATGCATTCTCAAATTCAAACAGAAGTTTGTACAAACGAAGAATCATTTTATTCAACTATAATGCAGATACAGGTTTCAAAATAAAAGCGGGGGCTGGTACCCGCACAACTCTCGGCCAGTTCATACAAAAGACAAAAAGCTAAAGTCTTCACTTCTTTTTACTGCCTTTGGACCCTTTACCCGGCCGAATGACCAGCTTTTCAGGTCGGCCAGTGGGTATAAGGGAGGAAGGAGAGGTAGGCGCAGCTGGCCCAACTTCTGGCTCCTCTTCAGTGGCAGTGATTATCTTCCCTCTCCTCTTTGATGCTCCTTGCTTCCTTCTCCTCTTCGAGGAAGACTCACTTCCTGGAGTGACAAGTTTAGATAGAGTTATGTCGTCAGAAGGAGTCCGCTCCGGAGATATGTCGCCTCCCTCAAGTCCCTCATCTTTCTGCTCTTGCGAAGCAATGGGATCATCCAGGCCATGGAGAGCCTCTATTTGTTCCTCCTGTGATCCAGGCTGCGAAGCAGAAAGAGGAGCCACCTGAAGAGATGGAGGAGGGATTACCGGAGAAGTAGAGATTTGAGCAGTGCTTGATACTTTTTCTACAGAAGAAAAGAGGTTAAAGTCAGTAAAGAGAGGAGATGAAGGTTCACCAATGAAGTCAGTAAAGAGAGGAGATGAAGGCTCATCAAGGTTGAGAAAATAGCCAAGGAGCTCATGAAACTCATGCGAAATAAATGAGTAACCCGCTTGAGCAGAATTGACAGTAGCGAGATTAACAGTGAAATTACCTGGAGAAGCTGGTTTCCTGATATCGACCTCATAAGCTTGCGCATCAGCGCTCTCATCACCCTCGTCTCCACCTTGTATGCTGGTAATCTCAGTGGTAACTTTGGTGGGAGATGCAAGATGGGAACTGGAACCAATAATGTCGACTTTAGACGAAGAAGGTGGCTGGACTAGAGTAGTTGAAGTGGTTTTCCCCAGCCGGTCCCCTTCCGTCACTTCATTTCTTAATTTGGCAAGTTGTTCCTTTCCCTTGGCAAGGGCAGCGCGGGCGTCATCATCAAAATAATGCCTTTCCAGGGCTGATTCGTCATAACCAGCACCTTCAGCACCAAGCATCTCAAGGGCGGCCTCCCACACTTCAGCTAAAGTGATTTCATACTTGGGACCAAGAAAAGCGAGGCTTCCACGCCCCAAGACGCTATGCAAGTAGAAGTCGAATAATGTTGAGCCGAAGCTGTTTTTGGTCGCCTCATGAGATTCTTCGGCTGCGATTTTGCCGGCGACAGCCTCATCACGCTCCCTTTCAGTTTTGGCAAGCTGAAGCTTAAGCATTTGTATCTCCGCCTCCTGGGAGTTGTTTTTCTTTCGAAGCTCAGCAATATCAGAGACATAGCCTTCACTGATTCTTTTTTGTGCTTCGAGCCTGTCTTCGGCATCCCTTTGGCTAGCGTGAGCGTCTCTCACATGTTTCAGGAGCACTTCTTCTTTTTGAGAATATGAAGTAGAGGAAGCAGCAAGCTCATGTTTCAAATTCTCAACCTTTGCTTCGAGCTCCTCATTGTAGGAAGCAGTGCTCCTCATTTCGGTATCATGTTGCTCCAGGACCTTTTGCCATTCAGCCTTGTCATTTTCCATAGTGAGCATGGCCTCTATGTTGGCACGATTAATTCTCTGAAGCTCATCAACAAGCTTCTGCCAGTTTGACATCCTCTCGATATCAAGTTTGACGGCGTCGAGATTTCGTAGCATGGCAGGCTTGTCAATAGGGACCAGGTCAAGGTCGAACCTCACACCCTTTAAGCACCACTGTGGAAAACGACTTTGTAAAGTGGCTGGGCCCGGTCCAACTTGAAATTTGGGCCTGCTTATTATCGTTTGAATGTCTGATTTCCCAAGAGCGGGAGAGTCAGAAGGAATGTCGAGCGAGGCAGGAGTAGTAACTTTCTCAGGAGTAGTAGAGGCCTGCTTTTCACTGTGACGGGCTCGTTTGCTTAAGTCTTCACCCATGTGACCTTTTCCTCGATCGTCATGAGTTTTTCTCTTGTGGGAGTCATCGCCTTTTTGCCAAGAATCATGGCGCTCTTCTCTCTCCCTTCTTTCGCGACGTTCTTCTTCAGTCCTCCTTTCATGAGCCTTTCGGGTAGCCCTTTCTTCATCAGATTCTCTGTAGGAGGGAAAGTAACGCCTATAATCATATTGACCACGCCCCCCGTAGCGTTGGAAATCCTGATAATATGATCCGCCGCGTGTCATTGAAGGATCTGAAATAAGAAAAGATAAGCTTTAGAAATCTTTAAAGTATGAGAAGATAAGTGCATAAATGTGCTGGAAAATCCTTAGTTGTGTGTGAAGTGCAAACTACTCGCGTTGGACTAACGAACCACTCCTCAGTTGGGGGGAAGTAATAGGTCCCACTGTCGGTGACAATTCTTGGGATAAAGGAGTTGGAGTCTGTTGGAGGGCAGATGTTGCTTCAATCATCGGGGGTACAGTTTTACCACAGGTAGGGTCATCTTTAAAGAGCTCTTGGGAAGTGACGATTATGTCACTTAAATCCCCAAAGACGTCATCACCGTCATGCCCAACCTGATTCCCTCCATCAGCTCCTTTGTCGGCACTCTTCCTGGTTTAGGAAAGGGGCTCCTCTTCTTCTTCAATTATGGGAGCAAGTGCGGGCTTTTCGGAGGGTCCCGCATCGTTTCTTGGAGTAGAGCACTTTACTAGTAAGGTTTCTGCAGAAATTTCTCCTCGCATGTGCTCTTTAGTGGAGATCGGAAGATCAGGAGTTTTCACCGGAGAATCAGGAACCTCCGTTGGAGCTTCATGAGGCTGAGTAAAGCGAGAGGGATGGAGGAGTCCATATTGATGTAAAAATTCATCGTTTAGCAGAAACTTTATGCTCCTCTCTTCTACCGGCACGGCATTTAACCTTTCAAAAATTTGCTTAAGACTTGGGTCCCTAGCAGGGGGTGGAAGTGCTAAAACAGGAAAAGAATGAAATTAGCAACTGAGAGTTCAGATCTCGAGAAAGTTTCAAAATGGAAAAAGTAAAGATAGGAAATCTTACTTCCCACTCTCCAGATGGCATAAAACCCTGGAGGGCAGCGAACAAAGAAAAACTGATTCAAAAATCCGTGAGCGCTTTCGGAGAGATCAGTAATAAGTTTGCGGTTTCGAGCGCTTCTTATAACCACGATGGAGGGATGGTCTTTAATTTTCGTGAATGAGCAAAAATAGCAGATCTCCCCGAAGCTTGGTAATCGATCCAAAACTCTCCTAAATAGAACACATAACCCCATCAGAATGGCGTAGCCATTGGGGTGTAATTGGAATGGAGAGATAGACAACCGAAGTAGGAACTGTTGAAGAAAGTCGTTAAAAGGAGGAATAGCGCCGTTCAAGCACATTTGGCGATTAACAGCAACAAAGCCAAGAGGGGGCCTATCCGCGGTGTCATTTGGCCCCGGAAGTAAGACGTCAGCATCATCAATGCCAAACTGGACGCGTAGTTGGTTAAACACCCGCTGATTCAAAGTTGTGGATGTTCTCTCCGGAGGGTTGTCTACAGGGATGGCTACTGGGAAGACATCTTCAGCCTGGCCCATCGGCTCTTCTTGATGAGAGGTCATTCTACACAAGCAACTGGATGTTCAAATGCGAAGGTGCGCGTTTCCTAAAAAGTTTGAAGTGTTGTGCAAGACTAATAAAAAGTGACAAGTATATTTAACTGGAATTATACTGATCGATGCTTGATCGATTGTAAACATTTCAGAACTTGTTAATCTAAAGCTCAAGCATAATATTAGTGCAAGCGGGTCGATTTCTATTGACTATTTCAGCATTGCTTTGGTATTTTGTTTGAAATTGATAAGATAAAGGCACTTCATACACACAATTTATTCAAGTTAATCATCTATTGTTAACTAATCTGTCATTCGATGTGGGCAGTCAATGACAAGTATATTCGTCCTAGTTTTCTGTGAATGTTGTATTGAACAGGTTATTAGCCTGCAAGTCAAACTAACCTGTGAATGAGTGCAATAAAATTCAACAGTTCGAAGTTAATGCAATGGTCCAATGTTCAAACAGAATTTACACAAGTCATAACCCATCAACGGTTCAAAAGTTCTGAGTCGGCAGTGCCCTAAGTAATGAGTCGTGGAGATAAGGAGATTATCTCCAAGTCTTATCTCGGCAACGACTCAAGGCTAAGTCTTATCTCGGCAACGACTCAGGGCTTAGGTCGTGGAGTATGATAAAGGAGCTCTGGTGCAAAATAATAAGGAAATCTCTAAGTTTTATCTCGGCCGCGACTCAAAGGTCTTATCTCGGCCGCGATTCAAAGGTTTTATCTCGGCCACAATTCAGGGGTTCTGTCCCGGTCGCGACTCAAAGCTCAAGTTGAGGAGCATGATGAGTCGTGCCATGATTAAATTGTGAGGGTCACTGGGTCATACGAAAGGAGCCGAGTCAAACCTACAGCAGCATTCGAATCAACCATCTAACCCATTAACACAATAAACTCTCAATCTACAACCCTAATTTTATCGCTTCAGTGGATCGCCTCGAGTTGCAAATCATTGAATCAGACAATCCTCAATCCATCAATGATTAGAGCAACCTAACTCGCAAAGCTCAAGGGGATAAATTGAAGAAAAGGACGGTGCGCACAGGGAAATGATGATCGACAATCAGAAAGGAGGCGAAACTGCTTATGTGGTGTGATGTCAGAGATGATCGGAGGAGATTTTGAGTTGAAATTGCTTTTGGGAGCTTGGAGATGTGTTAATGGCGGAAAACGACTCACGAGATCGGTAAAAGAAGAAGAAGATAAGAATGACGATTCATGCTATTTATATACCAAGGTAGTAGGATATGAGTCGGCACACGCGGGGTAAGATAAGTCGAAGCACGCGACCTACGACTTAGGCGTGTGCTTCGAGGGGCAAATGTTAACCCCACTGAAGCTTGGGCCGACTCATCAGATAAAGCATTAAGCGACTCAGAAGGTTTACGACTCACCATGAGTCGTTAGCGGTTCAAGTGTGCAAATCAGAAAGCCAAGTACAATTAACTCGCGTACAACTCAATGACCGAAGAAGGAACTCACCGACTCATATGATCTAGTCCGACTCATCAAAGACCGGCTCAGCTAGTCTTCGACTCAACTGTTGAGCGACTTATGGAAGTTTCTGACTCAGCGACTCATGACTCAGCGACTCATGACTCAACGACTCATGGTTCAACGACTCAACAGGTTCGCGACTCATCCTAAGGAACGACCTAAGGAATGTCATGACTTATGGATACCTACGACTTATGATAAGTCGAGTACGACACATGCTAATATGAGAGGAGTTATGATAAGTTGACTCGGGAACGACTTATCTCTTGGGACCAAGCCAGCAGTTCGGCCTTGAGTTAACATGGGGCGACTCACCATGACTCGTCCACGACTCAAAATCGTTAAGTCGTAACCCATCGCCACAATGCCTAGGAAAATTGACTCGGACACGACTCAAGACTTGTCATGAAATCTAGCATAGGAATAAGCCATGAAGAGGGGAAAGGTTGGTTTTATAAGTCAACCACGACTTAGCCTGACTCGGGGATGACTTAGCTTGAGTCGGTCACGACTCAGGACTTATGCGCAGAATTCATGTCCAAGCTTGCCTATAAATACATAGCCACCTCCAACATTCAAAGGACTTTTGGGCACATTCTCTTCATATACCGTTACCTTGCTGCATTGAGAACTTCATCAACACTTAGGGCTTTCAAGATAAGAGGAATTCATCAAAGAACCCCACGAAGAAACCACACATCTTCAACATGGATTTAAGGACTTTCAATCGACATTGAAGCTTAAGACTTGTTCCAAATCACTTGTAACTTGAAGTATATTGTACTTGAGAAGAATTGTATCAGCTTGTAATGGGATTATTAATAAAAGTACTTAGAGTGGACGTAGGCTATACCCTTAAGCCGAACCACTATAAAATTGTTGTTGTTTACTGCTTTTCTGCTATTACTTGCTTGTAATTCTTTCCAGATCTATCGGGTGGTGCTTTCACAACTACACTTCACACACTGGGATGTTAGCGTTCACATTTTAGCGTTAACAACAAAGAAAGGTAATTTATGTAGAAATGAGCAAACAATGCACGTAGGAAATAAGTAAACAAAATAATTAAACAAAACAAGCAAATGTAAACATATAGCAGATAGCAAAATAAAATTTAAGAAGTGTAGCCTGGAAGCTATCAAATCTGAAGTTAGCTGATACAAATCAAGTATCAGGTCAGAGAAAAACTGAGCAAGAAAGTCCAAAGTAAACAAAGAAAAAGTATATGTAGATTGTACAAAGCAAAAGTACATATGAACGTACATGTACAAAGCAAAGACTGCACATAAATATTTTAAACAGCATGGCTTGTAAACAAAATAGGATTTGCGTTTAATGCCCCATCCTCTCAGCACCACTTGATATCATCTCAGCCGAAGTGTAACACTTCATTTTAGTTTAAAAAAATAGAAAAGTATCAGATCCAAAACAATGTTGTACCAGTATATGAAACAAAGCCTGCATATTTTTATATATACATCATCTTCATTTCGTTCAAACTAAACTTGGCAAAATAAGAGAAAAAGAAAAAATAAACATCTTCACCTATTTCAAACTCAAAACAACATTCAACTCAAAGGAAAACAAATAGGATTCAAGAAAGATCAACTCTGCAATTTTCAAAGCAACAAGTTCTTTGTTCTTCCCTTTCAACTGTGAGTAAACATTTTAACTAAAACTTAAGTGGTTACTTATCTGTTGCTTAACAAATTACTGTGATGATGATGTCTTGCATGAGTAGATAGAAGTATAAAATCTGTGTATATGAAGTATTTGAATATGCCTGCCTGATTTGTTTTGTACCTCTCTGTTCTTTCTTATGGTTTTGGGCTACAAAGTAAAGTAAAGTAGAGGAAAATTTATATATCTACATACCACATTTTTAAGCTTAGAATTTCAAATTTAAACAAGTTTGTTTGAACCTAAATCATGGCTTAGGATTTATCATAAGCTTGATATTGAAGTATGGGTTCTGTAAATCAAGTTTTACAGTAAAAGTATGAACACATGGAAATTTCGAATGTTGCAAATTTTTGATTTTTTTATATAACTTGTATAAACATACAAAGTTATGATTTTTAAAATCAATACGATGATTTTTAATCAAGTATCTTATGTGCAGTTCATATTTGAATAAAATATGCTTTTGAATCGATTATTGGCGATTGAACGAATTTTGGGTGCTGAAATTTTGCTCGAAGCAAACTTGGCCATCGATGAAGTTGCGAAAATTATCATATGATTTTTCTATGATGTGAGATACTAGAACGAGGCGCAACTAGGGTTTTGGGTTCGTTTTGGTTTGCTATTGTTCACGAGAAAATCTTGTCATCATCACGGTAATCTGGGCGATCGCACCTATGGGGATGGGCTCGTGGGTGAGTGGCGGAGGCTTGGTCAGGTTCGCGTGGACTCCGGTTGTAACGACCCGCCTTTTTGGACAGTCTAAACCGACGATCAAATACACATGTCGATTCCAAACCATTCAGAAGGGCAGATTGTTTTTGGGGTAAATAAGAAAAGAAAAGAAAGAGAAATAAGGGAAATGAAACAACACAGAATCTCGCAGCGGAACGATAAAATATAATAGTCAAATAAACAGTTCATGAAGCTGTTTACTATACTTTGACAATTATTTATACAACATTTATCAGAGTTATACATATACAACAGAACAATTAAAATAATGCAGCAAATAGCATAATGCAAGGGTAATAATAGTATTAGTCTACCAAATCTTCGTCTTCATCCTCCACAATAGATCTTCAAAAATCTGAAAAACTCAGAACTGACCCGAGCGTAATGAAAAGACAAAACACTCGAGTCGGGACTAAAATATCCTTATGAAAGTTAAATCAATCGTAAATAAATATGAGTGTAACGGCGTCTGATATGTTTATGGGGTTTGACATCTCATATCCAGTGTCAACGTGCGTGCAATAACTCAAGAGATGTTACGGGATTTTCCATCTCTTAAGGATCCGTTAAACTATCTAATATGTAGTAATGTAGGCTAAGTAGATAATGCCTATCAGTAATATAAAGTATCAAAATAGCTTTAAGGCGTTACCATAATCCCCCTAAACACATTTTTATAATGCCATAGTCTATACAGCACCGTAAGCCCCACCGTAAACTGATGGTTATCAGAGGGTACCCCATAGGTATAACACAAAACATAACGTATTGGTCGCGAATAGGATAATCAGTATGAAAAGGTACATGAGGCGATACCAACTAGGATACTAGTAGTTGCGTGATCCTGACTGATGTTGAGCACAGCCAGCAGCTACCCCAACACTGCGAAACAACAGTCCCAAATCAAGGGGTGCACCCAAATCGCATAACAAATGTAATAGATATGGTATCGAAGAAGTGTGTCCGCTAGAGGTGGCGAACCTCAATGGCCCGGCGCGGCTCATTTTTTAGTCAAGTCAGGGGTCATCCAAAATCGTTCTCCTTCTTCAGTCAACGCGTTCACCAAACCATCCACTTCATTCTGGATCAACAATCCGCGTATAATAGTTATTAAAGTGGTTTTCCGTATCAACAGAGAATATGTCCATATCCGATCCCGGTATCTTTAATAACTACGTATTATTACACCCTTGGCTCTTTTACATTTCAGATCGATTCATAATTGATATCAGAAATATCGTATTCCCTTCAAAAATCAAATCCATTTCAAAGATCATCGTCAAATGTAAGAGTTTGTTTCAAAATCATTTTCGCATCTATATCTCATTTCGATTTCAAAGTCATTTCGAATTTCAATTTAGGTTGCAACTTCATTTAACCCAACTCGTATTTAAATTCAAGATTTAAATATAAACATTTCACCTTATTGACCAGCTTAGAATTTTAGAAAATAGTTTTAAGTAGTTTAAAAGTAGTTTAAATAACTAAAATAGTTAAAAATACTTAAAATCTTAAAACGGATTTGAAATAGATAAATTCGTTTTTAAAATAATTTAAATTGGGTTAAGTAGATTTAAAATAGATTAAAATAATTTAAGTATTCAAAAATGGTTTATATAACCGAGAAATTTGGAAACAAAATAAAACAGCTTCAAAACCAATCCATTTCAATTATAACTTCCCAATTCAAATCAATTTCGATTTCCATTCTGCCGATACCATTTCGATTTCAATCCAAATCAATGTCAACTTTGACTTCAAATTAATTCAATTTTACATTCACCCTTAATTTATTCAGTTTCAATTTATATCGATTTGGAGCTTGATTTATCAAAATATCAATTTATAATACTTAACAAAATTATCTTCCAATATTCAAATTTAAAACCCAATTACAATATGATTCAATTTCAAGCTCAATTTCAAAATATCCTTTTATATCGCTTTTACTTAGTAATATTCAAAGCTCGAATTAAGGTTAAATCTTTAAACAAACCAATTTACGAAATTCAATCATATCCTGATTTTTAAATTCCAAAGTCTCCATTTTAATTATTTAACCATTTCTTTTAACCAAATTTTATTTCAACACTCCAAACTCAATTTTTCGATAAATTAGATTTTTATAATTTGATTTCTATCTATTACTTTTAAATCAAAACATTTAAATAAATTTCAAATCGATGATAAAAAAATATTTTTTTTATTAATTTAGCCAATTCGATGTCCGTATAAAATTTTCTATCCTATGGCCAAGTAATTATTTATTTCAATTAAATGTCAGGGATGAGTATATATTACTTAAACCAACCACAGTGTCATATGTATGCATAACAGTATATATAAGCAAATAAACATCCAAACATTTAAATATCAACCAATAACATCCATTAAAATACATCATCCAATAGACAATACAATTCATGGCAGTTTCATAGTTATCAATGTCAGGTAATTTAATCGCAATTCAATTTTAATTTCAGTTTAACTGTCAATTTAATTTTTCAACGGTTAATTCAAATGACAAGCTATATGACAATTAAATTTTTATCAAACAACGATAAATAAAATCATAACACTTCATAATGTCAAATTTAACTAGCATAAAGATATTTAGTACGTTGTGAGCGTTATAAAACACTCACCTTGATTTTTATGATTTTAAATCAAATCGAACAACGTTCGATTTAACTCAAAAATTTTTCAAGCTCCAAACGATTCCAGTCCAGCTCCATTGCGTAGTGCTCGACAAAACGAAGCCAACGCAATTTGTTTCGTGCGTTTTCGACCTCATATGAACAAGTTATGGCAGTTTAAAGATCATACAAATTATTATATACAAATATTCACAACTTAATTTAATATTATCAACCTTCGGCAATCTGGGCCGTTGATTCCACCAAGCAAATCAAGGACGTGCGCATCTTCTTCCACACATTCGCTTGCTCCAGGCTACAATCACGTACGCACCCATCGTGCCACCAAAACCCTAAATGACGCACCCACTCCGAGCCACATGGAGACGATCAGCTTGCGCCATTTGAAAGCCCCTCGACAAAGCTAAGCTCGGCCGCAACTGTATGGAACTCGGCCTCCCCTATGGCATGCAAAACGAGGGTGAACAACAGTCCATTGAACAGAAATTGCCGTTGATTCGTGCATCGAAACACGATCATAACCGTTGGATAAGGAGATATCGATGCCCTCAACAACTTCCATGTTGAAGGTTTCGCGCGAATGTCGACGGATTGGGAGATCGGAGGGGATGAACGAGGCTAAATTATGGCCATGAATATGATAATGGCGGCTGCGTATTTGAAACCGTAGTTTTTTTATTTTTTGCAAAAGAATGAAATAAAGGGCTTATTTATAGAAATTTATCGAACACTATACATCCCGGGTTTTCCGAACTCCGGTTTACGCGCGGCGACCGGCGTTTCTAGGGTTTATCCCGCGTTCCGGACACAATGGAACAAGTTTCGGAGGATAATTCGATAATATGTGAGAGTTATGGAAATAAACGTTCGATTTTAAATTAAACCGATTAACTAAATTTCTATGCGTTTTGGCTTGCCCCGGACAAACGGTAAATCCGATTGACACGAAATTTGAAATCTAAAACAATATCATGTTACGGATCCGATGAAACTTGTTTCGGCGAATTCTGAGAATGTTTGAAAAATGGCTATTTTAACTCGTCAATTAAATATTAAAACAATTTCGATGCGTTTCGAGCTGCTACGGTCAAACGGAAACTCCGATTGCTACGAAAATTTAAATCCGATAATAACAAACTATTACGGATCCATTGGAGCTAGTTTCGTCCAATTCTGAGACTGTTCGAAAATTGGCTATTTTTTAGTCGATAATTAAATATTAAAATATTCAATTTTTTACAAATTTACTTTTAATTCAATTTTAAAAGTTCTGCAACATCATTCTTACTTTAATATGATACAATGAAATTTTACAAATCAATTTTAGTCATATTAAACACGTTATTCAATTATCCAATAATTTCAAATTTTAAAATCTTATTAACTCTATTATAATCCCAATATAACTTATATTCACTTTGAAAACCAATCTGAATCATATTAAACCAATTTCAATTATTCACTCTATTTTCATATACTAAATTTCAATATCAAATTGATCATATCAAATTCGGAATTTAATAATTCAAACATCTGTAATCTTAAATTTAAACAATTTGATTATTCTTAAATCACTATCTTTTGAGATATTCAAACGAACTTAAAATTTTAACTTTTGAAATGAATTAAAATTATAGAACAACTATTTCCATTATACGGTTATTCAATTCCCATTATTAAATTATTCAATAATTTCCAAATATTTAAATTAAACAATTTCGATTATCCCATAATTCATTATCTTTTGAAATATTGAAATTGAACTTATAAGATTCAACTTTTAAAACCGATTCGCAATTTTAGAACCCTATTTTCATTTTACAATTATTCAATTTTTCAATAAGTTTTAAATATTTAATTTAAACAATTTACCTGTTCAATATTTGATATTTGATTTTAAATAAATTTTACTTATCAATCAATTACTCTATTATACCCAATGAATTCAATATTTATTATCCTATTCAACTATTGATTTCAAAGGCATTCACTAGGTAGCATTTATTTTTCATTACTTGGATAATTATTGTTGCAATTCATTCCAGTTATTATTATTCCAAACGAATTAAATTTTTTTTTCTAACATTAAATCACGAAATCTTATTAAATTAGCTATTTTAATTATCGAAAATTTACGGGTCGTTACACTCTCCCCCACTCAAAACTTTTCGTCGCTGAAAAGAAAAAAGAAGGGAAAAGGAACTAAGTATAGAATTCAACATTAGATATATTTTATTCAAAGTTACCAACTTATAATTAATGAAATTCCATTTATAAAGTCATTACTACACTTTTACTAAGTCATTATAAACGGCTTTCTAACTTTAAAAGTTAGTTATCAAAACAAGTTGTAAAAAATTTTAAAACTTGAAAAATTTTCTAACACCCGGATTTACGGAAAATTTCGGTAGAGTCTCCTTTGCGCGTCTTGATCGGAAAAAAAAATGACAGTATATATATCACAAATATACATCTCATCAAGCGATGAGGCATCCCGCAGGGGAAAAAAGTGTAAAAGTACGGTATTTAATCCGAGATATGTACCTTATATATTATTAGCGAGCATATACGGCTAATATAGCGCGAAAGCGAGATCCAAATGCGAAGCAAGCGCAATATGCACCTAGTAAACACTCAACAAACCTTGAGAAACATGCATATATGAAAATAATATCAATATACATCATATAGCAACATAACAACTACATGTACCAACATAGCAAATGCAACAAACAACATATGCAACCATCAATCAACTATCATCCAACAAATCCATAACCAATCAATATAAATTCACTTCTCATTAATATTTATTCACTTGGGTTTCAGTTTTAATCACAGTTGATTCATTGACGTTGGATTTTACTAACATTCATTCTTAATTCAATTAGTTAACATTCACTAATTTATATTTACATTAGTTCACTTCCAATTTGAATAAAATTAAATTCTTTTAAATTCATTTGACTTCCAATTTGATTTAAATGATTTATAGCTTTCAATTTCATTAACACTTACTGAATTACATAAAATCAACTAACAATCATATAACAACCAAATCATACCCAACATAACCAAATTATAAATTTTACATTCGATTTGGTTTATCTCTTTCAATTCCAATTTATTCTTAGCCATACCAAATTCTTTTGTTTACATTTACCTCATATTCAGTTTCAGTTAATAACCAATTTATTTGCGGACATTTTATTAATGCAGAACATTTTATTAATCATCACTTTAATTTATAGTCATTCCATAAAAGTCTAACTTCTTATATACAACCTTTCTTAGTTTATAGTTATCTCAAAAGTTGCAAATTTATCTTCACATATTTGGCATCTTAAATTTCCAATATTAACTTTAATTAAGTCCGTAAGCCGTACATATATCATCCATGAGCAATATCAATCTAATCACTTATCCGATCACACAATTTCACTTCCAACTAGTATCATTCACACGACTCTCTAGTGCGGACTCAGATTTGGTTCTTTGATTGGAAACTATTACATTCCTTGCATAGCCATATACTATGATAGAGAATTCCAGAATCAAATTAAAATTCCATATCCAGGGTTCGCCGTCGAAAATCGAGTGAAAAAAATCCTAACTTGTATCGATATAAATCATCTCGAAATTTTATGCTCGAATTTGGATCAAATCATTATGCGAATAAAATAATATATGTACAATCTCACATATTACCTTCCAATGGATTTCTATCCAATTTATCCATACTAAATTATTTTATTAACTTCTATTTTTTTCACTTAATTACTCACAAGCCATTATTCAGTTAGTATATTCATTTCTTTACATAGCATATTCTTTAACATTATCTTTTCTCAAACATCATATCAAAGAATTTTCTTACTCAAGTTCATTTTAAACATTCTATATAATTTAATTAAACTCAATTTCTTTTCCCAATTGATTCTTAGCTATACCAAATTCTTTTGTTTACATTTACTTCATATTCATAGTTTCAGTTAATACAAATTTATTTGTGGAACATTTTATTAATCATCACTTTAGTTTATTAATCATCCTATAAAAGTCTAACCTCTCATAAATGACTTTTCTTAGTTTACAGTTATCTTAAAGGTTACAAATTCAATTTTTTCCCAATCCTTTGCAATTTATATTTATTTTCTATAACCAATTTACAAAGATATAACACGATTCATTTATCTTCTTTCTTAAGTTCAATTACTAGTACCATTTATCCATTCATTATTTCATGCTATATTTAAGTATATATAATTTTTATCACAATAAATTTTTTCCATTTATATACATTTTAATTTCTTTTGATTTTGCCTTACCTGTATATTTTAATTACATTCAGGTTCAGTTTATTTGTACAATATCTCATTACAAATCAATAACATCATTTTAACTTTTAACATTAGGTAAGTCTTGTTATATGTTATCAGAATTTAATTTAGTATTATACAAATTTATAGAATTTCATTTTACTTAATTAGAATGTTAACAAATTTAATTTGTTAAAATCTGCTTTACCTTTCAACTTTAAAGGTACACTACAACTCTAAAGTTTTCCCAAAACATAAGCTTAGATATCTTAATCCTCTTATTTTAGAATTCCAGTTATTCACATTTCATTTGAAAATTACTAATTTGCATAACTTAGAATTTTAAATGCCCGGTTCTTTCCAAATCGTTTGAAATAAACATATACACTTATATCCTTTTTTATATCAAATCATACCTTTGGAGTTTAAACCAAAACCCATTTACCCAAAATAATTTCGAAGAAAAGCAAAGTTTCTTAGAAGTCTCCCCCACTTTGAGACTCGAAAATGAACGTCGATGATGCTGCGCAATCATCACCGAAATTATTTTCCAGCAACAGAAGAGAGGAGTACTTAATTCATTCCTTCTTAAAATCCTTTCAAAATATTTCCCATAAATATTTTCCAACTAATATCACAATATATTTTCTTCCAAGCTTTGAAAACCATTTTAAAACCACCGGGTCCTAAATTCAATATTTTCCAATTTAAATCTATTTTAATTTATAAGTCACTTTTATAAAATATTCTTATAGGACTTTCTTTCTTAAAACATTTCACAAGTGTTTTTTCATTGTTCATTTTGTAATTCACCTTATTTATTAAATTACAATATCCAATTAATGATAATAATCAATATTTTCATTCGTAACAACCAGGTAACCTAGATAAGTCACAATAATTTTCGAAAATTTTCTTTATATTTAAAATATAATTAGAGCAAAATTATTTCATTTACCCAATTTCAAAATAATACTATGTCGAATTGTTCTGTTTAAGTGTTTAGAGATCTGTATCAATGACGTTAATTACTCGTATTGACCAGAATCCATAAGCCACTTGACAAATCAGCCGACACAATATAAAACATTTTATATCACTTACAAATACGCTCTCTCATATATATACACTCAGCGACTCATCATAGGGTATTACTACCCTATTTATAAAGTGTCAGACCCCACAAAGCTAAGGTTATCGCTTAACCAAAGCTCTAATACCAACTGTAACGACTCGCCTTTTTGGACAGTCTAAACCGACGATCAAATACACATGTCGATTCCAAACCATTCAGAAGGGAAGATGGTTATTGGGTTAAATAAGAAAAGAAATGAAAGAGAAATAAAGGAAATGAAACAACACAGAATCTCGCAGCGGAACGATAAAATATGTTAGTCAAATAAACAATTCATGACGCCGTTTACTATACTTTGACAATTATTTATACAACATTTATCAGCGTTATACATATACAACAGAACAATTAAAATAATGCAGCATATAGCATGATGCAAGGGTAATAATAGTATTAGTATACCAAATCTTCGTCTTCATCCTCCAGAATAGATCTTCAAAAATCTGAAAAACTTAGGACTGACCCGAGCGTAATGAAAAGACAAAACACTCGAGTCACGACTAAAATATCCTTATGAAAGTTAAATCAATCATAAATAAATATGAGTGTAACGGCGTCAGAGATGTTTACGGGCTTTGATATCTCATATCCAATGTCAACGTGCGTGCAATAATTCAAGAGATGTTACGGGATTTTCCATCTCTTAAGGATCCGTTAAACTATCTACTATGTAGTAATGTACGCTAAGTAGATAATGCCTATCAGTAATATAAAGTATCAAAATAGCGTTAAGGCGTTACCATAATCCCCCTTAACACATTTTATAATGCCATAGTCTATACAGCACCGTAAGCCCCACCGTAAACTGGTGGTTATCAGAGGGTACCCCATAGGTATAACACAAAACATAACGTATTGGTCGCGAATAGGATAATCAGTATGGCAAGGTACATGAGGTGATACCAACTAGGATACTAGTAGTTGCGTGATCCGGACTGATGTTGAGCATAGCCAGCAGCTACCCCAACACCGCGAAACAACACTCCCAAATCAAGGGGTGCACCCAGATCGCATCACAAATGTAATAGATATGGTATCGAAGAAGTGTGTCCGCTAGAGGTGGCGAACCTCAATGGCCCGGCGCGGCTCCTGTTTTAGTCATGTCAGGGGTCATCCAATATCGTTCTCTTTCTTCAGTCAACATGTTCACCAAACCATCCACTTCATTCTGGATCAACACTCCGCGTATAATAGTTATTAAAGTGGTTTTCGGTATCGACAGAGAGTATGTCCATATCCGATCCCGGTCTCTTTAATAACTACGTATTATTACACCGTTGGCTCTTTTACATTTCAAATCGATTCATAATTGATATCAAAAATATCGTATTCGCTTCAAAATCAAATCCATTTCAAACATCATCGTATCTATTCAAATGTAAGATTTTAATTCAAAAAACATTTTTCGCATATATATCTCATTTCGATTTCAAAGTCATTTCGAATTTCAATTTAGGTTGCAACTTCATTTAACCCAACTCGTATTTAAATTCAAGATTTAAATATAAACATTTCACCTTATTGACCAGCTTAGAATTTTACAAAATAGTTTTAAGTAGTTTAAAAGTAGTTTAAATAACTAAAATAGTTAAAAATACTTAAAATCTTAAAACGGATTTGAAATAGATAAATTAGTTTTTAAAATAATTTAAATTGGGTTAAGTAGATTTAAAATAGATTAAAATAGTTTAAGTATTCAAAAATGGTTTATATAACCGAGAAATTTGGAAACAAAATAAAACAGCTTCAAAACCAATCCATTTCAATTATAACTTCCAAATTCAAATCAATTTCGATTTCCATTCCGCCGATTCCATTTCGATTTCAATCCAAATCAATGTCAACTTTGACTTCAAATTAATTCAATTTTACATTCACCTTTAATTTATTCAGTTTCAATTTATATCGATTTGGAGCTTGATTTATCAAAATATCGATTTATAATACTTAACAAAATTATCTTCCAATATTCAAATTTAAAACCCAATTACAATATGATTCAATTTCAAGCTTAATTTCAAAATATCCTTTTATATCGCTTTTACTTAGTAATATTCAAAGCTCGAATTAAGGTTAAATCTTTAAACAAATCAATTTACGAAATTCATTCATATCCCGATTTTTAAATTCCAAAGTCCCCACTTTAATTATTTAACCATTTCTTTTAACCAAATTTTATTTCAACATTCCAAACTCAATTTTTCGATAAATTTGATTTTTATAAATTGATTTCTATTTATAACTTTTAAATCAAAACGTTTAAATAAATTTCAAATCGACGATAAAAAAAATCTTTTTTTATTAATTTAGCCAATTCGACGTCCGTATAAAATTTTCTATCCTATGGCCAAGTAATTATTAATTTCAATTTAATGTCAGGGATGAGTATATATTACTTAAACCAACCACAGTGTCATATGTATGCATAACAGTATATATAAGCAAATAAACATCCATCAAAATACATCATCCAATAGACAATAGAATTCATGGCAGTTTCATAGTTATCAATGTCAGGTAATTTAATCGCAATTCAATTTTAATTTCATTGTAACTGTCAATTTAATTTTTCAACGGTTAATTTAAATGACAATTAAATTTTTATCAAACAACGACAAATAAAATCATAACACTTCATAATGTCAAATTTAACTAGCATAAAGATATTTAGTACGCTGTGAGCGTTATAAAACACTCACCTTGGTTTTTACGATTTTAAATCAAATCGAGCGACGTTCGATTTAACTCAAAATTTTCTCAATCTCTAAACGATTCCAATCCAGCTCCATTGCGTAGTGATCGACAAAACGAAGCCAGTGCAATTTGTTTCGTGCGTTTTTGACTTCGTATGAACAAGTTATAGCAGTTAAAAGATCATACAAATTATTATATACAAATATTCACAACTTAATTTAATATTATCAACCTTCAGCAATCTGGGCCGTTGATTCCATCAAGCAAATCAAGGTCGTGCGCATCTTCTTCCACACGTTCGCTTGCTCCAGGCTATAATCACGTACGCACCCATTGTGCCACCAAAACCCTAAATGACGCACCCACTCCGAGCCACCTGGAGACGATCAGCTTGCGCCATTTGAAAGACCCTTGACAAAGCTAAGCTCGGCCGCAACTGCATGGAACTTGGCCTCCCCTGTGGCACGCAAAACGTGGGTGAACGGCCGGCCATTGAACAGAAATTGCCGTTGATTCATGCATTGAAACACGATCATAACCGTTGGATAAGGAGATATCGATGCTCTCTACAACTTCCATGTTGAAGGTTTCACGCTATTGTCGACGGATTGGGAGATCGGAGGGGATGAACGAGGCTAAATTCTGGCTGTGAATATGATAATGGAGGCTGCGAATTTGAAACCCTAGTTTTTTTTTGCAAAAGAATGAAATAAAGGGCTTATTTATAGAAATTTATCGAACACTATACATCCCGGGTTTTTCGAACTCCGATTTACGTACGGTGACCGGCGATTCTAGGGTTTATCCCGCGTTCCGGACACAATGGAACAGGTTTCGGAGGCTTATTCGATAATATGTGAGAGTTATGGAAATAAACGATCGATTTTAAATTAAACTGATTAATTAAATTTCTATGCGTTTTGGCTTGCCCCGGACAAACGGTAAATCCGATTGATACAAAATTTGAAATCTTACAATGATATCACATTACGGATCTGATGAAATTGATTTCGTCGAAATCTGAGGCTGTTTGAAAAATGTCTATTTTAACTCGTCAATTAAATATTAAAACAATTTCGATGCGTTTCGAGCTGCCACGGTCAAACGGAAACTCCGATTGCTACAAAAATTGAAATCCGATAATAACAAACTATTACGGATCTAGTGGAACTTGTTTTGTCCAATTCTGAGACTGTTCAAAAATTGGCTATTTTTCAGTCGATAATTAAATGTTAAAATATTCAATTTTTTACAAATTTACTTTTAATTCAATTTTAAAAGTTCTACAACATCATTCTTACTTTAATATGATACAATGAAATTTTACAAATCATTTTTAATCATATTAAACCCGTTATTCAATTATCCAATAATTTCCAATTTTAAAATCGTATTAACCCTATTATAATCCCAATATAACTTATATTCACTTTGGAAACCAATCTGAATCATATTAAATCAATTTCAATCATTCACTCTATTTTCATATATTAAATTTCAATATCAAATTGATCATATCAAATTCGGAATTTAATTATTCAAACATCTGTAATCTTAAATTTAAACAATTTGATTATTCTTAAATCACTATCTTTGGAGATATTCAAACAAGCTTAAAATTTTAACTTTTGAAATGAATTAAAATTATAGAACAACTATTTCCGTTATACTGTTATTCAATTCCCATTATTAAATTATTCTATAATTTCAAAATATTTAATTTAAACAATTTCGATTATCCCATAATTCATTATCTTTTGAAATATTGAAATTGTACTTATAAGATTCAACTTTTAAAACCAATTCACAATTTTAGAACCCTATTTTCATTTTACAATTATTCAATTTTTCAATAAGTTTTAAATATTTAATTTAAACAATTTACCTGTTCAATATTTGATATTTGATTTTAAATAAATTTTACTTATCAATCAATTACTCTATTATACCTAATGAATTCAATATTTATTATCCTATTCAACTATTGATTTCAAAGGCATTCACTAGGTAGCATTTATTTTTCATTACTTGGATAATTATTGTTGCAATTCATTCCAGTTATTATTATTCCAAACGAATTAAATTTTTTTTCTAACATTAAATCATGAAATCTTATTAAATTAGCTATTTTAATTATCGAAAATTTATGGGTCGTTACATCGGTGGCGTCACGAGGTGGGACGAGGCAGATCTTGGTGATCGAATGGGTTCTGGAAAAAGAGAATTGGCCATGTACTCGCTCGATTTTGACTCGGTGATGATTTTGCATCGTGGATGGCTCGAAATGATTGGGATGGTCGATGGTGACTTGGGTGGGGCTGCGGCGTTGACCGGAGTTGGTCGTGGCATTTGTACACGTGTACGTGCAAGCTCGCGTATTTATCTGGGAATGTGGGAGTTGGGGAAGAAAGGTGGAACTCGTAGCATGTCTCGTGAAATCTACGTGCTACCTCGAGTTCTCGTTCGAGCATGTTGTGCGTTTTACCAGGTAGAGACTTAAACAAAATTTTAAAGTTTAAAACAAAGTTTTGGGGAGGCACTCGGGTTATTAGGGGGAAAGACTCGAAGCAGAGGTTAAGTACTCCAGCGTTTAGCTCGGGTTTGCCTAGGGATTATGTTTCCAAGTTTTGTAACTGTAGCAAATTAGTTAAATAAATTTCTAAGAATTATTTCCTTTATAAATGATCATTTCATTATTAAGTTAGAAGGTATTAAAGAAAGGATTTTTTAAAAAACAACAATTAAGTTTTAAACTTATATTTTAATAAGTTATTTTAAATAAAACTTTAATAAGTGATTTAGGAAAAAAATCAAATGTTTTAAATTTTGAATTTAAAAGTAAGTTAATTTATATTATTAACGATAATCAAGTAATTAATGATTTGTGATTAAGATTAATTTATTAATAATTAAGAATAATTATTATAAATGATGTTTAAAATGGTTAATTTACTTTCAAAGGTTAAGTTAACATATTTGTTACAGGGAAATCATTATAATTTGAAGTGAATTACTTAATTAAATAATTAAAGTAATTAATTAAGAATTTAAGTTAATTAATCAAGTAATTAATGAATGATTAACTAAAGATAATAATTGCTTAATGGAAGTAATTAGGATAGATAATTAATGATTTATTAATCAAATATTAAAGGTTAATCACTTTGAAGAATAATTAATGTGGTTGATTAATTAAGGTAATTAAATTAATATGATTAATTAAGAATAATTCAATTAATCAAGGTGATTGATTTAATAAATTTATATCAAATGATTTATAATTAATAAAAAAAATGAATCGTAAATTCATAAGTAATTTATTTAATTAAAAATAAATTGAATTAATTAGGATTAAACAATTAACTAATCCTGCTTATAAATGATTATTGAAATGTTTGACCTAACTTATGAATGATTGTATTGTATGGGATGCCTTGAATTGATGTCCTATCTGATCTGTGGTATTTTGTTTCTATAGATTGTGCTATGTATAGTTTATTCATTTATTGATGATACATTTGTATATTATTTGTGAATCTGTGAATGAGCGATAAGCATTATAGTTATATCGCTGATCAACTATATTGTTGTATTTGAATCTATGATGATTGAATGATGTTGCACTATTGTGTTCAACCCCTGGACTACACATACACACACGAATATGGATTTCACGAGGAAATTGAGTAAGTCACAAATTTTTGAAACTAGTTTTGAATTTGAATTTTTAAATTCAAATGGGTTGAAATGGAATCAGGTTAAATGTGAAAAGTTTTTGGACTGGAATTTTTAGATAATTTTTTTTTTGAATAACTTTATTTCGCCTTGAAATTTAATTAATTTGATTTAAATTTGAATTCAATGGTTGGAATTGAATTCAATGACTTGGTCAAAATATTATACAAGTTATAAAAGTGCTATATGGGTTTTTAACCATTTAAAGGTATGATTTTGGAAATTTAAATTTACATCTAAGTTGTATACTTGAATATCTTTAGCTGGTGTAAATTGTAAAGTGTTTTCCAAAACGAGAACTATTTGTTTCAAGTAATAATAGCTTTCATTTAAGGAAAAGGATTTCCAATTTGTGTTACAAGGATTTCAATTTTAAAATAAAATTGTGTTGAAAGCTATGAATTAATCTTTGTGAAAGGTCGTTGAACTTTGTTTTGAAAACGAAGAATATTTTAAATGGTGTATCTTTTATATATAAAAGATCTGAATTGGGAATGGTTGTCCAAGTTATGAACGAATATTTGGAAACGTGTTTTGAAAGCTATAAGTTAAATCTTTAATTTAAAGATTTAATGAGTTAATCCAATTGAAATAGAAATTGATTTGGGAAATCTGTGAATGGATCTTTGCGAAATAAATCTTTTCGTTTAATGATTTGAAATGGTACTTTGTTTAACCATTTAATGGAAAAGATTTTGGATAATAAGTTGTGACTTAATTGAAATCCCAATATCCATATGTTTTTAAAATATTGCGTTCATTATTTGGATTAGCCGGGAGAGGACCTTTGTGTCATATAACCCATTCCGAATAATAATACGACATTATGGATAGCATTTGAAGACCGGCGGTGAAGACCGGGTATTTGTAAGTATGATAGGATAACCTATCGATTGTCTCTGCACTGGCCGATCCACGGTATAGAGATTTCCTTTGTGATGGGAAATTCGATCGGGATTGTGAATGCCCGAATTACAAGGGCTTCTTTTGAAGTGCCTTCGGTTCTGTTGAACCCGAAATAGACTTGTATGGTTACATGTCTGGCATTACATTTTGAGATATAAAGCATATTTCTTTCAAATACATTTCTGTTGGTGCAGAGAATTTATTCTCTTAACTTAACACCCTTCTCTGAGACGTACGAGCTCAGAGGTTATGTAGTTGAAGGTTATCAGCAATATATTCCCAATTTGGTAATGTGGCATGCCGAGTGCTGGTGTGTGCTGATCATTTTTTGATCATTTGTTGATCAAAGCATGGCTTTGTGCCTAGATTTGTGGGCGAAACTTCGTCAGACCTCACTCCCCGGAAATGGTCAAAACATGAAAGTTGCGGTAATGTTATGAGGGTCGCTCCCTTTAGGGTGTGTCATTCCCTTCTGGTAAAGTGTGGTATTAGGTATGGAGCCCTGATATTTAACCATGTGGTTGATCCAATCTCATTTACTGTGTCGTTGTTGCTTAGAGGCGCCTCGGATAAAGGTCCCAAAGGACCGGGGAGTGGCATGCTCGAGTATTAGTTACCTAGTTACAGAGGTAACCCAGCCTTGGGTTGGCAGAGATCCGGTTAGGTTCTCGGGACGTCCCGCCAGAGGCGATCCCATGTGACAGTAGGAAGTTCCTTAGCCTGACCATTTGTTGGAAATCCTAACAAAACAATATGCGCCCTGTACGGTATTAGTTGTATTACCTGCCATCTATTTATGGTGGCGCCCTACTGTTTAGATGGTAGCTGTAGTAGGCATAGTTCGGAATGTCTATGCTGGCTAAGATTTATATTCTACTTTTGAAATGTTTTTCCGCACTTCGCACTTATAGTAATAATATCAATAAAATTCGCGTATCAAGCATGTTTGACTATCATAAGAAGAATTCTCCTCCAATTCTGCGTTTGCATTGTGTGTGTGGCGGGAGGTCTTATGTGTTGAGTCACTAGTTTTGATTCATGACAAATCAGTTCAGAGGCCAAGAAAAGAATTTACATTCATACATGACGGAACTGAAATCTAGTCTCCTTCGTCCAAAAGCGAGAGTTGTTCACAAAGCTCTCATGAGTAGTATATTACCAAGAACTGGGTCATATGAATTAATCTACCCCGAAAACTTCAAAGATCTATATGTAGTTTGGGGAGGAATTCAGGTAAATTGGCTACGAAGGATATTGGAAGAGTTTCTCACTTTCAACAATGGTATTATGAGAACAATTTATTTCGGTGAATATATTATGCGATTGCTTTTAAATGTGGGTACTCCTCAACCGGAATTGTAACGACCCCAAATTTTGGAATTTATTTTAATTGATAGTTAATGTAAATTTTGAATAAATTTTGGAATAAATTTAAAAATTTGAATATTTAATTTATATTTGAACTAGGATTTATAGTGAATAACAAGTAAAAAAAACATATAAAAATAAGGCAATATAAATAGAAACAAAAGAAGTAATAAAACTTTTACCAAATATAAAGCCAAACGGAATATTAATAAACTATGTGAAGTATTAAATTAATACATTAGAAAAAAATTTATCAACATGAAATGAAAAGGCTGCCAGGTAAGTATGGCAAGCATAAACAAACAAAGTGACAAAACAAATGCAAAGATAAAGACAAAACAAAACAAAATACATTTTCCCAGTCAAAATAAAAGACAACAAGAATACATTCAAGCATTCAAACAAAAAGGAAGATAAGTGTGAAAGAAAGCAAAGTAAATATCTATGTGCAAATAAAAGGAGATATATATATATATCAGCTTAGTCAACAAGCATAAGCCTATTAAACAAGACAACAAATCAAAATTTTGTACTTGTAGATATCAAAATGGGAAAGTATGTAAACCAGGGAAACATCAAAAGAAGATATTAGTATAAACAAAGAAAGTAGTGGGCAATACAAACCTATACATGCAGAAATAAAGTAGTATAAGCATGATATTAGTAAGTCTAGGTAAAATAATATTCAAATGCAAAAGAAGTCAAATATAATAAATGCAGGTATCTCAGCCGAGATGATAACTTCAATGCAAGGAAAATGCAAGGCAAGCTACAACCTGGAAGCCAGTAAAAGCAAAGTAAAGAAGTATACAAGGCAAGAGTCTATAACCTAGGCAAGCATGGAAAACAAAGTATAAAGAAAAGGAAGAAGCCACCATTGTCTATCTAATATGGTACAACTAATTAATGCAAATAATCTTCAGCCTCAAAAAAATAAGATATCCCTGTCCAACTTTTTGAATAATAATAATAATAAACCACCAAGTATAAAACCAAAACCACTTCAGCCGAAAATAGGTATAAACAAATAAAAGAAATCAAACAAATGAATGCAACTATCTAAAGTACCTGTACAAATGTAAAATAAGTATGAACAAAACAAATTAATAAATGCAGACAAGTCAGCCGAGCAAACAATGCAGGTAAGAAATAAAGAGAAAAAGAAAAAAAGAAAAAGAAAGAGAAGATTTCAGTTTAAAATTTTGAAGCCTGGTACAAAGAAATGTTCTCTGTTCCAAGCATTCACCGGTGAGTAACTCCATGTTAAAAGGCTTAAGCATATTTATATCTGATTTCTTGATTTATGCTTAAAGATAAATACGTAATTGTGTATATATATTGGTGAAAATTCTGTGTATTTGTGGTTTATGATGAATGCATTGCTAATACCTGTATAACTCCACTGTTCAAATTTCAAGCTCAAGTTTTGAGTTAAAAATCATTTTTCACTTGACCTGTTCCTTGTGAGGATTAAAAGTTCAAACAAATGTGTTTGTTAGATGATAGAATAAGGTTTAAAATTTATTTAAGTTAAAAAGAAATTGAGTTGCTCTGTAAAAATCATAAGAACAATTAATACTTAACATAAGTGAAATCCTCAAATATCTTAAAATATAAATTCGAGTTTATAAACTGAATTCTTATCTGAAATCTTGATTTTTAAAACAAAAATTAAAAATTTTAGTTAAGTATTAAGAGTGCATTTCGAGTTTGCACTATTTTGGGGTTTTTGGAAGAATCTGATCATCCCCGGGTTGGTGGAGATCAGGATCTCCTCTGGTGATGGGGGAACGAGTGTAGATGCTGGGCAAAATGGAAGGTGGTGATGCAATTCACCATGGAGGTCGCGGTAGTGGGTTTCCTTTTGGAACCCTAGTTTTCTGGGTTTGGCAAAAATTGGTCACCTCGGCATTTGTAGATGATCGAGTGCAATATGGCTCAGGGAGGGGATAGAGGAG
The DNA here is from genome assembly GCA_030765085.1 of Allium cepa. NCBI lineage: Eukaryota > Viridiplantae > Streptophyta > Magnoliopsida > Asparagales > Amaryllidaceae > Allium > Allium cepa. The sequence goes on along the minus strand of CM060937.1, from coordinate 789,037,595 downwards.
AGTTAGTCGAGTTCGCGGCCGGAGTAGTTGATGTTCTGGTGGTCGGTGATGTGTGCGCGGCGCCGTGACAGGTTTTGAAGAATACCTGTTCTTGTTCCAGGTTGCTCGAATTGCCAAATTCGATTTTTGGGCGAGGGTTGTCGAACTGGGTCCTTGTTTGGGGTTGTGGGGGTGCGAGTGTTGGTCGATGATGGTCGCGATGATGATCGGAGGGTGGCGGCGTTTGTGAATGTGCACAGCGTGCACATCATGTTCTAGGGGAGAAGGGAACTGGTACGAAAAAAAAAAAGGTAGGGGAAGAAGGAGCTCGGGTTTTCTCTCGTTTTGCATAGCGCGTTACTCGAAGTAACGTGGAGTTGGCTCGAAGCAGTGTAGTGGGAGCTCGGGTTATTTTACTTGAGGGGTACCAGGTTTTAGAAACCTGATTTGTTTCAGATTTAAGTTTAATTTAAAACTTGAAACAAGATTTAAAGCAAAGTTTAAAGAATAAATTCAAGTTAAGGTTTGAAACTTAGTTTAAAAATTTAAATTTTAAATTGTTTTAAATAAAAGAGTTTAAGCAATTAAAGTATGTTTTAAAGAATTTGAATTTAAAATGGAATTTGAAAATTATAAAGAAATGAATTCTAACAAAGATTTAATCAAAGTTTAAATCTGGAATTCAATCTAAATTTGAATCTTAGTTTTGTAATAAAAGAAGTTTTTTTTGAAATTTAAATTGTTCTAAATAACATGAATGATTAAGTGTATTTTCAAATTAATTTGAATTTAAGATTTAAAGTATAACGATAGAAATACACTTAAATATTAATGAAGTCATTAATAAAGAAATTTGTTATCTTAGAGATAATTAAGGTAATAAAATGACTAAATTAACATGGTAATTAAAGAATGATTTATTTAATTTATAAGTAAATAATTTAGATAAATTTATAATTAGGAATGATTAATAATGAATTAATCTAAGATAATTTCTTAAGAAAGTGATTAAGAAATATTAGTAGTTAATAAGGATAATTAACTAAGGATTATTAAGTAATTGATTTAAAGTGTTTAATGTTAATGATTTATTGGATTAAATAAATTAGATGATCAATTATAAATGATTTAAATGCAATTACTTGATGAAAATAATCTAATCAGAATTGGATAATAAATTCATAAGAAATTAATTTAATTGGAGATAAATTGAATTACATAGGATTAAACGATTAATAAATCCTGTTAATAAATGATTTTTGTATGCTTGAATTACTTATGAATGATAGTATTATATGTGATGCCTTGAATTGATTATCCTATCTGATTTGTGATATTTTGTTCTGTAGATTGAGCTGTGTATATTTATTTGCATCTGTATATTATCTGTGAATGGGCGATGAGCGTTATAGTTTTATATCGCTTATTAACCATATTTCTGTGTTTTGAATCTATGATGATTGAATGTAGTTGCACTATTGTGTTAAACCCCTGGACCACAATTACACATACACAATTATGGATTTCACGAGGAAATCGATTTAAGTCACAGATTTTGAAACGATTTTAAACAGAAAATTTAAATTCAATTGGATTGAAAATGAGATTGGGGTTAAAGTGAAAAGCAATTGAAATGGAATTTCAAAGATGAAATTTTTTTTGAATAACTTAATTGAGTTTTGAAATTTAAATATTTTGATTTAAATTTGAATTCAATATTTGAATTTAATTCTATGATTTGGAAACTAGGGTTTAAAAAGGGCTATTCAACTTATGAATGAGTTTATATGGTTTAAACTATTTTAAAGGTATCAATTTGAGAATTTGAAATTAAGGCTGTAACTTGTACAAATGAAAATTTGATTTTTTCTGAAACGAGAACTATTTGTTTTCAAATAAATAAAAGTTTTCACATAAGTAATGAACTTCCAATTGGTGTTAAAAGATTTTCAAATTTAGAATGAAAAGGAAACGTTTTGAAAAGCTATGAATAAATCTTTGGAAGCGAAATTGAAAATTGTAAGATATATCTTTAATTTAGAGATTTAATGAATCAATCAAATTGAAATGGAATTGTTTTGAAATACAGGAATGAATCTTTGAGAAACTGGGTGAACTTGTGAAATAAATCTTTTTGTAAAAAGAATTTGAAATGGTAAATTGTTTAACCATTTAAAGGAAGTTTTGGGCTTTAAGTTGTGACTTAATTGAAATCCCAATATCCATATGTTTTTGAAATATTGCGCTCACTATTCGGTTTAGCCGGGAGAGGACCTTTGTGTCATATATCCCATTCCGAATATGTGATACGTCGTTATGGATAGCATTTGAAGACCGGTGGTGAAGACCGGATATTTTCGAAAACGAAAGGGTTTCTTGTTGATTGTCTCTGCACAGGCTGATCCCCGGTATAGAGATCTCCATATGTGATGGGAAATCCGGACGTGATTAGGGATTATCCGGATTACAAGGGCTTCTTTGGAAGTGCCTTCGGTTCTGTTCGAACCCGGAACAGACTTGTATGGATTGTGTGTCTGACATTACAAATTGAGATATAAAGCAGATTTCTTTCAAATACATTTCTGTGGTGGCGGAGAATTTATTCTCTTAGCTTAACACCCTTCTCTGAGACGTACGAGCTCAGAGGTTATGTAGTCAAAGGTTATCAGCGATATATTCCCAATTTGGTAATGTGACATGCTGAGTGTTGCTGTGAAATGATCATTGTTTGATCATTTGTGATATGATCATTTGTTTGATCATTTATCTTTGTGATCATTACTTTGATCATTTGTTGACCCAAAGCATGGCTTTGTACCAAAGCGTGGCTTTGTGGACGTGACTTCGTCGAGCCTCACACCCCGGAATGGTCAAAACAGGAAAGATGTGGCAAGGTTATTAGGGGGTAGCGCCCCTTTAGGGTATGTACATCTCCTTCTGGATAGAAGTGGTATCATGGTATGGAGCCCGGATACTTACTTATGCGGACATCACAAACCTATATATATCTTGTTTTGTGATTTGATGTTGGGGCCCCGGTTAAAGGTTGTTACAACCGGGAGGTGGCATACTCGTGTCAGTAGTTACCCAGTTAGGGGTAACCCGGCCTTGTGTTGGCAGAGATCCGGTTAGGTTCTCGGGACGTCCATCCAGAGGCGTTTCCATGTGGCAATGGGAAGTTCCTTGGCCTGACCATTTGTTGGAAATCCAAAGAAACAATACGAGCATTGTACGGTTTTAGTTATAGAACCTGTCTCCTCAGGAGGTAGCTATAGCGGGCATAATATAGTGGTACCTATGCTGGCTAAGATTTATATTCTACTTTCGAAATTGTTTTCTACACTTTGCACTAATAATAATATCAAATGATTTGATTTTGCGTAGTAAGCATGTTTGACTATCATAAGAAGAAATCTCCTCCAAGTCTGCGTTTGCATTGTGTGTGTGGCGGGAGGTCTTATGGTAGTTTCATTTTCAAAAAAACATTGCGAATTTACTTTAAAATTCTCTTGTTGATTGTTTTTAAAGATAAACTGTTTTGTTGCTCACACCAGTCCCATGACTGATCCGGAGTTTATTATTCCTTTCCTAAACTCTGGATGCTCATTATTTTCTACACGAGCAGTCTAGAGTTGGGTTTTTCAGATACTTAGGTTCAGTAGATTTTATCTGGAGCTAGTTCAGTCTTTGATTCGCACCTGTCTTGCTTATCTTTGTGCATCGTTATGGGGAGTTCGAGCTATTTCTGTATTGGCGCTTGAAGATGGAAATTATCCGCTGCTAGTGTTATCATTTTCTTTTCCGCTGCTATTTGTTGTATCGTATCTCTGATGTATATTGATATCTATTATATCACTCTGTTGTATCAGTGTTGTATATCAATGTATTATTCTTTTTATTCTGCTGTGTTGTTTACTTAATGTTGTTATAAGCTCCGGCAAATCAGATTTGAACGGTCGAATCTACGGCATTCGAATACGATTTGAAGTATGGATGTCGATTTTCGAGCGGGCAAAATCCGTTTCGTCACATTTGGTATCAGAGCTAAGGTTGAACTTTAGTTCAGGAGTATAACACATTAAGTAGCTCATTAGAGATAGGGTGAAGTATCCCTAGAATGAGTATATCCCTAAGGTAACTGTTTGAATGCCTCAGTAAATTCTCTTGCTATCCACCGATAGTGTGTATGAGTGCAAGAAGAGAACGCGATAGGGGACAGGGAAATACGACTATAAATGGTCAATACCCTGTAACAACAGTGGAAACAATTTTTTCTCTGTCAATCTCTTTTGTTCAAAGTCTCTTTTCAATTCTTTGATAGTTCCTGGTAGATCCAGGAAGGAAATTCGATATATTAATATGGGATATAAACTCCAATTTGGCCATAATTGTTGTTTGGATGAATTGGTTGGTTTGGTTGTTATGGTTGATAGGTATACTTTAGTTTTAAACTAAAAACTTTGAAATTGTATCCATATATCTGTCCATTTTTGGGTCCCAATATATTCTACAAATGGTTAGTTATCCCTTCGAACTGACCAATGCTCATGCATATGTCGTAGATTTGATGAACCGAGTATCCTATATTGTATGAGTTTGTGCTCATATCATTGATGTTCTGATTTGGTAAGACAAATGCAGAATAGATATCTAGTTTGACACGAAGAATTGTTCTTCTATCTTTCGTCTATCTTCGTTATCTCCCTCTAGCGAATTTCGAGGACAAAATTCTTTTTAAGGAGGGAAGTCTGTAGCGACCCCAAATTTTGGAATTTATTTTAATTGATAGTTAATGTAAATTTTGAATAAATTTTGGAATAAATTTAAAATTTTGAACATTTAATTTATCTTTGAATTTGGATTTATAGTGAATAACAAGTAAAAAAAACATATAAAAATAAGGCAATATAAATAGAAACAAAAGAAGTAATAAAACTTTTACCAAATATAAAGCCAAATGGAATATTAATAAACTATGTGAAGTAGTAAGTAAATACATTAGAAAATTTTTTATCAACATGAAATGAAACGGCTGCCAGGTAAGTTTGGTGTTAACTCCGCTTTGCTAACGACCTAAGAGATAACACGAGTTAACAACCTAAAAGTATAACGACTTAGCGAGTTAAGGTATTGAGTGACTTAACGACTTAAAGAAGCCACGACTTAACAGTTTAAGAGGATGGACGACTTAAGGGACTGACGACTTACCAACTTAAGGAAGCTACGACCTAACGGCCTAAGAAAATAGACCAACTCAATACCATAAAGAAGTTGCCGACTCAGAGTACTTTACGACCTAAGGCATCCACGACTTAAGGTTTCTATGACTCAAGGGAAACAGCAGCTCAACGGACCAAGAAGTCTACGACTTAAAGCCTCTGCGACTTAAGATATGTCATGTCTCAGGGGAGGCGCACGAGTTAAAGAGCCCGCGAGTTAAAAGCTTACGAGTTAAGGAACTAACAACCTAACAGAATTAAAACCTAAGCGACTTAGGGAATGTCACGACTTAAGAACGTCCACGACTTTAAGACGTTACGACCTAAGACTTAGAGAACAAGTTCAATACCATGCCGTAATAAGATGACTTGTAGACGACTTACGACCTAGTTTAAGTCATACACGACCTAAAACCGCAGAGCCAAGATTTTAGTACTTCCTCACTTTAAACCGTGACCTCTTAACCCGCGAACGAGTTAGGACTTGTATCCAAATGAACAAAGAAAAGCTCAGAACCATTTCACTTACTCCACTGCCTGCTGACTCTTGAACCTTGAGTCGAATGCGACTTACGACTCTCCATGAGTCATGCACGACTCATGACTTGAGTGAAAAACTGCCGTCCAGAATCACACCTATAAATACGCGACCACCTCCAACATTCAAGGGACTTTTGGCTCATTCTTTCCAAACACTGATACTCTGCTACATTCCAAACTAACTCAACACTCAAAGCTTTCAAGACCCGTAGAACGCTATCAACAACTTCAAGAAGAAATCTCATGCATCCGACATGGATTTGAGGACTTTCACTTACATTGAAGTTTAAGCTACTCGTTCAAAGTGTTTAGTAGTTCAAAGTGTATTGTACTTGGGAAGATTTGTATCAACTTGTAACGAAATCATCAATAAAGATATTCAGAGTGGATGTAGGCAAACTATTGAGTCGAACCACTATAAAATCGTTGTCATTTACTGCTTTTTCTGTGGTTTTCTGCTTATACTCTGTTCCCAAATCATCGGGTGGTGCTTTCACAATTACACTTTACGCACCGGGGTGTTAGCGTTCAAATTTTAGCGTTAACATTTTTGGTGCTTTCACTGAGAACGGAACTCAGGCGAATTATCATCATTGCTCCACGAAAGTTTGTTGAAGTAATCTCTCTGAAGACTAGAAGTTTATCTGAAATCATGGCTTCGGGGAGAAGGAGTAGATCTGTTAGATTTGGAAATGTTCAAGAGGGAACCTCCGCTTCCCCAGTACCTAATCAAGCCACTCCACCTGTTAGGGTTACAAAAGCGGAGTTGGATGCTGTAATCTTAGGGCTGAACCAGCAGATAAATGCCCAAAGTGCACAATTGGAGGCTCAGAATGCCTAAAATGCCCTAATTTTGAATAAGTTGAACGATTTTCTTGGGGTAAACCGTCAACCAACGGTTAATGAAAGGTACTTTGCTGGCAACATTCATGAAGCTGAAGAAAGAAACATTCTTGAGAGGGCTGCCAGCCCCTTTGAGCGGACATTTCCTGAAGTTGGTGGATCTAAAGCTCGAAATGATGAGGGGTATCTTTCTGAAATGGTTCGACAAATCATGAAAGAAAGCATGCAAAGGAATGAAGACGAGAAGGAACGGGGTTTCGCTCCAAGTAAAACCCCGTTTACGGAAAGGATCTTAAAGGCTGAGTTCGCAAGGAAGTTTGTCCCTCCAACTATCCCAGCTTACAAGGGAACAAGTGATCCGAACGAATTCTTGTATAAGTACGATTGGCACATGACAGGTGCCAGAGCTTCTGATGAAATAAAGTGTCGATATTTTCTTGTATATTTGGAAGGTGTAGCTTTGCTTTGGTTCACCAAGCTACCAATTCGGTCTATAGATCAGTTTTCTGACCTAACCCGGAAATTCAAGGAGCAGTTCAGACTATATTATTCAAAAGCCAAAGATATCATGTCGTTGTCAAGTTTAGAACAGAATCCAAGGGAAACTATCAGATCTTTCTTGAATCGCTTTAATATAGCACTGGCCGAGGTAGACAATGCAGAACCACGGATGATCTTGACCTATCTGATGAGGGCCATCGACAAGTCGAGCGAATTTGGAAAATGGCTTAACATGAAGGAACCAAATTCCCTTGAAAAATTCTACAAGAAAGCAGATGAGTTCATACGCCTGGAAAGCCGTCCTGTACCGCTAAATGCAGTATTGGAAAAAGATGAAGATAACATTGCTGCTCCATGCAAGAATGAATCTGTAGGACAGAAAAGGGAAAATAACGATGGGAAGAAACAGAAAAATCTGAAGAAGCCTCGTTCCTTCATGTCATCGGAATATACCCGTTTATCAGATACGCCGGAGCGCATTTACCTTGCCACTAAAGATTCTGTCGATTATCCTAAACCTCCCGTTTTGAGAACCGCGAAAAAAGCTGTATAAAGCGGGAAGTTTTGCCGCTTCCATAATCAACCCGGTCATGATACAGATGAATGTCGCCAATTGAAAAATTTGATTGAAGAATTGATAAGGGAAAACAAGCAGCAGCAATTTGTGGAAAAGAATAACAGCAATCCCGCTTCGTCTAGTCAGGGGCAACGAGCTCCTGCTCATCAACCCAGGACAAGTGAGAAGACTGCAGGGCATGAATCCGGAAGGCCTGTTATCAATGTCATTACGGGAGGACCTCACCCAGCAGGCAGGAGCTGGGGTGAGATGGAAAGTTATACCCGGGCTTTGAAGTATGTACCGGCCGAAGAAGATGTCTTTGTTTTGGAAGATGCTACGCCCCTGAAGCAACAAAGAACTTTCAATGATGATATTGTGTTCCGAGCCAGGGATTCCACAGGTGTTGAAGCTCCAACCTTGGATCCCTTAGTCATCTCGGCTGGTATCGGGCCAGCTATTGTCAGAAGATTTCTCATTGATTGTGGCGCATCCTGCAATATCCTCTTCAAGAAAACATTCGACCAAATGAAGATCCCTATGGCTGATGTGCAAGCCTCGTCGCAGAAAATCGCTGGCTTCACTGGGGAGCCAAAACAGCCGATAGGAACCGTTGATTTGCTTGTAGAACTTGGAGAGGGAGAAAGAAAAGTATTCCACAAGCAAACTTTTGTGATTGTCGACGAATTTTCTGCTTATAATGCTTTCCTTGGCCGTCCAACTCTCGCAGCATTCAAAGCTGTTCTGGCCCCATGGTGCCTCACCATTAAATTCCCCACAGACAATGGAGTGGGAGTTATAAAAGGGGGTCAAAATGCTGGGCGGGAGTGTTATCTGACAGAGCTACGAGAAACAAGGAAAAGAGAAATGGGAAAGGATGCGGCAACCCCAGTCCGCATCAAAGAACCAACCTTGTAGCAATTACAGGGCGGACCCTGCACTGGCGAGCACAGCAGAGCACGGAAAGAGATGGATCCTAGAAAAGCCAGTGCAGGGGAGAATAGAGTGGTACCAGTGGAAACGATAGTACCAGTACCTATTGACCCAAAGGACCCAAACAAGGTGTTGAATGTGGGTTCATAACTTAATGTGTCAATTCAGAATATCTTAATATCTTTTTTAAAAGCAAATTTGGATGTTTTTGCTTGGACTCATGCCGATATGTGCGGAATATCCCCAGAAGTTGCAGTACACGCTCTGAATATTGATCCAAAATTTACACCTGTGAAACATAAAAGGAGAACTCAAGGTCCAGAAAGGTCAGCAGCATTAAAAGAAGAAGTTGATCGGCTCATGGAGAATAACTTTATCAAAGAATCTACCTATCCGAATTGGGTTTCAAATCCAGTGCTGGTTAAGAAAGCCAACGGAAAATGGAGAGTGTGCATCGATTTTTCAGATCTAAACAAGGCCTGCCCCAAAGACTGCTTCCCGTTACCCAGGATCGATCAACTGGTAGACGGAACAGCGGGACACGAATTGTTATCTTTTATGGATGCCTACTACGGATATAACCAGATCATGATGCATGAGCCAGATCAGGAGGACACGAGCTTTATCACCGATGTTGGTCTTTACTACTACAGAGTTATGCCCTTCGGGCTGAAGAATGCGGGGACAACCTACCAAAGACTTATTAGTGCTATGTTCAAACTGCAATTGGGAAAGACTATGGAAGTCTACGTCGATGACATGTTAGTAAAGTCTAAGAAAGCAGTGGATCACATAGAACACTTAGCAGACATGTTCGCAGTCCTCCGAAAATACGGAATGAAGCTTACACTTTAAAATGTTCATTTGGAGTGGAATCCGGAAAGTTCTTAGGTTTCATCGTGAGCGCTAGGGGCATTGAGGCTAGTCTAGCTCAAATTACCGCCTTAAAGGAAGTCAAAGCTCCTAGAACGAAGAAGGAATTGCAAAGTCTCAATGGAAAAGTCGCCGCCTTGAGTCGGTTCATTTCCAAAGCCACTAATAAATGCATCCCATTCTTTGACGCCCTAAAGAAAGGAAAGAAAAACTTTGATTGGACTCCCGAATGCCAAAAAGCCTCTGATGAATTGATTCGCCATATGGAAACGCCTCCAATACTTTCTAGGCCCGGCGATGGTGAGGATCTTCTTATATACTTGGCAGTATCATCTCACGCTTTAAGTGCAGTGCTGATACGAGAAGACAAGAGGATTCAACATCTGGTTTACTATATCAGCAAAAGACTCACTGGGGCAGAGATGAATTACTCCAAGTTGGAAAAACTCGCCTATTGCCTACTGATTGCATCGAGGAAGTTGAGGCAATATTTTCAAGCTCATCCTATCAGAGTCCTCACTGATCAACCTTTAAAGCAAGTACTATTTCTCCCTGAGACTTCGGGTCGTCTTCTAAAGTGGAACATTGAATTCAGTCAATATGACATCACTTATCATCCCCGAAAGGCAATAAATGGACAAGCTTTAGTAGATTTCGTCGCAGAATTCACAGATAAGGGTAACAGTGAGGAGGAAACGATCGATGATTTCCCAACCCAATGGAAGTTATATGTTGATGGCGCGAGAAATGACTACTGTTCTGGAGCCGGAGTTGTACTTGAGACCCCTGAAGGTCGGTCATTATGCTACGCACTGAGATTGGAATTTCCTTCAACGAACAATGAAGCAGAATACGAAGATCTTATCGCTGGCTTGAGAATTGCTAAGGAACTAAACATCCGAGCATTACAGATCTTCAGCGATTCTCAGCTTATTGTATGCCAAGTCAAGAAGGAATTCCAAGCGAAAGGGGGAAATCTGCCTGCCTACTTGTTAAAGGTTTGAGAACTCCTGTGTGAGTTCGATCATTACACGATAAGTCATATTCCTCAAGAAGAAAACACGAAAGCAGATTCTCTCGCAAAGTACTCTAGCACAGGCGAAGCTCAATTTCTAGGGTTGACTCCAGTAGAAGTCCTGTCGGCTCCAAGCATTGATGAGATGGATATTGATTGGATCATGAGCGTGTCTCAAGAGCAAGAATCATGGATGACTCCAATAACAGAATATCTGCTCAATGGCTCTTTACCGAAAAATTCAAAAGAACTACAGAAGCTACTGAGGAAAGCCTCTCGCTATATAGTCTAGGATGGCCAATTATACAGACGGGGATTCTCAATGCCGTTACTTCGATGTGTATCCAGGGAAGAGTCCAAAACAATCCTTGCTGAGGTGCATGGGGGAGAATGTGGTGATCATTTAGGTGGTCAAACTTTAGCAAAAAAGATTCTCCGATACGGATATTTTTGGCCAGAAATTAATCGAGATGCAGCAGACTATTCCCGAAAATGTGACGGATGCCAAAGATTCGCAAAAATTCCTAGAGAACCTTCCACTGAACTCACACAGATGGTCAGCCCATGGCCATTTGCAATATGGGGGATAGACCTTGTAGGACCGTTACCAACTGCCAAATCTGGAATCAAATATGCCATTGTTGCAGTAGATTATTTTACTAAATGGGCAGAAGCTGAACCACTGACTACCATCACCTCTAAAAAGATGATAAGTTTTGTGACTAAAAGTATCATTTGCAGGTATGGTGTGCCTCAAAAGATAATTACAGACAATGGCACTCAATTCGAAAGTGAAGAATTCCAAGATTTTTGCAAACGATTCAAAATCCGAAAAAGCTTCTCAGCAGTAGCTCATCCGCAGGCAAACGGCCAGGTGGAAGCAGTAAATAAAATTATCAAGTCAACCATCAAGAAGCAACTTGAAAGAGCAAAAGGTGGTTGGGTCGATAAGCTACCGCTACCACTATAGGCATACAGAACTACCCAAAAAACTACGACTGGGCATACTACGTTTTCATTGGCGTACGGGTCAGAGGCAATGATTCCGGTAGAAACAGAGGTCCCTTCACATAGAAGAATCCATTTCAATCAAGCGGAGAATGAAAAACTACAGCTTGAGGCACTAGATCTCCTTGATGAAAGAAGAGAGGAGGCTGAGCTCAGAATCGCAGCTCATCAGCAAAGGATAGCCAGACATTTCAATTCTAAAGTTCGCCAACGCAGCTTTGAGATTGGAGATCTAGTCCTAAAGAGAATTATGAAGGCGACAGGTGTGTTTGGGCCAAATTGGGAAGGACCATATGTCATAGGTCAGAAGCTTCTTGACGGCACATTCAAACTCACTACTGTCGAAGGAGATCAAATTCCAAGGGCTTGGAACAACAATCACTTGCGCCCATACTTTACTTGGTAGCTTTGTTGAAATATTATAAAAAGAATTATGAATGTATGATTCCTGTAATTGAAGGTGATTGTAAAACCGATGCATGTGAATAATGAAAGACTATAAAGTGGATGTAGGCCCAAATTCTTTGGCTGAACCACTATAAATCTTGTGTTTCTTATTATTATTACATGTTTGCTTTATTTTCGATATGAAAAGTACATTAAATGTATTGCTGAAATGTCGATTTGAATTTTTGCAGACAACGAAAATAAAACTTGCACATTACAAGACCAAGTGATTCTGGTTGTCATTCAGCAAACAAATTTCGAGTCACAAAAGGACAAAAGTCTCGAATTCAAATCCTAGATAGGAAGTGCTTCAATTGAACGGCCAATGATTTCGCCGGAAATGGGCCATTGCTCGTAAATTGAGATCGTTTGAACAAACAAACATCCAATTAAGAAGCTTATGCCCGTTCTCGTGAACTTGCCTGACAATGAAATACACTTCCTTGGATTAAACAAACTACTTGTAAGAGAAGGAACAACTAAAGCCCTCTTCGGAGGCACAAGTCCTCTTCAAAGGCACAACTCTTCGGAGGATAAAGACCTCTAACGAGGCATATGCCGCAAAAAAGAAAGTTCTCTACTCAACCAAAAAAGATTGGAGAAGTCATGACCCTCCAACCATGAGAGAGTAACTTCCAGGCAATCCTCGGAGGCACAAAAGCCCTCTTCGGAGGCCCATTTCACCAGGAGTTGAAGTGCAACGGCCGCTCTTCGGAGTTTCACTTCACCGGAGTTGAAATGTAAAACAAAATAAAAGCCCTCTTCGGAGGCCCATTTCACCAGGAGTTGAAGTGCAACCGCCGCTCTTCGGAGTTTCACTTCACCGGAGTTGAAATGTAAAACAAAATAAAAACCCTCTTCGGAGGCCCATTTCGCCAAGAGTTGAAGTGCAACAGCCACTCTTCGGAGTTTCACTTCACCCGAGTTGAAATGCAAAAAAAAAAAAGAGAGCCTCTCCCAAGGGGCAGAAACAAAAAGACCACTTCCCAGAGGCAAAATAAGACAGAAAGACCTCTTCCCAGAGGCAGAAATGAAAAGACCTCCTCCCGAAGGCACAATCAAGCAGAAAGACCTCTTCGGAGGCGCACGTTTCACCAAGATTGAAATAAAACTTCAAGGTGTTGAAACGTGAAAAAGTGTTCCTCAGAGGAGCAACTTTTCGAAGTAAAAAAAAAAAAAAATCCTCATCAAAGGCACACTTTAACTTCCAAAGGAAGAATGAATTACTTATTCAAGAAAATTCTCTTCCTCAAAAAGAAGTTGAAGTACCTTTCAAATATCCGCTTTACCACATAGAAGATTTCATTTAGTAAAATGTGTACATGCACAAAGTAAAAAGTGATATCTTCGAAGGATGAAGCATAGAAACTTGTTTGTACTTTTTTTAAACGAAATAATATTCCTCCAAATGTGGAATAATTATTCTCTAAAAAAAAAGTACAAGTTCCTCATAAAATAAAATATTACAATGAGCTTATGGTATAAGGGCAACATGGTATAACTACATCGGTAAAATTGCGCTCAAACAATATATACCACAAGCTCACTGCAATATCGCACTGCAATATCGTACAAAGAAACTTGTACAAAAATGAATAATAAATGCATTCTCAGATACAGACAGAAGTACAAAGAAAAAGAATCATTTTATTCAACACTATTAGAATTTTATACAGGTACAGGTCCCAAAGTAAATAGAAAAAGAAAAGCTGGGGGCCGGTACCCGCACAATCCCCGACCAATACATCCAAAAAACGAAAAAGCTAAAAACTGGAATCTTCATTTCTTCTTGCCACCCTTGGACCCTTTACCCGGCCGGATGGTTAGCTTCTCGGGTCGATCAATAGGCATGAGGGAAGAAGGAGAGGGAGGTACAACTGGTTCAACTTCCGGTTCCTCTTCAGTAGCAGTAATACTCTGCCTCCTCCTCTTTGATGTTCCGTGCTTCTTTCTCCTCTTTGAAGAAGATTCACTTCCTGGAGTAACAAGTTTAGACAAAATTATGTCATCAGAAGGAGTCCGCTCTGGGGATATCTCACCTCCCTCAAATCCTTCGTCCTTTTGCTCTTATGAAGCAGCTGGGTCATCCAAGCCCCGGAGGGCACCTATTATTTCTTCCTGTGATCCCGCGTGAAGAGTAGGAGTGATTGGGGAAGGCAGAGGAATAGTAGCTGGAGGTGAAAAAGTTTGAATGACGCTCGGCGCTTTCTTTACAAAGGAAAAGTCATAAATGTCAGTAATTCCCATAAAAAGAGGAGACAATGGCTCGTCGAGATTCAAGAAGTAGTCAAAAAGCTCATCAAGCTCGTAAGAAACAGATGAGCAGTCTACTTGGGCAAGATTCTCAGTAGGGTTACCTGCAGAAGTCGGTTCCCTGACGTCAACTTCGTAAGCCTGTGCCTCAGCACTCTCGCCGCCTTCATCTCCACCTTGTATGCTTGTGATCTCGGTGGTAACTTTAGTAGGAGATGGGGAATGAGAACTAGAACCGATAATGTCAATTTCGGCTGAAGGAGAAGGTTGAATTGGAGCAGTTGAGATGATTTTTCCTGAATATTCTCCTGCCGCTGTTTCGGCCCTTAATTTTGCAAGCTGTTCTCTCCCACTGGCGAGAGCGGCACGAGCATCATCATCAAGATAATGCTCCTCAAGAGCTGACTCAGCATAGCCAGCGCCGTTACCACCGAGAATATCAAGTGCGGCCTCCCAAACTTCAGCCAGAGTAATTTCATACTTGGGGCCTAGAAAGGCGAGGCTACCGCGCCCCAAGATGCTATGCAGGTAAAAATCAAATAACATTGAGCTGATGTTGGTCCTCGTCGCCTCGTGAGATTCTTCAGCTGCAATTTTGCTGGCAACGGCCTCATCACGCTCCATTTCAGCTTTAGAAAGTTGAAGCTTAAGCATTTGAATCTCCGCCTCTTGGGAGCTGTTTTTCTTCTGAAGCTCCTCAATATCAGCAACATAGCCCTCACTAATTCTTTTCTGGACTTCAAGCCTGTCTTCGGCATCCCTTTGGCTGGCATGAGCATCTCTCACTTGTTTTAGGAGCACTTCTTCTTTTTGAGAATAGGAAGTAGAGGAAGCCGCAAGCTCTTGTTTCAGTTCTTCAACTTTTGCTTCAAGCTCTTCAATGTAAGAAGCAATGCTCCTCATCTCAGTGTCATGTTGCTCAAGAACTTTTTGCCACTCGGCTTTATCGTTTTCCATAGTGAGCATGGCCTCTATGTTCGCACGATTAACCCTTTGGAGCTCGTCAACAAGTTTTTGCCAGTTCGACATCCTCTCAATATCAAGCTTGACGGCATCGAGGTTTCGTAACATAGAAGACTTATCAATGGGGACCAAGTCAAGGTCAAACCTTACTCCCTTCAGACACCACTGTGGAAACCGACTCTGCAAAGTGGCCAGACCCGGTCCGACTTGGAATTTGGGCCTGCTAATTATTGTTTGGATGTCTGTCTTCCCGAGAGCGGGAGAGCCGGAAGGATTATCAAGCGAGGCAGGGGCAGTAACCTTTTCAGGAGTTGTAGAGGTATGCTTCTCACCATGTTGGGATCGCTTGTTCGAATCTTCAACCATATGACTTTTTCCTCTGTCATCATGGGATTTTCTTTTATGGGAATCGTCGCCTCTCAACGAAGAATCGTGGCACTCTTCCCTCTCTCTTTTTTCATAACGCTCCTCTTGAGCCCTCTTTTCTTGAGCCTTTCGAGCGGCTCTTTCTTCATCAGATTCTCTGTAAGAGGGGAGGTAACGCCTGTAATCATACTGGCTACGCTTCCCGTAGCGCTCGAAATCATCATAGTAGGATCCGCTGCGCCCCATCGGAGGATCTGAAATAAAAAAGAGCTAAATCTTAGGATTCTTCAAAGTACAAAAAGTCAGAAGCATAAAAGTGCATAAAAAATTCTAAGTGTGTGTGACGTGCAAACTACGCGCATCAAACTACGAACCACTCTTTAATCGAGGAGTCGTTGTGGGTGTAATAGTTAGCGTCAACTCTTCAGTCGACGGAGTCTGTTGCAGGATAGAAGTCGCTTCTACTAATGAAGAAGAAACCCCGGTAGTGATAGGATCATCTTTAAAGATCTCTTGCGAGGTGGCAAAGAGGTCGCTCAGCCCTTCGAAAGTATCGTCCCTGCTCTGCTTGGCAAGGCTAATTTTTCCGGCCTCTTCGCCAGATTTCTGTGACAGTCGTGGAGATCCCTGGGGCTCTTCTTCCTCAATAACCGGGGCAAGTTCGACAGATGGCCCCGCAACATCAACAGAATTGGAGCACTTCACTAGCGAAGCCTCAGGAGCAGGTCCTTTTGGTATGGATGTGCCTGTAGAAACCAGGGCATCTGATGCTTTAGGTGGGGAGTCTGGAACCTCGCAGGGGTGTGTGGAGCGAGAAGGGTGAAGAAGTCCGAATTGGTGAAGGAATTCGTCGTTCAACAAAAATTTCATATCCCGCTCTTCAACCGGAACAGCTACAAGCCTCTCCAGAGATGGCTTGTGACTGGGATCTTTACAAGGAGGGGGGTGCGCTGAAATAAAAAAAATGATGATGAAGTTAACACTTGGCAATTTGAACTTCAAAAAATTCAGAGTATAGAGGAGCAAAAGGTAGATGATCCTACTTCCTTCTCTCCACACAGCATAAAACCTCGGGGGGCAACGGACATAGAAAAATTGAGTCAAAAACCCATGAGCGCTGTCAGGAAGATCGATGATCAATTTACGATTTCGAGCACTTTTCACGACAGTAATAGAGGGGTGATCTTTAGTCCTGGTGAAAGAGCATAGGAAGAAAATCTCGTCAAAGCTTGGGAATCGATCAAGCGTCCTCCTAAACAGTACACACAACCCCATCAAAATGGCATAACCATTGGGGTGTAATTGGGATGAGGCGATGGCCAATTGACGAAGAAGTTGTTGGAAAAAGTCATTGAAAGGAGGAACGCCCCCACTCAGGCACATTTGTCGATTGACCGTTACAAAGCCAGGGGGTGCTATGTCAGCAGTGTTACTTCTCTCGGGAAGAATAGCATCTGATTCAGCAATGCCAAACTGAGCGCACAATTGGCGGAAAACTCTGTACGATAAAGTAGAAGAGGCTGTTTCAGGAGGATTGACCAGAGGAGCCGGAATTACAGTTGCCTCTCCAGTCTGAACCGTTGTATCTTCTCCTAAGAAGTCATTCTACACAAGCAATTGGATATTCAAATGTGAAGGTGCACGTTTCCTAAAAGTGTGAAGTGTCGTGCAAAACTAATAAAAATAGCAAGTAAATATAATTGGAATTAAACTAGTCGATGATTGATCGATTACAAAATTTCAGAACTTGTTAATATAAAGTTCAAGCATAATATTAGTGCAGGCTGGTCAGTTTCAATTGACTATTTCAGTGTTGCTTTAATATTTTGCTTGAAATTGATGAAAGCACTTCGTTCACACAATTTATTTGAGTTAATTATCTGTTATTAACTAATCTTTCATTTGACGTGGGCAGTCGGTGGCAGTCTATTTGTCCAATTTTTCTGCAAGTGTTGTGTTTAACAGGTTGATAGCATTAAAGTTAGAATAATCTGTAAAGAAACGCAACAAAGTTCAAGCAGTATATTCTGGCAATTCAAATTGGAAGTACAATCAAGTTTTTTCGGCATCTTGAAGTTTACAAATTTTTGTTCAAGCCATTTAGTCACAGTCCAAAAATCCTTTAAACCCTAAGTCGTTCACAACCTAACAGAGGGATGAAATTTGCTTAGGAAACAATTCGGCAGTAAAAGATTGTCCATGTGCTGAGTCGTCCACGACCTAAAGGATAAGTCGTCCACGACCCAAAGGTTAAAGTCGCAAAGCTTCAAATCAAGATAGTATGAATCCGGCTAAGTCCTAATGTTAACGCTAAAATTTAAACGCTAACACACCGGTGTGTAAAGTGTAGTTGTGAAAGCACCACCCGATGATTCGGGAACAGAGTATAAGCAGAAAACCACAGAAAAAGCAGTAAATAACAGCGATTTTATAGTGGTTCGGCTCAATAGTTTGTCTACGTCCACTCTAAATATCTTTATTGATGATTTCGTTACAAGTTGATACAATTCTTCTCAAGTACAATACACTTTGAATTACTAAACACTTTGAACGAGTAGCTTAAACTTCAATGTAAGAGAAAGTCTTCAAATCCATGTCGGATGTATGAGATTCCTTCTTGAAGTTGTTGATAGCGTTCTACGTGTCTTAAAAGCTTTGGGTATCGAGTCGGTTTTGAATGCAGCAGAGTATCGGTGCTTGGAAAGAATGAGCCAAAAAAGTCCCTTTCTAGTTGGAGCTAGGGTCGTATTTATAGACATTTCTCGGAGTTAGGTCGTAACTCGTACACGACTCATGATAAGTCGTAAGTCGTAGATGACTCATGGTAGGTAGCGGCCGACCTATTGGGTTTAGCTCATGGCTTGGTCCAAAGTTATGCACCCATTTGAATGAATGATACAAGTTCTAAGTCGTTCCTGAGTTAACCAAAAGCGACTTCCTTTATGCTAGCATGAGTCGTACATGACTCATCATAAGTCGCAAGTCGTCAACGAGTCATTTCATTACAGCATGGTATTGAACTTGTCTCCAAGTCTTAGGTCGTGAACGACTTATCTGCAGTTATAAGTCAGTAGCGACTTAAGTGTTGTTGACTCTTCCTTTTAGCGCTTTGATTCGCCACTCCTTTAGGTCGTGGACTTTCTTAAGTCGTAAGTTGTGAGCTGCAGTCGCGCACGAGTTAACTGGTCGTAGCTTCTTGTTTGCTTGCTTAAGTCGCTGACGATTCAAGGTAGGTCGTAAGCACAATTCTTTAACTCGTGCAACTCCTCAATTGTTGAGTCGGTAACTTGCTGAGTCGTGAAGTACCTTGAGTCGTGAAGTACCTTGAGTTGTGAAGTACCTTGAGTCGGCCAACACCTTTAAGGCATTAAGGTTATAAACTGGTGAGTCGCTATCCCTCTTGAGTCGTTAAATCGGCTGTTAACCCTTCAAGGCCGTTGAGTCGGCAACTCCTTAAGGCTGTTGAGTCGTAACTAGGTAGGTCGTTGATTCGGTCCATATGTTAGGTCGGTAATCATTGTGAGTCGTGAGCCTTTCTTGAGTCGCTTGAACAGAGGGGTTGACAATTGCCCCTCGAAGTACACGCTCAAGTCATGAGTCGTGTGCTTCAACCCAGTGCCTGAGTCTTAAACGACTCAAAGAGACTCATGACTCGTTAGTCCTTCCATCTTCCCCCCTGCATCGTATATAAGCCGTTGAGTCGGCCCTTCCTCCTCACTTTATTGCTTATCTGTTTTATTCGATCCTGCCATTAACGATCCTTCAAGTTTCCAAAGACGCATCCAAGCTAATCAGTCGTCAACTCATCTTTACCTTTTTATTGCGTAAGTGAATTCACTTTTGTGCCGTGTTCCATTGCGAGCCATGTTTTTGATCGATTTGCAACTGCTATCAATCATATTGTTGTTATCGTTCGTGAATCATAGTAGTGCATCATATTCGTCACACGCTTGAAGCGATTCGAATTTGTTTTTGGGTGATTTCCGATGATGTGAGGAGAAGATAATGAATGACAGTGTCTCGAATTAGCTGGTCTATGGGTTTGGAGGAGATGAGAAAGTTCTTAGCGGGTTAATGGGTTAATGGGTTAGAAAAGAGTTAACTGGTTGTGGAGACGACTTAAAATTCTCACGATATAGTTGGTTTTTTGGATTTACCGACTTAGGAAGGCCTTGCAATCTCATCCGTCCATGACCTACTTTTTGGGTCGTGTTGACTTCCTGATGATTTAGGACTTAGGTCGTACGAGCGACTCAACCCTTTAGATCCTTACCACAACTTATCCTTTAGACCGTGAACGATTCAAGCCATAAGTCGTGAACGACTCAGCACTTAGGTTATTTTCCGTACCGAGTTGTTTCTTGGGGCTTAACCACTGACCGACTCAAGTAGATGGGACCTAGGCTTTGAGTCGTTGGCGAGTCAGGACTTGTGTGAATTTTGTTCGTGCTTTGAAACGTTGCATGGACTTTGAACTGTTGAGCTTTATTGCATTCATTCACAGGTTGCTTTAACTTGCAAGCTAACAATCTGTCCAATACAACATTTACAGAAAATTGGGACGAGTATACTGCCATCGACTGCCCACATCAAATGATAAATTAGTTAATAACAGATAATTAATTTAAATAAATTGTGTGAACGAAGTGCTTTCAACTCATCAATTTCAAGTAAAATATTAAAGCAACACTGAAATAGTCAATTGAAACCGACCAGCTTGCACTAATATTATGCTTGAACTTTAGATTGACAAGTTCTAAAATTTTGTAGTTGATCAATCGTCGACTATTTTAACTCCAGTTATATTTACTTGCTATTTTTATTAGTTTTGCACGACACTTCACACTTTTAGGAAACGTGCACCTTCACATTTGAATATCCAGTTGTTTGTGTAGAATGACTTCTCAGGAAGAAGCTACAATGGTTCAGACTGGAGAGGCCACTGTAATTCCTGCTCCTCTGGTCATTCCTCCAGAAAGAGCCTCTTCTACTTTATCATGCAGAGTTTTCCGCCAATTGTGCGCTCAGTTTGGCATTGCTGAATCAGATGCCATTCTTCCCGAGAGAAGTAACACTGCTGACATAGCACCCCCTGGCTTTGTAACGGTCAATCGACAAATGTGCCTGAGTGGGGGCGTTCCTCCTTTCAATGACTTTCTCCAACAACTTCTTCTTCAATTGGCCATCGCCCCGTCCCAATTACAACCCAATGGTTATGCCATTTTAATGGGGTTGTGTGTACTGTTTAGGAGGACGCTTGATCGATTCCCAAGCTTTGACGAGATTTGCTTTCTATGCTCATTCACCAGGACTAAAGATCACCCCTCTATTACTATCGTGAGAAGTGCTCGAAATCGTAAATTGATCATCGGTCTTCCTAACAGTGCTCATGGGTTTTTGACTCAATTTTTCTATGTCCTTTGCCCCCTGGGGTTTTACGCTCTGTGGAGAGAAGGAAGTAAGATCATCTACCTTTACCTCTTTTATATTCTGAGTCTTTTGAAGTTCGAATTGCCAAGTGTTAACTTCGTCATCATTTCTTTTCTTTTATTTCAGTACTTCCCCCTCCTTGTAGAGATCCCAGTCACAAGCCAACCCTGGAGAGGTTTGTAGTAGTACCGGTTGAAGAACGGGACGTGAAATTTTTGCTGAACGACGAATTCCTTCACCAGTTTGGACTTCTTCATCCTTCTCTCTCCACACACCCCTGCGAGGTTCCGGACTCCCCACCTAAAGCATCAGATGCTCTGGTTTATACAGACACATCCATACCAAAAGGACCTGCTCCTGAGGCTTCGCTAGTGAAGTGCTCCACTTCTGTTGATGTTGCGGGGCCATCTGTCAAACTTGCCCCGGTTATTGAGGAAGAAGAGCCCCAGGGATCTCCCCAACTGTCACAGAAACCTGGCGAAGAGGCCGAAAAAACTAGCCTTGCCAAGCAGAGCAGGGACGATACTTTCGAAGGGCTGAGCGACCTCTTTGCCACTTCGCAAGAGATCTTCAAAGATGATCCTATCACTACTGGGGTTTCCTCTTCGGTAGTTGAAGCGACTTCTGTCCTGCAACAGACTCCGTCGACTCAAGAGTTGACGCTAACTATTACACCCACAACCACCCCTCAATTAAAGAGTGGTTCGTAGTTTGATGCGCGTAGTTTGAACGCCACACACACTTAGAATTTCTTTTTTGGCACTTTTATGCTTCTGACTCTTTGTACTTTGAAGAATTCTAAGATTTAGCTCTTTTTTATTTCAGATCCTCCGATGGGGCGCAGCGGATCCTACTATGATGATTTCCAGCGCTACGGGAGGCGTAGCTAGTATGATTACAGGCGTTACCTCCCCTCTTACAAAGAATCTGATGAAGAAAGAGCCGCTCGAAAGGCTCAAGAAAAGAGGGCTCAAGAGGAGCGTTATGAAAGAAGAGAGAGGGAAGAGCGCCACGATTCTTCGCTGAGAGGCGACGATTCCCATAAAAGAAAATCCCATGATGACAGAGGAAAAAGTCATATGGTTGAAGATTCGAGCAAGTGAGCCCGACATGGTGAGAAGCACAACTCAACAACTCCTGAAAAGATTATTGTCCCTGCCTCGCTTGATATTCCTTCCGGCTCTCCCGCTCACGGGAAGACAGACATCCAAACAATAATTAGTAGGCCCAAATTCCAAGTCGGACCGGGTCCGGCCACTTTGCAGAGTCGGTTTCCACAGTGGTGTCTGAAGGGAGTAAGGATTGATCTTGACTTGGTCCCTATTGACAAGTCTTCTATGTTACGAAACCTTGATGCCGTCAAGCTTGATATTGAGAGGATGTCGAACTGGCAGAAACTTGTTGACGAGCTCCAAAGGGTTAATCGTGCAAACATAGAGGCCATGCTCACTATGGAAAATGATAAAGCCGAATGGCAAAAGGTTCTCGAGCGACATGACACTGAGATGAGGAGCATCGCTTCTTACAACGAAGAGCTTGAAGCAAAAGTTGAAGAACTGAAACAAGATCTTGCTACTTCTTCTACTTCTTATTCTCAAAAAGAAGAAGTGCTCCTAAAACAAGTGAGAGACGATCATGCCAGCCAAAGAGATGCCGAAGACAGGCTTGAAGTCCAGAAAAGAATTAGTGAGGGCTATGTTGCTGATATTGAAGAGCTTCAGAAGAAGAATAGCTCCCAAGAGGCGGAGATTCAAATGCTTATGCTTCAACTTTCTAAAGCTGAAACGGAGCGTGATGAGGCCGTTGCCGGCAAAATTGCAGCTGAAGAATCTCATGAGTCAACGAGGGCCAACATCAGCTCAACATTATTTGATTTCTATCTGCATAGCATCTTGGGGCGCGGTAGCCTCGCCTTTCTAGGCCCCAAGTATGAAATTACACTGGCTGAAGTTTGGAAGGGCGCACTCGATATGCTCTGTGGTAGCGGCGCTGGCTATGCTGAGTCAGCTCTTGAGGAGCACTATCTTGATGATGATGCTCGTGCCGCTCTCGCTAGGGGGAGAGAACAGCTTGCAAAATTAAGGGCCGAAACAACTGCAGGAGAATATTCGGGAAAAACCATCTCAACTGTTCCAATTCAACCTTCTTCTTCGGCCGAAATTGACATTATCGGTTCTAGTTCTCATTTTCTATCTCCTACCAAAGTTACCACCGAGATCACAAGCATACAAGGTGGAGATGAAGGCGGCGAGAGTGCCGAGGCACAGGCTTACGAAGTTGACGTCAGGGAACCGACTTCTGCAGGTAACCCTACTGGCAATCTTGCCCAAGTAGACTGCTCATCTGTTTCTTACGAACTTGATGAGCTTTTTGACTACTTCTTGAATCTCAGCGAGCCATTGTCTCCTCTTTTTACTAACTTGAACTTTTCCTTTGTAGAGAAAGCGCCGAGCGTCATTCAAACTTCTTCACCTCCAGCTATTGTTCCTCTGCCTTCCCCAATCACTCCTACTCCTCATCCAGGATCACAGGGAGAAATAATAGGTGCCCTCCGGGGCTTGGATGACCCAGCTGCTTCGCAAGAGCAAAAGGACGAAGGACTTGAGGGAGGTGAGATATCTCCGGAGCGGACTCCTTCTGATGACATAACTCTGTCTAAACTTGTTACTCCAGGAAGTGAGTCTTCTTCAAAGAGGAGAAAGAAGCGCGGAACATCAAAGAGGAGAGGGAAGAGCATCGTTGCTACTGAACAGGAACCGGAAGTTGAACTAGTTGTACCTCCCTCTCCTTCTTCCCTCATGCCTATAGATCGACCCGAAAAGCTAACCATCCGGCCGGGTAAAGGGTCCAAAGGTGGCAAGAAGAAATGAAGATCCCGGTTTTTAGCTTCTTTTTTTTTTATGTACTGGTCGGGGATTGTAAGGGTACCGGCCCCCACTTTCTTTATTTTGAAACTTGTATCCGTAATACAATTGAATAAAATGATCCTTTATTTGTACAAACTCTTGTTTGAATTTGAGAATGCATTTAATATTCATTTTTGTACAAGTTTATTTATATGATATTGCAGTGAGCTTGTGGTATATTGTTTTGAGCGTAATTTCACTAATGTAGCTATACCATGTTGCCCCTATACCATAAGCCTGTTGCAATATTTTACATTTTGAGGGGACTTGTACTTTTATTTTCTAGAGAATAATTATTCCATACTTGGAGGAATATTATTTCGTTAAAAAAGTACAACTCCCTCCATACAAGTTTTTACGCTTCAACCTTCGAAGATACCACGTTTTCTTTTGTGCAAATACACATTTTATCAAGTGAATTCTTTTATGTGGTAAAGCGGGCCTCTGAAGGGTACTTTAATTTCTCTTTTGAGGAAGTGTATTTTCCAGAATAGGTGAATTATTCTTCCTTTGAAAATTGGAATGTGCCTTTGATGAGGGCTTCTTCACGTTTCAACACTTGGAAGTTTTATTTCAATCTCGGTGAAACGTGTGCCTCTGAGTAGGGCTTTTGCCTGGAAGTTTGGGGTTTCTTTCTCTCGGTTGGACGGATTCACGGGAGTGTATCGACCGATCATTCCGCAACTTTGTATTGACAAAGATCTCTCTTTTTTGGTTAGGCCCGCTCGAGGTCTTTGATTTGGACTCTAAAGAGTAGCATTGGACTCTGAACAGTAGCGTTGGACTCTGAAGAGTAGTTTGAACTCTAAAGAGTGGCATTGGGTCTCCGAAGAGAAGCATTTGGACTCTGAAGAGTAGCGTTGGACTCCGAAGAGTAGTTTGAACTCTAAAGAGTGGCATTAGGTCTCCGAAGAGAAGCATTTGGACTCTAAAGAGTAGCGTTGGACTCTGAAGAGTAGTTTGAACTCTAAAGAGTGGCATTGGGTCTCCGAAGAGAAGCATTTGGACTCTGAAGAGTAGCGTTGGGTCTCCGAAGAGAAGCATTTGGACTCTGAAGAGTAGCGTTGGACTTTGAAGAGTAGTTTGAACTCTAAAGAGTGGCATTGGGTCTCCGAAGAGAAGCATTTGGACTCTGAAGAGTAGCGTTGGCGCTTGTGTCTTTATACCCTGCGCTTCTTAGCAATTCCTCACAATTACTTGGTACATGTCACGTTTTTTCGTTTGCTTTTGCTAAAGAAATGTGCCTTATTGCTGAATGGATCCAGGGGGCAGATGCAAGCTGCTCCACCAGATGTTCGTTTACACAAACGATCGTGGTTGGTTAGCAAATTGCCATCTTTGGTGGAGTCCTCAATCGTTTGCAAATTGCACTTCTTTCGAAATACTTGAATTCGAAACATTTTTGACTTGCCATTCGTTTACTCTATGATTTGTAGGAATCGCTTTGCTTTGTGATGTGTTGGATGAGCAAGCTTTATTTCGATAACCTGCAATACTAAATCGAGATTTTTAGTAATATTTGCATATTGAAATGATACAGGCATTTTAACGGCATTGAAGAATACAAGATTTATAATTGCTCATTACTGATTCATATCACATTTACAGTGGTTAACAGCACAAGAATTATTCATTCATCATCATTTTACAAAGTTAAGCAACACTATTATGTAAAATATGGGTGCAAATGAATTAATTGCTCATTACTGATTCACATCACATTTACAGTGGTTAACAACACAAGAATTATTCATTCATCATCATTTTACAAAGTTAAGCAACACTATTAAGTAAAATATGGGTGCAAATGAATGTCATCCCATGATTTTGCGATTCACGTGTCAGTCAATGACCAGCTTCTCGGATTCTTGCTCCGTAGTTCTGTTGCTTGAACCGGGTCGGTAAGGAGGACACGGTTGCCCCTGAGCGGACGAGGTTGGGCCAATTTTGTCTTTCTTCACATATTGTTGAAGTTTATTCTGTTTTAGCAATTCTTCAATCACACTTTTTAACTGGCGACATTGATCAGTATCGTGGCCAGGTTGGTTGTGAAATCGACAGAATTTCCCATTTTGCACTGCCCCTCTTCCCATCTCAGGTGGTTTAGGGTACTTGATAACATCCTTTGTTGCCAAGAAGATTCTTTCTGGTGTATCAGTTAAGGGGGTGAAATCTGAAGGATTAAAACGTCGAGGTTTCTTCTTGTTTCCCTTCTTCTTTCCTTCATCACTTTCCCTTTTCTGGTTCCCAAATCCTCTCTTGTTAGAGAAGACATCGTTATTCTCAATTTCGGCCACCACTGCTTTTTCTGACATCGAGAGATTTTCTAGGCGTATGAATTCGTCGGCCTTTTTATAAAACTTTTCGAGTGAGTGTGGTTCCTTTATTTTAAGCCACATCCCGAATTAACTTGACTTGTCGATGGCCCGCATTAAGTATGTGAGGATCATTCGGGGCTCCGCGTTGTCTACCTTGGCTAAAGCTATATTAAAACGGTTCAAAAAAGACTTGATGGGCTCTCCGGGAGATTGTTCCATACTAGACAGTGACATTATATCTTTTGCCTTTGACGCATACAACCTGAATTGTTCTTTAAATTTTCGGGTTAAATCGAAGAATTGGTCTATAGATCGAACCGGTAGCTTAGTGAACCAAAGCAAAGCCACCCCTTCTAAATATACTGGAAAATATCGGCATTTAATCTCATCTGATGCTCGTGCACCTGTCATATGCCAATCGTATCTGTATAGAAATTGGGTAGGGTCACTTGTCCCTCGATAGGCTGGGATGGTAGGATGTACAAATTTCCTGGGAAACTCCGCCTTTAAAATCCTTTCGGTAAACGGGGTTTTACATGGAGCGAAACCTCATTCTCTCTCGTCTTCATCCCTTTGCATGCTCTCTTTCATGATTTGTCGAACCATTTCAGGAAGATACCTCTCATCATTTCGAGCTTTGGATCCACCAACCTCAGGAAGTGTTTGCTCAAGGGGGATGGCAACCCTCTCAGGAACGTTCCTTTCTTCAGCATCATGAACGTTGCCAGCAAAGTTCCTTTCATTACCCATTGGTTAATGGTTTGCCCCAAGCAAATCGTTCAACTTATTCAAAATTAGGGCATTTTGGGCATTCTGAGCCTCCAATTGTGCACTTTGGGCATTTATCTGCTGGTTCAGCCCTAAGATTACAGCATCCAACTCCGCTTTTGTAACCCCAACAGGTGGAGTGGCTTGATTAGGTACTGGGGAAGCGGAGGTTCCCTCTTGAACATTTCCACATCTAACAGATCTAATCCTTCTCCCCGGAGCCATGATTTCAGATAAACTTCTAGTCTTCAGAGAGATTACTTCAACAAACTTTCGTGGAGCAATGATGATAATTCGCCTGAGTTCAGTTCTCAGTGAAAGCACCAAAAATGTTAACGCTAAAATTTAAACGCTAACACCCCGGTGTGTAAAGTGTAGTTGTGAAAGCACCACCCGATGATTCGGGAACAGAGTATAAGCAGAAAACCACAGAAAAAGCAGTAAATAACAGCGATTTTATAGTGGTTCGGCTCAATAGTTTGCCTACGTCCACTCTGAATATCTTTATTGATGATTTCGTTACAAGTTGATACAATTCTTCTCAAGTACAATACACTTTGAATTACTAAACACTTTGAACGAGTAGCTTAAACTTCAATGTAAGAGAAAGTCTTCAAATCCATGTCGGATGTATGAGATTCCTTCTTGTAGTTGTTGATAGCGTTCTACGTGTCTTAAAAGCTTTGGGTATCGAGTCGGTTTTGAATGCAGCAGAGTATCGGTGCTTGCAAAGAATGAGCCAAAAAAGTCCCTTTCTAGTTGGAGCTAGGGTCGTATTTATAGACATTTCTCGGAGTTAGGTCGTAACTTGTACACGACTCGTGATAAGTCGTAAGTCGTAGATGACTCATGGTAGGTAGCGGCCGACCTATTGGGTTTAGCTCATGGCTTGGTCCAAAGTTATGCACCCATTTGAATGAATGATACAAGTTCTAAGTCGTTCCTGAGTTAACCAAATGCGACTTCATTTATGCTAGCATGAGTCGTACATGACTCATCATAAGTCGTAAGTCGTCAACGAGTCATTTCATTACAGCATGGTATTGAACTTGTCTCCAAGTCTTAGGTCGTGAACGACTTATCTGCAGTTATAAGTCAGTAGCGACTTAAGTGTTGTTGACTCTTCCTTTTAGCGCTTTGATTCGTCACTCCTTTAGGTCGTGGACTTTCTTAAGTCGTAAGTTGTGAGCTGTGGTCGCGCACGAGTTAACTGGTCGTAGCTTCTTGTTTGCATGCTTGAGTCACTGACGATTCAAGGTAGGTCGTAAGCACAATTCTTTAACTCGTGCAACTCCTCAATTGTTGAGTCGGTAACTTGCTGAGTCGTGAAGTACCTTGAGTCGTGAAGTACCTTGAGTCGTGAAGTACCTTGAGTCGTGAAGTACCTTGAGTCGGCCAACACCTTTAAGGCATTAAGGTTATAACCTGGTGAGTCGCTGTCACTCTTGAGTCGTTAAATCGGCTGTTAACCCTTCAAGGCCGTTGAGTCGGCAACTCCTTAAGGCTGTTGAGTCTTAACTAGGTAGGTCGTTGATTCGGTCCATATGTTAGGTCGGTAATCATTGTGAATCGTGAGCCTTTCTTGAGTCGCTTGAACGGAGGGGTTAACACCTAAGTCCTCTGGAAATTAACACGACCTAAAAGTTGAGTCGTGTATAACCAAAGTCGGTCGATTCGAAAGCAAGCTAAGTCGTAAGAATTTCAAGTTATCCCCTCAACCAGCTAATCCCTCTCCAACCCGATACCCGTTATCGCCTAAATAACATTAAACCATCGTCCCCTCAACTAAGCCTGTTATCCATTCACCCCATCAACTCATCAAACATCGATCGATCGATCCAAATCATCATGAAGCCGCCAAAAGTCTAGTGCATTGCTGTAATCTTATGAATCACGATGGCAACGTAGCTAACGGTGATTGTAATCGATCGCAACTTGACTCAGAAACTAGGCAAGGCGTGCGAAGATGATTTGGGGTCAGGGGGTAAAAGATTGGTGTTTCAGCAATAGTCGCAGTTGGTTTAGGGATCAAGTTCACTTACAATGTAATGGAAAAGATGAACTGTTGATCGATTATCTTGGATTTGCCTTCGAAAACTTGAAAAGTTGCTAAAGGCGGAAAAGGATATTGAAGCAGTAAAGAAGGAGGAGACGGGTTAATAGGCTATATAGAGGAAGAAGAGGAAAGTGAATGGACGCACGGGTCAGCCTATCCCTTAGGTCGCTCACGACCTTGCAGAATTAATTCGAAGCACACAACCTACGACCTAGGTGTATACTTCGAAGGGCAAATGTTAACTCCGCTTTGCTAACGACCTAAGAGATAACACGAGTTAATAACCTAAAAGTATAACGACTTAGCGAGTTAAGGTATTGAGCGATTTAACGACTTAAAGAAGCCACGACTTAACAGTTTAAGAGGATGGACGACTTAAGGGACTGACGACTTACCAACTTAAGGAAGCTACGACCTAATGGCTTAAGAAAATAGACCAACTCAATACCATAAAGAAGTTGCCGACTCAGAGTACTTTACGACCTAAGGCATCCACGACTTAAGGTTTCTACGACTCAAGGGAAACAGCAGCTCAACGGACCAAGAAGTCTACGACTTAAAGCCTCTGCGACTTAAGATATGTCATGTCTCAAGGGAGGCGCACGAGTTAAAGAGCCCGCGAGTTAAAAGCTTACGAGTTAAGGAACTAACAACCTAACAGAATTAAAACCTAAGCTACTTAGGGAATGTCATGACTTAAGAAAGTCCACGACTTTAAGACGTTACGACCTAAGACTTAGAGAACAAGTTCAACACCATGCCGTAATAAGATGACTTGTAGACGACTTACGACCTAGTTTAAGTCGTACACGACCTAAAACCGCAGAGCCAAGATTTTAGTACTGCCTCACTTTAAACCGTGACCTCTTAACCCGCGAAACAAGTTAGGACTTGTATCCAAATGAACAAAGAAAAGCTCAGAACCACTTCACTTACTCCACTACCTGCTGACTCTTGAACCTTGAGTCGAATGCGACTTACGACTCTCCATGAGTCGTGCACGACTAATGACTTGAGTGAAAAACGGCCGCCCAGAATCACACCTATAAATACGCGACCACCTCCAACATTCAAGGGACTTTTGGCTCATTCTTTCCAAACACCGATACTCTGCTACATTCCAAACTAACTCAACACTCAAAGCTTTCAAGACCCGTAGAACGCTATCAACAACTTCAAGAAGAAATCTCATGCATCCGACATGGATTTGAGGACTTTCACTTACATTGAAGTTTAAGCTACTCGTTCAAAGTGTCTAGTAGTTCAAAGTGTATTGTACTTGGGAAGAATTGTATCAACTTGTAACGAAATCATCAATAAAGATATTCAGAGTGGACGTAGGCAAACTATTGAGCCGAACCACTATAAAATCGTTGTCATTTACTGCTTTTTCTGTGGTTTTCTTCTTATACTCTGTTCCCGAATCATCGGGTGGTGCTTTCACAACTACACTTTACGCACCGGGGTGTTAGCGTTCAAATTTTAGCGTTAACATATGGGAAGCATAAACAAACAAAGTGACAAAACAAATGCAAAGATAAAGACAAAACAAAACAAAATACATTTTCCCAGTCAAAATAAAAGACAGCAAGAATACATTCAAGTATTCAAACAAAAAGGAAGATAAGTGTGAAAGAAAGCAAAGTAAATATCTATGTGCAAATAAAAGGAGATATATATATATATCAGCTTAGTCAACAAGCATAAGCCTATTAAAAAGTCAATAAATCAAAATTTTGTACTTGCATATATCAAAATGGGAAAGTATGCAAACCATGGAAACAACAAAAGAAGATATTAGTATAAACAAAGAAAGTAGTGGGCAATACAAACCTGTACATGCAGAAATAAAATAGTATAAGCATGATATTAGTAAGTCTAGGTAAAGTAATATTCAAATGCAAAAGAAGTCAAATATAATAAATGCAGGTATCTCAGCCGAGATGATAACTTCAATGCAAGGAAAATGCAAGGCAAGCTACAAAATGGAAGCCAGTAAAAGCAAAGTAAAGAAGTATACAAGGCAAGAGTCTATAACCTAGGCAAGCATGGAAAACAAAGTATAAAGAAAAGGAAGAAGCCACCATTGTCTATCTAATATGGTACAACTAATTAATGCAAATAATCTTCAGCCTCAAAAAAATAAGATATCCCTGTCCAACTTTTTGAAAAAAAATAATAATAAACCACCAAGTATAAAACCAAAACCACTTCAGCCGAAAATAGGTATAAACAAATAAAAGAAATCAAACAAATGAATGCAACTATCTAAAGTACCTGTACAAATGTAAAATAAGTATGAACAAAACAAAGTAATAAATGCAGACAAGTCAGCCGAGCAAACAATGCAGGTAAGAAATAAAGAAAAAAAGAAAAAGAAAGAGAAGATTTCAGTTTAAAATTTCGAAGCCTGGTACAAAGAAATGTTCTTTGTTCCAAGCATTCACAGGTGAGTAACTCCATGTTAAAAGGCTTAAGCATATTTATATCTGATTTCTTGATTTATGCTTAAAGATAAATACGTAATTGTGTATATATATTGGTGAAAATTCTGTGTATTTGTGGTTTATGATGAATGCATTGCTAATACCTGTATAACTCCTCTGTTCAAATTTCAAGCTCAAGTTTTGAGTTAAAAATCATTTTTCACTTGACCTGTTCCTTGTGAGGATTAAAAGTTCAAACAAGTGTGTTTGTTAGATGATAGAATAAGGTTTAAAATTTATTTAAGTTAAAAAGAAATTGAGTTGCTCTGTAAAAATCATAAGAACAATTAATACTTAACATAAGTGAAATCCTCAAATATCTTAAAATATAAATTCGAGTTTATAAACTGAATTCTTATCTGAAATCTTGATTTTTAAAACAAAAATTACAAATTTTAGTTAAGTATTAAGAGTGCATTTCGAGTTTGCACTGTTTTGGGGTTTTTGGAAGAATCTGATGATCCCCGGGTTGGTGGAGATCAGGATCTCGTCTGGTGATGGGGGAATGAGCGTAGATGCTGGGCAAAATGGTAGGTGGTGATGCAATTCACCATGGAGGTCGCGGCAGTGGGTTTCCTTTTGGAACCCTAGTTTTCTGGGTTTGGCAAAAATTGGTCACCTCGGCATTTGTAGATGATCGAGTGCAATATGGCTCAGGGAGGGGATAGAGGAGAGTTAGTCGAGTTCGCGGCCGGAGTAGTTGATGTTCTGGTGGTCGGTGATGTGTGAGAGGCGCCGTGACAGGTTTTGAAGAATGCCCGTTCTTGTTCCAGGTTGCTCGAATTGCCAAATTCGATTTTTGGGTGAGGGTTGTCGAACTGGGTCCTTGTTTGGGGTCGTGGGGGTGCGAGTGTTGGTCGATGATGGTCGTGATGATGATCGGAGGGTGGCGGCGTTTGTGAATGTGCACAGCGTGCACATCATGTTCAGGGGGAGAAGGGAACTGGTACGAAAAAAAAAGAAAGGTACGGGGAAGAAGGGGCTCGGGTTTTCTCTCGTTTTGCATCGCGCGTTACTCGAAGTAACGTGGAGTTGGCTCGAAGCAGTGTAGTGGGAGCTCGGGTTATTTTACTTGAGGGGTACCAGGTTTTAGAAACATGATTTGTTTCAGATTTAAGTTTAATTTAAAACTTGAAACAAGATTTAAAGCAAAGTTTAAAGAATAAATTCAAGTTAAGGTTTGAAACTTAGTTTAAAAATTTAAATTTTAAATTGTTTTAAATAAAAGAGTTTAAGCAATTAAAGTATGTTTTAAAGAATTTGAATTTAAAATGGAACTTGAAAATTATAAAGACACGAATTCGAACAAAGATTTAATCCAAGTTTAAATCTGGAATTCAAACTAAATTTGAATCTTAGTTTTGTAATAAAAGAAGTTTTTTTTGAAATTTAAATTGTTCTAAATAACATGAATGATTAAGTGTATTTTTAAACTAATTTGAATTTAAGATTTAAAGTATAACGATAGAAATACACTTAAATATTAATAAAGTCATTAATAAAGAAATTTGTTATCTTAGAGATAATTAAGGTAATAAAATGACTAAATTAATATGGTAATTAAAGAATGATTTATTTAATTTATAAATAAATAATTTAGATAAATTTATAATTAGGAATGATTAATAATGAATTGATCTAAGATAATTTCTTAAGAAAGTGATTAAGAAATATTATTAGTTAATAAGGATAATTAACTAAGGATTATTAAGTAATTGATTTAAAGTGATTAATGTTAATGATTTATTGGATTAAATAAATTAGATGATCAATTATAAATGATTTAAATGTAATTACTTGATGAAAATAATCTAATCAGAATTGGATAATAAATTCATAAGAAATTAATTTAATTGGAGATAAATTGAATTACATAGGATTAAACGATTAATTAATCCTGTTTATAAATGATTTTTGTATGCTTGAATTACTTATGAATGATCGTATTATATGTGATGCCTTGAATTGATTATCCTATCTGATTTGTGATATTTTGTTCTGTAGATTGAGATGCGTATATTTATTTGCATCTGTATATTATCTGTGAATCTGTGAATGGGCGATGAGCGTTATAGTTTTATATCGCTTATCAACTATATTTCTGTGTTTTGAATCTATGATGATTGAATGTTGGTGTGCTATTATGTTAAACCCCTGGACCACAATTACACACACACAATTATGGATTTCACGAGGAAATCGATTTAAGTCTCAGATTTTGAAACGATTTTAAATAGAAAATTTAAATTCAATTGGTTTGAAAATGAGATTGGGGTTAAAGTGAAAAGAAATTGAAATGGAATTTCAAAGATGAAATTTATTTTGAATAACTTAATTGAGTTTTGAAATTTAAATATTTTGATTTAAATTTGAATTCAATATTTGAATTTAATTCTATGATTTGGAAACTAGGGTTTAAAAAGGGCTATTCAACTTATGAATGAGTTTATATGGTTTAAACTATTTTAAAGGTATTAATTTGAGAATTTGAAATTAAGGCTGTAACTTGTACAAATGAAAATTTGATTTTTTCTGAAACGAGAACTATTTGTTTTCAAATAAATAAAAGTTTTCACATAAGTAATGAACTTCCAATTGGTGTTAAAAGATTTTCAAATTTAGATTGAAAAGGAAACGTTTTGAAAAGCTATGAATAAATCTTTGGAAGCGAAATTGAAAATTGTAAGATAAATCTTTAATTTAGAGATTTAATGAATTAATCCAATTGAAATGGAATTGTTTTGAAATACAGGAATGAATCTTTGAGAAACTGGGTGAATTTGTGAAATAAATCTTTTTGTAAAAAGAATTTGAAATGGTAAATTGTTTAACCATTTAAAGAAAGTTTTGGGCTTTAAGTTGTGACTTAATTGAAATCCCAATATCCATATGTTTTTGAAATATTGCGGTCACTATTCGGTTTAGCCGGGAGAGGACCTTTGTGTCATATATCCCATTTCGAATATGTGATACGTCGTTATGGATAGCATTTGAAGACCGCTGGTGAAGACCGGATATTTTCGAAAACGAAAGGGTTTCTTGTTGATTGTCTCTGCACTGGCTGATCCCCGGTATAGAGATCTCCATATGTGACGGGAAATCCGGACGTGATTAGGGATTATCCGGATTACAAGGGCTTCTTTGGAAGTGCCTTCGGTTCTGTTCGAACCCGGAACAGACTTGTATGGATTGTGCATCTGACATTATAAATTGAGATATAAAGCAGATTTCTTTCAAATATATTTCTGTGGTGGCGGAGAATTTATTCTCTTAGCTTAACACCCTTCTCTGAGACGTACGAGCTCAGAGGTTATGTAGTTAAAGGTTATCAGCGATATATTGCCAATTTGGTAATGTGACATGCTGAGTGTTGCTGTGAAATGATCATTGTTTGATCATTTGTGATATGATCATTTGTTTGATCATTTATCTTTGTGATCATTACTTTGATCATTTGTTGACCCAAAGCATGGCTTTGTACCAAAGCGTGGCTTTGTGGACGTGACTTCATCGAGCCTCACACCCCGGAATGGTCAAAACAGGAAAGATGCGGCATGGTTATTAGGGGGTAGCGCCCCTTTAGGGTATGTACATCTCCTTCTAGATAGAAGTGGTATCATGGTATGGAGCCCAGATACTTACTTATGTGGACATCACAAACCTATATATATCTTGTTTTGTGATTTGATGTTGGGGCCCCGGTTAAAGGTTGTTACAACCGGGAGGTGGCATACTCGTGTCAGTAGTTACCCAGTTAGGGGTAACCCGGCCTTGTGTTGGCAGAGATCCGGTTAGGTTCTCGGGACGTCCATCCAGGGGCGTTTCCATGTGGCAATGGGAAGTTCCTTGGCCTGACCATTTGTTGGAAATCCAAAGAAACAATACGAGCCTTGTACGGTTTTAGTTGTAGAACCTGTCTCCTCAGGAGGCAGCTATAGCGGGCATAATATAATGGTACCTATGTTGGCTAAGATTTATATTCTACTTTCGAAATTGTTTTCTACACTATGCACTAATAATAATATCGAATGATTTGATTTTGCGTAGTAAGCATGTTTGACTATCATAAGAAGAAATCTCCTCCAAGTCTGCGTTTGCATTGTGTGTGTGGCGGGAGGTCTTATGGTAGTTTCATTTTCAAAAAAACATTGCGAATTTACTTTAAAATTCTCTTGTTGATTGTTTTTAAAGATAAACTGTTTTGTTGCTCACACCAGTCCCATGACTGATCCGGAGTTTATTGTTCCTTTCCTAAACTCTGGATGCTCATTATTTTCTACACGAGCAGTCTAGAGTTGGGTTTTTCAGATACTTAGGTTCAGTAGATTTTATCTGGAGCTAGTTCAGTCTTTGATTCGCACCTGTCTTGCTTATCTTTGTGCATCGTTATGGGGAGTTCGAGCTATTTCTGGATTGGCGCTTGAAGATGGAGATTATCCGCTGCTAGTGTTATCATTTTCTTTTCCGCTGCTATTTGTTGTATCGTATCTCTGATGTATATTGATATCTATTGTATCACTCTGTTGTATCGGTGTTGTATATCAATGTATTATTCTTTTTATTCTGCTGTGTTGTTTACTTAATGTTGTTATAAGCTTCGGCGAATCGGATTTGAACGGTCGAATCTACGGCATTCGAATGCGATTTGAAGTATGGATGTCGATTTTCGAGCGGGCAAAATCCGTTTCGTCACATTTGGTATCAGAGCTAAGGTTGAACTTTAGCTCAGGAGTATATAACACATTAAGTAGCTCATTAGAGATAGGGTGAAGTATCCCTAGAATGAGTATATCCCTAAGATATCCGTTTGAATGCCTCAGTAAATTCTCTTGCTATCCACCGATAGTGAGTATGAGTGCAAGAAGAGAACGCGATAGGGGACAGGGAAATACGACTATAAATGGTCAATACCCTGTAACAACAGTGGAAACAATTTTTTCTTTGTCAATCTCTTTTGTTCAAAGTCTCTTTTCAATTCTTTGATAGTTCCTGGTAGATTCAGGAAGGAAATTCGATATATTAATATGGGACATAAACTCCAATTTGGCCAGAATTGTTGTTTGGATGAATTGGTTGTTTTGGTTGTTATGGTTGATAGGTATACTTTAGTTTTAAACTAAAAACTTTGAAATTGTATCCATATTTCTGTCTATTTTTGGGTCCCAATATATTCTACGAATGGTTAGTTATCCCTTCGAACTGACCAATGCTCATGCATATGTCGTAGATTTGATGACCCGAGTATCCTATATTGTATGAGTTCGTGCTCATATCATTGATGTTCTGATTTGGTAAGACAAATGCAGAATAGATATCTAGTTTGAGACGAAGAGTTGTTCTTCTATCTTTCGTCTATCTTCGTTATCTCTCTCTAGCGAATTTCGAGGACGAAATTCTTTTTTAGGAGGGAAGTCTGTAACGACCCCAAATTTTGGAATTTATTTTAATTGATAGTTAATGTAAATTTTGAATAAATTTTGGAATAAATTTAAAATTTTGAATATTTAATTTATATTTGAATTAGGATTTAAAGTGAATAACAAGTAAAAAAAACATATTAAAATAAGGCAATATAAATAGAAACAAAAGAAGTAATAAAACTTTTACCAAATATAAAGCCAAATGGAATATTAATAAACTATGTGAAGTAGTAAATAAATACATTAGAAAATTTTTTATCAACATGAAAGGAAAAGGCTGCCAGGTAAGTATGGCAAGCATAAACAAACAAAGTGACAAAACAAATGCAAAGATAATGACAAAACAAAACAAAATACATTTTCCCAGTCAAAATAAAAGACAACAAGAATACATTCAAGTATTCAAACAAAAAGGAAGATAAGTGTGAAAGAAAGCAAAGTAAATATCTATGTGCAAATAAAAGGAGATATATATATATATATATATATATATATATATATATATATCAGCTTAGTCAACAAGCATAAGCCTATTAAACAAGACAACAAATCAAAATTTTGTACTTGCAGATATCAAAATGGGAAAGTATGTAAGGGAAACAACAAAAGAAGATATTAGTATAAACAAAGAAAGTAGTGGGCAATACAAACCTGTACATGCAGAAATAAAATAGTATAAGCATGATATTAGTAAGTCTAGGTAAAATAATATTCAAATGCAAAAGAAGTCAAATATAATAAATGCAGGTATCATAGCCGAGATGATAACTTCAATGCAAGGAAAATGCAAGGCAAGCTACAACCTGGAAGCCAGTAAAAGCAAAGTAAATAAGTATACAAGGCAAGAGTCTATAACCTAGGCAAGCATGGAAAACAAAGTATAAAGAAAAGGAAGAAGCCACCATTGTCTATCTAATATTGTACAGCTAATTAATGCAAATAATCTTCAGCCTCAAAAAAATAAAATATCGCTGTCCAACTTTTTGGAAAATAATAATAATAAACCACCAAGTATAAAACCAAAACCACTTCAGCCGAAAATAGGTATAAACAAATAAAAGAAATCAAACAAATGAATGCAACTATCTAAAGTACTTGTATAAATGTAAAATAAGTATGAACAAAACAAAGTAATAAATGCAGACAAGTCAGCCGAGCAAACAATGCAGGTAAGAAATAAAGAAAAAAAGAAAAGAAAGAGAAGATTTCAGTTTAAAATTTCGAAGCCTGGTTCAAAGAAATGTTCTCTGTTCCAAGCATTCACAGGTGAGTAACTCCATATTAAAAGGCTTAAGCATATTTATATCTGATTTCTTGATTTATGCTTAAAGATAAATACGTAATTGTGTATATATATTGGTGAAAATTCTGTGTATTTGTGGTTTATGATGAATGCATTGCTAATACCTGTATAACTCCTCTGTTGAAATTTCAAGCTCAAGTTTTGAGTTAAAAATCATTTTTCACTTGACCTGTTCCTTGTGAGGATTAAATGTTCAAACAAGTGTGTTTGTTAGATGATAGAATAAGGTTTAAAATTTATTTAAGTTAAAAAGAAATTGAGTTGCTCTGTAAAAATCATAAGAACAATTAATACTTAACATAAGTGAAATCCTCAAATATCTTAAAATATAAATTCGAGTTTATAAACTGAATTCTTATCTGAAATCTTGATTTTTAAAACAAAAATTACAAATTTTAGTTAAGTATTAAGAGTGCATTTCGAGTTTGCGCTGTTTTGGGGTTTTTGGAAGAATCTGATGATCCCCGGGTTGGTGGAGATCAGGATCTCGTCTGGTGATGGGGGAATGAGCGTAGATGCTGGGCAAAATGGTAGGTGGTGATGCAATTCACCGTGGAGGTCGCGGCAGTGGGTTTCCTTTTGGAACCCTAGTTTTCTGGGTTTGGCAAAAATTGGTCACCTCGGCTTTTGTAGATGATCGAGTGCAATATGGCTCAGGGAGGGGATAGAGGAGAGTTAGTCGAGTTCGCGGCCGGAGTAGTTGATGTTCTGATGGTCGGTGATGTGTGCGCGGCGTCGTGACAGGTTTTGAAGAATACCTGTTCTTGTTCCAGGTTGCTCGAATTGCCAAATTCGATTTTTGGGTAAGGGTTGTCGAACTGTGTCCTTGTTTGGGGTCGTGGGGGTGCGAGTGTTGGTCGATGATGGTCGCGATGATGATCGGAGGGTGGCGGCGTTTGTGAACGTGCACATCGTCCACATCATGTTCAGGGGGAGAAGGGAACTGGTACGGAAAAAAAAAGGTAGGGGGAAGAAGGAGCTCGGGTTTTCTCTCGTTTTGCATCGCGCGTTACTCGAAGTAACGTGGAGTTGGCTCGAAGCAGTGTAGTGGGAGCTCGGGTTATTTTACTTGAGGGGTACCAGGTTTTAGAAACCTGATTTGTTTCAGATTTAAGTTTAATTTAAAACTTGAAACAAGATTTAAAGCAAAGTTTAAAGAATAAATTCAAGTTAAGGTTTGAAACTTAGTTTAAAAATTTAAATTTTAAATTGTTTTAAATAAAAGAGTTTAAGAAATTAAAGTATGTTTTAAAGAATTTGAATTTAAAATGGAATTTGAAAATTATAAAGAAATGAATTCTAACAAAGATTTAATCCAAATTTAAATCTGGAATTCAATCTAAATTTGAATCTTAGTTTTGTAATAAAAGAAGTTTTTTTTGAAATTTAAATTGTTCTAAATAACATGAATGATTAAGTATATTTTTAAATTAATTTGAATTTAAGATTTAAAGTATAACGATAGAAATACACTTAAATATTAATGAAGTCATTAATAAAGAAATTTGTTATCTTAGAGATAATTAAGGTAATAAAATGACTAAATTAATATGGTAACTAAAGAATTATTTATTTAATTTATAAATAAATAATTTAGATAAATTTATAATTAGGAATGATTAATAATGAATTAATCTAAGATAATTTCTTAAGAAAGTGATTAAGAAATATTATTAGTTAATAAGGATAATTAACTAAGGATTATTAAGTAATTGATTTAAAGTGATTAATGTTAATGATTTATTGGATTAAATAAATTAGATGATCAATTATAAATGATTTAAATGTAATTACTTGATGAAAATAATCTAATCAGAATTGGATAATAAATTCATAAGAAATTAATTTAATTGGAGATAAATTGAATTACATAGGACTAAACGATTAATAAATCCTGTTTATAAATGATTTTTGTATTCTTGAATTACTTATGAATGATCGTATTATATTTGATGCCTTTAATTGATTATCCTACTTGATTTGTGATATTTTGTTCTGTAGATTGAGTTGTGTATATTTATTTGCATCTGTATATTATCTGTGAATCTGTGAATGGGCGATGAGCGTTATAGTTTTATATCGCTTATCAACTATATTTCTGTGTTTTGAATCTACGATGATTGAATGTTGTTGCACTATTGTGTTAAACCCCTCGACCACAATTACACACACACAATTATGGATTTCACGAGGAAATCGATTTAAGTCACAGATCTTGAAACGATTTTAAATAGAAAATTTAAATTCAATTGGTTTGAAAATGAGATTGGGGTTAAAGTGAAAAGCAATTGAAATGGAATTTCAAAGATGAAATTTATTTTGAATAACTTAATTGAGTTTTTAAATTTAAATATTTTGATTTAAATTTGAATTCAATATTTGAATTTAATTCTATGATTTGGAAACTAGGGTTTAAAAAGGGCTATTCAACTTATGAATGAGTTTATATGGTTTAAACTATTTTAAAGGTATTAATTTGAGAATTTGAAATTAAGGCTGTAACTTGTAGAAATGAAAATTTGATTTTTTCTGAAACGAGAACTATTTGTTTTCAAATAAATAAAAGTTTTCACATAAGTAATGAACTTCCAATTGGTGTTAAAAGATTTTCAAAATTAGAATGAAAAGGAAACGTTTTGAAAAGCTATGAATAAATCTTTGGAAGCGAAATTGAAAATTGTAAGATAAATCTTTAATTTAAAGATTTAATGAATTAATCCAATTGAAATGGAATTGTTTTGAAATACAGGAATGAATCTTTGAGAAACTGGGTGAACGTGTGAAATAA
The DNA here is from genome assembly GCA_030765085.1 of Allium cepa. Taxonomy (NCBI): domain Eukaryota; kingdom Viridiplantae; phylum Streptophyta; class Magnoliopsida; order Asparagales; family Amaryllidaceae; genus Allium; species Allium cepa. The sequence continues at coordinate 788,996,624 of CM060937.1, read as the reverse complement.
ATCTTTTTGTAAAAAGAATTTGAAATGGTAAATTGTTTAACCATTTAATGAAAGTTTTGGGCTTTAAGTTGTGACTTAATTGAAATCCCAATATCCATATGTTTTTGAAATATTGCGCTCACTATTCGGTTTAGCCGGGAGAGGACCTTTGTGTCATATATCCTATTCCGAATATGTGATATGTTGTTATGGATAGCATTTGAAGACCGGTGGTGAAGACCAGATATTTTCGAAAACGAAAGGGTTTCTTGTTGATTGTCTCTGCACTGGCTGATCCCCGGTATAGAGATCTCCATATGTGATGGGAAATCCGGACGTGATTAGGGATTATCCAGATTACAAGGGCTTCTTTGGAAGTGCCTTCGGTTCTGTTCGAACCCGGAACAGACTTGTATGGATTGTGTGTCTGACATTACAAATTGAGATATAAAGCAGATTTCTTTCAAATACATTTCTGTGGTGGCGGAGAATTTATTCTCTTAGCTTAACACCCTTCTCTGAGACGTACGAGCTCAAAGGTTATGTAGTTAAAGGTTATCAGCGATATATTCCCAATTTGGTAATGTGACATGCTGAGTGTTGCTGTGAAATGATCATTGTTTGATCATTTGTGATATGATCATTTGTTTGATCATTTATCTTTGTGATCATTACTTTGATCATTTGTTGACCCAAAGCATGGCTTTGTACCAAAGTGTCGCTTTGTGGACGTGACTTCGTCGAGCCTCACACCTCGGAATGGTCAAAACAAGAAAGATGCGGCAAGGTTATTAGGGGGTAGCGCCCCTTTAGGGTATGTACATCTCCTTCTGGATAGAAGTGGTATCATGGTATGGAGCCCAGATACTTACTTATATGGACATCACAAACCTATATATATCTTGTTTTGTGATTTGATGTTGGGGCCCCGGTTAAAGATTGTTACAACCGGGAGGTGGCATACTCGTGTCAGTAGTTACCCAGTTAGGGGTAACCCGGCCTTGTCTTGGCAGAGATCCGGTTAGGTTCTTGGGACATCCATCAAGAGGCGTTTCCATGTGGCAATGGAAGTTCATTGGCCTGACCATTTGTTGGAAATCCAAAGAAACAATACGAGCCTTGTACGGTTTTAGTTGTAGAACCTGTCTCCTCAGGAGGCAGCTATAGCGGGCATACTATAATGGTACCTATGCTGGCTAAGACTTATATTCTACTTTCGAAATTGTTTTCTACACTATGCACTAATAATAATATCAAATGATTTGATTTTGCGTAGTAAGCATGTTTGACTATCATAAGAAGAAATCTCCTCCAAGTCTGCGTTTGCATTGTGTGTGTGGCGGGAGGTCTTATGGTAGTTTCATTTCAAAAAAACATTGCGAATTTACTTTAAAATTCTCTTGTTGATTGTTTTTAAAGATAAACTGTTTCGTTGCTCACACCAGTCCCATGACTGATCCGGAGTTTATTGTTCCTTTCCTAAACTCTGGATGCTCATTATTTTCTACACGAGCAGTCTAGAGTTGGGTTTTTCAGATACTTAGGTTCAGTAGATTTTATCTGGAGCTAGTTCAGTCTTTGATTCGCACCTGTCTTGCTTATCTTTGTGCATCGTTATGGGGAGTTCGAGCTATTTCTGGATTGGCGCTTGAAGATGGAGATTATCCACTGATAGTGTTATCATTTTCTTTTCCGCTGCTATTTGTTGTATCATATCTCTGATGTATATTGATATCTATTGTATCACTTTGTTGTATTAGTGTTGTATATCAATGTATTATTATTTTTATTCTGCTGTGTTGTTTACTTAATGTTGTTATAAGCTCCGGTGAATCGGATTTGAACGGTCGAATCTACGGCATTCGAATACGATTTGAAGTATGGATGTCGATTTTCGAGCGGGCAAAATCCGTTTCGTCACAGGAATCCGAAACTTCTTCCGTTGGAGTTATCAATATTCGCACATTAAGTCTCATGAAACTACCATCCGCTCCACCAACTTTTACCTCCTTTGAAGAATGACATCCACAGCAACATCAACGATCATCAAGCGGGCCAGTTATTCGAGAACGTGCTTCTCATCCGGAAGAAGACAAAGAAATTCGTCTTGCAACTTCAGCTAGTTTACGAGAATCCGTTGAAATTCTTTCTAAGAATCAACAAATATTAGGATCTCGCTTGAACAAAGTGGATAAAAAAATTGGACAAAGTAAAAGGATTCTTCTCTATTCTTTGGGATGCAATTTCATGTTCCGCTTCCACAACTGCCTCTTCCATAGCTTATGGTAAACGACTAGAACCAAGGTTTACATGGTCAACTTCTGAAGAGCATACTAGTAGTGATACTAGTGGCATAGGCAGTGGTGCTCATGGAACTTCTAGGCCTGGAAAAGAATCTGCACCAGAGGAAGATTTCGATTGACATCTTGATAAGTAGGTTTTGTGATAAGTAAGTTGGGTATGCATTATCTATCTATAGTTTTATTTTAAATTCGAACATATTTTAATCTTGTCTTAAAATTCATAACTTATTGAGACTTGTACTAAATAGTCTCACTTTTATTTTTTATTTTTTTTTTTTTTACATTTATATATTATGCTGTGTCTACTTTTTTGTCGATGAGAAAGGGGGAGAAAAGTATGTGCACTAACATATTTGATGCAGGAAAAAGATATCATACATTCAGGGGTAGAAAAAAAATTCTCTGAAAATATATACAGGTTGTTGTCATCAATCAAAAAAGGGAAGAATGTTGAATCACTAGTTTTGATTCATCACAAATCAGTTCAGAGGCCAAGAAAAGAATTTACATTCATACATAACAAAAAGAAGACAATAGAGGATCAAGGCTACAACTCTATGCTTAAAGTAACTATTATTTGTGTTGAGTCATAGTTATATGTTAAAATCAAACCTCTAGTTTTCAACGTTTTCAAATTTAAAAAAAAAAGAAATTCGCTGTGCAAAATATGCACAGCCAGTCGACTGACTGGTTATGCCAGTCGACTGACTGTGCATATGCACAGTCCTGAACACTATTTAATTTTTTAAAACGTACATTTTTTTAAATTTCAAATATCAGTCGACCGACCACAATTTCCAGTCGACTGAACCGACTTCAACTGCAAAATTTCTGAATAGACATCTTCTTCCATGAAGAGTTGCAAACCATCAAAAGTTGTCTCTCTTGGCCGAAACTCTTCACCAAGGGTTGCAGTTTTCTGATAATTATATATAGGAGTTCTCTCTTCTTCAAAAAATACCAATTTTCTAATTCTAACTCTCTATTTCTCTCTTGTGATTATTCTAAGTGCTCTCATACTTTCAATTGCTTTGAATGTTTGAGTCATACTCTATATACTTTGATTCTTAGCAATATTCTTCCTTCTCAAATCTTCACGTACTACTTATATACTTGAGGAATTGATTATAGGAAGTTTGTAATCTTAATTGACAAATCAGTGTCATCAAGAACACACTTAGTCAACTACTTTCATAGTTTGTTAAAAACCTGTTCTTCTGCTCAGGCAATGGAAAGTCCTCTTCTGCTCCTGAGGCAAAAATCATGTTATGCTGCTCAGGTGTCTGTTCCGCTGCTTTGACCTATTCCTCCGGGTTAAGTGAGGGTATTGTTAGTTAAAGCCAGAAGTTAGTCTGGGACTGGACGTAGGACAGTGCTCCGAACCAGTATAAAATATCTGGTGTCATTTTACCGTACTGCTTTTATATTCCACGTTATTTACTATCTATATTCTGTATTACTATTTATCCATATTATACGGTCCTATATACTCTCATTTGGTATCAGAGCAAGGTTTCTTATAACCGTTACAAAGTTATCTGATATCTTATTAATATGGAAAATAACACCGGCACTACCACTAACACTGTCACTAACACTAGTTTTATTGAAGGTCAATCCACTGCACGACCTCCTTTCTTTAATGGTTTAAACTATAATTACTGGTCTACTCGTATGAGAATTTACATGCAATCTAATAGTTTTGAATCATGGAATATCACTCAAAATGAATATACTCTTCCTACTGGAGAATATTCCACTTGGTCAAACACACAAAAATTAGATGCTACTGCCAATGCTAAAGCTATGAACATGTTATTTTGTGCATTAGATAGAAATGAATTTAATCGTGTTAGCATGTGTCAAACTGCTTATGAAATATGGAGAACACTTAAAATTACTCATGAAGGAACTAACATGGTCAAACAAAGCAAAATCTCCATGCTAAAAAATCAGTTTCAAAACTTTAGAACGAAACAATATGAATCCATCAATGATATGTATTCTAGATTTCAAGATATTTATCATTCACTATCAGGTTAGGAGAGAAGTACACTGATTTTGATATTGTATCAAAAATCCTAAACTCTTTAACGGATGAATGAGAAAGAAAAGTCTTGGCTATTGAAGAAGCTAATGACCTCTCTACCATAAAACTAGAAGAGTTAATAGGAAATCTAATGTCCTATGAAGTAAATTTGCAGGCAAAATGAGTACAAGAACAAGACAAAAATAACATAGCTTTCCATGCTGAAGAAGAAAAGGATGAAGATTCGGACGACGAAGATTTAGCATTTATTGCTAAAAATTTCAAAAAATTCTTCAAATTCCGAAAAACTAACAAAAATAATGGAAAAAGGAACTTTCCAATCAAACCATCATCTTCAGTTCTAGAATGTTATAATTGTCATAAGAAAGGTCACATTCAGAAGGAATGCCCAGAGTTAAAGAAAAAATATGTCATGGGCGTAAAAGACAAGAAAAAGAAAGCATTATCTGTAACTTGGGATGACTCAGATACTTCTTCATCAGAAAATAGTAGTGACAGTGAAAACGAGCAAGCTAATGTCTGCTTCATGGCTACTGAAAATGAGGTTAGTGATTTTACTTTTGATGATATGATTCAGATAAATTCAGAACTAATTGATACTTTGAAAAATCTCAAAAGAAAATATAAAGAGTCTCGTGAACTTAAGAACAAAGCGGAATTCGAAAGAGATATGCTTAAAGATAAAAAAAATACTAGAGGAAGAACTTGAAAAATTAAAAGAATCATTTTCTAATATCAATTCTCAACTCACTCTTTTGAGTCAAGAAATTAAAACTCAAAAAGAAAAGAATGACGTTCTTGTTTCTGAAAATCATGAACTAAAAACAAAAGTAAAATTGGTAGAATTGGATAATACTAGTCTTAAAACTAAGTTAGAAAGCATTACTAGAAATGTCTCAAACTTTAATAAAGGAAGAGAAACTTTATCAAAAATTATTGATAGCTCTCAATCTATCTCAAGTAAGAAAGGATTAGGATATGTTAAGAAAACAACTGCTCCACCTAGAAAGAAAATAAGGAGAAATGTTAATCCTACTAAAATACACACAAAAAATCCTTTCTCAAAAAGTATAAAAATATGAGTTCCTAAAACAAACAACAATTTAATTAGGAAGAAATATATAAACACTTTTCTTGTAACTGTTCATAAAAATAAGGATTACATTTTTAAATGGGATACTAAGCCCTCTTTGGTTTGCTTTCCTAAGATTTAAATCTTAGGACCCTATCAAAAAGTGGGTACCAATATTATCGTTTATTTTTTTTAGGCCCCACTCAAGAAAAGAGGAAAATGGATACTCGATAGTGGTTGCTCAAAACACATGACAGGAGACAAAAATATGTTATCAAACATTATTTACTCAGATAGAGGATCTGTCACATTTGGAGACAACTCCAAAGGATACATCATTGGCAAAGGCGATGTGGGCAATAATGGTATTTCAAAATTACCTCTTATTTCAAATGTTTTACTCGTTAAGAATTTAAAACATAATTTACTTAGCATCAGACAATTGTGAGACAAAGGATTCAAAATCACTTTTTCTGAAAACAAATGTAGTATTTTTGATCAAAATCAAAATCTTATTTTTGAAGGATATAGAGACAGAAATATCTATGTTTTAAATATGAAAATAAATCATAATTCAGATATGTGTTTAATAGCCAAAGAAAATGATCCTTGGTTATGGCACAAACGTTTCTGTCATATTAATTTTCAAACAATAAATAAGCTCTCTAATAATGATTTTGTTAACGCTAAAATTTGAACGCTAACACCCCGGTGTATGAGTTATAGTTGTGAAAGCACCACCCGATAAATCGGGAACAGATTACAAGCAGATAATAGCAGAAAAGCAGTAAACAACAACAATTTTATAGTGGTTCGGCTTAAGGGTATAGCCTACGTCCACTTTAAGTACTTTTATTGATGATCTTGTTACAAGCTGATACAATTCTTTGCAAGTACAATACACTTTGAATTACAAGACACTTAGAACAATTAGCCTAAACTTCAATGGAGATTAGAGTCTTCAAATCCATGTTGGATGTGTGTGATCTTTTCTCGAAGTTGTTTGTAGCGTTCTTCTTGTCTTGAGACCTTTAAGTGTTAGATTGGTTTGGAATGCAGCAGAGTAACGGCGCTTGAAGAGAATGAGCCAAAAGTCCCTTTCTAGTTGGAGTTAGGGTCATATTTATTGGCATTTTTCAGAGTAAGGTCATAGGTCGTGACCGACCTAAGTAAGGTCGTAGGTCATGACCGACCTAAGAAAGGTTGTAGTCGACCTGAAGAGTATTGGCCCCTACTTCCTCACGCATGCTGATTTGCACAAGTCCTAGGTCGTGAACGACCTATCCCCCGGTGGCATTGCATAGTCTTCTATATTCTGGTATTTAGGTCGTTAGCGACCTAACCTAGGTCGTGAGTACTTTCCTGCAGCCATAGTTAATCCTAAGTCGCTGAGTCCCTTAGGTCGCGACCTTCCTTAGGTCGCGGAGCTTCTTAGGTCGGTGGATAGTTAGGTCGTGGAGTTCCATAGGTCGAGTCCATCTTCAGGTCGCACTCACTCTTAGGTCGCGGCCTCCTTTAGGTTGCAGCTTTCTGTTAGGTCGCAACAATCCTGAGATCGCCAGGTTACTTCTGCAGTTAAGTCGCGCCCTTTTTTAGGTTGCTTGTTCTTTTAGGTCGCGGCCCTTTTGGGTCGCTGCTGCCTTTAGGTCGAGACAATCTTAGGTCGCAACACTTTAGGTCGCATCTACTCTTAGGTCGCTGGGTTCCGCTAGGTCGTAACCTTCTTCAGATCGCTAGGTCGCTTCACTAATTAGGCCGCTAAATCGTTTCATCTCTTGGGTCACTAGGTCGCGTCTTCGGTTAGGTTGCTTACTTTTAGGTCGCGGCAATAATAGGAGTTAACATCTGCCCCTCGAAGTATAGGCCTATGTCATAGGTCGCATGCTTCGACTTATCTTTGCTAGGTCGTGAGCGACCTAAAACATATGCTAACTCGCCTGTCTACTCGCCTTCTTCTTTCAGCTCCATATAAACTGCTAGGTTGCTTCTTCTTCATTATCTAACTGCTTCAATTTCTTGCTCTGCCATTAACAGAATTCCGCGATTTTAAAGACGAACTCAAGCAAATCATTCAGCAATTCATTCTTGCTATCAAATCACGTAAGCATCTTCGATCCTTATTCATTCCCTAATCACCATCGAACCACGAATTCTAACCTCTCAACCCCAAATCGATTTTGTACGTCGTGCTTCACTCTGAGTTGCATTGTGATCGATTCCTATTCGTCACTGGCTATTTGTTGTTGTTGTGATTCTCGAACGCACAACAGTGAGTTAGGTCTATGACAGATCAGAGATATATGGAGTCGTTTTTCGAATGACTTGGTGGTATGAAAAGACGATGATCTTCACGAATAGAATGAGGGATTCTGCGCTATTAGTGTTAACGGGTTACTGGGTCTGATGTGCTTTAGCGTGGATAGGAAGTCAGCGACCTAGTAGATCTGAGCATTCTAAGATAACTTACGACCTAAGGGAAGCTCGAGGACTTTCAAATTCATGACTTATTTCTTAGGTCGCATTGGGATTTGAATGACCTAGGACTTGGCAAATTTGCACACGCACTTTGAACAAAACGACTAAACAATTTAGCGGCCTATCATTCTTGAATGACTGCATAGCGACTTAATATATCAACGACCTATACTTTGCGACATAGGCTTTAGGTCGCGGCCGAGTTAGGACTTGGAAAGTTTGTACTGCCTTGAACCTTCTAACTTGCATAGTGCGACCTAATGAAGCCCGACCTATGCTAGGTCGCTGGACAACCTAAGACTTGTGAAATTCTGTGAAGACTTGGTTGAATTGTTTGAACTTGAATTCTGTTGCACTTTGTTGTAGGTTATCTCTAATGTTAATAACCTGTTAAACATAATATTTGTAGAAAAATGGGACGAATATACTGTCATTGACCGCCCACATCGAATGACAGATTAGTCGATAAAGAATAATCAACTTAAATGAACTGTGTGAGTGAAATGCTACGAACCAACCGACTCAAATGAAGTGTAAAAGCAAAGCTAAAATTTTGTTTGAATTAACACTGCGCTTGAGTTTTAAATTAACAAGTCCTGAAATCTCACAATCGATCAGTTGTCAATTAGTTTAATTTCAGTTATTTCGCTTGTTACCTTTATTAGTTTCGCACAACACTTCACACTTTTAGGAAACGTGCACCTTCACACCTGAACATCCAGTTACTCATGTAGAATGACGTCTCAACAAGAAGAGATGATAGAACACGTCGAAGGGGCTTTCCCGGTCGCTATTCCACTAGAGAACCCCCCGGAAAGAACTCCTACCCTTCTGAAACAGCGGGTGCTTAATCAATTATGCATTCAATTTGGCATTGCCGAGGCAGAAGTTTTACTCCCTGGACCAAATGATTTCGCTGATAGACCACCTTCCGGTTTTGTTGCCATTAATCGCCAAATGTGCTTAAGTGGAGCAATTCCTCCCTTTAATGAATTTCTTCAACAAATCCTTCTTCGACTGACGATCTCTCCTTTCCAACTGCATCCCAATGGCTATGCCATCTTGATGGGATTATGCATTCTGTTCAGGAGAACTCTTGACCGTCTTCCGAGTTTTGAGGAAATCTGTTACTTGTGCACTTTTGCGAAGAACAAGGACCACCCTCCGATTGTACTTGTAAGAGGTGCGAGGAACCGTAAACTAATTTTGGATTTGCCGGAGAGTGCACATGGTTTTTTGAATCAATTCTTCTATATTCGTTGCCCCGCAGGATTTTACGCAGACTGGAGAATAGGAAGTGAGATCTTTTTTCTCTTCTTTCTTTAATTTTATTCTAAGTTTTACCTGGTTCGTATTGCTAGATGCTGATTCCATTCCTTATTTTTACAGCACTTCCTCCTCCTTCTAGAGATTCCAGCCATAAGTCAGTTTTTGAAAGGTTAAGCACTGTGGCTGCTGAAGAAAGAAGCGCAAAATTTCTATTGACAGAAGAACTTCTTCATCAGTTTGAGCTTCTACATCCTTCTCGTTCCACTCAAATTCATGAAGTTCCAACGGAGGTTCCTGATTCTCCGACGAACACTCCTGATGCCCCGGTCTCCACTAAAGAGCACTTGCGGGGAGAAACTTCCATAGAAACTTCACCAGTAAAGTGTTCAATTCCGAAAGATGTTGCGGGGCCATCTGACAAGTCTGTGCTTTCCCCAGTTATCGAAGAGGAAGAACCTCCACGATCTTCCGAAAAATCTACTAACGAAGGAGTCAAGAAAGCAAGTCCCAGAAAACATGATGGTGATAATGTTTTCGAGGGGTTGAGTGATTTAATTGTGACTTCTCAAGAACTTTTCAAAGATGATGTCTCCAAAACTATCTCTTCTGTAATCGAGGCGACATCTTCTTTACAACAAATGTCAACTCCTCCTACTCAAGTATTCACTACCTCTATTCCACGGAGTGGTTTGTAACTCGATGCGTGTAGTTTACACGTTACACGACACTTCGGATTTCTCATCACTTCTACGCACTTATCTTCTTGTACTTTAAAGATTTCTAAAGCTTATTATTTTTATTCCAGATTCTCCTATGGGGCGCAGCGGCTCGTACTATGATGATTTCCACCGCTACGGGAGGTGTAGCCAGTATGATTACAGGCGTTACCTCCCTTCTTACAGAGAATCGGATGAAGAGAGGGCCATCAGGAAAGCCGACGAGAGACGAGCATATGAAGAACGTCACCGAAGGGAACAAGAAAGACATGACCCTCCCCACAGAGATGATGATACTCAAAAGAGAAAAGCTCACGATGAGAGAGGTAAAGGTCACATAAACGATTCTTCTAGCAAGCGGGCTAGACTTACTGAAGAAACAATGCCGACAGCTTCTAAACATGTTCCTGCTCAATCTCCTGCTCCCGTTCGCTCCGACATTCAAGCAATCATCAACCGGCCCGCATACCAAGTCGGGCAAGGTCCTCCCACTCTTCAAAGTCGATTTCCTCAGTGGTGCTTGAGAGGGGTTCGATTTGATCTCGACTTGGTTCCTCTCGACAAACCGGCTATGCTGCGAAATCTTGATACTGTCAGGACCGATATTGAAAGAATGTCGAACTGGCAAAAACTTGTCGACGAGCTTCAGAGGGTTAACCGAGCCAATCTCGAGGCCATGCTCACGATGGAGAACGATAAGGCTGAGTGGCAGAAGACTCTCGAACAGCATGACGCCGAAATGAGAAGTATTGCTTCCTATAATGAAAAGCTGGAAGCGGAAGTAGAAAAGCTCAAGGAAGAATTTTCTACTTCATCTACTTTCCATTCTCAAAAGGAGAGCATGCTTCAGCAACAAGTACGAGATGCGCATGCCAGTCAAAGGGCAGTCGAAAATAAGCTTACACAACAAGAGAAGGTCATAGAAGAATATCGTGCTGAAACTTTACAGCTGCGAGAACAGGCCGGCTCTCAAAGCTTGGAGATAGAGATGCTAAAAGCTCGACTTGCTATAGCCGAAACGGAGCGTGACGAGGCTGTTGCTGGTAAACTCGCGGCCGAAGAGGCCCATCAAGCAACCAAAGCTGATATTAGCTCCACATTATTTGATTTCTATCTGCATAGCATTTTGGGGCGTGGCAGCCTTGCATTTTTAGGCCCTAAATACGAAATTACATTAGCTGAAGTCTGGGAGGCAGCACTTGATATGCTAGGTGGCAAAGGTGCTGGCTACGCCGAGACAGCTCTTGAAGAGCATTATCTCGATGATGATGCCCGCGCCGCTCTTGCCAAGGGAAAAGAGCAACTCGCCAAGGTACGGGCCGAAATGGCGGAAGGGGAACGTTCTGAGAAAGAAATACCGCCTACCACTTCTGAACGTCCTTTAGTTTCTCCCGAAGTGGACATTACAGGCTCTAGTGCTCATTCGCCGCCTCTTATAAGAACCGGGGTAATCACCCCTACTGATGATGAGGCTTTGGAGGATATCGGGGCTCAGAATTATGAGATTGCACTTACGAAGCAAACATCTTCAGGTAATTTTGATATTGGTCCGATTCAGGTGGATCGCTTGCTTACTCCTCAAAAGTTTGATGAGCTTCTCGATTACTTCTTGAATCTCGACGAACCCATATCTCCCTTCTTTCGGGGAGATACTAATATTTTTAATTTCTCTTTTTCTGAAGTTGAAACGTCAAGTGCTGTGCAGACTTCACTTCCTCCAGTTATCCCTCCTCCGTCTCTTCAGGTGACTCCTCCTTCTGCTTCACAACCCGGGTCACAAGAGGAACAGATTGAGGCTCTTCGTGGCTTGGATGACCCTATCGCTTCGCAAGAGCAGAAGGACGAGGGACTTGAAGGAGGCGAGATCTCTCCGGAGCGGACTGCCTCTGATGACGTAGTTTTGTCCGCTCTTGTTACTCCAGGGAGTGAGTCTTCTTCGAAGAGAAGAAAGAAGCACGGAACATCGAAGAGGAGGGGGAAGAAAATCATCACTACTGAAGAGGAACCGGAAGTCGCACCGGTTCCACCTCCTTCTCCTTCTTCCCTTATGCCTATAGATAGACCTGAAAAACTAATCATTCGGCCAGGCAAAGGGTCCAAGGGTGGCAAGAAGAAATGAAGACTTCAGCTTTTAGCTTCTCGTCTTTTGCATGTATTGGTCGAGAATTGTGCTGGTATCGGCCCCCCGCTTTTCTTTTGTTGAAACTTGTACCTGTATATAAAGTAATGTTGAATAAAATGATTCCTCTTTCTTTGTATAAACTCCTGTTTGAACTTGAGAATGCATTTATTATTCATTTTTGCACAAGTTTATTTATATGACATTGCAGTGAGCTTATGGTATGTTGTTTGAGCGTACTTTACCAATGTAGCTATATCATATCGTATACAACTATACCATGCTGCCCCCATATCATAAGCTTACTGCAATTTTCTATACTTCGAGGGGACTTGCACTCTTATTTTCTGTAGAATGACTATTTCATTCGTGAAAAGATTTTTCATAGAGTACAACTCCTTTCATATAAGTTCTTACGCTTTGTCTTTCGAAGAAGTCACTTTTTCCTTTTGCGTATGTACACATTTTGCCAAGTGAATTCTTCTATGTGGTAAAGCGGACCTCTGAATGTACTTTAACTTTCTTTCCCCTTTTTTTTTTAGAATAGGTAAATCACTCTTTCTTCGAAAGTTAAAGTATGCTCTTGATGAGGATTTTTCTTTTAAATAGAAATTTGTACCTCTGAGGAGGGATTTTTTCACGTTTCAACGCTTGGAAGTTTTATTTCAATCTTGGTGAAACGTGTACCTCCAAAGAGTTGTGCCTTTGAAGAAAGCCTTTTCACGTTTCAACACATGGAAGTTTTATTTCAATCTTGGTGAAACGTGGGCTTCCGAAGAGGTCTTTCTTCTTGATTATGCTTTCGGAGGGGGGGTTGTACCTCTGAGGAGGGATTTTTCACGTTTCAACACTTGGAAGTTTTATTTCAATCTTGGTGAAACGTGTACCTCCAAAGAGTTGTGCCTTCAAAGAAAGCCTTTTCACGTTTCAACACTTGGAAGTTTTATTTCAATCTCGGTGAAACGTGGGCTTCCAGGAAGGTCTTTCTTTTGTTTTGCATTTCAACTTTGGTGAAGTGAAATTCCGAAGAGTGGTTGTTACACTTCAACTCCTGGTGAAATGTGCCTCCGAAGAGGTCTTTATTTTGTTTGCATTTCAACTCTGGTGAAGTGAAATTCCGAAGAGCGGTCATAACACTTCAACTCCTGGTGAAATGTGCCTCCGAAGTGGTCTTTTATTTTGTTTGCATTTCAACTCTGGTGAAGTGAAATTCCGAAGAGCGGTCGTTACACTTCAACTCCTGGTGAAATGTGCCTCGTAGAGGGTTTTCATCGCCTGGAAGTTACTCTCTCATGGTTGGAGGGTTATGACTCCTCCAATCTTTTTTTGTTGAGTAGAGAACTTTCTTTTTTGTGGCGTATGACCCATTAGAGGTCTTTATCCTCCGAAGAGTTGTGCCTCCGGAGAGGACTTGTGCTGCCGATGATGGCTTTGGTTGTTCCTCTGTCCACTTGCTTATGCCTTTTCAATGATCCTCTGCTTTTTTTTTTTAGCTTTCATTCCCTTTTCTCACAAGTAACTTGTTTAATCCAAGGAAGTGTGCTTCATTGTCAGGCAATTTCGTGAGAACGAGCACTAGCTTCTTAATTGGATGTTTGTTTGTTCAAACGATCTCAATTTATTAGCAAAGACCCGTTTCTGTCGAAACCATAGGCCGTTCAATTGAAGTACTTCCTATCTAGGATTTGAATTCGGGGCTTTTGTGACTTGAAATTTGGCGAGAATCACTTGGTCTTTTTATGTGCAAGTTTCACTTCCATTGTCTGCAAAAATTTAAATCGACATTTCAGCAATACATTCTATGTACTTTTTATATCGAAAATAAAGCAAACATGTAATAATAATAAGGAACACAAGATTTATAGTGGTTCGGCCAGGAAATTGGGCCTACATCCACTTTATATTCTTTCATCATTTACTTGCATCAGTTTTACAATTGCCTTCAATTACAAGAATCATACATTCATAATTCTTTTTACAATATTTCAACAAGATTTTCAAGTATAATATGGACGCAAATGGTTGCTGTTCCTTGCCCTTGGAATTTGATCTCCTTCAACAGTGGTGAGTTTGAATGTGCCGTCAAGAAGCTTCTGACCTATGACATATGGTCCTTCCCAATTTGGCCCAAACACACCTGTCGCTGTCATAATTCTCTTCAGGACTAGGTCTCCAATCTCAAAGTTGCGTTGGCGAACTTTGGAATTGAAATGTCTGGCTATTCTTTGCTGATGAGCTACAATTCTGAGATTAGCCTCATCTCTTTTTTCATCAAGGAGATCTAGCGCTTCAAGCTGTAGCTTTTCGTTTTCTGCTTGATTGAAATGGATTCTTCTGTGTGAAGGAACCTCTATTTCTACCGGAATCATTGCCTCTGACCCGTATGCCAATGAAAACGGGGTGTGCCCAGTCGCAGTTTTGTGAGTGGTTCTGTATGCCCATAGTGCCAGTGGTAGCTTATCAACCCAACCACCTTTTGCTCTTTCAAGTTTCTTCTTGATGGTTGACTTAATAATTTTGTTCACGGCTTCCACTTTCCCGTTTGCCTGCGGATGAGCCACTGCTGAAAAGCTTTTCCGGATTTTGAATTGCTTGCAAAAATCTTGGAATTCTTCACTTTCAAACTGAGTACCGTTGTCTGTAATTATTTTTTGAGGCACACCGTATCTGCAAATGATGATTTTAGTCACAAAACTTATCATCTTCTTTGAGGTGATAGTAGCCAGTGGTTCAGCTTCTGCCCACTTAGTAAAATAATCTACAGCAACAATGGCATATTTAATTCCAGATTTGGCAGTCGGTAACGGTCCAACAAGGTCTATTCCCCATATTGCAAACGGCCATGGACTGACCATCTGTGTGATTTCAGTGGAAGGAGCTCTAGGAATTTTGGCGAATCTTTGACATCTGTCACATTTTCGGGAATACTCTGCTGCATATCGATTAATTTCTGGCCAAAAATATCCGTATCGGAGAATTTTCTTTGCTAATGTTTGGCCACCTGAATGATCACCACATTCTCCTCCGTGTACCTCCGCTAGGATTGCTTTGGACTCTTCCCTGGATACACATCGAAGTAATGGCATTGAGAATCCCCGTCTGTACAATCGGCCATCCTGGATTATATATCGAGAGGCTTTTCTCAGTAGCTTTTGTCGTTCTTTTGAGTTCCCTGGTAAAGATCCATTGAGCAGATATTCTGTTATCGGAGTCATCCATGATTCTTGCTCTTGAGACATGCTCATGATCCAATCAATATCCATCTTATCAATGCCAGGAGTCGACAGGACCTCCACTGGAGTTAATCCCAGAAATTGGGCATCGCCTATGCTAGAATAATTTGCGAGAGAATCTGCTTTCGTGTTTTCCTCTCGAGGAATGTGACTTATCATGTAATGATCGAAATCACCCAGGAGCTCCCAAGCCTTTGACAAGTAGGAGGGCAGATTCCCCCCTTTTGCTTGGAATTCCTTTTTGACTTGGCATACAATAAGCTGAGAATCACTGAATATCTGTAACGCTCGGATGTTTAATTCTTTAGCAAGCCTTAAACCAGCGATAAGGGCTTCGTATTCTGCTTCATTGTTTGTTGAAGGAAATTCCAATCTTAGTGCATAGCATAATGATCGGCCTTCAGGGGTCTCAAGTACAACTCCGGCTCAAGAACAGCAGTCGTTTCTTGCACCATCGACATATAACTTCCATTGGATTGGGGAATCATCGACTGTTTCCTCCTCACTGTTACCCTTATCTGTGAATTCTGCAATGAAATCTGCTAAAGCTTGTCCATTGATTGCTTTTCGGGGATGATAAGTGATGTCATACTGACTGAGTTCAATATTCCACTTTAGAAGACGACCTGAAGTCTCAGGGCGAAACAGGACTTGCTTTAAAGGTTGATCAGTGAGGACTCTGATAGGGTGAGCCTGAAAATATTGCCTTAACTTCCTAGATGCAATTAGTGGGCAATAGGCGAGTTTTTCCAACTTAGAGTAATTCATCTCTGCCCCAGTGAGTCTTTTGCTGATACAGTAAACTGGACGTTGAATCCTTTTGTCTTCTCGTATCAGCGCTGCACTTAAAGCATGAGATGATACTGCCAAGTATATAAGAAGATCCTCGCCGTCGCCAGGCCTAGAAAGTATTGGAGGCGTTTCCATATGGCGAATCAATTCGTCAAAGGCTTTTTGACATTCGGGAGTCCAATCGAAGTTTTTCTTTCCTTTCTTTAGAGCGTCAAAGAATGGGATGCATTTATCTGTAGCTTTGGAAATGAACCGACTCAAGGCGGCGACCTTTCCATTGAGACTCTGCAATTCCTTCTTTGTTCTAGGAGCTTTGACTTCTTTTAATGCAGTAATTTGAGCTGGACTGGCCTCAATGCCCCCAGCGCTCACGATGAAGCCTAAAAACTTGCCGGATTCCACCCCAAATGAACATTTTAAAGGATTGAGCTTCATTCTGTATTTTCGGAGGACAGCGAACATGTCTGCTAAATGTTCTATGTGATCCACTGCTTTCTTAGACTTTACTAACATGTCATCGACGTAGACTTCCATAGTCTTGCCCAGTTGCGGTTTGAACATAGCATTAACGAGTCTTTGGTATGTTGCCCCTGCATTCTTCAACCCGAAGGGCATAACTCTGTAGCAGTAAAGACCAGTGTCGGTGATAAAGCTCGTAACCTCTTGATCCGGCTCATGCATCATGATCTGGTTATATCCAGAGTAAGCATCCATAAAAGATAACAATTCATGTCCCGCTGTTCCGTCTACCAATTGGTTAATTCTGGGTAATGGGAAGCAGTCTTTGGGGCAGGCCTTGTTTAGATCTGAAAAATCGATGCATACTCTCCATTTTCCGTTGGCTTTCTTAACCAGCACTGGATTTGAAACCCAATTCGGATAGGTAGACTCTTTGATAAAATTATTCTCCATGAGCCGATCAACTTCTTCTTTTAATGCCGCCGACCTTTCTAGACCTTGAGTTCTCCTCTTCTGTTTCACAGGTGTAAATTTTGGATCAACATTTAGAGCATGCACCGCAACTTCTGGGGATATTCCGCACATATCGGCATGAGTCCAAGCAAAAACATCCAGATTTGCCTTTAAAAAAAATATTAAGATATTCTGAATTGACACATTAAGTTGTGAACCCAAATTCAACACCTTGTTTGGGTCCTTTGGGTCAACAGGTATCGGTATTGTCGTTTCCACTGGTACTACTCTATTTTCCCCTGCACTGACTTTTCTAGGGTCCATCTCTTTCCTTGCTCCGCTGTGCTCGCCAGTGCAGGGTCCGCCCTGTAATTGCTACAAGGCTGGTTCTTTGATGCGGACTGGGGCTGCCGCATTCTTTCCCATTTCTCTTTTTCTGGTTTCTCGTAGCTCTGCCAGATAACACTCTCGCCCAGCATTTTGATCCCCTTTTATAACTCCTACTCCATTGTCCATAGGGAATTTAATAGTGAGGCACCACGGGGCAAGAACAGCTTTAAACACTGCCAGAGTTGGACGACCAAGGAAAGCATTGTAAGCAGAAAATTCGTCGACAATCACAAAAGTTTGCTTGCGGACCACTTTTCTCTCTCCTTCTCCAAGTTCCACAAACAAATCAATGGTTTCTACCGGCTGCTTTGGCTCCCCGGTGAAGCCAGCAATTTTCTGCGATGAGGCTTGCACATCAGCCATAGGGATCTTCATTTGGTCGAATGTTTTCTTGAAGAGGATATTGCAGGATGCGCCACAATCAATGAGAACTCTTCTGACGATAGCTGGCCCGATACCGGCCGAGATGACTAAGGGATCCAAGGTAGGAGCTTCAATACCTGCGGAATCCCTAGCTTTGAACACGATATCATCATCGAAAGTTCTTTGTTGCTTCAAGGGCGTAACACCTTCCAAAACGAATACATCTTCCTCGGTCGGTACATACTTTAAAGCTCGGGTATATCTTTCCATTTCACCCCAGCTTCTGCCTGCTGGGTGAGGTCCTCCTGTAATGACATTGATAATGGGCCTTCAAGATTCATGCCCTGCTGCCTTCTCAATCGTCCTAGGCTGATGAGTAGGAGCCTGTTGCCCCTGACTAGATGAAGCAGGATTGTTGCTATTCTTTTTCACAAATTGCTGCAGTTTGTTTTCCCTTAGCAACTCTTCAATCAGGTTTTTCAACTGGCGGCATTCGTCGGTCTCATGACCGGGTTGATTATGGAAGCGGCAGAACTTCCCACTCTGTATAGCTTTTTTCCCGGTCCTTAGAGGAGGGGGTTTAGGAAAGTCAACAGAATCTTTAGTAGCAAGGTAGATACGCTCCGGCGTATCTGATAAAGGAGTATATTCTGATGTCTTGAAGGATCGGGGCTTCTTCAGATTACTCTGCTTCTTCCCATTTTTATTTTCCCTTTTTTGCCCTACAGATTCATTCTTGCGTGGAATAACAGTGTTATCTTCATCTTTTTGCAACACTGCCTTTACCGGTACGGGACGGCTTTCTAAGCGTATGAATTCATCTGCTTTTTTATAGAACTTTTCAAGGGAATTTGTTTCCTTTATGTTTAGCCATTTCCCAAACTCGCTCGACTTGTCAATACCCTTCATCAGATAAGTCAATATCATTCGCGGTTCTGCATTGTCCACCTCAGCTAGCGCTATATTAAAGCGGTTTAAGAAAGATCTGATAGTCTCCCCTGGATTCTGCTCCAAACTTGACAGTGACATGATATCCTTGGCTTTTGAGGCGTAAAGTCTGAACTGCTCCTTGAACTTCCGGGTTAAGTCAGAAAACTGATCGATAGATCGGACTGGAAGTTTGGTGAACCAAAGCAGAGCCACACCTTCGAGATACACAGGAAAATATCGACACTTTATTTCATCAGAGGCTCTGGCACCTGTCATGTGCCAATCATACTTGTATAAGAATTCGTTCGGATCACTCGTCCCCCGTAAGCTGGAATGGTTGGTGGGACAAACTTCCTTGCGAATTCAGCCTTTAAGATTTTCTCAGTAAAAGGAGTTTTACTTGGGGCGAAACCCCATTCTTTCTCGTCTTCAACCCTCTGCATACTCTCCTTCATAATTTGTCGGACCATTCCAAAAAGATACTCCTCATCATGTCGAGTTCTAGATCCACCAACCTCTGGAAGTGTTTGTTCAAAGGGGCTAGCAGCCCTTTCAGGAGCATTTCTTTCTTCAGCATCACGAATGTTGCCAGCAAAATTCCTTTCATTATCTGCCGGTTGGAGGTTTGCCCCAAGCAAATCGTTCAACCTATTCAGAATTAGGGCATTCTGGGCATTATGAGCCTCGAATTGTGCATTTTGGGCATTTATCTGTTGGTTCAGCCCTAAGATTGCAGCATCCAGTTCTTCCTTTGTAACTCCGACGGCTGGAGTGGCTTGATTCGATATAGGGGAAGCGGAGGTTCCCTCTTGAATATTCCCAGATCTGACAGATCTACTTTTCCTTCCAGGAGCCATAATCTCGGATAGACTTCTGGTTTTCAAGGAAATTCTCTCTACAAACCTCTGTGAAGCAATGATGATAACTCTTCTGAGTTCAATTCTCAGTGAAAGCACCAAAAATGTTAACGCTAAAATTTGAACGCTAACACCCCGGTGTATGAGTTATAGTTGTGAAAGCACCACCCGATAACTCGTGAACAGATTACAAGCAGATAATAGCGGAAAAGCAGTAAACAACAACAATTTTATAGTGGTTCGGCTTAAGGGTATAGCCCACGTCCACTTTAAGTAATTTTATTGGTGATCTTGTTACAAGCTGATACAATTCTTTCCAAGTACAATACACTTTGAATTACAAGACACTTAGAACAAGTAGCCTAAACTTCAATGGAGATTAGAGTCTTCAAATCCATGTTGGATGTGTGTGATCTTTTCTTGAAGTTGTTTGTAGCGTTCTTCGTGTCTTGAGAGCTTTAAGTGTTGGATTGGTTTGGAATGCAGCAGAGTAACGGCGCTTGAAGAGAATGAGCCAAAAGTCCCTTTCTAGTTGGAGTTAGGGTCATATTTATAGGCATTTTTCAGAGTAAGGTCGTAGGTCGTGACCGACCTAAGTAAGGTTGTAGTCGACCTGAAGAGTATTGGCCCCTACTTCCTCACGCATGCTGATTTGCACAAGTCCTAGGTCGTGAACGACCTATCCCCCTGTGGCATTGCATAGTCTTCTATATTCTGGTATTTAGGTCGTTAGCGACCTAACCTAGGTCGTGAGTACTTTCCTGCAGCCATAGTTAATCTTAAGTCGCTGAGTCCCTTAGGTCGCGACCTTCCTTAGGTCGCGGAGCTTCTTAGGTCGGTGGATAGTTAGGTCGCGGAGTTCCATAGGTCGAGTCCATCTTCAGGTCGCACTCACTCTTAGGTCGCGGCCTCCTTTAGGTTGCAGCTTTCTGTTAGGTCGCAACAATCCTTAGATCGCCAGGTTACTTCTGCAGTTAAGCCGCGCCCTTTTTTAGGTTGCTTGTTCTTTTAGGTCGCGGCCCTTTTGGGTCGCTGCTGCCTTTAGGTCGAGACAATCTTAGGTCGCAACACTTTAGGTCGCAGCTACTCTTAGGTCGCTGGGTTCCGCTAGGTCGTAACCTTCTTCAGATCGCTAGGTCGCTTCACTAATTAGGCCGCTAAATCGTTTCATCTCATGGGTCACTAGGTCGCATCTTCAGTTAGGTTGCTTACTTTTAGGTCGCGGCAATAATAGGAGTTAACAGATTTAGTAAAAGGTTTACCAAAAATGAATTTTAAAATAGAAAATATTTGTGATGCTTGTCAATTAGGAAAATTAACAAAATCATCTTTTAAATCTAAAAAGGTTATTTCAACTTTACAACCACTTGAATTACTACATATGGTTTTATTTGGACCAACACAAGTACAATCCATCAATCACAGTAGATATGTGTTTGTAGTTGTTGATGATTTTTCTAGATATACTTGGACTATTTTTATGAAAAATAAAAGTGATAACTTTGATAATTTTAAAACTTTTGTCAAAAGAATTCAGAACTTTAAAATTTTAAAAATAAATAATATAAGAAGTGATCATGGAGGTGAATTCGAAAACGAAGCCTTTGAACATTTCTGTAAGAAAAAAGGAATATACCATAATTTTTTGTTTCCTAGAACTCCACAACAAAATGGAGTTGTAGAACGTAAAAATAGAACCTTACAAGAATGTGCAAGGACTTTGTTAAATGGAAGTACGTTATCAAAACATTTTTGGGCTGAAGCAGTTGCAACCGCTTGTTATGTTTTGAATCGTGTTTCTATTCGATCACTAACTAAGAATACTCCTTATGAACTTCTTAATGGACGAAAACCAAATATTTCCTATTTTAAAGTTCTTGGCTCAAAATGTTTTATGTTAAACACAAAAGATCAGCTTGGCAAAATTTGATCCAAAATCCGATGAAGGAATCTTTTTAGGATATTCGGATCATAGCAAAGCTTATCGAATTTATAATAAAAGAACAAATATCATTGAAGAAACTCTTCATGTATCTTTTTATGAAAATTTTAAACTAACTCCAAGTATAATAGATGATGAAGATTTCCCTGATAATACCACAAATACAGAAACTACATCTTTTGAAATTAATGAAAACATTGCTCACAATAACAATGAATTAAAATCTCCACCTAGAGTATTAAGAGATCATCCTTCTATTAATGTTATTGGAGAACTAAATTCATCTGTTAGAACAAGAAGTCAATTAAATCAAATGGTTCATATAGCTTTTCTTTCTCATATTGAACCTAAAAAAATTAAAGAAGCATCTTCTGATGAAAACTGGTTAATCGCTATGCAAGAAGAACTAAACCAATTCGAAAGAAATGACGTTTGGGATTTAGTTCCACGACCTAGTGATCAATCAGTTATTGGTACAAAATGGGTTTTCAAAAATAAAGCAGATGAACAAGGAAATGTTACTAGAAATATAGCTAGATTATTTGCTCAAGGTTATAATCAAGAGGATGGAATTGACTATGAAGAAACGTTTGCTCCATTCGCTAGACTAGAAGCAATACGAATCTTACTAGCTTTTGCACGTTTTCATAATTTTAAATTATATCATATGGATGTCAAAAGTGTTTTTTAAATGGTTTGATAAAAGAAAATGTTTATGTTGAACAACCTCCTTTATTCATACACGAAAAATTTCCTGACCAAGTCTATAAACTCAAAAAGGCTTTATACGGTTTAAAACAAGCATCCCGTGCTTGGTACGATCGTCTTAAAAATTATTTAATGAATTCTAGTTTTGAAATTGGAAAGGTTGATGAAACTCTTTTTATTAAACGAAATAAGCATGATATTTTAGTTATCCAAATATATGTTGATGATATAATTTTTGGCTCTACAAATGAGAAACCGTGTCAAGAATTTTCTAACATAATGACCAATGAATTTGAGATGTCTCATATGGGTGAGTTAAATTATTTTCTTGGTTTATAAATAAAACAACTAGAAAATGGTATTTTTATTAATTAAGAAAAATATTGTAACAATCTAAGTAATCGCTTTGTTATGGAAAATACTTCTACCAAACCAACTCCTATGAGCACAACCATACATCTTGATAAAGATGAAAATGGCAAAAGTATTGACCAAAAATTATATCGAAGTATGATTGGATCGTTACTATATTTAACAGCCAGTCGACCTGACATAATGATGAGTGTCTGTTTATGTGCAAGATTTCAAGCAGATCCCAAAGAATCACATTTACGAGCAGTAAAACGCATACTACGATATCTTAATAAAACCAAGGACTTTGGACTATTCTATCCAAAGGAATGTCCTTTTGATTTAGTATCCTATAGTGATGCTGATTTTGGAGGAAGCCGGACAGATAGAAAAAGTACAAGTGGGACTTATCACTTCATTGGACGGTCTCTTGTATCTTGGTTTAGTAAGAAACAAAGTTGTGTTTCATTATCGACTTGTGAAGCAGAATATATTTCTGCAGCTCTGCCATGTGCTCAAGTCATTTACATGCAACAAACACTACAAGATTTTGGTTTTAATTTAAACAAATCAGCAATTTATTGTGATAACACTAGTACTATTAATTTATGTAAAAACCCCGTTAATCACTCACGAACAAAACACATTGACATTCGTCATCATTTTCTTCGTGATAATATTGAAAGAATTTAATAAATCTAGAATTTGTTTCCTCTGATAAACAATTGGCAGATATATTTACAAAACCTTTAAATGAAAATACTTTCATTCATTAAAGAAGAGAACTTGGTATTCTTTCATTTAAAAATTTATAAAATTATATATGTATATATATATACACTTATATATTTGTGACCTCTAATAACTCAATCTTAAAACAAAATATTTAAATCAAATTTTTATCAAAATAAAAATAAATTTTTTATGACTACTAGCAAGAATTGAACTCATTAGCTCTCCTATATGATTCACATACTTCTACCATTTGAGCTATGAGTGTTTCTTATCTCACCTAGAAGTTTTCTTTTATTTGATCTATTTTTTTTTTAAAATAATATAATATAACCACCAGATTTGAACTCAGGACTTCCAGCTGATAGTTCAATTAATTACCACCTGAGCTACACTTGTTTTTCTGCTGAACCACATGCTTTCAATCACTTTCAGCCGTTTATTTTTAAATTAATTTTCATCCATTGTTCTAATCTCTGGTTATTAATCAATAGTTTCTTATAACCATTCAATATAAGCTCGATTGCAACTATATAAATCACACTTTTCACCTTCCATATACACATTACAAATTATTTCAAACAAGCTTTTCAAATTCAAGCTTCTCAACAATGGAATCTCAAACTCTTATGATTCATCAAACTCAAAACTATCCTTTGCTACTCCAACTTCCTCTAGTAGCTATAACTCATCCAGCAATTTTACACCATCATTACCAACTCCGACCCCTGTTCATGAACCGGGAAGAAATCACACCGGATTTTCACCTAAACCAAAGAAGTCTAGAAGATCTTTGTTCCTTTCACCAAAGACTAAAGATAAAATTGATGAAATACATCATAATCAACAGGAGCAAGTTATTCTACAAAGAGAAATGTTCTATGAACAGCGAATGAATTCAAATCGACTTAGTCTTATTGAGTCAATCGGTCTTATATTTTATGGAAAATCGGCCGAGCATGATGTTGTTCAACCTACGTCATCCCATCAGCCAAGCTCTTCTGGATGGAACAAATGGGAACAAAATTCACCTCAACATCAGGCATCTCCAAATTCATGGGAACGCCAAATATATTGGTCGCCTTTACCACCTTATGTTGAGAATACAAAAGTTGAACCACAAGAATCATCTCCTAAGACCCCTAAATAATAATCGTTACTTTTGTATCATTGTTCCTAAATATTTTTATTTTGAATTTGTATTTGTTTCTTTAATAATTTTTCATTTTTTTTAATAGAAGGCTTACAACATTATTTACTCCAAGTCAGTCGACTGGAAATTTAAGTCCGTCGACTGATGTCAGGGTCTCCAAACTCTCGGGAAACCATTCAGTCGACTGACCTAAATAATCAGTCGACTGTCTAAGCAAATCTTTTAAATTTTTATGTGTACCAGTCGACTGGTTTATTTTTTCAGTCGACTGGCTGTACGAGCAACCCTTTATCTTCCCCATTTTCTTACCTTTTCCCTTTTTTACTTTACTCTTCCCAGTTTTTTTAACCCAAATTTTTCCGCCTTCAAACCCTAGAAACCCAATTCCACTCAATTTTCGAATCAAAAATCGTTCTAATGGCTCCTCCAAAACGTCAAAGACAAGGCTCTTCATCCATCGATCCTACCGACGCTCAAATTGCTCAATGGTTGTACAATGATGTGGTAGTTACAAGATGGCACAAGATGAAAAATTCAAGGATATTTGAGGGTACATTCATGGTTTACAACGACTTCGCGGCTTATGGAATTCAAGAACTCATGCGTAGATCTGGAGTGTTGTCTCTACTTGATTTGAATTCATATTCTCACAAGATCAACCACCTAATGGTAAAATTATTCTATGCCAATTTAAATCTACCTCATCAACGTCCATCAAACATAAATTATTGTTTTTGGAGTTTAGTATGTGGAAAACAAGTATTTTTTTCTTTAGATCGAATGGCACACATTCTTCAAACTCCTAATCATGGAATTCCACTTGATGATGTCGAATGTAATATTCGACAAAGGGATCGAATTAGCCATTTGTTCATGGGAGATAACATGACGGAACTGAAATCTAGTCTCCTTCGTCCAAAAGCGAGAGTTGTTCACAAAGCTCTCATGAGTAGTATATTACCAAGAACTGGGTCATATGAATTAATCTACCCAGAAAACTTCAAAGCTCTATATGCGGTTTGGGGAGGAATTCAGGTAAATTGGCTACGAAGGATATTAGACGAGTTTCTCACTTTCAACAATGGTATTATGAGAACAATTTATTTCGGTGAATATATTATGCGATTGCTTTTAAATGTGGGTACTCCTCAACCGGAATCCAAAACTTCTTCCATTGGAGTTATCAATATTCGCACATTAAGTCTCATGAAACTACCATCCGCTCCACCAACTTTTACCTCCTTTGAAGAATGGCATCTACAGCATCATCAAAGATCATCAAGCGGGCCAGTTATTAGAGAACGTGCTTCTCATCCCGAAGAAGACGAAGAAATTCATCTTGCAACTTCAACTAGTTTACGAGAATCCGTTAAAATTCTTTCTAAGAATCAACAAATATTAGGATCTCGCTTGAACAAAGTGGATAAAAAAATTGGACAAAGTAAAAGGATTCTTCTTTATTCTTTGGGACGCAATTTCATGTTCCACTTCCACAACTGCCTCTTCCATAGCTCATGTCAAACGACCAGAACCAAGGTTTACATGGTCAACTTCTGAAGAGCATACTAGTGGTGATACTAGTGGCACAGGCAGTTGTGCTCATGGAACTTCTAGGCCTGGAAAAGAACGTGCACCAGAGGAAGATTTCGATTGACATCTTGATAAGTAGGTTTTGTGATAAGTAAGTTGGGTATGCATTATCTATCTATAGTTTTATTTTAAAATTCGAACATCCTTTAATCTTGTCTTAAAATTCGTAACTTATTGAGACTTGTTCTAAATGGTCTCGCTTTTATTTTTATTTTTATTTTTTTACATTTATATATTACGTTGTGTCTACTTTTTTGTCGATGAGAAATGGGGAGAAAAGTATGTGCACTAACATATTTGATGCTGGAAAAAGATATCATACATTCTGGGGGAGAAAAAAATTTCTCTGAAAATATATACAGGTTGTCATCAATCAAAAAGGGGAAGAATGTCGAATCACTAGTTTTGATTCATGACAAACCAGTTCAGAGGCCAAGAAAAGAATTTACATTCATACATAACAAAAAGAAGACAATAGAGGATCAAGGCTACAACTCTATGATTAAAGTAACTATTATTTGCGTTGAGTCTTAGTTATATGTTAAAATCACACCTCAAGTTTTCAACGTTTTCAAATTTTTTAAAAAAAGAAATTTACTGTGCGAAATATGCACAGCAGTCGACTGACTGGTTATGCCAGTCGACTGACTGTGCATATGCACAATCGTGAACACTATTTAATTTTTTAAAATGTACATTTTTTTAAATTTCAAATATCAATCGTCTGACCACAATTTCCAGTCGACTGGACCGACTACAACTGCAAAATTTCTGAATAGACATCTTCTTCCATGAAGAGTTGCAAACCATCAAAAGTTGTCTCTCTTGGCTGGAACTCTTCACCAAGGGTTGCAGTTTTCTGATAATTATATATAGGAGTTCTCTCTTCTTCAAAAAATACCAATTTTCTAATTCTAACTCTCTATTTATCTCTTGTGATTATTCTAAGTGCTCTCATACTTTCAATTGCTTTGAATCTTTGAGTCATACTCTATATACTTTGATTCTTAGCAATATTCTTCCTTCTCAAATCTTCACATACTACTTATATACTTGAGGAATTGATTATAGGAAGTTTGTAATCTTAATTGACAAATCAGTGTTATCAAGAACACACTTAGTCAACTACTTTCACAGTTTGTTAAAGACCTGTTCTGCTGCTCAGGCAAGGGAAAGTCCTCTTCTGCTGCTGCTCAGGTGTCTGTTCCGCTGCTCAGGTGTCCGTTCCGCTGCTCAGACCTATTCCTCCGGATTAAGTGAGGGTATTGTTAGTTAAAGCCAGAAGTTAGTCTGGGACTGGATTTAGGACGGTGCTCCGAACCAGTATAAAATATCTGGTGTCATTTTACTATAATGCTTTTATATTCCGCTTTATTTACTATCTATACTCTGTATTACTGTTTATCCATATTATACGGTCCTATATACTTTCGTTATGGTAGTTCCATTTTCTAAAAGCATTGCGGATTTATTTAAATTTTTTTGATTGTTTTAAAGATAAACTGTTTTTGTTACTCACACCAGTCCCATGACTGATCCAGAGTTTATTGTTCCTTTCCTAAACTCTGGATGCTCACTGTTTTCCATACGAGTAGTCTAGAGTTGGGTTTTTCAGATAGTTATGTTTGGTAGATTATCTGGAGCTAGTTTCAGTCTTTGGATGCACACCAGTCTTGCTTGTCTCAGTGAAATGTGATGTTTGTTCGAGCTGCTGTTGAAGTTCTTCCTTGAAGACTATCTTAGAGTGATTTGTTCCGCTGCTGGTGTTAGCTATTTTCTTTCCGCTGCTATTTTATTGTATCATATCTCTAATGTATATTGATATCTATTGAATTATCTGTTGTATCAGATATTGTATAAATGTTGTATATCAATGTATTATTCTTTTTGTTCCGCTGTATTGTTTACTTAATTGTGTTATAAGCTCCGGCGAATCGGATTTGAACGATCGAAACTGCGACATTCGAGTACGATGGAAAGTATGGATGTCGATTTTCGAAAGCGAAAAATTTGCATTCGTTACAACAACAGCATTCACAACAAATACAAATCAATCATTTAAGTAAACAAAACAAATAGTTGTTCGGGTTCAAAACTTTAAATTGTACGGAATGAAAAAAAAATAAACTATCAAGTGCATCATTTACTCAATAGTCTTAGATGAAACAAAAGAGATTATTAATTTTTCCATCCAAACAATTTCGAATCTCCTTACCCAAACACCCATAACCAAACAATAACAATTCCAACCAACAAATCAACTTACCTTATTATCAATTTTATTTCATACATTAGTTGTTTGATCTCATTTCTTTCATTCATTGAGTGACTACTTCATTTATTTTCACTTATTTCTTACAATATTCATTTTTCATTTTAATGTCATGTAACTTTCTTCTTTATTTAACCATATTCACTCATTTTTTAATATATAATTTCATGTAATTTACTTAAGTTTCTAGTTGCTTACTTGCCATACCTACTTTTCATTATATTTAAATTGTAACATTCAATTATACTTAAGTTAATAAAACTACATATCAATTCTTATTTATTATAGAATTCCACTTTTTTACTAAAGTTTATAATCATCTATTTATAATACTTACCTTTAATTTTATAGTAAAACTTTCAATTATAAGTTAAGTTTTCAATAATTACAACATCAAATCCTTGTTTATTAAAGAATTTCATTAATTACTTTCATTACCTCAAGCTTATTTACTTATATAATATCTATTACATTTCCTTATCAACATTTTCAACTTTTTATATCTTTTGGTAAGTTATATATATGCCTTTAAGAATGTAATTGAATGTTATACAAATTTTTCTCAATTCTTTTAATTAATTAATGATTCAATAATTACATCTTTGTTTTATAGGTTACAAATTTCAAATTACCTTTAATTCCTTTTATTTATTTAATGCTTACATTCTATTTTTTTATTATAGTAACATTTTAATTACTCTTAAATTTATAACTTTATATAAATAAAGACTTTCATTAATTCATTTACTAAGGTTTACAATCATTTGTTTACATTGCTTATCTTCCTATTATATTAAATTTTTACTTTAGTTAAAGGTTCCAATTATTAATTACTAACCTTTCATTTCACTATAATAATTGAAACAATTAATTGATGGAAATTTAAGAATTTAATACCGGGTTATATTTCAAATTATTTTAAAATAATAGATAAATATATTCTTACAACTTATATATCTCTAATTATATTTAAACAATTCAAAATTTATATGTTTTTTCAAAAATGAATATGTAGTAGAACTACTAAAGTGGCCTTCCCCTTTGAAACTCGAAAATGAAAGTCGATGATGCAACCACCATCACCAAAATTATTTTCCAGCGACAGAGAGGAAAGTACAAAACTTATTTTCTCCAAAATATTCTTTAAACAATTCTTTCGAATTATATTAAATATTTATATCAGAAAATACTTATAAACAATATTATTATATTCAAAAATTTATTCGAAAAACTTCAAAACCCCCGGATCTTAAGTTCTAAATTTCCAAATTTCATTTATTTTATTTTTCAATCTTATTTCTATTATTATTTATACACTTTATTACCTAACAACCAATCTATTGCAGCCAAATATAAATATTATTTGAAATTTTTTATTTTATATAGAAAATATAATAGGCAAAAAAATTTCATTCACCTATATTAAAAACAAATATTATGTCGGTATGTCCTATTAAGTGTTTAGAAATCCCTACTGATGTCATAGCGTCCCATGCACTAACCAGAATTTATAAATACAAAACGGAACAAATTAACTATATTAAAACCTTTTTATAACACTAACAAGTACGTTCTCTCTTATATATACACCCAGCGACTCCAATAAGGTATTATTACCCTATTAATAAAGAGTCAAACCCCACAAAGCTAAGGTTTATCGCTAAACCAAAGCTCTGATACCAACTGTAACGTCCCGCCTTTTCGCACGCTTCAAATCGACACACGTGCCAATTCAAACCATACGGAAGGGCGGATTGCTATGGGGTAAATAAGAAAAATAGAGAAGAAATAAAATAAAAAATAATTTCACAGCGGAAGGACAAAATATAATAACCAATATATAGTCAATAAAACTATTTACAAACAATTGATTCTTCTTTATACAATAAATATCAGAGTTCACATACCAATAAATATCAATGCAGCGGAATTAAATAGTGTAGTGGAATAATAGTAGATAATATTAATACCAATCTTCGTCTTCGTCCTCCAGAGCTTAAACTTCAACTCCTGAAACGCTCGGACTGACCCGAGCGAATTGAAAAGACAAAACACTCGAGTCAGAACTAAAAGATCTTATGTAAGTTAAATCAACATAAATAAATATGAGTGCAGTAACTCAAGAGATGCTCGGGATTTACATATCCTAAGGATCCGTTAAACTATTTATTATGCAGTATATTTCGCTATTATAATAGTGTCTAATTCCAAAATAAACTTACTTTCAAACAGCGTTAAGGCTTTACATTTTCCACCTTAACACATAATATATTCCCATAGTCTATACAGTACCGTAATCTCCCCCGTACTGGGCGTCGTCAGAGGGCACTCCATAGGTATGGTACAAAACCAAAATCTTATAAGGCGTGCTAGGGTAGGTGACGCGACACAACTAGGCAATGCCAAGGTAGATATACTAATTACGCATCCGGGCTGGTGATAATGCTTAGCTCCTACTGCCGCCCACTTCGGACAAACTCCCACTAAAATCAAAGAAATCAAAAATGGCCAGCGAAAATCCCAAAGTCAGAGTATAATATCGAAGAGGAGTATCCAATCAGAGGAATGACCTCATTGGCCCGAGCATCGCTCCTGTTTTAGCCACCTTATGCCAACTCACGGGAGTCGGGTCCACGTAATTACCTCAAAGGAAAACGCCGCCACCAACCTACTTCATTCTGGAATCTCCACCGCGTACACGGTTGTTAAAATTGTTTTCGGAGTTGGCAGAGAGTGTGACAACTTCCGATCCCGGTCTCTTCAACAACCAAACGTTATTATAACACCGCGGTCATTTAAAAATAATTATATTTTCAAAACCAGAATATAATTATCCATTTCAAAAGCCATAAATAAGATATCATTTCCTTTTAAAACCCAAATAAATATGATATCATTTTATTTCAAATATATTTCTTTTCCAAAATCATGCCACTTTCAAAATTTATAATATCTCGAAACCAAATATTTGAATTTTAACATTCAACATAATACTTCGAAATCCATAGTTTAAAACCATAATTTTCAAAACTTAAGTGGTTTGGATATTCAACAAGTATATAAAATAAAACAGTTGAATTTAAAATTTCTTTATAAAATAAAATAATTTCCGCGACTTACAATTTATTTCATTTAAGATTAAGTCAAAATCCATAAATTTTAAAATCGCTTTCAGTTTCAATAAACCACTTCAGTTTCAATATATTTCAAACTTTGAATATTAAACGATTGGAATTAAGGTTGGAAATTTCTATTCAACAATTTAAAGTCCTATTATTTAGTCTGAAATATTGATGTTAACGCTTAAATTTGAACGCTAACACCCCGGTGTGTGAAGTGTAGTTGTGAAAGCACCACCCGATAGATCGGGAAAGAATTATAAGCAAGTAATAGCAGAAAAGCAGCAAACAACAGCAATTTTATAGTGGTTCGGCTTATGGGAATAGCCTACGTCCACTTTAAGTACTTTTATTGATGATCACGTTACAAGTTGATACAAATCTTCTCAAGTACAACACACTTTGAATTACAAAAGACTTAGAACAAGTGGCTCAAACTTCGATGTTGACAAAAATCATCAAATCCGTGGTGGATGTAGATGATTTCTTCATGAAGTTCTTTTAGACGTTCTTTGAATCTCAAAAGCTTTAAGTGTTGAAGTAGTCTGGAATTCGGCAGAGTAATGGTGCTTGAAATTGATTGACCAAAAGTCCTTTTAATGTTGGAGGTAGGTTGGTATTTATAGGCAAAGATTTTGGACCTAAGCTCGGTCTTAACTCCTCACCGACCCAGTTAAGTCGTGGCCGACCTATAAGAGCCCTGATATGGTCAAGCCGTGTTTACCTGTCTTCGATGGATTCACACAAGTCCTAAGTCGTTTCCGACTTAGACTAAGTCGCCGCAGGTCTAACGTGCTACGTGTTAAATGGTTGCACCGTTTCACCCTTCATCTCCCTGGGTCGGTTGCGGTTCATCGTAGTTAGATCGGTAGTATGTCAAGTCGGTAGGCTATGTAAGTCTCTAGGTCGGGATTTCCCTTTAACCATTAGGTCGGTACGCCTCTTGAGAGTTAAGTCGGGACCTCTCCTGAGCTATTTAGGTCGGCCATTCTTGGGTCGGCATCACTCTTAAGATGTTGGATCGGTGAATATATTAAGACGGTGGGTTACTTCAAACCTTAGGTCGGAATCTCTTTGCAGCGTTAAGTCGGTACGCTTTCTTAACCAGTTAGGTCGGCATCGAGTTAGATCGGATCCTTCCCCGCATCCTTTAGGTCGGCAACACTCTTTGAGATGCTAGGTCGGCCCGCCTTTATCCATTGGGTCGGCAAGTAACGCGAATGGTTAGGTCGGCCCACTTTCCAAGCATTAGACCGGCGAGTCATAACCGGCATAGGGTTAACAATTGACATAATAAATCCGAAATCATTTAAATAAAACTCAAATTACTTTTAACTAACAAAATTTCCTTCAATATATTTATACTAGAAATATTCATTTAATTCATTCTGAATAAAATTTCTGTTATAAATATCATACCTTTTTTTTTAAATTTCAAGTTAATAAATTCCACATCCACATATGAAGTTAAATTCTTAATTAAGCTCGATTTCCAAATAAATTTTCAATTTAACTCCCAATATTAATTGATTTAAATCATTTAAAACTCTATATATAGATACGATATCTTAAACACGTACTTAACCATCTAACATAAATAATCAAACTCCATTGTTCAACTTATTTATTTTTATTTAACTGATTTATACGTAACTTGAATTCAAAAATTTAACTATATATGTATATATAAAATATATTTATATAATATCCAAATTTAATATTTATTAAACCGTATCATATCTAAACCATAAAAATCATTTCAAAAATAATTATCTGTATGTACCGCGGTGCCTGTATATAATTTTCTATCCTATAGGCAAGTGATACAGATATTTATCATTTCAATCCGCAATTTAAAAATAAAAATGCGGTTGTATATCATTTCAAACCGCAATCCTGAATGAAATGAAATGGATGATAACTTGCAGATTATATAATACATAACACATGATCCATTCACCAAACATCAGTCATCAACCATTTATTACATTCCTCATCCAATTTTAACAAATCATCGATGTATAGCATCTAAAATGTAGCAGGTATCAACGAACAGTTTACATTGAATAATAAATTTATAACTGGTTAATTAGAGGTTTAAATGCAAAATAAATAAATTAACTATCAATTAATATGCAATAATAGAATTTAATAACAATTTAATTTAAATAAATGCAATATAACTGAGATGATGAATAAAATATGCCAAACAGTCATAAATGAATTTCTATTTATATCTTAAATCAATTTAACAAACATAAGAAAACTTAGAAGTTGTGAGTGGGTTAAATCACTCACCTTATGAATTTAATTTGACTTTAAATCCAATTTAAACCCAAAAATTTGAACGTCTCAGAATTCGTCCAAACCATCGTCATCAGGTCCGAAATTTTATTACGATCCTAACAAAAAAATCTCACGTGAAACGGAGTTCGTAGGAGAAAGTTAAACGCATTAATGGTGATTGAAATTTCAAAAAAATAAAAATAAAAATAAAAGAACACCTTCAAGCACCCCATCATCCCCCTTTCTATCCCTCTCTCCCACATGCGTTTTGCTTCCATATTTTTCTGAGGAGTTTGAATTTTAGCTTTTGATTTGGTTTGGAATTTTTATTTGGATCTAAGACTTGTTTGTCTGCCATTGAGGAGGAGAGAGTTGACATGTATGTACAGAACAAATGAGAATTAGGGAGGCTAGGGTTTATAGCAGGATATTTATAGAAAAAGTTGAAAAGAAAGAAGAAAGTTTGAACTAGAATAAAATTTGAAGAAGAAGAATATTTTAAGAGGAAGGAAAAATTAAAATGAGAGATAATACGGAGATTTGAAGAATAAATTAAGACTGCAGGAATGAAGATAGAAATAAATGAAAAGCTAAAAAAGTATATATAAACCAAGTAAGAATTGAAATATAAGTAAAAATATGAACAGCCTTAGAAAACGGTAGTGTTGAAAGAGGTAAAGTAAAGGAATAAGTATATAAATGAAGATAAAAATGAATCTTCCGTTTTTAAATATGAAGCTTCAGGAGAATGAATTGCCAATAAAAGAAGGCTACAAGAATTTATAATGTGTAAACAAAATGAAGTTTAGAAATAAAGAATATTAAATGCTAATGACGTGGCATGAATAGTAATTTGGATGTCATTAAAAATAAAAATAAAAACTTCAGGAAAATTACTTGTAATGGAGCAAACAAAAAAGAAACAAATGAAAAGAATGAGGCAGTTATTAATTAGAAATCAATCATACGAGGTTACTATAAATTAATAAGAATGAGTAGTATAACAAATGGATGCTCAAGTGGAACCTACATGGATGACATGGAAGGAAAGAAAAAAAAGAAAAAGAATGTGGATATGATAATAAATATTAAGCAAATGAAGGGCCACTTATATATTATAAACAAACCTTTGGGGTCCAAATTTTAAATCTTACTTCGGTTAATTCATTCCCATAAATCCAAATATGCACATATTTATGTCATTAAATTTTTTATTAACATATTCATTTTATGGTAATATATGCATCCTCCATTAACGCAATCAATTAAACAATCAATTTAACAATCAATTAATGATATTACTCAATCGATAAAAAAATCAATCAATTATACAATCAATCAATCAATTACCAAACCAATCTACCTATATATTTATTTATATTACTCAAACCAATTTTATTAATGTACAACTTTAATACAAGGTAATTTCAAATTGATTCCATAACATTTACACAACTATGAACCATATGATATATTTTAAAATATGAATACTAATAAGTGCGTTTGTATACATTATTCGAAAATTCAATTTTTTCGTTATATAAAATTATACTTATTCAAAATGAAATTTTTTCTTAATACATCTCAAAATAGGCAATTATTTTAATTGAAATGTTCATTCCATTTTGACAAAAAAAATGCAAGTTCTTATATTAACTCATTGATTGCAATTTAATTTATGTTCCCTTCAAATTGAAACATTTAAATTAATCTAATTCCGGTTCATTTCATTACTAATTTCAACGAATTCTAATTACATAACACCGTTTTCTTTTCAATTAAACCAATTCAAACATATTTTATAGAATTTCATATACAACAAAATTTATACAATATTTACAATGTAAATGTTTTATCTTATTGAAAATCAACTTCTCCAAGATACATTTCAAATAACAACTTATGTTATTCTTTCATTAAAACTTTCATTTAATTTGTTTATTTAACTCCAACATTTGTTATTCGATTAGAGATGAACATTTATTTTACTCTTTTTCAAATGTTCAATCGATTAGTGATAAACTTTTAAATTATTTTTCTTTGAAATCATATTTTCCATGTTAAACCCAATATCTATATGCTAAAATAATTCCAACATTTAATTACAATTGTAATAAAACCAATTCATTATATATTTAAATTTCAAAAAAATCCTTTATTTATCGACTATCATATTACCATTCGCATCTTAATTCCAAATCCACTATAGTGTCAAATCTCAATTTCTAGCAATAAACTCATTTATTATAATTTTGCATACCAATAAATTAGGTAATATATAATAATTATTATTATACCCTTAAGATTTACGCTTGTTCTCTTCTATTTTGTTTATAGCCTAAGATAATATAATCAATCTAACTCCATAACTAAACTTATTTTATTACCCAAATTATACATAATTTTATTACCTTTTACATCCCACTATAAATCAGTGTAACCATTAATACCACCCATATTATCATTCCTTACACAATACTGATCTTATTTAATTACCATTAACTATCTATTTTGCACAATAACTAAATGTTTGCATTTGTTACTTATATTTAGTTTTATAACCAAGCGTATCACGCTTAAATAAAATGAATTGGAGTTTCATTTAGATTGTTGACAATTAACTTGTATTAACATTGTTTCAGTCTAAATTTAGTTAGCATTCCATTATAGAATTGCAATATTTTATTTCTTTAAATATTAACTCATAAAATATTATTAAAATAACAAAAATTTAACATCGAAAATTTATGGATCGTTACAAAACTGAATTATTTAAGATTTGTAATTGAATAAATTTGATTTGAAATTTAAATAAAAATGGAGATTTTTAAAGGGTATGATCTTAATAACTTGATTTTGGTTTAGAGGATTTAAATGAATATCAAGTCAAATTAAATGAACATTATCAAGTTAATTAAATCGAAGGAATATCCGGTTCTTTGAAGTTTAAAGTTTTTACTTAAATGATATTTGATTTATTAAGTAAACATTTCAAATCTAAATAATAGAAATTAAATTTGATATATATATATATGAAATTATCAAAGAATTCTTTTGAAATGCTGGATTATTTAAAGCTTTGAAATATATGGAAATCGAAATGGTTATTTGGAGGTTCAATCGCTATTTGGAATTTATCTGTGAAATTTAAGAATCTATATTCTTATATAAAGTAATTTAATATCTAAACCATTTAAGTATTAGAAGTAATGTTTCGAAGCTCTAGGTTTCAATGTATATAGGTTTGAAAGTGATATGATCTGGAAAAACATATATTTGAAATAAAAATGATATCATATTGATTGGGTTTTTAATAGAAATGATATCATATTTATTTTGTTTTGAAACGGATATTATATTCTGGTTTTAAAGTATAAACTATTTTGAAAAGATAGCGGTGTTATAATAACGTTTGGTTGTTAAAGAGACCAGGATCGGAAGTTGTCATACTCTCTGCCAACTCCGAAAACCACTTTAACAACCGTGTACGCGGTGGAGATTCCAGAATGAAGTAGGATGGCGGCGGCGTTTCCTTTGAGGTAATTACGTGGGCCCGACTCCTGTGAGTTGGCATAAGGTCGCTAAAACATGAGCGATTCTTGGGCCAACGAGGTAGCACCTTTGATCGGACACATCCCTTGAACATTATACTTTGACTTTTCGATTGATTTGGTGGCCGCTTTTGATTTTTTAATTTTGGGGGTGTGGCTCAAGGTGGTCGGTAGCTGCGGCTATGCGTTACCACCAGCCCGGATAGCAATTGGTATATATATCCTGGCATTTCCTAGTCGTGCCATGTCACGTACCCTAGCGCGCCTTATACGATTTCGTTTTGTACCATACCTATGGAGTGCCCTCTAACGACGCCCAGTACGGGGTAGATTACGGTACTGTATAGACTATGGGAATATAAAAGTTTGGTAAGGTGAAAAATGTAAAGCCTTAATGCTATTTTCAGTATATTATACTTTACTTTTGGCACTATTATAATAGCGTATATTACTACATAGTAGATAGTTTAACGGATCCTTAGGAGATGTGAATCCCGAGAATCACTTGAGTTACTGCACTCACTTTAGACACTGGATAGGAGATGTCAAATCCCGTAAACATCTCTGACGCCGTTTCACTCATATTTATTCTTGTGATTTAAATTACATAAGATCTTTTAGTTCTGACTCGAGTGTTTTTTCTTTTCAATTCGCTCGGGTCAGTCCGAACGTTTCAGGATTTGAAGATTTTATTCTGGAGGACAAAGACGAAGATTTGTAGTACTATTATCTACTATATTATTCCAATACACCATTTTATTCCGCTGCATAATTATTAGCCTATGGTATGTGTAACTCTGATATGTACTATATAAATATAATCATATGTTTTGTAAAACAGCTTCATGAATTGTTTATTTGATTATTATATTTTATCGTTCCGCTGCAAGATCCTATTTTGTTTTTTCTCTACTTTTCTTATTTACCCCATAACAATTCGCCCTTTTGTATTGTTTAAGTCTGATGTGTGTGGTTTATTGTCGATTTAAATCGTATAAAAAGGCGGGGTGTTACATCTGGTATCAGAGCTTTGGTTTAGCGATAAAGCTTAGCTTTGTGGGGTTTGACTCTTTACAAATAGGGTAGTAATACCCTATGATGAGTCGCTGAGCGTATATACATGAGAGAGCGTATTTGTTAGTGTTATAAAAGGGTTTTAATATTATGTTAATTTGTTTCGTTTTGTATTTATAAATTCTGGTTAATGCATGGGACGCTATGACATCAATAGGGATTTCTAAACACTTAATAGGAGAGACCGACATAATATTTGTTTTTAATATAGGTGAATGAAATAATTTTGCCTATTATATTTCCTATATATATAAAGGAAATTTTTATAAAGGTTATATTTGGTTGCAATATATTGGTTAGTGATGAAATTTATAAACAATAGTTTAAATAAGATTGAAAATAAAATAAAAGAATAAGTTGGAAATTTAGAACATAAGTCTCGGGATTTCGAAAATTCTTTCAATGATTTTGGAATATAATAATAATATTATTTAGAAGTATTTTATGATATAAATATTTCAATATAACATGAAAGAATTGTTTTAAAGAAATTTTGGAAAAAGAAATAAGTTCTGTACTCCCCTCTCTGTCGCTGGAAAATAATTTCGGTAATGGCGACCGCATCATCGACATTCATTTTCGAGTTTCGTAGTGGGATGGCCACTGTAGTAGTTTTACTGTAGATTTCTTTTTATAAACAAATATAAATTTTAAATTGTTTTAAATATAATTGGATATGCAAACTGGAAATATATACATTTATCTATTATTTTAAAATGATTTGAAAAATTAAACCCGATATTTAAATTCTTAAGTTTCCGTAAATTAATAGTTTCAATTATTGCAGTGAAATGGAATGTAACTAATTAATAATTGGAACCTTTAATTAAAATAAGAGATAAATGCTAAGTAAAGAAAGTTGAAATTGTAACTTATAAAACAAAGATGTAATTATTGAACATTAAATTAAATTAAAAAGATGAGGTAAAACTTGCATAAGTTTCATTTCCATTTCTTTAACATGTATATAACTTACCAAAAGATGTAAAAGTTGAAATGTTAATAAAAAAGTAATGGAAGTTGTACGAGTAAACTTATGAATGAAAGTGTTCAATGAATTTCTTTAATAAAAAAGTATTTGATGTTGAAATGGTTATAAACTTAAGTTATAATTGAATTGTACTATGATAAAATATGGTAGAAAGTAAGTATTGTAAGTAAGCAATTAGAAACTTAAATAAATGAATATAAATGCTAAACCATTGAATAGAACATGAATTCCATTAATAAATGAAAGGAAGTTAGCAAGTAATGAAAAAAAATGAAGGTGAGTATTAATTGAATGAAAAGGAAATCAAACCATAAATGTATGAAAAGAAATGATTAAGAGAGAATATAATCTATTTTCTGAATTGGTTGGTTATTGTTTGCTTGGTTTATGGTTGTTTGGGCAAGGATACTTTAAGTTTGTTTGGATGTACGAATAATCTATTTAGTTTTATCTAAGACTGTTGAGTAAATGATGCGGTTGGTAGGTTATTCTCCATTATGTACAATTTAAAGTTTTGAACCTAAACAACTATTTGTTTTGTTTTGCTTGAATGGTTAATTTGTATTTGTTATGTAGGTTGTTTGTTGCAATTGATGGTTGTTGTATTGATTTGTTAGTTTATGGTTGAAACAACTTTAAATATTTCATTTAGTATAATTATTAACTCTTTTAGATTATATAAGTGAAATGCAGGTTATGGAAGCAATTGCTACTGCTTTTGGTTCTATAAAATAAGCGTAAATTGACCGACAAATAAGTACGTTTTCGGATTACGGTATATAGCGCTATTATATTGTTTTTCCCGTGTGGGAATATATATTATTTTGGAAAATATATGTTATATATTGTTATATTTGATATTATATTTTCTCCTGAGCCTCTCCGTACAAAGGAGACTCTGCCGAATTTTTTTGTAAATTTTGGACTTATAAAATATTTTTGAAAATGTTTTCCAAACTTTATTTATTTAAGTTTAAGAAAATTTATGGTTATAAATTGGTGTATTTTATTTAAATTAATTAATTTTGTAAATTTATTTGTTTATAAATTTAATATTTAAATAAGATATATCGATTTCTTAATTCTTCTTTTCCCTTCTTTTTCTTTTCGGGGACGAAAAGTTTTGAGTGGGGAGAGTGTAAGGACCAGTAAATTTTGATAAATAAATTTGTTAATTAAATAAGATATTTGTAATTAAATTTAGTAGAAATAAAATTTTTATAAATTAATATTGAAATGAACGCTAAAATAAAATATAACAATGGTAATTAAAACCAATTTATTAGTAATTTTGAATAAATTTCTAATAAATGAAGTAGTGAAAGGTTTATACATGGATATAAATTGAATATGTGAAATTTTGAGGTAAGTATTGAATTGATTAATGTAATAAAACATGGTTAGCAATAATTGGATGTAAATTAAGGAAATACATTTTTGCAAGTTAATAATTTATGAACTTGAATGAACATTCCAATTTAATATAATAATTCAAATGTTATGACTTAGTTTTAAATTGAATATAGTGAAAACAAAAGCAATCAGTGTATTTATGTGTGAAATAATATATTGATTTATTTTTAACTGAATGTAAATTAATGCAATTATGTTAATGTAAGCTAATAAATAATTAATTTAACGCAATCCCAATTAATTGAAATAACTGTAAGGTTATAATTTGTTGTATCTAGTAAATTTGAAAATTTGATTCCAATAAATGCAATAAAATATTAGAAATGTATATTGTTTTCATAAGATAGTATAAAGGAATGTAAACTTGTGATTTATGTAATAAATAAATAAATAGAAATATGAAATTTTTCATAAGAAATAAATTGAAAAAAAAGGGAATGGAACTAAGGTTTGGTTTAAAACCTTAATTAATGTATGTAATTAACAAGATTTCACATTTGAAGAATAGCCATTAACACAAATAAAGATAATTAGGGATATATAATGTAATGAATGTAAAACAATTATTATAAGTAAACCATTGATTTAGTCTATTGAATTAAAACGCGTAATCAATTGCAATAAAATTCAAATTGAATGTTACGTTAATGTAAATTAAATGTTATGCAATTGAGATAAAGAAATTGGAAAAATGTTAAGGTATCTGGATATATACCAAAATAAATGGTACCTAAGATGATAATATGATAAATAGTGAATAATAAGAATGAGAATCAACATTTATTTATTTAATTGAGTTTAAATTACGATAATATGATTGATTGCAATTAAATGAAAATTTAATATTTAAAATATTGCATAAATGGAAATGTAGATGAAATCTAAGAAATAAATGTAAACAATCGTGAACCAATGTAAATTGCATTCTTTTTATAACGATATATTAAATAGTAAGAATGAATAGTGAATTCAATAGAATTATTGAAAATTTAATTTATCATTGACGAATATAATGAAATTTGAATTTACGCTGAAATTTATTATTGAATCAACATTAAATTGACATCTAAATTGTTTAAAATCATTGTTAATGATTAAGAAATTTTAAAAGATATGAATTGTCAATTTTAGAATTTAAATTAGAAATTTGATTTAATTAATTTATTTTTAATTTATTTAAGTAATGGAAAAATAGCCATTTTTTCCACTGACTCGGATTTCGACGCAACCAGTTTCATCAGATCCGTAACGGTGAATTATTGTAGGATTTCAAGTTTCGTAGCGATCAGGCTTGTCGTTTGACCGTACGAACGCGAAACGCCTTAAAATCGATTTAATTGAAATCAATTTTAAAAATATCGATTTGGGCATAACTTCTTCATACGATGGAATTTGGACTTGAAACTTGTTCCATCGTGTTTAACATATTTAAAAACATCTATTTTGATATATGGTTTGACCAAATTTCATTCCGGAGTCGAAACGGGCTTTTTCGGCGACTATGGCGTTAACGCATAAATTTTATCTTATCCATCCATTCAAATGTCAACCCTGCCTATAAATACCCTGCTATAAACCCTAGCAGCCTCTATTCCTCATTTCTATATGTAAAAAAACTTCTGTGCTCCTCTTCCTCAATGGCTGTAAACCCTAATTTATCCAATTCAAATTCCAATTCAAAAATCAACTTCAAAAATTCAAACTCCTCGGAAAAATTCAAAATGAATATATGTTGAAGCTCTCGATGTACGCATCACAGATCCGAAATTCGTTTTTCTGTTCGAATCACCGGTTGTTCAGAAATTGATCATTTATTTTCGGTCGTTCATCGCTCGACGATGAACTTCGTCTGATCGGGAAACCCTTCCTTGTTTTGTAGAGGAGACTGAGGAGATGTCATCAGCGTGATTCGTTCGTTGGTAACACGGTCGGATTTTGGGAAATTGCAAACTAGGGTTTCGAAACCTATGGGTTAGTTGGAGGCTGTTGTAAAATTTTGAGCTTTGGTCGGCTTCTTCGTGCGTGCGCGATCGTGGGGGGGTTGCTGGAGAGGCGGCGACCGTGGGCCATGAGGCGCATGAGGCGGCAAAGGCGTGTTGTGGCGTTTTGGAGTCGTGGCGGTCGATTAGGGTTGCACGACATGTCCGCGTGCAGGTTTCAATGGGAGAGATTAGGCTGTGACATGGCACCTGGGTTGTGAGCTATGTTCTTTTTTTTTTAATTTAATTTTTTATATTTCAATCGTTCTAACACGCATAACCCTCGCGTAAGAGGTCCGATTCATGCGCAGTTGTAATAACCCGTATTTCTGGGCATGATAATTAATAATATATATATACAAATTTTATAAAATCCTTTAAAAATTCATTAATTCTAGGAAATTACACTAGTAAATTAAGTGTATACAGTTTTACAAATGTAAGCTTAACAAGTAAAATTTAAACGATATTTAATAAGGAGTTGATGTTCTCCTTTTCTAAATTTCCTAAATTATACGGAATGTATGTGATAATATATATAAAGATCAAAACATAAATATAATTTGTAACATTTTAAAATGGAGAATAAATAAGTTAGACGGGTTTTTAAATACAAAATGCATAAAGGATTACAAGTATTAGCTTGATTTTGTGGTACAATTACAAGTGTCATACTTAAAAAAGATAATATAAGTAAAAGATAAATGAGATATGTACATCTCCACTCTTTCTCATCTCTCTTTTACCTTTATTACTAATAGGAAAAAAAGTATAAAAAAAAACCAAACATAATATAAAAACAACATAAAAAAATTTGTAAGTATTATGATGCATGAAATTAACATTTGTAGCACTTATAATACATATAGTGACAAGTGTCATTAGCTTCTTTCTTTAATAATAATAATTAAAAGAAAATAAACAAGGTTACATATCATTAAATTTTATCTATTATCATTTTTCTTTTGTTCTGAAACAAAACAAGGATCGATAAACACAAATACTAGCAGCTCAGAAAGAAAAAAAAAATCTGCAATCACCTTCAACAAAAAAAGAAACCCTGTAACTCATCTTCAAATCTGCATATCTTCAAACGTGCAAAATCATTTTCATAAATTTATCAAACATGCAAATAAAAAAAAAAATCAAAATCTCTGTTCAAACAACAACCTGCATTTTTCTTCAATCTGGAAGCAGCAAGTATTCAACCAACCTGTAAACTAACCAGAGGAGTTCAAATTTTAATATCATGCAAGATCAACTCAACACGGTCATCTCAGTCTTCTCTGTTATAATTCCAGTGAGTTATCTTCTTCACTTTTTAATGCTTAGACCTGTTTGAATTTATATATTTATGAGCAACCCTTTTCTTTAAATCTTAAAATTGATCTAAATCTATGCATATGATTGTGGATTGCATTTGTGTTATGCACATGTATGTATAAGTAAGAATCTCCTGATATTGGTGATTATATTTGATCAGTGAGCATGTTCTTCTCTGTTTCAAAAAAAAATATGCAGAGTTTAAACATTTCATGGAAAATTTTTAATTTCTTATCCAAATTACTATGAGACTTAGAATTTAAAACAATATGAGTGTGAGAAATCATAATTCAAGTTGTAAACTTGATTTAAGTATTTTTAATTTGCAAATATTCTGTAACTATGTAAATACAATAAGATTTTAGCAAAAGTGTTAAAATCAAACAAATTGTTTTATGAATTCAAGCATGCAGCTTAAATCAACACAAGAAAACTCGAATTTTAAAACTAAAATTATGAATTTTAGTGGGGTATTGGGTTAGCATTTTAGGAATGACCAGTTTTTAGTTTTCGAGTAAACTCCGGTGATTGAAGTAGTTTTTGAGGATAAGGCTTTGGCTGGAGATAGATAGGCGATCATGGAAGTTGGGAAAAATGGGGTAAAGTGTACACGATCCCCGTAGCGTCGGTGATAGGCAATTTGAGTTTTAAACCTTAGATATGTAAAGCCTTAAAATTTGTTGTTGTGGTTACTA
This sequence comes from Allium cepa, assembly GCA_030765085.1. NCBI lineage: Eukaryota > Viridiplantae > Streptophyta > Magnoliopsida > Asparagales > Amaryllidaceae > Allium > Allium cepa. The sequence goes on along the minus strand of CM060937.1, from coordinate 788,951,985 downwards.
CGGTGCATCGAACTGCACGATGTTTGAGGAATAGACACAGGGGTTCTGAATGAAGACGATGGATAAGTCTTAGTGGATCCGGTGGCCAGAATCGCCTCGTCGAGGCGGTTTTCAGTTGGGATTGGTTTCGAGTTTCAGCTGAAAGGTTCGATTTTGATTTGGGCTTTTGTGTATCGAGTTGATGGCTGTATTGGATTGCCTAGTGATGGGTGACTTGTTGAGGATGGGCCGGAGGTGTCAGAACGTGGTCGGCGATGGTGCATGCGCACCATCTCGCGTGTGTGTATGTTCTGATTGTTTCCTGTATATTGAGGTGCTGGGTCAAACTCGAAGACGTATTCGAAGATTTTATTATACTGCCCGAGTTTGTTTCCATGTTATGTAAGTTTGTTAAACGGTAGATTTAAAATTCAAGTAGAATAGAAGTTTGAATAAAGTTGTGGAGTAGGGAAGAAGAAGAAATAGGGAAATGTAGGTTTGTCTCGTGATTTGCCCGATGTTTTGAGCATTGGACTCGGGTTTGAGCTCGTGTACATTTAGGTGGTTATAAGCTACAAGTTTATAAACTTCAAATTTTTAGTTTAAGTTAAAAATGGGTAGAATATGTTTTGACTCGGGGTTAGGCCCGTGTGACGCACCACCTCTGTACCCACGCTAGCCAAGAACATTACGGTGAATGTTGTCGACTAGCACGGAGAATAAGGCTGTTGAGAAGCGACCATCCGTGTAATTTCTTTGCGCGAGCACCGATATGTCAGATAATATAACATGCATTCTATTTCAAGAGGAAATCCGACATACCGACACAAACTCAAAGCTACTACACGGTGGCTATATAAATCCTTCGAAAAACAAATATAGAAATAAGCATAACACAAATCAGTCACAGACAATTCATATCACAAAGGCGGAAATAGATATGAATATTACACTAGGAAGTGTACATCAGAGTAGTGGTCTAAAAAGATCCACAATATCACAAAAGAATAGTTACATGAACTACACAAAAGAATAAGTATACATTATGGAGTCTATATCTCAAATGTATACAACAAAAACTACTAATCTAAGTAGTTATCCAAAAGCAAGAGAAATCAATCCCAAGAGAGAAGTCAAGCAGAAGCACCTGTAACATCTCGGTCTGACCCGAGTATTATTTAATAAGAAAATAATAAACGGATTAGTCTAACTATAGATATCAGATGAAACGATATAGAACAAGAGATATAACTAAACACATAATAATCACAATGCCAAGCTGTGATATATATATATATATATACATAGTTGATAATCATCAAGAGATTAATCAATGTCACCAAATCTACACAAGAATCAAAGAAACGTCATACTCCTTATTTCGATCACCATACCATAAATATTGACGCTAATATCAATATCAATCACAAAAGTCAATGAGACATAAATTCACCAATGCACAAATATTGATAAAACTTATCAATGGAAATCACGAAAATTGGTGAAACACAAATTCTAGGAATCTACAAAAGAAATCCAGAAATCACAAAGGGGGGGAGGCCTATCACAAACGGGAGCATAACGCCCACCAACACGTGTATCACAAACGGAATGCTAATTCCATGGTCGCTAACCATCACAAATTGAGCCGAAGCTCCACAAACGGCCCGAAGACCATGGGTTGCTACCCCATCAAAAATTGAGTCGAAACTCCACAAAACGTGGTTTAGTCTCCCTCGCAGACAAAGAGACATCGCACATTGCTAGTCTAAATCACAAAGATGATCGTCATGATCAACGAGAAGTGTCAATTACACTAAGTTAGTAAATATATGAGTTTAGCTTCATGTCCCAACCACTTGCTTAACTTAAATATTTACGAACAAACTGTAAATCTCCACTAGAAAATTGTCACAAGAGGTTCAATCGAACAAGTCCAAGAATTAACCGACAAAGTAAACGCAAGCGTTTCATACCACTTGTTTTACTAAGCCGTTTAATTATATTTCTCATACGAGTGAGGTAAAGGTTTGTATATGCTAATAGATTGGAAAACGGTTTTATAAACGAATTTGGTATTAAAATAGCATTGAAATCGTTTGAGGAAAGAGTTTTGATATTTACTACTAGTATAGGAAACCTTTATATTTTTAAAGTGACAAATCACAAAGAAGATTGTAAGAACAATCAATCACAAAAATTCACATATGAAGACGTGAATAAAATCCAAAGAAATCGATAAAGGATCCATCGAAATGGATATTCAAAAATCCCTAAAAAGAGTCATCAAAGTCATAATAGATGATAACAACAAATCGGATTATCACGAATCGATTTAAATTGGAATTTCAATCCAAAAAGGCAAATTGGACTCAAACAGCAGGTTCAGTCGACTGAACAGAGTTTTCAGTCGACTGACCCTGTGCCTGGAAATTTTCCAGGTTCAGGAAACTTTCTGTTTCCAGTTTCAGTCGACTGAACAGAGTTTTCAGTCAACTGAATCATGCCTGGAAACTTTCGGGTTCCAGGTTCAGTCGACTGAACAGAGTTTTCAGTCGACTGAATCATGCCTGGGCTGTTTTTCAGCCTTATTCAAATGAAGAGCAAACTCTTCCAAAATGCAACCGGACGAACATTGGCTCTAAGGGTTTATGCCAATCGGTAACCCGGCCCTATATGCTCCTCGATGCATCACCAAAAGCATGATCAAACATCCATAAAAGGATTTCACCCAAATTTGACTTAAAAACCCAAAAATTGGAGTATTCACAAAACCAATCCAAATCAAGAGCAAATGCACATGAAAAAGTGTTAGGAATTCATACCCCACAACCAAAGATAATTATAGTCATAGATGTGAGATAAAAATCTCACCTTTGAACTAAATTTATGAAGATGAAGCTTGAAAGCAAAGGGGGATCAACCACTCTTCAAAACCAACTCTAGAAGCTTGAATCTAAGCTTAAAAGAAGAACATTCCCTAAGTTAGGTTTAGGAAATTTCTGAAATTGAATGGAGAAAGAGTTGGAGAAGATGAAGAGAAGCTTACCAATGGGTTCTTCTTGAGTTTGGAGCTTGGAATTTGATTTGCAAGAGAAACTAGGGTTTTGGAGTTTTAATTTCCTCTTCCACCATCCATTAACATAAAAGCTTGAGTATTAGGAAAATAGAAGAGAAGTGAATGAAGAGGAGGGGGTTGGAACTGAGTTAGTAAGTGGTTAATTGGCTCAGCCCAAACCAAAACCCCAAGCAAAAAGTAGCAAAATTCAACTTTCTCCAAACATATCGAAGCTTATACTCAAAAAGGTCGCAAACGGCATTTTGAACTCGATGGGGGTGGTCTCGAGTCCTAATTCGACCGTATGCAAAAAGTAGGTTTTTGGACCAAAATCCGACGAACGATAAAATATTTAAATAAAATATCTAAATATAAAATCGATAAATATGCGGGTTGTTACAGACTCCCCTCCTTAAAGAAATTGCGTCCTCGCAATAAGTAAGAAGGAAATATAAGAAGTAACAACCATAGAAGCATATAACACGAAAGAAAATTTGAAATAGGAAGTTCACCATAAAGTGCACAAAAGAGTTAGCAAGAAATCTGGTGAAACTTCAATCTCCACAATAACACCGGGCTCAAGAATGAAAACCGGAATCCCTAAGGCATTCCCGTAGATAAAAGACGTGGGGAACGTCAAGAATAGCAGAAAATTGAGCCGGTGCAACGGCGTAGTACAAAAACAGTACGCCCGAAAAACTAGAAACCCAAACAATTTGGGACATCAGCGTAGTACAAAAACGGTACGGCCAATGAATCAAAAGAAAAGACATCGATGTAGTACAAACGGTACATCCGATGAATCAAAAGCAAAGACATCGATGTAGTACAAACGGTACATCCAATGTATCCAAAAGCAAAGACATCGATGTAGTACTAACGGTACATCCGATGAATCAAAAGCAAAGACATCGATGTAGTACATACGGTACATCCGATGAATCAAAAGCAAAGACATCGATGTAGTACAAAAGGTACATCTGATGTATCCAAAAGAAAAGACATCGATGTAGTACAAACGATACATCCGATGAATCAAAAGCAAAGACATCGATGTAGTACAAACGGTACATCCAATGAATCAAAAGCAAAGACATCCATGAATCCGATGAATCAAAAGCAAAGACATCGATGTAGTACAAACGGTACATCCGATGAATCAAAAGCAAAGACATCGATGTAGTACAAACGGTACATCCGATGAATCAAAAGCAAAGACATCGATGTAGTACAAACGGTACATCCGATGAATCAAAAGCAAAGACATCGATGTAGTACAAACGGTACATCCGATGAATCAAAAGCAAAGACATCGATGTAGTACAAACGGTACATCCGATGAATCAAAAGCAAAGACATCGATGTACTACAAACGGTACATCCGATGAATCAAAAGCAAAGACATCGATGTAGTACAAACGGTACATCCAATGTATCCAAAAGCAAAGACATCGATGTAGTACAAATGGTACATCCGATGAATCAAAAGCAAAGACATCGATGTAGTACAAACGGTACATCCAATGTATCCAAAAGCAAAGACATCGATGTAGTACAACGGTACATCCGATGAATCAAAACCCAAATAATTCGGAACACTGACGCAGTACAAAAACGTTACGTCCAATGAACCGAAGCCCGAATGATTTTCAGAACACCGACGTAGTACAAAAACGGTACGTCCAATGAACCGAACACAATAAAAGGACATCGGACGATAGTCCTTAAAAGGAATGAGATAAAGCTCAATAAAACGAAGTATACCAAAACGTCCGATGAACTTGATAGAAAAATAATTCCATTCAGACAACATCAAAGAATTAATCACTTGTTGCTTACGACAAAGCGCATTGGCAACACGATTTCCCTTCTCGGGAACAAAAGAATATCAAGATCATAAGATGCTAGAAACTCGAGTCAACATGAAGTTCCTTATGAGAAAATAATTATTCCAAAGATTTATGATCGAGGTAGAGAACAAATTTCTCATCCAAAATTGATGATGCCAAATTCCAAAAGTAAAAACAATAGCTGCGAACACTAGATCGTGAGTGGCATATCTAGTCTCGATAAGCTATAATGATTTAGAAGCACAAGTGATAGCACGCTCTCCTTTGCAAGAAAATGGCATTCCAAACCAATAGGTACAAATAGCAAAGTCTTAGTTCCCTTCCAGGAATCACAAGAATAAGAGTATTGAAAGGAAGGGTTCTTTTAAATAATTCTCTTCCCCGAAAAGTTAAAACTTTCAAAATTACATTTTTACTTTTATGTAATAATCTTTCTACAAAAATTTACATTTTTACAAGTCAATATATCGCGTCTGATTGTCACATCAAAGCGTTTAGGAAATTCCTATCGATAACGTTGATCAAGCGCATTGACCAAAATTCTTAAAGCACTCAACGGGCAATACAATCACAAAGTCATCTTTTCTAGGATAAATAAATCTCTTAAAAAGTTTTAAGAATATTCTTTGCTCGTTTTAAGAGCAAAATCAAATTGCACTTATAATTAAATCTTATGAAAAAGATTTGCAAAATTTTAAATTTCTATTTCCATCCAAAATCCATAAATAAGAATGGTCTCATCGAAATTTTCATAGAATATTGGATTTATAAAACGGATGAAACAAGCTGGACAAATTGAATGACATAATAATTCATTCATAGGAATCATAACAAGTGCGAAATGCGATAAGTGAAATGCTAACTTCCGCAACTTGTAGCAAATGAAAACGGTGGTAAAGTCGAACTAAAAAGACCTTAGCACCACACAAAAGATTTCTTAGGTGATAATCCTAAGACAAACTCAAAAAAATACCGAAAAATTTCTCAAACTACATGAATGAGAGAAATAACACTTTCCTTATAAGTGGGCTTAAGGAATAAAATGATGCCATCAAGTTGGAATCAAAATCATAAAGGAAAAAATAGAAATCTGCTTAACAGATTGAAAATGTCGAAGATGAATAGTCCACTCGAAAAATAGGATATGGCCTTCATAATGATTAAGCCGATCCTTTCAAAAAAATCAATTCCGAAGCCAAAGTAAATATCGGCTCAGAAAGAAAAGTCACATAAAACAATCTCGACATCTAAACAAAAGCAAATTGAGTGTTGCGGATCTACCATCCGGATTCACAATCCTCAAAGAAGTCATCAAGCCCAAAATATTCAAAGGAAAAGAATCGACAAGTTCTTTTGATATAAAAATAATGAGATGAAACTCATATCAAAAAGAACTCGAATAAGAAGATCACAAAATCAATGTAATCAAGGATTAAATGAGAAATACCTTGACCAAGAGAAGAGTTGCTAGGAACTTGCAGCCTTCCTTCTCTCTTGCTTGGAAGCTTAGGACACGAAGATAAAAGATGGCCCGAACCTTTGCAATAGCGACAAAAGAGGGGTTTCAGACACTCCCTTGCATAATGGTCCTTGGAACCACAATTGTAGCAATGACCACGACTAGAGGTAGGAGTCTTTGCTACCGGAATTTGTTGCTTCCCTTTCTTATTAGAATTGGGGCCTTTGAACTTAATTGGCCTCTTCGAGTTATTGTTGAAGTTCTGTTGGGCACGCACAACTTCAACATCACCTTCATTATCGGCCTCTTCAAGACGAAGAGCGATATCAATAAGCTGATCAAATGAAACCTCAAGTTTCAGAAGTAATGGCTTTTTAAGATTCTTATTCAAGCCATAGACAAATCTCTGGTTTTTCTTCAATGGGGTATTGATATATTCAACCCGATATTTGGAAAGTGACTCGAAGGATGCGACGTAATCAGTCACAGAGGATTGACCTTGAACATGGTCTACAAAACGCCGTGCTAAAGTTACCTTTTCAGCCTCCGGCACAAACTTTAGTTCGAATCGTTCCCGGAATCGTTCCCAAGTAAGATCCGCTTCAACGATTTCAGAAATTAAAAGCTCATACCAATCTAACGCTCTTCCTTGGAGCATGCTAGAAGCCACTTGGACTCGATGAAGGTCAATAAGATTCATGCGAGAAAAGATGTGATCGCATGATTTGATCCAAGCTTGAATTTCTATAACACTCTCGGATCCCGTGAATGGCCTTGCACCCAAATCGGTATAGTCTCGGCACAAGCGTGCAAAACCGAATCTAGGATGAGTAGGCTCCTGATTGGGACCCGCTGTTTGAGCGTTCTTTACAAGATCTAAAAGCTGTTGGGCAGACATGAAAACTCCATCCTAGGGGGTAGCACTAGATTGACCGGCGCTGGGGCGGTCTGGTCTAACCATTTCTCTTCTTTAAGAAAGAAAGAAAGAAGAGGAAAAAGTTATTCTCAAAATAAATATCAAGCAATCTTGATAGATAAAACAAGGAATCATAAAAGAAAATAGGATAGGACGGTACGAAGACCCGAATAAAATCCTAAAGCACGACTCCTAAGATGGACTTAGGACGATGATCCTTGTTAAATTATTCTACATTGTTCCGAAGTTTTGGCTCTGATACCAAGCTGTGACGCCCCACCTCTATACCCACACTAGCAAAGAACATTACGGTGAATGCTGTCGACCAGCACGGAGAATAAGGCTGTTGAGGAGCGACCATATGTGTAATTTCTTTGTGCGAGCACCGATATGTCAGATAATATAACATGCATTCTATTTAAAGAGGAAATCCGACATACCGACACAAACTCAAAGCTACTACACAGTGGCAATATAAATCCTTCGAAAAACAAATATAGAAATAAGCATAACACAAATCAGTCACAGACAATTCATATCACAAAGGCGGAAGTAGATATGAATATTACACTAGGAAGTGTACATCAGAGTAGTGGTCTAAAAAGATCCACAATATCACAAAAGAATAGTTACATGAACTACACAAAAGAATAAGTATACATTATGGAGTCTATATCTCAAATGTATACAACAAAAACTACTAATCTAAGTAGTTAACCAAAAGCAAGAGAAATCAATCCCAAGAGAGAAGTCAAGCAGAAGCACCTGTAACATCTCGGTCTGACCTGAGTATTATTTAATAAGAAAATAATAAACGGATCAGTCTAACTATAGATATCAGATGAAACGATATAGAATAAGAGATATGACTAAACACATAATAATCACAATTCCAAACTGTGATATATATATATATATATATATATATATATATATATATATATACTTAGTTGATAATCATCAAGAGATTAATCAATGTCACCAAATCTACACAAGAATCAACGAAACGTCATACTCCTTATTTCGATCACCATACCATAAATATTGACGCTAATATCAATATCAATCACAAAAGTCAATAACACACAAATTCACCAATGCACAAATATTGATAAAACTTATCAATGGAAATCACGAAAATTGGTGAAACACAAATTTTAGGAATCTACACAAGAAATCCAGAAATCACAAAAGGGGGGAGGCCTATCACAAATGGGAGCATAAAGCCCACCAACACGTGTATCACAAACGGAACGCTAATTCCATGGTCGCTAACCATCACAAATTGAGCCGAAGCTCCACAAACGGCCCGAAACCATGGGTTGCTACCCCATCACAAATTGAGTCGAAACTCCACAAAACGGGGTTTAGTCTCCCTCGCAGACAAAGAGACATCGCACATTGCTAGTCTAAATCACAAAGATGATCGTCATGATCAACGAGAAGTGTCAATTACACTAAGCTAGTAAATATATGAGTTTAGCTTCATGTCCCATAACCACTTGCTTAACTTAAATATTTACGAACAAACTGTAAATCTCCACTAGAAAATTGTCACAAGAGGTTCAATCGAACAAGTCCAAGAATTAACCGACAAAGTAAACGCAAGCGTTTCATACCACTTGTTTTACTAAGCCGTTTAATTAGATTTCTCATACGAGTGAGGTAAAGGTTTGTATATACTAATAGATTGGAAAACGGTTTTATAAATGAATTTGGTATTAAAATAGTATTGAAATCGTTTGAGGAAAGAGTTTTGATATTTACTACTAGTATAGAAAACCTTTATATTTTTAAAGTGACAAATCACGAAGAAGATTGTAAGAACAATCAATCACAAAAATTCACATACGAAGACGTGAATAAAATCCAAAGAAATCGATAAAGGATCCATCGAAATGGATATTCAAAAATCCCTAAAAAGAGTCATCAAAGTCATAATCGATGATAACAACAAATAGGATTATCACGAATCGATTTAAATTGGAATTTCAATCCAAAAAGGCAAATTGGACTCAAACAGCAGGTTCAGTCGACTGAACAGAGTTTTCAGTCGACTGACCCTGTGCCTGGAAATTTTCCAGGTTCAGGAAACTTTCTGTTTCCAGTTTCAGTCGACTGAACGGAGTTTTCAGTCGACTGAATCATGCCTGGAAACTTTCGGGTTCCAGGTTCAGCCGACTGAACAGAGTTTTCAGTCGACTGAATCATGCCTGGGCTGTTTTTCAGCCTTATTCAAATGAAGAGCAAACTCTTCCAAAATGCAACCGGACGAACATTGGCTCTAAGGGTTTATGCCAATCGGTAACCCGGCCCTATATGCTCCTCGATGCATCACCAAAAGCATGATCAAACATCCATAAAAGGATTTCACCCAAATTTGACTTAAAAACCCAAAAATTGGAGTATTCACAAAACCAATCCAAATCAAGAGCAAATGCACATGAAGAAGTGTTAGGAATTCATACCCAACAACCAAAGATAATTATAGTCATAGATGTGAGATAAAAATCTCACCTTTGAACTAAATTTATGAAGATGAAGCTTGAAAGCAGAGGGGAATCAACCACTCTTCAAAACCAACTCTAGAAGCTTGAATCTAAGCTTAAAAGAAGAACATTCCCTAAGTTAGGTTTAGGAAATTTCTGAAATTGAATGGAGAAAGAGTTGGAGAAGATGAAGAGAAGCTTACCAATGGGTTCTTCTTGAGTTTGGAGCTTGGAATTTGATTTGCAAGAGAAACTAGGGTTTTGGAGTTTTAATTTCCTCTTCCACCCTCCATTATCATAAAAGCTTGAGTATTAGGAAAATAGAAGAGAAGTGAATGAAGAGGAGGGGAGTGGAACTGAGTTAGTATGCGGTTAATTGGCTCAGCCCAAACCAAAACCCTAAGCAAAAAGTAGCAAAATTCAACTTTCTCCTAGCATATCGAAGCTTATACTCAAAAAGGTCGCAAACGGCATTTTGAACTCAATGGGGGTGGTCTCGAGTCCTAATTCGACCGTATGCAAAAAGTAGGTTTTCGGACCAAAATCCGACGAACGATAAAATATTTAAATAAAATATTTAAATATAAAATCGATAAATATGCGGGTTGTTACAGCCCGAGTGACCTTCGGGTAAAACCTGAGGCAACTGTTTAAAACAGTTTTCAGAATGTTTTAAAATCAAATCTTTTTGTAATTTGAAGTTAAATCTAGTTTAAACTTCTATATAAACTTACTTTATATATAATAACTATTTCTTAAACAATTGGTTATTAAGTTTTTTTAAAAGATGTTTAAATTAAATTTTGTTAAATGAAATTTTAAAATGATTTTTTTAAAAACATTAGTTTAAAATGTAAATTAAGATTTTTAGAAAGGTAAGTTTTAAAATACAACTCGAATTAGTTTTGAAACCTTTACTTGATAATGTTTTAAGTTTTTAGGAAGTTAAGCTTTGGTAACTTTAAAATTTTCAAGTGAATAATTATTTATTTTAAAAAAAATTAATTAATGATGTAATTAAGTAAAGATAAATTATAAGGTTAAAATGTTTTTAAGTGTTAATGTTAATAAAGGTAATAATGATATAATGTCTTGTCTTAAGATGATTAAAGGTTTAATACCATTAGATAAATTAAGTTAATTGTGGAATTTAACTATAATTAATCAATTTGATTAATTAATTATAAAGGATTAATTAAGTAATTAATCAAGAGTAATTAATTGGTTTAATTAATAATTAATCAAGGGTTATTATTTAATTAATTAAAGGTTAATTAATTATAATTAAGGATTAATCAAAGTTTATTAAGGGTTAATCAAAAATAATTAAAAATTAATCAATATTAATTAAGGATTGGTTAATTAATAATTAAGGGTTAATTAATTTGTAATTAATTTTTGTTAATTAATAATTAATTTTATTAATTAATAATTAAGAGATAACTAGTTAGTTAACGATTAATTAATTAATTATATGATTTATTATGGATTGATTAATTTGTAATTGGGAGATGTTGAGTAATAATTAAGTTTATTAGTTAATAATTAATGGATAATTAATCGGTTAATTAAAAGTTAATTGATTGATTATAAAGTAATTAAGGGTCGATTACTCTGTTTTGAAGGAGATCACTTAATAACTAAGAATTATTAATTTAAGAGTAATTAATCTATGCTTAAAGGTTAATTGATTAATTTATAAGGATAGTCAAGAAGTGATTAATCAATTAAGTGTTGTAATTACTTAATGATTGTTAAGTAGGATTAGGAAATTAAATCTTAAATAATTTGTTTAATCACACTAATGAAGGTAATTAGGGGATCATTAATTAACTTAATTAATTAGAATGATCAATCTCGCTTATTAGTGATTGAATGATGATGGATGTCTTGAATTGGGAGATATCTCTGATATGAATTGTTTGTGGTATGATTATGTTGAATGGACGATGATAATGTGATTATCAATCTATTATGAATTGATATGTAAAGGTATTATCCGACAATTAAAGTTGAATTGTATTGAATTGGATAACTTGAGTTTAGATGGCATTGGATTCGAAGAGACCGGAGTCGGGTATTTAGTTAATACCCGAAGCCACTTCGATTCTTTATAAATTTGGATGTGGAAGTCAATGTGCTGGTTTGGAATGATTTAAGTGTATTGGACCATTTAGTCTATGTTTTTGACACTTACAAATTGATGTGTGATATGAGTAATGTCTTTAACGACTTGTGAACTTGTAAATTGACATAAGTTACCCCGGCTTCATATCAGTTATATGCTTTTGTATTCATGTTAGATGGGTTTACTCACGCTGGTTTCCAGCCTGACCCGGGTGTTACTTTGATGTAATGCTCGGGTCAGATCGAGTATTACAGATTTTCAGGTAAGGACGTTCTAAAGCTCAGGAGGCGAGCTAGATGGCAGGGACGTATAAAGAGTATCCACTGTGATATTGTAGTATCTAGACATGATTGTTTTGTCCAATGTTTATGTAACTCTGATGTATTTTGTAACGACCTGGAATTTTGGGTCGCTAAAATTGAACATTTAATTCGTTTTAAATGTTGAATGTGGATTATAATTTGAATTTTTTTGAAATAAAAGACTTTGGTTAAGTAAATAGAATTGGTTAAATTTCAAATATGGGAATTTAATTGGAAATTGAATAATACTAATTCAATATAAGAGTTGGGGTAATTGGTAATTTCGAGTGTAAATGGAGATAAAATTAGATTCTAATATTTAATTTAGGGCTAATTGGGTTTGAGTTTTAATATTGGACCATTGGAAGAAATTAAAGGTCAATAGATTGAATTTGGGCTTTTATATTAACTTAATAATAGGATTTAATAATATAAAAATGCAATTAATCGGATTTTAAGTCGAAATGAGTCAAAATGATTTTTAATGTGTTTATAAATGTTATATGAATTATTGTTAAGTTAATAAAAAAATTTCAAGTGAAAATTTAAGCGGTTTCGGCAATTTCGAAAATCGCCTAATTTAATAGACGAGTTAAAATAGCCTTCCGAGGCACAATCTCAGAATTCAACGAAACAAGTTCCATTGGATCCGTAATAGTTAGTTATTACCGGATTTCAATTTTCGTAGCAATCGGATTTGTCGTTTGACCCCGGCAGCTCGTAACGCGTCGAAATCATTTTAATCGATTTAATTTAAAATTGATCGTTTAATTCCGTATCTCGTGCATACGATCAAATTAGCTTACGAAACCTGTTCCATTGTGTCTGGAACGCAGAAAAACTTTAGAATCATCTGTCGGAACGTGAGAATTGGAGTTTGTTTGCATACGATGTTAAATTAAGAAGAATATTATTAAAATATTATTAAATTTATATTATATATTAACTTTTCAATCCAAAACCCTAATAGATATCAGAGCCGCCGCCACTTATATCGTTCATGGCCGAAAATGCTCCTCGTTTCCCCTAGATTTTCTCTTAATCCTTACATCCATTCAAGAAATCTTCAACTGGGATATTGAAAAGCACGTTGAGCTCTACGTTTCGAGCGGTGGAGATGGAGTTTCGTCGACGAGATGAGGGGATTTGGGGCTGCATTCGTAGTCTCTTTCAGCCCAATTTTCGAGAGAAGCACGGCACCGTGCTTCGTGTATTTCGGGGTGGAGGTCGAGTTGAGTGAGGGCTACTCTATGGTGGAATCTGATCGTCCTCGAATTCGACGAAGTTGAAGCAAATCGAAACCCGAAATCGTCGTTTATGGGTTGTTTCCGTTCGTAATCATCCTGATGCTTGCGTGAGGAAGGGAGTGCCGTGCGGCCTTGATTTCAAGCTTTGATCATTTGGCCAGAAATTAGTTTAGGTATAATAAGATTAATTTTAAAAGAATTGTTTTGAAATTGATAAATTAACTTTGAAAATTAATAACTGTTGCATGATGTATCAGAATTTTACGAAACTGGCAACGTTGGAATCGCAGAGACGCGTACAACGTGATGGTGCAGATTCGGGTTTATTCCGGGCAAGTAGAAATTTGGTTTAAATCGGACATCGTCCGGTTTAATTTAAATTTCGAACGCTCGCCGAAACTCAAGGTGAGTTATTCTCACTCACATCTGGATACTAGTAAAGTTAGACATCTAATATTGACTGTTTGTTTGGATGTTTAGCTGAATATGTTGATTATTTTCAAATTGAATCGATATATTTATAGTTGTGCTAATATTTGTGGGTGCAGGGAAAACAGGTTGGTGGGATCCAACAGGATTCCTCACATGTAGTAATTATCTTTATAATTGATAATGATGCCTGTTTATATTGTGGTTGATAAATTTGGATTTAAATTTGTATTGTGATTTCGTTGGATAAACTGTAAACCCAGAATGATAATTTTAAAGGAATTTGGAGTTTTAATTATAAAGAAATTAACTTGGGTTTCAAAAGAAATTAAAAAAATTAATAAATAAGGAATTTAAAGGAATATAAAACTTAGAATCTGTTGGATGGAAAAACTGAAATAAAGTTGTATTGGAATATCGCTGGTTAAGTTATAAATCCATAATTTAATTATAAATGGATAAATTGAATTATAGAGAAATAAAGATATTTTTAAATAATGAATTTAAAAGAATTAATATTTGAAATCTATTTAGAATGGGGATTGTAAATTTGTAAATCTGGATTGATAACCAAAAAGAAAAGTTATTAGTTGATAAATGATAAATAAAAATTTATGTTATTAAAATATAAAACTAAATTTGAAACAATTTGACAGAAATCGTGAGAAGGATTTCTGTGATGTTTAAGTGGAAATGAGATTCTCTGGGAAAACCAAGTTCTAGTTTAAACTGATTTTATAAAGAGAAAGTTTTGAAATTTAAACTGGTTTAAAAGAGTGTTTGGAAATTTTTATTTTTAAAGTAACTATTTATAAATTAGTAATAGTAAAGTAATTATTCTTTTACAAATGGATTTGTTTAAAAAGCTAGTTCTGACCTAAGTATATTGAAAAGTATTAATCTTATTACAACTCTATTTTTAAAATATAGTTTAACTAAAACCTTATTTTAAATTAAGTTATATCTTATAAATAGTTTTACTTTAAATATTTTGAAATTATATTTTGAGTAAATAATTAGTAGTAAATTTACCTATTTTAAAGTATATTTTAGAATAAAATGTTTTAATTATTCTAAATCTAAAATGTTTTGAACTTGGATATTTCCAATGGGAATATATGGTAAAGGATTTACCTTGTAAAGGAAAGAGCTTTGGAAATTGTTTTCAAATGGGTTCTAAAAATTCGAAAATAATATCTTTTAAAGATATTTGAGGAAAATAAATAATTTGAGAATTATTTATTGTGTAATAGATGTATATGGATGTTTATGAATATTAATGATAGTTAAATCACCGACTATCAATATTGGACAAATGCGTTGATCGTTTCGAAGAGACTGGGATCGAGATTTATTTCTCGAAAACCACTTCGATCCGATTTGTACGTTTTCGTGCGAAAAACGTGTTTAGAGTCGAAGATGGAGCAGTGAAGTGCAAGGGCTAGTCGCTACTAATCCTGAGGATATTTCCAAATGGATGTAGGAGTAGTGCCTTCGGTTCCGTTCGAACCCGGGACGGACTTGTATGGATGAATGCTTACGAAACATCGTCAGGTGGACGATGGGCATTCTAAGTGAAAACGTTCTAAAGGTAACGCTTAGCCTCAAGCCTCATCAACCGGGAATGACTGAAAATCAGGGGATATGCAGCAAGGTTAGGTGGGTCATGCCCAAGCAGGACAAGATATTTCCCCTGTCTAGATGTCCCTTATATATTTCGGCTTAGTGGGTGGTTGGTCGCGCCAACCACGGGGTTTATCTTGTTCGGGACTATTCAGTAAGGAATGGTTCCGGCCTTGTGTTGCAGGGGATGAAGGGAGTAGTCCTCGGTACGGTGATCTAGGCCCCGTACTATGATAGGTGGTACCCCAGTGCCTAGTCATTGTTGGAAATCCATTCTCCCTACGAGCCTTGTACGAGTTTTGTTTGTATTACCAACTTTTGTGGCTAGTAGCTGGAATTTAATAGATGTAACAATTTCGGCTATTTTATAAGTATTTGTAAATAGTCCCTATTATAATATCGGAGGATTTTCTATAAAAAGTGGTTTACCTATCGTAAGGTAAAACCCGACATGTTTATTTGTGGCGTGGTCTTACGAGATGCTTTTGTTTTTCAAAGGATTTTTGCAACTTTAATAATCAAGTTGGATGCATATTTTGTATCAGCTGGTATTCCAGACTGACTCGGGTGTTATTTCATTATAATGCTCGGGTCAGACCGAGTATTATTTGTTCAGGTCAGGATGCTTTGGAGCAGGAGAGGAGCTGGAGTCCGAGACGTATTATATGTACCTATATATATATATATATATATATATATATATATATATATATATATATATCCGCTGCTATGATTGTATGGTATGTCTGATTGGTATTGATTATTGTATGAGATACTTTGATGATATGATGTATAAAACAGTGATAGATTTCATTTTGTGTAAAGTTCTATAGTTACTTTTATATTTTATTCCGCTGCGACTGTGAGATTCTGATATTGTTTAGTTTTTCTTCTTCTTCTATCTCTTCTTCTTAACCCCAATGGTTCGTGTTTCTGTGCCACTTGTGTCACTTTGTATAGAATAGTGTTGATTCAAGGGGTACGGATTTGCGGGCTGTCACACTTGGTATCAGAGCCATGTTGGCGACAACCTAGGCTTTGGTGGGAAAATTACTCATTAAATAGAGTCGATAGTACTCTATAATGAGTTGAGCGTATTAATAGCTATGAGAGCGTACTTGTTAGTAGATATAAAATTGTTTTTATACTGTGTTGACTTATCGGTTGAGTGTTTATAAATTCTGGTCGGTGCCGGAAGTACAACCGTATCGATAGGGATTTCTAAACTCTTAAACAAGATAAACCGACATAGTATTGTTTTTAAAGTGGGTAAATGAAATAATTGTACCCAAAATTATATTTTGATATAAAGGAAATAATTTTTTGAAATTATATATATTTGGATGTTTGATTGCTAATATTAAAATCGAATAAGAATTTAAAAGTTAATCTAAAATGTGAAATAGATATAACAAAATAAATTCCATAAATATAAATTATATAAAAGGAAGAATAACTAAATTTGAATTGAACCAGAATTAAAATCCCAGAAGTTTTGGAAAGGATTATAAATGTAATGAAAATAAAAGTTTGGAAATTCAAAATCCTGGGAAAGTTTAAAATGTTCGCTACAGTGTTTGAAGGCAATAATGGAATATTGTTTTGGGTAATATTTTTGAATAGGAAACTATTTTGAAATGAATTTGGGAGAGTAAGAAGCATTGAACTCACTTCAGTCGCTGGAAAATAATCCTGATGATGCTGGCCATATCATTAAAATTCATTTTCGAGTTTCTAAAGTGATGGATTGCTTCCGTAGTACTTGGTTATGGTATTGTATGGACTTGTTGGGTATAATAGTTGTTTTGGGAGTTTCCAAAAAAGGAAACAAATTGTTTTGGTACAAACAGATCGTTTTGGAATTTAGGGTTTGGGTTTGATATGCCAAGAGGGAATATATTGATTTTTATTTTAAATGGTTTTGAGATAAAACCGGGTAAAAAGAATTCTGGAAAATTTTATTTAAATGAAGAGTAAAGTTAAAATGCATCAACTAATGAACTTATTTTGGTGAAGTTGATGTTAATAAGGAAGAAATGAAAATCTTAATCTTGGGATTACAATTTAACCTGAGTAAATGAAAGTGAATGAAATATATTGAAATAAACAGAAAATTTAAATTTAACTTGGATAAGTCAAAATAAATTGGGCTTAGAGTTAAATGAATTTGAATTAAATTAAAATGTAAGTTGGCTTTGAAATTGTGGGTCATTGTGTAATGAATTATACCCATAAGCTATTAAGTGTTATACTTATAATCTGGAATTGAGGATTTGAATTTTTGCAAAGAATTATATTGAAAGAAGATTTGTATCCTTAAGAATTCAGTGATACATACATACATATATATATATATATATATATATATATATATATGTAAAATCTGAAATTGTGATTATAAGATGTAGATGGATTGAAATGAGCAATATGAGCTTTTAAATAAATAAGTTGATGAACTTATAAATAGAAAGTGAGATTATAATCACAAATGAGAAATAGTTGAATAGTATGGTAAATTTAAACTTAAACTCAAATGAAATGTGAATTGAGTTAAGGTAAAGTGGGATATTAAAGAAGGGAATGAACTTAAGTTAGTAAATAAATCTTGAATTTGTGTATGGGGAATTAAATCTAAATGAATTGAAATTAAATTGAATTGGATATAAAGGTGAAATGTAAATTGCTTATAACTGCATAAAGTAATGCATATTCTTAAGTTATTAAGTGTTATAATTTGAATATGTGATTATAGAATGGAGATGGACTTAAATAAGCTATCTAAACTCTTGAATAGAAGTGAAATTGTAATTCATTAATGGAAAGAGTTGAATGGTGTGGCAATTTCAAAACTTAACTATAAATGAAATGTAAAGTATAATGAAGCAAAGTGAGAACAAAAAAAAATGTGGGTGTTCTTAAGTTAGCAAATAAGTCTTGGACTTATGCATGGGGAAAGTGAAATATGTTTTGATAATGAAATTGAAATTAAATTCCAGTTGTGTAATAAATAATATTGAAGGAAATTTAGATCCTATTTAAAGGAGTGGAAAGGAAGGGTAGAAAATTTGAATTTGCTAACTAAAATAATTGGAAAATGGTCATATTATCAATGAATTCAAAGTGAATTGAGGAAGTGGATTAAAACCTAATATGGGTTAAGTTATTAACGGAATTTAATTACAATTAAATGGAATGAGTATTGTAATGGAAAATTTTGATAGTTTGGTCAAAATTTAGAAAGTGAATAAAGACATGTTTTGGAATGGTATTTAAATTTGTATTAACAAATATTAATGTGTGGATGGAAATGGAATTCGGTTATATTGGGATAGTTGAATTGTAAATAAATTCAGCGGAAGGAAATAATTTAAAGTGGTTTCTTTACTAATAAAATAAGTCTAAAATGGATTTAATAAATAGGCAAAGTGCATTAAAGTTTGTAAATGAATTGGAAGTTGATTTGGATGAGAATCGAATGAAAATAAAATAAATTCGAAAAAAAATTTGTAAATGAGAATTAGAATTGGAGGAATATACTAATCAAGTTTAATGGAATTGGAACTTGATTGAATGAAAATTTAATGGAAATAAAATCAAATTGTAAGAAAGACAAAACTAAATCGTGGATAAGCTTTATTAAGTAATCTTGAATGAAACTGGTTTAAATAATAAAAGTGAAATGCAAGTGAAATGAATTTAATTGACTATTGAGAAGTAATATGAATAGAAAGAGTTGCAAATAATATAAAATGAGATGTTATTTATTTAAACTTAAGCTGAATGTATAAGTTAGTTGGATTAAAATTTGTAAATGATTTGATTTGGTAAGAATCAATTAAAATGGAAACAAATTGAGATATTATGGAATTGAAATCATTTAAGAAAAATGATGAGATGGTTATGTTTAAGCTTATGAAATAGCTTTAAATAAATTTTGTTTGCAAAATAAAATTTTGATGCAAGCAAATGACTTTTAAAATTGTTATTGTGAGAAAGAAAAAAAAAGTATAATGTAATAAAAATAAACTTAAGATGAATAATAAATTTGGAAAGTGAGAATAAGGATTGATTTAATAATTGAAATGGAATAAACATGCTTGGATTATGAACCATGCAGAATTGAATAAAATTAATATGAATCTAGACTGGAATTAATTTTAAGTGGTTATAAGCTTAAGTGGCAATTGTTTTGCTTGAATGACATGAATATTTGACTGTATTCAAAATTGAGTTGTTTAATGAGCAATTGAAATTGATTTTTTTTGTGAATAAATTGGATGGATTGGAATCTAATTTAAGAGTTGGTATATGAGTGCAATCTAATTGAGTGATTTTGCATATGAAGAAAAATGAATTATTAAAGAGATGTAAATGCTTCAAAATTGAAAATGAAGTTGGTTTGTAAATCCATTTAGAATTGAATTGAATTAGATTGCTATTAGTGAAGCATATGTTAATCATATTGAAATAAATGTGAATTGGTTGTAATAAATATGAATGGAACATAGCAAAACGTGTATGTAAATCCTTTGTATGAAATAACTTGAAGTTATGCAAAATGTTGTTTGGAATGTAAATGGATATGTTTGGCTTACATTATATTCGAAATGATGTTAAATTGCTTGTATCTTTGAAAAATGATATGTTTGTTGAGTATAGCACAGGTGCGGGAGGCGTTCGAGAGGTTTGGAGCGCGTTTATGCATTATATATTGGCTACTTGGTATTAAAATTTGCTAAAAAGGTACGCCTACGCAAATATAATTGGAAAATGATATATATATTGTGATATATTTTGGTTTCCGGCCGTGTGGGCCGATGTATACATATTTGTATATCCTGCGATGTCGCAGAAGCTCCTCCGTACAGGGGAGACTCTGCCAAAATTTTCCGTAATTTTGGGAGTCAGAATTTTTTTTTGGGTTTTGGAAAAATTAAGTAACTTATGAAGTTATAAGTTAAAAATTAAAGCTTTAGAGATAAGTAAAGCAAATAGGTTTGGGAATTGTGCAAAAGGATTTTGTGAAGTGTATATAAGCTCTTAACTAAGCAAATGGGGTAAGTAAATGGGTTTGAGAGTATGTTCTACCTTATACAAATTTCGGGGACGAAATTTTTATAAGGGGGGAGGAATGTAACGACCCGGAATTTTGGGTCGCTAAAATTGAACATTTAATTCGTTTTAAATATTGAATGTGGATTATAATTTGAATTTTTTTGAAATAAAAGACTTTGATTAAGTAAATAGAATTGGTTAAATTTCAAATACGGGAATTTAATTGGAAATTGAATAAAACTAATTCAATATAAGAGTTGGGGTAATTGGTAATTTCGAGTGTAAATGGAGATAAAATTAGATTCTAAAATTTAATTTAGGTCTAATTGGGTTTGAGTTTTAATATTGGACCATTGGAAGAAATTAAAGGTCAATAGATTGAATTTGGGCTTTTATATTAACTTAATAATAGGATTTAATAATATAAAAATGCAATTAATTGGATTTTGAGTTGAAATGAGTCAAAATGATTTTTAATGTGTTTATAAATGTTATATGAATTAATCTTAAGTTAATAAAAATTTTGCAAGTGAAAATTTAAGCGGTTTCGGCAATTTCGAAAATCACTTAATTTAATAGACGAGTTAAAATAGCCTTCCGGGGCACAGTCTCGAAATTCAACGAAACCAGTTCCATTGGATCCGCAGTAGTTAGTTATTACCGGATTTCAATTTTCGTAGCAATTGGGTTTGTCGTTTGACCCCGGCAGCTCGTAACGCATCGAAATCATTTTAATCGATTTAATTTAAAATTGATCGTTTAATTCCGTATCTCGTGCATACGATCAAATTAGCTTACGAAACCTGTTCCATTGTGTCTGGAACATAGAAAAACTTTAGAATCGTCTGTCGGAACGTGAGAATTGGAGTTCGTCTGCATACGATGTTAACTTAAGAAGAATATTATTAAAATATTATTAAATTTATATTATATATTAACTTTTCAATCCAAAACCCTAATAGATATCAGAGCCGCCGCCACTTATATCGTTCATGGCCGAAAATGCTCCTCGTTTCCCCTAGATTTTCTCTTAATCCTTACATCTATTCAAGAAATCTTCTACTGGGATATTGAAAAGCACGTTGAGCTCTACGTTTCGAGCGGTGGAGATGGAGTTTCGTCGACGAGATGAGGGGATTTGGGGCTGCGTTCGTAGTCGCTTTCGGCCCAATTTTCGAGAGAAGCACGACACCGAGCTTCGTGTATTTCGGGGTGGAGGTCGAGTTGAGTGAGGGCTACTCTATGGTGGAATTTGATCGTCCTCGAATTCGACGAAGTTGAAGCAAATCGAAACCCGAAATCGTCGTTTATGGGTTGTTTCCGTTCGTAATCATCCTGATGCTTGCGTGAGGAAGGGAGTGCCGTGCGGCCTTGATTTCAAGCTTTGATCGTGCGGCCAGAAATTAGTTTGGGTATAATAAGATTAATTTTTAAAAGAATTGTTTTGAAATTGGTAAATTAACTTTGAAAATTAATAACTCTTGCATGCTGTATCAGAATTTTACGAAACTGGCAACGTTGGGATCGCAGAGACACGTACTACGTGATGGTGCAGATTCGGATTTATTCCGGGCAAGTAGAAATTTGGGTTAAATCGGACATCGTCCGGTTTAATTTAAATTTCGAACGCTCGCCAAAACTCAAGGTGAGTTATTCTCACTCACATCTGCATACTAGTAAAGTTAGACAGCTAATATTGACTGTTTGTTTGGATGTTTAGCTGAATATGTTGATTATGTTCAAATTGAATCGATATATTTATAGTTGTGCTAATATTTGTGGGTGCATGGAAAACAGGTTGGAGGGATCCAACAGGATTCTTCACATGTAGTAATTATCTTTATAATTGATAATGATGCCTGTTTATACGGTGGTTGATAAATTTGGATTTAAATTTGTATTGTGATGTTGTTGGATAAACTGTAAACCCAGAATGATAATTTAAAGTAATTTGGAGTTTTAATTATAAAAAAATTAACTTCGGTTTCAAAAGAAATTAAAAAAATTAATAAATAAGGAATTTAAAGGAATATAAAACTTAGAATCTGTTGGATGGAAAAACTGAAATAAAGTTGTATTGGAATATCGTTGATTAAATTATAAATCCATAATTTAATTATAAATGGATAAATTGAATTATAGAGAAATAAAGATATTGTTAAATAATGAATTTAACAGAATTAATATTTGAAATCTATTTAGAATGGGGATTGTAAATTTGTAAATCTGGATTGATAAACAAAAAGAAAAGTTATCAGTTGATAAATGGTAAATAAAAATTTATGTTATTAAAATATAAAACTAAATTTCAAACAATTTGACAGAAATCGTGAGAAGGATTTCTGTGATGTTTAAGTGGAAATGAGATTCTCTGGGAAAACCAAGTTCTAGTTTAAACTAATTTTATAAAGAGAAAGTTTTGAAATTTAAACTAGTTTAAAGGAGTGTTTGGAAATTTTTATTTTTAAAGAAACAATTTATAAATTAGTAATAGTAAAGTAATTATTCTTTTACAAATGGATTTGTTTAAAAAGCTAGTTCTGACCTAAGTATATTGAAAAGTATTAATCTTATTACAACTCTATTTTTAAAATACAGTTTAACTAAAACCTTATTTTAAATAAAGTTATATCTTATAAATAGTTTTACTTTAAATATTTTGAAATTATATTTTGAGTAAATAATTAGTAGTAAATTTACCTATTTTAAAGTATATTTTAGAATAAAAAGTTTTAATTATTCTAAATCTAAAATGTTTTGAGCTTGGATATTTCCAAAGGGAATATATGGTAAAGGATTTACCTTGTAAAGGAAAGAGCTTTGGAAATTGTTTTCAAATGGGTTCTGAAAATTTGAAAATAATATCTTTTAAAGATATTTGAGGAAAATAAATAATTTGAGAATTATTTATTGTGTAATGGATGTATATGGATGTTTATGAATATTAATTGATAGTTAAATCTCCGACTATCAATATTGGACAAATGCGTTGATCGTTTCGAAGAGACCGGGATCGAGATTTATTTCTCGAAAACCACTTCGATCCGATTTGTACGTTTTCGTGCGAAAAACGTGTTTAGAGTCGAAGATGGAGCAGTGAAGTGCAAGGGCTAGTCGCTACTAATCCTGAGGATATTTCCAAATGGATGTAGTAGGAGTAGCGCCTTCGGTTCCGCTCGAACCCGGGATGGACTTGTATGGATGAATGCTTGCGAAACATCGTCAGGTGGACGATGGGCATTCTAAGTGAAAACGTTCTAAAGGTAACGGTTAGCCTCAAGCCTCATCAACCGGGAATGACTGAAAATCAGGGGATATGCAGCAAGGTTAGGTGGGTCATGCCCAAGCAGGACAAGATATTTCCCCTGTCTAGATGTCCCTTATATATTTCGGCTTAGTGGGTGGTTGGTCGCGCCAACCATGGGGTTTATCTTGTTCGGGACTGCTCAGTAAGGAATGGTTCCGGCCTGGTGTTGCAGGGGATGAAGGGAGTAGTCCTCGGTACGGTGATCTAGGCCCCGTACTGTGATAGGTGGTACCCCAGTGCCTAGTCATTATTGGAAATCCATTCTCCCTACGAGCCTTGTACGAGTTTTGTTTGTATTACCAACTTTTGTGGCTAGTAGCTGGAATTTAATGGATGTAACAATTTCGGCTATTTTATAAGTATTTGTAAATAGACCCTATTATAATATCAGAGGATTTTCTATAAAAAGTGTTTTAGCTATCGTAAGGTAAAAACCCGACATGTTTATTTGTGGCGTGGTCTTACGAGATGCTTTTGTTTTTCAAAAGATTTTTGAAACTTTAATAATCAAATTGGATGCATATTTAGTATCAGCTGGTATTCCAGACTGACTCGGGTGTTATTTCATAACAATGCTCGGGTCAGACCGAGTATTATTTGTTCAGGTCAGGATGCTTTGGAGCGGGAGAGGAGCTGGAGTCCGAGACGTATTATATGTACCTATATATATATATATATATATATATATATATATATCCGCTGCTATGATTGTATGGTATGTCTGATTGGTATTGATTATTGTATGAGATACTCTGATGATATGATGTATAAAACAGTGATAGATTTCATTTTGTGTAAAGTTCTATAGTTACTATTATATTTTATTCCGCTGCGACTGTGAGATTCTGATATTGTTTAGTTTTTCTTCTTCTTCTATCTCTTCTTCTTAACCCCAATTGTTCGTGTTTCTGTGGCACTTGTGTCACTTTGCATAGAATAGTGCTGATTCAAGGGGTACAGATTTGCGGGCTGTCACATATTTAAACGCAAATTAACAGATATAGTTTTCTTTGTATAACTGCTATTTTATTTGATATTATATTTGATCCGCTGCGAATGTGGGATTTTCTGTGACCTTTTCTATCTTCTTCTTCTTTCTCTTTTCTTCTTTTCTTAACTATCTGGAAATTTCGGGATCGAAATTTTCGGGTCGTTATATTTGGTATCAGAGATGAAGGTTAAGCGAGAACCTTGGCTCTAGTAGGTATACTCATTAAGGATAGGGTAAGTGATACCCTAGGATGAGTTGAGAGTGTGTGTGTTTGTGTGTGTGTGTGTGTGTGTGTATGAGAGCGTACTTGTTATTTTCTTATATAAAAGATTTTATATAAGATTATATTTTGATATATAAAGCAATATAAATTTTTAACAAATAGTAAGGGAATGGGTTGTTAAATCATTGAATTAAATTAAGAAGTAATAGAAATACAACCAAACTAAAATTAAATCTTGAATTTGGGAATGGTTTCAGGATAAGGATAATTAATTAATTTATGTCATTAATTAAACTTTATTTAATGAGATTATTTAGTGGATAATAATTAGAAGTGATAAATTAAGAGGAAGTTACTTAATGAAGTATCTGGAGGTAAGTAATGTAAAGGATAATTACTTAATGAAGGTAATTAAGAAACAAGTTAATTACCGAATGCTATTAATTGTTATTAATTAATGCAATTGAATGTAATGGTCCTATTTCAAACAAGAGTTGTTTGAAAATTTAAAAGAAATTTGTTTTGAATTTAAAACCAAAGGTGGCTTAAAATTTTAAAGTATAACTTGGTATGTAAAATAAATTAATCTGTATACGTGTGGATATACATAATATCAAAGGTGGTATGAAATAAACTCTAAATGGTGAGTTTTGAATTTGGAATAAGATGTGATACCCAAAGTGATAAGTTTTTGAACTTAATAAGTGGGAAGATTATTTATGAGAAGATTAAAATTTGAAAGGGAATTCAAATTTGAGTAAAGTTAAACGGGATTGATTTAGTTTAACAGGAGAAAGGTTAAATAAGTTGGAGTGATCAACCTGATTTGGAAATTTCAAGATGAAATTGGAATTTAACTTGGGAAGTTAAATGGTTAATCTGAATGGGGAGCTTGTGTGATCTCAAATGGGTTTGAGATTTGGAATTTGGAATTTGATGGATGTTTTAAAATGGAATTTTGAAATTTGGGCTCAAAATTTAATTGTTTAAAAACTTTAAAGGAAAATTGATTTAAAGGAATTAAATCAACATTTGAAGTATTAACTCGAATTTATGTAATTCGAGATGATTTGGATTTGAAATTTGAATTGGATTAATTTGAAACAATTTGAAATTGAAGTGGGTTCAACTGAATTGACATTAGTCCAAAGTGATTGAAATAAATTGGGATTGTAATTGAAGTTGAATATGTTTAAAATCAAATAGAATTTGATTTAAATTTGAAAAGGAATAGAGAATTAATTCAACTTGAATTTGGAATAAATCAAGTCCAATGGAAATTGGAATTATTTAAATTTGAATTGGGTCAATTTAAATGGTAGAGGAAATTTAGATTGAATTGATAAGAATGGAGATTGGGAAGTGAGTAGTTTGACTCTGGACTATTTTTAATATAAATTGTTTTAATATAAACCTATTTTTCCCAAGCTATTCATTATATATACAAACTTTCTTTTAAAAGCCAAACTATCTTATACTTGTTTTACAATTATTTTAGAAACTGTTTAACAATTTTCCAACCGTTTTATAAACTAATTACTGTATTTCAACTATTTTACAAAACTAATTACTATCTTATTTTTATTTTGCAATTATCTAAAATTCCTATAATTATTATAACTATTTTCTAAACTATTTTACACCTATTTTACAAATTAGTAATTATTTTACAACTACTTATCTATTTTTAAAATTTTCAAACCTTCTAAATAAACTGGTCGGAGTTCAAACTATTAATGGTTGAATACCCAATCGGGATAAGAATAGAGGTGATAATCCAAATGGATTAAAACAATTGTGAGTGAGAGAATGAAAATCAAAGTGAATGTGAACAGAAATGGAATCAATTTGGCTAATAACCAATAAAGATAAATAGGTAGGGTGTACGTATTTTATCTATTCGCATAGTGATTTGATCTAGATTCAAGCACAGATTTTCGAGATAGTTATATCGATCCGAGTGGGATTTTTCACTCGATTTTCGACGGCGAACCTGGATATGGATTGTTGATTGGTTCTAGATATTCTCTATCATAGTCAGGCTATGCAAGGAGAATGACGGTTTTTGATCAAGAAACCAGATCTGTGTCCGCACTAGAAAGTTGGGTGGACGATACTAGTTCGGAAGTGAAATTGTGCGATCGAGTGAGCGATCAGATTGGTATGGCGTACGAATGACATGTGTACATCGTAAGAATTTGAATGAAACTGATATTGAAAAGAGTAATCAAATTTGAACATTTGATTTTGAATAAACAAAGTTATATATCTTTGTTATATAAGATAAAACACCCCTTGAAGAATCTTTTGCCGGAAGAAAATGGTTTTTGGAGGTGTTTGAAGTATAAAGGACTTTTATACAAGTTTGAAATGATCCAAAGTTTTAAAAATTATATATATTTGTATATATATATGTATATGTAAAGAATCATATGAGAATTTTGGAAAATGGTTTTGGGAACCTATGGATTTGGAAAGGCTTTCGATTTTTGGGCAAAATCAATATTAAATTTGGAAAGCCTAGTTTGAGAATTATCGATTTTGTACAAAGGAGCTTTGAATGAGATCATACTAGGTGTATGATTTAAAGATACTATATATATAGTATAAAATGTTTTGATGATGGCTCTGGGAAAAAGGTGCTTCCTTGAAATGGACTTCTCAAGGGTACCACCGGGTGGTGCTGCCTTGAGCCCCAAGGGGGGTTATAAAGTTGATCCTGTGAGGAGTCCGTACAAACTAGTTCCTGAGGATTATTGGGTAGCGAAAGTCGAGGGCGCTGATGCCTACAGAGGGATTTGGTTATGCTGTGACGACAATGTAACTCGATGTCACTGCGATCTACTGTGGGGACCATAGTGAAAATCGCGTGGAGGATGAGTGCCAACGGTCTACACTTGATTTTGTCGGGAAGGCAACGCAACATCGGTAGACTGCGATCTATGGTTAAGTGGAGTGGAGAAGTTTCATTCTTTTGGCAGCAAAATTCAAGGGCGCTGATGCCTACAGTTATATGGGGTTTTGATGTGATAGCTACGTAACCCCAGTTGTAGCTGCGATCTGTAGCGGGTTCAATGGTGTAATCGAGAGGCGCGGAGGCCTACAGTTATCTATGGATTTTGTCGGGATGGCAACGTAACCATCGGGTTAACTGCGATCATGGATGAGGGTGATTATTTCGAGAGCATTCTCACTAAAAATATATCCTCTATTTTCAAAAACTATTTTCTATATTTTCAATAAAATTATTTTCAAAGTAATTTCACTGTGTGTTTAGAACGGGTCTGCTAAGTACTTATAGTTTTCAATCATAAGCCTGATCAACGTTTGACCGAATTTCTGTGAGAAGAAGGTTGGGCTGGTTAAAACATCGAGTTATAAAAAGTATTTCATAAAAATATTTTATAATATTATATAGATTTTCAAAGTGTTTTAAAATGATCAAAGAAAAATTTATCTGATTTTAAGTATTTAATTAAAATTCTAGTTTCGTTCCTTTTCGAGGACGAAAAGATTCAAAGGGGGGAGGAATGTAATAACCCGGATTTCTGGGCATGGTAATTAATAATATATATACAAATTTCATAAAATCCTTTAAAAATTCATTAATTCTAGGAAATTACACTTGTAAATTAAGTGTATACAGTTTTACAAATGTAAGCTTAACAAGCAAAATTTAAACGAGATTTAATAAGGAGTTGATGTTCTCCTTTTCTAAATTTCCTAATTTATATGGAATGTATGTGATAATATATATAAAGATAAAAACATAAATATAATTTGTAACATTTTAACATGGAGAATAAATAAGTTAGACAGAGTTTTAAATAAAAATGCATAAAGGATTACAAGTATTAGCTTGATTTTGTGGTACAATTACAAGTGTCATAATTAAAAAATATAATATAAATAAAAGATAAATGAGATATGTACATCTCCACTCTTTTCATCTCTCTTTTATCTTTATTACTAATAGGAAACAAAGTATATAAAAAAAAG
Organism: Allium cepa; assembly: GCA_030765085.1. Taxonomy (NCBI): domain Eukaryota; kingdom Viridiplantae; phylum Streptophyta; class Magnoliopsida; order Asparagales; family Amaryllidaceae; genus Allium; species Allium cepa. The sequence continues at coordinate 788,922,930 of CM060937.1, read as the reverse complement.
CAAACATAATATAAAAACAACATAAAAACATTTGTAAATATTATGATGCATGAAATTAACATTTGTAGCTCTTATAATACATATAGTGACAAGTGTCATTAGCTTCTTTCTTTAATAATAATAATTCAAAGAAAATAAACAAGGTTATATATCATTAAATTTTATCTATTATCATTTTTCTTTTGTTCTGAAACAAAACAAGGATCTATAAACACAAATACTATCAGCTCAGAAAGAAAAAAAAATCTGCAATCACCTGCAACAAAAAAAGAAACCCTGTAACTCATCTTCAAATCTGCATATCTTCAAACGTGCAAAATCGTTTTCAGAAATTTATCAAACATGCAAATCAAACAAAAAAAAAAAAAATCAAAATCTCTGTTCAAACACCAACCTGCATTTTTCTTCAATCTGGAAGCAGCAAGTATTCAACCAACCTGTAAACTAACCAGAGGAGTTCAAATTTAAATATCATGCAAGATCAACTCAACATGATCGTCTCAGTCTTCTCTGTTATAATTTCCTATGAGTAATCTTCTTCAAATTTTGATGCTTAAACCTGTTTGAATTTTTATATTTATGAGCAACCCTTTTCTTTAAATCTTAAAATTGATCTAAATCTATGCATGTGATTGTGGATTGTATTTGTGTTATGCACATGTAGTATAATAAGAATCTCTTGATATTGGTGATTATATTTGATCAGTGAGCATGTTCTTCTCTGTTTCGGAAAAATATATGCAGAGTTTAAACATTTGAGGGAAAAATTATAATTTCTTATCCAAATTACTATGAGACTTAGAATTTAAAACAACATGAGTGTGAGAAATCATAATTCAAGTTGTAAACTTGATTTAAGTATTTTTAATTTGCAAATATTCTGTAACTATGTAAATACAGTAAGATTTTAGCAAAACTGTTAAAATCAAACAAATTTGTTTTATGAATTCAAGCATGCAGCTTAAATCAACACAAGAAAACTCGAATTTTAAAACTAAAATTATGAATTTTAGTGGGGTATTGGGTTAGCATTTTGGGAATGACCAGTTTTTAGTTTTCGAGTAAACTCCGGTGATTGAAGTAGTTTTTGAGGACGAGGCTTTGGCTGGAGATAGATAGGCGATCATGGAAGTTGGGAAAAATAGGGTAAAGTGTACACGATCGCCGTAGCGTCGGTGATAGGCAATTTGAGTTTTAAACCCTAGATATGTCGAGCCTTAAAAATTTGTTGCTGTGGTTACTACGGTGCATCGAACTGCACGATGTTTGAGGAATAGACACAGGGGTCGTGAATGAAGACGATGGAGAAGTCTTAGTGGATCCGGTGGCCAGAATCGCCTCGTCGAGGCGGTTTTCAGTTGGGATTGGTTTCGAGTTTCAGCTGAAAGGTTCGATTTTGAGTTGGGCTTTGGTGTATCGAGTTGATGGCAGTAATGGATTGTCGTGGTGATGGGTGACTTGTTGAGGATGGGCCGGAGTTGTCATAAAGTGGTCGGCGATGGTGCATGTGCACCATCTCACGTGTGTGTATGTTCTGATTGTTTCCTGTATATTGAGGTGGTAGGTCAAACTCGAAGACGAATTCGAAGATTTTACTATACTACCTGAGTTTGTTTCCGTGTTATGTAAGTTTGTTAAACGGTAGATTTAAAATTCAAGTAGAATAGAAGTTTGAATAAAGTTGTGGAGTAGGGAAGAAGAAGGATTAGGGAAATGTGGGTTTGTCTCGTGATTTGCCCGATGTTTTGAGCATTGGACTCGGGTTTGATCTCGAGTAGATTTAGGTGGTTATAAGCTACATGTTTATAAACTTCAAATTTTAATTTTAAGTTTAAAATGGGTAGAATGTGTTTTGACTCGGGGTTAGGCCCGAGTGACCTTCGCGTAAAACCCGAAGCAACTGTTTAAAACAGTTTTCAGAATGTTTTAAAATCAAATCCTTTTGTAATTTGAAGTTAAATCTAGTTTAAACTTCTATATAAACTTACTTTATATATAATAACTATTTCTTAAACAATTGGTGTGTAAGTTTTTTAAAAGATGTTTAAATTAAATTTTGTTAAATGAAATTTTAAAGTGATTTTTATTTAAAAACATTAGTTAAAATGTAAATTAAGATTTTTATAAAGGTAAGTTTTAAAATACAACTTGAATTAGTTTTGAAACCTTTACTTGATAATGTTTTAAGTTTTTAGGAAGTTAAGCTTTGATAACTTTAAAATTTTCAAGTGAATAATTATTTATTTTAAAACTTAATTAATGATGTAATTAAGTAAAGATAAATTATTAGGTTAAAATGTTTTTAAGTGTTAATGTTAATAAAGGTATTAATATTATAATGTCTTGTCTTAAGATGATTAAAGGTTTAATACAATTAGATAAACTAAGTTAATTGTGGAATTTAAGTATAATTAATCAATTTGATTAATTAATTATAAAGGATTAATTAAGTAATTAATCAAGAGTAATTAATTGGTTTAATTAATAATTAATCAAGGGTTATTATTTAATTAATTAAAGGTTAATTAATTATAATTAAGGATTAATCAAAGTTGATTAAGGGTTAATCAAAAATAATTAAAAATTAATCAATATTAATTAAGGATTGGTTAATTAATAATTAAGGGTTAATTAATTTGTAATTAATTTTTGTTAACTAATAATTAAGTTTATTAATTAATAATTAAGAGATAACTAGTTAGTTAACGATTAATTAATTAATTATAAGATTTATTATGGATTGATAATTAATAATTAATGGATAATTAATCAGTTAATTAAAAGTTAATTAATTGATTATAAAGTAATTAAGGGTTGATTACTCTGTTTTGAAGGAGATCAATTAATAACTAAGGATTATTAATTTAAGAGTAATTAATCTATGCTTAAAGGTTAATTGATTGATTTATAAGGATAGTCAAGAAGTGATTGATTAATTAAGTGCTGTAATTACTTAATGATTGTTAAGCAGGATTAGGAGATTAAATCTTAAATAATTAGTTTGATCACACTAATGAAGGTAATTAGGGGATCATTAATTAACTTAATTAATTGGAATGATCAATCTTGCTTTTTAGTGATTGAATGATGATGGATGTCTTGAATCGGGAGATATCTCTGATATGAATTGTTTGCGGTATGATTATGTTGAATGGACGATGATAATGTGATTATCAATCTATTATGAATTGATATGTAAAGGTATTATCCGACAATTAAAGTTGAATTGTATTGAATTGGAGAACTTGGGTTTAGATGACATTGGATTCGAAGAGACCGGAGTCGGGTATTTAGTTAATACCCGAAGCCACTTCGATTCTTTATAAATTTGGATATGGAAGTCAATGTGCTGGTTTGGAATGATTTAAGTGTATTGGACCATTTAATCTAAGTTTTTGACACTTACAAATTGATGTGTGACATGAGTAATGTCTTTAACGACTTGTGAACTTGTAAATTGACATAAGTTACCCCGGGTTCATATCAGTTATATGCTTTTGTATTCATGTTAGATGGGTTTACTCACACTGGTTTCTAGCCTGACCCGGGTGTTACTTTGATGTAATGCTCGGGTCAGATCGAGTATTATAGATTTTCAGGTAAGGACGTTCGGGAGCTCAGGAGGCGAGCTGGATGGCAGGGATGTATAGAGAGTATCCACTGTGATATTGTTGTATCTGGACATGATTGTTTTGTCCAATGTTTATGTAACTTTGATGTATTTAAATGCAAATTAACAAATATAGTTTTCTTTGTATAACTGCTATTTTATTTGATATTATATTTGATCCGCTGCGAATGTGAGATTTTTTGTGACTTGCTCTATCTTCTTCTTCTTTCTCTTTTCTTCTTTTCTTAACTACCCGGAAATTTCGGGATCGAAATTTCTGGGTCGTTACAGCGGTTTTTCCCCGCTGGGTTCTTATTGGAATTCTGGAAATTTTGGCGCTGGTTTGGATGGATTTGAGACTGTGCAAATTTTGGGTTTTAAATTGGATTTAAATTCAATTTATATTCAAAAGGTGAGTGTTTAAACCCACTCACAACTTCTAAAATTTCTTATGTTTGTTAAATTAAATTATGTTGTGATTATTCATTTATTTATGAATTTTTAGTATATTTTTAATCATCATATCAGTTATTGCATTTATTTATATTAAATCGTTATTTATTTTATTATTGAATATAACTGCCAGTTAAATACCTATTATATATATTATCAGTTATCTATTGATATTAATTGATTGTTTTGGATGATGATTGTGATGGATGTGTGATTTGTTGATGGATGAATGGATGTCGCATTATATATTATTACAAACTGCAAGTTGTTATGCATTTTTATTTCATTCGGGATTGCGGTTTGAAATGATATATAACCATAATTTTATTTTAAATTACGGATTGAAATGATAAATATAAGTATCACTAGACCATAGGATAGAAATTATATACATGCACCGCGGTCTATATGTATAAAAATATTTTGAAATGATTTTCTATAGTTTTGGAAAGGAATATACGGTTTAATAAAATATTAATTTTTGATGTTACATAAATGTTACTTTATAAACACACACACACACATATATATATATATATAGTTAAATTCTTTAATTTAAGCTATGTATAAAATTGATTAATAGAAATGAGTTTAATAATGGAGTTTGTTTGTTTTATTTTATGTAGTTAAGTACCTATTTAAGATATTGTGTAAATAGAGTTTTAAATGACTTAAATGAAATTAAGTTGGAAGATAAATGTGGAATTGGTTTAAACTGAATTATTTAAGATTTTTACTTAAATAAATTTGTTTTGAAATTTAAATAAAAATGGTGATTTTTAAAGGGTATGATCTTAATAACTTGATTTTGGTTTAAAGGGTTTAAATGAATATCAAGTCAATTTAAATGAATATTATCAGGTTAATTAACTTGAAGGAACATCCGGTTCTTTGAAGTTAAAGGTTTTACTTAAGTGATATTTGATTTATTAAGTAAACATTTCAAATCTAAATAATAGAAATTGAATTTGATATATGTATGAAATTGTTAAAGAATTCTTTTGAAATGCTGGAATATTTAAAGCTTTGAAATATATGGAAATCAAAATGGTTATTTGGAGGTTCAATCGGTATTTGGAATTTATTTGTGAAGTTTAAGAATCTATATTCTTATATAAAGTAATTTAATATCTAAACCATTTAAGTATTAAAAGTTATGTTTCAAAGCTATAGGTTTCAAGGTATATAGGTTTGAAAGTGATATGACATGGAAAAAGATATATTTGAAATAAAAATGATATCATACTATTGGGTTTTTAAATAGAAATGATATTGTATTTATATGGTCTTGAAATGGATATTATATTCTGGTTTTAAAGTATAAACTATTTTGAAAAGACCGCGGTGTTATAATAACGTTTGGTTGTTAAAGAGACCGGGATCGGAAGTTGTCATACTCTCTTCAAACTCCAAAAACCACTTTAACAACCGTGTACATGGTGGAGATTGCAGAATGAAGTAGGATGGTGGCGGAGTTTCCTTTGAGGTAAATACATGGACACAACTCCCGTGAGTTGGCATAAGGTGGCTAAAATAGGAGCGATTCTCGGGCCAATGATGTAGCACCTTTGATCGGACACATCCCTTCGACATTATACTTTGACATTTGGATTGATTCGCTGGCCACTTTTGATTTTTTTATTTGGAGGTGTGGCTCGAGGTGGCGGTAGCTGCTGCTATGCATTACCACCAGATTGGATAGCAATTAGTATATCTACCCTGGCATTGCCTAGTTATGCCATGTCACCTACCCTAGCGCGCCTTATACAATTTTGTTTTGTACCATACATATGGAGTGCCCTCTGAGGAGGCCCAGTACAGGGGAGATTACGGTACTGTACAGACTATGGGAATATAAAAGTGTGTTAAGGTGGAAAATGTAAAGGCTTAACGCTATTTTCAGTATATTATACTTTACTTTTGACACTCTTATAATAGCGTATATTACTACATAGTAGATAGTTTAACGGATCCTTAGGAGACGTGAATCCCGAGCATCTCTTGAGTTACTGCACTCATGTTAGACACTGGATAGGAGATGTCAAATCCCATAAACATCTCTGAGGCCGTTTCACTCATATTTATTCTTGTGATTTAACTTACATAAGATCTTTTAGTTCTGATTCGAGTGTTTTGTCTTTTCAATTCGCTCCGGTCAGTCAGAGCATTTCAGGATTTGAAGATTTTATTTTGGAGGACGAAGACGAAGATTTGTAGTACTATTATCTACTCTATTATTCCACTACACCATTTTATTCCGCTGCATAATTACTATTCTGTGGTATGTGAACTCTGATGTGCACTGTATAAATATAATCAAATGTTTTATAAAACAGCTTCATGAACTGTCTATTTGATTATTATATTTTATCGTTCCACTGCAAGATTCTATTTTGTTTTTTCTCTACTTTTCTTATTTACCCCATAACAATCCGCCCTTTTGTATGGTTTAAGCCTGACGTGTGTGGTTTATCGTCGATTTAAATAATATAAAAAGGAGGGGCGTTACATAAAAGGCCTTTTGAATACAATTGAACTAGTTTCGAGGCTCAATTCTATCATTTTCATAGGTTACTATTTAAAGTCGAGTTGGTTTGAAATGACAATAATGCCCCGAAAAGCCCGTTTCGACTCCGGAATGAAAATGGGTCGACCCATATATCAAAATTGATGTTTTTAAATATTTAAACTTAATGGAATAGGTTTCAAGTCTTAATTCCATCGTATGAAGACGTTATGTAAAAAATCAAGTTATTTAAAGTTAATTTCAGTTGAATTTATTTTTAGGCGTTTCGATTTCATACGATCAAATGACAAGTCTGATCGTTACGAGACTTGATGTGACGCCCCACCTCTATACCCACGCTAGCCAAGAACACTATGGTGTAGTGCTGTCAACTAGCACGGAGAATAAGGCTGTTGAGGAGCGACCATCCATGTGATTGCTTATCACACGGTGGCTATAAATAATCTTCGGAAATAAACATAGAAATAAGCATAACACAAATCAGTCACAGACATCCATATCACAAAGGCGGAAGAAGATATGAATATATAACTAACACATGAAAGTGTACGTCAGAGTAGTGGTCAAAAAGATCCACAATAATACAAAAGAATAGCAACACGTGCTATACAAACGAATACAAATATGAGTCTATATCTCAAGTGTATACAACAAAAACTGCTAATCTAAATAGTTAGCCAAAAGTCAGAGTAGCAAATCCCGAGAAGAAGTCAAGCAGAAGCACCTGTAACATCTCGGTCCGACCCGAGTATTATTTAAGAAAATACTAAACGGATCAGTCTAGCTATAAATATCAGATGACATGGTATAAAATAAAAGATATGGCATAAACATAAAATATCCATACTGACATACTACTATAAGTATGCAAATGATGTTCAACAGAAGATCAATCAATAAGAGATAAATCAATATCACAAGAATCTTCTCAAAGATCCAAAGAGGGCATCATACCCTAAACTTGTACTCATAACAAGTCAATGACATAAATTCCAGAAATCAACACACGAAATCCAGAAATCACAGAAAAAGGGAAAGAGGCCTATCACATATAGGTCCGAAGACCATGGGGAGCTACCTCATATGGGTTAGTCGGAATCACCCAGATGAGGTCTAGGCTAACCAAAAAGAAAACAGCTATGTGTGAGTGGAATCACACAAATGGTGTCTAGCCTAACCTCGCAACAAAAAGGTATGTGTGAGTGGAATCACAAAAATGGTGTCTAGACTAACCTTGCGGACAAAGAGATATGTGTGAGTCGGAATCACGCCCATGAAGTCTAGTCTAACCTTGCAAACAAAAAGACATCACACAAATGCTAGTCTAAATCATAAAATGATCGTCATGATCAATGAGAAGTGTCAATTACACTAAGCTAGTAAATATAAAAGTTTATCTTCATGTCCCATAACCACTTGCTTAACTTAAATATTTATGAACAAACTGTAAATCTTCACTAGAAAATTTTCACAAGAGGTTCAATCGAACAAGTCCAAGAACTAACCGACGAAGTGAACGCAAGCGTTTCATACCACTGGTTTTATTAAGCCGTTTAATTAGATTTCTCATCTGAGTGAGGTAAAGGTTTGTATATACTAGTAGATTGGAAAACGGTTTAAGAAAAGAGCTTTCTTATTGAAAATAGAGTTGAAATCATTTTGTTGAAAGAGTTTTGATATTTACTACTAGTATTGAAACCTTCATATTTCTAAAGTTGTTATCCCGCCTTTTTAGCAAGGCCATGATACCATAAAATCGACCGAGAAGCCAAAGATAGTTTGTCTCGAAGAATGGTCAACTCGGCATCTCAACAAAGCAAGTTCTGTTGAATGTTTTTCAGATAAGATCCCCTACGGAGGGTGGGTCCAGGGGGTGTGGCAACCCCCCAAGCTGGGGGTGCGGGGGCAACACCCCCGCTACAGGGTTCGACCTAGTAAAGACCTAAAGGAGGATAGGATCGAGCGACTCAAGAAGCTCATGACTTATCATTATCACGGTTGAGCGACCTAAATAGAACGGCCTCAGGTTGACGGCCTAGCGATCTAATGTACAGCGACCTACGACCTAATGGGTTCAAGCAGGGTCAAGGTGGAACGACCCAACGGCACGCGACCTAAGGGGTTTATCACTCGAGCGACCTAACGGTTTAACCTTCAAGCGACCTAACAGCATATAAAGGTCAACCGACCTAGTGAAAGCAAACAAGTCATGCGACCTAACGAGTAGACGACCTAAGGTCTTAATGATCTAACGATTTAAGGGTCTAACGACCTAAAAGTATAAAGTCATGTGACCTATCGGTTTAAGAGGCGAGCGACCTAAGTGTTACGACCTAAGAGACGAACAACTTAGCGTGGAAGCGACCTAAAAGCCATAGGACCTAACGACCTAAGGTCATACGACCTAGCGACCTAATGGGGTTAACCATCCCAAACGTGGCCGACACGAATAAGGTCGTGATCGACCTAACTACTGTACGACCTAGCCATACTGAACGACCTAACACTGAGAGCCTTATCCTACAGAGGGAACGACCAACGAGTTACGACCCAACGACCTACGACCCAACACCCAACCGACCTAACACTGGACGACCTAAGGGCGAACGAAAATTTGCAGGCCGAGGGTTTCGAGGCAGTGCGACCTAGGTGTAGTTTTTCACTAAAAACACTAGAAATTGGAATTTTTTGCTAATCCAATCCAAACCAAATGCAAGTGTACATGCAAAAGTGATTGGGAATCATTCCCAACAGTCCAAGATAGTTATAGGCTAGAATTGTGAGATAAAAATCTCACCTTTGGGCCAAAAATGAATGAAAATGAAGCTTTGAAGCAAAGCAAGAATCAATCCACTTTAATCTCAACACAAAAGCTTTAATCCAATATCTTCTCTTTGAATTTGGAGTTGAAAGATGGATTTGAAGTAGAAACCTAGGTTAGGAGTTTTAGTATCCCTTTCCACTCACCATTAATGCTTGAGCTAGAGTTTGGTAGGAATTTATGAAGAGTGAGGAGAAGGAGAGAAGTGGGCTTGAGTTATAATGGGTAGACTAACCCAAAGTCCAAAGCGGGAAAAGTTAGTGAAATTTCACTAACTCCAAACCTATCAATGTTTATACTTAAAAAAATTGTAAACGGCATTTCAAACTCAATGGAAGTGGTCTCGAGTGCTAATTCGACCGTTTGCAAAAAGTAGCTTTTCGGACCAATATTCGAATAACGATAAAATATTTAAAAAAATATTTAAATATATAATCGATAAATATGAGGGTTGTTACAGACTCCCCTCCTTAAAGAAATTGCGTCCTCGCAATATATAAGATGGAAATAAATAATAACAACCATAAAAGCATATTGTCACAAAAGCAATTTGAAATAAGAAGTTCACCTCATTGAGCACTAGAAAGTAAGTCCGTAATTGTACGCTCGATGAATTCTCTTGATTCCCAAGAGCAATCTTTAGGGTTTGAGGACCATTGAACCTTCACAAGCGGAACATCTTCATTTCGAAGTCGTTTGACCTCCAAAGCAATAATTCGAATAGGTTGCTGCTCATAAGTTAAATTTGGCGAAACTTCAATTTCTTCCACAATACCAGGCTCAAGAATAGAATTGGATCTCGAAGGCATTTCCGTAATTGAGAAACGTGAAACACGTCATGCATGGCAGAAAACTAAGCCGGTAATGAAAGGCGATAAGCCATGGAACCAATACGTTCAGTGATAGGAAATGGCCCAACATATCGAGGCGCTAACTTTCCAGACCGACTGAAACGTAAAACACTTTTCATAGGTGAAACACGAATAAAAACAAGATCTCCAACAGAAAATTCTAATTTCCTTCTTCGATTATCGGCATAGGATTTTTGTCTACTCTGGGCGTCTTTCATCCTATGTCGAATAAGTTCAATCTTTTCTGTGGAATCACGAATAAAGTCTGGACCTAAAACCAGCCTCTCACCGGCTTTAACCAACAAGAAGGAGATCGACATGGCCTTCCGTAGAGTGCCTCGAAAGGTGCCATACCAATACTAGATTGGAAGCTATTATTATAGGAAAATTCAACAAGTGAAATATGATCTTCCCAACTTCCACCAAAATCAGGCACACAAGCTCGAAGAAGATCTTCAAGAGTTTGATTCACACGCTCAGTTTGTCCATCAGACTGGGGTGATAAGCGGTGCTTAAATTAAGCTTCGTTCCCAAAGCTTTTTGAAGACTCTTCCAAAATCCACTAGTAAACAATGGATAACGATCGCGAACAATAGAAGTAGGAACTCCATGCAATTTAACAAATTCTTTGATAAAACTTTGGCCAAAAGAGGAATGGTTCGGTTAGACCGAACGGGAATAAAATGGGCAGATTTAGTAAGTCTATCAACAATCACCGATAAGCTATCATGACCCGAATGATAACGGGGAAGGCCATTAATAAAATCCATGGAAATTTGGTCCCACTTCCACATTGGAATTTCTAAAGGTTGCAATAACCAACCAGGCCCTTGATGTTCGGCCTTAACAAGTTGGCATGTCAAGCAACACTTAATAAAGTTAGCGATGTCGGATTTCATTCCCTCCCAATAATAAACTCGCTTCATATCAGCGTACATTTTACTGCTAGCGGGATGAATGGTAAATTTAGAACGATGAGAATCTTCTAAAATATCATTATGAAGATTTCCAATATTTGATACGATAAGTCTACCAAATTTTCGAATGCCTCCACGAGAATCAATATCAAAGTCTTTCAAACCTTCAATATCAATTCTATCCTTAATATTTTGGCCAGAAGAACTAGTTCAGGATCTAGCCTTTGAGCTTCAAGAATACGGTCTAAGAGAGAAGGATGAGACTCATGGCAACATAAAACAAATGATGAGCATAAATCGGATACGCGCTCTCAAATCTCACAAGTGGATAAGATCTCGACATCGTTTTATTCGGATATCATCATAGAAACTACTGCTTGTTGCTTACGTCTAAGAGCATCGGCGGCACGATTACCCTTACCGGGGGTATAAAGAATATCAAGATCATAAGGAGCAAGGAACTCAAGCCAACGTTGTTGACGTAAATTAAGTTCCTTTTGAGAAAATAAATATTTCAAAGACTTATGGTCCATGTAAAGAATAAATTTCTGTCCCAATAGATAATGACGCCAAATTCGAAGGGCGAAAACAATAGTCGCGAGTTCTAAATCATGTGTGTCATATCTAGTCTCGTCCGGCTTCAATTGCCTAGAAGCATAAGCAATAACACGTTCTTTTTGCATAAGAACAACACCCAAACCAACTCGACTAGCATTGGTATAAACAACAAAATCTTGATTCCCTTCGGGAATAACGAGAATAGGAGCGTCAGAAAGGAGTTCTTCCAATTTCTGAAAAGAGGCTTCACATTTGTCCGACCAAATGTATTTAACTCCCTTCTTAGTCAAGCCAGTGAGAGGCACGGCACTCTTAAAAAAGTCTTTAATAAAACGACGGTAATAGCCCGCTAATCCGAGAAAGCTACGGATTTCATTCACACTCTCAGGTCTTTTCCAATCTTGAATCGCTTCAATCTTTGAAGGATCCACGAAAATTCCGGATTCGGAAATAATATGACCGAGAAACTTCACACGAGATTGCCAAAAGTGGCATTTATAAAATTTCGCCTTTAATTGATTACTCCTAAGAGTTTCCAATACAATCCGAAGATGTTTCTCATGTTCCTCCTCAGTTTTTGAATACACAAGAATATCATCAATGAATATGAGAACAAATCGATCGAGGAAATCTTTGAAAACTCGATTCATGAGGTCAACGAAATAAGCTGGAGCATTCGTTAACCCAAATGGCATAACAAGCCATTCATAAGATCCATATCGAGTACGGAATGATGTCAAAGGAATACTATCCTCAGCAATACGAAGCTGATGAATACCGGTAGCCAAGTCCAACTGTGAAAAGACCCTAGCTCCGCTAAGCCGATCAAACAGATCGTCAATCCGAGGTAAAGGATATTTATTTTTAATAGTCAGATCGTTAAGCTTGCGATAGTCAATGCAAAGGCTAAGCATACCGTCGGATTTCTTCATGAAAATAGCCGAAGCCCCCCAAGGCGAGGAGCTAAAGCGAATAAATTGCTTCGTCTCCAATTCAGATAATTGTTTGCGCATCTCCTCATTTTCCTTATTAGACATGCGATAAGGAGGTTGAGGTTTAGGGTAAGATTAATTCTGAACTCAATTGCTCGTTTAGGTGGTAAACCTAAAACGGGCTCAAATATGTCTGAAAATTCACGAACGACGTGAATTAGAGAAATGACATCTTCCTCATCATCATCATCATCATCATGAGGATTTAAAGAATATAAAGATGCAGTCAACATAGAATCCGAATCTTTAAGAATAACAGAAATCTGATTTACAAATTTCGGATGACGGAGATAAATAGTCCGCTCAGGACATAGGATATGAGCTTCATAACGATTAAGCCAATCCATTCCTAAAATCATTCCAAAGCCTAGGTAATGCATAACATGCAAATCGGCTAGGAATGGAAAATCACATAAAATAATCTCCATATTTTTACAAAGCAATCTAAGAGTTGCGGATCCACCAACATGATTCGCAATTCTCAAGGAAGTCATTAAAGCATCAACATTTAAAGAGAAAGTGTCGACAAGTTCCTTTGATATAAAAGAATGGGATGCACCCATATCAAAGAGAACTCTAATAGGTTGATCATGAAATAAAATAATACCATCAAGAATGGAATGAGAAAAACCTTGGCCATGAGATGTGTTGCTAGGGGCTTGAGCCACATTCAACTTTCCTTCCTTCTTGCCTTCACGTTTGAAGCATTGATGTATGCAATGATCCGGGCTCTTACAATAGCGACAAGATTTAGGGTTAGAGCACTTATTCACAAAATGATCCGCAGATCTACAGTTGAAGCATCTCGCACCACTAGGAGTAGGAGACTTTGTCGCAGGGGTTGCTTGCTTACCCTTTTTGTTGGGATAAGGGCCTTTGAATTTACTGGGCCTCTTTTTGTTGTTGAAGTTGGGTTTGGAAGCTACTACTTCAACATCACTTTCTTTATCAGTCTCTTCCAAACGAAAAGCGATATCTATAAGTTTGTCGAAAGGAACTTCTAACATTAGAAGTAATGGCTTCTTGGGGCTTTTGTTTAAGCCACAAACGAACCTCTGGTTCTTCTTCAATGGGGTATTGATGTATTCAACCCCATATTTGGAAAGTGACTCAAAGGCTGTGACGTATCAGTCACAGAGGACTCGCCTTGAACAAGGTCTATAAAGCGTCGAGCCAGAGTTACCTTCTCTGCTTTTGGTACAAATTTTAACTCGAAGCGTGTCCGGAATTGCTCCCAGGTAAGGTCCGCTTCGTTGACTTTAGAAATAAGAAGTTCATACTAGTCTAATGCTCTCTCTTGGAGCATACTGGAAGCCACCTGAACACGGTGAAGATCGACGAGATTCAGGCGAATGAAGATTCTATCGCAGGTCCTCAACCAAGTCTGGACCTCGATGATAGTTTCAGAACCTTTAAATGGCTTCCCACCTAGGTTGGTCTAATCATTGCACAAACGTGCAAACCCAGATTTAGGGTGAGTAGGTTCCGGATTAGAACCAGCTGCTTGAGCATTCGTGACAAGGTCAAGAAGTTGCTGGGTAGTCATAAAAACTCCATCTTGGGGTGGAACACTAGATGGTCCAGCTCTGGGACGACCAGGTTTAACCATTTCTCTTCCTTAAGAAAGAAAGAGGAGAAAGAAGAAGATTATTCACTAATGAATATCAAGCAATCTTGCTAGATAAAATAAGGAATCATAAAGGATATAGGATGAATCGGTATGACGACTCGAATTAATCCTAAGACATAACTCCTAAGGTGGACTTAGGATGATGATCCTTGTTAAGTTATTCTACATTGTTCCGAAGTTTGGCTCTGATACCAAGCTGTGACGCCCCACCTCTATACCCGCGCTAGCCAAGAACACCATGGTGTAGTGCTGTCAACTAGCACGGAGAATAAGGCTGTTAAGGAGCGACCATCCATGTGATTGCTTATCACACGGTGGCTATAAATAATCTTCGGAAACAAACATAGAAATAAGCATAACACAAATCAGTCACATAAATCCATATCACAAAGGCGGAAGAAGATATGAATATATAACTAACACATGAAAGTGTACATCAGAGTAGTGGTCAAAAAGATCCACAATAATACAAAAGAATAGAAACACGTGCAATACAAAAGAATACAACTATGAGTCTATATCTCAAGTGTATACAACAAAAACTGCTAATCTAAATAGTTAACTAAAAGTCAGAGTAGCAAATCCCGGGAAGAAGTCAAGAAGAAGCACCTGTAACATCTCGGTCTAACCCGAGTATTATTTAAGAAAATAATAAATGGATCAGTCTAGCTATAAATATCAGATGACATGGTATAAAATAAAAGATATGGCATTAACATAAAATATCCATACTGACATACTACTATAAGTATGCAAATGATGATCAACAGAAGATCAATCAATAAGAGATAAATCAATATCACAAGAATCTTCTCAAAGATCCAAAGAGGGAATCATACCCTAAACTTGTACTCATAACAAGTCAATGACATAAATTCCAGAAATCAACACAAGAAATCCAAAAATCACAGAAAAATGAAAAGATGCCTATCACATGACGGTCCGAAGACCATGGGGAGCTACCCCATATGGGTGAGTCGGAATCACCCAGATGAGGTCTAGGCTAACCAAAAAGCAAAAAGGTATGTGTGAGTGGAATCACACAAATGGTGTCTAGCCTAACCTCGCAACAAAAAGGTATGTGTGAGTGGAATCACATAAATGGTGTCTAGACTAACCCAAAGTCCAAAGCGGGAAAAGTTAGTGAAATTTCACTAACTCCAAACCTATCAATAATTATACTTAAAAATTTTGTAAACGGCATTTCGAACTCAACGGAAGTGGTATCGAGTCCTAATTCGACCGTTTGCAAAAAGTAGCTTTTCGGACCAATATTCGAATAACTATAAAATATTTAAACAAAATATTTAAATATATAATCGATAAATATGCGGGTTGTTACACTTGAAATCCTATAATAATTCACCGTTACGGATTCGATGAAACTGGTTTCATCGTAATCCGAGTCAGTGGTTAAAATGGCTATATTTCAGTTACTTAAATAAATTATTATTAAATTAATTAAATCATTTTTTAATTCAATTATTATTATTTCCAATTTCTATCACTTTGGGTTACATAGTAACCAATAAATCTCTTTAAATAAATATCTACATCAATTCATTTCTGAATATTTCACAAATCCACAATGTTTAATTCTCATTTCAATAAATTTAATAAATAAAATAGGAACTCCAAAATTTCATTTATTTGATTTTTAATCTTGTTGTTCAATAAATTTATCATCGTATGGGTATAATTTCCATTGGTATGCATCTTAGTGCATTAATGATTTCCAATTTCATCTTAATCCCAATTACGTAGTATTTAATTTCATTTACTACAGTAAATCCAATTATTATAGACTGAATTTCAGCAAATTAATTTGATTCAATTCCAAATCTTTTTTATTAAGTCCACTATTATTCTAAAAACCTAGTTAACCTTTCATTCTTTAATAAACTCAAATTTAACAACTTCTAAACATTGTATTGCATTTCTCATTAATGTAACTTTTTTTATATTCATTAAAAATTGATTTCTCATTTCGATATGATAGACTAAATAAACATGTAACGCATAATAGTTGTCACTATTTACTTTTAACTACATATTGTTTATAGACCAAAGTTACAATGACTTATCATAAAGCTAATTCCATTCAATTATCGTTAGCAAGTTATTACTTTAAATCAATACAAATTTACATTTATTTCCATCTATTCCATTTATAGCTAAGTATGACATTTGCATTACTTCATTTATTGGAATTACATTCAATTTGTCAATAATTATCTTTAGTTATCATTCTTTGTATTTTATTTTAGTATTTATTTCACTAATACATCACAAATTTATATTTCCTCCAAATTTAATTATCAAAATCTTATTAAAATTACCAATTTAGTTGTCAAAATTTACGGGTCGTTACACTCTCCCCCACTCAAAACTTTTCGTCTCCGAAAAGGAAAAAGGAGGGAAAGAAGGGATTAAGTAATCAATATATCTTATTCGAAAATATTAAATTTATAACCAGATAAATTCATAAAATTTAATAGTTCAAATAAAATATATCATGAATAAGTCCGAAATTCACGAAAAATTTCGGCAGAGTCTCCTTTGTACGGAGAGGCTCGGGAGAAAATATTATATCGAATATAACAATATATAACATATAATTTCCAAAATATTGTATCCTAATACCGGAAAAACAATATAATACCGCTAGAAAACCATTATCGGAAAACGTACTGTAATAATCCGTAAATTTTGGTAATTAAATATAGTTGATTTAATAAGATTATGTAATTAAAATATTAAAAGAAATAGAAATTGGTTATTTATGTGGATGTAATAACTAATTTGAATGGTAAAAAAAGGCAATTAAAGCTAAATTTTTGATAGATTGAAGGAGATTTATGAATGTGGTATAATATAATGAATGGAAATTGAGTAAGACCATGGTCCTGTAAGTAATTCTAATTTTGGTCTATAGGCAATAAACTTATAAACGTAGCTAAAAGTAAACAGTGACAATTATTATGTGTTACATGCTTATTTATTCTATTAAATTGAAATGAGAAGTCAATTTTTAATAAATAAAAACAAAGTTACGTTAGTGTGAAATGTAATACAATGTTTAGAAGTTGTTAAATTGGAGTATATTAAGGAATGAATGGTTAATTAGGTTTGTAGAGTAGTAATGGACTTAAAAAAAATGAATTTTATAATTTTTCCAATGTAGGTTTGGAATTTGTTTGTAATTTATTTTTCAAATGCAATAAATAAACAATTTTTGAAATTTTATATTTTGGTCAAAATTTGAATTTTCAGTTTTAAATTTTTAAAAAAAAAAATTGAATTTTTATATTTTAATCTTTTTCTTTTAGATGTATTTTATTTTAATATTTATCTTGCTTTTCGTTTCATGAAATTGTGATTTATACTTTTAGATTTGGATAACTTATAGCATTTTACACGCAGTAAATTTATGTGTTTTCATTATATATATATATATTTCTATATTTCGTATTTTATTTCCCTATGTTTGTTTCTTTAATTTTTATTTTATTTTTATATTATTTGTATAAACTTAGATTATATTTATTTGATTTATCAATTTTGATGGCAAGAAAACAAATTAATTAGGCGTATGTTACTTTACTTTAATTGGCATATGTTACATTTGTTTTATTTCCTGCCTCTTTATCTTCCTATCTTTTATTTCCTACCTCCTTCATTATTTTCTAGCCGTTTCCTCCTCATTTGTAGCCATGAATCACTCTACTCACAGCCTTGCATATCAAGTTGAAAATTCACGTACAAAAAAATTATTTCCCATCTCTCTTTTTTTATTTGTATTTAAAAATAAAATATATGATACGTTTCTTCCCCCTTAACTTATGCCTTTCCATTTCCCTAGTATTCATAACTCCTTAGCTGTTTTTTTTCTTATATAGCCGTGCATTTCCTTTTATCATTCACGTACAAAACTCCTCAAACATATCTCATTTTATTCCATTTCACATTTCATCTCTCGAAAGAAAGAATTTTTTTTAAATGCATCAAGTGATTATTGCCATTTTATTTTCCGAACCATTCAAAATCTTGTCTTTAATTGCATAGCCTCTTTATTACTTACATTAGCCGTTCATTACTTTAATCTAGCTATGAATTTCTCTTGCCTATCAGATATAAAAACTTCCCAAAAGCTTCTCATTATCATTTGGGTGAAAGAAATTTTTATTCAAGCTCTAGATCCATGGATTCTCTTCCTCTTATTTCTTTTTCTCTTTTTGTTTCTTCTTTGTTCTTCATGCTTATACTAAGCCTCTGGCCTCTAGCACACCTCTAACCATCATGACCAACCAATATAAGATGATGGTTGTTAACGTGAAAATCAGACGCTAACACCCCGATGCAAGTAATGTAAGTGTGAAAGCACCACCCGTTGACACGGGAATCAGAAAATAAGCAGAAAAAATACCAGAAAGACAAGGAAAGGCACATTTTTTATGCTGGTTCGGCTTATGATCAAGCCTACGTCCACTTAATATCTCTTTATTGCTGAATCAAGTATAATTGATACAACTTCTTTCGATTACAATACACTTTAGATAGATCAAACTTTGTTGTAGAATAATCTTTTGAATCCATGCTGAATGATGTAGATTATCTCTTCGAGTTTGTCGTAATGTCCTTGATGCTTGGAATGCTTGAAGTGTTGTTTGAGTCGAGCACACAGCAGAGTATCGACGCTTCGAGAGTGAGCCAAAAGATCCCCCTCATGTTGTAGCCCATGTTGTATTTATAGGGGATTTCCTATGTGAGGCTTAGGTCGCGCACGACCTAAGATAGGTCGTAGGTCGCTTGCGAGTTAAAGTGGAGCGAGCTACGACTTAACCGGTCCTTCCATGGTCATCTGAACTAGCTGATAGGCCATAGCGACTTAGGAGGAAGCGACATCATTTATTTGCCAAGTACTAGATCGTGAACGACCTAATGCAGGTCGTAGGTCGGCGGCGACCTAAAGGAGTAGTCAGTAACCATACAATGCCGAGACAATCAATCTAGCGACCTAAGCTAAGTCGTTAAACTGTAATGTCACTTAACTTGTTAGGTCGTGAGTCGCCCTATTCCTTAGGTCGTTAAGTCGCTGTACCTCGTAGGTCGGGCACATAGTTGAGTCGTCCCCCTTCTTAGGTCGCTGAACTCACTAGGTCGCAAACCCCCCTTTACGTAATTAGGTCGTTGAGCAGTTAGGTCGCTTTGTACTTGAGTCGTTAAGTCGGCAGTCTCTTAAGTCGTTTTCCTATTGGGTCGCTGGCCACCTTAAGTTGTCCACCCCTCTTAAGTCGTTAAGCCCTTAAGTCGTCCAACCCTGATAAGTCGTTAAGTTCTTAATTCGTCCAACCCTGTTAAGTCGTTAAGTTCTTAAGTCGCCCAACCCTGTGAGTCGTTGCTTCACTTCAGGAGTTAAGTCGCTTAGCCTGCTTCATATGTTAAGTCGCTAACTCCTCTGTTCACTGAGTCGCTGAACATTGAAGTTAACATTTGCCCCTCGAAGTACATGCCTAGGTCGTAGGTCGTGTGCTTCGATCTAGTTTCTAAGCAGTGGGCGACTCAAGAAGCTTGGTAACTCGCGCGTCCATCCATCTTCTCTTCTACTTCCAATATTAGTCGTTAAGTCGCTTCTTCCTCTTTACTTCATTGCTTATCATTCTGTCGCCATTGTTGCATCCGAGCTCAAAAGTTAACACAAAGTCCTCCTATTTGCATCCTCGACCGCTATTTCAACATTAGGCTTAGGTAATTCCGATCATCTTTCCATTATGTTTTCCACCAACCCCTCCATAACCACTTCAGTACAGTTTTTGTTCCCATGCTGCAAGATAACACCCTGATTCGTCCTCTGACTACCGTCGACTGTTGTCAATTGCCTTAAAAAATGAATCGGCTTAGGATTTTATGGAGTTATTTGGCAAGTGTTTGAATTCGTGTTGTTATCAGTTGTTTCTGGAAATTTGGAGAAGGTGATGGGATCTTAGATGTTTTGAGGAGACAAAGAAACACTTGGTTAACGGGTTAGTGTATTTTGGGTTTAGACATGGTGCTTCAAACGATACAATGGTAGGTAGATACGTGGCAATGTGTAATTGGTGAGTAGTAGGGCTTATTGGTTTCAACGAGAGTTAGCCTTGGATCGCCGCATCATCCAGAAACGGCTTAAGGAACCCAGGAGACTCAAAGATCCCCGCGACTTAGCAGATTTGGCCGATCTGACAATTTTTGCGACATAACCTCTAGGTCGTATGAGCGACATAGCCTCTAGGTCCTTAACGCGACTTTTCCTTTGGGTCGTCAACGACTTAAACTTTAGGTCATGGACGACTTAATCTTTCGGTCGTGGACGACTTTAACCTTTAGGTCGTGGACGACTTTAACCTTTAGGTCGTGGACGACTCAGCACTTGGACAATTTTTCACTGTCGAACTTTTTCCCTTAGCCTAAGCCAATTTCATCTCATCCTGTTAGGTCGTGAACGACTTAGGACTTAGAGAACTTTTGGACTGCGACTACATGGCTTGAACAAAACTTGAAAACTTCGAGACGTTGATAGAACTCGATTGTACTCCCAACTCGAACTTTGAACTGTCGAAATAACTTGGATGACTTTGCTATGCTTTCTTAACAGATTATACCAAATTTGATGCTAATAACCTGTTAAATACAATATTTGCAGAAAACTAGGGCGAATATACTGCCACTGATTGCCCACATCGAATGACAGATTAGTCGACAATGGATAATTAACTTAAAGAAATTGTATGAAAGCTTAAAGAAATTGTATGAAATGCTGTGAATCAACAAACTCAAGTGAAGCATTAAAACAATGTTAATCAACTAAAGTCGATTTGCTTGCGTTAATATTGCACTTTTATTTGGACTTAAAGCGACAAGTCTTGAAATATTGTAATTGACACATGTTTGATTTCAATTATATTTGCTTGCTGCTCTGTTAGCTTTGCACAGCACTTCACAAATTTAGGAAACGTGATAGCTCAAGCTGGAGAGACCTTTCCGACAGCTATTCCCGTAGTGAATCCTCCAGAATGAATTCCAACTACATTAACCCAGAGAGCATTTAACCAGTCACGCATTCAATTTGGCTTTGCTGAGAGTGATGCTCTACTTCCCGGGCCGAACGATACTACCGATAATCCACCTTATGGTTTTGTAGCAGTCAATCGCCAGGTGTGCCTAAGTGGAGCAATTCCTCCTTTTAACGACTTTTTTCGAATGCTTCTCCTTCGGTTGACCATTTCTCCACTTCAACTACATCCTAACGGCTATGCTATCCTGATGGGGTTATGTGTTTTATTTAGGAGAACTCTTGATCGTTTGCCGAGCTTTGAAGAAATTTGCTACTTATGCTCATTTGCAAAGAATAAAGATCATCCCTCCATTACTGTTGTAAGAAGCGCTAGGAATCGTAAACTCATTACCGATCTTTCTGAAAGCGCACATGGCTTCTTGAACCAGTTTTTCTTTGTTCGCTGCCCCCAGGGTTTTATGCTATATGGAGAGTATGAAGTAAGATTACCTGCTTCTTATTTTTTCATTCTTGAGCTTTTCGAGATCTGAGTTGCTAAGTGCTCATTTTACTCTTTCCTTTTTCAGCACTTCCTCCCCCCTCTAGAGATCCAGGCCACAAGCAAATTTTTGAAAGACTGAGTGTCGTGGCTGCTGAGGAAACGAGCATAAAATTTCTGTTGAAGGATGAGTTTCTACATCAGTTTGGACTTCTACATTCTTCACGCGCTACACAACCTCACGAAGTCCCTGATTCACCAACTAAAGCATTAGATGCCCCAGTTTCTACTGATGAACCCGTACCAAAGGAACTTTCAGCTGAGGCTTCTTTGGTAAAATGTTCTACTCCAAGTGTCATTACGGGACCACCTTGCAAACTTGCTCTTGCCCCTGTTATCGAAGAAGAAGAAGATCTTCAACAAACCAGGAAGACTACTGATGATGGGGTTAAGGTGAAGTGCCGTGTTGAAAACAATGGTAATGACACGGTCGAAGCGTTGAGTGACTTTATGGTTACGTCTTAAGAACTCTTTAAAGATGACCTGTCCGCTGCTAAAATTGTATCTCCAGTGGTTGAAGCGACATCTGCTCTTCAACAGACTCCTCCAGATCAAGAATCAACATTAGCTGTAAAACCTGTCACCACCCCCCAACTGAGGAGCGGTTCGTAGTTCGGCGCGTGTAGTTTGCACACACCACACACACTTAGGATTTATTGGCGCTAATATGCACTTAACTCCTTTCACTTTGAAGATTCTCAAGTTATGCTTTTTTTTTCCAATTTCAGGTTGTTCAATGGGGCGAAGTGGCTCGTATTATGATGTCTTTAAGCAGTATGGTAGACGTGGTCAATATGATTACAGGTGCTATCTTCCCGCTTACAGGGAAACCAACGAGGAGAGGGCTGCTTGGAAAGCTCAGGAGAGAAGAGCATACGAAGAATGGTACGGGAGAGGGGAAGAACGTCGTGACTCTTCCCATAGAGAGGATGATTCACTTAAACGGAAATCCCACGACGATAAAGGGAAAAGCCACGCTGTCGAAGGTTCGAGCAAACGGACCAAGCATGATGAAAAGTCATCATCTGACATTCCTAAAGAGCCCATTGCTTCGGTGCCTCCTCAATCTCCTGCTCTCGCTCGTATCGATATTTAGACGATCATTGCAAGGCCCTCATATCAGGTCAGACCAGGCCCATCTACTCTTCAAAGTCGATTTCCAAACTGGTGCTTGAAGGGAGTTCGCTTTGATCTTGATCTGGTTCCAATCGACAAGCCAGCCATGTTGCGAAATCTTGACGCTGTCAAGCTTGATATTGAGAGAATGTCGAATTGGCAGAAACTCGTCGACGAACTTCAGAGAGTGAACCGTGCGAACCTTGAGGCTATGTTGACCATGGAGAATGATAAATCCGAATGGCAATAGACTCTTGATCAACATGACGCAGAGATGAGGAGCATCACCACTTATAATGAAAAGCTTGAAGCGGAAGTTGGAAAGCATAAAGAGGAGCTTGCTACGTCCTCCACTTCCTATTCTCAAAGGGAAAGTGTGCTTCTGCAACAAGTGCGGGATGCTCATGCTAGCCAACGAGAGGCCGAAGATAAACTCATGCGGTAGGAAAAGATTATAGAAGATTATCGCGCTGAAGTTGTACAGTTGCGACAACAGACCAGCTCCCAGAACCTCGAAATTGAGACGTTAAAAACTCGACTTGCTACAGTTGGGAAAGAGCGCGATGAGGCTGTTGCCGGTAAAATTGCAGCTGAAGAAGCTCATGAAGCCACCAAAGCCGATGTCAGTTCGACATTATTCGACTTCTACTTACAAAGTGTCCTAGGGCGTGGCAGTCTAGCATTTTTGGGCCCCAAATATGAAATCATTCTGGCTGAAGTATGGGAAGCTGCGCTTGACATGCTTAAAGATGCTGGGTATGCCGAAGAAGAACTCGAGGCACACTATCTGGATGACGGAGCTCGTGCAGCCCACGCCAGAGGAAGAGAACAACTCGCTAGAGAGCGTGCTTGGACGATGGGAGAGGAGCATCAAGAGAATGGAGCACCATCAACTGCCCCTGTTCCTCCTTCAATTTCGGCCGATGTTGACATCACAGGCTCCGGTTCTCATTCTCCGTCCCCTGCTAAAGTTGTAATTGAGATTACAAGAGCGCAGGGTGGAGATGAAGGTGAAGAGAGCACCAAAGCACAAGCTTGTGAAGTTGACATTAGGAAGACGACTTCTCCGGGTAACTCTACTGTTAATCTTGCCCAAGTGGACTGCTTGTTTACTTCGACCGAGTTTAATGAGCTTCTCGATTATTTTTTAAATCTCAATGAGCCTTTATCCCCTCTCTTTACTGATTATAATCTCTTTTCTTCTGTAGAGAAAGTGCCTAGTATTATAAAAACTTCTCCTCCTCAAGCTGTTCCTCCTCCAACCTTTCAAATTACTCCTACTTCGCAGCCGGGATCGCAGGAAGAATTAATGGGAGCCCTTCAAGACTTGGACGATCCAGCCGCTTCGCAGGAGCAGAAGGCCGGAGGACTTGAAGGAAGCGACGTATCTCCAGAGAGAACCCTTTCTGATGACATGAAATTGTCTGCTCTTGTCACTCCGGGGAGCGAGTCTTCTTCAAGAAGGAGGAGGAAGCGTACAACTTCAAAGAAGAAAGGGAGAAGCATTTCTTCTACTGAAAAGGAAATGGAGGTTGATCCAGCATTAGCTCTCTCTCCTTCTCCCCCAACTCTCTCGAGTCGGCTTGAAAAATTGCCTATTAAACCAGGTGAAGGCTCTAAAGGTGGCGGGAGAAAGAAGTGATGAGCCCCGCTTTCCCTACTTTGCTTTACTTTTTGCTTTTTTGCATGTACTGGACGGAGATTGTGCGGGTACCGGCCCCCGCTTTCCTTTATCCTGAACCATGTACCTGTACAAAAATTTCGTAATATTGAATTAAATGTTCCTTTTGTCTATACAAACTTCTATCTGTATTCGAGAATACATTTATTCTTGATTTTATACAAGTTCTTCGTTTCCTTTGTGTGATATTGCAATGAGCCCATGGTATGTTGTTTGAGCATTGTTTCCATTCTTGTACTTATAGTATGCTGCCCCCATACCATGGTTTATTGCAATCTCTTTCACATTGGCGAAGTTTTTTAGAGAACAATTCCTCTATTTCGAGAAGACTTATACTCTTTCTTTAGAGAACAACTTTTCCATTTGAAGGAGGCTTGCATCTATACTTTATAGGATAATATTTCCATTTTAAGGAAATATTTTCCGTATTTAATAGGATGTGCCTCATTTTGGAGGAGTTTTTTTTTTTCACACTTCGTTTTTTTCGAGAGATGGTCTTTTATTTTGAGTGAATTTTCTTTCGCAGTAAAGTGGGCTTTGACTTGCTTGTGCCTCTGGTAAGAGGTCTTTTGGTGTGATTGTGCCTCTGGGAAGGGGGCTTCTTATTTGATTGTGCCTCTAGGAAGAGGGCCTTTTGTTTCTGCCTCTTGGGAGAGGCTTTTATCTTTTCCCTGTTCGCTGGGAAGCGGGCCTCCAAAGAGGGCTTTTCACATTTCGACTCGTGTGAAGTATTATTTCAGATCACGGTGAAATGTGTGCCTCTGAGTAGGGCCTTTACCTGGAAGTTTGGATTTTCTTTTTCTTAGTTGGATGGATTCACGGGACGGACACAAGTGTCCTGTGCCACCGATCAGTCCGCAACTTTATGTCGAGAAAGAACTCTCTTTTTCTAGCGCGGCCCGCTTGAGGTCTTTTGACATTTCAACTATGGTGAAATGGGCCTCCGAAGAGGGCTTTTCACATCTCAACACTTGTGAAGTTTTATTTCAGATCCCGGTGAGATGTGTGCCTCCGAGGATGCCTGAAAGTTTCTTCCTCATTGTTGGTTGGATTCACGGGGCGAGCGCAAATTACTTGGACGTTTGTTTACGTAGATTGTCTCAACTAGTGAACGAGCGCCTTGCCTTCCACTTGGGATGGTGCCTCTGGTCGTTTCATGGACTCATGGGGCGGACGCAAGTTACATGGACGCTTGTCTACGCAAATAGTCTCAACTAGTAAACAAGCGCTTTGCCTTCCTGTTGGGAAGGTGCTTCCGATCATTCAATACCATGTTGAGAAAGTCTTATGGCGTGCCCCGTTTGAGGTCTTTATCCTCGGAAGAGTTGTGCCTCCGAAGAGGGCTTTTGCCTCCGAAGAGGTCTTTTGCTGTTTGATGCTCGCCCGCTCATGTCTCTTTGCCATCTATTCGTATCGGCGATCCCTGTTATCTTTTTCGAATGCCCTTCCCTTTTAGTTGCCAGCAATTTCCCTTATCGAAAGAAATGTATTCCATAGTTAAGCGAGTTGGTGGTGGTAGACACTGGCTATTTAACTGGATGCTCGTTTGTACAAATAATCACAGTTAGTTAGCAATGGCCTACTTCCACCCGAATCACTAACTTTTGTTCGAATCCCTTCTTTCATAGGATTTGAGTATGGAAATTTTGGATGGTCTAGCGTTTGCTTGCTGGGTAGTGTCGGAGATCACTTGGTCTTATGATGGGTAAGCTTTGTTTTTAAGGCCTGCATTATTAAATCGGCATTTTAGCAATAAAATTAATGTATTTTAAATGTCAAAATAAAACAAAGCAGTTTATAACAGTAAAGAACACAAGATTTATAGTGGTTCGGCCAAGAACTGGGCCTACATCCACTTTATAGCTCTTATTATTCACTTGTACTGACTTTACAATGACTTTCATTACAAGAATCATACATTCATCATTCTTTTACAATATTTCATTAAAGCCTTTAAGTAAAATATGGGCGCAAATGATTGCTGTTCCAAGCTCTTGGAATTAGGTCTCCTTCGACGGTTACAAGTTTGAATGTGCCATCAGGAAGTTTTTGGCCTATAACATACGGCCCTTCCCAGTTTGGTCCAAGCACGCCTGTAGGTGTCATAAATCTTTCTAAGATTAGGTCTCCCACTTCAAAGTTGCGCCGCCGAACTTTGGAATTGAAGTGCCTGGCTATTCTTTGCTGGTGAGCTGCAGTTCTGAGTTCAGTCTCTTCACTTTTCTCATCAAGGAAGTCAAGGGCTTCAAGCTGCAGCTTTTCATTTTCGGCTTGATTGAAATGGATTCTTCTATGTGAAGGGACCTCTATTTCTACCGGAATCATTGCCTCTGAGCCATATGCCAATGAAAACGGAGTGTCCCCCGTCGCAGTTTTAAGTGTAGTTCTATATGCCCATAGTGCTAGTGGAAGTTTATCGACCCAACCACCTTTTGCTTTTTCCAGCTGTTTTTTGATGGTTGATTTGATTATTTTGTTTACTGCTTCCACTTGCCCGTTTTCCTGCGGATGAGCCACTGCTGAGAAACTTTTCTGGATCTTGAACCTTTTGCAAAAATCTTGGAACTCTTCACTTTCAAATTGGGTTCCATTGTCTGTGATTATCTTTTGAGGCACTCCATACCTTCAAATGATATTCTTAGCCACAATGTTTATCATTTTCTTTGAGGTAATAGTAGCTAAGGGTTCAGATTCAGCCCATTTAGTAAAATAATCCACAGCAACAATAGCATATCTGATTCTGGATTTCGCAGTTGGCAAAGGCCCGATGAGATCCATTCCCCAGATAGCAAATGGCTACGGACTGACCATCTGTGTTATTTCAGTGGAAGGTGCTCTTGGGATTTTAGCAAATCTCTGGCATTTTTCGCATTTTCGATAGTAGTCTGCAGCATCTTGGTTAATATTCGGCCAAAAGTATCCATAACGGAGAATTTTCTTGGCTAAAGTTTGACCACATGTATGATCTCCACATTCCCTCCATGTACCTCAGCAAGAATCGTCTTAGCTTCTTCTTCAGTCACACATCGGAGTAATGGCATCCACAATCCTCGTCGGAATAATCGGCCATCTTGAATTACATACCTTGAAGCCTTTCTTAACAGTTTTTGACGTTCTTTTGAACTTTCTGGTGCAGATCCATTGAGCAGATAATCCTTTATCGCAGTCATCCATGATTCTTGTTCTTGAGATATGGTCATGATCCAGTCTATATCCATTTCATCAATGCTTGGAGTTGATAAGACCTCTACAGGAACTAATCCTAATAATTGAGCTTCACCAGTAATTGCATACTTCGCGAGGGAATCTGCCTTCATGTTTTCTTCCCGAGGTATATGGTTTACTATATAATGGTCTAGGTCCTCGAGAAGCTCCCAGCCTCTTGACAAGTAGGCGGGCAGATTTCCCCCTTTGGTTTGAAACTCTTTCTTGACTTGACACACGATAAGCTGTGAATCACCGAAGATCTGCAATGTCCTGACGTTCAATTCTTTAGCGATTCTCAAACCGGCAATAAGAGCTTCATACTCTGCTTCATTGTTTGTCGAAGGGAATTCCAATCTTAAAGCATAACATAGTGACCGTCCTTCAGGGGTTTCAAGCACAACCCCGGCCCTATAAGAGTAATCATTTCTTGCACCATCGACATACAATTTCCACCGGATTGAAGGATTATCGGTCACTACTTCCTCACTATCACCTTTATCAGTACATTCTGTGGTGAAGTCTGCCAAAGCTTGTCCATTGATTGCTCTCCGGGGATGATAAGTAATGTCATATTGGCTAAGTTCAATATTCCATTTTAAAAGACGACCCGAAGTCTCAGGACGAAATAGGACTTGCTTCAAGGGCTGATCGGTGAGGACTTTGATGGGATGAGCTTGGAAATATGGCCTCAACTTTCTTGATGCAATCAGTGGACAATAGGTGAGCTTTTCCAACTTCGAATAATTCAATTCTGCCCCAGTGAATCTCTTGCTGATGTAATACACCGGGCGCGGAATTTTTGCATGCTCCCGTACCAAAGCTGCGCTGAGGGCATGAGACGAGATAGCCAAATACACAAAAAGATCCTCACCATTGTCAGGCTTAGAAAGTATAGGAGGCGTTTCCATATGACAAATCATCTCATGGAAGGCTCTTTGGCACTCAGGAGTCCAGTCAAAGTTTTTTCTTCCTTTCTTTAGAGCATCGAAGAATGGAATACATTTATCAGTAGCTTTGGAAATGAACCAACTCAAGGCAGCAACTTTTCCACTGAGACTTTGCAATTCCTTCTTCATTCTAGGAGCTTTGACTTCTCTTAAGGCAGTTATCTGAGCAGGATTAGTTTCAATGCCCCTTGCACTCACAAAGAAACCCAGAAACTTTCCAGATTCTACTCCAAATGAACACTTCGAAGGATTCAGCTTCATACCGTACTTTCGGAGGATTGAGAACATCTCTGCCAAGTGATCCATGTGATCCACTTCTTTCTTTCACTTTACAAGCATATCATCGACATACACTTCCATAGTCTTGCCAATCTGCGGTTTAAACATGGCATTAACAAGTCTCTGATAAGTGGCCCCTGCATTCTTAAGTCCGAAAGGCATGACTCTGTAGCAATAGAGACCAACATCAGTGATAAAGCTCGTGTCCTCCTGGTCTGGCTCATGCATCATGATTTGGTTATATCCGGAGTAGGCATCCATAAAAGATAGCAATTCATGCCCCGCCGTTCCATCCACCAACTGGTCAATCCTGGGTAATGGGAAGCAGTCTTTAGGGCAGGCTTTGTATAGATCTGAAAAGTCAATCCACACTCTCCATTTCCCATTAGCATTTTTAACCCGTACTGGATTTGAAACCCAATTCGAATAAATAGATTCCCTGATAAAACCATTCTCCATGAGCCGATCGACCTCTTCTTTCAATGCTGCTGACCTTTCAGGACCTTGAGTTCTTCTTTTCTGCTTTACTGGTGTAAACTTTGGATCAATATTCAAGGTATGCACCGCAACTTCTGGAGATATTCCACATATATCAGCATGTGTCCAGGCGAATACATCCAGATTTGCTTTCAAAAATGATATCAAAACATTTTGAACCGTTGCATTGAGATGCGAACCCACATTCAACACTTTATTCGGGTCTTTCGGGTCAACAGGTATTGGGATTGTCACTTCCACTGGTACCACTCTATTTTCCCCTGCACTGGCTTTTCTTGGATTCATCTCTCTTTGTGCACTGCTATGTTCGCCTGTGCAGGGTCCGCCCTGTAATTGCTACAAGGTTGATTCTTTGATGCAGATTGGGGCTGCCGCATCTTTCCCCATCTCTCTCTTCCTCGACTCACGGAACTCCGTAAGATACATTCTCGTCCACCATTCTGATCCCCTTTTACCACATCGACTCCATTATCTGTAGGGAATTTCATGGTCAGACACCATGGGGCAAGAATTTCTTTAAATGCCGCTAGAGTTGGTCGGCCTAGGAAGGCATTGTAGGCAGAAAATTCTTCAACAATAACAAAGGCCTGTTTTCGAGTCACTTTTCTCTGCACCTCTCCAAGCTCTACGAATAAATCAATAGTCCCAATTGGCTGTTTTGGCTCACCAGTAAAACCAGCAATTTTTAGTGATGAAGCTTGAACATCAGCCATAGGAATCTTCATTTGATCAGAAGTCTTCTTGAAGAGAATGTTGCACGAAGCGCCACAATCAACCAGAACTCTTTTCATAGTAGCTGGGTCAATGCTAGCGGAGATGACAAAAGGATCAATGGTAGGAGCTTCAACACCCATTGAATCCCTAGTAGTGAATATGATGTCGTCATTAAAAGTTTTCTGCTGCTTCAAGGGTGTAGCATCTTCTAACACAAAAACACTCTCATCTGCCCATGCATACTTCAAAGCACGGGCGTATCTTTCCATCTCGCCCCAACTCCTGCCAGCTGGGTGAGGGCCTCCATTAACCACATTTATAACAGGCCTCTCTGATTCACGAGTTGCCGCCTTCTCACTTGAGCCAGGACAATGAGCAGGATCCTGTTGTCCTTGAGTTGATGAGGTTGAGCCATTCTTGTTCCTTCTTACATACTGTTGGAGCTTGTTTTGCTTCAATAGTTCCTCAATTACCTCCTTTAAGTGACGGCACTCGTTAGTATCATGCCCAGGCTGGTAATGGAACTGGCAAAACCTTCCATTCTTCTCAGCTTTCTTATTAACTCTTTACTTAGCTGGTTCGGGGAATTCGACCGTGTCCTTGTTTGCAAAGTAGATGTTCTCTAGGGTATCAGTTAGAGGGGTGAAGTTGAAGGGATGACCCTTCTTTGCATCTTCCTGCCTCTTCCGACCATAGTTCCCCCTCTTCTTATTGCCAGATTCCTTCTTATTCGGAGCCGCATTACTATTTCCGGCCCCTGTCGATACCACCTTAGCCGGTGCTACGAGGCTTTCCAGACGCATGAATTCATCGGCTTTTTTATAAAACTTTTCAAGTGAATTTGGTTCTTTCATTTTCAACCACTTTCCAAATTCACTTGATTTATCAATCGCCCTCATCAATTATGTCAAAATCATGCGTGGCTCTGCATTATCCACCTCGGCCAAAGCTATATTGAAGCGATTCAAGAAAGCTATAATGGATTCTCCAGGATTCTGCTCTAAGCTGGATAACGACATTATATCCTTTGCCTTTGACGCATACAGTCGAAACTGTTCCTTGAACTTCCGAGTCAAATCAAAAAATTGATCTATCGACTGGATCGGCAACTTTGTGAACCAAATTAAAGCAACTCCTTCCAAGTATACCGGAAAATACCGGCACTTGATTTCATCAGAGGCTCTGGCACCCGTCATGTGCCAATCATACTCGTACAGAAACTCATTAGGATCGCTCGTTCCCTTGTAAGCTGGAATAGTTGGAGGGACAAACTTCCTTGGGAATTCTGCTTTCAAGATCTTTTCAGTGAATGGAGTTTTCCTCAATGCGAAACCCCACTCTTTCTCATCTTCGTCTCTCTGTATACTTTACTTCATAATCTGCCGAACCATGCCTGAGAAATATTCTTCGTCATTTTGAGGCTCAACGGGACAAACATCAGCCATTCTCTCCGAATTCTGCCTTGACAATCGTTCACGGAGGGTTGGTTGCGGCCCCGATCCTCTGGCTTGGATAGATGTCCTTTCCACTTGGTTAGCTGGCCTTGGAGGGATATTCCTTCCTTCCACATTTTGCAATTCATCGACAAGGTTTCCCTCCTTAGCTGCCGACTGACGGTTTGCCTCAAATAAAGCATTCAACCTTTCCATCATTAGGTTATTCTGAGCTTCCATTTGTCGATGTAGCCCGGATGCAACGGCATCTAGCTCTGCTCGTGTAACTCCGACGGTTGGAGTTGTTTGACTTAAAGGAGGAGAGGTTTCAGTAGTCTCGCAAACATTGTCTGATCTATCAGACTTGCGCTTCCTTCCTGGAGTCATTATTTCTGATAAACTTTTGGTTTTCAGAGAAATCCTTTCTACAAACTTCTGCGAAGCTATGATAACAGTGACCTGAGTTCAATTCTCAGTGAAAGCACCAAAAATGTTAACGTGAAAATCAGACGCTAACACCCCGATGCAAGTAATGTAAGTGTGAAAGTACCACCCGTTGACACGGGAATCAGAAAATAAGCAGAAAAAATACCAGAAAGACAAGGAAAGGCACAGTTTTTATAGTGGTTCGGCTTATGGCCAAGCCTACGTCCACTTTATATCTCTTTATTGCTGAATCAAGTATAACTGATACAACTTCCATCGATTACAATACACTTTAGACTAATAGATAAAACTTTGTTGTAGAATAATCTTTTGAATCCATGTTGAATAATGTAGATTATCTCTTCGAGTTTGTCGTAATGTCCTTGATGCTTGGAATGCTTGAAGTGTTGTTTGAGTCGAGCACACAGCAGAGTATCGGCACTTCGAGAGTGAGCCAAAA
This sequence comes from Allium cepa, assembly GCA_030765085.1. Lineage (NCBI taxonomy): Eukaryota > Viridiplantae > Streptophyta > Magnoliopsida > Asparagales > Amaryllidaceae > Allium > Allium cepa. The sequence goes on along the minus strand of CM060937.1, from coordinate 788,890,218 downwards.
GATCCCCCTCATGTTGTAGCCCATGCTGTATTTATAGGGGATTTCCTAGGTGAGGCTTAGGTCGAGCACGACCTAAGATAGGTCGCAGGTCACTTGCGAGTTAAAGTGGAGCGAGCTACGACTTAACCGGTCCTTCCGTGGTCATCTGGACTAGCTGATAGGCCGTAGTGACTTAGGAGGAAGTGGCATCATTTATTTGCCAAGTACTAGATCGTGAACGACCTTATGCAGCTCGTAGGTCGGCGTCGACCTAAAGGAGTAGTCAGTAACCATACAATGCCAAGACAATCAATCTAGCGACCTAAGCTAAGTCGTTAAACTGTAATGTCACTTAACTTGTTAGGTCGTGAGTCGCCCTATTCCTTAGGTCGTTAAGTCGTTGTACCTCATAGGTCGGGCACATAGTTGTGTCGTCCCCCTTCTTAGGTCGCTGAAATCATTAGGTCGCAAACCCCCCTTTAAGTAATTAGGTCGTTGAGCAGTTAGGTCGCTTTGTAATTGAGTCGTTAACTCGGCAGTCTCTTAAGTCGTTTGCCTATTGGGTCACTGGCCACCTTAAGTTGTCCACCCGTCTTAAGTCGTTAAGCCCTTAAGTCGTCCAACCCTGTTAAGTCGTTAAGTTCTTAAGTCGTCCAACCCTGTGAGTCGTTGCTTCACTTCAGGAGTTAAGTCGCTTAGCCCGCTTCATATGTTAAGTCGCTAACTCCACTGTTCACTGAGTCGCTGAACATTGAAGTTAACATTGGTTGAACCCATAATTGGTGTAGCCAAGCCATTGATTGATTAAGACAAGTTATGTCACTTTGATTCATTTATTTTTCCGTTGTTTTAACATCTATTGTTTTGTACTGAATCATATTCTTATGTATGTAATATTTGTTTGAATACAAGATTTGGATCTGACTCTTCATCCACTCAAGTTTGCATTGTGCTTTGTCGTTCTTTTTCGTGCTTTGCGGGGTTTGGATTTTTTTCTAAATTTGTCGATTCTAGTTTAAAACGGTGAGTTTTATCACTCTAGACATATGTTAATTCCTATGTTAAGCGACTCAAAAAGGCTCGCGATTTAAGGAGGTCAACGACTCAACAGACAAGCAACTCAATGAGTCAACGACTTAAGTTATGAGGCGACTTAATGAGTTATTAGACCAACATCTGGTTAACGACTTAAAGGTGGACGACTTACCAACTCAAAGGAACCATAACTTAGCGGGTTAAGAGAATGGGCCGACCTAACAGTTTAAGTGAATGAACGACCCACGACCTACCAAGCTAACGACCTAACCATAGACGCAGGGTAACGACTTAAAGAGCTAGAAGAGTGAGCGACCTAGAAGGATAAAAGGGGGGTTTACGACTTAACTGCTTAAACGACCTAACAGGATTAAGACCTAAGCGACTTAGGGAATGTCACGACTTAAGAAAGTCCACGACTTAAAGACGTTACGACCTAAGACTTAGAGAACAAGTTCAATACCATGCCGTAATAAGATGACTCGTCGACGACTTACGACCTAGTTTAAGTCGTACACGACCTAAAACCGCAGAGCCAAGATTTTAGTGCTGCCTCAATTTAAATCGTGACCTCTTAACTCGCGAACGAGTTAGGACTTGTATCCAGATGAACGAAGAAAAGCTCAGAACCACTATACCTGCTCCACTGCCTGCTGACGCTTGAACCTTGAGTCGAGTGCGACTTACGACTCTCCATGAGTCGTACACGACTCATGACTTGCGAAAACTTCTGCCTAGAATTCTCTATAAATATAGGGCTAACTCCAACATGAAGGGGACTTTTTAGGATCTTTCTCTTCGTGACATCAAGGCTCTACTATCTTCAAGACAATCTAAACTCCATCACTTCAAACTCACGCAAGATTCTTAGACCAAACTTCACACAAAGATTCGACATATCCAATCATGGATTCAAAAAACTCTGTGGCATTGAAGTTCTTCCTAGCTACTTGTCTTTTTGAATTGAGTTGGATTGTAATTGAAAGAGATTGTAATAAGTTGTAATTCAGTCAGCAATAAAAAGGATTGGAGTGGACGTAGGCTTGATCATAAGCCGAACCACTATAAAACTGCTGTTGTTTACTGTTTTTTCTACAGTTTTCTGCTTATACTCTGTTCCCGAATCATCGGGTAGTGCTTTCACAACTACACTTTACACACCGGGGTGTTAGCGTCCAAATTTTAGCGTTAACATTTTTGGTGCTTTCACTGAGAATCGAACTCAGGCGAATTATCATCATTGCTCCACGAAAGTTTGTTGAAGTAACCTCTCTAAAGACTAGAAGTTTATCTGAAATCATGGCTCCGGGAAGAAGGATTAGATCTGTTAGATCTAGAAATGTTCAAGAGGGAACCTCCGCTTCCCCAGTACCTAATCAAGCCACTCCACCTGTTGGGGTTACAAAAGCGGAGTTGGATGCTGTAATCTTAGGGCTGAACGATCAGATAAATGCCCAAAGTGCACAACTGGAGGCTCAGAATGCCCAAAATGCCCTAATTTTGAATAAGTTGAACGATTTGCTTGGGGTAAACCGTCAACCAACGGGTAATGAAAGGAACTTTGCTGGCAACATTGATGATGCTGAAGAAAGAAACATTCCTGAGAGGGCTGCCAGCCCCTTTGAGCAGACATTTCCTGAAGTTGGTGGATCTAAAGCTCGAAATGATGAGGGGTATCTTTCTGAAATGGTTCGACAAATCATGAAAGAGAGCATGCAAAGGAATGAAGACGAGAAGGAATGGGGTTTCACTCCAAGTAAAACCCCGTTTACCGAAAGGATCTTAAAAGCTGAGTTCCCAAGGAAGTTCGTCCCTCCAACTATTCCAGCTTACAAGGGAACAAGTGATCCGAACAAATTCTTGTATAAGTATGATTGGCACATGACAGGTGCCAGAGCTTCCGATGAAATAAAGTGTCGATATTTTCCTGTATATTTGGAAGGTGTAGCTCTGCTTTGGTTCACCAAGCTACGAATTCGGTCTATAGATCAGTTTTCTGACCTAACCCGGAAATTCAAGGAGCAGTTCAGACTATATGCTTCAAAAGCCAAAGATATCATGTCATTGTCAAGTTTAGAACAGAATCCAGGGGAAACTATCAGATCTTTCTTGAATCGCTTTAATATAGCGCTGGCCGAGGTGGACAATGCAGAACCACGAATGATCTTGTCTTATCTAATGAGGGCCATCGACAAGTCGAGCGAATTTGGAAGATGGCTAAATATGAAGGAACCAAATTCCCTTGAAAAATTCTACAAGAAAGCAGATGAGTTCATACGCCTGGAAAGCCGTCCTGTACCGGTAAAGGCAGTATTGGAAAAAGCTGAAGATAACGTTGTTGCTCCACGCAAGAATGAATCTGTAGGAAAGAAAAGGGAAAATAACGATGGGAAGAAACAGAAAAATATGAAGAAGCCTCGTTCCTTCAAGCCATCGGAATATACTCCTTTATCAGATACGCCGGAGCGTATTTACCTTGCCACTAAAGATTCTGTTGATTATCCTAAACCTCCCGTTCTGAGAACCGGGAAAAAAGCTGTACAGAGAGGAATGTTTTGCCGCTTCCATAATCAACCCGGTCATGATACCGATGAATGCCGCCAATTGAAAATTTTGATTGAAGAGTTGATAAGGGAAAACAGCTGCAACAATTTGTGGAAAAGAATAGCAGCAATCCTGCTTCGTCTAGTCAGGGACAACGAGCTCCTGTTCATCAACCCAGGACAAGTGAGAAGGCTGCAGGGCATGAATCCGGAAGGCCTATTATCAATGTCATTACGGGAGGACCTCACCCAGCAGGCAGGAGCTGGGGTGAGATGGAAACGTACACCCGGGCTTTGAAATATGCACCGGCCGAAGAAGATGTCTTTGTTTTGGAAGATGCTACGCACCTGAAACAACAAAGAACTTTCAATGATGATATTGTGTTTAGAGCCAGGGATTCCACAGGTGTTGAAGCTCCTACCTTGGATCCCTTAGTCATCTCGGCTGGTATCGGGCCAGCTATTGTCAGAAGAGTTCTCATTGATTATGGCGCATCCTGTAATATCCTCTTCAAGAAAACATTCGACCAAATGAAGATCCCTATAGCTGATGTGCAAGCCTCGTCACAAAAAATCGCTGGCTTCACTGGGGAGCCAAAGCAGCCAATAGGTACAATTGATTTGCTTGTAGAACTCGGAGAGGGAGAAAGAAAAGTAGTCCGCAAGCAAACTTTTGTGATTGTGGACGAATTTTCCGCTTATAATGCTTTCCTTGGCCGACCAACTCTTGCAGCGTTCAAAGCTGTTCTGGCCCCATGGTGCCTCACCATTAAATTCCCCACAGACAATGGAGTAGGAGTTATAAAGGGGGATCAAAATGCCGGGCGGGAGTGTTATCTGATAGAGCTGCGAGAAGCAAGGAAAAGAGAAATGGGAAAGGATGCGGTAACTCCAGTCCGCATCAAAGAACCAGCCTTGTAGCAATTACAGGGCGGACCCTGCACTGGCGAGCACAGCGGAGCACGAAAAGAGATGGATCCTAGAAAAGCCAGTGCAGGGGAGAATAGATTGGTACCAGTGGAAACGACAGTACCAGTACCTGTTGACCCGAAGGACCCAAACAAGGTGTTGAACGTGGGTTCACAACTTAATGCGTCAATTCAGAATATCTTAATATCTTTTTTAAAAGCAAATTTGGATGTTTTTGCTTGGACTCATGCCGATATGTGTGGAATATCCCCAGAAGTAGCAGTACACGCTCTGAATATTGATCCAAAATTTACACCTGTGAAACAGAAAAGGAGAACTCAAGGTCCAGAAAGGTCAGCAGCGTTAAAAGAAGAAGTTGATCGGCTCATGGAGAATAACTTTATCAAAGAATCTACCTATCTGAATTGGGTTTCAAATCCAGTGCTGGTTAAGAAAGCCAACGGAAAATGGAGAGTGTGCATCGATTTTTCAGATCTAAACAAGGCTTGCCCCAAAGACTGCTTCCCATTACCCAGGATCGATCAACTAGTAGATGGAACAGCGGGACATGAATTGTTATCTTTTATGGATGCCTACTCCAGATATAACCAGATCATGATGAATGAGCAAGATCAGGAGGACACGAGTTTTATCACCGATGTTGGTCTTTACTGCTACAAAGTTATGCCCTTCGGGCTGAAGAATGCGGGGGCAACCTACCAAAGACTTGTTAATGCTATGTACAAACCACAATTGGGCAAGACTATGGAAGTCTACGTCGACGACATGTTAGTAAAATCTAAGAAAGCAGTGGATCACATAGAACACTTAGCAGACATGTTCGCAGTCCTCCGAAAATACGGAATGAAGCTTAACCCTTTAAAATGTTCATTTGGCGTGGAGTCCGGAAAGTTCTTAGGTTTCATCGTGAGCACTAGGGGCATTGAGGCTAGTCCAGCTCAAATTACCGCCTTAAAAGAAGTCAAAGCTCCTAGAACGTAGAAGGAATTGCAAAGTCTCAACGGAAAAGTCGCCGCCTTGAGTCGGTTCATTTCCAAAGCCACTGATAAATGCATCCCATTCTTTGACGCCCTAAAGAAAGGAAAGAAAAACTTTGATTGGACTCCCGAATGCCAAAAAGCCTTTGACGAATTGATTCTCCATATGAAAACGCCTCCAATACTTTCTAGGCCCGGCGATGGTGAGGATCTTCTTATATACTTGGCAGTATCATCTCATGCTTTAAGTGCAGCGCTGATACGAGAAGACAAGAGGATTCAACATCCGGTTTACTATATCAGCAAAAGACTCACTGGGGCAGAGATGAATTACTCCAAGTTGGAAAAACTTGCCTATTGCCTACTGATTGCATCAAGGAAGTTGAGGCAATATTTCCAAGCTCATCCTATCAGAGTCCTCACTGATCAACCTTTAAAGCAAGTCCTGTTTCGCCTTGAGACTTCGGGTCGTCTTCTAAAGTGGAACATTGAACTCAGTCAATATAACATCACTTATCATCCCCGAAAAGCAACCAACGGACAAGCTTTAACGGATTTCATCGCAGAATTCACAGATAAGGGTAACAGTGAGGAGGAAACGATCGATGATTCCCCAATCCAATGGAAGTTATATGTTGATGGCATGAGAAATGACTACTGTTCTGGAGCCGGAGTTGTACTTGAGACCCCTGAAGGTCGGTCATTATGCTATGCACTGAGATTGGAATTTCCTTCAACGAACAATGAAGCAGAATACGAAGCTCTTATCGCTGGCTTGAGAATTGCTAAAGAACTAAACATCCGAGCATTACAGATCTTCTGTGATTCTCAGCTTATTGTATGCAAAGTCAAGAAGGAATTCCAAGCAAAAGGTGGAAATATGCCTGCCTACTTGTTAAAGGCTTGGGAACTCCTGTGTGACTTCGATCATTACATGATAAGCCATATTCCTCGAGAAGAGAACACGAAGCAGATTCTCTCGCAAAGTACTCTAGCACAGGCGAAGCTCAATTTCTGGGGTTGACTCCAGTGGAAGTCCTGTCGGCTCCAAGCATTGATGAGATGGATATTAATTGCATCATGAGCATGTCTGAAGAGCAAGAATCATGGATGACTCCGATAATAGAATATTTGCTCAATGGCTCTTTACCGGAAAATTCAAAAGAACGACAGAAGCTACTGAGGAAAGCCTCTTGCTATATAGTCCAGGATGGCCAATTATACAGACGGGGATTCTCAATGCCGTTACTTCGATGTGTATCCAGGGGAGAGTCCAAAACAATCCTAGCTGAGGTGCATGGGGGAGAATGTGGTGATCATTTAGGTGGTCAAACTTTAGCAAAGAAGATTCTCCGAAACAGATATTTTTGGCCAGAAATTAATCGAGATGCAGCAGACTATTCCCGAAAATGTGACAGATGCCAAAGATTCGCCAAAATTCCTAGAGCACCTTCTACCGAACTCACACAGATGGTCAGTCGATGGCCGTTTGCAATATGGGGGATAGACCTTGCAGGACCTTTACCAACTGCCAAATCTGAAATCAAATATGCCGTTGTTGCTATAGATTATTTTACTAAATGGGCTGAAGCTGAACCATTGGCTACGATCACCTCTAAGAAGATGATAAATTTTGTGACTAAAAGTATCATTTGCAGATATGGCATGCCTCAAAAGATAATTACATACAATGGTACTCAATTCGAAAGTGAAGAATTCCAAGATTTTTGCAAGCGATTCAAAATCAGAAAAAGCTTCTCAGCGGTGGCTCATCCGTAGGCAAACGGGCAGGTGGAAGCAGTAAACAAAATCATCAAGTCAACCATCAAGAAGCAACTTGAAAGAGAAAAAGGTGGTTGGGTCGAAAAGCTACCACTAGCACTATGGGCATACAGAACTACCCACAAAACTGCGACTGGGCATACTCCGTTTTCATTGGCATACGGGTCAGAAGCAATGATTCCGGTAGAAGCAGAGGTCCCTTCACATAGAAGAATTCATTTCAATCAAGCAGAGAATGAAAAACTACAGCTTGAGGCACTAGATCTCCTTGAAGAAAAAAGAGAAGAGGCTGAGCTCAGAATCGCAGCTCATCAACAAAGGATAGCCAGACATTTCAATTCCAAAGTTCGCCAATGCAGCTTTGAGATTGTAGATCCAGTCCTAAAGAGAATCATGACGGCGACAGGTGTGTTTGGGCCAAATTGGGAAGGTCCATATGTCATAGGTCAGAAGCTTCTTGACGGCACATTCAAACTCGCTACTGTCGAAGGAGATCAAATTCCAAGGGCTTGGAACAGCAATCATTTGCGTCCATACTTTACTTGATAGCTTTGTTGAAGTATTGTAAAAAGAATTATGAATGTATGATTCTTGTAATTGAAAGCAATTGTAAAACTGATGCAAGTGAATAATGAAAGACTATAAAGTGGATGTAGGCCCAAATTCTTGGCCCAACCACTATAAATCTTGTGTTTCTTATTATTATTACATGTTTGCTTTATTTTCGATAAGAAAAGTACATTAAATGTATTGCTGAAATGTTGATTTAAATTTTTGCAGACAATGAAAATAAAACTTGCACATTACAAGACCAAGTGATTCTGGTTATCATTCAGCAAACAAATTTCGAGTCACAAAAGTCCCGAATTCAAATCCTAGATAGGAAGTGCTTCAATTGAATGGCCAATGATTTCGCCGGAAACGGGCCATTGCTCATAAATTGAGATCGTTTGAACGAACAAACATCCAATTAAGAAGCTTATGCCCATTCTCATGAACTTGCCTAACAATGAAGTACACTTCTTTGGATTAAACAAACTACTTGTAAGAGAAGGGAGTGCGAGCTTGAAAAGAAAAATAGAGAATCGCTGAAAAGGCATAAGCAAGTGGACAAGGAACAACTAAAGCCCTCTTCCGAGGCACAAGTCCACTTCGGAGGCACAACTCTTCGGAGGATAAAGACCTCTAACGAGGCATATGCCGCAAAAAAGAAAGTTCTCTACTCAACAAAAAAGATTGGAGGAGTCATGACCCTCCAACCATGAGAGAGTAACTTCCAGGCAATCTTCGGAGGCACATTTCACCAGGAGTAGAAGTGCGGCAGCCGCTCTTCGGAGTTTCACTTCACCAGAGTTGAAATGTAAAACAAAATAAAAGCCCTCTTCGGAGGCCCATTTCACCAGGAGTTGAAGTGCAACAGCCGCTCTTCGGAGTTTCACTTCACCAGAGTTGAAATGTAAAACAAAATAAAAGCCCTCTTCGGAGGCCCATTTCACCAGGAGTTGAAGTGCGACAGCCGCTCTTCGGAGTTTCACTTCACCAGAGTTGAAATGCAAAACAAAATAAAAGCCCTCTTCGGAGGCCCATTTCACCAGGAGTTGAAGTGCGACAGCCGCTCTTCGGAGTTTCACTTCACCAGAGTTGAAATGCAAAACAAAATAAAAGCCCTCTTCGGAGGCCCATTTCACCAGGAGTTGAAGTGCAACAGCCGCTCTTCCGAGTTTCACTTCACCAGAGTTGAAATGCAAAAAGAAAAAAGAAAAAAAAGAAAAGAGAGCCTCTCCCAAGGGGCAGAAACAAAAAGACCTCTTCCCAGAGGCACAATAAGACAGAAAGACCTCTTCCCAGAGGCAGAAATGAAAAGACCTCCTCCCGGAGGCACAATCAAGCAGAAAGACCTCTTTGGAGGCACACGTTTCACCAAGATTGAAATAAAACTTCCAGGTGTTGAAACGTGAAAAAGTCTTCCTCAGAGGTGCAACTTTTCAAAGAATAACTTTCAAAGGAAGAATGAATTACTTATTCTAAAAAATTCTCTTCCTCAAAAAGAAGTTGAAGTACCTTTCAAATACCCGCTTTACCACATAGAAGATTTCATTCAGTAAAATGTGTATATGCACAAAATAAAAAGTGATATCTTCGAAGGATGAAGCGTAGAAACTTATTTGTACTCTGTTTTTTAACGAAATAATATTCCTCCAAATGTGGAATAATTACTCTTTAAAAATTAAAAGTACAAGTTCCTTATAAAATAAAATGTTACAAAGAGCTTATGGTATAGGGGCAACATGGTATAACTACATCGGTAAAATTGCGCTCGAACAATATATACCACAAGCTCACTGCAATATCGTACAAAGAAACTTGTACAAAAATGAATAGTAAATACATTCTCAAATACAGACAGAAGTTTTTACAAAGAAAAAGAATCATTTTATTCAACACTATTTTATACAGGTACAGGTTCCAAAGTAAAAAGCAAAAGAAAAGCGGAGGGCCGGTACCCGCACAATTTCGGTCAGTACATGCAAAAAAGGAAAAAAGCGATATGAAAGCCACAGAACCAGAGCCATTATTTCTTCTTCCGCCCACCTTTTGAGCCCGCACCTGGCCGAATGACCAACTTTTTAGGCCGGCTTGTAAGGGTAGGGGATAAAGGAGAAAGGGGCTCGGTCGGACTTTCTTCCGTCTCTTCTTCGCCAGTTAAAGATCCCTTCTTCTTCTTCTTCTTGGAAACTCCCTGCTTTCCTCTCTTCTTGGAGGAAGACCCACTCCCTGGAGAAAGAAGTTTAGATAACGGTTCAGCATCGGAGCCAGTTGGTTCTGGAGTCCTCTCGCTTCCTTCAGTTTCTTCTCCTCTCGGATCTTGAGAAGCAACTGAATCATCTAAGCCGTGAAGAGCTTCTATTTTCTCCTCTTGTGACCCGGGTTGCGAGACAGAAGGAGGAGTGACCTTAAGAGGCGGAGAAGGAATAATTGGAGGAGGAGAAGCCTGAACAATGCCCGACATTTTCTCTACAGAAGGAAAAAAGTTCAAGTCAGTAAAAAGCGGAGATAAAGGTTCGCTGAGATTCAAGAAGTAATCAAAAAGCTCATCAAGTCCGTAAGAAACAGATGAGCAGTCTACTTGGGCAAGATGGTCAGTAGGTTTACCTGCAGAAGTCAGTTCCCTCACGTCAACTTCGTAAGCCTGTGCCTCGGCACTCTCGCCGCCTTCATCTCCACCTTGTTTGCTTGTGATCTCAGTGGTAACTTTAGTAGGAGATGGGGAATGAGAACTAGAACCGATAATGTCAATTTCGGCTGAAGGAGAAGGTTGAATTGGAGTAGTTGAGATGATTTTTCCTGAATATTCTCCTGCCGCTGTTTTGGCCCTTAATTTTGCAAGATGTTCTCTCCCCCTAGCGAGAGCGGCACGAGAATCATCATCAAGATTGTGCTCCTCAAGAGCTGACTCAGCATAGCCAGCGCCGCTACCACCAAGCATATCGAGTGCGACCTCCCAAACTTCAGCCAGAGTAATTTCATACTTGGGGCCTAGAAAGGCGAGGCTACCGCGCCCCAAGATGCTATGCAGGTAGAAATCAAATAACGTTGAGCTGATTTTGGTCCTCGTTGCCTCGTGAGATTCTTCAGCTACAATTTTGCCGGCAACGGCCTCATCACGCTCCATTTCAGCTTTAGAAAGTTGAAGCTTAAGCATTTGAATCTCCGCCTCTTGGGAGCTTTTTTTCTTCCGAAGCTCTTCAATATCAGCAACATAGCCCTCACTAATTCTTTTCTGCACTTCAAGCCTGTCTTCGGCATCTCTTTGGCTGGCATGAGCATCTCTCACTTCTTTTAGGAGCACTTCTTCTTTTTGAGAATAAGAAGTAGAGGAAGTAGCAAGCTCTTGTTTCAGTTCTTCAACTTTTGCTTCAAGCTCTTCATTGTAAGAAGCAATGCTCCTCATCTCATTGTCATGTTGCTCAAGAACCTTTTGCCATTCGGCTTTATCATTTTCCATAGTGAGCATGGCCTCTATGTTGGCACGATTAACCCTTTGGAGCTCGTCAACGAGTTTTTGCCAGTTCGACATCCTCTCAATATCAAGCTTGACGGCATCAAGGTTTCGTAACATAGCAGACTTGTCAATGGGGACCAAGTCAAGGTCAAACCTTACTCCCTTCAGACACCACTATGGAAACCGACTTTGCAAAGTGGCCGGACCTGGTCCGACTTGGAATTTGGGCCTGCTAATTATTGTTTGGATGTCTGTCTTCCCGAGAGAGGGAGAGCCGGAAGGAATGTCTAGCAAGGCAGGGGCAGTAACCTTTCCAGGAGTTGTAGAGGTGTGCTTCTCACCTTGTCGGGCTCGCTTGCTCGAATCTTCAACCATATGACTTTTTCCTCTGTCATCATGGGATTTTCTTTTATGGGAATCGTCGCCTCTCTACGAAGAATCGTGGTGCTCCTCCCTCTCTCTTCTTTCATGGCGCTCCTCTTGAGCCCTCTTCTCTTGAGCCTTTCGAGCGGCTCTTTCTTCATTAGATTCTCTGTAAGAGGGGAGGTAACGCCTGTAATCATATTGGCTACGCCACCCGTAGCGCTGGAAATCATCATAGTAGGATCCGCTGCGCCCCATCAGAGGATCTGAAACAAGAAAGAGCGAAATTTTAGAATTCTTCAAAGTACAAAAAGTCAGGAGCGTGAAAGTGCCGAAAAAATTCTAAGTGTGTGTGATGTGCAAATTACGCGCATCAAACTACGAACCACTCTTTAATTGAGGAGTGGTTGCGGGTGTAATAGTTAGCGTCAACTCTTGAGTTGACGGAGTCTGTTGCAGGATAGAAGTCGCTTCAACTACTGAAGAAGAAACCTCGGCAGTGATAGGATCATCTTTAAAGATCTCTTGCGAGGTGGCAAAGAGGTCGCTCAGCCCTTCGAAGGTATCGTCCCTGCTCTGCTTAACAAGGCTAGTTTTCTCGGCTTTTTTGCCAGAATTCTGTGAACGTCGGGGAGATCCTTGAGGCTCTTCTTCCTAAATAACCGGGGCAAGTTCGACGGATGGCCCCGCAACATCAACAGAAGTGGAGCACTTCACTAGCGAAGCCTCGGGAGCAGGTCCTTTTGGTATGGATGTGTCTGTAGAAACCGGGGCATCTGATGCTTTAGTTGGGGAATTTGGAACCTCGCAGGGGTGTGTGGAGCGAGAAGGATGAAGAAGTCCGAATTGGTGAAGGAATTCGTCATTCAGCAAAAAATTCATATCCCGCTCTTCAACCGGTACAGCTACAAGCCTCTCCAAAGTTGGCTTGTGACTGGGATCTTTACAAGGAGGGGGGAGCGCTGAAAAAAAAAATGATGATGAAGTTAACATTTGGCAATTCGAACTTCAAAAAATTCAGAGTATAGAGGAGCAAAAGGTAGATGATCTTACTTCCTTCTCTCCATACAGCATAAAACCTCGGGGGGCAACGGACATAGAAAAATTGAGTCAAAAACCCATGAGCACTGTCAGGAAGACCGATGATCAATTTACGATTTCGAGCACTTCTCACGATAGTAATAGAGGGGTGATCTTTAGTCCTGGTAAAAGAGCATAGGAAGCAAATCTCATCAAAGCTTGGGAATCGATCAAGCGTCCTCCTAAACAGTACACACAACCCCATTAAAATGGCATAACCATTGGGGTGTAATTGGGATGGGGCGATGACCAATTGACGAAGAAGTTGTTGGAGAAAGTCATTGAAAGGTGGAACGCCCCCACTTAGGCACATTTGTCGATTGACCGTTACAAAGCCAGGGGGTGCTATGTCAGCAGTGTTACTTCTCTCGGGAAGAATGGCATCTGATTCAGCAATGCCAAACTGAGCGCACAATTGGCGAAAAACTCTGTATGATAAAGTAGAAGAGGCTCTTTCGGGAGGATTGACCAGTGGAGCCGAAATAACAGTTGCCTCTCCAGTCTGAACCATTGTATCTTCTTCCTGGGAAGTCATTCTACACAAGCAACTGGATATTCAAATATGAAGGTGCACGTTTCCTAAAAGTGTGAAGTGTCGTGCAAAACTAATAAAAATAGCAAGTAAATATAACTGGAATTAAACTAGTCGATGATTGATCGATTACAAAATTTCAGAACTTGTTAATATAAAGTACAAGCATAATATTAGTGCAGGCTGGTCAGTTTCAATTGACTATTTCAGTGTTGCTTTAATATTTTACTTGAAATTGATGAAAGCACTTCGTTCACACAATTTATTTGAGTTAATTATCTATTATTAACTAATCTGTCATTTCACGTGGGCAGTCAATGGCAGTATATTTGTCCCATTTTTCTGCAAGTGTTGTGTTTAACGGGTTGATAGCATTAAAGTTAGAATAATCTGTAAAGAAACGCAACAAAGTTCAAGCAGTATATTCTGGCAATTCAAATTGGAAGTACAATCAAAGTTGTCTCAGAATTTCACAAGTCCTAGGTCGTCCAGCGACCTAGCATAGGTCGGAACCACCTTAAGTCGCGCTATGCAAAGTAAAGGATAAAGCATTTCAAACTCGTCTTGATGCTAACTCGGCCGCGACCTAAAGCCTATGTCGCAAGAAAGGTTAGGTCATGCAGTTCTTAGCTCGAGTAATTCCTAGCTCATGCAAAGTCCTAAGGCGCGCGAATATTAGGTCGTTCAGCGACCTAGTGTAGGTCGAGACAATTCCTTAAGTCGCAAGGGTCCTTAGATCGCAGATTATCTTAAGTCGCTCAAATTCACCAGGTCGCTAACTTCCTCTCCACGCAGTGCTTCATCAGACCCGATAACCCGCTTATCAACTACACAGAAGTCCATCATCCTATTCATGAAGTTCGTCATCTTCTCGTACCACCAAATCACTCGGAAACCAATTCAACATATCTCCGATCGATCATAAATCTAACTCACTACTGTGCGTTCGTGAATCACAACAACAACAGTAACCAGAGACGATCAAAAATCGATCGTAACATGACTCAAAGTGAAGCACGACGCGCAAAATTGGTCTGGAATTCGGAGGTTAGAGTTCGTGGTTCGATGGTGATCATGGAATGGATAAAGATCAAAGATACTTACGTAATTTGATAGTAAGAACGAATCGCTGAACGGTTAATTTGAATTCGTCTATAAAATTGTGGGGTTCTGTTAATAGCGGCGCAGGAAATTGAAACAAGTGAGTAAGGAGGGAGTGGAGACCTAACAAATTTATATGGGGCTGAAAGAAGAAGATGAGCAGACGCGCGAGTTAGTATATGTTTTAAGTCTCTCACGACCTAGCAAAATTAGGTCGAAGCACACGACCTATGACATAGGCCTGCACTTCGAGGGGAAAATGTTAATTCCTATGTTAAGCGACTCAAAAAGGCTCGTGACTTAAGGAGGTCAACGACTCAACAGACAAGCAACTCAATGAGTTAACGACTTAAGTTATGAGGCGACTTAATGAGTTATTAGACCAACATCAGGTTAACGACTTAAAGGTGGACGACTTACCAACTCAAAGGAAACATAACTTAGTGGGATAAGAGAATGGGCCGACCTAACAGTTTAAGTGAATGAACGACCACGACCTACCAAGCTAACGACCTAACCATAGACGCAGGGTAACGACTTAAAGAGATAGAAGAGTGAGCAGCCTAGAAGGATAAAAGGGGGGTTTACGACTTAACTGCTTAAACGACCTAACAGGATTAAGACCTAAGAGACTTAGGGAATGTCACGACTTAAGAAAGTCCACGACTTAAAGACGTTACGACCTAAGACATAGAGAAAAAGTTCAATACCATGTCGTAATAAGACGACTCGTCGACGACTTACGACCTAGTTTAAGTCGTACACGACTAAAACCGCAGAGCCAAGATTTTAGTGCAGCCTCACTTTAAACCATGACCTCTTAACTCGTGAACGAGTTAGGACTTGTATCCAGATGAACGAAGAAAAGCTCAGAACCACTACACCTGCTCCACTGCCTGCTGACTCTTGAACCTTGAGTCGAGTGCGACTTACGACTCTCCATGAGTCGTACACGACTCATGACTTCCGAAAACTTCTGCTTAGAATTCTCTATAAATAGAGGGCTAACTCCAAAATGAAGGGGACTTTTTTGGATCATTCTCTTCGTGACATCAAATCTCTACTATCTTCAAGACAATCTAAACTCCATCACTTCAAACTCACGCAAGATTCTTAGACCAAACTTCACACAAAGATTCGACATATCCAATCATGGATTCAAAAATCTCTGTGGCATTGAAGTTCTTCCTAGCTACTTGTCTTTTTGAATTGAGTTGGATTGTAATTGAAAGAGATTGTAATAAGTTGTAATTCAGTCAGCAATAAAAAGGATTGAAGTGGACGTAGGCTTGATCATAAGCCGAATCACTATAAAACTGCTGTTGTTTACTGTTTTTTCTACAGTTTTCTGCTTATACTCTGTTCCTGAATCATCGGGTGGTGCTTTCACGACTACACTTTACACACCGGGGTGTTAGCGTCCAAATTTTAGCGTTAACAACATATGTACTTATATTTTTGTGAAAAAATGACGAGTGAATTTGTAGACATTGATATGTCATTCATATATGCCTGTGTTGTGATTACATGATGATAAATGCCGTTTATATATTTTTTACATCATTTGTTATGATATTATATGTATACTTTTATTTTATTTCTGTTAATCACAACTGCAAGTTCCCTATCACTATGGGTTGAAATGATACATACCCGAACAGATTTTAGAATAAGGAAAAATCATTATGGGCTGAAATGATAGGCTCGAGTGATTTTTATTGTATTTATTTTACTTGGGAATGCGGGTTTGAAATGACAGAACCCAGATTTTTCTTTTTAAATTATGGATTGAAATGATACATATCTGTATCACATGACCTTGATTAGAAAATATTATACAGGCCCATGGTTATATTTTAAAATGATATTTTCCTAAAAATTTATGACGTATTATAAATATTTTCTGAAAGTTATCAAGTAATTTGGAATTATAAATATATGAAATTTTTAACTTGATTTGATTTAATGCTTTAAAATGTAAAGAAATATTGTTTTCTATAAGTTAATTTTTTTATAAGTTAATTTGGTTTTAAATGGAATTTAAAGAGTCCTTTTTATGATAAATAACTTAATAATTAAGTTCTATTTAATTTGGAATCTAAATTCTAACCTAGTAATTAATAAAAGTTATTTCCTGAAATGGACATATTTTGTATAATAAATAAATATAGGTTTGAATAAATAAAATGAAATACATTTTTATGGGACTTTTTGTAATAAGTTTATTTAACTTGGAATCAGAGTTTAATTGATGTCTAAATGAATAAATTTGTAAAGAATATGATTGTTATATTAACCATGATAAATATTCTTTTGTGAAATGTTATGCTTTGTAAGATAAATAGCTATGACTTTAAAATGGAAAAATTTATGGTAAGCATACATGTGAGATGTAAGTTTAATTTATATTTTAATTGATTAATATAATAAATGTTTGTGCTTTAATAACAAAAACGAAAGAAATATGTAAGGTTTTAATTAATGAAAGAAACGTGTAAAGTTCTAGTTAATGAAAGAAACGTGTAAGGTTCTAATTAATGAAAAAAAGGTGTAAGGTTCTAATTAATGAAAGAAACGTGTAAAGTTCTAATTAATGAAGAAACATGTAAGGTTTTAATTAATGAAAGAAGCGTGTAAAGTCCTAATTAATGAAAGAAACATGTAAAGTTTTAATTAATGCAAGAAACATGTAAAGTTTTAATTAATGCAAGAAACGTGTAAAGTTTTAATTTATGAAAGAAATGTGTAAAGATTTAACTTATAAAAGAAATGTGTAAAGTCCTAATTAATGAAAGAAACGTGTAAAGTTTTAAGTTAATGCAAGAAACCTGTAAAGTCCTAATAATGAAAGAAACGTGTAAAGGCTTTAATTAATGCAAGAAACATGTAAGGTTTTAATTAATGAAAGAAACGTGTAAAGTTTTTAATTAATGCAAGAAACATGTAAGGTTTTAATTAATGAAGGAAAGGTGTAAGGTTTTTAATTAATGCAAGAAACATGTAAAGTTCTAATTAATGAAAGAAACTTGTAAAGTTTTAATTAATGAAAGAAACATGTAAATTTTTAATTAATGTAATATTGATTAAAGGATAAATGCTCTTTACTGTAATAAAGATGTAGATTAAAACATGCATTTGATAATGTAAGTTTTAAATAGTGTAATATTGATTAAATGATAAATGCTCTTTACCGTAATAGAAATGTAAATTAAAACGTACATTTGATAATGTAAGTTTTAATTAGTGCAATATTGATTAAAATGATAAATGCTCTTTATTATAATAAATGTAAGTTAAAACGTACATTTGACATATAAGTTTTAATCAATGTAATGGTGTATTTTAAATTGATTAAAATGATAAATGTTGCTTACTAAAATAATAAAATGTAAGTTGATAATGTACATTTGATATACAAGTTTTAATTTATGTAAATGGCATATTTTAAATGATTAAAATAATAAAGTGTCTTTATTGTAATAATAATCTAAGTTAATAAGGTACTTTTAACTTAATATAAGAATTTCAGCTTTAAATTGGGTATTACAGTAACAAAATTTATTTAACCACAAGGCTATGATAAAATGACCATATAAAATTTGTAAGTACATAAATACTTTGATTATATAAAAGTGGAAAGTGTTACATTCCAAAGATGCTATGATTCCTTAAGGTTACATTTCCAAAATCCTATGCTAATTTAAAGGAATATTTCAAGTTTAATAAATTAAAGGAAATATAAAAGATTTTGAACTTCTGGTTTTATTTAAATGATATATTATTGAATTAGTTTGAAATGGAAATGATACTATTGTGGTATGGTTTTGAAAGTATATACTAGTTTGAAAGAAATGATATGATTTTGAAATGGATATGCTAGTTTGGTTTTGAAAGTATAAATGACTTTTAAATAAATATCCATGGGTTGTAATAACGTTTGGTTGTTAAAGAGACTGGGATCGAAAGTTGTCATACTCTCTACCAACTCCGAAAACCACTTTAGCAACCGTGTACGCGGTGGAGATTCAAGAATGAAGTCGGATGGTGATGGCGTTAAGGTAAATACATGGTCCCGACTCCCGTGAGTTGGCATAAGGTGGCTAAAACAGGAGCAATCGACGGTTTAATGAGGTAGCACCTTTGATCGGACACATCCCTTCGATATTAGTCTTTGACTTCCGGATTTATTCAGTGGTTACTTTATTTTTTTATTTGGCGGTGTGGCTCGAGGTGGGCGGTAGCTGCGCACTACGCGTTACCACCGACCCGGAAGCGTAATTGGTATATCTACCCTGGCATTGCCTAGTTGTGCCGTGTCACCGACCCTATCGCGCCTTGTACGAGTTTAGATTTCTCCCGTAGCCCGTGTGGTATCCTTTGGTGGCTTCTCGATCAGGAGGGACTATGATATTGGATGGACTACTGGGACTATTACGTGCTAAGGTGGAAAATGTAAAGCCTTAATGCTATTTAAAAGTATGTTTATTTTACTATAGACATTATTATAATAGCGAAATGCTACTACATAGTAAATACTATAACGGATCCTTAGAGGATGGGCGGTCCCAAGCATCCTTAAAGTTACTTGTACTTTATATTACAGTTCACTTGAGTTGGTTTACATTGTATAAGTATGTATGTCCTGACTCGAGTGTTTTGTGTTTTGCTTTACGCTCGGGTCAGACTAAGTGATACAACATTAGAGACTCACCTTTGGAGCTGGATCCTTACTTGAAGATCCGACCATCTATTTCAAATTCAGTATTCTATTGATTCCAGTTATTCAGTTGATTCCGGGATGCAATCAGCTTGTGCTTCATTATCATATTAAACTTCTGTTGTATCTTGTATAACTCTGATGTATTTATATAGTAGCTTCATGAACTACTATCTTTTTGCTTACGCTGCATTATATTACTCCGTGTCTGTGATCTGTGATATATTTGTTTACTGTATATTATGAGTTTTGCCAAATTTTATTTACAATTCGGTATTTTGAACAATTCAAGTCCGACATGTGCGGATGCGAATGGTTGAAAATATAGGGTCGTTACATTTGGTATCAAAGCTTTGCCTCTAGGCAAAACTTAGCATACATGGTAAGTTTATTTACAGAATAACTTTCATTCGAGTGTGAATCTCTTCCTTTTAGACTCGATTCCTTTTGAATTTTGGAACGTTCTCTGCGGTTCCATAATTCATTCTTATCCCTCACTATTCTTCTTCTTTTGATTGTGGAGTATCCTATTGATCTTTATAATGAATTGCCGATCTCATCAACATTCAGATGACTTATAAAGGGGTTAAACTCCTTTGCAATTTGCATTGATTCAACGAAGATTTATATATATATATATATATATATATATATATATATATATATATATCCTTGGGTTAGATGCTAGTACCTCTTGTTATTTTGAATTCTATTTCTTAAAATCGAATGTCGAATTACCTCAGAATTCCACATTGATCTAATTCTTGAAGTCACGGCTGACCCTGTTAAGGTTGCCCGCGATTTGTGTAAGCTTATCCATAATCATCTTATCTTTTGTTTCCTACTTATCTTCAATCAGAATTCTCTTGATTTGAGTCAATCAAATTTGAATCCCCGTTCTTTCTTTGTAAACCTAAATTTAAAATGTTTTATATATTGTGTTGTTTGAGTTGTTGATGTTGATTTGGGTTTCCGATCGATTCGTCTGATCAACGCTATTCATAGGATTTCCAAAACACTTGAACTGAGCAAACTGACACCATATTGATTTCAAAATTTCGTAAATGTTAAATTTTGTGTAATTATATTTTGTATGAGTTTGATTTACTGATTTCTGATAATTAATTGAATAGGGTATTAAGAAATAATATTTGACTTTATATATATATCTTGTAACCATTAGCTTTTGTCTCCTATATAAATAACTAAACTATAAAACAAAGCTATAACTTAGTTAGGAAATTAAAATGAATTTAATCAAGAATTTGAGAATTTAATTTCCAATGATTTCGAACTTTGGTTTTAAAGTTTTAAAGGTTATTTATTTGAAGTATTTTTCGAATAGAAATCATTTTCAAAGAATTTTAATTTTTAAATTAGTGCTCTTCTCTTTGTCGTTGGAAAATAATTTCGGTGATGATTGCAGCATCATCGACATTCATTTTCAAGTTTTGAAGTGAAGAGACCATTCTGTAGCTTTGCTACTGTTTTTTTTTGAAATTTAATTGATTTGAATTTCAAAATATGACTTGATTTATAATATATATATATATATATATGATTTAAATTTGATTTGATATAAATTGTATATATATTTATTTACCTCTAAGTGGTTTTAAGTTAACTGGAAATGTAATTCCTAAATTTACCTTAAGGAATGTTTTCAATTATGAAATGAACTAAAAAATTTGAATACATATTTAAGTTGAAATAATTGAATTATAAAGTTTTATTTGTATAATACTCATTTGCATTCCAATATAACTTACCTAAATCATTCAGAAGTTAACTATGTAATTGGATAATATACAATATAAAAAGGATTTTTGTAAATAAAAATTTGACTGGTCATAATAAACGTTATACACTTAAATTTTAGTTATAAAACATTAATAGAGGTAAATAGAATGATGGGTTAATTGAATAATATAAAGTATAAATAGTGTTAAAGGAATTTTTAAATAAATTGGTATATTTTGTTTAAATTAATTAATTTTGTAAATTTATTTGTTTATAAAGTTAGTGTTTTTGAATAAGATGTATTGTTTACTTAATTCCTTCTTTTCCCTTCTTTTTCCTTTTCAGGGACGAAAAGTTTTGAGTTGGGGAGAGTATAACAATTCGTAAATTTTGGTAATTAAAGATAGTTGATTTAATGAGATTATGTAATTAAAATATTAAAAGAAATAGAATTGGTTATTTAATGTGGATGTAATAGCTAATTTGAATGGTAAAAAAAGGTAATTAAAGATAAATTTTTGATAGATTGAAGGAGATTTATGAATGTGGTATAATATAATGAATGGAAATTGAGTAAGACCATGGTCCTATAAGTAATTGTAATTTTGATCTGTAGGCAATAAACTTATAAATGTAGTTAAAAGTAAACAGTGAAAATTATTATGTGTTACATGCTTATTTATTCTTTTAAATTGAAATGAGAAGTCAATTTTTAATAAATATAAACAAAAGTTACATTAGTGTGAAATGTAATACAATGTTTAGAAGTTATTAAATTGAAGTATATTAAGGAATGAATGGTTAATTAGGTTTGTAGAGTAGTAATGGACTTAATAAAAGTGCATTTTAGAATTTTTCCAATGTAAGTTTGGAATTTGTTCGTAATTTATTTTTAAATGCAATAAATAAACAATTTTTGAAAATTTTATATTTTGGTCAAAATTTGAATTTTTAGTTTTAAATTTTTTAAAAAAATTTGAATTTTTAAATTTTAATCTTTTTCTTTGTAATTTATTTTATTTTAATATTTATCTTGCTTTTCGTTTCATGAAATTCCGATTTATACTTTTAGATTTGGATAAATTACAGCGTTTTACACGCAATAAATTTATGTGTTTTCATTATATATATATATATATATATATTATTTCCCTATTTTTGTTTCTTTAATTTTTATTTTATTTTTATTTTAATTGTATAAACTTAGATAATATTTATTTGATTTATCTATTTTAATGGCAAGGAAAAAATTAATTAGGCGTATGTTACTTTACTTTAATTGGCATACGTTACATTGGTTTTATTTCCTGCCTCTTTATTTGCCTATTTTTTTTCCTAACTCCTTAGTTATTTTCTAGCCGTTTCCTCCTCATTCCTAGCCATGAATCACTCTACTCACAGCCTTGCATATCAAGTTGAAAATTCACGTACAAAAAAATTATTTCTCATCTCTCATTTTTTTTATTTGTATTTAAAAATAAAATATATTACACGTTTCTTCCTCCTTAACTTATGCCTTTCCGTTTCCCTACTATTCATAACTCCTTAGCTGTTTTTTTCTTATATAGCCGTGTATTTCCTTTTATCATTCACATACAAAACTCCTCAAACATATCTCATTCTATTCCATTTCTCATTTCATCTCTTCAAAGAAAGAATTTTTTTTAAATGCATCAAGTAATTATTGCCGTTTTATTTTCCAAACCATTCAAAATCTTGTCTTTTATTGCATAGCCTCTTTATTACTTACCTTAGCCGTTCATTCTTTTAATCTAGCCATGAATTTCTCTTGCATATCACATATAAAAACTTCCCAAAAGCTTCACATTTTCATTTGTGTGAAAGAAAATTTTATTCAAGCTCCAGATCCATGGCTTCTCTTCCTCTTCTTTCTTTTTCTCTTTTTTTTCTTCTTTGTGCATCATGCTTCCACTCAGCCTCTGGCCTCTAGCACACCTCTAACCATCATGACCAAGCAATATAAAATGATGTTTGAACCCATATGTAGTGTAGCCAATCCATTGATTGATTAAGGCAAGTTATGTCACTTTAATTCATTTATTTTTCCATTGTTTTAACAACTATTGTTTTGTATTGAACCATATTCTTATGTATGTAATATTTGTTTGCATACAAGATCTGACTCTTCATCCACTCAAGTTTGCATTGTGCTCTGTCATGCTTTTTCGTGCTTTGCGGGGTTTGGATTTTTTCTGAATTTGTCGATTCTAGTTTAAAATGGTGAATTTTTATCACTCTAAACATATGTACTTATATTTTTGTGAAAAAATGACGTTAATCTGTAGACATTGATATATCATTCATATATGTCTGCGTTGTGATTACATGATGATAAATGCCGTGTATATATTTTTTACATCATTTGTTATGATATTATGTGTATAATGTGATTTTATTTCTGTTAATAACCATTGCAAGTTCCCTATCACTATGGGTTGAAATGATATGTAAACTCCGCCCCAGCCATGGCTCAGCGACTTAAGAGTTACCAACCCAAAAGGTTGCCGACCTAACATGGATGCCGATCTAACTGCCTAAGCCCTGAGTGGAATTACGACCTAAGTTACTTAAGAGGGATGCCAACCTAAGACATAACAAGGTTACCGACCAAAGAATTAACAAGGTTACCGACCTAAGACTTAACAAGGTTACCGACCTAAGACTTAACAAGAACGCCGACCCAATACTTACAGGATACCGAACTAAGATAGCTACCGACCTAACGCGGGTGCTGGCCTTAAATAGAAGCCGATCTAACTATCCAGGGAGTTTGTCGCCCTAACTGCTCAGGACAAGGACAAGATCATGAACTATACTTGAGACGCAACCGACCTACGGCCTATGTTAGGTCGTACACGACCTAAGCAAAGGAAGGAAAGTCCGATGCAGCTACTTAGCACGCGGCCCCTTAACTCGTACACGGTTCAGGACTTATAGAGTTCAGCAAGGATGCCTTTCTTAAGCGTCGACCCAGCATTTGAATCGCGACCGTTCCACGACCTACTTTAAGTCGTCCACGACCCAACTTAGGTCAGTGGCGATTTAGGACTTGGCAACATTTTGTGCCCAGAATTCTCTATAAATAGATGGCCATCTCCAACTTTCAAAGGACTTTTGGCTGATCTCTTCAAGCACCGATACTCTGCTGAATTCTCGACTGACCCGACACTTCAAATACGAAAGGCATCTCAACAAACTTCAAGAAGAAACCTAACGCAATCAACATGGATTCAAACAATTCATCTACATCGAAGTTCTAGTTGTTTGTCTCATCAGTATTGTAAATGGAGATTGTTGTAAAGTTGTAATTGATTCAGTAATAAAGAGGATTAAAGTGGATGTAGGCTTACCTGAAGCCGAACCACTATAAAAACTATTGTGTTTTCTGCTTTCTCTGTGACCTTTCTACTTGTTTTTAGTTCCCGTGATCACGGGTGGTGCTTTCGCTCAATCTCTATATACACCAGGGTGTTAGCGTTCGATTTTAAGCGTTAACATTTTTGGTGCTTTCATCCACCATTGCTCCGCAAAGGTCTGTTGAAAGGATTTTTTTTAAACTAGAAGTTTATTGGAAATAATGGCTCCTGGGAGAAAACGAAGTTCTGTAAGATCCGACAATGTTCAAGAGAATACTGCTACCTCTCCTCCATCAAGTCAAGCAGCTCCAACTGCTGGAGTTACGCAAGCAGAATTGGACGCCATAGTTTTGGGGTTGAATCAACAATTGAATGCTCAGAATGCGCAGTTGGAAGCTCAGAATGCCCAGAATGCCCTGATATTAAGTAAGTTGAATGATCTGCTAGGGGCAAACCGTCAACCAGTTAATAATGATGGGAACCCTACTGTGGGAGTTCATGATGTTGCAGGGAACACTTCTCAAAGAGCCGCAGACCCTGTGGAAAGGACTCCTCCTAAAGCGGGAGGATCAGAGCCGCAGCCGACCCTCCGTGAACGATTGTCAAGACAGAATTCTAAGAGAGTGGCTGATGTTTGCCCTCCAGAGCCTCTAAATGATGAAGAAATTTTTTTGGCTATGGTTTGCCAAATCATGATAGAAAATATGCGAAGAGATGAAGATGAGAAAGAGTGGGGTTTTGCTCCAAGCAAAACTCCATTTATTGAAAAGATCTTGAAGGCAAAGTTCCCAAGGAAATTCGTTCCCCCTACTATTCCGGCCTACAAGGGGACGAGTGATTGTAACGAGTTTCTATATAAGTACAACTAGCAAATGACGAGTGCCAGAGCATCTGATGAAATCAAATGTCGATATTTCCCGGTATATTTGGAAGGTGTGGCTCTACTGTGGTTTACAAAGCTGCCGGTCAGGTCCATTGATCAGTTCTCCGATTTGACCAGGAAATTCAAGGAGCAATTTCGATTGTATGCTTCTAAAGCAAAGGATATAATGTCGCTGTCAAGTCTACAGCAAAATTCGGGAGAATCTATCAGATCATTTTTGAATCATTTTAACATAGCTTTGACCGAGGTAGATAATGCTGAGCCACTCATGGTCCTAACATACTTGATGAGGGCGATTGACAAATCAAGTGAATTTGGAAAATGGTTGAAAATGAAAGAACCAAACTCGCTTGACAAATTATACAAGAAAGCGGATGAATTCATGCGCTTGGAGAGCCTCCAAACACCGGCTAAGGTGGTATCAGCAGAAGCCGGGAACAATGGTGCTCCTTCGAAAAAGAAAGAACCTAACACTCAGAAAAGGGGAAATGTTGGTGGAAAGAAACATGGAGATGCTAAGAAAGGCCGTCCTTTCAATTTCACACCCTTAACTGATACCCCTGAGAACATCTTCTTTGCGACCAAGGATGATGTCAATTATCCGACACCACCTAAGATGAGAGTTGGGATTAAGATGGAAAAAAGTGGAAGGTTTTGCCGGTTCCACAACCAACCCGGCCATGACACCAACAGGGGCGAGATGGAAAGGTATGCCCGGGCCTTGAGGCATGTACCAGCTGAAGAGAATGTTTTTGTTTTAGAGAATGATGCGCCTTTAAAGCAACAAAAGACTTCCACATATGATATTGTATTCAGTGCCAGAGATTCTTTGGGTATCGAGGCTCCTATCATAGATCCTCTGGTCATATCCGTTGGTATTGGGTCGGCTACTGTGAGAAGAGTTCTAGTTGATTGCGGAGCTTCATGCAACGTTCTCTTCAAGAAGACCTTTGATCAAATGAAAATTCCAATGGCTGACGTTCAAGCTTCATCACTTAAGATTGCTGGGTTTGCTGGAGAACCCAAACAGCCGATTGGGACCATAGATTTGTTTGTAGAACTTGGAAAGGGACTGAGGAAGGTGGCTCGAAAGCAAACCTTTATAATTGTTGAAGAATTCTCTGCCTATAATGCCTTTTTAGGCCGTCCAACTCTTGCTGCATTTAAAGCTTTTCTTGCCCCGTGGTGTCTAACTATAAAATTCCCCACGGATAATGGAGTTGGCGTGATCAAAGGAGACCAAGATGCGGGGCGAGAATGTTATCTTACAGAGCTGGGTGAATCAAGGAAGAGAGAAATGGGAAAAGGTGCGGCGGCTCTAGTCCGCACCAAAGAACCAACCTTGTAGAAATTACATGGTGGACCCTGCACTGGTGAATGTAGTGCCGCACGAAGAGAGAGAGATCCGAGGAAAGCCGGTGCAGGCGAGAATAATGTAGTACTGGTAGAGGTATCAGTGCCGGTATCCATTGACCCAAAGGACCCGAACAAAGTGCTGAATGTGGGTTCACAACTCAACACAACAGTTCAGAATGTTCTGATTTCGTTTTTGAAGGCTAATTTTGATGTATTCGCTTGGACTCATGCTGACATGTGTGGAATATCCCCAGAGATTGCAGTACACACTCTGAACATTGAACCAAAGTTTACACCGGTGAAACAGAAAAGAAGAACTCAGGGTTCTGAGAGAACGGCAGCGTTAAAAGAACAAGAGGATCGTCTCATGGAGAACGGTTTCATCAGAGAATCTGCTTATCCAAATTGGGTATCAAATCCGGTGCTGGTTAAAAAAGCTAACGGAAAGTGGAGAGTGTGGATTGACTTTTCAAATCTGAACAAAGCCTGCCCCAAAGACTGTTTCCCGCTGCCCAGGATCGATCAGCTGGTGGATGGGACGACAGGGCATGAATTGTTATCTTTTATGGATGCATACTCTGGATATAACCAGATTATGATGCATGAGCCAGATCAAGAGGATACGAGCTTCATCATAGATGTTGGACTCTACTGCTACAAGGTCATGCCTTTCGGACTCAAGAATGCAGGGGCAACTTACCAAAGGCTTGTTAATGCCATGTTTAAACCACAGATTGGCAAGACAATGGAAGTTTATGTTGATGATATGCTAGTGAAGTCTAAGAAAGCAGTGGACCACATGAATCGCTTGGCTGAGATGTTCGCAGTACTCCGAAAGTACAGAATGAAGCTTAATCCCTTGAAATGTTCATTTGGAGTGGAGTCCGGAAAGTTTTTGGGTTTCATTATGAGCGCTAGGGGTATTGAAGCTAGTCCAGCTCAGATCACTGCCCTGAGAGAGGTCAAGGCTCCTAGAACGAAGAAGGAATTACAAAGTCTTAATGGAAAGGTTGCTGCCTTGAGTCGGTTCATCTCCAAAGCTACTGACAAATGC
Organism: Allium cepa; assembly: GCA_030765085.1. Lineage (NCBI taxonomy): Eukaryota > Viridiplantae > Streptophyta > Magnoliopsida > Asparagales > Amaryllidaceae > Allium > Allium cepa. Next base: position 788,862,766 of record CM060937.1, on the reverse strand, counting down.
ATTCCATTCTTTGATGCTCTGAAGAAAGGAAGAAAAAACATTGAGTGGACTCCTGAATGTCAGAAGGCATTCGATGAGTTGGTTCATCGTATGGAAGTGCCTCCGATACTTTCAAAGCCTGACAATGGTGAAGATCTCTTCGTATATCTGGCAATTACATCTCATGCTCTTAGCGCAATATTGATACGACAAGGATTCAACGCCCAGTCTATTATATCAGCAAAAGATTCACTAGGGAAGAGATGAACTATTCAAAGTTGGAAAAGCTCGTCTATTGTTTGTTGATCGCATCAAGAAAATTGAGGCCGTATTTCCAAGCTCATCCAATCAAAGTCCTCACTGATCAACCTCTAAAGCAAGTCCTATTCCGTCCTGAGACTTCGGGCCATCTTTTGAAATGGAATATTGAACTCAGCCAATATGACATCACTTATCATCCTCGGAAAGCAATCAATGGACAAGCTTCAGCAGATTTCATCGCAGAATGTACGGATAAAGGTGATAGTGAGGAAGAAGCCATTGATTACATCTCAATCCAATGGAAATTGTACGTCGATGGCGCAAATAATGATTACTGTTCTGGAGCAGGGGTTGTCCTTGAAACCCCAGAAGGGTGATCGCTATGTTATGCGCTGAGACTAGAGTTCCCTTCGACAAACAATGTAGCAGAATACGAAGCCCTCATTGCTGGTTTGAGGATCGCTAAGGAGCTGAACATTAAAGCATTGCAGATCTTCAGTGATTCTCAACTTATTGTCTGCCAAGTCAAGAAGGAATTTCAAGCTAAAGGAGGGAATCTACCCGCCTATTTATCAAAAGCCTGGGAGCTTCTTCCAAATTTTGACCGTTATTCAATAAACCATATACCCCGAGAGGAGAACATGAAGGCGGATTCTCTCGCAAAGCATTCAAGTACTGGTGAAGCTCAACTATTGGGATTAGTTCCCGTCGAAGTATTGTCAGCTCCAAGCACAGATGAAATGGATGTTGATTGGATTATGAATGTATCCCAAGAGCAAGAATCATGGATGACTCCGATACTTGAATATTTACTCAATGGTTCTTTGCCAGAAAGTTCAAAAGAACGACAGAAGCTGATAAGGAAATCCTCCAGATATATAGTTCAAGATGGTCGTTTGTACAGACGAGGATTTTCAATGCCATTACTCCGATGCATGACAAAGGAAGAAGCTATGATAATTCTGACTGAAGTACACAGAGGGGAATGTGGGGATCATACAGGTGGTCAAACTTTAGCAAAGAAAATCCTCCGTTATGGATACTTTTGGCCAGAAATCAATCAGGATGTTGCTGACTATTCCTGAAAGTGTGACAAATGCCAGAGATTCGCTAAAATTCCTAGAGGACCTTCCACTGAGCTAACACAAATGGTCAGTCCATGGCCGTTTGCCATCTGGGGAATAGATCTCATTGGGCCTTTGCCGAGTGCCAAATCGGGGATTAAATATGCCATCGTTGCTGTTGATTACTTCACTAAATGGGCTGAAGCCGAACCATTGGCTACTATTACCTCTAAGAAAATATAAGTTTTGTGACTAAAAATATCATTTGCAGGTATGGTGTGCCTCAGAAGATAATCACAGACAATGGTACTCAGTTTGAAAGTGAGGAGTTCAAGATTTCTGCAAACGATTCAAGATCCGAAAAAGCTTCTCAGCAATGGCTCATCCGCAGGCAAATGGGCAAGTGGAAGCAGTAAACAAAATCATTAAATCAACCATCAAAAAGCAGCTGGAAAAAGCAAAAGGTGGTTGGGTCGATAAGTTACCGCTTGCACTATGGGCATACAGGAGCACCCACAAAACTGCGACTGGGAATACTCCATTTTCATTGGCATACGAATCAGAAGCGATGATTCCAGTGGAAACTGAAGTCCCCTCACACAGAAGGATCCATTTTGATCAAGATAAGAATGAAAAATTGCAATTGGAAGCACTTGACCTCCTCGATGAAAGAAGAGAAGAGGCTAGGCTTAGAATTGCAGCTCAACAGCAAAGAATATCCAGGCACTTCAATTCCAAAGTTCGTCAGCGCAGCTTTGAAGTTGGGGACTTAGTCCTGAAGAGAATTATGACCGCCATAGGTGTGTTTGGGCCAAACTGGGAAGGGCCGTATGTCATAGGCACGAAACTTCTTGATGGCACATTCAAACTCACAACTGTCGAAGGAGAACCAATCCCAAGAGCTTGGAACAACAATCTTTTGCGTCCATATTTTACTTAAAAGCTTTGCTGAAATGTTGTAAAAGAATTACGAATATATGATTCTTGTATTGAAAGAAATTGTAAAACATGTAAATAATGAAAAGCTATCAAGTGGATGTAGGCCCAGTTTTTGGCCGAACCACTATAAATCTTATGTTCTCTACTATTATGAACTGCTCTGTTTTATTTCGACTTATAAAATACGTTAATTGTGTTACTAAAATGTCGATTTAATAATGCAGGCCATAAAAAAAAAATTTATCCATCACAAGACCAAGCGATCTCCGACGTCACCCAGCAAGCAAACGCTAAACCATTCAAAATTTCCATACTCAAATCCTACAAAAGAAGTGCTTCGAACAAAAGTTAGCAATGTGGATGGAAGTGGACCATTTCTAACCGACTGCGAATGTTTGTACAAACAAGCATCTAGTTAAATAGCCTGCGTCTATCACCACCGACTCGCTTAACTATGAAGTATATTTCTTTCGATGAGGAAAATTATTGGCAACTAAAAAGGGATGACACTTGCAAAAGATAACGGGGATCGCCGACATGAATAGATGGCAAAGAGACATGGGCGAGCAAGCATCAATCAGCAAAAGATCTCTTCGGATGCACAAGCCCTCTTCAGAGGCACAACTCTTCGGAGGATAAAGACCTCGAGCGGGCCTCGCCAGAAAAAGAGAGATCTTTCTCGGCATAAAGTTGCGGACTGATCGGTTGATACACTCCCATGAATCCGTCCAACTGAGAGAAAGAAACTCCAAACTTCCAGGCAAAATCCCTACTCAGAGGCACACGTTTCACCGAGTTTGAAATAAAACTTCCAAGTGTTGAAACGTGAAAAGCCCTCTTCGGAGGCTCATTTCACCACAGTTGAAATGCTAAAAGACCTCGAGCGGGCCTAACCAGAAAAAGAGAGTTCTTTCTCGACATAAAGTTGCGGACAGATCGGTTGATACACTCCCGTGAATCCGTCCAACTGAGTGAAACTCCAAACTTCTAGGCAAAACCCCTACTCAGAGGCACACATTTCACCGTGATCGGTGATACACTCCCGTGAGTCGAAATGTGAAAAGCCCTTTTCGGAGGCCCGCTTCCCAGCGAACAGGGAAAAAATAAAAGCCTCTCCCAAGGGGCAGAAACAAAAAGACCTCTTCCCAGAGGCAGAAACAAAAAGACCTCTTCCCAAAGGCAGAAACAAAAAGACCTCTTCCCAGAGGCACAATCAAACAGAAAGACCTCTTCGGAGGCACATGTTTCACCGAGATTGAAATAAAACTTTCAAATTTTGAAACGTGAAAAAGCTCTCCTCAGAGGTACAACTTTTCAAAGAAGCATTTCATCAGAAATGCAAAGCAAAGATCAGAAAGCCCTTCACTGGTGCAATATAAAAAAAAAAGAAGCCCTCTTCAAAGGCACACTTTAGCTCTCAGAGGAAGAATGGTTCATCTATTCTAGAAAATACTCTTCCTCAAAAAGAAGTTAAAGTGCCCTTCAGAGGCCCACTTTACCACAAAGGGGAATTCACTTGGTAAAAATGTGTGTATGCACAGAAGAAAAAGTGATATCTTCGAAGGTTGAAGCGTAGAAATTTATATGGAGGGAGTTGTACTCTGTTTTGAACAAAATAATATTCCTCCAAGTATGGAATAATTATTCTCCAGAAAATAAGAGTACAAGTCCCCTCAAAGTATAAATATTGCAACGAGCTTATGGTATAGGGGCAACTGGTATAACTACATTGGTAAAAATTACGCTCGAACAACATACCACAAGCTCACTGCAATATCATATAAAGAAGCTTGTACAAAAATGAATAGTAAATGCATTCTCAAATATAGATAGAAGTTTGTACAAACAAAAATAATCATTTTATTCAATCCTGTCAAAATTTTGTACAGGTACAGGTTTCAAAATAAAAAGAAAAAGAAAAGCGGAGGCCGCTACCCGCACAATCTCCGGTCAGTACATGCAAAAAGCAAAAAGCGATATAAAAAGCACAGAACCAAAGCCATCATTTCTTCTTCCTTCCACCTTCTGAGCCTGCGCCCGGCCGGATGTTCAACTTCTTAGGCCGGCTTGTAAGAGTAGGGGACGAAGGAGAAAGGGGCACAATTGGACTTTCTTCTGCTTTTTCCTCGCCGACTGAAGATTCCTTCTCCTTCTTTGAAACTCCACTTTTCCCCCTCTTCTTAGAAGAAGACCCGCTTCCTGGAGTGAAAAGTGTGGTTAACGGTATATCGTCGGAACCAGTTGGTTCCGGAGTCTTTTCGCCCTCTTCAGTTTCTTCTCCCCTGTGTTCTTGTGAAGCAATGGGATCGTCCAAGTCTTGGAGAGCTTCTATTTGCTCCTCTTGTGATCCTGGTTGCGAGGCAGAAGGAGGAGTGACTTGAAGAGACGGAGGAGGAATAACTGGAGGAGGGGAAGTCTGAACGATGCTCGACACTTTCTCTACAGAAGAAAAGAAGTTAAAGTCAGTAAAGAGAGGAGATAAAGGCTCGTTGAGGTTCAGGAAATAGTCAAGAAGCTCATCAAACTCATGAGAAGGAAATGAGCAGTCTACTTGGGCAAGATTAACAGTAGAGTTACCTGGAGAAGTTGGCTTCCTGATATCAACCTCATAAGCCTGTGCTTCAGCGCTCTCTTCGCCTTCATCTCCACCCTGTATGCTTGTGATTTCAGTTGTACCTTTAACCAGCGATGGAGAATGGGTACTCGAGCCGACAATGTCGATTTCGGCCGAAGGTGAAGGCTGAACTGGATCAGTCGAAGTAGTTTTTCCTAAATGTTCTCCTTCTGCCATTTCAGCTCTTAATTTTGCAAGTTGTTCTTTTTCCTTGGCGAGAGCGGCGCGAGCTTCATCATCCAAGTAATGCTCCTCAAGAGCTGATTCGACGTAGCCAGCACCCGTAGCACCAATCATATCAAGTGCGGCCTCCCACACCTCAGCCAGAGTAATTTCATATTTAAGACCTAGAAAGGCGAGACTACCGCGCCCCAAGACGCTATGCAGGTAGAAGTCAAATAATGTCGAGCTGATGCTGGTCTTCGTTGCCTCATGAGATTCTTCAGCTGCAATTTTACCGGCAACAGCCTCATCATGCTCTCTTTCAGCTTTGGAGGGTTGAAGCTTAAGCATTTCGATCTCCGCCTCTTGAGAGTCGGTTTTCTTCCTAAGCTCGGCAATATCAGCAATATAGCCCTCATTGATTCTTTTCTGCACTTCGAGCCTGTCTTCGGCGTCTCTTTGGCCGGCATGAGCATCTCTCACTTGTTTCTGAAGCACTTCTTCTTTTTGAGTTTAGGAAGTAGAAGAAGTGGCGAGTTCTTCTTTAAGTTTCTCGACCTTCGCCTCGAGCTCTTCATTATAAGTAGTCATGCTCCTCATCTCGGCATCATGCTGCTCAAGAACCTTCTGCCATTCAGCCTTGTCATTTTTCATAGCAAGCATGGCCTCGAGATTCGCACGGTTTACCCTTTGAAGCTCGTCGACAAGCTTTTTCCAGCTCGACATTCTTTCAATATCAAGTCTGACGGCATCGAGATTTCGCAGCATGGCAGGCTTGTCAATTGGAACTAAGTCGAGGTCGAAGCGAACCGCTTCAAGCACCATTGTGGAAACCGGCTTTGCAGAGTGGCTGGGCCTGGTCCAATTTGAAATTTAGGCCTGTTAACTATGGCTTGAATGTCTGTCTTCCCGAGATCAGGGGAGCCAGAAGGGATGTCGAGTGAAACGGGGGCAGTGGCCTTTTCAGGAGTTGTAGATGCATGCTTTTCACCGTACCGGGCACGCTTGCTTGGGTCCTCAACCATATGGCTTTTTCCCCGATCATCATGCGACTTTCTTTTGTGAGAGTCGTCACCTCTCTGGGAAGAATCATGGTGCTCCTCCCTTTCTTTTCTCTCATAACGCTCTTCTTGAGCCCTCCTCTCCTGAGCCTTTCGAGCGGCTCTCTCTTCGTTGGTTTCTCTGTGAACGGGAAGGTAGCGCCTATAATCATATTAATTACGCCTCTTGTAGCGTTGGAAGTCGTCATAGTAAGAGCCGTTGCGTCCCATCGGAGAATCTGAAATAAAAAAAAAGACAAGTCTTAAAAGTCTTCAGAGAAAAGAAGCGTGACTTTAGAATTTTCAAATTACAAAGAATTAGGTGCATGAAAGTGCCGAAAGATTCTATGTGTGTGTGATGTGCAAACTACGCGCATCAAACTACAAACCACTCTTCGATTGCGGAGTATTCGTGGGGGTAGTAGTTAACGTCAACTCTTGGGTCGATGGAGCTTGTCGCAAAGAAGAAGTCGCTTCCACCACTGAAGTAGAAACCCTAATAGTGACAGGGTCGTCTTTAAAGAGCTCCTGTGAGCTGACAAAGAGGTCGCTCAACCCTTCGAAAGTGCCGTCCCCGCTCTGCTTGACAGGGCTTATTTTCCCGACTTCTTCACCAGACTTCTGTGAATGTTGGGGAGATTCTTGAGGCTCTTCTTCCTCAATGACTGGGGAAGTGCGAATTTGCTAGACGACCCCGCGACATCGACAGTAGTAGAGCACTTCACCAGAGAAGCCTCGGAGGCAGGTTCTTTTGGTATGGGTTCGTCAGTGGAAACCGGGGCATCTAATGCTTTAGGTGGGGAGTCTGGAACCTAATGGGGATGTGTAGAGCGAGAAGCGTGAAAAAGTCCATACTGATGCAAAAATTCGTCCCTCAACAAAAACTTTATACTTCTCTCTCTAGCAGTCACAGCACTTAATCTATCAAAAACTTGCTTGTGGATTGGATCTCTAGAGGGGAGAGGAAGTGCTGAAAAGAACAAAGAACGAAATTAGCAATCAGTAATTCGGATCTCGAAAAAGTTTGGAAATTGGAGAAAATAGAAATAGGTAATCTTACTTCCTACTCTCCAGATGGCATAAAACCCTGGGGGGCAGCGAGCAAAGAAAAACTGGTTCAAAATACCATGAACACTTTCGGTAAGATCAGAAATAAGCTTGCGGTTTCTAGTGCTTCTCACAATAATAAGGGAAGGATGGTCTTTACTCTTTGCAAACGAGCATAAGTAGCGAATTTCTTCAAAACTTGGCAAACGATCAAGAGTTCTCCTAAACAATACACACAACCCCATCAAGATGGCGTAATCATTACGGTGAAGTTGGAATATAGAGATTGTCAACCGAAGGAGAAGGGTTCGAAGGAAGTCATTAAAGGGAGGAATCGCCCCGCTTAGGCACATTTGACGATTGACTGCGATAAAACCAGGGGGAGGACTGTCGGCAGTATCATTTGGCCCGGGAAGTAGGGCATCATTTTCAACAAAACCAAATAGAGTACGTAGCTGAATAAACGCTCTTGGAGTTAGGATAGTCGAAGTTCTCTCTGGAGGATTCTCTATGAGAACAGTTGTCTGAAAGGTCTCTCCCGCTTGAGCTACCACTTCTTCTTCTTTGTGGGAAGTCTTTCTACACAAACAACTAGATATTCAAACATGAAGGTGCACGTTTCCTAAAATGTGTGAAGTTTTGTGTAAAATCAACAAAACAATAAGCGAATATAACTGGAATAAAAACTAGCAAGCATTTGTCAATTATAAAGTCCAGGGTTTGTTGTTTTAAATATGAAAGTGAAATGTAGATGCAAATAAATCAATTCAAGACAGTGATGCTTTGCATTGATATTTCACTTTAGTTGATTGGTTCACAGCATTTCATACAGTGTGTTTAAGTTGATTACTCTATGTCGACTAATCTATCATTTGATGTGGGCAGTCAATGGCAGTATATTCGCCTTGGTTTTTTGTGATTGTTGTTTTCAGCAGGTTGTTAGCCTATAAGTTAGTGTGGTCTATGAAATAAAGCAACAAAGTTAAAACAATCAAATATTTAAGCAATTCAGTCCAGCAGATCAAGTTAAGTGTTCAAATTGGAATTATGCTTTTAAGTAAGAATTCAAGTTGGGCATCCAAGTGTTAACTCGGCGGCGACCCAAGGAATCTTTCACGAGTTAAGGTTAAGTTTCTGATTCTTTAAGTCGGCGGTTCTTTAAGTCGTAAGGAGTAGTAAGGAGAAAGGCTCCGGTTCAAAAAAGAGGTGCAAAATTTCCCCAAGTGCTAGTTCGGCCACGATTTAAGGGTTAAGTCGGCAAATTTCCCCAAGTGCTAGTTCAACCACGATTTAAGGGTTAAGTCGGCAGATTTCCCCAAGTGCTAGTTCGGCCATGATCTAAGGGTTAGATCGTATCAAATTAGGTCGGCCAAAAGTTAGGTCACCCGAAATCAATGGGTTGCGTCCAAATCAATATCTCACTCCACTCAATCCGTTAACCCGACAGTAGCTCCATCAACGACGGCCTTCATCTCATTCATGATATCGGATCATCCAATAAAACAGTTTGAAATCATCACAAATTCAATGCTTTGCCACCCTTGCGCGAATCAAAACTAACTAGCCTAAAGCAGTAAACCATCTTCATCGTTTCATCAGTCATTTAAAGCCAAATCGAGCATCCTAAGCTTCATCAACTATAGATGTAATGGAATTCATGATGAAGCATTATACAGGGAGGCGGTTTAGGTGTGAGTGACGGAGTTCATGAACCAACAGTAACCTATGATCGAGGAAGAGGAAGATACACTTACGCGATGAATAGCAAAGGTTATCAGTAATTGATTGGAGTGAAATCGCCTTTGGAAGCTCAGGAGAATTCTAATGGCAGAATCAAGCGAAGGAGCAAGTAATGAAGAAGAAGAAGAAGATGTGTGACTTATGCCTTGCAGTGGAGGGAACTGAAGCGGTGCGTGACCTAACTTTTAAGTCGTACACAACCTACCAGCTTAGAGAGTGGACGAGTTAGAGGATATCGAAGCACACGACCTAACCCTAAGGCGCATACTTCGAGGGGCAAATGTTAACTCCGCCCCGACCATGGCTCAGCGACTTAAGAGTTACCGACCCAAAAGGTTGCCGACCTAACATGGATGCCGATCTAACTGCCTAAGCCCTGAGAGGAATTACGACCTAAGTTACTTAAGAGGGATGCCGACCAAAGACTTAACAAGGTTACCGACCTAAGACTTAACAAGGTTACCGACCTAAGACTTAACAAGAACGCCGACCCAAGACTTACAGGATACCGACCTAAGATAGCTACCGACCTAACGCGGGTGCTGGCCTTAAATAGAAGCCGATCTAACTATCCAGGGAGTTTGCCGCCCTAACTGCTCAGGATAGGGACAAGATCATGAACTATACTTGAGTCGCAACCTACCTACGGCCTATGTTAGGTCGTACACGACCTAAGCAAAGGAAGGAAAGTCCGATGCAGCTACTTAGCACACGGCCCCTTAACTCGTACACGATTCAGGACTTATAGAGTTCAGCAAGGATGCCTTTCTTACGTGTCGACCCAGCATTTGAATCGCGACCGTTCCACGACCTACTTTAAGTCGTCCACGACCCAACTTAGGTTGGTGGCGATTTAGGACTTGGCAACATTTTGTGCCCAGAATTCTCTATAAATAGATGGCCATCTCCAACTTTCAAATGACTTTTGGCTGATCTCTTCAAGCACCGATACTCTGCTGAATTCTCGACTGACCCGACACTTCAAATACGAAAGGCATCTCAACAAACTTCAAGAAGAAACCTAACGCAATCAACATGGATTCAAAGAATTCTTCTACATCGAAGTTTTAGTTGTTTGTCTCATCAGTATTGTAATTGGAGATTGTTGTAAAGTTGTAATTGATTCAGTAATAAAGAGGATTAAAGTGGACGTAGGCTTACCTGAAGCCGAACCACTATAAAAACTGTTGTCTTTTCTGCTTTCTCTGTGACCTTTCTACTTGTTTTTAGTTCCCGTGATCACGGGTGGTGATTTCGCTCAATCTCTATATACACCGGGGTGTTAGCGTTCGATTTTAAGCGTTAACATGATACATACCCGAACAGATTTTAGAATAAGGAAAAATCATTATGGGCTAAAATGATAGGATCGAGTGATTTTTATTGTATTTATTTTACTTGGGATTGCGGGTTTGAAATGATAGAACCCGGATTTTTCTTTTTAAATTACGGATTGAAATGATACATATCCGTATCACTTGATCTTGATTAGAAAATATTATACAGGCCCGTGGTTATATTTTTAAATGATATTTTTCTAAAAATTTATTAAGTATTTTAAATATTTTCTTAAATTTATTAAGTATTTTGGAATTATAAATATATGAAATTTTTAACTTAATTTGATTGATGCTTTAAAGTGTATGGAAATATTGTTTTTCTATAAGTTAATTTTTTTATAAGTTAATTTGGTTTTAAATGGAATTTAAAGTGTCTTATTTATGATAAATAACATACTAATTAAGTTCGATTTAATTTGGAATCTTAAATCTAACGTAGTAATTTTAATAAAGGTTATTTCCTAAAAAGGACATATTTTGTATAATAAATAAACGTAGTCTTGAATAAATAAAATGAAATACATTTTTATGGGACTTTTTGTAATAAGTTTATTTAACTTCGAATCATAGTTGAATTGATGTCTAAATGAATAAATTTGTAAAGAGTTTGATTGTTATATTAACTATGATAAATATTCTTTTGTGAAATGGTATGTTTTGTAAGATAAATAGCCATGACTTTAAAATGGAAAATTTTGAGTTAAACGTACATGTGAGATGTAAGTTTAATTTATATTTTAATTGATTAATATAATAAATGTTTGTACTGTAATAAAAAGAACGAAAGAAATATGTAAGGTTTTAATTAATGAAAGAAACGTGTAAAGTTCTAACTAATGAAAGAAACATGTAAGGTTCTAATTAATGAAAGAAACATGTAAGGTTCTAATTCATGAAAGAAACGTGTAAAGTTCTAATTAATGAAAAAACATGTAAGGTTTTAATTAATGAAAGAAACGTGTAAAGTCCTAATTATTGAAAGAAACATGTAAAGTTTTAATTAATGCAAGAAACATGTAAAGTTTTAATTAATGCAAGAAACGTGTAAAGTTTTAATTTATGAAAGAAACGTGTAAAGATTTAATTTATGAAAGAAACGTGTAAGGTTCTAATTAATGAAAGAAACGTGTAAGGTTCTAATTAATGAAAGAAACGTGTAAGGTTCTAATCAATGAAAGAAACGTGTAAAGTTCTAAATAATGAAGAAACATGTAAGGTTTTAATTAATGAAAGAAACGTGTAAATTCTTAATTAATTCAAGAAACATGTAAAGTTTTAATTAAATCAAGAAACATGTAAAGTTTTAATTAATGCAAGAAACGTGTAAAGTTTTAATTTATGAAAGAAACGTGTAAAGATTTAATTTATGAAAGAAATGTGTAAAGTCCTAATTAATGAAAGAAACGTGTAAAGTTTTAAGTTAATGCAAAAGACATGTAAATTCCTAATTAATGAAAGAAACGTGTAAAGTTTTTAATTAATGCAAGAAACACGTAAGGTTTTAATTAATGAAAGAAACGTGTAAAGTTTTTAATTAATGCAAGAAACATGTAAAGTTCTAATTAATAAAAGAAACATGTAAAGTTTTAATTAATGAAAGAAACTTGTAAAGTTTTAATTAATGTAATATTGATTAAAGGATAAATGCTCTTTACTGTAATAGAAATGTAAATTAAAACGTACATTTGATAATGTAAGTTTTAATTAGTGTAATATTGATTAAATGATAAATGCTCTTTACTGTAATAGAAATGTAAATTAAAACGTACATTTGATAATGTAAGTTTTAATTAGTGTAATATAGATTAAAGTAATAAATGCTCTTTATTATAATAAATGCAAGTTAAAACGTACATTTTACATATAAGTTTTAATCAATGTAATGGTGTATTTTAAATTGATTAAAATGATAAATGTTACTTACTGAAATAATTAAATGTAAGTTGATAATGTGCGTTTGATATGCAAGTTTTAATTTATGTAAATGGAATATTTTAAATGATTAAAATGATAAAGATTCTTTATTGTAATAATAATGTAAGTTAATAAGGTACTTTTAACTTAACATAAGAATTTCAGCTTTAAACTGGATATTATAGTAACAAAATTTATTTAACCATAAGGCTATGATAAAATGACCCTGTTAAATTTGTAAGTATATAAAAATACTTTGATTATATAAAAGTGGAAAGTATTACATTCCAAAAATGCTATGATTCCTTAAGGTTACATTTCCAAAATGCTATGATAATTTAAAGGAATATTTCAAGCTTAATAAATTGAAGGAAATATTCAATGATTTGGAAATTTTGGTTTTATTTAAATGATATATTATTGAATTAGTTTGAAATGGAAATGATACTATTGTGGTATGGTTTTGAATGTATATAATAGTTTGAAAGAAATGATATGATTTTGAAATGGATATGCTAGTTTGGTTTTGAAAGTATAAATGATTTTTAAATAAATATCCATGGGTTATAATAACGTTAGGTTGTTAAAGAGATCGTGATCGAAAGTTGTCATACTCTCTACCAACTCCGAAAACCACTTTAACAACCATGTACGCGGTTGAGATTCCAGAATGAAGTATTATGGTTGTGGCGTTTCCTTTAAGGTAAATACGTGGACCCGACTCCCGTGAGTTGGCATAAAGTGGCTAAAACAGGAGTGATCGACGGGTTAATGAGGTAGCACCTTTGATCGGACACATCCCTTCGATATTAGACTTTGACTTTTGGATTGACTCGGTGGCCACTTTTAATTTTTTATTTGGGGGTGTGGCTCGAGGTGGGCAGTAGTTGCGCGCTACGCATTACCACCGACCCGAAAGCGTAATTGGTATACCTACCCTAGCATTGCCTAGTTGTGTCGTGTCACCTATCCTATCGCGCCTTGTACGAGTTTAGATTTCTCCCGTAGCCCGTGTGATATCCTCTGGTGGCTTCCCGATCAGGAGGGATTATGATATTGGATGGACTACTGGGACTATTACGTGTTAAGGTGGAAAATGCAAAGCCTTAATGCTATTTAAAAGTATGTTTATTTTACTATAGACATTATTATAATAGCGAAATTCTACTACATAGTAAATAGTTTAACGGATCCTTAGAGGATGGGCGGTCCCAAGCATCCTTTTAGTTACTTGTACCTTATATTACAATTCACTTGAGTTGGTTTACATTGTATAAATATGTATGTCCTGACTCGAGTGTTTGTGTTTTGCTTTACACTTGGGTCAGACTGAGTGATACAGCATTAGAGACTCACGTTTGGAGCTTGATCCTTGCTTAAATATCCAGCCATCTGTTTCAATTTCAGTATTCTATTGATTCCAGTTATTCAGTTGATTCCGGTGATGCTTTCAGCTTGTGCTTCTTTATCATATTAAACTTCTGTTGTATCCTGCATAACTCTGATGTATTTATATAGTATCTTCATGAACTACTATCCTTTTTCTTCCGCTGCATTATATCACTCTGTGTCCGTGATCTGTGCTTTATTTATTTACTGTATATTATGAGTATTGCCAAATTTAATTTACAATTTGGTATTTCTAACAATTCAAGTCCGACATGTGCGGATGCAAATGGTTGAAAATATCGGGTCGTTACACGTACCTATTTGTCGGGCAATTAACGCTTATTTTATGAAACCACAAGCAGTTGTAATTGCATCCATAACCTGTATTTCACTTATATAATCCAAAAGGAGTTAATAATTATATAAGATGAAATATTTAAAATTGTTTCAACCACTAACAAACAAATCAATAAAAAACAGTAATCACAACATATAACCATCATATGAAGCCAATAAAATCAACCATCCATAACAAACAAACAAATATTTGGTCGGGTTTAAAACTTTAAATTTTACAGAATGGAAAATAACTACTAAGTGCACCATTTACTCAATAGTCTTAGATGAAGCTAAATAGATTATTCATACATCCAAACAAATTTAAAGTATCCTTGCCCAAACAAGCATAAACCAAACAAACAACAATTCCAAGCATAAATGTAACGACCCATAAATTTCGATAATTTTATTTGTTAAATTTATAAGATTTTGTAATTAAATGTAGAAAGAAATGAAAATATTATAATTTATAATGGAGCGAATGTTAGAAATTAAATGTTAAAATGGTAAATAAAAATCAATTCTTGACAATTGGAATGAAATACAAATAAAGAAATAGTGGAAAACATTTTTATTTGTTAATATAATCGGAATGTGTAATTAATACTGAAAGAAATAAAATTGGAAATGATATTAATAAAATAATAACTAAATGTTATGTTTGGATAGGACATAAGTGAATGTAATTTGTAATGACCCGTAAATTTCATTTATTTAATTTGGTTGAATTAATGAGTTTTGTAATTTAATTTAATAGAAATAAAAACTTTATAAACAAATATTAAAACGAACGCTAAATTAAATTATATAAATGGTGACTTAAAACCTATTTACTAGCAATTTTAATAAATTTCAATAAATGAAATGAGGTATGTATTATACCTGGATATAAATTTCATATAAAGGGAATTAACTAATACGTTAATGTAAATTAAGAAAATATTGGAATAAATGATAATCCATTCATACTTGTAAGCAGTTATTATAAGTTGCATGTTGAAATGGTTGATTGAATTGGAATTTAAAATTTAATTAAATAATTTTTTTATAAAGGTTTCAATAACGGAAATTTAGGTAATAAAGTCAGAACAAGTTGATAAATAATAACCAAAATAAGGGAATAGTATTAATGTGAATAAAGTTGAAACAAATTCGATATAGAGAAATAAATGTAAGCATTTAATAAATTAATTAATGTGGATTTCAATAAATGGTAATTGAATAAAAGTCGATGTTCTCTAAGTAATCATATTAATTGCTGGAAAGTAATACGTAATTGATTGAATGTGATTACGAAATTTAATATTTGTGCATATAGGGAATTTTAAACGGTGATTGTTAAGTAATAAACCTTTAAGGCATGTAAAGGAAATAGGTAACAATCAATATGTTATTTATTTTATTTAGTATGATGAATAAAGGTTGGAATTCAAATTTCAATTAAAGGAGAGTAGGAGTACGTTATTAGGAAGTAAATTTAAAGGTAGGATAACAACTATTATAAATTTCCTAATTAATTGGTCAATGAGTTTATTTGAAATAACGATCATTTAAATGTGAGTAATTAAAATATCGTTATTGATTATAAGTGTTACTTTAGTAATTATGATTAATTGAGAAATTAATACGAGAAGTATGTAAATAACTATGAAAGTAACACGTTATAAATTGATTGTGACCTAAACTTAAATGTATGTTAAAGGTTGGAATTGAATCTAATCCATTTAATTGGAAACTTATTAAAATAAATTGGATTCAATTTATAATAAAGGGGTTATTTTAAGAAATTGAAATAAATTCTATAATGGATGAATTAAGTTACTTAAAAATTCAGATGGGAATTGGTTTAAAGAATTATAGTTAATAAGTAAATCAAGATGATGAAATTTATGAATTATAGAATTTGAATCTTTAATAGTGAGTTAATTTATTTAATTTATAATAGTTGGATTTATTGCCAATGAATTAAATCAAATATTTAATTATTATGTTAAATTAAAAATTAGGTTGAAAATTGGGAAATATTTATGTAATAATTTTAAATCCAATGGTAAACCCTTCTATTTGAAATTTATGAATGGAATAATTATGGGTTAATTCAATTTAATGGAAATTTTGGAAATTTATCTATAATTTTTAATTTTATGCAGTTTAAGATTTCTATTGATTAATCTTTAATAAATTGACTTTTAAAAATTGTTAAATCATTGTAAATGTTTGAAAATTATAAAGTGACAAAGATTGCAAAGTTCAAAAATTTTAACGCGAAATTTGATTTAATTAATTTATTTAATTAATATAACAATAGCCATTTTGGTCACAGACTCGGATTTCGATGAAACCAGTTTCATCGAATCCGTAACAGCGAATTATTGTAGGGTTTCAAGTTTCGTAGCGATCGGACTTGTCGTTTGATCGTATGAACGCGAGACGCCTTGAAATCGATTTAATTAAAATCAATTTGAAATCAATTTGAAAATATTGATTTCAGCATAACTTCTTCATGCGATAGAATTTGGATGTGAAACTTTTTCCATCGCGTTCATAATATTTTAAAACGCCTATTTCGATATAGGAGTTTACCCAATTTCGTTCCGGAGTCGAAACGTGCTTTTTAGGCCACTTTGGAGTTAGCACGTATATCCAACCCGATCCATCTGTTCAAATTTCTAACCTACCAATATAATCCCAGTTCTAAACGCTAGTCTCCATCTATTCTCATTTGTTTGTGCGTTCATTTTTCCTCAACTCCTCCTTTCCAATGGCTGCAAACCCTAGATCCAACTACAATCCAAAATCAAAAGTCAAAAATTCATAGTCCTCAGAAAAATCTCAAAAAAATATATGTTGAAGCCCTCGACGAGCGAAATTAAATGGTGTAATTCGTTTCTCGATTTCAATCATCGGTTGTCCAGGAATTGGTGAATTTATTTCGGCCGTCCATAGGCCACCGTCGCATTCAACGGTGGATCTTCGATATCTTTACGATCAGAGGGTGCTGCGTTGTAGGGCTCGTCGAGGAAGGCTTAGGGATGTAGTCGCTCGTCTAAAGGATGGTAGATTTCGCCAGAAATCGACGACCAAGTTAGCATGGGCGCGGCGAACAGATGGGGCCGGAGGTGGCCGCTCTCGCGTGGTAGGGTCGGCTCAGGGCGCTGATGACAATGGTGGAGGCTGATCGATTTAAGGGTCGACGAGGTAGCGCAAATTTTTGAGTGAAGTTGCGGCGCCTGTGTTCCTTTTCTAGGGTTCGAACGTTCTGGAAGCTCACGAACGTGTGAGGGGAGAGACGCGTGTGACGTGGCTATTTAATATTGGTTAGTTTTATTTTAATTTTATTTTTGTTTTCAAACGATTTGAATCGAATAACTTTCGCATACGAACTCCGTTTCACGTGCGATTTTTTTTGTTAGGATCGTAATAAAATTCCGGAGATTTTGGCACTAGTTTGGACAGATTTGGAGACTGTCAAATTTTTGGGATTAAATTGGATTTAAATTCAATTTATATCCAAAAGGTGAGTGTTTTAACCCACTCACAACTTCTAAAATTTCTTATGTTTGTTATATTGATTTGTGATATGAGTAGAGATTAATTTATGACTGTTTGGCATATTTTATTCATCATCTCAGTTAGATTGCATTTATTTAAATTAAACTGTTATTTAATTTTATTATTGCATATAAATTGACAGTTAAATTTATTTATTTTGCATATAAATTTCCAATTAAACAGTTATTAATTTATTTTTGAATATAACATGTTCGTTGATACCTGTTATATTTTATATGTTATTTATTGATGTTTGTTCAAATTGCATGATGATTGAAATAAATGGTTGACGAACGATGTTTGGTGAACGGACGATGTGTTCTATATTATATAATCTGCAAGTTATCATGCATTTCTTTTCATTCAGGATTACGGTTCGAAATGATATACAACCGCATTTTATTTTTAAATTGCAGATTGAAATGATAAATATTCGTATCACTTGACCATAGGATAGAAAATTTTATACAGGCATCGTGGTATATATATATATATAAAATTATTTTTGAAATAATTTCTATGGTTTGGATAGGATACGGTTAAATAAATATTAAATTTTGATATTATATAAATATTATTATATATATATACATAAATAGTTAAGTTTTTGAATTTAAGCTATGTATAGATCTGTTAAAAAAATGTATAAGTTGAGTAATGGAGTTTGATAATTTATAATATATGGTCAAGTACAGGTTTAAGATATGGTGTACATATATAGAGTTTTAACGATTTAAACAAACTAAGATTGGAAGGTAAATTGGAAATTTATTTGGAACTGAGCTTTTAAAAAAAAAATTAAACTCCATAAGTTGACGTGAAACTTATTAAACTTGAAATTTTAAAGGTAAGATATTTATATTTGAATTGTTAAATGAATAATTCTAGTATAAATAAATGAATGGAAATATTTAGTGTTAATAAATTTGGGTTTTATTTTAATGGTTATGGATCTATTATGTAAACATTTCAAAACTAAATAATAGAATTATTGAATAGAAATTACCAACCTTAGTTTTGAAATTTATTAAATACTCAAAGTTTGAAATATTGAAATCGAAGTGTTTTTATTCAAACTGAAAGTGAATCTAAAAGTTATGGGTTTAGACGGAATTTAAAGGAAATAAAATTGTAAACCAGTGGAAATTATTTACTTTATAAAGAAATTTTAAATTCAACCGTTTTATTTTATATACTGTTGAATATCCAAACCATTTAAGTTGGAAGTTATGGTTTTATAGCTATGGATTTCGAAGTATTATCTTTTGAAGAGTTAAAATTTAAATGTACGGTTTCTGGATGTTATAAATTTAAAGTGGTATGGTTTTAGAAAAGAGATATATTTGAAATGATATCAATATTGATTTGGTTTTAAAAATATAAATGATATCGTATTTATATAGTTTGAAAGAGATATTATATTCTGGTTTTAAAGTATAAATTATTTTAAAATAACCGCGGTGTTATAATAACGTTTGGTTGTTAAAGAGACCGGGATCGGAAGTTGTCATATTCTCTGCCAACCCCGAAAACCACTTTAACAACCGTTTATGCGGTGGAGATTCCAGAATGAAGTAGGATGGTGGCGGCGTTTCCTTTGAGGTAAATACGTGGACCCGACTCCCATGAGTTGGCATAAGGTGGCTAAAACAGGAGCGATCGACAGGCCAAGGGGGTTAGCGCCCTTTATCGGATACTCCTCTTCGTTACTATATTCTGACTTTGGATTGATTCGGTGGCCACTTTTACTTTTGATTTTAGGAGGGAGTTGCCCGAGGTGGGCGGTAGCTACGGCTACGCGTTACCACTAGCCCGGAAGCGTAATTGGTATATCTACCCTGGCACTGCCTAGTTGTGTCGTGTCACCTAACCTAGCGCGCGTTATACGATTTTGTTTTGTACCATACCTATGGAGTGCCCTCTGACGACGTCCAGTACGGGGAGATTACGGTACTGTATAGACTATGGGAATATATTTTTTGTTAAGGGGAATATTGGGTCACTCCTTAACGCTATTTAAAAGTAAGTTTATTTTGCAAATAGACACTATTATAATAGCGGAATATACTACATAGTAAATAGTTTAACGGATCCTTAAGAGATGTAAATCCCGAGCATCTTTTAAGTTACTGCACTCATATTTATTCATGTTGATTTAACTTACATAATATCTTTTAGTTCGGACTCGAGTGTTTTGTCTTTTCAATACGCTCGGGTCTGTCCGAGCGTTTTAGGATTTGAAGATTTTATTCTGGAGGACGAAGACGAAGATTTGTAGTATTACTATCTATTATATTATTCCACTACACCATTTGATTACGCTGCATTGATATTTATTGGTATGTGAAGTCTGATATTTATTGTATAAAGAACAATTAAATGTTTTGCAAATAGTTTTATGAACCGTATATTTATTATTATATTTTATCGTTCCGCCGCAAGATTCTATTTTTTTTTCTTCTTTCTTCATCTTCTCTGTGTTTATCTTATTTACCCCATAACAATCCGCCCTTCCGTATGGTTTGAATTGGCACGTGTGTCGATTTAAAGCATGCAAAAAGGCGAGATGTTACAGTTGGTATCAGAGCTTTGGTTTAGTGATAAACCTTAGCTTTGTGGGGTCTGACTCTTTATTAATAGGGTAGTAATACCCTATGGGAGTCGCTGAGTGTATATATATGAGAGAGCGTATTTATTAGTGTTATAAAAAGGTTTTAATATTGTGTTAATCTGTTCCGTTTTGTATTTATAAATTCTGGTTGGTGCATGGGACGTTGTGACATCATAGGGATTTCTAAACACTTAATAGGACACACCGACATAAAATTTGTTTTTAATATAGGTGATGAAATAATTTTGCCTATTATATTTTCTATATGTAAAATAAAAAATTTCAAATGATATCTATATTTGGGTGCAATAGATTGGTTGTTAGGTAATAAAGTGTATAAATAATAATAGAAGTAAGATTGAAAAATAAAATAAATGAAATTTGAAAATTTAAAACTTAAGTTTCGGGGTTTTGAAATTTCTTTCGAATAAATTTTGGAATATAACAATATTGTTTATAAGTATTTTCTGATATTAATATTTTAACATAATTCGGAAGATTTGTTTTAAAGGAGATTTTGGAGAAAATAAGTTTTGTACTTTCCTCTATGTCGTTGGAAAATAATTTCGGTGATGTCGGCCGCATCATCGACTTTCATTTTCGAGTTTCGAAAAGGGAAGGTCACTATAGTAGTTTTACTGCAGATTTATTTTAGAAAAATATTAATTTTAAATTGTTTTAATATAATTAGAGATGTAAAAGCTGTAAGAATATATTTATCTATCATTTTAAAATAATTTGATATTTAACCCGGTATTAAATTCTTAAATTTCCGTTAATTAATTGTTTCAACTTTTGTAGTGAAATTAAAGGTAAGTAATTAATAATTGAAAACTCTAATTTTGGTAAGGGATTTAATGCTAAGTTATAAAGGAAATAAAAAGGAAGTTGAAATTGTAACTTATAAGAAAAGGTAAAAATTTATTGAACAATGAATTAATTAAAAAAAATGAGAAAACTTGTATAACTTTCAATTACATTCTTTAAAAGCATATATATATATATATATATAACTTACGAAATATTAAAAGTTGAAATATTAATAAGAGGATGTAATAGATATTATATGAGAAATAAACTTGAGGTAATGAAAATAATTAATGAAATTCTTTAATAAACAAGGATTTGATGTTGTAATTGTTGTAAACTTAAGTAAATGTTAAAGTTAATTATTTTAATAAATAGAAACATGAATACTGTAAATAAATAAAGTTAAGCAGTGAATAAATGAACAGTTACAACGAAATAAAAGGAACTGGCATGACCTGAGTTAATAGAATTGAGTAATTGTAAGTAATAAGTAAAAATAAATGAAGCAAACATTTAATGAGTAAATGTAAATTAAAAAGATAAATCACTGTATAAATAAGAACAAAAATCAAACATCAAAGGTATGAAATGAAATTGATAATAAGTTAAGTTGATTGTTGTTCGGGTTTGTTGTTGATTAGTGATGGTTGTTTGGGAAAGGATACTTTAAAATTGGATTTGGGGTGAATGAATAATCTATTTAGTTTTATTTAAGACTGTTGAGTAAATGATGCGCTAGTAGTTTATTCTTCATTCCGCACAATTTAAAAGTTTTGAACCGGAACAACTATTTGTTTGTTAGATGGAATAGTTGTTTTGTATCTGTTGCGTATGCTGTTTGTTGAAATTTATGGTTGTTGTATTGATTTGTTGTTAGCAATTGAAACCACTTAAATATTTCACTTTACATAAATTGTTAACCCTTTGGATTTTATAAGTGAAATGCAGTTTATGGAAGCAATTGCTACTGCTTTTTGTAGCAACCCAGCGTTACGTACCGATTAATTATCGTCTCTAGACGATTAATTTTGCTAGCAAATTGCTATTTGGAGTTTTTAATTCAGGTTGAAATTCATTTTAAAATTGGTTAAGTGTTGTTTGGGCTTTAAAAATTAATCTCGACCCACGGTTATCATTGGTGCCGTGTTATCTCAAGCTTATGCCATCCCCCTTTCATTCATTGTTCATTCGAAACCCTAAAAACCAAAAACATACAAAAGAAAAATAAATGGTGGCTCGTCCTTTTTCTTCGTTCGATCAAATATTAAGGCTTGCACCAAATCGAAGATGCCGACTTATGTAGCTAGCTCGAAGGATGATTTTGTACTCTCATCTGTCGATCTTTGGATCTCTGTTCTTCAAATAAGGTGAGTGAACGTTTTCACTCACATCTACTTCAACTCGCGCTTCGACGGTTTAATTTCTATTGAATGTTGATTTTTTTTTATGTTATCAATTCTTTCGGGTTTGAGCACTTGATTGATTTATGGTTATAGTTTGAATCTGTTACCATTGATTCTATTTGACGATGTTGATTTCTTGTGTAACTTCGACATACTTTGGTTCGCATAGAAGTTGACTTTGTACTACTCTCTGTTGGTATCGGCATTGACTATTAAGCTTGAATTTGAGTTTGTGAAAGTGTTTTGGGTTCGACATTGCTTTGATTTGAAACTGCAGCCTCATGAACTTTCGAACTCGTTTCGACTGTGTCTTGGGCATTGCCTTGAACTGCGGTTTGAAATCTCATTTGTCTTCGTTTGATGTTGGTGTTTGATGCTACTATGTGAATTTCTACTGTGACTTTGGTTTGCCTGTAATTTTCTCTGTTGACATGAATTTGTTGGACTTTTTCTTGTCTTCCTTTTTGGTTTCGGCCTTATACATTTATTTGCATATCCCTGCACAGCGTAGCCTTGGTCCAAGATTCTCTCTTGCGACATATCTGATTGCGGTTACATAATTTTTTTTTAAACTTATAGCCTTTGGGCTTGTTGCTGTGTTGCCTTATCTTGGGTATGCACGCTTATTTCACCTGTAGCCTCTGTGCTTGCTCATGTGTCTATGTCCTTGATTCCTGATAGCAGTGGCTTTGACAATTTGAGTTGATTCGACTTGATATTGTTACCGCTTGGCTTACATGGTAGTGTTTTATGATGTTTTAAGAAAAATAAATTGTGTTGTAGCTGTCATGGCTCCTATGCATCACTGGACTATTTTGTTCAAGTACAATCTACTGTTAATTTTAATAGTTTATATGATGGTGTTTAACACACCTCTGTTAACTTGAGTACTTGATGCATTTCAGTTTTGTTTAGCTTCATGGTGCACCAATACTATTGGAGTTCAAATGCATTTATAACTTCTTTAACTATCTGAATATTATGGCTTTGTCCATTCCTGTAGCATTCATTACATCATCACTGTTGCAAGTAATTTTTGTTCATATCTTGATTTGGATTACTTGACTTCGAGTTTGGGTAACCCTATTGCTTCTGGCTTCAGTGAATCTTTACTGACTTGTAGTGTTTACACATTGAGTTGTTGATGCATCACTTGTTGCAATTCATTTGGTTCAGTCTTGTACCACCTACTGTTCACTTGAATTGTGATTCTTGATGTTGTGCCGAGTTGAGTTCATGTGGTCATCACTTTTGTACATGATCTTTGCTCTGGCCTTGGTTATTTAGTTATATGCTTATGCATTGTTTTATCTTTCACGTTGCCTGACAGTGGGCATGCTTCGAGTCAGTATACAAATGCCCTCGTTATGCAGTATCTTCATATTACATTATATTGTCTGCACTTTTGAACTACATGTGTAGTTGCTGTCACTGCACAGTACACTTATTCTTCTTTATGTTGCAATGCTTTAAATCATATATGTTGATTTCTTCTTGTTGACTGATTGGATATTGAACTTTAGGGTTTGGTCGAACTGTTGTAATTGCTGTGCACTATGCATATCGCTGTACTTCTTCGAGTCAGTGGTGATGTGTATGCACACATGTATATTCCACTGTATATCACTTCATCTGACTTTGCCGATGGTTCTGGCCATATCTTTGTTTGCTTTCATTTTCATTCTGTTGGGTCTACATGTGGTACCACTGCCATGTGCGTTTGGGCATTCGAGCCTTCGTACTCTGTTGGTTCAGGTTGCATAATCCATTTTGCTATTTCATCATGTTTGTACCACTGCCTTGTGCACTTGGTCATTCATTGTTGCCCAGACCTTTTCTTGGTATCGCTGTTAACTTTGGTTTGGCCTCGCAGTTGTGTTGAGTCCTGGTAACAGTGACTTGGCCACTGCATTTTGTAAATGATTTGGCTTTGCAGTTACGACTTGCTGTCAATATTTGGTGTTGTGGTGACTTTGTATGTTGTAGTGGCAAGGCAGTGCACGCGTGCGTGTACTGCAGCCACACAGTATGGACTTTTGTGATATTTCAATCGTTTGAATTTTTTTGTTTATTCAATTCAAATTTTGATTTGATTTGATTTGATCATTTTATTGTTGTCTAATTATCTTCTAGATAATTAGATTATGAGTTTCTAATTATTTATTTAATAATTAGGTTTTGTTGTTAATTGCCGTTAGGCAATTCTATTGTTTTCTAAATTATCTTCATTAATAATCCTTTCACTTATTCTAGTTGAAATTTGAATTGCTGATTTGTTGTTTAACACTGTACGTGTTATATTTACCGTTATCCGATTTCCTTAATGAAGGATCGGATTGGTGAATTTATTTTTGACTGACGTCTATTTTTATTTATTATTATTGCTTCCGTGCATTAATAACTGAGTTTGAATTAGACTGATCCGTGTATTATTTACTTTTGAATTTAATGCTCGGGTCAGACCGAGTTATATAGGTTGTAGATATCTTGCTTTGGGTTGCTGCTTGAGCTATGAAGTCTTTTCATATCTTTTGGAGTAGTCGTCGTCATTTTATAGTGGTCAGTGTGTTTGTATAGGATGATATATATTTTTGTATATTATTCACGATAATTGTGACGCCCCAACTCTATACCCACACTAGCAAAGAACACTACGGTGTAATGCCGTCAACTAGCGCGGAGAATAAGGCTATTGAGGAGCGACCATCCGTGTAATTGCTTTGTGCGAGCACCGATATGTCAGATAGTATAACATGGAAATACGACATACCGATACAAACTCAAAGCTACTACACAGTGGCTATATATATTCATCGGAACAAACAAAGAAATAAACCTAACACAAATCAATCACAGAAGTTCATATCACAAAGGCGGAAATAGATATGAATATATAACACTTAAAAGTGTTCATTAGAGTAGTGGTCTAACAAGATTCACAATATCACAAAAGAATGGTTACAAGTGCTACACAAAAGAATAAGTATACATCATGGAGTCTATATCTCAAATGTATACAACAAAAATTACTAATCTAAGTAGTTAGCCAAAAGTCAGGGTGATAATCCCAGATGTGAAGTCAAGCAGAAGCAACTGTAACATCTCGGTCTGACCCGTGTATTATTTAATAAGAAAATAATAAACAGATCAGTCTGGCTATAGATATCAGATGAAATGATATAGAATAAGAGATATGACAAAAATCGTATAATAACCATAATGCCATACTGTGATAAGTATGCAATTGAAAATCAACTAGGAATTAATCAATATAACAAGAATCTTCTCAAAGATCAAAAGGATTGTCATACACTTTATTTTTATTCACCAAACCACAAATATTGGAAATATTATCAATCCCAATCACAAAATTTATTGACACACAAATTCCCCAATGCACAAATATTGATAAAAACTTATCAATGTAAATCACAAAAATTGGTGAAACACAAATTCTAGAAATCATCAATGGAAATCCAGAAATCACAAAAGGAGGGGGGGCTATCACAAAACGGGAGCATGAAAACTCACCAACACGTGTATCACAAAATGAAACGCTATTCCATGGTCGTTAACCATTAATTTTGAGCCGAAGTCCACAAAACAGACCGAAGACCATGGATCGCTACCCCGTCAAATTGAGCTGAAGCTCCACAGAAACGGGGTTTAGTCTCCTTCGTAGACAAAGAGACATCACACATTTGCTAGGCTAAATCACAAAAATGATCATCAACGATCATCAAGAAGTGTCAATTACAGTGAGCTAGTAAATATATAAGCTTAGCTTCATGTCCCATAACACTAGCTTAACTTAAATATTTACGAACAAATTGTAGATCTCCACTCGAAAATTTTCACAAGAGATTCAATCGAACAAGTCCAAGAATTAACTGGCGAAGTAAACGCAAGTGCTTCAT
Source organism: Allium cepa (assembly GCA_030765085.1). Taxonomy (NCBI): domain Eukaryota; kingdom Viridiplantae; phylum Streptophyta; class Magnoliopsida; order Asparagales; family Amaryllidaceae; genus Allium; species Allium cepa. The sequence continues at coordinate 788,836,645 of CM060937.1, read as the reverse complement.
ACCACTCATTTTACTAAGTTGTTTAATTAGATTTCTCGTACGAGTGAGGTAAAGATTTGTACATATTAGTAGATTGGAAAACGGTTTAAGAAACAAGCTTTGTAATAAAATAGGGTTGAAATCGTTTTGATGAAGCAGTTTTGATATTTACTACTAGTATTTAAGCCTTTATATTTTTAAAATGACAAATCATAAAAATGATTGTAGAAACAATAAGTCACAAAAATTCACATTCGAAGACGTGAATAAAATCCAAAGAATTCGATTCCAAATCCATCAAAGTGGAAAAACCCCTGCGACTTAATAGCCACGACTTACGACTTAACATAATTCAACACAAGAAATCAGCGGCTCAACACATGTGACTCCACGGCATATGACGTAAGAGATCAGCGTCAAAGCATGCGGCCTAACTGATGCAAACCGAGCGACCTAAGGAGCTAGCGGCTTAAGGAGTAGCATGCGGCCTAACATGGCGCGACCTAAGGTGCAAGCGACCTAAGGAGCTAACGGCTTAAGGAGTAGCATACGGCCTAAGTGGTGTGACCTAAGGTATAAGCGACCTAAGGATTGCAAGCAGGCCGAGTGACATAAGGATGACGCTGAGCGACCTAAATGGTTGCGAGCTAGCCGAGCGACTTAAGGAGGTGAGGCCGAGCGACCTAAATGGTTGCGAGTTATAGCCCAGCGACCTAACCATGACCGACCTATATGCATGGCATGGCTTAACGCATGGGGCGACCTAAGAGGTTGCGAGCTATAGCAGGTGCGACTTAACATGGCCGAGCGAATTAAGAAATGGAACGACCTATCACATAGCGCGACCTAAGCATGGCGCGACCTAAGCATGGCGCGACCTAAGCATGCCGCGACCTATATGCAAGTGTGACCTATGTTGGCTGAGACCAATGCGTGGTGTGACCTAAGTGCAGGCCGAACGACCTAAGCACATAAATGCAAAAACTAACTAAATTTTGCAATCGATCGAGCATGGATGCTAGGGGATTACGCCTATGGGCTAATCGGTCGTATTGGCTCCTTGGTGCATCACCAAATACGTGTTCAAACATCAAAGTTAGGATTTTTAAAGATTTGAACCCAAAACACTAAAAGTTGGGATTTTCACCAATTCAATCCAAACTAAAAGCAAATGCACATGAATAAGTGTTAGGAATTCGTACCCAACGATCAAAGATAGTTATAGAGAAAGATGTGAGATAAAAATCTCACCTTTCCACAAAATCAATGAAGGAGAAGCTTAAAGGCAAAGGAAGAATCAACCACACTTCAATCTCAACACAAGAAGCTTGAATTAATGGCTTCTCTTAGGATTTGGAGTTAGATGTTGGATTTGCAAATGAACTAGGGCTTGGGGTTTTAATTTCCCATTCCGCCCCCCATTTTTGATGAAGCTTGAGTGTTAGGAAATAAAAGTGAAGTAATGAAGGGAAGAGGGGGGTTTGAGCTAGAGTTAATAGTTTAGGCTAATGGGCTAAACCAAACCCAAAACCCAAAGTGTAAAAGTGGCAAAATTCCACTAACTCCAAACATATGAAAGTCTATACTCAAAAAGATCGCAAACGGCGTTTTGGATCCAATGGAAGTGGTCCCGAGTCCTAATTCGACCATATGGAAAAAGTAACCTTTCGGACTATAATCCGAATAATGATAAAATATTTAAATAAAATATTTAAATATTCGATCGTAAAATATGCGGGTTGTTACAGACTCCCCTCCTTAAAGAAATTGCGTCCTCGCAATATTTAAGAGGAAAACATATAGTGACAACCATGAAAGCATATTCAACACAAAAGAAACTTGAAACAAGAAGTTCACCTCAAAGAGCACGAGAAAGTAAGTCCGGATGCGTTCGCTCGATGAATTCTCTAGATTCCCAAGAGCAATCCTTAGGATTTGAGGACCATCGAACTTTCACAAGAGGAACATCTTTATTTCGAAGTCGTTTGACCTCCAAAGCAATAATATGAATAGGATGTTGCTCATAAGTTAAATTAGGAGAAACTTCAATTTCTTCAACAACACTAGGCTCATGAATAGAATCGGAATCTCGAAGGCACTTCCGTAATTGAGAAACGTGAAACACGTCATGAATAACAGAAAATTGAGCCGGTAATAAAAGGTGATAAGCCACGGAACCAATGCGTTCAGTGATGGGAAATGCACCAATATAACGAGGTGCTAACTTTCCCGATCGACTGAAATGCACAACACCTTTCATAAGTGAAACACGAATAAACACAGAATCTCCGACAGAAAATTCTAACTTCCTTCTTCAGTTATCGGCACAGAACTTTTGTCTACTCTGGGCTTCTTTCATCCTATGACGAATAAGGTCAATCTTTTTTGTGGAATCACGAATAAAATCTGGACCTAAAACCAGCTTCTCACCGGCCTCAAGCCAACAAGAAGAAGATCGACATGGCCTTGCATAGAGTGCCTCGAAATGTGCCATACCAATACTAGATTGGAAGCTATTATTATAGGAAAATTCAACAAGTGAAATATGATCTTCCCAACTTCCACCAAAATCGAGCACACAAGCACGAAGAAGATCTTCAAGAGTTTGATTCACACGCTCGGTTTGTCCATCGGACTGGTGGTGATAAGCAGTGCTAAAATTAAGCTTCGTTCCTAAAACTTTTTGAAGACTCTTCCAAAATCCACTAGTAAATAATGGATCACGATCACTAATAATAGAAGTAGGAACTCCATGGAATTAAACTATTTCTTTGATGAAGAGTTTGGCCAAAAGAGGCACGATTTGATTGGACCGAATGGGAATAAAATGGGCAGATTTAGTAAGTCTATCGACTATCACCCATAAGCTATCATGACCCGAACGAGAACGGGGAAGGCCGTCTATAAAATCAATGGAAATTTGGTCCCACTTCCAAATTGGAATTTCTAAAGGTTGCAATAACCCACCGGGCCTTTGATGTTTGGCCTTGATAAGTTGGCAAGTCATGCAACACTTGACAAACTTAGCAATATCAGATTTCATTTCCTCCCAATAATAAAGTCGCTTCATATCTGCGTACATTTTACTACTACCGAGATGAATGGAAAATTTAGAACGATGAGAATCTTCTAAAATATCATTACAAAGGTCACTAATATTTGGCACGATAAGTCTACCAAATTTTCGAATGCCGCCACGAGAATCAATATCAAAGACTTTCAAACCTTCAATATCAATTTTATCCTTAAAATTTTGGCCAAAAAGAGCCAGTTCGGGATCTAGCTTTTGCTTCAAGAATGCGATCTAAAAGAGAAGGATGAGCCTCAAGGCTACATAAAACAAGAGATGAACATAAATCGGAAACACGATCTCGAATCTCACAAGTGGATAAAACCTCGAGATCATTCCATTCGGATATCATCACGGAAACAACCGCTTGTTGCTTGCGACTAAGTGCATCGGCAACACGATTTCCCTTTCCGGGAGTATAAAGGATATCAAGATCATAAGGTGCAAGGAACTCGAGCCAACGTTGTTGACGCAAATTAAGTTCCTTTTGAGAGAATAGATACTTCAAAGATTTATGATCGGTGTACAGAATAAATTTTTCTCCCAAAAGATAATAACGCCAAATACGAAGGGCGAAAACAATAGCCGCGAGCTCTAAATCATGAGTGGCATATCTAGTCTCGGCTGGCTTTAATTGTCTAGAAGCATAAGCAATAACACGTTCTCTTTGCATAAGAACGATAACCAAACCAATGCGACTAGCGTCGGTATAAACAATAAAAAATTGATTCCCCTCGGTAATCACAAGAATAGGAGCATCGAAAAGGAGTTCTTTTAATTTTTGGAAAGAAGCTTCAAATTTGTCTGACCAAATGTATTTAACACCTTTCTTTGTTAGGCTACTAAGAGGCACAGCTATTTTAGAAAAGTCTTTAATAAAACGACGGTAATAGCCCCGCAATCCAAGGAAGCTACGGATTTCAGTCACATTCTCAGGTTTCTTCCAATTCCAAATCGCTTCAATCTTTGAAGGATCCATGGAAATTCCGGATTCGGAAATAATATGACTGAGAAACTTCACACGAGATTGCCAAAAGTGGCTTTTAGAAAGTTTTTCTTTTAATTGATTACTCCTAAGAGTTTCCAACACAATTCGAAGATGCCTTTCATGCTCCTCCTCGGTTTTTGAATACACAAGAATATCATCAACGAAGATGAGAACGAATCAATCAAGGAAACCTTTGAAAACTCGATTCATAAGGTCAACGAAATAAGCTGGAGCATTCGTTAAACTAAATGGCATAACAAGCCATTCAGAAGATCCATAATGAGTAAGCAACGATGTCAAAGGAATGCTATCCTCTGCGATACGAAGCTGATGAAAGCCGGTAGCTAGGTCTAATTGGGAAAAGAACCTAGCACCACTAAGTTGATCGAATAGATCATCGATCCGAGGTAAAGGATATTTATTCTTGATAGTAAGATCATTAAGCTTGTGGTAGTCAACGCAAAGCCTAAGTGTACCATCGGATTTCTTCACAAAAATAGCCGAAGCTCCCCAAGGCGAGGAACTAGAGCGATCATCTCCAATTCGGATAATTGTTTACACATCTCCTCATTTTCCTTATTGGATAAGCGATAAGGAGGATGAGTGATAGGTTGAGCTCCAGGGATGAGAATAATTCTGAACTCAATTGCTCGCTTAGGTGGTAATCCTAAAACGGGCTCAAATATGTCGGGAAATTCAAGAACAACGTGAGTAAGAGACATAATATCTTTCTCATCATCATTATCGTCATTATGAGGATTTGAAGAATATAAAGATGGAACCAAGCAGGAATCCGAATCTTTAAGATCAATAGAAATCTTCTTAACAAATTGAGGATGTCGAAGATGAATAGTCCGCTCGGGACATAGGATTTGGGCTTCATAGCGGTTAAGCCAATCCATTCCCAAAATCATTCCAAAGCCTAAGTAGCGCATAACATGCAAATCGGCTCGGAAATAAAAATCACATAAAATAATCTCGACATCTTTACAAAGCAAACTAATTGTTGCGGATCCACCAACGGGATTTGCAGTTCTCAAAGAAGTCATTAAACACAAAACATCCAAAGAAAAATTATCAACAAGTTCTTTGGAAATAGAAGAGTGGGACGCACCCGTATCAAAAAGAACTCGAATAGGGTGACCACGAAATAAAATAATGCCATCAAGGATAGAATGAGAAATACCTTGACCACAAGATGTGTTGCCAGGGGCTTGAGCAACATTAAGCATTCCCTCCTTCTTGCCTTGAAGTTCGGGACAAGAAGATAAATAATGATCCGGGCTTTTGCAACAGCGACAAGCACGAGGCTTTGAACACTTGTTCGCATATTGGTCCTTAGAACCATAGTTGTAGCATTGCCCACTACTAGAGGTAGAAGTCTTTGTTGCAGGAGTTGCTTGTTTCCCCTTTTTATTGGGATAAGGGCCTATGGACTTATTAGGCCTTTTCTTGTTGTTGAAGTTCAGTTTGGCACCCACCACTTCAACATCACTCTCCCTATCCGCCTCTTCAAGACGAAGAGCGATATCAATGAGTTGATCAAAAGAAACTTCAAATTTTAGGAGTAATGGCTTTTTGAGAATTTTTTTCAAGCCATAGACAAATCTTTAGTTCTTCTCCAATGGGTTGTTTATGTATTCAACCCCGCATTTAGAAAGTGACTCGAAGGATGCGACATAATCTGCCACAAAAGATTCACCTTGAACAAGGTTAATGAAACGTCGAGCCAAAGTCACCTTCTCAGCTTCGTGCACAAACTTTAATTCAAATCGTTCCCGGAATTTCTCCCAAGTAAGATCCGCTTCAACTATTTCAGAAATAAGAATCTCATACCAATCTAACGCTCTTTCATGGAGCATACTAAAGGCCATCTGAACGCGGTGAAGATCAATAAGATCCATGCGAGAAAAGAGCCGATCGCACATTCTCAGCCAAGCCTAGACTTCAATAATGGTTTCAGAACCTTTGAATGGTTTTGCACCTAAATTGGTATAATCGTTGCACAAACGTGCAAATCTAGACATAGGGTGAGTAGACTCCGGATTGGAACCGACTGCCTGAGCATTCTTTACGAGATCAAGAAGCTGCTGGGCAGACATAAATACTCCATCTTGAGGAGTAGCTCTAGATTGAACGGCATTGGGACAGCCAGGTCTAACCATTTCTCTTCCTCTTGAAAGAAAGAAATAAGAAGAAGGAAAAGATTATTCACAAAATGAATATAAAGCAAACTTGATAGATAAAACAAGGAATCATAAAGAAAATAGGATGAATCGGTACGAAGACTCAAATTAAATCCTAAGGCATGACTCCTAAGAAGGACTTAGGACGATGATCCTTGCTAGATTATTCTACATTGTTCCGAAGTTTGGTTCTGATACCAAGCCGTGACGCCCCACCTCTATACCAATGCTAGCCAAGAACACTACGGTGTAATGCCGTCAACTAGCGGGAGAATAAGGCTGTTGAGGAGCGACATCCGTGCAATTTCTTTATGCGAGCACCGATGTGTCAGATAGTATAACATGGAAATCCGACATACCGATACAAACTCAAAGCTACTACACAGTGGCTATATATATTCTTCGGAACGAACATAGAAATACACCTAACACAAATCAGTCACAGAAGTTCATGTCACAAAGGTGGAAATAGATATGAATATATAACACTTAAAAGTGTTCATCGGAGTAGTGGTCTAACAAGATTCACAATATCACAAAAGAATGGTTACAAGTGCTACACAAAAGAATAAGTATACAAAATGTATACAACAAAATCTACTAATCTAAGTAGTTAGCCAAAAGTCAGGGTGATAATCCCACATGTGAAGTCAAGCAGAAGCACCTGTAACATCCCGGTCTGACCCGTGTATTATATAATAAGAAAATAATAGACAGATCAGTCTAGCTATAAATATCAGATGAAATGATATAGAATAAGAGATATGACAAAAATCGTATAATAACCATAATGCCATACTGTGATAAGTATGCAATTGAAAATCAACTAGGAATTAATCAATATCACAAGAATCTTCTCAAAGATCAAAGTATTGTCATACTCTTTATTTTTATTCACCAAGCCATAAATGTTGACAATAATATCAATGCCAATCACAAAAGTTATTGACACACAAATTCACCAATGCACAATTATTGATAAAAAATTATCAATGTAAATCACGAAAATTGGTGAAACACAAATTCTAGAAATCATCAATGGAAATCCAGAAATCACAAAAAGGGGGATGCCTATCACAAAACGGGAGCATGAAAACTCACCAACACGTGTATCACAAAATGGAACGCTATTCCATGGTTGTTAACAATTAATTTTGACCCAAAGCTCCATAAAATGGCCCGAAGGCCATGGGTCGCTACCCTACCAAATTGAGCCGACGCTCCACAGAAACGGGGTTTAGTCTCCCTCGTAGACAAAGAGATATCGCACATTTACTAGTCTAAATCACAAAAATGATCATCAACGATCATCAAGAAGAACCAATTACAGTGAGCTAGTAAATATATAAGCTTAGCTTCATTTCCCATAACCACTAACTTAACTTAAATATTTACAAACAAATTGTAGATCTCCACTCGAAAATTGTCACAACAGATTCAATCGAACAAGTCCAAGGATTAACCGGCGAAGTAAACGCAAGCGCTTCATACCACTCGTTTTACTAAGCCTTTTAATTAGACTTCTCGTACGAGTGAGGTAAAGGTTTATATATATTAGTATATTGGAAAATAGTTTAAGAAACAAGCTTTATAATAAAATAGGGTTGAAATCATTTTGATGAAGGAGTTTTGATATTTACTACTAGTATTGAAACATTTATATTTTTAAAATGACAAATCACAAAAATGATTCTAGAAACAATAAGTCACAAAAATTCACATTCGAAGACATGAATAAAATCCAAAGAATTCGATTCCAAATCCATCAAAATGGAAATACGCCTACGGCTTAACAGCCATGGCTTACGACTTAACTTAATTCAACACAAGAAATCTGCGGCTCAACACATGCGACTCCACGGCATACGACCTAAGAGATCAGCGACTAAGCATGCGACCTACTTGATGCAAGCCAAGCGACCTAAGGAGCTAGCGGCTTAAGGAGTAGCATGCGGCCTAACATGGCGCGACCTAAGGTGCAAGCGACCTAAGGAGCTAACGGCTTAAGGAGTAGCATACGGCCTAAGTGGTGCGACCTAGGGTATAAGCGACCTAAGGAGTGCAAGCAGGCCGAGCGACTTAAGGATGAGGCTGAGCGACCTAAATGGTGGCTAGCTAGCCGAGCGACTTAAGGAGGTGAGGCTGAGCGACCTAAATGGTTGCGAGTTATAGCCGAGCAACCTAATCATGACCGACCTGTATGCATGGCGTGGCTTAACGCATGGGGCGAGCTAAGAGGTTGCGAGATATAGCAGGTGCGACTTAACATGGCCGAGCGACTTAAGAAATGGAACGACCTATCCCATAGCGCGACCTAAGCATGGCGCGACCTAAGCATGGCGCGTCCTAAACATGGCGCGACCTATATGCAAGTGTGACCTATGTTGGTCGAGACCAATGCGTGGTGCGACCTAAGTGCAGGCCGAACGACCTAAGCACAAAAATGCAAAAACTCACTAAATTTTGCAACCGATCGAGCACGGACGCTAGGGGATTACTCCCATGGTCTACCCGATCGTATTTTCTCCTCGGTGCATCACCAAAAACGTGTTCAAACATCAAAGTTAGGATTTTTAAAGATTTGAACCCAAAACACTAGAAATTGGGATTTTCACCAATTCAATCCAAGCCAAAAGCAAATGCACATGAATAAGTGTTAGGAATTCATACCCAACAATCAAAGATAGTTATAGACAAAGATGTGAGATAAAAATCTCACCTTTCCACAAAATTAATGAAGGAGAAGCTTAAAGGCAAAGGAAGAATCAACCACACTTCAATCTCAACACAAGAAGCTTGAATCAATGGCTTCTCTTAGGATTTGGAGTTAGATGTTGGATTTGCAAATGAACTAGGGCTTGGGGTTTTAATTTCCCATTCCTCTCCCCATTTTTGATGAAGCTTGAGTGTTAGGAAATGAAAGTGAAGTAATGAAGGGGAGAGGGGGGTTTGAGCTAGAGTTAATAGTTTAGGCTAATGGGCTAAACCAAACCCAAAGCCCAAAGTGTAAAAGTGGCAAAATTCCACTAACTCCAAACATATCAAAGTTTATACTCAAAAAGATCGCAAACGGCATTTTGGACCCAATGGAAGTGGTCCCGAGTCCTAATTCGACCATATGCAGAAAGTAACTTTTCGGACTATAATCTGAATAACGCTAAAATATTTAAATAAAATATTTAAATACTTAATCGTAAAATATGCGGGTTGTTACAATATGTACTTGTATATGTAACTTCCTGAGTTGACAGTTATAGTTGTATCATATATATGGCATCACATGTATTGTAACTGACATCAGTTTTATACTGGAATTGGATACGTCGATGGGAGTAAACAAATAAGAGATGAAAAATAAAAATATATACCACCCATATTGAGGTAACTAATACTAGTGTAAGGCCTAACTACGGTTGGCCGCTCCTATCCAGCCTTATTCTTCGTAATAACAGACTATATTTTTTTTAATACTCCTTGTTATTGTGAGCATAGAGGTGGGGCGTTACAGTTGGTATCAGAGCTTGGGGTTTATGGACATAATATAAAACATAACTTAGATGGAACATGTGTTACAACTATTTGTCGATGTTTTTAGTTGTGCTTGGAGTCAAAACTAAAGTTTGAAATTCTGATGAAATTTTTAAATATCCTTATTTAAAATTAAAAGTGAATTTGTGTTTTGATGAATGAGAAGTTTGTTTTCTGTTTCTCAAAGTGCGCAGCGGAAACTGTGAGACTGTTTCGCTAAGTATAGCTGATAACCTTTTTGATTTAAAAATCATATATATGGAATTGAAATAAAATTTCATTAGTTGTTTACTTAGATGTGTTTATTTTGTTTTCTTTGAAAACTTCGAATCCGATTTGAGGATCCGAAGCGATTGCAGTTATGTGACTTTGTTGAGATTTTTGCTGTTTCGAATTATCTTCCTTGAAGATATATTCGAATGATTTCTTTGTTCATTTTGTTGTATACGTGCAAATTTATGTTGCACGATACTACAGTAATTTTACGTTGAACCGACGTTTAATTTTAAACGTATTTTGTTGCCGTTATAAAAATAACGGGATTTTTACGTCGTTGCTAAATATTTGAAGCGTGGTGTTTTGTTGACATTTTTAATGAATGAAAATTCATTGGTATTATATTTTAATGCGAATTATTTTGACGAGATTTTGACATATATATTACTGTTGCTTTGGCTTTAGTAACCGTCGAATTTAAAGTGAATTTTCAAGCTGTTATCCCGCAATGCTGATTTTGAGATCCGTTTTTAGGGTTTTTTGAGAAGTGCAATTTCCTTGTCGAAATTGTCACTAATGTTGCTGTTTTTATCACGGATTTGCAAATCGTTTTAAAAATAAAATTGTTTTCCAAAATTTCTACAGTTTACTCTTTCAAAAGAATGAGGAACCGATTTAAACGTTTCAGCAAAATCGAGGACTATGAACCCTTACTTTTACTGATTCACTTAATTCCGGACTTGTCCGTTTGAGGACGTCGAATGTTATTTATTTAACATACGCGATTTTGCACTTTTAAGGAAAGGATAAAGAGAATTAAGCAATTTAGTAAAACACGTGGTATGGGACATGTGCGTTTGCTATTTTGGTTAATTCCTGACTCGTTAATTGAAATATTTGATGATTTTGATGATTTTGAATGCTTTCGAGCCACTATGTTGGACCTTCGGGTCATATGTTGGACCTTCGGGTCAATACCAGTACTAGACCTTCGGGTCATTTGTTGGACCTTCGGGTCATTTATTGGACCTCCGGGTCATTTGTTGGGCGCCAAAAACATAGTACTTGGTAGGCTTCGGCCATTTGTTGATGCACGTGCGACGTAGCTAAAACTCGCCATTTGTTGGGATCGATCCACCTTTTATGTTGATTTTCTAGTCATCTTAATTGATTTCTAGATATTTGTTATTTCCAATTATCTGTAGGTAATTGGATATTTGTTGATATGAGTTCTGATTATCGTTTTTGATAATTAGATATCTGTTGATTCTGATTTTCGTTTTTGATAATCGGATATTTATTGATTCTGATTATCATTTTTGATAATTAGATATTTGTTGATTCTGATTATCGTTTTTGATATTTAGATATTTGTTGATTCTGATTATCGTTTTTGATAATCGGATATTTGTTGATTCTGATTATCGTTTTTTATAATCGGATATTTGTTGATACTGATTATCGTTTTTGATAATTAGATATTTGTTGATTTGAGATTTCTGATTATCGCTTGTGATAATTAGATATTTGTTGATTTGAGATTTCTAATTATCATTTTTGATAATTAGATATTTGTTGATTCTGATTATCGTTTTTGATAATTGGATGTTTGTTGATTCTGATTTTTGTTTTTGATAATCGGATATTTGTTGATTCGGATTATCGTTTTTGATAGTTAGATATTTGTTGATTTGAGATTTCTGATTATCGCTTGTGATAATTAGATATTTGTTGATTTGATATTTCTGATTATCGTTTAATTAGATGTTTGTTTTTTCTGATTATCGTTTTTGTTAAGTAGATTGTAACGACCCGAAATTTCCAATCCCGAAAATTCCAGATAGTTAGAAAGAATAAGAAAGAGAAAGAAGAAGAAACAAGAACAAGTCACAGAAACTTCACATTCGCAGCGGATCAAAATATAATATCACATAATATTAACAGTTATACAAAGAAAAACTGTATCTATCAATTTTCATCGATATATCAGAGTTACAGCAATTTACACAATATTTGACAGATACAATTTAACATATCTCAGATATATACAATATCATAGTGGAACTCTCCATACGTCCCTGCCATCCAGCTCGCCTCTTGAGCTCCAGAACGTCCTTACCTGAAAATCTGTAATACTCGGTCTGACCCAAGCATTACATCAAAGTAACACCCGGGTCAGCCTGGAAACCAACGTGAGTAAACTCATCTAACATGGAATACCAAAACATATAACTTATTTTAAAACCCGGGTAACTTATATCAATTTTCACTCACAAGTTGTTATAGACATCACTTATTTCACACTTCAAATTTTAAGTACCAAAACTTATATTAAATGGTCCAATTCACTTAAATCATTCCATACCAGCCTATTGATTTCACACATCAATTTATAAAGAATCGAAGTGGTTTCGGGTATTTACAATTACCCGACTCCGGACTCTTCGAGTCCAATGTCATTTTAACCCAAGTTATTCAATTAGATACAATTCAACTCTAATTATTGGATAACACTTTTACACAACAAATGCAAAATTGAATGACACTCACATTATCATTTTTTTCCCAAACATATCATATCACAGAGTAATTCCTATTAGAGATATCAACCAATCCCAGACACTTATCATAATTAAATCATTCTTAAGCAAGATTGATCACCTTCATAAATTTCATCAATTAATGATACTCTATTTTCTTTTATTAGAAAATTACTCTTAAATTTCATATAACAATTAACCTTTAACTTAATTACATTCATTAATCAATCTTAATTAATCATCAATAGATATCAATTCAATAGATCTTATCCAATTCAGACATTCAACAAGAAATCATCCATAAGCAAGCATTATCAATTCGTATCATAATTTATTTAATTACTTGAATTAAATTAATTCCTTAAGAATTAATAAATTAATCTTGCTTGTACAAACATTAATTAATTATTAACCTTAATTAATAAATCACGTCCCTGATTAACTCAATCAATCAATTTATCAATCGCTAATCCCAGATTAATTATCCTTTAATTACATTTAGTAATTACCCTTTAATTCCTATCATTAATTACAATTAATTAATGTTCCTCTAATTACTTCATTAATTAACTATTCTTTTAATTAATTACATTTAATTATTAATCTTGAATTAATATCCTTCGTTAATCAACCTTAATTAATTACTTACACAAATTAATTTACTCCTTAATTAATTATGTTAATCAATTAATCCCTTAATCAATTACACTAAGTAATTAATTAATTAAATTTATTAATCTTCATTAATCACTTAATTTATTTAATTAATCTATAATTATCAAAACCTTAATTATCTTTTATAATAAATCATTATCTTTATTAATTACTTAATTATCATTAGCATATAATTTAAAACATTTATCTTTTAATCAGCACTAACTTATATTTCCATGTTAAGTTTAAAATAACTTAAAAAGAATTAAACTTAATAATTTTCAAGTTAATCAATTTATAAAATCTTCCTTAGATCAATTACTTAAAACATTTTTAAAAGAATAGATTTAAGGAAACAATTTAAAACTAGATTTCATTTTAAATTTAAAACTTACTTTTATTTAAATTAAATACTTGCAAAACTTATCTCGGGTTTGACTTGAGCCTAAACTACAAAGTCCAGAGACAAATTCCGATCCCCTCTCTCTCCTACTCTTCTTTTATTTTCTCTCCAATTCTCATTCTCTTTATTTCCTTATTTAATTCCTGATTTCCCCGGACCAACAACAATTCTTCGGCCTATTTACTTCGCTCCGGCCCGTCCCTCCTCTCTACCCTTCCTCCTTCTTCCTCCAGTTTCCTTTCAACATAAACATCCTGTGCACTAACGTGTGCACATACACACCAGGCCCGATGGCCATTTCACCATCGCGACGCCACCAAACAACGTACCTTCATCCCCTGATTCACCTCGTTGCCTCGTCAGAGCCTCCTGGCCCCCCACCCAAAAACCGAGCATATGAACCACCCTGCAAAATTCCTGCCACCACAAAACAATAAACTGCTCCCAATCTCGACTCTTAATCCACCTGCCACCACTACCAAACGGAAGCCCTTCGCTGCCGCCTCCCTAGGTACCAAACTCGAGTTCTCCGATCTCCTCTTCCTTCTCAAAAATCCCAACGATCTCCCCAAAGCCGCAACTTTCCCCCACAAACTAAATTCTATCGCCCAACCAAAACTATGCCTTGATTCCAAATTTGGCCACGGTAGAGCCCTCCGCCTTGCTCATGCGCACCTATCGGTGCTGCCGCCCCGCCACCTTGGCCACCACCAGCGGAGAAATAATTTTATTTTGAAAAAAATAATATTTCGAAAATTCTCACTTTCTAGGTCATTAAAAATTACCAAATTTTTATCAAAATTCATATTATCTCACGGCAATCATGCCTATATGCATGATTCTATAATTAGAGCATTTTGATTTATGTCCAAAACTCAGTCGTTTACTGTTAAATTCAAATTTACAAATTATACCAAATAAAAATGACTCAGACTATTTTTAGTGTGATCTAGAGTCGAAGATTCACAAGTTTGTAGTTCGAAGCATTTTCAATCTCGATTTGGTTTGGAGGATAACGAATCAGAAAGAATGCATACAATAATTTTTTTTTACACCCTGTAAATTTTTACAGTAAATGTTTGTAGAAACTTCCAGGCATCCTAATATTGAAACTCAGTCGACCCCTAAGGAAATACAGTTATATCAATTAAAATAGGGTAGTTTAGATCAGTATGAACATCTCTGATGTTGACCGATTTAACAAAGACACGTCGGGTTGGAAGGTTATGATTTTGAAGCTAAAGATTGGGACTGTTTTAAGCAATCAAGAAATAGAGATGCACTGTTATTATGTTTAAATCCCAAATATCCAGCATAAAAATTTGGTTTGCTTAAGAATCCATAATAAAATGAAAGCATTTACTCAAGCTTACATTACAGGGACATATACAAATATCTATATAAAGGGCTAATTTTACTCACTGTTAAATTTAAAAAGAAAATTTCCATTTCATGTTCCAGCCTAGATAAAACTTGCTAGCACACACATATATATGCTTAAAATTATTTTAAAACAACATGCACAGGTAATTTCAGATCATACTTATGAGATCATGCATACTTGTTCAAGGATCATAAATTTACCAAGCTTACACACCTGTTCACCTCAAAAACAGAGAAGCCTGGAACTGATTTTTAGTTTGAACTTGTTGATCTGCAGTTCCTGATCTCGAATTGACTTTGATTTGTTCTTGTAATCTGCTTAGTTCCTTAAATTATGTTTTGATTAACTTGCCTTCATCTTTTAGGTCGAAAATGCTCTGATTTGCTTGTCTGATTAGATTTGCATTTAACTTTGCTTGAGTTTGAATCTTGTTTATGCTGATGATCCTGAAATCTTTTCTTTTGTTTTGATCTTTATTTATTATTATTTTCCTTCTGGTTTTAGTTATTTTGTAAAACAGCCCTTTTTCACAAATTATTTTATTTATATTTAAAATTTTAAAGAGAGAACAAGCATGCCACATATTTATTTACATGTTAACTCAAGTTACACTTGTTAATTCATGCATTACTTTATTTACATTTGTCACAACATGTATATTTATTTATTTATTATATATATATATTTTTAATGCTTAAACCCCTAGTTAAACTTTTATTTACTTATGAATCATAGTTTAAATCTTTTCTTTCCATAATTTACTTAATTTTATATCTATAAACTCTAAACAAAAGATTTAAAACTTAACTACACTTAATAAATAACCACTTACAAATACTAATTGTAAATATATTTTTAAGCCATTAATCTTGGGGTTTTAAACAAATTTTGTCATTTATACTTATTAATCCACTTACATTTGTACTTTGTATGTTAAATATTACTTTTACCTAATTTATATGCTAAATTATATTTAGTTTATATCTATGTATGTTTTAGCAATTTATATCCTTATTAAATATATTCTCTTATGTTTATAAAATTTCAAATAATATGTTTTAAACTAAATTATAAATAAATAAAATCATACATATTTTATTTTCAAATATCTATAATTCAATTTTTGTTAAAATTTTAAATTCATTTACATATCCAGATATATATATATATATATATATATATATACATATATATCAGAATTTCATTTGTTCAATTTGCAAATAAGTATTTTAACAATTTTAATCCTGTTAATTTCCAATTAACAGATGCTCAGAAATTCGGGTTATCACATAGATATTTGTTGATTTGAGATCTCTGATTATCTTTTTTGATAATTTGATATTTTTTTATTGTGATTATCGTTTTTGATAATCAGATATTTGTTGATTCTGATTATCGTTTTTGATAATTAGATATTTGTTGATTTGAGATTTATGGTTATCCTTTGTGATAATTAGATATTTGTTGATTTGAGATTTCTGATTATGGTTTAATTAGATATTAGTTGTTTCTAATTATCGTTTTTGATAATTAAATATTTGTTGATTTGAGATTTTTGGTTATCATTTTTGATAATTAGAAAATTGCTAATTTTGATGATTATGAGATTTTTGGGTCTCTAATTAATTCTAGATTATGTTGATTACATTGAATTGCTGTTTTCTATCTGTCTCTGTTAATAGTTCGAATTTGCTGATTATGAAGTTTGTGTTTTCTAATTATCTGGCTGATAACAAGATGTTTACGGTTTTTCGATTTGTGATTTGTGTTTCCTGATTTCTTTGTTGATAATTAGATTTTATTGTTTTCCAATTAGCGTATCGATGATTAGATATTGCTGGTTGTGATTTTCGTATTCTAATTATCTAATTGATAATTAAATATTACTGATAATTGTATTTATTCAGTTTTGTTGTTTTCGGATTATCTATTTGATAGTTAGATTTTGTTAAGAATTTGTGAATATCTTTTATGAAATCAAAAGATTTCTTTGGCATTTGTATTATCGACCTTTATTTTTCTAGCTTAACCAGTTTATGTTAGAAAAATAATTGTTACTTACAACCTTAATTATGAAAATTGCGGGGACGCAATTTTTATAAGGAGGGGAGTCTGTAACAACGCGGGGTTTCGTACCGATTAATTATCGTCTTTAAACGATTAATTTTGCTAGCAAATTACTATTTGGAGTTTTTAATTCAGGTTGAAATTCATTTTAAAATTGGTTAAGTGTTGTTAGGGCTTTAAAAATTAATCTCGGCCCACGACTATCATTGGTGTTGTGTTATCTCAAGCTTATGCCGTCTCCCTTTCATTCATTGTTCATTCGAAACCCTAAAAGCCAAAAACATACGAAAGAAAAATAAATGGTGGCTCATCCTTTTTCTTCGTTCGGTCATAAATTAGGGCTTGTACAAAATCGAAGATGGAGACTTATGTAGCTAGTTCGAAGGATGATTTCGTACCTCGCATCTGTCGATCTTTGGATCCGTGTTCTTCGAACAAGGTGAGTGAACTTTTTCACTCACATCTACTTCAACTCGCGCTTCGACGGTTTAATTACTATTGAATGTTGATGTTTTTTTGATGTTATCAATTCTCTCGGGTTTGATCACTTGATTGATTTATGGTTATAGTTTGAATCTGTGACCATTGAATCTATTTAACGATGTTGATTTCTTGTGTGACTTCGACACACTTTGGTTCGCACAGCAGTTGACTTTGTACTACTCTCTGTTGGTATCGGCATTGACTATTAAGCTTGAATTTGAGTTTGTGAAAGTGTTTTGGGTTCAGCATTGCTTTGATTTGAAAGTGCAGCCACACGAACTTTCGAACTCGTTTCGACTATGTCTTGGGCATTGCCTTGAACTGGGGTTTGAAATCTCATTTGTCTTCGTTTGATGTTGGTGTTTGATGCAGCTATGTGAATTTCTACTGCGACTTTGGTTTTCCTGTTATTTTCTCTGTTGACATGAATTTGTTCTACTTTTTCTTGTCTTACTTTTGCCTTCGGACTTATATATTTATTTGCATACCCCTGCACAGCGTAGCCTTGGTCCAAGAGTCTCTCTTGCGACATATCTGATTGCGGTTACATAATTTTATTTTAAACTTGTAGCCTTTGGGCTTGAGACGACCCGATTTTCTACCACCAGAAAATCGCATCATCTTTAAGAAAGAAAGGGATAGAAAAGAGAAAAGAAAGAAGAGAAAGAAAGAAACAACATCAGAATCCACACAGCGGAACGAATAAATTATATTAATAACATAAATATTACATAGTTTACAACCCTTATCAGAGTACACAGATATACAACACGTACTAGACAGTTATAAACACATGTCTAGTTATACAACTCAATACAACTCAAAACAAACAACTCAGAGAACACATAGCGGAATACTATATATATCTACACGCAGAAGCCTCTTGCTCCATTGCTCCTCCATAATTCGTCAAAGCTAACCTGAAACCCTTGGCTACTCATAAAAATTTAAGTACCCAAGAGTTTATGAAACAAAAATAAACTCCGGGTCAGACATAGGTCTGGTGTGAGTAACAGGTTAAAGTTGCTTGACTTTTAAAAACCTTTTGAAAAGAAAGGTATCACGTAAGACTTCCCACATATAAACATGGAAAAGTTTTTATCTTACACTGACCAAAACATTTGATAGGAAATCCAGTGATATTATAATAGTGTCTAGGGTTTTCAAATAAATAAGAAATAGCCGAAATTGTTACATGATTAAATTCCAGCTACTAGCCACAAAAGTGGGTAATACAATCAAAACCGTTGGCACTTATTGGATTTTGGATTCCATACAATGGTTGGGCTACTGGGGTACCGCCCGTCACAGTACGTGGCCTAGATCAACGTACAGAGGATCACTCTCGACCCCCTGCAACACAAAGCCGGACCCATTCCTTACTGAATAGTTCCGAACAAGACAACTTCGTGGTTGTAGCTAGCAACCACCCACACAGCCGAATATAAAGGGACTTCTAGACAAAGGTAAATCTTGCTCTCCAGTGGGTGCGACCCATGAAGCCTTGCTGCACCTCTCCTGTTTTAGCCATTCCCGGTTGATGAGGCTTGAGGCTACGATTACCTTTATAGGACACATCATCTTAGAAGGCTCATCGTCCACTTGACGATGTTCTGAAAGCATTCAATCCATACAGGTTCGTTCCGGGTTCGAACGAAATCGAAGGCATTATCTCGTTACACTCGTTTTGGAATCACCCTTAGAGTTAATGACAATAATCCTTGCACTCTGAACCACCATCTCGAATCTATAAGAACTAATTCCGTCAACTCATTACGGAATCACCCACAGAGTTATACTGAGTCATAGTCCTTACACCTCGAGTCTTCACAAAGCTCCACTTTGATTCACGACCTAACGTTATTTGGAATCGATGTGGTTTTCGGATATCCAAATATGGAAAACATGATCCCGGTCTCATCGAAATCTAAAGCGTGTCTTTTAGGTCCAAGTTGTTTTAAAGGTATAAAACAATTCAATTACAGTATCTATATACACGCAGATAGATAACTTATCAATCATAGTTGATAATCAACATTATCAAATAACAGGTAATTCATATTGTCAATATCATAGTAGATAATACATATATCACTATCATAATAGATAATCTAAGTTATCATCATAATGCAAACCCAACATCCATACCACACAATATTTTTTATCTCGTTACTGAGATCACAAAGCATCCAAGACAATCAATGCCATCCATTCATACATAAGCAATGATTTATTCATAACCATATGATTAATTTAAAATGAATTAAGTTAACCATCCCTATCATTAATTAATTTAAAATGAATTAAATTAATTACTTCATATTTAATTAAGTTAAAATAAATTAGATTAATTACTTAATTAATATAAACCTTGCTTACTTAAACATTTAATTGATTACAATCAATTAATCAATCATAAATTACTTCAATTAATCACTCTTGATTAATTACCCTTAATTACATTCATGTAATTATCCTAATTAACTTTACAAATTAATTAACTTCAAACAAAACGGTAATTAACCTTTAATTACTTCAATTAATTAATCATAATTAATTACATTAATCCTTAATTAATTACATTAATTAATTACTTTAGTTATCTATCATTAATTAATTAATCATAATTAATCAACTTTAATTTCATCATTAATTAAAATAACTAATGATCCTTAATTATTCCTTAAATTAATTACTCCAAGTAATTAACAAACTTAATTACACTATTAAACCAAATTAATTATCCTTAAATTAATTTCCTAATTAATTCTTGATTAATTACTAAATAATTAATCCAAATTACTTCATTCTCAACATCTCCTCTTAATTACAATCTGTAATTATTAAACAATTACTTAACTAAGTAATTTTCATATCATTAATTACATACAGTGATTATTTTTAAAACATAAGTGTTTTAAAACTAATTAAACTTAATTAATTAAATTAAACAATCATTTTAACTAAATTAATTACATTAAGTAATTAATTCCATAATTACTTTATCAAGTAATTACACTCAAACCATTTACAATTGATTATTATTAAATTAATTAAGGTAATTAATTATAAAAATTAATCATATTAATTAATTCTTAAATAATCCTGATTAATGAACTTTATTAACCATTCTTTAATTATTTTATAAAGTAATTAACTTAAATTAATTACCATTTAAATTATCTTTAATCATTCATTAATTAAAGTTAATTATCAAATAAATTAACCTTGATTTAAAACTTAATTACATAATTAATAATATTCATTCATCATTAATTAATAATTAAATTAATGATCTTAGTTCTAAATTGATTAATCATTAATCAATTATTAATTCCAAATTCAATTAATTAGTTAAATTAATTAATTAACCTTAATCAACTTGTTAATTAAATTAATCCTGAATTATTAATCTTAATTAAAATTTCAAAATAAAACATAACTTAATTATGTTTAAAAACAATATTGAAACAAAGTACTTTTTAAACTACTTTTTAAATTTCCATTTTAAATACAAGTTTAAAATAGAATAATTTAAAACTTATCAAAATTTAAATAATTTAAAACTTTTTTAAAAAAAATTTCAAATCAAATAAGTGCTTATATAAAAACTTTTAAAGTTAAATTTATTTCAAAATTTTAATAACTTAAATTTTCATTTAATTTAAAACTTCAATTTTAAACCTTCTTTAAAATTTAAAACTAAATTTCAAACTTTACTTTTGAGTTTCCAGATTTCAAATAAACTTCAAAACTACTCATATTTTAAAACCTCATTATTAAAAGTGTTTAAACTATTTTACCCAAATCAAATAGTTATTTAAATTAAATTTCTGAAACTTTTATTTTATTTTAAAAACTGGGATTTAAATTTGAATCTGAAATTCAAACTTGCATTTGAATTTAAACTTAAACCTTACCCTAAACAAAACTATAGATTTTAAAAATCCTTAAACCCAGATTTAAAAAAAAAAAAGTTTCCTGAAATCTGTAAATTTACAGTTCAACCTGAGAAAACCTATTTTACTTCGGGTTTTGTGCCTTCCTACTTCGAGTTGTTTTACAACTTACTTCGAGCCAATACAAAAACCTCCAATGTAACACCAACCAACCCCACAAACTTCACCAGAATTTCATCGCCGTGCATATGCACGGCGACCACCACCTCTGCCGATCATCTTAGGTGATCAAACACTCCAAAAATCCACCACTACTCTAACATCATCCCAAATCAAGCAATTAAACAAGAATTCAAAATTTTGCTCAAAACAACTCAAACCTGAAAACATTTTCCAGGTTTTTGCCCAATCTGTCAACGGCGACAGTTCACCATTCTGATCATCTGGCATCCAACCCCTACGGCCTCGAGCTACTCTACACACCAACTACCCATTCACCATAAACTAGCACACTCGATCAACCCTACACCTCACACTGTCCCTGTTCTTAACCCCATTCAAAACTAGGGTTATATGAAGAAATTCAAAACTGTAATTACCCTAATAAGTTTTAAATTCATCACTGACTTTTCTAAGGATCTATGATCCTTACTCTATAACCCAGAAGAATCTTGAGTTTCCTCAAACAACAGATTGCAAGAATTTTGCTCAAATTCATTTTTGGTTTAAGAACAAACTGCTACTTTATCAAACACCTAAAAATGCTAATACTTGATTCAAAAATCAAGTTCCAGTAAATGTATTTAGTTTATTAAACTGGATTTCAATATTAATATGTTTGGGTTTGATCAAGATTTAACATATAATGTTATTACCTGTTTTGACAGAGATATCACCCTGTATTTAACTCACCTAATTTTTTTTAACCTTAACTTAAGAAAATAAAAACATATTACTTTATAAATTTGAATTCTAATCTATGATAAGCAAACTTTTTTTATTTATTTATTCAAAAATCCAGATACTACTTCAAATTAGATCAATTTCAGGGAATTCTTTTAAATATGATGGTGAATCTGGGAACACAGCAAAGCAAAATCAACATGCGCATTCAATCATAATTACATCAGGCCTTTATAAGCACACAACATATTTTTATCTCAAACATTTAACAAGCAACCTAAATATAGTTTAAGATTTAATTGTTACTCACCTTATTAAATGCAGAGCTCCTGTTTTGACTTTATGAATTTTGCAGAAATAAGATATGCTGGCTTGACCCTTTGATGTTTAAAATCTGAGTTGCCCATGATCCCAAATTCAAATTACTTGCATGCAGAAGGTAGATGCAATTGTTAATTCCCCTAATACATGCAGATGCTCCTCAAGTTTCAAATCAGGTTTGATCTATTCCAGGTCTTAAAAACAGAATGCAGAAAAAACAGTGTGTGTTAACCCCTCCTCGGCCATGACTCGACGACTCTAGAGAGATACCGACCTAACTTCCTAAAACAGGAATGCCGACCTAAGACTTAAAGGATACCGTCCTAAGATAGCTACCGACCTAACATGGGTACCGGCCTAATGCCTTAAAGGTTGCCGACTTAACAAGGATGCCGACGAAAGATGTGAGGGGATACCGACATAAGGCTTAGGTAGGTTACCGATCTAACATGGATGCTGGCCTAAGATAGATGCCGATCTAACTATCCAAGGAGGTTGCCGCCCTAACTGTTCAGGACAGGGACAAGATCACGAACTACACTTGGGTCGCGACCGACTTACGGCCTATGCTTGGTCGTTCACGACCCAGGCAAAGGAAGGCAAGTCCGATGCAGTTACTTAGCATGCGGCCTCTTAACTCGTACACGGTTCAGGACTTATGATATATCCAGAGTTCAGCAAGGATGCCTTTCCTTAGTCTCGACCCAGTGTTTAGGTCGCAACCGCCCCACGACTTAGTTTAAGTCGTCCGCGACCCAACTTAGGCCGGTTACGATTTAGGACTTGGTAATGTTTCCTGCCCAGAATTCTCTATAAATACATTGCCATCTCCAACTTTCAAGGGACTTTTGGACAATCTCTTCAAGCGTCGATACTCTGCCAGTTTCTAAACCAACTCCATACTTGAAGTTTCGAAGACCACTACAAACTGCTTTGAAAGACTTTCACATATCCGACATGGATTCAAAGACTTCCATCTTCATCGAAGCTTAAGCTACTTGCTCAAAATGTTTTGCAACTAAAGTGATTTGTACTTGAAGAGCATTGTATTGTTTTGTAACAAGATCAGTAATAAAGATACCTAAAGTGGACATAGTCTACTCCTTAAGCCGAACCACTATAAAATCGCTGTCTCTTACTCTATTTTCTGTTATCTTAGCTGATATTCTGTTCCCAAACCATCGGGTGGTGCTTTCACACTCACATTTCACACACCGGGGTGTTAGCGTTCGATTTTTAGCGTTAACATTTTTGGTGCTTTCACTGAGAACCCAGCTCAGGATACTTCCATCATTGCTCCGCAAAAGTTCGTGGAAAGGATTTCTTTTAAAACCAGAAGTTTATTGGAAATAATGGCTCCTGGGAGAAAACGAAGTTCTGTAAGATCCAACAATGTTCAAGAGATTACTGCTACCTCTCCTCCTTCAAGTCAAGGAGCTCCAACTGTTGGAGTTACGCAAGCAAAATTGGACGCCGTAGTTTTGGGGTTGAATCAACAATTGAATGCCCAGAATGCACAATTGGAGGCTCAGAATGCCCAGAACGCCCTGATCTTAAGTAAGTTGAATGATCTACTTGGGGCAAACCGTCAACCGATTAATAATGATGGAAACCCTACTGTGGGAGTTCAGGATGTTGAAGGGAACATTTCTCAAAGACCCAGATCATGTGGAAAGGA
The DNA here is from genome assembly GCA_030765085.1 of Allium cepa. Lineage (NCBI taxonomy): Eukaryota > Viridiplantae > Streptophyta > Magnoliopsida > Asparagales > Amaryllidaceae > Allium > Allium cepa. Next base: position 788,812,346 of record CM060937.1, on the reverse strand, counting down.
CACCTCCCCAAGCTGGAGGATCAGGGCCGCAGCCGACCCTCCGTGAACGATTGTCAAGACAGAATTCAGAGAGAGTGGCTGATGTTTGCCCTCCAGAGCCTCTAAATAATGAAGAGTGTTTTTTGTGTATGGTTCGTCAAATCATGAAGGAGAATATGCGAAGAGATGAAGATGAGAAAGAGTGGGGTTCTGCTCCAAGCAAAACTCCATTTACTGAAAAGATCTTGAAGGCAGAGTTCCCGAGGAAATTCGTTCCCCCTACTATTCCGGCTTATAAGGTGATGAGTGATCCTAACGAGTTTCTGTATAAGTACGACTGGCATATGACAGGTGCCAGAGCGTCTGATGAAATCAAATGTCGATATTTCCCGGTATATTTGGAAGGTGTGGCTCTATTGTGGTTTACAAAGCTGCCGGTTAGGTCCATTGATCAGTTCTCTGATTTGACCACGAAATTCAAGAAGCAATTTCGATTGTATGCTTCAAAAGCAAAGGATATAATGTCGCTGTCAAGTCTAGAGAAAAATCCAGGAGAATCCATCAGATCATTTTTGAATCGTTTTAACATAGCATTGGCTGAGGTAGATAATGATGAGCCACGCATGGTCCTAACATACTTGATGAGGGCGATTGACAAATCGAGTGAATTTGGAAAATGGTTGAAAATGAAAGAACCAAACTCACTTGACAAATTCTATAAGAAAGCGGATGAATTCATGCGCTTGGAGAGCCTCCAAACACCGGCTAAAGTGGTATCAGCAGAAGCCGGGAACAATGGTGCTCCTTCGAGCAAGAAAGAACCTAACACTCAGAAAAGGGGAAATGATGGTGGAAAGAAACAGGGAGATGCTAAGAAAGGCCGTCCTTTCAATTTCACACCCTTGGCTGATACCACTGAGAACATTTTCTTTGCGACCAAGGATGATGTCAACTATCCGACACCACCTAAAATGAGAGTTGGGAGTAAGATGGAAAAAAGTGGAAGGTTCTGCCATTTCCACAACCAACCCGGTCATGACACCAACGAATGCCATTAGTTGAAAGAGGTAATTGAACAACTCTTGAAGGAAAACAAGCTCCAACAGTATGTGAAAAGGAATAGAAATGCCCCAGCCTCGTCGATTCAAGGACAACAAGTTCCCGCTCACCGTCCAGGCTCAAGTGAGAAGGCCGTAGGACATGAATCGGAAAGACCTGTGATCAATATAATAACTGGAGGGCCTCACCCAGCAGGCAAAAGCTGGGCGACATGGAAAGGTATGCCCGGGCCTTGAGGCATGTACCAGCTGAAAAGAATGTTTTTGTTTTAGAAAATGATGCGCCTTTAAAGCTACAAAAGACTTCCACAAATGATATTGTATTCAGTGCCAGAGATTCTTTGGGTATCGAGGCTCCTACCATAGATCCTTTGGTCATATACGCTGGTATTGGGCCGGCTACTGTGAGGAGAGTTCTAGTTGATTGTGGAGCTTCATGCAACATTCTCTTCAAGAAGACTTTTGATCAAATGAAAATTCCAATGGATGACGTTCAAGCTTCATCACTTAAGATTGCTGGGTTTGTTGGAGAACCCAAACAGCCGATTGGGACCATAAATTTGTTTGTAGAACTTGGAAAAGGACCGAGGAAGGTGGCTCGAAAGCAAACCTTTATTATTGTCGAAGAATTCTCTTCCTACAATGCCTTTTTAGGCTGACCAAATCTTGCTGCGTTCAAAGCTGTTCTTGCCCCATGGTGTCTGACTCTAAAATTCCCCACAGGTAACGGAGTTGGTGTGATTAAGGGAGACCAAGATGCGGGGCGAGAATGTTATCTTACAGAGTTACGTGAATCAAGGAAAAGAGAAACGGGAAAAGGTGCGGCAGCTCCAGTCCGCATCAAAGAACCAACCTTGTAGCAATTATAGGGTGGACCCTGCACTGGTGAATATAGTGGCGCACGAAGAGAGATGGATCCAAGGAATGCCAGTTCAGGGGAGAACAGGGTAGTACCGATAGAGGTAACAGTGCCGGTTCCCATTGACCCAAAAGACCCAAACAAAGTGCTTAATGTGGGTTCAGAACTCAACACAACAGTTTAGAATGTTCTGATTTCATTTTTGAAGGCTAATTTGGATGTATTCGCTTGGACTCATGCTGACATGTGTGGAATATCCCCAGAGATTGCAGTACACACTCTGAACATTGATCCAAAGTTTACACCCGTGGAACAGAAAAGAAGAACTCAGGGTCCTGAGAGGATGGCAGCATTAAACGAAGAAGTGGATCGGCTCATGGAGAATGGTTTCATCAGAGAATCTACTTATCCAAATTGGGTATCAAATCCAGTGCTAGTTAAAAAAGCTAACGGAAAATGGAGAGTATACATTGACTTTTCAGATCTGAACAAAGCCTACCCCAAAGACTGTTTCCCGCTGCCAAGAATCGATCAGTTGGTGGATGGGATGGCAGGGCATGAATTGTTATCTTTTATGGATGCATACTCCGGATATAACCAGATAATGATGCATGAGCCAGATCAAGAGGACACAAGCTTCATCACAAATGTTGGACTCTGCTGCTACAAGGTCATGCCTTTCGGACTCAAGAATGCAGGGGCAACTTACCAAAGGCTTGCCAATGCCATGTTTAAACCGCAGATTGGCAAGACAATGGAAGTTTTTGTTGATGGTATGCTAGTGAAATCTAAGAAAGTAGTGGACCACATTGATCACTTGGCAGAGATGTTCGCACCACTCCGAAAGTACAGATTGAAGCTTAATCCCTTGAAATGTTCATTTGGAGTGGAGTCCGGAAAGTTTTTGGGTTTTATTGTGAGGGCTAGAGGCATTGAAGCTAATCCTGCCCAGATTACTGCCCTGAGAAGGTCAAAGCTCCAAGAACGAGGAAGGAGTTGCAAAGTCTCAATGGAAAGGTTGCTGCCTTGAGTCGGTTCATTTCAAAAGCTACTGACAAATGCATTCCATTCTTTGATGCTCTAAAGAAAGGAAGAAAAAACTTTGAGTGCACTCCTGAATGTCAGAAAGCATTTGATGAGCTAGTTCGTCATATGGAAGTGCCTCCGATACTTTCAAAGCCTGTCAATGGTGAAGATCTCTTCATATATTTGGCAATTTCATCTCATGCTCTCAGCGCAGTGTTGGTATGGGAAGACGAAAGGATTCAACGCCCAGTTTATTATATCAGTAAAAGATTCACTGGGGCAGAAATGAACTGTTCAAGGTTGGAAAAGCTCGTCTATTGTTTATTGATCGCATCAAGAAAATTGAGGCCGTATTTCCAACCTCATCCCATCAAAGTCCTCACTGATCAACCTCTAAAGCAAGTCCTATTCCGTCCTGAGACTTCGGGCCGTCTTTTGAAACGGAATATTAAACTCAGCCAATATGACATCACTTATCATCCTCGGAAAGCAATCAATGGACAAGCTTTAGCAGATTTCATCGCAGAATGTACGGATAAAGGTGATAGTGAGGAAGAAGCCACTGATAACATCCCAATCCAATGGAAATTGTATGTTGATGGCGCAAGGAATGACTACTGTTTCGGAGCAGGGGTTGTCCTTGAAACCCTAGAAGGGCGATCGCTGTGTTATGCACTGAGACTTGAATTTCCTTCGACAAATAATGAAGCAGAATATGAAGCCCTCATTGCTGGTTTAAGGATCGCTAAAGAACTAAACATCAAGGCATTGCAGATCTTCAGTGATTCTCAACTTATTGTCTACCAAGTCAAGAAGGAATTTCAAGCTAAAGGAGGGAATTTACCTGCCTATTTATCAAAAGCCTGGGAGTTTCTTCAAGATTTTGACCGTTATTCAATAAACCATATACCACGAGAAGAGAACATGAAGGCGGATTCTCTCGCAAAGTATTCAAGTACTGGTGAAGCTCAACTATTGGGATTAATTCCCGTCGAAGTCTTGTCAGCTCCAAGCACAGATGAAATGGATGTTGATTGGATTATGAATGTATCCCAAGAGAAAGAATCGTGGATGACTCCGATATTTGAATATTTGCTCAATGGTTCTTTGCCGGAAAGTTCAAAAGAACGACAGAAGCTGATAAGGAAAGCCTCCAGATATATAGTTCAAGATGGTCCTTTGTGCAGACGAGGATTTTCAATGCCACTACTCCGCTGTGTAACTAAAGAAGAAGCCAAGGCAATTCTGACTGAAGTACACGGAGGGGAATGTGGGGATCATACAGGTGGTCAGACTTTAGCAAATAAAATCCTCCGTTATGGATACTTTTGGCCAGAAATTAATCAAGATGCTGCTGACTATTCCCGAAAGTGTGATAAATGCCAAAGATTTGCCAAAATTCCAAGAGCACCTTCCACTGAACTAACACAAATGGTCAGTCCATGGCCGTTTGCCATCTAGGGAATAGATCTCATTGGGCCTTTGCCGACTGCCAAATCGGGGATTAAATTTGCTATCGTTGCTGTTGATTATTTCACTAAATGGGCTGAAGCTGAACCATTAGCTACTATTACCTCTAAGAAAATGATAAGTTTTGTGACTAAAAATATCATTTGCAGGTATGGTGTACCTCAGAAGATAATCACAGACAATGGTACCCAGTTTGAAAGTGAGGAGTTCCAAGATTTCTGCAAACGATTCAAGATCCGAAAAAGCTTCTCAGCTGTGGATCATCCGCAGGCAAACGGGCAAGTGGAAGCAGTAAACAAAATCATCAAATTAACCATCAAAAAGCAGCTGGAAAAAGCAAAAGGTGGTTGGGTCGATAAGTTATAGCTTGCACTATGGGCATACAGAACCACCCACAAAACTGCGACTGGGCATACTCCATTTTCATTGGCATACGGATCAGAAGCGATGATTCCAGTGGAAACTGAAGTCCCCTCACACAGAAGGATCCATTTTGATCAAGATGAGAATGAAAAATTGCAATTGGAAGCACTTGACCTCCTTGATGAAAGAAGAGAAGAGGCTAGGCTTAGAATTGCAGCTCATCAGCAAAGAATAGCCCGACACTTCAATTCCAAAGTTCGTCAGCGCAGCTTTGAAGTTGGGGACCTAGTCCTAAAGAGAATTATGACAGCCACAGGTGTTTTTGGGCCAAACTGGGAGGGGTCGTATGTTATAAGCACGAAACTTCTTAATGGCACATTCAAACTCACAATTGTCGAAAGAGAACCAATCCCAAGAGCTTGGAACAACAATCATTTGCGTCCATATTTTACTTAAAAGCTTTGCTGAAATGTTGTAAAAGAATTACGAATATATGATTCTTGTATTGAAAGCAATTGTAAAGCAAGTGAAAATGAAAAGCTATAAAGTGGATGTAGGCCCAGCTTTTGGCCGAACCACTATAAATCTTGTGTTCTCTACTACTATAAACTGCTTTGTTTTATTTCGACATATAAAATACGTTAATTGTGTTACTAAAATGTCGATTTAATAATGCAGGCCATAAAAACAAAGTTTACCCAGCGCAAGACCAAGCGATCTCCGACATCACCCAGCAAGCAAACGCTAAACCATTCAAAATTTCCATACTCAAATCCTACGAAAGAAGTGCTTCGAATAAAAGTTAGCGATGTGGATGGAAGTGGACCATTTCTAACTAACTACAAATGTTAGTACAAACGAGCATCCATTTAAATAGCCTCTGTCTACCACCACCAACTCGCTTAACTATGAAGTATATTTCTTTGGATAAGGAAAATTATTGGCAAATAAAAAGGGATAATACTTGCAAAAAATAACGGGGATCGCCGACATGAATAGATGGCAAAGAGACATAGGCGAGCAAGCATCAAACAGCAAAAGACCACTTCGGAGGCACCAACCCACTTCGGAGGCACAGCTCTTCGGAGGATAAAAATCTTGAGCGGGCCTCGCCAGAAAAAGAGAGTTCTTTCTCGACATAAAGTTGTGGACTGATCGGTGATACACTCCCATGAATCAATCCAACTAAGAGAAAGAAACTCCAAACTTCCAGGCAAAAGCCCCACTCAGAGGCACACGTTTCACCGATATTGAAATAAAACTTCCAAGTGTTGCAACGTGAAAAGCCCTCTTCGGAGGCCCATTTCACCACAGTTGAAATGCTAAAAGACCTCGAGCGGGCCTCGCCAGATAAAGAGAGGTCTTTCTCGACATAAAATTGTGGACTGATCGGTGATACACTCCCGTGAATCCATCCAACGAAGAGAAAGAAACTCCAAACTTCCAAGCAAAAGCCCTACTCAGAGGCACACATTTCACTGTGATATGAAATAAAACTTCACACGAGTCGAAATGTGAAAAGCCCTCTTCGGAGGCCCGCTTCCCAGCGAACAGGGAAAAAATAAAAGCCTCTCCCAAGAGGTAGAAACAAAAAGACCTCTTCCCAGAGGCACAATCAAACAAAAAGACCTCTTCCCAGAGGCGCAATCAAAAAGAAAGACCTCTTTGGAGGCACACGTTTCACCGAGATTGAAATAAAACTTCCAAGTGTTGAAACGTGGAAATCCCTCCTCAGAGGCACAACTCTTCGGAGGCACACGTTTCACCGAGATTGAATTAAAACTTCCAAGTGTTGAAACGTGGAAAGCCCTCCTCGGAGGCACAACTCTTCGAAGGCACACGTTTCACCGAGATTAAAATAAAACTTCCAAGTGTTGAAACGTGAAAAAACCCTCCTCAGAGGTACAACTTTTCAAACGAGCATTTCATCAGAAATGCAAAACAAAGATCAAAAACTCTCCACTGAGGCGCAATATAAAAAAAAAGAAGCCCTCTTTAAAGGCATACTTTAGCTTTCAAAGGAAGATTGGTTCATCTATTCTTGAAAATACTCTTCTTCAAAAAGAAGTTAAAGTGCCCTTCAGAGGCCCTCTTTACCACATAGGAGAATTCACTTTGTAAAAATGTGTGTATGCACAAAAGAAAAAGTGATATCTTCGAAGGTTGAAGCGTAGAAACTCATATGGAACGAGCTGTACTCTATTTTGAGTAGAATAATATTCCTCCAAGTATGGAATAATTATTCTCCAGAAAATAAGAGTACAAGTCCCCTCAAAGTATAAATTATTGCAACGAGCTTATGGTATAGGGGCAACATGGTATAGCTACATTGGTAAAAATTACGCTCGAACAACATACCACAAGCTCACTGCAGTATCATATAAAGAAACTTGTAAAAAAAAGAGTAAATGCATTCTCAAATATAGACAAAAGTTTGTACAAGCAGAAAGAATCATTTTATTCGATACTGTCAAAATTTTGTATAGGTGCAGGTGTCAAAATAAAAGGAAAAGAGGAGGTCGGTACCCGCACAATCTCCGGCCAGTACATGCAAAAAGCAAAAAGTGAAAATAAGGGGAAACAGGGCCCGTTACTTCTTCTTGCCACCACCTTTAGAGCCTTCACCTGACCTAATAGGCAGATTTTCGGGACGGCTCGGGAGAGTTGGGGAAGAAGGAGAGAGGGTTACTGCCGAACCAATCTTCGCTTCCTCTTCAGAAACAAGAATGTTTTTCCTTTTCTTGGAAGTGGCACGCTTCCACCTCCTCCGTGAAGGAGACTCACTCCCCGGAGTGACAAGAGCAGACAATTTTATATTATCAGAAATGGTTCGCTCTGGGGACTCATTGCCTTCTCCAAGTCCTTCTCCCCCGTGTTCCTGTGAAGCATTAGGATCATCTAAGTCTCGGAGAGCCTCTATTTGCTCCTCTTGCGACCCGGGTTGAGAGGCGGATGGAGGTGCAACCTGGAGAGGCGGGGGAGGAATAACTGGAGGAGGGGGAGTTTGAACGATGCTCGACACTTTCTCTACAGAAGAAAAGAAGTTAAAGTCAGTAAAGAGAGGAGATAAAGGCTCGTTGAGATTCAGGAAATAGTCAAGAAGCTCATCAAACTTATAAGAAGCAAATGAGCAATCTATTTGAGAAAGATCGGCATTAGGATTACCTGGCGAATAAGGCTTTGCTACGTCAATCCCAAAACCCAGCGCTTCACTGCTCTCTTGGCCTTCGTCTCCGTTATGGACAGTTGCACCTTTTGTGATAGCTTTGGTAGAGGGTGGAGAATGATAACCGGAACCTGTGATGTCAACATCGACCGAAACTGAAGGAGGGACGGGGGCAGCTAATGGTGCTTCTTTCACAATGTACTGCTCCCCTGCTTCAGCTCGTGCTTTGGCAAGCTGCTCTTTTCCCCGGGCTAGAGCAGCTACGACGTCATCATTTAGAAAGTGTTCTGCAAGAGATGCTTCATCATAGCCGGCACCTGCACCTCCAAGCATGTCAAGAACTGACTCCCAAACCTCGACCAGGGTAATCTCATACTTCGGTACTAAGAATGAAAGGCTCCTGCGCCCCATAACGCTATGTACGTAGAAGTCAAATAAAGTGGATCTGATATTGGCTTTAGTCGCCTCATGCGACTGTTCGGCAACCTGCCTTCAAGCGATGGCTTCATCGCGTTCCTTCTCGGTCTTTAATAATTGGGCCTTTAGCCTCATAATCTCCAAATCCTGGGAGTTGACCTTCTCCCTTAACTCTACAACGTCAGCACGATACCTTCCCATTGTTTTCTGCTCAGCCTCAAGTTGTGCCTCGGCATGTCGCTGAGCAGCGTGAGCATCGCGAACTTGCTTTTGAAGTACTTCTTCTTTTTGGGTATATGAGGTAGAAGAAGTAGCAAGCTCTTGCTTAAGCTTTTGAACTTCCGCTTCAAGCTTCTCGTTGTAATCGGCGATGTTCCTCATTTCGGTATCGTGCTGGCTTAAAATTTTTTGCCACTCAGCCTTATCATTGTCCATGGTTAGCATAGCTTCTATATTCACGCGGTTGACCCTCTGAAGCTCATCAACAAGCTTTTTCCACCCTGACATCCGCTCGATATCAAGCCTAACAACATCAAGATTTTGCAGCATTGCTTGTTTTTCAATAGGGACCAAGTCAAGATCGAACCGCACTCCCTTCAGCACCAGTGCGGGAACCAGCTTTGCAGAGTGGTCGGGCCTGGTCCAATTTGGAATTTAGGCCTGTTGACTATTGTCTGAATGACTGTCTTCCCGAGAGCAGGAGAGCCGGAGGGGATGTCAAGTGAGACGGCGGCAGCGGCCTTTTCAGGGGTTGAAGATGCATGCTTCTCACCGAGCCTGGCACGCTAGCTTGGGTCCTCAATTATATGACTTTTTCCCCGGTCGTCATGCGGCTTTCTTTTGTGAGATTCGTCACCTCTCTGGGAAGAATCATGGTGCTCCTCCCTTTCTCTCCTCTCGTAACGCTCTTCTTGAGCCATCCTCTCCTGAGCCTTTCGAGCGGCTCTCTCTTCGTCAGTTTCCCTGTGAACGGGAAGGTAACGCCTATAGTCATATTGACTACGCCTCCCGTAGCGCTGAAAGTCGTCATAGTAAGAGCCGCTGCGTCCCATCAGAGAATCTGAAATTTAAAAAAAAAAGACAAGTCTTAAAAGTCTTCAGAGAAAAGAAGCATAACTTTAGAATCTTCAAAGTACAAAGAGTTAAGTGCATGAAGGTGGCGAAAGGTTCTAAGTGTGTGTGATGTGCAAACTATGTGCATCAAACTACGAACCACTCTTCGATTGCGAAGGAATCGTGGGTGTAGTAGTTAACGTCAACTCTTGGGTCGACGAAGCTTGTTGCAAAGAAGAAGTAGCTTCCACTACCGAAGAAGAAACCCTATTGGTGACAGGGTCGTCTTTAAAGAGCTCCTGTGAGGTGACAAAGAGGTCGCTCAACCCTTCGGAAGTGTCGTCCCCGCTTTGCTTGACAGGGCTTGTTTTCCCGACTTCTTCACCAGACTTCTGTGAATGTTGGGGAGATCCTTGAGGCTCTTCTTCCTCAATGACTGGGGCAAGTGCGAATTTGCCAGATGACCCCATAACATCGACAGTAGTAGAGCACTTCACCAGAGAAGCCTCGGAGGCAGGTTCTTTTGGTATGGGTTCGTCAGTGGAAACTGGGGCATCTAATGCTTTAGATGGGTAGTCCGGAACCTCATGGGGGTGTGTAGAGCGAGAAGTGTGTAAAAGTCCATACTGATGCAAAAATTCGTCCCTCAATAAAAACTTTATACTTCTCTCTTTAGCAGTCACAGCACTTAATGTTTCAAAAATTTGCTTATGGCTTGGATCTCTAGAGGGGGGAGGAAGTGCTGAAAAGAGCAAAGAGTGAAATTAGAAATTGGTAATTCGGATCTCGAAAAAGTTTGAAAATAGAGAAAATAGAAACTGGTAATCTTACTTCCTACTCTCCAGATGGCATAAAACCCTAGGGGCAGCGAGCAAAGAAAAACTGGTTCAAAAACCCATGAACACTTTCGGTAAGATCAGAAATAAGCTTGCGGTTTCTAGCACTTCTCACAATAATAAGGGAAGGACGGTCTTTACTCTTTGCAAACGATCATAAGTAGCAAATTTCTTCAAAACTTGGCAAGCGATCAAGAGTTCTCCTAAACAAAACACACAACCCCATCAAGATGGCGTAGCTATTAGGATGAAGTTGGAACGGAGAGATTGTCAACCGGAGCAGAAGGGTTCGAAGGAAGTCGTTAAAGGGAGGAATCGCCCCGCTTAGGCACATTTGATGATTGACTGCGACAAAACCGTGGGGAGGACTGTCGGTAGTATCATTGGGCCTGGGAAGTAGGGCATCATTTTCAGCAAAACTAAATTGAGTACGTAGCTGAATAAACGCGCTCGGAGTTAGGATAGTCGAAGTTCTCTCTGGAGGATTCTCTATGGGAACAGCTATCCGAAAGGTCTCTCCCGCTTGAGCTACCACTTTTTCTTATTGGAGGGAAGTCATTCTACACAAACAACTGGATATTCAAACATGAAGGTGCATGTTTCCTAAAATGTGTGAAGTGTTGTGTAAAATCAACAAAGCAATAAGCGAATTTAACTGGAATAAAAACTAGCAAGCATTTGTCAGTTATAAAGTCTAGGGTTTTTTTTTTAAATATGAAAGTGAAATGTAGATGCAAACAAATCAGTTCAAGATAGCGATGCTTTGCACTGATATTTCACTTTAGTTGATTGGTTCGCAGCAATTCATACAGTGTGTTTTAATTGATTACTCTATGTCGACTAATCTGTCATTTGATGTGGGCAGTCAATGGCAGTATATTCGCCTTGGTTTGCTGTGATTATTGTTTTCAGCAGGTTGTTAGTCTATAAGTTAACATGATCTGTGAAATAAGGCAACAAAGTTAAAACAATCTAGGATTTAAGCAATTCAGTCCAGCAGATCAAGTTAAGTATTCAAGTTGGGATTATGCTTTTGAGTGGGAATTCAAGTTGAGCATCTAAGTGTTAACTCAGCTGCGACCCAAGGAATCTCTCGCGGGTTAAGAATAAGTCTCTGGTTCCTTAAAACGTTGGTCTTTTAAGTCGTAGGAGGCTTCGGTTCAAAGTGGTGTGAGTTTACCCAAGTTCTAACTCGGCAACGATTTAAAGCTCTGGTTACATTAAATTAGGTCGGTAAGTTTCCCCAAGTCTCGGCTCGGCCGCGACTTAAGGTTTAGGTCGCATCGAATCAGATCGGCCAAAAGTTAGGTCACCCAAAGTAGTTGAGTCACGTCCAAACCAATATCTCACTCCACCCAACCCGTTAACCCGATAGCCACTCCCTCAACAAAAAAACCCTCATTTCATTCATGCTATTTCTTGCCATCGGATCATCCATTAAACCAGTTCAAAACCCCCACGAATTCAACACCTCACAATCCTAACGTAAATCAAGATTCATTAGCCCGAAGCAGTAACCCATCGGCATCGTTTCATCAACCGTTTGAATCCGAATTGAGCCACATCAGGATCATCAACTATCAGTATGATAAGATTCGTGATGAAGCATTGCGCGAGGAGGTGGGTGAAGTTTGAATGGGATTCATGAATCAATGACAGTAGGGGATCGAGAAGGAAGCAGGTTTACTTACATAATGATTATAGGTGATTGATGGAACGAAATCGCCTTTGAGAGCTTAGGGAAATGTTAATGGCAGAACTGAATGAAGAGGAAGGAGAAGATTTATGACTTATACCTTGAAATGGAGGAACCTGAAGTGGCGCAAATGGTCTAACTGTTAAGTCGCGTACGACCTGTCGACCTAGAGGGGGACGGGTTAAATCATATCGAAGCACACGACCTAACCATTAGGCGTGTACTTCGAGGGGCAAATGTTAACCCCGCCTCGGCCATGACTCGACGACTCAAGAGAGATACCGACCTAACTGCCTAAAACTGGAATGCCGACCTAAGATTTAAAGGATACCGACCTAAGATAGCTACCGACCTAACATGGGTACCGGCCTAATGCCTTAAAGGTTGCCGACTTAACAAGGATGCCGACTTAAGATTTGAGGGGATACCGACCTAAGGCTTAGGTAGGTTACCAATCTAACATGGATGCTGGCCTAAGATAAATGCCGATCTAACTATCCAAGGAGGTTGCCGCCCTAACTGCTCAGGACAGGGACAAGTTCACGAACTACACTTGGGTCACGACCGACTTACGGCGTATGATAGGTCGTTCACGACCCAGGCAAAGGAAGGCAAGTCTGATGCAGCTACATAGCACGCGGCCTCTTAACTCGTACACGGTTCAGGACTTATGATATACCCAGAGTTCAGCTAGGACGCCTTTCCGAAGTCTCGACCCAGCATTTAGGTCGCAACCGACCGACGACTTAGTTTAAGTCGTCCGCGACCCAACTTAGGCCGGTTACGATTTAGGACTTGGTAATATTTCCTGTCCAGAATTCTATATAAATACATTGCCATCTCCAACTTTCAAGGGACTTTTGGACAATCTCTTCAAGCGCCGATACTCTGCCAGTTTCTAAACCAACTCCATACTTGAAGTTTCGAAGAACACTATAAGCTACTTTGAAAGACTTTCACATATCCGACATGGTTTCAAAGACTTTCATCTACATCGAAGCTTAAGCTACTTGCTCAAAATGTTTTGCAACTAAAGAGATTTGTACTTGAAGAGCATTGTATTGTTTTGTAACAAGATCAGTAATAAAGATACCTAAAGTGGACGTAGGCTACTCCTTAAGCCGAACCACTATAAAATCGCTATCTCTTACTGTATTTTCTGTTATCTTAGCTGATATTCTGTTCCCGAACCATCGGGTGGTGCTTTCACACTCACATTTCACACACAAGGGTGTTAGCGTTCGATTTTTAGCGTTAACAGTGTGCATGCCTTTTTTTAAAAAAATAATGGCATGTAGATTATTGGTGAATAAATGCAGATTTGCTTTGGATTTGAACATGTATTTGAAGGGAATAGATATGAGGAGTTTTTGATTTTGAATATGCTTGAATATGCAAAGTTTTTGAAATTTGAGGAAATGAAGATTGATTGTTAATATGAAGATGCTTTTGATTTTAGAATTTTAAAAATTTCCTTGAATCAGGAAAATGCAAATGCAATATGAAAGAAGATGCAATCTTAACTAATGCATTTCAGATTTAAGGAAATAGAAGAAAAATTAAAACCAAATTTAACACTTGTCAATTAGTCAATGTTAAATTTAAACACATGTTACATGAATGTTACACTTGTTAAAAGAATGCAATACTTGTTTTCTTTAAAATGATTAGTACTAATTACAAATTAATGTGTGTGTTAGCTTAGTTTAAGTTGTTAGTTTATTTTAAAATATGTGTATAAATTTACAAAAGAAATAAAAACAAATTATGTTTATAAATGAACTTATACGTATTAAAAATTAAAACTATTAAGATTTTATACTTTTGAACTTAATTTCAAACTAAATTCAAAATCAATTATATTTCAAATCAAGTTATGAATATAAATTAAATTTGAAATAAAAATTACAAATTCTATTTAAAACTTATTTATAAAGATAATACAATATTAATATTGTTTTTATAAATGTCTTATTATTAAATTAAAATCATTTTACAAGAAATTATATTTTTATCAATAAAATATCCATTTTATTAAGTCATGAAACCATGTGTTAAATTTATCCTAAATTTAAAACTCAATCTAATTTAATTTAAAATATTTAATATTTTTCTTATCAAATTTGAAAATCCTATATTTATTCATGAAATAGTTTTAAAAACTCAATACTAATTAAAATCAAAATTTCCAATTTATAATGTATATATTAGAATTTTAAAACATGATTGCATTATTAATTTAAACCAAAATCATTTATTTAATTTTGAAAAGCTTAAATATAATATAAAACAAATTTTCCAAATTACTACAAATATTAAAACTAGAAATATGCTTTACTATTAAAATTAAAACAATACTAATCTATTTAAAATATAAACCATATATTTGTATTGTAAATAGAAATCAATTTATTATTTTTAAAAGATAAAATGACCAATTTATATATTAATTGAAGAAGATTATTAAATCTATTTGAATAATCATTAACAGAATATCAATATCAGTTTAATTTTAACTACAGATTATTAAATTGATATTATCAAAAATTCCGGGATGTTACAATCCTTCCCCCTTAAAAGAATTTCGTCTTAGAAATTTAAAACAAAGGTAATTTAATAATCTTATTAAATTTTAATTTAAAAACACAAGCATATATCAAAAATATGCTAACAACCATAGCAACCAATCAAACAAATTTAATTATCCATACAAATTTTGGATAGAATTTTATCGAGTATTCCCTATTATATATATATATACCGGGATACTCACTCTAGAGAATCCAAACAGACAATACTATGAAGCTACAAAGCTCCTATACAACTATATCTATAACACTAGACCAAATATCAGACTACAAACGAGTCTGACTCAACAACCAAAACTCCAGAACTGCTGGTTCCACAACCAGAGATAGATCATACACGTACTCGCTCAGAGATACGTGAAACTCATCGAACCCCAGTTATCCAAACTGGCAATCCAATCCTGTAGATCAAACACTCAATCTCCTAGATCATAGAAAAGATCCAATACACTTCAGAGCTAGCTTCTCAAACTTACCCAAACTTATAGCTCACTTTTGATCAGAGAAAACTTATCCAAAATTAAATCTCTGACTTCAGAATACAATTTCCTTCGACTCTTATCCACAAATCTCTTCGGACAATCTTGGGCTGTCTACAACCTTACTGATCAGCTCGACCTTCGCTGATGCTTCTAGAAACAAGATAGACCAATCAACTTAACAAAATGATCTCCTCAAGATCAACCAAAACCAAGAACTCAAACTCAACTCCTCAACATCAGAAGACAACAACTTCTTCTGTCTGGAAAAGAAAAGCGGATGTACTTCCAAACTGCTTCCGCTGCTCAACTCTGATCCGAAGTAGATGAGAATGCTGAGGAAGAACACAAGCACAAACAGGACAACACACCCTAGATATATGGTTCAACAAATCCATAAGAAAAAAATTCAGGGGTTCCTCCAAAACTCTGAGCTGCTACACCAACCCAACTCTTGGAACCATTCTTCTATAAAGCTTAACCACCGGTTCCACTCCTGGAATTCCAGTCGATAAGAAAGCTCAAACTCCAGATGCGAACGAAACTCTGACTTCCTGAAGACATACAGAAAAAACTCAAATAACCCAAGAGAACACTCAGACAATCGCAAGTCACTTTTGCGAAACACCAAAACCGAATCCAAGGAAAACTGTTCTCCCTTAACCAAATTGAACAGCTTAAACTTAATTAGCTAACCCCTCGAAGAAACGAGTCCACTCAAATGCTTCTGAACTCCACTTCAGAAAAACTGCTAAGCCAGAAGATCTCTTGCCAACACCGAGAACACTCTAAACTGCACTGCTGCCACAGATGCCAAAGAATTCCAAAACAAAGCTCTCCGAGAAACTCGGACCGCAAAGCAAACAGAATCTCCGGCTGAACTCAGCCACAACACCGAAACAGACTCAATTCCTTAACTTGTTCCAAAGAAAACATCTTTGAGAACATCCATAGTCACTGCATCTCATCACACAGCTACTACTCCTTAAGGTATCAAAATACCATCACTTGCTTCTGCCCAACCGACAGATCCAAATTCTACTCATCCAACTTCAGAAATGAACTCCGAACCTTAACAGTTTTCCTTCAGAGATCAATGAAATTCTTCGTCACTACAGAACTTACTCGAGACGGTATTAGGTCTACAGTCTCGACAAAACACTTCCAACCTCAGACATTCAAACTCCAACCAATGGTAGTCGTGTTACACACACTACTACCCCATCTACCTTATCTACCTTTATAACTTATATTGGAAAACCTGAACAGGTAACCCAACAGATAGGCAGAAATATATATATATATATATATATATATATTAAAAATTACAAGTACGCTCTCTCAAGAAAGACACCACTACAGAGCCTAGGTATTCACTCAACCTAATGCTCTGATAACAGCTGAGACGACCCGATTTTCTACCACCAGAAAATCGCATCATCTTTAAGAAAGAAAGGGATAGAAAAGAGAAAAGAAAGAAGAGAAAGAAAGAGACAACATCAGAATCTACACAGCGGAACGAATAAATTATATTAATAACATAAATATTACATAGTTTACAACCCTGATCAGAGTACACAGACATACAACACGTCCTAGACAGTTATAAACACCTGTCTAGTTATACAACTCAATACAACTCAAAACAAACAACTCAGAGAATACACAGCGGAATACTATATATATCTACACGCAGAAGCCTCCTGCTCCATTGCTCCTCCATAATTCGTCAAAGCTAACCTGAATGCCTTGGGTACTCATAAAAATTTGAGTACCCAAGAGTTTATGAAACAAAAATAAACTCCGGGTTAGACATAGGTCTGGTGTGAATAAAAGGTTAAAGTTGCTTAACTTTTGAAAACCTTTTGAAAAGAAAGGTATCACGTAAGACTTCCCACACATAAACATGGAAAAGTTTTTACCTTACGTTGAGCAAAACATTTGATAGGAAATCAAGTGATATTATAATAGTGTCTAGGGTTTTCAAATAAATAAGAAATAATTGAAATTGTTACATGATTAAATTTCAGCTACTAGCCACAAAAGTGGGTAATACAATCAAAACCGTTGGCACTTATTGGATTTTGGATTCCATACAATGGCTGGGCTACTGGGGTACCGCCCGTCACAGTACGTGGCCTAAACCAACGTACCAAGGATCACTCCCGACCCCCTGCAACACAAAGCCGGACCCATTCCTTACTCAATAGTTCCGAACAAGACAACCCTATGGTTGTAGCTAGTAACCACCCACACAGCCGAATATAAAGGGACTTCTAGACAGAGGTAAATCTTGCTCTCCAGTGGGTGCGACCCACGAAGCCTTGCTGCACCTTCCCTGTTTTAGCCATTCCCGGTTGATGAGGCTTGAGGCTACGATTACCTTTATAGGACACGTCATCTTAGAATGCTTATCGTCCACCTAACGATGTTCTGAAAGCATTCAATCCATACAAGTTCGTTCCAGGTTCGAACGAAACCGAAGGCATTATCTCGTTACACTCGTTTTGGAATCACCCTCAAAGTTAACGACAATAACCCTTGCACTCTGAACCACCATCTCGAATCTATAAGAACTAATTCCGTCAACTCATTATGGAATCACCCACAGAGTTATACTGACTCATAGTCCTTACACCTCGAGTCTTCACAAAGCTCCACTTTGATTCACGACCTAACGTTGTTTGGAATTGATGTGGTTTTCGGATATCCAAATATGGAAAACCCGATCCCGGTCTCATCGAAATCCAAAGCGTGTCTTTTAGGTCCAAGTTGTTTTAAAGGTTTAAAACAATTCAATTACAGTATCTATGTACACACAGATAGACAACTTATAAATCATAGTTGATAATCAACATTATCAAATAACAGGTAATTCATATTATCAATATCATAGTAGATAATACATATATCACTATCACAATAGATAATCTAAGTTATCATCGCAATGCAAACCCAACATCCATACCACACAATATTTTTTATCTCATTACTGAGATCACAAAGCATCCAAGACAATCAATGTCATCCATTCATACATAAGCAATGATTTATTCATAACCATATGATTAATTTAAAATGAATTAAGTTAACCATCTCTATCATTAATTAATTTTAAATGAATTAAATTAATTACTTCATCTTTAATTAATTTAAAATAAATTAAATTAATTACTTAATCAATATAAACCTTGCTTACTTAATCATTTAATTGATTACAATCAATTAATCAATCATAAATTACTTTAATTAATCACTCTTGATTAATTACCCTTAATTACATTCATGTAATTATCCTAAATTAATTTTACAAATTAATTAACCTCAAACAAAACAGTAATCAACCTTTAATTACTTCAATTAATTAATTAATCATAATTAATTACATTAATCCTTAATTAATAATATTAATTAATTACCTTAATTATCTATCATTAATTAATTAATCATAATTAATCAACTTTAATTTCATCATTAATTAAAATAATTAATGATCCTTAATTATTCCTTATATTAATTACTCCAAGTAATTAACTAACTTATTTACACTATTAAACCAAATTAATTATCCTTAAATTAACTTCTTAATTAATTATTGATTAATTACTACATAATTAATCCAAATTACTTCATTCTCGACATCTCCTCTTAATTACAATCTATAATTACTAAACAATTACTTAACTAAGTAATTTCCAAATCATTAATTACATACAGTAATTATTTTTAAAACACAAGTGTTTTAAAACTATTTAAACTTAATTAATTAAATTAAACAATCATTATAACTAAATTAATTACATTAAGTAATTAATTCCTTAATTACTTTATCAAGTAATTACACTCAAACCATTTACAATTAATTATTATTAAATTAATTAATCGAATTAATTAAAAAAATTAATCATATTAATTAATTGTTAAATAATCCTGGTTAATGGCCTTTATTAACCATTCTTTAATTATTTTATAAAGTAATCAACTCAAATTAATTACCATTTAAATTATCTTTAATCATTCATTAATTAAAGTTAATTATCAAATAAATTAACCTTGATTTAAAACTTAATTACATAATTAATAATATTCATTCATCATTAATTAATAATTAAATTAATGATCTTAGTTCTAAATTGATTAATCATTAATCAATTATTAATTACAAATTCAATTAATTAATTAAATTAATTAATTAATCTTAATCATCTTGTTAATTAAATTAATCCTGAAATATTAATCTTAATTAAAATTTCAAAATAAAACATAACTTAATTATGTTTAAAAACAATATTGAAACAAAGTACTTTTTAAACTACTATTTAAATTTCCATTTTAAATACAAGTTTAAATAGAATAATTTAAAACTTATCAAAATTTAAATAATTTAAAACTTTCTTTTAAAAAATTTCAAATCAAATAAGTGCTTAGATAAAAACTTTTAAAGTTAAATTTATTTCAAAATTTTAATAACTTAAATTTTCATTTAATTTAAAGCTTCAATTTTAAATCTTCTTTAAAATTTAAAACTGAATTTCAAATTTTACTTTTGAGTTTCCAGATTTTAAATAAACTTCAAAACTACTCATATTTTAAAACATCATTATTAAAAGTGTTTAAACTATTTTACCCAAATCAAATAGTTATTTAAACTAAATTTCTGAAACTTTTATTTTATTTTAAAAATTGGGATTAAAATTTGAATCTGAAATTCAAACTTGCATTTGAATTTAAACTTAAACCTTACCCTAAACAAAACTACAGAATTTAAAAATCCTTAAACCCGGATTTAAAAAAAAACACAGTATCCTGAAATCTGTAAATTTACAGTTCAACCCAAGAAAACTAATTTACTTTGGGTTTCATGCTTTCCTACTTCGAGTTGTTTTACAACTTACTTCGAGCCTATACAAAAACCTCCCCTGTAACACCAACCAACCCCACAGACTTCACCAGAATTTCATCGCCGTGCATATGCACGGCGACCACCACCTCTGTCGATCATCTTAGGCGATCAAACACTCCATACACCCACCACTACTCTAACATCAACCCAGATCAAGCAATTAAACAAGAATTCAAAATTTTGCTCAAAACAACTCAAGCCTGAAAACCTTTTCCAAGTTTTTGCCCAACTTGTCAACGGCGATCGTTCACCATTCTAATCATCTGGCATCTAACCCCTACGGCCTCGAGCTACTCTACACACCAACTACCCATTCACCAAAACTAGCACACTCGATCAACCCTACACCTCACACTGTCCCTCTTCTTAGCCCCATTCAAAACTAGGGTTATATGAAGAAATTCAAAACTACAATTACCCTAATAAGTTTTAAATTCATCTCTGATTTTTCTAAGGATCTATGATCCTTACTCTATAACCCAGAAGAATCTTGAGTTTCCTCAAACAACATATTGCAAGAATTTTGCTCAAATTCATTTTTGGTTTAAAAACAAACTGCTACTTTATCAAACACCTAAAAATGCTAATACTTGATTGAAAAATAAAGTTCCAGTAAATGTATTTAGTTTATGAAACTGGATTTCAATATTATTATGTTTGGATTTGATCAAAATTTAACATATAATGTTATTACCTGTTTTTACAAAGATATCACCCTGTATTTAACTCACCTAATTTTTTTTTAAAACCTTAACTTAAGAAAATAAAAACATATTACTTTATAAATTTGAATTATAATCTATGATAAGCAAACTTCTTCTTTTTATTTATTCAAAAATCCAAATACTACTTCAAATTAGATCAATTTCAGGGAATTCTTTTAAATATGATGGTGAAACTGGGAACACAGCAAAGCAAAATGAACATGAACATTCAATCATAATTACATCAGACCTTTATAAGCACACAACATATTTTTATCTCAAACATTTAACAAGCAACCTAAATATAGTTTAAGATTTAATTGTTACTCACCTTATTAGATGCAGAGCTCCTGTTTTGACTTTATGAATTTTGCAGAAATAAGATATGTAGGCTTGACCCTTTGATGTTTAAAATCTGAGTTGCCCACAATCCCAAATTCAAATTACTTGCATGCAAAAGGTAGATGCAATTGTTAATTCCCCTAATACATGCAGATGCTCCTTAAGTTTCAAATCAGGTTTGATCCATTCCAGGTTTTAAAAGCAGAATGCAGAAAAAACAGTGTGCAGGCCCTTTTTTTTTTAAATGGCATGCAGTTTATTGGTAAATAAATGCAGATTTGCTTTGGATTTGAACATGTATTTGAAGGGCTTAGATATGAGGAGTTTTTGATTTTGAATATGGCTGAATATGCAGGGTTTCTGAAATTTGAGGAAATGCAGATTGATTGTTAATATGAAGATGCTTTTGATTTTAGAATTTTGAAAATTTCCTTGATTCAGGAAAATGCAAATGCAATATGAAAGAAGATGCAATCTTAACTAATGTATTTAAGATTTAAGGAAATAGAAGAAAAATTAAAACCAAATTTAGCACTTGTCAATTAGTAAATGTTAAATTTGAACACATGTTACATGAAAGTTACACTTGTTAAAAGAATGCAATACTTGTTTTCTTTAAAATGATTAGTACTAATTACAAATTAATGTGTGTGTTAGCTTAGTTTAAGTTGTTAGTTTATTTTAAAATATGTGTATAAATTTATAAAAGAAATAAAAATAAATTATTTTTATAAATGAACTTATACGTATTAAAAATTAAAACTATTAAGATTTTATACTTTTGAACTTAAACTCAAACTAAATTCAAAATCAATTATATTTCAAATCAAGTTATGAATATATTTTCAATTTGAAATAAAAATTACAAATTCTATTCAAAACATATTTATAAAGACAATACAATATTAATATTGTTTTTATAAATGTCTTATTATTAAATTAAAATCATCTTACAAGAAATTATATTTTTATCAATAAAATATCCATTTTATTAAGTCATGAAACCATTTGTTAAATTTATCTTAAATTTAAAACTCAATCTAATTTAATTTAAAATATTTAATATTTTTCTTATCAAATTTAAAAATCCTATATTTATTCATGAAATAGTTTTAATAATTCAATACTAATTAAAAATCAAAATTTCCAATTTATAATGTATATATTAGAATTTTAAAACATGATTCCATTATTAATTTAAACCAAAATCATTTATTTAATTTTGAAAAGCTTAAACATAAAATAAAACAAATTTTCCAAATTACTACAAATATTAAGACTAGAAAATATGCTTTACTATTAAAATTAAAAAAATACTAATCTATTTAAAATATAAACCATATATTTGTATTGTAAATAGAAATCAATTTATTATTTTTTAAAGATAAAATGACCAATTTATATATTAATTGAAGAAGATTATTAAATCTATTTGAATAATCATTAACAGAATATCAATATCAATTTAATTTTAACTACAGATTATTAAATTGATATTGTCAAAAATTCTGGGATGTTACAGGCTTGTCGCTGTGTTGCCTTATCTTGGGTACACATGCTCATTTCACCTGTAGCCTCTGTGCTTGTTCATGTGTCTGCGTCCTTGATTCCTGATAGCAGTGGCTTTGACAATTTGAGTTGATTCGACTTGATATTGTTACTGCTTGGCTTACACGATAGTGTTTTATGATGATTTAAGAAAATAAACCGTGTTGTAGCCGTCATGGCTCCTATGCGTCACTGAACTATTTTGTTCAGGTACAATCTGCTGTTAATTTTAATAGTTTATATGATGGTGTTTAACACACCTCGGTTAACTTGAGTACTTGATGCATTTCAGTTTTGTTTAGCTTCATGGTGCACCAATACTATTGGAGTTCAAATGCATTTATAACTTCTTTGACTATCTGAATATTATGGCTTTGTCCATTCCTCTAGCTTTCATTACATCATCACTGTTGCAAGTAATTTCTCTTCATATCTTGATTTGGATTACTTTACTTCGAGTTTGGGTAAATCTGTTACTTCTGGCTTCAGTGAATCTTTACTGACTTGTAGTGTTTACATATTGAGTTGTTGAAGCATCATTTGTTGCAATTCATTTGGTTCAGTCTTGTACCACCTACTGTTCACTTGATTGTGATTCTTGATGTTGTGCCGAGTTGAGTTCATGTGGTCATCACTTTTGTACATGATCTTTGCTCTGGCCTTGGTTGTTTAGTTGTATGCTTATGCATTGCTTTGTCTTTCACGTTTCCTGAAAATAGGCATGCTTCGAGTCAGTATACAAATGCCCTCATGATGTAGTATCTTCATATTACATTATACTGTCTGCACTTTTGAACTACATGTGTAGTTGTTGTCACTGCACAGTGCACTTATTCTTCTTTATGTTGCAATGCTTTAGATCATATATGTTGATTTCTTCTTGTTGCTTGATTGGATATTGAACTTTGGGGTTTGGTTAGAACTGTTGTAGTTGTTGTGCACTATGCATATCGATGTACTTCTTCGAGTCATTGGTGATGTGTATGCACACATGTATATTCCACTGTATATCACTTCACACGACTTTGCCGATGGTTCTGGCCATATCTTTGTTTGCTTTCATTTTCATTCTGTTGGGTCTTCATGTGGTACCACTGCCATGTGTGTTTGGGCATTCGAGCCTTCGTGCTCTGTTGGTTCAGGTTGCATAATCCATTTGCTGTGTCATCATGTTTGTACAATTGCTTTGTGCACTTGGTCATTCATTGTTGCCTAGACCTTTTCTTGGTATTGCTGTTAACTTTGGTTTGGCCTCGCAGTTGTGTTGAGTCCTGGTAACAGTGAATTGACCTCTGCATTTTGTAAATGATTTGGCTTTGTAGTTACGACTTGCTGTCAATATTTGGAGTTGTGGTGAATTTATATAGTGTAGTAGCGAGGTTGTGCACACGTGCGTGTACTGCAGCCACACAGTATGGACTTTTGTGATATTTCAATCGTTTGAATTATTTTTTTTATTCAATTCAATATTTTGAAATTGTATTTTGATTTGATTTGATTTGATCATTTTATTGTTGTCTAATTATCTTCTAGATAATTGGATTATGAGTTTCTAATTATTTATTTAATAATTAGGTTTTGTTGTTAATTGCCGTTAGGCAATTCTATTGTTTTCTAAATTATCTTCATTAATAATCCTTTCACATATCCTTGTTGAAATTTTGGATTTGCTAATTTATTGTTTAACACTGTACATGTTATATTTACCGTTATCCGATTTCCTTATTGAAGGATCGGATAGGTGAATTAATTTTTGACTGTTGTCTATTGTTATTCATTATTATTGCTTCCGTGCATTAATAACTAAGTTTGAATTAGACTGACCCTTGTATTATTTTCTTTTGAATTTAATACTCGGGTCAGACCGGGTTATACAGGTTGTAGATATCTCGCTTTGGGTTGCCGCTTGAGCTATAAAGTCTTTTCATATCTTTTGAAGTAGTCGTCGTCAGTTTATACTAGTCAGTGTATTTGTATAGGATGATATATATTCATGTATATTATTCACGATAATGTACTTGTATATGTAACTTCCTGAGTCGACAGTTATAGTTGTATCATATGCTTGGTATCACATGTATTGTAACTGACATCAGTTATATACATACATACATACATACATACATACATACATATATATATATATGAAACTTTTTATTATCTGTGTTCCGCATTTAGCTTATCTGTGTTGTTAGTATACATATTGTCTTAAACTATTTTGAACCATCGTAGTTCGTTTTATACTGGAATTGGATACGTCGATGGGAGTAAACAAATAAAAGATGAAAAATAAAAATATATACCACTCCTATCGAGGTAACCAATACTAGTGTAAGGCCTAACTACGGATGGCCGCTCCTATCCAGCCTTATTCTTCGTAATAACAGATAGTATTTATTTTAATACTCTTTGTTATTGTGAGCATAGAGGTGGGGCGTTACACTTTTGGTTCCATAAATTAAGCGTAAATTGCCCGATAAATAGGTACGTTTTTGGATTATGGTTTTATAGCGCTATTTTATATATTTTCCCGGGTTGGGATATAATATTTTGGATAATATATGTTATAATTGTTATATTTTGATATTAAATTTTCTCCCGAGCCTCTCTGTAAAAGAGAGACTCTGCCGAAATATTTCGTAAATTTTTGGACTTAGAAATTATTTTGAAAATGTTTTTCCAAACTTTATTTAT
Organism: Allium cepa; assembly: GCA_030765085.1. NCBI lineage: Eukaryota > Viridiplantae > Streptophyta > Magnoliopsida > Asparagales > Amaryllidaceae > Allium > Allium cepa. Next base: position 788,787,165 of record CM060937.1, on the reverse strand, counting down.
TCAAGTATAAAAAGATATATTGATTATAAAATGGGTATATTTTATTTAAAGTAATAAATTTTGTAAATTATTGTTTATAAGTTAATATTTTGAATAAGATGTATTATTATTTAATTATTCCTTCTCCCTTCTTTTTCCTTTTCGGGGACGAAAAGTTTTGAGTGAGGGAGAGTGTAACGACCCTTAAATTTCGTTGACTTAATTCAATTGAATTAATGAGTTTTTAATTTAATTGAATAGAAATAAAAACTTTATAAACAAATATTGAAACGAACGCTAAATTAAATTATATAAATGGTGACCTAAAACCTATTTACTATCAATTTCAACAAATGAAATAGGGTAAGTATTATACCTGGATATATATTTCATATAAAGGGAATTAACTAATATGTTAATTTAAATTAAGAAAATATTGGAATAAATGATAATTCCATTCATACTTATAAGCAGTTATTATAAGTTGCATGTTGAAATGGTTGATTGAATTGGAGTTTAAAATTTAATTTAAATAAAAAAAATTGTAAAGGTTTACAATAACGGAAATTTAGGTAATAAAGTCAGAACAAGTTGATAAATAATAACCAAAATAAGGGAATAGTATTAATGTAAATAAAGTTGAAACAAATTGGATATAGAGAAATATATGTAGTCATTTAATAAATTAATTAATGTGGATTTCAATAAATGGTAACTGAATAAAAGTCAACGTTCTCTAAGTAATCATATTAATTGCTGGAAAGTAATACATAATTGATTGAATATGATTACGAAATTTAATATTTGTGTATATACGGAATTTTAAACGGTGATTATTGAGTAATAAACCTATAAAGGCATGTAAAGGAAATAGGTAACAATCTATATGTTATTTATTTTATTTAGTATGATGAATAAAGGTTGGAATTCAAATTTCAATTAAAGGAGAGTAGGTAGTACGTTATTAGGAAGTAAATTTAAAGGTAGGATAAGAACTATTATAAATTTCCAAATTAATTGGTCAATGAACTTATTTGAAATAATGATCATTTAAATGTGAGTAATCAAAATGTCGTTATTGATTATAAGCATTACTTTAATAATTATGATTAATTGAGAAATTAATACGAGAAGTATGTAATTAACTATGGAAGTAACACGTTATAAATTGATTATGACCTAAAATTAAGTGTAAGTTAAAGGTTGGAATTGAATCTAATCCATTTAATTGGAAACTTAATAAAATAAATTGGATTCAATTTATAATAAAGGGGTTATTTTAAGAAATTTAAATAAATTCTATAATGGATGAATTAAGTTATTTGAAATTCAAATGGGAATTGGTTTAAAGAATTATAGTTAATAAGTAAATCAAGATGATGAAATTTATGAATTATAGAATTTGAATCTTTAATAGTGAGTTAATTTATTTAATTTATAGTAAGTGGAATTATCGCCAATGAATGAAATCAAATATTTAATTATTACGTTAAATAAAAAATTAAGTTGAAAATTGGGAAATATTTATGTAATAATTTTAAATCCAACGGTAAACCCTTCTATTTGAAATTTATGAATGGAAAAATTATGGGTTAATTCAATTTAATGGAAATTTTGGGTATTTATCTATAATTTTGAATTTTATGAAATTTAAGATTTCTATTGATTAATCATTAATAAATTGACTTTTAAAATTTTTTAAATCATTGTAAATGTTTGAAAATTATAAAGTGATAAAGATTGCAAAGTTCAGATTTTTTAACGCGAAATTCCATTTAATTAATTGACGCAGCAGATAATTAACAAAACGATATGGACCGATGAAAGTAGCAATCGGTGGATTGAAGATACTGAAATGCCCAAATTCGTTGATCACAAAGATACCGAATTCTAGCTGTCTTCGACACGTTGATCGCGCACGATACCGTGAGAGAAGATCTTCAATTCTTCAAGCGTTGATCAAGCGCACTTGATTCCACGAATCGGCTTCAACAATCGTTGATTCGAGCACACTCGAATAACCGAAAGTGGAGATAGGAGATCACACTCAACTACCAATTTAGATGAAAGCACAAAGCTAACAAACAAGAATTTTATTCAACAATCAACCCCCTACAAGTGAACCCACTCGACCTATTTATAGGCAACAACACACACTAGGTCGTATGCGCGACCTACGACTTACCCAAGGTAGTTAGCGACCTAACCAGTTGCAACACATCACAACACAACAATGGTACGCGACCTACAGTAGTTCGCCACCTAACCATCCAGCGACTCAACAAATACCAGTTACAACATGTAGTGACCTAGCAATTACCAACGACTCACGACCTAAGTACAAGCGGCTTATTACAATCAACATACACGACTTAACATGGCCGCGACCTACGACCTTAGTTAGGTCGTTAACGACTTAACAAACAAGACACAAGCGACTTAAAATACAACATCACCTTATTACAAGGAATACAACGACTTACGACCTAAATGACAAAGGACCCATCTTTTTTCTAGCAACAGGAATTCTTCACGCGACCTATGAGTTAGGTCGTTCTCGACTTATCATAGGTCATTCCAACGACTTATCCCACTGTTTTAGCTTGTTAGGTCGTTTCAACGGCTTATCATGCTGTGTTAGGTCGTTCGGTCGTTCCAGCGACTTATGGGCAACCTACCGACGCTCTTCCACTGTATCGTCTATATCCTTCCCTTCGTTAGGTCCTAAGTGACCTAAGCTTTCTCCACTAGGTCGTGAGCGACCTAAGACTTGTGATTTTTCAGATTGCGCTGCATCATCCTCTCCCGGTTGACAGAAATTCGACCTCGAATTTTCACCATCTACTTCCACAACAATCTTATTCCAACAATACGGAATTAGGTATTTGACGTTGAAAACATCAGAAGTATGAACATCATCGGGTAATTTCAATCGATACGCATTCTCATTGATTTTCTTCCAAATTTCCACTAGACCAATTTTCCGCGCCTTCAATTTATTGTACATTCCCATAGGAAAACGATCTTTTGTCAACACTGCGTAGACCAAATCTCCTTCCTCGAAATTCACACTTCTCCGCTTCTTATCCGCCAGTCGTTTATACTTTTCATTTGATGCAAGCAACCGATCATGAACAGTTCTGTGGCACTCCTGCAACTTGTTTACGAAATCATAAGCCCTCTTAACAACTCCCTTCTGATATGGCACTGTTGTTAAGTCCAACGGTCCCTTTGGAATTATCGAATAAACAACCTGAAATGGACCGAAACCTGTGCTTCGATTAACCGCATGGTTGTGAGCAAACTCTGCTTGACACAATTTTAAATCCCAGCTCTTCAAATTATCTTTCACAAGACATCTCAATAGGTTTCCCAACGATCTGTTAACCACCTCCGTTTTCCCATCAGTTTGCGGATGGTAAGCGCTACTAAAATTTAGCTTCGTTCCCACCATCTTCCACAAACTTAACCAAAAATGGCTTAAAAATATAGTATCCCGATCAGAAACAATAGATTCTGGTAAACCATGCAATCGATACACCTCCTTAAAGAATAATTGTGCCACTCGAACTGCATCCGCTGTCTTCTTGCAGGCAATAAAATGTACCATCTTTGAAAACCTGTCTACCAAAACAAATATAGAATCATTCACCCTTTGAGTTCAAGGAAAACCCAAGACGAAATCCGTGCTGATATCAACCCACGGTTTAATAGGCACGGGTAACGGCATATACAACCCTGCATTTGTCGCTGTTCCCTTCGAAACCTGACATATATGACATCTCTCCACAAACCTTTCAAACTCTTTCCTCATCGACGGCCAAAAGTAAGATTGAGAAATCAAATGTAATGTACGATCACGGCCCATATGTCCTTCCTAGTGTAACTCCTTGATAATCTTCAATCTCAAACTGCTCTCTGGAATACATAACCGACTTCCTTTAAACAGAAAACCATCATCCAACACAAATTCACCAGTACTTCCTTCCTTGACTTTCTCAACAAGTTTCAGAAAGTAAGGATCTTCTTCTATCAGCTCTGGCAATAATTCAAACCCTGTCACTTCAACTTTTATTGTCGTTAATAAATGACTCCTCCTATTCAAAGCATCAGCTACACGGTTCGTCACCCCTGACTTATGTTTGACAACAAAAGTAAACTGCTATAAATAAGCAATCCATGATGCATGCCTCACTGAAATCTTGTCTTGTCCCTGTAAATGTTTCAAAGCTTTGTGGTCTGTGTAAAGAACAAACTCCTTATGAAACAGATAATGTCTCCAATGTTTCACTGCTTGCACTACAGCATAAAACTCCACATCATACGTACTATATCTCATCTTTGCCCCTGATAACTTCTCACTGAAATAAGCAACTGGTCTTCCATTCTGACTCAAGACTCCTCCAATACCAACCTTTGAAGCATCAATATGTAATTCAAACAGCAACTGAAAATCTGGTAAAACTAGAATTGGTGCAGACGTCAACAATTCCTTGATCCTTCCAAAAGCATTCCCGGCTTCCTCTGACCACGAAAATCGTTTACCCTTAATGCAATCAGTAATTGGAGACTTCACGCTACTGAAGTGTGGAATGAATCTTCGGTAGAATGATTCCAACCCATGAAAACTTCTAAATTCAGTGATAGTCCTTGGCTGTGGCCAATTTATGACTGCTTCAACTTTATTCTGGTCCACCTGTATACCTTCTCCTGACACAACATATCCCAGAAATAAAATACTTCGAGTCATGAATACACATTTCTTCGTAGCTGCATAAAATTTATCCTCACGAAGAATGATTAACACCTTTCTCAAATGCTCTACATGCTCCTCTGTGCTCGCACTATAAATCAGAATATCATCAAAATATACCACCACGAATTTCCCAATGAATGGTCTAAATATTTGATTCATCACCCGCATGAATGTACTAGGTGCATTTGATAAACCAAATGGCATAACCAACCATTCGTACAACCCCTCTCTCGTCTTGAAGGCTGTCTTCCATTCGTCGCCAGGTCTAATCCGAATTTGATGATTACCGCTCTTCAAATCAATCTTCGAAAAGATAGTAGCCCCACTCAACTGATCTAGTAAGTCATCCAGTCTCGGCATAGGAAATCTATAGCGAACAGTAATCTTATTCAATGCTCGACTGTCAGTGCACATCCTCCATGTTCCATCCTTCTTTGGTACCAATAAAGCTGGCACTGCACACGGACTCAAACTCTCCTGCACTCGCCCTTGTTCAAGCAACTCTTCCACCTGCCTCCTGAACTCTTCATGTTCCTTCGGACTCATTCGATAATGTGGTCTATGCGGTAATATTGCTCCCGGAACAAGATCGATTTGATGTTGAATGTCTCTCAGTGGCGGTAACTCCTTAGGCAACTCCTCTGGAAATACATCTTCAAATTCTTTCAAAACTGGCTTTGCTTCTTCTGGAATTTCAACCTCTTCACTGCACTCTCGCCCAATCAACCAAAAAACTTCAGGCTCCTCTTCAACCTCCTTGAAAAACTCCTTCAATGATAGTAAAGTTTTCAGTTCTTCGATCTCCTCTAGCTTGCTTTCCTTCTGTTGCTGCTTCTTAGGAACTAAAATAATCTTAGTACCTTCAAACATGAAACTGTAACTATTAGCACGACCATCATGTTGTACTGCTCTATCAAACTGCCATGGTCTACCCAACAACAGATGACACACATCCATGTCCATAACATCACACCAGATTTCATCTTTGTACTTCTTTCCCATTGAAAAATTCACACAAGCTCTTCGCCTAACTTTCACTTCACCACCCTTCCTTAACCATGCTAGCTTGTACGGTTTAGGATGCTTCTCAGTTTTCAAGTTCAATTTCCTCACTGCTTCAGTAGAGATAATATTGTCACAACTCCCAGCATCAATGACGAACTTGCAAACCTTTCCCAGAATAGTGCATGTGGACTGAAATATATTATTCCTCAACCAACTGGTTTCCTCTTCTTGCTTCGGTGCCAAATAACTTCTCCTCATCATCAAATTACACCCTTCATCTCCGGACAACTCTTCTTCCTTCTCAGCATAAGGTGAATTAGAACATTCAGCTTCCACATCCTCTTCTTCAACCTCTGCAACCATTGCTCTCCTCTTCGGCTTTGGACATTCATTGCTTTTGTGACCCAACTCCTGACAATTGTAACATTTGAAACTGCTATTAACCTTTGCCTTCTCACCCTCCTTTATAACTGGTTTGGTAACAACCTTAGGAACATTAGAACTTCCACCGACACCCTTTATTTGATTGTTAGAATTAGTAAACACACCACCTCCACGCCTTCCCTGCCTCTCCCAAGCCAACGCTTTCTGATGTGCTTCTGCAACAGATCTCGGATCAAACATATTAACCATATCCTGGATCTGCATTCTCAGTCCTCCAACAAATCTAGCGGTCAGTTGTTCTTCTGTCTCCATAATATCATTCCTTGCAATGAGTTGGTAAAATTCATCTGCATAATCATTAATTGACTTCGTCCCTTGCCTCAGATTCTGCAATCTCTGGTACATAAGTGATTGATAGTTGTATGGTAAAAATGTTGCTCTCATCATTTTCTTCATCTTATCCCATGTATCAACCTTTGATTTCCTCATCCGTTCTCTCGTAAGTTTAGTTTGCTGCCACCACGCTATTGCTCTCCCCCTCAGCCTTGTAGCAACTAACTTCACCCTTCGATTCTTCGGAACCTCCTTGAAATCAAAGATTTCCTCCACATTTGACAACCAATCTAAGAACCCTTCAGCAACCATCCCACCTTTAAATTCTGGAATTTCCATCTTCATACCCGATTCCCATCGACGATCATCATCCACATCTCGATATTTATTTCGAACTTGGTCTCGATCTCGATAATGCATGCTAGCTCTATCACCCTCTTCATCAAAATCAAATGTTCGTCTATATCGATCTCGACCATCAACATCCCTTCGATCACGCATGTCTCTTCTACTATGTCTCTCTTCATCTCTATATGGTTCTTCTTCAAACTCTCGTGGAGTTCTTCTCTCTTCATGTCCATAGTCATGGTGATCTCTCCTAGATGAAATTGATGTTTCTCTTCTTTCTCTAAAAGATTGTGGTGATACACTCCTCGCTTCCGTAACCGATGGCGAAACTCGATTTCCTCCATGGTTCGAGATTGGTGATCTCCACCTTTGAGTTTGATTCAAATCATTCATCAACTTCTCTAACTTTCCAATGCCTTCATCAAATTTCTCATTAATACGTTGTTCCATTTGCTCGGCTTCTTCTCTTATATACAACGCTTCAACATTTTGATGACGATTAGCTCTTCTTAGCGGCATGATTGAACTTTACAACACTTCAACAAATACTTCACAAATCTTCTACAAATCAAACTTCAAACAAACTTCACCTAGGCTCGGCTACTACTCACAAGTATACACGGCCTATACTTAGCTCGGCTCAACAAATGATGCACGGCTAACACCTTTCTCCAAAAATTCAAACACTTTTCGGCCTTTGATCCAAAATGAAATGGATCGAAAATTCCAAACTTGTTGCAATCTCGCGATGAACACGATGAACACCAAACTTCAAATTCCCTGGCTCCAAGACTCGTCTTAGCTATGATTGGCTAAGTCAAGCTCTGATACCAAAACTGACACAGCGGATAATTAACAAAACGATATGGATCGATGAAAGTAGCAATCGGTGGATTGAAGATACTGAAATGCCCAAATTCGTTGATCACAAAGATACCGAATTCTAGCTATCTTCGACACGTTGATCGCGCACGATACCGTGAGAGAAGATCTTCAATTCTTCAAGCGTTGATCAAGCGCACTTGATTCCACGAATCGGCTTCAACAATCGTTGATTCGAGCACACTCGAATAACCGAAAGTGGAGATAGGAGATCACACTCAACTACCAATTTAGATGAAAGCACAAAGCTAACAAACAAGAATTTTATTCAACAATCAACCCCCTACAAGTGAACCCACTCGACCTATTTATAGGCAACAACACACACTAGGTCGTATGCGCGACCTACGACTTACCCAAGGTAGTTAGCGACCTAACCAGTTGCAACACATCACAACACAACAATGGTACGCGACCTACAGTAGTTCGCCACCTAACCATCCAACGACTCAACAAATACCAGTTACAACATGTAGCGACCTAGCAATTACCAACGACTCACGACCTAAGTACAAGCGGCTTATTACAATCAACATACACGACTTCACATGGCCGCGACCTACGACCTTAGTTAGGTCGTTAACGACATAACAAACAAGACACAAGCGACTTAAAATACAACATCACCTTATTACAAGGAATACACCGACTTACGACCTAAATGACAAAGGACCCATCTTTTTTCCAGCAACAGGAATTCTTCACGCGACCTATGAGTTAGGTCGTTCTCGACTTATCATAGGTCGTTCCAACGACTTATCCCACTGTTTTAGCTTGTTAGGTCGTTTCAACGGCTTATCATGCTGTGTTAGGTCGTTCGGTCGTTCCAGCGACTTATGGCAACCTGCCGACGCTCTTCCACTGTATCGTCTATATCCTTCCCTTCGTTAGGTCATCAGTGACCTAAGATTTCTCCACTAGGTCGTGAGCGACCTAAGACTTGTGATTTTTCAGATTGCGCTGCATCGTTAATTTATTTTAAATTTATTTAATTAATATAAAAATAGCCATTTTGGTCACGGACTCGGATTTCGATGAAAACAGTTTCATTAGATCCGTAGCAGTGAATTATTGTAGGGTTTTAAGTTTTGTAGCGATCGGACTTGTCGTTTGATCCTACGAATGCGAAACGCCTTGAAATCGGTTTAATTAAAATCAATTTGAAATCAATTTAAAAATATTGATTTCAGCATAACTTCTACATACGATGGAATTTGGATGTGAAACTTTTTCCCTCGCGTTCAGAATATTTTAAAACACCTATTTTGATATATGGGTTTACCCAATTTCATTCCGGAGTCGAAACGGGCTTTTTAGGCCACTTTGGAGTTAACACGTATATCCAACCCGATCCATCTATTCAAATTTCTAACCTACCTATATAAATCTAGTTATTAACCCTAGTATTCATCTATTCTCATTTGTTTGTGCGTTCATTTTTCCTCAACTCCTCCTTCCCAATGGTTGCAAACCCTAGATCAACCTACAGTCCAAAATCAAAAGTCAAAAATTCATAGTCCTCAGAAAAATCTCAAAAAAATATATGTTGAAGCCCTCGACGAGCAAAATTCAATGGTCTAATTTGTTTTTCGATTTGAATCATCGGTTGTCCAAGAATTGGCGAATTTTTTTGGCCGTCCATAGGTCACCGTCGCATTCAACGGTGGATCTTCGATATCTTTACGATCAGAGGGCGTTGCGCTGTAGGGCTCGTCGAGGAAGGCTTGGGGATGTAGTCGCTCGCCTAAAGGATGGAAGAGTTCGCCAGAAATCGACAACAAAGTTAGCATGGGCACGACGAACAGATGGGGTCGGAGGTGGCCGCTCTCGCGTGGTAGGGTCGGCTCAGGGCGTTGATGACAACGGTGGAGGCCGATTAATTTAAGGCTCGACGAGGTAGCGCAAATTTTTAAGTGAAGTTGCGGCGGCTGTGTTCCTTTTCTAGGGTTCGAACGTTCTGGAAGCTCTCGAACGTGTGAGGCGAGAGATGCATGTGACGTGGCTATTTAATATTGGTTAGTTTTATTTTAATTTTATTTTTGTTTTCAAACGATTTGAATCGAATAACTTTCGCATACGAACTCCGTTTCACGCGCGATATTTTTTTTTAGAATCGTAATAAAAATCCGAAGATTTTCGCACTAGTTTGGATGGATTTGGAGACTGTCAAATTTTTGGGTTTAAATTGGATTTAAATTCAATTTAAATCCAAAAGGTGAGTGTTTTAACCCACTCACAACTTCTAAAATTTCTTATGTTTGTTAAATTGATTTATAATATGAGTAGAAATTCATTTATGACTATTTGGCATATTTTATTCATCATCTCAGTTAGATTGCATTTATTTAAATTAAATTTTAATTAAATTTTATTATTGCATATAAATTGACAGTTAAATTTATTTATTTTGCATATAAATTTCCAATTAAACAATTATTAATTTATTTGTGAATATAAACTGTTCGTTGATACCTGTTATATTTTATATGGTATTTGTTGATGTTTGTTCAATTTGGATGATGATTGAAATAAATGGTTGATGAATGATGTTAGGTGAATGGATGATGTGTTCTATATTATATAATATGCAAGTTATCATGCATTTCATTTCATTCGGGATTGCGGTTTGAAATGATATACAGCCGTATTTTATTTTTAAATTGCAGATTGAAATGTTAAATATCCGTATCACTTGACCATAGGATAGAAAATTTTATACAGGCACCGCGGTGTATATATATATATATAAAATTATTTTTGAAATAATTTCTATGGTTTGGATAGGATACAGTTAAATCAATATTAAATTTTGATATTATATAAATTTTATTTTTTATACATGCATATATAGTTAAGTTTTTGAATTTAAGCTATGTATAAATCTGTAAAATAAAAATTATAAGTTGAGTAATGGAGTTTGATAATTTATAATATATGGTCAAGTACAGGTTTAAGATATGGTGCATATATATAGCGTTTTAATGATTTAAACCAATTATGATTGGAAGGTAAATTGGAAATTTATTTGGAATTGAACTTATTTAAAAAAATTAAACTCCATAAGTTGATGTAAAACTTATTAAACTTAAAATTTTAAAGGTATGATATTTATATCTGAATTGTTAAATGAATAAATCTAGTATAAATAAATGGAAGGAAATATTTAGTGTTAATTATTTTGGGTTTTATTTTAAATGGTTATGGATCTATTATGTAAACATTTCAAAACTAAATAATAGAATTGTTGAATCGAAATTCCCAACCTTAGTTTTGAAATTTATTAAATACTCAAAGTTTGAAATATTGTAATCGAAGTGTTTTTATTCAAACTGAAAGTGAATCTAAAAGCTATGAGTTTAGACGGAATTTAAAGGGAAAAAATTTGTAAAGGCGTGGAAATTATTTACTTTATAAAGAAATTTTGAATTCAACTGTTTTATTTTATATACTGTTGAATATCCAAACCATTTAAGTTGGAAGTTATGGTTTTAAAGCTATGGATTTTGAAGTATTATGTTTTGAAGAGTTAAAATTTAAATGTACGATTTCGAGATATTATAAATTTAAAGTGGCATGGTTTTAGAAAAAAGATATATTTAAAATGATATCAATATTGATTTGGTTTTAAAAATATAAATGATATCGTATTTATATAGTTTGAAAGAGATATTAATTTCTGGTTTTAAAGTATAAATTATTTTAAAATAACCGCGGTGTTATAATAACGTTTGGTTGTTAAAGAGACCGGGATCGGAAGTTGTCATACTCTCTGCCAACCCCGAAAACAACTTTAACAACCGTGTACGCGGTGGAGATTCCAGAATGAAGTAGGATGGTGGCGGCATTTCCTTTGAGGTAAATACGTGGACCCGACTCCCGTGAGTTGGCATAAGGTGGCTAAAACAGGAGCGATCGACGGGCCAAGGCGGTTAGCACCCTTTATCGGATATTCCTCTTCGATACTATACTCTGACTTTGGATTGATCCAGGGGCCACTTTTACTTTTGAATTTAGGGGAGAGTTTGGCCGAGGTGGGCGGTAGCTGCGGCTACGCGTTACCACCAGCCCGGAAGCGTAATTGGTATATCTACCCTGGCATTGCCTAGTTGTGCAGTGTCACCTACCCTAGCGCGCCTTATACGATTTTGTTTTGTACCATATATATGGAGTGCCCTCTGACGACGCCCAGTACGGGGGAGATAACGGTACTGTATAGACTATGGGAATATATTTTGTGTTAAGAGGAATATTGGGTCACTCCTTAACGCTATTTAAAAGTAGGTTTATTTTACAAATAGAAACTATTATAATAGCGGAATATACTACATAGTAAATAGTTTAACGGATCCTTAAGAGATGTAAATCCCGAGCATCTTTTAAGTTACTGCACTCATATTTACTTATGTTGATTTAACTTACATAAGATCTTTTAGTTCCGACTCGAGTGTTTTGTCTTTTCAATATGCTTGGGTCAGTCCGAGCGTTTCAGGATTTGAAGATTTTATTCTGGAGGACGAAGACGAAGATTTGTAGATTACTATGTATTATACTATTCCACTACACCATTTGATTCCGCTGCATTGATATTTACTGGTATGTGAACTCCTATATTTATTGTATAAAGAACAATCAAATGTTTTGTAAATAGTTTTATGAACCGTATATTTATTATTATATTTTATCATTCCGCTGCAGGATTCTATGTTGTTTTTTCTTCTTTCTTCATCTTCTCTGTGTTTATCTTATTTACCCCATAACCATCCGCCCTTCCGTATGATTTGAATTGGCACGTGTGTCGATTAAAAGCGTGCAAAAAGGTGGGGTGTTACACAATTAGTAGTATGGAAATAAATGCCAACGTTGATTTGTATGTAATAGAGGCTTACTTATGTGACTAAATTGTAACTGTATGTGAATTAAGCTAGTAATGTTAGTGGCAGTTGATAAATAACCATTTTTAATGCAATTCAAATTGATTGAAACGACTATTTAGGTTATAATGGAGTGTAAATAGAAATATTTGGTAATAAATTGAATATAAGAAAAGGAAGGCAATTAGTGAATAAAATTAATGAATTCAAATTATAATAAATGGTCATTGAAAAATCGGTGTTCTGCAAGTAATTATAATGTTGTTATTGATAATAAACATTACTTCAATGATTATTAATATAGTAACGGAAGTGTGAATGAAAACATAATAGAAACATAAATTTATTATAAGGAAACAAGAGATATATTGTACAAATTCATGAATTGGTATAAATTTAATGGTAATTGGATAAAATCAATATCATATGAGTCATTGCAACATTTGTTGTAAACTATAAACATATAAATGTGATTTAGGGCAAATAGTGACCGTTATTATTTGTTACCAGTTTACTTAGGCTATTAGGCTGTGAGTGGGAATCAATTAAAATTTAAAATGAAACTTGGTATTACAATTATGAGTTCAAGAAAATAATTACAAGATATAAATGTAATAAGATGCATAGAAATGTTGGGTATTTTGTAAAGTAATAAATGATGTAATTTGTGGTAATAACGTAAATTTATGTAATAAGTGGTAATAATGTAAGTTTAAATTTAGGTATTACGTTAATGTAAGTTTAGGTAATATGTGGAAATAATGTAAATTTAGGTAATATGTGGTAATAATGTAAATTTAAATTTAGGTATTACGTTAATGTAAATTTAGGTAATATGCGGTAATAATGTAAAATTTATTCATAGAGTGTTAATGATTTAATAAAAAGAATGAAATCAAGATGAATAAATAAATTAGGAGTATAAATTTTAATAAATGTGTGCATTGATTTATAGTAGGATTTAAAATGCAATTAATAATTTAAAGGTTGATTTATTAAGAAAACAATGTGTAATGGATGGAAATGGAATAGTGTAGTGTAATGAGAGTTGTTGTAATAATTATTTGTAAAGAATTAACTTACAAATATTACAAAGTGTACAATGGTGACAATTGGTGTTGTTACAAATTTAACTGATCAATTTCAAATAAATGTCAACAAAATGTTACATTAATTTGCAATAAACCATAATTGTAGTGTGAACGTAATAAAAAGTGTTAACCTCGTTTTGAAATAACCTCACGACCTAAAAATGGGACGACTTAACTGCTTAAGGAAGTAGGCGACCTAACATATGAAGCGGCTTACGAGAAGGGACGACCTAACGACTTAAGAAGTAAGTGACCTAACGACTTAAGAAGTGGACGACCTAACGACTTAAGAAGTGGATGACCTAACTGCTTAGCGAAGTAAGCGACCTAACGACTTAAGAAGTGGGACGACCTAACTGCTTACAGGAAGCCACGACTCAGCGACCTAAGTACTTCATGACCTAAGGAGATAAAGCGGCAGCGACCTAGTGCTTTCACAACCTACTTTAAGTCGCTCACGACTTAGCACTTATTGAACCATGCCACTCTCCGTTAGGTCTCTAGAACCTACTAGCTAGTTCAGATGGCTAGGTGCGAACCAGTTAGGTCGTAACTCATATCCCCTTAGCTCGCTGACGACTCATGATCCATCTTAAGTCGTAGCCTTCGACTTATGACTTACCTTAAGTTGCTCATGAATTAGGGCCTTTCCGAAACCCCTATAAATACAGCATGAGCTACGACATTCGGGGGATCTTTTGGGCTCATTCTGGAAACACCAATACTTTGTTGTTTTCTCAACTCAAACAGCACTTCAAGCACTCCAAACACCAAGGACACTACGACAAACTTCAAGAGAAAATCTACGTCATCTAACATGGATACGAAAGATTATTCTACGTCAAAGTTTGATCTACTAGTCTAAAGTGTGTTGTAATTGAAGGAAGTTGTATAAGTTGTACTTGAGTCAGCAATAAAGAGATTGAAAGTGGACGTAGGCTTGATTATAAGTCGAACCACTATAAAAACTGTGCCTTTTATTGTCTTTCTGATATTTTCCTGCTTATTTCCGATTCCCGTATCAGCGGTTGGTGCTTTCACACTTGCTTTACTTGCACCGGGGTGTTAGCGTCTGATTTTTAGGTTAACATTTTGGGTTCTTTCATTGAGAAGTTGAACTCAAGATACTGTCATCATAGCTTCGCAGAAATTTTTGGAAAGGATCTCTCTAAAAACCAAAAGTTTATCAGAAATAATGGCTCCTGGAAGAAAGCGCAAGTCTGTTAGATCCGACAATGATCGTGAGACTACTGCCACTTCTCCTCCTTTAAGTCAAACAACTCCAATTGTTGGAGTAACGCGAGCAGAATTGGATGCCACGGTTTCTGGGCTATATCAGCAGATGGAAGCCCAAAACAATCTGATGTTGGAAAGGTTGAACGCTTTGCTTGGGGATAACCCTCAACCAGTGAATAACGAACCAAACTTTGCTGATAATGTTCATGATGTTGAAGAAAGAGATGTTCATCAAAGGGCAGCTGGCCCAGTCAAAGACACTTCTCCCCAAGTTGGAGGATCGGGACAACATCCAACTTTCCGTGAGCGCCTGTCAAGGCAAACTTCTGAAAAGATGGCTGATGCCTGTCCTGTTGAGCCCCTTAGTGATGTGGAATATTTCTCAGGGATGGTCCGACAAATCATGAAGGAAAGTATGCAAATGGAGGAAGACGAAAAAGAATGGGGGTTCGCTCCGAGCAAGACTCCTTTCACTGAAAGGATTTTGAAAGCAGAATTTCCTAGGAAGTTTGTTCCTCCTACCATACCGGCTTATAAGGGGACAAGTGACCCTAATGAATTTCTATACAAGTATGATTGGCACATGACTGGTGCCAGAGCTTCTGATGAGATCAAATGCTGATATTTTTCGGTATACCTGGAAGGAGTTGCTCTACTCTGGTTCACAAAGTTGTCGGTCCGGTCGATAGACCAATTTTCTGATTTGACTCGAAAGTTTAAGGAACAGTTCAGATTGTACGCTTCGAAGGCGAAATATATAATGTCGTTATCCAGCTTGGAGCAGAATCCTGGAGAATCCATTAGAGCTTTCTTGAATCGCTTCAATATAGCTCTGGCTGAAGTAGACAACGCAGAGCCGAGAATGATTTTGACGTACCTGATGAAGGCTATTGATAAGACAAGTGAGTTCGGGAAGTGGTTGAAAATGAAAGAACCGAATTCGCTTGACAAGTTTTATAAGAAAGCCGATGAATTCATGCGCTTGGAAAGCCTCCAAGCACCGGCTAAGGTGGTATCGACAGGGGCTGAAAATAGTAATGCTGTTACGAATCAGAAGGAATCTGACAATCAGAAGAGGGCAAACGATGGTCAGAAGAAGCAACGAGATGCAAAGAAAAGTCGTCCCTTCAACTTCACCGCTCTGACTTATACCCCAGAAAACAACTACTTTGCAAACAACGGCACAGTCGAATTCCCCGCACCAGCTAAGCAAAGGGTTAATAAGAAAGCTGAGAAGAATGGAAGGTTTTGCCGGTTCCACAACCAACCCGGGCATGATACCAATGAGTGCCATCACTTGAAGGAGTTAATTGAGGAACTATTGAAAGTAAACAAGCTCCAGCAATATGTAAGGAGGAACAGGAATCGCCCAACTTCGCCAACTCAAGGAAAACAGGCTCCTGTTCATCGTCCTAGCTCAAGTGAAAAGGCAGCAGCTCATGAATCAGAGAGGCCCGTTATTAATGTGATTACAGGAGGACCTCACCCAGCTGGCAGAAGCTGGGGTGAGATGGAATGGTATGCTCGTGCATTGAAGTATGCGCCAGCAAAGGAAAGTGTTTTTGTGTTGGAAGATGCTGCACCTATAAAGCAGCAGAAAACTTTTAATGATGACATTGTGTTCAGAGTCAGGGATTCTATGGCTGTTGAAGCCCCTACCATAGATCCCTTGGTTATTTCTGCTGGCATTGGGCCACCTATTGTAAGAAGGGTATTTGTTGATTGTGGTGCTTCTTGCAACATTCTTTTCAAAAAGACTTTTGATCAGATGAAGATCCCAATGGCTAATGTTCAAGCTTCGTCGCAAAAGATTGTTGGGTTTACTGGGGAACCCAGGCAGCCGATTGGGACTGTTGACCTATTCGTGGAACTGGGAGAGGGGCAGAAGAAGGTCGTTCGAAGGCAGACTTTTGTAATTGTTGATGAATTTTCTACATACAACGCCTTCTTAGGCCGTCCAACTCTTGCAGCCTTTAAAGCAATCCTCGCCCCGTGGTGCCTTACCCTGAAATTCCCCACAGATAATGGAGTCGGTGTGGTTAATGGGGATCAGAATGCGGGGCGGGAATGTTATCTGATAGAACTGCATGACCAAGAAAGAGACAGATGGGAAAGGATACGGCATCCCCAGTCTGCATCAAAGAATCAACCTTGTAGCAATTATAGGGCGGACCCTGTACTGGAGAATGTAGCGAAGCACGAAGAAAAATGGATCCCAGAAAAGCCAGTGCAGGGGAGAATCGAGTGGTGCCAGTGGAGATAACAATACCGGTACCTGTCGAACCAAAAGACCCAAACAAGGTGCTGAATGTGGGTTCACAACTTAATAAGGCGGTTCATAATATTTTGATATCATTCCTGAAAGAAAATCTGGATATATTCGCTTGGACCCATGCTGATATGTGTGGAATATCGCCAGAAGTTGCGGTACACACTTTGAATATTGATCCTAAGTTTACACCTGTGAAGCAGAAAAGAAGAACCCAGGGTCCCGAGAGGTCAGCAGCATTAAAAGAAGAGGTGGATCGGCTCATGGAGAATGACTTTATCAGAGAATCAACTTTTCCGGATTGGGTTTCAAATCCAGTACTGGTTAAGAAAGCTAACGGAAAATGGAGAGTATGCATCGACTTTTCAGATTTAAACAAAGCCTACCCCAAAGACTGTTTTCCGCTTCCCCGGATTGACCAGTTGGTTGGCAGAACAGCGGGACATGAATTGTTATCTTTTATGGATGCTTACTCCGGATATAACCAGATCAGGAGGACACGAGTTTCATAATCGATGTTGGTCTATACTGCTACAAAGTCATGCCTTTCGAACTGAAGAATGCAGGGGCAACTTACCAAAGACTTGTTAATGCGATGTTCAAGCCACAGATTGGAAAGAACATGGAAGTTTATGTTGACAATATGTTGGTTAAATAAAAGAGAGCAGTAGACCATATGGACCACTTAGCGGAAATGTTCATCGTCCTACGAAAGTATGGAATGAAGCTTAATCCCTTGAAGTGTTCATTCGGGGTGGAGTCCGGAAAGTTCTTGGGTTTCATTGTGAGCGCTAGGGGCATTGAGGCTAATCCTGCTCAAATCATCGCCTTAAGAGAAGTCAAAGCTCCTAGAATGAAGAAGGAACTGCAAAGTCTCAATGGAAAAGTCGCTGCCTTAAGTCGACTCATTTCCAAAGCTACTGATAAATGCATTCCATTCTTTGGTGCTCTGAAGAAAGGAAGGAAAAACTTTGACTGGACTCCAGAATGCCAGAAAGCTTTCGATGAATTAATTCTCCATATGGAAATTCCTCCGATACTTTCTAAGCCCTACGATGGTGAAGATCTTTATGTATACTTGGCGATCTCAGCTCATGCTATTAGTGCGGCACTGGTGCGAGAAGACGCCAAAATTCAGCACCTGGTCTACTATATTAGTAAAAGGTTTACTAGGGCAGAAATGAATTATTCAAAGTTGGAGAAGCTTGCCTATTGTCTACTGATCGCATCGAGACAATTGAGGCCATATTTTCAAGCTCATCCAATCAAAGTCCTCACTGATCAGCCTCTGAAGCAAGTCCTCTTTCGCCCTGAGACTTCGGGTCGCCTTTTGAGGTGGAATATTGAACTCAGCCAATACGACATCACTTATCATCCCCGGAGAGCAATCAATGGACAAGCTTTGCCAGATTTCATCGAAGAATGTACAGACAAAGGTGATAGTGAGGAAATAGTGACTGGTAGTTCCCCAATTCGATGGAAATTGTATGTTGATGGCGCAAGAAACGATTACTGTTTCGGAGCTAGGGTTGTGCTTGAAACCCCTGAAGGGAGGTCATTGTGCTATGCTTTAAGATTGGAATTCCCTTCAACAAAGAATGAAGCAGAGTATGAAGCTCTTATTGCCGGTAAAGAATTGAACGTCAAAATGTTGCAAATCTTCAGTGATTCACAACTTATTGTATGTCAAGTCAAGAAAGAGTTTCAGACTAAAGGGGGAAATCTGCCTGCTTACTTGTCAAGAGTCTGGGAGCTTCTCGATGACGTTGACCATTATACGATAAATCATATACCCCTGGAAGAGAACATGAAGGCAGATTCTCTCGCAAAGTATGCAAGCACTAGTGAAGCTCAATTACTGGGATTAGTTCCTGCGGAAGTCCTGTCAACTCCAAGCATTGATGATATGGATATTGACTGGATTATGACTATATCACAGGAGCGAGAATCATGGATGACTCCGATATTGGAATATCTGCACGACGGTTCTCTACTAGAAAACTCAAAAGAACGGCAGAAGTTGTTAAGAAAAGCATCCAGATACACAATTCAAGATGGCCGATTGTATAGGCGGGGATTCTCAATGCCATTACTCCGATGTGTGACCAAGGAAGAAGCTGAGACAATTCTAACTGAGGTACACGGAGGAGAGTGTGGAGATCATTCAGGAGGTCAAACTTTAGCAAAGAAAATTCTCCGTTATGGGTATTTTTGGCCAGATATTAATCGTGATGCTGCAAGTTACGTCCGAAAATGTAACCGATGCCAAAGATTTGCAAAAATCCCAAGAGCACCTTCCACTGAGATAACACAATTGGTCAGTCCGTGGACATTTTCTATTTGGGGAATAGATCTCATCGGGTCTTTGCCAACTGCCAAATCCGGAATCAGATATGCTATTGTTGCTGTTGATTATTTTACGAAATGGGCTGAATCTGAACCATTAGCTACTATTACTTCTAAGAAGATGGTAAACTTTGTAACTAAGAATATCATTTGCAGATATGGTGTGCCTCAAAAGATAATCACAGACAGTGGAACCCAATTCGAAAGTGAAGAGTTCCAAGATTTTTGCAAGAAATTCAAGATCTATAAAAGCTTCTCAGCGGTAGCTCATCCGCAGGCAAACGGGCTAGTGGAAGCAGTAAACAAAATTATCAAATCAACCATCAAAAAATAGCTGGAAAAAGCGAAAGGTGGTTGGGTCGATAAGCTTCCACTAGCGCTATGGGCTCATAGAACTACACATAAAACTTCGACGGGGCACACTCCATTTTCGTTGGCATATGGATCAGAGGCAATGATTCCGGTAGAAATAGAAGTCCCATCACATAGAAGAATTCATTTCAACCAAGCAAAAAATGAGGAGTTACAACTTGAAGAACTTGACTTCCTTGATGAAAGAAGGGAAGAGGCTCAGCTCAGAATTGCGGCCCATCAGCAAAGAATTACCAGGAACTTCAATTCCAAAGTTCGCCAACGCAGCTTTGAGATTGGATATCTAGTCTTGAAGAGGGTCATGACAGCAATGGGAGTGTTTGCGCCAAACTGGGAAGGGCCGTATGTCATAGGCAAAAAACTTCTCGATGGCACTTTCAAACTAATAACTGTTGAAGGAGATCCAATTCCAAGAGCTTGGAATAGCAATCATCTGCGCCCATATTTTACTTAAAGGCTTTAATGAAATATTGTAAAAGAATGATGAATGTACGATTCTTGTATTGAAAGCCATTGTAAAGTCAGTGCAAGTGAATAATAAGAACTATAAAGTGGATGTAGGCCAAGTTCTTGGCCGAACCACTATAAATCTTGTGTTGTTTAATATTATAAACTGCTTTGTTTTATTTCAATATATACAATACGTCAATTGTATTACTAAAATGTCGATTTAATAATGCAGGCCATAAAAACCAAGCTTACCCTTCACAAGACCAAGCAATCCCTGACATCACCCAACAAGCAAACGCTAAGCCGTTCAAAATTTCCATACTCAAATCCTACGAAAGAAGTACTTCAAGCAAAAAGTTAGTGATTCTGCTGGAAGTGGGCCCTTGCTAACTAATTGTGGTTGTTTGTACAAACGAACATCCAGTTAAATAGTGGTGTCTGCCCCCGCCAACTCGCTTAACTATGAAGTATACTTCTTTGGATAAAGGAAATTGTTGGCAATTAAAAGAGAAGTGTATTTGGAAAAGATAACGAGGATCGCCGATATGAATAGATGGCAAAGAGACATGGGCGAGCAAGCATCAAACAGCCAAAGACCTCTCCGGAGGCACAAGCCCTCTTCGGAGGCACAACTCTTCAGAGGATAAAGACCTCGAATGGGGCAAGCCAGAAAACTTTCTCAACAAAAAAGATTGGTATGGAATGACCAGGAGAACCTTCACAACTGGAAGGCAAGGCGCTTGTTCACTAGCTGAGACGGTTTGCGTAAACAAGCATCCAAGTAACTTGCGTCCGCCCCGTGAATCCATACGATGATCGGAGGCACCTTCCAAAGTGGAAGGCAAGGCGCTTGTTCACTAGCTGAGACAATCTGCGCAAATAAACGTCCAAGTAACTTGCGTCCGCCCCATGAATCCATCCAACCATGAGGAAGAGACTTTCAGGCATACTCGGAGGCATGCATTCCACCGAGATTTGAAATAAAACTTCACAAGTACTGGAATGTGAAAAACCCTCTTCGGAGGCCCATTTCACCATAGTTGAAATGCTAAAAGACCTCTAGCGGGTCTCGCCAGAAAAAGAGAGTTCTTTCTCGACAGAAATTTGCGGACTGATCAGTGGCACAAAACACTCGTCCGTGAATCCATCCAACGAAGAGAAGGAAACTCTAAACTGCCAGGCAATAGCCCAACTCAGAGGCACACATTTCACCGTGATCTGAAATAAAACTTCACACGAGTTGAAATGTGAAAAGCGCTCTTCGGAGGCCCGCTTCCCAACGAACAGGGAAAAGATAAAAGCCTCTTCCAAGAGGCAGAAACAAAAAAGACCTCTTCCCAGAAGCACAATCAAACAAAAAGACCTCTTCCCAGAGGCGCAACCAAACAAAAAGACCTCTTCCTAGAGGAACAATCGAACAAAAAACCCTCTTCGGAGGCACGAGCAGGTTGAAGCCCTTTTTCGAAAGGCCCACTGTAATATGAAGTAAAATTCACTTGCCAAAGCAAAAGTGACTTTTTCCAAAAGTGAAGTGTAAAAACTTTTCCAAAAAAAAAGAGAAGATTCCCCCAATATGAAGTGCATTCTACTAAATTAGAAAAATATTTCCTTGGAACGGAAATATTATCCTATAAAGTACAAATGCAAACCTCCTTCAAATGGAAGAGTTGTTCTCTAAAGGAAGAGTACAAGTCTTCTCGTAACAGAAGAGTTGTTCTCCGAAACTTTGCCAATGTGAAAGATATTGCAATAAACCATGGTATGGGGGCAACATACTACAGGTTTACTGCAACTTCACATAAAGAGGATAAAGAAACTTGCATGAAAACGGAAAATAAATGCGTTCTTAAAAACAGATAGAAATTTGTATAAGTAAAAGAACCATTTTATTCCATACTATGAGAATTTTATACGTATGCAGGTTTCAAAGTAAAAGAAGACGGGGACTGGTACCCGCACAATCTCCAGTCAACGCAAGCTTATACACAAGCAAAAAGCAAAGAGCGAGATAAAAAGCACAGGACCAAAGCCATCATTTCTTCTTCCTTCCACCTTTTGAGCCCGCGCCTGGCCGGATGACCAACTTCTTACGCCGGCTTGAAAGAGTAGGGGAAGAAGGAGAAAGGGGAACAACTGGACTTGTTTCTGCTTTTTCCTCGCCAGCCGAAGCTTCTTTCTTCTTTGAGACCCCACTTTTCCCCATTTTCTTAGAAGAAGACCCGCTTCCTGGAGTAAAAAGTGTGGCTAACGGCGTATCGTAAGAACCAGTTAGTTCCGGAGTCTTTTCGCCCTCTTCAGTTTCTTCTCCCCTATGTTCTTGTGAAGCAATGGGATCATCCAAGTCTTGGAGAGCTTCTATTTGCTCCTCTTGTGACCCCGGTTGAGAGGCAGAAGGAGGAGTGACCTGAAGAGACGGGGGAGGAATAACTGGTGGAGGGGAAGTCTGAACAATGCTCAGTACTTTCTCTACAGAAGAAAAGAAGTTAAAGTCAGTATCTCTCGAAAAGAGAGGAGTTAGTGGCATGTCAAGATTTAAAAAATGACCAAGAAGGTCATCAAACTCATGTGAAGCGAACGAGCAGTCCACTTGAGCAAGATCAGCAGTAAGGTTACCTGGCAAAGCAGGCTTTACTATGTCAACTTCAAAGCGCCGCGCGTCACCACTCTCTTGACTATCATCTCCATTATGAGCAGTTCCACCTTCAGTGATGGCTTTAGTAGGAGGCGTAGAATGGGAACCAGAACCAATAATGTCGATATCGGCTGAAATCGAAGGTTGAACTGGGTCGGTTAAAGTTGCCTTTCCTACATGTTCTCCTTCGACCATTCCGGCTCTCTCTTCGGCCAGTTGCTCCTTTCCTCTGGCAAGAGCGGCCCGGGCATCGTCATCAAGATAATTTGCCTCTAAATCCGCCTTCGTATAGCCAGCATTGCCAAACATGTCAACTATGGCCTCCCACACTTCGTCCAGAGTTATTTCATATTTGGGGCCTAGAAAGGAAAGACTACCACGCCCCAGGACGCTATGCAAGTAGAAGTCAAACACTGTTGAGCTGATATTGGCCTTCGTTGACTCGTGAGACTCTTCAGCTGCAATTTTGCCAGCAACGGCCTCATCACGCTCTCTTTCAGCTTTAGAGATTTGAAGTTTTAGCATTACGATCTCCACGTCCTGGGAGCTAGTCTTCTTTCGCAGCTCTGCGATGTCAGCAATATGGCCCTCGTTAATTCTTTTTTGCTCATCAAGCCTATCTTCGGCATCTCTTTGAGCGGCATAGGCATCTCGCACTTGTTGTTGAAGCACTTGCTCCCTTTGCGAATAAGAAGTGGAGGAAGGGGCAAGCTCTTCTTTGAGTTTTTGAACTTCCGTTTCGAGCTTTTCATTATAAGTGGCAATGCTTCTCATTTCCGTGTCATGTTGCTCAAGAATCTTCTGCCACTCAGATTTGTCGTTTTCCATTGTTAACATGGCTTCAAGATTCGCGCGATTTACCCTCTGGAGCTCATCGATAAGCTTTTGCCAACCTGACATTCTTTCGATATCAAGTTTAACAGCATCAAGATTGCGCAGCATAGCCTGTTTATCGATCGGGACCAGGTCAAGATCAAAGCGCACTCCTTTTAGGCACCAGTTCGAGAATCGACTCTGAAGAGTAGCTGAGCCTGGGACAACTCGATATGGGAGCCTTCCAATGCTTTTTGAATATCAGTACGTGCCAAGGAAGGAGATTGATGCAGTACAGGAGCAGCAGGTTGTTCAGAAATCTCGGATGCTGGTCTTTCGCCATGTTTGGCTCTTTTACTCACATCTTCGGCAATCTGACTTTTCCCCTTGGCGTCACGACACTTCTGTTTATGAGGATCATCTTCCCTCTAGGAAGAATCATTTCGCTCATCCAGTCTTTCATGGAGTTCTTCGTAGGCACGCCTCTTACGAGCTTTTCGTACGGCTCTTTCTTCGTCAATCTCCCTATGAGAAGGAAGATATCTCTTGGGATCAAAAGAGCCGCGTCTCCCGCTGTTCTGAAAGTCGTCGTAATAAGAGCGTCGCACCATTGAAAGACCTGAAAATGGAAAATATGCAAAGCTTGAGAATCTTTGAAGTAAAGTGCATGTAAGTGCATAAGTGCTGAAAAATCCTAAGTGTGTGTAACGTGCAAACTACGCGCGTCAAACTACGAACCACTCCTCAATTGCGGGGAAATGATGAGTGTAGTAGCTAACGTCAACTCTTGAGTCAACGGAGTCTGTTGCAAAATGGAAGTTGCTTCAACTACTGCAGAGGAAACTCTAGCGGTAACAGGATCGTCTTTAAAGAGCTCCTGTGAGGTGATAAACAGGTCGCTCAACCCTTCAAAGGTGTCATCCCCACTCTGCTTGGCAGGACTTGTTTTCCTAGCTCCTCCATCACCGGACTTCTCTGAATGTTGGGGAGGTTCTCGAGGCTCTTCTTCTTCAATGACCGGGGCAAGTGCAAGCTTGCCAGATGACCCCGCAACATCAGTAGAAGTAGAGCACATCACCAGAGAAGCCCCAGAAGCATGTTCTTTCGGTATAGGCTCCTCAAAAAAACTGGGGCATCCGGTGTCTTGGCCGGAGAATCAGGAACTTCATAAGGCTGAGTAGAGTGGGAAGGGTGTAAGAGTCCAAACTGATAAAGGAACTCATCTCTTAGAAAAAACTTGATGCTTCTCTCCTCAGCCGCCACAGCGTTAAGCCTATCTAAAGTTGACTTGTGGCTGAAGTCTCTACAAGGAGGAGGGATGACTGCAAAAGTATAGAATGAAGTAAACATTTAGCAATTCGGATCTCGCAAAGCTCAGAAAAGGAAAGAATGGGGATAAGTAAGCCTACCCCCTACTTTCCAGATAGCGTAAAATCCCTGGGGGCAACGGACAAAGAAGAACGGGTTCAGGAAACCATGAGCGCTATCAGAGAGATCAGTGATAAGCTTGCGATTTCTGGCACTTCTCACATATATAAAGAAAGGATGGTCTTTATTTCTCGAAAATGTGCATAAATAGCAGATTTCATCAAAGCTTGAGAGGCGGTCAAGCGTCCTTCTGAAGAGAACGCATAATCCCATCAAAATGGCATAGCCGTTGGGGTACAATTGAAAAGGAGAAATAGCCAATCGGCGAAAGAGTTGTTGGAGAAAATTGTTGAAAGGAGGAATGGCACCACAAAGGCACATTTGGCAGTTAACGGCAAAAAAGCTGAAGGGAGGACTATCAGCAAAATCATTTGGTCCAGGGAGAATAGCATTTGCTTCTGCAATCCCAAACTGGAGGCGTAACTAGTTGAACACCCGGTGACTCAGAGTAGTTGGAGTTCTTTCTAGTGGGTTGACCGCTGGATCAGCTATCGGGAAGGCCTCTCTAGTTTGTTCTACTTCTTCCTCTTCTTGAGAAGACATTCTACACAAGGAACTGGATATTCAAATATGAAGGTGCACGTTTCCTAAATGTGTGAAGTGTTGTGTAAAACTAATAAAGTGACAAGTAAATATAACTGAAATTAAACTAATGAACATGTGTCAATTGTAAAATTTCAAAACTTGTCGCTCTAAGTCCAAGTACAAGTACAGTATTAATGCAAACAAATCAGCTTTAGTTGATTAACATTCCTTTACTACTTCACTTGAATTTGATGACTCACAGCATTTCATACAATTTCCTTAAGCTGAGTTAATTATTCTTTATCAACTAATCTGCCATCTGATGTGGACAGTCAATGGCAGTATATTTGTCCCGGTTCTCTATGAATGTTGTAGTGAATAGGTTGTTAGCTTATAAGCTAGTGTGATCTGTGAAAGAGTACAGCAAAGTTCAGACAATTCAAAAATTTGGGCAGTTTATTCCGGTAGTTCAAATTGAGAATTCAGGTCAAAATTATGCTTCAAGTCGGTCCAAACATTTTTTAGCAAAGTGTTAGCTCGTCCACGACCTAAAGAATGTGCCGCGGGTTAAGTTAAGTCATTTTCTCTTTAGGTCGTAATGCATATTAAAGGAAAAAAGGGGCTCGGGTTAGAGTGACGTAAAATCAGTCCAAGTCTTAGCTCGGGGACGACCTAATCCTTATGCCATTGACAGATAGGTCGTTGTTAAATAAGGTCGCTCTACTTTAAAGCCTAAGTCGTCCAAGTATGGTAAGTCGCGAGAAAGAAAGGTCACAGGCACGCTAAGTCGTAAGCCAGTGGGTCGTTCCTTTTTCCCTGGATTCCAAGAATCTTTAAATCGCTTGATCCACAAGATTGTCCAAGAGGTAGCTCAGCAGTCTCAGGCCATTTCCCCTTGGAGAAACCCTAAGTCTCATCCGTCATAACTTGCTAACCCGTTGATAGTCTCCTCGCTCCCTCCAGAATCACGAATCAGTTACGCTAACACACTATAACCCATCATCCTCTCGTTACAAATCTTCTAAAGCTAAATCGAACTACCTCCAGTCCACCGACCATCGATGAAACAGGATTCGCAGTAAAATGCAGCGTAAGAAGGCAGGTCGAAAACGGAAAATAAGATTCGTGATTCAATGATGACCAAAGATTGAAAGGGAAGCAAATTCACTTACGCGATGAAATATTAAGGATAATCAGTGATTGATTGATTCGAAATTATCTTTGGGAAGCTCGAGAATTCGCTAATGGCGGAATGGGCTAGGGAAATTGTTAAAGGTAAAGACACGAGCTAACGGTTATATAAGGCAGAGGAAAATGGATGTGCGTGTTAAGCAATCTCTTAGGTCTATCACGATCCAAGCATGTTAAGTCGAAGCACACAACCTACGACCTAGCCGTGCACTTCGAGGGGCAAGTGTTAACCTCGTTTTGAAAAAACCTCACGACCTAAAAATGGGACGACTTAATTGCTTAAGGAAGTAGGCGACCTGTTAACACTAAAATTTGAACGCTAACACCCCGGTGTATGAAGTGAGATTGTGAAAGCACCACCCGATAACTCGGGAACAGATTATAAGTAGATAACAGTGAAAAAGTAGTAAACAACAGCAATTTTATAGTGGTTCGGCTTAAGAGAGAGCCTACGTCCACTTTGAATATCTTTATTGACGATTCGATTACAAATCAATGCAGTTACACTTTGGTTACAACACACTTTGAATTTCAAGTGACTTAGAACAAGTAGTCTAAACTTCAATGTTGATCCGAATCTTTGAACACAGGTTAGACATGTTTGATTTCTTCATGAAGTTCCTTGAAGGTGTTGAAGTAGTTCAGAATGCGGCAGAGTAACGGCGCTTGAAATGAATGAGCAGAAAAGTCCCTGGAATGTTGGATGTGGCCATGTATTTATAGGCAAATTTCTGGGCTGGAATTGTTAAGTCATGAGTCGTGACCGACTCAGAATGAACCGTGACCGACTCACATACCACGAGTCAGCAAGCAGTAGTGGGCGACTCAACTGGTTGAGCCCAGGCTTCGTATCAGAGCGTCTTCGGTCCTCTATATATAGCACAAGTCCTAACTCGTCTGCGAGTTAAAAGGTCATGGTCTAAAATGAGGCGGCATTGGATTTCTACTTAGTAGCTTTAAGTCGTGGACGACTCAAGCTAGGTCGTGAGTCGTGGCCTAACCGGTTGGCTTGCTTACCGAGTCGTGTACGAGTCAATAGGCCACGATGTAAAATGAAGCGGTATCGAATTCTTTTGCTTAGGTCGTGAACGACCTACCATAGGTCGTAGGTCGGTCCTTTGTTGTTTTGGGATTTTAGTCAGTTAGGTCATTTGACACCTTAGGTCGTTGAGTCGTTAGAGAACTTGAGTCGGTCTATCCCATACACCGTTAATCCCTTGAGTCGCTCCACTCCTCTAAGTCGCCTTAAGCTTTAACTCGTTAGCTTGTTGAGTCGGTAGCTTGTTGAGTCGGTTGCTTGTTGTGTCGGTTGCTTGTTGAGTCGGTTGCTTGTTGAGTCGGTTCACCCTTTAAGTCGTGAGGCTTCTTGAGTAGTGGGTCCCTTCTGAACCATTAAGAACCTTAAGTCGTGAATCGGCCCAGGCCTTGACTCGTTGCCTAAACGGAGTTAACATTTGCCCCTCGAAGTTCACGCCTAAGTCGTAGGTCGTGTGCTTCGACTCATCTTAACTCGTGTGCCGATTCAACTGCCACTGCTCAAAGCTATAAAAGACTTGAGTCGTTCCCTTTACTTCCTTCTTCTCATTTCTTATCCTTTGAACCGTGTCTGCCATTAACGCATCTTCGAGCTCTCAAAGGCGATTCCAACCTGATTTATTTTCGATCATCTTTAGCATCACACCGTGTAAGAGATTTTGCATCTTTTTTCAATTGCTGATGACTGCCGATCTCCGCCTCTGTTTTTCCCCCTTGATCCTTCCGAATATTATTACATCGGACATTGATGGATTAAAGGCACGCGGTTTGATCTTACTTGTAACGATTCGAGATTTGAGGCGACCTAGTGGTGTGATGGAACTGGGGTTAACCATTGCGAGGTTATTGGGTTATCGGGTTAGGGATTAGATGGTTAATGGGTTAGGAGTTAGATGGTTAATGGGTCAGATTGATTCGAACATTGCCGTAGGTATGACTCGGCTATTTTTGTATGATCCAGCGACCTTTGCGATTTAACCATGATACGACTCAACATGCTCCATGACCTAAGCCTTGAGTCGTGGCCGAGATAAAACCCTTGAGTCGTGGCCGAGATAAAACCCTTGAGTCGTGGCCGAGATAAGACTTGGAGATTTTCTTATTATTTTGAACCAGAGCTTCTTTAACATACTCCACGACCTAAACCTTGAGTCGTGGCTGAGATGAGACTTGGAGATAATCTCCTTATTTCTACGACTCATGACTTAGGGTACTGCCGACTCAGAATTTTTGAACCGCTGACGAGTTATGACTTGCGTGAATTCTGTTTGAACTTTGGACCATTGCATTAATTTTGAACTGTTGAATTTTATTGCATTCATTCACAGGTTATTTTGACTTGCAGGCTAACAACCTGTTCAATACAACATTCACAGAAAACTGGGACGAATATACTGTCATCGATTGCCCATATCAAATGACAGATTAGTTAATAACAGATAATTAATTTAAACAAATCGTGTGAACGAAGTGCTATCGATTTCAAGTAGAATATTAAAGCAACACTGAAACAATCAATTGAAACTGACCAGCCTGCACTAATATTATGCTTGAACTCTAAATTAACAAGTTCTGAAATTACCATAGTCGATCAATCGTCAACCAGTTTAATTCCAGTTATATTTACTTGTTATTTTCATTAGTTCTGCACAACACTTCACACTTTTAGGAAACGTGCACCTTCGCATTTGAACACCCAGTTGCTTGTGTAGAATGACATCTCAACAAGAAGAACCGATGGGCCAGGCTGAAGATTTCTTCCCAGTAGCCAACTTGTTGGATAATCCTCCGGAGAGAACTCCCACCACTCTGAATCAGCGGGTGTTTAATCAATTGCTCACCCAATTTGGCATTGCCGAAGCTGATGCCTTACTGCCGGGGCCAAATGATACTGCAGATAGGCCCCCTTCTGGCTTTATTGCTGTCAACCGCCAAATGTGCTTGAGCGGTGCCATACCACCCTTCAATGACTTCCTTCAGCAGTTCTTGCTTCGATTATCTATCTCTCCATTCCAATTGCACCCCAATGGTCATGCCATTCTGATGGGGTTATGTGTACTATTTAATAGAGTTCTGGGCCGATTACCGAGCTTTGAGGAAGTCTGCTACTTTTTCTCATTCACAAAAATTAAAGATCATCCCTCTATCGTAGTTATAAGGAGTGCTCGAAACCGCAAGCTCATCACCGATCTTCCTGAAAGTGTTCATGGATTTCTAAGCCAGTATTTCTTTGTTCGTTGCCCTCCAGGGTTTTATGCCATCTGGAGAGTAGGAAGTAAGATTTTCCTGTTTTTATTTCTCCATTCTTGGGCTTTTCGAAATCTGAGTTGCTAAATGCTAACTTGGCTTCTTTATTTTTTCCTGTTTTAGCGCTTCCTCCTCCCTCTAGAGATCCATGCTATAAACAAATTTTCGAGAGATTGAACGCCGTGGCGACAGAAGAGAGGAGTATAAAGTTTTTGTTAAATGATGAATTTCTACATCAATACGGGCTTCTTCATTCCTCTCGCTTTACTCAACTTCGTGAAGTCCCAACTGAAATTCCCGATTCTCCGGCGGAAACCCCTGACGCCCCGGTCTCTATTAAAGAGCACATGCAGGGAGGAACCTCTATAGAAACTCCACTAGTGAGGTGTTCAATTTCGAAGGACGTTGCGGGGCCGTCTGACAGGTCCGCACTTGCCCCAGTTATCGAAGAGGAAGAAACTCCACGATCTTCCGGAAGATCTGCCGACGAAGGAGTTGAAAAAGCCAGTCCCAAAAAACATGATGGTGATGATGTTTTCGAAGGGTTGAGCGATTTAATTGTGACTTCTCAAGAACTTTTCAAAGATGATGTTTCCAAAACTATCTCTTCTGTAATTGAGGTGACATCTTCTCTACAACAAATGTCAACTCCTTCCACTCAAGTTATCACTACCTCTACTCCACAGAGTGGTCTGTAGCTTGATGCGTGTAGTTTGGACGTTACACAACACTTAGGATTTTTCAGCACTTCTGCGCATTCATCTTCTTATACTTTAAAGATTTCTAAAGCTTATTATTTTTATTCCAGATTCTCCGATGGGGCGCAGCGGCTCATACTATGATGATTTCCAGCGCTACGGGAGGCGTAGCCAGTATGATTATAGGCGTTACCTCCCTTCTTACAGAGAATCCGATGAAGAGAGGGCCATTAGGAAAGAAGACGAGAGACGAGCATATGAAGAACGTCACCGAAGGGAACAAGAAAGACATGACCCTCCTCATAGAGATGATGATACTCAAAAGAGAAAAGCTCACGATGAGAGAGGTAAAGGTCACATGGACGATTCTTCTAGCAAGCGGGCTAAACTTACCGAAGAAACAATGCCGACCGTATCTGAACATGCTCCTGCTCAATCTCCTGTCCCCGTTCGTTCCGACATTCAAACAATCATCAATCGTCCCGCATACCAAGTCGGGCAAGGTCCTCCCACTCTTCAAAGTCGATTCCCTCAGTGGTGCCTGAGAGGGGTTCGATTTGATCTCGACTTGGTTCCTCTCGACAAATCGGCTATGCTGCGAAATCTTGATACTGTCAGGACCGATATCGAAAGAATGTCGAACTGGCAAAAACTTGTCGACGAGCTTCAGAGGGTTAACCGAGCCAATCTCGAGGCCATGCTCACAATGGAGAACGATAAGGCTGAGTGGCAGAAGACTCTCGAACAGCATGACGCAGAAATGAGAAGTATTGCTTCCTATAATGAATAACTGGAAGCGGAAGTAGAAAGGCTTAAAGAAGAATTAGCTACTTCATCTACTTTCCATTCTCAAAAGGAGAGCATGCTTCAGCAACAAGTACGAGATGCGCATGCCAGTCAAAGGGCAGTCGAAGATAAGCTTGCATACAAAGAGAAGGTCATAGAAGAATATCGCACTGAAGCTTCACAGCTGCGAGAACAGACTGGCTCTCAAATCTTGGAGATAGAGTTGTTAAAAACTCGACTTGCTATAGCCGAAAAGGAGCGTGACGATGCTGTTGCTGGTAAACTCGCGGCCGAAGAGGCCCATCAAGCAACCAAAGCTGACATTAGCTCCACATTATTTGATTTCTATCTACATAGCATTTTGGGGCGTGGCAGCCTTGCCTTTCTAGGCCCTAAATACGAAATTACATTAGCTGAAGTCTGGGAGGCAGCACTTGATATGCTAGGTGGTAAAGGTGCTGGCTATGCTGAGACAGCTCTTGAAGAGCATTATCTCGATGATGATGCCCGCGCCGCTCTTGCCAAGGGAAAAGAGCAACTCGCCAAGTTACGGGCCGGAATGGCGGAAGGAGAACGTTCTGAGAAAGAAATACCACCTACCACTTCTGAACGTCCTTTAGTTTCTTCCGAAGTGGACATTACAGGCTCTAGTGCTCATTCGCTGCCTCCTACAGGAACCGGGGTAATCACCGCTACTGATGATGAGGCTTTGGAGGATAGCGGGGCTCAGAATTATGAGATTGAGCTAACGAAGCAAACATCTTCAGGTAATTTTGATATTGGTCCGATTCAAGTCGATCGCTTGCTTACTCCTCAAAAGTTTGATGAGCTTCTCGATTACTTCTTGAATCTTGACGAACCCATATCTCCCTTCTTTCGGGGAGATACTAATATTTTTAATTTCTCTTCTTCTGCAGTTGAAACACCAAGTGCTGTGCGGACTTCACTTCCTCCGGTTATCCCTCCTCCGCCTCTTCAGGTGACTCCTCCTTCTGCTTCACAACCCGGGTCACAAGAGGAACAGATTGAGGCTCTTCACGGCTTGGATGACCCTATCGCTTCGCAAGAGCAGAAGGATGAGGGACTTGAAGGAGGCGAGATCTCTCCGGAGCGGACTCCCTCCGATGACGTAGTTTTGTCCGCTCTTGTTACTCCAGGGAGTGAGTCTTCTTCGAAGAGAGGAAAGAAACACGGAACATCGAAGAGGAGGGGGAAGAAAATCATCACTACTGAAGAGGAACCGGAAGTTGCACCGGTTGCACCTCCCTCTCCTTCTTCCCTTATGCCTATAGATAGACCTGAAAAACTAATCATTCGGCCAGGCAAAGGGTCCAAAGGTGGCAAGAAGAAGTGAAGAGTCGGACTTCGGGCTTTTTGACTCCTTTTTTGTGTAATGGTCGGATGTTGTGTTGTGCGGGTACCGGCCCCTGTTTTTTTTATTTTGAAACCTGTATCTGCAATTGAATAAAATGATCCTTTATTTGTACAGACTCTTGTTTAAATTTGAGAATGCATTTATTATTCATTTTTGCACAATTTTATTTATATGACATTGCAGTGAGCTTATGGTATGTTGTTTGAGCGTACTTTACCGATGTAGCTATATCATATCGTATACAACTATACCATGCTGCCCCCATACCATAAGCTTGCTGCAATTTTCTATACTTCGAGGGAACTTGCACTCTTATTTTCTGTAGAATGACTATTTCATTCGTGAAGAAATTTTTCATAGAGTACAACTCCTTTCATATAAGTTTTCACGCTTTGTCCTTCAAAGAAATCACTTTTTCCTTTTGCGTATGTACACATTTTGCTAAGTGAATTCTTCTATGTGATAAAGCGGACCTCTGAATGTACTTTAACTTTCTTCCCTTTTTTTTTTTAGAATAGGTAAATCACTCTTCCTTTGAAAGTTAAAGTATGATCTTGATGTGGATTTTTCTTTTAAATAGAAATTTGTACCTCTGAGGAGGGATTTTTTCACGTTTCAACACTTGGAAGTTTTATTTCAATCTTGGTGAAACGTGTACCTCCAAAGAGTTGTGCCTTTGAAGAAAGCCTTTTCACGTTTCAACACTTCGAAGTTTTATTTCAATCTCGGTGAAACGTGGGCTTCCGAAGAGGTCATCCTTCTTGATTATGCTTCCGGAGGGGGGGTTGTACCTCTGAGGAGGGATTTTTCACGTTTCAACACTTGGAAGTTTTATTTCAATCTTGGTGAAACGTGTACCTCCAAAGAGTTGTGCATTTGAAGAAAGCCTTTTCACGTTTCAACACTTGGAAGTTTTATTTCGATCTCGGTGAAACGTGGACTTCCAGAAAGGTCTTTATTTTGTTTTGCATTTCAACTTTGGTGAAGTGAAATTCCGAAGAGCGGCTGTTACACTTCAACTCCTGGTGAAATGTGCCTCCGAAGAGGTCTTTATTTTGTTTGCATTTCAACTCTGGTGAAGTGAAATTCCAAAGGGCGGTCGTAACACTTCAACTCCTGGTGAAATGTGCCTCCGAAGAGGTCTTTATTTTGTTTGCATTTCAACTCTGGTCAAGTGAAATTCCGAAGAGCGGTCGTAACACTTCAACTCCTGGTGAAATGTGCCTCAACGAGGGTTTTCATCGCCTGAAAGTTACTCTCTCATGGTTGGAGGGTCATGACTCCTCCAATCTTTTTTGTTGAGTAGAGAACTTTCTTTTTTGTGGCGTATGACCCATTAGAGGTCTTTATCCTCCGAAGAGTTGCGCCTCCGAAGAGGACTTGTGCTGCTGATGACGGCTTTTGGTTGTTCCCTTGTCCACTTGCTTATGCCTTCTCAGTGATCCTTTTTTTTTTAGCTTTCATTCCCTTTTCTTACAAGTAATTTGTTTAATCCAAGGAAGTGTGCTTCATTGTCAGGCAAGTTCGTGAGAACGAGCATTAGCTTCTTAATTGGATGTTTGTTTGTTCAAACGATCTCAATTTATTAGCAAAGGCCCGTTTCTGTCGAAATCATAGGCCGTTCAATTGAAGTACTTCCTATTTAGGATTTGAATTCGGGACTTTTGTGACTTGAAATTTGGCGAGAATCACTTGGCCTTATTATGTGCAAGTTTCACTTTCATTGTCTGCAAAAATTTAAATCAATATTTCAGCAATACATTCTATGTACTTTTTATATCGAAAATAAAGCAAACATGTAATAATAATAAGGAACACAAGATTTATAGTGGTTCGGCCAGGAAATTGGGCCTACATCCACTTTATATTCTTTCATTATTTACTTGCATCAGTTTTACAATTGCCTTCAATTACAAGAATCATACATTCATAATTCTTTTTTACAATATTTCAACAAAATTTTCAAGTAAAGTATGGACGCAAATGGTTGTTGTTCCATGCCCTTGGAATTTGATCTCCTTCGACAGTGGTGAGTTTGAATGTGCCGTCAAGAAGCTTCTGACCTATGACATATGGTCCTTCCCAATTTGGCCCAAACACACCCGTCGCTGTCATAATTCTCTTCAGGACTAGGTCTCCAATCTCAAAGCTGCGTTGGCGGACTTTGGAATTGAAATGTCTGGCTATTCTTTGCTGATGAGCTGCAATTCTGAGATTAGCCTCATCTCTTTTTTCATCAAGGAGATCTAGCGCTTCGAGCTGTAGCTTTTCGTTTTCTGCTTGATTGAAATGGATTCTTCTGTGTGAAGGGACCTCTATTTCTACCGGAATCATTGCTTCTGACCCGTATGCTAATGAAAACGGGGTGTGCCCAGTCGCAGTTTTGTGAGTGGTTCTGTATGCCCATAGTGACAGTGGTAGCTTATCAACCCAACCACCTTTTTCTTTTTCAAGTTGCTTCTTGATGGTTGACTTAATAATTTTGTTCACGGCTTCCACTTGCCCGTTTGCCTGCGGGTGAGCCAGTGCTGAAAAGCTTTTCCGGATTTTGAATTGCTTGCAAAAATCTTGGAATTCTTCACTTTCAAACTGAGTACCATTGTCTGTAATTTTTTTTTGAGGCACACCGTATTTGCAAATGATGTTTTTAGTCACAAAACTTATCATCTTCTTTGAGGTGATAGTAGCCAGTGGTTCAGCTTCCGCCCACTTAGTAAAATAATCTACAGCAACAATGGCATATTTAATTCCAGATTTGGCAGTTGGTAACGGTCCTACAAGGTCTATTCCCCATATTGCAAACGGCCATGGACTGACCATCTGTGTGAGTTCAGTGGAAGGAGCTCTAGGAATTTTGGCGAATCTTTGACATCTGTCACATTTTCGGGAATACTCTGCTGCATCTCGATTAATTTCTGGCCATAAGTATCCATATCGGAGAATTTTCTTTGCTAATGTTTGGCCACCTGAATGATCACCACATTCTCCTCCATGCACCTCCGCTAGGATTGCTTTGGACTCTTCCCTAGATACACATCGAAGTAATGGCATTGAGAATCCCCGTCTGTATAATCGGCCATCCTGGATTATATATCGAGAGGCTTTTCTCAGTAGCTTTTGACGTTCTTTTGAGTTCCCTGGTAAGGATCCATTGAGCAAATATTCTGTTATCGGAGTCATCCATGATTCTTGCTCTTGAGACACGCTCATGATCCAATCAATATCCATCTTATCAATGCTAGGAGTCGACAGGACCTCCACTGGAGTTAATCCCAGAAATTGGGCTTCGCCTGTGCTAGAATACTTTGCGAGAGAATCTGCTTTCATGTTTTCTTCTCGAGGAATGTGACTTATCATGTAATGATCGAAATCACCCAGGAGCTCCCAAGCCTTTGACAAGTAGGCGGGCAGATTCCCCCCTTTTGCTTGGAATTCTTTTTTGACTTGGCATACAAAAAGCTGAGAATCACTGAATATCTGTAACGCTCGGATGTTTAATTCTTTAGCAATCCTTAAGCCAGCGATAAGGGCTTCGTATTCTGCTTCATTGTTTGTTGAAGGAAATTCCAATCTTAGTGCATAGCATAATGATCGGCCTTCAGGGGTCTCAAGTACAACTCCTGCTCTAGAACAGTAGTCGTTTCTTGCACCATCGACATATAACTTCCATTGGATTGGGGAATCGTCGACTGTTTCCTCCTCACTGTTACCCTTATCTGTGAATTCTGCAATGAAATCTGCTAAAGCTTGTCCGTTGATTGCTTTTCGGGGATGATAAGTGATGTCATACTGATTGAGTTCAATATTCCACTTTAGAAGACGACCCGAAGTCTCAGGGCGAAACAGGACTTGCTTTAAAGGTTGATCAGTGAGGACTCTGATAGGATGAGCTTGAAATTATTGCCTCAGCTTCCTAGACGCAATTAGTAGGCAATAGGCGAGTTTTTCCAACTAAGAGTAATTTATCTCTGCCCCAGTGAGTCTTTTGCTGATATATTAAACTGGATGTTGAATCCCTTTGTTTTCTCGTATCAGCGCTGCACTTAAAGCATGAGATGATACCGCCAAGTATATAAGAAGATCCTCGCCATCGCCAGGCCTAGAAAGTATTGGAGGCGTTTCCATATGGCGTATCAATTCATCAAAGGCTTTTTGGCATTCGGGAGTCCAATCGAAGTTTTTCTTTCCTTTCTTTAGGGCATCAAAGAATGGGATGCATTTATCTGTGGCTTTGGAAATGAACCGACTCAAGGCGGCGACTTTTCCATTGAGACTTTGCAATTCCTTCTTTGTTCTAGGAGCTTTGACTTCTTTCAATGCAGTAATTTGAGCTGGACTGGCCTCAATGCCCCTAGCGCTCACAATGAAGCCTAAAAACTAGTCGGATTCCACTCCAAATGAACATTTTAAAGGATTGAGCTTCATTCTATATTTCCGGAGGACTGCGAACATGTCTGCTAAGTGTTCTATGTGATCCACTGCTTTCTTAGACTTTACTAACATGTCATCGGCGTTGACTTCCATAGTCTTGCCCAGTTGCGGTTTGAACATAGCATTAACGAGTCTTTGGTATGTTGCCCCTGCATTCTTCAACCCGAAGAGCATAACTCTGTAGCAGTAAAGACCGGTGTCGGTGATAAAGCTCGTATCCTCTTGATCCGGCTCATGCATCATGATCTGGTTATATCCGGAGTAAGCATCCATAAAAGATAACAATTCGTGTCCCATTGTTCCATCTACCAATTGGTCGATTCTGGGTAATGGGAAGCAGTCTTTGGGGCAGGCCTTGTTTAGATCTTAAAAATCGATGCACACTCTCCATTTTCCATTTGCTTTCTTAACCAGCACTGGATTTAAAACCCAATTCGGATAGGTAGATTCTTTGATAAAATTATTCTCCATGAGTCGATCAACTTCTTCTTTTAACGCTGCTGACCTTTCTGGACCTTGAGTTCTCCTCTTTTGTCTCACAGGTGTAAATTTTGGATCAATATTTAGAGCATGCACTGCAACTTCTGGGGATATTCCGCACATATCGGCATGAGTCCAAGCAAAAACATCCAGATTTGCCTTTAAAAAAGATATCAAGATACTCTGAATTGACACATTAAGTTGTGATCCCACATTCAACACCTTGTTTGGGTCCTTTGGGTCAACAGGTATTAGTATTGTCGTTTCCACTGGTACCACTCTATTTTCCCCAGCACCGACTTTTCTAGGGTCCATCTCTTTCCTTGCTCCGCTGTGCTCGCCAGTGCAGGGTCCGCCCTGTAATTGCTACAAGGCTGGTTCTTTGATGCGGACTGGGGCTGCCGCATTCTTTCCCATTTCTCTTTTTCTGGTTTCTCGTAGCTCTGTCAGATAACACTCTCGACCAGCATTTTGATCCCCTTTTATAACTCCTACTCCATTGTCTGTAGGGAATTTAATGGTGAGGCACCACGGGGCAAGAACAGCTTTGAACACTGCCAGAGTTGGACGACCAAGGAAAGCATTGTAAGAAGAAAATTCGTCGACAATCACAAAAGTTTGCTTGCGGACCATTTCTCTTTCTCCTTCTCCAAGTTCCACAAACAAATCAATAGTTCCTACCGGCTGTTTTGGCTCCCCAGTGAAGCCAGCGATTTTATGTGATGAAGCTTGCACATCAGCCATAGGGATCTTCATTTGGTCAAATGTTTTCTTGAAGAGGACATTGCAGGATGCGCCACAATCAATGAGAACTCTTCTGACGATAGCTGGCCCGATACCAGCCGAGATGACTAAGGGATCCAAGGTAGGAGCTTCAATACCTACGGAATCCCTAGCTTTGAACACGATATCATCATCAAGAGTTCTTTTTTGCTTCAAGGGCGTAGCACCTTCCAAAACGAATACATCTTCCTCGGTCGGTACATACTTTAAAGCTCGAGTATACCTTTCCATCTCACCCCAGCTTCTGCCCGCTGGGTGAGGTCCTCATGTAATGACATTGATAATGGGCCTTCCAGATTCATGCCCTGAAGTCTTCTCAATCGTCCTAGGCTGATGAGTAGGAGCCTGTTGCCCCTGACTAGATGAAGCAGGATTGTTGCTATTCTTTTTCACAAATTGTTGTAGTTTGTTTTCCCTTAGCAACTCTTCGATCAGATTTTTCAGCTGACGGCATTCGTCGGTCTCGTGACCGGGTTGATTATGGAAGCGGCAGAACTTCCCACTCTGTATAGCCTTTTTCCCGGTCCTTAGAGGAGGAGGTTTAGGAAAGTCAATAGAATCTTTAGTGGCAAGGTAGATACGCTTCGGCGTATCTGATAAAGGAGTATGTTCTAATGGCTTGAAGGATCGGGGCTTCTTCAGATTACTCTGCTTCTTCCCATTGTTATTTTCCCTTTTTTGCCCTACAGATTCATTCTTGCGTGCAACAACAGTGTTATATTCGGCTTTTTCCAACACTGCCTTTACCGGTACGGGACGACTTTCTAAGCGTATGAATTCATCTGCTTTTTTATAGAACTTTTCAAGGGAATTTGGTTCCTTCATGTTTAGCCATTTCCCAAACTCGCTTGACTTGTCAATACCCTTCATCAGATAAGTCAATATCATTCGCGGTTCTGCATTGTCCACCTCAGCTAGCGCTATATTAAAGCGGTTTAAGAAAGATCTGATAGTCTCCCCTGGATTCTGCTCCAAACTTGACAGTGACATGATATCCTTGGCTTTTGAAGCGTATAGTCTGAACTGCTCCTTGAACTTCCTGGTTAAGTCAGAAAACTGATCGATAGATCGGACTGGAAGTTTGGTGAACCAAAGCAGAGCTACACCTTCGAGATACACAGGAAAATATCGGCACTTTATTTCATCAGAGGCTCTGGCACCTGTCATGTGCCAATCATACTTGTATAAGAATTCGTTTGGATCACTCGTCCCCCTGTAAGCTGGAATGGTTGGTGGGACAAACTTCCTTGGGAATTCAGCCTTTAAGATTTTCTCAGTAAAAGGAGTTTTACTTGGGGCGAAACCCCATTCTTTCTCGTCTTCAACCCTCTACATACTCTCTTTCATAATTTGTCGGACCATTCCAGAAAGATACTCCTCATCATGTCGAGTTCTAGATCCACCAGCCTCTGGAAGTGTTTGTTCAAAGGGGCTAGCAGTCCTTTCAGGAGCATTTCTTTCTTCAGCATCATGAATGTTGCCAGCAAAATTCCTTTCATTACCTGCCGGTTGACGGTTTGCCCCAAGCAAATCGTTCAACCTATTCAGAATTAGGGCATTCTGGGCATTCTGAGCCTCGAATTGTGCATTTTGGGCATTTATCTGCTGGTTCAGCCCTAAGATTGCAGCATCCAGCTCTACCTTTGTAACTCCGACAGCTGGAGTGGCTTGATTCGATACAGGGGAAGCGGAGGTTCCCTCTTGAACATTCCCAGATCTCACAGATCTACTTTTCCTTCCAGGAGCCATAATCTCGGATAGACTTCTGGTTTTCAAGGAAATTCTCTCTACAAACCTCTGTAAAGCAATGATGATAATTCACCTGAGTTCAATCTTCTCAGTGAAAGCACCAAAAATGTTAACGTTAAAATTTGAACGCTAACACCCCGGTGTATGAAGTGAGATTGTGAAAGCACCACCCGATAACTCGGGAACAGATTATAAGCAGATAACAGTGAAAAAGTAGTAAACAATAGCAATTTTATAGTGGTTCGGCTTAAGAGAGAGCCTACGTCCACTTTGAATATCTTTATTGACGATTCGATTACAAATCAATGCAGTTACTCTTTGGTTACAACACACTTTGAATTTCAAGTGACTTAGAACAAGTAGTCTAAACTTCAATGTTGATCCGAATCTTTGAACACAGGTTAGGCATGTTTGATTTCTTCGTGAAGTTCCTTGAAGGTGTTGAAGTAGTTTAGAATGCGGCAGAGTAACGGCGCTTGAAATGAATGAGCAGAAAAGTCCCTGGAATGTTGGATGTGGCCATGTATTTATAGGCAAATTTCTGGGCTGGAATTGTTAATTCATGAGTCGTGACCGACTTAGAATGAACCGTAACCGACTCACATAACACGAGTCAGCAAGCAGTAGTGGGCGACTCAACTGGTTGAGCCCAGGCTTCGTATCAGAGCGTCTTCGGTCCTCTATATATAGCACAAGTCCTAACTCGTCTGCGAGTTAAAAGGTCATTGTCTAAAATGAGGCGGCATTGGATTTCTACTTAGTAGCTTTAAGTCGTGGATGACTCAAGCTAGGTCGTGAGTCGTGGCCTAACCGGTTAGCTTGCTTACCGAGTCGTGTACGAGTCAATGGACCACGATGTAAAATGAAGCGGTATCGAATTCTTTTGCTTAGGTCATGAACGACCTACCATAAGTCGTAGGTCGGTCCTTTGTTGTTTTGGGATTTTAGTCAGTTAGGTCATTTGACACCTTAGGTCGTTGAGTCGTTAGAGAACTTGAGTCGGTCTATCCCATACACCGTTAATCCCTTGAGTCGCTCCACTCCTCTAAGTCGCCTTAAGCTTTAACTCGTTAGCTTGTTGAGTCGGTAGCTTGTTGAGTCGGTTGCTTGTTGTGTCGGTTGCTTGTTGAGTCGGTTGCTTGTTGAGTCGGTTCACCCTTTAAGTCGTGAGGCTTCTTGAGTAGTGGGTCCCTTCTGAACCGTTAAGAACCTTAAGTCGTGAATCGGCCCAGACCTTGACTCGTTGCCTAAACGGAGTTAACACGACCTAACACATGAAGCGGCTTACGGGAAGGGACGACCTAACGAATTAAGAAGTAAGCGACCTAACGACTTAAGAAGTGGACGACCTAACGACTTAAGAAGTGGACGACCTAACGACTTAAGAAGTGGATGACCTAACGACTTAAGAAGTAAGCGACCTAACGACTTAAGAAGTGGACGACCTAATGACTTAAGAAGTGGACGACCTAACGACTTAAGAAGTGGACGACCTAACTGCTTAGAGAAGTAAGCGACCTAACGATTAAGAAGTGGGACGCCCTAACAGATTACAGGAAGCCACGACTCAGCGACCTAAGTACTTCACGAACTAAGGAGATAAAGCGGCAGCGACCTAGTGCTTTCACAACCTACTTTAAGTCGCTCACGACTTAGCACTTGTTGAACCATGCCGCTCTCCGTTCGGTCGCTAGAACCTACTAGCTAGTTCAGATGGCCAGGTGCGAACCAGTTAGGTCGTAACTCATATCCCCTTAGCTCGCTGACGACTGATGACCCATCTTAAGTCATAGCCTTCGACTTACGACTTACCTTAAGTCGCTCACGACTTAAGGCCTGTCCGAAAACCCCTATAAATACAGCATGAGCTACGACATTCGAGGGATCTTTTGGGCTCATTCTGGAAACACCAATACTCTGCCGTTTTCTCAACTCAAACAGCACTTCAAGCACTCCAAACACCAAGGACACTACGACAAACTTCAAGAGAAAATCTACGTCATCTAACATGGATTCGAAAGATTATTCTACATCAAAGTTTGATCTACTAGTCTAAAGTGTGTTGTAATTGAAGAAAGTTGTATAAGTTGTACTTGAGTCAGCAATAAAGAGATTGAAAGTGGACGTAGGCTTGATTATAAGCCGAACCACCTTTAAAACTGTGCCATTTATTGTCTTTTTGATATTTTCCTGCTTATTTCTGATTCCCGTATCAGCGGGTGGTGCTTTCACACTTGCCTTACTTGCACCGGGGTGTTAGCGTATGATTTTTATGTTAACAAAAAGAAATATAAATGTTAATTTTATTCATAATGTAATGATTGCTTTAATAGGAAGGAGTGAAAATCAAAATAAAAGAACATAAATGAATGAGTTTTGTAAAAGAGTAAAAAATATGTTTATTTATTTGAAATGTTTGTTTGCTGAAAGATTGATTGTAGAGATGAGTAACTATTGTTAAGTGGGAAATGTATAATTACTATTTGTATCGAATAATGTAAATATGTTTAAATTACTATTAGATAAGAAAAATTGTTTTACTTCTCATTACATTCATTTAGTCTATTTTGAAACTTAACCAACTGAAATGAATGTAATTGAAAATTTCTAATTAATAGGAGAGAGAATACTAATTGTACATTAATAGGTTTAATTAAAAGCAGCTTATGTTTTGTGAAAATATAAGCAAAGTTTTGATTCAATGAAAAAAAACATTTACAAATAAAATGAAGGTTTCATTTGTGAATGTAGGTTTAATTTCATTAAAATAAAGAATAGAAAGATTGATTTTAATGAAAGAAATATATGTTTATTTGAACTGTGTTTTAGCTTACAGACTGATTACAAGAATAGGAAAATAATCTATTTATTACTCTTGTGTATAAACAATAAATTTATCAATGTGCTGAAATAAACAATTGTTCTATTTTTTTATCCATTTTAGTTGTCTCTTTTAAAATTTAACTTTGTAAGTAACTGCAATTAATGTAATTCAAATGTTTCAATTAAAAGGATAGGAAACGTTGATTGCAATTAATAGATTTAATAAAAGAAACGCACGTTTTGTGTTAAACAAAAAGGGTGTTTTAATGGTAATAAGAGATCATTTTGGGAAAA
Source organism: Allium cepa (assembly GCA_030765085.1). Lineage (NCBI taxonomy): Eukaryota > Viridiplantae > Streptophyta > Magnoliopsida > Asparagales > Amaryllidaceae > Allium > Allium cepa. Next base: position 788,743,553 of record CM060937.1, on the reverse strand, counting down.
AAAAAATCAAATGTTTTCATTTTTAAGGTAAGTATAAAAATTTATTATGCGTAGACAAAAACCTAATTGCGTAGAAATTCGAATATTACTTGAGTTAATGAAGTTAATTTGGTTACATTTCAAAAAAAAATTAAATTTCAAAATCTTTTATTATTATTTGTTTCACGAACGTTTTAAAATAGTTACCTTACTATTAATACTTGATCTGTTTATTTCTCCATCTATTTAATACCTGAGCACTTTTAGGTTGTATTTAGTTTTTGCCACCTCATTTTCACGTATACAAAATTTTACTTTCGTTTGGAAACTTTTCCATTCCTACTGTAACAGCCTGAAGTTTTAAAAAGTATTTTTCACTTTTAATTATAAAACTTTGGTGTTTGTTATATAAAAATCTAATTTTTTTTAAATTGATTAAAACATTTCCCAAATTTTTAATTAAAAGACAGGAGTTCTGAAATTTTAACTTTGGTTAAAGATAACTCTAATTGGAATTTTTAAAATTTTTAATTTCTAAATCTTTTATATAAGAATTATATATGTAAAAGATTTATTGTGAGGATGTTTACTTATATTGGTAATAACATTTATTTCCCTTTTTGTTCTTTTTAAAATGAATTATATATATTAAAATTTAGTAATAAATTTCTTAGAAAATGGTAAATAAATCCGAAGAATGTAAACAAATTCTATTTTTAGTTAAGTAATAACTTTCACAATTTACAGTGTATTAATAAACTGTTGAATTACACGTTTAAAGGGAGTGTTATTTGATGGGATAAATAACATATAAGAAAATGTATAAAATTCAAATCCGTTATTCTCGTTTTATTTTGCACTTAAATTTTGCGTCTATGGTGCGCATTTCAAAAATATATACCTTAACTGAAAATGGTTAAATAAATCTGTAAATGTGCATTTTCGAGTAGGAGGGAAGGTTATCCGTTTCAATTTTTCCTTTAACCGTGACTGGCCACTTACCTTTAAAAAAAATAGATATCCCATTTCTTTTTTTACTGCAACTATTTATTTAGTATAAAATCTTTTATTAAAGTAACGTTCAAATCTTATCTTATTGTCATTTCCTCCAATATCGACGCAAGCTTTAATTACAAAACGCGTTCAAAATTTTGTTTCAAATTTGGTAAAGAAAATCTTTGATTTTTCTAACGTTCATATCCTTAGTTTGTGCGTTCCTTATTTTATCTATCAATGAAACATTCATGCCTTTGGCTTCATGAGGAATCCGATTATTTCTTACGTTTTTTTTATCAACACATTTACTTCTTATTAAATTTTAAAACGAGAGAAAAATGTTGCCAAGATAATTTTCCATTTCCTTCCTAAAATTTTGCACGTACGTGTTCACTAATAAAAGAAATTGCACTTGCTGTTTCCCTCTATCCCACTGATAATAAAATCAACCCTCATTGCAATTATTTATTTCCAAAACTTTCTTCCCTCTAATTGCGCAACTTTGCTGATTTAAATACAAACCCACAATATCAATGCAAACCCTTTTGGAAATACTCGGCCAACATATGCAAAATACACAAAAATATTTGATTTGGATATTGCATGCCGTTTCTCCACCCCAATCGCTGCAAAACTTCTTTCTTTCGGTCACGTATGCATATCCCTGAATTAATCTTTGATTTTTGTTAATTTCTTGCCGTTTCTTTGCATTAAATTACTCAGCCTATTTAATTCTAAAAACTCACACAACCTATTAAATAAAGAAATTGCAACGAAACCAATTATTTCCTTAAACATTTTACCACTTGCAGTTCTTTTACGCAATCAAGTGAAAGAAATTTTCCGTTTCAAAGCAACAAGTTTCATGCCTTTATCAACTGAAATTGCATAGGCTCACACATCAAATTCCTGACCATTCAGAGAAAAAATCTACCTATTCTTTCTCTTAGAATATGGCAAGTTTATCTTTATATTCCAATGCACGTACGCAAATATAAATGTCTATAAAATATATAAAACTTCTTGCCAAAAATGTTCCCTTGAATTGCGAAACTCCTCCGTTATAAATATATAACCCACGCATTTTCCATCTCCTCATCTAAAGTTTGGCTTCATCCTCGTGCGTGAGCAAGCATACTTCAGGTAATGGCCACCCTTTAGCTTATCTTCTTCTATTGCTTCTCCTTTTATTATTTATTCTCTTTATCCCGTTCATGCAAAGCTCAACCTACACCGCCACATAACTTGACTACACCGATTTATCCACCTTTCCTCTATGCCTGTATTCATGTTCATGGAATTATCCAAGACTGCGTGGATAGAATGCTTGACTAGGTTAAGTAAGTTATATTTTGCGTTTATGTCAGCTGATACAGATTCATGGCTTGGATATGGTACTAGGTTTTTCTACTGCTAATTAGCAAGTTTGATTTCTATGTGCTATTGAATAAAATTTGATAGGATTCACTGGCTGGAGTTAGAATGAAGCTGCATGCATCTTTACTTGATATCAGATCAAAATTAGAATATATAGTGATAAATGCTTAGGTAATCTTTTTTGCATACCTACAAGGTGATAGTTTAGTAGCAGTGCATGCATGCATGCATCCATTTTAGATATAGGCTAGGGCCGTACCTTTGTGTAACCAAAAAAAAGGGAGTAAGTAACGTGCATTTTGGACCAAGCCTTGAGAACGTAGTCTTGCTGTGTGGTGGAGTGGTCGAGGAAATTGTGAAAATTATTATCCCTCTATTTAAATCTCGATCCAGCTTTTGTTTTATAAAATTTGTTTGTTCATAGTTCAATTCGAATACTTAGTTGTTTATTTATCTTGTGAAAAGATCGAAACTAGTTTGTCTCGTCTCCCAATAATAGATTCATGCCTCTTGTACGCTGTTCTGTTGTGGTTACCTTAGTTTTGAATAAAGAACATCAGCTTCGGGAAAAGGTGAGAATTCTCACCTGACAAACGTACTTATATATCTGTGAATTAATCACAAGTGTAATTGTAAATATATTTTATTTAATTTTATCTGCCTATGATATAAACTTATGATGTTAAAACCCCATTATTTAATTGACAAATAAACAGTTGTATTATCTATTATTATATTATTACAGTTATACTATTTATTATTATTTACTGTTTAAATCACACTACAAGTTCCCTGTAAAAGATGGAGGTCATTACAGGCTGAAATGATAGGCCTGAACAACATATATATTTCATTTATTTGTTTAGTCATTTTAACTTGGGATTGCGGGTTTAAAATGATAAAACCCGGTTTTTCTTTGAAACTTACGGATTGAAATGATATAGTATCTGTGTCACTTAACCTAGGTTAGAAAATATTATACAGACCCATGGTTATATATATATGTGTGTGTGTGTGTGTGTGTGTGTGTTTTTTTGGTAATACCAAATGTTTAAATAATCCTTTGTTTAAAATTAGATTTAAATGATTTTTTTATGTATAATATTATACTAGCCAAATATGTAAATAATATTAGAAATTAAAGAATGGGTTTAGCTTGGAATTTGGATTTGTAAAACAAGTGGAATTTAAGTTAAGAAATAAATTATGAAATTTGGTATAACTTGAATATAAAGCGGATAAATATAAGTTAAGTTTTCTATGAATTAAATAGTTAGATTTGAAAAATATGGAAATTGAAATTTAACTTGATTTAGAAATTGAAGGCTGTTTTGAAACAAAGGTAAGATGAGAAATAAATTAGGAATTAGTTTATTTTGGATATGGGAATCTAACTTAATTATAATAAAATTTATAGAAAATTTTGCACTAGATTTTATTTAGTAAAGTATAGAGAAGTTAGATATATATTTATAAAAATACGGTATAAAATCATAATTTATCGAGTAATTTAGATGACTATTTAAAAGGTGGAATTTGATTTTATAAATCAAATTGGTTAAATTTTTGTTGAAACCATATTTGAGTTAAAATTTTAAATGAACTAAGGTATAACCTTGGCATGTATATTGGGTTTTATTATAACTTCACCTTTTTAAATATAGCAATTGATTTAAATATAACTATTTACAAAAGTTTATAACCATGGGTAATAATAACGTTGGTTGTTAAAGAGACCGAGATCGGATATGGGTATACTCTCTGTCGATACCGAAAACCACTTTGACAACCGTGTACGCGGTGGAGATTCCAGAATGAAGTAGGATGGTGGTGACGTTTCCTTTGAGGTAAATATGTGGACCCGACTCCCATGAGTTGGCATAAGGTGGCTAAAGCAGGAGCGATTCTCAGATTAATGAGGTAGCACCTCTGATCGGACGCACTTCTTCGTATGCCATTCTATTACTTTTGTGATTGTTTTGGTGCGCACCTATGATTTAGGAGTGTTGTTCGAGGTGGGCGGTAGCTGCGCGCTACGCGTTTCCACCGGTCCGGATGCGTAATCGGTATATCTACCCTGACATTGCCTAGTTGTGCCGTGTCACCTACCATAGCGAGCCTTATACGATTTTGGTTTTGTACCATACCTATGGGGTGCCCTCTAACGACGCCCATTCCAGGGGAGATTACGGTACTTTATAGAATTTGGGAATATATTATGTATTACGGTTAACGCTATTTAAAAGTAAGTTTATTTTACTAATAGACACTATTATAATAGCGAAGTATTACTACATAGTAAATAGTTTAACGGATCCTTAGAGGATGGGCGGTCCCAAGCATCCTTTAAGTTACTTGTTCTATATTACGGTACACTTGATTTAGCTTACACTGTATAAGTATGTATGTCCTGACTCGAGTGTTTGTGTTTATTTCTTGCACTCGAGTCATCCTGAGTTTCAGTTCAGACTTCACCTCCGAAGCTAGGACTTCAGTAGATCATCTCTTTTCAAGCTACAGTCAAGTTTTTGTTAAGTTCTCATTTTAGCCGTTGTAATCAAGACAAATTTAATATTGAGAGTTTCTGTGGAGATTTCAAACTATATTTGGTTTAAGACTATGTACTTTATATTTATTTTGAGACTATTGATAGTGCCTTCATGAACCACTAAGTTATTTTTAGATTCCGCTGTGAGTATTCTGATTTCTGTGTCTGTGATTATGTGATTATTTATTTACCGTATATTTTGAGATTTTCCAAATTTTACTTACAACGTGGTATTTTGAACAATTCAAGTCCGACATGTGCGGATGCGAATGGTTAAAATACTAGGTCGTTACATCTGATATCAGATCATTGGCTCTAGGAAAAACTTAGAATGTATGGTAAATTTGATTTATAGAATCACTTTCATTCGAGCTTGAATCTCTTCCTTTTCGAATTTTGGAACGTTCCCTGCGGTTCCAAAGTTCATTCGTGTCCCTCACTATTCATTTTCTTTCGATTCTGGAGTATCCCATAACTCCACTTCGGATGATCTTTATAGTGAATTGTCGGTCTCGCCAATATTCTAATAAAGGGGTGAAACTCCTTTACAACTAGCATTGATTCACCAGAGATTTATATTTATCCTTGGTTTAGATGCTAGTATCTTTGGTTATTCAGAACTCTATCTCCTCCGATCGAATGTAGATTTACCCCAGAAAATCCACATCGATCATACTCTTTAAGTCACGGTTGACCAGGTTAAGGTTGCCGCGATTTATATTAACTTATCCAGTTCATTCTTCTGTTATTTAATCATCGGATCTTCTGATTCCAAGTTATATTTAAATCAAAATTCTCTTTGATTTGAGTCCATCAAATTTGAATCTTTATCCTTGTTTTGAAAAATTTATTCTTATATTTGGAAAAAAATCTAATAATATATATAAGTATAAATTTTCAGAATTTTATAATTAATTTAACTAGTTGTCAAGAGATAATAGTCTTTATTTATGGTTTTGTAAACCATGGGTTTTGTCTTATATGAATAATTGAATGTAAATAATGGTTATAAATTAATTTGGAAACATAAATGAATTTAAAACAAGAACTTGAGAATTCAATTTCCGACGGTTTCAAACCTTGTGTTTTAATTTTAAAAGGATATATTATTTAAATTATTTTCGAATAGAAATTTGTTTCCAAAGAATTTTAAAGGTTTAAAAATCAGTGCCCTTCTCTTTGTCGCTGGGAAATAATTTCGGTGATTACTGTAACATCATCAACATTCATTTTCGAGTTTCGAAGAGAAAAGACCATTTTGTAGCTGGCTACAGTGTTACCTTGAGAATTAAATTGATTTGAATCTCTAAATATGACCTGATTTATAATATATATAGATATATGATTTAAATATGATTTGATATAATATGTACATAAATTTATTTATCTCTAAATGGCTTGAAGGGAATTAGAAATTTAATTCTTAAGTTTTATCTTGAAGACTAAAAAAAGAGGGAAAATCAAATTTTCTAATAAATGATTCTAACTTGAGATAATCGAATTTGAAAGTTTATTGGTATAATACTCGATTACTTTTCAATATAACATACCTTGATTTTCAGAAGTTAATAATGTAATTGGATAATATACAATATAAAAAGAATTTGTAAATAAAATTTGCATGGTTATAATAAATGTTATACACTTAAATTCTAGTTATAAAAATATTAACATAGGTAAATAGAATACCAAGAGGTAATGGAATAATTTACAATATTAAATGATGTTAAAGGAACTAAGAATAAATTTAAGCAGTTGTAATAAGTGTAAACATATTTAAAATAGATGGTAAAAATATTTTAAGAGAAATAAATTTAATTATAATTAGGAATAAAGAAGAAATTAATTTATTGAACACATTTTGAGTATAACAAATGATTTTCAAATTTATGATTTTAGAAATTTTTATTTTAAGACAATTGGAAGATTAAGTAATGAAATATGAAATAGTAAAATTTAACTTAAGTAAAATTTAATAGATGAAATCAATTATTAATTTAAAATTGAACTTGTATGGTTAAGATTAGTGATTCTATTTTGAGTTTCAATTTAGTTTTCTTTCAGGTTGTTTCAATTCCACTACGTTCTTCCTTTTCGAGGACGAAAAGTTCTGAGTGGGGGAGAGTGTAACAGCCCGAAGTTTTAACAAGTATTTTTCACTTTTAATTATAAAACTTTGGGGTTTATTATATAAAAATCTAAATTTTTCTAAATTGATTAAAACATATCCCAAAATTTTAGTTAAAAGACAAGAGTTCTGAAATTTTAACTTTGGTTAAAGATAACTCTAATTGGAATTTTAAAAATTTTTAAATTCTAAATCTTTTATATAAGAATTATATATGTAAAAGATTTATTGTGAGGATGTTTACTTATATTGGTAATAACATTTATTTCCCTTTTTGTTCTTTTTAAAATGAATTATATGTATGAAAATTTAGTAATAAATTTCTTAGAAAATGGTAAATAAATCCGAAGAATGTAAACAAATTCTATTTTTAGTTAAGCAATAACTTTCACAATTTACAGTGTATTAATAAACTGTTGAATTACGCGTTTAAAGGGCTCGTTATTTGATGGGATAAATAACGTATAAGAAAATGTATAAAATTCAAATCCGTTATTTTCGTTTTATTTTGGACTAAAATTTTGCGTCTATGGTGCGCATTTCAAAAATATATACCTTAACCGAAAATGGTTAAATAAATCAGTAAACGTGGATTTTTGAATAGGAGGGAAGCATATCCGTTTGAATTTTTTCTTTAACCGTGACTGGCCATTTACCTTTAAAAAAAAAAGATATCCCATTTCTCTTTTTACTGCAACTATTTATTTAGTATAAAATCTTTTATTAAAGTAACGTTCAAATCTTATCTTATTGTCGTTTCCTCCAATATCAACGCAAGCTTTAATTACAAAACTCGTTCAAAATTTTGTTTCAAATTTGGTAAAGAAAATCTTTGATTTTTCTAACGTTCGTATCCTTAATTTGTGCGTTCCTTATTTTGTCTATCAATAAAACTTTCATCATTTAAACTAAATCATCAGTGCAAGTTTACTGTCACGTATGCAGTGTGTGTGTGTGTGTATATATATATATATATATATTTATTTTTGGCTATCAGCTTGCCTCCTTTATCTTCATTTTTGTAAGACTGCAAAGTAAGTCTATTCCTATAATAATAAAATATGTCAAACTTCATTTTCTATGTACTTACTCTAGTAATAGAACCAAATTTCAGTTAAATTTGCTTTATATTTGCAACTAAATGTAATTTAACATACATGGCAGAAAATGATAAAACAATGCAATAACTTTAGGCGTCACTTGCATAGACTGCTAATTTATTGCAGGAAAAAAATGTATACCGTGTATTACATATCTATTATATATACATTAATTTACTAGATGAACCTTTTCTATTCATACCTTTGGCTTCATGTGGAATCTGTTTATTTCTTACGTTTTTTTTGTCAACACATTTACTTCTTGTTAAATTTTAAAACGAGAGAAAAATGTTGCCAAGATATTTTGCCATTTCCTTCCTAAAATTTTGCACATACGTGTTCACTAATAAACAAATTTCCCTTGCCGTTTCACTCCATCCCACTGACAATAAAATCAACCCTCATTGCAATTATTTATTTCCGAATCTTTCTTCTCTCTAATTGCGCAACTTTGCGGATTTAAATAAAAACCCACAATATCAATGCAATCCCTTTTGGAAATACTCGGTCAACATATGCAAAATACCCAAAAATATTTGATTTGGACATTGCATGCCGTTTCTCCACCCCAATCACTGCAAACTTCTTTCTTTCGGTCACGTATGCATATCAATTAATCTTTGATTTTTATTAATTTCTTGCTGTTTCTTTGCATAAATCACTCAGCCTATTTAATTCTAAAAACTCACGCAACCTATTAGATAAAGAAATTGCAACGAAACCAATTATTTCCTTAAACATTTTATCATTTGCAGTTCTTTTACGCAATCAAGTGGAAGAAATTTTCCGTTTCAAAGCAATAAGTTTCTTGCCTTTATCAACTGAAATTGCATAGGCTCACATATCAAATTCCTGACCATTCAGAGAAAAAATCTACCTATTCTTTCTCCTAGAATATTACAAGTTTATCTTTATATTCCAATGCCCGTACGCAAATATAAATGTCTATAAAATATATAAAACTTCTTGCCAAAATTTTTCCCTTGAATTGCGAAACTCATCTGTTATAAATATATAACCCACGCATTTTCCCACTCCTCATCAAAAGACTTGCTTCAGCCTCGTGCATGAGCAAGCATACTTCAGGTAATGGCCACCTTTTAGCTTATCTTCTTATATTGTTTCTCCTTTTATTATTTATTCTCCTTTTCCCATTCACGCGAAGCTCGACCTACACCGCCCACATAACTTGACTACACCTTTTTATCCACCTTTCCTCTATGCCTATATTCATGTTCACGGAATTATCTAAGACTGCGTGGAGAGAATGCTTGACTAGTTTAGGTAAGTTATATTTTGTGTTTATGTCAGCTGATACAGATTAATGGTTTGGATATGGTACTAGGTTTTGCTACTGCTAATTAGCAAGTTTGATTTCTATGTGCTATTGAATAAAATTTGATAGGATTCACTAGCTAGAGTTAGAATGAAGTTGCATGCATCTTTACTGGATTTCAGATCAAAATTAGAATATATAGTGATAAATGCTTGGTTGACTTTTTTGCATACCTACAAGGTGATAGCTTAGTAGCAGTGCATGCGTGCATGCATCCATTTTGGATATAGGCTAGGGCCGTACGTTTGTGTAACCAAAAAAAAGGAGCAAGTAACGTGCATTTTGGACCAAGCCTTGAGAACGTAGTCTCGCTGTGTAGTGGAACGGTCGAGGAAATTGTGAAAATTATTATCCCTCTATTTAAATCTCGATCCAGTTTTTGTTTTATAAAATTTGTTTGTTTATAGTTCAATTCGAATACTTAGTTATTTATTTATCGTGTGAAAATATCGAAACCAGCTTGGCTCGTCTCCCAATAATTGATAGCCTCTTGTATGCTGTTCTGTTGTGGTTACCGTTGTTTTGAATCAAAAACTTCAGCTTCTGGAAAAAGGTGAGTATTCTCACCTGACAAATGTACTTATATATCTGTAAATTAATCACAAGTGTAATTGTAAATTTATTTTATTTAATTTTATCTGCCTGTGATATGAACTTATGATGTTAAAACCCCATTATTTAATTGACACTTGATCAGTTGTATTATCTATTGTTATATTATTGCGGTTATACTATTTATTATTATTTACTATTTAAATCACACTGCAAGTTCCCTGTGAAAGATAGAGATCATTACAGGCTGAAATGATAGGCATGAACAACATATATATTTCATTTATTTATTTAGTCATTTTAACTTGATATTGCGGGTTTGAAATGATAAAACCCGGTTTTTCTTCGAAACTTACGGATTGAAATGATATAGTATCCGTATCACTTAACCTAGGTTAGAAAATATTATACTGACCCGTGGTTACACATACATACATATATATATGTATGTATGTATGTATGTATGTATTTTTAGAAATATCAAATGTTTAAATAATCCTTTGTTTAAAATTGGATTTAAATGATTTTTTTTATGTATAATATTATACTAGTCAAATATCTAAATAATATTAGAAATTAAAGAATGGGTTTAGCTTGGAATTTGGATTTGTATGGTATTTAAGTTAAAAAATAAATTATGAAATTTGGCATAACTTGAATATAAAGCGGATAAATATAAGTTAAGTTTTCTATGAATTAAATAGTTAGATTTGAAAAATATGGAAATTGAAATTTAACTTGATTTAGAAACTGAATGCCGTTTTGAAACAAAGGTAAGATGAGAAATAAATTGGGAGTTAATTTATTCTGGATATGGGAATCTAATTTAGTTATAATAAAATTTATAGAAAATTTTGCGCTTGATTTTATTTCGTAAAGTATAGAGAAGGTAGATATATTTTTATGAAAATACAGCATAAAAATCATAATTTATCAAGTAATTTAGATGACTATTTAAAAGGTGGAATATGATTTTATAAATCAAATTGGTTAAATTTTTGTTGAAACCATATTTGAGTTAAAATTTTAAATGAACTAAGGTATAACATTGGGATGTATATTGGGTTTTATTATAACTTAACCTTTTTAAATATAGCAATTTATTTAAATATAACTATTTTTAAAAGTTTATAACCACATGTAATAATAACGTTGGTTGTTAAAGAGACCGAGATCGGATATGGGCATACTCTCTGTCGATACCGAAAACCACTTTGACAACCGTGTACACGGTGGAGATTCCAGAATGATGTAGGATGGTCGTGACATTTCCTTTGAGGTAAATACGTGGACCCGACTACCGTGAGTTGGCATAAGGTGGCTAAAACAGGAGCGATTCTCGGATTAATGAGGGAGCATCTCTAATCGGACGCACTTCTTCGTACGCCATTCTATTACTTTTGTGATTGTTTTGGTGCGTACCTTTGATTTAGGAGTGTTGTTCGAGGTGGGCGGTAGCTGCGCGCTACGCGTTTCCACCGGTCCGGATGCGTAATTGGTATATCTACCCTGGCATTGCCTAGTTGTGTCGTGTCACCTACCATAGCGTGCCTTATACGATTTTGGTTTTGTACCATACCTATGGAGTGCCCTCTGACGACGCCCATTCCAGGGAGATTATGGTACTGTATGGACTATGGGAATATATTATGTGTTAAGGTGGAAAATGTAAAGCCTTCACGCTATTTAAAAGTAAGTTTATTTTACTAATAGACACTATTATAATAGTGAAGTATTGCTACATAGTAAACAGTTTAACGGATCCTTAGAGGATGGGCGGTCCCAAGCATCCTTTAAGTTACTTGTTCTATATTACAATACACTTGAATTAGCTTACACTGTATAAGTATGTATGTCCTAACTCGAGTGTTTGAGTTTATTTCTTACGCTCGGGTCAGCTTGAGTTTCAGTTCAGACTTCACCTCCGAAGCTATGACTTCAGGAGATCATCTCTTTTCAAGCTACAGTCAAGTTTTTGTTCAGTTCTCATTTTAGCCGTTGTAATCACGACAAATTAAATATTGAGAGTTTCTATGGAGATTTCAAACTATATTTGGTTTATGACTATGTGCTTTATAATTATTTTGAGACTATTGATAGTGGCTTCATGAACCACTAAGTTATTTTTAGATTCCGCTGTGAGTATTCTGATTTCCGTGTCTGTGATTCTGTGATTATTTATTTACTGTATATTTTGACATGTGCGGATGCAAATTATTGAAAATACTGGGTCGTTACACCTACGTACATTTCCTTATGTATTATTAATACCTGAAGCTTTAATAATAAAACGTGACATTTATTTTTGTCCCTCCACATTCATTTCGTAATTATAAATAACCTACATCTTATTTCTTCTTTCTCCTAACACCTCATATTCAAAAGCTCTTATTCTTGCAAATCCAAAAGCATTCTTTTATAAAAATGATTTTTTTCATTTTCGTACACTTCCTGTCCTCATCTTAGTTGTTCTTCATTCTTTTCCTGAAGCCTCATCTTGAGAAAACGTAAGTATTAAAATTTGTTTATTTATATATATTTTAAACGCGCAATAATTTTATTTTAACAATATTTCTTGTAACATAAATATCTTTTGCATATAAACTTTGATTCACGCGCGATTTCTTCTATTGGATTCAAATTTATATTCCGGACAACGTGAAATTGATTTAGTTGAATTTGGAGATTGTTGAGTTTTGCGCTTCTGTTTGAATTTTTATGGGCTAAAATAAAAGATGATTGTTTTAACCCACTCACAACTTCTAAAATTCCTTATGTTTGTTAAATTTATTTATGTTGTGATTATGGATTTATTTATGACTGTTTGTATATTTTAATCATCATATCAGTTAATTGCATTTATTTAAATTAAATCATTATTTAATTTATTACGGAATATAACTGCCAGTTAATTACCTGTTTATATTATCAGTTATATATTGATATTGATTGATTATTTTGTATGATAATTGTGATGGATGTATGATTTTATGATGGGCGAATGGATGTTTTATTTATATCATCATAAACTGCAAGTTGTTATGCATTTTATTCCATTCGGGATTGCGGTTTGAAATGATATACAACCGCTTTTTTATTTTAAATTACAGATTGAAATGATAAATAACTGTATCACTTGACCATAGTATAGAAAATATATACAGACACCGTGTTCTATATATATAAAAAAAAAATTTAAAGGATTTACTATGGTTTGGAAAGAAATATGCGGTTTGATAAATATTAAATTTTGATATTATAAAAATATTATTTTATATATATATATATATATATATATATGTTAAATTCTTGAATTTAAGCTATGTATAAATTGGTTTAATAAAAATAAGTTGAATAATGGAGTTTGATGGTTTTACATTATATGGTTAAGTACCTATTTAAGATATTGTATATATAGAGTTTTTGAAATAACTTAAATGAAATTTAAGTTAGAAGGTAAATATGAAATTGGTTTAAATTGAATTATTTAAGAATTGTACTTGGATAAACCTGATATGAAACTTTAATAAAAATAGAGTTTTTAAAGGGTATGATTCTTATAAACTTGATTTGGTTTAAAATGTTTTAAAGTCGAGATAAATGAATATATCAAGTAAAATAAATTAAAAGAATATCCAGTTGTTTGAGGTTAAAAGTTTTACTTAAATTATATTGGATTTATTAAGTAAACATTTCAAATCTAAATAATAGTGATTGAATTTGATATATATGGAATTATCAAAGAATTGATCTTGAAATTGTGGAATATTTAAAGCATTGAAATATATGGAAATTAAAATGGTTTATTTGGAGGTTCAAATCGGTATTTGGAATTGATTGGTAAAATTAAAGAAGCTATTTTATTACATAAAGAAATTTAATTTTTGAACCATTGAAGTATATTAGGTTATGTTTTCAAAGCTAAAGATTTCAATGTATATAGAGTTGAAAGTGCTATGATTTGGAAAAAGATATATTTGAAATAAAAATGATAACATATTGATTTGGGTTTTAAAAGAGAAATGATATCGTATTTATATGGTTTGGAAATGGATATTATATTCTGTTTTTTTTTTTAAAAAGTATAAACTATTTTGAAAAGACCGCGGTGTTATAATAACGTTTGGTTGTTAAAGAGACCTAGATCGGAAGTTGTCATACTCTATGCAAACTCCGAAAACCACTTTAACAACCGTGTACGCGGTGGAGGTTCCAGAATGAAGTAGGATGGTGGCGGTATTTCCTTTGAGGTAAATACGTGGACCCGACTCCCGTGAGTTGGCATAAGGTGGCTAAAACAGGAGCGATTCTCGGGCCAATGAGGCAACACCTTTGATCACACATCCCTTAGATATTATACTTTGACTTTTGGATTGATTCAGTGGCCACTTTTGATTTTTTTTATTTAGGGGTGTGGCTCGAGGTGGGCGGTAGCTGCGCGCTACGCGTTACCACCAGTCTGGATGCGTAATTGGTACATCTACCCTGGCTTTGCCTAGTTGTGCCGTGTCACCTACCCTAGCGCGCCTTGTACGAGTTTCTATTTGTGTCGTACCTATAGAGTATCCTCTAGTAGCCTCCCGATCAGGAGGTATTACGATAGTGTATAGACTATTGGCATTATTACGTGTTAAGGTGGAAAATGTAATGCCTTAATGCTATTCAAAAGTAAGTTTATTTTATTAATAGACACTATTATAATAGCGAAATATTACTACATAGTAAATAGTTTAACGGATCCTTAGGAGATGTGAATCCCGAGCATCTATTATGTTACCGCACTCATATTTATTTTTGTTGATTTAACTCACATATGATATTTTAATTCTGACCCGAGTGTTTTGCCTTTTCAATTAGCTCGGGTCTGCATGAGCATTTCAGGATTTGAAGACCTTACTTCTGGAGGACGAGGACGAAGATTTTATTACCATTATATATTATATTAGTCCACATTCAAATTATTCCGCTGCATTGTTATTATTATTTGGTATGTGTAACTCATATATATATATATATATATATATATATATATATATATATTATAAGTAATCAAAATTTTTCGTAAAACAGCTTCATGAACTGTTTATTTGATTATTATATTTCATCGTTCTGCTGCAAGATTCTATTTTGTTTTTTTTCTTTCTCTGTTTTTCTTATTTACGGCATAACAACTCGCCGTTCCGTATGGTTTGAGTCTGACGTGTGTGGTTTATCGTCGATTTAAACCGTACGAAAAGGCGGGCGTTACATCTGGTATCAGAGCTTTGGTTTAGTGAAACCTTAGCTTTGTTCCTTATCAATTGGGTAGATATACCCTATGGGAGTCGTTGAGTGTATATACGAGAGAGCGTATTTGTTAGTGTTATATAAAGGTTTTAATATTGTGTTAATTTGTTCTGTTTTGTAATTATAAATTCTGCTTGGTGCATGGGACGCTATGACATCAATAAGGATTTCTAAACACTTAATAGGACAGACCGACATAATATTTGTTTTAATATAGATGAATGAAATAATTTTGCCTATAATAGTTTCTATATATAAAAAAATAAATTTTTATAAATAAAGGTATATTTGGTTTTGTTATATTGGTTGTTAGGTAATGAAATTCATAAACAAATAATAGTTGAAATAAGATTAAAAATAAAATAGATCAAATTGGAAATTAGAACTTAAGTTCCGGGGTTTGAAACTTTCTTTCGAATGATTTTGGAATATAATGATAATATTTTATAAGTATTTTCTGATATGAATACTTCAATATAATTTGAAAGATCTGTTTTAAAAGAGCTTTGGAAAGAAATAAGTTGTACCCCCCTCTCGATCGCTGGAAAATAATTTCCGTGATGGCGGCCGCTTCATCGACATTCATTTTCGAGTTTCGAAGTGGGAAGGCTACTGTAGTAGTTTTACTACGGATTTATTTTTATAACCAAATATAAATTTCCGATTGTTTAAGTATAATGAGATATAAAAGTTTTAAGTATAAACCATTATCTATTATCTTTAAAATGATTAGAAATTTTGCCCGGTACTTAGTTCTTTCCATTAATAAATAGTCCAATTAGCGTAGTGAAATGGAATTTAAATTAATAATTAGAACCTTTAACTAAAATAAGAAATTTAATGCTAAGTTATGAATGAAATTTAAAGTGATTTGAAATGTGTAGCCTATAAGACAAAGGATATTATTATTGAGCATTAAATTAATTAAAGGAAATAGAATAAACTTGTATAACTTTCAATTACATCCCTAAATATATATATATATATATATATGTATGTATGTATGTATGTATATGTATATATGTGTGTGTGTGTGTGTATAACTTACCCAACAATAAAAGTTATGATGTTTAATAAGAATTTGTAATAGAATATTATACAAGCAAAAATTTGAAATAATGGAAGTATTCAATAAAATTCTTTAATAAATAAGAGTTTGATGTTATAATTGTTATAAACTTAAGTCATAATGGAAATCTTACTATAATAAAATATGACAGAAGGTAAATGTTGTAAGTAAGTAATTACAGACTTAGGTAAATGAATTAATATGCAAAGGAATTGAATTAAAAATGAATACTATTATAAAAAAATGAATAAAAATGAATATTTATAAGTAATAGATGGAAGTAAATGAAAAAAGCATTGAAAAGAATAAGAGTAAAAGTTGCAAAAAGTAAATAAAAATAAAAGAATAAACCATTATATGAAAATAAAAAGAAATCAAAACAACCTATAGTAGAAAATGAAATTAATAAGGATGAACTTAATTTATTGTTTGGATTCGTTGTTTGAATTGGTTTATGGTTGTTTGGGCAAGGATACTTTAAAGTTGTTTGGGTGATTGAATAATCTATTTAATTTCATCTAAGACTGTTGAGTAATTGATGCAGTTAGTAGTTTATTTTTCAATCTGTACAATTTGAAGTTTTGAACCCAAACAACTATTTGTTTTGTTTGAATCAATGATTGAATTGTGTTGATTCTGTATGAAGGTTGTATGCTGTTTGTTGCAATTGGTTGTTGAATTGATTGTTTGTTTGTGGTTGAACAACTTAAATATTTCATTTTATATAATTATTAACTCTTTTGCATTATATAAGTGAAATACAGGTTATGGAAGCAATTGCTACTTCTTTTGGTTTCATAATTAAGCATAATTGCCAGATAAATAGGTATGTTTCTTGGATTACAGTTTTATAGCGCTATTATATTGTTTTCCCGTGTGAGGATATAATATTTTGGAAAGTATATGTGAGACGACCCGACTTTCTCACCACAGAAAATCGTATCGTCTTTAAGAAAGAAAGGGATAGAAAAGAGAATAAAAAGAAGAGAAGAATGAAACAACATCAGAATCTAAATAGCGGAACGAATAAATTATATTAATCACATAATATATTACATAGTATCATATACATCAGAGATACATATCTAAACAACACATACTAGACAGTTATAAACACCTGTCTAGTTATACAACTCAATTCAGTACAAGAAACAACTCAGAGAAAACTACACAGTGGAAAACTATATATATCTCCATGCAGAAGCCTCCTGCTCCATTGCTCCTCCACAATTCGTCAAAGCTAACCTGAATCCTAACCTGAATTCCCTTGACTACTCATAAAAATTTGAATACCCAAGAGTTTATGAAAAACAAAAGATAAACTCCGGGTCAGATATGGGACTGGTGTGAATAACTGGTTAAAGTTGCTTAACTTTCAAAAACCTTTTGAAAAGAAAGGTATCACGTAAGAATTCCCACACATAAACATGAAAAAGTTTTTACCTTACGCTAACCAAAACATTCGATAGGAAACCCGATGATATTATAATAGTGTCTAGGGTTTTCAAATAAATAAGAAATAGCCGAAATTGTTACATTTATTAAACTCCAGCTACTAGCCACAAAAGTGGGTAATACAATCAAAACCGTTGGCACTTATTGGATTTTGGATTCCATACAATGGCAGGGCTACTGGGGTACCGCCTATCACAGTACGTGGCCTAGATCAACGTACCGAGGAGTATGCCCGCTCCCTTGCAACACAAAGCCGGAACGATTCCTTACTGAGCAGCTCCGAACAAGACAACCCCGTGGTTGTAGCTAGCAACCACTCACACAGCCGAATATAAAGGGACTTCTAGACAGGGGTAAATCTTGCTCTCCAGTGGGTGCGACCCACGAAGCCTTGCTGCACCTTCCCTGTTTTAGTTATTCCCGGTTGATGAGTCTTGAGGCTACGATTACCTTTAATGGAGATATCACTTAGAATGCTCATTGTCCACCTGACGATGTTCTGAAAGCATTCAATCCATACAAGTTCGTTTCGAGTTCGAAAGAAATCGAAGGCATTATCTCGTTACACTCATTTTGGAATCACCCTCAGAGTTAATGACAATAACCCTTGCACTCTGAACCATTATCTCGAATCTATAAGAATTATTCCATCAAACTCATTACGGAATCACCCACAGAGTTATACTGACTCATAGTCCTTACACCTCGAGTCTTCACAAAGCTCCACTTTGATACACGACCTAACGTTATTTGGAATCGATGTGGTTTTCAGATATCCAAATATGAAAACCTGATCCCGGTCTCATCGAAATCCAATGTGTGTCTTATAGGTCCAAGTTGTTTAAAACTTTTAAAACAATTCAATTACAGTATCTATATTCACACAGATAGATAACTCATAAATCACAATTGATAATCAACATTATCAAATAAAAGGTAATCCACATTACCAATATCAAATAGATATTCCATACATCAACATCCCATTTGATAATCTAAGTTATCATCACAATGCAAACGAAACATTCATATCACACAACATTTCTTATCTCGTTACTGAGATCACAAAGCATCCAAGACAATCAATGACACCCATTCATCCATAAGCAATGATTTATTCATCACCATATAATTAATTTTAAATGAATTAAATTAACTATCTCTATCTCTAGTTAATTTAAAATGAATTAGATTAATTACTTTACCAATATAAACCTTGCTTACTCAATCATTTAATTGATTACAATACATTAATCATTCATTATTAATCACCTTATTAATCACCCATGATTAATTACCCTTAATTACATTCATGTAATCATCCTTAATTAATTTCACAAAATTAATTATTCACAACCAAACAGTAATTAACCTTTAATTACTTTAATTAGTTAACTAACTATAATTAATTGACCTAATCCTTATTAATTACATTAATTAATTTCCTTTAATTACCTATTAATGATCAATTAATCATAATTAATTAACTTTAATTACATCATTAATTATAATAATTAGTGATCCTCTTTTATTAATTACCTTAAGTAATTAATTTATAATTATTAATCCTCACAGATTAATTACATTTAGTAATTAACTAACTTAATTACTATCTTAAACAAATTAATTATCCTTAATAAATTTCTTAATTAATCCCTTGATTAATTATTAAGTAATTTAAATCCAAATCACTTTATTCTTAACATCTTCATTTAATTACATTCTGTAATTATTAATCAATTACTTACTAAGTAATTTCCAAATCAATAATCACAAAAAGTAATTATTTATAAAACCCAAGTGTTTAAAATTAATTAAACTAAATTAATTAAAATAAAAAATCACATTAAATTAAATTAATTGCATTAAGTAATTAATTTTCCTAAAAGCTTCGTTTTAACGGCCTGCAGTATTAAATCGACACTTTAGCAATACAATTGACGCATTTTATATATCGAAATAAAACAAGCAGTTTATAATAGTAAAAACACAAGATTTATAGTGGTTCGGCCAAGAACTGGGCCTACATCCACTTTATAGTTCTTATTATTCACTTGCACTGGCTTTACAATGGCTTTCAATACAAGAATCATACATTCATCATTCTTTTTCAATATTTCATTAAAGCCTTTAGGTAAAATATGGGCGCAAATGATTGTTGTTCCAAGATCTTGGAATTGGATCTCCTTCGACAGTGACTAGTTTGAAAGTGCCATCAAGAAGCTTTTTGCCTATGACATATGGCCCTTCCCAATTTGGCGCAAACACTCCTGTTGTTGTCATGACCCTTTTAAGGACTAGATCTCCAATCTCAAAGCTGCGTTGGCGAACTTTGGAATTGAAGTGCCTGGCAATTCTTTGCTGATGGGCTGCAATTCTAAGCTGAGCCTCTTCCCTTCTTTCATCAAGAAAGTCAAGTGCTTCAAGTTGCAACTCTTCGTTTTTTGCTTGTTTGAAATGAATTCTTCTATGTGAAGGGACTTCTATTTCTACCGGAATCATTGCCTCTGATCCATATGCCAATGAAAATGGAGTGTGCCCCGTCGCAGTTTTATGTGTAGTTCTATATGCCCATAGTGCTAGTGGAAGCTGACCAACCCAACGACCTTTCGCTTTTTCCAGCTGTTTTTTGATGGTTTATTTGATAATTTTGTTTACTGCTTCCACTTGCTCGTTTTCCTGTGGATGAGCTACTACTGAGAAGCTTTTCTGGATCTTGAATTTCTTGCAAAAATCTTGGAACTCTTCACTTTCGAATTGGGTTCCATTGTGTGTGATTATCTTTTGAGGCACACCATACCTGCAAATGATATTCTTAGTTACAAAGTTTATCATCTTCTTAGAGGTAATAGTAGCTAATGGTTCAGATTAAGCCCATTTAGTAAAATAATCAACAGCAACGATAGCATATCTGATTCCGAATTTGGCAGTTGGCAAAGGCCCGATGAGATCTATTCCCTAAATAGCAAATGGCCACGGACTAACCATCTATGTTATCTCAATGGAAGGTGCTCTTGGGATTTTTGCAAATCTCTGGCATCGATCACATTTTCGGGCGTAACTTGCAGCATCACGATTAATGTCTGGCCAGAAATACCCATAACGGAGAATTTTCTTTGCTAAAGTTTAGCCACCTGAATGATCTCTACATTCTCCTTATTGTACTTCAGTTAGAATTGTCTCAGCCTCTTCCTTGGTCACACATCGGAGTAATGGCACTAAGAATCCCCGCCTATACAATCGGCCGTCTAGAATTATGTATCTGGAGGCTTTTCGTAACAACTTATGTCGTTCTTTTGAGTTTTCTGGTAGAGAACCGTTGAGAAGATATTCCATTATCGGAGTCATCCATGATTCTTGCTCCTGTGATATAGTGGTGATCCAGTTAACATCCATCTCATCAATGCTTGGAGCTGACAGGACTTCCATAGGAACTAATCCCAGCAATTGAGCTTCACCATTGCTTGCATACTTCGCGAGGGAATCTGCCTTCATGTTTTCTTCCCGAGGTATATGATTTATTGTATAATGGTCAAGGTCATCGAGAAGCTCCCAGGCTCTTGACAAGTAAGCGGGCGGATTTCCTCCTTTAGTTTGAAACTCGTTCTTGACTTGACATACAATAAGCTGTGAATCACTGAAAATCTGCAACACTTTGACATTCAATTCTTTAGCAATTCTCAGACCGGCAATAAGAGCGTCATACTCTGCTTCATTATTTGTCGAAGGGAATTCCAATCTTAAAGCATAGCACAATGACCGCCCTTCAGGGGTTTCAAGCACAACCCTAGCCCCCGAACAGTAATCATTTCTTGCGCCACCAACATACATTTTCCATTGCATTGGGGGATTATCAGTCACTATTTCCTCACTATCACCTTTGTCTGTACATTCTGCAATGAAATCTGCCAAAGTTTGCCCGTTGATTGCTCTTTGGGGATGATAAGTGGTGTCATATTGGCTGAGTTCGATATTCCACTTCAAAAGGCGACCCGAAGTCTCAGGGCGAAACAGAACTTGCTTCAGAGGCTGATGAGTGAGGACTCTGATTGGATGAGCTTGAAAATAGGGCCTCAATTTTCTTGATGCAATCAGCAGACAACAGGCGAGCTTTTCCAACTTCAAATAATTCATCTCTGCCCTAGTGAATCTTTTGCTGATATAATAGACCGGGTGGTGAATCTTTGCGTCTTCCCGTACTAAGGCAGCACTGAGAGCATGAGACGAGATTGCCAAATATACAAAGAGATCTTCGCCATTGTCCGGCTTTGAAAGTATTGGAGGCGTTTCCATATGACGGATCAACTCATCGAAAGCTTTTTGGCATTCAGGAGTCCAATCAAAATCCTTCCTTCCTTTCTTCAGTGCATCAAAGAACGAAATGCATTTATCAGTAGCTTTGGAAATGAATCGACTCAGAGCAGCGACTTTCCCATTGAGACTCTGTAGTTCCTTCTTTGTCCTAGGGGCTTTGACTTCTCTTAAGGCAGAAATTTTGGAAGGATTAGCTTAAATGCCCCTAGCACTCACAATGAAATCCAATAACTTTCCGGACTCCACCCCAAACGAACATTTCAAAGGATTAAGCTTCATTCCGTACTTCCGGAGGATTGCAAACATCTGCGCCAAGTGATCCATATGGTCTACTACTTTCATTGATTTCACCAACATATCGTCAACATAAACTTCCATAGTTTTGCCAATCTGCGGTTTAAACATAGCATTGACGAGTCTTTGGTAAGTTGCCCCTGCATTCTTAAGTCCGAAGGGCATGACTTTGTAGCAGTAGAGACCAACATCGGTGATGAAGCTTGTGTCCTCCTGATCCGGCTCATGCATCATAATCTAGTTGTATCCGGAGTAAGCATCCATGAAAGATAACAATTCGTGTCCCGCTGTTCCATCTACCAACTGATCTATTCTGGGTAATGGGAAGTAGTCTTTGGGGCAGGCTTTGTTTAAATCTGAGAAGTCAATGCAAACTCTCCATTTCCCATTAGCTTTCTTCAACATCATCAACATTATCAGCAAAGTTTGGTTCGTTATTCACCCGTTGACGGTTGTCCCCAAGCAAAGCGTTCAACCTTTCCAACATCAGATTGTTTTGGGCTTCCATCTGCCGATGTAGTCCAAAAACCGCAGTATCCAATTCTGCTCGCGTTACTCCAACAGTTGGAGTTGTTTGACTTAAAGGAGGAGAAGTGGCAGTAGTCTCGCGAACATCGTCGGATCTAACAGACTTGCGCTTTCTTCCAGGAGCCATTATTTCCGATAAACTTCTTGTTTTTAAAGAAATCCTTTCCACAAATTTCTGTGAAGCTATGATGACAGTACCCTGAGTTGGGTTCTCAGTGAAAGCACCAAAAATGTTAACGTAAAAATCAGACGCTAACACCCCGGTGCATGTAGTGTAAGTGTTAAAGCACTACCCGTCAATACGGGACTTGGAAATAAGAAGAAGTTAACAATAAAACGATAAAAGACACAGTTTTATAGTGGTTCGGCTTATGGTCAAGCCTACGTCCACTTTATAATCCCTTTATTCCTGACTCAAGTACAACTTATACAACATTCTTCGGTTTTAACAACTACTAGACTAGTAGTTCAAACTTCGA
Organism: Allium cepa; assembly: GCA_030765085.1. NCBI lineage: Eukaryota > Viridiplantae > Streptophyta > Magnoliopsida > Asparagales > Amaryllidaceae > Allium > Allium cepa. The sequence goes on along the minus strand of CM060937.1, from coordinate 788,720,112 downwards.
TGTAAAATAATCTTTCGAATCCATGTTGAATGATGTAGATTTTCTCTTAAAGTTCGTCGTAATGTCCTTGGTGTTTGGAGTGCTTGAAGTGTTGTTCGAGTTGAGGAAATGGCAGAGTGTCGGCCCCTCCAAGAATGATCCCCCCCCAAAAGTTCCTTGAATGTGTGAGCCCTTGCTATATTTATAGGAGATTCTAGATGGGCCTTAGGTCATGAACGACCTAAGGTAGGCCTTAAGTCGCAAGCGACCTAAGGTAGGTCGTGGGCGATCTAGAGGATACGGCTCTGTGGATAGACAGTGTTGCATCTGAGTGTTTGGGGTGGCAAGTTGTAGGTCGAAGGTTGCGACCTAAGATAGGTCGTGGATCACATATGAGCGACCTAACAGATAGAAACTTCGGCCCTACCCGGTAGCACTGGTCTCTTCAGAATGAAGTACTAAGTCGTGGACGACCTAGGAAAATAGTTGGCGACCTTTACAACGCTAAGGTTATCCAATGTAGCGACCTAGGCTAAGTCGTTAACTCGCTACGTTGCTTAGCTCGTTAGGTCATTAGGTCGTTCCACTTTTAGGTCGTTAGATCGTTCCACTTTAAGGTCGTTAGGTCGTCACACTTTTAGGTCGTTGGGTCGTCCTATTTTTAGGTCGGTAGGTTCTCTAGGTCGCTATGCCTATGTAAGTCGCTATGTCATTTCATCTTGTTAGCCTTTTTACGTCGCTCCGGTTGTTGAGTCGCTAAGTCGCATAACAAGGGAATTAACAGGAGCTATCGACGGGTTAATAAGGTAGCACCTTTGATTGGACACATTTGTACAGACATTGGAATATACACAATTACTATGTCATAGATATACAATAATAAAATATAGCGGAAGCACTCCACATGTTCTTGCCATCCAGCTCGCCTCTTGAACTCTAGAACGTCCTAACCTGAAAATCTGTAATACTCGGTCTGACCCGAGTATTACACCAAAGTAACACCCCGGTCAGGATGGAAACCAGCGTGAGTAAACTCATCTAACATGGAATACAGAACATACAACTTATATAGAAGCCGGGGTAACTCATTTCTATTTACAAAGCCATAATTTATTATAGACATCACTTATTCCGCACATAAGTTTTCTAACTGCTAAAATTTAGATCAAATAGTCCGATTCACTTAAATCATTTCATCCCAACTATTAATTTTACATAACAATTTATAAGAATTCGAAGTGGTTTCGGTATTTCCCAATACCCGATCCCGGCCTCTTCGAGTCTCATGTCATCCTAACCCATGTTATCCAAATGAAAACATGACATTTGATATCGGAGATATTAACTCATTCATGCATCCAAGACCATTCATTCATCCATAAGCAAATTTGATCACTTCCAAATTAATTCAATTGATTCTAATTGAATTTTTAACCTCAATCACTTTGATTCCTTAATTTAACATTAGTTAATTCTAAATCAATTAATCAACCATCCATTCATTACTCATCCTAATTAATCACTCTGGATTAATTATCCTTCAATTACATTCAAGTAATTAACTTTAATTAATTTCATAATATTAATTATTCTAAACTAAATCACTAAGAAATCTTTAATTACTTCAATCCATTAATTTACCATATTAATTTCATTTATTCTTAATTACTTATATTAATTAATTTCTCATAAGTCACTTATTATGGATTAATCAATTTTAATTCATCAATCTTTAATTACATCATTAATTATATAAATTAAGGATTTCCAATTACATATTAATTTATCCTATCAAACTTAGTTACGTTAAACAATTAATCATTAATTAAACCACAAATATTAATCATTCTTGATTTATCTTAGTCTTTAAATTAACTATCTATTTATTTACTTTATTAAATAAAACAATTTCTTCTTAATTAATCATCTTAATTAATTTATTGATTAATTTCACCAAGTCATTATATTTTATAAATTTCATTATGTAATTATCTATCACAATAATGTATCCAATTTTAATTAAAAATCATTATGAAATTTACTTTTTATTTCCGTAAATATTTCATTTTCTTTAAAATCCATTTTTTTAATCCCATTCCGATTACATATTATTGTGATCTCATCAGAACAACCATTAATCGAATATATTCAATTCAACATCATCCAATTAATCCATATCAATAAACGTACTTCACTAAAAATTCAACAAATTCATTGAAAATATTGTCTAAACTATAGTGGCGTGTTATCCAAATTAACTCATGAAAATAATGCAAGTAAACTTAAACAACCATCATATGCCAATGCACAATCCAGACGATATCAATCAAACAACAAGGGGAAAAGTATTAGACACTAATTATGAGAAGAAGAATTAACTCACCTCTAGTGCTGCTTGGGTGGCCAAACAGCGACCGAACACTGTTAAGCCAAAGATCAACCAACCCCCCAGCATCGGTTACGAATCCATGGAAAAATTGGTCTTCCAGATCCCGATGTCACGGCCCTTAAGGAGTCCAAATCACAGTCGCCCGTATCTCGAAATCGACATCGATCTCGTCCCCTGCCATGGCCTCAACACGGAACCCTAACCTCAACAAATATCGAATTCATGTCTCGATCACTCCTAGACGAGGGCATCAATGACTTCGGTTCGCCCTATTCGATCTCATGCCCTGGAGACACGATGCTTTCCCTTTTTTTTTCATTTTGAAATCGAATAGAAGGGGAGGAGATGAAGGAAAGAAAACTCGGCCATTATATTTTGCTTTTCTTTTTTTGTAGATCGATTTCTGTTTCCAAATTATAGAGGAAGACGGAGATAAAATAAGGGTTTGGAAATGGCTTCCAGAGTATGCTTTGATATTATATAATTTAAATATTAAAAAAACATCTCATATTGCATCGAAAAATCCGAACCCAGAATCAGACAAGCCGACAGACATTATAAGGTTTTACCCACGTTCCGAACACGATGGAACACGTTTCGGAGGCTAACTCGATCATATGCATGAGTTATAGAAGGAAACGATCAATTTAAAATTAAATCGATTAAAATAGTTCTGAGCGTTTTGAGTTGCTAGGGTCAAACGACAACTCCGATTGCTACGAAAATTAAAATCCGATAATAACTAACTATTACGGATCCAATGGAACTAGTTTCGTCGAATTCCAAGACTATGCCTCGAAAGACTATTTTTAAATATCGATTTAAATGATATATCATTAAAATTGAACAAACCACCATTAAATTAAATTTCAACCATTCTATTTTATTCGGTATCATCATTATAAATTTTATAAGCCTTCGAATTATTTTACATAGGCTTAGAGGTTTCGGATTCAACAATTTACCCAATTTCAATTATTAAATTCAATATTTATACTATATATTTCAATGATTTAATTATCAAGTAAATATTGATACCTGGAATTTAAGTTAAAATTAACTTTTAAATAATTGAAGTCAATTAACTATTCAAATTTAAGTTGTTAGAAATTTCGGGTCGTCACATTCCTCCCCCCTTAAAGGAATTTCGTCCCCGAAATTACTAATTAGGAAGAATGGTCCAATACCCGTATACCTTTTCCCAAAACTCACAATTCAACATCCTACCAACTATCTTTTATTAAAGGCCCACTATCACCTTAACCAACTTCCCAAAGCCTTCTATAGTTTTCAAACAATACCTTTTTGCTCAATCATCTAAATTTCAATTTAAAACCAAATTTTTAATTATCAAAATTTTCTTAAAAATTTTCTAACTCTTTAAATTTTCGAAATTTTTTGCTAGCGTCTTCTTTGTGCGGCTAGCTCGGTACTACTACAAAATGCCTCTACGGGCTCCCAAATTCCAAAAAGATAACAAAACGCAAAGTTGCTAGATCCAAAACCCAATCTAATTCCATGTAGATATTTAAATACATAACTTTTAGTCGGGCAATTCAAATTATCCCCTGAAATCAATTCCAATTTTCCTTTCCCTTTATAACACCTGCACATCTTACTTCGCCATAATATCCAATCGTAACTTTTCAAATCTTTACATACTTTTCCTTACATAAGTTTTCATATCCATTTCTATTCAAACTAGTTTTCCCCATTTTCATACGAATTCAACTTACGTTCAATTTTGAATATTGAGTTTTATCTTTCAAGTATAACTGATTCATATTAGTTTCATCTACTAATTACTTTAATTTACAATTTGAAATTGTTTTGTCGTTAACAAAAATTTTCCCAAATATTTCCAATAATTTCCTAACTCCCAAAATTTGGGAAAATTTTTGGCAGAGTATCCTCTATACGGAGGAGCTTTTGCAATTTGACAAGAGATATAAATATGTATACATCGACCCACACGGTCGGAAAAAGAAAAAACAATTTATATTTCCTATTTTTATTGCGTAGGCGTACCTTTATTTAGCATTTTATGCAAGCGGCTAATTTAATTTAGCAACTAGTGCAACCAAATCCAGCCAAACGGCCTTCAGGTACCTGTACTTAGTCAATTTAGTTATGTAAGTGCCATATATAGAAAATCTATTAGCATTTCACTTATTTTCAATAGCTAAACACAAGCATTTCAAAAGCAACAAACACCAAACGCTTACCATAAGCGATTTATATAACTTTAAAGATAATTCAATTGCTTTCAGCCAATTAATAAGCCATTTCATTCAATTTTAATGGTTTGCAACTCAATTTCTTACATTCAATTGATTTTTAATCCAAACAAATCCACATTCACTTAAAATGATTCAAAATCAAGTTTATTTAATCTCTAACATCTCATAGAATTTTAATTACTTTTATTTACGCCGAACGACAGCTATTTTTATGCAATTTCGACGATATTCGCTTAACAGAGTATTTATTTTTAGTTTATAACTACTTTAAATTAATTTCAACTCATTTTGTATGTAATTCCATTTCAGATTTATTCACTAACCATACATATGCATTTCATTTCATCTCCGCATCGTTTCCATTTTTAAAACTACTCCATTGAGCTTGACAATACTCATTTCTATTATAATTCATTTTCATTTCATTCGACATCACTTCCATTATATCTAATTTATTTGCAAATTTCGTTAAATGCTATTCATATCGTGCTTGAATTATATTTGTAATTCAAACCATCACTATTTTGATCCAAATCTATTTTTATTTTTATTTTTACAACATCTTTTCTTATTTAATTCATCGTCTAATCCAAGTCGAATTCTATTTACAATTCGAATTCATTTCCAAACTCCATTATTAACTTACAATCCATTTTATTTATCCGAGTTAAACTTTATTAATATACTCTATCGAATGATTATTTAACCAATTAGCTTTCTTCCAATTTCTAAATCAATATTCGAATTTTAATTACAAAATCACTTCATTAAAATTTCCTGAATTCAAAATTTATCATAATTCCAGCTTGAATTTTCCCTCATTTTCCCAAAATTCCATCACTTTTATTATAAAATTTTAGAAATGCCTTTAAATCCACTTAATACCATTAAAATAGCTTTTTATAAAAATACTTCTTATAACTCGATGTTTCAACCAGTCCATCCTTGTTCTCACAGAAATTCAGTCATACGTTGATCAGGCGTAGGACTGAAAATCTATAAGTACTTGGTAAACCCATTTTCAACACCCTGTGAAAATACTTAGAAAATAATTTTATTGAAAATACAGAAAACAGTTTTTTAAAATAGAGGAAATGTCTTTGGTGAGAGTGCTCTAGAAATCATCACCCCCATCCATGGACGCAGTTAACCTGATGGTTACGTTGCCATCCCGACAAAATCCATAGATAACTGTAAGCCTCTGCGCCCCTTGATTACACCATGGAACCCGCCACAGATCGCAGCTATAACTGGGGTTACGTAGCTATCACAGCAAAAACACATATAACTGTAGGCATCAACGCCCTCGAATTTCACTGCCAAAAGAATGAAACTTCACCACTCCACACAACCATAGATCGCAGTCTACCGATGTTGTGTTGCCTTCCCGACAAAACCAAGTTTAAACCGTAGGCACTCATCCTCCATACAATTTTCTCTCTGGTCCCCACAGTAGATCGCAGTGACATCAAGTTACACTATCATCGCAACATAACCCAAATGCCCCTATAAGCATCAGCGCCATCGACTTTCCCTACCCAATAATCCTCAGGAACTAGTTTGTCCGGACTCCTCACAGGATCAACTTTAGAACCCCCTTGGGGCTCAAGGCAGCACCACCCAGTGGGACTCCTGGGAAGTTCATTTCAAGGGAGCGCCTTTTTCCCCAGAGCCATCATCAAAACACTTTATACTATACATATAGTATCTTTCAAATCATACACCTAGTATGAATTTCATCAAAGCTCCTTTACACAAAATCGATTATCCCAAAATCGATAATTCTCAAACTAGGCTTTCCAAATTCCAATATTGATTTTACCCAAAAAAATCAAAAGCCTTTCCAAACTAAAGGTTCTTAAAACGTTTTCCAAAATCGTCATAAGATCCTATATATATATTAAAAAAAAAATATAATTTTTAAAACTTTGGATCATTTCCAACTTGTATAAAATCCCTTTTATACTTCAAACACCTTCAAAAATCCTTTTCCTCCCAGTAATAAATTCAACAAGGGAAGATTTATCTTTATATAACAAAGATATATAGCTTCATTTATTCAAAATCAAATATTCCAATTTGATCACTCTTTTAAATAGCAATCTCATTCAACTTCGTATGATGCACGCATATCATCTGTACGCTATACCAATTTGATCGCTCGCTCGATCACACAATTTCACTTCCGAACTAGAATCGTCCACCTAACTTCCTAGTGCGGACGCAGATCTGGTTTCTTGATTAGAAACCATCATTCTCCTTGCATAGCCATAACTATGATAGAGAATATCTAGTACAAATCAACAATCCATATCCAGGTTCACCATCGAAAATCGAGTGAAAAATTCCAACTCGGATCGATAAACTATCTCGAAATTTATGCTCGAATATGGATCAAATCATTATGCGCATAGAATAATATACGTACACTTAACGTATTTAACTTCATTGATTATTAGCCAAATCAATTTCCTTTCTATTCACATTCACTTAAATTTTCATTCACTTATTCACATTTGCCTTAATCCCCATTTGGATTATTGCTTCAATTCTCATCTCAGTTAGGTATTTTACCAATAACAGTTTGAACTCCGACCAGTTTATATTTAGGAAATAGTTTGAAAATTTTAAAATAGATAAGTAGTTAAAAATAATTATTAGTTTGCAAAATAACTGTAAAATAGTTAACTAATTGTAAAATAGTTAAAAAAGTTTCAGAAATTTTAGATAATTGCAAAATAGTTGTGAAATAGTAATTAACTTGTAACATAGTTGAAAAATAGTAATTAGTTTTACAAAACAGTTGAAAAATGGTTAAACAGCTCCAAAAATAATTGTAAAACAAGTGTAAAATAATTTGGCTTTAAAAAAAAATTATATGTATTAATTAGCTTGTAAAATAAATTTACATTAAAACAATTTATATTGAAAATAGTCCAGAGCCAAAACTGTTCAACTTTCCCAACTTCCAATTCCAATTTAAATAACTTCAATTTCCACTGAAATTGGTTTAACCCCAATTCAAGTTGAATTAATTCTCAATTTCTTTCCGAATTTAAATCAAATTCCATTTTAAATTATCTTTACTTACTTATTTCAAAGTTTACATAAGAGATCAATAATTTTATTTTAAAATTTTAAGTTATTACAAATTTTATCTTCTAGTGTGAAACCAATTCTTAAACAAATTTAATTATTCAAATTTTCAGTTCAAAGTAATTCTATATCCTTAATTTCAAATTAAGGTTAGATTTTTCTTTTATCTCAATATTGGATATATTACCACACTTCATTTCTCATCCATTTAAACAAATCGAATCCACAATTTAAAGATTTTTAACAACAATAGGATGGTATCATCCAATTTATTTTAAAACATCCATTTATTTTCAATTTCCAGATCTCAAACCCATTTGAGATCACACAAATTCCCAATTCAAGTTGTTCATTCACACTTATTTAACTTCTCCTAAGTTAAATTTCAATTTTCTTAATCCAATCAATCTTACTTAATTTGAATTCCCACTTCAAATTTCAAAATTCTTTCCCTCTTATAAGTTCAAAACTTATATCACTTTGGGTTTTCCATCACACTTCAGGGAAGATTCAAACTCAACATTTAGAGTTTATTTCAAATTATCTTTGATATCATGTATATCCATACATATATACATATTTATGTCCTTTACACACAAGATTACCTTTAAATTTTAAACCACCCTTGGTTTTAATTTCAAAACAAACCCCTTAAAAATCTTACAAACATTTCTTGTTTTACAATAAGACTATTTTCAATTTCGATCTCACTTTAAAACCATCTCGAATTATATAAATTCAAGTTGAATTCTCAATGGTTGGTTTAATTTTTTAAACCAAATTAACTTTGTTTATTTAAAGTTTTTAAACAATTTAATTTCCGAGTTCTAGTTAATTTAATTTTAATTTGGTTGTTTTTCTGTTATCACCTAATTTAATTCCAATTCAAGATTTCAATTTGATTGTATTATATTACTTCTTAATTTTAACTCCAATGATTTAACAACCAATCACATAAATATTTATTAGAAGGAAATATTGTTATATATATATCAAAATATACTTTTACATAAAATCATTTAAAACCCTTTTATATAAGAAAATAACAAGCACGCTCTCATATATATATATTCAACTCATTCTTGAGTTCTACGGACTCTATTTAATGAGTAATTCCCATCAGAGCCAAGGTTCTCTCTTAACCATTCAGCTCTGATACCAAAGGTAACGACCTGATTTTTTCGAAGCCGAAAATTTCAGATAGTTATGAAAAAGAAGAAAGAGATAGAAGAAGAAGATCAGAAGCACCAACATCTCACATTCGCAGCGGGTAAAATATAATAATAAATAATAACAGTTTACAAAGTAATACTATGTCTGTCGATTACATGTTAATACATCAGAGTTACACATTTGTACAGACACTGGAATATACACAATTACTATGTCATAGATATGCAATAATAAAATATAGCGGAAGCACTCCACACGTTCTTGCCATCCAGCTCGCCTTTTGAGCTCCAGAACGTCCTAACCTGAAAATCTGTAATACTCGGTCTGACCCGAGCATTACACCAAAGTAACACCCGGGTCAGGCTGCAAACCAGCGTGAGTAAACTCATCTAACATGGAATACAGAACACACAACTTATATAGAACCCGGGGTAACTCATTTCAATTTACAAAGCCACAATTTATTATAGACATCACTTATTCCGCACATAAGTTTTCTAACTGCCAAAATTTAGATCAAATAGTCCGATTCACTTAAATCATTTCATCCCAACTATTAATTTTACATAACAATTTATAAGAATTCGAAGTGGTTTCGGGTATTTCCCAATACCCGATCCCGGCCTCTTATGTCATCCTAACCCAAGTTATCCAAATGAAAACACGACATTTGATATCGGAGATATCAACTCATTCACGCATCCAAGACCATTCATTCATCCATAAGCAAATTTGATCACTTCCAAAATAATTTAGTTGATTCTAATTGAATTTTTAACCTCAATCACTTAGATTCCTTCATTTAACATTAGTTAATTCCAAATCGATTAATCAATCATCTATTCATTATTCATCCTAATTAATCACTCTGGATTAATTATCCTCCAATTACATTCAAGTAATTAACTTTAATTAATTTCATAATATTAATTATTCTTAACTAAAATCACTAAGAAATCTTTAATTACTTCAATCAATTAATTTACCATATTAATTTCATTTATTCTTAATTACATATATTAATTAATTTCTCATAAGTCACTTATTATGGATTAATCAATTTTAATTCATCAATCTTTAATTACATCATTAGTTATATAAATTAAGGATTTCCAATTACATATTAATTTATCCTATCCAACTTAATTACGTTAAAAAATTAATTATTAATTAAACGACAAATATTAATCATTCTTGATTTATCTTAATCTTTAAATAGACTATCTATTTATTTACTTTATTAAATAAATCAATTTCTTCTTAATTAATCATCTTATTTAATTTCTTCATTAATTTCACCAAGTAATTATATTTTATAAATTTCATTAAGTAATTATCTATCACAAATAATGTTTCCAGTTTTAATTAAAAATCATTATGAAATTTACTTTTTATTTCCGTAAATATTTCACTTTCTTTAAAAACCATTTTTTTATCCCATTCCAATCACATACTATTGTGATCTCATCAGGACAACCATTAATCGAATATATGCAATTCAACATCATCCAATTAATCCATATCAATAAACGTACTTCACTAAAAATTATGAGACACTAATGTGGCGAGTTAGCCAAATTAACTCATGAAAATAATACAAGTAAACTTAAACAACCATCATATGCCAATGCACAATCCAGATGATATCAAACAAATAAAAAAGGGAAAAGTATTAGACACTAATAATGAGAAGAAGAATTAACTCACCTCTAGTGCTGCTTGGGTGACCAAACAGCGACCGAACACTGTTAAGCCAAAGATCAACCAACCCTCCAGCATCGGCTACGAATCCACGGCAAAATTTGACTTCTAGATATCGCTGTCACGGCCCTTAAGGAATCCAAATCGCAGTCGCTCGTATCTTGAAATCGACATCGATCTCTTCCCCTGCCATGGCCTCAACACGAAACCCTAACCTCAACAAATATCGAATTCATGTCACGATCACTCCTAGAAGAGGGCATCAATGACTTCGGTTCGCCCTATTCGATCGCATGCCCTGGAGACACGATGCTTTCTTTTTTTTTAAATTTTGAAATCGAATTGAAGGGGAGGAGATGAAGGAAAGAAAACTCGGCCATTATATTTTGCTTTTCTTTTTTTTAGATCGATTTCTGTTTTTAAATAATAGAGGAAGAAGGAGATAAAATAAGGTTTGGAAATGGCTTCCAGAGTACGCTTTGATATTATATAATTTAAATATTGAAAAAAACATCTCATGTTGCATCGAATAATCCAAATCCAGAATCAGACAGGCTGATAGGAATTTATAAGGTTTTACCCACCTTCCGAACACGATGGAACACGTTACGGAGGCTAACTCGATGATATGCTCGAGTTATAGGAGGAAACGATCAATTTAAAATTAAATCGATTAAAATAGTTCTGAGCGTTTTGAGTTGCCAGGGTCAAATGACAACTCCGATTGCTACGAAAATTGAAATCCGATAATACCTAACTATTACGGATCCAATGGAACTGGTTTCGTCGAATTCGGAGACTGTGCCTCGAAAGACTATTTTTAAATATCGATTTAAATGATGTATCATTAAAATTGAACAAACCACCTTTAAATTAAATTTCAACCATTCTATTTTATTCAGTATCATCATTATAAATATTATAAGCCTTCGGATTATTTTAAACTGGCTTAGAGGTTTCAGATTCAACTATTTACCCAGTTTCAATTATTAAATTTAATATTTAAACTATATAATTCAATGATTTAATTATCAAGTAAATATTGATACCCGGAATTTAAGTTAAAATTAACTTTTAAATATTTTAAGTCAATTAACTATTCAAATTTAAGTTGTTAGAAATTCTGGGTCGTCACCGAAGAAGAAGATAGAAGAAGAAACATAAACAATATCAGAATCTCACATTCGCAGCAGGACAATATATAATAGATAAATGAATAATCTTTAAACAAAAGAACTATATCAGTTTGTACATTACATCATCAGAGTCATTCAATAACAAAAACACACACTGGTAGTTTTGATAACTTGCCCACATGGAAATTGACCTTTCAGCAACCCATACGCAGCAGATACTACATAATATAAGTGATACGTCTGCCATCCAGCTTGTCTCCTGATCTCCACGACATACTTTTCTAACTTCGCTGCAGAACAACTGATAACCTGACTCTAGGCTGCTCGTGTGGAAAAATATGTGGACCTAGAGTTTAGAAAGGGAACAATAAACTCCAGGTCAGTAATGGGACTGGTAAGAGAACTTAACATAGTTATTTGCAAAAAGAAAAGGAAAAGAAATTCGCTATACTTTTTGGAAAATGAAACTACCATAAGGCCTCCCGGCATACACACAATGCAGTCGCACACTTATGGGAGATTTCTCCTTATGATAGTCACATGCTTGATACGCAACAATCTTTTTGATATTATTATTAGTGCGTGGTGTGGAAAAACATTTCGAAAGTATAATATTAATCTTCGCCAGCATAGGTACCATTATATTATGCCTACTATAGCTACCATTTAAGAATGGCAGGTTATATAATTGTAATCGTAAAAGGCTAGTATTGGGTGATTGGATTTCAACAAATGTTCAATGCTAAGGAACTTCCTTGACCGAATGGGTACGCCTCTGGAGGGACGCCTCGAGAACCTAACCTGGTCTCTGCCAACACAAGGCTGGGTTACCTCTGTAACTAGTTAACTAACTGTCACGATTATGCTATCCCCTGGTCTAGACCGACCTTTACCGAGGCGCCTCAACAACCAGCAACCACATAAGTAAATAATCTAGGCTCCATGCCAGAATGCCACTTTTATCTGCACAAGTTAAATATCTAGACTCCATACCAGATACCACTTTTTATCCAGAAGGAAATGTACATACCCTGAGGGGCGTGACCCCCATAACCTTACCGCATCCTTCATGTTTCGACCATTCTGGGGTGTGAGGTTCGACGAAGTCTCGTCCACAAAGCTACTCTTTTCACAAAAGCCATGCTTCGATCAACAAAAGATCAACACTTAGCATGCCACATCACCAAATTGGGAATATATCACTAGTAAATATCAACTACAAAACCTTTGAGCTCGTACGTCTCAAAGAAGGGTGTTAAGATAAGAGAATAAGTTCTCCGCCACCAACAGAAATGTATTTGATAGAAACCAGCTATACATCTCAAAGTGTAACATCGGACATACATCCATACAAGTCTCTTCCAGGTTCCAACGGAACCGAAGACACTTCTTCCACTTAAGGAAAGAAGTCCTTGCAAATCCGGATATTCCCTAATCACTTCCTGACTCCAATCACATAGGGTGATATAAATCTTTATAATGGCACAACTACGTGCAGACACATTCAACAGGTAATCCTTTCGTTTTCCAAAATACCTGGTCTTCAACACCATCTTCAAATGTAATCCAATTCGTCATATCATTTATTCAGAATAGGTTTTATAACATAAAGTCCTCTCCCAACTTAACCGAATAATGAACGTTTATTTTAAAAAATAAGTGGTCACATTCAAATTTTAAGTAAATCGCAACAAATTTCCACTTAGATCTTTTAAACAAAAGATCTATCACTAAGATTCGATGTGGTTTTTAGGTAATTCAATTGGTATCTGACCCCTGGTCGCATCGAAATTCAAATACCGTTTAAAGGCCAATATTGAAAGGTTGTTATTTAACTATCAATTAATATTCACAACAGTCACCAGATTTTAAATTATTTTCCTCAAATTATTTATTTTCAAAATATCTTCGCAAGATATATTTTAAACTTCAACCCTTTGAAAACGAATTTCAAATCACTTTCCTCACGTGGATTAATTTTCCAGAGATTATTTATTTCCACTGAAAAATTTGCCAAGTCCGAATACTTTAATTTTTGTTTAAATCACTTATCCAAAAATATATACTTGGAAACATTTAAAATGAAAACTATTTTTAAACACTTTATTTGAAATAGTAGTTATGAAATTTTTATACTAATATCTCATATAAAACTTAAGCCCAAAACAAATTTTAAAAATAGAATTATTAGATAGAGTTTAAATAACCAATTTCTAAATCAAATACCACTTTAATCTTTAAAATAACCACTTCTATAATTTACTTAATAAATATTTACTTCAAAAATTTAAAAACAATTTAAGAAAATAATTTTTCCAAAAACATTCTCTTTAAAACCAACGTAGAACTTTTAATTTATATATGAAAGCTACTTTTGAAAACATACTCGGCTTTCCAGGGAAAATACACTTTCCTTTTCAAAATAGTCTATTTAAACCAATTAATAAACCCTTCTTGATTTATTTCAATTTACATCCCAAATTCGTTAATTTTCTTTCCATACTACTTTAAAAATAAACCAATACATATTTTTAAAACAAATTACCCATTCCTTTATAAATTCAAGTTGTGATTTAAAATTTCCAAATATCCATTGATATACAATTTTTTTAAAATCAATTTCCAAAATTACTTTTAAACACCAAATCAATTTCCAAATTGATTTCCAAAAAATTTACTTCCATTTAAAAAGTACTCCTTTACTTATCCAAATTTATATTAAAATTTATAAATTCCAAGCTCACTCCTTTTATTAAATTTTAAAATCTTAGTTTAAAATCTGAAATATTAATTTCATATTTAATTTTTAAATTTCACCCTTTTATTTCTACCAAACCATTCAAAAAGAGAATTTTAATTAAATTCTTCAACTTTTAACAATATTAATAAAAATCCGTTTATTAAAATCTTTTCCCCGTATATTGGAATTAATTCAATAGGATTACAAAATTCAACTTTTATACTTTTGAACTCCTTCTTATAAATTTATCCAATTCTCTAACATTAATTTACTTAAAATTCTCTACTTTAATTTCCTTTCAAAAATCCAAATTTTATATTTCTGGTATTTTAAAAATGCTAGAATATATTCGGCCAAACCATAGCCTTCAAAGATTTCAATCACCAATATTATCATTCACAGATTATCAATAATCACATCACAACATATGAAATAAATTCAACAATTTGAGGAATCCAATTAGATCACTCCAACCTGTTTCCCTGCATCCATAGATGTTAGCACAACAATTAAATACCAATTCTACTTCGAGGTGGAATATCACGATATATGGGATATATCATCTCAACCGCTATTATGCGGCACATAGGGTCTCATCCGCTATATAATGCGGGAAATCAATCACTCCAATATATATATAAACATACTACTATCACGTATACTATCACTTCCAAACAAACAATCAATATTTTAAATTCAAACTATTACGATTGAGTGTTAAGATCTCACCTTTGCTTTTGTTTTGCAATCCATTTCCATTCCGACTTGATTTCACGGTTTTGACCTTGTATAAACATTATAAAGTTGATTAATATTTGAGATTATCAAGCAGTCTATTTCCATTTATTAATTTATTTCAGACTAAAAATTTTCTTTTAAACTAATAAATTTTCTTTTTAAATAAAATATTTTAGTAACTAAAATGGATTAAATAAGTTATTAAACAAATTAACCATCCTAAATACATTTTTACCTTTGAAACTTCATATATATACTTATAAAATAATATCTAGATTTAAAAATTTGTTTTTATATAAACTCTTCAAACATTTAAAATTCCTTCTTTCTTTTCAAAACCTTATCTATAAATATAATTTCACTTTTTATCTATATATATATATTATTATTTCTACTATTTACCTATATTTTTTTCCGTACAAGTATACATAAATTGAAAACAACATATACCTTACTGTATTATTCTTTGATGAATGAAATGAAATCACGGTTTTGATTAAAAGTTTTAACTTGTGTAAATAAATAATTAAAATGTTAAATCAATTTCACCTCAAAATCGATCAGGAAATAAAATCGAGAACGCTCAAAACGAGGTCGAACTTGATGCTCATCACCACTATCGTGATCGCCAACGAACACCGCGATCGACCCCCCTAACAACCAACCGCGCCTGCGCATGAACGCCTGCTCGCGACACCCACCAACCACTTGCCGCTCGAACGCGCGATCCCATTACCGTGGCAATCAAGCTCACGAACGATCCATCAATTGCCTATTTGACAGCGACTACAGCCAAATCTCGCGCTGCCTTCTCTATATCGCAATGCAAGATGCGCCACCGCCGTCGTCAGAGCAGCGTCGATCCAGGCGAAGCGAACTTGAATCGCGACTTGGGTCACGACACATCATTCGTCTAAAAATTAATTCGAAGGGGCTTGCAATTTTTCTTTCAGGCTTCGGCCATTACTTTTTTCTTCTTCTTTATGGTGGATTCGATTTGAATTGAACGAAGAGATGCGACCATTATTTTAGAAGCAAATTCGATTTAAATTGAACGAAGAAAAAGTTTTCGTTCGTGTTAACGCTAAAATTGAATGCTAACACGCCGTGTAAGTAGAGATAAAGTGAAAGCACCACCCGTCGATACGGGAATTAGAGGTAAACAGAAAATTCACGGAAAAGAATAGTAAAGAGACAACAGTTTTATAGTGGTTCGGCTTCAAGTTAAGCCTACGTCCACTTTAGTCCACTTTATTGCTAATTCGATTACAACTTATACAACAATCTTCAATTAGAACATTACCAAGACAAGTAACTAGAACTCCAATGTACATAAACTCTTCGAATTCATGTCAAATGTGTTAGATCTCTTCTTGAAGTTCGTTGAAGCGTCTTTGGTGTTTGAAGTGTCGGATGAGTCGAGAAAACAGCAAAGTGTAGGTGTTCCAGAAGTCAGCCAAAAGTCCCCCCTTCGATGGAGTAGGCAAGGTATTTATAGGGAATTTCTGGAGTTAGGTCGTAGGTCGTGTGCGACCTATGGGTGAGGTCGGCCATGTTATAGGTCGTGGGCGACCTAAGGAATGGCTGGAGAGGGAGTGGCGACCTGAGGATCTACGGCATAATGAGTAGCGGCATAAAGGCCAGCGACATACAGAAGTTGCCTTGGTCTGTTTAGGTCGCGAACGACCTAGTAGAAGATGCAATATGTAGCTTAGGTCGTGAGCGACCTAATGGAAGAGGTCTTGTGATTTCGGCTCTTGCTTGGAAGATGCTAGGTTGTAACTTTTTAAGTCGCTAAGGCTTCTAGGTTGTTAGGTCGCTCCCCCTTTTAGGTCATTAGGTCACTCCCCCCTTTTAGGTCGTTAGGTCGCTCCCATTTTTAGGTCATTTGGTCGCTCCCCCTTTTTAGGTCGTTAGGTCGCTCCCCTTTTTAGGTCCTTAGGTCGTTGCTTCATTGAGTAGCTTAGGTTATTAGCCCATTAGGTCGCAGGACGTCTTAACTTTTTAGGTGGTTAGGTCGCTGGTCTCTTTACTTGGTTAGGTCGCTGGGCTCTTCAATTAGTTAGGTCGCTGTTCAGAATAGGGTTAACACTTGCCCCTCGAAGTATATGCCTATGTAATAGGTTGTATGCGTCGACCTAACTTCGGTAGGTCGTGAGCAACCTAAATATAACTCGCGTGCTGATGCATCCTTTGCTCTTTTCCCTATATAAGCCGTTAGCTCGCTTCATCTTCTTCATTGAATTGTTTACCTGTGCCGCCATTATACACCCGAGCTCAGAGACTTAGCACGAAATATTTCCTTTTTCCTCTCCAATCGTTAATTCCATCAGTGAATTTAGGTAATTTCAAGCATTTATCCGCCGCATTTGTCATCGATTCCCTCATAATCATCTACATACGATTTTTGTTGTTATGTTGAAAAATTGCATTCGGATTTGCCCTTCGATTCTTGTCGAGTTGCTAGTAATTGCTGTAAAAACGAATCGGCCTAGGGTTTCATGGAGTTTCTGGAAATTTGGAGGAGATGATGAGGTTTCAGGAGTTTGGAGGAGGCGAAGTGATACTTGGTTAATGGGTTAATGGATAGCGGGTTATGCGATTTGCTGAGTGGAGAGGAGCGATCGGGTTAAAGAGAGTTAAGAAATGATCGGCTTAGGAGCTTAGGACGACCTTAGGCTTATCGGTTTGAATGTGAATGACACGACCTAACTTGCTCACGGCTTAACTTGCTCGCGACTTATCTTGCTTGCGACTTAACTTGCTAAAACAACATAAGGCTTAAAGCAGAGCAACCTAAGGAAGCCTGACCTATGCTAGGTCGCTTGGGCATGATCTCGACGACCTAAGGAACCCCGAGTTAACTTAAGTCATTCTTGCGACCTAAGAAGTGAACAGGGCATGAATACTTGTAAAATTTGACATAACTTGATTAAATTTCCAACCTGAACAGCAGGAATGAACTGCTTGAACTTGTTGCTCTTTGTTATAGATTATATTAACTTTTGAAGCTAACAAACTATTAAATAAAGCATTTGCAGAAAACTAGGGTGAATATACTGCCACTAATCGCCCACATCGAATGACAGATTAGTTGATAAAGAATAATCAAATTAAAGAAATTATACGAATGAAATGCTATGAATCAACAAATTCAATTGAAGTATTAAAGCAAAGCAAAGTTAATCAACTAAAGCTGATCTGTTTGCATCAACACTGCACTTGTACTGGAACCTAAAGTAACAAGCCCTGAAACTTTATAATCAACAAATGACTATTAGTTTAATTTCAGTTATCTCTGCTTGTCATTTTATTAGTTTTGCATAACACTTCATGAATTTAGGAAACGTGCACCTTCATATTTGAATATCCAGTTCCTTGTGTAGAATGACTTCTCAACAAGAAGAGATAATAGGACAAGCTGGAGAGGTTTTCCCGATAGCTAATCCCTTGGATAATCCCCCAGAAAGAACAACAACTACCCTAAACCAACGAGTGTTCAATCAATTATGCATTCAGTTCGGTATTGCTGAAGCAGATGCTTTGCTTCCTGGGGTAAACGACACCGCTGACAGGCCACCTCTCGGTTTTGTCGCAGTTAATCGTCAGATGAACCTGAGTTGTGCCATTCCACCTTTTAATGATTTTCTTCAACAGCTCCTTCTCCGATTAACTATCTCTCTCTTCCAATTGCATCCCAATGGCTACGCCATCCTAATGGTATTGTGTGTACTCTTCAGGAGGACACTTGATCATCTTCCGAGCTTTGAAGAAATTTGCTACTTGTGCACATTTGCAAAAAACAAAGACCATCCTTCTAATATACTCGTGAGAAGCGCCAGGAACTGTAAGCTAATCAATGTTCTTTCTTAGAGCACCCACGGTTTTTTGAATCAGTTTTTCTTCGTTCGTTGCCCCCGGGGATTTTATGGCATTTGAAGAGTAGGAAGTAAACCTGCCTATCTCCATTCTTTCAGTTTGAGCTTTTTCCAAATCCGAGTTATTAAGCGCTAACTTCATTCTTTACTTTTACAGCACTTCCTCCTCCTTCTAAAGATTCTAGCCATAAGCTGACTTTTGAAAGACTAAATGCTATGGCGGGTGAGGAGAGAAGCATTAAATTTTTGTTGAAAGACGAATTTTTTGCACCGATTCAGACTTTTGCATTCTTCCCGTTCTACTCAGCTTCGTGAAGCCCTTGATTCTTAAGCAAAGGCTCCAGATGCCACAATCTCCATCGAAGAACATACACCGAAGGAACCTACTGTCGAGGCTTCATTGGTGAAGTGTTCTGCTTCCATTGACGTTGCGGGGGTATACAACAAACCTGCACTTCCCTCGGTTATCGAAGAGGAGGAACGTCCTCAACACTCCGGGAAGGCTGCTGATGAAGGAGTTGAGAGAAAGAGTCCCGCTAAGCACGGCGGTGACGACATTTTTGATGGATTGAGCAACCTGGTTGTTACTTCACAGGAGATCTTAAAGATGACACTATTACTGCTAAAGCTATTTCTCCAGCAGATGAAGCGACATATGTCTTGCAACAAACTCTGTCAGCCCAAGAGTTGACACTTGATGTAAAATCTGTCATCACCCCACAACCGAAGAGTGGTTCGTAGTTTGACGCACGTAGTTCGCACGTTACACACACTTAGGATTTTTTGGCACTTATATGTACTTAGCTTCTTTACTTCGAAGATTCTTAAGCTTTGCCTCTTTCTAACTTTCAGCTTCTCCAATGGGGCATAGCAGCTCATATTATGATGACTTCCAACGCCAAGGAAGACGCGACTCCTACGATCCCAAGAGGTATCTTCCTTCCTTTAGAGAGACCGACGAAGAAAGGGCTGGGAGAAAAGCTCGTGAGAGGTGGGCTTATGAGGAGCGCTATGGGGGAAGGGATGAAAGACATGATTCTTCCCAGAGAGATGATGATTCCAACACACGAAAATCTCATGATGACAAAGGGAAAAGTCATGCCACTGAAGATCCAAGTAAGCGGACCAGGCTTAGTGAAAAGCCGGGGCCTGTAATTTCTGAAAAGCCCGCTGCTCCCATCTCTTTGGAAATTCCCTTCAGCTCTCCTTCTCTTGGAAGAACTGATATTCAAAAAATCATCAGTACGCCCTCGTATCAAGTTGGAAAGGGTCCAATTACTCTTCAAAGTCGATTTCCACACTGGTGCTTAAAAGGAGTTTGTTTTGACCTTGAACTGGTCCCAATCGATAAGCAAGCTATGTTGCAAAATCTTGATGCCATCAAACTCGATATTGAGAGAATGCCTGGTTGGCAAAAACTTGTTGACGAACTTCAAAGAGTAAACCGCGCAAACCTCGAAGCCATGCTGACTATGGAAAACAATAAATCCGAGTGGCAGAAAACTCTCGACTAGCATGATGTAGAGATGAAGAGCATCGCCGCTTACAATGAGAAGCTTGAAGCGGAAATTGAAAAACTTAAAGAAGAGCTTGCCACTTCTTCCACATTCTATACTCAAAAGGAAGAAGTGCTTCAAAAACAAGTAAGGGATGCTCTTGCCGCTCAACGAGATGCTGAGGCTAAGCTCGAGGGACAAGGGAAAATTGTGGAAAGCTACCGCACTGATATTGCTCAGTTGCGAGAAAAGACCAGCTTTCAGGATGCGGAGATCATGAGGTTGCAGGCCCAGCTATCAAAGACCGAAAAAGAGCGTGACGAGGCCATTGCTGGAAAAGCAGCAGCCGAACAATCGCACGAAGCGACCTAGGCCAATGTCAGCTCCACTTTATTTGAGTTTTATCTGCATAGTGTTCTGGGGCGTGGTAGTCTCTCACTCTTGGGCCCTAAGTATGAGATTACCTTAGACGAAGTGTGGGAGCCCGCACTTTACGTGTTTGGAGGCGCTGGCTATACTGAAACAGATCTTAAGGTGCATTATTTGGATGATGATGCACGTGCTGCGCTTGCCAGAGGGAAGGAACAACTCACTAAAGAGCGAGCCGGAAACGCGGAAGGAGAACATTTAGGGGAGGCACCTTCGACCGACCGACTCATCCTTCGGTTTCGGCCGACGTTGATATCATCGGCTCCAGTTCCCATCCTTCGCCTGCTACTAAAGCTGAAAATGATGTTACTACTGCTCATACGGGAGATAAGGCTCAAGAAAGTGCTGAAGCACAAGATTTTAAAGTTGATGTGATACAACCAACTTCTCCAAGTAACTGCAACTTTGATCCAGCTCAAGTAAATTACTCGTTTGCTTCGACCGAATTCGATGAGTTTCTGGCTTATTTCTTAAGTTTCGATGAGCCACTATCTCCTTTTTTATGAGAAATACTGATTTTAACTTTTCTTCTTTTGTAGTGCACACGCCAAGTGTTGCGTAGATTTCTCTTCTTCCAGCTGTTCCTCCTCCATCCCTTCAAATCACTCCTGCTTCTCAACCAGGGCCGCTGGAAGAACAAATAGAAGCCCTTCAAGGCTTAGACGACTCGGCCGACCCGGCCGCTTCACAAGGGCAGAAGGTTAAGGAACTTGAAGAAGGTGAAAAGACTCTGGAGAAGATTATTACTGACGACACAAAGTTGTTCGAATTTATTACTCCGAGTAGCGAGTCTTCTTTACGGAAGAAGGGGAAGCGCACGACTTCGAAAAAGAGAAGGAAAAGTACTTCTGCTAGTGAAGAGAAAGCGAAAGTTGACCCAGCTGTACCTCTTTCTCCTTCTTTCCCAACTCGATCAAGTCGGCTAGAAAAATTACCTATTAAGCCCGGTGAAGGCTCTAAAGGTGGCGGGAAGAAGAAGAAATAACGAATCTCGCTTTTTACCCTTCATGTTTTTCTTTCTTGCTTTCTGCTTGTATATAAAGGCTTGTATTGGCCAGAGATTGTGCGGGTACCGGCCCCCGCTTTTTTTATATTGAAACCTGCACATGTATAAAATTTCCATAGTGTGAATAAAATTATTCTTTCACTCATACAAACTTCTATCTGTACTTGAGAATGCATTTATTCTTCATGGAATAAAATGATTCTTTTACTTATACAAACTTCTGTGTGTTTGAGAATGCAATTATTCTTCATTTTCATACAAGTTTCTTTATTTTCTTTGTGTGGTGTTGCAGTAAGCATGTGGTATGTTGCTTGAGCATTGCTTTTATGAGTGTAACTATATTATATTGCCCCCACACCACGGTTTATTGCAATTTCAATCACTTTGGTAAGATTCTGGAGAGCAACTCTTCTGTTTCGAGAAGACTCGTACTCTTATTTTGGAGAAAAAATTTTCCATTTTGAGAAGGCTCGCATCCGTACTTTAGAGAATAATTTTTCCATTTTAAGGAAATATTTCTCTGATTTAGTAGAATGTGCCTTGTATTGGAGAAGTCTTCTTTTGTTTTTACAAAAAAATTCTACACTTCAACTTTTGGAGATGATCACCTTTTTTAAAAAAAAGCAGTGAATTCTACTACACGGTGAAGTGGGCTTCAAAAGAAGGCTTTGATTTGACACTTCAACTTCCGGAGAAGAATATTATTATTATGGAGAAACTGATCTTCCCTTAAGAGTAGAAGTGTGCCTCCGAAGAGGGCTTTTTGCTTTTCAAATTTGTTGTGCATCGTTGGAGGGCTTTCTGTTTTGTTCGCTTGAAAGTACTTTCTTACAGTTAAATGGATCCACGGGGCGGATGCAAGTTACTTAATTGGATGTTGTTTGCACAAACAATCGTAGTCAGTTAACAAGGGCCCTGTGCGTTCATCTTATGAAGGTGCCCCTCCGGTGGTTCCGCCAACCCTGTTGGTTGAGAAAACCATTTCCTTTTGGAACATGCCTCCGAAGAGGGCTTGTGCCTCCAGAGAGGGCTTGCGGTGCCTCGGGAGAGGGCTTTTGCCTCCGAAGAGGGCAGGTGTGCCTTTGGAGAAGGCTTGTGCCTCCAAAGAGGTCTTGTGGTGCATCGGGAGAGGGCTTTTGGCATTTCAGCACTGGTGAAGTGTGTCTCCGAAGAGAGCTTTTTGAACTTCAGATCCTGGTGAAATAGGCCTCCGAATAGGGCTTTTGGCATTTCAACTCTAGTGAAGTGTGTCCCCGAAGAGTGCTTTTTGCACTTCAGAACCTGGTGATATGGGCGTCCGAAGACGGCTTTGTTTGGTTGCCTGAAAGTTACTTTCTCACAATCAAATGAACCCACGGGGCGGACGCAAGCTAGTTAATTGGATGTTCGTTCAACTAGTTAACAAGGGCCCTGTGCCTTCCACTTGGGAAGGTCCCCTTCGGTGGTTCCACCAACCTTATTGGTTGAGAAAAGCACTTCCATTTTTGGGCGTGCCTCCGAAGAGGGCTTTATCCTCCGAAGAGTTGTGCCTCCGAATAGGGCTTGTACCTCCAAAAAGGGCTTTTGGTTTGCCGGAAATCTACTTCTCACATTTAAATGGATCCACGGGGAGGACGCGAGCTAGTCGATAGGATGTTCGTTTGCACAAACAATCACAATCAGTTAGCAAGGGCGCTGTGCCTTCCGCTTGGGATGGTGCCCCTCCGGTGGTTCCACCAACCTTATTGGTTGAGAAGAACACTTCCGCTTTTTAGCATGCCTTAGAGGAGGGCTTTGTTGTCTGCTTGCCTATGTCTTTTCACCATCTGCCATTAAGCGATTCCCGGTTATCATTTCCAAACCAATGCTCTTTTCTTTGCCAGTCATTTTTTCCTTTCCCCGAGAAGTGCACTTCATTGTTGAGTGAATCCACGGGGCAGACTCAAGCTATTTGACCGGATGTCCATTTGCACAGACGATCGCAATCAGTTAGCAAGGGCCAGGAACCTTCACGTTGGAAAGGTGCCCCTCTGGTGGAATCACCAACTACTTGTGAGAAGCACTTTTGATGTAGGGATTGAATGTGGGATTTTTGTGACCTGAAATTTTTTGTTGGGTAGTTTATAGGAATCGCTGATCCTTGTGATGTGTCGAATAGGTAAGCTTTGCTTTGATAGCCTACAATATTAAATCGACATTTTAGCAATATATTTAAAATATCTGCATATCGAAATGAAACAGGCATTTTATAGTTATTAAAGAACACAAGATTTATAGTTCTTATTAATGATTAGAATTAATTTTACAATGGCTTTTAATATAAGAATGATACACCCATCATCATTTTACAAATTTGAAGCAAAGTCTCTAAGTAAAATATGGACACAGCGATTGCTGCCCCATGTTCTCGGAATTGGATCTCCGGTGTAAGGAGACCACTATTTCCACTAGAATCATTGCTTCTGATCCGTATGTTAATAAGAACGGAGTGTGCCCAGCTGTTGTTTTGTGCGTAGTTCTGTATCCCCTTAGTGCTAGTGGCAGCTTATCGATTCAACCACCTTTTGCTTTTTCCAACTGTTTTTTGATAGTCGACTTGATAATTTTGTTTACTGCTTCCACTTGCCCGTTTGCCTGCGGATGAGCCACTACTGAGAAGCTTTTTGGATCTTGAATTGCTTGCAAAAGTCCTGGAATTCTTCGCTCTCGGATTGGGTGCCATTGTCCGTGATTATCTTTTTGTGGCACACCATATGGCTTTTGTCACGCTCTGGGACTAAATGGCAGCCACTTTCAGAACAGAAATATTTTCTCGCTCCGGGGCTTATCTCAAAGCGTGAGCATATCTTTTCATTTCGCCCCAACTTCTGCCCGCTGGGTGGGGGCCCCCTGTGAAAACATTAAAGATAGGCCTTTCGGATTCCTACGCTACGGTTCTTTCACCTGAGCCGTTATGATGAGCAGGAACCAGTTGCCCCTGAGTAGATGAGGATGGGTCATTTCTGTTTCTTTTGACATATTGTTGCAGCTTATTCTGTCTCAGTAGTTCTTCAATCAAACTCTTTAAATGGCGACATTCGTTAGTATCATGGCCAAGTTGATTATGGAACCGACAGAATCTCCCATTTTGCAACACATTTTTCCCAGGCTTTATCACAGGTGGTTTAGGATATTCGATGATATCTTTGGTGGTGAAAAAGATATTCTCTGGAGTATCAGTTAAGGGAGTGAAATCTGAAGGTTTAAAGTAGCGGATTTTCTTCAAATCTTTCTGCTTTTTCCCATCATCGTTCTCCCTTTTCTGTCCTCCAGATTCCCTTTTATTAGAAGCAATGTTGTTATTCTTAGTTTCGGCCACGACTGCTTTTGCTGACACAAGAAAGCTTTCTAAGCGCATAAATTCGTCAGCCTTTTTATAAAACTTCTCAAGTGAATTTGGCTCTTTCATCTTCAGCCACTTGCCAAATTCACTAGATCAGTCAATGGCTCGCACCAAGTAAGTCAGAATCATTCTAGGCTCAGCATTGTCCACCTCAGCCAAGGCTGTGTTGAAGCAGTTTAAGAAAGATCAGAGAGGCTCTCCGGAGTTTTGTTCAAGGTTGGAGAGTGACATTATATCCTTGGCCTTCGAAGCATATAACCTGAACTGGTCTTTGAATTTCCGAGTGATGTCAGAGAATTGATCCACCGAACGAACTGGCAGCTTTGTGAACCAAAGCAGAGCAACTCCTTCCAAATACACTGGAAAATACCTGCACTTGATCTCATCCGAAGCCTTGGCACCAGTCATATGCCAGTCGTATTTGTACAAGAATTGGTTAGGGTCACTTGTTCCTCGATAAGTCGGAGTAGTGGGAGGAACAAACTTCTTTGGAAATTCAGCTTTTAGGATCCTCTCAGTAAATGGAGTCTTGCTTGGAGCGAACCCCCATTCCTTTTCATCTTCTTCCCTTTGCATACTTTCTTTCATAATTTGTCGAACCATTCCCGAGAGATATTCCTCGTTATTTAGAGGCTCCGCAGGACAGTCGTCGGCCATTTTCTCGGAAGTTTGTCGGAATAAACGTTCATGGAGATTCGGCTGCGGCCTTGATCCTCTAACATGGGGAGGTGCCCCTTCGGCGGTGCCAGCTACCCTTTGAGGAATACTCTTTCCTTGAGAATCATGAGCATCTTCGGCAAAGGTTTCCGCTTTGTTTTCCGGTTGATGGTTAACCCCAAGCAAAGCATTTATCCAATCCAACATCAAAATGTTCTGGGCTTCCATTTGCTAATATAACCTAGATACTGCAGCATCTAACTCCGCCCGTGTAATTCCAACACTTGGAGTTGCTTGACTTAATGAAGGAGAAGTGGCGGTATTCTCATGAGCATCACCGGATCTAGTAAATCTGCGCTTTCTTCCAGGAGCCATGATCTCTGACAGAATTCTGGTTTTGAGAGAGATTTTTTCAACAAACTTTTACGGTGCAATGTTTAGAGCACGCCTGAGTTCAGCTCTCAGTGAAAGCACCAAAAATGTTAATGCTAAAATTGAATGCTAACACCCCGGTGTGAGAAGAGATAAAGTGAAAGCGCCACCCGTCGATACGGGAATTAGAGGTAAATAGAAAATTCATAGAAAAGAACAGTAAAGAGGCAACATTTTTATAGTGGTTCGGCTTCAAGATAAGTCTACGTCCACTTTAATCATGTTTATTGCTGATTCGATTACAGCTTATACAATAATCTTCAATTACTACACCACTAAGACAAGTAGCTAGAACTCTAATGTAGATAAACTCTTCGAATTCATGTCGAATGTGTTAGATCTCTTCTTGAAGTTCGTTGAAACGTATTTCGTGTTTGAAGTGTCGGATGAGTCGAGAAAACAACAAAGTGTAGGCGTTCCAGAAGTCAGCCAAAAGTCCCCGCTTCGGTGGAGTAGGAAAGGTATTTATTGGGAATTTCTGGAGTTAGGTCGTAGGTAGTGGGCGACCTAGGGGTTAGGTTGGCCATGTTATAGGCCGTGGGTGACCTAAGGAATGGCAGAGAGGGAGTGGCGACCTAAGGAACTACGGCATAAAGAGTAGATGCATACAGGCCAGTGGCATAAAGAAGTTGCCTTTGTCTGTTTAGGTCGCGAGCGACCTAGTAGAAGATGCAATATGCAGCTTAGTTCGCGAGCGACCTAATGGAAGAGGTCATGTGAATTCGGCTCTTGGCTGGAAGATGCTAGGTCGTAACTTGTTAAGTCGCTAAGGCTTCTAGGTTGTTAGGTCGCTCCCCCTTTTAGGTCATTAGGTCGCTACCCCGTTTTAGGTCGTTAGTTCGCTCCCCTTTTAGGTCATTAGGTCGCTCCCCATTTTTAGGTCGTTAGGTCGCTCCCCTTTTTAGGTCGTTAGGTCGTTGCTTCATTGAGTAGCTTAGGTTGTTAGCTCATTAGGTCGTAAGACCTCTTAACTTTTTAGGTGGTTAGGTCGCTGGGCTCTTCAATTGGTTAGGTCGCTGTTCATAATAGGGTTAACAGTTCGTATTTTTTTCTATTTTACGGGCTCTAACATTTTTTTCTACAAATGCGTGTTGAAAATTCCAGATAAAACGAAACAGGTGTTTGAATTTTGCTCTACGTGTCCTTGTTTGCTAGTAGTATTTTAATCTTATTATTTTATATTCAAATTTAAAATTCAAATTTTAAACCGTTTCTGTAACGCAACTCAAAATCCCGATCTCCAATCGAAGTGTGCTGCTAGGCATTTATAATGTTAAACCCCTATTTCAAACGCAATGGAAAAGGTTTCGAGTCTAAATTCGATCGTATGGAGAAGATAGCTTTTTGGACCCAGTTATAATATTGTATTTTCAATAAAATTGCAACGCGTTTTTATGCCGTACGATCACACGACAATTCCGAATGCCATGGAAATTAAAATCCGACAACAATACACTATTACGGATCTAATGGAACTTGTTTCGTTGAATTCCGAGAATGTGCCTCGGATGGCTATTTTTAAATATCGGTTTAAATAATATAAATTCAAAATTGAACAAAACACTTTCAAATCCAGTTCAGAACCTTCAATTATCTACAGTATTATAGATAAAAAATTTCCAAGCCTTTATAATATTTTTAACAAGCTCAATATTCCCAATTCAGCAATTTATTCGATTTGCAATTATTAAATTCAGTTATTTAAATTGCCAAATAAACAGTGATATTCTGAAATTCAAGTTGAAAATAACATATAAATTTTTAAAATCAATTTAATATTCTAATTTCAAATGTTTGAAATTTTCATGTCGTCACACATATCCTACATTACATACCTACTTTCATAACATAAGTATAAGTCAACAAATTATATAACTGACATAATATATTTTATATCATTTACATAGGTTTCCATACATAATAAAAAATGATATACAATTATAACAGAAGGATATATATATAAACTTTATATTGAAACTCAATAGGTCATATATATATACATAAATGTATACAATAATACATATAATACCTTTTACAAAAAAATGCTCAAATCAAATTATAAATGTACTCAAATGTATGTAAATCTATATATATCATACCGATACACATAATATAGCACTACCTTCACATAAAAGAGAGGAAGTTGGGTTGGAGGCTACTTTGCCTACCGTGGCTATGCGGAGGAGGGATGATGAGCGAGTGAGATCGAGCAAGGTGGATGAGTTTTGTGGTTGGCGTGGTGGCGGTGGAGTTGCGGGTTGGGTCTAGAGAGGGAGGAGAAGAAGGGAGAGTTGGTAGGCTGCCACTGGTGGACGGGCGGTGGCGAGGTCGAGGCGGGCATAGGCTGGCGGTTTGCGTTGCTGGGGATGTGCTGATGCAGGAGGAGTTTTGATGTGCTAAGGCATGGCCGAGATGGGAAGAAGGATGAAAGGTGAAGTAAATATATATATCATAATATTTTTCCTCTCGGCCAAATAAAACAAAAAAAGAAAAGGGAATGGTACGTCAGAGGGGAAATGCTGTCACTTTTACCACTGTAAACAAAGGTTCCTATTTTTGTGTATAAATATATCTTAAAATCTTACATAATGTTATGTATTATATAAACTTATATTTGAATATGAAAAACCCATTAAATATTATATCTTAATGTGATCGAATCTTGGGTCGTTACAAGCTGTAAAGATGACCATAGCCAAAATCTTTTGTCGCTACTTTTGAAAAGATGATTTACTAATTGTAAGTTGATATTAAAAATAAATATCCTTTTGTTTTTCTGATGATATGATATTAGTCACTGCTATTCATGCTTTGCATCGATGGTTATTAGTTGTAACGTAGGCTTTGTATGCAATGTTGTTGTGAAAGAACTAGAATATGATTGTGATAGTTGAAAAGTATTAAGAATTTGGTTTATTTATCTGATAATTGTTGAGGAAAAATTTTGTAAGATATATATATATATATATATATATATGTATGTATATATGTATAATGTTGTGTTATATATATGTATACTTATATATGTATCTATATATATCAAGTCTACAAATATATGCATTCCATTTATTTTTGCGTAGATGTTGAAACTTGAAAGAGTCTTTGCATTAGAATAAGTCATTTTTTTTTGAACTTGAATGTAATGTTGTATTTATGCAATCTTTTGCAAACTTGAGTTGAAATGTGGAACAAGATTCTATTCTCATTGACTTGAAGGTTTGAGATTGAAGTACATAATTATCCCTGCATTAAGTGGAATTGTTACTTGAGATATTTGAATTTGTACAAAAATGAATCAAAATGCAGCTGATCTTGTGGTTGTGGGATGTATGTTCATGCTTGTATTAATTTTTGTAATCAAGATCTCTTTAAAACAAAAATCTCTTGTTAGTTTATAAATACAGAATACTAAACAAACATGATTACAAAAATATGCTTATCAACATTAAAATGAAAATTGATTATAATATTTCTGTAACATCCCCCGCTTGGGGCCCAAAATTAGCGGCTACTGATGCTGCAATCATCCATAATTATTAATCCTCATCGACCAAATACGGTAATGTTAGATACATTGATATAATAGGAACATATGGATATGTAAAATTTAAAAATCATTAAACAAATTTTACATTCCATTTCAAAACCATTTCAAATTCATTATATAATCCCAATACGAGAAACACGCTCTGATAAAATATAATCATTACAACATACGCCAAAAGCGATATATGAAGATGTCCCATTGGATGATCAGAGTATATAACTAGGAAATTAAAAAAATCCTTTACAACAAAAACACAATGGAATCAACATAGAAAGTAACACCTACTAGCTAGATTGCCTCTTGCTAGTCTTTAGAAGCTTATTCGTCTAAGGAGAACTTGAAAACCTTAACTCTCAAACTACTCAAAATTAATTGAATACCTGAGAGTTCAATGGGAAACATAAATTTCAGGTCAAACATAAAGTCCGGTATGAATAATAATCTACCATCTCAAACCATTTATATATCTAGTAAGACCAGGCCGCTTAGCGGAACGTGTTTCCCCTTCACTAGTATCCTAAAAGTTTATAAAACCATATACGATGCTCATGCATCGACCATATTTAAAACATAGCAATGTCAAATATTATGACGATATGCAAACAAATAATGAATTCTAGATTTCCCATCCCCATTCATTTTTGACTATCGGTCTTATTTATAGTTTCTAGGGTCATTATTAACCTATTAGTTTTCATGAGTTGATTTATTACCTGTTTAACACTTATGAACTCCCTGTTTGGTTTCATAGTTTTCATAGGATCATTAAGAACCTATTGGCCCCTGCCAATAACTTTACCGTTTCATAGGTTCTTACCAAACCTATTGAAACTCCAATAAACTTCCCTCTTATCTTAGTTTTCGTGGGTTGACTAGGAACCTACTGACTTCTGTCAATAACTTAACCCAGATATAGTTCTCATGGGTTCACTACACACCTCTTGGCTCATGCCAATAACCCTTTCTAATAAAAGTTTTTATGGGTTTACTATGAACCTATTGTCCCCTGCCAATAACTTTTCCTCAACATGGTTTTCAATGGTTTACTATGAACTTGTTTATCTGACAACTTCTTTAATCAATATTTAGGCATCCTAAATTCTGGTCTAGTTGACCTCTTGGATTCAATTCTAATCATTCAGGAGTTAACTTAATTTATATTCACTACAGGGTCAACCTAGCTGGTTATTCTATCCTCTTTCCCTAAAATATAGTTATAGGTCCATTAAAATATGAATATGTGTGTGTGTATGAAGAAGTGATCTAAATAAAATATTAATACCAACACCCTTGGCTTAATATCCTAGAAATCATCTTAAGTAAAACATGGTTAATATCTTTTATCTATTATTTTATCAAGAAAAAACTTCTTCAAAACCACATGCTTAAAATCATTTCAAAACTCCTTTATTATACTACGGTTTTTCTTTTAAAAAAGAGACTGGGTTCTTTGCCTTGAAAATTAAGGCTTTCGAAACCTTAAACCTTCACTTTCGAAACCATTGGATATTCTCCTTCAAAAGCATTAAAATCTTTTTTTCAACCTTAACATATGCCTTTCGAAACACTTCAAAACAACTCTTTCGAAACCCTCAAAACATATCTTTCGAAAGTATTAAAGCATTACTTAATAATTCTTAAAACACAGCCTCAAAACAAATGAATGTGCCCCTTTGAAACCATTGGGTCTAACTTAAAAACATATTTTGGGTTAAAGAGAATGTATACGAAAGTACCCCTTCCGAAACCTTTAATCTTCATTTAAAATTGTTTAGGAAAAATTTGATGGCTTCGAAACTCAAAACACTTATGTAAAATTTTGAAGGAGAGCTTTGAAACCCCCTTTCGAAGCCATTGTCTCTGAAACCCTCGAATCCTTTTGAAAGCATTGGGAAGTGGCTTAGTACAAGTTTAAAACAAAAGTTACCTTCCGAAAGCATTGATGACATAAATACATTCGAAAGGCATAAGATTGGCAGCAGGGTTTCGAATAGGTCAAAACTGCTTCTTTCGAAAGCTTTTATCTAAAAGGTAAGTAACCCATTCGAAAGCTTATATTTTAAACAAAAAGGTAGCAACCCCTTTGAAAGTTTTTATTAAAACAAGGCAGGTGCATATCTTTTAATAGTAAAGCAAAGGTTTTGACTCCATCGAAAGTAAAGATTTCGATACCACACCTTCCGCCTTTCTTCAATCCACTACGTACCATCATTGTGATACCTTATATATTGGTTTCGAGTTGGTAGGTTTCGGCTAGGTGGGTTTCGACTTGGTCGAAGTGGAAGTAATGGGACAAAAGGTTCTTTTAAAAGAGAACCAACTTTTTCTGGGTAAGGCTGAATTAATGTTAATAACTTTATAACTAACCTGCCTATTTGTAAACATTTAATTAGTTGCTATAAACTTTTCAAATTCTTTCTCTAATTAACTGCCGCATAATTTCAGATCTAAATCAAGGATTAATTTAGCAGTAATCCCTTCCATTAAGCAATACAAATAAAATGATTAGATCTCTCTTCTCAAATAATTTGATTTCCATACTAAACCACTTAGGAAAATTCCCCAAAAAAATTACAGAAATTCACTTTCAGTATGTCATCTAGCATACAAAAATTCCAAACCCAATTTTTTATAATATAACTAAAATTAATTTTATACCCAATTTATTCATATTTTCCTTTGAAAATTCATATTAAATTTTCCTTAGCTTGGAAAATTACAAAAATTAAAACCAATCTGCAAAATCTTGTTTTTTATAACATATAATTTCCTCATGGCGTTAAAAATTCATTATAATCCGGTTTACCCTTAAAAACATGTAAAATTAATAACAAACTACTTTTTTTGAATCAAACATCAAAATCCAAGCATATCATCAATCAAAATCATCAAAATAATAGATTTAATCTTATGCCGAAAATCAAATAATCATACAACAAAATAAAGATGATTTAGATTATTATTCACCTTGAATATGATAATGACTTCGAAATTTGATTGAGACTAATTCTCCTCGCTTAAATCCTTAGCTTTAACTTGATTTCCTCCTCTTTTCTTCTAAGTAATGGCCGGCTATTCTTCTCTTTGTTTACATTTTTGTTAAAATGAGAAATGAACGTGAATAGATGGAGATGAGAATATTAAGGGTGAATAAGTTATGAACGGCTATTTCCTAATCATCCACTTATCATTCCAATTATTTACACTAATCTATTTAATTTATCCAATTAAATATCCTGAATAATGTTATCAAAAAATAGGGATGTTACAGGTTCCCCTCTTTAAAGAATAAAGTCCTCGAAACTCGGTAGGACTAAATACTAAACATAGCAACCATCTGTAATAATTTCTAACAACCATACTTGCCTACCTGACTAGCAACTACCTATATGAATCTAATATAGACATACCCTCAAAGCAGATAAGGATAATCCTATCTTCTGCCTCTTAAGTACTATCTTTCTTGTTGTCGCTCCACTAAAATTTTGCAAACTTGACTTTCTTATTCTTTAATCTTTTCTTATCTTTCGCTACTACTCGAACTGGTTGTCTAACAGTAGCCGAATTTGGCTCTACTATCACATCTTTCAATCCTATCAGAGGAAAAATAGTCTTTGAATCATGCACATACTTGCAAAGATGAGACATATGAAACCAATTAAGGACTCCTGCCATACTACTTAGCAACTCTACTCTACATGCGATCTTTCCAATCCTCTCTATAATCTTGAATAGACCAACAAATCTCGGGACCAGTTTCCTGAACTTTCCAAATCATGCCACGCCTTTCGTCATTGATATCTTAATGAAAACCATATCTCCCACTGAGAATTCTAGGTCCTTATGCCTCTTATCTGCGTTACTCTTTTGTTAGAACTGAACATCCTTCAACTTTTCCCGGATCAACTCTACCTTCTTTGTTGCTTCTCTGACCAGATCTGGACCTAGGACTAATCTGTCTCAAGTCCCCAACGAACATGCTGGCGATTTGCATGACCTCCCGTGCATAGGTTCAAAAGGCCCCATTCCTATGCTAGTCTGGTAACTATTAT
The DNA here is from genome assembly GCA_030765085.1 of Allium cepa. Classification (NCBI taxonomy): domain Eukaryota; kingdom Viridiplantae; phylum Streptophyta; class Magnoliopsida; order Asparagales; family Amaryllidaceae; genus Allium; species Allium cepa. Next base: position 788,686,062 of record CM060937.1, on the reverse strand, counting down.
TATAGGAAAGCTCTACTAATTTTAGGTGGTCTTCCCAAGATCCACCAACTTCAGCACATAAGTTTTCAACAAATCCTTGAGTACCTTATTGACCCTCTTTGTATGTCCATCTGTTAGAGGGTGATATGCAGTACTCATGTTAAGCATGGAACCTATTAAATCTTGTAGACTCTTCTACAATTCACTAGTGAAAAAAAATATCTCTATCACTGACTAAACTACTAGCAATCCAATGCAGTCTATTTATGTTCTTCATGAGTAATTTAGCTAAAATAGGTGCCGTCCTGGTTGACTTAACTGGAATAAAATGTGCACTCTCGGTCAATCTATCCACTATGACCCAAATACTCTCATTTTCTTTATTCGACCTTGGAAACCAGTCTATAAAATCCATGGATGTCGAATCCCATTTCCAAACTGGAATCTCTAAAGGCTGAAGCAACCAACTTGGCTTCTGATGTTCGGCTTTCACTTGTTGACAGTTTGAACACTGCATGACACACAAGCCAACATCCCTCTTCATATCTTCCCAGTAGAAGCTCCTCTTCACATCTTGATACATCTTGGTCCCTCCAGGATAAATCATAAACTTGGATCAATGACATTCTCCAAGAACTTCTTTCCTCACGTTCTTAAAATTTGGAACACACGACGGTCCTTTCTTTCTCAATCATCCTCTTTAGTCAAGACTAAAATCCTTTAGATCATCGATCTCTAATCCCACCTCAATCCTTCTAATCCTCTCGGCTAATAATGGATCCTCTTTCATTCTAGAAGCAATCCTCTCGATCAACACGAGTAGAACTTCTAAAGAGGAACACATGGCGATACTATGACTAACACTGGTAGTCGACCTTAACTGCATACTACAGGTGGTCAAAGCTTCGAAATCCTTCTGTTCTGCCAACATAGCTAACACTACATTCTGATGTCTTCTGCTAAGAGCGTCAGCTATCTTATTACCTTTCCACGGTGTATATTCTACTCCAAATCATAAACAGCCAAAAACTCTCGCCACCTCTGCTGTCTCATATTCAACTCCTTCTGAGAGAATAAATACCTTAAAGACTTATGATCGGTGTATATCTCAAACTTTTCCCTAAGAGATATTGTCTCCAAATCTTCAATGCGAAGATCACCGCAGCCAACTCCAAATAGTAAGTAGGATATCTCACTTCATGTGTTTTAAGCTGTCGTGAAGCGTAGGCAATAACTTTACCCTTCTATATCAACACCACTCCTAATCTAGTTCCACATGCATTGGTATACACCACCAACCCCTGGTTTCCATCTGGAACTACTAACATAGGTGCGTTAGTCATCAAATGCTTTAAGTTAATGAACGCTTCCTCGCATTTTTCGGAGCAAACAAGTATCACATCATTCCTGGTAAACTTAGTCAAAGGTGTCGCTATTTGTGAGAAGTCCTTAATGAATTTCCGTTAATAGCCCGTAAGGTCCAAGAGAACTCTTTATCTCTGTCATGTCTCTGGTCTCTTCCAATTATTTACAACTTCGATCCTATCTGGATTGGCTGACAAAACCTTCTTTGAAAACACATGACAATGAAACTTAACCTCTCTTTTCCAAAATTGACATTCTATAAACTTCGCCTTTAGATGATGCTGCCTTAGCATCATAAGAACTACACTAAGATGATCTTCATGCTCTCTCTCATCCTTAGAGTATGCTAAAATGTCATCTATAAACACCAACATAAACCTATCTAAGTACTCTCGGAAAACTTGATTCATCAAGTCCATGAAGAAAGCAGGTGCATTCGTTAGCCCGAATGGCAACACTAACCACTCATAAGAACCATACCTAATTCGAATGCTGTCAAAGGAAACACTTTCCTCCTCCACTCTTAACTGATGGAAACCTATCGCTAAATCAAACTAGAAAAACACTCTGGCTCCACACAACTGATCAAATAGATCGTCTATTCTTGGCCAAGGATACTTAATCATAATTGTCCTTTCGTTCAACTTACGATAGTAGATGCACATCCTCAACGACCCATCTGATTTCTTCATGAACACCGCGACTACTCCTTATGGTGAACTGCTTGATCTAATAAAATTCCTTCCTTCTAGATCCACCAGCCGCACTTTAAATTCCTTCATCTCAATTGATGTCATCTTGGTTGGTTGTGACGACCCGAACTCGATGTCCGACAAACAACATCAAATTCGTACCGCCAAAGCTTATAACAACATCAGATGAATATTAAACAGCGGAACATAATGAATATTATGCAAATATCACAGGTTCAACAGTATAATATCCACTACTACACCAGTATTTAATAAATACATCTCAACTCCAAATACAACATCATAATTATACAACAGTGATCATATATCCAAAAAGTCTTCGAGTGAAAGAAGTGATAACAAACTCCCAAAAGCTAAACACCTGAGATCTCCAAAACTCCTAGAATATCTCCAAGATAAGAGCTCCAAAATACTGCTAACCCCATAATATGGAAAACCTGCTACTAGGTTGCACGTGTAGAAATTATGGGCACCTAGAGTTTAGGAAAGAAACAATAAACTTCGGATCAGTCATGGGACTGGTATGAGTAAACAAAACAGTTGCTTTTAAAGAACTAGATTTATAAAAGAATTTTTTGGTATGCTTTTAAAAAAATGGAACTGCCATAAGACCTCCCGCCACACACATAATGCAATCGCAGAATTGGAGGAGATTTCTTCTTATGATAGTCAAATATGCTTGATACGAGAAAAATTTCTTTGATATTATTACTAGTGCATAGTGTAGAAAAACCATTTCGAAAGTAGAATATTAATCTTAGCCAGCATAGGTACCATTATGCTATGAATACTATAGCTGCCATGTTAAATGGAAGGTTCCACAACTAAAACCGTACTGGGTTCGTATTGTTTCTTTGGATTTCCAACAAATGGTCAGGCAAAGGAAATTCCCAATAAAATGGAACGTCTCTGGAAGGATGCCTCCGAGAACCTAACTAGATCTCTGCTACAGAAGGCCGGGTTATCTTTGCCTGGGAGTAACTACTGACACAAGTATGTTATTCCACAGTTGTTACCAACCATTATTCGAGGGCCCTCAATCCAACAACTACACAGTAAAGTATCCGAGCTCCATACCATGATACCACTTTTTATAAAGAATCAACATAAGTAAATATCTGGGCTCCATACCATGATATCACTTTTTATCCAGAAGGAAATGGTCATACCCTAAGGAGGAGCTACCTCCAAATAACCTTGTTGTCACGATTCCTGTTTCGACCATTACCGGGTTGTGAGGCTTGACGAACTCTCGTACACAAAGCTACGCGTTTTTTGCAAAGCCATGCTTTGATCACAAATGATCAAGATAACTTAGCATGCCACACTTACCAAATTGGGAGTATATCGCTGATAACCTTCAACTACATAACCTCCGAGCTTGTACATCTCAGAGAAGTGTGTTAAGCTAAGAGAATAAATTCTCCGACACCAACAGAAATGTATTTGAAAGAAATCTGCTTTATATCTCAAAATGTAATGTCAGACATACAATCCATACAAGTCTGTTCTGGGTTCAAACAGATCCGAAGGCACTTCCAAAGAAGTCCATGCAATCCGGATATTCACAATCCCGATCGGACTTCCCATCAATTAAGGAATCTCTATACCGTAGCTACTCGGTGCATAGACAATCGATAGGTCATCCTATCGCTCTTGCAAATACCCGGCCATCACAACCGCTCTTCAAATGCTATCCATATATGTCGTATCACTATTCGAAATGGGTTATATGATGCAAAGGTCCTTTCCCAGCTAAACCGAATAACGAGCGCAATATTAAAAATCATATGGATACCGGGGTCTTAGTTAAATCACAGCTTAAAGCCCAAACTTTTCATTCGAATGTTAAAACAAATTACCATTTCCAATCTTTTAAACAAAAAGATTCATTTCGAAAACCTTCAATGGTTTAAAAAATATTCACAATTTTAATCTTTTAAACAAAAAGATTTAGTTCACAAAGTTCACCCCGTTCACAAAGATCCATTTATGGATTTCAAAACAATTACCATTCCAATTGACTCGTTAAATCTTTAAATCAAGATTTCACTTATAACTTTCAAAACTCATTTCGAAAGATTCATTTATAACTTTTCAAAAACAATTCCAATTCAAGTTGGACTAACTCATTCGGTCTTCAAATCAAAGATTCATTTCATAGCTTTCAAAACATTTAAATTCTATTTCAAACTTGAAACTTTTCAACATAATTTGGAAATCCTTTCTTTAAATGAAAGATATTTTTATTTGGAAACAAGTAGTTTTCGTTTCGGAGAAATTCTATTTCATTTATACAAGTTAAAATCTTTGGGTTAATTCAAATTCCCAAAAATAACACTTTAAAAATGGTTTAAAACCGATATAAACTTGTATACCGTTTAATATCCTAAATACTGAATATAGAATTCAATTTCAGAAATTGAATTCCAATTTAAATCAAATTATTCAAATTTCAAATCTTTATTACGTTGTTCAAAATAACTTACACATTTAAAACACCTTTTCAAAAGCTTTTCACTTTAAACCCAATTTATTTTCAACCCATTTGAAAGAAAATTCAAATTAAAACTATTATAAAAAAGTTTTGACTTAACCGATTCCCACGTGCAATCCATATTTGTGTGTGTCTAGTGTGGTCTAGGGATTTTTTTTACACAACAGTGCACTGCATCAATCATCACAGATATACCAATATCGATAAGCGATATAATTTATAATGCTTATCTTCATTCACAGATTCATAGATAAAATAAATTTATCAGTCACAAAGATTCATCATTACAATTTGATGTGGGTTTCAGATAACCAATCGGAGTCCGACTCCCTATCGCATCGAAATTTTAAATGCCGTTTACGGCAAAGGGGTTTTTTCACATCAATACAGGAATAAATCACAAATCACCGTGCAGTACAGAGTAATTCACCGCACACGGTATTACGATCACAACTAAAATAACAACCCAGTGCAGAACAATAGTTAATTATTTTCCAATGTGGTTTAAGTGAATTTACCACATAATTATTTTAGTCCATGATGAATTATTCTTAACGATAAACAATTTAATTAAATATAAACTTTGTTAATAAATTATTTCTTAATCAATTAATTAACTATTAATTATAAATTAATCAACTTAAATTATCTATTTAACAATTCTTAATTATAAATAATTTAGACACTTAATTGTTTATTAATCAATTTTAATTACAAATTATAAATCCTTAATTACTTAGTTCATTACAATTATTACTTAGTTACTCACTTAATTATTTCTTAATTATTAATTAATAACCTTAATGATTAATTAATAAAACTTAATTAACCATTTGTTAATCACTAATTACCATTTTAATTAATCATAAATCCTAATTTAATTACTTAAGTAGTTAACTACTATTTATTTATTTACTAATTTTAAATAGTTAATTAAACTTCTTAATTTCAGATTGATTAAACACAAGATTATAATTATTAATCTTTACGTACGTATTTATTTAACCTTAAGTTATTTGTTTAATTACAAGTATAAATTAATTTACATTCTTAAGTAACTTATATTTTAAATTAATTGATCATCTTACATTTTGCAAACCTTTCTTAATAACTTTAAATCAAATCTTAGCTTAAGCTTGTCAACATTGTTTACTTTAACATATAAACTTTCAATTAACTGGGCTTAACCCAATTCGAAATTAACCCGAGCATACCCTGGTCTTCATTTTCGAGCATTTCCAATATTCTTGAGTTCTTCTTCTTTCCTCTCGTTCGTTTCTTCTTCTTCTTTTTTTGTAAGTTTAAATTTTAACTAAGTAAAAAAATAGCAGAGAGTATACTCGCGTATGCGAGTCTCACCTCGAAGCTAGACGCGAAATCTCTGAGTTTGAACTCGAGCCTTCAATCATCAAACCCACTGATACCCTCTTCTTCTTCCTGCTCTTTTTTTTCCATTTCATTTGGCTAAGTTTAAATGAAAACTCAATTATTATAGTCCATATCATTCGAACGCGAGAGAGACCCGAAGCACTTCTCTCTTTGACTCGTGCATCCCCTCGAGTTGAAGCAACCCATGAAGTCGCTACACACCCATGCCACCGTGCACGTGCACGGTAGTTCGCCGCCACTCCGGTGATCATCACGATCATCTATAGGTTGGAAAATCTCCATAAACACAAAATCGAAACTCAATTTGAAGCCATAGTCTCCAAATCAATGTTTGGCATTTTAAATCAAAAAGCTGCATTTAACATCCCCCACCGAAACGTCTCGTCGTCGCACCTCAGACCACCATCGACACCGTAACTTCTGCCACGTCCTGTCAACACCCCATACTACCTTCCTCCAAACGCGCGTGCAGCTCGGTCAACCCATGACGATGAAACCACCACGTTTCCAGACCATAAAAAAACTCAAGCTTAAACCCTAATTTGAACTCGTCCAATCAAACCTTGCAATAGAAAAGATTTTTGACAATTTTTTCGAACTCAACGATGATCAAACTTGCCTCAATTCAAGTTTCAGCTTTTAAAATATATTCAGTCATCCTAAATTTGTAAAAATATAGTTTTTATTCAATTACGAACTGCACACAAAATACCCATTTAAAAATCTTCATTTTTGGTTTAAAAATCATGATTTTCAGTGAGGATTTAAGTTATGAAATTGAATCAATGTTTTGAAATGTTCGAATTTTCCATATGTTTAGCCTTTCGTGGTAAAACTGAGTTCACAGAGACATTACCTCACTGTTTATCTTGCAACAGGTTTTAAAATATTGATTATGCTTAAACTTACTAATTTTGTTTAAGTCCTAAGTCTAACAATAGTTGGATGAAGTATTTTGAGTTTTTTATTAACTACTCAACTATGAAACAGAAACAGAGAACAAGTAAGTAAATTTACACAGATCAAAATAAAGTTGTTTGTAAACTTACGTTTACTCTCAGAGCATTCAAATATATAAAACTATACTTATTTTGCAGATGTAAATGTAACTAAGTCAAGTTCGTTAAATTTTTTAAAAGGTTGATGTTACTCACCTTTGAATATATGGATGAGCAGAGATGTTTCTGTATTGCAACTGTTTTGATCTTCTTTTCTTTTTCTCTTCAGTAAATTGCTTTTAACTTGAATACAAAGTGATGTTTGCTTTTCTCTTTTTAATTTCCTGTTCTTTGCTATTTTGTTTACTATCTTTGTTTTAAACGAGATGAAATGAATATGGATGTGTGTATGTATATAGGAAAGACAGTTTTGTATAAAATAGCTATTACTGGTACAACATTATCTTTGATCTGATATTTTATAAAAAAAATTGTTGACTAAGCCATGCTTATTTCGGCTGAGGTGATTTTACTTTGGTGGCTAAGCAAGATTTTCATTTTCTCAACTGAAATGATCTTTGCCATATTTTCGTATTGACTTCCTTTTGTACTAAGATTAGATAGCATTAATAGCTATTGTTCCCATCTAAGTTTACGTGCATATCTAATTGAACTTTGTATGTACCTTCTTCTTGTTTTTTCTATAGATATTTATTTTTAGCCGTGCATACATTTTTCCTATTATCTTCTTGTTTGCATACAACTCACGGTAACATACCTATACTATTTGATCTTTGTATGTATTTCATTGTGGTTTATTTTATAACCATATAATCTTATTACAAACATAAACTCTAATTTTTTTTTTAATTTCTACTTGTAGTTTGGTTTTTGTTTAATGATGCCTTAGGACCATATATATTTTATTATTAACATAAGTTCTTAAATTTGATTTCTATTTATGGTTAACCATCAAGTATTAAATTTATACATATATTTTATTTTATACTTTACACTTATATTAAATATTAATAAGTAGTTTTTATTCTTATAATTTTTATTTATAATTCAATTCAACTGAAAATATACATTTTGAGTTTCAAGTTCAATTTTTTAAAAAAATAAAAAAATATCTCTTATTAAATTTGAAAAATTCAGATAAATTCACCATTTAACCCAAAAATTTAATTTAATTGTAAATTCAAATTCGTCTTTAAACTGGGATCGTTACATAGGTGGTTTACTCATAGGTTCAGTACCTGGCACAAGACTTATCCAAAACTCAACAGCTCGTTTGGTGGTTATCCTGTAACCAGCTCAACAACATCTACAAACTCTCTTGCTACTCGAACATGACTTAACTCTTCTCCTACTACCATAGCACCTAACAAAGAAAAACACTCGTATTAGAATTCTTTACGTAGAATATGATTTGGTTATGACTTTTAGGGTGTCTTAATGATATCTCCCTATCTTGGAAAAATGCCTTAGCCTCATACTTACCCAACCAATCCATACCCAAGATGATCCTGAAATCTACGCAACCAAAAAATACAAACTTATGCACACTTATGACCTAACATATTAAGTTCTAATTTGTCACATCTCATCTCTAGAGTTGCATACCCTCCTATTGGATTCACAACCCTTAAGGAAATAACAAGGTACATGGGTTCTAAGCTAGCTATCAACGAAACGTTGAGATATAAATGAATGTGATGCATCGGTATCAAATAGTTCCCTAACTTGTATACTTTGAATCAAAAGCGTATCTTCTATCAAAATCTTCCCTTTTTCAGCTGTAGTTGGCTTGGCAGATGATGGCCTAATAGAAAAGACCTTTCCCTTGTCCGCCCTGACTGCTTTTGGACACTGATTCTTATAATTCCAAACATGATCGCAGTTGAAACACTTCACACTCTTCTTATACACGGCCTTTTTCCTCTTACTGACCGACATTCATGCAAATAATGAACCTTCTTGTCACACTTGAAACAAACTAATAAATCAGCCTTTTTCTTCTTGGTAGATTCTCCCTTTTGGGCTCCCATCTTCTTAAAGAACTTTCTCTTCTTCTGTTGAGAACCCTGTGTTTCATCTGACTTTTATCTAGAACAAACAGAAAGCATCTCCCTATGGCTGATTTGCATCTCCACAGCTACATTACTAAGACTATGGAGATGTAGCAGGGTTGCCCTAGCTATTTCGAGCCTCAGTCCCCTGATGAACTTTACATTCCTCTTGATGACCATGTCTATAGTAGCATACCTATATTGCAACAACTCATCAAACTTAGTTGCATATTTGATAAGCGGCATTTCTTCCTACACTAGATCCATAAACATCCTCAGCAATGCCTACTTGGCAATTTCAGACAAATTGTTCAATTCCCCTTCTTAACTCTGCCCATGTCAACTCTTCTTCCAAAACTCTGGTAGTAACACTGTTCCATTAATGAAGCGATGCCCTTTGCAACTGCCTAGAGGCCAGCCTCCTCTTCTTCTCATCATTTAAACCTAAATGAGCAAAATTCTCTTACAATACAACAACCGATTCTCAAACTCCATGGCATCGTTCATTCCCATAAATGGCTTCCAACGAAAACTGGTGTAATCTTTGCTCAACTTAGCATAATTACTCCCAATTAAAGCCATAGGATTAGCTCCTCCAACGTTTGTAGCAACACCTGCAGTAGCTCCTATTTGCATCAGATTGATGAAGAACCAATACGTCATCCCCGTATCTACTGGTGGATTTCAAGCACCCATTTTGGCATTAGCATTTTGGTTAGCATTGTCATGCCGACCTGGGTTCCTCCTGGTGGGTCGAGTATTTCCATTGGATGTGGTGCTTCCTCCACTGAGATTTCCTCTTCCGTTTCCTACCTCCATATCTTCTTTCTCCTAAATCTTCATATGAGCCTCAGTAAGATACAAAAGAATGGTCTAAGAGAGCGAGGAATACGTACTTATATATATGTGTAACTATATATCAAATACAAGTATGTTACTATAGCATTAACCCAAACCCCGATCTTGTTTTCTGATTCATTGGATTATGTTTAAAAATCTTTTCTGTTTAGTTTCTTTTAAGTTTTCATAAACCTTGCTCTGATACTAACTTGTAACATCCCCTACTTGGATGCCCAAAACTAATGTTACAGTTGCTGCAGTTACCCATATTTATTAATCCTCGGTGACTAAATGCGGTAGTGTTAGACATATTTATATGACAGAAACACATGGATACGCAAAATTTAAAAATCAATAAACAACTTTGACATTCCATTTCAAAACCATTTCAAATTCGTTATGTAATCCCAATACGAGAACCACAGTTAGATAAAATATAATCATTACAACATACGCCTTTACAGAAAAAAAACAGTGGAATCAAACTAGAAAGTAACTTTTACTAGATAGGTTGCAGCCTGCACATCTCCGGTAGCTTATTCGTCTAAGGAGAACCTAAAATCCTCAACTCTCAAACTACTCAAAATCAACTGAGCACCCAAGAGTTTAAGTGGAAAACATAAATTAGATTCAGATATAAAGCCTGGTATGAACAACAATCTACCATCTCAAACCATTTAGATATCCACTGACACCACGCCACTTTGCAGAACGAGTTTTCCCTTAACTAGAATCCTAAAACTTTATAAAACCATATACTATGCTCCTATAACTGCAACGGTTAAAACATAGAATTGTAAAATATTATGATGATATACAAGCAGATAAGTCAATTCTGGATTTCCCATCCCCATTCGTTTTTGACTATCAGTCTTATTTATAGTTTCTAGGATCACTATTAACCTATTAGTTTTATGAGCTGACAAATAACTTATTTAGTACTATGGACTCTCTGTCTTGTTTCATAGTTTTCATGGGGTTTCTAAGAACCAATTGGCCCCTGCCAATAACTTTACTATTTCATCGATTCTTTCTGAACCTATTGGTAACTCCTATAACTTTCCCTCTTAACCTAGTTTTCATAAGTTGACTAAGAACCTATTAATTTCTTTCAATAACTTAAATCAGATATAGTTGTAACGACCCGTAATTTTGCTACTTCGAAAATGCGAGATTTCGTTTGTTTAAAATTTAAAAAGGTTTAAAACTTAAATAAATAAGTTATAAATAAAAGATAATAAAAGAGAAATTATTTATTCTTATAGTTGATAATTTAATAAGCATAAATTTGGATTTTAGAAAAAATCAACAAAAGTTAAGTTTTGTTAAAAATAAATAAATGCTTAAAAAAATAAGTTTAAATATTTGTTTAAAAAAGATAAATCTTATTGATCACATCTGACAAAGATAATAAAAGTATATAAAAATATTTATAAGTATGTTAATAATCATTTTACAAAATAAATAGTCAAATTTTGTCGCATTTCGTCAGTTTTACATACATTGTAAAATTAGAGATTTTGATATTATTTAAATATGATTTTAAAATAAAAAGAGGCATGTTTTAATTTATTTAAAAGAAGTAGAAAGTTTATTTTTAAATTTTATTTACATAAATAAATAGTTTAACTAAAATGTCAAAATGTGACCGTAAAACATTTTGTCGAAAAATGACTTTTTGTCGATTAAAAGTTATCGCAACGTCGTCGCATCTTTATTTTCTTGTATAGGAACATATATTCAAATAATGTAAGTATTAATTAATTCACTAATCAGGTTTACTTTTACTAAACAAGGTTAGAAACTTTTAGAAAACAATTAACAAAAATTAAACACAAAAGGACAAAAATGTCATATCAAAGCAAAAAGTAAAACATCGAATCAAAGAAACGTAATTATTACTTACTTTACTTAATATCTAAGTGAAAAAGACATAAAGTAATGATTTGAAATGTGTGATGTTACGTGTTGACAAAATTAAGATTACTTTATAAGTACGTAAGAGTATTTTGGTCTTTTTTTAAAATATTATTTTAATCCAAAACTTTTTCTTATAAATAAGCTTCCACTTTCTCATTTTTTTTCACTTCTTCTTCTTCCTTTTCCAAGTTTTCTCTACCTCTTTAATGGCTTCTTCTTCTCTTCCAAATGCTTGCTAACTTTTTTAAAACCATACCAAATCAACTCCGAACATCACCAAACTTTGCCAAAGACCATAGCATACCACTTAAACAAAATGCGTAGAAGATTGAATATAATAACAAACTGAGTCTGCGGAAACAACCAGTACATTTGTCCCGCCCGTGAGATCTGGGAAGATAAAACAAGGTGTTTAACTAAGGTTAGGGATGGAGCAACCAGTGCCCTGAACTTACCTGGCCTATACTTTCTTTTCTTAGGCGAGGTGTGGAACAGATCGAAAGGAAAGCCCAGATGCTCTAGAAAGATCATATTTAAATTTTTCTAAATAAAAGAAAAGAAACAAATTCTTTTAATGTTAATTAACTACCTAACATCCTTTTATAGATGATTAGTACGATGAAAACGAGATCATATTTGGCTGATTCCTATCTGAGAACCCCCTCAAACTAATTTTCAAAATAAATTATATTAAAGACAATGACCATTGATGAGAAAGATCTTCATGAAGTAGGATTACTTGCCATTAGTCCCTGGAGGTGAAACTTGCCATTAGTCCCTGAAGGTAAAACTTGCCATTAGTCCCTAGAGGTGAAATTTACCATATCTAAGGTTGTAGTAGTGCTCTATTATGAAAATCTTCGATTTGCAAGAATATGATTTGATGTTAAGAAAGATATCTTTGATTAAGATTTAATGAATGATTAGGAAAGGTTTTCCTAAGTAAAAGAGAAAATGATTTGGAATTATTCCAGGATTTAAGAAAGGTTTTAATAAATCAAATGATTTAATAAATGAGGCTTAATGATTCCATGTACTCTTGAAAAGAAAACGGAATAAATTGAAAAGAATATATCTAAGGAAGATATTTGATTTAAATAGAAGATGAAGTAATTGATTTATGATTGATATCCATGTATGAATTTAACATCTTTTTAGCGATGATTCGCTTCGAAGGAACCGGAGTCGGATTTTGGCGACTCCTTTTTGAAAACCACTTCGAACCAATGTATACGTTCGAAAGTGAAGACAAGTGGAAGATGATGATTATTGAAGACCGTGGATCTTCATAGCATGGGGACTGCTTGTTGAACATGCTCTGGGTAGCTCCCGTCATAGAGTTATTTATAGCAGTGGTCTCCTTGTTGTGGAGATTTTTCAGATTGCAAGGACTACTCGCTACTAGTGGTTGTAGGAGAGTGCCTTTAGTTTAGTTCAGTTCTAGAACGAACTTGTATGGATGAATGTATGACATTGCATTTCTGAGACACAACGTTTGACTTTTACAAATGTGCTTCTGCTTGGTGGTGGAGAGGGCAACTTCTCTTAGCTTAACACCCTTCTCTGAGACATACGAGCTCAGAGGTTGCATGCTAGTGGGAGTCAAATAGTGATCAAAGGAATGGATGCCTGGCATTCAGAGATGTTAAATGTGATATGTGAAAGGTAATCGTAGCCTCGCGAGCCTCACGCCCCAATTATGATGGGATTCCATGTGGTTAGATGTATGATCGCGTTTCGGATAGTAGTGATTTGGGTTATCAGATGTTCTCAGCCCCAAGTACTAGATACGTCTAGGCCTCATGGAAGGGATGAGCAAAGTCCAAGTCCTTGGATATTATTTGCAGATTGTATCCACTTTTAGCCATTTGTGTTGTTGTATAACGGCATTTGAGTCAAGGACGTAAGCCGTGGATACAGATTGATCTTTCCACTAGTTTCCTATCATGTTGGAAATCCAATTCCAAAATGAGCTTTTCGATTTTGATTGTATTCCCAAAATAGCTGCAATGACTTGCAAATATTTCAGCTACCCCTTATTGGTATCAAATATTCCGTTTGGTATATTTCGTAGAACCCGGTTTGGATATATTCTATTAGACATAGTCCAGATATTGATACCTTATTTCAATAAGTTTATTTGAAAAGTGTTTTCAAAAAATGTCATTAAAAATAATATCGAGTGTATTTTGGTATGAAGTGTTTTGGCTATCATAAGGTAAAACCCGTCTGTGTTTATGTGTAGGCATGGTCTTATGACATAACCTTCTTTTCAAAAGTTTTGATAACATTGTCATGATCTACATGTTTTAAATTTCGAGTATCTCACACTGGTTTATCATGCTTGATCTAGGTGCTTTCAATACTCGGGTCAGATACGAGTAGTCTCAGCTGGAGTTGGAGACGGTTGGAGTTTCCAGAGGAGAGCTGGAGATCTTCATCATCGTATAAACGTATTCTATTATCCGATACACCTATTTTATTTGTTTTGTTGCTTGTCGTCATTTGTAAGGACTGATGTTATAACTGTCTAAGCTGAATCTAGGTTAGACTCTGATATTGTATTTTAAAATTTTCCACTATAAAGATTATTATTGAAATAATATATGTTATTCCATTCGTGGAGATTCTTTTCTATCTTTGTTTTCTTTCTACCCTTAATGATCTACTTATTCGTACAATTTGAGTTAGACACGTGTGGTTTATTGTCGATTCAAATGGTACGAAAAATGGGTCGTTACATTTGGTACCAAAGTAGAAGGTTAAGCGAGAATCTTAGCTTTGTGGAGTAAAGACTCATTAGACAAAGGGTTAGTAATACCCAAGATGAGTAACTCATTAGAGGTTGGGTTAGTAATACCCTTGAATGAGTTTTAATGTATCATATATGAGTGTGTATTTGTTAATAACTAATAAATTGTTTTGTGTTGATTTATCGGTTGAGCGGTTTATAAATTCTGGTCAATATGGGAAGTACAACTGTATCAGTAGGTATTTCTAAACTCTTAACAAGGCATATCGACACACTGTTTTGAAAAGATTATATTTTACATATAATGGATTGTCTTTCAAAAGATAAAAAATTTTGTGTAGTGAGGGAAATTTATGATATACTTTCCCTTAAGGAAGTCCCATGGATAGGTCTTAATTCATCTAGTGATGATTAAAATAATCTTCTAAGTATCAATTATATGTTTGCTTGGGCAAATGATATTGAGCACTTGGTAAATTATTCTTCTTATCATTGGAGGATGAAGGCAAGTTCATATCCAAACAAGTTGAATTAAGTATTTGAATAAAAGATGTTTGAATAAGATGAAATGGTAATAGTATAAACACTTCTAATCTTATCTTGAAATATCACTTATGGGCAGAATGGCTTATTGTATGTCAACTAATGAGTTTTGGATGACTCCAAAGTAGGCACGAAGAGCACGTGCCGAGATAGAAGCAGAAAAGAAACAAAAACTAGGAGCATATGTTGGCATCTACTACTTTAGGTGTTTTCAAGAAGGGCATTATGCAGTTTGTCGTGATAGGAAAATAAAGAAACAGAAGGAAGAAAAAACTGTTCGGAAAGATATACGCTGTTTATGTGTATGAGGCTAGGACATCTTCTACATGATTGCCCTAGAACAAAGAAGAAACCCAAAGCCCCAAAAGGGAAGGAAAAGTTTTGTTATCGGTGCAAAGAATTAGGACATATAGTCAAAGATTGCAATTTAAAGAAAAGAGAAAAGTCGGCTAAGGCGCATACCATTCAGATAGCCATGATTTCATGGCCTTGCAGATCATGTTGTAAACATAGACATTCAGAGAAGGACTATCCAAGGGAAAGGTCAGATGACTTAAGCCCCAAAGATAAAGCACCGTGTACCTCAAAAGGAATTCAAGAATAGTACATAGTAGTCTAAGTATCTATATAATGGTAGTAAGTTATAGGCTATATTCCTTAGGGAAGTTATCTCTAAAATTTTGGAATGCCAGTTAGAGATAAAAATAGATGTATGAATATGATGTTAATTAATAAATTTCCTTTTGATTATCCTCTCGATGCACTTCTTCAATCTTACATCCGATCAAAATCAAATAAGAAATATTATAAAGAAATAGCTTGATAAAAAAATGTTTAAAGTTTAGAAAATTATTAAAAATAATAGGATGAAACAATGGAAATTTTGTCATAGTCTTTTGTAAAAGTTTAAAGAAATAAAGGAAAGTTATTTAAACTTAAGATAATTTTGCAAATAAAATCTATAATAAGATGTATTAGCAAAGAGAATTCAAAAAAAATATAGAGAGCTTAGATAAAATTTTAATGATATTTTCCAAATAAAAGATAATTGATTTCTTTAGAAAAGAAGATATAACTATTTTGCATAAATGTTTTGAAAAAAAAAGAAACGTGTTATACTAAAAGATGGTTTTGAAAAAAAATTGGAATGAAATTTTCCTTTTTAATATAATAAATATTTATAAATTTATGAAATGGTTTCATAAGAGGTTTTTAAAGATAAATTATCTTTTGAGTGAAAATTGGTTTCCTTAGATATTTTCCTTTAATAAAAATATTTAGAATTAAATAATTGAAGGGATTGTATGAAGAATCACATTTATTAAGTGTTTGAGCTTAAGATAAAGTTTTTATGAAAGTTTTGAGAGTTAAAAAATACATATATGATATGTAGATCGTTTTGTCACACAAATATTGATCTAATATTCGAGTATGGGCCACCGATCCGAAAAAAATATTTATCACACGATTCTTGACGACAAATATTGATTAGGGTTTGTGATTGGGTACATGATTTTTCTATCATAGTTGAGAGCTATGCAAGGAAAGCAAAGGTTTCTGAGCAAAGAGCCCGATTAAAGTCCGCACTAGAGAATCGTGGGATCGACACTAGTTTGAAAATAAAGTTGTTTATTCGAATAGGAGATCGAATAAGAAATTTCATATAGATGCTTTGTGTATATTATATGGATTTAAGTTTGAAGATAAATGTTTTAGGTAAACTTTTGTTTTGGGTAATTTAGAGGACGAAATTCTTTTAAGTAGGGGAGAATGTAACGACCCGTAATTTCGCTACTTCAAAAATGAGAGATTTTTCTTTCGTTTTAAATTTAAAAAGGTTTGAAAACATAAATAATAAGTTATAGATAATAGATAATAAAAGAGAAATTATTTATTCTTATAGTTGATAATTTAAAAAGCATAAATTTGGATTTTAGAACAAATCAACAAAATTTAAGTTTTGCTAAAAATAAATAAACGCTTAAATAAATAGGTTTAAATATTTATTTAAAATAGATAAATCTTGTTGAAAACATCTAATAAAGATAATAAAATATACTAAATTTTTTATAAGTATGTTAATAATCATTTTACAAAAAAATTAACCAAATTTTATCACATTTTGTCAGTTTTACGTACACTACAAAATTAGAGATTTTGATATTATTTAAATATGGTGTTAACCCTATCTCGGTTACGACTCAGCAGGTCTAGTGTGTGGAGATGGCGCCGACCCAAGAGATGCCGACCTAACTGAGTAAGAATTGTGCAGGGTCTGCCGATCTAAAGGACATACCGACCTAACTGCTTAAGGCTTAAAAAGCAGGCCGACCTAACCATTCGCATGACTTGCCGACCCAATGCCCTCACATAGGTGCCGACCTAGTGCTTCAGAAGGAACTGGCCTAACGACTCAAGAAATGACAAGGGATCCGACTTAACATGACGCCGACCTAACTGCCTAATGAAGCTGCCGACCTAATTCGATCCGACTTAAGGACTTAACATGCTTACCGACCTAACTGAGTGGAACAAGTTCGCGACTTACACTTGTGTCGTGACCGACTCATGGTCTGTGCTAGGACGTGCGCGACCTGGGCAAGTGAAGGGGAGTTAGTTCACGTTTAGCTCGTCAATTCTTTAAATCGGTAACGACCTATTTAAACATGCACTTCCCATTTAAGTCGGAGGCCATGCATCAGAGAGAGGGGGCGACCTACGACCTAGCTTGACCCGGTAACGACTTTGGACTTGTGCAAATCCAACGCAGCTTGATCATGTGAGGGCTCCTATAAGCCGGCTGCGACTTAACTGGGTCGGTGAGGAGTTAAGACCGAGCCTAAGTCCATAATCTTTGCCTATAAATACCACCCTACCTTCAACATTAAAAGGACTTTTTTTTTGGATTCTCTTCAAGCGCCATTACTCTGCCGAATTCCAGACTACTTCAAAGCTTTTCAGATCCAACAAACTTCTAAAGGAACTCCATGAAGGAATCATCCACATTCACCATGGATTTGAAGATGATCGTCAACATCAAAGCTTGAGCCACTTGTTTTACATATCCTATAACTTGAAGTGTGTTGTAATTGAAAGATCTTGTAAAGGATTGTAATCAAACTAGTGATAAAAAGATTAAAGTGGACGTAGGCTGGATTATAAGCCGAACCACTATAAATACTGTGTCTCTTACTGTTTTTCTGCATACTTTCTGCTTATTTCTGATTCCCGTACGAACGGGTGGTGCTTTCACAATCACATCCTATTCACCAGGGTGTTAGCGTTTAAATTTGAGCGTTAACATTTTGGTGCTTTCACTGAGAACTGAACTCAGGACATCTATCATCATTGCTTCAGAAAGATTTGTAGATAAAGTTTCTTTAAGAACCAGAAGTCTATCCGAAATCATGGCTCCTGGAAGGAAAAGTAAATCTATGAGATCTGCAAACATTCAAGAGGGAACCTCCGCTTCCCCAACACCAAATCAAGCCACTCCAACTGTCGGGGTTACGAAAGCAGAGTTGGATGCCGCAATTTTGGGGTTGAACAGACAGATACATGCTCAAAATGTGCAAATGGAAGCCCAGAATGCCCAAAATGCCTTAATCCTGAATAAGTTGAACGATTTGCTCGGGGCAAACCGTCAATCAACAGCTAATGAAAGGAATTTCGCTGGTAATATTCATGAAACTGAAGAAAGGAATGTTTCCGAAAGGGATACTAACCCCGCTGAGCAAATACTTCCTGAGGTAGGCGGATCTAGGGCTCGTAATGATGAAGAATATCTCTCTGGAATGGTTCGCCAAATTATGAAGGAGAGCATGCAAAGAGTCGAAGATGAGAAAGAATGGGGCTTTGCTCCGAGCAAGACTCCATTTACTGAAAAAATTCTAAAGGCTGAATTCCCACGAAAATTTGCTCCTCCAACTATCCCAGCTTATAGGGGGACAAGTGATCCAAACGAATTTCTGTATAAATATGATTGGCATATGACGGGTGCCCGAGCCTCAGATGAAGTAAAATGCAGATACTTCCCCGTATATTTGGAAGGCGTAGCTCTGCTTTGGTTCACAAAGCTACCTGTCCGGTCCATCGATCAGTTTTCAGACCTAACCAGGAAATTTAAAGAGCAATTTAGGCTATATGCTTCAAAGGCAAAAGACATCATGTCGTTATCCGGTTTGGAGCAGAATCCGGGGGAAACTATCAAGTCTTTCTTAAATCGCTTCAATATAGCGTTAGCTGAGGTTGATAATGCGGAACCTCGCATGGTCTTGACCTATTTGATGAGGGCCATAGATAAATCTAGTGAGTTTGGAAGATGGTTGAATATGAAGGAACCAAGCTCTCTCGAAAAATTCTACAAGAAAGCAGACGAGTTCATGCGTCTGGAGAGTCGCCCTGTATCGACAAAAGCAGCATTGGAAAAGGTTGAAGCTAACGCCAATGCTCCACGCAAAAATGAGTCTGTGGGACAGAAGAGGGAGAACAATAATGGAAAACAACAGAATAATCAGAAGAAGCATAGATCCTTCAAGCCTTCAGAATACACACCTTTGTCAGATACTCCAGAACGAATCTACCTGGCTACCAAAGATTCTGTCAATTATCCTAAACCCCCAGTCTTGAGAACCGGGAAAAAAGCTGTGCAAAGTGGGAGGTTCTGTCGCTTCCATAATCAGCCCGGTCATGATACTGATGACTGCCGTCAATTGAAGAATCTAATTGAAGAATTGTTAAGGGAAAATAAACTACAACAATTTGTGAAGAAGAATGATAATAATAATCCTGCTTCGTCGAACCAGGGGCAGCAAACTCCTGCTCATCAATCTGGGACTAATGGCAAAGACGCAGGTTTTGAGTCTGGAAGGCCTGTTATCAATATCATTACAGGCGGACCTCACCCAGCGGGCAAAAGCTGGGGTGAGATGGAAAGGTATTCCCGGGCCCTGAAATATGCACCGGAGGAAGAAAATGTTTTTGTTCTAGAGGACACTACGCCTTTGAAGCAACGAAAGACATTCAACGATGACATTGTATTCAAAGCCAGGGATTCCATCGGTATTGAAGCCCCAACCTTGGATCCTTTGGTCATCTCGGCCGGCATTGGGCCAGCCATCGTCAGAAGGATTCTTATCGACAGCGGCGCATCCTGTAATATCCTCTTTAAGAAAACCTTCGACCAGATGAAGATTCCTATGGTTGAAGTGCAGGCATCATCGCAAAAAATTGCTGGCTTCGCCGGGGAGCCAAAGCAACCAGTAGGAACCATTGACTTGCTAGTGGAACTCGGAGAAGGAGAAAGAAAAGTAGTTCGCAAGCAGACTTTTGTGATAGTAGATGAATTTTCTGCTTATAATGCTTTCTTTGGTCGTCCTACTCTTGCAGCATTCAAAGCTGTCCTTGCCCCATGGTGTCTTACTATTAAATTCCCTACCGACAATGGAGTAGGAGTTGTTAAAGGAGACCAGAATGCTGGACGAGAATGCTATATGACAGAACTGCGAGA
This sequence comes from Allium cepa, assembly GCA_030765085.1. Taxonomy (NCBI): domain Eukaryota; kingdom Viridiplantae; phylum Streptophyta; class Magnoliopsida; order Asparagales; family Amaryllidaceae; genus Allium; species Allium cepa. Next base: position 788,665,545 of record CM060937.1, on the reverse strand, counting down.
AACAAGGAAGAGAGAAATGGGAAAAGATGCGGCAACCCCAATCCGCATCAAAACACCAACCCTATAGCAACTACAGGGCGGACCCTGCACTGGCGAGCATAGCGGGGCACGAAAAGTGATGGATCCTAGAAAGGCCAGTGCGGGGGAGAGTAGGGTGGTACCAGCAGAAACAACGATACCGGTGCCCGTTGATCTGAAGGACCCAAACAAGATGCTGAATGTGGGTTCACAACTTAATGTGTCAGTTCAGAATGCCTTGATATCTTTTTTGAAAGCAAACCTGGATGTTTTCGCTTGGACCCATGCCGATATGTGCGGAATATCCCCAGAAGTTGCGGTACATGCTCTGAATATTGACCCAAAGTTCACGCCAGTAAAGCAGAAAAGAAGAATCCAAGGTCCAGAAAGGTCGACAGCATTGAAAGAGGAAGTTGACCGGCTCATGGAGAATAATTTCATCAGAGAATCTACCTATCCAAATTGGGTTTCAAATCCAGTGCTGGTTAAGAAGGCCAATGGTAAATGGAGAGTGTGCATCGACTTTTCAGATCTAAACAAGGCCTGTCCCAAAGACAGCTTCCCATTACCCAGGATCGATCAACTGGTAGATGGAACAGCGGGTCATGAATTGTTGTCTTTTATGGATGCCTACTCCGGATATAATCAGATCATGATGCATGAGCCAGATCAGGAGGACACAAGCTTTATCACCGATGTCGGTCTTTACTGTTACAGAGTTATGCCCTTTGGGTTGAAGAATGCGGGGGCAACATACCAAAGACTGGTCAATGCTATGTTCAAACCGCAGTTGGGAAAGACTATGGAAGTTTACGTTGATGACATGCTAGTAAAATCTAAGAAAGCAGTGGATCACATCGAACACTTAGCAGAAATGTTCGCAATCCTCCGAAGTTACGGAATGAAGCTTAACCCTTTAAAATGTTCTTTCGGGGTAGAATCTGGAAAGTTCTTGGGTTTCATCGTGAGCGCTAGGGGCATTGAAGCTAGTCCAGCTCAAATCACTGCTTTAAAAGAAGTCAAAGCTCCTAAAACAAAGAGGGAATTGCAAAGTCTCAATGGAAAAATTGCCGCCTTAAGTCGGTTCATATCCAAAGCTACTGATAAATGCATTCCATTCTTCGACGCTCTAAAGAAAGGAAAGAAAAACTTTGACTGGACTCCCGAATGCCAGAAAGCCTTTGAAGAATTGATTCAACATATGGAAACGCCTCCAATACTTTCTAGGCCCGGCGATGGCGAGGATCTTCTTATATACTTGGCAGTTTCATCTCATGCTTTAAGTGCAGCGCTGGTACGGGAAGACAAAAGGGTTCAACATCCAGTTTACTATATCAGCAAAAGACTCACTGGGGCAGAAATGAATTACTCCAAGTTGGAAAAACTCGCCTATTGTCTATTGATTGCCTCAAGAAAGTTGAGGCAATATTTCCAGGCTCATCCTATCAAAGTCCTCACTGATCAACCTTTAAAGCAAGTCTTGTTTCGCCCTGAGACTTCGGGCCGCCTTTTAAAGTGGAATATTGAATTGAGCCAATATGACATCACTTATCATCCTAGAAAAGCGATCAACGGACAAGCTTTGGCAGATTTTATTGCAGAATTTACAGACAAGGGTAACAGCGAGGAAGAAACAATCGAGAACTCCCCAACCCAATGGAAGTTATTTGTAGATGGCGCAAGAAATGATTACTGTTCAGGTGCTGGAATTGTTCTTGAAACTCCTGAAGGCCGGTCATTATGCTATGCGCTAAGATTAGAATTTCCTTCAACAAACAATGAAGCAGAATATGAAGCTCTGATTGCTGGTTTGAAAATTGCTAAAGAACTAAACATTCGAGCGTTACAGATCTTCAGTGATTCTCAGCTTATAGTATGCCAAGTCAAGAAGGAGTTTCAAACGAAAGGAGGAAATCTGCCCGCTTATGTGTCAAAGGCTTGGGAACTTTTATGTGAATTCGACCATTACACGATAAGTCATATTCCTCGAGAAGAAAACATGAAAGCAGATTCTCTCGCAAAATACTCAAGTTCTGGCGAAGCCCAATCCTTAGGGTTAGTTCCAGTGGAAGTTTTGTCAAATCCAAGCATTGATGAAATGGATATCGATTGGGTTATGAGTATGTCGCAAGAGCAAGAATCATGGATGACTCCAATAACAAAGTATCTACTCAATGGCTCTTTACCAGAAAACTCTAAAGAACGACAAAAGCTACTGAGAAAAGCTTCTCGATATATAATCCAGGATGGTCAATTATACAGACGAGGATTCTCAATGCCATTGCTTCGATGTGTATCGCGGGAAGAGTCCAAAACAATCCTAACTGAAGTGCATGGAGGAGAATGCGGTGATCATTCAGGTGGTCAAACATTAGCAAAGAAAATTCTCCGATACGGATATTTTTGGCCAGAAATTAATCGGGATGCCGCAGATTACTCCCGAAAATGTGACAAGTGCCAAAGATATGCCAAAATTCCTAGAGCACCTTCTACCGAACTCACACAGATGATCAGTCCATGGCCATTTGCAATTTGGGGAATGGATCTCATTGGGCCGCTACCAACTGCTAAATCAGGGATTAAATATACTATTGTTGCGGTTGATTATTTTACTAAGTGGGCTGAAGCTGAACCATTGGCTACTATCACTTCTAAGAAAATGATAAGCTTTGTGACCAAGAATATCATTTGCAGATACGGTGTGCCTCAGAAAATAATCACAGACAATGGTACTCAGTTTGAAAGTGAGGAATTCCAGGATTTTTGCAAACGATTCAAAATCCAGAAAAGCTTTTCGGCAGTAGCTCATCCGCAGGCAAACAGGCAAGTGGAAGCAGTGAACAAGATCATCAAATCAACCATCAAAAAGCAACTCGAAAGAGCAAAAGGTGGTTGGGTCGATAAACTACCACTTGCACTATGGGCATACAGAACTACTCACAAAACTGCAACTGGGCATACTCCTTTTTCGTTAGCATACGGATCGGAAGCAATGATCCCGGTTGAAACAGAGGTCCCTTCACACAGAAGAATCCATTTCAATCAAGCAGAAAATGAAAAGCTGCAACTTGAAGCGCTGGATCTCCTTGATGAAAAAAGAGATGAAGCTAACCTCAGAGTTGCAGCTCATCAGCAAAGGATAGCCAGACATTTCAATTCCAAAGTTCGTCAACGCAGCTTTGAAATTGGAGATCTAGTCCTGAAAAGAATTATGACCGCGACAGGTGTGTTTGGACCAAATTGGGAAGGACCATATGTAATAGGTCAGAAGCTTCTCGACGGCACATTCAAGCTCACCACTGTTGATGGAGATCAAATTCCAAGGGCATGGAACAGCAACCACTTGCGTCCATACTTTACTTGAAAATTTTGTTGAAACATTGTAAAAAGAATTATGAATGTATGATTCTTGTAATTGAAAGCAATTGTGAAACTGATGCAAGTAAATAATGAAAGAATATAAAGTGGATGTAGGCCCAATTTCATGGCCGAACCACTATAAATCTTGTGTTCCTTATTATCATTATATGTTTGCTTTGTTTTCGATATAAAAATACATAAAATGTATTGCTGAAATGTCAATTTAAATTTTTGCAGACAATGGAAATGAAACTTGCGCATAATAAGACCGAGTGATTCTCACCATCATTCAGCAAACAAATTTCAAGTCATAAAGGCCCCGAATTCAAATCCTAGATAGGAAATGCTTCAATTGAACGGCTTATGATTTCGATAGAAACGAGCCCTTGTTAATAAATTGAGATTGTTTGAACGAACAAACATCCAATTAGGAAGCTAGTGCCCGTTCTCACGAACTTGCCTGACAATGAAGTACGCTTCCTTGGATTAAACAAGCCACTTGCGAGAAAAGGGGAATGAAAACTTGAAAAAGAAAAAAAAAAAAAAAAAAAAAAAAAAAAGAGAGGATCGCTGTAAAGGCATAAGCAAGTGAACAGAGGAACAACCAAAGCTACCATCAGCAGCACAAGTCCTCTTCGGAGGCGCAACTCTTCGGAGGATAAAAGACCTCTAATGGGTCATACGCCACAAAAAAGAAAGTTCTCTACTCAACAAAAAAGATTGGAGGAGTCATGACCCTCCAACCATGAGAGAGTAACTTCCAGGCGATGAAAACCCTCTCTGAGGCACATTTCACCAGGAGTTGAAGTGTTATGACCGCTCTTCGGGATTTCACTTCACCAGAGTTGAAATGCAAAAAAAAAAAAAAAAAAAAAAAAAAGCCCTCTTCGGAGGCCCATTTCACCAGGAGTTGAAGTGTTATGACCGCTCTTCGGGATTTCACTTCACCAGAGTTGAAATGCAAAAAAATAAATAAAAAAAAGCCCTCTTCGGAGGCCCATTTCACCAGGAGTTGAAGTGTTATGACCGCTCTTCGGGATTTCACTTCACCAGAGTTGAAATGCAAAAAAAAAAAATAAAAGCCCTCTTCGGAGGCCCATTTCACCAGGAGTTGAAGTGTTATGACCGCTTTTCGGGATTTCACTTCACCAGAGTTGAAATGTAAACAAAACTAAAGCCCTCTTCGGAGGCACATTTCACCAAGAGTTGGGGTAGTTACTCTTCAGAATTTCACTTCACCAAGGTTGAAATGCAAATAAAATAAAGACCTCTTCGGAGGCATATTTCACCAGGAGTTGAAGTGTAACAGCCGCTCTTCGGAATTTCACTTCACCGGAGTTGAAAGACAAGCAAAATAAGAACCTCTTCGGAGGCACAATCAAGAAAAAGAAAAGACCTCTTTGGAAGCACACGTTTCACCGAGATTGAAATAAAACTTCCAAGTGTTGAAACGTGAAAAGGCTTTCTTCGAAGGCACAACTCTTTGGGGGTACACGTTTCACCGAGATTGAAATAAAACTTCTAAGTGTTGAAACGTGAAAAATCCCTCCTCAGAGGTACAATTTTGTATAAAAAAAAAAAAAAAAAATCCTCATCAAAAGCGTACTTTAACTTTCAAAGGAAGAGTAATTTGCCCACTATGGAAAATGGTTGTAAAAAAAAAAAAAAAGGGAAAAGAAGTCAAAGTACCCTTCAGAGGTCCGCTTTAGCACATAGAGGAATTCACTTGATAAAATATGCACATAAGCAAACGAAAAAAGTGATTTCTTCGAACGACAAAGCGTAAAAACTTATACGAAGGGAGTTGTACTCTACCAAAATTTTCTTTAAAGAATAAAATAATTATTCTTTAACAAATAAGAGTGCAAGTCCCCTCAAAGTATAAAATATTGCAGCAAGTTTAAGGTATGGGGGCAACATGGTATAATAGTATAGTTGCATCAGTAAAGTAATACTCAAACAACATACCATAAGCCCGCTGCAATATCGTGTAAATAAACTTGTGCAAAAAATAAAATAAATAGTAAATGCATTCTCAAATTCAAACAGAAGTTTGTACAAACGAAGAATCATTTTATTCAACTATAATGCAGATACAGGTTCTCAAAATAAAAGCGGGGGCCGATACCCGCACAACTCTCGGCCAGTTCATACAAAAGACAAAAAGCTAAAGTCTTCACTTCTTTTTACTGCCTTTGGACCCTTTACCCGACCGAATGACCAGCTTTTCAGGTCGGCCAGTGGGTATAAGGGAGGAAGGAGAGGTAGGCGCAGCTGGCCCAACTTCTGGCTCCTCTTCAGTGGCAGTGATTATCTTCCCTCTCCTCCTTGATGCTCCTTGCTTCCTTCTCCTCTTTGAGGAAGACTCACTTCCTGGAGTGACAAGTTTAGATAAAGTTATATCGTCAGAAGGAGTCCGCTCCGGAGATATGTCACCTCCCTCAAGTCCCTCATCTTTTTGCTCTTGCGAAGCAATGGGATCATCCAGGCCATGGAGAGCCTCTATTTGTTCTTCTTGTGACCCAGGTTGCGAGGCAGAAGGAGGCGCCACTTGAAGAGATGGAGGAAGGATCACCGGGGGAGAAGAAGCTTGAGTTTGACTCGGTGCTTTCTCTACAAAGGAGAAAAAACTTAAAATATCAGTATCTTTCGAAAAGAGAGGGGATGACGGCTCGTCAAAAGTCGGGAATTCATTGACATTTGAGGAATAATCAAAAGTCGGGAATTCATTGACATTTGAAAAATAATCAAGAAGATCGTCAAGTTCACAAGGAGCGAACGAGCAGTTCACCACTTGGGCTGGTCCGGTGTCAAGTTTACCTGGGGCAGTTGGATCTCTGAGGCTGATTTCATATCGCTGTGCTTCGTTGCTTTCACCACCTTCATCCCCGCCTTGTGCACTTGTAGTTTCAGTTACTGTCTTAGTTGCAGGCGGAGTAGAGGAGCTAGAACCCGTGATGTCAACCACAGGAGAAACTGGAGGTTGGACAGAGGAAGTAAGCGTTAATTCCTTTCCAGAACGTTCCTCTTCCGCCATTCCAGTTCTCATCCTGGCAAGTTGTTCTCGCCCCTTCGCAAGAGCAGCGCGAGCTCCCTCATCCAGGTAACGCGCCTCAAAATCTTCATCGCCATACCCGGCGTCTTTAAACATGTTAAGAGCAGCTTCCCACACCTCGGCCAGGGTGATTTCATACTTAGGACCAAGAAAAGAGAGGCTGCCGCGTCCCAAGACACAGTGTAAATAAAAATCGAATAAAGTCGAATTGATATCGGTTTCCATGGTCTGAGCAGTTTCTTCGGCTGCAATTTTGCCAGCCATGGCCTCATCTCGATCTTTTTCGGTCTGAGCAAGTTGGGCTTTTAGCGCTTCAATCTCCATGTCCCGGGCGCTCAGTTTATTCTGCAACTGGGTGACATCAGTGCGGTGGTTCTCTACAGCTTGCTCTAGCCTCTCAGCTTTAGCTTCGGCGTCCCTCTGGCTGGCGTGCGCATCTCGCACTTGTTTTTGCAATACCTCTTCTCTTTGGGTGTAAGTAATAGTAGAAGAGGCAAGATCATCTTTGAGCTGCTTTACTTCGGCTTCGAGTTTTTCATTGTATTCGGCTATCTCCTTCATCTCAACGTTGTGTTGATCAAGAATCTTCTGCCATTCTGATTTGTCATTTTCCATGGTCAGCATTGCTTCGATGTTAGCCCGATTAACTCTTTGAAGTTCATCAACCAACTTTTGCCATCCAGACATTCTATCGATATCAAGCTTGACAGCATCGAGATTTCTGTACATAGCTTCTTTGTCGATGGGGACCAAATCGAGGTCGAAGCGTACCCCCCTCAAACACCAATTCGGGAATCGGCTCTGCAAGGTCGGGGGGCCCCTTTCAACATAGTATGAAGGCCTGTTGAGAAGTGTTTGGATGGCACTTCCTTCAAGAGCAGGAGATTTGGAAGGGATGTCAATAGAAACTGAGGCACCAGGTCTCTCAGATGTCACGGGCACGTGCTCCTCGCCAAGTTTGGTCCGCTTTCTCGAATCCTCAATATGGCTCTTCCCCCTATCATCGTGCGTTTTACGTTTATGGGAATCATCATCTCTTGGGAAGGATTCATGTCGCGTGCCCGCTCCCTCATGACGTTCTTCATACCTTCTCCTCTCTTCAGCTTTTCGCGCAGCTCTCTGCTCATTGGTCTCTCTGGGATCGGTATAGTATTGCTTGTAATCATAGCTGCCACGCCCTCCATAGCGTCGAAAGTCTTTATAATAAGAACCGCTGCCGCTGCGCCCCATAGAGGAATCTGAAAAGGCAAAAATAGCAAGTCTTAGAAACTTCCGGAGAAAAGAAGTTAAATGTGAACAAACGCCAAAAAATCCTAAGTGTTGTGTGATGTGCAAGCTACGCGCATTAAGCTACAAACCACTCATTGGTGTAGAGGTGATGATAGCTTGGGTATGAGGAGTTGGTGTTTGTGTTGGTGTTAGTCGAAGAAGGGACGTCGCCTCAACTATAGGAGAGATAGTTTTAGACACGTCATCTCTAAAAAGCTCCTGTGAGGTCACTATTATGTCACTCAACCCATCATAAACATCGTCACCATCATGCTCGGTGAGACTTGTTTTCTCAGTTCCTACATCAGCTAATCCCCCGGGAGGCTGTGAAGGTTCTTCTTCTTCCTCAATCGGGGCAAGTGCCGCCTTACTAGATGACCCCATAATGTCGGTAGGGGTGGAACATTTCACCAATGAAGCTTCGATGTTAGACTCTTTTGATGAGGGTTGTTCGATAGTAACGGGGGCATCCGATGCTTCAGTCGGGGAATCGGGAACTTCAGTCGGAGCTTCACAAAGCTGAGTATAGCGAGAAGGGTGGAGAAGTCCGTATTGATGTAGAAATTCGTCGCTTAGTAGAAACTTGATACTTCTCTCTTCTGCGGCTACAGCGCTCAGTCTATCAAAAGTCTGCCTATGTATCGGATCTCTAGAGGGAAGGGGAAGTGCTGAAAAAAGCAAAGAATGAGATCAGCAATTTGGACCCCGAAAAGAGTTAAAAAAGAAAGTGGAAAGACGGAAATAAATGATCTTACTTCCTACTCTCCAAGAAGCATAAAACTCTGGGGGACTGCGGGCAAAGAAAAATTGGTTTAAAAATCCATGGACACTTTCAGTAAGATCAAGAATGAGCTTGCGGTTTCTTGCACTTCTCACAATGATAAGAGAAGGATGGTCTTTGCTCTTTGCAAACGAGCATAAGTAGCGAATTTCTTCGAAGCTCGGCAGTCGGTCAAGATTTCTTCTGAACAAAACACCCAACCCCATCAAGATAGCGTAACCATTAGGATGAAGTTGGAACGGAGAAATTGACATCCGAAGAAGAAGAATTCGAAGAAAGTCATTGAAAGGTGGGATCGCCCCACTTAAGCACATATGACGATTAACCGCGACAAAACCATAAGGAGGTCTGTCAGCAGTATCATTCGGTCCAGGAAATATGACATCATCTTCAGCAAAGCCGAATTGAGTACGCAACTGAATAAATGTTCTCGAAGATAGAATAGTCGAAGTTCTTTCCGGAGGATTCTGTATAGGAACAGCTATCGGGAAAGTTTCTTCTTCTTGACTTGCTGCTTCTTCTCCTTGATGGGAAGTCATTCTACACAAGCAATTGGATATTCAAACATGAAGGTGCACGTTTCCTAAAGTGTGTGAAGTGTTGTACAAGTATCAATCAAACAATAAGCAAAGGTAACTGGAATAAAACCTAGCAAACATTTGTTAGTTATAAAAACCAGGAATCTTTGTTTTGAGTTTGAATATGCAAATACAATGTTGATGCAAACAAATCAGTTCAAATTGTTGATACTTTGCATTAATATTTTACTATAATCAATTAATTCACAGCATTTCATGCAATATATTCATGTCTCTCATCTTGTCTTGACTAATCTGTCATTCGATACGGGCAGTCAATGGCAGTATATGCGCCTTGGTTTTCTTTGTTTGTTTGTTATTCTCGACAGGTTTACAGCTTAAAAATGAGAATGATCTGTAAAGTAACACAATGGAATTCAAGCAAACTTGAAGCTAGGACAGTTCAAAATGTTCAAAATGTAAACAACTTAGTCGGAAGTCCGGGTCAAAATACTTGAAGAAGGCCTATGTTTCTAAGTGTCAATACGTCCAGAGCCCAAGTGTTAGCTCGGCTACGGTTCAAAAAATTCTCATGCGAGATAAGACTAAGTCGGTAACGGGTCAGAATCTAGGTGGTTCAGCTTGGCGACTCATTTCCTCTAGTTCGCATGGGGGAGATAAGAGGGCAAGCTCTAAGTCGAAGGGCAGGAATTTCTCCAAGTCTTAACTCGGTCACGATCTAAGCTTTAATGTTTAGGTCGGCGGAATTCTCTCAAGCATTATCTCAACCACGATTTAAGGTCGTGTAAGAGCTAGATCGGTCGAAGGCTAAGCCACCTAAACCCACTAACTCGCCTTCGAGCCAACATCCCACAGCATTAAACCCGATAACCCTACAGCCATTCCTTCAACACCCACTTCTACTCATGCTGCCGAATCACCCAATTGAACAATTCGGAATCGAGCTTAAGATGATAAACCATCTTCATCGCCTCAACGACCAATCTGAAGCCAAAACTTCATAACCTAAGTTTCATCAACTATGAATACGATGGGGTTCATAATGAAGCGTCGTGCAAGGAGGCGATTCGGTGCAAGGAGGCGATTCGAGTTCTAACAAACAAGAAATGTGAATCGGCAATAAATTACAATCAGGAAAACCACTTACACGATGCGTAGCAGAGATTATTTGTGATCGATTGAATAAAGTTGCCTTTAAGATCTGAGGGTGCTTTAATGGCGGAATTGAGCAAGGGTTTGAATAAAGAAAAAGGAGGAAGGGGGCTAATTTATATCTCATGGTGAAGGAATGTTAAACAACACTAACTGGTAAGTCGTACGCGATCTACCGACCTAAGAGAAGCCAAGCTAAGATATTTCGAAGCACACGACTTAAGTCTAAGGCGTATACTTCGAGGGGCAGATGTTAACCCTATCTCGGTTACGACTCAGCAGGTCTAGTGTGTGGAGATGGCGCCGACCCAAGAGATGCCGACCTAACTGAGTAAGAATTGTGCAGGGTCTGCCGATCTAAAGGACATACCGACCTAACTGCTTAAGGCTTAAAAAGCAGGCCGACCTAACCATTCGCATGACTTGCCGACCCAATGCCCTCACATAGGTGCCGACCTAGTGCTTCAGAAGGAACTGGCCTAACGACTCAAGAAATGACAAGGGATCCGACTTAACATGACGCCGACCTAACTGCCTAATGAAGCTGCCGACCTAATTCGATCCGACTTAAGGACTTAACATGCTTACCGACCTAACTGAGTGGAACAAGTTCGCGACTTACACTTGTGTCGTGACCGACTCATGGTCTGTGCTAGGACGTGCGCGACCTGGGCAAGTGAAGGGGAGTTAGTTCACGTTTAGCTCGTCAATTCTTTAAATCGGTAACGACCTATTTAAACATGCACTTCCCATTTAAGTCGGAGGCCATGCATCAGAGAGAGGGGGCGACCTACGACCTAGCTTGACCCGGTAACGACTTTGGACTTGTGCAAATCCAACGCAGCTTGATCATGTGAGGGCTCCTATAAGCCGGCTGCGACTTAACTGGGTCGGTGAGGAGTTAAGACCGAGCCTAAGTCCATAATCTTTGCCTATAAATACCACCCTACCTTCAACATTAAAAGGACTTTTTTTTGGATTCTCTTCAAGCGCCATTACTCTGCCGAATTCCAGACTACTTCAAAGCTTTTCAGATCCAACAAACTTCTAAAGGAACTCCATGAAGGAATCATCCACATTCACCATGGATTTGAAGATGATCGTCAACATCAAAGCTTGAGCCACTTGTTTTACATATCCTATAACTTGAAGTGTGTTGTAATTGAAAGATCTTGTAAAGGATTGTAATCAAACTAGTGATAAAAAGATTAAAGTGGACGTAGGCTGGATTATAAGCCGAACCACTATAAATACTGTGTCTCTTACTGTTTTTCTGCATACTTTCTGCTTATTTCTGATTCCCGTACGAACGGGTGGTGCTTTCACAATCACATCCTATTCACCAGGGTGTTAGCGTTTAAATTTGAGCGTTAACATATGGTTTTAAAATACAAAGAGACATGTTTTAATTTATTTAAAAAGGTAAAAAGTTCATTCTTGAATTTGGTTTACATAAATAAATAGTTTAGCTAAAACGTCAAAATGTGACCGTAAAACATTTTGCTGAAAAACGACATTTCGTCGAATAAAAGTTCTCGCGACGTCGTCGCACCTTTATTTTTTATATAGAAACATATATTCAAATAGTGTAAGTATTAATCAATTCACTAATCAAGTTTACTTTTACTTAACAAGGTTAGAAAATTCTAGAAAATAATTAACAAAAAGTAAGCAAAAAAGACAAAAATGCCACTTCAAAGCAAAAAGTAAAACATCGAATCAAAGAAACGTAATTATTACTTGCTTTACTTAATATCTAAGTGAAAAAGACATAAAGTAATGATTTGAAATGTGAGATGTTAAGTGTTGGCAAAATTAATATTACTTTATAAGTAAGTAAGGGTATTTTGGTCTTTTTTAAATATTATTTTAATCCAAAACTTTTTCTATAAATAAGCTTCCACTTTCTTGCTTTTCCAAGCTTTTCTATACCTCTTTAATGGCTTCTTCTTCTTCTCTTCCAAATGCTTACTAACTTTTTCAAAACCATATCAAATCAACTCCAAACACCGCCAAACTTTGCCAAAGACCTTAGAATACCACATAAACAAAAAGTGAAGAAGATTTAATATAATAACAAACTGAGTATGCGGAAACGACCAGTACATTTGTCCCGCTTGTGGGATCTGGAAAGATAAAACAATGTGTTTAACTAAGGTTAGGGATGGAGCAACCAGTGCCCTGAACTTACTTGGCCTATGTTTTCTCTTCTTAGGCGAGGGGTGGAACAGATCGAAAGGAATACCCAAATGCTCTTAAAAGATCATATTTAAGTTTTAATAAAAGAAAAGAAAAGAAACAAATTCTTTGAATATTAATTAACCACTTAACATCTTTTTATCGATGATTAGTACGAAGAAACCAGGATCGGATTTTGTTGATTCCTATCCGAAAACCCTTCAAACTAATTTTCAAAATAAAAATATTGAAGACAATGACCATTGATGAGAAAGATCTTCATGATGTAGGATTATTTGCCATTAGTCCCTTTAGGTGAAACTTGCCATTAGTCCCTGGAGGTGAAACTTGCTATTAGTCCCTGGAGGTAAAATTTACAATATCTAAGATGGCAGTAGTGCTCTATTATGAAAATCGTCGATTTGCAAGAATATGATTTGAAGTTAAGAAAGATATATTTGATTAAGATTTAATGAATGATTTGGAAAGGTTTTCCTAAGTAAAAGAGAAAATGATTTGGAACTATTCCAAGATTTAAGAAAGGTTTTAGTAAATAAAATGATTTGATAAATGAGGCTTAATGATTACAGATACTCTTGAAAACAAAATGGAATAAATTGAAAAGAATACATCTAAGAAATATATTTGATTTAAATAGAAGATGAAGTAATTGATTGATGATTGATATCCACGTATGAATTTAACATCTTTTTAATCGATGATTGGCTTCGAAGGAACCGGAGTCGAATTTGGGTGACTCCTATCCGAAAACCACTTCGAACCAATGTATACGTTCGAAAGTGAAGACATGTTGAAGATGATGATTATTGAAGACCGTGGATCTTCATAGCGAAGGACTGCTTGTTGAACGGGGTAGCTCCCATTATAGAGTTATTTATAGTAGTGGTATCCTCGTTGTGGAGATTTTTCGGATTGCAAGGACTACTCGCTACTAGTGGTAGTAGGGGAGTTCCTTTGGTTTCGTTCAGTCTTAGAACGAACTTGTATGGAAAAATGTTTGACATTGCATTTTTGTGACACAATGTTTGACTTTTACAAATATACATCTGCTTGGTGGAGGGGAGGGCAACTTTTCTTAGCTTAACACCCATCTTTGAGACGTACCAGCTCAGAGATTGCATGCATGTGGGAGTCAAATAGTGATCAAAGGAATGGCAGTGTGGCATACAGAGATGTGATATGTGAAATGTAATCGTAGCCTCGCGAGCCTCATACCCCGGTTATGGTAGGATTCTATGTGGTCAGATGTATGCTCACATTTCGGATAGTAGTGATTATGGTTATCAAATGTTCTAAGCCGCAGGTACCAGATACGTTTGAGCCTCATGGCAGGGTTGCGCGAAGTCAGAGTCCTTGGACATTATTTACATATTGTATCCACTTTTAACCATTTGTTTTATTGTATAATGGCGTCTGAGTCATGTACGTAAGCCATGGATACAGATTGATCCTTCCAGTAATTTCCTATCAAGTTGGAAATCCAACTCCAATACGATCTTTATGATTTTGATTGTATTTCCAAAATAGCTGTAATGACTTGCGAACATTTCAGCTACCCCTTATTGGTATCATATATTTCGTTCGGTATATTCCGTTGACCTAGTCCGGATATATTTCGTTAGACCTAGTCCTGATATTAATACCTTATTTCAACAAGTTTATTTGAAAAGTGTTTTCAAAAGAATGCCAATAAAAATAATATCAATTGTATTTTAGTATGAAGTGTTTTGGTTATCATAAGGTGAAAACCCGTCCGTGTTTATGCGTAGGTGTGGTCTTATGAGATACCCTTCTTTTCAAAAGTTTTGATAACATTGCCATGATCTATACATTTTAAATTTTGAGTATCTCATGCTGGTTTGTCAAGTCGGGTATTTTCAATATTGGGTCAGATCCGAGTAGTTTCAGTTGGAGTTGAAGACGGTTGGAGTTTCCAAAGGAGAGCTGGAGATCTTCATCATCGTATAGATGTATTCTATTATCCGCTACACCTATTTTATTTGTTTTGTTGCTTGACAGCATTTGTAAGTGCAGGTGTTATAACTTTCCAAGCTGAATCTAGGTTAGACTCTGATATTGTGTTTTAAAATTTTCCGCTGCAAAGATTATTGTTGAAATAATTTATGTTATTCCATTTGTGCGAGATTCTGTTCCGTCTTTGTTTTATTTCTACACTTAACGATCTGCTTATTCGTACAATTTGAGTTTGACACGTGTGGTTTATTGTCGATTTAAAGGGTGCGTAAAAATGGGTCGTTACAATAGTTTTCATGGTTAACTATAGACCTATTGGCCCCTACTAGTAACTCTTTCTAATCATAGTTTACATGTGTTTACTACAGACTATTGGCCCCTGCCAATCACTTTTCCTAAACATTGTTTTCATAACTATGAACTTTTCTATCTGACAACTTCTTTAATCAATATTTTAGCATCCTACATTCTAGTCTATCTGAATGTAGCAACCTGAGATTTACGACCCTCGAAAATCAACATCAATACATTCACAGTATAGCATGTCGAATACCCAAGAACTAGAAATACCGATTTTTAGAGGTAAAGAAGAAGAAGAGATAGAAGAAACAGAAGCAACATCACAGAATCTCACAATCGCAGCGGAAGAATATATATCAAGTAGTAACAAATCTCTATATAAGTAAAACTGTAGCTGTAATATGCATGCAATCATCAAACAACAAATCAATCTGGACAGTTATAATAACTTGTCTTCACAAGTGCTAAATATACAGCATACACACACAGCGGAATATAAATAAAGTACGTGGAAAATGCTTGAGAATCCTCCAACCCGTCTACTGAGCTCCATAGCATCCTAACTTGAATCTGTAATACTCGGTCTGACTCGGGCATTATAATAAATAACAGCCGACTTAGTTTGGAAAACCAGCGTGAGAATAACACACTTAATTTGAATTATTACTGCTATCAAAATCCTTTGGAAACAAAAGTATCTTGTAAGACCACGCCACCAAGAAATACGATTTGTTTTTACCTTACGATAACCAAATAATATATGCAGACACACCAAAGTATAAAAATGAATTCCCCAGAACTTGACACGCGCCTACATTATTTTTGAATACACGAGTAAATGAATTTACCCAATAAGCAATATGAAACTTATTAATGATGGGTTGGGAACTAATATATTATAGTGTATATAATAAGAATGCTAGACTGGCATTTCAGTCCTTCTAGGGGTAGCAGTACTGGAACAAAAGAATGTTAAAGAAAGGAATTTTAAAGCACAAAACAATAACGTGTTAGGCTGCATTTCTCACTACCTCCAAATAATAAGGAATCATATATTGAAATATTTTTGAGTAAAAATAAGTGATATAAAGACGTTCAAAGAGTCAAAAGAAATTTCTATCTTCAAGTTGTATTTCATTGTTTGGTTTAGCAACAAGTCTGACAAGATGAAATGAGCAGCTAATATTTTGGCAGCAAGATTTGCAAGCACTGAATGAAGAAATAAATATATAGGCATCTGGTTTTCGTTTGAACTATAAATATTGCGCTAGAAATTTTTTCCAGAAATCAAAATAGACAGCGATGTACTTAAATTAGGAATGTGAGTTTAAAACTCAACTTTGATTTTTTTTCAAACCCGGTTAGCTATTAGGATCCAAAGGAAGCAAGAAATTATTAAGCTGCCATTAATGTGTTTGCAGAGAAACCGAATTAAATGGAATGAAAGAATTGAAGCCATTGGAAAAGGAATGACCAAAATTTTGAGGCAGCTACTTTTCTTTTCAAATTGGTGTATTAGTCAAAGAAATAACGTGCTGGCCACTCTTTTAGTACACATGCATTTAATGAGACGTGCACTTGAGAAGAAAGGACAAGATTTGCATAAAAATGATGATAGATGATAAACAGTCTGTTCGTAGAAGCCTTAGAAATAGGTGACAACAAGTGTTTAATCTTGCTTTATAAAAGGAATGTGACAGCACAACAAAACATGTTCCACTTTGCTTTGAAATGGACCACTTCTCATATGCACGTGAAGGGCAAAGATAAATAACACAACGTGTTATTTGTTTCAAATGAATTTGCAGCTGACAAACACTTATCTGCCCAACTGATTTGTAAATAATATTGCATTTACATTTTTCTTCAAACTTTAATTTAAAAATTTCTATTTAAAATATTTATTACGACAGTAATTCAAAAATCACGATCGTTACAGATTTTTAAAATATTTATTACGATGGTAATAAAATCAAGGTCGTTACAGACCCCCCTTATAAAAATTGCGTCTTGGCAATTTTCATACTAGAAGCAGTCAATGCACAAATAATTCATATCTACAAAGATTAGAATAGAAAAGATGGATAAGAATGCTCACCCCCACCCGAACAGGAGAGAAAACCCGGATATGAACGCTCAATGAATTCTCTGGTTTCCCAAGTGCAATCTTTGGGGTTTGCGGACCATTGAATTTTCACAAGCGAAACTTCTTTATTCCGAAGGCGTTTAACCTCCGAAGCTAGCACACGAATAGGACTTTGCACAATAGACAAGTTGGGTGAGATCTCAAGATCTTGCAGCATATGAGGACCAATAATAGAATCCGAATCTCGAAGGCATTGACGAAGCTGGGATACATGAAATACGTCATGAATTCCCGAAAACTGAACTGGTAGCGATATACGATAAGCAACA
The DNA here is from genome assembly GCA_030765085.1 of Allium cepa. Classification (NCBI taxonomy): domain Eukaryota; kingdom Viridiplantae; phylum Streptophyta; class Magnoliopsida; order Asparagales; family Amaryllidaceae; genus Allium; species Allium cepa. The sequence goes on along the minus strand of CM060937.1, from coordinate 788,648,483 downwards.
GGGCCAGTGCGTTCCGTAATAGGAAATAGTCCAATATAACGAGGAGCCAATTTCTCGGAGCTACTAAAGCGCACTACACCCTTCATCGGGAAAAAACGAATGAATACGTGATTGCCAACAGAAAATTCCAAAGGCTTCCTACGATGATCGACATAAGGTTTCTGTCTAGTCTGAGCCTCTTTCATTCTCTGTCTAACAATATCGATCCTCTCAGAAGAATCACGAATAAAATCGAGGCCGAGAACTAACTTTTCCCCTGATTCCAACCAACAAGATGGTGATCGACACGACCTTCCGTAAAAAGCTCCGAAAAGAGCCATACAGATACTTGATTGAAAACTGTTGGTATAAGAAAATTCAACAAGAGGTAAGTGGTCTTCCCAACTACCACCAAAATCAAGAAGTAGTCCGATTGGACTTGATAGAAATAGAATGGGCTAATTTGGTCAATTGATCAACAATCACCCAAACACTAGTATGGCCCGACCTAGAACGAGGTAGACCATCAATGAAGTCCATAGAAATCTGATCCCATTTCAATAATGGAATCTCAAGAGGCTACAAAAGGCCACAAGGACGCTGGTGTTCTGCTTTAATAAGTTGACAAGTCATGCAACGACTCACATAATTTGCAACATCATGCTTCATACCTCCCAATAGTATAAGCGTTTCAATCAGCATACATCTTATTACAACCCGGATGAATAGTATACTTAGAACGATGACAGTCCTCAAGAATGTCATTTATAAGTTTAGGGACATTAGGCACGATCAAACTTCCCTTCTTTCGAATACAACCATGAACATCAATATTGAAATACCTTAGATTATCACTACGGGATTCCGATTTATGACTCTGAATAAGATAAGAGAGATTTGGAACTTGTTACTGGGCATCAGCAACACAATCCAACAAACTAGGACGAGCTTCCAGGCTAAATAATAGCACGAGAGAATCAGAAACTGAAGAATGGTCTCTAATATCACAAAGAGATAAAGCTTCCAACATATTCTACTCTGCTAGCATCATGGAAACAACAACTTGCTACTTGCGACTAAGCGCATCAGTAACCCGATTACCCTTACCAGGGGTATTCTGAATATCGAATCATATGAAGTTAGGAATTCGAGCCAACACTATTGTCTCAAATTAAGCTCTCTCTGAGTGAACAGATACTTTAGAGATTTGTGATCAGTGAAGAGAACAAAATGCTCGTCCAATAAATAATGTCGCCAAATCTTTAGAGCAAAGACTATGGTGGCTAACTCCAAATCATGGGTAGCATAACAAATCTCGTTAGGCTTTAGTTGTCTAGAAGCATAGGCAACTACTATATCCTTTGCATGAGAACAACACCGAAACCAATACGGCTAGTATTGGTAAAAACAATGAAGTCTTGGTTCCCTTCAAGAACCACAAGGATAAGAGTATCAGAATAGAGTTCTTTCAAATCATCTTCTTTCTTGAAAACCTAAAACTTCCAAAATTACAATTTTCTTTATGAAATAATTTTGTAGAAAATTTTACTTCTTAAAAGGTCAATTTACTGTGTCAAATTGGCTCATCAAAGCGTTTAGGAGATTCCTATCGATAACATTGATCAAGCGCATTGACCTGAATTCTTAAAGCACTCAATAGGCAATACAATCACAAAATCATCTTCTATATGATAAACAAAAATCCAATTATACTTGTACATAAATCTTACGATAAACATTTGCAAAAATTTTAAATTGATGTTTTCATCCAAAATCAAAAATATACAAATGGATTCATCGAGATATTCGTAGAATACTCGATTCACAAAATGGATGAAATAAGCTGGGAAAACTGAATGACGTAATAAGTCATTCGTACGAATTATAATGAGTGCGGAATGCGGTAATTGGAATGCTAACTTTCGCAACTCGTAGCCAAATGAAAACCGGTAGCAAGATCGAGCTGGGAGAAAAGATAGAATGAATAAATTGCTTGGCTTCCAATTCAGATCATTGTTGCTTGGGTTCCACATTTCCTTAGCAGACATCCTCGTGGGAGGACGAATTACAGGATGTGCACCAGAGATAAGATCAATACGGAACTCAATTTCCCTCTTCAGAGGTAAACACGAAATAGGCTCGAAGACATCATAAAATCTCAAACAACCGGAATATTAACTAAGACATCCTCCAATTCGAAGGAAGAAATGATGGCATTCGAATCATGGTCCATACCTCGAAATATAATAGATAACTTCTCGCTAGCATCAGGATGCTTGAGATATAAAGTTCTTTCGGGACATAGGATTTGAACTTCATAACGGACGAGTCAATCCATACCCAAATTATATCAAAACCAAGATGATCCATAACATGCAGATTTGCAAGAAGGGAAAAACCACAAAGATTAATCTCAACATCAACACGCAACAAACCAAGAGTAGTGGATCACGAATAGGATTTACAATCCTCAAAGTGTCACAAAGAGTAACAACATCCAAAGGAATAACACCAACAAGCTCCTTTGACATGAATGAATGCAATGCACCCGTATCGAAAAGAACTCCAAATGAACGGCCACGAAATAAATTAATACCTTCTAAAACAGAAGGGGTAATACCTTTGGGCTTGAAGAATCACCAGAAGCTTGAGCAACATTAAGCTTTCCAGATTTGAAACCCTTAGGAGCAGTTAAAACAACTCAAGATTGAAAAGGAATTTAACAAATGGAATACTACGGGGATATGAGATTTATCCCTAGATATACTCCAATATGTTAAAAAGGATAAAGATTTAAGAACAACGAAGGGATAGTTTAAAAAGGCATGAATAAAACCCTTAAATAGTTGTAACATATGTTCCATTCTGCTTCTGTTTTGTGTTTATTATAATTTGTTCTGAATCTCGGCACCGATACCAAGTTGTGATGCCCCACCTCTATGCTCACAATAACAAAGGTTATTATAAAGAATAACGTCTACTATTGCGAAGAATAAGGCTTGTTAAAACCAACCATCCATAAGTTATGCTTTAGACGAGTATTGATTACATCGATAGGAGTTGTGTAAATTACTCCCAAAGGTATAAATTCAATCGAAATCCAAAACGAAACTACGGTGGCTTAAGAAAAATTCAGAACAACCCATAATAACATTATCACTGATATTATAATCACATCAGAACATAATAATCAGATACATAGAAGGAGAAAAATCTGGATACATGCTACAACAATCGATAGTTCTCATGAACCGAATATACAAATACAAAGACATCAACATACATGAGACGATAGTCAACACCAAAAGTACACCTCGAAGACTAGAAAAAAGATGGAGTGAAATCCCAAAGCTGAAACGGCACAAGAATCAGAGATAGCAATTATCCTGAAATAACTCGGTCTGACCCGAGTATTTTTTAAAAGAAAATAATAAACGGATCAGTCTAATTTAAACTTCAGAAATATGTGTACACTCAACAACACTTAAGCAAATAATTATAATCTCGAATGAGATTATACAACATAGATAATCAACATAGTTCAATTAAAGAAATCCCAATTTAAACTCCATCAAAATCAATAATCTCAAATGAGATTATTCAACATAAATAATCGCCATAGTTTAAATGAAGGAATACCAATTTAAACTCCATCAAAATCAGCTTTTAAATTCCCAATTGAATTCAAAACAGCAGTACGCAAATTTATAATCTTGGATGAAACTATTCACAAAATTATAATCTCGGATGAGACTATACATAAAGTTATAGTCCCGGTGAGACCATACAACATAATAATAAAGATAATTTAAAGGAAGAAATCCCATTAAACATCATCAAAATCGACTTTCAAATTCACAATTGACTTCAAAGCAGTAGTACGCAAAAATCTAGAAATAAATTAAGATAAATAGAAAAATCAACAGTCACAAAATCTAGAAATCATAATAAGATAACTAGAAAATCAACATAAAATATGGATCAATCCCTGCAGATGGCGAGTTTTAGCTACGCCGCCCGTGCATCTCATATGCCTGAAGCCTACCAAGTACTATAATTTTTGACGCCCAACAAATGACCCGAAGGTCCAACAGATGACCCGAAGGTCCAACAGATGACCCGAAGGTCTAGTACTGGTAGTTGACCCGAAGTTCCATCATATGACCCGAAGGTCCAGCAGAGTGGCTTGAAAGCCAAATAAAATCATCAAAAACATCAAAACAGCAAATGTTTCAATTAACGAGTTCGGAATTAACCGAAATAGCTAAAGTGTGGTTCCATACTCCGCACTTTTGCTAAATCGTTTAAATCTCTTCATCGTTTTCTTGAAAGTGCAAAATTGTGTATTTTATATAAATAACATTTTACGTTCTCAAATGGACAAGTCCGGAATTAACTGAATCAGTAAAAGTAAGGGTTCATAGTCCTTAATTTTGCTGAAACATTTAAATCGGTTCCCCATTCTCTTGAAAGCGTAAAGTGTAAAAAATTTGGAAATAATTTTTTTAAAACGTTTTTTAAAACACGTGATTAAAACATCAACATCTGTAGCAAATTCAACAAGGAAATTGCGCTTCACTAAACACCGTAAAAACAGATATCAAATTAGCTGTAACAACCCGCATATTTATCGGGTGTATATTTAAATATTTTATTTAAATATAACGTCGTTTGTCGGATTATAGTCCGAAAAGTTACTTTCTGCAAACGGTCGAATTGGGTCTCAATACTACTTTTATTGAGTTCAAAACGTTGTTTGCGATCTTTTTGAGTATAAGCTTTGATATGTTTGGAGCAAGTTGAAATTGGCTACTTTTTCTAGTTGGGTTTTGGGTTTGGGTTCAGCCCACTAGCTAACTAAACCCTCTAACTCAGCCCTCTCCTCTCCATTCTCTTATTCTCATTTCTAAAGCTCAAACTAAAACTGAAAATGGTGGAGGGGAAGAGGAAATAGAAATTGCAAGCCCTACTTCCTCTTGCTAGCTCAAATTCTTGCTCCAAAATCAAAGAAAAGCCATTGGTAAGCCTCCCCTTCATCTCCTCTATCTCTTTCTCTCTTCAATCTCTGAAATTCCTAAACCTAAACTTAGGAAATACTTGTTTTGATCTTAGATTGAAGCTTGTTGAGTTGAAGGGGAGATTGGTTGGTCTTCTCCTTGCAATTGAGCTCCTTCTTCTTTGTTTTTGGGTTAAAGGTGAGATCTTTATCTCACATCTATGTCTATAAGTACCTTTGGTTGTTAGGTTCGAATTCCTAACATTTGTTCATATGTTCATTTGCTTTCGATTTGGTTTGTTTTGGTGAAATTGCCAAATTATGATTTTTGAAACCAAATCTATGAAAATCCTTATATGGTTGATGTTTATGTTGTTCGAGGTGTTTGGGTGTGTCGTTGAGGTTGGGTAATCGTTTAACGTAAGCCCATAATCAACACACATCCGATTGCTTTCGATTTGTTTGACCATAAATGGCCCAGGTTCAGGAAATGCCTTAACATTGAGTTTCAGACGTCTGAAACCATAATTTCAGACGTCTGAATATTGTTCTGGGAAACATTTTCACCCCCAGATTCAGACGTCTGAAATTATATTCCAGATGTCTGAATTGGTTAAATTTCGGCCAGAAAGGAAATAGGCCAAAATATGCCTAGTTCAGACGTTTGGATGTTTGGATTCAGACGTCTGAATTCTGTTTTGGAAAACAAATTAATTTTCAGATTTAGACGTTTGGATGCCTTCTTTCAGACGTCTGAATATGTTGTCTTTTGCCAATTTTCCTGGTTCGCTTCGTTTTCCAAATTTAATCGATGCATATTGATTCCAATTAGTTGTTTATGCGTATTTGACCTTGATGATTCCTTTTTGACTTCATTCACGGGTTTTATAAAAGATTTCTTCAAATCGCATTAAAAGCTCGCTTCTCCAATTTATAAATTGTATTTAAAACACACACACAACTTCGCACTTTGAGCGATGTGGGAGGAGAATTAAATGATTAGATAAAACGCGTGCAATGAACACGTGCGTTCATCTTCTCAGTTAATCCCAATCTATTCGTTTGAACGTTTGACCTTTGTGTCTGGTTTACCGATGAGATGAGGTAAACTTTGTACTGCTTTGAGTGTGAAATTAACTAACGGATAGTAAACCGTTTAGTGCGAACGGGTGGTTATGGGACTCACGTTACCACTTTTCGGATTCCTTTCTGGGAGTTTGTGACACATGTTGCCTTTGGGACAGTGTCTTCGGATTGTCTCCTTCTGGCTTGTTGCCTTTGATATCGCTTTTTTAGTTGGTCCTTTGCCCCGGCTCGAGAGATATTTGGGGTTGTCGATTACCTTTAGTATTGCTTTCGGAGTGGTTTCTTCACCACCGCTCGAGAGATATTGGAGTGGTTTCTTCACCACCGCTCATGAGATATTTGGGTTTGTTGCAGTTGGTAATTGTTATTCGCCTTTTTGGCTCGTTTTGGGATGTTGATATCCTTTGTTTAATTGAGTTGCCAATGATATAAGGCTTGTTCTGTTATGATTCATCTTATGTTAGATGATTGAGTGATCTCCTTTAGAGATAATTGCTATACTATATGATCTTGCAAGTTTATTGTTGTTCAGTTTATCAACTGATTTGTTTAGCTAGACTGACCCGTGTATTTTATACTCGGGTCAAACCGGGTTGTTTCAGGTTATGTGCTTTTGGACTTAGCCTATTTTGCTTCCGCATGGACTATTCAGCTTGTTCCTTTTTGTTAAAACTTTTTGTGTAGTCCTTTTATTGTAACTCTGATATATGTATTCTTTTGACTTGTCTGTATATTGTGGTTTGCTATACCACTTGACATGTATTATTTTGTATACTCCGTTATGTATTAGTATATGTGTATATGATGATCTACTGTTCTGTGATGTATATTACATTTGAGTTGTTATATTCTATTCTGATAGATCCTTCAACCACTTATGGTTTTGTTTTAAGTATTCATTGGGTATGTTGACCTGCTTGATATGTTTATTGTCAATGGATTCAACAGATAGTTAGAGCAAGGCTATAGATGGTCGCTTCCAACCAGCCTTATTCTCCGTGTTAGTTGACGGCATTACCCTGTAGTGTCCTTGGCTAGCGTGGGTATAGAGGTGGGGCGTCACAGCGTGGTATCAGAGCTAGGTTCAGAACAAAATATGATAAACACAGAATAGATGCACATATTACTGTACATCAAAGTGTATAAGTGATACAAATCTTTGAATCATCGTGCCTTTCTATTCCTTCTTTTATCAAAGGTTAGACAGAATTTGGGGAATACGTCTAGGAGTGAATTTTGTTCCGTAGTATTCCGTATTGATTATCTACCTTGTGAACAATCTTGTTCTTATCTTACTTTCAGCGTATGGCTGGAAGAGGCAGGGGACGGATGCTGGGCGATCCAGTGGTTCACATCCGAATGGCTTTAATATGTCTGCCGATCAGTTTTTGGAATTGTTTTGGAGCACTCAGCCTCCAGTTACTCCTCGAGTGTCTCCACCTCGTAAGTCTGCCTTTGCACGCCAGTGCAGTGATTTTGCTCATCTTGGAGGAAAGCCGTTTAAGGGCTCCAAGTGAGTTCTTGAAGTCCAAGCTTGGCTTCGCATGTGCGAGCGTATCTTCTCTCGCATGGATCTTTCTGACCATGATAGAGTTCTTGTAACTTCTAGCTTACCACAAGAGCGTGCTCTTGATTGGTATGAGCTTCTTGTAGCCGAAATTGATGAGTCTACTCTTTCTGGGACTCAGTTTCGGGGACGATTCGAACTCAAGTTCGTTCCTGAATCTGAAAAAGTTTTATTGACCCATCACTTCCTTGAGTTGAAGCAAGGGAAGTCTTCTGTTTCTGAGTATGTTGCATCATTCGAGGCTTTATCTAAGTATGGTCTTGAATTTATTAGCACATCTTATAAGAAGAATCTGAAGTTTGTCTTTGGTCTTAAGAAATATCTTAAGAAGTCTTTGTTGCTCCAGCTTAAGCTTTCTTTTGAGGAGTTGGTAGATTCTGCACTTCATCTCGAGACCGTTGAGAAGGAGTGTGATAGTGGTGATGATGTTGAGGTTCGCAAGAACCCCAAAAAAAAGCAGTCTCCATTGGATGAGCGGGAATTTTTCCCTTCCAAGAAGAAAAAGCCCGTTGAATCTGATTCTCAGTCTCAGCCTGCTGGAACACCTTCCATTCGAAAGTGTTTCAATTGTGGTTCTCCTGATCATATGATTCGAGATTGTCCTAAGCCTCTCTTCTGCCGCTATTGCAAGAAGGAAGGCATCGTAGTTCCACTTGTCCCATTGCTCTGAAAAATTCTCCATCTGGCAAGTTAAATGTAACAGGTGCTTCTGGAGGTTCTTCTGAAGGATAAGGTATGTCTCCATCTATTTTGGTAGGTTTCTACTTTTCTTTGTGATTCGATTTCCAATTTGATGGCATCATTTTATTTCTTTAATCCCTCATGATGAGGAAAGTGTTGTTTCTCTCATTCTTATAGTTTGAGAATTTTCTGGTATTTTGGGTCTTGTCTTAGGATAATCACCTAAGCAATCCTTTGAGTGGTATTAAGGTCTTTTGAGCTCGACCTTGCCACCGGTTTTGACTTAGCTACGAGTTGCGGAAGCTAGCACTCCACTTGCTGCATTCCGCACTCATTGTGATTCTTATGAATTATTTATTATGTCATTTAGTTTGTCTGGCTCAATTCATCCATTTTATGAATCGAGTATTTTGTGAATATCTCGATGATTCCATTTTAGTATTTATTGGTTTTGGATGGAAATTAGCAATTTAAAATTTTTGCAAATCTTTTTCATAAGATTTATTTATAAGTATAAATGGGATTTTTATTCTTAAAACAAACAAAGAGAATTTTTAAAAGTTTTTAGCAATATGTTTATCATATAGAAGATTGTTTTGTGATTGTATTGCCCATTAATTGCTTTAAGAATTCTGGTCGATGCGCTTGATCAACGTTATCGATAGGAATCTCCTAAACGCTTTGATGAGACAATCAGACACAATGAATTGATTTGAAATAAGAAAAAAAATTCTAGAAAAAAATAATAATAATTACATAAAGGTAATTGTGATTTTGAAAGTTTTAGCTTTTCGGGAAAGTTGATTATTTAAAAGAACTCTTTTCCGATACTCTCATTCTTTTTATTCCTGAAAGGGGAAACGTGTTGCCAATGTATTTAGTTGTAAGAAACAAGTGATTGTTTCTTTGTTGATGTCCGAATGGAATGATCTTTTTACCAAGTTCATCGGACGTTTAGTTGTATTTCTTTTTGTTGAGCTTCGGTTCATTTGACGCATTGTTGCACCACGTCGGTGTTCCGAATTAGTTTGAGCTTAGGAATCCATAGAATTCTCTAAGCAAACAAGTTCGGGCTTATCCTCTCGTGCTCTTTATAGTGAACTTCTTATTCTGTTATTCTTTTGTATTGATATGCTTTTATGGTTGTTACTCTTATTTTCTTCTTAAGAATTGCGAGGACGCAATTTCTTTATGGAGGGGAGTCTGTAACGACCCGCATATTTGTCAGGTGTATATTTAAATATTTTATTTAAATATAACGTCATTTGTCGGATTATAGTCTGAAAAGTTACTTTCTACAAATGGTCGAATCGGGTCTCAAGACTACTTCTATTGAGTTCAAAACGTTGTTTGCGATCTTTTTGAGTATAAGCTTTGATATGTTTGGAGCAAGTTGAAATTGACTACGTTTTCTAGTTGGGTTTTGGGTTTGGGTTCAGCCCACTAGCTAACTAAACCCTCTAACTCAGCCTTCTCCTCTCCATTCTCTCATTCTTATTTCTAAAGCTTAACCTAAAACTGAAAATGGTGGACGGGAAGAGGAAATAGAAATTGCAAGACCTAGTTCCTCTTGCTAGCTCAAATTCTTGCTCCAAAATCAAAGAAAAGCCATTGGTAAGCCTCCTCCTCATCTCCGCTATCTTTTTCTTTCTTCAATCTCAGAAATTCCTAAACCTAAACTTAGGAAATACTTGTTTTGATCTTAGATTGAAGCTTGTTGAGTTGAAGGGGAGATTGGTTGGTCTTCTCCTTGCAATTGAGCTCCTTCTTCTTTGTTTTTGGGCTAAAGGTCAGATCTTTATCTCACATCTATGTCTATAAGTACCTTTGGTTGTTAGGTATGAATTCCTAACACTTGTTCATATGTTCATTTGCTTTCGATTTGGTTTGTTTTGGTGAAACTGCCAAATTATGATTTTTGAAGCCAAATCTATGAAAAACCTTATATGGTTGATGTTTATGTTGTTCGGGGTGTTTGGGTGTGTCGTTGAGGTTGGGTAGTCGTTTAACGTAAGCCCATAATCAACACACATCCGATTGCTTTCGATTTGTTTGGCCATAAATGGTCTAGGTTCAGGAAATGCCTGAACATTGAGTTTCAGACGTCTGAAACCATAACTTCAGACGTCTGAATATTGTTCTGGGGAACATTTTCACCCCCAGATTCAGACGTCCGAAATTATATTCCAAACGTCTGAATTGGCTAAATTTCGTCCAGAAAGTAAATAGGCCAAAATATGCCTATTTCAGACGTCTGGATGTTTGGATTCAGACATCTGAATTCTGTTTTGGAAAAAAAATTAATTTTCATATTTAGACTTCTGGATCCCTTCTTTCAGACGTCTGAATATGCTGTCTTTTGCCAATTTTCCTGGTTCGCTTCGTTTTCCAAATTTAATCGATGCATATTGATTCTAATTAGTTGTTTATGCGTATTTGACCTTGACGATTCCTTTTTGACTTCATTCACAGGTTTTATAAATGATTTCTTCAAATCGCATTAAAAGCTCACTTCTCCAATTTATAAATTCTATTTAAAACACACACACAATTTCGCACCTCCGAGCGATGTGGGAGGAAAATTAAATGATTAGATAAAACGCGCGCAATGAACACGTGCGTTCATCTTCTTAGTTAATTCCCAATCTATTCGTTTGAACGTTTGACCTTTGTGTATGGTTTACCGATGAGATGAGGTAAACTTTGTACTGCTTTGAGTGTGAAATTAACTAACGGATAGTAAACCGTTTAGTGCGAACGGGTGGTTATGGGAATCACGTTACCACTTTTCGGATTCCTTTCTGCGAGTTTGTGACACTTGTTGCCTTTGGGATAGTGTCTTCGGATTGTCTCCTTCTGGCTTGTTGCCTTTGATATCGCTTTTGGAGTTGGTCCTTTGCCCCGGCTCGAGAGATATTTGGGGTTGTCAATTACCTTTAGTATTGCTTTCGGAGTGGTTTCTTCACCACCGCTCGAGAGATATTGGAGTGGTTTCTTCACCATCGCTCGAGAGATATTGGAGTGGTTTCTTCACCACCGCTCATGAGATATTTGGGTTTGTTGCAGTTGGTAATTGTTATTCGCCTTTTTGGCTTGTTTTGGGATATTGATATCCTTTGTTTAATTGAGTTGCCAATGATATGAGGCTTGTTCTGTTATGATTCATCTTATGTTAGATGATTGAGTTATCTCCTTTAGAGATAATTGTTATACCATATGATCTTGCAGGTTTATTGTTGTTCAGTTTATCTAACTGATTTGTTTAGCTAGACTGACCCGTGTATTTTATACTCGGGTCAGACCGAGTTGTTTCAGGTTAGGGGCTTTTGGACTTAGCCTATTTTGCTTCCGCATGGACATTCAGCTTGTTCCTTTTTGTTAAATCTTTTTGTGTTGTCCTTCTATTGTAACTCTGATATATGTATTCTTTTGAATTGTCTGTATATTATGGTTGGCTATACCACTTGACATGTATTATTTTGTATACTCTGTTATGTATCAGTATATGTGTATATGATGATCTACTGTTCTTTGATGTATATTACATTTGAGTTGTTATATTCTGTTCTGATAGATTCTTCAACCACCTATGGTTTTGTTTTAAGTATTCATTGGGTATGTCGACCTGCTTGGTATGTTTATTGTCGATGTATTCAATAGATAGTTAGAGCAAGACTATAGATGGTCGCTTCCAACCAGGCTTGTTCTCCGTGTTAGTTGACGGCATTACCCTGTAGTGTCCTTGACTAGAGTGGGTATAGAGGTGGGGCGTCACATCAGCGTTGCACGACAACTGCGCAAAAATTTACTTTAAATTTGATGGTTACTGAAGTTGAAACAACAGTAATTTTATTCGTCAAAATTATCACCAAAACAATACGCTTCACAATAACATACCAGCATAAAAATTCCGTCAAAAAATAATGGCAACAAAATACATTTTAAAACCAAAACACCGGTTCAACGTAAATTTAACAGTAGATTAAACTTCTCTACATTCATCAAATATTGCAAAGTCTGGGGATAATCTATGTTAACGCTAAAAAATAAACGCTAACACCCCGGTGTATAGATGGAAATTGTGAAAGCACCACCCGTTGGTACGGGAACAAAGTATATGCAAAGAAATCACAGGAAAGCTATAAAAGACACAGTATTTATAGTGGTTCGGCTTAGGATCAAGCCTACGTCCACTTTAAAGCTCTTTATTGCTGATTTAGTTACAATTCTTTACAATCAACTCCGATTACAACACACTTAGACAAATATCTCAAACCCTGATGTAGAAGAATCCTTCGAATGCATGATGAATGAGTTATTTTTCTTCTTGAGATTTGTCGAAATGTCTTTGGTGATTGGAGTGATAGAAGTGTTGCTTGAGTGTTGCTTGAAGTCGAGACAATAGCAGAGTAATGGCGCCTAGGAAGTCAGTCCCCCCAAAAGTCCTCTCAATGTTGAATATGGCCATGTATTTATAGGCAAAATGTTAGGCTGAAACTGCCAAGTCATGAGTCGTGACCGACTCATGATGAGTCGTGACCGACTCATGATGAGTCGTGAGTCATCTACGAGTCACCCCTTTGCAGCATGACTCTGAACTTGCCTCTGAGTCTTGTGTCGTGCGTCGACTTATCTTTTGAGTCGTAAACCTCCCTGAGTCGTAGCTCCAATGAGTCGGTAAGACCTTAAGTGGATGAGTCGTGATCAGATGAGTCGGTCTTTGATGAGTCGGAGCCAGGTCAAATGAGTCGGTACTTTCCCTAAGTCGTCCTTTCAATGAGTCGCTAATGCTTTAACTTATTAGGCTCCTTAAGTCGTGAGTCGCTGAGTTTAGAAACTCCCATGAGTCGCATAATAGTTGAGTCGGGGATTCTTTGAGTCGGTCCTTGATGAGTCGGTGAGTCCTTTAAGTCGCGCAGTTGGGTCATTGAGTCGTACACGAGTTGACTGTTAGCTTATACACTTGAACCCCCAACGACTTATGGTAAGTCGTAAGCCTTCTGAGTCGCTAACTGCTTTGTCTGATGAGTCGGCTCAAGCTTCAGCAGGGTTAACATTTGCCCCTCGAAGCACACGCCTAAGTCGTAGGTCGCGTGCTTCGACTTATCTTAACTCGCGCATGTCGACTCATCTTCCACTACTCCGAGGTATAAATGGCTTAAGTCGTTTTCTTCTCATTACTTCTTTTACCATTTTCGTGAGTCGTGTTCCGCCATTAACACATCTCCAAGCTCCCAAAAGCAATTTCAACTCAAATCTCCTCCGATCATCTCTGAATTCATACCACGTAAGCAATTTCGCCTCCTTTCTGATTGTCGATCACTATTAACCTGTGCGCTCCGTCTTTATCTTCAATCCACCCTTCTGAGCTTTGCGAGTTTGATCGTCTTAATCATTGATGGGTTGAGGATTGTTTGATCCAACGATTTGTGATCCGAGGCGATCTACTGATGCCATGAAATTGGGGTTGTAGGTTGAGAGTTTCTTGGTTTAATGGGTTAGATGTTGGAAGATCAACGGGTTAGGGGTTAGGAGCGAGATGGTTTATGGGTTAGAAGGCCACCTGATTAGGAGTTAGGTGATTAGTTGGTCAGATTGATTCGAATATCGCCATAGGTTTGACTCGACTCAATCATGCCTCACGACCTAAACCCTTGAGTTGTGGCCGAGATAAGACCCTTGAGTCGTAGCCGGGACAAAACTCTTGAGTCGTGGCCGAGACGAAACCATTGAACCTGAGCTTTTTTAACATACTCCACGGCCTAAGCCCTGAGTCGTTGCCGAGACAAAACTTGGAGAAAATCTCCTTATTTCCATGACTCATGACTTAGGACACTGCCAACTCAGAACCTTTGAACCGTTGATGGGTTATGACTTGTGTGAACTCTGTTTGAACACTGGACCATTGCATTAACTTTGAACTGTTGAATTTTATTGCGTTTTTGACGGGTTACCTTGACTTGCAGGCTAACAATCTGTCCAACACAATATTTACAGAAAATTGGGACGAATATACTGCCATTGACTGCCCACATCAAATGACAGATTAGCTTATAGCAGATAATCAATTTAAACAAAATTATGTGAGAGAAGTGCTCTAAATCAACAAATCCAAGTAGAATGCTAATGCAATATTGAAACAGTCAACTGAAATTAACCGGTTTGCACTAACACCACACCTGAACTTTTAAGTTAATAAGTCCTGAAATTTGGTAGTCAACCAACTGCCAACTAGCTTAACTTCAGTTATATTTTCTTGTTTATTTTCATTAGTTCTGCACAACATTTCACACTTTTAGGAAACGTGTACCTTCGCATTTGAACATCCAGTTGCTTGTGTAGAATGACCTCTCATCAAGAAGAGCCGATGGACCAAGCTGAAGATGTCTTTCCAGTAGCCATCCCTATAGACAACCCTCCGGAGAGGACATCCACAACTTTGAATCAGCGGGCATTTAACCAACTGCGCGTCCAGTTTGGCATTGATGATGCCGACATCTTATTTCCGGGGCCAAATGACACTGCTGACAATCCTCCCTACGGCTTTGTTGCAGTCAATCGCCAAATGTGCTTAAGTGGGGCGATTCCTCCTTTTAACGACTTTCTCCAACAGTTCCTGCTTCGGTTGTCTATCTCTCCATTCCAATTACACCCCAATGGCTACGCCATTCTGATGGGGTTATGTGTTCTATCCAGGAGAGTTTTGGATCGGTTACCAAGCTTCGAGGAGATCTGCTATTTTTGCTCATTCACGAAAACTAAAGACCATCCCTCCATTGTGGTTGTAAGAAGCGCTCGAAATCGCAAACTTATTACTGATCTCTCCGAAAGCGCTCACGGATTTTTGAATCAGTTTTTTTTCGTTCGCTGACCTCCAGGGTTTTATGCCATCTGGAGAGTGGGAAGTAAGATTTCATGTCTCTACTTTTTCCGTTTTGAAACTTTCTCGAGATCTGAACTCTCAGCTGCTAATTTCATTCTTTTCCTGTTTTTAGCACTTCCTCTTCCTACTAGAGATCCGATTCATAAACAAGTTTTCGAGAGGTTGAGTGCCGTGGCTGCGGAAGAAAGGAGCATAAAATTTCTGCTGAATGATGAATTTTTACACCAATACGGGCTTCTACATGCTTCTCGTTCTACGCATGCTCACGAAGTTCCAACAGAAGTTCCTGATTCCCCGACGAAAACTCCTGACGCCCCGGTTACTGTCGAACAACTCGCATCAAAAGAGTCTAATATTGAAGCTTCATTGGTGAAGTGTTCCACTTCCACCGACATTATGGGGTCATCCAGTAAGACGGTGCTTGCCCCAATCGAGGAAGAAGAAGAACCTTCACAGCCTCTCGGGGGATTAGCTGATGCAGGAATTGAGAAAACAAGTCCCACCAAGCATGGTGGTGACGATGTTTATGAGGGGTTGAGCGACATAATAGTGACTTCGCAGGAGCTTTTTAGAGATGACGTATCTAAAACTATCTCTCCTGTAATTGAGGCGACGTCTCTTCTTCGACAAACGCCAACACAAACATCAACTCCTCATACCCAAGCTATCATCACCTCTACACCAAAGAGTGGTTTGTAGCTTAATGCGTGTAGCTTGCACATCACACAACACTTAGGATTTTTTGGCATTTGTTCACATTTAACTTCTTTTCTCTGGAAGTTTTTAAGACTTGTTATTTTTGCCTTTCAGATTCCTCTATGGGGCGCAGCGGCAGCGGTTCTTATTACAAAGACTTTCGACGCTATGGAGGGCGTGGCAGCTATGATTACAAGCAATACTATACCGATTCCAGAGAGACCAATGAGCAGAGAGCTGCGCGAAAAGCTGAAGAGAGGAGAAAGTATGAAGAACGCCACGAGGGAGCAGGCACGCGATACGAATCCTTCCCAAGGGGTGATGATTCCCATAAACGTAAAACGCATGATGATAGGGGGAAGAGCCATATTGAGGATTCGAGAAAGCGGACCAAACTTGGCGAGGAACACGCGCCTGTGACATCTGAGAGACTTGGCGCCTCAGTTTCTACTGACATCCCTTCCAAATCTCCTGCTCTTGAAGGAAGTGCCATTCAAACACTCCTCAACAGGCCTTCATACCATGTTGAAAGGGGCCCCCCGACTTTGCAGAGCCGATTCCCGAATTGGTGTTTGAGGGGGGTACGCTTCGACCTTGATTTGGTCCCCATCGACAAAGAAGCCATGTACAGAAATCTCGATGCTGTCAGGCTTGATATTGACAGAATGTCTGGATGGCAAAAGCTTGTTGATGAACTTCAAAGAGTTAATCGGGCTAACATCGAAGCAATGCTGACCATGGAAAATGATAAATCAGAGTGGCAGAAGATTCTTGATCAACACAACGTTGAGATGAAGGAGATAGCCGAATACAATGAAAAACTCGAAGCCGAAGTAAAGCAGCTCAAAGATGATCTTGCCTCTTCTACTATTACTTACACCCAAAGAGAAGAGGTATTGCAAAAACAAGTGCGAGATGCGCACGCCAGCCAGAGGGACGCCGAAGCTAAAGCTGAGAGGCTAGAGCAAGCTGTAGAGAACCACCGCACTGATGTCACCCAGTTGCAGAATAAACTGAGCGCCCGGGACATGGAGATTGAAGCGCTAAAAGCCCAACTTGCTCAGACCGAAAAAGATCGAGATGAGGCCATGGCTGGTAAGATTGCAGCCGAAGAAACTGTTCAGACCATGGAAACCGACATCAACTCGACTTTATTCGATTTTTATGTACACTGTGTCTTGGGACGCGGCAGCCTCTCTTTTCTTGGTCCTAAATATGAAATCACCCTGGCCGAGGTGTGGGAAGCTGCTCTTAGCATGTTTAAAGACGCTGGGTATGGCGATGAAGATTTTGAGGCGCGCTACCTGGATGAGGAAGCTCGCGCTGCTCTTGCGAAGGGGCAAGAACAACTTGCCAGGATGAGAGCTGGAATGGCGGAAGAGGAACATTCTGGAAAGGAATTACCACTTACTCCCTCTGTCCAACCTCCAGTTTCTCCCGTGGTTGACATCACGGGTTCTAGCTCCTACACTCCGCCTGCGACTAAGATAGTAACTGAAACTACAAGTGCACAAGGCGGGGATGAAGGCGGTGAAAGCAACGAAGCGCAGCGATATGAAATCAGCATCAGAGATCCAACTGCCCCAGGTAAACTTGACACCGGACCAGTCCAAGTGGTGAACTGCTCGTTTGCTCCTTGTGAACTTGACGATCTTCTTGATTATTTTTCGAATTTCAATGAATTCCCGACTTTTGATTATTCTTCAAATGTCAATGAATTCCCGACTTTCGACGAGCCGTCATCCCCTCTCTTTTCGAAAGATACTGATATTTTAAGTTTTTTCTCCTTTGTAGTGAAAGCACCGAGCCAAACTCAAGCTTCTTCTCCCCCGGTTATCCTTCCTTCATCTCTTCAAGTGGCGCCTCCTTCTGCCTCGCAACCTGGATCACAGGAGGAACAAATAGAGGCTCTTCACGGCTTGGATGATCCCATCGCTTCGCAAGAGCAGAAAGATGAGAGACCTGAGGGAGGTGACATTTCTCCGGAACGGACTCCTTCTGACGACATTGTTCTATCAAAACTTGTCACTCCGGGGAGTGAGTCTTCCTCACAAAGGAGAGAGAAGCGTGGGACATCAAAGAGGAGGGGGAAGAAAATCACCGCCACTAAAGAGGAGCCGGAAGTTGAACCGGTTACACCTGCCTCTCCCACTTCCCTTATAACCACTGGCCGACCTGAAAAGCTGGTTATTCGACCGAGTAAAGGGTCCAAAGGAGGGAAGAAGAAGTGAAGATTTTAGCTTTTTTTTTTTCTTTTGTATGTACTGGCCGAGAGTTGTGCGGGTACCGGCCCCCGCTTTTATTTTGAAACCTGTATCTGCATTATAGTTGAATAAAATGATTCTTCGTTTGTACAAATTTCTGTTTGAATTTGAGAATGCATTTACTATTTATTTTTGCACAAGTTTGTTTATATAGTGTTGCAGCGGGCTTATGGTATGTTGCTTGAGTATTACTCTACTGATGCATCTATACTACTATACCATATTACCCCCATACCTTAAGCTTGCTGCAATATTTTACACTTCGAGGGGACTTGCACTCTTATTTGCTAAAGAATAATTATTTTATTCTTTAAAGAAAATTTTTATAGAGTACAACTCCCTTCGTATAAGTTTTTACGCTTTGTCGTTCGAAGAAATCACTTTTTTCTTTTGCTTACGTGCATATTTCACCAAGTGAATTCCTCTATGTGGTAAAGCGGACCTCTGAAGGGTACTTTAACCTCTTTTCTTTTTACGATCATTTCCCATAGTAGGCAAATTACTTTTCCTTTGAAAGTTAAAGTACGCTTTTGATGAGGATTTTTTTTTATATATAGAAAGTTGTACCTCTGAGGAGGGATTTTTTCACGTTTCAACACTTGGAAGTTTTATTTCAATCTCGGTGAAACGTGTACCTCCAAAGAGTTATGCCTTAGAAATCCTTTTCACGTTTCAACACTTGGAAGTTTTATTTCAATCTCGGTGAAACGTGGGTTTCCGAAGAGGTCTTTCTTCTTAATTGTGTCCCCGGGAGGGGGTTGTACCTCTAAGGAGGGATTTTTTTACGTTTCAACACTTGGAAGTTTTATTTCAATCTCGGTGAAACGTGTACCCCCAAAGAGTTGTGCCTTCGAAGAAAGCCTTTTCACGTTTCAACACTTGGAAGTTTTATTTCAATCTCGGTGAAACGTGTGCTTTCAAGAAGGTCTTTGTTTTTGCATTTCAACTTTGGTGAAGTGAAATTCCGAAGAGCGGTTGTTACACTTCAACTCCTGGCGAAATGTGCCTCCGAAGAGGGCTTTTATTTTGTTTGCATTTCAACTCTGGTGAAGTGAAATCCCGAAGAACGGTTATAACACTTCAACTCCTGGTGAAATGGGCCTCCGAAGAGGGCTTTTATTTTGTTTGCATTTCAACTCTGGTGAAGTGAAATCCCGAAGAACGGTTATAACACTTCAACTCCTGGTGAAATGTGCCTCAGAGAGGGTTTTCATCGCCTGGAAGTTACTCTCTCATGGTTGGAGGGTCATGACTCCTCCAATCTTTTTTGTTGAGTAGAGAACTTTCTTTTTTGTGGCGTATGACCCATTAGAGGTCTTCCATCCTCCGAAGAGTTGCGCCTCCGAAGAGGACTTGTGCTGCTGATGGTAGCTTTGGTTGTTCCTTTGTTCACTTGCTTATGCCTTTTCAGCGATCCCCTCCTTTTTTTTTTATCCCCCTCTTCTCGCAAGTGGCTTGTTTAATCCAAGGAAATGTACTTCATTGCCAGGCAAGTTCGTGAGAACGGGCACTAGCTTCCTAATTGGATGTTTGTTTGTTCAAACAATCTCAATTTATCAGCAAGGGCTCGTTTCTATCGAAATCATTAGCCGTTCAATTGAAGTATTTCCTATCTAGGATTCGAATTCGGGGTCTTTGAGACTTGAAATTTGTTTGTTGAATGATGGTGAGAATCGCTCGGTCTTATTATGCGCAAGTTTCATTTCCATTGTCTGCAAAAATTTAAATTGACATTTCAGCAATACATTTTATGTATTTTTATATCGAAAACAAAGCAAACATATAATGATAATAAGGAACACAAGATTTATAGTGGTTCGGCCATGAAATTGGGCCTACATCCACTTTATATTCTTTCATTATTTACTTGCATCAGTTTCACAATTGCTTTCAATTACAAGAATCATACATTCATAATTCTTTTTACAATGTTTCAACAAAATTTTCAAGTAAAGTATGGACGCAAGTGGTTGCTGTTCCATGCCCTTGGAATTTGATCTCCATCAACAGTGGTGA
Organism: Allium cepa; assembly: GCA_030765085.1. NCBI lineage: Eukaryota > Viridiplantae > Streptophyta > Magnoliopsida > Asparagales > Amaryllidaceae > Allium > Allium cepa. Next base: position 788,628,315 of record CM060937.1, on the reverse strand, counting down.
GCTTGAATGTGCCGTCGAGAAGCTTCTGACCTATTACATATGGTCCTTCCCAATTTGGTCCAAACACACCTGTCGCGGTCATAATTCTTTTCAGGACTAGATCTCCAATTTCAAAGCTGCGTTGACGAACTTTGGAATTGAAATGTCTGGCTATCCTTTGCTGATGAGCTGCAACTCTGAGGTTAGCTTCATCTCTTTTTTCATCAAGGAGATCCAGCGCTTCAAGTTGCAGCTTTTCATTTTCTGCTTGATTGAAATGGATTCTTCTGTGTGAAGGGACCTCTGTTTCAACCGGGATCATTGCTTCCGATCCGTATGCTAACGAAAAAGGAGTATGCCCAGTTGCAGTTTTGTGAGTAGTTCTGTATGCCCATAGTGCAAGTGGTAGTTTATCGACCCAACCACCTTTTGTTCTTTCGAGTTGCTTTTTGATGGTTGATTTGATGATCTTGTTCACTGCTTCCACTTGCCCGTTTGCCTGCGGATGAGCTACTGCCGAATAGCTTTTCTGGATTTTGAATCGTTTGCAAAAATCCTGGAATTCCTCACTTTCAAACTGAGTACCATTGTCTGTGATTATTTTCTGAGGCACACCGTATCTGCAAATGATATTCTTGGTCACAAAGCTTATCATTTTCTTAGAAGTGATAGTAGCCAATGGTTCAGCTTCAGCCCACTTAGTAAAATAATCAACTGCAACAATAGCATATTTAATCCCTGATTTAGCAGTTGGTAGCGGCCCAATGAGATCCATTCCCCAAATTGCAAATGGCCATGGACTGACCATCTGTGTGAGTTCGGTAGAAGGTGCTCTAGGAATTTTGGCATATCTTTGGCACTTGTCACATTTTCGGGAGTAATCTGCGGCATCCCGATTAATTTCTGGCCAAAAATATCCGTATCGGAGAATTTTCTTTGCTAGTGTTTGACCACCTGAATGATCACCGCATTCTCCTCCATGCACTTCAGCTAGGATTGTTTTGGACTCTTCCCGGGATACACATCGAAGCAATGGCATTGAGAATCCCCGTCTGTACAATCGGCCATCCTGAATTACATAGCGAGAGGCCTTCCTTAGAAGCTTTCGTCTTTCTATCGAGTTTTCTGGCAGAGAACCCCTGAGTAGGTAATCCAGTATTGGAGTCATCCATGACTCTTGTTCTTGAGATACATTCATAATCCAGTCTATATCCATCTCGTCTATACTTGGCGCTGAAAGGACTTCTACAGGGACCAATCCCAATAGTTGAGCTTCACCAGAACTTGAATACTTTGCGAGGGAATCTGCCTTCATATTCTCTTCACGAGGAATGTGGCTTATTGAATAGTGATCGAGTTCATATAGGAGTTCCCAAGCCTTTAACAAGTAGGAAGGCAGATTTCCACCTTTTGCTTGAAATTCCTTCTTGACTTGGCATACGATAAGCTGAGAATCACTGAAAATTTGTAATGCTCGAATGTTTAGCTCTTTAGCGATTTTCAGACCTGCAATAAGAGCTTCATATTCCGCTTCATTGTTTGTTGAAGGAAATTCCAGTCTTAGTGCATAACATAATGATCGACCTTCAGGAGTTTCAAGTACCACTCCGGCTCCAGAACAGTAGTCATTTCTTGCGCCATCAACATACATCTTCCACTGGATTGGAGAATCATTGATCGCTTTTTCCTCGCCATTATCTTTCTCTGTGAATTCTGCAATGAAATCAGATAAAGCTTGTCCGTTGATTGCTTTTCGGGGGTGATAGGTGATGTCATATTGACTAAGTTCAATGTTCCATTTTAGAAGACGACCCGAAGTTTCAGGGCGAAATAGGACTTGCTTTAGAGGCTGATCAGTGAGTACTTTGATAGGATGAGCTTGGAAATATTGCCTCAGTTTCCTCGATGCAACTAGTAGGCAATAGGCGAGTTTTTCCAACTTGGAGTAATTCAGCTCTGCCCCAGTGAGCCTTTTGCTGATATAGTAAACTGGATGTTGAATCCTTTTGTCTTCCCGTATCAGCGCTGCACTTAGAGCATGAGATGATACTACCAAGTATATAAGAAGATCCTCGCCATCGCCTGGCCTAGAAAGTATCAGAGGCGTTTCCATATGACGGATCAACTCTTCAAAAGCTTTTTGGCATTCGGGAGTCCATTCAAAGTTCTTCTTTCCTTTTTTCAGGGCATCGAAGAACGGGATGCATTTATCAGTAGCTTTGGAAATGAACCGATTCAAAGCGGCGACCTTTCCGTTGAGACTTTGCAATTCCTTCTTCGTTCTAGGGGCTTTAACTTCTTTTAAGGCGGTAATTTGAGCTGGGCTAGCCTCTATGCCCCTAGCACTGACAATAAAACCTAAGAACTTTCCGGATTCGACCCCAAATGTACATTTAAGAGGGTTAAGTTTCATTCTGTATTTCCGGAGGACTGCGAACATTTCTGCTAAGTGTTCAATGTGATCCACTGCTTTCCTGGACTTCACTAACATGTCGTCGACGTAGACTTCCATAGTTTTGCCCAATTGCGGTTTGAACATAGCATTAACAAGTCTTTGGTAGGTTGCCCCTGCGTTTTTCAATCCGAAGGGCATAACTCTGTAGCAATAAAGTCCAACATCTGTGATAAAGCTTGTGTCCTCTTGATCCGGCTCATGCATCATGATTTGGTTATAACCGGAGTAGGCATCCATGAAGGATAACAATTCATGTCCCGCAGTTCCGTCTACCAGTTGATCGATCCTGGGTAATGGGAAGCAATCTTTGGGGCAAGCCTTGTTTAGATCAGAAAAGTCGATGCATACTCTCCATTTTCCATTAGCTTTATTGACCAGCACAGGATTTGAAACCCAATTCGGATACGTAGATTCTTTGATGAAGTTATTTTCCATGAGTCGATCAACTTCTTCTTTTAATGCTGCTGACCTTTCTGGACCTTGGGTTCTTCTTTTCTGTTTAACTGGCGTAAACTTTGGGTCAATATTCAGAGCGTGTACTGCAACTTCTGGGGATATCCCACACATATCGGCATGAGTCCAAGCAAAGACATCCAGATTTGCTTTCAGGAAAGATATCAAGACATTCTGAATTGACACATTAAGCTGCGAACCCACATTCAACACCTTATTTGGGTCCTTCGGGTCAACAGGTACCGGAATTGTCGTTTCGACCGGTACTACTCTATTCTCCCCTGTACTGGCTTTTCTGGGATCCATTTCTTCCCGTGCCCCGCTGTGCTCGCCAGTGCAGGGTCCGCTCTGTAATTGCTACAAGGCTGGTTCCTTGATGCGGACTGAAGTTGCCGCATCCTTTCCCATTTCTCTTTTTCTTGACTCTCGCAGCTCTGTCCAATAACATTCCCGCGCAGCATTTTGATCCCCTTTTATAACTCCTACTCCATTGTCAGTAGGGAATTTAATAGTGAGGCACCACGGGGCTAGGATAGCTTTGAATGCTGCGAGTGTTGGACGGCCAAGAAAAGCATTATAGGCAGAAAACTCATCGACAATCACAAATGTTTGCTTTCGGACCACTTTCCTTTCTCCTTCCCCAAGTTCTACAAACAAATCGATGGTTCCTACTGGTTGCTTTGGCTCCCCTGTGAAGCCCACGATTTTCTGTGATGAGGCTTGCACATCGATCATAGGGATTTTCATCTGGTCAAATGTCTTTTTGAAGAGGATATTACATGATGCTCCGCAGTCAATGAGGACTCTTCTGACAATGGCTGGTCCAATACCAGCCGAGATGACCAAGGGATCTAAAGTAGGAGCTTCAATACCTGTAGAATCTCTGGCTCTGAAAATAATATCATCACTGAAAGTTTTTTGTTGTTTAAGGGGCGTAGTGTCTTCTAGAACAAAGACGTTTTCTTCGGCTGGAGCATATTTCAAAGCCCTGGAATATCTCTCCATCTCACCCCAACTCTTGCCAGCTGGGTGAGGTCCTCCGGAAATGACATTGATAACGGGCCTTCCAGATTCATGCCCCGTAGCTTTCTCACCTGCCCCAGGCTGATGAACAGGAGCCCGCTGCCCCTGACTCGATGATGCAGGATTGTTGCTATTCTTTTTCACAAATTGCTGCAATTTGTTTTCTCTTAGCAGCTCTTCAATCAGATTCTTCAGCTGGCGGCATTCATCAGTTTCATGACCTGGTTGATTGTGGAAGCGGCAAAATTTCCCACTTTGTATGGCTTTTCTCCCAGTTCTCAAAGGGATAGGTTTAGGGAAATCGACGGAATCTTTGGTGGCAAGGTAGATGTGCTCCGGCGTATGTGATAATGGAGTATATTCTGATGGCTTGAAGGACCGGGGCTTCTTCAGATTACCCTGTTTCTTTCCATTATTATTCTCCCTTTTCTGCCCCACCGACTCATTCTTGCGTGGAGCGACAGTATTGTCTTCAGCTTTTTCCAACACTGCCTTTACTGGCAAAGGACGACTTTCCAAGCGAATGAATTCGTCCGCTTTTTTGTAGAACTTCTCGAGAGAGGTTGGCTCCTTCATATTTAACCATTTCCCAAATTCGCTTGACTTATCAATAGCCCTCATCAGATAAGTCAATATCATTCGTGGTTCAGCATTGTCCACTTCAGCCAATGCTATATTGAAACGGTTCAAGAAAGATCTGATAGACTCACCAGGATTCTGCTCTAAACTGGACAATGACATGATATCCTTGGCCTTCGAAGCATATAGCCTAAACTGCTCCTTAAATTTTCTGGTCAAGTCTGAAAACTGATCGATAGATCGAACTGGCAACTTGGTGAACCACAGCAAAGCCACGCCTTCCAGGTATACGGGGAAATATCGGCACTTTATTTCGTCGGAGGCCCTGGCACCTGTCATGTGCCAATCATATTTATACAAGAACTCATTCGGATCACTTGTCCCTTTGTAAGCTGGGATAGTTGGAGGGACAAATTTCCTTGGAAATTCCGCCTTCAAGATTTTTTCAGTAAACGGAGTTTTGCTTGGAGCGAAACCCAATTCCTTCTCATCTTCAACCCTTTGCATACTTTCTTTCATGATCTGCCGGACCATTCCAGAAAGATATTCCTCATCATGCCGAGTTCTAGATCCACCTGCGTCAGGTACTGCCTGCTCAAAGGGACTAGTAGGCCTTTCATGAGCATTCCTTTCATTAACATCATGAATGTTGCCAGCATAGTTCCTTTCATTACCAGCCGGTTCATTGTTTGCCCCAAGCAAGTCGTTCAACTTATTCAGAATCAGAGCATTCTGGGCACTTTGAGCCTCTAGTTGCGCATTTTGGGCGTTTATCTGCTGGTTTAGCCCTAGAATCACAGCATCCAATTCCGCTTTTGTAACTCCAACAGACAGAGTGGGTAGATTAGGCGCAGGGGAAGCGGAGGTTCCCTCTTGAATGTTCCCAGATCTGATAGATCTGTTTTTCCTTCCAGGAGCCATAATCTCAGATATACTTCTGGTTTTTAAGGAAATTCTTTCTTCAAATCTCTGCGAAGCAATGATGACAGCTGTCCTGAGTTCAATTCTCAGTGAAAGCACCAAAAATGTTAACGCTAAAAAATAAACGCTAACACCCCGGTGTATAGATGGAAATTGTGAAAGCACCACCCGTTGGTACGGGAACAAAGTATATGCAAAGAAATCACAGGAAAGCTATAAAAGACACAGTATTTATAGTGGTTCGGCTTAGGATCAAGCCTACGTCCACTTTAAAGCTCTTTATTGCTGATTTAGTTACAATTCTTTACAATCAACTCCGATTACAACACACTTAGACAAATATCTCAAACCCCGATGTAGAAGAATCCTTCGAATGCATGATGAATGAGTTATTTTTCTTCTTGAGATTTGTCGAAATGTCTTTGGTGATTGGAGTGATAGAAGTGTTGCTTGAGTGTTGCTTGAAGTCGAGACAATAGCAGAGTAATGGCGCCTAGGAAGTCAGTCCCCCCAAAAGTCCTCTCAATGTTGAATATGGCCATGTATTTATAGGCAAAATGTTAGGCTGAAACTGCCAAGTCATGAGTCGTGACCGACTCATGATGAGTCGTGACCGACTCATGATGAGTCGTGAGTCATCTACGAGTCACCCCTTTGCAGCATGACTCTGAACTTGCCTCTGAGTCTTGTGTCGTGCGTCGACTTATCTTTTGAGTCGTAAACCTCCCTGAGTCGTAGCTCCAATGAGTCGGTAAGACCTTAAGTGGATGAGTCGTGATCAGATGAGTCGGTCTTTGATGAGTCGGAGCCAGGTCAAATGAGTCGGTACTTTCCCTAAGTCGTCCTTTCAATGAGTCGCTAATGCTTTAACTTATTAGGCTCCTTAAGTCGTGAGTCGCTGAGTTTAGAAACTCCCATGAGTCGCATAATAGTTGAGTCGGGGATTCTTTGAGTCGGTCCTTGATGAGTCGGTGAGTCCCTTAAGTCGCGCAGTTGGGTCATTGAGTCGTACACGAGTTGACTGTTAGCTTATACACTTGAACCGCCAACGACTTATGGTAAGTCGTAAGCCTTCTGAGTCGCTAACTGCTTTGTCTGATGAGTCGGCTCAAGCTTCAGCAGGGTTAACAATCTACATGCACGCAAAAAAATGATCTAACCTTGAACATAATAAATAAAACAGCTATGCAAGGGTTTTGAATTTAATTGCATGCAACAGAAATAAAATTGCCACGCAATGATAAAAATTGATCTGACCTTGTTATGATGTTTTCAAGTAAAAATGAAATAATCAAACAAAGTTAACTCTTACTTGCACTCACCAAAATAGAATAAAACTTATAGCCTGGACTCACTAAAATTTTCACACGTTTAAAATATAAATGAACGTATTATATGAAATATTTAAAGCACACACGTTCATTAAATTTCACACTGCCGGGACCTTATTTTGTACATAGTTTACATTATAACAAGAGCTACAACATATGCGCTCTAAGGGAAACACGTGCCTTCTTAAATGAAAATAGCCTGGACTTGGCAAAAGATGAATTCGTGCATTGCATTTTCTACCAGGACCCTATGCATGTTTTCGTGTGTTTTAGCATGCAAGAGTGACACGTGCATACTAAAAAGAAGATAGCCGCGTGAATCTATTGAAATTGGCAACAAGTAACAAGTCCACGTCATTTTATTTTATGCATCTCAAAAGTGGTCAGACTATGATACACGCACGCAATCAAGTGTTGAAATATAACCAGGCCTATCTACTTGCACATAAGTATAATGTCTGATGCTTGGCAGAGATAATATGTGTGCACACTATTATTTAGAAATATAATACAACACCCTGAAACTTGTACATCAATGAAATTTGATCGAAAAACTAAAATGACCTGGGTTATAAAGTTTTTCATGCCACACATAACAAAACAACTTCCAGGGCTCATGTATTTCACGCATGCAACAAATTGGTTTCTGGACTCTAATAGGTATGCATTGTATTACAAGTGAAAAATGCAAAAAAATGTAACACGTATGCACCCTATAATATATGCAGACACACCAAAGTACAAAAATGAATTGCCTAGAACTTGACACGCGCCTACACTATTTTTAAATACATGCGTAAACGAATTTATCTAATAAGCAATATGAAACTTAATAACGATGGGTTGGCAACTAATATATTATATTGTATACAACAGGAATGCAAGACTGGCATTTTAGTCCTTGTAGGGGTAGCAATACTGGAACAAAAGAATGTTAAAGAATGGAATTTTAAAGCACAAAACAATAACGTGTTAGGCTACATTTCTCACTACCTCCAAATAATAAGGAATCATATACTGAAATATTTTTGAGTAAAAATAAATTATATAACGACGTTCAAAGAGTCAAAAGAAATTTCTATCCTCAAGTTGTATAACATTGTTTGGTTTAGCAACAAGTCTGACAAGATGCAATGAGCAGCTAATATTTTGGCAACAAGATTTGTAAGCACTGAATGAAGAAATAAATATATGGGCATCTGGTTTTCGTTTGAACTATAAATACCGCGCTAGAAATTTTTTCGACAAGTCAAAACAGACAGCGATGTACTTAAATTAGGAATGTGAGTTCAAAACCCACCTTTGATTTTTTTCAAACCCGGTTAGCTATTAGGATCCAAAGGAAGCAAGAAATTATTGAGCTGCCATTAATGTGTTTGTAGAGCAACTGAATTGAATGGAACGAAAGAATTGAAGCCACTGGAAAAAGAATGAACAAATATTGTGAGGCAGCTATTTTTTTTTTCCAAATTGGTGTATTAGTCAAAGAAATAATGTGCTGGCCACTCTTTTAGTACACATGCATTTAATGAGACGTGCAGTTGAGATGAAAGGACAAGCTTTGCATAAAAATGATGATGGATGATAAACAATATGTTCATACAAGCCTTAGAAATAGGTGACAGCAAGTGTTTAGTTTTGCTTTATAAAAGGAATGCGACAGCACAACAAAACATGTTCCACTTAGCTTTGAAATGGACCACTTCTTATATGCACGTGAAGGGCAAAGATAAATAACAGAACCTGTTATTTGTTTCAAATGAATTTGCAGCTGACCAACACTTATTTGCTCAACTGATTTGTAAATAATATTGCATTTACATTTTTCTTCAAATTTTAATTAAAATTTCTGTTTAAAATATTTATTACGACACTAATTCAAAAATCATGGTCGTTACAGATTTTTAAAATACTTATTACAACGGTAATAAAATCACGGTCGTTACACTTTACCAATCAGAACAGCTTATGCTTGCCTAACCAATCCATCGAAGAAATGAATCCACTCTGCTGCTTCTAAAACCACTCTAGAAAACTGCTAGACAAATGACCTTCCTGCAGGCACAGAGAACATTCCGAGCTACAATGCTGCCATAGATGCCAAAGATTTTGAAACGATCCTGACTCGACCTTCGAAAATCGGCACCAAATACGGCACTCATATTCAAATGTCGCAGATCCAAACGTCGAACCTGGTGCGCCGGAGCTTATAACACCATTAAGTAAACAACACAGCGGAAGAAAAAGAACAATAAATTAATATACAGCATTGATACAATATCTGATACAACAGATGATACAATAGATATCAATATACATCAGAGATATGATACAATAAAATAGCAGCGCAAAAGAAAATAGGTAACACCAGCAGCGGAATAAATAACTCAAGATAGTCTTCAAGGAAGAACTCCAACAGCAGCTCAAACCAACATCAAGATACACTAAGACAAGCAAGACTTGTGTGCATCCAAAGCTGAAACTAGCTCCAGACAATCTACCAAACCTAACTATCAGAAAAACCCAACTCTAAACTGCTCGTGTGGAAAATAGTGAGCTTCCAGAGTTTAGGAAAGGAACAATAAACTCCGGATCAGTCATGGGACTGGTGTGAGCAACAAAAACAGTTTATCTTTTAAAACAAACAGCAAGAGAATTATTTTAAAGTCAATTAGAAAATGAAACTACCATAAGGCCTTCCGCCACACACACAATGCAAACGTAGACTTGGAGGAGATTTCTCCTTATGATAGTCAAACATGCTTGATACGAGAGAATTTCTTTGATATTATTACTATAAGTACAAAGTACAGAAAAACGTTTCGAAAGTATAATACAAATCTTAGCCGGCATAGGTACCATTATATTATGCCTGCTATAGTTACCTCCTGAGGAGGTAGGTTATACAATTACAATCGTAAAAGGCTCGTATTGTTTTGATTAGTTTTTCAACAAATGGCCAGGCTAAGAAACTTCCTGTTGCCACATGGGATCGCCTCTGGACGGACGTCCCGAGAACCTAACCGGATCTCTGCCAACACAAGGCCGTGTTACCTCTTTAACTAGGTAACTACTAATCGAGCATGCCATCCCCCGGTCCTTTGGGACCTTTATCCGAGGTACCTCTAATCCAACAACATCACATAGTAATAAATGTATGGTGTCCACATGAGTAAGTATTTGGGCTCCATACCATAATACCCTTTTCCAGAAGGGAATGACACACCCTAAAGGGAGCGACCCTCGTAACCTTGCCGCATCTTTCCTGTTTCGACCATTTCCGGGGAGTGAGGACCTGATGAAGTCTCGTCCACAAAGCTACGCTTTGGCACAAAGCCATGCTCTGATCACAAATGATCAACCAAGGATCATCAATAAATAGCAGCACTCAGCATGCCACACTACCAAATTGGGAGTATATCGCTGATAACCTTCAACTACATAATCTCTGAGCTCGTACATCTCAGAGAAGGGTATTAAGCTAAGAGAATAAATTCTCCGCCACCACAGACATGTATTTGAAAGAAATCTGCTTTATATCTCAAAGTGTAGTGTCAGACGTACAACCATACAAGTCTGTTCTGGGTTTGAATAGAACCGAAGGCACTTCCGAAGAAGCCCTTGCAATCCGGGTATTCACAATCCCGATCGGACTTCCCATCACTTAGGGAATCTCTATACCTAAGCCATGATGCAGAGAAAATCGACAGGTCATCCTATCATTCTCGCAAATACTCGGTCTTCACCACCGGTCTTCAGTGCTATCCATATACGTCGTATCACTATTTGGAATGGGTTATATGACACAAAGGTCCTCCCCCGGCTAAACCGAATAACGAGCGCAATATTTTAAAAAAATCACATGGATACCGGGGTCACAGTTAAATCACCGCTTAAAGCCCAAACTTTTCATTTGAATGGTTAAAACAAATTACCATTTCCAATCTTTCAAATAAAAAGATTCATTTCAATAACCTTCAATGGTTTAAACAATTTCCATACTTTTATCTTTTAAACAAAAGATTCAATTCATAAAGTTAACCCCATTCACAAAGATCCATTTGTCGATTTCAAAACAATTTCCATTTCAATTGGATTAACTCGTTAAATCTTTGAATCATGATTTAACTTATAGCTTTCAAAATCCGATTAACTCGTTGAATCTTTAAATCAAAGATTCAAATTATAACTTTCAAAATTCGATTAACTCGTTGAATCTTTTAATCAAAGATTCAACTTATAGCTTTCAAAATTCGATTAACTCGTTGAATATTTAAATCAAAGATTCAACTTATAGCTTTCAAAATCATTTCCAAAGATTCATTCATAACCTTTTAAAAACAATCCCAATTCAAGTTGGATTAACTCATTCGGTCTTTTAATCAAAGACTCATTTCATAGCTTTCAAAACATTTCAATTCCATTTCAAACTTGAAACTTTTCAACAAAACTTGGAAATCATTTCTTTAAATGTAATTTAGGAGAAGTTCATTCTCATTTATACAAGTTCAAATCTTTGGGTTAATTCAAATTCCTAAAAACAACACATTAAAAATGGTTTAAAACCCATATAAACTTGTATACCGTTTAATATCATAAATACTGAATATTGAATTCAATTTCACATATTGAATTCCAATTTAAATCAAATTATTCAAATTTAAAAACTCAATCAAGTTGTTCCAAATAAATTTCATCTTTGAAATTTCATTACAAAAGCTTTTCACTTTAATCCCAAAACATTTCCAAAACTATTTGGATTTAAATATTCAACTTTTAAACTATTTCAAAATCTGTGACCTAATCAATTTCCCCGTGAAATCCATATTTGTGTGTGTGTATATGTGTGGTCCATGTGTTTAACACAATAGCGCAACATCATTCAATCATCATAGATCAGAACACAGAAATATAGTTGATAAGCGATATAAACTATAACACCTATCGTCTATTCACAGATTCACAGATAATATACAAATGTGAATACATGAATAAATTATACACAGCTCAATCCATATAACAAAATATCACAGATCAAATAGGACAATCAATTCAAGGCATCTCATACAATACAATCATTCATAAGTAAGGTCAAGCATTTAATAATCATTTATAAGCAGGATTAATAAATTGATTTACCCTAAATAATTCAATTTATTTCCAAGTAAATTAATTACTTATGAATTAATTATCCAATCCTGATTAATAAATTTCAAATTATTTGATATAGATTAATAAATCAATTACCTTAACTAATTAAATTATTCTTAATAAATCATACTAATTAAATCAAGCTTTTAAACCAATTACATAATTAATTAACTTAAATTAATCAAAATATCCAAAAAATTAATTACAATAAATGATTAATTCTAACTTACTTTCATTAAGTAATTATATTTAAATAATTTATAACTGATTATCTAAATTATTAAATCCAATTAATTATTAACATTAATCACTTTAATCAATTACTTAATAATCCTTAGTTAATTACCTTTATTAACTAATAATATTTCTTAATCACTTTCTTCAGAAATTTTCTTAGATTAATTCATTATTAATCTTCTCTAATTAATTTAATTTATTAATTTATAATTAAAATAAATCATTCTTTAAATACCTTATTAATTAAATCATTTTAATTACCTTAATTATTTCTAAGATAACCCATTTCTTTATTAATAACTTAATTATCATTAACATATACATTTTAAACATTTTACTTTTGAACTTACAATTTAGTTCCATTTTGAATTTAAGTTTAAATCAAATTATTTACATTCCAGCTTTAAAGATAAATTGATTTACTTAACTTATAAATTTAAGTTAAACTAATTTATTAACTTTTCATCCAATTTTACATTAATTTTTATTTGAATTACATTTTTTTCCTAATATAAATAACATTATAAAAAAATTATATTAAACTAAATAAACTAAAATTTATCTCTTGAAAACATTTCACTTAGGTCTTACATTAGCTTAAAATTTTAAATCAAATCATTGTTTGAAATTATTTTTAAAGTATCTTAAAATTTGGAAAATTTTAAACTAAGAAAAACTGTTTATAAGTTGGTCTCGAGACTTGCTTCTGGTCACGCACGAGGAAACTCGTGTAACAACCCTAAATTTTTGCCTATATATTTTTAAATTTGACTTTATTTTATTTCAATTATTTTAAATTTATTTTTATTTCAAACATTTCATTTTTAAATATAAATGTTGATTTTTAAGTGATTTATAGTTCAAATTAGTATAATCTGAATATTTTACTATAAAGTGAATTTCTGGTCAAACTATTCAAACTGTGACTTTTTTAAACTTCAAATTTAAATTATTTTAAATCTTAAATTTTATCTTTTATTATGAAAATAGAGGAAATAACTTGAACACTGCATTTCGTTTCGTTGGAAACGGACTTAAACTATGAAAGTTATGTACATCTCAATTTTGACTACAATTTGTTTTATTTTGCAATTTTGTTTATTTTAAATTATATAAATTATATTTTCTCTGTCATATTAATATGTGTAAATATGTTATTGTATGCATAATTTTGTATTATAATAATTTTTAAATGAAGTAAACAATTTTCCAAAGTCAATGGTGATTTAATTGTAATTTCTGGACACCGTTTTGGATTTTTAAGCAATTTCTTTAAATCTTTTTCTATTTTCTTTAAATTTAATTATTTATTTTTAATATGTGTTGATATATTTTTAGGTATATTTTTGTCTTTTAATATTTTTAAAGTGATAATAGAATTTTTCTAAAGTCTATTGAAATTTATTTCAATTTATTAAGCCTAGTTTCTATTTTTCTTTGCTATTTTCTTCATTTAAATTATATTTGATTAATTTTTTTCGAAGAAATTTTTATTTTGTTTTCTTATCTTTATTTTTAAATATTTTCCAATTCCATAATATTTGTCAAAGTTTGTTCCATTTAATTTCAAATTTTCTATACTGGTTTTCATTTTGTGCTATTTTCTTATTTTAATCAAATCTAATTAGTATTTAATTATTAATATTTTGTTTATCTGTTATATTTTCGAATTTGAACTGAAATTTATAAGTTTTTTCAGTTATTTAAAATGTATATAAATATATATAGGAAATTGGAATGGTTTTAAAAGCTTTTGAAACGTAAAGTCGTTTCACCTCCTAAGTCGTTCCTTTTACCGTTTCTTCATTTACTCTTTGGCTGTTTTTTATTTATTAGCCACATCTTTCGGCTACATACTCTATTTCCTATTCACGTACATTCGTTTTCATTTCTGAAACAAAAAAAAAATTCGGCCATGGCTATTGAGAAAAGTTTGGGTAATGATTTTTCAACTTTTCTTATTCTTCTTCCTTGTTTACATTGATTTTTGCACTTGTTCTCGTTTAGATTTCATTGGATCCTGCTCAACCAGATCTGACCTGACCACTACCACCCATTTCCTCTGACCATCACCCATCCTACTACCTCTCCATTTCAGGTCAAGACCATCCATGGCAAGGACCACCACAAAATCCACCAAAAACCATCACCTATTGCACTAGCCTAGCCTAGTTTATCATCTCCTCCTTCTACCATCATTAGCCGCCACTACCTCCACCACCACCACCTCTGACCTGACCTCCACCCTCTACCACATCACCCACCACCACCTTGACCACTGGTTGGGCCCACCTAGCCTCTGGACGAACCAGACAAGAGCAACAAATGATGTATGTTGCATAGTTTTAGCCTTGTACACCTAGTTTTATGCACCTAGACTAAACCCACCTTCAAACCCATGTGTAGGCCGACCCTCGCACACCCAAACCTGACCCAATTCCCTGAGTTAGCTGACCCTAATCACTGCCTAACTGAAGTACATGAGGTTGAGAAAAAGTGCAATTCATTCGATGTTGTTTTGGGCTTTGAATTCTAATGTTATTTGATGTTTAAATCGTGTTGAAACTTACATATATTTGTATTGTTTTGTGTAAATGTTTGAACTAGTCAAATTGCTTTGGCTCTTCACTCTCAAGTCATATCCATGTCATCGTGCCTTCATTGTGTTGCGTTGTGTGCTTTGGTGGATATCTCCAGCTTTGAACATGTGAGTTATTCTCACCGGACAATATGTACATATACAACTAGTAAATTGACCCCTTTTGAATCTGTAAAATGCATTACCATGTTACACCTGCTATATTATGATTTTATGATGTTCACCCATGCTTAAACACCTGTTATAACATCTGTTACTGTAATATTATGTTGTTCTTCTATTTTTATCAGTTTATCAAACTGCAAGTTCCATTTAGATTAGAATCACTATGGGTTGAAATGATACATACCCAAACAGACTTTAGAATAGTGGAAAATCATTATAGGCTGATGATAGGCCTGAACGATTTTCAACTTATTTTATTTACATGGGACTACGGGTTTGAAATGATAAAACCCAGATTTTTCTTTGTAAATTATGGGTTGAAATGATATATTACCCGTATCACTTTACCTAGCGTAGAAAATTATATACAGGCCCGTAGTTAAAATATGTTTTCTAAAAATTTTAAAATATTTTAGAAATTTAATTATTATAATATTTTGATTTAAAATTAAATAAAAATAATTTTTTTTAAAGTATTATTGATTTTCTGGAAATCTATAAGTTAAATAAATTATGGAAAAGTTAGAAAATCTGAATGTAAGTTATGTTGGAAATTTTGATTTAAATTTTAATGAAATTTAAATTAACTTTGAAAATATGATAAATTTATTATATTTTGATTTTTAAATTAATTTACAATTATTTTTATAACATATTAATGATTTTTGAATAAAACTTAAAATGTTAATGAGTGAATATTGAGTTGAATTTGGAAATATAACTTAAATTGGAATTTATGAATTTGGTTTAAAAGTGAAATTTTAAGTTAAGTAAAATGGAATTAAGTTATATTTGAAATTTTAAACTTAAGTGTTAAGTTGAAATTTAATGTAATGAATTTAAATTTGAATGTTGAAATTTAGTAAGTGAATTATTAATAAATATTGATTTTTTGAAGGAAACTTAACTTTATAAAATCATGAACTTAAGGAAAATTAAATGATGCTTATAAATGTTAAAATGTATGATTTTATAAGTTGAAAATGATTTAAATAAAAATATAAGTGTTTGTGAAATTCTATAGAATATTTGAAGTTAATTAACAGGATTTTGTAATACTGTCTTTTGTTAAATTTTATTGTTTTTTTTGAATGTAACTTTCTATAGCTTTTTCTAAATGCTGCGAAACTTGAATTTTCATTGTTTTAATTTAAGTGCATAAATGAACATTGAAAGGTTTAAACTTTTAGCATTTAATAATTTAATTATTAAATTTAATAACTTCATTTTTATGATTTAATAATGAAGTAATTTGTATTGAAATATAACTATTTGATATATTAAAATGATTGAAATGTGGTTTCGAAAGAAATGTTATTTTGATATATTAAAATGATTGAAATGTGGTTTCGAAAGATATGATATTTTGATATATTTAAATGATTGAAATGTGGTTTCGAAAGTTATGATATTTTGATATATTAAAATGATTGGAATGTGGTTTCAAAAAGATATGATATTTTGATATATTAAAATGATTTGTAAAGAAGTTCTGAAAGATATGATATTTTGGAAATGAAGCTTTGAAAAGATATGATATTTTGATATTAAATGATTTGAAAAATGGAGTTTTGAAAGATATGATATTTTGATATATTAAAATGATTTGAAACGAAGTTTTGAATGATATGATATTTTGATATTAAATGATTTGAAAAATGGAGTTTTGAAAGATATGATACTTTGATATTAAATGATTTGAAAAATGGAGTTTTGAAAGATATGATATTTTGATATTAAATGATTTGAAAAGAAGTTCTAAAAGATATGATATTTTGGAAATGAAGCTTTGAAAGGTTATGATATTTTGATATATTAAAATGATTTGAAAGGAAGTTTGAAAGGACATGTTAATTCAATATATTGAATTGGTTAGAAATGACATGATAGTTATTTTGATAAATATTTGAATTGAAAGATATGTATGATGATATATTGAAATGGTTTGGAAATGATTTAATATTTATTTTGATAAAGATTTGGGTTGAAATGATATTTTATTTTGAAGTATAAATATTGTTTTAAAGTTATAACTACGGGTTATAATAACGTTTGTTTGTTAAAGAGACCGGGAACGATTATTGTCTTATAGCCGGCCAATACCGAAAACCACTTTAACAACTGTGTACGCGGTGGGGATTCCAGAATGAAGTAGGATGGTGGCGACGTTCACGAGGTATATTACGTGGACCCAACTGCCGTGAGTTGGCATATATGACTAAAATAGGAGCTATACCGGGCTACACAAAGGGTCGCACCCTTTGATCGAGCATGCTCCATCGGAAACCATTCTATTACTTTTGTGATTCGATACGTGGCGCCACTTTGATTCAGTGGTATTGTTCGAGGTGGGCGGAAGCTGCTGGCTTGCCGTCACCACGGGTCCGGGAGTGCAAACGGTGTATCCACCCTGGCATTGCCTCGCATGGCACGTCATATCCTTATATCGAGCCCACTACGATTTTGGTTTTAAAGATCCGACCGCGTTAAGGTTCACCATCCCCTTAACGCTATTTTCTATATGATTATACTTTATTGATTAGACACTACTGTATATAGCATATACTACTACATAGTAAATAGTTTAACGGATCCTTAGAGGATGGGCGGTCCCAAGCATCTTCTAAGTTACTTGTACCTTTACTACAGTTCACTTGAGTTGGTTTACATTGTATAAGTATGTATGTCCTGACTCGAGTGTTTGTATTTTTATTTACGCTCGGGTCAGCCTGAGTTATTCACAGATTTCGATTTCCACTTTTTGGAGATTGAAATCGCTGGAGATTATCTACTTGTCAAGTTTATCTTTCGTAGTCCGTTGTTCCGTTCAGCTCTTGTATTAGTAGACTTCTATGTAGTGAGACTTCCTTTGTACTTTATTTCTTCTGATGTATTTTATGTAACTTTGACATTTTTATATAGTAGCTTCATGAACTACTATTTCTTTTACTTCCGCTGCATTATTATTACTCTGTGTCTATGATCTGTGATTTTTATTTACTGTATATTATGATATTTGCCAAATTTTTATTTACAACGCGGTATTTTGAGCAATTCAATTTCGGCATGGGTGTCTACCTATACACTTATAATGGATGCGAATGATTGAAAATATCGGGCTGTTATAGTTGGTATCAAAGCGAGGCTAGCTCTAGGAAAACCTCAGCATATGGAGTTAATGTATTTACAGAATCACTGTCGTTCGAGTTTGAATCTCTTCCTTTTTGACTCGATTCCTTTGAATTTCGGAACGTTCCCTACGGTTCCAAAATCCATTCCTATCCCTCACTATTCATCTTCTTTTGACCCTGGAGTATTCCATAACTCCGCTTCGAATGATCTTTTTAGTGAGTCGGCGATCATGCCAATTTAAAATTGAATTGAAAAAAATGGGGAAACTCCCTTCCTATTAGCATCGATTCACCCGAGATTTATATCTATCCTTGGTTTAGACGCTAATATATTTTGTTATTCCAAACTCTAAATCTT
This sequence comes from Allium cepa, assembly GCA_030765085.1. Taxonomy (NCBI): domain Eukaryota; kingdom Viridiplantae; phylum Streptophyta; class Magnoliopsida; order Asparagales; family Amaryllidaceae; genus Allium; species Allium cepa. The sequence goes on along the minus strand of CM060937.1, from coordinate 788,609,933 downwards.
GAGATCGAATGTAGATTTACCCCAGAAAAATCCACATTGATCTTATTCTTTAAGTTAAGGTTGACCCGGTTAAGGTTGCCCGCGATTTATTTAAGCTTATCCACCTCCCTACTTTGTTATATAATCATCTTGTCTTTTGTTTCCAATCTATTCATCCAAACATTTCGAATTGTACTTATATATCTATGTTTTGTTTTATACACTGTGTTGTTTGAGTTGTTGATGTTGATTTGGGTTTCCGATCGATTCGTCTGATCAACGCTATCGATAGGATTTCTAAAACACTTTGACAGAACAAACTGACATAATATTATTTTAAAATTTGGTTAATGAAATAAATTTTGATATATAAGTAAATTTATGGAACTTAATAAACTGATTTAAATTGATTATTTGAAGTGATAATATTTGATTTATCATTTATTGTTCCATAAATGAATTTATAGATAGTTATAAATTGATTTGGGAACTGAAATGAATTTAGAACAAGAAATTTGAGAATTTAATTTTCGATGGTTTCAAACCTTGTGTTTAAAGTTTTAAAGGGTTATATTATTTAAAGGATTTTTGAATAGAAATTTGTTTTCAAAGAACTTGAAAATTTAAAAATTAGCGCTCTTCTCTTTGTCACTGGAAAATAACTTCGGTGATGACTGCAGCATCATAGACATTCATTTTCGAGTTTCGAAGTGAAGAGACCGCTCTATAGTCTTGCTAGAGCTTTGTTTCAGAAATCAATTTGATTTGAATTTCTAAAATATGACTTGATCTATAATATATATAGACATATGATTTAAATTTTATTTGATAAACTATGTACATACATTTAGTTATCTCTAAATGGTTTGAAGAAATTGGAAATTTAATTCTTAAATTTTATTTTTAAAGAATAATTTCAGTTATAAAACGAAAATCAAAATTTTTGAATAAATGATTTAAGCTTGAAATGATTGAATTGGAAAGTTTTATTTGTATAATACTCAATTGCATTCCAATATAACTTACCTTAATTTCAGAAGTTAACAATGTAATTGGATAATATACAAGATAAAAAGTTTTTATAAATAAAATTTGAGTGGTTATAATAAATGTTATACACTTAATTTGTAATTACAAAATGATTAACAGAGGTAAATAGAATAAATGGGTAATTGAATAATTTAAATTATAAAATAATGTTAAAAGAACTAAGAATAAAAGAAAGCAGTTATAATAAGTGTAAGTATGTTTAACATAAGTCATATGTATATTGAGAGGAATAAATTCAATTTTTATTAGGAATAAGAAAGAATTAAATTTATTAAGTACATTGTGAGTGTAATAAATGATTATTTTTCAAACCCACGGTTTTAAAAATTGTTAATTTAAGATTATTGGATAATAAGATAATGAAATTTGAGATAGTTAACGATTTATTTAGCTTATGAAAAAAAAGGGGGAAATTTTTTAAGTTGAAATTACCATGCTTTCAAATTTATTTCCTTATTTTGTTTTTTCAAAGTATCTTTTGGTTGTCCTTATCATCCTTATCTTGCTATAGACTGGTATAGGCATCTTTCTATAATCTTTTTGTTTAGAAATCTTTCTATAATCTTTGATAATCTGCACCTTGTTAAACTTACCTATAACAATAGTTATCAGGTATAATTTCAATCTCCTTATCATCTTATCTTAATCTTATTTCACTTTATCTTTTTCTGTGCTTTTCCGTACCTCTTCCCTTTTCGGGGACGAAAAGTTTTGAGTGGGGGAGAGTGTAACAACCCAAATTTTTTGCCTATATATTTTTATATTTGACTTTATTTTATTTCAATTATTTTAAATTTATTTTTATTTCAAACATTTATACAAATTAGTATAATTTGAATATTTTACTTGTTAACGCTAAAAATTGAATGCTAACACCCCGGTGTAAGTAGAGATTAAGTGAAAGCACCACCCGTGAATACGGGAATTAGAAACAAGTAGAAAAGTCACAAAGAAAGCAGTAAAAGACAACAGTTTTATAGCGGTTCGGCTTCAGGCCAAGCCTACGTCCACTTTAATCTTCTTTATCGCTGAATCAATTGCAACTTTACAACAATCTTCGAGTACAATACTGACGAGACAAACAACTAGAACTCCGATGTAGAAGAATTCTTTGAATCCATGTTGACTGTGTTAGATTTCCTCTTGAAGTTTGTTGAGAAGTCTTTCGTGTTTGAAGTGTCGAGTAAGTCGAGAATTCAGTAGAGTATCGGCGTTCCAAAAATGAGCCATAAAGACCCCCATTTAGTTGGAGTAGGCAGGGTATTTATATGAGAGTTCGGCGTTAGGTCGTAGGTCGCAAGCGACCTTGGATAGGTCGTAATTCATCCGCGACCTAGTGGGAGTGGTTTACGGCTTAAATATGGTACACTTGATCATTCTGGATAAACTAACAAGTCATAGGTCATGGCCGACCTAGGTAGGAAGCGGCATAGGAAGCTCCTTTGGTATGTTTAGGTCGTGAGCGACTTAGGAATAGGTCGTCACACCTTAGCTCGCTGCAGAACTTCTTCCCTATTAGTTCGCCCCCTTTATTAACACGCTAGGTCGTTCAACCCTTAGGTCGCTGAGCTTCTTGGCCTGTTAGGTCGCGGTGCTCTTCAATAGACACTATTTCACTCCATTGGGTCGCACGGCATCTGAACTCTTTTTAGGTAGCTAAGTCCATTATTTCATTAGGTCGCTATGTTGTAGGAGCTCTAAGGTTGTAAGATCGTTAGGTCGTTAAGACCGCTCCATTCTTAGGTCGCTCTGTCTTCATTTAATTACTAGGTCGCTGCCGCTTTAACTCTTTAGTTCGCAGCCTGTTATAGATTGTTAAGTCACGAGCCTTAGTTCGGTAGATCATTGATCTCGGTAGGTCGCTGACTAGTTAAGTCGCTACTTTCTCTAGATCGCAGGGTCGTAGATAGAAATAGGTTAGTACTTTCCCTTCGAAGTATACGCCTAAGAGTTTGGTCGTGTGCTTCGATATCTTTTAACCCGTGCTAGCTTAGGTCGTTAAATCATGGGCGACTTATGAAAGAGTTAGGTCGTTCATGCCGATTCGTGCTCCTCCACCCCTGTATATAAGCTGCCGAGATCACCCCTTCTTCTCCTTACCTGTTCTAACACTCTAACCCGCTTTCAAAAGATTTCCGAGCTTTCGAAGAAGAATTTGAATCAACCTGCCGCCAATCATCTCCTCAATCTTAATACGTAAGTGAATTCGACCATTATTCAACCACGACCACCATCGAATTGTGAATCCTCCAATTTTCGACCCAATCTCGATTTTGCATGCCGCGTTTCGTCGTGGATCATGTTACGATTATCTTTTGATCGTTATTAGACATGAGGTCGCTTTGATTCACGAGAGTACAACAGTACATTGGGTTCGTGATGGATCTGAGGCGATTTGAATTGGTTTTGGATGATCTGGTGGTGTGGAGAGATGGTGGATTTTATTGTAGAGAGGCTAACTGGTTATTGGGTTAACGGGTTAGTGGGTTACGCGATTTGTTGAGAGAAGAAGAGTTAGCGAGTTAAGGAGAGTTAGGTCGTGCTCGGCTCAGGAGCCTCGACCGACGTAGGGCTTTAGCGGTTTGAGACATGAAATGCTAGACCCAATCGGCTCAATGGTTTAACTGTTTTGCGACTTAACTGGTCAAAATATCTCATGAATTCTAAACAGAACGACTTAAGGACGCCCGACCTATGATAGGTCGCTGGAATAACGTGAAGTTAAAAGCAGAGCGACCTTATAAACTAACGACTTAACTTTCTGCGACGTAAGCTTTAGGTCGTGGCCGAGCTAGGACTTCAACAATTTTGTGTCATTCTAACTTGAAGCTTTATTCTCTTATAATCATCACGACTTGAAGAACCAACGACCTAAGTTAACTCGCAACTTAGCTTTTAGGTCGTGGACGAGCTAACACTTAGTTTAAAAATTGCTTTGCATGTCTGGAAGCATAATTTCAACTTGAACTCGCATGTCTTGAACTGCCTGAACTTGGAATTGTTTGAACTTTGAACTGTCTGGACTTTAAACTGTTTGAACTTTGCTGCACTTCTTTATAGATTATATTCACTTGTAAGCTAACAATCAACTGAACACAACATTTGCAGAAAACTAGGGCGAGTATACTGCCATTGATTGCCCATATCGAATGACAAATTAGTCGATAAAAGATAATCAACTTAAAGAAATTTTATGAAGTGCTATGAACCAACAAATTCAAGTGAAGTATTAAAGCAAAGCAATATTAATCAATTAAAACTGACTTGTTTGCATCAACACTGCACTTGCATTTGGACTTAAAACAACAAAACCTGAAACTTTGTAACTGACAAATGCCTGTTAGTTTAATTTTAGTTATATTTGCTTGTCATTTTATTAGTTCCGCACAACACTTCACACATTTAGGAAACGTGCACCTTCATAATTGAATATCCAGTTCCTTGTGTAGAATGTCTTCTCAAGAAGAGATAATAGAGCAATCTGAAGGAGTCTCCCGATAGCTAACCCATTGGATAATCCTCCAGAAAGAACTCCAACTACCTTGAGTCAATGGGCGTTCAACCAATTACGTATTGAATTTGGGATTGCCGAAGCGGATGCTATACTTCCTGGGCCAAATGATACTGCTGTCAGGCCACCTCTCTGTTTTGTCACTGTTAATCGCCAGATGTGCCTATGTGGTGCCATTCCTCCTTTCAATGAATTTCTTCAACAACTCCTTCTCCGACTAACCATATCTCCCTTTCAACTGCATCCCAATGGTTACTCCATTCTGATGGGATTGTGCGTTCTATTAAGGAGGACACTTAACCGTCTTCTGAGCTTCGAAGAAATTTGCTACTTATGCACATTCGCAAAGAATAAAGACCACCCCTCCATCATACTCGTTAGAAGTGCCAGAAACCGTAAACTTATCACTGATCTTTCCGAAAGTGCTCACGGTTTTCTGAATCAATTATTCTTAGTTCACAGCCCCCCAGGTTTTTATGCCATCTGGAGAATAGGGAGAAAGATTGCTCATCCCCGCTTTTTTCCATTTAAGCTTTTCGAGATCCGAATTGCTAAGTGCTAGCTTCATTCTTTTCTTTTACAGCACTTCCTCCTCCCTCTAGAAATCCCAGTTACAAGACGACTTTTGATAGATTAGGTGCCTTGTTGGTTGAGGAAAGAAGTATTGAGTTTTTGTTGAAAGATGAACTTCTTCACCAATACGGGCTTCTACGCCCCTCCCGTTCTACTCAACCTCATGAAGTCCCCGACTCTCCAGTAGAGACATCGGATGCCCCAGTTTCCGTTGGAGAACTTACGCCAGAAGAACATAATATTGAGGCTTAATTGGTAAAGTTTTCTACTTCAATTGATGTTGCGGGCTCATCCGACAAACTTGCACTTGCCCCGGTCATCGAAGAAGAGGAACCTCTCCAACAATCTGGGAAATCTGGTGATGAAGGAACTGAGAGAGCAAGTCCCGCCAGGCACAACTGTGATGATACTTTTGAGGGGTTGAGCGACCTGATGATTACTTCACAGGAGCTTTTTAAAGATGATCCTATCACTGCTAAAGTTCCTTCTCCAGCAGTTGAAGCGACATCCGTTCTACAACAAACTCCATCAGCCCAAGAGTTGACACTGGCTGTAAAATCCATCATCACCTCCTAACCCAGGAGTGGTTTGTAGTTCGACGCGCGTAGTTTGCACGTTACACACACTTAGGACTTTTCAGCACTTATATGCATTCAACTTTCTGGCTTTGAAGACTTCTGAGTTTATTTTCCTTCATTTTCAGGTTCTCCAATGGGAAGAAGTGGCTCTTACTACGACGATTTCCAGCGTTATGGGAAACGAGGTTCTTATGACCCCAGGAGGTATTTTCCTGCCTCTTGGGAAACTGACGAAGAAAGAGCTGCGAGGAAGGCTCGTGAGAAGCATGCTTATGAAGAGCGCTACGGGAGACGGGACGAACGACATGATTCTTCCCAGAGAGAGGATGATTCCCACAAGCGAAAATCCCGTGATGACAAGGGAAAAAGCCATGTCGCTGAGGACCCGAGTAAACGGGCCAAGCTTGGTGAAAAACTGACATCTGAAGTCTCTTAAAAGCCCACTGCTCCCGTCTCTTTGGAAATTTCTTCCAGCTCCCTCCTTCAAAGAACCAATATTCAAACATTCATAAGTAGGCCCCCCTGTCAAGTTGGACAAGGTCCGGCAACTCTTCAAAGCAGATTCCCGCACTGGTGCTTAAAGGGAGTGCGTTTCGACCTTGACTAGGTCCCGATTGACAAACAAGCCATGTTGCACAATCTTGATGCCGTCAAACTTGATATCGAGAGAATGTCTAGCTGACAGAAACTTGTTGATGAGCCTTAGAGAGTAAATCGTGCGAACCTCGAAGCCATGCTGACTATGGAAAATGACAAATCCGAGTGGCAGAAAGCACTCGAGCAGCATGATGCCGAAATGAAGAGTATTGCCGCCTATAATGAGAAGGTTGAAGCAGAAGTTGAAAAACTTAAGGAAGAGCTCGCCACTTCTTCCACTTCCTACTCTCAGAGAGAAGAAGTGCTTCAAAAACAAGTGAGAGATGCTCATGCGGCACAGAGAGAAGCTGAGGCTAAATTTGAAGCACAACAACAAGCTATAGAAAACTATCGAGCTGATGTTGCTCAACTTCGAGAGAAAACCAACTCCCAGAACTTGGAGATTGAACTGCTCAAAGCTCGACTTTCTGAAGCTGAAGAGGAGCGTGATGAAGCTATTGCCGGCAAAGCTGCAGCCGAAGAATCTCATATGGCAACTAAAGTCGAAGTCAGCTCCACTCTATTCGAGTCTTACATCCATAGTGTTCACGGGCGCGGTAGCCTTAAATTTCTAGGACCGGAGTATGAGATCACTTTGGCCAAAGTGTGGGAGGCCATACTTGATATGTTTGGAGGAGCCGGATATGCCGAAGTAGATTTAATGGTGCACTATCTGGATGATGATGCATGTGCCGCTCTTGCGAGGGGAAAGGAGCAACTCGCCAAAGAGAGAGCCAAAATAATAGAAGGAGAACATTTAGGGAAGACAATCTTAACCGTCCCAGTTCAACCTTCGGTTTCGGCCGACATCGATATTGTTGGCTCCAGTTCCCATTCTCCTCCTCCTGCTAAAGCTATTATTGAGAGTGCCACCGCCGGCACTGGAGATGAGACTCAAGAAAGCACTGAGGTGCAGGACTTTGAAATTGAGATAGTAAAGCCTACTTCTCCAGGTAACCTCAATGTTGATCTCGCTCAAGTGGACTGCTTGTTTACTTCACATGAGTTTGGTGAACTTTTTGATTATTTCTTAAATCTGGATGCGCCACATTCTTCTCCTTTTATGAGAGATACTGACTTTAACTTCTCTTCACCTGTAGTGAAAGCGCCAAGTGTTGTTCAACCTTCCCCTCTTCTAGCTGTTTCCTCTCCGCCTCTTCAGATTACTCCCCCTTCCGTTTCTCAACCGGTGTCACAAGAGGAGTAGATAGAAGCTCTTCAAGGCTTGGATGACCCGGTCGCTTCTCAAGAACAGAAGGCTGAGGAACCTAAAGAAGGCGAAATAACCACGGAGCAAACTATTTCTGATGACATAAAGTTGTCTTCACTTTTCACTCCGGGCAGCGAGTCTTCTTCAAGGAAGAAGGGGAAGCGAGGAGTCTCAATGAAAAGGAGAGAAGCTTCTGCCGACGAAGAAAAAGCAGAAGGAAGTCCAATTGCACCCCTTCCTCTTTCTTCCCCTACACTCACAAACCGACAAAAAAGTTAATCATCCGACCAGGCGAAGGCTCAAAAGGTGGCAAGAAGAAGAAGTGATTGGTTTGGGACTTATGCTTTTTATCTCGCTTTTTTGCTTTTTTTTGCTTGTATATATAAGGACTTGCGTTGACCGGAGATTGTGCGGGTACCGGTCCCCACCTTCTTTTGTTTTGAGACCTGCACATGTATAAAAATTTTATAGTATGGAATAAAATGATTGTATTACTTGTAAAACTTCTGTCTGTATTTGAGAATGCATTTATTCTTCTATTTCATACAAGTTTCTTTATTTTCTCTGTGTGATGTTGCAGTAAACCTATGGTATGTTGCTTGAGCATTGTTTTTATTTTTTTAATTGTATTATATTGCCCCCATACCATGGTTTATTGCAATTTCTTTCACTTTGGCAAAATTTTGGAGAACAACTCTTCTGTTTCGAGAAGACTTGTACTCTTCCTTTAGATAACAACTTTTCCATTTCGAAGGAGGTTTGCATCTTTACTTTATAGAATAATTTTTCCATTTTAAGGAAATATTTTTCTGATTTAGTAGAATGCGCCTCGTATTGGAGAAGTTGTCTCTTACTTCTTTCTCTCTTTTTTTATGGAGAAGTTTTTACACTTCACTTTCGGAGAAAGTAACTTCTATTTTTGGCAAGTGAATTTTCCTTTGTGGTAAAGTGGGCTTCCGAAAAAGGGGCTTTAACCTGCTTATGCCTCTGAAGAGGGTTTTTGTTTGATTATTCCTTTAGGAAGAGGGATTTTTTGTTTTTGTGCCTTTGGGAACAGGGCTTTTTGTTTCTGTCTCTGGGGAGAGGCTTTTTTGTTTGATTGTGCCTCTGGGAAGAGGGCTTTTTGTTTCTGCCTCTGGGGATAGGCTTTTATTTTTTCCTTGTCCGTTGGAAAGCGGGCCTACGAAGAGGGCTTTTTACATTTCGACTCATGTGAAGTTTTATTTCAGATCGCGGTGAAATTTATGCCTCCGAAGAGGTCTTTTAGCATTTCAACTATGTTGAAATGGGCCTCCGAAATGGGCTTTTCATATTCCAACACTTGTGAAGTTTTATTTCAGATCTCGGTGGAATGCGTGCCTCCGAAGAGGTCTTTTAGCATTTCAACTATGGTGAAATGGGCCTCAGAAGAGGGCTTTTCACATTCCAGCACTTGTGAAGTTTTATTTCAGATCTCGGTGGAATACGTGCCTCCGAGTAGGGCTTTTTCCTGGAAGTTTCCTTCTCTCGGTTGGATGCATTCACGGAGGGGACACAAGTTACTTGGATTGTTTGTTTGCACAAACGTTCTCAGCTAGTTAACGAGTGTCTTGTGCCACCGGTCATTCCACAACTTTTTGTTGAGAAAGAGAACTTTCTTTTTCTGGAAACTCCCATTAGAGGTCTTTATCCTCCGAAGAGTTATACCTCCGAAGGGGGCTTGTGCCTCCGAGGAGGTCTTTTGCTGTTTGCTGCATGCTCGCCCGTGTCTTTTCACCATTTGCTCATATCAGCGGTTCCCCGTTATCATTTCCAAGCACACATTCGTTTCTTTTGCAAGTGGCTTATTCTATCCAAAGAAGTGTACTTCATTGTTAAATGAGTTCGCAGGGGCAGACACAGGTTAATTAATCGGATGTTTGTTTGCACAAACGATCACAATTAGTTAGGAAGGGTCTACCTCTGGTGGAACCACTAACTGTTTGCTTGAAGCAATTCTTATATAGGATTTGAGTCTGGAATTTTTGTGGCTGGACATTCATTTATTGAGTGATGTCAGGGATCGCTTGGTCTTATGATGGGTAAGCTTTGTTTTAATGGCCTGCAATATTAAATTGACATTTTAGCAATACAATTGATGTACTTTGTATATCGAAATAATACAAGCAAATTATAATAGTAGAGAACACAAGATTTATAGTGGTTCGGCCAAGAAATGGGCCTACATCCACTTTATAGTTCTTATTATTCACTTGCACTGGCTTTACAATGGCTTTCAATACAAGAATCATACATTCATAATTCTTTTACAGTATTTCTGTAAAGCTTTTAAGTGAAATATGGTCGCAGGTGATTGCTGTTCCAAGCTCTTGGAATTGGATCTCCTTCGACAGTTGTCAGTTTGAAAGTGTCGTCCAGAAGTTTTTTGCCTATGACATATGGCCCTTCCCAATTTGGCGCAAACACTCCTGTTGCTGTCATGACCCTTTTCAAGACTAGATCTCCAATCTCAAAGCTGCATTGGCGAACTTTGGAATTGAAGTGCCTGGCAATTCTTTGCTGATCGGCTGTAATTCTGAGCCGAGCCTTTTCCCTTTTTCATCAAGGAAGACAAGTTCTTCAAGTTGCAACTCTTCATTTTCACCTTGGTTGAAATGAATTCTTCTATGTGAAGGGACTTCTATTTCTACCAGAATCATTGCTTCTGATCCATATGCCAATGAAAATGGGGTGTGCCCGGTCGCAGTTTTGTGGGTAGTTCTGTATGCCTATAGTGCTAGTGGAAGTTTATCGACCCAACCGCCTTTCGCTTTTTCCAGCTGTTTTTTGATGATTGATTTGATAATTTTGTTCTGCTGCTTCCACTTGCCTGTTTGCCTGCGGATGAGCCACTGCTGAGAAGCTTTTTTGGATCTTGAATCGCTTGCAAAAATCATGGAACTCTTCACTTTCGAATTGGGTTCCGTTATCCGTGATTATCTTTTGAGGCACACCATACCTGCAAATGAGATTCTTAGTTACAAAGTTTATCATCTTTTTAGAGGCAATAGTAGCTAATGGTTCAGATTCAGCCCATTTAGTAAAATAATCAACAACAACAATAGCATATCTGATTCAGGATTTGGCGGTTGGCAAAGGCCAGATGAGATCTATTCCCCAAATAGCAAATGACCACGGACTGACCATCTATGTTATCTCGGTGGAAGGTGCTCTTGGGATTTTTGCAAATCTCTGGCATCGTCACATTTTCGGGCATAGCTTGCAGCATCACGATTAATATCTGGCCAAAAATACTCATAACGGAGAATTTTCTTTGCTAAAGTTTGACCAACTGAATGTCCTCCACACTCTCCTCCGCGTACTTCATCTAGAATTGTCTTAGCTTCTTCCTTGGTCATACATCGGAGCAATGGCATTGAGAATCCCCGCCTATACAATCGGCCATCTTGAATTATATATCTAGAGGTTTTTCTTTGCAACTTCTGTCGTTCTTTTGAATATTCTGGTAGAGAACCGTTTAGCAGATGTAACGACCCGCTAATTTGGACCATTCAAATCGACAATAAAACCATGCATATCCGACTTGAATAATTCAAAATACCGAATTGTTAATATAAATTTGCGAAACTTAACATATATAATAAATAAATCATCACAGATCACAAACACAGAGTAATATAACGCAGCGGAATAGAAAAAAAAATAGTAGTTCACGAAGCTACTATATACATTGGAGTTAGAAATAAAATACAACTGAATATCTTAGATGTAGTGAAGTCTCCAGTATGCGCAGATGACGTCTCTGAGCAAATCAACAGGATGACTGAAAGGATAGATAGCTGGATCTTCAAGCAAGGCTCCAACTTCGAAGGTGAGCCTCAAATGCTGTATCACTCAGTCTGACCCGAGCGTAAAGCAAAACACAAAACACTCCAGTCAGGATTAACATTCTTATATAAATAAATCCAACTCAAGTGAAATATCAACTGAAATACAAATAACTTAAAGGATGTTTGGAATAACCATCCTCTAAGGGTCCATGGAACTATATATAGGGTAGAAATATACATTATAACACCGTGGTTCCTTCATCTTAATTTATACCTCAAAAATCAAATATCATTTCAATTCAAATATAGCTATTTTCCAAAATAGTATTTAGATATATTAAATAATTTATACCGTAAAATATTTTCAATTCCCTCAACTTAACAAATTGTTTCAACATCAACCCGACCTTCCAATTTAAATTAAATTCAAATCTCGATTTTTCAATTTAAATTCAACTTAATTTCCTAAAATAACCACTTCAATTTTATAGATTTCCAATTCGGATTTGAAATCACAAAATACCTTATATATTTCAATATATTTCAAACTTTAAATATTCAACGTTTCAAACTAAATTTTTATTAAATTTAGATTTCTGAATAATAAATTCAAAATTTGGTTCAACCTAAATTTTCACTTTAATTCAATTTAGTTCAAATAACAAATTCAACTATATTGATTTCAAAACATAACCGAATCTCAAAATAAACCATTTAAATTCCAAGACAATTCAAGGCTTTAATATTTAAATATTCAATATGACAATTTCGTATAGATCTCGATCTAACCTCATTATTATTCAGTCTTGAAATACTTCCTCATTAGATCCAATAATATTTAAGTAACCTTAAATTTCATTTTACTCAATATTTTCTTTGATTTATTGAACGTGAAATATTTATTAAATCATTTAAATCAAGAATCCAGTTACGAAGTCATCCCTTTAAATTTCCATTCAATAATTTCAAATTGATTTAATTAGATAAATCCTTATTTAAATATAATTTTTAATAAACCCAAATTTATCTCCCAATCTTAGTTATCCAATTTATTACAAGAAAAACTATTTGAAATATAGATTTTCATACATACTCAACCATATTATATGTATAAAATAAATCTTAATTTAATTAGATACTATTATTAAATCTTTATATAAAATTTCCATTTATATATCAATATTTATAAAACCATATATTTCTTTCAAAATATTTATGTAGACCCACGGCGCCTGTATACATTTTCTATCATATAGTCAAGTGCTACGGATATTTATCATTTCAATCCGCACACTAAATATATACGGGTGGATATCATTTCAACCCGTAATCCCAAATTACATAAAATGAAAATCGCATGGGTTTATCATTTCAACCCATAACGATTTTATCCTATTCTAAAGTCCGTTCGGGTATGTATCATTTCAACCCATAGTGAATGCTATACTAATAGGGAACTTGTAGAGTTATAGCAGATAATAAAATAATAACAGGCAGATATTATCAATAATTTAAATAACATATAAACAATAGGATATGGTGTCATATCCCACAGGTGAACAGTTACAAATAATAGCATAAATGACAATTTAAACAACTGCACAGCATATTTCAATTGTCGTTTCAATTGAAATCAAATTTAATAAATATAAGAACTCTTAATCGTGAGTGATTGCTCACCTTTCGAGGTTAGAGATTTTGACGACTCGACAAGATACGAATTGGATCACAATCTAGACCATCAAACTAAACCAAACAACAATCTTAAAGCGAAGTAAGCTGGAAGTGGATTTGACGGGCAAAGCTGAAAGATAGGGATTTATGAAAACGAATCAGAACCGGATTTTGATAAGGATGGATAGTATAAATAAACTTATGTGTATAACTATGTATAACTATTTACATAAACTTAAATTTCAACACGTATTAAATCAAATATACACGTATTTCAAAAAAAAAATTATTGTTTAAATTTAACTCATATGTTAAAGTCAAATTATATGTTGAAATACTATACACATTTAAAAATATGCGCATCATATATATGTACTAATCAACTTATCCCTACACGAAAATGCATACGTTAAATATGCAGACCCACATAAATAAACAACCCTTAAACATATATACGAGTAGATACACCTACACATGCTACTCAAATGTATATAGCCCATATAATATAACAATATGTAAGTTGCAGACTGTATGTATGAAACAAAACAATTCATATATAACCAACTAATCAAACTATATACAGACTAAACTTATCTATACATAAAATTTTCCAAATATCAACCGTTAGTAATATATACAGCTTTATATTACCGAAATCTTTTATAGCATACGTTTTATTTATAGTATATATATACGAACAGCAATTTGTAACTAATAAAATAAACTCATACTTCATATTTACCAATATACATGCAGACTCCAAAACTTAACAGAATATGGATATTTATTTATACACATATATATAGATTAAAGCACTAACCTATGAATTCAACGCATACATATATCTCTGCCTAAAAAATGCAGAACTGCCTTTAAATTTTACTGTGACCCAATGCATATGCACCTTATTACTTTATACACACTTTGAAACTTCAACATAGAATAAAGCTACTAACATCTGCATTTTTAATAAGTTATCCTATAGATGGTAGCAATTGTATATATTATAACCACTTTAATATATACGTACTCATGCTGGTAACTAATAATTTACATAAACTTGATGCTACTAAATTCTATGATAAACTTTGATTTAAATATAGGCCAACCGAAATCAATTATATAGACTCGATATTCATTACAATTCATGCAGACCAAATATCGAGAACCCATTTTTTTCGAACACATACCTTTCGAAAGTTTTGCAAACATATAATTATATGTGAACCAAGTTAAAGTATAAAATGTGCAGACCCTGTATTTATTCAACAGTAACACCACCTTGTATAAGAAATTATAATTTACTTAACTCACATACTATACCTACTGCCAACAACTAACTGGCCACCACGAATATTATCTGATATACAAATGTTTACCCATCAAAGAGGAGACTAGGCTAGTCGAGCTCGATGAGGGTGGCTGCGGATTTGGAGGCTGCCGGCGTTGTGAGGCTATGGTGGATCTGGAAACACGTGGTGGCTGCCGCAGGTCGGAGAAAGATGTGGTTCGCCAGGGGAATAAGGAGATGGACGCGTCGCTCGACTACGGTGGGTTAGAGGCGGTGGTTGTGCTAGTTGATGACATCGGTGAGGAGATGAGGGAGATGGCGTGGGGTTTTTTCAGCCTTGAACATGAGAGAGAGAGGAAGGAACAGAGGAAGAGGAGAAAGTTTTTTTTCTAGCTTACTGTGTGATCCTGCTTTACAAAAGAAAGAAGCGAGGAGGCAGACGAATGAGGAGGAAAAGGGAGTGAAATCCGGCTAGATAAAAGAAGCAACACAAAGAAAGGAAAAAAACGTAAATACAATTGTAACTTATATTTTCAAGCTGGAAGGACACGGTTAACGAAGAGAAAGAAAAGGGTTACAGGAGAAAGGAATAAATATAATAAATTTCAGTAACGTATGAACAGAAGTGAAAACGAACCGAAAAAAATATATTAAGCAAATGTGAACAGGGAACAGGCAACGGTCTCAAGTGAATTTTTTTTTAAAGCAGTTATTATTGTGGTCCCGGCGCACGTTTCAAAATTTTGAAAAGCAAAGAAAAGTTAAGAAGGCACAATTTATGGTGTCGTTACAACGAACAATTTATTGCTTCCATTGTGCACCGGATCCCAAAATACCAAAATAAATATACCTCTGAGATCTGCACGGCGAGACGATTAAAATGGTATGCAGATATTAGTGGTACGATTGAATTATAAAAATTCGAATTTTTCGATAGCGAAAAATGCAGCTAACATACAGAAAAACAAGATTGACGGAGCTAAGAAGTTCGAATATGGAAAAACGAAAAATGACGTCTCACTCAGAAGAGGATTTAGAATTTTTTTTTATAGAAAAATATTCGAGTTTGGAAATTATTTTATTATCACCAATTATTAACTGATTTGAATGTAGTAGAATTACTTAATAAATAAACCTCCATAAGATAAATTGAAAATTTATCATCTGCTATGTTTAATTATCCAAACATAAAATTTTTATTTCAAAATATTATTATTTAAAATTTCTAAGAAATCCAATTAAATACGTTATAAAACCAATTAAAAATTATCAAAATTTTATGGGTCGTTACACTCTCCCTCACTCAAAACTTTTCGTCCTCGAAAAGGAAGGAGGTAGGAGAATAAAACAATCAGAAAGAAAATAGATTGGAAGATAAGATAAACAGTAATTTTTAAAACTATATAAATTATACTTGAAATATTTATCTGAAACTTCATTTGCAATTTAATTATCTTTAATACTCTAAAACTTTTCAAAACCTATTTGTAAATTTCCTGCTTCCTTTATAATTAACACATATATGTTTAAATAACATCTTTGTAAATATATGAAAACAATTTAGAAACAATTATTCACATCATTAGTTATTTTTACAAGGAAGTTATTTGAAAACATTAAATCCATAACTTATAAATTTACCAATTTTATCTCAAAATACCATTCAAATATTATCACTAATCATTTACTTTATATATATTTTATTTAATAAATAACTTCAAAAATATTTATAACACTAAAATTTTCTATTAAACAATGCAGTATATAAATAAGCAATATTTAAAAACGATATAGTCAAATATGGGAAAAAAAGATTCGGAGGAACAGAATATAGGTGAATAAATAAGCTGAGCAGATAAAGTAGATTCAAAAGAATAGTATCAGGCCCGAATAATTTATTTCAAACCATAAGAATTTTAACTTCAATTATTAATCCAAATTATTTTGTTGGAAATATTTTATAATAAAATACTTTTATAACTCGATGTTTCAACAAGTTTATCCTCACTCTTGTAGACTCTGGCCATGCGTTGATCAGGCGCAAAGCTAGAATTCTTTAAGTACTTAGTAGACTTGTTTCAACACCCAAGGAAAATACTTGAAAAACCTTTAAAACAGATATGGAAAGTACAATCCAAACAAAACCACCAAACCAAAACCTTTGTCCGACCATGGTTCGCAGATACACAATGGTTACGCCTGGATCCCCCAGGAAACAATCCATATTCGTAAGCTTTCTCAGCCCTGCGAGTTACGCCATGATGACTAGTAGAGTGCAGGATACACAATGGTTACGCCTGGATCCCCCAGGGAAACAATCCGTACTCCTAGGCAAGACTCAGCCAGACACTTGCGCTACTATTCGCGACCTACACAGATTGCAGGATACACAATGGTTACGCCTGGATCCCCCAGGAAACAATCCGTACCCCTAGGCAAGACTCAGCCAGGCAATTGCGCTATGCATTCACGAGAGAAAAAAAAACCATGGGTTACGCCACGGTGGGAACACTCGAGTATTACATCCGGAAAACCAAAAATCAGAAAGAATAATATCGATAGAATGAATCCACGATGTGGCCACAAAGCGGATATCAAGCAGAAGGCACTTTCCATATCTATATTTCGAAAATATATATCATATAGTACCTTTTCAAATCGCTTTCAAATATCGTACTTATATTGTTAATGTTAAAAATTGAACGCTAACACCCCGGTGTGTAGAAGAAGGTAATTGTGAAAGCACCACCCGTTGGTACGGGAACAAAATATAAGCAGAGAAATCACAGAGAAGCTATAAAAGGCACAATATTTATAGTGGTTCGGCTTAAGATCTAGCCTACGTCCACTTTAAAGCTCTTTATTGCTGGTTTGGTTACAATTCTTTACAACAATCTTCAATTACAACACACTTAGACAAATACCTCAAACTCTGATGTAGAAGAATCCTTCGAATGCATGGCGAATGAGTTAGATTTCCTCTTAAGATTTGTTGAAATGTCTTTGGTGATTGGAGTGATAGAAGTGTTGCTTGAACGTTGCTTGAAGTCGAGACAGTGGCAGAGTAATGGCGTCCAGGAAGTCAGTCCAAAAGTCCCTCCAATGCTGGATGTGGCCATGTATTTATAGGCAAATTTCTAGGCTGGAATTGTTAAGTCATGAGTCGTGACCGACTCAAGATGAGTCGTAAGTCGTGACCGACTCAGGATGAGTCGTATGTCGTGGGCGACTCAACTGGTTGAGCCCAGACTTCGTATCAGAGCGTCTCCGGTCCTCTGTATATAGCACAAGTCCTAACTCGTCTGCGAGTTAAAAGGTCGTGGTCCAAAATGAGGCGGCATAGGATTTCTACATAGTAGCTTTAAGTCGTGGACGACTCGAGCTAGGTCGTGAACGACCTATCATAAGTCGTAGGTCGGTCCTTTGTTGTTTTGGGATTTAAGTCAGTTAGGTCATTTGACACCTTAGGTCGTTGAGTCGTTAGAGAACTTAAGTCGCTAGCTCCATGAGTCGTTAACCCGTCGAGTCGGCCGGCACCTTTAAGTCGCTAAGGTTATAACCCGGTGAGTCGTTATTCCTCCTGAGTCGTTGAGTCGTAACCCTTCAAGGTCGTTGAGTCATTAACTCCTCAAGGCTGTTGAGTCGGTAACTCCTCAAGGCTGTTGAGTCGGTAACTCCTCAAGGCTGTTGAGTCGGTAGCTTCCTGAGTCGGTAGCTTGTTGAGTCGGTAGCTTCCTGAACCGTTAAGAACCTTAAGTCATGAGTCGGCCCAGACCTTGACTCGTTGCCTAAACGGAGTTAACATTTGCCCCTCGAAGTTCACGCCTAAGTCGTAGGTCGTGTGCTTCGACTCATCTTAACTCGTGTGCCGATTCAACTACCACTGCTCAACGCTATAAAAGACTTGAGTCGTTCCCCTTACTTCCTTCTTCTCATTTCTTATCCTTTGAACCGTGTCTGCCATTAACGCATCTTCGAGTTCTCAAAGGCGATTCCAACCTGATTCATTTTCGATCATCTTTAGCATCACACCGTGTAAGAGATTTTGCATCTTTTTTCAATTGCTGATGATTGCCGATCTCCGCCTCTGTTTTTCCCCCTTGATCCTTGCGAATACTACTACATCAGACATTGATGGGTTAAAGGCAGGCGGTTCGATCTTACTTGTAACGATTCGAGATTTGAGGCGACCTAGTGGTGTGATGGAGCTGGGGTTAACCATTGCGAGGTTATTGGGTTATCGAGTTATGGATTAGATGGTTAATGGGTTAGGAGTTAGATGGTTAATGGGTTAGGAGTTAGATGGTTAATGGGTCAGATTGATTTGAACGTTGCCGTAGGTTTGACTCGGCTACTTTTGTATGATCCAGCGACCCTTGCGATTTAACCATGATACGACTCATCATGCTCCTCGACCTAAGCCTTGAGTCGTGGCCGAGATAAAACCCCTGAGTCGTGACCGAGATAAAACCCCTGAGTCGTGGCCGAGATAAGACTTGTAGATAATCTCCTTATTTCTACGACTCAAGGCATAGGGTACTGCCGACTCAGGACTTTTGAACCGTTGACGAGTTATGACTTGTGTGAATTCTGTTTGAACTTTGGACCATTGCATTAACTTTGAACTATTGAATTTTATTTCATTCATTCACAGGTTATTTTGACTTGCAGGCTAACAACCTGTTCAATACAACATTCACAGAAAACTGGGACGAATATACTGTATTTGATTGCCCATATCAAATGACAAATTAGTTAATAACTGATAATTGACTTAAACAAATCGTGTGAATGAAGTGCTATCGATTTCAAGTAGAATATTAAAGCAACACTGAAACAATCAATTGAAACTGACCAGCCTGCACTAATATTATGCTTGAACTCTAAATTAACAAGTTCTGAAATTACCATAGTCGATCAATCGTCAGCCAGTTTAATTCCAGTTATATTTACTTGTTATTTTCATTAGTTTTGCACAACACTTCACACTTTTAGGAAACGTGCACCTTCGCATTTGAACACCCAGTTGCTTGTGTAGAATGACATCTCAACAAGAAGAACCGATGGGCCAGGCTGAAGATGTCTTCCCAGTAGCCAACTTGTTGGATAATCCTCCGGAAAGAACTCCCACCACTCTGAATCACCGGGTGTTTACTCAACTGCTCACCCAGTTTGGCATTGCCGAAGCTGATGCCTTACTGCCGGGGCCAAACGATACTGCAGATAGGCCCCCTTCTGGCTTTATTGCTGTCAACCGCCAAATGTGCTTGAGCGGTGCCATACCACCTTTTAATGACTTCCTTCGGCAGCTCTTGCTTCGATTGTCTATCTCTCCATTCCAATTGCACCCCAATGGCCATGCCATTCTGATGGGGTTATGTGTGCTTTCTAGTAGAGTTCTGGACCGATTACCGAGCTTTGAGGAAATCTGCTACCTCTGCTCATTCACAAAGATCAAAGATCATCCCTCTATCGTAATCATAAGGAGTGCTCGAAATCGAAAACTCATCACCGATCTTTCTGATAGCGTTCACGGATTTCTAAATCAGTATTTCTTTGTTCGTTGCCCTCCAGGGTTTTATGCCATCTGGAGAGTAGGAAGTAAGATTTTCCTGTTTTTATTTCTCCATTCTTGGGCTTTTCAAAATCTGAGTTGCTAAATGCTAACTTGGCTTCTTTATTCTTTTCTGTTTTAGCGCTTCCTCCTCCCTCTAGAGATCCATGCTATAAACAAATTTTCGAGAGATTGAACGCCGTGACGGCAGAAGAGAGGAGTATCAAGTTTTTGTTAAATGATGAATTTCTACATCAATACGGGCTTCTTCATTCCTCTCGCTTTACTCAACTTCGTGAAGCTCCAACTGAAATTCCCGATTCTCCGGCGGAAACTCCTGATGCCCCGGTCTCTATTAAAGAGCACATGCAGGGAGGAACCTCTATAGAAACTTCACTAGTGAGATGTTCAATTCCGAAGGACGTTGCGGGGCCGTCTGATAAGTCTGCACTTGCCCCAGTTATCGAAGAGGAAGAAACTCAACGATCTTCCGGAAGATCTGCCGACGAAGGAGTTAAGAAAGCAAGTCCCAAAAAACATGATGGCGATGATGTTTTTGAGGGGTTGAGCGATTTAATTGTGACTTCTCAAGAACTTTTCAAAGATGATGTTTCCAAAACCATCTCTTCTGTAATCGAGGCGTCATCTTCTCTACAACAAATGTCAACTCCTCCTACTCAAGTTATCACTACCTCTATTCCACAGAGTGGTTTGTAACTTGATGCGTGTAGTTTACACGTTACACAACACTTAGGATTTTTTCATCACTTCTACGCACTTATCTTCTTATACTTTAAAGATTTCTAAAGCTTATTGTTTTTATTCCAGATTCTCCAATGGGGCGCAGCAGCTCGTACTACGATGATTTCCAGCGCTACGGGAGGCGTAGCCAGTATGATTACAGGCGTTACCTCCCGTCTTACAGAGAATCGGATGAAGAGAGGGCCATAAGGAAAGCCGACGAGAGACGAGCATATGAAGAACGTCACCGAAGGGAACAAGAAAGACATGACCCTCCCCACAGAGACGACGATACTCAAAAGAGAAAAGCTCACGATGAGAGAGGTAAAGGTCACATAGACGATTCTTCTAGCAAGCGGGCTAGACTTACCGAAGAAACAATGCCGACGGCTTCGGAACATGTTCCTGCTCAATCTCCTGCCCCCGTTCGTTCTGACATTCAAACAATCATCAACCGGCCCGTATACCAAGTTGGGCAAGGTCCTCCCACTCTTCAAAGTCGATTCCCTCAGTGGTGCCTGAGAGGGGTTCGATTTGATCTCGACCTGGTTCCTCTCGACAAATCGGCTATGCTGCGAAATCTTGATACTGTCAGGACCGATATTGAAAGAATGTCAAACTGGCAAAAACTTGTCGATGAGCTTCAAAGGGTTAACCGAGCCAATCTCGAGGCCATGCTCACAATGGAGAACGATAAGGCTGAGTGGCAGAAGACTCTCAAACAGCATGACGCCGAAATGAGAAGTATTGCTTCCTATAACGAAAAGCTGGAAGCAGAAATGGAAAAGCTTAAGGAAGAATTAGTTACTTCATCAACTTCCTATTCTCAAAAGGAGAGCATGCTTCAGCAACAAGTACGAGATGCGCATGCCAGTCAAAGGGCAGTCGAAGATAAGCTTGCTTACAAGGAGAAGGTCATAGAAGAATATCGTGCTGAAACTGTACAGCTGCGAGAACAGACCGGTTCTCAAAGCTTGGAGATAGAGTTGTTAAAAACTTGACTTGCTATGGCCGAAAAGGAGCGTGATGAGGCTGTTGCTGGTAAACTTGCGGCCGAAGAGGCCCATCAAGCAACCAAGGCTGACATTAGCTCCACATTATTTGATTTTTATCTGCACAGCATTTTGGGGCGTGGCAGCCTTGCCTTTCTAGGCCCCAAGTATGAAATCACACTGGCTGAAGTTTGGGAGGCAGCACTTGATATGCTTGGTGGTAAGGGTGCTGGATATGCTGAGTCAGCCCTTGAAGAGCATTATCTTGTTGATGAAGCCCGCGCCGCTCTTGCCAAGGGAAAAGAGCAACTTGCCAGAGCGCGGACTGGTATGGCGGAAGAGGAGCGTTCTGAAAAAGGAGCACCGCCTACTACCTCTGAACGTCCTCTAGTTTCTTCTGAAGTTGACATCGCAGGTTCCAGTGCTCATTCACTGCCTCCTACAAGAACCGGGGTAATTACCCCTACTGATGAAGAGGCTTTGGAGGACATTGGGGCTCAAAATTATGAGATTGAACTGACGAAGCCAACATCTTCAGGTAATTTCGACATTGGTCCGATTCAGGTGGATTGCCTGCTTATTCCTCAAAAATTTGATGAGCTTCTCGATTACTTCTTGAATCTCGATGAACCCATATCTCCCTTCTTTTGGGAAGATACTAACATTTTCAATTTCTCTTCTTCTGCAGTTGAAACAACAAGTGCTGTGCAGACTTCGCCTCCTCTGGTTATTCCTCCTCCATCTCTTCAGGTGACTCCTCCTTCTGCTTCACAACCCGGGTCACAAGAGGAGAAAATTGAGGCTCTTCATGGCTTGGATGACCCTATTGCTTCGCAGGAGCAAAAAGATGAGGGACTTGAAGGAGGCGAGATCTCTCCGGAGCGGACTCCTTCTAACGACGTAGTTTTGTCCGCTCTCGTTACTCCAGGGAGTGAGTCTTCTTCGAAGAGAAGAAAGAAGCATGGGACATCGAAGAGGAGGGGAAAGAAAATTATCACCACTGAAGAGGAACCGGAAATTGCACCAGTTGCACCTCCCTCCCGTTCTTCCCTTATGCCTTCAGACCGACCTGAAAGACCTGAAAAGCTAACCATTCAGCCTGGTAAAGGGTCTAAAGGCGGCAAGAAGAAATGAAGAGTTGAGCTTTTTGATTCCTTTTTTGTGTAATGGTCGGATGTTGTGCAGGCACCGGCCCCTGCTTTTTATTTTGAAACCTGTATCTGCAATATCTGCAATTGAATAAAATGATTCTTTATTTGTACAGACTTTTGTTTGAATTTGAGAATGCATTTATTATTCATTTTTGCACAAGTTTATTTATATGATATTGCGGTGAGCTTGTGGTATGTTGTTTGAGCGTACTTTACCGACGTAGCTATACCACTTTGTATGTAACTATACCATGTTGCCCCCATACCATGAGCTTACTGCAATATCGTATACTTTGAGGGGACTTGCACTCTCGTTTTCTAAAGAATAATTACTTCATTCTCGAAGAGAATTTTCGTAGAGTGCAACTTCCTTCATATAAGTTTCAACGCTTTGTCCTTCGAAGAAATCACTTTTTCCTTTTGCTTATGTATACATTTTGCCAAGTGAATTCTTCTATGTGGTAAAGCGGACCTCTGAATGTACTTTAACTTTCTTCCCCCCTTCTTTTTTTTTAGAATAGGTAAATCGCTCTTCCTTTGAAAGTTAAAGTACGCTCTTGATGAGGATTTTTCTTTTTCTTTTTTTAATAAAAATTTGTGCCTCTGAGGAGAGATTTTTTCACGTTTCAACACTTGGAAGTTTTATTTCAATCTTGGTGAAACGTGTTCCTCCAAAGAATTGTGCCTTTGAAGAAAGCCTTTTCACGTTTCAACACTTGGAAGTTTTATTTCAATCTCGGTGAAACGTAGGCTTCTGAAGAGGTCTTTCTTTTTAATTGTGTCCCCGGGAGGGGGTTGTACCTCTGAGGAGGGATTTCTCACGTTTCAACGCTTGGAAGTTTTATTTCAATCTTGGGGAAACGTGTACCTCCAAAGAGTTGTGCCTTCGAGGAAAGCCTTTTCACGTTTCAACACTTGGAAGTTTTATTTCAATCTCGGTGAAACATGGGCTTCCAGGAAGGTCTTTATCTTGTTTTGCATTTCAACTTTGGTGAAGTGAAATTCCGAAGAGCGGTTGTTACACTTCAACTCCTGGCGAAATGTGCCTCCGAAGAGGGCTTTTATTTTGTTTGCATTTCAACTTTGGTGAAGTGAAATCCCGAAGAGCGGTCATAACACTTCAACTCCTGGTGAAATGGGCCTCCGAAGAGGGCTTTTATTTTGTTTGCATTTCAACTCTAGTGAAGTGTAATTCCGAAGAGCGGTCATAACACTTCAACTCCAGGTGAAATGTGCCTCAGAGAGGGTTTTCATCGCCTGGAAGTTACTCTCTCATGGTTGGAGGGTCATGACTCCTCCAATCTTTTTTGTTGAGTAGAGAACTTTCTTTTTTGTGGCGTATGACCCATTAGAGGTCTTTATCCTCCGATGAGTTGTGCCGCCGAAGAGGACTTGTGCTGCCGATGATGGCTTTGGTTGTTCCTCTGTTCACTTGCTTATGTCTTTTCAATGATCCTCTGCCCCCCCCCCCTTTTTTTTACAAGTAACTTGTTTAATCCAAGGAAGTGTGCTTCATTGTCAGGCAATTTCGTGAGAACGAGCACTAGCTTCTTAATTGGATGTTTGTTTGTTCAAACGATCTCAATTTATTAGCAAAGACCCGTTTCTGTCAAAATCATAGGCCGTTCAATTGAAGTACTTCCTATCTAGGATTTGAATTCGGGACTCTTGTGACTTGAAATTTGGCGAGAATGACTTGGTCTTTTTATGTGCAAGTTTCACTTCCATTGTCTGCAAAAATTCAAATCGACATTTCAGCAATACATTCTATGTACTTTTTATATCGAAAATAAAGCAAACATGTAATAATAGTAAGGAACACAAGATTTATAGTGGTTCGGCAAGGAAATTGGGCCTACATCCACTTTATATTCTTTCATTATTTACTTGCATCAGTTTTACAATTGCCTTCAATTACAAGAATCATACATTCATAATTCTTTTTACAATATTTCAACAAAATTTTCAAGTAAAGTATGGACGCAAATGATTGCTGTTCCATGCCCTTGAAATTTGATCTCCTTCAACAGTGGTGAGTTTGAATGTGCCGTCAAGAAGCTTTTGACCTATGACATATGGTCCTTCCCAATTTGGCCCAAACACACCTGTCGCTGTCATAATTCTCTTCAGGACTAGGTCTCCAATCTCAAAGCTGCGTTGGCGAACTTTGGAATTGAAATGTCTGGCTATTCTTTGCTGATGAGCTGCAATTCTGAGATTAGCCTCATCTCTTTTTTCATCAAGGAGATCTAGCGCTTCAAGATGTAGCTTTTCGTTTTCTGCTTGATTGAAATGGATTCTTCTATGTGAAGGGACTTCTATTTCTACCGGAATCATTGCCTCTGACCCGTATGCAAATGAAAACGGGGTGTGCCCAGTCGCAGTTTTGTGAGTGGTTCTGTATGCCCATAGTGCCAGTGGTAGCTTATCGACCCAACCACCTTTTGCTCTTTCAAGTTGCTTCTTGATGGTTGACTTAATAATTTTGTTCACGGCTTCCACTTGCCCGTTTGCCTGCGGATGAGCTACCGCTGAGAAGCTTTTCCGGATTTTGACTCGCTTGCAAAAATCTTGGAATTCTTCACTTTCAAACTGAGTTCCATTGTCTGTAATTATTTTTTGAGGCACACCGTATCTGCAAATGATGTTTTTAGTCACAAAACTTATCATCTTCTTTGAGGTGATAGTAGCCAGTGGTTCAGCTTCTGCCCACTTAGTAAAATAATCTACAGCAACAATGGCATATTTAATTCCAGATTTGGCAGTTGGTAACGGTCCTACAAGGTCTATCCCCCATATTGCAAACGGCCATGGACTGACCATCTGTGTGAGTTCAGTGGAAGGAGCTCTAGGAATTTTGGCGAATCTTTGACATCTGTCACATTCTTGGGAATACTTTGCTGCATCTCGATTAATTTCTGGCCAAAAATATCCGTACCGGAGAATTTTCTTTGCTAATGTTTGGCCACCTGAATGATCACCACATTCTCCTCCGTGTACCTCTGCTAGGATTGCTTTAGACTCTTCCCTGGATACACATCGAAGTAATGGCATTGAGAATCCCCGTCTATATAACTGGCCATCCTGGACTACGTATCTAGAGGCTTTTCTCAGTAGCTTTTGTCGTTCTTTTGAGTTCCCTGGTAAGGATCTATTGAGCAGATATTCTATTATCGGAGTCATCCATGATTCTTGTTCTTGAGACATGCTCATGATCCAATCAATGTCCATCTCATCAATGCTAGGAGTCGACAGGACCTCTACTGGAGTTAGCCCCAGAAATTGAGCTTCGCCTGTGCTCGAATACTTTGCGAGAGAATCTGCTTTCATGTTTTCTTCTCTAGGAATGTGACTTATCATGTAATGGTCGAAATCACCCAGGAGTTCCCAAGCCTTTGACAAGTAGGCGGGAAGATTCCCCCCTTTTGCTTGGAATTCCTTTTTGACTTGGCATACAATAAGCTGAGAATCACTGAATATCTGTAACGCTCGGATGTTTAATTCTTTAGCAATCCTTAAGCCAGCGATAAGGGCTTCGTATTCTGCTTCATTGTTTGTTGAAGTAAATTCCAATCTTAGTGCATAGCATAATGATCGACCTTTAGGAGTCTCAAGTACAACTCCGGCTGCAGAACAGTAGTCGTTTCTCGCACCATCGACATATAACTTCCACTGGATCGGGGAATTGTCGACCGTTTCTTCCTCACTGTTACCCTTATCTGTAAATTCTGCAATGAAATCCGCTAAAGCTTGTCCATAGATTGCTTTCCGGGGATGATAAGTGATGTCATACTGACTGAGTTCAATATTCCACTTTAGAAGATGACCCGAAGTTTCGGGGCGAAACAGGACTTGCTTTAAAGGTTGATCAGTGAGGACTCTGATAGGATGAGCTTGAAAATATTGCCTCAACTTCCTAGACGCAATTAGTAAGAAATAGGCGAGTTTTTCCAACTTAGAGTAATTCATCTCTGCCCCAGTGAGTCTTTTGCTGATATAGTAAACTGGATGTTGAATCCTTTTGTCTTCCCGTATCAGCGCTGCACTTAAAGCATGAGATGATAGTACCAAGTATATAAGAAGATCCTCGCCATCGCCAGGCCTAGAAAGTATTGGAGGCGTCTCCATATGGCGAATCAATTCATCAAAGGCTTTTTGGCATTCGGGAGTCCAATCGAAGTTTTTCCTTCCTTTCTTTAGGGCGTCAAAGAATGGGATGCATTTATCTGTGGCTTTGGAAATGAACCGACTCAAGGCGGCAACTTTTCCATTGAGACTTTGCAATTCCTTCTTTGTTCTAGGAGCTTTGACTTCTTTCAATGCAGTAATTTGAGCTGGACTGGCCTCAATGCCCCTAGCGCTGACGATGAAACCTAAAAACTTGCCGGATTCCACTCCAAATGAACATTTTAAAGGATTGAGCTTCATTCCGTATTTTCGGAGGACAACGAACATGTCTGCTAAGTGTTCTATGTGGTCCAGTGCTTTCTTAGACTTTACTAACATGTCATCGACGTAAACTTCCATGGTTTTGCCCAGTTGCGGTTTGAACATAGCATTAACGAGTCTTTGGTATGTTGCCCCTGCATTCTTCAACCCGAAGGGCATAACTCTATAGCAGTAAAGACCAGTGTCGGTGATAAAGCTCGTGTCCTCCTGATCTGGCTCATGCATCATGATCTGGTTATATCCGGAGTAAGCATCCATAAAAGATAACAATTCGTGTCCCGCTGTTCCGTCTACCAGTTGATCGATTCTGGGTAATGGGAAGCAGTCTTTGGAGCAGGCCTTGTTTAGATCTGAAAAATCGATGCATACTCTCCATTTTCCGTTGGCTTTCTTAACAAGCACTGGATTTGAAACCCAATTCGGATATGTAGATTCTTTGATAAAATTATTCTCCATGAGCCGATCAACTTCTTCTTTTAATGCCGCTGAGCTTTCCGGACCTTGAGTTCTCCTTTTCTGCTTTACAGGTGTAAATTTTGGATCAATATTTAGAGCATGCACTGCAACTTCTGGGGATATTCCGCACATATCGGCATGAGTCCAAGCAAAAACATCCAGATTTGCCTTTAAAAAAGAAATCAAAATATTCTGAATTGACGCATTAAGTTGTGAACCCACATTCAACACTTTGTTTGGGTCCTTTGGGTCAACAGGTATTGGTATTGTCGTTTCCACCGGTACCACTCTATTTTCCCCTGCACTGACTTTTCTAGGGTCCATCTCCTTCCTTGCTCCGCTGTGCTCGCCAGTGCAGGGTCCGCCCTGTAATTGCTACAAGGCTGGTTCTTTGATGCGGACTGGGGCTGCCGCATTCTTTCCCATTTCTCTTTTTCTGGTTTCTCGTAGCTCTGTCAGATAGCACTCTCGCCCAGCATTTTGATCACCTTTTATAACTCCTACTCCATTGTCTGTAGGGAATTTAATAGTGAGCCACCACGGGGCAAGAACAGCTTTGAACGCTGCCAGAGTTGGGCGACCAAGGAAAGCATTGTAAGCAGAAAATTCGTCGACAATCACAAAAGTTTGCTTGCGGACCACTTTTCTCTCTCCTTCTCCAAGTTCCACAAACAAATCAATGGTCCCTACCGGCTGCTTTGGCTCCCCAGTGAAACCAGCAATTTTCTGCGATGAGGCTTGCACATCAGCCATAGGGATCTTCATTTGGTCGAATGTTTTCTTAAAGAGAATATTGCAGGATGTGCCACAATCAATGAGAACTCTTCTGACAATAGCTGGTCCGATACCAGCCGAGATGACTAGAGGATCCAAAGTAGGAGCTTCAATACCTGCGGAATCCCTGGCTCTGAACACAATATCATCATCGAAAGTTCTTTGTTGCTTCAAAGGCGTAGCACCTTCCAAAACAAATACATCTTCCTCAGTCGGCACATACTTTAAAGCTCTGGTATACCTTTCCATCTCACCCCAGCTTCTGCCTGCTGGGTGAGGTCCTCCTGTAATGACATTAATAATGGGCCTTCCAGATTCATGCCCTGCAGCCTTCTCAATCGTCCTAGGCTGTTGAGTAGGAGCCTGTTGCCCCTGACTAGATGAAGCAGGATTGTTGTTATTCTTTTTCACAAATTGCTGCAGTTTGTTTTCCCTTAGCAACTCTTCAATCAGATTTTTCAACTGGCGGCATTCGTCGGTCTCGTGACCGGGTTGATTATGGAAGCGGCAGAACTTCCCACTCTGTATAGCTTTTTTCCCGGTCCTTAGAGGAGGAGGTTTAGGGAAGTCAATAGAATCTTTAATGGCAAGGTAGATACGCTCCGGCGTATCTGATAAAGGAGTATACTCTGATGGCTTGAAGGATCGGGGCTTCTTCAGATTACTCTGTTTTTTCCCATTGTTATTTTCCCTTTTTTGCCCTACAGATTCATTCTTGCGTGGAGCAACAGTGTTATCTTCAGCTTTTTCCAACACTGCCTTTACCGGTACGGGACGACTTTCTAAGCGTATGAATTCATCTGCTTTTTTATAGAATTTTTCAAGGGAATTTGGTTCCTTCATGTTTAGCCATTTCCCAAATTCGCTCGACTTGTCAATACCCTTCATCAGATAAGTCAATATCATTCGCGGTTCTGCATTGTCCACCTCAGCTAACGCTATATTAAAGCGGTTTAAGAAAGATCTGATAGTCTCTCCTGGACTCTGCTCCAAACTTGATAGTGACATGATATCTTTGGCTTTTGAGGCATATAGTCTGAACTGCTCCTTGAACTTCCGGGTCAAGTCAGAAAACTGATCGATAGATCGGACGGGCAGCTTGGTGAACCAAAGCAGAGCTACGCCTTCGAGATACACAGGGAAATATCGGCACTTTATTTCATCAGAGGCTCTGGCACCTGTCATGTGCCAATCATATTTGTATAGGAATTCATTCGGATCACTTGTCCCCTTATAAGCTGGAATGGTTGGAGGGACAAACTTCCTTGGGAATTCAGCCTTTAAGATTTTCTCAGTAAATGGAGTCTTACTTGGGGCGAAACCCCATTCTTTCTCGTCTTCGACCCTCTGCATACTCTCTTTTATAATTTGTCGGACCATTCCAGAAAGATACTCCTCATCATGTCGAGTTCTAGATCCACCAACCTCTGGAAGTGTTTGTTCAAAGGGGCTAGCAGCCCTTTCAGGAGCATTTCTTTCTTCAGCATCACGAAGGTTGCCAGCAAAATTCCTCTCATTACCTGCTGGTTGACGGTTTGCCCCAAGCAAATCGTTCAACCTATTTAGAATTAGGGCATTCTGGGCATTTTGAGCCTCGAGTTGTGCATTTTGGGCATTGATCTGTTGGTTCAGCCCTAAAATTGCAGCATCCAGCTCTGCCTTTGTAACTCCGACAGCTGGAGTGGCTTGATTCGATATAGGGGAAGCGGAGGTTCCCTCTTGAATATTTCCAGATCTGACAGATCTACTCTTCCTTCCAGGAGCCATAATCTCGGATAGACTTCTGGTTTTCAAGGAAATTCTCTCTACAAACCTCTGTGAAGCAATGATGATAACTAGCCTGAGTTCGAGTTCTCAGTGAAAGCACCAAAAATGTTAACGTTAAAAATTGAACGCTAACACCCCGATGTGTAGAAGAAGGTAATTGTGAAAGCACCACCCGTTGGTACGGGAACAAAATATAAGCAGAGAAATCACAGAGAAGCTATAAAAGGCACAATATTTATAGTGGTTCGGCTTAAGATCTAGCCTACGTCCACTTTAAAGCTCTTTATTGCTAGTTTGGTTACAATTCTTTACAACAATCTTCAATTACAACACACTTAGACAAGTAGCTCAAACTCTGATGTAGAAGAATCCTTCGAATGCATGGCGAATGAGTTAGATTTCCTCTTAAGATTTGTTGAAATGTCTTTGGTGATTGGAGTGATAGAAGTGTTGCTTGAACTTTGCTTGAAGTCGAGACAGTGGCAGAGTAATGGCGTCCAGGAAGTCAGTCCAAAAGTCCCTCCAATGCTGGATGTGGCTATGTATTTATAGGCAAATTTCTAGGCTGGAATTGTTAAGTCATGAGTCGTGACCGACTCAAGATGAGTCGTAAGTCGTGACCGACTCAGGATGAGTCGTATGTCGTGGGCGACTCAACTGGTTGAGCCCAAACTTCATATCAGAGCGTCTCCAGTCCTCTGTATATAGCACAAGCCCTAACTCGTCTGCGAGTTAAAAGGTCGTGGTCCAAAATGAGGCGGCATAGGATTTCTACATAGTAGCTATAAGTCGTGGACGACTCAAGCTAGGTCGTGAACGACCTATCATAAGTCGTAGGTCGGTCCTTTGTTGTTTTGGGATTTTAGTCAGTTAGGTCATTTGACACCTTAGGTCGTTGAGTCGTTAGAGAACTTGAGTCGCTAGCTCCATGAGTCGTTAACCCGTTGAGTCGGCCGGCACCTTTAAGTCGCTAAGGTTATAACCCGGTGAGTCGTTATTCCTCCTGAGTCGTTGAGTCGTAACCCTTCAAGGCCGTTGAGTCGGTAACTCCTCAAGGCTGTTGAGTCGGTAACTCCTCAAGGCTGTTGAGTCGGTAACTCCTCAAGGTTGTTGAGTCGGTAGCTTCCTGAGTCGGTAGCTTGTTGAGTCGGTAGCTTCCTGAACCGTTAAGAACCTTAAGTCATGAGTCGGCCCAGACCTTTACTCGTTGCCTAAACGGAGTTAACATATATAAAGTCCATATATATAGGATTCCATTTTTCCAAATCGAATACTTTCCAAATCAATAGTAGATCAAAACATACTTATATAGATTTCGATTATATAAAATTCTTTTTCCAAATTGAGTACCTTTCAAATCCGTAGATTTCAAATCAATTTCATACTTATACAATCCTTTTTATATAAATTCGACCACTCCCAAATCAGGTGCTTAATAATATAAGATTCTCAATTTCAAATCATTCAATATCCATTCAGTTTCCAAATCATATATGATTTCACCAAATTTTCTTCCAAATTAAGTATCTAAATTTCGAAGTTCCCAAAATAATAGGTTTAGAAAATTATCCCAGTTTCTAAATTAAAATAATTCAAGTCAAACAAATTCATTTCCAAAAATCACCATATAAGTACTGGTTTTTAATTCCAATTCAATTTCAAAACCAAATATTTTTTCCAAAATCGGTTATACTCAAAATGGTTTCCAAATTTATAATTATCCCCTTTTTTTTTAAACTTTAAACTATCTATTTCTATGTGAAATATCCAATTTACCTTTTTGACAACCATTATTCAAATATTTTTTTTCAAAACATTTGAAACTAAATTTATATTCTTTATCAAACATTTTATACTCTTCGAAATTTCTTAATTTTAAAATTTTAGACCTTCACTTGGAAGTGTTCGAACCTTCAAAATGATAAGGGGAAATCGCATTTTCAATTCAAGAGTTGAAAATCAACAATAAATCAATTTCAATATATAGGGTTATACCAAAACAAATTCGAAACTCGAGGACTGAACACCGGTCTCACTTTAAATTGTTTCAAATATATACATATATCTTTCGAAAATATAAAATTATACTTCGGAATTTGAAATCATAACAGTTTTACAAAATCACTCGCATAGCGAAGCTATTTAAAGTGGCCTCTCCCCCACTCTGAAACTCGAAAATCAATGTCGATGATGCGTGCACTCATCACCAAAATTATTTTCCAGCGACATACGTGAGTTCTGGACTTCTATTTTCTTGAAAACTTCTTTGGAATTTCTTCGAAATTACTGGAATTCATGTGAACTCATTTGAAACATTTCTTATTCGGAAAAATACTTTTAAATCGTATTATTTTTATATATTTTCCAAAATCTTAAAACCAATTTCAAAATACCGGAATTCAATTCTCGAATTTCAAATTTAACTCTACAGTTATAAATCATTTTTATATAAATCAATTTCTTATAATTTTTCAAAATTTCAAATCCTTTCAAAACCTTTTTATATAGAATAACATTTCTTATTTGCTTTATATATATAGGTATATAATCCTTATCGAAAACATTTTCACTTTTGTATATATAAAAAAAATAAAAGTTATCAAAATAAAATTTCGGTATAAACAATTTCAAAAATAGAAACAAAACCCGATTTTCAAAGGATGATTCAAGAATGGATTTCAAAACAAAGATAGAGATTTAATTTAGAGGAACTCCAATCAATAGAATCCTGATTCGAAGATAGACTCGATCAAAGATGAGATAATTAAATTACAAAATAGAAGATGGATATACTTCTATAAATCGCGGGCGACCTTTACCGGTCAACCATGATTCCAAAATTAGATCGGTGTAGAATTCTGAGGCAATTCGACATTCGGTCGCCAGAGATATAGAATTCGGCATAACAAGATATATCAGCATCGTACACCGAGGATACAGAAATCTTCGGTGAGTCAATGCCAATTGAAAAGGTGTTTTCACCCCCTTTACAAATCATTCAGTGGAGTTATGGGATACTCCAGAATCAAACGAATATAAATAGGGAGAGACGGATTGAATTTCGGAACCGAGGACATTCCAAAATTCAAAGGAAATCGAGTCAAAAGGAAGAGATTCAACTCGAGCGAAAGTGATTCTGTAAATAAATTTACCATATATGCTAAGTTTTGCCTAGAGCCAAAGCTCTAATACCAACTGTAACGACCCGCTAATTTGGACCGTTCAAATCGACAATAAAACCATGCATATCCGACTTGAATAATTCAAAATACCGAATTGTTAATATAAACTTGCAAAACTTAACATATATAATAAATAAATCATCACAGATCACAGACACAGAGTAATATAATGCAGCGGAATAGAAAAAAAATAGTAGTTCATGAAGCTACTATATACATTGGAGTTAGAAATAAAATACAACTGAATATCTTAGATGTAGTGAAGTCTCCAGTATGCGCAGATGACGTCTCTGAGCAAATCAACAGGATGACTGAAAGGATAGATAGCTGGATCTTCAAGCAAGGCTCCAACTTCGAAGGTGAGCCTCAAATGCTGTATTACTCAGTCTGAACCGAGCGTAAAGCAAAACACAAAACACTCGAGTCAGGATTAACATTCTTATATAAATAAATCCAACTCAAGTGAAATATCAACTGAAATAGAAATAACCTAAAGGATGTTTGGAATAACCATCCTCTAAGGGTCCATGGAACTATCTATAGGGTAGAAATATACACTATAACACCGTGGTTCCTTCATATTAATTTATACCTCAAAAATTAAATATCATTTCAATTCAAATATAGCTATTTTCCAAAATAGTATTTAGATATATTAAATAATTTATACCGTAAAATATTTTCAATTCCCTCAACTTAACAAATTGTTTCAACATCAACCCGACCTACCGATTTAAATTAAATTCAAATCTCGATTTTTCAATTTAAATTCAACTTAATTTCCTAAAATAACCACTTCAATTTTATAGATTTCCAATTCGGATTTGAAATCACAAAATACCTTATATATTTTAATATATTTGAAACTTTAAATATTCAACGTTTCAAACTAAATTTTTATTCAATTTAGATTTCTGAATAATAAATTCAAAATTTGGTTCAACCTAAATTTTCACTTTAATTCAATTTAGTTCAAATAACAAATCCAACTATATTGATTTCAAAACATAACCGAATCTCAAAATAAACCATATAAATTCCAAGATAATTCAAGGCTTTAATATTTAAATATTCAATATGACAGTTTCGTATAGATCTCGATCTAACCTCATTATTATTCAGTCTTGAAATACTTCCTCATTAGATCCAATAACATTTAAGTAACCTTAAATTTCATTTTACTCAATATTTTCTTTGATTTATTAAACGTGAAATATTCATTAAATCACTTAAATCAAGAATCCAGTTACGAAGTCATCCCTTTAAATTTCCATTCAATAATTTCAAATTGATTTAATTAGATAAATCCTTATTTAAATATCATTTTTAATAAACCCAAATTTATCTCCCAATTTTAGTTATCCAATTTATTACAAGAAAAACTATTTGAAATATAGATTTTCATAAATACTCAACCATATTATATGTATTAAATAAATCTTAATTTAATTAGATATTATTATTAAATCTTTATATAAAATTTCCATTTATATATCAATATTTATAAAACCATATATTTCTTTCAAAATATTTAATAGACCCACGGCGCCTGTATACATTTTCTATCATATAGTCAAGTGCTACGGATATTTATCATTTCAATCCGCACACTAAATATATACGGGTGGATATCATTTCAACCCGTAATCCCAAATTACATAAAATGAAAATCGCTTAGGTTTATCATTTCAACCCATAACGATTTTCTCCTATTCTAAAGTCCGTTCGGGTATGTATCATTTCAACCCATAGTGAATACTATACTAATAGGGAACTTGTAGAGTGATAGCAGATAATAAAATAATAACAGGCAGATATTATCAATAATTTAAATAAAATATAAACAATAGGATATGGTGTCATATCCCACAGGTGGATAGTTACAAATAATAGCATAAATGACAATTTAAACAACTGCACAGCATATTTCAACTGTCGTTTCAATTGAAATCAAATTTAGTAAATATAAGAACTCTTAAACGTGAGTGATTGCTCACCTTTCGAGGTTAGAGATTTTGACGACTCGACAAAATACGAATTGGATCACAATCTAGACCATCAAACTAAACCAAACAACAATCTTAAAGCGAAGTAAGCTGGAAGTGGATTTGATGGGCAAAGCTGAAAGATAGGGATTTATGAAAACGAATCAGAACCGGATTTTGATAAGGATGGATAGTATAAATAAACTTATGTGTACAACTATGTATAACTATTTACGTAAACTTAAATTTCAACACATATTAAATCAAATATACACGTATTTAAAAAAAAATTATTGTTTAAATTTAACTCATATGTTAAAGTCAAATTATATGTTGAAATACTATACACATTTAAAAATATGTGCATCATATATATATATACTAATCAATTTATCCCTACACGAAAATGCATACATTAAATATGCAGACCCACATAAATAAACAACCCTTAAACATATATACGAGTAGATACACCTACACATGCTACTCAAATGTATATAGCCCATATAATATAACAATATGTAAGCTGTAGACTGTATGTATGAAACAAAACAATTCATATATAACCAACTAATCAAACTATATACAGACTAAACTTATCTATACATAAAATTTTCCAAATATCAACCATTAGTAATATATACAGCTTTATATTACTGAAATCTTTTATAGCATACGTTTTATTTATTGTATATATATACGAACAGCAATTTGTAACTAAGAAAATAAACTCATACTTGATATTTACCAATATACATGCAGACTCCAAAACTTAACAGAATATGGATATTTATTTATAAACATATATATAGATTAAAGCACTAACCTATAAATTCAACGCATACATATATCTCTGCCTAAAAAATGCAGAACTGCCTTTAAATTTTACTGTGACCCAATGCATATGCACCTTATTACTTAATACGACCTTTGAAACTTCACCATAGTATAAAACTACTAACATCTGCATTTTTAATAAGTCAGCCTATAGATGGTAGCAATTGTATATATTATAACCACTATAATATATACGTACTCATGCCGGTAACTAATAATTAACATAAACTTGATGCTACTAAATTCTGTGATAAACTTTGATTTAAATATAGGCCAATCGAAATCAATTATATAGACTCGATATTCATTACAATTCATGCAGACCAAATATCGAGAACCCATTTTTTTCGAACACATACCTTTCGAAAGTTTTGCAAACATATAATTATATGTGAACCAAGTTAAAGTATAAAATGTGCAGACCCTGTATTTATTCAACAGTAACACCACCTTGTATAAGAAATTATAATTTACTTAACTCACATACTATACCTACTGCCAACAACTAACTGGCCACCACGAATATTATCTGATATACAAATGTTTACCCATCAAAGAGGAGACTAGGCTAGTCGAGCTCGATGAGGGTGGCTGCGGATTTGGAGGCTGCCGGCGTTGTGATGCAAAGGTGGATCTGGAAACACGTGGTGGCTGCCGCAGGTCGGAGAAAGATGTGGTTCGCCAGGGGAATAAGGAGATGGACGCGTCGCTCGACTACGGTTGGTTAGAGGCGGTGGTTGTGCTAGTTGATGACATCGGTGAGGAGATGAGAGAGATGGCGTGCGGTTTTTCTCGGCCTTGAACACGAGAGAGAGAGAGAGGAAGGAACAGAGGAAGAGGAGAAAGTTTTTTTCTTCTAGCTTACTGTGTGATCCTGCTTTACAAAACAAAGAAGTGAGGAGGCAGACGAATGAGGAGGAAAAGGGAGTGAAATCCGGCTAGATAAAAGAAGGAAAGCAAAGAAGGGAAAAAACGTAAATACAATTGTAACTTATATTTTCAAGCTGGAAGGACACGGTTAACGAAGAGAAAGAAAAGGGTTACAGGAGAAAGGAATAAATATAATAAATTTCAGTAACGTATGAACAAAAGTGAAAACGAACCGAAAAAAATATATTAAGCAAATGTGAACAGGAAACAGGCAACGGTCTCAAGTGAATTTTTTTTTTAAAGCAGTTATTATTGTGGTCCCGGCGCACGTTTCAAAATTTTGAAAAGCAAAGAAAAGTTAAGGAGGCACAATTTATGGTATCGTTACAACGAATAATTTATTGCTTCCGTTGTGCACCGGATCCCAAAATACCGAAATAAATATACCGCTGAGATCTGCACGGCGAGACGATTAAAATGGTATATAGATATTAGTGGTACGATTGAATTATAAAAATTCAAATTTTCCGATAGCGAAAAATGCAGCTAACATGCAGAAAAATAAGATTGACGGAGCTAAGAAGTCCGAATTTGGAAAAACGAAAATTGACGTCTCACTCAGAAGAGGATTTAGAATTTTTTTTTATAGAAAAATATTCGAGTTTGGAAATTATTTTATTATCAACAATTATTAACTGATTTGAATGTAGTAGAATTACTTAATAAATAAACCTCCATAAGATAAATTGAAAATTTATCATCTGCTATGTTTAATTATCCAAACATAAAATTTTTATTTCAAAATATTATTATTTAAAATTTCTATGAAATCCAATTAAATACGTTATAAAACCAATTAAAAATTATCAAAATTTTATGGGTCGTTATAGCAGATATTCCATTATCGGAGTCATCCATGATTCTTGCTCCGGAGATATAGTCATGATCCAATCAATATCCATCTCATCAATGCTTGGAGCCGATAGGACTTCAACAGGAACTAATCCCAAAAATTGAGCTTCACCAGTGCTTGCGTACTTTGCGAGAGAATCTGCCTTCATTTTCTCTTCCCAGGATATATGATTTATCGTATAATGGTCAAGATCATCGAGAAGTTCCCAGGCTCTTCACAAGTAAGCAGGCAGATTTCCTCCTTTAGTCTGAAACTCCTTTTTGACTTGACATACAATAAGCTGTGAATCATTGAAGATCTGCAACACTTTGACATTCAATTCTTTAGCATTTCTCAAGCCGGCAATAAGAGCTTCATATTTTGCTTCATTGTTTGTCGAAGGGAATTCCAATCTCAACGCATAGCACAATGACTGCCCTTCAGGGGTTTCAAGCACAACCCCAGCTCCGGAACAGTAATCGTTTCTTGCACCATCAACATATAATTTCCATCGAATTGGGGGATTATCAATCACTTCTTCCTCACTATCAACTTTAATTCTCCATATACAAGTTCAAAACTTGTTTACTAATTTAAGTTCATTCATTTCGTTTATATCTCACTTTACCTTATTTCAATTTACATTTCATTTGAGATTAAGTTTGGACTCACCATACCATTCAACTATTTCCCAATTGGGGAACACCAAGTTTGAGTTTTAAACAGATTTTATTAAAAGTGAATTCAAGTTTAAAACTAGTTATAAATGAGTGTTTGGAAAAATTTTGTTTTAAAGGCTACTTAATAAGGTAACAATAGTGGTTATTTTCGATTACATTAGTAATTAATTTTACAAATGGATTGTTTTAAAAAGGCTAGTTTTGACCTAAATTATTTGAAATTAGTATTAAGCTTTTACAACTCTATTTTTAAATTTAGTTTAACTAAAACCTTATTTTAAATCAAGTTATATCTTATAAAATAGTTTTACTTTAAATATTTCGAAATTATATTTTGAGTAAATAACTAGAAGTAAATTTGCATATTTTAAAGTATATTTCAGTACAAAATATTTTAATTGTTTTAAATTTAAATTGTTTTGAACTTGGTTATTTCCAATGGGAATATATGGTAAAGGATTTTCCTTGTAAGGAAGAATTTTAGGAAATTGTTTTCAAATGAGTTTTGAAAATTTGAAAATATATCTTGTAATGATATTGAGGCAAATAAATAATATGGGAATTATTTATTGTGTGATGGATGCTTATGGATGTTTATGAATATAAATTAATAGTTAAATCACCGACTATCAATATTGGACAATGCGTTGATCGTTTCGAAGAGACCGAGATCGAGATTTATTTCTCGAAAACCACTTCGATCCGATTTGTACTTTTTCGTGCGAAAAATGTGTTTAGAGTCGAAGATGGAGCAGTGAAGTGCAAGGGCTAGTCGCTACTAATCCTGAGGATATTTCCAAAATGGATGTAGTAAGAGTAGTGCCTTCGGTTTCGTTCGAACCCGGGACGGACTTGTATGGATGAATGCTTGCGAAACATCGTCTGGTGGGCGATGGGCATTCTAAGTGAAAACGTTCTAAAGGTAACGCTTAGCCTCAAGTCTCATCAACCGGGAATGACTGAAAATCAGGGGATATGCAGCAAGGTTCGGTGGGTCATGCCCAAGCAGGGCAAGATATTTCCCCTGTCTAGATGTCCCTTATATATTTTCGGCTTAGTGGGTTGTTAGTGAAGCCAAGCACGGGGTTTATCTTGTTCGGGAATGTTCAGTAAGGAATGGTTCCGGCCTTGTGTTGCACGGGATGAAGGGAGTAGTCCTCGGTACGGTGATCTAGGCCCCGTACTGTGACAGGTGGTACCCTAGTGCCTAGTCATTGTTGGAAATCCATTCTCCCTACGAGCTTTGTACGAGTTTTGTTTGTATTACCCACTTCGGTGGCTAGTAGCTGGAATTTAATGAATATAAGAATTTCGGCTATTTTATAAGTATTTGTAAATAGACAATATTATAATATCAGAGGATTTCTATAAAAAGTGATTTAGCTATCGTAAGGTAAAAACCCGACATGTTTATTTGTGGCGTGGTCTTACGAGATGCTTTTGTTTTCAAGGGATTTTGAAACTTTAATAATCAAATTGGATGCATTATTATCAGCTGGTATTCCAGACCGACTCGGGTGTTATTTCATTATAATGCTCGGGTCAGACAGAGTATTATTTGTACATATCTATACATATGTATATTCCGCTGTTATGATTGTATGGTATGTCTGATTGGTAATTTGATGTATGTGATACTTTGATGATATGATGTATAAAAAGTTGGAGCCTGAGACGTATTATCTATACATATGTATATTCCGCTGTTATGATTGTATGGTATGTCTGATTGGTAATTTGATGTATGTGATACTCTGATGATATGATGTATAAAAAGTTATAGATTTCATTTTGTGTAAAGTTCTATATTTACTATTATATTTTATTCCGCTACGACTGTGAGATTCTGATATTGTTAGTTTCTTCTTCTTCTATCTCTTCTTCTTTAACCCTAATGGTTCGTAATTCTGTGCCACTTGAGTTAATAAAGGTAGAATAGTGTTGATTCAAGGGGTACGGATTTACGGGTCGTCACACTTGGTATCAGAGCTTAGGTTGGCGACAACTTAGGCTTTGGTGGGGAAATTACTCATTAAATAGAGTCAATAGTACTCTATAATGAGTTGAGCGTATTAATAGATATGAGAGCGTAGTTGTTAGTGAATACAAAATTGTTTTTATACTGTGTTGACTTATCAGTTGAGTGTTTATGAAGTCTGGTCGGTGCGGGAAGTACAACCGTATCGATAGGGATTTCTAAACTCTTAAACAAGATAAACCGACATAGTATTATTTTTAAGGAGGGTAAATGAAATAATTTTATCCAAAATTATATTTTGATATAAGAGAAATAATTGTCTGAAATTATTATATGTTTGATTGTTTGGGTGTGGATATCT
Source organism: Allium cepa (assembly GCA_030765085.1). NCBI lineage: Eukaryota > Viridiplantae > Streptophyta > Magnoliopsida > Asparagales > Amaryllidaceae > Allium > Allium cepa. The sequence continues at coordinate 788,568,953 of CM060937.1, read as the reverse complement.
AAATCAAATAAGAATTGTAAATAATTCAGAATAGAATGACAATAATAATATAAACTTCAGGTAGGTAATGAATCTGAAGTAAATGTTTGGTTTGAACTTAATAATTATAATGGAATGATGAATTTGTTGGATGGTCATATAATATGAATATAAGAATCTAAATTCGAATGGTTATAATCTAATAAAGTTCTATGAGTACAAAATTATATAAAGGGAAGGATAACTAAATTAGAATTAAACTAGAATTTAAATTCTGAAAGTCTTGGAAAGAATTTTAAATGTAATGGAAATAAAAGTTTGGAAATTTAAATTCTTGGGAAAGTTTGAAATGTTTGCTAAAGTGTTGAAGGGCATATTGGAATATTGTTTTGGGAAATTTTTTTAATGGAAACTGTTTTGAAATGAATTTGGAAAAGTAAGAAGCATTGAACTCACTTCAGTCGCTGGAAAATAATCCTGATGATGCTGGCCACATCATTAGAATTCATTTTCGAGTTTCTAAAGTGATGGATTGCTTCCCTAATATTTGGTTATAGTATTGTTTGGATTTGTTGGGTATACAAGTGGTTTTATGAATTTCAAAGGGAAAGTTGTTTTAATAAAACCAAGTGTTTTGGAATTGGGAATCGGAATTAAAAAGGTTTGGGTTAAATTGAAATGTAAGCTGACTCGAAATTGTGAGTCATTGAGAAATGAATTATACCCATGAGCTGTTAAGTGTTTTACTTATAATCTGAAATTTGGATTTAAAATTTGTAAAGGATTAAGATGGAAAAATTATAATTCTGAAATTGTGATTATAAGATTTAGATGGATTAAAATGAGCTTTTAAATAAATAAGTTGGTGAACTTATATAAATAAGAATGAAATTATAATCACAATTGGGAAATAGTTGAATGGTATGGTGAGTCCAAACTTAATCTCAAATGAAATGTAAATTGAAATAAGGTAAAGTGAGATATAAACGAAATGAATGAACTTAAATTAGTAAACAAGTTTTGAACTTGTATATGGAGAATTAAAGTTGAGAATTTGAAATTGAATTATGTCTAAATGAATTAAAATTAGATTGAATTGGATTTAACTTTAATCGAATGGAATTGAGATGGAGTTGGATTTAATTAAAAACAAGATTCAATTGTGTTGTGAATAAATATGAGTGGAATTAAATCCTTATTTAAGATTGTAAGGGAAAATGAAATGAATTCAAGTTGGCTAAATAAATTTAGTTAAAACTTGAATCTAATTTTAGAAAGACTTGAAAAGGAAGAAATTTAATTGTGCGGAAAGGATATTGTATGAATAAAAGTTTGACTCAACTAAATTCAAAGGGATTATTTGAGAATGAATTTAGCATAAGCTGAATTAAGTAAAGAGAAGCTTGAAGGTGAATTTAGTATAAGCTAAATTAAATGAAAATAGTAAGGGAACGGGTATATTTTTGGAAGCTTGTAAATAATTGAAGGGTAAATGGAACCTAGTTCTTGTTTAGAACATGTGAAAATGGTCGTATTGTAAATAAGTTTAGTATGAATTGAGGAACTGAATCAAGACCTGATATGGATTAGGTTAGAGACTAAATTGAATTACAATTCAATGGGATTTGTATTGTAATGGATAGAATTTTGATAATTGATCAACATTTGGAAAGTAAATAGAAATCCAACTGTAGCAAGGGATTTAAAATTTGTGGTAACTAATATTGAAGTGTAGATGAAAAATGAAATTAAATTATAATAGTGATGGTTTGGATTGTAAATAAATTCAAATGAGTGAACTAATTTAAAGTGGTTTCTTTGCTAATAAAATAAGTCTAAAATGGATTTGATAAATAGGCAAAATTCATTAAAGTTTGTAAATGAATTGGAATTTGATTTGGATGAGAATCAAATGAGAAAAAAAAGTTGATTTATAAGAAGATAATGGAGATATTTTAAAGGAAGCTTAAGCAAATTAAATAAATGTGATTAAGCTGAATAATGTGGTCTTAGATAAATTTGTTCAGATGCAGAGGTTGAAATGCAAGTGAAGAGAATTTTAATTAATTATTGTGATATAGTAAGCAAGTATGAATTAAAGATGGGTGAGAGTTGTAAATAATATAGAATGAGATGTTATTAATTTAAACTTAAGCTGAATGTTTAAGCTAGTTGGATTAAAATTTGTAAAGGGTTTGATTTGGTAAGAATCAATTAAGATGGAAATGAATTGAGATATTATGGAATTGTAATCATTTAGGAGAATGATGAGATGGTTATTTTAAGCTTATGAAAATATCTTAAAATAAAATGTGTTTACAAAATAAAATTTGAATGCAAGCAAATGACTGTTAAGATAGTTATTGTGACGAAGAAAGACTATATGAGTTGTAAATAAGAATGGAATGACTTATATAACTATGAAAAATATAATAATAATATAATAAAAATAAACTTAATATGAAAAATAAATTTGGAAGGTGAGAATAAGGATTGATTTAATAATTGAAATGGAATAAGCATGCTTGGATTATGAACCATGCAGAATTTAATAAAATTAAAATAAATCTAGACTGGAATTAATTTTAAATGGGTGTAAGCTGAAGTGATGATTAATTGCTTGAATGGCATGAATATTTGCATGTATTTAGAATTTGGTTGTTTAAACAACAAATGAATTGGTTTTGAATAAATTGGAATGGATTGAAATGTTATTAAGTAATTTTTGCATCAGAATGAAAATGAATTATGATAGAAATGAAAATGCTTTAAAATTTAAAATAAAATTGGTTTGTAAATCAATTTGGAATTGAATTGATACAGATTGATGTTAGTGAAGCATATATTAATCATATTGAAATAGAAATGAATTGGTTGTGATTAATATAAATGGTATATAAGGAACCTGAATGTAAATCATTCAAGTGAAATAAATGAAGTTAGTTTGGATGAAATTAGAATGGGTTAAAATCTTAATAAATGGATTTGAGTATAAATGTAAGTGAATCATAATAGAAATGCAAATGTAGCAAAGTGAAAATAAACTTGCTTGGTGAATCAATTCAAAAATTGTATAAAGTATGAATTGGTATGGCGAAACTTGTTTGTAAATCTTTTGTGTGAAATAAAATGGTAAATGGCATTAGAAAAGGAACTTTATGCATGTTATAAAGTTTGGTTTACTTATGAATTTTGCAAAGTGTTGTTAGAATATGAAATGAATATGTTTTGGCTTATACTTATATTGGAAATGTTGATTAAAATGTTCATGTCTTTGAAAACTAATGAGTTTGTTGAGTAAGTACAGCTATGGGAGGCGTTCGAGAGAGTTGGAGCGCGTATAAGCGTTATATTAGTCGCTTGCTTTAACGATTTTCTAAAAGGTACGCCTACGCAAATATAATTGGGAAAATGATATATATATTGTGATATATTTTGATTTCCGACCGTGTGGGTCGATGTATATATATTTATGTGTATCGCGATATCGCAAAAGCTCCTCCGTACAGGGGAGACTCTGCCAAAAAATTTCGTAAATTTTGGGAGTTAGAAAATTTTTGGGAATTTTGAAAATTTGTAATTAACTTTGAAAGTTACAAGTTAAAATTAAAGCTTTAGAATAAGTAAAGCAAATGAGTTTGGGATTAAGCTAAAGGATTTTGGGAGAGTAAATATAATCTTTTAACTAAGCTAATTGGGTAAGCAAATGGGTTGGAGAGTATTTTCTATCTTAGCAAATTTCGAGGACGAAATTTTTATAAGGGAGGAGGAATGTAACATCTCGTATTTTTAAGCCATTGAATTTGAACATTTAATTCATTTTAAATGTTGAATATGGATTATAAATTGAATCTTGAAATAAAATAAGCTATAATTTTTAGTTATAGTAATTCTATTCAATTTCAAATAATTGAGAACAATAATTAAATATTGAATCAAGAATTTAATTGGTAACTGAATAATACTAATTCAATATTAGAATTGGGTAATTGGTAATTTCGAGTGTAAATGGAGATAAAATTAGATTCTAAAATTTAATTTAGGTCTCATTGGGTTTGAGTTTTAATATTGGACCATTGGAAGAAACTAAAAGTTAATAGATTGAATTTGGGATTTTATATTAATTTAATAATAGGATTTAATAATATAAAATGCAATTAATCGGATTTTGATTCGAAATGAGTCAAAATGATTGTTAATGTGTTTTTAAATGATATATGATTTATTGTAAAGTTAGTAAAAATTTTAAAAGTAAAATTTTAAGCGTTTTCGACAATTTGGATAATCGCTCGATTTAATAGACGAGTTAAAATAGCCTTGCGGGGCGCAGTCTCGGAATTCGACGAAACCAGTTTCATTGGATCCATAATAGTTAGTTATTATCGGATTTCAATTTTCGTAGCAATCGGAGTTGTCGTTTGACCCCGGCAGCTCGAAACTCATCGAAATCGTTTTAATCGATTTAATTTAGAATTAATCGTTTAATTTCGTAACTCGCGCGTATGACCGTATTAGCTTACGAAACCTATTCCATTGTGTCCGGAACGCGGAAAAACCCTAGAATCGCCTGTCGGAACGCGTAGTTTGGAGGTCATTTGCATTAATTGTTGAATTGAGAATAATATTAATTAAATAATAATTAGTAATATTATATATATACATCAGAATTTCTTAAAACCCTAGCAAAAACAAACGCGAGCCGCCGCAGTTATTCAATGGCCGACGTTCCTCCATGTTTCGCCTCCGTTTCTGTTAAATCCAACGATTATTTGCAAAAATCTTCAACATGGAAGTTGAAGCTCTCGAGAAGCTCTTCCATACCAACGGGTATGATCATCTATTGCTGTTTGGTTTGTGGGAAATCGCGTTTTGAAGGTCGCGATATGCTTTCGTTCGTGCTCGATTTCAAGGAGCCTGAGCCGACCGAGTTCGAGGTGGTTTCGGCTATGGGTAGAGCTTGTCTCGACGTTCGAGAGGGTGGCCTTGGATCGACTTTGCAGCGAGCGTGGGTGGTCGCGAATTGAGGGCGTGATGGGTTGTTCCGTTCGAAATTGTCCTGATGCTTGCGTGAGGAAGGTTTACTGTGCGTCCTTGAGTTAGATTATAGATCTAGTGGCCAGGATTTCTTATGGTAAATAAAATAAAAGAAATTTGTTTTAAAATTCGATTCAAAACTTTATAAAATCCTAACTAATTCATACGTAGTCAGATTTGTACGAATTTGATAGCGCCGGAATCGCAGAAAAGAGTACTTCGCAGTGGAACAGTTCTGGATCCATTCCGGGGAAGTAGAAATTTAGGTTAAATCGGACATCGTTCGGTTTAATTTACATTTCGAACGCACGCCGAAACTCAAGGTGAGTTAATCCCACTCACATCTGGAATGTTAGCTGATTTAAATAGTTCATATTTATATATATCTGTGTGATTGGTTGAAATGTTTATTTATATCAGCTTGTATTGATATATATTTATAGTGTTGTGCTAATATTTGTGGATGCAGGGAAATCAGGTTGGAGGGATCCAACTGGATTCCTCATAATGTAGTAATTATTTTTATAATTGATGATGTTGCCTGTTATATATTGTGATTGATAACTTTGGGATTAAATTGTATTGTGAAATTATGGAATAAACTATAAGCCCAGAATGTTAAATTATAAAGAAATTTGGAGTTTAAATTATAAAGAAATTAAATTCGGTTTTAAAAAGAAATTAAGAAATTAATAAATAAGGAATATAAAAATTAGAATCTGCTTGGATGGAAAACCGAAATAAATTGTATTGGAATATTGCTAGGTAAATTATAAATCCATAATTAATTATAAATGGATAAATTGAATTTTAGAGAAATAAAAGATATTGTTAAATAATGAATTTAAAGGAATTTAAATTTGAAATCTATTTGGAATGAAAATTGAAATTTGGTAAATCTGGAATGATAAACAAAGAGAAACGTTATCAGTTGATAAATGTGAAAGTAAATTTATGTTCTTAAACTTAAACCTGAATCTAAATAAATTGACAGAATTTATAAGAAGGATTTTTGGGATATTTGAGTAGGAATGAGTTTCCCTGGGAAACACCAAGTTTGAGTTTTAAACAGATTTTATTAAAAGTGAATTCAAGTTTAAAACTAGTTATAAATGAGTGTTTGGAAAACTTTTGTTTTAAAGGCTACTTAATAAGGTAACAATAGTGGTTATTTTCGATTACGTTAGTAATTAATTTTATAAATGGATTGTTTTAAAAAGGCTAGTTTTGACCTAAATTATTTGAAATTAGTATTAAGCTTTTACAGCTCTATTTTTAAATTTAGTTTAACTAAAACCTTATTTTAAATCAAGTTATATCTTATAAAATAGTTTTACTTTAAATATTTCGAAATTATATTTTGAGTAAATAACTAGAAGTAAATTTGCATATTTTAAAGTATATTTCAATACAAAATATTTTAACTGTTTTAAATTTAAATTGTTTTGAACTTGGTTATTTCCAATGGGAATATATGGTGAAGGATTTGCCTTGTAAGGAAGAATTTTGGGAAATTGTTTTCAAATGAGTTTTGAAAATTTGAAAATATATCTTGTAATGATATTTAGGCAAATAAATAATATGGGAATTATTTATTGTGTGATGGATACTTATGGATGTTTATGAATATAAATTGATAGTTAAATCACCGACTATCAATATTGGACAATGCGTTGATCGTTTCGAAGAGACTGGGATCGAGATTTATTTCTCGAAAACCACTTCGATCCGATTTGTCCGTTTTCGTCCGAAAAACGTGTTTAGAGTCGAAGATGGAGCAGTGAAGTGCAAGGGCTAGTCGCTACTAATCCTGAGGATATTTCCAAAATGGATGTAGTGAGAGTAGTGCCTTCGGTTCCGTTCGAACCCGGGACAGACTTGTATGGATGAATGCTTGCGAAACATCGTCAGGTGGGCGATGGGCATTCTAAGTGAAAATGTTCTAAAGGTAACGCTTAGCCTCAAGCCTCATCAACCGGGAATGACTGAAAATCAGGGGATATGCAGCAAGATTTGGTGGGTCATGCCCAAGCAGGACAAGATATTTCCCCTGTCTAGATGTCCCTTATATATTTTCGGCTTAGTGGGTGGTTGGTCGCGCCAACCACGGGGTTTATCTTGTTCGGGACTATTCAGTAAGGAATGGTTCCGGCCTTGTGTTGCAGGGGATGAAGGGAGTAGTCCTCGGTACGGTGATCTAGGCCCCGTATTGTGATAGGTGGTACCCCAGTGCCTAGTCATTGTTGGAAATCCATTCTCCCTACGAGCCTTGTACGAGTTTTGTTTGTATTACCCACTTTGGTGGCTAGTAGCTGGAATTTAATGAATGTAACAATTTCGGCTATTTTATAAGTATTTGTAAATAGACACTATTATAATATCAGAGGATTTCTATAAAAAGTGATTTAGCTATCGTAAGGTAAAAACCCAACATGTTTATTTGTGGCGTGGTCTTACGAGATGCTTTTGTTTTCAAGGGATTTTGAAACTTTAATAATCAAATTGGATGCATTATTATCAGCTAGTATTCCAGACTGACTCGGGTGTTATTTCATTATAATGCTCGGGTCAGAGTATTATCTGTACAGGACTTGATGCTTTGGAACAGGAAAGGAGCTGGAGCCCGAGACGTATTATCTATACATATGTATATTCCGCTGTTGTGATTGTATGGTATGTCTGATTGGTAATTTGATGTATGTGATACTCTGATGATATGATGTATAAAAAGTTATAGATTTCATTTTTTGTAAAGTTCTATATTTACTATTATATTTTATTCCGCTGCGACTGTGAGATTCTGATATTGTTAGTTTCTTCTTCTTCTATCTCTTCTTCTTTAACCCTAATGGTTCGTAATTCTATGCCACTTGAGTTAATAAAGGTAGAATAGTGTTGATTCAAGGGGTACGGATTTGCGGGTCGTCACACTTTAAGTCACGGTTGACACGGTTATGGTTGCCCGCGATTTATTTAAGCCTATCCACCTCCCTACTCTGTTATTTAATCATCTTGTCTTTCGTTTCCAATCTGTTCTTCCAAACATTTTGAATTGTACTTATATATCTATGGTTTGTTTTATACATTGTGTTGTTTGAGTTGTTGTTGTTGATTTGGGTTTCCGGTCGATTCGTCTGATCAACGCTATCGATAGGATTTCTAAAACACTTTTACAGAACAAACTGACATAATATTATTTTAAAATTTGGTTAATGATTTTTTTTTGATATATAAGTAAATTTATGGAACTTAATAAAATGATTTAAATTGATTATTTGAAGTGATAATATTTGATTTATCATTTATTGTTCTATAAATGAATTTATAGATAGTAATAAATTGATTTGGGAACCGAAATGAATTTAGAACAAGAAATTTGAGAATTTACTTTCCGATGGTTTCAAACCTTGTGTTTAAAGTTTTAAAGGGTTATATTATTTAAAGTGCTTTCGAATAGAAATTTGTTTTCAAAGAACTTGAAAGTTTAAAAATTAGTGCTCTTCTCTTTGTCGTTGGAAAATAACTTTGGTGATGACTGCAGCATTATCGACATTCATTTTCGAGTTTCGAAGTGAAGAGAATGCTCTATAGTCTTGCTACAGCTTTGTTTTGGAAATCAATTTGATTTGAATTTCTAAAATATGACTTGATCTATAATATATATAGACAAATGATTTAAATTATATTTGATAAACTATGTACATACATTTAGTTATCTCTAAGAAATCAGAAATTTAATTCTTAAATTTTATTTTTAAAGAATAATTTCAATTATAAAAAGAAAATCAAAATTTTTGAGTAAATGATTTAACCTTGAAATGATTGAATTGGAAAGTTTTATTTGTATAATACTCAATTGCATTCCAATATAACTTACCTTAATTTCAGAAGTTAACAATGTAATTGGATAATATACAATATAAAAAGTTTTTATAAATAAAATTTGAGTGGTTATAATAAATGTTATGCACTTAATTTGTAATTACAAAATGATTAACAGAGGTCAATAGAATAAATAGGTAATTGAATAATTTACAATATAAAATAATGTTAAAAGAACTAAGAATAAAAGAAAGTAGTTATAATAAGTGTAAGTATGTTTAACATAAGTGATAAATATGTTGAGGGGAATAAATTCAATTTTTATTAGGAATAAGGAAGAATTAAATTTATTATGTACATCTTGAGTGTAATAAATGATTATTTTTCAAACCCATGGTTTTAAAAATTGTTAATTTAAGATGATTGGATAATAAGATAATGAAATTTGAGATAGTTAACGATTTATTTAACTTATTAAAAAAAGGGGAAAAAATTTTAAGTTGAAATTCCCATGCTTTCAAATTTATTTTCTTATTTTGTTTTTTCAAACTATCTTTTGGTTGTCCTTATCATCCTTATCTTGCTATAGACTGGTATAGGCATCTTTCTATAATCTTTCTTTTTAGAAATCTTTCTATAATCTTTGATAATCTGCACCTTGTTAAACTTACCTATAACAATAGTTATCAGGTATAATTTCAATCTCCTTATCATCTTGTCTTAATCTTATTTCACTTTATCTTTTTCTGTGCTTTTCCGTACCTCATTCCTTTTCGGGGACGAAAAGTTTTGAGTGGGGGAGAGTGTAACAACCCTAAATTTTTGCCTATATATTTTAAATTTTTACTTTATTTTATTTCAATTATTTTAAATTTATTTTTATTACAAACATTTCATTTTTAAATATAAATGTTGATTTTTAAGTGATTTATAGTTCAAATTAGTATAATTTGAATATTTTACTGTAAAGTGAATTTCTGGTGAAAATGTTCAAACTGTGACTTTTTTAAACTTCAAATTCAAATTATTTTAAATCTTAAATTTTATCTTTTATTATGAAAACAGATGAAATAACTTGAACACTGCTTTTCGTTTCGTAGGAAACGGACTTAAACTGTGAAAGTTATGTACATCTCAATTTTGAGTATAATTTGTTTTATTTTGGAATTTTGTCTATTTTAAATTATATAAATTATATTTTCCTTGTCATATTAATATTTGTAAATATGTTACTGTATGCATATTTTTGTATTATAATAATTTTTAAATGAAGTAAACAATTTTCCAAAGTCAATGGTGATTTAATTGTAATTTCTAGACACCGTTTTGGATTTTTAAGCAATTTCTTTAAATCTTTTTCTGTTTTCTTTAAATTTAATTATTTATTTTTAATATGTGTTGATATGTTTTTAAGTATATTTTTGTCTTTTAATATTTTTGAAGTGATAATAGGATTTTTCTAAAGTCTATTGAAATTTATTTCAATTTATTAAGCCTAGTTTCTATTTTTCTTTGCTATTTTCTTCATTTAAATTATATTTAATTAATTTTTTTTTTGAAGACAAATTTTTTTTTTTTTCTTATCGTTATTTTTAAATATTTTCCAAGTTCATAATATTTTCCAAATTTTTATCCATTTAATTTCAAATTTTCTAGACTAGATTTCATTTTGTGCTATTTTCTTATTTTAATCATATCTAATTAATATTTAATTGCTAATATTTTGTTTATCAGTTATATTTTCGTATTGGAACTGAAATTTATAAGTATTTTCAGTTATTTAAAATGTATATAAATATATATAGGAAATTGAAAAGGTTTTAAAAGCTTTTGAAATGTAAAGTCGTTTCACCTCCTAAGTCGTCTCTTTTACCGTTTCTTTATTTACTCTTTGGAAGTTTTTTATTTATTAGCCACATCTTTCAGCTACATACTCTATTTCCTATTCACGTACATTCTTCATTTCTGAAACAACAAAAAAAATTCGGCCATGGCTATTGAGAAGAGTTTGAGTAATAATTTTTCAACTTTTCTTATTCTTCTTCCATGTTTACATTGATTTTTGCACTTGTTCTCATCTAGATTTGATTGGATCTTCCTCAACCAGATCTGGCCTAACCTCGACCACCCCTTTCCCCTGACCATCACCCATCCTACTACCTCTCCATTTCAGGTCAAGACCATCAATGGCAAGGACCACCACAAAATCCGCCAAAAACCATCACCTATTGCACTTGCCTAGCCTAGTTTATCATCTCCTCCTTCTACCACCATTAGCCGCCACTATCTCCACCACCACCGCCGCTGACCTGACCTCCACCCTCTGCCACATCACCCACCACTGTCTGCACCACAGGTTTGGCCCACCTAGCCTCTGGCCAAACCAAACAAGAGCAACAAATGATGTATGTTGCATAGTTTTAGCCTTGTACACCTAGTTTTATGCACCTAGACTAAACCCACCTTCAAACCTATGTGTAGGCCGACCCTTGCACACCCAAACCTGACCGAATTCCCTGAGATAGCTGAACCTAATCATTGCCTAACTGAAGTACATGAGGTTGAGAACAAGTGCAATTCATTCGATGTTGTTTTGGGCTCTGAATTCTAATGTTATTTGATGTTTAAATCGTGTTGAAACTTACATATATTTGTATTGTTTTTGTAAATGTATGAACTAGTCAAATTGCTTTGGCTCTCCACTCTCAGGTCATATCCATGTCATCGTGCCTTCATTGTGTTGCGTTGTGTGCTTTGGTGGATTTCTTCAGCTTTGAACATGTGAGTTATTCTCACCAGACAATATGTACATATATAACTAGTAAATTGACCCCTTTTGAATCTGTAAAATGCATTATCATGTTACACCTGCTATATTATGATTTTATGATGTTCACCCATGCTTAAACACCTGTTATAACATTTGTTACTGTTATATTATGTTGTTCTGCTATTTTTATCATTTTATCACACTGCAAGTTCCCTTTAGATTAGAATCACTGTGGGTTGAAATGATACATACCCGAACGGACTTTAGAATATGGGAAAATCATTATGGGCTGAAATGATAGGCCTAAACGATTTTAAGCTTATTTTATTTACTTGGGACTGTGGGTTTGAAATGATAAAACCCTTATTTTTCTTTGTAAATTACTGGTTGAAATGATATAGTACCCGTATCACTTTACCTAGCGTAGAAAATGATATACAGGCCCGTAGTTAAAATATGTTTTCTAAAAATTTTAAAATATTACAGAAATTTAATTATTATAATATTTTGATTTAAAATTAAATAAAAATATAATTTTTGTAAAGTATTATTGATTTTCTGGAAATCTACAAGTTAAATAAATTATGGAAAAGTTTGAAAATCTGAATGTAAGTTATTTTGGAAATTTTGATTTAATTTTTAATGGAATTTAAATTAATTTTGAAAATATGATAAATTTATGATACTTTGAATTTTAAATTAATTTAAAATGATTTGTAAAACATATTAATGATTTCTGAATAAAAGTTAAAATGTTAATGAGTGAATATTGAGTTGAATTTGGAAACATATCTTAAATTGGAATTTATGAATTTGGTTTAAAAGTGAAATTTTAAGTTAAGTTAACTAAAACGGAATTAAGTTATATTTGAAAATTTAAACTTAATTGTTAAGTTGAAATTTAATGTAATGAATTTGAATTTGAATGTTGAAATTTGATAAGTGAATTGTTAATAAATATTGATTTTTGGAAGGAAACTTAACTTTATAAAATCATGAAATTAAGGAAAATTAAATGATGCTTATAAATGTGAAAATGTATGATTTTATAAGTTAAAAATGATTTAAATAAAAATATAAGTGTTTGTGAAATTCTATTGAATATTTGAAGTTAATTAACAGAATTTTTAATGCTGTCTTTTGTTAAATTTAATTGTTTTTTTGAATGTAACTTTCTATAGCATTTTCTAAATGCTGTGAGACTTGAATTTTCATTGTTTTAATAAATTTAAGTGCATAAATGAACATTGAAAGGATTAAACTTTTGGCATTTAATAATTTAATCATTAAATGTAATAACATCATTTTTATGATTTAATAATGAAGTAATTTGTTTTGAAATATAACTATTTGATATATTAAAATGATTGAAATGTGGTTTCGAAAGAAATGATATTTTGATATATTAAAATGATTGAAATGTGGTTTCGAAAGATATGATATTTTGATATATTAAAATGATTTGAAACAAAGTTTTGAATGATATGATATTTTGATATTAAATGATTTGAAAAATGGAGTTTTGAAAGATATGATATTTTGACATTAAATGATTTGAAAATGGAGTTTTGAAAGATATGATATTTTGATATTAAATGATTTGAAAAGAAGTTCTGAAAGATATGATATTTTGGAAGTGAGGCTTTGAAAGGTTATTATATTTTGATATATTAAAATGATTTGAAAGGAAGTTTGAAAGGATATGATAATTTATTATAATGAATTGGTTAGAAATGACTTGATAGTTATTTTGATAAATATTTGAATTGAAAGATATGTATGATGATATATTGAAATGGTTTGGTAATGATTTAATATTTATTTTGTTAAAGATTTGGGTTGAAATGATATTTTATTTTGAAGTATAAAATATTGTTTTAAAGTTATAACTACGGGTTATAATAACGATTGGTTGTTAAAGAGACCGGGATCGAATATTGTCTTATAGCCGGCCAATACCGAAAACCACTTTAACAACTGTGTACGCGGTGGAGATTCCAGAATGAAGTAGGATGATGGTGATATTCTCGAGGTAGATTACATGGACCCAACTCCCGTGAGTTGGCATATATGACTAAAACAGGAGCTATACCGGGCTACACAAAAGGTCGCACCCTTTCATCGAGTATGCTCCATCGGAAACCATTCTATTACTTTTGTGATTCGATACGTGGCGCCACTTTGATTCGGGGGTATTGTTCGAGGTGGGCGGAAGCTACTGGCTTGCCGTCACCACCGGTCCGGGAGTGCAAACGTTGTATCCACCCTGGCATTCCCTCGCGTGTTGTGTCATATCCTTATATCGAGCCCACTACGATTTTGGTTTTAAAGATCCGACCGTGTTAAGGTTCATCATCCCCTTAACGCTATTTTCTGTATGATTATACTTTAATGATTAGACACTACTGTATATAGCGTATATTACTACATAGTAAATAGTTTAACGGACCCTTAGAGGATGGGCGGTCCCAAGCATCTTCTAAGTTACTTGTACCTTTACTACAGTTCACTTGAGTTGGTTTACATTGTATAAGTATGTATGTCCTGACTCGAGTGCTTGTATTTTTATTACGCTCGGGTCAGCCTGAATTATTCACAGATTTGGATTTCCACTTTCTGGAGATTGAAATCGCTGGAGATTATCTACTTGTCAAGTTTATCTTTTGCAGTCTGTTGTTCCGTTCAACTCTTGTATTAGTAGACTTCCATGTAGTGAGACTTCCTTTGTACTTTATTTCTTCTGATGTATTCTATGTAACTCTGATATTTTTATATAGTAGCTTCATGAACTACTATTTCTTTTACTTCCGCTGCATTATTATTACTCTGTGTCTGTGATCTGTGATTTTTATTTACTGTATATTCTGAGATTTGCCAAATTTTTATCTACAACATGGTACTTTGAGCAATTCAATTTCGACATGGGTGTCTACCTATACACTTATAATGGATGCTAATGATTGAAAATATCGGGTCGTTACAAATCGTGTCTTGCTTTGGGTTTCTCAGGAAATCAACCCGATAGCTTCCATATATTTTTTATTTTGAGTAAGTTTTAAAAGTGACCCGATACATACTCAAAAGTACACGAGTTCGAACACGAGCCATCATCCAAACTTCCCGATGTTCTCTTCGAGATAAAATCCTTCTCCTCCAAACATAACACTGATACCCAATTATGGGTTCGTGTGCGTGCGCCGCTCCGGCGCTCGCCTTCGATCATCGCTGCTACGTCGAACAAGTGACAACCACCCAAAAACCTCTCCTCGACCATCAAAATTTAGTTGTTACCTCAAAATCAAAATTCGCGTACAAAGTCGAAACCTGGAACAACAAAAACCCATCACCTTAATACCTGGCAATGCCTTGAACTCACCGCCTCGACCACCGGAGATCACGAAACTCCTGTCATTTCTTCATCGTCACTCCCTCTTCCATTACCCCCAACCACGCGTCACTCGATCAAGCGATAGTGACGAACGGAACAAAAATCTGCACCTCACAAAAACTAGGGTTAGCAAACTTCAACCAATTGCCGACTCCACCACCGTGATCTATCCACCATCCCTATATTTTTCCTCGACACTCCGCTGGCTCCTCCATCACCAGAAGAAGGCTCGGCCTCTCCAGTCGCCACGATCATCAGAAATCGCCAAACAAATTAAATTCCAATGAACCCAAACCGCTCTTTGATTTTTGATCTAAAAATTCTAATTCTTTCTTTAAAAATCATGTTTAAGCTTGCGAATTCGATCTATATATCTGAATTCGTAAATTGAAAGGTTTGAATTTTTAACAAGATTTAAGTGGTGCTCAGCTATGTTGATTTCCAGGGACAATTCATGTTGTTTTAACTTAAATACATTTTAAACACTTAGATCATAATCAAACCAACATCATTTGTTCATATTTTAAGTTCTAGTGGTTATTAGATTAGGAGGTAGAGTTTGATTTGTAAATCTGGGCTGGGAAAAATGAGAACCAAGAAAAACAGATACACAACACTGCATAAATATAGATATTTGTACATCTATAGAAGATTCATCACAATTTAAACATTCAAAGCATATTCATTTCTAGTAATCCATATGCAATAGGTAGTTAACACTTTAAAATGTGAAGTTACTCACTTGTGTTTCCAAAAATGAACAGAGCACATCTTCTTGAAATAGGCTGTGAAATTTTGCTTGCTGAAACCCATTTTTCTGATCTCTGGTTTTCATTGATTGAATCTTGGTTTTACACTGAAGTTTGTTTTAGTTTGAAATAATATTCACTTCAGATGCTACTCGAAACTGAGAGGAAAATGTTTGATGTACAGATAGAAGCTACAGGTCGATATATAGGAAAGTGTACATTTACCACTCTGTATAGGGGATATTATTTTATGTTTGTACAACATAAATCAAAGACATTTTCTTAATAGGGTGGCTGATGATATTTGTTAAGCTAGCATTTAATGCCAAGGTTTGTGCTTCTCATTTTGTTTACAGCAAATCCATTTGCTTTGTACTTCTTTGTTTTGTTTATTTCTAGCTTGTTTCCTCTCTTGTTTACAACTTATGTTATTTAATTATGTATGTACAGTTTTGTAGATATTTTGTTTTGTCTTCGTTTCATTTCTTTTGTTTTTTTTCATTTGTATATACTTGTCTTGTTTCTAATCTTTCATACAGATATTTATTTTTAATGTTAGTACATTTGTTTGTATTATATTTTACTTCTTTCTCTTAAATCAAAAGCTTTAAAATAAAATTTATATTATATTTTTCTTATTACTATCATATACATATTATTTTAAAAGAAAATGCTATTAATAAAAATTTATTTTCTATGATGATATTTTGTTTTAATCATCAAACATTCTCTAAGTCATTTATTTGAATTCAAAATACAAATTCAATATTCAAATTCAAATTTTTATTCCAAAATTTACATTAACTATTAATTTAAATTCAATTCAAAACTGGGATCGTTACATATTTCTCATCCAAGAGCTCTTCGATCATCAAAACCATCAACCAATTCCAAAAACGAGACTTCGAGATGGCAAACATCTACTCAAGAAACTCGGACCTCAAACCAAACACAAACACCCTGTTGATTCTAGTCTCATCATGGATGCAGACACACTTCCTTAAATTTGCTTCAAAAGAAACATCTTCGGAAACATCCATAATCACTGCATCTCACCACGCAGCTGCTTCTTTCCGAAGTTGCCAAGATACCATCACTCTCTTTTGCATATCCGACGGATCCAAACTCGACTCATCCAAACATGCACTTCAAAGATGGACCCTGAACCTCAAAAAGACTTCCTTCAAAGATTTGTGAAATCCTTACATCATAGCAAAGCTCACTAGAGACTATATTTGGTCTACAGTCTCGACAGATACTCTTCCAACCTCAACACTCAGACTCCTACAAATGGTAGTCATGCTACAAACACCACTACCCTTCCTACCTCTAGAAGTCATATTGGAAAACCTGAACAGGTAACCCAAAAAATTGGTAGAAATATGTGTGTGTATATATATATCAAAATTACAAATACGCTCTCTCAAGAAAGAAATCACTCCAAAGCCTAGGTATTCACTCAACCTAGTGCTCTGATACCAAATGTAACGGTCTAGGTTTTTCAACCATCAACCGCGGCCACTCTCCGCCGTGGCATACATTGGTACCTCGAATTTGCTTTTACGGCCAGCCTCTCGACTTGCAACCAACCCTAGGCCTTTAACTACCTCAAAGGGACATGTAGGGTTAAGAGTCTCCCGTTCGCCACCAAACGCGAAGCGAGAATCCCCTATCATGCGGTAATGTAGCAAACCCGATCCTGGTCTCATCGAAATCCAGAACGCCATCTTTTAAAACCAAGTTGTTTTCAAGTTAAAAAAATTGATTTATTATCTATATTCACACAGATATATAATTCACATTTTCACAAATAGATAATTCATATCGTCATCATTCAACCAAAGCATCATATCACGGATCAACACATATCTCATATCAGAGATATCAAACCAACCAAGGCATTCAAAACCAATAAGCCATCCATAAACAAAGATCTATTAACCATCTCTAATTAATTTAAAATGAATTAAACTAATCACTTCCATTATTATAAATCCTGCTTACTTAATCATTAATTAATTACAAACCAATTTATTAATCATCCTCTAAATATCCGTCTTTAATTAGTCATCCGTGATTAATTATTCTTTAATTACATTAAGTAATTACCCTTTAATTATTTAGACAAATTAATTATCCTTAACCATTTATAGTAATTAACCTTTAATTACTTCATTAATTAATGAACTATAATTAATTATATTAATCCGTAATTAATTAAAATTAATTAATTATTCTATAATCACTTATATAGATTAATTATCTTTAATTAATCAACCCTTAATTACTTCATTAATTAAATTAATTAATGATCCCTAATTACTTCTTTAATTAATTATTCTTCTAATTAATCACATTCAATAATCAATCTTTAATTAGTCACATTCATTAATCGGCCTTGATTAATTACATTCAGTAATTAACTATTATTAATTACTTACATTACTTAATTAACTTTTTAAATAAATTTTATTAACTAATTCTTAAATTAATTACACTAAGTAATTAATTCTTAATTACTTTCACTAAGTAATTATCCAACTATTTAATTACACCAAGTAATTAAACCCAAAACTACTTCCATTCTTCAATTAATTACATCCATTAATTACCCATTAATTACTTACACCAAGAAATTACACTTCATTAATTAAATAATTTTACTTAATTAATCATCAACTGATTATTGTTAACGCCTATGTTTCACGACTCAACGACCTAAAGAGATAAGCGACCAAAGGAGTAAAAGTGTGAACGAGCTAACATGAACGATGTTCTGCAGCAACCTAACGTCATACGCGACCTAGCGACCTAACGCACCAAGTGATTCAGCGGTTCAATTACCTAACAACCTAACGAGATGCAAGACCTAACATGGTAAGAGACCTAAGCAGGTAACGACCTAGCGACCTAGAATTAAATGACCTAAGTGACCTAGCGACCTAAGGCATAATGCAGATCCATGCGATACAACTTAACGACCTAGCGACCTAACTACCTAAAGGTTCCAGTGATCTAACGACCTAACGACCTAACAGATTTGGACAGAATGAGGCCGCATGCATGCAACTCCTTCGTTAGGTCGCTCGCGACCTAAGAGGACCAAAACAACTCCTTATGCCGTAGCTTCTTATGCCGCTTCTCCCTAGGTCGCTACGACCTACCAGCGTGTTCAAGTAATCAGATGCACCCCTGTTAAGCCGTAAACCGTTTCCATTAGGTCGCTCACGAACTACGACCTACCCCTAGGTTACTCACGACCTACGACCTAACTCCAGATTCTCCCTATAAATAACCCACCTACTCCAACCGAAAGTGGACATTTTAGCTCACTTCTGGAACGTCTACACTCTGCTGTTTTCTCGACTCATCCGACACTTCAAATGCCGAAGACACTTCTATGAACTTCTAGAAGAGATCTAACACATTCGACATGAATTCGAAGAAGCCTTCTACATTGGAGTTCTATTTACTTGTCTTAGCAGTGTTGTAAACGAAGATTGTTGTAAAGTTGTAATCGAATCATCAATAAAGAAGATTAAAGTGGACGTAGGCTTGACTTGAAGCCGAACCACTATAAAACTGTTGTATCTTTATTGTTTTTTGTGTAGTTCCTACTTGTTTCTAAGTCCCGTATCGACGGGTGGTGCTTTCACTTTATCTCTACTTACACCGGGGTGTTAGCGTCTAATTTTAGCGTTAACATTTTTGGTGCTTTCACTGACAACCCAACTCAGGCTGTTTTCATCATTGCTTCGCAAAAGTTTGTTGAAAAAAATCTCTCTCAAAACAAGAAGTCGATCAGAGATCATGGCTCCTGGAAGAAAGCGCAGATCTATCAGATCCGGTGATGCTCATGAGAATACCGCCACTTCTCCTTCATTAAGTCAAGCAACTCCAAGTGTTGGAATTACACGTGTGGAGTTAGATGCTGCAGTATCTGGGTTATATCAGCAAATGGAAGCCCAGAACACTTTGATGTTGGATCGGATAAATGCTTTGCTTGGGGTTAACCGTCAACCAGAAAACAATGCAGAAACCTTTGTCGAAGATGCTCATGATTCTCAAGGAAAGAGTATTCCTCAAAGGGCAGTTGGCATCGCCGAAGGGGCACCTCCCCAAGCTGGAGGTTCAAGGCCATAGCCAACTCTTCGTGAACGTTTGTCCAGGCGAACTTTCGAAAAAGTAGCTAACGTTTGTCCCTCAGGGCCTCTAAATGATGAGGAATATCTCTTGGGAATGGTTCGGCAAATTATGAAAGAAACAAATTACTGGCAAAGAAAAAAAGCAGTGGCTTGGAAATAATAACCGGGAATCGCTGAAGGGCAGATGGTGAAAAGACATGGGCAAGTAGACAATAAAGCCCTCTTCGGAGGCATGCCAAAAAATGGAAGTGTTCTTCTCAACCAACAAGGTTGACGGAACCACCGAGGGCCACCTTCCCAAGCGGAAGGCATAGGGCCCTTGATAACTAGTTGCGACCGTTTATGCAAACGGACATCCAATTGAGTAGCTTGCGTACGCCCCGTGGGTCCATTTAACTGTGAGAAGTAACTTTCAGGCAAAAATAAAAGCCCTCTTCGGAGGCATAAGCCCTCTTCGGAGGCACAACTCTTAGGAGGATAAAGCCCTTTTCGGAGGCATGCCCAAAAATGGAAGTGCTTTTCTCAACCAATAAGGTTGGTGGAACCACCGGAGGGTCACCTTCCCAAGTGGAAGGAACAGGGCCCTTGTTAAGTAGTTGCGATCGTTTGTGCAAACGAACATCCAATAAAGTAGCTTGCTTCCACCCCGTGGGTTCATTTGATTGTGAGAAAGTAACTTTCAGGCAACCAAATAAAGCCCTCTTCGGAGGCCCATTTCACCAGGATCTGAAGTGCAAAAAGCTCTCTTCGGAGACACACTTTACAAGAGTTGAAATGCTGAAAGCCCTCTTCAGAGGCCCATTTCACCAGAGCTGAAATGACAAAAGCCCTCTCTCGAGGCACCATAAGCCCTCTTCGGAGGCACAAGCCTTCTCCAAAGGCACACCTGCCCTCTTCGGAGGCAGAAGCCCTCTCCCGAGGAACCACAAGACCTCTTCGGAGGCACAAGCCCTCTTCGGAGGCACGTCCCAAGTTGAAATGCTTTTCTCTACCAACAAGGTCGGTGGAACCACCGGTGGGGCACCTTCACAAGATGAAGGCACATGGCCCTTGTTAATTGGCTGCGATTGTTTGTGCAAACGAAAATCCAATTAAGTAACTTGCATCCGCCCCGTGGATCCACTTAACTATGAGAAAGTACTTTCAAGCGAACAAAACAAAAAGCCCTCCAACGAGGCATAACAAATACGAAAAGCAAAAAGCCCTCTTTGGAGGAACACTTCTACTCTCAAGGGAAGATCAATTTCTCCATAATGAGAATATTCTTCTCCGCAAGTTGAAGTGCCAAATCAAAGCCTTCTTTAGAAGCCCGCTTCACCGCATAGGAGAATCCACTACTTAAAAAAAATGGTCTCCTCTGAAAGTTGAAGTGTACAAATTTTTTCTAAAAAGAGAGAAGACTTCTCGAATACAAGACACACTCTACTAAATCAGAGTAATATTTCCTTAAAATGGAAAAATTATTCTCTAAAGTTCGGGTGCAAGCCTTCTCAAAATGGAAAAGTTGTTCTCCAAAATAAGAGTACAAGTCTTCTTAAAACAGAAGATTTGTTCTCCAAAATCTCGCCAAAGTGAAAGAGATTGCAATAAGCCGTGGTATGAAGGAAATACATTATAGCCACATTAACAAAAGCAATGCTCAAGTAAAATACAACAAGCTTACGCAATATCACATAAAGAAAATAGAGAAACTTGTATGAAATGAAGAATAATTGCATTCTCAAATACAGACAGAAGTTTGTATGAGTAAAAGAATCATTTTATTCCATACTATGAAAATTTTATACATGTGAAGGTTTCAAAATAAAAAAAAGCAAGGGCCGGTACCCGCATAATCTCCGGTCAATACAAGCTTTTGTATACAAGCAAAAAGTAGAAAGTAAGACGAAAAGCGCAAGACCAAACCCATCACTTCTTCTTCCTGCCACCTTTGGAGCCCTCACTTGGCCGGATGGTTAACTTTTTGGGTCGGCTTGTAAGAGTAGGGGAAGAAGGAGAAAGGGGTGCAATTGGATACTCTTCCGCTTTTTCTTCGCTGGCAGAAGCTTCCTTCTTCTTCTTCGAGATCCCACGCTTCCCCTTCTTCCTTGAAGAAGACTCGATGTCCGGAGTGATAAGTGCAGACAACTTCGTGTCATCAGAAATAATTTGCTCCGAAGTTCTTTCAACTTCTTCAGGTTCTTCAGCCTTCTGTTCTTGTGAAGCGACAGGATCATCCAAGCCTTGAAGAGCTTGTATCTGCTCCCCTTGCGACCCCAGTTGAGAAACAGAAGGAGGAGTAATCTGAAGAGACAGAGGGGGAACATTTGGAAGAGGGGAAGTCTGAAAAACACTTGGCATTTTCACTACAGGAGAAGAGAAGTTAAAATCAGTATCTTTCGTAAAGAGAGGAGATAATGGCGCGTCAAGACTTAAGTAATAGTCAAAAAGTTCATCAAGCTCTTGTAAAGTAACAAGAGGTCCGCTTGAGCTAGATCGGTGTTGAAGTTACCTGGGGAAGTTGGCTTTATCACGTCGGCTTCAAAGTCTTGTGCTTCAGTACATTCTTGAGTCTTAGCTCCACTGTGAGCAGTTGCAGTTTCGATGTTAACTTTAGCAGGAGGTGGAGAATGGGAACTGGAGCCAACAATATCAATGTCGGCCAAAACCGAAGGTTGAATTGGGTCGGTTGAGGTTGCCTTCCCTAAATGTTCTCCTTCCGCCATTCTGGCTCGCTCTTTAGCGAGTTGCTCCTTTCTCATGGCAAGAACAGCACGTGCATCGTCATCTAGATAGCGCGCCTCAAGATCTGCTTCAGTATAGCCAGCACTTCCAAACATATCAAGCGCGGCCTCCCACACTTCGGCCAAGGTAATCTCATACATAGGCCCTAAGAATGAGAGACTACCACGCCTCAGAACACTATGCAAATAAAACTCAAATAAAGTAGAGCTGACTGGCCTTGGTCGCTTCGCGCGATTGTTCGGCTGCTGCTTTTCCAGTAATGCCCTCATCACGCTCTTTTTTGGTCTTTAATAGTTGGGCCTGCAACCTCATGATCTCAACATCCTGAAGGCTGATCTTTTCTCGGAACTGAGCAATATCAGTGCGTTAGCTTTCCACAATTTTACCTTGTCCCTCGAGCTTAGCTTCAGCATCTCGTTGAGCGTCATGAGCATCCCTTACTTGTTTTTGAAGCACTTCTTCCATTTGAGTATAGGAAGTGGAAGTAGTGGCAAGCTCTTCTTTGAGTTTTTCAATTTCCGCTTCAAGCTTCTCATTGTAAGCGGCGATGCTCTTCATCTCCGCATCACGCTGGTCGAGAGTTTTCTACCACTCGGATTTATCATTTTCCATAGTCAGCATAGCTTCGAGGTTTGCGCGGTTTATTCTTTGAAGTTCGTCAACAAGTTTTTGCCAACCAGACATCCTCTCAATATCGAGTTTGGTGGCATCAAGATTTCGCAACATAGCTTGCTTGTCGATTGGGACCAAATAATGATCAAAACGCACTCCTTTTAAGCACTAGTGCGGAAACCAGCTTTGAAGAGTAGTCGGACCCTGTCCAACTTGATACGAGGGCATACTGATGATTGTTTGAATATCAGTTCTTCCAAGGGCAGGAGAGCTGGAAGGAATTTCCAAAGAGATGGGAGCAGCGGGCTTTTCAGAAATTGCAGACCCCGACTTTTCACTATGCCTAGCCCGCTTACTTGGATCTTCAGCGGTATGACTTTTCCCTTTGTCATCATGTGATTTTCGTTTGTGGGAATCATCGTCTCTCTAGGAAGAATCATGTCGTTCATCCCTTCCCCTATAATGCTCCTTATAAGCCTGCCTCTCACGAGCTTTTCTCGCAGCCCTTTCTTCGTCAGTCTCTCTAAAGGCAGGAAGATACCTCTTGGGATCGTAGGATCCGCGTCTTCCGTGGCACCGGAAGTCATCATAATATGAGTTGCTATGCCCTGTTGGAGAACTTGAAAGTGATAAAGAGGCAGAGCTTAAGAATCTTCAAAGTAAAGAAGCTAAGTACATATAAGTGCCGAAAAATCCTAAGTGTGTGTAACGTGCAAACTACGCGCGTCAAACTACGAACCACTCTTCGGTTGGGGGGTGATGACGGATTTTACAACAAGTGTCAACTCTTGGGATGATGGAGTTTGTTGCAAGACAGATGTCGCTTCAACTACTGGAGAAATAACTTTAGTAGTAGTGATATCGTCTTTAAAAAGCTCCTGTGAAGTAACCATCAGGTCACTCAATCCCTCAAAAGTATCGTCACCGCCGTACTTGGCGGGACTCGTTCTCTCAACTCCTTCATCAGCAGATTTCCCGGAGTGTTGAGGAGGTTCCTCTTCTTCGATAACCGGGGCAAGTGCAAGTTTGCCGAATAACCCCGCAACGTCAACGAAAGCAGAACACTTCACCAATGAAGCCTCGGCAGTGGGTCCTTTCGGTGTAAGTTCTTCGGCGGAAATTGGGGCATCTGTAGTCTCTACTTGGGAACCAGGGGCATCACGAAGCTGAGTTGATTGAGAAGGATGTAAAAATCCAAATTGGTGCAGAAACTCGTCTTTTAGCAAAAATTTAATACTTCTCTCCTCAATCGACACTGCACGTAGTCTGTCAAAAGTTGGCTTGTGGCTAGAGTCTTTTGAAAGAGGAGGAAGTGCTGAAAAAAATAAAGAACAAAGTTAGCACTTGACAACTCGGATCTCAAAAAACTTAGAAATGGAAAGAACGGGGATAAGCAATCTTACTTCCTACTCTCCAGATGGCATAAAATCTTGGGGGGCAGCGAACGAAGAAGAATTAATTCAAGAACCCGTGGGCGCTTTCGGGAAGATCAGTGACCAGTTTACGGTTCCTGGCGCTTCTAACAAGTATGATAGAGGGATGATCTTTGTTTTTTGCAAATGTGCATAGGTAGCAATTCTCCTCAAATCTCGAAAGACGATCAAGTGTCCTCCTGAATAGTACACACAGTCCCATAAGGATGGCGTAGCCATTGGGATGCAATTGGAAGGGAGAGATAGTTAATCGGAGGAGGAGCTGTTGAAGAAAATCATTAAAAGGAGGAATAGCACCACACAGGCACATCTGATGATTAACCGCGACAAAACCGAGAGGTGGCCTGTCAGCAGTATCGCTTGCCCCAGGAAGTAAAGCATCTACTTCACCAATACCAAACTGAATGCGTAGTTGGTTGAACACCCGTTGATTCAGGGTGGTTGAAGTTCTTTCCGGGGGATTATCCAGTGGATTGGCTATCGGAAAGACCTCTCCAGCATGCCCTACTATTTCTTCTTGTTGAGAAGTCATTCTACACAAGGAAATGGATAATCAAATATGAAGACACACGTTTCCTAAATGTGTGAAGTGTTGTGCAAAACTGATAAAATGACAAGTAGATATAACTGAAATTAAACTAATAGGCATCTGTCGATTATAAATTTTCAGGGCTTGTTATTTTAGGTTCAAGTACAAGTGCAGTATTGATGCAAACAGATCAGCTTTAGTTGATTAAATTTGCTTTTCTTTTATACTTTACTTGAATTTGTTGATTCATAGCATTTCATTCATATAATTTCTTTAAGTTGATTATTCTTTATCGACTAATCTGTCATTCGATATGGGCGATCAGTGGCAGTATATTCGCCCTAGTTTTCTGCCAATGTTGTATTTAACAGGTTGTTAGCTTCGAAAGTTAATATAATCTATGACAAAGTGCAACAAGTTCAGGCAAGTTATCTCGACAGTTCAAGTTGAGAATTCAATTCAGCAATGTCATGTTCATTCGAGTTGAACGGTGTTCAAGTCCTTAAGTTGATGGAACGAGTCAAGCTAGCTCGGGGATTATTAAGGTCGTCCAGATTAAATCCAATGACTTAACATAAGTCTAACTCTCTTAAGTTGCATTGTTCGAGCCAAGGAGTTCAAGGCATTAGACTTCAAGTCAAGGCAGTGCAAATTTGGTAAAGTACTAAGTCGCTTACACGACCTAAAAGTTAAGTCGCAAAGGGTAATGCCATGAGAAGTTAGGTCGAAAAGGTTGTTAGGTCGGCCAAGTCTGTTAGGTCGTGAAGGTCTTTAAGTCGCTCAAGTTCACTAGGCCACTTCTGAAGTAACGTAGCGATCTCAAGCTATCTCCTGCCAAAAACGCTATGCCCTACTCTCCAATTACACTTTGCCACGCGTCCACTGACCATTACGTCGTCTGAAGGATCGTAACTAAACCCATTAACCCGATTAACCACGAATCCCTTTCTCTCCTCGAATCGCCTAAACCCTCTTCTCTCCGTACCGCCGAATTACCCAAAAAAATAATTTGGATCACCTCAGATTCGCCACAAATCCGATGCACTGCCGTGTTATAGCGAATTACAACAACAATATGATCGATAGCAGTCTCAAATCAATCAAGACATGGTTCGTGATGAAACGCGGCACAAAAAATAAATTGGAGCCAGAAAATGGGGAGTTAGCAATTAAACGATGGACGTGGTTGAACGGCGATCAGATTCACTTACGTAATGCGACGAAAAGATGGTCGGTGACTAGTTGGTTGGAATTTGTCATCAAGGACTCATGAATTAGTCAATGGTGGTTTCGAATAATGGAGCAAGTGAGGAGAAGGAGGAAGGAGATGAACGACTTATATGCAAGGACGGTGGAACATGAAACGGCACGAGCAACCTAACTACCTCATAAAACGCTCATGATCTAGTGGTTCAAAATGGCACGAGTTAAGAAGTATCGAAGCACACGACCTAGTCCCTAGGCGTATACTTCGAGGGGCAAGTGTTAACTCCTCTGTTTCACGACTCAGCAACCTAAAGAGATAAGCGACCAAAGGAGTTAAAGTGTGAACGAGCTAACATGAACAAAAATCTGCAGCGACCTAACATCATACGCGACCTAGCGACCTAAAGCACCAAGTGACTCAGCGGGTCAATTACCTTACAACCTAACGAGATGCAAGACCTAACATGATAAGCGACCTAAGCATGTAACGACCTAGCGACCTAATAATTAAATGACCTAAGCGACCTAGCGACCTAAGATATAAAGTAGATCCATGCGATATAACTTAGCGACCTAACAACCTAACTACCTAAAGGTTCCAGCGATCTAACGACCTAACAGATTAAGACAGACTGAGGCCGCATGCATGCAAATCCTTCGTTAGGTCGCTCGCGACCTAAGCGGACCAAAAAAACTCCTTATGCCGCAGCTTCTTATGCCGCTTATCACTAGGTCGCTACGACCTACCAGCGTGTTCAAGTAATCAGATGCACCCCTGTTAAGCCGCAAACCGTGTGCATTAGGTCGCACACGACCTACGACCTACCCCTAGGTCGCTCACGACCTACGACCTAACTCCAGATTCTCCCTATAAATACCCCACCTACTCCATCTGAAAGAGGACCATTTGGCTCACTTCAAGAACGCCTACACTCTGCTGTTTTCTTGACTCATCCGACACTTCAAACACCGAAGACACTTCTACGAACTTCAAGAAGAGATCTAACACATTCGACATGAATTCGAATAAGGCTTCTACATCGGAGTTCTAGTTACTTGTCTTGGTAGTGTTGTAATCGAAGATTGTTGTAAAGTAGTAATCGAATCAGCAATAAAGAAGATTAAAGTGGACGTAGGCTTGACTTGAAGCCGAACCACTATAAACTATTGTCTCTTTACTGTTTTTTCTGTAGTTCCTGCTTGTTTCTAATTCCCGTATCGACGGGTGGTGCTTTCACTTTATCTGTACGGGGTGTTAGCGTCTAATTTTAGCGTTAACAGTTATCTTATTTTATTTAAACTAATTAATCAACTTAAATTAATCACATTTATTTAATTAATTACATTAGTAATTAATCCCTTTAATTACTTCCACTAATTCCTTCTCCTTAATTAATTTCCTTTAATTACTTAGATTAATTAACCCTTAATTAATCAAGTAATTAACCATCCTTAATAAATCAATTAATTATCTAAATTTAATTTAGATTAATCATCTTAGTCAATTAGTAATTATACAAATTATTTTTTTAAAACAACATAATTAATTGAGATAAACATGTGCCTTAACTAATCACTTATTTCTCGTTAATATACATAAAAAAATCTTTTTAGAATTCTTTGATCGTTAAGGTTAGATATCCTTACTTTAATTTTATCCTAATAACCTTATTAAATCATATTTGAAAACACTTAGAAATTAATTTACAAAACTAACCAAGATATAATTATTTTAGAACAAACAAATTTTAAATCACTTAACTTTTATATGAAAAACTTGAAATTTTAATACATACTTTGAAACTTTAATTTAATTAACCTTTAAAAAAACTTGATCATTCTCCTTACTCATTTAAAATTGATTTAAAAATTTGTATTGATTACGACTTGACAATATTTTGAAAATTGGGTTTATTATACATAATTAAAACTTGTTAAATAATTTACTTATAAACATATTTATTTAAAACATACTTTAAACTTAACTAAACATTTCTTTATAAAACTAAATTATTTAAAACCTTTGCTCTTTATAAGCCGGTACATTTTCTTTAAGTTTTTTGAAATCTGGTTACTAACAAATACAACCCGAGACAAACTCTGAGTAACCTAAGCAAAAACCCGATCATCTCTTCAAGTCAAACCCCTACCATTCCTGAGATGAAACCCGAGTACAAGCTTTCTTTCCCAAATTTCACAAACCCAGTTATGCCATTGTGCACAGTGCACGTGCACAGTCGAACTAGGCTCCTCCGAACAACTTCCTGGTCCTCGACAAGTCA
This sequence comes from Allium cepa, assembly GCA_030765085.1. Lineage (NCBI taxonomy): Eukaryota > Viridiplantae > Streptophyta > Magnoliopsida > Asparagales > Amaryllidaceae > Allium > Allium cepa. Next base: position 788,540,280 of record CM060937.1, on the reverse strand, counting down.
TCAACAACCACATCATCCCCCTCGACCCTCCAGAATAACGAATTCGAAAGCAATTCGAAAACGAGCACATCAATCCAGACTGGAACTTCAAATCAGTACGTCAATTTTCCTCACCGACGGTAAACCTGACCACCAGAAATTCTGCCACCCCACCCAGAGTCGAATCTCAAACCCAAGCATTGCTTCCCCCTCACGCGAACAGTTTCGATGCACAGTCGAACCTGCAATCACCTCAAATATCCTCGACGCCAAAAACTGCTGCCGAACCCTAGATTACCTTCGATTGATCGATACGATCACAAGAAAAATCTCCATCTATTTTTCCCACGATCATCATCCCCTATGTTATCTTCAATAACAACACTGATCTCCAAACCATCTTCGATCGCCGCCGATTTACAAAATACCCAAATCTGATCAACTAACCATATCTTGACGAATGCTCCCGTAATAGTCATGATTTTACAGTCTAAATTCATCATTTCTAGATACAAACCTAGTTATGAAGTTAAAACTAAAAATTAAGATCTTTTATTTTCTTACTTTAATTTACTTTTACTGTAATTTCTATTTTTTTTAAAATCCCTTAATATAGTCACTTGAGTTTATTTTTAAAAATAGTATTACAGCCTTACGTTCAGTTTCCATTTATAAATCAAAGCCTAAAACTAAATGTATGAAGTGAAATGAAATTTTATTTAGGGGAGTTGACCCTGTAACACTAAAGAGGCTTATACATATACAAAATTACAGACATTTCTCAAACATTTCATTATATATATACATGCATTCACATCCACACATTCATGCAACATAATCAACCATATTACTAGAAGGAATCATCACATGCATCATATATAAACAAAGATTAAAACTGTTTTAAAGAAAGTTTACTCGTTGGATTATATAAAACAGAGAACAGGTTCTAATTCTTGTTTGAAACTGGAGTTTGAATTTGCATCCTGCTGTTCGAATTTGAATTGAACTGATCTTTGAATTGTTAGCTTGCTGTTTGGTTTATAAACTTGAATTGATGATCCTTATTAAAAATGGAATTGCTTGTTTTTGAAACTTGTAGAGTTGATTTAATTTCGAAAAAAGATGAAATGCTTTGATTCCAGGTTGAAGAAAATGCTTGCAGGCTTTTAGATTTTCATCTTAGGTTTTAAGAAATGCAGGCTTTGGTTTTGATATTGAAAATGTATTACAAGGTATTGTTCTTTTGATTCGAATATTTCTGGTTTGAGAAATTGATTACAGATTGTTTTGGAGTTATAGGGTTTTAGTTTCTTAGCTTTGAAAAGAGAATAGAAAAAGGAATGATAAGAAGGAATTATGTTTATATAGGCTGAATTTGTAATTTATTTAAAATAAAAGAAAAATCAAAAATAATAAATGACACTCGTTTAAACATTCAACATTTGTCATTTGCAATAGTTTATTAACTAACACTTGTTACTAATGTCCCTTAATTTTTAACACTTGTAATTATGTAATTTCTATTTATTTTAAATATTATTAAAAGCTTTTATACTTAATTTACTATTCTAAAAATACTTATCTAAATATATGTATGAATTTCTTTAAAGGAAATAAAATAAAACAGATTATATACAAAATAAAATCTTATACATATATTTTTAAATCCAAATATTTCAAAATATCTTTATTTTGAATTTCAAAATTAAATCCAAATTCAAATTAAGTTTAAAAATAAAATTTAAAATCAAATTATATGTATACATATATAACAACACATTAAATTTTGAAAATAATGATTCTATTTTCTTTAAAATTTATTTATATCTATAAATTTATTAATATTGTTTGAAAATAACAATTTTGTCAATTTTAAATTATTTAAAAAAAGATTATCACATTATTTATAAATTACATATTTTACTAAATGAATTAATATATCATATGTAAATTGTATTTTAAACTTATATATATTTTCAAATCATATTTATCAAGCAATATTTAAAAATAAAATAGAACAAACCTTTTTGTTAATCATATTTAAATTTAAACCTTAAGCTAAAAGATATTTTAACAATTAAAAAATTAGCTTAAGTAATTTGAAATTATATAGTTATTTATTTAAATAATCTTTGAAAAGTTTTAGATTAAATTAGTCAAAATTTCCAAATTACCAAAATACATTATAATTTGAAATCATAATTTTATTTATTTAGTGAATACAAACCAAAGCTTATCTATTTACAATATATAAAATATATATACATTATAAATAGAAAACATTTTATTAGCTTTAAAAGATAAAATTTATCAATTAAATAATTATTTGCTTTTAAAAGAATAAACTGCCAATTTAAATTAAAATTATAACAGAAAATTATCAAATCAATTTAATTATTAATATAGATTACTAAATTGATATTGCCTAAAATTCCGGGTCATCACAACTTAGAAAGAAATATTTCTAAATAAATCATCCCATAGTTAAAATATTTCTAAAACCTTCCATTCTAATAATTAGGAAAATATTATAAGCCTATTTTCCAAAATCATTTCAAATATCAACACTTAAGAAATATTTCATAGCTTATCTTATAAATCTCAGGAATTTTCAGCAATTCCTTTTTAAAATTTTCAAAATCAATTATACTCATATATAATCTCGTATAACCATTTATAACTTCTTTTATGAATTCAGATTCATTTTCGAAGTTCTCATATCTAAAATTTTGAAAATTTCCTCAACTTTTCAAAATTCCATTGTAAGATTTCTCCTAAAAAATCACATCTGTCCAAATAAATCCGGTCACAAATCTCGAGAGAATTTATAAATAAAATTCCGGTCAATTAGTTTTATATTCTATATATAATAATAATAATTATTATTAAATAATGATAATTTATTTTCAAAATGTATTTAAGTAATTATTTAAAATATCAAAACACATTTCTAAGAAACTATGAAAAATGATATCCAATTCACTTAAATAATATTAATCGATTTACAAAGTTTATTTGTAATAAATTAAATTTATTCGAATAGTTAACTTTTTCAAATTATCTTAACAAAAAATAACAGTTTTAAAAAAACACTGTTTAATAAATAATCTCTTTTAAAACAAACTTTAGTTCTCGATACCGAAACCATTTTAAAATTTAATATAACCAATTTCACTTTATAAATCTCCCTCGATTTATACACATCAATTTACGATTTCAATTTCATAACCATTTCCATTTCTCCAAATAAAATCCGTTATTTCTCCCTTTCTAATCCAAATTTACATCTCATTTTTAAATGCTTGCTGTGGACTTTACTTCCAATTTATCAATTGATAATCGTTTCCCACTATTTATAAACATCGGTTATAAACTTATGATTTCTGATTTTAAATACCCTTATTTATAAAATAACCTTCAGCTCTACTCTTTGATATATCTCATTAGCGTACCAAATTCATTCAAATACCTATTTAAATCCTTTCCAAATTTCATCGATTTTTAACCACCGACTATATTTTATAAATATCTTTTATGAGTTCATAAACTCATACTTGGTTTCTTTCTGTGACGACCGCCCATGACTCCCGCACCATAACAAGGAAATAATGCGCTGAAAGGCGTGCCAGGTAGCCATGGACGATAGTCGGGGTAAAAATAAAACAGAAACTCTATCGCATAACTCACAGCGCATGGATAAAATACAATAGAGAAATGATATATATATATATATAGTGAAGCTTCATAACAGGAAATCATCATATAAGCATCACAGTAGTTTGATACAATCATCCAGGCAAATCCATACATCAAAGCCTCACTACATAGCACTCAGAATATATACAAGCAGCGGAACACCCAGTACAAATAGTAAGAAAACTAATATGCAAAGCCTCCTGCTCGTCTTCGTCATCATCACCGTAGATCTCCAAGAACAGCACCTGTCACCTGCTACCTAGTCTGCCCATCCCAACATGGATGAACAGCCCAAGGTAATAAGAGGAGACATAAAACCTTGAGTCAGACAAAGTCTTAGTGAGCAGTAAATTAACTACCAAACATACCAAAAGAGCAAAAGGGATAAAAGGAATAGGAACCAAACCATCCCACTGCACCTCTTTCTACAGTGATAGCCCCCAGACACACACTAAGGAGAAGCAAGCATAACATAACAGATAATTAAGGTAAAGCAATAATCACTCGAGTCAAGGTTGATGTTTTCCAAATACAAACCCCCAAGGCCTAAACCAAGATCAGATAAGCACCCAGAAAATACCGCTCTTGAGACCGAATGATAATACAACCAAGCATCCATGACTCTGGCTGTCACTGTTATCATTGCCATGATTTCACCGTTAATTGAATGACCACCTGTCAAGGGATAATGGTAACCCCGGTTCTAGACATAACTCTGCACGTCGTCGCAGCCCATGCCTAGGAATTTTCGCAACTACCCAGAGTACTAGCACGTCGTCGCAGCCCGTGCTTGGAACGTCGTCGCAGCCCGTTCCAACGTACTCTTGCTTTGAGCATGCTAGAACCTTCAACAACGATAAGATCTTAGCCACCTAGTCATCCTCCTCGACGACTATTTCCATACTAGCTCAAGCGCCTCTCAAGCTAACCATTATCACCTACCCGGATCGCATTACCGAGTTATCAACATAACTTTGCACGTCATCGTAGCCCATGCTTGGAACGTCATCATAACCCGTCCCAACTCAACATCATGGTTTGCCTCCTCGCATCATGGCAAAGTCCCATCTCAACATCATCCAATTCATACATATGAGCTTCAACATCCGCTTCATATGCCATAAGCACCTTTCACCATTCAAGAGCCTTTCCACTTAGCTTTCGAATCATCTTCAATCATCTTGTTCCAAATCAACTACTAGCTAACTTGGAAACAACCAAATCAATCATACAATCAAACAATCAATCATTTAAACAAGATCTAATGAGCAATATCAACTATAGTGGCAATTTCGTAAATAAATGAGCATAAGTCTAACATGCATGAATCATAGGTTTTTAGCATAGATCTATCAAATATAAAACATGGGTTTTGTCTCTAATACTTGATAAATGAACATGCATAAGTAAACATCTTCACAAACAATGAATCTACACTTGGATCTAAGGAAAATGCACAAAATCACTATCTACAACACTCCAACAAACCACCAATCCAATATACTCCTTTGGGTCCGCGTGAGAGATAACTACCACTCACCAAATCACCTAAACACCTCAAAAACTAAACACTTCAGATCTGGACAGCGAAGATCAAGGCTTGATCCGGCGAAATCTCGCTTAAAACGATGAAATCTAGCTTCGTTGGATGAAGATCTTCAACTTTGGCCCTTGAATCTTTGATCTCGATCTTCGATCTTGGATGGATGTTAGAACTAGATTGAAATGAAGAAAAGAAGACGAAGAAATGTTGTAGTCGAGCTCTCAAAATGGCAGCACTTCGTCGCTTCAAAAACCGGTGCCAAAAAGTGAGCCAAACCCCTCTATTTATAGGCTGAAACCACTATGAGTCGTCGCCCCTTAGGTCGTTGCCGACCCACCCCTTGAGTCGTCCCCGACTCATCATCATGCCGACTCAACAAAACACAGGGCCTCACGTCTAACCTATACGCGACTCACCCCAGACACGACTCAACACCCCTAACGACCTAACATCCTTAACCCGTGTACGACCTACCCATAGCCGACTCAACAATCCAACCAATACGGCCTAACGACTTAACCCTTCCTGCCGACTCAACCATTCACTCTTATGGCCGACCTAAGCTCTAACCGACCTATGACCAATGACTTAACACACAGCCGCTAACACTCCCAAGTCCTAAGTCGTATGACGACTCAACTATACACACACGACTCAGCTATAATGCCGACTCACGACTCAACAGAGACTCCGACCCAACAACTCACTCTTATGGCCGACCTAACCCCTAGCCGACCTAAGCCTCTACCGACTCAACAGCCACAACCTATCCCTAAGTCATTCATACGACTCAGCGACTTACCATGAGTCGTTCAACGACCTAACTAGTATGCGACTCATCGCCCCAGCTACCTAACGACTTACGACTCATAGCATACACGACTCAAAACACCTTACGACCTATGAATTCGACCATACGTCTCAACTTACTACCCCGCTATCTCCTAGGTCGGTCAATACTATGAGCCATCCAGGCTCCTTGAGTCGGTCCCCTATGAGTCGGTCACCTATGAGTCGGTCACGACTCAAGACTCCCTAACTCGCTACTACCTATAGGTCAGTCAATCTCCTAACTTGGTCAACACACTTAAGTCGTAACTCGTGCACGACCTATCACTTGACACCACCAAGTTGCTAACCCTTAACTCGGCTAAGCCTATGGGTCGGTCACGAATCAATACTCACACGAGCTAACTTCCACACGACTTAGGCTAGAGACAACATAAACAACACTAACGACCTGTAAATTCTACGATTTATCGACACGTAAAATACGGGTCGTTACATTCTCTCCCCTTTAGGAATTTCGCCCCCGAAATTCCAAGCAAACAACAGCAATCAAAGATTTTCCGCATGCCTACCATCCATAGCAATCAACAAACCATGCATCCAATTCGAGCCTAGCATGCAGAATTCTAAGACTTAGAACAAGCTACAAATTCATGAGATGTCACGACACTTTAGGGCCATACCTCGAAGAGTCCGGGATGAGCTGCCTTCATCCTCTCTTCCTCCTCCCACGTACAGTCGTTAACATCATCACTCCATTGTACCTTGAGCAACGTAATCGTCTTCCTCCTAAGCTGTTTCGTGTCGGTCTCAACAACACGAAGCGGCTTACGAGGTCTTCTAACCACTGGATCAACCTCTAAACCTTCACAGCTATCAGCAGAAACCACCGTAGTTGGGTCGTGCACATACTTCCGTAGATAAGATACATGAAAAACATTGTGCACACCCGCCATCTTTTCCGGTAACTCTAGTCTATAAGCGAGCTTTCTAATTCGCTCGATAATCGGGAATGGTCCAACAAATCTCGGAGTCAATTTCCCTTTCTTCCCGAATCTAATAACACTCTTCAAAGGAGAAATCTTCACAAAAACCATATCACCTACGTCGAATTCCAAATCCTTTCGACGATTATCGGCATAACTCTTCTGATGATCTTGGGCTGCTTTCATTCGTTGCCGAATGATCTCTATACAATCCGAAGTCTGTCGAATCATCTCTGACCCAAGTATCAGCTTTTCTCCAGTTTCCAACCGACATGTCGGAGAGTTACACGGTCTTCCATATAATGCCTCATATGGTGCCATTCCAATACTCGACTGATAACTGTTATTATATGCAAATTCCACCAAATGAAGATGATCTTCCCATGATCCTCCGAAGTCCAAGACACATGCTCTCAAGAGATCTTCCAAAACTAGGTTGACTCTCTCAGTCTGACCATCTGTTTGAGGGTGATAAGCTGTACTCAAACATAACTTGGTTCCCAAAACTTCCTGGAAGCTCTTCCAAAATCCACTAGTGAACAAAGGGTCTCGATCGCTCACTATACTCTTCGGAATACCATGGAATCGAACTATCCACTTAACATACAACTCAGCCAACTTCGATGCAGTCCTAGTTGATCGAACAGGAATGAACCTTGCACTCTTGGTCAAACGATCTACTATGACCCAAATCCCTTCATTTCCTGCTCTTGTCCTAGGTAGACCATCGATAAAATCCATTGACACTTGCTCCCACTTCCATGTAGGAACCTCCAATGGCTGAAGTAATCCACTAGGCTTCTTCTGCTCAGCTTTCACCAACTGGCAATTCATACACTTGGAAATAAAATTTCCAACATCCTTCTTCATACCTTCCCAGTAGTAAGCTCTCTTCATATCCCGATACATCTTATTTCCACCTGGATGAATTGTCAACTTCGAGTGATGACTTTCCCTCAGAACTTCATCTCTCAATCCATCTACATCGGGAACAACCAATCGTCCTTGCTTCCGAAGCCAACCCTCTCGATCGACCTCGAATCCTTTATCCTTCTCTGGTTCCAATCCAGATTCCAAATCACGGATAATCTTGACAAGCTTATCATCTCTCTTTTGGGTCTCGCCAATCCTTTCCACAAGAGTAGGTCTTATCGATAAGTTTGCCAACATCTCAGGTTCCAATTCACATCTAGGCCTGAAGTCAAATCCAGCCAAATACTCGAGACTCTTCCATTCTAAAAAAATGGCTCCCAAACATGCATGTCCTCGACTTAATGCATCAGCCACTGCGTTACCTTTTCCTGGAGTATAGGCTATACCAAAATCATAAGATGCCAGAAACTCTAGCCACCGTTGCTGTCGAAGATTCAAATCCTTTTGGGAGAACAGATACTTTAACGACTTATGATCTGTAAATAACTCAAATCTAACTCCCAACAGATAATGTCTCCACATTTTCAAAGCAAACACAATCGCCGCTAACTCCAAATCATGAGTTGGATAATTCCTTTCATGCGGCTTCAGTTGTCGACTAGCATACGCAACAACCTTATCCTTCTGCATTAGCACTGCTCCAAGTCCAGTGCCACATGCGTCGGTGTAAACCACCATCTCATCATTCCCACTTGGAATAGTTAAAACAGGAGCACTTGTCAGCCGTTCTTTCAGGATTACGAAAGCTTGCTCACACTTATCATCCCATCTGAACACTTGGTTCTTTTTCGTCAATCCTGTTAACGGTGCAGCTATCTTGGAAAAGTCTTTGATAAACCGACGATAATATCCTGCTAATCCAAGAAAACTTCTCACATCAGACGCATTCTTAGGTCTAACCCAATCCTGGATTGCTGCCACCTTAGCGGGATCAACCGCTATTCCATTTCCCGAGATAACATGGCCTAAGAACCTCACTTCACTCTTCCAGAAGTGACACTTCGAAAACTTAGCCTTCAGCTGATGTTTCCGTAAGATCCCCAAAACAATCCTCAAGTGTGTCTTGTGCTCTTCCTCAGTTCTGGAATAAATCAGAATATCATCCACGAACACAAGCACGAACTTATTCAACTGATCTCTGAACACTCTATTCAGAAGATCCACAAAATATGCTGGTGCGTTAGTCAATCCAAACGGCATTACCAGCCACTCATAAAAACCGGATGGTGTCCTGAAAGCAGTCTTTGGCACACTATCCTTCGCCACTCTCAACTGGTGAAATCCCGTTGCCAAATCCATCTGAGAAAACACCTTAGCCTCGTGAAGCTGATCAAACAAGTCATCTATTCTCGGCAATGGATACTTGTTCTTCCTAGTCAACTTATTCAGCTCACGATAATCCACACACAACCTCAACGATCCATCCGCTTTGGTTGCGAACACAACTGGTGCACCCCATTCTGACACACTTCTCCGAATGAATCCTTTCTGCAAAAGGTCATCAACCTGCACCCTCAACTCTAGCTGCTCCCTAGGCGCCATCCGCCTAAGAGGCATCACAACAGGTCTGGCTCCCTCAACTAGATCGATACGAAACTCGATCTCCCTATGCGGCGGCAACCCTTTGACTTCGTCAAAGACATCCTCGAATCCATTCACAATAGGCACTGATGACAGTCCATCCCGTGGAACAACCAGCGAATACATGAAGCTCATGAAGACGCTTTCCTCATGCTTACATCGTATCACAACCTTTCGCCCTTCCACATTCCCGACTGTCACCTCCAGCCCCTCACAATCAATCCTAGCCGCATACTTCCTAAGCCAGTCCATACCCAAAGTAATTCCGAACCCCGCAAAGTTCAGAACAAAGCAATCACAAACAAACGAGCAATCATGACTCGACACAACTAGACCACGGCATATCATACACAAACATGACGAACCCCCAACTGGATTAGTCACAACCAATGGTCTATCAACAATATCTGGTCTCAAACCTAACCGGTCTACCAAATCATTACAAACAAAAGAATGCGACGCTCCAGTATCAAACAACACTCTAACTGGAACACCACAAATAGAAAGAGTACCTTGAACCACCACACTCTTCCCCTTCTCTTCAGCAGTAGGAGCTTTTGAAGATGACGGCACAGCTCCCAAAGCATAAGCTTGCACAATCTGCCTGTCCTTCCTCGGTTCTGGACAGTCCTTCCTGAAATGCCCTGGTTTATCACAGTTGTGGCATTTCGCCGGCGCCTTTGGATTCCTACAATCCTTGGAGAGATGGCCCTTCTGCTGGCAATTATAACAAGTCACTTCGCCCTTCGGCTTCTTCTGGCCATCCCTACCCCTCTGTTGCTGCTGCTTCCTCTTCTTGTTGCCACTCTGCTGTGGTCTAGATCCTTCCCTGGTTACAGCCACAACAGAACTTTCCTTAGGAAACGGACTCTCATGCCTAAGGGCTTTCTCCACAAGCTTCTCAAATGGATCGTCCAAATGATCCACTAACTGCCTCCCAAGATAAGCATCCAAACCGGTCACAAACTTCTCGTTCTTCTGGTAGGGAGAATCAATATACGATCTGGCATACTTGGACAAGGCTTCGAACTCGGAAATATACTCAAGAACTGGTCTCCCACCTTGCTTGAGCTCTACAAACCTCTTGAACAAAACAGACTTCTGAGCCGTAGAGATGAACTTAGCTTCAAATCTAACTTGGAATTGCTCCCAAGTAATCTCTTCTTCTGGTGTATCGATGGTGATAGAATTCCACCAATCAGCAGCTCTTCCCTGAAGCTGTCTCGATGCAAGCTTTCTCTTGGTTGCATCCTCAATCCCTAAGTCACCAAAGATCCTTCGACAAGCATCAATCCATCTCTGCACTTCAATAGTCGACTCTGTTCCCAAGAAAGCTTTTCCTCCAAGAGAAGTATAATCCTTGCAAAGCTTAGCAAAATCCACCGGTCTTGGAGCTTGGACTTGAACTCCCACATCCACTGATGATCATGAAGCTGGTATCCTTCTCATGATCGAAGTCATCATCGCTTCGAACATAGTTCCATAATCAACAGCTCCTTCAGTAGCACGGCTTTCCCTTGCAGCTGGTCTCCCTCTTCGACTCATCCTTAATATCTGTAATAAGAATGATTAGAACACCTTAAGTAACAACTGCATAAGGAGTTCAAATCCTTCTAAACTACTATATTATATATAGTAATCATCCATCAAAATACAATTACGTCTCTCTTACGTAGTTGTGTCAGCGAGCGTTGGCTAAAATCGATTAACCTCGCTCTGATACCAAATGTGACGACCGCCCATGACTCCCGCACCATAACAAGGAAATAATGCGCTGAAAGGCGTGCCAGGTAGCCATGGACGATAGTCGGGGTAAAAATAAAACAGAAACTCTATCGCATAACTCACAGCGCATGGATAAAATACAATAGAGAAATGATATATATATACAGTGAAGCTTCATAACAGGAAATCATCATATAAGCATCACAGTAGTTTGATACAATCATCCAGGCAAATCCATACATCAAAGCCTCACTACATAGCACTCAGAATATATACAAGCAGCGGAACACCCAGTACAAATAGTAAGAAAACTAATATGCAAAGCCTCCTGCTCGTCTTCGTCATCATCAGCGTAGATCTCCAAGAACAGCACATGTCACCTGCTACCTAGTCTGCCCATCCCAACATGGATGAACAGCCCAAGGTAATAAGAGGAGACATAAAACCTTGAGTCAGACAAAGTCTTAGTGAGCAGTAAATTAACTACCAAACATACCAAAAGAGCAAAAGGGATAAAAGGAATAGGAACCAAACCATCCCACTCCACCTCTTTCTACAGTGATAGCCCCCAGACACACACTAAGGAGAAGCAAGCATAACATAACAGATAATTAAGGTAAAGCATTAATCACTCGAGTCAAGGGCGATGTTTTCCAAATACAAACCCCCAAGGCCTAAACCAAGATCAGATAAGCACCCAGAAAATACCGCTCTTGAGACCGAATGATAATACAACCAAACATCCATGACTCTGGCTATCACTGTTATCATTGCCATGATTTCACCGTTAATTGAATGACCACCTGTCAAGGGCTAATGGTAACCCCGGTTCTAGACATAACTCCGCACGTCGTCGCAGCCCGTGCCTAGGAATTTTCGCAACTACCCAGAGTACTAGCACGTCGTCGCAGCCCGTGCTTGGAACGTCGTCGCAGCCCGTTCCAACGTACTCTTGCTTTGAGCATGCTAGAACCTTCAACAACGATAAGATCTTAGCCTCCTAGTCATCCTCCTCGACGACTATTTCCATACTAGCTCAAGCGCCTCTCAAGCTAACCATTATCACCTACCCGGATCGCATTACCGAGTTATCAACATAACTTTGCACGTCGTCGTAGCCCGTGCTTGGAACGTCATCATAACCCGTCCCAACTCAACATCATGGTTTGCCTCCTCGCATCATGGCAAAGTCCCATCTCAACATCATCCAATCCATACATATGAGCTTCAACATCCGCTTCATATGCTATAAGCACCTTTCACCATTCAAGAGCCTTTCCACTTAGCTTTCGAATCATCTTCAATCATCTTGTTCCAAATCAACTACTAGCTAACTTGGAAACAATCAAATCAATCATACAATCAAACAATCAATCATTTAGACAAGATCTAATGAGCAATATCAACTATAATGGCAATTTCGTAAATAAATGAGCATAAGTCTAACATGCATGAATCATAGGTTTTTAGCATAGATCTATCAAATATAAAACATGGGTTTTGCCTCTAATACTTGATAAATGAACATGCATAAGTAAACATCTTCACAAACAATGAATCTACACTTGGATCTAAGGAAAATGCACAAAATCACTATCTACAACACTCCAACAAACCACCAATCCAATATACTCCTTTGGGTCTGCGTGAGAGATAACTACCACTCACCAAATCACCTAAACACCTCAAAAACTAAACACTTCAGATCTGGACAGCGAAGATCAAGGCTTGATCCGGCGAAATCTCGCTTAAAACGATGAAATCTAGCTTCGTTGGATGAAGATCTTCAACTTTGGCCCTTGAATCTTCGATCTCGATCTTCGATCTTGGATGGATGTTAGAACTAGATTGAAATGAAGAAAAGAAGACGAAGAAATGTTGTAGTCGAGCCCTCAAAATGGCAGCACTTCGTCGCTTCAAAAACCGGTGCCAAAAAGTGAGCCAAACCCCTCTATTTATAGGCTGAAACCACTATGAGTCGTCGCCCCTTAGGTCGTTGCCGACCCACCCCTTGAGTCGTCCCCGACTCATCATCATGCCGACTCAACAAAACACAGGGCCTCACGTCTAACCTATACGCGACTCACCCCAGACACGACTCAACACCCCTAACGACCTAAAATCCTTAACCCATGTACGACCTACCCATAGCCGACTCAACAATCCAACCAATACGGCCTAACGACTTAACCCTTCCTGCCGACTCAACCATTCACTCTTATGGCCGACCTAAGCTCTAACCGACCTATGACCAATGACTTAACACACAGCCGCTAACACTCCCAAGTCCTAAGTCGTATGACGACTCAACTATACACACACGACTCAGCTATAATGCCGACTCACGACTCAACAGAGACTCCGACCCAACAACTCACTCTTATGGCCGACCTAACCCCTAGCCGACCTAAGCCTCTACCGACTCAACAGCCACAACCTATCCCTAAGTTGTTCATACGACTCAGCGACTTACCATGAGTCGTTCAACGACCTAACTAGTATGCGACTCATCGCCCCAGCTACCTAACGACTTAAGACTCATAGCATACACGACTCAAAACACCTTACGACCTATGACTTCGACCATACGTCTCAACTTACTACCCCGCTATCTCCTAGGTCGGTCAATACTATGAGCCATCCAGGCTCCTTGAGTCGGTCCCCTATGAGTCGGTCACCTATGAGTCGGTCACGACTCAAGACTCCCTAACTCGCTACTACCTATAGGTCAGTCAATCTACTAACTTGGTCAACACATTTAAGTCGTAACTCGTGCACGACCTATCACTTGACACCACCAAGTTGCTAACCCTTAACTCGGCTAAGCCTATGGGTCGGTCACGAATCAATACTCACACGAGCTAACTTCCACACGACTTAGGCTAGAGACAACATAAACAACACTAACGACCTGTAAATTCTACGATTTATCGACACGTAAAATACGGGTCGTTACACTTTCTGTTGATAACAGGTTCATATTATAAAATCCGTTTATAATTGATTTCAATTTGAAATTCCATTTAGAAATCTATTTCTTAATAAATCCTAATTATAATTCAAATCCATTCAAAAACTTGATTTCAACTTCTATTTTATAAATTTCAGAAATATCACAAAAATCTATAGTCTTAAGTTCCTTATATAAATTAATTTCGAGAAAACTTTTATTCAAAATCACATTACAAAATAGCTAAGTAAATTCTTGAATCGAATCCTTTTATTTAATTCAAATCTTTCCCTTGTTGAATATTCCAACTCAATATAAAATATTTTTATTTCCACAAATCGCCTTTTTAATTCATTTTTAAATCAAAATATTATTTTTGGTATTTATAATACCAAAATTAAGTTCAGTGCTACTACAGCAAACAAACAATAAAATCACACAACAATCCATAACAGATTTTTTAATTTCGCCATATATCACTATATAAGAAACAAACGATATATTTTTGAGGAATCCAGTTGGATCCCTCCAACCTGCTTCCCTGCATCCACAGATGTTACATAACATAAAGTACCAATCCCGCTTCGAGGCGGGATATCACGTTAGTATAGGGTCATCTGCTATTATGCCTAGTGCCTCATCTGCTCCAATGGGCGAGAATATAACCAACTACTAATATATGTACTAATATATATATATATATATATAATAGAACATCCAAACTGATAATAATTTATAAATTCAACTAGAATCCAATAATTAATTTTACTTATTTTAAATTAAACCAGTTAACCAAATTGAGTGAAATTTACTCACATTGATTTTTAATTTGTTGACTGCTCCAATATAATTCTATGGCGTAGATTCCGCAGCTACGAACCAAACTCGACTAGTTTCATGATTTTTAGATCTTGCATGCAAATTTTATTAGCTATCTCAATTTAAATACTTAATTAAGTAAACAAATTATATAAATTTTTGTTACGGTATTATATCTCCACCACTCTACTTTGACTACTGCCCGCCCCTTACCAGTGTCGTGCCTCCATCCTTCGTCTGCCAAATCTCCATACTCTCAAGGGTGCGACCCTTCCCCCTTTTTTTAAAAATGCATGCTACCTTTACTATTGCCACTGACCACCAAGACAACAACCCACCCTCTACTGCTTCGCCTGCAACACCCCGTGCGACCACAGCTCGGCCTCTAGCGAGCGAACTCCCTTGCAGTCGCGACCCAAGCCCTAACCCTTACAGTTGCTCAAGCCAACGTCGACCTTGTGTGCATACCTCACCTCCAAGCGCTCGAGCATTGTCGACCATGCTCCATTCGAGACCGAGAGGCTCGATCGTGATTTCGTTGAATTGTTCGTTTTCATTTTCATTCTTTTGAAAATGGAGGAAGAGGCACGATTTTAATAAGGAAGGAGATAGGCGACTGTAACGACCCAGAATTTTTAACAATTTGATTTGAAAATATTTAATTAATTTTAAATATTTGAATGATGGTTTGGATTGAATTTTCAATATAACTTTGAATTTGGCGATTAAATTATAGAATTTAATCTATTGAAGGTTGAATAAAAATTTGAATCTTCAATTCTAAGCCGATTAAAAATATTTCAAAGGCTTGTAAAATTCATATTGATGATACTGAAGGTAATAGAAGCTTCAGAATTGAATTTGAAACTGCTTTGTTCAGTTTTGAAATTATATCATTTGAATCGATATTTAGAAAATAGCTGTCCGAGGCACAGTCTCGGAATTTGACGAAACCAGTTCCATTGGGTCCGTAATATTGAATTATTCTCGGATTTCAAATTTCGTATTTTTCGGAGTTGATATGTGAGCACACGGTGTGCAAACGCATTGAATTTTCATCGAGATTCAATTTAAATTTAAAATTTAAATTGGTCAACAACACACCACGTTCATCTTTAATAACACGCCCCTTTGTTTCAGCCGAGTATCACGCAAGAAATCACTGAAGAAATCGTGCAAGCCTTCCTCCTTCACGTTTTAAATATCCCTCTCCCTCTCCAGTTTTTCAAAATCAAAGAAAACGAATTTTTTTTTATAATGGCCGCAGCCTTCATGTTTAAGAGCAATCTTCCTCTCTTTCAAATTCATTCACGAAACCCCTTCCTCTTCAATTTATAATCAATGTCGTCCCTTCCTCAGAAAAAAACAAAAACAAAGGAGACGCGGCTCGTTATCACGGAAGGCGAGGGCGAGTTCGATCTCGACTTAGGGTGTGGCGACAGCGGCGAATTAGATGCTAGAACTCGAGAGGCTCGAATGGGTTGGCGGCGACGTCGTTTGATTTTAGGGCATCGGCTGGCAATTGAAATCGAGCTCGAGTTCGATTTATGGGGGACGGCGCGATCAGCATCGCGAAGGTGGCACGCTAGCTCATTGGAACGTGAGACAATGGAGACGCATACGCAAGGACTCGCGTGGGTTGTGGGGTTATGATGGCAACGAAGCTAGGGCTTCGTTCGAGAGTTCGAGCTCAACTGTAAGTAAAAAAAAAAACAATTTAAAATTTTGAATTATTTAGAAATCTGTATAAATGTATATACACAAGTAAATAATTTATACAATAAACAGAAAAAAAAAAAGAAGAAATGAAAAAAAAGTATACAGTGAGATATGTGATTGAAATTTTCAAATTGATAACATACATACATACATACATACATACATACATACATACATATATATATATAGTAATCTCAAAAGGATTCATAAATTGATTTGATTTTTGAGAAGGAAATTAAATTGTTGTTGAAATAAAAGTATTAGTTAATTTAATTTTTATGGTAAGTAATTATTAAATTAGTTCATATTAATTTTTAAAGGGGAAAGTAGTTAGAATGTAAATTTTTTTATAAGAAAAAGAAATTTAATAATTAGTAGGATAAATTTAATTATAGGGTAAGTTAATTAAATCTATTAAAGGAAGATTAGTTTTGAATTTAATTTCTTGTTAAATCAAATTGTTAAAAGGAATTTGTTAATCAAAATAAAATCACGGGTTAATTAAATTATCAAGTGAAATTTAATAGTTCGATTTTATCCGAATATTAATGAATTGTATAAAATTGTGTACACAAGGTCTAAAATGATGAAATCAAGCCGGAAATGGAAAATGGTCTGCAAACGGAAATAAAGGTGAGAACTTCTCACTCAAAATTTTAAAGTTGGATTTGCAGTTATTTATTGATTGTTGTTTGGTTGTGATATTAGATATAGTAGGATATATCTATATATATAGCAATATATATATATTGGCATATGTATATATTGCAGTTGATTGATTTCCCGCATTGTATAGCGGATGAGACCCTATTGCGCCGCCTATTAAGCGGATAATATTTTATAAATCCCATATACCACGATATTCCACCTCGAAGTGGAATGGGTATTGTGCTAATGTCTGTGGATGCAGGGAACAGGTTGGAGGGATCCAACTGGATTCCTCACAAATATTTATTTAATTCAGATATTGTGATATTTGATTGTTTATCATATCGATATATGATGTTTGAAAGTCGTGATTGACTATTTGATGTGTTGCATCATCGGATCCAATTTTGAAGTTTAAAAATAACGATTTTGATTTTAAGGGATTTCTAAAGTGATCTTTGAAAGTATACGTTTATAAAATATTTTTGGAATTAATTCATCTTAAATAAATAAACGTTATAATTTTAATATTATAAAAATTATGATTTTTGAGAAATACAGTTAAAAGTTGATTTTTGAAATTATGGGATTAATGATTTTATAAAATAGTTTAAACTGGGATTTCTGAATTTATTGTAAAAAGTTTAAAAATAGGATTTATGAAATTTGATTATTTTATAAATCAAAATGATGAATTATAAAGGAGTTTAAAGACGTTTTAAAAGAATAATATAAAATGATCCGTATAAAAGATTTATAAATTAATATTTATAAATTTAAAATATTGGAATTGTAAAACGAGCTTTTATAAGTATTAGAATGAATTGTGAATGAATTTCATAAATGAATGAAATCTATAGGATTATAAACGCTGAAGTTATAAATGGAATTTTATAAACAGTAGGTTTATAAAATTTGTAAAGTTATTTAAAAGAATAGATATTGGATAAATAAATAAATCTTATAAGTTATAAGATTTAAATTTTGGGAAGTTTAAAAGAACGTTTTTGCAAGCAAATAAATTATAAGTATTTAACTTATAATATGGACTTTCTGTATATAATTGAGTTATAAATCGAATAGGTTAATAAAGGAAATTTATAAAGGGAAGTTGTTATAAGATAAATGGAAATGGAATTTATGAACATTGTTTTATAAATCCGCAACGACTTATCTTGATAAGTAAATTGTTGTAATTTGTTAATGGAGTTATATTCACGTTTTAGACAGTGAATAATCCTGTAAAACAAAATGTATAGAAATGATAAAATTGGTTAACAAGTATATTCACGTTTTTGAATAGTGAATAATGTGTTAAAGAAATGGTTTTGAATGAGATGTTTTAAATAGAATTAAAATGATCTAAAGATGTTTTAAAATGTATTAACTATCGAAACCATAGATTTCAACATTCATTGTTGAAATAGACGTTTTCGAGAAATAGAAGGATATAGTAGATTATAACACTGTTGTTATAATAGATGATTTCCGAAAGGAAATGTTTTGTATAGTATTGGGATTTATATATCTATTTTAATTTCGAATCCCTATACTAGTGATTTTGGGTTGTCGTAACGATGTTTTACGCAACATTCGTTTTGGCCCAAATAAATATGTCTAAGAGAATGATTTCCTTAAAGAATGAACTATATACTTAATGTCGATTTAAGTATATTGAATATTTTCCAAGTATAAAAAATAAAAAGACTTGTGTATTACTTATAAATAAATAAGTATGGAAATGTTTTCCAATATTAAATGAATATTTTGAATTTATCTTTTTGAAGATAAATTGAAAATGAATATTAAAAATTCGAATGGAAATCGTATATTCATAAATATTTTGGAATGTAAATTCACTATGGAATTTATAAATGAAAGGGGGAGATTGTTTAAAAATAAATGTTGATTTATTTTTGAAGTATTGAAAATATATATCTTGTAAAAATATTTTTGAAAAGTAAATAATTTAGAAAATTATTTGGAATCCGGGGATGTTGTGCATATCCATTAATAGTTCAATAAATGACTATCAATATTTACCTTTAAATAGGTATTTGTTGTGTTTTGCTTGAATTTGAATGCCACACTTATTTTTTTTAAAATAAGCGCTCACTATTTGGGTTAACGGGAAAGGACCTTGGGGTCATATAACCCATTCCGAATATGGGATACGTCGTTATGAATTGCATTTGAAGACCGGTGTTGAAGACCGGATATTTTCGAAAACGAAAGGGTTTCTTGTTGATTGTCTCTGCACTGGCTGATCCCCGGTATAGAGATCTCCATATGTGATGGGAAATCCGGACGTGAGTAGAGATTACCCGGATTGCAAGGACTTCTTTGTAAGTGCCTTCGGTTCTGTTCGAGCCCGGAACAGACTTGTATAGATTGTATGTCTGACATTACAATTGAGATATAAAGCTGATTTCTTTCAAATATATTTCTGTTGGTGGCGGAGAATTTATTCTCTTAGCTTAACACCCTTCTCTGAGACGTACGAGCTCAGAGGTTATATAGTTGAAGGTTATCAGCAATATATTCCCAATTTGGTAATGTGACAAGTTGAGTGTTGCTCTGAAATGATCATTGTGTTGATCATTTGTGATAGGATCATTTGTTTGATCATTTATCTTTGTGATCATTTCTATGATCATTTGTTGACCCAAAGCACAGCTTTTGTATAAAGCGTGGCTTTGTGGACGAGACTTCGTCGAGCCTCACACCCCGGAATGGTCAAAACAGGAAAGATACAGCAAGGTTATGAGGGGTAGCTCCCTTTAGGGTATGTGCATTTCCTTTTGGAAAAGGGTGGTATCATGGTATGGAGCCCAGGTACTTACTCATGTTGAACACTTTATTTAGTATGGTGTGATGTTGATTAGAGAGGTCTCGGTTAAAGGTCCGAAAGGACCGGGGAATGGCGTACTCGTGTCAGTAGTTACCCAGTTAGGGGTAACCCGGCCTTGTGTTGGCAGAGATCCGGTTTGGTTCTCTAGGACGTCCTTCCAGAGGCGTTCTCATGTGGCAATGGGAAGTTCCTTGGCCTGACCATTTGTTGGAAATCCAAAGAAACAATACGAGACTTGTACGGTTTTAGTTGTATAACCTGCCATGGAATGTGGCCGTAACCTGCTATTGAACATGGTAGCTATAGTAGGCATACGATAATGGTCGTATGTTGGCTAAGATTTATATTCTACTTTCGAAATTTTTTTATACACTATGCACTAGTAATAATATCAAATGTTTCTTTTAATACGTATCAAGCATCTTTGACTATCATAAGGAGAAATCTCCTCCGATTCTGCGTTTGCATTGTGTGTGTGCGCGGGAGGCCTTATGGTAGTCTCATTTTTTAAAAGCATTTCGAATTGACTTTAAAAATATTCCTCTATTTTTATTTTAAAGATAAATAAACCGTTTTGAGTTCTCACACCAGTCACATGACTGACTCGGAGTTTATTGTTTTCCTTCCTAAACCCTGGGTGCCCACCAATTTCCACACGGGCAGTCAAGAGTTAGGTTTATCAGGATATTCTGGAGTTCAGGAGTTGCTGGAGGAAATATGGATGGCATGGAGTATTACTAGCATATAGTATTTCTTTTTCCGCTGTTTGTTGTTGTTTGATGTTGTACACTCTGATGATGTAATGTAATGTAATAACTGATATAGGTCTTTGTTTAAAGATTATTCATTTATCTATTATATGTTGTTCCGCTGCGAATTGGGAGATTCTGATGTTGTTCTTTTGTTTTTTTCTTTCTTTCTTCTTCTACTTCTTCTTCTTAAACCCTAACATTTCGGTTTTCGGCAACGAAAAATCTCGATCGTTACATTTGGTATCAGAGCATATGGTTAAGCGACAACCATGGCTCTGTTGGGTGTTACTAGAGATAGAGTCAGTAGTACTCTAGAATGAGTTTGAGTGTAATAATAGATATGAGCGCGTATTTGTTGGTGAATATAAAATTGTTTTTGAATCGGGTAAATAAGATAATTTTGCCCAAAACTATTTTTTTTGTATAGAAAAGAAATGATTTTCTATGAATTATTATAGTATATGGTTGCATGGTTGTTAATAATATTAAATTATTATTATTGTTATATGGAATTAAATAAGAAATAAAATGTATAACCAAATATTAGAGATAAATTCATTTGACAAATGAAATTTATAAATATGAATATATATATATATATATATATATATATATATATAAGGAAATGAATTCATTTACAATTGGTATTTGTAAAATAAATTGTAAATAAATAAATTGGAAATGAATGATGAAATGAGATTTGATTTGATCAAATTGAATAAAAATCAAAACTTGGAGAAAATAAAATAAAATGGATTGAATTCAAGTAAACTAACTTGATAAATTATTAATTCATGGACTAAAAATATTGGAATTTGAATTGGTTAAATTAAAGTTTAGTTGTGAGCTAAATTTGAAGATAAATTTGAATTTGTATATAAATTCCAGTAAGTAAAAGAAATAAATTGAAATTCCCTTTGTTAGTAATTAAGTAAATTCAAGATGAATTGAATATGGAAATTGAAATTTAAAATGAATAAGTGAATGTACTAATTGAATTAAATTAGTGAATGGAATAGATTTGAAAATGGTTTGAATGAAATTTGTTTGGTTAATAAAATAAACCAAATGAAAGTATGAAATGCAAATTGAACTGGAGTGGAATTGGAATTGATATCAATTTAAATTAGTTATAAACTAGAATGGATATTCTATTAAGTGAATATCATTAAATTTGCATAGAAATAATTGTCGTTTGACACAACAAAGATTGTATAAAATTATATGAGTTAATGAAAGCAAATAAAATTAATTTTTGAATCAATTAAAATAGTATGAATTCGTTTTGCTTAGAAATGAATAGAATGAAGAAAATGAGTTGTAAACGACTTGATTTAATGGAAATGTCATGTGAATTGGTCGTAAGCGACTAAAGATGAATTAAAAACCATATGTATTGCTAATGGAATTTATCTTCGATGTATTGCTAATGAAATCTATATATTTGTTATTGAAAATGAATGTAATTTTAATAGATTTCTTATACTTGTCACTCACGTGGTTAAACTAAGTAAGTACAGGTGCAGCGAAGTCGTCGGGCTGGATTTGATTGTGCTAATAAGCTAATAATTAGCTACTTTGCCTAAAAATGCTAATAAGGTACACCTACGCAATAAAAATAGGAAATATGAACTGTTTTTCTGTTTTCCGACCGTGTGGGTCGATGTATACATATTTATACATATTGTAAAATTGCATAAGCTCCTCTGTACAAAGGAGACTCTGCCAAAATTTTCCGTGAATTTTGAGAGTTAGAATTTTTTTTGAAAATTGTTGGAAAATTTTAGTTAACGACAGATCAATTTAGAAATTTGCAAATTGAAATGAATTAGTGAATAAAACTAATTTAAAGTAGTAATATGAATTAGTAAACGAAAGTTAATCGTTAGAATTCAATATTTAGAATTGAGAATTGAATTCGAATAAAATTTAAATTATGAATTGAATTCAAATAGAATTGAAATTGTGAATTGAATTCAAATGAAATTGAAATGTAAAATTGAATGAAAATAAATATGTAACTTCGTAGTGAAGTAAAGATGTATAAGAAGCATATTTGAAAATTTTGTAATGGAATTGGCAAAATGGTTTGAATGTTGGAATTGGATATTATGGATAGCAGGATATACAGGTGTATTAAAAGAAATGGAATTGAGATTTTGATTTCGAAGATAAATTGAATTGCTCAACAAAAAGGTACGTATTTCAATTTCAGTATGAAATTTGGTGATTTTCTTCTCCAGCCACTTGGCTTTCTCTTTTCTTTTTGATTCTGAGGGGCCGTGGTGCCATTTTGTAGTCGTACTGAGCTAGCCGCGCAAAGGAGACGCTGGCGAAATTTTTCGAAAATTTAGGGTGTTAGAAAATTTTTGAGAAATTTTGAAAGTTTAAAATTTGAATTTGAATTTAAATTTGAATTGTTAGGAGGACAATGTTGGTTGAAACTTATAAGTGAAGTTGGAAAGCTAGTTGAAATGATAATGAATCTCTAATAAAAAGATTTGTTTTAGAAAGTTGATAAAACTATTTGGATTGTGAAAAAATGATAGACGGGATAAGGGCATTCTTCTTAACTTGTAATTTCGGGACGAAATTCTTTTAAGGGGTGAAGATTGTAAAGACCCAGAATTTTTAACAATTTAATTTGAAAATATTTAATTAATTTTAAATATTTGAATGATGGTTTGGATTGAATTTTAAATATAACTTTGAATTTGGCGATTAAATTATAGAATTTAATCTATTGAAGGTTCAATAAAAATTTGAATCTTCAATTCAAAGCCGATTAAAAATATTTCAAAGGCTTGTAAAATTCATATTGATGATACTAAAGGTAATAGAAGCTTCAGAATTGAATTTGAAACTGCTTTGTTCAGTTTTGAAATTATATCGTTTGAATCGATATTTAAAAAATAGCCGTCCGAGGCACAGTCTCGGAATTTGACGAAACCAGTTCCATTGGGTCCGTAATATTGAATTATTCTCGGATTTCAAATTTCGTATTTTTCGGAGTTGATATGTGAGCACACGGTGTGTAAACGCATTGAATTTTTATCGAGATTCAGTTTAAATTTAAAATTTAAATTGGTCAACAACACACCACGTTCTTCTTTAATAACACGCCCCTTTGTTTCAGCCGAGTATCACGTAAGAAATCACTGAAGAAATCGTGCAAGCCTTCCTCCTTCACGTTTTAAATATCCCTCTCCCTCTCCAGTTTTTCAAAATCAAAGAAAACGAATTTTTTTTATAATGGCCGCAGCCTTCATGTTTAAGAGCAATCTTCCTATCTCTCAAGTTCATTCACGAAACCCCTTCCTCTTCAATTTATAATCAATGCCGTCCTTTCATCAGAAAAAAAACAAAGGAGAAGCGGCTCATTATCACGGAAGGCGAGGGCGAGTTCGATCTCGACTTAGGGTGTGGCGACAGCGGTGAATTGGATGCTAGAACTCGAGAGGCTCGAATGGGTTGGCGGCGACGTCGTTTTATTTTGGGGCATCGGCTGGCAATTGAAATCGAGCTCGAGTTCGATTTGTGGGGGACGGCGCCATCAGCATCACGATGGTAGCACGCTAGCTCATTGGAACGTGAGACAATGGAGACGCATTCGCAAGGACTCGCGTGGGTTGTGGGGTCGCGATGGCAACGAAGCTAGGGCTTCGTTCGAGAGTTCGAGCTCAACTGTAAGTAAAAAAAAACAATTTAAAATTTTGAATTATTTAGAAATCTGTATAAATGTATATACACAAGTAAATAATTTATACAATAAACAGAGAAGAAAAAAGAAATGAAAAAAAAAGTATACAGTGAGATATGTGATTGAAATTTTCAAATTGATAACATACATACATACATATACATATATATATATATATAGTAATCTCAAAAGGATTTATAAATTGATTTGATTTTTGAGAAGGAAATTAAATTGTTATTGAAATAAAAGTATTAGTCAATTTAATTTTTATGGTAAGTAATTATTCAATTAGTTCAAATTAATTTTTAAAGGGGAAATTAGTTAAAATATAAAAAAATTTGTAAGAAAAAGAAATTTAACAATTAGTTGGATAAATTTAATTATAGGGTAAGTTAATTTAATCTATTAAAGGAAGATTAGTTTTGAATTTAATTTCTTGTTAAATCAAATTGTTAAAAGGAATTTGTTAGTCAAAATAAAATCACGGGTTAATTAAATTATCAAGTGAAATTTAATAGTTCGATTTTATCCGAATATTAATGAATTGTATAAAATAGTGTATACAAGGTCTAAAATGATGAAATCAAGCTGGGAAATGGAAAATGGACTGCAAACGGAAATAAAGGTGAGAACTTCTCACTCAAAATTTTAAAGTTGGATTTGCAGTTATTTATTGATTGTTGTTTGGTTGTGATATTAGATATAGTAGGATATATCTATATATATAGCAATATATATATATAGTGGCATATGTATATATTGCAGTTGGTTGATTTCCCGCATTGTATAGCGGATGAGACCCTATTGCGCCGCTTATTAAGCGGATAATATTTTATAAATCCCATATACCGCGATATTCCACCTCGAAGTGGAATGGGTATTGTGCTAATGTCTGTGGATGTAGGGAACAGGTTGGAGGGATCCAACTGGATTCCTCACAAATATTTATTTAATTCAGATATTGTGATATTTGATTGTTTATCATATCGATATATGATGTTTGAAAGTCGTGATTGACTATCTGATGTGTTGCATCATCGGATCCAATTTTGAAGTTTAAAAATAAAGATTTTGATTTTAAGGGATTTCTAAAGTGATCTTTGAAAGTATACGTTTATAAAATATTTTTGGAATTAATTAATCTTAAATAAATAAACGTTATAATTTTAATATTATAAAATTTATGATTTTTGAGAAATACAGTTAAAAGTTGATTTTTGAAAATATGGGATTAATGATTTTATAAAATAGTTTAAACTGGGATTTCTAAATTTATTATAAAAAGTTTAAAAATAGGATTTATGAAATTTGATTATTTTATAAATCAAAATGATGAATTATAAAGGAGTTTAAAGACGTTTTGAAAGAATAATATAAAATGATCCGTATAAAAGATTTATAAATTGATATTTATAAATTTAAAATATGGGAATTGTAAAACGAGCTTTTATAAGTATTAGAATGAATTGTGAATGAATTTCATAAATGAATGAAATCTATAGGATTATAAACGGTGAAGTTATAAATGGAATTTTATAAACAGTAGGTTTATAAAATTTGTAAAGTTATTTAAAAGAAAAGATTTTGGATAAATAAATAAATCTTATAAGTTATAAGATTTAAATTTTGGGAAGTTTAAAAGAACGTTTTTGCAAGCAAATAAATTTTAAGTATTTAACTTATAATATGGACTTTCAGTATATAATTGAGTTATAAATCGAATAGGTTAATAAAGGAAATTATAAAGGGAAGTTGTTATAAAATAAATAGAAATGGAATTTATGAACATTGTTTTATAAATCCGCAACGACTTATCTTGATAAGTAAATTGTTGTAATTTGTTAATGGAGTTATATTCACGTTTTAGACAGTGAATAATCCTGTAAAACAAAATGTATAGAAATGATAAAATTGGTCAACAAGTATATTCACGTTTTTGAATAGTGAATAATATGTTAAAGAAATGGTTTTGAATGAGATGTTTTAAATAGAATTAAAACGATCTAAAGATGTTTTAAAATGTATTAACTATCTAAACCATAGATTTCAACATTCATTGTTGAAATAAACGTTTTCGAGAAATAGAAGGAAATAGTAGATTATAACACTGTTGTTAAAATAGATGATTTCCGAAAGGAAATGTTTTGTATAGTATTGGGACTTATATATCTATTTTAATTTCGAATCCCTATACTAGTGATTTTGGGTTGTCGTAACGATGTTTTACGCAACATTCGTTTTGGCCCAAATAAATATGTCTAAGAGAATGATTTCCTTAAAGAATGAACTATATACTTAATGTCGATTTAAGTATATTGAATATTTTCCAAGTATAGAAAATAAAAAGACTTGTGTATTACTTATAAATAAATAAGTATGGAAATGTTTTTGTGACGACCGCCCATGACTCCCACACGGAAACAAGGGAATGGTGCGCTGAAAGTGTGCCAGGCAGCCTTGAGTGACCGTCAGGGGTAAAATAAACATCGCAAACTCTATCGTAAAACTCACAGCGCATGGATAAAATACAATAGAGAAATATAATATAGTGAAGCTCCCAAAGAACAGAATATCATCATCTAATCATAATAGCTTTATACATAGTCTGAATCATGAATACAAGAAGCCTCACTACATAGCACTCAGAGTAATCAACAAACAGCGGAATATCCAGTACATAGAATATGAAAATAATATGCAAAGCCTCCTGCTCGTCTTCTTCATCATCAGCGTGAGCCACTAAGATCAGCACCTGTCACCTGTTACCTAGTCTGCCTATCCCAAACATGGATGAACAGCCCAAGGTAATAAGAGGAGACATAAAACCTTGAGTCAGACAGAGTCTTAGTGAGCAGTAAATCAACTATCAAACATACCAAAGGAACATAAAGGATAAAAGGAATAGGAACCCAAATCATCCCACTCCACCTCTTTCTACAGTGATAGCCCCCAGACACACACTAAGGAGAAGCAAGCATAGCAAAGCAGATAATTAAAGTAAAGCAATAATCACTCGAGTCAAGATCGATGTTTTCCAAATACAAACCCCCAAGGCCTAAACCAAGATCAGATAAGCACCCAGAAAACACCGCTCTTGAGACCGAATGATGATACAACCAAACATCCATGACTCTGGCTATCACTGTTATCATTGCCTTGATTTTATCGTTAATTGAATGACCAACTCATCTTTCAAACATCCGTCAAGGGCTAATGGCAACCCCGGTTCTAGACATAACTCTGCACGTCCTCGTGACCCGTGCCTAGGTATAACGAATCTACCCAAAGTACTAGCACGTCATCATGACCCGCGCCTGGGTATAACAGATCTACCCAACGTACTCTTGCTTTGAGCTTGCTAGAACCTTCAATAAGGATAAGATCTCAGCCTTCTAGTCATCCTCCTCGACGACTATTCCCATTATAGCTCAAGCACCTCTCGAGCCACCATTATCCACCAACTCGAACCGCATTATCGAGTAATCAACATGCTTGGGATGATCCCGTCTGGATTAAACCAAGGCTTCCGCATCATGCTTTGCTCCAACGCATCTTAGCAAAGTCCATCTCATCATCATACTTCGCCTCAACATATCATGGCAAAGTCCATTTCGTCATCATACTTTGCTTTCTCTAACTATAGCAAAGTCCTTGAACCCATCCATATGAGCTTCATCATCCGCTTTATATGCCACAACAGCTTTCACCATTCAAGAGCCTTTCCACTTAGCTTTTGAATCATCTTCAACCATCTTGTCCCAAATCAACTACAAGCTAACTTGAGACAATCAAATCAATCATACATCCAAACAATCAAGCATCCAAACAAGATCTAATCAAGCAATATCAACTATAATGGCAATTTCGTAAATAAATGAGCATAAGTCTAACATATGTGAAATCATAGATTTTAGCATAGATCTATCAAATATAAAACATGGGTTTTGTCTCTATAACTTGTTAATTGAACTTGCATAGATAAACATCTTCAAAAGTAATGAATCTAGTCTTGGAACTAAGAAAAATGCATGAAATCTCTAACTTTAACACTCAAACAAGCCACCAATCCAATATACTCCTTTGGGTCCGCGTGAGAGATAACTACCACTCACCGAATCACCCAAACACTTCAAAAGAAACCCACTACAGATCTGGACAGCAAATAACCAAGCTTGATCCGGCAAAATCTCGCTTCAATCGATGAAACCTCACTCGAATGGATGAAAATCTTCAACTTTGGCCCTTGAATCTTCGATCTTGGATGGATGTTAGAACTAGATTGGAATGGAGAAAAGGAGATGAAGAAATGTTGTAGTCGAGCTCTCAAAATGGCAGCACTTCGTCGCTTCAAAAACCGGTGCCAAAAAGTGAAGAAATGGTCGCGTATTTATAGGCTGAAATCACCCTTAACTCGGTCAGGCCTAACTCGCTCGGAGTTAACTCGCTCGGTCTTAGGTCGTTGCCGACCTAAGAATCTCCCCGACCTAACTTATCACAGGGCCACCTAGCTAATCATACCGACTCATCTACCTATGACTTAACCCCAAGGCCGACCCAACGACCCAACTAACCAACGACCTACGACTCATCGAAAGCCGCGACCTAACCAAACCCAGGGTCACACGACCTAACGGGTTAATGGTTTAAGCTCCTACGCGACCTAATGCCTTCACGAGTTACGACCTACGACTCACCACTAAGTCGTTCATACGACTCAGCACTCAACAGCTTAACACCATCACGAGTTAACAACCTTACGACCTAACTAGCATACGAGTCACGACCTATCTTAGGTTGTTTAACGACCTAACGACTTAAGTTCAACCAAACATCCTAACGGGTTACGACTCATCGATCCCGCCGACCTATCTTCCCTAGCGACCTAACTATCATTGCTAACTCGTTAACGAGTTACGAGTTTGGACTCGAGCTTCTAAGTCGCTCAACCTAACTACTAAACGACTTAACTTGCCCAGCGACCTAACACTCCCTTAAGTCGCTCAACGACCTAACTTTTCTTAGGTCGTTGACATACTTAACTCGCCAACAACTGACTCGCTAACACGTAGGTCGCTGACTCGTTAACTTGTTACTTCCACTAACCCGCTAGCTCATCCCAGCCCTTAAGTCGCTATCCCCTCTAACCTGATAACTCGTAGGTCGCTGACTCTTCCAACTCGCTTGTCTTATAGGTCGCCTACGACCTTATACTTAACATTTTAACCCGGCTACACTACCTAACTCGCTAACGACTCATCAGATAACATGTTAACTCATAAGTCCTTAAGCCTTAACTCGTTAACCCGTAACATGCTAACATTACTAACCCGTTAACTCGATCTAATCCAAACACGAGTTAACTTCCATACGACTTAGACTAGGGATAACATAACACTAACGACCTGTTAATCCTACGATATATCGACACGTAAAATACGGGTCGTTACATTCTCTCCCCCTTAGGAATTTCGCCCCCGAAATTCCAAGCAAACAACAGCAACCAAAACTATTCCGCATGCCCACCATCCATAGCAATCAACAAACCATGCTTCCAAATACTAGCCTAGCATGCAGAATTCTAAGATTAGAACAAGTTACAAATTCATGAGATGTCACGACACCTTAGGGTCATACCTCGAAGAGTTCAGGATGAGCTGCCTTCATCCTCTCTTCCTCCTCCCACGTACAGTCGTTAACATCATCACTCCATTGTATCTTGAGCAACGTAATCGTCTTCCTCCTAAGCTGTTTCGTGTCGGTTTCAACAACACGAAGCGGCTTACGAGGTCTCGTAACCACTGGATCAACCTCCAAGTCTTCGCAGCTATCAGCAGAAACCACCGTATTCAAGTCATGCACATACTTCCGTAGATAAGATATATGAAAGACATTGTGCGCACCCGCCATCTTCTCCGGTAACTCCAATCTATAAGCGAGCTTTCCAATTCGCTCGATAATCGGGAATGGTCCAACAAATCTCGGAGTTAACTTTCCTTTCTTCCCGAATCGAATAACATTCTTCAGAGGAGAAATCTTCACAAAAACCATATCACCTACGTCGAACTCCAAATCCTTTCGACGTTTATCTGCATAACTTTTCTGACGATCCTGGGCTGCCTTCATTCGTTGCCGAATGATTTCTATACAATCCGTAATCTGACGAATCATTTCTGGCCCAAGTATCAACTTTTCTCCTGTTTCCAACCAACATGTCGGAGAGTTACACGGCCTTCCATACATTGCCTCATATGGTGCCATACCAATACTCGACTGATAACTGTTATTGTACGCAAACTCCACCAAATGAAGATGATCTTCCCACGATCCTCCGAAATCCAAAACACATGCTCTGAGGAGATCTTCCAAAACTCGGTTGACTCTCTCAGTCTGACCATCTGTTTGAGGATGATAAGCTGTACTCAAACACAACTCGGTTCCCAAAACTTCCTGGAAGCTCTTCCAAAATCCACTAGTGAACAATGGGTCTCGATCGCTCACTATACTCTTCGGAATATCATGGAATCGAACTATCCACTTTACATACAACTCAGCCAACTTCGATGCCGTCCTAGTTGATCGAACATGAATGAATCTTGCACTTTTGGTCAAACGATCTACAATCAACCAAATCCCTTCATTTCCCGCTCTCGTCCTAGGTAGACCATCGATAAAATCCATCGCACTTGCTCCCACTTCCATGTAGGAACCTCTAATGGCTGAAGTAATCCACTGGGCTTCTTCTACTCAGCTTTCACCAACTGGCAGTTCATACACTTAGAAATAAAATTTCCAACATCCTTCTTCATGCCTTCCCAATAATAGGTTCTCTTCATATCCCGATACATCTTATTTCCACCTGGATGATTTGTCAACATCGAGTGATGACTTTCCCTTAGAAGTTCATCTCTCAATTCATCGATATCGGGAACAACCAGTCGTCCTTGCTTCCGAAGCCAACCTTCTCGATCAACTTCGAATCCTTTATCCTTTTCCGGGTCCAACCCAGATTCCAAATCACGGATAATATTGACAAGCTTATCGTCTCGCTTTTGCCCCTCGCCAATTCTTTCCACTAGAGTAGGCCTTATTGATAAGTTTGCCAACATTTCAGGTTCCAATTCACATCTAGGCCTGAAATCAAACCCAGCCAAATACTCGAGACTCTTCCATTCCGAAAACATGACTCCCAATCCCGCATGTCTTCGACTCAACGCATCAGCTACTGCGTTACCTTTTCCCGGAGTATAGGCTATACCAAAATCATACGATGCTAAGAAGTATAGCCACCGTTGCTGCCGAAGATTCAAATCCTTTTGGGAGAACAGATACTTCAACGACTTATGATCTGTAAACAACACAAATCGAACTCCCAATAGATAATGTCTCCACATCTTCAAAGCAAATACAATCGCCGCTAACTCCAAATCATGTGTCGGATAATTCCTTTCATGCGGCTTCAGTTGTCGACTAGCATACGCAACAACTTTATTTTTCTGCATTAGCACGGCTCCAAGTCCAGTACCACATGCATCGGTGTAAACCACCATCTCATCATTCCCACTAGGAATGGCCAAAACAGGAGCACTCGTCAGTCGCTCTTTCAAGATTACGAAAGCTTGCTCACACTTATCATCCCATCTGAACACTTGGTTCTACTTCGTCAATCCTGTTAACGGTGCAGCTATCTTGGAAAAGTCTTTGATAAACCGTCTATAATATCCAGCTAATCCAAGAAAACTTCTCACATCAGATGCATTCTTAGGTCTAACCCAATCCTGGATCGCTGCCACCTTAGCGGGATCAACCGCTATCCCATTTCCAGAGATAACATGGCCTAAGAATCTCACTTCACTCTTCCAGAAGTGACACTTCGAAAACTTAGCCTTCAGCTGATGTTTCCGCAAGATTTCCAAAACAATCCTCAAGTGCGTCTTGTGCTCTTCTTCAGTTCTGGAGTAAATCAAAATATCATCCACGAACACAAGCACGAACTTATTCAACTGATCTCTGAACATTCTATTCATAAGATCCACAAAATATGCGGGTGCGTTAGTCAATCCAAACGGCATTACCAGCCACTCATAAAAACCGGATGGTGTCCTGAAAGCAGTCTTCGGCACACTATCCTTCGCCACCCTTAACTGGTGAAATCCCGTTGCCAAATCCATCTGAGAAAACACCTTAGCCTCGTGAAGCTGATCAAACAAGTCATCTATTCTCGGCAATGGATACTTGTTCTTCTTAGTCATCTTATTCAGCTCACGATAATCGACACACAACCTCAACGATCCATCCGCTTTGGTTGCGAACACAACTGGTGCACCCCATTCGGACACACTACGCCGAATGAATCCTTTCCGTAAAAGGTCATCAACTTGCACCTTCAACTCTTGCTGTTCCCTAGGCGCCATCCGCCTAAGAGGCATCACAACGGGTCTGGCTCCCTCAACTAGATCAATACGAAACTCAATCTCTCTATGCGGCGGTAACCCTTTGACCTCGTCAAAGACATCCTCGAATCCATTCACGATTGGCACCGATGACAGTCCATCCCGTGGAACAACCAGCGAATACATGAAGCTCATAAAGACGCCTTCCTCATGCTTACATCGTATCACAACCTTTCGCCCTTCCACATTCCCGACTGTCACCTCCAGCCTCTCACAATCAATCCTTGCCGCATACTTCCTAAGCCAGTCCATACCCAAAATTATTCCAAACCCCGCAAAGTTCAGAACAAAGCAATCACAAACAAACGAGCAATCATGACTCGACACAACTAGACCATGGCACATCATACACAGACATGACGAACCCCCAACTGGATTTGTCACAACCAATCGCCTATCAACAATATCCGGTTTCAAACCTAACCGGCCTACCAAATCATCACAAACAAAAGAATGCGACGCTCCAGTATCAAACAACACTCTAACTGGAACACCACAAATAGAAAGAGTACCTTGAACCACCACACTCTTCCCCTTCTCCTCAGCAGTAGGAGCTTTCGAAGATGACGGGACAACCCCTAAAGCATAAGCTTGCACAACCTGCCTATCCTTTATCGGTTCCGGACAGTTCTTCTTAATGTGCCCCGGCTTATCACAGTTGTAGCACTTCAACAACACCTTCGGATTCTTGCAATCCTTGGAGAGATGGCCCTTCTGCCGACAATTATAGCAGGTCTTTTCCCCCTTCAGCTTCTTCTGACCATCCTTACCCTTCTGTTGTTGCTGCTTCCTCTTCTTGTTTCCACCCTGCTGTGGTTTAGATTCCTCTTTGGTCACAGCAACAACAGATACTTCCTTAGGAAACAAACTCTCGTGCCCGAGAGATTTCTCCACCAGCTTCTCAAATGGATCGTCCAGATGATCCACCAACTGCCTTCCAAGATAACCGTCCAAGCCTGTCACAAACTTCTCATTCTTCTGATAAGAAGATTCAATATACGACCGAGCATACTTGGACAAGCCCTCAAACCCAGAAACGTACTCAAGAACCGATCTCCCACCTTGCTTGAGCTCAACAAACTTTTTAAACAAAACAGACTTCTGAGCTGTAGAGATAAACTTGGCTTCAAATCCAACTTGGAATTGCTCCCAAGTAATCTCTTCTTCTGGAGTGTCTATGGTGATAGAATTCCACCAATCAGCAGCTCTCCCTTGAAGCTGTCTCGATGCAAGCTTCCTCTTAGTTGCATCCTCAATTCCTAAATCTCCAAAGATCCTCCTACAAGCATCCATCCATCTCTGAACTTCAATGGTCGATTCTGTTCCCAAGAAAACCTTCCCTCCAAGCGCAGTATAATCCTTACAAAGCTTAGCAAAATCCACCGGTCTTGGAGCTTGAACTTGAACCCCAACATCCACTGATGGCCCTGAAGCTGGTATCCTTCTCATGATCGAAGTCATCATGGCCTCAAACATAGGAGCATAATCAACAGCTTCCCTAGCAGCTGGTCTCCCCCTTCGACTCATCCTTAATATCTACAAAAAGGAATGACTTAGAACACCTTGAGAAACAACTGCATAAGGAGTTCAAATCCTTCTAAACTACTATATTATATATAGTCATCATTCATCAAAATACAATTACGTCTCTCATACGTAGTTACGTCAGCGAGCGTTGGCTAAAATCGATTAACCTGGCTCTGATATCAAATGTGACGACCGCCCATGACTCCCGCACGGAAACAAGGGAATGGTGCGCTGAAAGTGTGCCAGGCAGCCATGAGTGACCTTCAAGGGTAAAATAAACATCGCAAACTCTATCGTAAAACTCACAGCGCATGGATAAAATACAATAGAGAAATATAATATAGTGAAGCTCCCAAAGAACAGAATATCATCATCTAATCATAATAGCTTTATACATAGTCTGAATCATGAATACAAGAAGCCTCACTACATAGCACTCAGAGTAATCAACAAACAGCGGAATATCCAGTACATAGAATATGAAAATAATATGCAAAGCCTCCTGCTCGTCTTCGTCATCATCAGCGTGAGCCACTAAGATCAGCACCTGGCACATGTTACCTAGTCTGCCCATCCCAAACATGGATGAACAGCCCAAGGTAATAAGAGGAGACATAAAACCTTGAGTCAGACAGAGTCTTAGTGAGCAGTAAATCAACTATCAAACATACCAAAGGAACATAAAGGATAAAAGGAATAGGAACCCAAATCATCCCACTCCACCTCTTTCTACAGTGATAGCCCCCAGACACACACTAAGGAGAAGCAAGCATAGCAAAGCAGATAATTAAAGTAAAGCAATAATCACTCGAGTCAAGATCGATGTTTTCCAAATACAAACCCCCAAGGCCTAAACCAAGATCAGATAGGCACCCAGAAAACACCGCTCTTGAGACCGAATGATGATACAACCAAACATCCATGACTCTGGCTATCACTGTTATCATTGCCTTGATTTTATCGTTAATTGAATGACCAACTCATCTTTCAAACATCCGTCAAGGGCTAATGGCAACCCCGGTTCTAGACATAACTCCGCACGTCCTCGTGACCCGTACCTAGGTCTAACGAATCTACCCAAAGTACTAGCACGTCATCATGACCCGCGCCTGGGTATAACAGATCTACCCAACGTACTCTTGCTTTGAGCTTGCTAGAACCTTCAATAACGATAAGATCTCAGCCTTCTAGTCATCCTCCTCGACGACTATTCCCATTATAGCTCAAGCACCTCTCGAGCCACCATTATCCACCAACTCGAACCGCATTATCGAGTAATCAACATGCTTGGGATGATCCCGTCTGGATTAAACCAAGGCTTCCGCATCATGCTTTGCTCCAACGCATCTTAGCAAAGTCCATCTCATCATCATACTTCGCCCCAACATATCATGGCAAAGTCCATTTCGTCATCATACTTTGCTTTCTCTAACTATAGCAAAGTCCTTGAACCCATCCATATGAGCTTCATCATCCGCTTCATATGCCACAGCAGCTTTCACCATTCAAGAGCCTTTCCACTTAGCTTTTGAATCATCTTCAACCATCTTGTCCCAAATCAACTACAAGCTAACTAGAGACAATCAAATCAATCATACATCCAAACAATCAAGCATCCAAACAAGATCTAATCAAGCAATATCAACTATAATGGCAATTTCGTAAATAAATGAGCATAAGTCTAACATATGTGAAATCATAGATTTTAGCATAGATCTATCAAATATAAAACATGGGTTTTGTCTCTATAACTTGTTAATTGAACTTGCATAGATAAACATCTTCAAAAGTAATGAATCTAGTCTTGGAACTAAGAAAAATGCATGAAATCTCTAACTTTAACACTCAAACAAGCCACCAATCCAATATACTCCTTTGGGTCCGCGTGAGAGATAACTATCACTCACCGAATCACCCAAACACTTCAAAAGAAACCCACTGCAGATCTGGACAGCAAATAACCAAGCTTGATCCGGCAAAATCTCGCTTCAATCGATGAAACCTCACTCGAATGGATGAAAATCTTCAACTTTGGCCCTTGAATCTTCGATCTTCGATGGATGTTAGAACTAGACTGGAATGGAGAAAAGGAGATGAAGAAATGTTGTAGTCGAGCTCTCAAAATGGCAGCACTTCGTCGCTTCAAAAACCGGTGCCAAAAAGTGAAGAAATGGTCGCGTATTTATAGGCTGAAATCACCCTTAACTCGGTCAGGCCTAACTCGCTCGGAGTTAACTCGCTTGGTCTTAGGTCGTTGCCGACCTAAGAATCTCCCCGACCTAACTTATCACAGGGCCACCAAGCTAATCATACCGACTCATCTACCTACGACTTAACCCCAAGGCCGACTCAACGACCCAACTAAGCAACGACCTACGACTCATCGAAAGCCGCGACCTAACCAAACCCAGGGTCACACGACCTAACGGCTTAATGGTTTAAGCTCCTACGCGACCTAATGCCTTCACGAGTTACGACCTACGACTCACCACTAAGTCGTTCATGCGACTCAGCACTCAACAGCTTGACACCATCACGAGTTAACAACCTTACGACCTAACTAGCATACGAGTCACGACCTATCTTAGGTCGTTTAACGACCTAACGACTTAAGTTTAACCAAACGTCCTAACGGGTTACGACTCATCGATCCCGCCGACCTATCTTCCCTAGCGACCTAACTATGATTGCTAACTCGTTAACGAGTTACGAGTTAGGACTCGAGCTTCTAAGTCGCTCAACCTAACTACAAAACGACTTAACTTGCCCAGCGACCTAACACTCCCTTAAGTCGCTCAACGACCTAACTTTTCTTAGGTCGTTGACATACTTAACTTGCCAACAACTGACTCGCTAACACGTAGGTCGCTGACTCGTTAACTTGTTACTTCCACTAACCCTCTAGCTCATCCCAGCCCTTAAGTCGCTATCCCCTCTAACCTGATAACTCGTAGGTCGCTGACTCTTCCAACTCGCTTGTCTTATAGGTCGCCTATGACCTTATACTTAACATTTTAACCCGGCTACACTACCTAACTCGCTAACGACTCATCAGATAACATGTTAACTCATAAGTCCTTAAGCCGTAACTCGTTAACCCGTAACATGCTAACATTACTAACCCGTTAACTCGATCTAATCCAAACACGAGTTAACTTCCATACGACTTAGACTAGGGATAACATAACACTAACGACCTGTTAATCCTACGATATATCGACACGTAAAATACGGGTCGTTACAGTTTTCCAATATTAAATGAGTATTTTGAATTTATCTTTTTGAAGATAAATTGAAAATGAATATTAAAAATTCGAATGGAAATCGTATATTCATAAATATTTTGGAATGTAAATTCACTATGGAATTTATAAATGAAAGGGGGAGATTGTTTAAAAATAAATGTTGATTTATTTTTGAAGTATTGAAAATATATATCTTGTAAAGATATTTTTGAAAAGTAAATAATTTAGAAAATTATTTGGAATCTGGTGATGTTGTGCATATCCATTAATAGTTCAATAACCGACTATCAATATTTACCTTTAAATAGGTATTTGTTGTGTTTTGCTTGAATTTGAATGCCACACTTATTTTTTTTTAAAATAAGCGCTCACTATTCGGGTTAACGGGAATGGACCTTGGGGTCATATAACCCATTCCGAATATGTGATACGTCGTTATGAATTGCATTTGAAGACCGGTGTTGAAGACCGGATATTTTCGAAAACGAAAGGGTTTCTTGTTGATTGTCTCTGCACTGGCTGATCCCCGGTATAGAGATCTCCATATGTGATGGGAAATCCGAACGTGATTAGAGATTACCCGGATTGCAAGGACTTCTTTGTAAGTGCCTTCGGTTCTGTTCGAGCCCGGAACAAACTTGTATGGATTGTATGTCTGACATTACAATTGAGATATAAAGCTGATTTCTTTCAAATATATTTCTGTTGGTGGCGGAGAATTTATTCTCTTAGCTTAACACCCTTCTCTGAGATGTACGAGCTCCGAGGTTATATAGTTGAAGGTTATCAGTAATATATTCCCAATTTGGTAATGTGACATGTTGAGTGTTGCTCTGAAATGATCATTGTGTTGATCATTTGTGATAGGATCATTTGTTTGATCGTTTATCTTTGTGATCATTTCTATGATCATTTGTTGACCCAAAGCACAGCTTTTGTATAAAGCGTGGCTTTGTGGACGAGACTTCGTCGAGCTTCACACCCCGTAATGGTCAAAACAGGAAAGATGCAGCAAGGTTATGAGGGGTAGCTCCCTTTAGGTTATGTGTATTTCCTTTTGGAAAAGGGTGGTATCATGGTATGGAGCCCAGGTACTTACTCATGTTGAACACTTTATTTATTATGGTGTGATGTTGATTAGAGAGCTCTCGGTTAAAGGTCCCAAAGGACCGGGGAATGGCATACTCGTGTCAGTAGTTACCCAGTTAGGGGTAACCCGGCCTTGTGTTGGCAGAGATCAGATTTGGTTCTCGAGGACGTCCTTCCAGAGGCGTTCTCATGTGGAAATGGGAAGTTCCTTGGCCTGACCATTTGTTGGAAATCCAAAGAAACAATACGAGACTTGTACGGTTTTAGTTGTATAACCTGCCATGGAATGTGGTGGTAACCTGCTATTGAACATGGTGGCTATAGTAGGCATACGATGATGGTCGTATGTTGGCTAAGATTTATATTCTACTTTCGAAATTGTTTTATACACTATGCACTAGTAATAATATCAAATGTTTCTTTTAATACGTATCAAGCATCTTTGACTATCATAAGGAGAAATCTCCTCCGATTCTGCGTTTGCATTGTGTGTGTGTGCGGGAGGCCTTATGGTAGTCTCATTTTTTAAAAGCATTTTGAATTGACTTTAAAAATATTCCTATATTTTGATTTTAAAGATAAATAAACTGTTTTGAGTTCTCACACCAGTCACATGGCTGACTCGGAGTTTATTGTTTTCCTTCCTAAACTCTGGGTGCCCACCAATTTCCACACGGGCAGTCAAGAGTTAGGTTTATCAGGATATTATGGAATTCAGGAGTTGCTGGAGGAAAGATGGATGGCATGGCGTATTACTAGCATATAGTATTTCTTTTTTCGCTGTTTGTTGTTGTTTGATGTTGTACACTCTGATGATGTAATGTAATGTAATAACCGATATAGTTCTTTATTTAAAGATTATTCATTTATCTATTATATGTTGTTCCGCTGCGAATTGGGAGATTCTGATGTTGTTCTGTTGTTTTTTTCTTTCTTTCTTCTTCTGCTTCTTCTTCTTAAACCCTAACATTTCGGTATTTCGGCAACGAAAAATCTCGATCGTTACAGCGACTTTAAAAGGGCGACGGTTGTACGTAGGGCAAGGTTGCGGCAGTATTATAGAGTGGCTGAGATGGTGATAGAGTTGACTTTTAAATTTTATAATATTACTAAATTCCAAAATATCTCGTTTATAATAGCTTAAAATCCCAAACCCCTATTGAGGCCTGCTGCCTGGCGCTCCTAATGTTATACCCCTACTCCGAACGCAACGGAACATGTTCCGTGACCTAATTCGATCGAAAGCAAAAGATACCGTTTAAATAACCTATTTTTAATTAAATTAATCCTATGAGTTTTCAACTAGCAAAACCAAATGGTAACTCCAAACATTACGAAAATTGAAATCCGATAACAATACACTATTACTGTAACAACCCGCATATTTATCGATTTTATATTTAAATATTTTATCGTTCATCGGATTTTGGTCCGAAAACCTACTTTTTGCATACGGTCGAATTAGGACTCGAGACCACCTCCATTGAGTTCAAAATGCCGTTTGCGACCTTTTTGAGTATAAGCTTCGATATGTTTGGAGAAAGTTGATTTTTGCTACTTTTTCCCGCTTAGGGCTTTGGTTGGGCTGAGCCAATTAGCCACTTAACTCAGTTCCAACCCTCTCCTCTTCATTCACTTCTCTTCTATTTTCCTAACACTCAAGCTCAAGCAAAAATGGAGGAAGAGAATGGGAAATAGAAATTCCTAAGCCCTAGCTTGCTTTGCAAATCCATCTCCTTGCTCCAAAGTTCATGAGAACCCATTGGTAAGCTTCCTCTTCTTCTTCTCCAACTCTTTCTCCATTCAATTTCAGAAATTTCCTAAACCTAATTTAGGAAATGTCTCTCCTTTAAGCTTAGATTCAAGCTTGTGAGTTGGAATTGAATAGTGCTTGTTCTTGCCATTGCTTTCAAGCTTCATCTTCATAAATTTTAGTTCAAAGGTGAGATTTTTATCTCACATCTATGACTATAATTATCTTTGGCTGTTGGGTATGAATTCCTAACACTTCTTCATGTGCATTTGCTCTTGATTTGGATTGGTTTTGTGAATACTCCAATTTTTGGATTTTTAAGTCAAATTTGTGTGAAATCCTTTTATGGATGTTTGATCATGTTTTTGGTGATGCACCGAGGAGCATATAGGGTCGGGTTGCCGATTGGCATAAACCCTTAGAGCCAATGTTCGTCCGGTTGCATTTTGGAAGAATTTGCTCTTCATTTGAATAGGCTGAAAAACAGCCCAGGCATGATTCAGTCGACTGAAAACTCTGTTCAGTC
Organism: Allium cepa; assembly: GCA_030765085.1. NCBI lineage: Eukaryota > Viridiplantae > Streptophyta > Magnoliopsida > Asparagales > Amaryllidaceae > Allium > Allium cepa. Next base: position 788,499,019 of record CM060937.1, on the reverse strand, counting down.
GACTGAACCTGAAACCCGAGAGTTTCCAGGCATGATTCAGTCGACTGAAAAACTCTGCACAGTCGACTGAAACTGGGAACAGAAAGTTTCCTGAACCTGGAAAATTTCCAGGCACAGGGTCAGTCGACTGAAAACTCTGTTCAGTCGACTGAACCTGCTGTTTTAGTACAATTTGCCTTTTTGGGTTGAATTTCCAATTTAAATCGATTCGTGATGATCCTATTTATTGTCATCATTTATTATCATCTTTGATGACTTATTTTCTTTGGGAATTTTAGATATATCCACTTCGATGGATCCTTTATCGGTTTCACTGGATTTTTATTCACATCTTCGAATGTGATCTTTGTGATTGATTGTTTCTACAATCCCCCTTGTGCTTTGACACTTTTAAAATATAAAGGTTTTCTATACTAGTAGTAAATATCAAAACTCTTTCCTCAAACGATTTCAATACTATTTTAATACCAAATTCGTTTATAAAACCGTTTTCCAATCTATTAGTATATACAAACCTTTACCTCACTCGTATGAGAAATCTAATTAAACGACTTAGTAAAACGAGTGGTATGAAACACTTGCGTTTACTTCGTTGGTTAATTCTTGGACTTGTTCGATTGAATCTCTTGTGACAATTTTCTAGTGGAGATCTACAATTTGTACGTAAATATTTAAGTTAAGCTAGTGGTTATGGGACATGAAGCTAAGCTCATATATTTACTAGCTTAGTGTAATCGACACTTCTCTTTGATCATGACGATCATTTTAGGTTTTAGACTAGCATCGTGCTATGTCTTTGTGATTTGGTTCATCGGACGTCCCGCTGTACGACGTCGTTGTTCCCTTTGATTGTGATTTGGTTCATCGGACGTCCCGCTGTACGACGTCTTTGTTCCCTTTGATTGTGATTTGGTTCATCGGATGTCCCGCTGTACGACGTCGTTGATCCTTTCCTTGTGATTTCTGGATCTCGTGTGTTGAATTCTGGAATTTATGTTTCACCAACTTTTACGATGGGCATTGATATATGTGTCATATATTGTGGCTTGGTGAATGAAATTAGGAGTATGACATTCCTTTTTATCTTGAGTAGATTATTGTGATATTGATTAATCTCTTGTTGATTTCCAATTTACTTATTTATCACAGCTTGGCATTGTGATTATTATATGTTTATGTCATATCTCTTATTATATATCACTTCATCTGATATTTATAGCTAGACTGATCCGTTTATTATTTTCTTATTAAATAATACTCGGGTCAGACCGAGATGTTACAGGTGCTTCTGCTTGACTTCTCTCTTGGGATTGATCCCTATGACTTTTGGCTAACTACTTAGATTAGTAGTTTTTGTTGTATACATTTGAGATATAGACTCCATAATGTATACTTATTCTTTTGTGTAGTTCATGTAACTATTTCTTTTGTGATATGTGGATCTTTTTAGACCACTACTCTGATGTACACTTTCATGTGTAATATTCATATCTATTTCCGCCTTTGTGATATGAATTGTCTATGACTGATTTATGTTATGTTTATTTCGATATTTGTTTCCAAAGAAATTATAGCCACTGTGTAGTAGCTTTGAGTTTGTGTCGGTATGTCGGATTTCCTCTTGAGATGAAAAGTTATATTTTTATCCGGTATATCGGTACTCGCACAAAGCAATTATACAGATGGTCGCTCCTCAACAGCCTTATTCTCCGTGCTAGTTGACGACATTCATAGTAATGTTCTTGTCTAGCGTGGGTATAGAGGTGGGGCGTCACAATTATGGATCCAATGGAACCAGTTTCGTCAAATACCGAGATTGTGCCTCGGATAGCTATTTTAACGCGTCGATTAAAACGACGATTTCAAAAATGGACACTTGAAATTCCAGTTTTAAAAAATTATTAAATTAATTATAATTCAAATAGAATTTATATCAAAATTATAAATCATTTCGATTCATACTCAACACAAATTTTAATTAGTCACCGTTTCCGTATTACGATAAATCGGTATATTTGAAATTTAGATTCATTCTAAAATTTCAACCAAAATCTTCATATTCAAAAATCGATTTATATTCCAAATCCCATAATTAAAACGATTTAAATATTCAAAATCAAACGACGGAAAAATCTAGGTTGTTGCATCCCTCCCCCGTTAGAAGATTTCATCCTCTAAATTGCTACAGTAGGAAAAATACTCCAAATCCATTAACCTTTTCCAAAACCCACTTAGTTAAAACTCGATATTTCACCTTTCTAAATCCTTTAATTCCATACAAAACATTATTTTCCATTTCTAAACTAAAATCCCTTATTTCAATTACAATTTGAAATCAGACTTTGGTTAAATAAAAATTTTCCAAAAATTTTCTAACACCCTAAAATTCTGAATTTTTTGGCAGAGTCTCCCTTGTATCGAGAGCCTTTTGCAATATGACAAATATAATAAAAAGATATACATCGGCTCTCATGGTCGGAAAAAGCAATATGCAATAATATTTTTATTTCCGCATGCTAAATTAGTAAGTGTGTCTTATTTAAGCGTTATTAAGCGAGCTCGCTCAATTTACATGCAATTTGCACAACCAAAATCTAGCCAAACAGTCTTCTTGTACTTATACTTACTCAATTTAAAACACATAAGTACCAAAACATGCAAATTTAATAAAATTTCATTTATTTAACTAGTGAAAACACATAGATTTCATAACCAAACATGTTATAGCATGAATTTATTTGTAATCACAATGTTCCAACACTCATTATTTATTTCAATTGATTTATAGATGATTTCATTTTATTCGAATGATTTACAACCAAGTTATTAGCATTCAATTCATATTTGCACACATTATATTCATATCCATTTCAAATTGATTCTAATCAATTTATTCACTTTCCATTCATTCTCAAAATTTTGTTTTCTTCTATTTATGTCCAATGACAATTCAATCCACTAATTAGATAACTGGTTCATTACCAATTTCCAAAATTCAAAACCCGTTCTATTTCAAAGGTCATTTTGAAACCATTTATACATGCATAACTCCTTTGAATACCAAATCATGCCTTTCAATTAAAACTAAATTTGTTTTCCCAAGACAACTTCCATAGCAAGACAATCCTTTAAACCATATTCAATTTGTTCACACTTAGGTTGAATTTCCATTCTTATCATTTAAGTTGAATTTATTTATAACTCACGCCCTATTTTCCTAAAAACTAATTTATATTCCAATATCCAAAACCCAAATTTATCTATCTAATTAGTTTACTTCCATTTTACTTAACTTAAGTTAATTTTCAATTCAAAAATCATCTTTTGGTTTCTAGTTTCCCTTTCATCCGCTAGTAGCAGGCTCACTTCCGTTTTTATAGTCAGATAGATTAACATTTATATAAATCCATGCCTTCGTGTAGTTATTTTTAATTTGATCCAGCTTATGTTTTTGATTTCAGTTATGGGACACGAACATGGACAGTGGTCCTATTGCGACAATCCAGGTCCATGAATATCTAAGCCTAAGGTGAAACCTTAAAGCAATTTTTTTCTCTTCACGATAATAGTCTTCGTTATAGGTTATAACTAATCTCACATGTGCGGCTGCGTGATTTATATGAAAATGATTTAATCATCGATGAATTTTGATGTTGTTTGAATGGAGATGGACCGCGTGTAGCCACTAATTCATACTGGTGTAAATTTTGTTTGCTACTTGATGTTGTTTTTTATCTGCAACAATATCCACTGGTACCATACTTATTACTACCCCTAGCAATCTATTACGAGCATATGGTTACCCTACTCAAGTAATGAAGCATCGATTTTGGAAGCTAGTAAAAATCATATGAGGTATATTTCTTTTCTATGCTATGATCATGATGAAATTTATGAGCAAAAATTATGTGAATGTGAGTTCACCATAAAATAACGCTTCTTTTATATCCATGCATTAAACTACATTCTCTGCGAATGCACATGAACTTAGGATTTTATCCATGCATTAAACGTATTGTTTCAGGATGTTTTAACTTCTTATGAGATTGTGAATTGAAATGGTGTGGAAATGCAATGTCGGGTGCATGTTTTATTGCTGCTCATATGCTTAGGGTGAATTACAGGAAAAGTAAGAACTGAGCACTTGTATGTGTATTACAAACATTTTGAATGTCTAACCTTACTCTTTACTATTCAAAATTATGTTCACTTCAATTTGGTATCATTTCCAATCTAATTCAACTTTATTTAACTTTCCTTAAGTTGAGTTAAATTCATTTTATTCATTTACCTTACTCAAGTTAAATTTCAATTCCAAACTTCAATGCTCCACATTTTCCTTTCTTCCATTTCCACAATTATAAGTTCGAAAACTTACTTTCTTTTTGTTTCATAAAGCATATAGTTGAGAAATTTCAGAATTCAAACATGTGGTTTCATTTCAAATCATTTCGAAATCAATATGTATATATAGAGCCTTTTGGTTTAACAAACCATTTCCTTAGAATTTTCAAAAACTACTTGGTTTTATCCGAAACGATTCCTTCGGTACTTCCAAAACAACACATGTTTACCTAACAAAAATCTCCATATCAAATTACTATAGTAGAAACCCGTCACATAGAAACTTAAAAATGAAGAATGACGATGCTGCAGTCACTACCAAGATTATTTTCCAGCGACTAAAGTGAGTTTAGTGCTTTATCACTTTCAAAATTCATTTAAAAACATTTTCTATTCAAATACATTTCCATAATAATATTATTATTATTTATTTCAAAACACTCGGAAAATATTTTCGAAATTTTTCGAAATTTAAATTTCCAACATTTCAAATTATAATCTTGTTTTGAATATAATAATAACAAACAAAAACATCAATACACTTTAATATATTTAGATAATTATTTCTTTTATATCAAAATTTAATTTGAGTAAAATTATTCCATTTTCCCACTTCAAAACAATTCTATGTCGATTTAACTTATTTAGAGTTTAGAAACCCCTATCGATACAGTTGTATAAACCGTACCGACCAGAATTCATAAACACTCAACTGATAAGTCAACACAATATAAAACAATTTATATTCACTAATAAATTTGCGCTCATATCTATTAATACACTCAAACTCATTCTAGGGTACGAGTGACCCTATCTCTAATGAGTAATCCCCACCAAAGCCTAGGTATTCAATCAACCTAAGCTCTGGTACCAACTGTAGTGACATAGGATTTTCGAGTCTCGAAAATTGACATCAATACATTCATAATATATCATGCTGAATACCCAAGTGCCGGAAATACCGATTGCTAGGGGTAAAGAAGAAGAAGAGACAGAAGAAACAGAAATAACAACACACAATCTCACAATCGCAGTGGAACAATATATAATAAATAATAATAGATCTTTATACAAGGAAAACTGTAACTGTAATATGCACACAGTCATCAGAGTACAATAAACAACAAATCAATCTGGACAGTTATAATAACTTAACTTCACAAGTGCTGAATATACAACATTCACACGTAGTGGAATATAAATCAAGTACGTGGAATATGCCTGAGAATCCTCCAACTTGTCTCCTAAGCTCCATAGCATCCTTACCTGAGTCTGTAATACTAAGTCTGACCCATGCATTGTACAAAAATAAAACCCAAGCCAGTCTGGAAAACCAGCATGAGAAAAACACACTCAATTTGAATTATTACTGTTATCCAAGCCCTTTGGAAACAAGGTATCTCATAAGACCACACCACACAAAAATACGTTAGGTTTTTACCTTATGATAACCAAAACATTTTATTTCAAAATCATCTAATATTATAACCATGTCTATAGAAAGTAAACTATAAAATAGTTGAAATGCTTGCATCTCACAATTCAACATAGTTGGGCACAATCAAAATCGTATGGTGCTTATTAGATAAGGGATTCCATACTATGACAAGTTAAGGAACTTCCTTTCCATGGTGCATCCCAGGATAAAATGCACCGGAGTCAGATAAGATCACCTTGTACCCCTGTCGCACGGGACTGGCCTAGCACTTGACTACTAGTATCGAATATGATCACCACTAATAGGCCCCGAAACGCAACAAATGATAGATAGCGAGGATGATAAATGTCCACTCTAGATGAGTGGTGATCATACCCTAATGGGAGCGACCCTCTTGGCCTTGTTGCATGCCCGGTTTTTGTCATTTCCCGGTTGATGAGGCTTGAGGCCACGTTTACCATAAGAATAGCATTCATATTTGGAATGCTAACACTACCTTCCAAGCAACGATGCAATGATAGCATTCATCCATGTAAGTTGTTCCGGGTTTGAACAAACCTAATCACCGAATTCATTGTCTTTACGATATCACAATTTGTAACACACAATTCAGGTCGAAGTGGTTTTTGAATAATTTAAATCTAATCTCGGCCTCGTTGAAATGGTCAACGAAATTGGCCAAATTTGATAGTCGGTTATTTAACTATCAAATTATACACATTAATAGTCACTAGGCCTATATTTTATAAAAAAATTCCAAAACATTCATTTCAATTACCTTTACAAAGATATATATTCAAAACTCTTTCAATATTTCAATATTTGAAAACAGTTTCAAAACCTTGCATCCATATAGGTTATTTTTCCAATCATATGAATACCAAGAAATATTTCCAATTCCATTTTATAATTCATTACTTAGAAAAAAATATTTCTATATAAATCATCCCGTAGTTAAAATATTTCTAAAACCTTCCATTCCAATTTTTAGGAAAATATTATAAGTCTATTTTCCAAAGTCATTTCAAATATCAACACTAAAGAAATATTTCGTGGCTTATCTTATAATCCGGAATTTTCATTATTTTCTTTTTAAATTTTGAAAATCGATTATACTCATATATAATCTCGTCTAACCATTTATAACTTCTTTGATGAATTCAGATTATTTTGGAAACTCTCGTATCCAACATTTCAGAAATTTCCTTAATTTTTCAAAATTCCGTTATAAGATTTCTCTAATAAAATCACATCCGTCTAAATAAATCCGGTCATAAATCTCGAGTGAATTTATAAGAAAATTCCAATCACTTACTTTTAAATTCTTTATATAATAATTAGTATTTTTAAAGAATAGTAATTTATTTTCCAAATTTGTTTAAGTAATTATTTAAAATACCAAAACACTTTTTGATGAAAGTATGGAAACTGATTTCCAACTCATTTAAATAATATTAATCACTTACAAAGTTTATTTATAATAAATTGAATTTATTCGAATAGATAACTTTTTTTAAAATATTTTAAATACAAATAACAGTTTACAAACAACACCGTTTAATAAATAATCTCTTTCAAAACAAACTTTACTTCTCGATACCCAAACCATTTTCAAATTTTGATATAACCAATTTCACTTTATAAAACTCCCTCGATTTATGCACATCAATTTACAATTCCAATTTCATAACCATTTCCAGTTCCTCAAATAAAATCCACTATTTCTCCCTTTCTAATCAAAATTCCATATCTTGTTTTTAAATTCACGGTGTGGACTTATACTTCCAATTTATCAGCCGATAATCATTTCCTACTATTTATACACATCAGTTACAAATTTACAATTTTTGATTTTAAATATCCATATTTATAAAATCACCTTCGGTTCTACCCTTTGATAAGTCTCATTAGTTTACCAAATTCATTCAAATGCCTATTTAAATCCTTTCCTAATGTCATCGATTTATAACCATCCCTCTATTTTATAAACACGTTTATGAGTTCATAAAATTATTCTTGGTTTTTTCCCTGTTGATAACAGGTTCATATTATAAAATCATTTATAATCTATTTCTATTTAAAATTCCATTTAGAAATATGTTTCTTAATAAATCCCGATCATAATTTGAATCCATTCCAAAAATTGATTTCAACTTCTATTTTATAAATTTCAGAAATATCACCACAATCTATAGTCTCGAATTCCTTATATAAATTAGTTTCGAAAAAACATTTATTTCAAATCACTTACTAAAATAGCTAAGTAAATTCTAGAATCGAATCCTTCTATTTAATTCAAATCTTTTCCATGTTGAATGTTCCAACTCAATATAAAATATTATTATTTCCACAAATCTCCTTTTGAATTCCTTTCTAAAATCAAAAATATTTTTTACGCTATTTATAATACCAAAATTAGGGTCAGTGCTACTATAGCATCCAAATAATCAAATCACACAACAATCCATTGCTAAATTTTCAATTTCATCATATGTCACTATATATGAAATAATCAATATATTTTTGAGGAATCCAGTTGGATCCCTCCAACCAGTTTCCTTGCATCCACAGATATTATATAACATAAGTATCAATCCGTTTCGAGGTGGGATGTCACGGTAATATAGGGTCTCCGCTATTATGCAGGTCGCATAATGTCGAACTGCTCCAATCAGCGGGAATATAACTTACTACTAATATATACATTAATATATATAATATAGCATCCAAACTGATAATAATTTATAAATTCAACCAAGCATCCAATGATTAATTTTAATTATTTTAAATTAAACCATTCAACCAAATTGAGTGAGATTTACTCACATTGATTTTTAATATTTTGATCGTTCCAATTTAATTCTATGGCATAGATTCTACATCTACGAACCAAATTCGACCTTTTTCATGATTTTTGGACCTCGTATGCAAATTTTACTAAATTTTATTAGCTATCTCAATTTAAATTCTTAATTAAATAAAAAAATTATATAACTAATTTTAGTTAAAGTATTATACCTCCACCACTCGACTTCGACTGCTGCTCTCCCCATCCCAGTGCCGCGCCTCCATCCTTCGTATCACAAATCTCCAGATTCTCAATGCCGCGACCCTTTTCCTCTTTTTTTAAAAGGCACACTTCCTCTACTACTGCCGCCGACCACCATGATAGCCACCCACCCTCCACTTCTTCGCCTACAACACCCCATGCCACCACATCCCGGCCTCCTACGCACGAGCTCCCCTGACAGTCACGACCCAAGCCCTAACCACTGTAGTCGCTTGAGCCAACGTCGACCTTGCGTGCACACCTCTCCTCCAAGTGCTCAAATGTTGTCGACCACACTACATTCGAAACCGAGAGGCTCGATTGCCATTTTTTTGATTTTTTTTCATTTTCGTTCTTCTGAAGATGGAGGACGTGGCGAGATTTTAATAAGGAAAGAGACATGCGACTTTTAAACGGGGAGGAGGGCCTCAATACATAGGGTAGAGTAGCAGCAGTATTATAGAGTCGTTGAGATGGTGATAGAGCCGACTTTTAAATTTTATAATATTATTAAATTACAAAATATCTCGTTTACAATAACTTAAAATCCCGAACCCCTATTGAGGCATGCCGCCTGGCGTTCCTAATGTTATACCCAAATTCTGAATGCAATGGAACAAGTTTCGAAACCTAATTCTATCATATGTAGAGGACAGCTTTTTAAATTGCCTATTTTAATTAAATTAATCCCGTGCGTTTTCAACTTGCACGACCAAACGATAACTTCAAATGCTACAAAAATTGAAATTCAATAACAATACACTATTACAGATCCAATGGAACTGGTTACGTTTAATACCGAGATTGGGTCTCGGATAGCTATTTTAATGGGTCGATTAAAACGACGATTTCAAAAATGGGCGACATCACTTGAAATTCCTGTTTTAGAAACTTACTAACTCAACTCTAATTCAAATAGAATTTATATTAACTTTAGAAATCATTTCGATTAATATGCGACTCAAATTTCAATTAGTCACCATTTCCATATTACTATAAATCACTGTATTTGGAATTTAAATTCATTCTATAATTTCAACCAAAATCTTCATATTCAAAAATCAATTTATATTCTAATCCAATAATTAAAACCATTTAAATATTCATAATCAAATGATGGAAAAATTCGAGTCGTTACACTGACCTCTTAGATGCAATTCTACCCATTTAGGAGTTAACTCAATTTATATTCACTTCTGGGTCAACGTAGCTGGTTATTCTACCGTCTTTCCTCAAATTACAGTTCTAGGACAACTAAAATGTGAATGCACACACACACACACATATATATATATATATACATATATATATATATACATACATATATATATATATGTATGTATGTATGTATATATATGAAGAAGTGATCTTAACAACATAATAATACCAGCACCTGTGGCTTAGTATCCTTGAAATCATCTTATATAAACGTGGTTAATCCCTTTAACCTATTATTTTATCAAGAAAAACATCTTCAAAACACCATGCATTAAGTCATTTCAAAACTCCTTTATTATGTCATGATTTTTCCTTTAAAATGAGATCGGGTCTTTGTTTTGAAAATTAAGGCTTTCGAAACCTTAAACCTTCACTTTCGAAACCATTAAATAACCTCCTTTGAAAGCATTAAAATATTATTTTCAAAACCCTAACATATGCCTTTAGAAATGCTTCAAAAAATCTCTTTCGAAACCCTCAAAACATACCTTTCAAAAGTATTAAAGAATTACTTAATAACTCATAGAAGCACCATTTCGAAACCTATGGAAATACCCCTTTCAAAACCACGGGTTTAACTTTGAAAATATCTTTTGGGTCAAATCGAATATATATATTTATGTATCCCTTTCGAAAACACTAATTTCATGTGAAATTGTTTGGGGAAAACTTTTGTGGCGTTGGAACCGTCCATTCGAACTCAAAACATTTAAGTAGAACTTTAAGGATAACATCGAAGCGACATTTCGAAGCCATTGCCTTCGAAGCCCTTGAATCCTTTCAAAAGATTTGGGAAGTGGCTTAGTACAAGTTTAAAACAAAATTTACCTTTTGAAAGCATTGATGACATCAATACATCAAAAAGGCATAAGATTAGCAGTAGGGTTTGGACTAGGTCGAAACTATTCCTTTTGAAAGCATTTATTTAAAAGGTAATTAACTCATTCGAAAAGAAAAAGGTGGAAAGCCTTTCAAAAGATATTTAGAAGGTCCTTTCGAAATCATATGTTTTAATCCCTTCTAAAGCTTTTATTAAAATAAGGCAGGCGCATATCTTTTAAGAGTAAAATAAAGGTTTCGACCCCATCAAAAGCAAAGGTTTCGATACCATGCCTTCTGCCTTTCTTCAATCCACTATGTACCATCATTGTGATAACTTGTGTAATTATTTTGGCTTGGTAGGTTTCGGCTAGGTGGGTTTTGACTAGGTCAAAGTGGAAATAATGGGTCGAAAGGTGCTTCCAAAAGAGGTGGAACCAATTTTTTTCGGGTAAGGCTGAATTAATGTTAATACTTTATAACTGACCTGCCTACGTTTAATTGATTCCAATAAACTTTTCAAATTCTTTCTCTAATTAACTGCCGCATAATTTCGGATCTAAGTCAAGGGTTTATTTAACCAATAAGCCCTTCCATTAAGCAAAACCAATAAAAAAATCAAGTCCCTCTTCTAAAATAATTTAATTTCCATAATAAATCAATTAGGAAAAATTCCCAAAAATTAAATAAATTCACTTTCAATGTGTTATCTAACATACGAAAATCCAGACCCAATTTCTTTATAAAATAATCTAAATTAACATTATGCCCAATTTATACATATTTTCCTTTGGAAATTCATATTAAATTTTCCATAACGTGGTACAAGAAGTAAAACTCATCTTCAAAATCATATTTTTCATAACATATAATTTTCTTATGGCACTCAAAATTCATTATAATTGGTTTTAAAACCGTGTAAAATTATTATCAAACTATTTTGTTTGAATTAAACACGTCAAAATCCAAGCATATCATCAATCAAAATAATAAAGGATTTTATCTTAAACCCAAGTCAAATAATCATAGAAAAAATAGAGACGATTTAGATTATCACCTTGATTAGGATAAGGACTTTGAGATTTGATTGAGATTAATTCCCCTTTCTTAAATCTTTAGCTTTTATTTGATTTCATCCTCTTGTATCCTAATTAACGGCTGGTTATTTTTCTCTTTGTTTACGTTTTTGTGAAAGTGAGAAATGAATGTGAATAGATGGAAACGAGAATATTAAGGGTGAATGGGTTATGCATGGTTATTTCCTAAAAAGCCCTTATGTTAATAATCAACATATAAAACCATTATAAGCCCATTCTTTAGATTTATTAATTTAGTACAACCATTAATATATTTTTAAATGTCAATCCCCTTATCACTCCAATTATTTACATTATTCTATTAAACGTATCTAATTAAATCTCCTGAATAATGTTCTAAAAAATTAGGGGTGTTACAATTTCAAAATCTACCCATTTTGGAAATAAAAAGCATATGTTACGATCTAAATATAAAGTGCAAATGTGTTTGATATCTGACCTATGAATATAATGCTTATGATGATATGTTGATCAAGGACAAAAGTTTGCTTTGTTGTTATTTTTTATGTAATACATATATAATAAAAAATAAATATAGCGATGCATTTTTTGTCATAGGATGTATACTCTACATCTTTTACATTTGAAGTGTATTCAATATTCTTATTATTATTAAACTTCCTTAGGCTATGTATTATGTACACTAATTATTTGGATATCTATTAATTTGATAAAAAAAACTATGTGCCTATTATGATCATTCTCAAGGGGCATTTGCATGTTCTTATGAACAATTAAATGATGGTCAATGTGTTTCAAATGCACTTTATGATTTTTCGATCATCCTTAGAGTCATAAATGATTAGGAGTAAGTCAATAATAGGTTAGGAGTTATCTATGATATAAGCAACAAAGGATTATTCAGCATTTGTAGGGAGAAAAATTAGTTGATTATCCTCAAGGTTCTGATAACATGATAAATGGGTCCTAAGCCATTTAGTCTCAAGGACTAATTTTACAAAATGCCCTATCATGTAATTCATATACGTACATGTCACATCCTTATTAGCTAATGCAGTTACACTTTCTCATTTACTTAATTTCCTTCCTAATTATACAGAAATTTGTTTGGAAAATTCATTCTAAATCAGTAACTACTCTGAAAGTTCTTAGAAATTTCCATAAGTCCATAAAATAGATTTTCCCCTAAATAAATATGGTCTTGGAAAAATATAGTGGTTTCATGATATTTTTAATTATTTTCCTTGTTTGAAAATCATTTTTACCTTATAAAATTCCATATAAATTCCTAAAGTTCATATATTCGTTTTCCACAAAAAATCAAGTTGTGAAGAATATTTGATTATCATCTTAATTTGACATTAAGTAAATATAAGCATAAAATCAAGGGTATACGAGGTCTAACCATTCTTTCTAAGCCATTGAACATATTATAAATACCTACAACCATTTTTAACGACATTAAATCACAATCCAACATAGAAATCAACTTGCAAATTATACTTTATAATTAAATTCAAATTATTTATTCTTTTAAATTCATATTAGGATGATATTAGTAACTAGAATCTAATGAGAAATGTATCTTTAAGGTTTCTTGCATTCTCGTTCTTATTTCTTCTAGATGATAATTTTTGGCGTAAGGAGGGTTAAAAGGATGTCACTGATATTATGAAGCTTTTCTCTTTTATTTTTTTGAAAGTAAATGTTGCGATAATAGTGAAAGTGAATGAAGAGTTCCAAGATGGCATCTGGCTAAATGGGTTTCAGTCGAAATGTTCCTTGGCCCATTCAATAAATAGTTTCATGCACACATCATTCGACATATTCACCTTATTACGCTAACTAATAATTTGGCATTATCAATTTTCCACTACTAAATCTTCAAAATCCAAACCCATTTTAATTTAACATCACGCCATCTTGTTAACAGATTGTACTTAAGATTTACAAGGTAAATAAAATGTATAGAGTGTGGGTCGCCCTCAAAACAATTACAAATTTTAGATAAATTAAATAAATAGAAACATATCGATATAAATCTTCTATTTTTGTATTTTTTTACACAAAATAAGAAAAGAGATCTAATAGGGATTCACAAGAACAGAATTATAATTCCCTCCCAACACATACACAAATGTATTTATGTAACGCATGTTTTTATATGTATATGTGTGTATGTTGAAAGTGTGCATACGAAGGATCAAGACTCCCTTTCTTATAACTCACCTTGAAACCTCTTTCATTTACTACGAAAAGAGTTTTGGTATAGTATATTTGTTAGTAAGAATATATGTACAAAATTTGAAATCATTTTTAAATTTCTAACTCCTTCAAAACTACAAGTCAATATGAGTCTTCAATAACATTTGTAACACCCTATAATTTTTAAGAGATTAATTTAAAATGATTTGATTAATAAATAATAACATCGAAAATAGAATTTTTTATAAACGGTAGAATTTGGCCACGAAACATACGCCATTGTGTTCGTGGCGATTTTTTGATTAGCTTTCATGTATAAAGTTATTCGATTGGAGTTCAAATGGTAATGTCACTAACATTTGAAGTTTTGGAGTTGGAAAAAATTATGTATGTAATTATAATCCGTCGAATTTCTCGGCGAACCTGACGTATCATATTTGGTTGTGCGAGTTTGAAACGCATAGAAATTAATTAAAGGAGTTTAAATGAATATAATTTGATTTTGAAAAGCTAACTTCTAAATACGATGGAATTGAATCCTAATATATATTCCATTGTGTTTAGAATACGGGTATAACATATAGAACGCCAGATGGCATGCGTCATTTAGAGTTCAAAATTTTCACAGATGAATAGTGGCGCAAAAATTTTCTATACAAGACCTTTAATCTTCCTTCATTTGCAAACCCTAGCTTCTAATTTTTTTCAGCCACCAGTAAAAACCGAGAAAGAAATAGTCCAAATTTCCCTGGCCAATCGAGGCATTTTTAGGCTTTGACTTCAATATGTTTGTTGCAGCGCTCGACTCCACCGGCAAATCCATATGAACCGATTGTCAAAACGATGCTCACCGAGGTAGAAAAGTCACCATGTTCTCATACTACAGGCATTATTATTTGGGTTTTACAATTTTTTCACGTGCACGCACAGACATCGACATGGTGGGAGGATGGTGTAGTAGAGGCGACGGTGCATGAAGATGGCACGCTAGTAACCGTGGTTGGTGGTTGACGCGTCTTTCGTTGATTTTTTAAAAAGGGCGGCAAACGAATGCTAGGTAAATGGCATGAAAGCAGAAAGGGGGAAGATAGGTTTAAGTTTTTAAATTAATTTAATTATGTTAATTATAATTTTAATTTTATTATATGCTAATAAATTTGTAACTTTCTCGTGCAAGGTCCAAATCGAGTGTAACAAGTTGCATTGCGTTCGTATCAGCAAGTACTATGTTTGCACAAAAAATGGACAAACACCTCCAAGTCGTATTATTTAGTTGATTATATGTGATTTTCAATGATTTTAGATGAGTATGTAAATATAAAAGAAGTAGGGGCTGAAATGTAAAAGACATGCGGATTTATAGTGGTTCGGCCAGAATGTGCCTACGTCCACTTTATATGTTATTATCTTCTTTCTTTCAGATTACAAGTACAATGCTTCGTATATAAGTATATGAAAGTATTTTGAAAGTTCCTTCCTTTCTTGAGCTCTCAAACTTGTCCACCATTGTTGTACCCCTACCCCTCTATTTATAGAATGAGGCAGGGGGCAGGGGTCTCGGAGGTATATAGCTGCTGGTGGGCCCGGGCTGAGACAATCTGGACTGGCAATCACCTGGTTCGGCAGAGCTTCGTTCGGCATTGGGCTTTGGATCGGTGGTAGGTATGGACCGGTGGTAGTTAGGTGGTTCGGTGCTCGTTTGGTCCGGTGGTGGCCTTGTTGATGGGTTGGTTCGGCATGGGGCAGCATCCCTCTGGTTCGGCAGTAGAGGGGAATGTTGATTCGGTGGTGGCTTTGGAAGTTGGTTCGGTGTTGTCTGCTTGGACCGGTGGTGGAAAGGAAGCCGAATGAGGTGGAGGCCGAATGAGGTGGAGGCCGAATGTGTCAAGGCCGAATGAGTCAAGGTCGAATGGGAGGGTGATTGGTCGTGCTGAATGAAGTGGAGATTGCGAACCCGAGTGAAACTGTGGCTTCTTGGTTTTGAGATCTTCTGGGTGAGAATTCGCCCAACATTTGCCCCCCAAAGTGGGGCACGTGCTCGCATGTGTCGCGCTTTGTTTCCTTGTGGTAGAAAGGCTTGTTTGGTAACGCCATGGGCTGGATGTTCGTATCCTGCTGATGTCCTGCAAAGGAATTTACAGTTTTAGCGTGATTTTAAATAACAACCGTTCGTGATCGGAATATTTTAATTGAACTGAGCCGTTTGGGACGGGAGAGTGAGCCCCGAGAGGGCTTAGCATCATCGATGCCAGGTTCATGTCAGAGTGGATCCTTGGATCGTTTGTCAAGATGGTTTATCGCTAGCTCAGAGCATGCCTAGGGATCGTTCGCGACCCCGTACATGTGTAAGTAGCTTAGCCATTTCATAATTACCAGAATCAAATATTCGTTTCATCTAGGAGTTTAAAAAGGCGTGTCAAAGTGTAAATTCCCACGACGATAGGGTTAATAACCATTCGGAGCGTGCCTATGGACCATTCGTGGTCGTGTACACGTGTAAACGATTAATCCATGTTAGTGAGAGTTTTACGACTTATTCATTGTTATCATAATCCTTATTTTATTAGCTAGTTCTAGAGTTCGGTACTTATCTGAGTGAGGAGCCTGCGTGCCCCCTGTTCCTGGTTTTCGCTGGTGGAGATAGCTTCATTCGGTCCTTTGGTTGGTCCGGCATGGATGGGTTCATTCGGTATTCGTTTGGTTCGGTATGTTTGGTATTGGTCCGGTGTTTCTATTCTGTGGGCCGAACCAGCTGGTTCGGCGGTCCTGAGCTCGCCTATATATAGAGGCTACACCCCCCTTTGGTTTTTCCTTACCGAACCAAGTCTTCTGCCGAACCAATCTTCTGCCGAACCAATCTTCTACCAAATCAGGTATGTACCCTATTGCCGAATGCCTCTTATTACCGAATGGTTCAGAATGCCGAATGCACACGTAAGATCTCAAATGCCGAATGAGCTTAAGGCCTTAGTGCCGAATGAACTTGGACATGTACCACCGAATGAACTTAAGACTTGTACTACCGAATGGACTTAGGACCCCAGTGCCGAATGACCCTCGTATTCTAGACTTATGTATGCTTGCTTGCTTATACTTTCGTTCTAACGTCATGTTTTTCATTTTTGTGCATGCAGATAAATGACTCGTAAGGCAGAAACACGATCAGACAGACGGAAATCCAAGGATGGGGGAGAGCCTTCTTCTGTGCCCCCAGCCCAACCAGGATCCGGGCAACATCGACCTGTTCCGAGGTCATTAGTGGATGGATATGGTCCACAGGAACTTCTGATCTCCCCCCCTGATTGCTTTCCTAGCTCCCTAAAGGAGGAGCAACTTGACGTCATATCCCGTTCCTTCGGGATAGACAGGGCTCTTATGCTGCTGCCGGGAGATGGAGTGATGCCGTATAATCCTCCCGAAGGCTACTTTGCTTATAGCGGATACCATTGCATGTGCGGTGCTATCCCTCCTATCAACGCTTGGATAGTAAGCTTCACCACGTATTTGAAGGTGGCTCCCTTCCAACTTCAGCCTAACTCTTATGCCATTCTGGTGAGCCTTTTTGTTATCTTCCAGAGGAGGTACGGGCGTCCGCCTTCTAACCGGGAAATTCAATATTTGTACAACCTGAGAGGCTATAAGAAGGGGTCTCCGTATATTAGTCTGGAAGCGGCCGTGCCCTTCAAACCAGTCCTGGACTTTTATTCCAAGTTTACCATGTTCAAGAAAGAGTGGTTCTTCATCAAGGACGATGCTGTTTCTTTCCGCCTTTTCACTTCCGGCTGTAAGATGGATTTCATTTATACTTTCCATGTTTTGACTGTAGTGTTTTTTCTGACATGCTTCTATTTATGGCTAGCGACATGTGGTATTGCAGTCGTGGAGGATGATTCCTTGGTGCGAATGGCTGCTGAACTAAAGGCTATTCCGGCATGGGACCGGTCGGCCTCCTTCTTGATCAGGAACGCAACCCTCTTGGAGTATAATTTGATCCTACCGTACCAGTCCGTGGTTAAGCAAAGAGACACGGCTGAGGAGAAGGCTGCTAAAGCTAAGGAGGGGGCTATGGTAAAGAGCGGTAAGAGGGAGCCTTTTGCAGAGCTTCCCGTTGTCGGGGGGAAGAAACTGAAGAAGTCTGATGGCCCTTCTCCAAGTACTTTTCCGACTGTCCCGGAGGAGGAAGGTGTAGAAGAGGAGGAAGGAGGCGAGGTTGGAGAAGGGTCGGAGGGTGGAGGAGATGGCGACGGTCAAGGTGGTAGTGGCGTCGGTGCCCTAACCTCTGAGCAAGACCTTGAACTGGATGAGGCTCTCCGTCGGGCCTTCAGGGAGTCGGAGGGAGAGTCGGAAACGGAGAAGGCAAAGGAAACCGGCAAAGCTGTGGCTGGCACTGACCCATCCTCTAAGGGTTCCTCAGCTAGGGCGATTCCGGCGATGCAAGGTGAACTTTTGTCCTCTGCCGATTCCATTTTCGATAGGGACTTAGAAATTTTTTACGGTTCACTTCCGTCCTGGAATGAGATCCAGGACTTATTGCAGTATCCCACTCCTCCGCCGGGTTTGTATAATAGATGTGTCTTCTCACTTTTCTTTCCTTTTAACTTAACACATTTTTCGAACTGTGGATTATTGTATGTTCGTAATACTTGTTCTTTATTCCAGGGGCAGGCCAGGTGGTTAAAACGTCGGACGTTCGACACCGCCTTGAGCAGTTTAAGTCGAGGAGAGCTTCTGCGAAACCCTCTACTGGTCGCACTGGGGATGTAGTCAGTTATCGCCCTCTTCTTGGGGTCATTGAAGAGGGCATTCGGAAAAAGAAGCGGAGCCGTTCCTTATTTGAGTCTTCCCCTGGTTCGCAGCTTCCTACTCAGCCTCCTCGTGATACTACGGAGGAGAGCACGGAATCCGGCCCCCCTCATCCTCCTTTCAAGAGCCCAACTGTTATTCGTATAAGGCGTCCTGATGTGCCTCGCCCCGTGCCTCGTGACCCTTTTGCCGGTCATCCTGATTTAGATCCGAGCTTTCAGGATATCTCATTTGATGAGGCCACGGGCGAGCACCTCCTTCCCCGCAACCCCATGGTAAGAGTGCTGGACGAGGCCAAGTCTTTAGATCTTGATTTACTTACTACACGGGTAGTCACCATGGGGGACGAAGCCAAGGCTAACATCGATCGGGTGGCCGCAGAGGCCAAGAAGTTAATGGAGCATCATGCTAAATTGGCCAAGGCCGGGGAAGAGATCGGGAGTGCTAATATTCGGTTGAGGTTAAAAGTTGCCGATCAGGCCAAGCAGCTCGCCGATCAAGCCATCCAGATTTCCCAACATGAGGAAGCCTCCAAGCGGCTGAAAGAGACGATGGAGAAGGCCAGTAGGGCGGAATTACGGAAGATGGAGGTCGCCTACAGGGAACGGATTAACATGGCCATTACGACGATGGACGAGGTTCGAAATGCGGATCTTGAGCGGGTAGAGGAGTTGTCTGGGAGGCTCGAGGCTGCGGAGATGGCTCAGGCCGAGTTGAAGGAGGAGATGGAGGAGATGAGGAGGTCCCTCAAGTTAAAGGAGGAGGAAATGAGGAGGTCTCTCCAGGCTGACTGCTTGAGATACCAATCAGAGAGGGACATTGCCGTCGCCAAGTTGCAAGCTTCCGAGGCCCGGGTGAGGGAGTTTGAGGAGAATGAGGGGATGATGGATGAGATGCTGCAGGACATGTACTTCCACACTTGGAAGGAGGGTGGCTTGTCTTGGATGGACGATTACCCTCGGGTGATGGCCAAGGTGTATCTCCAGGCTTTAGAGGAGGCCAGGGTGAACGCGGGTAAGGAAGGCGGAGAGGCTTTCAATTTGGATGCGGTTACTGCCCAGTTCTCGAAGGAGGAGCAAGCGGCGGTGAAGGAGGGGATGCGGCTGCTTGCTGCAGAGGAAGCGGGCGTGCAGTTGGATGATGAGGATCAAGCGGCGGATGCTGGTGAGTTATTCTTTTCCCTTTCTTTCCTTTCCGTGTTTTCATAACTTGATCGTTCGTTTAATGAATTCCTCTTCTGAACTGGACAGGTGGGACTCCTGATCCACATGCTGGGGGCTCTGATCCTGCGGCTAAGTAGACTGGGGAAGTTGGTGATGGAGTGTGGACGCGGCTGCCACCTTTTTATTTCTTTTTATCACTGTTTACGTTAGTCATTGACATGTAACTATAATAATATTATTTGCAAAGAATAACTTCGTGTGATTTTATAATATAAGCTGATGTTGTTATGTTTAAATGTTGTTGTCATCTTGATGTGCTGCGTGAGAAATATAACTATGTATATGCCTGTGATTCTAGTTGTGTTTGATGCTAAGTTTTTTGCTAGAAATATAATTTCATGTGTTGCAATGTTATTGTACGAACAAGCTATAGTTACATATTTATGTACAAGAAAAGAGAGTACCGCCCTTTATGTTTCATTCGCAGGCGGTAGCTTAGAGTGTCTTATGTAACTGTTCACGGATATAGCTGAGTGCCCTGCCACCCAGTATGAAGACTTAGTTTCTCATGAGCGAATGCTTCCTATTTGGTTTCCTGTACTTTAGAGTTTGTTATACAGGATAGGAGAAAAGTATTTAAATGAAATGGAAATATAGTAAAAGTAAAACTTCCAGTCATGGAAGGCCGTCGATGTGCTTAAGTTCGTGGCAAACGGGTTTTGTAGTCACTTTCCCTAGCTGTGGGTCTTGGAGACATTTGTCACCCATCTTACGCCTCCGCGGGGAGTTTTCTTTTTTACCACAGCCGCACTTAAGACACATCGGAGCCGAGATTGCGCACGGTAACTACCCGAACCATTATGGTCCGCAATCGTGGGTATTATTCGATTTACCGTGGCCGGCTAGCGTGGGTGCCGTTGGCCGTGAACTACCCCTGGCTGGCCACACCTTATGTTGGGGCTTAAAGTAGGTTCACAGTTGCCGGCGAGCCGAACGCCGTAATGAGCTGCCATCGGCTATAGTCGGCCTTTATGATGACTTATAATCGGCTCATTACAGTTGGCTTTGAGGGCAGGCGCGCAATGAGTTAACCCGCAGCAGAGGGATGCTGGAGCAAAAGTGTCTCATTAGCGAGTGCATAGAATCGTAGCGTACCTGTTAGGCCTAGTCCAGATGAGGCCGCGGTGCGTCTTGAGTGGAGATGCCATAGGATTTTGTTCAACAGAAAGGGATAAAACTTAACAAGTAGCCAAGACATAAAGGAACAAGCTAAAAAGAGACAAGATTTTTTAAAGTGGTTCGGCACGAAAGTGCCTACGTCCACTGATTCTCTTTGTTAATTCACTTCATATGGGCAGTACAAGTTAAGAAAAGTATCGACGGAGGTGTCGGATGTTCCATGCCCTCTGGAACACCTCTCCGTCCACTGTTGACAAAATATAAGCTCCGTTGTGGAGATCTTTATGAATTACGTACGGTCCGTCCCAGATGGGGTCTAGTGCCCCGGGGCGCGGAAAGATTCGCCTGAGGACAAGATCTCCTTCTTGTAAGCTGCGATGCTTGACTTTGGAATTGTATAGCGCTGCCACCTTTTGTTTGTGAGCTGCTGCTTTAAGTGCTGCATCGTTTCTCCTTTCCTCAATCAGATCCAAAGACATGAGGAGGAGTTCTTCGTTTTCTTCTGGGTTGTAGTGGATCCTACGGTGGGAAGGCACAATAGTCTCAACTGGGAGCATTGCCTCCGATCCATATGCCAAGGAGAAAGGAGTATGTCCCGTTGATGTTCTGAAAGACGTGCGGTATGCCCATAGTGCCGTAGGAAGTTCGCCCACCCAAGCGCCTTTTGACTTTTCAAGTTTCTTCTTGATTAGGGTTTTGAGAATTTTGTTGACATCTTCAACTTGTCCGTTTGCCTGAGGATAAGCTACTGATGAGAAGCTTTTATGAATTCCATGCTCTTGGCACCAGTCGGCAAATTCTTCGCTGTCAAACTGGAGTACGTTGTCTGATATGATCTTGAGTGGGACTCCGTACCTGCACAGAATATTTTTGATCAAGAAGTTTATAACTTTTGTTGAAGATATTTTATTTAGAGGTTCTGCTTCCACCCATTTGGTGAAATAATCGACTGCCACTACAGCATATTTGGCTCCGCCTCGGCCCGTTGGCAGTTCGCCAATTAAGTCAATTCCCCATACAGCAAAGGGCCAAGGGCTGGTCATTTGAGTAATTTCATTTGTGGGCAGTCGAGGAATCTTGGCAAATTTCTGACATCTGTCGCATTTCTTGACGAAGTCTAGAGCGTCTTTGTTTAGTGTGGGCCAGTAATATCCATATCGGAGTATCTTCCTTGCCAAAGTCTGCCCCCCAGTGTGATCTCCGCATCCTCCCTGATGGATGTTTGATAAGATCTCCTTGGCTTCCCTTCTAGCGACGCATCTCAATAAGGGGCCAGAGAAGCCACGCCGATAGAGGATGCCTTCTTGTATCGTGTAGTGGGGAACTTTCCTCAAGATCCTCTTGGCTTCGTCACGCCTGTCGGGCAGTGTGCCATCTTGCAAATATTTCCGGATGGGAGTCATCCAGGTTCCTTCTTCGATTGCAGTTACCAGATTTACTGGTTTGAAACTTGGGGCTAGCTGCCTTGAGATGGCTAGTGTTCCGAAAATGGTGCTATTCTTCATACTAGCTTGCTTTGCAAGTTCATCTGCCTCTTGGTTCTCTTTTCGAGGAATATGTTTGATTAGATAGTGGTCCAATTGATCGAGCAGCAGTTTGGTTTTCTTTAGGTATGCTGTGAGTCGTTCTCCTCGAGTCTGGAATTCTCCTAGTACCTGGTTTACGATAAGCGGAGAATCACTATGAAGACATAAGGAATTGATTCCAATTTCCTGGGCAAGCTCCAATCCCGCTATTACTGCTTCATATTCAGCATCGTTGTTAGTGGCCGTGAACTCCAACCTTAATGCATAGTACAACTTTCTTCCCCTGGGGGTGATGATCACAATTCCTGCCCCCGAGCCTTGTTCGTTCGATGCTCCATCTACAAAGAGGTTCCACTTGATGTTTTTTGCTACTTCGGATTGTTCCCTGCCTTCGTTGGTAGTGAATTCGGCAATGAAATCGGCCATGGCTTGTCCTTTGATAGCGGTGCGAGGATGGTAGGTGATATCATACTGACTTAGTTCGATGCACCATTTGAGGAGTCGCCCAGAAGTGTCAGGACGATGGAGCACTTGTCTTAGCGGTTGATCGGTTAGAACCCTGATGGAGTGAGACTGGAAGTAGTGTCGCAGTTTTCGTGACGCGATCAATAAACAATATGCTAATTTCTCTAGTTTAGGATATCTGGCCTCTGCCCCTGTAAATCTCTTACTTACAAAGTAAACCGGGCGTTGTGTGCGGTCTTCTTCTCTTACCAAGGCGGCGCTTAGAGCATGAGATGATACAGCGAGGTATAGGTATAACACTTCACCTTCATTTGGGGTTGAGAGTACTGGTTGTCTCTGAAGGTGTTCGATTAGGTTGAGGAAGGCTTTTAAGCATTCATCGGTCCACTCGAATCTCCCTTTGTCTTTCTTGAGAGCTTCGAAGAAAGGGACACACTTGTCAGTTGCCTTGGAAATGAATCTGCTTAGGGCGGCCACCTTTCCGTTTAGGCTCTGCATTTCTTTTCGAGTGGAGGGTATCCTTATTTCTTTTAGAGCCCGGATTTGTTCAGGGTTTGCTTCGATTCCACTGGCGTGGACGATAAATCCTAAGAATTTTCCCGAAGATACTCCGAAGGAGCACTTTAGAGGATTCAGCTTCATTCCATATCGGCGAAGTACTTGAAACATCTCGCCCAGGTGGCTTACATGGTCGTCGGCTTTCCTGGACTTTACCAACATGTCATCCACATACACTTCCATAGTTCGTCCTATTAGTTCCACGAACATCTTGTTGACGAGGCGCTGATAGGTAGCTCCGGCATTTTTGAGTCCAAAAGGCATGACTTTGTAACAATATAGTCCGCGGTCGGTGATGAAGCTAGTGTGGTCTTGATCAGGAGCGTGCATGGGAATCTGGTTATATCCGGAGTATGCATCCATAAAAGATAGGAGTTCGTGTCCGGCTGTGCTGTCCACAAGTTGGTCAATTCGGGGAAGTGGGAAGCAATCTTTTGGGCGAGCGTCATTCAGATTGGAGAAGTCAATACATGTTCGCCACTTTCCATTGGCCTTTTTTACTAGCACTGGGTTAGCGATCCATTCTGGGTAGATGGCTTCCCGTATGAAGCCATTAGCAAGTAGATTCTTTACTTCCTCATCAAGGGCTGCCGATCGCTCTGCCCCCATGCTCCTCTTTTTCTGCTTTACTGGTACCTTGGTGGGATCGATGTTCAGCATGTGGCATGCTATGTCGGGGGAGATTCCTGTCATATCGGCATGGGTCCACGCAAATACATCTAAGTTGTGGCGGAGAAAGTCAATGAGTTGATCTTTCAACTTCGTTTTTAGCTGAGATCCGACTTTTAATAGTTTACTTGAATCGTGCTTGTCTACAGATACGAATTCCATAGCCTCTGCAGGCTCGGCAGTAGCCTCCTCCTCTTTATCCCTGGGGTCTAGTTCATTGAAGGGATCGCTTGTGTATCGAAGAGGAGGGGCTTTCTTTAGTTGCTATGCCTCCAAGCTTTTCATGCAGAGAGTAGTCTCTTCATCTTTTCCTTTATTCTTTCTGCGGTTATTGCGAAGTTCAGTTACGTAGCAGTCTCGGGCAGCATCTTGATCTCCTTCTACTTCTCCTACTCCGTTGTCTGTTGGAAATTTCATTTTCAGGCACCAGGGGGCTAATACAATCTGGAAGTCAGACAAGGCTGGTCTTCCCAAGAAGGCGTTGTAAGCCGAGTGGTTTTCTATTAGTACGAACGTTTGTTTTCGCACAACGGAGCGGGGATGACTTCCTATTTCGACGAAGAGGCCAAGTTGCCCGAGGGGCATTTTTGCATCTCCAGTGAAACCGTGCAGTGGTTTGTCACAGGGGGATACATCCTTCATTGATAACTTCATTTTGTCGAAAGCATGTTTGAATAGGATACTTACGGAGCTTCCTGTGTCTATTAGAATTTGAAAAACTTTAGCTGGACCGAACCAGGCAGAGATGACCATAGGATCCATATGTGGGTACTGTCTTCCTTCCAAATCACGCCTACTGAATATGATGTCGTCGCTCTCTTTTCGTTTCGGGTGGCGTTCTTCCGTGATGGAGTTAACATAGCATTCTGCATTTCTAAGCGACTTGCCATACCTTTCCATCTCTGCCCAACTTCTGTCGGCGATGTGTGGTCCTCCCGAGATGGTAAGGACCACTATCTTCTCTTGACTAGAGCCACTGATGTTGTGATTGTTGCGACTCCCTCCGCCTACTTCTGGGAGGGGTTGCTTTGAGTTCTCATTGACAGGAATTGGTGTCCTGTTCTGACCTTTCACATAGCGTTCCAGCCTTCTTCTTCTAATGTGTTCTTCGATCAAATCCCGAAGATAGTGGCATTCATTGGTGTCGTGCCCGTGGGATTCGTGGAAACGACAGAACTTTCCAGACTTGAGTGCGTTATCTGATTCTTTCATGTGCGGGGGGCGCTTGTATCCGAGTTCACCCTGAGTGGCTAGGAAGATGTTTTCGATTGTTTCATTCAAAGGAGTGTAGGAGTCAAATCTCGGTCCTGGTCGATATTGGCGCTTTTCGACCTTCCTGCCCCCAGCATTGTCTCTAGATTCATTTCTTCGAGCGTCCTTAGCCGCAGTGGGAACCTTGTCCTGAACTATCTTGCCTTGTTGCCCTGACTGCCTCTCCGTAGCAGCGTCTTCAAGTCTCATGTACTTTCCAGCTTCATGGAAGAAATCAGGCAAGGTAGCTGGTTTTTCCTTAGTTAATCTTCTGGCAAACTTGGTGTCTGGATGTACACCACTACAGAGGGCCATTAGAGTGAGTTTTTCATTGGCATCTTGAACTACTGCCGCTGCGGCGTTGAACCGTGTTAGATATTGTTGCAGCGTCTCTCCGGATTTCTGTTTGACATTGGATAGAGAATAAGCATCCTTGGGTTGTTCCGCATGGATGCGGAACTGGCTAATAAACCTTTCTTTCAACATCTCCCATGAGCTGATGGATCCTTGGGGTAGATGGCAGAACCAGGAGGTAGCTAGATCTGCTAGGAATAGCGGAAAGCATTTACATAATACTCCTTCTGTTGCTCCACTCATGAGCATATGCTGGGTGTATCTCTGTAAGTGTACGATGGGGTCGGAAGTTCCTTTGTAAGGTTCCATGGTTGGCATTTTCCATTCCCGGGGAGTGATGGCAGTTTCGATGTTTCGGGTAAAGGGGCTGGTGACCCTAGCACCTATTCCCCGGTCCCTTTGCTCCCGTTGGACACATTCTCTGAATGATCGTGCCATTCGTTCGTCAGAATTTGGAGCGGACAAAAACGAGCTTGGTTCTTCCCTGCGGGATCTATCTCGTCCAGATGACCTGTAGGGATGGTATAGTCTATCACTTCTAGCATTATCCAGTGGTTGTCTCTGGCTGCTCGGATGCATGCTAGGACCAGCTACAGTTGCTCCCTGCCTTGATCTTCCCCTGTGGGGTTCTGTTTCGAGCATATCCATGGGGTCAATGGTGTAATTCGTTTTTCAATCAGAGTTTCGATGTGGCCGGAAATTGATGATCTATTTACGGCCATTCATCGTGCCGGAATCAACGGCGTCTGATCGGGAAACCCCTTCTGGGTATCGTAGAGAGCACCAAGGGAAGTCGATCGGTATGGTTCGTTTGTGATTTTAACGTCTGGATGAGGAGTTAAAATTGAATAGGGTTGCAAATAGTGGGGCGGCGGCTGCGTCGTTTCAGGGTCGAGATGGCACCAGATCTTGGTCGCATGGGTCAGGTGGTAGAGCACATCGTGGCATTCTATCTAGGGCTGAGGCGGCGGCGCATGCGGCGGCCTCGAGATGGGTCCGTTCTGCGTCGTTCGTGCTGTAGAGGGGTTTCGTGAACTTGGTTTTCGGCTTCAATCTAGAGATGCGCGTGAACCAGGTGAAGGTGACGTGGCAAAGGGATTAATTGAGGCAAGTTTTAGTTCGTTTAAAACTAATTTTGTTTTCAAACGATTAAAACGCTATAACTCCTTCATACGAACTCCATTTCACGCGAAATTTTTTGGTTAGGATCATAGAAAAATTCAGGATCTTTTAACACTGGTTTGGACAGATTTGGAGAACGTCGAATTTTTGGGTTTAAACCGGATTTCAATTCGATTTAAATTCGAAGGGCGAGTGTTTTAGCCCACTCACAACTTCTAAAATTTCCTGTGTATGTTAAACTGATTCTAGATATGAGTAGAAATTTATTTATGACTATTTGGCATGTTTTATTCATTATCTCTATTAAATCGCATTTATTTAATTTGAGTGTTAATTAATTTTATAGTTGCATATAAATTTGACGGTTAAAATTTATTTACTTGCATGAAACTGCTAGTTAAACAGTTATTAAATTTATTTTTGAATATAAACTGTTAGTTAATAACAGTCATTTATTACCTGTTATATTTATATGATATATATAAATGTTTGTTTAAATTGATGATGATTGAAATAAATTGGCTGATGATTGATATAAGGTGAATGGATGATGTGCTCTGTCTTATGTATACTGCAAGTTATCATGCATTTTTATTTCATTCGGGATTGTGGTTTCAAATGATATACAACCGCATTTTTTTTAAATTAAGGATTGAAATGATAAATATCCATATCACTTGACCATAGGATAGAAAATTTTATACAGGCACCGCGGTATGTATATATATATATATATATATATATATATAATTATTTTTGAGATGATTTTTATGGTTAGGATATGATACGGTTCAATAAATATTAAATTTGGATATGATATACTATTTTATATATACATACATAGTTAAATCGTTGAATTTAAGCTATGTATAAAATTGTTAACTAAATTGAATAAGTTGAAAAATGACATTTGATAATTTATGTTATACGGTTAAGTACGGGTTTAAGATCCTGAATATATATATAGAGTTAAATGTTTTAAATCAATAAAGATTGAAAGATAAATTTGAAATTTAATATGAATTGAGCTTATTTGAAAATTTAACTCCATAAGTTGATGTTAACTTGTTAAAATTAGAAATTTTAAAGGTATGATATTTATAACGGGATTTAATAAATAATTTTAGTATAAATAAATGGAAGGAAATTATAGTGTAAATAAATTTAGTTTATTTTAAATGGTTATGGATTTATCATGTAAACCTTTCAAACTAAATAATAGGAAAATGAATGGTTGATTTAAATTCACAACCTTAGTTTTGAAATTCATTAAATACTCAAAGTTAGAAAATATTGAAATCGAAGTGTTTTATTCAAACTGAAAGTGAATCTAAAAGTTATGGGTTTAGACTGAATTTAAAGTGAACTAAAAATTGGGAAGGTGTGGAAATTATTTACTTTTAAAGAAATTTTAAATTCAACTGTTTTATTTTATATACTGTTGAATGTCCAAACCATTTATGTTTTGAAAGTTATGGTTTTAGAACTATGGATTTCGAAGTATTATGTTGAAAGTAAAAATTCAAATGTTTGGGTTCGAGGTATTATAAATTTTAAAAGTGGCATGATTTTGGGAAAAGAAAAATATTTGGAATAAAATGAAATCATATTTATTTGGGTTTTAAAAAGGAAATGATATCGTATTTATGGGTTTTAAAATGGATAATTATATTCTGGTTTCGAAAGTAACTATTTTTAAAGGCCGCGGTGTTATAATAACGTTTGGTTGTTGAAGAGACCGGGATCGGAAGTTGTCATACTCTCTGCCAACTCCGAAAACCACTTTAACAACCGTGTACGCGGTGGAGATTCCAGAATGAAGTAGGTTTGTGGCGGCGTTTCCTGTAAGGTAAATGTGGACCCAACTCCCGTGAGTTGGCATAAGGTAGCTAAAACAGGAGCGATTGACGGGTTAATAAGGTAGCACCTTTGATCGGACACATCCCTTCGATATTATACTTTGACTCTTGGATTGCTTCGGTGGCCACTTTTGATTTTATTTGGGGGTGTGGCTCGAGGTGGGCGGTAGCTACGCGTTATGCGTTACCACCGACCCGGAAGCGTAATTGGTATATCTACCCTCGCATTGCCAAGTTGTACCGTGTCACCTACCCTATCGCTCCTTGTACGAGTTACCATTTGTGTCGTACCTATGGAGTGTCTTCTCGTATTCTTCCAATCGGGAGATATGCAGGCAGTGTATAAACTATTGGCATTATTTGTGTTAAGGGCTATATGGGTAACCCCTTAACGCTATTAAAAAGTAAGTTTATTTTACAATTAGACACTATTATAATAGCGAAATATACTATATAGTAAATAGTTTAACGGATCCTTAGGAGATGTAAATCCCGAGCATCTCTTGACTTACTGCACTCGTATATGTTTCTGTTAGTTTAACTCGCATAAGATCTTTTAGTTCTGACAAGAGCGTTTTGTCTTTTTAAAATTGCTCGGGTCAGTCCGAGCGTTTCAGGATCGAAGACTTTTGCTTTGGAGGACGAAGACGGATATTTCTATTATTATTAATTATATTCCACTACACTCATATTGTACTGCTGATTTTTTATATGGTATGTGTACTTTGATATGTATTGTATAGATAAAATCAAAGGTTTGGTAAAACACCTTCATGAACTGTATATTTTGATTATTATATTTTATCCTTCCGTTGTGAGATTCTGTTTAGTTTCCTTTCTTCTCTGTTTTCTTATTTACCCCATAACAATCCGCCCTTCCGTATGGTTTGAATTGGCACGCGAGTCGATTTAAATCGTGCGAAAAGGCGGGATGTTACATCTGGTATCAGAGCTTTGGTTTAGAGATAAACCTTAGCTTTGTGGGGTTTGACTCTTTACTAGTAGGGTAGTTATACCCTATGGGAGTCTCTGAGTGCATATATATGAGAGAGCGTATTTGTTAGTGTTATAAAAGGGTTTGATATTGTGTTAATTTGTTCCGTTTCGTATTTATAAGTTCTGGTTGGTGCATGGGACGCTGTAACATCAATAAGGATTTCTAAACACTTAACAGAACAGACCGACATAATATTTATTTTATAAAGGTGAATGAAACGATTTTGCCTATTATATTTTCTATATATAAAATAAAAATTTTCAAATGATATTACATTTGACTGCAATAGATTGGTTGTTAGGTAATAAAGATTGGAAAAAAAATGAAATCTGGAAATTTAGAACTTAAGATCCGGGGTTTGAAATTTCTTTCGAATAAATTTCGGAATATAATAATATTGTTTATAAGGACTTTCTGATATAAATATTTCAATGTAATTCGGAAGAATTGTTTTAAAAAGGATTTTTGAGAAAATAAGTTTTGTACTTTCCTCTCCATCGCTGGAAAATAATTTCGGTGATGGCGGCCGCATCATCGACTTTCATTTTTGAGTTTCGAAAGGGAAAGGCCACTGTAGTAGTTCTACTGCAGATCCATTTTTGAAATATATAAATTTTGAGTTGTTTTAAATATAATTTGAGATATATAGGTTGTAAAAATATATTTATCTATTATTTTAAAATAAATTAAAATTTAACCCGGTATTTATGTAACATTCCGGAATTTTATTAAATTAAATTCGTTAAATTGTTTGAACTTTTGAATTTAATTTGTGAAATTTTAACAAAAATAAAATACTATTAAACAAAAAAGTAAGTTATATGAATATAAACAAATAATAAAAATAATGATAATAATAATAATGAAAGAAAGCAACAATTTTCAACAAGAAACCTTTAATAGAATTAAAACAAATATTGTGAATAAACTACATAGTTACTAAATGTTAATAACTAAAACAACTTTTCTTTTAACACAGTAGAATAAGAGACAAGCTAACCAAACAAAACAAGACTTAGTTGTATTAAGTAGCTGTAAACCAACAGTACATGTATAAATCAAATGAAGCTTGTGCAAAAGATTTAACAAAGAAAAAAAATATCTGCAAGAACAAAACAAAATTTGTACTTATGGGAAAAAAAAATAAAAATCCACAACATATATATGTAAACTAAAATGGGAACAAAGGCATTAAATGCCATCTATTCAAACCCAAATAAAAATCTTACTTAGCACAAACAAAAATCATATCAGCCGAATTAAAATTTGGCTTAGTCAATAAGAAACTTGCTTGGTCAAAATTTGTAGGCAAGGGAAAAAAAGAGAAATATCTGAACCAGTTACCACCTGCCCTTAGTACAAACCATCTCCTCTATATATGTATACATAGCATTTGTTTTAGTTTTATTTCGTTCAACAAATTTCTGCAAAGAAAAAAGAAAAAAAAAACATTACTTTATATTTCAAAGCTGAAAACAATTTACTGAAAGAAAAAAAAAGAAAACAGAGAGATCAACTGCAGTTTCAAAATCAATAAAGTCCTGTTTCAAATATTTCAAGGTGAGTAAACATATCCTTTGAAAAGTTTTAAGTTATTTATACAGTTTAAACTTAAATTATAAACTGTTTTATTCATGTTTCAGTTGATAATACTCCAGTGATGCTCTGTGTTCTTTATAAACATTTATACAGGGGTTATATTTGTTTCCAAAACTAAAGTCTATTGCTATAATCACTGACAAGTTTTGGTTTTTTTTCAAATAAATCAAGTTGTTTTAAATCCTTAAACAAGTTTTTGCAAAGCCACTTAAACATACAGTAAATTATTTCACTGCAACTTGGTTTTATAGGAATGCAACTGATATTTGACAAAAATAAATTGTTGTACATTATGAATTCAAGGATATTTATTGAATCTATGCTGCAAGACATGAATTTTAAAACAAAAATTTAGATTTTTAGTTTAGTATTCACTGAGTAGTTAATTTGTGAACAAAAATCACATTTTCTCGAATTACCAGTGTTTGAGTTGATAATAAATGTTGAAATTTGAACGGGAGCTAGTTTGAACTTCTATAATGACGAGAAAAATGCTAAAAAAATTTTCGAATGGATGAATTGGCCGTTCAAACCCAAAGTAGGGTTTATGATGGAGTTTTTGCAGTGGGTTGAGAGCAAGGTGATTTCACCACCTAGGAATGACCGAGCTGCACGTGCTCGTGGGTAGTGATGGCTTGGGGTGTTGTCGTGCTTGGGCCGGAGTGCCATGGCGTCAGGTGGTAGTCGTTGGGAGGCCGATGTGAGTTTGTTCGATACGGTTGTGTTGATCAGCTCGTGTTTCAGGCGAGATTTTGATTTTGATAAATTCGCGATGTAATGGGTTTCGATCTCGTAATTGGGGTTGAATCGCGACTTGCTGGAGGCCGCGGCGGCCACCGGAGCGGCGGCGCGGTGGTGTGTACGTGCACACCATTGTCCCTGTGTCAGTGTTGAGGTGTTGTGTTTCCAACAGTATGTTATTGAAAAAAAAAAGAATGAAGAAGAAAAGGGGGACAGCTCGAAGGAGAGTTTGGGGAGAAGCAATGGTTGCTGGGACTTCAACTCGAAGTGGTTAGGGGTTGTTCCAGTTTGAAAAAAAAAGAGAAAAAAAGAAAGAAACTGGAAGAAAGAAAGAACTGGGACGAGGGAGAAGTGGAGAAACTCGGGGGAGAAGACGAGAGAAACATAAGTTGGCTCGGGGGAAAATAATGGTTCACTCGGGTGCTTTATAATGGGTAGGCCCAATCAAAAATTCCCAAGTACAAAGTTAAGTTAATTTTTATATTTATAAGTTTACCACTGTTAAATTATGTGAGTGAAAAACTTACCATAAGTTTGAATTATTTAACAATGTTTTAAAATTTAAATCAAACCTTTAGTTAAATAATTAAATTTAAAATAAAAATTTGAGTTAATTTACATCAAACTTTCAATGTAACAATAAATCAATTTTTACAGTATAAAGCAGATTTCTTTTATGATAATTTAAGTAAATAATTTGTATTAATAAATGATTTAAAGAAATTAAGAATGATATACAATTAGTTGATAAACAATTAAGTGCTTAAATAAATTTGTAAATCAAGAATTGGTTAACCAAATAAATAAAAATCGACAAACCAGATCTAGCGGTTAATTTAAATAACTAATTTTGAAATAATAAAATGAGTTAATCAAGATTTAAATTATTTATTCAAACCACATTCGAAATAAATTAACTATGGCTGTGCACGATATTGATATTTCTATTCTGTTTGTGATGTTATGTGATATAAATTGCCATGTACTCTACTGTGATTGTGGTTTGTTCTGTAGTGATGTGAAAACCCTGTTTGCCGTAAAACGGTAATTTAAATTTCGATGCGACAGGGAATCGAATTTCAGTTTGTTATCCGAAACCCACATCGAACCCTGAATATGAATCTTTGTGTTGATATATCCACGTGTTTTGAAAATTGAGCGCTCACTATTCGGTTTAGCCGGGAGAGGACCTTTGTGTCATATAACCCATTCCGAATAGTGATACGTCAAAATGGATAGCATTTGAAGACCGGTGGTGAAGACTGGGTGTCTTCGAAAATGATAGGATAACCTATCGATTGTCTCTGCACTGAGTTGCTCCGGTATAGAGATTTCCTAAGTGATGGGAAGTCCGATCGGGATTGTGGATACCCGGATTTGCAAGGGCTTCTTCCTTTATTGGACGAAGTGCTTTCGGTTCTGTTCGAACCCGGAACAGACTTGTATGGTCGTGTGTCTGACACTACACTTTGAGATATAGAGCCGATTTCTTTCAAATACATATATGTTGGCGGCGGAGAATTTATTCTCTTAGCTTAACACCCTTCTCTGAGACGTACGAGCTCAGAGGTTATGTAGTTGAAGGTTATCAGCGATATATTCCCAAATTGGTAGTGTGGCATGCTAAGTGCTGCTGTGTGTTGATGATCATTAGTTGATCATTTGTGATCAAAGCAAAGCTTTCGTGTAAAGCATAGCTTTGTGGACGAGACCTCATCGGACCTCACAACCCGAAAATGGTCGAAACAGGAAAGATGCAGCAAGGTTATGAGGGTCGCGCCCTTTAGGGTATGTCATTTCCTTCTGGAAAAAGGTAATGTCATGGTATGGAGCCCAGATATTTACCTGTGTGGTGGCTCCAATCTCATTTACTGTGTGGTTGTTGCTTTGTGACAGAGGGACCTCGGATAATGGTGCCAAAGGACCGGGGAGTGGCATACTCGAGTAGTAGTTACCTAGTTACAGAGGTAACCCGGCATTGTGTTGGCAGAGAGACGGGTAGGTTCTCGGGGCGTCCCGCCAGAGGCGTAGCCATGTGGTAGTAAGAAGTTCCTTATCCTGACCATTTGTTGGAAATCCGAAGAAACAATACGAACCAGTACGGTTTTAGTTGTATAACCTGCCATGCAGCGTGGCGGTAACCTGCCACAAACCTTGGTAGCTATAGTAGGCATAGTTCGGAATGTCTATGCTGGCTACGATTAATATTCTATTTTCGAAATGCTTTCTACACTATGCACTAGTAATAATATAAAAAAAGAATTTTCTCGTATCAAGCATATTTGACTATCATAAGAAGAAATCTCCTCCAATTCTGCGATTGCATTGTGTGTGTGGCGGGAGGTCTTATGGTAGTTTCATTTTCCAAAAAGCATAACGAATTTTTCCTTTATAAATCTAGTTTATTTAAAGCAACTATTTTTTTTTTACTCACACCAGTCTCATGACTGACCCGGAGTTTATTGTTTCTTTTCTAAACTCTGGGTGCCCATAATTTCTACACGAGCAGCCTAGTAGCAGGTTTTCATATTTTGGAGTTAGCAGTATTTTGGAGCTTTTGCTTTGGAGATTTTCTAGAAGCTTTTTGGATCTCAGGTAGTTAGGATCTGGGAGATTGTTACCTTTACATTCCTATGAAGACTTTTGGATATATGATCATTGATGTATTATTATGATGTTATTTGGAGTTGTGGTGTATGTATTATATACCCTGATGTATTGTTGGATATTATGATATTGTGCCTGTGATGTATGCATGATATTCATTTTTGTTCCGCTGTTTTATATTCATCTGATGTTGTTATAAGCTCCGGCAATACGAATTTGATGTCGTTTATTGGATATCGAGTTCGGGTCGTCACAATTTAAATTCCTTAATTTCCATTAATTAATTGTTTCAATTATTGTAGTGAAACGGAATTTAACTAATAATTGAAACCCTAAATAAAATAAGAGAGTTAAATGCTAAGTTATAAATGGAAATTAAAGGAAATTTGGAATTTCTAACATATGAAACAAAGAGTGATATTGTTGAACATTAAAATTAAAGGATGATAAAACTTGTATAAGTTCATTTGCATTTTCGTTAACATATATAACTTACCGAATATAAAAAATAGAAATGTTTAATAATAAATGTAATGAAAATTGTACAAGTAAAAGTAGGTAATGAAGTATCCAATGAATTTGCTATTAAATGAGAATTTAATGTTATGAACTTAAGTTATAATTGAAATTTTG
Source organism: Allium cepa (assembly GCA_030765085.1). Taxonomy (NCBI): domain Eukaryota; kingdom Viridiplantae; phylum Streptophyta; class Magnoliopsida; order Asparagales; family Amaryllidaceae; genus Allium; species Allium cepa. The sequence continues at coordinate 788,463,362 of CM060937.1, read as the reverse complement.
CCAAATAAATATAATTAAAGGTAAGTATCATAAATAGATGAAAATAAACTTTAGTAAATGATAAAGTAAATTACTTTAATAAACAGAACGATGAATACTGTAAAAAAAATAAGTTAAAAAGTGAATAAATGAATGTAAAATAATTAAAGGAAAATTCACGATATGAATGAGTGGAAATTTTGGTAGAAATAAGGTGAATAATTGTAAGTAATAAATGAAAATTTTAAATAATCACTAAATAAATGAAAGAAAGGAAATCAAACAACTAAAGTATCAATTAATAATTTAATTTGATTTGTTTGTTTGAATTGTTGTTGTTTAAATTATGGTTGTTTGGGTAAGATACTTTAAAATTTGGATTGGATGAAAGAATAATCTACTTAGTTTTATCTAAGGCTATTGAGTAAATGATGCGCTAGTAGTTTATTCTTCATTCCGTATAATTTTAAAAGTTTTGAACCCGAACAACTATTTGTTTGTTTGGTAGAATGGTTGCTTTGAATTTGTTGTGTATGCTATTTGTCGAATTGATGGTTGTTGTGCTGATTTGTTGTTAGTAATTGAAACCACTTAAATATTTCACTTTGCATAAATTGTTAACCCTTTAGATTTTATAAGTGTTTATAAGTGAAATGCAGGTTATGGAAGCAATTGCTACTGCTTTTGGTTCCATAAATTTAGCGTAAGTTACCCGACAAATAGGTATGTTTTCGGATTACGGGTTATAGCGCTATTTTATATATTTTCCCGTTTGGGGATATATATATAATTTTGGAAAATATTAGTGTATATTATTATATTTATATATATTTTCTTCTGAGCCTCTCTATACAAAGGAGACTCTGCAAAAAAATTCCGTAAATTTTGAACTTAGAAATATTTTGAAAAGTTTGCCAAACTTTAGTAATTTAAGTATAAAAGATTTAATGGTTATACATTGAGATATTTTATCTAAATTAATTAATTTTATAAATTTAATAGTTTATTAAGTTAATGTTTGAATAAAGTATATTGATTTCTTAGTTCTTCGTTTTCCTTCTTTTCCTTTTCGCCGACGAAAAGTCTTGAGTGGGGGAGAGTGTAACGACCCGTAAATTTCGACAATTTAATTTGTTTATTTAATAGGATTTTGTAATTTATTTTCAGTAGAAACAATAAAGGGGACAAATAAATGCTAAATTGAAGGCTAAAATAAATTATGTAAATGGTGACTTAAAGCCTATTTATAGAAATTTGAATAAAGTCCAAATGAATTAAGTAGAAAAGGATCCTTACCTGGATATAAAATTTAGTATGAGAAATTAGTGAAATATTAAAGTGATTTAATGCAATAAAAGAGTGTAAACGGTAATTGGAATAAATTAAGAAATCATGTTAATGCAAGTTAATAATTTATGACTTGAATGAAATTCCAATTCAATAAAATCATTTAAAGGTTATGGTTTGATTTTAAATGGAATATGAGAAAAGAAAAGAAAATGTAAGGATTTGATTAATACATATGTCATTTATTCAAGGTATTGAATAAAATTGGGAATCCAATTGTAAGTAAAGGTTATAATGTTCGTATTAGCTAATAAATTTAATTTCAATGCAATACCCATAAATGAATGGGATGAAATGAATGTATGTAAATATATACTAGGTTATTTATCATCTAGAAGGAAAGAAAAGTAAATACCGAATTGATTGATGAATAAATATGCATTAAATAGTAATTGAATATTTCGTTAGTATGAATTTAAAGGAATATGGGTTAATTTGATTAAATCAATATAAGACAATAAATGCAATGATGGCGGGTTATTAGTAAAAGTGAATAGGGAAATGATTGTTATTGTAAGTGCAACTGCCCGCAAATCCGTACCCCTTGAGTCAACACTATTCTAAAACAATCAACTCAAGTTGTACAGAAATACGAACCATTTGGGTTAAAGAAGAAGAGGTAGAAGAAGAAAATAGGAATCAACAACAGAATCTAACCATCGCAGCATAATAAAATATAATAGATAATAAATACTCTTTACTCAACATCAAATATCTTTGTTCATATATTACATCATCAGAGTACATCAATCACAGCTCAACATCAATGTCATACAAATAGATACACAACAACTCACCATAGCGGAAATATATATATATATATATATATATATACAAGTACGAGAGTACGTATAGTCATCCAGCTCGTCTCCTGAGCACCACAACATTTTCTGTATCCTATAATACTCGGTCTGACCCGAGCATTACAGTTAAATAATACCCAAGTCAGTCTGGAATACCAGCGTGAGAAAATTACACCCAATTGATTATTAAAGTTTCAAAAATCCTTTGAAAACAAAAGCATCTCGTAAGACCACGCCACAAATAAACATGTCGGGTTTTTACCTTACGATAGCTAAAACAAATTTTATGGAAATCCTCTGATATTATAATAGGGTCTATATACAAATACTTATAAAACAGCGGAAATTGTTACATCTATTAAATTCCAGCTACTAGCCACAGAGTGGGTAATACAAACAAAACTCGTACATGGCTCGTAGGGAGAATGGATTTCCAACTAATGACTAGGAACTGGGGTACCACCTGTCATAGTACGGGGCCTAGATCACCGTACCGAGGAGTACGCCCGCTCCCCTGCAACACAAGGCCGGGACTACCCCTTACTGGATGATCACGAGTGAGATCACCCCGCGGTTGGGATCAGCAACCTCCCACTAAGCCGAAATAAAAAGGGACATCTAGACTGGAATGACCTCACCCTGCTTGGGTGCTACCCCCTAGCCTTGCTGCATAACACCTGATTTTCAGTCATTCCCGATCGATGAGGCTTGAGGCTAAGCGTTACCTTTATAAAATATATCCCTTAGAATGCCCATCGTCCACCTGACGATGTTTCGCAAGCATTCATCCATATAAGTCCGTCCCGGGTTCGAAAGGAACCGAAGGCACTATTCCTACTACATCCATTTTGGAAATATCCTCAGGATTAGTAGCGACTAGCCCTTGCACTTCACTGCTCCATCTTCGAATCCAAAATCGTTTAAACGAAACGTATAAACCGAATCGAAGTGGTTTTCAAGAAATAAAATTCGATCCCGGTCTCTTCGAAAAGATCAACGCATTTGTCCAATATTGATAGTCGGTGATTTAACTATCAACTTATATTCACAAACATCCATCCAACAATAGATGACTTCCCAAATTATTTATTTACCTCAAAATATCTTCACAAGATATATTTCTATTTTCAATCCTTTGAAATCAGTTCCAAAACCATCTTTCCTTTCAGAATAAACTTTCCCAATTATTTTCTATCTCCTCTGAAATCACCAAGCACAAAACTAGATTTTAAAATAATTTGAAACACTTTACTTTGAAATATACTTCAATACATTTATTTTAAAACTACTTCAAAGATTTGTTAAAAATACATACTATATGAATATTTGAAAATAAGGTTACTAAGTAAAATATAAAACTAGACTTTTACCTTTTTAAAATAAAATACTAAGTCACTCTTTAAATAATTATTGCTATAATAGATTAAAAGGAAATACTTACTTTAGAATTTAAATATTTAGAAATAGTAAAATTTTTTCAAAACGTACTTCTTAAAACAACTTTAAACTTCTAATTTATATTTAAAAAATTACTTTGAAAACGTACTTGGTTATTCAGAGAGAAATTTCCAATCTCAATCACTTAAATCAATTTTCCAAATTGATTCCCAATTTATTCCATTTGAAATAAATTTCTTTACTTATCAGTTCATTTCAAAATTCATTAATTATCTGTTTGATTTTTAAATCCTTTAGCTGAAAGATACAAATTTCAGATTATTCCCAATTTCTTCTTTATTCTTCTTAAATAATTTAAATCCTAAATTTAAAATAAATGTTATGTTCTTTTAAACAATAACATGGAAGTTTAAGTTTCATTAACTTTCTGTTTATTTAATTTTTCCTTCCCATACTCAAGATTTATTTATTAAAATTTTAAAGTCACTTTATTCCCTTTCCAGTTCATTCATAAATTTGTTCAACTTTTCTATAATTAATTTACTTACAATTTCACTTCTTTTTATTTTCATTCCCAAACTCAAATTATATATTTGGTACTTCATTATTACCCGATTATAACAATCAAGCCATAGCATTGAATATTTCAACATAATTCATTACAGAGTATCAAATATGCAGAACAGAGAATATCAAATAATTAAATAAAGTTGAGGGGTCCAGTTGGATCGCTCCAACCTGTTTTCCCTGCATCCACAGACGTTGGCACAATATAAAATGCAGATTCCAAATATATACCACACTACAGCACATGAATCAATTCAACCATTACAAACAATTATGTAAATTTAACCATTTAAATTTAAATTTAGCTGAGTGAGATTAACTCACCTTTGATTTTATTTGCAATCCATTCCCATCTCGTCAATTATCTCCCAATTGGGACCTCACAGCAAACCCTACCACCCTCTTGAATCCCCTGACCAGCACTACCCCTTGACGCGAGCACGACCCCTGACACGAGCACAAACCCCTGACGCGAATCCGCTCGCGCGACCACCCTATCGAATCCTCACCCAACCCCGCGAGCGCGGCCATCAATCTGCAGCCGCCACGAATTCTAGAACGCTAACCCCCAAACCCAAATCGTTCCCCTTTGAATCTCGTGAAGTACGCCATGCTCGAGAGCCCTTACCATCTCCTGACGTCGCTACCAAAACCTCACATGCTCGCACCATACTCCGAAACCCTAGCCACCGCGCGACCCTATTCTACAAGTCGAACCGCCATAGAGTGAGATGAGGGAGGAAGTGGCCTCTGTTCGATTGAATAAAATTGAAAAAAAAGGTAATGTCGATTTTGAGATTGAGGGGGATTAGTTTTCATTCGAACGCAAATTTATGGAGTGGCTGTCATAATTTTTTTTTCTTCGGTTAGCAGAAGGGCGTACTATATCCCTTCGCATTAGCTTACGAACGAAGCCATTCATATTTTTTTTTTCTATTGATTATTATTATTTATTTTTATGAATCGATTCCTGATTTTAGAATGAGGGCCCAGAAAATAAAAGGCAAGAGGGGATTCGGGTCTATGCAAGAAGAAACGACTGTTTTCCAGAAGCACTAGGAGGAAAGAAGTAGCTTTTTGAATCCAGTCACTTATTAAATTTCCGGTATGGATTTAAGTGCGTTTAAAAAATCGTATGATCACACAACATTTCCAGACGCTACAAAATTTGGAATCCAATAATAATACAATATCACAGATCCAATGGTACTTGTTTTGTTGAATTCCGAGACTGTGCCTCGGAAGACTATTTTTAAATTCGATTTAGACGATAAAATTTCAAATCTGAACAAATCACTATTAAATTCAATTTTAAAACTTCTATTATCTTCAGTGTTATCAATACAAATTTTAAAAGCCTTCAAATTATTTTTAACAGGCTTAAAATCTCAGTTTTCATATTTTAGTCCACTCCAAATTATTTAATTCAATAATTTAATTATCCAATAAATCGTGATATTCGTAATTCAGGTTAAAATTACCCTACTGAATACTTAAAATCAATTAAATAGTCCGATTTCAAGTGCTCGAAAATTACGGGTCGTCACATTCCTTCCCCCTTAAAAGAATTTCGTCCCCGAAATTACCAACTAGGAAGAATAGTCCAAAATCCGTTTACTTTTCCCAAAACCAAACAGTTCAACACCTATCCAACTATCTTTTTATAAAAGACCATTATCATTCTTATTAACTTTCCAAACCTTTTTCCTAGTTTGTAAACAATCCTATCTGCCCAACCATCCAAGTTTTAATCTTAAAACCAATTTTGAATTATAAAAATTTTCTCAAAATTTTTCTAACTGCTTAAATTTCCGAAAAATTTCGCCAGCGTCTCCTTTGCGCGGCTAGCTCGGTACAACTACAAAATGGCTCTACGGCCTCCTAAATCCAAAAAGGAAACAAAAAGGCCAAGTGGATCAATCCAAATTACCAATCAAATTCACACCAAATCTGAATACATATCTTTTTGTCGAGCATTTCAAATTTATCATCTTGAAATCAAAAACCAATTCTCTTTTCCCTTTTATAATACCTGCATAACCTGCTTAGCACTAATATCCAATCACAACATCCCAAAAACATTTTATCGACTTCTTACAAATGTCAATATCTATTCATTCCAATATTATCTTAGATTATATCTCTAATATCAATCTTTCGTTTAAGAATTCACCATTCCTTACTTAAGTTAGTATAAGCATTACATATGTTTCTTATATTTATTTTCACCTTACCACTTTAGTTTATATCTATTTCTATTCAAATTGATTCTTTCATTTTCATCCGAATTCAATTTATCTTTAATTTTAAGTATTGAATTCTATTTTCCATTTATAACTAATTCATGTCATTATTTTAGTTAGTTTCATTTACTAGTTAATTTTAGTTGCCAATTTAAATTTGTTTGTCGTTAACAAAATTTTCCTAAAATTTTCAAAAATTTTCTAACTCCCAAAATTTCTGAAATTTTTTGGCAGAGTCTCCTTTGTACGGAGGAGCTTTTGCAATTTGACAAAAGCGATAAATATATATACATCGACCTACACGGTCGGAAAAACCAAAAACAGTTCATATTTCCTATTTTTATTGCGTAAGCGTACCTTATTTAGCATTTTAAGCAAGGGCTTATTATTTTTAGCAAATAGCACTACCAAATCCAGCCATACGGCTTCCAGGTACCTGTACTTACTCAATTTAAACATGTAAGTGCCAAATATATGCAGTTTAACTATATTTCATTTAGTTGCAATGGTTAAAACATATGAATTCTAAAGAAATGCACATCCCACATTTTCCGTAAGCAAGTTTTACAACTTTCATAGTAAATCAACTGTTTCAATTAATTTATAAACCATTTTCATTTAATTTAAATGGTTTTCAATCCATTCGTATACCACTTCATCAATTTAAATGGTTTAAAATTCAATTTCTTATATTTAATTTATTATTAAGAAAATCTGAACTTGTAACAACCCAGAATTTTGAACAATTTAAAAATGAAAATATTTAATTACTTTTAAATATTCGAATGATGATTGACTTGAATTTCAAATTTTCAGGATAAATTGGCGATTAAATTTTAGAATTTAATCTATTTAAGTTGAATAAAATTTGAATTTGACTTTGAAGTTGAAATTGAATATTTAATTTGTAATTGAAATTTGAACTGATAACTTAAAAAAAAAATAGTTTGGATTTACAAATTATTTTTATTTATAAATTGATGTTGATAGTTGAACTTCAAAACGTTTCTATATTTACTAAAGAAAATAATTTAAAAAACAAAATTGAATTCAAAATAAAATTAAAAATATAATAATATATATATAATAAAAAGAATACGCTGCCTTACCTTATCAGCCAAATTCGTGCCTTAATCTATGCCGTAACCAATGCTAAAAACACGTTCCCCTTCTCCTTAAAACACGAAGCTTCCCCCCATTCATTCGAAACCCTAACCATTCAAACATACGAAAAAATGGCGACCTCGAGCGTTCTTCGTCCCCCTTTTCAACAATTAGGGCTTCAGCTTCATCTTCGTTCGCCGACCTTCAACAATTAGGGCTTTCGACTTCGAATTTTGGTCGAGCTCGAGAGGACTTCTGTAACGACCCTAAATTATAATTTAATTTAAATTGATAATTTAAATAAACTTTTGAATTAAAATTGTAAAATTGATTTAAATGAAAGCGAGTTTCCCCGAATTCGACTAGAAAATATATAAAGTCATATGGATTTGACAATTTGTATATATGTGAATATATATTTAAAATTGGATTTGAAATAAAATTTTAAATAAATGATTTTAAAAATAAATATAGAGATATATATGTGTATACATTAGATATGAATTGTAAATGAATGGTAATAATAAGTATTACAATTGATGGTTAATAATAATTTGAATTTATAAATTAAATATAAAACAATAAATATTAAAGTAAAATAAACAATTTAAGTTAAAATAAAATAGGAATAAAAATACAACACAATAAGTATTTAAGTTGAAAATTAATATGTAAGTCATAAGAAAAGAAAAGAAATGACATTTAAATATGAAACAAAGTTGAAAATAAATATGCAAAATAAACGAAACAAAAGTGTTAACCCAGTTTCCTCTACGAGTTAAGGAGTTTACGACTTAAGGCCTTCACGGGTTAAGGAATCTACGAGTTAAGGAGTCTACGACTTAAGGCCTTCATGGGTTAAGGAATCTACGAGTTAAGGAATCTACGAGTTAAGGAGTCTACGACTTAAGGCCTTCACGGGTTAAGGAATCTACGAGTTAAGGAGTCTACGACTTAAGGCCTTCACGGGTTAAGGAATCTACGAGTTAAGGAGTCTACGACTTAAGGCCTCCACGGGTTAAAGGGTCTACGAGATAAGGTCTACGACTTAAGGCCTTCACAACCTAAGAACATTACGGCCTGACGACCTAAGGTTGGCATAATCTTACTAGTTAAGGATGACACGACTTAAGGAAGTTTGCGACTTAAGTCATTACAACCTAAACGACCCAAGGGAGTAACGGTCCAACAACTTAAAGGAACTATGACTTAACGACTCGAGGGACGAGGAGTTAAGACGACTACGCCTAAGTCGTGACCGACTTACGACCTTTACTAGGTCGTTCACGACCTAAGGCCGCAGAGGCAAATTCAATACTGCACCATGACTCGTTAACTCCAGTTAAGCCACAAGCCGAGGATCAGTTTGGGTCGGTCACGACCTACGACATATGGTAAGTCGTACACGACTTAAGACTATGGTAAGTCGTACACAAGAATCAGTTCAATGCCGCATCACTTATGAGAGGACAGGTTAACTCATTTGCGACTTAGGACTTGTAATATATCTAGGGTTCAGCAAGGATGCCTTGAAGAAGTCTAGACCCAGCATTTAAGTGACAACTGACCCACGACTTAGTTTAAGTCGTCCACGACTCAACTTGGGTCGGTTACGACTTAGGACTTGGTAATGTTTCCTGCCTAGAATTGCCTATAAAAACGACCCTAGCTCCAACTAGAAGAGGACTTTTGGCTGATTTCCTTCAAAAACCGTTACTCTGCTGCATTACAAACTAATCCAATCCAACACTTGAAGCTCTCAAGATATTAAGAACGCTACAAACAACTTCAAGAAGAGATCACATACATCCAACATGGATTCGAAAACTCTCATCTTCATCGAAGTTTAAGCTACTCGTTCTAAGTCTCTTGTAATTCAAAGTGTATTGTATTTGGGAAGAATTGTATCAGCTTGTAACGAGATTATTAATAAAAGTACTTAAAGTGGACGTAGGCTATACCCTAAAGCCGAACCACTATAAAATTTTTGTTGTTTACCGCTTTTCTACTATTATCCGCTTGTAATCTGTTCCCGAGTCGTCGGGTGGTGCTTTCACAACTACAACTCATACACCGGGGTGTTAGCGTTCAAATTTTAGCGTTAACATTTTTGGTGCTTCCACTGAGAACTGAACTCAGGCAAGTTATCATCATTGCTTCACAGAGGTTTGTAGAGAGAATTTCCCTGAAAACCAGAAGTCTATCCGAGATAATGGCTCCTGGAAGGAAGAGTAGATCTGTCAGATCTGGAAATATTCAAGAGGGAACCTCCGCTTCCCCTGTACCTAATCAACCCATTCCGTCTGCTGGGGTTACGAAAGCAGAGTTGGATGCTGTAATATTAGGACTGAACCAGCAGATAAACGCCCAGAATGCACAATTAGAAGCTCAGAGTGCCCAAAATGCTCTAATTCTGAATAAGTTGAATGATTTGCTCGGGGCAAACAATCAACCGACTGGTAATGGAAGGAATTATGCTGGCAACATTCATGATGCTAATGAGAGGAATGCTCCAGAAAGGGTTGCCAGTCCCTTTGAGCAAACGCTTCCTGAGGTTGGTGGATCTGGAACTCGACATGATGAGGAGTATCTTTCTGGAATGGTCCGGCAAATCATGAGAGAAAGTATGCAAAGGGTTGAAGATGAGAAAGAATGGGGTTTCGCCCCAAGTAAAACTCCATTTACTGAGAAAATCTTAAAGGCTGAGTTTCCAAGGAAGTTTGTCCCTCCAACTATCCCAGCTTACAAAGGGACAAGTGATCCGAATGAATTCTTGTATAAATATGATTGGCACATGACAGGTGCCAGGGCCTCAGACGAGATAAAGTGCCGATATTTCCCCGTATACCTTGAAGGTGTGGCTCTACTGTGGTTCACCAAGTTGCCAGTCCGATCTGTTGATCAGTTTTCAAACTTGACTCGAAAGTTCAAGGAACAGTTTAGACTATATGCTTCAAAGGCCAAAGACATCATGTCATTGTCAAGTATAGAACAGAATCCTGGTGAATCTATCAGATCTTTCTTGAACCGCTTTAATATAGCGCTGGCAGAGGTGGACAATGTGGAACCGCGAATGATATTAACTTATCTGATGAGGGCTATTGATAAGTCGAGCGAATTTGGGAAATGGTTAAACATGAAGGAGCCAACCTCCCTCGAAAAATTCTACAAAAAGGCAGATGAATTCATACGCCTAGAAAGCCGTCCTATACCGGTGGAGGCAGTGTCGGAGAAAGCTGAAGATAACACTGTTGCTCCACGCAAGAATGAATCTGTAGGGCAAAAAAGGGAAAATAACAATGGGAAGAAACAGAGTAATCCGAAGAAGCCCCGATCCTTCAAACCGTCAGAGTATACTCCTTTATCAGACACGCTGGAGCATATCTATCTTGCCATTAAAGATTCTGTTGACCTCCCTAAACCTATCCCTTTGAGGACCGGAAAAAAGGCTATACAAAGTGGGAAGTTCTGCCGCTTCCATAATCAACCCGGTCATGAGACCGATGAATGCCGCCAGTTGAAAAATCTGATTGAAGAATTGCTAAGAGAAAACAAGTTGCAGCAATTCGTGAAAAAGAATAGCAACAATCCTGCATCGTCAAGTCAGGGGCAACAGGCTCCTGTTCATCAGCCTAGGATAGGTGAGAAAGCTACGGGGCATGAATCTGGAAGGCCCATCATCAATGTCGTTATAGGAGGGCCTCACCCAGCTGGCAAGAGCTGGGGAGAGATGGAGAGATATGCCAGGGCTTTGAAATATGTTCCAGCCGAAGAAGACGTCTTTGTTTTAGAAGACACTACGCCCCTGAAACAACAGAAAACTTTCAATGATGATATTATTTTCAGAGCCAGAGATTCCTCAGGTGTCGAAGCTCCTACCCTAGATCCCTTGGTCATCTCAGCTGGTATCGGACCGGCCATTGTCAGAAGAGTTCTCATTGACTGCGGAGCATCATGTAATATCCTCTTCAAAAAGACATTCGACCAAATGAAAATCCCTATGGTCGATGTACAAGCCTCATCGCAGAAGATCGCTGGCTTCACCGGGGAGCCAAAGCAACCAATAGGAACCATCGATCTGCTTGTAGAACTTGGGGAAGGAGAAAGGAAAGTAGTCCGCAAGCAAACATTTGTGATTGTCGATGAATTTTCTGCTTACAATGCTTTCCTTGGCCGTCCAACGCTCGCAGCGTTCAAAGCTATCCTAGCCCCGTGGTGCCTCACTATTAAATTCCCTACAGACAATGGAGTAGGAGTTATAAAAGGGGATCAAAATGCTGCGCGAGAGTGCTATTTGACAGAATTGCGAGAGTCAAGAAAAAGGGAAATGGGAAAGGATGCGGCCACCCCGGTTCGCATCAAAGAGCCAGCCTTGTAGCAATTACGGGGCGGACCCTGCACTGGCGAGCATAGCGGGGCACGGAAAGAGATGGATCCCAGAAAAGCCAGTGCAGGGGAGAATAGAGTGGTGTCGGTTGAAACGACGGTACCGGTACCTGTTGACCCGAAGGACCAAAATAAGGTGTTGAATGTGGGTTCACAACTTAATGTATCAATTCAGAATATCTTGATATCTTTCCTGAAAGCAAATCTGGATGTCTTCGCTTGGACTCATGCTGATATGTGTGGAATATCTCCAGAAGTTGCAGTACACGCTCTGAATATCGACCCAAAGTTTACACCAGTGAAACAGAAAAGAAGAACCCAAGGTCCAGAAAGGTCAGCAGCATTAAAAGAGGAAATTGATCGACTCATGGAAAATAACTTCATCAAAGAATCTACATATCCGAATTGGGTTTCAAATCCTGTGTTGGTTAAGAAAGCTAATGGAAAATGGAGAGTGTGCATCGATTTTTCAGATCTGAACAAGGCCTGCCCCAAAGATTGCTTTCCTTTACCCAGGATCGATCAACTGGTAGATGGAACGGCGGGACATGAATTGTTATCTTTCATGGATGCCTACTCCGGATATAACCAGATCATGATGTATGAACCGGATCAGGAGGACACAAGCTTTATCACCGATGTTGGTCTTTATTGCTACAGAGTTATGCCCTTCGGATTGAAGAATGCAGGGGCAACCTACCAAAGACTTGTTAATGCTATGTTCAAACCGCAATTGGGCAAAACTATGGAAGTCTACGTCGACGACATGTTAGTAAAGTCTAAGAAAGCAGCGGATCACATTGAACACTTGGCAGAAATGTTCGCAGTCCTCCGGAAATACAGAATGAAGCTTAACCCTCTGAAATGCACGTTTGGGGTCGAGTCTGGAAAATTCTTAGGGTTTATCGTCAGCGCTAGGGGCATTGAGGCTAGTCCAGCTCAAATTACTGCCTTGAAAGAAGTCAAAGCTCCTAGAACAAAGAAGGAATTGCAAAGTCTCAATGGAAAAGTTGCCGCCTTAAGTCGGTTCATTTCCAAAGCCACAGATAAATGTATCCCATTCTTTGACGCCCTAAAGAAAGGAAAGAAGAACTTCGTTTGGACTCCCGAATGCCAAAAAGCCTTTGATGAATTGATTCACCATATGGAGACACCTCCAATACTTTCTAGGCCTGGCGATGGCGAGGATCTTCTTATATACTTGGCAGTATCATCTCATGCTTTAAGTGCAGCACTGATACGGGAAGACAAAGGGATTCAACATCCAGTTTACTATATCAGCAAAAGACTCACTGGAGCAGAGATGAATCACTCTAAGTTGGAAAAACTCGCCTATTGCTTACTAATTGCGTCTAGGAAATTGAGGCAATATTTTCAAGCTCATCCTATCAGAGTCCTCACTGATCAACCTTTAAAGCAAGTCCTGCTTCGCCCCGAAACTTCGGGTCGTCTTCTAAAGTGGAATATTGAACTCAGTCAGTACGACATCACTTATCATCCCCGGAAAGCAACCAATGGACAAGCTTTAGCTGATTTCATTGCAGAATTTACAGATAAGGTTAATAGTGAGGAAGAAACGTTCAACAATTCCCCTATCCAATGGAAGTTATATGTCGATGGTGCAAGAAATGATTATTGTTCTGGAGCCGGAGTTGTACTTGAGACTCCTGAAGGTCGGTCATTATGCTACGCACTAAGATTGGAATTTCCTTCAACAAACAATGAAGCCGAATATGAAGCTCTTATCGCAGGATTGAAAATCGCTAAAGAACTAAACATACGAGCATTACAGATCTTTAGCGATTCTCAGCTTATTGTATGCCAAGTCAAGAAAGAATTTCAAACGAAAGGGGGAAACCTGCCCGCTTACTTGTCAAAGGCTTAGGAACTTCTGTGTGAGCTCGATCACTATTCAATAAGCCATATTCCTCGGGAAGAGAATATGAAGGCAGATTCCCTCGCAAAGTATTCAAGTTCTGGTGAAGCTCAACTATTGGGATTGGTCCCCGTAGAAGTCCTTTCAGCACCAAGTATAGACGAGATGGATATTGACTGGATTATGAATGTATCTCAAGAACAAGAGTCATGGATGACTCCAATACTGGACTACCTACTCAGAGGTTCTCTGCCAGAAAATTCGATAGAGAGACGGAAGCTACTAAGGAAAGCCTCTCGCTATGTAATTCAGGATGGCCGATTATACAGACGGGGATTCTCAATGCCATTGCTTCGATGTGTATCCAGGGAAGAGTCCAAAACGATCCTAGCTGAGGTACATGGAGGAGAATGTGGTGATCATTCAGGTGGTCAAACATTAGCAAAGAAAATTCTCCGATACGGATATTTTTGGCCAGAAATTAATCATGATGCTGCAAGCTATTCCAGAAAGTGCGACAAATGCCAAAGATTTGCCAAAATTCCTAGAGCACCTTCAACTGAACTCACACAAATGGTCAGTCCATGGCCATTTGCAATTTGGGGAATGGATCTCATTGGGCCGCTACCGACTGCCAAATCAGGGATTAAATATGCTATTGTTGCAGTTGATTATTTTACTAAATGGGCTGAAGCTGAACCATTGGCTACTATCACCTCTAAAAAGATGATAAGTTTCGTGACCAAGAATATCATCTGCAGGTATGGAGTGACTCAGAAAATAATCACAGACAATGGTACTCAGTTTGAAAGCGAGGAATTCCAAGATTTTTGCAGGCGATTCAAAATCCAGAAAAGCTTTTCAGCAGTTGCTCATCCGCAGGCAAACGGGCAAGTGGAAGCAGTAAACAAGATCATCAAATCAACCATCAAAAAGCAACTTGAAAGAGCAAAAGGTGGTTGGGTCGATAAGCTACCACTTGCACTATGGGCATACAGAACCACTCACAAAACTGCGACTGGGCACACTCCTTTCTCATTGGCATACGGGTCGGAAGCAATGATCCCGGTAGAAACAGAGGTTCTTCACACAGAAGGATCCATTTCAATCAAGCAGAAAACGAAAGGCTATAACTTGAAGCGCTAGATTTCCTTGATGAAAAAAGAGATGTGGCTAATCTCAGAATTGCAGCTCATCAGCAAAGAATAGCCAGACATTTTAATTCCAAAGTTCGCCAACGCAGCTTTGAGATTGGAGACCTAGTCCTGAAGAGAATCATGACAGCGACAGGTGTGTTTGGGCCAAATTGGGAAGGACCGTATGTAATAGGTCAGAAGCTTCTTGACGGCACATTCAAACTCACCACTGTTGATGGAGATCAAATTCCAAGGGCATGGAACAGTAACCATTTGCGTCCATACTTTACTTGAAAATTTTGTTGAAATATTGTAAAAAGAATTATGAATGTATGATTCTTGTAATTGAAAGCAATTGTAAAACTGATGCAAGTAAATAATGAAAGAATATAAAGTGGATGTAGGCTCAATTTCCTGGCCGAACCACTATAAATCTTGTGTTCCTTATTATTATTTCATGTTTGCTTTATTTTCGATATGAAAAGTACATAGAATGTGTTGCTGAAATGTCGATTTAAATTTTTGCAGACAGTGGAAGTGAAACTTGCACATAAAAGGACCAAGTGATTCTCACCAAATTTCAAGTCACAAAAGCCCCGAATTCAAATCCTAGATAGGAAGTACTTCAATTGAACAGCCTATGATTTCGATAGAAACGGGCCTTTGCTAATAAGTTGAGATCGTTTGAACAAACAAACATCCAATTAAGAAGCTGATGCTCGTTCTCACGAACTGGCCTGGCAATGAAGTACATTTCCTTGGATTAAACGAGTCACTTGTAAAAAAAAAAAAAAAAAGAGGATCACTAAAAAAGCATAAGCAAGTGGACAAAGGAACAACCAAGGCCATCATCGGCAGCACAAATCCTCTTCGGAGGCACAACTCTTCGGAGAAGAAAGACCTCTAATGGGTCATACGCCACAAAAAAGAAAGTTCTCTACTCAACAAAAAAGATTGGAGGAGTCATGACCCTCCAACCATGAGAGAGTAACTTCCAGGCGATGAAAACCCTTTTTGAGGCACATTTCACCAGGAGTTGAAGTGTAACAACCGCTCTTCGGAATTTCACTTCACCAGAGTTGAAATGTAAACAAAATAAAAGCCCTCTTCGGAGGCCCATTTCACCAGGAGTTGAAGTGTAACAACCGCTCTTCGGAATTTCACTTCACAAGAGTTGAAATGTAAACAAAATAAAAGCCCTCTTCGGAGGCCCATTTCACCAGGAGTTGAAGTGTAACAACCGCTCTTCGGAATTTCACTTCACCAGAGTTGAAATGTAAACAAAAATAAAAGCCCTCTTCGGAGGCCCATTTCACCAGGAGATGAAGTGTAACAACCGCTCTTCGGAATTTCACTTCACCAAAGTTGAAATGCAGAGACAAAATAAAAGACCTTCCTGAAAGCCCACGTTTCACCAAGATTGAAATAAAACTTCCAAGTGTTGAAACGTGAAAAGGCTTTCTTCGAAGGCACAACTCTTTGGAGGTACACGTTTCACCGAGATTGAAATAAAACTTCCAAGTGTTGAAACGTGAAAAATCCCTCCTTAGAGGTACAACCCCCTCCCAGGGACACAGTTCAAAGGAAAGATCTCTACAAGGGCACAATCAAGAAGAAAGACCTCTTCGGAAGCCCACGTTTCACCAAGATTGAAATAAAATTTCCAAGTGTTGAAACGTGAAAAGGCTTTCTTCAAAGGCACAACTCTTTGGAGGTACACGTTTCACCGAGATTGAAATAAAACTTCCAAGTGTTGAAACGTGAAAAATCCCTCCTCAGAGGTACAACTTTGTATATATATATAAAAAAAGAGAAGAAGCTAAAGTGCCCTTCAGAGATCCGCTTTACCACATAGAAGAATTCACTTGGTAAAATATGCACATAAGTAGAAAAAAAAAGTGATTTCTTCGAACGACAAAGCGTAGAAACTTATACGAAGGGAGTTGTACTCTACAAAAATTTTCTTTAAAGAGAATAAAATAATTGTTCTTTAGCAAATAAGAGTGCAAGTCCCCTCGAAGTATAAGATATTGCAGCAAGCTTAAGGTATGGGGGCAACATGGTATAATAGTATAGCCGCATCAGTAAAGTAATACTCAAACAACATACCATAAGCCCGCTGCAATATCATATAAACTTGTGCAAAAATGAATAATAAATGCATTCAAACAGAAATCTATACACACAAAGGATCATTTTATTCAATCGAAATGCAGGTACAGGTTTCAAAATAAAGAAAAGCGGGGGCCGGTACCCGCACAATTCTCGACCAGTACATACAAAAGGCAAAAAGCTAAAATGTTCACTTCTTTTTACTACCTTTGGACCCTTTTCCCGGCCGAATGATTAGCTTTTCAGGCCGGTCAGTTGGCACAAGGGAAGAAGGAGGGGTAGGTGCAGTTGGTCCAACTTCTGGCTCCCCTTTAGTAACAGTGATTATCTTCCCCCTCCTCTTTGACGTTCCGTGCTTTTTCCTCCTCTTTGAGGAAGACTCACTTCCCGGAGTGGCAAGTTTAGAAAAAGTTATGTCATCAGAAGGGGTCCGCTCCGGGGATATCTCACCTTCCACAAGTCCCTCGTCTCTATGCTCCTGCGAAGCGATGGGATCGTCTAAACCATGGAGGGCTTCTATTTGTTCCTCTTGCGACCCGGGCTGAGAAGCAGAAGGAGGAGCCACCTGGAGAGATGGAGGAAGGATAACCGGAGAGGGAGAAATCTGAGCGGTGCTTGATACTTTCTCTGTAGAAGAAAAAAGGTTAAAGTCAGTAAAGAGAGGAGATGAAGGCTCATCAAGGTTGAGAAAATAGTCAAGGAGCTCATTAAACCCATGTGAAGTAAATGAGCAATCCACTTGAGCGAAATTTACAGTGGAATTACCTGCAGAAGTTGTCTTTATTACATCAATTTCATAATCCGGGGCTTCAGCACTCTCTTGCGATTCATCTGTAACTTGAATAATTTTGGCCCCGGTATCAGTTTGAGCAGGGATCGGTACATAAGAGCTAGAGCAAATAATGCCAGCATCGACCGAAGTTGAAGGAGGGACAGGAACAGTCAAATTTGTTTCTTTTTCTTGATGCTCTTCCCCCACTATTTCAACCCGCGATCTGGCGAGTTGCTCTTTCCCTCTGGCAAGGGCTACGCGAGCCTCAAAGTCTAAGTAGTGCACCTCCAACTCCTCTTCAGTGTACCCGGCCCCTTTAAACATATCTAGTGCGGCCTCCCACACTTCGGCCAGGGTAATCACATACTTGGGGCCCAGGAATGCAAGACTGCCACGCCCTAATATACATTGCAAGTAGAAATCAAATAGTGTCGAGCCAATATCAGCTTTGGTAGCTTCATGGGCCTCTTCAGCGGTAATTCTGCCCGCAACAGCCTCATCCCGCTCTCTCTCGACTTTGGATAACTGGGCTTTCAATTTTTCAATCTCTGCAGCCTGAAGGCCAGTTTGTCCTCGCAACTGAGTAATGTCAGTACGGTTGCCCTCTATAATCTGCTCCAACTCATCAGCCTTGGCCTCAGCATCCCTTTGCGCGGCATGAGCATTCCGCACCTGTTGAAGAAGCACACTTTCCCTTTGAGAATAAGAAGTGGAAGAAGTAGCAAGCTCCTCTTTAAGTTTCCCAACTTCTGCCTCAAGTTTCTCATTATAATCGGCGATACTCCTCATTTCTGCATCATGCTATTTAAGGATCTTTTGCCATTTAGTTTTGTCGTTCTCCATGGTAAGCATAGCTTCAAGATTGGCCCTATTCACCCTTTGGAGCTCATCAACGAGTTTCTGCCAAGATGACATCCTCTCAATATCGGTTCTGACTGCATCAAGGTTCCGTAGCATAGCATTTTTATCTATGGGAACCAGGTCGAGGTCAAAGCGAACTCCTTTTAAACACCAATTAGGAAATCGGCGTTGAAGAGTGGCTGGACCTGGTCCAACTTGGTAAGATGGCCTATTAATGATTGCTTGGATATCAGTAGGGGAAGGGGCAGAAAGATTGAGAAGAAGTAGGAGCAGTAATCTTCTCTGAAGGCACAGGCATTGGCTCCTCAATAACTTTGGCTCGTTTTCTCGAGTCATCAGTTGTGTGACTCTTCCCTCTATCATCATGAGATTTGCATTTAAAGGAGTCACTCTCTATGTAGGAGGAATCATGTCGACTATCTGGTCTTCCAAAGCGTTCTTCATAATCACATCTTTCCCGAGCCTTCCGGGCCGCCCTTTCTTCATCAGTCTCTCTATGAATAGGAGGATAGGATTGATAGCCATACTGGCTGCGTTTCCCATATCGCTTAAAGTCATCATAGTACGAGCTGCCTCGCCTCATTGGTAAACCTAAGATTTAAAAAAGAAGAAATAAAACTTGAGAATCCTTCAAACGTTTAAAAAAGAAAAGAGAGAGCATAAAAGTGCCAGGAATTCTAAGTGTGTGTGATGTGCAAACTACGCGCTTCAGTCTACGAACCACTTTTTAATGGGGGAGTAGTTGTGGGTGTAATAGATAGCGTCAACTCTTGAGTCGACGGCAACTGTTGCAAAGTAGAAGTAGCTTCAACTACTGAAGAAGAAATCCCGGCAGTGATAGGATCTTCTTTAAAGATTTCTTGTGAAGTAGCAAAAAGGTCACTCAGTCCTTCGAAAGTATCGTCCCTACTTTGCTTGACAGGACTGGATTTCTCAGCTTTTTCACCAGATTCTTGTGAATGATGGGAAGATCCCTGAGGCTCTTCTTCCTCGATAACCGGGGCAAGTTTGTCAGACGGCCCTGCAGCATCAACAGAAGTGGAACACTTCACTAGCGAAGTCTCAGGAGCAGGTCCTTTAGATATGGATGTGCTAGTAGAAACTGAGGCATCCAACACTCTAGCTGGGGAGTCTGGAATTTCATGAGGACGCGTAGAACGAGAAGTATGCAAAAGTCCGTACTGATGCAGAAACTCATCTTTCAACAGAAATTGAATATCTCTCTCCTCAACCGGTACGGCCTTAAGCCTCTCGAAAGTCGACTTGTGACTGGGATTCCTAGAGGGAGGAGGCAGCGCTGAAAATAAAAGAAGCAGAGTTAACACTTAGCAGGTCAGTCTCACAAAGGCCAGATAACAAACGAAGCAAGGATGGGTGGTCTTACTTCCTTCCCTCCACAGAGCATAAAACCCCGGGGGGCAATGAACGAAGAAGAACTGGGTTAGAAACCCGTGAGCAGTGTCGGGAAGGCCAACAATTAATTTGCGGTTTCGGGCGCTTCTCACAACAGTAATAGAAGGATGATCTTTGGTCCGGCTAAAGGAGCATAAGTAACAAATTTCATCAAAGCTCGGAAGTCGATCAAGTGTTCTCCTAAATAGCACACACAACCCCATTAGAATGGCGTAGCCATTGGGGTGTAGTTGGGATGGAGCAATGGCCAATTGATGAAGAAGTTGTTGGAAAAAGTCATTGAAAGGAGGAACGCCCCCACTTAGGCACATATGCCGGTGAACTATCACAAAGCCAGAAGGTGCTATGTCAGCAGTGTTACTTCTCTCAGGAAGAATGGCATCTGATTCAGCAATGCCAAACTGAGCACACAGCTGGCGAAAAACTTTATATGATAGTGTAGTAGGAACTCTTTCGGGAGGATTAACTAGTGGAGCTGGAAGAACAGTTGCCTCTCCCGTCTGAACTGTTGCATCTTCTTCCTGAGAAGTCATTCTACACAAGCAATTGGATATTCAAATATGAAGGTGCACGTTTCCTAAAAGTGTGAAGTGTCGTGCAAAACTGATAAAAATAGCAAGTAAATATAACTGGAATTAAACTGGTCGACGATTGATCGACTACGGTAATTTCAGAACTTGTTAATTTGAAATTCAAGCATAATATTAGTGCAGGCTGGTCAGTTTCAGTTGACTATTTCAGTGTTGCTTTAATATTCTACTTGAAATCGATAGCACTTCGTTCACACAACTTACTTAAGTTAATTATCTGTTATTAACTAATCTGTCATTTGATGTGGGCGGTTGATGGCAGTATATTCGTCCCAATTTTCTGTAAATATCATATTAAACAGATTGTTAACCCACAAGTTAAAGTAATCTGTAAAAGAATGCAGCAAAGTTCAACGGATCAAAATCCATGCAACAAATCAAGGTCTAAGCAGAGTTTAAAAATGCAAGTGCTGAGTCGTAGACGACTCAAGAGTAAAGTCGTAAACGACTCAAGTGATAACTCGACAACAACTTAAGTGCTAACACGTCTACGAGTTAAGAATTTCTCTTCGGTTTAAGTTAAGTCGTTGGTTCTCTGGTTGACTCGTCCACGACCTAAAGAATTATGAGGAGAAACAGGATAGGTCGCTTCACTTCTGAGTCGTTGAGGCTTTGAGTCGGAAGTCCTTTGAATCGTGAGTCATAAAAGGAAGACAAGGCTTCAAGTCAGAAAGATACAAATTCTTCTAAGTCTTAACTCAGTTACGACCTAAAAACCTTATCTCCACTCCTAAACCCATAGACCGTCTCACCTCTAAACCGATGAACCCTCTAACTATTATCTCGTCTTCTCCAAACCCCTAACAGCCTGATAAAAATAAAATATAAATAGATTGAAACCCATTATCCTCTCCTCGTGAATTATCCAAAACCTAATCGAACTACCTCGAGCTCGCCAGCAATCGATCGTGGCAACAATTGTGATGAAGCGTGGTATAAGGAACTGGATTAAATTCGCAAGTTAACAGCTATCGCGGAATCAAATGAACTGCGGATCTACTTACGCGATGCGATGATGAGGATTGTAGGGACTGAATCAACGGTAAGATGAACTGGTTGAATTTGTTTCCGAAAGCTCGAGGACGTGTTAATGGCAGAAATAGCTCAGAGGTAAGTAATGGGAAGAAGGAAATAGGGGAAACGACCCAAGCATTTTATACCTCAGGGAAGTGGGACTCGAATCGGCACACCAGGGTTATGATGAGTCGAAGCACAAGACTTACGACTTAAGGCATGTGCTTCGAGGGGCAAGTGTTAACCCAGTTTCCTCTACGAGTTAAGGAGTTTACGACTTAAGGCCTTCACGGGTTAAGGAATCTACGAGTTAAGGAGTCTACGACTTAAGGCCTTCACGGGTTAAGGAATCTACGAGTTAAGGAATCTACGAGTTAAGGAGTCTACGACTTAAGGCCTTCACGGGTTAAGGAATCTACGAGTTAAGGAATCTACGACTTAAGGCCTTCACGGGTTAAGGAGTCTACGACTTAAGGAGTCTACGACTTAAGGCCTCCACGGGTTAAAGGGTCTACGAGATAAGGTCTACGACTTAAGGCCTTCACAACCTAAGAACATTACGGCCTGACGACCTAAGGTTGGCATAATCTTACTAGTTAAGGATGACACGACTTAAGGAAGTTTGCGACTTAAGTCATTACAACCTAAACGACCCAAGGGAGTAACGGTCCAACAGCTTAAAGGAACTATGACTTAACGACTCGAGGGACGAGGAGTTAAGACGACTACGCCTAAGTCGTGACCGACTTACGACCTTTACTAGGTCGTTCACGACCTAAGGCCGCAGAGGCAAATTCAATACTGCACCATGACTCGTTAACTCCAGTTAAGCCACAAGCCGAGGATCAGTTTGGGTCGGTCACGACCTACGACATATGGTAAGTCGTACACGACTTAAGACTATGGTAAGTCGTACACAAGAATCAGTTCAATGCCGCATCACTTATGAGAGGACAGGTTAACTCATTTGCGACTTAGGACTTGTAATATATCTAGGGTTCAGCAAGGATGCCTTGAAGACGTCTGGACCCAGCATTTAAGTGACAACTGACCCACGACTTAGTTTAAGTCGTCCACGACTCAACTTGGGTCGGTTACGACTTAGGACTTGGTAATGTTTCCTGCCTAGAATTGCCTATAAAAACGACCCTAGCTCCAACTAGAAGAGGACTTTTGGCTGATTTCCTTCAAAAACCGTTACTCTGCTGCATTACAAACTAATCCAATCCAACACTTGAAGCTCTCAAGATATTAAGAAAGCTACAAACAACTTCAAGAAGAGATCACATACATCCAACATGGATTCGAAAACTCTCATCTTCATCGAAGTTTAAGCTACTCGTTCTAAGTCTCTTGTAATTCAAAGTGTATTGTATTTGGAAAGAATTGTATCAGCTTGTAACGAGATTATTAATAAAAGTACTTAAAGTGGACGTAGGCTATACCCTAAAGCCGAACCACTATAAAATTGTTGTTGTTTACCGCTTTTCTACTATTATCCGCTTGTAATCTGTTCCCGAGTCGTCGGGTGGTGCTTTCACAACTACAACTCATACACCGGGGTGTTAGCGTTCAAATTTTAGCGTTAACAAAAAGTATAAAATGATAACAAATAAAATACATTCACTTATGTATGTTATAATAAGATCATATGGTTATCAAAATGACCTAGAAATACATATAAACTTATATGAAACTTTTATAAAACAAGAAAACGATATATATGTCAAAACAATATTCATCACAACCTTACATAAACAAAAGTATGCAATATAAAATAAATATCTATCAAACATAAAAGAAAGCAAACAAATGAAAATGTAAATACATAAGCTAAATAAACAAAACAAACGAGTCAAAGCAATAAGACTATGAAATATTCAAAGTATTGCAGCCACCAAGTAAAATAAAAAGATCAAGTTGGAATCAAAAGCAAAGCAAGTTGTGCATACAAAATTAAGTAGTATAGATGTAAAAGTAAAAGCAACAAACTTCTATAATGCAGCCGAGACAAGAAGGAGCAAAGCAAGAATAAAATATGTAGGCAATGCAAATAAAGTATACAAGACAATATGAATATATATGAAATGGTACAAACCAAATAGTGCAGCCCCCAACAACACTAAACAAAGAAAAAAATACAACATATAAGTACAAAATAAAACATAAACAAAGAAATACCAAGATCCTTAGTACACTGTAAAATATCCTAGCACACATTTTTCATCTCAGCCGAAGTAAGGCTGAAGTAAACAAATGCATTAACATGCATAACCAAGTACAAGCAAGCATATTCACCCATGCCTATTGTACAAACAAAGTGATATCCCTGTGCATTCTTTTTCTTAGATATATCAAGACTTATACCATCTCAGTCTCATTTATTCGAAGTTAAGAAAACTGAAGCAAGCATTGTTTAAAAACTTAAAAAAAAAAAAAAAATGGAAGCAAACATTATCTGGAAACAATCAAGCAAGTTCAAGCAAAATAGTTTTCAAAACAGCAACAAACAACAATGCAACTTAAATCAGAGAATCAAGGAATAAGAGTTTCCAGCTTGCAAAATTCCAAGTTGTATCAAAGGAAAACAGGCTCTGCCATATTTTGTTTTTCCTTGGAGACCACGGTGAGCAACTTCAAATTTTTCTAAAACCAGTTTTTTTCTTCTTCCATTGCCTGTGAATCTGTGAGCAAACTATTCTTTTATTGATTATGTTGTGATGATTTATACAGTAGTATAGTTGCAATTGTTTCCGAAGATGATTGCAGGTATGTACATAAAGATGATATGCTTGTATAGTGACTATATTTATATATATAAGTAGGCTCTCTGTAGTTTACAAGTTTGGATCACTCAACAAATTCAAAATCTGAACACACAATCAATTTTAAGTCTTGATTCATAAATGAAAGATGATTGAATTTATGTAAAATCATTATTAAAAATAATCACAGGAATTCATATTCAATATTTGTCTCGAAATTTTGTAAATAACATTAATGTATACAATTGGGTCAAAAATCAATGATCGATTTTTTTTTTTGTTTTGAATTGATAAACAAATTCGAATTCGAAAATGGTGATTTTAGCAAATCACTTTAGTTTCTTTTGTTCACTAAATTGCGAGAAAATGGGGGTTGAATGGAATTTGGCTTTTGAGGTATCTCTGGTGATCGGTAGCATAGTTTGCCTCACGATCGTGGATGAAGCTTGCTGAGGGGTAGAGTAGTTTGGGAAAAATGCTCGAATAAATTTCAGTTCATCGTGGGTAGTGGACGAGTTGGATTTAGGGTTTAGAATTCAAAATGTGTTGAGGTCGAAAAGTTGGTCACTGCACCGACTCTTGGCCATCGGCGATCATCGGATAGTGGGGGATCGGAGCGTTGATGTGGGCCGATGCTTTGGACGAAGTTGTGGAGGTTCTGGTGAGCTAGTTCGTCGGGGCGAAGAGGTTTTTCCATCGGCAAATTTGGTCCCAGTCAAGTCAAAGTGATCGATTCTGATCGACGAAGAAATTGAATTGTTCATTGATACGTGGTTGATGTCGAGGTCATTGTCGACTTATAGGAGATCAGGAGGATGACCGGAGGTGGGTGGTGCGTCGGTACACGTGCACCGTGCAAGGTTGTGCATCTGGAAGGAAGTTGCCTGGTGAAGTTAAGTTTGGGAAAGGGAGTTCTTTTGTTTCCAGAATTAAGGAGTTGTATAGTACCTTGTTCAGTTTTTTATGTGGATGGTAAAATAGATTTCAGGTTTCAAATAAAGATAAGTACAAGTTTGAAGTGATAATCTGTTTTTTTTAAAGGAAGATCAAGTTTAAAATTTAGTAAATTATGAAATAGTTTTATGAAAGCATAAGAAATATAAGTTGTAAAAACAAACTAAATGAGTTTTCTAAATTTATGTTTAAAAG
The DNA here is from genome assembly GCA_030765085.1 of Allium cepa. Lineage (NCBI taxonomy): Eukaryota > Viridiplantae > Streptophyta > Magnoliopsida > Asparagales > Amaryllidaceae > Allium > Allium cepa. Next base: position 788,437,847 of record CM060937.1, on the reverse strand, counting down.
AATTTGAAATTAAAATGTACTTTGAATTATAAACCATAGCTAAATCAAATTTTTGAAAACCCGGATTATTTGAATTCCAGATTTTGAAATCTAATGAAGATTTATAAATTTAAATGTTTAAATAAGTTTTAAAAAGGTAAGGTACATTTTAAATATGTGAATTTAAAAGTGGATTGAATATAAATGTTTAACATATTGTGAGTGATGATTAAATCATAAATAAGAATAAGTTTAAACTTGATTTAATGAAGATTTAATGATTTCTAATCCATTAATTATTGAGTTAATTAGGATGAATAATTTACAATTTGTATTAAATTTATCAATTATAAATTGTTAAATGTAATTACTTAATGAAAGTAATTAAGGATTAATCACTCATTGTAATTAATTTTGGATACTTTAATTTATTAAAGTTAATTAATTTAGTTTAAAAAAATCATTAGATTAAATTGGTAATTAATGATTTCTTGTTATGAGATAATTACTTTATGATAAGTAATTAAAAGTTTAATTTCTTAAGATAATTAATCAAGGGGTTAATTTATTATGTAACTGGTTCGGAGGTTAATTTAATTAATATGATTAATTAAGAAAATTTTAATTAATTAAAGCGATTGATAACTTAATTTATTATATCAAATGATTTGTAATTTATTCATCAGGATTGGGTAATAGATTCATAAGTAATGAATTTAATTGGAAATAAATTGAATTGATTAGGATTAAACGATTAATTGATCCTGCTTATAAATGATTATTAAATGTTTGACCTTACTTATGAATGATTGTATTGTATGAGATGCCTTGAAATTGATTGTCCTATTTGATCTGTGATATTTTGTTTTGTGACTAGTATAATTTATCCATTCGTTTACGTTGTTATATTATCTGTGAACCTGTGAATGGACGATAAGGGTTATAGTTTATATCGCTTATCAACTATATTCTGTGTTTTGATCTATGATGATGGAATGATGTTGCACTATTGTGTTAAACCCCTGGACCACACTTATACACACACCAATATGGATTTCACGAGGAAATTGATTAAGTCGCGGATTTTGAAATGACTTTAAAGGATGAATATTTAAATTCAAATGGTTTAGAAATGGATTGGATTTAAGTGAAAAGTTTTTGAAATGGAATTTCAAATATGAAATTTATTTTGAATAACTTGATAGAGTTTTGAAATTTAAATATTTTGATTAAAATTTGAATTTAATATTTGAAATTGAATTCTATATTCGGTATTTATGATATTAAATGGTATACAAGTTTATATGGGTTTTAAACCATTTTAAGGTGTTGTTTTTGGGAATTTGAATTAACCCAAAGATTTTAACTTGTATAAATGAGATCGAATTTCTCCGAAACGAAAACTACTTGTTTCCAAATAAAAATAACTTTCATTTAAAGAAAGGATTTCCAAATTGGGTTGAAAAGTTTCAAGTTTGAATTGGAATTGTTTTGAAAGGCTATGAATGAATCTTTGGAAATGATTGTTGAAAGCTATAAGTTGAATCTTGATTTAAAGATTCATCAAGTTAATCGAATTTTGAAAGCTATGAGTTAAATCTTTGATTTAAAGATTTAATGTGTTAATCCAATTGGAATGGAAATTGTTTTGAAGTCTATGAATTGATCTTTGTGAAATAAATCTTTTTGTAATATAAAGATTTGAAATGGTAATTGGTTTAAACCATTTGAAAAGGAAGGTTTTTTGGATTTTAAGTTGTGACTTAAATGAAATCCCAATATCCATATGTTTTTGAAATACTGCGCTCACTGTTCGGTTTAGCCGGGAGAGGACCTTTGTGTCATATATCCCATTCCGAATATGTGATATGTCGTTATGAATTGCATATGAAGACCGGTGTTGAAGATCGGATATTTTCGAAAACGAAAGGACAACTCGTCGAATGTCTTTGCATCGACTGGTCCCCGGTATAGAGACTCCATATGTGATGGGAAGTCCGAACGTGATTAGTGAATATCCGGATTGCAAGGACTTCTTTGTAAGTGCCTTCGGTTCTGTTCGAACCCAGAACAGACTTGTATGGATTGTTATGTCTGACATTACAATTTGAGATATAAAGCTGATTTCTTTCAAATATATTTCTGTTGGTGGTGGAGAATTTATTCTCTTAGCTTAACACCCTTCTCTGAGATGTACGAGCTCAGAGGTTATGTAGTTGAATGTTATCAGCGATATATTCCCAATTTGGTAATGTGACATGCTGAGTGTTGCTGTGAAATGATCATTGTGTTGATTATTTGTGATAGGATCATTTGTTTGATCGTCTATCTTGGTGATCATTTCTATGATCATTTGTTGACCCAAAGCACGGCTTTTGTATAAAGTGTGTTTTTGAGGACGAGACTTCGTCGAGCCTCACAAACCGGTAATGGTCGAAACAGGAATTGTGCGGCAAGGTTTTCAGGGATCGCTTCCCTAGGGTATGGCCATTCCTTCTGGAAAAGGGTAGTATCAAGGTATGGAGCCCAGATACTTACTCATGTTGAAACACTTATTATTATGGTGTGATGTTGGTAAGAGAGCTCTCGTTTAAAGGTCCCAAAGGACCGGGGGTGGCATATCTGAGGGTTTGTAATATCCCTTGGGAAAAGCGGTTCCCGGCTTTGTTTAGCAGAGAACGGTTTGGTTCTCGGGGCGTCCTTCCAGAGGCTTTTCCATGTGGCAATGGGAAGTTCCTTGGCCTGACCATTTGTTGGAAATCCATTCTTCAAATACGTACCTTGTACGGTTTTATTTGTAGAACCTATCATTCACTTATGGTGGCGCCCCACTGTTTGGATGGTAGCTATAGTAGGCATAGTTCGAAATGTCTATGTTGGCTAAGATTTATATCTTTACTTTCGAAATGATTTTTACTACACTATGCATTAGTAATAATATCAAATGTTCTTTTAATGCGTATCAAGCATATTTGACTATCATAAGGAGAAATCTCCTCCGATTCTGCGTTTGCATTGTGTGTGTGTGCGGGAGGCCTTATGGTAGTCTCATTTTTAAAAGCATTGCGAATTGACTTTAAAAATATTCCTCTATTTTGATTTTGAATAAAAGATAAACTGTTTTTGTTGCTCACACAAGTCCCACGACTGATCCGGAGTTTATTGTTTCTTTCCTAAACTCAGGGTGCTCATTATTTTCTACACGAGCAGTCTAGAGTTGGGTTTTTCAGATAGCTAGGTTTAGTAGATTAGCTGGAGTAGTTCAGTCTTTGGACCACACCAGTCTTGCTTATGCTAGGTGCATCGTTATTGGGGGTTCGAGCTATTGCTGGATTGATTCTTGGAGATGGAGTTGCAGTTCTCGGAGTTCTTCTTTTGAAGACTATCTTAGAGTTATATTGTTCCGCTGCTATTTGTTGTATCATATCTCTGATGTATATTGATATCTATTGGATCATCTGTTGTATCAGATATTGTATCAAAGCTGTATATCAATGTATTATTCTTTTATTCCGCTATGTTATTTACTTAATGTTGTTATAAGCTCCGGCGAATCGGATTTGAACGATCGAATCTACGGCATTCGAATACGATATGAAGTATGGATGTCGATTTTCGAGCGGGCAAAATCCATGTCGTTACAACTTCGGTTACAAATTGGGATGCATACGTGCTCTTCATAAGAGGTGAGTGATTTTTATTTCACTCACATCTAGTTCAACTAGGTGCTTTGCTTTGCGTCTGCTTTGATTTCGTCGCTGATGATTTCTGACTTGTTTTTTTTTTTACTGATTCGATTTCCTGTTCCCTTGGTTATCTTGGCACTATTTCATTTGGATGTTGATGACTTCGTTGATTTTCCATTTCGTATAAATTAATACTGGAATTGGTCACTCGTGTTTACTGCCATTGGTAACTTGAATTTTGTTTTCTACAATAATTTGTTATCACTTGAATTCGGCTTGTGAAAATGCTTGGCTTTGATTTTTGACCTGTTCGACTTATATGTAACAGGAAATTTGAATTTGCTGATTCTTTGATTCCAAGACTCTGACATGCTTGGAAATCCACGCTATTTAGTACAAACATTGTAGTTTGTTCTTGTATTTTTTTGGTATTTCCCTGTTTCACTAGTATATATGCATTGCTCACTCTCTATTTTGCGTCCTCCTTGAGGTCAGTTGCATATCATATTTACATCCTCTGTCCCTGCCGCGTTCCGTTGCATTGAGAATTTGTTCGAACTTGTAACACTCGGGTCTGCTGCACATATGTATGATTGCATCTGAATTGTATTCTTGGTGCAATCTTCATGCAAATGGTTTCTTTGTAGTCTCTGTTATCATCACACGAGATAGTTTGCATACCTATTTCATATAGCAATTGGATTTGGTCGAGTTGCTTGGTTCACTGCAACCATATTATTATAGTATATTTGCTTGAGTCTGGGTTCATTTGAGCTTGAGATGCTTAGTTGAACTCTTGTCCACTGTTCACTGCATACATATATCAATACATATATGCTGAGTACTTCATGCTTTTGTTCTCGAGTCATCATGTAAGTTTGTCACTGACTTTGTCCTGATTTTGTAGTTTGTCTACACTTTGATGTGTATGTGTTAGCCTTCACTTGATAGATGCTGCACTACAGCTATACGTAGTTGTTAGCTTTGCTTGCATTACCTCTGATCATATGCCACTATGTATCATTGCATGTGGTATTTGCTCCACTTTCTGTTTCAAGTGTTCAAGTACATTTGGGGCTTTGAGTTTTCACTACAACCATGTTATCACTGTACAGTCGCTTTCTTGATGTAGTATCCGTGTCACCTCTATCTGTTAGTCTTCTCGGTGCATTATTTTTGTACTGTTGAAGCATTGCATATGTTGTTGCCATTCATTTGGATTCAGTTGCTTGCATTGGGTTTGTTCATCCCGTAGCCTATTTTTGAAACAACCATTGCATTCTTGTATATGTCCTTGATCACTTTGAAATTCATTTGTTGACTTGTAGTTTACATACTTGTTGACATCTCTCTCCTTATTTTGGAGTTTGAACCACGACTTGACGGAGTTGCTGCCATTACTGTTGGCCCTGACTTCATCTTGTCTGCACTTTGATAAAATTGGTTTGTGCACATTGTGAATCTTGAGATGTCTGCATCCATTCATGCACACATCCTTGCAGTTTATATTTGCTGTGTCATTGTGATCATGTGGTGGCTGCGTTATTGTTGCAGTTGCCCTTGTGTCCAAGTAATGGCAGCAGTTCATTTTTATGAAAATTTACACTTGTTAAAGTGTGCAGTAATCAGTTGTTTGGAAACTTGTTTTACTGAATTGACTTGGGTATATGCAAAACAATTGCATTTCGACCTTGCCTTGTTGCATGGGTTTTGGGTTGCAGCTGCGTTGAGTCACTGACTTGACCTCTGCAGCTTCGATTTCTGTTAGTTTTTACTGGTGTGATGATTTCTATTTCATTACGGTAGTGGCGAGGCAGTGCACGCAAGCGTGAACTGCAGCCACACGAAGTTAACATTTTAAAATTGTGGCGAGGCCATATACGCGTGTGTGTACTGCAGCCCTACCAAATCTAATGTTTTAAATGATGTTTTCTTTTTGATGAAAATTGTTTTATGTTGACAATTCAATATATTTTGAACCGATTTTGATGATTTTGTTGTTAATTGCCGTTTAGGCAGATTTTGATTGTTTTCTAAATTATCGTCATCAATAATCCCTTCATCTATCCTCATTGATAATTTGAATCTACTGATTTGTTATTTAACACTGTTAAGTGTTATATTTACCGTTATCCGATTTCTTGTTAAAGGATCGGATAGGTGAATTTATCTTTGACTGTCGTCTAATTGCTATTTAATTATTATTGCCTCTATGCACTAATAACTGAGTTTGAATTAGACTGACATGTGTATTACTTTCTTTTGAATGTAATACTCGGGTCAGACCGAGTATTTTACAGCTTGAAGATTTTCAGGCCGCGAAGTTAGAGAGAGAGGGAAATTGCTTCACTTTAGCTTTTCGAAGAATTTTTTGTACTTAAAGATATATTCCGCTGTATAAAAATTTAATGCATCGTACAAACTCTGATATATGTATAAAAATTCATTTATGTAAAATATTATGATTATACTGTGATTCTGTGGCTGTTTCTGTTTAAACTCTATAAACTGAATAACAATCCTTCATTTTCAACGTCTCAAGTTGGTTTAATTACCGACTAGGGGCGGTCAGAACGGCAGGTCGTTACAAATGTGGTATTAGAGCTTTGGTTCACACAAAGCTCAGTTTATGATGTTTAATATGAATAGTTACTAAAATCACTTTTAAAGAAAACGTTTTCAAATCTAAAGAAGTATGAAATTGTTTTGTTTGAAAGATAAAAGTTATTTTGAAAATTCAAATTTTTTTTCGAAAATTCCCCTCTCTAAATTTAGGATTGCGATAGTTTCTCATTCGAAAATCCATTATCGAATTATTGAGATTTATGAAAAATAAAATATAAGTGAAGTGAATTAATGAATTGGTTTAAATCAAATATTTTGAATATCTCTAAAATAATAAATTGGGTAATAAAATAACATTTCAATTTAGTTATAGCCAAGAGGATAATTAAACTATAACTTGGGAATTTGATTCTGAATTCTTTTGAAAATTGATTTCAAATGTTTTGAAGAATGATTTAGTAAATGAATGGATTATCAGTACTTAACTTATAAATGGACTTTTGATATATAATTGAGTTATGTAAATTGAATTGAATTAATAAAGGAGATTTATAAATCAAAGTTTTATAAATAGAAATGGAATTTGTAAAGATTGTTTATAAATTCTAAACCAATTGAATTTGATAAATGAAACCTAGAAGTTATTAAAGGAGATATATTCGTGATTTCGGACAAATTATCCTTTAAGTTGAATATTGTGATAGTAAACGTTGGTTGGAAATTTTATCCACGATTTCGGACAATGGATAATCCTTTAAATAAATGTGTAGAAACATTGAATTGAATAAATGAAGTATATTCATGATTTTGAACAGTGAATAAAATATTAAAGGATATGTCTTGGGAAAATGATTGAATAATCCAGCCTCTGCTAATAAGAATTTTAAATATTGATAGGAAACTTCGAAAACATCTTGTTAATTATAATGGCGAAAACCGAAGCAAAAAAAGAAGCACGCCGTGAACAAAGAGCAATTGCTCGTAAAGAAGCAGAAGCGACACGTGCGGAGATTGAAAGGAGATTCAGTGAAAGGCAAGCACCTGGTCCATATGATGAGGTTATTTGCTACCGATGTCATAAAAAGGGACATTATGCCATTAAGTGCCGAGTAAGGAGAAAGAAAAGGAATGTGGATGACCGTTTCGCTCGTCCTGAGATTGTGTGTTTAAATGTCGGGAAAAAGGGCATTTTCTTAGTCATTGCCCTAAAGTGAAAAGGAAAAGTGCATACTCGATTTACCCGTCGATAGATTGACAATCTGCTACCATTGTCGTCAGACTGGACATATAGCCAGAAACTGCACCGAAAGACAGCATGGAAAGCAAGCTATTGCCCGACCAGCTAGAGCGAAAACTGTTAAGGTGATAGATAAGGATGGAAACATCTCATATTTTTGCAGTAACTGTGGGGATTGGGGACATGTTGATTTTGAATGTGTTAATTCTCCTTTAATACAACCTGAAATAGTGTCATCTGAAGATGAAAGTTTGGCGAAGATGCGTACTACCAGACGAGGAGTCGATAGTCCTTAATAATTCTGCATCTTAAACCAATCAATATATTTTGTAATACTATCTTTTGTAATCCACAATCTTCTGTGTACGTCTTTTAAAAGTATTAAGCTATGTATAATTTTGTACTGAAGGAAATATTTTAATGAAATAACATCTTGGGAAGGAAGTTTATTTGTTAACTTAACTATAAGAATCAAACTAATTTTGATGAAAAGCTTATATTTCAAGTTTAAACTAATGCCTAAAATGGTTAATGTGGAAATATAAATTTAATGGAACCAAGTTGATGAATGGCTTACTAAAGAACTAATTGATTATTTTTTTGAAATAGAAAATGAATGCAAAGTTCAAATGAGATTTAGATTTCAAATTTGAAGTTGTCAACATGATAATCCATTATAGGTTTAATAAATTCAGTGATGAATTTGAATTTAAACGTGTGGAAAATTTAATTAAGTGAAAAACTTAATATTGAAAAGTTTGAAATTGGTTTAAAACTAATATTATGAAAAGTATGAGGAATTCAAACTATGAATTAAGTTGAAATTGAAAAAGTTAATGGTTTTAAAGATGTTTTAAAATGCATTAAGTATCGAATACATAGATTTCAACATTCATTGTTGAAATAGGCGTTTTCGAGAAATAAGGAAATGGTAGACTATAACACTGTTGTTATAGTAAATGGTTTCCGAAAGGAAATGTTGTTTATAGTATTGGGATTTATATATCTATCTTAAATTTCGAATCCCTATACTAGTGATTTTTGAGTTGTTGTAACGATGTTTTACGCGACATTCGTTTTGACTCAAATAAATGTGTTTAAAAGAACGCCTTCCTTAAAGAATGGAATATATACTTAATTTTGATTCAAGTATATTGAATATTTTCCGTGTTGAAAATAAATGAACTTGTGAATTACTTATTATTTAAATAAGTATGGAAATGTTTTCCAATATGAAAAGAAAGGTTTGAAATTTTTTGAAAAAATGAATATTTGAAAATTGTTTCAAATGGTTAAGTTGGAAAATTATATATCTTGTAAAGATATTTTTGGGAAATTTGAACGATCAGTTCAACTTGAATATTTTCCAAAAAGATTGAATCTTGAGTTAAATTGAGTTTAACTTTGACATCAAAAACAATATAAGTTGAGTTTTGAATTTTGCATAGTCGATTTGGATTGTATGTCTAGCATTGTGAATTGATGACATAACAATTGATCTCTATTAAATATATATATGTTGGTGGCAGAGAATTTATTCTTTTAGCTTAACACCCTTCTCTGAGACGTACGAGCTGAGAGGTTATATATCGATAGACACCAATTATGTGTTGAGAATTGACGATGTAACGTGAAATCCAAATCGAATGTGAAGTCGATAATGAATTGGATTATGAATGTGAATTAGGTTTGAGATAACCTTAAATTTTCAAATCGATTTAGAGGAAAATTTTAAATGAAATAGAAAATTTTGGAATCCTCTATTTGTTATGATGTGAATTGAGTTTTCGTAACTTATATATGTGAACGTAATAATTTGAAAACCATCAGTTTGGAAAGTCATTACTATGAAAAGTCCTGTGAAGGTTTACATAGGTATGATATGTACGAAATGTGAAATGAAGTACTATATGTATATGACATATGTTTTCTAAAACTGAGGATATGGAAATGTTCCTTCCATTTATTATTTGTGAAGGTGATTGGAACTCGGTGGAGTGTCCATTGGAAATCGTAGCTACATAGAATTTCCATTAGTAGAATGTCCATTGGGACTGACTGGAATCCCCCACAATGGATCATCGTGTTGGGATTATGTGAATTGATGCTGGCGTAATTCGTGGGGCGTGATGCCTACAGTTACAAGCGATTCCACTGGGATAGTGGCGCAACCGCCGTGTAAACTGCGATCTAGAGGCCGAAGTGTAATTTGAGGGGCGAGATGCCTACGGTCACGAGCGATTCTACTGGGATAGTAGCGTTACCGCCGTGTGAACCACGATCTATGGCAACAACCATGGCGAAATTCAAGAGAGATGTGAAATCTACAGTTACAAGCGATTCTACTGGGATAGTAGCGTAACCGCCGGGTAAACTGTGATCCATGGGGGAACGTGCTTTCCATATCCATTTTTAAAAGAATTTTTAAAAAGTATTTTCACTGGGAGTTGAAACAAGTATATTTAGTACTTGGAGATTTTTAGACTTGCGCCTGGCCAACGTATGCCTAAAGTCTGTGAGAACGAAGATGGACTTGTTAAACTTCGAGTTAGCAAGTATTTTCAAACTTTGAATAGAAAATCAATAGTCTGAAATTAGAATTACAAAATTCTAACCTAATGAATTAAGGAAGAAGATTTTTAAAATATCTTGAAAGCACACAGCTTTGGAAAAGATATGATATGCAAATATTTAGCATGAAGAATTTCAAGTTTAAAAATCTAAGTTTTGTATGTCGAAAATTTTTGGTAAAATACTTTTGCGTCTTGATTGTAGAAATCGATGAATAAAGCTAGTGAAATAAAATAAATGGAATGAATCCTATATTTATTTGTGAGTTAGGAACTTGGCAAAATTATGTTGGGTATAAATATCGGTGAGATTTTAACAATCATTTTTCCCAACTTATAATTTCGGGACGAAATTCTTTTAAGGGGGAAAGATTGTAACAACCCAGAATTTTGAACAATTTAAAAATGAAAATATTTAATTAATTTTAAATATTCGAATGATGATTGACTTGAATTTCAAATTTTCAGGATAAATTGGCGATTAAATTTTAGAATTTAATCTATTTAAGTTGAATAAAATTTGAATTTGACTTTGAAGTTGAAATTGAATATTTAATTTGTAATTGAAATTTGAACTAATAACTTAAAAAAAATAGTTTGGATTTACGAATTATTTTTATTTATAAATTGATGTTGATAGTTGAACTTCAAAACGTTTCTATATTTACTAAAGAAAATAATTTACAAAACAAAATTGAATTCAAAATAAATATAAAAATATAATAATATATATAATAAAAAGAATACACTGCCTTACCTTATCAGCCAAATTCGTGCCTTAATCTATGCCTTAACCAATGCTAAAAACACGTTCCCCTTCTCCTTAAAACACGAAGCTTCCCCCCCATTCATTCGAAACCCTAACCATTCAAACATACGAAAAAATGGCGACCTCGAGCGTTCTTCGTCCCCCTTTTCAACAATTAGGGCTTCAGCTTCATCTTCGTTCGCCGACCTTCAACAATTAGGGCTTTCGACTTCGAATTTTGGTCGAGCTCGAGAGGACTTCGGTTGCAAATTGGGATGGATACGTGCTCTTCATAAGAGGTGAGTGATTTTTATTTCACTCACATCTAGTTCAACTAGGTGCTTTGCTTTGCGTCTGCTTTGATTTCGTCGCTGATGATTTCTGACTTGTTTTTTTTTATACTGATTCGATTTCCTGTTCCCTTGGTTATCTCGGCACTGTTTCATTTGGATGTTGATGACTTCATTGATTTTCCATTTCGTATAAATTAATACTGGAATTGGTCACTCGTGTTTACTGCCATTGGTAACTTGAATTTTGTTTTCTACAATAATTTGTTATCACCTGAATTCGGCTTGTGAAAATGCTTGGCTTTGATTTTTGACCTGTTCGACTTATATGTAACTGGAAATTTAAATCTGCTGATTCTTTGATTCCAAGACTCTGACTTGCTTGGAAATCCACACTATTTAGTACAAACATTGTCGTTTGTTCTTGTATTTTTTTGGATTTCCCTGTTTCACTAGTATATATGCATTGCTCACTCTCTATTTTACGTCCTCCTTGAGGTCAGTTGCATATCATATTTACATCCATTGTCCCTGCCGCGTTCCGTTGCATTGAGAATTTTTTCGAACTTGTAACACTCGGGTCTGCTGCACATATGTATGATTGCATCTGAATTGTATTCTTGGTGCAGTCTTCATGCAAATGGTTTCTTTGTAGTCTCTATTATCATCACACTAGACAGTTTGCATACCTGTTTCATATAGCAATTGGATTTGGTCGAGTTGCTTGGTTCACTGCAACCATATTATTATAGTATATTTGCTTGAGTCTGGGTTCATTTTGAGCTTGAGATGCTTAGTTGAACTCTTGTCCACTGTTCACTGCATACATATATCAATACATATATGCTGAGTACTTCAAGCTTTTGTTCACGAGTCATCATGTAAGCTTGTCACTGACTTTGTCCTGATTTTGTAGTTTGTCTACACTTTGATGTGTATGTGTTAGCCTTCACTTGATAGATGCTGCACTACAGTTATACGTAGTTGTTAGCTTTGCTTGCATTACCTCTGATCATATGCCACTATGTATCATTGCATGTGGTATTTGCTCCACTTTCTTTTTCAAGTGTTCAAGTACATTTGGGGTTTTGAGTTTTCACTACAACCATGTTATCACTGTACAGTTGCTTTCTTGATGCAGTATTCGTGTCACCTCTATTTGTTAGTCTTCTCGGTGCATTATTTTTGTACTATTGAAGCATTGCATATGTTGTTGCCGTTCATTTGGATTCAGTTGCTTGCATTGGGTTTGTTCATCCTGTAGCCTATTTTTGAAACAACCATTGCATTCTTGTATATGTCCTTGATCACTTTGAAATTCATTTGTTGACTTGTAGTTTACATACTTGTTGACATATCTCTCTTTATTTTGGAGTTTGAACCACGACTTGATGGAGTTGCTGCCATTACTGTTGGCCCTGACTTCATCTTGTCTGCACTTTGATAAAATTGGTTTGTGCACATTGTGAATCTGGAGATGTCTGCATCCATTCATGCACACATCCTTGCAGTTTATATTTGCTGTGTCATTGTGATCATGTGGTGGCTGCGTTATTGTTGCAGTTGTCCTTGTGTCCAAGTAATGGCAGTAGTTTCATTTTTATGAAAATTTACACTTGTTAAAGTGTGCAGTAATCAGTTGTTTGGAAACTTGTTTTATTGAATTTACTTAGGTATATGCAAAACAATTGCTTTTCGACCTTGCCTTGTTGCATGGGTTTTGGGTTGCAGCTGCGTTGAGTCACTGACTTGACCTCTGCAACTTCGATTTCTGTTAGTTTTTACTGGTGTGATGATTTCTATTTCATTACGGTAGTGGCGAGGCAGTGCACGCAAGCGTGAACTGCAGCCAAACGAAGTTAACATTTTAAAAATGTGGTGAGGCCGTATACGCGTGTGTGTACTGCAGCCCTACCAAATCTAATGTTTTAAATGATATTTTCTTTTTGATGAAAATTGTTTTATGTTGATAATTCAATATATTTTGAACCGATTTTGATGATTTTGTTGTTAATTGCCGTTTAGGCAGATTTTGATTGTTTTCTAAATTATCTTCATCAATAATCCCTTCCTATATCCTCATCGATAATTTGAATCTACTGATTTGTTGTTTAACACTGTTAAGTGTTATATTTACCGTTATCCGATTGCTTGTTAAAGGATCGGATAGGTGAATTTATCTTTGACTGTCGTCTAATTGCTATTTAATTATTATTGCCTCTATGCACTAATAACTGAGTTTGAATTAGACTAACCTATGTATTATTTTCTTTTGAATGTAATACTCGGGTCAGACCGAGTATTTTACAGCTTGAAGATTTTCAGGCCGCGAAGTTAGAGAGAGAGGGCAATTGCTTCACTTTAGCTTTTCGAAGAATTTTTTGTACTTAAAGATATATTCCGCTGTATAAAAATTTAATGCATTGTACAAACTCTGATATATGTATAAAAATTCATTTATGTAAAATATTATGATTATTCTGTGATTCTGTGGCTGTTTCTGTTTAAACTCTATAAACTGAATAACAATCCGTCATTTTGAACGTCTCAAGTTGTTTTAATTATCGACTGGGGCGATCAGAACGGCGGGTCGTTACAGAACTCATATTAAATTCAATTGCACTCAAAATCAATTTATTTTACCCTTATCAACACATAGAATTTTAATCACTTCCATTTACAACCAACGACAATTTATTCCATGCAATTTGACGAGATTTATGTAAATAAATAAGTATTTATGTTTGTAATCAATTTCAATTGATTTCAATTCAATTTTTACTTAATCCAATTCCATTTTCAATGTATTCACAATCCATATATTCTCATTTTCATTGCATTTCAGATTTGAATCCATTCACTTGCATTTCATTTTACTAACAAAACTAGTTCATTCAAACCATTTACAACCTAGGTTCATCTTAATTGCCAATTAAATTTCCCTTTTATTTTAATTCATTCACAACCATTTATTTAGCTCGACACACTCCATTTAAATTTCATTTACAATCCATTTATTTACATTTCATTCCATATTTCTTTAATTCCAAACTATTGTATTTAGCTCGAAGACAATCCAAGCTATTCATCCAATAACTATTTCAATTTTATTCACGATTTATTCAATAGCGTTTCATTCCTTATCCGCATTCATTTAAATTCATTCTATTAACTTAAAAACATTCCATTTCCTTATTGTCCCTAATTATTTCAATTCCGTAACAATTTAAATGGTTTACAATTATTTATTTAAGAATTTTTCTTTCCATTAAATATTAGCGGCAACTCACCGAATTTTTATTTCGGTTAAAAAAAAAATATTTGCACTTGATTTAAAACCAATCCAATATTATTAAACTTTGTTTAAGTTGAATTCAATTCAACTCTCCTTCATTCATTTAGCTTAAGTCAATTTACTTAAATTTATTCAAATTTTACACTTAAGCTCATTCTCATTTTGCAAACAAAGTTCTCTTTTCAATTTAACTTGATTCTATTAATCCAATCCCATTTCCAACTACAAATTTTTTTGATCAATTATTATACATTTTAACTTTCTAGATTCAGCTCATTCAATTTATTACCTGGCTATTTCCAAGTTATTTTCACTTATTTGGATTTTATTTGCACATTCAAACCATTGCTATTTTAATCCATTTACATTTTTATCCGATACACTTCCATTATATTTAATTTGTTAACACTTTAAGCTAAATTTTCAATTTATAACTCAAGTTTTAAATCCACTATCCATTTTCAATTTACCACCCAATTTATTAACCACAATTTAATTACATTTACTTCACTATCGACCTAGGTCGAATTTGATTTATAACTTGAGTTTTATTTCCAAACTTCAATATTAACCCACCAATTCAGCTTTTATTAAACTACATTACTTTCCCATTTACACATTTTATTAACTAGTTTATTATCAAATTAGTTATCTCCTATTTATAGTTCAATACTTGATTTTTATTTCCAAATATCACTTCATTTAATTTTTCTTAGTTCAAATTATTTTATAATTCAAGTTTGGCTTTTTCCATTCATTTTCTAATTCATCAAAATATTAATTTTGGGCTTTGTATTCCATTCTCAATTTTATAAGTCACAACTTATTATTTTATACAATCACATTCATTCCAGGCTTGAATGTATTCATCTTGTATTTTTAATTCGAGTTTTACACTTATTTATAATCCAAGTCTATTTTATTCTATGGATTTTTAATTTTGATTCTTTATAAGTTATTCTAATTTATTTACTCCAATCCAATCCTTAACTAATTCATTTTCCAGCTCAATTTTATTTAAACTCAGACTTATTTAATCTCAATTCAATTTCAACTTAATTCAAAAATAATTGGATATTATTTTCAGCCTATCCAATTAATTTCAATCCAGTTAAATTTTTATTTCCTCAATCCAAGATTATTTCATTTTTTAACTTTACACATTTAATTCACATTCCAACATTCATAGCTTATATTTCCTTTCAGATTTAAAAAAAAAATCATCTCAATTTATAAGTTTACAGCTATCTCATCAGGATTTTTAAACACCCGACTTTTGTTTTAGAATCATCTTAAAATCTCCAACATCTCAAACCTCATTTCTCAAAAATTTAAACCAATCCTGGCTTTTATTTTCAACAAATTTCCTTTTGAAATTTTCAAAACAACTAGCTTTTCCGAACAAATTTATTTTTGGCAGCAATCTATCACTCAGAAATTCGAAAATGAATACTGATGATGCGGCCGTCATCATCAGAATTATTTCCCAATAATCCAAGTGATTTCAATGCTATATCACTTTCAAAATCCATTTAAAACAGATTTCCATTCAGAAATATCTCCAAAACAATAATGCTATCATCTATCTTTAAAACACTTCCAAATCTCCGATATTTAAATTTCCAAATCCTGCTTAAATAAATTTTAACAATAATTCATTTGCACAGCTTATGCTCATACAAATTCTCATTTAATTATATTTCAATTTGTAAATTACATTTATACTTCATATTTACAAATTTCATTCTATAATGAATTTATTCCTTTAAATTTTTATTATATTTCAATTTCTAGATAATTTTTTACTTAACAATGATAACAATTTAATATTATTCTTCCTAACATCCAAGCAACCATATATTAGCTAAATGGTTTACAAAAACTATTTTTTATATCAAATTACATTTTGGGTAAAATTATTTTATTCACCCACATTTAAAACAATATCGTGTCGAACTGTTTTATTCAAGTGTTTAGAAACCCTTTCAATACAGTTCCGCAGACTGTATCGACGAAGGTTCATATGCCACTCAATAAATCAATCAACGCAATTTAAGACAATTTATATTCACTAACAAATACGCGCTCATATCTATTAATACGCTCAAACTCATTATAGAGTACTACGGACTCTATTTTAAATGAGTAATTCCCACCAGAGCCAAGGTTATCACCAACGTCGCTCGATACCAACTGTAACAGCCCGCAAATTCGTACCCCTTGAGTCAACACTATTCTACAAAAATCAACTCAAGTTGTACAGAAATACGAACTATTTGGGTTAAAGAAGAAGAGGTAGAAGAAGAAAATAGGAATCAACAACAAAATCTAACCATCGCAGCGGAATAAAATATAATAGATAATAAATACACTTTACTCAACATCAAATATCTTTGTTTATATATTACATCATCAGAGTACATCAATCACAGCTCAACATCAATGTCATAAAAATAGATACACAAAAACTCACCACAGCGGAAATATATATATACAAGTACGAGAGTACGTATCATCATCCAGCTCGTCTCCTGAGCACCACAGCATTTCCTGTATCCTATAATACTCGGTCTGACCCGAGCATTACAGTTAAATAATACCCGAGTAAGTCTGGAATACCAGCGTGAGAAAATCACACCCAATTGATTATTAAAGTTTCAAAAATCCTTTGAAAACAAAAGAATCTCGTAAGACCACGCCACAAATAAACATGTCTGGTTTTTACCTTACGATAGCTAAAACAATTTTTATGGAAATCCTCTGATATTATAATAGGGTCCATATACAAATACTTATAAAATAGCCGAAATTGTTACATCTATTAAATTCCATCTACTAGCCATAGAGTGGGTAATACAAACAAAACTCGTACAAGGCTCGTAGGGAGAATGGAATTCCAACTAATGACTAGGCACTGGGGTACCACCTGTCACAGTACGGGGCCCAGATCACCGTACCGAGGAGTACGCCCGCTTCCCTGCAACACAAGGCCGGGACTACCCCTTACTGATAATCCCGAGTGAGATCACACCGCGATTGGGATCAGTAACATCCCACTAAGCCGAAATAAAAAGGGACATCTAGACTGGAATGACCTCACCTTGCTTGGGTGCTACCCACCTAGCCTTGCTGCATAACCCCTGATTTTCAGTCATTCCCGGTTGATGAGGCTTGAGGCTAAGCGTTACCTTTATAGAATATATCCCTTAGAATGCCCATCGTCCACCTGACGTGTTTCGCAAGCATTCATCCATACAAGTCCGTCATGGGTTCGAACGGAACCGAAGGCACTATTCCTACTACATCCATTTTGGAAATATCCTTAGGATTAGTAGCGACTAGCCCTTGCACTTCACTGCTCCATCTTCGAATCCAAAATCGTTTACACAAAACATACAAACCGAATCGAAGTGGTTTTCGAGAAATAAATCTCGATCTCGGTCACTTCGAAACGATCAACGCATTTGTCCAATATTGATAGTCTGTGATTTAACTATCAATTTATATTCACAAACATCCATCCAACAGTAAGTGACTTCCCAAATTATTTATTTACCTCAAAATATCTTCACGAGATATATTTCTATTTTCAATCCTTTGAAATCAGTTCCAAAACCATCTTTCCTTTCAGAATAAACTTTCCCAATTATTTTCTATCTCCTCTGAAATAACCAAGCATAAAACTAGATTTTCAAATAATTTAAAACACTTTACTTTGAAATATACTTTAAAACATTTATTTTAAAACTACTTCAATGATTTGTTAAAAATACATACTATATGAATATTTGAAAATAAGGTTACTAAATAAAATATAAAACTAGATTTTTACCTTTTAAAAAAATACTAAGTCACTCTTTAAATAATTATTGCTATAATAGATTAAAAGGAAATACTTACTTTAGAATTTAAATATTTAGAAATAGTAAAAAAATTTCAAAACGTACTTCTTAAAACAACTTTAAACTTCTAATTTATATTTAAAAATTTACTTTGAAAACGTACTTGGTTATTCAGAGAGAAATTTCCAATCTCAGTCAGTTAAATCAATTTTCCAAATTGATTCCCAATTTATTCCATTTGAAATAAATTTCTTTACTTATCAGTTCATTTCAAAATTCATTAATCATGGACCTTATTATTTTCTGTTTGATTTTTAAATCCTTTAGCTGAAATATACAAATTTCAGATTATTCCCAATTTCTTCTTTATTCTTCTTAAAAAATTAAAATCCTAAATTTAAAATAAATTTTATGTTCTTTATTCTTCGTAAATAATTTAAATCCTAAATTTAAAATAAATATTATGTTCTTTTAAACAATAACATGGAAGTTTAAGTTTCATTAACTTACTATTTATTTAATTTTTCCTTCCCATACTCAAGATTTATTTATTAAAATTTTAAAGTCACTTTATTCCCTTTCCAGTTCATTCATAAATTTATTCAACTTTTCTATAATTATTTTTCTTACATTTTCACTTCTTTTTATTTTCATTCCCAAACTCAAATTATATATTTGGTACTTCATTATTACCCGATTATAACAATCAAGCCATAGCATTCAATATTTCCACATAATTCATTACAGTATATCAAATATGCAGAACAGAGAATATCAAATAATTAAATAAAGTTGAGGGGTCCAGTTGGATCGCTCCAACCTGTTTTCCCTGCATCCACAGACGTTAGCACAATATAAAATGCAGATTCCAAATATATACCACACTACAGCACATGAATCAATTCAATCATTACAAACAATTATTTAAATTTAACCATTTAAATTTAAATTTAACCGAGTGAGATTAACTCACCTTTGATTTTATTTGCAATCCATTCCCATCTCGTCAATTATCTCCCAATTGGGACCTCACAGCAAACCCTATCACCCTCTTGAATCCCCTGACCAGCACTACCCCTTGACGCGAGCACGACCCCTGACACGAGCACAAACCCCTGACGCGAATCCACTCGCGCGACCACCCTATCGAATCCTCACCCAACCCCGCGAGCGCGGCCATCAACCTGCAGCCGCCACGAATTCTAGAACGCTAACCCCCAAACCCAAATCGTTCCCCTTTGAATCTCGTGAAGTACGCCATGCTCGAGAGCCCTTACCATCTCCTGACGTCGCTACCAAAACCTCACATGCTCGCACCCTACTCCGAAACCCTAGCCACCGCGCGACCCTATTCTACAAGTCGAACCGCCATAGAGTGAGATGAGGGAGGAAGTGGCCTCTGTTCGATTGAATCAAATTGAAAAAAAGGGTAATTTCGATTTTGAGATTGAGGGGGATTATTTTTCGTTCGAACGCAAATTTTTGGAGTGGCTGTCATAATTTATTTTTTCTTCGGTTAGTTGAAGGGCAAACTATATCCCTTCGCATTAGCTTACGAATGAAGCCATTTCATATATTTTTTTCTATTGATTATTATTATTTATTTTTATGAATTGATTCCTGATTTTAGAATTAGGGCCGAGAAAATAAAAGGCAAAAGGGGATTCGGGTCTATGCAAGAAGAAACGAGTGTTTTCCAGAAGCACTAGGTGGAAAGAAGTAGCTTTTTGATCCAGTCACTTATTAAATTTCCGGTATGGATTTAAGTGCGTTTAAAAAATCGTATGCTCACACAACATTTCCAGACGCTACAAAATTTGGAATCCAATAATAATACAATATCACGGATCCAATGGTACTGGTTTCATTAAATTCCGAGACTGTGCCTCGGAAGACTATTTTTAAATTCTATTTAAACGATAAAATTTCAAATCTGGACAAATCACTATTAAATTCAATTTTAAAACTTCTATTATCTTCAGTGTTATCAATATAAATTTTACAAGCCTTCAAATTATTTTTAACAGGCTTAAAATCTCAGTTTTCATATTTTATTCCACTCCAAATTATTTAATTCAATAATTTAATTATCCAATAAATCGTGATATTCGTAATTCAGGTTAAAATTACCATACTGAATACTTAAAATCAATTAAAAAATCCGATTTCAAGTGCTCGAAAAGTATGGGTCGTCACAGTAAGAATGGAATTCCAACTTGTTGGAATGGAGTAGATAAACTTAGTAATAAATTTAGTATAGGAGAACGGAATGGAAATATTGAATTAATTAATTCGTATATATATAATAGATGGCGATTTTTAGATTGTAAATAATAAACTTATAAAAGGTGATCAAGAGTTGTGACCACAAGTTATTATGGGTGATACATATATATTTAATTCAATCAATTGATTTCGAAATCATTGCAATAAATATAAATTAAATGTTATGTTAAATAAATTAAGGTAATAAATGGAGAATAACGTAAATGTTCTTCATAAATATGATGATTTGTGAATAAAGAATGGAAATAAAGTTTCATTAATATACCGGAATTTAATTTACCATAAAGAGGTTAATTGCAATCAAATGAGTTAAATGTTTGAACATGAATCAAGCTTTATGTATTTATTTGGGTTTATTGCAATTAATTTAAAATTTAATAATAACATTTTACGTTAATTGGAAATTAAGTTGAAAACGTGAAATATTTATGTGATAATCTTAAAGCCAATGGTTGACACTTCTATTTGAAATTATGAACGGAATAATAATTAATTTATTTAACTAAATGGAATTTTAGGATTTCATTTATAATTTTGTAAATTAAATGAAGTTAATTATTAAAAGTGAGATTAACATTTGGAATCGATAAATTTATCTTCTCTATATGGACATTTAAATTCGTTAAAATCATTTTAAATGCTTGAGTAATATAAAGATGATAAGATTGTCAATTTTAGAATTTAAAATATAAAATTGGATTTGATCAATTTGTTTAATTTATTTAAATTATATAAAAATAGCGATTTTTGTCACGGAATCGGATTTCGACGAAACCAGTTTCATCGGATATGTAACAGTGAATTATTGTAGGGTTTCAAGTTTCAGCGATCGGACTTGTCGTTTGATCGTACGAACGCGAAACGCCTTGAAATCGATTTAATTAAAATCAATTTGAAATGAATTTGAAAATATTGATTTCAGCATAACTTCTTCATACAATCGAATTTGGACGTGAAAATTTTTCCATCGCGTTCAAAATATTTTAAAACACCTATTTGGATATATGGGTTTAACAAATTTCGTTCCGGGGTCAGAACGGGCTTTTTGGGCCAATTATCGTTCAGCACGTTTGTTTATCGGATCCAACTTCTTTAATTCTAACCTACCTATATAAACTCGGTTATAAACCCTAGCCTCCATCTATTCTTATTTGGTTGTACGTTCATTTCCCCAGCTCCTCCTCTTCCCAATGGCTGCAAACTCTAGATCTAAATTCAAATTTCAAAAATCAAATCAAAAGCTAAAAATTCAAAGTCTTCAGAAAAATCTAAAAAAAATACATGTTGATGCTCTCGGCGAGCGAAACCCAATGGTGTAATTCGTTTTTCAATCCGAGTTTCGGTGTGGTCGGAAATTGATGATCTATTTACGGCCTTTCATCGTGCCGGAATCAACGGCGTCTGATCGGGAAACCCATTCTGGGTATCGTAGAGAGCACTGAGGGAAGTCGATCGGTATGGTTCGTTTGTGATTTTAACGGTTGGATGAGGAGTAAAAATTGATTAGGGTTGCAAATAGTGGGGCGGTGGATGCGTCGTTTCAGGGTCGAGATGGCACCGGATCTTGGTCGCACGGGTCAGGTGGTAGAGCACATCGTGGCGTTCGATCTAGGGCCGAGGCAGCGGCGCATGCGGCGGCCTCGAGATGGGTCTGTTCTGCGTCATTCGTGCTGTAGAGGGGTTTCGTGAACTAGGTTTTCGGCTTCAATCTAGAGATGCGCGTGAACCGGGTGAAGGTGACGTGGCGAAGGGATTAATTGAGGCAAGTTTTAGTTTGTTTAAAATTAATTTTGTTTTCAAACGATTAATACGCTATAACTCCTTTATACGAACTCTGTTTCACACGAAATTTTTTTGGTTAGGATCGTAGAAAAATTCCGGATCGTTTGACACTGGTTTTGACAGATTTGGAGACCGTCGATTTTTGGGTTTAAATCGGATTTAAATTCGATTTAAATTCAAAAGGTTGGTGTTTTAACCCACTCACAACTTCTAAAATTTCCTGTGTCTGTTAAATTGATTCTAGATATGAGTAGAAATTTATTTATGACTGTTTGGCATGTTTTATTCATTATCTCTGTTAAATCGCATTTATTTAATTTGATTGTTAATTAATTTTATAATTGCATATAAATTTTACAGTTAAAATTTATTTACTTGCATGAAACTGTTAGTTAAACAGTTATTAAATTTATTTTTAAATATAGACTGTTAGTTAATAACTGTCATTTATCACCTGTTATATTTATGTGATATATATAGATGTTTGTTTAAATTGATGATGATTGAAATAAATTGGATGATGATTGATATTGGGTGAATGGATGATGTGTTTTGTCTTATGTAAACTGCAAGTTATCATGCATTTTTATTTCATTCGGGATTGCGGTTTGAAATGATATACAACCGCATTTTTTTATTTTTAAATTGCGGATTGAAATGATAAATATCTATATCACTTGACCATAGGATAGAAAATTTTATACACGCACCGCGGTATATATATATATATAATTATTTTTGAGATGATTTTTATGGTTTGGATATGATACGGTTCAATAAATATTAAATTTGGATATGATATAATATTTTATATATACTTACATAGTTAAATCGTTGAATTTAATCTATGTATAAAACTATTAAATAAATTGAATAAGTTGAAAAATGACATTTGATAATTTATGTTATACTTTTAAATATAGGTTTAAGATCTTGAATATATATATAGAGTTAAATATTTTAAATCAATAAAGATTGAAAGATAAATTTGAAATTTAATATGAATTGAGCTTATTCGAAAATTTAACTCCATAAGTTGATGTTAACTTGTTAAAATTAGAAATTTTAAAGGTATGATATTTATAACAGGATTTAATAAACAATTTTAGTATAAATAAATCGAAGGAAATTTTAGTGTAAATAAATTTAGTTTATTTTAAATGGTTATGGATTTATCATGTAAACCTTTCAAACTAAATAATAGAAAAATGAATTGTTGATTTAAATTCACAACCTTAGTTTTGAAATTCATTAAATACTCAAAGTTAGAAAATATTGAAATCGAAGTGTTTTATTCAAACTGAAAGTGAATCTAAAAGTTATGGGTTTAGACTGAATTTAAAGTGAATAAAAAATTGTGAAGGTGTGGAAATTATTTACTTTTAAAGAAATTTTAAATTCAACTGTTTTATTTTATATACTGTTGAATATCCAAACCATTTAAGTTTTGAAAGTTATGGTTTTAGAACTATGGATTTCGAAGTATTATGTTGAAAGTAAAAATTCAAATGTTTGGGTTCGAGGTATTATAAATTTTAAAAGTGGCATTATTTTGGGAAAACAAATATATTTCGAATAAAAAGATATCATATTTATTTGGGTTTTAAAAAGGAAATGATATCGTATAAATGGGTTTTAAAATGGATAATTATATTCTGGTTTTGAAAGTAACTATTTTTAAAGACCGCGGTGTTCTAATAACGTTCGGTTGTTGAAGAGACCGGGATCGGAAGTTGTCAAACTCTCTGCCAACTCCAAAAACCACTTTAACAACCGTGTACGCGGTGGAGATTCCAGAATGAAGTAGGTTGTTGGCTGCGTTTCTTGTAAGGTAAATACGTGGACCCAACTCCCGTGAGTTGGCATAAGGTGGCTAAAACAGGAGTGATTGACGGGTTAATAAGGTAGCACCTTTGATCGGACACATCCCTTCGTTGACTCTTGGATTGATTCGGTGGCCAATTTTGATTTTATTTGGGGGTGTGGCTCGAGGTGGGCGGTAGCTGTGCACTATGCGTTACCACCGACCCAGAAGCGTAATTGGTATATCTACCCTGGCATTGCCTAGTTGTGCCGTGTCACCTACCCTATCACACCTTGTACGAGTTACTATTTGTGTCGTACCTATAGAGTGTCTTCTCGTAGTCTCCCGATCAGGAGATATGCAGGCACTGTATGGACTATTGGCATTATTTGTGTTAAGGGCTATATGGGTAACCCCTTAACGTTATTAAAACGTAAGTTTATTTTACAATTAGACACTATTATAATAGCCAAATATACTATATCGTAAATAGTTTAACGGATCCTTAGGAGTGTAAATCCCGAGCATCCTTGACTTACTGCACTCATATCTATTTCTGTTAATTTAACTCACATAAGATCTTTTAGCTCTGACTCGAGTGTTTTGTCTTTTCAAATTCGCTCGGGTCAGTCCGTGCGTTTCAGGATCGAAGACTTTAGCTCTGGAGGACGAAGACGGAGATTTCTATTGTTATTACTAATTATATTCCACTACACTCATATAGTTCCGCTGCATTGTTATATGGTTTGTGTACTCTGATATGTATTGTATAGACAAAATCAATGGTTTTGTAAAACAACTTCATGAACTGTATATTTTGATTATTATATTTTATCCTTCCGCTGTGAGATTCTGTTTAGTTTTCTTTCTTCTCTGTTTTCTTATTTTCCCTATAGCAATCCGCCCTCACGTATGGTCTGAATTGGCACGTGTGTCGATTTAAATCGTGCGAAAAGGCAGGATGCTACAAATTACTTCTAACCAAGTCTCAAATCATTCCCTACAGTTAGAGTGATTTATAACTTACTCGCTTATATATAATCCATTTAAGCAAAACAAACTCATACCCATTTCAATTGATTTCAAAATCATCCTATTTTGCTTCTAATCATTCATAGAAATTTATATAATCTCATTTACTTCAAACGACACATTTCATATGCAATTCAACAATATCATTGTGAATAAATAATTACTTAAGCTTTATAACAAATTTTAAATTGATTCCAACTCAATTTAATTAATTTATTCACAACCTTTTCATT
Source organism: Allium cepa (assembly GCA_030765085.1). Lineage (NCBI taxonomy): Eukaryota > Viridiplantae > Streptophyta > Magnoliopsida > Asparagales > Amaryllidaceae > Allium > Allium cepa. The sequence goes on along the minus strand of CM060937.1, from coordinate 788,412,498 downwards.
GCATTTTCTTTCATTTCAACAGGTTTGATTCCAAACCATTTTATTGAACTCGACAACCAATGTTTTAAATAACCATCTCATAGTTTTCTTAAGTTATTTATTTTCTTCAACTGTTCCACTCAATAACTTAAGTTTATTCTATTCCACCAATTTCCATTTAAATCTTTGATTTTATTTTCCTTTAATCAAATCCCAATTATTTACTAATTTATTTGATTAGTTTATTTTTATCCATTCTTAAATTTGTATTAACTATTCATTATTGAATTTATTTATAAAGTCATTCAACTTATGCTTGAGTTAGATTTGTTTACAACTCACACCAATTTTATTTTAATTCAATTCAATTCTTACTTATTTACTTAAGAATTTATTCCATTAATATTATCAGTAACGGGATTGAATTCATTTACATCCAGTTTTATTCCAACTCAACTTCAGTTAAATTTAGCTACTTACCATTCTTTTAAAATTTATTTCTTAATATGAGCTCAAAGCTTATTTATTTACTTAAAAACTTATATTGCTCATTTTAGTCATTTCATCTTATAATCACAATTTCAGATTATATATAACACTTACTATCTTAAGGTATAAATTTTCATTTCACCATTACAATCGTTTTACCTTCCAATTTAGTTCAATTTCAACTTCAATTTTATTTAACTTATCTCAGGTTGAATTCAAATATATTTTCTTCACTTTCATTTACTTAAGTTAAATTTTAATTCTTGGATTAAAATTCCCAGTTTCTTCTTATTAATATCAATTTTACTTTATAAGTCCAATAGTTAATCCATTTAAACTTTAACATTATCCAAATAGAATTTCCTAGAATTCAGTTGCCCGGTTTTCATTTCCAAAACCATTTTGAAATGATAACTACACATACCCACTTGGTATATCAAATCAAATTTCTAAATTCCAAACACTTGTTTTCACCAAAACAAATTTTTCCTTTGAAATTTCTAAAACAACTAGTGTACCCAACTACCCCAAACAATATCATGAATAACTATCCTGGTAGCAATCCATCACTTTAGAAACTCGAAAATGAATACTGATGATGTGGCCATCATCACCAGGATTATTTTCCAGCGATTGAAGTGAGTTCAGTGCTTCCTTACTTCCACCATTTCCTCCCAAAACAATTTCCATTCAACAATATTTTTCAAAACAATACTCCATTATTGTCTTCAAATCTTTGGAAAAACATTTCAAACATTTCCAAGATTTTTTTAAATTCAACAAATCCTTTTGTTTAAATTCGTTTAAACACCTTTCAAATTTACGGGACTTAAATTCAAGTTTATTCTAATTATATTCCTTTTTATTTAACATAATTAGACAGTTTTATTTGGTTATAAGCCACTCAAATTTTTTTTATTCAATTGTAGTATTAGCAACCAAACATCCAAATATATATATAATAATTTTAGTAAAATATTTCTTTTATGTAAAAATATAATTTTGGGTAAAATTATTTCATTTACCCTACTTTAAAAATAATACTGTGTCGGTTTACCTTGTTTAAGAGTTTAGAAATCTCTATCGATGAAATGGCGTCCCACACATCGACCGGAATCCATAAACACTCAACATATAAGTCAACACAATATAAAAACATATTTGTATTCATTAACAAATACGCGCTCATATCTATTAATACACTCAAACCAATTTTAGAGTACTGAAGACTCTATTCTATGAGTAATTCCTACCAGAGCCAAGGTTATCACCAATCTATGCTCTGATACCAACTGTGATAACCCGCCCTTCAACTACCAGAAAGACGTATCATCATTAAGAAAAGAAAGGGATAGAAATAGAAAAGAAAGAGAAAGAAAGAACAACAATATCCGAATCTCATAGAGGAACGGAATAAAATATAATATATCACATAAAGATTACATAGTTTTACATATAGCAGAGTTATACAATATCAATACATACGACAGTCATCATAGATACATCTATCACTATGTACAACAGAGATACAATACACATCAACTAACACAGCGGAACTAGATAGATTGCTACATACGTCCGGAAACTCCTGCTCCAAGCTCTCCAGAAAATCAAAGTCCAAAACCTATCACATAGATACTCATAAAAATTTGAGTACCCAAGAGTTTATGAAAAAAAATATAAACTCCGGGTTAGACATGGGTCTGGTATGAGTAAACGGTTTAAAGTTGTTTAACTTTGAAAACATTTGAAAATAAAGGTATCAGATAAGACTCCCCACACATAAATACGGGTAAGTTTTGACCTTACGCTAACCAAAACATTTCATAGGAAATCATGTGATATTATAATAGTGTCTAGGGTTTTCAAGTAAATAGAAAATAGCCGAAATTGTTGCATGATTAAATTCCAACTATTAGCCACAAAAGTGGGTAATACAAATCAAAACCGTAGGGTCTCGTGGGGAAAATGGATTTCCAACAATGGCAGGGCTACTGGGGTACCGCCCGTCACAGTACGAGGTCGAGATCACCATACCGAGGATCACTCCCGACCCCCTACAACACAAGGCCGTAACCATTCCTTACTGAACAGTCCCGAAAAAGATAAACCCCGCGGTTGTAGCTAGCAACCGCCCACACAGCCGAAATAAAAAGGGACATCTAGACAGGGGAAATATCTTGTCCTTCTTCGGCATAACCCACCTAACCTTGCTGCATCTCCCCTGTTTTAGCCATTTTCGGTTGATGAGGCTTGAGGCTGCGATTACCTTTACAGAACATATTTCTTAGAATGCTCATCGTTCGCCTGACGATGCGCTGAAAGCATTTAATCCATACAAGTTCGTTCCGGGTTCGAACGAAACCGAAGGCATTATCTCGTCACACTCATTTTGGAATCACCCTCAGAGACAACGACGATAACCCTTGCATTCTGAAAACACCATCTCGATCTTCATTTCAGAATTCACGACTTAACGTTTAAATTGGATCGATGTGGTTTTCGGAATATCAATTGGATCCCCGATCCCTGTCTCATCGAAATCCAAACGCCATTTTAAGGGCCAAGTTGTCTAATTAACTTAAACAGTTTAAATTTAACATAATGAATTAACATAGCATTTATCATAGATGAATCATACACAGTTATCATAAATATAACACAGCATATCCCCGAGCATCACAGAATATCATCAAATAAATATCACCATCAGATATTCAACATGACAATCCGTAAGTAATCATCTTTTAGTCTTATTTGTAATTAATTCAATTTAGAATTAATTACTTGAGAGTTAACCACTTAACTCTGTCTAATTAATCATTAATTAATAATTAATTACCTATTTCATTTCAAATCGTTTAATTATTTCTTAATTAATTATTAAGTCTTAATTACATAATTATTTTATTTCATACTATTAATTAACTACTTTCTTAATTAAGTGATTTAAGTTTAATTACTTAATTAACTGTTCCCTGATCTTTAATTATTTATTAATAAAACTTAATTATCCAATTATTATCTGCTAATTACTTAATTAATCAATAGTTAATCCTTAATCAAGTTACTTAATAAATTAACTGTTAATTCCTAATTAAATCACTTGTTTAATTAAATATTAATCATTCATCGATTAACTTAATAAGTTGATTATAATTTAATGACTACTTATAATCCATCACTAATTATGTTTGAATTATTCTTAATTACTTAACTACTAATCATTTATTTATTTACTCAAGTAACTAATTACTATTTATTTATCACAAAATAGTTACATAATCCAAACTCTAATTATGTTTTAAAATGTTAATCGTTCTTAATTATATCGAAAATAATTTATTGATACTAATCATCCAACTTAATTAACGTTTTAAAAGTCTCCCTTTTCTTTTATTTTGAAAATAAATTAAAGTATTAACTACAAACTTTAATTATTGGTTAATTTATACTTAATTTAAATTAATTTCTTAATTTAAATGATTTAAATGTTTAAGCACCTCATTAAGCTTTCAACTAAATAATTAAAACCTGAACAAAACCTTAGCCTAACCTTTAAATATTTTCCAAACTCTAAGTGTTTAAACAAATTTGAGAGAGAGAAAAAAATTTCTCAACTACAACCTCACTGCAGTAACCAAAACACGAGATTCCTCCTGATGAAACTCGAGTGCTACTTCGGGTTTTCATGCAAGCTTACCCGTGTCCTCCCCTGAAACTCCTCGTTCGTCTTCTGTTAATAATTTTTTTTATAGTAAGTTAGTTGAAAGCTGAAACATAAATTAAACAATGTTAAATAGCATTATGATCTAGCATTCAAACTAAACATAAGACCCGAAGCTTCCCTAACTTTGACTTGAGTACGACTCGCGTCCGTTGAACTCGACGGCGACGTTGACACGATACGCCGCCGTACACGTGCACGGCGGCACGGCCGATCTCCGGCCCCTACCAATATTGCCCACGACTCAGAAATCATTCAGAAACTCGAAATCTAAATTCAATTCGTCTTCATCTGATTGAAATAAAAAAGTTGTTCTGCTCGTCCTGTAGATCACCGCTGTCGCTACTTCCAGCTCGCCACTGTCACTCCCATCACCGAAGTCGTCCAGACCTCGTCTTTGCCAAGATAATGCGCAGAGCCACCCATCTAAAAAAAATCATAACACTCGATCGCATGTGGTCAACGAACGCAACCCATTTTCTGACATGAACGACACATGAACTAATGCCCTAATTTGAGTTCGCCCCTTTAATTTAGTTAATGAAAAAAAATTCAACAATTTTCCCAGAATCCATGATGTTTGTACGTGCTCCAATCCAAGTTTAAGCATTTATAATCAACAGAATTTTGTAGAAATACAATCCTTGGTTATATACGAACTGCTCCTTAAATATTATCCTAAAAATCTTGATTTTTGGTTTAGAAATCATATTTTGCAATATGAATCCAATATAAAATCTTAAATCAATATTTTACAACAACCGAATTTCATCAATCCTCACATGATTACCTGTATACCAACATTACAGTGGTATTATTTATAAATATAGTTTAATCAACTTTATAAAAATCTTAAATTGAAACTTATCATCTTGCTTGTTGAGAGTTAACCCCGCTTTTCCAGCGACCTAAAGGAACGAGACGACCTAAATGACCTAACGACCTAGAGGAGCGGGGCGACCTAGAGAGTTGGACGACTTAAGGGCTTAACGGCTTAAGAAGGGTAAGCGACTTAAGCAGGACAACGACTTAGAGAGTTGGACGACTTAACGGCTTAGCGACTTAACTGATAGCACGACCTACCGACTTAAGGAAGCAACGACTTAACGACTCGAGGGATTCCCGACCTAACGAGCTGATGGATCATCAACGAGTTAACGACCTATGGAAGGATGCGGCTTAGCGACCTAATACTCAAGCGATCTAGCATCTTCTGCAAGCTAAAACTAGGATCCCACAGCCACTAAGTCGCTCCTCGACCAACGACCTTCCTTGGATCGCTCACAACCTAATGCTGGGTAATAGAGTTATACCGCTTTCCCTTAAGTCGCGAGGACTTTCCCTAGGTCGTCCACGACTTAGTACTTCATTTAGGAGAAGCCAGTGCTATCAGGAAGGCCCGAAGTTCCCATCTGTTAGGTCGCTCATATGTAGCCCACGACCTATCTTAAGTCGCCACCTCTAACCTACAACTTGTCTTAGGTCGTTCACGATCTAGTACTTGTTCAATAAATGACACCGCTCCCTCTTAAGTCACAATGTCTTATCAGCTAGCACAGAGAACAGTGGAAGGACCGGCTAAGTCGCGGCGCGCTTCGCCTTGACTCGCGAATGACTTACGATCTATCCTAGATCGCGCGCGAGCTATACTTCGCCCCGGAAATCTCCTATAAATACACCCTAAGCTCTAACATTGAGGGGACTTTTCCGATCATATTCTTCAAAGCATCAAGACTCTACCATCTTCAAACCAAGCCTTACTTCAACATTCGAAACTCACAAGAAGCTTCAATCAACTTCAAGCTGGGATTCACGTATTCAACCATGAATTTGGAGAATTCTCTTGCATCGAAGTTTTTCTAGCTGCTTGTCTTTTGAAATGAATTGTAATTGAAGGAAATTGTGAAGGATTGTAATCATATTAGCAATAAAGAAGGATTGAAGTGGACGTAGGCTTGATCATAAGCCGAACCACTATAAACTCTGTATCTCTTACTGCTTTTTCAGTGAATTACTACTTTCTCTGTTTCCCGTGTTAACAGGTGGTGCTTTCATTCAAGTCACTATTTTGCATTGGGGTTTTAGCGTTTGACTTTTTACGTTAACATTTTTGGTGCTTTCACTGAGAACCCAACTCAGGACCGGTCATCATAGCTTCGCAGAAGTTTGTAGAAAGGACTTCTCTAAACACCAAAAGTTTATCTGAAATAATGGCTCCAGGAAGGAAGCGCAAGTCTGTTAGATCTGACGATGTTCGCGAGACTACTGCAACCTCTCCTCCTTTAAGTCAAACAACTCCAACTGTTGGAGTTACACGAGCAGAGCTATATGCCGTTGTATCTGGGCTACATCGGAAAATGGAAGCTCAGAATAACCTAATGGTGGGAAGGTTGAATGCTTTATTTGAGGCCAACCGTCAACCGGTGTCTGAAGAGGGAAATCTTGCTGATGAAGCACAGAATGCGGAAGGGAGAAATATCCCTCAAAGGGTGGCTGATCCAGTGGAAAGTACACCTCCCCAAGCCGGTGGATCGGGGCCGCAACCGACTCTCCGTGAGCGACTGTCAAGACAAAATTTGGAGAGAATGGAGGAATTTTGTCCCGCTGAGCCTCAGAATGATGAAGAGTATTTCTCAGGCATGGTTCGTCAGATTATGAAAGAAAGTATGCAGAGAAATGAAGATGAGAAAGAATAGGGTTTCGCTCCGAGCAAAACTCCATTCACGGAAAAAATCCTGAAGGCATAATTTCCAAGGAAGTTTGCCCCTCCAACTATTCCATCTTACAAGGGAATGAGCGATCCTAATGAATTTCTGTATAAGTATGATTGGCACATGACGGGTGCCAGAGCCTCTGATGAGATCAAATGCCGGTATTTTCCGGTATACCTAGAAGGAGTTGCTTTACTTTGGTTCACAAAGCTGTCGGTCCGATCGATAGACCAATTTTCTGATTTGACCAGGAAATTCAAGGAACAGTTCCGGTTATATGCATCAAAGGCGAAGGATATAATGTTGTTATCCAGCTTGGAGCAGAATCCTGGAGAATCCATTAGAGCTTTCCTGAATCGCTTCAATAAAGCTCTGGCTGAAGTGGACAATGTGGAGCCGAGAATGATTTTGACGTACCTGATGAAGGCTATTGATAAGACAATTGAGTTCGGGAGATGGTTGAAAATGAAGGAACTAAATTAACTTGACAAGTTTTATAAGAAAGCCGATGAATTCATGCGTCTGGAAAGCCTCCAAGCACCGGCTAAGGTGGGATCGACAGGGGCTGGAAATAGCAATGCTGCTCTGAATAGGAAGGAATCTAGCAATCAGAAGAGGGGGAACGATGGTCGGAAGAGGCAGGAAGATGCAAAGAAGGGTCATCCCTTCAACTTCACCCCTCTAACTGATACCCTGGAGAACATCTACTTTGCAAACAAGGACACGGTCGAATTCCCCAAACCAGCTAAGCAAAGAGTTAATAGGAAAGTTGAGAAGAATGGAAGGTTTTGCCGGTTTCATAACCAGCCCGGGCATGATACTAACGAGTGCCGTCACTTAAAGGAGGTAATTGACGAACTATTTAAGCAAAACAAGCTCCAACAATATGTAAGAAGGAACAAGAATGGCCCAACCTCGTCAACTCAAGGACAACAAGTTCCTGTTCATTGTCCTAGCTCAAGTGGGAAGGCGGCAGCTCATGAATCAGAAAGGCCTATTATAAATGTGGTTACAGGAGGCCCTCACCAATCTGGCAGGAGTTGGTGCGAGATGGAAAGATACGCCCATGCTTTGAAGTATGCACCGGTAGATGAAAGTGTTTTTGTGTTAGAAGATGCTACGCCCCTGAAGCAGCAGAAAACCTTTAATGATGACATTATATTCAGTACTAGGGATTCGATGGGTGTTGAAGCTCCTACCATTGATCCTTTGGTCATCTCCGCTGGCATTTGGCCAGCTACTGTTAAAAGAGTTCTGTTTGATTGTGGAGCTTCATGCAACATTCTCTTCAAGAGGACTTTTGATCAGATGAAAATTCCAATGGCTGACGTTCAAGCTTCGTCACTAAAGATTGCTGGCTTTACTGGGGAGCCAAAACAGCCAATTGGGACTATTGATTTGTTCGTAGAGCTTGGAGAGGGGCAGAGAAAAGTCGCTCGAAAACAGACCTTTGTTATTGTTAAAGAATTTTCTGCCTATAATGCCTTCTTAAGCCGACCAACTCTGGCGGCATTTAAAGCTATTCTTGCACCGTGGTGTCTGACCATAAAATTCCCCACAGATAATGGAGCCGGTGTGGTGAAAGGGGATCAGAACGCTGGACGAGAATGTTATCTTACAGAGTTGCGTGAATCAAAGAAGAGAGAAATGGGAAAAGATGGGGCAGCCCCAGTCCGCATCAAAGAATCAACCTTGTAGCAATTACAGGATGGACCCTGCATAGGCGAACATAGCGGTGCACGAAGAGAGATGGATCCAAGAAAAGACAGTGCAGGGGAAAATAGAGTGGTACCAGTTGAAGTGACAGTCCCGATACCTGTTGACCCGAAAGACCCGAATAAAGTACTGAATGTGTGTTCGCAGTTCAATGCAACGGTTCAAAATGTTGTGATATCATTTTCGAAAAAGAATCTGGATGTATTCACCTGGACTCATGCCGATATGTGTGGAATATCTCTAGAAATTGCGGTGCACACCTTGAATATTGATCCGAAGTTTACACTGGTTAATCAGAAAAGAAGGACTCAAGGTCCTTAAAGGTCAGCAGCATTGAAAGAAGAAGTTGATCGGCTCATGGAGAATGGTTTTATCAGGGAATCTACTTATCCGAATTGGGTCTCAAATCCTGTACTGGTTAAAAAAGTTAATGGGAAATGGAGAGTATGCATTGACTTTTCAGATCTAAACAAAGCTTGCCCCAAAGACAACTTCCCGTTACCCAGGATTGACCAGTTGGTGGATGGAACGACGGGGCATGAATTATTATATTTTATGACGCCTATTACGGATATAACCAGATCATGATGCATGAGCCAGATCAGGAGGACACGAGCTTTATCACCGATGTTTGTCTCTACTGCTACAGAGTCATGCCTTTCGAACTTAAGAATGTAGGGGCAACTTACCAAAGACTTGTGAATGCCATGTTTAAACCACAAATTGGCAAGACTACGGAAGTTTACGTCGATGATATGCTAGTAAAGTCAAAGAAAGCAGCGGACCACATGGATCACTTGGCAGAAATGTTCTCAATCCTTCGAAAGTACGGTATGAAGCTGAACCCTTTGAAGTGTTCAGTTGGAGTAGAATCTGGAAAGTTTCTGGGTTTCATTGTGAGTGCAAGGGGCATTGAAGCTAATCCTGCTCAGATAACTGCCTTAAGAGAAGTTAAAGCTCCTAGAGCGAAGAAGGAGTTGTAAAGTCTCAATGGAAAGGTTGTTGTCTTGAGTCGGTTCATTTCCAAAGCTACTGATAAATGCATTCCATTCTTCGATGCTCTAAAGAAAGGAAGAAAAAACTTTGACTGGACTCCGGAATGCCAGAAAGCTTTTGATGAGCTGATTCGTCATATGGAAACGCCTCCTATACTTTCTAAGTCTGACAATGGTGAAGATCTTTTTGTATATTTGGCAATCTCATCTCATGCACTCAGCGCAGCTTTGGTACGAGAGGATGCGAAAATTCAGCACCCGGTCTACTACATCAGCAAGAGATTCGCCGGGGCAGAATTGAACTATTCAAAGTTGGAAAAGCTCTCCTATTGTCTACTGATTGCATCAATAAAATTGAGGCCATATTTCCAAGCTCATCCCATCAAGGTCCTCACTGATCAGCCCTTGAAGCAAGTCCTGTTTCGTCCTGAGACTTCGGGTCGTCTTTTGAAGTGGAATTTTGAGCTCAGTCAATATGACATCACCTATCACCCCCGGAGAGCAATCAATGGACAAGCTTTGGCAGACTTCATTGCATAGTGTACAGACAAAGGCGATAGTGAGGATGTGGTGTCCGATAATCCTTCAATATGGTGGAAATTATATGTTGATGGCTCAAGAAACAATTACTGTTCCGGGGCCGGGGTCGTGCTTGAAACCCCTGAAGGGCGATATTGTGTTATGCTTTAAGATTGGAATTCCCTTCGATAAACAATGAAGCAGAGTATGAAGCTCTTATTGCCGGTTTAAGAATTGCTAAAGAACTGAACATCAGGGCATTGCAGATCTTCAGTGATTCACAGCTTATCGTGTGTCAAGTCAAGAAGAGTTTCAAACCAAAGGGGGAAATCTGCCCGCCTACTTGTCAAGAGCCTGGGATCTTCTCGAGGACATGGACCATTATACAATAAACCATATACCTCGGGAAGAAAACATGAAGGCAGATTCCCTCGCGAAGTATGCAAGCACTGGTGAAGCTCAATTACTGGGATTAGTTCCTGTGGAAGTCCTGTCAACTCCAAGCATTGATGAAATTGATATAGACTGGATCATGGCCATGTCTCAAGAACGAGAATCATGGATGACTCCGATAAAGAATTATCTACTCAACGGATCTGCGCCAGAGAGTTCAAAAGAACGTCAGAAACTGTTAAGAAATGCTTCAAAGTATATAATTCAGGAGGGCCGATTATTCCGACGAGGATTTTCAATGCCATTACTCCGATGTGTTACTGAAGAAGAAGCTAAGATAATTCTTGCTGAGGTACATGGAGGGGAATGCGGAGATCATACAGGTGGTCAAACTTTAGCAAAAAAAATTCTCCATTATGGATACTTTTGGCGGAATATCAACCGAGATGCTGCAGACTACTCCAGAAAGTGCGACAAATGCCAGAGATTTGCTAAAGTCCCAAGAGCACCTTCCACTGAGATAACGCAGATGGTCAGTCCGTGGCCAATTGCTATTTGGGGAATGGATCTCATCGGGTCGTTGCCAACTGCAAAATCCGGAATCAGATATGCTATTGTTGCTGTGGATTATTTTACTAAATGGGCTGAATCTGAATCCTTAGCTACTATTACCTCTAAGAAAATGATAAACTTTGTAACTAAGATTATCATTTGCAGGTATGGAGTACCTCAAACGATAAACACGGACAATGGAACCCAATTTGAAAGTGAAGAGTTCCAAGATTTTTGCAAAAAATTCAAGATCAAGAAAAGTTTCTCAGCAGTGGCCGATCCTCGGGCAAACGGGCAAGGGGAAGCAGTAAACAAAATTATCAAATCCATCATCAAAAAACAACTGGAAAAAGCGAAAGGTGGTTGGGTCGATAAACTTCCACTGGCACTATGGGCATATAGAACTACGCATAAAACTGCGACAGGGCACACTCCATTTTCATTGGCATATGGATCAGAGGCAATGATTCCGGTAGAAATAGAGGTCCCTTCACATAGAAAAATTCATTTCAATCAAGCCGAAAATGAAAAGCTGCAGCTTGAAGCCCTTGACTTCCTTCATGAGAAGAGAGAAGAGGCTGAACTCAGGACTGCAGCTCACCAGCAAAGAATAGCCAGGCACTTCAATTCCAAAGTTCGCCGGCGTAGCTTTGAAGTGCGGGATCTAATCTTAAAAAGAATTATGACACCTACAGGCGTGCTTGGACCAAACTGGGAAGGGCCGTATGTTATAGGCCAAAAACTTCTTGATGGCACATTCAAACTTCTAACCGTCGAAGGAGACCCAATTCCAAGAGCTTGGAACCACAATCAATTGCGTCCATATTTTACTTAAAGGCTTTAATGAAATATTGTAAAAGAATGATGAATGTATGATTCTTGTAATGAAAGCCGTTGTAAAGTCAGTGCAAGTGAATAATAAGAGCTATAAAGTGGATGTAGGCCCAGTTCTTGGCCGAACCACTATAAATCTTGTGTTATTTACTGTTATAAACTGCTTTGTTTTATTTTGAGATATAAAATACGTTAATTGTGTTGCTAAAATGTCAATTTAATAATGCAGGCCATAAAAACAAAGCTTACCCATCGCAAGACCAAGCGATCTACGGCATCACCCAGCAAGAAAACGCTAAACCATCCAAAATTTTCATACTCAATCCTATAAAAGAAGTGCATCGAACAAAAGTTAGCGATGTGGCTGGAAGTGGACCATTTCTAACTAACTGTGAATGTTTGTACAAACGAGCATCCAGTTAAATAGCCTGTGTCTACCACCACCAACTCGCTTAACTATGAAGTATATTTCTTTGGATAAGGGAAATTGCTGGCAGCTAGAAGGGAAGGGTATTTGAAAAAGATAACGGGGATCGCCGATATGAATAAATGGCAAAGAGGCATGGGCGGCCAAGCATCAAACAGCAAAAGACCTCTTTGGAGGCACAAGCCCTCTTCGGAGTCACAACTCTTCGGAGGACAAAGACCTCAAACGGGGCATGCCAGAAGACTTTCTCAACATGGTATGGAATGATCGGAAGCACCTTCCCAACAGGAAGGCAAACCTCTTGTTCACTAGTTGAGACAGCTTGCGTAGACAAGCGTCCAAGTAACTTGGGTCCGCCCTATGAGTCCATGAGACAACCGGAGGCACCTTCCCAAGTGGAAGGAAATGCGCTCGTTCACTAGTTGAGACAATCTACGTAAACAAACATCCAAGTAACTTGCGCTCGCCCCGTGAATCCAACCAACCATGAGGAAGAAACTTCCAGGCATCCTCGGAGGCACACATCTGACCAGGATCTGAAATAAAACTTCACAAGTGCTGAGATGTGAAAAGCCCTCTTCGGAGGCCCATTTCACCATAGTTGAAATGACAAAAGACCTCGAGCGAGCCTCGCTAGAAAAAGAGAGTTCTTTCTCGACATAAAGCTGCGGACTGATCGGTGGCACAGGACACTTGTGTCCGCCCCGTGAATTCATCCAACTAAGGGAAAGAAACTCCAAACTTCCAGGTAAAATCCCTACTCAAAGGCACACATTTCACCGTGATCTGAAATAAAACTTCACACGTGTTAACCCTATCTCGGTTACGACTCAGCAGGTCTAGTACGTGGAGATGGCGCCGACTCAAGAGATGCCGACTCAGAAGAGTTGCCGACCTAACAACCCAAAGACTTTGCCGATCTAACAGCTCAGGACTTAATTCGATGCCGACCTAACCAATTAACAAGGTGGCCGACTTAGTTCGGTGCCGACCTAATTAGTTAAGAAACGCGCCGATCCAATGCTTTCCCATAGATACCGACCTAAGGCATGAAGAAATACCGACCTAAGGCATGAAGAAATTCCGACCTAAGGCTTGAAGGGATGCCGGTCTAACGAGGCTATGCCGACCTAAGGAAAGTTCCGACCTAGTATGGAAGCCGACCTAGTGTATGTTCCGATCTAGCAACTCGAGGACTTTACCGACTTATAGTAAGTCGTAACCGATCTAAGGGTGTAAAGGATGGAGTAGCGGGGCAGTTTAGCATGTGACATACTAACTCGGTAGCGACCTAGCTTGTTTCCATTAAGTCGTAGGGCTTGACTCGTTAGATCGGCGAAGGGATAAGATAAGTCGGTCGCGACCTAGCTTGACCCGGTAACGACTTTGGACTTGTGCAAATTCAACGAAGGAAGATCAACACAGCTTGATCATATAAGGGCTCCTATAAGCCGGCTGCGACTTAACTGGGTCGGTGAGGAGTTAAGACCGAGCCTAAGTCCAAAAATCTTTGCCTATAAATACCACCCTACCTTCAACATTAAGAGGACTTTTGGTTGATCAATTTTCAAGGGCCATTACTCTGCCGAATTCCAGACTACTTCAAAGCTTTTTAGATCCAACAAACTTCTAAAGGAACTCCATGAAGGAATCATCCACATTCACCATGGATTTGAAGATGATTGTCAACGTCAAAGCTTGAGCTACTTGTTTTACATATCCTATAACTTGAAGTGTGTTGTAATTGAAAGATCTTGTAAAGGGATTGTAATCAAACTAGTGATAAAAAGATTAAAGTGGACGTAGGCTGGATTATAAGCCGAACCACTATAAATACTGTGTCTCTTACTGTTTTTCTGCATACTTTCTGCTTATTTCTGTTTCCCGTACGAACGGGTGGTGCTTTCACAATCACATCCTATACACCAGGGTGTTAGCGTTTAAATTTGAGCGTTAACATTTTGGTGCTTTCACTGAGAATTGAACTCAGGACAACTATCATCATTGCTTCAGAAAGATTTGTAGAAAAAGTTTCTTTAAGAACCAGAAGTCTATCCGAAATCATGGCTCCTGGAAGGAAAAGTAAATCTGTGAGATCTGCAAACGTTCAAGAGGGAACCTCCGCTTCCCCAACACCAAATCAAGCCACTCCAACTCTTGGGGTTACGAAAGCAGAGTTGGATGCCGCAATTTTGGGGTTGAACAGACAGATACATGCTCAAAATGTGCAAATGGAAGCCCAGAATGCCCAAAACGCCTTAATCCTGAATAAGTTGAACGATTTGCTCGGGGCAAACCGTCAATCAACAGCCAATGAAAGGAATTTTGCTGGTAATATTCATGAAACTGAAGAAAGGAATGTTTCCGAAAGGGACACTAACCCCGCTGAGCAAATACTTCCTGAGGTAGGCGGATCTAGGGCTCGCAATGATGAAGAATATATCTCTGGAATGGTTCGCCAAATTATGAAGGAGAGCATGCAAAGAGTCGAAGATGAGAAAGAGTGGGGCTTTGCTCCAAGCAAGACTCCATTTACTGAAAAAATTCTAAAGGCTGAATTCCCGCGAAAATTCGCTCCTCCAACTATCCCAGCTTATAGGGGGACAAGTGATCCAAACGAATTCCTGTACAAATATGATTGGCATATGACAGGTGCCCGAGCCTCAGATGAAGTAAAATGCAGATATTTCCCCGTATATCTGGAAGGCGTAGCTCTGCTCTGGTTCACAAAGCTACCTGTCCGGTCCATCGATCAGTTTTCAGACCTAACCAGGAAATTTAAAGAGCAATTTAGGCTATATGCTTCAAAGGCCAAAGACATCATGTCATTATCCGGTTTGGAGCAGAATCCGGGGGAAACTATCAAGTCTTTCTTAAATCGCTTTAATATAGCGTTAGCTGAGGTGGATAATGCAGAACCCCGCATGGTCTTGACCTATTTGATGAGGGCCATAGATAAATCTAGTGAGTTTGGAAGATGGTTGAATATGAAGGAACCAAGCTCTCTCGAAAAGTTCTACAAGAAAGCAGACGAGTTCATGCGTCTGGAGAGCCGCCCTGTATCGACAAAAGCAGCATTGGAAAAGGTTGAAGCTAACACCAATGCTCCACGCAAAAATGAGTCTGTGGGACAGAAGAGGGAGAACAACAATGGAAAACAACAGAATAATCAAAAGAAGCATAGATCCTTCAAGCCATCAGAATACACACCTTTGTCAGATACTCCAGAACGAATCTACCTGGCTACCAAAGATTCTGTCAATTATCCTAAACCCCCAGTCTTGAGAACCGGAAAAAAAGCTATGCAAAGTGGGAGGTTCTGTCGCTTCCATAATCAGCCCGGTCATGATACTGATGACTGCCGTCAATTGAAGAATCTAATTGAAGAATTGTTAAGGGAAAATAAACTACAACAATTTGTGAAGAAGAATGATAATAATAATCCTGCTTCGTCGAACCAAGGACAGCAAACTCCTGCTCATCAATCTGGGACTAATGGTGAAGATGCAGGTTTTGAGTCTGGAAGGCCTGTTATCAATATCATTACAGGCGGACCTCACCCAGCGGGCAGAAGCTGGGGTGAGATGGAAAGGTATTCCCGGGCCCTGAAATATGCACCGGAGGAAGAAAATGTTTTTGTTCTAGAAGACACCACGCCTTTGAAGCAACGAAAGACATTCAATGATGACATTGTATTCAAAACCAGGGATTCCATCGGTATTGAAGCACCAACCTTGGATCCTTTGGTCATCTCGGCTGGCATTGGGCCAGCCATCGTCAGAAGGATTCTTATCGACAGCGGCGCATCCTGTAATATCCTCTTTAAGAAAACCTTCGACCAGATGAAGATTCCTATGGTTGAAGTGCAGGCATCATTGCAAAAAATTGCTGGCTTCGCAGGGGAGCCAAAGCAACCAGTAGGAACCATTGACTTGCTTGTGGAACTCGGAGAAGGAGAAAGAAAAGTAGTTCGCAAGCAGACTTTTGTGATAGTAGATGAATTTTCTGCTTATAATGCTTTCTTTGGTCGACCTATTCTTGCTGCATTCAAAGCTGTCCTTGCCCCATGGTGTCTTACTATTAAATTCCCTACAGACAATGGGGTAGGAGTTATTAAAGGAGACCAGAACGCTGGGCGAGAATGTTATATGACAGAGCTGCGAGAAACAAGGAAGAGAGAAATGGGAAAAGATGCGGCAACCCCAATCCGCATCAAAACACCAACCCTATAGCAACTACAGGGCGGACCCTGCACTGGCGAGCATAGCGGGGCACGAAAAGTGATGGATCCTAGAAAGGCCAGTGCGGGGGAGAGTAGGGTGGTACCAGCAGAAACAACGATACCGGTGCCCGTTGATCTGAAGGACCCAAACAAGGTGCTGAATGTGGGTTCACAACTTAATGTGTCAGTTCAGAATGCCTTGATATCTTTTTTGAAAGCAAACCTGGATGTTTTTGCTTGGACCCATGCCGATATGTGCGGAATATCCCCAGAAGTTGCGGTACATGCTCTGAATATTGACCCAAAGTTCACGCCAGTAAAGCAGAAAAGAAGAATCCAAGGTCCAGAAAGGTCGACAGCATTGAAAGAGGAAGTTGACCGGCTCATGGAGAATAATTTCATCAGAGAATCTACCTATCCAAATTGGGTTTCAAATCCAGTGCTGGTTAAGAAAGCCAATGGTAAATGGAGAGTGTGCATCGACTTTTCAGATCTAAACAAGGCCTGTCCCAAAGACTGCTTCCCATTACCCAGGATCGATCAACTGGTAGATGGAACAGCGGGTCATGAATTGTTGTCTTTTATGGATGCCTACTCCGGATATAATCAGATCATGATGCATGAGCCAGATCAGGAGGACACAAGCTTTATCACCGATGTCGGTCTTTACTGTTACAGAGTTATGCCCTTTGGGTTGAAGAATGCGGGGGCAACATACCAAAGACTGGTCAATGCTATGTTCAAACCGCAGTTGGGAAAGACTATGGAAGTTTACGTTGATGACATGCTAGTAAAATCTAAGAAAGCAGTGGATCACATCGAACACTTAGCAGAAATGTTCGCAATCCTCCGAAGATACGAAATGAAGCTTAACCCTTTAAAATGTTCTTTCGGGGTAGAATCTGGAAAGTTCTTGGGTTTCATCGTGAGCGCTAGGGGCATTGAAGCTAGTCCAGCTCAAATCACTGCTTTAAAAGAAGTCAAAGCTCCTAAAACAAAGAGGGAATTGCAAAGTCTCAATGGAAAAATTGCCGCCTTAAGTCGGTTCATATCCAAAGCTACTGATAAATGCATTCCATTCTTCGACGCTCTAAAGAAAGGAAAGAAAAACTTTGACTGGACTCCCGAATGCCAGAAAGCTTTTGAAGAATTGATTCAACATATGGAAAAGCCTCCAATACTTTCTAGGCCCGGCGATGGCGAGGATCTTCTTATATACTTGGCAGTTTCATCTCATGCTTTAAGTGCAGCGCTGGTACGGGAAGACAAAAGGATTCAACATCCAGTTTACTATATCAGCAAAAGACTCACTGGGGCAGAAATGAATTACTCCAAGTTGGAAAAACTCGCCTATTGTCTATTGATTGCGTCAAGAAAGTTGAGGCAATATTTCCAGGCTCATCCTATCAAAGTCCTCACTCATCAACCTTTAAAGCAAGTCCTGTTTCGCCCCGAAACTTCGGGCCGCCTTCTAAAGTGGAATATTGAACTGAGCCAATATGACATCACTTATCATCCCAGAAAAGCGATCAACGGACAAGCTTTGGCAGATTTTGTCGCAGAATTTACAGACAAGGGTATCAGCGAGGAAGAAACAATCGAGAACTCCCCAATCCAATGGAAGTTATTTGTAGATGGCGCAAGAAATGATTACTGTTCAGGTGCTGGAATTGTTCTTGAAACTCCTGAAGGCCGGTCATTATGCTATGCGCTAAGATTAGAATTTCCTTCAACAAACAATGAAGCAGAATATGAAGCTCTGATTGCTGGTTTGAAAATTGCTAAAGAACTAAACATTCGAGCGTTACAGATCTTCAGTGATTCTCAGCTTATAGTATGCCAAGTCAAGAAGGAGTTTCAAACGAAAGGAGGAAATCTGCCCGCTTATGTGTCAAAGGCTTGGGAACTTTTATGTGAATTCGACCATTACACGATAAGTCATATTCCTCGAGAAGAAAACATGAAAGCAGATTCTCTCGCAAAATACTCAAGTTCTGGCGAAGCCCAATCCTTAGGGTTAGTTCCAGTGGAAGTTTTGTCAAATCCAAGCATTGATGAAATGGATATCGATTGGGTTATGAGTATGTCACAAGAGCAAGAATCATGGATGACTCCAATAACAAAGTATCTACTCAATGGCTCTTTACCAGAAAACTCTAAAGAACGACAAAAGCTACTGAGAAAAGCTTCTCGATATATAATCCAGGATGGTCAATTATACAGACGAGGATTCTCAATGCCACTACTTCGATGTGTATCCAAAGAAGAAGCCAAAATAATCCTATCAGAGGTACATGGAGGAGAATGTGGGGATCATTCAGGTGGTCAAACTTTAGCAAAGAAAATTCTCCGATATGGATATTTTTGGCCAGAAATTAATCGAGATGCTGCAGATTACTCTCGAAAATGTGACAGATGTCAAAGATTTGCCAAAATTCCTAGAGCACCTTCTACTGAACTCACACAAATGACCAGTCCGTGGCCGTTTGCAATTTGGGGAATAGATTTGATCGGACCTTTACCAACCGCCAAATCTGGAATCAAATATGCCATTGTTGCTGTAGATTATTTCACTAAATGGGCTGAAGCTGAACCATTGGCAACCATCACCTCCAAAAAGATGATAAATTTTGTGACTAAGAATATCATTTGCAGATACGGTGTGCCTCAAAAGATAATTACAGATAATGGTACTCAATTTGAAAGTGAAGAATTCCAAGATTTTTGTAAACGATTCAAAATCCTGAAAAGCTTCTCAGCAGTAGCTCATCCGCAGGCAAACGGGCAAGTGGAAGCAGTAAATAAAATTATCAAGTCAACCATCAAAAAGCAACTTGAAAGAGCTAAGGGTGGTTGGGTCGATAAGCTACCACTAGCACTATGGGCATATAGAACTACCCATAAAACTGCAACTGGGCATACTCCGTTTTCATTAGCATACGGGTCGGAAGCAATGATTCCGGTAGAAACAGAGATCCCTTCACATAGAAGAATCCACTTCAGTCAAATGGAAAATGAAAAGTTGCAATCTGAAGCACTAGATCTTCTTGATGAGAAAAGAGAAGAAGCAGAACTCAGAGTTGCAGCTCATCAACAAAGAATAGCCAGACATTTCAATTCTAAAGTTCGCCAACGCAGCTTTGAAATCGGAGATCTAGTCCTGAAAAGAATTATGACCGCGACAGGTGTGTTTGGGCCTAATTGGGAAGGACCGTATGTGATAGGTCAGAAGCTTCTTGACGGCACATTCAAACTCACTACTGTTGAAGGAGATCAAATTCCAAGGGCATGGAACAGCAATCATTTGCGTCCATATTTTACTTGAAATTCTTGTTGAAATATTGTAAAAAGAATTGTGAATGTATGATTCTTGTAATTGAAAGCAATTGTAAAACTGATGAAAGTGAATGATGAATGAATATAAAGTGGATGTAGGCCCAGATTTTTGGCCGAACCACTATAAATCTTGTGTTCCTTACTTTTATTACATGTTTGCTTTATTTTCGATATAAAAAGTACATAGAATGTATTGCTAAAATGTCGATTTAAATTTTTGCAGACAATGGAAGTAAAACTTGCACATAATAAGACCGAGCAATTCACTCCATCATTCAACAAACAAATTTCAAGTCATAAAAAACCCGAATTCAAATCCTAGATAGGAAATATTTCAATTGAACGGCTAATGATTTCGTAAAAACGAGCCCTTGCTAATAAATTGAGATTGTTTGAACAAACAAACATCCAATTAGGAAGCTAGTGCCCGTTCTCACGAACTTGCCTGTCAATGAAGTATACTTCCTTGGATTAAACCAGCTACTTGCAAAAAAGGGGAAATGACGACTTGGAAAGGAAAAATAGAGGAATTGAAAGGCATAAGCAAGAAGACGAGGAAACAACCAAAATCCATCATCAGCAACACAAGTCCTCTTCAGAGGCACAACTCTTCGGAGGATAAAAGACCTCTAATGGGTCATATGCCACAAAAAAGAAAGTTCTCTACTCAACAAAAAAGATTGGAGGAGTCATGACCCTCCAACCATGAGAGAGCAACTTCCAGGCGATGAAAACCCTCTCTGAGGCACATTTCACCAGGAGTCGAAGTAGTTACTCTTCGGAGTTTCACTTCACCAAAGTTGAAATGCAAACAAAATAAAGACCTCTTCGGGGGCACATTTCACCAAGAGTTGGGGTAGTTACTCTTCAGAGTTCCACTTCACCAAAGTTGAAATGCAAATAAAATAAAGACCTCTTCGGAGGCATATTTCACCAGGAGTTGAAGTGTAACAGCCGCTCTTCGGAATTTCACTTCACCGGAGTTGAAAGACAAGCAAAATAAGGACCTCTTCGGAGGCACAATCAAGAAGAAAGACCTCTTCGGAAGCCCACGTTTCGCCGAGATTGAAATAAAACTTCCAAGTGTTGAAACGTGGAAAAGCTTTCTAAGGCAAAACTCTTTGGAGGTACACGTTTCGCCGAGATTGAAATAAAACTTCCAAGTGTTGAAACGTGAAAAAATCCCTCCGTAGAGGTACAACTTTCCATATATAAAAAAGAAAAATCCTCATCAGGGGCATGCTTTAACTCACAAAGGAAGAGTAATTTACCTATTCTGGAAAATGATCTTCTTTTAAAAAAAAAAAAAAAAAAAAGAAAAGGAAGAAGAGAAGAGAAAAGGAGTTAAAGTACCCTTCAGAGGTCCGCTTTGCTACATAAAAGAAATCACTCGGTAAAAAAGAAAATGTACTTAAGCAAAAAAGAAAGAAGTGATTTCTTCAAAGGACAAAGCGCGTAGAAACTCATATGAAGGGGGTTGCACTCTACAAGAATTCTTTTTAAAATAAAAATAAAATAATTATTCTTTAGCAAATAAGAGTGCAAGTCCCCTCGAGGTATAGAATATTGCAGCATACTTATGGAATGGGGGCAATATAGTATAATTACACACGATATGGTATAACTAAACCAGCAAAAGGTAACGCTCAAGTAACATACCATAAGCTCGCTGCAATATCAAATAAACTCATGCCAAAACGAATAACAAATGTATTCTTTAATTCAAACAAAAGTTTGTACAAACGAGGAATCATTTTATTCAATTACAATGCAGGTACAGGTTTCAAAATAAGGAAAAGCGGGGGCCGGTACCCGCACAATTCTCGGCCAGTGCATGCAAAACACAAAAAACTAGAAACTGAAGATCTTCACTTCTTTTTGCTGCCTTTAGACCCTTTACCCGGCCGAATGATCAGCTTATCAGGGCGGTCGGTGGGCATAAGGGAAGTGGGAGAGGAAGGCGCAACCGGTCCAGCTTTCAGCTCCTCTTCAGTGGTGGTGACTATCTTCCCCCTCCTCTTTGGTGTCCCACGATTCTTTTTTCTTCTTTTTGAGGAAGACTCACTCCCGGGAGTAACAAGTTTAGATAGAACAATCTCGTCAGAGGGAGTTCGCTCTGAAGATGTGTCACCTCCCTCAGGCCTTTCATCTTTCTGCTCTTGTGAAGCAATGGGATCATCCAAGCCGTGAAGAGCCTCTATTTGTTCTTCTTGTGACCCAGGTTGCGAGGCAGAAGGAGGCGCCACTTGAAGAGATGGAGGAAGGATCACCGGGGGAGAAGAAGCTTGAGTTTGGCTCGGTGCTTTCTCTACAAAGGAGAAAAAACTTAAAATATCAGTATCTTTCGAAAAGAGAGGGGATGACGGCTCGTCAAAAGTCGGGAATTCATTGACATTTGAGGAATAATCAAAAGTCGGGAATTCATTGACATTTGAAAAATAATCAAGAAGATCGTCAAGCTCACAAGGAGCGAACGAGCAGTTCACCACTTGGGCTGGTCCGGTGTCAAGTTTACCTGGGGCAGTTGGATCTCTGAGGCTGATTTCATATCGCTGTGCTTCGTTGCTTTCACCACCTTCATCCCCGCCTTGTGCACTTGTAGTTTCAGTTACTGTCTTAGTTGCAGGCGGAGTATAGGAGCTAGAACCCGTGATGTCAACCACAGGAGAAACTGGAGGTTGGATAGAGGAAGTAAGCGTTAATTCCTTTCCAGAACGTTCCTCTTCCGCCATTCCAGTTCTCATCCTGGCAAGTTGTTCTCGCCCCTTCGCAAGAGCAGCGCGAGCTTCCTCATCCAGGTAACGCGCCTCAAAATCTCCATCGCCATACCCGGCGTCTTTAAACATGTTAAGAGCAGCTTCCCACACCTCGGCCAGGGTGATTTCATACTTGGGACCAAGAAAAGAGAGGCTGCCGCGTCCCAAGACACAGTGTAAATAAAAATCGAATAAAGTCGAATTGATATCGGTTTCCATGGTCTGAGCAGTTTCTTCGGCTGCAATTTTGCCAGCCATGGCCTCATCTCGATCTTTTTCGGTCTGAGCAAGTTGGGCTTTTAGCGCTTCTATCTCCATGTCCCGGGCGCTCAGTTTATTCTGCAACTGGGTGACATCAGTGCGGTGGTTCTCTACAGCTTGTTCTAACCTCTCAGCTTTAGCTTCAGCGTCCCTCTGGCTGGCGTGCGCATCTCGCACTTGTTTTTGCAATACCTCTTCTCTTTGGGTGTAAGTATTAGTAGAAGAGGCAAGATCATCTTTGAGCTGCTTTACTTCAGCTTCGAGTTTTTCATTGTATTCGGCTATCTCCTTCATCTCAGCGTTGTGTTGATCAAGAATCTTCTGCCATTCTGATTTGTCATTTTCCATGGTCAGCATTGCTTCGATGTTAGCCCGATTAACTCTTTGAAGTTCATCAACCAGCTTTTGCCATCCAGACATTCTATCGATATCAAGCTTGACAGCATCGAGATTTCTATACATAGCTTCTTTGTCGATGGGGACCAAATCAAGGTCGAAGCGTACCCCCCTCAAACACCAGTTCGGGAATCGGCTCTGCAAAGTCGGGGGGCCCCTTTCAACATGGTATGAAGGCCTGTTGAGAAGTGTTTGGATGGCACTTCCTTCAAGAGCAGGAGATTTGGAAGGGATGTCAATAGAAACTGAGGCGCCAGGTCTCTCAGATGTCACGGGCACGTGCTCCTCGCCAAGTTTGGTCCGCTTTCTCGAATCCTCAATATGGCTCTTCCCCCTATTATCGTGCGTTTTACGTTTATGGGAATCATCATCCCTTAGGAAGGATTCATGTCGCGTGCCCACTCCCTCATGACGTTCTTCATACCTTCTCCTCTCTTCAGCTTTTCGCGCAGCTCTCTGCTCATTGGTCTCTCTGGGATCGGTATAGTATTGCTTGTAATCATAGCTGCCACGCCCTCCATAGCGTCGAAAGTCTTTGTAATAAGAACCGCTGCCGCTGCGCCCCATAGAGGAATCTGAAAAGGCAATAATAGCAAGTCTTAGAAACTTCCGGAGAAAAGAAGTTAAATGTGAACAAATGCCAAAAAATCCTAAGTGTTGTGTGATGTGCAAGCTACGCGCATTAAGCTACAAACCACTCATTGGTGTAGAGGTGATGATAGCTTGGGTATGAGGAGTTGGTGTTTGTGTTGGTGTTAGTCGAAGAAGGGACGTCGCCTCAACTATAGGAGAGATAGTTTTAGACACGTCATCTCTAAAAAGCTCCTGTGAGGTCACTATTATGTCGCTCAACCCATCATAAACATCGTCACCATCATGCTCGGTGAGACTTGTTTTCTCAGTTCCTACATCAGCTAATCCCCCGAGAGGCTGTGAAGGTTCTTCTTCTTCCTCAATCGGGGCAAGTGCCGTCTTACTAGATGACCCCATAATGTCGGTAGGGGTGGAACATTTCACCAATGAAGCTTCGATGTTAGACTCTTTTGATGAGGGTTGTTCGATAGTAACGGGGGCATCCGATGCTTCAGTCGGGGAATCGGGAACTTCAGTCGGAGCTTCACAAAGCTGAGTATAGCGAGAAGGGTGGAGAAGTCCGTATTGATGTAGAAATTCGTCGCTTAGTAGAAACTTGATACTTCTCTCTTCTGCGGCTACAGCGCTCAGTCTATCAAAAGTCTGCCTATGTATCGGATCTCTAGAGGGAAGGGGAAGTGCTGAAAAAAGCAAAGAATGAGATTAGAAATTTGGACCCCGAAAAGAGTTAAAAAAGAAAGTGGAAAGACGGAAATAAATGATCTTACTTCCTACTCTCCAAGAAGCATAAAACTCTGGGGGACTGCGGGCAAAGAAAAATTGGTTTAAAAATCCATGGACACTTTCAGTAAGATCAAGAATGAGCTTGCGGTTTCTTGCACTTCTCACAATGATAAGAGAAGGAAGGTCTTTGCTCTTTGCAAACGAGCATAAGTAGCGAATTTCTTCGAAGCTCGGCAGTCGGTCAAGATTTCTTCTGAACAAAACACCCAACCCCATCAAGATAGCGTAACCATTAGGATGAAGTTGGAACGGAGAAATTGACATCCGAAGAAGAAGAATTCGAAGAAAGTCATTGAAAGGTGGGATCGCCCCACTTAAGCACATTTGACGATTAACCGCGACAAAACCATAGGGAGGTCTGTCAGCAGTATCATTCGGTCCAGGAAATATGACATCATCTTCAGCAAAGCTGAATTGAGTACGCAACTGAATAAATGTTCTCGAAGATAGAATAGTCGAAGTTCTTTCCGGAGGATTCTCTATAGGAACAGCTATCGGGAAAGTTTCTTCTTCTTGACTTGCTGCTTCTTCTCCTTGATGGGAAGTCATTCTACACAAGCAATTGGATATTCAAACATGAAGGTGCACGTTTCCTAAAGTGTGTGAAGTGTTGTACAAGTATCAATCAAACAATAAGCAAAGGTAACTGGAATAAAACCTAGCAAACATTTGTTAGTTATAAAAACCAGGAATCTTTGTTTTGAGTTTGAATATGCAAATACAATGTTGATGCAAACAAATCAGTTCAAATTGTTGATACTTTGCATTAATATTCTACTTTAGTCAATTAATTTACAACATTTCATGCAATATGTTCATATCTCTTATCTTGTCTTAACTAATCTGTCATTTGATATGGGCAGTCAATGGCAGTATGTGCGCCTTGGTTTTCTTTGTTTGTATGTTATTATCAACAGGTTTACAGCTCAAAAGTGAGAATGATATGTGAAGTGACACAATGACATTCAAACAAATTTAAAGTTGGGGCATTTCAAATCTTAATCCCTGTTCAAGGTTTATTCAATTTAGTTCGGTAGTCCGGGTTAAAATACTTGAAGAAGGCCTATGTTTCTAAGTGTCAATACGTCCAGAGCCCAAGTGTTAGCTCGGCTACGATTCAAAAATTCTCATGCGAGATAAGACTGAGTCGGTAACGGGTCAAAATCTAGGTGGTTCAGCTTGGCGACTCATTTCCTCTAGTTCGCATGGGGGAGATAAGAAGGCAAGCTCCAAGTCGAAAGGCAGGAATTCCTCAAGTCTTAACTCGGTCACGATCTAAGCTTTAATGTTTAGGTCGGCGAGATTCTTTCAAGCATTATCTCAACCACGATTTAAGGTCGTGTAAGAGCTAGATCGGTCGAAGGCTAAGCCACCTAAACCCACTAACTCGCCTTCGAGCCAACATCCCATAGCATTAAACCCGATAACCCAATAGCCATTTCTTCAACAGCAGCCTTCATTCAAGCTATCGGATCATCCAATAAAACAGCTCCAAATCGCATAAGTCCGTTGCTCTGCCTTCAGAGATCATTGAACCTGAGTGATAAAACCTTCTTCATCATCTCAACGATCATCTGAAGCCAAAATCGAGTAACCTAAACTTCATCGACTACAGGTATAGTGAGATTCGTGATGGAACGTTGCGCGAAGAGACAATTCGTATTCAAGTGACAGAATTCATGAACCAATAGCAGTCTATGATCGAGAAGGGGACGGATTCACTTACGCTCTGAATAGTAGGAATTGCTGGTGATCAGGTAGGATGGAATCGCCTTAAAGAACTCAAGAGAATTTCAATGGCGGAGTTAAGAGAGCAGGTAATGAGAAAGAAGAAGGGGATATGATTTATACCTCGTAGTGAAAGGAACTGAAGCGGCAATTCGCCGTCTTAACTTTTGGACCGTGCCCGATCTAATAACGTGCCGACTCAGTGAAGGGCCGAGATAAGAGATGTTTCGAAGCACACGACTTAAGCCTAAGGCGTATACTCCGAGGGGCAAATGTTAACCCTATCTCGGTTACGACTCAGCAGGTCTAGTACGTGGAGATGGCGCCGACTCAAGAGATGCCGACTCAGAAGAGTTGCCGACCTAACAACCCAAAGACTTTGCCGATCTAACAGCTCAGGACTTAATTCGATGCCGACCTAACCAATTAACAAGGTGGCCGACTTAGTTCGGTGCCGACCTAATTAGTTAAGAAACGCGCCGATCCAATGCTTTCCCATAGATACCGACCTAAGGCATGAAGAAATACCGACCTAAGGCATGAAGAAATTCCGACCTAAGGCTTGAAGGGATGCCGGTCTAATGAGGCTATGCCGACCTAAGGAAAGTTCCGACCTAGTATGGAAGCCGACCTAGTGTATGTTCCGATCTAGCAACTCGAGGACTTTACCGACTTATAGTAAGTCGTAACCGATCTAAGGGTGTAAAGGATGGAGTAGCGGGGCAGTTTAGCATGTGACATACTAACTCGGTAGCGACCTAGCTTGTTTCCATTAAGTCGTAGGGCTTGACTCGTTAGATCGGCGAAGGGATAAGATAAGTCGGTCGCGACCTAGCTTGACCCGGTAACGACTTTGGACTTGTGCAAATTCAACGAAGGAAGATCAACACAGCTTGATCATATAAGGGCTCCTATAAGCCGGCTGCGACTTAACTGGGTCGGTGAGGAGTTAAGACCGAGCCTAAGTCCAAAAATCTTTGCCTATAAATACCACCCTACCTTCAACATTAAGAGGACTTTTGGTTGATCAATTTTCAAGGGCCATTACTCTGCCGAATTCCAGACTACTTCAAAGCTTTTTAGATCCAACAAACTTCTAAAGGAACTCCATGAAGGAATCATCCACATTCACCATGGATTTGAAGATGATTGTCAACGTCAAAGCTTGAGCTACTTGTTTTACATATCCTATAACTTGAAGTGTGTTGTAATTGAAAGATCTTGTAAAGGGATTGTAATCAAACTAGTGATAAAAAGATTAAAGTGGACGTAGGCTGGATTATAAGCCGAACCACTATAAATACTGTGTCTCTTACTGTTTTTCTGCATACTTTCTGCTTATTTCTGTTTCCCGTACGAACGAGTGGTGCTTTCACAATCACATCCTATACACCAGGGTGTTAGCGTTTAAATTTGAGCGTTAACAACACGAGTCGAAAATGTGAAAAGCCCTCTTCGGAGGCCCACTTCCCAACGAACAGGGAAAAGATAAAAGCCTCTCCGAAGAGGCAGGAACAAAAAGCCCTCTTCCCAGAGGCACAATCAAACAAAAAGCCCTCTTCCCAGAGGCACAGTCAAACCAAAAGCCCTCTTACCAGAGACACAAGCAAGTCAAAGCCCAATTTACCGCGAAAGAAAATTCACTCAAAATAAAAGTGATTTTCCCCAAAAAGCGAAGTGTAAAAACTTCGCAACAAAAAAGAAAAGAGAAAAAACTCCTCCAAAATGAGGCACATCCTACTAACTACGAAAAATATTTCCTCAAAATGGAAATATTATCCTATAAAGTACAGATGCATGCCTCCTTCAAATGGAAGAGTTGTTCTCTAAAGAAAGAGCATAAGTCTTCTCGAAATAGAGGAATTGTTCTCTAAAAAACTTTGCCAATGTGAAAGAGATTGCAATAAGCCATGGTATGGGGGCAGCAAACCATAAGTACAAGAATGGAAACAATGCTCAAACAACATACCATAGGCTCATTGCAATATCACACAAAGGAAACGAGGAACTTGTATAAAATAAAGAATAAATGTATTCTCGAATACAGATAGAAGTTTGTATAGGTAAAAGGAATATTTTATTCAATACTACGAAAATTTTATACAGGTACATGTTTCAGGATAAAGAAAAGCGGGGGCTGGTACCCGCACAATCTCCGGCCAGTACATGCAAAAAAGCAGAAAGTAAAGCAAAGTAGGGAAAGCGGGGCTCATCACTTCTTTCTCCCACCACCTTTAGAGCCTTCACCTAGTTTAATAGGCAATTTTTCAATCCGACTTGGGAGAGTGTGGGGAGAAGGAGAGAGAGCTAGTGCTGGATCAACTTCCGTTTCCTTTTCAGTAGCAGAAATGCTTCTCCCTTTCTTCTTTGAAGTTGTACGCTTCCTCCTCCTTTTTGAAGAAGACTCACTTCCTGGGGTGACAAGAGCAGACAATTTTATGTCATCAGGAAGGGTTCGCTTCAGAGATACTTCGCCTCCTTCAAGTCCTTCGGCCATCTGCTCCTGCGAGGCGGCTGGATCGTCCAATTCTTGAAGAGCTCCTATTAATTCTTCCTACGATCCCAGCTGGGAAGTAGGAGTAATTTGAAAGGTTGGAGGAGGAACAGCTGGAGGAGGAGAAGTTTCTGCGACACTGGGCGTTTTCACTGCAGAAGAGAAGCAAAAAATATTAGTATCTCCCGCGAAGAGAGGAGATAATGGCTCATCGAGTCTTAAGTAATAAGCAATGAGTCCATCAAGCACGGCCGAAGCAAATGTGTAATCCACTTGACCTGGTTCGACGCTAATATTACCTGGAGAATTGGGCTTCCTGATGTCAACTTCATAAGCTTGTGCTTCGGTGCTATCTTCGCCTTCATCTCCACCCTGTGCACTTGTAATCTCAGTTATAACTTTAGCAGGGGACGGAGAATGGGAACCGGAGCCTGTGATGTCAATGCGGCCAAAATTGAAGGAGGGACAGGGGCAATTGATGGTGCTTCATTCATCATCCCAGCATGCTCTCTAGCGAGTTGCTCTTTTCCTCTGGCAAGGGCTGCATGAGCTCCGTCAGCCAGGTAATGTGCCTCGATTTCTTCTTCGGCATACCCAACATCTTTAAGCATGTCAAGTGCAGCTTTCCATACTTCAGCCAAAGTGATTTCATATTTGGGGCCCACAAATGCTAGACTGCCACGCCCTAGGACACTTTGCAAGTAGAAGTCGAATAATGTCGAACTGACCTCGGCTTGGTGTCTTGGTGGGCTTCTACAGCTGCAATTTTACCGGCAACAGCCTTGTCGCGCTCTTTCTCAACTGTAGCAAGTCGAGTTTTTAACGTCTCAATTTTGAGGTTCTGAGAGCTGGTCTGTTGTCGCAACTGTGCAACTTCAGTGCGATAATCTTCTATAACCTTTTCCTGCCGCATTAGTTTATCTTCGACCTCTCTTGGCTAGCATGAGCATCCCGCACTTGTTGCAGAAGCACACTTTCCCTTTGAGAATAGGAAGTGGAGGACGTAGCAAGCTCCTCATTAAGCTTTCCAACATCCGCTTCAAGCTTTTCATTATAAGCGACGATGCTCCTCATCTCTGCGTCATGTTGATCATGAGTCTTTTTCCATTCAGATTTATCATTCTCCATGGTCAACATAGCCTTAAGGTTTGCACGGTTCACTCTCTGGAGTTTGTCGACAAGTTTCTACCAATTCGACATTCTCTCAATATCAAGCTTGACAGCGTCAAGGTTTCGCAACATGGCTGGTTTGTCAATTGGAACCAGATCAAGATCAAAGCGAACTCCCTTCAAGCACCAGTTTGGAAATCGATTTTGAAGAGTAGCTGGGCCTGGTCCGACCTGATATGAGGGCCTGCCAATGATCGTCTGAATGTCAGTACGAACGAGAGCAGGAGATTGAGGAGGCACCGAAGCAATGGGCTCTTTAGAAATGTCAGATGATGACTTTTCCTCGTTCTTGGTCCGTTTGCTCGAACCTTCGGCAGCGTGGCTCTTCCCTTTGTCATCACGAGATTTCCGTTTAATGGAATCATCCTCTCTATAGGAAGAGTCACGACGTTCTTCCCCACTCCTGTACCGTTCTTCGTATGCTCTTATCTCCTGAGCTTTCCGAGCAGCCCTCTCTTCATTAGTTTCCCTATGAGGGGGAAGATAGCGCCTGTAATCATGTTGACTGTGTCTGCCATACTGCTTAAAGTCATCATAATATGAGCCACTTCGCCCCATTGAAGAACCTGAAATTGAAAAACAAACATAACTTGAGAATCTTCAAATTGCAAGGAGATAAGTGCATATTAGTGCCAATAAATCCTAAGTGTGTGTGGTGTGTGCAAACTACACGCGCCAAACTACGAACCGCTCCTCAGTTGGGGGGTGGTGACAGATTTTACAGCTAATGTTGATTCTTGAACTGGAAGAGTCAGTTGAAGAGCAGATGTCGCTTCAACCGCTGGAGATACAATTTTAGCAACAGGCAGGTCATCCTTAAAGAGTTCTTGGGATGTAACCTTAAAGTCCCTCAACCCTTCGAATGTGTCATTACCACTATGATCAACAGGGCTCTTCACCTCAACCCCTTCATCAGTAGTCTTCCCGGTTTGTTGAAGATCTTCCTCTTCTTCGATAACTGGGGCAAGAGCAAGTTTACAAGATGGTCCCGCAATGACAGTTGGAGTAGAATATTTTACCAACGAAGCCTCAGTTGCAAGTTCCTTTGGTATGGGTTCATCAGTAGAAACTCGGGCATCTAATGCCTTAGCTGGCGAATCAGGGACTTCGTGAGGTTGTGTAGAGCGGGAAGAATGTAGAAGTCCAAACTGATGTAGAAACTCATCCTTCAACAGAAATTTTATACTCCTTTCCTCAGCAGCCACAGCTTTTAGTCTTTCAAAAATTTGCTTGTGGCTTGGATCTCTAGAGGGGGGAGGAAGTGCTGAAAAAGGAAAGAGTAAAATTAGCACTTAGCAATTCAGATCTCGAAAAGCTCAAGAATGGAAAAAATAAGAAGCAGGTAATCTTACTTCCTACTCTCCAGATAGCATAAAACCCTGGGGGTAGCGAACAAAGAAAAACTAATTCAAGAAGCCATGTGCGCTTTCGGAAAGATCGGTAATGAGTTTGCGATTCCTAGCACTTCTTACAACAGTAATGGAGGGATGATCTTTATTCTTAGCAAATGACCATAAGTGGCAAATTTCTTCGAAGCTCGGCAAACGATCAAGAGTTCTCCTAAATAAAACACATAACCCCATCAAGATAGCATGGCCATTGGGATGAAGTTGAAATGGGGAGATGGTCAACTGAAGGAGAAGCGTTCGAAGAAAATCGTTAAAAGGGGGAATTGCTCCATTTAGGCACATCTGGCGACTGACTGCGGCAAAACCGTGAGGTGGATTATCGGCAGTATCATTCGGCCCGGGAAGTAGAGCATCACTCTCAGCAAGGCCAAATTGAATGCGTAGCTCGTTAAATGCTCTCTAGGTCAAGGTAGTCGGAGATCTTTTTGGAGGATTCACTATGGGAATAGCTATCGGAAAGGTCTCTTCAGCTTGAGCTACCACTTCTTATTGATGTGAAGCCATTCTACATAAACAACTGGATATTCAGGCATGAAGGTGCACGTTTCCTAAATATGTGAAGTACTGTGTAAAACTAACGAATTAACAAGCAAATGCAATTGAAATTAAACATATGTCAATTACAGTATTTCAAGACTTGCCGCTTTAAGTCCAAATACAAGTGTAATATTAGCGCAAACAAATCGACTTTAGTCGGTTGACATTGTTTTAATACTTCACTTGAGTTTGTTGATTCACAGCGTTTCATACAATTTCTTTAAGTTAATTATCCTTTATCTACTAATCTGTCATTTGATGTGGGCAATCAGTGGCATTATATTCGCCCTAGTTTTCTGCAAAAGTTGTTTTTAACAGGTTATTAGCATCAAATTTGGTATAGTCTGTTAAGAAAGCATAGCAAAGTCATGCAAGTTATTTCGGCAGTTCAAAGTTCGAGTTGGAAGTACAATCAAGTTCTATCCGCTTCTTGAAGTTTTCAAGTTTTGTTCAAGCCATGTATTCACAGT
The DNA here is from genome assembly GCA_030765085.1 of Allium cepa. Taxonomy (NCBI): domain Eukaryota; kingdom Viridiplantae; phylum Streptophyta; class Magnoliopsida; order Asparagales; family Amaryllidaceae; genus Allium; species Allium cepa. The sequence continues at coordinate 788,380,000 of CM060937.1, read as the reverse complement.
CCAAAAGTTCCTTAAGTCCTAAGTCATTCACGACCTAACAGGATGAGATGAAATTGGCTTAGGCTGGGGGAAACAGTTCGGTAGTAAAAAATTGTCAAAGTGCTAGGTCATTCACGACCCAAAGGTTAAGTCGTTCGCGACGTAAAGGGAAAGCCATGTTAAGGACCTAAAGGCTAGGTCTTCCACACGACCTAAAAGTTAGGTCGCAAGAATAGTGCTGCAGGAATTTAGGTCACGAATCTAAAGGTCGTTCAGTATCTGTTGGGTTACAAGAATTTTTAGGTCGTCCACTTTCAGAATCCTTAGGTCGTCTATGGCGTTATTCAGCAATTTCAGGTTATCTCCTTAATCCTCTAACTCCTCTCCAACCCGATAACCCGTTATCTTCCATTAACAACAGAATCCACCATCTTCTTAAGAAAATCCTAAAAACTGATCCAAATCACCACAGAGCTACCATAAACCTAGCACGATGCTATAATCCTATGAATCGCAATGATAACATAGCCAATAACGATTGAAATCAACCGCAACATAACTCGAGTGCTAGGCAAGGCGCCCCACCCCGAGACCCACCTTAGCAAAGAGAATTAACAAGTAATTTTGTCTACTAAAGTAGAGAATAGAGCTAGTTAAGGGCGACCATCTATAATTTTGTCTTAAACATCTATTGAATATGTCGATAAATGCAATATAATTTTTTTTCAACTCAAGTGGATCGACATACCCAGCAAATGCTTAATCCAAAACAATAGGTGGCTAACGGATCTATCAGAACAAAGTACAATAACTGAATGTAAATCACATCACAGAACAGTAACCAACATCATATATATAAATATACACTGATACATGTTTAGTACAATACAATATGAATACAATAAAGGTGGTTCACGACCACACCATATACATCGAATCAAATGTAAAAACATTAGAGTATGTGGAAGAAATAAACTACTCAAGAGAAAGAAGAGCTGATATCCAACATCAACTTTAAGCTAAGCCCAATAGATGATACCCGAAACAACTCGGTCTGACCCGAGTGAAAACACACGGGTCAGGCTAGCTAGAATTATCATTAGTAAATGTGATGATAAGAGATAAGGGGAAAACCATTCCATCATTACCAATGGAATGATATAGGTCATTAAGTTATCTCTAGAGTGATACATCAATGGTTCATCACGATTGCATAGAGGGTTACAATATGTATATTAGATAGACATGGTTTATCTAATTATATATATAACCGAATGAAATGGGTGAGGATATGGGCCATAAAGTAAATCTTCATAAGATAATTAAACTTCAAGAATCCATCATAAATAAAACCATCTAATAGAAACTTCTTAATTATTATACCTCATCTCATAGGTACAAATATAAATACATCTCAAACCCATCATTAACCTCATTATAAAGGAATCTCCATAATCATTTATACCTCATATCATTGGTACAAATATAAATCTATCTTAAATCTATTATCAACACTCATCATAAAAGCATTACCACAATTTATACCTCATCTCATTGGCATAAATATATATAATGTCTCAAATCCATCTTGATAGAACCCGGAAAGAGTTCGAAACATCATATTCGAAATCACCATAAAACCATGTATATAAATAAGCCCTTTGTCTTACATAAGGCTATAAAAAGCATCATCAACAAAACAGTGAAAACGAAACATCTAAACTTCATGGAAAACAGCACGTGCTTTACATCTTAACTAGTACTAGTAATTTGGTACCATACATCGTGATGACTTGGGGTCACATAACATCATAACATCATGATTGACTAGTCGGAACACCTTGATGACACCCAGTCACAAATCCGAGTAAAAACATCATGGTGAATTGAGTTGGGTAATAACATCGTGAACATCGTGGTGACTCCAATCGTACTCGGTCAAGTACTAGTAACATCTTGAATGTGTCTCAACTGTTCGAATAGGAACCCAAAAGGTGAGAACGTATATCCCATACTATACGTTCTCCCCTAATGTTTTACTAATCCTTAGTTGGTTCCACATTAGAAAACATCATAAAACATCAGAACCATCATAAAAATCACTCTGTCTCATCTAATCGATGAGTTAATGTAATGCCATACTTATCTCTTCTCATCGACGAGTAATGGTTCCATCGTGACTTGCCTCATTTCATCGACAAGTAAAAATCATCATAACCATCTTAACTTCGTAAATCATCATAAACATATTAACTTCATGATACTTCATAAATAGACTTACCTCGTCTCGTCGGTAAGTAAAACAACATCATGATGGTTATTTCTAATCATAATTCTCCAAACGAAAAATTTTCATCTTGGTCGCCTCATCTCATCAGCGATTGTAAAAACATCAAGATTGGTTCGTCATTGAACGTACTCAAAAAGAGTAATTCTCCAACCAATAATGTTCGTTAAAATTTGGCAACTTCTAAATCATCTCAAAATAATAATTCAAATTAGTTTCGGTCGTAGAAGTCCGATATTAAGCGATAAAGCAAGAACACATGTCATATACCATATATCCTTACTAAATCGTTTAATTCTCATTCTTATATGTCTGAAAGGAAAAAAAATAGTTAATGATCTTTGGCAATAATTTACTAAGGAAACCGGGTTTTTTTTTTCTAAAAATAAATTTTTCAAAACCCAAAGTAATCCTTTTATTAAAATTCTACTTTTTATATAAAATACATATAGTATATCTACTTTTATTATTTAGAAATATTCTTAAAAATATTTAAAATAAAATATTTAACACCATAATTACCAAGCCAGATCATGCATATACATGTTCATGGATGCAAAACAATTTTCAAGTGGTTTGAAAACAATAAGTGCACAAACAACATGGAACAAAGCACAGGACAGCGGATAAAATCCGCTATTTTGAGCTAGGAAACATTGAATTTTTTAAAACACTCAGAATAAAAGTTGTTGCATATAATTCAGGCTTTCCAGAATGACCAAGATCATCGAATTCGGATCAACGATTCAAAAGTTATGACCATTTTACTAAAAACATCAAACTTAGCCTGAACTTATGCATTTACAGGACAGTGACAAACAATTATAATTATATCATAGATAACTTCAAAATCAAAAAAAATGAATAAAAATAAAGTTGTATCTTACTTTCTAAGCTTTCCAGGACATAAAAAATTACTGAATTTCGATAAGATTTGTAAAAGTTATGGATAAAAAAATTCAGAGATTTGAATTTCACAACTTTTGTCATTTTGTCTCGGGAAAGCGACAAACAATCACATTTTTGTCCAAGATAACTTCGAAATTTTGGAAAACTCAAAACATAAAAGTTTTAGGAAAAAGTCCATGCTTTCTGGAACATCTAAAATTATCAAAATCCGATGAAAAACGAGAAAGTTATGCCTAATTTAATTTCAGCTTGAAGCACAGAGCAAACATAGACTTTGCTCTCGGGTTAGCAGTAGAAAAATCAAATTTTGACATAGCCAACCTCAAAATTAAAGAAAATGTAAAACGTAAAAGTTATAGTATAGGATTTAAGCTTTCCGTATCATCTAAAATTATCAAAATCCGATGAAAAACGAGAAAGTTATTGCTAAATTTGTATAAGCATCAAAGATGGACAAAATTCAGTTTTTACAGAAATAAAACATCAATCAAAAATCAATGTTGTCAAGCTATTTGCATATATTTTTGCATTTGAAGCCTTCAGCTAGAGTTGTGAGTTTATTAACTCACCTTGCTGTCATAGATGATTACACAACGATTTGGAGCCAAAGATTGCAACTTTAGCCAAGTACAGAGCCTCAAAAACCAGAAAAACTTAAAAGCAGATACATGCAAAGACGACAAAGATCTATTAACAGGTTATCTCTGAAAACTTGATTATGATGGAAGTTTTGGTTTTAGATAGTGATTACCTGATAGTAGAGCTTCGATTTAGTCTTAAAATCCCCAAATTTTCACTTTATTTGATAAGTTTTTACATAGGTTAAAAGATGAGAAAGCTATTGCCATTAATGGTTTTCTGGAGAGTTTGAGAAGAGGATGAAAAATATACGTACATGCTATTCACTTCTCATTTTTTTTCTTAATTACTGACTAGAGAAATAATTAGTGGGCTAAAGTTCAATTAGAATAAGAAGTTAGCCTAAGTTTATTATTTTGCCTCTAATTACATATTAACAATGCACACATATAGATGTTTTGGTTCACATCTGAATTCTTCACAGCAGATCATGGCGGCTAGGGTTTTATCCCTCCTCCGTTTTTTCTTCTAATTCTCGTCTTTCTCTTGCTAGATTCCTCTTATCTTCATCTCTTTCTCCTTACAAAATAGCTGTCATGACCTCACTGCGAGACGAAGATGACTGGGAGGAGGTGCGTAGGAAAAGAGGCAAGGCATCTCATCCTACAGGACCAGATCCCAAATTAATTCTTGTTGGATTTAGAGCAAACAAATCAGGAGGTACTTCAGACCGGAACAAATCAGGAGCCAGTAAGAATTGGAACCAAAATTCTAGGGTTCCGGAGGTTAAGTCAGCGCGATCATCAACTAAACATCTGAAGTCTTCACAGCAGATCGCTAACAATACTGGAAGTAATCCGAAAATTAAATTCACTATTTCAGAGAACGCTAAAAAATTCTCCTATAGTGAAGCTGTTAAAATTGGAGCTGTTGGAGATCTAGGCAACCTAGATCTAGAATTTAGCGAGCCAATAATAACGGACGGTAAAAGGATAGGTTCTCTCTCATCGAAAGCGATTAAAGAAGCGGAAGGTGGATGGGAGTTATGCATCCTGCTGTATGTGCTAGGTTATAAACTTTGGCTTAAAACCTTCGAAGGGCATGCCAAGAGAGTGTGGAACACACAGAAGCCATTTTCAGTCCAACCCCGAAATAATGGTTTCTTTGTGGTTAGTTTTGGATCTGAGGAGGACTATACTAAGATATTGAAATCTGGTCCTTGGTTTATGGACCGGAACCTGATTATCATGAAACGCTTGTCCCCAGATTTGAACACTGATAGGGATCTTCTTACATCTTTTCCTATGTGGGTAAGACTCCCTGGTCTGAGCTTTAAACTATGGGGCAATAAGGCAATAAGTGCTTTAACTAGCACTATAGGACTTCCCATAAAAATGGATGAGGCAACTAAAACCAAATCAAGACTAGCCTACGCCAGAGTACTGATAGAAGTAAATGCCACTTTTGGTATGCCCAGCACTATAGAAGGCATGGATGAAGAAGGAAGGAGTTTTGTTCAGGCAGTGGAATATGAAAACCCCCCTCCGATATGTGGCAAGTGTGTGTGTTTTGGGCATGTTGCGGATGAATGCCCAATGACTAAGTCTTGGGTCCCTAAACAGACTACAACAGACAATTCTGAGAAGGAAATCTCTACAGATCAATCTACAGTTGAAAATCGGGAAACAATGAGGGAGGAAGGCGGGGAAGGCATCCCTGACAACCTTATGCCTAATGTAAACTCTTCTGTCTCCCAAGAAACAACAAAGGATGGTTCCCAAACTGATGTTAATTCTAAGAATAATGGAGAGGAGGTTTCATGTGAAGAAGACATAACTCGGGTGAACCAAGACAAGATTGCCTGCTCCCTAATTGATGAGATTCAGATTAGAAATCAGACAGATCTTGACTCTCTGGAGTCAGATATGCTTCTAGATGTAGAAAATAATATTGCTGTGACTCCTAATACTATGGGAGAGAAAGAATTGAGTTCATTAAATCCGAAGTCGCCCACGCCCCAGATTACAATTCTCAAACGCTCTTCAAACATATTGGATCCCCAAAATATTTCTAATTTCTTACTTACTAATGATTTATGTATTGATGATTGTTCTTTAAATAATGTTACTTTTACGAGAGGTACTGATCCGTGTACTGATATACAGGTGCAAGGAAAACTGGATCAGGCTACAGGAAAGTCAGAAGAGGCAGGGGAACAGAATACAATTGATTTAGCCGATCAAGCCCAGGAGGAGCAGACAAACCCTAAGCCTAAGGATATAGTATTTGAGAACATTCATAAGGATAAACTAGTTCGCAAAAATCCTAAATGGGTTCAGATGCTAGGTATCTCAGTAGAAGACAAAGGAGAGCCCTCAGGTAGTAGGTCCCAGAAGATTCGGAACAACAAAACTTCATAATGTCGTTCGCATGTTGGAATGTTAGAGGGTTTCATAACCCCAATAGAATGAAAGAAGTAAGAAATCTTATTGACAAGTTCAATATTTCTTGTTTTGGTGTTTTGGAGAATAAGCTGCTTTATTCAGAACTAAAAGATTTAGAAAGAGGCCTGATGGACGGATGGAGAGTAATAAATAATGTTTCATGCTATTATAAATGTAGAATTTTAGTCCTCATCGATGGGAATACCTGGGATTTCAATTACATCAGCATGAGCGACCAACATATTACCATTGAATTGATCAACAAGCAGAATTTCAAATGTAACTTAACCTTTGTCTACGCTCAAAACTTTGTACAACTTAGGAAAAGATTGTGGAGAAATTTACAGGAAGATGCAATCAGTATTTTTAGACCTTGGATGGCTCTTGGAGATTTCAATTGCATTCGAAACCCCTCCGAAAGAAAGGGAGGAAATCCAGTGTCTTTTGGAGATTTATTTGAACTTGACGACATGTCAAATGATACAGGTCTCAAAGAGATAAACATAAAAGGTTATGAATTATCTTGGTGGTCCGGTCCTAGTCGAAATATTTTCTCTAAAATTGATCGGGTTTTCGCCAATCTAGACTGGATCAATTTGTACCATGACTTAACGGCCGAATATCGACCCCCATCTGTGAGTGATCATAATGCAATAATTGTCTCAACATTTCTCAAATGTAGAGTTAAAAATAGACCATTTAGATTCATGAATCATTGGCCTCTGTGTGATCAATATTTTCCACTGGTTGAGAAATTATGGGTCTCTGAGCTGGAAGATCGTCCTTTATATCAAACCTTATATATCCTCAAAAATATTAAAATGGAGCTCAAGACTTGGAGTGCTAAATTTCGGAATACTAGACAAGAGGTGGATGCCCAGAGAGAGAAATGTTCTAGACTTCAAAAACTCCTAGAAAAATCAAAAGATCATAATTTAGCTTTGGAGTTTCAAAACGCAAAAATAGAGTTGGAAATGGCTCTCAAGAAAGAATATCTGGACACTCAACAAAAAGCTAAATGTGATTGGTTGATGAGGGGTGATGAGGCTTCTGCTTTCTTCTATGCGAAAATGTCTGGCAGAAGAAATAGGAATGGTTTAAATAACATCAAAATTGATGACAAGGAGGTCATGGAAGGAAAATTCGTAGAAATGGCTATTAATTACTTCAAAAGAATTTTTAACCTTCCCGGATAGGCTCAATTTCCAGAAGTTATTTGTAAATCAATAATTTCTGACAACGGCGCGAATTTCTTGAATGATGTTATATCTTATGAGGAAATTAAATTTGCGTTATGGGACATTAAAGAAACTACTTCTCCTGGACCAGACGGTTTTAATTCTAAATTCTTCAAAATTCATTGGAACCTTTCGAAAGACCTGATTTTCAAAGCATTGAATGATTGTTTTCAAAATGGTTCGATTATAAAAGAGTGGAATCACACGTTCCTGCATCTGATTCCAAAAAAACCACATTCCACTTGTATTCAGGACTTTAGACCCATTGCTTGCTGTAACACTCTATACAAGGTTTTGACTAAAATCCTTTGCAATAGAATGGCTCCTTTTTGGATAAGTTGGTGTCCCCCAATCAGACGGCGTTTATAAAAGGTAGATCAATAGGGGATGGAATTTTGTTTGCCCATGAAATCATTAGGGGACTTAGAAGAAAAGAAAATAAATACATGTGTATCAAAGTAGACTTGAAAAAGGCATATGACTCTATTAATCGCGATTTTGTTATACACATGTTAAGAAGTTTGTGTTTCCCAGTCAAATGGGTGAAAATCATTGAAAGTATCATAACCACTCCGGTGTTTTCCATTGTAGTAAATGGGGAATCTCATGGATATTTCAAGAGCTCAAACGGACTCAGACAAGGAGATCCTATTTCCCCTATCTTATTTTCTCTGGTTATGGAATATTTTACACTTTTGATGGACGGTAAAGTCAGAGAAGGTCTCATCTCTCCAATTACTGATTACAATAATAAGTTAACCCATCTCATTTACGCTGATGACATTATTGTTTTCACTAAAGCAAGTATTCAAAATGCAAATGCTATTAGTGATGTTTTTCAAAACATGAAGAAGGTTACCGGTTTGGAACTTAGTTGTGAGAAGTCTAATGTTTTCTTTGGCAAAGGGGTTGCAAATAGTTTCAAAATAAGCAATATCTTAAACATTCAACAAGCGGAACTTCCAATCAGGTATCTGGGCATCCCCTTGTCTAGTTCAAATCTGAAAGATAGGTATTGTTCATTACTCATTGAAAAAATCAAGCTAAGAATTGTAGGATGGGAAACTAGAATGCTAAGTTTAGCTGGAAGACTTGAACTTATCAAATCAACCATATATCCCATCATTCAATTCTGGATGCAATGTTTCTGCCTCCCTAAATCTACGGTATGTAAAATTAAGCATATGATTCTCAATTTCTTATGGCAAAGTCGTAGCAGCAAGATCCCCTGGGAAGTTCTATGTAAACAAAAAGAAGAAGGAGGAATGGGACTGAGAAACTTAGAGGAGTTGAACCGAGCGTTATACATAAAACTGATTTGGAAAATAATAATTGCAGAAGGTACATGGGCGGATCTCATTCATCGCAAATACATAGGTAGCAAAAGCTTTTGGGAAATCAATCAGAGAAAGGATGACTCGGGAGTGTGGAAATTTATATTAAAGAATAGGCATGAAGCCTTGAAGTGTCTTTCTCTAAATATATCGGATGGAAAAACAACTTCTCTTTGGTATGACCCATGGCTGAACGGAAGCACTATTTTGGAACGCATTGGTTTAGACACAGCTTTTAGAACGGGTACGGAATCTATGACCCTTAACAAAATTGTTAAAAACGGTGAATGGAAGTGGGATGCGTACAGTTTTCTGTTTCAAATTCATGAGGAAATCGAAGGTGTCAGGATTCATAAAAACAGAGAAAGGGATTATTGGAAATGGAAGTGTTCCAAGGATGGTCAATTCCAGTTCAAAAAAGTTTGGAATTCGGTTAGATCCGGTTATGATTTGAAAAGCTGGTCGTATATGGTTTGGAATAAAATTCATGTTCCAAAAATGGCGGTATGCCTTTTTAAAATCATAAATGACTACTTGCTAATGAAGGAGAAGTTACTTCAGAAACAAATTATAGTGGACCCTACTTGTATCTTTTGTAAAAATCACATTGAAAATACAGATCATCTATTTTTTCAATCTAATTCTACAATAAAAATTTGGCTCTGGAGTTGTAAAAAAAATTTTATTTCTCCGGAAAAAATGTTCTCATTATCATTGAAGGAAGATTTGGAAAAAATCATTTCTCTAACTAAAGTTAAAAACCTTAGTTCAGATTTGTTTCAACTTTCAATCACAGTTTGCCTTTGGCACATATGGAAAGAAAGAAACGACAGAGTCTTTCATGATAACTACACTAAGACTTCCCAAATATGTTTCAAAATACATCAGACTATGAACATCAGAATGGTGAAATCAAAACATTTCAGGAATATTAACGGCTCAAATAACATAATTGCAAAGAAGTGGGGATTTACCACCGAACGTTGAATTGGGGTTATATCGGCTAGATCATTCGCTCTGTTCCCTCCTTCTGCAGGTTCTCTGTTTTCCTGTATCTGGTAACTCTTTACCTGTATTATTATTACATTTTCCTCACATCCGCTCCTTTAATTTACATATTATATCTACAATTATTTAATACATTTGATCTAGACAGTAAGGTAATAGAATGCAGAAATAGTCGCTGTCTGACACCCCAATGTTTTCCATCATTGCTCCTACAAGAATCAAATAGAATTTGGCTTTGCACAAACAAATAAAAGAAAGTAATCAAGGGAGTTTAAAAACATAGCTTCAGAGGACTCTTTCTCCTTCGTAAAGTACTTATTCTTCCTCAGATCGGGTCAAACTGCGGAACTAGGCACTCTAAAACATTAAAAGGATTAGCGACCTCATTAAAGCTTAAAGATTGTTACTTTATGGTAGATGAAGTCTTATGTTTCTTAGATCTACCACCTACAAGGGAAGTGGTTGCAGGACTTTGCTGATTCCAACTAACAATACAACCTCGGGTCCTGTCTTCAAACCTTGCAGCCTAGGGTTATAGACACAGCAAAAGATAATCAGTCTCTTCCTTAACTAAAGTAGTAAAACTTATGGTTTTGAGATACTTATCTTTCGTAGTCTTTCCTTGAGGAGGACCTGATTCATGTCAGAAAAGCTTCCTAACTTGATTTAGTGTTAGATTTGAACAAGTAGCAGTTGTCGCAGTGATTTTTTCGCCATTTTCCTCTCGCCGCCATTATTTCTTAAGCTCCGAGAGTAGTAAATGAAGACTATAGTAAACTGAAGGGTTTCCTTATTTACCGGTTCTACTTGATTCGAAGATTCTCGATTTCGGGTTTTGGGTTATGTTTAATTTAAGTTAGTTTGGGCTGAGATTCTTAGGCCCGAAAGTTTTTTATTAGTAGTTTTGAATTAATTTTGTATGTAAAGGATTTCTTTTCCTTTGTAATTGTAAACAATCTTGATTTATTATAGAAATTTGAACCCTTTTTCAAAAAAAAAAAAAAACAATGCACACATACAAATAAACATATATTCAAGCTCCATTTCACATTCATAAATTATGAAAATTTATCTCATGATAATACAATATTTTTATACACAAATAAAAGATTATTAATATTATTAAAACATTTTATGATCATATATCTTCAATTTAAAGAAATTGACAATTTTACCTTTTTAATTACAAATCCCTTTGTAATTAACATTATAAATCACACAAAAATCACATTTTTGTGTAATAAAATTTTATAACTCATTTCAAATATAATATTACACTTAATTTATATTTTCTAACTCAATTCCGTCATTATTTTAAATATATCTCATTTTAAAATTAATTACACCTTTTAAATATCATTAAAAGAAGCAAATAGCAATAATTAACAAAATTATTGCATTACCTCTAGATATAAACATTATCCTCGATTTATTATCTCAAATAATCTTAATAAAGTTTTCAAAACTTTATTTTCCCATTTTACCTCAATTACATTGTTTATTCCCAATAAACAATTTAAATTCTTCATTTGTTATTAGTTTTCAGTATTAAATTATAACTGCCGTCATAATTTAATACTCTCATGTAATCGCTAAAACCAGGGTTGTTACAGCGTGCAAAGGTGATTTGGGGTCAGAAGGTAAAGGTTCATGTTTCAGCAATAGTCGCGATTGAATAAGGGACCAAATTCACTTACGTGAGGTAATAGTAAGATGGATTGTTGATCGATTAACTTGGATTCGCCTTTGGGAACTCGAAAAGTCTCTAATGGCAGAAAAGGATATGAGGGCAGTTGATGAGGAGGAAGAAACGAGCTAGCACTTATATAGGGCAGGAGGAAATAGATTTGTAGATTAAGCCATCTCTTGGGTCGCCCGCGACTTAGTTAAGTTTGGTCGAAGCACACGACCTACGACCTAGGTGTGAACTTCGAGGGGCAAGTGTTAACCCCGCTTTTCCAGCGACCTAAAGGAACGAGACGACCTAAATGACCTAACAACCTAGAGGAGCGGGGCGACCTAGAGAGTTGGACGACATAAGGGCTTAACGGCTTAAGAAGGGTAAGCGACTTAAGAAGGACAGCGACTTAGAGAGTTGGACGACTTAACGGCTTAGCGACTTAACTGATAGCACGACCAACCGACTTAAGGAAGCCATGACTTAACGACTCAAGGGATTGCCGACCTAACGAGCTGATGGATCAACAGCGAGTTAACGACCTATGGAAGGATGCGGCTTAGCGAACTAATACTCAAGCGATCTAGCATCTTCTGCAAGCTAAAACCAGGATCCCACAACCACTAAGTCGCTCCTCGACCTACGACCTTCCTTCGATCACTCACAACCTAATGCTGGGTAATAGAGTTATACCGCTTCCCCTTAAGTCGCGAGGACTTTCCCTAGGTCGTCCACGACTTAGTACTTCATTCAGGAGAAGCCAGTGCTATCAGGAAGGCCCGAAGTTCCCATCTGTTAGGTCGCTCATATGTAGCCCATGACCTATCTTAAGTCGCCACCTCTAACCTACAACTTGTCTTAGGTCGCTCACGATCTAGTACTTGTTCAATAAATGACGCCGCTCCCTCTTAAGTCGTGATGGCTTATCAGCTAGCACAGAGAACAGTGGAAGGACCGGCTAAGTCACGGCTCGCTTCGCCTTGGCTCGCCAACAACTTACGATCTATCCTAGGTCGCGCGCGACCTATACTTCGCCCCGGAAATCTCCTATAAATACACCCTAAGCTCCAACATTGATGGGACTTTTCCGATCATATTCTTCAAAGCATCAAGACTCTGCCATCTTTAAACCAAGCCTTACTTCAACATTCGAAACTCACAAGAAGCTTCAATCAACTTCAAGCTGGGATTCAATGTATTCAACCATGAATTTGGAGAATTCTCTTGCATCGAAGTTTTTCTAGCTACTTGTCTTTTGAAATGAATTGTAATTGAAGGAAATTGTAAAGGATTGTAATCATATTAGCAATAAAGAAGGATTGAAGTGGACGTAGGCTTGATCATAAGCCGAACCACTATAAACTCTGTATCTCTTACTGCTTTTTCAGTGAATTACTATTTTCTCTGTTTCCCGTGTTAACGGGTGGTGCTTTCATTCAAGTCACTATTTTGCATCGGGATGTTAACGTTTGACTTTTTACCTTAACATTGAGAAATCAAAACTAATCAATGATTTAAATGATGGTAATTTGAGTATTCGAACCAATATGCAACCTGTATCAAGTTTCCAGAGAACACAGAGCATACAAATTCATATGCAAACCGAAGCATAAATAAACAGTTTATAATTAATGTTTGAACTGTTTTAATTAACTTAACTTTTAAAAAAAAAATTAAGTTTACTCACCTATAACATTTCTGAACAAAGAATAAATTTGAACTTGATCATCTGAAACTTGAATTGTTTGAATCTGCAGTTGAAACTGCTTGTGTTCTTGTCTGCTGTTGTTTGAATAAATTTAGAGTTTACTCTTTTTCTTGTTCTCAGTTTTCTTAAGTTTTGTTATGTGTTTGTTGAATGAACTAGAACTAAAAAGAAACTATATATATATATATATATATATATATATATATATATATATATAAGATAACAGTAGTATGAAGGAGGTATTATCTGGACAAGTTTTATTTGTTTTGACCAAATATGACTTTGAATTAAATTACCGCAATATGAAAGAAAAATACTGAAATTTCGGCTGAGAATTATTTTATAATCTGAAATGATAAATTGTACTTAGCCTTAATGAATATGTCTTCAATTATGTTAACTTATAATGTTCCCTGATATTTGTAATTTGTACACAGATATTTGTATGAAGAGATATGTTTCCAGGTAGGCTTGTGAATGAAGCCATTGAGTATAAAGATGTTTTTATTATTTGCTTGCTTGAATAACATAAGATTATTTTTGTGCCAGGATTATTTTCATTTGGTCTTGTATTACTTCCAACTAGAACTTTGCAGGCAACTTTGTCATATATATGTGGATATTTATTTAAATATTTGTTTTATTATTATGTCATACTTGTTTTTGTTTCATTTTATACTTAGTGTTTCATTTAACCCTTGTTTGTATTTACATTTATGTTTATATATTTTGATTATCATTGTTTTATCTAACTTCTAGTTTGAATAGTTTTGATATACATGTTTGTTTGTACATAAATGTGTTAATTTTACGTTTATACTTTATTTTTATTTTAGCTTGTTTACAAATTTTTAAAGTTATGTTGAATGTATATTTTAATTAATAAATTCTTGCTTACATTTATTTCTATTTAATATTTTAGCCATTTATATTTGAATTAGGTTCATAAGTTATATGCACAATTATACTTATCTTTTTGTTCTGATTTTTATTTTTACTTTGATTTGTATTGTATATTTGACTATTAATATTAAACTTAGATACATGAGTTTACTTATTTATTTATGTTTATATTTTTGACTCACATTAATATTAATATTTTATATTGAACATTATCATCTATTTGTATTTTATATTTTATATTTTTAGAATATGATCTTATTTTAAACACTATCATCCATATGTATTTATTTTTCAAATGTTAGCAATGTAAAACATTTTAATTTAATTATGTAAGGTAAATTTTATCAAAAATATTGTTAAGAATATTTTATTTTTGAATTTTCAAACATTGTTACCTATATGTATTATTTTATACTAAATATAAACAAAGTAAAGTATTTTAATTAAATTATATAAGACAAATTTTATAGTAAATATTATTGAGATACTTATTTCAAATTTCCAAATCAATCTCCTTTTTGAAATACACTTTATATAAATAAATGGCAATATTTCCAAATCATATTCATTTTAAGATGGTCAATTTACTTTTCATCTAATCAGATTAAATTTTATTAAAATAACCAGGGCAAAAATCCAGGGCCATTACATCTAGAATCGGGTCAAGTGAAGGATAATCAAAGTCAAGGCATTTGTCATGATTGTCAGCATAGGCAAGCATGAGGGCATCTTCATAATGATTCAACATCATAGGCCCTAAAGGGTTGTCGACAAAATCAGAAACTTGCTTATGGAAGTCAGAGAGGGTTTGAACAGCTAGCTTAAGTGAAGCTCTGGACCGCTTGAATTTATCTTTCAACAGAGTATTCTTGGAAATCAAATGAAATTTCTCATTTAAGTCTTTTAGGGCAAGCTCCATTGCAAGTTTTCCATCAGATGTAAGTTGATGTGATGTCCCGAAAATTTAGGTAATATTTATTTAGTAATCTCATTAATAATTATTTTAAAAATGTGAAATATTGATTTAATAATTTAATTCAAACAAAAATTTTCTTTTCAAAATTTATAATTATTTAGTTTGATGATGATATTCATTTCGAAATTTATAATAATGATAATTTAATTTGAAAATCTTATTATTTTCAAATGTTAAAAATATTTAATTAATAAATTCATCTTTCTAAACTGATTTAAAAATATTTATTTATAATGTATATATGTGTATACATTGTAAATAGGAATTTTGTTTTTAATTTAAATTTATATTAAATAAAGAATACTTTCCAACTTATTATATATAAATGTATAATTTGTAAATTGATTTAAATTAGTATTGAAAACTTTCCAAAGGAAAATTTTAAAGTCTTTCTTATATCTTCATAGTAATGTACGTATGTATTTATTTTGTTTATAAAAATAAATATATTTTAAATTTTGTTTTATAATAAAAGTTTATTATGTTTTGTTTTAAAAATTGTTTTCTTTGAAATTTAAATTCATTTACATTAAAATATAGTATTTTGATTTAAAACTCTTGAATAAAATTGATTCAACGTTTCTTTTCTTTTTAAAATCTTCTCTTTTGAAAATTAGTTCTAAAAGAATATTATTTTAAAACATTAAAATAAACATTTAAAATTGTGTGTAATCTTATAAAAGAAGTAAACATGTAATCATTTTCAAGGCTAATGTTAATAAATATTTAAAACAAGTTAAACAAATTAGAAATGGTTTTAGATAAATTTAAATACATTTATAAATTTAGAATTTTCTTTTTATGTTAAAAATGTACATGTGTTAGCTTTTAAACTAATAGAAGACACTTGTAAATTTATTACACCTTAATACAACAAGTGGCATTCTCTTAAAACTTTTTATTTTAATTTATTTTGATAAGAAAACATAGCAATTCATTTGTTAAAAACATTTTCTTCAAAAAAGAAATATGAAATCAGATTTATAAGAAGAATTTCAAAACCCAAATTCTAACTCATGTACAAAAACCAAATGCAAATCAAAATTTGCCTAACCTATTTACTCAAAATCCAGAAAACCAAATTATGTTTAAATCTGTAATCAAAATTCTGCAAATACAAATCAAATTCTGCAAAACCAAATTCTATTCAAAATCTGCAAATTACAACATCAAATTTGAGATCAATTTTAACTCAAGCATATGAAGTTATGGGTCTGCATGCAGTTCAAAAATCTTCATCAACAAGAAAAGCAAATTAAACTAGCAAATGCAGATGCAAGTTCAATATGCAGTTCCTGGAAAATGAAATCTGCATCTAAATTTGCTCTCGTGTCTGGTGGGTAAGCTTCTTTATTTAAAAACAGTTTATAAACCTGGAATGAAATCTGTTTCATATGTACAAATATAGTGTTAATGCATGCTTAATTTTAATGTGTGAATGTAAGTATGGCATGACTGTAAAATGCTCTTTGCTTTGGAATTGGTAAGTAAACAATTTATATAAAAGCTTTGGCTTGATTATTCTTGCTGCATATGATTGGTATATGAATTATAGTTATGATAGTTGCTTGCTTGAATGTAAATAATGCTCTTCTGTTTATAAATATAAATCAGTTAAGAAGCATGTTTGTATATATAAATAAGTATCCTCTGTTTGTTTTACAGTTTCAAAAAAAAAAACAATTTAAGAATTTATCTTCACTTCCTTAAACCTTTTACAGTTTATATTATTTAGACAAAGTATGCTTGGATTATCAAGATTTAAGTTCTAAATCAAGTATAATATGTTTAAATTTTATCTGGAAATTTAGGAAACAGTGGAAGACTCAAGAACGTGTAAAATTCAAACGTGATGATTCTCGTATTCACCTATATAATCGGGATTGCCGTCGAAAGCTAGGAATTTTAATGGTTAAATCATAATTTTTAAATTGATATTGAATGGGATCTTTGGGTTTGATCAGAAAAGGGGTTTTGAACCTTTCTGATGATCGAAGAAATCAGAGAGGATGGGTTTGCTACCGAAGGTAGTGTATGAGTAGGAGAGCAGAGGAAAAATGCTTGAATGATTTTTCGGCCAACGTGGTGATGGCGAATGGATGAAATAGGGTTTGGTCCTGCTTTGCGTCGTCCTACTTCTCGAGGGTACTGCTGCCTCATCAGAACTTCGGAGGGTATCGGAGTTGTGGAGAAAGTTTCAGGGAAGGTCGAGGAATGTTTCGACCCTGGTTATGCTTCGTTCGGTGGTCGGCAGCGTTTGATTGGAGTGGGTTTGGTCATTATTGTGTTTCTGGCGAGGATATTTTACTCGTTTTTTGATTTAGGGATTTGTGCGTTGATCGGTATCGAATTGGGGGTAGTTCGTTGATGTGATGGAGAGGGGGTCGATGGACAGAGGCCGGTGATCGAAGCGTGCATGTGCACGGTGGCCAGTGCGTGCACCTGGAGTGGAATTTGGGGAAGAAGAGGGGGTGTGCTCGGGTGTCTTCGTGTTGTAGCTCAAAGATTTACTCGGGTAGTTTGTATTTTGTCTCGAAGGAATTAGGGTTGTGTCTCGATGCAGAAATTAGTGGTCTCGGGCATGTTGGTTTCGGGTTGTTAAAACCTGACAGTAAATGTGATAACCCATACTTTGGATATCTGATAATTGGATAATTATCTAATTTTTAAACATTTGAAAACGCTGATTTATAAGTTGTACAAACAAATCTGATACTAAATATTTATATCTGCATAAATATTTATTTGATAATCTCCTAATATAAATATTAAAATGGGGCAAAATTATTACTTTCAAATAAAATTAAAAATATGTTCGTTTAAAAATGGATATGAGTTGATTTTAAATTAAATTTGAACTCGGAAAAAAAATATAGGATTTGTGTGGGTTATAAATGAATCGTGATTTGGAATTTGAATTTGAAATTTGAAACAAATACATTGAAAATAGTACTTGAATAAATAGTTGTATATTTAAAGAACATCATTTAATAAAACATAGTAGATAAATATGTGTATAAATATTTATTAACCTAATACATAATTTATAAATTTTTAAACCCTATTTTAGTGTAATACTTAAATTAATTAAATACATTATAACATGAAAGAAAAAAAAAATTACTAGTGTAAACGTAGAAAAGAAAAATATACATTTAAAACAAATGTAAGAGAAGTACATCATAAGCTTAACAAATGTTAACATTATTTACATGCAACAATAACAAGTGTCACAATTTTACATTCATTTTCTTCTATTTTTCTTTTAATCATAAATCAAAATTATATGTCCTTCCCACTTCTCATTTCTTTTTCTTTCCATCTTCATTTTCAAAATCTAAGAACCCAAAAGCCTGTAAAACAATTTAAAACCAGATATAGGAATTGAAGCAAGAAAATTTTAGAAACTAGAAAAGAAAAAAATAGAAACTTGAGCAGCAATTCTTTCTGCAAACCATTACAATCGAAAATCTGGAAGCTCAAAATAAGATCAGATTACAATTCATCATCAAAACAGCTAAGTCCTGATCAATACTGGAAATTTAAAACAAACTGAATCAAGATCAATGATCAGATCTAAATCAAATTTACAATTCAAAAAGAGATTCTCTGTCAAACCAGGGTGAGCAGGTGAGTAAACTATGCCTTCAAATTATTTTAAAATTTGATTTCATGCAGTATAACTAGAAGTAATTGGGTGATAAATATTGACATGTTTTTTTTTTAATATGGATGCATGCTGAAATTTCTTTAAGTAAATTATGATATGTGATAGCATGATTTGTTAACAGGAATGCATGTATATTTGTGAATATTGTTGTTGGTATGAATGTCTGGAAAGTAATTCTAGACTCTGTTCTTAATGCTATAGTTTTAAGAATGTCCAAGAAATCAGATATTCTTGAATAAACAGTACTATACTGTGATCATTTAATATAAGTCTAAAAATCAGTAATCTATATTTTGTGTTTTAATGTCATAGCTAGATACGTACTTAAGGGTAATGAATTTCGATAACAAATTCAAAGATCATCAAGTCCAGTTTAAATACTTTCAAAAAAAGAGAACAGCAGATTGAAATAATTGCTCTGTTCAAAGAAGAGGTGAGTAAACCACCATCACTTCTAGCTTGATCTGTTGATATCTGGTTGCTTGAAATAAATGTTTGAAGTAAAATGTTTGCATGATGTAAATGGTTGAAGTATATTTGGATTTCTGGGTATATAAGTATATGCATGACTATTTGTGAAATAATCTAGTCATTGTAGTGCTTGTAACAAACTAAACCCGTTTTGCAAATTCATATTTCCTTATATATATAGATATATGTTAAAATCTTTAAAGGAATTTTGTTTGTATCTATTAGATTTGATTTTTTTTTTAAAAAAATATCTCCAAGCTTAAATATCAAATAAGTTACTGGAAGCACTTAAAAAAAGGAAAAGAACAGCAGATTTATACCATATCAAAATCCTGAGAAAATAAATTAGTTGATTCAAGTATTTAGTCGGGTTTGATATCGAAAATAATGATTTCTAAAAATGAAATCATAATTTTTTTTAGTTTTTAAATCAAGAGATACTGTAAAATGAACGAATTTTCTCTTTCGAACAATCATTGATGATAGAAGAGGTTAGGCATTTTGAGGCCAGTCTGAAGCAAGTAGGAAAGATGGAGGTTACGGCAAAAATAGGTGGTGGGTCGTCTGATGGTCGTGGAGGCGGGGGCGAGATGATTTGGGGTTCTAAACCTAGTTTTGTTCAGACTGTGCAATTGAATCACTGTCTTGCCTTTGGTGATTCGATTTATATAAGGCTTTTGGAAATAGAGGTGCAGTGGGTCGGCGAACCATTGCCGGAGTTGTAGCAGTTTGCGTGACTGGAATCGTGGATTCGTATTGCTTTTCTGATGATGGGTTTGGGTTTCCATTCAACTGGTATGCTCGATTTTGAATCGAGACTGGAGATGTTGTTTGGATGATCATTGTTGCTCGTAGGGAGGTTGGGTGACTTGCCGATGTTGTCATCAATGGTCGGAGTGGTCTCAGGTGGTGGTGCATGTGCACGTGATGTTGGGCGTGTCTGAGCATTTGGGGCTGTGAAGGTCTCGAAGTCAGTTGCGAGCATTTGGACAGGTAGCTCGAGTTCATTCTCAAGTATATTGGAAGTGTTTACCTGTAGGAATTGGTCATAATTTAATCAAAGCTTTAATGATGATGGCAAGAAGATAAACTCGGGTTTGACTCGAGTAAGCGTCGGGATTCGACCCGAAGCAGAGCATGTTAAACTGTTACAAAAGGGATTTTAAAAATCTAAATTGGTTTGAAACTTTTTACTTGATAAATGTTGCTCAAACATTTTGATTTAAGAAGTTGTTAATTGGCCATTAAGGAATTTATAGGACAAGATTTTATCTTATAATGTCTTGAGAATAGTTAGTATAATAATTAATTTTAAAAGATTAATTAAGAATAATTAATTTGTTAATTAAAAGTTAATTAATTGTAGTTGAGAATTATTAATTAAAGATTGTTAATTAATGTTCAGAGGTTAATTAATTGAGTAATTACGTAATTAAGAATAAATTAATAAGTAATTAAGTTTGATTTGATTAGAGAGTTTTTAATTTAAGTAATTAGAGGTTACTTAAAAAATAATAATTTTATTAAGAAGCACATAATATGTATTAAGTTTTAAGTTAGGTTTTATTAATTAATACTTAAAGGATTAATCAATATTAATTAAGGTTTGACTAATAATTTAATCAACTGGTGATTAAGGATTAACATGTAATTAAGGTTATTAATTAACAATTAAGTTTTATAACTAAGATATAATTGATTTGTTAATTTGTATTAAGAGATATTGATTAATAATTATGGATATTAATCAATAAGTAATGGTTAATTAATCAGTAAATTAGAGTTTAGTTAATTGATGATGAAGAAAATTAAGGATTGATTACTTTGTACTTAAGGAGATTAATTAATAATTGAAGACTATTAGTTGATAATAATATATGATTAAAGATTAATTGATTGATTGGTAAGGTAATCAAGGAGTGATGAATTAATTTAATGGTTGTAATTAATTAATGGTTGATTAAGCACAATGAGATGCTTAATTGTGATACGAATTGATAATGTTTTCTTATGGATGATTATTTGTTGAATGTATAAATTGAATGATATCTATAGGACATGTTATATGTTGTGACATCCTATTGATATGATATTGATTATATCAATAATAAGCGGGAGATGTCTATCCGTGTATTGCTGTGTAAAAGTGTCGTCCAATATTTGAATTTAGTCACTTGAATAATTTGAGTTAAGGTGACATTGGAATCGAAGAGACCGGATTCGGGTATTAGTAAATAACCGAAAACCATATTGATCTTTTATAATTTGATTTGTGAAACCAATAGGATGAAGTGGAATGACTTATGTGAATTGGACCATTTAATCTAAGTTTGGCACTTTAAAAATTGATGTGTGGAATAATTGATGACTATAACGACTTGTGAAGTTGTAATTTGATACAAGTTATCCCGGGTTTATATAAAGGTTATATGCTTTTGTAATTCATGTTAGATGGGTTTATTCACGCTTTTTCCAGCCTGACCCGGGTGTTACTTTGATGTAATGCTCGGGTCAGACCGAGTATTGCAGATTTTCAGGTAAGGACGTTCTGGAGCTCAGGAGGCGAGCTGGACGGCTGGAACGTATGGAGCTTATACCGCTATATATATTATAGTTGTCATGGACATGTTATTTTAAACTGTCCAGTATATTGAAATGGTTGTAACTCTGATATATGTAAGTTTAATTTGACAAGTACAGCTTTCCTTTGTATAACTGTTATTTTATGTGATATTATATTTGATCCGCTGCGAATGTGAGAGTCTGGGTTTCTTTTCTGTTTCTTCTTCTATCTCTTTTCTTTCCTTATTAACTATCTGGAATTTTCGAAATCGAAATTTTCGGGTCGTTTCATTTGGTATCAGAGCATAAGGTTAAGCGAGAACCTTGGCTCTGGTGGGATTACTCATTAAGGATAGGGTAAGTGATACCCTAGAATGAGTTGAGTGTATATATATATAAGAGAGCGTACTTGTTATTTTCTTATATAAAGATTTTAAATGGTTTTATAGAAGATTATATTTTGATATATAAAACAATATTTCTTCCTAATAAATATTAGGTAATTGGTTGTTAAATTATTGGAATTAAATTAAGAAGTAATGTAATACAACCAAACTGAAATTAAATAAAGATAAGTTTGAATTGGAATTCAAACTAATATTGAAATCTTGAATTGGAGAAATATTTCAGAATAAGATGATAATGGATGGTTTTAGATATGATAGTCTTGGATATTATCATAAATGGTTGTTGTATTTAACAATGAAATGTTTTAAGAAAGTAACCATTTAAAAAGGAGAATAAACTTGTAAATTAAGAAGGATGTAAATTAAAGTGGGTTTCAAATTGAGAAGTTTGAATTCTAAATTTAAACATTTGAATTGGTTTCAAAATGATAAGGGAAATTATATTATTCAAACTATTTTGAATATGATCTTAAAATAAGAAATGTTTGAAAATGTTAAAGAGAATTTGTTTTGAATTGAAACCAAAGGTGTGTTAAATTTTAAATTTTGGCTTGGTGAGCCAAGAAGTAAATATGAATATGTGTGGATATACTTAAATATTAAAGTTAGTTTGACATAAACTCTAAATATTGAGTTTTAAATTTGGAATAAGATATGATACCCAAAGTGATAAGTTTTTGAACTAAATAAGTGGGAAGATTATTTATGAGAAGTTCGAAATGTGAAATGGAAGTTCAAACTAGGTAAGGTTGACTGGATTAAGTGAGTTGAGTTTAACTTGGGAAAAGGTTAAATATGTTGGGATGTTAAACCTGATTTGTAAATTTAAAGATGAAATTAAGATTTAACTTGGGAAGTTAAATGGTTGATTGTAACTGAGAGTTTGAGTGATCTCAAATTGGGATTGAGATCTAGAAATTTAAAATGAATGGATGTTTTAAAATAAATTAGATAATATCATCCTATTGTTGTTAAAAATGTTTAAGTCGAGAATTGGAATTGATTAAATGAATGAGAGATGGTTTAAATTTGAAATTCGAATTAGTTCAAATTGAATTTGATTTGAAGTAATTGGAAGTGTGATTGAAGATGTATGAGTATAAGATTCAAATGGAAAATTTGAATTGGATTAATTTGTAACGATTTGAAATTGAAGTGGATTCAATTTGAAATTAGTCTAAATTTATTGGAATAATTTGGAATTATAATTAATGTTGAATGGTTTTAAATTCAAATGGAATTTAAATTGAATTGATTAGGAATAGAGATATGGAATTAAACAGTTTTGACTCTGGACTATTTTTTTAGTATAAACCTATTTTTCCAAGCTATTTATTATATATACAGCCTTTCTTTTAAAAGCCAAACTATCTTATACTTGTTTTACAATTAATTTTGAACTGTTTAGCAATTTTCCAACTGTTTTATAAACTAATTACTATCTTACTATTATTTTGCAATTATCTAAAATTTATATAATTATTCTAACTATTTCCTAACTATTTTACACCTATTTTACAAACTAGTAATTATTTTCCAACTACTTATCTATTTTTAAATTTTTCAAGCTATTTTCTATAATTAGCTGGTTGGAGTTCAAACAGTTATTGGTTAAATACCCAATCGAGATAAGAATAGAGATGATAATCCAAATGGATTGAAGAAATTGTGAGTTAGTGATGAAAATCAAAGTGAATGTGAATAGAAATGGAATTGATTTGGCGAATAACCAATAAAGATAAAAACGTAGGTGTACGAATGTTATCCTATTCGCATAGTGATTTGATCCAGATTCGAGCACAAAATTTTGAGATAGTTATATCGATCCGAGTGGGATTTTTCTCTCGATTTTTGACGGCGAACCTGGATATGGATTGTTGATTAGTTCTGAATATTCTCTATCATAGTTATGACTATGCAAGGAGAATGATGGTTTCTGATCAAGAAACCAGATCAGTGTCCGCACTAGGAAGTCGAGTGAACGATACTAGTTAAGAAGTGAAATTGTGTGGTCGAATGAGCGATCAGATTGGTATAGCGCACGAGTGATATGTGTACATCGTACAGATTTGAATAAAATTGATATTGAAAAGAGTAATCGAATTTGAATATTTGATTTTGAGTAAACAAAGTTAAATATCTTTGTTTTATAAAATGAAACTCCCCTTATTGAATCTTTTACCAGAAGAAAGGGATTTTGAAGGTGTTTTGAAGTATAAAAGGAGTTTTATACAAGTTTGAAATGATCCAAAGTTTAAAAAAAATTATATATATATCTGTATATATATAAAGGATCTTATGAGGATTTTGGAAAATGGTTTTGGAAACCTTTGGATTTGGAAAGGCTTTTGATTTTTGGGTAAAATAAATATTGAATTTGGAAAGCCTAGTTTGAGAATTATCGATTTTGGGATAATCAATTTTGTGTAAAGAAGCTTTGTATGAGATCATACTAGGTGTATGATTTGAAGATACTATATATATATATACATATATATATATATATATATAGTATAAAATGTTTTGATGATGGCTCTGGGAAAAAAGGCGCTCCCTTGAAATGAACTTCTCAGGAGTACCACCGGTTGGTGCTACCTTGAGCCCCAAGGGGGGTTCTAAAGTTGATCCTGTGAGGAGTTCGGACAAAACTAGTTCCTGGGGATTATGAGTAGAGTATACCATAGCGAAAACCGTGTGTGCCGCTGAGAGCCAACAGTCTGCGTTTGATTTTATATCGGTAGACTGTGACCTATGGTATAACATAGCGAAAGCCGTGTGTGCCGTTGAGAGCCAACAGTCTGCGTTTGATTTTATATCGGCAGACTGCGACCTATGTAAGAGTGGAGGAGTTTCATTTCGACAGCGAAAATCAGAGGCCGTTGAGAGCCTGCAGTTACATGGACTTTTGCTGCGACGACAAAGTAAACCTGGATGTAACTGTGATCTGTTGTGTGGGTTCCATGGCGTAATCGAGAGGCCGCGGAGAGCCTGCAGTTACATGGACTTTTGCTGCGACGGCAACATAACCCTGGAATGTAACTGTGACCATGGATAGGGGTGATGATTTCCAGAGCATTCTCACCAAAGATATATCCTCTATTTTCAAGAACTGTTATCTATATTTACAATAAAATTATTTTCTAAGTATTTTCACCGGATGTTGAAAATGGGTCTGCTAAGTACTTATAGATTTTCAGTCATACGCCTGATCAACGTATGATCGAATTTCTGTGAGAACAAGGATGGACTGGTTGAGACATCGAGTTATAAAAGTATTTTGGCAATATTATATAGATTTCAAGGGTGTTTGAAAAATGATCAAAGAATAATATTTCTAAAAATAAGCATTTTAATAATTTCTGGCTTCGTTCCTTTTCGAGGACGAAAAGATTCTAAGGGGGGAGGAATGTGATAACCCATACTTTGGATATCTGATAATTGGATAATTATCTAATTTTTAAACATTTGAAAACGCTGATTTATAAGTCGTACAAATAAATCTGATACTAAATATTTATACCTGGATAAATATTTATCTGATAATCTCCTAATATAAATTTTTAAATGGGGCAAAATTATTATTTTCAAATAAAATAAAAAATATGTTCGTTTAAAAATGGATATGAGTTGATTTTAAATTAAATTTGAACTCGGAAAAAAAAAATAAAGGATTTGTGTTGGTTATAAATGAATTGTGATTTGGAATTTGAATTTGAAATTTCAAACAAATACATTGAAAATATTACTTGAATAAATAGTTGTATATTTATAGAACATCATTTAATAAAACATAATAGATAAATATGTGTATAAATATTTGTTAACCTAATACATAATTTATAAATTTTTAAACCCTATGTTAATATAATACTTAAATTAATTAAATACATTATAACATGAAAGAAAGAAAAATTACTACTGTAAACATAGAAAAGAAAAATATACATTTAAAACAAATGTAAGAGAAATACATCATAAGCTTAACAAATGTTAACATTATTTACATGCAACAATAACAAGTTTCACAATTTTACATTCATTTTATTTTATTTTTCTTTTAATCATAAATCAAAATTATGTGTCCTTCCCACTTCTCATTTCTTTTTCTTTCCATCTTCATTTTCAAAAATCTAAGAACCCAAAAGCCTGTAAAAAAATTTGAAACCAGATATAGGAATTGAAGTAAGAAAATTTTACAAACTAGAAAAGAAAAAAATAGAAACTTGAGCAGCAATTCTTTCTGCAAACCATTGCAATCGAAAATCTGGAAGCTCAAAATAAGATCAGATTTCAATTCATCATCAAAACAGCTAAGTCCTGATCAAAACTGGAAATTTAAAACAAACTGAATCAAGATCAATGATCAGATTTAAATCAATCAAGATCAATGGTCAGATCTAAATCAAGTTTAAAGTTCTAAAAGAGATTCTCTGTCAAACCAGAGTGAGCAGGTGAGTAAACTAAGCCTTAAAATTATTTTAAAATTTGATTTCATGCAGTATAACTAGAAGTAATCGGGTGATAAATATTGACATGTTATTTTTAATATGGATGCATGCTGAAATTTCTTTAAGTAAATTATGATATGTGATGGCATGATTTGTTAACAGGAATGCATGTATATTTGTGAATATTGTTGTTGGTATGAATGTTTGGAAAGTAATTCTAGACTCTGTTCTTAATGCTATAGGTTTAAGAATGTCCAAGAAATCAGATATTCTTGAATAAACAGTACTATACTGTGATCATTTAATATAAGTCTGAAAATCAGTAATCTATATTTTGTGTTTTAATGTCATAGCCAGATACGTACTTAAGGGTAATGAATTTCGATCACAAATTCAAAGATCATCAAGTCCAGTTTACATACTTTCAAAAAAAAAGAACAGCAGATTGAAATAACTGCTCTGTTCAAAGAAGAGGTGAGTAAACCACCATCACTTCTAGCTTGATCTGTTGATATCTGGTTGCTTGAAATAAATGTTTGAAGTAAGATGTTTGCATGATGTAAATGGTTGAAGTATATTTGGATTTCTGGGTATATAAGTATATGTATGACTATTTGTGAAATAATATAGTCACTGCAGTGCTTGTAACAAACTAAACCAGTTTTGCAAATTCATATTTCCTTATATATAGATATATGTTAAAATCTTTAAAGGAATTTTGTTTGTATCTATTAGATTTAATTTTTTTTTTTTAAAATATCTCCAAGCTTAAATATCAAATAAGTTACTGGAAGCACTTAAAAAAAAGGAAAAGAATAGAAGATTTATACCATATCAAAATCCGGAGAAAATAAATTAGTTGATTCAAGTATTTAGTCGGGTTTGATATCGAAAATAATGATTTCTAAAAATGAAAGCATAATTTTTTTTATTGTTTAAATCAAGAGATACTGTAAAATGAACGAATTTTGTCTTTCGAACAATCATTGATGATAGAAGTGGCTAGGCCTTTTGAGGTCAGTACTGAAGCAAGTGGGAAAGATGGAAGTTACGGCAAAAATAGGAGGTGGGTCGTCTGATGGTCGTGGCGGCGTTGGCGAGATGATTTGGGGTTCTAAACCTAGTTTTGTTCAGGCTGTGCAATTGAATTACTGTCTTGCCTCTGGGGATTCGAGTTATATAAGGCTTTGGGAAATGGAGGTGTGGTGGTTCGGCGAACCATTGCCGGAGTTGTAGGAGTTTGCGTGACTGGAATCGTGGATTCGTATTGCTTTTATGATGATGGGTTTGGGTTTCCATTCAACTGGTATGCTAGATTTTGAATCGAGACTGGAGGTGTTGTTTGGATGATCATTGTTGCTCGTAGGGAGGTTGGGTGACTTGCCGATGTTGTCATCAATGGTCGGAGTGGTCTTAGGTGGTGGTGCATGTGCACGTGATGTTGGGCGTGTCTGAGCATTTGGGGCTGTGAAGGTCTCGAAGTCAGTTGCGAGCATTTGGACAGGTAGCTCGAGTTCATTCTCAAGTATATTGGAAGTGTTTACCTGTAGGAATTGGTCATAATTTAATCAAAGCTTTAATGATGATGGGAAGAAGATAAACTCGGGTTTGACTCGAGTAAGCGTCGGGATTCGACCCGAAGCAGAGAATGTTAAACAGTTACAAAAGGGTTTTTAAAAATCTAAATTGGTTTGAAACTTTTTACTTGATAAATGTTGCTCAAACATTTTGATTTAAGAAGTTGTTAAGTAGCCATTAAGGAATTTATAGGACAAGGTTTTATCTTATAATGTCTTGAGAATAGTTAGTATAATTAATTAATTTTAAAAGATTAATTAAGAATAATTAATTTGTTAATTAAAAGTTAATTAATTGTAGTTGAGAATTATTAATTAAAGATTGTTAATTAGTGAACAGAGGTTAATTAATTGAGTAATTAAGTAATTAAGAATAAATTAATAAGTAATTAAGTTTGATTTAATTAGAGAGTTCTTAATTTAAGTAATTAGAGGTTACTTAAAAAAGAATTTGTTTTATTAAGAAGCACTTAATATGTAGTTAAGTTTTAAGTTAGGTTTTATTAATTAATACTTAAAGGATTAATCAATATTAATTAAGGGTTGACTAACAATTTAATCAACTGGTGATTAAGGATTAACATGTAATTAAGGTTACTAATTAACTGTTAACCCCGTTGTGATCCACGACTTAAAAGTTGTGCGACTTAGTGGGCCGAGAGACTAGGCGACTTACGACTTAGAGAAGGCTACGACTCAACGGTTCAAGAGATGGCATGGACAAGGGAAGAAGTGAGTGAACGACTCAGAGCTATCCACGACTCATCAACTTGAGGTTTCTAACGACTCAGTGGGTCTACGACTCAAGAAGATTTACGACTTAAAGAAGCAAACCGACTCAAGACCTCCAACGACTCAACGAATTAAGGAGCTACGACCTAGTGATTCAAGATAGAAAAAAGCGCAAGCAACTGCATTTAAGTGGTGACTGATCTACGACCTAGGATGAGTCGTTCATGACCTGAAACTACAAAACATAAATTTAATGCTGCCTTGTCTCGTGACCTTTGACTCGCAAACGAGTTAAGGCTTATATCCAGGTGAACAACTCAGAACCGCTTCACCTACTTCACTGCTTGCTAACTCTTGACCCTTAAGTCGAGCGCGACCTACGACTTTCCCTGAGTCGGGCACGACTCATGACTTGGGCGAAAACCGCTGCCCAGAATCATGCCTATAAATACACTACCACCTCCAACATTCGGAGGACTTTTGGATCATTTTTCTTCAAGGCATTGAAACTTCACTATCTTCAAAGAAATCTACACTCCATCACTTCAAGCACACGCAAGACGCTTAGATCAACTTCGCACATGAATTCAACACATTTAATCATGAATTCGAAGAACTCTGTCACATCGAAGTTTTCCCTTGCTACTTGTTTCTTTTTGAATTGAATTGGAATGTAATTGAAGGAGATTGTAACAAGTTGTAATCCGATCAGCAATAAAAAGGATTGAAGTGGACGTAGGCTTGATCTTAAGCCGAACCACTATAAACTCTGTGTTCATTTACTACATTTTCTGTTACTTACTGTTATTTCTTGATTCCCGTATTCATGGGTGGTGCTTTCACATCGTTTCTACACACACCGAGGTGTTAGCGTCAGATTTTCGCGTTAACATTTTTGGTGCTTTCACTGAGAATTTCGATCTCAGGGTATTTACATCATTGCTTCACCAAACTTTGAGGAAAGAATCTCCGTTAAGACCAGAAGTCTAACAGAAATTATGGCTCCCGGAAGGAAACGTAGATCTACCAGATCTGATGATGTTCAAGAAAACACCGCCACTTCTCCTCCTCTGAGTCAGACAACTCCAACTGTGGGAGTTACGCGAGCGGAATTTGACGTTGTGGTTTTGGGATTGAATCAACAATTAGAGGCTCAGAATGCTCAGAATACCTTGATATTGAATAAGTTAAATGATTTGCTCGAGGCTAATCGTCAGCCAACAAATAAAGAAGGAATCTCTGATGATAGAGCTCGGGATGTTAGAGGGAATACTTCTCAAAGGGCGGTAAGCCCCGTTGAAAGGCCACTTCCTCAGGATGGAGGATCGGGACCTCAACCAACCCTTCATGAACGACTGTCAAGGCAGAACTCTGAAAGAATGGCTGATGTTTTCCCCGCAGGGACTGTGGATGATGAAGAGTATTTTTCAGGGATGGTCCGTAAAATCATGAAAGAAAGTATGCGAAAGGACGAGGATGAGAACGATTGGGGGTTCGCTCCAAGCAAGACTCCATTCACCGAAAGGATTTTAAAGGCGGAGTTTCCCAGGAAATTTGTACCTCCTACCATCTCGGCCTATCGAGGGATGAGTGACCCTAACCAATTCCTATACAGATATGATTGGCATATGACTGGGGCACGAGCCTCGGATGAGATTAAATGCCGATATTTTCCAGTATATTTAGAAGGGGTGGCTCTGCTTTGGTTCACCAAGCTACCGGTTCGATCCATAGATCAATTTTTTGATTTAACCCGGAAATTTAAAGAACAATTCAGATTGTATGCGTCAAAGGTAAAATATATAATGTCACTGTCTAGTCTAGAACAAGCACCCGGAGAACCCATCAAGTCTTTTTTAAACCGTTTTAATATAGCTTTAGCCGAGGTAGACAACGCGGAACCCCGAATGATCTTAACATACTTAATGCGGGCCATCGACAAGTCAAGTGAATTTGGTATGTGGCTCAAAATGAAGGAATCAAACTCACTCGAAAAGTTTTATAAAAAGGCCGACGAATTCATACGCCTAGAAAACCTCTCGATGCCAGTAAAAGCAGTGGTGGCCGAAGTCAAGAATAACGATGTCATCTCTAACGAGAGAGGATCTGGAAACCAAAAAAGGGAAAGTGATGAAGGAAAGAGGCAGGGATATAAGAAAAAAACTCGACGTTTTAACCCTTCAGACTTCACCCCCTTAACTGATACATCGGAAAAGATCTTCTTGGCAACAAAGGATGTTGTCAAGTACCCTAAACCACCTGAGATGAGGAGAGGTGCAGTGCAAAATGGGAAATTCTGTTGATTTCACAACCAACCCGGTCACGATACTGATCAATGTCGCCAGTTAAAGAGTGCGATTGAAGAATTGTTGAAACAGAATAAACTTCAACAATATGTGAAGAAAGACGGAATTGACCCAACCTCGTCCACTCAGGGGCAACCATGTCCTGCTTATCGGTCCAACTCAAGCAACCGAACTACAGAGCAGTAGTCCGAGAAGCTGATCATTGACTAATATATGAATCACAAAATCATGGAATAGCATTCATTTACACCAATATTTTACTTAATAGCGTTGCTTAACTTTGTAAAATGATGATGGATGTATAATTCTTGTGCTGTTAACCATTGTAAATTTTATGTGAATCAATAATGAGCAATTATAAATCTTGTATTCTTTAATGCCTGTATCATTTCGAGATGCAAATATTACTAAAAATATCGACTTAGTATTGCAGGCTATCAAAATAAAGTTTGCTCGTCCAACACATCACAAAGCAAAGTGATCCCTACAAATCACGGAGTAAACAAATGACAAGTCACAAATGCTCAGAATTCAAGTATTTCGAAAGAAGTGCAATTTGCAAACGCTTGAGGACTACACCAACGAGGGCACCTTCCCGATAAGAAGATTCTGAGCCTTTGCTAACCGACCACGATCGTTTGTGTAAACGAACATCTGGCGGAGCAGCTTGCATCTGCCCCATGGATCCACTCAGCAATAAGGCACATTTCTCTAGCAAAGAACAAATGAAAGAATGGGACATGTACTTGAAGTTATTGTGAGGGATTGCTAAAAAGCGCAGGGTATAAAGACACAAGCGCCAACACTACTCTTTAGATCCCAAATTACTCTTTAGAGTCCAAATACTTCTCTTCGGAGACCCAACGCTACTCTTTAGAGTCCAAAGTACTCTTCATAGTCAAAATGCTACTCTTTAGAGTCCAATGCTACTCTTCAGAGTCCAAAGCTACTCTTCAGAGTCCAAATCAAAGACCTCGAGCAGGCCTAGCCAGAAAAAGAGAGATCTTTCTCGACACAAAGTTGCGGAATGATCGGTCGATACACTCCCGTGAATCCGTCCAACCGAGAGAAAGAAATTCCAAACTTCCAGGCAAAAGCCCTACTCAGAGGCACACGTTTCACCGAGATTGAAATAAAACTTCCAGGTGTTGAAACGTGAAAAGCCCTCTCCGGAGGCCTATTTCACCACTGTTGAAATGCTAAAAGACCTTAGGCGGGCCAACCAGAAAAAGAGAGATCTTTCTCGATACAAAGTTGCGGAATGATCGGTCGATACACTCCCGTGAATCCGTCCAACCGAGAGAAATAAACTCCAAACTTCCAGGCAGTAACCTAGCTCAGAGGCACATATTTCATCATCGGTCGATACACTCCCGTGAAATGAAACGTCAAAAGCCCTCTTTGGAGGCCCGCTTCCCAGCGAACAGGGAAAAATAAAAGCCTCTCCCAAGGGGCAGAAACAAAAAGACCTCTTCCCAGAGGCACAACAAGACAGAAAGAACTCTTCCCAGCGGCAGAAATGAAAAGACCTCCTCCCGGAGGCACAAACAAGCAGAAAGACCTCTTCGGAGGCACACGTTTCACCGAGATTGAAATAAAACTTCCAGGTGTTGAAACGTGAAAAAGCCCTCCTCGGAGGCACAACTCTTCGGAGGCACACGTTTCACCGAGATTGAAATAAAACTTCCACGTGTTAAAACGTGAAAAAGCCCTCCTCAGAGGTGCAACTTTTCAAAAAAAAAAAACATCTTCGGAGGCACACTTTAACTCTCAAAGGAAGAATGATCCACTTATTCTGGAAAACTCTCTTCCTCATAAAGAAGTTAAAGTACCCTTCAGACGCCCGCTTTACCACATAGAAGAATTCACTTGGTAAAATGTGTATACGCACAAAAGCAAAAAGTGATATCTTGGAAGGATGAAGCGTAAAAACTTATGTGGAGGAAGTTGTACTCCGTTTTTTAACGAAATAATATTCCTCCAAGTATGGAATAGTTATTCTCTAGAAAATAAAAGTACAGGTCCCCTCAAAATATAAAATATTGCAACGAGCTTATGGTATAAGGGCAACATGGTATAACTACATCGGTAAAATTGCGCTCGAACAGTATACCACAAGCTGACTACAATATCGTGCAAAGAAGCTTGTACAAAAATGAATAATAAATGCATTCTTAGATACAGACAGAAGTTTGTACAAAGAAAGGGAATCATTTTATTCAACACTGTTAACATTTTATACAGGTACAGGTTTCAAAGTAAAAAGTAAAAGAAAAGCAGGGGCCGGTACCCGCACAATCCCTGACCAGTACGTGCAAAAAACAAAAAGCTAAAAACTGGAATCTTCATTTCTTCTTGCCACCTTTGGACCCTTCACCCGGCCAGATGGTTAGCTTTTTGGGTCGATCTATAGGCATGAGGGAAGAAGGAGAGGGAGGTACAACTGGTTCAACTTCCGGTTCCTCTTCAGTAGCAATGATGCTCTTCGTCCTCTTCTTTGATGTTCCGCGCTTCTTTTTCCTCTTTGAAGAAGATTCACTTCCTGGAGTAACAAGTTTAGACAAAATTGTGTCATCAGAAGGAGTCCGCTCCGGAGATATCTCGCCTCCCTCAAGTCCTTCGTCTTTTTGCTATTGTGAAGCAGCTGGGTCATCCAAGCCCCGAAGGGCACCCATTATTTCTTCCTGTGATCCCGGATGAGGAGTAGGAGTGATTGGGGGAGGCAGAGGAACAATAACTGTAGGTGAAGAAGTTTGAATGACGCTCGGCGCTTTCTCTACAAAGGAAAATTTAAAAATGTCAGTAATTCCCGCAAAAAGAGGAGACAATGGCTCGTCGAGATTCAAGAAATAATCAAGAAGCTCGTCAAATCCGTAAGAAACTGGCAAGTTGTCCCCCTGAGCATTATTAGGTTTACCTAGAGAAGTTGGTGGTATCACATCGATTTCGTAGTCTAGAGCTTCAGCACCCTCTTGTGGCTCATTTACGACTTGTGTAATTATCGCTCCGGTATCAGCTTTAGTAGGAATCGGTGTATGAGAGCTAGAACCAGCAATGTCAACATCGACTGAAGTTGAAGGAGGGACAGGGGCAGTCAAAGTTGTTTCTTTTTCTTAATGCTCTTTCCCCATTATTTCAACTCGCGATCTAGCAAGTTGCTCCTTCCCTCTAGCAAGGGCTGCGCGAGCTTCGAAGTTTAAATAGTGCACCCGGCGCCTTTAAACATGTCAAGCGCGGCTTCCCATACTTCAGCTAGGGTAACCTCATATTTGGGACCCAGAAATGCAAGACTGCCCCGCCCTAACACGCTTTACAAATAAAATTCAAATAATGTTGAGCCGATGTCAGCTTTGGTAATTTCATGATCTTCTTCAGCTGCAATTCTACCAGCAATAGCCTCATCTCGCTCTCTTTCGACTTTAGATAGTTGAGCTTTCAATTTTTCAATTTCTGCAACCTGAAAGCTAGTTTGCTCTCGTAACTGAGTAATATCGGTACGGTAGCCCTATACAAGTTGCTCCAGCCCATCAGCCTTGGCCTCGGCATCCCTTTGCGCAGCATGAGCATCCCGCACCTGCCGCTGGAGCACACTCTCCCTTTGAGAATAAGAAGAGGAGGATGTGGCAAGCTCTTCTTTGAGTTTACCAACTTCCGCTTCAAGTTTTTCATTATAATCGGCAATGCTCCTCATTTCTGCATCATGCTGCTTAAGGGTCTTTTGCCATTCGGTTTTGTCATTCTCCATGGTCAGCATAGCTTCGAGATTGGCCCGATTCACCCTTTGAATCTCATCAACAAGTTTTTGCCAATTTGACATCCTCTCAATGTCAGCTTTAACGGCATCAAGGTTTCGTAACATGGCATTTTTATCTATGGGAACCAGATCAAGGTCAAAGCGAACTCCTTTTAAGCACCAATTTGGAAATTGACTTTGGAGAGTGGCTGGACCTGGTTCAACTTGGTAAGAAGGCCTGTTAATGATCGCCTGAATATCAGTACGGGAAGGGGCAGGAGACTGAGAAGAAGTAGGAGCAGTAATCTTTTCCGAAGTTGCAGGCATTGGTTCCTCACTGACTTTAGCCCGTTTACTCGGGTCATCAGTTATGTGACTCTTCCCTCTATCATCGTGAGGTTTGCGTTTGTGGGAGTCACCCTCTTTGTGGGAAGAATCGTATCGGTCATCCGGTCTTCCATAGCGTTCTTCATGGGCACGTCTCTCCCGAGCCTTCCGAGCGGCCCTCTCTTCATCAGTCTCTCTGTGAACAGGAAGATAGCGCTTATAGTCATACTGGCCGCGTCTCCCGTATCGCTGGAAGTCATCATAATACGAGCCACCTCGCTTCATTGAAGAACCTGAAATTGGAAAAAGCACAACTTTAGAATTTTTTGAAAGTGTGAAAAGCTAAGTGTGTAAGATGTCAAAGAATCCTAGTCATGTGTGATGTGTAAACTACACGCGCTGAACCACGAACCGCTCGTCAGTCGAGGGGTAACAACAGGTTTTATAGCTAACAGCAATTCTCCGGATGAGGGGGTTTGTTTAAGGGCAGAAGTTGCTTCAACTGTCGGAGATATAACTTTGGTAACAGCAAGGTCATCTTTGAAGAGCTCTTGAGAGGTGATTATTATGTCGCTCAAATCTTCGAATATGTTATCACCGCCATGCTTAGCGGAGCTCCCTCCATCAACTCCTTTCTCGACGTTCTCCCCAGTTTGAAGAAGTGGTCCCTCTTCTTCAATGATTGGGGGAAGTGCAGGCTTATCGGAGGGCCCCGAAGCGTCTTTTGGAGTCGAACATTTCACTAGCGAGGCCTCAATGGTAGCTTCTCCCTGCACAGGCTCTTTAGCAGGAGGTGAGGCATCTGGAGTTTTAGCTGGGGAGTCTGGGATTTCATGAGGGTGTGTAGAGCGAGAAGCGTGCAAAAGCCCATACTGATGCAAAAGTTCATCCCTCTACAAAAACTTTATGCTCCTCTCTCCTACGGCAATAGCATTCAATCTCTCAAAAACTTGCTTATGGCCTGGATCTCTGGATAGGGAACAAAGTGCTGAAAAAGGAAAGAGTGAAATTAACGATTAACAACTCAAAATTCGAAAAGTTCGGGAATGGAAAATAGAAGCAGGTAATCTTACTTCCTACTCTCTAGATGGCATATAACCCTGGGGGGCAGCGAACGAAGAAAAACTGATTTAAAAATCCATGAGCACTTTCGGGTAGGTCAGTCACGAGTTTGCGATTCCTAACACTC
Source organism: Allium cepa (assembly GCA_030765085.1). Lineage (NCBI taxonomy): Eukaryota > Viridiplantae > Streptophyta > Magnoliopsida > Asparagales > Amaryllidaceae > Allium > Allium cepa. Next base: position 788,343,535 of record CM060937.1, on the reverse strand, counting down.
CTTATGACGACAATGGAGGGATGGTCTTTAACCTTGGTGAAGGAACATAAGTAACAAATTTCTCCAAAGCTCGGTAACCGACCCAGGGTTCTCATGAATAAAACACACAACCCCATCAGAATGGCGTAACTATTGGGATGCAGTTGAAACGGGGAGATAGTCAATCGAAGTAGAAATTACTGAAGGAACTCGTTGAAGGGAGGAATAGCACCGCACAAGCACATTTGGCGGTTGATAGCGACGAAAACACGGGGAGGTCTATCAGCAAAATCATTTTGACCAGGCAATATAGCATCCGTTTCAACGATGCCAAACTGAGCACGCAATAAGCTAAACGTCCGGTAGTTTAAGGAAGTTGAGAATCTTTCCGGCGGAGTAGCCATTGGAGCAGCTATTGGAAGAGCCTCTCCAATCTGTTCCGTTACTTCTTCTTGATGTGAGGCCATTCTACATAAGCAACTGGATATTCAAATTTGAAGGTGCACGTTTCCTAAAAGTGTGGAGTGTTGTGCAGAACTAATAAAAATAAATAAGTAAATATAACTGGAGTTAAGCTCGTCAACAATTGATTGGCTATCAAATTTCAGGACTTGTTAATTTGAAGTTCAAGTATAGTGTTAACGCAAATAGGAAAGTTTAGTTGACTATTCCGATGTTGCCTTGATACTTTGCCTGAATTCGTTGTTTTAAAGCACTTCGTTCACGCAATCTGTTCAAGTTGATTAATTGTTATTAACTAATCTGTCATTTGATGTGGGCAATCAATGGCAGTATATTCGTCCCATTTTTCTGCAAATGTTGTGTTGAACAGATTGTTAGCTTGCAAGTCAAAATTATCTGTGAAAAAATGCAGCAAAGTTTAACAGTTCAAAGTTCAAGCAACAGTGCAAAGATTAAACAGTTCAAAGTTCAAAAAGGGTTAAAAGTGCAAAATGCCAAGCTGTAAATAACAAGTGCTGACTCGGCGACGACTTAGGTTGACTCAGCAACGTCTCAGGTTGACTTGTCCGTGACCTAAAGGATCTTCCTTACGGGAATAAGCTAAGTCAGTTCTCTGGTTGACTCGTTCACGACCTAAAGGACTTCGAGGCGGGACAGGTCGCTTCACTTTTGAGTCGTTGGTACCTTGAGTCGGTAGTCCTTTGAGTCGTGAGTCATAAAAAAGAGACAAGATTTCGAGTCAGAAAGATACGACCTAACTCGGTTACGACCTAAGACTCATGCCACAACTAGTCGAATGACCGTATCTCCACTCCTAAACCCATAAACCGTCTCACTCCTAACCCATAATCTGTCTCACTCCTAAACCCATGAACCCGCTGACTATTATCTCGTCTTCTCCAAACCCCTAATAGCCTAAAAGATATCGAAACCCATTATCTTCTCCTCGCGAATTATCCAAAACCTAATCAAACTTCCTCGAGCTTGCCAGCAATCGATCGTAGCTACAATCATGGTGAAGCGCGGTATAAGGAACTGAATTAAAGTTGACAATGGGGAGTCCAGATTTGCAAGTTAATGGCAATCGCGGAATCAAACGAACTGCAGACTTACTTACACGATGCGATGATGAAGACTGAATCAACAGTAGGATAAACTGGTTGAATTTGTTTTTGACGGCTCGAAGCTTGATAATGGCGGAAGAGATCTTTGCAAAAACAAGAAGAAGGAAGTAAGGAGAATGGGTCAAACCTTTTATAGCTTTGAACGGTGGAGCATGAATCAGCACACGAGTTAAGATGAGTCGAAGCACACGACCTACGACGTAGGCACGTACTTTGAGGGGCAAATGTTAACCCCGTTGTGATCCACGACTTAAAAGTTGTGCGACTTAGTGGGCCGGGAGACCAGGCGACTTACGACTTAGAGAAGGCTACGACTCAACGGTTCAAGAGATGGCATGTCCAAGGAAAGAAGTGAGTGAACGACTTAGAGCTATCCACGACTCATCAACTTGTGGTTCCTAACAACTCAGTGGGTCTACGACTCAAGAAGATTTACGACTTAAAGAAGCAAACCGACTCAAGACCTCCAACGACTCAACGAATTAAGGAGCTACGACCTAGTGACTCAAGATAGAAATAAGCGCAAGAAACTGCATTTAAGTCGTGACTGATCTACGACCTAGGACGAGTCGTTCACGACCTGAAACTACAAAACATAAATTTAATGCTGCCTCGTCTCGTGACCTTTGACTCGCAAACGAGTTAAGGCTTATATCTAGGTGAACAACTCAGAACCGCTTCACCTACTTCACTGCTTGCTAACTCTTGACCCTTAAGTCGAGCGCGACCTACGACTTTCCCTGAGTCGGGCACGACTCATGACTTGGGTGAAAACCGCTGCCCAGAATCACGCCTATAAATACACTACCACCTCCAACATTCGGAGGACTTTTGGATCATTTTTCTTCAAGGCATTGAAACTTCACTATCTTCAAAGCAATCTACACTCCATCACTTCAAGCACACGCAAGACGCTTAGATCAACTTCGCACAGGAATTCAACACATTCAATCATGAATTCGAAAAACTCTGTCACATCGAAGTTTTCCCTAGCTACTTGTTTCTTTTTGAATTGAATTGGAATGTGATTGAAGGAGATTGTAACAAGTTGTAATCCGATCAGCAATAAAAAGGATTGAAGTGGACGTAGGCTTGATCATAAGCCGAACCACTATAAACTCTGTGCTCATTTACTACATTTTCTGTTACTTACTGTTATTTCTTGATTCCTGTATTCACGGGTGGTGCTTTCGCATCGTTTCTACACACACCGAGGTGTAAGCGTCAGATTTTCACATTAACATTAACAATTAAGTTTTATAACTAAGATATAATTGATTTGTTAATTTGTATTAAGAGATATCGATTAATAATTATGGATATTAATCACTAATTAATGGTTAATTAATCAGTAAATTAGAGGTTAGTTAATTGATTATAAATAAAATTAAGGATTGATTACTTTGTATTTAAGGAGATTAATTAATAATTGAAGACTATTAGTAGATAATAATATATGATTAAAGATTAATTGATTGATTGGTAAGGTAATCAAGGAGTGATGAATTAATTTAATGGTTGCAATTAATTAGTGGTTGATTAAGCACAATGAGATGCTTAATTGTGATATGAATTGATAATGTTTGCTTATGGATGATTATTTGTTGAATGTCTAAATTGAATGATATCTATAGGACATGTTATATGTTGTGAAATCCTACTGATATGATATTGATTGTATCAATAATAAGTGGGAGATGTTTATCCGTGTATTGTTGTGTAAAAGTGTCGTCCAATATTTGAATTTAGTCACTTGAATAATTTGAGTTAAGGTGACATTGGATTCGAAGAGACCGGATTCGGGTATTAGTAAATAACCGAAAACCATATTGATCTTTTATAATTTGATTTGTGAAACCAACAGGATGAAGTGGAATGACTTATGTGAATTGGACCATTTAATCTAAGTTTGGCACTTTAAAAATTGATGTGTGGAATAAATGATGACTATAACGACTTGTGAAGTTGTAATTTGATACAAGTTATCCCGGGTTTATATAAAGGTTATATGCTTTTGTAATTCATGTTAGATGGGTTTACTCACGCTGGTTTCCAGCCTGACCCGGGTGTTACTTTGATGTAATGCTCGGGTCAGACCGAGTATTGCAGATTTTCAGGTAAGGACGTTCTGGAGCTCAGGAGGCGAGCTGGACGGCTGGAACGTATGGAGCTTATACCGCTATATATATTATAGTTGTCTTGACATGTTATTTTAAACCGTCCAGTATTTTGAAATGGTTGTAACTCTGATATATGTAAGTTTAATTTGACAAGTACAGCTTTCCTTTGTATAACTGTTATTTTATGTGATATTATATTTGATCCGCTGCGAATGTGAGAATCTGGGTTTCTTTTTTGTTTCTTCTTCTATCTCTTTTCTTTCTTTACTAACTATCTGGAATTTTCGAAATCGAAGTTTTCTGGTCGTTTTAGTAAATTGGGTTTTAAAATGAAAAATTTAAATTTGAATTCCAGTGAACTTTTGAATCCAAAGTTTTTTTTAAAAATGAAGATTTTAAATTTAAGCAAGATTTAAATCATGTTTTAAAATCAAGTCTAAATAAAGTTTCAAGATTTCTATGGGTTCGGATTTGAATTTAAATCAGATTTGTAAAATTTTAAAATGTTGAACATGTTTAAATGTTTTAAAGTAGAATTTAAAAAAAATGAATTTGATTTCAAATAAATGGTTAAAACTTGATAAAATTATTTGCCTTAAATATTTGAATAAAGGTTACGATGTGTTTAACTTTAATTTGGAAGTTAAAATAGTAAATTTATTTTTATGCTTGTTTTCTTTTGATAAACTTAAGTAAAATTGTTTTAAACTTTTTCTTATATAAGTATCTTATATAAGTAATGATTATTCTTCACTTTTATTTTAAGGAATAAATTTATTTGGATAAATGTTTAAATAGTTAAACATTTTAAATCATAAAACTCAAAATGAAATTTGAATTTCATTTAGAAATGTATTGTTTTAAATACATTTGAATGTTAATAAAGTCATTAATAAGTAAATGAATTATTTTGGAAATAATTAAGATAATTAAGGAATTTGCTTATTTATTTGATTTTATATAAAGATTTAGATTAATTTTTAACTAGAGATGATTAATGAATAATTAATCTAAGATAATTTTTCTTAAGGATTAATTAAAGAAAATGTTGTTAACCAATAAAAATAATTATCTAAGAATAATTAAGTAATTAATAAATGAAATTAATTTTGTTAATTAACTAGATTAATTGAATTGAATATAATCAATTGTAATTTGTTAAATATAATTACTTGATAAAAGTAATTAAAGAATTAATTACTTATTGTAATTAATTATGATAATATGATTGTTTAAGTTAATTAATTTAGCTTAATTAATTTAAGTAAATCATTTGATGATTAAATGAGAGTAATTACTTAATGTAATTAATGGAGCAGGATTTCTTAGAGAAGTAATAATGATAATTACTGGAATGTAATTAGTAAAGATAATTTTTAATGAAGTAATTTGGATAATTACTCTTGTAATTAATCAAGGGATTAATTAATGAAGATAATTAATTATGGAATAATTAATTTGTTAATGAGTAATTAAGGTTAGTTAATTACTGAATTTAATATTAATCAAGGTGATTAATAATTGTATTTTAAATTGTAGATTAATTACTAAAGGTAATTAATTTTTAATAAAGTAATTAAATTAAATATAAATTAGAGATCATTAATTAATATAATTAATGATGTAATTAAGAAATGATTAATTAGGTAATAATTAATAATTAAGTAATTAATTAATTGTAATTAATTAAGGATAAATATAATTAATTATAATTAATTAATAGATGAAGTAATTAAATGTTAATTACTTATGATTAAGGTTAATTAATTTATGAAATTTATTAAAACTAATTCCCTATTGTAATTAGAGGATGATTAATCACAGATGTTTAATCAAGTTGAATACTTAGGAAGTAATTAATTATCCCGGTTAACTAATTAATGGATATTAAGCAGGATTTATAGAAGTATTAATCAATTTAATTTATTTTAAATTAATTAGAGATGGTTGTAATCAATTTAATTCATTTTAAATTAATTATAATTGATGGTTAATAAATCATTGCTTTTGGTTGTTATTGATAGAATGGTTGTGATCTCAGTAATGACATGAGTCGTATCTGTATGATATAAATGCTTGGTTTAAGTATGATGGTTTGTGATGGATTATTTGGTTGCGATGATTATCTATTTGTGATGATGATATAGATTATCCATTTATGATATGAAGTTTGTCTATCTGTGTGAAGTAGATAACAATAAAATGAGTTAATTTATTTAAAACCCTTAAGTAAAACTTGGACATTCAGATGGCATTTGGTTTCGATTAGACCGGGATCGGATTTCCAAATTTGGAATTCCGAAAACCACATCGATTCCAAATTAAACTTTAGGTCGTTAATCCAAGTGGAGCAAGTGAAGACTCGACGTGTAAGGGATATTCGTCAGTATAACTCTGTGGGTGATTCCGTAATGAGTTTGATGGAATAGTACTTATAGGTTTGAGATGGTGACTTAGAGTGCAAGGGTTAGCGTCGTTAACTCTGAGGGTGATTCCAATACGAGTGTAACGAGATAATGCCTTCGGTTTCGTTCGAACCTGGAACGAACTTGTATGGATCGAATGCTTTCAGAACATCGTCAGGTTGACGATGAGCATTATAAGATTGATATGTCCTATAAAGGTAATCGTAGCCTCAAGCCTCATCAACCAGGAATGGCTAAAACAGGGGTGGTGCAGCAAGGCTTCGTGGGTAGCTCCCACTGGAGCGCAAGATTTACCCCTGTCTAGAGGTCCCTTTATATTCGGTTGTGTGGCAGTTGGCGATGGCCAATCTGCGGGGTGGGCTTGTTCGGAACTGTTCAGTAAGGAATGATTCCGGCTTTGTGTTGCAGGGGAGCGGGCGTACTCCTCGGTACGGTGATCTAGGCCTCGTACTGTGATGGGCGGTACCCCAGTAGCCCTGCAATTGATGGAAACCCATTCTTCCTACGAGACCCTACGGTTTTGATTGTATTACCCACTTTTGTGGCTAGTAGCTGGAATTTAATCATGTAACAATTTTGGCTATTTCTTACTTATTTGAAAAACCTAGACACTATTATAATATCACTGGATTTCCTATCAAATGTTTTGGTTAGCGTAAGGTAAAAACTTTTCCATGTTTATGTGTGGGATGTCTTACGTGATACCTTTTGTTTAAAAGGATTTTCTAAAGTTAAGGAACTTTTATCCCCGTTTACTGACACCAAACCCATGTCTGACCTGAGTGTTTATTTTCTGTTTTATTAAACTCTTGGGTACTCATATTACGTATGAGTAGTCAAGTGATTCAGGATTGCTTTGACGATTTCTGGAGGAGATAATGGAGCAGGAGGCTTCAGCGTGTAGATATATGTAGTGGTTCTGCTGTGTTTTGAGTTGTGTCTGTTTTTCTCCGATGTACTTAAATTGTAATTGCTAGACAGATGTTTATAACTGTCTAGTTTGTGTTGTATTAGCCATTTAACTCTGATGTATATGATACTATGTAATGTTTATGTGATATAATATAATTTATTCGATTCCGCTGTGAGATTTTGATGTTGTCTGTTTCTTTCTTTCCTTTCTTTTCTCTTTTCTATCCCTTTCTTTCTTCTTAATGATGCATCTTTCTATGGGATGAAAGACGGGTCGTTGCATTGTGGTATGAGAGCTCTAGGTTGAGCGAATACCTAGACTCTGGAGTGGTGTTCTTCTTGAGAGAGCGTATTTGTAATTTTGAATATATATATATATATATATATATATATATATATATATATATATATTTCTACCTATTTGATTGGGTTACCTGTTCAAGTTTTTCAATATAAGTTCTAAAGGTGGATAGGGTAGTGGTGTGTGTAACACAACTACCAATGGTTGGAGTCCGAGTGTTTGTGGTTGGAAGTGATCTGCTAGGGAAGTACTGGGCATCTTGAGTAGTTTTGCAGTTTGGTGTAAGGATTCTACCAATCTCTGAAGGAAGTCTTTTCAAGGTTCGGAGTACATCTTTGGATTGTAAGTTTGTTTGCACTCGTGCGAGTGGATTTTCTTGAATATGGATCAGTAGGAAGTGCTTAAGCCAGAGATGGTCTCTTGGCAACCTTAGGAAGGAGTTCTGTCTATATTTGAGTTTAAGACTCAGTTTGGCAGAGTGTTTTGTGCTTGGTTTGGGAGCGAGTTTCCTGAGTCATATCTGTCTTCTAAGGACTCTTTTGTGAAAAGGCTGGTGTAGCTTTGGGATTCGATGAGCTTTTGGATAAGGAAGTCATTGGCAGCAGTAGCAGCAGTGAGTGGTATGTTTCTTCGAATGATTCGGAAATCTCTGTGATTCTTCTGTCAGTAGGCCGGCAGATGGTGGAGTTTGTCCATTTCATCTGGAGCTCAGTTGGGTGTGATGTTTGTGGTTAGAGGTAGATCACTAGTTCTTCCTTTGATTTGATGGCTTTAGCTATTCTGATTTTGTAGTGAGAACGATTTCTTGGAATCTGAACTGTGTGGAATCGCAAAAGTGACTTGCGATGGTTCGGAAGTTCTCTGAGTAATCTTTGTTTGGATTGAAGCATCTCTAGTGGATGTTTGATTTATCGAAGTGGTTTGAGATTTTATGGATATATTCGAAGGAATTGAGATTTGCATCCGCATCGAGAGTTTGAGTTCTGTTTGGACTTGGTTCTTGGAACTTTACCGGAGGTACAACATAGTAGGAGGGCTCTTTGAGAAAGTGATCCGTTTAAGCTGGCAGGATTGATCGGATCTAGTTTTTGGTTGAATTTTTGCTGTAGTGTTTGTGACCGAGTCAGATAGGTCACTGAGATTTTATGGAATTTGATGAAAATTGTTTCAGGGATAAGTTGATCAAGTTTATACTTGTGTTCATCAACAACATTCTTGAATCAGAGTTACGCAGTGGAAGTATGGTGGCAGCTATTCCAGAATAGAAGCAACACCCGATTCTTTGGGAATCTGAGTTTTGTCTTGGATCAGAGGATTTCTATACGAAATTCATTTGGATCTGGAAGCTTGGATGTCTTGTGCATCTGTTCTGTTTTCCAAATAAGAGTAGTTTGTCTGAAGTCTTCTGATATTTGTGTAGAAGAGTTGCATGGTAGATTTGATTGATCTAGAAGGTTGGAGGCAGCCCAGGATCGACAGGAGAGATTTGTAGATAAGAGATTGTATCTTTCTAAGAGTTAAGTATTTGGTCTACAGGATTTAATTGCCAGTTCGGATGGCTGGAATTTGTTTTGTTTTTCACGTATCTCTGAGGGAGTACGTGTATGATCTATCTCTGGTTTTTAGAATCAGTAGTTCAGGGGATTACGAATTTGATCTGGACTTATCTGTGGTCTAGTGTTCTGTTTAGATTAATAGATGTGGATATATTGGAGCTCTAGATCTGAGTTGTGTAGCTAGTTTAGATTCTATAGGGCGATGCCCCGGTATTTGTACCTGGGAAACTCTAGGGAATTCTATCTAGAATTTTGTTTGGATAATTAGAATTGTTTGTTTGAATTGGCTGCTATGGTTGCTAGTATTTTGGTTGATAGCATATTTTTGCTCTTTTAAAATTTAAAATCTGTATGGGATTATTAAATTACCTTTGCTTTTAAATTTCGGGGATGAAATTCTTTTAAGCGGGGAGGAATGTGATGTCCCGGAAATTTAGGTAATATTTATTTAATAATCTCATTAATAATCATTTTAAAATATGAAATATTGATTAGTAATTTAATTCAAACAGAAATTTTCTTTTTGAAATTTATAATTATTTAGTTTGATAATGATATTCTTTTCGAAATTTATAATAATGATAATTTAATTTTAAAATCTTATTGTTTTCAAATGTTAAAAATATTTAAGTAATAAATTCATCTTTCTAAACTGATTTAAAAATATTTATTTATAATGTATATATGTGTATACATTGTAAATAGGAATTTTGATTTTAATTTAAATTTATATTAAATAAAGAATATTTTCCAACTTATTATATATAAATGTATAGTTTGTAAATTGATTTAAATTAGTATTGAAAACTTTCCAAAGGAAAATTCTAAAGTCTTTCTTATATCTTCATAGTAATGTAAGTAAGTAATTATTTTGTTTATAAAAATAAATATAGGTTAATTTTTTATTTATAATAAAAGTTTGTTTTGTTTTGTTTTAAAAATTGTTTTCTTTGAAATAAATTTAATTCATTCACATTAAAATATAGTGTATTGATTTAAAACTCTTGAGTAAAATTGATTCAACATTTCTTTTCTTTTTAAAATCTTCTCTTTCGAAAATTAGTTTTAAAAGAATATTATTTTAAAACATTCAAATAAGCATTTAAAATTGTGTGTAATCTTATAAAAGAAGTAAATATGTAATCATTTTCAAGGCTAATGTTAATAAATATTTAAAACATGCTAAATCAAAGTAGATATGGTTTTAGACAAATTTAAATACATTTATAAATTTAGAATTTTCTTTTTATATTAAAAATGTACATGTATTAGCTTTTAAACTAATAGAAGACACTTGTAAATTTATTACACCTTAATACAACAAGTGGCATTGTTTTAAAACTTTTTATTTTAATTTATTTTGATAAGAAAACATAGAAATTCATTTGTTAAAAACATTTTCTTCAAAAAAGAAATCTGAAATCAGATTTATAAGAAGAATTTCAAAACCCAAATTCTAACCCAGGTTCAAAAACCGAATACAAATCAAAATTTGCCTAACCTATTTACTCAAAATCCAGAAAACCAAATTCTGTTTAAATCTGAAATAAAAAATCTACAAATACAAATCAAATTCTGCAAAACCAAATTCTATTCAAAATCAGCAAATTACAACATCAAATTTGAGAACAATTTCAACTCAAGCATATGAAGTTATGGGTCTGCATGCAGTTCAAAAATCTTCATCAACAAGAAAAGCAAATTCAACTAGCAAATGCAGATGCAAGTTCAATATGCAGTTCCTGGAAAATGAAATTTGCATCTAAATTTGTTCTCATGTCTGGTGAGTAAGCTTCTCGATTTAAAAACAGTTTATAAACCTGGGATGAAATCTGTTGCATATGTAGAAATATAGTTTTAATGCATGCTTAATTTTAATATGTGAATATAAGTATGGCATGACTGTAAAATGCTCTCTGATTTGAAATTGGTAAGTAAACAATTTATATAAAAGCTTTAGCTTAATTATTCTTGCTACATATGATTGATATATGAATTATAGTTTTGATAATTTCTTGCTTGAATGTAAATAATGCTCTTCTGTTTATAAATATAAATCAGTTAAGAAGCATGTTTGTATATATAAATAAGTATCCTCTGTTTGTTTTACAGTTTCAAAAAAAAACAATTTAAAAATTTATCTTCACTTCCTTAAACCTTTTATAGTTTATATTATTTAGACAAAGTATGCTTGGATTATCAAGATTTAAGTTCTAAATCAAGTATAATATGTTTAAATTTTATCTGGAAATTTAGAAAATAGTGAAAGACTCAAGAACATGTAAAATTCAAAAGTGATGATTCTCGTATTCACCTATATAATCTGGATTGCCATCGAAAGCTAGAAATTTTAATGGTTAAATCATAATTTTTAAATTGATATTGAATGGGATCTTTGGGTTTGATCAGAAATGGGGTTTTGAACCTTTCTGATGATCGAAGAAATCATAGAGGATGGGTTTGCTACCGAAGGTAGTGTATGACTAGGAGAGCAGGGGAAAAATGCTTGAAGGATTTTTCGGCCAACGTGGTGATGGCGAATGGATGAAATAGGGTTTGGTCCAGCTTTGCGTCGTCCTACTTCTCGAGGGTACTGCTGCCTCATCAGAACTTTGGAGAGTATCGGAGTTGTGGGGAAAGTTTGAGGGAAGGTCAATGAATGTTTCGACCCTAGTTTTGCATCGTTCGGTGGTCGGCAGCGTTTGGTTGGAGTGGGTTTGGTCATTGTTGTGTTTCTGGCGAGGACATTTTACTCCTTTTTCGTTATAGGAATTTGTGCAGTTTTTGGTTGATCGGTATCGAATTGGGGGTAGTTCATTGATGTGATGGAGAGGGGGTCGATGGACAGAGGCCTGTGATCGAAGCGTGCATGTGCACGGTGGCCAGTGCGTGCACCTGGAGTTGAATTTAGGGAAGAAGAGGGGGTGTGCTCGGTTGTCTTCGTGTTGTAGCTCGAAGATTTACTCGGGTAGTTCGTGTTTTGTCTCGAAGGAATTAGGGTTGTGTCTTGATGTAGAAATTAGTGGTCTCGGGCATGTTGGTTCCAGGTTGTTAAAACCTGACAGTAAACTTGGTTTTAAAATGAAAAATTTAAATTTTAATTCCAGTGAACTTTTGAATCCAAAGTTTTTTTTTTTAAATGAAGATTTTAAATTTAAGCAAGATTTAAATCATGTTTTAAAATCAAGTCTAAATAAAGTTTCAAGATTTCTATTGGTTCGGATTTGAATTTAAATCAGATTTGTAAAATTTTAGAATGTTGAACATGTTTAATGTTTTAAAGTAGAATCTAAAAAAAATGAATTTGATTTCAAATAAATGGTTAAAACTTGATAAAATTATTTACCTTAAATATTTGAATAAAGGTTATGATGCGTTTAACTTTAATTTGGAAGTTAAAATAATAAATTATTTTTAAGCTTCTTTTCTTTTGATAAAATTAAGTAAAATTGTTTTGAACTTTTTCTTATATAAGTATATGATTATTCTTCACTTTTATTTTAAGGTATAAATTTATTTGGATAAATGTTTAAATAGTTAAACATTTTAAATCTTAAAACATAAAATGAAATTTGAATTCCATTTCGAAATGTATTGTTTTAAATACATTTGAATGTTAATAAAGTCATTAATAAGTAAATGAATTATTTTTGAAATAATTAAGATAATTAAGGAATTTTCTTATTTATTTGATTTTATATAAAGATTTAGATTAATTTTTAATTAGAGATGATTAATGAATAATTAATATAAGATTATTTTTCTTAAGGAAGTAATTAAAGAAAATGTTGTTAATCAATAAAAATAATTATCTAAGGATAATTAAGTAATTAATAAATGAAATTAATTTTGATAATTAACTAGATTAATTAAATTGAACATAATCAATTGTAATTTGTTAAATATAATTACTTGATAAAAGTAATTAAAGAATTAATTACTTATTGTAATTAGTAATGATAATATGATTGTTTAAGTTAATTAATTTAGCTTAATTAATTTAAGTAAATCATTTGATGATTAAATGAGAGTAATTACTTAATGTAATTAATGGAGGAGGATTTCATAGAGAAGTAATAATGATAATTACTGGAATGTAATTAGTAAAGATAATTTTTAATGAAGTAATTTGGATAATTACTCTTGTAATTAATCAAGGGATTAATTAATGAAGATAATTAATTATGGAATAATTAATTTGTTAATGAGTAATTAAGGTTAGTTAGTTACTGAATTTAATATTAATCAAGGTGATTAATAATTGTATTTTAAATTGTAGATTAATTACTGATGGTAATTAATTTTTAATAAAGTAATTAATTTAAATATAATTAGAGATCATTAATTAATATAATTAATGATGTAATTAAGAATTGATTAATTGGGTAATAATTAATAATTAAGAAATTAATTAATTGTAATTAATTAAGGATAAATATAATTAATTATTATTAATTAATAAATGAAGTAATTAAATGTTAATTACTTATGATTAAGGTTAATAAATATATGAAATTTATTAAAGACTAATTCCTTATTGTAATTAGAGGATGATTAATCAAAGATGTTTAATCAAGTTGAATAATTAGGAAGTAATTAATTATCCGGGTTAACTAATTAATGGATATTAAGCAGTATTTATAGAAGTATTAATTAATTTAATTTATTTTAAATTAATTAGAGATGGTTGTAATTAATTTAATTCATTTTTAATTAATTATAATTGATGGTTAGTAAATCATTGCTTATGGATGTTATTGATTGAATGGTTGTGATCTCAGTAATGAGATGAGTCGTATCTGTATGATATGAATGCTTGGTTTAAGTATGATGGTTTGTGATGGATTCTTTGGTTGCGATGATTATCTGTTTGTGATGATGATATAGATTATCCATTTATGATATGAAGTTTATCTATCTGTGTGAAGTAGATAACAATAAAATGAGTTAATTTATTTAAAACCCTTAAGTACAACTTGGACATTCAGATGGCGTTTGGTTTCGATGAGACCGGGATCGGATTTCCAAATTTGGAATTCCGAAAACCACATCGATTCCAAATTAAACGTTATGTCGTTAATCCTAGTGGAGCAAGTGAAGACTCGAAGTGTAAGGGCTATACGTCAGTATAACTCTGTGGGTGATTCCGTAATGAGTTTGAAGGAATAGTACTTATAGGTTCGAGATGGTGACTTAGAGTGCAAGGGTTATCGTCATTAACTCTGAGGGTAATTCCAATACGAGTGTAACGAGATAATGCCTTCGGTTTCGTTCGAACCCGGAACGAACTTGTATGGATCGAATGCTTTCAGAACATCGTCAGGTGGACGATGAGCATTCTAAGATTGATATGTCCTATAAAGGTAATGGTAGCCTCAAGCCTCATCAACCAGGAATGGCTAAAACAGGGGTGGTGCAGCAAGGCTTCGTGGGTAGCTCCCACTGGAGCGCAAGATTTACCCTTGTCTAGTGGTCCCTTTATATTCGATTGTGTGGTAGTTGGCGACGGCCAATCTGCGGGGTGGTCTTGTTTAGAACTGTTCAATAAGGAATGGTTCCGGCTTTGTAATACAGGGGAGCGGGCGTACTCCTCGGTACGGTGATCTAGGCCACGTACTGTGATGAGTGGTACCCCAGTAGCCCTGCCATTGATGGAAACCCATTCTTACTACGAGACCCTACGGTTTTGATTGTATTACCCACTTTTGTGGCTAGTAGCTGGAATTTAATCATGTGACAATTTCGGCTATTTCTTATTTATTTGAAAACCCTAGACACTATTATAATATCACTGGATTTCCTATCAAATGTTTTAGTTAGCGTAAGGTAAAACCTTTTCCATGTTTGTGTGTGGGAAGTCTTACGTGATACCTTTTGTTTCAAAGGATTTTCTAAAGTTAAGCAACTTTTATCCCCGTTTACTCACACCAGACCCATGTCTGACCTGAGTGTTTTTTTTCTGTTTTATTAAACTCTTGGGTACTCATATTACGTATGAGTAGTCAAGTGATTCAGGATTGCTTTGACGATTTCTGGAGGAGATAATGGAGCAGGAGGTTTCAGCGTGTAGATATATGTAGTGGTTCTGCGGTGTTTTGAGTTGTATCTGTTTTTCTCTGATGTACTTAAATTGCAATTGCTAGACAGATGTTTATAACTGTCTAGTTTGTGTTGTATTAGCTGTTTAACTCTGATGTGTATGATACTATGTAATGTTTATGTGATATAATATAATTTATTTGATTCCGCTGTGAGATTTTGACGTTGTCTGTTTCTTTCTTTCCTTTCTTTTCTCTTTTCTATCCCTTTCTTTCTTCTTAATGATGCGTCTTCCTATGGGATGAAAGGCGGGTCGTTACATTTGATGTGCTCACCTCTCTGCTTCAAGGTCGACTTCAACCTTGCTTGATTCGCTCCAACTCATAGGAGAAGTCATTTTGAGCGGCAGTTAGTAAAGATATTTATTTTTAGATTAGCATTCTCCTCCTATAGGTTGGAGGGTCCACAGAGAGCTTGGAGACATGTTCATTAAGGAAAATACAATTCTAAGAAATCTGCAGCAAGAGAAGAAACACAAGTTAGAAATTGAAAGGATCCAATAATGATAGGATTAATTTGATAAGAACTTACCAAGAGTAGTTGCTCCATGAGAGAGTGGTGATTTCTGCCAAGTCTGAGCTTAATAACGGCAAAGAAGAAGAAGTGAAGGATTTTAAACGAAGGATGAGCTTAATGAGTTCGTCAAAATTAGTTAGCGGAGGAGCAGAAGACGACTACTCTAGAAGGGCATGTGACTGTTTACGCTAAAATTTGAACGCTAACGCCCCGGTGTTTGAAGTGTAGTTGTGAAAGCACCACCCGATGATTCGGGAACAGAGTATAAGCAGAAAACCGTAGAAAAAGCAGTAAATAACAACGATTTTATAGTGGTTCGGCTCAATAGTTTGCCTACGTCCAATTTGAATATCTTTATTGATGATTTCGTTACAAGTTGATACAATTCTTCCCACGTACAATACACTTTGAACTACTAAACACTTTGAACGAGTAGCTTAAACTTCAATGTAAGTGAAAGTCCTCAAATCCATGTCGGATGCATGAGATTTCTTCTTGAAGTTGTTGATAGCGTTCTACGTGTCTTGAAAGCTTTGAGTGTTGAGTTGGTTTGGAATGTAGCAGAGTATCGGTGCTTGGAAAGAATGAGCCAAAAAGTCCCTTGAATGTTGGAGGTGGTCGCGTATTCATAGGTCTGATTCTGGGCGGCAGTTTTTTACTCAGGTCATGAGTCGTGCACGACTTATGGAGAGTCGTAAGTCGCATTCGACTCAAGGTTCAAGAGTCAGCAGGCAGTGGAGTAAGTGAAGTGGTTCTGAGCTTTTCTTTGTTCATTTGGATACAAGTCCTAATTCGTTCGCGAGTTAAGAGGTCACGATTTAAAGTGAGGCAGTACTAAAATCTTGGCTCTGCGGTTTTAGGTCGTGTACGACTTAAACTAGGTCGTAAGTCGTCTACGAGTCATCTTATTACGGCAAGGTATTGAACTTGTTCTCTAAGTCTTAGGTCATAACGTCTTTAAGTCGTGGACTTTCTTAAGTCGTGACATTCCCTAAGTCGCTTAGGTCTTAATTCTGTTAGGTCGTTAGTTCCTTAATTCGTAAGCTTTTAACTCGCAGGCTCTTTAACTCGTGCACCTCCCCTGAGACATGACATATCTTAAGTCGTAGAGGCTTTAAGTCGTAGACTTCTTGGTCCGTTGAGTTGCTGTTTCCCTTGAGTCGTAGAAACCTTAAGTCGTGGATGCCTTAGGTCGTAAAGTACTCTGAGTCGGCAACTTCTTTATGGTATTGAGTTGGTCTATTCTCTTAGGCCGCTAAGGTTACTAAGTCGTTAGCCTGTTGAGTCGTAACTAGATAGGTCGTTGATTCGGTTCATATGTTAGGTCGGCAATCAGTTGAGTCGGTAATCATTGTGAGTCGTGAGCCTTTCTTGAGTCGCTTGAGCAGAGGGGTTAACAATTGCCCCTCGAAGTACATGCTTAAGTCATGAGTCGTGTGCTTCGACCCAGTGCCTGAGTCTTAAATGACTCACAGAGACTCATGACTCGTTAGTCCTTCCACCTTCCCCCCTGCATCGTATATAAGCCGTTGAGTCGGTCCTTCCTCCTCACTTTATTTCTTATCTGTTTTATTTGATCCTGCCATTAACGATCCTTCAAGTTTCCAGAGACGCATCCAAGCTAATCGGTCGTCAACTCATCTTTACCTTTTTATTGCGTAAGTGAATTCACTTTTGTGCTGTGTTCCATTGCGAGCCACGTTTTTGATCGATTTGCAACTGCCATCAATCATATTGTTGTTATCGTTCGTGAATCATAGTAGTGCATCGGATTCGTCACACGCTTGAAGCGATTCGAATTGGTTTTTTGGTGATTTCTGATGATGTGAGGAGAAGATAATGAATTACAGTGTCTCGAATTAGCTGGTCTGTGGGTTTGGAGGAGATGAGAAAGTTCTTTGCGGGTTAATGGGTTAATGGGTTAGAAAGGAGTTAACTGATTGTGGAGACGACCTAAAATTCTCACGATATAGTTGGTTTTTGGATCTACCGACTTAGGAAGGCCTTGCAATCTCATCCGTCCATGACCTAATTTTTGGGTCGTGTTGACTTCCTGAAGATTTAGGACTTAGGTCGTACGAGCGACTCAACCTTTTAGATCCTTACCACAACTTATCCTTTAGACTGTGAACGTTTCAAGCCATAACTCGTGAACGACTCAGCAATTAGGCTATTTTCCATACCGAGTTGCTTCTTGGGGCTTAACCCCTGACCGACTCAAGTAGATGGGACCTAGCCTTTGAGTCGTTGGCGAGTCAGGACTTGTGTGAATTTTGTTCGTGCTTTGAACCGTCGCATGGACTTTGAACTGTTGAACTTTATTGCATTCATTCATAGGTTGCTTTAACTTGCGAGCTAACAATCTGTCCAATACAACATTTACAGAATATTAGGACGAATATACTGCCATCAACTGCCCACATCAAATGACAGATTAGTTAATAACAGATAATTAACTTAAATAAATTGTGTGAACGAAGTGCTTTCAACTCATCAATTTCAAGTAAAATATTAAAGCAACACTGAAATAGTCAATTGAAACTGACCAGCCTGCACTAATATTATGCTTGAACTTTATATTAACAAGTTCTGAAATTCTTTAATCGATCAATCATCGACTAGCTTAATTCCAGTCATATTTACTTGCTATTTTTATTAGTTTTGCACAACACTTCACACTTTTAGGAAACGTGCACCTTCACATTTGAATATCAAGTTGCTTGTGTAGAATGACTTCTCAGGAAGAAGATACAACGGTTCAGACTGGAGAGGCAACTGTTATTCCGGCTCCACTGGTCAATCCTCCCGAAAGAGCCTCTTCTACTTTATCGTACAGAGTTTTTCGCCAATTGTGCGCTCAGTTTGGCATTGCTGAATCAGATGCCATTCTTCCCGAGAGAAGTAACACTGCTGACATAGCACCCCCTGGATTTGTAACGGTCAATCGACAAATGTGCCTGAGTGGGGGCGTTCCTCCTTTCAATGACTTTCTCCAACAACTTCTTCGTCAATTGGCCATCGCCCCATCCCAATTACACCCCAATGGTTATGCCATTTTAATGGGGTTGTGTGTACTGTTTAGGAGGACGCTTGATCGATTGCCAAGCTTTGACGAAATTTGCTTCCTATGTTCTTTCACCAGGACTAAAGATCACCCCTTTATTACTGTCGTGAGAAGTGCTCGAAATCGTTAATTGATCATCGGTCTTCCTGACAGTGCTCATGGGTTTTTGACCAAATTTTTCTATGTCCGTTGCCCCCAGGGGTTTTATGCTGTGTGGAGAGAAGGAAGTAAGATCATCTACCTTTTGTTCCTCTATACTCTGAATTTTTTGAAGTTCAAATTGCCAAGTGTTAACTTCATCATCATTTCTTCTTTTTTTTATTTCAGCGCTTCCCCCTCCTTGTAGAGATCCCAGTCACAAGCCAACTCTGGAGAGGCTTGTAGCAGTACCGGTTGAAGAACGGGATATGAAATTTTTGCTGAACGACGAATTCCTTCACCAGTTCGGGCTTCTTCACCCTTCTCGCTCCACACACCCCTGCGAGGTTCCAGACTCCCCACCTAAAGCATCAGATGCCCCGGTTTCTACAGACACATCCATACCAAAAGGACCTGCTCCCGAGGCTTCGCTAGTGAAGTGCTCCACTTCTGTTGATGTTGCGGGGCCATCTGCCGAACTTGCCCTGGTTATTGAAGAAGAAGAGCCCCAGGGATCTCCCCAACTGTCACAGAAATCTGGCGAAGAAGCCGAAAAAACTAGCCTTGCCAAGCAGAGCAGGGATGATACTTTCGAAGGGCTGAGCGACCTCTTTGCCACCTCGCAAGAGATCTTTAAAGATGATCCTATCACTACCGGGGTTTCTTCTTCAGTAGTTGAAGCGACTTCTATCCTGCAACAGACTCCGTCGACTCAAGAGTTGACGCTAACTATTACACCCACAACCACTTCTCAATTAAAGAGTGGTTCGTAGTTTAATGCGCGTAGTTTGCACGTCACACACACTTAGAATTTTTTCGGCACTTTTATGCTTCTGACTTTTTGTACTTCGAAGAATTCTAAATTCTAGCTCTTTTTATTTTCAGATTCTCCGATGGGGCGCAGCGGATCCAACTATGATGATTTCCAGCGCTATGGGAGGCGTAGCCAATATGATTACAGGCGTTACCTTCCCTCTTACAGAGAATCTGATGAAGAAAGAGCCGCTCGAAAGGCTCAGGTGAAGAAGGCTCAAGAGGAGCGTTACGAAAGAAGAGAGAGGGAGGAGCTCCATGATTCTTCGAAGAGAGGCGACGATTCCCATAAAAGAAAATCCCATGATGACAGAGGAAAAAGTCATATGGTTGAAGATTCGAGCAAGCGAGCCCGACATGGTGAGAAGCACACCTCTACAACTCCTGAAAAGGTTACTGCCCCTGCCTCGCTTGACATTCCTTCCGGCTCTCCCACTCTCGGGAAGACAGACATCCAAACAATAATTAGCAGACCCAAATTCCAAGTTGGACCGGGCCCGACCACTTTGCAAAGTCGGTTTACACAGTGGTGTCTGAAGGGAGTGAGGTTCGACCTTGACTTGGTTCCCATTGACAAGTGTGCCATGTTACGAAATCTCGACGCCGTCAAGCTTGATATTGAGAGGTTGTCAAACTGGCAAAAACTTGTCGACGAGCTTCAAAGGGTTAATCACGCAAACATAGATGCCATGCTCACTATGGAAAATGATAAAGCCGAATGGCAAAAGGTTCTTGAGCAACATGACACTGATATGAGGAGCATTGCTTCTTACAACGAAGAGCTTGAAGAAAAAGTTGCGGAGTTGAAACAAGAGCTTGTTGCTTCCTCTACTTCTTATTCTCAAAAAGAAGAAGTGCTTCTAAAACAAGTGAGAGACGCTCATGCCAGCCAAAGAGATGCCGAAGACAGGCTTGAAGTGCAAAAAATAATTAGTGAGGGCTATGTTGCCGACATTGAAGAGCTTCGGAAGAAAAACAGCTCCCAAGTGGTGGAGATTCAAATGCTTACGCTTCAACTTTCTAAAGCTGAAATGGAGCGTGATGAGGCCGTTGCCGGCAAAATTGCAGCTGAAGAATCTCACGAGGCAACGAGGACCAACATCAGCTCAACGTTATTTGATTTCTACCTGCATAGCATCTTGGGGCGCAGTAGCCTCGCCTTTCTAGGCCCCAAGTATGAAAATACTCTGGCTGAAGTTTGGGAGGCCGCACTCGATATGCTTCGTGGTAACGGCGTTGGCTATGCTGGGTCAGCTCTTGAGGAGCATTATCTTGATGATGATGCTCGTGCCGCTCTTGCCAGGGGGAGAGAACAGCTTGCAAAATTAAGGGCCGAAACAGCGGTGGGAGAATATTCAGGAAAAATCATCTCAACTGCTCCAATTCAACCTTCTCCTTCAGCCGAAATTGACATTACCGGTTCTTGTTTTCATACACCGATTCCTACTAAAGTTGATACCGGAGCTGCAATCACACAAGCTATAGATGAGCCACAAGAGAGTGCTGAAGCTGTAGACTACGAAATTGATGTGATACCACCAACTTCTCCAGGTAACCCTAATAATGCTCAGGTGGACAACTTGCCAATTATCTATGGATTTGACGAGATTCTTGATTATTTCTTGAATCTCGACGAGCCGTTGTCTCCTCTTTTTGCGGGAAATACTGACACTTTTATCTTTTCCTTTGTAGAGAAAGCACCAAGCACCATTCAAACTTTTCCACCTCCAGTTGCTATTCCTCTGCCTTCCCCAATCGCTCCTACTCCTTATCTGGGATCACAGGAAGAAATAATAGGTGCCCTTCGGGGCTTGGATGACCCAGCTGCTTCACAAGAGCAAAAGGACGAAGGACTTGAGGGAGGTGAGATATATCCGGAGCGGACTCCTTCTGATGACATAATTTTGTCTAAACTTGTTACTCCAGGAAGTGAATCTTCTTCAAAGAGAAGAAAGAAGCATGGAACATCAAAGAGAAGGGGGAAAAGCATTATTGCTACTGAAGAGGAACCAGAAGTTGAACCAGTTGTGCCTCCCTTTCCTTCTTCCCTCATGCCTATAAATCGACCCGAAAAGCTAACCATCCGGCCGGGTAAAGGGTCCAAAGGTGGCAAGAGGAAATGAAGATTCTAGTTTTTAGCTTTCTGTTTTTTGCATGTACTGGTCGAGGATTGTGTGGGTACCGACCCCCGCTTTCTTTATTTCGAAACTTGTATCAGCAATATAATTGAATAAAATGATCCTTTATTGGTACAAACTCTTGTTTGAATTTGAGAATGCATTTATTATTCATTTTTATACAAGTTTATTTATATGATATTACAGTGAGCTTGTGGTATATATTGTTCGAGCGCAATTTTACCGATGTAGTTATACCATGTTGCCCCTATACCATAAGCTCATTGTAATATTTTATTTTATGAGGAACTTGTACTTTTATTTTTTAAAGAACAATTATTCCACATTTGGAGGAATATTATCTCGTTAAAAAACAGAGCACAATTGAGTTTTTACGCTTCCTTCTTCGAAGATATCAATTTTTATTTTGTGCATATACACATTTTACTGAATGAAATCTTCTATGTGGTAGAGCGGGTATTTGAAAGGTACTTCAACTTCTTTTTGAGGAAGTGAATTTTCTAGAATAAGTAATTCATTCTTCCTTTGAAAGTTAAAGTGTGCCTTTGATGAGGATTTTTTTTTTGGCACAGTGAAGGGCTTCTCGATTTTTGATTCTTTAAAAAGTTGCACCTCTGAGGGAGATTTCTTCACGTTTCAACACCTGGAAGTTTTATTTCAATATTGGTGAAACGTGTGCCTCCGAAGAGGTCTTTCTGCTTGATTGTGCCTCCGGGAGGAGATCTTTTCATTTCTGCCTCTGGGAAGAGGTCTTTCTGTCTTATTGTGCCTTTGGGAAGAGGTCTCTTTTGAAACGGGCCTCCGAAGAGGGCTTTTATTTTGTTTTGCATTTCAACTCTGGTGAAGTGAAACTCCGAAGAGCGGCTGTCGCACTTCAACTCCTGGTGAAATGGGCCTCCGAAGAGGGCTCTTAGTTTGTTTTGCATTTCAACTCTGGTGAAGTGAAACTCCGAAGAGCGGTTGTCGCACTTCAACTCCTGGTGAAATGGGCCTCCGAAGAGGGCTTTTATTCTGTTTTGCATTTCAACTCTGGTGAAGTGAAACTCCGAAGAGCGGTTGTCCCACTTCAACTCCCGGTGAAATGTGCCTCCGAGAATTGCCTAGAAGTTACTCTCTCATGGTTGGAGGGTCATGACTCCTCCAATCTTTTTTGGTTGAGTAGAGAACTTTCTTTTTTGCGGCATATACCTCGTTAGAGGTCTTTATCCTCCGAAGAGTTGTGCCTCCGAAGAGGACTTGTGCCTCCGAAGAGAGCTTTAGTTGTTCCTTGTCCTCTTGCTTATGCCTTTTCTGCGATCCTCTATTTTTTCTTTTCAAGCTTGCACTCCCTTCTTTTACAAGTAGTTTGTTTAATCCAAAGAATTGTACTACATTGCTAGGCCAGTTCGCGAGAACGGACATAGGCTTCTTAATTGGATGTTTGTTTGTTCAAACTTCTCAATTTATTACCTAGAGCCCGTTTTTGGCGAAATCATTGGCCGTTCAATTGAAGCACTTCTTATCTAGGATTTAAATTCGGGACTTTTGTGCTTTTGTGACTCGAAATTTGTTTGCTAAATGATAACCAGAATCACTTGGTCTTGTAATGTGCAAGTTTTATTTTCATTGTCTGCAAAAATTTAAATCGACATTTCAGCAATACATTTAATGTACTTTTCATATCGAAAATAAAGCAAACATGTAATAATAATAAGAAACACAAGATTTATAGTGGTTCGGCCAAGAATTTGGGCCTACATCCACTTTATAGTTTTTCATTATTCACTTGCATCGGTTTTACAATCGCTTTCAATTACAGGAATCATACATTCATAATTCCTTTTACAATATTTCAACAAAGCTATCAAGTAAAGTATGGGCGCAAGTGATTGCTGTTCCAAGCTCTTGGAATTTGATCTCCTTCAACAGTAGTGAGTTTGAATGTGCCGTCAAGAAGCTTCTGACCTATGACATATGGTCCTTCCCAATTTGTCCCAAACACACCTGTCGCTTTCATAATTCTCTTTAGGACTAGATCTCCAATCTCAAAGCTGCGTTGGCGAACTTTGGAATTGAAATGTCTGGCTATCCTTTGCTGATGAGCTGCGATTCTGAGCTCAGCCTCTTCTCTTTTTTCATCAAGGAGATCTAGTGCCTCAAGCTGTAGTTTTTCATTCTCCGCTTGATTGAAATGGTTTCTTCTATGTGAAGGGACCTTTGTTTCTACCGGAATCATTGCCTCTGACCCGTATGCCAATGAAAACGGAGTATGCCCGGTCGCAGTTTTGTGGGTAGTTCTGTATGCCCATAGTGCTAGCGGTAGCTTATAGACCCAACCACCTTTTGCTCTTTCAAGTTGCTTCTTGATGGTTGACTTGATAATTTTATTTAATGCTTCCACCTGCCCATTTGCCTACGGATGAGCTACTGCTGAGAAGCTTTTTCGAATTTTGAGTCGCTTGCAAAAATCTTGGAATTCTTCACTTTCAAATTGAGTACCATTGTCTGTAATTATCTTTTGGGGCACACCATACCTGCAAATGATACTTTTAGTCACAAAACTTATCATCTTTTTAGAGGTGATAGTGGCCAGTGGTTCAGCTTCAGCCCACTTAGTAAAATAATCTACAGCAACAATGGCATATTTGATTCCAGACTTGGCAGTTGGTAACGGTCCTATAAGGTCTATCCCCCATATTGCAAACGGCCATGGACTAACCATCTGTGTGAGTTCAGTAGAAGGTGCTCTAGGAATTTTGGCGAATCTTTGGCATCTGTCACATTTTCGGGAATAGTCTGCCGCATCTCGATTAATTTCTGGCCAAAAATATCCGTATCGGAGAATCTTCTTTGCTAAAGTTTGACCACCTAAATGATCACCACATTCTCCCCCATGCACCTCAGGTAGGATTGTTTTGGACTCTTCCCTGGATACACATCGAAGTAACGGCATTGAGAATCCCCGTATGTATAATTGGCCATCCTGGACTATATAGCGAGAGGCTTTCCTCAGTAGTTTCTGTCATTCTTTTGAATTTCCCGGTAAAGAGCCATTGAGCAGATATTCTGTTATAGGAGTCATCCATGATTCTTGCTCTTGAGACACGCTCATGATGCAATCAATATCCATCTCATCAATGCTTGGAGCCGAATGGACTTCCACTGGAGTCAACCCCAGAGATTGAGCTTCGCTTGTGCTAGAGTACTTTGCGAGAGAATCTGCTTTCATGTTTTCTTCTCGAGGAATATGGCTTATCGTGTAATGATCGAAGTCACACAGGAGTTCCCAAGCCTTTAATAAGTAGGCAGGCAGATTTCCCCCTTTCGCTTGGAATTCCTTCTTGACTTGGCATACAATAAGCCGAGAATCACTGAAGATCTGTAATGCTCGGATGTTTAGTTCTTTAGCGATTCTCAGGCCAGCGATAAGAGCTTCGTATTCTGCTTCATTGTTCGTTGAAGGAAATTCCAACCTCAGTGCATAGCATAATGACCGACCTTCAGAGGTCTCAAGTACAACTCCGGCTCCAGAACAGTAGTCATTTCTTGCGCCATCAACATATAACTTCCATTGGATTGGGGAATCATCGATCGTTTCCTCCTCACTGTTACCCTTATCTGTGAATTCGCGATGAAATCCGCTAAAGCTTGTCCGTTGATTGCCTTTCGAGGATGATAAGTGATGTCATATTGACTGAGTTCAATGTTCCACTTTAGAAGATGACCCGAAGTCTCAGGGCGAAACAGGACTTGCTTTAAAGGTTGATCAGTGAGGACTCTGATAGGATGAGCTTGGAAATATTGCCTCAACTTCCTTGATGCAATCAGTAGGCAATTGGCGAGTTTTTCCAACTTGGAGTAATTCATCTCTGCTCCAGTGAGTCTTTTGCTGATATAGTAAACTGGATGTTGAATCCTCTTGTCTTCTCGTATCAGCGCTGCACTTAAAGCATGAGATGATACTACCAAGTATATAAGAAGATCCTCACCAACGCCGGGCCTAGAAAGTATTGGAGGCGTTTCCATATGTCGAATCAATTCATCAAAGGCTTTTTGGCATTCGGGAGTCCAATCAAAGTTTTTCTTTCCTTTTTTTAGGGCGTCAAAGAATGTGATGCATTTATCAATGGCTTTGGAAATGAACCGACTCAAGGCGGCGACTTTTCCATTGAGACTTTGCAATTCCTTCTTCGTTCTAGGAGCTTTGACTTCTTTTAAGGCGGTAATTTGAGCCGGACTAGCCTCAATGCCCCTAGCGCTCACGATGAAACCTAAGAACTTTCCGGACTCCACTCCAAATGAACATTTTAAAGGGTTAAGCTTCATTCCGTATTTTCGAAGGACTGCGAACATGTCTGCTAAGTGTTCTATGTAATCCACTGCTTTCTTAGACTTTACTAACATGTCGTCAACGTAGACTTCCATAGTCTTGCCCAATTGTGGTTTGAACATAGCATTAACAAGTCTTTGGTAGGTTTCCCCCGCATTCTTCAGCCCAAAGGGCATAACTCTGTAGCAGTAAAGACCAACATCGGTGATAAAGCTCGTGTCCTCCTGATCTGGCTCATGCATCATGATCTGGTTATATCCGGAGTAGGCATCCATAAAAGATAACTACCAGTTGATCGATCCTGGGTAATGGGAAGCAGTCTTTGGGGCAGGCCTTGTATAGATCTGAAAAATCGATGCACACTCTCCATTTTCCGTTGGCTTTCTTAACCAGCACTGGATTTGAAACCCAATTCGGATAGGTAGATTCTTTGATAAAGTTATTCTCCATGAGCCGATCAACTTCTTCTTTTAACGCTGCTGACCTTTCTGGACCTCGAGTTCTCCTTTTCTGTTTCACAGGTGTAAACTTTGGATCAATATTCAGAGCGTGTACTGCTACTTCTGGGGATATTCCACACATATCGGGATGAGTCCAAGCAAAAACATCCAAATTTGCTTTTAAAAAAGATATTAAGATATTCTGAAATGACGCATTAAGTTGTGAACCCACATTCAACACCTTGTTTGGGCCCTTCGGGTCAACAAGTACTGGTACTGTCGTTTCCACTGGTACCACTTTATTCTCCCCTGCACTGGCTTTTCTAGGATCCATCTCTTTTCGTGCTCCGCTGTGCTCGCCAGTGCAGGGTCCACCCTGTAATTGCTACAAGACTGGTTCTTTGATGCGGACTGGGGTTGCCGCATCCTTTCCCATTTCTCTTTTCCTTGCTTCTCGCAGCTCTGTCAGATAACACTCCCGACCGGCATTTTGATCCCCTTTTATAACTCCTACTCCATTGTCTGTGGGGAATTTAATAGTGAGGCACCATGGGGCCAGAACAGCTTTGAACGCTGCAAGAGTTGGACGGCCAAGGAAAGCATTATAAGCGGAAAATTCATCAACAATCACAAAAGTCTGCTTGCAGACTACTTTTCTTTCCCCCTCTCCGAGTTCTACAAGCAAATCAATGGTTCCTATTGGCTGCTTTGGCTCCCCAGTGAAGCCAGCGATTTTTTGCGACGAGGCTTGCACATCAACCATAGGGATCTTCATTTGGTCGAATGTTTTCTTGAAGAGGATATTACAGGATGCGCCACAATCAATGAGAACTCTTCTGATAATAGCTGGCCCGATACCAGCCGAGATGACTAAGGGGTCCAAGGTAGGAGCTTCAACACCTGTGGAATCCCTGGCTCTGAACACAATATCATCATTGAAAGTTCTTTGTTGTTTCAGGGGCGTAGCATCTTCCAAAACAAAGACATCTTCTTCGGCCGGTGCATATTTCAAAGCCCGGGTGTACCTTTCCATCTCACCCCAGCTCCTGCCTGCTGGGTGAGGTCCTCCCGTAATGACATTGATAATAGGCCTTTCGGATTCATGCCCTGCAGTCTTGTCACTTGTCCTGGGTTGATGAACAGGAGCTCGTTGCCCCTGACTAGACGAAGCAGGATTGCTGCTATTCTTTTCCACAAATTGCCGCAGCTTATTTTCCCTTATCAACTCTTCAATCAAAATTTTCAATTGGCGGCATTCATCGTTATCATGACCAAGTTGATTATGGAAGCGGCAAAACTTTCCGCTTTGTATAGCTTTTTTCCCGTTTCTCAGAACGGGAGGTTTAGGATAATCAACAGAATCTTTAGTGGCAAGGTAAATACGCTCCGGCGTATCTGATAAAGGGGTATATTCTGATGGCTTGAAGTAACGAGGCTTCTTCATATTTTTCTGTTTCTTCCCATCGTTATTTTCCCTTTTCTTTCCTACAGATTCATTCTTGCGTGGAGCAACAACGTTATCTTCAGCTTTTTCCAATACTGCCTTTACCGGTACAGGACAGCTTTCCAGGCGTATGAACTCATCTGCTTTCTTGTAGAATTTTTCAACGGAATTTGGTTCCTTCATATTAAGCCATTTTCCAAATTCGCTCGACTTGTCGATGGCCCTCATCAGATAGGTCAAGATCATCCGTGGTTCTGCATTGTTCACCTCGGCCAGCGCTATATTAAAGCGATTCAAGAAAGATCTGATAGTTTCCCCTGGATTCTGTTCTAAACTTGACAATGACATGATATCTTTGGCTTTTGAAGCATATAGTCTGAACTGCTCCTTGAATTTCCGGGTTAGGTCAGAAAACTGATCTATAGACCGAATTGGTAGCTTGGTGAACCAAAGCAGAGCTACACCTTCCAAATATACAGGAAAATATCGACACTTTATTTCGTCAGAAGCTCTAGCACCTGTCATGTGCCAATCATACTTATACAAGAATTCGTTCGGATCACTTGTTCCCTTGTAAGCTGGAATAGTTGGAGGGACGAACTTCCTTGGGAACTCAGCTTTTAAGATCCTTTCGGTAAACAGGGTTTTACTTGGAGCGAAACCCTATTCCTTCTCGTTTTCATTCCTTTGCATGCTCTCTTTCATGATTTGTCGAACCATTTCAGAAAGATACCCCTCATCATTTCGAGCTTTAGATCCACCGACTTCAGGAAATGTCTGCTCAAAGGGGCTGGCAGCCCTCTCAGGAATGTTTCTTTCTTCAGCATCATGAATGTTGCCAGCAAAGTTTCTTTCATTACCCGTTGGTTGACGGTTTACCCCAAGCAAATCGTTCAACATATTCAAAATTAGGGCATTTTGGGCATTCTGAGCCTCCAATTGTGCACTTTGGGCATTTATCTGCTGGTTCAGCCCTAAGATTACAGCATCCAACTCCGCTTTTGTAACCCCAACAGGTGGAGTGGCTTGATTAGGTACTGGGGAAAAGGAGGTTCCCTCTTGAACATTTCCAGATCTAACAGATCTACTCCTTCTCCCCGAAGCCATGATTTCAGATAAACTTCTAGTTTTCAGAGAGACTACTTCAACAAACTTTCGTCGAGCAATGATGATAATTTGCCTGAGTTCAGTTCTCAGTGAAAGCACCAAAAATGTTAACGCTAATATTTGAACGCTAACACCCCGGTGTGTAAAGTGTAGTTGTGAAAGCACCACCCGATGATTCGGGAACAGAGTATAAGCAGAAAACCGCAGAAAAAGCAGTAAATAACAATGATTTTATAGTGGTTCGGCTTAATAGTTTGCCTACGTCCACTCTGAATATCTTTATTGATTATTTCATTACAAGTTGATACAATTTTTCCCAATTACAATACACTTTGAACTACTAAACACTTTGAACGAGTAGCTTATACTTCAATGTAAGTGAAAGTCCTCAAATCCATGTCGGATGCATGAGATTTCTTCTTGAAGTTGTTGATAGCGTTCTACGTGTCTTGAAAGCTTTGAGTGTTGAGTTGGTTTGGAATGTAGCAGAGTATCGGTGCTTGGAAAGAATGAGCCAAAAAGTCCCTTGAATGTTGGGGGTGGTCGTGTATTTATAGGTGTGATTCTGGGCGGCAGTTTTTTACTCAGGTCATGAGTCGTGCACGACTCATGGAGAGTCGTAAGTCGAATTCGACTCAAGGTTCAAGAGTCAGCAGGCAGTGGAGTAAGTGAAGTGGTTCTGAGCTTTTCTTTGTTCATTTGGATACAAGTCCTAACTCGTTCGCGAGTTAAGAGGTCACGGTTTAAAGTGAGGCAGTACTAAAATCTTGGCTCTGCGGTTTTAGGTCGTGTACGACTTAAACTAGGTCGTAAGTAGTCTACGAGTCATCTTATTACGGCATGGTATTGAACTTGTTCTCTAAGTCTTAGGTCGTAACGTCTTTAAGTCGTGGACTTTCTTAAGTCGTGACATTCCCTAAGTCGCTTAGGGCTTAATTCTGTTAGGTCGTTAATTCCTTAACTCGTAAGCTTTTAACTCGCAGGCTCTTTAACTCGTGCACCTCCCCTGAGACATGACATATCTTAAGTCGCAGAGGCTTTAAGTCGTAGACTTCTTGGTCCGTTGAGTTGCTGTTTCCCTTGAGTCGTAGAAACCTTAAGTCGTGGATGCCTTAGGTCGTAAAGTACTCTGAGTCGGCAACTTCTTTATGGTATTGAGTTGGTCTATTCTCTTAGGCCGCTAAGGTTACTAAGTCGTTAGCCTGTTGAGTCGTAACTAGATAGGTCGTTGATTCAGTCCATATGTTAGGTCGGTAATCAGTTGAGTCGGTAATCATTGTGAGTCGTGAGCCTTTCTTGAGTCGCTTGAGTAGAGGGGTTAACAGTGACTTTGATGAAGTCTCAAGAAGAGCAAGCTACATCCGTGCTAGTGCAGCTGAAGAGTCAGAAATTGTAATATGCGGAAAAGGTTTAGGTGTAGGTTGAGTTGGCTCCACTATGTCTTTTGGAGCTTCAATAGTTGGGTTCTTTGAAGCTTCCTAAAGAGATGTATGCTCTTCTTCCTCCTCCACGTCAGTGATCTTTGCTGCTTTGGCGGGAGGAGCAACCTCAGGAAGCACTGTCAGTTTCCTTTTTGAAGATCTCTTGGAACTAGCAAAAGCCTTTAAGACTAATGCAACATCCGAAGATGATGAGGCAGCAGCAGCGTCACTTGAAGACACAATTGCCTTGGAGGGAGCTAAAGAAAATTCAAGCAAATACAATTTTTTTCAGAATAGCCCAAAAAGCTCTAGAGAAAGAAAGAGCAGGATACTAAGCTAACATTATACCTGAAATGTTAGAACTAATGGGCGACAATGAAGTAAAGTGTCCAATATCGGCTGAGGAGAAGAAGCATTTCCTATGAGAACTGCGCATAATGGTCAGTGGAGTGATAAGAATCCTTTGGTCGATTGGTAGCAAAGAATGTTTCCTTGAATTCGAAAGAGTTAGGAGCGTCAACCTACTCCTAAGATGTTCTGGAGCTGAAGTTAAAGAATTGATGATTCTCTAATCTGCATCGCTAAATGTCTTGGTAGATTCACTTGAAAAAGACCAGGGGTTAACTAACAGAACATAGAGAAAAGCAAAGACTACGTTGAAATAAACTTATAGGGAAAGGCAAAGGCCCCGCAGACATTTGCAAAGCACTTGACAACCCCTAAACTTATTGTTACCATCTAATATCAACTTCTTATATACATTAACTTTAAAGATTTGCTTGACCTTTCCATTTTGGTCAAGGATATTAAAACTTCAGGGTTGAGCGAAGGAAGTCTGGATTCCAGTGCCGACTTCTCAAGGGATGTAGGATGGGTATATAGATTAGAGGAAAGTTGTATTGGAGCAGCTCCAATATGAGACAGGAAGGAGAGCTAGAATTTAGGAAATGGAAGAATGCCACCATGGCATATGTGGAAGGCGGTGTATGCAAAATACACTTTTGGAGGGTTTCCTATGGTATCAATGGATTTAGGAGGGATGGCTTCAATACTGGTGATGCCAAAGTCCTTTATTATGGCATCTACTTTGCTTTGGGACCCACTGGAAGAGTGCTTAGAAGTGGCTTCAATCTTTGGAGAGCTCATGGTTCTGCTAGGTGAAAACGTTTTAATTGAAAACCATTGATCAATTATAAATTTAGAGAGCAATCAAATTGCAAAAGTAAATAAGTTTGCTTAGATAGCTTAAGCATTAAAACGTTCACGAAGATTTAAAAATGACGCTAAAGTCTCAATGAAAAACCTAATGGTTTAAGCTTTTGATAAAGTCGAAAGGTTTACAATTTAAGCTTTCGACAAAGTCGAAAGGTTTATAGTCAAAAATTTTAGCAATGTCATACGGTTAACAATGTAAGCTTTCGACAATGTTGAAAAGAATACTGATCTCAGCTTTAACTACTATACTTCGACAATATTCAAAAGTAAGTAAAAAGGTAACTTATTTAACTATCAACAAAGTCGAAAGGAAAATGTGGAATATTAACCTATTCACTACCTTTCGACAATACCGAAGGCCTTATGGGAACCCATACCTATTCCAAGTGGAACATAAAGTTAAGTGGCAAGACCTTTTGACATGGTCAAAATTAAAAACCTAAAAATTCCTAAGTTAGAAAATATGGATATTGTTAAAGTTGTCGAAAGGTATGGTCAAAGTTATCAAAATATATCATATCCATTGAAGTACAAACTTTCCAAGCATGACTTATATGTGCTTAAAACATTTTGACAAAGATGGGTAGAAGCAACTCTAAGATTGAAGAATTTCATCCTTATTGAAAGCAAGTAGTCGAAAGTTTCAAACTCTTCAACCTTGTCGAAAGTTCTCCGTCGAAATGTTCCACCATTATTACCTAACCATTAGACAACAATGAATAGTTGGCATCAAAATTCCTTCCGGGCTCATCGAAACGTACAAATAGAGCAAATCTGATGTTGCCACCACAACATCTTTTGAAGGTGTAGGAAAGTTATTTTGCATTGCCTAACTATACACTAGTGGTTCCCAGGTTATCATAGCGGGTGTAAGAAAACCTGAACCCAAAAATAAATGCAGTTTCAATTTTTTCTTTAGAAACAATTAAAGCAAACCCATGAAGAAAACTACATTCATATGGAATTGATCTAGTTCAGTTCCGAAGAGGAATAAATTTTTTTATCAATAGGCCAAAAACCAGGAATTAAAAGCTAACAGCTAAATTTAGAGAATTTGAGTTTAAAATTTAACCCGATAAGGGGATTTTCCTTTACCAAACATCATTGCTTAAAAATCCAAAGCCATAGGTAGATGTTGATCAGAAACCGATTTATGAAAAAAAATTCACAGCAAACCAAATCAAAATCGGATTTCGATTTTGGGTTTGGAAAACTAAAATTTTAATCAAAAGCTGATAAGGGTAAAATTAGACTAAGATTTATGTAGAGAATTCAAGAAATAACTAGTTGTGATTCGAGATTAGGAAAATTTTGGGAATTCTTTTACTTGTATATGGTGATTTCAATTTCAGGTAAAAGAGGTAGAAAGAGAAGAAGCACGCTATATAAGATAATTCGCCTAAATTCTCAACCGTTGGATTAGAATTAAGTGAATGTTCCAGATCATTGCGCAAAGTCCAGGAGGTGGAAAGTTTTATAGCTTTCGACAAAGGTGACTTGGAAATTCAGGAGCATCCCTTCGAATGGGGGGCAAACGTTACTCGAAAGATCCACCTTCCGAATAAGTCAAAGTGTCTTTCAGCAAAGACTAAAGAAAAGGAATTTAGATCAAACCTTTCGAAGGAATCAAAGGGGTACGGTCAATACTGTGTAGTTGTCCCAGACCTTTCGGAGGGGACAAAGGGTTTCATTTCTTAACATTTAAAGGATTCTTACCTTTCGTAGAGGGTGGAGAAGTCAAAGCAAGTGAAGCAACTCTATAATGACCTTTTTGAAAGCATGGAAAGCCTTTCGAACTAGTTGGAACACATCTAAGATACCTTTCGACAATGTCAAAAGGTTTATGAAGAAGTCAGCACTCATATGTCAGCAAAGAATGGAAGAAAACCTTTTGAAAATGTCGAAAGGAAGCGCTACTCTCGATAACAATCAAATAAAGACCAATCTACCATCAAGGACAAAGGGTTCAAAACAACCTGGAAAAGAACAACCTTCTGAAAAGGCCAAAAGTTTCATGAAGACATAACAAAAAGCAAACCTTTCGACAAAGCCAAAAGGTCCATAATAGCAAATGAAAGGCATGTATTTTGAAAAATTCAAAAGGTTCACAACCGCATATAAAAGGGAGACCTTCCGACCCAGTCGAGAGCATGGAGTCGAAAGGAAGCCACCGATATCTATAAATAAGACAAAGGGGTCCTGTTTTTGGGGTTCGAATTCTCTCATTCTAACCTTGTACTTTCTTAATCAAGTCTTGTAACCCTAATTGGGCACTAAATTGACAATTGAATAAAGATAGAGTTTTACATGGATAAAAAGGAAAGTCCTGTGTTCCACTAATTACTTTACTGTTTTGCTAAAACTTTGTTGGATTAACAGTTAATTTTAGGTTCTAGACCATCAAAAGGTTCCTTCCGACTAGGTTGATAAAACTCCTGATTCAGTTAGATACTACAATCTTCCGAGGCTTTCAACCGTACAGCTTAAAACTTTTGACTAGGTCAGAAGCGCTTTTGTTGAGTAATATTAGTAACCCTTCAAAGAAATAGTCCAGGTGGTCCAACCATTCGACTTGATCGAAGATTGTCTTTCGAATATAAATATCTGCGTTTACTAGGCATATTCCATAAGGAGCTGTTCCCATACCTTTTGGCATAAATCAAAATATATCCTATAAGTAATCTAACCTTTCGACATGGTCAAAGGCTTTCATATATCTATAAAAGGTTTTGATTTTCTACTTAAACCCAAAGAAGGCAATCATCCTAACCTTTCGATAGGATAAAGTCCGACCTCCTAAGAAAAAATTCAAGGGATTTCAATCTAAACCAAGAGTGAAATTCTTGAAGAGAATCTCACACACACCCAATAAAGCTGAAATGTTTCATAACCAAGCACCCAAGCCTTTCGTCGTTGACGAAAGGTCTGATTCGAAAGACATTAGCTAGTATAAATACAAGGGCAATCCTTAAGGGTATCAAGCCCTTCATTCAAATCAAGCTAATCACACTACTTAGAATTACTTTAGGGTGTTGACCATAAATTTGGTTAATACAAGTTATATAAGATTTATTGAACAACATTGATTGAAAAATTAAATTATATCATTAACAATTGAACATCGAAGGCATAATAATTAAACTAGTACGAGTGTGTGTGTAGCCTCAAGGATGCGTTAATAATGGGTGCGAACTATTAAAAAGTTAAGAAATAACATAAATGGGTATGAATGACACATTCATTAGAATAGGTTGGAATGCGAGGTCAATAGTGTTACCCTATAGAAGCCTGCCCAAACCAAGGGGTTACCGGTTATTGTGTATGCATTATACTGATGTAGGACATACCTAATAGTAGGGCACATGGAGTATATACGCTTGCATATTGGCGGAGGAATACCCTCAGCATAGTCTGCTTCCATGAAAAAGGGGAGAGTATTGGCTTGATTGCAGAAGGCAATCTAAATAGGATAGTGAGCAGCTTAACCTATATCATTAGGTGCTGGCACAAAATCAGGAGTAGGAGCTACATAGGTTAAATGCTTCATCGGTCTTGCATGGTCAAAACAAGAGAGATAGGGTTACACCTAATGGGCTACCTCTCCTACCAAGGTAGGCTAATTAGCTAATTCATCGCCACATATGTTCCCAAGTTTGTTTTTTAGGCTATGCTATTTAACATACAGAAGAGTTCTTTCAAACACGAATGCGGTAGTCTGAGTTGCTGAGTCCACTATGCCAATCACTTTGCACAAGAACGAAAATTACCACCAGTAGTGGACAATGAAGATGCAGTGGAAATAATATAGTAGACCACACAATCAATTTCATACTGGGTCAAACCACCTATCCTACACCATCCCTTAAGCACCTCTTTGAAATTTCACAACCATCATCCTCATTTCACCAAGGGGAACAAGTTTACAAACTTCGCCTGAACAACCAAAAAATGACTTCAACACTTACTGGCTGAGGACTCGGCAACAAGACTTTAGTCTTTTCTTTTACAAAAAAACTACTTGACTATATATTATGTCTTCAATACACTAATTAGTCACTCTAGAATACAACTTCTATAACAGTCATAAATGATGTTGTACTAATTACTTTGGAGTTTAGAGTGTTCAAAGGCAATATGAAAATGATTTGGTAGCATGGGATTGTGTATCTGCTTTTGAGATTGTAACGACCCAGGGTTTCGGTCATTTAAACTAGGAAATTTAAATTTTATATAGTCAATAAATGAATTTTATGGATAAGCAAACTCGTTTTAAACAATTAATAATAATGGAAAAGTTGTTTTCAAAATTTGTTTAATAAACTAGATTGTGTCGAAGAACGTTTTCTGGATTTTCCACTTTTCGACACCGAAAAGTTGTCGGAAACAATGTTCATCATTATGCACTATATATAAACACACACACACACACACGTGTATATATATATATATAAGAGTTAATTAACTAGATAATAACATGCTTAATAACATTATCTTATTATTAATTTTAGTTTAACAAGTGATGTGATAAAACATAATAATTATATATATTTATAAACAGAGTGATGAGGTAACACATGATAATTATATATAAATATATATATTTATAAAGAGAGTTGTGTGACAACACATAATAATTATATATATATATATATATATATTTATAAAGAGATTGATGTAACTAGACATAATAATTATATATATATATATATATATATTTACAAAGAGAGTGATGTGACAACATACAATAATTATATATAAATATATATATTTATAAGGAGTGTTGCGATTGGACAAGATTATTATAAATTATTATGTATATACATATAAAAGCATTTCTCTTATTTCTTTCTTCCATTTTTCATTTCTTTTTCCAAATTTTTTTTTGAGTCTTTTCTTCCTAAAGCTTCAAAACTCTTTAATGGCTTCCTTTAACATTTTAAAGTTTTATATTTCCAAGTTTTAAACATTTTAAAACTTTATAAACATAGCTTCAATTTCCTTCTTTTCCATTCAAATTTCTCTATTTTTACCCCAATTGCATTCGGCCATATCTTCATATTTACTGAATCAAGTTAAGATTTTCTTTTTTTCAACATCATGTATATCCAGTGCCTACAACTTTGTAGTTTACGACCTTTTCTGATTTCGAGGTTAGATGCTGCAAAAATTTAATTTTTGCAAGAGTGTTTTTGAATCGAGATTTTGATGTGCGAAAATGGCCCTCGCTGTTTTTTCCATAACGTTCTCAAAATTTAGAATTTTTGAGTAATTATTTTTCGTAAATGATAGAGGAAAGAATAATCTAAAGCTTTACTTTTGATCACTTTTTAAAAATCCTTGAAAACTGGTCCAAAAATCCATGGGAAAATGACCTATTTTCGAGCTTTTCTAGGGTTCGAGTGGAATTTTGTCGAGCTTTAAGGTGAGTAAATTCCAAGTTTATGTGGCAATAACTTTTTCTTATATGTTACGTTGTTTTAAAGCTATATGTATGTCACATATGATTGGATCTTGGTATGTTTGAAATATGTTGATTAGTGTTAATGTATGGGTTATTATTCACACTCAAATGGATATGTTTAAATGATGATCGGCATAGGCTGGGATTTAGTTATGATATTGAATCGGTATTTTGTGTATTTGACTTTGGATATGTGATTGTGTGAATATATAAGGTAGTATCTTGAAAGTGAAGAGGACTTGAGATCCGATTGCAAATCAAATAGTTTACTTGTTGTTTTTGTAAAGATTTGATTTTTTTTTCTTAAATTTGTTTTAAACGTTACTAAAGTTTTAAAATTTCTTCCTTTAGTTAATGAGAGTGAAAGATTTGTGTTTTGGGATAATAACTTAAAAAAGAATCCTAGATTATTGCACATATAGCGATAGTCGCTATGGATGCAGTTCGGATTTTTCAAATTTTCAAGTTCTAAGTTATCTTTTAAAAATGATTTAGACATCCTTTTCAAAATAAGTTAGCAATACTTAAGTTATTTTTAACATAAATAAGAAGGTTTATTAATTAAAATTAATTGGTTAATTAAGAATAATTAATTATTAATTAATTAAGTAATCATGTTAAGTAATTATTATTAATTAATATTAATATTAATTAAGTAAGTTAATCATTTATTGATTAAGATGTTTTAATTACTGACTTACGTAGGTTGAAAAGGGTAATTAATTTTATTTATTCAGTTTTAATTATTTTATTTATTATTTAATTATAATTTAAATAATTTAATTAAATATTATTTAATTAAAGGTTGATTATATACTAAATTATTACTTAATTAGGGATAAATTTTAAGTAAATGTTTATTTGGTTAATGTTTAATTATTAATTAACTTTTATTTAATTAAGGCTTAATTTAATATTAATGTTTTAATTAAAATTATTTTACCATTATTTTTTATTAAATAATTACATTAATTAATATTTAATTATTAACGAAGGTTAATTAATTATTTAATAGTTAGTAAATTATTAATTTGGGTTTAACTGATAGTTAGTTGGAGGTTAATTAATTATTTAAAGGTTTAATTATTTCTTTGTTATTAATTAACTAAATTAAGATTTAATTAAGTTTAATTATGATTTAATAAAGAGTTTAACTTGAATTTAATTATTTTAAAAGGGAGTTTTTAAGTTTTAAGTCCTGGTTTTCTAAGAACTAAATTTTTTAAAGGGAACTTCTGTTCCGAGGATAGTTTTGAATACAAGAATTCAAGTGTTGATACCATGAAGTTGACAAATAGCTATGAATAAGCTATAATGTTGATTGATTGTATTGTTTAGACATCTAATTGTAGAATAAATCACCATTCTGCTATAGGGTAAGTGTTTAGTTGTTGTGAATATTGAATAACAGAATAAATTCCCATTATATTATAATTTGATTGTTAAGTGTGTGGAAATATGTTAGTAGAATAAATCACCACTCTACTATATGTAGTGATTTTGTTTGGACATCTATATAGCATGAAAAATCACCATCCTGCTTTTATGATTTGGACACATATATGTTAGTTAATTCATATTGGCATGATAATTCCTTGATTTCCATATGAGTTGTATTTACATATATCTTGACTTATGTAAATAACTGTGAAGTAAATTGGAACTGATATTTAATGGTAACTTAAATTAGTACCGTTGGGAGTTCTAAACCTCGTTTTGTAATTATGAAGTGTGATTTTGAATTTACTTTAATTCTTTAATCAATTTGAGGTTAAGGGTTACTAATAGTTTTGCAAGTTGTATAATTATTTTATCAAGATGGTCTTAAATGATAACTTGTCTATAGAAATTAGTTTACCTAAACAAAAGGTTTATTTAACGGTGATTACAAATGATGTTTTACAAAGGATATTTTTTAAAGAATTTCTTTAAGAAGATTTTTAAGAAGTTTATAAATTGAAAGAAAATTCATAAATCATTACAGAGATTTGGAAAGAGGCGTATAAATTAACTTAAAGGTTTATAAAAGTGGGCCATAACTTTATTTTGGAAGTTATAAGTTAACTGAAATATGAGATGAGCTTTTGAAAAGGAAACTTGTTTGCTTATTTAATATGGGATTTGAAAAGAAGAAAACTTTGTAAAGTTTGTAAATATACTTATACCATTGAGATAAGTATATAGTTTGGAATTAATTGTTGTATCTGGTATTTTGTATTTCAATCTATTCCTGGTTGTTCATATTCTCTTACCTCCTTCCTTTTCGGAGATGAAAAGTTTTGAGTGGGAGAGAGTGTAATGGCCAGTAAAATGTTAATTGTTCTAATAACGTAATTAGCTGAAATTTTATGAAAATTTAAATAATTGAATTTGGAAACAAAAATCTGATATTTTGAGCAATTCAAGTCCGACATATGGGGATGCAAATGGTTGAAAATATCGAGTCGTTACAAGGTAGGACATGGTGTAAAGAGGTGAAGAAAGGTTAAATAAAAAAATGTAAACATATAAAATGAAGCTCACGTTTGAGAAGATGTGGCTTCAGGAAAAAGTGGAAGGAAATAAACAAAATGAAGAAAACAACAAAAATAAGGAAAGAAATATGGTACATATTAAATAATGATGAAAGAATGAACGGACCACATGTACACTACCAGCAAACCTTTGGAATTCAAATTTCAAACTTATGTCTCCACTTTATTACTTTCCTTAACTCCCATAAACTCACAGTTACGCCTATTTAGTTTTATGTTTATACACGATAAATGAAAATAAATTCTCTGTACAAATTTGTATAATTAATTAAGGCAATATACATCATTAAGAACTTTTCATTTCTCTCCCTGTGATTAGATTGGGAATTTAAACAAACATATTAACGTTTCGATCATACATTTTACTAGGAATGCATTAACATACATTAAACAAATTTGACACCATGAATGAGGTAATATAAACAAGTGTATTATATATGTGTGTTTATGTGTGTGTAAACATCTTTATCTCCACTTATAGTTTACATTCATAAATAAAAGGTATGCTACTAATCCAAATAAGGAGGCAATGAATGTAAGAGTAAATTAGAAAAGCAAAAATGTAAAGGTAAATTATGTCACAATTAAAATCTAATCAAGTCTAAGTAAAATGGAAATAATCAAGCGTAAATCTATTTTACCTTTTTACAATCTCCTATTGACATTTAGTTTAAAACCATACAAGATTTCAAACCTAAATAATCCTTTTTTTATATACAATTTGTGATGACCCGCCCTTCTACTCCCAGAAAGACGTATCATCATTAAGAAAGAAAGTGGTAGAAATAGAAAAGAAAAGAAAGAAAGAACAACAACATCAGAATCTCACAGCGGAAACAGAACAAAATATAACATATCACATAACTATTACATAGTTTACATATATCAGAGTTTTACAATATCATACGCATGACAATCATATATACATCTGTCACTACATACATCCCAAAATACAACATACCCTAACTAACACAACAGAACTAGATAGATATCTACATACGTCTGGGCTCCTGCTACAAGCTCCTCCATAACTCAACAATCCAAGAACCTATCACTTGGCTACTCGTAAAAATTTGAGTACCCAAGAGTTTATGAAAAACACAAAATATAAACTCCGGGTCAGACATGGGTCTGGTATGAGTAAATGGTTTAAAGTTGTTTAACTTTGAAAAACATTAGAAAAGAAAGGTATCACGTAAGACTCCCTACACATAAATACGGGTAAGTTTTTACCTTACGCTAACCAAAACATTTCATAGGAAATTCAGTGATATTATAATAGTGTCTAGGGTTTTCAAGTAAATAGGAAATAGCTGAAATTGTTACATGATTAAATTCCAGCTAGTAGCCACAAAAGTGGGTAATACAATCAAATCCGAGGGCGCTTATTGGAAAATGGGTTCCATACAATGGCAGGGCTACTGGGGTGCCGCCCGTCACAGTACGGGGCCTAGATCACCGTACCGAGGATCACTCCCGACCCCCTACAACACAATGCCGGAACCATTCCTTACTGAATAGTCCCGAACAAGATAACCCCGCAGTTGGCGCGACCCACCGCTCACTAAGCCGAATAAAAAGGGACATTAGACAGGAGAAAATCTTGTCCTTCTTGGGCATGACCCACCTAACCTTGCTGCACCTCCCCTATTTTATCCATTCCCCGTTGATGAGGCTTGAGGCTACGATTACCTTTACAGAATATATCCCTTAGAATGCTTGTCGTCCGCCTGACGATGTGCTGAAAGCATTCAATCCATAATAGTTCGTTCCGGGTTCGAACGAAACCGAAGGCATTATCTCGTTACACTCATTTTGGAATCACCCTCAGAGTTAACGATGACAATCCTTGCACTCTGAATCTTCATCTTCATTTCAGATTCATGACCGATCGTTAATTTGGATTGATGTGGTTTTCGGATGTCCAAATATGGAAACCCGATCCCTGTCTCATCGAAATCCAAAACGTGTCTTTTAAGGCCGAGTTGTTTTAAAGTTTAAAACAATTCAATTTCAATTATCCGTATACACACAGGTAGATAATTCACAATATCACAATAGATAATCAACATTATCATCATACACAGATAATAAATATTATCATCATAACAGATAATCCATATTATCATCATACAATCAAAGCATACATTTCATGCATCATCATTTATCTCATATTTGAGATCTCAAACCACTAAAGGTAAACAATATCATCCATCCATACATAAGCAATCGTATCAGCTATAATTAATTTAAAATAAATTAAATTAGTTACTTGCATCTCTAATTAATTTAAAGTAAATTAAATTATTTACTTCACCATTATAAATCTTTCTTATATAACTATTAATCAATTATCAATCAATTAATTTATCATCATCCAATTATTCAGTTTAATTAATCATCCTTGATTAATTAACTTTAATTACATTCATGTATTATCCTTTAATTTATTTTCACAAATAAATTATCCTAACTAAACATAGAAATTAACCTTAAATCGCTAACATTACATTTCTTCTTAATTACACCAATTGATTACCATTTAATCTCTTATTATTAATTAATCTTGATTGATCAACCCTTTATCACATCATTAATTATATTTATTAATGATTACTAATTACCTTTTAATTTCATTATCCTATATTAAATTAATTACCTTAAGTAATTAACCTTCAATTAAACTACATTTATTAATCATCCCTGATTTATACCATTCAGTAATTAACTACCCTTAATTTCTCCATCAAATAAATCAACTTATCCTTAATTAATTTTCCTTTAAATTAATCCCTTGATTAATTCCACAAAGTAATTATACTCAAGTTACTTTCATTATTAAATTATCCTCGGTCAATTCAATCCAGCAATTATCATTAATTACTACCCTGAGTAATTATACTTATCACATCATCAAATAATTATTTAAATTAATTAAACTTAATTAATTAACTTAAATAATTCACATTAAACTTTATTAATTACAATAACTGATTAATTCCTTAATTACTTAATTATTTAATTATTCTATTTCATGCTATTTAATTTATTACTTCCTAATCAATTTATTTTACCTTAATTACTTAATTAACTATTCTTTAATCATTAATTAATAACCTTAATAAAACTTAATTACCCATTTAATAAATGCTAATTACTTAATTAATCATTTTATTAATTCTTAATTAAATTACTTAATTAATTAACTATTAATCATTCATTAATTTACTTCAGTAGTTAATTTAATTATTACTTATAATCCATCACTAATTATAATTAAAAGTAATTATTTTAATTTACTTTCTGAAATCATCAATTAATATTAATTATTCAACTTTATTAACATTTTAAAAGAAATTTTCTTTAACTTTTGAAATCAATTTATTACTAATTACCAACTTATATGTCAATAAGTTTATACTTATCTTATATTAATTACTTAATGAGAACAACAGTTAAGGGCTTAAAACATCTTAAAGTATTAACTAAAATAATTAACTTATACCTAAGTTTTAACTTAAACTGTTAAACATTTTTAAGATTTACGGTGTTAAAAGTTTATTGAAAAACTATTTACTTCCAAAAATATACAACTGCAGATTGAAATCCGAGCACTCCCCTGGATTTAACTCGAGCTACACTTCGAGTTAACCATCCCTTTCCCCGAGTCATGTCCCATACACCATCTTCTTCTTCACCCTTTCTTTTTATAGCTTAAGATTAAATTTAATTTAATTACAGCATCAGGTTCACTCACGCACACGATAAAAACCCAAAGCAACCTACCTATTCACTCGAGCACGACTCGAGAAAACCACTGACATGACGCAGTCTCCATCCTCCACGTCGTACACGTGCACGATGGCACCACAGACCTCTAGCGAACACCCACATCGTCGACAAGTTACGAAATCCATGTACAAACGAAAACCAAACACGAATCTCGTTTCAGAATATCGAAACAAGAATTAGCGTACTGTTAAACCCCGTTTTCATCAATGAGTTAACACTCAGGCCGACTCAACTGGTTACGACTTAATTAGCTAACGAGTTAAGGTTCACGGCGACTTAAAGGAATGGAACGACTCATGGGGATTAGCGGTTCATAAGACAGGCCGACACAGTGAGTTACCGACTCAATGAAGTTTACGATTCATATGAGATGACTCAAGGCCTAGACCGACTCAACGACTCAGGGCTTGTAACGACTCAGTGGATCAACGACTCAACTGAACTGAGGAGTTGCACGAGTTAAAGAATTGCGTGACTCACGACTTATGGGGATCAACGACTCAACGAGTAAATGCCTTAGAGGAGCAGAGTGGCTTAACTAGTTAGTGGTTTGCGGGGCAGACCGACTCAGGGTTTCCAACGACTCAAGGCGACTAACGACCTATCATAAGTCGCTGGCGACCTAAGCATATGAGGAACAAGCTCAATGCCGTTCCATTTATACCGCTTCCCGCTGACTCGTGATATGTGAGTCGGTCACGACTCATCTTGAGTCGGTCACGGTTCATCCTGAATCGGTGGCAACTCATGACTTGTCAACAATTCCAACCCAGAAATTGGCCTATAAATACATGGCCACCTCCAATGTGGAAAGGACTTTTGGCTCATTCATTTCGAGCGCCGTTACTCTGCTGCATTCCGAACTACTTCAACACTTAAAGCTTTTGAGATACAAAGAACGCCTCAGGGAACTTCACGTAGAAATCATACATGCCCAACATGAGTTCAAAGATTTTGATCGACATTGAAGTTTAGGCTACTTGTTCTAAGTCACTTGTAACTCGAAGTGTGTTGTAATCAAAGTGTAATTGCATCGACTTGTAATCAAATCGTCAATAAAGATATTCAAAGTGGACGTAGGCTCTCTCTTAAGCCGAACCACTATAAAATTGCTGTTGTTTACTGCTTTTTCGCTATTATCTGCTTATAATCTGTTCCCGAGCTATCGGGTGGTGCTTTCACAATTACACTTCATACACCGGGGTGTTAGCGTTCAAATTCTCGCGTTGACATTTTTGGTGCTTTCACTGAGAACTGAACTCAGGCAAATCGTCATCATTGCTCCACGAAAGTTTGTTGAAG
Source organism: Allium cepa (assembly GCA_030765085.1). Lineage (NCBI taxonomy): Eukaryota > Viridiplantae > Streptophyta > Magnoliopsida > Asparagales > Amaryllidaceae > Allium > Allium cepa. Next base: position 788,298,862 of record CM060937.1, on the reverse strand, counting down.
TAACCTCTCTGAAGACTAGAAGTTTACCCAAAATCATGGCTCCGGGGAGAAAGAGTAGATCTGTTAGATCTGGAAATGCTCAAGAGGGAACCTCCGCTTCCCCAGTACCTAATCAAGCCACTCCGCCAGTTGGGGTTACAAAAGCGGAGTTGGATGCTGTAATCTTAGGGCTGAACCAGCAGATAAATGCCCAAAGTGCACAATTGGAAGCTCAGAACGCCCAAAATGCCCTAATTTTGAATAAGTTGAATGACTTGCTTGGGGTAAACCGTCAACCAACGGGTAATGAAAGGAACTTTGCTGGCAACATTCATGAGGATGAAGAAAGAAACATTCCTGAGAGGGCTGCCAGCCCCTTTGAGCGGACATTTCCAGAAATTGGTGGATCTAGAGCTCGAAATGATGAGGGATGTCTTTCTGAAATGGTTCGACAAATCATGAAGGAAAGCATGCAAAGGAATGAAGATGAGAAGGAATGGGGTTTCGCTCCAAGTAAAACCCCGTTTACCGAAAGAATCTTGAAGGCTGAGTTCCCAAGGAAGTTCGTCCCCCCAACTATCCCAGCTTACAAAGGAACAAGTGATCCGAACGAATTCTTGTATAAGTATGATTGGCACATGACAGGTGCCAGAGCTTCTGATGAAATAAAGTGCCGATATTTTCCTGTATACCTGGAAGGTGTAGCTCTGCTTAGGTTCACCAAGCTGCCAGTCCGGTCTATAGATCAGTTTTCTGACTTAACCCGGAAATTCAAGGAGCAGTTCAGACTATACGCTTCAAAAGCCAAAGATATTATGTCGTTGTCAAGTTTAGAGCAGAATCCAGGTGAAACTATCAGATCTTTCTCGAATCGCTTTAATATAGCGCTGGCCGAGGTAGGCAATGCAGAACCACGGATGATCTTGACCTATCTGATGAGGGCCATCGACAAGTTGAGCGAATTTGGAAAGTGGCTTAACATGAAGGAACCAAATTCCCTTGAAAAATTCTACAAGAAAGCAGATGAGTTCATACGCCTGGAAAGCCGTTCTGTACCGGTAAAGGCAGTGTTAGAAAAAGCTGAAGATAACATTGCTGCTCCACGCAAGAGTGAATCTGCAGGACAGAAAAGGGAAAATAACGATGGAAAGCAACAGAAAAATCTAAAGAGGCCCCGTTCCTTCAAACCATCGGAATATACTCCTTTATCAGATACACCGGAGCATATATACCTTGCCACTAAAGATTCTGTTGAATATCCTAAACCTCCTGTTCTGAGAACCGGGAGGAAAGCTGTGCAAAGTGGGAAGTTCTGTCGCTTTCATAATCAACCTGGTCATGATACCGACGAATGCCGCCAATTGAAAAATTTGATTGAAGAATTGATAAGGGAAAACAAGCTGCAGCAATTTGTGGAAAAGAATAGCAGCAATCCCGCTTCGACTAGTCAGGGGCAACGAGCTCCTGCTCATCAACCCAGGACAGGTGAAAAGACTGCAGGGCATGAATCCGGAAGGCCTGTTATCAATGTCATTACGGGAGGACCTCACCCAGCAGGCAGGAGCTGGGGTGAGATGGAAAGGTATACCCAAGCTTTGAAGTATGTACCGACCGAGGAAGATGTATTTGTTTTGGAAGGTGCTATGCCCCTTAAGCAACAAAGAACTTTCAATGATGATATTGTGTTCAGAGCCAGGGATTCCGCAGGTATTGAAGCTCCTACCTTGGATCCCTTAGTCATCTCGGCTGGTATCGGGCCAGCTATTGTCAGAAGAGTTCTCATTGATTGTGGCGCATCCTGCAATATCCTCTTCAAGAAAACATTCGACCAAATGAAGATCCCTATGGCTGATGTGCAAGCCTCATCGCAGAAAATCGCTGGCTTCACTGGGGAGCCAAAACAGCTGATAGGAACCGTTGATTTGTTTGTGGAACTTGGAGAAGGAGAGAGAAAAGTGGTCCGCAAGCAAACTTTTGTGATTGTCGACGAATTTTCTGCTTATAATGCTTTCCTTGGCCTTCCAACTCTCGCAGCAATCAAAGTTTTTCTGGCCCCATGGTGCCTCACCATTAAATTTCCCACAGATAATGGAGTGGGAGTTATAAAAGGGGATCAAAATGCGGGGCGGGAATGTTATCTAACAGAGCTACGAGAAACCAGAAAAAGAGAAATGGAAAAGGATGCGGCAGCCCCAGTCCGCATCAAAGAACCAGCCTTGTAGCAATTACAGGGCGGACCCTGCACTGGCGAGCACAGCGGAGCAAGGAAAGAGATGGATCCTAGAAAAGTCAGTGCGGGGGAGAATAGAGTGGTACCAGTGGAAACGACAATACCTGTACCTGTTGACCCAAAGGACCCAAACAAGGTGTTGAATGTGGGATCACAACTTAATATGTCGATTCAGAATATCTTAATATCTTTTTTAAAGGCAAACTTGGATGTTTTTGCTTGGACTCATGCCGATATGTGCGGAATATCCCCAGAAGTTGCAGTACACGCTCTAAATATTGATCCAAAATTTACACCTGTGAAGCAGAAAAGGAGAACGCAAGGTCCAGAAAGGTCGGCAGCGTTAAAAGAAGAAGTTGATCGGCTCATGGAGAATAATTTTATCAAAGAATCTACCTATCCGAATTGGGTTTCAAATCCAGTGCTGGTTAAGAAAGCCAACGGAAAATGGAAAGTATGCATCGATTTTTCAGATCTAAACAAGGCCTGCCCCAAAGACTGCTTCCCATTACCCAGGATCGATCAACTGGTTGACGGAACAGCGGGACACGAATTGTTATCTTTTATGGATGCCTACTCCGGATATAACCAGATCTAACCAGATCATGATGCATGAGCCAGATCAGGAGGACACGAGCTTTATCACCGACGTTGGTCTTTACTGCTACAGAGTTATGCCCTTCGGGCTGAAGAATGAAGGGGCAACATACCAAAGACTTGTTAATGCTATGTTCAAACCGCAATTGGGCAAGACTATGGAAGTCTACGTCGATGACATGTTAGTAAAGTCTAAGAAAGCAGTGGATCACATAGAACACTTAGCAGACATATTCGCAGTCCTCCGAAAATACGGAATGAAGCTCAATCCTTTAAAATGTTCATTTGGAGTGGAATCCGGCAAGTTTTTAGGTTTCATCGTGAGCGCTAGGGGCATTGAGGCTAGCCCAACACAAATTACCGCCTTAAAGGAAGTCAAAGCTCCTAGAACAAAGAAGGAATTGCAAAGTCTCAATGGAAAAGTCGTCGCCTTAAGTCGGTTCATTTCCAAAGCCACAGATAAATGCATCCCATTCTTTGATGCCCTAAAGAAAGGAAAGAAAAACTTCGATTGGACTCCCGAGTGCCAAAAAGCCTTTGATGAATTGATTCGCCATATGAAACGCCTCCAATACTTTCTAGGCCTGGCGATGGCGAGGATCTTCTTATATACTTGGCAGCATCATCTCATGCTTTAAGTGCAGCGTTGATACGAGAAGACAAGAGGATTCAACATCCAGTTTACTATATCAGCAAAAGACTCACTGGGGCAGAGATGAATTAATCTAAGTTGGAAAAACTCGCCTATTGCCTACTAATTGCATCTAGGAAGTTGAGGCAATATTTCCAAGTTCATCCTATCTGAGTCCTCACTGATCAACCTTTAAAGCAAGTCCTGTTTCGCCCTGAGACTTCGGGTCGTCTTCTAAAGTGGAATATTGAACTCAGTCAATATGACATCACTTATCATCACCGAAAAGCTATCAATGGACAAGCTTTAGTGGATTTCATCGCAGAATTCACAGATAAGGGCAACGGTGAGGAGGAAACGATCGACGATTCCCCAATCCAATGGAAGTTATATGTCGATGGCGTGAGAAACGACTACTGTTCTGGAGCCGGAGTTGTACTCGAGACCCCTGAAGGTCGATCATTATGCTACGCACTAAGATTGGAATTTCCTTCAACAAACAATGAAGCAGAATACGAAGCCATTATCGCTGGCTTGAGGATTGCTAAAGAATTAAACATCCGAGTGTTACAGATCTTCAGTGATTCTCAGCTTATTGTATGCCAAGTCAAAAAGGAATTCCAAGCGAAAGGGGGGAATCTGCCCGCCTACTTGTCAAAGGCTTGGGAACTCCTGGGTGATTTCGATCATTACATGATAAGTCACATTCCTCGAGAAGAAAACATGAAAGCAGATTCTCTCGCAAAGTATTCTAGCACAGGCGAAGCTCAATTTCTGGGGTTAACTCCAGTGGAGGTCCTGTCGACTCCGAGCATTGATGAGATGGATATTGATTGGATCATGAGCGTGTCTCAAGAGCAAGAATCATGGATGACTCCAATAACAGAATATCTGCTCAATGGCTCTTTACCGGAAAACTCAAAAGAACGAAAGAAGCTACTAAGGAAAGCCTCTCGCTATATAGTCCAGCATGGCCAGTTATACAGACGGGGATTCTCAATGCCGTTACTTCGATGTGTATCTAGGGAAGAGTCAAAAACAATCCTAGCTGAGGTGCATGGGGGAGAATGTGGTGATCATTTAGGTGGTAAAACTTTAGCGAAAAAGATTCTCCGATACGAATATTTTTGGCCATAAATTAATCGAGATGCAGCAGACTATTCCCGAAAATGTGACAGATGCCAAAGATTCGCCAAAATTCCTAGAGCTCCTTCCACTGAACTCACACAGATGGTTAGTCCATGGCCGTTTGTGATATGGGGAATAGACCTTGTAGGACCGTTACCAACTGCCAAATCTGGAATTAAATATGCCATTGTTGCTGTAGATTATTTTACTAAGTGGGCAGAAGCTGAACCACTGGCTACTATCACTTCAAAAAAGATGATAAGTTTTGTGACTAAAAGTATCATTTGCAGATATGGTGTTCCTCAAAAAATAATTACAGACAATGGTACTCAGTTCGAAAGTGAAGAATTCCAAGTTTTTTGCAAACGATTCAAAATTCGAAAGAGCTTCTCAGCAGTAGCCCATCCGCAGGCAAACGGGCAAGTGGAAGCAGTAAATAAAATTATCAAGTCAACCATCAAGAATCAACTTGAAAGAGCAAAAGGTGGTTGGGTCGATAAGCTACCGCTGGCACTACGGGCCTACAGAACTACCCACAAAACTGCTACCGGGCATACTCCGTTTTCATTGGCATACGGATCAGAGGCAATGATTTCGGTAGAAACAGAGGTCCCTTCACATAGAAGAATCCATTTCAATCAAGCGGAGAATGAGAAACTACAGCTTGAGGCACTAGATCTCCTTGATGAAAAAAGAGAAGAGGCTGAGCTCAGAATCGCATCTCATCAGCAAAGGATAGCCAGACATTTCAATTCCAAAGTTCGCCAACGCAGCTTTGAAATTGGAGATCTAGTCCTAAAGAGAATTATGACAGCGACAGGTGTGTTTGGGCCAAATTGGGAAGGACCATATGTCATAGGTCAAAAGCTTCTGGACGGCACATTCAAACTCACTACTGTCGAAGGAGATCAAATTCCAAGAGCTTGGAACAGCAATCACTTGCGTCCATACTTTACTTGATAGCTTTGTTGAAATGTTGTAAAAAGAATTATGAATGTATGATTCCGGTAATTGAAAGCGATTGTAAAACTGATGCAAGTGAATAATGAAAGACTATAAAGTGGATGTAGGCCCAAATTCTTGGCCGAACCACTATAAATCTTGTGTTCCTTATTATTATTACATGTTTGCTTTATTTTCGATATGAAAAGTACATTAAATGTATTACTGAAATGTCGATTTAAATTTTTGCAGGCAACGAAAACAAAACTTGCACATTACAAGACCAAGTGATTCTTATTATCATTCAACAAACAAATTCCAAGTTGCAAAATTCCCGAGCATTAAATCCTAGATAAGAAGTGCTTCAATTGAACGGTCAATGATTTCGCCGAAAACGGGCTTTAGCTAATAAATTGAGAAGTTTGAACAAACAAACATCCAATTAAGAAGCTTATGTCCGTACTCGTGAACTGGCCTAGCAATGAAGTACACTTCTTTGGATTAAACAAGCTACTTGTAAGAGAAGGGAGTGCAAATTAAAAAAAATAAAAAATAAATAGAGGATCACTGAAAAGGCATAAGCAAGTGGACAAGGAACAACTAAAGTCCTCTTCGAAGGCACAACTCTTCGGAGGATAAAGACCTCTAACGAAGCATATGCCGTAAAAAAGAAAGTTCTCTACTCAACCAAAAAAGATTGGAGGAGTCATGACCCTCCAACCATGAGAGAGTAACTTCCAGGCAATCTTCGGAGGCCCATTTCACCAGGAGTTGAAGTGTTACAACCGCTCTTCGGAATTTCACTTCACCAGAGTTGAAATGTAAAACAAAATAAAAGCCCTCTTCGGAGGCCCATTTCACCAAGAGTTGAAGTGTTACAACCGCTCTTCGGAATTTCACTTCACCAGAGTTGAAATGTAAAACAAAATAAAAGCCCTCTTTGGAGGCCCATTTCACCAGGAGTTGAAGTGTTACAACCGCTCTTCGGAGTTTCACTTCACCAAAGTTGAAATGCAAAACAAAATAAAGATCTCCTCTCGGAGACACAATCAAGAAGAAAGACCTCTTCGGAAGCCCACGTTTCACCAAGATTGAAATAAAACTTCCAAGTGTTGAAACGTGAAAAGGATTTCTTCAAAGGCACAACTCTTTGGAGGTACACGTTTCACCAAGATTGAAATAAAACTTCCAAGTGTTGAAACGTGAAAAATCCCTCCTCAGAGGTACAACTTTCTATGTTTTAAAAAAAAAATCCTCATTAAAAGCACACTTTAACTTTCAAAGGAGGAGTAATTTATATTCTGGAAAATAATCTTCCTCAAAAAAAAAAAAAAAAAAAGTTAAAGTACCCTTCAGAGGCCCGCTTTACCTCATAGAAGAATTCACTTGGTAAAATGTGTACATAAGCAAAAGAAAAAAAAGTGATTTCTTCGAAGGACAAACCGTAAAAACTTATATGAAGAGAGTTGTACTCTACAAAAATTTCTTCAAGAATGAAATAATTATTCTTCAAAAAATAAGAGTGCAAGTCCCCTCGAAGTATAAAATATTGCAGCAAGCTTGTGGTATGGGGGCAACATGGTGTAGTTACATACAATATGGTATAGCCACATCGGCAAAAGTAATGCTCAAACAACATGCCATAAGCCCGCTGCAATATCATATAAATAAACTTGTGCAAAAATGAATAATAAATGCATTCTTAAATTCAAACAGGAGTATGTACAAATAAAGGATCATTTTATTCAATTGTATTGCAGATACAAGTTTCAAAATAAAAAGCAGGGGTCGGTACCCGCACAATTCTCGACCAGAACATGCAAAAGACAAGAAGCTAAAAGCTGGAATCTTCATTTCTTCTTGCCACCTTTGGACCCTTTACCCGGCCGAATGGTTAGCTTTTCAGGTCGGTCTGTAAGCATAAGGGAAGAAGGGGAGGGAGGTGCAACTGGTGCAACTTCCGGTTCCTCTTCAGTAGCAATGATTTTCTTCCCCCCCTCTTCGATGTTCCGTGCTTCTTTCTCCTCTTCGAAGAAGACTCACTCCCTGGAGTAACAAGAGCAGACAAAATTATGTCATCAGAAGGAGTCCGCTCCGGAGATATCTCACCTCCCTCAAGTCCCTCGTCTTTCTGCTCTTACGAAGCGATAGGGTCATCTAAGCCATGAAGAGCCTCTATTTGCTCCTCTTGTGACCCAGGCTATGAAGCAGAAGGAGGAGCCACCTGAAGAAACGGTGGAGGGATAACCGGAGGAGGCGAAGCTTGCACAGCACTTGGTGTTTCAACTGCAGAAGAAGAGAAATTAAAAAAATTAGTATCTCCCCAAAAGAAGGGAGATATGGGTTCGTCAAGATTCAAGAAGTAATCGAGAAGCTCATCAAACTTTTGAGGAGCAAGCAGGCAATCCACCTGAATCGGACCAATGTCAAAATTACCTGAAGATATTTGCTTCGTTAGTTCAATCTCATAATTTTGAGCTCCAATATCCTCCAAAGCCTCATCATCAGTAGGGGTAATTACCCCGGTTCTTGTAGGAGGCGGGTAATGAGTACTGGAACATGTGATGTCAACTCCAGGAGAGACTAAAGGACGTGCTGAGGTAGTAGGTGGTAATTCTTTTTCAGAACGTTCCTCTTCCGCCATCCCAGTCCGCACTCTGGCGAGTTGCTCTTTTTCCTTCGCAAGAGCAGCGCGAGTTTCCTCATCTAGGTAGCGCACCTCAAGCTCTTCCTCGGTATACCGGCGCCTTTTAACATGTCGAGAGCAGCTTCCCACACTTCAGCCAAAGTGATTTCGTATTTAGGACCAACAAAAGAGAGACTGCCATGCCCTAAGACGCTGTGCAAGTAAAAGTCGAATAGATTTGAACTGACGTTGGCTTCCATGGTTTGAATAGATTCTTCAGCTGCGATTTTACCAGCCATGGCCTCATCTCTTTCTTTTTCGGTTTTAGCAAGTAGAGCTTTTAACGCTTCAATCTCCATGTCTTGGGCGCTCATTTTACTCCGCAACTGAGCGACATCAGTGCGGTAATTCTCTACAACCTCTTCTAGCCTCTCAACTTTAGCTTCGCCATCTCTTTGGCCAGCATGTGCATCCCGCACTTGTTTTTGTAGCACCTCTTCTCTTTGAGTGTAAGTGTTAGAAGAGGTGGCAAGATCGTCTTTAAGCTGCTTGACTTCAGCTTCAAGTTTCTCGTTATACTCGGTTATGTTTTTCATCTCGATGTTGTGCTGGTCAAGAATCTTCTGCCATTCCGACTTATCGTTCTCCATAGTTAGCATCGCCTCGATATTGGCCCGATTGACCCTTTGGAGTTCATCAACGAGCTTTTGCCATCCAGACATTCTTTCAATATCGAGTCTAACAGCATCAAGATTTTGGTACATGGCTTCTTTATCGATGGGAACTAAATCAAGATCGTAGCGAACCCCCTTTAAACACCAATTCGGGAATCGGCTCTGTAGGGTCGGTGGCCCCTTTCAACACGATATGAAGGCCTATTAAGAAGTGTTTGAATAGCGCTTCCTTCAACAGCAGGGGATTTGGAAGGAATGTCGATAGAGATGGGAGCGTCAGACTTTTCAGATATTGCAGATGCGTGTTTCTCACTAGGTTTGGCCCGCTTGCTCGGGTCCTCAACAATGTGGCTCTTCCCCCGACCATCATGTGTTTTACGTTTGTGAGAGTCATCGCCTCTTGAAGAAGAATCATGTCGCACATCTATCCTCTCATGACGCTCTTCATATTCTCTCCTCTCTCTAGCTTTTCGAGCAGCTCTCTGCTCATCGGTTTCTCTGGGACCAGAAAGGTAGCGTCTATAATCATAGTTGTCACGCCCTCCATAGCGCTGAAAGTCTTTATAGTAAGAGACGCTGCCGCTACGCCCCATTGAAGGATCTGAAAGGCAAAAAGACAGGTCTTAAAAGCCTTTAGAGAAAAGAAGTCAAACATAAACAAGTGCTGAAAAATCCTAAGTGTTGTGTAATGTGTAAACTACACGCATCAAGCTACAGACCACTCTATGGAGTAGAGGTGGTGATAACTTGAGTAGGAGGAGTTGAAATTTGTTGTAGAGAAGATGTCGCCTCGATTACAGAAGAGATAGTTTTGGAAACATCATCTTTAAAAAGTTCTTGTGAAGTCACAATTAGGTCGCTCAACCCCTCAAAAACATCATCACCATCATGCTTTTTGGGACTTGCTTTCTCAACTCCTTCGTCAGCAGGTCTCCCGGAAGATCGTGGAGGTTCTTCCTCTTCGATAACTGGGGAAAGTGTCAAATTGCTAGACGGCCCCGCAACATCAGTCGGAGTGGGGCACTTCACCAGTAAAGTTTCAGTGGAGGGATCTTTTGGCATAAGCTTTTCAGCCTCCGCTCGAGAATCGGGAACTTCACAAAGCTGAGTGGAACGAGAAGGGTGAAGGAGTCCAAATTGATCATGGATCTCTAGAGGGAGGAGGAAGTGCTAAAATAAAAAAAAGAAGCGAAGTTAGCATTTAGCAACTCAGATTTCGAAAAGCTCAAGAATGGAGAAATAAAAACAGGAAATCTTACTTCCTACTCTCCAGATGGCATAAAACCCTGGAGGACAGCGAACAAAGAAAAACTGATTTAGAAATCCATGAACGCTTTCAGGAAGACTAGTGATGAGTTTGTGGTTTCGAGCACTCCTTATAACTACGATAGAGGGATGATCTTTAATTTTTGTGAATGAGCAGAAGTAGCAGATTTCCCCAAAGCTCGGTAATCGGTCCAAAACTCTCCTAAATAGCACACATAACCCCATCAGAATGGCATGGCCGTTGGGGTGCAATTGGAATGGAGAGATAGATAACCGAAGCAGGAACTGCTGAAGGAAGTCATTAAAAGGTGGGATGGCACCGCTCAAGCACATTTGGCGATTGACAGCAATAAAGCCAAGAGGGGGCCTATCTGCAGTATCATTTGGCCCCGGCAGTAAGGCATCAGCTTCGGCAATGCCAAACTGGATGCGCAATTGGTTAAACACCCGCTGATTTAGAGTTGTGGAAGTTCTCTCCGGAGGGTTATCCAATGGGTTAGCTATTGGGAAGACATCTTCAGCCTGGCCCATCGGTTCTTCTTGCTGAGAAGTCATTCTACACAAGCAACTGGATGTTCAAATGCGAAGGTGCACGTTTCCTAAAAGTGTGAAGTGTTGTGCAGAACTAATGGAAATAAACAAGTAAATATAACTGAAGTTAAGCTAGTTGGCAATTGATCAATTACTAAATTTCAGGACTTGTTAATTTAAAGTTTCAGGTATAGTGTTAGTGCAAACCGGTCAATTTCAGTTGACTATCTCAACATTGCTTTAGCACTCTACTTGGATTCGTTGGTTTAAAGTACTTCATTCACGCAATCTATTTAACATTTATCTTCTATTGACTAATCTGTCATTGGATGTGGGCAATCAATGGCAGTATGTTCGTCCCAATTTTCTGTGATTGTTGTATTAAACAAGTTGTATACTTGCAAATTGAAGCAATCTGTAAAACTAAAATATGCAACAAAGTTTAGCAGGTTAAAGTCCAAACATATCAATATTCAGGCAGTTTATTTCAGCAATTCAAGTCAAAGATCGAGTCAGAATTATGCTTCAAAGCAGTACAATGTGATAACTCATTCATGTTTTAAAGGTTATGAGGCAAGTTAAGCTAGGTCGTTTATGCTCCAAGTCATTAATGCATCGAGTCACTAGTTCTCTAAGCCGTAAGGCATGGTAAAAGGAGAAATTTTTTAGTTCAAAGCAGTGTGAAATTCTCCAAGTCCTGTCTCGGCCGCGACTCAAATCCAAGGTTGCATCTAATTGAGCCGGTCATAGGTTCAAACCACAAGGAGCAACTCGGTATGAAAAATAGTCCAAGTGCTGAGTCGTTCACGACCTATGACTTGAGTCGTTCATGGCCTATGGCTTAAGTCGTTTGTGGCAGATGGTTTGAGTCGTTCACGGTTCAAAGGATGAGTCGCGGTGAGGATCTAAAGGGATGAGTCGCTCGTACGACCAAAAACCTAAGTCATCAAAAAACCAACTAGGCCATGAGAATCCTAGGTCATTTCCTCAACCGGTCATCTTCTCTCTAACCCATTAACCCGTTAAGGATCATTTCATCTCTTCTAAACTCACAGACCAAATAATTCGAGGCACTATAATCCATTGTCTTCACCTCACACCATCAGAAAATCACTCAAAGGACCAATTCGAATCGCTTCAAATTTGCGACGAATCTGACGCGCTATTATGTTATCGCGAGCAATAACAATAATATAATCGACGGCAGTTGTAAATCAATCAAAAAAGCATGAGTCGCGATAGAACATGGCACAAAGATGCATCGGAGTCAAAAAATGGGGAGTCCGGATTCGTAATTCAATAACAGTAAGGAATCGAGAGAGAATCAGACTCACTTACGCAACAAAGATTATTAGCAGGAAGTTGGAATAGAATTGCTTTCGAAAGCTCGGAGGAATGATAATTGCAGAAAACGACTCACGAGATTGGTATGAGAAGAAGAAGATAAAAGTGACGATTCATGCCTTTTATACCAGGGTGGTGGAACATGAGTCGGCACATGCGAGTCAAGATGAGTCGAAGTACACGACCTACGACTTAGGCGTGTACTTCGAGGGGCAAATGTTAATCCCGTTTTCATCAACGAGTTAAGACTCAGGCCGACTCAACTGGTTACGACTTAATTAGCTAACGAGTTAAGGTTCACAGCGACTTAAAGGAATGGAACGACTCATGGGGATTAGCGGTTCATGAGACAGGCCGAAACAGTGAGTTACCGACTCAACGAAGTTTACGATTCATATGAGATGACTCAAGGCCTAGACCGACTCAACTACTCAGGGCTTGTAACGACTCAGTGGATCAACGACTCAACTGAACTAAGGAGTTGCACGAGTTAAAGAATTGCGCGACTCACGACTTATGGGGATCAACTACTCAACGAGTTAATGCCTTAGAGGAGCAGAGTGGCTTAACTAGTTAGTGGTTTGCGCGGCAGACCGACTCAGGGTTTCCAACGACTCAAGGCGACTAACGACCTATCATAAGTCGCTGGCGACCTAAGCATATGAGGAACAAGCTCAATGCCGTTCCATTTATACCGCTGCCTGCTGACTCGTGATATGTGAGTCGGTCATGGCTCATCTTGAGTCGGTCACGGTTCATCCTGAATCGGTCGCGACTCATGACTTGTCAACAATTCCATTCCAAAAATTGGCCTATAAATACATGGCCACCTCCAATGTGGAAAGGACTTTTGGCTCATTCATTTCGAGCGCCGTTACTCTGCTGCATTCTGAACTACTTCAACACTTAAAGCTTTTGAGATACAAAGAACACCTCAGGGAACTCCACGAAGAAATCATACATGTCCAACATGAGTTCAAAGATTTTGATCGACATTGAAGTTTAGGCTACTTGTTCTAAGTCACTTGTAACTCGAAGTGTGTTGTAATCAAAGTGTAATTGCATCGACTTGTAATCAAATCGTCAATAAAGATATTCAAAGTGGACGTAGGCTCTCTCTTAAGCCGAACCACTATAAAATTGCTGTTGTTTACTGCTTTTTCGCTATTATCTGCTTATAATCTGTTCCCGAGCTATCGGGTGGTGCTTTCACAATTACACTTCATACACCGGGGTGTTAGCGTTCAAATTCTAGCGTTAACACGTACAGTTCGAAAACCTGTAGCTCAAACAAATGACAAAACAACCTCGCCACCGCCGTCGAGACCACCAGAAGTCCTCAACCTTTGGCCACACCTCGACAACACGCCACCCTTCCATTCGCCAAACGCTCTTGACACTCGATCACATGAAGAAGTCGCACGCGCCTCGTTACATAGATGAACCAGAACTTCAACTAAAACCCTAATACGATCTCGTACTCAACTTTCCCACAATAGAAAAATTAATTGACATTTTTCCCAGGATCACAGTAGTTATTACTACCTTCAAACCAAGTTTCAACATTTTAATCTAATTCGATTTTCTGAAATTGGAAAAAATGCAATTCTTGTTCGCAAACGAACTGCTCTTAGAATTCAAAGATAAAAAGCTTCATTTTTGTTTTAAAAATCATAATTTGCTATAAGAATTCAAGATATAATCTTGAATTAATATTTTACAGAAAACAATTTTATTAAGTTATCATTTGATACCTGTAAATAAAATTACAGTAATTATATTTTACAACAAAGTTTAATCAGCTTTTAGAAATCAAAATTTAAGTTTAAACAACTTGTTTAGATGAAAAGCTTAAAGCTTTATAATAATCTGAAGAGAGTAAATTAAATTTGGAAGAAAATACACAACCTGAATCAATCAACAGAGGTGAACAGAGCATCACAAACATATATACAAACTGAAACATATATATAATCCAGGATATCAATAAATCTTTAACTATTTTAAAATAACTTAAAGCTTAAAAATTTCTTTTTTACTCACCAGTAAAATTCCAGAACAAACAATAAACTGAGGTGATGAAAATTGTAGTTGAAACTGCTCCTAATTCCTTATGTTTTGAAATGTTTTTGAATCTGCCCTGTTCTTGTTTTGAATTAATTTTTTTATTTTACTTCATATTCCCTTCTTTTTGTTTTCTCTGGTTTACTAAAGTTTTACTGAACGAATTAACTAGCAAGATAGTCACACCTATATATAAAAGAAACAGGATTTAATATGGGAAGATATTGACTGGATAAACATTATCTTCTTTTGGCAAAGTTAGTATTTCTAGTGAAACGAAAAGATTTATACAATATTTGCTTAGACCAAATGTGACTCCCCATCCCGAGACGCACATTAACAAAGAGAATTACTGGGTAATTCTGTCTGCTGATGCGGAGAATGGGGCTGGTTAGGAGCGACCGTCTATAATCTTGTCTTAAACATCTATTACATACGCCGACAAATGCTCTATATTTTTTTTCTATTTCAAGTGGATCGGCATATCCAATAAATGCTTAATACAAAACTATAGGTGGCTAATGGATCTATCAGAACAAAATACAATAATAAAATGCATGTTACATCACATAACAACAATCATCATATATATAAATACATATACATAAATACATCCCGGTATGATTCAAACCGATAAACAAAAGTAGTACAGAGACCACACTATATACATCTAATCAAATACATATCAGAGCCAAGCAGAAAGAAATATAAACTACACGAAAGTGCTAGGCTGCTATCCAAACAGATGCATCAAAGCTAAGTCCCATAACTGACAGCTAACCTGAAACAACTTAGTCCGACCCGAGTACAAAATACACGGTTCAGTCTAGATAAAACAATAGTTAATGCGGATAGACGATAAAATGAAGCATAAGATACAAGGTGATAATTCTTTTCGAATGAGAAGAGGAAACATAAAGAATACAACTCATGACTTAAGTGAACTATTGTCACTTAAGTATAAAAGGACCTCAAAAGAGGTAAATTTGATAATAATACTCAAATGATATAAACATTCGCCTCATATCATTGGAGACATCCAAAAATATCTACATGGTTTCCATGAACCATATCCCATTAAAAGGAGAAACATCAACACAAACTCTCGCCAAAGTGGTAAATATAAAACATTGTCAAATAGTATGATCCAAAACTCAAATATAGAAGAATCTCCAAATTCAATTATACCTCATCTCATCAGCATAAATTTGTATAATTCTCAATCTCAACTCGCCAAAATGGAAAAACCCAGAAATCCTATAAAATAATGAAATCATCCAAAATCATAACTCAAGGAACTCGATAAGAGTTCAGAACAGCTTAAGTAAAATCACCATATATATAATATCTCATATAGCACAAGGCTACCAATGTAATTAAACTTCTTAAAATGGTGAAATCACAATAAAACAGAAAACTCAGAAAACTTGGATTGGCCAAATCCTCAATTGCAATGCCGAAGCAATGCTGCACGTGCTAAACTCAGGCAGCCGAAGCCTCAGACAAAGTCGCTGACACCTCTCCAAAGCAGTTCGTCCTCATGACAAGGTCGCTGACACCTCTCCAAGCCATTTTGTCGGGCCTAACAAGGTTGCTAACACATCCCAAAGCAGTTCATCCTCATGACTAGGTCGCTAACACCTCTCAAAGCAGTTTCATTTGGTAAACATCGTGAATGTGTCATAAACTCATGGATAGGAACCCGAAAAGTATTAACGTGTGTCCCATACCACACGTTCGCACTAAGCGGTTTACTAGCCGCTAGTCAATGCCACACTAGAAACATCATAAAACTCAGAAAATCATGTCTCACATCGTCTCATTGGCGAGTGATAAACAGGCGCCATACTCGTCTCATCTCATCGACAAGTATTAAATGACATTGTAACTTGTCTCATCTCATCGACAAGTGAAAACATCGTGATTGTTCCTTACAAACCATAAATCTCAAAATATAAAATCATATACTCAAGACTTGCCTTATATCATTGGCAAGTAAACAAAACATCGTGAAGGTTTTCATCGACCATACTCCTACATAGGAGATCTCAAACCATAATACTTGCCAAATATTAGCCATCTTAAATAATTCCAATAAATAGAAATGATAAAACTCAAAATATGCCATAAAATGGCAAAACATCTCAGAATCAATAATACCAAATAACTTCGATCGTACAAGTCCGTAATCAACCGAAATAGTAAGCGCACATGTCCCATACCATGTGTTTTACTAAATCGTTTAATTCTCTTTCTCATACGTTGGAATAGTGTCAAAATGTATATTTTATATTTAAAATAGTTTACTAAAGGAAATAGGCTTTTAAAACTTTTTTTCCCGAAAAGATTAACAAAAGCAATATTTGAAATTACTTTGAAATAAATAGATTTTATATTAGAAAAATAATTTTAAACTTCTACATAATAATAATTTAAACTGTCCATTTATTTCAAAAATCACTCCAAAAGTGGTTTAGTGAAAACCGCACTCGGAAATAATGAAAAACAAGAAAGATAACGCAAGACCAATAACTTGAATTCAATACGAATTCAATTCAAATTTAACTAAAATCAATTCAAATTCTATTTAAATTTGAATTTCTAATTCTCCAAATATAGATAGCCTACTAATAGGCATCATAGCTCTCAAAATATCTTAAAAAGAATATCAAAACCGAACGAGAATGAGAGCAAAAATGAGCTAATATAAATATAAGATTAATGATTGTTATTGCTGTCATTTTGCACTCAAGACAGCAACATACAAATATAATTTCGACCAAGCAAACTTCAAAATTTCAAAAAACTCAAAACATAAAACTTGTAGTACATTATCAAAGTTTCCGGAACATATAAAATTTTTGAATTTGGTTAAGAAACGAAAGAGCTATGACTAATTCCGTTTCAGATTCAAACATAGAGCAAATGTTAGTTTTGCTCTAGGGATAGTAATAGAAACACTCAATTTTGACCCAAATAACTTCAAAATTCCGGGAAACTCAAATCAATAAACTTGTAGCTCTATTTTAATGATTTCCAAAAAATTCAAGATTATTACATATGGATAAGAAACGAGTAAATTATGGCTAAAACAATTCTTAGTTCTGTGGTTGTTGTTGCTGTCGATTTGCTCGGGACAGCAACAAACAAGTATAATTTTGATCAAGCAAACATCCGAATTTTAGAAAACTTAAAACATGAAACTTATAGCCCTATTCTCAAGCTTTCCATATCATTCAAGGTTATTTAATTTGGATAAGAAACGGGTAACTTATGGCTAAAACAATTCTTAGTTACGTGATTGTTGTTGCTGTCGATTTGCTCTCTGGACAGCAACAAACAAGTACAATTTTGATCAAGCAAACATCAGAATTTTAGAAAACTTAAAACATGAAACCTGTAGCACTATCTCCAAGCTTTCCAAATCATCTAAAATTATTAAATTTCGATTTTAAATGAAAGAGATATGCCTTATTTACTGACAGTGATCCATAAATGAACATGCAACAACCAAAATTGAGATTTCTTACCTTGAAATCTCAATCAAGTCTAGAAAATGTGAGTTTTATTACTCACATTGAATTAGAGATGATCCAACCTCAGATTTTTGCTGAAAGAAGCAAGTTTTGAGAAGAAGAAAGCTTCCAATAACCTTCTGATTTCTCTTTTGATTTGATAAAATAGCAATTAAAATTGAAGAAAGATAGGAATTTGGTTTAGATTTGAAAAGAGGAGATAATTCTTTTTCTTTCTGTTTGGTTTACTATAAATGAATTGTGTGCGTACAGGGGAAGGAAGAAGGAAACATTTCTTTCTCTATTCAGGCTATGTTAATAAATGGGCTTTGGACCCAAACAAAAGAAAATCAATAGCCTATGTTAATTAATTCATCACTTAAACAAAATATATACACATATGTTACTTAATAAAATAACATTTTCCACCAAGTTTTAACGCAATAAATAATGTAAACATATCTACAAGTTAAACAAAACATATTACACTTAATAAAAAGATAATTTATGTTATAAAACAATTTTATTATTAAAAACTCTTATTTTTCCAATTTTACACAAATAAATACATAAAACCCTATTTTTAACTTTAAAAATTCAACAAAACAAAAAAAATCATTTCCTTACTTAGAAAATATTTCCAACTATATCCGAACTTTATTTATAGTCGAAACTCATTTCTTTTAAAACCAATTTCCACCTTTTTATTTAAATAAACAACCTTTAAATTTCTCATACTTCTTTTTAAAATTTATTAAACGAAGTAATTGGCAATAGTTAATATAATTATTGCATTTTCATCAAATAAAGTCATTTTCCACTCATTATTCTCACAAATAAACATGATAAAGTTTTCTAAAACTTTATTCCACATTTTATTTTCAAACTTCATTGTTTATTTAAAATAAACAATTTAAATCTCCAGTTTATTTCAATTCATAATATTAAATTATAACTTTCGTTATAATTTAATATTAGGTAATTACCAAAACCAGGGCTGTTACAGACTCCTCCCTTTAATAAAATTGCGTCCTCGTAATTTCTAGAGAAGAGTTTGTATTCAACTAATTTATTTTCATTAATCAATGGAAGAATAGACTAGCTCGAGTCTAAAAGAAATTTTCTCACTCTCAAAATAGGACGACAGAAAACCAAGATAAGACTTACTCGATTAATTGTACGGTTTCCAAATACTCGATTAATTGTACGGTTTCCAAAGTGCTAACATCGGGACTCACAAACCATTGAATTTTTCGAGCAACAAACAAGATTTCGAAGACGTCTCTACTTCGAATGAGAACACAACAAGTTTTTACACAAGGATCAATCAAATGAGATTGATTTCTCATAAGCTCCTCGAGTAGAGTCGGGATTTAGCACAACTTCAACCCAAAGTCTAATCAACAAGATGGTTATACGTTCTTTCCATATGGCACTACGGAAAGAACCGCAACGATGCTAGATAGAAACAATAGAGGCAAGATAGTTCAACAAAAAGTTGGTTTCTTCAAGGGCCACCGGATTCAAACGACCGCATATATGCACGTCTTTAGGAAATAACATGAGAGTAAGATGAATACAAGGAATAGACTTTTAAACTCTCTCTAACTAATTAAATATATTTAAAGTTTTCCAACCCATTATCCTCAAGATTTAAAATTTTCAATTTTCAACACTTGAAAATTTTCAAAACTTCTTACTTAGGCATTGTAAATTCATTACTCTTCATTAGAGTAAATAAAGTTTAAGTTATTTATTCTCTAATTCTTCCATAGGTATACTCTAGTTTGCAACATATTATTTTTCAACTTGTTTCTCAAAATTTCTAAGTGTTGGAAACTTTCAAAAAAATCGGCGGAGCCTCCTTTGTACGGAGGTCCTTATACAATGTTACAAAAGTGATTTATATAATATACATCGACCATTAGGTTGGAAACACAATATATATCATCATTTAACACTTTAAAATTAATTCGAATACATACCTTCCTTTTTAGCATTTTTTAGCAAGTTTGCACAAATTTATATACATTCTTTTTGCTCAAAATATAGCCCAACTATCCTCCTTTCACCTGTGGTCAACTCGAATAGATGATATTAGTAAATGTTCATAAATAAGAAGTGCTACATTTAATTATTAAGGGAAATAGGACAATTTCATTTCAGACCTACAGTAAAGAAGACATGTTTTGACCAAGTAAACAACAAAATATGAAAAACATTATAAAATAAAAGTTGTTCTAATAAGTCTAAGCTTTCCATAAATATTAAGATGATCAAAATCGGATTTACGGTTTGATAGTTATTTTAATTTTACTTTCAGCTAGTTTTAGAGAATTTTGTAATAGGGCAGAACCGCGTATCCACTTTCAAACCTACTTTAGACTTAGTAAAAAGAAAAATATTTTAAAGCGATTAAGATAAAATTTATAGCTTTATGAATATTCTTTAATTTCCAAAAAGATTGAGCTTTTTTGGAATTATAAATCACAAGTTATCACTGTTTTAGTTCAGCACTTTTCTAAATGAAATTTCAGCTTTTAAAATCAATTTAAAATTTTGAAATTTACCTAAACCATTTTGAGCCCAAACTATATTTTCAAACAAACTTTTTGCTACATCATTTATTAAATTTTTTTTAAACCCCAGAAAGCTAAAACATAAAAAATTATGATCAACTTATGTAATCGTCATAAAACATTTCATTAAGTGGAAATATTTTCATCACTTTCCAAAATCTACTTTTAAAACAATTAACTTGAAAACTTATTTTTGAAAAGACAACTACTCTCTTTCATTATCAAGAGATGATTATAGATTATCCACAAAAAATAAATTTTTGGGATATATATAAAGGTTTTAAATTATTCTCAAAATTTAAATTGATTATACTACATGAATTGTTCATTTATCAAAACAATCCAAATTCATATTTCCACTTGTCACAAGAACTAAATTTACATCTAGTTATCAACATAAAACTTATTAAAGTTGAGAATTTATTCAAAGTCATTTTCAAAAGAATTTTGCAATTCTAAACCCACAAGTTTTAATACCATTTTGGTTTAAAACAAAAACAAGCTCACAAATTTGTACTAAAAGTTCTAAACTAACACTCACTATAGTTTAGTGGCTTCAATAAACATTTAAAATAAAAATAAAAATTAATACTCCACCATATTAATTATTTCCAAACTTTACTTATTAAAGCTCAATTTATCATGCATGACTGTCTCATCACAGCGTTTAGGAAATTTCTATCGATAACGTTGGCCAAATGCATCGACCAGAATTCTTAAAGCACTTGATGGACAACCGAATACAAAAATTCATTTTCTTTAAAAAGAAATACTTTATATACACTACACAAAATATTAATTTTTTCAAAAAAATACAAATCTAATTTCTCTTAGAAACAAAAATTCAATTATAACTTATTATCAAAATCAAAGACACAAGAAGAACTCGTCGAGATATTCCTAGAATACTCGATTCACAAGATTGATGGAATAGACTGGAATGCTCATTATTCCAAACGGTATAACGAATCACTCACAAGACTCATAACAAGTGCAAAATGCGGTAAGAGTAACGCAACTCTCCTCGACTCATAACTCATGAAAAATCGATGTAGGGTCAAGCTAAGGAATGACCCTAACACCACTCAAGAGATTAAAGAAATCTATGAGATATAAAAGCAAGGGTAAAATATCTTCTCAATTGAGGAGAATTAACAATGATAACAAATTATTACTTCGAGTGAAGTAACACGACAAAGTATATCAACAATTGAGTATCCAAACAGGATAACTTAAAAGAAGTAGAAAAGGCAATATCAAATAAATTCACTGAATCACCTCAATTTATTAGTGGTCATCCTCGTAGGTGGATGACCTAAAGGCTCAGAATAGGAAGAGTGGTCAATACAATACTCGATTCCCCGGCTTGATGTCATACCCGAACAGACTCATAGAAATCAACAGTGGCACTGGCTGAAATTCAAGATATACCATCAACAACACGAAACACAAGAGTAAATACAAAGACTTCGGAATCATTGTTAACATTTCGATGGACAAGAAACAACGAATTAGCCAAACTAGGACACTCAATATAGGATTCTTCGAATCGCAAAATGTGGCTTGATAATAGGCAAGCCACTTCATTTCGACACTCCAAACTCTAGATAGAAAACGGCGTGCTAATTCGAACAAAAAGATAATCAATAAGAAACAATCCTGAATCCTCATACATTAAATGTCGCGGACCCACTCAATAGGATTCGCAATCCTCACAAAAGAACAAGATAAGGACGTCCAGAAGTATCAACAAACTCCTTCGATACAGATAAGTGTCCAGCATCCGTATTGAAGAGGACTCATATAAAACAATCATGATTAGGATTATTCTTAAGATAAAATGTCATTAATTCTATTTTTGGAATACTATGGAACAAAATATTCCAAGACATATTCCAAACTTCAATCTCAAAGGACACGATAAGATAAAGACACAATGATTAAGGAATTAGAACATTTGTACTATACTTGGATATATCGTAATATATGATTCTGTTCTATGTTTATCCTATTTTGTTTTGAATTCAGCTTTGATGCCAAGCCATGACGCCCCACCCCGAGACCCACATTAACAAAGAGAATTATTGGGTAATTCTGTCTGCAGATGCGGAGAATAGGGCTGGTTAGGAGCGACCATCTATAATCTTGTCTTAAACATCTATTACATACGCCGATAAATGCTTTATATTTTTTTCTATTTCAAGTGGATCGACATATCCAATAAATGCTTAATACAAAACTATAGGTGGCTAAAGGATCTATCAGAACAAAATACAATAATAGAATGCATGTTACATCACATAACAGCAATCATCATATATATAAATACATATGCATAGATACATCCCGGTATGATACAAACCGATACACAAAAGTGGTACAGAGACCACACTATGTACATCTAATCAAATACATATCAGAGTCAAGCGGAAAGAAATATAAACTACACAAAAGTGCTAGGCTTCTATCCAAACAGATGCATCAAAGCCAAGTCCCATAATTGACAGCTAACCTGAAACAACTCAATCTGACCCGAGTACAAAATACACGGTTCAGTCTAGATAAAACAATAGTTAATGCGGATAGATGATAAAATGAAGCATAAGATACAAGGTGATAATTCTTTTCGAATGAGAAGAGGAAACATAAAGAATACAACTCACTTAAGTGAACTATTGTCACTTAAGTATAAAAAGACCTCAAAAGAGGTAAATTCGATAATAATACTCAAATAATATAAACATTCGCCTCGTATCATTGTCGACATCCAAAAATGTCTACATGGTTTCCATGAACCATATCCCCTTAAAAGAAGAAACATCAATACAAACTCTCGCCGAAATGGCAAATATAAAACATTCTCAAATAGGATGATCCAAAACTCAAATATAGATGAATCTCCAAATTCAATTATACCTCATCTCACCAGTATAAATTTATATAATTCTCAATCTCAACTCGCCATAATGGAAAAACCTAGAAATCCTATAAAATCATGAAATCATCCAAACCCATAACTCGAGGAACTCGATAAGAGTTCAGAACATCTTAAGTAAAATCACCATATATATAACATCTCATGTAGCACAAGGCTATCAATGCAATTAAACTTCTTAAAATGGTGAAATCACAATAAAACAGAAAACTCAGAAAACTTGGATCGGCCAAATCCTCAATTGCAATGCCGAAGCAATGCTACACGTGCTAAACTCAGGCAGCCGAAGCCTCAGACAAGGTCGCTGACACCTCCCAAAGCATTTTGTCCTCATGACAAGGTCGCCGACATTTCTCCAAAGCAGTTCGTCCACATGACAAGGTCGCTGACACCTATCCAAAGCAGTTCGTCCTCATTACAAGGTCGCTGACACCTCTCCAAGCCATTTTGTCAGCCCTAACAAGCTTGCCAACACCTCCCAAAGCAGTTCATCCTCATGACTAGGTCGCTAACACCTCTCAAAGCAGTTCTGTCAGGTAAACATCGTGAATGTGTCATAAACTCATGGATAGGAACCCGAAAAGTATTAACGTGTTTCCCATACCACACGTTCGCACTTAGCGGTTTACTAGTCGCTAGTCGATGCCACACTAGAAACATCATAAAACTCAGAAAATCATGTTTCACATCGTCTCATTGGAGAGTGATAAAGAGACGCCATACTCGTCTCATCTCATCGACAACTATTAAATGGCATCTTAACTTGTCTCATCTCATCGACAAGTGAAAACATCGTGATTGTTCTTTACAAACCATAAATCTCAAAATATAAAATCATATACTCAAGAGTTGCCTTATATCATTGGCAAGTAAACAAAACATCGTGAAGGTTTTCATCGACCATACTCCTACATAGGAGATCTCAAACCGTAATACTTGCCAAATATTGGCCATCTTAAATAAGTCCAATAAATAGAAATGATAAAACTCAAAATACGCCATAAAATGGCAAAACATCTCAAAATCAATAATACCAAATAACTTCGATTGTACAAGTCCGGAATCAACCGAAATAGTAAATGCACATGTCCCATACCATGTGTTTTACTAAATCATTTAATTCTCTTTCTCATACATTCGAATAGTGTAAAAATGTATATTTTATATTTAAAATAGTTTACCAAAGGAAACAGTCTTTTAAAACTTTTTTCCCGAAAAGATTAACAAAAGCAATATTTGAAATTCCTTTACTATATGAAATAAATAGATTTTATATTGGAAAGATAATTTTAAACTTCTACATAATAATAATTTAAACTGTCCATTTATTTCAAAATCAATCCAAAAGTGGTTTAGTTAAAACCGCACTCGAAAATAATGAAAAACAAGAAAGATAACGCAAGACCAATAACTTGAATTCAATACGAATTCAATTCAAATTTAACTAAAATCAATTCAAATTTTATTTAAATTTGAATTTCTAATTCTCCAAATATAGATAGCCTACTAATAGGCATCATAGCTCTCAAAATATCTTAAAAAGAATATCAAAACCGAACGAGAACGAGAGCAAAAATGTGCTAATATAAATCTAAGATTAATGATTGTTATTGCTGTCATTTTGCACTCAAGACAACAACATACCAATATAATTTCGACCAAGCAAACTTCAAAATTTCAAAAAACTCAAAACACAAAAGTTGTAGTACATGATCAAAGCTTTTTGGAACATATAAAATTATTGAATTTGGTTAAGAAACGAAAGAGCTATGATTAATTCCGTTTCAGATTCAAACATAGAGGAAATATTAGTTTTGCTCTCGGGATAGTAATAGAAACACTCAATTTTGACCCAGATAACTTGAAAATTATGGAAAACTAAAAATAACAAACTTGTAGCTCTATTTTCATTCTTTCCAGAACATTTAAGATTATTAAATTTGGATAAGAAATGAGTAACTTATGGCTAAAACAATTCTTAGTTCCGTGATTGTTGTTGCTGTCGATTTGTTCTCTGGACAGCAACAAACAAGTATAATTTTGAGCATGCAAACAACCGAATTTTAGAAAACTCAAAACATGAAACTTATAGCCCTACTCTAAATCTTTCCAAAATATTCAAGATTATTAAATTTGGATAAGAAACGAGTAACTTATGGCTAAAACAATTCTTAGTTCCGTGATTGTTGTTGCTGTCGATTTGCTCTCGGAACAACAACAAACAAGTACAATTTTGATCAAGCAAACATCAGAATTTTAGAAAATTTAAAACATGAATCCTATAGCACTATGTCTATGCTTTCCAAATCATCTAAAATTATTAAATTTCAATTTAAATAAAATAGATATGCCTAATTTACTGACAGCGATCCATAAATGAACATGCAACAACCAATTTGAGATTTCTTACCTTGAAATCTCAATCAAATCTAGAAAATGTGAGTTTTGATACTCACATTGAATTAGAGATGTACTCACATTGAATTAGAGATGATCCAACCTCAGATTTTTGCTGAAAGAAGCAAGTTTTGAAAAGAAGAAAGCTTCCAATAACCTTCTGATTTCTCTTTTGATTTAACAAAATAGCAATTAAAATTAAAGAAAGATAGGAATTTGATTTAGATTTGGAAAGAGGAGATTGTTCTTTTTCTTTCTGTTTGGTTTACTGTAAATGAATTGTGTGCGTACAGGGGGAGTGTTAACTCCTATTTCTGAAGCGACCTAAGACTTACGCGACTTAACGACCTAAAACTTAGGTCACCTAACGACCTAAGGGCGCTAACGACCTAACTACAGCAGCGACCTAAGATCACGAAGCACTCCGCGACCTAAGGTCTTTAGCGACCTAGTGCTTCGGTTCTTCAGCGACCTATGAAGTGCACCGACCTAGCGACCTATAGGAATTTCCAACCTAACGCACTCAGCGACCTAACGACCTAAAGTCTCAAGCGACCTAACGACCTAAAGGCCAGAGAGACCTAAAGGATGGAGCGACCTAACGAGTTAACAGGCTACGACCTAACGAGACAAACAGGCGAACGACCTAGCTATGGAAAGGTTCTAGCGACCTAACTGCCTGCCGACCTAAGTGGAAAAATGACCTGACGACGTAAGGAGTTAGCGACCTAACGACTTCAAGCATATGCGTCCTAAGAAATGCCACAGCCTACTGACCTAAGATCGAAGTGGTCTCAGCGACCTAAATCTCAGTTGACTCACGACCTATGATAGGTCGCACGCGACCTATTAATTTGTTCAGAAGAAAACCAAATGCAATCAACATAAGTCAGATCCCATCTCTTAGGTCGCTGCCGACCTAATAACTTATTCAGGGCAAGTTCCAATATAGCTGGTACAGGTGATCCCCTATGTCGTCGCCGACCTATGACCTACGACCTACCTTAGGTCGTATGCGACCTAGCACTTGGTGATAAAATTCTGCCCAGAGTATTCCCTATAAATACAGCCCTAACTCCAACTAGCAAAGGACTTTTTTGGCCGATCACTTCAAGCGCCGATACTCTACTGAATTCTCAACTCACTCAACACTTCAAGTACTCTAAACACCAAGGACACTACTACGATCCCCAAGAGAAAATCTACATCATTCAACATGAATTCGGAAGATTATTCTCCATCAAAGTTCTAGTTGTTTGTCTCATCAGAATTGTAATTGAAGACTGTTGTAAAGTTGTAATCAAATTCAGTAATAAAGAGAGTTAAAGTGGACGTAGGCTTACCTTAAGCCGAACCACTATAAAACTGTTGTCTTTTCTGCTTTTTCTGTGATTTCTGTACTTGTTCTTTAGTTCCCGTGTTCACGGGTGGTGCTTTCGCTCAACTTCAACCTACACCGGGGTGTTAGCGTCTGATTTTTACGTTAACATTTTTGGTGCTTTCACTGAGAACCCGACTCAGGAAACTTCCACTATTGCTCCGCAAAGGATTGTTGAAAGGATTTCTTTTAAAACTAGAAGTTTATTGGAAATAATGGCTCCTGGGAGAAAACAAAGTTCTGTAAGACCCGACAATGTTCAAGAGAATACCGCTACCTCTCCTCCTTCAAGTCAAGCAGCTCCAACTGTTGGAGTTACACGAGCAGAATTGGACGCCGTAGTTTTGGGATTGAATCAGCAATTAAATGCTCAGAATGCGCAATTGGAGGCCCAGAATGCCCAGAATGCCCTGATCTTGAGTAAACTGAATGATCTACTTGGGGCAAACCGTCAACCGGGTAATAATGATGGGAACCCTAATGCGGGAGTTCAGGATGTTGAAGGAAACATTTCTCAAAGAGCCGCAGACCCTGCAGAAAGGACTCCTCTTCAAACTGGGGGATCAGGCCCACAGCCGACTCTCCGTGAACAGTTGTCAAGGCAGAATTCAGAAAGAGTGGCTGATGTGTGCCCTCCAGAGCCTCTAAATGACGAAGAGTATTTTTCGGGTATGGTTCGTCAAATCATGAAAGAAAGTATGCGAAGAGATGAAGACGAGAAAGAGTGGGGTTTTGCTCCAAGCAAAACTCCATTTACTGAAAAGATCTTGAAGGCGGAGTTCCCAAGGAAATTCATTCCTCCTACTATTCCGGCTTACAAGGGGATGAGTGATCCTAACGAGTTTCTTTATAAGTACGAATGGCATATGACTGGTGCCAGGGCGTCTGATAAAATTAAATGCCGATACTTCCCGGTTTATCTAGAAGGTGCAGCTCTATTATGGTTTACAAAGCTGCCGGTAAGGTCCATCGATCAATTCTCTGATTTGACCAGGAAATTCAAGGAGCAATTTCGATTGTATGCTTCTAAAGCAAAGGATATAATGTCGCTATCAAGTCTAGAGCAAAATCCGGGAGAATCCATCAGATCATTTTTGTATCGCTTTAACATAGCATTGACTGAGGTGGATAATGCTAAGCCACGCATGGTATTGACATACTTGATGAGGGCAATTGATAAGTCAAGTGAATTTGGAAAATGGTTGAAAATGAAAGAACCAAACTCACTTGAAAAATTCTACAAGAAAGCAGATGAATTCATGCGCTTGGAGAGCCTCCAAACACCGGCTAAGGTGGTATCAGCGGAAGCCGGGAAAAATGGCACTGCTTCCAATAAGAAAGGACCTAACACTCAGAAAAGGGGAAACGATGGTGGGAAGAAACAGGGAGACCCTAAGAGAGGCCATTCTTTCAATTTCACACATCTTCTTTGCGACCAAAGATGATATCAATTATCCGGCACCACCTAAAATGAGAGTTGCGATTAAGATGGAAAAAAGTGAAAGGTTCTGTCGGTTCCACAACCAGCCCGGCCATGACACCAACGAATGCCGTCAGTTGAAAGAGGTAATTGAACAACTCTTGAAGGAAAACAAACTCCAGCAGTATGTGAAAAGGAACAGAAATGCCCCAGCTTCCTCAACTCAAGGACAGCAAGTTCCCGCTCACCGTACTGCCTCAAGTGAGAAGGCCGTAGAGTAGGAATCGGAAAGACCTGTTATCAATATAATAACTGGAGGACCTCACCCAGCAGGAAGAAGATGGGGAGAGATGGAAAGGTATGCCCGGGCCTTGAGGCATGTACCAGCTGAAGAGAATGTTTTTGTCTTAGAGAATGATGCGCCTTTAAAGCAACAAAAGACTTCCACGGATGATACCGTGTTCAGTGCCAGGGATTCTTTGGGTATTGAGGCTACGACCATAGATCCTTTGGTCATATCCGCTGGTATTGGGCCGGCAACTGTGAGAAGAGTTCTAGTTGATTGTGGAGCTTCATGCAACATCCTCTTCAAGAAGACCTTCGATCAAATGAAAATCCCCATGGCTGACGTTCAAGCTTCATCACTTAAGATCGCTGGGTTCGCTGGAGAACCCAAACAGCCGATTGGGACCACTGATTTGTTTGTAGAACTTGGAAAGGGACCAAGGAAGTTGGCTCGAAAGCAAACGTTTATAATTGTTGAAGAATTCTCTACCTACAATGCCTTTTTGGGCCGACCAACTCTTGCTGCGTTCAAAGCTGTCCTTGCCCCATGGGGTCTGACTCTAAAATTCCCCACAGATAATGTAGTTGGTGTGATTAGGGGAGACCAAGATGCGGGGTGAGAATGTTACTTTGCAGAGTTACGAGAATCAAGGAAAAGAGAAATGGGAAAAGGTGAGGCGGCTCCAGTCCGCACCAAGGAACCGACCTTGTAGCAATTACAGGGTGGACCCTGCACTGGCGAATGAAGTGGCGCACGAAGAGAAATGGATCCAAGGAAAGCCAGTGCAGGGGAGAATAGGGTAGCACCGGTAGAGGTAACAGTGCCGATGCCCGTTGATCCAAAGGACCCAAACAAAGTGCTTAATGTGGGTTCACAACTCAGTACAACAGTTCAGAATGTTCTGATTTCATTTTTGAAGGCTAATTTGGATGTATTCGCTTGGACTCATGCTGACATGTACGGAATATCCCCAGAGATTGCAGTACATACTTTGAACATTGATCCAAAGTTTACACCTGTGAAACAGAAGAGAAGGACTCAGGGTCCTGAAAGAACGGCAGCGTTAAAAGAAGAAGTGGATCGGCTCATGGAGAACGGGTTCATTAGAGAAGCTACTTATCCAAATTGGGTCTCAAATCCAGTGCAGGTTAAGAAAGCTAACGGAAAGTGGAGAGTGTGCATTGATTTTTCAGATCTGAACAAAGCCTGCCCCAAAGACTGTTTCCGCTGCCCAGGATCGATCAGTTGGTGGATGGGACGGCAGGGCATGAATTGTTATCTTTTATGGATGCATACTCCGGATATAACCAGATTATGATGCATGAGCCGGATCAAGAGGATACAAGCTTCATCACAGATGTTGGACTCTACTGCTACAAGGTCATGCCTTTCGGACTCAAGAATGCAGGAGCAACTTACCAGAGGCTTGTTAACGCCATGTTTAAACCACAAATTGGCAATACAATGGAAGTTTATGTTGATGATATTCTAGTAAAGTCTAAGAAAGCAGTGGACCACATGGATCACTTGGCAGAGATGTTTGCAGTACTCCGAAAGTATAGAATTAAGCTTAATCCCCTGAAATGTTCATTTAGAGTGGAGTCCGGAAAGTTTTTGGGTTTCATTGTGAGCGCTAGGGGCATTGAAGCCAATCATGCTCAAATCACTGCCCTGAGAGAGGTCAAGGCTCCTAGAACGAAGAAGGAATTGCAAAGTCCCAATGGAAAGGTTGCTGCCTTGAGTCGGTTCATTTCTAAAGCTAATGACAAATGCATTCCATTCTTTGATACTCTGAAGAAAGGAAGAAAAAAATTTGAGTCGACTCCTGATTGTCAGAAAGCATTTGATGAGTTGGTTCGTCATATGGAAGTGCCTCCGATACTTTCAAAGCCTAACAGTGGTGAAGATCTCTTCGTATATTTGGCAATTTCATCTCATTCTCTCAGTGCAGTGTTGGTACGGGAAGACACAAGGATCCAACGCCCGGTCTATTATATCAGCAAAAGATTCACTGGGGCAGAAATGAATTATTCAAGATTAGAAAAGCTTGCCTATTGTTTGTTGATCGCATCAAGAAATTTGAGGCCATATTTCCAAGCTCATCCTATCAAAGTCCTCACTGATCAACCTCTAAAGCAAGTCCTATTCCGTCCAGAGACTTCGGGCCGTCTTTTGAAATGGAATATTGAACTCAGCCAATATGACATCACTTACCATCCCCGAAAAGCAATCAATGGACAAGCTTTGGAAGATTTCATCGCAGAATGTACAGATAAGGGTGATAGTGAGGAAGAAGTCATTGATAGCATCCCAATCCAATGGAAATTGTATGTCGATGGCGCAAGGAATGATTACTGTTCCGGAGCAGGGGTTGTCCTTGAAACCCCAGAAGGGCGATCGCTATGTAATGCGCTAAGACTAGAATTCCCTTCGACAAACAATGAAGCTGAATATGAAGCTCTCATCGCTGGTTTAAAGATCGCTAAAGAACTAAACATCAAGGCATTACATATCTTCAATGATTCTCAACTTATTGTTTGTCAAGTCAAGAAGGAATTTCAAGCTAAAGGAGGGAATTTACCAACCTATTTATCAAAAGCCTGGGAGCTCCTTTCCTATTTTCACCGTTAAGAAAATATGAAGGCAGATTCTCTTGCAAAGTATTCAAGTACTGGTGAAGCTCAACTATTGGGGTTAGTTCCCGTCGAAGTATTGTGAGCTCCAAGCACAGACGAAATGGATGTTGATTGGATTATGAATGTATCCCAAGAGCAAGAATCATGGATGACTCCGATACTTGAATATCTACTCAATGGTTCTCTGCCAGAAAATTCAAAAGAACGACAAAAGCTGATGAGGAAAGCCTCCGGATATATAGTTCAAGATGGTCGCTTGTACAGACGAGGATTTTCAATGCCAATACTCAGATGTGTAACAAAGGAAGAAGCTAAGACAATACTAACTGAATTACACGGAGGGGAATGTGGGGATCATACAGGTGGTCAAACCTTAGCAAAGAAAATCCTCCGTTATGGATACTTTTGGCCAGAGATTAATCGGGATGCTGCTGACTATTCCCGAAAGTGTGATAAATGTCAGAGATTCGCTAAAATTCCTAGAGAACCTTCCACTGAGCTAGCACAAATGGTCAGTCCATAGCCGTTCGCCATCTGGGGAACAGATCTCATTGGGCCTTTGCCGACTGCCAAATCAGGGATTAAATATTCTATCGTTGCTGTTGATTATTTTACTAAATGGGCTGAGGCCGAACCATTGGCCACTATTACCTCTAAGAAAATGATAAGTTTTGTGACTAAAAATATCATTTGCAGGTATGGTGTGCCTTAGAAGATAATCAAAGACAATGGTACTCAATTTGAAAGTGAAGAGTTCCAAGATTTTTGCAAACGATTCAAGATCCGAAAAAGCTTCTCAGCAGTGGCTCATCCGCAGGCAAACGGACAAGTGGAAGCAGTAAACAAAATCATCAAATCCACCATCAAGAAGCAGCTGGAAAAAGCAAAAGGTGGTTGGGTCAATAAGTTACCGCTTGCACTATGGGCATACGGGACCACTTACAAAACTGCGACTGGGCATACTCCATTTTCATTGGCATACGGATCAGAAGCAATGATTCCAGTGGAAACTGTAGTCCCCTCACACAGAAGGATCCATTTTGAACAAAGTGAGAATGAAAAATTGCAACTGGAAGCACTTGACCTTCTTGATGAAAGAAGATAAGAGGCAAGGCTTAGAATTGCAGCTCACCAACAAAGAATAGCCAGGCACTTCAATTCCAAAGTTCGTCAGCACAGCTTTGAAGTTGGAGACTTAGTCCTGAAGAGAATTATGGCAGCCATAGGTGTGTTTGGGCCAAACTGGGAAGGACCGTATGTTATTGGCGCAAAGCTTCTTGATGGCACATTCAAACTCACAACTGTCGAAGGAGAACCAATCCCAAGAGCTTGGAACAGCAATCATTTGCGTCCCTATTTTACTTGAAAACATTGCTGAAATGTTGTAAAAGAATTATGAATATATGATTCTTGTATTGAAAGCAGTTGTAAAGCAAGTGAATAATGAAAAGCTATAAAGTGGATGTAGGCCCAACATTTGGCCGAACCACTATAAATCTTGTGTTCTCTACTATTATAAACTGCTTTGTTTTATTTCGACATATAAAATACATTAATTGTGTCATTAAAATGTCTATTTAATAATGCAGGTCATAAAAGCAAATCTTACCCATCGCAAGACCAAGCAATCCCCGACATCACTCAGCAAACAAACACTAAACCATTCAAAATTTCCATACTCAAATCATACAAAAGAAGTGCTTCAAACAAAAGTTGGCAATGTGGATGGAAGTGGACCATTTCTAACTAACTGCAAATGTTTGAACAAACAAACAGCCAGTTAAATAAACTGTGTCTACCACCACCAACTCACTTAACTATGAAGTATATTTCTTCGGATAAGGGAAATTATTGGCAACTAGAAAGTGAAATCACTTGCAAAAGACAACGGGGATCGCCGACATGAATCGATGGCGAAGAGACATGGGCGAGCAAGCATCAATCAGCAAAAGACATCTTCAGAGGCACAAGCCCTCTTCGGAGGCACAACTCTTCGGAGGATAAAGACCTCGAGCGGGCCTAGCCAGAAAAAGAGAGATCTTTCTCGATACAAAGTTGCGGAATGATTGGTCGATACACTCCCGTGAATCCATCCAACCGAGAGAAAGAAACTCCAAACTTCCAGGCAAAAGCCCTACTCAGAGGCACACGTTTCACCGAGATTGAAATAAAACTTCCAGGTGTTGAAACGTGAAAACCCTCTCCGGAGGCCCATTTCACCACAGTTGAAATGCTAAAAGACCTCGAGCGGGCCAACCAGAAAAAGAGAGATCTTTCTCGATACAAAGTTGCGGAATGATCGGTCGATACACTCCCGTAAATCCGTCCAACCGAGAGAAAGAAACTCCAAACTTCCAGGTCGTAACCCTACTCAGAGGCACACATTTCATCATAATCGGTCGATACACTCCCATGAAATGAAATGTGAAAAGACCTCTTCGGAGGCCCGCTTCCCAGCGAACAGGGAAAAATAAAAGCCTCTCCCAAGGGGCAGAAACCGAAAAGACCTCCTCGCAGAGGCACGACAAAACGAATAGACCTCTTCCCAGAGGCAGAAACAAAAAGACCTCTTCCCAGAGGCATAAATGAAAAGACCTCCTCCCGGAGGCACAATCGAACAGAAAGACCTCTTCGGAAGCACACGTTTCACCGAGATTGAAATAAAACTTCCAGGTGTTGAAACGTGAAAAAGCCCTCCTTAGAGGTGCAACTTTTCAAAGAAGCAAAAATCAAAAAGCCCTTTACCGTGGCGTAATAAAAAAAAGAGCCCTCTTCAAAGGCGCACTTTGACTCTCAAAGGAAGAATGATTCACCTATTCTGGAAAATACACTTCCTCAAAAAGAAGTTAAAGTACCCTTCAGAGGCCCGCTTTACCACATAGAAGAATTCACATGGTAAAATGTGTATATGCACAAATAGAAAAGTGATATCTTCGAAGGATGAAGCGTAAAAACTTATATGGAGGGAGTTGTACTCTATTTTTAACGAAATAATATTCCTCCAAGTATGGAATAATTATTCTCCAGAAAATAAAAGTACAAGTCCCCTCAAAATATAAAATATTGCAACAAGCTTATGGTATAGAGGCAACATGGTATAGCTACATACAACATGGTATAACTATATTGGTAAAATTACGCTCGAACAACAGACCACAAGCTCGCTGCAATATCATGTAAAGAAACTTGTACGACAATGAATAATAAATGCATTCTCAGATAAAGACAGAAGTTTGTACAAAGAAAAGGAATCATTTTATTCGACACTGTTTATTTTATTCAACACTGTTAAAATTTTGTACAGGTGCAGGTTTCAACGTAAAAAGAAAAAGAAAAGCGGAGGCCGGTACCCGCACAATCTCCGGCCAGTACATGCAAAAAGCAAAAAAGCGATATAAAAAGCACAGGACCAAAGCCATCATTTCTTCTTCCTTCCGCCTTTTGAGCATGTGCCTGGCCAAATGGTTAACTTCTTAGGCCGGCTTGTCAGAGTAGGAGAGGAAGGGGAAATGGATACAATAGGTTCTTCTCCCGCTTGTGTCTCGCTAGCAGAAACCTCCTTCTTTTTCTTAGAGACTCCACGCTTCCTTCTCTTCCTGGAAGAAGACTCACTACCTGGAGAGAAAAGTGTGGTTAATGGTTCATCATCGGAACCAGTTGCTTCTGGAGTCTTCTCTCTCCCTTCAGTTTCTTCTCCCTTGTGTTCTTGTGAAGCAATGGGATCGTCCAAGTCTTGGAGAGCTTCTATTTGCTCCTCTTGTGATCCTGGTTGCGAGGCAGAAGGAGGAGTGACCTGAAGAGATGGAGGAGGAATAATTGGAGGAGGGGAAGTTTGAACAATGCTCGATGCTTTCGCTACAGAAGGAAAAAGTTTAAAGTCAGTAAAGAGAGGAGATAAAGGCTCGCTGAGGTTCAGGAAATAGTCAAGAAGCTCATCAAGCTCGTAAGAAATAGATGAGCAGTCTACTTGGGCAAGATTAACAGTAGAGTTACCTGGAGAAGTCGGTTTCCTGACATCAACCTCATAAGCCTGTGCCTCGGCACTCTCGTCGCCTTCATCTCCACCCTGTATGCTTGTAATCTCGGTGGTAACTTTGGCCAGGGATGGAGAATGAGAGCTGGAGCCAATAAAGTCGATTTCGGCTGAAGGAGAAGGCTGGACTGGAATAGTTGAAGTAGTTTTTCCTAACTGTTCCCTTCTGCCATTCCAGCTCTTAATTTTGCAAGTTGTTCCTTTCCTTTGGCAAGAGCAGCGCGAGCATCATCATACAATTAATGCTCCTCAAGAGCTGATACGGCATAGCCAGCGCCTTTACGGCCAAGCATGTCAAGTGCAGCCTCCCACACTTCAACCAGTGTAACTTCATATTTGGGGCCTAGGAAGGCGAGACTACCGTGCCCCAAGATGCTGTGCAGGTAAAAGTCAAACAGTGTCGAGCTGATGTTGGTCTTCGTTGCCTCGTGAGATTCTTCAGCTGCAATTTTACCGACAACGGCCTCATCGCGCTCTCTGTCAGTCTTGGAAAGTTAAAGCTTTAGTATTTGAATTTCCGCCTCCTGAGAGTTGACTTTCTCCTGTAACTCTGTAACCTCAGCACGGTACCTTCCCGCTGTTTTCTGCTCAGCTTCAAGTTGTGCCTCGGCATGTCGCTGAGCTGCGTGAGCATCGCGAACTTGCTTCTGAAGTACTTCTTCTTTTTGAGTATATGTAGTAGAAGAAGTAGCAAGCTCTTGTTTAAGTTCCTCAACTTTCGCCTCAAGCTCCTCATTGTAAGTAGCGATGCTCCTCATTTCAGTATCGTGCTGCTCGAGAACCTTCTGCCATTCTGCCTTATCATTCTCCATAGTATGCATGGCCTCTATATTCGCACGGTTGACCCTTTGAAGCTCGTCAACAAGCTTTTGCCAGCTCGACATCCTTTCAATATCAAGCCTGACGGCATCGAGATTTCACAGCATGGCAGGCTTGTCGATAGGGATCAAGTCAAGATCGAACCGCACTCCCTTCAGGCACCAGTGCGGGAACCGGCTTTGCAGAGTAGCCGGGCCTGATCCAACTTGGAATTTAGGCCTGCTGATTATTGTTTGAATGTCTGTCTTCCCGAGAGCGGGAGAGCCAGAAGGAATGTCAAGTGAGACGGGGGCAGTGACCTTTTCAGGAGTTGTAGAAGTATGCTTCTCACCGTGTCGAGCACGCTTACTTGGGTCCTCAACCATATAACTTTTTCCCCGATCATCATGGGATTTTCTCTTGTGGGAATCGTCACCTTTATTGGAAGAATCATGGTGCTCCTCCCTTTCTTTCCTCTCATAGCGCTCTTCTTGAGCCCTTCTCTACTGAGCCTTTCGAGCGGCTCTCTCTTCATCGGTTTCTATGTGAGCGGGAAGGTAGCGCCTATAATCATATTGACTACGCCTCCCGTAGCGTTGAAAGTCGTCATAGTAGGAGCTGCTACGTCCCATCGGAGAATCTGAAATAAAAAAGAAGAGACAAGTCTTAAAAGTTTTCAGAGAAAAGAAGTGTAACTTTAGAATCTTCAAAGTATAGAGAGTTAGGAATATAAAAGTGCCGAAAGATTCTAAGTGTGTGTGATGTGCAAGCTACGCGCATCAAACTACGAACCGCTCTTTGATTGCGGAGTAATCGTAGGAGTAGTAGTTAACGTCAACTCTTGAGTCGACGGAGTCTGTTGCAGAGTAGAAGTCGCCTCAACTACTGAAGAAGAAACCCTGGTGGTGACGGGGTCGTATTTAAAGAGCTCCTGTGATGTGACAAACAGGTCGCTCAACCCTTCGAAAGTGTCGTCTCCACTCTGTTTGACAGGGCTTGTTTTCCCAGCTTCTTCGTCACCAGGCTTCTTCGAATGTGGAGGAGATTCCTGAAGCACTTTTTCTTCAGTGACCGGGGCAAGTTTGCCGGATGACCCCGCGACATCAACAGAAGTGGAGCACTTCACTAGAGAAGCCTCAGAGGCAGGTTCTTTCGGTACGGGTGCATCGGTGGAAACTGGGGCATCCAATGCTTGGGTTGGGGAGTCTGGGACTTCATGAGGGTGTGTAGAGCGAGAGGTATGCAAAAGTCCGTATTGATGCAAAAATTCGTCTTACAACAAAAATTGAATGCTTCACTCCTCAACTGGCACGGCCATAAGCCTCTCAAAAGTTGGTTTATGACTAGAATCCCTAGAAGGAGGAGGAAGCACTGAAAAGTAAAAGGCGAAGTTAACATTTGACAACTCAGGCTATGAAAAGTTCAGAGAAAAACATCAGGAACAAAGATAAATGCTCTTACTTCCTACTCTCCAGGTGGCATAGAATCCCGGAGGACAGCGAACGAAGAAGAATTGACTTAGAAAACCGTGAGCACTTTCGGGAAGGCCGATTATTAGTTTACGGTTCCTAGCGCTTCTCACAAGAATGATGGAGGAATGGTCTTTATTTTTGGAAAACGAGCACAAATAGCAAACTTCATCAAAACTCGGAAGGCGATCCAGCGTCCTTCCGAATAGCACACATAACCCCATCAGAATAGCATAGCCATTGGGGTGCAGCTGGAAGGGGGAGATAGCTAGTCAGAGAAGAAGCCGTTGAAGAAAGTCGTTAAAAGGAGGGATAGCTCCACTCGTGCACATTTGACGATTAACTGCTACAAAACCAGAAGGTGGTATTTCGACAATATCGCTTCTCTCAGGAAGAATGGCATCTGCTTCAGCAATGCCAAATAGAGCGCACAGTTGGCGGAAAACTTTGTATGTTAGTGTGGTTGAAATTCTCTCTGGAGGATTAACCAATGGAGTAGCAATTGGGAAAGTCACTTCAGCCGATTCTGTTTCTCCTTTTTGAGAAGTAATTCTATACAAGGAACTAGACATTCAAATAAGAAGGTGCACATTTCCTAAAAAGTGTGAAGTGTTGTGCAAAACTAACAAAAACAGAAAGCAAACATAACTGAAATTAAGCTAGTTGACAATTCGTCGATATTCAAGTGTAGTGTTAATGCAAACGAATCGGCTTTAATTGGATATTTTAGTTTTGCTTTAATACTTCACTTGAATTCTTTAGTTCACAGCATTTCGTTCACATAGTTCATCTAAGTTGATTATTCTTTGTCGACTAATCTGTCATTCGATGTGGGCGGTCAACGACAGTATATTCGTCCATTTTTCTGCAAATGTTGTGTTTAACAGGTTGACAACTTTAAAAGTTAAAATAATCTGCAATGGAGTACAACAAAATTCAAGCTCAAACAATTCAGCCAAGTCTTCTCAGAACTTCACAAGTCTTAGGTCGTCCAACGACCTAGCATAGGTCAGAGCTTCCTTAGGTCGCACTGTGCAAGTTTAAAGGTTCAAGGCAATGCAGATTTGTCAGAGTCCTAACTCGGCCGCGACCTACCGCCTATGCCGCAAAAAAGATTAGGTCGTTAATTTGTTAAGTCGTCCTGCTTGGAATTCATGTGCAAATTTGTTAAGTCCTATGTCGTTTGAATCCCAGCGCGACCTAAATGTTAAGTCGCAGATTCGAAGGATCCTTAGGTCACGAGAATTTGTTAGGTCGGCCAGGTTTCTTAGGTCGCGGAGGTTTTTAAGTTGCTCAGATCTACTAAATCGCTAGCTTCCTCTCCACGCAATAGCTCACCATCCCATTAAACTGTGACCCGATAACCCATTATCACTCACGACGAAATCCATCATCCTCTTCGTGAAATTCATCATTCCTACATACCACCAAATCATCCAAGAATCGATTGAAAGCATCTCTGATCCATCATGAATTCAACTCATTGCTGTGCTTTCGTGAATCACAACTAATGGCGATCAAAATCGACCACAACTTGACTCAAAAGATGAAACACGACATACAAAATTGTTCTGGTGTTCGGAGATGGAAATTCGTGGTTCGATGATGATCGTGGGATGATAGAGATCAAGTGTACTTACGCAATATGATAGCAGGGATGAATCAGTGAATGATTAAACTCAAATTCGCCTTTGAAATCACGAGATTTTGTTAATGGCAGAGCAGGAAATCGGAACAGTTAAATGGAGGAGAAGCAGCGACCCAGCAAATTTATATGGGACAAAAAGGGGAAGAAGAATAGGCACGCGACTTAGTACAAGTCTTAGGTCACTCACGACCTAACTCGAACAGATCGAAGCACACGACCTATGGCATAGGCCTGTACTTCGAGGGGCAAGTGTTAACTCCTATTTCTGAAGCGACCTAAGACTTACGCGACTTAACGACCTAAAACTTAGGTCACCTAACGACCTAAGGGCGCTAACGACCTAACTACAGCAGCGACCTAAGATCACGAAGCACTCCGCGACCTAAGGTCTTGAGCAACCTAGTGCTTCGGTTCTTCAGCGACCTATGAAGTGCACCGACCTAGCGACCTATAGGAAGTTCCAGCCTAACACACTCAGCGACCTAACGACCTAAAGTCTCAAGCGACCTAACGACCTAAAGGCCAGAGCGACCTAAAGGATGGAGCGACCTAACGAGTTAACAGGCTACGACCTAACGAGACAAACAGGCGAACGACCTAGCTATGGAAAGGTTCTAGCGACCTAACTGCCTGCCGGCCTAAGTGGAAAAATGACCTAACGACTTAAGGACTTAGCGACCTAACGACTTCAAGCATATGCGACCTAAGAAATGCCACAGCCTACTGACCTAAGAGCGAAGTGGTCTCAGCGACCTAAATCTCAGTTGACTCACGACCTATGATAGGTCGCACACGACCTATTAATTTGCTCAGAAGAGAACCAAATGCAATCAAGATAAGTCAGATCCCATCTCTTAGGTCGCTGCCGACCTAATAACTTATTCAGGGCAAGTTCCAATATAGCTGGTACAGGTGATCCCCTATGTCGTCGCCGACCTATGACCTACGACCTACCTTAGGTCGTATGCGACCTAGCACTTGGTGATAAAATTCTGCCCAGAGTATTCCCTATAAATACAGCCCTAACTCCAACTAGCAAAGGACTTTTTTGGTCGATCACTTCAAGCGCCGATACTCTGCTGAATTCTCAACTCACTCAACACTTCAAGTAATCCAAACACCAAGGACACTACTAAGATCTCCAAGAGAAAATCTACATCATTCAACATGAATTCGGAAGATTATTCTCCATCAAAGTTCTAGTTGTTTGTCTCATCAGAATTGTAATTGAAGATTGTTGTAAAGTTGTAATCAAATTCAGTAATAAAGAGAGTTAAAGTGGACGTAGGCTTACCCTAAGCCGAACCACTATAAAAACTGTTGTCTTTTCTGCTTTTTCTGTGATTTCTCTACTTGTTCTTTAGTTCCTGTGTTCACGGGTGGTGCTTTCGCTCAACTTAAACCTACACTGGGGTGTTAGCGTCTGATTTTTACATTAACAAGGAGGAAGAAGGAAACATTTCTTTCTCTATTCAGGCTATGTTAATAAATGGGCTTTGGACCCAAACAAAAGAAAATCAATAGCCTATGTTAATTAATTCATCACTTAAACAAAATATACACACATATGTTACTTAATAAAACAACATTTTCCACCAAGTTTTAACGCAATAAATAATGTAAACATATCTACAAGTTAAACAAAACATTTTACACTTAATAAAAAGATAATTTATGTTATAAAACAATTTTATTATTAAATACTCTTATTTTTCATAAATAACCAATTTTACACAAATAAATACATAAAACCCTATTTTTAACTTTAAAAATTCAACAAAACAAAAAAAATCATTTCCTTACTTGGAAAATATTTCCAACTATATCCGAACTTTATTTATAGCCAAAACTCATTTTTTTTAAAAACCAGTTTCCACCTTTTTATTTAAATAAACAACCTTTACAAATCTCATACTTCTTTTTAAAAATTATTAAACGAAGTAATTAGCAATAGTTAATATAATTATCGCATTTTCATCAGACAAAGTCATTTTCCACTCATTATTCCCACAAATAAACATGATAAGGTTTTCTAAAACTTTATTCCACATTTTATTTTCAAACTTCATTGTTTATTTAAAATAAACAATTTAAATCTTCAATTTATTTCAATTCACAATATTAAATTATAACTTCCGTTATAATTTAATATTAGGTAATTACCAAAACCAGGGCTGTTACACCAAATAGTAGGCTGAGTTGATAGTAATTAATGCTTTGGTTCCTAACTTAGTTTACTTAATTATAATTATGTTGTACTATGTATAAAGATATTTGTATGAAGACATATATTTCAGGTAGGCTTAGCTTATGAATGAAGATATTTAATTTGAATAGTTTACATACATATGTTTGTTTCTATCTGGTATTGCTTCTAGCTGAAATAATTTATAAACCTATTTGTCAGGTTTTACTTTACTATGGTCTTGCATATGAAGATAATCTGGATATAAATATTTGACTGGTTTTACTTTTCATACCTAATGCTTGCTTATGAAAATAATTTGTTTTCTAGATATGTTTATTTTATATACTTTTAGTTGAACTTCAACATACATGGTTGTTAGGTTTATTTTTCTATGGTCTTGTTTTCAATTTATACTTTGTGCTTATTTAATTCTGGTTTCACTTATTTCTTGTTTGTATTTACATTTGTATTTTATATTTTGGCTATCAATATCTAACTTAGATTCATAAGTTTACTTATTTATTTATTTTTATGTTTTTGACTTACATTAATATTAATATTTTATATTGAAAATTATCATCTATTCATTTTATATTTTATATTTTCACCAAATGTTAACAAGACAAGGTATTTTAATTCAATTATACAAGATAGATTTTATTTTAAATATTTTAAGAGATTTATTTTAAATTTTCAAATCCATTTCATTTCAAAATACAAATCCATTATAAACAAATGGAAATTATTTCCAAAATCATATTTATTTTAATATGATCAGTTTACACTTTATTTAATTAGATTAAATATTTATTAAAATAACAGGGCCAAAATCCAAGGTCGTTACATTCCTCCCCCCTTCAAAGAATTTCGTCCCCGAAATTTAAAACAAGGATAATTTAAAAGCTGTTATACCAACCATTCAAACAAATATATCATTCATACATTAGCAAACAACCATACAATCTATCCTGACAAACATCACTAGTTATCTGAACACAAATCTGATAAACTTTCCTAGAACTATCCAGAGTTTCTCAAGTGTAATCTCAGGGATCCTCGCTCCACTGCACTCGACAAGCTTCATTACTTAGTCCCGAGTTGCCTCTCGTCTAAATCAACAATCCGAACAGGATTCCTGACTATAGTCAAACTCCACTCGACTTCCAAATCTCTCTGAACCACTAGTTCTACAACTAATGATGGATCCTGAACAAATTTCCTAGATTAGATGCATGGAATACATTATGAATTCCAGACATCCGTTCTGGAAATTCAATTCTGTAAGATGCAACACCAATCCAAGTTCAATTTTATATTTATAACTCAAGGTCTCCGCCTCCCATTCACTTTAATTCACAATCTAATTTTATTGATTCACCATTCAACTTTTATTTGACCAATTCTTTCAATTTAGTTTATTTCCACTTCCAATTCAATATTTGACCATCACAAAAATCACTTCATTATAGCACTTGAATTCATTTCTAGTTTGTAATTTCGGTTTGGATGTCTATTTCATTTCTTAAGTACAAAATAATTTTAT
The DNA here is from genome assembly GCA_030765085.1 of Allium cepa. Lineage (NCBI taxonomy): Eukaryota > Viridiplantae > Streptophyta > Magnoliopsida > Asparagales > Amaryllidaceae > Allium > Allium cepa. The sequence continues at coordinate 788,256,025 of CM060937.1, read as the reverse complement.
TTTGGCATATAATTACACTTTTTAAACTTTATGAGCCACAAATTCATTTATTCTCCATACTTACATCCATTTACTCTTAATCACATTCATTTTCACTTTGAACTCCAGATCTTACCTGTATTAAGCAAGCATACTTTTTATTTCAAGCATTTAAATTCTTTTGATAAGCCATCGGAGTTTATTTATACTAATTTAATTATTATCCAACTATTTCTATTCAAATAAAGATTTTATTCCATTCAACTTAAATTATTCAAGCTTTTACTAAATAAACTCTCACTTTCCTCGGGGCTACGCTTCTATAAAGTTTAATCTTAGTTAATTTACTTGTTTCAATTTCATACTTAAATTCATTTCCAATTTATTTGATACTCACTTAGGTCAAATTCCATTTATTTTGTTAAGATTAAACCCAAGGCCATATTTATTCCATCCATACTTGAATTAGATTTTATTAGCAAATTCAAATTATCTCTATGTTAATTCCATTCCACTATAACTTTAATTCATATCTAATTTACTAATAATTCCAAGTTGAATTTGTATTAATAACTCGTATTTCATTTCCAATTCCATTATTACCTCACAATCCAACTTCTATTTTAACCAATTTAAATCTCATTAACCAATTCAATTAACCAATTTATTAGTTCACTTCCACTTCCAATTCTACATTGGATTTTTATCTTCAAAATTCATCTTATTATTTTATCTGTGTTCAAATTTATTTTATAATTCAAGTTTGGATTTTTATTTCATTCTCCAAATACAAAACAATTTTATTCTGGCTTACTATTTTACTTCTCCATATTTTCTTTAATAAGTCTCACATTCATATTTTTCACATTTTTACCCAATTTAAGCTTGAATATATTCATATTTCAATTTAACTCGAGATTGAACACTCATCTACAGCCAAAAATATTCTTAATCAATGTGTTGCCAATTTCCATTATAAGTTATCGGAATATATTTATACCAATTCAATTTCATTTCAACTTACTTTTATTTATTTAAGTAAGAATTTAATTAATTTAACATCATCTATAACACAACTGAATTTTATTTCAGTTCAATTTGTTTAACTTGACTTCCATTAAATCAAGCATCATACTATTCTCTTTAATCTACCAATTCACTTGGATTTATTTAAATAAGAACTTAATTTCATTTAATATCACCCACATCTCAATTCATTTCATTTCAATCTTAAATTTAAATCCAATTATTAAGCTTATGTTAATCTCAACCAAAATTTTATTTCTATTAAATTTCCCAATCCAATTCATTTACATTCTAAATTTGATTTACTTCATCAATTTATTTATATCATTATTAGTTAAATTCGAAAAAAAAATTCAACTTAATCCAAAAAAAATCCCCATTTTTAACTTCACTTTTAATTTTAATTCCAAATTCAATCTCATACTTTCCTTGGTTATATAAGCCATTGTAAATCTTTATAATCTTATTTGTCTGTAACACTATCATCCAAACACTTAAATTATATATAATAATTTGCATAAAATTATTTTTCTTTTTTCTTTATATCAAAATAAATTTTGTGTAAAACTATTTAATTCACCCACTTTTGAAAATAATATTATGTCGAATTGTTTTATTCAAGTGTTTAGAAACCCCTTCGGTACAGTTGCACAGACTGCACTGACGAAGGTTCATATACCACTCAATAAATCAATCAAAAATATAAAACCATTTTATATTCGCTAACAAATACACGCTCAGATCTATTAATACGCTCAAACTCATTATAGAGTACTACTGACTCTATCTCTAATAAGTAATCCCCACCAGAGCCAAGGTTCTCACTTAACCTTTCAGCTCTGATACCACCTATGATGACCCGCCCTTCTACTCCCAGAAAGACGTATCACCATTAAGAAAGAAAGGGGTAGAAATAGAAAAGAAAAGAAAGAAAGAACACCAACATCAGAATCTCACAGCGGAAACGGAACAAAATATATTATATCACATAACTATTAAACAGTTTACATATATCAGAGTTTTACAATATCATACACATGACAATCATGTATACATCTGTCACTACATACATCCCAAAATACAACATACTCTAACTAACACAGCGGAACTAGATAGATATCTACATATGTCTAGGCTCCTGCTCCAAGCTCCTCCAGAACTCAACAATCCAAGAACCTATCACTTGGCTACTCGTAAAAATTTGAGTACCCAAGAGTTTATGAAAAACACAAAATATAAATTCCGTGTCAGACATGGGTCCGGTATGTATAAACGGTTTAAAGTTGTTTAACTTTGAAAAATGTTGGAAAAGAAAGGTATCACGTAAGACTCCCCACACATAAATAAGGGTAAGTTTTACCTTATGATAACCAAAACATTTCATAGGAAATTCAGTGATATTATAATGGTGTCTAGGGTTTTCAAGTAAATAGAAAATAGCTGAAATTATTACATGATTAAATTCCAGCTACTAGGCACAAAAGTGGGTAATACAATCAAATCCGAGGGCTCTAATTGGAAAATGGGTTCAATACAACGGCAGGGCTACTGGGTTACCGCCCGTCACAGTACGGAGCCTAGATCACCGTACCGAGGATCACTTCCGACCCCTACAACACAAGGCCGAAACCATTCCTTACTGAACAGTCCTGAACAAGATAACCCCGCAGTTGGCGCGACCAACCACTCAATAAGCCCAATAAAAAGGGACATCTAAACGTGGAAAATCTTGTCCTGCTTGGACATGACCCACCTAACCTTGCTGCACCTCTCCTGTTTTAGCCATTCCCGGTTGATGAGGCTTGAGGCTATGATTACCTTTACAGAACATATCCCTTAGAATGCTCATCGTCCGCCTGACGATGTGTTGAAAGCATTCAATTCATACAAGCTCGTTCCAGGTTCGAACGAAACCGAAGGCATTATCTCGTTACACTCATTTTGGAATCACCCTTATAGTTAACGACGACAACCCTTGCACTCTGAATCTTCATCTTCACTTTAGATTCATGACATATCGTTAATTTGGAACGATGTGGTTTTCGGATGTCCAAATATGGAAACCCGATCCCGGTCTCATCGAAATCCAAAACGTGTCTTTTAAGGCCGAGTTGTTTTAAAGTTTTAAACAATTCAATTTCAATTATCCATATACACACAGAAAGATAATTCACAATATCATAATAGATAATCAACATTATCATCATACACAGATGATAAATATTATCTTCGTAACAGATAATCCATATTATCATCATACTTCAATCAAAGCATACATTTCATACAGCATCATTTATCTCATATTTGAGATCTCAAACCATTCAAGGTAAACAATATCATCCATCCATACATAAGCAATCGTATCAGATTAAATTAATTACTTGCAACTCTAATTAATTTTAAAGTAAATTGAATTATTTACTTCACCATCATAAATCTTGCTTATATAACTATTAATCAATTATCAATCAATTAATTAATCATCATCCAATTGTTCAGTTTAATTAATCATCCTCGATTAATTAACTTTAATTACATTCAAGTATTATCCTTTAATTTATTTTCATAAATAAATTATCCTAACTAAACATAGAAATTAACCTTAAATTACTAACATTACATTCCTTCTTAATTACACCACTTAATTACCCTTTAATCTCTTATTATTAATTAATCTTGATTGATCAACCCTTAATAACATCATTAATTATATTTATTAATGATTACTAATTACCTTTTAATTTCATTATCATGTACAAAATTAATTACCTTAAGTAATTAGCCTTCAATTAAACTACATTTATTAATCACCCTTGATTAATACCATTCAGTAATTAACTACCCTTAATTTCTCCATCAAATAAATTAATTACTCCTTAATTAATTTTCCTTTAAATTAATCCCTTGATTAATTCCACAAAGTAATTATACTCAAATTACTTTCATTATTAAATTATCCTCGGTCAATTGCATCCAGTAATTATCATTAATTACTTCCCTGAGTAATTATACTTATCACATCATCAAATAATTATTTAAATTAATTAAACTTTATTAATTAACTTAAAAAATTCATATTAAACTTTATTAATTACAATAAGTAATTAATTCCTTAATTACTTATTATTTAATTGTTCTATTTCATGCTATTTAATTTATTACTTCCTAATCAATTTATTTTACCTTAATTACTTAATTAATTATTCTTTAATCATTAATTAATAACCTTAATAAAACTTAATTACCAATTTAATAATTGCTAATTACTTAATTAATCATTTTATTAGTTCTTAATTAAATTAATTAATTAATTAACTATTAATCATTCATTAATTTACTTTAGTAGTTAATTTATTTATTACTTATAATCCATCACTAATTATAATTAAAAGTAATTATTTTTATTTACTTTCTGAAATCATCAATTAATACTAATTATTCAACTTAATTAACATTTTAAAAGAAATATTCTTTAACTTTTGAAATCAATTTATTACTAATTATCAACTTATATGTTAATAAGTTTATACTTATCTTTTATTAATTACTTAATGAGAACAATAGTTAAGAGCTTAAAAAATCTTAAAGTATTAACTAAAATAATTAACTTATATCTAAGTTTTAACTTAAACTGTTAAACATCTTTAAGATTTACGGTGTTTGAAATTTATTGAAAAACTGTTTACTTTTAAAAATATACAACAGCAGATTGAAAACCGAGCACTCCCCTGGATTTAACTCGAGCTGCACTTCGAGTTAACCATCCCTTTCCCCGAGTCATGTCCCGTAACCATCTTCTTCTTCTCCCTTTCTTTTTATAGTTTAAGTTTTAATTAAGTTCAATTACAGCATCCGGTTCACTCACGCACACGATAAAAACCCGAAGCAACCTACCTATTCACTCGAGCACGACTCGAGCAATACCACTGACACGACGCAGTCTCCATCCTCCACGCCGTACACGTGCACGGCGGCACCACAGACCTCCGGCGAACACCGACATCGTCGACAAGTCACGAAATCCACGTACAAACGAAAACCAAACACGAATCTCATTTCAAAATATCAAAACAAAAATTAGCATACTGTTCAAAAACCAGTAGCTCAAACCAATTGACAAAACAACTTCGCCACCGCCGCCGAGACCACCGAAAGCCCTCAACCTTTGGCCACACCTCAACAACACGCCATCCTTCCATTCCCCAAACGCTCGTGACACTCGATCACGTGAAGAAGTCACACGCGCCTCGTTACAGAGATGAACCAAAACTTCAACTAAAACCCTAATACGATCTCGTACTCAAATTTAACACAATAGAAAAATTAATTAACATTTTTCTCAGTATCACAGTACTTATTACTACCTTCAACCAAGTTTCAACATTTTAATCTAATTCGATTTTCTGAAATTGGAAAGAATGCAATTCTTGTTCACAAACGAACTGCTCTTAGAATTCAAAGCTAAAAAGCTTCATTTTTGTTTTAAAAATCATAATTGGCTATAAGAATTCAAGATATAATCTTGAGTTAATATTTTTTACAGAAATCAATTTTACTAAGTTATCATTTGACACCTGTAAATAAAATTACAGTAATTATATTTTACAACAAAGTTTAATCGGCTTTAGAAATCAAAATTTAAGTTTAAACATCTTGTTTTAGATGAAAAGCTTAAAGATTTATAATAATCTGAAGAGAGTAAATTAAATTTAGAAGAAAATACACAACCTGAATCAATCAACAGAGGTGAACAGAGCATCACAAACATATATACAAACTGAAACATATATATATAATCCAGGATATCAATAAATCTTGAACTATTTTGAAATAACTTAAAGCTAAAAAAAACTTGTTTACTCACCAGTAAAATTCTAGAACAAAGAATAAACTGAGGTGATGAAAACTGTAGTTGAAACTGCTCCTAATTCCTTATGTTTTGAAACTGTTTTTGAATCAGCCCTGTTCTTGTTTTGAATTAAATTTTTGATTTTACTTCCTATTCTCTTCTTTTTGCTTTCTCTGGTTTACTAAAATTTTACTGAACGAAATAACTAGCAAGATAGTCACACCTATATATAAAAGAAATAGGATGTAATATGGGAAGGTATTGACTGGACAAACATTTTCTTCTTTTGGCTAAGTCAGTATTTCGGCTGAACTGAAAAGATTTGTACAATATTTGCTTAGACCAAATAGTAGGCTGAGTTGATAGTAATTAATGCTTTGGTTCCTAATTTAGTTTACATAATTATAATTATGTTGTACTATGTATAAAGATATTTGTACGAAGACGTATACTTTCAGGTAGGCTTAGCTTATGAATGAAGATATTTAATTTGAATAGTTTACATACATATGTTTGTTTCTATCTGGTATTGCTTCTAGCTCAAATAATTTATAAACATATTTTTCAGATTTTACTTTACTATGGTCTTGCATATGAGGATAATCTGGATATAAATATTTGACTGGTTTAACTTTTTATACCTTATGCTTGCTTATGAAAATAATTTGTTTTCTAGATATGTTTATTTTATAAACTTCTAGTTGGACTTTAATATACATGGTTGTTAGGTTTATTTTTCTTTGGTCTTGTTTACATTTTATACTTTGTGCTTATTTAATTCTGGTTTCACTTATTTCTTGTTTGTATTTACATTTGTATTTTATATTTTGACTATCAATATCTAACTTAGATTCATAAGTTTACTTATTTACTTATATTTATGTTTTTGACTTACATTAATATTAAAATTTTATATTGAACATTATCATCTATTCATTTTATATTTTTATATGCTCACCAAATGTTAACAAGATAAGGTATTTTAATTCAATTATACAAGATAGATTTTATTTTAAAAATTTTAAGAGATTTATTTTAAATTTTCAAATCTGTTTCCTTTCAAAATACAAATCCATTATAAACAAATGGCAATTATTTCCAGAATCATATTAAATTTAATATGATCAGTTTACACTTTATTTAATTAGATTAAATATTTATTAAAATAACAGGGCCAAACTCCAGGGTCGTTACACAATTGGATCTGAAACGAAAGTTTATATTTAGGTACAAACATATATGTAGAAAACCAACACTAAAATTAAAAACATGAACTGAATTAATTGGAAATAAATCACCCAATTTAAATTTATTTCAATCTACATCTACAATTAACATCTTCTCTCTTTTTAATTAAAAGGGTTCCATTCACATTAATTGCCATTGATTTCTAAGTTAAATTTTAAAAAAGAAAAGAGATAATTCAATTCCTTTTATAGTGATTTAACATGTTTATGGAATTACTGTATACAAACCAAAAACTATCAATTTCTTATTAAATAATTGATTTCTTATTCCTGTAATTAATCTGTAAGCTAAAATACATTTCAAACAAGTAAACATTTTTTTACTTCTTTAATAAACTTATTCATTTTTATTCTTTTATTTTTGATTTAAATGTCCACATATTAAATTAACTAGTACCTTATGATCTTATTCAGCATAAGTTTTCATTTTATTCCAACAACTCTATAGTTAACATCTTTTCTTATATTAACTGCATTATTTAATTACATTTAATTTCATTGATTTCCAAATTGAATTTAATAGATTAAATAATAAGATTATAAGGAAAAAAATATTTACATTTATAGTGTTGAATATCAACTGTAATTAAATCCAGTTAATTAAATTTTAATTTCAATAAATTGACTAAATTTGATTTTAATCTTTTATTCAATCATTTATTATCAAATGGGTAAAACTAACAATAGTTTACATTTTATTACCTCAATATTCTACAGTTATTTCCTTACTTCACATCAACGTCACTTTAATTACTTTTAATGCAGTTTATTTCTAATTTGATTTCAACAAGTTAAACAAATAGGTCACAAATAATAATTGTCACCTTTAGCTTAATTTAATCATATTTATAAGTTGATTGTCTACACAAATGTTATAATTATTTGCAAAACACAAATTTTTATTCAATTACAATTTATTAAATACTTTTTCTTCAATTAATGTGACATTTAAGTTATCAATTACTCATTTAATCCAATTATAAATTAATACGCACATTGTTACAATTTATTTACAATCTATGACCAATCATAACTTTTTAATCATTTCCATTAATTGGAATTACATTTAATGCAATTATCAATTACCTTAATTTAATATTATTACATTTCATTTCAGTTATTATTCCCATTAATAAATCTTAAATTTTTTTAAATTTCTCACATCAATTAAGTCACAAATATTTATTTCTTCCAAATAACATTTTAAATCTTATTAAGTTCAATAAATTAATTATGGAAAAATTACGGGTCCTTACATAAATTATTATCAATTGAATGTGATATTATATATAGTAGTATATATCAGTAGTTGGATATATTTCCCACCTATTGGAGATGATGAGACCCTATGCGCCTCGCATAATAGCGGATGACCATTAGTACCGCAATATCCCATCTTGGAGCGGGACATGTATTTTTAAGTTATATTAATGTAACACCTCGCCTTTTCGCATGCTTTAAATCGACACATATGTCAATTCAAACCATACGGAAGGGCGGATTGTTATGGGGTAAATAAGAAAAAAAGAAATAAAACGAACAGAATCTCATAGTGGAAGGATAAAATATAATAACCAAATATATAGTTCATGAAGCTGTTTTTCAAAATATTTAATTATACTTACAATATATATCAGAGTTATACATACCATAGAATATCAATAATGCAGCGGAATATACTAGTGTAGTGGAACAATATAATATAAATTAATAATACCGAAATCTTCGTCATCGTCCTCCAGAGATAATGCCTTCGATCCTGGAATGCTCGGACTGACCCGAGCGAATTGAAAAGACAAAACACTCGAGTCATAACTAAAAGATCTTATGTAAGTTAAATCAACAGAAATAAATATGAGTGCAGTAACTCAAGAGATGCTCGAGAATTACATCTCCTAAGGATCCGTTAAACTATTTACTATGTAGTATATCTCGCTATTATAATACTGTCTAATTGTAAAATAAACTTCCTTTTTTCTTAGCATTAAGGGGTTACCCATGTAGCCCTTAACACGTAATAGTCCCAGTAGTCCATCCAATATCATAGTCTTTAACGATCCCGGATTTTGAATAAGTTTAAATTAATATTTAATTAAATTTTTGAATAAAAAAATTGTGAAACAATTGGTAATTGATATAACCTATTAGTTGAATTAGGGATTTCTTTTAAACTAATGTATTTGAATTCAATCGAATTGGGATTTATAAATAATGTAAAGTTCAAAATATACTTATAAATTAATATCAATAAACAAATGAATGTTAAGTACATTTTAAGAAAATCTGCATAGTCCATAAGATAAGATAAGAAGGATGTAATACAACAAGTATGTTGCTGTGTAAAACATAAACAAAAGAAATACAAATAGAATTGTATGGGAGAAAAATGCAAAGCCAAATACCTATGTAAAATATAATATTGTATGTGAATTAGGCAAGTTTATAAGTAATTTCAGCAAACAAAGAAAGAATATAAATACAAAACTATATAACAAAAGAAAAAATAAAATAATAACAACTTTATATCTATACGCATAAAGTAAAGACAAACCAAGCAAGAATAAGTCAATACAAAATAACACAAACAAATATATGTATATGCCTGTAAGATTGATGCAAAGTTAAGAACAAAGTAATGTAAAGTATCTATGAACATGAAAATAAAATAAGAAGTAAGGGACATAAAGTACTTATTCATTTAATGCTAGCAACAATTGTCAATACGAATTATGAAAAAAATTATATCCCAACCGAGTAAAGTAGTATGTAGGCTGTAAACAATCAAGTTTGAACACAAATAAACAAAAAGAAGATATCATACCTGCCATACCTTCTAGCACGCCAAAGCAATGTTAACAGCCACCACCGAGATCTTGTTTCATAAAACAAATGGAAATACAAGTACACACAACATCTCAGCCCATAAATGCATAGATGTTCAGCCGTGCTTGTTGTACAAAGCATTAAATGCAAGTATCTAGTGTATTTTATAAACAAATAACACCCTGTACAACTATTCTCTTTCCATATATCCAACTTCTTTATCATCAGTTTGATCAATTCAAAGCTAAGAAAAAAAATCTGATCAAAGCCTGTGCATATTTTTCAATCTGGAAATTTGTTTCTGCATGCAAACCTGAGTTTTGAAGCAATACCATCTAAATCTTAAACAAATTCAACTGGAACAACAATTAGCTCAATTCAAACAAGGCTCATTCATTTCCTCTTCAAGAATGAAACCTGGTGATTGAAACTAAAAAAAAAAAAGCATGCAAGATCAACATCAAACTTTCAAACTTCAGATCAAAAACAAATGCAAGTTTCCACATTCAAATCATTTTCCAGGATTTAAGAAAGAAAAGTTTCTAAACCTGAGCCTTTATTCTTTTTGACTGGTGAGTAAACATAATTTTCAAAGGCTTTAAATTGATAAAAAAATAGTTCAAGATTTTTTGATGACCTGGTTGAATATGCTTCAGTTGCATATGATTCTTTGATGCTCTGTGTTTCTCTGTAATTGATACTGGAAGTATATTTGTTTCCAAACCTTGAATCTATATGTTGCTATTCATTGTTAAGTTAAATTCTTCCATAGAACAAGAGATTTAAACTTTAATTAGGATTTTTAAATTTTTTTTAAAAAGATAATGGTGGATTGTATTTTGGAAACAAGTTCTACAGGCAAACAAGAATTATTTACGATAAATTTGATTTCTGTAAAATGCTAACTCAAATTTATAGCTTGAATCCTTACTGAAAGATAAGATTTTTTAAAAAAAAATTGTAATTATTCATTGAGTATATCAACAATAACTTGTAGATGAACTAAAAATACATTTCTATCAATCTCTGTAGTTCAACAAATTTTAACTGTTGAAATTTGTTGAGGAGTTAGTATGACCATTTTCGAATCTAGGAAAAATATAGAAAAAAATTTCTATTGCAAGGATTTTGGGTCGAGAACGATTTAGGGTTCGAATATTGCTTTCAGGTCGTTGAGGTTTGTGAAGCCGCCGCAATTTGCCTAGACGATCGAGTTGCTCGGGGTGCTGGGTGAAGGTGGACGTGGGGTTGACGAGGCCATGGTCGGAGGTGATGGCTCTCCGGTGGTCGGAGCATCGAGTGAGAATCAGTGACAGGTTTTGCGGTGGAGTGTTTTTGAGAGTTTCCAAGTTCTAATTTTTACCTCGTTTCGAATCCGAGAAGAATGCTTTCGAGGGGAGTGTTGATGTGAGTTCGTATGGACTCGAGAGATCATCGAGCAATGTCGCGATGATCAACGGAAGTCGGCGGCGTGGTATAAGGTGCACTGCGTTCACATCAATCAGGGGAGTTGGTTCGAGAGTTTGCTCAGGGAATAAAGTGATTTTCTCGAGCAAAATTTTATATTTATTCACGTGAATCCTACAGCGTATGAAGTTTAAGTTTAAACTTAATTGAAAGGAAAAAAAAGTAGAAGAAAGAAGCGCGAAAGGAAAGGAGCAGGGGGAAGACTCGGGGAAGATATGTGAAAACTCGAAGTGATATTCAAGCAAAACTTGAAAAGTTTCTGGGTAGATTTCTATAAAGTGCGGTATAGAAAAAAAAATAGTTAAGCCGATTATCTTTCATAAAAAATTTAATAACTGTTTAACGATTTGGGTTAAAACTATAATGCAAGTTTTAATTATTCTAGAATGTTTCTAAAATCATAATTAATATTTTAATCAAGTGGATGATTTAAGTTAAGTGTTAGAGTTTAATTAACATCGAAGTTTTCAAATTTGTGATAATTTGATTTCAAAGTTCATAGAGGTTTTTATTTATATGTTAATTAAGACAAATAAGTATTATTATTAATCATTTAAAAGGGGGTAATTAATGATAAATAATTAATTTAAACTTGTAATTAGTTAAGTGATCAGAGATTTGTCGAGTTGAAATTGACGATTTGATTAACTCACAGTTAAGTGTTTAATTTATTGGTAAGCACAAACTGTCAATTAGATAATTAAAAGATAATTTATGATTTGTGGTTAGTAAAGATAATTAATCAAGGGATAATTAATTAAAGAATTTTAATGCTAAGTTAGTGATATATTGAAGAATAGTTTAATAATTAAAGGTTAATTATTCGAATAATTTAAAGTTGATTTAATTTGATTAACAAGTGATTAAAGGACCTTTAATCAAATGATTTGGAATGGATTAAAGTTAATTAATTATGATTGGTAACCATCTGATTTAAATTTATCAAATAATTAATTGAATTCACTTATAGATACTGGAATTCTGTTGATTGTCGAACTGTTTGATATTCTGATATGCTATGCTTTATGCTATGAGTTGTTTTAGCGTGATCTGTGATGAATGTAATTTATTTATTTATAATGCATTAGTATTTTCTATCCATGAATATGTGTATGTAGATAAGCGTTACTCGAATATACCGCTTATCGATATTGATATATCTGTGATGATTGATGATGTTGCACTATTGTGTAAAACCCCTGGACTACGCCATATACATACAAATATGGATTTCAGGAGAAATCGGTTAAGTCGCAGATTTTTTGAAAATACTTTTGAATTTTGAATTTTTAAATTTAAATGTTTTGGAAATGAAATTTGGTTTAAAGTGAAAAGCTTTAGAAATCGAATTTCAGAGATGAAATTTATTTTGAATAACTTGATTGAGATTTGAAATTTAAATATTTTTATTTAAATTTGAATTCAATATTTGAAATTGAATTCTATGATTTTAAAACTAGGGTTTAGAAAGGCTATTCAACTTATAAATGAGTTATATGGGTTAAACTATTTTAAAGGTATTGATTTGGGAATTTGAATTTAAATTCAAAGGCTTTAACTCGTGTGAAGAAGACTGGATCTTTCTGAAATGAAACTATTTGTTTTAAAATAATAAAAGCTTTCATATAAGAAGTGAACTTCCGAATTGTGTAAAAAGGGATTTCAAGCTAAAAATAAATAAAAAATGATTTTTCCAAGTTATGGAGACGGTTTGAAATCTATAAGTTGAATCTTTGATTTAAAGATTCAACGAGTTATGAAAGCTATGAAATGAGTCTTTGATTAAAAGACCAAATGAGTTAATCCAACTTGAATTGAAATTGTTTTCGAAAGGCTATGAATGAATCTTTGGAAACGATTTTGAAAGCTATAAGTTGAATCTTTGATTTAAAGATTCAACAAATTAATCGAATTTTGAAATCTATGAGTTAAATCTTTGATTTAAAGATTTAATGAGTTAATCCAATTGAAATGGAAATTGTTCTGAAATCCATCAATGGATCTTTGTGAACTAGGTGAATTTTGTGAAATAAATCTTTTGTTAAAGATTTGAAAATGGTAATTTGTTTAAATGATTTGAAAGAAAGTTTTGAATTACTAAGTTGTGGCTTAGTTGGAATCCCATATCCATATGTTTTGAATGTTGCGCTCACTATTCGGGTTAGCCGGGAAAGGACCTTTGGGTCGTATAACCCATTCCGAATATGTGATTCGTCATTACGGATAGCATTTGAAGACCGGTGGTGAAGACCGGGTATTTGCGAGAACGATAGGATGACCTATTGATTTTCTCTACACTGAGTAGCTACGGTATAGAGATTCCCAAAGTGATGGGAAATCCGACCGGGATTGTGAATACCCGGATTGCAAGGACTTCTTTAGAAGTGCCTTCGGTTCTGTTCGAACTCGGAACAGACTTGTATGGTTACGTGTCTGACATTACATTTTGAGATATAAAGCAGATTTCTTTCAAATACATTTCTGTTAGTGGCAGAGAATTTATTCTCTAGCTTAACACTCTTCTCTGAGACGTATGAGCTTAGAGGTTATGTAGTTGAAGGTTATCAGCGATATATTCCCAATTTGGTTATGTGGCATGCTTAGTGTTGCTGTTTGATGATTATTTACTGATCATTTGTTGATCAAAGCGTGGCTTTGTGCCTAGCTTTGTGGACGAGACTTCGTCAGACATCACTCCCCGGAAATGGTCAAAACAGGAATATGCGGCAAGGTTATGAGGGTCGCGCCCTTTAGGGTGTGTCATTTCCTTCTGGAAAGGGTGGTATCATGGTATGGAGCCCAGATACTTACTCATGTTGGCACACTATATTTATTACTGTGTGATGTTGGTTATCGAGCGCTCGGATAAAGGTCCAAAGGGACCAGGGGATGGCATATTCGTGGTTATCGAGCGCTCGGATAAAGGTCCAAAGGGACCAGGGGATGGCATATTCGTGTAGTAGTTACCTAGTGACAAAGGTAACCCGGCCTTGTGTTGGCGAGAGCTGGTTAAGTTCTCGGGACGTCCTGCTAGAGGCGATCCCATGTGGCAGTAGGAAGTTCCTTAGCCTAACCATTTGTTGGAAATCCAAATAAAACAATACGCACCTTGTACGGTTTTAGTTGTAGAACCTTCCATTCACTTATGGTGGCGCCACACTGTTTGGATGGTAGCTATAGTGGGCATATGATAACGGTCGTATGTTGGCTAAGATTTATATCTTTACTTTCGAAATGATTTTTCCTACACTATGCACTAGTAATAATACCAAATGTTTCTTTTTAATGCGTATCAAACATCTTTGACTATCATAAAGAGAAATCTCCTCCGAATCTGCGTTTGCATTGTGTGTGTGTGCGGGAGGCCTTATGGTAGTCTCATTTTCTAAAAAAGCATTGCGAATTGACTTTAAAATCTTTTGTTGATTGTTTTAAGAGATAAACTGTTTTTTTACTCACACCAGTCCCATGACTGATCAGGAGTTTATTATTTCTTCCCTAAACTCTGGGTGCTCAAAATTTTCTACACGGGCAGTCTAGAGTTGGATTTTTCAGATAGTCAGATTAGTAGGTTATCTGGAGTTAGTTCAGTCTTTGGATGCGGACGAGACTTGCTTGTCTTGGTGAATCATGATCTTGGCTCGAGCTACTGCTGGAGTTCTCTTTTGAAAACTATCTGGAGTTATTTGTTCGGTTCCTAACGTTATCTATTTTCTTTTCCGTTGCTATTCTATTGTATCTCTGATGTATATTGATATTTATTGGATCATCTGTTGTATCTGATATTGTATCAAAGCTTTGTATTAATGTATTATTCTTTTATTCCGTTGTGTTGTTTACTTAATGTTGTTATAAGCTCCGGCGACTCGGATTTGAACGGTCGAATCTACGACATTCGAGTACGATGTAAAGTATGGATGTCGATTTTCGAGTGGGCAAAATTCATTTCGTTACATTTGGTATCAGAGCTGAGGGTTGAACTTTAGCCCAGGAGTATAACATGTTAAGTAGCTCATTAGAGATAGGGTGAAGTATACCCTAGAATGAGTAATCCCTAAGATATCCATTTAAATGCCTCGGTGAATTCTCTTACTATCCACCGATAGTGTGATGACCCGGAATTTCTAACAATTTAAATTTGAATAATTAATTGATTTTAAAATATTAAAAGTTAATTTTATCTTGAATTTAATATATCGATATTTATTTGATAATTAAATCATTGAATTATATAGTTTAAATATTGCATTTAACAATTGAAATTGGGTAAATTGTTGAATCTGAAACTTTTAAGCCTGTTTAAAATAGTTTGAAGGCTTATAAAATTTATAATGATAATACAGAGATAATAGAATGATTTGAATTTAATTTAAGGGTAATTTGTTCAATTTTAATAATATATCGTTTAAATTGGAATTTAAAAATAGCTTTCCGAGGCGCAGTCTCGGAATTCGATGAAACCAGTTCCATTGGATCTGCAAGAGTTAGCTATTATCGGATTTCAATTTTTGTAGCGATCGGAGTTGTCATTTGATCCTGGCAGCTCGATACGCTTAGAAATTATTTTAATCGATTTAATTTAAAATTGATCGTTTTCTTCCATAACTCGCACATACGATCAAATTAGCTTCTGAAACACATTCTGTTGTGTTCGGAATAGGGGTAAAACCTTATAAAAGTTAGTCGGCATATCTAATTCGGGGTTCGGGATTTCGCGTTATAAAATGCGGGATATTTTCGATATTTAATTATATTAGCCAGGCATGCAAGAGAAGCTTGTTGCATACAAAAGCACTGCAACTACCTCCTCTGCAGATACCTCCGTATGAATATACCTTCGGTTGTTTCTTTTCCCCATTTATTCGAACCCAAACTAAACTAAAAATAAAAAAATGAAATCGAAATCGAAGAAGGCCGAAGCCGCGTTTGAATTGTGGCAACTTTGAGGAGCCATGAAATCGAGTTCGACTCGAGTGTTGGATTTAGGGCTTGCGTTTCAGGAAGTTGCGACTTCTAGTTAGGTGATGCTCGTTCGAGGCCGTAGGCAGGATGGGGAGTTACGCCTTCGAGTGCGCGCGTGGGGGTGAAGGAGGGATGCTGACATCGTCGTGGTCGGCTTGGGGTTCACATCGCGACGGCATGAGATGGTGAGCGAATAAGGGTTTCGCGAGTACTTTCGAGGCAGTGTCGTGTTGAAGGTGGTGGCTCGCTGATTTGAAGCTCGCGTATTGGGGCCGTGTCGTATCCTTGGGTTTCACGCAGTGACTTTATGGTTTCGATGGCTGCTGTGTGGATGAACGATGGCCTCGTGGTGCGGCAGGTTGCTTGTGATTCGAGGAGACAGTAGGTATAGCTTTTATTTTTCTTATTTATTTATTTATCTAATTTATATATGTTTATAACAGAAAAATAAGTAGCTTCAAGAATATTAAGAAGATTTACTAGTTAGGATTAAATTCTAAGTTAATCAAATTTATTGACAATTGATAGTTCAATTTGTTTGAATATAAATAACCTGTATAGATATTTATACAAGGTCAAAACGTGGATAAACCAAGCCGAGATTGGATCGGATTTGCAAATCTAAAATCAAAGGTGAGTAATCTCACGCTTCTGAACTTTTATTTAAATTTAAATGGTTAAATTCAAAGGATTGGTTGAATGGTTGAAATTGAATTGATGTGCTATATTATACAGTGATATATAGTCTGTACTGGAATGATTGATATTTTGTGATGAATACTTTTGAAAATTAGAAGATTGAATGCTATGGTTTGCTTGAATATTTCGGTACCCTGAGTTATCGAAATGTATAAAATTGGATTTTGAAAGAAATGAAATGGTGAAAATTTGAAGTGAAATAATATGGAATAAAATAAAAATGAATTGGAAGAAATAAAAGTGATATTCAAAACTGGAGTTAAATTGTAAAATAGAGATTCAAACAAGTCCTAAATCAAAGTTAAATCTAACAAATAAGTTTTAAATATCAAGCATTTTGAATAACTTGAATGTCAAAGTGAAATTGTAAATCGAATTAAATTTAAAAATAAATTTGGTTTCAAATTCCTTTAAGCTTCTATTACAAACGAGTAATTAATTTATTTAATGAAGTAAATATCAAGGTGAATAATTACGAGATGAGATAAATCAAGAGTGATAATATTTGCGGTTTACTTAATGATCAATTATTTGATGTAATTGATTAGTTTAGGGTTAATTGAAATATATTTGGAAATCAATGATTTATAAAATCAACGATGTAATTAAAGAC
The DNA here is from genome assembly GCA_030765085.1 of Allium cepa. Taxonomy (NCBI): domain Eukaryota; kingdom Viridiplantae; phylum Streptophyta; class Magnoliopsida; order Asparagales; family Amaryllidaceae; genus Allium; species Allium cepa. The sequence goes on along the minus strand of CM060937.1, from coordinate 788,238,360 downwards.
TGATTAACTAAGATGAATGAATGAAAAATAAGTGACTTGTGAGAAATAAATTAATATAAGTAATTAAGGGTTAATGTAATTAAAGTAGATAATTAATTCATTAAATAATTAAAGATTACTTATTGATTTTGATTAAGAAGAATTAAATCGTGATAATTAATTAAAGATAATTACTTGAATGCAATTGAAAGATAATTAATCCAAGCTGATTAATTAAGATGAAAAATGAAGGGTTGATTTATTAATTGATTTGAAATCAATTAATATTGAATGAAGGAATCTAAGTGGATGGTGTTAGTAATTCAATCAGGACTAATTTCATTAATTTGGAAGTGTTTAAGCTTTGCTTATTGTAATAACTCGGATTTTTGGGTATCAGAAAATTGAATAATTATCCGAGTTTAACTATTAAAATGTGATAATCCCTTAATTAAATTATATAAAATGGATAAAATTATTATCTTCAAATATAAATAACCAAAAATAAAATCTTTTTTATATTAATTTAAAACAAAAGAATTTTATAAATATAGAAAAAATATTTATTTAGTAGTAAATAAATGCAAAAGCATTTAAATTAGCATGTATGAATGGATTAAATAATTTATATTATTTTTCTTTATAATTTTAATCTAAGATGGTAAATTTAATCCTTTAATGGTTAATAAATTTTAATTTGGCAATATTGATAAGAATTTTCTTTGAAAGCTAATAAAATTCTATTTTATAATATATATTTGATATATATGTTGTAAATAGAAATATCTTTTGTTTTAAATAAAAGATGCATTTTCAAATTGTAATATATATATATATATATATGTATGTATATGTATATGTTATAATTTAGAATTATTTAGAAATTTAATTTAGTCTATTTAATTTATATATGAATGAATATTGTAATTGAAGCTTTGTTTTAAAATCTATATTTTTCAAAAGTTAATTTAGATTAATTCAATTGTTTTGAAAAATATAAGATAGTTGTTTATTTTTATATAATAGTTTAAAATAAAGTTTTATTTAAAGTGTTTAAATTAAAATGGTTATAAAATATATGTATAAAGTTATTAATAAACTTTCTTTTAAAATTTTATTATTATTATTATTATTTCTTCAACACTAAAAGTAAAAGTTTTAGATTTTAAATACATGTATAAAGAGATATTTATATTATAATTAGTATCAGAATATTTCTTTTAAAGGTAAACTTATGTTTTATTTATAAAGTAAATTTAATAAGTAAGTTATATTTGCATTTAAATTAAGTAAAAATTTAATAAAAATTGCTAAGATATGTGTAGACATATTAACAAGTTAATAACAATTGCAAAACTATTAAAGAAATCAAATAACACATGTAAGAAGATTTAGAAATTAAGTGACAAGTGTCTAAAATTTAAAATTTACTTTCTTTGAATTTTAATAAATCATAATCTAGTTCATAAAACATATTTTTCTTCCTTATTTCAAAATTAATGGCAAATCAGTGAATACTTTCAAATCTAAAATTAAAAACCCATGACCGAGACAAAATTCTGCAATTTCCAATCTTTTGCAATACAATTGAAGTTCAACTGCAAATCAAGTTATTTTCAAATTAAAGTTGTTCATGCCTGGAATAAGTTTTGTTTTCTGCAAATTAGAAGCAGGTGAGTAAACTACTATCTGAATCTAACTTGTTTTTATATTTGCCTGGATGTCATAACTTGTGGAAACTATGATGGATAGTATGCATGCATGTTGTCAGAGGTGATTTTATATATACCTACACATATGTCTTTATGTAAATAACAATAATATAACTTTGATTAAAACCTAGAAGTATCGTGCTTCTCTGTGTCTTCAAAACAGAGGTGGGTAAATCATGGAGTCTGGAATGTCTTAAGATTGTAGTTGACGATTCTTGAAAACATGATAAGTATTATGCTGTGCATGTCATTAAAAATGAAATAGAGTATAAAGATATAAAGATGGAAGATAATTTTCAAGTATTTGCCTGGAACAGTTATAACTTGTCTCTGTTTGAATACTGCAGGCTTGAAATCTGATTTAAATTTTCAAAATTATCAAACTAAAACGATTTCTGGGACTTGTTCCTTAATAAGATATTCGAGTGTATATGACTTTACTTTTTTTTAAAATAAATCTGAGTAAAATGTTGGTCAATGTTCCCAAACTTAAATACTACAGTGAAAAATGACTCTATAACTTAAATTGTGATTTTTCAATCTTTATGCATTGATTATAAATCCAGATTCGTTATAAAAAAATAATGAATTTTAAAGCAAATTTGTAGATTTTTAAGTTGATGTATACTGAGAATTTGTGTGTTGATCGAATTTTGGTCTTGGGTAAAATTCTGGTGTTCGTCGTTATGAAGTTGGCCGAGACCTTGGTTGAGGCAAGCTTGGGGGTCGGGGTGCATGGGAAAAATAGAGGGGAGGTTAAGTTTGTACCGTGGTGGTGCGGCGAGGTGTTGATAGGGTTTAACAATGGGTTCAGGCGACAATTGTTTGCGTGGATGTTGTAACTTCGTTAGTGGAATCTAGGGAATCGCGACAGGGGGATTAGCAACTGGAAGTCGAGGAGGAGCCGCGGTGAAGATGGCGAGGTACCACGAGGCGAGGGACGTCGGAGATGGGTGGATTTCGGTGATGATGGGTTTCCAGGATATGGGATTTTGGGTGATTTTGATTCACGAATGAATTGAAGTATAGGGTGATCGCGTTTGGTTGTGAGGGTCACCAGTGAAATGTTGAGGTCGGTGACGATGGTCGGAGTGCCGTTGGTTGATGGTGTATGTGCACACGAGCACTCGCGTATCAGTTGAAGTGAACGAAGTTAGGGCTCGGGTTGAAGCTCAGGAACATTTGAATTTTCCTCGGAGCAGCAGCATCTTGTAGGGTCTCGGGGAAATTTAGGTCTTGCTCGTGGAAGATGTCGGTTTTGCTCGGGTAAGTGGGCAGGAAACTCGAAGTAGTTAGGTAGAAAACTCGAAGCAGTCTTGTTGGTTCCCGGGTTGCTCTGTGTTTAACAAGCTTACAGAAACCTGCAGGTTCTGTTTTTTTTAAAAAGAAAAGAAGAAAAAAAGAAAGAAGGTTTTAAACATAAATTTGTATAACTACATTATTTTGGGAAGTAATTTAAATCTTTTAAAATTGAAGTTGTAAATGTGAGCAAGATTTAAAATAAAATTTAAATATGGAAATCTTAAATTTAAATATGAACTTCAGTTTTTAAATTTAAAAGAAGGTTTGAATTTGGAAGTTTTAAACTAAATTTAAGTTAGTGAAATTTTGAAATGAGTTTTTGCTTTCAAAATTCTTATGAATTTAAATTCTAAGACAATCACTTGTTTGTCTTACAATTTAAAAAGCTTAAAAACTTTGATAAGATTAAATTATTCTTAAAATGGAATTTTGGAAGTAGTGGAGGATTTAATCAAATTTAAATCAGCAATTTTTTTTATCTGAATTCAAATTTGATTTGAATCTTAAGAGTGGAAATAAAGAAAAGTTTATAAATTTAATATTGTATATAAGTTGGAAGGGTTAAAGTATACTTCAATAATCTGAGACTAAAAGGGAAGTTAGTTTAAAATCTTTAAATTTCTTTTATAAGAGTTCTTTAACATATGATTGTTAATAGTCAATTGAGAAATTGTTTAAGTTTAATTACTTAATAAAAGTAATTAAGAAATTAATTACTTAATGTAATTAATTGGTTCTAATGTGATTAGTTTAGAACAGTTAATTAAGTTTAATTAATTTAAACACTTGATGATTGATGAATAATTACGTAATGTAATTAATTGAAACGTAATTACTTAAGGAAGTAATTAAGGGTAGTTAATTTCTGGATGTTATTACTTGAGTGATTAATAATTATGGTTAATAATTAATTAATGTAGTAATTAAAGGTTAATTACTGTATTTGGTTAAGGATAACTAATTTATGAAATTAATTATGGGCTAATTACTTAAATGTAATTAAAATAAATAGAATAATATTGGATGCCTTGATTAATTGTTATCCCTATTAGGTGGTTCTTGATACTATGTGATATGGTATGTTTGATTTAAACTGTGGAGATGTGATTATCTATTGATTATGAATTATTGTGTCATCCTGTATTAAAAATAGAGTTGTATTTCACTTTGAATAACGTAAGTTAAGTTGACAAGGGTTTCGAAGAGACCGGAGTCGGGTATTAGTAAAAACTCGAAGCCACTTCGATTCTTATAATTTGATATGTGAAAACTAATAGGCTGAGGTGGAATGACTTAAGTAAATTGGATCATTTCAATCTAAGTTTAGGCACTTAGAAATTGATGTGTAAAATGGTTGATGTCCATAACAACTTGTGAAGTGTAAATTGATATAAGTTACCCCAGGTTTATTTAAATTGTATGCTTTTGTATTCTAAGTTAGATGGGTTTACTCACGCTTGTTTTCAGCCTGACCCGGGTGTTACTTTGATGTAATGCTCCGGTCAGACCGAGTATTATAGATTTTCAGGTAAGGACGTTCTGGAGCTCAGGAGGCGAGCTGGATGGCAAGGACGTATAGAGAGTTTCCACTGTGATATTGTACTATCTATACATGATTGTTTTGTCTAGTGTATATGTAGATGTGTATCTCTGATATATTTAAATGTAAATTAACAGATATAGTTTTCTTTGTATAACTGATACCTTATTTGATATTATATTTGGTCCGCTGCGAATGTGAGGATTCTGTGACTTGTTGTCGTTTTCTTCTTCTTTCTCTTTCTTCTTTCATTAACTATCTGGGATTTTTCGGGATCGGAAATTTCCGGGTTGTTACATTTGGTATCAGAGCAGAAGGTTAAGCGAGAACCTTGGCTCTGTTAGGATTACTCATTAAGGATAGGGTAAGTGGTACCCTAGAATGAGTTGAGTGTATATATATATGAGAGAGCATACTTGTTATTTTCTTATATAAAGGCTTTTAAATGATTTCAAAAGTAAATGAATATTATATAAGAAATAGATTATCTATTATATTAAGGAAATTGGTTGTAGTATTAATTAAATTAAAAGTAATAGTAAGAATTAGGAAGTAATAAAATACAACCAAATTGAAATTAAATTAAAGACAAGTTTGAAATGGATTCAAACTGAAATTAAATCATGAAATTGGGAAAGGTTTCAGGATAAGGATAATCAATTAATTTATGTAATTAATTAAACTTTATTTAATGAGATTAATTAATGGATGATAATTGGAAATGATAAATAAAGTGGGAGTTACTTAATGAAGTAACTAGAGGTAAGTAATTTAAGTGACAATTACTTAATGAAGATAATTAAGAAAATAAGTTGATTACCGAATGTGATTAATTGGAATTAATTAATGATGTAATTAATTTAGAGAAATAATAAATAATATTATTTAATGCATTTGAACGAAATGGTTTTATTTCAAATAAGAGTTGTTTGAAAATTTAAAGGAATTTGTTTTAAATTAAAAACCAAAGGTGGTTTAAAATTTTAAAGTATAACTTGGAATGTGAAAGAAATTAATATATATGTGGATTTACTTAAATATCAAAGGTGGTTTGAGATAAACTCTAAACGTTGAGTTTTAAATCTGGAATGAGGTATGATACCCAAAGTAATAAGTTTTCGAACTTAATAAGCGGGAAGAATTATTTATGGGAGGTTAAAAAATTAAAATGGAAGTTCAAACTAGGTAAGGTTGACTGGACTAAGTGAATTGAGTTTAACTTGGAAAAATGTTGAATATGTTGGAATGTTCAACCTGATTTGAAAATTTTAAGATGAAATTAAGATTTAACTTGGGAAGTTAAATGGTTTATTGTAATTGAGAGTTTGAGTGATTTCAAATTAGGATTGAGATCTAGAAATTTAAAATGAATGGATGTTTTAAAATTAATTAGATGATATCATCCTATTGTTTTTAAAAATCTTTAAGTTGTGAATCGGATTTGTTTAAATGAATGAGAAATGGAGTATGGTAATCCATTGTTGGGATAAAAAGGTAAATTGATTTAAAATTAAATCAACATTTGAAGTATTAACTCGAATTTATATAGTTCGAGATGGTTTAAATTTGAAATTAGTTCAAATTTAATTTGATTTGAATTGATTGAAATTGTGATTGAAGATGTATGAGTATAAGATTCAAATGGAAATTTGAATTGGAATGATTTGAATAATTTGGGATTGTAATTAAAGTTGAATAAGTTTTAAATTCAAATGGAATTTGAATTAAATTTGGGAGGAAATCAAGAATAATTCAACTTGATTTGGAAATGGAGTTTGAAATTGGGATTAATTCAGAATGGAATTGAAGTAAATTGAAATTGAGATCAAGGTTGAATAAAGTTAAATTTTGGGAAGAACTGAGGTTGATTCAACTTGAATTGGGAATAACTCAAGTCCAATAGAAATTGAAGTTATTTAAATTGGAGTTAAGTCAATTTAAATGGAAGTTGAATTTAAATTGAATTGATTGGGAATAGAGATTGAGAATTGAACAGTTTTGACTCTGGACTATTTTTAATATAAATTATTTTAATATAAACCTGTTTTTCCAAGCTATTCATTATATATACAACCTTTCTTTTAAAAGCCAAACTATCTTATACTTTTTTTACAATTATTTTTGAAACTGTTTAACAATTTTCTAACTATTTTATAAACTAATTACTATTTTCAACTACTAATTACTATTTTATAGCTATTTTGCAATTATTTAAAATTTCTATGACTATTTAACTATTTTCCAATTATTTTACAATTACTGAACTATTTTACAGCTATTTTACAAAGTTAATTATTTTTCAACTACTTATCTATTTCTTTAACTTTTCAAGTTATTATCTAAATTTAAACTGGACGTAGTTCAAACTGTTATTGGTTAAATACCCATTCGAGATAAGAGTTTAAGGAATAATCCAAATGTGGATTAAAGCAATTGTAAGTAAGTGGATAGAATCTAAAGGAAATGTGAATAGAAAGAGAAATTGATTTGGGCTAATAATCAATGAAGTTAAATACGTAGGATGTACGTATATTATTTTATTCGCATAATAATTTGATCCAGATTCGAGCACAGAATTTCGAGATAATTAAGTCGATCCGAGTTAGGATTTTTCACTCGATTTTCAACGGCGAACCTGGATATGGATTGTTGATTGGCTCCAGATATTCTCTATCATAGTTAAGCTATGCAAGGAGAATGACGGTTTCTGATCAAGAAACCAGATCTGTGTCCGCACTAGGAAGTCGGGTGGACGATACTAGTTCGGAAGTGAAATTGTGTGATCGAGTGAGCGATCAGATTGGTATAGCGTACGAATGATATGTGTACATCGTACGGATTTGAATGAAATAATATTGAAAGGAGTAATCAAATTTGAATATTTGATTTTGAATAAACAAAGTTAAATATCTTTGTTTAAAAGAACGAAATTCCCCTTGTTGATTCTTTTGCCAGAAGGAAAGGGTTTTTGAAAATGTTTGAAGTATAAAAGGAGTTTTATACAAGTTCGAAATGATCCAAGGTTTTAAAAATTATATATATCTGTATATATATATAAAGGATCTTATGAGGATTTTGGAAAAAGTTTTGGGAACCTTTAGATTTGGAAAGGCTTTTGATTTTTGGGTAAAATCAATATTGAAATTGGAAAGCCTAATTTGAGAATTATCGATTTTGGAATAATCGATTTTGTGTAAAGGAGCTTTGTATGAGATCATACTAGGTGTATGATTTGAAGATACTATATATGTATAGTATAAAATGTTTTGATGATGGCTCTGGGGAAAAAGGCGCTCCCTTAAAATGAACTTCTCAGGAGTATCACCGGGTGGTGATGCCTTGAGCCCCAAGGGGGGGTTCTAAAGTTGATCTTGTGAGGAGTCCAGACAAAACTAGTTCCTGGGGATTATGAGTAGAGTATACCATAGCATAGGTCGTGTGTGCCGCTGAGAGCCAACAGGTACATGGACTTTTGCTGCGATGGCAACGTAACCCAGGATGTAACTACGATCTATGGTATGACATAGCGGAAGTCATGTGTGCCGCTGAGAGCCAACAATTTGCGTTTGATTTTATATCGGTAGACTGCGACCTATGTAGGAGTGTAGAAGTTTCATTTCGACAGCGAAAATCAGAGGCCGCTGAGAGCCTGTAGTTACATGGACTTTTGCTGCGATGGCAACGTAACCCTGGGTGTAACTGTGATCTGTTGTGTGGGTTCCATGGCGTAATCGAGAGGCCGCGGGGAGCCTGCAGTTACATGGACTTTTGCTGCGACGGCAACGTAACCCTGGAATGTAACTGTGACCATGGATGGGGGTGATGATTTCCAGAGCATTCTCACCAAAGATATATCCTCTATTTTCAAAAACTGTTTTCTATATTTTCAATAAAATTATTTTTAAAGTATTTTCACTGGATGTTGAAAATGGCTCTGCCAAGCTCTTGTAGATTTTCAGTCTTATGCCTGATCAACGTATGACCGAATTTCTGTAAGAACGAGGACGGACTTGTTGAGACATCGAGTTATAAAAATATTTTGGCAATACTGTATAGATTTTAATGGTGTTTTATAAATGATCAAGGAAAATTTATCTGATTTTTTTTGTATTTAACAAATTCTGGCTTCATTTCTTTTCGAGGGCGAAAAGATTCAAAGGGGGGAGGAATGTAATAACCCGGATTTTTGGGTATCAGAAAATTGAATAATTATCCGAGTTTAACTATTAAAATGTGATAATCCCTTAATTAAATTACATAAAATGGATAAAATTGTTATCTTAAAATATAAATAACCAAAAATAAAATCTGTTCTATATTAATTTAAAACAAAAGAATTTTATAAATTTAGAAAAAATATTTATTTAGTAGTAAATAAATGCAAAAGCATTTAAATTAGCATGTATGAATGGATTAAATAATTTATATTATTTTTCTTTATAATTTTAATCTAAGATGGTAAATTTAATCCTTTAATGGTTAATAAATTTTTAATTTGGCAATATTGGTAAGAATTTTCTTTGAAAGCTAATAAAATTCTATTTTATAATATATATATTTGATATATATATTGTAAATAGAAATATCTTTTGTTTTAAATAAAAGATGTATTTTAAAATTGTAATATACATACATATATATATATGTATGTATATATGTATATGTTATAATTTGGAATTATTTAGAAATTAAATTTAGTCTACTAATAATTTATATATGAATGAATATTGTAATTGAAGCTTGGTTTTAAAATCTATATTTTTCAAAAGTTAATCTAGATTAATTCAATTGTTTTCAAAAATATAAGATAGTTGTTTATTTTTATATAATAGTTTAAAATAAAGTTTTATTTAAAGTGTTTAAATTAAAATGGTTATAAAATATATGTATAAAGTTATTAATAAACTTTCTTTTAAAATTTTATTATTATTATTATTATTTCTTCAACACTAAAAGAAAAAGTTTTAGATTTTAAATACGTGTATAAAGAGATATTTATATTATAATTAGTATTAGAATATTTCTTTTAAAGGTAAACTTATGTTTTATTTATAAAGTAAATTTAATAAGTAAGTTATATTTGCATTTAAATTAAGTAAAAATTTAATAAAAAGTGCTAAGATATGTGTAGACATATTAACAAGTTGATAACAATTGTAAAGCTATTAAAGAAATTAAATAACACATGTAAGAAGATTTAGAAATTAAGTGACATGTGTCTAAAATTTAAAATTTACTTTCTTTGATTTTTAATAAACCATAATCTAGTTCATAAAACATTAATGGCAAATCAGTGAAAACTTTCAAATCTGAAATTAAAAACCCAAGACCAAGACAAAATTCTGCAATTTCCAATCTTTTGCAATACAATTGAAGTTCAACTGCAAATCAAGTTATTTTCAAATTAAAGTTGTTGATGCCTGGAATAAGTTTTGTTCTCTGCAAATTAGAAGCAGGTGAGTAAACTACTATCTGAATCTAACCTGTTTTTATATGTGCCTGGATGTGATGACTTGTGGAAACTATGATGGATAGTATGCATGCATGTTGTCAGAGGTGATTTTATATATACCTACACATATGTCTGTATGTAAATAACAATAATATAACTTTGGTTAAAACCTGGAAGTATCCTGCTTCTCTGTGTCTTCAAAACAGAGATTGGTAAATCATGGAGTCTGGAATGTCTTAAGATTGTAGTTGACGATTCTTGAAAAAATGATAAGTATTATGTTGTGCATGTCATTAAAAATGAAATAGAGTATAAAGATGGAAGATAATTTTCAAGTATTTGCCTGGAACAGTTATAACTTGTCCCTGTTTGAATATTGCAGGTTTGAAATCTGATTTAAATTTTCAAAATTATCAAACTAAAACGATTTCTAGGACTTGTTCCTTAATAAGATATTCGAGTGTATATGACTTTACTTTTAAAAAAAAAATCTGAGTAAAATATTGGTCAATGTTCCCAAACTTAAATACTACGGTGAAAAATGACTCTATAACTTAAATTGTGATTTTTCAATCTTTATGCATTGATTATAAATCCAGATTCGTTATCAAAAATAATGAATTTTAAAGCAAATTTGTAGATTTTTAAGTTGTAGTATATTGAGAATTTGTGTGTTGATCGAATTTTGGTCTTGGGTAAAATTCTGGTGATCGTCGTTATGAAGTTGGTCGAGACCTTGGTTGGGGCAAGCTTGGGGGTCGGGGTGCATGGGAAAAATAGAGGGGAGGTTAAGTTTGTACCGTGGTGGTGCGGCGAGGTGTTGATAGGGTTTAACAATGGGTTCCGGCGACAATTGTTTGAGTGGATGTTGTAACTTCGTTAGCGAATCGAGGGAATCGCGATAGGGGGGTTAGCAACTGGAAGTTGAGGAGGAGCCGCGGTGAAGATGGCGAGGTACCTCGAGGCGAGGGACGTCGGAGATGGGTGGATTTCGGTGATGATGGGTTTCCAGGATATGGGATTTTGGGTGATTTTGATTCACGAATGAATTGAAGTATAGGGTGATCGTGTTTGGTTGTGAGGGTCACCAGTGAAATGTTGAGGTCGGTGACGATGGTCGGAGTGCGGTTGGTTGATGGTGTATGTGCCCACGAGCACACGCGTATCAGTTGAAGTGAACGAAGTTAGGGCTCGGGTCGAAGCTCAGGAACATTTGAATTTTCCTCGGAGCAGCAGCATCTTGTAGGGTCTCGGGGAAATTTAGGTCTTGCTCGTGGAAGATGTTGGTTTTGCTCGGGTAAGTGGGTAGGAAACTCGAAGTAGTTAGGTAGAAAACTCGAAGCAGTCTTGTTGGTTCCCGGGTTGCCCTGTGTTTAACAAGTTTACAGAAACCTGCAGGTTATGTTTTTTTTAAAAAGAAAAGAAGAAAAAAAGAAACAAGGTTTTAAACTTAAATATGTATAACTACATTATTTTGGGAAGTAATTTAAATCTTTTAAAATTGAAGTTGTAAATGTGAGCAAGATTTAAAATAAAATTTAAATCTGGAAATCTTAAATTTAAATATGAACTTCAGTTTTTAAATTTAAAAGAAGGTTTGAATTTGGAAGTTTTAAACTAAATTGAAGTTAGTGAAATTTTGAAATGAGTTTTTGTTTTCAAAATTCTTATGAATTTAAATTCTAAGACAATCACTTGTTTGTTTTACAATTTAAAAAGCTTAAAAACTTTGATAAGATTAAATTATTCTTAAAATGGAACTTTGGAAGTAGTGAAGGATTTAATCAAAGTTAAATCAGCAATTTTTTTTTATCTGAATTCAAATTTGATTTGAATCTTAAGAGTGGAAATAAAGAAAAGTTTATAAATTTAATATTGTAAATAAGTTGGAAGGGTTAAAGTATACTTCAATAATCTGAGATTAAAAAGGAAGTTAGTTTAAAATCTTTAAATTTCTTTTATAAGCGTTCTTTAACATATGATTGATAATAGTCAATTGAGAAATTGTTTAAGTTTATTACTTAATAAAAGTAATTAAGAAATTAATTACTTAATGTAATTAATTGGGTCTAATGTGATTAGTTTAGATCAATTAATTAAGTTTAATTAATTTAAACACTTGATGATTGATGAATAATTACGTAATGTAATTAATGGAAACGTAATTACTTAAGGAAGTAATTAAGGGTAGTTAATTCCTGGATGTTATTACTTGAGTGATTAATAATTATGGTTAATAATTAATTAATGTAGTAATTGAAGGTTAATTACTGTATTTGGTTAAGGATAACTAATTTGTTAAATTAACTATGGGCTAATTACTTAAATGTAATTAAAATAAATAGAATAATATCGGATGCCTTGATTAATTGTTATCCCTATTAGGTGGTTCTTGATACTATGTGATATGGTATGTTTGATTTAAACTGTGGAGATGTGATTATCTATTGATTATGAATTACTGTGTCATCCTGTATTAAAAATAGAGTTGTATTTCACTTTGAATAATGTAAGTTAAGTTGACAAGTGTTTTAAAGAGACCGGAGTCGGGTATTAGTAAACACCCGAAGCCACTTCGATTCTTATAATTTGATATGTGAAAACTAATAGGCTGAGGTGGAATTACTTAAGTAAATTGGATCATTTTAATCTAAGTTTAGGCACCTAGAAATTGATGTGTAAAATGGTTGATGTCCATAACAACTTGTTAAGTGTAAATTGATATAAGTTACCCCGGGTTTATTTAAATTGTATGCTTTTGTATTCCAAGTTAGATGGGTTTACTCACGCTGGTTTCCAGCCTGACCCGGGTGTTACTTTGATGTAATGCTCGGGTCAGACCGAGTATTACATATTTTCAGGTAAGGACGTTCTGGAGCTCAGGAGGCGAGCTGGATGGCAAGGACGTATGGAGATTTTCCACTGTGATATTATACTATCTGGATATGATTGTTTTTTCCAGTGTATATGTAGATGTGTAACTCTGATATATTTAAATGTAAATTAACAGATATAGTTTTCTTTGTATAACTGATATCTTATTTGATATTATATTTGGTCCGCTGCGAATGTGAGGATTCTGTGACTTGTTGCCGTTTTCTTCTTCTTTCTCTTTCTTCTTTCATTAACTATCTGGGATTTTTCGGGATCGGAAATTTCCGGGTTGTTACACTTATGAATGATTGAATGGTATTGAATGCTTTGGATGAGTTGATAGCCCTAATATGAAATGTTGAGTATTTCATTTGGATAACTTGGGTTTGGATGACATGAGTTTCGAAGAGGCCGGGGTCGGGTATTGGAAAATACCCGAAACCACTTCGAATTTTTATAAATTGATTTGTGAAATCAATACGATGAAAAAAACAATTTAAGTGAATTGGATTATTTTATCTAAGTTTGGTACTTAGAAATTGATATGTGAAATAAGTGTTATCTACAGAAAATTGTGAAATGGGATAATTTGGTTTGAGTTACCCGGGTTTTGTATAAGTCGATTGCTTTGGCATTCCTTGTTAGATGGGTTTACTCACGCTGGTTTCCAGCCTGACACGGGTGTTACTTTGTTGTAATGCTCGGGTCAGACAGAGTATTACAGATTTCCTGGTTGGTATGTTCTGGAGCTCAGGAGGCGAGCTGGATGGAATATCGTATAGAGTATTCCACTGTATTTATATTATCGTCAATCTGAGACTTGATAATTGTGAGTATTCAGTGACTGTATATAATGTGAAACTCTGATGTATATTAAATGTAATCGATAGATATAGTATTATTTTGTAAACTGTTATTATTTATTATATTTTATCCGCTGCGAATGTGAGATGTTGTTGATTTTGTTCTTCTTCTTCTATCTCTTTCTCCTTTTTTTATAACTATTTGGAATTTTCGGGAGTGAAAATTACGGGTCGTTACAGTTGGTATCAGAGCAGAAAGGTTAAGCGAGAACCTTGGCTCTGGTGGGGATTACTCATTTAGTAGAGTCCAAAGTACTCTAGAATGAGTTGAGTGTATATATATGAGAGCGTACTTGTTATTTCCTTATATAAAGATTTTAAATGATTTTATATAAAAGTATAATATAATATATATAGCAATATTTCTTTCTAATAAATATTTAGGTGATTGGTTGTTAAATTATTGAAATTAAGTTAAGGAACAATATAAAATACGACCAAATTGAAACTTATAACCAAAGTTGAAGAATAAACTTATATAACAAATTGGAATTTGAAATAAAGATTGTGAATGTAATTTACAAGTTGAAATAATATTCATAAATAAATAAGATTATAATTTGAAATAGAATTCCAGAGAATATATGAAAATATAGTAAGATGAAAATTCCAGAGTATTGTTTAAATATGAATTGGATGGATTGGGAATTTGGAATTTTTGGGAAAATTTAAAATTCCTTTGGATTTGGAGGTGGTTTCCAAAGGTTTTGGAAAAAATAATAGTATTATTTCGCAAAATATTTTTGTGTTGAATTTGAAATCTGAAAGATTCGAAATTAAAAACATTTGGGAATGTTTTTAAAGAGATAAAAGAATTGAACTCTTTCGGTCACTGGAAAATAACGTCGGTGATCACTACAGCAACATCGATGTTCATTTTCGAGTTTCTAGAAGACAAATTGTTACCAAATTGTTTTAAATTTGGATTGCTTGTGAACTGGGTCTGGTTTTGAAATTCAAAGCGATAATTGAATTTACCACAGAATTTTGGATATAGTTAAATTCTAGGGTAATATCGAAATTTTGGAAACTTGTTTAAACTCTGGAATCTTGATTAACATGTTTACGGAATAATAAAAATATTTTGGCTCAATAAAGTGTATAATGACGAGTTAAAAGCAAAATGCGATTGTAATTGATTATAAATAGAAGTGTAAACATGAAATTATAATCAAAGTTGTACAAGTTTAAAGATCAAATGGAATTTTATTTGAAGTTGGAAGGAAATCAATTCAGCTTGAATTGGGATTAAATCAATTTTAATGGAAATTGAGGATTATTCAAATTGGAATTGGGTTAAGTTAAATGGAAGTGGAAATTTAAATTGAAATGTTGGGAAAGTGAACAGTTTTGCCTCCGGACTATTTTCAATATAAATTGTTTTAATATAAACTTCTTTTCCAAGCTAATAAATATATACAACCTTACTTTTTAAAGCCAAATTATTTTATATTTGTTTTACAAATTATTTTTGGAACTATTAACCGTTTTTCAACTATTTTATAAACTAGTTACTATTTTTCAACTATATTACAAACTTTACTATTTTACAAATTTTGCAATTATCTAAAAGTTCTGAAACCAAATAACTATTTTCCAACTATTTTACAATTAGTTAAATACTTTACAGCTATTTTGAAAACTAATAATTATTTTTCAACTACTTTATCTATTATTAAAATTTTCAAGCTATTTTTTTAAAAAAAAGAAAAAAAAGATAAAATGGTCGGAGTTCAAACTGTTATTGGTTAAATACCCAACTGAGGTAAGAATTGAGGTAATAATCCAAATGGGGATTAAGGCAAATGTGAATAAGTGAATGAAAATTTAAGTGAATGTGAATAGAAAGGAAATTGATATTGGAAAGAGTAATCAAATTTGAATATTTAATTTTGGGTAAACAAAGTTATATTTTTGTTATATATTCTCCCCTTGTTAAATTTATTGTTGAAAGAAAAAGGATTTTATAAGTGTTTGAAGTATAAAGGGAGTTTATACAAGTTTGAAAAGATCCAAAGTTTTAAAATATATATATATATATATATAAAGGATCTTATGAGGATTTTGAAAAAGGTTTTGAGAACCTTTGGATTTGGAAAGGCTTTGATTTTTGGGTAAAATCAATATGAGAATTTGGAAAGCCTAGTTTGGAATTATCGATTTTGGAATAATCGATTTTGTATAAATGAGCTATGTATGAGATCATACTAGGTGTATGATTTGAAGATACTATATTTGTATAGTATAAAGTGTTTTGATGATGGCTTTGGGGAAAAAGGCGCTCTCTTGAAATGAACTTCTCAGGAGTTCCACTGGGTGGTGCTGCCTTGAGCCCAAGGGGGGTTCTAAAGTTGATCCTGTGAGGAGTCCGGACAAAACTAGTTCCTAAGGATTATGAGTATTGTATACCATATCGGAAGTCGTGTGTGCCGCTGAGAGTCAACAGTCTCGTTTGATTTTATATCAGTAGACTGCGACCTATGGTATAACATAGTAAAAGTCGTGTGTGCCACTGAGAGCCAACAGTCTGCGTTTGATTTTATATCGGTAGACTGCGACATATGTAGGAGTGGAGAAGTTTCATTTCGACAGCGAAATCGGAGGCCGCGGAGAGCCTGCAGTTACATGGATTTTTGCTGCGACGGCAACGTAACCCTGGATGCAACAGTGATCTGTTGTGTGGGATCCATGGCGTAATTGAGATGCCGCGGAGAGCCTGCAGTTGCACGGACTTTTACTGTGACGGCAACGTAACCCTGATATGTTACGGTGACCGTGGATGGGGGTGATGATTTCCAGAGCATTCTCACCAAAGATATTTCCTCTATATTTTCAAAAACTGATTTTTATAATTTCAATAAAATTATTTTCAAAATTATGTTCAGTGGATTTTGAGAATGAGTCTGCTAAGTACTTATAGATTTTCAGTTCTACGCCCGATTAACGTATGACTGAATTCCTATGAGATCAAGGATGGACTGGTTGAGACATCGAGTTATAAAAAGTATTTTTATAAAGAGTTATTTTAATAGTATTATGTGACTTTAAAAGCTATTTTAGTAGTATGATATAAATTTAAAAGCACTTCTTAAATTTTTAAATAAAAGTGTTGGAGTTTTGGGAAATAAAAAGGAAATCCAAACTAGAATTTTAATGAAGTGATTTTGTAATTAAAATCGAATATTGAATTAAAAGTTGGAAGTAAGTTAATAAATAATTATTTGATAGAGCATGTTAATGAAAATTTAACTTGGTTAAACAAATGGGTTGTAAATTAATAATAGAGTTTGAAAAGTGAATTAGAATTGTAAATAGAATTCAACTTGGATTTGATAATGAATTGAATAAGTGAAGATGCTATAAAGTGGAAATAAAATGGGGTTGGATTGAAAATGTGATGGTTGACTTACAAATAAAATTCAAAGGTGATTTGAATAATATTTAATGAAATTTGCAAGTAAATTGGATATAAGAGAAGTGATGCCACATGAAATAGAAAGTGATTATAATTGATATGGTTTTAGTTGCAAAACAAAACCCAAGTGCATAGAAATAAATTGAGTACAACCTTGTATTAATAAAATAAATTTGATAACGAATTAAGTAATTGAATTAAAAATTAAAATGGGATTATTGAGTTAAATAATAAATGGATGAAGTCTGGTTGAATAAAAAAAAAACTAAATCAAAGTTGTGATTGGAATTGGATTATCAAACTGAACATAAATTTGGTGGTATATTAATTTGAAGAATAAATGAGTTCAGTACGTGCTTGGATATTATTTTGATAAATTGAGAAGATGAATTAAAGATAAAATTTAAATGGATGGGCTAACTGAATTTAATGGAATTTGATTAAATGAGAATCAAATAGAAGTAAACTTAAGTTTGATGTTGGAATAAGTTAAAGTAAATTCGCCTAAGTTTAAAATTTATGGAAGTTTGGCTTCGAATAAGGGTGAAAGCCCATTCAATAAAAACTTGGATTGAATTAAATTGGGAAATGGTTATTAATTTATAAGTATTGGATGTGCCAAGCTTAATAATTTGTTTTGAATGGAACAATTGTGGAAATGAAATGAAATGCTATGAGTGGTTGGTAAATAAATTAGAAATGAAATGGAATTAAAATGCAGAATGAGGTGAAATTAATTTGAAATAATTATAAACTAAAATAGATAGTTTACAAAGCGAATATCATCGAAATTGCATAACAATGGTTATCGTTCGGCGTAAATGAAAGTAATTAAAATGCTATGAGTCGGTAGGGATTAAATAAAATTGATTTTTGAACTATTTGAAGTGAATATGAGCTTGTTTGGATTAAAAATCAATTGAATGTAAGAAATTGAGTTGCAAACCAATAAAATTGAATAAAATAGCTTATGAATTGGTTGAAAACAATTGTATTGGCTTTAAAAATTATATAAATCGCTTATGGGAAACGTTTGGTACTTGTTGTTTATGAAATGTATATGTTTGGCTATTGGAAGTAAGTGGAATGCTAATGAATTCTTTATATATGGCACTTACATATTTAAACTGAGTAAGTACAAGTATCTGAAGGCCGTTTGGCTGGATTTGGATTGCACTAAATGCTAAAATAAATAAGCCGCATGCTTAAAATGCAAAATAAGGTACGTCTACGCAATAAAAATAGGAAATATGAACTGTTTTTGCTTTTTCCGACCATGTGGGTCGATGTATACATATTTATATCTCTTGTCAAAATGCAAAAGCTCCTCAGTACAAAGGAGACTCTGCCAAAATTTTCCGAAAATTTTGGGAGTTAGAAAATTTTTGGAAATTTTTGGGAAAAAAATCTTGTTAACGAGAAAACAATTTCAAATTTGAAACTAAAGTAAATTAGCAAATGAAACTACTATGAATCAGTTAAATGAAGGATAAAAATACAATATTCAAAATTTAAAGTAAATTGAAATTGTATGAAGTGGGGAAAACTAGTTAGAATAGGAAAGGATATGAAAACTTCTGTAAGGATAAGTATGTAAAGATTTGGAAGGGCTATGATTTGATATTATTGTTAAATAAGATATGCAGGGATTATAAGGAAAAAGGAAATTGGATTTGATATCAAAAGATAAATTTGAATTGCCCGGAAAAGGTATGTATTTTATTTTCTGTATGAAATTGGATTGGGTTTTTGATGTAGACACTTGGCTTTTGTTTTCTTTTGGAAATTTGGGAGCCCGTAGAGGCCTTTTGTAGTAGTACCGAGCTAGCCGCACAAAGGAGACGCTGGCAAAAATTTTCGGGAATTTAGAGAGTTAGAAAATATTTGAGATAATTTTGATAATTCAAAATTTGGTTTTAAACTGAAATTTAGATGATTGAGCAAAGGATAGTTTTTCGAGAATTTCCTTATGGTAATAGTGAATCTTTAGTAAAGGATAGTTAGTAGGATGTTGAATTGTGAGTTTTTTTTGGAAAAGTAAATGGGTATTGGGCCATTCATCCTAACCAGTAATTTCGGGGACGAAATTCTTTTAAGGGGGGAGGAATGTGATCACCCGAAATTTCTAACAATTTAAATTTGAATAATTAATTGATTTTAAAATATTAAAAGTTAATTTTAACTTGAATTTAAGATATCGATATTTATATTATAATTAAATCATTGAATTATATAGTTTAAATATTGAATTTAATAATTGAAATTGGGTAAATTGTTGAATCTGAAATTTTTAAGCCTGTTTTAAAATAGTTTGAAGGCTTATAAAATTTATAATGATAATACTAGAGATAATATAATGATTTGAATTTAATTTAAGGGTAATTTGTTCAATTCTCATAATATATCGTTCAAATTGGAATTTAAAAATAGCTTTCCGAGGCGCAGTCTCGGAATTCGACGAAACCAGTTCCATTAGATCCGTAATAGTTAGTTATTATCGGATTTCAATTTTTGTCGCGATCGGAGTTGTCATTTGACCCTGGCAGCTCGAAACGCTTAGAAATTATTTTGATCGATTTAATTTAAAATTGATCGTTTTCTTCCATAACTCGCACATACGATCAAATTAGCTTCTGAAACACATTCCGTTGTGTGATGACCCAAACTCGATGTCCGATAAACGACATCAAATTCGCATCGCCGGAGCTTATAACTACAATTAAATCAATATAAAACAGCGGAACAGAATCAATATCATAAATATCATCACAGTTACAACATCAACATAATATCCATACTACAACAGAGTATATAATACATACATACACCACAACTCCAAATACAAAATCATGATTAATATAACAGTGATCATATATCCAAAAGTCCTCAAATGATAGAGATGATAACGAACTCCCAAAAGCTAAACACCTGAAATCTCCAAAAGCTCCCAAGTATACCTCCTAGATAAGAGCTCCAAAATACAGCTAGTCAAAAATACAGAAACCTACTACTAGGCTGCCCGTGTAAAAATAATGGGCAACCAGAGTTTAGGAAAGAAAACAATAAACTCCGAATCAGTCATGGGACTGGTGTGAGTAATCAAAAACAACAATTACTTTTAAAGAAACTCGATTTATATAAGAATTTTCGGAATGCTTTTAAAAATGGAACTACCATAAGACCTCCCGCCACACACACAATGCAAACGCAGAATTGGAGGAGATTTCTTCTTATGATAGTTAAATATGCTTGGTACGAGAAAAGAATTCTTTGATATTATTACTAGTGCATAGTGATATAAATCATTTCGAAAATAGAATATTAACCTTAGCCAACATACGACCATTATCGTATGCCTACTGTAACGATCCCGAATTCTAATTTATTTTAAATTGATAATTTAATTCATTTTTGATTTAAAATTGTGAAATTAAATGATAAATTGATTCGAGTTTTTCCAAATTCAA
Source organism: Allium cepa (assembly GCA_030765085.1). Taxonomy (NCBI): domain Eukaryota; kingdom Viridiplantae; phylum Streptophyta; class Magnoliopsida; order Asparagales; family Amaryllidaceae; genus Allium; species Allium cepa. The sequence goes on along the minus strand of CM060937.1, from coordinate 788,217,756 downwards.
ATAAAAATATGTTATTTATTAAAATAAAGATAGTTTCTTTTATAAATTGTTTTAATTAAATAATGAGTTGTATTTAAACAATATTAATAGTATAATATTTATACAAATGGATTGGGTTTAAAGTGAAAAGCTTTTGAAATGGAATTTCATAAATGAAATTTATTTTGAATAACTCGATAAAATATGAAGTTGAAAAATTTGATTTGAACTTAAATTCAAGATTTGAAGTTGAATTATATGATTTAAAACTAGGGATTAAAACCAGTTATATATGGGTTAAACTATTTTAAAAGTATTGATTTGGGGATGTGAATAGAATTCAAGGGCTTTAACTCGTGTAAATATAATTGGATTTTTCTGAAACGAAAACTGTTGTTTTCCAATAATAAAAGCTTTCACATAAGAAATGAACGTCCAATTTGTGTTAAAAAGAATTTCAATTTTGAAAATGAAGATAATTTCCAAGTTATGGAAACGATTTGAAAGCTATAAGTTGAATCTTGATTTAAAGATTTAACGAATGGAAATTGTTTTGAAGTCTATGAATTGATCTTTGTGAAATAAATCTTTTTGTAATATAAAGATTTGAAATGGTAATTTGTTTAAACCATTTGAAAGGAAAGTTTTGGGTTTTAAGTTGTGACTTAATTGAAATCCCAATATCCATATATTTTTAGATACTGCGCTCACTATTCGGGTTAGCCGGGAAAGGACCATGGGGTCGATAACCCATTCCGAATAAGTGATTCGTCGATATGGATAGCATTTGAAGACCGGTGTTGAAGACCGGGTATTTGCGAAAGCGATAGGATGACCTATCGATTGTTTCTGCACCGAGTCGCGCCGGTATAGAAACTCCCTAAGTGATGGGAAATCCGATCGGGATTGTGAATATCCGGATTGCAAGGACTTCTTTGTAAGTGCCTTCGGTTCTGTTCGAGCCCGGAACAGACTTGTATGGATAGTATGTCTGACATTACAAATTGAGATATAAAGCTGATTTCTTTCAAATATATTTCTGTTGGTGGCGGAGAATTTATTCTCTTAGCTTAACACCCTTCTCTGAGACGTACGAGCTCAGAGGTTATGTAGTTGAAGGTTATCAGCGATGTATTCACAATTTGGTAATGTGACATGCTGAGTGTTGCTGCGAAATGATCATTGTGTTGATTATTTGTGATAGGATCATTTGTTTGATCGTCTATCTTGGTGATCATTTCTATGATCATTTGTTGACCCAAAGCACGGCTTTTGTATAAAGTGTGTTTTTGTGGACGAGACTTCGTCGAGCCTCACACCCCGGAATGGTCAAAACAGGAAAGATGCAGCAAGGTTATGAGGGGTAGCACCCTTTAGGATATGTGCATTTCCTTTTGGAAAAGGGTGGTATCATGGTATGGATCCCAGATACTTACTCATGTTGAAACACTTTATTTATGATTGTGTGAATTGATTACGAGATCTCGGATAAAGGTCCCAAAGTACTGGGGGATGGCATATTCGGTCAGTTGTTACTCAGTTAGCGGTAACCCGGCCTTGTGTTAGTAGAGATCCAGTTTGTTTCTCGGGGATGTCCATCCAGAGGCATTCTCATGTGGCAATGGGAAGTTGCTTGGCCTGATCATTCGTTGGAAATCCAAAGAAACAATACGAACCTTGTACAGTTTTATTTGTATAACCTGCCATGGAATGTGGCGGTAACCTGCTATTGAACATGGTTAGCTATAGTAGGCATATGATAATGGTCGTATGTTGGCTAAGATTTATAATCTACTTTCGAAATGAATTTTTCCTACACTATGCACTAGTAATAATATCAAATGTTTCTTTTAATGCGTATCAAGCATCTTTGACTATCATAAGGAGAAATCTCCTCTGATTCTGCGTTTGCATTGTGTGTGTGTGCGGGAGGCCTTATGGTAGTCTCATTTTAAAAAAGCATTGCGAATTGACTTTGAAAATCTTTTGTTGAATGTTTTAAAAGATAAACTATTTTTGTTGCTCACACCAGTCCCACGACTGATCCGGAGTTTATTGTTTCTTTCCTAAACTCTGGGTGCTCATTATTTTCTACACGAGCAGTCTAGAGTTGGGTTTTTCAGATAATCAGGTTTAGTAGATTATCTAGAGTGAGTTCAGTCTTTGGACCACACCAGTCTTGCTGAGCTTGGTGATATGTGATGAGGGGTTCGAGCTTCTGCTGGATTGATTCTTGGAAATGGAGTTGCAGTTCTCGGAGTTCTCTTTTGAAGACTATCTTAGAGTTATTTTGTTCCGTTGTTAGATGTCATCTATTTTCTTTTCCGCTGCTATTTTATTGTATCATATCTCTGATGTATATTGACATCTATTGGATCATCTGTTGTATCAGATATTGTATCAAAGCTGTATACCAATGTATTATTCTTTTATTCCGCTGTGTTGTTTACTTAATGTTGTTATAAGCTCCGGCGAATCGGATTTGAATGGTCGAATCTACGACATTCGAATACGATATGAAGTATGGATGTCGATTTTCGAGCGGACAAAAATACGAGTCGTTACATTTGGTATCAGAGCTAAGGTTGAACTTTAGCTCAGGAGTATAACACATTAAGTAGCTCATTAGAGATAGGGTGAAGTAAGCCCTAGAATGAGTAATCCCTAAGATATCCGTTTGAATGCCTCAGTAAATTCTCTTACTATCCACTGATAGTGAGTATGAGTGCAAGAAGAGGACGCGATAGGGGACAGGGAAATACGACAGTAATTGGTCGATACTCTGTAACAACAACGGAAATAATTTTCTCTATCAATATTCTTTGATTCGTCTTTTCAAACCCTTTTTATTTCTTGGTGATAGCCCCAGAAAGAAGTTTCGTTAATGGTGGCTCTACGAATCGTTGGAGGAAATCTTTACTTCGTATTTTCATCTGTTTCTTATCAGTTTCGATTTGAACTTTAATAAATATGAATAAATTTGAAATTTGGAACTAAAATTTAAATAAAGTGAATTTTTTTTTAAATTAAGTTAAAATTGATTAATAGAATATGAAGCTAAATTTGAATTGTATCGATAAAATGACATCTTTTAAAACCGAATTTGAAATTCTATTATAATTTCTTGTATCTATTGTTGATATTCTGATTTGATGAGCCAAATCCAGAATCGATATCCAGTTTGATCTGAAATAATATTTCTCTATCTTTCGCCTATCTTCGTTATCTCTCATTGGCGAATTTCGAGGACGAAATTCTTTTTAAGGGGGGAAGTCTGTAACGATCCAGAATTCTAATTAATTTTAAATTGATAATTTAATTCATTTTTGAATTAAAATTGTGAAATTAAATGATAAATTTATTAGAGTTTTTCCAAATTCAAATAAATATATGTTATTTATTAAAATAAAGATAGTTTCTTTTATAAATTGTTTTAATTAAATAATGAGTTGTATTTAAACAATATTAATAGTATAATATTTATACAAATGGATTGGGTTTAAAGTGAAAAGCTTTTGAAATGGAATTTCATAAATGAAATTTATTTTGAATAACTCGATAAAATATGAAGTTGAAAAATTTGATTTGAACTTAAATTCAAGATTTGAAGTTGAATTCTATGATTTAAAACTAGGGATTAAAACCAGTTATATATGGGTTAAACTATTTTAAAAGTATTGATTTGGGGATGTGAATAGAATTCAAGGGCTTTAACTCGTGTAAATATAATTGGATTTTTCTGAAACGAAAACTGTTGTTTTCAAATAATAAAAGCTTTCACATAAGAAATGAACGTCCAATTTGTGTTAAAAAAAAATTTCAAGTTTGAAAATGAAGATAATTTCCAAGTTATGGAAACGATTTGAAAGCTATAAGTTGAATCTTGATTTAAAGATTTAACGAATGGAAATTATTTTGAAGTCTATGAATTGATCTTTGTGAAATAAATCTTTTTGTAATATAAAGATTTGAAATGGTAATTTGTTTAAACCATTTGAAAGGAAAGTTTTGGGTTTTAAGTTGTGACTTAATTGAAATCCCAATATCCATATATTTTTAAACACTGCGCTCACTATTCGGGTTAGCCGGGAAAGGACCATGGGGTCGTATAACCCATTCCGAATAAGTGATTCGTCGATATGGATAGCATTTGAAGACCGGTGTTGAAGACCGGGTATTTGCGAAAGCGATAGGATGACCTATCGATTGTTTCTGCACCGAGTCGCGCCGGTATAGAAACTCCCTAAGTGATGGGAAATCCGATCGGGATTGTGAATATCCGGATTGCAAGGACATCTTTGTAAGTGCCTTCGGTTCTGTTCGAGCCCGAAACAGACTTGTATGGATAGTATGTCTGACATTACAAATTGAGATATAAAGCTGATTTCTTTCAAATATATTTCCGTTGGTGGCGGAGAATTTATTCTCTTAGCTTAACACCCTTCTCTGAGACATACGAGCTCAGAGGTTATGTAGTTGAAGGTTATCAGCGATGTATTCCCAATTTGGCAATGTGACATGCTGAGTGTTGTTGTGAAATGATCATTGTGTTGATTATTTGTGATAGGATCATTTGTTTGATCGTCTATCTTGGTGATCATTTCTATGATCATTTGTTAATCCAAAGCACGGCTTTTGTATAAAGTGTGTTTTTGTGGACGAGACTTCGTCGAGCCTCACACCCCGGAATGGTCAAAACAGGAAAGATGAGCAAGGTTATGAGGGGTAGAGCCCTTAAGGATATGTGCATTTCCTTCTGGAAAAGGGTGGTATCATGGTATGGAGCCCAGATACTTACTCATGTTGAAACACTTTATTTATGATTGTGTGAATTGATTACGAGATCTCGGATAAAGGTCCCAAAGGACCGGGGGATGGCATATTCGGTCAGTTGTTACTCAGTTAGGGGTAACCCGGCCTTGTGTTGGCAGAGATCCGGTTTGGTTCTTGGGGATGTCCATCCAGAGGCATTCTCATGTGGCAATGGGAAGTTCCTTGGCCTGATCATTCGTTGGCAATCCAAAGAAACAATACGAACCTTGTACAGTATTAGTTGTATAACCTGCCATGGAATGTGGCGGTAACCTGCTATTGAACATGGTTAGCTATAGTAGGCATACGATAATGGTCGTATGTTGGCTAAGATTTATATTCTACTTTCGAAATGAATTTTTCCTACACTATGCACTAGTAATAATATCAAATGTTTCTTTTAATGCTTATCAAGCATCTTTGACTATCATAAGGAGAAATCTCCTCCGATTCTGCGTTTGCATTGTTTGTGTGTGCGGGAGGCCTTTTGGTAGTCTCATTTTTAAAAAGCATTGCGAATTGACTTTGAAAATCTTTTGTTGAATGTTTTAAAAGATAAACTGTTTTTGTTGCTCACACCAGTCCCACGACTGATCCGGAGTTTATTGTTTCTTTCCTAAACTCTGGGTGCTCATTATTTTCTACACGAGCAGTCTAGAGTTGGGTTTTTCAGATAGTCAGGTTTAGTAGATTATCTAGAGTGAGTTCAGTCTTTGGACCACACTAGTCTTGCTGAGCTTGGTGATATGTGATGGGGGGTTCGAGCTTCTGCTGGATTGATTCTTGGAAATGGAGTTGCAGTTCTCGGAGTTCTCTTTTGAAGACTATCTTAGAGTTATTTTGTTCCGCTGTTAGATGTCATCTATTTTCTTTTCCGCTGCTATTTTATTGTATCATATCTCTGATGTATATTGACATCTATTGGATCATCTGTTGTATCAGATATTGTATCAAAGCTGTATATCAATGTATTATTCTTTTATTCCGCTGTGTTGTTTACTTAATGTTGTTATAAGCTCCGGCGAATCGGATTTGAACGGTCGAATCTACGGCATTCGAATACGATATGAAGTATGGATGTCGATTTTCGAGCGGACAAAAATACGAGTCGTTACACCTACTATAGCTACCATGTTTTGTGGCAGGTTACCGCCACGCTGCATGGCAGGTTTTACAACTAAAACCGTACATGGCTCGTATTGTTTCTTTGGATTTCCAACGAAAGGTCGGGCCAAGGAACATCCATTGCCACATGAGAACGCCTCTGGAAGGACGTTCCCGAGAACCAAACCGGATCTCTGCCAACACAAGGTCGGGTTACCCCTAACTGGGTAACTACTGACACGAGTATGCCATCTCCCGGTTGTAACCAACCTTTAACCGGGGCCTCAGCAACAAATCACAAAGTAATATATATATATCTGCGATATCAACATAAGTTAAGTATCTGGGCTCCATACCATGATACCACTTCTATCCAAAAGGAAATGCACATACCCTAAGGGGTGCTGCCCCCAATAACCTTGCTGCATCTTTCCTGTTTCGACCATTTCGGGGTGTGAGGCTCGACGAAGTCTCGTCCACAAAGCCACGCTTTGCTACAATGCCATGCTTTGGGTCGAAAAATGATCAAAGTAATGATCACAAATATAAATGATCAAACAAATGATCATATCACAAATGATCAAACAATGATCATTTCACAGCAACACTCAGCATGTCACATTACCAAATTGGGAATATATCGCTGATAACCATCAACTACATAACCTCTGAGCTCGTACATCTCAGAGAAGGGTGTTAAGCTAAGAGAATAAATTCTCCGCCACCAACAGAAATATATTTGAAAGAAATCAGCTTTATATCTCAACTTGTAATGTCAGACATACAATCCATACAAGTCTGTTCTGGGTTCGAACAGAATCGAAGGCACTTCCAAAGAAGTCCTTGCAATCCGGATATCCACGATCCCGATCGGATTCCCCATCACATATGGAGAACTCTATACCGGAGCAACTCGGTGCAGAGTCAATCGACAGGTCATCCTATCGCTCTCGCAAATACCCGGTCTTCAACACCGGTCTTCAAATGCTATCCACAATGTCGAATCACATATTCGAAATGGGTTATATGACACAAAGGTCCTTTCCCGGCTAGTTCGAATAGCGAGTGTCAAATTTTAAAACATGTGGATGTCATTCACAAAAATTCACAGGTTCGATGTGGGTTTCGGATAACAAACAGAAATCCGATTCCCTGTCGCATCGAAGTTTAAATGCCGTTTTACGGGCAACAGGGTTTTCACATCAATACAGAATGAATCAGAATCACAATGCAGTATATGGCAATTTGTATAACAAAGCATCACAATCAGAACAGAAATATCAATATAAGTTAACAGCAATAGTTAATTTATTTCAAATGTGGTTTAATTAAATTTACCACACAATTATTTTAAATCAATGATAAGAATTTGGATAAATAATTTAAATCTTGATTAACTTGTTTTATTATTTCGAAATTAGTTATTTAAATTAGCCACTAAATTTTGATTTGTCGACTTTAATTTATCTGAAAAACAAATTCTTAATTGACAATTTAATTTGAACACTTAATTGTTTATTAAATCAATTTTAATTACAAATTTTAAATTATTCTAAATTTCTTTTCAAAAAAAAACTATTAATATAAATTGTTTACCTTAATTATCATTTGAAAATCTGCTTTGCTTAAAAAAAATCAATTTTATCGTCGCTTTTAGAAGTGCCAATGTAATTTTATTCCAATCCTTATTTTAAATTTTATTATTTAAAAGAAGGGTTAATTTAAATTTTAAAACATTAGTAAATGGTTTAAACTTATAGTAAGTTTGAACTTAACATAAGTAATCTTGGTTGCATTGCAAATACAAAATTTACTTAGAATTTTTAACTTGAGAATTTGTTTGGGCTTAGCCCATTATAAAAACAAGCCCAAATTAACACGAGAATGACTCGAGCCAAACTCGAGTGTTTCAAGAAATTCCCCATGTCCCTACCCTTTCTTCCCATTTCCCTGTTTCATCTTCTTCCTTTATTTTTTTTCTCTAGTAAATTAAAAACTTTAGCTAAATAAAATAGCATCAGGGAGAAGTCACTTGAATACGAACACAGACCCGAAGATTTACACGAAGTTTTTCGAGTCTCTCTCGAAGCCAAGCACACGTGAAAACTTCTTGTTCCCATACGAACGCTGTTCACGTGCACATCATCACGACGTCACTCCGGGTGGCCATTTTGATCGCCAGCAAACCACGATGCATCCCTACATACGAGATCGAAACTTAATTCTGCACGAAATTGTCAAAATCGAAATTTGCATGTAGCGTGCGCCAACTATACGAATGCATCAACCCCAATCACCTAGGCCTCCCCAACGACAACCACCTGTCGCCATGAAACTCCGGCCCAAGCATGACAACACCCCAATCCATCCTTCCCCAAGTCCTCGTGGAGCTCGATCAACTCAAGAGGGCGCTATCAAAATTTTAAAGAACTCGAAAAAAATGGAACTAAAACCCTAATGTGACCTCTAATCCAAATCTCACACAATAGAAACATTAATTGATAATTTTCCTGAGATCCTTAAGGTTTCAGCATGCTTCAAACCAAATTTTAGGATTTTCTATTGATTCGATTGTCTGAAATTCGAAAAAATGAAAATTTTGTTCATATACAAATTGTTCTGAGAACACAAAACTAAAAATCCAAATTTTTGTTTTAAAATTCATGCTTTGCATTATGGATTCAATAAATATTCTCGAATTAATATTTTACAACAATTTATTTTTATCAATAATAGTGGAATACTTGTAAACCAAAGTTACAGTGGTGATAATCCACTGCATATTTAAATAAACTTTGCAAAACCTTGTTTCTTGGATTTAAACAACTTGATTTATTTGAAAAACCCAAAGCTTGTTAGTAATTAAAGCAAATGGACTTCAGTTTAAAAACAAATGTAATCCCTGCATGAATGTTTACAGAGAACACAGAGCATCACTGGGTATTATCATACTGAAATATGAACAAAGCAGTTATAATTGAAGTTTAAACTATTTTAAATAAACTTAATATCCTTTACAAAATCATGTTTACTCACCAGGCAAATATAGAAACAGAGTGTTTATTGATTTTTTTAAACTGCAGGTTGAATCTTCTCTTCTTTCTTTCTTTTTTTTAGTAAATTGTTTTGAACTTTGAATGAAAAGTGATGTTTCTTTTCTTTTATTTTCTGATCTCAGTTAATATTTGTTAAATAAATGAACTGAGACTATGTTCATGTATATATAACAGGTTGTGTGTAAACTGAGGCTTACTAAAGCAAGTACAAGATGAATAAACCCATGCTTTAAAGTTGCTGATGTGATTTTCTTCTTGCTGGAGAGTAAATGCATTTAATGAAAGTATGTTGCTTTGTAGAGGCTTGCATTTAATGTAAGCATGTTTTGTGATGATTCTATCCTGTGTACTTGTAGAAATGTGCTATTTGATTTATATAAGTACTATATTGTTTGTTTTAAAAAAAAATTCTTTGCTTAAGTCCTGTTTTCTTTTACAGTTTATATTTCTTCATACTCTTTTGTTATCTTGGTTTATTTGTTTATTTGTTCATTTGTTCAAATGTTAGATTATAATTATGTGATTTAAATTTTATAATTTTATCATAACTTACATTAATAATTTTATTTCTATTAAAAGCTCATCTATCAATATTTTATAACCCATATTTCATTTAATGGTTTTAAGACAATTTCTTATTTTACTTTGTTAAAAAGAAAGTTGTTTTAATTATTAACATTTAATAACTATGTATTTTTATTACAACATTTCATTTCCTTTGAAATTCTCAATTTAAATTTAAAAGTTCTAATAATTCAACGATTTTAATTTAACAAAATTCCGGGATGTTACACGTTGTGTTCGGAATAGGGGTAAAACCTTATAAAAGTCAGTCGGCATATCTAATTCGGGGTTCGGGATTTCGCGTTATAAAACGTGGGATATTTTCGATATTTAATCATATTAGCCAGGCGTGCAAGAGAAGCTTGTTGCGTACAAAAGCACTGCAACTACCTCCTCTATAGATACCTCCGTATGAATATACCTTCGGTTGTTTCTTTTCCCCATTTATTCGAACCCAAACTAAACTAAAAAGAAAAAAATGAAATCTAAATCGAAGAAGGCCGAAGCCGCGTTTGAATCGTGGCAACTTTGATGAGCCATGAAATCGAGTTCGACTCGAGTGTTGTATTTAGGGCTTGCATTTCAGGAATTTGCGACTTCGAGTTAGGTGATGCTCGTTCGAGGCCGTAGGCAGGATGGGGAGTTATGCCTTCGAATGCGCGCGTGGGGGTGAAAGAGGGATGCTGACATCGTCGTGGTTGGCTTGGGGTTCACATCGCGGCGGCAGGAGATGGTGAGCGAATTAGGGTTTCGCGGGTACTTTCGAGGTAGTGATGTGCTGAAGGCTATGGCTCGGTGATTTGAAGCTCGCGTATTGGGGCCGCGTCGTATCCTTAGGTTTCACGCGGTGACTTTGTGGTTTTGATGGCTGCTGCGTGGATGTACGATGGCCTCGTGGTGCGGCAGGTTGCTTGTGATTCGAGGAGAGAGTAGGTATAGCTTTTATTTTTCTTATTTATTTATTTATCTAATTTATATATGTTTATAACAGAAAAATATGCAGCTTCAAGAATATTAAGATGATTTACTAGTTAGGATTAAATTCTAAGTTAATCAAATTTATTGACAACTGATAGTTCAATTTGTTTGAATATAAATAACCTGTATAGATATTTATACAAGGACAAAACGTGGATAAACCAAGCCGAGATTGGATCGGATTTGCAAATCGAAAATCAAAGGTGAGTAATCTCACGCTTCTGAACTTTTATTTAAATTTAAATGGTTAAATTCAAATGATTGGTTGAATGGTTGAAATTGAATTGATGTGCTATATTATATAGTAAATATAGTCTGTACTGCAATGATTGATATTTTGTGATGAGTATTTTTGAAAATTAGAAGATTCAATGTTATGGTTTGCTTGAATATTTCGGTACCCTGAGTTATCGAAATATATAAAATTGGATTTTGAAAGAAATGAAATAGTGAAAATTTGAAGTGAAATAATATGGAATAAAATAAAAATGAATTGGAAGAAATAAAAGTGATATTCAAAACTGGAGTTAAATTGTAAAATAGAGATTCAAAACAAGTCCTAAATCAAAGTTAAATCTAACAAATAAGTTCTAAATATCAAGCGTTTTGAATAACTTGAATGTCAAAGTGAAATTGTAAACCGAAATAAATTTAAAAATAAATTTGGTTTCAAATTCCTTTAAGCTTCTATTACAAACGAGTAATTAATTTATTTAATGAAGTAAATATCAAGGTGAATAATCACGGGATGAGATAAATCAAGAGTGATAATATTTGCGGTTTACTTAATGATCAATTATTTGATGTAATTGAGTAGTTTAGGGTTAATTTAAATATATTTGGAAATCAATGATTTATAAAATCAACGATGTAATTAAAGACTGATTAATTAAGATGAATGAATCAAAAATAAGTGACTTGTGAGAAATCAATTAATATAAGTAATTAAGGGTTAATGTAATTAAAGTAGATAACTAATTCATGAAATAATTAAAGATTACTTATTGATTTTGGTTAAGAAGAATTAAATCATGATAATTAATTAAAGATAATTACTTGAACGCAATTGAAAGATAATTAATCCAAGCTGATTAGTTAAGATGAAAAATGAAGGGTTGATTCATTAATTGATTTGAAATCAATTAATATTGAATGAAGGAATCTACGTAGATGGTGTTAGTAATTCAATCAGGACTAATTTAATTAATTAGGAAGTGATTAAGCTTTGCTTATGAATGATTGAATGGTATTGAGTGCTTTGGATGAGTTGATAGCCCTGATATGAAATGTTAAGTATTTCATTTGGATAACTTGGGTTTGGATGACATGAGTTTCGAAGAGGCCGGGGTCGGGTATTGGAAAATACCCGAAACCACTTTGAAATTTTATAAATTGATTTGTGAAATCAATACGATGAAAAAAAAGATTTAAGTGAATTGGATTATTTTATCTAAGTTTGGTACTTAGAAATTGATATGTGAAATAAGTGTTGTCTATAGCAAATTATGAAATTGGATAAATTGGTTTGAGTTGCCCGGGTTTTGTATAAGTCGATTGCTTTGGCATTCCTTGTTAGACGGGTTTACTCACGCTGGTTTCCAGCCTGACCCAGGTGTTACTTTGTTGTAATGCTCGGGTCAGACCGAGTATTACAGATTTCCAGGTAGTTATGTTCTGGAGCGCAGGAGGCGAGCTGGATGGCAATATCGTATAGAGTATTCCGCTGTATTTATATTATTGTTAACCTGAGACTTGATAATTGTAGTATTTAGTGACTGTATATAATGTGAAACTCTGATGTATATTAGATGTAATGGATAGATATAGTATTTTTTTTAAACTATTGTTATTTATTATATTTTATCCGCTGCGAATGTGAGATGTTGTTGATTATGTTCTTCTTCTTCTATCTCTTTCTTGTTTTTTATAACTATCTGGAATTTCGGGTTCGGAAATTTCAGGCCGTTACAGATAGTGAGTATGCAAGAAGAGAACGAGATAGGGGACAGGGAAATACGATGATAAATGGTCAATACCCTGCAACACTGGAAACAATCTTTCTCTATCAATTTTTTTTGATTCGATTTTAGATTCATTTGATTTGATTTTTCGTATCAGCTACAGAAAAAGTTTCAATGAGAAAATGGCCCTACGAATCGTGAAGGAAATCTTTACTTTGTATTTTCATTAGTTTCTTATCAGTTTTGGATTTAAACTTTAATGAATACGAGTTTGAAATTAGAAATTTCAAAATAATTGGAAATTTTAAATTGAGTTAAATTGGTTAGTGAAATATAAGTATAAATTTGATTTGTATCAATAAAGAGATTTCGTTTAAAACCAAATTTGAAATTCTATTGTAATTTCATGGGTAGATCGAAGTCCGAAGAGGGACAAGTTGTATATACCCTAAAGTATAAGTATTCTGACTTGAGTTTGGTATCCATATCTGATGTTTGGAAACTGTGGAAGATTAAATCCATTTATCTATTATTTGGGTCTTGATATAATCTACGAATGGTTAGTTATCCTTCGGACTAACCAATGCCCCTGCATATTTCGTAGTTTTGATAACCCGAGCATCTTGAAAAGTGTTAAATAGATTCGTTCTTGTATCTACTGTTGATATTCTGATTTGGTGAGCCAAATGCAGAACTGATATCCAGTTTGATCTGAAAAGATATTTCTCTATCTTTTGTCTATCTTCGTTATCTCTCTCTGGCGAATTTCGAGGACGAAATCACTTTTAAGGGGGGAAGTCTGCAACAATCCCAGATTTTGAATAAGTTTAAACTAATAATTAATTAAATTTTTGAATAAAAAGATTGTGAAACAATTGGTAATTGATATAACCTATTAGTTGAATTAGGGATTTCTTTTAAACTAATGTACTTGAATTCAATCGAATTGGGATTTATAAATAATGTAAAGTTCAAAATATACTTATAAATTAATATCAATAAATAAATGAATGTTAAGTACATTTGAAGAAGAGCTGCATAGTCCATAAGATAAGATAAGAAGGATGTAATACAAAAAGTATGTTGCTGTGTAAAACATAAAAAAAGGAAATACAAATAGAATTATATGGGAGGAAAATGCAAGGCAAATATCTATGTACAAAATATAATATTGTATGTGAATTAGGCAAGTTTAGAAGTCATTTCAGCAAACAACGAAAGGATATAAATACAAAACTATATAACAAAAGAAGTAAGAAAATAATAACAACTTTATATCTATACGCATAAAGTAAAGACAAACCAGACAAGAATAAGTCAATACAAAACAACACAAACAAATATATGTATATGCCTGTAAGATTGATGCAAAGTTAAGAACAAAGTAATGTAAAGTATCTACGAACATGAAAATAAAATAAGAAGTGAGGGACGTAAAGTACTTATTCATTTAATGCTAGCAACAATTGTCAATACGAATTGTGAAAAAAATCATATCTCAGCCGAGTAAAGAAGTATGTAGGCTGTAAACAATCAAGTATGAACACAAATAAACAAAAAGAAGATATCATACCTGCCTTATCTTCTAGTACTCCAAAGCAATGTTATCAGCCACCACCGAGATCCTGTTTCATAAAACAAATGGAAATACAAGTACATACAACATCTCAGCCCATAAATGCATAGATGTTCAGCCGTGCTTGTTGTACAAAGCATTAAATGCAAGTATCTAGTGTATTTTATAAACAAATAACACCCTGTACAACAATTCTCTTTCCATATATCCACCTTCTTTATCATTAGTTTGATCAATTCAAAGCTAAGAAAAAGTGATTTAAACTTTAAATAGGATTTTTAAAATTTGTTTTAAAAACATAATGGTTGATTGTATTCTGGAAACAAGTTCTACAGGCAAACAAGAATTATTTACGATAAATTTGATTTCTGTAAAATGCTAACTCAAGTTTATAGCTTGAATCCTTACTGACAGATAGGATTTTTTTTAAAAAAAATTGTAATTATTCATTGAGTATATCAACAGTAACCTGTAGATGAATTAAAAATACATTTCTATCAATCTCTGAAGTTCAACAAATTTTAACTGTTGAAATTTGTTGAGGAGTTAGTATGACCATTTTCGAATCTAGGAAAAATATTGGAAAAAATTTCTAATGCATGGTTTTTGGAGATGAGAACGATTTAGGTTCGAATATTGCTTTCGGTTCGCTGAGGTTTGTGAAGCCGCCGCAATTTGCCTTGGCGATCGAGTTGCTCGAGGTGCTGGGTGAAGGTGGACGTGGGGTTAACGAGGCCATGGCCGGAGGTGATGGCTCTCAGGTGCTCGGAGCGTCGAGTGAGAATCAGTGACAGGTTTTGCGGTGGAGAGTTTTCGAGCATTTCCAATTTCTAATTTTTACCTCGTTTTGAATTCGAGAAGAATGCGTTCGAGGGGAGTGTGGATGTGAGTTCGTATGGACTCGAGAGATCATCGAGCAATGTCGCAACGATCAACGGAAGTCGGCGGCGTGGTATCAGGTGCACCGCGTGCACGTCAATCAGGGGAGTTGGGTTCTCGAGAGTTTGCTTGGGGAAGAAGGTGATTTTCTCGGGCAAAATTTTCTATTTGTTCGCGTGAATCCTACAGCGTATGAAGTTTAAGTTTAAACTTAACTAAAAAGAAAAAAAAGTAGAAGAAGGAAGCGGGAAAGGAAAGGAGCAGGGGGAAGTCTCGGGGAAGATATGTGAAAACTCGAAGTGATATTCGAGCAAAACTTGAAAAGTTTCTAGTTAGATTTCTTTAAACTGCAGTATAGAAGAAAAAAATTAGTTAAGTCGATTATCTTTCATAAAAATTTTAATAAGTGTTTAACGATTTGGGTTAAAACTGTAATGCAAGTTTTAATTATTTTAGAATGTTTCTGAAATCATAATTAATATTTTAATCAAGTGGATGATGTAAGTTAAGTGTTAGAATTTAATTAACATCGAAGTTTTCAAATTTGTGATAATTTGATTTCAAAGTTCATGGAGGTTTTTATTTATATGTTAATTAAGACAAATAAGTATTATCATTAATTATTTAAAAAGTGGTAATTAATGATAAATAATTAATTTAAACTTGTAATTAGTTAAGTGATCAGAGATTTGTCGAGTTGAAATTAAAGATTTGATTAACTCACTGTTAAGTGTTTAATTTATTGGTAATCACAAATTGTCAATTAGATAATTAAAAGATAATTTATGATTTGTGGTTAATTAAGATAATTAATAAAGGGATAATTAATTAAAGAATTTTAATGCCAAGTTAGTGATTAATTGAAGAATAGTTTAATAATTAAAGGTTAATTATTCAAATAATTTAAAGTTGATTTAATTTGATTAACAAATGATTAAAGCACCTTAAATCAAATGATTTGGAATCGATTAAAGTTAATTAATTATGATTGATGACCATCTAATTTAAATTTATCAAATAGTTAATTGAATTCACTTATAGATATTGGAATTTTATTGATTGTCGAACTGTTTGATATTCTGATATGCTATGCTTTATGCTATGAGTTATTTTAGCGTGATCTGTGATGAGTGTAACTTATTTATTTATAATGCATTCGTATTTCCTTTCCGTGAATCTATGTATATAGATAAGCATTATTGGAATATACCGCTTATCGATATTGATATATTTGTGATGATTGATGATGTTGCACTATTGTGTAAAAACCCTGGACCACGCCATACACACACAAATATGGATTTCACGAGGAAATCGGTTAAGTCGCTGATTTTTTGAAAATACTTTTGAATTTTGAATTTTTAAATTCAATTGTTTTGGAAATGAAATTGGGTTTAAAGTGAAAAGCTTTAGAAATGGAATTTCAGTGACGAAATTTATTTTGAATAACTTGATTGAGTTTTGAAATTTAAATATTTTGATTTAAATTTGAATTCAATATTTGAAACTGAATTCTATGATTTGGAAACTTGGGCTTAGAATGGCTATTCAACTTATAAATGAGTTATATGGGTTAAACTATTTTAAAGGTATTGATTTGGGAATTTAAATTTAAATTCAAAGGCTTTAACTCGTGTGAATAAGATTGGATCTTTCTGAAATGAAACTATTCGTTTTCAAATAATAAAAGCTTTCATATAAGAAGTGAACTTCCGAATTGTGTAAAAAGGTATTTCAAGCTAAAAATAAATAAAAAATGGTTTTTCCAAGTTATGGAGACGGTTTGAAATCTATAAGTTGAATCTTTGATTTAAAGATTCCACATGTTATGAAAGCTATGAAATGAGTCTTTTATTCAAAGAACGAATGAGTTAATCCAACTTGAATTGAAATTGTTTTCGATAGGCTATGAATGAATCTTTGGAAAGGATTTTGAAAGCTATAAGTTAATTCTTTGATTTAAAGATTCAACAAGTTAATCGAATTTTGAAATCTATCAGTTAAATCTTTGATTTAAAGATTTGATGAGTTAATCAAATTGAAATAGAAATTGTTTTCAAATTCATAAATGGATCTTTGTGAACTGGGTGAATTTTGTGAAATAAATCTTTTGTTAAGGATTTGAAAATGGTAATTTGTTCAAACCATTTGAAAGAAAGTTTTGAATTATTAAGTTGTGACTTAATTGGAATCCCATATCCATATGTTTTAGATGTTGCGCTCACTATTCGAGTTAGCCGGGAAAGGACCTTTGGGTCGTATAACCCATTCTGAATATGTGATTCGTCGTTATGGATAGCATTTGAAGACCAGTGGTGAAGACTCGGTATTTGCCAGAACGATAGGATGACATATTGATTGTCTCTGCACCGAGTAGCTACGGTATAGAGATTCCCTAAGTGATGGGAAATTCGATCGGGATTGTGAATACCCGGATTGCAAGGACTTCTTTGGAAGTGCCTTCGGTTCTGTTCGAACCCGGAACAGATTTGTATGGTTACGTGTCTGACATTACATTTTGAGATATAAAGCAGATTTCATTCAAATACATTTCTGTTGGTGGCGGAGAATTTATTCTCTAGCTTAACACTCTTCTCTGAGACGTATGCGCCTAGAGGTTGTGTAGTTGAAGGTTATCAGCGATATATTCCCAATTTGGTAATGTGGCATGCTTAGTGTTGCTGTGTGATGATTGTTTGTTGATCATTTGTTGATCAAAGCGTGGCTTTGTGCCTAGCTTTGTGGATGATACTTCGTCAGACCTCACACCCCGGAAATGGTCAAAACAGGAATATGCGGCAAGGTTATGAGGGTCGCGCCCTTTAGGGTATGTCATTTCCTTCTGGAAAGGGTGGTATCATGGTATGGAGCCCAGATACTTAATCATGTTGACACACTATATTTATTACTGTGTGATGTTCGTTATTGAGCGCTCGCATAGAGGTCTAAAGGGACCGGGGGATGGCATATTCGTGTAGTAGTTACCTAGTGACAAAGGTAACCCAGCCTTGTGTTGGCAGAGAGCTCGTTAAGTTCTCGGGATGTCCCGCCAGAGGCGATCCCATGTGGCAGTAGGAAGTTCCTTAGCCTGACCATTTGTTGGAAATCCAAATAAAACAATACACACCTTGTACGGTTTTAGTTGCAGAACCCGCCATTCACTTATGGTGGCGCCCCACTGTTTGGATGGTAGTTATAGCAGGCATACAATAGTGGTTGTATGTTAGCCAACATATCTTTACTTTCGAAATGTTAGCTATAGCAGGCATACGAGAAATATCCTCCGATTCTGCGTTTGCATTGTGTGTGTGCGGGAGGCCTTATGGTAGTCTCATTTTCTAAAAAGCATTGCGAATTGACTATAAAATCTTCTGTTGATTGTTTTAAGAGATAAACTGTTTTTGTTACTCACACCAGTCCCATGACTGATCCAGAGTTTATTGTTTCTTCCCTAAACTCTAGGTGCTCAAATTTTCTACACAAGCAGTCTAGAGTTGGGTTTTTCAGATAGT
This sequence comes from Allium cepa, assembly GCA_030765085.1. Classification (NCBI taxonomy): domain Eukaryota; kingdom Viridiplantae; phylum Streptophyta; class Magnoliopsida; order Asparagales; family Amaryllidaceae; genus Allium; species Allium cepa. Next base: position 788,199,335 of record CM060937.1, on the reverse strand, counting down.
CAGATTAGTAGGTCATTTGGAGTTAGTTCAGTCTTTGGATGCGGACGAGACTTGCTTGTCTTGGTGAATCGTGATGTTGGTTCGAGCTGCTGCTGGAGTTCTCTTTTGAAGACTATCAGGAGTTATTTGTTCTGTTGCTAATGTTATCTATTTTCTTTTCCGCTGCTATTCTATTGTATCTTTGATGTATATTGATATCTATTGGATCATCTGTTGTATCAGATATTGCATCAAAGCTGTGTATCAATGTATTATTCTTTTATTCCACTGTGTTGTTTACTTAATGTTGTTACAAGCTCCGGCGACTCGGATTTGAACGGTCGAATCTACGGCATTCGAGTACGATGTAAAGTATGGATGTCGATTTTCGAGTAGGCAAAATTCATTTCGTTACATAGTCCCTCCTGATCGGGAAGCCACAGAGGATACCTCACGGGCTATGGGAGAAAACCAAACTCGTACAAGGCGCGATAGGGTAGGTGACACGGCACAACTAGGCAATGTCAGGGTAGATATACCAATTACGCATCTGGGCCGGTGGTAACGCGTAGCCGCAGCTACCGCCTACGTCAAGCCACACCCCCAAAAAGAAAATCAAAAGTGGCAACCGAATCAATCCAAAAGTCAAAGTATAAAATCGAAGGGATGTGTCCGATCAAAGGCGCTACCTCAATTGGCCTAAGAATCGCTCCTGTTTTAGCCACCTTATGCCAACTCACGGGAGTTGGGTCCACGTATTTACCTCAAAGGAAATGTCGCCGCCATCCTACATCATTCTGGAATCTCCACCGCGTACACGGTTGTAAAACTGGTTTTCGGAGTCGGCAGAGAGTATGACAACTTCCAATCCCGGTCTCTTTAACAACCCAACGTTATTATAACTCCGCGGTCTTTCAAAATAATTTATACTTTAAAATCAGAATAAAATATCCATTTCAAAATCTTATAAATACGAAATCATTTCTATTTTAAAACCCAAATCCATATGATATCATTTTATTGCAAATATATTCTCTTCCAAAATCATAGCAATTTTAAATCTATATACTTTGAAACTCATAGCTTTGTATCATAACTCTTAATACTTAAATGGTTTAATTATTAAAAATACTATATAAAATAAATATAATTTCTTTAATTTCCCAAATAGATCCCAAATACTGATTTGAACCTCCAAATAAACCATTCTAATTTTCCGTACATTTCAAAGCTTTAAATGTTCCACCATTTCAAAATTAGTTCTTTGATAATTCCATATATATATAATTCAATTTTTATTATTTAGATTTGAAATGTTTACATAATAAATCAAACATCATTTAAGGAAAACCTTTAAACTTCAAACAACTGGATGTTCTTTAAATTTTATTAACTTGATATATTCATTTACATAAACTCGATATTTATTTAAATCGCTTTAACCCAAAATCAAGTTATAAAATCATACCCTTTAAAAATCTCAATTTTTATTTAAATTACACATCCTCAAATTCTTAAATCCTTCAATTCAAATAATTTTAATAATTATCTTCCAGCTTAATTTTTATTTAAGTCATCAAAACTTTATATAGACAATATCTTAAATAGGTATTTACCCATATAATAATAAAACTATCAAACTCCGTTATTCAACTTAAGTTTATTTAACCAATTTATACACAGCTTAAATTTAAAAATTTAACTATATATATCAAATAATATTTATATAATATCAAAAATTAATATTTATTAAACCGTATATTACTTTCCAAACCATAGAAAATCACTTTAAAATATTTATATATATATAGACCGCGGTGCCTGTATATAATTTTCTATCCTATGGTAAAATGATACGGATATTTATCATTTCAATTCGTAATTTAAAAATAAAAATTTACAGTTATATATCATTTCAAACCGCAATCCTGAATGAAATGAAAATGCATAATAACTTGCAGTTTATAACAATATAAAATATAACATCCATTCATCCAATATAAATCGTCAATCATTTATCGCAATCATCATCAAATTCATACAGTAGCATCCATATAGGATGGAAAATAAACAACATGTATTAAATAGCAGTTTATATTCAATAATAAATTAAATAACTGTTTAAGCGGCAGTTAATATGCAATGAATAATTAATTAACAATTTAACTGACAATTTACATGCAATGAATAAATTAAATAGCAATTTAATTTAAATAAATGAAATTAACTGAGATGATGAATAAAAATATTCCAAACAAGCGTAAATAAACTTTAAATAACATCATATATCAACTTAACAAACATAAAAAATCTTAGAAATTGTGAGTGGGTTAAAACACTCACCTTTTAAATTTAAATTGAATTTAAATCCAATTTAAACCCAAAAATTTGACCATCCTAGAATCGTCCAAACCTGCGTCATCAATTCCAAAATTTCAATATGATCGTAACAAAAGAAGCCGCGCGTAAATCGGATACCGTATGCAAAAGTTATGACGATTAATGCGATTGAAAACAATTATAAAATACATAAACAAAAAACACTTTTACTCATCTTCCAGTGCCACGTCAGCAACTACCTTCACCAACGTCTACGCACGAAGAAGCCTACAGTTTGCCATCGGTCAAACAACTTTGACCAAAAATTGCACCTCCTCCACTGGCCTTCCCTCAGATCGAAGCACACCAACCCGACACCTACTCCATGCCGCACACACCTGGACCCCACCGAACGCCGACCATGCCTCAAAGATGGTCAGCCGCCGCCGTTGTTAACCCAAAATTCAAAACCCAAATTGAAAATTCTGCCAAATCCGACTGTCGATTCGCCGCCAAACTTTGCCGATGTACAACGCGCTAGCCCCTCTACAAAACCCAGAGACCAATTTCCGATCAGGCGAAAAATGATTTCGACGCAACGGATGGTCGAGAATAAACTAGGGCTTTCTGGAAATTTTTTGATTCGATTTCAAAAACGAATTATAGATTTAGTTTGCGCTCGTCGAGATCTTCAAATCCATATATAATTTGCTATGATTTGAGGATATTGAAATTTTGGCTTTGGATCTGAAATGTAACTGGATCTAGAATGGGAATTTGTTTGTCATCTGTAACAACCCGCATATTTAACGATTTGATATTTAAATGTTTAATTTAAATATAACGTCGTTAATCGGATTTTTGGTCCAAAAAAGCTACTTTCTGCAAATGGCCGAATTGGAACTCGAAACTACCTCCATTGGTTCCAAAATGGCGTTTGCGATCTTTTTGAGTATAATCTTTGATATGTTTGGAGTTTGTGAAATTTTGACCCTTTTTCTATTAAGTTTTGGGTTTGGATTCAGCCCACTAGTTAACTAATACCCTAACCCAACACCTTCTCTTCATTCATCCTCATTTCATTTCATTTCTCTAGCTAGAACTGAAAATGGTGGAAGGGAAATTTGCAAGCCCTAGTTTCCTCTTACAACTTGATTTCTTGCTCCAAAATCAAAGAGAATCCATTGGTATGCTCTCATTCATCTTCTCCAACTCTTCTCCTCTTCAATTTCAGAAAATTTTCTAAATAAATTGGGAAATATGTGTTTTATTCTTAGATTGAAGCTTGTTGAGTTGAAGTAGTGTTTGGTTGGTCTTCTCCTTGTTATTGAGCTTCATCTTCTTTGTTTTGGGTTAAAGGTGAGTTTTGAACTCACATCTACTTCTCTTGATTTCATTGATGTTGGGTATGAATTCCTAGCACTTGTTCATATGAACTTGCTTTTAGTTTGGATTGAATTAGTGAATACCCAAATTTTTAGTGTTTGGGTTCAATTCTTTAGAGATCCTAACTTTGATGTTTTGATCATGTTTTGGTGATGCATTGAAGTGCTTATAGGGCCGGGTAGCCGCTAGGCGTAAACCCCTAGCGTCCGTGCTCGTCCGGTTGAAAGTTGGAAGAGTTTGCACTTCATTTGTTATAGGTAGGAAATGCAGGAAATTGGGTTCAGTCGATTGGATCCTCTGTTCAGTCGACTGAGCTGAAGCCCGAAATTTTTCTTGATAATTTTCAGTCGACTGAACATGGATTGCAGTCGACTGACTTGCTCCTATTTTCCCGTTTTGCGTATTTATGTTCGTTTTGATTGGTTTTCCGGATTTTATCGATTCATGTTGGTTCTTAGTGGTTGTTATTGCCTCTTTGACTTTGATAACTTATTTTTTGACTTTATCCACGGGTTTTTATAAAATAATCTATCTAATCATATTAAAAGCTCGTTTATCCAATTTACAAATTCTATTTAAAACACGCACTTTCTCACTTCGAGCGAAGTGGAAGGGTGATTAAATGGTTGGGCAAAACACGGACCATGAATCTGTGCGTTTATCCTTCTGATTAATCCCCGACCTATTCAATTGATCGTTTTGACCTTCGGGTTTGGTTTACCGATGATATGAGGTATGCTTTGTACTTCTTTGAGTGTGAAAGTGACTGATGGATAGTAAATCGTTTAGTGCGAACGAGTGGTTATGGGACATACGTTAACACTTTTCAGATTCCTTTTCGAGAGTTGTGACACATTCCGCCAGTTAGTGGTGTCCAGTAATGGGTCTCTGACCTTCACCACTATGGTTTGTTGCCTTCAGGTTTGTACCTTCAGGTTTGTGCCTTCGGGTTTGTTGCCCTTTAGTATCGCTTCCGATGTTGGTCGTTATGAGCCACATGGGTGATATTGGGTTGCCCTTTAGTATCGCTTCCGATGTTGGTCGTTATGAGCCGCATGGGTGATATTGGGTTTGGAGTCTTCGGGCTCATGGATCCTTGTTTGTACAGTACTGATCTCGAGCAAATTTTCTGATGTTTCATTCATATGTATATTCCCTAGGTATCACCCTTCGATGTTGGTCATTATGAGCCGCATGATGCGTAACGTTACCTTGTGGAACATGTATACCTTATTGGTATTTGTTATTGCCTTTTGGCTTGCTTTGGGATATTCTTATCCTTTGTTTTTATATGTTGTCGATGATATGAGGCTTGTACTATAAGATTCATCTTTTGTTGATGATTGTTTTATCTCTTTTAGGGATATTCGATATACTTTTGTGACCTTGTAGGTTTATTGTTGTTCAGTTTATCTTACTGATTTGTTTAGCTAGACTGATCCGTGTATTTTAAACTCGGGTCAGACCGAGTTGTTTCAGGTTAGGTGCTTTTGGACTTAGCCTAATTTGCTTCCGCATGGACTACTCCGCTAGCTTCTTTTTGTCATAGCTTTTTGTGTAGTCCTATTATGTTGTAACTCTGATATTTATTCTTGTGAACTCGTCTGTATATTGTGGTCTGTTATACCACTTGACATGTATTAGTTAGTATACTCTGTTATGTATCTGTATATATGTATATGATGATTTTATGTTCTATGATGAATATTACAATTGAGTTGTTATATTCTGTTCTGATAGATCCAACCACCTATGGTTTTGTTTTAAATATTCATTGGGTATGTCGACCTGCTTGGTATGACTCTTGTCGATGTATTCGATAGATAATTAGAGCAAGGCTATAGATGGTCGCTCCCAACCAGCCTTATTCTCCGTGCTAGCATACGGTATTATCTATTAACACTCTTTGCTAGCGTGGGCATAGAGGTGGGGCGTCACAGTGTGGTATCAGAGCTAGGTTCAGATCAAAGTATGACAAACGTAGAATAGAGCACATATTACAGTACATCAAAGTATACAGGTGATACAAACCTTTGAATCATCGTGGCTCTTTATTCCATCAAGGGTTAGATAGAATTGGGAATATGTCTAGGAATGCATTTCACTTCTGTAGTATTCCGTAATGAAGTATCTACCTTGTGAATAATCTTGTTCTTATCTTACTTTCAGCGTATGGCTAGAAGAGGAAGAGGACGACGTTCGGATGCTGGGCAATCCAGCGGTTCATATTCGGATGGCGTTTATATTTCTGCCGATCAGTTTTTGGAATTATTTAGGAGCACTCAACCTCCAGTTCCTCCTCGAGTGTCTCCACCTCGCAAATCTGCCTTTGCACGCCAGTGTAGTGATTTTTCTCATCTTGGAGGGAAGCCGTTTAAAGGCTCTGAATCCGCTCTTGAAGTCCAAGCTTGGCTTCGCACGTGTGAGCGTATCTTTTCTCGCATGGACCTTTCTGACCATGATAGTGTTCTTGTAACTTCTAGCTTATTACAAGAGCGTGCTCTTGATTGGTATGAGCTTCTTGTAGCCGAGATTGATGAGTCTACTCTTCCTTGGACTCAGTTTCGGGGACGATTCGAACTCAAGTTCATTCCTGAATCTGAAAAAGTTTTATTGAACCATCGCTTCCTTGAGTTGAAGCAGGGGAAATCTTCTGTTTCTGAGTATGTTGCATCGTTCGAGGATTTATCTCAGTATGGTCTTGAATTCATTAGCACTTCTTACAAGAAGAATTTGAAGTTTGTTTCTGGTCTTAAGAAATATCTTAAGAAGTCTTTGTTGCTCCAGCTTAAACTTTCTTTTGAGGAGTTGGTTGATTCGGCACTTCATCTCGAGACCGTCAAGAAGTAGTGTGATAGTGATGTTGATGTTGAGGTTTCCAAGAACCCCAACAAGAGGCCGTTTCCACTTCAGAAGTCCAAGCCTTTTCCTTCAAAGAAGAAGAAGACTGGTGGTTCTAATTCTCAGCCTCAGTCTCCTGGAACACCTTTCGTTCGAAAGTGTTTCAATTGTGGTTCTCCTGATCATTCGAGCTTGTCCTAAACCTCTCTTCTGCCGTTATTGCAAGGAGGGTCATCATGTTTCAGCTTGCCCTACTGTTCCGGCTGGTGCTAAGTCTAGCAATCTTTATGCTACCAAGGCTTCTAATGGTCCCTCTCAGCCCAAAGGTATATCTCCATCCATTTTGGAAGGTTCTATTTTATTTCATGATCATAGTATTCGAGTTCTTTTCGATACGGGTGCTTCACATTCTTTCGTATCGAAAAAGCTCGTTGATGATTTATCTTTGGATGTTTCTTGTTTGGTTACTTCTTTAAGGATTGCGAATCCTTTTGGGGGATCCGCGACCCTTAGTTTGCTTTGTGATGATGTTGAGATTATTTTATGTGGTTTTTATTTTCGTGCGAATCTGCACGTTATTTCTTGTCTGGGATTTAATTTGATTTTGGGTATAGACTGGCTAGTGAGATATGATGCCAGGATTATTTGTTCGGAGAGAACTATATATCTTCGACATCCGGATTCTCCTACTCAGCTATCTCTTGTTCTTTGGGATGTGGATAATTCCGAAATGGCTTTATATTCTCTTAACTCGCGAGATGATGATGATATGTCTCGTATTCCGGTTGCTTGTGACTTTTCTGATGTTTTTGAGCCTGTATCGGGTTTGCCACCCAAACGGGCAATTGAGTTCCGCATTGATCTCATTCCAGGCGCGCAGCCAGTTAGTCGTCCTCCCACGAGGATGTCTACAAAGGAAAATGAGGAACTCAAGAAGCAGCTTTTGGAGCTTGAGTCCAAGCAGTTGATTCAGTCCAGTTTTTCTCCGTGGGGATCCGCGGTCATCTTCGTGAAGAAGTCCGATGGAACTCTTAGACTTTGCATTGATTATCATAAGCTTAACGAGTTACCTATCGGGAATAGGTATCCATTGCCGTGGATTGATGATATGTTCGATCTATTGAGTGGTGCTAAGGTCTTTTCTCAGCTTGACCTTGCCACGGGTTTTCATCAGTTACGAGTCGCGGAGGATAGCATACCTCTTACAGCTTTCCGCACTCGATATGGTTCTTTTAAGTGGCTCGTTATGCCGTTCGGTTTGACGAACGCTCCTGCTTTCTTTGTTGATCTCATGAATCGGGTATTCCGGGAATATCTCGACAAGTTCGTCCTTGTGTTCATTGTTGATATCCTTGTTTATTCTAAGTCTGAAGCTGAGCATGCTAATCACTTGAGAATTGTCTTGAGTACTCTCCGTCATCATCAGCTTAGAGCCAAATTCTCCAAATGCCACTTTTGGGAGAATAAGGTTAAGTTCATAGGCCATGCTGTATCTTCCGATGGCATTTATGTCGATCCCTCAAAGATCGAAGCCATCCATAATTGGAAGAGGCCCGAGAATGTGCATGAGATTCGTAGTTTCCTTGGATTGGCGGGTTATTACCGTCGGTTCATTAAGGATTTTTCCCGTGCTGTGCTTCCTCTCACCCACCCTTACTCGGAAAGGCATTCGTTTTATTTGGTCCGACAAGTGTGAAGCTTCCTTTCAGACATTGAAGGAACTTCTCACTAATGCTCCTATTCTTGTGGTTCCCGAGGGGAATCATGATCTTGTTGTCTACACCGATGCTTGTGGTTGTGGTCTCGGTGCTGTTCTTATGCAGAAGGATCGGGTAGTTGCTTATGCTTCTAGGCAAATGCGTCCGAATGAAGTTCGCTATGCCACTCATGATCTTGAGTTAGCCTCCATTGTCTTTGCCTTGAAGATTTGGCGACACTATTTATTGGGCGAGCGCTTCATTCTCTATACCGATCATAAATCTTTGAAGTATTTGTTCACTCAGAAGGAACTCAATATGAGACAACAGCGTTGGCTCGAGTTTCTTGCTTCCTATGACTTTGAGATTCAGTATACCCATGGAAAGGGTAATCGTGTTGCAGATGCGCTTAGTCGCCAACATGCGGCTGTTATTTCTATGATGCTTGCCGAATGGAATGTTCTTGAGACTCTGTCTTTTTGTGAAATTCGAGATCAAGGTTCATCTTCTGATTCTCCTATTCTATTACTTAGTTTGGGAGCTCTACCTATTTTGTTGGATCGTATTGCCGATGCTCAGCGGCGTGATCCTGATTTGTTGCATTTTATTCAGCTTTGTGAGTCCGGATCTTGTGATGAGGCGTTGCAAGATTTTAGCATTGATTCTCATGGGTGTCTTTATAAGAAGAACCGTCTTTTTCTGCTTTCTGATCTTGCACTTAGGCATGACATTCTTGATGATTATCACCGCTCTAAGTATACCATTCATCCCGGTAGTAGCAAGATGTATGCCGATATGCATCGTCTTTATTATTGGGAAGTCATGAAACGCGATGTGGCAAGTTATGTGAGTAATTGCATAACTTGTCGGCATATTAAGGCCGAACATCAGCGTCCTTCTGGTCTTCTTCAGCCTTTAGAGATTCCATTGTGGAAATGGTACCAGATTTCTATGGATTTCATTGACGGCTAACCTCGTTCGAGATCGGGTCATTCGAGTATTTGGGTTATTGTTGATCGCCTCACTAAGTCTACTCATTTTGTCCCTATTAAGTCTAATAGGACTGCTTCGCATTTGGCTAAATTATATGTCAAGGAAATCGTGAGACTTCACGGTGTTCCTAGTTCTACTGTGAGTGACCGTGATCTTTTATTCACGAGTCATTTTTGGAAGAGTCTTTGTAACAGCCCGCATATTTAACGATTTAATATTTAAGTGTTTTATTTAAATATAGAGTCGTTTGTCAGATTTAGGTCCGAAATGTTACTTTTTGCAAACGGCCGAATTGGAGCTCGAAACTACCTCCATTGGTTCCAAAATGGCGTTTGCGATCTTTTTGAGTATAATCTTTGATATGTTTGGAGTAAGTGAAATTTTGACCTTTTCTATTGGGCTTTGGGCTTGGGTTTCACCCAAACTGTTCTATTAACCTCAACTCAGCCCTCTCCTCTCCATTCACTCATTCCCACTCCTCAAACTCAAGCTCCAACTGAAAATGGTGGAAGGGAAAGGGAAATAGAAATTGCAAACCCTAGTTCTTCTTGCTAGCTCATATTCTTGCTCCAAAATCAAAGAGAAGCAATAGGTAAGCTTCATCTTCATCTTCTCCATCTCTTCTCCTCTTCAATTTCAGTAATTTCCTAACCCTAACTTAAAAAATACTTGCTTTGATTTTAGATTGAAGCTTGTAGTGTTGAAGTGGAGTGTAGTTGGTTGATTCCTTGAATTTGTGCTTCTTCATCTTCTTTGTTTTGTGTAAAATGGTGAGTTTTGAACTCACATCTACTTCTCTTGATATCATGGGTGTTGGTATGAATTCCTAACAAGTATGCATGTGCCATTGTTAGGATTTGGAAAGAATTTGCATTTTCATTGAAATAGGGCAGGAAGTGCAAAATCAACAGCCTTCGACGGACCGAGCACAGGCTTCGGTCGACCGACCTGCTGCCCCGAGCCATATTTGGTTTCCTGCATCTGGCCGGCCAACCGAGCTCTGTAGTCCGGTCGACCGACCTACTCTGTTCTGCCTGTTTTGCCTATTTTGCATATTTGATTGGTTTTCCGGATTTTATCGATTCAAGTTGCTTTTTAGTGGCTGTAATTGCATATTTGGCTTTGATAACTTACTCTTGACTTCATCCACGGGTTTTTATAAAATAATCTCTCGAATCGCATTTAAAAGCTCGTTTCTCCAATTTATAAAATCTGTTTAAAACACACACTTTCGCACTTCGAGCGAAGTGGAAGGGTGATTAAATGGTTGGGCAAAACACGGACCATGAATCTGTGCGTTTATCCTTCTGATTAATCCCCGACCTATTCAATTGATCTTTTTGACCTTCGGGTTTGGTTTATCGATGATATGAGATAAACTTTGTACTGCTTTGAGTGTGAAAGTAACTAACGGATAGTAAACCGTTTAGTGCGAACGAGTGGTTATGGGACGCACGTTAACACTTTTCGGATTCCTTTTCGAGAGTTGTGACACATTCCGCCAGTTAGTGGTGTCCAGTACTGGGTCTCACCACTACGGCTTGTCGCCCTATAGTATCGCTTTCGATGTTGGCCATTATGCGCCACATGGGTGATATTGGGTTGCTATAGTATCGCTTTCAATGTTGGCCGTTATGCGCCACATGGGTGATATTGGGTTGCTATATTATCGCTTTCGATGTTGGCCGTTATGCGCCACATGGGTGATATTGGGTTGCTATTGTATCGCTTCAGATGTTGGCCGTTATGCGCCACATGGGTGATATTGGGTTGCTATTGTATCGCTTCAGATGTTGGCCGTTATGCGCCACATGGGTGATATTAGGTTGCCCTATTGTATTGCTTTCGGAGTTGGTCATTCGTTACCGCTCGAGCAATTTTTATGATGTTTCAACTGAGATGTATATTCCCTAGGTATCACCCCTCGGTGTAGGTCTTTTTGAACCACATGATATGTAGTGATCACCTTGTGAACTTGTATACCATATTGGTATTTGTTGTTTGCCTTTTGGCTTGTTTTGGGATATTCCTATCCTTTGTTTCTATGAGTTGCCGATGATATGAGGCTTGTTTGTTATGATATGATTCATCTCATGTTAGATGATTGTGTTATCTCTTTTAGAGATATTTGATATATATTGTGACCTTGCGGGTTCATTGTTGTTCAGTTTATCTAACTGATTTGTTGAGCTAGACTGACCCGGGTATTTTATACTCGGGTCAGACCGAGATGTTTCAGGTTAGGTGCTTTGGACTTAGCCTCTTTTGCTTCCGCATGGACTATTCCGCTAGTTTCGTTTTGTCTTAGCTTTCTTGTAGTCCTTATATGTTGTAACTCTGATATGTATTCTTGTGAACTCGTCTGTATATTGTGGTTTGCTATACCACTTGATGTGTACCATTTTGTATACACTTTTATGTGTCTATATATGTGTATGTGATGATTTACTGTTCTGTGATGTATATTACATTTGAGTTGTAATATTCTGTTCTGATAGATCCTATAGCCATTGTAGTCTTGCTTTAAATATTTATTGAATACGTCGAGCTGTTTGTGATTCTACTTTTCGACGTGTTTACTGAATAGTTAAGGTAAGATTAAACATGGTCGCTCCTATCCAGCCTTATTCTATGTGTTAGCAGACGATATTATCTATACAATACTCTTTGCTAACGTGGGTATAGAGGTGGGGCGTCACAGCGTGGTATCAGAGCTGAGTTCAGAACAAAATATGATGAACACAGAACAGCAGCACATATTACAGTACATCAAAGTGTAACAAGTGTTACAGATCTTTGAATCATCGTGCTTTTATTCCCTCCGTGTTTTTGGGGTAGATAGGATTTGGTGAATACATCTAGGAATATATTTTATTCCGTAGTATTCCTTATTGAAATATCTACCTTGTAGTTAATCTTTATCTTCTTCAACTTTCAGCTTATGGCTGGAAGAGGCAGAGGACGACGCTCGGGTGCTGGGCAATCCAGTGGCTCGCATCCGGACGGCGTTTATATGTCTGCCGATCAGTTTATGGAGTTGTTTAGGAGCACTCAGCCTCCAGTTCCTACTCGAGTGTCTCCACCTCGCAAGTCTACCATTGCACGCTTGTGCAGTGATTTTACTCATCTTGGAGGAAAGCCGTTTAAAGGCTCTGAGTCTGTTCTTGAGACCCAAACTTGGTTTCGCACGTGCGAACGTATCTTCTCTAGAATGGATATTTCTAATCATGATAGAGTTCTTGTAACTTCTAGCTTATTGCGAGAGCGTGCCCTTGATTGGTACGAGCTTTTTGTAGCCGAAATTGATGAGTCTGCTCTTTCTTGGACTCAGTTTCGGGAACGACTCGAACTCAAGTTCGTTCCTGAATCTGAGAAAGCTTTGTTGTCCAGGAGCTTTCTTGAGTTGAAGCAAGGGGAGTCTTCCATTTCTGAATATGTTGCATCTTTCGAGGCCTTATCTATGTATGGTCTTGAATTCATTAGCACTTCTTATAGGAAGAATCTAAAGTTTGCATCTGGTCTTAAGAAATGTCTTAAGAAGTCTTTATTGCTTGAGCTTAAGCTTTCCTTTGAGGAGTTAGCTGATTCTGCACTTCATCTCGAAGCCATCGAGGGGGAGTGTGATAGTAGTGATGATGCTGAGGTTTGTAAGAACCCCAACAAAAAGCAGTCTCCATTGGATGAGCCGGAATTTTTCCCTTCCAAGAAGAAAAATTCCGTTGAATTTGATCCTCAGTCTCAGTCTTAGTCTATTGGAACACCTTCCACTCGGAAGTGTTTCAATTGTGGTTCCCCTGATCATATGATTCGAGCTTGTCCTAAGCCTCTCTTTTGCCGCTATTGCAAGAAGGAAGGCCATCGTATTTCCACTTGTCCCATTGCTCCGAATAATTCTCAACCAGGCAAGCCAAGTATAGCAGATGCTCCTGGAGGTTCTTCTCGAGCATAAGGTATGTCTCCATCTATTTTGGTAGGTTTCTATTTTCTTTGTGATTTCGATTCCAATTTGATGGTATCATTTTATTCTTTAATCCCTCATGACGAGGAAAGTGTTGTTTCTCTCATTCTTGTAGTTTGAGAATTTTCTGGTATTTCTGGTCTTGTCTTAGGATTATCACCCAAGCAATCTTTTGTTGTAGTGTTAAGGTCTTTTTAGCTCGACCTTACCACTGGTTTTCATTTGGCTACGAGTTGCGGAAGTTAGCACTCCACTTACCGCATTCCGCACTCGTTGTGATTCTTATAAATAATTTGTTATGTCATTCAGTTTGTCTAGCTCATTTCATCCACATTATGAATAGAGTATTCTGTGAATATCTCGATGATTCCATTTTGGTATTTATTGATATTGGATGGAAAATAGCAATTTAAAGAATTTTGCAAATCTTTTTCATAAGATTTATTTATAAGTATAATTGGATTTTTGTTCTTTAAACGAACAAAGAATATTTTTAAAAAGTTTTTAGAAACATGTTTATCATATAGAAGATGATTTTGTGATTGTATTGCCCATTGAGTGCTTTAAGAATTCTGGTCGATGCGCTTGATCAACGTTATCGATAGGAATCTCCCAAACGCTTTGATGAGACAATTTGACACAATAAATTGATTTGAAATAAGAAATTTTTTCTCAAAATATGATTTTATGAAGGTAATTGAAATTTTGAAGCTTTAGCTTTTTGGTAAAGAATTTTATTTGAAAGTTTTAGCTTTTAAGAAATTAGATTATTTGAAAGGACTCTTTTCCGATAGTCTTATCTTGGGATTCCCGAAGGGAACCAAGATTTTATCTTTTTACCAATACTAGTCGTGTTGGTTTGAATGCCGTTCTCTTGCAAAAGAAAACGTGCTATCACTTGTGCTTCTAAATCATTAAAGCCGATAGAGACTAGGTATGCCACTCATGATCTAGTGTTCACGGCTATTGTTTTCGCTCTTTATTTTTGGCATCATTATTTTTGGGTAAGGAATTTTGTTCTCCTCACCAATCATAATTTTTGAAATGTTTATTTCTCATAGGGAACTTAATGTTGGTTCGAGTTCCTAGCATCTTATGATCTTGATATTTTAATTCCCGTAAGAGGGATCGTGTTGCCAATGCATTTAGTTGTAAGCAACAAGTGATGGTTTCTTTGTTGATGTCCGAATGGAATGATCTTTTTACCAAGTTCATCGGACGTTTTGTTGTATTTCATTTTGTTGAGCTTCGGATCATTTGACGTATTGTTTGTACCACGTCGGTGTTGCAAATTATTTTGAGCTTAGGAATCCATAGGATTCTCTGAGCAAGCAAGTTCGAACTTATCCTTTTGTGCACTTTATGGTGAATTTCTTATTCTGATATTCTTTTGTGTTGATATGCCTTTTGGTTGTTACTATTTATTTTCACCTTAAGTATTGCGAGGACGCAATTTCTTTAAGGAGGGGAGATCTGTAACAACTCGCATATTTGACGATTTAATATTTAAATGTTTTGTTTAAATATAGCGTCGTTAGTCGGATTTAGGTCCGAAATGTTAATTTTTGCAAACGACCGAATTGGAGCTCGAAACTACCTCCATTGGTTCCAAAATGGCGTTTGCGATCTTTTTGAGTATAATCTTTGATATGTTTGGAGTAAGTGAAATTTTGATCTTTTCTATTGGGCTTTGGGCTTGGGTTTCACCCAAACTGTTCTGTTAACCTTAACTCAGCCCTCTCCTATCCATTCACTCATTCCCACTCCTCAAACTCAAGCTCCAACTGAAAATGGTGGAATGAAAAGGGAAATAGAAATTGCAAACCCTAGTTCTTCTTGCTAGCTCATATTCTTGCTCCAAAATCAAAGAGAAGCAATAGGTAAGCTTCATCTTCATCTTCTCCATCTCTTCTCCTCTTCAATTTCAGCAATTTCCTAACCCTAACTTAAAAAATACTTGCTTTGATTTTAGATTGAAGCTTGTAGTGTTGAAGTGGAGTGTAGTTGGTTGATTCCTTGCATTTGTGCTTCTTCATCTTCTTTGTTTTGTGTAAAAAGGTGAGTTTTGAACTCACATCTACTTCTCTTGATATCATGGGTGTTGGTATGAATTCCTAACAAGTATGCATGTGCCATTGTTTGGATTTGGAAAGAATTTGCATTTTCATTGAAATAGGGCAGGAAGTGCAAAATCAACAGCCTTCGGCCGACCGAGCGCAGGCTTTGGTCGACCGACCTGCTGCCCCGAGCCATATTTGGTTTCCTGCATCTGGCCGGCCGACCGAGCTCTGTAGTCCGGTCGACCGACCTGCTCTGTTCTGCCTGTTTTGCCTATTTTGCATATTTGATTGATTTTCCGGATTTTATCGATTCAAGTTGCTTTTTAGTGGTTGTTATTGCATATTTGGCTTTGATAACTTACTCTTGACTTCATCCACGGGTTTTTATAAAATAATCTCTCGAATCGCATTTAAAAGCTCGTTTCTCCAATTTATAAAATCTATTTAAAACACACACTTTCGCACTTCGAGCGAAGTGGAAGGGTGATTAAATGGTTGGGCAAAACACGGACCATGAATCTGTGCGTTTATCCTTCTGATTAATCCCCGACCTATTCAATTGATCATTTTGACCTTCGGGTTTGGTTTATCGATGATATGAGATAAACTTTGTACTGCTTTGAGTGTGAAAGTAACTGACGGATAGTAAACCGTTTAGTGCGAACGAGTGGTTATGGGACGCACGTTAACACTTTTCGGATTCCTTTTCGAGAGTTGTGACACCTTCCGCCAGTTAGTGGTGTCCAGTACTGGGTTTCACCACTACGGCTTGTCGCCCTATAGTATCGCTTTCGATGTTGGCCGTTACGCGCCACATGGGTGATATTGGGTTGCTGTAGTATCGCTTCCGATGTTTGTCGTTATGCGCCACATGGGTGATATTGGGTTGCTATTGTATCGCTTCGGATGTTGGCCGTTATGCGCCACATGGGTGACATTGGGTTGCTATTGTATCGCTTCCGATGTCGACCGTTATGCGCCACATGGGTGATATTAGGTTGCCCTATTGTATTGCTTTCGGAGTTGGTTATTCGTTACCGCTCGAGCAATTTTTATGATGTTTCAATTGAGATGTATATTCCCTAGGTATCGCCCCTCGGTGTAGGTCTTTTTGAACCACACGATATGTAGTGATCACCTTGTGAACTTGTATACCATATTGGTATTTGTTGTTTTCCTTTTGGCTTGTTTTGGGATATTCCTATCCTTTGTTTCTATGAGTTGCCGATGATATGAGGCTTGTTTGTTATGACATGATTCATCTCATGTTAGATGATTGTGTTATCTCTTTTAGAGATATTTGATATATATTGTGACCTTGCAGGTTTATTGTTGTTCAGTTTATCTAACTGATTTGTTTAGCTAGACTGACCCGGGTATTTTATACTCGGGTCAGACCGAGATGTTTCAGGTTAGGTGCTTTGGACTTAGCCTCTTTTGCTTCCGCATGGACTATTCCGCTAGTTTCTTTTTGTCTTAGCTTTCTTGTAGTCCTTATATGTTGTAACTCTGATATGTATTCTTGTGAACTCGTCTGTATATTGTGGTTTGCTATACCACTTGATGTGTATCAATTTATATACTCTTTTATATGTCTATATATGTGTATGTGATGATTTACTGTTCTGTGATGTATATTACATTTGAGTTGTTATATTCTGTTCTGATAGACCCTATAGCCATTGTAGTCTTGCTTTAAATATTTATTGAATACGTCGTACTGTTTGTGATTCTACTTTTCGACATGTTTAGTGAATAGTTAAGGTAAGATTACACATGGTCGCTCCTATCCAGCCTTATTCTCCGTGTTAGCAGACGGTACTATCTATACAATACTCTTTGCTAACGTGGGTATAGAGGTGGGGTGTCACAGTCTTCAGCAAGCTTTGGGAACAAAGCTTAATTTTAGCAGAGCTTATCATCCGTAGTCTAACGGACAGACTGAAAGGGTGAATTGTATCTTGGAAGATCTTCTTCGTATTTGTGTTTTTGATTTCGGTGGAAGTTGGGAGGATCACCTATCTCTTGTAGAGTTCTCCTACAACAATAGTTTTCAATCTAGTATCGGTATGGCTCCTTTCGAAGCCTTATATGGAAGGCCATGTCGATCACCTTCTTGTTGGTTGGAATTTGGGGAGAAGCTTATTCTTGGCCCGGATTTTGTGCGGGATTCTTCCGAGAAGATTGATCTTATTCGGTTGAGAATGAAAGAGGCACAGAGTCGCCAGAAGTCCTACGCGGACAACCGTAGGAAGCCTCTCGAGTTCTTGATCGGCGATCTTGTTTTTATTCGCGTTTCTCCTATGAAAGGGGTTATGCGCTTTAGTACGACTGGAAAATTGGCTCATCGTTATATAGGACCATTTTCTATTACTGAACGTATTGGCCCCGTGGCTTATAGAGTTTTACTTCATGCTCATTTATCAGGTATTCATGACGTGTTTCACGTCTCTCAACTTCGGAAGTGTCTTCGGAAGTGTCTTCGGGAGTCAGATTTTGTTATTGCTTCTCCTGATTTGCAAGAGCTTGAGGTCTCACCGGACTTATCTATTGTACAACAACCTATTCGCGTGCTTGACATGGAGGTGCGACACCTTTGGAACAAGGACGTGCCGCTCGTTAAAGTTCAATGGTCCGCTAATCCCAATGATTGTACTTGGGAAACAGAGAATTCATCGAGCGATCTTATCCGGGGTTTCTATCTTAACTTGTGAACGGTGAGTATGTCTTTTCATCTCAAGCTTATTCCCTTTTTCTTTTGAATGTTATATGTATGTAGTTGTTACAAATATCGTCTCTAGGAATTGCGGGGACGCAATTCTGTAAGGAGGGGAGATCTGTAACAACCCGCATATTTAACGATTTGATATTTAAATGTTTAATTTAAATATAACTTCGTTAGTCGGATTTTTGGTCCGAAAAGCTACTTTCTGCAAATGGCCGAATTGGAACTCAAAACTACCTCCATTGGTTCCAAAATAGCGTTTGTGATCTTTTTGAGTATAATCTTTGTTATGTTTGGAGTTTGTGAAATTTTGACCCTTTTTCTATTGAGTTTTGGGTTTGGGTTCAGCCCACTAGTTAATTAATACCCTAACCCAACCCCTTCTCTTCATTCATCCTCATTTAATTTCATTTCTCTAGATAGAACTGAAAATGGTGGAAGGGAAAGAGAAATAGAAATTTGCAAGCCCTAGTTTCCTCTTACAACTTGATTTCTTGCTCCAAAATCAAAGAGAATCCATTGGTAAGCTCTCATTCATCTTCTCCAACTCTTCTCCTCTTCAATTTCAGAAAATTTCCTAAACCTAAATTGGGAAATATGTGTTTTATTCTTAGATTGAAGCTTGCTGAGTTGAAGTAGTGTTTGGTTGGTCTTCTCCTTGTTATTGAGCTTCATCTTCTTTGTTTTGGGTTAAAGGTGTGTTTTGAACTCACATCTACTTCTCTTGATTTCATTGATGTTGGGTATGAATTCCTAGCACTTGTTCATATGCACTTGCTTTTAGTTTGGATTGAATTAGTGAATACCTAAATTTTTAGTGTTTGGGTTCAATTCTTTAGAGATCCTAACTTTGATGTTTTGATCATGTTTTGGTGATGCATTGAAGTGCTTATAAGGCCGGGTAGCCGCTAGGCGTAAACCTCTAGCATCCGTGCTCGTCCGGTTGAAAGTTGGGAGAGTTTGCACTTCATATGTTATAGCTAGGAAATGCAGGAAATTGGGTTCAGTCGACTGGATCCTTTGTTCAGTCGACTGAGCTGAAGCTCGAAATTTTTCTGGAAATTTTCAGTCGACTGAACAGGGATTTCAGTCGACTGACCTGCTCCTGTTTTCCTATTTTGCCTATTTATGTTCGTTTTGATTGGTTTTCCGGATTTTATCGATTTATGTTGGTTCTTAGTGGTTGTTATTGCCTCTTTGACCTTGATAACTTATTTTTTGACTTTATCCATGGGTTTTTATAAAATAATCTTTCTAATCATATTAAAAGCTCGTTTCTCCAATTTATAGATTCTATTTAAAACACACACTTTCGCACTTCGAGCGAAGTGGAAGGGTGATTAAAGGGTTGGGAAAAACATGGACCATGAATCTGTGCGTTTATCCTTCTGATTAATCCCCGACCTATTCAATTGATCGTTTTGACCTTCGGGTTTGGTTTACCGATGATATGAGGTAAGCTTTGTACTGCTTTGAGTGTGAAAGTGACTGACGGATAGTAAATCGTTTAGTGCGAACGAGTCGTTATGGGACATACGTTAACACTTTTCGGATTCCTTTTCGAGAGTTGTGACACATTCCGCCAGTTAGTGGTGTCCAGTACTGTGTCTTGGACCTTCACCACTATGGTTTGTTGCCTTCGGGTATGTTGCCTTCGGGTTTGTACCTTTGGGTTTGTGCCTTCGGGTTTGTTGCCCTTTAGTATTGCTTCCGATGTTGGTCGTTACGAGTCGCATGGGTGATATTGGGTTGCCCTTTAGTATCGCTTCCGATGTTGGTCGTTATGAGCTGCATGGGTGATATTGGGTTTGGAGTCGTCGATCTCATGGATCCTTGCTTGTATAGTACCGAGCTCGAGCAAATTTTCTGATGTTTCATTCATATGTATATTCCCTAGGTATCACCCTTCGATGTTGGTCATTATGAGCCGCATGATGCGTAGCATTTACCTTGTGGAACTTGTATACCTTATTGGTATTTGTTATTTCCTTTTGGCTTGCTTTGGGATATTCTTATCCTTTGTTTCTATTTGTTGCCGATGATATGAGGCTTGTTCTATATGATTCGTCTTTTGTTGATGATTGTGTTATCTCTTTTAGAGATATTCGATATACTTTGTGACCTTGCAGGTTTATTGCCGTTCAGTTTATCTAACTGATTTGTTTAGCTAGACTGATCCGTGTATTTTATACTCGGGTCAGACCGAGTTGTTTCAGGTTAGGTGCTTTTGGACTTAGCCTATTTTGCTTCCGCATGGACTACTCCGCTAGCTTCTTTTTGTCATAGCTTTTTGTGTAGTCCTATTATGTTGTAACTCTGATATTTATTCTTGTGAACTCGTCCGTATATTGTGGTCTATTATACCACTTGACATGTATTAGTTAGTATACTCTGTTATGTATCTGTATATATGTGTATGATGATTTACTGTTCTGTGATGAATATTACATTTGAGTTGTTATATTCCGTTCTGATAGATCCAACCACCTATGGTTTTTCTTTAAATATTCATTGGGTATGTCGACCTGCTTGGTATGACTCTTGTCGATGTATTCGATAGATAATTAGAGCAAGGCTATAGATGGTCGCTCCCAACCAGCCTTATTCTCCGTGTTAGCATACGGTATTATCTATTAATACTCTTTGCTAGCGTGGGTATAGAGGTGGGGCGTCACATCTACCATTGAGGAGGAGATAATAGCTGAATTGCGTACAGACAAATGAGAATTAGGGAGGCTTGGGTTTATAACCGGGTTTATGTAGGTTGGACAGAATTTAGAATGGATGGATAAGGTTGGATATACATGCTAACGCCATAGTGGCCCAAAAAGTCCGTTCCAACTCCGAAACGAAATTCGGTAAACCCATATACCAAAATAGGTGTTTAAAAATATTTTAAACCCAACAGAAAAGGTTTCAGGCATCATATGAAGAAGTTATGCTAAAAACAATATTTTCCGAATTCATTTCAATTGCATAAATTTCAATGCGTTTTGAGTCCGTACGATCAAACGACAAGTCCGATCACTTCGAAACTTGAAACCCTACAATAATTCGTTGTTACAGATCCGATGAAACTAGTTTCGTCGAAATTCGAGTCAGTGACCAAAATGGCGATTTTTCATTAGTTAAATAAATAAAATTTTCGTCAAATTAATCAAATTTTCAGTTTATTCCAAAATTGCCAATTCTTATCATTTTAAATTCCCCAAATCATTTACAATGATTTAAACCAATTTAAATGTCAAATTAGAGTTGATAAATTTATAATTTCGGTATTAACCTCAATTTCATTAAATTTGAAAATTATAAATTAAATTTCCAATAGTTCCATTAAATTTACTTTTCATTCTATTTCAATTTATTATTATTAAACGGATGAATTTACATTGGAATCAAAATCTACTACATTACATTTTCACATTTCATCTAAATTTCAAATAACGTAGAAATAAATTCCATTCTCGATAAATTCAATTAATTATAATTTATTTCAATAAATTAACTTGATCTACTCTATTTTTATTTTATTACATTTCTACCAGTATATACGCTAATTGCGTTTTACATTCTAAATTGATTCATTTCCTTGGGTTCATACTATCCATTATCGATTACTACACTATGCATAAATTTACAATTCAAATTATTTCATTACTACATTCACACCTTCCGATAATATATTAATAATCACTAAAGTAACGTTTATTATCAACCTTAAATATTATAATTACTTAACGGACATTGATTGCATAAATTTTTAATTTATTGCGTATTACTTCATTGGTTAATATACGTTAATTCATTCAATCACCACAAGTTAAGTCAATTACTACCATTTCTTTCAAAATAAATCTTTATGACTAAACAAATAGGTAACTTATACAATTGTAACCAATAAAAATATAATTTACTTTATATTTATTACTTACAGAACATTGACTTTTTATTCAATTACCATTTATTGAATTCCAAATTCATAAATAAATTGAATGCCTACATTTATTTTCATATATCCAATTTGTAGCTAAGTATAACATTTGCATAAATCCCATTTCATCTCCATCCTTATTTATGTAATATTCCAACATTAAATTTCATTAACTTCCTATTAATCCAATTATTACACTTATACTGAAGTCATAACATTTGAATTAATTAATTAAATTGATAAGTTCACTCAAGTTTATAAATATTTAACTTGCATTAACATAATTCCTTAATTTATTCCAATTACTGTTAACAATGTTTTATTGCATTAATCAATTTAATACTTTCCTTTAATTTCTCATATTCAATTTATATCCAGATAAAAACCTCTTCACTACTTAATTCATTTGAATTTTATTCAAATTACTATAAACATGTTTTAATTACCATTGCTATATTTTAATTTAGCGTTCATTCCAATATTAATTTATCACCTTTATATTTCTACTAAATTTAATTACAAAATCTTATTTAATTAAAAAATTTGATTGTCGAAATTTGTGGGTTGTTACATTCTCTCCCACTCAAAACTTGTCGTCCCTGAAAAGGAAAAAGGAGGGAAAAGAAGAAATTGAGTAGTCTATACATCTTATTCACAGTATTAATTTTATAAACAAATAAATTTACAAAGTTTAATAATCTAAATAAAATATATCTATTTATAACCATTAAGTCCTTTTATACTTAAATGAATAAAGGTTGGAAGACATTTTTTTTCAAAAATTTCTAAGTTTAAAATTTATAGAAAATTTCGGCAGAGTCTCCTTTGTACGGAGAGGCTTGGGAGAAAATATAATATCCAATATAACAAAATATCACATATAATATCAAAAATATTATATCCCAACATGGGAAAATATATAAAATTGCGCTATAAAACCGAAATCTGAGAACGTGTCTATTTGTCGGGCAATTAACGCTTAATTATGAAATCAAAAGCAGTAACAATTGCTTCCATAACATGTATTTCACTTATATAATCCAAAAAGGTTAACAATTATATAAAATAAAATATTTAA
Source organism: Allium cepa (assembly GCA_030765085.1). Classification (NCBI taxonomy): domain Eukaryota; kingdom Viridiplantae; phylum Streptophyta; class Magnoliopsida; order Asparagales; family Amaryllidaceae; genus Allium; species Allium cepa. The sequence goes on along the minus strand of CM060937.1, from coordinate 788,176,368 downwards.
AGTTGTTTCAAATAAAAAAAAACAATCAACATACCAACCATCATTGCAACAAGCAAACAACCATCACATAAATTAACACACATCAATTTTCCTTTCATATCAAACAAAACAAATAGTTGTTTGGATTCAAAACTTTAAATTTTACGCAATGAAGAATAAATACTAAGTGCGCCATTTACTCAACAGTCTTAGATGAAACTAAATAGATTAGTCATTCATCCAAACTATTTAAAATATCCTTACCCCAAACAACCATAAACCAAAACAAACAACACAATTTCGAACAACAGATTTAGTTTATTCTCTTTAATTCCATTCATACATTTGTTGTTTGATTTCTTTTTTCTATTCATATAATGGTTTATCTTTTTAATTAACATTTATTTCTTACAACTTTTATTTCCATCCATTTATTTATTGTAATTACGCTTGTTTGCACTTATACCTGTATATAAAATTCATTTTTTCATTCATTATTTATTTTTATCTTTTCTATTCATTACTTACCAATTCAATTTCACCTATCTATAAAATGCCAAATTCTATTTATTTCATTACATTCATTTATTTATATTATTCATTTTCAATCAAATTTCTTAGTAGGTAAATTTATTAACTTAAGTTTATAGTCATTTTTCTTTTCCAGTATTCATCTTTTATTCTTATTTTATTCAGAGGTAACTTCAACCTATTACTTAAGTTTATTATTATTTATTTATAATACTTACCTCTCTTTTCTATTACATTAGTAGCATTGAAAGTTATGCAAGTTTTTCCTAATTCTTTTAACCAATTAATGGTTCAATAATTATATCTTTCATTTTATAAGATTACAATTTCTACATTCTTTTATCCCCATTTATAACTTAGCATTAAATCACTTATTTTGATTAAAAGTTTCAATTATTAATTAAATTCCACATCACTACACTAAACGAAACTATTAATTAACAGAACTTGAGAATTTAATACCGTGCTAAATTTCAATTCACTTTAAAATAATAGAAAAATATACTTACAACTTATCTATATTCAAGTATATTTAAAACAAATTAAAAATTCACTTTTGTTTATCAAAATAAATCTATAGTAAAAGTACTACAGTGGCCTTCCCACTTCGAAACTCAAAAATGAATGTCGATGATGCATGCACTCATCACCGAAATTATATTCCAGCGACAGAGAGGGCGGTACAAAACTTAAATTTTTCCAAAATTTCTTTTAAAACATTTCCTTCAAATTATATTGAAATACTTATATCAGGAAATACTTCAAGAATATTGTTATTATATTTCAAAATCATTCAAAAGAGATTTCCAAAACCCATGGAACTTAAGGTCTAAATTTAGATTTTTCATTTATCTTATTTTCTTTCCAAATCGTATTTATAAATTTCATTACCAAAAACAAATATAATACAACCTAATATATACCTTCACCAAAAATTTATTTTATATATAGAAAATGTAATAGGAAAAATTATTTCATTAACTTATATTGAAACAAATATTATGTCGGTCTGTCCTATTAAGTGTTTAGAAACCCGTAGTGATGCCACAATGTCCCATGCACCAACCGGAGTTTATAAATACAAAATGGAATAGATTAACACAATATGAAAACCCTTTATAACACTAACAAATACGATCTCTCATATATATACACTCAGTGACTCCAATAGGGTATTACTACCCTATTAATAAACAGTCAGACCCCACAAAGCTAAGGTTTATTGCTAAACCTGGCTCTATTACCAGATGTTACATCCCGCCTTTTTGCACGCTTTAAATCGACACAAATGTCGATTCAAGCCATACGGAAGGGCGGATTGTTATGGGGTAAACAAGAAAAACAAGAAAGAAATAAAACGAACAGAATCTCACAGCGGAAGCATAAAATACAATAATCAAATATACAGTTCATGAAGCTGTTTTTCAAAATATTTAATTATACTTACAATATATATCAGAGTTATACATACCATAGAATATCAATAATGCAGCAGAATACACTAGTGTAGTGGAACAATTTAATATATATTAATAATACTGAAATCTTCGTCTTCTTCCTCCAGAGATAAAGCCTTCGATCAAGAAATGCTCGGACTGACCCGAGCGAATAGAAAAGACAAAACACTCGAGATAGAACTAAAAGATCTTATGTAAGTTAAATCAACAGAAATAAATATGAGTGCAGTAACTCAAGAGATGCTCGGGATTTACATCTCCTAAGGATCCGTTAAACTATTTACTATGTAGTATATTTCGCTATTATAATAGTGTCTAATTGTGAAATAAACTTACTTTTTTCTTAGCATTAAGGCGTTACCCATATAGCCCTTAACATGTAATAGTCCCATTAGTCCATCCAATATCATAGTCCCTCCTGATCGGGAAGCCACCGGAGGATACTACACGGGCTACGGGAGAAAACCAAACTCGTACCAGACGTGATAGGGTAGGTGACACGGCACAACTAGGCAATGCAAGAGTAGATATACCAATTACGCATCTAGGCTGGTGGTAATGCTTAGCCACAGCTACCGCCCACCTCGAGTCACACCCACAAAAAGAAAATCGAAAGTGGCCACCGAATTAATCCAAAAGTCGACGTATAAAATCGAAGGGATGTGTCCAATTAAAGGTGCTACCTCAATTGGCCCGAGAATCGCTCATGTTTTAGCCACCTTATGCCAACTCACGGGAGTTGGGTCCACATTTTACCTAAAAGGAAACGCCGCAACCATCCTACTTCATTCTGGAATCTCCACCGTGTACACGGTTGTTAAAGTAGTTTTCGGAGTTGGCAGAGAGTATGACAACTTCCGATCCCGGTCTCTTCAACAACCCAACGTTATTATAACACCGCGGTCTTTCAAAATAATTTATACTTTAAAACCAGAATAAAATATCCATTTCAAAATCTTATAAATATGACATCATTTCTATTTTAAAACCCAAATCCATATGACATCATTTTATTGCAAATATATCCTCTTCCAAAATCATTGCATTTTTAAATCTATATACTTTAAAACCCATAGCTTTGTATCATAACTCTTAATACTTAAATGGTTTAAATACTAAAAATACTATATAAAATAAATATAATTTCTTTAATTTCCCAAATAGATTCCAAATACTGTTTTGAACCTCCAAATTAACCATTTTAATTTTCCATATATTTCAAAGCTTTAAATATTCCACAATTTCAAAACTAATTCTTTTGATAATTCCATATATATCAAATTTAATTTTTATTATTTAGATTTGAAATTTTTACTTAACAAATCAAACATCATTTAAGTAAAACCTTTAAACTTCAAACAACTGGATGTTATTTAAATTTTATTAACTTGATATATTCATTTACATTAACTCGATATTTATTTAAATCGCTTTAACCCAAAATCAAGTTACAAAATCATACCCTTTAAAAATCTCAATTTTTATTTAAATTTCACATCCATTTTATTCAAGTCAAATTATTAAATCCTTCAATTCAAACAATTTTCATAAATATCTTCCAGCTTAATTTTTATTTAAATCATCAAAACTTTATATATACAATATCTTAAATAGGTACTTACCCATATAATAATAAAACAATCAAACTCCGTTATTCAACTTATTTTTATTTAACCAATTTATACATAGCTTAAATTCAAGAATTTAACTATATATATAAAATAATATTTATATAATATCAAAAATTAATATTTATTAAACCGTATATTTATTTTCAAACCATAGAAAATCACTTTAAAATATTTATATATATAGACCGAGGTGCCTGTATATAATTTTCTATCCTATGGTCAAGTAACACGGATATTTATCATTTAATCGGTAATTTAAAAATGAAAATTTACGGTTATATATCATTTGAAACTGCAATCCCAAATGAAATGAAAATGCATAATAACTTGCAGTTTATAACAACATAAAATATAGCATCCATTCATCCAATATCAACCATCAACCATTTATCGCAATCATCATCAAATTCAAACAATAGCATCAATATAGGACGGAAAATATACAACACGTATTAAATAGCAGTTTGTATTCAATAATAAGTTGAATAACTGTTTAACTGGCAGTTAATATGCAATGAATAATTAATTAATAATTTAACTGGCAGTTAAAATGCAATGAATAAATTAAATAGCAATTTAATTTAAATAAATTAAATTAACTGAGATGTTGTTTAAAAATATGCCAAACAAGCATAAATAAACTTTAAATCACATCATATATCAATTTAACAAACATAAGAAATTTTAGAAATTGTGAGTGGGTTAATACACTCACCTTTTGAATTTAAATTGAATTTAAATCCATTTTAAACCTAAAAATTTGACCGTCTTAGAATTTGTCCAAACAAGCGTCATCAAGTTTGTAACAACCCAGGGTTTTGCCCAGTTTGTAATCATCATTAAACGATTATTGAGCTTGCTAATCGCTAATTGAAGTTTTCAATCGAGTGAAAATCCTTTTGTAATTCGTTTAAAAATGGGTTAAGTGTTGTTGGGCTTTAAATATTGAATATTGGCCCATGGGTTTTCTTGTCATGTTATCTTGTGTAATACCTGTCCCCCTTTACCTTTCTCATTCGAAAACCCTAAACCTAATCAAACGAAAAGAAGAAAAACAAAAGAAATGGCGGCTTCGTCCTCTTCTTCGTTCCTCTGCAAAAATTAGGGCTTTCGAAATTCTTCGAGGTCGCACCTCTGTTGATCGATTAGTGGGTACTCGCGAGTAGCTTGGGTCGTTCGCGGCTGCTTGATTGAGCTTGACGTTGCTTCGATTCAGGTGAGCGGACTACCACTCACATCTAATCCATTCTCAATGTTGTGCTTAAGTTGTTCGATGTTTGTTTTGATGATTGACGTTTTCTGGCACGGTTCGATTTCTGTAAACATTAGCTTGATGATTTTTGGGTCTGTTCGATCTCCTATATTTGCGTTCGTGTAAATTTGGTTGAAGTTGTTAACTATGTGCGTTGGCCATTCTACTTTGTTTCGATGATTGATGAATTACGACTTGGTTACATTTCATATTGGCCTCGGCTTTCACTTGACTCTACGATGATTGACATTGTTCGTTTTTTACCTCGTTTGATTTTACTTACTGGTTTTTCTCATGACCACCACGACTTTGTTTATGCGATGTATTATTGCGTCGTTTTAAATTCAAACTGCAGATGCCAATTCTCTTTGGACTGCGGTTGTTTTTAGACATGGTTTGCAAACTTGATTTTGCAGGAAACAATTTGATTTGACATTGTTTTGATTTGATAATGTTGTACCATTATTTTTGAACTCGCACAATTCTGTCTCGCTGCCATGATGGTATTGCACTTGTGCTTGTTGACAGTGATAACCTTTGCTTTGTGAATTTGGCACTGACTGGTTTAAAGTGTTGATATAATTTAAAACTGCTATACATTTGTACCCCTGTCACTTATTAACTTTGGTCACTTGACATTTAGACTTTGTCATATGCTATTTTGGCCTCCTCTATAGGCTGCACCACTGTTATATGTATTTTGGACTTCGTCTTTGATGTCGAGGCTGCTGCATTAATGCATGTTCCACTATGTGGTATCTGATTCATCGATGCATCACTGTTTTTCTTCACTTGATTGCTTGGACACTGGGTAGAAACGGATACTAGTTTTTTTGTACTTGGTCACTGAGTATCATGTTTAAGATAATTTACATTACTGACACCATTACACAAGACTTTGAAGTGTGAACACATTTATGTGTTGTATGGGTATTGAGCTACGTGTATGCATGGTTTACATTGTATGGTCAAGGTTGTGTTGCATAAATATCTACAGAAAGTATAGTGCAAAATAAAAAACTTTGGTTCCAAATTAGTGCATACGTGTGTATGCAAGAGTTCAAATAATAAACTTTGCCCGAAGTTGTGTTTACATCCAGAGCAATATTTACGTTTCTCTATCCAGGTGCATTTCGTTTATCAATACTGGCATGACTATCTTGCAATTGCATATGAACCTGAGAACGTGTCAGGGTGGAAATATTTTTAGTTGGAGCAAATTATTCAATTTCCTCTATACTAATGCTTTGACAAAAATTTTGTTTGCAAGTTAGAGACTTTGGAAATTTTCACTTCTTTGCATTTAAGGAGTACGTTGTTTATTTTATTATTCTTGTTGTTGTTATTGCTGTTGTTGGCTAAAATGATATAAATATAATGCATCAAACCAAGTTCTTATTATGTATGGGTGACACAAAAGTTTGCTTCTTCTGTGTATTGAAGATCGGATGAATTAAAGTCTGTAAATAATTTGACTAGTTTCCTTGTCATGAATAAAATATGATACCAATATCCTTGGTGTTCTCACCTTCAGTTTGTCGTCTTCCTGTAGTTGCACCACTGTTGTCATCTTTTCTTGACATTTTGGAACTTGAACTATGGCATTGATATTTGAATCTTCATTGATTTTGGTTCATTGATCTTTTGTGTACATCATCACTGTAGTGGCAAGGCAGTGCACGCAAGCGTGTACTGAAGCCACTCGGTATTGCTTTTGTTGATATTCTAATCGCTTTTGATTTATGGATCTTTTGCGTATTTCCATATGCCATAGTGGCGAGGCAGTACATGCATGCATGTACTGCAGCCCTACCCGTGTTGTCCTTTTAATTGATGTTTCAATTGTTTGAATTGTTTCGTGTGTCCAATTCAATAATTTGAATATGTTGATTTGTTGTTTAACACCGTTATGTGTTATATTTTCCGTTATCTGATGTCTTTGTTTAAGAATCGGATAGGTAAATTTATTGTGAATGTCGTCTATTTGATTATTTAATTATGATTGCTTCTGCGCATTAATAACTGAGTTTGAATTAGACTGACCCGTGTATTATTTTCTTTTGAATGTAATACTCAGGTCAGACCGAGTATTTACAGGTTGTTGATATCTTAATTTGGGTTGCTGCTAGAGCTATGAAGTCTTTTCATACTTTTTGAGGTAGTCGTTGTCTTAGTATAGTATGTTGTATATTCATGCATATTATTTACGATAATGTACTTGTATATGCAACTTCCAGAGTCGACAGATGTTGTTGTATCATATGTATTGTATCACATGTATATCAACTGACTTCAGTTATATATATATATATGAGACTTTTGATTATCTATGTTCCACACTTAGCTTGTCTGTGTTATTATTATATATATTGTCCTAAACTATTACGAACCATCGTAGTTAGTTTTATACTGGAATAGGGTATGTCGATGGGAGTAAATAAATGAGAGACGAAAAAAAATGAAAATATATACTACTCCTATCGAGGTAACCAATACTGGTGTAAGGCCTAACTACGGATGGCCGCTCCTATCCAGCCTTATTCTTCGTAATAACATACAGTATTTCCTTTAATACTCTTTGTTATTGTGAGCATAGAGGTGGGGCGCCACAGTTGGTATCAGAGCATGGGGTTTATGGACATAATATAAAACATAACTTAGATGGAACATGTGTTACAACTATTTGTCGATGTTTTTAGTTGTGCTTTAAGTCAAAAACTAAAGTTTTGAAAATATTTTGAAATTTTTAAATATCTTTATTTAAAAATAAAAGGTTAAACTGGATTTTGATGATTAGTTGATCCGTGTTTTGTTTATCAGAGTGCGCAGCGAAAACAATGAGACTGTCTTCGCTGAGTACAGCTGATAACCTTTTTGATTTGAAAATCAAAATATGAAATTGAAATAAATTTCAATTTCTGTTTACATAGCTGTGTTTATTTTGTTTTCTTTGAAAATTTCGAATCTGATTTGAGGATTCGAAGCGATTGTAGTTATGTGAATTTGTTGAGATTTTTGCTGTTTTAAATTATCTTCATCGAAGATATATTTGAATGATTTCTTTGTTCATTTTGTGGTATATGTGCAAATTTAGGTTGCATGTTACTGCATTATTTTTACGTTGAACCGATGTTTGGTTTTAAACGTATTTTTTTGCTATTATTTTATAACGGGATTTTTACACCAATGCTAAATTTTTGAAGCACGGTGTTTTGTTGACATTTTTAATGAATGAAAATTAACTGGTATTATATTTTGATGCAAATTATTTTGATGAGATTTTGATGTTTAAAAATTACTGTCGCATTGACTTCAGTAACCGTCAAATTTTAAAGTGGATTTTCAAGCGGTTATCCCGCAGTGCTGATTTTGTTGTCTGTTTTACTGTATTTTGAGAAGTGCAATTTCCTAGTCAAAATTGTCACTAATGTTGCTGTTTTTATCATGGATTTACAAATCGTTTTAAAAATAATTGTTTTCAAAAAATTTATCGTTTACGCTTTCAAAAGAATGAGGAAGCGATTTAAACGATTCAACAAAATCGAAGACTATGAACCCTTTCTTTTACTGATTCGCTTAATTCCGGACTTGTTCGTTTGAGAATGTAAATTATTACTTTTATAAAATAAATGAAATTTTTTTCAGAAGTTTTGCAATTTGCGTTTTCAAAAGAATGGGAAAGCGATTTAAACGTTTCAGCAAAATCGAGGACTATGACCCCTTTCTTTTATTGATTCGCTTAATTCCGGACTTGTCCGTTTGACAAGGTGAAATGTTATTTTTGAAATACACAATTTTGCACTTTCAAGGAAACGATGAAGAGAATTAAACGATTTAGCAAAACTCGTGGTTATGGGACATGTGCGTTTGCTATTTTGGTTAATTGCGGACTCGTTAATTGAAATATTTGTTGTTTTGATGATTTTCGTGTGCTTTCGAGCCACTTTGTTGGACCTCCGGGTCATTTGTTGGACCTTCGGGTCAATACCATTACCAGACATTCGGGTCATTTGTTGGACCTCCGGGTCATTTGTTGGGCGCCAAATTATGTTGGGTACTTGGTAGGCTTCGGCCATTTGTTGATGCACGTGCGGCGTAGCTAAAACACGCCATTTGTTACGATCGATCCACCTTTTATGTTGATTTTCTAGAGTATCTTAATTGATTTCAAGATATTTGTTGTTTCCAATTATCTGCAGGTAATTGGAAATCTGTTGATATGAGTTCTGATTATCGTTTTTGATAATCGGATATTTGTTGTTTCTGATTATCGTTTTTGACAATCAGATATTTGTTGACTTTGATTATCGTTTTTGATAATCAAATATTTGTTGTTTCTGATTATCATTTTTGATAATCAGATATTTGTTGTTTTTGATTATCGTTTTTGATAATCGGATATTTGTTGATTTTGATTATTGATTATGATAATTAAATATTTGTTGATTTGAGATTTGATTATCGGTTGTGATAATTAAATAGTTGTTGATTTGAGATTTCATTATTGATTGTGATAATTAAATATTTGTTGATTTGAGATTTGATTATTGATTATGATAATTAAATATTTGTTGTTTTGAGATTTGATTATTGATTGTGATAATTAAATATTTGTTGATTTGAGATTTGATTATCGGTTATGATAATTAAATATTTGTTGATTTGAGATTTGATTATCGATTGTTGTTAACGCTCGAATTTGAACGCTAACACCCCGATGTATGAGTTGTAATTGTGAAAGCACCACCCGACGACTCGGGAACAGATTACAAGCAGATAATAGTAGAAAAGCGGTAAACAACAACAATTTTATAGTGGTTCGGCTTTAGGGTATAGCCTACGTCCACTTTAAGTACTTTTATTAATAATCTCGTTACAAGCTGATACAATTCTTCCCAAATACAATACACTTTGAATTACAAGATACTTAGAACAAGTAGCTTAAACTTCGATGGAGATGAGGGTTTTCGAATCCATGTTGGATGTATGTGATCACTTCTTGAAGTTGTTTGTAGCGTTCTTAATATCTTGAGAGCTTCAAGTGTTGGATTGGATTAGTTTGGAATGCAGCAGAGTAACGGTGTTTGAAGGAAATCAGCCAAAAAAAGTCCTTTTTCAGTTGGAATTAGGGGTGTACTTATAGGCTTTGCTCGGACTTAGGTCGTAGGTCGTGACCGACCTAAGTAAGGTCGTAGGTCGTCTCCGACCTATGAAGCTCCGTTTTTCCTTTTTCATGAGTAGGCGCATGCTTTTTTCAACAAGTTCTAGGTCGTGCGCGACCTAACACTCAGCGGCATAGTAGAGGCGGCCTCTTTATTTACGTGTTTATGTCGTTAGCGACCTACCCTAGGTCGTGAGTACTTTCCTGTGGCCATAGCTGATCTTAGGTCGTTGAATCCCTTAGGTCGCGAAACTTCATAGGTCGGTGGACAGTTAGGTCGCATAAAGTCTTTAGGTTGCTTGCTTGCTTATCTGGTTAGGTCGTGAAGCTTGGTAGGTCGCGGCCTCCTTTAGGTCGCAGCTCTCTGTTAGGTCGCAAAGCTTGATAGGTCGCTCCATATCTTCAGAAATTAGGTCGCTACTCCCCATAGGTCGTAGGTCGTGACAATGCTTAAGTCTTTAGGTCGCATAGCTGCTTCGTGGAGTTAGGTCGCTAATACAATTATGCCGTTAGGTCGTTGAGACCATTAAGTCGTCAAGTACTCTTAGGTCGTTGGGCTGCTGAGTTATAGGTCGCGGAGTTTTAGGTCGTGGTAGAAATGGGAGTTAACATTTGCCCCTCGAAGTACAGGCCTATGTGATAGGTCGTGTGCTTCGACTTAACTTTGCTAGGTCGTAAGCGACCTAAAACATACGCTAACTCGCGTGTCTACTCGCCTTCTTCTTTCAGCTCCATATAAATTGCTAGGTCGTTTCTTCTCCATTACCTAACTGCTTCAATTTCTTGCTCTGCCATTAACAGAATTCTGCGATTTCAAAGACGAATTCAACCAAATCATTCATCAATTCCTTCTTGCTATCAAATTACGTAAGCATCTTCGATCTTTATTCATTCCATAACCACCATCGAACCACGAACTCCAACCTCTGAACCTCAAATCGATTTTGCGCGTCGCGCTTCACTTTGAGTTGCGCTGTGATCGATTTTTGATCGTTACTGGTTATTGTGGTTGTTGCGATTTACGAACGCACAGTAGTGAGTTAGATTTATGATAGATCGGAGATACTTTGAATTGGTTTTTCGAATGGTTTGGTGGTATGAAAAGATGATGAACTTCACGAATAGGATGATGGATTTTGGTGTAGTTGATAGCGGGTTATCAGGTCCGGTGAAGCATTGCGTGGAGAGGAAGCTAGCGACCTAGTGAATTTGAGCAACTTAAGATAATTCGTGATCTAAGAACCCTTGCGACCTAAGGAATAGTTTCGACCCATACTAGGTCGCTGAACGACCTAATATTTGCGCGACCCAAGACTTTTCATGAGCTAAGAGTTACTCGAGCTAGGAACCGCACGACCTAACTTTCTTGTGACATAGACTCTAGGTCGCGGCCGAGCTAACACTATGACGAGATTGAAATGCCTTATCCTTTACTTTGCACAGCGCGACCTAAGAAGGTTCCGACCTATGCTAGGTTGCCGGGCGACCTAGGACTTGTGACATTTTGAGACAACTTTGATTGAACTGTTTGAACTTGGATTTTGTTGTACTTCCTTGCAGATTATCTCTAATGCTAATAACCTGTTAAACATAATATTTGCAGAAAACTGGGACGAATATACTGCCATTGACTGCCCACATAGAATGACAGATTAGTCGATAAAGAGTAATTAACTTAAATGAATTGTGTGAATGAAATGCTGTGAACTAATGAATTCAAGTGAAGTGTTAAAGCAAAACTAAAATATCCAGTTAAAGTTGATTCGTTCGCATTAACACTTCACTTGAGCTTTATATTAACAAGTCCTGAAATCTCATAGTCGACTAATTGTCAACTAGTTTAACTTCAGTTATGTTTTCTTTCTTTTTTTTTTAAAGTTCTGCACAACACTTCACACTTTTTAGGAAACGTGCACCTTCTCATCTGAACATCCAGTCGCTTATGTAGAATGATGTCTCAACAAGAAGAGATGATAGAACACGCTGAAGGGGTTTTCCCGATTGCTATTCCACTAGAGAATCCTCCGGAAAGAACTCCTACCCTTTTGAAACAGCGGGCGCTTAATCAATTATGCGTTCAATTTGGCATTGCCGAGGCAGAAGTTCTACTCCCTGGACCAAATGACTCTGCTGATAGACCACCTTACAGTTTTGTTGCCATTAATCGACAAATGTGCTTGAGTGGAGCAATTCCTCCTTTTAATGAATTTCTCCGGCAAATCCTACTTCGACTGACGATCTCTCCTTTTCAGCTGCACCCCAATGGCTATGCTATTTTGATGGGATTGTGTGTTCTGTTCAGGAGGACTCTTGATCGTCTTCCGAGTTTTGAGGAAATCTGTTACTTGTGCACTTTTGCGAAGAACAAGGACCATCCTTCAATTGTACTTGTAAGGGGTGCGCGGAACCGCAAACTTATTTTGGATTTGCCGGAGAGTGCACATGGATTCCTGAATCAATACTTCTACATTCGTTGCCCCGCAGAATTCTGCGCAGACTGGAGAGTAGGAAGTGAGATCTTTTTTCTCTTTAATTTTATTCTAAGTTTTACCTGGTTCGTATTGCTAGATGCTGATTCCATTCCTTAACTTTCCAGCACTTCCTCCTCCTTCTAGAGATTCCAGCCATAAGTCAGTTTTTGAAAGGCTAAGCACTGTGGCTGCTGAAGAAAGAAGCGCAAAATTTCTATTGACAGAAGAACTTCTTCATCAGTTTGAGCTTCTACATCCTTCTCGTTCCACTCAAATACATGAAGTTCCAACGGAGGTTCCTGATTCTCCGACAAGCACTCCTGATGCCCCAGTCTCCACTAAAGAGCACCTGCAGGGAGGAAGCTCTATAGAAACTTCACTAGTTAAGTGTTCAATTCCGAAAGATGTTGTGGGGCCATCTGACAAGTCTGTACTTGCCCCAGTTACTAAAGAGGAAGAACCCCCTCGATCTACTAGTGAAGGAGTTAAGAAAGCAAGCTCCAAAAAACAAGATGGCGATGATGTTTTTGAGGGGTTGAGCGATTTAATTGTGACATCTCAAGAACTTTTCAAAGATGATGTTTCTAAAACTGTCTCTTCTGTAATCGAGGCGACATCTTCTTTTCAACAAATGTCAACTCCTCCTACTCAAGTTATCACTACCTCTATTCCAAAGAGTGGTTTGTAACTCGATGCGCGTAGTTTACACGTCACACGACACTTTGGATTTCTCATCACTTCTATGCACTTATCTTCTTGTACTTTAAAGATTTCTAAAGCTTATTATTTTAATTCCAGATTCTCCTATGGGGCGCAGAGGCTCGTATTATGATGATTTCCAGCGCTACGGGAGGCGTAGCCAGTATGATTACAGGCGTTACCTTCCTTCTTACAGAGAGTCGGATGAAGAGAGGGCCATCAGGAAAGACGACGAGAGACGAGCATATGAAGAACGTCGCCGAAGGGAACAAGAAAGACATGATCTTCCCCATAGAGATGATGATACCCAAAAGAGAAAATCTCATGATGAGAGAGGAACGAGTCACATAGACGATTCTTCTAGCAAGCGGGCTAGACTTACTGAAGAAACAACTCCTTCAGCTTCTAAACATGTCCCTGCTCAATCTCCTGCTCCCGTTCGCTCCGACATTCAAGCAATCATCAACCGGCCCGCATACCAAGTCGCGCAAGGTCCTCCCACTCTTCAAAGTCGATTTCCTCAGTGGTGCCTGAGAGGGGTTCGATTTGATCTCGACTTGGTTCCTCTCGACAAACCGGCTATGCTGCGAAATCTTGATACTGTCAGGACCGATATCGAAAGAATGTCGAACTGGCAAAAACTCGTCGACGAACTTCAGAGGGTTAACCGAGCCAATCTCGAGGCCATGCTAACAATGGAGAATGATAAGGCTGAGTGGCAGAAGACTCTCGAACAGCATGACGCCGAAATGAGAAGTATTGCTTCCTACAATGAAAAGCTGGAAGCGGAAGTAGAAAAACTTAAAGAAGAATTAGCTACTTCATCTACTTTCCATTCTCAAAAGGAGAGCATGCTTCAGCAACAAGTACGAGATGCGCATGCCAGTCAAAGAGCAGTCGAAGATAAGCTTGCATACAAGGAAAAGGTCATAGAAGAGTATCGTGCTGAAACTGTACAACTGCGAGAACAGACCGGCTCTCAAAGCTTGGAGATAGAGTTGTTAAAAACTCGACTTGCTATGGCCGGAAAGGAGCGCGACGAGGCTGTTGCTGGTAAACTTGCGGCCGAAGAGGCTCATCAAGCAACCAAAGCTGACATTAGCTCCACATTATTCGATTTTTATCTGCACAGCATTTTGGGACGTGGCAGCCGTGCCTTTCTAGGCCCCAAGTATGAAATCACACTGGCTGAAGTTTGGGAGGCAGCACTTGATATGCTTGGTGGTAAAGGTGCTGGATATGCTGAGTCAGCCCTTGAAGAGCATTATCTTGATGATGAAGCCCGTGCCGCTCTTGCCAAGGGAAAGGAGCAGCTTGCCAGAGCGCGGGACGGGATGGCGGAAGAGGAGCGTTCTGAAAAAGAAGTACCGCCTACTACCTCTGAACGTCCTCTAGTTTCTCCCGAGGTGGACATTACAGGCTCTAGTGCTCATTCGCCGCCTCCTACAAGAACCGGGGTAATTACCCCTACTTATGAAGAGGCTTTGGAGGACATTGGGGCTCAGAATTATGAGATTGAACTGACGAAGCCAACATCTTCAGGTAATTTCGACATCGGTCCGATTCAGGTGGATTACCTGCTTATTCCTCAAAAATTTGATGAGCTTCTCGATTACCTCTTGAATCTCGATGAACCCATATCTCCCTTCTTTCGGGAAGATACTAACATTTCCAATTTTTCTTCTTCTGCAGTTGAAACAACAAGTGCCGTGCAGACTTCGCCTTCTCTGGTTATTCCTTCTCCATCTCTTCAGGTGACTCCTCCTTCTGCTTCACAACCTGGGTCACAAGAGGAGAAAATTGAGGCTCTTCATGGCTTGGATGACCCTATTGCTTCGCAGGAGCAAAAAGATGAGGGACTCGAAGGAGGCGAGATCTCTCCGGAGCAGACTCCTTCTGACGACGTAGTTTTGTCCGCTCTCGTTACTCCGGGGAGTGAGTCTTCTTCGAAGAGAAGAAAGAAGCATGGGACATCGAAGAGGAGGGGGAAGAAAATTATCACCACTGAAGAGGAACCGGAAATTGCACCAGTTGCACCTCCCTCCCCTTCTTCCCTTATGCCTTCAGACCAACCTGAAAGACCTGAAAAGCTAACCACTCGGCCGGGTAAAGGGTCTAAAGGCGGCAAGAAGAAATGAAGAGTTGAGCTTTTTGATTCCTTTTTTTTGTAATGGTCGGATGTTGTGCAGGCACCGGCCCCTGCTTTTTATTTTGAAACCTGTATCTGCAATATCTGCAATTGAATAAAATGATTCTTTATTTGTACAGACTTTTGTTTGAATTTGAGAATGCATTTATTATTCATTTTTGCACAAGTTTATTTATACGATGTTGCGGTGAGCTTGTGGTATGTTGTTTGAGCGTACTTTACCGACATAGTTATACCGCTTTGTATGTAACTATACCATGTTGCCCCTATACCATGAGCTTACTGCAATATCGTATACTTTGAGGGGACTTGCACTCTCGTTTTCTAAAGAATAATTACTTCATTCTCGAAGAGAATTTTCGTAGAGTGCAACTTCCTTCATATAAGTTTCTACGCTTTGTCCTTCGAAGAAATCACTTTTTCCTTTTGCGTATGTATATATTTTGCCAAGTGAATTCTTCTATGTGGTAAAGCGGACCTCTGAATGTACTTTAACTTTCTTCCCCCTTCTTTTTTTTTTTAGAATAGGTAAAGTCATCAAGTACGCTCTTGATGAGGATTTTTCTCTTTCTTCTTTTTTAATAAAAATTTGTGCCTCTGAGGAGAGATTTTTTCACGTTTCAACACTTGGAAGTTTTATTTCAATCTCGGTGAAACGTGGGCTTCTGAAGAGGTCTTTCTTTTTAATTGTGTCCCCGGGAGGGGGTTGTACCTCTGAGGAGGGATTTCCCACGTTTCAACACTTGGAAGTTTTATTTCAATCTTGGTGAAACGTGTACCTCCAAAGAGTTGTGCCTTCGAGGAAAGCCTTTTCACGTTTCGACACTTGGAAGTTTTATTTCAACCTCGGTGAAACATGGGCTTCCAGGAAGGTCTTTATCTTGTTTTGCATTTCAACTTTGGTGAAGTGAAATTCCGAAGAGCGGTTGTTACACTTCAACTCCTGGTGAAATGGGCCTCCGAAGAGGGCTTTTATTTTGTTTGCATTTCAACTTTGGTGAAGTGAAATCCCGAAGGGCGGTCATGACACTTCAACTCCTGGTGAAATGGGCCTCCGAAGAGGGCTTTTATTTTGTTTGCATTTCAACTCTGGTGAAGTGTAATTCCGAAGAGCGGTCATAACACTTCAACTCCTGGTGAAATGGGCCTCCGAAGAGGGCTTTTATTTTGTTTGCATTTCAACTCTGGTGAAGTGAAATTCCGAAGAGCGGTCATAACACTTCAACTCCTGGTGAAATGTGCCTCAGAGAGGGTTTTCATCGCCTGGAAGTTACTCTCTCATGGTTGGAGGGTCATGACTCCTCCAATCTTTTTTGTTGAGTAGAGAACTTTCTTTTTTGTGGCGTATGACCCATTAGAGGTCTTTATCCTCCGAAGAGTCGTGCCTCCGAAGAGGACTTGTGCTGCCGATGATAGCTTTGGTTGTTCCTCTGTTCACTTGCTTATGCCTTTTCAATGATCCTCTGCCCCCTTTTTTTTTCTTTTTTTTTCTTTTTTTTTTTTACAAGTAACTTGTTTAATCCAAGGAAGTGTGCTTCATTGTCAGGCAATTTCGTGAGAACGAGCACTAGCTTTTTAATTGGATGTTTGTTTGTTCAAACGATCTCAATTTATTAGCAAAGACCCGTTTCTGTCGAAATCATAGGCTGTTCAATTGAAGTACTTCCTATCTAGGATTTGAATTCGGGGCTCTTGTGACTTGAAATTTGGCGAGAATCACTTGGTCTTTTTATGTGCAAGTTTCACTTCCATTGTCTGCAAAAATTCAAATCGACATTTCAGCAATACATTCTATGTACCTTTTATATCGAGAATAAAGCAAACATGTCATAATAATAAGGAACACAAGATTTATAGTGGTTCGGCCATGAAATTGGGCCTACATCCACTTTATATTCTTTCATTATTTACTTGCATCAGTTTTACAATTGCTTTCAATTACAAGAATCATACATTAATAATTCTTTTTACAATGTTTCAACAAAATTTTCAAGTAAAGTATGGACGCAAATGGTTGCTGTTCCATGCCCTTGGAATTTGATCTCCATCAACAGTGGTGAGTTTGAATGTGCCGTCAAGAAGCTTCTGACCTATTACATACGGTCCTTCCCAATTTGGCCCAAACACACCTGTCGCTGTCATAATTCTCTTCAGGACTAGGTCTCCAATCTCAAAGCTGCGTTGGCGAACTTTGGAATTAAAATGTCTGGCTATTCTTTGCTGATGAGCTGCAATTCTGGGATTGGCCTCATCTCTTTTTTCATCAAGGAAATCTAGCGCTTCAAGCTGTAGCCTTTCATTTTCTGCTTGGTTGAAATGGATCCTTCTGTGTGAAGGAACCTCTGTTTCTATCGGGATCATTGCTTCCGACCCGTATGCTAATGAGAAAGGAGTGTGCCCAGTCGTAGTTTTGTGAGTGGTTCTGTATGCCCATAGTGCAAGTGGTAGCTTATCGACCCAACCACCTTTTGCTCTTTCGAGTTGCTTTTTGATGGTTGATTTGATGATCTTGTTTACTGCTTCCACTTGCCTGTTTGCCTGCGGATGAGCAACTGCTGAAAAGCTTTTGTGGATTTTGAATCGCCTGCAAAAATCTTGGAATTCCTCGCTTTCAAACTGAGTACCATTGTCTGTGATTATTTTCTGAGGCACACCATACCTGCAAATGATATTCTTGGTCACGAAACTTATCATCTTCTTAGAGGTGATAGTAGCCAATGGTTCAGCTTCAGCCCATTTCGTAAAATAATCAACTGCAACAATAGCATATCTAATCCCTGATTTGGCAGTCGGTAGCGGCCCAATGAGATCCATTCCCCAAATTGCAATTGGCCATGGACTGACCATTTGTGTGAGTTCAGTTGAAGGTGCTCTAGGAATTTTGGCAAATCTTTGGCATTTGTCACACTTTCGGGAATAGCTTGCAGCATCATGATTAATTTCTGGCCAAAAATATCCGTATCGGAGAATTTTCTTTGCTAATGTTTGACCACCTGAATGATCACCACATTCTCCTCCATGCACCTCAGCTAGGATTGTTTTGGACTCTTCCCGGGATACACATCGAAGCAATGGCATTGAGAATCCCCGTCTGTATAATCGGCCATCCTGAATTACATAGCGAGAGGCTTTCCTTAGTAGCTTTCGTCTTTCTATCGAATTTTCTGGCAGAGAACCTCTGAGTAGGTAGTCCAGTATTGGAGTCATCCATGACTCTTGTTCTTGAGATACATTCATAATCCAGTCAATATCCATCTCGTCTATACTTGGTGCTGAAAGGACTTCTACAGGGACCAATCCTAATAGTTGAGCTTCACCAGAACTTGAATACTTTGCGAGGGAATCTGCCTTCATATTCTCTTCCCGAGGAATGTGGCTTATTGAATAGTGATCGAGCTCACACAGAAGTTCCCAAGCCTTCGACAAGTAAGCGGGCAGGTTTCCCCCTTTCGTTTGAAATTCCTTCTTGACTTGACATACAATAAGCTGAGAATCGCTAAAGATCTGTAATGCTCGTATGTTTAGTTCTTTAGCGATTTTCAGTCCTGCGATAATAGCTTCATATTCGGCTTCATTGTTTGTTGAAGGAAATTCCAATCTTAGTGCATAGCATAATGACCGACCTTCAGGAGTCTCAAGTACGACTCCGGCTCCAGAACAGTAATCATTTCTTGCACCATCGACATATAACTTCCACTGGATAGGGGAATTGTCGAACGTTTCTTCCTCACTGTTTCCTTTATCTGTAAACTCGGCAATGAAATCTGCTAAAGCTTGTCCATTGACTGCTTTCCGGGGATGATAAGTGATGTCATACTGACTGAGTTCAATATTCCACTTTAGAAGACGACCCGAAGTTTCAGGGCGAAACAGGACTTGCTTTACAGGTTGATCAGTGAGGACTCTGATAGGATGAGCTTGAAAATATTGCCTCAACTTCCTAGACGCAATTAGTAAGCAATAGGCGAGTTTTTCCAACTTAGAGTAATTCATCTCTGCCCCAGTGAGTCTTTTGCTGATATAGTAAACTGGATGTTGAATCCTTTTGTCTTCCCGTATCAGCGCTGCACTTAAAGCGTGTGATGATACTGCCAAGTATATAAGAAGATCCTCACCATCGCCAGGCCTAGAAAGTATTGGAGGCGTCTCCATATGGCGAATCAACTCATCAAAGGCTTTTTGGCATTCGGGAGTCCAATTGAAGTTTTTCTTTCCTTTCTTTAGGGCGTCAAAGAATGGGATACATTTATCTGTGGCTTTGGAAATGAACCGACTTAAGGCGGCAACTTTTCCATTGAGACTTTGCAATTCCTTCTTTGTTCTAGGAGCTTTGACTTCTTTCAAGGTAGTAATTTGAGCTGGACTAGCCTCAATGCCCCTAGCGCTGACGATAAACCCTAAGAATTTTCCGGACTCGACCCCAAACGTGCATTTCAGAGGGTTAAGCTTCATTCTGTATTTCCGGAGGACTGCGAACATTTCTGCCAAGTGTTCAATGTGATCCGCTGCTTTCTTAGACTTTACTAACATGTCATCAACGTAGACTTCCATAGTTTTGCCCAATTGCGGTTTGAACATAGCATTAACAAGTCTTTGGTAGGTTGCCCCTGCATTCTTCAAACCGAAGGGCATAACTCTGTGGCAATAAAGACCAACATCGGTGATAAAGCTCGTGTCCTCCTGATCTGGTTCATGCAACATGATCTGGTTATATCCGGAGTAGGCATCCATGAAAGATAACAATTCATGTCCCGCTGTTCCATCTACCAGTTGATCGATCCTGGGTAAAGGAAAGCAATCTTTGGGGCAGGCCTTGTTCAGATCTGAAAAATCGATGCACACTCTCCATTTTCCATTAGCTTTCTTAACCAACACAGGATTTGAAACCCAGTTCGGATATGTAGATTCTCTGATGAAGTTATTTTCCATGAGTCGATCAATTTCCTCTTTTAATGCTGCTGACCTTTCTGGACCTTGGGTTCTTCTTTTCTGTTTTACTGGTGTAAACTTTGGGTCAATATTCAGAGCGTGTACTGCAACTTCTGGAGATATTCCTCACATATCAGCATGAGTCCAAGCGAAGACATCCAGATTTGCTTTCAGGAATGATATCAAGATATTCTGAATTGACACATTAAGTTGTGAACCCACATTCAACACCTTATTTGGGTCCTTCGGGTCAACAGGTACCGGTACCGTCATTTCAACCGGCACTACTCTATTCTCCCCTGCACTGGCTTTTCTGGGATCCATCTCTTTCCGTGCCCCGCTATGCTCGCCAGTGCAGGGTCCGCCCCGTAATTGCTACAAGGCTGGCTCTTTGATGCGGACCGGAGTGGCCGCATCCTTTCCCATTTTCCTCTTTCTTGACTCTCGCAACTCTGTCAAATAGCACTCTCGCGCAGCATTTTGATCCCCTTTTATAACTCCTACTCCATTGTCTGTAGGGAATTTAATAGTGAGGCACCACGGGGCTAGAATAGCTTTGAATGCTGCGAGCGTTGGACGACCAAGGAAAGCATTATAAGCAGAAAATTCATCGACAATCACACATGTTTGCTTGCGGACCACTTTCCTTTCTCCTTCCCCAAGTTCTACTAGCAGATCGATGGTTCTTATTGGTTGCTTTGGCTCCCCGGTGAAGCCAGCGATCTTCTGCGATGAGGCTTGTACATCGACCATAGGGATTTTCATTTGGTCGAATGTCTTCTTGAAGAGGATATTACATGATGCTCCACAGTCAATGAGAACTCTTCTAACAATGGCCGGTCCAATACCAGCAGAGATGACCAAGGGATCTAGGGTAGGAGCTTCGATACCTGAGGAATCTCTGGCTCTGAAAATAATATCATCACTGAAAGTTTTCTGTTGTTTCAGGGGCGTAGTGTCTTCTAAAACAAAGACGTCTTCTTCGGCTGGAACATATTTCAAAGCTCTGGCATATCTCTCCATCTCTCCCCAGCTCTTGCCAGCTGGGTGAGGCCCTCTTGTAATGACATTGATAATGGGCCTTCCAGATTCATGCCCCGTAGCTTTCTCACCTATCCTAGGCTGATGAACAGGAGCCTGTTGCCCCTGACTTGACGATGCAGGATTGTTGCTATTCTTTTTCACAAATTGCTGCAGCTTGTTTTCTCTTAGCAATTCTTCAATCAGATTTTTCAACTGGCGGCATTCATCAGTCTCATGACCGGA
Source organism: Allium cepa (assembly GCA_030765085.1). NCBI lineage: Eukaryota > Viridiplantae > Streptophyta > Magnoliopsida > Asparagales > Amaryllidaceae > Allium > Allium cepa. Next base: position 788,154,843 of record CM060937.1, on the reverse strand, counting down.
TTGATTATGGAAGCGGCAGAACTTCCCACTTTGTATAGCCTTTTTTCCGGTCCTCAAAGGGATAGGTTTAGGGAGGTCAACAGAATCTTTAATGGCAAGGAAGATATGCTCCGGCGTGTCTGATAAAGGAGTATACTCTGATGGCTTGAAGGATCGGGGCTTCTTCAGATTACTCTGTTTCTTCCCATTGTTATTTTCCCTTTTTTGCCCTACAGATTCAATCTTGCGTGGTGCAACAGTGTTATCTTCAGCTTTTTCTGACACTGCCTTCACCGGTACAGGACGGCTTTCCAGGCGTATGAATTCGTCTGCCTTTTTGTAGAACTTTTCGAGGGAGGTTGGCTCCTTCATGTTTAACCATTTCCCAAATTCGCTCGACTTATCAATAGCCCTCATCAGATAAGTCAATATCATTCGCGGTTCAGCATTGTCCACCTCTGCCAGCGCTATATTAAAGCGGTTCAAGAAAGATCTGATAGATTCACCAGGATTCTGTTCTATACTTGACAATGACATGATGTCTTTGGCCTTTGAAGCATATAGTCTAAACTGTTCCTTGAACTTTCGGGTCAAGTCTGAAAACTGATCAATAGATCGGACTGGCAACTTGGTGAACCACAGTAGAGCCACACCTTCAAGGTATACGGGGAAATATCGGCACTTTATCTCGTCTGAGGCCCTGGCACCTGTCATGTGCCAATCATATTTATACAAGAATTCATTCGGATCACTTGTCCCTTTGTAAGCTGGGATAGTTGGAGGGACAAACTTCCTTGGAAACTCCGCCTTTAAGATTTTCTCAGTAAATGGAGTTTTACTTGGGGCGAAACACCATTCTTTCTCATCTTCAACCCTTTGCATACTTTCTCTCATGATTTGCCGGACCATTCCAGAAAGATACTCCTCATCATGTCGAGTTCCAGATACACCAACCTCAGGAAGCGTTTGCTCAAAGGGACTGGCAGCCCTTTCTGGAGCATTCCTCTCATTAGCATCATGAATGTTGCCAGTATAATTCCTTCCATTACCAGCCGGTTGATTATTTGCCCCGAGCAAATCATTCAACTTATTCAGAATTAGAGCATTTTGGGCACTCTGAGCTTCTAATTGTGCATTCTGGGCGTTTATCTGCTGGTTCAGTCCTAATATTACAGCATCCAACTCTGCTTTCGTAACCCCAGCAGACGGAATGGGTTGATTAGGTACAGGGGAAGCGGAGGTTCCCTCTTGAATATTCCCAGATCTGACAGATCTACTCTTCCTTCCAGGAGCCATTATCTCGGATAGACTTCTGGTTTTCAGGGAAATTCTCTCTACAAACCTCTGTGAAGCAATGATGATAACTTGCCTGAGTTCAATTCTCAGTGAAAGCACCAAAAATGTTAACGCTCGAATTTGAACGCTAACACCCCGATGTATGAGTTGTAATTGTGAAAGCACCACCCGACGACTCGGGAACAGATTACAAGCAGATAATAGTAGAAAAGCGGTAAACAACAACAATTTTATAGTGGTTTGGCTTTAGGGTATAGCCTACGTCCACTTTAAGTACTTTTATTAATAATCTTGTTACAAGCTGATACAATTCTTCCCAAATACAATACACTTTGAATTACAAGATACTTAGAACAAGTAACTTAAACTTCGATGGAGATGAGGGTTTTCGAATCCATGTTGGATGTATGTGATCTCTTCTTGAAGTTGTTTGTAGCGTTCTTAATATCTTGAGAGCTTCAAGTGTTGGATTGGATTAGTTTGGAATGCAGCAGAGTAACGGTGTTTGAAGGAAATCAGCAAAAAAAAAGTCCTTTTTCAGTTGGAATTAGGGGTGTATTTATAGGCTTTGCTCGGACTTAGGTCGTAGGTCGTGACCGACCTAAGTAAGGTCGTAGGTCGTCTCCGACCTATGAAGCTCCGTTTTTCCTTTTTCATGAGTAGGCGCATGCTTTTTTCAACAAGTTCTAGGCCGTGCGCGACCTAACACTCAGCGGCATAGTAGAGGCGGCCTCTTTATTTACGTGTTTAGGTCGTTAGCGACCTACCCTAGGTCGTGAGTACTTTCCTGTGGCCATAGCTGATCTTAGGTCGCTGAATCCCTTAGGTCGCGAAACTTCATAGGTCGGTGGACAGTTAGGTCGCATAAAGTCTTTAGGTTGCTTGCTTGCTTATCTGGTTAGGTCGTGAAGCTTGGTAGGTCGCGGCCTCCTTTAGGTCGCAGCTCTCTGTTAGGTCGCAAAGCTTGATAGGTCGCTCCATATCTTCAGAAATTAGGTCGCTACTCCCCATAGGTCGTAGGTCGTGACAATGCTTAAGTCTTTAGGTCGCATAGCTGCTTCGTGGAGTTAGGTCGCTAATACAATTATGCCGTTAGGTCGTTGAGACCATTAAGTCGTCAAGTACTCTTAGGTCGTTGGGCTGCTGAGTTATAGGTCGCGGAGTTTTAGGTCGTGGTAGAAATGGGAGTTAACAATTGTGATAATTAAATAGTTGTTGATTTGAGATTTGATTATCGATTGTGATAATTAAATAGTTGTTGATTTGAGAATTGATTATCGATTGTGATAATTAAATATTTGTTGATTTGAGATTTGATTATTGATTGTGATAATTAAATATTTGTTGATTTGAGATTTGGTTATCGATTGCGGTAATTAAATAGTTGTTGATTTAAGATTTCTGATTGTCATTTTGATAATTGGACCTTTGTTCTTTTCTGATTACCGTTTTGGTAACTAGAATTGCGGTTTTGCGAATTTTGATTTGTGTTTCCTAATTATCTTTGTTGATAATTAGATTTTGTTGTTTTCTAATTATCCTATCGATAATTAGATATTATTGTTTGTGATTTCCATATGTAGATAATTAGAATATTGCTGATAATTGCATTTATTCAGTTTTGTTGTTTTCTGATTATCTACTTGATAGTTAGATTTTGTTGAGAATATGTGAATTTCTGTTATGAAATTAAAAGATTTTTTTGGCGTTTGTGTTCCTGACCTTTAATTTTCTAACTTGACTAGCTTATGTTAGAAAAATAATTGTTATTAATGTCCTTAATTAGGAAAATTGCACGGACGCAATTTTTATAAGGAGGGGAGTCTGTAACAACCCAGGGTTTTGCCCAATTTATAATCATCATTAAACGATTATTGAGCTAGCTAATCGCTAATTGAACCTTTCAATCGAGTGAAAATCCTTTTTAATTCGTTTAAAAATGGGTTAAGTGTTGTTGGGCTTTAAATATTGAATATTGGCCCATGGGTTTTCGTGTCGTGTTATCTCGTGTAATACCCGTCCCCCTTTACCTTTCTCATTCGAAAACCCTAAACCTAATCAAACGAAAAGAAAAAAAATAAAAAAATGGCGGCTTCGTCCTCTTCTTCTTTCCTCTGCAAAAATTAGGGCTTTCGAAATTCTTCGAGGTCGCACCTCTGTTGATCGATCAGTGGGTACTCGCGAGTAGCTTGGATCGTTCGCGGCTGCTTGATTGAGCTTGACGTTGCTTCGACTCAGGTGAGTGAACTATCACTCACATCTAATCCATTCTCAATGTTGTGCTTAAGTTGTTAGATTTTTGTTTTGATGATTGATGTTTTCTAGCACGGTTCGATTTCTGTAAACATTAGCTTGATGATTTTTGGGTCTGTTCGACCTCCTATATTTGCGTTCGTGTATATTTGGTTGAAGTTGTTAACTACGTGCGTTGGCCATTCTACTTTGTTTTGATGATTGATGAATTACGACTTGGTCAGATTTCATGTTGGCCTCGGCTTTCACTTGATTCTACGATGATTGAATTTGTTCGTTTTTTACCTCGTTCGATTTTACTTACTGGTTTATCTCATGACCACGACGACTTTGTTTATGCGATGGTATTATTGGGTCGTTTTAAATTCGAACTGCAGGTGCTAATTCTCTTTGGACTGTGGTTGTTTTTAGACATGGTTTGCAAACATGATTTTGCAGGAAACAATTTGATTCGACACTGTTTTGATTTGATAATGTTGTACCATGATTTTTGAACTCGCACAATTCTGTCTCACTGTCATGATGGTATTCCACTTGTGCTTGTTGACAGTGATAACCTTTTTGCTTTGTGAAATTGGCACTGACTTGTTTAAAGTGTTGATATAATTTAAAACTGCTATACATTTGTACCCCTGTCACTTATTAACTTTGGTCACTTGACATTTGGACTTGGTCATATGCTATTTTGGCCTCCTCTATAGGCTGGACCACTGTTATATGTATTTTGGACTTCGTCTTTGATGTCGAGGCTGCTGCATTAATGCATGTTCCACTATGTGGTATCTGATTCATCGATGCATCACTGTTTTTCTTCACTTGATTGCTTGGACACTGGGTAGAAACCGATACTAGTTTTTGTACTTGGTCATTGAGTATCATGTTTAAGACAATTTACATTACTGACACCGTTACACAAGACTTTAAAGTGTGAACATATTTACGTGTTGTATGGTATTGAGCTACGTGTCTGCATGGTTTACATTGTATGGTCAAGGTTGTGTTGCATAAATATCTACAGAAAGTATAGTGCAAACGAACAAACTTTTGTTCCAAATTAGTGCATACGTGTGTATGAAACAGTTGAAATAATAAACTTTGCCTGAAGTTGTGTTTACACCCAGAGCAATATTTACGTTTCTCTATCTAGGTGCATTTCGTTTATCAATACTGGGATGACTATCTTGCAATTGCATATGAACCTGAGAACGTGTCAGGGTAGAAATATATTTTGTTTGAGCAAATTATTCAATTTCCTCTATACTAATGCTTTGACAAAAATTTTGTTTGCAAGTTAGAGACTTTGAAAATTTTCACTTGTTTGCATATAAATGAGTACGTTGTTTATTTTATTATTCTTGTTGTTGTTGGCTAAAATGATATAAATATAACGCATCAAAACCAAGTTCTTATTATGTATGGGTGACACCAAAGTTTGCTTCTTCAGTGTATTGAAGATCGGATGAATTAAAGTCTGAAAATAATTTGACTAGTTTCCTTGTCATGAATAAAATATGATACCACATATCCTTGGTGTTCTCACCTTCAGTTGTCGTCTTCCTGTAGTTGTACCACTGTTGTCATCTTTTCTTGACATTTTGGAACTTGAACTGTGGCATTGATATTTGAATCCTCATTGATTTTGGTTCGTTGATCTTTTGTGTACATCATCACTGTAGTGGCAAGGCAGTGAACGTAAGTGTGCACCGCAGCCACACGGTATTGCTTTTATTGATATTCTAATTGCTTTTGATTTATGGATCTTTTGTGTATTTCCATATGCCGTAGTGGCGAGCCAGTGCACGCGTGCATATACTGCAGCCCTACCCGTGTTGACCTTTTAATTGATGATTTCAATTGTTTGAATTGTTTCGTGTGTCCAATTCAATAATTTGAATTTGTTGATTTGTTGTTTAACACCGTTATGTGTTATATTTACCGTTATCCGATTTCTTTATTTAATAATCGGATAGGTAAATTTATTATGAATGTCGTCTATTTGATTATTTAAATATGATTGCTTCTGCACATTAATAAATGAGTTTGGATTAGACTGACCCGTATATTGTTTTCTTTTGTATGTAATACTCGGGTCAGACCGAGTATTTACAGGTTGTTGATATCTTACTTTGGGTTGCTGCTAGAGCTATGAAGTCTTTTCATACTTTTTGGAGTAGTCATTGTCTTAGTATAGGATGTCGTATATTCATGTATATTATTCACGATAATGTACATGTATATGTAACTTCCAGAGTCGACAGATGTAGTTGTATCATATGTATTGTATCACATGTATATCAACTGACTTCAGTTATATATATATATATATATATATATGAGACTTTTGCTTATCTGTGTTCCGCACTTAGCTTGTCTGTGTTATTATTATATATATTGTCCTAAACTATTATGAACCATCGTTGTTCGTTTTATACTGGAATTGGGTATGTCGATGGGAGTAAATAAACGAGAGATGAAAAAAAAATTAAAAATATATACTAATCCTATCAAGGTAACCAATTCTAGTGTAAAGCCTAACTACGGATGGCCGCTCCTATCCAGCCTTATTCTTCGTAATTACAGACAGTATTTCCTTTAATACTCTTTGTTATTGTGAGCATAGAGGTGGGGCGTCAGAAAGTTCGAAATTTCAATACGATCCTAACAAAAGAAACCACACGTAAATCGAATATCGTACGCAAAAGGTATGACGATTAATGCGATTGAAAACAATTATAAAAAAAATAAATAAATAAAATAACACTTTTACTCATCTTCCAGTGCCATGTCAGCAGCTACCTACACCCGCGTCTATGCATGAAGAAGCCTACAGTTTGGCATCGGTCAAACAACTTTGATTAGAAATTGCACCGCCTCCACTGGCCTTCCTTCAGATGGAAGCATGCCAACGCGACACCCACTCCAGGCCGCGCACACCCGGACTCCACCGAGCGTCGACAACGCCTCAAAGATGCTCAGCCGTCACAGTTTTAAACCCAAAATTCAAAGCCTAAATCGAAAATTCTGCCAAATCTGATAGTCGATTCGCCGCTAAACTTCGCCGATAAAGAACGCGCTAGCCCCTCTACAAAACCCAGAAACCAATTTCCAATAAGGCGAAAAATGATTTCGACGCAACGGATGGCCGAGAATAAACTATGGTTTTCTGGAATTTTTTGATTCGATTTCAAAAAAGAATTGTTGATTTAGGTTGCACTCGTCAAGGCCTACAAATCCATATATAATTTGCTATGATTTGAGGAGATTGAAATTTTTGCTTTGGATCTGAATTGTAATTGGATCTAGAATGGAAATTTGTTTGTCTGCAATTGAGGAGGAAAGAATAGCTGAATTGTATACAGGAAAATGAGAATTAGGGAGGCGAGGGTTTATAACCGGGTTTATATATGTAGGAAGGAAATTAGAATGGATGGATAAGGTTGGATATACGTGCTAACGCCAAAGTAGCCCAAAAAGCCCATTTCAACACCGGAACGAAATTGGGTAAACCTATATACCAAATAGGTGTTCAAAAATATTTTAAACGCAATGGAAAAGGTTTCAGGTTCAAATTGCATCGTATGAAGAAGTTATGCTAAAAACAATATTTTCCAAATTGATTTCAATTGATTTCAATTGCATAAATTTCAAGGCGTTGCGAGTCCGTACGATCAAATGACAAGTCTGATCGCTACGAAACTTGAAACCCTACAATAATTCACCATTACGGATCCGATGAAACTAGTTTCGTCAAAATCCGAGTCAGTGGCCAAAATGACTATTTTTCATTAATTAAATAAATAAAATTTTAGTCAAATTAATCTAATTTTAAATTTATTCGAAAATTGCCAATTCTTGTCATTTTAAATTCCCCAAACCATTTACGATGATTTAAACCAATTTAAATGTCAAATTAGAGTTGATAAATTTATAAATTTTGGTATTAACCTCAACTTCATTAAATTCAAAAATTATAAATTAAATTTCTAATAATTATATTAAATTTACTTTTCATTCTATTTCAATTTATTGTTATTAAAGAGATGATTTTACATTGGAATCAAAATCCACTAAATTACATTTTCATATTTCGTCTAAATTTCAAATAACGTAGAAATAAATTCCATTCACGATAAATTCAATTAATTATAACTTATTTCAATCAATTAACTTGATCAACTCTATTTTTATTTTATTACATTTCTACCAGTATATACGCTAATTGCGTTTTACATTCTAAATTGATTCTTTTCTTGGGTTCATACTATCCATTATCGATTACTACACTATGCATAAATTTACAATTCCAATTATTTCATTACTACATTCACACCTTTCGATAGTATATTAATAATCACTAAAGTAACTTTTATTATCAACCTTAAATATTATAATTACTTAACGGACATTGATTGTATAAATTTTTAATTTATTATGTATTACTTCATTGGTTAATATACTTTAATTCATTCAATCACCAATAATTAAGTCAAATACTGCCATTTCTTTCAAAATAAATCTTTATGACTAAACAAATATGTAAGTTATACAATTGTAAACAATAAAAATGTAATTAACTTTATATTTATTACTTACGGAACATTGACTTTTTATTCAATTACCATTTATTGAATTCCAAATTCATAAATAAATTGAATGCTTACATTTATTTCCATATATCCAATTTGTAGCTAAGTATAACATCTGCATAAATCCCATTTCATCTCCATCCTTATTTATGTAATATTCGAACATTAAATTTCATTAAATTCAAATTAATCCAATTCTTACACTTATACTAAGTCATAACATTTGAATTAATTTATTAAATTGAAATGTTCACTCAAGTTTATAAATTTTTAACTTGCATTAACATAGTTCCTTAATTTATTCCAATTACTATTAACAATGTTTTATTACATTAACCAATTTAATACTTTCCTTTAATTTCTCATATTCAATTTATATCCAAGTAAAAATCTTTTCACTACTTAATTGATTTGAATTTTATTCAAATTACTATAAATAGGTTTTAATTATCATTGCTATATTTTAATTTAGCGTTCATTCCAATATTAATTTATCACCTTTATATTTCTACTAAATTTAATTACAAAATCTTATTTAATTAACAAATTTAATTATCGAAATTTACGGGTCATTACCATTAACATTTGTGGATGTAGGAAAATATGTTGGAGGGATCCAATTGGATTTCCTTAAAATATTTGATTTGTTTGAATAATCTATGATAGATTATCGTGTGCTTTGAATTTATTGGATGATATGGTAGTGCTAGCCGAGATTTTGGTATTCCAAAATACCATAAATATGTGTTGAGTTTGAAATTTTTTTAAAAAGTTATTTCTTTTTGGAAGTTAAATATTTATCTAGAATTTGGATTAGTTAAAGAAAATTTATTTGGGTAAACTAAATGATTTAACCTTAAATTTGTGCTTAACTATTTCGTGATATTGAAAATAGAGATTTTGGTGTGTGTGTATATATATATATATACATATATATATATATAAAGGATTTAAATAAAATTCTTAAGTGATATTAATTTTAAATATAAAAGGTTTTTTAAATCAAGATTTTAAATAGATTTGGAGAATAGAACTGATTTGGAAATAAATGTAAAATTTGTTATATTGGATATTGAATGAGTTTTCTAAATTACAAAATAGAAAACAATCGAGATTTGGTTGATTTTGGGATAGGGTTTGGGTTATTTTAAGAAATTGATTTATAAATAGAATTTAATTTTAAGAATTTTTTTATAAAGGGGTTTAAGTGATGAGAAACTGTTATAAACTAGTGTTAACCCTTAATTCCCTACGACCTAAGAAACGTACGACTCAAGGAGCTGGTACGAGTTAAGACTTAACGAGTTAAGGATATGCACGACTTAAAGCCTCTACGACTCAAGAAGCCTACGACCTAAGATCTGCAACCGAAGGAATGTTACGAGTTAAGAAACCTAGCGGGTTAAGGCCTATATGACTTAAGAAAATGAACGGCCTACGACTTAAAGGTTGTGCGACTTTAAATATGATACGACCTAATTACAGCTACGGTTGAACGACCTAAGACTTCAGGGACAAGTTCAATACCATGCTGAAATGAGATAACTCGTTGACGAGTTACGACCCATGATGAGTCGTGTACGACTCATGCTAGCACCAAGAAATTTGCGTTTGGATAACTCGTGAACGACTTATCACTTTAGACCAAGCCGCGAGCTAACCCAGTAGGTCGGCCGCGTGTTAACATGAGACGACTCACCATGACTCGTCCATGACCTAAAGTTATTAAGTCGTAGCCCGCTATCATGATACTTATATCAAAGAGGAATGACTCGTATACGACTTAATACTTGTGCTATATTCAGAGGATCGAAGGCGCTCTGGTACGAAGCTGGGGTTCAACCTGTTGAGTCGTCCACAACCCAACCTAACTCGGCTACGAGTTAACGATGAGTCGGGTATGACTCACGACTCAAGGCCGAAAACTCCTATAAATACATGACCACTTCCAACATTTGGGGGACTTTTGGCTCATTCATTTCAAGCGCCGTTACTCTGCTGCATTCCGAACTACTTCAACACTTAAAGCTTTTGAGATACAAAGAACACCTCAAGGAACTTCACGAAGAAATCATACATGTCCAACATGAGTTCAAAGATTTTGATCGACATTGAAGTTTAGGCTACTTGTTCTAAGTCACTTGTAACGCGAAGTGTGTTGTAATCAAAGTGTAATTGCATCGACTTGTAATCAAATCGTTAGTAAAGATATTCAAAGTGGACGTAGGCTCTCTCTTAAGCCGAACCACTATAAAATTGCTGTTGTTTACTGCTTTTTCGCTATTATCTGCTTATAATCTGTTCCCGAGCTATCGAGTGGTGCTTTCACAATTACACTTCATACACCGGGGTGTTAGCATTCTAATTTTAGCTTTAACATTTTTGGTGCTTTCACTGAGAACTGAACTCAGGCAAATCGTCATCATTACTCCACGAAAGATTGTCGAGAGAATCTCTTTGAAGACCAAAAGTTTATCAGAAATTATGGCTCCTGGTAGGAAGAGTAGATCTGTCAGATCCGGGAGTGCAAATGAGGGAACCTCCACTTTTCCGACACCAAATCAGGCAATTCCAACTGTTGGAGTTACAAGGGCAGAATTGGACGCTGTAATTCTAGGGTTGAATCAGCAGTTGAATGCCCAGAATGCGCAGTTGGAGGCTCAAAATATACAAAATGCTTTAATCTTGAATAGGCTGAATGATTTGCTTGGGACTAACCGTCAACCAGTGAATAATGAGACAACCTTTGCCGAAGATGCCCGTGACTCCCAAGAGAAAGGTATTCCTTAAAGAGCAGAAGGCACCGCCGCAGGGGAACCTTCCCAAGCTGAAGGTTCAAGGCCACACCCAACCTTTCGAACTTCCGAAAGAGCAGCTGACATCTGCCAGGAGAGGCCTCCGAATGATGAGGAGTACCTATCAGGGATGATTCGCTCAATTATGAAAGAAAGCATGCAGAGGCAAGAGGACGAAAAGGATTGGGGGTTTGCCCCGAGCAAAACTCCATTCACCGAAAAGATCTTAAAGGCTGAGTTCCTAAGGAAGTTCGTCCCCCCAACTATCCCAGCTTACAAAGGAACAAGTGATCCGAACGAATTCTTGTATAAGTATGATTGGCACATGACAGGTGCCAGAGCTTCTGATGAAATAAAGTGCCGATATTTTCCTATATACCTGGAAGGTGTAGCTCTGCTTTGGTTCACCAAGCTGCCAGTTCGGTCTATAGATCAGTTTTCTGACTTAACCCGGAAATTCAAGGAGCAGTTCAGACTATACGCTTCAAAAGCCAAAGATATTATGTCGTTGTCAAGTTTAGAGCAGAATCCAGGTGAAACTATCAGATCTTTCTTGAATCGCTTTAATATAGCGCTGGCCGAGGTAGATAATGCAGAACCACGGATGATCTTGACCTATCTGATGAGGGCCATCGACAAGTCGAGCGAATTTGGAAAATGGCTTAACATGAAGGAACCAAATTCCCTTGAAAAATTCTACAAGAAAGCAGATGAGTTCATACGCCTGGAAAGTCGTCCTGTACCGGTAAAGGCAGTGTTTGAAAAAGCTGAAGATAACATTGCTGCTCCACGCAAGAGTGAATCTGTAGGACAGAAAAGGGAAAATAACGATGGAAAGAAACAAAAAAATCTGAAGAAGCCTCGTTCCTTCAAACCATCGGAATATACTCCTTTATCAGATACGCCGGAGCGTATATACCTTGCCACTAATGATTCTGTTGATTATCCTAAACCTCCCGTTCTGAGAACCAGGAAAAAAGCTGTACAGAGCGGAAAGTTTTGCCGCTTCCATAATCAACCCTGTCATGATACCGATGAATGTCGCCAATTGAAAATTTTGATTGAAGAATTGATAAGGGAAAACAAGCTGCAGCAATTTGTGGAAAAGAATAGCAGCAATCCCGCTTCGACTAGTCAGGGGCAACGAGCTCCTGCTCATCAACCCAGGACAGGTGAAAAGACTACAGGGCATGAATCCGGAAGGCCTGTTATCAATGTCATTACGAGAGGACCTCACCCAGCAGGCAGGAGCTGGGGTGAGATGGAAAGGTATACCCGAGCTTTGAAGTATGTACCGACTGAGGAAGATATATTTGTTTTGGAAGGTGCTATGCCCCTGAAGCAACAAAGAACTTTCAATGATGATATTGTGTTCAGAGCCAGGGATTCCGCAGGTATTGAAGCTCCTACCTTGGATCCCTTAGTCATCTCGGCTGGTATCGGGCCAGCTATTGTCAGAAGAGTTCTCATTGATTGTAGAGCATCCTGCAATATCCTCTTCAAGAAAACATTCGACCAAATGAAGATCCCTATAGCTGATGTGCAAGCATCATCACATAAAATCGTTGGATTCACCGAAGAGCCAAAACAGCCGATAGGAACCTTGATTTGTTTGTGGAACTTGGAGAAGGAGAAAGAAAAGTGGTCTGCAAGCAAACTTTTGTGATTGTCGACGAATTTTCTGCTTATAATGCTTTCCTTGGTCGTCCAACTCTCGCAGCATTCAAAGCTATTCTGGCCCCATGGTGCCTCACCATTAAATTTCCCACAGATAATGGAGTGGGAGTTATAAAAGGGGATCAAAATGCTGGGCGGGAGTGTTATCTGACAGTGCTGCGAGAGGCAAGGAAAAGAGAAATGGGAAAGGATGCGGCAACCGCAGTCCGCATCAAAGAGCCAGCCTTGTAGCAATTACAGGGCGGGCCCTGCACTGGCGAGCACAGCGGAGCACGGAAAGAGATGGATCCTAGAAAAGTCAGTGCAGGGGAGAATAGAGTGGTACCAGTGGAAACCTCAATACCAGTACCTGTTGACCCAAAGGACCCAAACAAGGTGTTGAATGTGGGTTCACAACTTAACGTGTCAATTCAGAATATCTTAATATCTTTTTTAAAGGCTAATTTGGATGTTTTTGCTTGGACTCATGCCGATATGTGCGGAATATCCCCAGAAGTTGCAGTACACGCTTTAAATATTGATCCAAAATTTACACCTGTGAAGCAGAAAAGGAGAACTCAAGGTCCAGAAAGGTCGGCAGCGTTAAAAGAAGTAGTTGATCGGCTCATGGAGAATAATTTTATCAAAGAATCTACCTATCCGAATTGGGTTTCAAATCCAGTGCTGGTTAAGAAAGCCAACGGAAAATGGAGAGTATACATCGATTTTTCAGATCTAAACAAGGCCTGCCCCAAAGACTGCTTCCCATTACCCAGGATCGATCAACTGGTAGACGGAACAGCGGGACACGAATTGTTATCTTTTATGCATGCCTACTCCGGATATAACCAGATCATGATGCATGAGCCAGATCAGGAGGACACGAGCTTTATCACCGAAGTTGGTCTTTACTGCTACAGAGTTATGCCCTTCGGGTGGAAGAATGCTGGGGCAACATACCAAAGACTTGTTAATGCTATGTTCAAACCGCAATTGGGCAAGACTATAGAAGTCTACGTCGATGACATGTTAGTAAAGTCTAAGAAAGCAGTGGATCACATAGAACACTTATCAGACATGTTCGCAGTCCTTCGAAAATACGGAATGAAGCTCAATCCTTTAAAATGTTCATTTGGAGTGGAATCCGGCAAGTTTTTGGGTTTCATCGTGAGCGCTAGGGGCATTGAGGCTAGTCCGGCTCAAATTACTGCCTTAAAGGAAGTCAAAACTCCTAGAACAAAGAAGGAATTGCAAAGTCTCAATGGAAAAGCCGCCGCCTTGAGTCGGTTCATTTCCAAAGCCACAGATAAATGCATCCCATTCTTTGACGCCCTAAAAAAAAGGAAAGAAAAACTTCGATTGGACTCCCGAATGCCAAAAAGCCTTTGATGAATTGATTCGCCATATGGAAACGCCTCCAATACTTTCTAGGCCTGGCGATGGCGAGGATCTTCTTATATACTTGGTAGTATCATCTCATGCTTTAAGTGCAGCGCTGATACGAGAAGACAAGAGGATTCAACATCCAGTTTACTATATCAGCAAAAGACTCACTGGGGCAGAGATGAATTACTCTAAGTTGGAAAAACTCGCCTATTGCCTACTAATTGCATCTAGGAAGTTGAGGCAATATTTCCAAGCTCATACTATCAGAGTCCTCACTGATCAACCTTTAAAGCAAGTCATGTTTCGCCCTGAGACTTCGGGCTGTCTTCTAGAGTGGAATATTGAACTCAGTCAATATGACATCACTTATCATCCCCGAAAAGCAATCAACGGACAAGCTTTAGCGGACTTCATCGTAGAATTCACAGATAAGGGTAATAGTGAGGAGGAAACGATCGACGATTCCCCAATCCAATGGAAGTAATATGTCGATGGCGCGAGAAACGACTACTGTTCTGGAGCTGGAGTTGTACTTGAGACCCCTGAAGGTCGATCATTATGCTATGCACTAAGATTGGAATTTCCTTCAACAAACAATGAAGCAGAATACGAAGCCCTTATCGCTGGCTTAAGGATTGCTAAAGAACTAAACATCCGAGCGTTACAGATCTTCAGTGATTCTCAGCTTATTGTATGCCAAGTCAAAAAGGAATTCCAAGCAAAAGGGGGGAATCTGCCCGCCTACTTGTCAAAGGCTTGGGAACTCCTGGGTGATTTCGATAATTACATGATAAGTCACATTCCTCGAGAAGAAAACATGTAAGCAGATTCTCTCGCAAAGTACTCTAGCACAGGCGAAGCTCAATTTCTGGGGTTAACTCCAGTGGAGGTCCTGTCGACTCCGAGCATTGATGAGATGGATATTGATTGGATCATGAGCGTGTCTCAAGAGCAAGAATCATGGATGACTCCAATAACAGAATATCTGCTCAATGGATCTTTACCGGAAAATTCAAAAGAACGAAAGAAGCTACTGAGGAAAGCCTCTCGCTATATAGTCCAGGATGGCCAGTTATACAGACGGGGATTCTCAATGCCGTTACTTCGATGTGTATCCAGGGAAGAGTCAAAAACAATCCTAGCAGAGGTGCATGGGGGAGAATGTGGTGATCATTTAGGTGGTCAAACTTTAGCGAAAAAGATTCTCCGATACGGATATTTTTGGCCAGAAATTAATCGAGATGCAGTAGACTATTCCCGAAAATGTGACAGATGCCAAAGATTCGCCAAAATTCCTAGAGCTCCTTCCACTGAACTCACACAGATGGTCAGTCCATAGCTGTTTGCAGTATGGGGGATAGACCTTGTAGGACCATTACCAACTTTCAAATATGGAATTAAATATGCCATTGTTGCTGTAGATTATTTTACTAAGTGGGCAGAGGCTGAACCACTGGCTACTATCACCTCAAAAAATATGATAAGTTTTGTGACTAAAAGTATCATTTGCAGATACGGTGTGCCTCAAAAAATAATTACAGACAATGGTACTCAGTTCGAAAGTGAAGAATTCCAAGATTTTTGCGAACGATTCAAAATCCGAAAAAGCTTCTCAGCAGTAGCCCATCCGCAGGCAAACGGGCAAGTGGAAGCAGTAAATAAAATTATCAAGTCAACCATCAAGAAGCAACTTGAAAGAGCAAAAGGTGGTTGGGTTGATAAGCTACCGCTAGCACTATGGGCATACAGAACTACCCACAAAACTGCGACTGGGCATACTCCGTTTTCATTGGCATACGGATCAGAAGCAATGATTCCGGTAGAAACAGAGGTCCCTTCACATAGAAGAATCCATTTCAATCAAGCGGAGAATGAGAAACTACAGCTTGAGGCACTAGATCTCCTTGATGAAAAAAGAGAAGAGGCTGAGCTCAGAATCGCATCTCATCAGCAAAGGATAGCCAGACATTTCAATTCCAAAGTTCGCCAACGCAGCTTTGAAATTGGAGATCTAGTCCTAAAGAGAATTATGACAACGACAGGTGTGTTTGGGCCAAATTGGGAAGTACCATATGTCATAGGTCAAAAGCTTCTGGACGGCACATTCAAACTCACTACTGTCGAAGGAGATCAAATTCCAAGAGCTTGGAACAGCAATCACTTGCGTCCATACTTTACTTGATAGCTTTGTTGAAATATTGTAAAAAGAATTATGAATGTATGATTCCTGTAATTGAAAGCGATTGTAAAACCGATGCAAGTGAATAATGAAAGACTATAAAGTGGATGTAGTCCCAAATTCTTGGCCGAACCACTATAAATCTTGTGTTCCTTATTATTATTACATGTTTGCTTTATTTTCGATATGAAAAGTACATTGAATGTATTACTGAAATGTCGATTTAAATTTTTGCAGGCAACGAAAACAAAACTTGCACATTACAAGACAAAGTGATTCTTGTTAATCATTCAAAAAACAAATTCCAAGTCGCAAAATTCCCGAGCTTAAATCCTAGATAAGAAGTGCTTCAATTGAACGGTCAATGATTTCGCCGAAAACGGGCTTTAGCTAATAAATTGAGAAGTTTGAACAAACAAACATCCAATTAAGAAGCTTATGTCCGTTCTCGTGAACTGGCCTAGCAATGAAGTACACTTCTTTGGATTAAACAAGCTACTTGTAAGAGAAGGGAGTGCAAGCTTGAAAAAAAATAGAGGATCACTGAAAAGGCGTAAGCAAGTGGACAAGGAACAACTAAAGTCCTCTTCGGAGGCACAACTCTTCGGAGGATAAAGACCTCTAACGAAGCATATGCCCTAAAAAAGAAAGTTCTCTACTCAACCAAAAAAGATTGGAGGAGTCATGACCCTCCAACCATGAGAGAGTAACTTCCAGGCAATCTTCGGAGGCCCATTTCACCAGGTGTTGAAGTGTTACAACTGCTCTTCAGAATTTCACTTCACCAGAGTTGAAATGTAAAACAAAATAAAAGCCCTCTTCGGAGGCCCATTTCACCAGGAGTTGAAGTGTTACAACCGCTCTTCGGAATTTCACTTCACCAGAGTTGAAATGTAAAACAAAATAAAAGCCTTCTTCGGAGGCCCATTTCACCAGGAGTTGAAGTGTTACAACCGCTCTTCGGAGTTTCACTTCACCAGAGTTGAAATGTAAAACAAAATAAAAGCCCTCTTCGGAGGCCCATTTCACCAGGAGTTGAAGTGTTACAACCGCTCTTCGGAGTTTCACTTCACCAGAGTTGAAATGCAAAACAAAATAAAGACCTCCACCCGGAGACACAATCAAGAAGAAAGACCTCTTCGGAAGCCCACGTTTCACCGAGATTGAAATAAAACTTCCAAGTGTTGAAACGTGAAAAGGCTTTCTTCAAAGGCACAACTCTTTGGAGGTACACGTTTCACCAAGATTGAAATAAAACTTCCAAGTGTTGAAACATGAAAAATCCCTCCTCAGAGGTACAACTTTCTATGTTTCTAAAAAAAAAATCCTCATTAAAAGCACACTTTAACTCTCAAAGGAAGAGTGATTTACCTATTCTGGAAAATAATCTTCCTCAAAAAAAAAGAAAAAAAAAGAAAAGTTAAAGTATCCTTCAGAGGCCCGCTTTACCTCATAGAAGAATTCACTTGGTAAAGTGTGTACATAAGCAAAAGAAAAAAGTGATTTCTTCAAAGGACAA
Organism: Allium cepa; assembly: GCA_030765085.1. Taxonomy (NCBI): domain Eukaryota; kingdom Viridiplantae; phylum Streptophyta; class Magnoliopsida; order Asparagales; family Amaryllidaceae; genus Allium; species Allium cepa. The sequence goes on along the minus strand of CM060937.1, from coordinate 788,137,194 downwards.
AGCGTAAAAAGTTATATGAAGGGAGTTGTACTCTACGAAAAATTTCTTCAAGAATGAAATAATTATTCTTCAGAAAACAAGAGTGCAAGTCCCCTCGAAGTATAAAATATTAAAGCAAGCTTATGGTATGGGGGCAACATGGTATAGTTATATACAATATGGTATAGCCACATCGGCGAAAGTAATGCTCAAACAACATGCCATAAGCCCGCTGCAATATCATATAAATAAACTTGTGCAAAAATGAATAATAAATGCATTCTCAAATTCAAACAGGAGTCTGTACAAATAAAGGATCATTTTATTCAATTGTATTGCAGATACAAGTTTCAAAATAAAAAGCAGGGGCCGGTACCCGCACAATTCTCAACCAGTACATGCAAAAGACAAGAAGCTAAAAGCGGGAATCTTCATTTCTTCTTACCACCTTTGGACCCTTTACCCGGCCGATTGATTAGCTTTTCAGGTCGGTCTGTAGGCATAAGGGAAGAAGGAGAGGGAGGTGCAACTGGTGTAACTTCCGGTTCCTCTTCAGTAGCAATGATTTTCTTCCCCCTCCTCTTCGATGTTCCGTGCTTCTTTCTCCTCTTCGAAGAAGACTCACTCCCTGGAGTAACAAGAGCGGACAAAATTACGTCATCAGAAGGAGTCCGCTCCGGAGATATCTCACCACCCTCAAGTCCCTCGTCTTTCTGCTCTTGCGAAGCGATAGGGTCATCTAAGCCATGAAGAGCCTCTATTTGCTCCTCTTGTGACCCGGCTGTGAAGCAGAAGGAGGAGCCACCTGAAGAGACGGAGGAGGGATAACCGGAGGAGGCGAAGTTTGCACAGCACTTGGTGTTTCAACTACAGAAGAAGAGAAGTTAAAAATATTAGTATCTCCCCAAAAGAAGGGATATATGGGTTCGTCAAGATTCAAGAAGTAATCGAGAAGCTCATCAAACTTTTGAGGAGCAAGCAGGCAATCCACCTGAATCGCACCAATGTCAAAGTTACCTGAAGATATTTGCTTTGTTAGTTTAATCTCATAATTTTGAGCTCCGATATCCTCTAAAGCCTCATCATCAGTAGGGGTAATTACCCCGGTTCTTGTAGGAGGCGGGGAATGAGCACTGGAACCTGTAATGTCAGCCCCAGGAGAAACTAAAGGACGAACAGAGGTAGTAGGTGGTAATTCTTCTTCAGAACGTTTCTCTTCCGCCATCCCAGTACGCACTCTGGCGAGTTGCTCTTTTCCCTTCGCAAGAGCAGCACGAGTTTCCTCATCTAGATAGCGCGCCTCAAGCTCTTCCTCGGTAAACCCGATGCCTCTGAACATGTCGAGAGCGGCTTCCCACACTTCAGCCAAAGTGATTTCGTATTTAGGACCGAGAAAAGAGAGACTGTCGTGCCCCAAGACGCTGTGTAAGTAAAAGTCGAATAGATTTGAACTGACGTTGGCTTCCATGGTTTGAATAGATTCTTCAGCTGCGATTTTACCAGCCATGGCCTCATCTCGTTCTTTTTCAGTTTTAGCGAGTTGAGCTTTTAACACTTCAATCTCCATGTCTTGGGCGCTCATTTTACTCCTCAACTGAGCGGCTTCAGTGCGGTAATTCTCTACGACCTCTTCTAGCCTCTCGACTTTAGCTTCGGCATCTCTTTGGCCAGCATGTGCATCCCGCACTTGTTTTTGTAGCACCTCTTCTCTTTGAGTGTAAGTGTTAGAAGAGGTGGTAAGATCGTCTTTAAGCTGCTTGACTTCAGCTTCAAGTTTCTCGTTATACTCGGTTATGTTTTTCATCTCGATGTTGTGCTGGTCAAGAATCTTTTGCCATTCCGACTTATCATTCTCCATAGTCAGTATCGCCTCGATATTGGCCCGTTTGACCCTTTGGAGTTCATCAACAAGGTTTTGCCATCAAGACATTCTTTCAATATCAAGTTTGACAGCATCAAGATTTTGGTACATGGCTTCTTTATCAATGGGAACTAAATCAAGATCGAAGCGAACCCCCTTCAAGCACCAATTCGGGAATCGGCTCTATAGGGTCGGTGGCCCCCTTTCAACACGATATGAAGGCCTATTAAGAAGTGTTTGAATAGCGCTTCCTTCAAGAGCAGGGGATTGGGAAGGAATGTCGATAGAGATGGGAGCGTCAAACTTTTCAGATATTGCAGATGCGTGCTTCTCACTAGGTTTGGCCCGCTTGCTCGGGTCCTCAACAATGTGGCTCTTCCCCCGACCATCATGTGTTTTACGTTTGTGAGAGTCATCGCCTCTTGAAGAAGACTCATGTCGCACATCTACCCTCTCATGACGTTCTTCATATTCTCTCCTCTCTCTAGCTTTTCGAGCAGCTCTCTGCTCATCGGTTTCTCTGGGGCCAGTAAGGTAGCGTCTATAATCATAGTTGCCACGCCCTCCATAGCGCTGAAAGTCTTTATAATAAGAGCCGCTACCGCTACGCCCCATTGAAGGATCTGAAAGGCAAAAAGACAAGTCTTAAAAGCCTTTAGAGAAAAGAAGTCAAACACAAACAAGTGCTGAAAAATCCTAAGTGTTGTGTAATGTGTAAACTACACGCGTCAAGCTACAGACCACTCTGTGGAGTAGAGGTGGTGATAACTTGAGTATGAGGGGTTGGCATTTGTTGTAGAGAAGATGTCGCCTCGATTACAGGAGGGATAGTTTTGGAAACATCATCTTTAAAAAGTTCTTGTGAAGTCACAATTAGGTCGCTCAACCCCTCAAAAGCATCATCACCATCATGCTATTTGGGACTTGCTTTCTCAACTCCTTCGTCAGCAGATCTCCCAGAAGATCGTGGAGGTTCTTCCTCTTCGATAACTAGGGCAAGTGTCAAATTGCTAGACGGCCCCGCAACATCAGTGAGAGTGGGGCACTTCACTAGTAAAGTTTCAGTGGAGGAATCTTTTGGCATAAGCTTTTCAGCCTCCGCTGGAGAATCGGGAACTTCACAAAGCTGAGTGGAACGAGAAGGGTGAAGGAGTCCAAACTGATGAAGGAATTCGTCATTCAACAGAAATTTTATGTCCCGCTCTTCAATTGGGATAGACATGAGCCTCTCTAAAGTTGGCTTGTGGCTGGGATCTTTAGATGAAGGGGGAAGCGCTGAAATGGAAAAACAAAGTTAGCACTTGATAGTTCAGAATTCGCAAAACTCAAAGAACAGAAGAAGTAGAGATAGACGATCTCACTTCCTTTCCTCCACACAGCATAGAACCCCGGGGGCATCGAACAAAGAAGAACTGGGTCAGGAACCCATGAGTAGTGTCGGGAAAGCCAACGATTAATTTGCGGTTTCGGGCACTTCTCACAACGGTAATGGAAGGATGATCTTTGGTCCGGGTAAAGGAGCATAAGTAACAGATTTCGTCAAAGTCCGGAAGTCGATTAAACGTTCTCCCAAATAACACGCACAACCCCATTAGGATGGCGTAGACATTGGGGTGTAGCTGGGATGGAGAAATGGCCAGACGACGAAGAAGATGCTCGAGAAAGTTATTGAAAGGAGGGATGGCCCCGTTCAGGCACATTTGTCGATTGACTGTCACAAAGCCGGGAGATGCTACGTCGGCAGTATTACTTCTTTCGGGAAGAATAGCATCTGATTCAGCAATGCCAAACTGACCACACAACTGGCGAAAAACTTTGTATGATAGTGTGGTAGGGGCTCTTTCGGGAGGATTAACTAGTGGTGCCGGAAGAACAGTTGCCTCTCCAGTCTGAACTGTTGCATCTTCTTCCTGAGAAGTCATTCTACACAAGCAACTGGATATTCAAATATGAAGGTGCACGTTTCCTAAAACTGTGAAGTGTCGTGCAAAACTAATAAAAATAACAAGTAAATATAACTGGAATTAAACTGGTCGACGATTGATCGACTACGGTAATTTCGGAACTTGTTAATTTAAAGTTCAAGCATAATATTAGAGCAGGCTGGTCAGTTTCAATTGACTATTTCAGTGTTGCTTTAATATTCTACTTGAAATCGATAGCACTTCATTCACACAATTTATTTAAGTTAATTATCTGTTATTAACTAATCTGTCATTTGATGTGCGCAGTCGATGGCAGTATATTCGTCCCAATTTTCTGTAAATGTTGTATTGAACAGATTGTTAGCCTGCAAGTCAAAGTAACCCGTGAATGAATGCAATAAAATTCAACAGTTCAAAATTTATGCAATGGTTCAAAGTTCGAACAGAATTCATACAAGTCCTAACTCGTCAACGGCTCAAAAAAAATTTCTACGGGTCAAGATAAATCGTTGGTTCTCCGGCTAGCTCGTCCATGACCTAAGGATTGGGAAGCAAGTTGAGTCAGGTCACTTAAATTTTGAGTCGTTGATGTTTTGAGTCGGTAGTGCCCTGAGTCGTAAGTTGTGGAAAAAAGGGAAAAGCTCTAGTTCAAAGTAATAAGAAAATCTCCAAGTCCTATCTCGGCCACACTCAAGGCTTAAGTCGTGAAACATGTTGGGTCGGATCATGGTTAAGTCGCAAAGGTTGCTGGATCATACAAAAATGGCCGAGTCATAACTAAGGCAATATTCGACTCTATTTGGCCAACTCACCACCTAACTCCTAACCAGTTTACCTTCTAACTTTTAACCCATAAACCATTTCACTCCTAACCCGTTAATCTTCCAACCTTTAACCCATTAACCCAATAAACTCTCAATCAACAACCCTAGTCTTATCACGCCACTAAATCGCCTCAAGACGCAAATCATCAGATCAGACAACCTTAAATCCATTGATGGTTAGAATGACCAAACTTGCAAGGCTCAAGGGAGTAAATTGGAGGTAAGGACGGGGCACATAGGTTAATGATGATCGACAATTGGAAGGGAAGCAAGATTGCTTACGTAGTGTGATGTCAGAGATGATCGGAGGAGAATCAAGTTGGAATCGCCTGTGAGAACCTGGAGATGCGTTAATGGTGGATGCGGTTTAAGGGATAGGTAAAGATAAAGTGATGAGAAGGAGAAACAACTCAAGCATTTTATAGTTCGAGACAGTAGAACTTGATTCGGTACGTACGAGTTAGGATGAGTCGAAGCACACGACCTATGACATAGGCATGTACTTCGAGAAGCAAATGTTAACCCTTAATTCTCTACGACCTAAGAAACGTACGACTCAAGGAGCTGGTACGAGTTAAGACTTAACGAGTTAAGGATATGCACGACTTAAAGCCTCTATGACTCAAGAAGCCTACGACTTAAGATCTGCAACTGAAGGAATGTTACGAGTTAAGAAACCCAGCGGGTTAAGGCCTATATGACTTAAGAAAATGAACGGCCTGCGACTTAAAGGTTGTGCGACTTTAAATATGATACGACCTAATTACAGCTACGGTTGAACGACCTAAGACTTCAGGGACAAGTTCAATACCATGCTGAAATGAGATAACTCGTTGACGAGTTACGACCCATGATGAGTCGTGTACGACTCATGCTAGCACCAAGAAAGTTACGTTTGGATAACTCGTGAATGACTTATCACTTTAGACCAAGCCGTGAGCTAACCCAGTAGGTCGGCCGCGTGTTAACATGAGACGACTCACCATGATACTTATATCAAAGAGGAATGACTCGTATACGACTTAAGACTTGTGCTATATTCAGAGGATCGAAGGCGCTCTGGTACGAAGCTGGGGTTCAACCTGTTGAGTCGTCCACAACCCAACCTGACTCGGCTACGAGTTAACGATGAGTCGGGTACGACTCACGACTCAAGGCCGAAAACTCCTATAAATACATGACCACTTCCAACATTTGGGGGACTTTTGGCTCATTCATTTCAAGCGTCGTTACTCTGCTGCATTCCGAACTACTTCAACACTTAAAGCTTTTGAGATACAAAGAACGCCTCAAGGAACTTCACGAAGAAATCATACATGTCCAACATGAGTTCAAAGATTTTGATCGACATTGAAGTTTAGGCTACTTGTTCTAAGTCACTTGTAACTCGAAGTGTGTTGTAATCAAAGTGTAATTGCATCGACTTGTAATCAAATCGTCAATAAAGATATTCAAAGTGGACGTAGGCTCTCTCTTAAGCCGAACCACTATAAAATTGCTGTTGTTTACTGCTTTTTCGCTATTATCTGCTTATAATCTGTTCCCGAGCTATCGGGTGGTGCTTTCACAATTACACTTCATACACCGGGGTGTTAGCGTTCAAATTTTAGCGTTAACAACTAGAAATAAGACTATGGGATTTTGAAACAATGTTTACAATTATAGTAAAAATATTATAAGTTGATAAATTGAAGATATAGATTCACGGTAAAGAATTGACAATGAGATGGTTAAATCTGGTAAAAAGAAATGATAGATTTTCTTTTTGGAAATCGTGGAAAAAGATTTATGTAATCAGGAACGTAAGTCGATTTGTGATAAATGGAGAGAGATTTATACATATTAGATTCGTTATATTGGAATTGAAAAAATATGTTTTTATTGAGAAGATGAGTTATTTGAAAATAAGATCACTAATTTTTAAACTAGGTAATTTAAAAAACGTTTAAAAAAATATTCCAGAAAATTAGTTATTCAGATATTTTAAAATTGTCAAAATGAATTATAAGTTTTATAAACAAGTCTTTTAAATCGATTAGAATTTTATTAATAAATCAGAGCTAGTTATTGTTTCAAAGTTATGTAATTATTTAATTATTTTAAAAGTATATTCAATTATTAAATAAGTTTTCAAAAAGTAATGGTATACTTTTATGGCGAAATCGAAGGAAGAAATTGCCTACAGTTAAGTTTGGATTTCTTTGGGATAGAAGCTTAATCATTGATCTATGAATCAATGGTTGACGCCACGTAGTCTTTCCATATTTATTTTAAAAGGTCTTTTTAAATATTTTTGAAGGAAATGGTTGTGAATATACTTATTTCGGTGAGATAAGTATATACTTTCGAATTAAGAGGTTAAATTAAGGAACCCGAAAGTTATAGAATTCGTTATAAATGAGTTAATGAATTTACAATATAAATTATGAAGGGTTTTTGAGAAAAGAGGAATAAATCGAACTTTTCTAATTGTTGGGAAGTCTGGGGTTTAGAAAATATTTTTCTAAATATTTTTCTAAGTGCTGAAATAAGGGATGGTTTGAAATATTCTGATATGGATATGAGTATTTGAGTTGTCTCGAATATTGAAACTTGGAACGGTTTTGAATATATCTTATAAAGATATTTTAAAAAAATTATAATAAGGGACTAGTGACTACTTATGGACGTTATATTGATAGTTAAATAACCGACTATCGAGTATTTGGCCAATTTCGTTAATCGTATTGAAGAGACCGGATCGGATTTAATTGTTCGAAAACCACTTCGATCAGATTTAAGCGTTACAAATGAATACCATGAAATGATGAATACGTTTATTCGGTTTATCAAGACCTAGGACAACATATATGGATGAATGCTATCAGAACATCATCATTGGAGGACAATGAGCATTAAGTGAAATTTGCTCTTGAATGTTAAACGTAGCCTCAAGCATAATCAACCGAAATGATTGAAAATCAAGGGATATGCAACAAGGCTAAGCAGGTCGCACCCATTTAAGGTATGTTATCACCTTTCTAGAAACCCTAGAATATATTATAAATTATGGATATGGTGGTGCATGGAAAAGAGCTCTGGATAAGGGTGGAATGCCCGAGGTGGTAACATGTTCGGTACTATATAGATTAGGGGTAGAACCGGTCTTGTGTTGTAGGGGATCCCATGAGGTCCTTGGTGCATTTTTCTAGATGTGTACCGTGATAGGTGGTATGCCAGTGCCAAGTCATTGCATGGAGTACGTGCCTTTACGGTTTTGGTTGTAGAGCCTAGTATGCTTGAACTTAATTAATGAAACAATTTCGGCTATTTGAATAAGTATTTGTACTTAGACATTATTATAATATCAGATAATTTTGATATAAAATGTTTTGGTTATCTTAAGGTAAAAATCCTTCATGTTTATGTGTGGCGTGGTCTTACGAGATACCTTTGTTTTTCAAAGGATTTTGACAACATTAATAATTCAAATTGAGTGTGTTTTCTCATGCTGGTTTTCCAAACTGACTCGGGTGTTATTTTATTATAATGCTCGGGTTAGACCGAGTTTTGCAAATTTAGTTTACGATACTATAGAGCTCGGGAGACCAGCTGGATGACATAGACATATTCCATGTAGTTGATTATATTCCACTATGTATTTTAGGCTGTATATTCAGCACTAGTGAGGACAGGTTATTATAACTGTCCAGTATTGAGTTAATGATTTGTTGTAGTCTGATGATGTAATGTATAGTAACAGTTATAGTTCTTTATGTATAAAGACATGTTATTATCTATTATATATTGTTCCTCTACGATTATGAGATTCTATGTTATTGTTGTTCTATTTTCTTCTACCTCTTTCTTCTTTTCCACTAACGATCTTGTTAACTCTGCTTTTTCAGCAAGGCCGTGATATCAAAAATCGACCGAGAAGCCAATGATAGTTCATCTCGAAGGATGGTCGAGTTAACCTCCCAATAAAGCAAGTTATGTTGAATGAATTTTCAGATAAGATCCCCTACGGAGGGGGGGTCCAGGGGGGTGCCAACCCCCCAAGGTGGGGGTGCGGGGGCAACGCCACCGCCTACGGTGTTCGACCTGACCGGTCAGGTCGCAGGTGTCCAGGGGGCAGCGCCCCGACCAAAACGGTATACGACTTAAAGAGTGAAGTAAGCCAGCGACTCAACTTATCTGGTTGCCGACTCAACAGCCTTGAGGAGTTACCGACTCAAGGCTCAACAGCCTTGAGGAGTTACCGACTCAACAGCCTTGAGGAGTTACCGACTTAACGGCCTTGAAGGGTTACGACTCAACGACTTAGGAGGGATAACGACTCACCGGGTTATAACCTTAGCGACTTAAAGGTGCCGGCCGACTCAACGGGTTAACGACTCATGGAGTTAGCGACTCATGGGGCAGACCGACTTAAGGATTTCAACGACTCAGGATGACTAACGACCTATCATAAGTCGCTGGTGACTCAAGCGAACAAGGAACAAGCTTAATACCGATACACCTATGCCGCTGCCCGCTGACTCGTGGTATGTGAGTCGGTCACAGCTCATCTTGAGTCGGTCACGGTTCATCCTGAGTAGGTCACGACTTATGGCTTGATCAACAATTCCAGCCCAGAAATTTGCCTATAAATAGATGGCCACCTCCAACATTCAAGGGACTTTTGGGGGGGGGGGGCTCACTTCCTGGACGCCATTACTCTGCCATTGTCTCGACTTCAAACAACGCTCAAGCAACACTTCTATCACTCCAATCATCAAAGACATTTCAACAAATCTCAAGTGGAAGAATAACTCATTCGCCATGCATTCGAAGGATTCTTCTACATCGGGGGTTTGAGCTATTTGTCTAAGTGTGTTGTAATCGGAGTTGACTGTAAATAATTGTAACCAAATCAGCAATAAAGAGCTTTAAAGTGGACGTAGGCTAGATCTTAAGCCGAACCACTATAAATATTGTGTCTTTTATAGTTTTTCTGTGATTTCTTTGCTTATACTTTGTTCCCGTACCAAAGGGTGGTGCTTTCACAATTACCTTCTACACACCGGGGTGTTAGCGTTCAATTTTTAGCGTTAACATTTTTGGTACTTTCACTGAGAATTGAACTCAGGAATACTTTCACCATTGCTTCGCGAAAGTTTGTTGAAAGAATCTCTCTAAAGACCAGAAGTTTATCCGAGATAATGCCTACCAGAAGACAGCTCAGATCTGACAGATCCGGTGATGCTCATGACAATACGACCACTTCTCTTGCTCCAAATGAAGCAGCTCCAAATGAAGCAGCTCCGAGTGTGGGAATTACACAAGAGGTGTTTGATGCTGCAGTTTCTAGGTTATATCAGCAAATGGAAGCCCAGAACGCTCTAATGCTGGAAAGAATGAATGCTTTACTTGGAAGCAACCGTCAAGCAGAAAATAATGAAGAGACCTTTGCAGATGATGCCCATGATTCCCAAGAGAAAAGTATCCCTCAAAGAGCAACTGACTTCTGCCCGGCAAAGCCTCTGAACGATAAGGAGTACCTATCAGGGATGATTCGCTCAATTATGAAAGAGAGCATGCAGAGGCAAGAGAAGGAAAATGATTGGGGGTTTGCTCCAAGTAAGACACCGTTCACTGAAAAGATCTTGAAGGCAGAGTTTCCAAGGAAATTTGTACCTCCTACTATCCCGGCTTATCGAGGCACAAGTGACCCTAATCAGTTCCTGTACAAGTACGACTGGCATATGACCGCGGCGAGAGCAACAGATGAAATCAAGTGCCGATACTTTCCGGTATACTTAGAGGGAGTGGCCTTACTTTGGTTCACAAAGCTGCCAGTTAGATCTGTGGATCAATTTTCCGACTTAACACGAATGTTCAAAGATCAGTTCAGGCTATATGCTACAAAGGCCAAGGATATAATATCACTCTCTAGTCTAGAACAAAATCCCGGGGAGTCTATCAGATCGTTCTTAAACCGCTTCAATATAGCCTTGGCCGAGGTTGATAACGCAGAGCCACGGATGGTTTTGACTTATCTGATGCGGGCTATCGATAAATCGAGTGAATTTGGCAAATGGCTAAAAATGAAGGAGCCAAACTCACTTGAGAAATTTTATAAGAAGGCCGACGAGTTTATGCGCTTGGAAAGCTTTCCTATGCCAACAAAAGCAGTCGTGACCGAAATTCAGAATGTCAATGTTGCTTCTAATAAAGGAGAATCTGGAGGACAGAAAAGGAAGAATGATGATGAGAAAAGGCAGGGAAATCCAAAGAAAAACCGCCACTTTGAACCGTCTAATTATACTCCCTTAACTGATACTCCAGAGAACATTTTCTTGGCAACAACGGATATTGTTGAATATCCTAAACCACAAAAGTTGAGACTAAGGAAAAATGCCACGCAAAGTGAAAGATTCTGTAAATTCCACAATCAACCTGGCCATGACACTGACGAGTGTCGCCATTTGAAGGATCTGATTGAGAAGCTGTTGAAAGAGAATAAACTTCAGCAATATGTCCGGAGAAACAGGAATGATCCATCCTCATCCACTCAGGGGCAAATACTTCTCACTCATCATTACGGCCCAAATGAAAGAACTGCAACGCAGGGATCTGAGAGGCTTTTAATTAATGCTATCACAGGGGGCCCTCACCCAGCGGACAGAAGTTGGGACGAGATGGAAAGATATGCTCGTGCTTTGAGACAAGCCCCGGAGGGAGAGAATGTCCTTGTTTTGGAAGATGGTGCCTAATGGCCATATTTCACTTAATGGCTTTTGCTTAAAATTCAAAGAATAATACTGGATTTATGATTCCTGTATAAAATGCCGTTGTAAAAACAGTGCAAATAAATAATAGGAACTATAAATCTTGAGCTTTCTATTACGATAAAAGGCTTGTTTCATTTCGATATGCAAATATCTTAAAATATATTGCTAAAATGCATATTTAATGTTTTAGGCAATCAAAGCAAAGCTCACCTAGTCAACACATCACAAAGCCAAGCGATTCCTACAAATCGCTCAACAGGTGAATGTCAGGCCACAAAAATTTCAGACCCAAATCCTACATAAGAAGTGCTTCAAACAAACAGTGAGTAATTCAACCGGAGGTGGGCCCTTGCAAACTAATTGAGATCGTTTGTGCAAACGAACATTCGATTAAGTAGCTTGTGTCCGCCCCTGCGGGCTCACTTAATAATGAAGTACACTTCTTTGGATAAAATAAACTACTTCCAAAAGAAGGAAATGTGGGTTTGGAAATGATAATGGGGAATCGCTGAGGATCAAATGGTGAAAAGACATGGGAGAGCAGGCAGGAAACAAATAAAGACCTCTTCGGGGGCACATTTCACCGGAGCTGAAGTGCAAACTCTTCGGAGGCCCACTTCTCCAGAGCTGAAATGCCAAATAAAGACCTCTTCGGGAGCACATTTCACCGGAGCTGAAGTGCAAACTCTTCGGAGGCCCACTTCTCCAGAGCTGAAATGCCAAATAAAGACCTCTTCGGGGGCACATTTCACCGGAGCTGAAGTGCAAACTCTTCGGAGGCCCACTTCTCCAGAGCTGAAATGTCAAATAAAGACCTCTTCGGGGGCACATTTCACCGGAGCTGAAGTGCAAACTCCTCGGAGGCCCACTTCTCCAGAGCTGAAATGCCAAATAAAGACCTCTTCGGGGGCACATTTCACCAGAGCTGAAGTGCAAACTCTTCGGAGGCCCACTTCTCCAGAGCTGAAATGCCAAATAAAGACCTCTTCGGGGGCACATTTCACCAAAGCTGAAGTGCAAACTCTTCGGAGGCCCACTTCTCCAGAGCTGAAATGCCAAACAAAGACCTCTTCGGGGGCACATTTCACCGGAGCTGAAGTGCAAACTCTTCGGAGGCCCACTTCTCCAGAGCTGAAATGTCAAATAAAGACCTCTTCGGGGGCACATTTCACCTGAGCTGAAGTGCAAACTCTTCGGAGGCCCACTTCTCCAGAGCTGAAATGCAAAATAAAGACCTCTTCCGGGGCACATTTCACCAGAGCTGAAGTGCATACTCTTCGGAGGTCCACTTCTCCAGAGCTGAAATGCCAAATAAAGACCTCTTCGGGGGCACATTTCACCGGAGCTGAAGTGCAAACTCTTCGGTGGCCTGCTTCTCCAGAGCTGAAATGCCAAATAAAGACCTCTTCGGGGGCACATTTCACTGGAGCTGAAGTGCAAACTCTTCGGAGGCCCACTTCTCCAGAGCTGAAATGCCAAATAAAGACCTCTTCGGGGGCACATTTCACCAGAGCTGAAGTGCAAACTCTTCGGAGGCCCACTTCTCCAGAGCTGAAATGCCAAATAAAGACCTCTTCGGGGGCACATTTCACCGGAGCTGAAGTGCAAACTCTTCGGATGCCCACTTCTCCAGAGCTGAAATGGCAAATAAAGACCTCTTCGGGGGCACATTTCACACGAGCTGAAGTGCAAACTCTTCGGAGGCCCACTTCTCCAGAGCTGAAATGCCAAATAAAGACCTCTTCGGGGGTACATTTCACCAGAGCTGAAGTGCAAACTCTTCGGAGGCCCACTTCTCCAGAGCTGAAATGCCAAATAAAGACCTCTTCGGGGGCACATTTCACCGGAGCTGAAGTGCAAACTCTTCGGAGGCCCACTTCTCCAGAGCTGAAATGTCAAATAAAGACATCTTCGGGGGCACATTTCACACGAGCTGAAGTGCAAACTCTTCGGAGTCCCACTTCTCCAGAGCTGAAATGCCAAATAAAGACCTCTTCGGGGGCACATTTCACCAGAGCTGAAGTGCAAACTCTTCGGAGGCCCACTTCTCCAGAGCTGAAATGCCAAATAAAGACCTCTTCGGGGGCACATTTCACCAGAGCTGAAGTGCAAACTCTTCGGAGGCCCACTTCTCTAGCGCTGAAATGCCAAATAAAGACCTCTTCGGGGGCACATTTCACCAGAGCTGAAGTGCAAACTCTTCGGAGGCCCACTTCTCCAGAGCTGAAATGCCAAATAGAACCTCTTCGGGGGCACATTTCACCAGAGCTGAAGTGCAAACTCTTCGGAGGCCCACTTCTCCAGAGCTGAAATGCCAAATAAAGACCTCTTCGGGGGCACATTTCACCAAAGCTGAAGTGCAAACTCTTCGGAGGCCCACTTCTCCAGAGCTGAAATGCCAAATAAAGACCTCTTCTGGGGCACATTTCACCGGAGCTGAAGTGCAAACTCTTCGGAGGCCCACTTCTCCAGAGCTGAAATGCCAAATAAAGACCTCTTCGGGGGCACATTTCACTCGAGCTGAAGTGCAAACTCTTCGGAGGCCCACTTCTCCAGAGCTGAAATGCCAAATAAAGACCTCTTCGGGGGCACATTTCACCGGAGCTGAAGTGCAAACTCTTCGGAGGCCCACTTCTCCAGAGCTGAAATGTCAAATAAAGACCTCTTCGGGGGCACATTTCACCAGAGCTGAAGTGCAAACTCTTCGGAGGCCCACTTCTCCAGAGCTGAAATGCCAAATAAAGACCTCTTCGGGGGCACATTTCACCAGAGCTGAAGTGCAAACTCTTCGGAGGCCCACTTCTCTAGCGCTGAAATGCCAAATAAAGACCTCTTCGGGGGCACATTTCACCAGAGATGAAGTGCAAACTCTTCGGATGCCCACTTCTCTAGCGCTGAAATGCCAAATAAAGACCTCTTCGGGGGCACATTTCACCAGAGCTGAAGTGCAAACTCTTCGGATGCCCACTTCTCCAGAGCTGAAATGCCAAATAAAGACCTCTTCGAGGGCACATTTCACCAGAGCTGAAGTGCAATCTCTACGGAGGCCCACTTCTCCATAGTTGAAATGTCAAATCAAAGCCCTCCAGCGAGGCGCAACAAAAAAAAGAAAAGAAAAAAAAGAAAGGCTTCTCCAACACAAGGCGCACTCTACCAGAGCAAGAATAATATTTCCTCAAAAATGGAAAATTATTCTCTAAATAAAGAGTGCATGCCTTCTCAAAATGGAAGAGTTATTCTCTAAAGTAAGAGTACAAGTCTTCTCAAAACAGAAGAATTGCCCTCCAAAATCTCCGCAAAAATGGAGAATATTACAATAAGCTGTGGTATAGGGACAATAAAATATCGCTATATTAGTCAAAGCAATACCCTAGCAAAAGACCACAAGCTCACCGCAGTATTATGCAAAGAAAATGAAAAACTTATATGAAAATGAGCAATAATTGCATTCTCAAATACAGACAAAATTCTGTACAAGTAGGAAGAATCATCTCATTCCATACTATAAAAAAAATTCATACATTTGCAGGTCTCCTAGATGCAAGTTCCTCTGCGGAAGCTGGGGCACCTGAAGTCTCTGCTTGAAAATCAGGGGCATCATTAGGCCAAGCCAATCAAAAGAGGGAAAAAAGTCCGAATTAAGTGCAAAAATTCGTCTTTCGGCAGAAATTTAACACTCCTCTCTTTAACCGCCATAGCACTTAGTCTTTTAAAAATTGACTTATGACTGAAATATTCGGAAAGAGAAGGGAATGCTACAAAGTAAAGAACGAAATTAGCACTCAACAACTCGAATTCTGAAAATCTCAGAAGAAAAAAAAATCCAGCTTGCTCCACTATTTCTTCTTATCAAGAAGACATTCTACGTAAAGAACTGAGTATTCGAAAATAAAGATGCAACAAGTTCTGGTCAAGTTCAAAAGGCTTCAGGACAAAACAAAGTAAAGTTGCCTAAGTACAAGCTCAGCAGCTCAATAAAGCACGAGTTAAGAAGAATCGAAGCACACGACCTAGTCCCTAGGCGTATACTTCGAGGGGCAAGTGTTAACTCTGCTTTTTCAGCAAGGCCGTGATATCAAAAATCGACCGAGAAGCCAATGATAGTTCATCTCGAAGGATGGTCGACTTAACCTCCCAATAAAGAAAGTTATGTTGAATGAATTTTCAGATAAGATCCCCTACGGAGGGGGGGTCCAGGGGGGTGCCAACCCCCCAAGGTGGGGGTGCGGGGGCAACGCCACCGCCTACGGTGTTCGACCTGACCGGTCAGGTCGCAGGTGTCCAGGGGGCAGCGCCCCCGGCAGGGTGCGGGGCAGCGCCCCGACCAAAACGGTATACGACTTAAAGAGTGAAGTAAGCCAGCGACTCAACTTATCTGGTTGCCGACTCAACAGCCTTGAGGAGTTACCGACTCAACAGCCTTGAGGAGTTACCGACTCAACAGCCTTGAGGAGTTACCGACTCAACAGCCTTGAGGAGTTACCGACTTAACGGCCTTGAAGGGTTACGACTCAACGACTCAGGAGGGATAACGACTCACCGGGTTATAACCTTAGTGACTTAAAGGTGCCGGCCGACTCAACGGGTTAACGACTCATGGAGTTAGCGACTCATGGGGCAGACCGACTTAAGGATTTCAACGACTCAGGATGACTAACGACCTATCATAAGTCGCTGGTGACTCAAGCGAACAAGGAACAAGCTTAATACCGATACACCTATGTCGCTGCCCGCTGACTCGTGGTATGTGAGTCGGTCACGGCTCATCTTGAGTCGGTCACGGTTCATCCTGAGTATGTCACGACTTATGGCTTGATCAACAATTCCAGCTCAGAAATTTGCCTATAAATAGATGGCCACCTCCAACATTCAAGGGACTTTGGGGGGGGGGGGGGGGGGGGCTCACTTCCTGGACGCCATTACTCTGCCATTGTCTCGACTTCAAACAACGCTCAAGCAACACTTCTATCACTCCAATCATCAAAGACATTTCAACAAATCTCAAGAGGAAGAATAACTCATTCGCCATGCATTCGAAGGATTCTTCTACATCGGGGTTTGAGCTATTTGTCTAAGTGTGTTGTAATCGGAGTTAATTGTAAAGAATTGTAACCAAATCAGCAATAAAGAGCCTTAAAGTGGACGTAGGCTAGATCTTAAGCCGAACCACTATAAATATTGTGTCTTTTATAGCTTTTCTGTGATTTCTTTGCTTATACTTTGTTCTCGTACCAACGGGTGGTGCTTTCACAATTACCTACTACACACCGGGGTGTTAGCGTTCAATTTTTAGCGTTAACAGATCTGGTTTTCCAGCACTCGATTGCTCAACAAGCCATACAGAGCACATATTTATGTCGATTTTCTAAGGTCTAAAATTCGGTTAGTGACATTTGGTATCAGAGCTGAAGGTTAAGCGAGGACCTTGGCTTTGATGGCGTAACTCATTAGAGATTGGGCAGTGGTATCCTAAAATGAGTTTGAGTGTATTAATAGATATGAGCGCGTATTTGTTAGTGAGTATAAAATTATTTTATATTGTGTTGGTTGATTTTTTGAGTGGCTTATGGATTCTGATCAATACGTGTAATTAACATTACTGATAGGGATCTCTAACCACTTGAACAGAGCGACTCGACATGGTATTGTTTGAAATGGGGTAAATGAAATAATTTTACCTAGATTATTTTTCTATATGAAAGAAATAATTTTTCAAAATTACTATATTTTTATATGGTGTGATTGGTTGTTAGAAAATAATAATATTAAACTAACATTATTTGTTTTTTGTAGTGATTGAATAAAAAGATGATATTATAATCAAAAGTTAAGAAATAATTTCATATAACGGAATGGAATTATGTAAATGAGATTTTGTAAATGTGATTTATAATATGAAATGAAATGAAATTTCAAAAGTATATTTAGATATGATTTGTTAAAAGGGTTTGAAGGCTGGGAATTTGGGAATTTAATTCCCATTGGTTTTGAAATGATTTTTACGGTCTTGGAAAATAATAATGATATTTATTTGTAGAATATTTGTGAATTGAAATATTTTTAAAATGGTTTTAAAAAAATAAAAGAACTAAACTCACTTCAGTCACTGGAAAATAATTCTAAAGACGATCGCGTCATCATCGATGTTCATTTTCGAGTTTCTGAATGATGGATCGCTACCGTAATGATTTGCTATTGGAGTCTTGTTTTGATAAACAAGTTTTTCATTTTAAGAAGCTTAATTTTTTTGGATTTGATATATATTAGTGAGATATATATGTATATATATGATTTCAAAAATGACTTGAAACACTTAAAACAACATGTGCAAATTCTGGGATTTTGATTTGAAATGTTTACTTGGAAATATGAGAGAATAAGTGATAATTTATAAGAATTGGTAAATTGAAGTAAAACAATGTTTAAAAGTGTTGAATATGAATGCAAGAAGGTTAAAAATTAAAATTAAAATTGTGAAATGAAATTTAACTTAAAATTAAGTTAAACGGAGTGAATTTTAAAAATTTAGCCTAAATAGGCTAAACGAAATAATTATTGGAAATGGAATCTATTGAGATGTGCGGTAAATGAGTAAATGAACTAATTTAATCGATTAGTTATTTGGATATTGTTTGGATGCTGACTGATAAAAATCAAATGTGAAATTGGAAAATTGGAATTGAATTTGAACATAAATGGATATAAATTTAAGTGGTGAAGTGGTAGTAACCATAAGAAGTTTGTATAAAATGTTCATAATAGAGTTAAGAAAATTTGATGGTGAAATCCTTAAGTGAAATTGGTATTAAACGGATACATTAAGTGAATGTGAATTATATCCGTGAATAAGAGAATTGAGTATAACTAAGAATCAATGGAAATATATGTGTAAGTTGTATGTACATTGTTTATTCGCATGACAATTTGATCCAGATTACGATTTTTCACTCGATTTTCAACGGCGAACATTGGATATGGATTTTTGATTGATTTTGGGAATCTTTTCACAGTATACGGCAATGCAAGGAGAATGACGGTTTTTGATCAAGGAACCAGATCTTAGTCCGCACTAGAGAGTCGTGTGAACGATACTAGGTCGGAAGTGAAATTATGTGATCGAGTGAGCGATCAGATTTCATATTTCATACGGATGATATGTGTACATCGTACGGGCATAAGTTAAGCTAATATTGAAAATGGAAATCGTCAAAATGATATAATTTTGAATAATATAATTGTATAGAATTGGTAAGTAGGATGTAGGTATTTGAAGCAAGAGCTAAATTGATGCTTTTGGTTTCGTAAATAAAATTGGATTGGCCGTCAAAAAGGTAAATGTTTAAATTATTGTTGAAATTGATGATTTTATGATTGAGCCACTTGGGTTCTGTTTTCTTTTGATGAATTGGGTCTGTGGTAGAGATTTGTAGTTGTTCGGATCTAGCCGTACAAAGAAGATGCTAGCAAAAAATTTCGAAAATTTAAGGAGTTAGAAAATTTTTGAAGAAAAATATTAATAACTAAAATTTTATTTTAGATTATAACTTGAAATGGTTGAGTAAATTATAGTATTCGGAATATATGATGAGTTTGGAAATTAGAAAAAGTGATATCGTGTTTTCAAAAAATTGATTTTGAAAAGTTGATTCGACTGATTGGGTTTGAGAAAGTTAATAGGCTTTGGACCATTCATCTTACCTTAGCAATTTTGGGGACGAAATTCTTTTAAAGGGGAAGGAATGTAACGACCCAGAATTTTGCATATTTGAAATTGGAATATTTAATCGATTTTAAGTATTTAAAAGTTAATTTATAACTTGACTTTCAAATAAAAGGATTTATTGGATATATAAATAATTTGAATTTACATAAATAATTGAATCTTGAGTTTTAACCTTTTAAAAAATAATTTAAATGCTTATTAAATTTATATTAATAAGAATGAAGATAGTAGAAATTTAAATTTGATTTATAAGTGGTTTACTTGATTTTAAAAATGGCTTGTTTAAATTAACAAGTGAAATAGCCTTCTGGTGCACAGTCTCGAATTTCAATGAAACCAGTTCCACTGGATCCGTAATAGTGTATTATTACCAAATTTTAAATTTTATAGCATTTGGAGTTATCTTTTGGTCGTATGGAATATAAACGCGTTGAAATTAATATCGAAAACTCAATATAATAATTGGGTCAAAAAAGTTATCTTCTCTATACGATCGAATTAGCACTCGAAATCTTTTCCATTACGTTCGAAATAGGGTATAACCTTGTAAATGCCTGGCAGCATGCCTCGATAGGGATTCGACATTTCAACTTATGTAATTGAGACGGTTTGAAAATTTAAATTATATATACATACATATACATACATACATACATATATATATATATATATATTTGATTAACCATATTCACATCAGCCCTTTTTTCCTTTGTTTCAGAACACTGTAGACAGCCTCTAAACACAAACATCTCACCATTCCCTCTCCTTTTTAAACGCAAGCACACAGTTAAAAGAAGAAAAAAATGATAACTTTGAAACTAAAATTCCCAAAATCTATGGGTTCGAAAAATTCGAAAATGGTTTTAAAATCCTATTTGCAATTCTCTTCGATCTGCTATATGGTGTATGGAGTGCGATCGAGTTTTGGAAGAGACGACAGTTTATAGTAGAAGTTCGAAATTAGGGTTATCATTGTTTCAAAGATTGGGCTCCGATGTTGTAGTTTGAGCTCGAATTCATTTTTATCTCGATGAGGCGAAGTAGTGGTGTTGTTTTGGTAGCGTGCGGTTTACCGTGGGTGATCACAACTTGTTGTATAGTTGTGAAGGAGCAGCGCCTAGTCTTGTTTTAGGATAGGACAGGGGAGGCAACGTCATGGTGATGGTCGCGAAGCTCAGTTGACGTTGTGGGGTTTAGTGATGTCGGTTTCCAATTTCGTGAGGAGGGGTTCGCGGTTGAGTGTGCATAGCTGTGCACGTTTAGGTGTGTATCGGTAAAAGGGATTTGGGGAAGAAGAGGGAAGGAGGAGAGGTACCGTAGCAGTTTGGGTCGAGTGTTGTAGTATGGGACGGGCTTCTTTTCTTTTGGTATGTGCTTAAAATTTAAAAAAAGCTATATTAAGTGATAATTTAATTTTATCGTATCGACGAACTAAAAATTGTATAACTCGTGCATACGAGGTCTGATTTGGACGACTCAAGTTGCATTGGGATTGTGTTGTCATCATCTACACATATGAATTGGATTGGTGGAATTTCAAGCTTTTGGAATTTTCAGTAAAATTTGAACGCGTGGAAATTTAATCGGAACCGGAACGCAAAATCGAAAGTAGCAGTCAAAGTGAGTAAATCTCACTCATTTGGATGATTGGCATTAATTTAAATAGTTAAAATTAATTATTTATTGATTGGTTGAAAGGGTAAATTATTATCAGTTGAATGTGATATTATATATAGTAGTATATATTAGTAGTTGGATACATTTCCTGCCTATTGGAGCGGATGAGAGCCTATGTGCCTCGCATAATAGCGGATGCCCCTATATACTGCGATATCCCGCCTCGAAGCAGGATGGGTATTTTTTTCTTGTATTAACATCTGTGGATGCAGGAAAACGGATGGGAGGGATCCAATTGGATTCCTCAAAAAATTTGAATTCAATTTCATATGTAGTGATATATGATTTGTTTGAATAATATATGGTAGATCATCATGCGATTTGAATTTAACGAATGCTATGCTAGTGCTAGCCTACATTTTGGTATTCTAAAATACCATTAATATGTGTTGAATTTGAAAAGAAATCTAAAAAGGGATTTCTTTTCTAAGTTAAATATTCATCTAGAATTTGGATTAATTAAAAAAAATTATTTGGATAAAATAAATGGTTTGACCTTAAATTTGTTGCTAACTATTTCATGATATTGGAAAAAGAGATTTTGCGAGACAAATATATGTATGAAGGATTTTAAAAAAAATCCTAAGCGATACTGGTTTTGAATATAAAAGGTTGTTAAAATCAAGATTTTAAATAGATTTTGAGAATAGAAGTGAATTTGGAAATAAATGTAAAATTTATTATACTGGATCTTGAATTAGTTTTCCAAATTACGAAATAGAAGAAAAATTGAGATTTGGTTGATTTTCGGATATGGTTTGGGTTATTTTAAGAAATTTATTTATAAATAGAATTTAATTTAGAGATAAATGTATAAAGGGGTTTAAGTGATGAGAAACTATTGTAAAATTGGAAATAAGACTGCGGGATTTACAAATAATATTTATAAATATAGTAAAATGATTACCAGTTGATAAATTGAAGATATAAATTCAAGGTAAAAAATTTATAATGAAATGGGTAAAAGTGGTAAAAAAATGATAGATTTTCATTTTGGAAATTATGGAAAAAGATTTATGCAATTGGGAACATAAGTCGATTTGTGATAACCGAAAGAGATTTATAAATATTAGATTCATTATAATGGAATTGAAAAAAATTTGTTTTTATTGAGAGTACGAGTTGTTTAGAAAGAAGATCTTTAATTATTAAACTAGGTAATTTAAAAAGTGTTTTAAAAAAATATTCTAGAAAATTAGTTATTTAGATACTTTAAAATTGTCAAAATGAATTATAAGTTTTATAAAGTTGTCTTGTAAATCAATTAGAATTTCATTAATAAATAAGAACTAGCAATTGTTTTGAAGTTATGTAATTATTTATTTGTTTTCGAAGCATATTTAATTATTAAATAAGTTTTCAGAAAGTAATGGCATACTTTCATGGTGAAATCAGAGGCATGGATTGCATGCGGTTAAGTTTGGATTTCTCTAGGATAGAAGCTTTGATCATCGAGCTATGAATCCATGGTTGATACCGCGTGGTGCTTTCCATATTTATTTTAGAAGTTTTTTTTAAAATATTTTTGAAGGAAATGGTTGTGAATATACTTATTTCGGTGAGATAAGTATATAATTTTGAATTAAGAGATTTAATTAAGGAACCCGAAACTTATAAAATTCGTTATAAATGAGTTAAGGAATTTACAATATAAATTGTGAAGGGTTTTTGAGAAAAGAGGAGTAAATGGAACTTTCCTATTTGTTGGGAAGTAAGGGGTTTAGAAAATATATTTTTAAATATTTTTCTATGTTTTGAAATAGGAGAAGGTTTGAAATATCCTGATATGGATATAAGTATTTGAGTTGTCTCAAATATTGAAACTTAAAAGGGATTTGAATATATATCTTATAAAGATATTTTGGAAAAAATTATAATACGGGACTAATGACTGCTTATGGATATTATATATATATATATATAGATAAATAACCAACTATCAAGCATGTGGCCAATTTCGTTGATCGTTTCGAAGAGATCGGGATCGGATTTAATTATTTGAAAACCACTTCGATGGGATATGAGCGTTACGAATGGATACCATGAAGATGATGAAGACAGTGATTCGGTTTGTCAAGACCAGGACAACTTGTATGGACGAATGCTATCAAGACATCGTAATTGGGGGACGATGAGCATTCTAAGTGAAATTTGCTCTTGAAAGGTAAAATAGACTTAAGCCTTATTAACCAAAATGCCTAAAAATCAGGGGATATGCAGCAAAGCTATGTGGGTTGCACCCAATTAAGGTATGTTATCACTATTCTAGATAACCTCAGATATGTTATAAATTGTGGATATGGTGGTGCATGGAAAAGAGCTCTCGATAAGAGTGGGAACAACCAGGGTGGTAACATATTCGGTACTATCCAGGTTTGAGGTAGAACCTGTTTTGTGTTGTAGGTGATCCCGGCGAGGTCCTTGGTGCATTTTTCTAGATATGTCCCGTGATAGGTGGTACCCTAATGCCTAGTCATTGTACGTAATCCATTCTCCAATACGCGCCTTTACGGTTTTGGTTGTAGAGCCTAGTATGCTGGAATTTAATTAATGTAACAATTTCAGATATTTGAATAAGTATTTGTACTTAGACACTATTGCTATCATATGATTTTGATATAAAATGTTTTGATTATCGTAATGTAAAAACCGTTCTTGTTTATGTGTGGCGTGGTCTTATGAGATACCTTTGTTTTTAAAAGGATTTTGATAACTTTAATAATTAAATTGAGTATGTTTTCTCATGCTAGTATTCCAGACTGATTCGCGTGTTATTTTATTATAATGCTCGGGTCGGACCGAATATTACAGAGCCGGGTTAGGATGCTATTGAGCTCATGAGATGAGCTGGATGACAAAGACATATCCCACGTACTTGATTATATTCTTCTGTGTTTTGTAGGTTGTATATTCAACACTAGCGAGGACAAGTTATTATAACTGTCCCGTGTTGAGTTATTGATTTGCTGTGCTCTGATGATGTAATGTATAAATAACAATTATAGTTCTTTTTGTATAAAGATATGTTATTATCTATTATATCTTGTTTCACTGTGATTGTGAGAATCTGTGTTGTTGTTGCTCTATTTTCTTTTACCTCTTTCTTCTTTTCCTCTAACGATCTGGTTTTTCAAGCATTTAATTGCTCGGCATGCCATACAAAGGACGTATTTATGTCGATTTTCGAGGGTCAAAAATCTGGTTCATGATAGATGCAAGGAGGGCGGTGCTAGCATTCCAAGAGGTAAGTGCTACATATGGAAGGTAAACGTAGCCTCAATCCTCATCAACCGAAAATGACTAAAACATGGGAGATGCAACAAGGCTATGTGTAGGTAGCTCTCACAAAGGGTATGTTATCACCTTTCTAGATGACCATTCATATTTTTAGATTTATTTGTGCATTAGGGAGGCCCATCAAGATTGCGAACAACCGAGGTGGTTGACATATTCGATATCATCCAGCAAGGGGTAGGTCTGTCCTGTGTTGGCAAGGGTCGTTTGGTACAATATCGGTACATTGTTCAAGAGGTGTACGGTAACGGGCGGTACCCTAGTAGCCTAGTCATTAGTTGGAATTCATTCTCCAACATAAGCTTTACGATTTTAGTTGTATACCAAATATGTTGGAACGTGAGATGCTAGCATTCCAGCTACTTTAACATTTTACATAGAGCCATTAGGCATTATTATAATATCATTGGATTTTTATATAAAAATGTTTTGGTTATCTTAAGATGAAAACCTGTCCGTGCTTATGTACGGTGTGGTCTTACGAGATACCTTTGATTTCAAAAACAGTTTTAAACTTAATAATTTATATGCTTGAGTTTACTAACACCAGACCCATGTCTAACTTGGAGTTTTGTTTCCCTTCCTGAAAACTCTTGGGTGCTAAAATTTTTATGGGCAACCAAGTTGTTCAGGTTCTTACGGATACATTGAGGAGGAGATTTTAGCAGAAGGCTTTATTGATAGCTAGTTATTAACAGGTTTTCGCTATATGATATGTATGTTGTAAATATTTTTTAAGGACATGTTGTTATAACTGTCCTAGGATAGAATGTTTTGGTACTACTTTGATGTATTATTTGAAATGACCTTGTAAAGAATTATTTGATTAATATATGTTATTCCATTGCGTTTTGAGAATCTCTGTTTGTTTAGTTTTTTCTATCTTCTACCTTCTTCTTTTACCCTAACAGTTTGGTATTTCCGGTACTTGAATGCTCGGCATGTAATACAGTGGACGTATTAGTGTCAATTTTTGAGGATCAAAACGCCTGGTTCATTACATTTGGTATCGGAGCTTAGGTTGACCGAACATCTAGGCTTTGTTGGGGTAGACTCATTAGAGATACGGTTAGTAATACTTTATAATGAGTTTGACTGTGTATTATATAAGAGTGCATATTTGTCGGTGTTATAAAAAGGATTTATACTGTGTTGTTTGAAATGTTGAGTGGCATAAGAATTCTGGTCGATGCATCTACCTAACATTACCGTTAGGGATTTCCTAAACAATTGAACAAGTTTAATAGACACGGTATTGTTTGGAATTGGGTGAATGGAATAATTTGACCTATGATATATTTTATATAAAAAGAATGATTTCAAAAATAGTGTTGTATGTATAATTGATTGAAGTATAGTTAGGGGATAATAATATTCTATTATCATCATTTTGGGTTTGTTTAGTCATACTCGTCCAATTAAGCCTCAACTATTCTTAGTATGTATAGGTAACTTCCTTGTTAAGATTTGAGTTGGGTAAATAGAAATTGGGAACCACTAAAAATGAACACATTGTGAATTATGTTTCACAATTTGACTTAAGGCGTACGTTGTTAATGTTGAGGTAGAATTTGTAACACCCCACTCCGAGACCCACATTAACAAAGAGTATTACTGAGTAATGCTGTCTGCTAATGCAGAGAATTGGCCTGGATAGGAGCGACCATCTATAGCCTTGTCTTAAATATCCATTGAATACGTCGACAATGCCACATTTTTTTCCAAGTGGATCGACGTATCCAATAAATACTTAATACAAAGCCATAGGAGGCTATAGGATCTATCAGAACAAAATACAACTCAAATGCAAAACACATCACAGAACAGCAGAAAATGCCATATACACACACATATACTATACATCACAGAGTATACAAAATGATAAATCACATATGTGGTATGCGACCACAATGCAAACATGAGTCAAAAGAATACGCATATTAGAGTAGCAAACCAAAAAGAATAACATAAAAGGCTATAACAAAACGAGCTAGCAGAATAGTCCATGTAGAAGCAAAATAGGCTAAGTCCAAATGTACCTAACCTGAAACACCTTGGTCTGACCCAAGTATAAAATGCACGGGTCAGTCTAGCTAAACGAATCAGTAAAAGGTTATAGCAGAATAATAGGGCATAGTGATATTCTTCTTAAACAAGAAGAAACCATAAGAAGCTAACCATAGACATATGGAGGGTGCACATCATGTATGGTATATATAATTACACTAGGTGATAGAACG
The DNA here is from genome assembly GCA_030765085.1 of Allium cepa. Classification (NCBI taxonomy): domain Eukaryota; kingdom Viridiplantae; phylum Streptophyta; class Magnoliopsida; order Asparagales; family Amaryllidaceae; genus Allium; species Allium cepa. The sequence goes on along the minus strand of CM060937.1, from coordinate 788,110,916 downwards.
CTATTGCTTCAATAAGCATAAAATACAAAGGAGACGAAAAATCTCATGAATCGCTAAAATGTAGCATGCCTCGTATCATCGGCAATCATAAATCAAATAAGAATGGTTTAGGGAATAATATAATGTGAACTCCTAAAAGAGCAATTCCCAAACCCGCCATATCGACAACTCTAAGGAAAACATAAGCAAAAGCCATCTCGGCATAAGCCATAAGGCAAATGTCAACAAAGAGATAAAATCTCATACAATGCCAAAAGGCAAATCCCATAAATAGCACCAACAGGCAATCTCAATATATATACGCCAAAAGGAAAATCTCAACACACCGTTGTAGGCAATGAAAATCTTAAAAGAACTCCCAAGAGTCAAAAAATGCCAAAGTAATCGCCACCGAATGGTTTAAAGGACTGATTCCAAAATGACGACACACAAGGGTAAAAATCATCTCAAAAAGGTTTTGCACGTGCTATTTTTGCCGAGTACCGTTTCACATAATAGGTACCTCACCCAAGGCAAACGTCAAAAGACAAATACGCCACATTGGAAAATACGCCACAATGGAAAACGTCCGAAGACAAATGCACCACAATGGCAAATGTTCGAAGACAAATACGCCGCAATAGCAAATGACCCGTAGGTCCAGTGTTGGCATGCCAATTGAAAAATGTGTCACAAACTCTCGGAAAGGAACCCTAAAAGTGTTAACATGTGTCCCATAGCACAAAACGGTTTACTAGCCGCTAGTCAATTTCACACTCAAAGTAGTAAAAGGTTCACCTCATATGATCGGTAAACTTGACCGGTAGGCCAAAATGATCAAACAGACAAAGTTAGGAATTAACCGAAAGGATAAATGCACGTATCCCATACTACGTGTTTTACCCAATCGTTTAACTCTCCTTCTCATTCGCTCGAGCGTGCAAAAACGTGTAATTTTTATAGAAAATAATTTACCTTGAAAATAAACTTTGAAAACCGATTTTGAAAACTATTTGGAAACCATATTCGAAAATATCCCTTATTATAAAGATTAAATATGTTTTATACTTAAAATTACTTTGAAATATTACCTAATCGTTATTTTTAAATCCCCTAAATTTTAAAAATCATTTAAAAAAGCGTGGTCGAAAACGTGGTCGAAAACGACCAAAAACAAGCAAAATTCCACTCAAACTGAAATTCAAATTAAATTCAAATAATTCAAAATTTAAATTCTAAATTCATCAAAACTGGTCCAACCTATTGATAGGCATCATAGCCCTCAAAATACTTCATAAATATCACAAATAAAGAAGCAATAGTCAAAAATCGGACGAAAAATGAACATAAAAACACAGGCAAAATAATACCCAGGTCTGAAATCTTCTCTAGGTTCAACTTTCGGACATAAAAAAGGTGGCCGAACAATCATCGATTCAACTGAAAATTAGTGTGCATGAAGTAGAAAACTTTATCTTTCAACAAAAAAAGTATCAATGAATTCCAAAAGAAAATGAAAAAGTTATGCTGTCACAAACACGGACTCAGACCATGTTTGTAACAGTTCAACAAGAATGTGCCCAGGTTTAAAAATCAACTATGGGTTCAACTTCAAGGCATAAATCAGAGTATCAATTGGCATCGGATTGAGCTCAAAATTGTTAAGCTTGTAGTAGAAAACTTTAACTTCCAAAAAAAAAAGAATCATGCAATTTGGATAAAATATGAAAAAATTATGATGCCATAAAGTTAAACCAGAGTGTTTTCACTGTGAAAATCTAGGCAAAAACATGGTCCAGGTCAAGTTTGGCGGCATATTTCTATAATCTATCTTAGTCGAAATGACCAAAAATTTGTTGTGAAAATAGCACAAAACTCTATCTTTCAAACAAAATAAGAATCACGCAATTTCAATAAGAAATGAAATAGGTATGCCATCGTAAACGTTGACTCAGGACATGTTTGCAGCAACCCAGAAAACAAAATGTACAGGTAAATTTCAGGGTGTGCATTGATTTTGCAGCAAGGATTTCAGGTATCAAACGAAGGTGTTTTGGTATCAAATTTTGCAGATACATACTACAACATAGTAGTTATCAATAGAAGAAATCCGACAGCTTTTTGTTATCGGAATTGAGAGAAATTTCATGCAAAGTGTCATCCAAACTCAGTTTTCACAGAAATAAAAACAACAACAAAATCATTATTTTCAAGCGATTATTGCATATATTTTTGCACTTGTAGCTTTGCTTCAGCTAGAGATTGTGATTTTGTAAACTCACCTATGCAAATATGAAGACCAAACTTTGGAGAACTGAAGAAAGTTGAGGGCTTTTTGCTTGACTCTAGCCTCCAGGAACCTATAGAACAAAAGAAAAGGGACATGCAAGAGGAATTCAAACATAAATTAGAAAACCCATTTTTTGAAATTTGGGTTTTGCTGAAATTATAGGGTTTTGGAATTTATTGCCTTTTTAATTTACACCTTAGATTGAAGAAATTATAGTTTTCTTGAATTGATTTTGAGTTTGGAGGCTTTGAATTGAAAAATTGGTGATGTTTGTTTACTGTATCCTCTTTTCAGAAGAAGAATAAGAAGATGAGATGTTGTGAACGTACAGGAAAACTATTTTCTCACTTTATCATTTACTGGCTAAGTGCTAATGGGCATTGGACCCATTAATTGAAAGAGAAATTAATTAGCCTATGTGAATTTATTTAGAAATAATACCATGTATGTACATATTTACACTATACTATGAAACAATTGCATTTTTTCCAAGTTTTTACACAAAAAAATATAAACTTACATACATATTAATTAAAATATTTTCCATCATATAAAAAGATTAATTTTAATTTTTTTAAACATTTTATTATTAAATTCCTTTATTTAACAAAATGCACTATTCACTCAAATAAACGAATAAAATTGTGTTTTTAACTCCTAAAATTCCACAAAATTTATTTTATCACTTAGAAAAATATTCAAAACCATTCCAAAACATTATTTACAGCCAAAACTTATTTTTAACCCAATTTCCACCTTTTATTTCAATAAACAACCTTTAAAAATCAAATACTTGCTTTAAAAATTATCAAAAGAAGTAATTGGCAATAATTAATAAAATTATTGCAATTTCTCTAAATAAAAATATTTTCCCTTCATTATTAACCCAAACAAAAACAATATTCATTTTCTCGTTTTAAATTCCAAAATCATTGTTTATTCTAAATAAACAATTTAATTTCTCCAATTTTATTTTAATTCACAATATCAAATCATAACTACCGTTATAATTTAATATTTAGAGGTAATCTCCAAAACCATGGTTGTTACAGACTCCCCTCCTTAACAAAATTGTGTCCATGCAATTTCTAGAGAAGATTTTGTATTCAACTTGTTAATTTCATCAATCAAAAGAAAAGAAAAAAGCTTGAGATAAAAAGATTCTCACCATCGTTGTGCGAAGAAAGAAAACCAGGGTAGGATCGCTCGATACACTCTTTGGTTTCCCAAGTGCAGTCATTGGGATTAGTGGATCATCGAACTTTATCGAGTGGCACGTCCTTGTTTCGAAGGCGTCTCACCTCCGTAGTAAGTACCCGAATAGGCTACTGCACAACAGATAAGTCCTGTCAAATCTCAAGCTCATGCAAATTAGGGGAATCGATGATGACTCTCGAATACACTTCCGAAGCTGAGAGATGTGAAATATGTCATGAATGCCAGATAGTTGAGCTGGAAGTGAAACTCTATAAGCTACTGGGCCAATACGTTCAATAACAAGGAAATGGTCCTATAAAGCGAGGAGCCAGTTTAATAGTCATACTGAAGCGCATAACCACTTTTAGAGGATAGACACGAATAAAGATGAGTGTTAACTCCTCCCCAGACATGACTCAGCGACTTAAGAGTTACCGACCCAAAAGGTTGCCGACCTAACATGGATGCCGATCTAACTGCCTAAGCCCTAAGAGGGATATCGACCTAACAAACTTGAGAGGGATGCCGACCTAATGCCTTAACAAGGTTACTGACCTAAGATAGCTATCGACCTAACATGGGTACCGGCTTAATGCCTTAAAGGTTGTCGACTTAACAAGGATGCCGACTTATGATTTGAGGGGATACCGACCTAAGGCTTAGTTAGGTTACCGATCTAACATGAATGCTGCCTTAAGATAGATGCCGACCTAACTATCCAAGGAGGTGGCCGCCCTAACTGCTCAGGACAGGGACAAGATCACGAACTACAATTGAGTCGCGGCCGACTTACGGCCTATGCTAGGTCGTACACGACCCAGGCAAAGGAAGGCAAGTCCGATGCAGCTACTTAGCACATGGCCTCTTAAATCGTACACGGTTCATGACTTGTGATATATCCAGAGTTCAACAAGGAAGCATTTCCGAAGTCTCGACCCAGCAGTTAGGTAACAACCGACCCACGACTTAGTTTAAGTCGTCCGCGACCCAACTTAGGCCGGTTACGATTTAGGACTTGGTAGCGTTTGCTGCCCAGAATTCTCTATGAATACATTGCCATCTCCAACTTTCAAGGGACTTTTGGATCATTTTCTTCAAGGCATCAAGACTCTGCTATCTTCAAGCCAATCTACACTCCAACATTCCAATCACACGCAAGACGCTTAGATCAACTTCAAACAGAAGTTCAAGACATTCAATCATGAATTCGAAGAACTTTCTCACATCGAAGTTTTTCTAGTTACGTGTCTTTTGAAGTAAATTGTACTTGAAAGAGATTGTAACAAGTTGTAATCAAATCAGCAATAAGAAAGGATTGAAGTGGACGTAGGCTAGATTATAGGCCGAACCACTATAAACTCTGTGTTCTTTACTGCATTTTTTGTGAATTACTGTTTCTCTCTGATTCCCGTGTTAACGGGTGGTGCTTTCACATCCACTACACTTACACTAAGGTGTTAGCGTCTGATTTTTACGTTAACATTTTTGGTGCTTTCACTGAGAATTGAACTCAGGGATACTTCCACCATTGCTCCGCGAAGGTTTGTTGAAAGGATTTCTTTTAAAACCAGAAGTTTATTAGAAATAATGGCTCCTGGGAGAAAACGAAGTTCTATAAGATCCGACAATGTTCAAGAGAATACTGCTACCTCTCCTCCTTCAAGACAAGCAGCTCCAACTGTTGGGGTTACGCGAGCAGAATTAGATGCCGTAGTTTTGGGGTTGAATCAACAATTGAATGCTCAAAATGCACAGTTGGAAGCCCAGAATGCCCAGAATCCTCTGATCTTAAGTAAGTTGAATGATCTACTTGGGGCAAACCGTCAACCGGTTAATAATGACGGAAACCCTACTGTGGGAGTTCAAGATGTTGAAGGGAACATTTCTCAAAGAGCCGCAGACCCTGTGGAAAGGACCCCTCCCCAAGCTGGAGGATCAAGGCCACAGCCAACCCTCCGTGAATGATTGTCAAGACAGAATTTAGAGAGAGTGGCTGATGTTTTCCATCCAGAGCCTCTAAATGATGAAGAGTATTTTTCGGGCATGGTTCGTCAAATCATGAAGGAAAATATGCGAAGAGATGAAGATGAGAAAGAGTGGGGTTTTGCTCCAAGAAAAACTCCATTTACTGAAAAGATCTTAAAGGCAGAGTTCGCAAGGAAATTCATTCCCCCTACTATTCCGGCTTACAAGGGGACGAGTGATCCTAACGAGTTTCTGTATAAGTACGACTGGCATATGACGGGTGCCAGGGCGTCTGATGAAATCAAATGCCGATATTTCTCGGTATATCTGGAAGGTGTGGCTCTATTGTGGTTTACAAAGCTGCCGGTCCAGTCCATTGATCAATTCTCCGATTTGACCAGGAAATTCAAGCAGCAATTTCGATTGTATGCTTCAAAGGCAAAGGATATAATGTCGCTGTCAAGTCTAGAGCAAAATCCAGGAGAATCCATCAGATCATTTTTGAATCGTTTTAACATAGCATTGGCTGAGGTAGATAATGCTGAGCCACGCATGGTCCAAACATACTTGATGAGGGCGATTGACAAATCGAGTGAATTTGAAAAATGGTTGATAATGAAAGAACCAAACTCACTTGACACCGCCTAAAATGAGAGTGGGAAATAAGATGGAGAAGAGTGGAAGGTTCTGCCGGTTCCACAACCAACCCGGCCATGACACCAACGAATGCCGTCGGTTGAAAGAGGTAATTGAAAAAAATTTGAAGGAAAACAAGCTCCAACAGTATGTGAAAAGGAATAGAAGTGCCCCAGCCTCGGCGATTCAAGGACATCAAGTTCCCGCTCACCGTCCTGGCTCAAGTGAGAAGGCCTTAGAACATGAATCGGAAAGACCTGTCATCAATATAATAACTGGAGGATCTCACCCAGCAGGCAAAAGCTGGGGCGAGATGGAAAGGTATGCCCGGGCTTTGAGGCATTTACCGGCTGAAGAGAGTGTTTTTGTTTTAGAAAATGATGCGCCTTTAAAGCAACAAAAGACTTCCACAGATGACATTGTATTCAGTGCCAGAGATTCTTTGGGTATCGAAGCTCCTACCATAGATCCTTTGGTCATATCCGCTGGTGTTGGACCGGATACTGTGAGAAGAGTTCTAGTTGATTGCGGAGCTTCATGCAACATTCTCTTCAAGAAGACTTTTGATCAAATGAAAATTCCAATGGCCGACGTTCAAGCTTCATCACTTAAGATCGCTGGGTTTGGTGGAGAACCCAAACAGCCGATTGGGACCATAGATTTGTTTGTAGAACTTGGAAAAGGACCGAGGAAGGTGGCTCGAAAGCAAACCTTTATAATTGTTGAAGAATTCTCTGCCTAAAATGCCTTTTTAGGCCGACCAACTCTTGCTGCGTTCAAAGCTGTTCTTGCCCCATGGTGCCTGACTCTAAAATTCCCCATGGATAATGGAGTTGGTGTGATTAAAGGAAACCAAGATGCGGGGCGAGAATGTTATCTTACGGAGTTGCGTGAATCAAGGAAAAGAGAGATGGGAAAAGGTGCGGCAGCTCCAGTCCGCACCAAAGAACCAACCTTGTAGCAATTACAGGGTGGACCCTGCACTGGTGAATATAGTGGCGCACGAAGAGAGATGGATCCAAGGAAAGCCAGTGCGGGGGAGAATAGGGTAGTACCGGTACAGGTAACGGTGCCGGTACCCGTTGACCCAAAGGACCCAAACAAAGTGCTTAATGTGGGTTCACAACTCAACACAACATTTCAGAATGTTCTGATTTCATTTTTGAAGGCTAATTTGGATGTATTTGCTTGGACTCATGCTGACATGTATGGAATATCCCCAGAGATTGCAGTACACACTCTGAACATTGATCCAAAGTTTACACCCGTGAAACAGAAAAGATGAACTCAGGGTCCTGAGAGGACGGCAACGTTAAAAGAAGAAGTGGATCGGCTCATGTAGAACGGTTTCATCAGAGAATCTACTTATCCAACTTAGGTATCAAATCCAGTGCTGGTTAAAAAAGCTAACGGAAAGTGGAGAGTATACATTGACTTTTCAGATCTGAACAAAGCCTGCCCCAAAGACCGTTTTCCGCTGCCCAGGATCGATCAGTTGGTGGATTGGACGGCAGGGCATGAATTGTTATCTTTTATCGATGCATACTCCGGATATAACCAGATTATGATGCATGAGCCAGATCAAGAGGATACAAGCTTCATCACGGATGTTGGACTCTACTGTTACATGGTCATGCCTTTAGACTCAAGAATGCAGGGGAAACATACCAAAGGCTTGTTAATGCCATGTTTAAACCACAGATTGGAAAGACAATGGAAGTTTATGTTGATGATATGCTAGTGAAGTCAAAGAAAGCAGTGGACAATATGGATCACTTGGCAGAGATGTTCGCGGTACTCCGAAAGTACAGAATAAAGCTTAATCCCTTGAAATGTTCATTTGGAGTGGAGTCCGGAAAGTTTTTGGGTTTCATTGTGAGCGCTAGGGGCATTGAAGCTAATCCAGCTCAGATCACTGCCCTGAGAGAGGTCAACGCTCCTAGAACGAAGAAGGAATTGCAAAGTCTCAATGGAAAGGTTGCTGCCTTGAGTCGGTTCATTTCGAAAGCCACTGACAAATGCATTCCATTCTTTGATGCTCTAAAGAAAGGAAGAAAAAACTTTGAGTGGACTCCTGAATGTCAGAAGGCATTCGATGAGTTGGTTCGTCATATGGAAGTGCCTCCGAAACTTTCAAAGCATGACAATGGTGAAGATCTCTTCGTATGTTTGGCAATTTCATCTCATGCTCTTAGTGCAGTGTTGGTACGGGAAGACACAAGGATTCAACGCCCAGTCTATTATATCAGCAAAAGATTCACGGGGGCAGAGATGAACTATTCAAGGTTTTAAAAGCTCGCCTATTGTTTGTTGATCGCATCAAGAAAATTGAGGCCGTATTTCCAAGCTCATCCCATCAAAGTCCTCACCGATCAACCTCTAAAGCAAGTCTTATTCCGTCCTGAGACTTCGGGCTGTCTTTTGAAATGGAATATTGAACTCAGCCAATATGACGTCACTTATCATCTCCGGAAAGCAATCAATGGAAAAGCTTTAGCAGATTTCATCGCAGAATGTACGGATAAAGGTGATAGTGAGGAAGAAGTCACTAATAGCGTCCCAATCCAATGGAAATTGTATGTCGATGGCGCAAGAAATGATTACTGTTCCGGAGCAGGGGTTGTCCTAGAAACCCCAGTAGGGCGATCGCTATGTTATGCACTGAGACTAGAATTTCCTTCGACAAATAATGAAGCAGAATATGAAGCCCTCATCGCTGGTTTAAGGATCGCTAAAGAACTAAACATCAAAGCATTGCAGATCTTCAGCGATTCTCAGCTTATTGTCTGCCAAGTCAAGAAGGAATTTCAAGCTAAATGAGGGAATCTACCCGCCTATTTATCAAAAGCCTGGGAGCTTCTTCAAAATTTTGACCGTTATTCAATAAACCATATACCCCGAGAAGAGAACATGAAGGCGGATTCTCTCGCAAAGTATTCGAGTACTGGTGAAGCTCAACTATTGGGATTAGTTCCCGTCGAAGTCTTGTCAGCTCCAAGCACAGATGAAATGGATGTTGATTGGATTATGAATGTATCCCAAGAGCAAGAATCATGGATGACTCTGATACTTGAATATTTACTCAATGGTTCTTTGCCAGAAAGTTCAAAAGAACGACAGAAGCTGATGAGGAAAGCCTCCAGATATATAGTTCAAGATGGTCGTTTGTACAGACGAGGATTTTCAATGCCATTACTCCGATGCATGACAAAGGAAGAAGCTAAGACAATTCTGACTGAAGTACATGGAGGGGAATGTGGGGATCATACAGGTGGTCAAACTTTAGCAAAAAAATCCTCCGTTATGGATACTTTTGGCCAGAAATTAATCAGGATGCTGCTGACTATTCCCGAAAGTGTGATAAATGCCAGAGATTCTCTAAAATTCCTAGAGCACCTTCCACTGGGCTAACACAAATGGTCAGTCCATGGACGTTTGCCATCTGGGGAATAGATCTCATTGGGCCTTTGCCGACTGCCAAATCGGGAATTAAATATGCTACCGTTGCTGTTGATTATTTCACTAAATGGGACGAAGCTGAACCATTGGCTGCTATTACCTCTAAGAAAATGATAAGTTTTGTGACTAAAAATATCATTTGCAGGTATGGTGTGCCTTAGAAGATAATCACAGACAATGGTACCTAGTTTGAAAGTGAGGAGTTCCAAGATTTCTGCAAACGGTTCAAGATCCAAAAAAGCTTCTCAGCAGTGGCTCATCCGCAGGCAAATGGGCAAGTGGAAGTAGTAAACAAAATCATCAAACCAACCATCAAAAAGTAGCTGGAAAAAGCAAAAGGTGGTTGGGTCGATAAGTTATCGCTTGCACTATGGGCATACATAACTACCCATAAAACTGCTACTGGGCATACTCCATTTTCATTGGCATACGGATCAGAAGCGATGATTCCAGTGGAAACTGAAGTCCCCTCACACAGAAGGATCCATTTTGATCAAGATGAGAATGAAAAACTGCAACTGGAAGCACTTGACCTCCTTGATGAAAGAAGAGAAGAGGCTAGGCTTAGAGTTGCAGCTCATCAGCAAAGAATAGCCAGGCACTTCAATTCCAAAGTTCGTCAGCGCAGCTTTAAAGTTGGGGACCTAGTCCTAAAGAGAATTATGATAGCCACAGGTGTGTTTGGGCCATACTGGGAGGGGCCGTATGTTATAGGCACGAAACTTCTTGATGGCACATTCAAACTCACAACTGTCGAAGGAGAACTAATCCCAAGAGCTTGGAACAGCAATCATTTGCGTCCATATTTTACTTAAAAGCTTTGCTGAAAATGTTGTAAAAGAATTACGAATATATGATTCTTGTATTGCAATTGTAAAGCAAGTGAATAATGAAAAGCTATAAAGTGGATGTAGGCCCAACTTTTGGCCGAACCACTATAAATCTTGTGTTCTCTATTACTATAAACTGCTTTGTTTTATTTCGACATATAAAATATGTTAATTGTGTTATTAAAATGTCGATTTAATAATGCAGGCCATAAAATCAAAGCTTACCCATCGCAAGACCAAGCGATCTCCGACATCACCCAGCAAGCAAACGCTAAACAATTCAAAATTTCCATACTCAAATCCTACAAAACAAGTGCTTCGAACAAAAGTTAGCGATGTGGATGGAAGTGGACCATTTCTAACTAACTGCAAATGTTTGTACAAACGAGCATCCAGTTAAATAGCCTGTGTCTACCACCACCAACTCACTTAACTATGAAGTATATTTCTTTGGATAAGGAAAATTATTGGCAACTAAAAAGGGATGATACATGTAAAAGATAACGGGGATCGCCGACGTGAATAGATGGCAAAGAGACATGGGCGAGCGAGCATTAAACAGCAAAAGACCTCTTCGGAGGCACAAGCCCTCTTCAGAGGCACAACTCTTCGGAGGATAAAGACCTCGAGCGGGCCTCGCCAGAAAAAGAGAGTTCTTTCTCGACATAAAGTTGTGGACTGATCGGTGATACACTCCCGTGAATCCATCCAACTAAGAGAAAGAAACTCCAAACTTCCAGGCAAAAGCCCTACTCAGAGGCACACGTTTCACCGAGATTGAAATAAAACTTTCAAGTGCTGAAACGTGAAAAGCCCTCTTCGGAGGCCTATTTCACCACAGATGAAATGCTAAAAGACCTCGAGCGGGCCTAACCAGAAAAAGAGAGTTCTTTCTCGACATAAAGTTACGGACTGATCGGTGATACACTCTCGTGAATCCGTCCAACTGAGAGAAAGAAACTCCAAACTTCCAGGCAAAAGCCCTACTCAGAGGCACACATTTCACCGTCATCGGTGATACACTCCCGTGAGTCGAAATGTGAAAAGCCCTCTTCGGAGGCCCGCTTCCCAGCGAACAGGGAAAAAATAAAAGCCTCTCCCAAGGGGCAAAAACAAAAAGACCTCTTCCCAGAGGCACAATCGAACAAAAAGACCCCTTCCCAGGGGCACAATCAAACAGAAAGACCTCTTCGGAGGAACAACTCTTCGGAGGCACACGTTTCACCGAGATTGAAATAAAACTTCCAAGTGTTGAAACGTGAAAAAGACCTCCACAGAGGTACAACTTTTCAAAGAAGTATTTCATCAGAAATGCAAATCAAAGATCAAAAACCCTCCACTGAGGCGCACTATAAAAAAAAGCCCTCTTTAAAGGCACAATTTAGCTTTCAAAGGAAGATTGGTTCATCTATTCTTTAAAATACCCTTCCTCAAAAAAAGTTAAAGTGCCCTTCAGAGGCCCGCTTTACCACATGGGAGAATTCACTTTGTAAAAATGTGTCTATGCACAAAAGAAAAAGTGATATCTTCGAAGGTTGAAGCGTAGGAACTCATATGGAGCGAGTTGTACTCTATCTTGAGCAGAATAATATTGCTCCAAGTATGGAATAATTGTTCTCCAGAAAATAAGAGTACAAGTCCCTTCAAAGCTGAAAATATTGCAACAAGCTTATGGTATAGGGGCAGCATGGTATAGCTACATTGGTAAGAATTGCGCTCGAACAACGTACCACAAGCTCACTGCAATACCGTACAAAGAAACTTGTACAAAAACGAATAGTAAATGCATTCTCAAATACAGACAGAAGTTTGTACAAACAAAAAGAATCATTTTATTCAATACTGTCAAAATTTTGGTACAAGTACAGGTTTCAAATTAAAAAGAAAAAGAAAAGTGGAGGCCGGTACCTGCACAATCTCCAGCCAGTACATGCAAAAAGCAAGAAGTAAAAATAAATCGAAGCAGAGCCCCTTATTCTTCTTGCCACCACCTTTAGACCCTTAACCTGACCAAATAGGTAGTTTTTCATGACGGCTTGGGAGAGTTGGGGAAGAAGGAGAGAGGGTCACTGCCGAATTAACCTTCGCTTCCTCTTCAGAAACAAGAATGTTTTTCCTTTTCTTGGAAGTGGCATGCTTCCTCCTCCTCCTTGAAGAAGACCCACTTTCCGGGGTAACAAGAGCAGACAGTTTTACGTCATCAGAAATAGTATGCTCCGAGGATTTGTCGCCTCCTTCAGTTCCTTCGTCCTTCTGCTCCTGCGAAGCGATGGGATCATCCAACCCTTGAAGGGCTCCTATCAATTCTTCTTGTGATCCCGGCTGGGAAATAAGAGTGATTTGAGGGAATGGAGGGACAGCTGGAGGAGGAGAAGTCTGTGTGGCACTTGGCGTTTTTTCTACAGAAGAAGAAAAGCCAAAAATATTAGTATCTCCCGTGAAGAAAGGAAATAGCGCCTCATTGAGATTTAAGAAATAATCAAAAAGTTCGTCAAACTCATGAGGTGCAAACAAAGAGTCCACTTGAGCAAGATTAACGGTAGAGTTACCTGGAGAAGTTGGCTTCCTAATGTCAACCTCATAAGCCTGCGCTTCGGCGCTCTCTTCGCCTTCATCTCCACCCTGCGTGCTTGTGATCTCAGTTGTAACTTTAAGAGGGGATGGAGAATGAGAACCATAGGCTGTGATGTCAACATCGGCCAAAACGGAAGGAGGGACGGGCGCAGTTAATGGTGCTTCTTTCGCAAAGTGCTGCTCCCCTACCTCAGCTCGTGCTTTGGCAAGCTGCTCTTTTCCCTGGGCTAGGGAAGCTCTGGCGTCATCATCTAGAAAGGTTCTACAAGAGATGCTTCAGCATAGCCGGCGCCTGTGCCTCCAAGCATGTCAAGAATTGACTCCCAAACCTCAGCCAGGGTAATCTCATACTTCGGTCCTAAGAATGAAAGGCTCCCGCGCCCCATAACGCTATGTACGTAGAAGTCAAATAGAGTGGAGCTGATATTGGCTTTAGTCGCCTCATGCGACTGTTCGGCAGCCTGCCTTCCAGCGATAGCTTCATCGCGTTCCTTCTCGGTCTTTAATAATTGGGCCTTTAGCCTCATAATCTCCAAATCCTGGGAGTTGACCTTCTCCCTTAACTCTGCAACGTCAGCACGACACCTTTCCGTTGTTTTCTGCTCGGCCTCGAGTTGCCACTCGGCATGTCGCTGAGCAGCGTGAGCATCGCGAACTTGCTTTTGAAGTACTTCTTCTTTTTGGGTATATGAGGTAGAAGAAGTAGCAAGCTCTTGCTTAAGTTTTTCAACTTCCGCTTCTAGCTTCTCGTTGTAATCAGCAATGTTCCTCATTTCGGTATCGTGCTGACTTAAAATTTTCTACCACTCGGCCTTATCATTTTCCATGGTTAGCATAGCCTCTATATTCACGCGGTTGACCCTCTGAAGCTCATCAACAAGCTTTTGCCACCCTGACATCCGCTCGATATCAAGCCTACCAGCATCATGATTTTGGAACATTGCTTGTTTGTCAATAGGGACCAAGTCAAGATCGAACCGCACTCCCTTTAGGCACCAGTGTGGGAACCGGCTTTGCAGAGTGGCCGGGCCTGGTCCAATTTGAAATTTAGGCCTGTTAACTATTGTCTGAATGTCTGTCTTCCCGAGAGCAGGAGAGCCAAAAGGGATGTCAAGTGAGACGAGGGCAGTGGCCTTTTCAGGAGTTGTAGATGCACGCTTCTCACCGTGCCAGGCACGCTTGCTTGGGTCCTCAACTATATGACTTTTTCCCCGGTCATCATGCGACTTTCTTTTGTTAGAGTCGTCACCTCTCTGGGAAGAATCATGGTGCTCCTCCCTTTCTTTTCTCTCATAACGCCCTTCTTGAGCCCTCCTCAACTGAGCCTTTCGAGCGGCTCTCTCTTCGTCGGTTTCTCTGTGAACGGGAAGGTAGCGCCTGTAGTCATATTGACTACGCCTCCCGTAGCGCTGAAAGTCGTCATAGTAAGAGCCGCTGCGTCCCATCGCAGAATCTCAAATTTAAAAAAAAGACAAGTCTTAAAAGTCTTCAGAGAAAAGAAGCGTGACTTTAGAATCTTCAAAGTACAAAGAATTAGGTGCATGAAAGTGCCAAAAAGTCCTATATGTGTGTGGTGTGCAAACTACACGCATCAGGCTACAAACCGCTCTTCGACACAGCGGTGGTAGTGACTTGTGTGGTAGGCGTCAAAATTTGTTGAAAAGTTGATGTCACCTCGACAACAGGAGAAGAAGCTTTAGGGACATCATCTTTAAAGAGATCTTGTGAAGTTATCATCAGGTCACTTAGCCCCTCGAAAGTATCATCACCGCCAAATTCGACGGGAGTATCTTTGTCGGCTTCCAGACCAGCCGCATCTTCAGAGCAACGAAGGGATTCTTCCTCTTCAATAATTGGGGCAAGTGCCGATTTACTGGATGGCCCCGCAACATCGACAGTAGTAGAGCACTTCACCAGAGAAGCATCGGAGGCAGGTTCTTTGGGTATGGGTTCGTCAGTGGAAACTGAGGCATCTAATGCTTTAGGCGAGGAGTCTGGAAGCTCATGGGGATGTGTAGAGCGAGAAGCGTGTAAAAGTCCATACTGATGCAAAAATTCGTCCCTCAACAAAAACTTTATACTTCTCTCTTTAGCAGTCACATCACTTAATCTCTCAAAAATTTGCTTATGGCTTGGATCTCTAGAGGGGAGAGGAAGTGCTGAAAAGAGAAAAGAATGAAATTAGCAATTGGTAATTCGGATCTGGAAAAAGTTTGAAAATGGAGAAAATAGAAACAGGTAATCTTACTTCCTACTTTCCAGATGGTATAAAACCTTCGGGGGGCAGCAAGCAAAGAAAAACTAGTTCAAAAATCCATGAACACTTTCGATAAGATCAGAAATAAGCTTGCGGTTTCTAGCACTTCTCACAATAATAAGGGAATGATGGTCTTTACTCTTTACAAACGAGCATAAGTAGTGAATTTCTTCAAAACTTGGCAAGCGATCAAGAGTTCTCCTAAATAAAACACACAACCCCATCAAGATGGCGTAGCCATTAGGATGAAGTTGGAACGGAGAGATTGTCAATCGAAGGAGAAGGGTTCGAAGGAAGTCGTTAAAGGGAGGAATCGCCCCGCTTAGGCACATTTGACGATTGACTGCGACAAAATCTGGAGGAGGACTGTCGGTAGTATCATTTGGCCCGGGAAGTAGGGCATCATTTTTAGCAAAACCAAATTGAGTACGTAGCTGAATAAATGCTCTCGCAGTTAGGATAGTCGAAGTTCTCTCTGGAGGATTCTCGATGGGAACAGCTGTCTGAAAGGTCTCTCCCGCTTGAGCTACCACTTCTTCTTCTTGGAGGGAAGTCATTCTACACAAACAACTGGATATTCAAACATGAAGGTGCACGTTTCCTAAAATGTGTGAAGTGTTGTGTAAAATCAACAAAGCAATAAGCGAATATAACTGGAATAAAAACTAGCAAGCATTTTTCAGTTATAATGTCCAGGGTTTGTTGTTTTAAATATGAAAGTGAAATGTAGATGCAAACAAATCAGTTCAAGATAGCGATGCTTTGCATTGATATTTCACTTTAGTTGATTGGTTCACAGCATTTCATGCAGTGTGTTTAAGTTGATTACTCTATGTCGACTATTCTGTCATTTGATGTGGGCAGTCAATGGCAGTATATTCGCCTTGGTTTTCTTTGATTGTTGTTTTCAGCAGGTTGTTAGCCCATAAGTTAATGTGATCTGTGAAATAAAGCAACAAAGTTAAAACAATCTAGGATTTAAGCAATTCAGTCCTGTAGATCAAGTTAAGTATTCAAGTTGGAATTATGCTTTTAAGTGAGAATTCGAGTTGGGCATCCAAGTGTTAACTTGGCTGCGACCCAAGGAATCTCTCGCAAGTTAAGATTAAGTTTCAGATTCCTTAAATCGGTGGTTCTTTAGGTCGTGAGGAGTAGTAGGGAGAAAGGCTTCGGTTCAAAAAGTGGTGCAAGATTCCCCAAGTGCTAGTTCGGCCACGATTTAAGGATTAGGTCGGTAAATTTCCCCGAGTGCTAGTTCAGCCATGATCTAAGGTTTAGACCGTATCAAACTTGGTCGGCCAAAAGATAGGTCGCCCAAAAATTGTTGGGTCGAATCCAGGCCGATATCTCAATCCACTCGACCCATTAGCCCGATAGCGGCTCCATCCACAAAAAACCCTCATTCCATTCATGCTGTTTCATGTTATCGGATCATCCATAAAACCAGTTCGAAACCACTACGAGTTCAACACCTTGCAATCCTAACGCAAATCAAAATCGACTAGCCTGAAGTGGTAAACCATCTTCATCGTCTCATCGGTCATTTAAAGCCAAACCGAGCAACCTAAGCTTCGTCAACTATAGATGTAATGGGATTCGTGATGAAGCATTATACAAGGAGGCGGTTTAAGTTTGAGCGACGGAATTCATGAACCAACAGTATTCTATGATCAAGGAAGAAGAAGGTTTACTTACACGATGAATAGCAAAGGTTATCAGTAATTGATTGGAGTGAAATCGCCTTTGGGAGCTCAGGAGAATTTTAATGGCCGAATCAAGCGAAGCAGCAAGTAATGAAGAGGAAGAAGAAGATGAATGACTTATACCTTACAGTGGTGAGAAATGATGCGGCGCGTGTGACCTAACTTTTAGGTCGTACATCACCTACCGACTTAGAGAGTGGACGGGATAGAGGATATCGAAGCACACGACCTAACCATTAGGCGTATACTTCGAGGGGCAAATGTTAACTCCGCCTCGGACATGACTCAGCGACTTAAGAGTTACCGACCCAAAAGGTTGCCGATCTAACTGCCTAAGCCCTAAGAGGGATACCGACCTAACAGACTTGAGAGGGATGCCGACCTAATGCCTTAACAAGGTTACTGACCTAAGATAGCTACCGACCTAACATGGGAACCGGCTTAATGCCTTAAAGGTTGTCGACTTAACAAGGATGCCGACTTAAGAATTGAGGGGATACCGACCTAAGGCTTAGATAGGTTACCGATCTAACATGAATGTTGGCCTAAGATAGATGCCGACCTAACTATCCAAGGAGGTGGCCGCCCTAACTGCTCAGGACAGGGACAAGATCACGAATTACACTTGAGTCGCGGCCGACTTACGGCCTATGCTAGGTCGTACACGACCCAGGCAAAGGAAGGCAAGTCCGATGCAGCTACTTAGCACGTGGCCTCTTAATTCGTACACGGTTCAGGACTTGTGATATATCCAGAGTTCAACAAGGATGCCTGTCCGAAGTCTCGGCCCAACAGTTAGGTCGCAACCGACCCACGACTTAGCTTAAGTCGTCCGCGGCCCAACTTAGGCCGGTTACGATTTAGGACTTGGTAACGTTTCCTGCCCAGAATTCTCTATAAATACATTGCCATCTCCAACTTTCAAGGGACTTTTGGATCATTTTCTTCAAGGCATCAAGATTCTGCTATCTT
Source organism: Allium cepa (assembly GCA_030765085.1). Classification (NCBI taxonomy): domain Eukaryota; kingdom Viridiplantae; phylum Streptophyta; class Magnoliopsida; order Asparagales; family Amaryllidaceae; genus Allium; species Allium cepa. The sequence goes on along the minus strand of CM060937.1, from coordinate 788,093,054 downwards.
CAAGCCAATCTACACTCCAACATTCCAATCACACGCAAGATGCTTAGATCAACTTCAAACAGAAATTCAAGACATTCAATCATGAATTCGAAGAACTTTCTCACATCGATGTTTTTCTAGCTACGTGTCTTTTGAAGTAAATTGTACTTGAAAGAGATTCTAACAAGTTGTAATCTGTTAACGCTAAAATTTGAATGCTAACACCCCGGTGTATGAAGTGAGATTGTGAAAGCACCACCCGATAGCTCGGGAACAGATCATAAGCAGATAATAGCGAAAAAGCAGTAAACAACAACAATTTTATAGTGGTTCGGCTTAAGAGAGAGCCTACGTCCACTTTGAATATCTTTATTGACGATTTGATTACAAGTCGATGCAATTACACTTTGATTACGACACACTTCGAGTTACAAGTGACTTAGAACAAGTAGCCTAAACTTCAATGCCGATCCAAATCCTTGAACTAATGTTAGACATGTATCCTTTCTTCGTGAAGTTCCTTGAGGTGTTCTTTATCTCTCAAAAGCTTTAAGTGTCGGAGTAGTTCTAAATGCAGCAGAGTAACGGCGCTTGGAATGAATGAGCAGAAAAGTCCCCCCAAATGTCGGAAGTGGTCATGTATTTATAGGCATTTTCGGTCTTGAGTCGTGAGTCGTACCCGACTCATCGTTAACTCGTAGCCGAGTCAGGTTGGGTCATGGACGACTCAACAGGTTGAACCCTAGCTTCGTACCAAAGCGCCTTCGATCCTCTGAATATAGCACAAGTTTTGAGTCATATACGAGTCATTCCTCTTTGATATAGGTATCATGATAGCGGGTTGCGACTTAGTGACTTTAGGTCGTGGACGAGTCGTGGTAAATCGTCTTATGTTAACACGCAGCCGACCTACTGGGTTAGCTCCCGGTTTGGTTCCAAGCTATGCTTCCATTCCTATGAATAACACAAGTCCTGAGCCATTCACGAGTTAACCAACGCAACTTTCCTTGATGTTAGTATGAGTCGTACACGACTCATCATAAGTCGTATGTCGTCAACGAGTTATCTCATTATAGCGTGGTTTTGAACTTGTCTCTGAAGACTTAGGTCGTATCACCTTTATGTCGCATTCCTCTTAAGTCGTAGACCTCCAAAAGTCTCCTTGGATCGTTGAGTCGTAACCCTTCAAGTCGCTTTGAGCTTTAGGTTGTTAACTCGTTGAGTCGGTGACTTGTTGAGTCGTGAGGCTTCCTGAGTCGTAGATCCTTCCTGAACGTTAAGCACCTTGAGTCGTGGCCCATCCCGGGCCTTAACTCATTGACTCCTTTAACTCGTGGGCCCCTTAACTCGTAGGCTGGAATGGGGTTAACATTTTCCCCTCGAAGCACATGCTTAAGTCGTAAGTCGTGTGCTTCGAATCATCATAACCCGGGTGCGCCGATTCGAGTTCCAGCTCTTCCAGATATAAAATTCTTGACTCGTTCCTCCTATCTCCCACTTCTCATTACTTATCCTTTAAACCGTATCCGCCATTAACGCATCTCCAAGTTCTCACAGGCGATTCCAACTTGATTCTCCTCTGATCATCTCTGACACCACACTACGTAAGCAATCTCGCTTCCCTTCCGATTGTCGATCATCATTAACCTATGCGCCCCATCCTTACCTCCAATTTACTCCCTTGAGCTTTGCAAGTTTGGTCACTCTAACCATCAATAGATTCAAGGTTGTCTGATCCGATGATTTGCGTCTTGAGGCGATTTAGTGGCGTGATAGGACTAGGGTTGTTGATCGAGAGTTTGTTGGGTTAATGGGTTAAAGGTTGGAAGATAAACTGGTTAGGAGTTTGGTGGTGAGTTGGCCAAATAGAGTTGAATATTGCCTGAAGTATGACTCGGCCATTTTTGTATGATCCAGCAATCTTTGCGACTTAACCATGATCCGACCCAACATGCTTCACGACTTAAGCCTTGAGTCGTGGCCGAGATAGGACTTGGAGATTTTCTTACTACTTTGAACCGGAGCTTTTCCCTTTTTCCACGACTTACGACTTAGGGCACTGCCGACTCAAAACGCCAACGACTCAAAATCGAAGTATCCTGACTTAACTTGCTTCCCAATCCTTAGGTCATGGATGAGCTAGCCAGAGAACCAACGATTTATCTTAACCCGTAGGAAAAAATTTTGAGTCGTTGACGAGTTAGGACTTATATGAATTCTGTTCGAACTTTGAACCATTACATAAACTTTGAACTGCTGAATTTTATTGCATTCATTCACAGGTTACTTTGATTTGCAAGCTAACAATCTGTTCAGTATAACATTTACAGAAAATTGGGACAAATATACTGCCATCGACCGCCCACATCAAATGACAGATTAGTTAATAACAGATAATTAACTTAAATGGATTGTGTGAATGAAGTACTTTAAACCAACGAATCCAAGTAGAGTGCTAAAGCAATGTTGAAATAGTCAACTGAAATTGACCGGTTTGCACTAACACTATACCTGAAACCTTAAATTAACAAGTCCTGAAATTTAGTAATTGATCAATTGCCAACTAGCTTAACTTCGGTTATATTTACTTGTTTATTTTCATTAGTTCTGCACAACACTTCACACTTTTAGGAAACGTGCACCTTCGCATTTGAACATCCAGTTGCTTGTGTAGAATGACTTCTCAACAAGAAGAACCGAAGGGCCAGGCTGAAGATGTCTTCCCAATAGCTAACCCATTGGATAACCCTCCGGAGAGAATTTCCACAACTCTGAATCAGCGGGTGTTTAACCAATTGCGCATCCAGTTTGGCATTGCCGAAGCTGATGCCTTACTGCCGGGGCCAAATGATACTGCAGATAGGCCCCCTCTTGGCTTTGTTGCTATCAATCGCCAAATGTGCTTGAGCGGTGCCATCCCACCTTTTAACGACTTCCTTCAGCAGTTCCTGCTTCGGTTATCTATCTCTCCATTCCAATTGCATCCCAACGGCCATGCCATTCTGATGGGTTTATGTGTGCTATTTAGGAGAGTTTTGGACCGATTACCGAGCTTTGGGGAAATCTACTACCTCTGCTCATTCACAAAAATTAAAGATCATCCCTCTATCGTAGTTATAAGGAGTGCTCGAAACCGCAAACTCATTACTGATCTTCCTGATAGCGCTCATGGATTTCTAAATCAGTATTTCTTCATTCGCTGTCCTCTAGGGTTTTATGCCATTTGGAGAGTAGGAAGTAAGATTTCCTGTTTTTATTTCTCCATTCTTGAGCTTTTCGAAATCTAAGTTGCTAAATGCTAACTTCGCTTCTTTTTTCGTTTTGTTTTAGCACTTCCTCCTCCCTCTAGAGATCCATGCTATAAGCAAATTTTTGAAAGACTGAATGCCGTGGCGGCAGAAGAGAGGAGTATAAAGTTTTTGTTAAATGATGAATTTTTACATCAATTTGGACTCCTTCACCCTTCTCGTTCCACTCAGCTTTGTGAAGTTCCCGATTCTCCAGCGAAGGCTAAAAAGCTTATGCCAAAAGATCCCTCCACTGAAACTCTACTGGTGAAGTGCCCCACTCTCACTGATGTTGCGGGGCCGTCTAGCAATTTGACACTTGCCCCAGTTATCGAAGAGGAAGAACTTCCACGATCTTCCGGGAGATCTGCTGACGAAGGAGTTGAGAAAGCAAGTCCCAAAAAGCATGATGGCGATGATGTTTTTGAGGGGTTGAGCGACCTAATTGTGACTTCACAAGAACCTTTTAAAGATGATGTTTCCAAAACTATCTCTTCTGTAATCGAGGCGACATCTTCTCTACAACAAATGCCAACTCCTCCAACTCAAGTTATCACCTCCTCTACTCCACAGAGTGGTCTGTAGCTTGATGCGTGTAGTTTACACATTACACAACACTTAGGATTTATCAGCACTTGTTCGTGTTTGACTTCTTTTTTCTAAAGGCTTTTAAGACTTGTCTTTTTGCCTTTCAGATCCTTCAATGGGGCGTAGCGGCAGCGGTTCTTACTATAAAGACTTTCAGCACTATGGAGGGCGTGGCAACTATTATTACAGATGCTACCTTACTGGTCCCAGAGAAACTGACGAGCAGAGAGCTGCTCGAAAAGCTAGAGAGAGGAGAGAATATGAAGAACGTCACGAGAGGGTAGATGTGCGACATGAGTCTTCTTCAAGAGGCGATGACTCCCACAAATGTAAAACACATGATGGTCGGGGGAAGAGCCACATTGTTGAGGACCCGAGAAAGCGGGCCAAGCCTAGTGAGAAACACGCATCTGCAATATCTGAAAAGTTTGACGCTCCCATCTCTATCGACATTCCTTCCAAATCCCCTGCTCTTGAAGGAAGCGCTATTCAAACATTTCTTAATAGGCCTTCATATCGTGTTGAAAGGGGCCCACCGACCCTAAAGAGCCGGTTCCCGAATTGGTGTTTAAAGGGAGTTCGCTTCGATCTTGATTTAGTTCCCATCGATAAAGAAGCCATGTACCAAAATTTTGATGCCGTTAGACTCGATATTGAAAGAATTTCTGGATGGCAAAAGCTCGTTGATGAACTCCAAAGGGTCAATCGGGCCAATATCGAGGCGATGCTAACCATGGTGAACGATAAGTCGGAATGGCAGAAGATTCTTGACCAGCACAACATTGAGATGAAAAACATAACTGAGTATAACGAGAAACTTGAAGCTGAAGTCAAGCAGCTTAAAGACGATCTTGCCACCTCTTCTAACACTTATACTCAAAGAGAAGAGGTGCTACAAAAACAAGTGCGGGATGCACATGCTGGCCAAAGAGATTCCGAAGCTAAAGTTGAGAGGCTAGAAGAGGTTGTAGAGAATTACCGCACTGATGCCGCTCAGTTGCGAAGTAAAATGAGCGCCCAAGACATGGAGATTGAAGAATTAAAAGCTCAACTTGCTAAAACCGAAAAAGAACGAGATGAGGCCATGGCTGGTAAAATCACAACTGAAGAATCTATTCAAGCCATGGAAGCCAACGTCAGTTCAACTTTATTCGACTTTTACTTGCACAGCGTCTTAGGGCATGGCAGTCTCTCTTTTCTCGGTCCTAAATACGAAATCACTTTGGCTGAAGTGTGGGAAGCTGCTCTCGACATGTTCAAAGGCGCCGGGTATACCGAGGAAGAGCTTGAGGCGCGCTACCTAGATGAGGAAACTCGCGCTGCTCTTGCGAAGGGAAAAGAGCAACTCGCCATAGTGCGGACTGGGATGGCGGAAGAGGAATGTTCTGAAAAAGAACTACCACCTACTACCTCCGAACGTCCTTTAGTTTCTCCTGAAGTTGACATCACAGGTTCCAGTGCTCATTCCCCGCCTCCTACAAGAACCGGGGTGATTACCCCTACTGATGATGAGGCTTTGGAGGATATTGGAGCTCAAAATTATGAGATTGAACTAACGAAGCAAATATCTTCAAGTAATTTTGACATTGGTCCGATTCAGGTGGATTGCCTGCTTGCTCCTCAAAAGTTTGATGAGCTTCTCGATTACTTCTTGAATCTCGACGAACCCATATCTCCCTTCTTTTGGGGAGATACTAATATTTTTAATTTCTCTTCTTCTGCAGTTGAAACACCAAGTGTTGTGCAAACTTCGCCTCCTCCGGTTATCCCTCCTCCAACTCTTCAGGTGGCTCCTCCTTCTGCTTCACAGCCCGGGTCACAAGAGGAGCAAATTGAGGCTCTTCAAGGATTAGATGACCCTATCGCTTCGCAAGAGCAGAAAGACGAGGGACTTGAAGGAGGCGAGATCTCTCCGGAGCGGACTCCTTCTGATGACGTAATTTTGTCTGCTCTTGTTACGCCAGGGAGTGAGTCTTCTTCGAAGAGGAGAAAGAAGCACGGAACATCGAAGAGGAGGGGGAAGAAAATCATTGCTACTGAAGAGGAACCGGAAATTGCACCAGTTGCACCTCCCTCTCCTTCTTCCCTTATGCCTTCAGACCGACCTGAAAAACTAACCATTCGGCCGGGCAAAGGGTCTAAAGGTGGCAAGAAGAAATGAAGATTCTAGCTTTTAGCTTCTTGTCTTTTGCATGTACTGGTCGAGAATTGTGCGGGTACCGGCCCCTGCTTTTTATTTTGAAACTTGTATCTGCAATACAATTGAATAAAATGATCCTTTATTTGTACAGACTCCTGTTTGAATTTGAGAATGCATTTATTATTCATTTTTGCACAAGTTTATTTATATGATATTGCAGCGGGCTTATGGCATGTTGTTTGAGCATTACTTTCACCGATGTTGGCTATACCATATTGTATATAACTATACCATGTTGCCCCCATACCATAAGCTTGCTGCAATATTTTTATATTTCGAGGGGACTTGCACTCTTATTTTCTGAAGAATAATTATTTCATTCTTGAAGAAATTTTTCGTAGAGTACAACTCCCTTCATATAACTTTTTACGCTTTGTCCTTCGAAGAAATCGCTTTTTTTTCTTTTGCTTATGTACACATTTTACCAAGTGAATTCTTCTACGAGGTAAAGCGGGCCTCTGAAGGGTACTTTAACTTTCCTCCTTTTTTTTTTGAGGAAGGTTATTTTCCAGAATAGGTAAAACACTCTTCCTTTGAAAGTTAAAGTGTGCTCTTGATGAGGATTTTTTTTTTTTTTACATAGAAAGTTGTACCTCTGAGGAGGGATTTTATCACGTTTCAACACTTGGAAGTTTTATTTCAATCTTGGTGAAACGTGTACCTCCAAAGAGTTGTGCCTTTGAAGGAAGCCTTTTCACGTTTCAACACTTGGAAGTTTTATTTCAATCTCGGTGAAACGTGGGCTTCCGAAGAGGTCTTTCTTCTTGATTGTGTCTCCGGGAGGAGGCCTTTTTTTTGTTTGCATTTCAACTCTGGTGAAGTGAAATTCCGAAGAGCGGCTGTTACACTTCAACTCCTGGTGAAATGTGCCTCCGAAGGGGTCTTTATTTTGTTTGCATTTCAACTCTGGTGAAGTGAAATTCCGAAGAGCGGCTGTTACACTTCAACTCCTGGTGAAATGTGCCTCCGAAGAGGTCTTTATTTTGTTTGCATTTCAACTCTGGTGAAGTGAAATTCCGAAGAGCGGCTGTTACACTTCAACTCCTGGTGAAATGTGCCTCCGAAGGGGTCTTTATTTTGTTTGCATTTCAACTCTGGTGGAGTGAAATTCCGAAGAGCGGCTGTTACACTTCAACTCCTGGTGAAATGTGCCTCCGAAGATTGCCTGGAAGTTACTCTCTCATGGTTGGAGGGTCATGACTCCTCCAATCTTTTTTGGTTGAGTAGAGAACTTTCTTTTTTACGGCATATGCTTCGTTTGAGGTCTTTATCCTCCGAAGAGTTGTTCCTCCGAAGAGGACTTTAGTTGTTCCTTGTCCACTTGCTTATGCCTTTTCAGTGATCCTCTATTTATTTTATTTTTTTATTTTTTGCTTGCACTCCCTTCTCTTACAAGTAGCCTGTTTAATCCAAAGAAGTGTACTTCATTGCTAGGCCAGTTCACGAGAATGGACATAAGCTTCTTAATTGGATGTTTATTTGTTCAAACTTCTCAATTTATTAGCTAAAGCCCGTTTTCGGCGAAATCATTGACCGTCCAATTGAAGCACTTCTTATCTAGGATTTAAGCTCGGGAATTTTGCGACTTGGAATTTGTTTGTTGAATGATAACAAGAATCACTTGGTCTTGTAATGTGCAAGTTTTGTTTTCGTTGCCTGCAAAAATTTAAATCGATATTTCAATAATACATTTAATGTACTTTTCATATCGAAAATAAAGCAAACATGTAATAATAATAAGGAACACAAGATTTATAGTGGTTCGGCCAAGAATTTGGGCCTACATCCACTTTATAGTCTTTCATTATTCACTTGCACCAGTTTTACAATCGCTTTCAATTACAGGGATTATACATTCATAATTCTCTTTGCAATATTTCAACAAAGCTATCAAGTAAAGTATGGACGCAAGTGATTGCTGTTCCAAGCTCTTGGAATTTGATCTCCTTCGACAGTAGTGAGTTTGTATGTGCCGTCCAGAAGCTTTTGACCTATGACATATGGTCCTTCCCAATTTGGCCCAAACACACATGTTGCTGTCATAATTCTCTTTAGGACTAAATCTCCAATTTCAAAGCTGCGTCGGCGAACTTTGGAATTGAAATGTCTGGCTATCCTTTGCCGATGAGATGCGATTCTGAGCTCAACCTCTTCTCTTTTTTCATCAAGGAGATCTAGTGCCTCAAGCTGTAGTTTCTCATTCTCCGCCTGATTGAAATGGATTCTTCTATGTGAAGGGACCCCTGTTTCTACCAGAATCATTGCCTCTGATCCGTATGCCAATGAAAACGGAGTATGCCCAGTCGCAGTTTTGTGGGTAGTTCTGTAGGCCCATAGTGCCAGCGGTAGCTTATCGACCCAACCACCTTTTGCTCTTTCAAGTTGCTTCTTGATGGTTGACTTGATAATTTTATTTACTGCTCCCACTTGCCCGTTTGCCTGTGGATGGGCTACTGCTGAGAAGCTCTTTCGGATTTTGAATCGTTTGCAAAAATCTTGGAATTCTTCACTTTCAAACTGAGTACCATTGTCTGTAATTATTTTTTGAGGCACACCGTATCTGCAAATGATACTTTTAGTCACAAACCTTATCATCTTTTTTGAGGTGATAGTAGCCAGTGGTTCAGCTTCGGCCCACTTAGTAAAATAATCTACAGCAACAATGGCATATTTAATTCCAGATTTGGCAGTTGGTAACGGTCCTACAAGGTCTATTCCCCATATCGCAAACGGCCATGGACTGACCATCTGTGTGAGTTCAGTGGAAGGAGCTCTAGGAATTTTGGCGAATCTTTGGCATCTGTCACATTTTCGGGAATAGTCTGCTGCATCTCGATTAATTTCTGCCCAAAAATATCCGTATCGAAGAATCTTTTTCGTTAAAGTTTGAACACCTAAATGATCACCACATTCTCCCCCATGCACCTCAGCTAGGATTGTTTTGGACTCTTCCCTGGATACACATCGAAGTAACGGCATTGAGAATCCCCGTCTGTATAACTGGCCATCCTGGACTATATAGCGAGAGGCTTTCCTCAGTAGCTTCTTTCGTTCTTTTGAACTTTCCGGTAAAGATCCATTGAGCAGATATTCTGTTATTGGAGTCATCCATGATTCTTGCTCTTGAGACACGCTCATGATCCAATCAATATCCATCTCATCGATGCTCGGGGTCGACAGAATCTCCACTGGAGTTAACCCCAAAAATTGAGCTTCGCCCGTGCTAGAATACTTTGCGAGAGAATCTGCTTTCATGTTTTCTTCTCGAGAAATGTGACTTATCATGTAATGATCGAAATCTCTCAGGAGTTCCCAAGCCTTTGACAGGTAGGCGGGCAGATTCCCCCCTTTCGCTTGGAATTCCTTTTTGACTTGGCATACAATAAGCTGAGAATCACTGAAGATCTGTAACGCTCGGATGTTTAATTCTTTAGCAATCCTCAATCCAGCGATAAGGGCTTCATATTCTGCTTCATTGTTTGTCGAAGGAAATTCCAATCTTAGTGCGTAGCATAATGATCGACCTTCAGGGGTCTCGAGCACAACTCCGGCTCCAGAACAGTAGTCGTTTCTCGCGCCATCGACATATAACTTCCATTGGATTGGGGAATCGTCGATCGTTTCCTCCTCACCGTTACCCTTATCTGTGAATTCTGCGATGAAATCCGCTAAAGCCTATCCATTGATTGCTTTTCGGGGATGATAAGTGATGTCATATTGACTGAGTTCAATATTCCACTTTAGAAGATGACCCGAAGTCTCAGGGCGAAACAGGACTTGCTTTAAAGGTTGATCAGTGAGGACTCTGATAGGATGAGCTTGGAAATATTGCCTTAACTTCCTAGATGCAATTAGTAGGCAGTAGGCGAGTTTTTCCAACTTAGAGTAATTAATCTCTGCCCCAGTGAGTCTTTTGCTGATATAGTAAACTGGATGTTGAATCCCTTTGTCTTCTCGTATCAGCGCTGCACTTAAAGCATGAGATGATACTGCCAAGTATATAAGAAGATCCTCGCCATCGCCAGGCCTAGAAAGTATTGGAGGCGTTTCCATGTGGCGAATCAATTCATCAAAGGCTTTTTGGCATTCAGGAGTCCAATCGAAGTTTTTCTTTCCTTTCTTTAGGGCATCAAAGAATGGGATGCATTTATCTGTGGCTTTGGAAATGAACCGACTTAAGGCAGCGACTTTTCCATTGAGACTTTGTAATTCCTTCTTTGTTCTAGGAGCTTTGACTTCCCTTAAGGCGGTAATTTGAGCTGGACTAGCCTCAATGCCCCTAGCGGTCACGATGAAACCTAAAAACTTGCCGGATTCCACTCCAAATGAACATTTTAAAGGATTGAGCTTCATTCCGTATTTTCGGAGGACTGCGAACATGTCTGCTAAGTGTTCTATGTGATCCACTGCTTTCTTTGACTTTACTAACATGTCATCGACGTAGACTTCCATAGTCTTACCCAATTGCAGTTTGAACATAGCATTAACAAGTCTTTGGTATGTTGCCCTGCATTCTTCAGCCCGAAGGGCATAACTCTATAGCGGTAAAGACCAACGTCGGTGATAAAGCTCGTGTCCTCCTGATCTGGCTCATGCATCATGATCTGGTTATATCCGGAGTAGGCATCCATAAAAGATAACAATTTGTGTCCCGCTGTTCCGTCAACCAGTTGATGATCCTGGGTAAAGGGAAGCAGTCTTTGGGGCAGGCCTTGTTTAGATCTGAAAAATCGATGCATACTCTCCATTTTCCGTTGGCTTTCTTAACCAGCACTGGATTTGAAATCCAATTCGGATAGGTAGATTCTTTGATAAAATTATTCTCCATGAGCCGATCAACTTCTTCTTTTAACGCTGCCGGCCTTTCTGGACCTTGAGTTCTCCTTTTCTACTTCACAGGTGTAAATTTTGGATCAATATTTAGAGCGTGTACTGCAACTTCTGGGGATATCCTGCACATATCGGCATGAGTCCAAGCAAAAACATCCAAATTTGCCTTTAAAAAAGATATTAAGATATTCTGAATTGACACATTAAGTTGTGATCCAACATTCAACACCTTGTTTGGGTCCTTTGGGTCAACAACTACTGGTATTGTCGTTTCCACTGGTACCAATCTGTTCTCCCCTGCACTGACTTTTCTAGGATCCATCTCTTTCCTTGCTCCGCTGTGCTCGCCAGTGCAGGGTCCGCCTTGTAATTGCTACAAGGCTGGTTCTTTGATGCGGACTGGGGCTGCCGCATCCTTTCCCATTTCTCTTTTTCTGGTTTCTCGTAGCTCTGTTAGATAACATTCCCGCCCCGCATTTTGATCCCCTTTTATAACTCCCACTCCATTATCTGTGGGAAATTTAATGGTGAGGCACCATGGGGCCAGAACAACTTTGAATGCTGCGCGAGTTGGACGGCCAAGGAAAGCATTGTAAGCAGAAAATTCGTCGACAATCACAAAAGTTTGCTTGCGGACCACTTTTCTCTCTCCTTCTCCAAGTTCCACAAACAAATCAACGGTTCCTATCGGCTGTTTTGGCTCCCCAGTGAAGCCAGCGATTTTCTGCGATGAGGCTTGCACATCAGCCATAGGGATCTTCATTTGGTCGAATGTTTTCTTGAAGAGGATATTGCAGGATGCGCCACAATCAATGAGAACTCTTCTGACAATAGCTGGCCCGATACCAGCCGAGATGACTAAGGGATCCAAGGTAGGAGCTTCAATACCTGCGGAATCCCTGGCTCTGAACACAATATCATCATTGAAAGTTCTTTGTTGCTTCAGGGGCATAGCACCTTCCAAAACGAATACATCTTCCTCGGTCGGTACATACTTCAAAGCTCGGGTATACCTTTCCATCTCACCCCAGCTTCTGCCTGCTGGGTGAGGTCCTCCTTTAATGACATTGATAATGGGCCTTCCAGATTCATGCCCTGCAGCCTTCTCACATGTCCTAGGCTGATGAGCAGGAGCTTGTTGCCCCTGACTAGACGAAGCAGGATTGTTGCTATTCTTTTTCACAAATTGCTGCAGCTTGTTTTCCCTTAGCAACTCTTCAATCAGATTTTTCAACTGGCGGCATTCGTCGGTCTCATGACCGGGTTGATTATGGAAGCGGAAGAACTTGCCACTCTGTATAGCCTTTTTCCCGGTCCTCAGAGGAAGAGGTTTAGGAAAATCAACAGAATCTTTAGTGGCAAGGTAGATACGCTCCGGTGTATCTGATAAAGGGGTATACTCTGATGGCTTGAAGGATCGAGGCTTCTTCAGATTACTCTGTTTCTTCCCATTGTTATTTTCCCTTTTTTGCCCTACAGATTCATTCTTGTGTGGAGCAACAGTGTTATCTTCAGCTTTTTCCAACACTGCCTTTACCGGTACGGGGCGGCTTTCCAGGCGTATGAATTCATCTGCTTTTTTATAGAATTTTTCAAGGGAGTTTGGTTCCTTCATGTTTAGCCATTTCCCAAATTCGCTCGACTTGTCAATAGCCCTCATCTGATAAGTCAATATCATTCGCGGTTCTGCATTGTCCACCTCAGCCAGTGCTATATTAAAGCGGTTTAAGAAAGATCTGATGGCCTCCCCTGGATTTTGTTCTAAACTTGACAACGCATGATGTCCTTGGCTTTTGAAGCATATAGTCTGAACTGCTCCTTGAATTTTCGGGTCAAGTCCGAAAACTGATCAATAGATCGGACTGGTAGCTTGGTGAACCACAGTAGAGCCACACCTTCTAGATATACAAGAAAATATCGGCACTTTATCTCATCAGAGGCTCTGACACCTGTCATGTGCCAATCATACTTGTATAAGAATTCGTTCGGATCGCTTGTCCCCTTGTAAGCTGGAATGGTTGGAGGGACAAACTTCCTTGGGAATTCAGCCTTTAAGATTTTCTCAGTAAATGGAGTTTTACTTGGGGTAAAACCCCATTCTTTCTCGTCTTCAACCCTCTGCATACTCTCTTTCATGATTTGTCGGACCATTCCAGAAAGATACTCCTCATCATGTCGAGTTATAGATCCACCAACCTCAGGAAGTGTTTGTTCAAAGGGGCTAGCAGCCCTTTCAGGAGCATTCCTTTCTTCAGCATCATGAATGTTGCCAGCAAAGTTCCTTTCATTACCTGCCGGTTGACGGTTTGTCCCAGGCAAATCGTTCAACCTATTCAAAATTAGGGCATTTTGGGCATTCTGAGCCTCGAATTGTGCATTTTGGGCATTTATCTGCTGGTTCAGCCCTAAGATTGCAGCATCCAGCTCTGCCTTTGTAACTCCAACAGCTGGAGTGGCTTGATTCGATACAGGGGAAGCGGAGGTTCCCTCTTGAGCATTTCCAGATCTTACAGATCTACTCTTTCTCCCCGGAGCCATGATTTCGAATAAACTTCTAGTCTTCAGAGAGGTTACTTCAACAAACTTTCGTGGAGCAATGATGACGATTTGCCTGAGTTCAGTCCTCCCAATGAAAGCACCAAAAATGTTAACGCTAAAATTTGAACGCTAACACCCCGGTGTATGAAGTGAGATTGTGAAAGCACCACCCGATAGCTCGGGAACAGATCATAAGCAGATAATAGCGAAAAAGCAGTAAACAACAGCAATTTTATAGTGGTTCGGCTTAAGAGAGAGCCTACGTCCACTTTGAATATCTTTATTGACGATTTGATTACAAGTAGATGCAATTACACTTTGATTACGACACACTTCGAGTTACAAGTGACTTAGAACAAGTAGCCTAAACTTCAATGTCGATCCAAATCCTTGAACTCATGTTGGACATGTATCCTTTCTTCGTGAAGTTCCTTGAGGTGTTCTTTATCTCTCAAAAGCTTTAAGTGTCGGAGTAGTTCAAAATGCAGCAGAGTAACGGCGCTTGGAATGAATGAGCAGAAAAGTCCCCCCAAATGTTGGAAGTGGTCATATATTTATAGGATTTTTCGGTCTTGAGTCGTGAGTCGTACCCGACTCATCGTTAACTCGTAGCCGATTCAGGTTGGGTCATGGACAACTCAACAGGTTAAACCCTAGCTTCGTACCAAAGCGCCTTCGATCCTCTGAATATAGCACAAGTCTTGAGTCGTATACGAGTCATTCCTCTTTGATATAGGTATCATGATAGCGGGTTGCGACTTAGTGACTTTAGGTCGTGGACGAGTCGTGGTAAATCGTCTCATGTTAACACGCGGCCGACCTACTGGGTTAGCTCCCGGTTTGGTTCCAAGCTATGCTTCCATTCCTATGAATAACACAAGTCCTGAGCCATTCACGAGTTAACCAGCGCAACTTTCCTTGATGTTAGTATGAGTCGTACACGACTCATCATAAGTCGTATGTCGTCAACGAGTTATCTCATTATAGCGTGGTTTTGAACTTGTCTCTGAAGACTTAGGTCGTATCACCTTTATGTCGCATTCCTCTTAAGTCGTAGACCTCCATAAGTCTCCTTGGATCGTTGAGTCGTAACCCTTCAAGTCGCTTTGAGCTTTAGGTTGTTAACTCGTTGGGTCGGTGACTTGTTGAGTCGTGAGGCTTCCTGAGTCGTAGATCCTTCCTGAACGTTAAGCACCTTGAGTCGTGGCCCATCCCGGGCCTTAACTCGTTGACTCCTTTAACTCGTGGGCCTCTTAACTCGTAGGCTGGAACCGGGTTAACATAATCAAATCAGCAATAAGAAAGGATTGAAGTGGACGTAGGCTTGATTATAGGCCGAACCACTATAAACTCTGTGTTCTTTACTGCATTTTTTGTGAATTCCTGTTTCTCTTTGATTCCCGTGTTAACGGGTGGTGCTTTCACATCCACTACACTTACACTAAGGTGTTAGCGTCTGATTTTTACTTTAACAATGAGATCACCAACTTAGAACTCGAGAGGCTTCCTATGGGTGTTTGCGTAGGATTTCTGGCGGCTCTGTGCCTCTTTCATTCTCTGATGAATAAGATCAATCTTCTCAGAAGAATCACGAACAGAGTCTAGGACAAGAATAAGCTTCTCACCAGATTCCAACCAACAAGAAGGTGATCGACACGGCCTTTCTTATGAGGCTTCGAAAGGGCCCACACCGATACTGGACTGAAAACTATTGTTATAGGAGAATTCCACAAGAGGTAGGTGATCGTCCCAACTACTAACGAAATCTAAAATGCAAGCACGGAGAAGATCCTCGAGAATACGATTCACCCGTTCAGTCTGTCCATCAAACCGTGGATGATATGTTGTGCTGAAATTAAGCTTTGTTCCTAAAGTTTGCTGAAGAATCTGCCAGAAATAACTCGTGAGCAGCGGGTCACGGTCATAAACAATCGAATTAGGAACACCGTGAAGTCTCATATTTCCTTGACATATAATTTAGCCAAATGAGAAGCACGCCTATTAGACTTAATAGGAATGAAATGGGATGATTTGGTGAGGCGATCAACAATAACCCAAATGCTAGAATGGCCCGATCTCGAACGAGGTAGGCCATCAATGAAATCCGTCGAAATCTGATCCCATTTCCACAATGGAATCTCTAGAGGCTGAAGGAGACCAGAAGGGTGCTGATGTTCGGCTTTGATACGTTGACAAGTTATGCAATTACTCACATAACTCACCATATCATGCTTTATGCCTTCCCAATAATAAAGGCGATGCATATCGCATACATCTTACTACTGCCAGGATGAATGGTATACTTAGAACGATGACAATCATTTAGAATGTCATGCCTAAGTGCAGAATCAGAAGGCAACAAGACGGTTCTTCTTGTGAAGACACATATGAGAATCAATGATGAAATCCCTCTACTCCTCGTCATGGGACTCAAACTCACAGATCTTAATAAGGTGCACAAGATTGAGATCACACCGCTGAGCATCGGCAATACGATCCAATAAACTGGGTCTAGCCTCCAAACTAAATAATAAGATAGGTGAATTAGAAGATGGAGCTCGATCACGAATATCGCAAAGGGATAAGGTCTCTAGAACATCCCACTCGGCTAGCATCATAGAAACAATGGCTGAATGTTTTCGACTAAGTGCATCAGCAACACGATTACCCTTACCAGGGGTATACTGGATATCGAAGTCATAGGAAAAAAGGAACTCGAGCCAACATTGTTGCCTCATATTGAGCTCCTTCTGAGTGAATAGATATTTTAAGGACTTGTGATCGGTGTATAGAATGAAGCGCTCGCCTAGTAGATAATGGCGCCAAATCTTCAAGGCGAAGAAAATGGCGGCTAACTCGAGGTCATGAGTGGCATAACATACTTCATTCGGTCGTAGTTGCCTAGAAGCATAAGCAACTGCTGGATCCTTCTGCATAAGCACGACACCGAGGCCACAATGACTAGCGTCAATGTAGACAACAAGATCTTGATTCCCTTCAGGAACCACTAGAATAGGAGCATTAGTGAGAAGCTCCTTCTACTGCTAAAAAGAAGCTTTATACTTGTCGGACCATATAAATGGGACGCCTTTTCGAGTAATTCTAGTGAAAGGAAGCACAATACGAGAGAAATCCTTAACGAACCGGCGGTGATAACCCGCCATTCTAAGGAAACTACGAATATCATAAGCATTCTCAGGCCTCTTCCAATTCTGGATGGATTCGATCTTCAAAGGATCGATAAAAATGCCTTCAGAAGAAACAACGTGGCCTAAGAACTTAACCTTATTCTCCCAGAAATGGCACTTGGAGAATTTGGCTTTAAGCTAATGGTGATGTAGGGTACTCAAGACAACTCTCAAATTATTAGCATGCTCAGCTTCAGATTTCGAATAAACAAGAATGTCGTTGATGAACAGAAAGATGAACCTATCGAGATATTCTCGAAATACTCAATTAATAAGGTCAACAAAGAAAGCAGGAATGTTCGTCAAACCGAATGGCATAACGAGCCACTCGTAAGATCTATATCGAGTGCGGAAAGTTGTAAGAGGTATGCTATCTTCCGCGACTCGGAGCTGATGAAAACCAGTGGCAAGGTCGATTTGAGAGAAGACCTTAGCGCCGCTCAATTGATCAAACATATCATCGACCCTAGGTAATGGATACCTGTTCTTGATGGTCAACTCGTTAAGCCTGCGATAGTCAATGCAAAGCCTAAGAGTTCCATCAGACTTCTTCACGAAGACGACCGCAGCACCTCAGGGTGAAGAAGTGGACTGAATCAACTGTTTGGACCCAAGCTCTAAAAGATGCTTCTTGAGTTCCTCATTTTCTTTTGTAGACGTCCTCGTGGGAGGACGACTAACTGGCTGCGTGCCTGGAATGAGATCAATATGAAACTCAATTGCCCGCTTGGTGGCAAATTCGAAACGGGCTCGAATAAATCACAGAAGTCACAAACAATAGGAATATGAGATATATCATCGTCATCTCGTGATTCTAGAGAATATAAAGCCAATTCGAAATTATCCACATTTCGAAGAACAAGCAATAGCTGAGTAAACGAATCTAGATGTCGAAGATATAAAATTCTCTCAGAATAAATAATCCTGGCATCGTATTGCCTAGCCAGTCCGTACCCAAAATCATATCAAATCCCAAATAATAAATAACATGCAGATTCTCACGAAAAGAAAAGCCACATAAAACAATCTCAACATCATCACAAAGCATAGTAAGGGTTGCGGATCCCCCGATAGGATTCGCAATCCTTAATGAAGTAATCATACAAGAAACATCCAAAGACAAATCATTGACGAGGTTCATCGATACGAATGAATGCGACGCACCCGTATCGAAAAGGACTCGAATAAAACGATCATGAAACAACAATAAACTTTCAAGAATAGAGGGAGAAGTACCTCTACACTGAGAAGAACCTCCAGAAGCATCCGCTACATTCAATTTGCCAGATTTAGGATCATTCGGAGCGATAGGACAATTGGAAATACGATGGCCCTCTTTCTTGCAGTATCGACAAAAGATAGGCTTAGGACACTCCCGAATCATATGGTCAGGCGAACCACAATTGAAACACCCCTTGCGAGAGGAAGGTGCTCCAATAGATTGAGGCTGTGTGATAACCCTGATTTTTTGAGCAATTTCATGATTTAAATTAGCTTATGTTTGTTTAAAAAAAATTTGCATTGTGAAAAAATAGGAATAGAAACTGATTGCAAGAGCATGGTAAATATGTACATGTGCATAAGATAGTGCACACACATGCATACATTTTTTGGGGTCATAAAATAGGCAGCAATTAATAAATATATTAGAGTAAATAATTTAGAAATACATATTGTATGGAAGACATGATTATGTCTTTAATAAGTTTGGCATAAAGAAAATAAATGTAGGCAGGAATAAATACATGCAGAAAAATATTAGATATTTAAAATAATTTAAATAAAAGGAAATAAGGACTTAGGAAAAAAAATAGGCATACATAAGTTATATAAGTGCACAGGCAAGCATTGCTGGTAGAAAACAAAGCTTGCACGAAAATGGTATGAACCCTTAAACAAACACTTTATCCATTTCCAGCAATTCTTTTTACTTTGGAAAAAAAAATCAGAGTCATGCATATAACATGACCGGGGTAAGATTAATGAGATAAAGTTTGTTTCTGAAAATAAAAACAAGGACCACAAACCCTTTTTCTCTCTTGAATTAAAATGAGAGGCAGATCATGTTATATAGGGTAAAACTGACATTGAGTAATTTCATTAAACCCTAGTAGCAGCCAGGCTTTTATATATGGAGGCTTAGTGTAGTGAGATCATTCACATTTTCTCTTCATCACTTAAAGAAAAAATAAAATAAAATCATAAGTCAGAGAAAATGAGGAGCACCGGCCATTAGAATAAGAAGAAGGCAGAAGACCCAAAAGAAAGAAAAGCTTAGGAAAAAAAGGATTAAGGTGAGTAACCTTGCTGGAAACATTGGCAATAAGTCCTGAATATTGAGGCGGCCTAATTAAATTTATATTTCACTATTGCAAGTTATGTTCATTTTATGATTTGATAACTTTGGTTTGTTAATGATCTTCTCAAGTGAAAAATATTTTATAGTGATTTATTTAGTATAAAAGAGTCATGGATTTCATGTTTAAATATGTTTATCCGTGCTGTGGTTAACTTTAAGATGAAGTAGTTTCTATTATGGGTTTTTATTTATATAGTTATTTACTTAAAACCCAGGATTTATGTTGTAGATATATGGTCTAAAAATGGAAGAAAATGTGGGGCTGCAACATTGTGTTGTTGCTTATGTCTCATATCAACTAAAAATAAAGATAAATATAGAGGTGCAATGTTATACATGTGCTGAGCTTCTATCTTTTATGAACTGTCCAAACTAAAGCATATACTTGTTGTTTAGCCAGATCTTAAAGATCTACCAGGGTCTGATTGAACCAGAGGTAAAAGAATACAACCAGAAAACTATCTATGACCATATGTTTGTAACTTGATCCATTGAGACCTATAGACAAAATAATATATGCTAAGAAATCACATATGTTTGCATGATTAAATGCTTGTTTATGAGAACATGACTTACCAATCTATGGATGAATATATATTGGCTGAATGTTTGTTTCTCTGATTAAAATATGATAAGCAGTGGGGATTAGCATAGTAATGAAAAGGGAAGGTAACACTTAGTAATTTAAATAAGGAATTTTGGGATCTTAGGGCTACAAAATATGGCTTGGCAAGGTGAACATTGCAAGCTCACACATGTTATGTTTATTCCCAAAGGCCTGAGTGTGCTGGGTTAACAGAGATATGTCCCAGGCAATGTGTGATTCAACAAGAGAAAGTAGCTAAAGACTATAATATATACTTGATAGTGAACAATAGAAATAGGTTCATGGGAGGGCTTGGGTAAAATCCCTGATGGCCAGTAAACTGGTAGAGAAGGCTTGATGACTGAATTGATGAATGTGTTGATTGGTTTATGATATTTTATGGATGGATCCTATGATTGTTTTCTCCGAACTAAACCATTTGCATCATATATTATTTGTTCTGCACTAATATAAATGCTCATGTCTCACAGAAACTTGCACAAGGATGATACTGAGTTTCTTTATTCATTTAAAGTATTTGAATATAATTAAGAGTCATGTAAAATCATGTTTTCAGTTAGATTACTCATACGAGACTTTAGTCTGACCCTAGTGTGTTTATGCACCATTAGGTGTCTCATGTTTACATGGGGTAGTTCATGGTGATTATGCAGGTAAGTAGAGAATTCTTTGATCAGGCTTTGGATGCTTAGCTGCTTAAGGAATTGGATGCTATAATTAAAGATTTACTGAAGTTAGAATAGATATTTATGCTGAATTATGTTAAGCTATGATTGTTTAAGTTGCTTAGAAAAACTAATGTATTGTTTTCTACTATTTTGTAAGTATTGAACTTAAATGTTTTTCAGCTGGAACCTATGTGTTTGGTTTTGCAAATGTTTTACTAAGTAATGAAGTGCTTAAGCTTTCAGAATAAGTCATTTATAATGATAGAAAACCTGAGATTGTAAGGATGTATAAATTGAATGAACAATCAAGTATTTGACTTAAGAAAATCCATGTTTAAGTTGAAAAAAAAAATCTGGGAGAGAAAGAAAAAGAAAAAGCTAGAGTTTTGAGTTGCTTTAAAAAGGAATCAAAAATAACATGTATTGTGTTTAAGAATAACTGCAAGTTGAATATGGCTAACATAACCATTTTATTGAGCCTGGGTTAAGCCAGCACTAAGAAATATTAAGCTCAATTTCCAATAGTGTTTTACAACTCAAATAAATAGTAGACTCAATCACTTTTGGTAACAAGAAGAGGAGAAATTAGGCATTTTAAAACCTTCCATTGGCAAACACATGCACAGGATCATGCACACACATGCACATGCAAAGGCACAGTTCACACAATAACAAAAATTATGGGAAGTACATGCAAAATGCTAAGTCTTGAGAAGTGAAACCTATAGTTATGCAATGATCTAAGTGTGCCTGGAAAACCTGTTTTTAGAAATACTTTTGCTATGTGTGGATTACTTAATGATTCCCAAACAGATTTATGCTTCCAAACTTTTTTACTCTGATTCAAATAGAAAGTAATTTATATATCTTCACATAGTTAAGTTTAAGATAATTTGAGCAAAACTATATTTTTATATTGGCATAAAGATCCTACATAGATGAAAATTAGAATGCAATATTTTCTTGATTAGATGACCACTGTGCATATATTTATGTAAAAAGAAAAAAAATCTTTAGACTAAGAAAGTGGGTCATCTCATTTGGTATCAGAGCTATTTTGTTAAATAACATAGCAAAATTTTGTATGAACTTGTTTGCATTGGATGCATGGAAGTGTTGACTGCTTTGGATGCTTTGTTTTGTTAGTGCTTATACTACTAATATCTATTATAACTGAATAGGGATAGATTGAAATGAACTATTCTATAAAGTATTAGGCAAAAATTGACTAACCTAAGTGTCATATCCATAGAGTTATGGTAGGAACCAGACATCAAAATGTAGGAGCAAGTGAACCACCCATGGTGAATGTGCAAGAATTCATGAGAGCCATAAGGGATGGAGTAGGCAACAGGCAGGAAAATCCACATGAGGGACTTTCCAAACTACACAAGACTTTTACCAACCTTGGAGGCAAAACTTTTGATGGCACAAAAGGAGTTATGGGAGTTCAAAATTGGCTCAGGATTTTGGATAGGATATTTGCAGACATGCAAGTTGAAGACCAAGGAAGAGACAAATTGCATCCAGGCAATTGAGAGGAGCAACTTTCGATTGGTGGGAGGTTATCATAGCTGGAAGACCTGAAGGAGAAGTGACATGGGATTAATTTAAAGCAATGCTGGAAGGTAGGTTTGTCCCTGCATCAGCCAAGGAGTCTTTGCTAGAGGAATTCATCAAATTAAGGCAAGGAACTATGAATGTCACTGAGTACGCTCAGAAGTTTGAATCATTGGCAAAGTATGGTGTAGTACTCATCACTACTGAAGAGGCTAAGAATGGCAGATATATTCAAGGGCTAAACCCTAGCCTTAGTAGAGCCATGCTACCATACAAGGACAGGACTTTTCATCAAGTTTTTGACTTGACTTTGAGCATTGAACAACATGATAAGGCTAGAGAGAATTTCAAGGCATTCAAGAATAGCCAAAATAAGAAAGGAAAGGGCAAATTTCACCCTTATGATAAGAAGAAAGTAAACACGGCTTCCACCAAGAAACCAGAAGAAGCCAGTGTTGCTGAAATTAAGAAGAAGATTACTTGTTATAACTGTGGCCAAGAGGGGCATATGAAGAATAGGTGCACAAATGTTAGGCCAACATTCTTCAAATGTTAGCATTGTGGGAAGGAAGGTCACATAAAGAGGAATTACCAAGATTTTAAGCAAGGAAAATTAGAGGCTTTGGAAGGAAAAGGCAAGGCAATTGAAGGATCTAATGTGGAGAATCATGGCCAAGTTGAAGGTACTTTGCTTATTCACTCAATACCTTTTGCAGTAGTGTATGATACTAGGACTACACACTTATTGATCTCTCATGATATTGCACAACAATTAAAATTGAATTGTTTGATTGTTGATAAGCCACTATTTATTAGAAGCCCTATAGGTAGCTCATGTGTTCTTGGTATGATGTGTATACAACTAGGGTTAGATATATGGGGACATGTATTTAACTCAGACTTATATGTGTTGCAATATCCGGGCATAGGGGTTATTCTAGGAGTTGATTGGTTGAGTAAATATAAGGCTATCATAAATATGGAGACATCCACCATATCATTGAAAATTTCTGATGGAAAAAGGGTAGTTATTTTTTGTGAGGCAAACAAAAATAGAAATATAGCCAACCTTTGTATATTGTCTAGTGAAAAACCCATGCCTGCATTAGAAGAAATCCCCATAGTGAATCAATATACTGATGTGTTTGGTGAATTAAACCACGGACCAGTTGAGTTTTCAATCAGAATAATTCCAGGAGCTAGCCCAGTGGTTAAAAGACCAACCAGAATGGGGCCTAAGGAGTGGATAGAATTGAAAAAGAAATTGGTTGAATTAGAAGAAAAAGGCTTTATTAGACCCAGTAGCTCATCATGGGGAGCACCAGTAGTCTTTGTTAAGAAACAAGATGGATCCCTTAGGTTATGTATTGACTATAGGGAATTAAATAAAGTCACAATTAAAAATAAATATCCCTTACCAAGAATTGATGATCTTTTTGATCAATTGAGTGGTGCAAAAATATTTTCTAGGCTTGATTTAGCTTCAGGCTTTCATCGGATGAAAGTAGAAGAGGAAAGCATTAAGTATACAACCTTTAACACAAGATATGGACTTTATGAATTTTTAGTAATGCCATTTGGCTTGACAAATGCTCCTTCCTATTTTGTTGATTTAATGAATAGGATTTTTAGAGAATACTTGGATAAATTTGTATTGATATTTATTGATGACATACTAATTTATTCTAAGTCAATTAAAGAGCATGAAAATCATTTGCATATGGTATTCAAGAAACTGAGGCAGGAAGACTTGAAAGAAAAATTTTCAAAATGCACTTTTTGGAAAAATGAAGTGAATTTTCTAGGCCACATTATATCATAAAAAGGATTATCCGTGGATCCCAATATGGTCATTGCAGTGCAAGCTTGGAGAAGGCCTACCAATGTCACAGAGGTCAGATCATTCATGGGAATGGTTGGTTACTATAGAAGGTTTATAAAAGATTTTGCAAACATTTCAATCCCATTAACCAGATTGACTAGGAAAAATCAAGTGTTTACTTGGACTGAAGAGTGTGAGAAATCCTTTGGGAAATTAAAGGAAGCACTAGTGCACGCTCCAATCCTCAAAGTACCTGAAGGGAGTGAAAACTTGGTGGTGTATACTGATGCAAGTGGATAAGGGCTTGGTGCAGTATTGATGCAACAACATCAAGCGATAGCCTATGCTTCTAGGCAATTGAAACGAAGTGAGGTAAGATATGCTACTAATGACCTTGAATTAGCTGCTATAGTGTATGCTCTTAAGCTATGGAGGCACTACTTGTTAGGGGCAAGGTTTGAAGTTTATATAGAACATAAGTCACTTAAATATTTATTTTCACAAAGAGAATTAAATATGAGGCAGCAAAGGCGGATTGAACTCCTGGCCTAATGTGACTTTGAAATATTATATACCCCAGGTAAGGCTAATAAAGTAGCAGATGCCCTAAGTAGACAACATGCTAATGTGGCTAAATTAATGATAGAAGAGTTTAACACTTTATCATTGTTAATTGATTTAGAGATAGAAAGTGATAATGTAGAAAACATGAGCCTATGCAGTGAGCATGTAGAAATGGGAAAATTAAGCTTTATCACTCTGGAGTCAGAGTTGAAAAATAAAGTTGTAAAGTTACAAAACAAAGATCCATTTTTATTTGGAAAGAAAACTCAGATATTAAATGGTGAAGCAGTGGAAGGTTTTCAGTTGAATGATCAAGGCCACTTTTAGAAAGGAAAAAGAATATGTGTTTCCAGCAATTGATGAGTCGAAGCAAGAAATCTTGGATGCTTACCACAAAAGCAAATACACTATACACCCAGGAAGCACAAGAATGTATCACAACCTCAAGAGGGATTATTGATGGAGTGGTATGAAGAGTGCAGTGGCAACCTATGTATCTAAATGTATGGTTTGCCAATACGTGAAGGCTGAGTATCAAAAACCCTCAGGGATGCTTCAACCATTGCAAATACCAAAGTGGAAATGGGAGGACATATCAATGGATTTCATTGATGGTCTGCCTAGAACTAGGTGGGGAAATTATAGTATTTGGGTAGTGGTTGATAGGCTAACCCAGTCAGCCAACTTTATACCGGTAAAGTCAGAGATAAATGCATGTACACTAGCCCAGTTGTTTATCAAGGAAGTGGTTAGACTACATGGTATACCAAAGACTATAGTTAGTGATAGAGATACCATCTTCACTTCAAAATTCTGGCAGAGTTTTCACAAGGCAATGGGGACTGATTTATGCTTAAGCAAGGCATACCATCCTCAATCTGATGGTCAAACAGAAATTGTGAACAAATTGCTTGAAGACATGTTAAGAGCTTTTGTATTGGATTGGGGAGGAAGTTGTGAGGATCATATCTTTTTGGCCGAATTTGCATACAACAATAGCCATCATAGTAGCATAGGCATGGCATCCTTTGAAGCTCTCTATGGGAGACCATGTTTATCACCCTCAAGTTGGCTTGAATCTGTGGAAAAAGTGGTCTTAGGGCCAGAGAATGCGAAGGAAACTTCTGAGAAAATAGCTTTGGTTAGAAAAAGAATTGCTTCTGCCCAAGATAGGCAAAAGAAATATGCAGATCAAAGAAGGAAGGCAGTACAATATGGTGTTGGAGATTGTGTATTTATCAAAATATCACCCATGAAGAAGGTTCTAAGGTTTGGGGAACAAGGAAAGTAGATTCCTAGATATATAGGGCCATATAAAATTCTAGAAAAAATAGGAAATGTAGCTTATAAGGTGGAGTTTCTAGAAGAAATGAGAGCAATGCATGATGTTTTTCATGTGTCTCAACTAAGAAGATGGGTTCATGATAAGAAAGCAATCCTAGAATCCCCTAAGGATGTTCAGATTAACCCCGGGATGATCTATGAAAAGGAGCCAGTAGGCATAGTTGCAAGAGAGATCAAGAAACTGAGAAACAAAGAAATTAAATTAGTGAAAGTGCAAAGGGGTCTTGACCCAAATGATTGCGCATGGGAAGTGGAGGATAAAATAAGAAATTATTATCCATAACTGTTTGATTGAATGAAAGATATAATTTATATACATACTGATGAATATTTTGATTGAATATGCATTGTGATTTTTTTATATACAAAGAGTCTAATCAAGTGATTAATGAGCTATGAATATTTAAGTGGGAAAAAGTGGAAATCCTCTTTTGTTTGTAACTGTACTCATACAGCAGATAAGAGCTATGAAGATTTCCTAGGCGTTGATATCAAATGGGTTTTGGACAATATACTTATGAATATCCTCATAAGTATTGAAAAGTGGATTTTGGAAAATATTTTAAGTGTGAAACAATTGATATAGAAATATTTTTCTAAGTATTATTAATTGAATCCAAAAATTAATGAGCTAAGTACGAAATATTCTATAGTGCACATTAGGCATGCACCCCTAAAAGAAAACTTAATTTACTAAAACTCCTCTCGAAAGAAAGCATAAGTTGCAGGTCCCTATTTTTCATTTCGGCTGTTTTTTCCCTAAAATACCCCTCCGCTTCTTGCACTATTGATTTTAATAATGAGTTTCTTTCTTGATTTCATCTTCTTCTTCATTGGCGAACTTATGTTTCTTGATTTCATCTTCTTCGTCAATGGTGAGCTCGGCTTTCTCGATGTCAATGGAAAAATAAAATTATACATAATAGTTGCAGAAATGTGTACAGTTATATGCAATAGTTGCAGACATTTCTACAACTATACCATATAGTTGCAGAAATTTCTACAAATACATAAAATAGTTGCAGAAATTTCTACAACCATATGCAATAGTTGCAGACATTTCTGCAAGTATATGCAATAGTTGAATTTCTACAACTATATGGAATAGTTGTAGAAATGTCTTCAACTATATACAATAGTTGTAGATATTTCTGCAACTATACCATATAGTTGCAGAAATGTCAGCAATTATTTGCAACTGTTGTAAATTTGAAAAATAATAGAAAATGTTCAAAATTTGCTGAATTGCCTACAAGTATATGAAATAATTACACCTTTACTACAAATATGAATTTTTGGTATCAGCAATGGATCTCATTTTAATGATCATAAAATTTTTAATTTCTTGGTGAAAACGTTTTATTGATCCAATTTTTCTACATAAAGTTATATGCATTTGGAATGTTAAAAACATAAAGGGTATTTGCGTCTTTTTGCCTGTGCGAATTTGAAAATAGGGACCGGAAATGTAAGTTTAGTTTGGGAAGGATGTTTTCTCTATTTTGAAACTTATTAGGGATGTGAGCCAAATTTACCTAATTCTATAAGTATGGTTATTAGAAATGATTTTGGGAAATAAACTTATAATTTTTTCCTAAGTTTTGGAATTGAAGGTTTTGGGAATATTTTTAGCGACGAAATGATTGTTATAAAATATTTTTCTAAGTAATGAATTTTAAGTTGTATTTTTAAAATATTTCTAGGTGTTGATATGGGTTGAAATATTCTGTTATGGATTTAAGTAATTGAAATCATTTTCAAATATCGAAACACTTGAAGAGATTTGAATATAAGCCTTTGTAAAGATATTTTGAAATAAATGTTTTGAAAGAATTATAATATGGGCCTAGTGACTACTTGGGTATGTAATTTGATAGTTAAATAATAGACTATCAAATCTGGCCAAATTCGTTGATCGTTTCGGTGAGACCGAGATCAGATTTAATTATCTGAAAACCACTTCGATCTGATTTGAGCATTGCGATTTGTGATATCGTAAAGATAATGAAGATGGTAATTTTGGAGATTCGATGTGTTCAGACCCAGAACAACTTGTATGGATGAATATTATCAGCACATTGTCATTGGAGGGCAATGAGCATTCTAAATGTAAATTTCTTAATAGGTAATCATAGCCTCAAACCTCATCAACCGGGAAATGACTAAAATATGGCTTGCAGCAGGGCTAAGTGGGTACTCCCATTAGGGTATGTCATCATCTTTCTTAATACCCTACATCTACATATTTATAGATTGGTTGTGCATGAGTTCTCAAAAAGGTCGAAAGACCGGGATGATGACATATTTAGTACTATAGTCAAATGCTAGGTTGGTTCTGTGTGGCGGGGTACAAGATGTTCTTGTCAGACCCGGGTGCATTGATCTAAAGATGCACCCATCGAAGGTAGTTCCTTATCTGGTCATAGTATGGAATCCACTCTCCAATAAGCGCCATATGGTTTTGATTTTTCCCACCTATGTGGAATTGTCAGGTGAAAGCATTTTAGCTATTTTATAGTGTACTTTCTGTAGACATTATTATAATATCAGACGACTTTGATATAATAACATTTTTGTTATCGTAAGGTAAAAACCCATCGTATATATGCGTGACGTTGTCTTACGAGATACCTTCATTTTTCAAAGGATTTTGATAATAATAATAATTCAAATGGAGTGTGTTTTCCCACGCTGGTTTTCCAGGCTGACTCGGGTGTTATTTTATTATAATGCTCGGGTCAGACCGAGTATTATAGATTTAGGTCAGGACATTATGGAGTTCAGGAGAGGAGCTGGAGGGTTTTAGGTGTGTTACACGTACTTGGTAATTTCTGCTATGTGTTATGACGTATATTTAGTACATGTGAGGACATTTTATTATAACTGTCCGGATTTATTATTGATTGTTGTGCTCTAATGATTTTATGTATATTACAGTTACATTTTCTTTATATAAAAAGTTGTTATTATATATTATATTTTGTTCCGCTGCGATTGTGAGATTCAGTATTGGTGTTTCTATTTCTTCTATCTCTTCTTTCTTTCTCCCCAGTAATCGGCATTCGATTCCTCGACATGTAATAAAGTGGACATATTAGTGTCGATTTTCTAAGATCGAAAATTTCGGCTGTTACATTTGGTATTAGAGTTGAAGGTTAAGTGAGAACCTTGGCTTTGGTTGGGTAACTCTTTAAAGATAGCGGCAGTAGCACCCTAGAATGAGTTTGAGTGTATTAATATATATGAGCGCGTATTTTTATTGAATATAAAATGTTTTATGTTGTGTTGGTTGACTTATTGACTAACATATGGATTCTGGTCAGTAATTAACGTTATTGATAGGGATCTCTAATAACTTGAACAATGCAGTTCGACATGGTATTATTTTGAATTTGGGTATATAAAATAATTTTGCCTGGATTGTATTTTATATATAAGGAATATTTTTTGGAAATTATTATTTTATGGTGTGCTTAGATGTTAGAAAATGGTAATATTTTATTATCATTTGTTGTTGTTGTTGTGTTCTAATGAAGGTTGATATTATAATGTAAGCAAGATTAAAAGTTAAGAAATAATTTCATATAACATAATGGAATTATGTAAGTATGATTTGTAAATGTGATTTATAAATTAAATGGAAATGAAATTTCACAAGTATATTATAAATATGGTTTACAAAAGAAGTTTATAAATTAAAAGGGTTTAAAGGCTGAAAATTTGGAAATTTAAGGCCTGATGGTTTTGAAATTTGTTTTCAACAGGTTTTGGGGAAATAATAGACATATTAATACGAAGATATTTTTAAAATATTTTTAAAGGGGTATTAAAGGAAATAAAAGCACTAAACTCACTTCGGTCCCTGGAAAATAATTTCGGTAATGACTGTGCTGGCACCAAAATTGGTCACTAATACCCTTGAGGATTGTGTAGAGAGATTAATGAAGAAAGTAAATCAAAATGGAGGAATAAAATAGTAGAATGCAATAAGAACTGTAAGAAACGAGAACACCAGAATTATAGTGGTTCGGCGTGACTGCCTATGTCCACTTTGATCGTAATCTTTGTTACTTCTTCCAATAATTGAATATAGATGCAATCTGTACACCAACAACTTGAATACCGGTTTTGACTGAAAAGAAATGAGTCTTAAAAATGGCTGAGTCTCCTCAGTGTTCTCGAAAAACTGTCCCCTTCCATTACACCCCCGCCTTTCTATTTATAGACGAAGATAGGCTGGATTTCCTTCTTAGACATAGGAGCAAAGATGACTTGGCCCAAATATGTTAATCCCAAGCTGGCCGAACCAGGCGTGCCGAACAATCCTCGGCCGAGCAAGGAATGCCGAAACATCGCAGCTGATTATTGGACATTAAGCTAATGTCCTGAAGTAAACCTCTAAAGAACTCGGAGCAACTCGTAGTGGATCTCGGAGCAAAACAATGTCGACCTCCTTACCACGATATTGGCTTCCAAGAAAATGCTAACTCTTTCACCTTGCACTGAACCACTCCTGACCGAATGGCAGCAATTCCCTTTATATGAACAACACCTGCTAAACTGTCTATGCCGAACCATACACGACTTACGTTGTTGACTAAGCCATGCGATCCAATCCAATCTGACAGAGCCATGCGTTATGAACAACTTAGACCGAGCAACAAGCACTTAAACTGGTCTGAGGCAAAACTCCTTTGCCGAACCATATATGACTTTACTCACTCGACCAAGCGGCACATGCGGAAGCATCTGGACCGAACGACATATACAGAACTACCCAATCCGAACGAAATAACATCTCTCACAGCCGAGCGGCAAACTTCGCCTCTAAGCCGATTGATATATATATATACATATATGTATGTATATATATAGTTCCTACCAACATCTTCCTTTGGCTGTGCGACATATGTTATCTCACAAGATCGTGTGGCAAATACCTTACGGCCCCCGGTCGAACCGTGCATACAGGCCGACCCATGCAAATAGGTCGACCGCGCTTTCGTGCTAAAGGATATGTATATATGTTGAACCCCTCAATTCGACTCAACGTTTTACATTTTCCAACCTTCCGCTGGATGGAGTATCATTTTGATTCAATCAAAAACTCTAAAATTAGCATCTAGTAGCCGAGCCAAGCAACCGGGTTACATTTGCCCCGCAAAGCGTATCGTGAGAGTCAATCTTGATGCGCTTTGAATCATAAGCAAACCATGTTTCTCGCTCTTCTCCACCTATCGGGTGGAATCGATTTCTCCATTGTGCTATCATCTTAGGTGCGGTTCGGTCGACATACACATGTCGAGCAACTCGTTCGGCATACTCATTGTCGCCTGAACGATTGTTCACCGACCTATTGAGATACTTTGACTGGGTCCACTGATTAATACCTTTTCAACTCCCCTTCTTCATATAAAAGCCAACACCTCTCCTCTTCTTCCCTTTACTTTCACTTCAACTCCATAGGACCTTTTAACTTACCTTCCCCCGACCTTCAGCTACCTCCTTAATCTTCTTCTCTCATCCTAAATCTAGTTTTGCTCCACAACTACCCCCAATAACGAGTCTAAATTAATTTCAATCCCAAATCAAGAAGTTCCCTAAGCTACGATTCATTATCTTAGGTATGAAGTTCTCATTCGATCGACTTTCCCAAATTAGGGTTTCGTACAAAATTCGAATTCACAAAATTTCTTCATACTACGGACGGTGGGAGTCATGTAGATGAGGAAAATGAATCTGAGGTTAGAACATGCCTTAGGGTAGGAAATCAATACATATTTAACTGATTTCGAGGCCATTGAGATTAAGAGAAGAAAATAAAAGGATACCAGTGGTCTCTAGGATGCTGGCTCCTGTTGGGCTACCGAGTGAGGGAGTGTGGTTGTTTGGTTATTGAAGTAGAGTTGTTTTGGTGATCTGGTACGATGTAGCTCGACTAATATGCATCGAGGGAGAAGGAAGTAGAAGTTGGTCGGTAGGAGTTAGTAAGTTTAGAATGTGTATGCTGAGTGTGAATACCAAGTCAATACGTTGGGTTGAAGCCTACTAGCTGCTAGGTCCCTAGTAGGGGTAGTGTATGAATGAGAGTGTCGTTCGGTGGGCACATAGGATAGTGTTTAGGTGATTTGTGGAAGTGAAATGGAGGTGAGTGAGTGGGTCGGTGCCTCCAATGAAGAGTGTCGTTCAGCCCGAGGGGAGAGCACATGACGTTAGGGAATTAGGATATTGGGTTGGTCAAAGACAGAGTGAGGCCTTTCGGTTGTTAAGGATAGAGGTTCAGTATAGTTTAAAGGAGTCAGTTTGGTAGTTAGGAAGAGACGGTGGTATTGAGGTTCGGTCACACCATAGGGCAGCTGTTTGGCATTCATAATCGGGACTATTCTAATTTAATCATAACATTCGTGTATCCAATCCGCCTCTACAACCAAGTACTAAATAACGATTAATGACATGTAACAAAGCATATTAGCTTTGGGACTTAAATTAACTACCTAGCCCACGATTTGAATACTATTTAATGCAAACTCAACTGATCAAATTCAGACATATAGTCTCCATACTCTACGATGCCAATGTTCGACTCCCAAACCATTACTATCGAATCATAAGACAAGCACTCGGAGATGGTCAGCGATGACGGTCTTCGAAGATGACAGTTTAATGCTGAATAACACTTCATCAGTCTCTTAATCTTTAATTCTTTCACACTTATACATTGACGATTGCACTAGTCTACACACCACATGGGGGAACAATTTTGTTATTACATCTAATATCGATTGTCTTTCAAGTATAGTTCAAACAGGTATTTACCCAAATTTGATGCTTGTTGAGGATGTCTAAAAAGTCGAGCTCTGCCATAGTTTCAGATAATCCCGAGCCATGTTCTCAGCAGGAAGTAATGGGAACTTCGAATCCATCAACAACTCCTACACATGATATCCCAAATCCATCAGCTGAAACTATTGACCTGGCCCCTGATGTGATTGTAGGAGAGGTTATTCTAGATAATCCTATTGATTCCCAAACTTCAAAAATCGACGAAGCCAATCTTCGTCGATTGTGCACAATTCACGGAATCCTTTTTGACGACGTTTTAGTTCCATCGGGCCAAGATCGACCTCACCTTCCCCCAGCCGGATATACAACTTGCAATAAATTCATGTTCTTGGTTAGTAGAGTGCTACCTTAAAACTCCTTTATTTATGATGTGTTACAGTACATCAGGAGTGCCCCGACACAGTTACATCCCAATAGTCACACGTTCATCTATGGCACTTGTATTTTTTTTATGACCATCCTATCCAGGCTCCCCACTCCCCGTGATATCCGTTGTATCTATCTTTTCAAGAGATGGTCCGACAGCTCATCTTTTATATTCCTTGAGCCACACTCCAAGTGTCAGATCCTGACGGGGGCGTGGAGTAAATTCTCCCAATATACACAAGAATGGTTCTATGTACGACGCCCCTGGGCTTTGCGACAAGATGGGTGGATGGGAGTAAGTTCCATTTCCGGATCAATACTTGTCTAAAGCATGAAGTGGATTGTTTCTAAACTTCTTTCAATTTTTAAAGGTATCAACCCACGTCCCGAAGGTACCTGGTATTCTGAGGCCGTCGAGGCCATTCCGGCAGTTCCAACGAGAGACCGGGAGATCAAGTTCGTTAACTCCAATGAATCACGTTCAAAGTTTGGATTGTTGGGGGAGGGTCGTTGAACAAATCTTCCATCCGATGCCACTATAACGGGATCTGCATTGAAGAAGGGTAAAGAACAGATCGGACCCTTAGTGCCTCTTACTAGTGGTGCACTCGACACGTCTAAGGAGGGTGAGATTAGAGAAACTGGGGTGCCAGAAGCGCCGGGTGAGCATATAAGCCCTATTCCGAAACTGGTGGTTGAGGCACCTGGCATTGATGAACTACCTCCTCCATTAAAGGGGAAAAAGTAACCAGCTTATAAACAAAGGGAGAAGATGGTGGGCGGAACCTCGAAGGTTACAATTACTCCAATGGAGAAAGAGCCATCTCCACAACATTTAGAGAATTCATTGAAAGGCTTATAAGACCTTAATATTCTCAATGACTTGCTCAATTAAGGCTTCGATGATCCAGAATCCCTATCAAGCCAATCACCAAGGAGGAAAAACTCTGATAAATAAAGCTAAAGAAACTGGTCCGTGGGGGGAAACACTAGAACACACACACTAACACTTACACTTCACCTCGCACTTAAACTTCGTCCACCATGTTATTCTTGCTAACTTGTCCTCAATTAACTTCTGTGTAGGTGATATGGGACGCACTCATGGATTCGACCTCCTTCGTGGGTCCTCTATCTTCCATCATTCCAGCCAAGACTCAGGGTTCGGTAAACACCGAGATAGAGACGACAACAGCGATAGATACTATCTTCTTCGAGATTCGTCGTTGTCTCGAAGGAAAACTTACAGCCATTCTTCATGCCTTATGATCCTCCCCCTCAACTAGAAAAAAGAAGGGAGAAGTCAGCTCAAAGGGGATCTTAATTTGAAGCTCCTTACGACCAATACTCTGGTTCATAAAGCATTAGGAAACCTCGCAAGCCTCACAAGAAGTCCGTGGTTTCGACGAAACAAACTCCTTGAGCCCTTGCACACGATCCATCGATAGTAGAAATCTAGCTGAGCTTAAAGTCACATTCCCAAAAATAAGCCTTGATAGATTGAAATTTCTTCCTACGATCCATCCTGTTCTAGGGCATGTTAAACAAAATGCCATTGCTTGCAACAACGATGTCTACGTCCAACATGACACATTCGTTCACTTGGCCGAAAATGTTTCTGAAGTTTCTACGTAGCGCAAGAACTAATCAATCGCCTGAAGCTTGAGGCCATTCATGATAAAGACATCATCAAAGCCTAAGATGAAGAACTTTACTCGTATAAATCTCAGCTTGAGGCCGCTCAGAAGAATGCTAAAGATACTGCTGAGGCAGTCAATCGCTTGGAGACTACCGACAAAAAAATTGACGAAGCGGTTCATCCCTGTGGCGCCTTAACCTTAAAGAAAGACTCCATTCAAAAGGAGAAAGATGTCCTAGCTAAACGAGTCAAAGAATTGGAGGAGCTACTTCTCAAAGAAAAGGAAAAAAAGACTGTCGCTCAAGAGGAGTCACAACGATATTGGACAAGATTTTTGCTACACGAATCCTAAAAACAAAGCTCGAGGAGGAGCTCTTTGAGGCTGAAGCACTAAAGGATGAAGCCCGTGAGGAGGGAAAAGAATGGCGCTATCATAAATCGATTCTCGCCTTGAGGCACTGCTGAGGTCGGCAGGGAGGAAATTAAGTGCATGGTTGATCCACAAATAGCCGAGTACAATGCTCGAGTTCTTATGCATCGCGACCTAACATTTCTTGGCGAGGGTTACTCAAATCTTTGGCCGAAGCATGCGGCACTTTAATAAAAATCAAGAAGGTTGAGTTGGGAACTGACGAGGTTGGGGAGGATTCCCTTTTGAAAGAAGTGCTTCACGAGAATGAGCGCACCGACCTATCTAAGGCAAAGGCCCTTTAGGGAAGGGACTCTTCCTCATCAAAGGGAAAAAATGGCATTGTCGGTCCATCTGGAACCGAGTCCTCAGTTCCTCCTCTTATTCGGCCGGCTGGTCGCACACCACTTGATCCCTTCGAGCAGCACATTAGCTATGACCCAGAGGAGCCTATACTTGATATTCACACTCTATCTCCTATTCTAGAAGGTGGAACTCCTCGAACAGTCGAGAGTCAGGTTGAAAATGGTACATAACTTTTTCTTCCTAGAGTTCAAAGGGCCATCGTTTTTGGCAAGCAGTAAATATATTCTAACATTTGTCTCTTATGTTTCCGTATACACCATTCCGGTCCCGAACCTAATCCAAAGAGTGATGTCTCCACAGAGAGGGAGGAGAATGTGGGAGAGCAATTCAAATGGGAGAGACTTCGGGATCCGACGCTCATGTGATCGAGGCGCTTGATGAAGTCAAATCTAAAAATCCATCGCCCATCGAAGAACATGATGAAGTTGAAATTACGGGCGCCTCCGAACATACTTCAAAACTGAGCATGGAGAAATGAATTATCGAAGAGGGGTGGAAGAAAACCAAAATTAATACTGAGCTCCAAGTGGTGGAACTTGATGACCCACTGAACAGGCCTTTGAAGGTTATTCTCCCCGGTTGGACCTCTCCACTGGAAGTTCCTCTCCGTTCCTCGGGGACTGCTTCTCTAGTAAGCAAGGTGTCCAAGAGAAAATGCCTAGGGAAGGAATCTTTAGAGAAAATGAGGAAGGAAAAGAAGCCAAAAAAGTATCTGCAATGCCTCGTTCAACATGAATAGGCCTCGATCATGTAATTATTTCTATTTATTTTCATAGTCGTTGTAAATAGATTTTTTGCTCCGAGTTCAGGAGAAGTTGTAGTGGGATTTCAGTTTGGATTAGTGAATAAAACTTTGTTTCTTCGCTTTCAATGATTTTCATTGTTAAGCTTATTGTATAACTTTTAGACGAAATTCAAAATCTTGTAAGTTATACAAGCTCTAGTTCACTTCCATATGACTCGAATTTTTTTAGAATCGAAGATCCTCTAGTTTACGCTTTGGAAACTTAGAATACTTTTAGTTTGCACTCTGGGGACTTACAGATTTTTGAGTCATTTATACTCTAGTCTGCACTCTGGGGACCCTCCGGTCGGCAATCTAGAGACATAGAGATTTCGAAAGTCGTTTACACTCTAGTCCACACTCTAGGGACTCAGAATACTCCAGTCCGCACTCAGGGGACTTAGAGCTTTTGAAGTCGTTTATAGTCTCGTCTGCACTCTGGGGACTCAGAGTACTCCAGTCCGCATTCTAGGGACTTAGAGATTTTAAAGTCGTTTATAATCTAGTCCGCACTGTGGGGAGTCGGGGTACTCCAGTCCGCAATTTGGGGTCTTAGAGATTTTTAAATTGTTTATACTCTAGTCTATACTCTGGGGACTCAGACTACTCCAGTCTACACTCTAGGGATTAAGATATTTTGAAGTCATTTATACTCTAGTCCACACTTTGGATACTCAGAGTACTCCAGTCCTCACTCTAGGGACTTAGAGATTTTGAAGTCCTTTATACTCTAGTCCGTACTTTGGGGACTCAAAGTACTACAGTCTACCCTCTGGGGACTTAGAGATTTTGAAGTCTTTATGCCTTAGTCTGCACTTTGGGGAATCAGAGTACTCCAGTGCGCATCTAGGGACTTAAAGATTTTGAAGTCGCTTATACTCCAGTTCGCACTCGGGGGACTCACAGTACACCAGTCTGCACTCTGGGCACTTAGAAATTTTGAAGTCATTTATACTATTGTCCGAATTCTGGAGACTCAGAGTAGTCTAGTCCACACTTTGGGAACTTAGAGATTTTTAAGTTTGTGTGCGCGTTTCTACACCAGACAAAATAATGTAACTTAATTTTTGCCACGGAATTAAAACATACGGAAACATCAATAGTTCATGGAAAAGATGGCTTCAAGCCTTCATTAATGAAAACAAACTGAATTGCCTTATTACACGCCGAAAATTAAGAATAACAAAATAAACATACACTAGAAATAATCGCAAGTAAATTTCGAAAGAAATAGACTAAGTGCAATAACATCGTAGATGCTCGCTATTTTATGCTCGGGGGAGTGTCGCTAGCTAGAAAGTTCCCTCGCCAAGCTTACATTCAATGACATATGGACCTTCCCATGTGGGATTCATATGCGATGGGATCAGAAAAAATCGTTTCAAAATGAGATCGCCCACATCAAAGATTCTCCGTTGGACTTTTTCATTATAAAATCGAGCGACTCGGTGCCTGTATGCAACCGCCCTTAAATCAGCTTCTTCACGTTTTTCGTTAACAAAGTCTAGTGATTCCAGCAAGAGATCCTGATTTGTCTTAGGGTCATAATGAGTTACTGGATATGAAGGAACTTCAATTTCCACGGGTATAAGAGCTTACGCGCCATATGCCAATGTGAACGGAGTGGGGCCAATTGCGGACTTGTGGGGGGTTTTGTAAGCCCAAAGTGTTGTCGGAAGCACTTCCACCCACTTGCCTCTAGCCTTCTCAATTTTTTTTCCGATATGGATTTTTATTATTTTGTTTACGGCTTCTACTTGTCCATTGCCTTTTGGATGTGCAACTACCGCAAACTTTTCTTTATGCCATACTTTTGACAAAAATTTTTAAACTCTGTACTTTCGAACTGAGTTCCATTATCCATAATGATAGTTCGCGGGAGGCCAAGACGACATATGTTGTTTCGCACAATGAAACTAATGACCTTTTTGGTGGTGATTGTAGCTAAGGGCTCTACTTCCGTCCACTTGGTAAAGTAATCGACCGCAACTATTGTGTATTTCGCACCACTTTGGAGATAGGCAAGGAGCCGATTATATCAATTGCCCATATTACAAACGGCCAGGGACTAACCATTTAATTGAGTTCCGTCAGTGGAGTTCTCAGGATTTTCGCATAACTTTGACATTTGTCACATCTTCTTACGTAGTTCGCAGCATCCTGATTTATAGTTGGCCAATAGTATCCATAGCGGAGGATCTTTTGGCTAGTGTTTGCCCTCTAGTATGGCCACCACATTCTCCTTCATGAACTTCCTTCAAGACTTGTTTCATCTCACGGTGGGCAATGCACTGAAGTTAGGGGACCGAGAATCCCCTTTGATGCATTATTCCATCTTGCATTACATATCGCAAAGCTTTGCGAGTGACTTATCGTCTTTCGTTCTTTCTTTTACGCAAGACCCCGTGTAGAAGGTATTGCTTGAATGATGTTATCCATGACTCCTTCTCGATTTTTGTCTCTAACACAAAATCTACATCCATGTCATTTATACTCGAAGCATGTAAGATTTCGACGGGAACCTATCCCATCTGCTGTGCATCACCAGTGCTCGCAAATTTTGCCAATGAATCGGTTTCCCCATTTTGCTCACATGGGACGTGTGAAATATCATAATATTCGAGGGCTTTCAACAGCTCTTGAACCAGAACATGGTATGGGGCAAGTCTCTTCCCCTTTGCCTGATAGTCTCCCCACACCTAGTACACCACCAATTGTGAGTCACAAAAGATTTCAACCGATTTCACTCTAAGTTCCCTGACAAGTTTCAAGCCAGAATTCAATGCTTCATACATGGCTTCGTTATTTGTAGTTGGAAAATCGAGCCTCAAAGCATAAAAAATTGATCGGTTTTCGAAAGTCACAAGAATTACACCAACGTCAGAACAATGGTTGTTGAATGCCTCATCTGTGTATAGTTCCCAACAAATGGAGGGAATAACATCATCACTGTTTGGTTCGTCTGATATAGTAAATTCGGTGATGAAATCCGCTAGCATTTTCCCTTGCATGGGCCTCCATGGCAGGTAGGTGATATCGAACTGACTCAACTCAATATTCCATTTTAACATCCTTCCAGAGGTTTCTGGCCGTTGGAGTACCTGTCGCATAGGTTAATCGGCATAAACATTGATCAGGTGTGCCTGAAAGTACGGACGAAGCTTGCGTTATGCAACCACCAAGCAGTAGGCTAGCTTCTTAATTTTAGGATCATTTCTTTCTGCCCCCATTACACGTTTACAGACATAGTACACTGGCTTTTGAACTTGGCCCTCCTCTGAACCAAAGCCGTACTAATGGCATGTTGAGATACGGTCAAGTGTACATACAACACTTCATGGTCTACTTCGACAGCACCGGGGGACTTTCCAAATGCATTACAAAGTTCGAAATGCATCCTCGCAGTTTGGCGTCCATTCAACATTTCCCTTTCCTTTCTTTATTACATTGAAGAAGGGAATACGCTTGTCTCTCGCTCTGGATATGAATCGACTCAGCGCAGCCACTTTTCCATTCAGGCTTTGTACTTCCTTTATAATTTTGGGCACTTTTATATCTCGAATAGCCTGAATCTTTTCGGGGTTAGCTTCAATTCCTCGTGCACTAACAATGAAATTTAAAAAAAATCCTGATGCAACGCCAAAGGAACACTTCAGAGGATTGATTTTCATTCCGTAATACCTTAGTATATCAGGCATTTTTGCCAAGTCTCGAACGTGGTCGTTCGACTGCCGTGACTTCACGAGCATATCATCCACGTAGACTCCCATTGTCCTACCAATTGGTCTTTAAACATCCGATTCATCAAACGCTGATAAGTTTCTCCTGCATTTTTCAATCCGAAAGGCATCACTACATAACAACACAGTCCAATGAATATGAAAAAACTAGTGTGTTCCTGATCTGGAATGTGCATCAAGATTTGATTATATCCCGAGTACGCATCCATAAATGACAATAACTCATGTCCCGCTGTCGAGTCGACTAACTGAACAATTCTGGTTAAAGGGAAACTATCCTTAGGTCGTGCTTTATTAAAATCTGAGTAATCTACACAGGTCCTCCATTTCCCATTCGCTTTTCTCACTATTACGGGGTTGGGGGCCCATTCTGGGTAAAGGGCATCGCGGAGGAACCCATTGGCTTTGAGTTTGTCCACCTCCTTTCTGAGAGTAGCAGACCTCTCCGGGTCTATGACTCTCCTTTTTTGCTTCACCGGCACATATTTCGGGTCTATGTTCAACATATGACTTGCTATGGCTGGAGAAATCCCGCATATATCAGAATGTGCCAAGTGAAAACATCCAAATTCGCTCGGAGCAAATCAATAAGTTCCTCGATCATCGAGGGGTTGAGTTGTGATCCAATCTTAAGTACCCACGATGGGTCATTGTGGCTGACTGGAATGTCAATTGTTAGTTCAGCCGGTGCTACTTTTGTCTCCTTGGGTTCCTTATCATCGTCCCCTGGATCTATGTCTCTATAGATCCGATCGTGTTGCACGAGCCAAGGCTCGGGCACTACCTATCAATCTTCTGTGACTCGGCTGCAGACTGAGTTGTCCTCAACCTTTCCTTTATCTCTTCGTTGGGCCTCTCTCAGCTCAGCCACATAACACATACAACCAGTCGCCTGATCTCCATGCATAAAACCAACTCCTTTATCCGTCGGAAACTTCAAGGTTAAACACCATGGGGCCAAAGCTACCCTAAACTCTCCTAGGGCTGGTCGACCCAAAAACACATTATATGGAGAATTGACATCCAAAACGATGATCGGTAGGATCCGCACCCTCCTACATTTACCTTCTCCAAGTTCAACTGGTCATTCAACAAAACCCACTGTATCAGTAGCTGCACCATCAAAGCCACGAATACGAGCTTTAGATGGTTTTAGATCCTTTGTCTCCATCTTCAGCTTGTCATATGCTTTTTCGAAAATAATGTTAACAGAACTTCCACAGTCAATCATTATTCTGCTCATAAATGTTGGCACAATAGTGACCGAGATGACCATCAGATCAATAGTAGGCGCCTCCACTTGATCAGCATCTTTGCTCCTAAACATTATTTCATCAGTCATCATTTGATGCTGCTTAGCTA
The DNA here is from genome assembly GCA_030765085.1 of Allium cepa. Classification (NCBI taxonomy): domain Eukaryota; kingdom Viridiplantae; phylum Streptophyta; class Magnoliopsida; order Asparagales; family Amaryllidaceae; genus Allium; species Allium cepa. The sequence continues at coordinate 788,052,011 of CM060937.1, read as the reverse complement.
GGATCCATCTTCCGTGTGCGAATAACATCCAAAATCTGCATGCTTTAGGGAATCAGCATACCGCTTCATTTCTTGCCAATTCTTGTCTAAAGGGAGAGGCAGAATGACTATCGTGTTTATGACTAGTCTACCTACAGTCCGAGCATGTTCCTCTGGATGGCGTGGAGCTTGCCCACGACCAGGGTCTGATGTTCCTGGTTTGCCTTCCTATGGATTCTTGACAAACTCCTGTAACTTTTTCTATCGATTTAGCTTTTCTGTAGCATCGTCGACGTGACCACAATCCTTGGTATTATGCACGTAAGTCTTATGGAAGCGGCAATACTTCCCAGTCCGCTTTTGTTCCTCAGTGGAGTCTATTGGGCGTGCCTTTCGATATTGAAATGTATTACAAGTCGATAGGTAAATATTTTCCAGAGATGCATTCAAAGGAGTGTATTTGTTGTAAGTTGGGACCCTTAGTTTTCACTCACCTGCTTCCCTTTTCTTTCCGGGATTTCCTCCTCCAGATCCTTTAGATTGCTCTGGCTTGTTCAGAACATTGACCTGGACCTTCCCAGAGTTATCACCAGATTATTTTACAGCAACGTTGCTCTTTACAGTCTCCTTGCCAAGCCCTGGTGCATTGTCTCGCCTCGTCCACCTAGCTTCCTCTCTCCTTATAAATTTATGCGCCTTTCAATAAAAACATTCCAGAGTAGTCGAAGGTTTTCCTGCCAGCCAATCACCGAATTCTGGATCTTGATCCACTCCTCGCATCACGACCATTAGAATAGCATGGTCATTCGGGTTGCTGACTTCAGTAGTAGCAACATGAAATCTTTTTAAGTACTCCTTTAACGACTCCTTTGGATCCTGGAACACATTAAACGTGGACATTACGTCCTTAGAACGAGTGGCATGAATCCTGAACTGTTCCATAAATTTTTTCGCTACCTCATCAAAGTTGGAGACAGACCGTGGAGGTAGTCGGGTGAACCACATTGTAGCGATTCCAGATAAAGTTATTGGGAAGCATCTACACTTAGATGCATCGTTTGCTCTGGCTGAATCCATCACCCACTCATATCTTAATATGTTGTCAGGGATTAGTCTTTCCTTTGTAAGCCGAAATAGTCGGCATGTTAAACTTCCTGTGGTACTCATCCTGTAGGATAGCATCTGTTAATGGAGTATGGCTCCTAGATACGCCACAATCATCATTAGATAAACTTTGATTTTTCCTCATCAGCTATCTGACCATAGTTGATAGGTCTGGGGTTTGTATGGAAGGTGGAAAGCTGGAATCTGTCCTACGGGACCGTTTCGGTTGGTGCCTTCTTGACCCAGCGGATATTCGAAAATTAAATGAAACGGTGAAAGTAGCAATCGGTGAATTGATAAATACTGAAAGGCCCAAATTCGTTGATCCGAAGATACCGAATTCTAGCTATCTCTGATACGTTGATCGCGCACGATACCGTGGAAGAGATCTACAATTCTTCGAGCGTTGATCAAGCGCACTTGATTCCGCGAATTGGCTTCAACGAACGTTGATTCGAGCGCACTCGAATACCGTAGGTGGAGATAGGAGATCACACTCAACTACCAATTTAATGAAAGCACAAAGCTAACAAACAAGAATTTTATTCAACAAAAACCCGAGTTACAAATGACCCACACCATGCCTATTTATAGGCTTACAATATGTACAAGACTCGCATACACGACTTAGCATAGGTCGGCAGCATCCTATCATCGAACGACTCAACATAAGTCGCCACGCGACTGACGACTTAAAAATAACACGACTTAACCTAACAACATACACAACATACGACTTAATGACCTAAACAAGGTCGTGACCTACGACTCAACGACCTATGACTCAAAGGCATAAGAAAAAAAGTTACAACACACACATATTTACAACATAGTGACTCAACAAACACAACATGCCCAGTACACGACCTACGACCTAAGTAAGGTCGTTTGCGACCTAACATACTAAAACAACACAATCAACGACTTAACAGTATATACAACATAACGACATAAGCAACGGACGTCTTACGACCTATATAACATGCGACCTAAACTCCAAGCGGCATAACTCTTTAGCGACCTAACATTCTTGGGCATAAGGATTGGCGACCTAATATAGGTCGGTTGGTCGTTTGAACGACCTAAAGAAGCGGTGCCTGGAAATCTTCAAGCAACCTAAAGTTTCACATGCTGTTACGTTACACTTCTCGTTATCTCGTAGGTTGATAGGTCGTGACTCGTGAACTTTTTAGGTCGCGTACTCAGTGCAACTCCCATCTCTTGTTCCCGGTTAGGTCGTGGCTCTTTTAGGTCGTGACTCATGAACTTGTTAGGTCGCGAACTCAGCGCAACTTCCTTCTTCTGTTCTCGGTTATGTCGCGACTCTACATCATGTGACTCGTTAGGTCGTGAGCGACCTTCACTAGGTCGTGTGCGACCTAAAACTCCTCCATTAGGTCGTGAGCGACCTAGGCCTTGTGATTTTTTAGATCGCGCTGCATCATCCTCCCCCGGTTGACAGAAATTCGACCTCGAATTTTCACCATCTTCTTTCAAAACAATTTCATTTCCATGATACGGAATTAAGTATTTGACGTTGAAAACGTCTGAAGTATGAACATCATCTGGTAATTTCAATTGATATGAATTCTCATTGATTTTCTTCAAAATTTCTACAGGACCAATCTTTCGTGCCTTCAATTTATTGTACGTTCCCACCGAAAAACGATCTTTTGTCAACACTGCATAAACCAAATCACCTTCCTCGAAATTCACACTTCTCCGCTTCTTATCCGCCAGTCGTTTATACTTTTCATTTGATGTAAGCAATCGTTCATGAACAGTTCTGTGGCACTCCTGTAACTCATTTACGAAGTCGCTAGCCCACTTAACAACTCCCTTCTGATATGGCACTGTTGTCAAATCCAACGGCCCTTTCGGTATTTCAGAATATACAACTTGAAACGGACTAAATCCAGTGCTTCGATTCACAGCGTGATTATGTGCAAATTCCGCTTGACATAGTTTCATATCCCAGCTTTTCAGATTATCTTTTACCAGACATCTCAATAAATTTCCCAACGATCGGTTAACCGCCTCCGTTTGTCCATCAGTTTGCGGATGGTAAGCGCTACTAAATTTCAATTTCGTTCCGACCATCTTCCACAAACTTAGCCAAAAGTGACTCAGAAAACGAGTATCTCTATCAGACACAATAGACTTTGACAACCCATGAAGTCGATAGATCTCTTTGAAGAATAACTGAGCAACATGAACAGCATCTGCCGTCTTCTTACAAGCAATAAAATGTGCCATTTTCGAAAATCGGTCAACCACCACATAAATGGAATCGTTCCCCCTTTGAGTTCTACGCAACCCTAAAACAAAATCCATACTCACATCAACCCAAGGTTTTGTCGGTACAGTTAACGGCATATATAATCCTGCATTGGTCGTTGTTCCCTTCGAAACTTGACAGATATGACATCTCTCCACAAACCTTTCAACTTCTTTCCTCATTGACGGCCAAAAGTAAGATTGAGAAATCAACTGTAATGTGCGATCCCTTCCTACATGTCCTTCCTCGTGCAACTCCCTGATAATCTTCATTCTCAAACTGCTATCTGGTGTACATAATCGATTTCCCTTAAAAAAAACCATCCACCAACAAAAATTCTTCAGAATTCGCCTCCTTGACCTTTTCAACAAATTTCATCAAGTAAGGATCTTCTTCAAGCAGTTCGGGCAATAATTCAAAACCTGTCACCTCTACCTTCATTATCGTCAATAAATGCCTCCTCCTACTCAAAGCATCAGCTATACGATTTGTCACCCCAGATTTGTGCTTCACAACAAAAGTAAACTGCTGCAAATAGGCGATCCACGTTGCATGCCTTGCTGAAATCTTGTCCTGCCCTTGCAAATGTTTCAACGCCTCGTGATCAGTGTAAAGAACAAACTCGTTCTGAAATAGACAGTGTCTCCAGTGTTTCACGGCTTGAACAATTGCACAAATCTCCACATCATACGTGTTATACCTCATCTTTGCTCCTGATAGCTTCTCACTGAAATATGCTATAGGACGCCCCCTCTGACGCAACACTCCTCCAATCCCAACCTTAGATGCATCACTATGTAGCTCAAACAACAACTGAAAATCTAGTAACACAAGAATTGGTGCTGACGTCAAGAGTTCCTTGATTTGGTCAAAAGCAATTCCCGCTTCCTCTGACCATGCAAACTTCTTTCCCTTCATACAATAAGTAATTGGTGCCATTACGCTACTTTAGTGTGGAATGAATCTTCGGTAGAATGACGCTAGCCCGTGAAAACTTCTCACTTCTGTTATAGTCCTCGGCTGTGGCCAATTTCTGATTGCTTCAACTTTATTCTGATCTACCTGGATACCTCCTTCTGATATAACATATCCCAAAAATAATACACTCTTCACCATAAACACACATTTCTTTGTTGCAGCATAAAATTGTTCCTATCGTAGTACCATCAACACTTCTCTCAGATGATGCACGTGTTCCTATGAACTTCACTGTATATCAGAATATCATCGAAATACACCACCACGAATTTCCCCAAAATTGGTCTAAAAATCTGATTCATCGTCCGCATAAACGTACTTGGTGCATTCGAAAGACCAAACGGCATAACCAGCCATTCATATAATCCTTCCCTGGTTTTAAATGCAGTCTTCCATTCATCTCCTGGTCTGATTCGAATTTGATGATACCCGCTCTTCAAATCAATCTTCGAAAACATAGTAGCCCCACTCAACTGATCTAGCAAATTATCCAACCTGGGCATTGGGAATCTGTACCTCACAGTGATCTTATTCAGCGCCCGACTATCGGTACACATCCTCCACGTTCCATCCTTCTTCGGCACCAACAGGGCTGGAACCGCACAAGGACTTAGACTTTCCTGCACACGCCCTTGTTCTAGCAATTCTTCCAATTTCCTTCGCAACTCCTCATGTTCCTTCGGACTCATCCTGTAATGTGGTTTATGTAGCAATACAGCTCCTGGAATAAGATCTATTTGAAGTTAAATATCCCTCAACGGTGGTAATTCCGTTGGCAGCTCCATAGGGAATACATCGTTAAATTCTTCCACCACTGGTTTCACTTCTTCAGGAATTTCAACCTTACTCTCACGTCCAATCAACAAAAAGACTTCAGGCTCATCTTCAACTTCCTTAACAAATTCCTTCAATGATAGTAAAAATTTCAGTTCTTCAATCTCCTCCAACTTGCTTTCCTTCTGTTGTTGCTTCTTTGGAACTAAAGTGATTTTAGTACCTTCAAACATGAAACTGTAGCTACTAGCACATCCATCATGTTGTACTGCTCTATCAAACTTCCATGGTCTGCCCAACAACAGATGACACACATCCATGTCAACTACATCACACCAAATTTCATCTTTGTATTTCTTCCCAATTGAAAGATTAACACAAGACCTTCGTCCAACTTTCACCTCACCACCCTTCCTCAACCATGCTTACTTGTACAATTTAGGATGCTTCTCAGTTTTCAATTCCAACTTCTTCACTGCTTCTGTAGTGATAATATTGTCACAGCTTCCAACATCAATAACAAAATTGCAAACCGTTCCCTGGATAGTGCATGTAGACTGAGAGATGTTATTCCTCAACCTGCTAGAATCATCCTCTTGCTTTGGTGTTAGACAAGACCTCCTCATCATCAAATTACAACCCTCATCTCCGGACAACTCTTCTTCCTCCTCAACATAAGGTGAATTGGAACATTCAGCTTCTACATCTTCTTCTTCAACCTCAGCTACCATCACTCATTTCTTTGGCTTCGGACATTCATTGCTCTTGTGACCCACTTCTTGACAATTATAACACTTGAAACTGTTATTGACCTTTTCCTTCATAACATCATGCACAACTGGTTTACTAGCAGCCTTAGTAACATTGGAACTTCCACTAACACCCTTCACTTGATTGTTGGAATTTGTAAACACGCCACCTCCTCATCTTCCCTGCTTCTCCCAAGCCAACGCCTTTTGGTGTGCTTTAGTCACAGTTCTAGGATCAAACATATTCACCATATCTTGAATCTGCATTCGCAACCCTCCAACAAACCTAGCAGTTAGTTGTTCTTCCGTCTCCATAATATCATTTCTAGCAATGAGTTGGTAAAATTCATCTGCATAATCATTAACTGACTTTGTCCCCTGCCTTAGATTTTGTAATCTATGGTACATCAGCAGATAGTTGTAATTCAACCTTTGATTTCCCATCCGTTCTCGTGTAAGTTTGGTTTGCTGCCACCACGCCATAGCTCTTTCCCTTAACCTAGTAGCAACCAACTTCACCCGACGATTTTTCGGAACCTCTTTGAAATCAAAGATCTCTTCAACATTAGACAACCAATCCAAAAATTCTTCTGCTACCATTCCATCTTTAAATTCAAGAATTTCCATCTTCATACCCGATTCCCATCGACGATCATCATCTATATACCGATATGAATTTCGAACTTGGTCTCGATCTCGATAATGATGATAGCTCTATCACCATCTTCTTAAAAATCAAATGTACGTCTATATCGATCTCGACCATCATCACCCCTTCGATCACGCATGTCCCTTCTACTATGTCTCTCTTCATCTCGATATGGCTCATCTTCAAACTCACGTGGAGTTCTTCTCTCTTCATGTCTATATTCATGGTGATCTCTTCTCGATGAAATTGACGTTTCTCTTCTTTCTCTAAAAGATTGTGGCGACACCCTTCTCGCTTCCATAACCGATGGCGAAACTCTGTTTCCTCCATGGTTCGAGATTGGCGACCTTCTCCTTTGACTTTGATTCAAGTCATTCATCAATTTCTCTAACTTTCCAATGCCTTCATCAAATTTCTTATTAATGCGTTGTTCCATCTGCTCGTCTTCTTCCCTTCGATACAACTCTTCCACATTTTGATGTCGGTTAGCTCTCCTTGGTGGCATGATTGGTCTTCACAAATTTTCAACAAAACAACTTCAAACTTCAATTGCACGGCTACCCCTAGCTCGGCTCCAACTTAACTTCAACAAAACAAAGCCACGGCTCAACTAGCTTGAACGAGATAAACGACCTAAGGCTTAGGTCGACTTGGTTTCAAACAAAGCACGGCTCATGCACACTTCAAACACCCTGGCACGCAAAACTTTCCTACGCAATTTCAAACAATTTCCACTCTTTGATCCAAAGGAATATGGATCAATCACTCCAATCTCGTTGCAAATTTTAGTGAAGCATTATTAATTCAGGATATTTAAAAAGACTATTATGAAGTGATTTTTGCAATTTTTTGTTATGACTAAAGTTGGGCGATTAGGGGTTTTCTGATTTTGAAAACCCGCCAAGTATATTTGTTTACTCTAGTTGTTGTTTGAGGAGGAATCAGAATACCACTAGGTGCTATTTACTATTTTGATTCTATCATGCATCGATAAGAGGAGCCCCATCCTTTTCGTAATTTATTTCGACTTTGATTTATTTCACTTTGAACGAATTTGAAAAAATAGTTTGAATATAAAATCCTAGGTATATAATTCTAAAAAATTATCTTTTGAAAAAAATTTGGATTCTTAGTAATCTCATATAGAGTATTCTCTGTACTTTTGTCGCATATGAATGTTATATTGTTTACGTTGCTATTAATTATGATAGAAATAACTTGTGGATTACCTTTTTCGTCATAATGCTCTTTTGAATTATGAGTACAAAATAGGTACAGGGAAGAAAGGTTTTGCTATTTGATTCCTGCACACTGGCATTTGCATCGAGATAGTAAGCTGCTAGCTAAATAAAAATCAAACGCAAAAGATGTATATAGTAGATTTAGAAATGGTATTTTTTTCTTATTGATGAATTTATGGCAAGATATGGAAGGACACATGACTTTTATTTTCTTTGATTGATTTGGGCCAATTATGGCGAGCTATGGTTTTTCATATCTAGCCATACAAAGGTGGCTACTGAAATTTTCCATAACATAGGGACTTTAAAAGTTGAAAAACTAATTCTAATTTAAAACTTAAGGGTTTGGAGACATTTTCTTCCTTTGGGAATTTCAGAGACGAAATTCTTTTGAAGGGGGAAAATGTAACACCTCGAAATTTTATCGTTTTGATTTTGAATACTTAATTAATTTTAGATATTTAAATAATTGATTTTAAAATTTTAAATTTCTTATATTCAAATATAAGGATTATTTAAATATTTGAATTATGAATTAAATATTAATTAAATGGATTAATAACCTTATTTAACTTCATTTTATTAATAAATAAGAACGATGTACACATTTTGTAAATTCATATACAATAATAAATAGTTCGAACAAATAATAAGAAAATAAATGACATGATTTTTATTGTAGTATTTAATTGAGTGCATAGAATTTTTACTTAATTTTTAACTTGGGAATATGTAAATTGTCTATTGACATATTTCATGGCAAACAATAGTATTTTTGTGATTTACAAAATATGATAACAATTATATATTATTATTGTTTTAGGATCTTGTTGCTTTTTCGTACATGGTCATATTTTTTTATCATTCGCAGTTCGTACGCGAATGAAAATTATGTGCTACGAGATGCCAAAAACTTCTAAATAAACATATCACTACATTTCGATTGTTCAACACACTTTCTCTTTTCAATTCCCTCTCTTGTTTGTTTTTCAACTACCAGTAAATAGGAAGATTAAATTTCCTCCATCCGAAAATTAAAATAAAACTTTTTACTTAACCAAAAATTATAAAGCAAGTTTCTTTTGGTTTGTATAGACAAGATCTATAAGTTGGTGTGGTCCTTCTCTTATGCAACAAGCATTTGGTTGAAGTCGGTTTTTGTTAGAAACTAGGGTTTAGCCTAGTTGGAGTTTTAGGGTAGTTGTTGGAATTGGACGACATGGTTTTGTTCACGGAGCGGAGGCGTGTTGAGTGGTGATGGTTTGGGGTAGTTCGGTTGATGCTAGCAAAACACGCTCCCAAGGCATTATAGTAGGTTGAGCCAGGCCGCGACTCAAGTGGCTTGATCGTGCTTGACTTTGTAGTGGGGAATGCATAGAGATTTCGAAGATAAGCGCAATGGCGAAGTCGGTTTGATATTTAATGGAGCGCAGCTCCATATTATTAATTTAGCATGCAGGATTATGGTGGATTGTGAATGTATAGGGATAGGCTTTTGAATTTTTAGAAGAGGGATGTTTAGGCTTTTTCGGTAGTTAACTTGATGTTAATTAATTAAGTGTATTTAATTTATATAAGTAGTCTCAAACTTATAAAATTAATAACTCTTGCATATGAGGTCTGGATTTGGACGCGTTTAGTTACGTTGGACTTATAGAATGTTAGCCATGCATTGGAACCGTTTTCATTAAACTTGAAACAACTGGAATTTAGGCTATTATTGAGTCTACTTACCTCTAAATAAATTATATGATATATGTGTTGCTATATATTATTGTTGAATGCTTGGATGATAGTTTATATTGTTGTTTGATTGTTTGGTTGTTTGTTTGGATTTAAATTGTAACTTGAAAAGCGGATGACATAAATAACCATTGTGTTGCAGTAAACAAAAATAAAAGGAAAGTCGAATTGTACATAGCGAGTAGCTCGCTGCGGAACACTTTGAAATGCACATTCATATGTGTGATTTATAGGGGACTTTTGTAGAGAGATCCAATGGGTTTTCTCGTTAATATTTATTTACTTATATTCTTATGTTGTTTACACTGATGCTTAGTTGAAATAATTGAGACCGGCTATTTGATTGTTTAGGCATCGTTACAACGATTATCGTTGCACCGTCACTTATGAGATTTCATCTCCTTAAATCCTTATTGTGCATTGAACTTGAGCTTTCGTTTTTACAAAATAAATGGTTGGTCATGTTTTTGCACTTAGAAAATTTGTTAAACTATATTTTCAAGTATCTTGAGAATTTTGAAAATAAAGGATAAGCATCGATTAAAATTTATAAATAAATATGATCAATTAGCTTTCAAAATAATTTACATCGTTCTAAATTTATGAATAGATTATAAAATTCAATTAATTATTTTTTTTGTTAAGTAATGTCGTTTTTAAATTCGTAAAAAATGATAAATTGTATCTTTTGGGATAATTAATGTTGTACTAATTTATGAGGTTGTTTACCTTAAGTATTATGTAAATTCTGTTCAAATAGTTTTGTAAGGATAAAATATGTATTTGAAAAGAATAGGAGATTTTTATCGATATTCTTAATTATTACTCAACCATAATAAATTTAATTAATAACCTTATTAGTGATGTTTAAAGTTGATCAAAGGATTTAATAAAAGTGTTTTAACAGTTAATTAACCAATTTAATATAAGGTGCTAAGGTTAATTAACTGGATTTAATAAAGGTGTTCAAAGTTAATTAATTGATTTGTTAAAAGAGTTCTAAGTTTGATTAATTGTCTCTTAGGTTAACTAATGTGGTTTTAAATTTATAACAGAATTGTATCAATTATCTTTAAGGACAATTAACATTTTCCAAAATTTATAAAAGCATTTTAATTGATTTATTATCTTTCAGGACAATAAATGTTGTTTGAAATTTATAAATAATAGTTTATAAATGAGAAAATATTTTGAAAGGAATTTTTTTAGAATAAAGCAAAGTGTAAATCATTTTGTGTTTACTATAAACAATGTTGTAATGACATTTCTTTACCCTTCTTTTTAATATGCTTAAAAATATAATTTACTCTTTAAAACGAATATTTTAAAGAGTTTATTTTTTTAAAGTGATTTACAAATATTTGTGATGTGAAAACCAAGCACAAGTTCGGTATTAAAAGTTTAAGAGGTTTGATTCGATTATGAAAAGGATAAGAAAATTACTTTTCATAAACGGTATCACTTTTATGGATAGGATTTAATCAAACTTTTAGCATTAAACATCGATGCATGGAAACATATTTCTATTACAAAGGTTAAAAATGATGCTAATGCAGTGCCTAGAGGTAACACTACATTTACTTTCTCGACTACATTTTTACTGAGGGATAGCACAAGTTTGTAATCGATAAGCAGTGGTAAGTATATGGAATTTAGTTTCCATATACGATCATTTTGGTAAGGGTATCAAATCATCTTTCTTCTTTGTGTACCGTCAATCCAAGACGATTCTTTGCTCATTTGAGCTCTAATGTATTTTATTGGAATTGACTAAAACCAAAGTGCGTATGGACGTCAAGCTATGTGGGGTTGCTCCCATTAGTGTAGTCACATCTACTCTTGATTGGATTCGGTTGTATGCCTGTGGAAATGTCAGAGACTCAGATTCTTGATATAAGATTGGCGAGGTCCTATTTGTGCATTTTCGAGAGAGTTCTAGAGTATATGACTCTTAATTATATTTCTAAAGGTATACTTTCGGTGATGGGGTACAATCTTCTAGTCATTGTTGGAAAAATCATTTTCTTGCAGTTAATTTACATATTTAAATTGGTTTGTTAATTGCATCGAGAAGTGACTGGAGCTCTTCTTGATGTTTAATTACCTCTATCCATTCTTTAAGTTTGGATTTTGACCTAATTTATAGCTATCCTTTCATGTTTGGGTTTTCTTTTAATTTGCTTCCATTCATTCATGTGTGGAAGTTGTTCTTGTGAGGTAAAACCCATTCCACGTTTAACGGCGTGGTCTCAAAAAATCGTTATATGTTCATCACATTACTTGAGTTTTCCTAATGTTGGTTTTTCCAAATCGATCCGGGTGTTATTTTATTATAATGCCTGACTCAATCCCAGTATTTTTCCAAGTTGTCGTTGGTGGGATGTGAAGCTCGTGAAGTAGAGCTAGATGTTCAACTGTTGTAGTAATTTTTTATTTTTCCATATTATTATTATTATATATACCCAAAAGTAATCGTGAGAATAGGAATTTGTATATGTTTTCGTTCCATTGTGAGATTTTGGTTCTCCTATTTTTTTTTCTTTTTTTACCCTAATAATCTATTATTCTAGCACTTGGATGCTTGGCATTTGAACACCATAGATGTATTTAGTGCCGACATTTGACGGTTGAAAAGGTGGGTCATTACATAACTTGTTACTGAAATCGTATTAGGACTTCAGATTTGGTAATTTTATATAGATTGTTGCACATAAATTAGAGTTGATTATAAATTAAATTAGAAATAGATAATATTTTTTAATACATTGTAATGAATTGTGTGGGATAATATTTTAATACATTGGAATGAATTGTGTGGCAATGTGAATTTTTATAAATTGTCTACCAATACAATAAAACTATATTGGCTGAAATAACAAGGAATGTAAACAAAAAGGAAGAGATATACAAAACAAGAGAATCATCGCATTTTGTACCGTCTATTCCAATTGAAAACTATAAGATAATTCCTTATTATTTCACACATAACGCAAGTTCTCTTTCTTGTAATTTTTTGATAATTACGAAGATAACAAATTCTTTGAGGAAAGGAGTGATTCCAATGTATTAAGGTATAAAAATTCCTTAAGTATAACTAAATTAATGCCAGTAGGAATAACAACAACAATTGGAAAGGAAACCTAAAGTATGTAATTTGAACGGGTGTAGAAAATGAATGGTGAGCAAAGAAAATTTAGTTAAATGAATAGGGAAGTGATAAGTCCAAATACGCAATTAGAGAGACATATTTGTTAAAAAGAAAATTGTAGATTTCATCCTAATAAGTCTAAATAGGCAATTAAAGAGAGATATTAGTTAAAATGGAAACATGAGAATTCATCCAATAATGATAAATGAAATGGATAACAAACAATAGTAAATGATAAGAATTATTCAAATACAAGTTGTTACTCAGAAGATCCACCTTCCGACTTAGTACAAAGGTCTTTCAACAAAGACTAAAGAAACAGAGTTCAGATCAAACCTTTCGAAGGAGTTGAAGGGATGCAATCAATATTGTGTAGCAGTCCTAAACCTTTCGGAAAGGATGAAGGGTTTGATTTTTTAACATTCAAAGGATTCTTACCTTTCGAATAGGGTGGAGAAGTTAAAGCTAGTGCAAGCAACTCTATAATCGTCTTTTTGAAAGCATGGCAAGACTTTTGAACTGGTGGGAACACATCTAAGATACTTTTGGAAACGTTGAAAGGTTTATGAAGTTAGCTCTCATAAGTCAGCAAAGAATGGAAGACAACCTTTCGAAAACATCGAGGGGAAGCATAACTCTCGACAACAATCAAATGAAGAGCAACCTTTCATCAAGGACTAAAGTTTCAAAACAACCAGGAAAAGAGCAATCTTCCAAGAAGGCTGAAATATTCATGAAGACAAAAAGAAAAGCATACCTTTCGACAAAGCCGAAAGTTCCATAATTGCAGATGAAAGGAAAGTCTTTTGACAAAGTCGAAAGGTTCACAACTGCATATAAAAGGGAGACCTTCCGACCCAATCGGGAGCATGAAGTCGAATGGAAGCCCACGACATTTATAAATAAAACCCAAGGTGTCCTGGTGATGCAGCGGATAATAACGATTATGACAAAATGAAGATTTCGTATCAAAATAATCGAAGAAACGATTAGAGGAAACAAGATAAATCGATGGATTGAAAATACAAAATGCCCAAATTCGTTGATCTCAAAAGATACCGAATTCTAGCCATCTCCAACACATTGATCGCGCATGATACCGTGTTAAAAGATCTACGATTCTTCTACGTTGATCTCGCGCATGAGATTCTTTGAATCGACTTCAAATCCGTTGATTCGAGCGCACTCGAATACCGCAAATGGAGAAAGGAGACAACGCTCAACTTCCAATTTCAAAGTGGCACAGAGCACACAAACACAAAGTTTTATTCAAAATCAACTACTTAAAATGATATAACTCACCAGCTATTTATAGGATTACAACTCAACACACAGCCGACCTAACCCAGGTGACGCGACCTAACATAGGTCGAAAAGGACCTAACACATACAGGTTTCATCACACATACTAAACGACCTAAGTATAACGTTTTACAACACGACAAGCGACATAACAATAACAATAAACGAATTAAGAAATTAAAACACATAAAGCGACTCATCAAACAACACCTTGCATCGACAGGGACCTAAGAACTTCAGCTTAAGAAGATGGCTCAGCGATATAAGCTTCACCGACACAAGAAATCTCGGCAGCGACCTAAGGTAAGTCGTTCACGACCTAAGAAAAATAGCAGCATAAGTGGAGCTTCTTGAAGCTTCAGCGCGGTCTCAGAAATCTGGCCGATACAAGTAGTTGTTTGACTCCTTAGGTCGCTGGAGCGACTTAAAGCATACTCGTTACCATCTTTAGGTCGCTGGAGCGTCTTAAAACACAACTCATTAATCTTAGATCGAGACTTACTAGGTCGGAACACTATAGGTCATGCCTCGTTTTGCCTGTCATAACTTGTTTCATAACGCGCAAGGTCGTTTGGGCGACTCATCCATTCGTTAGGTCGCTCGTGACCTAAAGTCACATTAGCTTGCGCTGCATCATCCTTCCCTGGTTGACAAGAATTCAACCTCGAATTTGCACCTTCCTCTTCCTCAATATGCTCATTCCAATGATACGGAATCAAGTATTTGACGTTAAAAACATCTGCAGTGTGAATATGATCCGGCAACCTCAACCGATATGCATTATCGTTGATCTTCTTCAGGATTTCTACTGGAACAATTTTTCGAGCTTTCAACTTGTTGTAAGTTCCTACTGGAAAACGATCTTTAGTCAGCACTGCATAAACCCAATCACCTTCTTTGAAGTCTACACTCCTTCGCTTCTTATCCGCCAGTTGTTTATACTTCTCATTTGATGCAAGCAATCGTTCACGAAAAGTTTTGCGACACTCCTACAACTCTTTCACAAAATCACTCGCTCGTTTAGTAACTCCCTTCTGATATGGTACTGTCGTCAAATCCAACGGTCCCTTCGGAATTGCTGAATATACAACTTGAAATGGATTGAATCCAGTACTTCGATTAATAGCATGATTATGTGCAAATTCCGTCTGACATAACTTCATATCCCAGCTCTTCAAATTATCTTTCACAAGACATCTCTACAAGTTTCCCAACAATCTATTCACCACTTCCGTTTGCCCATCTGTTTGCGGATGATAGGCGCTACTAAATTTCAACTTAGTTCCAACCATTTTCCATAGACTCGTACAAAAATGGCTCAGAAAACGAGTATCTCTATCCGAAACAATAGATTCAGGTAATCCATGAAGTCTATAGATCTCTTTGAAGTATAACTGAGCGACATTAATGGCGTCTACAGTCTTCTTACAAGCAATAAAAATGTACCATTTTTGAAAACCTGTCCACTACCACATAGATAGAATCATTGCCACGTTGCGTTCTCGGCAATCCCAACACAAAGTCCATGCTAACATCACCCAGGGTTTAGTAGGTATAGGCAACGACATATATAATCCTGCATTTGTAGCGGTTCCTTTCGAAACATGACAGATATGACATCTCTCCACAAACCTTTTGACTTCTTTTCTCATTGACGGCCAAAAATAAGATTGAGAATCCACTATAATGTACGATCTCTACCCACATGGCCTTCCTCATGTAATTCGTTCACAATTTTCATCCGTAAACTGCAATCTGGTACACACAATCGAGTTCCTTTAAATAGGAAACCATCCACCAACACAAACTCATCTGTCACCCCTTCTTGACTTCATCCACAATCTTCGCAAAGTAAGAATCTTAAATAAACAATTCTAGAAGTGTATCAGACCCCGTCACTTCAACCTTCATCGTGGTCAATAAATGATTCCTCCTGCTCAATGCATCTGCCACGCGATTCGCAAGTCCTGACTTATGTTTCACAACAAACGTAAATTGTTGCAAGTATGCAATCCACGATGCATGCCTAGCTGCAATCTTGTCCTGTCCATGCAAATGTTTCAAAGCCTCATGATCAGTATATAACACGAACTCCTTGTGAAACAAGTAATGTCTCCAGTGTTTCACGCCTTGCACAATAGCATAAAATTCCACATCATATGTATTATATCTCATCTTTGCTCCGAAAGCTTCTCACTGAAATAAGAAATAGGACATCCCTTCTGACTCAACACCCCTCCAATCCCAACCTTCGCTGCATCAATATGTAACTCAAACAACAACTGAAAATCCGGCAAAACTAGAATCGGTGTTGTCGTCAAAAGTTCCTTGATTTATCTCAAAAGCAATTCCTGCTTCCTCCAACCATGAAACCTGCTTTCCATTTATACAATCGGTAACAGGCGCCATCACACTACTGAAGTGTGGAATAAACCTTCGATGGAATGATGCTAAACCATGAAAACTTCTAACTTCTGTTATCGTCCTATGTTGTGGAAAATTTATGATTGCTTCAACTTTATTCTGATACACCTGTATTCCTCCTTCTGATACAACATACCCCAAAAATAAAACACTATGCGTCATGAACACGCATTTCTTCGTTGCAGCATAAAATTGTTCTTGACGAAGAATAATTAGCACCTTTCGCAAATGTTGAATATGTTCCTCTGTACTCGTGCTATAAATCAAAATATCGTCAAAGTAAACTACCACAAACTTCCCAATGTACGGTCTGAAAATTTGGTTCATCACCCTCATAAACGTACTAGGTGCATTCGATAGACCAAACGACATAACTAGTCATCCATATAATCCTTCCCTTGTTTTGAATGTTGTCTTCCATTCGTCTCCTGGTCTAATTCGAATCTGATGATAACCACTCTTAAAATCAATCTTCGAAAAGATAACTGCTCCACTGATTTGATCCAACAGATCATCAAGCCTTTGCATTGGAAATCTGTATCTGACAGTTATTTTGTTCAGTGCCCTGCTATCCGTACACATCCTCCACGAACCATCCTTCTTCGGCACTAACAATGCTGGTACAGCACAAGGACTTAAGCTCTCTTGCATGCGCCGTTGTTCAAGCAATTCTTCCACCTGCCTTCTCAACTCCTAATGTTCCTTTGGACTCATCCCGTAATGTGGTTTATGCGGTAACACAGCTCCTGGAACATGATCCATCTGATGTTGTATGTCCCTCAATGGTGGTAATTCTTTGGGCAGCTCTTCAGAAACACATCCTCAAATTCCTCCAACACTGGTTTGACTTCCTCTGGAATTTTAACCTCCTCACTACTTTCACGTCCGATCAACAAAAACTCTTCAGGCTCATCTTCCACTTTCTTTACAAACTCCTTCAAAGACAACAAAGTTTTCAGCTCTTCAATCTCCTCCAACTTGATTTCTTCCTATTGTCGCTTCATAGGAACTAAAGTGATGTTGGTGCCTTCAAACATGAAAATGTAGCTGTTGGTACGTCCATCATGTTGTACAGCTCTATCATACTGTCATGGTCTTCCCAATAGTAAATGACATACGTCCGTATCCACAACATCACACCAGATATAATCTTTGTACATCTTTCCAATTGAAAAAGTTACACAAGCTCTTCGTCCAACCTTCACTTCCCCACCTTTCCATAACCACGCTAACTTGTAGGGTTTAGGATGTTTTTCTGTCTTCAATGCCAACTTCTTTACAACTTTTGAAGAGATAATATTGTCATAACTTCCTGCATCAATGACAAACTTGCAAACCTTTCCCAAGATAGTGCATGTTGATTGGAAAATATTACTCCTCGACCAGCTTGAATCATCCTCTTGTTTTGGTGTCAAACAAGATCTCCTCATCATTAAATTACACCCTTCGTCTCCCGACAATTCTTCTTCCTCCTCAGCTTGTGGTGAATTAAAACATTCTGCTTCTGCATCCTCTACCTCGGCAACCATCACTCGCTTCTTAGGCTTCGAGCATTCATTGGTCTTGTGACCAAACTCCTGACAGTTATAGCACTTGAAATTGTTGTTGACCTTGGTCTTAGCAACTTCATTGACAACCGATTTAGTAACAGCTTTGGAAACGTTAGTGTTGCTACTAGCACCCTTTACTTGATTGTTGGAATTTGTAAACACACCACCTCCTCTTCTACCTTGCTTCTCCAAGCTAGAGCCTTTTGATGTGCTTCAGCGACAGATCTCAGATCAAACATATTCACCATATCTTGAATCTGCATTCTCAACCCTCCAATAAATCTAGCCGTCAATTGCTCTTCTGTCTCCATGATGTCATTCCTGGCAATCAGTTGGTAAAATTCATCCGCATAATCATTCACGGACTTTGTTCCTTGTCTCAAGTACTGCAATTGTTGATACATAAGAGATTGATAATTATACGGTAATAAAGTAGCTCTCATCAACTTCTTCATCTTCTCCCATGACTCAATCTTTGACTTTCGCATTCTCTCCCGTGTAAGTTTAGTTTGATGCCACCATGCCAAAGCTTTCCCCCTCAACCTTGTAGCAACCAACTTAACTCTTCGATGTTCAGGAACTTCTTTGAAATCAAAAATTTCTTCAGCATTAGATAACCAATCCAGAAATTCTTCTTCTACAATTCCACCTTTGAATTCTAGAATTTCTGTCTTCATCCCCGACTCCCATCGACGATCATCTTCTACATGGCCTGGATCTCGATAATGAATACTCCCTCTATCACCATCTTCATCAAAATCAAATGTACGTCCATATCGATGTCGACCATCAACTTCTTTTCGATCACGCATATCTCTTCTACTATGTCTCTCATCATCACGATATGGCTCGTCTCCAAACTCACATGGAGTTCTTCTCTCTTCATTCCTATACTCATGGTGATCTCTTCTCGATAAAACTGAAGGTTCCCTTCTATCTCGGTAAGATTGCGGCGACACCCTCCTCGCTTCCGTAACCGATAGCGAAACACTGTTTCCTCCATGGTTCAAGATTGGTGACCTTCTCCTTTGACCTTAATTCATGTCAATCGTCAGTTTCTCTAACTTCGCAATACCTTCATCAAACTTTTCATTGATGCGTTGTTCCATTTGCTTAGTTTCTTCTCTTTTATACAACGCTTCAACATTTTGATGACGATTAGCTCTCTTTGGTGGCATGATCTCTCTAACAAGCTCGGGTTTAACTTAGCTCGGTTCAAACTTGCAACTCTCGGCCTTGATCTACACAAATGATGCATGCCTCCAACTTTAGTTCGGATCTAACTTGAACAAATCTCCCACAAACTTGAAAAAGCTCGGCTTCGCTTTGAATAACACTTCACTTAGCTTGGCTTTGCTTGGTTTAATTCGGCCTTGACTCTTCAAACTCTTCTCTTTGGCTGCAAGGACTCGTCTTAGTTATGTTGGCTAAGTCCAGCTCTTATACCAATAATGACGCAGCGGATAATAACGATGACGACGAAATGAAGATTTCATGTCAAACTAATCGAAGAAACGATTAGATGAAACAAGATAAATCGATGGATTGAAAATATCGAATGCCCAAATTCGTTGATCTCAAAAGATACCGAATTCTAGCTATCTCCAATACATTGATCGCGCACGATACCGTGTTAAAGATCTACGATTCTTCTACGTTGATATCACGCATGAGATTCCATGAATCCGCTTCAAATCCGTTGATCCGAGCGCACTCGAATACCGCAAATGGAGAAAGGAGACAACGCTCAACATCCAATTTCAATGTGGCACAAAGCACACAAACACAAAGTTTTATTCAAAATCAACTACTTAAAATGATACAACTCACCCTCTATTTATAGGATTACAACTCAACACACAGCCGACCTAACCCAGGTGACGCGACCTAACATATGTCGGAAACAACCTAACACATACAGGTTTCATCACACATAGTAAACGACCTAAGTACAACGTTTTACAACACGACAAGCGACATAACAATAGCAATAAACGAATTAAGAAATTACAACACATAAAGCGACTCATCAACAACACCTTGCTTCGACAGCAACCTAAGAACTCCGGCTTAAGAAGATGGATTAGCGATATAAGCCTCAGCGGCACAAGAAATCTCGCAGCGACCTAAGGTAGGTTGTTCACGACCTAAGAAAAATAGCAGCATAAGTGGAGCGTCTTGCAGCTTCACCGCGACCTAAGAAATCTGGCCGATACAAATAGTTGTTGGCTCGATAGGTCGCTGGAGCGACTTAGAGCATACTCGTTACCATCGTTAGGTCGCTAGAGCATCTTAAAACATAACTCACTAGTCATAGATCGAGACTTACTAGGTCGGAACTTTTTAGGTCGTGTCTCGTTTTGCTTGTCATAACTTGCTTCATAACGCACAAGGTCGCTTGGGCGACTCATCCATTCGTTAGGTCGCTCGCGACCTAAAGTCACATTAGCTTGCGCTGCATCACCTGGTTTAGGGGTCCGAATTCTCTCGTTCTAACCTTGTAGTTTCTTAGTCAAGTCATTGTAACCCTAATTGGGCAACGATTTAGGAATTCAAAAAAAAAATAGAATTTTACATGGATAAAAAAAGTAAGTCTTGTGTTCCACTAATTACTTTACTATTTTTCTTTAACTTCGTTGGATTAATTGTTAATTTCAGGTTCTAGACCATTTAAAGTTTCCATCGGACAAGGTCAATAACACTCCTAACTCAATTCGAGATTGTAACCTTCCGAGGCCTTCAAACTTACAGCTTAAACCTCTCGACTAGGTCTGAAGTGCTTTTGTTGAGAAATATTGGTAACCTTTCAAAGACATAATCCTAGTGGTCCAACCTTTTGACTTGATCGAAGATTGTCTTTTGATTATAAATATCTAGGTTTACTTGGCTTATTTCATAAGGAGCTATTCCCATACCTTCCGGCATAGATCAAAATACACCTTATAAGTAATCTAACCTTTTGATAAGGTCAAAAGCTTTCATGTATCTACAAAAGTTTTTGATATTCTACTTAAACCCAAAGAAGGAAATCATCCTAACCTTTTCAATAGGATAAACTCCGACCTTTTAATGACTTATTTAAGGGGAATTCAATCTAGACCAAGAGGAAAAATCTTGAAGAGAATCGCAAAACCACCCACTAAAGTTGAAAGGTTTCATAACCAACTACATAAGCCTTCCGTTGGTGACAAAAGGTCTGATTCGAAAGACATTTTCCAGCAAAATTACAAAGGCAGTCCTTAAGGGTCTCAAGCCCTTCATTCAAATTAAGCTAATCGTGCTACCCAGAATTACTTTGAGGTGTTGACCATAAATTTGGTTAACATTTTAGAGCTAAAAGGAGGGCTCGAACCTCCAACTTGGTTAAACTCCTAACATTATTACTCTCTAACCCCCATTGGACCAACTCCACGACAAGTTAACCCATTTTGGTTTGATCATGGCCAAAATAATTAAAAGATCTAAACAAGGGTCCTCTGAGCCACACTTATCAAGATACTCCCAAGTAGATATCAAAAACTCCAATAAGGATGAAGAACAAAGACTAAGGCTCGAAGCCTTAAGGATTATAAACAAGAAGAAAGCAAAATCTTACGATCTTGAGAAATGGTGTCTAAACCCCTATCATATCGGCCCTGCCCCAATCTTTGCGCTTAGAAGAAGAATAAATGGAAGTGACAACATCTTTAATCAATGAGAAGGACCATATAGTCATATTCCCATCAGACTATCTTTGAAAAGGAAATGATAAAGGATTATGATAGTTTTTCACAAAAATGGAGTAAGATTATAAATGAGGCTCACCATTTAAGGGAAAACCAAGAACACATATAAAAATCCACAATGGAAGAACTAAGGATAATAAAGAGTTACAAAGTGGAAATATAAAGATTACCAAGAAATTTCCAACCGAAACCCTAAGATTGAAAGGTAGGCCCTCGAAAGAGAATCGATGGACAATGGAAAGGAAACCTACTCCTCGAGTAGTACTTGAACCAAGCCATAAAAGAATTAGATTCGAGTCAAAGACGGCTTAAAAGTAAAGACTTCTTAGAGAATATAATCTTACTACCTCAATCGAAGACATCTATATCCAAACCAAAGATGAACTAAATTATTGGCCTTTTCAGAAAAAGAAGCGAGGATATGAAAGGAAACTTAAGGGATC
This sequence comes from Allium cepa, assembly GCA_030765085.1. Lineage (NCBI taxonomy): Eukaryota > Viridiplantae > Streptophyta > Magnoliopsida > Asparagales > Amaryllidaceae > Allium > Allium cepa. The sequence goes on along the minus strand of CM060937.1, from coordinate 788,029,924 downwards.
ATATTGCAACTTTCATTTGATAAAAGGACATGATACAAATCAATGTAAGGTACTTGAAAAGATGGTCCTGCACTTTCTAGGTCAAGGGAAATGTAAATAGTTTGTAAAAGATTGAATAAGTTATGGAATAAAAATTCTATTCTTAAAATAAGAAAAGTCTACATGGTCTAGAGTAAATTCTCCTTAAACTTGGACTACCTATAATTGTAGGCTACCAATAATGGCAGAAAGCCATTGGTTGCACCAAGATGGCCAGGTCAAGGCACCTCCTAAAGGGAGGGCGTAAGCCTTTAGGCATGCCAAAGTCAGAAATGGCCAAGTTAAAGCATCATAAGCCCTTATCTGCATCACGCTATGGCCAAGATAACGCGCCTCTTGGAGGGAGGACGGGTAATCCCTTCGTCTCGCCATGCAATGGCCTAGCCAATGTATCGAGCAAGCCTTTAGCCACGTCATGCTATAGCCATGTTAAGGCGCCTCCTGGAAGGAGGTCGGGTAAGTCCTTAGGCCCTCTTGAGAATAAGCTAGCCGAGCGCACCAAAAACATGGATGAAATGTCTGGTGGACTAAGAAAAGTCCCTGCGTGAAATGGGCACCCCCAAAAATTGTCACTGCCTAAAATGGCAACCGCCAGAAATTGGTAGCTCTAGAAAAGACAATAGCCTAAAATAGGCCCTGTTAGAAATAAGCATGAGAATTGGACTAAAGAGTCATAGCCTGAAATAGGCCAACACAAATGGATAAAGAAAAATCGGGCCCAAGAAAGAAAAAGCATGTAAAATATCGTCAAAGCCTAAAGATTGCACATTCGACAAGGGAATCAGAAAGAAGTCTTTGACTTCTTCTCATGAACGTTTACGATAAATGGCATTCTAGTTTTCTATTACTAATTGCCAGAATGGTTTTCTGGTCTTCTTTTACTTATTGCCAGATTGATTCTCTGGTCCTTTGTTACTTATTCCCAAATTGGTTTTCTGGTCTTCTGATACTTATGGCCAAATACGGTCTTCTGGTCTTCTATTATTAATACCAGATTTGCAGATATAGTTTTCTAACCTCTTATCATTCATTAGCAGAAAGGGTACTATGGGCTTCGGGAATCTCATATATGATTTTCAAAATCTAATACCCAAATCTGGATTTTCAGTCATTATAATTGTTAACATATTATACCTGAATCTGGGTATCAAGTCTGATGTTTATTTAAACCCCAATCTAGGTACAAGTTCTTTGGATTTCTATTCATCTCAAATGCCCAAATCTAGGCTAAAGAATATTACTAAAATGATCGCTATTAACGACCCCCGAATGCGAATTTTGGGCTTCTATCCTTTTGAATCCCATTAATGATTGGGGATGACTGAAAGAGTTATTACTTCAAAATCTCAGACATTGACTCCTAAATTAGGATCTTTATTGAATGAAAGTTATACTCTAATATTCATGACGTTATAACAAGGCGGAATCTACTTTCAACACGTTTTGTGCATTCCAAACAAATGGAAGTAGTAAAATCCTTGATCATTTCTCATCATGGTCAAAGATGAGATCTTAACATTTTGAATGAATTACTTTTCATGCATTTAGCAAAATAATTTTTTATTTTAGATTTAAGGACAAAAATGGACAAGCACGTCAATTTAAAAGCTAACAATTAGAAGCATTGTTTGTTATATGTTCCACAGGGAAGTCGGAATGGCAAGGAATAGAAAATGATTTAGCAAGCTCAAAAGTCACTGAATGAGAAATTCAAAAGTATATCAAAGATCACACCATAGAAAATGATCACAATTCAGGTGATATTTACAAATTTCCCTAATTTGCATAAGTTATGTAGCCATTTAAAAATAACACAATTATGTACAAGATGAATTTACATGGCTCAAATGTATCAATTACAAATCCTGAGCTGCTTTATTGAGAGCTCTTCCACTGAAGGATTTACTATGTGATTAATTGCTACATAGAGGAATTTGTTAAGCTGTTTCTCCTTTCTCCTAACTATATTGTCGTCATTGATAGCATCAATGTTAGTTTTAGGGCATGATTAAAGGCCATATTTACATCCTTAAGGGTTTTGTTTTCCCTTCCAATTCAGCAACATGCTTGTCAAGAAAGCAGTTGTCATATTCCAACTTCTGATTCCCGGTAGCACAATCATTAATGGTCTGAGAATATTTCACTTTCTGTTGCTCATCAATGTATTGAGCGAGTTTAAATTTTACCCTCCGACACCAGTTCCCCACCACATTATCGTCTAAGCCTAAAGGAAGATTGAGCATGGTTGGAAATTTTTGAACCACGAGAAGCTTTGCAGCTGAAGAGGTTGCTTGAGGGACCGGAAGTTCAATCTTTGAAGTCTTATCACCCAAATGAATTCTAGAGAGGCACATTGTGCCTGAATATCTTTCAATTTTAACTCTAGGTCACTTATTCGTTGGATGAGTTTAGACATTTTTTCATCGAAGTCGATCGTAGGATTTGATTTCGCTTGTCATTTGAGCATAGTGATCGCTTCAACTTTTTTCTAAATTTTGGCTTCAAGATAGTCAATGTACTTATTATGATTGTTGGCAATGGTTTTCTAGATAAGGTATGTTTTATGCAATTTTGTAGCTCTAACGTTACCACCAAAACGTTCTAATAATACTTCATCTTGAACTACAATTTCTCCACTCTTTGTTAATAATCTTTCCTTTATGGTATCACCATGGGATATTCATTTTTGAGTGAGAGAGGTTATAGATGACTGTTGCTCCTATTTAAATAGAAGAAATGAAATAAAATCAGAATTAAGATAAAAGATGTCTTTATTACTATAGTAATGAAATACATCCCAAAATAGAAGCAGAGTCAAGAGATACAACAACCACTTTCATCACATCTAAGGTTGAGAAACAACATTCCTAACTTTGTCTAAAGTTTTAGCAAAAAGAACAACTGTTGAGTCAAATGGTATGGTAACACTTTCGAGGGTGATAACCGGTGGACATTTACTATAATCCCATTTCTCGGTTGGTGGGCTATCACGGCGCAAATCAACTTTGAATGAAATGTTTCAATTTCTTTTAACAAAGTTTCTTTCTCTTCACCAAAAAAGTCGAAGCGAAGACGAGGGTATTCCAAATATAATTTTGTTAAATCTCGAAGAAAGCAATATCTCGCTAACTTCATTGTCTTTAAGAGTGGTGCATTTTTAGAGTAAAACCTTCTCAAGTTAACATATTGACTTAAATGGTCTTTTTGGACAACATGACCTAAAGGACTAATATTCTGAAATAGCACGGCAAAAGGAAGCTAAGTATAGGGAGCACTACAAAAAAAAAAGTATTCATAAACCGACTATCTATTACATATTAACAATTTCTCATTAGGTTCAAACAAAACAGACTTAATGAAAAACTTAGAAACAAATTTATCCTTATAACACTTATGTTTTTGTGAAACATCTGAGTTGACCCTCGTCGAATTCGCCTAAATATGAAAAATCTATAATTGAGTGTCTATAATATAATTTATACAAAAAATTGATTTAAATGTCTCTCTCTTCCATCATCATCCAAAATAGAGTTGTTAACTCCCTAATTTCCTCCAAAAAGGCGTCATATCAGGTGCGCACTTTCTTTAGTAAAGAAGCCGCCCTCATATATTTAGAAAATGATAAAGCAGATGCACTCCTGCCCTGACTATGATATTTTTGAGATTGAGCATTACGTTCCTTTATTAATTTATCAAACTCCCTATATAACATGTTAATCTTCGCCAGTTTTCTCTTAACTTTTGTGCTATAGGGAAAGTTTGACTTCTTATTTATCTAAGATAGGTAATTTATCACTAAATATAATCTTCGTAGTATGAGATATTTAAATTGATAATTCCATACCTTCGAAACTGGATTAGAAGCTTGGGGAGCTCGTTCTTTTTCTTAAGGATCCTTGGGATGATCGAGAGTAGTTTCCTCCTCTAAAGGGGCAGTTGGCCTTGGAGGAGGGGATGGCTCCTTTTCAGAAGATTTAGTCGGATCGTCCTTATCCTTTTCCGTGGCACCAGAGGGACCCCCTTAATCTCCACTAAAGCCATGACCTCCAGAAGGGTTCTCATCATTATCGTCGTCATCATCGCTATCCCAGTTAAGCCTAGCATAATCATCATCTTTTTCCTTAGAATGCTCATCTTTTTCATCCTCTTCTTCAGAATCAGACTCAATGTTGAAGGAGGGAATATCAAAAGAAAGAGATTCCAAGATACTAGGCATCTCCTCCTTACCAACGGGCTCAGTACCCTGCCTAGCAAGGTCAATTTTGTCCATGACCCGTTTTGCTAGAATTGGGTCAAGTGAAGGATAATCAAAGTCAAGACATTTGTCATGATTATCAGCATAGGCAAGCATGAGGGCATCTTCATAATGATTCAACATCATAGGCCCTAAAGGGTTATCGACAAAATCAGAAACTTGCTTTTGGAAGTCAGAGAGGGTTTGAACAGCTAGCTTAAGTGAAGCTCTGGACCTCTTGAATTTATCTTTCAGCAGAGTATTCTTGGAAGTCAAATGAAATTTCTCATCTAAGTCTTTTAGGGCAAGCTCCATTGCAAGTTTTCCATCAGATGTAAGTTGATGTGCTCACCTCTCTGCTTCAAGGTCGACTTTAACCTTGCTTAATTCACTCCAACTCATAGGAGGAGTCATTTTGAGCGGGAGTCAGTAAAGATATTTATTTTTAGCTTAGCATTCTCCTCTTATAGGTTGGAAGGTCTAGAAAGAGCTTGGAGACATGTTCATTAAGGAAAATCCAATTCCAAGAAATCTGCAGCAAGAGAAGAAACACAAGTTAGAAACTGAAAGGATCCAGCAATGATAGGATTAATTTGATAAGAACTTACCAAGAGTAGTTGCTCCATGAGAGAGTGGTGATTTCTGCCAAGTCTGAGCTTAATGACGACAAAGAAGAAGAAGTGAAGAATTGTAAACGAAGGATGAGCTTCATGAGTTCATCAAAATTAGTTAGCGGAGGAGCAGAAGACGACGACTCTAAAAGGGCATGTGACTTTGATGAAGTCTCAAGAAGAGCAAACTGCATCTATGCTAGTGCAGCCGAAGAGTCAGAAATTGTAATATGCGGAAAAGGGGCAGGTGTAGGTTGAGTTGGCTCCACTATGTCTTTTGGAGCTTCAACAGTTGGGCTCTTTCAAGCTTCCTCAAGAGATGTATGCTCTTCTTCCTCCTCCACATCAGTGATCTTTGCTACTTTGGCGGGAGGAGCAACCTCAGGAAGCACTGTCAGTTTTCTTTTTGAAGATCTCTTGGAACTAGCAAAAGCCTTTAAGACTAATGCAACATCCAAAGATGATGAGGGAGCAGCAGCGTCACTTGAAGACACAATTGCCTTGGAGGGAGCTAAAGAAAATTAAAGCAAATACAAAAATTTTCAGAATAGCTCAAAAAGCTCTAGTGAAAGAAAGAGGAGGATACTAAGCTAACATTATACCTGAAATGTTAGAACTAATGGGTGATAATGAAGTAAAGTGTCCAACATCAGCTGAGGAGAAGAAGTGTTTCCTATGAGCTGTGCATAATGGTGGGTGGAATGATAAGAATCCTTTGGCCGATTGGTAGCAAAGCATGTTTCCTTGAATTCGAAAGAGTTAGGAGCGTCAACCTACGCCTAAGATGTTCTGGAGCAGCAGTTAAAGAATTGATGATTCTCTAATCTGCATCTCTAAATGTCTTGGTAGATTCACTTGAAAAGGACTAGGGGTTAACTAACAGAACATAGAGAAAAGCAAAGACAACGTTGAAATAAACTTATAGGGAATGGCAAAGGCCGTGCAGACATCTGCAAAGCACTTGACAATCCCTAAACTTATTGTTACCATCTAATATCAACTTCTTATATACATTAACTTTAAAGATTTGCTTGACCTTTCCATTTTGGTTAAGGTGGTTAAAACTTCAGGGTAGAGCGAAGGAAGTCTAGATTCCAGTGCCGACTTCTCAATTGATATAAGATGGGTATATAGAATAGAGGAAAGTTGTATTGGAGAAACACCAATATGAGACAGGAAGGAGAGCTTGAATTTAGGAAATAAAAGAAGGCCACCATGACATATGTGGAAGGCGGTGTATGCAAAATACACATTTGGAGGGTTTCCTATGGTATCAATGGATTTAGGAGGGATAGCTTCAATACAGGTGATGCCAAAGTCCTTTATTATGGCATCTACTTTGCTTTGGGACCCACTGGAAGAGTGCTTAGCAGTGGCTTCAATCTTTGGAGAGCTCATGGTTCTGCTAGGTGAAAAGTTTTAACTGAAAAGCATTGATCAATTATAAATTTAGAGAGCAATCAAAATTGCAAAAGTAAATAAGTTTGCTTAGATAGCTTAAGCATTAAAACGTTCACAAAGATTTAAAAATGACACAAAAGTCTCAATGAAAAACCTAACGGTTTAAGCTTTCGACAAAGTCGAATGGTTTACAATTTAAGCTTTCGACAAAGTCGGAAGGTTTATAGTAAAAAATTTCAACAATGTCATATGGTTAACAATGCAAGCTTTCGACAATGTTGAAAAGAATACTGATCTCAGCCTTAACTACTATACTTCGACGATATTCAAAAGTAAGTGAAAAGGTAACTTATTTAACTATCAACAAGGTCGAAAGGAAAAGGTGAAATATTAACCTATTCACTACCTTTCGACAATACCGAAGGCCTTATGGGAACCCGGACCTATTCCAAGTGGAACATAAAGTTAAGTGGAAAGACCTTTTGACATGGTCAAAATTAAAACCTAAAAATTCCTAAGTTAGAAAATATGGATATTGTTAATGTTGTCGAAAGGTATGGTCAAAGTTATCAAAATATATCATATCCATTGAAGTCCAAACGTTCCAAGCATGACTTATATGTGCTTAAAACATTTTGACAAAGATGGGTAGAAGCAACTCTAAGGTTGAAGAATTTCATCCTTATCGAAAGAAAGTAGTCGAAAGTTTGAAACTCTTCAACCTTGTCGAAAGTTCTCCACCGAAATGTTCCACCATTATTACCTAACCATTCGACAACAATGAATAGTTGGCATCAAAATTCCTTCCGGGCTTATCGAAATGTACAAATAGAGCAAATATGATGTTGCCACCACAACATCTTTTGAAGGGGTAGGAAAGTCATTTTGCAAATCCTAACCGTGCACTAGTGGTTTCCAGGTTATCATAGCGGGTTTAAGAAAACCCGAACCCAATAATAAATGCAGTTTCAATTTTTTCTTTAGAAACAATTAAAGCAAACCCATGAACAAAACTACTTTCATTTCGAATTGATGTAGTTCAATTCCGAAGAGGAATAAAAAAATTATCAATAGGCCAAAAACCAGGAATTAAAAGCTAACAGCTAAATTTAGAGAATTTGAGTTTAAAATTGAACCCGATAAGGGGATTACCAAACACCATCGGCTTAAAAATCCAAAGCCATAGGTAGATATTGATTAGAAACCGATTTATGAAAAAAAATTCACAGCAAAACAAATCAGAATCAGATTTCGATTTTGGGTTTGGAAAACTAAAAATTTAATCAAAAGCTGATAAGTGTAAAATTAGACTAAGATTTATGTAGCGAATTCAAGAAGTAACTAGTTGCGATTCGAGATTAGGAAAATTTTGGGAATTCTATTACTTGTATATGGTGATTTCAATTTCAGGTAAAAGAGGATGAAAGAGAAGAAGCACGCTATATAAGAAAAGTCGCCTAATTTCTCAACAGTTGGATTAGATTTAAGTGAATGTTCCAAATCAATGCGCGAAGTCCAGGAGGTGGAAACTTTTATAGCTTTCGAAAAAAGTGACTTGGAAAGTCAAGCGCATCCCTTCGGATGGGGGGAAAATGTTACTCGAAAGATCCACCTTCCAAATAAGTCAAAGGGTCTTTCAGCAAAGACTAAAGAAAATGAATTTAGATCAAACCTTTCGAAGGAGCCGAAGGGATGCGGTCAACAATGTGTAGTAGTCCCAGACCTTTCGGAGGGGACAAAGGGTTTCATTTCTTAACATTTAAAGGATTCTTACCTTTCGTAGAGGGTGGAGAAGACAAAGCAAGTGAAGCAACTCTATAATGACCTTTTTGAAAGCATGGAAAGCCTTTCGAACCAGTTGGAACACATCTAAGATACCTTTCGACAATGTCAAAAGGTTTGTGAAGAAGTCAGCACTCATAGGTCAGCAAAGAATGGAAGAAAACCTTTTGAAAACGTCGATGGGAAGCGTTACTCTCGATAACAATCAAATAAAGACCAACCTACCATCAAGGAAAAAGGGTTCAAAACAACCTAGAAAAGAACAACCTTCTGAAAAGGCCAAAAATTTCATGAAGACGTAACAAAAAGCAAACCTTTCGACAAAGCCAAAAGGTCCATAATAGCAAATGAAAGGCATGTGTTTTGAAAAAAGTCAAAAGGTTCACAACCTCATATAAAAAGGAGACCTTCCGACCTAGCCGAGAGCATGGAGTCGAAAGGAAGCCACCGACATCTATAAATAAGACCAAGGGGTCCTATTTTTGGGGTCCGAATTCTCTCATTCTAACCTTGTACTTTCTTAATCAAGTCATGTAACCCTAATTGGGCACTAAATTGGGAATTCAATAAAGATAGAGTTTTACATGGATAAAAAGGAAAGTCCTGTGTTCCACTAATTACTTTACTGTTTTGCTTAAAGTTTGTTGGATTAAATGATAATTTTTTGTTCTAGACCATCAAAAGGTTCCTTCCGACAAGGTCGATAACACTCCTGATTCAATTGGATACTATAACCTTCCGAGGCCTTCAAACGTACAGCTTAAAACTTTCGACTAGGTCAGAAGCGCTTTTGTTGAGCAAAATTAGTAGCCCTTCAAAGAAATAATCCAGGTGGTCCAACCTTTCGACTTGATCGAAGATTTTTTTTTGAATATAAATATCTGGGTTTACTAGGCTTATTCCATAAGGAGCTGTTCCCATACCTTTTGGCATAAATCAAAATACACCCTTTAAGTAATCTAACCTTTCGACAAGGTCAAAGGCTTTCATATATCTATAAAAGGTTTTGATATTCTACTTAAACCCGAAGAAGGCAATCATCCTAACCATTCGAATGGATAAATTCCGACCTCCTAAGAACAAATTCAAGGGATTTCAATCTAAACCAAGAGGGAAATTCTTGAAGAGAATCTCACACACACCCAATAAAGCCGAAAGGTTTCATAGCCAAGCACCTAAGCCTTTCGTCGATGATGAAAGTTCTGATTCAAAAGACATTAGCTAGTAAAAATACAAGGGCAATCCTTAGGGTATCAAGCCCTTCATTCAAATCAAGCTAATCACACCATTTAGAATTACTTTGGGGTGTTGACCATAAATTTGGTTAATACAAGTTATATAAGATTTATTGAACAACATTGATTGAAAAATTAAATTATATCATTAACAATTGAAGATCGAAGGCATAATGATTAAAGTAGTACGAGTGTGTGTGTAGCCTTAAGGATGCATTTATAATCGGTGCGAACTATTAAAAGTTAAGAAATAACGTAAATGGGTATGAATGACACATTCATTAGAATAGGTTGGAATGCGAGGTCAATAGCGTTATCCTATAGAAGCCTGCCCAAACCAAGGGGTTACCGGTAATTGTGTATGCATTATACTGATGTAGGACATACCTAATAGTAGGGCACATGGAGTATATACGCTTTCATATTGGCGGAGGAATACCCTCAGCATCGTCTACTTCCATGAAAAAGGGGAGGGTATTGGCTTGATTGCAGAAGGCAATCTAAATAGGATCGTGAGCAGCTTAACCTATATCATTAGGTGTTGGCACAAAATCAAGAGTAGGAGCTACATAGGTTAAATGCTTCATCGGTCTTGCATGGTCAAAACAAGAGAGATAGGGTTACAACTAATGGGCTACGTCTCCTACCAAGGTAGGCTACATTAGCTAATGCACCGCCACATATGTTCGCAAGTTTGTTTTTTAGGGCTATGCTATTTAACATACAGAAGAGTTCTTTCAAAAACGAATGTGGTAGTCTGAGTAGCTGAGTCCTATATGCTAATCACTTTGCACAAGAACGAAAATTACCATCAGTAGTAGACAATGAAGATGCAGTGGAAATAATATAGTAGACCACACAGTCAATTTTATACTGGGTCAAACCTCCTATCCTACACCATCCCTTAAGCACGTCTTTGAAATTTCACTACCATCATCCTCATTTCACCAAGAGGAAAAAGTTTATAGACTTCGCTTGAACAACCAAAAGATGACTTCAACACTTACTGGCTGAGGACTCGGCAACAAGACTTCAGTCTTTTATTTTACAAAAAACTACTTGACTATATATTAGTAAATGATGTTGTACTAATTACTTTGGAGTTTAGAGTGTTCAAAGGCAATATGAAAATGATTTGAGAGCGTGGGATTGTGTACCTGCTTTTGAGATTGTAACGACCCAGGGTTTCGGTCATTTAAACTAGGCAATTTTATATTTTATATAGTCAATAAATGAATTTTATGGATAAACAAACTCGTTTTAAACAATTAATAATAATGGAAAAGTTATTTTCAAATTTTTTTTAATAAACTAGAATGTGGTCGAAGAACGTTTTCTGGATTTTCGACTTTTCGACACCGAAAAGTTGTCGGAAACAATCTTCATCATTGTGCACTATATGCACACACACACAAACACACACATATATATACATATATATAAGAGTTAATTAACTAGATAATAACATACTTAATAATATTATCTTATTATTAATTTTATTTTAACAAGTGATGTGATAAAACATAATAATTATATATATTTATAAGTAGAGTGATGAGGCAACACATGATAATATATATATAAATATATATATTTACAAAGAGAGTTATGTGACAACACATAATAATTATATATTTGTGTATATCTATATACATATGTATATATAAAGAGAATGATGTAACTAGACATAATAATTTTTTATATATATAAAGAGAGTGATGTGACAACATACAATAATTATATATAAATATATATATTTATAAGGAGTGTTGCGACTGGACAAGATTATTATAAATTATTATGTATATACATATAAAAGCATTTCTCTTATTTCTTTCTTTCATTTTTCATTTCTTTTTCCAAATTTTTTTTGAGTCTTTTCTTCCTAAAGCTTCAAAACTCTTTAATGGCTTCCTTTAACATTTTAAAGTTTTATATTTCCAAGTTATAAACATTTTAAAACTTTTTAAACATAGCTTCAATTTCCTTCTTTTCCATTCAAATTTCTCTATTTTTACCCCAATTACATTCGGCCATATCTTCATATTTACTGAACCAAGTCAATATTTTATTTTTTTCAACATCACATATATCCGGTGCCTATAACTTTGTAGTTTACGACCATTTCTAATTTCGAGGTTAGATGCTGCAAAAAATTAATTTTTGCAAGAGTGTTTTTGAATCGAAATTTTGATGTCCGAAAATGGCCCTCACTGTTTTTGCCATAACGTTCTCAAAATTTAGAATTTTTGAGTAATTCTTTTTCTTAAATGATAGAGGAAAGAATAATCTAAAGCTTTACTTTTGATCACTTTCTAAAAATCCTTGAAAACTGGTCCAAAAAATCCATGGGAAAATGACCTATTTTCGAGCTTTTCTAAGGTTCGAGTGGAATTTTGTCGAGCTTTAAGGTGAGTAAATTCCAAATTTATGTGGAAATAACTTTTTGTTATATGTTACGCTGTTTTAAAGCTATATGTATGTCACATATGATTGTGTCTTGGTGAGTTTGAAATATGTTGATTAGTGTTAATGTATGGTTATCATTCACACTCAAATGGATATGTTTAAATGATGATCGGTATAGGCTCGGATTTGGTTATGATATTGAATCGGTATTTTGTGTATGTGACTTTGGATATGTGATTGTGTGGATATATAAGGTAGTATCTTGAAAGTGAAGTGGACTTGACATCCGGTTGCAAATCAAATCGTTCACTTGTTGTTTTTGTAAAGATTTGATTTTTTTCTTAAATTTGTTTTAAACTTTACTAAAGTTTTAAAATTTCTTCCTTTAGTTAATGACAGTGAAAGATTTGAGTTTTGGGATAATAACTTAAAAAATAATCCTAGATTATTGCACATATAGCGATAGTCGCTATGGATGTAGTTCGAATTTTTCAAATTTTCAAGTTCTAAGTTATCTTTTAAAAATGATTTAGAAATCCTTTTCAAAATAAGTTAGCGATACTTAAGTTATTTTTAACATAAATAAGAAGGTTTATTAATTAAACTTAATTGGTTAATTAAGAATAATAAATTATTAATTAAATAAGTAATCATGTTAAGTAATTAGTATTAATTAATGTTAATATTAATTAAGTAAGTTAATCATTTATTGATTAAGATGTTTTAATTGCTGACTTACTTAGGTTGAATAGGGTAACTAATTTTATTTAATCAATTCTAATTATTTTATTTATTATTTTATTATAATTTAAATAATTTAATTAAATATTATCTAATTAACGGTTGATTATATACTAAATTATTACTTAATTAGGGATAAATTTTAAGTAAATGTTTATTTGGTTAAAGTTTAATTATTAATTAACTTTTATTTAATTAAGGATTGATTTAATATTAATGTTTTAATTAAAATTATTTTACCATTATTTTTTATTAAATAATTACATTAATTAATATTTAATTATTAACGAAGGTTAATTAATTATTTAATAGTTAGTAAATTATTAATTTGGGTTTAACTAATAGTTAGTTAGAGGTTATTAATTATTTAAAGGTTTAATTATTTCTTTGTTATTAACTAAATTAAATTAAGATTTAATTAAGTTTAATTATGATTTAATAAAGAGTTTAACTTGAATTTAATTATTTTAAAAGGGAGTTTTTAAGTTTTAAGTCCTAGTTTTCTAAGAATTAAATTGTTTAAAGGGAACTTCTGTTCCGAGGATAGTTTTGAATACAAGATTAAAAGTGTTGATACCATGAAGTAGACAAATAGCTATGAATAAGCTATAATGTTGATTGATTGTGTTGTTTGGACATCTAATTGTAGAATAAATCACCATTCTGCTATCGGGTAAGTGTTTAATTGTTGTGAATATTGAATAACAGAATAAATTCTCATTCTATTGTAAATTGATTGTTAAGTGTGTGGACATACGTTAGTAGAATAAATGACCACTCTACTATATGTAGTGAATTTTTTTGGGCATCTATATAACATGAAAAATCACCATCCTGCTATTATGGTTTGGACATGTATATGTTAGTTAGTTCATATTGGCATGATAATTCCTTGATTTGGATATGAGTTGTATTTATAAATATCTTGACTTATGTAAATAACTGTGAAGTAAATTGGAATTGATATTTAATGGTAACTTAAATTAGTACCATTGCGAGTTCTAAGCCTCATTTTGTAATTATGAAGTATGATTTTGAATTTATTTTAATTCTTTAATCAATTTGAGGTTAAGGGTTACTAATAGTTTTGCAAGTTGTATAATTATTTTATCAAGATATTCTCAAATGATAACTTGTCTATAGAAATTAGTTTACCTAAATAAAAGGTTTATTTAATGGTGATTACAAATGATGTTTTATAAAGGATATTTTTTAAAGAATTTCTTTAAGAACATTTTTAAGAAGTTTATAAATTAAAAGAAAATTCATAAATCATTTCAGGGATTTGGAAAGAGGCGTATAAATTAACTTAAAGGTTTACAAAAATGGGCTATAACTTTATTTTGGAAGTTATAAGTTAACTGAAATATGAGATATGCTTTTGAAAAGGTAACTTGTTTGCTTATTTAATATGGGATTAGAAAAGAAGAAAACTTTGTAAAGTTTGTAAATATACTTATACCATTGAGATAAGTATATAGTTTGGAATTAATTGTTGTATCTGGTATTTTGTATTTCAATCTATTCCTGGTTGTTCATTTTCTCCTACCTCCTTCCTTTTCGGAGACGAAAAGTTTTGAGTGGGTGAGAGTGTAATGGCCAATAAAATTTTAATTATTTTAACAACGTAATTAGCTGAAATTTTATGAAAATTTGAATAATTGAATTTGGAAATAAAAATATGATATTTTGAGCGATTCAAGTCCGACATATGGGGATGCAAATGGTTGAAAATATCGAGTCGTTACAAGGTAGGACATGGTGTAAAGAGGTGAAGAAAGGTTAAATAAAAAAAATGTAAACATATTAAATGAAGCTCATATTTGAGAAGACGTAGCTTCAGGAAAAAGTGGAAGGAAATAAACAAAATGAAGAAAACAACAAAAATAAGGAAAGAAATATGGTATATATTAAATAATGATGAAAGAATGTACGGACCACATGTACACTACCAACAAACCTTTGGAATTCAAATTTCAAACTTATGTCTCCGCTTTATTACTTTCCTTAACTCCCATAAACTCATAGTTACGCCTATTCAATTTTATGTTTATACACGATAAATGAAAATAAATTCTCTATACAAATTTGTATAATTAATTAAGGCAATATACATCATTAAGAACTTTTCATTTCTCTCTCTGTGATTAGATTGGGAATTTAAACAAACATATTAACGTTTCGATCAAACATTTTACTAGGAATGCATTAACATACATTAAACAAATTTGACACCATAAATTAGGTAATATAAACAAGTGTATTATATATGTGTGTTTGTGTGTGTATACATCTTTATCTCCACTTATAGTTTACACTCATAAATAAAAGGTATGCTACTAATCCAAATAAGGAGGCAATGAATGTAAGAGTAAATTAGAAAAGCAAAAATGTAAAGGTAAATTATGTCGCAATTAAAATCTAATCAAGTCTAAGTAAAATGGAAATAATCAGGTGTAAATCTATTTTACCTTTTTACAATCTCCTATTAATATTTAGTTTAAAACCATATAAGATTTCAAACCAAAATAATCCTTTTTTATATATAATTTGTGATGACCCATCCTTCTACTCCCAGAAAGACGTATCATCATTAAGAAAGAAAGGGGTAGAAATAGAAAAGAAAAGAAAGAAAGAACAATAACATCAGAATCTCACAGTGGAAACGGAACAAAATATAACATATCACATAACTATTACATAGTTTACATATATCAGAGTTTTACAATATCATACACATGACAATCATATATACATCTGTCACTACATACATCCCAAAATACAACATACTCTAACTAACACAGCGGAACTAGATAGATATCTACATACGTCAAGGCTCCTGCTCCAAGCTCCTCCAGAACTCAACAATCCAAGATTCTATCACTTGGTTGCTCGTAAAAATTTGAGTACCCAAGAGTTTATGAAAAACACAATATATAAACTCAAGGTCAGACATGGGTCTGGTATGAGTAAACGGTTTAAAGCTGTTTAACTTTTAAAAACATTGGAAAAGAAAGGTATCACGTAAGACTCCCCACACATAAATATGGGTAAGTTTTTACCTTACGCTAACCAAAACATTTCATAGGAAATTCAGTGATATTATAATAGTGTCTAGGGTTTTCAACTAAATAGAAAATAGCCGAAATTGTTACATGATTAAATTCCAGCTACTAGCCACAAAAGTGGGCAATTCAATCAAATCCGAGGGCGCTTATTGGAAAATGGGTTCCATACAATGGGAGGGCTACTGGGGTACCGCCTGTCACAGTACGGGGCCTAGATCACCGTACCGAGGATCACTCCCGACCCCCTACAACTCAAGGCCGGAACCATTCCTTACTGAACAGTCCCGAACAAGATAACCACACAGTTGGCGGGACCAACCGCTCACTAAGCCGGAAAAAAAGGGACATTAGACAGGGGAAAATCTTGTCCTGCTTGGGCATGACCCACCTAACCTTGCTGCACGTCCCCTGTTTTAGTCATTCCCGGTTGACGAGGCATGAGGCTACGATTACATTTACAGAGCATATCCCTTAGAATGCTCATCGTCCACCTGATGATGTGCTAAATGCATTCAATCCATACAAGTTTGTTCCGAGTTCGAACGAAACTGAAGGCATTATCTCGTTACTCTCATTTTGGAATCACCCTCAACGTTAACGACGACAACCCTTGTACTTTGAATCTTCATCTTAACTTCAGATTCACGACCCATCGTTAATTTGGATTAATGTGGTTTTCGGATGTCCAAATATGGAAACCCGGTCCCGGTCTCATCGAAATCCAAAACGTGTCTTTTAAGGCCGAGTTGTTTTAAAGTTTAAAAAAATTCAATTTCAATTATCCGTATACACACAGATAAATAATTCACAATATAACAATAGATAATCAACATTATCATCATACACAGATAATAAATATTATCATCATAACAGATAATCCATATTATCATCATACTTCAATCAAAGCATACATTTCATACAACATCATTTATCTCATATTTGAGATCTCAAACCATTCAAGGTAAATAATAGAATCCATCCATACATAAGCAATCATATCAGCTATAATTAATTTAAAATAAATTAAATTAATTACTTGCATCTCGAATTAATTTAAAGTATATTAAATTATTTACTTCACCATTATAAATCTTGCTTATATAACCATTAATCAATTATCAATCAATTAATTTATCACCATCCAATTATTCAGTTTAATTAATCATCCTTGATTAATTAACTTTAATTACATTCAAGTATGATCCTTTAGTTTATTTTCACAAATAAATTAACCTGACTAAACATAGAAATTAACCTTAAATTACTAACATTACATTTCTTCTTAATTACACCAATTAATTACCATTTAATATCTTATTATTAATTAATCTTGATTGACCAACCCTTTATCACATCATTAATTATATTTATTAATGATTACTAATTACCTTTTAATTTCATTATCCTATATTAAATTAATTACCTTAAGTAATTAACCTTCAATTAAACTACATTTATTAATCGCCCTTGATTTATACCATTCAGTAATTAACTACCCTTAATTTCTCCATCAAATAAATTAATTACTCCTTAATTAATTTTTCTTTTAATTAATCCCTTGATTAATTCCATAAAGTAATTATACTCAAATTACTTTCATTATTAAATTATCCTCGGTCAATTGCATCCAGTAATTATCATTAATTACTTCCCTGAGTAATTATACTTATCACATCATCAAATAATTATTTGAATTAATTAAACTTAATTAATTAACTTAAACAATTCACGTTAAATTTTATAAATTACAATAAGTAATTAATTCATTAATCTTAATTAATTAATTATTCTATTTCATGCTATTTAATTTATTACTTCCTAATCAATTTACTTTACCTTAATTACTTAATTAACTATTCTTTAATCATTAATTAATAACCTTAATAAAACTTAATTACCAATTTAATAACTGCTAGTTACTTAATTAATCATTTTACTAATTCTTAATTAAATTACTTAGTTAATTAACTATTAACCATTCATTAATTTACTTTAGTAGTTAATTTATTTATTACTTATAATCCATCACTAATTATAATTAAAAGTAATTATTTTTATTTACTTTCTGAAATCATCAATTAATATTAATTATTCAACTTAATTAACATTTTAAAAGAAATCTTCTTTAACTTTTGAAATCAATTTATTACTAATTACCAACTTATATGTTAATAAGTTTATACTTCTCTTATATTAATTACTTAATGAGAACAATAGTTAAGAGCTTAAAACATCTTAAAGTATTAACTAAAATAATTAACTTATATCTAAGTT
Organism: Allium cepa; assembly: GCA_030765085.1. Classification (NCBI taxonomy): domain Eukaryota; kingdom Viridiplantae; phylum Streptophyta; class Magnoliopsida; order Asparagales; family Amaryllidaceae; genus Allium; species Allium cepa. The sequence continues at coordinate 788,012,130 of CM060937.1, read as the reverse complement.
TTAACTTAAACTGTCAAACATCCTTAAGATTTACGGTGTTTAAAGTTTATTGAAAAACTGTTTACTTTTAAAAATATACAACTGCAGATTGAAAACCGAGCACTCCCCTGGATTTAACTCGAGCCACACTTCGAGTTAACCATCCCTTTCCCCGAGTCATGTCCCGTACACCATCTTCTTCTTCTCCCTTTCTTTTTATAGTTTAAGTTTTAATTGAGTTTAATTACAACATCAGGTTCACTCACGCACACGATAAAAACCCGAAGCAACCTACCTATTCACTCGAGCACGACTCGAGAAATACCATTAACACGACGCAGTCTCCATCCTCCACGCCGTACACGTGCACGGCGGCACCACAGACCTCCGGCGAACACCCTCATCGTCGACAAGTCAAGAAATCCACGTACAAACGAAAACCAAACACGAATCTCGTTTCAAAATATCGAAACAAAAATCAGCATACAGTTCGAAAACCTTTAGCTCAAACCAAAGGACAAAACAACCTCGCCACCGCCGCCGAGACCACCGGAAGCCCTCAACCTTTGGCCACACCTCGACAACACGCCACCCTTCCATTCCCCAAACGCTCGTGACACTCGATCACATGAAGAAGTCGCACGCGCCTCGTTACAGAGATGAACCAGAACTTCAACTAAAACCCTAATACGATCTCGTACTCAAATTTCACACAATAGAAGAATTAATTGACATTTTTCTCAGGATCACAGTAGTTATTACTACCTTCAAACCAAGTTTCAACATTTTAATCTAATTCGATTTTCTGAAATTGGAAAAAATGAAATTCTTGTTTGCAAACGAACTGCTCTTAGAATTCATAGCTAAAAAGCTTCATTTTTGTTTTAAAAATCATAATTTTCTATAAGAATTCAAGATATAATCTTGAATTAATATTTTACAGAAATCAATTTTATGAAGTTATCATTTGATACCTGTAAATAAAATTACAGTAATTATATTTTACAACAAAGTTTAATCGGCTTTTAGAAACCAAAATTTAAGTTTAAACATCTTGTTTTAGATGAAAAGCTTAAAGCTTTATAATAACCTAAAGAGGGTAAATTAAATTTGGAAGAACAAATATAACCTGAATGAATCAACAGAGGCGAACAGAGCATCACAAACATATATACAAACTGAAACATATATATATAATCCAGGATATCAATAAATCTTGAACTATTTTAAAATAACTTAAAACTTAAAAATTTCTTGTTTACTCACCAGTAAAATTCCAGAACAAAGAATAAACCTAGATGATGAAAACTGTAGTTGAAACTGCTCCTAATTCCTGATGTTTTGAAACTGTTTTTGAATCTGCCCTGTTCTTGTTTTGAATTAAATTTTTGATTTTACTTACTATTCCCTTCCTTTTGTTTTCTCTGGTTTACTAAAATTTTACTAAACGAATTAACTAGCAAGATAGTCACTCCTATATATAAAAGATACAGGATGTAATATGGGAAGATATTGACTAGATAAACATTTTCTTCTTTTGGCTAAGTCAGTATTTCGGCTGAAATGAAAAGATTTGTACAATATTTGCTTAGACCAAATAGTAGGCTGAGTTGATAGTAATTAATGCTTTGGTTCCTAGCTTAGTTTACATAATTATAATTATGTTGTACTATGTATAAAGATATTTGTATGAAGACATATACTTTCAGGTAGGCTTAGCTTATGAATGAAGATATTTAATTTGAATAGTTTACATACATATGTTTGTTTCTATCTGGTATTGCTTCTAGCTCAAATAATTTATAAACATATTTTTCAAGTTTTACTTTACTATAGTCTTGCATATGAAGATAATCTGGATATAAATATTTGACTGGTTTTACCTTTTATGCCTTATGCTTGCTTATGAAAATAATTTGTTTTCTAGATATGTTTATTTTATAAACTTTTAGTTGAACTTCAATATACATGGTTGTTTGGTTTATTTTTCTTTGGTCTTGTTTTCATTTTATACTTTGTGCTTATTTAATTCTGGTTTCACTTATTTCTTGTTTGTATTTACATCTGTATTTTATATTTTGACAATCAATATCTAACTTAGATTCATAAGTTTACTTATTTATTTATATTTATGTTTTTGACTTACATTAATATTAATATTTTATACTGAACATTATCATCTATTTATTTTATATTTTATATTTTCACCAAATGTTAACAAGATAAGGTATTTTAATTCAATTATACAAGATGGATTTTATTTTAAATATTTTAAGAGATTTATTTTAAATTTTCAAATCCATTTCCTTTCAAAATACAAATCCATTATAAACAAATGGCAATTATTTCCAAAATCATATTCATTTTAATACGATCAGTTTGCACTTTATTTAATTAGATTAAATATTTATTGAAATAACAGGGCCAAAATCCAGGGTCGTTACATTCCTCCCCCCTTCAAAGAATTTCGTCCCCGAAATTTAAAACAAGGATAATTTAAAAGCTGTTATACCACCATTCAAACAAATATATCATTCATACGTTTGCAAACAACCATACAATCTATCCTAACTAACATCACTAGTTATCTGAACACAAATCCAGATAAACTTTTCTAGAACTATCCAGAGTTTCTCAAGTGTAATCTCTAGGATCCTCGCTCCACTGCACTCGACAAGCTTCATTACTTACTCCTGAGTTGCCTCTCGTCTAATTCAACAATCCGAACAGGATTCCTGACTATAGTCAAACTCCGCTCGACTTCCAAATCTCCCTGAACTGCTGGTTCTACAACTAATGATGGATCCTAAACAAATTTCCTAGATGACATGCATGGAATACATTATGAATTCCAGACATCCGTTCTGGAAATTCAATTCTGTAAGATACAACACCAATCCAAGTTGAATTTTATATTTATAACTCAAGGTCTCCGCCTACCATTCACTTTAATTCACAATCTAATTTTATTAATTCACCATTCAACTTTTATTTGAGAAATTCCAATTTCATTAACATACTCAATTTACTAATTTGTTTCAATTTAGTTTATTTCCACTTCCAATTCAATATTTGATTTCATCACAAAAATCACTTGATTATAGTACTTGAATTCATTTCTAGTTTTTAATTTCGGTTTGGATGTCTATTTCATTTCCAAAGTACAAAATAATTTTATTTTGGCTTATAATTCCACTTTTTAAACTTTATGAGCCACAAATTCATTTATTCTCCACACCTACATCCATTTACTCTTAATCACATTCATTTTCACTTTAAACTCCAGATCTTACCTGTATTAAGCAAGCATAATTTTTATTTCAAGCATTTAAATTCTTTTGATCAGCCATCGGTGTTTATTTGTACAAATTTAATTTTTATCTAACTATTTCTATTCAAATAAAGATTTTATTCCATTTGTAACGACCCAGTATTTTCAACCGTTCGCATCCGTACATGTCGGACTTGAATTGTTCAAAATACCGCGTTGTAAATAAAATTTGGCAAATCTCAAAATATACGATAAATAATTAATCACAGAATCAGAGACACCGAATCAGAATACTCGCAGCGGAATTTAAAAATACTTAGTGGTTCATGAAGCCACTATAAATAGTCTCAATTAAATAAAAATTACATAGTCTTTAATCCAAAATATAGTTTTAAATCATCAGTAGAACAATCCAAATGTCCACAAGTCTTGATTTCATAAATTTAGATAAAGAACTGGAAGGGAAGTTTGCCAGCAGCTTGAAAGTGATCCACAGAAATCCTAGCTCCGGGATGAAAACTAAACTGCAACTCAGGCTGACCCGAGCGTAAAATAAAACATAAACACTCGAGTCAGGACATACATACTTATATAGTGTAAGCTAATTCAAGTGTACTGTAATATAGAGCAAGTAACTTAAAGGATGCTTAGGACCGCCCATCCTCTAAGGATCCGTTAAACTATTTACTACGTAGTAATATTCGCTATTATAATAATGTTTATTAGTAAAATAAACTTACTTTTAAATAGCGTTAAGGCTTTACATTTTCCACCTTAACACGTAATATATTCCCATAGTCTATACAATACCGTAATCTTCCCCGTACTGGGCGTCGTCAGAGGGCACTCCATAGGTATGGTACAAAACCAAAATCGTATAAGGCGCGCTAGGTTAGGTGACACGGCACAACTAGGCAATGCCAGGGTAGGTATACCAATTACGCTTCCGGACCGATGGAAACGCATAGCCGCAGCTATCGCCCACCTCGAACAACACTCCCAAAACGAAGGTGCGCACCAAACAATCACAAAAGCAATAGAATGGCATACGAAGAAGTGGGTCCGATCAGAGGTGCTACCTCATTAATCCGTCAATCGCTCCTGTTTTAGCCACCTTATGCCAACTCACGGGAGTCGGGTCCACGTATTTACCTTACAGGAAACGTCACCACCATCCTACTTCATTCTGGAATCTCCACCGCATACACGGTTGTTAAAGTGGTTTTTGGTATCGACAGAGAGTATGCCATACATCCGATCCCGGTCTCTTTAACAAACAAACGTTATTATAACCCGTGGTTACAACTTTTAGAAATGGTATTTATACTTTAAAAATCCAAATAAGTTTCAAATACTTTTCAATACCATAATATCATTTCAACCATCATTTATTTAAACATCGGTCATTTTATTTAATATAAAATGCCATTTAAATCTATTCAATTTATTTAGGAATTAATTTGCCTTTCAACTCACATTTAAAAGTTAAATTCTTCCATTTAAAACCATTTAAATTCAATTCCTTATTATTATTTATTACATATTAAATTCCAAAATTTAAGCCTTTTTCCCCAAAGATTATTTCCATTTATTTTAAACAATCAAAATTCAGTTTCCGTAGCACTTATAAAATGCTACCTAAACTTATAGGTTAAAACAGTCTATTTACAAAAGACAACATTTAAGTGCTGTAATTTATTAACTTAACCATTAAGTTTTAAATTCCCAAAATAAAACTTAATATCAATTATTTTACTTAACTAAAATCTCACTCTTAACAAAAATTCAGAATTTTCCAAAATAAGTTATAATCCAAAATTTTACATAAACATTCATTTATTTAACATTTGACTCATTCAAAAATCATTATAAATTAAAAAAATCCTTCAAATACATTTAAACCATAAAATTATAAACTTTCTATTTAAAAATATTTTTTTAAAACATTTCATAAAAATATTATATAAACCACGGGTCTGTATACAGTTTTCTAGCCTAGGTCAAGTGATACGGATATATATCATTTCAATCCGCAATTTACAAAAACCCCGGGTTCTATCATTTCAAACCCACAATCCCAAGTTAAATATTTAAAATTAAACAATTAAATAAATAAATGAATAAATAATTATCGTACAGACCTATCATTTCAGCCTATAACGATCTCAATTTTATAGGGAACTTACAGTGATGATTTAATCAGTAAATAAGCATTACATAGTATAACTGCAATAATATAAAATAAATAACAACTGATGATGTGTTAATTAAAAATGGTGTTTAACATCATACGCTTATATCACAGGCAGATAAAATTTAAATAAAAGTTTACAATTACACTTGTGATAAATTCACAGATATATAGGTATGTTTGTCTGGCGAGAAATACTCACCTTAAAGCTGCAGATATTCAAACGATTGTATTACTTGATAAAAGAACGTACAAATGGCACGATTAGATTTCCGCGGATGCAACGTCTTGATTCAAATCTAGAACAAGATCCAAATAAAACCAATACGCGACTTAAATTTACGGTCAAAAGCAAAATTTATATAAAACGAATTTGGGACGGGATTATAAAAGATAGTTGGACTAAACTTTGCTCGACCCCTCTACCATCCAACTCGACTCATTTTTTTTATTAAGTTGCACAGTCAACTTCACCAAATTTTGACAATGAAAAAAAAAATGACATCCCTCCTCTATAGGTCGTGACATGATCATGTACCGGTAGCCATTTTGCCCTCTCATGCACTCTTCTTCCTTTCCCTTCCCATCATAGTCACGTACTAGCTTCTCCTCTCCTCTTTTTTTTTTTTTTAAATGTTGACATGTAACAAATACTGGAAAAAATGAATCACCTCAGAGATCTTGACGATGAAAATTTATCAACCGAACATCTCTATCAGGAAATTTTTTATAACATCACTGTCAACCAAATGTCTTAATTCCAAATCTCAGCATGACTTTATATTAAGAGGGCACGACACGGGTTTGCTTGGATGTGCATGGCTTTGCACGGCATGGCCTTATATTTAGTTTGAAAACATAACTTATACAAAATATATGTCTCACAAACAGGACTTGGCTGAGCACTAGGGGATGTGCCAAGTACAGGCAAGGCAGGGGATGGTGATTCATGAGTGGAGGAGTGTATGTAAGTTGGTGGTAGCCTGTGGCGGTGGAGGTTGAAGGCAGTCGAGTAGGTGATATGAAAATTAATTTAAAGCAAAAGGAAAAAAAATATAGAAAGGAAATATAAAAGAGAAGAAGAAGTAGGAACCCATACCTGAAGCTTGCTCGAATATGAATGAGGATAAGATGTTATGCAACAGAGGTTGTGAACGAATTTATAAAGGCAGGGGTGCTTGATATTTTGAATGAATATAGGGAAACTTGCGTGATTTATTTCCAGTTATATGAAAAAATTGATTGCAAACGTTTTTTTTTTTCAATTAATAGGCTGCGTGCGTTATTTATAGGCTGAGTGATTTCTTTATACAAAACAACAGCAAGGATTTAAAATTGCTATAAAATAAAAAGCTGCATGATTTAATGTGAATGATTATAGGAAGGAAATAAGTTTAAATTAACTTTAACGGTTGCTTTGATTTACACAAAGAATAGACAGGAATACTAGGCAACACTTGAACACGTTTGAAGTTTTAAATAAGAAGTAAATGACCCTAAAGGAGGCAATGCTGATAAAAGAAAAGAAATTACTGCGTACGTGACACTCGCATTGGTGATTGATTTTGTTGATTGAATTATAGATACAGCAAGAAATAAGATTTTCAAATTCTCCTGTTTCATTAAAAAGGAAAAACTAGCGAAATTAAAGGTGAAGAAAACGGCAAGTAATTGAAAAGAAATGGCAATGATATTAGCATTGGATGCTACTTCATTAAAAGATTTTATACTAAATATAATAGATGCGTGTTAAAAGTTTGTTAGGCTAAAAGCTGTATACATATACAGAGAATTTGGAAATCTGGGTAAGAAATAAATGCAGACAAGAAAGAAACGGCAACTAGAAAATTTGAAATTTCCGTGAGTTGATAAAGAGGGTTATGCTGAAGAAACGGCAAGTGATTAATAGATTGGTTCATTTTAAACTTTTTCTTCAATTAATGATTACGTGCGTTTCCTTCTTTATATAGGCTGAGTGATTGTAGCAAGGATTTTACGCCAATTTAAAACCAATGAAAGCAAGTAACGTTTTGCTACAAAAATCTACTAACTGATTTATTAATCCATATAGATATTGCAGTATGCATTTTAAAATACACCAAACCGAAGCAATACAATACGTCCAAAATTTATGCAAAAGTAACATTTTTAATTTATACGTTTATACGTTACTTATACCATTACAATGCGTGCCCTTTTTAAATGCGAAATTTAACGGTCTGTAAAACACTGAATTTTACAAAGTTATTACTTAACTAAAATTTTAACTTGTTTACATTCTTCGTATTTACTTATTTTAAATATACAAAATTCATTTTTATTAAAATTCCAAATGGAGTTGTCTTTAACAAAGTTAAAATTTCAAAACTTCCAATTTTATATTTAGACTTTTGGGAAATGATTTAATCAATATTAATATATATATATATATATATTAAAATAAATTTCAAGGTTTAATCAATAAAAGAAATAAATTGCTAGAAAAACTAGGGCTGTTACACTTTCCCCCACTCAGAACTTTTCGTCCTCGAAAAGGAAGAAGGTAGGGGAATAGAAACAACCTGAAAGAAAACTAAATTGAAACTTAAATTAGAATCTTTAATCTAAACAATAAAAATTCAATTTTAAATTAATCATTGATTTCATCTATTTATACTTAAAATTTTAACATTTATTTATTTACATATTTACTTGTATAATATCCCTACACTAAAAAAAATCAATTTTTTTTAATCCAAATTTTACACAAGGTATTATAACATTCTAATTTAAAATGTTTAATTTTAATCCAAATTTGAAATGGTAATTTAACTTAATTGTTAAAGTAAATTTACCATTTCCCAAAATAGACTAAATTCCCCATTTAGTTTCTTCTTTATTCCAAACTATAATTAAATTTATTCCTCTCAATATATTTTTCTCATCTATGTCAAATATGTTTACACTTATTACAACTGTTTAAATTTATTCTTAGTTCCTTAACATCATTTTATATTGAAAATTATTCCATTACCCTTTATTTTATTTACCTTTGTTAATCTTTTTATAACTAGAATTTAAGTGTATAACATTTATTATAACCACTCAAATTTTATTTATAAATCTTTTTATATTGTATATTATCCAATTACATTGTTAACTTCTGAAAATCAAAGTAAGTTATATTGAAATGAAATTGATTATTATACAAATAAAACTTTCAAATTCAACTATCTCAAGTTGGAATTATTTATTCAAAATTTTGATTTTTTTTAAAATTGAAAACATTCCTCAAGATAAAATTTACTAATTAAATTTCTAATTCCCTTCAACCCAAATAATTATAAGTACATAATATGTCAAATCAAATTTAAATCATATATCTATATATTATAAATCAAGTCATATTTTAGAGATTCAAATCAATTAAATTCTCAAGGTAACACTGTAGCAAGACTACAGAATGGTCTTTTCACTTCGAAACTCGAAAATGAATGTCGATGATGTTGCTGTCATAACCGAAATTATTTCCTAGCGACAAGGAAAAGAGCACTGATTTTTAAACCTTTAAAATTCTTTGGAAACAAATTTTTATTCTAAAATAATTTAAACAATATCTCCCTTTAAAATTTTAAACACAAGCTTTGAAACCATCGAAAATTGAATTCTCAAGTTCTGGTTTTAAATTCATTTCTGTTTCCAAATTAATTTATAACCATTTGTTTATATTCAATCATTTATATTAGACAAAACACATGGTCTATAAAACCATAAATAAAATCAAAACTATTATCTCTTGACAACTAATTAAATTAATTATAAAATTCTGAAAATTGGACTTATATATAATATTAGATTTTTCCTAAATATAGGAATAAATTTTTCAAACAAGGATAGAGATTCAAATTTGATGGATTCAAATCAAAGAGAATTTTGATTTAAAGATAAATTGGAATCAGAAGATCCGATGATTAAATAACAGAATAAGGAACTAGATAAGTTTATATAAATCGCGGGCAACCTTAACCTGGTCAACCGTGACTTAAAGAGTCAGATCGAATGTAGATTTACCATTCGATCCGAAGAGATAGAGTTCGGAATAACCAAAGATACTAGCATCTAAATCGAGGTTAAATATAAATCTCGGGTGAATCGATGCTAATTGTAAAGGAGTTTCACCCCTTTATTAGAATATTGGCGAGACCGACAATTCACTATAAAGATCATCCGAAATGGAGTTATGGGATACTTCAGAAATCGAAAGAAGATGAATAGTGAGGGACACGAATGAACTTTAGAACCGTAGGGAATGTTCCAAAATTCGAAAAGGAAGAGATTCATGCTCAAATGAAAGTGATTCTGTAAATCAAATTTACCATACATTCTAAGTTTTGCCTAGAGCCAAAGCTCTGATACCAAATGTAACGACCCAGTATTTTCAACCATTCGCATCCGCACACGTTGGACTTGAATTGTTCAAAATACCGCGTTGTAAATAAAATTTGGCAAATCTCAAAATATACAGTAAATAATTAATCACAGAATCAGAGACACAGAATCAGAATACTCGCAACGGAATTTAAAAATACTTAGTGGTTCATGAAGCCACTATAAATAGTCTCAATCAAATAAAAATTACATAGTCTTTAATCCAAATATAGTTTTAAATCATCAGTAGAACAATCCAAATGTCCACTGGTCTTGATTTCATAAATTTAGATAAAGAACTGGAAGGGAAGTTTGCTAGCAGCTTGAAAGTGATCTATAGAAATCATAGCTCCGGGATGAAAACTGAACTGCAACTCAGGCTGACCCGAGCGTAAAATAAAACATAAACACTCGAGTCAGGACATACATACTTATATAGTGTAAGCTAATTCAAGTGTACTGTAATATAGAGCAAGTAACTTAAAGGATGCTTGGGACCGCCCATCCTCTAAGGATCCGTTAAACTATTTACTATGTAGTAATATTCGCTATTATAATAATGTCTATTAGTAAAATAAACTTACTTTTAAATAGCGTTAAGGCTTTACATTTTCCACCTTAACACGTAATATATTCCCATAGTCTATTCAGTACCGTAATCTCCCCCGTACTGGGCGTCGTCAGAGGGCACTCCATAGGTATGGTACAAAACCAAAATCGTATAAGGCACGCTAGGGTAGGTGACACGGCACAACTAGGCAATGCCAGGGTAGATATACCAATTACGCTTCCGGACCGGTGGAAACGCATAGCCGCAGCTACCGCCTACCTCGAACAACACTCCCAAATCAAAGGTGCGCACCAAACAATCACAAAAGCAATAGAATGGCATACGAAGAAGTGCGTCCGATCAGAGGTGCTACCTTATTAATCCGTCAATCGCTCCTGTTTTAGCCACCTTATGCCAACTCACGGGAGTCGGGTGCACGTATTTACCTTAAAGGAAATGTCACCACCATCCTACTACATTTTGGAATCTCCGCCGCGTACATGGTTGTTAAAGTGGTTTTCGGTATCGACAGAGAGTATGCCAGACATCCGATCCCGGTCTCTTTAACAACTAAACGTTATTATAACCCGTGGTTACAACTTTTAGAAAGGGAATTTATACATTAAAAATCAAAATAAGTTTCAAATACATTTCAATACCATAATATCATTTCAACCATCATTTATTTAAACATCGGTCATTTTATTTAATATAAAATACCATTTAAATCTATTCAATTTATTTAGGAATTAATTTTCCTTTCAAATCACATTTAAAAGTTAAATTCTTCCATTTAAAACCATTTAAAGTCAATTCCTTATTCTTATTTATTACATATTAAATTCCAAAATTTAAGCCTTTTTCCCCAAAGATTATTTCCATTTATTTTAAACAATCAAAATTCAGTTTCCGTAGCACTTATAAAATGATACCTAAAGTTATAGGTTAAAACAGTCTATTTACAAAAGACAGCATTTAAGTGCTGTAATTTATTAACTTAACCATTAAGTTTTAAATTCCCAAAATAAAACTTAATATCAATTATTTTACTTAACTAAAATCTCACTCTTAACAAAAATTCAGAATTTTCCAAAATAAGTTATAATCCAAAATTTTACATAAACATTCATTTATTTAACATTTGACTCATTCAAAAATCAATATAAATAAATAAATCCTTCAAATACATTTAAACCAGAAAATTATAAACTTTCTATTTAAAAATATTTTTTTAAAACATTTCATAAAAATATTATATAAACCACGGGTCTGTATATAGTTTTCTAGCCCAGGTCAAGTGATACGCATATATATATCATTTCAATCAGCAATTTACAAAAACCACGGGTTCTATCATTTCAAACCCGCAATCCCAAGTTAAATATTTAAAATTAAACAATTAAATAAATAAATGAATAAATAATCATCGTACAGGCCTATCATTTCAGCCTATAATGTTCTCAAATTTACAGGGAACTTACAGTGATGATTTAATCAGTAAATAAGCATTACATAGTATAACTGCAATAATATAAAATAAATAAACAACTGATGATGTGTCAATTAAAAATGGGGTTTAACATCATACGCTTATATCACAGGCAGATAAAATTTAAATAAAAGTTTACAATTACACTTGTGATAAATTCACAGATATATAGGTATGTTTGTCTGGTGAGAAATACTCACCTTAAAGCTGTAGATAATCAGATTCAAACAATTGTATTACTTGATAAAAGAACGTAAAATGGCACTGTGACGCCCCACCTCTATGCCCACGCTAGCGAAGAACACTACGGTGTAATGCTGTCAACTAGCACGGAGAATAAGGCTGTTGAGGAGCGACCATCCGTGTAATTACTTTATGCAAGCATCGATATGTCAGATAGTATAGCATTCAATTCTTTTCAAGTGGAAATCCAACATGCCGACACCAACTCAAAGCTACTATACAGTGGCTATAATATCTTCGGAAACAAATACAGAAATAAACATAACATAAATCAGTCACAAACAATTCATATCACAAAGGCGGAAATAGATATGAATATTACACATGAAAGTGTACATCAGAGTAGTGGCCAAACAAGATCCACAATAGAACAAAAAGAATAGATACAAGTGCTAGACAAAAGAATAAGTATACATCATAGAGTCTGTATCTCAAATGTATACAACAAAAACTACTAAACTAAAGTAGTTAGTCAAAAGTCAGAAGATGGTTCCAGATAGGAAGCCATGAGGAAGCACCTGTAAAATCTCAGTCTGACCCGAGTATTATTTAAGAAGAAAATAATAAATGGATCAGTCTAGCTATAAATATCAGATGAAGTGATATATAATAAGAGATATGACATAAACATATAATAATCACAATGCCAAGCTGTGATAAATAAGTAATTGAAAATCAACAAGAGATCAATCAATATCACAATAATCTACTCAAGATAAAAAGGAATGTCATACTCCTAATTTCATTCACCAAACCACAATAAATGACATATATATCAATGCCCATCGTAAAAGTTGGTGAAACATAAATTCCAGAAATCAACACACGAAATCCAGAAATCACGATAAAAAGGATGGCCAATCCCCAAAAAAATGGACATCGACGCACCTAGAAAGACACGCCCCATGTACAGTCGAACATCGACGCACCTAGAATGATACGCCCCATGCTCTAGCATCGACGCACCTAGAAAGATACGCCCCATGCACAAATAAACATTGATGCACCTAGAAAGATACACCCCATGTAATGTCGAACATCGACGCACCTAGAAAGATACGCCCCATGCTCTAGCATCGACGCACCTAGAAAGATACGCCCCATGCACAAATAAACATCGATGCACCTAGAAAGATACACCCCATGTAATGTCTAACATCGATGCACCTAGAAAGATACACCCCATGCAAAGTCGAACATCGACGCACCTAGAAAGATACGCCCCATGCATAGACGAACATCGACGCACCTAGAAAGATACGCCCCATGCCCCGACTTATTGAGCTGATTGCTCCACGAAGTAAATAAACATCGATGCACCTAGAAAGGTACACCCCATGCATAAATAAACATTGACGCACCTAAAAAGGTACGACCCATGTATAAACAAACATCGATGTTCCTAGAAAGATACACCCCATGCATAAACAAAGAGACATCGCACATTGCTAGTATAAACCACAAAGTTGATCGTCATGATCAACGAGAAGTGTCAATTACAATAAGCTAGTAAATATATGAGCTTAGCTTCATGTCCCATAACCACTAGCTTAACTTAAATATTTACGAACAAATTGTAGATCTCCACTAGAAAATTGTCACAACAGATTCAATTGAACAAGTCCAAGAATTAACCGACGAAGTAAACGCAAGCGTTTCATACCACTTGTTTTACTAAGTCGTTTAATTAGATTTCTCATACGAGTGAGGTAAAGGCTTGTATATACTAATAGATTGGAAAACGGTTTTATAAACGAATTTGGTGTTAAAATAGTATTGAAATCGTTTTAGGAAAGAGTTTTGATATTTACTACTAGTATAGCAAACCTTTATATTTTTAAAGTGACAAATCACAAAGAAGATTGTAGGAACAATCAATCACAAAGATTCACATTCGAAAATGTGAATAAAATCCAAAGAAATCGATATAAAATCCATCAAAGTGGATATATCTAAAATTCCCAAAGAAAAGGTCATCAAAGTCGATAATAAATGACAACAACAAAAGGGAGACAACACGAATCGATTAAAGTTGGATATTCAAACGGATTAGCAAAATAGGCTAATCTGGCAAAAATCATCAGGTCAGTCGACCGGACTCCCTGAGTCGGTCGACCGAACCAAAGGTTGGCAACCTCTCGGGGCAGCAGGTCGGTCGGCCGAACCCTGTACTCGGTCGACCGAACCTTAAAACAGAAAGTGCTTATGCACTTGGAAGCAGGTCGGTCGACCGGACCAGAGGGGTCGGTTGGCCGAGCCTGTTTCCAGCCTCATCCATGCCTATTACAAATGAGGTTCAATCTTGACCAAAATTGCATTCGCACGAGCAACGGCGCTAAGGGTTTATGTCAATCGACTACCCGGCCCTATATGCTCCTCGATGCATCACCAAAAACATGTTCAAACATAGAAGTTAGGATTTTTAACGAATTGAACTCAAAACACTAAAAATTGGAATATACACCAATTTAATCCAAACCAAAAGCAAATGCACACGAATAAGTGTTAGGAATTCATACCTAACAATCGAAGATAAATATAAGCATAGATGTGAGATTAAAATCTCACCTTTTTAACTCAAGAATAAGAAGAAGAAGCTCAAATGCAAAGGAAAGGCTAACCACTCTTCACTCTTACTCAAGAAGCTTCAATCTATCCTTCTCTTTGAATTTGGAGCAAGAATTTGGATTATCAAGAGCAACTAGGGCTTGGGACTTTCTATTTCCTCTTCCTTTCCCCCATTAACATAAAAGCTTGAGTATTAGGAAAATAGAAAAGAAGTGAATGAAGAGGAGAGGGTTGGAACTGAATACATAAGTGGGCTCAGCCCAAACCAAAACCCTAAGTGAAAAGTAGCAAAAACAACTTTCTCCAAACATATCGAAGCTTATACTCAAAAAGGTCGCAAATGGCATTTTGAACTCAATGGGGGTGGTCTCGAGCCCCAATTCGACTGTTTGCAAAAAGTAGCTTTTCGGACTAAAATCCGACTAAAGATAAAATATTTAAATAAAATATTTAAATATAAAATCGATAAATATGCGGGTTGTTACAGACGCCCCTCCTTAAAGAAATTGCGTCCTCGCAATACTTAAGAAGAAAATAAGAAGTAACAACCATAGAAGCATATCAACACAAGAGAAAATTTGAAATAGGAAGTTCACCATAAGGAGCATGAAATAGTTAGCAAGAACGGGATCTCTCAATGAATTCTCAAGATTCCCAAGAGTAATACCTAGGTTTTGAGAACCATTGAACTATCACAAAAAGAACATCTTTATTCCGAAGGCGCTCAACCTCCGAAGTAATGATGCGAATGGAATGTTGCTCATAAGTCAAAACTGGTGAGACTTCAATTTCATCAATAACACCGGGCTCAAGAATAAAAACTGGAAACATAAATGCATTTTCGTAGGTAAAAGACGTGGAGAACGTCAAGAATAGTAGAAAATTGAGCCAGCGCAATGGCGTAGTACAGAAACGGTACGCCCGAGAAACTAGAAACTCGAATAATTTGGAACAACGACGTAGTACAAATATGGTACATCCAATGAACCGATATACCGGAACAACGATGCAGTATAATGGTACATCCATTGATCCAGATAAGACGGAACATCGATGTAGTATAATAATAGTACATCCGATGAACCGAACACCATAAAAGAACATCGGACACTAGTCCATAAAAGGAATGAGATAAAACTCAATAAAACGAAGTACATCAAAACGTTCGATGAATTTGATAAAGAGATAATTCCCTTCAGACATCATCAAAGAATCAACCACTTCTTGCCTACGACAAAGTGCATTGGCAACACGATTTCCCTTCCGGGAATAAAAGAATATCAAGATCATAAGATGCTAGGAACTCGATTCAACATGAAGTTCCTTATAAGAAATAAATATTCCCAAGATTTATGATCGAGGTAGAAAAAAAATTTCTTTCCCAAATATGATGATGCCAAATTTTAAAAGTAAAAACAATAGCCGCGAGCACTAGATCATGAGTGGCATATCTAGTCTCGATAAGCTATAATGATTTAGAAGAACAAGTGATAGCGCGTTCTCCTTTGCAAGAGAATGGCATCCAAACCAATACGACTAGTATCGGTACAAATAGCAAAGTCTTGGTTCCCCTCCAGGAATCACAAGAATAAGAGTATCGAAAGAAAGAACTTCTTTCAAATAATTCTCCTTTCCTGAAAAGTTAAAACTTTCAAAATTACATGTTTATTTTTATGTAATAATCTTTCTACAAAAATTTACATTTTTACAAGTCAATATATCGTGTCTGATTGTCACATCAAAGCGTTTAGGAGATTCTTATCGATAACGTTGATCAAGCGCATCGACCAGAATTCCTAACACACTAAATGGACAATACAATCACAAACTCGTATTCTATAGGATAAGTAAGTTTCTCAAAAACTTCTAAGAATATTCTTTGTTCATTTTAAGAACAAAAATACAACTATACTTATAAATAAATCTTATAAAAAGATTTGCAAAGATTTTAAATTACTATTTTCATCCAAAATCAATAAATACAAGAATGATCTCATCGAAATATTCATAGAATATTCGATTTATAAAATGGATGAAATAAGCTAGATAAACCGAATGACATAATAAGTCATTCGTAAGAATCATAACGAGTGCGGAATGTGGTAAGTGGAATGCTAACTTCCGCAGCTCGTAGCAAATGAAAACCGGTGGCAAGGTCGAGCTGAAAAGACCTTAACACACTCAAAAGATTGCTTAGGTGACAGTCCTAAGACAAATTCAAAAATACCGAAAAATTTCTCTAACTACATGAATGAGAGAAATAACACTTTCCTTATAAGTGGGCTTAAGGAACAAAATGATGCCATCAAGTTGGAATCAAAATCATAAAGGAAAAATAGAAATCTGCTTAACAGATTGAAAATGTCGAAGATGAATAGTCCTCACGAGAAAATAGGATATAGGCTTCATTAATGATTAAGCCAATCCTATCGCACAAATCAATTCCGGAGCCTAAGTAAAAATATCGGCTCGGAAAGAAAAATCACATAAAATAATTTCAACATCAATAGAAAGCAAATTGAGTGTTGCGGATCTACCATCCGAATTCACAATCCTCAAGAAGTCAACAAGCCTAAAATATTCAAAGAAAAAGAATCGACAAGTTCTTTTGATATAAAATAGTGAGATGAAACCCATATCAAAAAGAACTCAAATAAGAAGATTACGAAATAAAACAATGCCATCAAGGATTGAGTGAAAAAAATACCTTGACCACGAGAAGTGTTACCAGGAGCTTGCACTACATTGAGCTCTCCTTCCTTCTTACTTTGAAGTACGGGACATGCAGTAATATGGTGACTAGAATTTTTGCAATAGCGACAAAAGAGGGGTCTCGGACACTCCCTTGCATAGTGGTTCGTGGAACCACAATTGTAGCATTGACCACGACTAGAGGTAGGAGCTTTTGCTACCTGAGTTTGTTGCTTTCCTTTCTTATTAGAATCGGGGCCTTTGAATTTGATAGGCCTCTTCAAGTTATTGTCGAAGTTCCGCTGGGCACGCACAACTTCAACATCACCATCATTATCGGCCTCTTCAAGACGAAGAGCGATATCAATAAGCTGATCAAATGAAACCACAAGTTTCAGGAGTAATGGCTTCTTAAGATTCTTATTCAAGCCATAGATAAATCTCTGATTTTTCTTCAATGGGGTATTAATGTACTCAACCCCGTATTTGGACAGAGATTCGAAGGATGCGACATAGTCTGTCACAGAAGATTCACCTTGACCAAGGTCTATGATACGCCGGGCCAAAGTTACTTTTTCAGCCTCCGGCACAAACTTTGATTCGAATCTTCCCCAGAATTTCTCCCAAGTAAGATCCGCTTCAATGATTTCGGAAACCAAGAGCTCAGACCAATCTAATGCTCTTTCTTGGAGCATGCTAGAAGCCACTTGGACTCGATGTAGATCAATAAGGTTCATGCGAGAAAAGATGCGATCGCATGATTTGAGCCAAGCTTGAATTTCAATAACACTCTCGGATCCTTTGAAGGGCCTTCCACCCAAATCGGTATAGTCTCTGCACAAGCGTGCAAAACCGGATCTAGGATGAGTAGGCTCTGGATTGTGTCCTGCAGCTTGAGCATTCTTAACAAGATCTAGAAGCTGCTGGGCAGACATAAATACTCCATTCTGGGGAGTAGCACTAGATTGACCGGCGCTGGGACGGCCTGGTCTAACCATTTCTCTTCTTTAAGAAAGAAAGAAAGAAGAGGAAAGAGTTATTCTCAAAATAAATATAAAGCAATCTTGATAGATAAAACAAGGGATCATATAAGAAAGTTGGATAGAACGGTACGAAGACCCGAATAAAATCCTAAAGCACAACTCCTAAGAAAGACTTAGGACATGATCCTTGCTAAATTATTCTATATTGTTCCGAAGTTTGGCTCTGATACCAAGCTGTGACGCCCCACCTCTATGCCCACGCTAGCCAAGAACACTACGGTGTAATGCTGTCAACTAGCACGGAGAATAAGGCTGTTGAGGAGCGACCATCCGTGTAATTGCTTTGTGCGAGCATCGATATGTCAGATAGTATAGAATGCAATTCTTTTCAAGTGGAAATCCGACATGCCGACACCAACTCAAAGCTACTACACAGTGGCTATAATATCTTCGGAAACAAATACAGAAATAAACATAACATAAATCAGTCACAGACAATTCATATCACAAAGGCGGAAATAGATATGAATATTACACTTGAAAGTGTACATCAGAGTAGTGGTCAAACAAGATCCACAATAGAACAAAAAGAATAGATACAAGTGCTAGACAAAAGAATAAGCATACATCATAGATTCTGTATCTCAAATGTATACAACAAAAACTATTAAACTAAAGTAGTTAGCCAAAAGTCAGAAGATGGTTCCAGATAGGAAGCCATGAGGAAGCACCTGTAAAATCTCAGTCTGACCCGAGTATTATTTAAGAAGAAAATAATAAACGGATCAGTCTAGCTATAAATATCAGATGAAGTGATATATAATAAGAGATATGACATAAACATATAATAATCGTAATGCCAAGCTGTGATAAATAAGTAATTGAAAATCAACAAGAGATTAATCAATATCACAATAATCTACTCAAGATAAAAAGGAATGTCATACTCCTAATTTCATTCACCAAACCACAATAAATGACATATATATCAATGCCCATCGTAAAAGTTGGTGAAACATAAATTCCAGAAATCAACACACGAAATCCAGAAATCACAATAAAAAGGATGGCCAATCCCCAAAAAAACTGGACGTCGACGCACCTAGAAAGACACGCCCCATGTATAGTCGAACATCGACGCACCTAGAAAGATACGCCCCATGCTCTAGCATCGACGCACCTAGAAAGATACGCCCCATGCACAAATAAACATCGATGCACCTAGAAAGATACACCCCATGTAATGTCGAACATCGACGCACCTAGAAAGATACGCCCCATGCACAAATAAACATCGATGCACCTAGAAAGATACACCCCATGTAATGTCGAACATCGATGCACCTAGAAAGATACACCCCATGTAATGTCGAACATCGACGCACCTAGAAGGATACGCCCCATGCTCTAGCATCGACGCACCTAGAAAGATACGCCCCATGCACAAATAAACATCGATGCACCTAGAAAGATACACCCCATGTAATGTCTAACATCGATGCACCTAGAAAGATACACCCCATGCAAAGTCGAACATCGACGCACCTAGAAAGATACGCCTCATGCATAGACGAACATCGACGCACCTAGAAAGATACGCCCCATGCCCCGACTTATTGAGCTGATTGCTCCACGAAGTAAATAAACATCGATGCACCTAGAAAGGTACACCCCATGCATAAATAAACATTGACGCACCTAAAAAGGTACGACCCATGTATAAACAAACATCGATGTTCCTAGAAAGATACACCCCACGCATAAACAAAGAGACATCGCACATTGCTAGTCTAAACCACAAAGATGACCGTCATGATCAACGAGAAGTGTCAATTACAATAAGCTAGTAAATATATGAGCTTAGCTTCATGTCCCATAACCACTAGCTTAACTTAAATATTTACGAACAAATTGTAGATCTCCACTGGAAAATTGTCACAAGAGATTCAATCGAACAAGTACAAGAATTAACCGACGAAGTAAATGCAAGCGTTTCATACCACTTGTTTTACTAAGTCGTTTAATTAGATTTCTCATACGAGTGAGGTAAAGGCTTGTATATACTAATAGATTGGAAAACGGTTTTATAAACGAATTTGGTGTTAAAATAAAATTGAAATCGTTTGAGGAAAGAGTTTTGATATTTACTACTAGTATAGAAAACCTTTATATTTTTAAAGTGACAAATCACAAAGAAGATTGTAGGAACAATCAATCACAAAGATTCACATTCGAAAATGTGAATAAAATCCAAAGAAATCGATATAAAATCCATCAAAGTGGATATATCTAAAATTCCCAAGGAAAAGGTCATCAAAGTCGATAATAAATGACAACAACAAAAGGGAGACAACACGAATCGATTAAAGTTGGATATTCAAACAGATTAGCAAAATAGGCTAATCTGGCAAAAATCATCAGGTCGGTCGATCAGACTCCCTAAGTCGGTCGACCGAACCAAAGGTTGGGAACCTCTCGGGGCAACAGGTCGGTAGACCGAACCCTGTACTCGGTCGACCGAACCTTAAAACAGAAAGTGCTTATGCACTTGGAAGCAGGTCGGTCGACCGGACCAGAGGGGTCGGTCGGCCGAGCCTGTTTCCAGCCTCATCCATGCCTATTACAAATGAGGTTCAATCTTGACCAAAATTGCATTCGCACGAGCAACGGCGCTAAGGGTTTATGTCAATCGACTACCCGGCCCTATATGCTCCTCGATGCATCACCAAAAACATGTTCAAACATAGAAGTTAGGATTTTTAACGAATTGAACTCAAAACACTAAAAATTGGAATATACACCAATTCAATCCAAACCAAAAGCAAATGCACACGAATAAGTGTTAGGAATTCATACCTAACAATCGAAGATAAATATAAGCATAGATGTGAGATAAAAATCTCACCTTTTTAACTCAAGAACAAGAAGAAGAAGCTCAAATGCAAAGGAAAGGCTTACCACTCTTCACTCTTACTCAACAAGCTTCAATCTATCCTTCTCTTTGAATTTGGAGCAAGAATTTGGATTATCAAGAGCAACTAGGGCTTGGGAGTTTCTATTTCCTCTTCCTTTCCCCCATTAACATAAAAGCTTGAGTATTAGGAAAATAGAAAAGAAGTGAATGGAGAGGAGAGGGTTGGAACTGAATACATAAGTGGGCTCAGCCCAAACCAAAACCCTAAGTGAAAAGTAGCAAAAATCAACTTTCTCCAAACATATCGAAGCTTATATTCAAAAAGGTCGCAAACGGCATTTTGAACTCAAGGTTGTCTCGAGTCCCAATTTGACTGTTTGCAAAAAGTAGCTTTTCGGACTAAAATCCGACTAACGATAAAATATTTAAATAACATATTTAAATATAAAATAGATAAAAATGCGGGTTGTTACAGGCACGATTAGATTTCCGCGGATGCAACGTCTTGATTCAAATCTAGAACAAGATCCAAATAAAACAAATACGCGACTTAAATTTACGGTCAAAAGCAAAATTTAAATAAAACGAATTTGGGACGGGATTATAAAAGATAATTGGACTAAACTTTGCTCGACCCCTCCACCATCCAACTCAACTCATTTTTTTTTATTAAGTTGCACAGTCAACTACACCAAATTTTCACAATGCAAAAAAAAAAATGACATCCCTCCTCTATAGGCCGTGGCATGATCATGTACAAGTAGCCATTTTGCCCTCTCATGCACTCTTCTTCCTTTCCCTTCCCATCATAGTCACGTACTAACTTCTCCTCTCCTCTTTTTTGATTTTTTTAAATGTTGACATGTAACAAATACTGGAAAAAATGAATCACCTCAGAGATCTTGGTGATGAAAATTTATCAACCGAACATCTCTATCAGGAAATTTTTTTATAACATCACTGTCAACCAAATGTCTAAATTCCAAATATCAGCATGACTTTGTATTAAGAGGGCACGACACGGGTTTGCTTGGCTGTGCATGGCTTTGCACGGCATGGCCTTATATTTAGTTTGAAAACATAACTTATACAAAATATATGCCTCACAAACAGGACTCGGCTGAGCACTAGGGGATGTGCCAAGTACAGGCAAGGCAGGGGATGGTGATTCATGAGTGGAGGAGTGTATGTAAGTTGGTGGTAGCCTGTGGCGGTGGAGGTTGAAGGCAGTCGAGTAGGTGATATGAAAATGAATTTAAAGCAAAAGGAAAAAAATATAGAAAGGAAATATAAAAGAGAAGAAGAAGTAGGAACCAATACCTGAAGCTTGCTCGAATATGAATGAGGATAAGATGTTATGCAACAGAGGTTGTGAACGAATTTATAAAGGCAGGGTTGCGTGATATTTTGAATGAATATAGGGAAACTTGCGTGATTTATTTCCAGTTATACGAAAAAATTAATTGCAAACATTTCTTTTTTTTTTCAATTAATAGGTTGCGTGCGTTATTTATAGGCTGAGTGATTTGTTTATACAAAACAACAGCAAGGATTTAAAATTGCTATAAAATAAAAAGCTGCATGATTTAATGTGAATGATTATAGGAAGGAAATAAATTTAAATTAACTTCAACGGTTGCTTTGATTTACACAAAGAATAGACAGGAATACTAGGCCACACTTGAACATGTTTAAAGTTTTAAATAAGAAGTAAATGACTCTAAAAGAGGCAATGCTGATAAAAGAAAAGAAATTACTGCGTACGTGACACTCGCATTGGTGATTGATTTTGTTGATTGAATTATAGATACGGCAAGAAATAAGATTTCAAATTCTCGTGTTTTATTAAAATGGAAAAACTAGCGAAATTAAAGGTGAAGAAAACGACAGGTAATTGAAAAGAAACGGCAATGATTTTAGCTTTGGATGCTACTTCATTAAAAGATTTTTGTACTAAATATAATAGCTGCGTGTTAAAAATTTGTTAGGCTAAAAGATGCAGACATATACAGAGAATTTCGAAATCTAGGTAAGAAATAAATGAAGACAAGAAAGAAACGGCAACTAGAAAATTTGAAATTTCTATGCGTTGATAAAGAGGGATGAGTGAAATTTATGGTGAAGAAACGACAAGTGATTAATAGATTGGTTCATTTTAAAAAATTTCTTCAATTAATGATTGCGTGCGTTTCTATCTTTATATAGGCTGAGTGATTTTAGCAAGGATTTTAAGCTAATTTAAAACCAATGAAAGCTATGGAAAAAGTAACGTTTTGCTATAAAAATCTACTAATTGATTTATTAATCCATATAGATATTGTAGTATGCATCTTAAAATACGCCAAACCGACGCAATACAATACGCCCAAAATTTATGCAAAAGTAACATTTTTAATTTATACGTTTATACGTTACTTATACCATTACAATGCGTGCCCTTTTTAAATGCGAAATTTAACAGTCAGTAGAACACTGAATTTTACAAAGTTATCACTTAACTAAAATTTTAACTTGTTAATGTTCTTCGTATTTACTTATTTTAAATATACAAAATTCATTTTTATTAAAATTCCAAATGCAGTTGTCTTTAACAAAGTTAAAATTTCAAAACTTCCAATTTTATATTTAGACTTTTGGGAAATGATTTAATCAATATTAATATATATATATATATATATATATACAAAAATAAATTTCAAGGTTTAATCAATAAAAGAAATAAATTGCTAGAAAAACTAGGGCTGTTACACCATTCAACTTAAATTATTCAAGCTTTTACTAAATAAACTCTCACTTTCCTCGGGGCTACGCTTCTATAAAGTTTAATCTTAGGTTAATTTACTTGTTTCAATTTCATACTTAAATTCATTTCCAATTTATTTGATACTCACTTAGATAAAATTCCATTTATTTTGTTAAGATTAAACCCAAGGCCATATTTATTCCATCCATACTTGAATTGGATTTTATTTGCAAATTCAAATTATCTCTATGTTAATTCCATTCCGCGACAACTTTAATTCATATTTAATTTACTTATAGTTCAAAGTTGAATTTGTATTAATAACTCGTATTTCACTTCCAATTCCATTATTACCTCACAATCCAACTTCTATTTTAACCAATTTAAATCTCATTAACCTATTCAATTAACCAATTTACTAGTTAACTTCCACTTCCAATTCTACATTGGATTTTTATCTTCAAAAATCATCTTTTTATTTTATCTGTGTTCAAATTTATTTTATAATTCAAGTTTGGATTTTTATTTCATTCTCCAAATAAAAAACGATTTTATTTTGGCTTACTATTTTACTTCTCCATATTTTCTTTTGTAAGTCTCACATTCATATTTTTCACATTTTTACACAATTTAAGTTTGAATATATTCATATTTCATTTTAACTCGAGATTGAACACTCATCTACAGCCAAAAATATTCTTAATCAATGTGTTGCCAATTTCTTTATAAGTTATCGGAATATATTTCTTCTAATTCAATTTCATTTCAACTTACTTATATTTATTTAAGTAAGAATTTAATTTATTTAACATCATCTATAACTCAACTGAATTTTATTTCAATTCAATTTGTTTAACTTGACTTCCGTTAAATCAAGCATCATACTATTCTCTTTAATCTACCAATCCACTTGGATTTAATTAAAAAAGAATTTAATTTCATTTAATATCATCCACATCTCAATTCATTTCATTTCAATCTTAAATTTAAATCCAATTATTAAGCTTAAGTTAATCTCAACAAAATTTTATTTCTATTAAATTAGCCCATCCATTTCATTTACATTGTAAATTTGATTTACTTCATCAATTTATTTATATCATTATTATTTAAATTCCAAAAAAAATTAAATTTTCAACTTCATCCAAAATAAATCCTCATTTTTAATTTTAATTCCAAATTCCATTTCATACTTTCCTTCGTTATATAAGCCATTGTAAATCTTTATAATCGTATTTGTCTGTAACACTATCATCCAAACACTTAAATTATATAAAATAATTTGCATAAAATTATTTCTCTTTTTCTTTATATCAAAATATATTTTGGGTGAAACTATTTAATTCACCCACTTTTGAAAATAATATTGTGTCGAATTGTTCTATTCAATTGTTTAGAAACACCTTCGGTACAGTTGCGCAGACTGCACTGACGAAGGTTCATATACCACTCAATAAATCAATCAACATAATATAAAACCATTTTATATTCACTAACAAATACACGCTCATATCTACTAATACGCTCAAACTCATTCTAGAGTACTACTGACTCTATCTCTAATGAGTAATCCCCACCAGAGCCAAGGTTCTCACTTAACCTTTCAGCTCTGATACCGCCTATGATGACCCGCCCTTCTACTCCTAGAAAGACGTATCATCATTAAGAAAGAAAGGGGTAGAAATAGAAAAGAAAAGAAAGAAAGAACAACAACATCAGAATCTCACATCGGAAACGGAACAAAATATAATATATCACATAACTATTACATAGTTTATATATATCAGAGTTTTACAATATCATACACATGACAATCATATATACATCTGTCACTACATACATCCCAAACTACAGCATAGTATAACTAACACAGCAGAACTAGATTGATATCTACATACGTCTGGGCTCCTGCTCCAAGCTCCTCCAAAACTCAACAATCCAAGAACTTATCACCTGACTACTCGTAAAAATTTGAGTACCCAAGAGTTTATGAAAAACACAAAATATAAATTCGGGTTAGACATGGGTCTTGTATGAGTAAACGGTTTAATGTTTTTTAACTTTGAAAAACATTGGAAAAGAAAGGTATCACGTAAGACTCCCCACACATAACTACGGGTAAGTTTTTACCTTACGCTAACCAAAACATTTCATAGGAAATTCAGTGATATTATAATAGTGTCTAGGGTTTTCAAGTAAATAGAAAATAGCCGAAATTGTTACATGATTAAATTCTAGCTACTAGCCACAAAAGTGGGTAATACAATCAAATCCAAGGGCACTTATTGGAAAATGGGTTCCATACAATGGCAGGGCTACTGGGTTACCGCCCGTCACAGTACGGGGCCTAGATCACAGCACCGAGGATCACTCCTGACCCCCTACAACAAAAGGCCGGAACCATTCCTTACTGAATAGTCCTGAACAAGATAACCCTGCAGTTGGCGCGACCAACCGCTCACTAAGCGGAATAGAAAGGGACATCTAGACAGGGGAAAATCTTGTCCTGCTTGGGCATGACCCACCTAACCTTGCTGCACGTCCCCTGTTTTAGCCATTCCCAGTTGATGAGGCTTGAGGCTACGATTACCTTTATAGAACATATCCCTTAGAATGCTCATCGTCCGCCTGACGATGTGCTGAAAGCATTCAATCCATACAAGTTCGTTCCGGGTTCGAACGAAACCGAAGGCATTATCCTGTTACACTCCTTTTCGAATCATCCTCAGAGCTAATGACGACAACCCTTGCACTCTGAATCTTCATCTTCACTTCAGATTCATGACCAATCATTAATTTGGATCGATGTGGTTTTCGGATGTCCAAATATGAAAACCCGATCGCGGTCTCATCGAAATCCAAAACGTGTCTTTTAAGGCCGAGTTGTTTTAAAGTTTAAAACAATTCAATTTTAATTATCCATATACACACAGATAGATAATTCACAATACCGCAATAGATAATCTACATTATCATCATACACAAATAATTAATATTATCATCATAACAGATAATCCATATTATGATCATACTTCAATCAAAGCATACATTTCATACAGCGTCATTTATCTCATATTTGAGATCCTAAACCATTCAAGGTAAACAATATCATCCATCCATACATAAGCAATCGTATATGCTATAATTATTTAAAATAAATTAAGTTAATTACATGCATCTCTAATTAATTTAAAGTAAATTAAATTATTTACTTCACCATTATAAATCTTGCTTATATAACTATTAATCAATTATCAATCAATTAATTTACCATCATCCAATTATTCAGTTTAATTAATCATCCTTGATTAATTAACTTTAATTACATTCAAGTATTATCCTTCAATTTATTTTCACAAATAAATTATCCTGACTAAACATAGAAATTAACCTTAAATTACTAACATTACATTTCTTCTTAATTACACCAATTAATTACCCTTTAATCTCTTATTATTAATTAATCTTAATTGATCAACCCTTTACCACATCGTTAATTATATTTATTAATGATTACTAATTACCTTTTAATTTCATTATCCTATATTAAATTAATTACCTTAATAATTAATCTTTAATTAAACTACATTTATTAATCACCCCTGATTAATACCATTTAGTAATTAACTACCCTTAATTTCTCCATCAAATAAATTAATTACTCCTTAATTAATTTTCCTTCAAACTAATCCCTTGATTAATTCCACAAAGTAATTATACTCAAATTACTTTAATTATTAAATTATCCTCGGTCAATTGCATCCAGTAATTATCATTAATTACTTCCCTAAGTAATTATACTTATCACATCATCAAATAATTATTTAAATTAATTAAACTTAATTAGTTAACTTAAAAAATTCATATTAAACTTTATTAATTACAATAAGTAATTAATTCCTTAATTACTTAATTATTTAGTTATTCTATTTCATGCTATTTAATTTATTACTTTCTAATCAATTTATTTTACCTTAATTACTTAATTACTTAATTAACTATTCTTTAATCATTAATTAATAACCTTAATAAAACTTAATTACCCATTTAATAACTTCTAATTACTTAATTAATCATTTTATTAGTTCTTAATTAAATTACTTAGTTAATTAACTATTAATCATTCATTAATTTACTTTAGTAGGTAATTTATTTATTACTTATAGTCCATCACTAAATATAATTAAAAGTAATTATTTTTATTTACTTTCTGAAATCATCAATTAATATTAATTATTCAACTTAATTAACATTTTAAAAGAAATCTTCTTTAACTTTTGAAATCAATTTATTACTAATTACCAACTTATATGTTAATAAGTTTATACTTATATTAATTACTTAATGAGAACAATAGTTAAGAGCTTAAAACATCTTAAAGTATTAACTAAAATAATTAACTTATATCTAAGTTTTAACTTAAACTGTTAAACATCCTTAAGATTTACGGTGTTTAAAGTTTATTGAAAAACTGTTTACTTTTAAAAATATACAACTGCAGATTGAAAACCGAGCACTCCCCAGGATTTAACTCGAGCCAAACTTCGAGTTAACCACCCTTTCCTCGAGTCATGTCCCATACACCATCTTCTTCTTCTCCCTTTCTTTTTATAGTTTAAGTTTTAATTAAGTTTAATTACAACATCAGGTTCACTCACGCACACGATAAAAACCCGAAGCAACCTACCTTTTCAATCGAGCACGACTCGAGAAATACCACTGACACGACGTAGTCTCCATCCTCCACGCCATACACGTGCACGGCGGCACCACAGACTTCCGGCGAACAGCCACATCGTCGACAAGTCATGAAATCCACGTACAAATGAAAACCAAACACGAATCTCGTTTCAAAATATCGAAACAAAAATTAGCATACAGTTCGAAAACCTGTAGCTCAAACTAAATGACAAAACAACCTCGCCACTGCCGCCGAGACCACCGGAAGCCCTCAACCTTTTGCCACACCTCGACAACACACCACCCTTCCATTCCCCAAACGCTCGTGACATTCGATCACATGAAGAAGTCGCACGCGCCTCGTTACAGAGATGAACCAGAACTTCAACTAAAACACTAATACGATCTCGTACTCAAATTTCACACAATAGAAGAATTAATTGACATTTTTCTAAAGATCACAGTAGTTATTACTACCTTCAAACCAAGTTTCAACATTTTAATGTAATTCGATTTTCTGAAATTGGAAAAAAAATGCAATTCTTGTTTGCAAACGAACTGCTCTTAGAATTCAAAGCTAAAATGCTTCATTTTTGGTTTAAAAATCATAATTTTCTATAAGAATTCAAGATATAATGTTGAATTAATATTTTACAAAAATAAATTTTATTAAGTTATCATTTGATACCTGTAAATAAAATTACATTAATTATATTTTACAACAAAGTTTAATCGGCTTTTAGAAATCAAAATTTAAGTTTAAACAACTTCTTTTAGATGAAAAGCTTTAAGCTTTATAATAATCTGAAGAGAGTAAATTAAATTTGGAAGAAAATACACAACCTGAATCAGTCAACAGAGGTGAACAGAGCATCACAAACATATATACAAAATCAAACATATATATATATATAATCCAGGTTATCAATAAATCTTGTACTATTTTAAAATAACTTAAAGCTTAAAAATTTCTTGTTTACTCACCAGTAAAATTCCAGAACAAAGAAAAATTGAGGTGATGAAAACTGTAGTTGAAACTGCTCCTAATTCCTGATGTTTTGAAACTGTTTTGAATCTGCCCTGTTCTTGTTTTGAATTAAATTTTTGATTTTACTTCCTATCCCCTTCCTTTTGTTTTCTCTGGTTTACTAAAATTTTACTGAACGAATTAACTAGAAAGATAGCCACACCTATATATAAAAGAAATAGGATGTAATATGGGATGGTATTGACTGGACAGACATTTTCTTCTTTTGGATAAGTCAGTATTTCGGCTGAAATGAAAAGATTTGTACAAAATTTGCTTAGACCAAATAGTAGGCTGAGTTGATAGTAATTAATGCTTTGGTTCCTAACTTAGTTTACATAATTATAATTATGTTGTACTATGTATAAAGATATTTGTATGAAGACATATACTTTCAGGTATACATAGCTTATGAATGAAGATATTTAATTTGAATAGTTTACATACATATGTTTGTTTCTATCTGGTGTTGCTTCTAGCTCAAATAATTTATAAACATACTATGGTCTTGCATATGAAGACAATCTAGATATAAATATTTGACTGGTTTAACTTTTTATACCCTATGCTTGCTTATGAAAATAATTTGTTTTCTTGATATGTTTATTTTATAAACTTCTAGTTGAACTTCAATATACATGGTTGTTAGGTTTATTTTTCTTTGGACTTGTTTTCATTTTATACTTTGTGCTTATTTAATTCTGGTTTCACTTATTTCTTGTTTGTATTTACATTTGTATTTTATATTTTTACTATCAATACCAAACTTAGATTCATAAGTTCTAATTTATTTATATTTATGTTTTTGACTTACATTAATATTAAAATTTTATATTGAGCATTATCATCTATTTATTTTACATTTTATATTTTCACCAATGTTAACAAGATAAGGTATTTTAATTCAATTATACAAGATAGATTTTAATTTAAATATTTTAATTGATTTATTTTAAATTTTCAAATCCATTTCCTTTAAAAATACAAATCCATTATAAACAAATGGCAATTATTTCCAAAATTATATTCATTTTAATATGATCAGTTTACACTTTATTTAATTAGATTAAATATTTATTAAAATAACAGGGCCAAAATCCAGGGTCGCTACACAATTGGATCTAAAATGATAGTTTATATTTGGGTACAAACATATATGTAGTAAACAAACACTAAAATTAAAAACATGAAATGAATTAATTGGAAATAAATCACCCAATTTAAATTTATTTCAATATACATCTGCAATTAACATCTTCTCTCTTTTTAATCAAAAGGGTTCCATTCACATTAATTGCCATTGATTTCTAAGCTAAATTTTAAAGGAGAAAAGAGATAATTCAATTCCTTTTATAGTGATTTAACATGTTTATGGAATTATTGTATACAAACCAAAAGGTATCAATTTCTTATTAAATAATTGATTTCTTATTCTTGTAATTAATCTGTAGGATAAAATACATTTCAAACAAGTAAACATTTGTTTACTTCTTTCATAAACTTATTCATTTTTATTCTTTTATTTTTGATTTAAATGTCCACATATTAAATAAACTAGTACCTTATGATCTTATTCAGCATATATTTTCATTTTATTTTAACAACTCTATAGTTAACATCTTTTCTTTTATTAACTGCAATATTTAATTACATTTAATTTCATTGATTTCCAAATTGATTTCAACGGATTAAATAATAAGATGATAAGGAAAAAAATATTTACATTTAAGTAATTTAAACACAATTACAAAAAAACATTTATATATCAATTTAGTGTTGAATATTACACTAATTACAATGTTTAATTTCAACTGTAATTAAATCCAATTAATTAAAATTTTAATTTCAATAAATTGACCAAATTTGATTTTTATCTTTTATTCAATCATTTATTATCAAATGGGTAAAACTAACACTAGTTTACATTTTATCACCTCAATATTCTACTATTATTTCCTTACTTCACATCAATGTCACTTTAATTATTTTTAATGAAGTTTATTTCTAATTTGATTTCAACAAGTTAAACAAATAGGTAACAAATAATAATTGTCACCTTTAGCTTAATTTAATCATATTTATAAGTTGATTGTCTACACAAATGTTATAATTATTTGCAAAACAAAATTTTTTATTCAATTACAATTTATTACATACTTTTTCCTTAATTAATGTGACATTTAAATTATCAATTACCCATTTAATCCAATTATAAATTAATACACACATTGTTACAATTTATTTACAATCTATGACCAATCGTAACTTTTTAATCATTTCCATCAATTGGAATTACATTTAATGCAGTTATCAATTACCTTAATTTAATATTATTACATTTCATTCCAGTTATTATTCCCATTAATAAATCTTAAATTTTTTTAAATTTATAACATCAATTAAGTCACAAATATTTATCTCTTCCAAATAAGATTATAAATCTTATTAAGTTCAATAAATTAATTATCGATAAATTACGGGTCGTTACATAAATTATTATCAATTGCATGTGATACTATATATAGTAGTATATATTAGTAGTTGGATATATTTCCCACCTATTGGAGAGGATGAGACCTTATGCGCCCCGCACAATAGCGGATGACCATTAATACCACAATATCCCATCTTGGAGCGGGACATGTATTTTTAAGTTGTATTAATGTAACATCCCGCCTTTTCGCTTGCTTTAAATCGAAACATATGTCAATTCAAACCATACGGAAGGGCGGATTGTTATGGGGTAAATAAGAAAAAAAAGAAATAAACCGAACAGAATCTCATAGTGGAAGGATAAAATACAATAATCAAATATACAGTTCATGAAGCTGTTTTTCAAAATATTTAATTATACTTACAATATATATCAGAGCTATACATACCATAGAATATCAATAATGTAGCGGAATACACTAGTGTAGTGCAACAATATAATATATATTAATAATACGGAAATCATCGTCTTCGTCCTCTAGAGATAAAGCCTTCGATCCTGAATTGTTCGGACTGACCCAAGCGAATTGCAAAGACAAAAGACTCGAGTCTGAACTAAAAGTTCTTATATAAGTTAAATCAACAGAAATAAATATGAGTGCAGTAACTCAAGAGATGCTCGGGAATTACATCTCCTAAGGATCCGTTAAACTACTTACTATGTAGTATATTTCGCTATTATAATAGTGTCTAATTGTAAAATAAACTTACCTTTTTCTTAGCATTAAGGGGTTACCCATGTAGCTCTTAACACGTAATAGTCCCAGTAGCCCATCCAATATCATAGTCCCTCCTGATCGGGAATCCACCAGAGGATACCACATGAGCTACGGGAGAAAACCAAACTCGTACAAGGCGCGATAGGGTAGGTGACACGGCACAACTAGGCAATGTCAGGGTTCATATACCAATTACGCATCTTGGCTGGTGGTAACGCGTAGCCGCAGCTACCGCCCACCTTGAGCCACACCCCCAAAAAGAAAATCAAAAGTGGCCATCGAATCAATCCAAAAGTCAAAGTATAAAATAGAAGGGATGTGTCCAATCAAAGGTGTTAACTCAATTGGCCCGAGAATCGCTCCTGTTTTAGCCACCTTATGCCAACTCACAGGAGTCGAGTCCACGTATTTACCTCAAAGGAAATGACGCCGCCATCCTACTTCATTCTGGAATCTCCACCCCGTACACGGTTGTTAAAGTGGTTTTTGGAGTTGGCAGAGAGTATGACAACTTTCGATCCTGGTCTCTTTAACAACCCAACGTTATTATAACACCACGGTCTTTCAAACTAATTTATACTTTAAAATCGGAATAAAATATCCATTGCAAAATCTTATAAATACGACATCATTTCTATTTTAAAACCCAAATCCATATTATATCATTTTATGGCAAATATATCCTCTTACAAAATCATAGCATTTTTAAATCTATATACTTTGAAACCCATAGCTTTGTATCATAACTCTTAATACTTAAATGGTTTAAATATTAAAAATACTGTATAAAATAAATATAATTTCTTTAATTTCCCAAATAGATTCCAAATACTGATTTGAACCTCCAAATAAACCATATTAATTTTCCATATATTTCAAAGTTTTAAATATTCCACCATTTCAAAACTAATTCTTTCATAATTCCATAAATATATAATTCAATTTTTATTATTTAGATTTGAAATGTTTACTTAATAAATCAAACATCATTTAAGTAAAACCTTTAAACTTCAAATAACTGGATGTTCTTTAAATTTTATTAACTTGATATATTCATTTACATCAACTCGATATTTATTTAAATCGCTTTAACCCAAAATCAAGTTATAAAATCATACCCTTTAAAAATCTCAATTTTTATTTAAATTTCACATCCATTTTATTCAAGTCAATTTCTTAAATCCTTCAATTCAAACAATTTTCAGAATTATCTTCCAGCTTAATTTTTATTTAAGTCATCAAAACTTTATATATACAATATCTTAAATAGGTACTTACCCATATAATAATAAAGCAATCAAACTCCATTATTCAACTTATGTTTATTTAACCAATTTATACATAGCTTAAATTCAAGAATTTAACTATATATATAAAATAATATTTATATAATATCAAAAATTAAAATTTATTAAACCGTATATTTCTTTCCAAACCATAGAAAATCACTTTAAAGTATTTATATATATACAGACCGCGGAGCCTGTATATAAATTTCTATCCTATGGTCAAGTGATACGGATATTTATCATTTCAACCCATAATTTGAAAATAAAAATTTACGATTATATATTATTTCAAACCGCAATCCCGAATGAAATGAAAATGCATAATAACTTGCAGTTTATAACAATATAAAATATAGCATCCATTCATCAAATATAAACCATCAATCATTTATCACAATCATCATCAAATTCAAACAATAACATCAATATAGGACGGAAAATAAACAACGTGTATTAAATAGCAGTTTATATTCAATAATAAATTAAATAACCATTTAACTGACAGTTAATATGCAATGAATAATTAATTAACAATTTAACTCACAGTTTAAATGCAATGAATAAATTAAATAGCAATTTAATTTAAATAAATGAAATTAACCGAGATGATGATTAAAAATATGCCAATCAAGCGTAAATAAACTTTAAATAACATCATATATCGATTTAACAAACATAAGAAATTTTAGAAATTGTGAGTGGGTTAAAACACCCACCTTTTGAATTTAAATTGAATTTAAATCCAATTTAAACCAAAAAATTCGACCGTCCTAGAATTCATCCGAACCAGTACCATCAAGTCTGAAATTCCAATATGATCCTAACAAAAGAAACCGCGCGTAAATCGGATATCATATGCAAAAATTATGAGGATTAATGCGATTGAAAACAATTATAAAATACATAAACAAAAGAACACTTTTACTCATCTTCCAGTGCCACGCCAGCAGCTACCTTCACCAGCGTCTACGCATGAAGAAGCCTACAGTTTGCCATCGGTCAAACAACTATGACCAAAAATTGCACCTCCTCCACTGTCCTTCCCTCAGATCGAAGCATGCCAACCCTACACCCACTCCAGGCCGCACACACCTGGACCCCACCGAACGCCGACCACGCCTCAAAGATGGTCAGCCGCCGCCGTTGTTAACCCAAAATTCGAAACCTAAATCGAAAATTCTACCAAATTCGACGGTCGATTCGCCGCCAAATCTCGCCGATGAACAACGCGCTAGCCCCTCTACAAAACCCAGAAACCAATTTCCGATCAGGCGAAAAATGATTTCGATGCAACGGATGGCCGAGAATAAACTAGGTTTTTTGGAAATTTTTTGATTCAATTTCAAAAACGAATTGTAGATTTAGGTTGCGCTCGTCGAGATCTTCAAATCCATATATAATTTGCCATTATATGAGGAGATTGAAATTTTGGCTTTGTATCTGAAATGTAACGGGATCGAGAATGGGAATTTGTTTGTCTGCCATTGAGGAGGAGAGAATAGCTGAATTGCATACAGACAAATCAGAATTAGGGAGGCATGGGTTTATAACCGGGTTTATGTAGGTTGGACAGAAATTAGAATGGATGGATAAGGTTGGATATACATGCTAACGCCAAAGTGGCCCAAAAAGCCCGTTTCAACTCAGGAACGAAATAGGGTAAATCCATATACCAAAATGGTGTTTAAAAATATTTTAAATGCAATGGAAAAGGTTTCAGGTTCAAATTGCATAGTATGAAGAAGTTATGCTAAAAACAATATTTTCCGAATTGATTTCAATTGCATAAATTTCAAGGCGTTTTGAGTCCGTACGATCAAACGACAAGTCCGATCGCTACGAAACTTGAAACCCTACAATAATTCATTGTTACGGACCAGATGAAACTAGTTTCGTCAAAATCCGAGTCAGTGAACAAAATGGCTATTTTTCATTAATTAAATAAATAAAATTTTAGTCAAATTAATCAAATTTTCAATTTATTCGAAAATTGCCTTCTTATCATTTTAAATTCCCCAAATCATTTACAATGATTTAAACCAATTTAAATGTCAAATTATAGTTGATAAATTTATAAATTTCGGTATTAACATCAATTTCATTAAACTTGAAAATTATAAATTAAATTTCCAATAATTCCATTAAATTTACTTTTCATTCTATTTCAATTTATTATTATTAAATGGATGAATTTACATTGGAATCAAAATCCACTACATTACATTTTCACATTTCATCTAAATTTCAAATAACGTAGAAATAAATTCCATTCTCGATAAATTCAATTAATTATAATTTATTTCAATAAATTAACTTGATCTCCTCTATTTTTATTTTATTACATTTCTACCAGTATATACGCTAATTGTGTTTTACATTCTAAATAGATTCATTTTCTTGGGTTCATACTATCCATCATCGATTACTACACTATGCATAAATTTACAATTCCAATTATTTCATTACTACATTCACGCCTTCCGATAATATATTAATAATCACTAAAGTGACGTTTATTATCAACCTTAAATATTATAATTACTTAACGGACATTGATTGTACAAAATTTTAATTTATTACGTATTACTTCATTGGTTAATATACTTTAATTCATTCAATCACCACTAGTTAAGTCAATTACTGCCATTTCTTTCAAAATAAATCTTTATGACAAAACAAATAGGTAACTTGTACAATTGTAACCAATAAAAATTTAATTAACTTTATATTTATTATTTACAGAACAATGACTTTTTATTCAATTACCATTTATTGAATTCCAAATTCATAAATAAATTGAATGCTTACATTTATTTTCATATATCCAATTTGTAGCTAAGTATAACATCTGCATAAATCCCATTTCATCTCCATCCTTATTTATGTAATATTCCAACATTAAATTTCATTAAATTCCAATTAATCAATTATTACATTTATACTAAAGTCATAACATTTGAATTAATTTATTAAACTGAAAAGTTCAATCAAGTTTATAAATTTTTAACTTGCATTAACATAATTCCTTAATTTTTACCAATTACTGTTAACAATGTTTTATTACATTTTAATTCATTTGAATTTTATTCAAATTACTATAAATAGGTTTTAATTACCATTGCTATATTTTAATTTAGAGTTCATTCCAATATTAATTTATCACCTTTATATGTCTACTAAATTTAATTACAAAATCTTATTTAATTAACAAATTTAATTGTCGAAATTTGCGGGTTGTTACATTCTTCCCCACTCAAAACTTTTCGTCCCCGAAAAGGAAAAAGGAGGGAAAAGAAGAAATTGAGTAGTAAATACATTTTATTCAAACTATTAATTTTATAAACAAATAAATTTACAAAGTTATTAATCTAAATAAAATATATCTATTTATAACCATTGTTATCCCATTTTTTGGACAAAACTGGAATATCAATGTTGAGCGCATCCCCACCACGATCGAGCTAAGAGGAAGCAAGCAAGCGTACATAAGCCGGCGATTTCCCTCAAGGTTCAAGTATGAAAGTCCATTCGGTGAAACAATACAAGACTCATTCGGCATTCACAACCCCCAAGCTCATTCGGAAGTGTAAAGTGAAACCTCATTCGGCGTTCAAAATAACATGTTTCATTCGGCATTCCCAATGCCGAGATTCGTTCGGCACCGGTCCAAGAGAAAAGGAGCAAGGCCTCTCCACCTCAAAGCCGGTCCAAAGCTCCTCCACAACATACCCATTCTGCCGAACCAACTCGACGCGGCACCACCGGACCAACCTCTCCCAAACCCACTGCCACCGAACCAGCCTAACTAACTCACCACCGAACAACCTCCATGCCGAACCAAGACACCAACAATCCACTACCGGTCCAAGCAATCACCGAACCAACCTCCTTCTCCAACAAC
This sequence comes from Allium cepa, assembly GCA_030765085.1. NCBI lineage: Eukaryota > Viridiplantae > Streptophyta > Magnoliopsida > Asparagales > Amaryllidaceae > Allium > Allium cepa. Next base: position 787,973,992 of record CM060937.1, on the reverse strand, counting down.
GACCGAACCAAACCCTGCCGAACCAGAGTTTCCAGTCCAGATTGCTTCAGCCCAGGCCCACCAGCAGCTATAAACATCCAAGACCCCTGCCCCCTGCATCACTCTATAAATAGAGGGGCAGGGGTACAACAACAGGGAGGATTTTTGGAGACAAGTTTGAGAGCTCAAGCCTGGAAGGAACTCTCAAACAACTTTAGATACTTGTAATCAAAGCTTTGTACTTGTAATCTGAAGAAAAAAGGAGAATAACATATAAAGTGGACGTAGGCACGTTCTTGCCGAACCACTATAAATCTGTGTGTCTTTTACATTTTAGTCCTTGCTTTTTACATATTTGCATAAATCACCCAAATCACTAAACACAACATAAAATCAACCAACTCATACGACTTTGGGTGTTTGCGGCCATTTTTTACGCAAACATTTTGGTGCTTTCATTGAGAGGAAACAGCTCCCGCTACAACGGATAGAAGTTGAATTTGAAAATCTAAGAGTTCAGATCTAAGAGTTATGACGAGACAAACAAGTAAAAGGCAAAGGCCAGAGAGAAGTGAACACCAAGGAAGTCAAGAGGCTTCCTCAGGAGGGAATCAAGCGTCGATCTTCATCACTAGGGATGAGATGGAGGTCATGATGAGAAGACAAGAAGAGATGATCCAGAACTTACTTCAACAGATTGGGCAAATTGGAGCACAAATCCAAGGAGCAACTGGAGTTCAGAACGGAGCAGGACCATCTGGCACAGCACCAGAGCTAGGGGGCACTTACACAGAGCATGTTGATCCAACCCCGGGAGGAGAGATGGGGGCATCCGAGCCACCTGGAAGCAATAGAGGAATGAACGTTCAGCCAGAGGGACATACACATGAAAACTCCCATGGACTAGGGGGGCAGGTCGAAGGCAATGAACAAGGACTACAACTTGGAAACAATGACAGATTAGCAGAGATGGACAATGACAGATTAGCAGAGATGGTTAGAAGAGCTATGAGAGGCGGTTTAGTAAACAGAGACTTGGAAGATGTAAACAGGAGTCCTTTTTCTTCTGCGATTAGGATGGCTAGAAACCCACCAGAATTCAAGCTACCATCATTGGACATGTACAACGGGAAAACGGACCCCACGGTCCATCTAACGAAGTATATGAGACATATGGAAGTGCTGGGGGCATCAGACGAGGTTATGGCCCGGTGCTTTCCACTGTATTTGACGGACATTGCAGCGTTATGGTTTAGGCAACTGGAGAGCGGCTCCGTAGGAACATGGGCAGATTTAACTGAGAGATTCATGAGGCAATTCAGGGTTCATATTGCGAGGCCCAAGAATGTGATGACTTTGGCAACCTTGAAACAGAAAACTGGAGAGACTTTGAGGAGCTTTCTAACGCGATTTAATGCTGCAGCAGCATCAGTGGATCGACCAGATCCAGCTATGGTCATGATGGCAGCTGTATCTGGAATAGCTGGTAATACAGAGTTCAAGAATTCATTAACCAAGGATCCGCCTATGAATCTGGGAGAGTTCTATCATGAGGCTGAAAAGTTTCTGCGTTTGGAAGATGCTAGTACAGAAAGAGAGGAAGAAGATGACGTTTACACAATCAAGAGCGGAAACCCACCTGGAAAGGGTGCAGAGACTAGCAAAGGAAAGAGAAAGGCTGAGGATAATGATGACAGGACGAAGTGGCTACGGAGAGAGCCACGATTCACCACCTATTCACAGTTGAATGAGAGTTTGGAACGGATTTATCAAGATACCAAGGGGCAGGTTCCGTATCGTAGACCAATGCGAAGGGATCCAACCTCTGACGAAAGAAAATCAGATAAGTTTTGTGTATTTCATGAATTGAATGGTCATAACACTAATGATTGTAGGCACTTGAAGAACGAGGTGGAAGGGCATATCAGGAACGGTATGCTCCTTCAGTATGTGAGGAGGCGAACTCCAGCGGTGGAGCCAGAGCGACCACCCTCTACATCAGCTAGAGGTGACCCTAAATCAGGGCACCATTTGATTATCCATTGATTGCTTGATTAAAATAACGATGAACAAGTCGTAAGCTTCCACTAAAGCAATTAAATCATTTACACATGTACGAGATCGCGAACGATCTCCAGGCATGCTCTGAATGATCATTGACTGCTTCGGTGTGGGAACTTACACTTTGACATCCTTGCTTTGCTTTTGTTTCGATTTGAACATTTGAACTCTTCATGTTTGGACATTTCTGCTGTAAGGTACTATTGCTTTAACATTTACAATTCTATGAAAAAATTATTTACTTGTATGCCCGTTGGATCGCGAACGGTCCACGAGCACCTATTGCATGGCAACGAACTGCCGAAGTCTTTGATTCGAAAACTCCCCCAAACAATAACTCCAACACTGATAATATTAAGTCCCCCCCGGGCACACTCATTCGCCTCGAACGGCACCCGACTTCGAACAGTCACAATTCGCCTCGAACGGCACCCGACTTCGAACAGTCACAACTCGCCTCGAACGGCACCCGACTTCGAACAGTCACAACTCGCCTCGAACGGCACCCGATCGCGAACGATCATAACTCGCCTCGAACGGCACAACTCGCCTCGAACGGCACAACTCGCCTCGAACGGCACAACTCGCCTTACCTCAAATGGCTCGATCGCGAACGGTCGTCATTTGAGGTCCGCCACCTGATCACTGACTGCTACACCTTACCTCAAATGGCTTGATCGCGAATGGTCGTCATTTGAGGAACACCACTTGACCGCACACTGTCGCACCTTACCTCGAATGACTTGATCACGAACGGTCGTCATTTGAAGTTAGGCGCTTGACCCTGAACGGTCACATTTCATCACAAATAGCTCGGTCTCGAACGATCGACGCGTGGACTTACAGACTCGACCGCGCACTGTCGCACTTTACCTCGAATGACTTGATCGCGAACGATCGTCATTTGAAGTTAAGCGCTTGACCTTGAACGGTCCCCACTCGACCGCGCACTGTCGCACTTTACCTCGAATGACTCGATCCGAACGGTCGTCATTTGAAGTAAAGCGCTTGACCTTGAACGGTCACATTTCATTGCAGATGACTCGATCCCGAACGATCGGCGCACGGATTTATGCGCTTGACCGCGCACGGTCGCACTTCACCGCAAATGACTTGATCACGAACGGTCGTCATTTGAAGTTAAGCGCTTGACCATGAACGGCCGCGCTTCATCCCAAATAGCTCGATCCCGAACGGTCGTCATTTGGGGCTATATAAAATATCAAGGTCTTTACAGGTTGTCAACAGGATATGAACATCCAGCTCATGGCATTACAAAACACGCCTTTCTACCGCAAGGCATATTTTGGGGGGCAAAGTGTTATCCCATTTTTTGGACAAAACTGGAATATCAATGTTGAGCGCATCCCCACCACGATCGAGCTAAGAGGAAGCAAGCAAGCGTACATAAGCCGGCGATTTCCCTCAAGGTTCAAGTATGAAAGTCCATTCGGTGAAACAATACAAGACTCATTCGGCATTCACAACCCCCAAGCTCATTCGGAAGTGTAAAGTGAAACCTCATTCGGCGTTCAAAATAACATGTTTCATTCGGCATTCCCAATGCCGAGATTCGTTCGGCACCGGTCCAAGAGAAAAGGAGCAAGGCCTCTCCACCTCAAAGCCGGTCCAAAGCTCCTCCACAACATACCCATTCTGCCGAACCAACTCGACGCGGCACCACCGGACCAACCTCTCCCAAACCCACTGCCACCGAACCAGCCTAACTAACTCACCACCGAACAACCTCCATGCCGAACCAAGACACCAACAATCCACTACCGGTCCAAGCAATCACCGAACCAACCTCCTTCTCCAACAACGACCGAACCAAACCCTGCCGAACCAGAGTTTCCAGTCCAGATTGCTTCAGCCCAGGCCCACCAGCAGCTATAAACATCCAAGACCCCTGCCCCCTGCATCACTCTATAAATAGAGGGGCAGGGGTACAACAACAGGGAGGATTTTTGGAGACAAGTTTGAGAGCTCAAGCCTGGAAGGAACTCTCAAACAACTTTAGATACTTGTAATCAAAGCTTTGTACTTGTAATCTGAAGAAAAAAGGAGAATAACATATAAAGTGGACGTAGGCACGTTCTTGCCGAACCACTATAAATCTGTGTGTCTTTTACATTTTAGTCCTTGCTTTTTACATATTTGCATAAATCACCCAAATCACTAAACACAACATAAAATCAACCAACTCATACGACTTTGGGTGTTTGCGGCCATTTTTTACGCAAACAACCATTAAGTCCTTTTATACTTAAATGAATAAAGGTTGGGAGACATTTTTTTTTCAAAAATTTCTAAGTCCAAAATTTACAGAAAATTTACGCAGAGTCTTCTTTGTACGGAGAGGCTCGGGAGAAAATATATTATCAAATATAACATAATATCACATATAATATCCAAAATATTATATCCCAACATGGGAAAATATATAAAATTGCGCTACAAAACCGAAATCAGTGAACGTGCCTATTTGTCGCGTAATTAATGCTTAATTATGAAACCAAAAGCAGTAACAATTGCTTCCATAACATGTATTTCACTTATATAATCCAAAAAGGTTAACAATTATATAAAATGAAATATTTAAAGTAGTTTCAAATAACAACAAACAATCAACATACCAACCATCACTTGCAACAAGCAAACAACCATCACATAAAGTAATACACATCAATTTTCCTTTCATATCAAACAAAACAAATAGTTGTTCGGGTTCAAAACTTTAAATTGTATGGGATGAAGAATAAATACTAAATGCACCATTTACTCAACAGTCTTAGATGAAACTAAATAGATTAATCATTCATCCAAACCACATAAAATATCCTTGCCCCAAACAACCATAAACCAAAACAAACAACACAATTTCAAACAACAGATTTAGTTTATTCTCTTGAATTCCATTCATACATTTGTTGTTTGATTTCTCTTTTTTATTCATATAATGGTTTATCTTTTTAATTTGCATCTATTTCCTACAACTTTTATTTCCATCCATTTATTTATTGTTAATTACACTTGTTTGCACTTATATCTATATATAAAATTCATTTTTTTCATTCATTATTTATGTTTATCTATTTCTATTCATTACTTACCAATTCAATTTCACCTATCTATGAAATATCAAATTCTATTTATTGCATTACATTCATTTATTTATATTATTCATATTCAATCAAATTTCTTAGTAGGTAAATTTATTAACTTAAGTTTGTCGTCATTTTTCTTTTCCAGTATTCATCTTTTATTCGCATTTTATTCAGAGGTAACTTCAACCTATTACTTAAGTTTATTATTATTTATTTATAATACTTATCTCTCTTTTCTATTACATTAGTAGCATTACAATTATACTGTAGTTTATAACTCTATAACACCATATTCTTATTTATTGAAGAATTTCATTATTTACTTTCATTACCTCAAGTTTATTACTTGTATAATATCTATTACATTTTCTTATTAACATTTTCAACTTTTTTTTTGGTAAGTTATATATATGCCTTTAAGAATGTAATTGAAAGTTATGCAAGTTTTTCTCAATTCTTTTAACTAATTAATGGTTCAATAATAATGTCTTTCATTTTATAAGATTGCAATTTCTACTTTCTTTTATCCCCATTTATAACTTAGAATTTAATCACTTATTTTGATTAAAGGTTTCAATTATTAATTAAATTCCATATCACTGCACCAAATGAAACTATTAATTAACAGAACTTGAGAATCTAATACCGTGCTAAATTTCAATTCATTTTAAAATAATAGATAAATATACTTACAACTTATCTATATTCAAGTATATTTAAAAAAAATTAAAAATTCACTTTTGTTTATCAAAATAAATCTATAGTAAAATTACTACAGTGGCCTTCCCAATTCGAAACTCAAAAATGAATGTTGATGATGTGTGCACTCATCACCGTAATTATGTTCCAGCGACAGAGAGGGGAGTACAAAACTTAAAATTTTCTCTTGAAAACATTTCGTTCAAATTATATTAAAATACTTATATAAGAAAATACTTCAAGAATATTGTTATTTTATTTCAAAATCATTCAAAAGAGATTTTCAATACCCCTGGAACTTAAGTTCTAAATTTCCGTTTATCTTATTTTCTTTCCAAATCTTATTTATAAATTTCATTACCCAACAACAAATATAATACAACCTAATATATATCTTCAGAAAAAAATATATTTTATATATAGAAAATATACTACGAAAAATTATTTCATTAACCTATATTGAAACAAATATTATGTTGGTCTGTCCAATTAAGTGTTTAGAAACCCCTATTGATGCCACATCGTCCCATGCACCAACTAGAGTTTATAAATACAAAATGGAATAGATTAACCCAATATTAAAACCCTTTATAACACTAACAAATACGCTCTCTCATATATATACACTCAGTGACTCCAATAGGGTATTACTACCCTATTAATAAAGAGTCCGACCCCACAAAGATAAGGTTTATCGCTAAACCTGGCTCTGATACCAGATGTAACATCCCGCCTTTTTGCACGCTTTAAATCGACACACATGTCGATTCAAACCATACGGATGGGTGGATTGTTATGGGGTAAATAAGAAAAACAAGAAAGAAATAAAACGAACAGAATCTCACAGCGGAAGGATAAAATATAATAATCAAATATACAGTTCATGAAGCTGTTTTTCAAAATATTTAATTATACTTACAATATATGTCAGAGTTATACATACCATAGAATATCAATAACGCAGTAGAATACACTAGTGTAGTGGAACAATTTAATATATATTAATAATACTGAAATCTTTGTCTTCGTCCTCCAGAGATAAAGCCTTCGATCCTGAAATGCTCGGACTGACCCCAGCGAATTGAAAAGACAAAACACTCAAGCCAGAACTAAAAGATCTTATGTAAGTTAAATCAACAGAAATAAATATGAGTGCAATAACTCAAGAGATGCTCGAGATTTACATCTCCTAAGGATCCGTTAAACTATTTACTATGTAGTATATTTCGCTATTATAATAGTGTCTAATTTTAAAATAATCTTACTTTTTTCTTAGCATTAAGGGGTTACCCATATAGCCCTTAACACGTAATAGTCCCAGTAGTCTATCCAATATCATAGTCCCTCCCGATCGGGAAGCCACCGGAGGATACTACACAGGCCACAGGAGAAAACCAAACTCGTACAAGGCGCGATAGGTTAGGTGACACGGCACGACTAGGAAATGCCAGAGTAGACATACCAATTACGCATCTGGGCTGGTGGTAACGCGTAGCCGTAGCTACCGCCCACCTCGAGTCACACCCACAAAAAGAAAATCAAAAGCGGCCACCGAATTAATCCAAAAGTCAAAGTATAAAATCGAAGGGATGTGTCCGATTAAAGGTGCTACCTCAATTGGCTTGAGAATCGCTCATGTTTTAGCCACCTTATGCCAACTCATGGGAGTTGGGTCCGCGTATTTACCTCAAAGAAAACGCCGCCACCATCCTTCTTCATTCTGGAATCTCCACCGTGTACACGGTTGTTAAATTGGTTTTCGCAGTTCGCAGAGAGTAGACAACTTCTGATCTCGGTCTCTTTAGCAACCCAACGTTATTATAACACCGTGTTCTTTCAAAATAATTTATACTTAAAAACATGAATAAAATATCCATTTCAAAATCCAATAAATACGATATCATTTCTATTTTAAAACCCAATTCCATATGATATCATTTTATTGCAAATATATCCTCTTCCAAAATCATAGCATTTTTAAATCTATATACTTTAAAACCCATAGCTTTGTATCATAACTCATAATACTTAAATGGTTTAAATATTAAAAATACTATATAAATAAATATAATTTCTTTAATTTCCCAAATAGATTCCAAATACTGATTTGAACCTTTAAACTAATTCTTTTGCAAATTCCGTATATATCAAATTTAATTTTTATTATTTAGATTTGCAATGTTTACTTAATAAATCAAACATCATTTAAGTAAAACCTTTAAACTTCAAACAATTGGATGTTATTTAAATTTTATTAACTTGATATATTCATTTACATCAACTTGATATTTATTTAAATCGCTTTAACCCAAAGTCAAGTTATAAAATCATACCCTTTAAAAATCTCAATTTTTATTTAAATTTCACATCCATTTTATTCAAGTCAAATTCTTAAATCCTTCGTTTCAAACAATTTTCATAAATATCTTCCAACTTAATTTTTATTTAAGTCATCAAAACTTTATATATACAATATCTGAAATAGGTACTTACCCATATAATAATAAAACAATCAAACTCCGTTATTCAACTTATTTTTATTTAACCAATTTATACATAGCTTAAATTCAAGAATTTAACTATATATATAAAATAATATTTATATAATATCATAAATTAATATTTATTAAACCATGTATTTCTTTCCAAACCATAGAAAATCAATTTAAAATATTTTTATATATATATGCCGAGGTGCCTGTATATAATTTTCTATCCTATGGTAAAGTGATACAGATATTTATCATTTAATCCGTAATTTAAAAATAAAAATTTAAATAAAAATTTACGGTTATATATCATTTCGAACCACAATCCTGAATGAAATGAAAATGCATAATAACTTGCAGTTTATAACAATATAAAATATAGCATCCATTCATCCAATATCAACCATCCACCATTTATCGCAATCATCATCAAATTCAAACAATAGCATCAATATAGGACGGAAAATATACAACAGGTATTAAATAGCAGTTTATAATCAATAATAAATTAAATAACTGTTTAACTGGCAGTTAATATGCAATAAATAATTAATTAATAATTTAACTGGCAGTTTAAATGCAATGAATAAATTAAATAGCAATTTAATTTAAATGAATGAAATTAACTGAGATGATGATTAAAAATATGCCAAACAAGCGTAAATAACTTTAAATCACATCATATATCAATTTAAAAAACGTAATAAATTTTAGAAATTATGAGTGTGTTAAAACACTCACCTTTTGGATTTAAATTGAATTTAAATCCATTTTAAACCCAAAAATTTGACCGTCTCAGAATTCGTCCAAACAAGCGTCATCAAGTTCGAAATTTCAATACGATCCTAAAAAAAGAAACCGCGCGTAAATCGAATATCGTACGCAAAAGTTATGACGATTAATGCGATTGAAAACAATAATAAAATAAATAAACAAAATAACGCTTTTACTCATCTTCCAGTGCCATGTCAGCGGCTACCTACACCCGCGTCTATGCACGAAGATGCCTACAGTTCACCATAGGTCAATCAACTTTGATCAGAAATTGCACCGCCTCCACTGGCCTTCCCTCAGATCGAAGCATGCCAACCCGACACCCACTCCAGGCCGCACACACCTGGACCCCACCGAACGTCGACCACGCCTCAAAGATGGTTAGTCGTCGCCATTGTTAACCCAAAATTAAAAACCTAAATCGAAAATTCTGCCAAATCCGATAGTCGATTCATCGCCAAACTTCGCCCATATACAACGCGCTAGCCCCTTTACAAAACCCAGAAACCAATTTCCGATCAGGCGAAAAATGATTTCGACGCAACGGATGGCCAAGAATAAACTAGGGTTTTCTGGAAAAATTTTGATTCGATTTCAAAAACGAATTGTTGATTTAGGTTGCGCTCGTCAAGATCTTCAAATCCATATATAATTTGCTATGATTTGCGGAGATTGAAATTTTGGCTTTGGATCTTAATTGTAATTGAAACTATAATGGTAATTTGTTTGTCTGTCATTGAGGAGGAAAGAATAGCTGAATTGTGTACAGGAAAATGAGAATTAGGGAGGCAAGGGTTTATAACCGGGTTTATATAGGTAGGACAGAAATTAGAATGGATGGATATGGTTGGATATACGTGCTAACGCCAAAGTGGCCCAAAAAGCCCGTTTCAACTCCGGAACCAAATTGGGTAAACCTATATATCAAAATAGGTGTTTAAAAATATTTTAAACGTAATGGAAAAGGTTTCAGGTCCAATTGCATCGTATGAAGAAGTTATGCTAAAAATAATATTTTCCAAATTGATTTCAATTGATTTCAATTGCATAAATTTCAAGGCGTTTTGAGTCCGTACGATCAAACGACAAGTCCGATCGCTACGAAACTTGAAACCCTACAATAGTTCACCGTTACGGATCCGATGAAACTAGTTTCATCAAAATCCGAGTCAGTGGCCAAAATGGCTATTTTTCATTATCTAAATAAATAAAATTTTAGTCAAATTAATCTAATTATAAATTTATTCGATAATTGCCAATTCTTATCATTTTAAATTCCCCAAATCATTTACGATGATTTAAACCAATTTATATGTCAAATTAGAGTTGATAAATTTATAAATTTTGGTATTAACCTCAATTTCATTAAATTCAAAAATTATAAATTAAATTTATAATAATTATATTAAATTTACTTTTCATTCTATTTCAATTTATTGTTATTAAAGAGATGAGTTTACATTGGAATCAAAATCCACTATATTACATTTTCATATTTCGTCTAAATTTCAAACAACGTAGAAATAAATTCCATTCACGATAAATTCAATTAATTATAATTTATTTCAATAAATTAACTTGATCTACTCTATTTTTATTTTATTACATTTCTACCAGTATATATGCTAATTGCGTTTTACATTCTAAATAGATTCATTTTCTTGGGTTCATACTATCCATTATCGATTACTACACTCTATGCATAAATTTACAATTCCAATTATTTCATTACTACACTCACACCTTTCGATATTATATTACTAATCACTAAAGTAACGTTTATTATCAACCTTAAATATTATAATTACTTAACGGACATTGATTGTATAAATTTTTAATTTATTACGTATTACTTCATTTGTTAATATACTTTAATTCATTCAATCACCACTAATTAAGTCAGTTACTGCCATTTCTTTCAAAATAAATCTTTATGACTAAACAAATAGGTAACTTATACAATTGTAACCAATAAAAATTTAATTAACTTTATATTTATTACTTACAGAACATTGACTTTTTATTCAATTACCATTTATTGAATTCCAAATTCATAGATAAATTGAATGCTTACATTTATTTCCATATATCCAATTTGTAGTTAAGTATAACATCTGCATAAATCCCATTTCATCTCCATCCTTATTTATGTAATATTCCAACATTAAATTTCATTAAATTCAAATTAATCCAATTATTACACTTATACTAAGTCACAACATTTGAATTAATTTATTAAATTGAAATTTTCACTCAAGTTTATAAATTTTTAACTTGCATTAACATAATTCCTTAATTTATTCCAATTACTGTTAACAATGTTTTATTACATTAATCAATTTAATACTTTCCTTTAATTTCTCATATTTAATTTATATCCAAGTAAAAATCTTTTCACTACTTAATTCATTTTAATTTTATTCAAATTACAATAAATAGGTTTTAATTATCATTGCTATATATTAATTTAGCGTTCATTCCAATATTAATTTATCACCTTTATATTTCTACTAAATTTAATTACCAAATCTTATTTAATTAAAAAATTTAATTGTCGAAATTTACGGGTCATTACAATTAACATCTGTGGATGCAGGAAAATATGTTAGAGGGATCCAATTGGATTTCCTCAAAATATTTCATTTGTTTGAATAATCTATGATAGATTACCGTGTGCTTTGAATTTGTTGGATGCTATAGTAGTGCTAGCCGAGATTTTGGTATTCTAAAATACCATAAATATGTGTTGAATTTAAATTTTTCTTAAAAAGGTATTTCTTTTTGGAAATTAAATATTTATCTAGAATTTGGATTAGTTAAAGAAAATTTATTTGGATAAACTAAATGATTTAACCTTAAATTTATGCTTAACTATTTCGTGATACTGAAAATAGAGATTTTGGTGTGTCTATATATATAAAGGATTTAAATAAAATTCTTAAGTGATACTAATTTTAAATATAAAAGGTTTTTAAAATCACGATTTTAAATAGATTTGGAGAATAGAACTGATTTGGAAATAAATGTAAAATTTGTTATATTGGATCTTGAATGAGTTTTCTAAATTACAAAATAGAAGACAATCGAGATTTGGTTGATTTTGGGATAGGGTTTGGGTTATTTTAAGAAATTGATTTATAAATGGAACTTAATTTAGAGATAAATTTATAAAGGGGTTTAAGTGATGAGAAACTGTTGTAAACTAGAAATAAGACTGTGGGCTTTTGAAACAATGTTTACAAATATAGTAAAATGATTATCAGTTGATAAATTGAAGATATAGGTTCACGGTAAAGAATTTACAATGAGATGGTTAAATCTGGTAAAAAGAAATGATAGATTTTCTTTTTGGAAATTGTGGAAAAAGATTTATGTAATCAGGAACGTAAGTCGATTTGTGATAAATCGAGAGAGATTTATACATATAAGATTCATTATATTGGAATTGAAAAAATATGTTTTTATTGAGAAGATGAGTTATTTAAAAATAAGATCACTAATTTTTAAACTAGGTAATTTACAAAATGTTCAAAAAAAATTTCCTGAAAATTAGTTATTTAGATATTTTTAAATTGTCAAAATGAATTATATGTTTTATAAACAAGTCTTTTAAATCGATTAGAATTTTATTAATAAATCAGAGCTAGTTATTGTTTCAAAGTTATGTAATTATTTAATTGTTTTAAAGTATATTCAATTATTAAATAATTTTTCAGAAAGTAATGGTATACTTTTATGGTGAAATCGGAGGTAGAAATTTCCTACAGTTAAGTTTGGTTTTCTTTGGGATAGAAGCTTAATCATTGAGCTATGAATCAATGGTTGACGCCACGTAGTGCTTTCCATATTTATTTTAAAAGGTTTTTTTTATATATTTTTGAAGGAAATGGTTGTGAATATACTTATTTCGGTGGGATATGTATATAATTTGGAATTAAGAGTTTAAATTAAGGATCCCGAAAGTTATAGAATTCGTTATAAACGAGTTAATGAATTTACAATATAAATTATGAAGGGTTTTTGAGAAAAGAGGAATAAATGGAACTTTCCTAATTGTTGGAAAGTTTGGGGTTTAGAAAATATATTTCTAAATATTTTTCTGAGTGTTGAAATAAGGGATGGTTTGAAATATTCTGATATGGATATAAGTATTTGAATTGTCTCAAATATTAAAACTTGGAAGGGATTTGAATATATCTTATAAAGATATTTAAAAAAAATTATAATAAGGGACTAGTGACTACTTATGGATGTTATATTGATAGTTAAATAACCGACTATCGAGTATTTGGCCAATTTCGTTGATCGTTTTGAAGAGACCGGATCGGATTTAATTGTCCGAAAACCACTTCGATCAGATATAAGCGTTACGAATGAATACCATGAAATGATGAATACGGTGATTCGGTTTGTCCAGACCTAGGACAACATATATGGATGAATGCTATCAGAACATCATCATTGGAGGACAATGAGCATTAAGTGAAATTGGCTCTTGAAAGGTAAACGTAGCCTCAAGCCTAATCAACCGAAATGACTGAAAATCAGGGGATATGCAACAAGGCTAAGCAGGTTGCACCCAATTAGGGTATGTTATCACCTTTCTAGATACCCTAGAATATAGTATAAATTATGGATATGGTGGTGCATGGAAAAGAGCTCTCGATAAGGGTGGGAACACCCGAGGTGGTAACATGTTCGGTACTATACAGGTTAGGGGTAGAACCGGTCTTGTGTTGTAGGGGATCCCACGAGGTCCTTGGTACATTTTTCTAGATGTGTACCGTGATAGGTGGTACGCCAGTGCCTAGTCATTGCATGGAATACGTGCCTTTATGGTTTTGGTTGTAGAGCCTAGTATGCTTGAACTTAATTAACGTAACAATTTCGGCTATTTGAATAAGTATTTGTGCTTAGACATTATTATAATATCAGATATTTTTGATATAAAATGTTTTGGTTATCTTAAGGTAAAAAACCTTCATGTTTATGTGTGGCATGGTCTTACGAGATACCTTTGTTTTTCAAAGGATTTTGACAACTTTAATAATTCAAATTGAGTGTGTTTTCTCATGCTGGTTTTCCAAACTGACCCGGGTGTTATTTTATTATAATGCTCGGGTTAGACCGAGTATTACAAATTTAGGTTATGATACTATAGGGCTCGGCAGACCAGCTGGATGACAGAGACATATTCCATGTACTTAATTATATTCCACTATGTATTTTAGGCTGTATATTCACCACTAGTGAGGACAAGTTATTATAACTGTCCAGTGTTGAGTTATTGATTTGTTGTAGTCTGATGATGTAATGTATAAATAACAGTTATAGTTCTTTTTGTATAAAGACATGTTATTATCTATTATATATTGTTCCGCTACGATTATGAGATTCTATGTTATTGTTGTTCTATTTTCTTCTACCTCTTTCTTCTTTTCCACTAACGATCTGGTTTTTCCAGCACTCGATTGCTCAACAAGCCATACAGAGGACGTATTTATGTCGATTTTCTAGGATCTAAAATCCGGTTAGTGACATTTGGTATCAGAGCTGAAGGTTCAGCAAGGACCTAAGCTTTGATGGCGTAACTCATTAGAGATTGGGCAGTAGTATCCTAAAATGAGTTTGAGTGTATTAATATATATTAGCGCGTATTTGTTAGTGAGTATAAAATTACTTTATATTGTGTTGGTTGATTTTTTGAGTGGCTTATGGATTTTTATCAGTACGAGTAATTAACATTATTGATAGGGATCTCTAACCACTTGAACAGAGCGACTCGACATGGTATTGTTTGAAATGGAGTAAATGAAATAATTTTACCTAGATTATTTTTCTATATGAAAGAAATAATTTTTCAAAATTACTACATTTTTATATGGTGTGATTGGTTGTTAGAAAATAATAATATTAAACTACTATTATTTGTATTTTGTAGTGGTTGAATAAAAAGTTGATATTATAATCAAAAGTTAAGAAATAATTTCATATAACGAAATGGAATTATGTAAATGAGATTTTGTAAATGTGATTTATAATATGAAATGAAATGAAATTTCAGAAGTATATTTAGATATGATTTGCTAAAAGTGTTTGAAGGCTGGGAATTTGGGAATTTAATTCCCATTGGTTTTGAAATGTTTTTTACGGTCTTGGAAAATAATAGTGATATTATTTGGAGAATATTTGTGAATTGAAATATTTTTAAAATGGTTTAAAAAAAATAAAGGCACTAAACTCACTTTAGTCACTGGAAAATAATTCTAATGATGATTGCATCATCATCGATGTTCATTTTCGAGTTTCTGAATGATGGATCGCTACCGTAATGATTTGCTACTGGAGTCTTGTTTTGATAAACAAGATTTTCATTTTAAGAAGCTTAAATTTTTTGGATTTGATATATATTAGTGAGATATATATGTATATATATGATTTGAAAAATGACTAGAAACACTTAAAACAACATGTGTAAACTCTGGAATTTTGATTTGAAATGTTTACTTGGAAATATGAGAGAATAAGTGATAATTTATAAGAATTGGTAAATTGCAAGTAAAACAATGTTTAAAAGTGTTGAATATGAATTCAAGAAGGTTGAAAATTAAAAATTTAACCGTGGAATGAAATTTAACTTAAAATCAAGTTAAACAGAGTGAATTTTAAAAATTTAGCCTAAATAGGTAAACGAAATAATTATTGGAAATGGAATCTATTGAGATGTGCGGTAAATGAGTAAATGAACTAATTAAATCGATTAGTTATTTGGATATTGTTTGGATGTTGATTTATAAAAATCAAATGTGAAATTGGAAAATTGGAATTGAATTTAGACATAAATGGATATAAATTTAAGTGGTGAAGTGGTAATAACCATAAGAAGTTTGTATAAAATGTTCATAATAGAGTTAAGAAAATTTGATGGTGAAATCCTTATGTGAAATTGGTATTAAACGGATACATTAAGTGAATGTGAATTATATCCGTGAATAAGAGAATTGAGTATAACTAAGAATCAATGGAAATATATACGTAAGTTGTACGTACATTGTTTATTCGCATGACAATTTGATGCAGATTCGATCATAGAATTTCCATATAATTTATATCGATTCGAATTAGGATTTTTCACTCGATTTTCAACGGCGAGCATTGGATTTGGATTTTTGATTGATTTTGGGAATCTTTTCATAGTATACGGCAATGCAAGGAGAATGACGGTTTTTGATCAAGGAACCAGATCTCAGTTCGCACTAGAGAGTCGTGTGAGCGATACTTGTTCGGAATTGAAATTATGTGATCGAGTGAGCGATCGGATTTGATATTTCATATGGATGATGTACATCGTACGACCATAAGTTAAGCTAATATTGAAAATGGAAATTGTCAAAATGATATAATTTTGAATAATATAATTGTATAGAATTGGTAAGTAGGATGTAGGTATTTGAAAGCAAGAGCTAAATTGATGCTTTTGGTTTTATAAATAAAATTGGGTTGGCCATCAAAAAGGTAAATGTTTAAATTGTTGTTGAAATTGATGATTTTATGATTGAGCCACTTGGGTTCTGTTTTCTTTTGATGATTTGGGTCCGTGGTAGTTATTTGTAGTTGTTCGGATCTAGCCGTGCAAAGAAGACGCTGGCAAAAAATTTCGAAAATTTAAGGAGTTAGAAAATTTATGAAGAAAAATATTAATAACTAAAATTTTATTTTAGATTATAACTTGAAATGGTTGAGTAAATAATAGTATTCGGAATATATGGATGTGTTTGGAAATTAGAAAAGTGATAACGTGTTTTAAAAAAATTAATTTTGAAAAGTTGTTTCGACTGATTGGGTTTGAGGAAGTTAATAGGTTTTGGACCATTCATCTTACCTTAGCAATTTTGGGGACGGAATTCTTTTAATGGGGAAGGAATGCAACGACCCAGAATTTTGGATATTTGAAATTGGAATATTTAATCGATTTTAAGTATTTAAAAGTTAATTTATAACTTGACTTTCAAATAAAAGGATTTATTGGATATATAAATAATTTGAATTTACTTAAATAATTGAATCTTGAGTTTTAACCTTGTTAAAAATAATTTAAATGCTTATTAAATTTATATTAATAAGAATGAAGATAGTAGAAATTTAAATTTGATTTATAAGTGGTTTACTTGATTTTAAAAATGGCTTGTTTAAATTAACAAGTGAAAATAGCCTTCTAGTGCATAGTCTCGAATTTCAATGAAACCAGTTCCACTGGATACGTCATAGTGTATTATTATTATCAAATTTTAAATTTTATAGCATTTGGAGTTATTGTTTGGTCATATGAATATAAACGCGTTGAAATTAATATCAAAAACTCAATATAATAATTAGGTCAAAAAAGCTATCTTCTCTATACGATCGAATTAGCACTCGAAATCTTTTCCGTTACGTTTGAAATAGGGTATAACATTGTAAATGCCTGGCAGCATGCCATGATAGGGATTCGAGATTTCAACTTATGTAATTGGGATGGTTTGAAAATTTAAATTATATATAAATACACATACATACATACAGATACATACATATATCTATATATATTTGATTAACCATATTCACATCATCCCTTTTTTCCTTTATTTCAGAACACTGTAGACAGCCTCTAAACACAAACATCTCACCGTTCCCTCTCCTTTTTAAACGCAAGCACATGGTTAAAAGAAGAAAAAAATGATAACTTTGAAACTAAAATTCTCAAAATCTATGGGTTCAAAAAATTCGAAAATGGTTTTAAAAATCCTATTTGCAATTCTCTTCGATCTGCTATATGCTGTATGGAGTGCGATCGAGTTTTTGGAAGAGGCGACAGTTTACAGTAGAAGTTCGAAACTAGGGTTGTCGTTGTTTCAAAGATTGGGCTCCGATGTTGTAGTTTGAGCTCGAATTCGTTTTTATTTTGATGACGCGAAGTAGTGGTGTTGTTTTGGTGGCGTGCGGTTTACCGTGGGTTCTCACAACTTGTTGTATAGTTGTGAAGGAGTAGTGCCCAGTCATGTTTTAGGATAGGACAGGGGAGGCAACGTCGTGGTGATGGTCGTGAAGCTCGTGTGACGTTGATAGGTTTAGTGATGCCGGTTTCCAATTTCGTGAGGAGGGGTTCGCGATTGAGTGTGCATAGCTGTGCACGTTTAGTTGTGTATCAGTAAAAAGGGAATTGGGGAAGAAGAGTGATGGGGGAGAGGTATCGTAGAAGTTTGGGTCGAGTGTTGTAGTGTGGGACGGGCTTCTTTTCTTTTGTTACGGGCTTAAAATTAAAAAAAGCTATATTAAGTGATAATTTAATTATATTGTATCGACGAACTAAAAATTGTTTAACTCCTGTATACGAAGTCTGATTCGGACGACTCAAGTTGCATTGGGATTGTATTGTAATCATCTACGCATATGAATTGGATTGGTGGAATTTCGAGCTTTTGGAATTTTCAGTAAAATTCGAAATCGTGGAAATTTAATCGGAACCGGAACGCAAAATCGAAAGTAGCAGTCAAAGTGAGTAAATCTCACTCATTTGGATGATTGGCATTAATTTTAAATAGTTAAAATTAATTATTTATTGATCGGTTGAATGGATAAATTATTATCAGTTGAATGTGAAATTATATATAGTAGTATATATTAGTAGTTTGATACATTTCCTGCCTATTGGAGCGAATGAGAGCCTATGTGCCTCGCATAATAGCGGATGCCCTATATACTGCTATATCCCGCCTCGAAGCAGGATGGGTTTTTTTTCTTGTATTAACATCTGTGTATCCAAGAAAACGGGTTGGAGGGATCCAATTGGATTCCTCAAAAATTTTGAATTTAATTTCATATGTAGTGATATATGATTTGTTTGAATAATCTATTGTAGATCATCATGCGATTTGAATTTGACGAATGCGATGCTAGTGCTAGCCTAGAATTTGGTATTCTAAAATACCATTAATATGTGTTGAATTTGAAAAGAAATCTAAAAAGGGATTTCTTTTCTATGTTAAATATTTATCTAGAATTTGGATTAGTTAAAAAAAATTATTTGGATAAAATAAATGGTTTGACCTTAAATTTGTTCTTAACTATTTCATGATATTGGAAACAGAGATTTTGCGAGACAAATATATGTATAAAGGATTTAAAAAAAAATTCCTAAGCGATACTGCTTTTGAATATAAAAGGTTGTTAAAATCAAGATGGAGAACAGAAGTGAATTTGGAAATAAATGTAAAATTTATTATACTCGATCTTGAATGAGTTTTCCAAATTACGAAATAGAAGAAAAATCGAAATTTGGTTGATTTTTGGATATGGTTTGGGTTATTTTAAGAAATTTATTTATAAATAGAGTTTAATTTAGAGATAGATTTATAAAGGGGTTTAAGTGATGAGAAACTATTGTAAAATTGGAAATAAGACCGTGGCAATTATAAATAATATTTATAAATATAGTAAAATGATTATTAGTTGATAAATTGAAGATATAAATTCAAGGTAAAGAATTTATAATGAAATGGGTAAAAGGGGTAAAAAATGATAGATTTTCATTTTGGAAATTGAGGAAAAAGATTTATGCAATTGGGAACATAAGTCGATTTGTGATAAACCGAAAGAGATTTATAAATATTAGATTCATTATATTGGAATTGAAAAAAATATGTTTTTAGTGAGAGTACGAGTTGTTTAAAAAGAAGATCTTTAATTATTAAACTAGGTAATTTAAAAAGTGTTTAAAAAAATATTCTAGAAAATTAGTTATTTAGATAATTTAAAATTGTCAAAGTGAATTATAAATTTTATAAACTAGTCTTGGAAATCAATTAGAATTTTATTAATAAATAAGAACTAGCAAATGTTTCAAAGTTATGTAATTACTTAATTGTTTTCGAAGCATACTTAATTATTAAATAAGTTTTCAGAAAGTAATGGCATACTTTCATGGTGAAATCAGAGGCATGGATTGCATGCGGTTAAGTTTGGATTTCTCTAGGATAGAAGCTTTGATCATTGAGCTATGAATCCATGGTTGATACCGCGTGGTGCTTTCCATATTTATTTTACAAGTTTTTTTTAAAATATTTTTAAAGGAAATGGTTGTGAATATACTTATTTCGGTGGGATTGGTATATGCTTTTGAATTCAGAGATTTAATTAAGGAACCCGAAACTTATAAAATTCGTTATAAATGAGTTAAGGAATTTACAATATAAATTGTGAAGGGTTTTTTAGAAAGGAGGAGTAAATGGAACTTTCCTATTTGTTGGGAAGTAAGGGTTTAGAAAATATATTTTTAAATATTTTTCTAAGTTTTGAAATAGGAGAAGGTTTGAAATATCCTGATATGGATATAAGAATTAGAGTTGTCTCAAATATTGAAACTTAAAAGGGATTTGAATATATATCTTATAAATAAATTTTGAAAAAAATTATAATATGGGACTAATGACTGCTTATGGATATTATATATATATATATATATATATATATAGATGAATAACATACTATCAAGCATGTGGCTAATTTCGTTGATCGTTTCAAAGAGATCGGGATCGGATTTAATTATCTGAAAACCACTTCGATCGGATTTGAGCGTTACGAATGGATACCATGGAGATGATGAAGATGGTGATTTGGTTTGTCTAGAGCAGGACAACTTGTATGGACGAATGCTATCAAGACATCGTAATTGGGGGACGATGAGCATTCTAAGTGAAATTTTCTCTTGAAAGGTAAAATAGCCTCAAGCCTTATTAACAAAAATGCCTAAAAATCAGGGGATATGCAGCAAAGCAACATGGGTTGCACCAAATTAAGGTATGTTATCACCATTCTAGATAACCTCGGATATATTATAAATTTTGGATATGGTGGTGCATGGAAACGAGCTCTCGATAAGTGTGGGAACAACCAGGGTGGTAACATATTCGGTACTATCCAGGTTTGGGGTAGAACCTGTTTTGTGTTGTAGGTGATCCAGGCGAGGTCCTTGGTACATTTTTCTAGATATGTCCCGTGATAGGTGGTACCCTAATGCCTAGTCATTGTACGTAATCCATTCTCCAATACGTGCCTTTACGGTTTTCGTTGTAGAGCCTAGAATGCTGGAATTTAATTAATGTAACAATTACAGATATTTGAATAAGTATTTGTACTTAGACACTATTAATATCATATGATTTTGATATAAAATGTTTTGATTATCATAATGTAAAAACCCTTCTTGTTTATGTGTGGCATGGTCTTACGAGATACCTTTGTTTTTAAAAGGATTTTGATAACTTTAATAATTCAAATTGAGTATGTTTTCTCATGCTAGTATTCCAGACCGATTCGCGTGTTATTTTATTATAATGCTCGGGTCAGACCGAATATTACAGAGCCGAGTTAGGATGCTATTGAGCTCATGAGATAGCTGGATGACAGAGACATATTCCACGTACTTGATTATACTCTTCTGTGTATCGTAGGCTGTATATTCGGCACTAGTGAGGACAAGTTATTATAACTGTCCGATATTGAGTTATTGTTTTGCTGTGCTCTCATGATGTAATGTATAAATAACAGTTATAGTTCTTTTTGTATATAGATATGTTATTATCTATTATATCTTGTTTCACTGTGATTGTGAGACTCTGTGTTGTTGTTGCTCTATTTTCTTCTACCTCTTTCTTCTTTTCCTCTAACGATTTGGTTTTTACAGCACTCAATTGCTCGGCATGCCATACAAAGGACGTATTTATGTCGATTTTCGAGCGTCAAAAATCAGGTTCATGATCGATGCAAGGAGGGCGGTGCTAGCATTCCAAGAGGGAAGTGCTACATATGGAAGGTAAAACGTAGCCTCAATCCTCATCAACCGAAAATGACTAAAACATGGGAGATGCAGCAAGGCTATGTGTAGGTAGTTCTCACAAAGGGTATGTTAACACCTTTCTAGATGACCATTCATATTTTCAGATTTCGTTGTACATTAGGGAGGCCCATCAAGATTGGGAGCAACCGGGGTTGTTTTCATATTCGATGCCATCCAGCAAGGGGTAGGTCTGTCCTGTGTTGGCAAGGGTCATTTGGTACGATATCGGTACATTGTTCTAGAGGTGTATTGTAACGGGTGGTACCCCAGTAGCCTAGTCATTAGTTGGAATTCATTCTCCAATATAAGCTTTACGATTTTAGTTGTATACCAAATATGTTTGAACGTGAGATGCAAGAATTCCAGCTATTTTAACATTTTACTTAGTGCCATTAGGCATTATTATAATATCATTGGATTTTTATATAAAAATGTTTTGGTTATCTTAAGATAAAAACTTGTCCGTGCTTATGTGCGGTGTGGTCTTACGAGATACCTTTGATTTCAAAAAGATTTTTAAACTTAATAATTTATATGCTTGAGTTTACTCACACCAGACCCATGTCTGACTTGGAGTTTTATTTCCCTTCCCGAAAACTCTTGGGTGCTAAAATTTTTATGGGTAGCCAAGTTGTTCAGGTTCTTACGGATGCATTGAGGAGGTGATTTTAGCAGAAGGCTTTATTGATAGCTAGTTATTATCAGGTTTTCGCTATATCATATGTAAGTTGTATCTATTTTTTAAGGACATGTTGTTATAACTGTCCTAGGATAGAATGTTTTGGTACTACTTTGATGTATTATTTGAAATGACCTTGTAAAGAATTATTTGATTAATATATGTTATTCCATTGCGTTTTGAGATTCTCTGTTTGTTTAGTTTTTTCTATCTTCTACCTTCTTCTTTTACCCTAGCAGTTCGGTATTTCCGGTACTTGAATTCTCGGCATGTAATATAGCGGACGTATTAGTGTCAATTTTTGAGGATCAACATGTCTGGTTCATTACATTTGGTATCGGAGCTTAGGTTGACCGAACATCTAGGCTTTGTTAGGGTAGACTCAATAGAGATACAGTTAGTAATACTTTATAATGAGTTTGACTGTATATTATATAAGATTGCATATTTGTCGGTGCTATAAAAAGGATTTATACTATGTTATTTGAAAAGTTGAGTGGCATAAGAATTCTGGTCGATGCGTCTAGCAAACATTACCGGTAGGGATTTCCTAAACAATTGAACAAGTTTAATCGACGCAGTATTGTTTGGAATTGGGTGAATGGAATAATTTAACCTAAGATATATTTTATATAAAAAGAATGATATCAAAAATAGTGTTGTATGTATAATTTGATTGAAGTATTATATCTAGGGGATAATAATATTCTATTATTATCATTTTGGGTTTGTTTAGTCATACTCGTCCAATTAAGCCTCACTATTCTTAGTATGTATATGTAACTTCCTTGTTAAGATTTGAGTTGGTTAAATAGAAATTGGGAACCACTGAAAATGAACACATTGTGAATTATGTTTCACAATTTGACTTAAGGCTTACATTGTTAATGTTGAGGTAGAATTTGTAACACCCCACCCCGAGACCCACATTAATACAGAGTATTACTGAGTAATACTGTCTGCTAATGCAGAGAATAGGGTAGGATAGGAGTGACCATCTATAGTCTTGTCTTAAAATCCATTGAATACGTCGACAATGCCACATTTTTTTTCAAGTGGATCGACATATCCAATAAATACTTAATACAAAGCCATAGGTGGCTATAGGATCTATCAGAAAAAAATTCAACTCAAATGCAAAACACATCACAGAACAACAGATAATCCCATATATACACATATATACATATACATCACAGAGTATACAAAGTGATAAATTACATATGTGGTATGCGACCAAAATGAAAACATGAGTCAAAAGAATATGCATATCAGAGTAACAAACCAAAAAGGACAACATAAAAAGCTATAACAAAAGAGCTAGCAGGATAGTCCCTGTAGAAGCAAAATAGGCTAAGTCCAAATGTACCTAACCTGAAACACCTTGGTCTGATCCGAGTACAAAATACACGGGTCAGTCTAGCTAAACGAATCAGTAAAAGGTTATAGCAGAATAATAGGGCATAGTGATATTCTTCTTATACAAGAAGAAACCATATGAAGCTAACCATAGACATATGGAGGATACACAACATGTATGATATATATAATTACACTAGGTGATAGAACGCTATTGCTTCAATAAGCATAAAATACAAAGGAGACGAAAAATCTCATGAATCGCTAAAATGTAGCATGCCTCGTATCAATGGCAATCATAAATCAAATAAGAATGGTTTAGGGAATAATACAATGTGAATTCCTAAAAGAGCAATTCCCAAACCCGCCATATCGACAACTCTAAGGAAAACATAAGCAAAAGCCATCTCGGCATAAGCCATAAGGCAAATGTCAACAAAGAGATAAAATCTCATACAATGCCAAAAGGAAAATCATATAAATAGCACCAACAGGCAATCCCAATATGTATACGCCAAAAGGCAAATCTCAACACGCCAGTGTAGGCAATGAAAATCTTAAAATAACTTCCAGGAGTCCAAAAATCCTAAAGTAATCGCCACCGAATGGTTTAAAGGACTGATTCAAAAATGACGACACACAAGGGTAAAAATCATCTTAAAAAGGTTGTGCACGTGCTATTTTTGCCGATTACTGTTTCACATAATTGGTACCTCGCCCAAGGCAAACGTCAAAAGACAAATACGCCACATTGGCAAATACGCCGCAATGGCAAACGTCCGAAGACAAATGCACTACAATGGAAAACGTTCGAAGACAAATACGCCGCAATAGCAAATGACCCGTAGGTCAAGTGCTGGCACGCCAATTGGAAAATGTGTCACAAACTCTCGGAAAGGAACCAAAAAAGTGTTAACGTGTGTCCCATACCACCGGTTTGCACAAAATGGTTTACTAATCGCTAGTCAATTTCACACTCAAAGCAGTAAAAGGTTCACCTCATATCATCGGTAAACTAGGCCGGCAGGCCAAAATGATCAAACAGACAAGTTAGGAGTTAACGAAAGGATAAACGCACGTATCCCATACTACACGTTTTACCCAATCGTTTAACTCTCCTTCCCATTCGCTCGACCGTGCAAAAACATGTAATTTTTATAGAAAATAATTTACCTTGAAAATAAACTTTGAAAACCGATTTTGAAAACTATTTGGAAATCATATTCGAAAATATCCCTTATTATAAAGATTAAATATGTTTCATGCTTAAAATTACTTTGAAATATTACCTAATCATTATTTTTAAATTCCCTAAATTTTAAAAATCATTTCAAAAAGAGTTGGAGAAAACGTGGTCGAAAACGACCAAAAACAAGCAAAATTTCACTCAAACCGAAATTCAAATTTAAATTCAAATTAAATTCAAATAATTCTAAATTTAAATTCTAAATTCATCAAAACTGGGCTAACCTATTGATAGGCATCATAGCCCTCAAAATACTTCAGAAATATCACAAAAAAAGAAGTAAAAGTCAAAAATTGGACGAAAAATGAACATAAAAAAACAGGCAAAATAATACCCAGGTCTGAAATCTTCTCTGGGTTCAACTTTCGGACATAAAACAAGTGGCCGAACAATCATCAATTCAACTGAAAATTAGTGTGCATAAAGTAGAAAACTTTATCTTTCAATAAAAAAAGAATCAATGAATTCCAAAAGAAAATGAAAAAGTTATGCTGTCACAAACACGGACTCAGACCATGTTTGTAACAGTTCAACAAGAATGTGCCCAGGTTTAAAAATCCACTATGGGTTCAACTTCCACGCATAAATCGGAGTATCAATTGGCATCGGATTGAGCTCAAAATTGTTAAGCTTGTAGTAGAAAACTTTAACTTCCAAAAAAAAAGAATCATGCAATTTGGATAAAATATGAAAAAATTATGATGCCATAAAGTTGAACCCAGAGTGTTTTCACTGTGAAAATCTAGGCAAAAACATTGTCCAGGTTAAGTTTGGTAGCATATTTCTATAATCTACCTTAGTCGAAATGACAAAAAATTTGGTATGAAAATAGCACAAAACTCTATCTTTCAAATGAAATAAGAATCACGCAATTTCAATAAGAAATGAAATAGGTATGCCATCGCAAACGTTGACTCAGGCCATGTTTGCAGCAACCCAGAAAACAAAATGTACAAGTAAATTTCAGGCTGTGTGTTAACTCCACTTTTTCAGCAAGGCCGTGATACCAAAAAATCGAGCGAGAATCCAATGATAGTTCGTCTCGAAGAATGGTCAACTCAACATCTTAACAAAGAAAGTTCTGTTGAATGGTTTTTCAGATAAGATCCCCTACGGAGGGGGGTCTAGGGAGGGTGCCAACCCCCCAAGGTGGGGGTGCGGGGGCAACGCCACCGCTATGGTGTTCGACCTGCAACCTAGTGGTTCCAGCGACCTAAGGTGGCACAGCAACCTAACTATCTGAAGACTAGGCGACTCAGTGGTTCAACGACCTACGACCTACCGAGTTAACGACCTAAGGAATGAAACAACTCAAGCGACCTATATGAAGCCACGACTTAACGACTTAAGAAGTGGAATGACCTAACGACCTAAAAGTTGGACGACCTAGCGACGTAATTGATGAAGCGGGGTAACGACCTAAAGGGGTAAAGGAGATAGCGACCTAGAAGGATAAAAGGACTTACGACCTAACTACTTTACGACTTAAGAGGTGGACGACTTAACGACTTAAGTACTTCACGACCTAAAGATTTAAAGCGGCTGTGGCCTAATGCTTTCACGACTTACTTTAAGTCATTCACGACTTAGCACTTAGTGATTAAACTATGCCGCTTTCCCGTAAGTCGTTAGAACCCACCAGTTAGTTCACATGGCCAAGTGCAAACTAGTTAGGTCGTAACTCATATCTCCTTAAATGGCTGGCGACCTACGACCTATCTTAGGTCGTAGCCTACGACTTACGACTTACTTTAAGTCGTTCATAACTTAGCACTTAGTGATTAAACTATGCCGCTTTCCCCTAAGTCGTTAGAACCTACCAGTTAGTTCAGATGGCCAAGTGCGAACTAGTTAGGTCGTAACTCATATCTCCTTAACTTGCTGACGACCTACGACCTATCTTAGGTCCTAGCCTACAACTTACGAATTACTTTAGGTCGCTCATGACTTAAGGGCCTGTCCAGAATTCCCTATAAATATGGCCTAAGCTCCAACATTGAGGGGACTTGGAGGGGGCTCATTCTTCGAAGCGCCGATACTCTGTCATTCTCTCGACTCAAACAGCACTTCAAGCACTCCAAACACCAAAGACGCTACAACAAACTTCAAGAGAAGATCTGGGTCATTCAACATGAATTCAAAAGATTCTTCTACATCGAAGTTTGAGCTACTAGTCAAAAGTGTGTTGTAATCGAAGTGCATTGTAAAGAATTGTAATCAAATCATCAATAAAGGAATTTAAAGTGGACGTAGGCTCGATCTTAAGCCGAACCACTATAAAACTTTTGTCTTTTACTAATTTTCTGTGATTTCTCTTCTTATACTTTGTTCCCGTACCAACGGGTGGTGCATTCACTTATTCTCTATTTGTATCGGGGTGTTAGCGTCAATTTTTACGTTAACACTGTGCATTGATTTTGCAGCAAGGATTTCAGGTATCAAACGAAGGAGTTTTGGTGTCAAATTTTGCAGATACATACTACAACATATTAATTATCAATAGAAGAAATCCGACAGCATTTTGTTACTGGAATTGAGAGAAAATTTCGTGCAAAGTGACATCCAAACTTAGTTTTCACAGAAATAAAAAAAAAACAAAATCAATATTTTCAAGCGATTTATGCGTATATTTTTGCATTTATAGCTTTGCTTCAGCTAGAGATTGTGAGTTTATTAACTCACCTATGCAAATATGAAGACCAAACTTTGGAGAAATGAAGAAAGTTGAAGGCTTTTTGCTTGACTCTAGCCTCTAGGAAACTATAGAACAAAAGAAAAGGGACATGCAAGAGGAATTCAAACATAAATTAGAAAACCCAATTTTTGAAAATTGGGTTTTGCTGAAATTATAGGGTTTTGGAGTTGATTGCCTTTTTAATTTACACCTTAGATTGAAGAAATTATAGTTTGCTTGAATTGATTTTGAGTTTGGAGGCTTTGAATTGAAAAATTGGTGATGTTTGTTTACTGTATCCTCTTTTCAGAAGAAGAATAAGAAGATGAGATGTTGTGAACGTACATGAAAACTATTTTCTCACTTTATCATTTACTAGCTAAGTGTTAACGGGCATTGGACCCATTAATTGAAAGAGAAATTAATTAGCCTATGTGAATTTATTTAGAAATAATACCATGTATGTACATATTTACACTATACTATGAAACAATTGCATATTTTTCAAAGTTTTTACACACAAAAAAATATAAAATTACATACATATTAATTAAAATATTTTCCATCATATAAAAAGATTAATTTTAATTTTTTAAAACATTTATTATTAAATTCCTTTATTTAACAAAAATGCACTATTCACTCAAATAAACGAATAAAATCGTGTTTTTAACTCCTAAAATTCCACAATATTTATTTTATCACTTAGAAAAATATTCAAAACCATTCCAAAACATTATTTACAGCCAAAAGTTATTTTAATCCCAATTTCCACCTTTTATTTCAGTAAACAACCTTTAAAAATCAAATACTTCCTTTAAAAATTATTAAAAGAAGTAATTGGCAATAATTAATAAAATTATTGCAATTTCACTAAATAAAAATTATTTTCCCTTCATTATTAATCCAAAAAATACAATAAAGCTTGGAATTTCATTTTCTCATTTTAAATTCCAAAATTCATTGTTTATTCTAAATAAACAATTTAATTTCTTCAATTTTATTTTAATTCACAATATCAAATCATAGCTACCGTTATAATTTAATATTTAGAGATAATCTCCAAAACCAGGGTTGTTACAGACTCCGCTCCTTAACAAAATTGCATCCACGCAATTTCTAGAGAAGATTTTGTATTCAACTTGTTAATTTCATCAATCAAAAGAAAAGAAATAATCTTGAGATAAAAAGATTCTCACCATCGCTATGCGAAGAAAGAAAACCAGGGTAGGATCGCTCGATAAACTCTTTGGTTTCCTAAGTGCAGTCATTGGGATTAGTGGATCATCAAACTTTAACGAGTGGCACGTCCTTGTTTCAAAGGCGCCTCACCTCCGTAGCATGTACCCGAATAGGCTACTGCACAACAGATAAGTCCTATCAGATCTCAAGCTCATGCAAATTAGGAGAATCGATGATGACTCTTGAATACACTTCCGAAGCTGAGAGATGTGAAATATGTCGTGAATGCCAGATAGATGAGCTGGAAGTGAAACTCTATAAGCTACTGGGCCAATACGTTCAGTAACAGGAAATGGTCCTATAAAGCGAGGAGCCGGTTTCCCAGTCATACTGAAGCGCATAACCCCTTTTAGAGGAGAGACACGAATAAAGATGAGATCACCAACTGAGAACTCGAGAGGCTTCCTATGGTTGTCTGCGTAGGATTTCTGGCGGCTCTGTGCCTCTTTCATTCTCTGACGAATAAGATCAATCTTCTCAGAAGAATCACGAATAGAATCTAGGCCAAGAATAAGCTTCTCACCAGATTCCAACCAACAAGAAGGTGATCGACACGGCCTTCCGTATAAGGCTTTGAAAGGGCCCACACCGATACTAGACTGAAAACTATTGTTATAGGAGAATTCCACAAGAGGTAGGCGATCCTCCCAACTACCAACGAAATCTAGAATGCAAGCATGGAGAAGATCCTCGAATACGATTCACCCGTTCAGTCTGTCCATCAGACTGTGGATGATATGATGTGTTGAAATTAAGCTTTGTTCCTAAAGTTTGCTGAAGAATATGCCAGAAATAACTCGTGAACAGCGGATCACGGTCACAAACAATCGAACTAGGAACACCTGAAGTCTCATAATTTCCTTGACATATAACTTAGCCAAATGAAAAGCACTCCTATTAGACTTAGTAGGAATGAAATGAGATGATTTGGTGAGGCGATCAACAATAACCCAAATGCTAGAATGGCCCGATCTCGAACGAGGTAGGCCATCAATGAAATCCGTCGAAATCTGATCCCATTTCCACAATGGAATCTCTAAAGGCTGAAGGAGACCAGAAGGGTGCTGATGTTCGGCTTTGATACGTTGACAAGTCATGCAATTACTCACATAACTAACCATATCGTGCTTTATGCCTTTCCAATAATAAAGGGGATGCATATCGCATACATCTTACTACTGCCAGGATGAATGGTATACTTAGAACGATGACAGTCATTGAGAATGTCATGCCTAAGTGCAGAATCAGAAGGCACAACAAGACGGTTCTTCTTGCGAAGACACATATGAGAATCAATGATGAAATCCCTCTACTCCTCGTGACGGAACTCAAACGCACAGATCTTAATAAGGTGCACAAGATCGAGATCACACCGCTGAGCATCGGCAATACGATCCAATAAACTGGGCCGAGCCTCCAAACTGAATAATAAGATAGGAGAATTAGAAGATGGAGCTCGATCACGAATATCACAAAGGGATAAGGTCTCTAGAACATCCCACTTGGCTAGCATCATAGAAACAATGGCTGAATGTTTTCGACTAAGCGCATCAGCAACACGATTACCCTTACCAGGGGTATACTGGATATCGAAGTCATAGGAAGCAAGGAACTCGAGCCAACGTTGTTGCCTCATATTGAGCTCCTTCTGAGTGAATAGATATTTTAAGGACTTGTGATCGGTGTATAGAATGAAGAGCTCGCCTAATAGATAATGGCGCCAAATCTTCAAGGCGAAGAAAATGGCGGCTAACTCGAGGTCATGAGTGGCATAGCATACTTCATTCGGTCGTAGTTGCCTAGAAGCATAAGCAACTACCCGATCCTTCTGCATAAGCACGACACTGTGGCCACAATGACTAGCATCAGTGTAGACAACAAGATCTTGATTCCCTTCAGGAACCACTAGAATAGGAGCATTAGTGAGAAGCTCCTTGAACTGCTAAAAAGAAGCTTCATACTTTTCGGACCATATAAATGGGACGCATTTCCGAGTAAGGCTAGTGAGCGGAAGCACAATACGAGAGAAATCCTTAATGAACCGGCAGTGATAACCCGCCAGTCTAAGGAAACTACGAATATCATAAGCATTCTCAGGCCTCTTCCAATTCTGGATGGATTTGATCTTCGAAGGATCGATAAAAATGCCTTCAGAAGAAACAACGTGGCCTAAGAACTTAACCTTATTCTCCCAGAAATGGCACTTGGAGAATTTGGCTTTAAGATGATGGTGATGAAGAGTACTTAGACAACTCTCAAATGATTAGCATGCTCAGCTTCAGATTTCGAATAAACAAGAATGTCGTCGATGAACAGAAAGATGAACCTATCAAGATATTCCCGAAATACTCGATTCATATGGTCAACAAAGAAAGCAGGAGCGTTTGTCAAGCCGAATGGCATAACGAGCCACTCATAAGATCCATATCGAGTGCGGAAAGCTGTAAGAGGTATGCTATCTTCCGCGACTCGGAGCTGATGAAAACCAGTGGCAAGGTCGATTTGAGAGAAGACCTTAGTGCCGCTCAATTGATCGAACATATCATCGACCCTAGGTAATGGATACCTGTTCTAGATGGTCAACTCTTTAAGCTTGCGATAGTTAATGCAAAGCCTAAGAGTTCCATCAGACTTCTTCACGAAGGCGACCGCGGCACCCCAGGGTGAAGAACTGGACTGAATCAACTGTTTGAACTCAAGCCCTAAAAGCTGCTTCTTGAGTTCCTCATTTTCTTTTGTAGACATCCTCATGGGAGGACGACTAACTGGCTGCGTGCCTGGAATGAGATCAATATGAAACTCAATTGCCCGCTTGGGTGGCAAACTCAAAACGGGCTCGAATAAATCAAAGAAGTCACAAACAATAGGAATATGAGATATATCATCGTCATCTCATGATTCTTGAGAATATAAAGCCACTTAGAAATTATCCAGATTCCGAAGAACAAGCAATAGCTTTGTAGACGAATCTAGATCTCGAAGATATAAAATTCTCTCAGAATAAATAATCCTGGCATCGTATCGCACTACCCAGTCCACACCCAAAATCATATCAAATCCCAAATAAGAAATAACATGCAGATTCGCACGAAAAGAAAAGCCATATAAAACAATCTCAACATCATCACAGAGCATACTAAGGGTTGTGGATCCCTCGATAGGATTCGCAATCCTTAATGAAGTGATCATACAAGAAACATCCAAAGACAAATCATCGACGAGCTTCATCGATTCGAATGAATGCGACGCACCCGTATCGAAAAGGACTCGAATAAAACGATCATGAAACAACAATAAACCTTCAAGAATAGAAGGAGAAGTACCTCTACGCTGAGAAGAACTGCCAGAAGCATCCGCTACATTCAATTTGCCAGATTTAGAATTATTCAGAGCGATAGGACAAGTGGAAATACGATGGCCCTCTTTCTTGCAGTATCGACAAAAGAGAGACTTAGGACACTCCCGAATCATATGGTCAGGCGAACCACAATTGAAACACCCCTTGCGAGAGGAAGGTGCTCCAATAGACTGAGGCTGTGTGATATCCCTGATTTTGTGAGCAATTTCATGATTTAAATAAGCTTATGTTTGTTTAAAAAAAATTTGAATTGAGAAAAAATAGGAATAGAAACTGATTGCAAGAGCATGGTAAATATGTACATGTGCACAAGATAGTGCACACACATGCATGCATTTTTCTGGGTAATAAAATAGGCAGCAATCAATAAATATATTAGAGTAAATAATTTAGAAAGACATATTGTATGGAAGACATGATTATGTCTTTAATAAGTTTGGCATAAAAATAAATGTAGGCAGGAATAAATACATGCAGAAAAATATTAGATATTTAAAATAATTTAAATAAAAGGAAATAAGGACTTAGGAAAAAAAATAGGCATACATATGCTATATAAGTGCACAGGCAAGCATTGCTGGTAGAAAAAAAAGCTTGCATGAAAATGGTATGAACCCTTAAACA
Source organism: Allium cepa (assembly GCA_030765085.1). Taxonomy (NCBI): domain Eukaryota; kingdom Viridiplantae; phylum Streptophyta; class Magnoliopsida; order Asparagales; family Amaryllidaceae; genus Allium; species Allium cepa. The sequence goes on along the minus strand of CM060937.1, from coordinate 787,940,827 downwards.
AACACTTTATCCATTTCGAGCAATTCTTCTTACTTTGGAAAAAAAATAAGAGTCATGCATATAACATGACTGGGGTAAGATTAGTGAGATAAAGTTTGTTTCTGAAAATAAAAACAAGGACCACATACCCTTTTTCTCTCTTGAATTAAAATGAGAGGCAGATCATGTTATATAGGGTAAAACTGACATTGAGTAATTTCATTAAACCCTAGTACAGCCAGGCTTTTATATATGGAGGCTTAGTGTAGTGAGATCATTCACATTTGCTCTTCATCACTTAAAGAAAAAATAAAATAAAATCATAAGTTAGAGAAAATGAGGAGCACCAGCCATTAGAATAAGAAGAAGGTAGAAGACCCAAAAGAAAGAAAAGCTTAGAAAAAAAAGGATAAAGGTGAATAACCTCGCTGGAAAAATTGGCAATAAGTCCTGAATATTGAGGTTGCCTAATTAAATTTATATTTCACTTTTGCAAGTAATGTTCATTTTACAATTTGATGACTTTGGCTTGTTAATGATCTGCTCAAGTGGAAAATCTTTTATAGTGATTTATCCAGTATAAAAGAGTCATGGATTTCATACTTAAATATGTTTATCTGTGTTGTGGTTAACTTTGAGATGAAGTATTTTCTTTTATGGGTTTTTCTTTATACAGTTATTTATTTAAAACCCAGTATTTATGTTGTAGATATATGGTCTAAAAATGAAAGAAAATGTGGTGCTGCAACATAGTGTTGTTGCTTATATCTCATATCAACTAAAAATAAAGATAAATATAGAGGTGCAATGTTATACATGTGCTGAGCTTCTATGTTTTATGAACTGTCCAAACTAAAGCATATACTTGTGGTTTAGCCAGATCTTAAAGATCTACCAGGGTCTGATTGAACCAGAGGTAAATGAAAACAACCAGAAAACTATCTATGACCATATGTTTGTAACTTGATCCATTGAGACCCATAGACAAAATAATATATGCTAAGAAATCACATCTGTTTGCATGACTAAATGCTTGTTTGTGAGAACATGACTTACCAATCTCCGGATGAATATATGTTGGCTGAATGTTTGTTTCTCTGATTAAAATATGATAAGCAGTGTGGATTAGCACAGTGATGAAAAGGGAAGGTAAAACTTAGTAATTTAACTGAGGACTTTTGGGATCTTTGGGCTACAAAATATGGCTTGGCAAGGTGAACGTTGCAAGCTCACACATGGTATGTTTATACCCAGGGGCCTGAGTGTGCTGGGTTAATAGAGATATGTCCCAGGCAGTGTGTGATTCAACAAGAGAAAGTAGCTAAAGACCATAATAAATACTTGATACTGAACAATAGAAATAGGTTCATGGGAGGGCTTGGGTAAAATCCCTGATGGCCATTAAACTGGTAGAGAAGGCTTGATGACTGAATTGATGAATGTGTTGATTAGTTTATGATGTTTTATGGATTGATCCTATGATTGTTTTCTCTGAACTAAACCATTTGAATCATATATAATTTTTTTTGCACTAATATAAATGCTAATGTCTCATAGAAACATGCACAAGAATGATACTGAGTTTCTTTATTCATTTAAAGTATTTGAATATAATTAAGAGTCATGTAAAATCATGTTTTCAGTTAGATTACTCATACAAGACTTTAGTCTGAACCTAGTGTGTTTATGCACCATTGGGTGTCTCATGTTTACATGGGGAGTACACGGTGATTATGCAGGTAAGTAGAGATATCTTTGATCAGGCTTTGGACGCTTAGCTGCATAAGGAATTGGATGCTATAATAAAAGATTTACTGAAGTTAAAATAGATGTTTATGCTGAATTATGTTAGGCTATGATTGTTCAAGTTGCTTACAAAAACTAATGTATTGTTTTCTACTGTTTTGTAAGTATTGAACTTGAATTTGTTTCAGCTGGAACCTAAGTGTTTGCTTTTGCAAATGTTTTACTAAGCAGTGAAGTGCTTAAGCTTTCAGAATAATTCATTTATAATGATAGAAAACCTGTGATTGTAAGGATGTATAAATTGAATGAATAATCAAGTATTTGACTTAAGAAAATCCATGTTTAAGTTGAAAAAAAATCTGGCAGAGAAAGAAAAAGAAAACGAGAGAGTTTGAGTTGCTTTAAAAAGGAAACAAAAATAACATGTATTCTGTTTAAGAATAAATGCAAGTTGAATATGGCTAACATAACCATTTTATTGAGCCTGGGTTAAGCCAGCACTAAGAAATATTAAGCTCAATTTCCAATAGAGTTTTACAACTCAAATAAAGAGTAGACTCAAAAACTTTTGGTAACAAGAAGAGGAGAAATTAGGCATTTTAAAACCTTCCAGCGACAAACACATGCATAGGATCATGCACACACATGTACATGCAAAGGCACAGTTCACACAGTAACAAAAATTATGGGAAATACATGCAAAATGCTAAGTCTTGAGAAGTGAAACCAATAGTTATGCAATGATCTAAGTGTGCCTAGAAAACCTGTTTTTAGAAATGCTTTTGCTATGTGGGGATTACTTAATGATTCCCAAACAGATTTCTACTTCCAAACTTTTGTACTCTGATTCAAATAGAAAGTAATTTATATATCTTCACATATGTAAGTTTAAGATAATTTGAGAAAAACAATATTTTTATATTGGCATAAAGATCCTGGATAGAAGAAAATTAGAACGCAATATTTTTTTGATTAGATGACCACTGTGCATATATTTATGTAAAAAGAAAAGAAAACTATAGACTAAGAAAGTGGGTCATCTCATTTGGTATCAGAGCTATGTTGTTAAATAACATAGCAAAATTTTGTATGAACTTGTTTGCATTGGATGCACGGAAGTGTTGACTGTTTTGGATGCTTTGTTTTGTTAGTGCTTGTAGTACTAATATCTATTATAACTGAGTAGGGATAGATTGAAATGAACTAATCTATAAAGTATTAGGCAAAAATGGACTAACCTAAGTGTCATATCCACAGAGTTATGGTAGGACCCAGACATCAAAATGTAGGAGCAAGTGAACCACCCATGGTGAATGTGCAAGAATTCATGAGAGCCATAAGGGATGGAGTAGGCAACAGGCAGGAAAATCCACATGAGGAACTTTCCAAACTACTCAAGACTTTTACCAACCTTGGAGGAAAAACTTTTGATGGCACAGAAGGAGTTATGGGAGTTCAATATTGGCTCAGGATTTGGGATAGGAACTTTGCAGACATGCAAGTTGAAGACCAAAGGAAGAGACAAATTACATCCAGGCAATTGAGAGGAGCACCTTTGGATTGGTGGGAGGTTATCATAGGTGGAAGACCTGAAGGAGAAGTGACATGGGATCAATTTAAAGCAATGTTGGAAGGTAGGTTTGTCCCTGCATCAGCCAAGGAGTCTTTGTGTAACGACCCAACTTCCTACGCACAGGAAGACGTATCGTTCTTAAAGAAAGAAAGGGATGAGAATATAGAAAAGATAGAGAAGAAAGAACAACAACATCAGAATCTCACATCAGAACGAATAAATTATAATAATCACATAAATATTTACATAATATACAACATCAATATGAGTTATACAGATAATACATCAAATACTAGACAGTTATAAACACCTGTCTAGTTATACAACTCAATACACAAAAAATTCAAACAAAACGACACAGAGATACCAACCCAGCGGAACTATATATATATCTACAACGCTGAAGCCACCTGCTCCATTGCTCCTCCAGAATTCGTCAAAGCTAACCTGAATCCCTTGGCTACCCGTAAAAATTTGGGCACCAGAGAGTTTATGAAAAACAAAAATAAACTTCGGGTCAGACATGGGTCTGGTATGAGTAACAGGTTAAAGTTGCTTAACTCTTGAAAATCTTTGAAAACAAATGGTATCACGTAAGACTCACCACAAATAAACATGGGAAAGTTTTTACCTTACGCTAACCAAAACATTTGATAGGAAATTCTATGATATTATAATAGGTCTAGGGTTTTCAAGTAAACAGAAAATAGCCGAAATTGTTACATCTATTAAATTCCAGCTACTAGCCCCAAAAGTGGGTAATACAATCAAAACCGTTGGCACTTATTGGATTTTGGATTCCATACAATGGCAGGGCTACCGGGGTACCGCCCGTCACAGTACGTGGCCTAGATCAACGTACCGAGGATCACTCCCGACCCCATGCAACACAAGGTCGGAACCATTCCTTACTGAACAGTCCCGAACAAGATAACCCCGCGGTTGGTGTACATCCAACCGCCCACACAGCCGAAATAAAAAGGGACATCTTGACAGGGGAAAATCTTGTCCTGCTTTGGCATGACCCACCTAACCTTGCTGCACCTCCCCTGTTTTAGCCATTCTCGATTGATGAGGCTTGAGGCTGCGATTACCTTTATAGAAAACATTTCTTAGAATGCTCATCGCCCACCTGACGATGTTTTGAAAGCATTCAATCCATACAAGTTCTTTCCGGGTTCGAACAAAACCGAAGGCATTATCTCGTTACACACATTTTGGAATCACCCTCAGAGTTAACGACGATAACCCTTGCATTCTGAATCTTCATCTTCGCTTCAGAATCACGACCTATCGTTAAATTGGAATCGATGTGGTTTTCGGATGTTCCAAATAAGGAAAACCGATCCCGATCTCATCGAAATCCAAAACATGTCTTTTAAGGCCAAGTTGTCTATTTAGTCTTAACAGTTTTAATTCAACATTATCAATATATACACAGATAGATAATTCATAATATCCCAGTAGATGATCATATCATCATAAAACAGATAATCAAAATTATCAACCCAATCAGATAATAATATACTATCATACTTAAACAAACATCCAAGTCACATAGATATTATTCATCTCATATCTGAGTTCACAATCTTCAAATGAAATATCAATATCATTCATCCATAAGCAATGATTTATAATCATACCATTTGTAATTAAGTTAAAATGAATTAAATTAACTACTTCTATCTCTAATTAATTTAAAGTAAATTAAATTAATTACTTCATCTATAAATCCTGCTCATACAGTCATTAATTAATCACAAATTAATTGATCTTCCTCTGAATATTCATCTTGGATAGACACCCTTGATCAATTATTATCTAATTACAATAGGTAATTAGTCCTTAATTCATTGCACAAATTAATTATCCTAAATCATTTATAGTAATTAACATTTAATTACTTCATTTATATTAATTAAATATAATTAATTACATTACTCCTTAATTAATCACCACATTATTAATTATTTCTTAATTAACCAATTCTCAATTACATCATTAATTATTATTTAATTGTCTTTAATTTAGATATAAATTAAATTACTTTATTTAAATCGATTACATTAAGCAATTAATCCTTAACTAAACACAACTATTAATCATCCTTGATTAATATCAACCAGTAATTAACTACTCTTAATTAAATATTAATCAATTAATTATTCCATAATTAATTATCTCTATTAATTAATCCCTCGATTAATTTCAAAATTAATTATCCAAATTACTTTATTGACACGTCATCTTTCACTAATTACATTCAGCAATTGTCATTAATTACTTCATTAAGTAATTATGCTCCATTGAATACACTAAGTCATTTACACTTATCAATTTATCAAATGATTTCCTTAAAATAAGTAAATTAACTTTAATTAATCATCCTATCAAAATTAGTTTCCATAAGTAATTAATCTCTTAATTACTTTTATCGAGTAATTACATTTAACAATTTACAATAGATTGTCCAATCAATTTAATTAATTATCCAAAATTAATTCTATATATGAATTAATTAATAATCCTTAGTTAATTATCTACAAAAGCTAATAACATTTCTTAATTTAATTCTTAATTGGTCTTTAGTTATAAATCAATTTAAATTATTAACTTAAATACATAAGTCATTTCTTAATTACCCTATTATCCTTAAGATAATTTATTTCTTAATTAATGACTTCATTATCATTACATTTTAAATTTAAATTCAAATATCATTTGAATTGAAGAGTCAAAATGATTATAATTTAAATTCAATTTAAAATCTTTTAAGTAAATGTAAATAACATTTATTATTTACGTATGAACTTATATAAGAAAATATTTTAAATTAAACTACTTGAATCTTAATTCAAATTTAAATTTCCAAAATACATCAATATTTAACTTGCAAACCTCAAGTTAAACAATTTAATTACTTTTCATTCAAAAATCTTTAATCAAAGAATTCTCAAAATCAAGTTAATTTTTTTATTGAAACAAATTTACTTTTCAGAACTATTTTATTTGAACTTATTTTTAAAACATTCATATTTAAAACTGATTTAAGCTTTCAGATTTGGATTTTAAGTAAACTTGAATTCCTCAATTTATCTTGATTTAAAACTTCGATATAACTTTCTTTTAACAACTAGAATTAGAAACTCGATTTTTAAATCCAAATACATTTTAAACTTTAAGATTCAAATGTCCATTTGAATCAATACCCCTAAAAAAAACAAATTTAACTGCTGCAACACTTTTGTTTCAGGTCTAATTTTAAAATCTGGAAACTATCAGGTTTTAACCCTGAAACTCATTTATATATTTAAAACTCCATTTAGATTCAAAATATAAATTTGAATTCATACTTCAATTTAGATTTTCACTTTGTTTAATCTTAGTTGTCAAATTTAAATACAATACATCATGATTACAACTAACTTACAATTAATTCTGCTTTAAATTTGGTTTGAATTTAAAACTACATGTAGTTTATACAACCTGTAGCAATTCAACTCTCACCTGAGACCAAAGCAAAGTTGCTTCGGGTCAATGCTCTCCCTACTTCGAGTAAACAATGCAAATGACCCGAGACTTCCCCGAGCTACAAAAACTGCACACCAAACTGTGACAGTTCAAAAACCTAGAACCATCTCAATTTCCAACCCACTTCAATGCTTCGAGTTCTCCATCACCTTGCTTCGAGTCATCTACTCGAGTGACTCGAGTATTCCCTGAAGCAAAACGCTACACACCGAAAAAACAACCCAGCACTCAAATGGCACGGAGCACGTGCACCGTGGCCCCAGCCAACTCCGGCCATCCACTGGCACTCCCACACGACGCCGGTCATCCCCAGATACGACCACAATCACCAAAAGCTACCCCATTTGCTCGAAACAAAAGTCAAGCCTTCCCTCTAAAACCTGGAAACACCAACACCTTCCCACCTCAAAACCTGTCATCCCCGAGTTCTCCACCCTCCGACCATATGAGAGTCTAAAACTTCGGCCTCTTCTTCGACTACAACCCAACTATCAGCCCCCCAAATATTCCTGCACTCGATCACCTACAACGGCCGTGGCGATCGATTCTTCAAAGAAAAGCAAAGTTTAGGGTTCTAGGGGAAAACCAACTGCCGCATCTTCCCTGATGGACTTCATCACCGCCACCTATTTTTCCTAGCATCATCAATCACTTCTCCATCGACCTGAAGAACCCCGACCCCTCCATCCTCCTAGATCACCAGAAATACTCTAGAAACCCCAAAATGATCTCCTCAGAAATGCTCTTCGATTACTAAATATAAAAATGTGATTATAGTTTTAAAAATCCTAATTGTAGGTAGGAATTCCCTTTATAAACCTGGATTAATGATTTAAGGTGTTTGAAATTTCATGCATATCACACAATTGCCTATTCTTTAATTTTTCACAGAGCACTTCGACTTTACAGACTATAATACAAATTTTAGCATTTGCTTAATGATTAAACAAACCCATCTTGTTTAGATACTAAGCTCTATAAATCAATATATCGAGCAAAGATGATTTTTGAAGTAATACATGAGCTCAGAATTCATAAACAGAATGGCCTTCAGGGTAACATTCAGATATTTCAATTTCACAGTTGCACAGAGGAATGAACACATAAACATTCACACAAATATTATTAAGTAATTAAGTATTGACATACAATAAGTTTAGAACTTAAGTTATTTAAAAAAAATGTTACTCACCTTGCTTTTGAAAGAATGAACAGAGCACCTTAGGTATTGAAATAGCTTATACTTTAAAACTGGAACTGCTGTAAAATATTTCTTCTTTTATCTTTCTGTTAAATTCCTCTTGTTTGCATTGATGTATTGTTGTTATACAAAGCTTCAGTTAAAAAAAATAAAAGTTTGCTATGCTATGCTATGTTGAACGAACCGAATAAGAAAGCATGTATAGAAAGAAGTTTATAGAGGAAGGTGATAACTGGTTAAGCACATGCAGGTATAATTATGTTCTCGTTTGTATTAGGCAAGATATTTGTATGAGGAGGCTGAAATACAACTTGAAATGACTGTTGTCAGGAGCTAAGAATTGGTGTCATTAATGCTAATGTACTTTGTGTCTCCATTTACCAAATTTTATGCTTAGATATTTTATTATGTTTTGCATACTTGTCTCTTTTTTTTTTCTATTCTTGCCTACGTCTTAATTTTTACAGGCTACCTACATATTTATGTTTGACTGCTAAAAGATAAGTGTGTAAGTGTACAATCTGTAGGTTAGAGTTTAGCTTGTATATGAAGCTATTTGTTTATTTTTTTATTTTTGCCTGAATCTTAATTTTGTAAGCTACCTGCATATATATTTTTTTTTATGCTTTTTCATTTCAAAACTCTACAGGCTACACATATACACCTGATTTGCTTCATTCTTTAGATACAAAGTTATTTATTTTACTTAGTTCTTAACTTTACATTTATTTATTTCTTTACTTGCCTGGGTAATGTTTTTTTTTTACTTATGTCCAATATATATAAAGTTGTTTTAGTCTTTGCTATGAATTTAGTCTAAGTATTTAATTCTATTTTTAACATGTGTGTTTACTTTTATTTTTCTTTTATTTTTAAACATAGACTAACAAATATTTGATTACTTATTATTATTTTATTTTATACTTATATTAATATTAATAATGTTTAATTTAATTTGAACATTTTCAAACCATTATTTTTATTTTCCAAATCATAATTTTCATTCAAACATACATATATAAAATTAAAGTTGAAATAACAATTTTATTTAAAATCCATTTGTAAAGATTTACTTTATTAATAGAGCTCATTATTAAGTCAAAATGATTTATAAAAGGATTTATCTCTTTATTAATAAACTACTTATTTTATCAAGCTAAATTTAAAACAAATTAAACAACCCTTTTTTCTAAATTTAAATGTAAGCTAAAATTATTTTAAACAAACTAAACTTAAATCTTGAGTAATTTAAAATCATATGATCATTTATTAAATATCTTAATATTAAATTTCTAAATTATCAAAAATATTAGAATTATAAAACAGGTCTATTTATTAAATTTACAACAAAGATTATCCACTTACAATATATACAGATATATACATTATAAATAGAAGGCAATTTGATTAGCTTCTAAAAGATAAATTATTAGTTAAATATTTATTTAAAAGAAGATTATTAAATCAATTCATATATTAGTAACAAATATTATCAAATCAATTTAATTTTTAATGTAGATTATTAAATTGATATTGTCCCAATTTTTCGGGATATCACACTTTGCTAGAGGAATTTATCAAATTAAGGCAAGGAGCTATGAATGTCACTGAGTACACTCAGAAGTTTGAATCATTGGCAAAGTATGGTGCGGTACTCATCACTACCAAGGAGGCTAAGAATGGCAGATGTATTCAGGTCCTAAACCCTAGCCTTAGTAGAGCCATGCTACCATACAAGGACAGGACTTTTGATCAAGTTTTGGAATTAACTTTGAGCATTGAACAGCATGATAAGGCTAGAGAGAATTTCAGGGCATTCAAGGATAGCCAAAATAAGAAAGGAAAGGGCAAATTTCACCCTTATGATAAGAAGAAAGTAAACACGGCTTCCACCAAGAAACAAGAAGAAGCCAGTGATGCTGAAATTAAGAAGAAGAGTACTTGTTTAACTGTTGCCAAGAGGGGCATACGAAGAATAGCTGCACAAATGTTAGGCCAGCATCCTTCAAATGTTACCGTTGTGGGAAGGAAGGTCGCATAAACAGGAATTGCCCAGATTTTAAGCAAGGAAAATTAGGGGCTTTGGAAGGAAAAGGCAAGGCAACTGAAGGATTAAATGTGGAGAATCATGGCCAAGTTGAAGGTACTTTGCTTATTCACTCAATACCTTTTGCAGTAGTGTATGATACTGGGGCTACACACTCATTGATCTCCCATGATATTGCACAACAATTAAAATTGAATTGTATGATTATTGATAAGCCACTATTTATTAGAAGCCCTATAGGTAGCTCATGTGTTCTGGGTATGATGTTTATACAACTAGGGTTAGATATAGGGGGACACGTATTTAACTCAGACTTATATGCGTTGCAATATCCGGGCATAGGGGTTATTCTACGAGTTGATTGGTTGAGTAAATATATGGCTATCATAAATATGGAGACATCCACCATATCATTGAAAATTTCTAATGGAAAAAGGGTAGTTGTTCTTTGTGAGGCAAACAAGAATAGAAATATAGCCAACCTTTTTATATTGTCTAGTGAAAAACCCATGCCTGCATTAGAAGAAATCCCTGTTAACGTGAAAATCGGACGCTAACACCCCGGTGTCAATTGAAGTTGGATGAAAGCACCACCCGTGTACACGGGAATTACAGGCAAGTAGAGAAAATACAGAAAAAGCAGAAAAGACAACAATTTTTATAGTGGTTCGGATTAGAGTAAGCCTACGTCCACTCTAACTCTCTTTATTACTGAATTTGATTACAACTTTACAACAATCTTCAATTACAACACACTTTAGACCAGTAGATCAAACTTCGATAGAGAATAATCTTCTGAATTCATGTTGAATGATGTAGATTTTCTCTTGGATATCGTCGTAGTGTCCTTGGTTTTTGGAGTACTTGAAGTGTTGAGTGAGTCGAGAATTCTGCAGAGTATCGGCGCTTGTAATGGTCGGCCAAAAAGTCCTTTGAATGTTGGAGGTAGTCGTGTATTTATAGGAGCGTTTCTGGGTAGGCGTTAGGTCGTAAACGACCTAACATAGGTCGTAGGTCGCCCTCAACCTAGGCAACACGAGCTACCACTCAACTGTCCCATAACATTCAAAAATAGTGACAAGTCATAGGTCGGTGACGACCCGAAGAACATCTCATATCTTCTACGTTTAAAAACTTTCTTCGTTTTCTTAGGTCGCGAGCGTCCTATCATAGGTCGAGGACGGTCTATGGTAGGACATAGGTCGCGAGCGACCTATGAGGCATGGTTTGTGGCTTGATAGGATGCATTTAGTTTGATTGAGCAAGAGGACAAGTAGTAGGTCGTGTGCGACCTAAGAAGAGAGACAACCTAAGTGTGTTGAACGGTCTGGTGGTGCGACCTAAGTTGACGCGACCTATAACTTAGCTCGTTTAGTCATTAGGTCGCTAGGTCGTCTCCTTCTTTATCTGTTAAGTCGTTGAATGCTCGAACCGTTAGGTCGCTCGTCTTGTTGACTCGTTAGGTCGCTCTGGCCTTTAGGTCGCTGGATCCCCTTAGGTCGCTGATACCATTAGGGCGTTAGATCTCCTTAGGTCGCCGATACCATTAGGTCGTTAGATCTCCTTAGGTCGCTGTTACCGTTTGGTCAGTTAGGTCACAAAAGCATGTTTGTAGTTAGGTCGCTCCACATCATAGGTCGCTGACGAAGAGGAGTTAACATTTGCCCCTCGAAGTACACGCCTATGTCGTAGGTTGTGTGCTTCGATCCTCTTAACTCGTGCTCTGATGAGTCGTTAGGTCGCAAACGACCTATCGAGGAAACTAGGTCGTGTGTGCCGATTCATTTTTCACTCCCCTGGGGTATAAATGACTTAGGTCATTCCTCTTTTACCTCATCTGTTCTGACATCTCTATTCGGCCATTACCAAGCTCTGAAGCTCTCGAAGGCGAATTAAACTCATTTAGCTGTTAATTCATCTTCACCAACATACTACGTAAGTGAATTCAATCTCTACCCCACCATAATCGCCATCCAATCATAAATCCATGTTTTCCACCCTAAGTCCAATTCATGTGTTGTGCTCTATTTTGAATGATTATTATGATCGATCTTCGATTACTGTTTGATATGTCGTTGTTGTGATTCAAGAAGGCACGGCAATGTTTATACTGGATCGGAGGTATTTGGAATGACGAATTTTCACGAAGGGGATGGTGGATTTCATCATGAGTGATAACGGGTTAATGGGTCAAGGTCATAATGAGCTATTGCGTGGAGAAGAAGTTAGCGACCTAAGGCTTGCTCGACCTAAAACTTGTATGACTTAACATATTCACGACCTAAACTTTGCGGCATAGGCTTTAGGTCGCGGCCGAGTTAGGACTTGGACAAATCTGCATTGCCTTTAACCTTCTAATCTTACACAGTGCGACCTAAAGAAGCTCCGACCTACACTAGGTCGCTGGACGACCAAGGACTTGTGAATTTTTGAGGGAATTTGACTGAATTGTTTAGACTTGAATTTTGCTGTACTTCTTTGCAGATTATTTTAACCTTTAAAGCTGTCAACCTATTAAATACAACATTTGCAGAAAAATGGGACGAATATACTATCATTGACCGCGCACATCGAATGACAGATTAGTCGATAAAGAATAATCAACTTAAATGAACTGTGTGAATGAAATGTTGCGAACCAATGAATTCAAGTGATGTATTAAAGCAAAACTAAAATATCCAATTAAAGCCGATTCGTTTGCAGTAACACTACACTTGAGTTTTGTATTAACAAGTTCTGAAACCACATAGTCAACTAATCGTCAACTAGTTTAATTTCAGTTATGTTTGCTTTCTGTTTTTGTTAGTTCTGCACAACACTTCACACTTTTTAGGAAATGTGCACCTTCTTATTTGAATGTCTAGTTCCTTGTATAGAATGACTTCTCAACAAGGAGAAACAGAACCGGCTGAAGAGACTTTCCCAATCGCTACTCCATTGGTTAATCCTCCAGAGAGAGTTTCAACCACACTAATATACAAAATTTTCCGCCAACTGTGCGCTCTGTTTGGCATTGCTGAAGCAGATGCTATTCTTCCTGAGAGAAGCGATACTGCCGATATACCACCTTCTGGTTTTGTAGCAGTTAATCGTCAAATGTGCACGAGTGGAGCTATCCCTCCTTTTAACGACTTTCTTCAACGGCTTCTTCTCCGACTAGCTATCTCCACCTTCCAGCTGCACCCCAATGGCTATGCTATTCTGATGGGGTTATGTGTGCTATTCGGAAGGACGCTGGATCGCCTTTCGAGTTTTGATGAAGTTTGCTATTTGTGCACATTTGCCAAAAATAAAGATCATCCTTCCATCATTCTTGTGAGAAGCGCTAGGAACCGTAAACTAATAATTGGCCTTCCCGAAAGTGCTCACGGTTTTCTAAGCCAATTTTTCTTCGTTCGCTGTCCTCCGGGATTCTATGCTACCGGAGAGTAGGAAGTAAGAGCATTTATCTTTGTTCCTGATGTTTTTCTCAGAGCTTTTCATAGCCTGAATTGTCAAATGTTAACCTCGCCTTTTACTTTTCAGCGCTTCCTCCTTCTAGGGATTCTAGTCATAAACCAACTTTTGAGAGGCTTATGGCCGTGCCAGTTGAAAAGAGAAGCATTCAATTTCTGTTGAAAGACGAATTTTTGCATCAATACGGACTTTTGCATACCTCTCGCTCTACACACCCTCATGAAGTGCCAGACTCCCCAACCCAAGCACTGGATGCCCCAGTTTTAACCGATGCACCCATACCGAAAGAACCTGCCTCTGAGGCTTCTCTAGTGAAGTGCTCCACTTCTGTTGATGTCGCGGGGTCATCTGGCAAACTTGCCCCGGTCACTGAAGAAAAAGAGCTTCAGGAGTCTCCTCCTCATTCAAAGAAGTCTGGTGACGAAGGAGCTGGGAAAACTAGCCATGTTAAGCAAAGCAGGGACGACACTTTCGAAGGATTGAGCGACCTCTTTTCCACCTCACAAGAGATCTTTAAAGATGATCCTATCACTACCGGGGTTTCTTCTTTAGTGGTCGAGGCGACTTCTACTCTGCAACAGACTCCGTCGACTCAAGAATTGACGCTAATTACTACACCCACAACTACTCCACAATTAAAGAGTGGTTCATAGTTTGCCGCGCGTAGCTTGCACATCAAACACACTTAGAATCTTTCGGCACTTTTATGCTTCTGACTCTTTGCACTTTGAAGAATTCTAAAGTTGTGTTTTTTCCAATTTTAGGTTCTTCAATGAAGCGAGGTGGCTCGTATTATGATGACTTCCAGCGATACGGGAGACGCGGCCAGTATGACTATAAGCGCTATCTTCCTATTCACAGAGAGACTGATGAAGAAAGGGCCGCTCGGAAGGCTCAGGAGAGGCGTGCCCATATGGAAGACCGGATAACCGATACGATTCTTCCCACAAAGAGGGTGACTCCCACAAATGCAAATCTCACGATGACAGAGGGAAGAGTCACATAACTGATGACCCAAGTAAACAGGCTAAAGTCAGTGAGCAACCAATGCCTGCAACTTCTGAAAAGATTACCGCTCCTATTCCTTCTCAGTCTTCTGCCCCTTCCCATACTGATATCCAGGCAACCATTAACAGGCCTTCTTACCAAGTTGGACCAGGTCCAGCCACTCTCCAAAGTCGATTTCCAAATTGGTGCTTAAAAGGAGTTCGCTTCGACCTTGACCTGATTTCCATAGATAAAAATGCCTTGTTATGGAACCTTGATGCCGTTAGAATTGACATTGAGAGGATGTCAAATTGGAAAAAACTTGTTGATGAGCTCCAAAGGGTGAATCGGGCCAATCTCGAAGCTATGTTGACCATGGAGAATGACAAAACCGAATGGCAAAAGACCCTTAAGCAGCATGATGCAGAAATGAGGAGCATTGCCGATTATAATGAAAAACTTGAAGCGGAAGTTGGGAAACTCAAAGAGGAGCTTGCCACTTCCTCCACTTCTTATTCTCAAAGGGAGAGTGTGCTCCAGCAGCAGGTGCGGGATGCTCATGCTGCGCAAAGGGATGCCGAGGCCAAGGCTGATGGGCTGGAGCAAATTGTAGAGGGCTACCGTACTGATATTACTCAGTTACGAGGGTAAACTAACTTTCAGGTTGCGGAAATTGAAAAATTGAAAGCTCAACTATCTAAAGTCGAAAGAGAGCGAGATGAGGCTATTGCTGGTAGAATTGCAGCTGAAGAAGCTCATGAAGCTACCAAAGCTGACATCGACTCGACATTATTTGAATTCTGTTTGCAAAGTGTGTTAGGGCGTGGCAGTCTTGCATTTCTGGGTCCCAAATATGAGGTTACCCTAGTTGAAGTATGGGAAGCCGCGCTTGATATGTTTAAAGGCACCGGGTACACTGAAGAGGAGCTAGAGGCGCACTATTTAGACTTCGAAGCTCGCGCAGCTCTTGCTAGAGGGAAGGAGCAACTTGCTAGATCGTGAGTTGAAATGATGGGGGAAGAGCATCAAGAAAAAGAAACAACTTTGACTGCCCCTGTCCCTCCTTCAACTTCAGTCGATGTTGGCGTTGCTGGTTCTATCTCTCATACACCGATTCCTACTAAAGCTGGTACCGGAGCCATAATTACACAAGCCGTAGATGAGCCACAAGAGAGTGATGAAGCTCTAGACTACGAAATTGATGTGATACCACCAACTTCTCCAGGTAACCCTAATGATGCTCAGGGGGACAACTTGCTAGTTTCTTATGGATTTGACGAGCTTCTTGATTATTTCTTGAATCTCGACGAGCCATTGTCTCCTCTTTTTGCGGGAAATACTGACACTTTTAACTTTTCCTTTGTAGAGAAAGCGCCGAGCGTCATTCAAACTTCACCACCTCCAGTTACTGTTCCTCTGCCTCACCCAATCACTCCTACTCCTCATCTGGCATCACAGGAAGAAATAATAGGTGCCCTTCGGGGCTTGGATGACCCAGCTGCTTCGCAAGAGCAAAAGGACGAAGGACTTGAGGGAGGTGAGATATCTCCGGAGCGGACTCCTTCTGATGACATTACTATGTCTAAACTTGTTACTCCAGGAAGTGAATCTTCTTCAAAGAGGAAAAAGAAGCGCAGAACATCAAAGAAGAGGAGGAAGAGCATCATTGCTACTGAAGAGGAACCGGAAGTTGAACCAGTTTTACCTCCCTCTCCTTCTTCCCTCATGCCTAAAGATCAACCCAAAAAGCTAACCATCCGGCCGGGTGAAGGGTCCAAAGGTGGCAAGAAGAAATGAAGATTCCAGTTTTTAGCTTTTTGTTTTTTGCACGTACTGGTCGGGGATTGTGCGGGTACCGACCCCCGCTTTCTTTATCTCGAAACTTTTATCTGTAAGAAATTGTAATAGAATTGAATAAAATGATCCTTTATTTGTACAAACTTCTTGTTTGTATTTGAGAATGCATTTATTATTCACTTTTGTACAAGTTTCTTTGCACGATATTGCAGTGAGCTTGTGGTATACTGTTTGAGCGCAATTTTACCGATGTAGTTATACCATGTTGCCCCTATACCATAAGTTCGTTACAATATTTTATATTTTGAGGGGACTTGTACTTTTATTTTTTAGAGAATAATTATTCCATACTTGGAGGAATACTATTTCGTTAAAAAATAGAGTACAACTCCCTCCAAATAAGTTTTTACGCTTCATCCTTCGAAGATATCACTTTTTCTTTTGTGCATATACACATTTTACCAAGTGAATTCTTCTATGTGGTAAAGCGGGTATCTAAAGGGTACTTTAACTTCATTTTGAGGAAGAGAATTTTCCAGAATAGGTGGATCGTTCTTCCTTTGAGAGTTAAAGTGTGCCTTTGAAGATGGCTTCTCTTTTTTTTTGTGCCACAGTAAAGGGCTTTTTGATTTTTGCTTCATTGAAAAGTTGCACCTCTGAGGAGGGCTTTCTCACGTTTCAACACTTGGAAGTTTTATTTCAATCTCGGTGAAACGTGTGCCTCCGAACAGGTCTTTCTGCTTGCTTGTGCCTCCGGGAGGAGGTCTTTCCATTTCTGCCTCTGGGAAAAGGTCTTTCTGTCTTGTTGTGCCTCTGGGAAGAGGTCTTTTTGTTTCTGCCCCTTGGGAGAGGCTTTTATTTTTCCCTGTTCGCTGGGAAGCGGGCCTCCGAAGAGGGCTTTCCACATTTCAACACTTGGAAGTTTTATTTCAATCTCGGTGAAATGTGTGCCTCTGAGTAGGGTTACTGCCTGGAAGTTTGGAGTTTCTTTCACTCGGTTGGACGGATTCAGGGGAGTGTATCGACCGATCATTCCGCAATTTTGTAACGAGAAAGGTCTCTCTTTTTCTGTTTGGCCCGCTCGAGGTCTTTTAGCATTTCAACAGTGGTGAAATGGACCTCCGAAGAGGGCTTTTCACGTTTCAACACCTGGAAGTTTTATTTCAATCTCGGTGAAACGTGTGCCTCTGAGTAGGGCTTTTGCCTGGAAGTTTGGAGTTTCTTTCTCTTGGTTGGACGGATTCACGGGAGTGTATCGACCGATCATTCCAGAACTTTGTAACGAGAAAGATCTCTCTTTTTCTGGCTAGGCCCGCTCGAGGTCTTTATCCTCCAAAGAGTTGTGCCTCCGAAGAGGGCTTGTGGCTTTGAAGTGGTCTTTTGCTGATTGATGCTTGCTCGCCCATGTCTCTTTGCCATCGGTTCACGTCGGCGACCCCCGTTGTCTTTTGCAAGTGTTTTCACTTTCTAGTTGCCAATAATTTCCCTTATCCAAAGAAATATACTTCATAGTTGAGTGAGTTGGTGGTGGTAGACAGAGTTTATTTAACTGGCTGTTTGTTTGTTCAAACATTTGCAGTTAGTTAGAAATGGTCCACTTCCATCCACATTGCCAACTTTTGTTTGAAGCACTTCTTTTGTAGGATTTGAGTGTGGAAATTTTGAATGGTTTAGTGTTTGTTTGCTAAGTGATGTCGGGGATTGCTTGGTCTTGCGATGGGTAAGCTTTGCTTTTATGACCTGCGTTATTAAATCGACATTTTAATGACACAATTAATGTATTTTATATGTCGAAATAAAACAAAGCAGTTTATAATAGTAGAGAACACAAGATTTATAGTGGTTCGGCCAAAAACTGGGCCTACATCCACTTTATAGCTTTTCATTAATTACTTGCTTTACAATTGTTTTCAATACAAGAATCTTATATTTGCAATTCTTTTACAACATTTCAGCAAAGCTTTTAAGTAAAATAAGGACGCAAATGATTGCTGTTCCAAGCTCTTGGGATTGGTTCTCCTTCGACAGTTGTGAGTTTGAATGTGCCGTCAAGAAGCTTCATGCCTATAACATATGACCCTTCCCAGTTTGGCCCAAACACACCTGTAGCTGTCATGATTCTTTTCAGAATTAGGTCTCCAAATTCAAAGTTGCGCTGACGAACTTTAGAATTGAAGTGCCTGGCTATTCTTGGTTGATGAGCTACAATTCTAAGTCTAGCCTCTTCTCTTCTTTCATCAAGGAGGTCAAGTGCTTCCAATTGCAGTTTTTCATTCTCATCTTTATCAAAATGGATCCTTCTATGTGAGGGGACTTCAGTTTCTACTGGAATCATTGCTTCTGATCCATATGCCAACGAAAATGGAGTATGCCCAGTCGCAGTTTTGTGGGTGGTTCTGTATGCCCATAGTGCAAGCGGTAACTTGTAAACCTAACCACTTTTCGCTTTTTCCACCTGCTTTTTGATGGTTGATTTGATGATTTTGTTTACTGCTTCCACTTGCCCATTTGCCTACGGATGAGCTACTGCTGAGAAGCTTTTTCGGATTTTGAATCGTTTGCAAAAATCTTGGAATTCCTCGCTTTCAAACTGAGTACCATTGTCTGCGATTATCTTCTGAGGCACACCATACCTGCAAATGATATTCTTAGTTACAAAACATATTATTTTCTTAGAGGTAATAGTGGCCAAGGGTTCGGCCTCAGCCTATTTAGTAAAATAATCAACAGCAACGATAGCATATTTAATCCCTGATTTGGCAGTCGGTAAAGGCCCAATGAGATCTATTCCCCAGATGGCAAACAGCCATGGACTGACCATTTGTGTTAGCTTAGTGGAAGGTGCTCTAGGAATTTTAGCGAATCTCTGGCATTTATCACACTTTCGGGAATAGTCAGCAGCATCCTGATTAATTTCTGTCCAAAAGTATCCATAACGGAGGATTTTCTTTGCTAAAGTTTGACCACCTGTATGATCCCCACATTCCCCTCCGTGTACTTCAGTTAGAATCGTCTTCGCTTCTTCCTTTGTCACACATCGGAGTAATGGCATTGAAAATCCTCGTCTGTACAAACGACCATCCTGAACTATATACCTGGAGGCTTTCCTCATCAGCTTCTTTCGTTCTTTTGAACTTTTTAGCAAAGAACCACTGAGTAAATATTCAAGTATCGGAGTCATCCATGATTCTTGCTCTTGGGATATGTTCATAATCGAATCAACATCCATTTCATCTGTGCTTGGAGTTGACAAGACTTCAACGGGAACTAACCCCAACAGTTGAGCTTCATCAGTACTCGAATACTTTGTGAGAGAATCCGCCTTCATATTTTCTTCTCGGGGAATATGGTTTATTGAATAACGGTCAAAATTTTGAAGGAGCTCCCAGGCCTTTGACAAATAGGCTGGTAAATTTCCTCCTTTAGCTTGAAATATCTTCTTGACTTGACAAACAATAAGTTGAGAATCACTGAAGATATGCAATGCCTTGATGTTTAGTTCTTTAGCGATCCTTAAACCAGCGATGAGAGCTTCGTATTAAGCTTCATTATTTGTCGAAGGGAATTCCAGCCTCAGTGCATAACATAGTGATCGACCTTCCAGGGTTTCAAGGACAACCCCTGCTCCGGAACAGTAATCATTCCTTGCGCCATCGACATACAATTTCCATTGGATTGGGATGTTATCAATGACTTCTTCCTCACTATCACCTTTATCCGTACATTCTGCGATGAAATCTGCTAAAGCTTGTCCATTGATTGCTTTCCGGGGATGATAAGTGACGTCGTACTGGCTGAGTTCGATATTCCATTTCAAAAGACGGCCGGAAGTCTCAGGACGGAATAGGACTTGCTTTGGAGGCTGATCGGTGAGGACCTTGATAGGATGAGCTTGGAAATAAGGTCTCAATTTTCTTGATGCGATCAACAAACAATAGGCGAGCTTTTCTAATCTGGAGTAGTTCATCTCTTCCCCAGTGAACTTTTTGTTGATATAATAGACTGGGCGTTGAATCCTTGCATCTTCCCGTACCAACACTGCACTGAGAGCATGAGACGAAATTGCCAAATATATGAAGAGATCTTCACCACTGTCAGGCTTTGAATGTATCGGAGGCACTTCCATATGACGAATCAACTCATCAAATGCTTTCTGACATTCAGGAGTCCACTCAAAGTTTTTTTTCCTTTCTCCAGAGCATTAAAGAATGGAATGCATTTGTCAGTAGCTTTGGAAATGAACCTACTCAAAGCAGCAACCTTTCCATTGAGACTTTGCAATTCCTTCTACGTTCTAGGAGCTTTGACCTCTCTCAAGGCAGTGATTTGGGCCGGATTGGCTTCAATGCCCCTAGCGCTCACAATGAAACCCAAAAACTTTCCGGACTCCACTCCAAATGAACATTTCAGGGGATTAAGCTTCATTCTATACTTTCGGAGTACTGGAAACATCTCTGCCAAGTGATACATGTGATCCACTGCTTTCTTAGACTTTACTAGCATATCATCAACATAAACTTCCATTGTCTTAATAATCTGTGGTTTAAACATGGCATTAACAAGCCTCTGGTAAGTTGCCCCTGCATTCTTGAGTCCGAAAGGCATGACCTTGTCGCAGTAGAGTCCAACATCTGTGATGAAGCTTGTATCCTCTTGATCCGGCTCATGCATCATAATCTGGTTATATCCGGAGTATGCATCCATGAAAGATAACAATTCATGTCCCGCTGTCCCATCCACCAATTGATCGATCCTGGGCAGCGGGAAACAGTCTTTGGGGCAGGCTTTGTTCAGATCCGAAAAATCAATGCACACTCTCCACTTTCCATTAGCTTTCTTAACCAGCACTGGATTTGAGACCCAATTTGGGTAAGTAGATTCTCTAATGAACCTGTTCTCCATGAGCCGATCCACTTCTTCTTTTAACGCTGCCGTTCGCTCAGGACCCTGAGTCCTTCTCTTCTGTTTCACAGGTGTAAATTTTGGATCAATGTTCAGGGTATGCACTACAATCTCTGGGGATATTCCGCACATGTCCGCATGAGTCCAAGCGAATAAATCCAAATTAGCCTTCAAAAATGAAATCAAAACATTCTGAATTGTCGGATTGAGTTGTGAACCCACGTTAAGCACTTTGTTTGGGTCCTTTGGGTCAACAGGCACCAGTACTGTTACCTCTACAGGTACCACTCTATTCTCCCCTGCACTGGATTTCCTTGGATCCATCTCTCTTTGTGCCCCCACTACATTCACCAGTGTAGGGTCCACCCTGTAATTGCTACAAGGTTGGTTCTTTGATGCGGACTAGAGCCGCCGCACCTTTTCCCATCTCTCTCTTCCTAGATTCTTGCAATTCTACAAAATAACATTCTCGCCCCGCATCTTTGTCTCACTTAACCACACCAACTCCGTTATTTGTGGGGAATTTTAGAGTCAAGCACCATGGAGCAAGAACAGCTTTGAATGCAGCGAGAGTTGGTCGGCCCATAAAGGCATTGTAAGCAGAGAATTCTTCAACAATTATAAAGGTTTGCTTTCGAGCCACCTTCCTCAGTCCCTTCCCGAGTTCTACAAACAAATCTATGGTCCCAATTGGCTGTTTGGGTTCTCCAGCAAACCCAGCAATCTTAAGTGATGAAGCTTGAACGTCAGCCATTGGAATTTTCATTTGATCAAAGGTCTTCTTGAAGAGAATGTTTCATGAGGCTCCACAATCAACTAGAACTCTTCTCACTGTTGTCGGCCCAATACCAGCGGATATGACCAAAGGATCTATGGTCGGAGCTTCGATACCCAAAGAATCCCTGGAATTGAACACAATATCATCTGTGGAAGTCCTTTGTTGCTTTAAAGGCGCATTGTTCTCTAAAACAAAAACATTCTCTTTAGCTGGTACATGCTTCAAGGCCCGGGCATACCTTTCCATCTCGCCCCAGCTTCTGCCTGCTGGGTGAGGTCCTCCAGTTATTATATTGATGACAGGCCTTTCTGATTCATGTTCCACGACCTTCTCACTTGAGCCAGGACAGTGAGCGGGAACTTGCTGTTCTTGAGTTGACGGAGCTGAGGTATTTCTATTCCTTTTCACATACTGCTGGAGCTTGTTTTCCTTTAAGAGTTGTTCAATTACCTCTTTCAATTGGCGGCATTCGTTGGTATCATGGCCGGGCTGGTTGTGGAACCGGCAGTACTTTCCACTTTTTTCCATCTTAATCGCAACTCTCATTTTAGGTGGTGCCGGATAATTGACATCATCTTTAGTTGCAAAGTAGATGTTTTCAGGGGTATCAGTCAAGAGTGTGAAATTGAAAGAACGACCTTTCTTAGCGTCTCCCTGTTTCTTTCCACCATCGTTTCCCCTTTTCTGAGTGTTTTGTTCCTTCCTGTTCGTAACATCACCATTGTTCCCGGCTTGCACTGTTACCACCTTAGCTGGTGCTTGGAGGCTATCCAAGCGCATGAATTCATCAGTTTTCTTGTAGAATTTGTCAAGTGAGTTTGGTTCTTTCATTTTCAACCATTTTCCAAATTCGCTTGACTTGTCAATTTCCCTCATTAAGTACGTCGAGACCATGCGTGGCTCAGCATTATCCACCTCAGCCAATGCTATGTTAAAGCGGTTCAAGAACGACCTGATAGATTCTCTCGGATTTTGCTCTAGACTTGACAGCGACATTATGTCCTTTTCTTTAGAAGCATACAATCGAAATTGCTCCTTGAATTTCCTGGTCAAATCGGAGAATTGATCGATGGACCTGACCAGCAGCTTTGTAAACCATAATAGAGCTACACCTTCTAGATAAACCGAGAAGTATCGGCATTTAATTTCATCGGATGCTCTGGCACCAGTCATGTGCCAGTCGTATATGTACAAAAGCTCGTTAGGATCACTCGTCCCCTTGTAAGCCTGAATAGTAGGGGGAACGAATTTCCTAGGAAATTCTGCTTTCAAGATCCTTTAAGTAAATGGAATTTTGCTTGGAGCAAATCCCCACTCTTTCTCATCTTCACCTTTTCGCATACTTTCCTTCATGATTTGATGAACCATACCGGAAAAATACTATTCGTCATTTAGAGGCTCCGGAAGAAACACATCAGCCACTCTCTCTGAATTCTGCCTTGACAATCGTTCACGGAGGGTTGGCTGCGGCCCCGACCCTCCAGCCTGAAGAGGAGTCCTTTCTACAGGTTCTGTGGCTCTTTGAGAAATGTTTCCTTCAACATCCTGAACTCCCGCAGTAGGGTTTCCATCATTATTACTCGGTTGACGGTTTTCCCCTAGCAGATCATTCAACTTACTCAAGATCAGAGCATTCTGGGCATTCTGGGCCTCCAACTTTGCATTCTGAGCATTCAATTGTTGATTCAGTCCCAAAACTATGGCATCCAACTCTGCTCGAGTAACTCCAACAGTTGGAGCTGCTTGACTTGAAGGAGGAGAGGTAGCAGTATTCTCTTGAACATTATCGGATCTTACAGAATTTCGTTTTCTCCCAGGAGCCGTTATTTCCAACAAACTTCTGGTTTTAAAAGAAATTCTTTCAACAATCCTTTGCCGGGCAATAGTGGAAGTTTCCTGAGTTCAACTCTCAATGAAAGCACCAAAAATGTTAAAGTGAAAATCGGACGCTAACACCCGGTGTCAATTGAAGTTGGATGAAAGCACCACCCGTGTACACGGGAATTACAGGCAAGTAGAGAAAATAAAGAAAAAGCAGAAAAGACAACAATTTTTATAGTGGTTCGGCTTAGAGTAAGCCTACGTCCACTCTAACTCTCTTTATTACTGAATTTGATTACAACTTTACAACAATCTTCAATTACAACACACTTTAGAACAGTAGATCAAACTTCGATAGAGAATAATCTTCCGAATTCATGTTGAATGATGTAGATTTTCTCTTGGAGATCGTCGTAGTGTCCTTGGTGTTTGGAGTACTTGAAGTGTTGAGTGAGTCGAGAATTCTGCAGAGTATCGGCGCTTGAAATGGTCGGCCAAAAAGTCCTTTGAATGTTGGAGGTGGTCGTGTATTTATAGGAGTGTTTCTGGGTAGGTGTTAGGTCGTAAACGACCTAACATAGGTCGTAGGTCGCCCTCAACCTAGGCAACACGAGCTACCACTCAACTGTCCCATAACATTCAAAAATAGTGATAAGTCATAGGTCGTTGACGACCCGAAGAACATCTCATATCTGCTACGTTTAAACACTTTCTTCGTTTGCTTAGGTCGCGAGCGTCCTATCATAGGTCGAGGACGGTCTATGGTAGGACATAGGTCGCGAGCGACCTATGAGGCATGGTTTGTGGCTTGATAGGATGCATTTAGTTTGACTGAGCAAGATGACAAGTAGTAGGTCGTATGCGACCTAAGAAGAGAGACAACCTAAGTGTGTTGAACGGTATGGTGGTGTGACCTAAGTTGACGCGACCTATAACTTAGCTCGTTGAGTCATTAGGTCGCTAGGTCGTCTCCTTCTTTATCTGTTAAGTCGCTGAATGCTCGAACCATTAGGTCGCTTGTCCTGTTGACTCGTTAGGTCGCTCTGGCCTTTAGGTCGCTGGATCCCCTTAGGTCGCTGATACCATTAGGTCGTTAGATCTCCTTAGGTCGCTGATACCATTTGGTCGTTAGATCTCCTTAGGTCGCTGACACCATTTGGTCAGTTAGGTAGCAAAAGCATGTTTGTAGTTAGGTCGCTCCACATCATAGGTCGCTGACGAAGAGGAGTTAACAATCCCCATCGTGAATCAATATACTGATGTGTTTGGTGAAGTTAGGGGAGTTCCAATGCACAGGCCAGTTGAGTTTTCAATTGGAATAATTCCAGGAGCTAGCCCAGTGGTTAAAAGACCAACCAGAATGGGACCTAAGGAGTTGATAGAATTGAAAAAACAATTGGTTGAATTAGAAGAAAAAGTCTTAATTAGACCCACTAGCTCGTCATGGGGAGCACCAGTAGTCTTTGTTAAGAAACAAGATGGATCCCTTAGGTTATGTATTGACTATAGGGAATTAAATAAAGTCACAATTAAAAATAAATATCTCTTACCAAGAATTGATGATCTTTTTGATCAATTAAGTGGTGCAAAAATATTTTCTAGGCTTGATTTAGCTTCAGGCTTTCATCATATGAAAGTAGAAGAGGAAAGCATTAAGTATACAGCCTTTAACACAAGATTTGGACTTTATGAATTTTTAGTAATGCCATTTGGCTTGACAAATGCTCCTTCCTATTTTTTTGATTTAATGATTAGGATTTTTAAAGAATACTTGGATAAATTTGTATTGATATTTATTGATGACATACTAATTTATTCTAAGTCGATTTGAGAGCATGAAAATCATTTGCATATGGTATTCAAGAAACTGAGGCAGGAAGACTTGAAAGCAAAATTTTCAAAATGCACTTTTTGGCAAAATGAAGCGAATTTTCTAGGCCACATTATATCAGAAAAAGGAATATCTGTGGATCCCAATAAGGTCATTGCAGTGCAAGCTTGGAAAAGGCCTACCAATGTCGCTAAGGTCAGATCATTCATGGGAATGGCTGGTTACTGTAGAAGGTTTATAAAAGATTTTGCAAAAATTTCAATCCCATTAACCAGATTAAGTAGGAAAAATCAAGTGTTTACTTGGACTGAAGAGTGTGAGAATGCCTTTAGGAAATTAAAGGAAGCACTAGTGCAAGCTCCAATCCTGAAAGTACCTGAAGGGAATGAAAACTTGGTGGTGTATACTGATGCAAGTGGACAAGGGCTTAGGGCAGTATTGATGCAACAACATCAAGTGATAGCCTATGCATCTAGGCAATTGAAACCAAGTGAGGTAAGATATGTTACTCATGACCTTGAATTAGCTGCTATCGTGTATGCTCTTAAGCTATAGAGGAACTACTTTTTAGGGGTAAGGTTTGAAGTTTATACAGACCATAAGTCACTTAAATATTTATTTTCACAAAGAGAATTAAATATGGGGCTGCAAATGCGGATTGAACTCCTGGCCTCATGTGACATTGAAATATTATATACCCCAGGTAAGGCTAATAAAGTAGCAGATGCCCTAAGTAGACAACATGCTAACGTGGCTAAATTAATGATAGTAGAGTTTAACACTTTATTATTGTTAATTGATTTAGAGATAGAAAGTGATAATGTAGAAAAGATGAGCCTATGCAGTGAGCATGTAGAAATGGGAAAATTAAGCTTTATCACTCTGGAGTCGGAGTTGAAAAATAAAGTTGTAAAGTTACAAAACCAAGATTCATTTTTATTTGGAAAGAAAACTCAGATATTAAATAGTGAAGCAGTGGAAGGTTTTCAGTTGAATGATCAAGGCCATTTGAAGAAAGGAAAAAGAATATGTGTTCCAACAATTGATGAGTTGAAGCAAGAAATCTTGGATGCTTACCACAAAAGAAAATACACTATACACCAAAGGAAGAACAAGAATGTATCACAACCTCAAGAGGGATTATTGGTGGAGTGGTATGAAGAGTGCAGTGGCAACCTATGTATCTAAATGTATGGTTTGCCAACAGGTGAAGGCTAAGTATCAAAAACCATCAGGGATGCTTCAACCATTGCAAATACCATAGTGTAAATGGGAGGACATATCAATGGATTTCATTGATGGTCTGCCTAGAACTAGTAGGGGAAATGATAGTATTTGAGTAGTGGTTGATAGGCTAACCAAGTCAGCCCACTTTATACCAGTAAAGTCAGAAAGAAATGCATGTACACTAGCCCAGTTGTTTATCGAGGAAGTGGTTAGACTACATGGTATACCAAAGACCATAGTAAGTGATAGAGATACCATCTTCACTTCAAAATTCTGGCAGAGTTTTCACAAGGCAATGGGGACAGATCTGTGCTTAAGCACAACATACCATCCTCAATCTGATGGTCAAACAGAAATTGTGAACAAATTGCTTGAAGACATGTTAAGAGCTTGTGTATTGGATTGGGGAGGAAGTTGGGAGGATCATATCTTTTTGGCTGAATTTGCATACAACATTAGCCATCATTGTAGCATAGGCATGGCACCCTTTGAAGCTCTCAATGGGAGACCATGTTTATCACCCTCAAGTTGGCTTGAATCTGGGGAAAAAGTGGTCTTAGTGCCAGAGAATGTGAAGGAAACTTCTGAGAAAATAGCTTTGATTAGAAAAAGAATTGCTTTTGCCCAAGATAGGCAAAAGAAATATGCATATCAAAGAAGGAAGGCAGTACAATATGGTGTTGGAGATTATGTATTTATCAAAATATCACCCATGAAGAAGGTTCTAATGTTTGGGGAACAAGGAAAGTTGATTCCTAGATATACAGGGCCAAATAAAATTCTAGAAAAAATTGGAACTGTAGCCTATAAGCTGGAGTTTCCAGAAGAAATGAGAGCAATGCATGATGTTTTTCATGTGTCTCAACTAAGAAGTTGGGTTCATGATAAGGAAGCAATCCTAGAATCCCCTAAGGATGTGCAGATTAACCCCAGGATGATCTATGAAAAGGAGCCCGTAGGCATAGTTGCAAGAGAGATCAAGAAATTGGGAAACAAAGAAATTAAATTAGTGAAAGTGCAATGGGGTGTTGACCCAAATGATTGCACATGGGAAGTGGAGGATAAAATCAGAAATGATTATCCACAACTGTTTGATTGAATGAAAGGTATAATATATATACATACTGATGAATATTTTGATTGAATATGCATTGTGATTTTTTTTATATACAAAGAGTCTAATCAAGTGATTGGCTTGAAAATGGTTTGAAATCAGAAAAGTTAATTTTCTAGATTGATGATACTTAAGTTTAGTATGAGAGAATTGTGGGACACAATTCCTAAAAGGAGAGGTATATGCGATAACCCTGATTTTGTGAGCAATTTCATGATTTAAATTAGCTTATGTTTGTTTAAAAAAAATTTGAATTGAGAAAAAATAGGAATAGAAACTAATTGCAAGAGTATGGTAAATATGTACATGTGCACAAGATAGTGCACACACGAGCATACATTTTTCTGGGTAATAAAATAGGCAGCAATCAATAGATATATTAGAGTAAATAATTTAGAAATACATATTGTATGGAAGACATGATTATGTCTTTAATAAGTTTGGCATAAAGAAAATAAATGTAGGCAGGAATAAATACATGCAGAAAAATATTAGATATTTAAAATAATTTAAATAAAAGGAAATATGCACTTAGGCAAAAAAAGGCATACATATGTTATATAAGTGCACAGGCAAGCATTGTTGGTAGAAAACAAAGCTTGCATGAAAATGGTATGAACCCTTAAACAAACATTTTATTCATTTCCGGCAATTCTTTTGACTTTGGAAAAAAATCAGAGTCATGCATATAACATGACCGGGGTAAGATTAATGATATAAAGTTTGTTTCTGAAAATAAAAACAAGGACCACATGCCCTTTTTCTCTCTTGAATTAAAATGAGAGGCAGATCATGTTATATAGGGTAAAACCGACGTTGAGTAATTTCATTAAACCCTAGTAGCAGCCAGGGTTTTATATATGGAGGCTTAGTGTAGTGAGATCATTCACATTTGCTCTTCATCACTTAAAGAAAAAAAACATAAGTCATAGAAAATGAGGAGCACCGACCATTAGAATTAGAAGAAGGTAGAAGACCCAAAAGAAAGAAAAGCTTAGGAAAAAAAGGATTAAGGTGAGTAACCTCGCTAGAAACATTGGCAATAAGTCTTGAATATTGAGGAAGCCTTATTAAATTTATATTTCACTTTTGCAAGTTATGTTCATTTTATGATTTGATGACTTTGGCTTGTTAGTGATCTACTCAAGTGGAAAATCTTGTGTAGTGATTTATCCAGTATAAAAGAGTCATGGATTTCATGTTTAAACATGTTTATCTGCGTTGTGGTTAACTTTGAGATGAAGTAGTTTCTTTTATGGATTTTTATTTATATAGTTATTTATTTAAAACCCAGGATTTATGTTGTAGATATATGGTCTAAAAATGAAAGAAAATGTGGGGCTGGAACATTGTGTTGTTGCTTAAGTCTAATATCAAATATAAATAAAAATAAATATAGAGGTGCAATGTTATACATGTGCTGAGCTTCTATGTTTTATGAACTGTCCAAATTATAGCATATGCTTATGGTTTAGCCAGATCTTAAAGATCTACCAGGGTCTGATTGAACCAGAGGTAAAAGAAAACAACCAGAAAGCTATCTACGACAATATGTTTGTAACTTGATCCACTGAGACCCATAGACAAAATAATATATGCTAAGAAATCACATCTGTTTGCATGATTAAATGCTTGTTTATGAGAACATGACTTACCAATCTCTGGATGAATATATGTTGGCTGAATGTTTGTTTCTCTGATTAAAATATGATAAGCAGTGGGGTTTAGCACAGTAATGAAAAGGGAAGGTAACACTTAGTAATTTAACTAAGGACTTTTAGGATCTTAGGGCTACAAAGTATGGCTTGGCAAGGTGAACATTGCAAGCTCACACATGGTATGTTTATACCCAGTGGTCG
The DNA here is from genome assembly GCA_030765085.1 of Allium cepa. Lineage (NCBI taxonomy): Eukaryota > Viridiplantae > Streptophyta > Magnoliopsida > Asparagales > Amaryllidaceae > Allium > Allium cepa. The sequence goes on along the minus strand of CM060937.1, from coordinate 787,910,975 downwards.
TGTGCTGGGTTAACAGAGATATGTCCCAGGCAGTGTGTGATTCAACAAGAGAAAGTAGATAAAGACCATAATATATACTTGATAGTGAACAATAGAAATAGGTTCATGGGAGGGCTTGAGTAAAATCCCCGATGGCCAGTAAACTGGTAGAGAAGGCTTGATGACTGAATTGATGAATGTGTTCATTGGTCTATGATGTTTTATGGATGGATCCTATGATTGTTTTCTCCGAACTAAACCATTTGAATCATATATAATTTGTTCTACACTAATATAAATGCTCATGTCTCATAGAAACATGCACAATGATGATACTGAGTTTCTTTACTCATTTAAATTATTTGAATATAAATAAGAGTCGTGTAAAATCATGTTTTCAGTTAGATTACTCATACCAGACTTTAGTCTGACCCTAGTGTGTTTATGCACCATTGGGTGTCTCATGTTTACATGGTGCGGTTCATGGTGATTATGCAGGTAAGTAGAGATTTCTTTGATCAGGCTTTGGATGCTTAGCTGCTTAAGGAATTGGATGCTATAATTAAAGATTTACCGAAGTTAAAGTAGAGTTTATGCTGAATTATGTTAGGCTATGATTGTTTAAGTTGCTTAGAAAAACTAATGTATTATTTTCTACTATTTTGTAAGTATTGAACTTAAATGTGTTTCAGCTGGAACCTAAGTGTTTGGTTTTGCAAATGTTTTACTAAGTAATGAAGTGCTTAAGCATTCAGAATAATTCATTTATAATGATAGAAAACCTGAGATTGTAAGGATGTATAAATTGAATGAACAATCAAGTATTTGACTTAAGAAAATCCATGTTTAAGTTGAAAAAATAAATCTGGCAGAGAAAGAAAAAGAAAAGGAGAGAGTTTCGAGTTGCTTTAAAAAGAAAACAAAAATAACATGTATTCTCTTTAAGAATAAATGCAAGTTGAATATGGCTAACATAACCATTTTATTGAGCGTGGATTAAGCCAGCACTAATCAATATTAAGCTTAATTTCCAATAGAGTTTTACAACTCATATAAAGAGTAGACTCAATCACTTTTGGTAACAAGAAGAGGAGAAATTAGGCATTTTAAAACCTTCCAGTGACAAACACATGCACATGATCATGCACACACATGCACATGCAAAGGCACAGTTCACACAGTAACAAAAATTATGGGAAATACATGCAAAATGCTAAGTCTTGAGAAGCGAAAACAATAGTTATGCAATGATCTAAGTGTGCCTGGAAAACCTGTTTTTACAAACACTTTTGCTATGTGGGGATTACTTAATGATTCCCAAACAGATTTCTGCTTCCAAACTTTTATACTCTGATTCAAATAGAAAGTAATTTATAGATCTTCACATATGTAAGTTTAAGATAATTTGAGCAAAACAATATTTTTATATTGGCATAAAGATCCTGGATAGAAGAAAATTAGAATGCAATATTTTCTTGATTAGATGACCACTGTGCATATATTTATGTAGAAGGAAAAAAAACTTTAGACTAAAAAAGTGGTTCATCTCAGGCTGAGAATGAGGTCGAGACTGAGGCTGAGAAGTAGAACGAACTGGCTTCTTCTTCTTGGACGAAAAGAACTTTGATTTTTGAAAAGAAAACCGCTTCTTGTTGGGGTTCTTATGAACCTCAACATCATCACCACTATCCATCTCCTTCTCGATGGCTTCAAGATGAAGCGCCGAGTCAACTAGCTCCTCAAAAGAATGCTTAAGCTGCAACATCAATGATTTCTTCAAATACTTCTTAATGCCAGAAATGAACATGAGGTTCTTCTTGTATGGAGTGCTAATATAATCAAGGCCATACTTAGAAAGAGCCTCGAAAGAAGAAACATAATTTGAAACAGAAGATTTCCCTCGCTTTAGATCGAGGAAGCGACAGGCAAGGGATGCTTTCTCAGACTCAAGAACGAACTTAAGCTCGAATCGTTCTCGAAACCGAGCCCATGCAAGAGTAGACTCGTCGAGCTCGATAGAGAATAGCCCGTACCAATCAAGAGCATGCTCTTGAAACATGCTGGATGCTACAAGAACCTTGTGATAATCCGAAAGATCCATGCGAGAAAATATCCGCTTGCAAGAATGAATCCAAGCCTGAACCTACAAAACAGACTCGGAGCCTTTGAATGGCTTGCCTCCGAGGTGTGCACAATCACTGCACATGCACGTGAAAGGAGACTTGCACGAAGGAGAAGCTGGAGTAGGAGCTGGTGGCTGGGCGCTCCTAAATGATTCCATGAACTAATCGGCAGACATATATACTCCATCTGGATGGGAGCCATTGGACTGCCCCGCATCCGAACGTCGTCCTCTGCCTCTTCCAGCCATGAACTGAAAGTTATGATAAGATAAAGATTATTCACATGGTAGATATCATTAATTCAAATATGGAATACTACGGAAATAAATGCATTCCTAGATGTATTCCTAAAATTCTATCTACTACAAAGGACACGAAAAGAACAAAAACACGATGATGCAGGGATTCGTAACATTTGACTTTGATGTAACATATTATGTGTTTCTATTCTGTGCTGATCAAATTTTGTTCTTAACTCGGCTCTGATACCAAGCTATGATGCCCCACCTCGAGACCCACATTAACAAAGAGTATTACTGGGTAATACTGTCTGCTAATGTAGAGAATAGGGCTGGATAAGAGCGACCATCTATAGCCTTGTCTTATATATCCATTGAATACGTCGACAATTCCATATTTTTTCTCAAGTGGATCGACAAATCCCATACATACTTAAAACAAAGCCATACGTGGCTATATGATATATTTGTACAAAATGCAACTCAAATGCAAAACACATCACAGAACAACAGATAATCCCATATACACACACATATACAGATACATCACAAAGTATACAAAATGATACATCACATATGTGGTATGACGACCATAATGAAAACACGAGCCAAAAGAATACACATATCAGAGTAGCAAACCAAAAAGGACTACATAAAAAGCTATAACAAAAAAAGCTAGCAGAATATTCCATGCAAAAGCAGCATAAGCTAAGTCCAAATATACCTAACCTGAAACACCTCGGTCTGACCCGAGTAAAAAATACACGGGTCAGTCAAGCTAAACAAATCAGCAGAAGGTGATAGCAGAATAATAGGTCATAGTGATATTCTTCTTAAACAAGAAGAAACTGTGACGATCCCAATTTTGAGTTGAATTTAAATTAATAGTTAAAGTTTGAATTTGAATTTGACTTTAGAATATGAATTTGAATATTGAGTTTGTATTTGAATTTAAACTTAAATAAATGACTTAGAAAATGATTTGGGTTTAAAAATATTATTTATGTAAATTGATTTATGGGTAGTTAGTTTTAAAGGTATAAAAAATATATTAATACGAATTAAATATTTGATAGTTAAACTTTACAACAAAGAAATAAGTATTTATAGTAGAAGTAGATATAAAAATATATAAGTGATTCTTGGGGGTACAACATAAAATAAATACAAACAAAATATACTACAAAAATAATAAAAATAAATATATATATATATATAGACTTGAAATAGAAATAAAAACAAGTATGTACTTATGGAAATCAAGACAAAAAAAAAGTAAATATATATATGAATGTCCTGCAAAAGAAGACAGCAAGATATTTTCATGTACAAGCAAAAAGAATAAATATCTATAAAAAAATCAAACAAGGGGTAAATAAGGAAAAAGTGATAAGCACAAGCTTATAAAATAATGATAATTAATGCAATCTCATTTCAGCCGAAATAACAACATCATCAGCCACCAAAGTAGAAAAAATCTTTAGTCAAACATAAAACAAGAAAATCAGCTTAGCCACCAAAGAAAATAGCTCTAACCCTGATATTGTACAAAGACAATATAATTACCTTGTATAAACAAGATTATCCTGTAAACTTTCTTCTTATATATCAACATCTTTATTTCTGTTCGTTCAAAAAAAAGTTAGCATTCCAAAAAAATATATAAGCTTCATCAATTCATTCAACTGAACAACAAAACAAAAAAAGGAAGAAAGAAGGAAAATCAAAACTGGAGTTTCAAAACAAGTATTGCTCTCTGTTTTTTTCCTGAAAACACTGTGAGTAACTTCACCTTTAAACTTTAAGTGTAATTTTGGTTGCAAGTCATTTCTATGTTCAATATTGTATTGTGAAGTATATTTGTGTATTCGTATTGTTGAACTGCTGAAGTATGATGTATGGATGCACTTGAATATATGTAACCTCTGTTTCTTTTTACAGTTCTTTTTAAAACCCGAATTTGTAAATAAATTTTATCTCTTAATCTAGCAACTGTTAGAATTTAAAATACAAACAAAGATTGTTTGTTTGTTCACGAATTAAGCTTTAAAATTTTTATCCAGTTAAAACAACTTGTAAATACCTCTGAAACTCAAGAAAACTGAGCAAAACCTTAACTTAGTCAAGATTCAATCATTTTAATTTTCGATTTCAGGTATATAAACAGAATTCTTGTACACAAACATGATTTTTAAAGTTAAAATCATAATTTTTAAATTAAGTGATGAAGAGAAGTTTGGGTTTATTCGAATCATGTATTTTTGGTCGTCGCGGTTGATCTCGTTGATCAGAGAGGTCGAGCTTCCTCTTGGAGGTGGAGGAGCGATCAATGTTGATGGGAAAATTTCCAAGTGTTCGTGTATTTCAGTGTGGTGGTGGAGATTTTAGTTCGAATTCTGGTAACCTAGTTTTTCTTGAGGCTTGATGTTTCGACTTGTTCGTCGTCTAGAGTTGATCAAGTGCTGCGTGTTTTGGGAGGTGGTAGAGGAGGCATTGACGAAGTGGTGACTGGAGTTTCGAGCATTCTGATGATCTCGATGTCGAGAACGACGCGTTTCCAGGTCTGATGGTATTTTCGGTTCGTGTTTTCCAGGTTTCAATCTTGAGCTTGAATTCGATCTCCACGTGATGGTAGTATTCGGGCGATCGGAGATTGATTCATGGATGGACTTCGACTTGCTCGACGACGATGCGACGTCTGAAGTTGAGCGACGGTGCCGTGCAAGTGCACCGTGCACAAGTTTCTGGTAATCTGGAAACTTGAGTAGTTGGAATGAAGCAGGGTTGAACTCGAGTTTGACTTGAGTAATTTGAGTAGTTTACTCAAAGAGGTTTAGCGCTTGACTCGAAGCCAATATATCCTGTCTCGGGTAGCATGTTGTACAGGTTTAAAACCTATTTTTTTTTGGAATTTAGAAATTTAAATTTAATTCATAGAACAAAGTTAAAATAAGTTTTTAAATCAGAGTTTAATTAGAACTCAAGTTAGTTTGGAAATAAATAAATTTTTTAAATTAAATTGTTTAATAACTTAAAAAGTTTTAAGCAATTAAGTGGATTTAAAAGATTTAAATTTAAAAATGGATTTTGAAATTATAAATGAAGAATTGAAACAATGTTAAATTAAATTTGAAACCTAGATCTTAAATCTAAATTCGAATCCTGGATTTTGAAATGAAATTAGGTTTTATATAATTTAAATGTTTAAATTTAGTTTTTAACGTTATATAAGATAAATTGGTATTTCGTTTATATTTTGACATTAAAATGAAATTTAAGCAGTAAATTTGAAAGAAATATTTTCTAACTTATTTGTGAGTGCTAAATGAATTCGTTTATAAGAATGAGTTTATCTTAAAGTTGATTCATGATTAAGGATTAACTATTTAATAAATTAATTACGAATTAATAATTGATTAATCAAGTAATTAGGGATAATTACTTATAATGATTAATTAAGGATAATTAATCAAATAGTAATTAGTTAAGGATAAATTAATAAATGTGATTAATTAAGATTAATTAAATAATTAAAGGTTAACTAATAAATGATTAAAAGGAAATTTATTTCAAATGATTTGTAATTAACTTATGTTAATTAACCGGGATTAATGATTAATTCATAAGTAATACATCTTATTTAAACTAAACAGTTGATTAATAATTTTTACTTGTGAATGTTTGGATTTTATTGAATGGGTAAATTGTTTGATATTCCCGATGTTGATGCTTTGTAATATGGATTATTCTGATATGTTATGCTTTGTGCTATGAATTGTTCCGGTGTGATCTGTGATGAATGAAATTTATTTATCGGTGATAAATTTATATTATGTATCTATTAATCTGTGAATGAACGACAAGCATTATAGATTACACCGCTTATCAAATCGACGTGCTTAAATATGTGATGTGATGATTAACGATGTTGCGCTATTGTGTAAAACCCCTGGACAACACTTATACGCACACAAATATGGATTGCACGATGAAATCGGCTAAGTCACATATTTTTAACAATTTTAAAGATTTAATTCTTGAATTCAAAATAGTTTTGGAATTGGAATTGAAAGCTTTTGAAATGAGTTTTCAAAAATAAAAGTTATTTTAAATAACTTTAATAAAACTTGAAATTTAAATAATTTGATTTAAATTTGAATTCAGTATTTGAAATTGAATTCAATGATTTGGAAATTATCGTCTAAAAGTTTATACAAGTTATAAAGATGTTTATATAGGTTTTTAACCATTTAAAAAGTATAGTTTTGGAAATTTAAATTTAAATCCAAGTTTTATACTTGAATGGCTCTAACTTATGTAGACTGTAAGTAGTTTTTCCAAAACGAAAACTATTTGTTTCAAATAATAATGGCTTCCATAAAAAGGAAAGGATTTTCAATTTGTATCGAAATATTTCAATTTTGGAATGAAATTGTAAATAGTTTGGGAAACTAGGAATTAACCTTTGTGAACATGATTAAATCTTTTTTTGAAATCAAAGAGGATTTTTTATGGTACATCTTCCATATACAAGACTTGAATTGGAATTTGAGAGTTATGAATTAAATCTTTAATTGAAAGATTGGATGAATTAATCTAATTTGAAATGGAAATTGTTCTGAAATCCGTGAATGGATCTTTGTGAAACCGGGTGAACTTTGTGAAATGAATCTTTTATTTTAAAAATATTTGAAATGGTAATTTAAACCATTTGAAAGAAAGATTTGAATTTTAAAGTTGTGACTTAATTGAAATCCCATGTCCATATGTTTTTAAATATTACGCTCTTTATTCGATTTAGCCAGAAGAGGACTTTGTTTCATATAACCCATTCTGAATAATGATACGTGGTTATGTATAACATCTGAAGACCGGTGGTGAAGACCAGGTATTTTTGAAAATGAAAGGATAACGCGTCGATTGTCTCTGCACTAAGTCGCGCCGGTATAAAGATTCCCAAAGTGATGGGAAGTCCGATCGGGATTGTGAATACCCGGATTTGCAAGGGCTTCTTCAGAAGTGCCTTCGGTTCAGTTCGAACTCGGAACAGACTTGTATGGATGTGACTGACATTACACTTTGAGATGTAAAACTTGTTTCTATCAAATACATTTCTGTTGGTGGCGGAGATTTATTCTCTCAGCTTAACACCCTTCTCCGAGACGTACGAGCTTAGAGGTTATGTAGTTGATGGTTTGTAACGACCCGCTATTTTGGTCCACTCAAATCGACAATAAAACCATACATATCCGACTTGCATAATTCAAAATATCTAATTGTTAATTAAAATTTGGCAAAACTCAAAATATACAGTAAATAAATCAATCACAGATAACAGAGTAATATAATGCAGCGGAATAGATAAAGAGTAGTAGTTCATGAAGATACTATATACATCAGAATTAGAAATAAAATACAACCGAATAGTTCAAATGCAGTGAAGTCTCCAATGCAACAGATGACTTCTCTGAACCAATCAACTGGAAAGGCTGGAATCTGAATCGATGGTTGGATCTCCAAATGAAGCTCCAAACTCCAAAGGTGAGTCTCTAATGCTGTATCACTCAGTCTGACCCGAGCGTAAAGCAAAACACAAAACACTCGAGTCAGGATTAACATTCTTATATCAATAAATCCAACTCAAGTGAAATATCAACCGAAATACAAATAACTTAAAGGATGTTTGGGATAACCATCCTCTAAGGGTCTATGGAACTATCTATAAGGTAGAAATATACACTATAACACCGTGGTCATTTCAGCTTAATTTATACTTCAAAACCAAATATCATTTTTACTTCAAATATCTCTATATTTCCCAGAATAGTATTTATATACAATAAATAATTTATAGAATAATGTATTTTCAATTTCCTCAACTTAACAAATCGTTTCAACATCAACCCAACCTTCCCATTTAAATTAAATTCAATCTTAATTTATCAATTTAAATTCAACTCAATTTCTAAAATAAACACTTCAATTTATCGATCTCAAATTCGGATTTACAATCATAAAAATACCCCTTTATATTTCAATATATTTCAAAACGTTAAGTATTCAACGTTTCAACTAAATTTTTATTCAATTTAGTTTTCTAAATAATATATTCAAATTTGGTTCAACCTAAATTTCACTTTAATTCAATTTAGTTGCTAAATAACAAATTCAACTATGTTGATTTCAAATACAGAACCGAATCTCAACATAAACCCTTTAAATTCCAATATAGTTCAAGGCTTTAATATTTAAATGTTCTATATATAATAGTTTCATATAGATCTCGATTTAACCTCATTATTATTCAGTCTTGAAATACTCCCTTATTAGATTCAATATCATTTAAGTAACCTTAAATTACATTTTACTCAATATTTTCTTTAATTTATTTAAACGTGAAATATTCATTAAATTACTTAAATCAAAAATCAAGTTATAAAATCATACCCTTTAAATTTCCCATTCAAAAATTTCAAATCGATTTAATTATATAAATCCTTATTTAAATACCATTTTTATAAACCCAAATTTATCTCCCAATCTTAATTATTCAATTTATTACAAGAGAATCTATTTGAAATATAGAATATACATAATACTCAACCATATTATATGTATTAAATCAATCTAGTTTAAATAAAATATTACTACTAAATCTATATATAAAATTTTCATTTATATAATATCTTAAGAATCAAATTTATTAAACCATATATTTCTTTCCAAAATTATAGAAATTATTTTCAAAATATTTATATGGACCAACGGTGTCTGTATATATTTCCTATCATATAGTTAAGTGCTACGGATATTTATCATTTCAATCCGTATACTAAATATATACGGGTGGATATCATTTCAACCCGTAATCCTAAATTCAATTAAATGAAAATCGCTTGGGTTTATCATTTCAACCAATAACGATTTTCTCCTATTCTAAAGTCTGTTCGGGTATGTATCATTTCAACCCACAATGATTTCTAAACTACAGGGAACTTGCAGAGTGATAAGAGAAAATACAATAAAATAACAGGCATATATCATCAATAACAATATAATATAAACAACATGATTGGTGTCATATCCCGCAGGTGAACAGTTACAGATAATAGCATATATAACAAATTTAAATAACTACAGTAGCATATTTCAATTGTCGCTTCAATTGAAATCAAATTTAATGAATAAAAGAATGTTAATCGTGAGTGATTGGTCACCTTTCGAGGCCAGAGAATATAGAAGGAGACAGGAATACGCACACTGATACAGACACTGAAATTAAATTTCAAATCCAACCAAAGCAAAATCGGCACGAATTCAACGATCAAAGCTGATTGGCTCGAATTGATGAAACGGATCAGATCATAACTGGAACGATGAAAATAAACGGTATAAGCGAACTTTTATAACCACCTATAACTATATATACACATACGAAATTTATATTCTAAGTTCAAACATCACAAATTTAATTTACATGTTTTTCAAACATATAAATAAATAAATAAATCAAGCTTACTTTTTTTTTTAAATCAACATACACTTAAATATATATATATATATACACACACACACACACACACACACACACACACTAACACCTTTATACAAAACTTATATAACTAGTATATATATATTCTCAAACAGATAAAATAAATGTTTAAATATGAATACCTAAAAGAAAACTTTATATATATATATATAACTATTTCTATATATATTAAATGTTATATATATAATTTAAATCCATCCATATTTTTACATTCAATAACATATTATATTCAACCTATATAAATTTCCAAATTATATATGCATTTTAAAATAATTTATAAAGTAGAGTATTTATAAAATCATCTTAAATCCAAAATAGTGTGAATATAATACGGTAACAAAATATATACAATCATCAACTAAATAAGTCAGTACCACATAGAAACCCATATGGTAACAAACCGCATAATATACATATATTAAAGTATTTTATATATTCTGTAACAAAACAAATATATTACTTACATAAGCGAATAACCATATTATAGGAAACCCGATATCAATAAATAGAAGCTGACCCATATTAAAATATAAAACACAATATATATATATATATATATATATTCTTATTAAAAATGAAAGAAACTTATTTTATAGTATGTTCCCTTCAAAATGTCGCATACATAATTTAAAATATTAACATGACTTATAAGATGTGAGGAAGATCAAATAGAAACTATATATAAATATACACTGTCATGTTATGAAAATAAACTTTTGAAAAAAATAGTATTCAATACTTATATAAATAGTATATATATCACAACTAACAGAACAAAAATAAAAAATAAAAAAAATTAAAAAACAAAAAAAAATGTAATTTCGAATATAAATCAAAACATATATGTGCTTACACGCCTATACCTCAGTGATCAAACAGAAGCAACCGGAAGGCGAGGTGATGGGTGTCATTTGATGAGGAGGTTTGGAAGAAAGGTGAAGTGATGGATGCAAATAATGGTGACGCCCGCATGCTTCAGTTTTCCTTTTTTTCAAAGAAAAGTAGCAAGGGGAACGAACAGATCTAGAGAAAACAGAAGTGAAAGCGAAAAAAAATAGGGATGAACCGCAGTTTTCGGGCAAATATGACGGAAGAAAATGAATACGCAACCCAATTTTAAGTGAATAAATAAATAAAAGTGATTGTAACGGTCAACCCTTGATTTGATGAAAATAATTGTAGCAATTAATAAAAGAAAGAAATAGCAACGATCACATTGCTTGATTCAGCTGACCCATAAAAGAAAATTATTTAAAATTTAAACGGTAGGAAACGAAAAAAACGTACCACCATAAAATGAAATTGATAACGTCTGTGCATTGTTTCTGCAATATTTATTAAAGCAATTGATTGATGCGCGTTTAAATTTGAATGGAAGGAAAGGGAGAAGTCACAATTAAAGGTAAGCTTTAAATTTTCAATAAATACAAAATGTTTCTAAGTTTATGTGTTTATAACTTTCCAGCTGTAGTGTATATATATAATGAATGGTCATAAAGAAAGAAGTGGAAACAGGGAGCATAGGAAAGGAAAGGTTAGAAAAATAAAATTTTGTTGAGAAATGAATATTTGCGTGAGTTATATAGGTTTGATCAGAGAGGTAGCGTGATTTAAGGAGAAGAAAGAACGGCAATAAATCAACTTACATTGAAATGGAAAGGAAATTAAACTAGCGTTGATTTTTAATGAGCAGTTATAGGCAAGAAATAAGATATTGATTTAAAAAAAAAGGCCACGATTTTGATTGAGCACTGATTTTTCTTGTTATACACGGTTAATAGATTTTTAACAAATTTTAAGCAAATGGGTTTCGAAATTAAAGCAGAAGAAACGGTCAGCTAAGATTAGATTTTGGAATAATATTTTTAAACAATATTAAATGAATGGTGGAGATGGAAACAACAACAACAATCTACATGCAAGCAACTACACATGGATTCAAGCCAAAGTTAGGTTCGGCCAAGGCCACTAGAGTCACGGCCTTCACTGTGGGGGTCCAAGATGATGATGTGGCCGAGAGTCCAGGTGGTGCTGGAGGTGGTGGAGGTGGTGTTAGTGGCGGTCATGGGGTGTGAAAGGTGATGCAAACATGGTAGAGCTTGGCTATGGACAAAAAGGTAGAGTTTTGTTGGAATTTAGGTGGTGGATCATCCACTAGGAGGCACGGCTTGGGGTTTGGCCAAAGAGGAGGTGGTGATGAAGGTGTTCTCAGGTGATGGTGGAGGCGGCAGGGCATTGTGATGGAGGTGGCTGAACCACTGATGAGAAAGAACAAGTGCAAAACATTATCAACGAAGGATAAAAGTAAAACAAAAGGAAAGAAAACGTTTTTTACCCAAATTTCCTCAATAGCAATGGCCGAATTTTTTTGTTCAGGAATGAGAAAGTTTAAAATTTAATGCTCGCGTTGATGGGAACAATGGCAAGAAATTAAAAAGGTGAACGATTCTAAAATTTGTAAATAACGTTCCTGTTAAATCAGGAGAGTAAAAGGAAAGTGAATAAAATTAGAATGCGTACAACAGACACAGTGATTTTTGTCCGAAAAAATGAAAATAACGGATTTAAATTTTATACGTTTTCTTGTATGTGTGTATACATTTTTTATTCCATCAAATAACGTGCCTTTTAAACGTGAAATTAAACAGTTTATTTATACACAATGTTTTGGAAATTTATTACGTATATAAAAATATGATTTGTTTACACATTTACTAAGAAATTTATATTCAAAAACGTATGTAAATAAAATATTAAATATTAAATTTTTAAAAGTATAAAATCAATTTTTTTTAAAGAACAAAAGGTGAAATAAACGTTGTTACGAATATAGTAAATTAAACCAAAAGATTAAAAATTAAAAATTTAAAGATTTATAACTTCAAAAAAAATGTTAAGTTTTAACCAAAATAAGAATTTTAGAATTTTCACACTAATAAAAATCTTGGGTGATTATTTATAATTAAATTTAGACAATCAAATTTTCGAAAAATAAAACCCCAAAGTATAAATAAAGAATAATATATTGCTAAAATTTGGGCTGTTACACTCTCCCCCACTCAAAACTTTTCGTCCCGGAAAAGGAAGGAGGTAGGAATATTAAAACAACCAGAAAGAAAATAGATTGAAAGACAAGATAAACAATAAATTTTAAAATTATATAAATTTTACTTGAAATATTCATTTGAAAACTTCACTTGGAAATCAATTTTCTTTGATACTTCAAATTTTAATTTTTTTACTACTTTGTCTTAAGATACTTTCAACATTATAGATACATCAATAATCATTTTATTTAAACATGTTTTATTAAATTAATAACTTCAAAGTATTTATAACACTAAAATTTTCTATTAAACAATGTAGTATACAAATAAGCAATATTTAAAAAGGATATATCCAAAAAGGAAGGAAGGTAGATTTGGAAAACAGAATCAAGGTGAACAACTAAACTGAGCAGATAAGGTAGATGCAAGGAATAGTATCGGACACGAATAATTAATCTAGAACCGTAAGAATTTAAATTTCAAATATTAATTCAAAATTTCTTTGTTGGAAAAATTACTTTTATAATAAATACCTTTATAATAATACTTTTATAATAAAATACTATTATATCGAAATAAATTTTCCTTTCGAAAATACTTTTATAACTCGATGTTTCAACAAGTTTATCCTCGTTGTTGCAGACTCTGGCCATGCGTCGATCAGGCGCAAAGCTAGAATTCTTCAAGTACTTAGAAGACTTGTTTCAACACCCAGTGAAAATACTTGAAAACCTTTAAAACAGATATGGAAAGTACAATCCAAACAAAACAACCAAACCAAAACCTTTGTCCGACCATGGTTCGCAAATACACAATTGTTACGCCTAGATCCCTCAGGAAACAATGCGTATCCATAAGCTTTCTCAGCCCTGAGAGTTGCGCCATGATGACTAGTAGAGTGCAGGATACACAATGGTTACGCTTGGGTCCCCCTGGAAATAATCCATACCCCTAGGCTGTCTCAGCCAGGCAGTTTCGCTACTATTCGCGACGTACACAGATTGTAGGATACACAATGGTTACGCCTGGATCCCCCAGGAAACAATTCATACCCCTAGGCCAGGCTCAGCCAGGCAATTGCGTTATGCAGTCGCGAGAGAAAAAAACCTTGGGTTACGCCACGATGGGAACACTCGAGTATTACATCCGAAAAACCAAAAATCAGAGAGAATAATATCGATAGAATGAATCTATGATGTGGTCACAAAGCGGATATCGAGCAGAAGGCACTTTCCACATCTTTACTTCGAAAATATATATCATATAGTACCTTTCCAAATCAATTTCAAATATCGTACATATATAAATTCCATATGTATAGGATTCCATTTTTTCCAAATCGAATACTTTCCAAATCAATAGTAGATCAAATCATACTTATATAGACTTCGATTATATAAAATCTCTTTCCAAATTGAGTACCTTTCAAATCAATAGATTTCAAATCAACTTCATACTTATACAATCCATTTTATATAAGTTCGACCACTCCCAAATCAAGTGCTTAATAATATAAGGTTCTCAAATTTGAAATCATTTCAATATCAATTCAGTTTCAAAATCATATATGATTTCACCAAATTTTCTTCCAAATTAAATATCTAAATTTCAAAGTTCCCAAAATAATAGGTTTAGAAAATTATCCCATTTTCCAAATTAAATTAATTCAAGTCAAACAAATTCATTTCCAAAATCACCATATAAGTACTGATTTTTAATTCTAATTTAATTTCAAAACCAAATATTTTTCGCAAAATCAATTATACTCAAATGGTTTCCAAATTTATAATTATCCCTTTTTTTAAAACTTTTAAACTATCTATTTCTATGTGAAATATCCAATTTACCTTTATGAAAACCATTACTCAACTATTTTTTTTCAAAACATTTCAAAACTAAATTTATATTCTTTATCAAACATTTTATGCTCTTCGAAATTTCTTAGCTTTGAAAATTTAATCTCGATTTGGAAGTGTTCGAACATTCAAAATAGTTTGGGAAATCAAATTTTCAATTGAAGAGTTGAAAATCAACAATAAATCAGTAAATCAATTATTAAATCCGAAACTAGAGGACTGAACACCAGTCTCATTTTAAATTGTTTCAAATATATACTTATATCTTTCTAAAATATCGAATTATACTTCAGAATTTGAAATCAAAAATGGTTTTGCAAAATCACTTGCATAGCGAAGCTATTAAAGTGGCCTCTCCCCTACTCTGAAACTCGAAAATCAATGTCGATGATGCATGCACTCATCACCAAAATTATTTTCGAGCGACATAAGTGAGTTCTAGACTTCTATTTTCTCGAAAACTTCTTTGAAATTTCTACAAAATTACTGGAATTCATTTGAACTCATTAGAAATATTTCTTATCCGGAAAAATACTTTTAAATCGTATTATTTTTATATATTTTCCAAAATCTTGAAAACAATTTCAAAATACTGGAATTCAATTCTCGAATTTCAAATTTAACTCTACAGTAATAAATCATTTTTATATAAATAAATTTCTTATAATTTTTCAAAATTTCTAATCCTTTCAAAACCTTTTTATATATAATAACATTTCTTATTTGCTTTATATATATAGGTATATAATCCTTATCGAAAACATTTTCATTTTTATATATATAAAAAAAATCATAGTTATCAAAATAAAATTTCGGTATAAACAATTTCAAAAATAAAAACAAAACCCGATTTTCAAAGAATGATTCAAGAATGGATTTCAAAACAAAGATAGAGATTTAATTTAGAGGAACTCCAATCAACAGAATCTTGATTCGAAGATAAACTCGATCGAAGATGAGATAATTAAAGTACAAAATAGAAGATTGATATACTTCTATAAATCGCGGGCGACCTTTACCGGTCAACCGTGATTCCAAAATTAGATCGGTGTAGAATTCTGAGGCAATTCGACATTCAATCGCCAGAGATATAGAATTCGGCATAAACAGATATAGCAGCATCGTAAACCAAGGATACAGAAATTTCGGTGAGCCAATGCCAATTGAAAAGGAGTTTTCACATTCAGTGGAGTTATGGGATACTCCGGAATCAAACGAATATGAATAGGGAGAGACAGAATGAATTTCGGAACCAAGGGAATAAAATGAAATCGAGTCAAAAGGAATAGATTCAACTCGAGCGAAAGTGATTCTGTAAATAAATTTACCATATATGTTATGTTTTTCCTAGAGCCAAAGCTATAATACCAGTTGTAACGACCCGCTATTTTGGACCATTCAAATCGACAATAAAACCATACATATCCGACTTGCATAATTCAAAATACCGAATTGTTAATTAAAATTTGGCAATTCTTAAAATATACAGTAAATAAATCAATCACAAATCACAGAGTAATATAATGCAGCGGAATAGATAAATAATAGTAGTTCATGAAGCTACTGTATACATCAGAGTTAGAAATAAAATACGACCGAATAGTTCAAATGCAGTGAAGTCTCCAATGCAACAGATGTGACGCCCCACCCTATACCCACGCTAGCCAAGAACATTACGGTGAATGCTGTCAACTAGCACGAAGAATAAGGCTGTTGAGGAGCGACCATCCATGTAATTGCTTTGCGCGAGCACCGATATGCCAGATAAAGAGCATGCAATTCTTCTCAAGTGGAAATCCGACATGCCGACACAAACTTAAAGCTACTACACAGTGGCTATAATATCTTTGGAAACAAATATAGAAATAAACATAACATAAATCAGTCACGGATAATTCATATCACAAAGGCGGAAATAGATATGAATACAACACTAACACACGAAAGTGTATACCAGAGTAGTGGTCAAAAGGGTCCACAATAATACAAAAGAATAGCAACATGTGCTATACAAAAGAATACAACTATGAGTCAATATCTCAGGTGTATACAACAAAAGCTACTACTAATGTAAGTAGTTAACCAAAAGATCATAGGTAGACGGATAAGGAGTCAAGCAGGAGCACCTGAAAAATCTCAGTCTGACCTGAGTATTATTTAAGAAGAAAATAATAAACGGATCAGTCTAGCTATAAATATCAGATGAAGTGATATATAATAAGAGATATGACACAAACATATAATAAACACAATGCCAAGCTGTGATAAATAAGTAATTGAAAAATCAACAAGAGATTAATCATTATCACAATAATCTACTCAAGATAAAAAGGAATGTCATACTCCTAATTTCATTCACCAAGCCACAATAAATGACATATATATCAATGCCCATCGTAAAAGTTGGTGAAACACAAATTCCAGAAATCAACACACGAAATCCAGAAATCACAATAAAAAGGAACAACGACATCGTACAGCGGGACATCCGATGAACCAAATCACAATAAAAAGGATGGCCAAACCCACAGACTGGACATCGACGTAACTAGAAAGACACGCCCCATGTACAGTCGAACATCAACACACCGAGAAAGATATGCCCCATGCTCTAGCATCGACGCACCTAGAAAGATACGCCCCATACATAAATAAACATCGATGCACCTAGAAAGATACACCCCATGCATAAATAAACATCGATGCACCTAGAAAGATACACCCCATGTAATGTCTAACACCGATGCACCTAGAAAGATACACCCCATGCTAAGTCGAACATCGACACACCTAGAAAGATACGCCCCATGTATAGACGAACATCGACGCACCTAGAAAGGTACACCCCATGTCCCGACTTATTGAGCCGATTGCTCCACGAAGTAAACAAACATCGATGCACCTAGAAAGGTACACCCCATGCATAAATAAACATTGACGCACCTAAAAAGGTACGACCATGTATAAACAAACATCGATGCACCTAGAAAGGTACACCCCATGCATAATAAAACATTGACGCACCTAAAAAGGTACGACCCATGTGAGAAGTGAGACGAAGCTCAATAAAATGAGGAACAGTTCTCCACATAAACAAAGAAACATCGCACATTGCTAGTCTAAACCACAAAGATGATCGTCATGATCAACGAGAAGTGTCAATTATAATAAGCTAGTAAATATATGAGCTTAGCTTCATGCCCCATAACCACTAGCTTAACTTAAATATTTACGAACAAATTGTAGATCTCCACTAGAAAATGTCACAAGTGGTTCAATCGAACAAGTCCAAAAATTAACCAACGAAGTAAACGCAAGCGTTTCATACTACTTGTTTTACTAAGTCGTTTAATTAGATTTCTCATACGAGTGAGGTAAAGGTTTATATATACTAATAGATTGGAAATCGGTTTAAGAAAACGAGCTTTGTAATAAAATAGTGTTGAAATCATCTGATGAAAGATTTTTGATATTTACTACTAGTACAGAAAACCTTAATATTTTTAAAGTGACAAATCACAAAGAAGATTGTAGGAACAATCAATCACAAAGATTCACATTCGAAAATGTGAATAAAATCCAAAGAAATCGATATAAAATCCATCAAAGTGGATATATCTAAAATTCCGAAAGAAAAGGTCAACAAAGTCGATAATAAATGGCAACAACAACAGGGAGACAACACGAATCGATTAAAGTTGGATATTCAAACGGATTAGCAAAATAGGCTAATCTGGCAAAAATATCAGGTCGGTCGATCGGACTCCCTGAGTCGGTCGACCGAACCAAAGGCTGGAAACCTCTCGGGAAGCAGGTCGGTCGACCGAACCCTGAACTCGGTCGACCAAACCTTAAAACAGAAAGTGCTTATGCACTTGGAAGCAGGTCGGTCGACCGGACCAGAGGGGTCGGTCGGCCGAACCTGTTTCCAGCTTCTTCCCTTCCTATAACAAATGAGGTTCAATCTTGATCAAATTGCATTTTCTCGAGCAACGACGCTAAGGGATTATGCCAATCGACTACCCGGCCCTATATGCTCCTCGATGCGTCACCCAAAACATGTTCAAACATCAAAGTTAGGGATTTTTAGCGAATTGAACTCAAAACACTAAAAATTGGAATATTCACAAAAGCAATCCAAATCAAACTCAAATGCACATGAATAAGTGTTAGGAATTCATACCTAACAATAGAAGAGAATTATAAGCATAGATGTGAGATTAAAAATCTCACCTTTGAACCCAAACGAATGAAGAAGATGCTATGAAGCAATGGCAAGAACAAGCACTCTTCAATTCCAACTCAACAAGCTTGAATCTAAGCTTAAAAGAGAAACATTCCCTAAATTAGGTTTAGGAAATTTCTGAAATCAAAGAGAGAATGAGTTGGAGAAGAAGAAGAGGAAGCTTACCAATGGGTTCTCTTGAACTTTGGAGCTAGGAGATGGATTTGCAAAGGAAGCTAGGGCTTGGAGTTTTAATTCTTTTTCTCTTCCACCATTGTTGAAAGCTTGAAGAGTTAGGAATTAGAAATGAAGAAATGAAGAGTTGGAGTGGGTTGGGACTGAGTTAGTAAGTGGGTTCAGCCCAAACCAAAGCCCAAAGCAAAAAGTAGCAAAATTCAACTTTCTCCAAATATATCGAAGCTTATACTCAAAAAGGTCGCAAACGGCATTTTGAACTCAATGGGGGTGGTCTCGAGTCCTAATTCGACCGTATGTTAAAAGTAGCTTTTCGGACTAAAATCCGACTAACGATAAAATATTTAAATAAAATATTTAAATATAAAATCGATAAATATGCGGGTTGTTACAGACTCCCCTCCTTAAAGAAATTGCGTCCTCGCAATACTTAAGAAGAAAATAAGAAGTAACAACCATAGAAGCATATCAACACAAAAGAAAAGTTGAATCAAGAAGTTCACCCTAAAGAGCACGAAAGAGTTAGCAAGAAGTCTGGTGAAACTTCAATTTCCACAATATTACCGGGCTCAAGAATGAAAACCGAAATCCCTAAGGCATTCCCGTAGATAAAAGACGCGGGGAACGTCAAGAATAGCAGAAAATTGAGCCAGTGCAACGACGTTGTACAGAAACAGTACGCCCAATGAACCGATAAACCGGAACAACGATGTAGTATAATGGTACATCCATTGATCCAGATAAGACGGAACACCGATCTAGTATAATAATAGTACATCCAATGAACCGAACACCATAAAAGAACACCGGACACTAGTCCATAAAAGGAATGAGATAAAACTCAATAAAACGAAGTGTACCAAAACGTCCGATGAACTTGATGATAAGATAATTCCATTCAGACAACATCGAAGAATCAACCACTTGTTGCTTACGACAAAGCGCATTGGCAACACGATTTCCCTTACCGGGCGTATAAAGAATATCAAGATCATAAGGAGCAAGGAACTCGAGCCAACGTTGTTGACGCAAATTAAGTTCCTTTTGAGAAAATAATTATTCCAAAGATATATGATCGGGGTAGAGAACAAATTTCTCATCCAAATATGATGATGCCAAAATCCAAAAGTAAAAACAATAGCCGAGAGAACCAGATCATGAGTGGCATATCTAGTCTCGATAAGCTATAATGATTTAGAAGCACAAGTGATAGCACGTTCTCTTTTGCAAGAGAATGACATCCAAACCAATACGACTAGTATCAGTACAAATAGCAAAGTCTTGGTTCCCCTTCAGGAATCACAAGAATAAAAGTATCGAAAAGAAAGAATTTCTTTTAAATAATCTTCTTTCCTGAAAAGTTAAAACTTTCAAAATTACATTTATCATTATGTAATAATCATTCTAGAAAATTTTACTATTTTCAAGTTAATATACTGTGTCTGATTGTCTCATCAAAGCGTTTAGGAAATTCCTATCGATAACGTCGATCAAGCGCATCGACCAGAATTCTTAAAGCACTCAACGGGTAATACAATCACCAAATCATCTTCTATAGGATAAATAAATCTCTTAAAATGTTTTAAGAATATTCTTTGTTCGTTTCAAGAACAAAATCAAGTTTTACTTATAAATAAATCTTATGAAAAAGATTTGCAAAAATTTTAAATTGCTATTTTCATTCAAAATCAGTAAATACAAGAATAGTCTCATCGAAATATTCATAGAATATTCGGTTTATAAAATGGATGAAATAAGCCGGACAATTTGAATGACATAATAAGTCATTCATAAGAATCATAACGAGTGCGGAATGCGGTAAGTGGAATGCCAATTTCCGCAACTCGTAACAAACGAAAACCGGTGGTAAAGTCAAACTGAAAAGACCTTAACACCACACAAAAGATTTCTTAGGCGATAATCCTAAGACAAACTCAAAAATACCGGAAAATTTCTCAAACTACATGAATGAGAGAAATAACACTTTCCTTATAAGTGGGCTTAAGGAATAAAATGATGCCATCAAGTTGGAATCAAAATCATAAAGGAAAAATAGAATTCTTCTTAACAGATTGAAAATGTCGAAGATGAATAGTCCACTCGAAAAATAGGATATGGGCTTCACAATGATTAAGTCGATCCTTTCAAAAAAATCAATTCCGAAGCCTAAGTAAAAATATCGGCTCGGAAAGAAAAGTCTCATAAAATAATTTCAACATCAATAAAAAGCAAACTGAGTGTTGTGGATCTACCATCCGGATTCACAATCCTCAAAGAAGTCATCAAGCCCAAAATATTTTCAAAGAAAAGGAATCACCAAGTTCTTTTGATATAGAATAGTGAGCCATATCAAAAAGAACTCAAATAAGAAGATCACGAAATCAAACAATGCCATTAAGGATTGAGTGAAAAATACCTTGACCAAGAGAAGCGTTGCTTGGGGCTTGCACAATATTTAGATTTCTCATGTCCTTATTCAAAAGTTTGGGACATGCAGATAAAAGATGACCCGGTTTCTTGCAATAGTGACAAGAATGGGGTTTTGGACACATATTCGCATAGTGTTCCTTAGAATTACAATTGTAGCATCCTCCACGATTAGGGATTGGAGTCTTTGCTACAAGAGTAGTTTGCTTCACTCTCTTATTGGGATTAAGGCTCTTGAACTTAATATGCCTCTTCTTGGAAGTCCCAATATCACAAACACTTCCTTTACCAACATCTCCATGAAGAAGAGTAACATCCATAAGCTGATTGAAAGAAACTTCAAGTTTCAATGGTAGAACCATTTCGGGGTTCTTACTCAAAGCATAGATAAACTCTTGATTCTTTACAAGATCCAAAAGTTGTTTAGCAGACATAAAAACTCCATCTTGGGAAGTAGCACAAGATTGACCGGCGCTGGGGCGGCCTGGTCTAACCATTTCTCTTCATTAAGAAAGAAAGAAAGAAGAGGAAAAAGTTATTCTCATAATAAATTTCAATCAAACTTGATTGATAAAACAAGGAATCATAAAGAAAATAGGATGAATTGGTACGAAGACTCGAATTAAATCCTAAAGCACGACTCTTAAGAAAGACTTAGGAAATGATCCTTGCTAAATTATTCTATATTGTTCCGAAGTTTAGCTCTGATACCAAGCTGTGATGCCCCACCTCTATACCCACGCTAGCAAAGAACATTACGGTGAATGCTGTCAACTAGCACGGAGAATAAGGCTGTTGAGGAGCGACCATCCGTTTAATTGCTTTGCGCAAGCACCGATATGCCAGATAAAGAGCATGCAATTCTACTCAAGTGGAAATCCGACATGCCGACACAAACTCAAAGCTACTACACAGTGGCTATAATATCTTCGGAAACAAATATAGAAATAAACATAACATAAATCAGTCACAGATAATTCAAATCACAAAGGCGGAAATAGATATGAATACAACACTAACACATGAAAGTGTATACCAGAGTAGTGGTCAAAAGGATCCACAATAATACAAAACAATAGCAACACGTGCTATACAAAAGAATACAACTATGAGTCAATATCTCAGGTGTATACAACAAAAGCTACTACTAATGTAAGTAGTTAACCAAAAGATCATACGTAGACGGATAAGGAGTCAAGCAGGAGCACCTGAAAAATCTCAGTCTGACCCGAGTATTATTTAAGAAGAAAATAATAAACGGATCAGTCTAGCTATAAATATCAGATGAAGTGATATATAATAAGAGATATGACACAAACATATAATAATCACAATGCCAAGCTGTGATAATAAGTAATTGAAAAATCAACAAGAGATTAATCAATATCACAATAATCTACTCAAGATAAAAAGGAATGTCATACTCCTAATTTCATTCACCAAGCCACAATAAATGACATATATATCAATGCCCATCGTAAAAGTTGGTGAAACACAAATTCCAAAAATCAACACACGAAATCCAGAAATCACAATAAAAAGGAACAACGGCGTCGTACAGCGGGACATCCGATGAATCAAATCACAATAAAAGGATGGCCAATCCCACAGACTGGACATCGACGTACCTAGAAAGACACGCCCCATGTACAGTCGAACATCGACACACCTAGAAAGATATGCCCCATGCTCTAGCATCGATGCACCTAGAAAGATACGCCCCATGCATAAATAAACATCGATGCACCTAGAAAGATACACCCCATGCATAAATAAACATCGATGCACCTAGAAAGATACACCCCGTGTAATGTCTAACACCGATGCACCTAGAAAGATACACCCCATGCTAAGTCAAACATCGACGCACCTAGAAAGATACGCCCCATGTATAGACGAACATCGACGCACCTAGAAAGGTACACCCCATGTCCCGACTTATTGAGCCGATTGCTCCACGAAGTAAATAAACATCGATGCACCTAGAAAGGTACACCCCATGCATAAATAAACATTGACGCACCTAAAAAGGTACGACCCATGTATAAATAAACATCGATGCACCTAGAAAGGTACACCCCATGCATAATAAAACATTGACGCACCTAAAAAGGTACGACCCATGTGAGAAGTGAGACGAAGCTCAATAAAATGAGGAACAGTCCTCCACATAAACAAAGAGACATCGCACATTGCTAGTCTAAACCACAAAGATGATCGTCATGATCAACGAGAAGTGTCAATTACAATAAGCTAGTAAATATATGAGCTTAGCTTCATGTCCCATAACCACTAGCTTAACTTAAATATTTACGAACAAATTGTAGATCCCCACTAGAAAATGTCACAAGTGGTTCAATCGAACAAGTCCAAAAATTAACCAACGAAGTAAACGCAAGCGTTTCATACCACTTGTTTTACTAAGTCGTTTAATTAGATTTCTCATACGAGTGAGGTAAAGGTTTATATATACTAATAGATTGGAAATCGGTTTAAGAAAACGAGCTTTGTAATAAAATAGTGTTGAAATCATTTGAAGAAAGAGTTTTGATATTTACTACTAGTACAGAAAACCTTTATATTTTTAAAGTGACAATCACAAAGAAGATTGTAGGAACAATCAATCACAAAGATTCACATTCGAAAATGTGAATAAAATCCAAAGAAATCGATATAAAATCCATCAAAGTGGATATATCTAATATTTCCAAAGAAAAGGTCATCAAAGTCGATAATAAATGACAACAACAAAAGGGAGACAACACGAATCGATTAAAGTTGGATATTCAAACGGATTAGCAAAATAGGCTAATCTGGCAAAAATCATCAGGTCGGTCGACCGGACTCCCTAAGTCGGTCGACCGAACCAAAGGCTGGAAACCTCTCGGGACAGCAAGTCGGTCGACCGAACCCTGAACTCGGTCGACCGAACCTTAAAACAGAAAGTGCTTATGCACTTGGAAGCAAGTCGGTCGACCGGACCAGAGGGGTCGGTCGGCCGAACCAGTTTCCAGCCTCTTCCCTGCCTATAACAAATGAGGTTCAATCTTGACCAAATTGCATTTTCTCGAGCAACGGCGCTAAGGGATTATGCCAATCGACTACCCGGCCCTATATGCTCCTCGATGCGTCGCCCAAAACATGTTCAAACATCAAAGTTAGAATTTTTAACGAATTGAACTCAAAACACTAAAAATTGGAATATTCACAAAAGCAATCCAAATCAAACTCAAATGCACATGAATAAGTTTTAGGAATTCATACCTAACAATAGAAGAGAATTATAAGCATAGATGTGAGATTAAAAATCTCACCTTTGAACCCAAACGAATGAAGAAGATGCTATGAAGCAATGGCAAGAACAAGCACTCTTCAATTCCAACTCAACAAGCTTGAATCTAAGCTTAAAAGAGAAACATTCCCTAAATTAGGTTTAGGAAATTTCTGAAATCAAAGAGAGAATGAGTTGGAGAAGAAGAAGAGGAAGCTTACCAATGGGTTCTCTTGAACTTTGGAGCTAGGAGATGGATTTGCAAAGGTATCTAGGGCTTGGAGTTTTAATTCTTTTTCTCTTCCACCATTGTTGAACGCTTGAAGAGTTAGGAATTAGAAATGAAGAAATGAAGAGTTGGAGTGGGTTGGGACTGAGTTACTAAGTGGGTTCAGCCCAAACCAAAGCCCAAAGCAAAAAGTAGCAAAATTCAACTTTCTCCAAATATATCGAAGCTTATACTCAAAAAGGTCGCAAACGGCATTTTGAACTCAATGGGGGTGGTCTCGAGTCCTAATTCGACCGTATGCTAAAAGTAGCTTTTCGGACTAAAATCCGACTAACGATAAAATATTTAAATAAAATATTTAAATATAAAATCGATAAATATGCGGGTTGTTACAACAGAAGACTTATCTGAACCAATCAACTGGAAAGGCTGAAATCTGAATCGATAGTTGGATCTCCAAATGAAGCTCCGAACACCAAAGGTGAGTCTTCAATGTTGTATCACTCAGTCTGACCCGAGCGTAAAGCAAAACACAAAACACTCGAGTCAGGATTAACATTCTTATATCAGTAAATCCAACTCAAGTGAAATATCAACTGAAATACAAATAATTTAAAGGATGTTTGGGATAACCATCCTCTAAGGGTCCATGGAACTATCTACAAGGTAGAAATATACACTATAACACCGTGGTCATTTCAGCTTAATTTATACTTCAAAACCAAACATCATTTTCACTTCAAATATCTCTATATTTCCCAAAATAGTATTTATATATATTATATAATGTACGCAATAAAGTATTTTCAATTTCCTCAACTTAACAAATCGTTTCAACGTCAACCTGACTTTCTCATTTAACTTAAATTCAATCTTAATTTATTAATTGAAATTCAACTCAATTTTTGAAATACAAACTTCAATTTATCGATCTCAAATTCGGATTTGTAATCACAAAAATACCCCTTTATATTTCAATATATTTCAAAACTTTAAGTATTCAACGTTTCAACTAAATTTTTTGTGATATCCCGGAATTTTAGACAATATCAATTTAATAATCTAGATATAATATTAAATTGATATCGACAATATTGATTAATAAAATATCTTTTGGTTTAATAATCAGATTTTTAAATAAATATTTAATTTGTGATTTTATCTTTTTAAAAGCTAAAATAAATGCTTAAAATTATAATGTATATATATATATTTGTATATATATTATAATTTTATTTTGTTTTGGAAATTAATAAATAAATAAAGTTTTGTTTTTAAATTCTAATAAATATTGAGTAATTAGTAAATTATGTTTTAAATTAATATTAAGCTTTTAAAAATCTATTTAAATTAATAACTTTATGGTTTTTAATATTTAAAATAAGTATTAAATTGTTTAAAATTTGACTTAGCTTAATTTTTGTTTTAAATTTAAATAAAAGTTGGTTTTATTTCTTTTTAAAATATTATTTGATTGAATATGAATTGGGTATATTTTATATAAGTTTAAAATATAAGATAGCATATGATTTAAATTCAATTAAATATAAAAGTGATTTATAATTTCTTTATAAATCATATAAAATTGTAAATTGCTATTTTAAACCATATTAATAAATATTCTATTTTTCTTGAATATAAAGAAGAATTTAAAATAAGGAAATAGAGTCTTCATTTCTAAATTAAATAAATAGATTTTAATTTTAATTTCAAAAGTTTAATTGGTTTGAAATTTTATTTTGAAACCCAAATTAATTGATTCTTTAAAAACATTTGTATATAAGTCTTAAATTATAAATTGTTTTATTTACATTTACTTTTAAATAAGAAAATCATACATATTCATTCAAACATAAAATAAACTAAAGAAAAACCTATATAAACATTTAAATATATATACTAAATTTTATAAAAGACAAGTGTTGAGTCTTAAACAAATCAAACTACATTTGTTAAATTGTAAATCAAACACAATGACAAGTGTCATTAAATCTTTATTTTCTTTTAATAGTTTTGTTAAATTTATTTCTGCCTCTTTTAAAAAAAATTTCCATTTCCCCTCATTCTCCTTTTCAAAACAAAAGATAATTGAATCAAAAGAAAAGCTTAAACAAAATCTGAAATCACTCAATAACAAAACCTGCAAAATTCATATTGGAATCTGCAGTTGTACCTGAAGCTCACTGCATTTTCCTCTCTGCAAATTTTAAACAAATCAAATAAGTCTATATTTCAATCTACCTGAAGATCATAGCAATTTATCTATGAAACCAATTCCAAGATCATGCAACAACCCTGTAATCTCATTGCCCGTTGTAAATATCAACTGCATGCATGGAATTTGGACAGGGAGCAGGAGTAATTTTGTTTCTGAACATCTCAGCACCCAGGTTTTAAAAGTTTAAAAGATTAAAAAGCTTTTTAGAAAAAAATTAAGAGGCTGCCTCTGTTTTAGATCATGTGAGTAACTCCTAAATTTTTTTTACCAAAAATCTGGTTGCTTGTTTTTATCTCTGGAATGAATTAATATGCATGATAAAAGTTTGCAGAAAATTGCTTGTATATGAATTTCTGGGAATTACTTATTACTGATATAGGTGTGTATGCTTTGGTTTGATCAGTAAATGCTGATGTACTGGACTTAGGCATTTAAATTCAAATCTGTTTGTTTGGATAAAACAGAGTTTAAAATTTATACAAGTTGAATATTACTTGTATTGCCTGAAACATTAATAACAGAGAAATAAAATTGTATATGTGGAAATATAAACATTATAAATCAATGTTTCATATTTGGATATCAAAACATCATGCAAATTCATGAATATTAAAATTAGAATCACAGTTCATAAGGTAAAATCTAAGAGCAGTTCAAAACTTCTCTGTATTTTGAATTTTAGGTGAGTTCAGTTGTTTTTATGTGTGAATGGGTTGAGATTGTTTCTGTAGTAGAAGGAGATATCAGAGAAGTTGGGAAATTTTTTGATTTGGGTTGCCATTCATTTTTGAAGTTAAAATTTCAATTTAAGGTTATGAACCCTTGTTTTTACTGGGTTCTAATTTTGCTTGAATTCGATCTCCTTGATTGATCGAGTGTTTGGGGTTTTTGAATGATGGTTGCTAGACCCTAGGGGAGTAAGTAACAGCAATTGTAGTTTCATCGATGATCGGTGGAGGGTGAAACCATTGTTGACAGGTTTGTAGTTGAGGGAAGGTCTGTGTTTCCAGGTTTGGAAAATAGAGGGCTGCTCTGTTTAATTTTGGGAAATGGGAATTCTCTGATGCTTTGGTGTTCAGGTGGGTTCAAGGGCGGTTGGTGGATGGGATGATCAAATCTAATGATCGGGAAGATGGCCTTGACAAGGTGCATGTGCACAGTGGTTATATGGAGAAGTTTTAGTTGCTGAAGTATGGTGGAGTTGTGTGCTCGGGTCATTCCTGTATTTGCTCGAAGTTAAGATAAGGGGAGACTGGAAGTAATATAGCTTTTGTCTCGGGTAGTTGTAGTTGCAGTATTTTGAGTCTGTAACCAGATTTGCTTCAGGTTTTAAAATTTTAAAACTAAAAAAAAATAGGCTAGGTAAGTTTAAATCTAAACTAAAGCAAGATTAAAACATGAATTTAAGTAGATTTTAACCAATCTTATTTTAATAAACAAGATTGCAGTTTTGTTCCTGTAGCCTGAAACAGATTCTGTTTTTTTGAATTTTAAAACCAAATTTAAAAATAGTAAAGCAAGTTTAAATATAAACTTAAAGTTAGATTTAAACAATGAATTCAAATAAGTTTGAATTTCCAGATTTTAACAAATTTGCTGAATAATATAAAGTATTTAAATTAATAATAAAATCTACACAGATTTTATATTAGTGATTTTTAGATCTGAAAATAAGTTTTAAAACAATATTTAAATTCTGAGTTAAATCTAAATTTGAAATCCTGCATTCAAATTTGAATTTGAATCTGAAAGTTTCAAAGAAAATTGGTTGATAAATTCAAATGATATATTTTAGTTTGAGTATTTTATAAAATCTGAAATGAAGATTTAAAACAGGGATTTAAATTTTAATCTTTGTATTTAAACCTGAAGCATGAATTTGAATTTTTGGTTGTAATGTAAATTAGATTTGAATTTAAATGTTTAAATGTCATTTGAAATATTTAAGATATTTTAAATTTAATTGAATATAGGCTAAATTTAAATGATTTTTCTAAATTTGCTTTAAGAGGTAAATGATTCTTTAAAATGAGAACTAAAGTGATTTTAAATGTTTAAAATCTTGTTAAGTTTGATTTCATTTTAAATTTTAATTTAAAATGGAATTTAGGAAAATTTAAAAGCAAGTTGTTTTTAAATTTCTTTGATAATGATAATTAAATCATTAATGGAATTAATGATTATCATTAAGTTGTTTTGAACTTAATGATTTATTAATTAATCAAGGTAATTAAGATTTTAATTAATTAATTTAATTAATTAATAATAAGGTTAATTAATTAAATAATTAAGGACTTTATTTAATTAATTAAAGAATTAGGTAAGTTAATTAAATTTGATTAAAGTATGATTTAGAAATTAATTTAAATAAGATTTGTTTAATTTAATTAATGGATTGAATAATTAATCAAGTAATTAATGATTAATTAAGTTTAATTATCACTTGGTTAATTTAATAATTAGAAATTAATTAATGAGTTTTAAAATAAGTTAAGAATTAATATTTAGTTACTCAGTTAATTACTTTGGAGAAGTAGTTAAAGAATTTGTTATGGGTCATTAACTTGATATTATTTTATAATTAATTAATGTAATAAATTTTAATAATTAATTTGATTAATTAATTTAAGATAATCATTTGAATTGTTTAAGTATAATTACTTAATGAAAGTAATTAAGGAAATTAATTACTGATTGTAATTAATTAAGTTATTGATTAATTAAGTTAATTAATTAAGTTTAACTAATTTAATTTAATCATTGATTTGATTTGAGAAGAAATTACAAATGGAAAATTACTTAGTGAAGGAAATAAATTACTAGATGTAATTTAATTAAAGGAGTTTTGGAAATTAATTACTTAGTGTAATTAATATTGAATTTATATGTTGAATAATTACTTAAGTAAGTAATTAATAATTAATTACTTAATGTAATTAATTTAGGTTTTGATAATTAAGTTATTTGAGAATGGTTAAGAGAAGTAATTAATTTAAGTTAATTACTTAATGTGATTAATAAAGAATGATTAATCAATAGAGATAATTGATAATTAATTAAGTGGAGTCATTTAAAATAATTTGAGATCATTAATTTATATAATTAACGATATAATTAAGGATTGATTAATTAAGAACAATTAATCAATAAAGAATTAATTAATGTAATTAATTAAGGATTAATGTAACTAATTATGATTAATTAATGAAGTAATTACAGGTTAATTACAGGGATTGGGTTGGATTAATTAATTTGTGAAATTAATTAGAGGTTAATTACTTAAATGTAATTAAAAGATAATTAATCTAGATGATTAATTAGGGTAACGTGTTAAGAATAATAAACTGATATGTAAGCAAGGTTTATATGGATGAATAATTAATTTAATTCATTTTAAATTAATTAAGTAAGAAGTAATTAATTTAATTCATTTTAAATTAATTATAGGATGGTGATTTAATAGGTCTTTGCTTATGAATGATGATTGATATTACCCTGAATGGTTGAGATCTCAGTTATGAGATAAATGTTGTGTGATTTGGATGTTATGGTTGCTGTGAGTTGATAATATGATTTATCTGTTTGAGTTGATAATATAAATTATCTGATGTGATGATAATATTGTGAGAAATTATCTAGCTGTGTGTATATAGATAATATTGAATTGAATTGTTTTAAACTTTAAAACAACTTGGCCCTAAAAGACGCTTTGGATTTCGATGAGACCGGGATTGGGTTTCCATATTTGGATATCCGAAAACCACATCGATTTCAAATAACGTTAGGTCGTGAATCCAAATGGAGCTTTGTGAAGACTCGAGGTGTAAGGGCTATACGTCAGTATAACTCCGTAGGTGATTCCGTAATGTGTTTGACAGAATAGTGCTTATAGATTCGAGATGGTGGATTAGAGTGCAAGGGTTATTGTCGTTAACTCTGAGGGTGATTCCAAAATGAGTGTAACGAGATAATGCCTTCGGTTTCGTTCGAACCCGGAACGAACTTGTATGGATTGAATGCTTTCAGAACATCGTCAGGTGGACGATGAGCATTCTAAGTGATATGTCCTTTAAACGTAATCGTAACCTCAAGCCTCATCAACCGGGAATAGCTAAAACAGGGGAGGTGCAGCAAGGCTTCGTGGGTAGCTCCCACTGGAGAGCAAGATTTACCCCCGTCTAGTAGTCCCTATATATTCGGCTGTGTGGGGCAGTTGATTGCAACAACTGCCAGGTTTATCTTGTTCGGGCCTGTTCAGTAAGGAATGGTCCCGGCCTTGTGTTGCAGGGGAGTGGAAGTACTCCTCGGTACGGTGATCTAGGCCACGTACTGTGACGGGCGGTACCCCAGTAGCCCTGCCATTGTATGGAATCCAAAATCCAATAAGTGCCAACGATTTTTATTGTATTACCCACTTTTGTGGCTAGTAGCTGGAATTTAATAGATGTAACAATTTCAGCTATTTCTTATTTACTTGAAAACCCTAGACACTATTATAATATCATCGGATTTCCTATCAAATGTTTTGGTTAGCGTAAGGTAAAAACTTTTCCATGTTTATGTGTGGAAAGTCTTACGTGATACCTTTATTTTCAAAAGTTTTTAAAAGTTAAGCAACCTTAACCTATTACTCACACCAGACCCATGTCTGACCCAGAGTTTATTTTTGTTTTCCATAGACTCTTGGGTACTCAAATTTTTACAAGTAGCCAAGGGAATTCAGGTTAGGATTCAGGTTAACTTTGACAAATAATGGAGGAGCTGGAGAAGGAGGCTTCTGCGTATAGATATATAGTTCCGCTGTGTGTTCTCTGTGTTGTGTTTGTATTGAGTGGTAAATACTAGATAGGTGTTTATAACTGTCTAGTATATGTGATGTGAATGTTGTGTATCTCTGATTGGTATTGTGTATTATGTAAATACTTATGTTATTAATATAATTTATTCATTCCGCTGTTGAGATTATAGTGTCGTTTTCTTCATCTCTTTTTTCTTTCTTCTTCTATCCCTTTCTTTCTTAATTCACGATGCGTCTTTCTGGGTAGTAGAAGACAGAACGTGACAGTTGGTATCCGAGCGAGGTTGAGTGAATACCTAGGCTCTGGAGTGGTGTCTATCTTGAGAAAGCATATTTGTAATTTTTATTATATATTACTATATATATATATATATATATATTTCTACCTATCGATTGGGTTACCTGTTCAGGTTTTCCGATATGGGTTATAAGGTAGATTGAGGTAGTGGTGGGTGTAACACGACTGCGGTTGGTTGGAGTTTGTATGTTTGGTTGGAAGTATATCTGTCGAGACCTTAGACCTAATACCGTGTCGAATGAGTTTTGAAGTGGTGCAAGGACTTCATTGATCTCTGAAGGTAACCTGTTAAGGTTCGGAGTTTATCTTTGAAGTTGGATGAGTAGAATTTGGATTTGTTGGCCGAGCAGAAGCGAGTGATGATATCTTGATATCTCAGGGAATAGTAGCTGCGTGATGAGATGTAGTGACTATGGATGTTTCCGAAGATGATTTATTTGGAACAAGTTTAAGGAAGTGAGTCCTCTTCGGTGTTGTGGCTGAGTTCAGCAGGAAGCTTCTGATTGGTTTGAAGTTCGAGTTTTTCGAAGAGTTTTGGATTGAGAATTCTTTGGCATTGGTGTTAGCAGTGCAGATAGGAGTGTTCTGTGTGTCGGCAGAGTTTTCTGGAGATGGAGTTCAGAAGCTGTAGAGTAAATCCATTTCTTCGATGGATTGGAAAGACCAGCATAAGCTGTTCTAATTGGTAAAAAGAAATAAGTTTTCTTTGGAATTAGATTGAGTTGATCGAAAAAGTGACTTGGGATAGTTGAGTATTCTCTTGGGTTGTTAGAGATTTTTCTGAATAATTTCAGGAAAGTCAAAGATTGTTTTCAACTAGAGATTCAGTGGTACCCGTGGTTCTACTAGTTGAAGGTTGGTTTTTGAGATGGAGTTTGTTGAAGCAACTCAGGATTTGAGGAAATTCTGAATTTTCTCTGGGTTATGCTGTCCAGTTGTGCTTGTGTTTTCCATCAGCATTTTTTTGTACTCCAGATCAGAGTTGTGCAGCGGAAGCAGTTTGGGAGTGAATCTGCTTTTCTTTTCCGAATAGGAGAAGTTGTTTTCTTCTGATAGTTGTGAGTAGAGTTGTTCTTGATCTTGATTGATCATGGATGATCATTCTGGTGGATTGGATTTGGTCTAGTTTGTTTCTTGAGACATCAGCAAGGATTGAGCTGATCAGGTAAGAGATAACCAGTCGAAGATCTGATTTTGGATAAGTTCTCAGTTTTTTTAGGAGCTATAAATTTTGGTAAGGTTGGGTAAGCTAGCTCTGAGATATTTTGGATTTCTTTTGTGTTCTTTTTTGGATAAGTGTTTGGTTTTATGGATTGAATTGCCAGTTTGGACAACTGGAATTTGATGTGTTTCACGTATCTTTGAGGGAGTACGTGTATATCTATTTCTGGTTTTGGAATCAGCTGTTCTGAGAGATTTCGGTTGTTCAGACTTGTTTATAGTCTGATGTCTTGTTAGTTATAGGTATAGATGAGTAGGAGTTCTGTAGCTTAGTAGAGTTGGTTGTTTGGGTTTTATAGAGCGAGTATCCCGGTGTTTACTTGGGAAAATCGAGGAAACTCTATCTAGAATTTTGTCTGGATAGTTAATTTTGTTTGATTGGTTGTATTGATTGCTATGGATGTTAGCATAGGTTTGATATATGCATGGTTTTAAAATTTAAATCTTAAATAGGTTATTAAATTACCTTTGTATTAAATTTCGGGGACGAAATTCTTTTAAGGGGGAAGGAATGTGATATCCCGGAATTTTAGACAATATCAATTTAATAATCTCGATATAAATTAAATTGATACTGACAATATTGATTAATAAAATATGTTTTGGTTTAATAATTAGAATTAAATAAATATTTAATTTGTGATTTTATCTTTTTAAAAGCCAAAATAAATGTTTAAAATTATAATGTATATATATATTTGTATATATATTATAATTTTATTTTGTTTTGGAAATTAATAAATTAATAAAGTTTTGTTTTTAAATTCTAATAAATATTGAGTAATTAGTAAATTATGTTTTAAATTAATATTAAGCTTTTAAAAATCTATTTAAATTAATAACTTTATGGTTTGTAATATTTAAAATAAGTATTAAATTGTTTAAAATTTGACTTAGCTTAATTTTTGTTTTAAATTTAAATAAAAGTTGGTTTTATTTCTTTTTAAAATATTATTTGATTAAATATGAATTGGGTATATTTTATATAAGTTTAAAATATAAGATAGTATTTGATTTAAATTCATTTAAATACAAAAGTGATTTATAATTTCTTTATAAATCATATAAAATAAATTTCTATTTTAAACCATATTAATAAATATTCTATTTTTCTTGAATATAAAGAAGAATTTGAAATAAGGAAATAGAGTCTTCATTTCTAAATTAAATAAATAGATTTTAATTTTAATTTCAAAAGTTTAATTGGTTTGAAATTTTATTTTGAAACCCAAATTAATTGATTCTTTAAAAACATTTGTATAAGTCTTAAATTATGAATTGTTTTATTTACATTTACTTTTAAATAAGAAAATCATACATATTCATTCAAACATAAAATAAACTAAAGAAAAACCTATTTAAACATTTCCATATATATATACTAAATTTTATAAAAGACAAGCGTTGATTCTTAAACAAATCAAACTACATGTGTTAAATTGTAAATCAAACACAATGACAAGTGTCATTAAACCTTTATTTTCTTTTAATGATTTTGTTAAATTTATTTCAGCCTCTTTTAAAAAAAAAACATTTCCATTTCCCCTCAGTCTCCTTTTCAAGACAAAAGATAATTGAATCAAAAGAAAAGCTTAAACAAAATCTGAAATCACTCAATAACAAAACCTGTAAAATTCATATTGGAATCTGCAGTTGTACCTGAAGCTCACTGCATTTTCCTCTCTGCAAATTTTGAACAAATCAAATAAGTCTGCATTTCAATCTACCTGAAGATCATAGTGATTTATCTCTGAAACCAATTCCAAGATCATGCAACAACCCTGTAATCTCATTGCCAGTTGCAAATATCAACTGCATGCATGGAATTTGGACAGGGGAGCAGGAGTATTTTTGTTTTTGAACATCTCAGCACCCAGGTTTTAAAAGTTTAAAAGATTAAAAAGCTTTTCAGAAAAAAATTTAAGAGGCTGCCTCTGTTTTAGATCATGTGAGTAACTCGTAAATTTTTCTTTACCAAAAATCTAGTTGCTTGTTTTTATCTCTGGAATGAATTAATATGCATGATAAAAGTTTGTAGAAAATTGCTTGTATATGAATTTCTGAGAATTACTTATTACTGATATAGGTGTGTATGCTTTGGTTTGATCAGTAAATGCTGATGTACTTGACTTAGGCATTTAAATTCAAATCTGTTTGTTAGAATAAAACAGAGTTTAAAATTTATACAAGTTGAATATTACTTGTATTGCCTGAAACATTAATAACAGAGAAATAAAATTGTATAGGTGGAAAATATAAACATTATAAATCAATGTTTCAGATTTGGATATCAAAACATCATGCAAACTAATGAATATTAAATTTAGAATCACAGTTTATAAGGTAAAATCTAAGAGCAGTTCAAAACTTCTCTGTATTTTGAATTTTAGGTGAGTTCAGTTGTTTTTGTGTGTGAATGGGTTGAGATTGTTTCTGTAGTAGAAGGAGATATCAGAGAAGTTGGGAAAAATTTTGATTTGGGTTGCCATTCAATTTTGAAGTTAAAATTTGAATTTAAGGTTATGAACCCTAGTTTTTACTGGGTTCTAAGTTTGCTTGAATTCGATCTCCTTGATTGATCGAGTGTTTGAGGTTTTTGAAGGATGGTTGCTAGACCCTAGGGGAGTAAGTAACCGGAATTGTAGTTTCATCGATGATCGGTGGAGGGTGAAATCATTATTGACAGGTTTGGAGTTGAGGGAAGGGCTGTGTTTCCAGGTTTGGAAAATAGAGGGTTGCTCTGTTTAATTTTGGGAAATAGGAATTCTCTTATGCTTTGGTGTTCAGGTGGGTTCAAGGGTGGTTGGTGGATGGGATGATCAACTCTGATGATCGGGAAGATGGCCTTGGCAATGTGCATGTGCATAGTGGTTATATGGAGAAGTTTTAGTTGCTGAAGTATGCTGGAGTTGTGTGCTCGGGTCATTCCTGTATTTGCTCGAAGTTAAGATAGGGGGTGACTCGAAGTAATATAGCTTTTGTCTCGGGTAGTTGTAGTTGCAGTATTTTGAGTCTGTAACCAGATTTGCTTCAGGTTTTAAAATTTTAAAACTAAAAAAAAAATAGGCTGGGCAAGCTTAAATCTAAACTAAAGCAAGATTAAAACATGAATTTAAGTATATTTTAACCAATCTTATTTGAATAAACAAGATTGCAGTTTTGTTCCTGTAGCCTGAAACAGATTCTGTTTTTTTGAATTTTAAAACCAAATTTAAAAATAGTAAAGCAAGTTTAAATATAAACTTAAAGTAAGATTTAAGCTATGAATTCTAGTAAGTTTGAATTTCCATATTTTAACAAATTTGCTGAATAATATAAAGTATTTAAATTAATAATAAAATCTACATAGATTTTATATTAGTGATTTTTAGATATGAAAATAAGTTTTAAAACAAGATTTAAATTCTGAGTTAAATCTGAATTTGAAATCCTGCATTCAAATTTGAATATGAATCTGAAAGTTTCAAAGAAAATTGGTTGATAAATTCAAAGGATATATTTTAGTTTGAGTATTTTATAAAATCTGAAATGAAGATTTAAAACAGTTTTAAATTTTAATCTTTGAATTTAAACCAGAAGCACGAATTTGAATTTTTGGTTGTAATGTAAATAAGATTTGAATTTAAATGTTTAAATGTCATTTGAAATATTTAAGATATTTTAAATTTAATTGAATATAGGCTAAAGTTAAATGATTTTTCTAAATTTGCTTTAAGAGGTAAACGATTCTTTAAAATGAGAACTAAAGAGATTTTAAATATTTAAAATCTTGTTAAGTGTGATTTCATTTTAAATTTTAATTTAAAATGGAATTTAGGAAAATTTAAAAGCAAGTTGTTTTTTAATTTCTTTGATAATGATAATTAAATCATTAATGGAATTAATGATTATCATTAAGTTGTTTTGAACTTAATGATTTATTAATTAATCAAGGTAATTAAGATTTTAATTAATTAATTTAATTAATTAATAATAAGGTTAATTAATTAAATAATTAAGGACTTTATTTATTTAATTAAAGAATTAGGTAAGTTAATTAAATTTGATTAAAGGATGATTTAGAAATTAATTTAAATAAGATTTGATTAATTTAATTAATGGATTGAATAATTAATCAAGTAATTAATGATTAATTAAGTTTAATTATCACTTGATTAATTTAATAATTAGAAATTAATAAATGAGTTTTAAAATAAAATATTTATTTATTCAGTTAATTACTTTGGAGAAGTAATTAAAGAATTTGTTATAGGTCATTAACTTGATATTATTTTATAATTAATTAATGTAATAAATTTTAATAATTAATTTGATTAATTAATTTAAGATAATCATTTGAATTGTTTAAGTATAATTACTTAATGAAAGTAATTAAGGAAATTAATTACTGATTGTAATTAATTAAGTTGTTGATTAATTAAGTTAATTAATTAAGTTTAATTAATTTAATTTAATCATTGATTTGATTTGAGAAGTAATTACAAATGGAAAATTATTGGTGAAGGAAATAAATTACTAGATGCAATTTAATTGAAGGAGTTTTGGAAATTAATTACTTAGTGTAATTAATATTGAATTTATATGTTGAATAATTACTTAAGTAAGTAATTAATAATTAATTCCTTAATATAATTAATTTAGGTTTTGATAATTAAGTTATTTGAGAAATGGTTAAGAGAAGTAATTAATTTAAGTTAATTACTTAATGTGATTAATCAAGAATGATTAATCAATAGAGATAATTGATAATTGATTAAGTGGAGTCATTTAAAATAATTTGAGATCATTAATTTATATAATTAATGATATAATTAAGGATTGATTAATTAAGAACAATTAATCAATAAAGAATTAATTAATTTAATTAATTAAGGATTAATGTTATTAATTATGATTAATTAATGAAGTAATTAAAGCTTAATTACAGGGATTTTGTTGGATTAATTAATTTGTGAAATTAATTAGTGGTTAATTACTTGAATGTAATTAAAAGATAATTAATCTAGATGATTAATTAGGGTAACTTATTAAGAATAATAAATTGATATGTAAGTAAGGTTTATATGGATGAATAATTAATTTAATTCATTTTAAATTAATTAAGGAAGAAGTAATTAATTTAATTCATTTTAAATTAATTATAGGATGGTGATTTAATAAGTCTTTGCTTATGAATGATGATTGATATAACCTTGAATGGTTGAGATCTCGGTTACGAGATAAATGTTGTTGTGTGATTTGGATGTTATGGTTGCTGTGAGTTGATAATATGATTTATCTGTTTGAGTTGATAATATAAATTATCTGATGTGATGATAATATTGTGAGAAATTATCTAGCTGTGTGTATATAGATAATATTGAATTGAATTGTTTTAAACTTTAAAACAACTTGGCCCTAAAAGACACGCTTTGGATTTCGATGAGACCATGATCGGGTTTCCATATTTGGATATCCGAAAACCACATCGATTTCAAATAACGTTAGGTCGTGAATCCTAATGGAGCTTTGTGAAGACTCAAGGTGTAAGGGCTATACGTCAGTATAACTCTATAGGTGATTCCGTAATGAGTTTGACGGAATAGTGCTTATAGATTCGAGATGGTGGATTAGAGTGCAAGTGTGATGCCCCACCTCTATACCCACGCTAGCTAAGAACATTACGGTGAATGCTGTCGACTAGCATGGAGAATAAGGCTGTTGAGGAGCGACCATCCGTGTAATTTCTTTGCGCGAGCACCGATATGTCAGATAATATAACATGCATTCTATTTTAAGAGGAAATCCGACATACCAACACAAACTCAAAGCTACTACACAGTGGCTATATAAATCCTTCGAAAACAAATATAGAAATAAACCTAACACAAATCAGTCACAGACAATTCATATCACAAAGGCGGAATAAGATATGAATATTACACTAGAAAGTGTACATCAGAGTAGTGGTCTAAAGAGATCCACAATATCACAAAAGAATAGTTACACGAACTACACAAAAGAATAAGTATACATTAAGGAGTCTATATCTCAAATGTATACAACAAAATAACTACTAATCTAAGTAGTTAACCCAAAAGTCAAGGAGTTAATCCCGGATGAGAAGTCAAGCAGAAGCACCTGTAACATCTCGGTCTGACCCGAGTATTATTTAATAAGAAAATAATAAACGGATCAGTCTAACTATAATTATCAGATGAAACGATAAAGAATAAGAGATATGACTAAACACATAATAATGACAATGCCAAGCTGTGATATATATATATATATATATATATATATATATATACTTAGTTGATAATCATCAAGAGATTAATCAATGTCACCAAATCTACACAAGAATCAAAGAAACGTCATACTCCTATTTCGTTCACCAAACCATAAATATTGACGATAATATCCATGTCAATCACAAAAGTCAATGACACACAAATTCCAGAAGACTACACAAGAAATCCAGAAATCACCAAAGTCAATGACACACAAATTCCAGAAGACTACACAAGAAATCCAGAAATCACCAAAGTCAATGACACACAAATTCACCAATGCATAAATATTGATAAAACTTATCAATGGAAATCACGAAAATTGGTGAAACACAAATTCTAGAAATCTACACAAGAAATCCAGAAATCACAAAGGGGGGAGGCCTATCACAAACAGGAGCATAAAGCTAACCAACACGTGTATCGCAAACGGAACGCTAATTCCATGGTCGCTAACCATCACAAATTGAGCCGAAGCTCCACAAACGGCCCGAAGACCATGGGTTGCTACCCCATCACAAATTGAGTCGAAACTCCACAAAACGGGGTTTAGTCTCCCTCGCAGACAAAGAAACATCGCACATTGCTAGTCTAAATCACAAAGATGATCGTCATGATCAGCGAGAAGTGTCAATTACACTAAGCTAGTAAATATATGAGTTTAGCTTCATGTCCCATAACCACTTGCTTAACTTAAATATTTACGAACAAACTGTAAGTCTCCACTAGAAAATTGTCACAAGAGGTTCAATCGAACAAGTCCAAGAATTAACCGACGAAGTAAACGCAAGCGTTTCATACCACTTGTTTTACTAAGCCGTTTAATTAGATTTCTCATACGAGTGAGGTAAAGGTTTGTATATACTAATAGATTGGAAAATGGTTTTATAAACGAATTTGGTATTAAAAGAGTATTGAAATCGTTTGAGTAAAGAGTTTTGATATTTACTACTAGTATAGGAAACCTTTATATTTTTAAAGTGACAAATCACGAAGAAGATTGTAAGAACAACCAATCACAAAAATTCACATACGAAGACGTGAATAAAATCCAAAGAAATCGATAAAGGATCCATCGAAATGGATATTCAAAAATCCCTAAAAAGAGTCACCAAAATCATAATAGATGATAACAACAAATAGGATTATCACGAATCGATTTAAATTAGGATTTCAATCCAAAAAGGAAAATTAGACTCAAACAGCAGGTTCAGTCGACTGAACAGAGAATTTCGGTCGACTAACCCTGTACATGGAAATTTTCCAGGTTCAGGAAACTTTCTGTTTCCAGTTTCAGTCGAATGTGCAGATTTTTTCAGTCGACTGAATCATGCCTGGAAACTCTCGGGTTTCAGGTTCAGTCGACTGAACAGAGATTTTCAGTCGACTGAATCATACCTGGGCTGTTTTTCAGCCTTACACAAATGAAGAGCAAACTCTTCCAAAATGCAATCGGACGAACATTGGCTCTAAGGGTTTATGCCAATCGGCAACCCGGCCCTATATGCTCTCGATGCATCACCAAAAGCATGTTCAAACATCCATAAAAGGATTTTACACAAATTTGTCTTAAAAACCCAAAAATTGGAATATTCGCAAAACCAATCCAAATCAAGAGCAAATGCACATGAAGAAGTGTTAGGAATTCATACCCAACAACCTAAGATAATTATAGTCATAGATGTGAGATAAAAATCTCACCTTTTCACCAAATCGAACAAGAAGAAGCTTGAAAGCAATTGGAGAATCAACCTCTCTTCAACCCAACCCAAATGAGCTTGAATCTAAGCTCAAAAACAAGAACATTCCCAAGATTACGTTTAAGAATTTCTGAAATTGGGAAGAGAATAAGTTGGAGAAGAAGAAGAGAAGCTTACCAATGGGTTCTTCTTGAGTTTGGAGCAAGGAATTTGATTTGCAAGAGAAACTAGGGTTTTGGAATTTTAATTTCCAATCTCTCCCACCATTAACACTCTAAAAACTGAAATGAGAAGAGAATGAGGGTGAGTGGGGAAGAGTGGCTCAGATTTGAGCATAAGTTAACATAGGGTTGAGCCCAAAAACCAAACCCAAAGTAAAAAGTAGCAGAAATCAACTTTCTCCAAACATATCGAAGCTTATACTCAAAAAGGTCGCAAACGGCATTTTAAACTCAATGGGAGTGGTCTCGAGCCCTAATTCGACCGTATGCAAAAAGTAGCTTTTCGGACTAAAATCCGACTACCGATAAAATATTTAAATAAAATATTTAAATATAAAATCGACAAATATGCGGGTTGTTACAGACTCCCCTCCTTAAAGAAATTGCGTCCTCGCAATATTACAAGAAGAAGATATATAGTAACAACCATAGAAGCATATTCAACACAAAAGAAGTTTGAAATAAGAAGTTCAACTCAAAGAGCACGAGAAAGTAAGTCCAGATGTGTACGCTCGATGTACTCTCTAGATTCCCAAGAACAATCCTTAGGATTTGAAGACCATTGAACTTTAACAAGCGGAACATCTTTATTTCGAAGTCGTTTGACTTCCGAAGCAATGATACGAATAGGATGTTGCTCATAAGTTAAATTAGGCGAAACTTCAATCTCTTCCACAACACAGGGCTCAAGAATAGAATCGGAATCTCGAAGGCATTTCCGAAGTTGAGAAACGTGAAACACGTCATGCATAGCAGAAAATTGAGCCGGTAATAAAAGGCGATAAGCCATGGAACCAATACGTTCGGTGATAGGAAATGGCCCAATATATCGAGGCGCTAACTTTCCCGATCGACTGAAACGTACAACACCTTTCATAGGTGAAACACGAATGAACACAAGATCTCCCACAGAAAATTCTAACTTCCTTCTCCGGTTATCGGCATAGGATTTTTGTCTACTTTGGGCTTCTTTCATCCTATGACGAATAAGATCAATCTTTTCTGTGGAATCACGAATAAAATCTGGACCTAAAGCCAGCTTCTCACCGGCCTCAAGCCAACAAGAAGGAGATCGGCATGGCCTACCATAGA
Organism: Allium cepa; assembly: GCA_030765085.1. Taxonomy (NCBI): domain Eukaryota; kingdom Viridiplantae; phylum Streptophyta; class Magnoliopsida; order Asparagales; family Amaryllidaceae; genus Allium; species Allium cepa. Next base: position 787,868,012 of record CM060937.1, on the reverse strand, counting down.
GTGCCTCGAAAGGTGCCATACCAATACTAGATTGGAAGCTATTATTATAGGAAAATTCAACAAGCGAAATATGATCTTCCCAACCTCCACCAAAATCAAGAACACAAGCACGAAGAAGATCTTCAAGAGTTTGATTCACACGCTCGGTTTGTCCATCGGACTGGGATGATAAGCGGTGCTAAAATTAAGCTTCGTTCCCAAAGCTCTTTGAAGACTCTTCCAAAATCCACTAGTAAACAATGGATCACGATCACTAACAATAGAAGTAGGAACACCATGCAATTTAACAATTTCTTTGATAAATATTTTGGCCAAAAGAGGAACAGTTCGGTTAGACCGAACAGGAATAAAATGAGCGGATTTAGTAAGTCTATCAACAATTACCCATAAGCTATCATAACCCGATCGAGAACGGGGAAGGCCATCTATAAAATCCATGGAAATTTGATCCCACTTCCAAACTGGAATTTCTAAAGGTTGCAATAACCCTCCGGGCCTTTGATGTTCGGCCTTAACGAGTTGGCAAGTCATGCAACGTTTAACGAAGTTAGCGATGTCAAGTTTCATTCCCTCCCAATAATAAAGTCGCTTCATGTCCGCGTACATTTTACTACTACCGGGATGAATGGTAAATTTAGAATGATGTGAATCTTCTAAAATATCTTTACGAAGATCACCAATATTTGGCACGACAAGTCTACCAAATTTCCGAATGCCGGCGCGAGAATCGATATCAAAGTCTTTCAAACCTTCAATATCCATTTTATCCCTAATATTTTGGCCAAGAAGAGCCAAGTTGGGATCTAGCCCTTGAGCTTCAAGAATGCGGTCTAAAAGAGATGGATGAGCCAGAAGGCTACATAAAACAAACGATGAGCATAAATCGGAAACACGGTCTCGAATTTCGCAAGTGGATAAAATCTCGAGATCGTTCCATTCGGATATCATCATAGAAACAACAGCTTGTTGTTTACGGCTAAGAGCATCGGCGACAAGATTACCCTTACCGGGAGTATAAAGAATATCAAGATCATATGGTGCAAGAAATTCGAGCAAACGCTGTTGACGCAAATTAAGTTCCTTTTGAGAGAATAAATATTTCAAAGACTTATGATCTGTGTAAAGAACAAATTTCTCTCCTAAGAGATAATGACGCCAAATCCGAAGAGCAAAAACAATAGCCGCGAGCTCTAAATCATGAGTGGCATATCTAGTCTCAGCAGGCTTTAATTTCCTAGAAGCATAAGCAATAACGCGTTCCTTTTGCATAAGAACGGCACCCAAACCAATGCGACTAGCATCGGTATAAACAACGAAATCTTGATTCTCTTCGGGAATAACAAGAATAGGAGCATCAGAAAGAAGTTCTTTTAATTTCTGAAAAGAAGCTTCACATTTGTCCGACCAAATGTATTTAACACCTTTCTTCGTCAAGCTAGTGAGAGGCACGGCAATTTTAGAAAAGTCTTTAATAAAACGACGGTAATAGCCCGCCAATCCAAGAAAACTACGAATCTCTGTCACATTCTCCGGTCTCTTCCAATCTTGAATCGCTTCAATCTTTGAAGGATCCACGGAAATTCCGGATTCGGAAATGATGTGACCGAGAAACTTCACACGAGATTGCCAAAAATGGAATTTAGAAAATTTTGCCTTTAATTGATTACTCCTAAGAGTTTCCAACACAATCCGAAGATGTTTTTCATGCTCCTCCTCGGTTTTAGAATAAACAAGAATATCATCGATAAAGATGAGAACAAACCGGTCGAGAAAGTCTTTAAAAACTCGATTCATTAAGTCAACGAAATAAGCCGGGGCATTTGTTAACCCAAATGGCATAACAAGCCATTCATAAGATCCATACCGAGTGCGGAACGATGTCAAAGGAATGCTATCCTCTGCAATACGAAGCTGATGAAAACCGGTAGCCAAGTCCAATTGTGAAAAGACTCTAGCACCACTAAGTTGATCGAATAGATCATCAATCCGAGGTAAAGGATATTTATTTTTGATAGTAAGATCATTAAGCTTGCGATAGTCAACGCAAAGCCTAAGTGTACCATCGGATTTCTTCACAAAAATAGCTGAAGCTCCCCAAGGCGAGGAACTAGAGCGAATAAATTGCTTCGTTTCCAATTCAGATAATTGTTTACGCATCTCGTCGTTTTCTTTATTGGACATACGATAAGGAGGACGAGTGATAGGTTGAGCTCCCGGAATAAGATTAATTCTGAACTCAATTGCTCACTTAGGTGGTAATCCTAAAACGGGCTCGAATATGTCGGAAAATTCACAAACGACGTGAATAAGAGAAATAATATCACCCTCATCATCATCATCATCATCATCGCGAGGATTTAAAGAATATAAAGATGCAACCAAAGCAGAATCTGAATCCTTAAGAATAACAGAAACCTGATTAACAGATTGAGGATGTCGAAGATGAATTGTCCGCTCAGGACATAGGATATGAGCTTCATAACGGTTAAGCCAATCCATTCCCAAAATCATTCCAAAGCCTAAATAACGCATGACATGCAAATCGGCTCGGAAAGATAAATCACACAAAATAATCTCGACATCTTTACACAATAAACTGATTGTTGTGGATCCACCAACCGGATTCGCAATTCTCAAAGAAGTCATTAAACACAAAACATCCAAAGAAAAAGCATCAACAAGTTCTTTTGATATAAAAGAATGGGACGCACCTGTATCAAAAAGAACTCGAATAGGATGATCACGAAACAAAATAATTCCATCTAGAATAGAATGAGAAATACCTTGGCCACGAGATGTGTTGCCAGGGGCTTGAGCAACATTTAACTTTCCCTCCTTCTTGCCCTGAAGCTTGGGGCATGAAGATATAACATGACCGGGAACTTTGCAGTAGCGACAAGAAAGAGACTTTGGGCACTTGTTCGCATAATGGTCCTTCGAACCACAATTATAGCATTCCCCACGACCAAAGGAAGAAGTCTTTGCCACGGAGGTTGCTTGCTTCCCTTTCTTATTGGGATAAGGGCCTTTAAATTTGTTTGACCTCTTTCTGTTGTTGAAGTTTGGTTTGGAACGTACCACTTCAACATCATTCTCTCTATCCGCCTCTTCAAGACGAAGAGTGATATCAACGAGTTGGTCGAAAGAAACTTCTAACTTTAAAAGTAATGGCTTCTTGAGGTTTTTGTTTAAGCCATAAACGAATCTCTGGTTCTTCTTAAGAGAGGTGTTGATGTACTCAACCCCATATTTGGAAAGCGACTCGAAGGAGGCGACGTAATCAGTCACGGAGGACTCACCTTGAACAAGGTCTATAAATCGTCGAGCCAATGTCACTTTCTCTACTTCCTGTACAAATTTCAACTCGAAGCGTTCTAGGAATCTCTCCCAAGTGAGATCCGCTTCATTAATCTCAGAAATAAGAAGCTCGTACCAATCCAATGCTCTTTCTCGGAGCATACTAGAGGCCACATGAACTCGGTGAAGGTCAATAAGATTCATGCGCGAAAAGATGCGATCGCATGTTCTTAGCCAAGCCTGTACTTCAATAACAGTTTCGGAACCTTTGAATGACTCCCCACCCAAATTAGTGTAATCGCTACACAAGCGCGCAAATCCCGACTTTGGGTGAGTAGGTTCAGGGTTAGCTCCAGCCGCTTGAGCATTTGTTACCAAATCAAGAAGCTGTTGAGCGGTCATAAAAACTCCATCCTGGGGCGGAGTGCTAGATGGCACGGCTCTGGGGCGGCCTGGTCTAGACATTTCTCTTCCTTAAGAAAGAAAGAAGGAAGAAGAAGAAGGTTATTCACAAATGAATATCAAGCAATCTTGATAGATAAAACAAGGAATCATAAAGAAAATAGGATAGAACGGTACGAAGACCCGAATAAAATCCTAAAGCACAACTCCTAAGAAAGACTTAGGACGATGATCCTTGTTATAATATTCCATATTGTTCCGAAGTTTGGCTCTGATACCAAGCTGTGACGCCCCACCTCTATACCCACGCTAGCCAAGAACATTACGGTGAATGCTGTCGACTAGCATGGAGAATAAGGCTGTTGAGGAGCGACCATCCGTGTAATTTCTTTGCGCGAGCGCCGATATGTCAGATAATATAACATGCATTCAATTTTAAGAGGAAATCCGACATACCAACACAAACTCAAAGCTACTACACGGTGGCTATATAAATCCTTCGGAAACAAATATAGAAATAAACATAACACAAATCAGTCACAGACAATTCATATCACAAAGGCGGAATAAGATATGAATATTACACTAGAAAGTGTACATCAGAGTAGTGGTCTAAAGAGATCCACAATATCACAAAAGAATAGTTACACGAAATACACAAAAGAATAAGTATACATTAAGGAGTCTATATCTCAAATGTATACAACAAAATAACTACTAATCTAAGTAGTTAACCCAAAAGTCAAGGAGTTAATCCCGGATGAGAAGTCAAGCAGAAGCACCTGTAACATCTCGGTCTGACCCGAGCATTATTTAATAAGAAAATAATAAACAGATCAGTCTAACTATAAATATCAGATGAAACGATAAAGAATAAGAGATATGACTAAACACATAATAATCACAATGCCAAGCTGTGATATATATATATATACTTAGTTGATAATCATCAAGAGATTAATCAATGTCACCAAATCTACACAAGAATCAAAGAAACGTCATACTCCTATTTCGTTCACCAAACCATAAATATTGACGATAATATCCATGTCAATCACAAAAGTCAATGACACACAAATTCCAGAAGACTACACAAGAAATCCAGAAATCACCAAAGTCAATGACACACAAATTCCAGAAGACTACACAAGAAATCCAGAAATCACCAAAGTCAATGACACGCAAATTCACCAATGCATAAATATTGATAAAACTTATCAATGGAAATCACGAAAATTGGTGAAACACAAATTCTAGAAATCTACACAAGAAATCCAGAAATCACAAAGGGGGGAGGCCTATCACAAACGGGAGCATAAAGCTCACCAACACGTGTATCACAAACGGAACGGTAATTCCATGGTCGCTAACCATCACAAATTGAGCCGAAGCTCCACAAACGGCCCGAAGACCATGGGTTGCTACCCCATCACAAATTGAGTCGAAACTCCACAAAACGGGGTTTAGTCTCCCTCGTAGACAAAGAGACATCGCACATTGCTAGTCTAAATCACAAAGATGATCGTCATGATCAGCGAGAAGTGTCGATTACACAAAGCTAGTAAATATATGAGTTTAGCTTCATGTCCCATAACCACTTGCTTAACTTAAATATTTACGAACAAACTGTAAGTCTCCACTAGAAAATTGTCACAAGAGGTTCAATCGAACAAGTCCAAGAATTAACCGACGAAGTAAACGCAAGCGTTTCATACCACTTGCTTTACTAAGCCGTTTAATTAGATTTCTCATACGAGTGAGGTAAAGGTTTGTATATACTAATAGATTGGAAAACGGTTTTATAAACGAATTTAGTATTAAAAGAGTATTGAAATCGTTTGAGTAAAGAGTTTTGATATTTACTACTAGTATAGGAAACCTTTATATTTTTAAAGTGACAAATCACGAAGAAGATTGTAAGAACAACCAATCACAAAAATTCACATACGAAGACGTGAATAAAATCCAAAGAAATCGATAAAGGATCCATCGAAATGGATATTCAAAAATCCCTAAAAAGAGTCATCAAAATCATAATAGATGATAACAACAAATAGGATTATCACGAATCGATTTAAATTAGGATTTCAATCCAAAAAGGCAAATTAGACTCAAACAGCAGGTTCAGTCGACTGAACAGAGAATTTCAGTCGACTGACCCTGTACATGGAAATTTTCCAGGTTCAGGAAACTTTCTGTTTCCAGTTTCAGTCAACTGTGTAGAGTTTTTCAGTCGACTGAATCATGCCTGGAAACTCTCGGGTTTCAGGTTCAGTCGACTGAACAGAGATTTTCAGTCGATTGAATCATACCTGGGCTGTTTTTCAGCCTTACACAAATGAAGAGCAAACTCTTCCAAAATGCAATCGGACGAACATTGGCTCTAAGGGTTTATGCCAATCGGCAACCCGGCCCTATATGCTCCTCGATGCATCACCAAAAGCATGTTCAAACATCCATAAAAGGATTTTACACAAATTTGTCTTAAAAACCCAAAAATTGGAATATTCGCAAAACCAATCCAAATCAAGAGCAAATGCACATGAAGAAGTGTTAGGAATTCATACCCAACAACCTAAGATAATTATAGTCATAGATGTGAGATAAAAATCTCACCTTTTCACCAAATCGAACAAGAAGAAGCTTGAAAGCAATTGGAGAATCAACCTCTCTTCAACCCAACCCAAATGAGCTTGAATCTAAGCTCAAAAACAAGAACATTCCCAAGATTAGGTTTAGGAATTTCTGAAATTGGGAAGAGAATAAGTTGGAGAAGAAGAAGAGAAGCTTACCAATGGGTTCTTCTTGAGTTTGGAGCAAGGAATTTGATTTGCAAGAGAAACTAGGGTTTTGGAATTTTAATTTCCAATCTCTCCCACCATTAACACTCTAAAAACTGAAATGAGAAGAGAATGAGGGTGAGTGGGGAAGAGTGGCTCAGATTTGAGCATAAGTTAACGTAGGGTTGAGCCCAAAAACCAAACCCAAAGTAAAAAGTAGCAGAAATCAACTTTCTCCAAACATATCAAATCTTATACTCAAAAAGGTCGCAAACGGCATTTTAAACTCAATGGGAGTGGTCCCGAGCCCTAATTCGGCCGTATGCAAAAAGTAGCTTTTCGGACTAAAATCCGACTACCGATAAAATATTTAAATAAAATATTTAAATATAAAATCGACAAATATGCGGGTTGTTACAGCAAGGGTTATTGTCGTTAACTCTGAGGGTGATTCCAAAATGAGTGTAACGAGATAATGCCTTCGGTTTCGTTCGAACCCGGAACGAACTTGTATGGATTGAATGCTTTCAGAACATCGTCAGGTGGACGATGAGCATTCTAAGTGATATGTCCTATAAAGGTAATTGTAACCTCAAGCCTCATCAACCGAGAATGGCTAAAACAGGGAAGGTGAAGCAAGGCTTCGTGGGTAGCTCCCACTGGAGAGCAAGATTTACCCCTGTCTAGAAGTCCCTTTATATTCGGCCGTGTAGGGCAGTTGATTGCAACAACTGCCGGGGTTGTCTTGTTCGGGACTGTTCAGTAAGGAATGGTCCCGGCCTTGTGTTGCAGGGGAGTGGGAGTACTCCTCGGTACGGTGATCTAGGCCACGTACTGTGACAGGGGGTACCCCAGTAGCCCTGCCATTGTATGGAATCCAAAATCCAATAAGTGCCAACGATTTTGATTGTATTACCCATTTTTGTGGCTAGTAGCTGGAATTTAATAGATGAAACAATTTCGGCTATTTCTTATTTACTTGAAAACCCTAGACACTATTATAATATCATCGTATTTCCTATCAAATGTTTTGGTTAGCGTAAGGTAAAAGCTTTTCCATGTTTATGTGTGGGAAGTCTTACGTGATACCTTTCTTTTCAAATGTTTTTAAAAGTTAAGCAACCTTAACCTGTTACTCACACCAGACCCATGTTTGACACGGAGTTTATTTTTGTTTTTCATAAACTCTTGGGTACTCAAATTTTTACGAGTAGCCAAGGGAATTCAGGTTAGGATTCTGGTTAACTTTAACAAATAATGGAGGAGCAATGGAGCAGGAGGCTTCTGCGTATAGATATATAGTTCCGCTGTGTGTTCTCTGTGTTGTGTTTGTATTGAGTTGTAAATACTAGACAGGTGTTTATAACTGTCTAGTATATGTGATGTGAATGTTGTGTATCTCTGATTGGTATTGTATATTATGTAAATACTTATGTTATTAATATAATTTATTCGTTCCGCTGTTGAGAATCTAGTGTTGTTTTCTTCTTCTCTTTTTCTTTCTTCTTCTATCCCTTTCTTTCTTAATTCACGATGCGCCTTTCTGGGTAGTGGAAGACGGGACGTGACATTTTTATTCAATTTAGTTTTATAAATAACAAATTCAAATTTGGTTCAACCTAAATTTCACTTTAATTAAGTTTAGTTGCTAAATAACAAATTCAACTACGTTGATTTCAAATACAGATCTGAATCTCAACATAAACCATTTAAATTCCAATATAGTTCAAGGCTTTAATATTTAAATGTTCTATATAACAGTTTCATATAGATCTCGATTTAACCTCATTATTATTTAGTCTTGAAATACTCCCTTATTAGATTCAATATCATTTAAGTAACCTTAAATTACATTTTACTCAATATTTTCTTTAATTTATTTAACCATGAAATATTCATTAAATCACTTAAATCAAAAATCCAGTTATAAAATCATACCCTTTAAATTTCCCATTCAAAATTTCAAATCGATTTAATTACATAAATCCTTATTTAAATACCATTTTTATAAACCCAAATTTATCTCCCAATCTTAATTATTCAATTTATTACAAGAGATCTATTTGAAATATAGATTTACATAAATACTTAACCATATTATATGTATTAAATCAATCTAATTTACATCAAATATTACTACTAAATCTATATATAAAATTTTCATTTGTATAATATCTTAAGAATCAAACTAATTAAACCAAATATTTCATTCCAAAATTATAGAAACTATTTTCAAAATATTTATATGGACCAACGGTGTCTGTATATATTTCCTATCATATAGTCAAGTGCTACGAATATTTATCATTTCAATCCGTATACTAAATATATACGGGTGGATATCTTTTCAACTCGTAATCCCAAATTCAATTAAATGAAAATCACTTGGGTTTATCATTTTAACCCATAACGATTTTCTCCTATTCTAAAGTCTGTTCGAGTATGTATCATTTCAACCCATAGTGATTTCTAAATGACAGGGAACTTGCAGAGTGATAACAGAAAATACAATAAAATAACTGGCATATATCATCAATAACAATATAATATAAACAACAGGATATGGTGTCATATCCCGCAGGTGAACAGTTGCAGATAATAGCATATATAACAAATCTAAATAACTACAGCAGCATATTTCAATTGTCGTTTCAATTGAAATCAAATTTAATGAATAAAAGAATGTTAATTGTGAGTGATTGCTCACCGTTTGAGGCTAGAGAATATAGAAGGAGACACAGATACGTACACTGATACAGACACTGAAATTAAATTTCAAATCCAAGCAAAGCAAAATCGGCACGAATTCAACGATCAAAGCTGATTGGCTCGAATTGATGAAACGGATCATATCAGAACTGGAACGATAAAGATAAATGGTATAAGGGAACTTTTATAACCACCTATAACTCTATATAGACATATGAAATTTATATTCTAAGTTCAAACATCACAAATTTAATTTACATGTTTTTCAAACATATAAATAAATAAATAAATCAAGCTTACATTTTTTTTGAGTCAACATACACTTTAAAAAAAAAATACTAACACCTTTATACTAAACTTATATAACTAGTATATATATATTCTCAAACAGATAAAATAAATGTTTAAATATGAATACCTAAAAGAAACTTTTTTTAATATATATAACTATTTCTATATATATTAAATGTTATATATATATATATATATATATAATTTAAATCCATCCATATTTTTACATTCAATAACATATTGTATTCAACCTATATAAATTTCCAAATTATATATGTGTATTAAAATAATTTATAAAGTAGAGTATTTATAAAATCATCTTAAATCCAAAATAGTATAAATATAATACTGTAACAAAATATATACAATCACCAACTAAATAAATCTGTACCACATAGAAACCCATATGGTAACAAACCGCATAATATACATATATTAAAGTATTTTATGTAGTCTGTAACAAAACAAATATATGACTTACATAGGCGAATAACCATATTATAGGAAACCTGATATCAACAAATAGAAGCTTACGCATATTAAAATATAAAACACAATATATATATATATATTTTTATTAAAAATGAAAGATACTTATTTTATAGTATGTTCCTTTCAAAATGTCGCATACATAATTCAAAATATTAACATGACTTATAAGGTGTGAGGAAGATCAAATAGAAACTATATATAAATATACATTGTCATGTTATGAAAATAAATTTTTAAAAAAATAGTATTCAACACTTATATAAATAGTATGTATATCACAACTAACAAAACAAAAACAAAAAAAACAAAAAACAAAAAAAAAACACGTAATTACGAATATAAATCAAAACATATATGTGCTTACACGCCTATACCTCACTGATCAAACAGAAGCAAACGGAAGGCGAGGTGACGGGTTTCATTTGATGAGGAGGTTTGGAAGAAAGGTGAAGTGGCGGATGCAAATAATGGTGACAGCCGCATGCTTCAGTTTGCTTTATTTTTCAAAGAAAATAGGGAGGGGAACGAACAGATCTAGAGAAAAGAGAAGTGAAATCGAAAATGAATAGGGATGAACCGCATGTTTTCAGGCAAATATAACGGAAGAAAATGAATAGGCAACCAAATTTTAAGTGAATAAATAAATAAAAGTGATTGTAACGGTCAACCCTTGATTAGGTGAAAATAATTGAAGCAATTAATAAAAGAAATAAATACAACGGTCACGTTGCTTGATTTAGCTGACCCATAAAAGCAAATTATTTAAAATTTAAACGGTAGGAAACAAAAAAAACATACCATAAAATGAAATTGATAACGTCTGTGCATTGATTCTGCAATATTTATTAAAGCAATTGATTGGTGAGCGTTTAAATTTCAACGGAAGGAAAAAGAAAGTCACAATTAAAGGTAAGCTTTAATTTTTAATAAATACAATACATTTTTAAGTTTATACGTTTATAACTTTCCAACCGTAGTGTGTATATATAATGAACGGTCAAAAAGAAAAAGTGGAAACAGGAAGCGTAGGAAAGGAAAGGTTGGAAAAATAAAATTTTGTTGAGAAATGAATATTTGTGTGAGTTATATAGGTTTGTTCAGAGAGGTAGCGTGATTTAAGGAGAAGAAAGAACGACAGTTAACCAATTTACTTTGAAATGGAAAGGAAATTAAACTAGCGTTGATTTTTAATGAGCAGTTATAGGCAAGAAATAAGATATTGATTTAAAAAAAGGCCACGATTTTGATTGAGCACTGATTTTTCTTGTTATGCACGGTTACTAGATTTTTAACAAATTTTAAGCAAATGGGTTTCGAAATTAAAGCAGAAGAAACGGTCGGCAAAGATTAGATTTTGGAATAAGATTTTTAAACAATATTGAATGAGTTTAAAATTTAAAAGAAATTAAAAGGGGGAGGTTATAAAATTTGTAAATAATATTCCTATCAAATCAGGAGAGTAAAAGGAAAGTGAATAAAATTGGAATGCGTACAACGGACGCTGTGATTTTTGTCCAAAAAAATTGAAAATAACGTATTTAAATTTTATACGTTTTCTTGTATGTGTATATACATTTTTTATTCCATCAAATAACGCGCCTTTTAAACGTGAAATTAAATAGTTTATTTATACACAAAGTTTTGGAAATTTATTACTTATATAAAAATATGATTTGTTTACACATTTACTATGAAATTTATATTCAAAAATGTATATAAGTAAAATATAAAATATTAAATTTTTAAAAGTATAAAATCAATTTTTTAAAGAACAAAAGGTGTAATAAACGTTGTTACGAATATATTAAATTAAACCAAAAGATTAAAAATTAAAAATTTAAAGATTTATAACTTCAAAAAAAAAATGTTAAGTTTTAACCAAAATAAGAATTTTAGAATTTTCACACTAATAAAAATCTTCGGTGATTATTTATAATTAAATTTAGACAATCAAATTTTCGAAAAATAAAAACCCAGAGTTATAAATATAGAATAAAATATTGCTAAAATTTGGGCTGTTACATGGTTACTAGTGATACATTCCCTATTTGGTAATGTGGCATGCTAAGTGCTACTGTGTGTTGATGATCATTTGTTGGTCGAAGCAAGGCTTTGTGAAAAAGCGTGGCTTTGTGGACGAGATCTCATCGAGCCTCACAACCCGGTAATGGTCAAAAAAGGAATCGTGGCATCAATGTTATTTGGGGGTAGCTCCTCCTAAGGTTATGACCATTTCATTCTAGATAAAAAGTGATATCATGGTATGGAGCCCAGATATTTACTAATGTTTTTTTTGAAAGATGGTATTAAGGAATGGAGCCCAGATACTTTACTGTGTGGTTGTTGGATTGAGGGCCCTCGGCTAAAGGTCGGTAACGACCGGAGGATGGCATACTCGTGCAAGTTGTTACCTAGTCTTGTGTAGCATAGTCGGGGGCGTCCCTCTAGAGGCGTTCCATTTTATGTAGGAAGTTCCTTTGCCTGACAATTTGTTGGAAATCCAAAGAAACAATATTGTACGGTTTTAGTGGTATAACCTGCCATGGAATGTGTCGGTAACCTGCTGTTGAACATGGTAGCCATAGTAGGCATAAGTGTGAAATGCCTATACAACCATGTTCAATAGCAGGTTACCGCCACAATCCATGGCAGGTTATACAACTAAAATCGTATAGGGCGCGTACTGTTTCTTTACATATCCATCAAATGGTCAGGCAAATGAACTTCCCACATAAATTGGAACAACTCTGGAGAGACGCCCCCAAGAACCTAATCGGATCTCTGCTACACAAGGCCGGGTTACCTCTGTGACTAGGTAACAACTAACACGAGTATGCCATCCCCTAGTCGTTACCGACCTTTATCCGAAGGCCCAGAATCCAACAACCACATAGTAAAGTATCTTGGCTCCATACCCTGATACCAACTTTCAAAAAAAACAACATAAGTGAATATCTGGGCTCCATACCATGATATCACTTTTTATCCAAAAGGAAATGGTCATACCCTCAGGAGGAGCTACCCCCAATAACCTTGCTGCCACGATTCCTGTTTCGACCATTACTGGGTTGTGAGGCTCGATGAGGTCTCGTCCATAATGGTACGCTTTTTCACAAAGCCATGCTTCGATCAACAAATGATCATCAACACACAGCAGCACTTAGCATGCCACATTACCAAATTGGAATGTATCACTAGTAACCATCAAGTACATAATATCTGAGCTCGTACGTCTCAGAGAAGGGTGTTAAGCTAAGGGAATAAATCTCCTCCACCAACAGAAATGCATTCGATAGAAACCAGTTTTACATATCAAAGTGTAATGTCAGACACACATCCATACAAGTCTTTTCTAGGTTCGAACAGAAACGAAGGCACTTCCGAAGAAGCCCTTGTAAATATGGGTATTCACAATCCCGATCGGACTTCCCATCATTTAGGGAATCTCTATAACGGTGCGACTTAGTGCAGAGACAATCGACGGGTTATACTTTCGTTTTCGAAAATACCCGGTCTACACTACCGGTCTTCAAATATTATCCATAACGATGTATCATTATTCGGAATGGGTTACATGACACAAAGTCCTCTCCTGGCTAAACCGAATAATGAGCGTAATATTTAAAAACAAATGGACATAGGATTTCAATTAAGTCACAACATTAAAATTCAAATCTTTCTTTCAAATGGTTTAAATTACCATTCCAAATCTTTTTAAATAAAAGATTCATTTCACAAAGTTCGTCCAGTTTCACAAAGATCCATTCACGTATTTCAAAACAATTTCCATTTCAAATTGGATAATTCATCCAATCTTTCAATTAAAGATATAATTCATAACTCTCAAATTCCAATTCAAATCTTGTTTACGGAAGATGTACCATTTAAAATCCTCTTTGATTTCAAAACAAGTTTTAATCGTCTTCACAAAGGTTAATGCATAGTTTCCCAAACTATTTATAATTTCATTCCAAACTTGAAATCTTTCGATACCAATTAAAAATCCTTTCCTTTTTATGGAAGCCATTATTATTTGAAATAAATAGTTTTCGTTTTGGGAAAAATGCTTACAATCTACATAAGTTAAAGCCAATCAAGTACAAAACTTGGATTGAAATTTAAATTTCCAAAACCATACTTTTTAAATGGTTAAAAACCTGTATAAACATCTTTATAACTTGTATAATCTTATAGACGATAATTTCCAAATCATTGAATTCAATTTCAAATATTGAATTCAAATTTAAATCAAATTATTTAAATTCCAAGTTTTATTAAAGTTATTTAACATAAATTTTATTTTAGAAAACTCATTTCAAAAGCTTTCAATTCCAATTCCAAAACTATTTTTAATCAAGACTTTTAAAATTGTTAACAATATGTGACTTAAACGATTTTCTCGTGCAATCCATATTTGTGTGTGTATAAGTGTAGTCCAGGGGTTTTACACAATAGTGCAACATCATAAATCATCACATCACATATTTAAGCACGTCGATATTGATAAACGGTATAGTCTATAACGCTTATCGCTCATTCACAGATTCATAGATAAATAATATAAATTTATCATAGATAAATAAATTTCATTCATCGTAGATCACACCGGAACAATTCATAGCACAAAGCATAACATATCAAAACAATCCATATTACAAATCATCATACATCGGGAATATCAAACAATTTACCCATTCAATAAAATCCAAACATTCACAAGTAAAATTTATCAATCAACTGATTTATTTAAATCAGATGTATTGATTATGAATAAATCATTAATCCTGGTTAGTTAACATAAGTTAATTACAAATGATTTGAAATAAGTTTCCCTTTAATCATTTATTAGTTAACCTTTAATTATTTAATTAATCTAAATTAATCACATTTATTATTTAATCCTTAATTAATCATAATAAGTAATTATCCCTAATTACTTGATTAATCAATTATTAATTTGTAATTAATTTCATAAATAGTTAATCCTTAATCATGAATCAACTTTAAGATAAACTCATTCTTATAAATGATTTCATTTAGTACTCACAAATATGTTAGAAAACATTTCTTTCAAATTTACTGCTTAAATTTCATTTTAATGTCAAAATCTAAACGAAATACCAATTTATCTTATATAAAGTTAAAAACTAAATTTAAACATTTAAATTATATAAAACTTAATTTCATTTGAAAATCCAGGATTCGAATTTAGATTAAGATCTAGGTTTCAGATTTAATTTAATTTTTTTTAAATTCTTCATTTATAATTTCAAAATCAATTTTTAAATTCGAATCTTTTAAATTCACTTAATTAATTAAAACTTTTTAAGTTATCAAACAATTTAATTTAAAAACTTTATTTACTTCCAAACTAAGTTCAAACTAACTTGAGTTCTAATTAAACTCTGATTTAAAAACTTATTTTAACTTTGTTTTATAAATTAAAATTAAAATATCTAAATTCCAAACAAACAGGTTTTAAACCTGTACAACATGCTACCCGAGCCTAGCTATATTGGCTTCCAGTCAAGCGCTAAACCTCTCCGAGTAAACCACTCGAATTACTCGAGTCGAACTCGAGTTCAACCCTACTTTATCCCAACTACCCAATTTTCCAGATTATCAGAAACTTGTGCACGGTGCACTTGCACGGCACCGTTGCTCACCTCTAGACGTCGCCTCGTCATAGAGCATGTCGAAGAACATCCATGAATCAATCTCCAATCGCTCGAATTCCACCATCACGTCGAAATCGAAGTCAAGCTCAAGATTGAAACCATCTAAAACACGAACCGAAAACACCATCAAACCTGGAAATGCGTCGTTCTCGACATCGAGATCATCAGAATGCCCGAAATTCTGGTCACCACTTCGTCAACGCCTCCTCTACCACTTCCCAAAAACACGCAGCACACGATCAACTCCAAACGACGAACGAGTCGAAACATCAAGCCTTAACAAAAACTAGGTTACCAGAATTCAAACTAAAATCCCCACCTGCACACTGAAATACACGAACACCTAGAAATTTTCCCATCAACACTAATCGCTCCTCCACCTCCAGAAGGAAGCTCGACATCTCCGATCAGCGAGATCAACTGTGGCGACCAAAAATACACGATTCGAATAAACCCAAACTACTCTTCATGCCTTAATCTAAAAATTATTATTTTAACATTAAAACTCATGTTTGAGTACAAGAATTCAGTTTATATCCCTGAAATCGAAAGCTAAAATGTTTGAATCTTGACTAGGTTAAGGTTTTGCTTAGTTTTCTTGAGTTTCAGAGGTATTTACAAGTTGTTTTAACTGAAATAAATTTTTAAAGCTTAATTCTTGAAACAAGAAACAATCTTTGTTTGTATTTAAAATTCTAATACTTACTAGATTAAGAGATAAAATTTTATTTACAAATCTGGGTTTTAAAAAGAACTATAAAAAGAAACAGAGGTTGAATATATTCAAGTGCATGCATACATCATACTTCAACAGTTTAACAATATGAATAAAAAAATATACTTCACAGTACAATATTGGACACAACAATGACTTGCAACCAAAATTATACTTGAAGTTTAAATGTGAAGTTACTCACAGTCTTTTCAGGAAAAAAAACAGAGAGAAATACTTGTTTTGAAACTGCAGTTCTGAGTTTCCTTCTTTCTTCATTTTTCTGTTTTGTTGTTCAATTGAATGAATTGATGAAGCTTATATTTTTTTTTGGAATGCTAAGTTTTGTTTAAACGAACTGAAATGAAGATGTTGACGTATAGGAAAAAAGTTTACAGGATCATCTTGTTTTTACAGGGTAATTATATTGTCTTTGTACAATATCAGGGCCAGAGATATTTTCTTTGGTGGCTAAGCTGATTTTCTTGTTTTATGTTTGACTAAAGATTTTTTTTCTACTTTGGTTGTTGAAGTTTTTGTTATTTCGGCTGAAATGAGATTGCATTAATTATCATTGTCTTATTTTATAAGCTTATGCTTATCACTTTTTCTATATTTATCCCTTGTTTGATTTTTTTAGATATTTATTCTTTTTGCTTGTACATGAAAATATCTTACTGTCTTCTTTTGCAAGACATTCATATATTATTTTTTTTTGTCTTGATTTTCATAAGTACATACTTGTTTTTATTCTATTTCTAGTCTACATATATATATATATATATTACTTTTGTGGTATATTTTGTTTGTGTTTATTTTATGTTGTACCCCCAAGAATCACTTATATATTTTTATACCTACTTCTAGTATAAATACTAATTTCTTTGTTTTAAAGTTTAACTATCAAATATTTGATTCGTATTAATATTTTTTTTATACTTTTAAAACTAAGTGCCCATAAACCAATTTACATAAATAATATTTTTAAACCCAAATCATTTTCTAAGTCATTTATTAAAGTTCAAATTCAAATACAAACTCAATATTCAAATTCAAATTCTAATGTCATATTCATATTTACTCATATATGCATATGCATATATATTTCAAATTCAAATTTATTCCAAAATTTACATTAATTATTTATTTAAATTCAATTCAAAATTGGGATCGTTATAGAAAACATAAGAAAGCGAACCATAGACATATGGAGGATACACATCATGTATGGTATATATAATTGCACTAGGTGATAGAATGTTGTTGCTTCATTAAGCATAAAATACAAAGGAGACGAAAAATCTAACGAATCGCTAAAATGTAGCATGCCTCGTATCATCGGCAATAATTAATCAAATAAGAATGGTTTAGGGAATAATATAATGTAAACTCCTAAAAGAGTAATTCCCAAACCCGCCATATCGGCAACTCCAAGGAAAACATAAGCAAAAGCCATGTCGACATAAGCCATAGGGCGAATGTCAACAAAGAGATAAGATCTCATGCAATACCAAAAGGCAAATCCCATAAATAACACGAATAGGAAATCTCAATATGTATACGCCAAAAGGAAAATCTCAACACGCCAGTGTAGGCAATGAAAATCTTAAAAGAACTCCAAAGAGTCCAAAAATCCCAATGTAATCTCCACCGAAAGGTTCAAAGGACCGATTCCAAAATGATGACACACACGGGTAAAAATCATCTCAAAATTTGCACGTGCTATTTTTGCCGAGTACTATTTCACATAATAGCTACCTCGCCCAAGACAAACGTCAAAAGACAAATACGCCGTAGTGGAAAATACGCCGCAATGGAAAACGTCCGAAGACAAATGCGCCACAATGGCAAACGTTCGAAGAAAAATACGCCACAATGGCAAATGACCCGAAGGTCCAGTACTGGCATGCCAACAGGCAAATGTGTTACAAACTCTCGGAAAGGAACGCAAAAAGTGTTAACATGTGTCCCATACTACCTGTTCGCACTAAACGGTTTACTAACCGCTAGTAAATTTCATACTCAAACTAGTAAAAGGTTCACCTCATATCATCGGTAAACTAGACCCTTGGGCCAAAACAATGAAACAGACAAGTTAGGAATTAACCGAAAGAATAAACGCACGTATCCCATACTACTCGTTTCACCCAATCATTTAACTTTCCTTCTCATTCGCTCGACGGTGCAAAAACGTGTAATTTTTGTAGAAAATAATTTACCTTGAAAATAAACTTTGAAAACCGATTTCGAAAACTATTTGGAAACCATATTTGATAATTTCCCTTATTATAAAGATTAAATATGTTTTGTACTTGAAATTACTTTAAAATATTACCTAATGATTATTTTGAATCCCCTAAATTTTAAAAATCATTTCAAAAAGAGTTGGAGAAAACGTGCTAGAAAACGGCCAAAAAAAAGAAAAATTCCACTCAAACCGAAATTCAAATTTAAATATAAATTAAATTCAAATAATTCAAAATTTAAATCCAAAATTCATCAAAACTTGGCTAACCTTTTGATAGGCATCATAGCCCTCAAAATATTTCAAATATCACAATAAAAGAAGTAAAGGTCAAAAATCGGATGAAAAATGAACATAAAAACACTTGGGCAAAATAATACCCGGGTCTGAAATCTTCTATGGGTTCAAATTTCGGACATAAAATAGGTGGTCGAACAATCGTTGGTTCAACTGAAAATTAGTGTGCATAAATTAGAAAACTACATCTTTCAACGAAAAAAAGAATCAATGAATTCCAAAAGAAAATGAGAAAGTTATGCTGTCACAAACACGTACTTCGACAATGTTTGTAACAGTTCAACATGGATGTGCCCAGGTTTAAAAATTCACTCTGGATTCAACTTCCAGGCATAAATTCGAGTATCAAATGGCATCAGATTGAGCTCAAAATTGATAAACTTATAGCAGAAAACTTTATCTTCCAAAAAAAAGAGTCATGCAACTTGGATAAAGTATGAAAAAGTTATGATACCACAAAGTTGAACTCAGAAAGTGTTTTCACTGTAAGAATCTGGGCAAAAACATGGTCCAGGTCAAAGTTTAACAGCATATTTCTATAATCTATCATTGTCGAAATGACCTGAAATTCGGAATGCAAATATTAAAAAACTCTATCATTCAAATAAAAAAAAGAGTCATGCAATTTCAATAATAAATGAAAGAGTTATGCCATTGCAAACTTGGACTTAGGCCATGTTTGGAGCAGCCCAGAAAACAAATGTACAGGTAAATTTCAGGTTGTGCATTGATTTTGTTACAAGGATTTCGGCATCAAACGATGGATTTTTGCTATTAAATTTTGTAGATATATGTTACAACATATGAACTATCAATAGAAAAAAATCCGACAACATTTTGTTACCGGAATTGAGAGAAAATTAACTCAGTTTTTGCTGAAACAAAAATATCAACAAAATCGATATTTTCAAGCAATTTATGCGTATATTTTTGCATTTGTAGCTTTGCTTTAGCTGTTGTGACTTTATTAACTCACCTATGCAAATATGAAGACCAAACTTTGGAGAATTGATGAAAGTTGAAGGCTTTTTGCTTGACTCTAGCCTCTAGGAACCTATAGAACAAAAGAAAAGGACATGCAAGAGGAATTCATCCATAAATTAGAAAACCCATTTTTTGAAATTTGGATTTTGCTGAAATTATAGGGTTTTGGAATTGATTACCTTTTGAATTTACACCTTAGATTGAAGAAATTATAGTTTTCTTGAATTGATTTTGAGTTTGGAGGCTTTGAATTGAAAAATGGTGATGTTTGTTTACTGTATCCTCTTTCCAAAAGAAGAATAAGAAGATGAGATGTTGTGAACGTACAGGAAAACTCTTCTCTCACTTTCTCATTTACTGGCTAAGTGCTAATGGGCTTTGGACCCATTAATTGAAACGGAAATTAATTAGCCTATGTGAATTTATTTAGTACTAATACCAAATATGTACATATTTACACTATACTATGAAACAAATGCATTTTTTTTCCAAGTTTTTACACAAAAAAAATGTAAACTTACATACATATTAAATAAAATATTTTCCATCATATAAAAAGATTAATTTTAATTTTTTTTAAACATTTTATTATAAATTCTTTTATTTAACAAAAATGCACTATTCACTCAAATGAACGAATAAAATCATTTTTTAACTCCTAAAATTCCACAAAATTTATTTTATCACTTAAAAAATATTCCAAACCATTCCAAAACATTATTTACAGCCAAAACTTATTTTAACCCAATTTCCACCTTTTATTTGAATAAATAACCTTTAAAAATCAAATACTTCCTTTAAAATTTATTAAAAGAAGTAATTGGAATTAATTAATAAAATTATTGCAATTTCTCTAAATAAAAATTATTTTCCATTCATTATTAACCCAGACAAATATAATAAAGCTTTGAATTTAATTTTCTCATTTTAAATTCAAAAATTCATTGTTTATTCCAAATAAACAATTTAATTTCTCCAATTTTATTTTAATTCACAATATCAAATCATAACTATCGTTATAATTGAATATTTACAGATAATCTCCAAAACCAAGGTTGTTACAGAATTTGATTTCAAAGTTAGAATATGTTGGGATAAATATTTCAAAATTATTTAATAGAAGTGATTTATAAAATAGGTTTATAAAAATGTATCATTTAAGTTGGAAGGAATTTATGATGAAAGCTTGAGAACCTAAATCTCGATGCTTTTAAAAAATGATTTTTAAGGTTTTGGGAAATAATAATAATATTTGAAACCAATTTGGTTAAAATATAAATTTTTGGGAATAAATGTGAAAGTAAGAAGTGTTATCTTTGGATTGGATAGGGTGAATGAATCTTGATTGTTTTGTGACAATCCGAATAATCTTCTAAGTGACGATCAGATGTTTTCCTAGGCGAACATTGTGAGATACTTAGTAAATTATCCTCTTTATTATTGTACAATTAAAATAAGTTCACCTGAACGAACCCAAAGCAAGTTGGTGATAAATGTTTTGTTGAAAAATGTGAAGTATTGTTTCAAAAATAGGACTTCGGAATAAATAAAATATTTTTAAGTTAATTAGTTTGAGTAGCTCGAAAACAACTTAAATTTAGGAAGGAGATATGTTTAAATGGTTAATACTTCTCTTGAGTTTTACCCTTCTTGGTAAGGAAATATATGACACTGTTTGGTAGTACTAGTCCCTTAGTATTATTTTGGAGTTACTCGGGGTTTAGATATATATTTTTTATAATTGAAATGTAGAGTTTCATTTCAAAAAGTTTTTGAAATAAAACCTAGGTATTTGGATCTTTAGTTTTCTTCAGAAAATAAATGCAAAATGGAATAGTTGAATCTAATAAGAGCATATACTCTAAGGTTTTAGTGAAGAATTGTATAAGTTGAACATAAGTTACTTTTATGAAATGTTTTCAAAATTAACATTTGTGGAAACAGAATTGGTATTAGGGAGAAACTATTAAATAAGGGCATAAGAAGGGCATAGATCATTTATCTTTCTCATGTAGTTTTGATCTAAGATTCGAGTATATGACATTGAGGTGTTTTACACCCTTTCGAATAAGGATCTATTACTCTATTTTTGAAGGCGAGCATTTGATGAGGATTTGTGAGTTCTCTGATGTTGTTCTGTTTCTTCTTTCTCTTTCTTTTCTTCTTCTATCCCTTTCTTTCGTCAAGATGATGCGATGTTCTGGGTGTAGAAAGTCGGGTCGTCTCACTTGGTATCAGAGCATTAGGCTCTGAAGTGTGTCTTTCTTTAAGGAGCATTAGGCTAAAAGAATACCTAGGCTCTGTAGTGGTGTCTTTCTTGAGAGAGCGTACTTGTAATTTTTATATATAACTATATGTATATATATTTGTATCTACCTAATCTGTTGGGCTATCTGTTCGGATTTACCAACATAAGTTATAGAGGTAGATGGGGTAGTGGTTTGTGTGTGTAACACGACTACCACTGATGGAAGAGGTTCCATATGTTTGAGGTTGGAAGTATTTGTCGAGACTGTAGTCCTAATACCGTCCCGAGTAAGATGTGTAGTTTGGAGTGAGGATGTCTCTAATATCCGAAGAAAATCTTTTTGAAGATTCAGAGTTTGTCTTTAAAGTGTAAGTTTGGATTTCGCTCGGGTAAGCGAATTTTTCTTGTGTTTGGATTGTTGGAAGTGCAGGAGTAAGTAATGATATCTTGATAACTGCGTGATGAGATGCAGTATCCTTGGATATTTTCTGAAGGTGTTTTCTCTTGAAGCAGTCTTAGAAGAGGTTGTGGAGCAGTCTTTACCTGCTGTTGGGAAGACTCGTCTATGTAGAAGTTGTTTGGATCTCTAGCAAGGAGTTTGGCTGTTTTGGAATATGAGACTAAGGTCCATAAGTTATTTTCTTTGGCATGGTCTCATTTGTTATTCCCTAAGGAGAGCGAGATGTTGATGCTTGGTTTGGAGTCCGAGTTTCTTGAAGGGTTGTCTGCCATCTCGAAGGTCCGTTGTGGGGTTTGTTAAAGGTTTGGTTATGGTGAAGCTTTTGGATTAAAGTCTTTGGTTAGCTGTGGTAGCAGTGCAGCTCGAAGTGTTCGTTGTGCTGATGAGGAGATCTTTTAGCTTTGCAGTATCACCGAGGTAGAGTTTAGAAGCAGCGGTGTGGCTTGTTTCTCCGATAGTTCAGAAATCTTTGTGGTTCTCTTTCAGCAGTCCGGGCTGAAGGTGGTGATGTTTTCTTGAAGGGTTAACCTGGTTTGGGAAAAGTTTAAGGCTGTTCTAATTAGTAAAGAGAGGATGGTTTTTTTGGAATCCGAACTTGGTAGGATCGCAAAAGTGACTTGCGATAATTTGGGAATTTTTCTTAAGCTATCTTTTGTTTGAGATTAAGGATTCTCATGGGAAGTAAGAGCTACTGATGTAATCTATAGTTTGTCTACATCTGGAGTTGAGTTCCATATTGTTTTGGTTTCAGAAGCAATGCTGGTAGTTAGCCTGGTAGTTGGATGGTTCTTAGAGAAAGAGTTGGTATAGCAGCTCAGAAATATTTTGGATTGGTTCGATCTAGTTTATGAGTTTGGATTTCTGCTATAAGGATGTGTGACCAAGTCTGATGTGTTACTCAGATTTTTATGGATTTGATGAACAAAGTTTTCGGTGATATTGTATAAGTTTGTATCTGTGTTCATCAGCAGTATTCTAATCTATTTTGGAATCAGAGTTGTGCAGCGGAAGCGAGGTAGCTGCTGTGCAAGAAAGGAAGCAAGTTCTGTTTGCTATTGCCTGAGTAATAGAGCTTGTGTTTTGGATTTCGATGGATTTTGGAAGACTTTTCTGTTGAATAGGATCTAGGAATTGTTTGCTTGGGTATAGTTGTTTCTAGAAGTATCAGCATATGTTGAGCTGATCAGGAAGAGATTGGAAGTCCAGGATTGTCTGTTGAGTTATGCAGATATGAGATAAGGAGTTTTGGAATTCGAATTTGGAGACTTTAGTGTTGTTCAAATTCTCTGGTTAAGAGAGCTGAAATTGGATAAGTTTGGTTGGTTAGTGCTGAGGCATTTGAAGATTTCTTATCTATGTTTTTGATAGGATGAGATTGAATTGCCAGTTTGGATAGCTGGAATTCATTGTGTATCACGTGTCTCTGAGGGAGTACGTGTATGATTCATCATTGGTTATTGAATCTGTAGTCCAGTTGGAGTTGGATGTTGAGCTGGATTTGAGAGTAATACGATGTTCTGTTCAGATTGATTTATCTGGAGATGAGAGGAGCTCTGGATTTTGATTGTGTATTTAATTTGTTGGCTTTTGTAGAGCGAGTCTCCCGGTGATTTATACTTGGGAAACTCGAGATAGTATTAGAGATTTATTCTGATTTGTGTCTGAATAATTAGTTAAGTTTGTTTGTTTATTTGGTTGCTATGGATGTTAGTTACTGGTTGATAAGTATGCTTTGTTATTTGAAATTAAAATCTGTACTGGGTTATTAAATTACCTTTGCTTCTAAATTTCGGGGACAAAATTCTTTTAAGGGGGGAGGATTGTAACGATCCGGAATTTTGGGCAATAACAATTTAATAATCTGTGTTAATAATTTAATTGGTTTAATAGTTTTCTTTATAATTTTAATTTCAAATTTGTGAATTTGATCTTTTAAAGGTTAATAAATATTTAATCTGTTAATAGTAATCAATATCTTTTTGACAATTTAAATTTAATAAGAATTGTTTTTCAAAGCTAATCAGATTTTATTCTGTTTATAATATATACAATTGATATATATTGTGAATAGGATATTTGCTGTTTTACTTAAAGATTAATTTTCAAATTGTAATATATATGTTTGTATATGTTATAATTTGAGCCATTTTGAAATTTAATTTAATAATTTATAATGTATGAATATTATAGATTTAAGCTTTGTTTTAAAATCAATGTTTTCAAAAGTTAATTTAGATTTATTCATTTGCTTTCAAAATGTAAGATAATTGTTTATTTTAATATGATAATTTATAAAGGAATTTATCAATGTTTTATTTTTTGTTTTCTTTAAAATGTTTAAATGTTAAAATGGTTATAAATGCATATGTATAATGGTTTTAGATTTTTAAAATACAAAGAAATTATTTATATTAGTTTTGAAACATTTTCTTTTAAAGGTAAACTTATATATATACATATGTAAGTACTCATTTATAAAGTAAAATAAAATGTAAGTTTATATTTACATTTAAGTTAAATAAAAGTTTAAAAACACTTGAAGACATTTGTAACATGGTAAAGGATCTCTAAAACACATGTTAATCAATTAAGAGGGTTATGTGACAAGTGTCTTAATTTCAAAATTTTTACTCTCTTTAATTTTTAATAAATGTTTTTAAGAGGAAAATTTGTTTTTACAAACATTTTTATCTCTTTGTTTCATTTCTTTCACAAATTTATGGCAACCTGAAATCTTTCTAAAATCTATAATTTCGAAATCCAGGAAAAATAAAGCTTGAATTCAAATAAAGATCAATCTGCAAAATCAAAACTAGCAGCAACAATTAAAATCTGCAAAAAAATTTCAAACCTGCAAATTGCAAATCTTTAAACCTCAATCTGCAATCTTTCAATCTGCAAATGCAAATGGAGTTCAACCTTTGGTACAGGAAATTAAAGCATGCAAAAGGATTTTCAACTAAAAGAAAAATCAAAGCCATTCTTCAGATAAGATGTTCAAAAATGGAAGAAGAAATTCACAAAAATTGCTCTTGTCTGGATATTATAAAGTTGAGTAAATTTTATTTTAAAAACAGTTTTACATCTGAGAATTTACTGGGAAATATGAATAAGATCTTGAAGTATAATGATATGAATTTTTCTCTTGTATGCTTGAATGTGAATGCATGTTTGTATTTATGAATTGTCTGTATAAAATATGCTCTGCCTCTCTAATCAATAAAGTGAGTAAACCTTTTAAAAACAGCTTTTGTCATAGTATACTTGAATTATTATTGCATGTGATAAATTTGGCTTGGTAAATGGATATTTGTTTAAATGAGTACTGTCATATATGCATGTTAGTGGTAGAGATTGCCTGAGAGTAGAAAAACCTGTATAATATCTATCTCTGTTTTTTTTATCTCAGAGGTTGATTTTGTATGAAAATCCAAAATCTCTCAAACGAATTAATATTAGACATTGTTATATAAATGGAATTTGTAGGTTAATGTTTGATAGTAATTTAAAAATTTGTTTCATAATTATAAAAGGAAAAAATGATTATAATTAAGGTGATTAACAGTAGAATTAAAAAATTTGTTAAAAACCAACTATCTTAAAATCCAATTTGAATTACACGAATGTAATAATGGTGGGAAATTATAATTTTAGATGATACTTCCTTAATTTTTAGTTGGATAATTTATGAGAATTTTGGGTTTGTAGGTTTTGGGGGTTTTTGGCAATTGCCGTTGATCGGCATGATGATTGGGGTGAAATTCCGGTCGTAGCTTGATTTTGAGTTGTAGATTTTAGGAAAAATGCAAAGTAATTCTTCAAATGAGTAAATCGAAGGGAATTGGATCAATTAAGGTTTTAGTTTGCGTTTTGCTCGGCACTGTTGTTTTGATTTTTGCGACTTGGATCTGGGACCGGGGTTGTTCGCGTTTAGGGTGAAGGTAGCTCGGGGATCGTGGCTTCGATGGTGTGGACGGTGTTGATCATCGGCGATGAGACACTCGGCCGTAGGATGTTTTGTAGTTCGTTGTTCTGCAGATTTTCGAGTTGAAGGTCCAAATTTCGATTTGCATGTTGATGTTTGAATCTGGGTTTGTTTTCGTTGTCGCGAGAGGTTGAGTGATTATCTCCGATGGTCGCGACGACCAAAGATTGCCGGAGGACGATGGACACGTGCACTATGTCTTTCGTGTGCAATTTGGGAAAGATGAGATGAAGGCTCGATGGGTTTGGGAAGGCGTGACCTTTTTCGAGTTCGTTTTCGAGTATTTCGGTGAAAAGCTCGAAGCAGTTGAAAGTTGGAGGGAACGCGAGAGTTACTCGTGAGTGCACTCGGGTTTTTGATGAAAAAGCTCGGATCATCTTGTTGTCAAGAGTGTTGTTCAGATTTGCAGTACCCAGTTTTTCTTTTGGCAAAAGGAAATCAAGTTTAAGTTTTTATAAAAAGAAAATAAGTTCTTAAGGTTAAAAACTTGTTATTGTGAATAAATGTTAATCAAACTATTAAAGTGTTAATTGAATTTATTTTCAAATTTGAGATGTTTTAGATGATTTAGTTTGAAAGTAATTAATTTAATTAAATTTCGAATTTCAATTTAAAAGAGTGTTTTTGAATTTAATTATTTAATCAAAGTTTTCAAATTATTTTTAAATTAGATAATTAAAGTGTTTGAATTTCAAATTTGAATTTTTTTATGTTTATTTTCAAATAAGGTTATGGTTACAACTTTGAAAACCAATGAAATAATTTGTCTTCAAGTTATTTGAATTTGATTAATTCAAATAATTAAATTGTGCTAATGATTAAGGGTTAAATTATTTTGATATGATTTTCAAAACACTTAATTATTATGATTTAATTAAGATAAATGCTTTTTTTAATTTAGGATTTTTAAATATGACTTGTAAGTAATAAAGATTAATTAAGATTAATGTTTTCTTAATTGATTAAGGATTTTGAAATATAAGATGTTAATTAATTGATTGTTTAATTAATTTTAAATAATTAGTTAATTGTTTATTTAATTTCAAATAAACACTTAATTATGGATTAATTAAGTATAATTACTTAATAAAGTAATCAATGGTTAATAATTGAATAAAATTAGAATGGTAATTACTTATGGAAGTAATTAGAAAAGTTACTCATGGAAGTATTAAAATGTAAGTGATTAATGAATAATCACTTAATGTTATCAATTAAGGAATTGATTAATATAATTGTTTTAAAGATAAGTGTTAACGTAAAAATCAAACGCTAACACCCCGGTGTAAATTGAAGTTGAGTGAAAGCACCACCCGTGTACACGGGAACTACAAACAAGTAGAGAAATCACAGAAAAGCAGGAAAAAACAACAGTTTTTATAGTGGTTCGGCCAAGGTAAGCCTACGTCCACTTTAACTCTCTTTATTACTGAATTTGGTTACAAATTTACAACAATCTTCAATTACAATTCTGATGAGACAAACAACTAGAACTTTGATGCAGAAGAATTCTTTGAATCCATGTAGATTGCGTTAGATTTTCTTCCGAAGTTAGTTGAAATGCCTTTCGTACTTGAAGTGTCGAGTGTGTTGAGAATTCAGCAGAGTATCGGTGCTTAAAGTGATCGGCCAAAAGTCCCCCTCATGCTTGTGGTTGGTTGGTATTTGTAGGAAAATTTTACCCTTAAGTCGTAACTCGTGACCGAGTTAAGGTAGGTCGTGGCCGAGTTAACAGGATGCGGCATAAGTGTTGTAGCAGCGGATTATAGCTTAGCGGCTTTAGGTCATGGACGACTTAAGCTATGTCGTGAGTCATGGCTTAACTCGTAAGCTTGTTTATTTTAGATAGCAACACAAGTATTAACCCGTTCACGAGTTAGGAGGCTATGTTTAATGAGTATCAGTGCTTTGTTTGCCTAAGTCGTTTACGACACATGTTAGGTCGTAAGTCGTAGACAGCTTTAGGTCGTTAACTTATTTCCTTCTTGAGTCGTGCCATCTCTTAAGCCGTAGACTTCTTGGTCCGTTTCAATTCTTAAGTCGTCTGGACCTTAACTCGTTAGGTCGTCCAGACCCTAAATCGTGTACCCTCCTTGATCCACTGAGTCGTTGTCTCCCTTGAGTCGTTGTCGGCCATTTCTTTAACACGTTAAACTGTTAGGTCGTACCATTCATAAGTCATAGATCGTCCATAACTTGAGTCATGTAAACCTTAACTTGTTAAGTCGCAGAGTGCTTTAAACTGTTAGATCATGGTGGCCTCAAGTCATAAGTCGTTCATGCTTTATCTTGTTAATTCGTCACGCATCTTAAGTCGTGAGGTTTGCTAAGCCGTAGACTTCTCTTGATTCGTTAAGTACCTTATATCGTAAATCGTCCCAGGCCTGAACTCGTTGTCTTAACGGGGTTAACATTTGCCCCTCAAAGCACACGCCTAAGTCTTAAGTCGTGTGCTTCGACTTTCCTTAACTCGCTTGTGCCGTTTCAAGTTCCGCTGTCTTGGTGTATAGAAGACTTGAATCTTTTCTCTTATTTCTTTTTGCTCACTATCAATCTCCTAAGTCGTATCTGCCATTAGCATCTCTCCGAGCTTCCTGTCGTATTCGCTATCAGCATTTCTCCGAGCTTCCTACGGCGATCCTGACTTGATTTACTTCCAACCATCTCCAGCTTCACATCACGTAAGCAATTTTCCCCATTTTCCAATCGCTGATCATCATTGTCAATCTTTGAGCCCCGTCTTCCGTCTCCGATTCCCCCCTTTAACCGTGCTAGTATTGTTGCATTGGTCGTCGAAGAACTCAAAGTTTGTTTGATTTGACTTAAGACGACTCATGATTTGTGGTGATTCGGTGGTGTGGAAGAACTGGGGTTGTTGTCGATTGAGAGGTTATTGGGCTAACGGGTTAAGAGGATGAGGAGTTTCTGATTGGATGGGGGGTTTGTCGATTGGGTGAAGTGAGATACTAAATTGGATGCGACCCAGCATTTTTGGGCGACTTATAACCTTTCGCGACTTAACGAGATACGGCATGAGCTTTGAGTCGCGGCCGATCTAGGACTTAGAGAAATTCCCATTTCTTTGAACCGAAGCCCTTCCTCCTTACCATGCTTTACGACTTATAGGACCAACGATTTAAGGAGCCAACGACTTAACTTTTAGGAAATCTTTAAGTCGTGGGCGACTTAACCTTTAGGTCGTGGACGACTTATCCTTTAGGTCGTGGACGACTCAGCACTTGGACAATCTTTTACTGCCGAATTGTTTCCTATGCCAATTTCATCCCTCTGTTAGGTTGTGAACGACTTAGGGCTTAAAGGATTTTTGGACTGTGACTAAATGGCTTGAACAAAAATTTGTAAACTTCAAGATGTCGACAAAACTTGATTGTACTTCCAATTTGAATTGCCGGAATAAACTGCTTGAACTTTATTGCGTTTCTTTACAAATTATTCCAACTTTAACGCTATCAACCTGTTAAACACAATACTTGCAGAAAAATGGGACAATTATACTTCCACTGACTACCCCTATCAAATGACAGATTAGTCAACATAGAGTAATCAACTTAAACATACTGTATGAAATGTCGTGAACCAATCAACTAAAGTGAAATATTAATGCAAAGCACTGCTATCTTGAACTGATTTGTTTGCATTTACATTTCTCATTCATATTTTAAAACAACGAACTCTGGACTTCATAACTGACAAATGCTTGCTAGTTTTCATTCCAGTTTTATTCGCTTATTGCTTTGTTGATTTTACACAACACTTCACACATTTTAGGAAACGTGCACCTTCATATTTGAATATCCAGTTGCTTGTGTAGAATGACTTCTAAGCAAGAGGATACAACAGCCCAGGCTGGAGAGGCCACTCTTATTCCAGCTCCATTAGTCAATCCTCCATAAAGAGCCCCTACCACCTTATCGTACAAAGATTTTCATCAGTTGTGTAGTCAGTTTGGCATTGCTGAAGCAGATGCCATTCTCCCTGAAAAAGGTGACACTGCTGATGTGGCGCCTACTGGCTTCGTAGCAGTTAACCGGCAAATGTGCATAAGCGGGGCCATTCCCGCTTCCAACAACATTCTCCAGAATCTACTTCTTCGATTAGCTATCTCCCCATTCCAGCTACACCCCAATAGCTATGCCATTCTGATGGGGTTGTGCGTGCTATTTAGGAGAACATTTGACCGGCTTCCAAGCTTTGACGAGATCTGTTTCCTATGCTCCTTTACTAGGACTAAGGATCATCCTTCTATTACCGTCGTGAGAAGCGCACGAAATTGTAAATTGATCGTTGGCCTCCCTGACACTGCCCATGGGTTCTTAACTCAATTCTTCTATGTGCGTTGCCCCCCGGTGTTTTATGCTGTGTGGAGAGAAGGAAGTAAGATCATCTACCTTTCCCTCTCCTATACTCTGAGTTTTGTGAAGTTCGAATTGCCAAGTGTTAACTTTATTTTATTTTTTCATTTCAGCGCTTCCCCCTCCTTCTAGAGATCCCTGTCACAAGCCAACTCTGGAGAGGCTTGTAGCTGTACCGGTTGAAGAGTGGGATATGAAATTTTTTCTGAACGACGATTCCTTCACCAGTTCGGACTTCTTCACCCTTCTCGCTCAACACACCCCTGCGAGGTTCCAGACTCCCCACCTAAAGCATCAGATGCCCCGTTTTCTTTTGACGTACCTGTACCAAAAGATCCCGCTCCCAGAGCTTCTCTAGTAAAATGCTCTACACTGTCGATGTTGCGGGGTCATCTGGCAAATTCGCACTTGCCCCAGTTATTGAGGAAGAAGAGCCTCAGGGATCTCCCCAACGTTCGCAGAAGGCCGGCGAAGAAGCCAAGAAAACAAGCCCTATTAAGAAGAGCGGGGATGACACTTTCGAAGGGTTGAGCGATCTCTTCCTCACCTCACAAGAGCTTTTTAAAGACGACCCCGCGACTACTAGGATTTCTTCTTGAGTAGTGGAAGCGACTTCTTCTTTACAACAAGCTCCGTCGACCCACGAGTTGACGTTGATTACTACCCCCATGATTACTCCGCAATCAAAGAGCGGTTTGTTGCTTGATGCGCGTAGTTTACACATCACACACACTTAGAATCCTTCGGCACTTTTATACTTCTAACTCTTTGTACTTTGAAGATTCTAAAGTTATGCTTCTTCTCTCTGAAGACTTTTAAGACTTGTCTCTTCTTTTTTATTTCAGATTCTCCAATGGGACGCAGCAGCTGCTACTATGACGACATTCAGCGCTACGGGAGGCGTAGTCAATATGATTATAGGCGCTACCTTCCCGCTCACAGAGAAACCGATGAAGAGAGAGCCGCTCGAAAGGATCAGGAGAGAAGGGCTCAAGAAGAGCATTATGAGAGAAAAGAATGGGAGGAGCACCATGATTCTTCCCATAAAGGTGACGATTCCCACAAGAGAAAATCCCATGATGACTGGGGAAAAAGCCATATGGTTGAGGACCTAAGCAAGCGTGCTCGACGCGGTGAGAAGCATACTTCTATAACTCCTGAAAAGGTCACTGCCCCCGTCTCACTTGACATTCCTTCTGTATTATTTAAGTTGCTTAGAAAAACTAATGTATTGTTTTCTACTATTTTGTAACTATTTAACTTAAATGTGTTTCAGCTGGAACCTAAGTGTTTGGTTTTGCAAATGTTTTACTATGTAATGAAGTGCTTAAGCATTCAGAATAATTCATTTATAATGATAGAAAACATGAGATTGTAAGGATGTATAAATTGAATGAACAATCAAGTATTTGACTTAAGAAAATCCATGTTTAAGTTGAAAAATAAATCTGGCAGAGAAAGAAAAAGAAAAAGAGGGAGTTTCAAGTTGCTTTAAAAAGGAAACAAAAATAACATGTATTCTGTTTAAGAATAAATGCAAGTTGAATATGGCTAACATAACCATTTTATTGAGCGTGGATTAAGCCAGCACTAATCAATATTAAGCTTAATTTCCAGTAGAGTTTTACAACTCATATAAAGAGTAGACTCAATCAATTTTGGTAACAAGAAGAGGAGAAATTAGGCATTTTAAAACCTTCCAGTGACAAACACATGCACATGATCATGCACACACATGCACATGCAAAGGCACAGTTCACGCAGTAGCAAAAATTATGGGAAATACATGCAAAATGCTAAGTCTTGAGAAGTGAAAACAATAGTTAGGCAATGATCCAAGTGTGCCTGGAAAACCTATTTTTAGAAACACTTTTGCAATGTGGGGATTACTTAATGATTCCCAAACAGATTTCTGCTTCCAAACTTTTGTACTCTGATTCAAATAGAAAGTAATTTATATATCTTCACATATGTAAGTTTAAGATAATTTGAGCAAAACAATATTTTTATATTCGCATAAAGATCCTGGATAGAAGAAAATTAGAATGCAACATTTTCTTGATTGGATGACCACTGTGCATATATTTATATAGAAGGAAAAAAAACTTTAGACTAAGAAAGTGGTTCATCTCAGGCTGAGAATGAGGTCGAGACTGAGGCTGAGAAGTAGAACGAACTGGCTTCTTCTTCTTGGACGGAAAGAACTTTGATTTTTGAAAAGAAAACCGCTTCCCGTGGGGGTTCTTATGAACCTCAACCTCATCACCACTATCCATCTCCTTCTCGATGGCTTCAAGATGAAGCGCCGACTCAACTAGCTCCTCAAAAGAATGCTTAAGCTGCAACATCAATGATTTCTTCAAATACTTCTTAAGGCCAGAAATGAACATGAGGTTCTTCTTGTATGGAGTGCTAATATAATCAAGGCCATACTTAGAAAGAGCCTCGAAAGAAGACACATAATTTGAAACAGAAGATTTCCCTCGCTTTAGATCGAGGAAGCGACAGGCAAGGGATGCTTTCTCAGACTCAGGAACGAACTTTAGCTCGAATCGTTCTCGAAACCGAGCCCATGCAAGAGTAGACTCGTCGAGCTCGATAGAGAATAGCTCGTACCAATCAAGAGCACGCTCTTGAAACATGCTGGATGCTACAAGAACCCTATGATAATCCGAAAGATCCATGCGAGAAAATATCCGCTTGCAAGAACGAATCAAAGCCTGAACCTCCAAAACAGACTCGGAGCCTTTGAATGGCTTGCCTCCGAGGTGTGCACAGTCACTGCACATGCACGTGAAAGGAGACTTGAACGAAGGAGAAGCTGGACTAGGAGCTGGTGGCTGGGTGCTCCTAAATGATTCCATGAACTAATCGGCAGATATATATACTCCATCCGGATGGGAGCCATTGGACTGCCCCGCATCCGAACATCGTCCTCTGCCTCTTCCATCCATGAATTGAAAGTTAAGATAAGAGAAAGATTATTCACATGGTAGATATCATTAATTAAAATATTGAATACTACGGAAATAAATGCATTCCTAGATGTATTCCCAAAATTCTATCTACTACAAAGGACACGAAAAGTACAAAAACACGACGATGCAGGGATTTGTAACAATTGACTTTGATGTACCGTATTATGTGTTTCTATTCTGTGCTGATCAAATTTTGTTCTTAACTCGGCTCTGATACCAAGCTGTGATGCCCCACCTCGAGACCCACGTTAACAAAGAGTATTACTGGGTAATACTGTCTGCTAATGTTGAGAATAGGGCTGGATAAGAGCGACCATTTATAGCCTTGTCTTAAATATCCATTGAATACGTCGACAATTCCATATTTTTTTCTCAAGTGGATCGACAAATCCCATATATACTTAATACAAAGCCATAGGTGGCTATATGATCTATTTGTACAAAATGCAACTCAAATGCAAAACACATCACAGAACAACAGTTAATCCCATATATACACACATATACAGATACATCACAGAGTATACAAAATGATACATCACATATGTGGTATGACGACCACAATGAAAACACGAGCCAAAAGAATACACATATCAGAGTAGCAAAGCAAAAAGGACTACATAAAAAGCTATAACAAAAAAAGCTAGAAGAATATTCCATGCAAAAGCAGTATAAGCTAAGTCCAAATATACCTAACCTGAAACACCTCGGTCTGACCCGAGTAAAAAAGACACGGGTCAGTCTAGCTAAACAAATCAGTAGAAGGTGATAGCATAATAATAGGTCATAGTGATATTCTTCTTAAACAAGAAGAAACTGTGACGATCCCAATTTTGAGTTGAATTTAAATTAATAGTTAAAGTACATTTTGGAATAATTTTGGATTTGAAATATATATGCATATGTATATATGAGTAAATTTGAATTTGACTTTAGAATATGTATTTGAATATGGAGTTTGTATTTGAATTTAAACTTAAATAAATGACTTAGAAAATGATTTGGGTTTAAAAATATTATTTATGTAAATTGATTTATGGGTAGTTAGTTTTAAAAGTATAAAAAATATATTAATACGAATTAAATATTTGATAGTTAAACTTGACAACAAAAGAAATAAGTATTTATAGTAGAAGTAGATATAAAAATATATAAGTGATTCTTGGGGGTACAACATAAAATAAATACAAACAAAATATACTACAAAAATAATAAAAATAAATATATATATGTAGACTTGAAATAGAAATAAAAACAAGTATGCACTTATGGAAATCAAGACAACAAAAAAGTAAATATATATGAATGTCTTGCAAAAGAAGACAGCAAGATATTTTCATGTACAAGCAAAAAGAATAAATATCTATAAAAAAATCAAACAAGGGATAAATAAGGAAAAAGTGATAAGCAAAAGCTTATAAAATAATGATAATTAATGCAATCTCATTTCAGCCGAAATAACAACATCATCAGCCACCAAAGTAGAAAAAATCTTTAGTCAAACATAAAACAAGAAAATCAGCTTAGCCACCAAAGAAAATATCTCTAACCCTGATATTGTACAAAGACAATATAATTACCTTGTATAAACAAGATTATCCTGTAAACTTTCTTCTTATATATCAACATCTTTATTTCTGTTCGTTCAAAAAAAAGTTAGCATTCCAAAAAAATAATATAAGCTTCATCAATTCATTCAACTGAACAACAAAACAGAAAAAGGAAGAAAGAAGGAAAATCAAAACTGCAGTTTCAAAACAAGTATTGCTCTTTGTTTTTTTCCTGAAATCACTGTGAGTAACTTCACCTTTAAACTTTAAGTGTAATTTTGGTTGCAAGTCATTTCTATGTTCAAAATTGTATTGCGAAGTATATTTGTGTATTCGTATTGTTGAACTGCTGAAGCATGATGTATGCATGCACTTGAATATATGTAACCTCTGTTTCTTTTTACTGTTCTTTTTAAAACCCGAATTTGTAAATAAATTTTTGTCTCTTAATCTAGCAACTATTAGAATTTAAAATACAAACGAAGATTGTTTGTTTGTTCACGAATTAAGCTTTAAAATTTTTGTCCAGTTAAAACAACTTGTAAATACCTCTGAAACTCAAGAAAACTGAGCAAAACCTTAACTTAGTCAAGATTCAAACATTTTAATTTTCAATTTCAGGTATATAAACAGAATTCTTGTACACAAACATGATTTTTAAAGTTAAAATCATAATTTTTAAATTAAGCGATGAAGAGCAGTTTGGGTTTGTTCGAATCATGTATTTTTGGTCGTCACGGTTGATCTCGTTGATCAGAGAGGTCGAGCTTCCTCTTGGAGGTGGAGGAGCGATCAATGTTGATGGGAAAATATCCAAGTGTTCGTGTATTTCAGTGTGGTGGTGGAGATTTTAGTTTGAATTCTGGTAACCTAGTTTTTCTTGAGGCTTGATGTTTCGACTTGTTCGTCGTCTAGAGTTGATCAAGTGCTGCGTGTTTTGGGAGGTGGTAGAGGAGGCGTTGACGAAGTGGTGACTGGAGTTTCGAGCATTCTGATGATCTCGATGTCGAGAACGACGCGTTTCCAGGTCTGATGGTATTTCCGGTTCGTGTTTTCCAGGTTTCAATCTTGAGCTTGAATTCGATCTCCACGTGATGGTAGTATTCGGGCGATCGGAGATTGATTCATGGATGGACTTCGACTTGCTCGACGACGATGCGACATCTGAAGTTGAGCGACGGTGCCGTGCAAGTGCACCGTGCACAAGTTTCTGGTAATCTGGAAACTTGAGTAGTTGGGATGAAGCAAGGTTGAACTCGAGTTTGACTTGAGTAATTCGAGTAGTTTACTCAAAGAGGTTTAGCGCTTGACTCGAAGCCAATATATCCTGTCTCGGGTAGCATGTTGTACAGGTTTAAAACCTATTTTTTTGGAATTTAGAAATTTAAATTTATTTCATAAAACAAAGTTAAAATAAGTTTTTAAATCAGAGTTTAATTATAACTCAAGTTAGTTTGGAAATAAATATTTTTTTTAAATTAAATTGTTTAATAACGTAAAAAGTTTTAAGCAATTAAGTGGATTTAAAAGATTTGAATTTAAAAATGGATTTTGAAATTATAAATGAAGAATTGAAACAATGTTAAATCAAATTTGAAACCTAGATCTTAAATCTAAATTCGAATCCTGGATTTTGAAATGAAATTAGGTTTTATATATTTAAATGTTTAAATTTAGTTTTTAACTTTATATAAGATAAATTGGTATTTCGTTTATATTTTGACATTAAAATGAAATTTAAGCAGTAAATTTGAAAGAAATATTTTCTAACTTATTTGTGAGTGCTAAATGAATTCGTTTATAAGAATGAGTTTATCCTAAAGTTGATTCATGATTAAGGATTAACTATTTAATAAATTAATTACGAAT
Organism: Allium cepa; assembly: GCA_030765085.1. Taxonomy (NCBI): domain Eukaryota; kingdom Viridiplantae; phylum Streptophyta; class Magnoliopsida; order Asparagales; family Amaryllidaceae; genus Allium; species Allium cepa. Next base: position 787,830,662 of record CM060937.1, on the reverse strand, counting down.
TAATAATTGATTAATCAAGTAATTAGGGATAATTACTTATTATGATTAATTAAGGATAATTAATCAAATAGTAATTAGTTAAGGATAAATTAATAAATGTGATTAATTAAGATTAATTAAATAATTAAAGGTTAACTAACAAATGATTAAAAGGAAATTTATTTCAAATGATTTGTAATTAACTTATGTTAATTAACCAGGATTAATGATTTATTCATAAGTATACATCTTATTTAAACTAAACAGTTGATTAATAAATTTTACTTGTGAATGTTTGGATTTTATTGAATGGGTAAATTGCTTGATATTCCCAATGTCTAATGCTTTGTAATATGGATTATTCTGATATGTTATGCTTTGTGCTATGAATTGTTCTGGTGTGATCTGTGATGAATGAAATTTATTTATCGGTGATAAATTTAAATTATGTATCTATGAATCTGTGAATGAACGACAAGCTTTGTAGATTACACCGCTTATCAATATCGACGTGCTTAAATATGTGATGTGATGATTTACGATGTTGCACTATTGTGTAAAACCCCTGGACAACACTTATACGCACACAAATATGGATTGCACTATGAAATGGGCTAAGTCACATATTTTTAACAATTTTAAAGATTTAATTCTTGAATTCAAAATAGTTTTGGAATTGGAATTGAAAGCTTTTGAAATGAGTTTTCAAAAATAAAAGTTATTTTAAATAACTTTAATAAAACTTGAAATTTAAATAATTTGATTTAAATTTGAATTCAATATTTGAAATTGAATTCAATGATTTGGAAATTATCGTCTAAAAGTTTATACAAGTTATAAAGATGTTTATGTAGGTTTTTAACCATTTAAAAAGTATAGTTTTGGAAATTTAAATTTAAATCCAAGTTTTATACTTGAATGGCTCTAACTTATGTAGATTGTAAGCAGTTTTTCCAAAACGAAAACTATTTGTTTCAAATAATAATGGCTTCCATAAAAAGGAAAGGATTTTGAATTTGTATCGAAATATTTCAATTTTGGAATGAAATTGTAAATAGTTTGGGAAACTAGGAACTAACCTTTGTGAACATGATTAAATCTTTTTTTGAAATCAAAGAGGATTTTAAATGGTACATCTTCCATATACAAGATTTGAATTGGAATTTGAGAGTTATGAATTAAAACTTTAATTGAAAGATTGGATGAATTAATCCAATTTGAAATGGAAATTGTTCTGAAATCCGTGAATGGATCTTTGTGAAACCGAGTGAACTTTGTGAAATGAATCTTTTATTTTAAAAAGATTTGAAATGGTAATTTAAACCATTTGAAAGAAAGATTTGAATTTTAAAGTTGTGACTTAATTGAAATCCCATGTCCATATGTTTTTAAATATTACGCTCTTTATTCCATTTAGCCAGGAGAGGACTTTGTGTCATATAACCCATTCTGAATAATGATACGTGGTTATGTATAACATCTGAAGACCGGTGGTGAAGACCAGGTATTTTCGAAAATGAAAGGATAACGAGTCGATTGTCTCTGCACTGAGTCGCGCCGGTATAGAGATTCCCTAAGTGATGGGAAGTCCGATCGGGATTGTGAATACCCGGATTTGCAAGGGCATTTTCAAAAGTGCCTTCGGTTCAGTTCGAACTCGGAACAGACTTGTATGGATGTGTCTGACATTACACTTTGAGATGTAAAACTTGTTTCTATCAAATACATTTCTGTTGGTGGCGGAGATTTATTCTCTCAGCTTAACACCCTTCTTCGAGACGTACGAGCTTAGAGGTTATGTAGTTGATGGTTTGTAACGACCCGCTATTTTGGACCATTCAAATCGACAATAAAACCATACATATCCGACTTGCATAATTCAAAATATCGAATTGTTAATTAAAATTTGGCAAAACTCAAAATATACATTAAATAAATCAATCACAGATCACAGAGTAATATAATGCGGCGGAATAGATAAAGAGTAGTAGTTCATGAAGATACTATATACATCAGAGTTAGAAATAAAATACAACCGAATAGTTCAAATGCAGTGAAGTCTCCAATGCAACAGATGACTTCTCTGAACCGATCAACTGGAAAGGCTGGAATCTGAATCGATGGTTGGATCTCCAAATGAAGCTCCGAACCCCAAAGGTGAGTCTCTAATGCTGTATCACTCAGTCTGACCCGAGCGTAAAGCAAAACACAAAACACTCGAGTCAGGATTAACATTCTTATATCAATAAATCCAACTCAAGTTAAATATCAACCGAAATACAAATAACTTAAAGGATGTTTGGGATAACCATCCTCTAAGGGTCTATGGAACTATCTACAAGGTAGAAATATACACTATAACACCGTGGTCATTTCAGCTTAATTTATACTTCAAAACCAAATATCATTTTTACTTCAAATATCTCTATATTTCCCAGAATAGTATTTATATACATTAAATAATTTATAGAATAAAGTATTTTCAATTTCCTCAACTTAACAAATCGTTTCAACATCAACCCAACCTTCCCATTTAAATTAAATTCAATCTTAATTTATCAATTTAAATTCAACTCAATTTCTAAAATAAACACTTCAATTTATCGATCTCAAATTCGGATTTGTAATCATAAAAATACCCCTTTATATTTCAATATATTTCAAAACTTTAAGTATTCAACGTTTCAACTAAATTTTTATTCAATTTAGTTTTCTAAATAATAAATTCAAATTTGGTTCAACCTAAATTTCACTTTAATTCAATTTAGTTGATAAATAACAAATTCAACTATGTTGATTTCAAATACAGATCCGAATCTCAACATAAACCATTTAAATTCCAATATAGTTCAAGGCTTTAATATTTAAATGTTCTATATATAACAGTTTCATATAGATTTCGATTTAACCTCATTATTATTTAGTCAGGAAATACTCCCTTATTAGATTCAATATCATTTAAGTAACCTTAAATTACATTTTACTCAATATTTTCTTTAATTTATTTAAACGTGAAATATTCATTAAATCACTTAAATCAAAAATCAAGTTATAAAATCATACCCTTTAAATTTCCCATTCAAAAATTTCAAATCGATTTAATTATATAAATCCTTATTTAAATACCATTTTTATAAACCCAAATTTATCTCCCAATCTTAATTATTCAATTTATTACAAGAGAATCTATTTGAAATATAGATTTACATAAATACTTAACCATATTATATGTAATAAATCAATCTAGTTTAAATAAAATATTACTACTAAATCTATATATAAAATTTTCATTTATATAATATCTTAAGAATCAAATTTATTAAACCATATATTTCTTTCCAAAATTATAGAAATTATTCTTAAAATATTTATATGGACCAACGGTGTCTGTATATATTTCCTATCATATAGTTAAGTGCTACGGATATTTATCATTTCAATCCGTATACTAAATATATACGGGTGGATATCATTTCAACCCGTAATCCCAAATTCAATTAAATGAAAATCACTTGGGTTTATCATTTCAACCCATAACGATTTTCTCCTATTCTAAAGTCTGTTCGGGTATGTATCATTTCAACCCACAGTGATTTCTAAACTACAGGGAACTTGCAGAGCGATAACAGAAAATACAATAAAATAACAGGCATATATCATCAATAACAATATAATATAAACAACATGATATGGTGTCATATCCCGCAGGTGAACAGTTACAGATAATAGCATATATAACAAATTTAAATAACTACAGTAGCATATTTCAATTGTCATTTCAATTGAAATCAAATTTAATGAATAAAAGAATGTTAATCGTGAGTGATTGCTCACCTTTCGAGGCCAGAGAATATAGAAGGAGACACGAATACGCACACTGATACAGACACTGAAATTAAATTTCAAATCCAAGCAAAGCAAAATCGGCACGAATTCAACGATCAAAGCTGATTGGCTCGAATTGATGAAACGGATCAGATCAGAACTGGAACGATGAAAATAAGTGGTATAAGCGAACTTTTATAACCGCCTATAACTATATATACACATACGAAATTTATATTCTAAGTTCAAACATCACAAATTTAATTTACATGTTTTTCAAACATATAAATAAATAAATAAATCAAGCTTACTTTTTTTTTAAATCAACATACACTTAAATATATATATACACACACACACACTAACACCTTTATACAAAACTTATATAACTAGTATATATATATTCTCAAACAGATAAAATAAATGTTTAAATATGAATACCTAAAAGAAAACTTTATATATATATATATATATATAACTATTTCTATATATATATTAAATGTTGTATATATAATTTAAATCCATCCATATTTTTACATTCAATAACATATTATATTCAACCTATATAAATTTCCAAATTATATATGCGTTTTAAAATAATTTATAAAGTAGAGTATTTATAAAATCATCTTAAATCCAAAATAGTGTGAATATAACACGGTAACAAAATATATACAATCATTAACTAAATAAGTCAGTACCACATAGAAACCCATATGGTAACAAACCGCATAATATACATATATTAAAGTATTTTATATAGTCTGTAACAAAAAAAATATATGACTTACATAAGCGAATAACCATATTATAGGAAACCTGATATCAATAAATAGAAGCTGACCCATATTAAAATATAAAACACAATATATATATATATATTCTTATTAAAAATGAAAGATACTTATTTTATAGTATGTTCCCTTCAAAATGTCTCGTACATAATTTAAAATATTAACATGACTTATAAGATGTGAGGAAGATCAAATAGAAACTATATATAAATATACACTGTCAGGTTATGAAAATAAACTTTTGAAAAAAATAGTATTCAATACTTATATAAATAGTATATATATCACAACTAACAGAACAAAAAAAACAAAAAAACAAAAAAACAAAAAAAAAACATGTAATTTCGAATATAAATCAAAACATATATGTGCTTGCACGCCTATACCTCAGTGATCAAACAGAAGCAACTGGAAGGCGAGGTGATGGGTGTCATTTGATGAGGAGGTTTGGAAGAAAGGTGAAGTGACGGATGCAATTAATGGTGACACCCGCATGCTTCAGTTTTCCTTTTTTTCAAAGAAAAGTAGCAAGAGGAACGAACAGATCTAGAGAAAAGAGAAGTGAAAGCGAAAACAAATAGGGATGAAACGCATGTTTTCGGGCAAATATAACGGAAGAAAATTAATACCCAACCCAATTTTAAGTGAATAAATAAATAAAAGTGATTGTAACGGTCAACCCTTGATTCGATGAAAATAATTGTAGCAATTAATAAAAGAAAGAAATAGCAACGATCACATTGCTTGATTCAGCTGACCCATAAAAGCAAATTATTAAAAATTTAAACTGTAGGAAACGAAAAAAACGTACCACCATAAAATGAAATTGATAACGTCTGTGCATTGATTCTGCAATATTTATTAAAGCAATTTATTGATGCGCGTTTAAATTTGAATGGAAGGAAAGAGAAAAGTCACAATTAAAGGTAAGCTTTAAATTTTTAATAAATACAAAATGTTTCTAAGTTTATATGTTTATAACTTTCCAGCTCTAGTGTATATATATAATGAATGGTCATAAAGAAAGAAGTGGAAACAGGGAGCATAGGAAAGGAAATGTTAGAAAAATAAAATTTTATTGAGAAATGAATATTTGCGTGAGTTATATAGGTTTGATCAGAGAGGTAGCGTGATTTAAGGAGAAGAAAGAACGGCAATAAATCAACTTACATTGAAATGGAAAGGAAATTAAACTAGCATTGATTTTTAATGAGCAGTTATAGGCAAGAAATAAGATATTGATTTTAAAAAAAGGCCACGATTTTGATTGAGCACTGTTTTTTCTTATTATACACGGTTTATAGATTTTTAACAAATTTTAAGCAAATGGGTTTCGAAATTAAAGAAGAAGAAACGGTCAGCTAAGATTAGATTTTGGAATAATATTTTTAAACAATATTAAATGAATGGTGGAGATGGAAACAACAACAACAATCTACACGCAAGCAACTACACATGGATTCAAGCCAAAGTTAGGTTCGGCCAAGGCCACTAGGGTCACGGCCTTCACTGTGGGGGTCCAAGATGATGATGTGGCCGAGAGTCCAGGTGGTGCTGGAGGTGGTGGAGGTGGTGTTAGTGGCGGCCATGTGGTGCGAAATGTGATGCAAACATGGCAGAGCTCGGCTATGGACAAAAAGGTAGAGTTTTGTTGGAATTTAGGTGGTGGATCATCCACTAGGAGGCACGGCTTGGGGTTTGGCCAGAGAGGAGGTGGTATGAAGGTGTTCTCAGGTGATGGTGGAGGCGGGATGGCATTGTGATGGAGGTGGCTGAACCACAGATGAGAAAGAACAAGTGCAAAACATTATCAACGAAGGATAAAAGTAAAACAAAAGGAAAGAAAACGATTTTTACCCAAATTTCCTCAATAGCAATGGCCGATTTTTTTTTTCTTCTGGAATGAGAAAGTTTAAAATTTAATGCTCGCGTTGATGGGAACAATGGCAAGAAATTAAAAAGGTGAACGGTTCTAAAATTTGTAAATAGCGTTCCTGTTAAATCAGGAGAGTAAAAGAAAAGTGAATAAAATTAGAATGCGTACAACAGATGCAGTGATTTTTGTCCAAAAAAATGAAAATAACGGATTTAAATTTTATACGTTTTCTTGTATGTGTGTATACATTTTTTATTCCATCAAATAACATGCCTTTTAAATGCGAAATTAAACAGTTTATTTATACACAAAGTTTTGGAAATTTATTACGTATATAAAAATATGATTTGTTTACACATTTACTAAGAAATTTATATTCAAAAATGTATATAAATAAAATATTAAATATTAAATTTTTAAAAGTATAAAATCAATTTTTTTTAAAGAACAAAAGGTGAAATAAACGTTGTTACGAATATAGTAAATTAAACCAAAAGATTAAAAATTAAAAAATTAAAGATTTATAACTTCAAAAAAAATGTTAAGTTTTAACCAAAATAAGAATTTTAGAATTTTCACACTAATAAAAATCTTGGGTTATTATTTATATTAAATTTAGACAATCAAATTTTCGAAAAATAAAACCCCAGAGTATAAATAAAGAATAAAATGTTGCTAAAATTTGAGCTGTTACACTCTCCCCCACTCAAAACTTTTCGTCCCCGAAAAGGAAGGAGGTACGAATATTAAAACAACCAGAAAGAAAATAGATTGAAAGACAAGATAAACAATAAATTTTAAAATTATATAAATTTTACTTGAAATATTCATTTGAAAACTTCACTTGGAAATCAATTTTCTTTGATACTTCAAATTTTAATTTTTATACTACTTTGTCTTAAGATACTTTCAACATTATAGATACATCAATAATCATTTTATTTAAACATGTTTTATTAAATTAATAACTTCAAAATATTTATAATACTAAAATTTTCTATTAAACAATGTAGTATACAAATAAGCAATATTTTAAAAGGATATATCCAAAAAGGAAGGAAGGTAGATTTGGAAAACAGAATCAAGGTGATCAACTAAACTGAGCAGATAAGGTAGATGCAAGGAATAGTATCGGGCACGAATAATTAATCTAGAACCGTAAGAATTTAAATTTCAAATATTAATTCAAAATTTCTTTGTTGGAAAAATTACTTTTATAATAAATACCTTTATAATAATACTTTTATAATAAAATACTATTATATCGAAATAAATTTTCCTTTCGAAAATACTTTTATAACTCGATGTTTCAACAAGTTTATCCTCGTTGTTGCAGACTCTGGCCATGCGTCGATCAGGCGCAAAGCTAGAATTCTTCAAGTACTTAGAAGACTTGTTTCAACACCCAGTGAAAATACTTGAAAACCTTTAAAACAGATATGGAAAGTACAATCCAAACAAAACAACCAAACCAAAACCTTTGTCCGACCATGGTTCGCAAATACACAATGGTTACAACTGGATCCCTTAGGAAACAATCCGTATCCATAAGCTTTATCAGCCCTGTGAGTTGCGCCATGATGACTAGTAGAGTGCAGGGTACACAATGGTTACGCCTGGGTCCCCCAGGAAATAATCCGTACCCCTAGGCTATCTCAGCCAGGCAGTTTCGCTACTATTCACGACGTACACAGGTTGTAGGATACGCAATGGTTATGCCTAAATCCCCCAGGAAACAATTCGTACCCCTAGGCCAGACTCAGCCCGACAATTGCGCTATGCAGTCGCGAGAGAAAAAAACCATGGGTTACGCCACGATGGGAACACTCGAGTATTACATCCGAAAAACCAAAAATCAAAGAGAATAATATCGATAGAATGAATCTATGATGTGGCCACAAAGCGGATATCAAGTAGAAGGCACTTTCCACATCTTTACTTCGAAAATATATATCATATAGTACCTTTTCAAATCACTTTCAAATATCGTACATATATAAAGTCCATATATATAGGATTTCATTTTTTCCAAATCGAATACTTTCCAAATCAATAGTAGATCAAATCATACTTATATAGACTTCAATTATATAAAATCTCTTTCCAAATTGAGTACCTTTCAAATCAATAGATTTCAAATCAACTTCATACTTATACAATCCATTTTATATAAGTTCGACCACTCCCAAATCAAGTGCTTAATAATATAAGGTTCTCAAATTTCAAATCATTTCAATATCAATTCAGTTTCAAAATCATATATGATTTCACCAAATTTTCTTCCAAATTAAATATCTAAATTTCAAAGTTCCCAAAATAATAGGTTTAGAAAATTATCCCATTTTCCAAATTAAAATAATTCAAGTCAAACAAATTCATTTCCAAAATCACCATATAGTACTGGTTTTTTAATTCTAATTTAATTTCAAAACCAAATATTTTTCCCAAAATCAATTATACTCAAAATGGTTTCCAAATTTATAATTATCCCTTTTTTTAAAGCTTTTAAACTATCTATTTCTATGTGAAATATCCAATTTACCTTTCTGAAAACCATTACTCAACTATTTTTTTTCAAAACTAAATTTATATTCTTTATCAAACATTTTATACTCTTCGAAATTTCTTAGCTTTGAAAATTTAATCTCGATTTGGAAGTGTTCGAACATAAAAAATAGTTTGGGAAATCAAATTTTCAATTCAAGAGTTGAAAATCAACAATAAATCAATAAATCAATTATTAAATCCGAAACTAGAGGACTGAACACCGGTCTCATTTTAAATTTTTTCAAATATATACTTATATCTTTCTAAATATCAAATTATACTTCAGAATTTGAAATCAAAAACGGTTTTACAAAATCACTTGCATAGCAAAGCTATTAAAGTGGCCTCTCCCCTGCTCTGAAACTCGAAAATCAATGTCGATGATGCGTGCACTCATCACCAAAATTATTTTCGAGCGACATAAGTGAGTTCTGGACTTCTATTTTCTTGAAAACTTCTTTGAAATTTCTACAAAATTACTGGAATTCATTTGAACTCATTTGAAATATTTCTTATTCGAAAAAATACTTTTAAATCGTATTATTTTTATATATTTTCCATAATCTTGAAAACAATTTCAAAATACCGGAATTCAATTCTCGAATTTCAAATTTAACTCTATAGTAATAAATCATTTTTGTATAAATCAATTTCTTATAATTTTTCAAAATTTCTAATCCTTTCAAAACCTTTTTATACAGAATAACATTTCTTATTTGCTTTATATATATAGGTGTATAATCCTTATCGAAAACATTTTCATTTTTATATATATAAAAAAAATCATAGTTATCAAAATAAAATTTCGGTATAAACAATTTCAAAAATACAAATAAAACTCGATTTTCAAAGGATGATTCAAGAATTGATTTCAAAACAAAGATAGAGATTTAATCTAGAGGAACTCCAATCAACAGAATCCTGATTCGAAGATAAACTCGATCGAAGATGAGATAATTAAAGTACAAAATAGAAGATGGATATACTTCTATAAATCGCGGGCGACCTTTACCGGTCAACCGTGATTCCAAAATTAGATCGGTGTAGAATTCTGAGGCAATTCGACATTCGATCGCCAGAGATGTAACGACCCGTATTTTACGTGTCGATAAATCGTATAATAGTTGCATTAAGTCGTTTGGAGCTTGAGTCGTTCTAGAGATAAGTCGGGTTAAAGTTAAGTCGTGTGGAACTTAAGTCATGACCGACTTAGAGGATGGAGCGACTTAGGGTAGGTGGCCGACTCATGGGGTCAACGATTTATAGGTTGGCCGACTTATAGGAGTGAGTGGTAGTTGCCGACTTACGGTTGTTAGCGAGTTAAGAGAGGCAGCGGCTTAAGGTTTGGACCGAGTCAAGGTAGTGAGCGACTCATAGGATAACCGACTCATAGAGGTGACCGACTCATGTATTGGACCGACTCATAGGATGGAACGACTTAAGGAAAATGAGTTAGGTCGTTGAGTCGTATAGTGTTGTTGAGTCGCCGAGTCGCTGAGTCGTGTGTTGTATAGTGTTGTTGAGTCGATGAGTCGTTAGGTCGGCCTGTGTTTTAGGACGTGCATGCTATGAGTCGTACACGAGTTAAGTTGTTGGGTCGGCTAGGTGATGAGTCGTAGGGGTTGTTGAGTCGTTAGGCCGCGTTAGTTAGGTCGTGAGTCGGCATGTGTTCTGAGTGGTTAGGTCAGAGGCTTTTGAGTCGTATGCAGTTGGGTCGGCTTAGTGTGATCCTGTGTCTCCGCTGAGTCGTAAGTCGTAGCCCGCGTGCGTGTTAGGTCGTTGGAGTTTTGGGTCGTGGGTCTTAGGTTGGGGGCGACTCAAGGATGGGTCGGCGACGACTTATGGATGGACGACTCAGGGGGGGATTCAGCCTATAAATAGAGGGGTTTGGCTCACTTTTTGGCACTGGTTTTTGAAGAGACGAAGTGCTTCCATTTTGAGAGCTCGACTACAACATTTCTTCATCTTCTTTTCTCCACTCAAATCTAGTTCTAACATCCATCCAAGATCGAAGATCCAAGAGCCGAAGTTGAAGATCTTCATCCAACGAAGCTAGATTCCATCGTTTCAAGCGAGATTTCGACGAATCAAGCTTGAATCCTTGCTGTCCAGATCTGAAGTGATTAGTTTTTGAAGTGTTTGGGTGATTCGGTGAGCGGTGGTTATCTCTCACGCGGACCCAAAGGAGTATATTGGTTTGGTGGTTTGTTGGAGTGTTGTAGATAGTGATTTTGTGCATTTTTTTTTCCTTAGATCCAAGTGTAGATCCACTACTCATGAAGATGTTTACTTATACAAGTTCATTTATCAAGTTGAAGAGACAAAACCCATGATTTATATTTGTTAGATCTATGCTAAAAACCCATGATTCATGTATGTTAGATCTATGCTCATTTATTTACGAAATTGCCATTATCATTGTAATTGTTTATTTAGATCTTGTTTGAATGATTGATTGCTTGTATTAATGTTTGATTTGATTGATTAGTTGATATATAGCTTGATTTGATCAAGTTGGTTGATGATGATTCAAAAGCTAAGTGGAAAGGCTCTTGAATAAGGAAAGCTGCTTGTGGCATATGAAGCGGATGTTGAAGCTCATATGTATGGATTAGATGATGTTGAGATGGGACTTTGCCATGATGCGATGAGGCAAGCCATGATGTTGAGATGAGACTTTGCTATGATGCGATAAAGCGAAGCATGATGTGAGATAGCCTTGGTTTAATCCAGACGGGATCATCCCAAGCATGTTGATAACTCGATGATGCGATGCGAGTTGGTTGATAATGGTTAGCTTGAGAGGCGCTTGAGCTAGTATGGAAATAGTCATCGAGGAGGATGACTAGGAGGCTGAGATCTCATCATTGTTGAAGGTTCTAGCATGCTCAAAGCAAGAGTACGTTGGCACGGGCTGCGACGACGTTCCAAGCACGGGCTGCGACGACGTGCTAGTACTCTAGGTAGTTACGAAAATTCCTAGGCATGGGCTGCGACGACGTGCGGAGTTATGTCTAGAACCGGGGTTACCATTAGCCCTTGACAGGTGGTCATTCAACTAACGGTGAAATCAAGGCAATGATAACAGTGATAGCCAGAGTCATGGAGGTTTGGACGTTTGGTTGTATCATCATTCGGTCTCAAGAGCGGTGTTTTCCGGGTGCTTATCTGATCTTGGTTTAGGCCTTGGGGGTTTGTATTTGGAAAACATCGACCTTGACTCGAATGATTATTGCTTTACTTTAATTGTCTGCCATGTTATGCTTGCTTCTCCTTAGTGTGTGTCTGGGGGCTATCACTATAGAAAGAGGCGGAGTGGGATGGTTTGGTTCCTATTCCTTTTATCCCTTATGCTCTTTTGGTATGTTTGATAGTTGATTTACTGCTCACTAAGACTTTGTCTGACTCAAGGTTTTATGTCTCCTCTTATTACCTTGGGCTGTTCATCCATGTTGGGATGGGCAGACTAGGTAGCAGGTGACAGGTGCTGTTCTCGGAGATCTACGTTGATGATGACGAAGACGAGCAGGAGGCTTTTGCATATTATTTCATATTATGTACTGGGTGTTCCGCTGTATATACTTTGAGTGCTTTGTAGTGAGGTTTTGATGTATTGACTGTTCTGATGATTGTATCAAACTTCTAAGATGCTTATTTGATGATATTCTGTTATGAAGCTTCACTATACATATATTTCTCTATTGTATTTTATCCATGCGCTGTGAGTTATGCGATAGATTCTGCGATGTTTATTCTACCCTTGACGGTCACCCATGGCTGCCTGGCACGCCTTTCAGCGCATTATTTCCTTGTTTTGGTGCGGGGGTCATGGGCGGTCGTCACATTTGGTATCAGAGCTTTGGTTAATCGATTTTAGCCAACGCTCGCTGACGTAACTACGTATGAGAGACGTAATTGTATTTTGATGAATGATTACTATATATAATATAGTAGTTTAGAAGGATTTGAACTCCTTATGCAGTTGTTTCTCAAGGTGTTCTAAGTCATTCCTTTTTGTAGATATTAAGGATGAGTCAAAGGGGGAGACCAGCTGCTAGGGAAGGCCGTGCTGCTAGGGAAGCTGTTGATTATGCTCCTATGTTTGAGGCCATGATGACTTCGATCATGAGAAGGATACCAGCCTCGGGGCCATCAGTAGATGTTGGAGTTCAAGTTCAAGCTCCAAGACCAGTGGATTTTGCTAAGCTTTGCAAGGACTATACTTCTCTTGGAGGAAAGGTTTTCTTGGGAACGGAATCAACCATTGAAGTGCAAAGATGGATTGATGCTTGTAGAAGGATCTTTGGTGACTTGGGAGTTGAGGATGCAACTAAGAGGAAGCTTGCATCAAGGCAACTTCAAGGGAGAGCTTCGGATTGGTGGAATTCTATTACCATTGATACTCCGGAGGAGGAGATTACTTGGGAGCAATTCCAAGCTAGATTTGAAGCTAAGTTCATCTCTACGGCTCAGAAATCTGTCTTGTTTAAAAAGTTTGTGTAGCTCAAGCAAGGTGGAAGACCCGTTCTTGAGTATGTTTCTGAGTTTGAAGCTTTGTCCAAGTATGCCAGATCGTATATTGATTCTCCCTATCAGAAGAATGAGAAGTTTGTGACCGGTTTGGATGCTTATCTTGGAAGACAGTTGGTGGATCATCTGGACGATCCGTTTGAGAAGCTTGTGGAGAAAGCTCTCAGGCATGAGAGTTTGTTTCCTAGGGAGAGTTCTGTTGTTGCTGTAACCAAGGAAGGGTTTAAGCCATAGAAGGGTGGAAACAAGAAGAGGAAGCAACAGCAACAGAAGGGTAAGGATGGCCAGAAGAAGCCGAGGGGCGAAATGACTTGCTATAATTGCCAGCAGAAGGGCCATCTCTCCAAGGATTGTAGGAATCCAAAGGCGCCGGCGAAATGCCACAACTGTGACAAGCCAGGGCATTTCAGGAAAGATTGTCCAGAACCGAGGAAGGACAGGCAGATTGTGCAAGCTTATGCTTTGGGAGATGTGCCGTCGTTTTCAAAAGCTCTTACTGCTGAAGAGAAAGGGAAGAGTGTGGTGGTTCAAGGTACTCTTTCCATTTGTGGTGTTCCAGTTAGAGTGTTGTTTGATACTGGAGCGTCGCATTCTTTTGTTTGTGATGATCTTGTAGGCCGGTTAGGTTTGGAACCGGATATTGTTGATAGGCCATTGGTTGTGACTAATCCAGTTGGGGGTTCGTCATGTTTGTGTATGATATGCCGTGGTCTAGTTGTGTCGAGTCATGATTGCTCTTTTGTTTGTGATTGTTTTGTTCTGAACTTTGCGGGGTTCGGAATTATTTTGGGTATGGACTGGCTTAGGAAGTATGCGGCAAGGATTGATTGTGAGAGGCTGGAGGTGACAGTCGGGAATGTGGAAGGGCGAAAGGTTGTGATACGATGTAAGCATGAGGAAGGCGTCTTCATGAGCTTCATGTATTCGCTGGTTGTTCCACGGGATGGGCTGTCATCGGTGCCTATTTTGAATGGATTTGAGGATGTCTTTGACGAAGTCAAAGGATTACTGCCGCATAGGGAGATCGAGTTTCGTATCGATCTAGTTGAGGGAGCCAGACCTGTTGTGATGCCTCTTAGGCGGATGGCGCCCAGGGAGCAACAAGAGTTGAAGGTGCAAGTTGATAACCTTTTGCAGAAAGGATTCATTCGGCGTAGTGTGTCCGAATGGGGTGCACCAGTTGTGTTCGCAACCAAAGCGGATGGATCGTTGAGGTTGTGTGTGGATTATCGTGAGCTGAATAAAGTGACTAAGAAGAACAAGTATCCATTGCCGAGAATAGATGACTTGTTTGATCAGCTTCACGATGCTAATGTGTTTTCTTAGATGGATTTGGCAACGGGATTTCACCAGTTGAGAGTGGCAAAGGATAGTGTGCCGAAGACTGCTTTTAGGACACCATCCGGTTTTTATGAGTGGCTGGTAATGCCGTTTGGATTGACTAACGCACCAGCATATTTTGTGGATCTTATGAATAGAGTGTTCAGAGATCAGTTGAATAAGTTCGTGCTTGTGTTCGTGGATGATATTCTGATTTATTCCAGAACTGAGGAAGAGCACAAGACGCACTTGCGTATTGTTTTGGAAATCTTACGGAAACATCAGCTGAAGGCTAAGTTTTCGAAGTGTCACTTCTGGAAGAGTGAAGTGAGATTCTTAGGCCATGTTATCTCTGGAAATGGAATAGCGGTTGATCCCGCTAAGGTGGCAGCGATCCAGGATTGGGTTAGACCTAAGAATGCATCTGATGTGAGAAGTTTTCTTGGATTAGCTGGATATTATCGACGGTTTATCAAAGACTTTTCCAAGATAGCTGCACCGTTAACAGGATTGACGAAAAAGAACCAAGTGTTCAGATGGGATGATAAGTGTGAGCAAGCTTTCGTAATCCTGAAAGAGCGACTGACGAGTACTCCTGTTTTGACTATTCCAAGTGGGAATGATGAGATGGTGGTTTACACCGATGCATGTGGTACTGGACTTGGAGCAGTACTAATGCAGAAGAATAAAGTTGTTGCATATGCAAGTCGACAACTGAAGCCGCTTGAAAGGAATTACCCGACTCATGATTTGGAGTAAGCGGCAATTGTTTTTACTTTGAAGATGTGGAGACATTATCTATTGGGAGTTAGATTCGAGTTGTTTACAGATCATAAGTCATTGAAGTATCTGTTCTCTCAAAAGGATTTGAATCTTCGACAGCAACGGTGGCTAGAGTTCTTGGCATCGTATGATTTTGGTATAGCCTATACTCCGGGAAAAGGTAACGCAGTGGCTGATGCGTTAAGTCGAAGACATGTCGGATTGGGAGCCATGTTTTCGGAATGGAAGAGTCTCGAGTATTTGGCTGGATTTGATTTCAGGCCCCGATGTGAATTGGAACCTGAGATGTTGGCAAACTTATCAATAAGGCCTGCTCTTGTGGAAAGGATTGGCGAGAGTCAAAAGCGAGACGATAAGCTTGTCAAGATTATCCGTGATTTGGAATCTGTATTGGACCCAGAGAAGGATAAGGGATTCGAAATCGATCGAGAGGGTTGGCTTCGGAAGCAAGGACGATTGGTTGTTCCCGACATAGATGAATTGAGAGATGAAGTTCTGAAGGAAAGTCATCACTCGAAGTTGACAATTCATCCAGGTGGAAATAAGATGTATCGGGATATGAAGAGAACTTATTACTGGGAAGGTAGGAAGAAGGATGTTGGAAATTTTATGTCCAAGTGTATGAATTGCCAGTTGGTTAAGGCAGAGCAGAAGAAGCCAAGTGGATTGCTTCATCCATTAGAAGTTCCTATGTGGAAGTGGGAACAGATATCGATGGATTTTATCGATGGTCTACCTAGAACAAGAGCAGGAAATGAAGGGATTTGGGCCATAGTAGATCGGTTGACCAAGAGTGCAAGATTCATTCCTGTTCGATCGACTAGGACTGCATCGAAGTTGGCTGAGTTGTATGTTAAGTGGATAGTTCGATTCCATGGTATTCCGAAGAGTATAGTGAACGATCGAGACCCATTGTTCAATAGTGAATTTTGGAAGAGCTTCCAGGAAGTTTTGGGAACCGAGTTGTGTTTGAGTACAGCTTATCATCCCCAAACAGATGGTCAGACTGAAAGAGTCAACCGAGTTTTGGAAGATCTTCTCAGAGCTTGTGTTTTGGACTTCGAAGGATCATGGGAAGATCATCTTCATTTGGTGGAATTTGCATACAATAACAGTTATCAGTCGAGTATTGGTATGGCACCATATGAGGCATTGTATGGAAGACCGTGTAACTCTCCGACATGTTGGTTGGAAACTGGAGAAAAGATGATACTTTGGCCAGAGATGATTCGACAGACTACGGATTGTATAGAGATCATTCGGCAACGAATGAAGGCAGCCCAAGATCGTCAGAAAAGTTATGCCGATAAGCGTCGTAAGGATTTGGAATTCGACGTGGGTGATATGGTTTTTGTGAAGATTTCTCCACTGAAGAATGTTATTAGATTCGGGAAGAAAGGAAAGTTAACTCCGAGATTTGTTGGACCATTCCCGATTATCGAGCGAATTGGAAAGCTGGCTTATAGATTAGAGTTACCGGAGAAGATGGCGGGTGTGCACAGTGTCTTTCATGTATCTTATCTACGGAAGTATGTGCATGACTCGAATACGGTGGTTTCTGCTGATAGCTATGAAAACTTGGAGGTTGATCCAGTGGTTACGAGACCTCGTAAGCCGCTTCGTGTTGTTGAAACCGACACGAAACAGCTTAGGAGGAAGACGATTACGTTGCTCAAGGTACAATGGAGTGATGATGTTAACGACTGTACGTGGGAGGAGGAAGAGAGGATGAAGGCAGCTCATCCTGAACTCTTCGAGGTATGGCCCTAAGGTGTCGTGACATCTCATGAATTTGTAACTTGTTCTAATCTTAGAATTCTGCATGCTAGGCTAGTAATTAGATGCATGGTTTGTTGATTGCTATGGATGGTAGGCATGCAGAATAGTTTTGATTGCTCTTGTTTGTTTGGAATTTCGGGGGCGAAATTCCTAAGGGGGAGAGAATGTAACGACCTGTATTTTACGTGTCGATAAATCGTATAATAGTTGCATTAAGTCGTTTGGAGCTTGAGTCGTTCTAGAGATAAGTCGTGTTAAAGTTAAGTCGTGTGGAACTTAAGTCGTGACCGACTTAGAGGATGGAGCGACTTAGGGTAGGTGGCCGACTCATGGGGTCAACGATTTATAGGTTGGCCGACTTATAGGAGTGAGTGGTAGTTGCCGACTTATGGTTGTTAGCGAGTTAAGAGAGGCAGCGGCTTAAGGTTTGGACCGAGTCAAGGTAGTGAGCGACTCATAGGATAACCGACTCATAGAGGTGACCGACTCATGTATTGGACCGACTCATAGGATGGAACGACTTAAGGAAAATGAGTTAGGTCGTTGAGTCGTATAGTGTTGTTGAGTCGCCGAGTCGCTGAGTCGTGTGTTGTATAGTGTTGTTGAGTCGATGAGTCGTCAGGTCGGCCTGTGTTTTAGGACGTGCATGCTATGAGTCGTACACGAGTTAAGTTGTTGGGTCGGCTAGGTGATGAGTCGTAGGGGTTGTTGAGTCGTTAGGCCACGTTAGTTAGGTCGTGAGTCGGCATGTGTTCTGAGTGGTTAGGTCAGAGGCTTTTGAGTCGTATGCAGTTGGGTCGGCTTAGTGTGATCCTGTGTCTCCGATGAGTCGTAAGTCGTAGCCCGCGTGCGTGTTAGGTCGTTGGAGTTTTGGGTCGTGGGTCTTAGGTCGGGGGCGACTCAAGGATGGGTCGGCGACGACTTATGGATGGACGACTCAGGGGGGGATTCAGCCTATAAATAGAGGGGTTTGGCTCACTTTTTGGCACCGGTTTTTGAAGCGACGAAGTGCAGCCATTTTGAGAGCTCGACTACAACATTTCTTCATCTTCTTTTCTCCACTCTAATCTAGTTCTAACATCCATCCAAGATCGAAGATCAAGATCGAAGATCCAAGAGCCAAAGTTGAAGATCTTCATCCAACGAAGCTAGATTCCATCGTTTCAAGCGAGATTTCGACGAATCAAGCTTGAATCCTTGCTGTCCAGATCTGAAGTGATTAGTTTTTGAAGTGTTTGGGTGATTCGGTGAGTGGTGGTTATCTCTCACGCGGACCCAAAGGAGTATATTGGTTTGGTGGTTTGTTGGAGTGTTGTAGATAGTGATTTTATGCATTTTTTTTCCTTAGATCCAAGTGTAGATCCACTACTCATGAAGATGTTTACTTATACAAGTTCATTTATCAAGTTGAAGAGACAAAACCCATGATTTATGTTTGTTAGATCTATGCTAAAAACCCATGATTCATGTATGTTAGATCTATGCTCATTTATTTACGAAATTGCCATTATCATTGTAATTGTTTATTTAGATCTTGTTTGAATGATTGATTGCTTGGATTAATGTTTGATTTGATTGATTAGTTGATATATAGCTTGATTTGATCAAGTTGGTTGATGATGATTCAAAAGCTAAGTGGAAAGGCTCTTGAATAAGGAAAGCTGCTTGTGGCATATGAAGCGGATGTTGAAGCTCATATGTATGGATTAGATGATGTTGAGATGGGACTTTGCCATGATGCGATGAGGAAAGCCATGATGTTGAGATGAGACTTTGCTATGATGCGATAAAGCGAAGCATGATGTGAGATAGCCTTGGTTTAATCCAGACGGGATCATCCCAAGCATGTTGATAACTCGATGATGCGATGCGAGTTGGTTGATAATGGTTAGCTTGAGAGGCGCTTGAGCTAGTATGGAAATAGTCATCGAGGAGGATGACTAGGAGGCTGAGATCTCATCGTTGTTGAAGGTTCTAGCATGCTCAAAGCAAGAGTACGTTGGCACGGGCTGCGACGACGTTCCAAGCACGGGCTGCGACGACGTGCTAGTACTCTAGGTAGTTGCGAAAATTCCTAGGCATGGGCTGCGACGACGTGTGGAGTTATGTCTAGAACCGGGGTTACCATTAGCCCTTGACAGGTGGTCATTCAACTAACGGTGAAATCAAGGCAATGATAACAGTGATAGCCAGAGTCATGGAGGTTTGGACGTTTGGTTGTATCATCATTCGGTCTCAAGAGCGGTGTTTTCCGGGTGCTTATCTGATCTTGGTTTAGGCCTTGGGGGTTTGTATTTGGAAAACATCGACCTTGACTCGAATGATTATTGCTTTACTTTAATTGTCTGCCATGTTATGCTTGCTTCTCCTTAGTGTGTGTCTGGGGGCTATCACTATAGAAAGAGGCGGAGTGGGATGGTTTGGTTCCTATTCCTTTTATCCCTTATGCTCTTTTGGTATGTTTGATAGTTGATTTACTGCTCACTAAGACTTTGTCTGACTCAAGGTTTTATGTCTCCTCTTATTACCTTGGGCTGTTCATCCATGTTGGGATGGGCAGACTAGGTAGCAGGTGACAGGTGCTGTTCTTGGAGATCTACGTTGATGATGACGAAGACGAGCAGGAGGCTTTTGCATATTATTTCATATTATGTACTGGGTGTTCCGCTGTATATACTTTGAGTGCTTTGTAGTGAGGTTTTGATGTGTTGACTGTTCTGATGATTGTATCAAACTTCTAAGATGCTTATTTGATGATATTCTGTTATGAAGCTTCACTATACATATATTTCTGTATTGTATTTTATCCATGCGCTGTGAGTTATGCGATAGATTCTACGATGTTTATTCTACCCTTGACGGTCACCCATGGCTGCCTGGCACGCCTTTCAGCGCATTATTTCCTTGTTTTGGTGCGGGGGTCATGGGCGGTCGTCACAAGAGATATAGAATTCGGCATAACAAGATATAGTAGCATCGTAAACCGAGGATACAGAAATTTCGGTGAGCCAATGCCAATTGAAAAGGAGTTTTCACATTCAGTGGAGTTATGGGATACTCCGGAATTAAACGAATATTAATAGGGAGAGGCAGAATGAATTTCGGAACCAAGGGAATAAAAGGAAATCGATTCAAAAAGAATAGATTCAACTCGAGCGAAAGTGATTCTGTAAATAAATTTACCATATATGCTAAGTTTTTCCTAGAGCCAAAGCTCTGATACCAGCTGTAATGACCCGCTATTTTGGACTATTCAAATCGACAATAAAACCATACATATCCGACTTTCATAATTCAAAATACCGAATTGTTAGTTAAAATTTGGCAAAACCTAAAATATACGGTAAATAAATCAATCACAGATCACAGAGTAATATAATGCAGCGGAATAGATAAATAATAGTAGTTCATGAAGCTACTGTATACATCAGAGTGAGAAATAAAATACAACCGAATAGTTCAAATGCAGTGAAGTCTCCTATGCAACAGATGACTTCACTGAACCAATCAACTTGAAAGGCTGGAATCTGAATCGATAGTTGGATCTCCAAATGAAGCTCTGAACACCAAAGGTGATTCTTTAATGTTGTATCACTCAGTCTGACCCGAGCGTAAAGCAAAAAACAAAACACTCGAGTCAGGATTAACATTCTTATATCAGTAAATCCAACTCAAGTGAAATATCAACTGAAATACAAATAATTTAAAGGATGTTTGGGATAACCATCTTCTGAGGGTCCATGGAACTATCTACAAAGTAGAAATATACACTATAACACCGTGGTCATTTCAGCTTAATTTATACTTCAAAACCAAATATCATTTTCACTTCAAATATCTCTATATTTCCCAAAATAGTATTTATATATATTATATAATGTATACAATAAAGTATTTTCAATTTCCTCAACTTAACAAATCGTTTCAAAGTCAACCCGACCTTCTCATTTAAATTAAATTCAATCTTAATTTATCAACTGAAATTCAACTCAATTTCTAAAATACAAACTTCAATTTATCGATCTCAAATTCGGATTTGTAATCACAAAAATACCCCTTTATATTTCAATATATTTCAAAACTTTAAGTATTCAACGTTTCAACTAAATTTTTTGTGATATCCCGGAATTTTAGACAATATCAATTTAATAATCTTGATATAATATTAAATTGATATTGACAATATTGATTAATAAAATATGTTTTGGTTTAATAATCAGATTTAAATAAATATTTAATTTGTGATTTTATCTTTTTAAAAGCTAAAATAAATGTTTAAAATTATAATGTATATATATATATATATGTTTGTATATATATTATAGTTTATTTTTGTTTTAGAATTTAATAAATAAAGTTTTGTTTTTAAATTCTAATAAATATTGAGTAATTAGTAAATTATGTTTTAAATTAATATTAAGCTTTTAAAAATCTATTTAAATTAATAACTTTATAGTTTGTGATATTTAAAATAAGTGTTAAATTGTTTAAAATTAATATTAAGCTTAATTTTTGTTTTAAATTTAAATAAAAGTTGGTTTTATTTCTTTTTAAAATATTATTTGATTGAATATGAATTGGGTATATTTTATATAAGTTTAAAATATAAGATAGCATAAAATTTAATTCAATTAAATATAAAAGTGATTTATAATTTCTTTATAAATCATATAAAATTGTAAATTGCTATTTTAAACCATATTAATAAATATTCTATTTTTCTTGAATATAAAGAATAATTTAAAATAAGGAAATAGAGTCTTCATTTCTAAATTAAATAAATAGATTTTAATTTTAATTTCAAAAGTTTAATTGGTTTGAAATTTTATTTTGAAACCCAAATTAATTGATTCTTTAAAAACATTTGTATAAGTCTTAAATTATAAATTGTTTTATTTACATTTACTTTTAAATAAGAAAATCATACATATTCATTCAAACATAAAATAAACTAAAGAAAAACCTATATAAACATTTAAATATATATACTAAATTTTATAAAAGACAAGTGTTGAGTCTTAAACAAATCAAACTACATGTGTTAAATTGTAAATCAAACACAATGACAAGTGTCATTAAATCTTTATTTTCTTTTAATAATTTTGTTAAATTTATTTCAGCCTCTTTTAAAAAAAAAACATTTCCATTTCCCCTCATTCTCCTTTTCGAAACAAAAGATAATTGAATCAAAAGAAAAGCTTAAACAAAATCTGAAATCACTCAATAACAAAACCTGCAAAATTCATATTGGAATCTGCAGTTGTACCTGAAGCTCACTGCATTTTCCTCTCTGCAAATTTTGAACAAATCAAATAAGTCTGCATTTCAATCTACCTGAAGATCATAGCAATTTATCTCTGAAACCAATTCCAAGATCATGCAACAACCCTGTAATCTCATTGCCAGTTGCAAATATCAACTGCATGCATGGAATTTGGACAGGGAGCAGGAGTATTTTTGTTTCTGAACATCTCAGCACCCAGGTTTTAAAAGTTTAAAAGATTAAAAAGATTTTCAAAAAAAAATTAAGAGGCTGCCTCTGTTTTAGATCATGTGAGTAACTCCTAAATTTTTCTTTACCAAAAATCTGGTTTCTTGTTTTTATCTCTGGAATGAATTAATATGCATGATAAAAGTTTGTAGAAAATTGCTTGTATATGAATTTCTGGGAATTACTTATTACTGATATAGGTGTGTATGCTTTGGTTTGATCAGTAAATGCTGATGTACTTGACTTAGGCATTTAAATTCAAATCCGTTTGTTTGGATAAAACAGAGTTTAAAATTTATACAAGTTGAATATTACTTGTATTGCCTGAAACATTAATAACAGAGAAATAAAATTATATATGTGGAAAATATAAACATTATAAATCAATGTTTCAGATTTGGGTATCAAAACATCATGCAAATTCATGAATATTAAATTTAGAATCACAGTTTATAAGGTAAAATCTCAGAGCAGTTCAAAACTTCTCTGTATTTTGAATTTTAGGTGAGTTCAGTTGTTTTTGTGTGTGAATGAGTTGAGATTGTTTCTATAGTAGAAGGAGATATTAGAGAAGTTGGGAAAATTTTTGATTTGGGTTGCCATTCATTTTTGAATTAAAATTTGAATTTAAGGTTATGAACCCTAGTTTTTACTAGGTTCTAAGTTTGCTTGAATTCGATCTCCTTTATTGATCGAGTGTTTGGGGTTTTTGAAGGATGGTTGCTAGACCCTAGGGGAGTATGTAACCGGAATTGTAGTTTCATCGATGATCGGTGGAAGGTGAAATCATTGTTGACAGGTTTGGAGTTGAGGGAAGGGCTGTGTTTCCTGGTTTGGAAAATAGAGAGCTGCTCTGTTTAATTTTGGGAAATGGGAATTCTCTGATGCTTTGGTGTTCAGGTGGGTTCAAGGGTGGTTGGTGGATGGGATGATCAACTTTGATGATCGAGAAGATGGCCTTGGCAATGTGCATGTGCACAGTGGTTATATGGGGAAGTTTTAGTTGCTGAAGTATGGTGGAGTTGTGTGCTCGGGTCATTCCTGTATTTGCTCGAAGTTAAGATAAGGGGAGACTCGAAGTAATATAGCTTTTGTCTCGGGTAGTTGTAGTTGCAGTATTTTGAGTCTGTAACCAGATTTGCTTCAGGTTTTAAAATTTTAAAACTAAAAAAAAAAATAGGCTAGGCAAGTTTAAATCTAAACTAAAGCAAGATTAAAACATGAATTTAAGTAGATTTTAACCAATCTTATTTGAATAAACAAGATTGCAGTTTTGTTCCTGTAGCCTTAAACAGATTCTGTTTTTTTGAATTATAAAACCAAATTTAAAAATAGGAAAGCAAGTTTAAATATAAACTTAAAGTAATATTTAAACAATGAATTCAAATAAGTTTGAATTTCCAGATTTTAACAAATTTGCTGAATAATATAAAGTATTTAAATTAATATTAAAATGTACACAGATTTTATATTGGTAATTTTTAGATCTGAAAATAAGTTTTAAAACAAGATTTAAATTCTGAGTTAAATCTGAATTTGAAATCCTGCATTCAAATTTGAATTTGAATCTGAAAGTTTCAAAGAAAATTGGTTGATAAATTCAAATGATATATTTTAGTTCGAGTATTTTATAAAATCTGAAATGAAGATTTAAAACGGAGTTTTAAATTTTAATCTTTGAATTTAAACCTGAAGCACGAATTTGAATTTTTGGTTGTAATGTAAATAAGATTTGAAATTAAATGTTTAAATGTCATTTGAAATATTTAAGATATTTTAAATTTAATTGAATATAAGCTAAAGTTAAATGGTTTTTCTAAATTTGCTTTAAGAGGTAAATGATTCTTTAAAATGAGAACTAAAGTGATTTTAAATATTTAAAATCTTGTTAAGTTTGATTTCATTTTAAAATTTAATTTAAAATGGAATTTAGGAAAATTTAAAAGCAAGTTGTTTTTAAATTTCTTTGTTAATGATAATTAAATCATTAATGGAATTAATGATTGTCATTAAGTTGTTTTGAACTTAATGATTTATTAATTAATCAAGGTAGTTAAGATTTTAATTAATTAATTTAATTAATTAATAATAAGGTTAATTAATTAAATAATTAAGGACTTTATTTAACTACTTAAAGAATTAGGTAAGTTAATTAAATTTGATTAAAGTATGATTTAGAAATTAATTTAAATAAGATTTGATTAATTTAGTTAATGGATTGAATAATTAATCAAGTAATTAATGATTAATTAAATTTAATTATCACTTGATTAATTTAATAATTAGAAATTAATTAATGAGTTTTAAAATAAGTTAAGAATTAATATTTATTTATTCAGTTAATTACGTTGGAGAAGTAATTAAAGAATTTGTTATAGGTCATTAACTTGATATTATTTTATAATTAATTAATGTAATAAATTTTAATAATTAATTTGATTAATTAATTTCAGATAATCATTTGAATTGCTTAAGTATAATTACTTAATGAAAGTAATTAAGGAAATTAATCACAGATTGTAATTAATTAAGTTGTTGATTAATTAAGTTAATTAATTATGTTTAATTAATTTAATTTAATCATTGATTTGATTTGAGAAGTAATTACAAATGGAAAATTACATAGTGAAGGAAATAAATTACTAGATGTAATTTAATTGAAGGAGTTTTGGAAATTAATTACTTAGTGTAATTAATATTGAATTTATATGTTGAATAATTACTTAAGTAAGTAATTAATAATTAACTACTTAATGTAATTAATTTAGGTTTTGATAATTAAGTTATTTGAGAATGGTTAAGAGAAGTAATTAATTTAAGTTAATTACTTAATGTGATTAATCAAGAATGATTAATCAATAGAGATAATAGATAATTAATTAAGTGGAGTCATTTAAAATAATTTGAGATCATTAATTTATATAATTAATGATATAATTAAGTATTGATTAATTAAGAACAATTAATCAATAAAGAATTAATTAATGTAATTAATTAAGGATTAATGTAATTAATTATGATTAATTAATGAAGTAATTACAGGTTAATTACAGGGATTGGTTTGGATTAATTAATTTATGAAATTAATTAGAGGTTAATTACTTGAATGTAATTAAAAGATAATTAATCTAGATGATTAATTAGGGTAACATGTTAAGAATAATAAACTGATATGTAAGCAAGGTTTATATGGATGAATAATTAATTTAATTCATTTTAAATTAATTAAGTAAGAAGTAATTAATTTAATTCATTTTAAATTAATTATAGGATGGTGATTTAATAAGTCTTTGCTTATGAATGATGATTGATATTACCCTGAATGGTTGAGATCTCGGTTACGAGATAAATGTTGTTGTGTGATTTGGATGTTATGGATGCCGTGAGTTGATAATATGATTTATCTGTTTGAGTTGATAATATAAATTATCTGATGTGATGATAATATTGTGAGAAATTATCTAGCTGTGTGTATATAGATAATATTGAATTGAATTGTTTTAAACTTTAAAACTACTTGGCCCTAAAAGACACGCTTTGGATTTCGATGAGACCGGGATCGGGTTTCCATATTTGAATATCCGAAAACCACATCGATTTCAAACAACGTTAGGTCGTGAATCCAAATGGAGCTTTGTGAAGACTCGAAGTGTAAGGGCTATACGTCAGTATAACTCCGTAGGTGATTCCGTAATGTGTTTGACAGAATAGTGCTTATAGATTCGAGATGGTGGATTAGAGTGCAAGGGTTATTGTCGTTAACTCTGAGGGTGATTCCAAAATGAGTGTAACGAGATAATGCCTTCGGTTTCGTTCGAACCCGGAACGAACTTGTATGGATTGAATGCTTTCAGAACATCGTCAGGTGGACGATGAGCATTCTAAGTGATATGTCCTTTAAAGGTAATCGTAACCTCAAGCCTCATCAACCGGGAATAGCTAAAACAGGGGAGGTGCAGCAAGGCTTCGTAGGTAGCTCCCATTGGAGAGCAAGATTTACCCATGTCTAGTAGTCCCTTTATATTCGGCTGTATGGGCCAGTTGATTGCAACAACTGCCGGGGTTGTCTTGTTCGGGACTGTTCAGTAAGGAATGGTCCCAGCCTTGTGTTGCAGGGGAGTGGGAGTACTCCTCGGTACGGTGATCTAGGTCACGTATTGTGATGGGCGGTACCCCAGTAGCCCTGCCATTGTATGGAATCCAAAATCCAATAAGTGCCAACGATTTTGATTGTATTACCCACTTTTATGGCTAGTAGCTGGAATTTAATAGATGTAACAATTTCGGCTATTTCTTATTTACTTGAAAACCCTAGACACTATTATAATATCATCGGATTTCCTATCAAATGTTTTGGTTAGCGTAAGGTAAAAACTTTTCCATGTTTATGTGTGGGAAGTCTTACGTGATACCTTTCTTTTCAAAAGTTTTTAAAAGTTAAGCAACCTTAACCTATTACTCACACAAGACCCATGTCTGACCCGGAGTTTATTTTTGTTTTTCATAAACTTTGGGTACTCAAATTTTTACAAGTAGCCAAGGGAATTCAGGTTAGGATTCAGGTTAACTTTGACAAATAATGGAGGAGCTGGAGCAGGAGGCTTCTGCGTATAGATATATAGTTCCGCTGTGTGTTCTCTGTGTTGTGTTTGTATTGAGTTGTAAATACTAGACAGGTGTTTATAACTGTCTAGCATATTTGATGTGAATGTTGTGTATCTCTGATTGGTATTGTGTATTATGTAAATACTTATGTTATTAATATAATTTATTCGTTCCGCTGTTGAGATTCTAGTGTTGTTTTCTTCTTCTCTTTTTTCTTTCTTCTTCTATTCCTTTCTTTCTTAATTCACGATGCGTCTTTCTGGGTAGTGGAAGACGGAACGTGACAGTTGGTATTAGAGCGAGGTTGAGTGTATACCTAGGCTCTGGAGTGGTGTCTATCTTGAGAGAGCATATTTGTAATTTTTATTATATATTACTATATATATATATATATATATATATATATATATATATATATTTCTACCTAACGATTGGGTTACCTGTTCAGGTTTTCCAGTATGGGTTATAAGGTAGATTGAGGTAGTGGTGGGTGTAACACGACTGCGGTTGGTTGGAGTTTGTATGTTTGGTTGGAAGTATATCTGTCGAGACCTTAGACCTAATACCGTCTCGAATGAGTTTTGAAGTGGTGCAAGGACTTCATTGCTCTCTGAAGGTAACCTGTTAAGGTTCGGAGTTTATCTTTGAAGTTGGATGAGTAGAATTTGGATCTGTTGGCCGAGCAGAAGCGAGTGATGATATCTTGATATCTCAGGGAATAGTAGCCGCGTGATGAGATGCAGTGACTATGGATGTTTCTGAAAATGATTTCTTTGGAACAAGTTTAAGGAAGTGAGTCTACTTCGGTGTTGTGGCTGAGTTCAGTAGGAAGCTTCTGATTAGTTTGAAGTTCGAGTTTTTCGAAGAGTTTTGGATTGAGAATTCTTTGGCATTGGTGTTAGCAGTGCAGATAGGAGTGTTCTGTGTGTCGGTAGAGTTTTCTGGAGATGGAGTTCAGAAGCAGTAGAGTGAATCCATTTCTTCGATGGATTGGAAAGACCAGCATAAGCTGTTCTGATTGGTAAAAAGAAAATAGTTTTCTTTGGAATTAGATTGAGTTGATCGCAAAAGTGACTTGCGATAGTTGAGTATTCTCTTGGGTTGTTAGAGATTTTTCTGAATATTTTCAGGAAAGTCAAAGATTGTTTTCATCTAGAGATTCAGTGGTACCCGTGGTTCTACTAGTTGAAGGTTGGTTTTTGAGATGGAGTTTGTTGAAGCAACTCAGGATTTGAGGAAATTCTGAATTTTCTCTGGGTTATGCTGTCCAGTTGTGCTTGTGTTTTCCATCAGCATTCTTTTGTACTCTAGATCAGAGTTGTGCAGCGGAAGCAGTTTGGGAGTGAATCTGCTTTTCTTTTCCGAATAGGAGAAGTTGTTTTCTTCTGATAGTTGTGAGTAGAGTTGTTCTTGATCTTGATTGATCATGGAGGATCATTCTGGTGGATTGGATTTGGTCTAGTTTGTTTCTTGAGACATCGGCAAGGATTGAGCTGATCACGTAAGAGATAACCAGTCGAAGATCTGATTTTGGGTAAGTTCTCAGTTTTTTTAGGAGCTATAAATTTTGGTAAGGTTAGGTAAGCTAGCTTTGAGATATTTTGGATTTCTTTTGTGTTCTTTTTTGGATAAGTGTTTGGTTTTCTGGATTGAATTGCCAGTTTGGACAATTGGAATTCGATGTTTTTCACGTATCTCTGAGGGAGTACGTGTATATCTATTTCTGGTTTTGGAATCAGTTGTTCTGAGAGATTTCGGTTGTTGAGCCAGACTTGTTTATAGTCTGATGTCTTGTTAGTTATAGGTATAGATGAGTAGGAGTTCTGTAGCTTAGTAGAGTTGGTTGTTTGGGTTTTATAGAGCGAGTATCCCGGTGTTTACTTGGGAAAATCGAGGAAACTCTATCTAGAATTTTGTTTGGATAGTTAATTTTGTTTGATTGGTTGTATTGATTGCTATGGATGTTAGCATAGGTTTGATATATGCATGGTTTTAAAATTTAAATCTTAAATAGGTTATTAAATTACCTTTGTTTTAAATTTCGGGGACGAAATTCTTTTAAGGGGGAAGGAATGTGATATCCCGGAATTTTAGACAATATCAATTTAATAATCTTGATATAAAATTAAATTGATATCGACAATATTGATTAATAAAATATGTTTTGGTTTAATAATTAGATTTAAATAAATATTTAATTTGTGATTTTATCTTTTTAAAAGCTAAAATAAATGTTTAAAATTATAACGTATATATATATACACATTTATATATATATTATAATTTATTTTTGTTTTGGAATTTAATAAATTAATAAAGTTTTGTTTTTAAATTCTAATAAATATTGAGTAATTAGTAAATTATGTTTTAAATTAATATTAAGCTTTTAAAAATCTATTTAAATTAATAACTTTATGGTTTGTAATATTTAAATTAAGTATTAAATTGTTTAAAATTTGACTTAGCTTAATTTTTGTTTTAAATTTAAATAAAAGTTGGTTTTATTTCTTTTTAAAATATTATTTGATTAAATATGAATTGGGTATATTTTATATAAGTTTAAAATATAAGATAGCATATGATTTAAATTCATTTAAATGTAAAAGTTATTTATAATTTCTTTATAAATCATATAAAATTGTAAATTTCTATTTTAAACCATATTAATAAATATTCTATTTTTCTTGAATATAAAGAAGAATTTAAAATAAGGAAATAGAGTCTTCATTTCTAAACTAAATAAATAGATTTTAATTTTAATTTCAAAAGTTTAATTGGTTTGAAATTTTATTTTGAAACCCAAATTAATTGATTCTTTAAAAACATTTGTATAAGTCTTAAATTATAAATTGTTTTTTTTACATTTACTTTTAAATAAGAAAATCATACATATTCATTCAAACATAAAATAAACTAAAGAAAAACCTATATAAACATTTAAATATATATACTAAATTTTATAAAAGACAAGTGTTGAGTCTTAAACAAATCAAACTACATGTGTTAAATTGTAAATCAAACACAATGAAAAGTGTCGTTAAATCTTTATTTTCTTTTAACAATTTTGTTAAATTTATTTCAGCCTCTTTTAAAGAAAACATTTCCATTTCCCCTCATTCTCCTTTTCAAAACAAAAGATAATTGAATCGAAAGAAAAGCTTAAACAAAATCTGTAATCACACAATAACAAAACCAACAAAATTCATATTGGAATCTGCAGTTGTACCTGAAGCTCACTGCATTTTCCTCTTTGCAAATTTTGAACAAATCAAATAAGTCTGCATTTCAATCTACCTGAAGATCATAGCAATTTATCTCTGAAACCAATTCCAAGATCATGCAACAACCCTATAATCTCATTGCCAGTTGCAAGTATCAACTGCATGCATGGAATTTGGACGGGGAGCAGGAGTATTTTTGTTTCTGAACATCTCAGCACCCAGGTTTTAAAAGTTTAAAAGATTAAAAAGCTTTTCAAAAAAAAAATTAAGAGGCTGCCTCTGTTTTAGATCATGTGAGTAACTCCTAAATTTTTCTTTACCAAAAATCTGGTTGCTTGTTTTTATATCTGGAATGAATTAATATGCATGATAAAAGTTTGCAGAAAATTGCTTGTATATGAATTTCTGGGAATTACTTATTACTGATATAGGTGTGTATGCTTTGGTTTGATCAGTAAATGCTGATATACTTGACTTAGGCATTTAAATTCAAATCTGTTTGTTTGGATAAAACAGAGTTTAAAATTTATACAAGTTGAATATTACTTGTATTGCCTGAAACATTAATAACAGAGAAATAAAATTGTATATGTGGAAAATATAAACATTATAAATCAATGTTTCAGATTTGGATATCAAAACATCATGCAAATTCTTGAATATTAAATTTAGAATCACAGTTTATAAGGTAAAATCTAAGAGCAGTTCAAAACATCTCTGTATTTTGAATTTTAGGTGAGTTCAGTTGTTTTTGTGTGTGAATGGGTTGAGATTGTTTCTGTAGTAGAAGGAGATATCAGAGAAGTTGGGAAATTTTTTGATTTGGGTTGCCATTCATTTTTGAAGTTAAAATTTGAATTTAAGGTTATTAACCCTAGTTTTTACTGGGTTCTAAGTGTGCTTGAATTCGATCTCCTTGATTGATCGAGTGTTTGGGGTTTTTGAAGGATGGTTGCTAGACCCTAGGGGAGTAAGTAACCGGAATTGTAGTTTCATCGATGATCGGTGGAGGGTGAAATCATTGTTGACTGGTTTGGAGTTGAGGGAAGGGCTGTGTTTCCAGGTTTGGAAAATAGAGGGCTGCTCTGTTTAATTTTGGGAAATGGGAATTCTCTGATGCTTTGGTGCTCAGGTGGGTTCAAGGGTGGTTGGTGGATGGGATGATCAACTCTGATGATCGGGAAGATGGCCTTGGCAATGTGCATGTGCACAGTGGTTATATGCAGAAGTTTTAGTTGCTGAAGTATGGTGGAGTTGTGTGCTCGGGTCATTCCTGTATTTGCTCGAAGTTAAGATAAGGGGAGACTCGAAGTAATATTGCTTTTGTCTCGGGTAGTTGTAGTTGCACTATTTTGAGTCTGTAACTAGATTTGCTTCGGGTTTTAAAATTTTAAAACTAAAAAAATAATAGGCTAGGCAAGTTTAAATCTAAACTAAAGCAAGATTAAAACATGAATTTAAGTAGATTTTAACCAATCTTATTTGAATAAACAAGATTGCAGTTTTGTTCCGGTGGCCTGAAACAGATTTTGTTTTTTTTGAATTTTAAAACCAAATTTAAAAATACTAAAGCAAGTTTAAATATAAACTTAAAGTAAGATTTAAACAATGAATTCAAATAAGTTTGAATTTCCAGATTTTAACAAATTTGCTGAATAATATAAAGTATTTAAATTAATAATAAAATCTACACAGATTTTATATTAGTGATTTTTAGATCTGAAAATAAGTTTTAAAACAAGATTTAAATTCTGAGTTAAATCTGAATTTGAAATCCTGCATTCAAATTTGAATTTGAATCTGAAAGTTTCAAAGAAAATTGGTTGATAAATTCAAATGATATATTTTAGTTTGAGTATTTTATAAAATCTGAAATGAAGATTCAAAACAGAGTTTTAAATTTTAATCTTTGAATTTAAACCTGAAGCATGAATTTGAATTTTTGGTTGTAATGTAAATAAGATTTGAATTTAAATGTTTAGATGTCATTTGAAATATTTAAGATATTTTAAATTTAATCGAATATAGGCTAAAGTTACATGGTTTTTCTAAATTTGCTTTAAGAGGTAAATGATTCTTTAAAATGAGAACTAAAGTGGTTTTAAATATTTAAAATCCTGTTAAGTCTGATTTCATTTTAAATTTTAATTTAAAATGGAATTTCGGAAAATTTAAAAGCAAGTTGTTTTCAAATTTCTTTGATAATGATAATTAAATCATTAATGGAATTAAAGATTATCATTAAGTTGTTTTGAACTTAATGATTTATTAATTAATCAAGGTAATTAAGATTTTAATTAATCAATTTAATTAATTAATAATAAGGTTAATTAATTAAATAATTACGGACTTTATTTAATTAATTAAAGAATTAGGTAAGTTAATTAAATTTGATTAAAGTATGATTTAGAAATTAATTTAAATAAGATTTGATTAATCTAATTAATGGATTGAATAATTAATCAAGTAATTAATGATTAATTAAGTTTAATTATCACTTGATTAATTTAATAATTAGAAATTAATAATGAGTTTTAAAATAAGTTAAGAATTAATATTTATTTATTCAGTTAATTACTTTGGAGAAGTAATTAAAGAATTTGTTATAGGTCATTAACTTGATATTATTTTATAATTAATTAATGTAATAAATTTTAATAATTAATTTGATTAATTAATTTAAGATAATGATTTGAATTGTTTAAGTATAATTACTTAATGAAAGTAATTAAGGAAATTAATTACTGATTGTAATTAATTAAGTTGTTGATTAATTAAGTTAATTAATTAAGTTTAATTAATTTAATTTAATCATTGATTTGATTTGAGAAGTAATTACAAATGGAAAATTACTTAGTGAAGGAAATAAATTACTAGATGTAATTTAATTGAAGGAGTTTTGGAAATTAATTACTTAGTGTAATTAATATTGATTTTATATGTTGAATAATTACTTAAGTAAGTAATTAATAATTAATTACTTAATGTGATTAATTTAGGTTTTGATAATTAAGTTATTTGAGAATGATTAAGAGAAGTAATTAATTTAAGTTGATTACTTAATGTGATTAATCAAGAATGATTAATCAATAGAGATAATTGATAATTAATTAAGTGGAGTCATTTAAAATAATTTGAGATCATTAATTTATATAATTAATGATATAATTAAGGATTGATTAATTAAGAACAATTAATCAATAAAGAATTAATTAATTTAATTAATTAAGGATTAATGTTATTAATTATGATTAATTAATGAAGTAATTAAAGGTTAATTACAGGGATTGGGTTGGATTAATTAATTTGTGAAATTAATTAGAGTTTAATTACTTGAATGTAATTAAAAAATAATTAATCTAGATGATTAATTAGGGTAACATGTTACGAATAATAAACTGATATGTAAGCAAGGTTTATATGGATGAATAATTAGTTTAATTCATTTTAAATTAATTAAGGAAGAAGTAATTAATTTAATTCGTTTTAAATTAATTATAGGATGGTGATTTAATAAGTCTTTGCTTATGAATGATGATTGATATTACCCTGAATGGTTGAGATCTCGGTTACGAGATAAATGTTGTTGTGTGATTTGGATGTTATGGATGCCGTGAGTTGATAATATGATTTATCTGTTTGAGTTGATAATATAAATTATCTGATGTGATGATAATATTGTGAGAAATTATCTAGCTGTGTGTATATAGATAATATTGAATTGAATTGTTTTAAACTTTAAAACAACTTGGCCCTAAAAGACACGCTTTGGATTTCGATGAGACCGGGATCGGGTTTCCATATTTGGATATCCGAAAACCACATCGATTTCAAATAACGTTAGGTCGTGAATCCAAATGGAGCTTTGTGAAGACTCGAGGTGTAAGGGCTATACGTCAGTATGACTCGGTAGGTGATTCCGTAATGTGTTTGACAGAATAGTGCTTATAGATTCGAGATGGTGGATTAGAGTGCAAGGGTTATTGTCGTTAACTCTGAGGGTGATTCCAAAATGAGTGTAACGAGATAATGCCTTCGGTTTCGTTCGAACCCGGAACGAACTTGTATGGATTGAATGCTTTCAGAACATCGTCAGGTGGACGATGAGCATTCTAAGTGATATGTCCTTTAAAGGTAATAGTAACCTCAAGCCTCATCAACCAGGAATAGCTAAAACAGGGGAGGTACTGCAAGGCTTCGTGGGTAGCTCCCACTGGAGAGCAAGATTTACCGCTGTCTAGTAGACCCTTTATATTCGGCTGTGTGGGGCAGTTGATTGCAACAACTGCCGGGGTTGTCTTGTTCGGGACTGTTCAGTAAGGAATGGTCCCAGCCTCGTGTTGCAGGGGAGTGGGAGTACTCCTCGGTACGGTGATCTAGGTCACGTACTGTGACGGGCGGTACCCAGTAGCCCTGCCATTGTATGGGATCCAAAATCCAATAAGTGCCAACGATTTTGATTGTATTACCCACTTTTGTGGCTAGTAGCTGGAATTTAATAGA
This sequence comes from Allium cepa, assembly GCA_030765085.1. Taxonomy (NCBI): domain Eukaryota; kingdom Viridiplantae; phylum Streptophyta; class Magnoliopsida; order Asparagales; family Amaryllidaceae; genus Allium; species Allium cepa. The sequence goes on along the minus strand of CM060937.1, from coordinate 787,795,409 downwards.
TGTAACAATTTCGGCTATTTCTTATTTACTTGAAAAACCTAGACACTATTATAATATCATCGGATTTCCTATCAAATGTTTTGGTTAGTGTAAGGTAAAAAAATTTCCATGTTTATGTGTGGGAAGTCTTACGTGATACCTTTCTTTTCAAAAGTTTTTAAAAGTTAAGCAACCTTAACCTATTACTCACACCAGACCCATGTATGAACCGGAGTTTATTTTTGTTTTTCGTAAACTCTTGGGTACTCAAATTTTTACAAGTAGCCAAGGGAATTCAGGTTAGGATTCAGGTTAACTTTGACAAATAATGAAGGAGCTGGAGCAGGAGGCTTCTGCGTATAGATATATAGTTTCGCTGTGTGTTCTCTTTGTTGCGTTTGTATTGAGTTGTAAATACTAGACAGGTGTTTATAACTGTCTAGTATATGTGATGTGAATGTTGTGTATCTCTGATTGGTATTGTGTATTATGTAAATACTTATGTTATTAATATAATTTATTCGTTCCGCTGTTGAGATTCTAGTGTTGTTTTCTTCTTCTCTTTTTTCTTTCTTTTTCTATCCCTTTCTTTCTTAATTCACGATGCATCTTTCTGGGTAGTGGAAGACGGAACGTGACAGTTGGTATCAGAGCGAGGTTGAGTGAATACCTAGGCTCTGGAGTGGTGTCTATCTTGAGAGAGCATATTTGTAATTTTTATTATATATTACTATATATATATATATATATATATATATATATTCTACCTATCGATTGGGTTACCTGTTCTGGTTTTCCAATATGGATTATAAGGTAGATTGAGGTAGTGGTGGGTGTAACACGACCGCGGTTGGTTGGAGTTTGTATGTTTGGTTGGAAGTATATCTGTCGAGACCTTAGACCTAATACCCTCTCGAATGAGTTTTGAAGTGGTGCAAGGACTTCATTGCTCTCTGAAGGTAACCTGTTAAGGTTCGGAGTTTATCTTTGAAGTTGGATGAGTAGAATTTGGATCTGTTGGCCGAGCAGAAGCGATTGATGATATCTTGATATCACAGGGAATAGTAGCTGCGTGATGGGATGCAGTGACTATGGTTGTTTCCGAAGATGATTTCTTTGGAACAAGTTTAAGGAAGTGAGTCTGCTTCGGTGTTGTGGCTGAATTCAGCAGGAAGCTTCTGATTAGTTTGAAGTTCGAGTTCAGAAGCAGTAGAGTGAATCCATTTCTTCGATGGATTGGAAAGACCAGCATAAGCTGTTCTAATTGGTAAAAAAAAACAGTTTTCTTTGGAATTAGATTGAGTTGATCGCAAAAGTGACTTGCGATAGTTGAGTATTCTCTTGGGTTGTTAGAGATTTTTCTGAATATTTTCAGGAAAGTCAAAGATTGTTTTCATCTAGAGATTCAGTGGTACCCGTGGTTCTACTGGTTGAAGGTTGGTTTTTGAGATGGAGTTTGTTGAAGCAACTCAGGATTTGAGGAAATTCTGAATTTTCTCTGGGTTATGCTGTCCAGTTGTGTTTGTGTTTTCCATCAGCATTCTTTTGTACTCCAGATCAGAGTTGTGCAGCGGAAGCAGTTTGGGAGTGAATCTGCTTTTCTTTTCCGAATAGGAGAAGTTGTTTTCTTCTGATAGTTGTGAGTAGAGTTGTTCTTGATCTTGATTGATCATGGAGGATCATTCTGGTGGATTGGATTTGGTCTAGTTCGTTTCTTGAGACATCAGCAAGGATTGAGCTGATCACGTAAGAGATAACCAGTCGAAGATCTCATTTTGGATAAGTTCTCAGTTTTTTTAGGAGCTATAAATTTTGGTAAGGTTGGGTAAGCTAGCTCTGAGATATTTTGGATTTCTTTTATGTTATTTTTTGGATAAGTGTTTGGTTTTCTGGATTGAATTGCCAGTTTGGACAACTGGAATTCGATGTGTTTCACGTATCTTTGAGGGAGTACGTGTATATCTATTTCTTGTTTTGGAATCAGCTGTTCTGAGAGATTTCGGTTATTGAGTCAGACTTGTTTATAGTCTGATGTCTTGTTATTTATAGGTATAGATGAGTAGGACTTCTGTAGCTTAGTAGAGTTGGTTGTTTGGGTTTTATAGAGCGAGTATCCCGGTGTTTACTTGGGAAAATCGAGGAAACTCTATCTAGAATTTTGTCTGGATAGTTAATTTTGTTTGATTGGTTGTATTGATTGCTATGGATGTTAGCATAGGTTTGATATATGCATGGTTTTAAAATTTAAATCTTAAATAGGTTATTAAATTACCTTTGTTTTAAATTTCGGGGACGAAATTCTTTTAAGGGGGAATGAATGTGATATCTCGGAATTTTAGACAATATCAATTTAATAATCTCGATATAAAATTAAATTGATATTAACAATATTGATTAATAAAATATGTTTTGGTTTAATAATTAGATTTAAATAAATATTTAATTTGTGATTTTATCTTTTTAAAAGCTAAAATAAATGTTTAAAATTATAATGTGTATATATATATGTACATATATTATAATGTGTATATATATATGTACATATATTATAATTTATTTTTGTTTTGGAATTTAATAAATTAATAAAGTTTTGATTTTAAATTCTATTAAATATTGAGTAATTAGGAAATTATGTTTTAAATTAATATTAAGCTTTTAAAAATCTATTAAATTAATAACTTTATGGTTTGTAATATTTAAAATAAGTATTAAATTGTTTAAAATTTGACTTAGCTAAATTTTTGTTTTAAATTTAAATAAAAGTTGGTTTTATTTCTTTTTAAAATATTATTTGATTAAATATGAATTGGGTATATTTTACATAAGTTTAAAATATAAGATAGCATATGATTTAAATTCATTTAAATGTAAAAGTGATTTATAATTTCTTTATAAATCATATAAAATTGTAAATTTCTATTTTAAACCATATTAATAAATATTCTATTTTTCTTGAATATAAAGAAGAATTTAAAATAAGGAAATAGAGTCTTCATTTCTAAATTAAATAAATAGATTTTAATTTTAATTTCAAAAGTTTAATTGGTTTGAAATTTTATTTTGAAACCCAAATTAACTGATTCTTTAAAAACATTTGTATAAGTCTTAAATTATAAATTGTTTTATTTACATTTACTTTTAAATAAGAAAATCATACATTTTCATTCCAACATAAAATAAACTAAAGAAAAACCTATATAAACATTTAAATATATATACTAAATTTTATAAAAGACAAGTGTTGAGTCTTAAACAAATCAAACTACATGTGTTAAATTGTAAATCAAGCACAATGACAAGTGTCATTAAATCTTTATTTTATTTTAATAATTTTGTTAAATTTATTTCAGCCTCTTTTTTAAAAAAACATTTCCATTTCCCCTCATTCTCCTTTTCAAAACAAAAGATAATTGAATCAAAAGAAAAGCATAAACAAAATCTGAAATCACTCAATAACAAAACCTGTAAAATTCATATTGGAATCTGCAGTTGTACCTGAAGCTCACTGCATTTTCCTCTCTGCAAATTTTGAACAAATCAAATAAGTCTGCATTTCAATCTACCTGAAGATCATAGTAATTTATCTCTGAAAACAATTCCAAGATCATGCAACAACCCTGTAATCTCATTGCCAGTTGCAAATATCAACTGCATGCATGGAATTTGGACAGGGGAGCAGGTGTATTTTTGTTTCTGAACATCTCAGCACCCAGGTTTTAAAAGTTTAAAAGATTAAAAAGCTTTTAAGAAAAAAAATTAAGTGGCTGCCTCTGTTTTAGATCATGTGAGTAACTCTTAAATTTTTCTTTACCAAAAATCTGGTTGCTTGTTTTAATCTCTGGAATGAATTAATATGCATGATAAAAGTTTGCAGAAAATTGCTTGTATATGAATTTCTGAGAATTACTTATTACTGATATAGGTGTGTATGCTTTGGTTTGATCAGTAAATGCTGATGTACTTGACTTAGGCATTTAAATTCAAATCTGTTTGTTAGGATAAAACAGAGTTTAAAATTTATACAAGTTGAATATTACTTGTATTGCCTGAAACATTAATAACAAAGAAATAAAATTGTATAGGTGGAAAATATAAACATTATAAATCAATGTTTCAGATTTGGATATCAAAACATCATGCAAATTAATGAATATTAAATTTAGAATCACAGTTTATAAGGTAAAATCTAAGAGCAGTTCAAAACTTCTCCGTATTTTGAATTTTAGGTGAGTTCAGTTGTTTTTGTGTGTGAATGGGTTGAGATTGTTTCTGTAGTAGAAGGAGATATCAGAGAAGTTGGGAAAATTTTTGATTTGGGTTGCCATTCATTTTTGAAGTTAAAATTTGAATTTAAGGTTATGAACCCTCGTTTTTACTAGGTTCTAAGTTTGCTTGAATTCGATCTCCTTGACTGATCGAGTGTTTGAGGTTTTTGAAGGATGGTTGCTAGACCCTAGGGGAGTAAGTAACCGGAATTGTAGTTTCATCGATGATCGGTGGAGGGTGAAATCATTGTTGACAGGTTTGGAGTTGAGGGAAGGGCTGTGTTTCCAGGTTTGGAAAATAGAGGGCTGCTCTGTTTAATTTTGGGAAATAGGAATTCTTTGATGCTTTGGTGTTCAGGTGGGTTCAAGGGTGGTTGGTGGATGGGATGATTAACTCTGATGATCGGGAAGATAGCCTTGGCAATGTGCATGTGCATAGTGGTTATATGGAGAAGTTTTAGTTGCTGAAGTATGGTGGAGTTGTGTGCTCGGGTCATTCCTGTATTTTCTCAAAGTTAAGATAGGGGGTGACTCGAAGTAATATAACTTTTGTCTCGGGTAGTTGTAGTTGCAGTATTTTGAGTCTGTAACCAGATTTGCTTCAGGTTTTAAAATTTTAAAACTAAAAAAAAAATAGGCTAGGCAAGTTTAAATCTAAACTAAAGCAAGATTAAAACATGAATTTAAGTAGATTTTAACCAATCTTATTTGAGTAAACAAGATTGCAGTTTTGTTCCTGTAGCCTGAAACAGATTCTGTTTTTTTGAATTTTAAAACCAAATTTATAAATAGTAAAGCAAGTTTAAATATAAACATAAAGTAAGATTTAAACTATGAATTCAAATAAGTTTGAATTTCCATATTTTAACAAATTTGCTGAATAGTATAAAGTATTTAAATTAATAATAAAATCTACACAGATTTTATATTAGTGATTTTTAGATCTGAAAATTAGTTTTAAAACAAGATTTAAATTCTGAGTTAAATCTGAATTTGAAATCCTGCATTCAAATTTGAATTTGAATCTGAAAGTTTCAAAGAAAATTGGTTGATAAATTCAAATGATATATTTTAGTTTGAGTATTTTATAAAATCTGAAAAGAAGATTTAAAACAGAGTTTTAAATTTTAATCTTTGAATTTAAACCTGAAGCATGAATTTGAATTTTTGGTTGTAATGTTAATAAGATTTGAATTTAAATGTTTAAATGTCATTTGAAATATTTAAGATATTTTAAATTTAATTGAATATAGGCTAAAGTTAAATGATTTTTCTAAATTTGCTTTAAGAAGTAAATGATTCTTTAAAATGAGAACTAAAGAGATTTAAATATTTAAAATCTTGTTAAGTTTGATTTCATTTTAAATTTTAATTTAAAATGGAATTTCGGAAAATTTAAAAGCAAGTTGTTTTTTAATTTCTTTGGTAATGATAATTAAATCATTAATGGAATTAATGATTATCATTAAGTTGTTTTGAGCTTAATGATTTATTAATTAATCAAGGTAATTAATATTTTCATTAATTAATTTAATTAATTAATAATTAGGTTAATTAATGAAATAATTAAGGACTTTATTTAATTAATTAAAGAATAGAGTAAGTTAATTAAATTTGATTAAAGTATGATTTAGAAATTAATTTAAATAAGATTTGATTAATTTAATTAATGGATTGAATAATTAATCAAGTAATCAATGATTAATTAAGTTTAATTATCACTTGATTAATTTAATAATTAGAAATTAATTAATGAGTTTTAAAATAAGTTAAGAACTAAAATTTATTTATTCAGTTAATTACTTTGGAGAAGTAATAAAATAATTTTTTATAGGTCATTAACTTGATATTATTTTATAATTAATTAATGTAATAAATTTTAATAATTAATTTGATTAATTAATTTAAGATAATCATTTGAATTGTTTAAGTATAATTACTTAATGAAAGTAATTAAGGAAATTAATTACCGATTGTAATTAATTAAGTTGTTGATTAATTAAGTTAATTAATTAAGTTTAATTAATTTAATTTAATCATTGATTTGATTTGAGAAGTAATTACAAATGGAAAATTACTTAGTGAAGGAAATAAATTACCAGATGTAATTTAATTGAAGGAGTTTTGGAAATTAATTACTTAGTGTAATTAATATTGAATTTATATGTTGAATAATTACTTAAGTAAGTAATTAATAATTAATTACTTAATGTAATTAATTTAGGTTTTGATAATTAAGTTATTTGAGAATGGTTAAGAGAAGTAATTTATTTAAGTTAATTACTTAATGTGATTAATCAAGAATGATTAATCAATAGAGATAATTGATAATTAATTAAGTGGAGTCATTTAAAATAATTTGAGATCATTAATTTATATAATTAATGATATAATTAAGGATTGATTAATTAAGAACAATTAATCAATAAAGAATTAATTAATTTAATTAATTAAGGATTAATGTTATTAATTATGATTAATCAATGAAGTAATTAAAGGTTAATTACAGGGATTGGGTTGGATTAATTAATTTGTGAAATTAATTAGAGTTTAATTACTTGAATGTAGTTAAAAGATAATTAATCTAGATGATTAATTATGGTAACTTATTAAGAATAATAAGTTGATATGTAAGCAAGGTTTATATGGATGAATAATTAATTTAATTCATTTTAAATTAATTAAGGAAGAAGTAATTAATTTAATTCGTTTTAAATTAATTATAGGATGGTGATTTAATAAGTCTTTGCTTATGAATGATGATTGATATTACCCTGAATGGTTGAGATCTCGGTTACGAGATAAATGTTGTTGTGTCATTTGGATGTTATGGATACCGTGAGTTGATAATATGATTTATCTGTTTGAGTTGATAATATAAATTATCTGATGTGATGATAATATTGTGAGAAATTATCTAGCTGTGTGTATATAGATAATATTGAATTGAATTGTTTTAAACTTTAAAACTACTTGGCCCTAAAAGACACGCTTTGGATTTCGATGAGACCAGGATCGGGTTTCCATATTTGGATATCCGAAAACCACATCGATTTCAAATAACGTTAGGTCGTGAATCCTAATGGAGCTTTGTGAAGTCTCAAGGTGTAAGGGCTATACGTCAGTATAACTCTATAGGTGATTCCGTAATGAGTTTGACGGAATAGTGCTTATAGATTCGAGACGGTGGATTAGAGTGCAAGGGTTATTGTCGTTAACTCTGAGGGTGATTCCAAAATGAGTGTAACGAGATAATGCCTTCGGTTTCGTTCAAACCCGGAACGAACTTGTATGGATTGAATGCTTTCAGAACATCGTTAGGTGGACGATGAGCATTCTAAGTGATATGTCCTATAAAGTTAATCATAACCTCAAGCCTCATCAACCGGGAATGGCTAAAACAGGGAAGGTGCAGCAAGGCTTCGTGGGTAGCTCCCACTGGAAAGAGCAAGATTTACCCCTGTCTAGAAGTCCCTTTATATTCTGTTGTGTGGGGCAGTTGATTGCAACAACTGCCGGGGTTGTCTTATTCGGGACTGTTCAGTAAGGAATGGTCCCGGCCTTGTGTTGCAGGGGAGTGGGAGTACTCCTCGGTACGGTGATCTAGGCCACGTACTGTGACGGGGGGTATCCCAGTAGCCCTGCCATTGTATGGAATCCAAAATCCAATAAGTGCTAACGATTTTGATTGTATTACCCACTTTTGTGGCTAGTAGCTAGAATTTAATAGATGAAACAATTTCGGCTATTTCTTATTTACTTGAAAACCCTAAACACTATTATAATATCATCGGATTTCCTATCAAATGTTTTGGTTAGCGTAAGGTAAAAACTTTTCCATGTTTATGTGTGGGAAGTCTTACGTGATACCTTTCTTTTCAAATGTTTTTAAAAGTTAAGCAACCTTAACCTGTTACTCACACCAGACCCATGTCTGACACGGAGTTTATTTTTATTTTTCATAAACTCTTGGGTACTCAAATTTTTACGAGTAGCCAAGGGAATTTAGGTTAGGATTCAGGTTAACTTTGACAAATAATGGAGGAGCAATGGAGCAGGAGGCTTCTGCGTATAGATATATAGTTCCGCTGTGTGTTCTCTGTGTTGTGTTTGTATTGAGTTCTAAATACTAGACAGGTGTTTATAACTGTCTAGTATATGTGATGTGAATGTTGTGTATCTCTGATTGGTATTGTATATTATGTAAATACTTATGTTATTAATATAATTTATTCGTTCGCTGTTGAGAATTTAGTGTTGTTTTCTTCTTATCTTTTTTCGTTCTTCTTCTATCCCTTTCTTTCTTAATTCACGATGCGTCTTTCTGGGTAGTGGAAGACTGGACGTGACATTTTTATTCAATTTAGTTTTATAAATAACAAATTCAAATTTGGTTCAACCTCAATTTCACTTTAATTAAGTTTAGTTGCTAAATAACAAATTCAACTACGTTGATTTCAAATACAGATCTGAATCTCAACATAAACCATTTAAATTCCAATATAGTTCAAGGCTTTAATATTTAAATGTTATATATAACAGTTTCATATAGATCTCGATTTAACCTCATTATTATTTAGTCTTGAAATACTCCCTTATTAGATTCAATATCATTTAAGTAACCTTAAATTACATTTTACTCAATATTTTCTTTAATTTATGTAACCGTGAAATATTCATTAAATCACTTAAATCAAAAATCCAGTTATAAAATCATACCCTTTAAATTTCCCATTCAAAATTTCAAATCGATTTAATTACATAAATCCTTATTTGAATACCATTTTTATAAACCCAAATTTATCTCCCAATCTTAATTATTCAATTTATTACAAGAGATCTATTTGAAATATAGATTTACATAAATACTTAACCATATTATATGTATTAAATCAATCTAATTTAAATCAAATATTGCTACTAAATCTATAAATAAAATTTTCATTTATATAATATCTTAAGAATCAAATTAAATAAACCATATATTTCTTTCCAAAATTATAGAAACTACTTTCAAAATATTTATATGGACCAACGGTGTCTGTATATATTTCCTATCATATAGTCAAGTGCTACGAATATTTATCATTTCAATCCATATACTAAATATATACGGGTGGATATCTTTTCAACCCGTAATCCCAAATTCAATTAAATGAAAATCGCTTGGGTTTATCATTTTAACCCATAACGATTTTCTCCTATTCTAAAGTCTGTTCGAGTATGTATCATTTCAACCCATAGTGATTTCTAAACGACAGGGAACTTGCAGAGTGATAACAGAAAATACAATAAAATAACGGGCATATATCATCAATAACAATATAATATAAACAACAAGATATGGTGTCATATCCCGCAGGAGAACAGTTGAAGATAATAGCATATATAACAAATTTAAATAACTACAGCAGCATATTTCAATTGTCGTTTCAATTGAAATCAAATTTAATGAATAAAAGAATGTTAATTGTGAGTGATTGCTCACCGTTTGAGGCTAGAGAATATAGAAGGAGACACGGATACGCACACTGATACAGATACTGAAACTAAATTTCAAATCCAAGAAAAGCAAAATGGGTACGAATTCAACGATCAAAGCTGATTGGCTCGAATTGATGAAACGGATCATATCAAAACTGGAACGATAAAGATAAATGGTATAAGCGAACTTTTATAACCACCTATAACTATATATACACATATGAAATTTATATTCTAAGTTCAAACATCACAAATTTAATTTACATGTTTTTCAAACATATAAATAAATAAATAAATCAAGCTTACATTTTTTTAAGTCAACATACACTTAAAAAAAAAATATACTAACACCTTTATACTAAACTTCTATAACTAGTATATATATATTATCAAACAGATGAAATAAATGTTTAAATATGAATACCTAAAAGAAACTTTTTTATATATATATAACTATTTCTATATATATTAAATGTTATATATATATATATAATTTAAATCCATCCATATTTTTACATTCAATAACATATTATATTCAACCTATATAAATTTCCAAATTATATATGTGTATTAAAATAATTTATAAAGTAGAGTATTTATAAAATCATCTTAAATCCAAAATAGTATAAATATAATACTGTAACGAAATATATACAATCACCAACTAAATAAATCTGTACCACATAGAAACCCATATGGTAACAAACCGCATAATATACATATATTAAAGTATTTTATATAGTCTGTAACAAAAGAAATATATGACTTACATAGGCGAATAACCATATTATAGGAAACCTGATATCAATAAATAGAAGCTTACCGATATTAAAATATAAAACACAATATATATATATATATATATATATTCTTATTAAAAATGAAAGATACTTATTTTATAGTATGTTCCCTTCAAAATGTCGCATACATAATTCAAAATATTAACCGACTTATAAGGTGTGAGGAAGATCAAATAGAAACTATATATAAATATACACTGTCATGTTATGAAATTTTTTTTAAAAAAAAATAGTATTCAACACTTATATAAATAGTAGGTATATCACAACTAACGAAACAAAAAAAACAAAAAAAAAACATGTAATTACGAATATAAATCAAAACATATATGTGCTTACACGCCTATACCTCACTGATCAAACAGAAGCAACCGGAAGGCGAGGTGATGGGTTTAATTTGATGAGGAGGTTTGGAAGAAAGGTGAAGTGGCGGATGCAAATAATGGTGACAGCCGCATGCTTCATTTTGCTTTATTTTTCAAAGAAAAGTAGGGAGGGTGTGACGACCGTCCATGACTCCAGCACCAAAACAAGAGAAAAGAGCGCTGAAAGGTATGCCAGGCAGCCATGGACGATAGTCAGGGTAAAATAAACAGAAGCTCCATCGTATAACTCACAACGCATGGATAAAATACAATAGAGAAATATATAGTGAAGCTTCATAACAGAAAATCATCATATAAGCATCATAATAGTTTTATACAAACATGTGAATCATCCATACATCAAAGCCTCACTACATAACACTCAATCAAATACAGCAGCGGATACCCAGTACATATAGGAGATAATATGCAAAAGCCTCCTGCTCGTCTTCGTCGCCAACAGCGTAGATCTCGAAGAACAGCACCTGTCACCTGCTACCTAGTCTGCCCATCCCAACATGGATGAACAGCCCAAGGTAATAAGAGGAGACATAAAACCTTGAGTCAGACAAAGTCTTAGTGAGCAGTAAATCAACTATCAGACATACCAAAAGAGCATAAGGGATAAAAGGAATAGGAACCAAACCATCCCACTCCACCTCTCTCTACAGTGATAGCCCCCAGACACACACTAAGGAGAAGCAAGCATAACATAGCAGACAATTAAGGTAAAGCAATAACCACTCGAGTCAAGGATGATGTTTTCCAAATACAAACCCCAAGGCCTAAACCAAGATCAGATAAGCACCCAGAAAACACCGCTCTTGAGGCCGAATGATGATACAACCAAACGTCCAAACATCCATGACTCTGGCTATCACTGTTATCATTGCTTTAATTTCACCGTTAGTTGAATGACCACCTGTCAAGGGCTAATGGTAACCCCGGTTCTAGACATAGCTCCGCACATCATCGTGACCCATGCCTAGGACTTACCTACTCTGCCCAGAGTACTCAACTACCTACCTGTAGTCTTTTGGGTGTCCCGACTACCTACCTGTAGTCGTTATGGGCGCTCCATGTACTCTTGCTTTTGAGCATGCTAGAACCTTCAACAACGATAAGATCTAAGCCTCCTAGTCATCCTCCTCGACGACTATTCTCATACTAGCTCAAGCTACCTCTCGAGAAATCCATTATCAACCAACTCGAGCCATCCCTCGAGTTATCAACATGCTTGGAATGATCCCTGCCTGGATTACGCCAAGTCTTCATCACATCATACTTCGCTTTATCACACCATAGCAAAGTCTCAACTCAACAACATGGTTTGCCTCATCGCATCATGGCAAAGTTCCATCTCAACATCATCCAATCCATACATATGAGCTTCAACATCCGCTACATATGTCTTAAGGAACTTTCACCATTCAAGAGCCTCTTCTGTAGCTTTTGAATCGTCTTTGACCATACTTGTCCAAATCTATCAACTAGATAACTCATTTATATCAATCAAACAAGGCAAACATTAATCCAAACAAATAAGTAGTCAATCAAGATCTAAATAGGCATTTATAACTAAAATGGCAATTTCGTAAATAAATGAGCATAGATCTAACATACATGAATTATGGGTTTTTAGCATAGATCTAACAATTATAAATCATGGGTTTTGTCTCTACAACTAGATGAATGAGCTTGCAAAAGTAAACATCTTCATAAGTAATGGATCTACACTTGGATCTAAGGAAATATGCATAAAATCACTATCTACAACACTCCAACAAACCACCAATCCAATACACTCCTTTGGGTCCGCGTGAGAGATAACTACCACTCACCGAATCACCCAAACACTCCAAAAGAAACCCACTTCAGATCTGGACAGCGGAGATCCAAACTTGATTCGTCGAGATCTCGCTAGAAACGATGAAATCTAGCTTCGTTGGATGAAGATCTTCAACTTTGGCCCTTGAATCTTCGATCTCGATCTTCGATCTTGGATGGATGTTAGAACTAGATTGGAATGGAGAAAAGAAGATGAAGAAATGTTGTAGTCGAGTTCTCAAAATGGCAGCATTTCGTCGCTTCAAAAACCGGTGCCAAAAAGTGTGCCAAAGCCCTCTACTTATAGGCTGAATCACCCTTAGGTCGTCGCCCCTTAGGTCGGTCACGACCTATCCATGAGTCGTCCACGACTCATCAACATCCTGCGACCTAAAACAACCCGCCTCAACAACCTAGCGACCTACCGACTTAACTGCATGCGGCCTAGCGACTTAAGCCCCTTCACGACCTAACACCTTAACATCCCACGCGGCTTAGCCTAGTGCTGACTTAAAATCTTCCCCGACCTAACTTAAGTCGCTGCCGACTTATCATGCTACGACTCATACGACCTAACTCACAAGACCTTGCGAGTTATAAACACCAGCTACTACCACTAAGTCGCTCGAGCGACTTATCACTAAGTCGCTAACCCACTGTTCTTACTAACTCGCTAACTCGTTAGGTCGTTCCATACGAGTTAACTCTTAACCCTAAACTTGTTAGCTCCTAAGGTCATACAACTTGCTAACCCTTAGGTCGCTTACCCCTACTCACGACCTAACCTCCAAACGACTTAACCCCCTAGGTCGCCAACCCCACTAACTCGATAACCACTAACTCGTCCATCCCCTAAGTCGCTATCTAAACACTAACCCGTAACTCGCAAAGACACTAACTCGTTAACTCATTTTAATACTAACTCGAGTTAACTTTTCAACCTAACTTCCTTGCGACTCAAACAACATACGGGTTATCTTTCCCTACGACTTAGGTTATGGACGACTTATCAACACTGACGACCTAGAATTCTATGGTATATCGACACGTAAAATACGGGTCGTTACATTCTCTCCCCCTTAGGAATTTCGCCCCCGAAATTCCAAGCAGACAACAGCAATCAAAGATAATCCGCATGCCTACCATCCATAGCAATCAACAAACCATGCATCCAATTCTAGCCTAGCATGCAGAATTCTAAGACAGAAATCAAGTTACAAATTCATGAGATGCCACGACACCTTAGGGCCATACCTCGAAGAGTCCAGGATGAGCTGCCTTCATCCTCTCTTCCTCCTCCCACGTACAGTCGTTAACATCATCACTCCATTGTACCTTAAGCAACGTAATCGTCTTTCTCCTAAGCTGTTTCGTGTCAGTTCCAATAACACGAAGCGGCTTACGAGGTCTTCTAACCTCTGGATCAACCTCCAAATCTTCACAGCTATCAGCAGAAACCACAGTACTTGGGTCATGCACACACTTCCGTAGATACGATACGTGAAAAACATTGCGCACACCCGCCATCTTCCCTGGTAACTCCAATCTATACGCGAGCTTTCCAATTCGCTCGATAATCGGGAATGGTCCAACAAATCTCGGAGTTAACTTCCCTTTCTTCCCAAATCTTATAATATTCTTTAATGGAGAAATCTTTATAAAAACCATATCGCCTACGTCGAACTCCAAATCCTTACGACGATTATCTGCATAACTTTTCTGACGATCTTGGGCTGCCTTCATTCGTTGCCGAACGATCTCTATACAATCCGAAGTCTGTCGAATCATCTCTGGCCCAAGTATCAACTTTTCTCCAGTTTCCAACCAACATGTCGGAGAGTTACACGGTCTTCCATATAATGCCTCATATGGTGCCATACCAATACTCAACTGATAACTGTTGTTATATGCAAATTCCACCAAATGAAGGTGATCTTCCCATGATCCTCCGAAGTCCAAAACACATGCTCTCAAGAGATCTTCCAAAACTCGGTTGACTCTCTCGGTCTGACCATCTGTTTGAGGGTGATAAGCTGTACTCAAACACAACTCGGTTCCCAAAACTTCCTGGAAGCTCTTCCAAAATCCACTAGTGAACAATGGGTCTCGATCGCTCACTATACTCTTCGGAACACCATGGAATCGAACTATCCACTTAACATAAAGCTCAGCCAACTTCGATGCAGTCCTAGTCGATCGAACAGGAATGAACCTTGCACTCTTGGTCAACCGATCTACTATGACCCAAATCCCTTCATTCCCTGCCCTGGTTCTAGGTAGACCATCGATAAAATCCATCGACACTTGCTCCCACTTCCATGTAGGAACCTCTAATGGCTGAAGTAATCCACTGGGCTTCCTCTGCTCAGCTTTCACCAACTGGCAGTTCATACACTTGGAAATAAAACTTCCAACATCTTTCTTCATACCTTCCCAGTAGTAAGTTCTCTTCATATCCCGATACATCTTATTTCCACCTGGATGAATCGTCAACTTCGAGTGATGACTTTACCTCAGAACTTCATCTCTCAATCCATCAATATCGGGAACAACTAATCGTCCTTGTTTCCGAAGCCAACCATCTCGATCGACTTCAAATTCTTTAACCTTCTCTGGTTCCAATCCAGATTCCAAATCTCGGATAATCCTGACAAGCTTATCATCTCGCTTTTGGCCCTCGCCAATTCTCTCCATAAGAGTAGGTGTTATCGACAAGTTTGCCAACATCTCATGTTCCAATTCACATCTAGGCCTGAAGTCAAATCCAGCCAAATACTCAAGACTCTTCCATTCTGAAAACATGGCTCCCAAACCTGCATGTCTTCGACTTAACGCATCTGCCACTACGTTACCTTTTCCCGGAGTATAGGCTATACCAAAGTCATACGATGCCAAAAACTCTAACCACCTTTGCTGTCGAAGATTCAAATCCTTTTGGGAGAAAAGATACTTCAACGACTTATGATCCATAAACAACTCGAATCGAACCCCCAATAGGTAATGTCTCCATATCTTCAAAGCAAACACAATCGCCGCTAACTCCAAATCATGAGTCGGATAATTCCTTTCATGCGACTTCAGTTGTCGACTTGCATACGCAACAACTTTATCCTTCCGCATCAGCACTGCTCCAAGTCCAGTGCCACATGCATCGGTGTAAACCACCATCTCATCATTCCCACTTAGAATAGTCAAAACAGGAGCACTCGTCAGTCGCTCTTTCAGGATTACGAAAGCTTGCTCACACTTATCATCCCATCTGAACACCTGGTTCTTTTTCGTCAATCCTGTCAACGGTGCAGCTATCTTGGAAAAGTCTTTGATAAATCGTCGATAATATCCTGCTAATCCAAGAAAACTTCTCACATCAGATGCATTCTTAGGTCTAACCCAATCCTGGATCGCTGCCACCTTAGCGGGATCAACCGCTATTCCATTTCCAGAAATAACATGACCTAAGAACCTCACTTCACTCTTCCAGAAGTGACACTTCAAAAACTTAGCCTTCAGCTGATGTTTCCGCAGGATTTCCAAAACAATCCTCAAGTGCATCTTGTGCTCTTCTTCAGCTCTGGAGTAAACCAAAATATCATCCACGAACACAAGTACAAACTTGTTCAACCGATCTCTGAACACTCTATTCATAAGATCCACAAAATATGCTGGTGCGTTAGTCAATCCAAACGGCATTACCAGCCACTCATAAAAACCGGATGGTGTCCTAAAAGCAGTCTTCGGAACACTATCCTTAGCCACTCTCAACTGGTGAAATCCCGTTGCCAAATCCATCTGAGAAAACACCTTAGCCTCGTGGAGCTGATCAAACAAGTCATCTATTCTCGGCAATGGATACTTGTTCTTCTTAGTCACCTTATTCAGCTCACGATAATCGACACACAACCTCAACGATCCATCCGCTTTGGTTGCGAACACAACTGGTGCACCCCATTCGGACACACTACGCCGAATGAATCCTTTCTGCAAAAGGTCATCAACTTGCACCTTCAACTCTTGCTGCTCCCTAGGCGCCATCCACCTAAGAGGCATCACAACAGGTCTGGCTCCCTCAACTAGATCGATACGAAACTCGATCTCCCTATGCGGCGGTAACCCTTTTACTTCGTCAAAGACGTCCTCAAATTCATTCACAGTAGGCACCGATGACAGTCCATCCCGTGGAACAACCAGCGAATACATGAAGCTCATGAAGACGCCTTCTTCATGCTTACATTGTATCACAACCTTTCGCCCTTCCACATTCCCGACTGTCACCTCCAGCCTCTCACAATCAATCCTTGCCGCATACTTCCTAAGCCAGTCCATACCCAAAATAATTCCGAACCCTGCAAAGTTCAGAACAAAACAATCACAAACAAACGAGCAATCATGACTCGACACAACTAGACCATGACATATCATACACAAACATGACGAACCCCCAACTGGATTAGTCACAACCAATGGCCTATCAATAATATCCGGTTTCAAACCCAACCGGCTTACCAAATCCTCACAAACAAAAGAATGCGACGCTCCAGTATCAAACAACACTCTAACTGGAACACCACAAATGGAAAGAGTACCTTGAACCACCACACTCTTCCCCTTCTCTTCAGCAGTAGGAGCTTTCGAAGATGATGGAACAGCCCCCAAAGCATAAGCTTTCACAATCTGCTTGTCTTTCCTTGGTTCTGGGCAATCCTTCTTGATATGTCCCAGCTTATCACAGTTATAACACTTTCCCGGCAACTTGGGATTCTTACAATCTCTAGAGAGATGGCCCTTCTGCTGGCAGTTGTAGCAGGTCACTTCGCCCTTTGGTCTCTTCGGACCATCCTTACCCCTCTGATGCTGCTGCTGCTGCTTCCTCTTCCTGTTCCCATTCTGCTGTGGTTTAGATCCTTCCTTGGTTACAGCAACAACAGATACTTCCTTAGGAAACAAACTCTCGTGCCTGAGAGCTTTCTCCACAAGCTTCTCAAACGGATCATCCAAACGATCCACTAACTGCCTCCCGAGATAAGCATCCAGACCAGTCACAAACTTTTCATTCTTCTGATAGGGAGAATCAATATACGATCTGGCATACTTAGACAAAGCTTCAAACTCAGAGACATACTCAAGAACGGACCTCCCACCTTGCTTGAGCTCTACAAACCTCTTGAACAAAACAGACTTCTGAGCCGTAGAGATGAACTTAGCTTCAAATCTAACATGGAATTGCTCCCAAGTAATCTCTTCTTCTGGAGTATCGATGGTAATAGAATTCCACCAATCAGCAGCTCTTCCCTGAAGCTGTCTCGATGCAAGCTTCCTCTTAGTTGCATCCTCAATTCCTAAGTCACCAAAGATCCTTCGACATGCATCTATCCATCTTTGCACTTCAATGGTCGACTCTATCCCCAAGAAAGCTTTTCCTCCGAGAGAAGTATAGTCCTTGCAAAGCTTAGCAAAATCCACTGATCTTGGGGCTTGAACTTGAACTCCCACATCTACTGATGATCCTGAAGCTGGTATCCTCCTCATGATCGAAGTCATCATCGCTTCGAACATAGTTCCATAATCAACAGCTC
Source organism: Allium cepa (assembly GCA_030765085.1). Lineage (NCBI taxonomy): Eukaryota > Viridiplantae > Streptophyta > Magnoliopsida > Asparagales > Amaryllidaceae > Allium > Allium cepa. The sequence continues at coordinate 787,777,116 of CM060937.1, read as the reverse complement.
CTTCAGTAGCACGGCCTTCCCTTGCAGCTGGTCTCCCTCTTCGACTCATTTTTAGTATCTACAAAAAGGAATGACTTAGAACACCTTGAGAAACAACGGCATAAGGAGTTCAAATCCTTCTAAACTACTATATTATATATAGTAATCATTCATCAAAATACAATTACACCTCTCATACGTAGTCACATCAGCGAGCGTTGGCTAAAATCGATTAACCAAGGCTCTGATACCAAATGTGACGACCGCCCATGACTCCAGCACCAAAACAAGAGAAAAGAGCGCTGAAAGGTATGCCAGGCAGCCATGGACGATAGTCAGGGTAAAATAAACAGAAGCTCCATCGTATAACTCACAACGCATGGATAAAATACAATAGAGAAATATATAGTGAAGCTTCATAACAGAAAATCATCATATAAGCATCATAATAGTTTTATACAAACATGTGAATCATCCATACATCAAAGCCTCACTACATAACACTCAATCAAATACAGCAGCGGATACCCAGTACATATAGGAGATAATATGCAAAAGCCTCCTGCTTGTCTTCGTCGCCAATAGCGTAGATCTCGAAGAACAGCACCTGTCACCTGCTACCTAGTCTGCCCATCCCAACATGGATGAACAGCCCAAGGTAATAAGAGGAGACATAAAACCTTGAGTCAGACAAAGTCTTAGTGAGCAGTAAATCAACTATCAGACATACCAAAAGAGCATAAGGGATAAAAGGAATAGGAACCAAACCATCCCACTCCACCTCTCTCTACAGTGATAGCCCCCAGACACACACTAAGGAGAAGCAAGCATAACATAGCAGACAATTAAGGTAAAGCAATAACCACTCGAGTCAAGGATGATGTTTTCCAAATACAAACCCCCAAGGCCTAAACCAAGATCAGATAAGCACCCAGAAAACACCGCTCTTGAGGCCGAATGATGATACAACCAAACGTCCAAACATCCATGACTCTGGCTATCACTGTTATCATTGCTTTGATTTCACCGTTAGTTGAATGACCACCTGTCAAGGGCTAATGGTAACCCCGGTTCTAGACATAGCTCCGCACGTCATCATGACCCATGCCTAGGACTTACCTACTCTGCCCAGAGTACTCAACTACCTACCTGTAGTCTTTTGGGTGTCCCGACTACCTACCTGTAGTCGTTATGGGCGCTCCATGTACTCTTGCTTTTGAGCATGCTAGAACCTTCAACAACGATAAGATCTAAGCCTCCTAGTCATCCTCCTCGACGACTATTCTCATACTAGCTCAAGCTACCTCTCGAGAAATCCATTATCAACCAACTCGAACCATCCCTCGAGTTATCAACATGCTTGGAATGATCCCTGCCCGGATTACGCCAAGTCTTCATCACATCATACTTCGCTTTATCACACCATAGCAAAGTCTCAACTCAACAACATGGTTTGCCTCATCGCATCATGGCAAAGTTCCATCCCAACATCATCCAATACATACATATGAGCTTCAACATCCGCTACATATGTCTTAAGCAACTTTCACCATTCAAGAGCCTTTTCTGTAGCTTTTGAATCGTCTTTGACCATACTTGTCCAAATCTATCAACTAGATAACTCATTTATATCAATCAAACAAGGCAAACATTAATCCAAACAAATAAGTAGTCAATCAAGATCTAAATAGGCATTTATAACTAAAATGGCAATTTCGTAAATAAATGAGCATAGATCTAACATACATGAATTATGGGTTTTTAGCATAGATCTAACAATTATAAATCATGGGTTTTGTCTCTACAACTAGATGAATGAGCTTGCAAAAGTAAACATCTTCATAAGTAATGGATCTACACTTGGATCTAAGGAAATATGCATAAAATCACTATCTACAACACTCCAACAAACCACCAATCCAATACACTCCTTTGGGTCCGCGTGAGAGATAACTACCACTCACCGAATCACTCAAACACTCCAAAAGAAACCCACTTCAGATCTGGACAGCGGAGATCCAAACTTGATTCGTCGAGATCTCGCTAGAAACGATGAAATCTAGCTTCGTTGGATGAAGATCTTCAACTTTGGCCCTTGAATCTTCGATCTCGATCTTCGATCTTGGATGGATGTTAGAACTAGATTGGAATGGAGAAAAGAAGATGAAGAAATGTTGTAGTCGAGTTCTCAAAATGGCAGCACTTCGTCGCTTCAAAAACCGGTGCCAAAAAGTGTGCCAAAGCCCTCTACTTATAGGCTGAATCACCCTTAGGTCGTCGCCCCTTAGGTCGGTCACGACCTATCCATGAGTCGTCCACGACTCATCAACATCCTGCGACCTAAAACAACCCGCCTCAACAACCTAGCGACCTACCGACTTAACTGCATGCGGCCTAGCGACTTAAGCCCCTTCACGACCTAACACCTTAACATCCCACGTGGCTTAGCCTAGTGCTGACTTAAAATCTTCCCCGACCTAACTTAAGTCGCTATCGACTTATCATGCTACGACTCATACGACCTAACTCACAAGACCTTGCGAGTTATAAACACCAGCTACTACCACTAAGTCGCTCGAGCGACTTATCACTAAGTCGCTAACCCACTGTTCTTACTAACTCGCTAACTCGTTAGGTCGTTCCATACGAGTTAACTCTTAACCCTAAACTCGTTAGCTCCTAAGGTCATACAACTTGCTAACCCTTAGGTCGCTTACCCCTACTCACGACCTAACCTCCAAACGACCTAACCCCCTAGGTCGCCAACCCCACTAACTCGATAACCACTAACTCGTCCATCCCCTAAGTCGCTATCTAAACACTAACCCGTAACTCGCAAAGACACTAACTCGTTAACTCGTTTTAATACTAACTCGAGTTAACTTTTCAACCTAACTTCCTTGCGACTCAAACAACATACGGGTTATCTTTCCCTACGACTTAGGTTATGGACGACTTATCAACACTGACGACCTAGAATTCTATGGTATATCGACACGTAAAATACGGGTCGTTACAGAGGGGAACGAACAGATCTAGAGAAAAGAGAAGTGAAAGCGAAAATAAATAGGGATGAACCGCATGTTTTCAGGCAAATATAATGGAAGAAAATGAGTAGGCAACCAAATTTTAAGTGAATAAATAAATAAAAGTGATTGTAACGGTCAACCCTTGATTAGGTGAAAATATTTGAAGCAATTAATAAAAGAAATAAATACAACGGTCACGTTGCTTGATTTAGCTGACCCATAAAAGCAAATTATTTAAAATTTAAACGGCAGGAAACAAAAAAAAACATACCATAAAATGAAATTGATAACGTCTGTGCATTGATTCTGCAATATTTATTAAAGCAATTGATTGGTGCACGTTTAAATTTCAACGGAAGGAAAGAGAAAAGTCGGAATTAAAGGTAAGCTTTAAATTTTTAATAAATACAAAACGTTTCTAAGTTTATACGTTTATAACTTTCCAGCCGTAGTGTGTATATATAATGAACGGTCATAAAGAAAGAAGTGGAAACAGGGAGCGTAGGAAAGGAAAGGTTGGAAAAATAAAATTTTGTTGAGAAATGAATATTTGCGTGAGTTATATAGGTTTGATCAGAGAGGTAGCGTGATTTAAGGAGAAGAAAGAATGACAATTAATCAACTTACTTTGAAATGGAAAGGAAATTAAACTAGCGTTGATTTTTAATGAGCAGTTATAGGCAAGAAATAAGATATTGATTTAAAAAAAGGCCACGATTTTGATTGAGCACTGATTTTTCTTGTTATGCACGGTTACTAGATTTTTAACAAATTTTAAGCAAATGGGTTTCGAAATTAAAGCAGAAGAAACGGTCGGCAAAGATTAGATTTTGGAATAAGATTTTTAAACAATATTGAATGCGTTTAAAATTTAAAAGAAATTAAAAAGGTGAACGGTTATAAAATTTGTAAATAATATTCCTATCAAATCAGGAGAGTAAAAGGAAAGTGAATAAAATTGGAATGCGTACAACGGACGCTCTGATTTTTGTCCAAAAAAATGGAAATAACGTATTTAAATTTTATACGTTTTCTTGTATGTGTATATACATTTTTTATTCCATCAAATAACGCGCTTTTAAACGTGAAATTAAATAGTTTATTTATATACAAAGTTTTGGAAATTTATTACTTATATAAAAATATGATTTGTTTACACATTTACTATGAAATTTATATTCAAAAATGTATATAAGTAAAATATAAAATATTAAATTTTTAAAAGTATAAAATCAATTTTTTAAAGAACAAAAGGTGAAATAAACGTTGTTACGAATATATTAAATTAAACCAAAAGATTAAAAATTAAAAAATTAAAGATTTATAACTTCAAAAAAAATGTTAAGTTTTAACCAAAATAAGAATTTTAGAATTTTCACACTAATAAAAATCTTTGGTGATTATTTATAATTAAATTTAGACAATCAAATTTTCGAAAAATAAAACCCCAGAGTTATAAATGTAGAATAAAATATTGCTAAAATTTAGGGTGTTACATGGTTACTAGTGATACATTCCCAATTTGGTAATGTGGCATGCTAAGTGCTGCTGTGTGTTGATGATCATTTGTTGATCGAAGCATGGCTTTGTGAAAAAGCGTGGCTTTGTGGACGAGACCTCATCGAGCCTCACAACCCGGTAATGGTCGAAAAAGGAATCGTGGCATCAATGTTATTTGCGGGTAGCTCCTCCTAAGGTTATGACCGTTTCATTCTAGATAAAAAGTGATATCATGGTATGGAGCCTAAATATTTACTTTTGTTTTTTTTGAAAGATGGTATTAAGGAATGGAGCCCAGATACTTTACTGTGTGGTTGTTGGATTGAGGGCCCTGGATAAAGGTCGGTAACAACCAGAGGATGGCATACTCGTGTCAGTTGTTACCTAGTCTTGTGTAGCATAGTCGGGGGCGTCCCTCTAGAAGCATTCCATTTTATGTAGGAAGTTCCTTTGCCTGACCATTTGTTGGAAATCCAAAGAAACAATATTGTACGGTTTTAGTTGTATAACCTGCCATGGAATGTGTCGGTAACCTGCTATTGAACATGGTAGCCATAGTAGGCATAAGTGTGAAATTCCTATACAACCATGTTCAATAGCAGGTTACCGCCACAATCCATGGAAGGTTATACAACTAAACTCGTATAGGGCGCGTATTGTTTCTTTGGATATCCATCAAATGGTCAGGCAAATGAACTTCCCACATGAAATGGAACAACTCTTGAGAGACACCCCCAAGAACCTAATCGGATCTCTGCTACACAAGGCCGGGTTACCTCTGTGACTAGGTAACAACTAACACGAGTATGCCATCCCCTAGTCGTTACCGACCTTTATCCGAAGGCCCACAATCCAACAACCACATAGTAAAGTATCTGGGCTCCATACCCTGATACCAACTTTCAAAAAAAACAACATAAGTGAATATCTGGGCTCCATACCATGATATCACTTTTTATCCAAAAGGAAATGGTCATACCCTCAGGAGGAGCTACCCCCAAATAACCTTGCTGCCACGATTCCTGTTTCGACCATTACTGGGTTGTGAGCCTCGATGAGGTCTCGTCCATAAAGGTACGCTTTTTCACAAAGACATGCTTCGATCAACAAATGATCATCAACATACAGCAGCACTTAGCATGCCACATTACCAAATTGGAATGTATCACTAGTAACCATCAACTACATAACATCTGAGCTCGTACGTCTCAGAGAAGGGTGTTAAGCTAAGAGAATAAATCTCCTCCACCAATAGAAATGTATTCGATAGAAACCAGTTTTACATATCAAAGTGTAATGTCAGACACACATCCATACAAGTCTGTTCTTGGTTCGAACAGAAACGAAGGCACTTCCGAAGAAGCCCTTGTAAATACGGGTATTCACAATCCCGATCGGACTTCCCATCACTTAAGGAATCTCTATAACGGTGCGACTCAGTGCAGAGACAATCGACGGGTTATACTTTCGTTTTCGAAAATACCCGGTCTCCACTATCGGTGTTCAAATATTATCCATAACGATGTATCATTATTCGAAATGGGTTACATGACACAAAGTCCTCTCTTGGCTAAACCGAATAATGAGCCTAATATTTAAAAACAAATGGACATGGGATTTCTATTAAGTCACAACATTAAAATTCAAATCTTTCTTTCAAATGGTTTAAATTACCATTCCAAATCTTTTTAAATAAAAGGTTCATTTCACAAAGTTCGTCCAGTTTCACAAAGATCCATTCACGTATTTCAAAACAATTTCCATTTCAAATTGGATTAATTCATCCAATCTTTCAATTAAAGATATAATTCATAACTCTCAAATTCCAATTCAAATCATGTATATGGAAGATGTACAATTTAAAATCCTCTTTGATTTCAAAACAAGTTTTAATCGTCTTCACAAAGGTTAATTCATAGTTTCCCAACTATTTACAATTTCATTCCAAACTTGAAATCTTTCGATACCAATTAAAAATCCTTTCCTTTTTATGGAAGCCATTATTATTTGAAATAAATAGTTTTCGTTTTGGGAAAACTGCTTACAATCTACATAAGTTAAAGCCAATCAAGTAAAAAACTTGGATTTAAATTTAAATTTCCAAAACCATACTTTTTAAATGGTTAAAAACCTATATAAACATCTTTATAACTTGTATAATCTTATAGACGATAATTTCCAAATCATTGAATTCAATTTCAAATATTTAATTCAAATTCAAATCAAATTATTTAAATTCCAAGTTTTATTAAAGTTATTTAACATAAATTTTATTTTTGAAAACTCATTTCAAAAGCTTTCAATTCCAATTCCAAAACTTTTTTTAATCAAGACTTCAATCTTTAAAATTGTTAAAAATATGTGACTTAAACGATTTTCTCGTGCAATCCATATTTGTGTGTGTATAAGTGTAGTCCAGGGGTTTTACACAATAGTGCAATATCATAAATCATCACATCACATATTTAAGCACGTCGATATTGATAAGCGGTATAATCTATAACGCTTATCGCTCATTCACAGATTCATAGATAAATAATATAAATTTATCATAGATAAATAAATTTCATTCATCGTAGATCACACCGGAACAATTCATAGCACAAAGCATAACATATCAGAATAATCCATATTACAAATCATCATACATCGGGAATATCAAACAATTTACCCATTCAATAAAATCCAAACATTCGCAAGTAAAATTTATTAATCAACTAATTTATTTAAATCAGATGTATTGATTATGAATAAATCATTAATCCTGGTTAGTTAACATAAGTTAATTACAAATGATTTGAAATAAGTTTCCCTTTAATCATTTATTAGTTAACCTTTAATTATTCAATTAATCTAAATTAATCACATTTATTAATTATTCCTTAATTAACTACTATTTGATTAATTATCCTTAATTAATCATAATAAGTAATTATCCCTAATTACTTGATTAATCAATTATTAATTCGTAATTAATTTCATAAATAGTTAATCCTTAATCATGAATGAACTTTAAGATAAACTCATTCTTATAAATGATTTCATTTAGTACTCACAAATATGTTAGAAAACATTTCTTTCAAATTTACTGCTTAAATTTCATTTTAATGTCAAAATCTAAACGAAATACCAATTTATCTTATATAAAGTTAAAAACTAAATTTAAACATTTAAATTATATAAAACTTAATTTCATTTCAAAATCCACTAGGTTTCAGATTTGATTTAATTTTTTTTTAATTCTTCATTTATAATTTCAAAATCCATTTTTAAATTCGAATCTTTTAAATCCACTTAATTAATTAAAACTTGTTAAGTTATCAAACAATTTGATTTAAAAACTTTATTTACTTCCAAACTAAGTTCAAACTAACTTGAGTTCTAATTAAACTCTGATTTAAAAACTTATTTTAACTTTGTTTTGTAAATTAAAATTAAAATATCTAAATTCCAAACAAACAGGTTTTAAACCTGTACAACATGCTACCCGAGCCTAGCTATATTGGCTTCCAGTCAAGCGCTAAACCTCTCCGAGTAAACCACTCAAATTACTCGAGTCGAACTCGAGTTCAACCCTGCTTTATCCCAACTACCCAAGTTTCCAGATTATCAGAAAATTGTGCACGGTGCACTTGCACGGCACCGTTGCTCACCTCTAGATGTCGCCTCGTCATAGAGCATGTCGAAGTCCATCCATGAATCAATCTCCAATCGCTCGAATTCCACCATCACGTCGAAATCGAATTCAAGCTCAAGATTGAAACCATCTAAAACACGAACCGAAAACACCATCAAACCTGGAAACGCGTCATTCTCGACATCGAGATCATCAGAATGCTCGAACTCTGGTCACTACTTCGTCAACGCCTCATTTACCACTTCCCAAAAACACGCAGCACTCGATCAACTCCAAACGACGAACGAGTCGAAACATCAAGCCTTAACAAAAACTAGGTTACCAGAATTCAAACTAAAATCCCCACCTCCACACTGAAATACACGAACACCTAGAAATTTTCCCATCAACACTAATCGCTCCTCCACCTCCAGAAGGAAGCTCGACATCTCCGATCAGCGAGATCAACCGTGACGACCAAAAATACACGATTCGAATAAACCCAAACTACTCTTCATGCCTTAATCTAAAAATTATTATTTTAACTTTAAAACTCATGTTTGAGTACAAGAATTCAGTTTGTATCCCTGAAATCGAAAACTAAAATGTTTGAATCTTGACTAAGTTAAGGTTTTGCTCAGTTTTCTTGAGTTTCAGAGGTATTTACAAGTTGTTTTAACTGAAATAAATTTTTAAAGCTTAATTCTTGAAACAAGAAAACAATCTTTGTTTGTATTTAAAATTCTAATAGTTACTAGATTAAGAGATAAAAATTTATTTACAAATCTGGGTTTTAAAAAGAACTATAAAAAGAAACAGAGGTTGAATATATTCAAGTGCATGCATATATCATACTTCAACAGTTTAACAATATGAATAAACAAATATACTTCACAATACAATATTGGACACAGCAATGACTTGCAACCAAAATTATACTTAAAGTTTAAATGTGAGGTTACTCACAGTGTTTTCAGGAAAAAAAAACAGAGAGCAATACTTGTTTTGAAACTGCAGTTCTGAGTTTCCTTCTTTCTTCATTTTTCTGTTTTTGTTGTTCAGTTGAATGAATTGATGAAGCTTATATGTTTTTTGGAACGCTAAGTTTTGTTTAAACGAACTGAAATGAAGATGTTGATATATAGGAAAAAAGTTTACAGGATCATCTTGTTTTTAAAGGGTAATTATATTGTCTTTGTACAATATCAGGGCCAGAGATATTTTCTTTGGTGGCTAAGCTGATTTTCTTGTTTTATGTTTGACTAAAGATTTTTTTTCTACTTTGGTTGCTGAAGATTTTCTTATTTCGGCTGAAATTTGATTGCACTAATTATCATTGTCTTATTTTATAAGCTTATGCTTATCACTTTTTCTATATTTATCCCTTGTTTGATTTTTTTTAGATATTTATTCTTTTTGCTTGTACGTGAAAATATCTTACTGTCTTCTTTTGCAAGACATTCATATATATTTATTTTTTTGTTGTCTTGATTTTCATAAGTACATACTTGTTTTTATTCTATTTCTAGTCTACACACACACACACACACACACACACATAGAGATATATATATATATATATATTTATTATTTTTGTGGTATATTTTGTTTGTATTTATTTTATGTTGTATCTCCAAGAATCACTTATATATTTTTATACCTACTTCTAGTATAAATACTAATTTCTTTGTTTTAAAATTTAACTATCAAGTATTTGATTCGTATTAATATTTTTTTTATACTTTTAAAACTAAGTGCCCATAAATCAATTTACATAAATAATATTTTTAAACCCAAATCATTTTCTAAGTCATTTATTTAAGTTCAAATTCAAATACAAACTCAATATTCAAATTCAAATTCTAAAGTCATATTCATATTTACTCATATATGCATATGCATATATATTTCAAATTCAAATTTATTCCAAAATTTACATTAACTATTTATTTAAATTCAATTCAAAATTGGGATCGTTATAGAAAACATAAGAAAGCTAACCATAGACATATGGAGGATACACATCATGTATGGTATATATAATTGCACTAGGTGATAGAATGATGTTGCTTCATTAAGCATAAAATACAAAGGAGACGAAAAATCTAACGAATCGCTAAAATGTACATGCCTCGTATCATCGGCAATAATTAATCAAATAAGAATGGTTTAGGGAATAATATAATGTAAACTCCTAAAAGAGTAATTCCCAAACCCGCCATATCGGCAACTCCAAGGAAAACATAAGCAAAAGCCATGTCGACATAAGCCATAGTGCGAATGTAAACAAAGAGATAAGATCTCATGCAATACCAAAAGGCAAATCCCATAAATAGCACAAATAGGAAATCTCAATATGTATACGCCAAAAGGAAAATCTCAACACGCCAGTGTAGGCAATGAAAATCTTAAAAGAACTCCAAAGAGTCCAAAAATCCCAAAGTAATCGCCACCGAAAGGTTCAAAGGACCGATTCCAAAATGATGACACACAAGGGTAAAAATCATCTCAAAATTTGCACGTGCTATTTTTGCCGAGTACTATTTCACATAATAGCTACCTCGCCCAAGACAAACGTCAAAAGACAAATACGCCATAGTGGAAAATACGCCGCAATGGAAACCGTCCGAAGATAAATGCGCCGCAATGGCGAACGTTGGATGAAAAATACGCCGCAATGGAAAATGACCCGAAGGTCCAGTACTGGCATGCCAACAGGAAAATGTGTTACAAACTCTCGGAAAGGAACGCGAAAAGTGTTAACATGTGTCCCATACTACCTGTTCGCACTAAACGGTTTACTAACCGCTAGTAAATTTCATACTCAAACTAGTAAAAGGTTCACCTCATATCATCGGTAAACTAGACCCTTCGGCCAAAACGATGAAACAGACAAGTTAGGAATTAACCGAAAGAATAAACGCACGTATCCCGTACTACTCGTTTTACCCAATCATTTAACATTCCTTCTCATTCGCTCGACGGTGCAAAAACGTGTAATTTTTGTAGAAAATAATTTACCTTGAAAATAAACTTTGAAAACCGATTTCGAAAACTATTTGGAAACCATATTTGATAATTTCCCTTATTATAAAGATTAAATATGTTTTGTACTTGAAATTACTTTAAAATATTACCTAATGATTATTTTCGAATCCCCTAAATTTTAAAAATCATTTAAAAAAGAGTGGGAGAAAACGTGCTAGAAAACGACCAAAAAAAGCAAAATTCCACTCAAACCGAAATTCAAATTTAAATATAAATTAAATTCAAATAATTCAAAATTTAAATCCAAAATTCATCAAAACTTGGCTAACCTTTTGATAGGCACCATAGCCCTCAAAATATTTCAAATATCACAATAAAAGAAGTAAAGGTCAAAAATCGGACGAAAAATGAACATAAAAACACTTGGGCAAAATAATACCCAGGTCTAGAATCTTCTATGGGTTCAAGTTTCGGACATAAAATAGGTGGTCGAACAATCGATGGTTCAACTGAAAATTAGTGTGCATAAATTAGAAAACTACATCTTTCAACGAAAAAAAGAATCAATGAATTCCAAAAGAAAATGAAAAAGTTATGCTGTCACAAACACGTACTCAGACCATGTTTGTAACAGTTCAACATGGATGTGCCCAGGTTTAAAAATTCACTCTGGATTCAACTTCCGGGCATAAATTTGAGTATCAAATGGCATCAGATTGAGCTCAAAATTGTTTAACTTATAGCAGAAAACTTTATCTTCCAAAAAAAAAAGAGTCATGCAACTTGGATAAAGTATGAAAAAGTTATGATACCACAAAGTTGAACTCAGAAAGTGTTTTCACTGTAAGAATCTGGGCAAAAACATGGTCCAGATCAAAGTTTAACAGCATATTTCTATAATCTATCATTGTCGAAATGACCTGAAATTCGGTATGCAAATATTAGAAAACTCTATCATTTAAAAAAAGAGTCATGCAATTTCAATAATAAATTAAAGAGTTATGCCATCGCAAACATGGACTCAGGCCATGTTTGCAGCAAACCAGAAAACAAATGTACAGGTAAATTTCAGGTTGTGCATTGATTTTGTTGCAAGGATTTCGGCATCAAACGTTGGATTTTTTCTATTAAATTTTGTAGATATATGTTACAACATATGAACTATCAATAGAAAAAAAACCCGACAACATTTTATTACCGGAATTGAGAGAAAATTTCACGCAAAGTGGCACCCAAACTCAGTTTTTGCAGAAACAAAAACATCAACAAAATCGATATTTTCAAGCAATTTATGCATATATTTTTGCATTTGTAGCTTTGCTTTAGCTATTGTGAGTTTATTAACTCACCTATGCAAATATGAAGACCAAACTTTGGAGAATTGATGAAAGTTGAAGGCTTTTTGCTTGACTCTAGCCTCTAGGAACCTATAGAACAAAAGAAAAGGACATGCAAGAGGAATTCATCCATAAATTAGAAAACCCATTTTTTGAAATTTGGATTTTGTTGAAATTATAGGGTTTTGGGATTGATTACCTTTTGAATTTACACCTTAGATTGAAGAAATTATAGTTTTCTTGAATTGATTTTGAGTTTGGAGGCTTTGAATTGAAAAATGGTGATGTTTGTTTACTGTATCCTCTTTACAAAAGAAGAATAAGAAGATGAGATGTTGTGAACGTACACGAAAACTCTTTTCTCACTTTCTCATTTACTGGCTAAGTGCTAATGGGCTTTGGACCCATTAATTGAAAGAGAAATTAATTAGCCTATGTGAATTTATTTAGTACTAATACCAAATATGTACATATTTACACTATACTATGAAACAAATGCATTTTTTTTCCAAGTTTTTACACAAAATAAATGTAAACTTACATACATATTAAATAAAATATTTTCCATCATATAAAAAGATTAATTTTAATTTTTTTTAAAACATTTTATTATTAAATTCTTTTATTTAACAAAAATGCACTATTCACTCAAATAAACGAATAAAATCATGTTTTTAACTCCTAAAATTCCACAAAATTTATTTTATCACTTAAAAAATATTCCAAACCATTCCAAAACATTATTTACAGCCAAAACTTATTTTAACCCAATTTCCATTATTGGAATAAACAACCTTTGAAAATCAAATACTTCCTTTAAAATTTATTAAAATAAGTAATTGGAAATAATTAATAAAATTATTGCAATTTCTCTAAATAAAAATTATTTTCCATTCATTATTAACCCTGACAAATATAATAAAGCTTTGAATTTCATTTTCTCATTTTAAATTCAAAAATTCATTGTTTATTCCAAATAAACAATTTAATTTCTCCAATTTAATTTTAATTCACAATATCAAATCATAACTATCATTATAATTGAATATTTACAGATAATCTCCAAAACCGAGGTTGTTACAGAATTTGATTTCAAAGTTAGAATATTTTCGGATAAATATTTCAAAATTATTTAATAGAAGTGATTTATAAAATAGGTTTATAAAAATGTATCATTTAAGTTGGAAGGAATTTATGATGAAAGCTTGAGAACCTAAATCTTGATGCTTTTAAAAAACGATTTTTATGGTTTTGGGAAAATAATAATAACATTTGAAACCAATTTGGTTAAAATATAAATTTTTGGGAATAAATGTGAAAGTAAGAAGTGTTATCTTTGGATTGGATAGGGTGAATGAATCTTGATTGTTTTGTGACAATCCGAATAATCTTCTAAGTGACGATCAGATGTTTTCCTAGGCGAACATTGTGAGATACTTAGTAAATTATCCTCTTTATTATTGTACAATTAAAATAAGTTCACCTGAACGAACCCAAAGCAAGTTGGTGATAAATGTTTTGTTGAAAAATGTGAAGTATTGTTTCTAAAATAGGACTTCAGAATAAATAAAATATTTTTAAGTTAATTAGTTTGAGTGGCTCGAAAATAACTTAAATTTAGGAAGGAGATATGTTTAAATGGTTAATACTTCTCTTGAGTTTTACCCTTCTTGGTAAGGAAATATATGACACTGTTTGGTAGTACTAGTCCCTTAGTATTATTTTGGAGTTACTCGGGGTTTAGATATATATTTTTTATAATTGAAATATAGAGTTTCATTTCAAAAAGTTTTTGAAATAAAACCTAGGTATTTGGATCTTTAGTTTTCTTCAGAAAATAAATGCAAAATGGAATAGTTGAATCTAATAAGAGCATATACTCTAAGGTTTTAGTGAAGAATTGTATAAGTTGAGCATAAGTTACTTTTATGAAATGTTTTCAAAATTAACATTTGTGGAAATAGAATTGGTATTAGGGAGAAACTATTAAATGAGGGCATAAGATGGGCGTAGATCATTTATCTTTCTCATGTAGTTTTGATCTAAGATTCGAGTATATGACATTGAGGTGTTTTACACCCTTCCGAATAAGGGTATATTACTCTATTTTTGAAGGCGAGCATTTGATGAGGATTTTTGTAGAAGACCAAAGTTTTCTATCGTACTACCTGACTATGCAAGGAGAACAAAGGTTCTGATCAACGAATCTGATTAGATCCACACTAGAGAATTGGGTAATAGATACTAGTTCGAAGGTAAGCGATACTAGTTCTGATGTTCTTGAGGTGTGATATCGGGGACGAAATTCTTTTAAGGTGTGTAGAATGTAATGACCCAGGGTTTTGGTCACTTGAACTAGGCAATTTCATAATTTATATAGTCAATAAATGAATTTTTATAGATAAATAAACTCATTTTAATCAATTAATAATAATGGTAAATTCATTTTCAAAATTTTTTTACCAAATTAAAAAGTTCATAGAAAAATTGATAATGAGATCGAACAATGTTTTTAGAATTTCAACTTTTCGGCACCGGAAAGTTGTCAGAAACGCTGTTCGTCTTTGTGTACTATACACACACACACATATATATAAGAGTTAATTAACTAGATAATAATATACTTAATAATATTATCTTATTATTAGTTTCAATTTTATAAGTGATGTGACAACACAAAATAATTATATATATATAGATATATATATATATATTTTTATAAAGAGAGTGGTGTGACAACACATATTTATTACATATAAATATATATTTATAAGGAGAGTGATGTAACAACAAATAATAATTATACGTATATTTATAAAGAGATTGATGTGACTAGACATAATAATTATATATATATATATATATTTATAAGAGTGTGATGTGACAACACATAATAATTATATATAAATATATATTTATAAAAGGAGTGATATGACTAGACAAGATTGTTATAAATTATTATGTGTATATATATATAGAAGCATATCTCTTATTTCTTTCTTCCAATTTTCATTCCTTTTTCCAAAAAAATTCCCTAAGTCTCTACTTCCTAAAGCTTCAAAACTCTTTAATGGCTTCCTTTAACATTTTCAAGTTTTATATTTTCAAGTTTTAAACTTTTTAAAGCTTTAAACTTAGCTTCAAACTCCTTCTTTTCCATTCAAATTTCTCTATTTTTACCCCAATTGCATTCGGCCATACCTTTATATTTACTCAATCAAATTAAGATTTTCCTTTTTTCAACCCATGTATATTTCTAGTGGCTACAAATTTGTAGAGTACTACATTGTCAGATTTCGAAGTTAGATGCTCCAAAAATTCAATTTTTGCAAGAGTGTTTTCGAACCGAGATTTTGAACTCCATAAATACCCCTCAATGTTTAGGCCTTAACTACCTTAAAATTTAACTTGTTTGAGTAAATCTTTTTTTACATGATAGAGAAAAGAATAATCTAAAACTTCACTTTTGATTGCTTTTTAAAAGTTCAAGAGTAAAGGGTCCAAAAATCCATGGGAGGTTGACCTATTTTCGAGCTAAGTTTCAAGGGTTCAAGTGGAGTTTTGTCGAGCTTTATGGTGAGTAAATTCCTAATTTATGCAGAAAAAACTTTATCATATATGTTCTATTGATTTTAAAGATGCATGTATGTCACATATGATAGGATCTTGAAATGTTTGAAATATGTTGATTAGTGCTAATAAAGGGTTAACATTAGCACTCAAATGTATATTTTTAAATGGTGATCGATAGAGGCTGGGATTTGGTTATGTTATTGAATCGGGTGTTGTGTATATAACTTCGGATATGTTATTGCGTGAATATAAAAGGTAGTATCTTGAAAGTGAAGTGGACTTGTGATCCTGCTGTAAATCAAAACGTTTACTTGTTGTTTTAGTAAAGATTTGATTTGTTTTTCTTAAAAAAATTTCAAACTTTTCTAAAGTTTTAAAATTTCTTCCTTTAGTAAATGAGAGTGAATGGTTTGAGTTTTGGGATAAAAACTTAAAAATTAATCCTAGATTATTGCACCTATAGCGGTAGTCGCTATGGATGCAGTTTGGATTTTTCAAATTTTCAAGTTCTATGTTTTCTTTTAAAAATGTTTTATAAATCATTTTCAAAATAAGTTAGCGATACTTAAGTTATTTTCATCTTAATTAAGAAGCTTTATTAATTAAAATTGATTGGTTAATTAAGAGTAATTATTTACTAATTAATTAAATAATTAGGTTAAGTAATGAGTATTAATTTATATTAATTAAGTAAGTTAATCATTATTTAATTAAGAAGTTTTACTTAATGACTTAAGTTAAAAAGGGTAATTAATTTTATTTAATAAATTTTAGTTATTTTATTTATTATTTAATTATATTCTAAATTATTTAATTAATTGTTATTTAATTAATGGTTGATTATTTACTAAATTATTACTTAATTAAGGATAAATTTTAAATAAATTTTTATTTGGTTAAAATTTAATTATTAATTAACTTATAATTAATTAAGGTTTAATTTCTTATTAAATTTTTAACTAAATATTATTTTGCCATTAATATTTTATTAAATAATTAAGATTAAATAATATTTAATTATTAATGAAGGTTAATTAATTATTTAATAGTTAGTAAATTATTAATTTTGGCTTAATTAATAGTTAATTAGGGGTGAATTTATTATTAAAAGGTTTAATTATTTCTTAATATTAATTAAGTTAAATTAAGATTTAATCAAGTTTAATTATGATTTAATAAAGATTTTATCTTGAATTTAATTACTTTAAAAGGGAGTTTTAAGTTTTAAATCTTGGTTTTCTAAGAATCAAATTGTTTAAAGGGAACTTCTGTTGCAAGGATAGTTTTGAATATAAGAATTCAAGTGTTGATACCATGAAGTAGACAAATAACTATGGATAAGCTATAGTGTTGACTGATTGTATTATTTGGACATCTAATAGCTGAATAAATCATTGTTCCGATATAGTGTAAGTGTTTGATTGTTGTGGATATAGAATAACGGAAAAAATTCCCATGCTATAAGAAAATGAGTGGGGATTATGTGGACATATATTAGTAGAATATATCACCATTCTACTATATGTAGTGATTTTGTTTGGACATCTAGGTTGCAAGACAAATCACCATCCTGCTATTATGATTTGGACACGTATATGTTAGTTAGTTCATTTTGACAAGATAATTTCTTGATTTGGATATGAGTCGTATTTACATGTATCTTGACCTATATAAATTACTGTGAAGTAAATTAGAATTGGTATTGAATGGTAACATAAATTAGTAAAGTTGGGAGTTCTGAGCCTTGCTTTCAAATTATGAAGTATGATTTTGAATTTATTTAAATTCTTTAATAAACTTGAGGTAAAGGGTTTATTAATGGTTTTGCAAGTTATATAATTATTTTATCAAGATATTCATAAATGATAACTTCCCTATAAAAAGGAGTTTACCTAAACAAAATATTTATTTAAAGGTGATTACAAATGATGTTTTATGTAACGTCCCACCTTTTTCTACACTTTAAATCGAAGATAAACCACACACGTTAGACTTAAACCATACTGAAGGGCGGATTGTTATGGGGTAAATAAGAAAAAGGAATGGAAAGAAAATCAAAATAGAATCTTGCAGCGGAACTATAAAATATAATAATCAAATAAACAGTTCATGAAGATGTTTACAAAATATTCTATTATATTTATACAATACATACCAGGGTTACACATAGCATAGAATAATAATTTATGCAGCGAAACGGTATGAATGTAGTGGGATACTATAATAAATAATAATAATAATAATAGATCTTCGACTTCGTCATCCAGAATAAGGTCTTCCAAATCCTGAAATGCTCAGGCTAACCCGAGTGAATTGAAAAGACAAAACACTCAAGTCAGAACTAAAATATCTTATGTGAGTTAAACCAACAAAAATAAATATGAGAGCAGTAACTTAAGAGATGCTCGGGATTCACATCTCCTAAGGATCCGTTAAACTATTTACTATGTAGTAATATTTCGCTATTATAATAATGTCTATTAATAAAATAAACTTACTTTTAAATAGCATTAAGGCTTTACATTTTCCACCTTAACACGTAATAGTCCCAGTAGTCCATCCAATATCATGGTCCCTCCTGATCGGGAAGCCACCAGAGGATACCACACGGGCTACGGGAGAAAACTAAACTCGTACAAGGCGCGCTAGGGTAGGTGACACGACACAACTAGGCAATGCCAGGATAGATATACCAATTACGCTTCCGGGTCGGTGGTAACGCATAGCAGCTACTACCGCCCACCTCGAGCCACACCCCCAAATCATAAATCAAAAGTGGCCACCGAATCAATCCAATGATAGAGTATAATATTGAAGGGATGTGTCCGATAAAAGGTGTTACCTTCTTAACCCGTCAATCGCTCCTGTTTTAGCCACCTTATGCCAACTCATGGGAGTCGGGTCCACGTATTTACCTCAAAGGAAACGCCGCCACCTTCCTACTTAATTTTGGAAACTCCACTGCGTACACGTTTGTTAAAGTGGTTTTCGGGGTTGGCAGAGAGTTTGACAATTTCCGATCCCAGTCTATTTAACAACCAAACGTTATTATCACACCGTGGACTTTTCAAAAAAGTTTATACTTCAAAACCAGAATATAATATCCATTTCAAAGCCATATAAATACAATATCATTTCCATTTCAAAACCAAACCAATATAATATCATTTTAAAAATCATAATTTTTCAAAATTATAAAATTCCAAAACCAAAAACTTAAAACTATAACACTTCCAAAACATAATACTTTGAAATTAATAACTTTGAAACATTACTTCCACCCTTACATGGATTAAAATATTTTATAAAACAAACTAGCCTCTTAATTTCACAAATCAATTCCAAAACAACCCGAATTTCTAAATTTTAAATTTAATATATTTCAAAGCTTTAGAATGCAATATTTCAAACTAAATTTTATAATTCATATATATACTAATTTCACTTTTACTATTATTTAGTTTTGAAATATTTGCTTACTAAATCCAATATCCTTTAAATAAAACTTCAAATTTCAGTAACTGAAAATTCCTCAATTTATTCACTTAAATCACCTTAAACTCTAATCAAGTTATAAAACCATATTCTTTTAAAATTTCAATTTCAATAAGTTACAAATGGATTCTTATTAAATATAATTCTTAATTAGATAAATCTATAATCAATTTCAAAACTATCTTCTCAACCTCGATTTATAAAAATCAGTATAAACTCTATATTTAAAATATAATTTAAGTAAATAGTTATCCATATTATATTTTAATAAAATCAAACTTTATTATTAAACTTATTTTATACTTTAAACAAATTTTATTCATAGCTTAAACCAATAATTTAACTATGTATAAAAGAACATTTATAAAATATCCAAATCAATATCGTATAAAATCATATATTTCTTTACAAAACCATAGAAATCATTTCAAAATATTTTTATATATAGTCCACGTTGTCTGTATATAATTTTCTATCCTACGGTCAAGTGATACGGATATTTATCATTTCAATCCGTAATTTAAAATAAAAATAATGGTTATATCATTTCGAATCGCAATCCCGAATGACATAAAAATCAATCCACAACGAACTGGAAGATTATAATGATATAAAATAAAACATCCATTCATCCATCATCCAAATCACATATCCATCACAATCATCATCCAAAACAGTCAATCAATATCAATATATAATTGATAATGTATAAAAGGTATTTGAGAGGCAGTTATATTCAATAATAAATTAAATAACGATTAAATTTTAAATAAATGCAGTTAACTGAAAAGATGATTAAAAATATATGAAACGGTCGTAATTTAATTCAAAATCACCACATAAATTAAATTTAACAAATATAAAAAAATTTAGAAGTTGTGAGTGGGTTAAAACACTCACCTTTTGAATTTTAATTGAATTTAAATCCAATTTAAGTCCAAAATTTGAATAGTCTCAGAATTCGCCCAAACCTACTCTAAAATGTCCGAAATTTGAATATGATCCTAGCGCAAAAAACCTCGTCCAAATCCGAGCTAGTATGCTAAAGTTATGATAGTTAGAACGAGTAAATTTTAAAGTAAAAAAACAAAATAAAATATAAACCAAAGAACATACGCTACAGGCATGCTTTGCTCACGCGAACCCATTTACCACGTCATCCTATTTCTTCCTAGACAAACACTCACGCACGTGAAAACACAGCACACCGAACCCAATAGCGATCACTTCTCCGTTGACCATAAATCGACCACCTCTAGCCGCCCATTGCCACTCCTACACTGCGCACCCATCCTCCCCCCGAAGACGCCTTTAAGCGCGAGCTCCTCGAGCACAATCTTGCATATCCGCCGCCTTAATTATTAAACCCTATTCGAATTTAGCCGTCGATCTAGCCATCGTATCGTGAAATAAAGCATGCCGATGAACTCCCCATCGTCCACTCTACAAAACCCAAAAATGATTCGACGATCCGACAACATTCATCGACGCGCGATGAACGGTCGTGAATGTTTCCATTGATTCCGGATGCACAGAAACTCCGATTGAAAGAAGGACAGTGGATCTGGATTGCACTCTTCATGAGCTTTGCGATAATATATAATTTGATATTGTTTGTGGAGTTGGATTTTTTGGCTTTGGATTTGATTTGGAATTGTAATCGAGAATTTTTGGCTTTGGATTTGATTTGGAATTGTAATTGAGAATTTTTTTTTGTCTGCCATTGAGGAGGAGGAACATCTGAATTGTACGTACAGAAAAATGTGAAATAGAAAGTTTAGGGTTTATAACAGGATATTTACAGGTAGGGTTGAAATAGAATAGATGGACACGATTGGTTTACACGTTGCACGATAAAATGGCCCGAAAAGCGCGTTCTAACTCCGGAATGAAATTGAATCAACCCAGATATCAAAATAGATGTTTTAAAATATTTTAAACGCAATGGAAAAGGTTTCAAGTCCAAATTTCATCGTATGAAGAAGTTATGCTAAAATCAATATTTTTCAAATTGATTTCAATACCACTGATTTCAAGGCATTTCACGTTCGTACGATCAAACGACAAGCCCGATCGCTACGAAACTTGAAATCCTACAATAATTCACCGTTATGGATCTGATGAAACCGGTTTCGTCGAAATTCCAGTAAGTGGCCAAAATGGCAATTTTTACATTAACTAAATAAATTTAAAATAAATTAATTAAATCAAATCTTAAATTTCAATTCTATAATTGACAATTTTTAACATTTTTAGATTTCTTAAACATTTGCCCAAATTTAAACAAAATTTAGATGTCACTTAAATGTTGATTCAATCAACAATTTCATCGTTAAATTATAATTTTGTTAAATTCAGAAATTATAAATTAAAATTTCAAAAATTTCGTTGAATTAAATTTTCATTCTTATTACTCAATTCATTATTATCCGACGGATGAAATTAACATTTGTTCATAGTTTTTTGCATTCTTATTCTCAAATTTCATCTAAATTTCA
Source organism: Allium cepa (assembly GCA_030765085.1). Taxonomy (NCBI): domain Eukaryota; kingdom Viridiplantae; phylum Streptophyta; class Magnoliopsida; order Asparagales; family Amaryllidaceae; genus Allium; species Allium cepa. The sequence goes on along the minus strand of CM060937.1, from coordinate 787,755,101 downwards.
ACTAAGGCAATAATTAAATATTAAATTTCATTTAATTGCAATTAATCCAATTATTAAACTTAAGTTAACGAATCTTGATTCTCACTTCTTTTATTAAATCAACCATTACCTTACGGACAACTTTAACGCTACTATATCCAATTGCCCTAATGGTTTAAAATTATCAGCTAAATTCATATCAACTTGTAATTAATTACGTTTAATTGCAATGGATTTGATCTAATTTAATACATTAGATAAATGGGTAAGCAATTAATAATTATTACCATTTTCCTAATTTAACCCCATTCCTACTTTATTATCAGTAAACAAATATTAAAATTTCTTACTAAAAATTGATTTTATTTCAATTACTCTTTATTACGTATTATTACATCAATTTATATAACTTTGAATTCGTTCCCAATTTACAAATTCCAATCAATTATAACTTTATAATTTTAATAAATTAATTAATTGTCAATTGCCATTCTAATAAATCCATTCATTTGTTTTTTTTTATTATAAATCAATTATAAACTTACCATCTTAAAGGTGATGTCAACATGGGTACTTATCTATTACACTAATATACACCCATTTCCATCTTACATTTGCATGATGTTACATTAATATATTCAAATTTATAACTCCTTTGTTATTAACTATCCTATTTCCATTTATAATATCTTTTCCAACTATATACATTAATTACGATTAATATTCTCTATAAATTTATTTACTTGGTTCATGCTTTTTAGTACATCAATTACTGCCTTATAAATAAATTTATGTTCTATTCAATTTACGTTCACCCTTTCTGTAACGACCCGTAATTTTGGGCAATAACAATTTAATAATCCGTGTTAATAATTTAATTGGTTTAATAGTTTTCTTTAAAATTTTAATTTAAAATTTGTGAATTTGATCTTTTAAAGGTTAATAAATATTTAATATGTTAATAGTAATCAATATCTTTCTGACAATTTAAATTTGATAAGAATTATTTTTCAAAGCTAATCAGATTTTATTCTGTTTATAATATATACAATTTATATATATTGTGAATAGTTTATTTGCTGTTTTAATTAAAGATTAATTTTCAAATTGCAATATATATGTTTGTATATGTTATAATTTGAGCCATTTTGAAATTTAATTTAATAAATTAATAATTTATAATGTATGAATATTATAGATTTAAGCTTTGTTTTAAAATCAATGTTTTCAAAAGTTAATTTAGATTTATTCATTTGCATTCAAAATGTAAGATAATTGTTTATTTTAATATGATAATTTATAAAGGAAATTTATCAATGTTTTATTTTTTGTTTTCTTTAAAATGTTCAAATTTTGAAATGGTTATAAATGCATATGTGTAATGGTTTTAGATTTTTAAAATACAAAGAAATTATTTATATTAGTTTTGAAACATTTTCTTTTAAAGGTAAACTTATATATATACATATGTAAGTACTCATTTATAAAGTAAAATAAAATGTAAGTTTATATTTACATTTAAGTTAAATAAAAGTTTAAAAACACTTGAAGACATTTGTAGCATGGTAAAGGATCTCTAAAACACATGTTAATCAATTAAGAGGGTTATGTGACAAGTGTCTTTATTTCAAAAATTTTACTCTCTTTAATATTCAATAAATGTTTTTAAGAAGAAAATTTGTTTTTACAAAAATTTTCATCTCTTTGTTTCATTTCTTTCACAAATTTATGGCAACCTGAAATCTTTCTAAAATCTATAGTTTCAAAATCCTGCAAAAATAAAGCTTGAATTCAAATAAAGATCAATCTGCAAAATCAAAACTAGCAGCAACAATTAAAATTTACGAATTTTTTTCAAACCTGCAAATTGCAAATCTGTAAACCTCAATCTGCAATCTTTCAATCTGCAAATGCAAATGGAGTTCAACCTTTGGTACAACAAATTAAAGCATGTAAAAGGATTTTCAACTAAAAGAAAAATCAAACCCATTCTTCAGATAAGATGTTCAAACCTGGAAGAAGAAATTCACAAAAATTGCTCTGCTCTGCATATTATAAAGGTGAGTAAATTTTATTTTAAAAACAGTTTTACATCTGAGAATTTACTGGGAAATATGAATAAAATCTTGAAGTATAATGGTATGAATTTTTCTCATGCATGCTTGAATGTGAATGCATGTTTGTATTTATGAATTGTCTGTATAAAATATGCTCTGCCTCTCTAATCAATAAAGTGAGTAAACCTTTTAAAAACAGCTTTTGTCATAGTATACTTGAATTTATTGTTGCATGTGATAAATTTGGCTTGGTAAATGGATATTTTTTTAAATGAGTACTGTCATATATGCATGTTAGTGGTAGAGATTGCCTGAGAGTAGAAAAACTTGTATAATATCTATCTCTGTTTTTTTTATCTCAGTAGATGATTTTGTATGAAAATCCAAAATCTCTCAAACGAATTAATATTAGACATTGTTATATAAATGGAATTTGTAGGTTAATGTTTGATAGTAATTTAAAAATTTGTTTCATAATTATAAAAGCAACAAATGATTATAATTAAGGTGATTAACGGTAAAATTAAAAATTTTGTTAAAACCAACTATCTTAAAATCCAATTTGAATTACACGAATGTAATAATGATGGGAAATTATGATTTTAGATGATACTTCCTTAATTTTTAGTTGGATAATTTATGAGAATTTTGGATTTGTAGGTTTTAGGGGTTTTTGGCAATTGCCGTTGATCGGCATGATGATTGGGGCTGAAATTCCGATCGTAGCTTGATTTTGAGTTGTAGATTTTAGGAAAAATGCAAAGTAATTTTTCAAATGAGTAAATCGAAGGGAATTGGATCAAGTAGGGTTTTAGTTTGCGTTTTGCTCGACACTGTTGTTTTGATTTTTGCGACTTAGATCTGGAACCGGGGTTGTTCGCGTTTAGGGTGAAGGTAGCTCGGGGATCATGGCGTTCGATGGTGTGGACGGTGTTGATCATCGGCGACGAGACGCTCGGCCGTGGGGAGTTTTGTAGTTCGTTGTTCTGCAGATTTTCGAGTTGAAGGTCCAAGTTTCGATTTGCATGTTGATGTTTGAATCTGGGTTTGTTTTCGTTGTCGCGAGAGGTTGATTGATCATCTCCGATGGTCGCGACGGCCAATGATTGCCGGAGGACGATGGACACGTGCACCGTGTCTTTCGTGCACAATTTGGGAAAGACGAGATGAAGGCTCGATGGGTTTGGGAAGACGTGACCTTTTCTCGAGTTCGTGTTCGAGTATTACGGTGAAAAGCTCGAAGCAGTTGAAAGTTGGATGGAACGCGAGAGTTACTCGTGACTGCACTCGGGTTTTTGATGACAAAGTTCGGGTCATCTTGTTGTCAAGAGTGTTGTTCAGATTTGCAGTACCCATCTTTTCTTTTGGCAAAAGGAAATCAAGTTTAAGTTTTTATAAAAAGAAAATAAGTTCTTAAGGTTAAAAACTTGTTCTTGTGAATAAATGTTAATCAAACTATTAAATTGTTAATTGAATTTATTTTCAAATTTAAGATGTTTTAGATGATATAGTTTGAAAGTAATTAATTTAATTAAATTTTGAATTTCAACTTAAAAAAGTGTTTTTGAATTTAATTATTTAATCAAAGTTTTCAAATTATTTTTAAATTAGATAATTAAAGTGTTTGAATTTCAAATTTGATTTTTTTTATGTTTATTTTCAAATAAGTTATGGTTATAATTTTGAAAACCAATGAAATAATTTGTCTTCAAGTTATTTGAATTTGATTAATTCAAATAATTAAATTGTGCTGATGATTAAGGGTTAAATTATTTTGATATGATTTTAAAACACTTAATTATTATGATTTAATTAAGATAAATGCTTTTCTTAATTTAGGATTTTCAAATATGACTTGTAAGTAAGTAAAGATTAATTAAGATTAATGTTTTCTTAGTTGATTAAGGATTTTGAAATATAAGATGTTAATTAATTGATAGTTTAATTAATTTTAAATAATTAGTTAATTGTTTATTTAATTTTAAATAAACACTTAATTATGGATTAATTAAGTATAATTACTTAATAAAGTAATCAATGGTTAATAATTGAATAAAATTAGAATGGTAATTACTTATGGAAGTAATTAGAAAAGTTACTCATGGAAGTAATTAAAATGTAAGTGATTAATGAATAATCACTTAATGTTATCAATTAAGGAATTGATTAATATAATTGATTTAAAGATAAGTAATTATGAAGTAATTAATTAAAGGGTTAAGGATTATTTACTAATGGAATTAATTATTTAAGAAGGTAATTAAGATTCATTTATGAAAGTAATTAGAGATAATTAATTATGTAAGTAATTAAGAGTTAATTACTTAATTTATTTTAGTTAATTAATTAATGTAATTAATTAATGAATGTGATTAATTTAAGACTAATTACTAAGTGAAATTAATTAAATATAATTTATTAATAAGGTAATTTGTAACAACCCTGGTTAGAGATTACCGCTAGTATTAAGTCATAATTATAGTTATGATTTAATATTAGATTCATTAATTAAATTAATGGGGAGAAAATGAGGATAATATTGTTGTTAGGGATAGAACAAGATTATGTGAGTTAATCTTTGAAGAATAAAATAAAATGAGATTTATTTCAATTTTATGATTTGAAATAAATTTAGGAAGAAGGATAATGAAAGGGGAATATATATATATATTTTGGGGTTGTGTAATACATATATGGGAATGGAAAAAAATAATATAATATCTCTTTATTTCATGAGTTTTGAATAGAGATTTGTGCCTATATTCCATTAGCATGCACAATTTGGCAAAAATATATGTAATGTCTAAATTACAATTTTTTTTATATATACACAAGGAAAAGTGTTGAATAAATAATTAATCATGTTGTAAATGATATATAATGGCGATAAATATTTTGGGGAGTTAAAATAAATCATTCCCCCATAATAAAATGAGATAACCCATTTCATTTGATAAAATATGTCCATATTTACATTAGTTGGATAAATAGTGTAAAATTGCAATAAATAGGGAATAAATGGTGAATATATATAATAAAACTTGGTAAAATATAATTTTATTCTTTTTATCGGATTCCTTGTGTTTTAACGAATCCAATGCATTTTTATTTTGTTGAATTCGGATATAAAATGTGTAAAATATGAGAGAAATAGCATTATATAAAAATAAAAATAAAAACATAAATTGGAATTTTTGGCTAAGTATGTTTTTGGGCTGAAGTGTTGGTCCATTAGCCCATAAAGAAGTTTCTGGTGAGGAAAATAGTGTACGTACAGTTTTCCTCTCCTATCTCCTCCTCCAGTTGTAACAGAAGCTCAAAAGTAAAATCAATGGCAACCTCAAACCCTTGCTAAATCTTAGTTAATTCCACACAAAATTAAGAGATTTTCTTATCTAAAAATTAAAGCTAGGTAATCTTCTAACCAATCTCCATCTTAAATCCGGGAAAAATCTTAGTTTCAGTTACTATTGTTGTTTTAATGGGTTTTCCCTTTTGCATGTCCATTTTTCAGCAACTATAGGTACTGCCTAGGCCATTGCTAGCTTGAATATCTCATCTTGCAGCCAATTTCGCTCCTTTTTGCCGCAAAAGGTAAGTGAAAACGTGCAGCAAACTGTAAGCAAATGAAAATTCTTTGCTATGTAAAAGTTTGGTATTGTGATGTTTTGTTTTTGATCTTTTTGATATGTTTATCCGGCTGAAATAGTGCCAATTTCATTTGCCATATCTTGTTCATCCGGCATCGGATTACTGCCAAACTTGTTCAGTTTGGAGTATATTTGTCATAGTTCATTCCTGTAAATTTTAATCAAGTTTCGTGTCCGTTTGTACCTCCTTATTTGCTGTCAAAGTTGCAAAACCGAAAGCGTTTTTGCACAGGAAATATATTTGGCTGAATAGTATTTTCGCCATAACTTTTGCGTTTCTTATCGGAATTTAAAAAACTTGGATGTTCTAGAATCCTTGTGAAATATTACACAACTTTAATTTGTTGAGTTTTCAGTAATTTTGAAGTTTGCTATGCATAAATTGACAAAGTTTGTCACTGTCCCGAAAATGTATCAGTCGAGGCTTAACTTTTAACTTTTAGTAATTTTCGCATAACTTTTGTATTTCAAATCGGAATTTCAAAATCTTGGAAGTTATGGAATCCTTGTAAAATATGCCACAACTTTCATGTTTTTTGTTTTGAATAATTTTGAAGTCTACATAGACAAAAATTGATTTTTTTCGTTGCTGGTTCGTGTTAATAACCAGTGCACAAGTTTTTTTCTATGTAGTATTTCTATCATAACTTTCACGTTACTGATCAGAATCTTGAAATTCAAGATGTTTTGGAATCCCTAGGAAATATGCTACAACTTTTATTTTTTAAGTTTTATAATATTTTGTTGCTTACATGGTGAAAAATTGATGTTTTTACTGTTGGTCTGTCATTAACAGCCACAATATTTATATATTTGTCCGATTTCGACAATTTCATTTGCATTCTTTTGCAAATTTTTATATATGAAATTTTATGCTAATGTTTAATTATTATGTCCAGCAATGGACTAGTCAAGTTAGGATAAGATTTGGATTTAAATTTAATTCAAATTCGATTTGAATTTGAATATCGATTTATACGATTAAATTGCAAATTGTTGTCTTTTGAGTTTTAAAAATCCGAATAAATTGCATAAAATCTTCTAAAATCATGGTTTGTATAATAAATGTTTTTACACATTTTTAAAGGTTTTTAAACAATTATTCTTTATTTTCTAGGTTTTCAAAATCATTAAAATTCTTTAAAATGATGAGTTTTCTCTTAAAATTCTTTAGATAAATTTCTAGAAATAGGTTTAAAATCCCATTTTTTATAGTAAAATATATTGTAATTAATTTTATTAATTTTAATTACTTTGATTCTTTTTCAGATGTATGACAAAGTAAATTAAACGATTTAGTAAAATTACGAGGTATGGGACTCGTGAATTTACTTTATCGGTTAATTTCGGACTTGTACGATCGAAACAACTTTTGGGAATTGTTTGAATTCCTCTTTGATGACAACCAATTCGTGGTATGTTTTTGATGTATTTAAATCCTAATTGGGGCATTATTCCATATCAATTTATTTGGTGTGTGTGTGTGTGTCTATATATATATATATATATATATATATATATATATATATATATATATATATATATATATAGTCCGAGAACCCCTAAATAGGAGTATATTCGATGATGGGCTATATTGATAGAGATGCTCTTGCCAATGATATGAGGCAAATATTTCGATGGAATTTGATGATGATTGATGAATTTATGGTGTTTCTTACTTGTCGATGAGATAAGACAAGTTTGGCATTTCATACCATTCGCCGATGACATGAGGCGATTCTTATGATGATTTAGATGATTTTCATAGTGTGGCATCGACTAGTGGCTAGAAAACCGCTAAGTGAGAACGTGCGGTATGGGACGTACGTTACCACTTTTTGGGTTACTATCCGAGAGTTTCTGACACATTCTAGAAGGACTACCAGTACTTTGAGTCCCGATCGGGCCAAGCAATGTTTGGCTCGATCACTGTGATGGCGGGGGCTCAGCGGACACCGATTGGAGTGAAGACTCCAATCACTATGATGGCGGGTGTTCGGGATGGATATAGATGACGTCATAGACCGAAACAATTCGATGTGAGGATTTCGGTCAATAGATGGATATGGTACCATAATGATGGTAGTACTAGTAAGTAGCACGTGTAGCATTACTTCAGCATGCGGGATCTGGCCAATCCGAGGTTTCTTTTGATGATTCATGATGATTTCAATTTTGCCACCTTTTTATGTGTTTTCTATAGCTTTATAGATATGAGAAAGGCATATATGATTTCTTGGTGGATTTCCGTAATTTCGAATTTATGAATTGATACTTGGGATTTTATATGATTTTGGAAGGATGATTATTTAATGAATGATTGTTAGGAGTTTCCCTTATACCCTACTCACTCATTCTCTTTTGTTAAACTAAGTATATACATAGTTTCAAACCACCTGTAGTGACATGTAGAAGTTATATGATATCTACTCTAGTAATTCTTATCTGCTTATGTTTCCCTTAAGGCTGTAAGGGGAAAGTTCCCTTTCACTTTATCGTATTTTTTTTTCTAACGATAAGATTCAGTTTGCCTGACCCGTGTGTTTGTCACTCGGGTCGGACCGAGTTGCAGGTTAGGTTGGATATCTATCTTTTGTGCTTGGACCCATTTTGATTTTTGAGGGGCTCATGACTATGGACTTGGCTACATCTTTCGTGTTGTCTCTTTTGTGTCAGCTTATTGTACATATTCTTTTATAGAGACGGAGATGTATGTATATTGTGTGGTTATACGCCACTATGATGTAGGGTATTACATTTGATGTTCGGCTGTATTAGTATATATATCTGTGGCAGCTGTTCTGTGATGTGATTGTTATATTTATTGCATTTTGTTTCTGAATAGATCCTACAGCCGTGTAGTATCGTATTGCTTAAACATTGAGTATGTCGATCACTTGAGATACACGAAAAAAAAAATATGGTAAAAATCGACGTACTTAGTCTTTAGCTAATGCATTACTATTCAGTCGCCTTTAACCAGCCCTATTCTCTGCATTAGTAGACAGAATAACTCATTAATTCTCTTTACTAATGTGGGTCTCGGGGTGGGGTGTCACAGCTTGGTATCAGAGCAAGGATTCAGAACAAAATGAAATAAACGCAGAACAGTGAACACGATGAACCGTACATCAAGTATAATACCCTTGTGCATCTTATCCCTTAATCGTGGCCAGCCTAGTCATGTCCCTCTCCTTTTCAATTCCTTTGGGGTAGATAGAAAGGAATACGTCTAGGAATGTTAAATGTTATTCCGTAGTATTCCTTAATTATTTCATTTCAATTGCTTTATATATAAATCTACCATGTGAATGATCTTCTCTGCTTTTTATCTTTCAGCTATGTCTAGAAGAGGTAGAGCTCGCCCTTCGACATCGGGACCGTCCAGTGGTTCACAACCCAAAGGTGTTTATATGACTACTGATCAGATTCGAGATCTTCTTGGGAGCACCCAACCTCCCACTCCTATTCCATCTTCATCTCCTCGCAAGTCTGTATTTGCCAGACTATGTAGTGACTTTACTAATCTTGGAGGCAAGCCATTCAAAGGCTCCGAGTCGGTTCTTGAGGTGCAAGCCTGGCTTCGCACTTGTGAGCGTGTATTCTAACGTATGGAGCTTTCAGATCATCATCGAGTTCTTGTGGCATCCAGTATGCTACAAGAGCGTGCTTTAGATTGGTACGAGCTTCTTATCGCTGAGGTGGATGAGACTAACCTCACATGGCAGCAATTCCAAGATAGATTTGAGCTTAAGTTCGTACCCGAGTCGGAAAAGGCTCTTCTTACTCGTCGCTTCATCGATTTGAAGCAGGGAAACTCTTCAGTTTCAGATTATGTTTCTTTCTTTGAGTCCCTCTCTAAGTATGGGTTGGAGTTCATTAGTACCCCATATAAGAAAAATCTTAAGTTCGTATCCGGACTGAAGAAATATTTAAAGAAGTCTTTAATGCTCCAACTCAAGCTTTCTTTTGAAGAGTTAGTTGATGCCGCTCTCCATCTCGAGACAATTGAGAATGAGAAAGATAGTGATGGCGAGGGTGGTGTTCAGTCTAATTCAAAGAAGAAGAAGTTTCCTTTCCGTAAGCCTAAGTTCTTTCCTCCCAAGAAAAAGAAGCAAGTCAGATCTTCTACTCAATCTCAAGCCCCTCCTCAAGCTAAGCCTTTTGCTTGCTACAATTGTGGATCTCCTAACCATCCAGTCCGAGAATGTCCTAAGCCCAAGAGATGTAACCACTGCAAAGCTGAAGGACATTTGGTTTCTGCTTGTCCTAAGAAGAATAAAGGTTCTCGTCCGGGGAATCTCAATGTAGCAACATCTAGTGATGTGACTAAGTCCAAAGGTACATTTTCTCCTATCTTAGAGGGTTCCATTGTTTTCCATGATCAATCGATTAGAGTGCTCTTTGATATGGGTGCGTCACACTCATTCGTATCGAAGGGACTCGTGGATACTTGTTCTTTGGATGTTTCTTGCTTGCTTACTTCTTTGAGGATTGTGAATCCCAATGGGGGGTCCGCAACACTTAGCTTATATTGTGATAATGTTGAGGTTCTTCTATGTGGATTCTCTTTCCGTGCGAATCTGCACGTGATTCCCTCGCTTGGTTTTGACATGATATTTGGTATGGACTGGCTAGTTCGATACGATGCCAGGATTCTTTGTTCCGATAGAGTCATTTATCTCCGCCATCCAGACTCTCCTTCGCAGTTATCTTTTATGCTTCGGGATATCGATTGTGATTCCGTAGCATCCTTATATGCTCTTGATTCTCGAGACGATGAGGATGATGTGTCTCGAATTCCGATCGTTTGTGACTTCGCTGATATTTTTGAGCCTGTTTCGGGATTGCCACCCAAGCGGGCCACAGAGTTTCGTATTGACCTCATCCCTGGTGTGCAACCAGTTAGTCGTCCTCCCACGAGGATGTCTACTAAGGAGAACGAGGAACTTAAGAAGCAACTCCTCGAGCTCGAAGCTAAGCACTTCATTCGATCTACCTCTTCACCGTAGGGGGCCGCGGTAGTATTCGTGAAGAAGTCCGACGGGACTCTTAGGCTTTGCGTTGACTATCGCAAGCTTAATGAGTTAACCATCAAGAATCGTTACCCTTTACCAAGGATCGACAACATGTTCGATCAGTTAAGTGGTGCTAAGGTCTTTTCACAGTTAGACCTTGCCACTGGTTTTCATCAGCTTCGAGTTGCGGAGGGTAGTATCCCACTCACCGCATTCCGCACTCGCTATGGTTCTTATGAGTGGCTTGTCATGCCGTTCGGATTGACGAATGCACCTGCCTACTTTGTCGATCTTATGAATCGGGTATTCCGGGAATATCTCGATAAATTTGTTCTTGTATTCATCGATGATATCTTAGTATATTCCAAGTCCGAAGAGGACCACGCTCGACATCTTAGAATTGATTTGAGTACTCTCCGAAAGCATCAACTCAAAGCAAAACTTTCTAAATGTCACTTTTGGGAAAAGCAAGTGAAGTTCTTAGGCCATGTTGTATCTTCAGAAGGTATTTCCGTTGATCCTTCTAAGATCGAAGCTATTTAGAATTGGAAGAGGCCTGAGAATGTTCATGAGATTCGTAGCTTTCTGGGTTTAGTGGGTTATTATCGCCGTTTCATTAAGAATTTCTCTCGCATCGTGCTTCCTCTTACAAACCTCACTAGGAAGGGTGTTCGTTTTATCTGGTCTGACAAGTGTGAGGCTGCCTTCCAGCGATTGAAGGAGCTTCTCACACATGCTCCTGTGCTTGTGGTTCCTGAAGGGAACCAAGATCTCATTGTTTATACTGATGCAAGCCACAGTGGGCTTGGTGTGGTTCTTATGCAGAAGGATCGGGTTGTTGCCTATGCTTCAAGGCAATTACGTCCGAACGAGGTTCGGTACGCGACCCATGATTTAGAGCTTGCAGCCATCGTCTTCGCCTTGAAGATATGGCGTCATTATCTCCTTGGTGAGCATTTCGTCCTTTATACCAATTATAAGTCTCTCAAGTACCTCTTTTCGCAGAAGGAATTGAATATGAGGCAACAACGATGGTTAGAGTTCCTCGCCTCATATGATTTTGATATCGAGTATACCCCAGGGAAGGGTAATCGTGTAGCTGATGCGCTTAGCCGCAAGCATTCGGCAGTCGTTTCCATGATGTTAGCCGAATGGGATGTTCTTGAGACCTTATCCAGCTTCGACATTCATGATTGAGCACCGTCATCTGATTCACCGGTCTTATTATTCAGTATGGTGGCTCGACCTTCTCTTCTTGATCGTATCTCTGAGGCCCAAAGACGTGATGCTTATATTATGCGCCTCATTCAGTCTTGCTCATCTGAGTCCCGTGATGAGGTGTTGCGGGATTATTCGATTGATTCTCATGGTTGCCTTCGTCTGAGGAACCGTATAGTTGTTCCATCTGATTCAGCACTTAGGCGTGACATACTTGATGATTGTCATCGCTCTAAGTATACCATCCATCTGGGTAGCAGTAAGATGTACGCGGATATGCATCGCCTTTACTATTGGGAAGGCATGAAGCGTGATATTGCAAGTTATGTAAGCAATTGCACGACCTGTCAGCTTGTTAAGGCCGAGCATCAGCGGCCATCCGGTCTTCTTCAGCCCCTTGAGGTTCCACAGTGGAAGTGGGGCCAAGTATCGATGGACTTCGTTGATGGCCTACCTCGTTCGAGGTCGGGTCATTCTAGCATTTGGGTTATTGTGGATCGTCTTACTAAATCCACCCATTTCATCCCTATTAAATGTAACAGGAATGCTCCTATGTTGGCAAAGATTTATATTAAGGAAATCGTACGATTACATGGTGTTCCTTCATCGATCGTATGTGATCGTGATCCTTTGTTTACCATCCATTTCTGGACCAGTTTTCAGCAAGCTTTGGGAATAAAGCTGAATCTTTCTACAGCTTATCATCCCCAGTCTGATTGATAGACTGAGAGGGTGAACCGTATTCTTGAAGACCTTCTCCGTGCTTGCATTCTTGATTTCAGTGGTTCTTGGGAGGATCATCTACCATTGATAGAGTTCTCCTACAATAACAGCCATCAATCCAGTATTGGTATGGCTCCCTTCGAGGCACTGTACGAAAGACCATGCCGATCTCCATCTTGTTGGCTAGAATCTGGCGAGAAGTTTATACTCGGTCCAGACTCAGTTCGTGATTCTTTAGAAAAGATATCTTTGGTTAGACAGCGGATGAAAAAGGCACATAATCGTCAGAAATCCTACGTGGACAACCGTAGGAAGCCTCTGGAATTCGCAGTGGGTGATCTTGTATTCCTTCGTGTAACCCCTATGAAGGGAGTAATGCGCTTTAGCTCCACTGGGAAATTGGCTCCTCGCTTTATAGGACCCTTTCCGATTATTGAGCGCATTGGTCCTGTAGCATATCGATTGTCTCTGCCATCTCATTTATCGGGTATTCATGATGTCTTCCACATTTCTCAGCTTCGGAAATGTATTCGAGATTCAGATTTAGTCATTGATCCTTCCGAGCATCTTGAGCTTGAGATTTCACCGAGTTTATCTACTTCTCAGCAGCCTATTCGCGTGCTTGATTCGGAGGTGAGACGCCTTCGAAGCAAGAACGTTTCTCTTGTTAAGATTCAATGGTCGGAGAATCCGAAAGATTGCACTTGGGAAACCAGAGAATCTATCGAGCGTTCTTTTCCGGGTTTTCTTTCTTCATTTGACATCGGTGAGAACTTTCTTTCTCAAGCCATTTATTGTTTCCTTTGAGTGAATTATTGCATTGTTGTGGGTTTTTCCTTTAGAAATTGTGTGGACGCAATTTTGCTAAGGGGGGAAGTCTGTAACAACCCTGGTTAGAGATTACCGCTAGTATTAGGTCATAAATATAGTTATGATTTAATATTAGATTCATTAATTAAATTAATGGGAAGAAAATGAGGATAATATTGTTGTTAGGGATAGAACAACATTATGCGAGTTAATCTTAGGAGAATAAAATAAAATGAGATTTATTTCAATTTTATGATTTGAAATAAATTTAGGAAGAAGGATAATGAAAGGGGAATATATATATATTTTGGGGTTGTGTAATACATATATGGGAATGGAAAAAAAAAAAATAATATCTCTTTATTTCATGAGTTTTGAATAGAGATTTGTGCCTATATTCCATTAGCATGCACAATTTGGCAATAATATATGTAATGTCTAAATTACATTTTTTTTATATATACACCAGGAAAAGTGTTGAATAAATAATTAATCATGTTATAAATGATATATAATGGTGATAAATATTTTGGGGAGTTAAAATAAATCATTCCCCCATAATAAAATGAGATAACCCATTTCATTTGATAAAATATGTCCATATTTACATTAGTTGGATAAATAGTGTAAAATTGCAATAAATAGGGAATAAATGGTGAATATATATAATAAAACTTGGTAAAATATAATTTTATTCTTTTTATTGGATTCCGTGTGTTTTAACGAATCCAATGCATTTTTATTTTGTTGAATTCGGATATAAAATGTGTAAAATATGAGAGAAATAGCATTATATAAAGATAAAAATAAAAACATAAATTGGAATTTTTGGCTAAGTATGTTTTTGGGCTGAAGTGTTGGTCCATTAGCCCATAAAGAAGTTTCTGGTGAGGAAAATAGTATACGTACAGTTTTCCTCTCCTATCTCCTCCTCCAGTTGTAATAGAAGCTCAAAAGCAAAATCAATGGCAACCTCAAACCCTTGCTAAATCTTAGTTAATTCCACACAAAATTAAGAGATTTTCTTGTCTAAAAATTAAAGCCAGGTAATCTTCTGACCAATCTCCATCTTAAATCCGAGAAAAATCTTAGTTTCAGTTACTATTGTTGTTTTAATGGGTTTTCCCCTTTGCATGTCCATTTTTCAGCAACTATTGGTACTGCCTAGGCCATTGCTAGCTTGAAGATCTCATCTTGCAGCCAATTTCGCTCCTTTTTGCCGCAAAAGGTAAGTGAAAACTTGCAACAAACTATGAGCAAATGAAAATTCTTCTCTATGTAAAAGTTTGGTATTGTGATGTTTTGTTTTTGATCTTTTTGATATGTTCATCCGGCTGAAATAGTGCCAATTTCATTTGCCATATCTTGTTCATCCGGCATCGGATTGCTGCCAAACTTGTTCAGTTTGGAGTATATTTGTTATAGTTCATTCCTGTAAAATTTTATCAAGGTTCGAGTCCGTTTGTACCTCCTTATTTGCTGTCAAAGTTGCAAAACCGAAAGCGTTTTTGCACAGGAAATATATTTGGCTGAATAGTATTTTCGCCATAACTTTTGCTTTTCTTATCGGAATTTAAAAATCTTTGATGTTCGGGAATCCATGTGAAATATTACACAACTTTCATTTGTTGAGTTTTCAGTAATTTTGATGTTTACTATGCAAAAGTTGACAAAGTTTGTCACTGTCCCGAAAATGTATCAGTCCAGGCTTAACTTTTAACTTTTAGTAATTTTGGCATAACTTTTGTGTTTCAAATCGGAATTTCAAAATCTTCGATGTTCTCAAATCCTTGTGAAATATGCTACAACTTTCATGTTTTTTGTTTCGAATAATTTTGAAGTCTACATAGACAAAAATTGATTTTTTTCGTTGCTGGTCCGTGTTAATAACCAGTGCACAATTTTTTTCTATGTAGTATTTCGATCATAACTTTCACGTTACTGATCGGAATCTTGAAATTCAAGATGTTCTGGAATCCCTAGGAAATATGCTATAACTTTTATGTTTTAAGTTTTATAAGATTTTGTAACAACCCGCTTATTTGTCGATTTTATATTTAAATATTTTATTTAAATATTTTATCAATACTCGAAATTTAGTCCGAAAAGCTACTTTTTGCATACGGTCGAATTAGGACTCGGGACCACTCCCATTGAGTTTAAAATGCCGTTTGAGACCTTTTTGAGTATAAGTTTCGATATGTTTGGAGGAAGTTGATTTTTGCTACTTTTCACTTTGGGTTTGGGTTTGGGTTCAGCCCTATGTTTGGACTTATACTCAAAACTGAGCCACTCTTCCCCATTCACCCTCATTTCCTTCCTCTTTTCAGTTCTAAGGCAATAATGGTGGGAGAGATTGGAAATTAAAACTCCAAAACCCTAGTTTTCTCTTGCAAATCAACTCTTGCTCCAAACTAATAGAAGAACCCATTGGTAAGCTTCTCTTCTTCTTCTCCAACTTATTCTCTTACCAATTTCAGAAATTCCTAAACCTAATTTTGGGAATGTTCTTGTTTTGAGCTTAGATTCAAGCTCATTTGGGTTGTGTTGAAGAGAGGTTGATTCTCCATTTGCTTTCAAGCTTCTTCTTGTTTGATTTTGTAAAAAGGTGAGATTTTTATCTCACATCTATGCTTATAATTATCTTCGATTGTTAGGTATGAATTCCTAACACTTATTCGTGTGCATTTGCTTTTGGTTTGGATTGATTTGGTAAATATTCCAATTTTTAGTGTTTTGGGTTCAATCCTTTAAAAACCATAACTTTGATGTTTGAACAAGTGTTTGGTGATGCATCGAGGAGCATATAGGGCCGGGTAGTTGATTGGCATGATCCCTTAGTGCCGTTGCTCGAGAGAATGCAATTTGGTGGAGGTTGGACCTCAATTGGATGGACTGGGAGGGGACTGGCAACAGGTCCGGTCGACCGAGCTCTATAGCCGACCGACCGACTTGCTGCCAAGTGCATAAGCACTCCCCTGTTTAAGGTTCGGTCGACCGAGTACAGTGTTCGGCCGACCGACCTGCTTCCCGAGGAAATTTTGAGAACAGGGTCCGGTCGACCGAGCTCTGTAGCCGGCCGACCGACCTGCTGCATCTTTGCCTATTTCGCCTAGTTGTTTGAATTTCCAACTTTAATCGATTCGTGTTGTTTCCTATGTGTTGTTATCATTTGTTATGACTTTGATGACTCCTTTTTAGGGATTTTTGAATATCCATTTTGATGGATTCTTTATCGGTTTCGTTGGATTTTTATTCACATCTTCGTATGTGAATTTTAGTGATTGATTGTTCCTACAATCTTCTTTGTGTTTTGTCACTTTAAAAATATAAAGGTTTTCTATACTAGTAGTAAATATCAAAACTCTTTCCTCAAACGATTTCAATACTATTTTAATACCAAATTCGTTTATAAAACCGTTTTCCAATCTATTAGTATATATAAACCTTTACCTCACTCGTATGAGAAATCTAATTAAACGACTTAGTAAAACAAGTGGCATGAAACGCTTGCGTTCACTTTGACGGTTAATTCTTGGACTTGTTCGATTGAATCCCTTGTGACAATTTTATAGTGGAGAGCTACAGTTTGTTCGTAAATATTTAAGTTAAGCAAGTGGTTATGGGACATGAAGCTAAACTCATATATTTACTAGCTTAGTGTAATTGACACTTCTCGTTGATCATGACGATCATCTTTGTGATTTAGACTAGCAATGTGCGATGTCTCTTTGTCTGCGAGGGAGACTAAACCCCGTTTTGTGGAGTTTCGACTCAAATTGGTGGGGTAGCAACACATGGTCTTCGGGCCGTTTGTGGAGCTTCGGCTCAATTTGTGATGGTTAGCGACCATGGAATTAGCGTTCCGTTTGTGATACACGTGTTGGCGAGCTTTATGCTCCCGTTTGTGATAGGCCTCCCCCCCTTTGTGATTTCTGGATTTCTTGAGATGATTTCTAGAATTTGTGTTTCACCAATTTTCGTGATTTCCATCGATAAGCTATATCGATATTTGTGTATTGGTGAATTTGTGCGTCATTGACTTTTGTGATTTCTGGATTTCTTGAGATGATTTCTAGAATTTGTGTTTCACCAATTTTCGTGATTTCCATCGATAAGCTATATCGATATTTGTGTATTGGTGAATTTGTGCGTCATTGACTTTTGTGATTGGCATTGATATAATATGTCATTTATTGTGGTTTGGTGAACGAAAGGAGGAGTATGACATTCTTTGATTCTTGTGTAGATTTGGTGATATTGATTAATCTCTCGTTGATTGTCAATTATTTATATATATCACAGCTTGGCATTGTGATTATTATGTGTTTAGTCATATCTCTTATTGTATATCGTTTCATCTGATATTTATAGTTAGACTGATCCGTTTATTATTTTCTTATTAAATAATACTCGGGTCAGACCGAGATGTTACAGGTGCTTCTGCTTGACTTCTCCCCTGGGATTGACTTCTCTGACTTTTGGCAAACTACTTAAATTAGTAGTTTATTTTGTTATATACACTTGAGATATAGACTCATTGTTGTATTCCTTTGTATAGCACGTGTTGCTATCCTTTTGTATTATTGTGGATATTTTTGACCACTACTATGATATACACTCCATGTGTTAATTATATATTCATATCTTCTTCCGCCTTTGTGATATGAATTATCTATGACTGATTTATGTTATGTTTATTTATGTATTTGTTTTCCGAAGATATTATAGCCACTGTGTAGTAGCTTTGAGTTTGTGTCTGTATGTCGGATTTCCTCTTGATAAAGTATTGCATGTTATACTATCTGACATATCGATGCTCGCACAAAGCAATTATACGGATGGTCGCTCCTCAACAGCCTTATTTTCCGTGCTAGTCGACAGCATTCACCGTAATGATCTTGGCTAGCGTGGGTATAGAGGTAGGGCACCACAGCTTGGTATTGGAACAATATGGAATATTATAACAAGGATCATCGTCTTAAGTCTTTCTTAGGAGTCGTGCTTTAGGATTTTATTCGAGTCTTCGTACCGATTCATCCTCTTTTCTTTTATGATTCCTTGTTTTTTCTATCAAGATTGCTTGATATTCATTAGTGAATAATCTTCTTCTTGCTCTTCTTTCTTTCTAAGGAAGAGGAATGTCTAGACCAGGCCGTCCCAAAGCCAGACCATCTAGTGTTCCACCCCAAGATGGAGTTTTTATGACTGCTCAACAGTTTCTTGATTTAGTGACGAATGCTCAAGCAGCTGGAGCTAACCCGGAACCTACTCACCCAAGGTCGGGATTTGCACGCTTGTGTAGCGATTACACTAATTTGGGTGGGGAGCCATTCAAAGGTTCCGAAACTATTATTGAAGTACAGGCTTGGCTAAGGTCATGCGATCGAATCTTTTCTCGCATGAATCTTATTGACCTTCACCGAGTTCAGGTGGCCTCTAGTGTGCTCAGAGAAAGAGCATTGGACTGGTACGAGCTTCTTATTTTGAGATTAATGAAGCGGATCTCAACTGGGAGCAATTCCGGGAACGCTTCGAGTTGAAATTTTTACCGGAAGCAGAGAAAGTGACATTGGCTCGACGATTTATAGACCTTGTTCAAGGTGAGTCCTCCGTGACTGATTACGTCGCCTCCTTCGAGTCGCTTTCTAAATACGGGGTTGAATACATCAACACCCCTTTAAAGAAGAAACAGAGGTTCGTCTATGGCTTAAACAAAAATCTCAAGAAGCCATTACTTCTAAAATTAGAAGTTTCTTTCGACCAACTCGTTGATATCGCTCTTCGTCTTGAAGAGGCGGATAGGGAGAACGATGTTGAAGTGGTGGGTTCCAAACCAAACTTCAACAACAAAAAGAGGCCAAACAAATTCAAAGGCCCCTATCCTAATAAGAAAGGGAAGCAAGCAACCTCCGTGGCAAAGACTTCTTCCTTTGGTCGTGGGGAATGCTATAATTGTGGTTCGAAGGACCATTATGCGAACAAGTGCCCAAGGTCTCCCTCTTGTCGCTACTGCAAAGTTCCCGGTCATGTTATATCTTCATGCCCCAAGCTTCAGGGCAAGAAGGAGGGAAAGCTTAATGTTGCTCAAGCCCCTGGCAACACATCTCGTGGCCAAGGTATTTTTCATTTTATTTTGGATGGAATTATTTTATTTCATGATCATCCTATTCGAGTTCTTTTTGATACGGGTGCGTCCCATTCTTTTATATCAAAAGAACTTGTTGATACTTTTTCCTTGGATGTTTTGTGTTTAATGACTTCTTTGAGAATTGCGAATCCGGTTGGTGGATCCGCGACAATCAGTTTATTGTGTAAAGATGTCGAGATTATTTTGTGTGATTTTTCTTTCCGAGCCGATTTGCATGTCAAGCGATATTTAGGCTTTGGAATGATTTTGGGAATGGATTGGCTTAATCGTTATGAAGCTCATATCCTATGTCCTGAGCGGGCTATTCATCTTCGACATCCTCAATCTGTTAAGCAGATTTCTGTTAATCTTAAAGATTCAGATTCCAGCTTGGTTACATCTTTATATTCTTTAAATCCTCGTGATGACGACGATGATGATGAGGGTGATATTATTTCTCTTATTCACGTCGTTCGTGAATTTTCCGACTTATTCGATCCCGTTTTAGGATTACCACCTAAGCGAGCAATTGAGTTCAGAAATGATCTTATTCCTGGAGCTCAACCTATCACTCGTCCTCCGTATCGTATGTTGAATAAAGAAAACGAGGAGATGCGTAAACAATTATCTGAATTGGAGACGAAGCAATTTATTCGCTCTAGTTCCTCGCCGTGGGGAGGTTCAGCTATTTTTGTGAAGAAATCCGATGGAACACTTAGGCTTTGCGTTGACTACCGCAAGCTTAATGATCTTACTATCAAAAATAAATATCCTTTACCTCGGATTGATGATGTATTCGATCAACTTAGTGGTGCTAGAGTCTTTTCACTATTAGACTTAGCTACCGGATTTCATCAGCTTCGTATTGCAGAGGATAGTATTCCTTTGACATCGTTCCGTACTCGTTATGGATCTTATGAATGGCTTGTTATGCCATTTGGTCTAACGAATGCTCCGGCTTATTTCGTTGACCTTATGAATAGAGTTTTCAAAGACTTCCTCGACCGGTTTGTTCTCATCTTTATCGATGATATTCTTATGTATTCTAAAACCGAGGAGGAGCATGAAAAACATCTTCGGATTGTGTTGGAAACTCTTAGGAATAATCAATTAAAGGCAAAATTTTCTAAATGCCACTTTTGGCAATCTCGTGTGAAGTTTCTCGGTCATATTATTTCCGAATCCGGAATTTCCGTAGATCCTTCAAAGATTGAAGCGATTCAAGATTGGAAGAGACCGGAGAGTGTGACAGAGATTCGTAGTTTTCTCGGATTGGCGGGCTATTACCGCCATTTTATCAAAGACTTTTCTAAGATTGCCGTGCCTCTCACTAGCTTAACGAGGAAAGGCGTTAAATACATTTGGTCGGACAAATGTGAAACTTCTTTTCAAAAACTAAAGGAACTTCTTTCTGATGCTCCTATCCTTGTTATTCCCGAGGGGAATCAAGATTTCGTTGTTTATACCGATGCTAGTCGCATTGGTTTGGGTGTCGTTCTTATGCAAAGAGAACGTGTTATTGCTTATGCTTCTAGGCAATTGAAGCCTGCTATGACTAGATATGCCACTCATGATTTAGAACTCGCGGCTATTGTTTTTGCTCTTCGGATTTGGCGTCATTATCTTTTAGGAGAGAAATTTGTTCTTTATACCGATCATAAATCCTTGAAGTATTTATTCTCTCAAAAGGAACTTAATTTGCGTCAACAACGTTGGCTCGAATTTCTTGCACCATATGATCTTGATATTCTTTATACTCCCGGTAAGGGTAATCGTGTCGCCGATGCCCTTAGCCGTAAACAACAAGTTGTTGTTTCTATGATGATATCCGAATGGAACGATCTCGAGATTTTATCCACTTGCGAAATTCGAGACCGTGTTTTCGATTTATGTTCATCTCTTGTTTTATGTAGCCTTGAGGCTCATCCTTCTCTTTTTGACCGCATTCTTGAAGCTCAAAGGCTAGATCCCGAAATGGCTCTTCTTGGCCAAAATATTAGGGATAAAATTGATATTGAAGGATTGAAAGAATTTGATATCAATTCTCGTGGCGGCATTTGAAAATTTGGTAGACTTATCGTACCAAATATTGTTGATCTTCGTAAGGATATTTTAGAAGATTCTCATCGTTCTAAATTCACCATTCATCCCGGTAGTAGTAAAATGTACGCGGATATGAAGCGATTTTATTATTGGGAGGGAATGAAACTTGACATCGCTAACTTCGTTAAGCATTGCACGACTTGCCAACTCATTAAGGCCGAGCATCCAAGGCCCGGTGGGTTATTGCAACCTTTAGAAATTCCAATTTGGAAGTGGGACAAAATTTCCATGGATTTTATAGATGGCCTTCCCCGTTCTCGTTCGGGTCATGATAGCTTATGGTGATTGTTGATAGGCTTACTAAATCCGCTCATTTTATTCCCGTTCGGTCTAACCGAACCGTTCCTCTTTTGGCCAAGCTCTTTATCAAAGAGATTGTTAAATTGCATGGAGTTCCTACTTCGATTATTAGTGATCGTGATCCATTGTTTACTAGTGGATTTTGGAAGATTCTTCAAAAAGCTTTGGGAACGAAGCTTAATTTTAGCACCGCTTATCATCCTCAGTCCGATGGACAAACTAAGCATGTGAATCAAACTCTTGAAGATCTTCTTCGTGCATGTGTGCTTGATTTTGGTGGAAGTTGGGAAGATCATATTTCACTTGTTGAATTTTCCTATAATAATAGCTTCCAATCTAGTATTGGTATGGCACCTTTCGAGGCACTCTATGGAAGGCCATGCCGATCTCCTTCTTGTTGGCTTGAGGCCGGTGAGAAGCTGGTTTTAGGTCCAGATTTTATTCGTGATTCCACAGAGAAGATTGACCTTATTCGTCATAGGATGAAAGATGCCCAGAGTAGACAAAAATCCTATGCCGATAACCGAAGAAGGAAGTTAGAATTTTCTGTGGGAGATCTTGTGTTCATTCGTGTTTCACCTATGAAAGGTGTTGTACGTTTCAGTCGATCGGGAAAATTGGCGCCTCGATATATTGGGCCATTTCCTATCACTGAACGTATTGGTTCCATGGCTTATCGCCTTTTATTACCGGCTCAATTTTCTGCTATCCATGACGTGTTTCACGTTTCTCAACTTCGGAAATGTCTTCGAGATTCCGATTCTATTCTTGAGCCCGGTGTTGTGGAAGAGATTGAAGTTTCGCCTAATTTAACTTATGAGAAACATCCTATTCGTATCATTGCTTCGGAGGTCAAACGACTTCGAAATAAAGATGTTCCGCTTGTTAAAGTTCAATGGTCTTCAAATCCTAAGGATTGTTCTTGGGAATCTAGAGGGTACATCGAGCGAACACATCCGGACTTACTTTCTCGTGCTCTTTGAGGTGAACTTCTTATTTCAAATTTCTTTTGTGTTGAATATGCTTTTATGGTTATTACTACATATCTTCTTCTTGTATATTGCGAGGACGCAATTTCCTTAAGGAGGGGAGTCTGTAACAACCCGCATATTTGTCGATTTTATATTTAAATATTTTATCAATACTTGGAATTTAGTCCGAAAAGCTACATTTTGCATATGGTCGAATTAGGACTCGGGACCACTCTCATTGTGTTTAAAATTCCGTTTGCGACCGTTTTGACTATAAGCTTCGATATGTTTGGAGAAGGTTGATTTTTGCTACTTTTCACTTTGGGTTTGGGTTTGGGTTCAGCCCTATGTTTGGACTTATACTCAAAACTGAGCCACTCTTCCCCATTCACCCTCATTTCCTTCCTCTTTTCAGTTCTAAGGCAATAATGGTGGGAGAGATTCGAAATTAAAACTCCAAAACCCTAGTTTTCTCTTGCAAATCAACTCTTGCTCCAAACTAATAGAAGAACCCATTGGTAAGCTTCTCTTCTTCTTCTCCAACTTATTCTCTTACCAATTTCAGAAATTCCTAAACCTAATTTTGGAAATGTTCTTGTTTTGAGCATAGATTCAAGCTCATTTGGGTTGTGTTGAAGAGAGGTTGATTCTCCATTTGCTTTCAAGCTTCTTCTTGTTTGATTTTGTAAAAAGGTGATATTTTTATCTCACATCTATGCTTATAATTATCTTCGATTGTTAGGTATGAATTCCTAACACTTATTCGTGTGCATTTGCTTTTGGTTTGGATTGATCTGATGAATATTCCAATTTTTAGTGTTTTGGGTTCAATCCTTTAAAAATCATAACTTTGATGTTTGAACAAATGTTTGGTGATGCATCGAGGAGCATATAGGGCCGGGTAGTTGATTGGCATGATCCCTTAGTGCCGTTGCTCGAGAGAATGCAATTTGGTGGAGGTTGGACCTCAATTGGATGGACTGGGAGGGGACTAGCAGCAGGTTCGGTCGACCGAGCTCTGTAGCCGGCCGACGGACCTGCTGCCAAGTGCATAAGCACTCCCCAGTTTAAGGTTCGGTCGACCGAGTACAGTGTTCGGCCGACCGACGTGCTTCCCGAGGAAATTTTGAGAACAGGGTCCGGTCGACCGAGCTCTGTAGTCGGCCGACCGACCTGCTGCATCTTTGCCTATTTCGCCTAGTTGTTTGAATTTCCAACTTTAATCGATTCATGTTGTTTCCTATGTGTTGTTATCATTTGTTATGACTTTGATGACTCCTTTTTAGGGATTTTTGAATATCCATTTTGATGGATTCTTTATCGGTTTCGTTGGATTTTTATTCACATCTTCGTATGTGAATTTTAGTGATTGATTGTTCCTACAATCTTCTTTGTGTTTTGTCACTTTAAAAATATAAAGGTTTTCTATACTAGTAGTAAATATCAAAACTCTTTCCTCAAACAATTTCAATACTATTTTAATACCAAATTCGTTTATAAAAACGTTTTCCAATCTATTTGTATATATAAAACTTTACCTCACTCTTATGAGAAATCTAATTAAACGACTTAGTAAAACAAGTGGTATGAAACGCTTGCGTTCACTTTGACGGTTAATTCTTGGACTTGTTCGATTGAATCCCTTGTGACAATTTTATAGTGGAGAGCTACAGTTTGTTCGTAAATATTTAAGTTAAGCAAGTGGTTATGGGACATGAAGCTAAACTCATATATTTACTAGCTTAGTGTAATTGACACTTCTCGTTGATCATGACGATCATCTTTGTGATTAAGACTAGCAATGTGCGATGTCTCTTTGTCTGCGAGGTAGACTAAACCCCGTTTTGTGGAGTTTCGACTCAAATTGGTGGGGTAGCAACCCATGGTCTTCGGGCCGTTTGTGGAGCTTCGGCTCAACTTGTGATGGTTAGCGACCATGGAATTAGCGTTCCGTTTGTGATACACGTGTTGGCGAGCTTTATGCTCCCATTTGTGATAGGTCACCCCCCCTTTGTGATTTCTGGATTTCTTGAGATGATTTCTAGAATTTTTGTTTCACCAATTTTTGTGATTTCCATCGATAAGCTATATCGATATTTGTGTATTGGTGAATTTGTGCGTCATTGACTTTTGTGATTTCTGGATTTCTTGAGATGATTTCTAGAATTTGTGTTTCACCAATTTTCGTGATTTCCATCGATAAGCTATATCGATATTTGTGTATTGGTGAATTTGTGCGTCATTGACTTTTGTGATTGGCATTGATATAATATGTCATTTATTGTGGTTTGGTGAACGAAATGAGGAGTATAACATTTCTTTGATTCTTGTGTAGATTTGGTGATATTGATTAATCTCTCGTTGATTGTCAATTGTTTATATATATCACAGCTTGGCACTGTGATTATTATGTGTTTAGTCATATCTCTTATTCTATATCGTTTCATCTGATATTTATAGTTAGACTGATCCGTTTATTATTTTCTTATTAAATAATACTCGGGTCAGACCGAGATGTTACAGGTGCTTCTGCTTGACTTCTCCCCTGGGATTGACTTCTCTGACTTTTGGCAAACCACTTAAATTGGTAGTTTATTTTGTTATATACACTTGAGATATAGACTCATTGTTGTATTCTTTTGTATGGCACGTGTTGCTATCCTTTTGTATTATTGTGGATCTTTTTGACCACTACTCTGATATACACTCCGTATGTTAATTATATATTCATATCTTCTTCCGCCTTTGTGATATGAATTATCTGTGACTGATTTATGTTATTTTTATTTCTGTATTTGTTTTTCGAAGATATTATAGCCACTGTGTAGTAGCTTTGAGTTTGTGTCCGTATGTCGGATTTCCTCTTGATAAAGTATTGCATGTTATACTATCTGACATATCGATGCTCGCACAAAGCAATTATACGGATGGTCGCTCGTCAACAGCCTTATTCTCCGTGCTAGTTGACAGCATTCACCGTAATGCTCTTGGCTAGCGTGGGTATAGAGGTGGGGCGCCACAGATTTTGTTGTTTACATGGTGAAAAATTGATGTTTTTACTGTTGGTCTGTCATTGACAGCCACAATATTTATATATTTGTCCGATTTCGACAATTTCTTTTGCATTCTTTTGCAAACTTTTATATATGAAATTTGATGCTAATGTTTGATTATTATGTCCAGCAATGGACTAGTCAAGTTGGGATAAGATTTGGATTTAAATTTAATTCAAATTCGATTTGAAATTTGAATATCGATTTATGCCGATTAAATTGCAAATTGTTGTCTTTTGAGTTTTAAAAATCCGAATAAATTGCATAAAATCTTCTAAAATCACGGTTTGTATAATAAATGTTTTTACACATTTTTAAAGGTTTTTAAACAATTATTCTTTATTTTCTAGGTTTTCAAAATCATTAAAATTCTTTTAAATGATGAGTTTTCTCTCAAAATCCTTTAGATAAATTTCTAGAAATTGGTTTAAAATCTCATTTTCTCTAGTAAAATATATTATAATTAATTTTATTAATTTTAATTACTTTGATTCTTTTTCGGACGTATGAGAAAGTAAATTAAACGATTTAGTAAAATTACGAGGTTTGGGACTCGTGAATTTACTTTATCGGTTAATTTCGGACTTGTACGATCGAAACAACTTTTGGGAATTGTTTGAATTCCTCTTTGATGACAACCACTTCGTGGTATGTTTTTGATGTATTTAAATCCTAATTGGGGCATTATTCCATATCAATTTATTTGGTATATATATAGTCCGAGAACCCCTAAATAGGAGTATATTCGATGATGGGCTATATTGATAGAGATGCTCTTGCCATTGATATGAGGCAAATATTTCGATGGAATTTGATGATGATTGATGAATTTATGGTGTTTCTTACTTGTCGATGAGATAAGACAAGTTTGGCATTTCATACCATTCGCCGATGACATGAGGCGATTCTTATGATGATTTAGATGATTTTCATAGTGTGGCATCGACTAGCGGCTAGAAAACCGCTAAGTGAGAACGTGCGGTATGGGACGTACGTTACCATTTTTTGGGTTACTATCCGAGAGTTTCTGACACGTTCTAGAAGGACTACCAGTACTTTGAGTCCCGATCGTGCCAAGCAATGTTTGGCTCGATCACTGTGATGGCGGGGGCTCAGCAGACACCGATTGGAGTGAAGACTCCAATCACTATGATGGCGGGTGTTCGGGATGGATATAGATGACGTCATAGACCGAAACAATTCGATGTGAGGATTTCGGTCAATAGATGGATATGGTACCATAATGATGGTAGTACTGGTAAGTAGCACGTGCAACATTGCTTCGGCATGCGGGATCTGGCCAATCCGAGGTTTCTTTTGATGATTCATGATGATTTCAATTTTGCCACCTTTTTATGTGTTTCCTATAGCTTTATGGATATGAGAAAGGCATATATGATTTCTTGGTGGATTTCGGTAATTTCGAATTTATGAATTGATACTTGGGATTTTATATGATTTTGGAAGGATGATTATTAAATGAATGATTGTTAGGAGTTTCCCTTATACCCTACTCACTCATTCTCTTTTGTTAAACCAAGTATGTACATAGTTTCAAACCACCTGTAGTGACGTGTAGAAGTTATATGATATCTACTCTAGTAATTCTTATCTGCTTATGTTTCCCTTAAGGCTGTAAGGGGAAAGTTCCCTTTCACTTTATCGTAATTTTTTTTAACGATAAGATTCAGTTTGCCTGACCCGTGTGTTTGTCACTCGGGTCAGACCGAGTTGCAATTTAGGTTGGATATCTATCTTTTGTGCTTGGACCCATTTTGATTTTTGAGGGGCTCATGACTATGGACTTGGCTACATCTTTCGTGTTGTCTCTTTTGTGTCAGCTTATTGTACATATTCTTTTATAGAGACGGAGATGTATGTATATTGTGTGGTTATACGCCACTATGATGTAGGGTATTACATTTGATGTTCGGCTGTATTAGTATATATATCTGTGGCTGCTGTTCTGTGATGTGATTGTTATATTTATTGCATTTTGTTTCTGAATAGATCCTACAGCCGTGTAGTATCGTATTAGTTAAACATTGACTATGTCGATCACTTGAGATACACGAAAAAAAATATATGGCAAAAATCGACGTACTTAGTCTTTAGCTAATGCATTACTATTCGGTCGTCCTTAACCAGCCCTATTCTCTGCATTAGTAGACGGAATAACTCATTAATTCTCTTTACTAATGTGGGTCTCGGGGTGGGGTGTCACATAATTAATTAAGGATTTGTTAATTGTTTAATAGTTACATAATGAAGTAATTAAAGATTAATTAATTAATTAATCAAGGATTAATATAATTAGAAATTAATTAATTAAGAAGTTAATTAATCAAGATAAGTAATTACAAATTGTTAATTACTAATTATGATTAATTAGTTGATTAATTATAAGTTAATTATTTAATTAATTAAAGTATTATTAGTTAATAAGGATCACTAATTAATGTGATTATTGATATTAATCAAGGTTGATTAATATAAGTAATTAATTTAAATATGATCAATTAATTGTAATATTAAGAATTAATGTAATTAATTATAATTAATTAATTAATGAATGATCATTAATTATTGTAATTAACGATAGCAATTAAAGGTTAATTACTGAACATGGTCAAGAACAATTGCTTCAATGTAATTAAGATAATTAATCAAGAAAGATTAATTAGTGAAGATCATTAGAGATGATTGATTAATTTATTTGGAATAATTAATGTAGAAGAATTATGATAATCCAATTGATTAAGAGATAATTAATTCTGTTTGGACGTTTGATTAATATGGATTGATTGATTGATTAATATTGGTTAATTGATTGATATTAGATGATCAATATTTGAAGATTGATACTGTATGATTGGTTGATATTGGATGTTTGATACTGGTTGATATTCGATATCTTTGTTATGTGATATGCTGCTTTGTGGAGAAGAATGTTGTTATGAATTATCTATTGTGATAATGTGGTTCATTTATCTGTTTATATCATCCTGAATATGAGTTTAAACTGTTTAAACCCTTAAGTACAACTTGGACGTTAAAATGGCGTTTGGTTTCGATGAGAACGGGATCGGATTTCCATATTTGGAATCCGAAAACCACATCGATTCCAATTAAACGTTAGGTCGTGTATCCAAGTGGAGCAAGTGAAGACTCGAGGTGTAAGGGCTATACGTCAGTATAACTCTGTGGGTGATTCCGTAATGAGTTTGACGGAATAATGCTTATAGATTCGAGATGGCGAATCAGAGTGCAAGGGATATGGTCCTTGACTCTGAGGGTGATTCCAAAACGAGTGCAACGAGATAGTGCTTTCGGTTTCGTTCGAACCCGGAACGAACTTGTATGGATTGAATGCTTTCAGCACATCGTCAGGTGGACGATGAGCATTTTAAGATAGATATGTTCTATAAAGGTAATCGTAACCTCATGCCTCATCAACCGGGAATGGCTAAAACAGGGGAGGTGCAGCAAGGCTTCGTGGGTAGCCCCCACTTGGGAGTGAGATTTACCCCTGTCTAGAGGTCCCTTTCTATTTCGGCTTAGTGTGTGGTTGGTCGTGCCAACTACGGGGTGGTCTTGTTCGGGACTGTCCAGTAAGGGATGGTTCCGGCCTTGTGTTGCAGGGGAGTGGGAGTACTCCTCGGTACGTTGATCTAGGCCACGTACTGTGACGGGCGGTACCCCAGTAGCCCTGCCATTGATGGAATCCAAAATCCAATAAGTGCCTGTACGGTTTTGATTGTGCCCAACTATGTTGGAACGTGAGATGTAAGCATTTCAGCTATTTCTGTATTTTATTTTGAAAACCCTAGACACTATTATAATATCACTGGATTTCCTATCAAATGTTTTGGTTAGCGTAAGGTAATAACTTTTCCATGTTTATGTGTGGGAAGTCTTACGTGATACCTTTTCTTTCAATGGTTTTCTAAAGTTAAGCAATTTTAACCCGTTTACTCACACCGGTCCGCTGTCTGACCCGAGTATTTATTTTCTGTTTTATTAAACTCTTGTATACTCATATCATGTATGAGTAGTCAAGTGAATCAGGTTAGCTTGACGATTCTGGAGGAGATATGGAGCAGAAGGCTTCGACGTGTAGATATATATTGATTCCGCTGTGTTTGTTTGGTATCTATTTCTGTTGTACTTGAGTTGTATAGTTAGACAGAAGTTTATAACTGTCTATTATGTGTTGTTTAAGTTGTGTACTCTGATGTAATAAGATACTATGTAATATTTTATGTGGTATATTATATTTTATTCGTTCCGCTGTGAGTTCTCTGATGTTTTTCTATTTCTTCTTTCTCTTTCTTTTATTCTTCTATCCCTTTCTTTCTTCAAGATGATGCGATGTTCTGGGTATAGAAAGTCGGGTCGTCTCACTTGGTATCAGAACATTAGGCTCTGAAGTGTGTCTTTCTTTAAGGAGCATTAGGCTGATAGAATACCTAGGCTCTGTAGTGGTGTCTTTCTTGAGAGAGCGTACTTGTAATTTTTATATACAACTATATGTATATATATCTGTATCTACCTAATCTGTTGGGCTATCTGTTCGGATTTACCAACATAAGTTATAGAGGTAGATGGGGTAGTGGTTTGTGTGTGTAACATGACTACCACTGATGGAAGAGGTTCCATATGTTTGAGGTTGGAAGTATTTGCCGAGACTGTAGTCCTAACACCGTCCCGAGTAAGATGTGTAGTTTGGAGTGAGGATGTCTCTAATATCCGAAGAAAATCTTTTTGAAGATTCGGAGTTTATCTTTAAAGTGTAAGTTTGGATTTCGCTCGGGTAAGCGAATTTTTCTTGTGTTTGGATTGTTGGAAGTGCAGGAGTAAGTAATGGTATCTTGATAACTGCGTGATGAGATGCAGTATCCTTGGATATTTTCTGAAGGTGTTTTCTCTTGAAGCAGTCTTAGAAGAGGTTGTGGAGCAGTCTTTACCTGCTGCAGGGAAGACTCGTCTGTGTAGAAGTTGTTTGGATCTCTAGCAAGGAGTTTGGCTGTTTTGGAATATGAGACTAAGGTCCATAAGTTAATTGCTTTGGCATTGTCTCATTTGTTATTCCCTAAGGAGAGCGAGATGTGGATGTTTGGTTTGGAGTCCGAGTTTCTTGAAGGGTTGTTTGCCATCTCGAAGGTCCGTTGTGGGGTTTGTTAAAGGTTTGGTTATGGTGAAGCTTTTGGATTAAAGTCTTTCGTTAGCCGTGGTAGCAGTGCAGCTCGAAGTGTTCGGTGTGCTGACGAGGAGATCTTTTAGCTTTGCAGTATCATCGAGGTGGAGTTTAGAAGCAGCGGTGTGGCTTGTTTCTCCGATAGTTCAGAAATCTTTGTGGTTCTCTTTCAGCAGTCCGGGCTGAAGGTGGTGATGTTTTCTTGAAGGGTTAACCTAGTTTGGGAAAAGTTTAAGGCTGTCCTAATTAGTAAAGAGAGGACAGTTTTTTTGGAATCCGAACTAGGTAGGATCGCAAAAGTGACTTGCGATAATTTGGGAATTTTTCTTAGGCTATCTTTTGTTTGAGATTAAGGATTCTCATGGGAAGTAAGAGCTACTGATGTAATCTGTAGTTTGTCTGCTTCTGGAGTTGAGTTCCATATTGTTTTGGTTCCAGAAGCAATGCTGGTAGTTAGCCTGGTAGTTGGTTGGTTCTTAGAGAAAAGAGTTGGTGTAGCAGCTCAGAAATATTTTGGATTGGTTCGATCTAGTTTATGAGTTTGGATTTCTGCTATAAGGATGTGTGACCAAGTCTGATGTGTTACTCAGATTTTTATAGTTTTGATGAACAAAGTTTCCGGTGATATTGGATAAGTTTGTATCTGTGTTCATCAGCAGTATTCTCATCTATTTTAGAAACAGAGTTGTGTAGCGGAAGCTAGGTAGCTGCTGTGAAAGAAAGGAAGCAAGTTTTGTTTGCTATTGCTTGAGTAATAGAGCTTGTGTTTTGGATTTCGATGGATTTTGGAAGACTTTTCTGTTGAATAGGGTCTAGGAATTGTTTGCTTGGGTATAGTTGTTTCTGGAAGTATCAGCATAAGTTGAGCTGATCAGGAAGAGATTGGCAGTCCAGGATTGTCTGTTGAGTTATGCAGATATGAGATAAGGAGTTTTGGAATTCGAATTTGGAGACTTCGGTGTTGTTCAAATTCTCTGGTTAAGAGAGCTGAAATTGGATAAGTTTGGTTGGTTTGTGCTGAGGCATTTGAAGATTTCTTATCTATGTTTTTGATAGGATGAGATTGAATTGCCAGTTTGGATAGCTGGAATTCATTGTGTATTACGTGTCTCTGAGGGAGTACGTGTATGATTCATCATTGGTTATTGAATCTGTAGTCCAATTGGAGTTGGATGTTGAGCTGGATTTGAGAGTAATCTGATGTTCTGTTCAGATTGATTTATCTGGAGATGAGAGGAGCTTTGGATTTTGGTTGTGTAGTCAATTTGTTGGCTTTTGTAGAGCGAGTCTCCCGGTGATTTATATTTGGGAAACTCGAGATAGTATTAGAGATTTATTCTGATTTGTGTCAGAATAATTAGTTAAGTTTGTTTGTTTATTTGGTTGCTATGGATGTTAGTTACTGGTTGATAAGTATGCTTTGTTATTTGAAATTAAAATCTATACTGGGTTATTAAATTACCTTTGCTTCTAAATTTCGAGGACGAAATTCATTTAAGGAGGGAGGATTGTAACGACCCGGAATTTTGGGCAATAACAATTTAATAATCTGTTTTAATAATTTAATTGGTTTAATAGTTTTCTTTAAAATTTTAATTTAAAATTTGTGAATTTGATCTTTTAAAGGTTAATAAATATTTAATCTGTTAATAGTAATCAATATCTTTCTGACAATTTAAATTTGATAAGAATTGTTTTTCAAAGCTAATCGGATTTTATTCTGTTTATAATATATACAATTGATATATATTGTGAATAGTTTATTTGCTGTTTTAATTAAAGATTAATTTTCAAATTGCAATATATGTTTGTATATGTTATAATTTGAGCCATTTTGAAATTTAATTTAATAAATTAATAATTTATAATGTATGAATATTATAGATTTAAGCTTTGTTTTAAAATCAATGTTTTCAAAAGTTAATTTAGATTTATTCATTTGCTTTCAAAATGTAAGATAATTGTTTATTTTAATATGATAATTTATAAAGGAAATTTATCAATGTTTTATTTTTTGTTTTCTTTGAAATGTTTAAATTTTAAAATGGTTATAAATGCATATGTATAATGGTTTTAGATTTTTAAAATACAAAAAAATTATTTATATTAGTTTTGAAACAATTTCTTTTAAAGGTAAACTTATGTATATACATATGTAGTTACTCATTTATAAAGTAAAATAAAATGTAAGTTTATATTTACATTTAAGTTAAATAAAAGTTTAAAAACACTTGAAGACATTTGTAACATGGTAAAGGATCTTTAAAACACATGTTAATCAATTAAGAGGGTTATGTGACAAGTGTCTTTATTTCAAAAATTTTACTCACTTTAATTTTTAATAAATGTTTTTAAGAAGAAAATTTGTTTTTACAAAAAATTTCATCTCTTTGTTTCATTTCTTTCACAAATTTATGGCAACCTGAAGTCTTTCTAAAATCTATAATTTCAAAATCCTGCAAAAATAAAGCTTGAATTCAAATAAAGATCAATCTGCAAAATCAAAACTAGCAGCAACAATTAAAATTTGCAAATTTTTTTCAAACCTGAAAATTGCAAATTTGTAAACCTCAATCTGCAATCTTTCAATCTGCAAATGCAAATGGAGTTCAACCTTTGGTACAACAAATTAAAGCATGCAAAAGGATTTTCAACTAAAAGAAAAATCAAAGCCATTCTTCAGATAAGATGTTCAAACCTGGAAGAAGAAATTCACAAAAATTGCTCTGCTATGCATATTATAAAGGTGAGTAAATTTTATTTTAAAAACAGTTTTACATCTGAGAATTTACTGGGAAATATGAATAAGATCTTGAAGTATAATGGTATGAATTTTTCTCATGTATGCTTGAATGTGAATGCATGTTTGTATTTATGAATTGTCTGTATAAAATATGCTCTGCCTCTCTAATCAATAAAGTGAGTAAACCTTTTAAAAACAGCTTTCGTCATAGTATATTTGAATTTATTGTTGCATGTGATAAATTTGGCTTGGTAAATGGATATTTGTTTAAATGAGTACTGTCATATATGCATGTTAGTGGTAGAGATTGCATGAGAGTAGAAAATCCTGTATAATATCTATCTCTGTTTTTTTATCTCAGAGGTTGATTTTGTATGAAAATCCAAAATCTCTCAAACGAATTAATATTAGACATTGTTATATAAATGGAATTTGTAGGTTAATGTTTGATAGTAATTTAAAAATTTCTTTCATAATTATAAAAGGAAAAAATGATTATAATTAAGGTGATTAACAGTAAAATTAAAAATTTTGTTAAAAACCAACAATCTTAAAATCCAATTTCAATTACACGAATGTAATAATGGTGGGAAATTATAATTTTAGATGATACTTCCCTAATTTTGAGTTGGATAATTTATGAGAATTTTGGGTTTGTAGGTTTTGGGGGTTTTTGGCAATTGCCGTTGATCGGCATGATGATTGGGGCTGAAATTCCGGTCGCAGCTTCATTTTGAGTTGTAGATTTAGGAAAAATGCAAAGTAATTTTTCAAATGAGTGAGTCGAAGGGAATTGGATAAATTAAGGTTTTAGTTTGCGTTTTGCTCGGCACTGTTGTTTTGATTTTTGCGACTTGGATCTGGAACCGGGGTTGTTCGTGTTTAGGGTGAAGGTAGCTCGGGGATCGTGGCGTTCGATGGTGTGGACGGTGTTGATCATCGGCGATGAGACACTCGGCCGTGGGGAGTTTCGTAGTTCGTTGTTCTGCAGATTTTCGAGTTGAAGGTCCAAATTTTGATTTGCATGTTGATGTTTGAATCTGGGTTTGTTTTCGTTGTCGCGAGAGGTTGAGTGATCATCTCCGATTGTCGCGAGGACCAAAGATTGCCGGAGGACGATGGACACGTGCACCATGTCTTTCGTGCACAATTTGGGAAAGATGACATGAAGGCTTGATGGGTTTGGGAAGACGTGACCTTTTTCGAGTTCGTGTTCGAGTATTTCGGTGAAAAGCTCGAAGCAGTTGAAAGTTGGAGGGAACGCGAGAGTTACTCGTGAGTGCACTCGGGTTTTTGATGAAAAAGCTCCGGTCATCTTGTTGTCAAGAGTGTTGTTCAGATTTGCAGTACCCAGTTTTTCTTTTGGCAAAAGGAAATCAAGTTTAAGTTTTTATAAAAAGAAAATAAGTTCTTAAGGTTAAAAACTTGTTGTTGTGAATAAATGTTAATCAAACTATTAAAGTGTTAATTGAATTTATTTTCAAATTTAAGATGTTTTAGATGATTTGGTTTGAAAGTAATTAATTTAATTAAATTTCGAATTTCAATTTAAAAGAGTGTTTTTGAATTTAATTATTTAATCAAAGTTTTCAAAAAAATTTTAAATTAGATAATTAAAGTGTTTGAATTTCAAATTTGAATTTTTTTATGTTTATTTTCAAATAAGGTTATGGTTATAACTTTGAAAACCAATGAAATAATTTGTCTTCAAGTTATTTGAATTGGATTAATTCAAATAATTAAATTGTGCTGATGATTAAGGGTTAAATTATTTTGATATGATTTTCAAAACACTTAATTATTATGATTTAATTAAGATAAATGCTTTTTTTAATTTAGGATTTTTAAATATGACTTGTAAGCAATAAAGATTAATTAAGATTAATGTTTTCTTAATTGATTAAGGATTTTGAAATATAAGATGTTAATTAATTGATTGTTTAATTAATTTTAAATAGTAAGTTAATTGTTTATTTAATTTTAAATAAACACTTAATTGTGGATTAACTAAGTATAATTACTTAATAAAGTAATCAATGGTTAATAATTGAATAAAACTGGAATGGTAATTACTTATGGAAGTAATTAGAAAAGTTACTCATGGAAGTATTAAAATGTAAGTGATTAATGAATAATCACTTAATGTTATCAATTAAGGAATTGATTAATATAATTATTTTAAAGATAAGTGTTAACGTAAAAATCAAATGCTAACACCCCGGTGTAAATTGAAGTTGAGTGAAAGCACCACCCGTGTACACGGGAACTACAAACAAGTAGGGAAATCACAGAAAAAGCAGGAAAAAACAACAGTTTTTATAGTGGTTCGGCCTAGGGTAAGCCTACGTCCGCTTTAACTCTCTTTATTACTTAATTTGGTTACAACTTTACAACAATCTTCAATTACAATTCTGATGAGACAAACAACTAGAACTTTGATGCAGAAGAATTCTTTGAATCCATGTAGATTGCATTAGATTTTCTTCCGAAGTTAGTTGAAACGCCTTTCGTACTTGAAGTGTCGAGTGAGTTGAGAATTCAGCAGAGTATCGGCGCTTAAAGTGATCGGCCAAAAGTCCCCCTTATGCTTGTGGTTGGTTGGTATTTATAGGAAAATTTTACCCTTAAGTCGTAACTCGTGACCGAGTTAAGGTAGGTCGTGGCCGAGTTAACAGGATGCGGCATAAGTGTTGTGGCAGCGGATTATAGCTTAGCGGCTTTAGGTCATGGACGACTTAAGCTAAGTCGTGAGTCATGGATTAACTGGTAAGCTTGTTTATTTAAGATAGCAACACAAGTCTTAACACGTTCATGAGTTACGTGGCTATGTTTACTGAGTATCAGTGCTTTGTTTGCCTAAGTCGTTTACGACACATGCTAGGCCATAAGTCGTAGACACCTTTAGGTCGTTAACTTATTTCCTTCTTGAGTCGTGCCATCTCTTAAGCTATAGACTTCCTTAAGTCGTAGACTTCTTGGTCCGTTTCAATTCTTAAGTCGTCTGGACCTTAACTCGTTTGGTCGTCCAGACCCTAAGTCGTGTACCCTCCTTGATCCATTGAGTCGCTGTCTCCCTTGAGTCGTTGAGTCGGCCATTTCTTTAACACGTTAAACTGTTAGGTCGTACCATTCATAAGTCATAGATCGTCCATAACTTGAGTCATGTAAACCTTAACTTGTTAAGTCGCAGAGTGCTTTAAACTGTTAGATCATGGTGGCCTCAAGTCATAAGTCGTTCATGCTTTATCTTGTTAATTCGCCATGCATCTTAAGTTGTGAGGTTTGCTAAGCCGTAGACTTCTCTTGATCCGTTAAGTACCTTATGTCGTAAATCGTCCCAGGCCTTAAATCATTGTCTTAACGGGGTTAACATTTGCCCCTCGAAGCACACGCCTAAGTCTTAGGTCGTGTGCTTCGACTTTCCTTAACTCGCTTGTGCCGTTTCAAGTTCCGTTGTCTTGGTGTATAAAAGACTTGAGTCTTTTCTCTTATTCCTTTTTGCTCACTATCAATCTCCTAAGTCGTATCCGCCATTAGCATCTCTCCGAGCTTCCTGTCCTATTCGCCATCAGCATTTCTCCGAGCTTCCTACGGCGATCCTGACTTGATTTACTTCCAACCATCTCCAGCTTCACATCACGTAAGCAATTTTCCCCATTTTCCAATCGCTGATCATCATTTTCAATCTTTGAGCCCCGTCTTCCGTCTCCGATTCCCCCCTTTAACCGTGCGAGTATTGTTGCATTGGTCGTCGAAGAACTCAAAGTTTGTTTGATTTGACTTAAGACGACTCGTGATTTCGGTGGTGTGGCAGAACTGGGGTTGTTGTCCATTGAGAGGTTATTGGGCTAACGGGTTAAGAGGATGAGGAGTTTCTTATTGGATGGGAGTTTGTCGATTGGGTGAAGTGAGATACTAAATTGGATACGACCCAGCATTTTTGGGCGACTTATAAACTTTCGCGACTTAACGAGATACGACATGAGCTTTGAGTCGCGGTCGATCTTGGACTTAGAGAAATTCCCATTTCTTTGAACCGAAGCCCTTCCTCCTTACCATGCTTTACGACTTATAGGACCAACGATTTAAGAAGCGAACGACTTAACTTTTAGGAAATCTTTAAGTCGTAGGCGACTTAACCTTTATGTCGTGGACGACTTATCCTTTAGGTCGTGGACGACTCAGCACTTGGACAATCTTTTACTGCCAAATTGTTTCCTAAGCAAATTTCATCCCTCTGTTAGGTTGTGAACGACTTAGGGCTTAAAGGATTTTTGGACTGTGACTAAATGGCTTGAACAAAAATTTGTAAACTTCAAGATGTCGAAAAAACTTGATTGTACTTCCAATTTGAATTGCCAGAATAAACTGCTTGAAACTTGTTGCGTTTCTTTACAGATTATTCTAACTCTAACGCTATCAACCTGTTAAACACAATACTTATAGAAAAATGGGACAAATATACTGCCACTGACTGCCCCTGTCAAATGGCAGATTAATCAACATAGAGTAATCAACTTAAACATATTGTATGAAATGCCGTGAACCAATCAACTAAAGTGAAATATTAATGCAAAGCACTGCTATCTTGAACTGATTTGTTTGCATTTACATTTCTCTTTCATATTTTAAAACAACGAACCCTGGACTTTATAACTGACAAATGATTGCTAGTTTTCATTCCAGTTTTATTTGCTTATTGCTTTGTTGATTTTACACAACACTTCACACAGTTTAGGAAACGTGCACCTTCATATTTGAATATCCAGTTGCTTGTGTAGAATGACTTCTCAACAAGAGGATACAACAGCCCAGGCTGGAGAGGCCACTCTTATTCCTGCTCCATTAGTCAATCCTCCAGAAAGAGCCCCTACCACCTTATCGTACAAAGCTTTTCGTCAGTTGTGTAGTCAGTTTGGCATTGCTGAAGCAGATGCCATTCTCCCTGAAAAAGGTGACACTGCTGATGTGGCGCCTACTGGCTTCGTAGCGGTTAACCAACAAATGTGCCTAAGCGGGGCCATTCCCCCTTTCAACAACTTTCTCCAGAATCTACTTCTTCGATTAGCTATCTCCCCATTCCAGCTACACACCAATGGCTATGCCATTCTGATGGGGTTGTGCGTGCTATTTAGGAGAACATTTGACCAGCTTCCAAGCTTTGATGAGATCTGTTTCCTATGCTCCTTTACTAGGACTAAGGATCATCCTTCTATTACCGTCGTGAGAAGCGCACGA
This sequence comes from Allium cepa, assembly GCA_030765085.1. NCBI lineage: Eukaryota > Viridiplantae > Streptophyta > Magnoliopsida > Asparagales > Amaryllidaceae > Allium > Allium cepa. The sequence continues at coordinate 787,715,911 of CM060937.1, read as the reverse complement.
AATCATAAATTGATAGTTGGCCTCCCTGACACTGCCCATGGGTTCTTAACTCAATTCTTCTATGTGCGTTGCCCCCCCCGGGGTTTTATGCTGTGTGGAGAGAAGGAAGTAAGATCATCTACCTTTCCCTCTCCTATACTCTGAGTTTTGTGAAGTTCTAATTGCCAAGTGTTAACTTCATTTTTTTTTCATTTCAGCGCTTCCCCCTCCTTCTAAAGATCCCAGTCATAAGCCAACTCTGGAGAGGCTTGTAGCTGTACCAGTTGAAGAGCGGAATATGAAATTTTTGCTGAACGACGAATTCCTTCACCAGTTCGGACTTCTTCACCCTTCTCTCTCCACACACCCCTGCGAGGTTCCAGACTCCCCACCTAAAGCATCAGATGCCCCTGTTTCTTCTGACGTACCTGTACCAAAAGATCCCGCTCCCGGAGCTTCTCTAGTAAAATGCTCTACTACTATCGATGTTGCGGGGTCATCTGGCAAATTCGCACTTGCCCCAGTTATTGAGGAAGAAGAGACTCAGGGATCTCCCCAACGTTCGCAGAAGTCCGGCGAAGAAGCCAAGAAAACAAGCCCTGTTAAGCAGAGCGGGGACGACACTTTCGAAGGGTTGAGCGATCTCTTCGTCACCTCACAAGAGCTTTTTAAAGACGACCCCGCGACTATTAGGATTTCTTCTTCAGTAGTGGAAGCGACTTCTTCATCACAACAAGCTCCGTCGACCCACGAGTTGACGTTGATTACTTCCCCCGTGATTACTCCGCAAACAAAGAGCGGTTCGTTGCTTGATGTGCGTAGTTTACACATCACACACTTAATATCCTTCGGCACTTTTATACTTCTAACTCTTTGTACTTTGATGATTCTAAAGTTATGCTTCTTCTCTCTGAAGACTTTTAAGACTTGTCTCTTCTTTTTTTACGTGATAGACTTGTCTCTGAAGAATTAACGAGATACGGCATGAGCTTGGAGTCGCGGCCGATCTAGGACTTAGAGAAATTCCCATTTCTTTGAACCGAAGCCCTTCCTCCTTACCATGCTTTACGACTTATAGGACCAACGATTTAAGGAGCCAATGACTTAACTTTTAGGAAATCTTTAAGTCGTGGGCGACTTAACCTTTAGGTCCTGGACGACTTATCCTTTAGGTCGTGGACGACTCAGCACTTGGACAATCTTTTACCGTCGAATTGTTTCCTAAGCCAATTTCATCCCTCTGTTAGGTTGTGAACGACTTAGGGCTTAAAGGATTTTTGGACTGTGACTAAATGGCTTGAACAAAAATTTGTAAACTTCAAGGTGCCGACAAAACTTGTCTCTTCTTTTTTATTTCAGATTCTCCGATGGGACGCAGCAGCTCCTACTATGACGACTTTCAGCGCTACGGGAGGCGTAGTCAATATGATTATAGGCGCTACCTTCCCGCTCACAGAGAAACCGATGAAGAGAGAGCCGCTCGAAAGGCTCAGGAGAGAAGGGCTCAAGAAGAGCGTTATGAGAGAAAAGAAAGGGAGGAGCACCATGATTCTTCCCATAAAGGTAACGATTCCCACAAGAGAAAATCCCATGATGACCGGGGAAAAAGCCATATGGTAGAGGACCTAAGCAAGCGTGCTCGACACGGTGAGAAGCACACTTCTACAACTGCTGAAAAGGTCACTGCCCCCGTCTCACTTGACAATCCTTCTGGCTCTCCTGCTCTCGGGAAGACAGACATTCAAACAATAATCAGCAGGCCCAAATTCCAAGTTGGATCAGGCCCGGCTACCTTGCAAAGCCGGTTCCCGCACTGGTGCCTGAAGGGAGTGCGGTTCGATCTTGACTTGGTCCCTATCGACAAGCCTGCAATGCTGCGAAATCTCGATGCCGTCAGGCTTGATATTGAAAGGATGTCGAACTGGCAAAAGCTTGTTGACGAGCTTCAAAGGGTCAACCATGCGAATATAGAGGCCATGCTTACTGTGGAGAATGATAAGGCCGAATGGCAGAAGCTTCTCAAGCAGCACGATACCGAAGTGAGGAGCATCACTACTTACAATGAGGAGCTTGAGGCGAAAGTTGAGGAACTTAAACAAGAGCTTGCTACTTCTTCTACTACATATACTCAAAAAGAAGAAGTACTTCAAAAGCAAGTTCGCGATGCTCACGCAGCTCAACGACATGCCGAGGCCCAACTTGAAGCTGAGCGGAAAACAGCGGGACAATATCGTGCTGAGGTTACAGAGTTATAGGAGAAAGTCAACTCTCAGGAGGCGGAAATTCAAATGCTAAAGCTTCAACTTTCCAAGACTGAAAGAGAGCGCGATGAGGCCGTTGCCGGTAAAATTGCAGCTGAAGAATCTCATGAGGCAACGAAGACCAACATCAGCTCGACACTGTTTGACTTTTACCTACACAACATCTTGGGGCACGGTAGTCTCGCCTTTCTAGGCCCAAAATATGAAGTTACACTGGCTGAAGTGTGGGAGGCTGCACTTGACATGCTTGGCGGTAAAGGTGCTGGCTATGCCGAATCAGCTCTTGAGGAGCATTACTTGGATGATGATGCTCGCGCTGCTCTTGCCAAAGGAAAGGAACAACTTGCAAAATTAAGAGCTGAAATGGCAGAAGGGGAACAGTTAGGAAAAACTACTTCAACTATTCCAGTCCAGCCTTCACCTTCGGTCGAAATCGACATTGTCGGCTCCAGTTCTCATTCTCCATCCCTGGCTAAAGTTACGACTGAGATCACAAGTGTACAGGGTGGAGATGAAGGCGAAGAGAGTGCCGAAGCACAGGCTTATGAAGTTGATATCAGCAAGCCGACTTCTCCAGGTAATTCTACTGTCAATCTTGCTCAAGTAGACTGATCATTTGCTTCTTATGAGTTCGATGAGCTTCTCCACTATTTTCTGAACCTTAATGAACCTTTATCTCCTCTCTTTACTGACTTTAACTTCTTTTCTCCTGTAGAGAAAGCACCGAGCATTGTTCAAGCTTCCCCTCCTCCAATTATTCCTCCTTTGGTTCACCAGGTCACTCCTCCGTCCACCTCTCAACCCGGGTCGCAAGAGGAGCAAAAAGAAGCTCTTCATGGCCTAGGTGATCCTATTGCTTCTCAAGAACACGGGGAAGAAGGGCTTGGAGAAGGCAATGAGTCTCCGGAGCGAACCACTTCTGATAACATAAAATTATCTGCTCTTGTAACTCCGGGAAGTGAGTCTTCTTCAAGGAGAAGGAGGAAGCGTGCCACTTCGAAGATGAGAAGAAAAGGCATTCTTATTTCTGAAGAGGAAACGAAAGTTGATCCGGCAGTAACCCTTTCTCCTTCATCCCCGACTCTTCCAAGCCGTCCTGAAAAGCTGCCTATCAGGTCAGGTGAAAGCTCTAAGGGCGTTGGAAAGAAGAAATAAGGGGTCCTGCTTCGACTTGTGTTTACCTTTTGCTTTTTGCATGTACTGGCCGGAAATTGTGCGGGTATCGGCCTCCGCTTTTCTTTTTATTTTGAAACCTGTACCTGTACAAAATTTTAACAGTGTTGAATAAAATGATTCTTTTTCTTTGTGCAAACTTCTGTCTGTATCTGAGAATGCATTTATTATTCATTTTCGTACAAGTTTCTTTACAAGATATTGCAACGAGCTTGTGGTATGTTGTTCGAGCGTAATTTTACCAATATAGTTATACCATGTTGTTTGTAACTATACCATGTTGCCCCTATACCATAAGCTTGTTGCAATATTTTATACTATGAGGGGACTTGTACTTTTATTTTCTGGAGAATAATTATTCCATACTTGGAGGAATATTATTTCGTTAAAAATAGAGTACAGCTCCCTCCATATAAGTTTTTACGCTTCATCCTTCGAAGATATCACTTTTTCTTTTGTGCGTACACACATTTTACCAAGTGAATTCTTCTATGTGGTAAAGCGGGCCTCTGAAGGGTAATTTAACTTCTTTTTGAGGAATAATATTTTCCAGAATAGGTGAATCATTCTTCCTTTGAGAGTTAAAGTGTGCATTTGATGAGGGCTTCTTCTTCTTTTTTTTATTACGTCTCAGTAAAGGGCTTTCTGATTTTTGCTTTGCGTTTCTGATGAAATGCTTCTTTGAAAATTTGCACCTCTGAGGAGGGCTTTTTCAGTTTTCAACACTTGGACGTTTTATTTCAATCTCGGTGAAACGTGTGCCTCCGAAGAGTTGTGCCTCCGAGGAGGGCTTTTTTACGTTTCAACACCTGGAAGTTTTATTTCAATCTCGGTGAAACGTGTGCCTCCGAAGAGGTCTTTCTGTTCGATTGTGCCTCCGGGAGGATGTCTTTTCATTTCTGCCTCTGGGAAGAGGTCTTTTTGTTTTGTTGTGCCTTTGGGAAGAGGTCTTTTTTGTTTCTGCCCCTTGGGAGAAGCTTTTATTTTTCCCTGTTCGCTGGGAAGCGGGCCTCCGAAGAGGGCTTTTCACATTTCTTTTCACGGGAGTGTATCGACCGATCACGATGAAATGTGTGCCTCTGAGTAGGGTTACTGCCTGAAAGTTTGGAGTTTCTTTCTCTCGGTTGGACGGATTCACGGGAGTGTATCGACCGATCATTCCGCAAATTTGTATCGAGAAAGATCTCTCTTTTTCTGGTTGGCCCGCTCGAGGTCTTTTAGCATTTCAACTGTGGTGAAATGGGCCTCCGAAGAGGGCTTTTCATGTTTCAACACCTGGAAGTTTTATTTCAATCTCGGTGAAACGTGTGCCTTTGAGTAGGGCTTTTGCCTTGAAGTTTGGAGTTTCTTTCTCTCGGTTGGACGGATTCACGGGAGTGTATCGACCGATCATTCCGCAACTTTGTATCGAGAAAGATCTCTCTTTTTCTGGCTAGGCCCGCTCAAGGTCTTTATCCTCCGAAGAGTTGTGCCTCCGAAGAGGGCTTGTGCCTCCGAAGAGGTCTTTTGCTGATTGATGCTTGCTCGCCCATGTCTCTTTGCCATCTATTTATGTTGACGATCCCCGTTGTCTTGTGCAAGTGTCATCACTTTTTAGTTGCCAATAATTTCCCTTATCCAAAGAAATATACTTCATTGTTAAGCGAGTTGGTGGTGGTAGACACAGGCTATTTAACTGGTTGTTTGTTTGTTCAAACATTTCCATTTAGTTAGAAATGGTCCACTTCCATCCACATTGCTAACTTTTGTTCGAAGCACTTCTTTTGTAGGATTTGAGTGTGGAAATTTTGAATGGCTTAGTGTTTGCTTGCTGAATGATGTCGGAGATCGCTTAGTCTTGCGATGGGTAAGCTTTGTCTTTGTGGCCTGCATTATTAAATCGACATTTTAGTAACACAGTTAACGTATTTTATATGTCGAAATAAAACAAAGCAGTTTATAATAGTAGAGAACACAAGATTTATAGTGGTTCGGCCAAAAGTTGGGCCTACATCCACTTTATAGCTTTTCATTATTCACTTGCTTTACAACCGCTTTCAATACAAGAATCATATATACATAATTCTTTTACAACATTTCAGCAATGTTTTCAAGTAAAATAGGGACACAAATGATTGCTGTTCCAAGCTCTTGGGATTGGTTCTCCTTTGACGGTTGTGAGTTTGAATGTGCCATTAAGAAGCTTTGCGCCAATAACATATGGTCCTTCCCAGTTTGGCCCAAACACACCTATGGCTGTCATAATTCTCTTCAGGACTAAGTCTCCAACTTCAAAGCTGCGCTGACGAACTTTGGCATTGAAGTGCCTGGCTATTCTTTGCTGGTGAGCTGCAATTCTAAGCCTTGCCTCTTCTCTTCTTTCATCGAGAAGGTCAAGTGCTTCCAGTTGCAATTTTTCATTCTCACTTTGATCAAAATGGATCCTTCTGTGTGAGGGGACTTCAGTTTCCACTGGAATCATCGCTTCTGATCCGTATGCCAATGAAAATGGAGTATGCCCAGTCGTAGTTTTTTGGGTGGTTCTGTATGCCCATAGTGCAAGTGGTAACTTATCGACCCAACCACCTTTTTCTTTTTCCAGCTGCTTTTTTATGGTTGATTTGATGATTTTGTTTACTGCTTCCACTTGCCCATTTGCCCGCGGATGAGCCACTGCTGAGAAGCTTTCTCGGATCTTGAACCGTTTGCAGAAATCTTGGAATTCCTCACTATCAAACTGAGTACCATTGTCTGTGATTATCTTTTGAGGCACACCATACCTGCAAATGATATTTTTAGTCACAAAACTTATCATTTTCTTGGAGGTAATAGTGGCCAATGGTTCAGCCTAGCCCATTTAGTAAAATAATCAACAACAATGATAGCATATTTAATCCCTGATTTGGCAGTCGGCAGAGGCCCGATGAGACCTATTCCCCAGATGACAAACGGCCATGGACTGACCATTTGTGTTAGCTCAGTGGAAGGTGCTCTAGGAACTTTAGCGAATCTCTGACATTTATCACACTTTCGAGAATAGTTAGCAGCATCCTGATTAATTTTTGGCCAAAAATATCCATAACGGAGGATTTTCTTTGCTAAAGTTTGACCACCTGTATGATCCCCACATTCCTCTCCGTGTACTTCAGTTAGAATTGTCTTAGCTTCTTCCTTTGTCACACATCGGAGTAATGGCATTGAAAATCCTCGTCTGTACAAATGACCATCTTGAACTATATATCTGGAGGCTTTCCTCATCAGCTTTTGTCGTTCTTTTGAATTTTCTGGCAGAGAACCATTGAGTAGATATTCAAGTATCGGAGTCATCCATGATTCTTGTTCTTGGGATACATTCATAATCCAATCAACATCCATTTCATCTGTGCTTGGAGCTGACAAGACATCGACGGGAACTAATCCCAATAGTTGAGCTTCACCAGTACTCGAACACTTTGCGAGATCCGCCTTCATGTTCTCTTCACGGGGTATATGGTTTATTGAATAACGGTCAAAATCTTGAAGGAGCTCCCAGGCTTTTGATCAATAGGCGGGTAGGTTCCCTCCTTTAGCTTGAAATTCCTTCCTGACTTGGCAAACAATAAGTTGAGAATCACTGAAGATCTGTAATGCCTTGATGTTTAGTTCTTTAGCGATCCTTAAACCAGCAATGAGAGCTTCATATTCAGCTTCATTGTTTGTCGAAGGGAATTCTAGTCTCAGCGCATAACATACCGATCGCCCTTCTGGGGTTTCAAGGACAACCCCTGCTCCGGAACAGTAATCATTCCTCACGCCATTGACATACAATTTCCATTGGATTGGGACGCTATTAGTAGCTTCCTCCTCACTATCACTCTTATCCGTACATTCTGCAATGAAATCTGCCAAAGCTTGTCCATTGATTGCATTTCGGGGAATGGTATGTGATGTCATATTGACTGAGTTCAATATTCCATTTCAAAAGACGGTCCGAAGTCTCTGGAGGGAATAGGACTAGCTTTAGAGGTTGATCAGTGAGGACTTTGATGGGATGAGCTTGGAAATACGGCCTCAACTTTCTTGATGCGATCAACAGACAATAGGAGAGCTTTTCTAATCTTGAAAAGTTCATCTCTGCCCCAGTGAATCTTTTGCTGATATAATAGACTGGGTGTTGAATCCTTGCGTCTTCCTGTACCAACACTGCACTGAGAGCATGAGACGAAATTGCCAAATATACGAAGAGATCTTCATCACTATCAGGCTTTGAAAGTGTCGGAGGCACTTCCATATGACGAACCAACTCATCAAATGCTTTCTGACATTCAGGAGTCCACTCAAAGTATTTCCTTCCTTTCTTCAGAGCATCGAAGAATGGAATGCATTTGTCAGTAGCTTTGGAAATGAACCGACTCAAGGTCGCAACCTTTCCATTGAGACTTTGCAATTCCTTCTTCGTTCTAGGAGCCTTGATCTCTCTTAGGGCAGTGATCTGAGCTGGATTGGCTTTAATGCCCCTAGCGCTCACAATGAAACCCAAAAACTTTCCGGACTCCACTCCAAATGAACATTTCAGGGGATTAAGCTTCATTCTGTGCTTGCGGAGTACTGCAAACATTTCTGCCAAGTGATCCATATGGTCCACAGCTTTCTTAGACTTTATTGGCATGTCACCAACATAAACTTCCATTGTCTTACCAATCTGTGGTTTAAACATGGAATTAACAAGCCTTTGATAAGTTGCCCTTGCATTCTTGAGTCCAAAAGGCATGACCTTGTAGCAGTAGATTCCAACATCTGTGATGAAGCTCGTGTCCTCTTGATCTGGCTCATGCATCATAATCTGGTTATATCCGGAGTATGCATCCATAAAAGATAACAATTCATGTCCTTCCGTGCCATCCACCAACTGATCGATCCTAGGCAGCGGGAAACAGTCTTTGGGGCAGGCTTTGTTCAGATCTGAAAAATCAACGCACACTCTCCACTTTCCGTTAGCTTTCTTAACCAACACTTGATTTGAGACCCAATTTGGATAAGTAGATTCTCTAATGAACCCGTTCTCCATGAGCCGATCCACTTCTTCTTTTAACGCTGCTGTTCTCTCAGGCCCCTGACTTCTTCTTTTCTGTTTCACAGGTGTAAACTTTGGATCAATGTTCAGAGTATATACTACAATCTCTGGGGATATTCCGCACATGTCAGCATGAGTCCAAGCGAATACATCCAAATTAGCCTTCAAAAATGACATCAGAACATTCTGAACTGTGGTGTTAAGCCGCGAACCCACATTAAGTACTTTGTTTAGGTCCTTTGGATCAACGGGCACCTGCACTGTTACCTCTACCGGTACTACCCTATTCTCCCCTGCACTAGCTTTCCTTGGATCCACCTTTTTTCGTGCGCCACTACATTCGCCAGTGCAGGGTCCACCCTGTAATTGCTACAAGGTCGGTTCCTTGGTGCGGACTGGAGCCGCCGCACCTTTTCCCATTTCTCTTTTCCTTGATTCTCGTAACTCTGCAAAGTAACATTCTCGCCCCGGGTCTTGGTCTCCCTTAATCACACCAACTGCATTATCTATGGGGAATTTTAGAGTCAGACACCATGGGGCAAGAACAGCTTTGAACGCAGCAAGAGTTGGCCGGCCCAAAAAGGCATTGTAGGTAGAGAATTCTTCAACAATTATAAAGGTTTGCTTTCGAGCTACCTTCCTTAGCCCCTTTCCGAGTCCTACAAACAAATCAATGGTTCCAATCGGCTGTTTGGTTTCTCCAGCAAACCCAGCAATTTTAAGCGACGAAGCTTGAATGTCAGTCATTGGAATTTTCATTTGATCGAAGGTTTCTTGAAGAGGATGTTGCATGAAGCTCCACAATCAACTAGAACTCTTCTCACAGTTGCCGGCCCAATACCAGCGGATATGACCAAAGGATCTATGGTCGGAGCCTCAATACCCAAAGAATCCCTGGCACTAAACACGATATCATCTGTGGAAATCTTTTGTTGCTTTAAAGGCGCATCATTCTCTAAGACAAAAACATTCTCTTCAGCTGGTACATGCCTCAAGGCCCGGGCATACCTTTCCATCTCTCCCCAGCTTCTTCCTGCTGGGTGAGGTCCTCCAGTTATTATATTGATAACAGGTCTTTCCGATTCATGCTCTACGGCCTTCTCACTTGAGGCAAGACGGTGAGCGGGAACTTGCTGTCCTTGAGTTGAGGAAGCTGGGGCATTTCTGTTCCTTTTCACATACTGTTGGAGTTTGTTTTCCTTCAAGAGTTGTTCAATTACCTCTTTCAACTGACGGCATTCGTTGGTGTCATGGCCGGGCTGGTTGTGGAACTGGTAGAACCTTCCACTTTTTTCCATCTTAATCGCAACTCTCATTTTAGGTGGTGCCGGATAATTGATATCATCTTTGGTCGCAAAGAAGATGTTTTCAGGGGTATCGGTCAAGGGTGTGAAATTGAAAGAACGGCCTCTCTTAGGGTCTCCCTGTTTCTTCCCACCATCGTTTCCCCTTTTCTGAGTGTTAGGTTCTTTCTTATTCAAAGCAGCGCCATTGTTCCCCGCTTCCGCTGATACCACCTTAGCCGGTGTTTGGAGGCTCTCCAAGCGCATGAATTCATCCGCTTTCTTATAGAATTTGTCGAGCGAGTTTGGTTCTTTCATTTTCAACCATTTTCCAAATTCGCTCGATTTGTCAATCGCCCACATCAAGTATGTCAGGACCATGCGTGGCTCAGCATTATCTACCTCATCCAATGCTATGTTAAAGCGATTCAAAAACGACCTGATAGATTCTCCTAGATTTTGCTCTAGACTTGATAGCGACATTATATCCTTTGCTTTAGAAGCATACAATCGAAATTGCTCCTTGAATTTCTTGGTCAAATCGGAGAATTGATCGATGGACCTGACTGGCACGTTTGTAAACCACAATAGAGCTACACCTTCCAGATAAACCGGAAAGTATTGGAATTTAATTTCATCAGACGCCCTGGCACCAGTCATATGCCAGTCGTACTTATACAGAAACTCGTTTGGATCACTCGTCCCCTTGTAATCTGGAATAGTAGGGGGAACGAATTTCCTTGGGAACTCCGCCTTCAAGATTTTTTCAGTAAATGGAGTTTTTCTTGGAGCAAATCCCCACTCTTTCTCGTCTTCATCTCTTCGCATACTTTCTTTCATGATTTGACGAACCATACCCGAAAAATACTCTTCATCATTTAGAGGCTCTGGAGGGCACACATCAGCCATTCTCTCTGAATTCTGCCTTGACAATCGTTCACGGAGGGTCGGCTGCAGCCCTGATCCTCCATCTTGAAGAGGAGTCCTTTCTACAGGGTCTGCGGCTCTTTGAGAAATGTTCCCTTCAACATCCTGAACTCCCGCAGTAGGGTTCCTATCATTATTAACCGGTTGACGATTTGCCCCTAGTAGATCATTCAACTTACTCAAGATCAGGGCATTCTGGGCTTCCAACTGCGCATTCTGAGCATTCAATTGCTGATTCAAGCCCAAAACTACGGCGTCCAATTCTTCTCATGTAACTCAAACAGTTGGAGCTGCTTGACTTGAAGGAAGAGAGGTAGCGGTTTTCTCTTGAACATTGTCGGATCTTACAGAACTTCGTTTTCTCCCAGGAGCCATTATTTCCAGTAAACTTCTGGTTTTAAAAGAAATCCTTTCAACAATCCTTTGCGGAGCAATGGTGGAAGTTTCCTGAGTTCAGTTCTCAGTGAAAGCACCAAAAATGTTAACGTAAAAATCAAACGCTAACACCCCGGTGTAAATTGAAGTTGAGTGAAAGCACCACCCGTGTACACGGGAACTACAAACAAGTAGAGAAATCACAGAAAAAGCAAGAAAAAACAACAGTTTTTATAGTGGTTCGGCCTAGGGTAAGCCTACGTCCACTTTAACTCTCTTTATTACCGAATTTGGTTACAACTTTACAACAATCTTCAATTACAATTCTGATGAGATAAACAACTAGAACTTTGATGCAGAAGAATTCTTTGAATCCATGTAGATTGCGTTAGATTTTCTTCCAAAGTTAGTTGAAATGCCTTTCGTACTTGAAGTGTCGAGTGAGTTGAGAATTCAGCAGAGTATCGCGCTTAAAGTGATCGACCAAAAGTCCCCCTCATGCTTGTGGTTGGTTGGTATTTATAGGAAAATTTTACCCTTAAGTCGTAACTCGTGACCGAGTTAAGGTAGGTCGTGGCCAAGTTAACAGGATGCGGCATAAGTGTTGTGGCAGCGGATTATAGCTTAGCGGCTTTAGGTCATGGACGACTTAAGCTAAGTCATGAGTCACGGCTTAACTGGTAAGCTTGTTTATTTCAGATAGCAACACAAGTCTTAACCCGTTCACGAGTTAGGAGGCTATGTTTAATGAGTATCAGTGCTTTGTTTGCCTAAGTCGTTTATGACACATGCTAGGTCATAAGTCGTAGACAGCTTTAGGTCGTTAACTTATTTCCTTCTTGAGTCGTGCCATCTCTTAAGCCGTAGACTTCCTAGACTTCTTGGTCCGTTTCAATTCTTAAGTCGTCTGGACCTTAACTCGTTAGGTCGTCCAGACCCTAAGTCGTGTACCCTCCTTGATCCATTGAGTCGCTGTCTCCCTTGAGTCGTTGAGTCGGCCATTTCTTTAACACGTTAAACTGTTAGGTCGTACCATTCATAAGTCATAGATCGTCCATAACTTGAGTCATGTAAACCTTAACTTGTTAAGTCGCAGAGTGCTTTAAACTGTTAGATCATGGTGGCCTCAAGTCATAAGTCGTTCATGCTTTATCTTGTTAAATCATCATGCATCTTAAGTCGTGAGGTTTGCTAAGCCATAGAATTCTCTTGATCTGTTAAGTACCTTATGTCGTAAATCGTCCCAGGCCTTAACTCGTTGTCTTAACGGGGTTAACAATAAGTAATTATAAAGTAATTAATTAAAGGGTTAAGGATTATTTACTAATGGAATTAATTATTTAAGAAGGTAATTAAGATTCATTTATGAAAGTAATTAGAGATAATTACTTATGTAAGTAATTAAGAGTTAATTACTTAATTTATTTTAGTTAATTAATTAATGTAATTAATTAATTAATTAATGTGATTAACTTAAGATTAATTACTAAGTGAAATTAATTAAATATAATTTATTAATAAGGTAATTAATTAAGGATTTATTAATTGTTTAATAGTTACATAATGAAGTAATTAAAGATTAATTTATTAATTAATCAAGGATTAATATAATTAGAAATTAATTAATTAAGAAGTTAATTAATTAAGATAAGTAATTACAAATTGTTAAATACTAATTATGATTAATTAGTTGATTAATTATAAGTTAATTATTTAATCAATTAAAGTATTATTAGTTAATAAGGATCACTAATTAATGTGATTAATGATATTAATCAAGGTTGATTAATATAAGTAATTAATTTAATTATGATTAATTAATTGTAATTAATTAAGAATTAATGTCATTAATTATAATTAATTAATTAATGAATGATCATTAATTACTGTAATTAATGATAGCAATTAAAGGTTAATTACTGAATATGGTTAAGAACAATTACTTGAATGTAATTAAGATAATTAATCAAGAAAGATTAATTAGTGAAGATCATTAGAGATGATTGATTAATTTATTTGGAATAATTAATGTAGAAGAATTATGATAATCCAATTGATTAAGAGATAATTAATTATGTTTGGACGTTTGATTAATATGGATTGATTGATTAATATTGGTTAATTGATTGATATTGGATGATCAATATTTGAAGATTGATACTGTATGATTGGTTGATATTGGATGTTTGATACTGGTTGATATTGGATATCTTTGTTATGTGATATGCTGCTTTGTGGAGATGAATGTTGTTATGAATTATCTATTGTGATAATATGATTCATCTATCTGTTTATATCATCCTAAATATGAGTTTAAACTGTTTAAACCCTTAAGTACAACTTGGACATTAAAATGGCGTTTGGTTTCGATAAGACCGGGATTGGATTTCCATATTTTGGAATCCGAAAACCACATCGATTCCAATTAAACGTTAGGTCGTGTATCCAAGTGGAGCAAGTGAAGACTCGAGGTGTAAGTGCTATACGTCAGTATAACTCTGTGGGTGATTTCGTAATGAGTTTGACGAAATAGTGCTTATAGATTCGATATGGGGAATCAGAGTGCAAGTGTGATATCCCGGAAATTTTAGCAATATCAATTTAATAATCTGTATCTAAAATTAAATGGATTTGATAAAATTTTAATAAAAAATTACTTGATTTAATAATCCAATTAGATAAATGTGTAATTGATGAATTTTATCTTTTAAAAGCTAATAATTGTTTTTCCTATTTATAATGTATGTATATATATTTTTATATATATATATATATATATATTGTGAATAGATAAGTTTTGAGGTGAAGTTAAATTAACAAATAAAATTCTTGTTTTTAAAATTTCTAATATTCATTTGATAATTTGAAGATTATTATTTTATTTAATAAATAACTAATTGTTTAAAATACTTAAAGTAATTTTTTTAAATTGTATAATTTTATTTTAAACATAGTTTAAATTTTAATAAGATAAATAAAAGTTTATTTTAAATATAGCTTAATAATTATTATTTGGAACTATATAAGTAAATTTAAAATACCATTTAAACATTATACATTAATGTATGTAATTAAGATAAATAAGATAAGACATTTATAATTTCATTTATAAATAATTTAAATTGATAAAAATGTTATTTTCTAGTAATAATAAATGTATAAATGTAGATAAGTTTTAAAAGACAAATTTATTATTGTCAAATTAAATACGTTAATATAAATTAGTTTTAAAATTGGATTTTAAATGTAAATAGCATTTGCATTTGAATTCATTTTGAAATTCAAATGAATAACCATATTTATATTTTGTAAGTGAGCTTTCATATTTTTATGATTTGTTTTATTTCATTTTCTTCAAAAAAAATAATACATATACATTTATTAATGAAACTACTATATATGTATTTAATAAAAAAAAGAGGATTTTTATTTATCTTTAAATTAAAAATAATAAGTAATATGTGCATAGAACAAGTGTAAACAATTAAACTACTTAATTTGACAAGTGTTGAAGATTTTAACAAGTGTCTTTTGTTTTTATTTTTCTTTTATATTTCAAATAAATCACTTATACACTTATAAAACATATTTTTTCTTCACCCTCATTTTTCTTCTAGTGTTCATTTTCTTCTAAGAAAAGAAAAAAAATCTCACCTGAAACAAATTTGTTTCAGAAAACTCTTAAACTTGAGAATCAAATCCATAATCAAATCTGTTCAAACATGCAAATCTATAATTCACTTCCAAAACAAATCTGTAACTCTACTTCCACTCAAACCTGAAATTCATTTTCCTTGAATCTGGAAAATCAAAGCTTGCCTGCAATTCCATCTAAAAGAAAATAACATGGGCTCTGCATTTTTTTGAATCTGGGAATCAAGTGTTGTCTGCATGCAAGATAAATCAAGCAACAGCAAACTTGCAAGTTAAATTCAAAAATAAAGAAAAAAGGTCTAGATTGTTCAAGCCTGCATTTTCAAGTTTTTCAAAAATCAAAGCTCTGTTTCATAAAATCCCAGGTGAGTAACAAATCTTTTTAAAATAATGACTATAAATTTGTTGCTTAAATAAGTATGCTCTGAAAATGATTAGCTGATTTCATGTTGAGTAGTATGCTTGTGTATGATTTTAAATGCAGTGTTGTTTATGTGTAAATGAATGTTTGAATGTATGAATGGATTATGAATATTGATGACTGTTATGACCTACACTTTCCTTCAGGTTCATTATTTAGTAAATGATTCAATTTCTTTTGAGGTATTAAAGAATGAGTACTCCTCGGTACGGTTATCTAGGCCACGTTCTGTGACGGACGGTACCCCAGTAGCCCTGCCATTGTATGGAATCCAAAATCCAATAAGTGCCAACCGTTTTGATTGTATTACCCACTTTTGTGGCTAGTAGCTGGAATTTAATAATGTAACAATTTCGGCTATTTCTTATTTATTTGAAAACCCTAGACACTATTATAATATCATCGGATTTCCTATCAAATGTTTTGGTTAGCGTAAGGTAAAAACTTTTCCATGTTTATGTGTGGGAAGTCTTACGTGATACCTTTCTTTTCAAAGGTTTTTCAAAAGTTAAGCAACTTTAACCTGTTACTCATACCAGACCCATGTCTGACCCGGAGTTTATTTTTGTTTTTCCTAAACTCTTGGGTACTCAAACTTTTACGAGTAGCCAAGGGATTCAGGTTAGGATTCAGGTTAGCTTTGAGGAATTGTGGAGGAGCAATTGGAGCAGGAGGCTTCTGCGTTGTAGTTATATAGTAGTCCACTGTGTGTGTTTTCTCTGAGTTATGTGTGATGTTGTAAATACTAGACAGGTGTTTATAACTGCCTAGTATGTGTTGTATTACCTGTGTACTCTGATAGAGGTTATAAACTATGTAATACTTATGTTATTAATATAATTTATTCGTTCCGCTGTTTAGATTCTGATGTGTTGTTTCTTCTTTCTTCTCTTTCTTTCTATTCTTTATCCCTTTCTTTCTTTTTAGCGATGCGACTTCCTGGAGATAGGAAGTTGGGTCGTCACAGTGGTATCAGAGCATTAGGTTGAGTGAATACCTAGGCTCTGGAGTGGTGTCTATCTTGAGAGAGCGTATTTGTAGTTTTGATATATATATATATATATATCTTTATATTTATTATTTCTACCTATCTGTTGGGTTACCTGTTCAGGTTTTCCAATATAAGTTATAAAGGTAGATAAGGTAGTGGTGTGTGTAACACGATTACTACCATTGGTTGGAGTTTGAATGTTTGAGGTTGGAAGTGTATTTGTCGAGACTGTAGACCTAATACCGTCTCGAGTGAGTTGTGCAGAGTGTGGAGATTTCATCGATCTCTGAAGGTAACCTATAAAGGTTCAGAGTTTATCTTTGAAGATGGATAAGTTGGGTTTGGATCTATCGGTTGGGCAGAAGTGTGTGATGGTATTTTGATACCTCAGGTAGTAGTAACTGCATGATGAGATGCAATGAATATGGATATTTTCGAAGATGTTTTCTTTGGAACAAGATTTAGGGAGATATGTCTGCTTCGGTGTTGTGGCTGAGTTCAGCAGGATGTGGTGTTTGGCTTTGAGGGTCGAGTTTCTCGAAGAACTTCAGCAAAGGAAGTTTTGGCATTGGTGTCAACAATGCAACTCGGAGTGTCTGTGTTGGCAAGAGTTGACTGGCTGAGTAGTTTCTGAAGGAGGAGTTCAGAAGCAGCAGAGTGGACCCAATACTTTATTGGATTGGCTAATTAAGAGTAAGCTGTTCTGTTTGGTAAAGAGAGAACAGTTTTGTTTGGGAATTGGTCTACATTGATCGCAAAAATGATTTGCGATAGTTTGAGTGTTCTTTTGAGGTATTAAAGAAATTTTGGTTGTCTTTTGAGAAGTCGGAGGTTTGTCCACTTCTAAATATTCAGATTTCTTATCGTCTGGATTCCAGGAGTCCTACCGATGAATCAGCTAGTAGAAGGATGGTTTATCGAGATAGGTTTGGTGAGGCAGCTCAGGATTGGTGAAACATCTGAGTTTTCTTTGGATAGGTTGCGCCATATTTCTAGGAAGTGATGTCCAGTATGAGCTTATATTCTTCATCAGCAGTGTCTTCTGTGCCAGATCAGAGTTGTGCAGCGGAAGCAGTTTGTGAATGTTTCTGTTTTGTCTTTTCGGATAGAAGAAGTAACTTGTTCTTCTAATGTTTGAAGAGTAGAGTTGGTGATCTTGGTCTTGGTTGATCTTGAGGAGATCGTTGTGTTGAGTTTTTTTTGGTTCTGTTGTTTCTTGAAGCATCAGCAAGGGATTGAGCTGATCAGTTTGGATATTGGCAGCCCAGGATCATCCGAAGAGTTTTGTGGATAAGAGACGAAGGAATTTGAACTCCGGAATCGGATATTTGTTTTGGTTCACTTCTGTGTTTTGGTTAGATTGGTGTTGGTTTTCAAGAGTTGTATTGCTAGTTTAGATAATTGGATTTAATGAGATTCACGTATCTCTGAGGGAGTACGTGTATGAGTTATCTCTGGAAGTGGAACCAGCTGTTCAAGAAGGTTTAGTGGTTAAGTCAGACTCGTTTGTAGTCTGATGTCTTGTCTAATTCTGTAGATCTAGATGAGTAAAAGCTCTGTAGCTTTGTAGTTTAGATTGTTTGGGTTGTATAGGGTGAGTATCCCGGTATACACACACACACACACACACACACACACACACACTTGGGGGAACTCGTGGAAAATTTATCCAGAATTTTATCTGGATAATTAAATTTGTTTGATTAGATAACTGGTTGCTATGGTTGTTAGCATATGATTGACGTATGATTGTGATTTATAATTTAAAATTTAAAATTTTAAATGGGTTATTAAATTACTTTTTCTTTTAGATTTCGGGGACGAAATTCTTTTAAGGGGGGAGGAATGTGATATCCCGGAAATTTTAGCAATATCAATTTAATAATCTGTATCTAAAATTAAATTGATTTGATAAAATTTTAATAAAAATTTACTTGATTTAATAATCCAATTAAATAAATGTGTAATTGATGAATTTTATCTTTTAAAAGCTAATGATTGTTTTTCCTATTTATAATGTATGTATATATATTTATATATATATATTGTGAATAGATAAGTTTTGAGGTGAAGTTAAATTAACAAATAAAATTATTGTTTTTAAAATTTATAATATTCATTTGATAATTTGAAGATTATTATTTTATTTAGTAAATAACTAATTGTTTAAAATACTTAAAGTAATTGTTTTAAATTGTATAATTGTATTTTAAACATAGTATAAATTTTAATAAGATAAGTAAAAGTTTATTTTAAATATAGCTTAATAATTATAATTTGGAACTATATAAGTAAATTTAAAATACCATTTAAACATTAATCATTAATGTATGTAATTAAGATAAATAAGATAAGAAATTTATAATTTCTTTTATAAATAATTTAAATTGATAAAAATGTTTTTTTCTAGTAATAATAAATGTATAAATTTAGATATGTTTTAAAAGACAAATTTATTATTGTCAAATTAAATATTTTAACATAAATTAGTTTTAAAATTGGATTTTAAATGTAAATAGCATTTGAATTTGAATTCATTTTGAAATTCAAATGAATAACCATATTTAAATTTTGTAAGTGAGCATTCATATTATTATGATTTATTTTATTTCATTTTCTTTAAAAAAAAATACATATACATTTATTAATGAAACTACTATATATGTATTTAATAAAGAAAAGAGGATTTTTATTTATCTTTAAATTAAAAATAATAAGTAATATGTGCATAGAACAAGCGTCAACAATTAAACTACTTAATTTGACAAGTGTTGAAGATTTTAACAAGTGTCTTTTATTTTTATTTTTCTTTTATATTCGAAATAAATCACTTATACACTTATAAAACATATTTTTTCTTCACCCTCATTTTTCTTCTAGTGTTCATTTTCTTCTAAGAAAAGAAAAAAATCTCAGCTGAAACAAATTTGTTTCAGAAAACTCTTAAACTTGAGAATCAAATCCATAATCAAATCTGTTCAAACATGCAAATCTATAATTCACTTCCAAAACAAATCTGCAACTCTACTTCCTCTCAAACCTGAAATTCATTTTCCTTGAATCTGGAAAATCAAAGCTTGCCTGCAATTCCATTTAAAAGAAAATAACATGGGTTCTGCATTTTTTTTGAATCTGGGAATCAAGTGTTGTCTGCATGCAAGATAAATCAAGCAACAGCAAACTCGCAAGTTAAATTCAAAAATAAAGAAAAAAAGTCTGGATTGTTCAAGCCTGCATTTTCAAGTTTTTCAAAAATCAAACCTATGTTTCATAAAATCCCAGGTGAGTAACAATTCATTTTAAAATAATAAGTATAAATTCGTTGCTTAAATAAGTATGCTCTGAGAATGATTAGCTGATTTCATGTTGAGTAGTATGCTTGTGTATGATTTTAAATGCAGTGCTGTATATATGTAAATGAATGTTTGAATGTATGAATGGATTATGAATATTGATGACTGTTATGACCTACAGTTTCCTTCAGGTTCATGATTTAGTAAATGATTCAATTTCTTTTGAATCAATCTGTAATAATACATGATATCTAAATAATGTATACTTATGTTGTATGAATAAATTATAATTAAAATTTGTTCAGAAAAGAAGAAGAAGAAGAAAAGAGGAAAAATATACCTATAGTTTCTGGAAACAGGTAATGGCAAAGCAAACTGGAATCTAACCAAAAGCATGATGATTAATTCCGAGTTTCAGGTGTTTGAATTAAAAGTTGAAACCAAATTGTGATTTATAAAAAAACAAATTTCAATTTTTAGTGTTGAAATCTTGTGCATTGATGTTTTCTTCTGGAAATGAAAAGGGGGAAAAGTTTTTATAACCTAGTTTTTAGTCACTGTTTTAATTGATCGGTGAGGAGACTACAGGTGACCGAGTGTTAAGATTTTCGGGGTGATGGCTACTTGGGTGTAGAAGAGGTGATTGGCGGCGGTGCTAAGCTTCCTATAGCCGGAGGTGATAGGGTGAATGATTTGACAGGTTTTGGGGTTTGAAGCTTTTAACTGTTGACAGGTTGGTTCAGGGATACTCGATTTCGTTTTCGAGTGAATTGGGTGGTTTTGTTGTTAGCGTGGTGATGCAGGGATGGACTGCGACTTGTTCATGGCCTGGGTGGTGGCCAGAGGGGGCTACAACCAGCTTGCATATGCACGGTGAAGAAGTTGGTGTCAGGGTGTTTGATTGGGGATTGCTGGGTGTTTTGACTCGTGTTATACTCGGGATAATTCAAGTATTGCTCGAAGTAGTTGTTGGTTTTTTTCGGAGTAGAAAAGAGAGGGCTCGGGTTTAATTTCTGAGTTTACAGGTTTCAGAAAACCTGTAATTTCAATTCAAATATTTGTTTTAAAACTGAATGCAGGGTTTTTAAAACAGGAATTTAAACTTAAAATTCAAAGTATGAATTTCAAAACTAGATTTAAATTGAAGTTTTAAAATTTAATTTAAACCAATTAAATTAAATGTTTAAGCAACATTTAAAAGGGTTTAAATGATTAAATTTAAAGTTAAAACTTTAATTTAAAATAGAAGATTTAAATATAAATTCAAATCTGGAAACAAGAATCAAATTTGAATCAGGTTTTGAAAGAAAAGATGTTTTTAAATATTTTAAATGTTTTAAACAACTTTAAAACATATATATATATGTATATATATATATATATGATTTGTATTTTGAAATGAATTTGGGGTTTAAATTTATTTTAACTTCCTTTATAAAATAAGGAATCTTTAGCATAAGATTTAAAGGTTTTGAATGTTTTAAAATTTTGTTTAGTTAAGTTTGATTTCTTTTCAAATTTAAAATTTAAAATGTAATTTGAAACAATTTTGAGTTAAATTTTTTTAAGTTATTTTATTTATGATAAAGTTATCATGAATAAGAAATGTTTTATTTTTAAAAGTAAATTTAAGATTTAATGATCTTTGCTTCATTAAATTAGGAAGGTAATTTAAATAATGTAATTAATTTGTTTAATTAATTAAAGATTTGAAATAAATTAATTAAGGTTAATTAAATTAGTAATTACTTTAACTTAATTACTTAAGAAAGGTAATTAAAAATTTGTTAACAAGTTAATGAAGGCCATTAACTGTGATTATTTATTTATTAATTAATGTAATTAACTTTGATAATTAATTGGATTAATTAATTTAAATAATCAATTATAAAACTTAATTAATTATGATTGCTTTATGGAAATAATTAAAAATATTAATTACTCATTGTAATTAATTAATTAATTAATTAGATTAGTTTAAATTAATTAATTAAGTTTAATTAATTTAGAATAATCATTAAATGAGTTGATAAGTAATCATTGAGAAATAATTACTTAGAGAAGTAATTAAAATAAATTACTGGAAGTAATTAATTGAAGTATGGTGTTTTGAGATTAATTACTTTGTGTAAATAATAATGAGGATAATTACTTTGTGAAAGTAATTAATAATTAATTACTTAGTGTAATTAATTTAAGTATTGATTAAGTCTTTTGAAATAATTAAGTGATGTAATTAATTAAGGGTAATTAATTACTAATGAGATTAATCAAGATTGATTAATAAATGTAATTAATTATTAAATGTAATTAATTTAGAAGTAATTAAGAAGTAATTAAAAGTAGTTAATTACTAAATGTAATTAATCAAGTATGATTAATAATTGTGGATTAATTAAGGTTAATTACTTAATGTAATTAATTTAAATACGTAATTAATTTAAATTTAATTAAGGATCATTAATTTATATAATTAATGATGTAATTAAGGATTAATTAATCAATGATAAGTGATTAAGGAAGTAATTAATTAATGTAATTAATTAAGGACTAATGTAATTAATTACAATTATTTCATTTATGAAGTAACTAAAGGTTAATTACTGATTTTGGTTAAGGATAATTAATTTGTAAAATTACTTAAATATAATTACTTGAATGTAATTAAGGAATAATTAATCAAGGGTGATTAATTAAGGTAATTAATTTGAGAATAATTATTTAATTGATTGATAATCAATTAAGGGTTAAGTAAGCAAGTTTAAATGGTGAAGTAATTAATTTAATTCATTTTAAATTAATTAAAGATAGATAATTAATTTAATTCACTTTAAATTAATTAGAGATAGAAGTAATTAATTTAATTCATTTTAAATTAACTATAAATGGTGTGATTATAGATCCTTGCTTATGAATGGATGATATGGTTTGCCCTGAATGGTTTGACTCTCAAACATGAGATAAATAGTGTTATGTGTTATGGATGCATTGGTTGCATTGTGATATGAGTTATCTATGGATGATGATAATGTAGATTATCAAATTATGATGATAATACAGATTACTTGTTTATGACAATGTTGATTATCTATTAGGATGATGTGAAGTATTTATATGTGTGTATATAGATAGTTTAAATTGATTTGTTTTAAAACCTTTTAAAAACAACCTGGACCTAAAAGACACGCTTTGGATTTTGATGAGATCGGGATCGGGTTTCCATATTTGGAATCCGAAAACCACATTGATTCCAATTAAACGTTAGGATGTTAATCCAAGTGGAGCAAGTGAAGACTCGAGGTGTAAGGGATATACATAAGTATAACTCTGTGGGTGATTCCGTAATGAGTATGACGGAATAGTACTTATAGATTCGAGATGGTGAATCAGAGTGCAAGGGCTATGGTCGTTGACTCTGAGGGTGATTCCAATAATGAGTGCAAAGAGATAGTGCCTTCGGTTTCGTTCGAACCCGGAACGAACTTGTATGGATTGAATGCTTTCAGTACATCGTCAGGTGGACGATGAGCATTCTAAGATTTGATGTCCTATAAAGGTAATCGTAGCCTCAAGCCTCATCAACCGGGAATGGCTAAAACAGGGGAGGTGCAGCAAGGCTTCGTGGGTAGCTCCCACTGGAGAGCAAGATTGATCCCTGTCTAGAGGTCCCTTTATATTTGGCTGTGTGGGGCAGTGGTTCGCGACAACTGCCGGGGTTGTCTTGTTCGGAACTGTTCAGTAAGGAACGGGTCCGGCCTTGTGTTGCAGGGGAGTGGGAGTACTCCTCGGTACGGTGATCTAGGCCACGTACTGTGACGGGCGGTACCCCAGTAGCCCTGCCATTGTATGGAATCCAAAATCCAATAAGTGCCAACGGTTTTGATTGTATTACACACTTTTGTGGCTAGTAGCTGGAATTTAATAATGTAACAATTTCGGCTATTTCTTATTTATTTGAAAACCTTAGACACTATTATAATATCATCGGATTTCCTATCAAATGTTTTAGTTAGCGTAAGGTAAATTTTTTTCCATGTTTATGTGTGGGAAGTCTTACGTGATACCTTTCTTTTCAAAGTTTTTTCAAAAGTTAAGCAACTTTAACCTGTTACTCACACCAGATCCATGTTTGACCCGGAGTTTTTTTTTTTTCCATAAACTCTTGGGTACTCAAATTTTTACGAGTAGCCAAGGGAATTCAGGTTAACTTTGACAAATAATGGAGAAGCAATTGGAGCAGGAGGCTTCTACGTTGTAGTTATATAGTAGTCCGCTGTGTGTGTTTTCTCAAAGTTATGTGTGATGTTGTAAATACTAGACAGGTGTTTATAACTGCCTAGTATGTGTTGTGTTACCTGTGTACTCTGATAGAAGTTTGTAAACTATGTATTACTTATGTTATTAATATAATTTATTCGTTCCGCTGTTTAGATTCTGATGTGTTGTTTCTTCTTTCTTCTCTTTCTTTCTATTCTCTATCCCTTTCTTTCTTTTTAGCGATGTGACTTCCTGGAGATAGGAAGTTGGGTCATCACAGCAAGGGCTATGGTCGTTAACTCTGAGGGTGATTCCAAAACGAGTGCAACGAGATATTGCCTTCGATTTCGTTCGAACTCGGAACGAACTTGTATGGATTAAATGCTTTCAGCACATCATTGGTGGACGATGAGCATTCTAAGATAGATATGTTCTATAAAGGTAATCGTAACCTCAAGCCTCATCAACCGGGAATGGCTAAAACAGGGGAGGTGCAGCAAGGCTTCGTGGGTAGCCCCCACTTGAGAGTGAGATTTACCCCTGTCTAGAGGTCCCTTTCTATTTCGGCTTAGTGTGTGGTTGGTCGCGCCAACTACGGGGTGGTCTTGTTCGGGACTGTCCAGTAAGGGACGGTTCCGGCCTTGTGTTGCATGGGAGTGAGAGTACTTCTCGGTAAGTTGATCTAGGCCACGTACTGTGACGGGCGGTACTCCAGTAGCCCTGCCATTGATGGAATCCAAAATCCAATAAGTGCCTGTACGGTTTTGATTGTGCCCAACTATGTTGGAACGTGAGATGTAAGCATTCCAGCTATTTCTGTATTTTATTTTGAAAACCCTAGACACTATTATAATATCACTGGATTTCCTATCAAATGTTTTGGTTAGCGTAAGGTAATAACTTTTCCATGTTTATGTGTGGGAAGTCTTACGTGATACCTTTTCTTTCAATGGTTTTCTAAAGTTAAGCAATTTTAACCCGTTTACTCACACCAGTCCGCTGTCTGACCCGAGTATTTATTTTCTGTTTTATTAAACTCTTGTATACTCATATCATGTATGAGTAGTCAAGTGAATCAGGTTAGCTTGACGATTCTGGAGGAGATATGGAGCAGAAGGCTTTGACGTGTAGATATATATTGATTCCGCTGTGTTTGTTTGGTATCTATTTCTGTTGTACTTGAGTTGTATAATTAGACAGAAGTTTATAACGGTCTATTATGTGTTGTTTAAGTTGTGTACTCTGACGTAATAAGATACTATGTAATATTTTATGTGGCATATTATATTTTATTCGTTCCGCTGTGAGTTCTCTGATGTTGTTCTGTTTCTTCTTTCTCTTTCTTTTCTTCTTCTATCCCTTTCTTTCTTCAAGATGATACGATTTTCTGGGTATAGAAAGTCGGGTCGTCTCACTTTCCGTTATTATATTAATTATCATTAAAGTAGTATTTAATTACCTTTACTTGAAATTGATGAATTAACTGGTAACATCAATAATTTGTCAACCTTATAATCTTTAAAATACTTATATGTTCATTCCTCCCAACCAATTACGATCTATTATATTATTTCACACATAAATTCAATAATTACATTTTTCTTTCTCATATTCCATTTATAACCAAGTCATAATATTTAAATTATTTTATTTAATTGGAATTTCATTCGAGTTCATTAGTTAATAACTGTAGCTAACCTTGTATCCAAGTGGAGCAAGTGAAGACTCGAGGTGTAAGGGCTATACGTCAGTATAACTCTGTGGGTGATTCCGTAATGAGTTTGACGGAATAATGCTTATAGATTCGGGATGGCGAATCAGAGTGCAAGGGATATGGTCCTTGACTCTGAGGGTGATTCCAAAACGAGTGCAACGAGATAGTGCTTTCGGTTTCGTTCGAACCCGGAACGAACTTGTATGGATTGAATGCTTTCAGCACATCGTCAGGTGGACGATGAGCATTTTAAGATAGATATGTTCTATAAAGGTAATCGTAACCTCATGCCCCATCAACCGGGAATGGCTAAAACAGGGGAGGTGCAGCAAGGCTTCGTGGGTAGCCCCCACTTGGGAGTGAGATTTACCCCTGTCTAGAGGTCCCTTTCTATTTCGGCTTAGTGTGTGGTTGGTCGTGCCAACTACGGGGTGGTCTTGTTCGGGACTGTCCAGTAAGGGATGGTTCCGGCCTTGTGTTGCAGGGGAGTGGGAGTACTCCTCGGTACGTTGATCTAGGCCACGTACTGTGACGGGCGGTACCCCAGTAGCCCTGCCATTGATGGAATCCAAAATCTAATAAGTGCCTGTACGGTTTTGATTGTGCCCAACTATGTTGGAACGTGAGATGTAAGCATTTCAGCTATTTCTGTATTTTATTTTGAAAACCCTAGACACTATTATAATATCACTGGATTTCCTATCAAATGTTTTGGTTAGCGTAAGGTAAAAACTTTTCCATGTTTATGTGTGGGAAGTCTTACGTGATACCTTTTCTTTCAAAGGTTTTCTAAAGTTAAGCAATTTTAACCCGTTTACTCACACCAGACCCCTGTCTGACCCGAGTGTTTATTTTCTATTTTATTAAACTCTTGGGTACTCATATTATGTATGAGTAGTCAAGTGAATCAAGTTAGCTTGACGAATTCTGGAGGAGATATGGAGCAGGAGGCTTTGACGTGTAGATATATATTGATTCCGCTGTGTTTGTTTGGTATCTATTTCTGTCGTACTTGAGTTGTATAATTAGACAGAAGTTTATAACGGTCTATTATGTGTTGTCTAAGTTGTGTACTCTGACGTAATAATATACTATGTAATATTTTATGTGGCATATTATATTTTATTCGTTCCGCTGTGAGTTCTCTGATGTTGTTCTGTTTCTTCTTTCTCTTTCTTTTCTTCTTCTATCCCTTTCTTTCTTCAAGATGATACGATTTTCTGGGTATAGAAAGTCGGGTCGTCTCACTTTCCGTTATTATATTAATTATCATTAAAGTAGTATTTAATTACCTTTATTTGAAATTGATGAATTAACTGGTAACATCAATAATTTGTCAACCTTATAATCTTTAAAATACTTATATGTTCATTCCTCCCAACCAATTACGATCTATTATATTATTTCACACATAAATTCAATAATTACATTTTTCTTTCTCATATTCCATTTATAACCAAGTCATAATATTTAAATTATTTTATTTAATTGGAATTTCATTCGAGTTCATTAGTTAATAACTGTAGCTAACCTTGTTATGTTTCCTTTTTGTTAATTTTCATTATACTATCACCACTTTTATTAATAATTCATAAATTTTTATTTTCTTTAATATTACATTTCAAAATTCTCACTGAATTAATAATTTTAATTATTGAAAATCTAAGGGTCGTTACACTCTCCCCCACTCAAAATTTTTCGTCCACAAAAAGGAAAAAGAAGGGGAAAAGAAAGAATAAAATAGGCAATACATCTTAATCAAAATATTAACTTATAAACAATTTTTTTTTACAAAATTAACTACTTCAAATAAGATATACAAATTTACAACCATAAAATCTTTTTATATACATAAACCAATAAAGTTTGGTAAACATTTCTCAAAACTTTTCTAAGTCCAAAATTTACAGAAAATTTCGGCAGAGTCTCCTTTGTACGAAGAGGCTCAGGAGAAAATATAATATTAAATATAACAATATACAACATATTTTTTAAAATAATATATATCCCAACACGGGAAAAACAATATAATAACACTATAAACCGTAATCCGAAAACGTACCTATTTGTCGGGCAAACAACGCTTAATTATGAAACCAAAAGCAGTAGCAATTACTTCCATAACCTGTATTTCACTTATAAATTCCAAAAGAGTGAATAATTATAAAAATGAAATATTTAAAGTTTTTTCAATCAATATTAAACAAATCAATATAAGAACAATCAATTGCAACAAGGCGTACAACCATCACAATGAATCAACAGAAATCAATCATTCATTCATATCAAACAGAACAAATAATTGTCTAGGTTCAAACTTTAAATTGCATAGAATGAAAAAAATTCAACTACTTAGTGCACCATTTACTAAACAATCTTAGATGGAACTGAATAGATTATTCATTCATCCAAACAATTTTAAAGTATCCTTACCCAAACAACCATGAACCAAACAAACAACAATTTCAAATAATAAATTAAGTTCATTCTAATAAATTTCATTTCATACATTTGTTGTTTGGTTTCCTTTTTATTTATACAATGATTTATCTTTTTACTTTACATTTTAACTTCTTATAATTTTTATTTATTTTCATTATTCATGTCATGTAAATTTCTTTTTATTGTATTACTTTCATTTATTCACTACTTAATTTCATTTATTCATTTATTTAATATACTTAAGTTTATTCCACTACAACTTCCAATTCTTATTTATTAAAGAATTTTATTGAATGCCTTCATTATTTCAACTTTTTACTTGTATAATATTCTATTACAATTTCTTGTTAAACATTTCAGCTTTTTATATCTTTTGGTAAGTTATATATATGCCTTTAAAAACGTAATTGAAAGTTACACAAGTTTATTTTATTTCTCTTAATTAACTTAATGCACAATAATAATATACTTTGTCTTATAGGTTCCAAATTTCAAATTTCTTTTAATCCCATTTATAACTTAGCATTAAATCACTTATTTTAATTAAAGGTTCCAATTATTAATTAGTTACATTCCATTTTCTACAGTAATAGAAACTATTATTTAACGGAAACTTAAGAACTAATACCGGGTTAAATTTCAAATCATTTTGAAATAATAGATAAATGTATATACTTACAGCTTATATATCCAATTATATTTAAAAAAATTAAAATTTACATTTGTTTATCAAAATCAATCCGTAGTAAAACTACTACAGTGGCCTTCCCACTTCGAAACACGAAAATGAATGTCGATGATGCGTTCACTCATCACTGATATTATTTCCCAGCGACAGAGAGGGGGGTACGGAATTTATTCCTTTCAAAATTTCGTTAAAACAGTTCTTTTCAAATTATATTGAAGTATTTATATCGGACAATACTTCTAATAATATTATTACTATAATCTGAAATCATTTGAATTTTTTTTTACAAAACCCAAGAACTTAAGTTCTAAATTTCCAGTTTATTCTCAATCTCATTTCAACTATTATTTATAAATTTCATTACCTAACAACCAATATATTGCCACCAAATATATATATCGTTTTAAAAGAATTATTTTATATATATATATATATAGAAAATATAATAGGCAAAATTATTTCATTCACCTATATTCAAAAAAAAATATTGTGTCAGTCTGTCCTACGAAGTGTTTAGAAATCCCTATTGATGTCATAGCATCCCATCCACCAACCAGAATTTATAAATACAAAACGGAACAAATTAACAAAATATTAAAACCTTTTATAATACTAACAAATGCGCTCTCTCATATATACTCTCAGTGACTCATCCTATGGTATTACTACCCTATTAGTAAAGAGTCAGACCCCACAAAGCTAAGGTTTATCGCAAAACCAAAGCTCTGATACCAGATGTAACGTCCTGCCTTTTTGTACGCTTTAAATCGACGGTAAACCACACACGTCAGACTTTAACCATAAAGAATGGCGGATTGTTATTGGGTAGATAAGAAAAAGGCAGAGAAAGAAAAAAAATAGAATCTTGCAACAGAATGATAAAATATAATAATCAAATAAACAGTTCATGAAGCTATTTACAAAATATTCTATTTTATTTATACAATAAATATCAGATTTACAAATACCATAGAATAATAACTTATGCAGCGAAACAATATGAACGTAGTGGGATACTAAAATAAATAATAATAATAGATATTCGTCTTCATCCTCCAGGATAAGGTCTTCCAAATCATGAAATGCTCAGGCTGACCCGAGCGAATTAAAAAGACAAAACACTCGAGTCAGAACTAAAATATCTTATATGAGTTAAATCAAAAGAAATAAATATGAGAGTAGTAACTTAAGAGATGGTCGGGATTCACATCTCCTAAGGATATGTTAAACTATTTACTATGTAGTAATATTTCGCTATTATAATAATGTCTATTAATAAAATAAACTTACTTTTAAATAGCATTAAGGCTTTACATTTTCCACCTTAACACGTAATAGTCCTAGTAGTCCATCCAGTATCACGGTACCTCCTGATCGGGAAGCCACCAGAGGATACCACACGGGCTGCGGGAGAAAATCAAACTCGTATAAGGCACGCTAGAGTAGGTGACACGGAACAACTAGGCAATGCCAGGGTAGATATAGCAATTATGTTTTTGGGTCGATGGTAACGCATAGCAGCTACTACCGCCCACCTCAAGCCACACCCCCAAATCAAAAATCAAAAGTGGCCACCGAATCAATCCAAAGTCAAAGTATAATATCGAAGGGATGTGTCCGATAAAAGGTGCTACCTTCTTAACCCGTCAATCGCTCCTCCTTTAGCCACTTTATTCCAACTCACGGGAGTCGGGTCCTTGTATTTACCTCAAAGGAAATGACGCCACCATCATACTTCATTTTAGAATCTCCACCGCGTACACGGTTGTTAAAGTGGTTTTCAGAGTTGGCGGAGAGTATGACAACTTCCGATCCCGGTCTCTTTAACAACCAAACGTTATTATAACATCGCGGTCCTTTTAAAAAAGTTTATACTTCAAAACCATAATATAATATCCATTTCAAAACCATATAAATACAATATCATTTCCATTTCAAAACCAAACCAATATAATATAATTCTAAAAATCAAACTATTTCAAAGTTATAAAATTCGAAAACCAAAAACTTAAAACTATAACACTTTCAAAACATAATACTTTGAAATTAATAACTTTAAAACATATCTTCCACCCTTACATGGATTAAAATATTTTATAAAACAAACTAGCCTCTTAATTTCACAAATCAATTCCAAAACAACCCGAATTTCTGAACTTCAAATTTAATATATTTCAAAGCTTAAAATTGCAATATTTCAAACTAAATTTTATAATTCATGTATATACCAATTTCACTTTTACTATTATTTAGTTTTGAAATATTTGCTTACTAAATCCAATATCCTTTAAATAAAACTTTAAATTTCAATAACTGAAAATTCCTTAATTTATTCACTTGAATCACCTTAAACCCGAATCAAATTATAAAACCATATTCTTTTAAAATCTCAATTTCAATAAGTTCCAAATGGATTCTTATTAAATACAATTCTTAATTAGATAAATCTCAAATCAATTTCAAAACTATCTTCTCAACCTTGATTTATAAAAATCAATATAAACCCCATATTTAAAATATAATTTAAGTAAATACTTATCCATATTATATTTTAATAAAATCAAACTTTATTATTAAACTTATTTATACTTTCAACAAATTTTATTCATAGCCTAAACCAATAATTAACTATATGTAAAAGAACATTTATAAAATATCCAAATCAATATCTCATAAAATCATATATTTCTTTACAAAACCATGGAAATCATTTCAAAATATTTTTATATATAGATCGCGGTGTCTGTACATAATTTTCTATCCTATGGTCAAGTGATACAGATATTTATCATTTCAATCCGTAATTCAAAATAAAAATTACGACTATATCATTTCAAACCACAATCCCGAATGAAATAAAAATAAATCCTTAACGAATTGGCAGATTATAATGATATAAAATAAAACATCCATTCATCCATCATCCAAATCACACATCCATCACAATCATCATCCAAAACAGTCAATCAATATCAATATATAACTGATAATATATAAAAGGTATTTGAGAGGTTGTTATATTCAATAATAGATTAAATAACGACTAAATTTTAAATAAATGCAGTTAACAGAGTTGATGATTAAAAATATACGAAACAGTCATAACTTAATTCAAAATCACACCATAAATTAAATTTAACAAACATAAGAAATTTTAGAAGTTGTGAGTGAGTTAAAACACTCACCTTTTGAATTTAAATTGAATTTAAATCCAATTTAAATCCAAAATTTGAACAGTCTCGGAATTCACCAAAATTTGTGCCAAAATTTTTGGAATTTGAATACGATACCAACGCAAACAACCTCGTCCAAATCCAAGCTCATATGCTAAACTTATGATGATTAGAACGAGTAAATTTTAAAGTTAGAAAAAAACAAAATAAAATAAAAACAGAAGAGCATACGCTACAACCATGCTTTTCTCACGCGAACCCATTTACCACGTCATCCAATTTCTTCCCAGACAAACACCCACGCACGCGAAAACACAGCACACCGAACCCAATCGCGTTCACTTCGCTGTTGACCAAAAGTCGACCACCTCCGGCCGCCCATAGCCACGCCGACACCGCGCTCCCATCCTCCCCCCGAAGACGCCTTCATGCGCGAGCTCCTCAAGCACAACCGTGCATAGCCGCCGCCTTAATTATTAAGTCCTAGTCAAATTAGCCGTCGATCAAACAATCGAATCACAAATCGAAGCATGCCGATGAACTCCCCATCGTCCACTCTACAAAACCCAGAAATTGTTCGACGATCCGACAATGTTCATCGACGCACGATGAACGACCATGAATGTTTCCATTGATTCCTGATTCATAGAAATTTCGATTGCTAAAACAGATAGTGGATCTAGATTGCGCTCTTCAAGAGCTTTCCGAGGATATACAATTTGACATTGTTTGTGGAGTTGGAATTTTCGACTTTGGATTTGATTTAGAATTGTAATTGGGAATTTTTGTGTTGTCTGCCATTGAGGAGGAGGAACATCTGAATTATACATACAGACAAATGAGAAATAGAAAGGCTAGGGTTTATAATAGGGTTTTATAGGTAGGGTTGAAATAGAATAGATGGACACGATTGGTTTACACGTTGCACGATAAAATGGCCCGAAAGGCCCGTTCTGACTCCGGAAAGAAATTGGGAAAACCAATATATGAAAATAGATGTTTTAAAATATTCTAAACGCAATGGAAAAGGTTTCAAGTCTAAATTTCATCGTATGAAGAAGATATGTTTAAATCAATAATTTACAAATTGATTTCAATTGATTTCAATCCCATTGATTTCAAGGCGTTTCGCGTTTGTACGATCAAACGACAAGTTTGATTGCTACGAAACTTGAAATCCTACAATAATTCACCGTTACGGATCCGATGAAACTAGTTTCGTCGAAATCCGAGTCTGTGGCCAAAATGACTATTTTTACATTAATTAAATAAATTTAAAATAAATTAGTTAAATCAAATCTTAAATTTCAATTCAATAATTGACAATTTTTATCACTTTTATATTTCTTAAACATTTACCCAAATTTAAAAAAAATTAGATGTTACTTAAATGTTGATTCAATCATCAATTTCAGCGTTAAATTATAATTTTTTTAAATTTAGAAATTATAAATTAAAATTTCCAAAATTCCATTGAATTTAATTTTCATTCTTATTATTCAATTAATTATTATCCAACGGATGAAACTAACATTTGTTCATGGTTTATTGCATTTTAATTCCCAAATTTCATCTAAATTTCAACTAACGCAATAATTAAATATTAAATTTCATTTAATTGCAATTAATCCAATTATTAAATTTAAGTTAACGAATCTTGATTCTCACTCCTTTTATTAAATCAACCATTATCTTATGGATAACTTTAATGCTACTATATCCAATTGCCCTAATGGTTTATAGTTATACGCTAAATTCATATTAACTTGTAATTAATTACGTTTAATTGCAATGGATTTGATCTAATTTAATAGACTAAATAAATGGGTAAGCAATTAATAATTATTACCATTTGCCTAATTTAACCACATTCCTAATTTATTATCAGTTAAGAAATATTATAATTTCTTACTAAACATAGATTTTTATTCAATTACCCTTTATTACGTATTATTACATCAATTTATATAACATTGAATTCATTCCCAATTTACAAATTCCAATCAATCATAACTTTGCAATTTTAATAAATTAATTAATTGTCAATTGCCATTCCAATAAATCCATTCATTTTATTTTTTATTATAAATCAACTATAAACTTACCATCTTAAAGGTGATGTCAACATGGGTACTTATCTATTACACTAATATACGCCCATTTCCATCTTACGTTTGCATGATGTTACATTAATATATTCAAATTTCTAACTCCTTTGTTATTAACTATCCTATTTCCATTTATAATATCTTTGCCAAATATATACATTAATTACGATTAATATTCTCTATAAATTTATTTACTTGGTTTCATGCTTTTTATTACATCGGTTACTGCCTTATAAATAAATTTACATTGTATTCAATTTACATTCGCCCTTTCCGTTATTATATTAATTATCATTAAAGTAGTATTTAATTACCTTTATTTGGAATTGGTGAATTAACTGGTAACATCAACCATTGGTCACCATTATATACTTTAAAATACTCATATGTTCATTCTTCCCAACCAATTGCCATCTATTATATTATTTCACACATAAATTCAATAATTACATTTTGCTTTCCCATATTAGATTTATAACCAAGTCATAACATTTAAATTATTTTATTTAATTGGAATTTCATTCAAGTTCATTAACTAATAACTTTAATTAAACTTGTTATGGTTCCTGTTTGTTAATAATTCATAAATTTTATTTTCATTAATACTACATTTCAAAATCTCACTAAATTAATAATTTTAATTATTGAAAATCTACGGGTTGTTACATTTTATAAAGATATTTTATAAATAATTTCATTAAAAAGTTTATAAATATGAAGAAAATTTGTAAATCATTTTAGAGATTTGTAAAGAGACTTTATAAATTAACTTTCTTTTGGAACTTATAAGCAAACTGAAATATGAGATGAGCTTTCGAAAAGGAAACTTGTTTAGTTATTTAATATGGCATTTGAAAAGAAGAAAACTGTGACAACCCGGTATTTCGTACCATTAAAATCGACAATAATCCACACATGTCGGACTAGAATGGAGCAAAATAACAGATTGTAAATAAATTTGGAGCAAATGAAATCATATACACAAAATCACAGACACAGAACAATCAGAGTAACTCGCAGCGGAATATAAAATAACATAGTAGTTCATGAAGCTACCATAACAAAGTCTCAAAAAAAATACATAATAACAGTCCTAAACAACATAATAGAAATCCTAAATACATAGAAGTTCACTAGTACATGAGATAAACTAGAACAGCTGAAACAGAAATAGATATATAAGTAGATAAGTAGAATCTCTAGCGAAGACTAGCTCTAGAAAGAGAATCCAAAGCTGTGAATACTCAGGCTGGCCCGAGAGTAAAGCATAAACTCAAAACACTCGAGTAAGGACAATATATACTTATATAATGTAAACCAACTCAAGTGAACTTTAATAAGGTACAAGTAACTCAAAGGATGACCGGGACCGCCCATCCTTTAAGGATCCGTTAAACTATTTACTATGTAGTAATATTGCGCTATTATAATAATGTCAACAGTAAAAATAAACATACTTTAAAATAGCGTTCCGGGCGTACCCATATCATCCTTTACACATAGTAGTCCCAGTAGTCCATCCAATATCATGATATCTCCAGATCGGGAGACTATCAGAGGATACCACACGGGCGACAGAAGTAAACAAACTTGTAGTAAAGGCTTGGTATGGTAGGTGACACGGCACACAAGGCAATGCTAGGGTAGACATGCCAATTACGCACATGGGCTGGCGTTAACGTAGCAGCCACTACGCCAATCCCAAACAACACTCCAAAAAACAAGGGTGCACCCAATCAATCACAACAGTAATAGAATGGTATCGAAGAAGTGCGTCCGGCCAGAGGTGCTACCTCTTTTGGCCCGAGATCGCTCCTGTTTTAGTCACCTTAAGATAACTCACGGGAGTCAGGTTCACGTAATGTACCTCAGGAACATCGTCACCATCCTACTTCATTCTGGAATCTCCACCGCGTACATAGTTGTTAAAGTGGTTTTCGGTATCGAGAGAGAGTATGTCCATATCCGATCCTGGTCTCTTTAACAACCAATAGTTATTATAACCCGTGGTTATAGTTTCAAAATGGTATTTATATTTCAAAAATCAATATCGTTTAACAATTCAATATCATTTCAAATCCATTTCGAAATATCCAACTTATCGTATCATTTCAAAGCCACATTCATTTTATTCAAATTTAAAATACCATTTCAATTCACATTTCAAGATAGTTAATATTTCAAATCGAATTACTTCATTTAAATCATTAAAATGAAGTTATTACATTTTAATAACTAAATTTCCAAAATTTTAATCTTTCAAAGTTCATTTATTCACTTAAACTTATCAAAACAATGAAAATTCACCTTTCGCAGCATTTGGAAAATGCTACAGAAAGATACTTTCAAAATAGTTCAATTTAACAGAATAAAGCATTTAAAATGTTGTAATAGGGTTACATTAGTTCCAATAAAACCTTAATTAAATTCAACAATTATAGCACTTACAAAGTGCTATAATACCCCTTTATTGAAATTTAGCCATTTGGTTCATTTATATCAACAACAGCATTTACAAATGTTGTAATATCCTTTACATTTGAAATAATAGCATTTCAAAATACTGTTAATTAAATTTCAAATATTAACTATACTTCCATAAACACCTAATTTTTTTTAAAAACATTTTAAACTTATAAAATCATATAATTTCACTTTTAAAACAAACATTTAAATACCCTTATATTCATGATTTTATAAAGTTAAATTTCCATTCAAAAATCAATATTCAATAATAATTCACATATTAAATTCACACATTCAATTTCAATTCTTTCTAAGTAAATTTTAACTTAACATTTAAGTTTACATTCCCAAATATAACTTATTCTCATTTAATTTATTCAACTTGAAATTCAACTTTAAACAAAATTCATAAATTTTCAATTTAAGTTATATTTCGAAATTCAACTTAAACAATCATTTATTTAACTTTTTAACTTTATTCCAAAATCATTAATATATTATGAAATCATTTTAAATTCATTTTAATTCAAAATATCATAAATTTATCATATTTTCATATTTAATTTAATTTCCATTTATAATTAAATCAAAATTTCCAAAATAACTTATATTTCAAATTTCTAACTTTACCATTTATTTATTTCACTTACAAATTCTAAGAAAATCAATAATACTTTACAAAAATCATTTTTAATTAAGTTTAAATCAAAATATTATAATGTTTACGTTTTTAAAATATTTAAATTTTTTTGAAATGTATATTTTAACCACGGGTCTGTATATCATTTTCTACACTAGGTAAAGTGATACAGATAATATATCATTTCAACCCGTAATTTACAAAGAAAAGCCGGGTTTTATCATTTCCAACCCGCAGTCCCAAGTAAAATGAAATAATTGAAAACCGTTCAGGCCTATCATTTCAGCCCATAACGATTTTCCCTATTCTAAAGTCCGTTTGGGTATGTATAATTTCAACCCATAGGGATTCTAATCTAAAGGAAACTTGTAGTGTGATAAAAAGATATAAATAACAGAATAACATCATATAACAGTAACAGATGATATAACAAGTAAATAAGCATGAGTGAACATCATATGATCATAACATAGCAGATATAACATGGTGATACATTTACAGATTGAAATGTAATCACTTTACAAGTCATATAAGTATAATTCCTGTCTAGTGAGAATTACTCACATGTATAAGCTGAAGACAACAACAAAAGCACACAAGAAAGATCTTCAGAGGCATGAATGCATGACAATGATTTGATTGTGAGAGAGACAAAGCTAATTGCCTTGAACACATTCAAACAAAACTATATAAGCAACGTAAGTTTTCAACCCAAATATAAAAACAATATTAGAAATAAATGCATAAAACAAAGCTAAAAGCTTTTGCACTTGCTTTCAACCACCTATGTTACAGGTATAGGTCAGAAACACGGCTAAGGAGTGGATTTGGATCTGGTTTTGGGTTCATAGGGTCGGCCCAGCATGGATTAGATGATGGTGCAAAGGTATGTGTGCATGAAGCTACAACACAAAGGCAACACAACAAAGATTTCATGCAACAATGGGCTCGGCCTAAGCAAATATAGGCACAACAATGGCTTTAGGTGGGTAAGGGGTGATGTGGCAGAGGGTCACAGGTCAACTATAGGCTAGTACAGGTGATGTAGGTGGCGGCCAAGGGGAGTTTGAGGTGGAGGAACATTGATGGACTCGGCTATGTACATATATAGGTGAAGTTTGTGTAGATTTTGTGATGGATCTGGTTATGGATGGTGCATGGTCTGGCTTGGGGTTGGATTGGAGGTGGTGGTAACTGGTTCAGGTGGTGGTGGAGGTGGCCAAAGTGTTGGAGTGGTGAGGGGCCAAGTCTAGAAGGTGAAGAAAGCAAGAGCAAAACCATATAAACAAGTATAAAACAATGAAATGAAAAGAAAGATTTTTACCAAACTTTTAGAAATGGAGGCCGCAAGTATTGATGCTGAGAAATCTTTTTTCTTATGCGTGAAAATGAAATTGTATATGGCTGAAAGAAATGATAGAGTCGGCCTTTCAATGTATGTGGTGATTAGAAAAATGAAAACTTGGAATACAAAAGGATTTAAGCAAATAAAAGGTCATAAAACTCTTCAAATTTCCACCATTTCTTTTGCAATTCGAAATACATGAAAAATGCTGATAAATAAAGATAAAAACTCAGAAATAATAATGAATGCATAAAATAAATAAATAAATTTTAATTAAATATAATTAAATTAAGAAAATATCAAAGAAAATGGAAACTAAGCTTTAAAAATATAAAATAAATGAAATAAATTCTGGAAAAAAATTATTATCACCTTAAAAAATATTCAAACTGAAATCATGCAATAAAAACAAATTTAAAATAATTTCAAAACAAAACAAAGTCAATTTTAAAATTATATTCAAAAATCGAGGGTTGTTACACTCTCCCCCACTCAAATCTTTTTGTCCTCGAAAAGAACGGGCAAGGAAAATAAAGAGGAACAAGACAGAAAAACAAAATAGTACCTGAAACGAACAATTCTGGATTCGAAGCACGAATACGCTCCTCCGTTTCCCAGGTACAATCTCGATCGTCAGTACTCCACTATACTATGACCAGATTAACAGATTTCCTTCTGAGCTGCTTCGTACCTCTGTCGACAATACGAAGTGGCTTCCTCTTGGCATTCAGAATAGGCTCAATATCCAAACTACCAAAAGCAGAAGGCTAGACAATAAGAGATGGATCATGAAGATGTCGATGAAGATGCGAGACATGTAATACATCATGCACTCCAGAAAGCTACTCGGGCAAATCCAGACGATAAGCCAAAGAACTAACTCTTTCCACAATGCGGAAAGGACCAATGAACCTAGGATAAAGCTTCCCTCTACGACCAAAGCGAATGACATTCCTCAAGGGAGAAGCCTTAAGGAACACCTGATCACCAATAGAAAATTCCAAATTCCACCTACGCCTATTAGCATATTTCTTCTGCCTATCCTGAGCGGCTCTCAACCTCTTCTTAATCCCCTCAAATCTCTCAAAAGCTTCCAAAATCACATCAAGACTAAGAACCAAACGATTATCGGATTCAACCCAGCAAGATGGAGGTCTACAAGGTCGTCCATATCGAGCAGGAAACAGAGACATTTTGAGACTGGCCTGAATGTAAATATGGAATGAGATGGATAAAAAGATTAAGAATAGACTGAAAAACAGAAGATAAGATTATACCTGATAGCTATTATTGTAGGTGAATTTGGCAAGATGGAGATGGTCTTCCCAAGATCCTCTATAATCAAGCACACAAGCACAAAGAAGATCACTCTTTTGTTTGACCATCGGTCTGTGGATGGTAAGAAGTGCTCAGATTCAAACGAGTACCGAAAGATTCCTAAAAAGCTTTCCAAAACTGACTTGTAAAGATAGGGTCATGATCACAAACAATACTGAGAGGAACACCACGAACGATCTCTCTCATGTAGATCATAGATAAGCTAGAAGTATGACGAGTATACTTGACCGGAATGAAATGAGCGGACTTGGTCAGCCTATCAACAATAACCTAGATACTCTCATTACCCCTTCAAGTCCTCGGTAAACCATCGATGAAATCCATGCAAACCTGTTCCTACTTCCAATTGGGAATCTCAAGGGGCTGCAACAAACCAGGGGTCTTCTGGTGACCGGCTTTGACTTGCTGACAAGTCACACACTGACTAACAAAGATAGAGATATCCCTCTTCATCCCCTTCCACCAATAAAGCTTCTTCATATCCTGATACATCTTCCACACACCAGGATGAATAGAAAGTCTGGATCGATGATCCTCCTGAAGCAACTTCTGCCTCAAACCATCACCATTCGGGACACAAATCCTGCCATTAATCCTCAAAATCCCTCTATCATCAATCTAAGCATCTATCCTCATCTTGCTTAACCATGATACGATCCAGAAGAGGAGAAGAAGAAACAACAAGCTGACACAACAAATCCTTCTTCCAACTCAGAGCATCAGCCACAACATTAGCTTTGCCAGGAGTATAACTAATATCGTGGTCATAAGAAGCCAGAAACTCAAGCCAACGAACTCTCCTCTGATTCAAAGCCTTTTGGGAAATGATATATCTCAGAGTCTGATGATCGGTGAAAAGCTCAAACTTGGTTCCAAGAAGAAGATGCCTCCAAAGCTTTAAAGCAAAGACAACAGCAAGTAACTCTAAATCATGAGCAGCTTAATTTGTCTTATGGGTTTTCGACTTACGGTTGGCATAGGCAATGACCCTACCATCCTGCATGAGAACAGCACCAAAACCCTCACGACTAGCATCAGTATATACCGTCAATCCCTCACTTCCATTCGGAACGGTAAGAACTGGTGCTGAAGTTAGCTTGCTCTTTAACTCATTGAATGCAGCTTTACACTGATCACTCCAGACAAATTTAGCATTGATACGAGTCAAAGCAGTGAGAGGTGCAGCAATTCGAGCAAAATTCTCAATGAATCTACGGTAGTAACCGCCAAGGCCCAGAAAACTAGAATATCAGATGGAGTCTTTGGAGTTTCCCAATCCTGAAACAGAACAGGGAGAACATAAGAACAATCGAAACGATAGAATTACTAAATGATAAAGAAAAGAGAAGAAAGAAAAACTTACATTGATCGCAGCGATCTTGACTGGATCAACAGAAACTCCATTGCCAGAAACAATATGCCCGAAAATTCGGACTTCATCCTTCCCGAAATGGCATTTAGAAAATTTAGCCTTCAACTGATGATTTCTGAGAGTCTCCAAAACAGATTTCAAATGCGACTCATGCTCTTCCTTGGTCTTAGAGAAGACAAGGATATCATCAACAAAGACTAGAACAAATTTATTAAGCACGTCACGAAAAACACGATTCATCACATCAACGAAGAAAGCAAGAGCATTAGTCAAACCATTCATAAAAACCATTCTTAGTGCGGAAAGCAGTCTTGGGAATGCTATCCTCAACAACCCTAAGCTGATGAAAACCTGTGGCAAGGTCAAGTTGAGAGAAAACAGCGGCACCATAAAGCTGATCAAACATATCATTGATACGAGGCATTGGATATCTGTTTTTCATAGTGAGCTTTTTCAGCTCCCTATAATCAACACACGTCCGAAGAGAACCATCAGATTTGGTGATAAAAACAACTACGGCTGCCCATTCAAAAAAACTAGGCCAAATTAGACCTTTCGAAGACAAGTCTACAATTTTCTTTCCCATTTCAATCTTCTCGCGCGGTGTCATTCTTCTAGGAGGAAGAACAACAAGTCGAGCACCAAGAATAAGATCAATCCGAAAATCAATTTCCCGCTTCGGAGGTAATGGTGTGGCTTCACCAAATACATCAGGATATAATCTAACCACAGGAGTTGAATCAAGATCACTGGGAGAAGAATCTAGAGAATAAATAAAGTTGCCAACAAAATCCTGAGGCATGCGGCACTGAATAATCAAGGAATTTCCTTGATCATCAACAAGGTGAACAGTCTGGGCTTTACAAGAGATATGAGCATCATGATTCACTAACCAATCCTGACCAAGCAATAAACCAAAATCATCGAAGCCCAGAACATAAAAATCACCACAAAAGCGATTACCAGAATGGAGAAGCTTCACTTGCTTTCAAATCCGATTAAGGTTAGCAGGACTTCCAATAGGATTTGAAACACATAATGGAACAAAAGCATACTCAGGAGAAAGGAGATGCTCAAACTTATCACACAAATCAACAGATATAAAACTATGGGAAGCTTTAGTATCAAATAAAACATGAACAAGATGATGGAATAAAGTAAATGTACCGTGGAGAGTACCTTGGTCATCACTAGGTGCAGGAGCAGGCGGAGGAACTGGAGATGATGCAGATGAGATAGCAAATATACTAGAAGGCTTTCCCTTCTGCTGGCTAGGGAAGTCCTTCTTAAAATGACCAGGCTAGAGACAGATATGCAGAGATCATGCCTAGCCAACTGAGCAGGTGGAGGAACAGCAACACCAGTTGGTGTAAGATAGCTATTCGCATAGTGTCCCTTCTAATCACATCTAAAGAAAGCGATAGAGGAGAGATCAACTGGTTGTCTTTGAGCAGGAGAAGACAATGAAGTTCCCAAACCAGGACGCATTTGCCAATTCTTCTTCTGCTGATGGAAATTAGGCTTACGCTTCTTGGAATTAGTAGAGGAAGAATGAGCTGGAGGAGCACTAGAAGCAGCAGGACCTTTAGATGTGGGGCTCTCATAGCGAATAGCCATATCCATAAGTTGGGTGAAAGAGCCATGAACATGAGAAATGAGGCGACTATAATACTCTAGACGAGCACCGGCAATGAATTTCTCATTCTTCTTGAGAGGAGTATCAATCTGGCTAGGACCGAACTTGGAAAGTTCATTGAACTTCTTCTCATACTCAGCAAAAGACATGCTACCCTGCTTAAGATCCTTAAATTCATGATAAAGCTGAGATTTCCCAACTTCTGGCATCCATTTTGTCACAAAATCCTCCATGGAAAAGAGATATAGAACAAGCTTAAAACAGATTCAAAAGAAAAGGGAAAATAGGAACAAAATTCAAGATAACACAACGGATACCTAAACTGCTCCCAAGTAATATCAGCCTCGACGGTGTTAGCTGTAATGGACTCCCACCAATCTAAAGCAGAATCACGCAACTGCCAAGCTGTTAACTAACGCTTCTAGGCATCAGTAATATCAAGACCAGTAAATATCCTCTCAAGACTCCGCAACCACTGCTGAGCCTCAATGATGTTCACTGAACCGGTGAATGGGGTTCCACCAAGTTGAGAGAATTCCTTACAAAGAACAGTGAATCGAACAGGAGCAATAGGTTGAGGAGCTGGGGCAATACCACGACCCCAACCTCTGGCGTTTCCTTGATTCATCCTGAAAAATCAAGAATGAATTTAGGACAAGATAAAAACAAGCCAAGATAAATTAAGGTAAGACAAGAGAATTCACTTGGATGAATATCCTAAAGTACGAAAAAAATCTAACAAGGTAGATATGAAAGAAAGGAAGTTAGAAAAACATTTGAAAATCCTTTAAAACAAGAAAAATTTTATATACCAAAGTAATCTTTGAAAATCTTTTGAAAACATTTAGAAAAATCATTTTATACTTTGAAAATAGGTTCTCTCACAAAGATATGATTCTGAGATTGATTTTACTCATTATAGGGTACCTCAACCCTATCTCTAATGAGTTTTTGCTCCTCAAGCAATGGTTTGCCAAAAACCAAGGCTTTGATACCACTTCAAATTGACAATAATCCGCACATATCGGACTTGAATGATGCAAAATAACAGACTGTAAATAAATTTGGAGCAAATGAAATCAAATACACAGAATCACAGACACAGAACAATCAAAATAACTCGCAGCAGAATACAAAATAACATAGTAGTTCATGAAGATACTATAACAAAGTCTCGAAACAAATACATAACAACAGTCCGAAACAACATAATAGAAATCCCAAATACATAGAAGTTCACTAATACATGAGATAAACTAGAACAACTGAAGCAGAAATAGATATATAAGTAGATAAGTAGAATCTCCAGCGAAGACTAGCTCCAGAAAGAGAATCCAAAGCTGTGAATATTCAGGCTGACCCGAGCATAAAGCTAAAATACAAAACACTCGAGTCAGGACAATATATACTTATATAATGTAAACCAACTCAAGTGCACTGTAATAAGGTACAAGTAACTTAAAGGATGCCTGGGACTGCCCATCCTCCAAAGATCCGTTAAACTATTTACTATGTAGTGATATTGCGCTCTTATAATAAGTCTACAGTAAAAATAAACTTACTTTAAAATGTCGTTTCGGGCTTACCCATATCACCCTTCACACAAAATAGTCCCAGTAGTGCATCCAATATCATGATATCTCCATATCAAGAGACTATCCGAGGATACCACACGGGCTACGGGAGAAAACAAACTCATAGTAAAGGCTCGGTATGGTAGGCGACACGACACACAAGGT
The DNA here is from genome assembly GCA_030765085.1 of Allium cepa. Lineage (NCBI taxonomy): Eukaryota > Viridiplantae > Streptophyta > Magnoliopsida > Asparagales > Amaryllidaceae > Allium > Allium cepa. The sequence continues at coordinate 787,671,604 of CM060937.1, read as the reverse complement.
AATCCCGGGGTAGATATTTCGATTACGCACTTGGGCTGGCGGTAACGTAGCAGCCACTACGCCCACCTCGAACAACACTCCAAAAATCAAGGGGTGCACCCAATCAATCGCAACAGTAAGAATGGTATCGTAGAAGTGTGTTCGTCCAGGGGTGCTACCTCTTTTAGCCCAAGATCGCTCATGTTTTAGCCACCTTAAGCTAACTCATGGGAGTCGGGTTCAAGTAATGTACCTCAGGAACGTCTTCACCATGCTACTTCACTATAGAATCTCCACCACGTACACATTTGTTAAAGTGGTTTTCGGTATCGACAGAGAGTATGTCCATATCCGATCCCGGTCTCTTTAACAACTAATCGTTATTATAACCCATGGTTATAATTAAAAATTGTATTTATATTTCAAAAATCAAATACCATTTAACAGTTCAATATCATTTCAAATCCATTGCAAAATATCCAACTTATCATATCATTTCAAAACCACATTCATTTTATTCAAATTTAAAAAACCATTTCAATTCACATTTCAAAATAGTTTATATTTCAAATCGAATTACTTCATTTAAATCATTAAAATGAAGCTATTACATTTAATAATTAAACTATTAAATTTCCAAATTTTTAATCTTTCAAAGTTCATTTATTCACTTAAACTTATCAAAACAATGAAAATTCACCTTTCGCGGCATTTGGAAAATGCTACGGAAAGTTACTTTCAAAACAGTTCAATTTAACAAAAGACAGCATTTAAAATGCTGTAATAGGGTTACATTAGTTCAAATAAAACCTTAGTTAAATTCAACAATTATAGCACTTACAAAGTGCTATAATATCCCTTTATTAAAATTTAGCCATTTGGCTCTTTTATATCAACTACAGCATTTACAAATGCTGCAATATCCTTTACATTTGAAATAATAACATTTCAAAATGATTTTCATTAAATTTCAAATATTCACTATACTTTCATAAACAATTAAATTTTTATTTAAACTATTTTAAACTTATAAATCATATAATTTCACTTTTAAAGCCATCATTTATATACCCTTATATTTACGATTTTATAAAGTTAAATTTCCATTCAAAAATCAATATTTAATAACAATTCACATATTAAATTCACACATTCAATTTCAATTTTTATATTTAAATTTTAACTTAATGTTTAAGTTTACATTCCCAAATATAACTTATTCTCATTTTATTCATTCAACTTGAAATTCACCTTCAAACGAAATTCATAAATTTCCAATTTAAGTTATATTTTAAAATTCAACTTAAACATTCATTTATTTAACTTTTTAACTTTATTCAAAAATCATTAATATATTACAAAATCATTTTAAATTCATTTTGATTCAAAATATCATAAATTTATCATATTTTCATATTTAATTTAAATTCCATTTATAATTAAATCAAAATTTCCAAAATAACTTATATTTCAAATTTCTAACTTTACCATTTATTTATTTCACTTACAAATTCCTAGAAAATCAATAATACTTTACAAAAATCATTTTTTGTTAAGTTTAAGTCAAAATATTATAATTTTACATTTCTAAAATATTTTAAATTTTTTAGAAATGTATATTTTAACCGCGGGTCTGTATATCATTTTCTACACTACGTAAAGTGATACGGATAATATATCATTTCAACCCGTAATTTACAAAGAAAACCCGGGTTTTATCATTTCAAACCCACGGTCCCAAGTAAAATGAAGTAATTGAAAATCGTTCAGGCCTATCATTTCAGCCTATAATGATTTTTCCCTATTCTAAAGTTCGTTCGGGTATGTATCATTTCAACCCATAGTGATTCTAATCTAAAGGGAACTTGTAGTGTGATAAACTGATACAAATAACAGAATAACATCATATAACAGTAACAGATGATATAACAAGTAAATAAGCATGGGTGAAAATCATATGATCATAACATAGTAGATATAGCATGGTGATATATTTTAGAGATTCAAATGTAATCAGTTTACAAGTCATGTAAGTATAAATCCTGTCTGGCGAGAATTACTCACATGTATAAGCTGAAGACAACAACCAAAGCACACAACAAAGAACTTCAGGCGCATGAAAGCATGACAATGATTTGAGTGCAAGAGAGACAAAGCTAATTGCCTTGAACACATTCAAACAAAACAATATAAACAACATAAGTTTTCAACCAAAATATAATAAAACAATATTAGAAATAAATGCGTAAAACAAAGCTAAAAGTTTTTCCACTTGCTTTCAACCACCTATGTTTCAGCTATAGGCCAGAAACACATGGCCGAGGAGTGGGTTTGGATCTGGTTTTGGTTTCATAGGGTCGGCCTAGCATGGATTAGATGATGGTGCAAAGTATTTGTGCATGAAGCTACAACACAAAGGCAACACAACAAAGATTTCATGCAACAATGGGCTCGGCCAAAGCAAAGATAGGCACGGCCATGGCTTCAGGTGGGTCAGGGCTGATGTGCCAGAGGGCCACAAGTCAACTACATGCTAGTGGTGGTGATGTAGGTGGCGGCCCAGGGGAGTTTGAGGTGGGGGAACATTGATGGGCTCGGCTATGTACATATATAGGTGAAGTTTGTGTAGATTTTGTGATGGATCTGGTCGTGGATGGTGCACGACCTGGCTTGGGGTTGAACTGGAAGTGGTGATGACTGGTTCAGGTAGTGGTGGAGGCGGCCAAAGTGCTGGAGTAGTGAGGGGCCGAGCCTAGAAGGTGAAGAAAGCAAGAGCAAAACCATATAAACAAGTATAAAAAAATGAAATGAAAAGAAAGATTTTTACCAAACTTTCAGAAATGGAGGCCGCAAGTTTTGATGATGATAATTTTTTTTCTTATGCGTGAAAATGAAATGGTATACAGCTGAAAGAAATGATAGAGTCAGCCAGTTCAATGTATGTGGTGATTAGAAAAATGAAAAGGTGGAATACAAAAGGACTTAAGCAAATAAAAGGTCAGAAAACTCTTCAAATTTCCACCATTTTTTTTGCAATTCTAAATAATTAAAAAATGCTAATAAATAAAGATAAAAACTCAGAAATAAAAATGAATGCATAAAATAAATAAATAAATTTTAATTAAATATAATTAAATTTAGGAAATAGCAAAGAAAATGGAAACTTGGTTTTAAAAATAGAAAATAAATGAAATAAATTTTGGAAAATTTTTATTATCACCTAAAAAAATATTTAAAATGAAATCATGCAATAAAAAAAATTTAAAATAATTTGAAAACAAAATAAAGTCAAATTTAAAATTATATTCAAAAATCTAGGGTTGTTACAAAAACTTTGTAAAGTTTGTAAATATGCTTATACCACTGGGATAAGTATATGAATATTTTCCAAGTATAAAGGAAATGCAAGGAGTTTGAGAATAGTGTTTTGAAAGGATCTTTTGATCAACTTCTATAATGTGGTTTATTAATTAAAGGTTAATAATAAAGGCTTAGAGGATCCCATATTAGAATTAAACCATGCTTGGATGTTATGTGATAGTTAAATAACCGACTATTAAATCTTGACACAAAACATAACTATGGAAACATCTAGGAGAAAATCGAGAATTATATGGTACAATTACCATCAGTGGTGCTATACTGTACATATAACCCTTTTCGTTCACCTAAGACAAATGATAAGGAAACCCATTCATCATAACGGTTAGGAGGTGAACTCCACACTAATTTTTTTGTCTGTTTATTTCCTAAAGAACCAGGGTTGAGTTTACCGAAAACTATCGAAGTATTTTAGAAGAGACTGGGATCAGATATGTTATCCGAAAACCACTTCGATCCAACTCGGCATTTCGTGATGAAGACATTTGAGGAGCATGATATCGAAGATGGAGTTTGTAGTGCAAAGTCTATTCTCTATTAATCCTAAGGAGGGATTCCCCGTATTGGACGTAATAGGATTAATGCCTTTGGTTTCGTTCAGTCCTAGAACAAACTTGTATGGATGAATGCTAGCATTGCATTGATGCCAGGAGGGCAGTGTTAGCATTACAAGTGGGAAGTGCTATATATGAAAGGTAAAACATAGCCTCAAGCCTCATCAACCGAAAATGACTAAAACAGGGGAGGTGTAGTAGGGCTAATTTCCTTAAAGGGTATGTTATCACCTTTCTAGATGACTATTCATATTTTTAGATTCAGTTGTGCATGATGGAGCTCCATAAAGGTTGGGAATAACCGGGGTGTTGACATATTTGGTACTATCCAGTAAGGGGCAGGCCAGTCTGTGTTGGCGGGGGTCGTTAGGTACGATCTCGGTACATTGTTCTAGAGGTGTACTATGACGGACGGTACACAAATAGCCCGGTCATTTGTTGGAATCCATTCTCCAGTACGAGCTTTATGGTTTTAGTTGTATAAAAAATATATTGGAATGTGAGATGCATGCTTTCTAACTATTTTACTTTTTTATTTTGAGCCATTATACATTATTATAATATCATTTGATTTTTATATAAAAATGTTTTGATTATCGTAAGGTAAAAACTCACTCGTGTTTATGTGCGGTGTGGTCTTACGAGATACCTTTGATTTCAATAAGAGTTTTCAACTTATTAATTTGGATTCTTGAGTTTACTCACACCAGACCCATGTCTAACTCGAAGTTTTATTTTCTTTTCCCAAAACTCTTGGGTGCTCAAATTTTTATGGGTAGCTAAATAGTTCGGGTTCTTACGGATGCATTGAGGAGGAGATTGGAGCAGAAGGCTTCATCGATAGCTGGTTATTATCCTATTTTTGCTATATCATATGTATGTTGTGTCTGTTATATAAGGACCGGTTGTTATAACTGTCCTATGATAGAATGTATTAGTATTACTCTGACGTATTATTAGAAACGACCATGTAAAGAATTATTTGATTAATATATGTTATTCGTTGTTTATGAGATTCTTTGTTTGTTCTGTCTTTTCTATTTTCTACCTTCTTCTTTTACCCTAGCAGATTCGTATTTCTGACACTTGAATGTTTAGCATGTAACATAGTAAACGTATTACTGTCAATAATATAGGGTCGAAAAGCCTAGTTCGTTACAGAGATGGTGCGAGACTTATATAGGATGATCGTAAGCCAATGAATAGATGAAACATTTTAGAAATTCACATTGGAAAAGGTGCATCCGTTGGTAGTTTGCACCATTTCAAAATTTTGCATGTACGGACAGTTAAACTCTCCATCTATAACATTCATATACCAATACTTTGGTCTACAATTCAAATAGCATTGTGGAGTAGTGGTTTGTCTACCCGCTTCCTCCAAAGGCACCTTGGTTCGAATCCCATTGTTGTTGAATTATTATTCCTTTAATATTGTGGATTATGGAAAAGGGAAGACCATGTTTTGAACAAAAGTGCGAATAATAAAATAGGCTAACTATATTATTAATGCAAGGAATAGATGTATGGTTGGTTAAGCGTTGCATGTGATCTCACATTGCCTAAGTTCGAATCCCACCTTTTGTGAATTTATTATTTAACCTGTTTTAGTCCTATAATATAACACTACAAAGCAATTTTTGAAAAAAAGAAGTTGTAATTGTAGTTGGTGAGTTTGGAACATCTCCTTTTTCTGAGTAGGATTTGATTTTTCCCTTTTGTATTTTTTCAACAGTTTAATTTTCCATTTTCTATGTTCAATTCTCACTCTTCCTATTTTTTGCACAATTGATTTTCTTCTTTTTGTACAACGATGAAGCTTGCTTCAATGGTTGGCTACTCTATCTTTTGAACATTTATTGTTCACTTTCTACGTCGATTATATTACTTGTTCTATATTCGAATCCCACTACTTGAACCGTTTTTCTTTTATATTCTTCAGTGTAGCTAGTACTAACTTTATCATCCATATTTATTGCTACTTAGCTTGAAAATACTTGATAAACATGTTAGTAACATTGTCAATGGTTATTATCATCAAAACACTAAATCGTGTTTCAACATTCTTCCTCTTTTTGATGATGACAACTATATGACTTTCCAAAATAGTATTATATTGCTCTCCTTAATATTTTCTCCTCTTAAATTCATATACCCCGCTTATCAATATGCTTAATTTTCTCCCCTTTTGTCATCAACAAAAAGGTTGAAATAGTTTTGGGTCGGAAATCAATTTAGTCAAATATAAATTTCTTGGAAAATTTTTGGTTAAATATTTAGTATAAGGGAAGAATAATTATAAATGTGTGTTGTCACATATTTTAGCATTATCCTATATAAGATTTTCATTAAAGGTATTACCATTTGATATTCTAAAATTAAAAATACCAACCATAAATTTTTGTATAAAAAATGAGCCAGATATACAAAATTTGTTGTAGTTCGGTTATGCATAAATGCTCATTCTTCATCATATGCATGGAATTTGCTATTCGAAATCCATCTCATCCTTTTGTCTTTCTTGGGTGCCACTTCCTACGCTAGAGTCCAAAGAGTTAGATAAAAACTAACCATACCCAAGAGGATTTGGTGGAATCTTTGAAGATATAATTTTCATTATTAATTATTGTATCAAAATAATCATCAATGTATTTTTCTCTTGTTTTCAATTAACGAGAACCCAAATAAATACATAATTTTCATTTATATTACTTATCAATGATTTTGTGCTTTTAAAGATATTATAAATATTATTGGTAACATAAGTACTTGAATATCTATAGAAATTAGATTTAGTTTTTGCTCAAAATCTAGTACTAGCATTAAATTTTTTACTACACATGAAAGCATATCTTATATTATCTCTACATTTGTTTTATTATATTCTAAACCAATTTTTTCATGTAAAGGTCTAGAACTAGATAAAATTATGTTTAAATCATTTTGACCTTTATTTAAATTTTGCAAGTTTATTTTTATGTTTTTTAAATTTAGTTTTAAAGTCATAATTATTATTTTCAAAACAAAACTTTCTATTTTCAAAATATGGATTTCTTTATTTAATTCATAATTCTCATTTTTTCATACAGTTCTTATTTTCGAGAAGAAGAATTTTAGATTATGAATTATCTAAAGTGAACTGTAATAAATCATTTTGTCTTTTTCAGTGCAATTTTTTCCCTTTTTCAAAAATAGTGTTTAGTTCATAAAAATCTTTAAGAGTTATAAAATTATTTTTCAAAACATCACATTGATTTTCTAAATTCAATTTTCAGTTTCTTATTTTCAAGTTCGATAGAATTAATCTTTTCTAAAATTATAAAATTAGGCTATGAGATTTTATCACTTATACTAACTAATTCATTATTATCAACCAAAAAAGTTTATATATCAAAAAGTACCTTTATTGCATGATGTATTTAGAATGGATCTTTTTCTCGCCATTATTCTATGATGTTTGATGATCGACAGAATTTCGAGCTCTGATACCACTTGTTAGTCGCTATGCACAAAACCGAAAATAGCCACAATGTGGCAAATAATGAAATTTTAGTGGAAATACATAAGATCACATAGTTGATTTTATACTGGTACAGACCTCTTGTCCTACGTGCAGTCTCTAAACACCTCTTAGGAATTTCACTAACACTCTCACATTACCTAAAGGAACATGTTTAGGAACCTGCCTGAACTACGGAACAGGACTTTAACACTTACTACCGTAAGACTCCACAACTAGACTTCAATCTTTTCTTTTATAAAGAAACAACTGATTATATTTTGTATCTTCAATATACTGAGTAGACAATCTGGAATACGACTTCTGTAATATTCAAAAATGATGTAGTGTGATGTTTTTGTAATTAATGTAGAGTTTGAATTGTTGAGAAGCAATATGAGAATGATTTGAGAGCATGAGATTTTTTATCTACTTTTAGGATGGTGGGAGATTTATATAGGAGTGATTGAAAGCCAATAAACAAATGAAACCTTTAGAAATTCATATTGTGCATCCATTGGAAGTTTGCACCAGTTCAAAAATTTGCATGAACAAACACTTGAACTCTTCATCTATAACATACGTATAATAATACAACAAATTGTAATTCAAATTTCAGTATGGAGTGATGTTTCATCTATGTGGTGCCTTCTGAGGCACCTCGAATCCCATCGTTGTAAAATTATTTTTCCTTCCAATGTTGTAGACTATAAAAAAGGCAAACCACATTTTGAACAAAAGTGCAAATGGGAGGGTTGTCTAGCGAGTTATATCCTGTGTTAACCATAGATCAAATCCTATCTTGTCCCTATTTTTCCATTCAATTTTCTTTGATCGTGAATAATAAAATAGGCTAACTAAATTTTTGTAAAGGAATAATAGTGTGGTTGGTTAAGAGTTTCAAGTCATCACACTTTGGCCAAGTTCGAATCCAGCCTTCTTTGAATTTATTTTTCGACCAGTTTTTGTCCTGTAATTTAACACTACAAAGCAATTTCTGAACAAAAGAAGTTGTTTGAACTAAAATAGGTGCAAACCTCCAAAAACGTAAGTAATAGAGATTAAATGAAGAAAGTGAATGAAATGTAGAGGAAATCAGATAGAAAACTAGTGCACACAAATTTATAGTGGTTCAACAATCTTAGCTACATCCATTTAAATGATTTTATTGCTTTTGAACCATTTTTTGTGATTACAAGAGAGTAGGATTTGAATGGATCCTTGAAATCGAGAGAGTAAGAGTGTAATGGCAGCATAAGGATCCTTACAATGAACCATGCATTCTGTATTTATAGGGATAGACGACCAAATATCTCACTGAAACTTTTCTTGCAAAACCTCACCCCAAGATCAAGTCTCCTAGAAAATATCCTCTCCATATCACCCATGGTTGGGGATCGGTACCTATCCCATAAGGTTAATCGATGTCCATCCATATATGTATAGGATAGGGTCTTGCGATTTTTGTGCAAGCTCGCTTGTTGTTGACATCAGGATTCCAAGGTTATTTTGCTAGTCACTGTGACATCACTATTTTTGACTACATTATTCAGGAAGTTTAATTAGATAAATTGAATAGAATAATAATGATAAGGGAGTTGAGATTTGAATAACCAAATATAAGGTCATGCTTATTATTAATGTAAATGGGCTTTAATTGGGTTTTTAAGTAATTAAATTACATATGGGCATATTAGTACAATAGCCTCCTTATCATACACTTCTATACACATCTCACCCTTTTCCATTCATGTTCCATTTTCATTTTCGTAAACGCAAATCTAAAAACCAAAATAGGGCCAACCATTACCAAGTACGGAAGGAGGAAAATTTATCTAAATCTAGAAAGGATTAATCAACAACAAATCTCAAATTTGTTATCAAATCTAAGGTGAATATTAATTTTATACCATCTTCGTTTTATTCTACTATTATATGTTTTTCGGATTTATGATTGAATTCATTTTACGGTGATATGGATGATGATATGCTTGAACTATATTATGTTTGATTTATTCTAATTCATTTACGCATGAATACGCATGGTTTTAGGGTAAAACCAAGAGCTTGTGATTTTAGAATGCCTTGCAAAAATTTTATGTTAAGTAAAGCATGATCTTGGAGATGGGTTTCAATTTTCATAATTTTCCAAGTTATAGAAAATTTGTTATGAATTTCTAAAGGAAAATATGATCTAATTAGGTTTAAAATTTATTTCGAGTATTTTAGAAAGAAATTGGGTCTGAAATTTTAATATATTTTATTTCATGATAAAACTTATTTTCTATGATTTTTGGGTATTTTTTCCAATTGATTTACTAGGGAAAATAAATTATTTCAAGAGAAGGACTTGTATACAAATACTGGTTTGTAAATGAAAGAGCTTAAACATTTGAATTTAAGTGGATTTGTATCTGGTAAAATGTGGCAATTTTAATTGTAAAGTATTTGAAAAGTTATACAGCAACTAATCAAAGGATTGCAAATAGGAAAATAGTTATAAAGCAATAACTAAAAGTAGCATAATTTCAACCTTTAACTCAGAAAAAGTTGGTTCCGCCTCTAATCGCATTACCTTTCGACTCCATTGACTCGTTCCATCTCAGTCGAAACCATCCCAGTTGAAACTAACATAGTTGAAACCAATACACAAGATATCACTTATATGGTACATAGTGGATTGGAAAGAAGGTATGGCGTCGAAAGGAATGCTTCCAAACTGGTTGAAACCTTGTTTAGTTTTCGGAAGTAAATTATTTTCTTTTTTTTACTTAAAGCATTCGGCATAGTCGAAACATATGATTTCGAAAGGATTTTGATAAATAGATTTCGCAGAAGGTTGCTATTCTATGAAAAAGAGTTAGCTTTCAAAGTGGAACGTTTTCTTTAAATAAGAGCATTCGAAAGGGTTGGTTTTGACCAAGTCGAAACCCAGTCGCTAATTTTTTGTTTCACCTGTATTGAAGTAATCAATCCTTCGAAGGGTTATCTTTTTTCTAACTAAGCTAAGCCACTTCCTAAATGCTTTTGAAATTGGTTGAGGGTTTCAAAGGCAATGGAGTTAAAAGGTTCAATCGAACAAGTCCAAGAATTAACCAACGAAGCAAACACAAGTGTTTCATACCACTTGTTTTGCTAAGCCGTTTAATTCAATTTCTCATACGAGTGAGGTAAAAGTTTGTATATGCTAATAGATTACAAACGGTTTTAGGAAAAAGAGCTTTGTAATAAAATAGAGTTGAAATCATTTTGATGGAAGAGTTTTGATATTTACTACTAGTATTGAAACCTTTATATATTTAAAGTGACAAATCACAAAATTGATTGGAGAAACTACAAGTCACAAAAATTCACGTTCGAGGACGTAATTAAAACCCAAGGAAATCAGTTCCAAATTTATCAAAGTGAAAGTACCCCGCGACATAACAAAATTCAACACAAGAAATAGGCGCGACCAAAATGGCGCGACCTAACACGGCCGAGCTAAAGATGCAATGAATGACCTACAGGTCAAGTGACCTAAGGTAAGACAGGTCGAGCGACCTAGTGGAAATGAGGTCATGCGACCTAATGGAAGTGAGTTCATGGTACAACGAGCTAAAGGGGGTGAACTACCTAAGTCGGTCGAGCTAAGCAACAAGGGGTGCGACCTAACGAGGTCGAGCAAAGGAACAGGATCGAACCACCTAACGAGGAAACAGGTCGAACGACCTAAAGGTAAAACGGGCCGAGCGACATAAGGGAGGGGGCATGAGCTAAGGTGGTGCGACCCAAGGGGTATGCGACCTAAGGAGGTGTGAGTTAAATATGTCGAACGACCTAAGATGGAGCGACCTATTTGAAGGTGAGGCCTTTCTTACTCGAACGACCTAAGGGATTCGAACGACCTAATGTTAAACAAGGCAAAACGACCTAAGGGTTCACGCGACCTAGTGGAACACACGACCTAAATGGGTATGACTTAATAGCGAACGACCTAGCGACTCAAAGGCCGAACGACCTAGCGACTCAAAGACCGAACGACCTAGTGCTGCAGAACGAATTAAGGCCGGGAACGGCGTAAGCTCTGTGTGACTTTTCAACAGAACGACCTAGGGCCAGAAATTGAAATATGCAGGCTGAGTCTTCACGAGGCAGTGCGACCTAAGCCTAGTAATCCACCAAAAACACTAAAAATTGGAGTTTTTGGCCAATTCAATCCAAACCAAATGCAAATGTACATGCTAAAGTGATAGGAATTCATTCCCAACAATCCAAGATAGTTATAGACAAGAATGTGAGATAAAAAATCTCACCTTTGCACCAAAAATCAATGAAAATGAAGCTTAGAGCAAAGCAAGAATCAATCCCACTTCAATCTCAACACAAGAAGCTTGAATCCAATGTCTTCTCTTTGAATTTGGAGTTGAATGATGGATTAGCAAGAGAACTTGGGCTTGGAATTTTAATTTCCCATTCCACTCACCATTTTTAATGAAGCTTATGTTGTTAGCAAATTATGAAGAGAAGAGGGAGTGGAGGTTGGGTCTAATAGGCTAAGTCCAAACCAAAGTCCTAAGCGAAAAAGTAGTGAAATTCCATCAACTCCAAACATATCAAAGTTTATGCTTAAAAAGATTGCGAACGACATTTTGAACTCAATGGATGTGGTCTCGAGTCCTAATTTGAACGTATGCAAAAAGTAGCTTTTCGGGATAAAATCCGACTAACGATAAAATATTTAAATAAAATATTTAAATATAAAATCGATAAATATGCGGGTTGTTACAGACTCCCCTCCTTAAAGAAATTGCGTCCTCACAATATATAAGATGGAAATAAAAAGTAACAACCATAAAAGCATATTAACACAAAAGAAATTTGAAATAAGAATTTCACCTCAAAGAGCATGAGTAAGTAAGTCTGGATGTGTACGCTCGATGAATTCTCTAGATTCCCAACAACAATCTTTAGGATTTGAGAACCATTGAACTTTCACAAGCGGGACATCTTTATTTCGATGTCCTTTGACCTCCGAAGCAATAATACGAATAGGATGTTGCTCATACGTTAAAGTTGGCGAAACTTCAATTTCTTCCACAACACGGGGCTCAAGAATAGAATCGGAATCTCGAAGGCATTTCCGTAATTGAGAAACGTGAAACACGTCATGCATGGCAGAAAACTGAGCCGGTAATGAAAGGCGATAAGCCATGGAACCAATACGTTCAGTGATAGGAAATGGCCCAATACATCGAGGCGCTAATTTTCTCGATCGACTGAAACGTACAACACCTTTCATAGGTGAAACACGAATAAAAACATAATCTCCCACAGAAAATTCTAATTTTCTTCTTCGGTTATCGGCATAGGATATTTTTCTACTCTGGGCTTCTTTCATCCTATCACGAATAAGGTCAATCTTTTCTATGGAATCGCGAATAAAATATGGACCCAAAACCAGCTTCTCACCGGCCTCAAGCCAACAAGAAGGAGATCGGCATGGCCTTCCATAGAGTGCCTCAAGTGGTGCCATACCAATACTAGATTGGAAGCTATTGTTATAGGAAAATTCAACAAGAGAAATATGATCTTCCCAACTTCCACCAAAATCAATAATACATGCACGAAGAAGGTCTTCAAGAGTTTGATTCACACGCTCAGTTTGTCCATTGGTCTAGGGGTGATAAGCGGTGCTAAAATTGAGCTTCGTTCCCGAAGCCTTTTGAAGACTCTTCCAAAATCCACTAGTAAAGAATGGACCGCGATGCTAACAATAGAAGTAGGAACACCATGAAATTTAACAATTTCCTTGATAAAGAGTTTGGCCAAAAGAGGAACGATTCGGTTAGACCGAACGGGAATAAAATGGGCGGATTTAGTAAGTCTATCAACGACCACCCATAAGCTATCATGACCCGAACGAGAACGGGGAAGGCCATCAATAAAATCCATGGAAATTTGGTCCCACTTCCAAATTGAAATTTCTAAAGGTTGCAATAACACACCGGGCCTTTGATGTTCGGCCTTGACAAGTTGGCAAGTCATGCAACACTTAACAAAGTTAGCAATATCAGATTTCATCCCCCCCAATAATAAAGTCGCTTCATATCCGCGTACATTTTACTACTACCGGGATGAATGGTAAACTTAGAACGATGAGAATCTTCTGAAATATCATTACGAAGATCACTAATATTTGGCACGATAAGTCTACCAAATTTTCGAATGCCGCCACGAGAATCAATATCAAAGTCTTTCAAATCTTCAACATCAATTTTATCCTTAAGATTTTGGCCAAGAAGAGCCAATTCGTATCTAGCCTTTGAGCTTCAAGAATGCGGTCTAAAATAGAAGGATGAGCCTCAAGGCTACATAAAACAAGAGATAAACTTAAATCGAAAATACGATCTCAAATTTCACAAGTGGATAAAATCTCGAGATCATTCCATTCGAATATCATCATAGAAACAACCGCTTGTTGCTTACGACTAAGTGCATCGGCAACTCGATTTCCCTTTCCTAGAGTATAAAGAATATCAAGATCATAAGATGCAAGGAATTCGAGCCAACGCTGTTGACGCAAATTAAGTTCCTTTTGGGAAAACAAATATTTCAAAGACATATGATCTGTGAAGAGAATAAATTTTTCTCCCAAAAGATAATGACGCCAAATACGAAGAGCGAAAACAATAGTCGCGAGTTCTAAATCATGTGCGACATATCTAGTCTCGGCTGGCTTCAATGCCAAGAAGCATAAGCAATAACATGTTCTTTTTGCATCAGAACGACATCCAAACCAACGCGACTAGCATCGGTATAAACAATAAAATCTTGATTCCCTTTGGGAATAACATGAATAGGTGCATCGGAAAGGAGTTCTTTTAATTTCTGAAAAGAAGTTTCACATTTGTCCGTCCAAATGTATTTAACACCTTTCTTTGTTAAGCCAGTAAGAGACACGACAATTTTAGAAAAGTCTTTGATAAAACGACGGTAATAACCCCCAATCCGAGAAAGCTGCGGATTTCAGTCACACTCTCCGGTCTCTTCCAATCTTGAATCGCTTCAATCTTTGAAGGGTCCACGGAAATTTCGGATTCGGAAATAATATGATCGAGAAACTTCACACGAGATTGCCAAAAGTGGCATTTAGAAAATTTTTCTTTTAATTGATTACTCCTAAGAGTTTCCAAACACAATCCAAAGATGCATTTCATGCTCTTCCTCGGTTTTTGAATACACAAGAATATCATCAATAAAGATGAGAACAAATTGATCGAGGAAATTTTTGGAAACTCGATTCATGAGGTCAACGAAATAAGTCGGAGCATTCGTTAAACCAAATGGCATAACAAGCCATTCATAAGATCCATAACGAGTACGGAACGATGTCAAAGGAATGCTATCCTCTGCAATACGAAGCTGATGGAAACCGGTAGCCAAGTCCAATTGTGAAAAAACTTTTGCACCACTAAGTTGATCGAATAGATCATCAATCCGAGGTAAAGGATATTATTCTTTCTAGTAAGGTCATTGAGTTTGCGGTAGTCAACGCAAAGCCTAAGTGTATCATCGGATTTCTTTACGAAAATTGCCGAAGCTGCCCAAGGCGAGGAACTAGAGCGAATAAATTGCTTCGTCTACAATACGGATAATTGTTTGCACATCTCTTCATTTTCCTTATTGGACATGCGACAAGGAGGACGAGCAATGTAACGACCCGCCTTTTTAGACTGTTTAAACCGACGATCAAATACACATGCCGATTCCAAACCGTTCAAAATGGAAGATAGTTATTGGGGTAAATAAGAAAAGAAAAGAAAGAGGAATAAAGGAAATGAAATATCACAGAATCTCGCAGCGGAACGATAAAATATAATAGTCAAATAAACATTTCATGAAGCTGTTTACTATACTTTGACAATTATTTATACAACATTTATCAGAGTTATACATATACAGCAGAACAATTTAAATAATGCAGCAGACAGCATGATGCATATATAATAATAGTAATAGTATACCAAATTTTCGTCTTCATCCTCCAGAATAGATCTTCAAAAATCTGAAAAACTCAGGACTGACCCGAGCGTAATGAAAAGACAAAACACTCGAGTCAGGACTAAAATATCCTTATGAAAGTTAAATCAATCGTAAATAAATATGAGTGTAACGGCGTCAGAGATTTTTACGGGGTTTGACATCTCATATCCAGTGTCAACATGCGTGCAATAACTCAAAAGATGTTACGGGATTTTCCCATCTCTCAAGGATCTGTGAAACTATCTACTATGTAGTAATATACGCTAAGTAGATAATGCCTATCAGTAATATAAAGTATCAAAATAGCGTTAAGGCGTTACCATAATCCCCCTTAACAAATTTTATATTCCCAAAAGAATATACAAGACCGTAGTTTCCCCAAAACTGGAAGTCACCAGAAGGCAATCCATATACTCAAGGTACAAATCAAAACGTAGTGGTCGCGAGTAGGATAATCAGTATGACAAGGTACATGAGGCGATACCAACTAGGATACTAGTAGTTGCGTGATCCGGACTGATGTTGGGCATAGCCAGCAGCCACACCAACACCGCGAAACAACACTCCGAAATCAAGGGGTGCACCCAAATCGCATCACAAATGTAATAGAAATGGTATCGAAGAAGCGTGTCCGCTAGAGGTGGCGAACCTCAATGGCCCGGCGCGGCTCCTGTTTTAGTCATGTCAGGGGTCATCCAATATCGTTCTCTTTCTTCAATCAACGCGTTCACCAAACCATCCACTTCATTCTAGATCAACACTTCGCGCATAATAGTTATTAAAGTGGTTTTCGGTATCGACAGAGAGTATGTCCATATCCGATCCCGGTCTCTTTAATAACTACGTATTATTACACCGTTGGCTCTTTTACATTTCAAATCGGTTCATAATTGATATCAAAATATCATATTTGCTTCAAAATCAAATCCATTTCAAATATCGACATAGCCATTCAAAATATAAGGTTCCTTTCAAAAATCATTTTTTGTCCCAATAACTCATTTCGTTTTCAAAATCATTTCGAATTTCAATTTAGGTTGCAACTTCATTTAACTCAATTCATATTTAAATCCAAGATTTTTAATATAAACATTCCACTTTATTTACCAGCTTAGAAATTTAGAAAATAGTTTTAAGTAGTTTAAAAGTAGTTTAAATAATTAAAATAGTAAAAGAAGTACTTAAAATCTTAAAATGGATTTGAAATAGATAAATTAGTTTATAGTAATTCAAATTGGGTTAAGTAGATTTAAAATAGATTAAAATAGTTTAAGTATTCTAAAACAGTTTATATAACTGAGAAATTTGGAAAACAAAATAAAATAGCTTCAAAACCAATCCATTTCAATTATAACTTCCCAATTCAAATCAATTTCAATTTCCATTCTACCGATTTCAATTTCGATTTCAATTCAATTCAACGTCAACTTTGACTTCAAATTTATTCAATTTTATATTCACTTTCAATTTATTCAATTCCAATTTATATTGATTTAGAGCTTGATTTTCAAAATATTCATTTATAACACTTAACAAAAATTTCCATAAGTATTCAAGTTTAAATCCAAATTTCAAATATGATTCAATTCCAAACTCGATTTCAAAATATCATTTTTATATCACTTTTACTTAGTAGTATTCAAAGCTCGAATTAAGGTTAAATCTTTAAGCAAATCAATTTTCGAAATTAAATCAACTCCTAATTTTTTTTATATTCCTAAGTCTCCACTTATATTATTTAAAAATTTCTTTTAACCAAATTTTATTTCAACATTCCAAACTCAATTTTTCGATAAATTCGATTTTTTGAATTGATTTCTATTTATAACTTTCAAATCAAAACATTTAAATAAATTTCAAATCGACGATTTTAAAAATTGTTAATTTAGCCAATTCGGTGTCCATATATAATTTTCTATCCTATGGCCAAGTAATTATTTATTTCAATTAAATGTCAGGGATGAGTATATATTACTTAAATTAAATCACAGTATCATATGTATGCATAACAGGATATATATAAGCAAATAAACATCCAAACATTCAAATATCAATCAATAGCATCCATCAAACTACATCATCCAATAGGCAATACAATTCATGGCAATTTCACAGTTATCAATGTCAGGTAATTTAATCGCAATTAAATTTTAATTTCAATTTAACTGTCAATTTAATTTTCCAACGGTTAATTCAAACAACAAGCTATATGATGATTAAATTTATATCAAACAATGACAATAAAATTCATATCACTTCATAATGTCATTTTAACTAGCATAAAGATATTTAGTACGTTGTGAGCGTTATAAAACACTCACTTTGATTTTTACGATTTCAAATCAAATCGAACGACGTTCGATTTAACCCAAAATTTTCTCTAGCTCCAAACGACTCCAATCCAATTCCCTAGTGTATTTCTCGTCCATACGAACCCAACGCAACTGGTTTCGTGCGTTTTCGACCTCGTACGAAAGAGATATGCATTTTTAAACATTTGAACGAATTATAATATAATAAACATTAATTTCTTTTAGTTTAAACCTTCAATAATTATGGGCCGCACGATAAGGATATGCAGATCAGGGCCGTTTCTTCTTTCTTCCTCATGCGACCCCTGCCAGTAAAAACCGAACCCAAACAACGCACTAGGGCTCGAGATTTGCCGCCACCAACCTAGTCGAGACGACGATCAGAAGTTGCCGTTCGCAAGCTCTTCTCGTGCTCCACCTTCATGCAAAAAGCGGCAGAGCTCGGAAAACCCTCGGCCTCTAGAAACGTGCGCGAACGATGAACCATTTAGCTCGCTTCCCCAACAACTTCCACCTCCATACTCGATCACCACCGGTCAACTTGAAGACCTCACTCCCCTCTACACTTCCACAGTTGAAAGTTTTTGAAATTACTCTGAGAATTTAGAGAAAAATGAGCAAGAAAATCGAACGATATCGGCCATAGAAGCATCTCCTGGCGGCTAGGCTCACAAGAGTTAGGGTTTGGCCATTTTTTGCAAAATTAGAAAATTTAGGTCCTTTATATAAAATTATCGAAACACTATTCACCCGAATTTTCCCGAACTCCGATTTACGCGTGGTGACCGGCGCTCCTAGGGTTTATCCCGCGTTCCGGACATAATGGAACAGGTTTCGGCAGCTAATTCGATCATCCGTGCGAGTTACAGCAATAAACGATCAAATTTAAATTAAACCGATTTAACGATTTTCAAGGCGTTTTGGCTTGCCCCGAACAAACGGTAAATCTGATTGACACAAAATTTAAAATCGTACAATAATATCACATTATGGATCCGATGAAACTGGTTTCGTCGAAATCCGAGACCGTTTGAAAAATGGCTATTTTAACTCGTTAAATTAATATTAAAACAATTTCAACGCGTTTTGAGCTGCCACGGTCAAACGACAACTCTGATTGCTACGAAAATTGAGATCCGATAATAACAAATTATTATGGATCCAATGGAACTGGTTTCGTCCAATTCTGAGACTGTTCAAAATTTGGCTATTTTCCAATCGATAATTAAATATTAAAATATTCAATTTCCACAAATTTATTTTAAATTCAGTTTTAAAAGTTCTATAACATCATTATAACTCCAATATGATAAAATAAAATTTTACAAATCATTTTTAATCATATTAACCCCGTTTATTCAATTATCCAATAAATTCCAATTTTAAAATCTTATTAACTCTATTTTAACCCCAATATAACTTACATTCACTTTGGAAACCAATTTGAATCATATTAAATCAAATTTCAATTATTCACTCTATTTTCATATATTAAATTTCAATATCAAATTAATCATATCAAATTCGGAATTTAATTATTCAACCTTCGTGATATTAAATTTAACAAATTTGATTATTCTTAAATCACTATCTTTTGACATATTCACAACGAACTTATAAAATTTAACTTTTGAAATGAATTAAAATTATAGAACAACCATTTCCATTATACGGTTATTAAATTCCCGTTATTAAATTATTCAATAATTTCCAAATATTTAATTTAAACAATTTCGATTATCCAATAATTCATTATCTTTTGAAATATTGAAATTGAACTAATAAGAATCAACTTTTAAAACCAATTCACAATTTAGAACATTTTTTCATTTTACAGTTATTCAATTATTAAATAAGTTTTAAATATTTAATTTAAACAAATTACCTGTTCAATATTCAATATTTGATTTCAAATAGATTTTTACTTATCAATCAATTACTCTCTTATACCCAATGAATCAACATTTATTATCCTCTTCAACTTTTGATTTCAAAGGCATTCACTAAGTAGCTTTTATTTATCGTTACTTGGATAGTTATTTTTGCAATTCATTCCAGTTATTATTATTATTTCAAACGAATTACAAAAATTTTCTAACATTTAATCACGAAAGCTTATTAAATTAGTTATTTTAATTATCGAAAATATACGGGTCGTTACAAGTAATAGGTTGAGCTCCAGGGATAAGATTAATTTTGAACTCAATTGCTCGCTTAGGTGGTAATCCTTAAACGGGCTCAAATATGTCGAAAAATTCACGAACGACGTGAATAAGAGAAATGACATCCTCCCCATCATCATTATCATCATCACGAGGATTTAAAGAATATAAAGATTCTGCCAAAGTAGAATCCGAATCTTTAAGAATAACTGAAACCTGTTTTACAGATTGCAGATGTCGGAGATAAATAGTCCGCTCAGGACATAGGATATGGGCTTCATAACGGTTAAGCCAATCCATACCCAAAATCATTCCAATGCCCAAGTAACGCATGACATCCAAATCGACTAGGAAAGAAAAATCACATATAATAATCTCCACATCTTTACAAAGCAAACTAAGAATTGCGGATCCACCAACCGGATTCGCAATTCTTAAAGAAGTCATTAAAGCAACAACACTTAAGGAAAGAGTGTCAACAAGTTCTTTTAAAATAAAAGAGTGAGACGCACCCGCATCAAAAAGAACTCGAATAGGATGATCACGAAATAAAATAATGTCATCAAGGATAGAATGAGAAATACCTTGACCACGAGATGTGTTGCCAGGGGCTTGAGCCACATTCAGCTTTCCTTCCTTCCTATTTTGAAGTTTGGGACATAAATGCATAAAATGATCTGGGCTTTTGCAATAGCGACACGCACGAGGCTTCGAACACTTGTTCGCATAATGGTCCTTAGAACCACAGTTGAAGCATTGCCCACTACTAGAAGAAGAAGTCTTTGTTGTAGGAGTTGCTTGTTTCCCTTTCTTATTGGGATAAGGGCCTTTGAACTTATTAGGCCTTTTTTTGTTATTGTTGAAGTTTGGTTTGGCTCCCACAACCTCGACATCACTTTCTTTATCTGCCTCTTCAAGTCGAAGAGCGATATCAATAAGTTGGTCAAAAGAAACTTCTAATTTTAGAAGTAATGGCTTCTTGAGATTCTTGTTCAAGCCATAGAAGGATCTCTGATTTTTCTTCAATGGGGTATTAATGTATTCAACCCCGTATTTGGAAAGAGATTCGAAAGATGTGACATAGTCTGTCATAGAAGATTCACCTTGAACAAGGTCAATAAAACGGCGAGCCAAAGTCACCTTCCCAGCTTCTGGCACAAATTTCAATTCGAAGCGTTCTCGGAATTTCTCCCATGTAAGATCCGCTTCAATGATTTTAGAAATAAGAAGTTCGTACCAGTCTAATGTTCTTTCTTGGTGCATACAAGAGGCCGCCTGAACACGTTAAAGATCAATAAGATCCATGCGGGAAAAGATCCGATGCACGTTCTCAGCCAAGCCTGGACTTCTATAATGGTTTTAGAACCTTTGAATGGTTTCCCACCCAAATTAGTATAATCGTCGCACAAACGTGCAAATCCATACTTAGGTTGAGTAGGTTCCGAATTAGAATCAGCTGCCTGAGCGTTCTTTACTGAATCAAGAAGTTGTTGGGCAGTCATAAAAACTCCATCCTGGGGAACAGCTCTAGGTTAATTGGCGCTGGGACGGCCTGGTCTAACCATTTCTCTTCCTTAAGAAAGAAATAATAGGAAGAAGATTATTCACCAAATGAATATCGAACATTCTTGATAGGTGAAACAAGGAATCATAAAGGAAAATAGGATAGAACAGTACCAAGACCCGAATAATATCCTAAAGCACGACTCCTAAGATGGACTTAGGACGATGATCCTTGTTAAATTATTCTACTTTCTTCCGAAGTTTGGCTTTGATACCAAGCCGTGACGCCCCACCTCTATACCCACGCTAGCCAAGAACACTACAGAGTAATGCTATCAACTAGCAGGAGAATAAGGCTGTTGAGGAGCGACCATCCATGTAATTTCTTTGAGCGAGCACCGATATGTAAGATAGTATAGCATGCATTTCATTTAAGGAGGAAATCCGACATACCGACACAAACTCAAAGTTATCACACAGTGGTTATATATAGCCTCCGGAAACAAATATAGAAATAAACATAACACAAATCATTCACAAACATCCATATCAGAAAGGTGGAAAAGATATGAATATATAACACATGAAAGTGTACATCAGAATAGTGGTCCGAAAGATCCACAATAACACAAAAGAATAGCAACATGTGCTATACAAAAGAATATATCTATGAGTCGATATCTCAAATGTATACAACAAAAACTGCTAATCTAAGTAGTTGGCCAAAAGTCAAGGTAAAGATCCTGGATGAGAAGTCAAGCAGAAGCACCTGTATCATCTCGGTCTGACCCGAGTATTATTTAATAAGAAAATAATAAACGGATTAGTCTAGCTATAAATATCAGATGAAATGATAAAGAACAAGAGATATGGTATATACGTGTAATAACCATAATGACATACTATGAAAAGTATGTAAATGAATAATCAACAAGAGATTAATCAATATCACAAGAATCTTCTCAAAGGTAAAAAGGAATGTCAAACTCCTTAAATTTGTATACACAAAAAGTCAATGACACACAAATTCACCAAGGCACAAAAATTGATAAATCATATCAATGAAAATAATGAAAATTGGTGAAGCGCAAAATTCTAGAAGTCTACACAAGAAATCCAGAAATAACAAAAAGGGGGGAGCCCTATCACAAGAACGGGAGCATGAAAACTCACCAACACGTGTATCACAAAACGAGACGCTATCTCATGGTAGCTAACCATTAATTTGAAGCCGAAGCTCCACAAGAATGGCCCGAAGACCGTGAGGCGCTACCCCACATATGTGATGTAGAAACATCACACAAATGCGGTTTAGTCTCCCTCGTATACAAAGAGACATCGCAAAATTACTAGTCTAAATCACAAAAATGATCATAATTGATCATAAAGAAGTGTCAATTACACTAAGTTTGTAAATATAAAAGTTTAGCATCATGTCCCATAACCACTTGCTTAACTTAAATATTTACGAACAAACTGTAGATCTTCACTAGAAAATTGTCACAAAAAGGTTCAATCGAACAAGTCCAACAATTAACCAACGAAGCAAACGCAAGTGTTTCATACCACTTGTTTTACTAAGCCGTTTAATTCAATTTCTCATACGAGTGAGGTAAAGGTTTGTATATACTAATAGATTAGAAAACGGTTTTAGGAAAAAGAGCTTTGTAATAAAATAGAGTTGAAATCATTTTGATGGAAGAGTTCTGATATTTACAACTAGTATTGAAATCTTCATATATTTAAAGTGACAAATCACAAAATTGATTGGAGAAACAACAAGTCACAAAAATTCACGTTCGAGGACGTAATTAAAACCCAAGGAAATCAGTTCCAAATTTATCAAAGTGAAAGTACCCCGCGACATAACAAAATTCAACACAAGAAATAGGCGCGACCAAAATGGCGCGACCTAACACGGCCGAGCTAAACATGCAATGGAATGACCTACAGGTCAAGCGACCTAAGGTAAGACAGGTCGAGCGAACTAGTGGAAATGAGGTCATGCGACCTAATGGAAGTGAGTTCATGGTACAACGAGCTAAAGGGGGTGAACTACATAACTCGGTCGAGCAAAGAAACAAGGGGTGCGACCTAACGAGGTCGAGCAAAGGAACATGATCAAACCTCCTAACGAGGAAACAGGTCGAACGACCTAAAGGTAAAACGGGCCGAACGACATAAGGGAGTGGGCATGAGGCCAAGGTGGTGCGACCCAAGGGTATGCGACCTAAGGAGGTGTGAGTTAAATATGTCGAATGACCTAAGATGGAGCGACCTATTTGAAGGTGAGGCTTTTCTTACTCGAACGACCTAAGGGGTTCGAATGAACTAATGTTAAACAAGGCCAAACGACCTAAGGGTTCACGCGACCTAGTGGAATACACGACCTAAAGGGGTATGACTTAATAGCGAATGACCTAGCGACTCAAAGGCCGAATGACCTAGCGACTCAAAGACCGAACGACCTAGTGCTGCAGAAAGAATTAAGGTCAGGAACGGCCTAAGCTCTGTGTGACTTTTCAACAGAACGACCTAGGGCCAAAAATTGAAATATGCAGGCCGAATCTTCACGAGGCAGTGCGACCTAAGCCCAGTAATCCACCAAAAACACTAAAAATTGGAGCTTTTGGCCAATTCAATCCAAACCAAATGCAAATGTACATGCTAAAGTGATATGAATTCATTCCCAACAATCCAAGATAGTTATAGACAAGAATGTGGGATAAAAATTTCACCTTTGCACCAAAAATCAATGAAAATGAAGCTTAGAGCAAAGCAAGAATCAATCCCACTTCAATCTGAACAAACGAAGCTTGAATCCAATGTCTTCTCTTCGAATTTGGAGTTGAATGATGGATTAGCAAGAGAACTTGGGCTTGGAATTTTAATTTCCCATTCCACTCACCATTTTTAATGAAGCTTATGTTGTTAGGAAATTATGAAGATAAGAGGGAGTGGAGGTTGGGGTCTAATAGGCTAAGTTCAAAACAAAGTCCTAAGCGAAAAGTAGTGAAATTCCATCAACTCCAAACATATCAAAGTTTATACTTAAAAAGATTGCAAACGTCATTTTGAACTTAATGGAAGTGGTCTCGAGTCCTAATTTGAACATATGCAAAAAGTAGCTTTTCGGGCTAAAATCTGACTAACGATAAAATGTTAAAATAAAATATTTAAATATAAAATCGATAAATATGCGGGTTGTTACACAGCCAGTCTGAATATAGCCAAGCCAAAAAGCGGGAAAACTGTTGTAATCAAGTTGTTGTGTGTGCAACATCTCTTCTTTGTGATTAAGGTTCGATTCTTCACATTTTCATTTTTTCTATAGTTTGGTTTTCCATTTTCTATGTATTTAATTCTCACTCATCCCATGTTTTTGCACCATTGATTTTCTTCTTTTTGTACAACAATGAAGCTTGCTTCTAAGCTCGGTTACTCTATATTTTAAACGCTTATTTTTCACTTTCTCTATTGATTATATTATTTGTTCTGTATGCGAGTCCCACCACTTGTACCATTTTGTATTTTATATTCTTCAATGTAGATATATTAACTTTATCATCCATCATAAGCTACTTAACCAAAAAATACTTAATAAAACATGTTAGTAACATTATCATATGGTTGTTATTAACAAAAAATTAAATCGTGTTTTCAACACTCTATAGTCTGTGAAGCTGATTCCATAATAGGAAGCTGATAAGTTAGTAATCCCCAAGGCAAGATAGAATATAGCTAAATTATAGTGATGACATTATTAGGCAATAATGGGAGATTCTACTTCATATGCAACAATAGCGTAAACATTGTTGATGATGCTCGACGGTGCAGAAGTACAGATACCAACTGGGATAGTATCTTGGTCTAAAAGGGGACTATGATACTTATATTTTTTATGTATATGTATATAACTATACTCTTTTACTGGTAGATAGGGTGAATCGTACGCGTACCTGGAGTCGAGAGGACTAAGTAAAATAAAAGACATGATGGAATACAATCAACATAAACTAGTGTTATGGGTAAAGTGTGTAATTCACCAGAATGTCGTTCTGACCTTCTCCTCATTATAACCCATATGATAGCTTTAAATGGACATGTATGGGTTGAAGACGAAAACGGTGGAAGGATAGGTGTCTTAATATATGCTCAGCACTCACATGGACACTAGACATTGGAAGTGTCCACCATGTCATTAAATATATGTTCTATTTTACTTTACTATCCCGCTATGAGTTATATTGATATTTCTCTGATATGCATTTTTTGATTATTTGTAGGATACCAAACCAACGATCCATACATTAGTTGACATAAGTTTCGATTTAGTGAAAATTCAAGCCTATTGGGTTTGGGTTGTAATATTTGGTGTCAGAGCTTAGGTTAATCGATGTTGAAAAATTCGAAAATGTTGAGTGAATGTATTTGTATTTTTCTTATAAATATAAATATATTATACATCAAATCCTATAAATTCCAACTATAGAGTAGTTGCAACTATATACTAAAATATAGATAAACTGTTTATGAATAGGAATAATGGAAGAATTTCAAGATATACACCTACCCTAATTACACATCGGGAAATTGGTCATGTAAAAGAGCGTTGACTTGAAAAGCACGATTGCAACTTATGGAAGGTCCTTGAAGCCTGATAGTAAAAGAATCTCTGGTTGGGGCTCTTATACCCCAATGATTGTATATCCCTATACGATGCCGGTTGATGATGTACATAAGATCCACATTGGGGGAAAGTAAGAATCCATATGTTGTATGTAACGACCCGGTATTTTCAACCATTATCATCCACACATGTCTGACTTCAATTGCTCAAAATATCAGATTGTTAATATAAACTTGGCAAAATCAACATATACAGTAAATAAATAAATCACAGAATCACAGACACGGAGTATTACAAAAATAAGCTGTGGAAACAAAAGAATAGTTGTTCATGAAGCTACTATATATTTATAACAGAGTTAATCAAGATACAACAGAAGTCTCGAATACATAGAAGTCTCAATACAATAGTCAAACAACAAAACTGAATATATCACTAGAGTCAACTGAATAGGTGAAAGCTGAATAGATGGATGAATCTCCAAGCAAAGCTCCATCCCTAATCGCGAGTCTCAAATGTTGTGATACTCAGTCTGACCCGAGCGTAAAGCAAAATACAAAATACTCGAGTCAAGATTAACATTCTTATTTCAACAAATCCAACTCAAGAGAAATGTCAACTGAAATACAAGTAACCCAAAGGATGTTTGGTATACGCATCCTCTAAGGATCCATGGAACTATCTACTATATAGTACAATACGCTATTATAATATGTCTATAGTAAAGTAAAAGTATTAAAATAACGTTACGGCGTTACCCATATCCCCCTTAACACATTTTATATATTCCCATAGTCTATACAATACCGTAATTCCTCCAATAAACTGGAGGGCTATCAGAGGGCATTCCATAGGTATGGTGCAAAAAAACTCGTAGAAGGTGCGATAGGGCATCCGACAAGGCACACGAGGCAATGCGAAGATGGAAATACAGTTTGCGGATCCGCACTAGTGGTAACGCATAGCAGCTACTACCGTCCACCTCATGACACAATCCCAAATCAAATGTGCACCCAATCAAATCATAAAAGCAATAGAATGTGTCGAAGAAATGTGTCTGATCGGAGGAATGGCCTCACCTGGCCCAGCATGGCTCCGGTTTTATTCGCATCAAGCTGACTCATAGGAGTTAGGGCTACGTAAATACCATATCGAATCATCACCAAACCATCCTACTTTATTCTAGAATCTCCACCATGTACGCAGTTGTTAAAGTGGTTTTTGGTATTGGCAGAGAGTGTGACAATATCTGATCCCGGTCTCTGTAACAAACAAACGTTATTATAACACCGTGGCCATTTCAAAATACTTTATACTTCAAAACCAAAATACCATATTATTCAAAAACACATCAATACGGTATCATTTTCACTTCAAATATATCCATTTCAAAAAATCATAGAACTTTAAAAGTTATAACACTTCCGAAACCAAAACATTTGAATTTATAACACTTTGGAAATCATAGACTTTGAAATCATAATACTTTGAAAAACCATAACTTTGAAATCCTAACTTCCACCACTTAAACAATTTAGATATTGATAATAGTACATATAATAGAATAGTTTATATAAAAATAATATATAAAGTAAAATATGATTTAAAAATAATTTATACAATATAATAATTTCCTTAAATTTCAAAAATCAATTCAAATCAACTCAAATTCCAAAATTCTAATTTAATTAAATCTCAATTCTTCAACTTCAATTCAGTTTCTTAATAAATCATTTCAAATTATATCGATTTCAAATACAGATTTGAACCATAAAATAAACCATTTCAATTTCAATAGGTTTCAAAGTTTAAATATTCAAAAAAATTCAAAACTAAATTTGGAAATTTCGTATATATCAAAATTTAACTTCATTATTATTTAGTTTGAATTATTTACTTAATAAATCCAATGTCGTTTAAATAAAACCTCAAATTTAAAATAATTGAATGTTACTTTAATTTATTTAAACTTGAAATATTCATTTAATCACCATAAAACAAATTCAAGTTATAAAATCATATCTTTTCAAAAATCTCAAATTCAATAAGTTTCAAATTGCTTTTTACTAAATATAATTCTAATTAAGTGCAATTTAAAATACATTCAAATTTATCAATCCAATCTTAACTTATAAAATCATTTTTAATTTATTTTAAAATATAATCTTAAATAAATACTAAGACATCTAATTAAATATATTTATATATTTAATCTATTTATATATTCTAAAAGTAGTAAAATTATAAATAAATTCTTAAAGTATATAATTTCAAGATTAACTTATAACTATACAATTTTCAAAACATATAAATTTAAAAATGTAAATTCTAAAACTTTATAAAAATACATTTATATATAATATCTTTAAATCAAATATTTATTAACCATAAATTTCATTTCCAAACCATATAATCATTTTCAAAATATTTATATGTAGAACAATGGTGTCTGTTTATAATTTTCTATCATATTGTCAAGTGACACGGATATTTATCATTTCAATCCATAATTTAAATATATACAGGTATATATCATTTCAACACGCAATCCTAAATTCAATTCAAATGAAAATCGCTTGGATTTATCATTTCAACTCATAATGATTTTGTCCTATTCTATATATCGTTCGGGTATATATCATTTCAACCTATAGGGAGTTCTATACTAACAAGGAACTTGCAGATTGATAACAAGTATGATAACAATATAACAAGCATATATCATCAATATAAATAACAGATAATGGTGTCAGACGTCATAGGTAAACAGATATAGATAATAGCATATATATTGCAATGTAAATAAGTAACGGCAGCCTATTTCAATTGTCGTTTCAATTGAAATCAAAATTAATACATACAAGAACGTTAATCATGAGTGAATGCGCACCTTTTGAGGCTAGAGAACAAAAAGATGACACAAGCACAGGATACACACACGGAACGACGACAAGCTCGCAATTGCTGTGATATATCGATTGGACATGCTAAGCTAAGATGGCACGAGATCGATGGGACAAGATATTATATATATATAAATTTTCAAAAATCAATTTAAAACATATATTTTCAAATCGATATAAAATTCAAACACAAATAAAGATTAATATATATATATGTATGTATGTATGCATATGTATGTATTTCGAACACCATTGTTTTAAATTAAAACACATATTTTAAAATCCAACATATATTTAAAATAATATATATTAGTTTTTAAATAAATATTAAATTCCAACACATAAAAATCTATATATGATTGAAAAACCAAATTCACATATATCTACATGTTAACTAATGTATATATGCATATATAAAAACTTACATACATGTTAGAATTTAAAATCAATATTGTTATGAACGGATGTACATATATATATACTTGTGTAAAATCAACAATATACTCAAATCAACATAAAATTCAAATATATATATAGACTTCAAAACCGGGCAAAAGGAAAATATGTATGCAACTTAAAAATATATATACATTTCCAAAAAACATGTAACAGGAAAACTACATGATATGTATAAATACACACACACTTCTTTACCCAGAATAAATATACATATATTTAACATGAATCAAGTACAGCTTATACAACATTTTAAAACAATAGATGTCGGAAAAGTCAATGTTAACCTACTTTAAAAATCTGTATTGCTATAATATAAATACAACATCCATTTGCAAACCTTTGGAAACAGATGCATACAACTTCCATATTACTACTAATATATATATATATATATATATATATATATAAACTGTGATAGAGGAAACTGTACAAACAACCGCAACAAAATATATGTTGGCTAAATTGAAATTTGATCCTGTATAAAAGCATAAGTACAGCTCTATAGGAAATTCATACTTTAATGTATACATATAACTCACGCATATAATATATATAACAAATCAAAATCGGTATTTAATAAATAATATGTTACCTTTTACAATATCATATATATGTAATATCTTCCATATGTATGTAAACACACATACAACTTTTGTAAAATAACTATTATGCAAATTTTATATATTATAATTTAATTCAATACTTTATATAAACTAATAAATAGAACTAATATATATATATCCTTTCATTCGATGCCAAAACATTACACACATGCATGCACACACGCACACAAATATATATATACACACATATATATATATCCAAAATTGTTTTTCGAAACCAAGCTGTAACATATACAGACTATAAACTTAGAAATATATAATATCTTGAACAATCCTTAAACAATGAAATTTAAAATCTTAAAACACCAATATACAACTTTCTCAACTTATAAACAAATAAAATATAAACCAATATGTATACCTACTTACTTCAATGCAAAAGAGGAGGAGAAAGATGCAGACATGTCTACATAAGGGAAAGTGGTTGCATGAGGCGGGTTTTGGGTGGAGATGCGATTGCTCGGGTTGGGTGAAGAGACGTGGTCGGCAACATGGGTTGCGAGTTGCGTGCTCGGGGCTTCGAGTGGAGGAAGCGGAGAGGCTAAAGAAGGAGGGAGGTCGGTTGCTCTGGGTAGAGATCTTGGTGGTCGTTAGTCGGCAGGTGATGGTCGGAGGTGATGGGTGGCGGGGAGATGTGTGTTGTCCCCAGTCTAGGCGTATCTCGTGAAGGTGGAGGTTTTTGTGCAGCTTGGAGATGAGGTGGGTGGGCGTTGATGGAGGGTGGAGGTCCTGTCGTGGCGTTGTGGTTCAATGGTGGGGAGATGTTTTGGCCATATAAGAGAGCAAGAAAAGAAAGCAAAATATAAATAAATGAAAGCAGGCCAAGAAACAGATCTGGGGATGGGGAAGAAGAACAACCTCAGAGGAAAAGAAATAAATATATAACGTTAAAATATATGTTTTATAAAGCACGACCAATAGGAATTGAAGAGACCCAAAATGAGTGCATAGACAATTAATAAATTGAATTGATGGAATGACAACTATTGCTAATTGTATTACAGAAATGATAATGGCTGTTTGAATTATGAGGTAGATAAAATAAAGAGTATATGGAACCCAAAAGTCAAACAGCGGAACCGATACGGAAATCGTTTCGTAGATTTCGCTGTTTCCCGGACTTCGAAGCACAAAAACGAATATACCACGAAGATCAGCACAACAAGGCGATCAAAATGGTATTTAGTTATCAGTGGTACGACCATCCCATCAAAAGTCGATAATTGGAACCAAAAATTCTGCTAATTTGTCGAAAATAAGATAAACGGAGCAATAGCAGTTCAAATTTGATGAAACGAAGGATGATGTCTTACTTAGAAGATTATTTACAAATTTATTGTATAAAAATATTCCGGTTTGGAAAACATTTTATTACCATCAAACATTAACTGATTTAAAATTGAAATAAAATTACACAATAAAATAAACTTTCCATATTATCTGATGAAAATTTACCATTTGCAATGTTTATATTGACTTATTCAAAATATTTAATTTTTATTTTAAAATTCAATTATTTAAAGTTTCATAAAATTTTGGTTAGTTACATTATTAAAACCGTTAAAATTTATTGGTCGTTACACTCTCCCCCACTCAAAACTTTTCATCCCCGAAAAGGAATGAGGTAGGAGAATAGAATGAACCGAAAAGAAAAATAGATTTGAAATACAAAACACAACAATTAGTTTCCATTTATTTTATTCTATGTATTTAATTAAATATTTGTAAATTCAGAAACCATATAAATCTCATTTATTTTTTAATTGGTTTATATTCAACTAATTGATCTCAATTCATTTTATTTAATCAACTAAATTTATCATGTTCACATTTTATTGATTCCATTTCCATGTATTTTTATTCGATTGGTTTGGTTCCATTTTTTAACATTTATTACAAAATTTTCACCACAAAATTTGTTTTATTCTACTCATCTATAAAAAGTATTGATCAACCATACTTAATTCCACCTCAACATTGAACTTAAACTATTCAAGACCATATAGCTTAAAATTTTAAATAAATTAGTATTCAACAATTTGGTTTAATCCATTTTATTCAATTAATAAATAGTCATTTAATTTAAAATTGATTTTCTTTCATTTAATCAACATTTCTTTCAAACAAATTCATTTTTTAATTAACTCGTTTATTTTATCCATTTATCTTTAGCTAAGTTGATTCCAATAAATTCAAGTTCACTATTCTTAAGTTTATATTTGTTCTCTTAACTAGCATTCCCCTTTATTTATTAAATTTATTTCATTTAACATATTTTTCCCATATATTAAGTGAAATAAACATATTATAACCCTATATTATTCAACAAATTTATTCTCTTTTTATTATTCAATTTATTATCCAATTTATTATCGGTAAATTCCCTTAACAAAATGTCATTTTCGATATCCTATTACTCATGTTTATATTGTATTTTATTCAATTACGTATTCTCATTAACATTTCTAACTTTTTTGTAACGATCCCGAATTTTAATTAATTTTAAATTGATAATTAAATTTTATTTTTGAATAAAATTTGTGAAAATAATTGGTAATATAAAATTTTAGTTAAATTTTAAATAATCGAGAATTAATTTGGATATTTGATAATGAACATGTTTATAAAATAG
Organism: Allium cepa; assembly: GCA_030765085.1. NCBI lineage: Eukaryota > Viridiplantae > Streptophyta > Magnoliopsida > Asparagales > Amaryllidaceae > Allium > Allium cepa. The sequence continues at coordinate 787,638,942 of CM060937.1, read as the reverse complement.
ATTGAAAATTTGAATTGGGATTTTGGATATGATTTAAATTTGATATTAGATAATTTAACTTTGAAAGGAAATATGTATAAAACAAAGAAAATAAATAAATACACATAGTTAGAATTCAAAACAACACTTAAATAAGAAACAAAACAAAGTAAAAATAACAAACAAAGATATAGATATGCAGGCAAACAAAATAAAGCTGCAGCCACCAAATAAAAACAAGTAAATATAAGTACACAAATAAATGAAAATGTAAATACATAAGCATATAAAACAAGGCAAGTAAAAGAATCAACAAGTGATCTACAGCCACCCAAATAAACTGCATAGTAAATGTGACGACCCAGAATTTTCTAGCAATATCAATTTAATAATCTGCATTAAATATTAAATTGATTTGTTATATTTTTGTTAATTTAATCTGAATTGATACTTTTCTTTAATAAATATTTAATTGGTAAATGATATCTGTTAAAATTTATTGTTTGTTTTCTATTTATATATGTATATATTTGTATACATTGCGAATAGATGAGATTTAGTTTTAAAGTTCAACTAATAAATTATGTTTTAAATACTAATATATATTCTAATGAATTAGAAATTATGATTTATTTAATATAAACTTTTCAAAGCTAAATAAATAAATAAATACAAGGTTTTAAATACATAAGATAAATGTTTAAATAGATTAAAACTTATTCTAACTTAAGTTTAAATTTTAATTTATTAACAAAAAGATTTGTTTACTTTTCTTTTTAGTATAGTTTGATTTAAAATATGAATTTAAAATGATATATGAGTTTTAATTATAATTTTGTCAATAAATACATTAACATACATTAATAAACATGTAGTTTATAATAAAAAGGTGATTTAATTTATTTATTATTTAAAATTGACTAATGAGTTACTTTTAAATAATATAAATAAATAAAAATACAAGACTTAAAAGATAAATTGGGTTGAGTAACATAATAACTATAAAATTCTATTAGTTTTCAAACAGCAAACAAAAATGCTAACATTCACTTACTTTTCAAATTATAATAAGACAACAATAAAATTAGAAACAAAAGAAATTTCAAAGTTGTAAGCTAACATAAAACTAGACTGCAGTATATATATGTATATGTTTTAAGCATCAAGGCCACTTGTGTGATTTTCCAAACAAAATTTAGTAACAATAATGTGTGCAGGTCAAACTAGATTGCTATGTTTATTGTACAAGTTTTGTCTTAGTTGTTGAAACATAATGATATCTAGAAATAAATGACAGTAATAAGAATATACATGTCATACAAACAAAATGAAAGATATAAAAATATCTTTGTGTGCAGGCCAAATAAATACACAAATGTGTATATGTGTGAAGCTTGCTACGGAAGATAGTATTAAATATCTTTAAGCTAACAAACAAAAAGTAATTAATGTAAAATTCTTTTAGTACATTAAGTATTACATATCAGTGTAACAACCCACCTATTTAACGATTTTATATTTAAATGTTTAATTTAAATATAGCGTCGTTATTTGGATTTTTGAGGTCCGAAATGTTACTTTCTGCAAATGGCCGAATTGGAACTCGAAACCACCTCCATTGGTTCCAAAATGGCATTTGCGATCTTTTTGAGTATAATTTTTGATATGTTTGGAGTTTGTGAAATTTTGACCCTTTTTCTATTGGGTTTTGGGTTTGGGTTCAGCCCACTAGCTTAACTAAATACCCTAGCTTAGCCACTCCTTTCATTCACTTATTCATTTCTTAAAAAATTAAGCTTAAAAACTAAAATGGTGGAAGGGAAAGAGAAATAGAAATTAGCAAGCCCTAGTTTCAACTTCCAACTTGATTTCTTGCTCCAAAATCAAAGAGAATCCATTGTTAAGTTCATCTCCATCTTCTCCATCTCTTCTCCTCTTCAATTTCAGTAATTTCCTAGCCTTAACTTAGGAAATACTTGCTTTGATTCTAGATTGAAGCTTGTAGTGTTGAAGTGGAGTGTAGTTGGTTGATTCCTTGCATTTGTGCTTCTTCATCTTCTTTGTTTTGTGTAAAAAGGTGAGTTTCGAACTCACATCTACTTCTCTTGATTTCATTGATGTTGGGTATGAATTCCTAACAACTTGTTCATATGCACTTGCTTTTGGTTTGGATTGAATTGGTGAATATCCAAATTTTTAGTGTTGGGTTCAATTCTTTAAAGATCCTAACTTTGATGTGTGATCACGCTTTAGGAGGTGTTTCGGAGAGCCTGTAAGGCTGGGTTGTCGTTTGGCATTAATCCCTAGTCTTCGTCGCTTGTCCGATCGCTTCCGTTTGGATTTTCGCCCATTTTTGGGCAAGGTTGATTTTTGCCTACCAGGCAATTTCAGACGTCTGGAATAAATTTCAGACGTCTGGTTTCAAATTCAGACGTCTGGTTTGGAAATCCAGACGTCTGGAAATCCATTCAGACGTCTGGTTAGTGGTTCAGACGTCTGGATGGAAATTTCAGACGTCTGAAATGTGCAGTTTTGCCTATTTTGGCTAATTTTGAGTTAATTTCCAACTTTTATCGTTTCGTGTTGATTCCAATTAGTTGTTATTGCATATTTGACTTTGATGACTTGTTTTTGACTTCATTCGCGGGTTTTATAAATAATCTCTCTAAATCGTATTAAAAGCTTCCTTCTCCAATTTATAATTCCTATTTAAAACACACACTTTCGCACGTCGAGCGAAGTGGAAGGATGATTAAATGGTTGGGAAAAACACGGACCATGAATCTGTGCGTTTATCCTTCCGATTAATTCCCGACCTATTCAATTGATCGTTTTGACCTTCGGGTTTGGTTTATCGATGATATGAGGTAAACTTTGTACTGCTTTGAGTGTGAAAGTGACTGACGGATAGTAAACCGTTTAGTGCGAACGAGTGGTTATGGGACATGCGTTAACACTTTTTGGGTTCCTTTTCGAGAGTTGTGACATATTCCGCCAGTTAGTGGTGTCCACTACTGGGTCTTTGACCTTCACCACTATGGTTTGTTGCCTCTGGGATAGTGTCTTCGGACTGTCTCCCTAGGTTTGTTGCCTTCGGGTATGTTGCCTTCGGGTTTGTGCCTTCGGGTTTGTCGCCCTATATAGTTTCGCTCTGATGTTGGCCTTATGTGCCGCATGGGTGATACTTGGGTTTGGAGTCTTCGGGCTCATGGATCCTTGTTTGTACAGTACTGAGCTCGAGCAAATTTTATGATATTTCATTGATATGTATATTCCCTTGGTATCGCCCTTCAGTGTTGGTCTTTTTGAGCCGCATGGAGAGTAGCGATTTCCTCGTGGAACTTGTATACCTTATGGGTATTTGTTATTTGCCTATTGGCTTGCTTTAGGATATTCATATCCTTTGATTATCTATGTTGCCGTTGATATGAGGCTTGTTTTATTATGTTCATCTGTTGTTGATGATTGTGTTATCTCCTCTAGAGATATTTGTTATACTGTGTAACCTTGCAGGTTTATTATTGTTCAGTTTATCTAACTGATTTGTTATCTAGACTGACCCGTGTATTTTATACTCGGGTCAGACCGAGATGTTTCAGGTTAGGTGCTTTTGGACTTAGCCTATTTTGATTCTGCATGGACTATTCGCTAGCTTCATTTTGTTATAGCGTCTTTTATAGTCCTTATCTGTTGTAACTCTGTTATGTATTCTATTGACTCGTCTGTATATTGTGGTTTGCTATACCACTTGACATGTATTATTTTGTATACTCTGCTTGGTATCAGTATATGTGTGTATATGATGGTTTACTGTTCTGTGATGTATATTGCATTTGAGTTGTTATATTCTGTTCTGATAGATCCTCTAGCCATTGTAGTTTTGCTTTAAATATTTATTGAATAGGTCGAATTGGTAGTGATTCTACTTTTCGACGTATTTAGTGAATAGTTAAGGTAAGATTACACATGGTCGCTTCCATTATACTCTATTGTCCGCGTTAGCCGACAGTATTATCTAGGCAATACTCTTTGTTAACGAGGCTCTCGGAGTGGGGCGTCACATCGTGGTATCAGAGCTGTGTTCAGAACAAAATATGATAAACATAGAATAGAGCTTATATTACGATACATCAAAGTGTATAAGTGATACAAATCTTTGAATCATCGTGTCTCTTTATTCCATCAAGGTTAGATAGAGTTTTGGAATACGTCTAGGAATGCATTTCTATTCCGTAGTATTCCATATTGCAATATCTACCTTGTGAATAATCTTTTCCTTATCTTGACTTTCAGCTTATGTTTGGAAGAGGCAGAGGTCGACGTTCGGATGCTGGGCAATCTAGTGGCTCACATCCGGATGGCGTATATATGTCTGCCGATCAGTTTATGGAGTTGTTTAGGAGCACTCAGCCTCTCGTTTCTCCTCGAGTGTCTCCACCTCGCAAGTCTACCTTTGCACGTCAGTGTAGTGATTTTGCTCATCTTGGAGGAAAACCGTTTAAGGGTTCCGAATCCGTCCTTGAAGTCCAAGCTTGGTTTCGCACATGCGAACGTATCTTTTCTTGCATGGATCTTTCTGACCATGATCGAGTTCTTGTGACTTCTAGCTTATTGCAAGAGCATGCCCTTGATTGGTATGAGCTTCTTATAGCTGAGATTGATGAGTCTACTCTTTCTTGGACTCAGTTTCGAGAGCGATTTGAACTCAATTTCGTTCCTGAATCTGAAAAAGTTTTATTGACCCGTCGCTTCCTTGAGTTGAAGCAAGGGAAATCTTCTGTTTCTGATTATGTTGCATCTTTTGAGGCCTTATCTAAATATGGTCTTGAATTCATTAGCACTTCCTACAAGAAGAATTTGAGGTTTGTTTCTGGTCTTAAGAAATATCTTAAGAAGTCCTTGTTGCTCCAGCTTAAACTTTCTTTCGAGGAATTGGTTGATTCGGCACTTCATCTCGAAGCTGTCGAGAAGGAGTGTGATAGTGGTGAGAATGTTGAGGTTTCCAAGAACCCCAACAAGAGGCCATTTCCAATACAGAAGAAGCCTTTTCCTTCTAAGAAAAATAAGACCGGTGGTCCTAGCTCTCAGCCTCAGTCTTCCGGAACACCTTTCGTTTGAGAGTGTTTCAATTGTGGTTCTCCGGACCACATAATTCGAGCTTGTCTAAAGCCTCTCTTCTGTCGCCATTGCAAGAAGGAAGGTCATCATGTTTCAGCTTGTCCTACTGCTCCTGCTAATGCAAAATCTGGCAAGCTCAATGTGGCTAATGCTTCTGGAGGTTCATCTCAATCCAAAGGTATGTCTCCATCTATTTTGGAGGGTTCAATTCTATTTCATGATCATAGTATACGAGTTCTTTTCGATACGGGTGCTTCACATTCTTTCGTATCAAAGAAGCTTGTAGATGATTTATCTTTGGATGTTTCTTGTATGGTTACTTCTTTAAGGATTGCGAATCCTTTTGGGGGATCCGCGACCCTTAGCTTGCTTTGTGATGATATTGAGATTGTTTTATGTGGCTTTTCTTTCCGTGCGAATCTGCACGTTGTTTCTCATTTGGGTTTTGATATGATTTTTGGTATGGACTGGCTAGTGAGGTACGATGCCAGGATTATTTGTTCCGAGAGAATTTTATATCTTTGTCATCCTGATTCGCCTTCTCAGTTATCTCTTGTTCTTCGGAATGTGGATAATTCCGAGATGGCTTTATATTCTCTTGACTCATGAGATGATGATGATATATCTCGTATTCCTGTTGCTTGTGACTTTTCTGATGTTTTTGAACCTGTTTCGGGTTTGCCACCCAAGCGGGCAATTGAGTTCCACATTGATCTCATTCCAAGCGCGCAGCCAGTTAGTCGTCCTCCCACGAGGATGTCTACAAAGGAAAATGAGGAACTAAAGAAGCAGCTTTTAGAGCTTGAATCCAAGTAGTTGATTCAGTCTAGTTTTTCTCCGTGGGGATCCGTGGTCGTCTTTGTGAAGAAATCTGATGGAACTCTTAGGCTTTGCATTGATTATCGCAAGCTTAACGAGTTAACCATCAGAAATAGGTATCCATTGCCTAGGATCGATGATATGTTCGATCTATTGAGTGGTGCTTAGGTCTTTTCTCAGCTTGACCTTGCCACAGGTTTTCATCAATTACGAGTTGCGGAGGATAGCGTACCTCTTACGGCTTTCCGCACTCGATATGGTTCTTTTGAGTGGCTCGTCATGCCATTCGGTTTGACGAACTCTCCTGCTTTCCTTGTTGATCTCATGAATCGAGTATTCCGGGAATATCTCGATAAGTTTGTCCTTGTGTTCATTAATGATATCCTTCTTTATTCTAAGTCTGAAGCCGAGCATGCTAATCACTTGAGAATTGTCTTGAGTACCCTCCGTCATCATCAGCTTAGAGCCAAATTCTCCAAGTGCCATTTTTGGGAGAATAAGGTTAAGTTCTTAAGCCATGTTGTATCTTCCGATGGCATTTCTGTCGATCCCTCAAAGATCGAAGCCATTCAGAATTGGAAGAGGCCTGAAAATGTTCATGAGATTCGTAGTTTCCTTGGATTGGCGGGTTATTACCGTCGGTTCATCAAGGATTTTTCCCGTGTTGTGCTTCCTCTTACAAGCCTTACCCGAAAAGGCATTCGTTTTGATTGGTCCGACAAGTGTGAAGCTTCCTTTCTGACATTGAAGGAACTTCTCATTAATGCTCCTATTCTTGTGGTTCCCGAGGGGAATCATGATCTTGTTGTCTACACCGATGCTTGTGGTAGTGGTCTCGGTGCTGTTCTTATGCAGAGAGATCGCGTGGTTGCTTATGCTTCTAGGCAACTGCGTCCGAATGAAGTTCGCTATGCCACTTATGATCTTGAGTTAGCCGCCATTGTCTTTGCCTTGAAGATTTGGCGACATTATTTATTGGGCGAGCGCTTTATTCTCTATACCGATCGTAAATCTTTGAACTATTTGTTCACTCAAAAGGAACTCAATATGAGGCAACAGCGTTGGCTCGAGTTTCTTGTCTCCTATGATTTTGATATCCAATATAACCCTGGTAAGGGTAATCGTGTTGCAGATGCGCTTAGTCGCAAACATTCGGCTGTTGTTTCTATGATGCTAGCCGAATGGGATATTCTTGAGACTTTATCTTTTTGTGAAATTCGTGATCGTGATTTATCTTTTGATTCTTCGATTGCACTATTCAGTTTAGATGCACGGCCCTCTTTGTTGGATCGTATTGCCGATGCTCAGCGGTGTGATCCTAGTTTGTTGCATCTTATTCAGCTTTGTGAGTCTGGATCTTGTGATGAGGCGTTGCAAGATTTTAGCATTGATTCTCATGGGTGTCTTCGTAAGAAGAACCGTCTTGTTGTGCCTTCTGATTCTGTACTTAGGCATGATATTCTTGATGATTGCCATCGTTCTAAATATACCATTCATCCCGGTAGTACCAAGATGTATGCCGATATGCGTCGCCTTTACTATTGGGACGGTATGAAGCGCGATGTGGCGAGTAATGTGAGTAATTGCATCACTTGTCAATGAATGAAGGCCGAACATCAGCGTCCTTCTGGTCTTCTTCAGCCTCTTGAGATTCCATTGTGGAAGTGGGATCAAATTTCTATGGATTTCATTGACGGCCTACCTCGTTCGAGATCAGGCCATTCTAGCATTTGGGTTATTGTTGATCGCCTTTCTAAGTCTGCTCATTTCGTCCCTATTAATTCTAAAAGGACTGCTTCGCATTTGGCTAAGTTGTGTATCAAGGAAATCGTGAGACTTCACGGTGTTCCTAGTTCTATTGTGAGTGACCGTGATCCTTTATTCACGAGTCATTTTTGGAAGAGTCTTCAGCAAGCTTTGGGAACAATGCTTAATTTTAGTACAGCTTATCGTCCAAAGTCTGACGGACAGACTGAACGGGTAAATCGTATCTTGGAAGATCTTCTCCGTATTTGTATCTTTGATTTCGGTGGTAGTTGGGAGGATCACCTACCTCTTGTAGAATTCTCCTACAACAATAGTTTTCAGTCTAGTATTGGTATGGCTCCTTTCGAAGCCTTATACGGAAGGCCATGCCGATCACCTTCTTGTTGGTTGGAATCTGGGGAGAAGCTTATTCTTGGTCCCGATTCTATTCGTGATTCTTCTGAGAAGATTGATCTTATTCGATTGAGAATGAAAGAGGCTCAGAGTCGCCAGAAATCCTACGCGGACAACCGCAGGAAACCCCTCGAGTTCTCAATTGGTGATCTTGTTTTTATTCGTGTTTCTACTTTGAAAGGGGTTATGCGTTTCAGTACGACTGGGAAATTGACTCCTCGTTATATTGGACCGTTTTCTATTACTGAACGTATTGGCCCTTTGGCTTATAGAGTTTCACTTCCAGCTCATTTATCTGGCATTCATGACGTGTTCCATGTCTCGCAACTTCAGAAGTGTCTTCGGGAGTCGGATTCTGTTATTACTTCTCCTGATTTGCAAGAGCTTGAGATCTCACCGGACTTATCTATTGTACAGCAACCTATTAGCGTGCTTGATACGGAGGTGCGACACCTTCGGAACAAGGACGTGCCGCTCATTAAAGTTCATTGGTCCACTAATCCCAATGACTGTACTTGGGAAACCAGAGAGTTTATTGAGCGATCTTATCCAGGTTTTCTATCTTTGCTTCTTAATGGTAAGTCTATTTCTATATCTCAAGCTTATTTCTTTCTTTTGTATGTTGTATATATGTAGTTGTTACAAATATAGTCTCTAGGAATTGTGGGGATGCAATTTTGTAAGGAGGGGAGATCTGTAACAACCCACCTATTTAACGATTTTGTATTTAAATGTTTAATTTAAATATAGCGTCGTTATTCGGATTTTTGAGGTCCGAAATGTTACTTTCTGCAAATGGCCGAATTGGAACTCGAAACCACCTCCATTGGTTCCGAAATGGCGTTTGCGATCTTTTTGAGTATAATCTTTGATATGTTTGGAGTTTGTGAAATTTTGATCCTTTTTCTATTGGGTTTTAGGTTTGGGTTCAGCCCACTAGCTTAACTAAATACCCTAGCTTAGCCACACCTCTCATTCACTTATTCATTTCTTAAAAACTTAAGCGTAAAAACTGAAATGGCGGAAGGGAAAGAGAAATAGAAATTAGCAAGCCCTAGTTTCAACTTCCAACTTGATTTCTTGCTCCAAAATCAAAGAGAATCCATTGGTAAGTTCATCTCCATCTTCTCCATCTCTTCTCCTCTTCAATTTTAGTAATTTCCTAACCTTAACTTAGGAAATACTTGCTTTGATTCTAGATTGAAGCTTGTAGTGTTGAAGTGGAGTGTAGTTGGTTGATTCCTTGCATTTGTGCTTCTTCATCTTCTTTGTTTTGTGTAAAAAGGTGAGTTTCGAACTCACATCTACTTCTCTTGATTTCATTGATGTTGGGTATGAATTCCTAACACCTTGTTCATATGCACTTGCTTTTGGTTTGGATTGAATTGGTGAATATCCAAATTTTTAGTGTTGGGCTCAATTCTTTAAAGATCCTAACTTTGATGTGTGATCACGCTTTAGGAGGTGTTTCGGAGAGCCTATAAGGCCGGGTTGTCATTTGGCGTTAATCCCTATTCTTCGTCGCTTGTCCGATCGCTTCCGTTTGGATTTTCGCCCATTTTTGGGCAAGGCTGATTTTTGCCTACCAGGCAATTTCAGACGTCTGGAATAAATTTCAGACGTCTGGTTTCAAATTCAGACGTCTGGTTTGGAAATCCAAACATCTGAAACTGGTCCCTGGAAAACGCAAAAAGGTAGAGAAGAATTTCCTACGTCTGGAAATCCATTCAGATGTCTGGTTAGTGGTTCAGACATCTGGATGGAAATTTCAAACGTCTGAAATGTGCAGTTTTGCCTATTTTGGCTAATTTTGAGTTAATTTCCAACTTTTATCGATTCGTGTTGATTCCAATTAGTTGTTATTGCATATTTGACTTTGATGACTTATTTTTGACTTCATTCACGGGTTTTATAAATAATCTCTCTAAATCGTATTAAAAGCTCCCTTCTCCAATTTATAATTCCTATTTAAAACACACACTTTCGCATGTCGAGCGAAGTGGAAGGATGATTAAATGGTTGGGCAAAACACGGACCATGAATCTGTGCGTTTATCCTTCCGATTAATTCCCCACCTATTCAATTGATCGTTTTGACCTTCGGGTTTGGTTTATCGATGATATGAGGTAAACTTTGTACTGCTTTGAGTGTGAAAGTGACCGACGGATAGTAAACCGTTTAGTGCGAACGAGTGGTTATGGGACATACGTTAACACTTTTCGGATTCCTTTTCGAGAGTTGTGACACATTCCGCCAGTTAGTGGTGTCTAGTACTGGGTCTTTGACCTTCACCACTACGGTTTGTCGCCCTATATAGTTTCGCTCTGATGTTGGCCTTATGTGCCGCATGGGTGATACTTGGGTTTGGAGTCTTCGGGCTCATGGATCCTTGTTTGTACAGTAATGAGCTCAAGCAAATTTTATGATATTTCATTGATATGTATATTCCCTTGGTATCGCCCTTCGGTGTTGGTCTTTTTGAGCCGCATGGAGAGTAGCGATTTCCTCGTGGAACTTGTATACCTTATGGGTATTTGCTATTTGCCTATTGGCTTGCTTTAGGATATTCATATCCTTTGATTATCTATGTTGCCGATGATATGAGGCTTGTTTTATTATGTTCATCTGTTGTTGATGATTGTGTTATCTCCTCTAGAGATATTTGTTATACTGTGTAACCTTGCAGGTTTATTATTGTTCAGTTTATCTAACTGTTTTGTTATCTAGACTGACCCGTGTGTTTTATACTCAGGTCAGACCGAGATGTTTCAGGTTAGGTGCTTTTGGACTTAGCCTATTTTGATTCTGCATGGACTATTCGCTAGCTTCGTTTTGTTATAGCGTCTTTTGTAGTCCTTATCTGTTGTAACTCTGTTATGTATTCTATTGACTCGTCTGTATATTGTGGTTTGCTATACCACTTGACATGTATTATTTTGTATACTCTGCTTGGTATCAGTATATGTGTGTATATGATGGTTTACTGTTCTGTGATTTATATTGCATTTGAGTTGTTATATTCTATTCTGATAGATCCTCTAGCCATGGTGGTTTTGCTTTAAATATTTATTGAATAGGTCGAATTGGTAGTGATTCTACTTTTCGACGTATTTAGTGAATAGTTAAGGTAAGATTACACATGGTCGCTTCCATTATACTCTTTTGTCCGCGTTAGCCGACAATATTATCTAGGTAATACTCTTTGTTAACGAAGCTCTCGGAGTGGGGCGTCACAATCAGCCTCCAATTTAATAAAATATCTCTGGTAAGAAAATCTGTACAAACAAGATTATATCCTATATTGTCACAATTTCGTGAAACATAATAATAATGTACCCTGTAACTTATTTTATAAATATCAAGCTTCTTGCATATATAAATCTGCATATCAGTTCGACCTAGGAAAAAACTAAAATAAGCTTCATTAAAAACCTAAACAAACATTCATTTACAACTTGAGAATCAAAGGGGAGTTCAACCAGAAAGTTGCAAGCCTGTTGCAAAGCAAATAAGGCTCTGTTCTTCCACAAATTCAAGGTGAGTAACACTTTTCAGATTTACTTAAGTTTAAATCCTAATGCATGCCAATATTTGAATGCTTAAATAAATTGTGTGAACATTTATATACTCATTTTCTCTGGATATTTGTAAGATGGAGTTCTGCATATCTCAAGCCTGCATACAGTGTTTTCTATTTGCTGTGGGTAACTCATTTTTTTTAAGGAATTAAAAGTATAACTTAGTTTGAGTTTATTGCAAGTATAAATATTGTATTGTAGAGTATGGTTGTGTGTTATATATCTGTGAACTCATGAAGTATGATTGTGTGCAGGTATTTAAACTTGCAATTTGCTCTGTTTCCAGTATTGTCCATTTAAACTCAAATTTTTATATTAATCCTTGTTTAGCCTTAGGATTTAAATGAAATATGTAGTTTCATTTCAAAACATTAGTTAGGAATTTACTTAAAAAAAGTAATGTATATATACGACTCAGGAAACCAAGAAAAAAGGAAAACAAGACTGAGCATCTCTATAATATTAAAAATTCAAATATCTTATTTTATCAATTCAGGTATATAAATCAAATAGTTAAATCAAATTATGATTTTTAAAATGAATATGGTGATTTTTAGTGGAGGGGGTGAGGTATGGTTCAAGTTTATCCATTTCAGGCTTTTTGAGTGGCCGTGGGTGATCACATGGATATGGGAGGTCGAGACTCTGACAAGGGGTAGAGGAGGTTTCCGTGGGGCTAGGAAAAATAGTGGGTGGCGGCAAATTGGATAGTGGAAGCGTCGGCAATGGTTTAAAGTTCCTAGACCTAATTTTACTGTGTTTGGAAGTTTTGATCGCCGCGAGTTGTTCAGAGGTTCGAGTGTCGCGTGGTTTTGTAGGGAGGTAAGGGAGAGATAGTCGATGTGATGACCGAATTTTGGTGGCCTCCGGTGGTGGGGGCACCGTGCGCGTGTCGTTGACAGGTATGGAGGGTGAGAGGTGTAGTTGTGTTTCAGGTTTTGTTCTCTCCTGTTGTTTTTGCGCGCCTGAGAAACTCGAAGCAGCATGTTGGTTTTCACGGGGAAAACTCGCGTATTACTCGAAGAAACGAAGGGGGGGTGCTCGGGTTTTTAGTGTTTAGGTTTGTAAAACATGAAACAGTTTTAACAGTTTTCAACTGTTTTAAAACTTTGTTTTAAAATTTAAAATCAAAATTAAAACCTAGTTCTAAATCAAAGTTTAACTGTGAATTCAAGTCAGTTTTGAAAATAGAGTTGTGTATAATAAAGTTTTCATAACTTAAATTATTTAATAATTTAAAGGTGCTTAATGTTTAAGTATATTCAAAAAATGGAGTTGAATTCAAAAATAAAATATAGATTGTTAAGAAAGTATTTAGTCAAGTTAACTCCAAAGAAATCAGGACTTAGTTATGAAAAAGCTAGATTTAGAACTAAAATAAAGTTTTATAATTTAAATTTATTCAAATAAGTTTTAGTTGCAATTGAATATGTGAGATTACAAAGAGTTTTGAAAAAAATATAAATTAGTTCTTAAACTTTATTAATGATAAATTGGTTTTTAATTAGAAAGTAAATTAAAATAAATGTTTTAAACATATTGGAATTTTTCTTTAATTCATGAAGTTATTGGAATCTTATATGCATTAACCTTTAAGTTAATTAGGTAAGAATAATTAATGATGGATATTAATTAATTTAGTAATTATAAGTTTAAAAGTAGTAATTAAAGTTAATTATTGAATTATTTAACTAATATGAGATTAAGAACCATAAATTAGATATTTACTTAAATTAATAAATTTTTATGGTTAATCAAACTTATAATTAATAATGATTAACTAAGTTAATTATTTTAGAAGATAATAATTAAATAAGTGTTAATGAAGATCATTAACTATATTATTTTATAATTAATTAATGTAATTGATTTTTAATAAATTAATTGGATTAATTAATTCAATAATAACCATTGTAATAGTTTGATTATAAATTACTTATTTGGAAAGTAATTAAGAAATTAATTACTTATGAATGGTGTAAATTGATTTGAGTTAATTAATTTAGTTTAATTAACTGATATTTTGGAAGCAAATTACATAGTAAAGTAATTGAAGGATAATTACGGGATGTAATTAACTGGATGATGTTGTTAATGGAAGTAATTGAAATATAATTACTTGAAATTAATCAGGGGAATAATTAAGAGTGTTATTGGGATGTAATCAATTATGAATGATTAATTACTGTTTGTTATTAATCAAGAGGATTAGTATTTGTGTTTTGAAGATTTGTATTTTTAATATAAAGTCAACAAATGAAAATGAAATTAGAAATCATTTAGTAATATAATTAATGATGTAATTAAGATATTGATTTATTTGAGAATAATAAATCAACAAGATAATTAAATGGAAATAAATCGACATAAGTGTAATTAATGGATTCATTCAAGATTAATTTCTGTAAATAAATTAAAGGAAATTTTGGAATGTAGTAAAGGATATTTAAATCAAAGATGATTAATTTGAATATTTAAGTAATGGATGATAAGTTTTAAATTAAGTTAATTAATTTTAGAAATCATTTGATGATTTGGTATGTGAAATTACATAGTGTAATTAATGGAGTATAATTACTTAGAAAAGTAATTAGATGATAATTACTTGATGAAATTCATACAAGATGATTTGTAAGTGAAGTAATTTGAGTAATTTCCTATGTAATTAATCAAAGGATTGATTTATGAAATTAATTAATCATGGAATGATTAATTTGTTAATAAGTAATTAAGGGTAATTAATTACTGGTTTGTTATTAATCAAGGGGTGATTAATAATTTGTTAAGTAAAGATTAATCAATTAATTAATAAAGTAATTTGATATGAATTGAAGATCATTAATTAATATAATTAATAATGTAACTAAATTTGTTAATTAAGGAATAACTAATAGAAAGTAATTAAAAGTTAACTGCTATAAATGATTTCGAACAATTCATTTAAGAAATAAATTAAACAATTATTAATTACTTTGGTTTATAATTAATTAATGACTGAGATTTATGGAATGAGTAATTATTTTAATTTATTTTAAATAATTAAGATGGAAGTAGTTAATTTAACTCATTTTAAATTAACTATAGCTTGTGATTCATAAATCATTGCTGATGGATGATGTTAACGCAAAAATTTGAACGCTAACACCCCGGTGTATGAGTTGTAGTTGTGAAAGCACCACCCGACGACTCGGGAACAGATTACAAGCGGATAATAGTAGAAAAGCGGTAAACAACAACAATTTTATAGTGGTTCGGCTTTAGGGTATAGCCTACGTCCACTTTAAGTACTTTTATTAATAATCTCGTTACAAGCTGATACAATTCTTCCCAAATACAATACGCTTTGAATTACAAGTCACTTAGAACAAGTAGCCTAAACTTCAATGGAGATTAGAGTCTTCAAATCCATGTTGGATGTGTGTGATCTTTTCTCGAAGTTGTTTGTAGCGTTCATCGTGTCTTGAGAGCTTTAAGTGTTGGATTGGTTTGGAATGCAGCAGAGTAACGGCGCTTCAGGAGAATCAGCCAAAAAGTCCTCTTCTAGTTGGAGCTAGGGTCGTATTTATAGGCAATTCTAGGCAGGAAACATTACCAAGTCCTAAGTCGTAACCGACCTAAGTTGAGTCGTGGACGACTTAAACTAAGTCGTGGGTCAGTTGTCACTTAAACGCTGGGTCCAGACTTCTTAAAGGCATCCTTGCTGAACCCTAGATATATCACAAGTCCTAAGTCGCAAATGAGTTAACCTGTCCTCTCATAAGTGATGCGGCATTGAACTGATTCTTGTGTACGACTTACCATAGGCTTAAGTCATGTACGACTTACCATATGTCGTAGGTCGTGACCGACCCAAACTGATCCTCGGCTTGTGGCTTAACTAGAGTTAACGAGTCATGGTGCAGTATTGAATTTGCCTCTGTGGCCTTAGGTCGTGAACGACCTAGTAAAGGTCGTAAGTCTGTCACGACTTAGGCGTAGTCGTCTTAACTCCTCGTCCCTCGAGTCATTAAGTCATAGTTCCTTTAAGTTGTTGGACCGTTACTCCCTTGGGTCATTTAGGTTGTAATGACTTAAGTCGTAAACTTCCTTAAGTCGTGTCATCCTTAACTAGTAAGATTATGTCAACCTTAGGTCGTCAGGCCGTAATGTTCTTAGGTTGTGGAGGCCCTAAGTCGTAGACCTTATCTCGTAGACCCTTTAACCTGTGGAGGCCTTAAGTCGTAGACTCCTTAACTCGTAGATTCCTTAGCCCGTGAAGGCCTTAAGTTGTAAATCCTATCTCGTGGATTCCTTAACCCGTGAAGGCCTTAAGTCGTAGACTCCTTAACTCGTAGATTCCTTAACCCATGAAGGCCTTAAGTCATAAACTTTAACTCGTAGAGGAAACTGGGTTAACACTTGCCCCTCGAAGCACATGCCTTAAGTCATAAGTCGTGTGCTTCGACTTATCATAACCCTGGTGTGCCGATTCGAGTCCCACTTCCCTGAGGTATAAAATGCTTGGGTCGTTCCTCCTATTTCCTTCTTCCCATTACCTACCTCTGAGCTATTTCTGCCATTAACACGTCCTCGAGCTTTCGGAAACAAATTCAACCAGTTCATCTACCGTTGATTCAGTCCCTACAATCCTCATCATCGCATCGCGTAAGTAGATCCGCAGTTCATTTGATTCCGCGATAGCTATTAACTTGCGAATTTAATCCAGTTCCTTATACCACGCTTCATCACAATTGTTGCCACGATCGATTGCTGGTGAGCTTGAGGTAGTTCGATTAGATTTTGGATAATTCGCGAGGAGAGGATAATGGGTTTCAATCTATTTATATTTTATTTTTATCAGGCTGTTAGGGGTTTGGAGAAGACGAGATAATAGTTAGTGGGTTCATCGGTTTAGGGGTGAGACGGTCTATGGGTTGAGGAGTGGAGATAAGGTTTTTAGGTCGTAACTGAGTTAAGACTTAGAAGAATTTGTATCTTTCTGACTTGAAGCCTTGTCTTCCTTTTATGACTCACGATTCAAAGGACTTTCGACTCAAAGCCTCAACGACTCAAAAGTGAAGCGACCTATCCTGTTTCTCCTCATAATTCTTTAGGTCGTGGATGAGTCAACCAGAGAACCAACGACTTAACTTAAACCGAAGAGAAATTCTTAACTCGTAGACGAGTTAGCACTTAAGTTGTTGTCGAGTTACCACTTGAGTCGTTTACGACTTTACTCTTGAGTCGTTTACGACTCAGCACTTGCATTTTTATACTTTGCTTAGACCTTGAATTGTTGCATGGATTTTGATCTGTTGAACTTTGCTGCATTCTTTTACAGATTACTTTAACTTGTGGGTTAACAATCTGTTTAATATGATATTTACAGAAAATTGGGACGAATATACTGCCATCAACCGCCCACATCAAATGACAGATTAGTTAATAACAGATAATTAACTTAAGTAAATTGTGTGAACGAAGTGCTATCGATTTCAAGTAGAATATTAAAGCAACACTGAAATAGTCAATTGAAACTGACCGGCCTGCACTAATATTATGCTTGAATTTCAAATTAACAAGTTCTGAAATTACCGTAGTCGATCAATCGTCGACCAGTTTAATTCCAGTTATATTTACTTGCTATTTTTATCAGTTTTGCACGACACTTCACACTTTTAGGAAACATGCACCTTCATATTTGAATATCCAGTTGCTTGTGTAGAATGACTTCTCAGGAAGAAGATGCGACAGTTCAGACGGGGGAGGCAACTGTTCTTCCAGCTCCACTAGTTAATCCTCCCGAAAGAGTTCCTACTACACTATCATATAAAGTTTTTCGCCAGCTGTGTGCTCAGTTTGGCATTGCTGAATCAGATGCCATTCTTCCTGAGAGAAGTAACACTGCTGACATAGCACCTTCTGGCTTTGTGACAGTTAACCGGCATATGTGCCTAAGTGGGGGCGTTCCTCCTTTCAATGACTTTTTCCAACAACTTCTTCATCAATTGGCCATTGCTCCATCCCAACTACACCCCAATGGCTACGCCATTCTAATGGGGTTGTGTGTGCTATTTAGGAGAACACTTGATCGACTTCCGAGCTTTGATGAAATTTGTTACTTATGCTCCTTTAGCCGAACCAAAGATCATCCTTCTATTACTGTTGTGAGAAGCGCCCGAAACCGCAAATTAATTGTTGGCCTTCCCGACACTGCTCACGGGTTTCTAACCCAGTTCTTCTTCGTTCGTTGCCCCCCGGGGTTTTATGCTCTGTGGAGGGAAGGAAGTAAGACCACCCATCCTTGCTTCGTTTGTTATCTGGCCTTTGTGAGACTGACCTGCTAAGTGTTAACTCTGCTTCTTTTATTTTCAGCGCTGCCTCCTCCATCTAGGAATCCCAGTCACAAGTCGACTTTCGAGAGGCTTAAGGCCGTACCGGTTGAGGAGAGAGATATTCAATTTCTGTTGAAAGATGAGTTTCTGCATCAGTACGGACTTTTGCATACTTCTCGTTCTACGCGTCCTCATGAAATTCCAGACTCCCCAGCTAGAGTGTTGGATGCCTCAGTTTCTACTAGCACATCCATATCTAAAGGACCTGCTCCTGAGACTTCGCTAGTGAAGTGTTCCTCTTCTGTTGATGCTGCAGGGCCGTCTGACAAACTTGCCCCGGTTATCGAGGAAGAAGAGCCTCAGGGATCTTCCCATCATTCACAAGAATCTGGTGAAAAAGCTGAGAAATCCAGTCCTGTCAAGCAAAGTAGGGAAGATACTTTCGAAGGATTGAGCGACCTTTTTGCTACTTCACAAGAGATCTTTAAAGAAGATCCTATCACTGCCGGGATTTCTTCTTCAGTAGTTGAAGCTACTTCTACTTTACAACAGTTGCCGTCGACTCAAGAGTTGACGCTATCTATTACACCCACAACTACTCCCCCATTAAAGAGTGGTTCGTAGACTGAAGCGCGTAGTTTGCACATCACACACACTTAGAATTCCTGGCACTTTTATGTTTTTTCTTTTTTAAACGTTTGAAGGATTCTCAAGTTTTATTTCTTCTTTTTAAATTTTAGGTTTACCAATGAGGCGAGGCAGCTCGTACTATGATGACTTTAAGCGATATGGGAAACGCAGCCAGTATGGCTATCAATCCTATCCTCCTATTCATAGAGAGACTGATGAAGAAAGGGCAGCCCGAAAGGCTCGGGAAAGACGTGATTATGAAGAACGCTTTGGAAGACCAGATAGTCGACATGATTCCTCCTACAAAGAGAGTGAGTCCCTTAAACGCAAATCTCATGATGATAGAGGGAAGAGTCACACAACTGATGACTCGAGCAAACGAGCCAAAGTTATTGAGGAGCCAATGCCTGTGCCTTCAGAGAAGATTACTGCTCCTACTTCTTCTCAATCTCCTGCCCCTTCCCCTACTGATATCCAAGCAATCATTAATAGGCCATCTTACCAAGTTGGACCAGGTCCAGCCACTCTTCAACGCCGATTTCCTAATTGGTGTTTAAAAGGAGTTCGCTTTGACCTCGATCTGGTTCCCATAGATAAAAATGCTATGCTACGGAACCTTGATGCAGTCAGAACCGATATTGAGAGGATGTCATCTTGGCAGAAACTCGTTGATGAGCTCCAAAGGGTGAATAGGGCCAATCTTGAAGCTATGCTTACCATGGAGAACGACAAAACTGAATGGCAAAAGATCCATAAACAGCATGATGCAGAAATGAGGAGTATCGCCGATTATAATGAGAAACTTGAGGCAGAAGTTGGGAAACTTAAAGAGGAGCTTGCTACTTCTTCCACTTCTTATTCTCAAAGGGAAAGTGTGCTTCTTCAACAGGTGCGGGATGCTCATGCCGCGCAAAGGGATGCTGAGGCCAAGGCTGATGAGTTGGAGCAGATTATAGAGGGCAACCGTACTGACATTACTCAGTTGCGAGGACAAATTGGCCTTCAGGCTGCAGAGATTGAAAAATTGAAAGCCCAGTTATCCAAAGTCGAGAGAGAGCGGGATGAGGCTGTTGCGGGCAGAATTACCGCTGAAGAGGCCCATGAAGCTACCAAAGCTGATATTGGCTCGACACTATTTGATTTCTACTTGCAATGTATATTAGGGCGTGGCAGTCTTGCATTCCTGGGCCCCAAGTATGAGATTACCCTGGCCAAAGTGTGGGAGGCCGCACTAGATATGTTTAAAGGGGCCGGGTACACTGAAGAGGAGTTGGAGGTGCACTACTTAGACTTTAAGGCTCGCGTAGCCCTTGCCAGAGGGGAAGAGCAACTCGCCAGATCGCGGGTTGAAATAGTGGGGGAAGAGCATCAAGAAAAAGAAACAAATTTGACTGTTCCTGTCCCTCCTTCAACTTCGGTCGATGCTGGCATTATTGGCTCTAGCTCTTATGCACCGATCCCTGCTCAAACTGATACCGGGGCCAAAATTATTCAAGTTACAGATGAATCGCAAGAGAGTGCTGAAGCCCCGGACTATGAAATTGATGTAATAAAGACAACTTCTGCAGGTTACTCCACTGTAAATTTCGCTCAAGTGGATTGCTCATTTACTTCACATGGGTTTAATGAGCTCCTTGACTATTTTCTCAACCTTGATGAGCCTTCATCTCCTCTCTTTACTGACTTTAACCTCTTTTCTTCTACAGAGAAAGTATCAAGCACCGCTCAGATTTCTCCTCCTCTGGTTATCCCTCCTCCGTCTCTCCAGGTGGCTCCTCCTTCTGCTTCTCAGCCCGGGTCGCAAGAGGAACAAATAGAAGCCCTCCATGGTTTAGACGATCCCATCGCTTCGCAGGAGCATAGAGACGAGGGACTTGTGGGAGGTGAGATATCCCCGGAGCGGACCCCTTCTGATGACATAACTTTTTCTAAACTTGCCACTCCGGGAAGTGAGTCTTCCTCAAAGAGGAGGAAAAAGCATGGAACGTCAAAGAGGAGGGGGAAGATAATCACTGTTACTGAAGGGGAGCCAGAAGTTGGACCAGCTGCACCTACCCCTCCTTCTTCCCTTGTGCCAACTGACCGGCCTGAAAAGCTAATCATTCGGCCGGGAAAAGGGTCCAAAGGTAGTAAAAAGAAGTGAACATTTTAGCCTTTTGCCTTTTGCATGTACTGGTCGAGAATTGTGCGGGTACCGGCCCCCGCTTTTCTTTATTTTGAAACCTGTACCTGCATTTCGATTGAATAAAATGATCCTTTGTTTGTACAGACTTCTGTTTGAATGCATTTATTATTCATTTTTGCACAAGTTTATTTATATGATATTGCAGCGGGCTTATGGTATGTTGTTTGAGTATTACTTTATTGATGCAGCTATACTATTATACCATGTTGCCCCCATACCTTAAGCTTGCTGCAATATCTTATACTTCGAGGGGACTTGCACTCTTATTTGCTAAAGAATAATTATTATTATTATTTTTTTTTTAAAGAAAATTTGTGTAGAGTACAACTCCCTTCGTATAAGTTTCTACGCTTTGTTGTTCGAAGAAATCACTTTTTCCTTTTACTTATGTGCATATTTTACCAAGTGAATTCTTCTATGTGGTAAAGCGGGCCTCTGAAGGGCACTTTAACTTTTTTTTTTTTTTTTTACAAAGTTGTACCTCTGAGGAGGGATTTTTCACGTTTCAACACTTGGAAGTTTTATTTCAATCTCGGTGAAACGTGTACCTCCAAAGAGTTGTGCCTTTGAAGAAAGCCTTTTCACGTTTCGACACTTGGAAGTTTTATTTCAATCTTGGTGAAACGTAGGCTTCCGAAGAGGTCTTTCTTCTTGATTGTGTCCCCGGGAGGGTTTGTACCTCTGAGGAGGGATTTTTCACGTTTCAACACTTGGAAGTTTTATTTCAATCTTGGTGAAACGTGTACCTCCAAAGAGTTGTGCCTTCGAAGAAAGCCTTTTCACGTTTCAACACTTGGAAGTTTTATTTCAATCTCGGTGAAACGTGGGCTTTCAGGAAGGTCTTTATTTTGTTTTTGCATTTCAACTTTGGTGAAGTGAAATTCCGAAGAGCGGTTGTTACACTTCAACTCCTGGCGAAATGTGCCTCCGAAGAGGGCTTTTATTTTGTTTACATTTCAACTCTGGTGAAGTGAAATCTCGAAGAGCGGTCTTAACACTTCAACTCCTGGTGAAATGGGCCTCCGAAGAGGGCTTTTATTTCGTTTGCATTTCAACTCTGGTGAAGTGAAATCCCGAAGAGGGGTCATAACACTTCAACTCCTGGTGAAATGTGCCTCAGAGAGGGTTTCCATCGCCTGGAAGTTACTCTCTCATGGTTGGAGGGTCATGACTGCTCCAATCTTTTTTGTTGAGTAGAGAACTTTCTTTTTTGTGGCGTATGACCCATTAGAGGTCTTTATCCTCCGAAGAGTTGTGTCTCCGAAGAGGACTTGTGCTGCCGATGATGGCTTTGGTTGTTCCTCTGTTCACTTGCTTATGCCTTTTCAATGATCCTCTGCCTTATCTTTCTCTTTTTTTTTTAGTAACTTGTTTAATCCAAGGAAGTGCGCTTCACTGTCAGGCCATTTCGTGGGAACGAGTACTAGCTTCTTAATTGGACGTTTGTTTGTTTAAACGATCTCAATTTATTAGCAAAGACCCGTTTTTGTCGAAATCATAGGCCGTTCAATTGAAGTACTTCCTATCTAGGATTTGAATTCGGGGCTTTTGTGACTCGAGATTTGGTGAGAATCACTTGGTCTTTTTACGTGCAAGTTTCACTTCCATTGTCTGCAAAAATTTAAATCGATATTTCAGCAATACATTCTATGTACTTTTCATATCGAAAATAAAGCAAACATGTAATAGGAATAAGGAACACAAGATTTATAGTGGTTCGGCCAGGAAATTGGGCCTACATCCACTTTACATTCTTTCATTATTTACTTGCATCAGTTTTACAATTGCTTTCAATTACAAGAATCATACATTCATAATTCTTTTTACAATATTTCAACAAAATTTTCAAGTAAAGTATGGACGCAAATGGTTGCTGTTCCATGCCCTTGGAATTTGATCTCCATCAACAGTGGTGAGTTTGAATGTGCCGTCAAGAAGCTTCTGACCTATTACATAAGGTCCTTCCCAATTTGGCCCAAACACACCTGTCGCTGTCATAATTCTCTTCAGGACTAGGTCTCCAATCTCAAAGCTGCGTTGGCGAACTTTGGAATTAAAATGTCTGGCTATTCTTTGCTGATGAGCTGCAATTCTGAGATTGGCCTCATCTCTTTTTTCATCAAGGAAATCTAGCGCTTCAAGCTGTAGCCTTTCATTTTCTGCTTGGTTGAAATGGATCCTTCTGTGTGAAGGAACCTCTGTTTCTATCGGGATCATTGTTTCCGACCCGTATGCTAATGAGAAAGGAGTGTGCCCAGTCGCAGTTTTGTGAGTGGTTCTGTATGCCCATAGTGCAAGTGGTAGCTTATCGACCCAACCACCTTTTGCTCTTTCGAGTTGCTTTTTGATGGTTGATTTGATGATCTTGTTTACTGCTTCCACTTGCCCGTTTGCCTGCGGATGAGCAACTGCTGAAAAGCTTTTCTGGATTTTGAATCGCCTGAAAAAATCTTGGAATTCCTCGCTTTCAAACTGAGTACCATTGTCTGTGATTATTTTCTGAGGCACACCATACCTGCAAATGATATTCTTGGTCACGAAACTTATCATCTTCTTAGAGGTGATAGTAGCCAATGGTTCAGCTTCAGCCCATTTCGTAAAATAATCAACTGCAACAATAGCATATCTAATCCCTGATTTGGCAGTTGGTAGCGGCCCAATGAGATCCATTCCCCAAATTGCAAATGGCCATGGACTGACCATTTGTGTGAGTTCAGTTGAAGGTGCACTAGGAATTTTGGCAAATCTTTGGCATTTGTCACACTTTCGGGAATAGCTTGCAGCATCATGATTAATTTCTGGCCAGAAATATCCGTATCGGAGAATTTTCTTTGCTAGTGTTTGACCACCTGAATGATCACCACATTCTCCTCCATGCACCTCAGCTAGGATTGTTTTGGACTCTTCCCGAGATACACATCGAAGCATTGGCATTGAGAATCCCCGTCTGTATAATCGGCCATCCTGAATTACATAGCGAGAGGCTTTCCTTAGTAGCTTTCGTCTTTCTATCGAATTTTCTGGCAGAGAACCTCTGAGTAGGTAGTCCAGTATTGGAGTCATCCATGACTCTTGTTCTTGAGATACATTCATAATCCAGTCAATATCCATCTCGTCTATACTTGGTGCTGAAAGGACTTCCACGGGGACCAATCCCAATAGTTGAGCTTCACCAGAACTTGAATACTTTGCGAGGGAATCTGCCTTCATATTCTCTTCCCGAGGAATGTGGCTTATTGAATAGTGATCGAGCTCATACAGAAGTTCCCAAGCCTTCGACAAGTAAGCGGGCAGGTTTCCCCCTTTCGTTTGAAATTCCTTCTTGACTTGGCATACAATAAGCTGAGAATCGCTAAAGATCTGTAATGCTCGTATGTTTAGTTCTTTAGCGATTTTCAGTCCTGCGATAAGAGCTTCATATTCGGCTTCATTGTTTGTTGAAGGAAATTCCAATCTTAGTGCATAGCATAATGACCGACCTTCAGGAGTCTCAAGTACGACTCCGGCTCCAGAACAGTAATCATTTCTTGCACCATCGACATATAACCTCCACTGGATAGGGGAATTGCCGAACGTTTCTTCCTCACTGTTACCTTTATCTGTAAACTCTGCAATGAAATCTGCTAAAGCTTGTCCATTGACCGCTTTCCGGGGATGATAAGTGATGTCATACTGACTGAGTTCAATATTCCACTTTAGAAGACGACCCGAAGTTTCAGGGCGAAACAGGACTTGCTTTAAAGGTTGATCAGTGAGGACCCTGATAGGATGAGCTTGAAAATATTGCCTCAACTTCCTAGACGCAATTAGTAAGCAATAGGCGAGTTTTTCCAACTTAGAGTAATTCATCTCTGCCCCAGTGAGTCTTTTGCTGATATAGTAAACTGGATGTTGAATCCTTTTGTCTTCCCGTATTAGCGCTGCACTTAAAGCGTGTGATGATACTGCCAAGTATATAAGAAGATCCTCGCCATCGCCAGGCCTAGAAAGTATTGGAGGCGTCTCCATATGGCGAATCAACTCATCAAAGGCTTTTTGGCATTCGGGAGTCCAATTGAAGTTTTTCTTTCCTTTCTTTAGGGCGTCAAAGAATGGGATGCATTTATCTGTGGCTTTGGAAATGAACCGACTTAAGGCGGCAACTTTTCCATTGAGACTTTGCAATTCCTTCTTTGTTCTAGGAGCTTTGACTTCTTTCAAGGCAGTAATTTGAGCTGGACTAGCCTCAATGCCCCTAGCGCTGACGATAAACCCTAAGAATTTTCCGGACTCGACCCCAAACGTGCATTTCAGAGGGTTAAGCTTCATTCTGTATTTCCGAAGGACTGCGAACATTTCTGCCAAGTGTTCAATGTGATCCGCTGCTTTCTTAGACTTTACTAACATGTCATCAACGTAGACTTCCATAGTTTTGCCCAATTGCGGTTTGAACATAGCATTAACAAGTCTTTGGTAGGTTGCCCCTACATTCTTCAAACCGAAGGGCATAACTCTGTAGCAATAAAGACCAACATCGGTGATAAAGCTCGTGTCCTCCTGATCCGGTTCATGCATCATGATCTGGTTATATCCGGAGTAGGCATCCATGAAAGATAACAATTCATGTCCCGCTGTTCCATCTACCAGTTGATCGATCCTGGGTAAAGGAAAGCAATCTTTGGGGCAGGCCTTGTTCAGATCTGAAAAATCGATGCACACTCTCCATTTTCCATTAGCTTTTTTAACCAACACAGGATTTGAAACCCAGTTCGGATATGTAGATTCTCTGATGAAGTTATTTTCCATGAGTCGATCAATTTCCTCTTTTAATGCTGCTGACCTTTCTGGACGTTGGGTTCTTCTTTTCTGTTTTACTGGTGTAAACTTTGGGTCAATATTCAGAGCGTGTACTGCAACTTCTGGAGATATTCCACACATATCAGCATGAGTCCAAGCGAAGACATCCAGATTTGCTTTCAGGAATGATATCAAGATATTCTGAATTGACACATTAAGTTGTGAACCCACATTCAACACCTTATTTGGGTCCTTCGGGTCAACAGGTACCGGTACCGTCGTTTCAACCGGCACTACTCTATTCTCCCCTGCACTGGCTTTTCTGGGATCCATCTCTTTCCGTGCCCCGCTATGCTCGCCAGTGCAGGGTCCGCCCCGTAATTGCTACAAGGCTGGCTCTTTGATGCGGACCGGAGTGGCCGCATCCTTTCCCATTTCCCTCTTTCTTGACTCTCGCAACTCTGTCAAATAGCACTCTCGCGCAGCATTTTGATCCCCTTTTATAACTCCTACTCCATTGTCTGTAGCGAATTTAATAGTGAGGCACCACGGGGCTAGAATAGCTTTGAATGCTGCGAGCGTTGGACGGCCAAGGAAAGCATTATAAGCAGAAAATTCATCGACAATCACAAATGTTTGCTTGCGGACCACTTTCCTTTCTCCTTCCCCAAGTTCTACTAGCAGATCGATGGTTCCTATTGGTTGCTTTGGCTCCCCGGTGAAGCCAGCGATCTTCTGCGATGAGGCCTGTACATCGACCATAGGGATTTTCATTTGGTCGAATGTCTTCTTGAAGAGGATATTACATGATGCTCCGCAGTCAATAAGAACTCTTCTGACAATGGCCGGTCCAATACCAGCAGAGATGACCAAGGGATCTAGGGTAGGAGCTTCGATACCTGAGGAATCTCTGGCTCTGAAAATAATATCATCACTGAAAGTTTTCTATTGTTTCAGGGGCGTAGTGTCTTCTAAAACAAAGACGTCTTCTTCGGCTGGAACATATTTCAAAGCTCTGGCATATCTCTCCATCTCTCCCCAACTCTTGCCAGCTGGGTGAGGCCCTCCTGTAATGACATTGATAATGGGCCTTCCAGATTCATGCCCCGTAGCTTTCTCACCTATCCTAGGCTGATGAACAGGAGCCTGTTGCCCCTGACTTGACGATGCAGGATTGTTGCTATTCTTTTTCACAAATTGCTGCAGCTTGTTTTCTCTTAACAATTCTTCAATCAGATTTTTCAACTGGCGGCATTCATCAGCCTCATGACCGGGTTGATTATGGAAGCGGCAGAACTTCCCATTTTGTATAGCCTTTTTTCCGGTCCTCAAAGGGATAGGTTTAGGGAGGTCAACAGAATCTTTAATGGCAAGGAAGATATGCTCCGGCGTGTCTGATAAAGGAGTATACTCTGATGGCTTGAAGGATCGGGGCTTCTTCAGATTACTCTGTTTCTTCCCATTGTTATTTTCCCTTTTTTGCCCTACAGATTCAATCTTGCGTGGTGCAACAGTGTTATCTTCAGCTTTTTCTGACACTGCCTTCACCGGTACAGGACGGCTTTCCAGGCGTATGAATTCGTCTGCCTTTTTGTAGAACTTTTCGAGGGAGGTTGGCTCCTTCATGTTTAGCCATTTCCCAAATTCGCTCGACTTATCAATAGCCCTCATCAGATAAGTCAATATCATTCGCGGTTCAGCATTGTCCACCTCTGCCAGCGCTATATTGAAGCGGTTCAAGAAAGATCTGATAGATTCACCAGGATTCTGTTCTATACTTGACAATGACATGATGTCCTTGGCCTTTGAAGCATATAGTCTGAACTGCTCCTTGAACTTTCGGGTCAAGTCTGAAAACTGATCAATAGATCGGACTGGCAACTTGATGAACCACAGTAGAGCCACACCCTCAAGGTACACGGGGAAATATCGGCACTTTATCTCGTCAGAGGCTCTGGCACCTGTCATGTGCCAATCGTATTTATACAAGAATTCATTCGGATCACTTGTCACTTTGTAAGCTGGGATAGTTGGAGGGACAAATTTCCTTGGAAATTCCGCCTTTAAGATTTTCTCAGTAAATGGAGTTTTACTTGGGGCGAAACCCCATTCTTTCTCATCTTCAACCCTTTGCATACTTTCTCTCATGATTTGCCGGACCATTCCAAAAAGATACCCCTCATCATGTCGAGCTCCAGATCCACCAACCTCAGGAAGCGTTTGCTCAAAGGGACTGGCAGCCCTTTCTGGAGCATTCCTTTCATTAGCATCACGAACGTTGCCAGCATAATTCCTTCCATTACCAGCCGGTTGATTGTTTGCCCCGAGCAAATCATTCAACTTATTCAGAATTAGAGCATTTTGGGCACTCTGAGCCTCTAATTGTGCATTCTGGGCGTTTATCTGCTGGTTCAGCCCTAATATTACAGCATCCAACTCCGCTTTCGTAACCCCAACAAACGGAGTGGGTTGATTAGGTACGGGAGAAGCGGAGGTTCCCTCTTGGATATTCCCAGATCTGACAGATCTACTCTTCCTTCCAGGAGCCATTATCTCGGATAGACTTCTGGTTTTCAGGGAAATTCTCTCTACAAACCTCTGTGAAGCAATGATGATAACTTGCCTGAGTTCAATCCTTCTCAGTGAAAGCACCAAAAATGTTAACGCAATAATTTGAACGCTAACACCCCGGTGTATGAGTTGTAGTTGTGAAAGCACCACCCGACGACTCGGGAACAGATTACAAGTGGATAATAGTAGAAAAGCGGTAAACAACAACAATTTTATAGTGGTTCGGCTTTAGGGTATAGCCTACGTCCACTTTAAGTACTTTTATTAATAATCTCGTTACAAGCTGATATAATTCTTCCCAAATACAATACGCTTTGAATTACAAGTCACTTAGAACAAGTAGCCTAAACTTCAATGGAGATTAGAGTCTTCAAATCCATGTTGGATGTGTGTGATCTTTTCTCGAAGTTGTTTGTAGCGTTCTTCGTGTCTTGAGAGCTTTAAGTGTTGGATTGGTTTGGAATGCAGCAGAGTAACGGCGCTTCAGGAGAATCAGCCAAAAAGTCCTCTTCTAGTTGGAGCTAGGGTCGTATTTATAGGCAATTCTAGGCAGGAAACATTACCAAGTCCTAAGTCGTAACCGACCTAAGTTGAGTCGTGGACGACTTAAACAAAGTCGTGGGTCAGTTGTCACTTAAACGTTGGGTCCAGACTTCTTAAAGGCATCCTTGCTGAACCCTAGATATATCACAAGTCCTAAGTCGCAAATGAGTTAACCTGTCCTCTCATAAGTGATGCGGCATTGAACTGATTCTTGTGTACGACTTACCATAGGCTTAAGTCGTGTACGACTTACCATATGTCGTAGGTCGTGACCGACCCAAACTGATCCTCGGCTTGTGGCTTAACTGGAGTTAACGAGTCATGGTGTAGTATTGAATTTGCCTCTGTGGCCTTAGGTCGTGAACGACCTAGTAAAGGTCGTAAGTCGGTCACGACTTAGGCGTAGTCGTCTTAACTCCTCGTCCCTCGAGTCATTAAGTCATAGTTCCTTTAAGTTGTTGGACCGTTACTCCCTTGGGTCATTTAGGTTGTAATGACTTAAGTCATAAACTTCCTTAAGTCGTGTCATCCTTAACTAGTAAGATTATGTCAACCTTAGGTCGTCAGGCCGTAATGTTCTTAGGTTGTGGAGGCCCTAAGTCGTAGACCTTATCTCGTAGACCCTTTAACCTGTGGAGGCCTTAAGTCGTAGACACCTTAACTCATAGATTCCTTAGCCCGTGAAGGCCCTAAGTCGTAAATCCTATCTCGTAGATTCCTTAACCCGTGAAGGCCTTAAGTCGTAGACTCCTTAACTCGTAGATTCCTTAACCCGTGAAGGCCTTAAGTCGTAAACTTTAACTCGTAGAGGAAACTGGGTTAACAGATGATGTTGATATTTCATTGATTGATTGTGATCTCAGATATGAGATGGATAATGTCTATGTGATATGGATGTATGTTTTAAGTATGATAATATTTAATTATCTGTTTGGATGATGATATTAATTATCTGTTTATGATGATGATGTGATTATCTATTATGAGATGTGAATTATTTATCTGTGCATATTGATAATATTGCATTCACTTATAAGACTAAATAGACAACTTGGCCTTAAAAGACACGTTTGGATTTCGATGAGACCGAGATCGGTTTTCCTTATTTGGAATATCCGAAAACCACATCGTTTCCAAATAACGATAGGTCGTGAATCTGAAGTGAAGATGAAGGTTCTGAACGCAAGGGTTATCGTCGTTAACTCTGAGGGTGATTCCAAAACGAGTGTAACGAGATAATGCCTTTGGTTTCGTTTGAACCCGGAACGAACTTGTATGGATTGAATGCTTTCAACACATCGTCAGGCGGACGATGAGCATTTTAAGAAATATGTTCTATAAAGGTAATCGTAACCTCTAGCCTCATCAACCGGGAATGGCTAAAACATGGGAGGTGCAGCAAGGTTAGGTGGGTCATACCCAAGCTGGACAAGGATATTCCCCTGTCTAGATGTCCCTTTTTATTCGGCTTAGTGGGCAGTTGGTCTGCAGCTAACTGCGGGGTTTATCTTGTTCAGGACTGTTCAGTAAGGAATGGTTCCGGCCTTGTGTTGCAGGGGATGAAGGGAGTAATCCTCGGTACGTTGATCTAGGCCACGTACTGTGATGGGCGGTACCTCAGTAGCCCTGCCATTGTATGGAATCCAAAATCCAATAAGTGCCTACGGTTTTGATTGTATTACCCACTTTTGTGGCTAGTAGCTGGAATTTAATCATGTAACAATTTCGGCTATTTTCTATTTACTTGAAAACCCTAGACCTATTATAATATCACTGGATTTCCTATCAAATGTTTTGGTTAGCGTAAGGTAAAAACTTTTCCATGTTTATGTGTGGGAAGTCTTACGTGATACCTTTTATTTTCAAAGGATTTTTCAAAATTAAGCAACTTTAACCTGTTACTCATACCAGACCCATGTATGACCCGAAGTTTATTTTTGTTTTTCATAAACTCTCGGGTACCAATTTTTACGGGTAGCCAAGGGATTCAGGTTTAGCTTTGACGAATTCTGGAGGAGCAATGGAGCAGGAGGCTTCAACGTTTTTAGATATATATTTAGTTTCCGCTGTGTGGTATCTCTGTGTTGTATTGTGAATTGTGTTGTATTAAATAGACAGGTGTGTATAACTGTCTAGTATGTGATGTACTATATGTAGCACTCTGATTAATATTATATTATGTAAGTACTTATGTGATTAATATATTTTATTCGTTCCGCTGTGAGATTCTGATGTTGTTGTTCTTTCTTCTATATCTTTTCTATTTTCTCACCCTTTTCTTTCTTAATAACGATACTACTTCCTGGGCGTAGGAAGTGGGGTCGTTACAGTGGTATCAGAGCGCTAGGTTGAGTGAATACCTAGGCTCTTAAGTGATTTCTTTCCAGAGAGAGCGTATTTGTAATTTTGATATATATATATATATTTATTTATTTTCTATCTATTTGTTGGATTACCTGTTCGGGTTTTCTAACATAAGTATAAGGGTAGATTGAGTAGTGGTGTGTGTAACACGACTACCTGTGGTTGGAAGTATATTTGACGAGACTGTAGACCTAATACCGTCTCGAGTAAATTTGGGGTGTAAGGATTTCACCTAATCTCTTGAGGAAACTGTTGAGATTTGGACTCCATTTTTGTTGTAAGAGAGCGGATGAGTAGAATTTGGATTGTGTGAGTTGAGCAGAAGGTGGAAATATTATCTTGGTAACTCAAGAAGTAGTGGTTGTGTATTGAGATGCAGTAGCGATGGTTTTTTCCGAAGAAGTTCTCAAAGATCTTTGGATAAGGAAGGGTGTCTGCATTAGTTTTGAGGTTGAGTTCAGCAGAATGTTGTGTTTGGCGTTGAGGCCCGAGTTTTCCGAGGAATTTTAGGCATCAGTAGCAGTGTTGCAGCTCAGATTTGTTCTGCCGGCACGCGACGAGGTCATCTGTCAGCAGTTCTTTAGAGGTGAAGTCCAGAAGCAGTTTTGTGAATCCATTTCTTTAATGGATTGGCTGAATAAGTTTAAGCTGTTCAGATTGGTAAGGAGAGAACAGTTTTCTTTGGATATCAGCCTAGATTGATCGCAAAAGTGACTTGCGATAGTTGAGTACTTTCTGGGATGGCAGAAATTTTCCTGAATATATTTGAAGAGGTCGGTGGGTTGCCTTAGCATCTGAGGAGTTGATTTTGGTATCGACTAGGTTTCAGAAGTAGTGCCGATGGTTCAGCTTAGTGATAGAATAGTTTCTAGAGAGAGGAATTGGTGAAGCAGCTCAAGTTTTGGATGAGTTTCTGAGTTTTATTTTGGATCTGCTGAACCATATTTTTGGTAATTTGGTGTCCAGTTTGTGCTTATGTGTATCATCAGCATTTTCATCTTCTACAGATCAGAGTTGTGCAGCGGAAGCAGTTAGAAGTGCATTTGTTTTCTTTTCTGGAAAAAGAGAAATTGTTTTCTACTGAATATAGAAAAGGTTGAGTTCTTGGTTTTGGGTAGGTTTTAATAAAATCATTCTACTGGATTGTTTTTGGATTCAGATTGTTTTAGGAGTTATCAGCAAGGGATGAGCTGATCAGTTAAGGACGAAGGCAGCTCTGAACTGTCAGAAGTATTTGGTGGATAAGAGACGAAGGAATTTTGATTTCGGAGTCGGAGATTTGATTTTGTATGAATTTTCTCTGATTCGAAGGAGTTCTGTAGAATAGTAGTATAGACTGTTTGGATTCTATAGATCGAGTATTCCGGTGTTATACTGGGAAACTCTAGGGAGCTCTATCCAGAATTTTATCTGGATAGTTAGCTTTGTTGATTGAGTAGATTGGTTGTGATGATTGTTAGCATGTGATTGATATATTCTTATGATTTAAAATTAATTAAAATCTTAAATATATTCTTAAATTACCTTTGCTTTTCAATTTCGGGGACGAAAATCTTTTAATGGAGGAGGAATGTGACGACCCGGAATTGTTTAGCAATATCAATTTAATAATCTGCATTAAATATTAAATTGATTTGTTATATTTTTGTTAATTTAATCTGAATTGATACTTTTCTTTAATAAATATTTATTGGTAAATGATATATGTTAAAATTTATTGTTTGTTTTCTATTTATATATGTATATATTTGTATACATTGGAAATAGATGAGATTTAGTTTTAAAGTTCAACTAATAAATTATGTTTTAAATACTAATATATATTCTAGTGAATTAGAAATTATGATTTATTTAATATAAACTTTTCAAAGCTAAATAAATAAATAAATACAGGGTTTTAAATACATAAGATAAATGTTTAAATAGATTAAAACTTACTCTAACTTAAGTTTAAATTTTAATTTATTAACAAAAAGATTTGTTTACTTTTCCTTTTAGTGTAGTTTGATTTAAAATATGAATTTAAAATGATATATGAGTTTTAATTATAATTTTGTCAATAAATACATTAACATACATTAATAAACATGTAGTTTATATTAAAAAGGTGATTTAATTTATTTATTATTTCAAATTGACAAATGAGTTACTTTTAAATAATATAAATAAATAAAAATACAAGACTTATAAGATAAATTAGGTTGAGTAACATAATAACTATAAAATTCTATTAGTTTTCAAACAGCAAACAAAAATGCTAACATTCACATACTTTTCAAAATATAATAAGACAACAATAAAATTAGAAACAAAAGAAATTTCAAAATTGTAAGCTAACATAAAACTGGATTGCAGTATATATATGTATATGTTTTAAGCATCAAGGCCACTTGTGTGATTTTCCAAAAAAAAATTTAGTAACAATAATGTGTGCAGGTCAAACTAGATTGCTATGTTTTATTGTACAAGTTTTGTCTTAGTTGTTGAAACATAATGATATCTAGAAATAAATGACAGTAATAAGAATATACATGTCATACAAACAAAATGAAAGATATAAAAATATCTTTGTGTGCAGGCCAAATAAATACGCAACTGTGTATATGTGTGAAGCTTGCTAGAGAAGATAGTATTAAATATCTTTAAGCTAACAAACAAAAAGTAATTAATGTAAAAATCTATTAGTACATTAAGTATTACATATCAGCCTCCAATTTAATAAAATATCTCTGGTAAGAAAATCTGTACAAACAAGATTATATCCTATATTGTCACAATTTCATGAAACATAATAGTAATGTACCCTTTAACTTATTTTATAAATATCAAGCTTCTTGCATATATAAATCTGCATATCAGTTCGACCTAGGCAAAAACTAAAATAAGCTTCATTAAAAACCTAAACAAACATTCATTTACAACTTGAGAATCAAAGGGGAGTTCAACCTGAAAGTTGCAATCCTGTTGCAAAGCAAATAAGGCTCTGTTCTTCCACAAATTCAAGGTGAGTAACACTTTTCAGATTTACTTAAGTTTAAATCCTAATGCATGCCAATATTTGAATGCTTAAATAAATTGTGTGAACATTTTTATACTCATTTTCTCAGGATATTTGTAAGATGGAGTTCTGCATATCTCAAGCCTGCATACAGTGTTTTCTATTTGCTGTAGGTAACTCATTTTTTTTAAGGAATTAAAAGTATAACTTAGTTTGAGGTTATTGCAGTGATAAATATTGTATTGTAGAGTATGGTTGTGTGTTATATATCTGTGAACTCTGGAAGTATGATTTTGTGCAGGTATTTAAACTTGCAATTTGCTCTCTTTCCAGTATTGTCCATTTAAACTCAAAATTTTAAATTAATCCTTGTTTCGCCTTTGGATTTAAATGAAATCTGTAGTTTCATTTCAAAACATTAGTTAGGAATTTACTTAAAATAAGTAATGTATATATATGACTCAGGAAACCAAGAAAAAAAGAAAACAAGACTAAGCATCTCTATAATATTAAAAATTCAAATATCTTATTTTATCAATTCAGGTATATAAATCAAATAGTTAAATCAAATTATGATTTTTAAAATGAATATGGTGATTTTTAGTGGAGGGGGTGAGGTATGGTTCGAGTATATCCATTTCAGGCTTTTTGAGTGGCCGTGGGTGATCACGTGGATATGGGAGGTCGAGACTCTGACAAGGGGTAGAGGAGGTTGCCGTGGAGCTAGGAAAAATAGTGGGTGGCGGCAAATTGGATAGTGGAAGCGTCGACAATGGTTTAAAGTTCCTAGACCTAATTTTACTGTGTTTGGAAGTTTTGATCGCCGCGAGTTGTTCAGAGGTTCGAGTGTCGCGGGGTTTTGTAGGGAGGTAGGGGAGAGATAGTCGATGTGATGACCGGAGTTTGGTGGCCTCCGGTGGTGGGGGCACCGTGCGCGTGCCGTTGACAGGTATGGAGGGTGAGAGGTGTAGTTGTGTTTCAGGTTTTGTTCTCTCCTGTTGTTTTTGCGCACCAGAGAAACTCGAAGTAGCATGTTGGTTTTCACGGGGAAAACTCGCGTATTACTCGAAGGAACGCAGGGGGGGTGCTCGGGTTTTTAGTGTACAGGTTTGTACAACCTGAAACAGTTTTAACAGTTTTCAACTGTTTTAAAACTTTGTTTTAAAATTTAAAATCAAAATTAAAACCTAGTTCTAAATCAAAGTTTAACTGTGAATTCAAGTCAGTTTTGAACATAGAGTTGGATATAATAAAGTTTTCATAACTTAAATTATTTTAATAATTTAAAGGTGCTTAATGTTTAAGTATATTCAAAAAAAGGAGTTGAATTCAAAAATAAAATATAGATTGTTAAGAAAGTATTTAGTCAAGTTAACTCCAAAGAAATCAGGACTTAGTTATGAAAAAGCTAGATTTAGAACTAAAATAAAGTTTTATAATTTAAATTTATTCAAATAAGTTTTAGTTGCAATTGAATATGTGAGATTACAAAGAGTTTTGAAAAAAATATAAATTAGTTCTAAAATTTTATTAATGATAAATTGGTTTTTAATTAGAAAGTAAATTAAAATAAATGTTTTAAACATATTGGAATTTTTCTTTAATTCATGAAGTTTTTAGAATTTTATATGCATTAACCTTTAAGTTAATTAGGTAAGAATAATTAATGATAGATATTAATTAATTTAGTAATTATAAGTTTAAAAGTTGTAATTAAAGTTAATTAATGAATTAATTAACTAATATGAGATTAAGAACCATAAATTAGATATTTACTTAAATTAATAAATTTTTATGGTTAATCAAACTTATAATTAATAATGATTAACTAAGTTAATTATTTTAGAAGATAATAATTAAATAAGTGTTAATGAAGATCATTAACTAGATTATTTTATAATTAATTAATGTAATTGATTTTTAATAAATTAATTGGATTAATTAATTCAATAATAACCATTGTAATAGTTTAATTATAAATTATTTATTTAGAAAGTAATTAAGAAATTAATTACTTATTAATGGTGTAAATTGATTTGAGTTAATTAATATAGTTTAATTAACTGATATTTTGGAAGGAAATTACTTAGTAAAGTAATTGAAGGATAATTACGGGATGTAATTAACAGGATGATGTTGTTAATGGAAGTAATTGAAATATAATTACTTGAAATTAATCAGGGGATTAATTAAGAGTGTTATTGGGATGTAATCAATTATGAATGATTAATTACTGTTTGTTATTAATCAAGAGGATTAATATTTGTGTTTTGAAGATTTGTATTTTTAATATAAAGTAAACAAATGAAAATGAAATTAGAAATCATTTAGTAATATAATTAATGATGTAATTAAGAAATTGATTTATTTGAGAATAATAAATCAACAAGGTAATTAAATGGAAATAAATCGATATAAGTGTAATTAATGGAATCATTCAAGATTAATTTCTGTAAATAAATTAAAGGAAATTTCTGGAATGCAGTAAAGGATATTTAAATCAAAGATGATTAATTTGAATATTTAAGTAATGGATGATAAGTTTTAAATTAAGTTAATTAATTTTTAATTAGTTTTAGAAATAAAATCAGGTAGGGGCCCTGTTAACCCCGCTAGCTTTTGCTAAAAAAAATTAGTTTTAGAAATCATTTGATGATTTGGTATGTGAAATTACATAGTGTAATTAATGGAGTATAATTACTTAGAAAAGTAATTAGATGATAATTACTTGATGAAATTCATACAAGATGATTTGTAAGTGAAGTAATTTGAGTAATTTCCTATGTAATTAATCAAAGGATTGATTTATGAAATTAATCAATCATGGAATGATTAATTTGTTAATAAGTAATTAAGGGTAATTAATTACTGGTTTATTATTAATCAAGGGGTGATTAATAGTTGTGTTAAGTAAAGATTAATCACTTAATTAATAACGTAATTTGATATGAATTGAAGATCATTAATTAATATAATTAATAATGTAACTAAATTTGTTAATTAAGGAATAACTAACAGAAAGTAATTAAAAGTTAACTGCTATAAATGATTTAGAATAATTCATTTAAGAAATAAATTAAACAATTATTAATTACTTTGATTTATAATTAATTAATGACTGAGATTTATGGAATGAGTAATTAATTTAATTTATTTTAAATTAATTAAGATGGACGTAGTTAATTTAATTCATTTTAAATTAACTATAGCTTGTGATTCATAAATCATTGCTGATGGATGATGTTGATATTTCATTGATTGATTGTGATATCAGATATGAGATGGATAATGTCTATGTGATATGGATGTATGTTTTAAGTATGATAATATTTAATTATCTGTTTGGATGATGATATTAATTATCTGTTTATGATGATGATGTGATTATCTATTATGAGATGTGAATTATTTATCTGTGCATATTGATAATATTGAATTCACTGTTAAGACTAAATAGACAATTTGGCCTTAAAAGACACGTTTGGATTTCGATGAGACCGGGATCGGTTTTCCTTATTTGGAATATTCGAAAACCACATCGTTTCAAAATAACGATAGGTCGTGAATCTGAAGTGAAGATGAAGGTTCTGAATGCAAGGGTTATCGTCGTTAACTCTGAGGGTGATTCCAAAACGAGTGTAACGAGATAATGCCCTCGGTTTCGTTCGAACCCGGAACGAACTTGTATGGATTGAATGCTTTCAACACATCGTCAAGCGGACGATGAGCATTCTAAGAAATATGTTCTATAAAGGTAATCGTAACCTCAAGCCTCATCAACCGAAAATGGCTAAAACAGGGGAAGTGCAGCAAGGTTAGGTGGGTCATGCCCAAGCAGGACAAGGATATTCCCCTGTCTAGATGTCCCTTTTTATTCGGCTTAGTGGGCAATTGGTCTGCAGCCAACTGCGGGGTTTATCTTGTTCGGGACTGTTCAGTAAGGAATGGTTCCGGCCTTGTGTTGCAGGGGATGAAGGAAGTAATCCTCGGTACGTTGGTCTAGGGCACGTACTGTGGCGGGCGGTACCCCAGTAGCCCTGCCATTGTATGGAATCCAAAATCCAATAAGTGCCTACGGTTTTGATTGTATTACCCACTTTTGTGGCTAGTAGTCGGAATTTAATCATGTAACAATTTCGGCTATTTTCTATTTACTTGAAAACCCTAGACCTATTATAATATCACTGGATTTCCTATCAAATGTTTTGGTTAGCATAAGGTAAAAACTTTTCCATGTTTATGTGTGGGAAGTCTTACGTGATACCTTTTATTTTCAAAGGATTTTTCAAAATTAAGCAACTTTAACCTGTTACTCATACCAGACCCATGTCTGACCCGAAGTTTATTTTTGTTTTTCATAAACTCTCGGGTACCCAATTTTTACGGGTAGCCAAGGGATTCAGGTTTAGCTTTGATGAATTCTGGAGGAGCAATGGAGCAGGAGGCTTCAGCATTTTTAGATATATATTTGTTTCCTCTGTGTGGTATCTCTGTGTTGTATTGTGAATTGTGTTGTATTAAATAGACATGTGTTTATAACTGTCTAGTATGTGATGTACTATATGTGGCACTCTGATTAATATTATATATTATGTAAGTACTTATGTGATTAATATATTTTATTCGTTCCGCTATGAGATTCTGATGTTGTTGTTCTTTCTTCTCTATCTTTTCTATTTTATCACCCTTTCTTTCTTAATAACGATACTACTTCCTGGGCGTAGGAAGTGGGGTCGTTACAGTAAACAAGTATTGCTAAACAAAACAAAAATACATACAAGTATGTAGCTTGCAAAAGAAAAGAAAGAAACAAAACAAAACATATATATATAACTCATCCGAGTTATTCAAATGCAAGAAGAAAAAAATAGGTAAGGTTGAAAAACATAAGGTACTCAAGCATTTAATCAACATACCTTATGCATTTAATGCAAGCATCTTTAACATGCTTATTGTACAAATAATACACTGCATGTTTCTTTTTATACACATCAATATATTCATTTTAGTTCGACCATTATCTCAACCTAAAACAAAAAAAAATCAAGTTAAAACAACAACAAACTAAATCAATACTTGGTTCAACTGCAACCTGATTCAAGATGCAAGAATCATCTCAGAAATCAAATCAATACAAGCCTAGAAAGTATGCAAGTCAGATCAGTTTTCAAACTTGGATACCATTTCCAGTTTTAAATTCAATCCTGTTCTTGTTTTTGATCTCTGCTTCCAAAAATCAAGGTGAGCAAATCTTCCTTTTAAAGTAGACTTCTTTGATTCTTTTATCTGTGAGTAACTTTTGTTTTAAACTTAAAATTAAAACT
The DNA here is from genome assembly GCA_030765085.1 of Allium cepa. NCBI lineage: Eukaryota > Viridiplantae > Streptophyta > Magnoliopsida > Asparagales > Amaryllidaceae > Allium > Allium cepa. The sequence goes on along the minus strand of CM060937.1, from coordinate 787,599,583 downwards.
GTTGAATACTTATCTGTGTGTGACTTTTGTTTTAAACTTAAAAGTAAAACCGTTGAATACTTATCTGTGAGTAACATCACCATTTTAAATTGTTAAGTATATAATTAGGTTGCCTGCTTATCTTCGAAGTATAATATGCTTGTGAATATATTTTAAAACTCTGTGTATATATAGATGTGTTGGTGTGTGAAATGCTGTGTGTTTGAATTTCTGGTCTTTGGCTTTAGTTCCTGGTTCAAAAGATTAAAAAAAACATTTGATAATAATCCAATCTATGTTATGATTTAACTGTCGAACCAAATATATTTGTTATGTCATCAGTTTTAATTTAAAATTTGTTTAAGTTACAAACAAATTGAATTTGTCTCTGGATATAACAAAACAACACAGCAGACTTAAATTAAGTCAAAAATAAAATGTCAAGATTCTTTGATTCAGGTATATGTATCAAATGCTAATACCCAAAATTGAATTTTTAAAACTAAAATCACATTTTTTATTTAAGTATTGAATGAGCATTTTTGGTTTGAACGAAATATGAAAATTGGGTTTCTCTGATGATCTTCGTGACTGAAGGGGGTCGGTGTTCTGCTTGATGATGGAGGAGTGATCGTAGCATTTGGGAAAAATGGTAGATGGTGATGCAATTCACCATGGAGGTTGCAGTAGTGGGTTTCCTTCTGGGACCCTAGTTTTAATGGTCAGATAGAATCGGTCACTTTGGCATTTGTTGATGATCAAGTGCTATGGGCTGTTGGGTGGTGGTAGAGGTGGAGGCGATGAAGTGATGGCCGGAGTATGGGATTTTCTGGTAGCCGGAGTCGCGTGGACGAGTAGTTGACAGGTATGAGATGGAAGTGGCTTTCGTGTTCCAGGTTTCGTCTTTTATCTCGATTTCATTTTCGAGATGATGAGGAGATTGGGTGGTCGGGAAAGTGACTCGTGGAGGATCGGCGACTTGACTCGATGATCTGAAAACGACCGGAGTTGACGTCGGCGACGTGCACGTGCACGAGCACGTTGCTTTTGAACCTGGAGTTGTTTTGCCTGGGTGGTTGCAAGGGCGTACGTGAGTTTTTTTTTCTCGGGTATTACTCGAGTTATCTCGTGATTTACTCGAAGTTTTAGTGTGTGGAGCTCGAAGCTATATATTGTTTCCCACGGGTTAGTTTTGTCTGGTTATAGGTTTTTGTAAACCTGACTATAACTTGAATTTAAACAAATTTAAATTTTATTTAAATTTATGAGTTAGAGTTAGATAAAGTTTAAATCCAGTTTGAAGCTTAGATTTAAATAAACTTTTAAATCTTAAAAATTGAAAATGAAAATTTGGATTCTAAATCAAGATTTAAAAATTAAGGCTTTAAAACAAAGTTTAAAATCAAATGTTTAAAATAATGGATTCAAGTTTATTTTGAATCCAAATCTAGAAATTCAAATCAGTTCTTGAATCGGAATGTTTTAAAAACAAGTTTAAATTAAAATAGCTTTTAAAAGTAAATTTGTTTTCAAATAAATATTTAAAACTTGACTTTTGATAAACTTCCTTTATAAATTAAGGTTGTAAGAAAAATAAAAATGTAATGTAAATTAAAGAAAATAATTAAGATAATAAAAGAATTTAATTTATAAAAGAATTAAGGAATGACTTAATTATTTGATTTTAAAATAATGATTTAGATAAATGTATAATTAAAGATTGTTAATAATGATTAATTAAGGTAATTTCATAAGAAAGTAATTAAGGAAATGTTATTAGTTAATGAAGATAATTAACTAGAGATTATTAAATAATTAAATTAATGTGGTTAATTTTTATAATTAATTGGATTTATAATTAAGATAATCATATGCAAATTGTTAATTACTTAACGAAAGTAATTAAGAGGTTAATTACGAATTGTAATTTCAAATTGGATATTTTGATCAATTTATTGATAAAGCTTAACTGGTAATTAATGATTTATTTGTAAGAGATGATTGCTTAATGGTAAGAAATTAAAAAGATTTAATTTCTTTAAAAAAATTTAATTAAAGTTAATTAATTAGGAAATTGTATTAAAATGTTGATTTGATTAATATGATGTACTAAGAATAATTAATCTATTTATGTGTTTGATAAATTGATTTATATCAAACGATTTGTGATTTATTAATCAGGATTGGATAATTAATTCATAAGTAATTGATATAATTGGAAATTAAATTGAATTAATTTAGGTTTTAAATAATAAATTAATCCTGTTTATAAATGATTATTAAATGCTTGACCTTACTTATGAAAGATTGTATTGTATAAGATACATTGAATTGATTGTCCTAACTGATTTGTGATATTTTGTACTGTGGATTGAGCTGAGTATGATTCATTCGTTTATTTACATTTATATATTATCTGTGAATCTATGAATGAGCGATAAGCGTTATACTTATATCGCTTGTCACTTAACCATATTTATGTGTTTTTAATCTGTGATGATTGAATGATGTTGCACTGTTGTGTTAAACCTGGACCACACTTATACACACACCAATATGGATTTCCTGAGGAAATCGATTAAGTCACAGATTTGGAAAAAGTTTTAAATTTGAATTTTTAAAATTCAAATGTTTTGGATATAGATTGGGTTTAACGTAGAAAGCTTTTGAAATGGAATTTTAAAGATGAAATTTATTTTGAATAACTTGATTAAGTTTTAGAATTTAAATAATTTGATTTAAACTTGAATTCAAAATTTAAAATCGAATTCTATGACTTGGAACTAGGGATTAACGATATTATACTAGTTATATATGAGTCAAACCATTTTTTTTTAAGTATTATTTTTGGGAATTTGAATTAACCCAAAGATTGTAACTTGTATAAATGAAATAGGGTTTTTCCGAAATAACACTGTTGTTTCTAAATGATAAAAAGCTTTCATAGGAGAAATGAATTTCAAATTGTATTAAAGGGATTACAAGTAAACTGAAATAGTTTCCAAGTTATAGATGAATATTTGGAAACGAATTGTTTTGCGAAAATTTAGGAACGATTTGAAAGCTATGAAACAAATCTTTGACTTAAAGATTTAATGAATTAAATCCTATTGATTGGAATTGTTTTGAAATCCAGGAATGAATCTTTGAGAAACTAGGTGAACTTTATGAAATAAATCCTTTTGTTTTAAAAGATTGGAAAATGGTAATTTTTTTAAACCATTTGAAAGAAAGTTTTGAATTATTAAGTTGTGACTTAATTGAAATCCCATATCCATATGTTTTAAATGTTGCGCTCACTATTCCGGTTAGCCGGGAAAGGACCTTTGGGTCGTATAACCCCTTCTGAATATGTGATACGTCGTTATGGATAACATTTGAAGACCGGTGGTGAAGACTGGGTATTTGCGAGAGCGATAGGATGACCTATCGATTGTCTCTGCACTGAGTCGCGCCGGTATAGAGACTCCTAAGTGATGGGAAGTCCGATCGGAATTGCGAATACCTGGATTGCAAGGGATTCGTAAGAAGTGCCTTCGGTTCTGTTCGAACCCAAAACAGACTTGTATGGATTGTTATGTCTGACATTACAATTTGAGATATAAAGCTGATTTCTTTCAAATATATTTATGTTGGTGGCGGAGAATTTATTCTCTTAGCTTAACACCCTTCTCTGAGACGTACGAGCTCAGAGGTTATGTAGTTGATGGTTATCAGCGATATATTCCCAATTTGGTAATGTGACATGCTGAGTGTTGCTGTGAAATGATCGTTGTTTGATCATTTGTGATATGATCATTTTTTTGATCATTTATCTTTGTGATCATTACTTTGATCATTTGTGGACCCAAAGCATGGCTTTGTACCAAAGCGTGGCTTTGTGGACGAGACTTCGTCGAGCCTCACAAACCGGTAATGGTCGAAACATGAATTGTACGGCAAGGTTTTCAGGGATAGCTTCCCTAGGGTATGACCATTCCTTCTAGAAAAGGGTAGTGTCATGGTATGGAGCCCTGATACTTACTCATGTGGACACACTATATTTATTTCTGTGTGGTTGTTGGTTTAGAGGCGCCTCGTATAAAGGTCCCAAAGGACCGGGGGTGGCATATCTGAGGTTTTGTATATTCCCCGAGAAGGGGGGTAGCCGGCCTTGTTTTGCAGAGATCCAGTTGGGTTCTCGGGGCATCCTTCCAGAGGCGTTTCCATGTGGCGATGGGTAGTTCCTTGGCCTGACCATTTGTTGAAAATCCATTCATCCAATACGAACTTTTACGATTGCAATTGTATAACCTGCCATGGAATGTGGCGGTAGCCTGCTGTTGAACATGGTAGCTATAGTAGGCATAAGTGGGAAATGCCTATGCTGGCTAAGATTTATATCTTTACTTTCGAAATGATTTTTTTTTCTACACTATGCACTAGTAATAATATCAAATGTTTCTTTTAATGCGTATCAAGCATCTTTGACTATCATAAGGAGAAATCTCCTCCGATTCTGCGTTTGCATTGTGCGTGTGTGTGCGGGAGGCCTTATGGTAGTCTCATTTCTAAAAAGCATTGCGAATTGATTTTTAAATATTTCGTTGTTTGTTTTTAAAGATAAACTGTTTTTGTTGCTCACACCAGTCTTGCTGAGCTTAGGGCTATGTGATGGCGGGTTCTCGCTTCGCAGTTTGGCGGCGAACGGGAGACACTTGCCCCTACACGTCCTCTTTACGGGGTTGGTTAGGCGTAAGCTGAGACAGTCGAGAGGCTGGCCGTAAAAGCAAGTTTGGGATATCAGTGTAAGCCACGGTGGGGCTGGGATGGTTGAAAAGCCTACCGCTTGTGACCGCGTTTCGTTACATTTGGTGTCAGAGCTAAGGTAAAACTTTAGCTCAGGAGTATAACACATTAATTAGCTCATTAGAGATAGGGCAAAGTAAACCCTAGAATGGTAATCCCTAAGATATCCGTTTGAACGTCTTAGTAAATTCTCTTACTATCCGTTGATAGTAAGTATGAGGGCAAGAGGAGAACGAGATAGGGGACAGGGGAATACGACTATAATTAGTCAAAACTCTGTAACAACAGTGGGAACATCTTTCTTATCAATTTCCTTTGATTCATCTTTTCAAATTCTTTTGATTTCTTCATGGCAATTAAAAGAAGAAGTTTCGGTGTGATGATGTCCCCATGAATCGTTGTAGAAATTTTTTATTTCGTATCTCGTCGGTTTCTTATTGGCTTTTCGATTTAAACCTTAATGAATATAAATTGGAAATTTTGAATAAATTGGAAATTTTAAATTGAGTTTAATTGGTTAATAGAATATGAAGATAATTTGAATTGTATCGATAAAACAATTTCGTTTAAAACCAAATTTGAAATTCTATTGTAATTTCTCATGAATACCAAAGTCCGAAGAGGGACAAATTTGGTATGTATTCTGAGATATTCTGACTTGAGTTTGGAATTCATATCTTAAGTTTAAGGAATTATAGGAGATCGAATCTGTCTATCTCTGTGTTGTTTTCGTGCCTGCGAATTTCGAGGACGAAATTCTTTTTAAGGGGGGAAGTTTGTAACGATCCCGAATTTTAATTAATTTTAAAGTGATAATTAAATTTTATTTTTGAATAAAATTTGTGAAAATAATTGGTAACTAATATAAAATTTTAGTTAAATTTTAAATAATCGAGAATTAATTTGGATATTTGAAAATGAACACGTTTATAAAATAGATTGAAAATTTGAATTGGTATTTTGGATATGATTTAAATTTGATATTAGATAATTAAACTTTGAAAGGAAATATGTATAAAACAAAGAAAAATAAATAAATACACATAGTTAGAATTCAAAACAACACATAAATAAGAAACAAAACAAAGTAAAAATAACAAACAAAGATATAGATATTTAGGCAAACAAAATAAAGCTACAGCCACCAAATAAAAACAAATAAATATAAGTACAAAATAAAACATAAACAAAGCAAATAAATGAAAATGTAAATACATAAGCATATTGACGCAGCGGATTATTCGAAACAAACTTCAATCGGTGAAAGTAGCGATCGATGGATTGAAGATACCGAAATGCCCAAATTCGTTGATCCGAAGATACCGAATTCTAGCTATCTCAAACACGTTGATAGCGCACTATACCGTGTTCAAAGATCTACGATTCTTCGTACGTTGATCTAGCGCACTAGATTCCGTGAATCGGCTTCAACAAACGTGGATTCGAGCGCACTCGAATGACGTAAGTGGAGATAGGAGATTACACTCAACTACCAATTGGAGAAGAAAGCACAAAGCAATCAACAAGAAATTTTATTTCAAAATCAACCAACCTAATGTACAACACACCCCCCCTATTTATAGTTTTCACAACCGACTGGCTCTTAAGTCGTATGCGACTCACGACTCAGCTTGAGTCGGCAGCGACTCAACAACTCATCACTCTTATTACAGTACAGGTAAGTCGGCAGCGACTCAACCCCTTTACAACAGATCACAAGGCAAACGACTTAGGCAAGGTCGTTACCGACCTAACAATATTCACGACTCACAACAACTACATACCGACTTAAGAAACCTACGACATACGACTTAACAGAAACACGACACAACATACAATGCGACTCAATCACCCAGCTGACTTAACTCCTTGCCGTCTCAACGTCCTCCGACTCAAGGCCTTCAACATATGGAGCTTTCCCTTGCTTCATGGTAAGTCGTATACGACTTATGGCAGTGTCGTTAGGTCGGAACATCTTCCCCTGAGCTTTGTTAAGTCGCAAACGACTCATGTCCTCTTCATTAACTCGTATACGACTCAAATCTACTTCCTTTACACAGCTTAAAGTGTTGTTAACTCGTAACTTGTTATCATGTGATTCATTAGGTCGGAAACGACTTAATTCTACCCTCCTAAGTCGTGAACGACTTACCCTCTCCATGTGTCGTGTACGACTCATCTCTGGTAGAGTTTTTGGTTGCGTTTCTTCTCTGTTCTGAGCTGCATCATCCTCCCCTGGTTGAGAAAAATTCGTCCTCGAATTTGTAAATTCTTCCCTATCAGATTGTCCATCTCCATAATATGGCACGAGATGCTTAACATTGAATACGTCAGAAGTATATACATCCTCCGGCAGCTTCAACTTATAAACATTCTCATTGATCCGTTTCACAATTTCTACAGGATCAATTTTTCTGGCTTTCAACTTGTTATAAGTGCCTACTAGAAAACGATCTTTGGTTAACACAGCATACACCAAATCTCCTTCGTTAAATTCAACATTTCGTCGCTTCGAATCAGCAGTTCGCTTATACTTCTCATTTGTCTTCACCAATCGTTCCTGAACGATCTTATGACATTCGGTTAATTCTGCAACAAAATCAATAGCCCGTTTAACCGTCCCCTTCGGTTGTGGTACTACCGCTAAACCCAACGGTCCCTTGGGTAAATTTGAATATACAATCTGAAATGGACTGAATCCTGTACTACGATTCACTGCATGATTATGAGCAAACTCTGCTTGGCATAATTTCATGTCCCAACTTCTCAAATTATCCTGTACAAGACATCGCAACAAATTTCCCAATGACCTGTTTACAACTTCTGTTTGTCCATCAGTTTGCGGATGATAAGCACTGCTAAATTTCAGCTTCGTTCCCACCATCTTCCACAAACTTAACCAAAAGTGACTCAGAAAACGAGTATCCCTATCTGACACAATAGACCCTGACAATCCATGAAGTCTATAGATTTCCTTGAAAAATAGTTGAGCAACACGAACAGCATCCGTCGTCTTCTTACAAGCAATAAAATGTGCCATTTTAGAAAATCTGTCAACTACAACAAATATCGAGTCATTTCCACGCTGTGTTCTCTGCAATCCCAATACAAAGTCCATACTCATATCAACCCATGGTCTAGTCGGTACAGGCAATGGCATATACAAACCAGCATTGGTCGCGGTTCCTTTCGAAACTTGGCAAATATGACATCGCTCCACAAACCTTCCCACTTCTTTCCTCATCGACGGCCAAAAGTAAGACTGTGAAATCAACTGCAAAGTACGATCACGACCCACATGCCCTTCTTCATGCAACTCTTTTACAATCTTCATTCTCAAACTACAGTCTGGAATGCATAATTGATTTCCTTTGAACAAGAATCCATCAACTATCACAAATTCATCCGAACTTCCATCCTTAACTTTCTCAACAAACTTTGCAAAGTAAGGATCCTTCCCAAACAGTTCTGGCAACATTTCAAACCCTGTCACTTCAACTTTCATTGTCGTTAATAAATGACTTCTCCTACTCAAAGCATCAGCTACCCGATTCGTCACCCCTGATTTGTGCTTAACGAAAAAAGTAAACTGCTGTAAATATGCAATCCATGATGCATGTCTCGCTGAAATCTTATCCTGCCCCTGTAAATGCTTCAATGCCTCATGATCAGTGTACATAACAAATTCTTTCTGAAATAGATAATGTCTCCAATGTTTAATTGTTTGCACCACAGCATAGAATTCAACGTCATATGTGCTGTATCTCATCTTCGCCCCTGACAACTTTTCACTGAAATATGCAATAGGTCTCCCCTGCTGACTCAACACTCCTCCAATCCCCACCTTTGATGCATCAGTGTGTAGCTCAAACAATAACTGAAAATTAGGTAAAACAAGAATTGGTGCTGTCGTCAATAGTTCTTTGATCCGTTCAAAAGCAACTCCCGCTTCCTCTGACCATACAAACTGTTTTCCTTTCATGCAATCGGTAACTGGTGCCATCACACTACTGAAGTGTGGAATGAACCTTCGGTAGAATGATGCCAATCCATGAAAACTTCTAACTTCAGTGATAGTTCTCGGCTGTGGCCAATTTCTAATAGCTTCAACTTTACTCTGGTCCACTTGGATTCCCTTCTCAGACACAACATATCCCAAAAATAACACACTTCTCGTCATGAACACACATTTCTTCGTGGCTGCATAAAATCGTTCCTCACGAAGAATAATCAACACTTCCCTCAAATGTAGAACATGCGCCTCCATACTCCTGCTATATATCAGAATATCATCGAAATAAACCACCACGAACTCCCCAATGAATGGTCTAAAGATTTGATTCATCACCCGCATGAATGTACTAGGTGCATTTGACAAACCAAATGGCATAACCAACCATTCGTACAACCCCTCTCTCGTCTTGAAAGCTGTCTTCCATTCGTCACCTGGTCTAATTCGAATCTGGTGATAACCACTCTTCAAATCAATCTTCGAAAATATAGTTGCCCCACTCAACTGGTCTAGCAAATCATCCAACCTCGGCATAGGAAATCTATAGCGGACAGTAATCTTGTTCAAAGCTCTACTATCTGTGCACATCCTCCATGTTCCATCCTTCTTTGGCACCAACAATGCTGGCACTGCACAAGGACTCAAGCTTTCCTGAACACGTCCCTGCTCAAGTAACTTTTCCACCTGCCTTCGTAACTCTTCATGTTCCTTCGGACTCATTCGGTAATGTGGTCTATGTGGTAACACTGCTCCCGGAACAAGATCAATTTGATGTTGAATGTCTCTCAATGGCGGTAATTCCTTAGGCAACTCTTCTGGAAATACATCTTCAAACTCTTTCAAAACTGGCTTTGCTTCTTCAGGAATTTCAACCTCTTCACCGCACTCTCGCCCAATCAATAAAAATACTTCAGGTTCCTCTTCAATTTCTTTCACAAATTCCTTCAAAGACAATAAAGTTTTCAACTCTTCAATCTCCTCTAGCTTGCTCTCCTTCTGCTGTTGCTTCTTGGGAACCAAAGTGATTTTAGTACCTTCGAACATGAAACTGTAACTATTGGCACGACCGTCATGTTGAACTGCTCTATCAAACTGCCACGGTCTGCCCAACAACAGATGACATACGTCCATGTCTACAACGTCACACCAAATTTCATCTTTGTACTTCTTCCCAATAGAAAAATTAACACAAGTCCTTCGACACACCTTCACTTCACCACCCTTCCTCAACCATGCTAACTTGTACGGTTTAGGATGTTTCTCGGTTTTCAAGTTCAATTTCTTCACAGCCTCTGTCGAAATAATATTATCACAACTTCCAGCATCAATAACGAACTTGCAAACTTTTCCCAGAATAGTGCATGTCGACTGAAAAATATCGCTTCTCAACCAACTATCTTCCTCCTCTTGTTTTGGCGTCAAACAAGACCTCCTCATCATCAGATTACAACCTTCGTCTCCCGACACTTCTTCTTCCTCCTCAACATAAGGTGCATTTGAACATTCTGCCTCCTCACCATCATCCTCCTCAACTTCTGCAACCATGGTTCTCTTCTTCGGTTTCGGACATTCGTTGCTTTTGTGACCCAACTCCTGACAGTTATAACATTTGAACCCACTGCTAACCTTCGCCTTCTCAGCCTCCTTCACCACTGGTTTTGTAACAGGTTTAGGAACACTAGAGATTCCACTAACACCCTTCGCTTGATTATTGGAATTAGTAAACACACCACCTCCACGCCTTCCTTGCTTCTCCCAAGCTAACGCTTTCTGATGTGCCTCTGCAACTGATCTAGGATCGAACATATTAACCATATCCTGGATCTGCATTCTCAATCCCCCAATGAATCTAGCAGTTAGCTGTTCTTCCGTTTCCATAATATCATTCATGGCAATGAGTTGGTAAAATTCATCAGCATAATCACTAACAGACTTCGTCCCTTGCCTCAGATTCTGCAACCTTTGGTACATAAGTGACTGATAATTATAAGGTAAGAAAGTAGATCTCATCAACTTCTTCATCTTATCCCACGATTCTATCCTTGACTTCCCCATTCTCTCCCTGGTAAGTTTAGTTTGCTGCCACCACGCCAAAGCTCTCCCCCTCAACCTAGTAGCAACCAACTTCACCCTTCTATGCTCAGGAACCTCCTTGAAATCAAAGATCTCTTCAACATTAGATAACCAATCAAGAAATTCTTCAGCTACCATCCCTCCTTTAAATTCTGGAATTTCCATCTTCATACCCGATTCCCATCGACGATCCTCTTCAACATCCCGAAATGAATTTCGAACTTGGTCTCGATCTCGATAATGAATACTAGCTCTGTCACCCTCTTCAACAAAGTCAAACGTACGCCTACATCGATCTCGACCATTATCATCCCTTCGTTCATGCATGCTTCTTTGACTATGTCTCTCTTCATCCCTATATGCTTCATTGTCAAATTCACGTTGACTTCTTCTCTCTTCATGTGCATAGTCATGATGATCTCTTCGTGATGAAATTGATGTTTCTCTTCTATCTCTACAAGAATGTGGTGATACCCTCCTCGCTTCCGTAACCGATGGCGAAACTCGGTTTCCTCCATGGTTCGAGTTTGGTGATCTCCTCCTTTGATTCAAATCATTCATCAATTTCTCCAATTTTCCAATGCCTTCATCAAACTTCTCATTAATACGTTGTTCCATAAGCTCGGCTTCTTCTCTTCGATACAAAGCTTCAACGTTTTGATGACGATTAGCTCTCCTTGGTGGCATGATTAAATTTCACAAACTCAAACACTTCAAAACTTCACAAGTTTCACAAATTATAACTCACGTTCAACAAATCTCGGTCAAAATACTTGTCTCGGTGTGAACTCACGGCTTAACTCCTTAGCTCGACCACAAATCCACACGACTTAACTTGCTCGGTTCAACACTAACTCGGCAACAAGTTAACTCGGCCACCACTTCAACAAATCGCACTTCAACACAACTATGTTCGGCTCAATACTTCAAACACTTCACTAGGCTCGGCTACTTCCCAAGTATACATGGCCTACTTCAAATTCAAACACTTTCAACACTTTGATCCAAAATGGAATGGATCGAAAGTTCTCCCTTTTGTTGCAACGTCAATATGAACACGATGAACAACTTCAAACTTCAACTTCAAATACTTGGCTCCAAGAATCAACTTAGCTATGATTGGCTAAGTATGGCTCCGATACCAATAATGACGCAGCGGATTATTCGAAACAAACTTCAATCGGTGAAAGTAGCGATCGATGGAATGAAGATACCGAAATGCCCAAATTCGTTGATCCGAAGATACCGAATTCTAGCTATCTTAAACACGTTGATAGCGCACTATACCGTGTTCAAAGATCTACGATTCTTCGTACGTTGATCTAGCGCACTAGATTCCGTGAATCGGCTTCAACAAACGTGGATTCGAGCGCACTCGAATGACGTAAGTGGAGATAGGAGATTACACTCAACTACCAATTGGAGAAGAAAGCACAAAGCAATCAACAAGAAATTTTATTTCAAAATCAACCAATCTAATTTACAACACACCCCCCCTATTTATAGTTTTCACAACCGACTGGCTCTTAAGTCGTATGCGACTCACGACTCAGCTTGAGTCGGCAGCGACTCAACAACTCATCACTCTTATTACAGTACAGGTAAGTCGGCAGCGACTCAACCCCTTTACAACAGATCACAAGGCAAACGACTTAGGCAAGGTCATTACCGACCTAACAATATTCACGACTCACAACAACTACATACCGACTTAAGAAACCTACGACATACGACTTAACAGAAACACGACACAACATACAATGCGACTCAATCACCCAGCTGACTTAACTCCTTGCCGTCTCAACGTCCTCCGACTCAAGGCCTTCAACATATGGAGCTTTCCCTTGCTTCATGGTAAGTCGTATACGACTTATGGCAGTGTCGTTAGGTCGGAACATCTTCCCCTGAGCTTTGTTAAGTCGCAAACGACTCATGTCCTCTTCATTAACTCATATATGACTCAAATCTGCTTCCTTTACACAGCTTAAAGTGTTGTTAACTCGTAACTTGTTATCATGTGATTCATTAGGTCGGAAACGACTTAATTCTACCCTCCTAAGTCGTGAACGACTTACCCTCTCCATGTGTCGTGTACGACTCATCTCTGGTAGAGTTTTTGGTTGCGTTTCTTCTCTGTTCTGAGCTGCATCACATATAAAACAAGGCAAGTAAAAGAATCAACAAGTGATCTACAGCCACCCAGATAAACTGCATAGTAAACAAGTATTGCTAAACAAAACAAAAATACATACAAGTATGTAGCTTGCAAAAGAAAAGAAAGAAACAAAACAAAACATATATATATAACTCAGCCGAGTTTTTCAAATGCAAGAAGAAAAAAATAGGTAAGGTTGAAAAACATAAGGTACTCAAGCATTTAATGCAACATACCTTATGCATTTAATGCAAGCATCTTTAACATGCTTATTGTACAAATAATATACTGCATGTTTCTTTTTATACACATCAATATATTCATTTTAGTTCGACCATTATCTCAACCTAAAACAAAAAAAAATCAAGTTAAAACAACAAAAATCTAAATCATTACTTGGTTCAACTGCAACCAGATTCAAGATGCAAGAATCATCTCAGAAATCAAATCAATACAAGCCTGAAAAGTATGCAAGTCAGATCAGTTTTCAAACTTGGATATCATTTCCAGTTTTAAATTCAATCCTGTTCTTGTTTTTGATCTCTTCTTCCAAATATCAAGGTGAGAAAATCTTCTTTTTAAACTAGACTTCTTTGATTCTTTTATCTGTGAGTAACTTTTGTTTTAAACTTAAAAGTAAAACTATTGAATACTTATCTGTGAGTAACTTTTGTTTTAAACTTAAAAGTAAAACTGTTGAATACTTATCTGTGAGTAACATCACCATTTTAAATTGTTAAGTATATAATTAGGTTGCCTGCTTATCTTTGAATTATAATATGCTTGTGAATATATTTTAAAACTCTGTGTATATATAGATATGTTGGTGTGTGAAATGATGTGTGTTTGAATTTTTGGTCTTTGGCTTTAGTTCCAGGTTCAAAAGATAAAAAAAAACGTTTGATAATAATCTAATCTATGTTATGATTTAAGTGTCGAACCAAATATATTTGTTATGTCATCATTTTTAATTTAAAATTTGTTTAAGTTACAAACAAATTGCATTTGTCTCTGGATATAACAAAACAACACAGCAGACTTAAATTAAGTCAAAAATAAAATTTCAAGATTCTTTGATTCAGGTATATGTATCAAATGCTAATACCCAAAATTGAATTTTTAGAACTAAAATCACATTTTTTAGTTAAGTATTGAATGAGCATTTTTGGTTTGAACGAAATATGAAAATTGGGTTTCTCTGATGATCTTCGTGACTGAAGGGGGTCGGTGTTCTGCTTGATGATGGAGGAGTGATCATAGCATTTGGGAAAAATGGTAGATGGTGATGCAATTCACCATGGAGGTTACGGTAGTGGGTTTCCTTCTGGAACTCTAGTTTTACTGGTTAGATAGAATCGGTCACTTCGGCATTTATTGATGATCGAGTGCTATGGGCTGTTGGGTGGTGGTAGAGGTGGAGGCGACGAAGTGATGGCCGGAGTATGGGATTTTCTGGTAGCCGGTCGCGTGGACGAGTAGTTGACAGGTATGAGATGGAAGTGGCTTTCGTGTACCAGGTTTCGACTTTTATCTCGATTTCGTTTTCGAGATGATGAGGAGATTGAGTGGTCGGGAAAGTGACTCGTGGAGGATCGGCGACTTGACTCGATGATCTGCAAAAGACCGGAGTTGACGTCGGCGACTTGCACGTGCACGAGCACGTTGCTTTGGAACCTGGAGTTGTTTTGCCTGGGTGGTTGCAAGGGTGTACTTTAGTTTTTTTTTTCTCGGGTATTACTCGAGTTATCTCGTGATTTACTCGGAGTTTTAGGGTGTGGAGCTCGAAGCTATATATTGTTTCCCACGGGTTAGTTTAGTCTGGTTACAGGTTTTTGTAAACCTGACTGTAACTTGAATTTAAATGAATTTAAATTTTATTTAAATTTGTGAGTTAGAGTTAGATAAAGTTTAAATCCAGTTTGAAGCTTAGATTTAAATAAACTTTTAAATCATAAAATTTTAAAATGAAAATTTGGATTCTAAATCAAGATTTAAAAATTAAGGCTTTAAAACAAAGTTTAAAATCAAATGTTTAAAATAATGGATTCAAGTTTATTTTGAATCCAAATCTAGAAATTCAAATCAGTTCTTAAATCAGAATGTTTTAAAAACAAGTTTAAATTAAAATAGCTTTTAAAAGTAAATTTGTTTTCAAACAAATATTTAAAACTTGACTTTTGATAAACTTCCTTTATAAATTAAGGTTGTAAGAAAAATAAAAATGTAATGTAAATTAAAGAAAATAATTAAGATAATAAAAGAATTTAATTTATAAAAGAATTATGGAATGACTTAATTATTTGATTTTAAAATAATGATTTAGATAAATGTATAATTAAAGATGATTAATAATGATTAATTAAGGTAATTTCTTAAGAAAGTAATTAAGGAAATGTTATTAGTTAATGAAGATAATTAACTAGAGATTATTAAGTAATTAAATTAATGTTGTTAATTTTGATAATTAATTGGATTTATAATTAAGATAATCAAATGCAAATTGTTAATTACTTAATGAAAGTAATTAAGAGGTTAATTACAAATTGTAATATCAAATTCGATATTTTGATCAATTTATTGATAAAGGTTAACTGGTAATTAATGATTTATTTGTATGAGATGATTGCTTAATGGTAAGAAATTAAAAAGATTTAATTTCTTTTAAAAAAATTAATTAAAGTTAATTAATTAGGAAATTGGTTTAAAATATTGATTTAATTAATATGATATACTAAGAATAATTTATTTATTTATGTGTTTGATAAATTGATTTGTATCAAACGATTTGTGATTTATTAATCAGGATTGGATAATTAATTCATAAGTAATTGATATAATTGGAAATTAAATTGAATTAATTTAGGGTTTAAACAATAAATTAATCCTGTTTATAAATGATTATTAAATGCTTGACCTTACTTATGAATGATTGTATTGTATAAGATACTTTGAATTGATTGTCCCAACTGATTTGTGATATTTTGTACTGTGGATTGAGCTGAGTATGATTTATTCGTTTATTTACATTTATATATTATCTGTGAACCTGTGAATGAGCAATAAGTGTTATAATTATATCGCTTGTCACTTAACCATATTTATGTGTTTTTAATCTGTGATGATTGAATGATGTTGCACTATTGTTGTGACGCCCCACTCCGAGAGCCTCGTTAACAAAGAGTATTACATAGATAATACTGTCGGCTAACGCGGACAATAGAGTATAATGGAAGCGACCATGTGTAATCTTACCTTAACTATTCACCAAATACGTCGAAAAGTAGAATCACATTAAAATTCGACCTATTCAATAAATATTTAAAGCAAAACAACAATGGCTATAGGATCTATCAGAAGAAAATATAACAACTCAAATGTAATTCACATCGCAGAACAGTCGATCATAATATACACATAAACAGATACACAACAGAGTATACAAAATAATACATGTCAAGTGGTACAGGAGACCACAATATACAGACTAGACGAAAAAAGTTAAAATATCAGAGTTACAACAGATAAGGACCACAAAAGACGCTATAACAAAATGAAGCTAGCGAATAGTTCATGCGGAAGCAAAATAGGCTAAGTCCCAAAAGCACCTAACCTGAAACATCTCGGTCTGACCCGAGTATAAAATACACGGGTCAGTCTAGATAACAAATCAGTTAGATAAACTGAACAATAATAAACCTGCAAGGTCATACAGTATAACAAATATCTCTAGAGGAGATAACACAATCATCAACAAGAGATGAATCATATAGAACAAGCCTCATATCATCGGCAACATATAGAAACAAAGGATACAAATATCCCAACACAAGCCAAAAGGCAAATAACAAATACCAATATGGTATACAAGTTCACAAGGTGATCACTACATATCGTGTGGTTCAAAAAGACCTACACCGAGGGGCGATACCTAGGAAATATACATCTCAATTGAAACATCATAAAAATTGCTCGAGCGGTAACGAATGACCAACTCCGAAAGCAGTACAATAGGACAACCTAACATCACCCATGTGGCGCATAACGGCCGACATCGGAAGCGATACAATAGCAACCCAATATCACCCATGTGACGCATAACGGCCCACATCGGAAGAGATACTATAGCAACCCAATATCACCCATGTGGCGCATAACGGCCAACATCAAAAGCGATACTAAAGGCAACAAGCCAGAAGGAGACAGTCCGAAGACACTATCCCAAAGGCGATATGTGTCACAAACTCCCAGAAAGGAATCCGAAAAGTGGTAACGTGAGTCCCATAACCACCCGTTCGCACTAAACAGTTTACTATCCGTTAGTTTATTTCACACTCAAAGCAGTAAAAATTTACCTCATATCATCGATAAACCAAACCCGAAGGTCAAAACGATCAATTGAATAAGTCGGGGATTAATCAGAAGGATAAACGCACAGATTCATGGTCCGTGTTTTGCCCAACCATTTAATCACCCTTCCACTTCGCTCGAAGTGCGAAATTGTGCGTGTGTTTAAATAGAATTTATAAATTGGAGAAACGAGCTTTTAATATGGTTAGAAAGATTATTTTATAAAAACCCGTGGATAAAGTCAAAAATAAGTTATCAAAGCCAAAGATGCAATAACAACCACTAAAAACCAACTTGAATCGATAAAATACGGAAAATCAATCAAATATGAAAAATAGGCAAAACAGGCAGAACAGAGCAGGTCGGTCGACCGGACTAGAGGGCTCGGTCGGCCGGCCAGATGCAGGAAACAAAATATGGCTCGGGGGCAGCAGGTCGGTCGACGGCTACAGGGCTCGGTCTGCCGAACCTGATGATTTTGCACTTCCTGCCCTATTTCAATGAAATGCAAATTCTTTCTAAATCCAAAGCAATGGCACATGCATACTTGTTAGGAATTCATACCCAACACCCATGAAATCAAGAGAAGTAGATGTGAGTTCAAAACTCACCTTTTACCCAAAAACAAAGAAGATGGAGTTCACTTTGCAAAGAGAAGACCAACAAACACTACTTCAACTCAACAAGCTTCAATCTAAGAATAAAATACATATTTCCCAATTTAGGTTTAAGAAATTTTTTGAAATTAAAGAGGAGAAGAGTTGGAGAAGATGAAGAAGAACTTACCAATAGCTTCTCTATGATTTTGGAGCAAGAATTTGGATTTGCAAGTAAACTAGGGCTAGGAGTCTCTAATTCCCATTCTCTTCCACCACTATCAGTTTTTAGCTTAAGTTTAATGAAATGAATAAGTGAATGGAAGGAGAGAAGGGCTGAGTTGGTTTATAGAACAGTTTGGGTGAAACCCAAACCCAAAAGCCCACTTAACAAATAGCAAAATTCGACTTACTCCAAATATATCAAAGCTTATACTCAAAAAGATCGCAAACTCCATATTGGAACCAATAGAGGTAGTTCCGAGTCCCAATTCGGCCGTTTGCAGAAAGTAACATTTCGGACCCAAAATCCGACTAACGATGCTATATTTGAATAAAACATTTAAATATAAAATCATTAAATATGCGGGTTGTTACAGATCTCCCCTCCTTACAAAATTGCGTCCCCGCAATTCCTAGAGACGATATTCGTTACAACTACATACAATCAACATCGAAAGAAAAAAAGGAAATAAGCTTGAGATGAAAAGACATACTTACCGTTCTCAAGCTAAGAAAGAAAACCTGGATAAGATCGCTCGATATACTCTCTGGTTTCCCAAGTACAGTCATTGGGATTAGCGGACCATTGAACTTTAACGAGCGGCACGTCCTTGTTCCTAAGGTGTCGCACCTCCGTGTCAAGCACGCGCATAGGTTGTTGTACAATAGATAAGTCCTGTGAGATCTCAAGCTCTTGCAAATTAGGAGAAGTAATAACAGAATCCGACTCCCGAAGACACTTCCGAAGTTGCGAGACGTGAAAAACGTCATGAATGCCAGATAAATGAGCTGGAAGGGAAACTCTATAAGCCACAGGGCCAATACGTTCAGTAATAGAAAATGGTCCTATAAAGCGAGGAGCCAATTTCCCAGTCGTACTGAAATGCATAACCCCCTTCAAAGGAGAAACATGAATAAAAACAAGATCACCGATCGAGAACTCGAGAGGCTTCCTACGGTTATCCGTGTAGGATTTCTGGCGACTCTGTGCCTCTTTCATTCTCAACCGAATAAGATCAATCTTCTCAGAAGAATGACGAACAAAGTCCGGGCCAAGAATAAGCTTCTCCCCAGATTCTAACCAACAAGAAGGTGATCGACATGGTCTTCCGTATAAGGCTTCGAAAGGAGCCATAACGATACTAGATTGAAAACTATTGTTGTAGGAGAACTCTACAAGAGGTAGGTGATCCTCCCAACTACCACCGAAATCAAAAATACAAATACGGAGAAGATCTTCCAAGATACGATTCACCCGTTCAGTCTGTCCATCAGACTGTGGATGATAAGCTGTAGAAAAATTAATCTTTGTTCCCAAAGCTTGTTGAAGACTCTTCCAAAAATGACTCGTGAATAAAGGATCACGATCACTCACAATAGAACTAGGAACACCGTGAAGTCTCATGATTTCCTTGACATACAACTTAGCCAAATGCGAAGCAGTCCTATTAGACTTAATAGGGACAAAATGAGAAGACTTGGTAAGTCGATCAACAATAACCCAAATGCTAGAATGGCCAAATCTCGAATGAGGTAGGCCGTCTATGAAATCCATAGAAATCTGATCCCATTTCCACAATGGAATCTCAAGAGGCTGAAGAAGACCCGAAGGACGCTGATGCTCGGCTTTAAAATGCTGACAAGTTATGCAATTGCTCACATAACTCGCCACATCGCGCTTCATGCCTTCCCAATAATAAAGACGACGCATATCGGTATACATCTTGCTACTACCGGGATGAATAGTATACTTAGAACAGTGACAATCATCAAGAATGTCATGCCTAAGTGCAAATTCAGAAGGCACGAAGAGACGGTTCTTCTTACGAAGACACCCATGAGAATCAATGCTAAAATCTTGCAACGCCTCATCACAAGATCCAGACTCACAAAGCTGAATAAAATGAAACAAATCAGGATCACGCCGTTGGGCATCGGCAATACGATCCAATTAAATAGGTCGAGCTCCCAAACTAAATAATAGAATAGGAGAATCAAAAGATGAACCTCGATCACTAATTTCACAAAAAGATAGAGTCTCAAGAATATTCCATTCGGCAAGCATCATAGAAATAATAGCCGAATGTCTGTGACTAAGCGCATCAGCAACACGATTACCCTTACCAGGGGTATACTGGATATCAAAGTCATAAGAAGCAAGAAACTCGAGCCGACGCTGTTGTCTCATATTGAGTTCCTTCTGAGTGAACAAATACTTTAAGGATTTATGATCGGTATAGAGAAGTAAGCGCTCGCCCAACAAATAATGTCGCCAAATCTTCAAGGCAAAGACAATGGCGGCTAACTCAAGATCATGAGTGGCATAGCCAACTTCATTCGGACGTAGTTGCCTAGAAGCATAAGCAACTACCTGATCCTTCTGCATAAGAACAGCACCGAGACCACTACCACACGCATCAGTGTAGACAACAAGATCATGATTCCCTTCGGGAACCACAAGAATAGGAGCATTAGTGAGAAGTTCCTTTAATGTCTGAAAGGAAGCTTCACACTTGTCGGACCAATCAAAACGAATGCCTTTCCGAGTAAGGCAAGTGAGAGGAAGCACAACACGGGAAAAATCCTTAATTAACCGACAGTAATACCCCGCCAATCCAAGGAAACTACGAGTCTCATGAACATTCTCAGGCCTCTTCCAATTCTGAATGGGTTCGATCTTTGAGGGATCGACAGAAATGCCATCGGAAGATACAACATGGCCTAAGAACTTAACCTTATTCTCCCAAAAGTGGCATTTGGAGAATTTGGCTCTAAGCTGATGACGACGGAGGGTACTCAAGACAATTCTCAAATGATTAGCATGCTCAGCTTCAGACTTAGAATAAATAAGGATATCATCAATGAACACAAGGACGAACTTATCGAGATATTCCCGGAATATTCGATTCATGTGATCAACAAGGAAAGCAGGAGCGTTCGTCAAACCGAACGGCATAACGAGCCACTCGAAAGAACCATAACGAGTGCGGAAAGCGGTAAGAGGTACGCTGTCCTCCGCGACTCGTAATTGATGAAACCCGTGGCAAGGTCAAGCTGAGAAAAGACCTTAGCACCACTCAATAGATTGAACATGTCATCGATCCTAGGCAATGGATACCTATTCCTGATGGTTAACTCGTTAAGCTTGCGATAATCAATGCAAAGCCTAAGAGTTCCATCAGACTTCTTCACGAAAACGACCGCGGATCTCCACGGAGAAAAACTGGACTGAATCAACTGCTTGGATTCGAGCTCTAAAAGTTGCTTCTTGAGTTCCTCGTTTTCCTTTGTAGACATCCTCGTGGGAGGACGACTAACTGGCTGCGCGCCTGGAATGAGATCAATGCGGAACTCAATTGCCCGCTTGGGTGGCAAACCCTATACAGGCTCAAAAACATCAGAAAAGTCACAAGCAATAGGAATACGAGATATATCCTCATCATCTCGCGAATCAAGAGAATATAATGCCATCTTGTAATTATCCACATCCCGAAGAACAAGAGATAACCGAGAAGGCGAATCAGGATGACAAAGATATAAAATTCTCTCGGAACAAATAATCCTGGCATCGTACCGCACTAGCCAGTCCATAACAAAAATCATATCAAAACCCAAATGAGAAACAACATGCAGATTCGCACGGAAAGAAAAGCCACATAAAATAATCTCAATATCATTACACAGCAAACTAAGGGTCGCGTATCCCCCAATAGGATTCGCAATCCTTAAAGAAGTAACCATACAAGAAACATCCAAAGATAAATCATCAACGAGCTTTTTCGATACGAAAGAATGTGAAGCACCCGTATCGAAAAGAACTCGTATACTATGGTCATAAAATAAAATAGAACCTTCAAAAATAGATGAAGATATACCTTTGGACTGAGAAGGACCCCTAGAAGCATTCGCTACATTTAACTTGCCAGATGAAGAATTATTCGGAGCAATGGGACAAGTGGAAACACGATGACCTTCCTTCTTGCAATAACGGCAGAAGAGAGGCTTAGGACAAGCTCGAATAATATGATCCGGAGAACCACAATTAAAAAATTTTCAAACAAAAGGCGTTACGGAAGATTGTGGCTGAGAGCTAGGACCACCAGTCTTCTTCTTCTTAGAAGGAAAAGGCTTCTTCTGAATTGGAAACGACCTCTTGTTGGGGTTCTTAGAAACCTCAACATCTACATCACTATCACACTCCTTCTCGACGGTCTCGAGATGAAGTGCCGAATCGACCAACTCCTCAAAAGAAAGTTTAAGCTGGAGCAACAAAGACTTCCTAAGATATTTCTTCAAGGCCAGAAACAAACTTCAAATTCTTCTTGTAAGAAGTGCTGATGAATTCAAGACCATACTGAGATAAAGCCTCGAACGATGTGACATACTCAGAAACAGAAGATTTCCCTTGCTTCAACTCAAGGAAGCGACGGCTCAATAAAACTTTTTCAGATTTAGGAACGAACTTGAGTTCAAATCGTCCCCGAAACTGAGTCCAAGAAAGAGTAGACTCATCAATCTCGGCTACAAGAAGCGCATACCAATCAAGAGCACGCTCTTGTAATAAACTAGAAGTCACAAGAACTCCATCATGGTCAGAAAGATCCATGCGAGAAAAGATACGTTCGCACGTGCGAAGCCAAGCTTGGACTTCAAGAACAGACTCGGAGCCCATAAACGGCTTTCCTCCAAGATGAGCAAAATCACTACACTGACGTGCAAAGGCAGACTTGCGAGGTGGAGACACTCGAGGAGGAACTGGAGGCTGAGTGCTCCTAAACAATTCCAAAAACTGATCAGCAGACATATATACGTCATCCGGATGTGAGCCACTGGATTGCCCAACACCCGAACGTCGTCCCCTGCCTCTTCCCGCCATACGCTGAAGGTAAGATAAGAACAAGATTATTCACAAGGTAGATATTGCAATATGGAATACTACGGAATTAAATGCATTCCTAGACGTATTCCCAAACTCTATCTAACCTTGATGGAATAAAGAGACACGATGATTCAAAGATCTGTATCACTTATACACTTTGATGTACCATAATATGTGCATCTATTCTGTGTTTATCATATTTTGTTCTGAACACAGCTCTGATACCACACTGTGACGCCCCACTCCGAGAGCCTCGTTAACAAAGAGTATTACATAGATAATACTGTCGGCTAACGCGGACAATAGAGTATAATGGAAGCGACCATGTGTAATCTTACCTTAACTATTCACCAAATACGTCAAAAAGTAGAATCACATTAAAATTCGACCTATTCAGTAAATATTTAAAGCAAAACTACAATGGCTATAGGATCTATCAGAAGAAAATATAACAACTCAAATGTAATTCACATAACAGAACAGTCGATCATAATATACACATAAACAGATACACAACAAAGTATACAAAATAATACATGTCAAGTGGTACAGGAGACCACAATATACAGGCGAGACGAAAGAAGTAAAAATATCAGAGTTACAACAGATAAGGACCACAAAAGACGCTATAACAAAATGAAGTTAGCGAATAGTCCGTGCGGAAGCAAAATAGGCTAAGTACCAAAAGTACCTAACCTGAAACATCTCGGTCTGACCCGAGTATAAAATACACGGGTCAGTCTAGATAACAAATCAGTTAGATAAACTGAACATAATAAACCTGCAAGGTCATACAGTATAACAAATATCTCTAGAGGAGATAACACAATCATCAACAAGAGATGAATTATATAGAACAAGCCTCATATCATCGGCAACATATAGAAACAAAGGATACAAATATCCCAACACAAGCCAAAAGGCAAATAACAAATACCAATATGGTATACAAGTTCACAAGGTGATCACTACATATCGTGTGGTTCAAAAAGACCTACACCGAGGGGCGATACCTAGGGAATATACATCTCAATTGAAACATCATAAAGATTGCTCGAGCGGTAACGAATGACCAACTCCAAAAGCAATACAATAGGGCAACCTAATATCACCCATGTGGCGCATAACGGCCGACATCGGAAGCGACACAATACAAACCCAATATCACCCATGTGACGCATAACGGCCAACATCGGAAGCGATACTATAGCAACCCAATATCACCCATGTGGTGCGTAACGGCCAACATCGAAAGCGATACTAAAGGCAACAAGCCAGAAGGAGACAGTCCGAAGACACTATCCCAAAGGCGATATGTGTCACAAACTCCCAGAAAGGAATCCGAAAAGTGGTAACGTGAGTCCCATAACCACCCGTTCGCACTAAACGGTTTACTATCCGTTAGTTTATTTCACACTCAAAGCAGTACAAATTTACCTCATATCATCGATAAACCAAACCCGAAGGTCAAAACGATCAATTGAATAGGTCGGGGATTAATCAGAAGGATAAACGCACAGATTCATGGTCCGTGTTTTGCCCAACCATTTAATCACCCTTCCACTTCGCTCGAAGTGAGAAATTGTGCGTGTGTTTAAATAGAATTTATAAATTGGAGAAACGAGCTTTTAATATGGTTAGAAAGATTATTTTATAAAAACCCGTGGATGAAGTCAAAAATAAGTTATCAAAGCCAAAGATGCAATAACAACCACTAAAAACCAACTTGAATCGATAAAATACGGAAAATCAATCAAATATGAAAAATAGGCAAAACAGGCAGAACAGAGTAGGTCGGTCTACCGGACTACAGGGCTCGGTCGGCCGGCCAGATGCAGGAAACAAAATATGGCTCGGGGGCAGCAGGTCGGTCGACCGGCTACAGGGCTCGGTCGGCCGAACCTGATGATTTTTCACTTCCTGCCCTATTTCAATGAAATGCAAATTCTTTCTAAATCCAAAGCAATGGCACATGCATACTTGTTAGGAATTCATACCCAACACCCATGAAATCAACAGAAGTAGATGTGAGTTCAAAACTCACCTTTTACCAAAAAACAAAGAAGATGGAGTTCACTTTGCAAAGAGAAGACCAACAAACACTACTTCAATTCAACAAGCTTCAATCTAAGAATAAAATACATATTTCCCAATTTAGGTTTAGGAAATTTTCTGAAATTGAAGAGGAGAAGAGTTGGAGAAGATGAAGAAGAACTTACCAATAGCTTCTCCATGATTTTGGAGCAAGAATTTGGATTTGCAAGTAAACTAGGGCTAGGAGTCTCTAATTCCCATTCTCTTCCACCATTATCAGTTTTTAGCTTAAGTTTAATGAAATGAATAAGTGAATGGAAGGAGAGAAGGGCTGAGTTGGTTTATAGAACAGTTTGGGTGAAACCCAAACCCAAAAGCCCACTTAACAAATAGCAAAATTCGACTTACTCCAAATATATCAAAGCTTATACTCAAAAAGATCGCAAACGCCATTTTTGGAACCAATGCAGGTAGTTCCGAGTCCCAATTCGGCCGTTTGCAAAAAGTAACATTTCGGACCCAAAATCCGACTAACGATGCTATATTTAAATAAAACATTTAAATATAAAATCGTTAAATATGCGGGTTGTTACAATTGTGTTAAACCCTAGACCACACTTATACACACACCAATATGGATTTCACGAGGAATCGATTAAGTCACAGATTTTGAAATAGTTTTAAATTTGAATTTTTAAAATTCAAATGTTTTGGATATGGATTGGGTTTAACGTGGAAAGCATTTGAAATGGAATTTTAAAGATGAAATTTATTTTGAATAACTTGATTAAGTTTTAGAATTTAAATAATTTGATTTAAACTTGAATTCAAAATTTAAAATCGAATTCTATGACTTTGAACTAGGGATTAACGATATTATACTAGTTATATATGAGTCAAACCATTTTTTTAAGTATTATTTTTGGGAATTTGAATTAACCCAAAGATTGTAACTTGTATAAATGAAATAGGGTTTTTCCAAAATAACACTGTAGTTTCTAAATGATAAAAAGCTTTCATAGGAGAAATGAATTTCAAATTGTATTAAAGGGATTACAGGTAAACTGAAATAGTTTCCAAGTTATAGATGAATATTTGGAAACGAATTGTTTTGCAAAAATTTAGGAACGATTTGAAAGCTATGAAACAAATCTTTGACTTAAAGGTTTAATGAATTAAATCCAATTGATTGGAATTGTTTTGAAATCAAGGAATGAATCTTTGAGAAACTAGGTGAACTTTATGAAATAAATCCTTTTGTTTTAAAAGATTGGAAAATGGTAATTTGTTTAAACCATTTGAAAGAAAGTTTTGAATTATTAAGTTGTGACTTAATTGAAATCCCATATCCATATGTTTTAAATGTTGCGCTCACTATTCGGGTTAGCCGGGAAAGGACCTTTGGGTCGTATAACCCATTCTGAATATGTGATATGTCGTTATGGATAACATTTGAAGACCGGTGGTGAAGACCGGGTAATTGCGAGAGCGATAGGATGACCTATCGATTGTCTTTGCACTGAGTCGCGCCGGTATAGAGACTCCCTAAGTGATGGGAAGTCCGATCGGGATTGCGAATACCCGGATTGCAAGGGCTTCGTAAGAAGTGCCATCGG
This sequence comes from Allium cepa, assembly GCA_030765085.1. Taxonomy (NCBI): domain Eukaryota; kingdom Viridiplantae; phylum Streptophyta; class Magnoliopsida; order Asparagales; family Amaryllidaceae; genus Allium; species Allium cepa. Next base: position 787,572,882 of record CM060937.1, on the reverse strand, counting down.
TTCTCTTCGAACCCAGAACAGACTTGTATGGATTGTTATGTCTTACATTACAATTTGATATATAAAGCAGATTTCTTTCAAATATATTTCTATTGGTGGCGAAGAATTTATTCTCTTAGGTTAACACCCTTCTCTGAGACGTACGAGCTCAAAGGTTATGTAGTTGATGGTTATCAGCGATATATTCCCAATTTGGTAATGTGACATGCTGAGTGTTACTGTGAATGATCATTGTTTGATCATTTGTGATATGATCATTTTTTTGATCATTTATCTTTGTGATCATTACTTTGATCATTTGTGGACCCAAAGCATGGCTTTGTACCAAAGCGTGGCTTTGTGCACGAGACTTCGTCGAGCATCACAAACCGGTAATGGTCGAAACAGGAATTGTGCGGCAAGGTTTTCAGGGATAGCTTCCCTACGCTATGACCATTCCTTGTGGAAAAGGGTAGTGTCATGGTATGGAGCCCTGATACTTACTCATGTGGATACACTATATTTATTTTTGTGTGGTTGTTGGTTTAGAGGCGCCTCATATAAAGGTCCGAAAAGACCGTGGGTGGCATATCTGAGGTTTTGTATATTCCCCGGGAAAGGGGGTAGCCGGCCTTGTTTGGCAGAGAACCAGTTGGGTTCTCGGGGCGTCCTTCCAGAGGCGTTTCCATGTGGCGATGGGAAGTCCCTTGTCCCGACCATTTGTTGGAAATCCATTCATCCATTACGAACTTTTACGATTGCAATTATATAACCTGCCATGGAATGTGGCGGTAACCTGCTGTTGAACATGGTAGCTATAGTAGGCATAAGTGCGAAATGCCTATGCTGGCTAAGATTAATATCTTTACTTTCGAAATGATTTTTTTTCCTACACTATGCACTAGTAATAATATCAAATGTTTCTTTTAATGCGTATCAAGCATCTTTGACTATCATAAGGAGAAATCTCCTCCGATTCTGCGTTTGCATTGTGTGTGTGTGTGCGGGAGGCCTTATGGTAGTCTCATTTCTAAAAAGTATTGCAAATTGATTTTTAAATATTTCGTTGTTTGTTTTTAAAGATAAACTGTTTTTGTTGCTCACACCAGTCCCATGACTGATCTGGAGTTTATTGTTTCTTTCCTAAACTCTGGGTGCTCAAAATTTTCCTACACGAGCAGTTTAGAGTTGGGTTTTTCAGATAGCTAGGTTTAGTATATTATCTGGAGCTAGTTCAATCTTTGGATCAGACTGCAGTTGCTTATCTATGTGCATCGTTATTGGGAGTTCGATCTATTGTTGGATTGGTTCTTGGAAATGGAGTTGCAGTTTTTGGAGTTCTTCCTTGAAGACTATCTTAGAGTTATATTGTTTCGCTAGTAGATGTTATCTATTTTTCTTTTCCGCTGCTACTTCTTGTATCATATCTCTGATGTATATTGATATATATTGGATCATCTGTTGTATCAGATATTGTATCAAAGCTGTATATCAATGTATTATTATTTTTTGTATTCCGCTGTGTTGTTTACTTAATGTTGTTATATGCTCCGGCGAATCGGATTTGAACGGTCGAATCTATGGCATTCGAATACGATATGAAGTATGGATGTCGATTTTCGAGCGAGCAAAATTCGTCTCATTACATTAGGTATCAGAGCTAAGGTAAAACTTTAGCTCAGGAGTATAACACATTAGTAGCTCATTAGAGATAGGGTGAAGTGAACCCTAGAATGAGTAATCCCTAAGATGTCCGTTTGAACGTCTCAGTAAATTCTTTTACTATCCGTTGATAGTAAGTATGAGGGCAAGAAGAGAACGAGATAGGGGACAGGGGAATACGACTATAATAAGTCAAAACTCTGTAACAACAGTGGGAACATCTTTCTTATCAATTTCCTTTGATTCGTCTTTTCAAATTCTTTTGATTTCTTCGTGGCAGTTACAAGAAGAAGTTTCGGTGTGATGATGGCCCTATGAATCGTTGTAGAAATTTTTTATTTCGTCGGTTTCTTATCGGCTTTTCGATTTAAACCTTAATGAATATAAATTGGAAATTTTGAATAAATTGGAAATTTTAAATTGAGTTTAATTGGTTAATAGAATATGAAGATAATTTGAATTGTATCGATAAAACAATTTCGTTTAAAACCAAATTTGAAATTCTATTGTAATTTCTCATGAATACCAAAGTCCGAAGAGGGACAAATTTGGTATGTATTATGCGATATTCCGACTTGATTTTGGAATTCATATCTTAAGTTTGAGGAATTATAGGAGATCGAATCTGTCTATCTCTGTGTTGTTTTCGTGCCTGCGAATTTCGAGGACGAAATTCTTTTTAAGGGGGGAAGTCTATAACGATCCCGAATTTTAATTAATTTTAAATTGATAATTAATTTTTTTTTAAATAAAATTTGTGAAAATAATTGGTAATTAATGTAAAATTTTAGTTAAATTTTAAATAATTGAGAATTAATTTGGATATTTGAAAATGAACATGTTTATAAAATAGATTGAAAATTTGAATTGGGATTTTGGATACGATTTAAATTTGATGTTAGATAATTAAACTTTGAAAGGAAATATGTATAAAACAAAGAAATAAAGTAAATACACATAGTTAGAATTCAAAACAACACTTAAATAAGAAACAAAACAAAGTAAAAATAACAAACAAAGATATAGATATGCAGGCAAACAAAATAAAGCTGCAGCCACCAAATAAAAACAAATAAATATAAGTACAAAATAAAAAATAAACAAAGAAAATAAATGAAAATGTAAATACATAAGCATATAAAACAAGGCAAGTAAAAGAATCAACAAGTGATCTACAGCCACCCAAATAAACTGCATAGTAAACAAGTATTGCTAAACAAAACAAAAATACATACAAGTATGTAGCTTGCAAAAGAAAAAAAAGAAACAAAACAAAACATATATATATATAACTCAGCCGAGTTATTCAAATGCAAGAAGAAAAAAATAGGTAAGGTTGAAAAACATAAGGTACTCAAGCATTTAATGCAACATACCTTATGCATTTAATGCAAGCATCTTTAACATGCTTATTGTACAAATAATATACTGCATGTTTCTTTTTATACACATCAATATATTCATTTTAGTTCGACCATTATCTCAACCTAAAACAAAAAAAAATCAAGTTAAAACAACAACAAATTAAATCAATACTTGGTTCAACTGCAACCTGATTCAAGATGCAAGAATGATCTTAGAAATCAAATCAATACAAGCCTGGAAAGTATGCAAGTCAGATCAGTTTTCAAACTTGGATATCATTTCCAGATTTAAATTCAATCCTGTTCTTGTTTTTGATCTCTGCTTCCAAATATCAAGGTGAGAAAATCTTCTTTTTAAACTAGACTTCTTTGATTCTTTTATCTGTGAGTAACTTTTGTTTTAAACTTAAAAGTAAAACTATTGAATACTTATATGTGAGTAACTTTTGTTTTAAACTTAAAAGTAAAACTGTTGAATACTTATCTGTGAGTAACATCACCATTTTAAATTGTTAAGTATATAATTAGGTTGCCTGCTTATCTTTGAAGTATAATATGCTTGTGAATATATTTTAAAACTCTGTGTATATATAGATACGTTGGTGTGTGAAATGTTGTGTGTTTGAATTTCTGGTCTTTGGCTTAGTTCCAGGTTCAAAAGATTAAAAAAAAATGTCAAGATTCTTTGATTCAGGTATATGTATCAAATGCTAATACCCAAAATTGAATTTTTAAAACTAAAATCACATTTTTTAGTTAAGTATTGAATGAGCATTTTTGGCTTGAACGAAATATGAAAATTGGGTTTCTCTGATGATCTTCGTGACTGAAGGGGGTCGGTGTTCTGCTTGATGATGGAGGAGTGATCGTAGCATTTGGGAAAAACGGTAGATTGTGATGCAATTGACCATGGAGGTTGCGGTAGTTGGTTTCCTTCTGGAACCCTAGTTTTACTGGTTAGATAGAATCGGTCACTTCGGCATTTGTTCATGATCGAGTGCTATGGGCTGTTGGGTGGTGGTATAGGTGGAGGCGACGGAGTGATGGCCGGAGTATGGGATTTTCTGGTAGCCGGGGTCACGTGGACGAGTAGTTGACAGGTATGAGATGGAAGTGGCTTTCGTGTTCCAAGTTTCGACTTTTATCTCGATTTCGTTTTCGAGATGATGAGGAGATTGAGTGGTCGGGAAAGTGACTCGTGGAGGATTGGCGACTTGACTCGATGATCTGCAAACGACCGGAGTTGACGCCGGCAACATGCACGTGCATGAGCACGTTGCTTTGGAACCTGGAGTTGTTTTTCCTGGGTGGTTGCAAGGGTGTACGTGAGTTTTTTTTTCTCGGGTATTACTCGAGTTATCTCGTGATTTACTCAAAGTTTTAGGGTGTGGAGCTCGAAGCTATATATTGTTTCCCACGGGTTAGTTTAGTCTGGTTACAGGTTTTTGTAAACCTGACTGTAACTTGAATTTAAACAAATTTAAATTTTATTTCAATTTATGAGTTAGAGTTAGATAAGGTTTAAATCCAGTTTGAAGCTTAGATTTAAATAAACTTTCAAATCTTAAAATTTTAAAATGAAAATTTGGATTCTAAATCAAGATTTAAAAAATTAAGGCTTTAAAACAAAGTTTAAAATAAAATGTTTAAAATAATGGATTCAAGTTTATTTTGAATCCAAATCTAGAAATTCAAATCTGTTCTTGAATCATAATGTTTTAAAAACAAGTTTAAATTAAAATAGCTTTTAAAAGTAAATTTGTTTTCAAACAAATATTTAAAACTTGACTATTGATAAACTTCCTTCGTAAATTTAGGTTGTAAGCAAAATAAAAATGTAATGTAAATTAAAGAAAATAATTAAGATAATAAAAGAATTTAATTTATAAAAGAATTAAGGAATGACTTAATTATTTGATTTTAAAATAATGATTTAGATAAATGTATAATTAAAGATGATTAACAATGATTAATTAAGGTAATTTCTTAAGAAAGTAATTAAGGAAATGTTATTAGTTAATGAAGATAATTAACTAGAGATTATTAAGTAATTAAATTAATGTGGTTAATTTTGATAATTAATTGGATTTATAATTAAGATAATCAAATGCAAATTGTAAATTACTTAATGAAAGTAATTAAGAGGTTAATTATGAATTGTAATTTCAAATTGGATATTTTGATCAATTTATTGATAAAGGTTAACTGATAATTAATGATTTATTTGTATGAGATGGTTGCTTAATGGTAAGAAATTAAAAAGATTTAATTTCTTTAAAAAAAATTAATTAAAGTTAATTAAGTAGGAAATTGGTTTAAAATGTTGATTTAATTAATATGATATACAAAGAATAATTTATTTATTTGTTTGATAATTGATTTATATCAAACGATTTGTGATTTATTAATCAGGATTGGATAATTAATTCATAAGTAATTGATATAATTGGAAATTAAGTTGAATTAATTTAGGGTTTAAATAATAAATTAATCCTGTTTATAAATGATTATTAAATGCTTGACCTTACTTATGAATGATTGTATTGTATAAGATACTTTGAATTGATTGTCGTAACTGATTTGTGATATTTTGTACTGTGGATTGAGCTGAGTATGATTCATTCGTTTATTTACATTTATATATTATCTGTGAATCTATGAATGAGCGATAAGCGTTATACTTATATCGCTTGTCACTTAACCATATTTATGTGTTTTTAATCTGAGATGATTGAATGATATTGCACTATTGTGTTAAACCCTGGACCACACTTATACACACACCAATATGGACTTCACGAGGAAATCGATTAAGTCACGGATTTTGAAATAGTTTTAAATTTGAATTTTTAAAATTCAAATGTTTTGGATATGGATTGGGTTTAACGTAGAAAGCTTTTGAAATGGAGTTTTAAAGATGAAATTTATTTTGAATAACTTGATTAAGTTTTAGAATTTAAATAATTTGATTTAAACTTGAATTCAAAATTTAAAATCGAATTCTATGACTTGGAACTAGGGATTAACGATATTATACTAGTTATATATGAGTCAAACCATTCTTTTTAAGTATTATTTTTGGGAATTTGAATTAACCCAAAGATTGTAACTTGTATAAATGAAATAGGGTTTTTCCGAAATAACACTGTTGTTTCTAAATGATAAAAAGCTTTCATAGGAGAAATGAATTTCAAATTGTATTAAAGGGATTACAAGTAAACTGAAATAGTTTCCAAGTCATAGATGAATATTTGGAAACGAATTGTTTTGTGAAAATTTAGGAACGGTTTGAAAGCTATGAAACAAATCTTTGACTTAAAGATTTAATGAATTAAATCCAATTGATTGGAATTGTTTTGAAATCCATGAATGAATCTTTGAGAAACTAGGTGAACTTTATGAAATACATCATTTTGTTTTAAAAGATTGGAAAATGGTAATTTGTTTAAACCATTTGAAAGAAAGTTTTGAATTATTAAGTTGTGACTTAATTGAAATCCCATATCCATATGTTTTAAATGTTGCGCTCACTATTCGGGTTAGCTGGGAAAGGACCTTTGGGTCGTATAACCCATTCTGAATATGTGATACGTCGTTATGGATAACATTTGAAGACCGATGGTGAAGACCGGGTATTTGCGAGAGCAATAGGATGAACTATTGATTGTCTCTGCACTGAGTCACGCCGGTATAGAGACTCCCTAAGTGATGGGAAGTCCGATCGGGATTGCGAATACCCGGATTGAAAGGGCTTCGTAAGAAGTGCCTTCGGTTCTGTTCGAACCCAGAACAGACTTGTATGGATTGTTATGTCTGACATTACAATTTGAGATATAAAGCTGATTTCTTTCAAATATATTTTTGTTGGTGGCGGAGAATTTATTCTCTTAGCTTAACACCCTTCTCTGAGACGTACGAGCTCAGAGGTTATGTAGTTGATGGTTTTCAGCGATATATTCCCAATTTGGTGATGTGACATGCTGAGTGTTGCTGTGAAATGATTATTGTTTGATCATTAGTGATATGATCATTTTTTTGATCATTTATCTTTGTGATCATTACTTTGATCATTTGTGGACCCAAAGCATGGCTTTGTACCAAAGCGTGGCTTTGTGGACGAGACTTCATCGAGCCTCACAAACCGGTAATGGTCGAAACAGGAATTGTGCGGCAAGGTTTTCAGGGATAGCTTCCCTAGGGTATGACCATTCCTTCTGGAAAAGGGTAGTGTCATGGTATGGAGCCCTGATACTTACTCATGTGGACACACTATATTTATTTCTGTGTTGTTGTTGGTTTAGAGGCGCCTCGTATAAAGGTCCCAAAGGACCGGGGGTGGCATATCTGAGGTTTTGTATATTCCCCGGGAAGGGGGGTAGCCGGTCTTGTTTGGCAGAGATCCAGTTTGGTTCTTGGGGCGTCCTTCCAGAGGCGTTTCCATATGGGGATGGGAAGTTCCTTGGCCCGACCATTTGTTGGAAATCCATTCATCCAATACGAACTTTTACGATTGCAATTGTATAACCTGCCATGGAATGTGGCAGTAACCTGCTGTTGAACATGGTAGCTATAGTAGGCATAAGTGCGAAATGCCTATGCTGGCTAAGATTTATATCTTTACTTTCGAAATGATTTTTTTTCTACACTATGCACTAGTAATAATATCAAATGTTTCTTTTAATGCGTATCAAGCACCTTTGACTATCATAAGGAGAAATCTCCTCCGATTCTGCGTTTGCATTGTGTGTGTGTGCGGGAGGCCTTATGGTAGTCTCATTTCTAAAAAGCATTGCGAATTGATTTTTAAATATTTCGATGTTTGTTTTTAAAGATAAACTGTTTTTGTTGCTCACACCAGTCCCATGACTGATCCGGAGTTTATTGTTTCTTTCCTAAACTCTGGGTGCTCAAAATTTTCCTACACGAGCAGTTAGAGTTGGGTTTTTCATATAGCTAGGTTTAGTAGATTATCTGGAGCTAGTTCAATCTTTGGATCAGACTGCAGTTGCTTATCTATGTGCATCGTTATTGGGAGTTCGAGCTATTGTTGGATTGGTTCTTGGAAATGGAGTTGCAGTTTTTGGAGTTCTTCCTTGAAGTCTATCTTAGAGTTATATTGTTCTGCTACTAGATGTTATCTATTTTTCTTTCCCGCTGCTATATCTTGTATCATATCTCTGATGTATATTGATATCTATTGGATCATCTATTGTATCAGATATTGTATCAAAGCTGTATATCAATGTATTATTATTTTTTGTATTCCGCTGTGTTGTTTACTTAATGTTGTTATAAGCTCCGGCGAATCGGATTTCAAAACAAGGATATAGATCCAAATTTAGAGTAACCCTAATAAAGAAGAATTCTAACGAGAAAATAAGCTCGAAATGAAGAAAAGATAATTAAATTACAAAATAGTAAGATGGATATACTTATATGAATCGTGGATGACATTAACCGGGTCAACCGTTACTTCAAGAATAAGATCAATGCAGTATAAGATTGATCACGAGAGAATTACCCTAGTCCTTTTCTATAGAAACATTCGGGCATAGCAAGAGATAGCAGCATCTAAACCGAGGATACATAAATCTTCGGTGAAGCAATGCCAGTTGTAAATGAGTTTCACCCCTTTACAAATCATACAATGGAGCTATGGGATGCTCCAAAATCAAGAAAACACGAATAGGGAAAGACAAGAATGGATTTCAAAACGAAGGGGGAAGTTCCAAAATCCAAAGGAAACCAAGTCAAAGAGGAAGAGATTCAAGCTCAAATGAAGGTGATTCTTTAATTAAATTTGCTCTATTTGCTAAGTTTTGCGTAAAACAAGAGCGCTGATACCAATAGTAACGACCCGGCATTTTCAACTATTTGCATCCACACATGTCGAACTTGAATTGCCCAAAATATCATATTATTAATTAAAATTTGGCAAAATTCTACATATACAGTAAATAAATAAATCATAGAATCACAGACATAGAGTATTATAAAAATAAACAGCAGAAACAAAAGAATGGTAGTTGATGATGCTACTATATATATAATAGAGTTAATCAAGATATAAAAAAGTCTTGAATACATAGAAATCTCAATACAATAGTCAAATAACAAAACCGAATATATCACTAGAGTCAATGAATAGTTGAAAGATGCATAGATAGACGAGTCTCCAAGCGAAGCTCCATCCCTAAAGGTGAGTCTCAAATGCTGTGACACTCAATCTGAGCGTAAAGCAAAACACAAAACACTTGAGTCAGGATTAACATTCTTACATCAATAAATCCAACTCAAGTGAGATATCAACTGAAATACAAGTAACTCAAAGGATGTTTGGGATACCCATCCTTTAAAGATCCGTGGAACTATCTACTATGTATTACAATGTGCTATTATAATATGTCTATAGTAAAGTAGAAGTATTAAATTAGAGTTCAGGCGTTACCCGTATCACCCTTAACACATTTTATATATTCCCATAGTCTATATAGTACCGTAACTCACCCCATAAACTATAGGGCTATTGGAGGTCACTCTATAGGTATGGTACAAAACAAACTCATACAAGGTGCAAAAGGGCATGCGACAAGGCACTCGAGGCAATGCTAGGGTAGATATACCGTTTGAGGATCCGGACGAGTGGTAATGCATAATAGCTACTACCGCCCACCTTGTGACACACTCCCAAATAAAACGTGCACAAAATCAAATCACAAAAGAAATAGAATGGTATCGAAGAAATGTGTCCGATCGGAGGAATGACCTCACTTGTCCCGGCATGGCTCCTGTTTTAGCCGCATCAAGCTGACTCACGGGAGTCAGGCTACGTAAATACCGTATAGAATCGTCACCAAACCATCCTATTTCATTCTGTAATCTCCACCATGTACACAGTTGTTAAAGTGATTTTCGATATTGGCAGAGAGTGTGACAATATCCAATCTCGGTCTCTTTAACAACCAAACGTTATTATAACACCGTGGCCATTTCAAAGTACTTTATACTTCAAAACCAAAATATCATATTATTCAAAACCAAATCAATACGGCATCATTTTCACTTTAAATTTATCCATTACCAAAAATCATAGTACTTTCAAAGTTATAACACTTCGGAAACCAAAAAACTTGAATTTATAACACATTGGAAATCATACACTTTGAAATCATAATACTTTGAAAAACCATAACTTTGAAATCATAACTTCAACCGCTTGAACAGTTTAGATATTGATAATAGTATATATAATAAAATAGTTTATAAAATAAAATAGATTATATAAAAATAATTTATAAAGTAAAATATGATTTAAAAATACTTTTATAATAAAATAGTTTCCTAAAATTTCACAAACCGATTCAAATCAACTAAAATTCCAAAATTCCAATTTAATTCAATCTCAATTCTTTAACTTCGATTCAATTTAGTTTCGCAATAAATCATTTCAAATTTTATCGATTTCAAATACAAATTTGAACCACGAAATAAACCATTTCAATTTCAATATATTTCAAAGCTTAAACATTCAAATATTTTCAAAATTAAATTCGAAAATTTCATATATATATATATATATATATATATATATATCTCAAAATTTAACTTCATTATTATTTAGTTTAAAATGTTTACTTAATAAATGCAGTATCAATTAAATAAAACCTCAAATTTCAAATAACTGAATATTCCTTCTTTAAAATTGAAATATTCATTTAATCGCCTTAAACCAAATTCAAGTTATAAAATCATATCTTTTCAAAAATTTCAAAATCAATAAGTTTCAAATTGAATTTTATTAAATATAATTCTTAATTAAATACAATTTCAAATAAATTCAAATTTATCAATCCAATATTTACTTGTAAAATCATTTTTTTAATTTATTTTAGAATATAATTTTAAATAAATACTCAAACATCTTATTAAATTTATTTATATATTGAATTTATTTATATATTCTAAAAATAGTACAATTATAAATAAATTCTTAAAATTTATATTTTCAAAATTAACTTATAACTATAAAATTTTCAAAACATATAAATTTAAAATCTAAATTTTAAAACTTTATAAACATACATTTATATATAATATCTTAAAATCAATATTTATTAAACATTAATTTCTTTTCCAAAACCATAAAAATCATTTTAAAAATATTTATATATAGGCCAATGGTGTTTGTATATAATTTTCTATCCTATGGTCAAGTGATTTGGATATTTATCATTTCAACCCATAATTTAAATATATACGGGTATATATCATTCTAAACCGTAATCCCAAATTCAATTCAAATGAAAATCGCTTGGGTTCATAATTTCAATCCATAACGATTTTCTCCTATTCTACACATCGTTCGGGATGTATCATTTCAACCTATAGGGAATTCTATACTAACAGAGAACTTGTAGGGTGATAACAGATATGACAATAATATAGCAGGCATATATCATCAATATAAATAACAAATAATGGTGTCAGTTGTCACAAGTGAATAGATGTAGATAATATCATATATATAACAGTGTAAATAACTAAAAGCAGCCTATTTAAATTGACGTTTCAATTGAAATCAAATTTAATACATTTAAGAACGTTAATCATCGGTGAATGCTCACCTTTTGAGGCCAGAGAACAAGAAGATGACACGGACACGGATACACACACGGAACGGCGACAAGCTAGCAATTGCTGCGATACATCGATTTGAGATGGTAAGTTAAGATGGCACGAGATCGATGGAACAAGATTATATATATATATATATATATATATATATATATATATTCAAAAATCGATTTAAAACATATATTTTCAAATCGATATTAAATTCAAACAAAAATAAAGTTTAATATATATATATATATATATATATATATATATATATATATTCCAAACACCATTGTTTTAAATTAAAACACATATATTAAAATCAAACATATATTTAAAATAATATATGTATATTTATTTTCAAGTAAATATTAAATTCCAACCCATAAAATATCTATAAATGATTGAAAAACCAAATTCATGTATATCTACATATAAACTAATGTATATATCATATATACAAACTTACGTACATGTCAGAATTTAAAATCAATATTGTTATGAACCTATGTACATATATCTACTTGTGTAAAATCAATAATATACTCAAATCAGCATCTTATGTAACAAATTCATATATATATATATATATATATATTATATATATATATATATTATATATATATATATATATATATATGCAGACTTGAAAACTGGGCAAAAGGAAAATATGTATGCAACTTAAAAATATATATACATTTCAATAAAACATGTAACAAGAAAACTACAAGATATTTATACTTATGTACTCAGAATATATATACATATATTTAACATGAATCAGCTACAGCTTACATACAACATTTTAAAACAATAGATGTCGGAAAAGTCAATGTTAACCTACTTTAAAAATCAGTATTACTATAATATATATACAACAACCATTTGCAAACCTTTGAAAACAGATGCATACAACTTCGATACTAGTACTAGTATATATATGTGTGTGTGTGTGTGTATATATATATATATATATATATATATATATATGAACATGTGATAGAGGAAACTGTACAAACAACTGCAACAAAATGTATGTTGGCTAAATGGAAAACTGGTCCTGTATAAAAGCATAAGTACTACTCTATAGGAAATTCATACTTTAATGAATACGTATAACTCGAGCATATATTATATATATAACAAATTAAAATCAGTATTTAATAAATAATATGTTACCTTTCACAATATAATATATATTATATATATATTAGCTTCCATACATATATAAACACGTATACAGCTTTTGTAAAGTAACTATTACGCAAATTTTATATCTTATAATTTAAATCAATACTTTGTATAAACAAATACATAGAACTAATATATATATAACCCTTCGTTCGATACCAAAACATTACAAATATATATATATATATATGTGTGTGTGTGTGTACAAATCAATTTTTTTTTCAAAACTAAAACTGTAACATATACAGACTCAAAAACTTAGAAATATATAATATATTATACAATCCTTAAACAATGAAATTTAAAATCTTAAAACACCAATATACAACTTGGCCAACTCATACACAAATAAAATATAAACCAATACATATACTTACATACTTTAATGCAAAAGAAGCGGAGAAAGATGCGGACATGTCTGCATAAGGGAAAGTGGTGGCGACGTGGTCGCATAATACGAGTTTGGGATAGAGATGCGGTTGTTGGGGTTGGATGAAGAGATGTGGTCGGAAACGTCGGTTGCGGCTGGGGTTGCTCGAGGCTTCGGCTGGAGGAAGCAGAGAGGCTAAAGAAAGAGGGAGGACGGTTGCTCTAGGTGGAGATCTTGGTGGCGGTTGGTCGGCAGGCGAGGGGTGGAGGTGATGGGTGGCGGGGAGATGTGGTGTCCCAAGTCTAGACGTATCTCGTGAGGGTGGAGGTTTTTATGCAGCGTGGAGATGAGGTAGGTCAGCATTGATAGAGGGTGGAGGTCTAGTGGTGGCGTTATGGTTCAATGGTGAGGAGATATGTTTGGCCATATGAGAGAGCAAGAAAAGAAAACAAAATATAAATAAATGAAAGTAGGCCAAGAAATAGATTCGGGGAGGGAGAGAAGAACAACATCAGAGGAAAAAAAATAAATATGTAACGTTAAAATATATTCTTTATAAAGCAAGAACAATAAGAATTGAAGTGACCCAGAAAGAATGCACAGACAATTAGTAAATTGAATTGATGGGATGACAACTGTTGCCATATGTATTGCAGAAATGATAACGGCTATTTGAATTATACGACAGACAAAAGAAAGAGTATAAGGAACCCAAAAGTCAAACAGCGGAATCGATACAAAAATCGTTTCGTAGATTTCGCTGTCTCTTGGACTTCGAAACACACAAACTAATATACCGTGGAGATCAGCACAACAAGAGGATCGAACGATATTCAAATATCAGTGGTACGACCATCCCATCAAAGTCGATAATCGATAACAGAAATACTGCTAATCTGTCAAAAATAAGATAAACGGAGCAAAAGCAGTTCAAATTTGATGAAACGAAGGATGATGTCTTACTCAGAAGATGATTTACAAATTTATTGTACAAAAATATTCAGGTTTGGAAAATATTTTATTACCATCAAATATTAACTGATTTTAAATTGAAATAAAATTATACAATAAAATAAACTTTCCATATTATCTGATGAAAATTTACCATTTCTGTGTTTATATAGATGTACTCAAAATATCAAATTTTTATTTCAAAATACAATTATTTAAAATTTCAAAAAAATTCAGTTAAATACATTATTAAAGCCATTAAAATTTACGGGTCGTTACACTGTAGATATCTAAAAGCAATTAAGGTTTTGAAGGAAGGTGTGAAGTATTCATTCCAGATAATAGCCTAATTTTAGTGTTTGAAAGAAGATAATTCAATAAGTTGAGGAGAAGTCCAAAAGAAAGGACAAACAAAATCCACTCTGAGTCTGACCCTACATGAAAGAATTTAATATAAAGGTTGAATTGATTGTAATGTAAAAGTGTGAGGAAATATATATAATATATTTCAAATTATTTTGAAAAGAATTATTTGAAGGTAGAAAAACCCTATTTTTGAAAAGTAAGCAAATACTAAATTTCTGGAATTTTTTTATAGATAACTAAGTTATGATAAATAAAATGTTCTAGTAGAAAATTTAAAATTTATTAGACCGAAAATAACACTAAATTGGTTTTAATAATGAAGTTTAATTCCTTCAGAAAAAATAGTAAAGTGTATGTTGCATATTGATTTTTCTAAGATGAAAAAAAGTTAAAAAATTCTTTTTAAGGGGGGACACTAGGAAGTGGTATAAGTTTGAAATGGGGTGAAAAAGAATAGAATTTGAAAATAAAGCAGCAAGTGGATGCATTGAAATGGTTAAACTAAGAAGACTACAAGTTGGGAGAAAGGTTAATGAAGAGGAACCAAAGTCCTAAGCGAAAAAGTAGTGAAATTCCATCAACTCCAAACATATCAAAGTTTATACTTAAAAAGATTGCAAACGACATTTTGAACTCAATGGATGTGGTCTCGAGTCCTAATTTGAATGTATGCAAAAAGTAGCTTTTGGGATAAAATCCGACTAACGATAAAATATTTAAATAAAATATTTAAATATAAAATCAATAAATATGCGGGTTGTTACAGACTCCCCTACTTAAAGAAATTGCATCCTCACAATATATAAGATGGAAATAAAAAGTAACAACCATAAAAGCATATTAACACAAAAGAAATTTGAAATAAGAAGTTCACCTCAAAGAGCATGAGTAAGTAAGTCCGGATGTGTACGCTCGATGAATTCTCTAGATTCCCAACAACAATCTTTAGGATTTGAGAACCATTGAACTTTCACAAGCGGGACATCTTTATTTCGATGTCGTTTGACCTCCGAAGCAATAATACGAATAGGATGTTGCTCATAAGTTAAATTTGGCAAAACTTCCATTTCTTCCACAACACGGGGCTCAAGAATAGAATCGGAATCTCAAAGGCATTTCCGTAATTGAGAAACGTGAAACACGTCATGCATGGCAGAAAACTGAGCTGGTAATGAAAGGCGTTAAGCCATGGAACCAATACGTTCAGTGATAGGAAATGGCCCAATACATCGAGGTGCTAATTTTCTCGATCGACTGAAACGTACAACACCTTTCATAGGTGAAACACGAATAAAAACATAATCTCCCACAGAAAATTCTAATTTTCTTCTTCGGTTATCGGCATAGGATTTTTGTCTACTCTGGGCTTCTTTCATCCTATCACGAATAAGGTCAATCTTTTATGTGGAATCGCGAATAAAATATGGACCCAAAACCAGCTTCTCACCGGCCTCAAGCCAACAAGAAGGCGATCGGCATGGCCTTCCATAGAGTGCCTCAAGTGGTGCCATACCAATACTAGATTGGAAGCTATTGTTATAGGAAAATTCAACAAGAGAAATATGATCTTCCCAACTTCCACCAAAATCAAGAATACATGCACGAAGAAGGTCTTCAAGAGTTTGATTCACACGCTCAGTTTGTCCATCGGTTTAGGGGTGATAAGCTGTGCTAAAATTGAGCTTCGTTCCCGAAGCCTTTTGAAGACTCTTCCAAAATCCACTAGTAAAGAATGGATCGCGATCGCTAATAATAGAAGTAGGAACACCATGAAATTTAACAATTTCCTTGATAAAGAGTTTGGCCAAAAGAGGAACGATTCGGTTAGACCGAACGGGAATAAAATGGGCGGATTTAGTAAGTCTATCAACGACCACCCATAAGCTATCATGACCCGAACAAGAACGGGGAAGGCCATCAATAAAATCCATGGAAATTTGGTCCCACTTCCAAATTGGAATTTCTAAAGGTTGCAATAACCCATCGGGCCTTTGATGTTCGGCCTTGACAAGTTGGCAAGTCATGCAACACTTAACAAAGTTAGCAATATCAGATTTCATCCCCCCCAATAATTAAGTCGCTTCATATCCGCGTACATTTTACTACTACCGGGATGAATGGTAAACTTAGAACGATGAGAATCTTCTAAAATATCTTTACGAAGATCACTAATATTTGGCACGATAAGTCTACCAAATCTTCGAATGCCGCCACGAGAATCAATATCAAATTCTTTCAAATCTTCAATATCAGTTTTATCCTTAAGATTTTGGCCAAGAAGAGCCAATTCGTATCTAGCCTTTGAGCTTCAAGAATGCGGTCTAAAATAGAAGGATGAGCCTCAAGGCTACATAAAACAAGAGATGAACTTAAATCGAAAATATGATCTCGAATTTCACAAGTGGATAAAATCTCGAGATCATTCCATTCGAATATCATCATAGAAACAACCGCTTGTTGCTTACGACTAAGTGCATCGGCAACTCGATTTCCCTTTCCTAGAGTATAAAGAATATCAAGATCATAAGATGCAAGGAATTCGAGCCAACGCTGTTGACGCAAATTAAGTTCCTTTTGGGAAAACTAATATTTCAAAGACCAATGATCTGTGTAGAGAATAAATTTTTCTCCCAAAGGATAATGACGCCAAATACGAAGAGCGAAAACAATAGCCGCGAGTTCTAAATCATGTGCGGCATATCTAGTCTCGGCTGGCTTCAATGCCAAGAAGTATAAGCAATAACATGTTCTTTTTGCATCAGAACGACATCCAAACCAACGCGACTAGCATCGGTATAAACAATAAAATCTTGATTCCCTTTGGGAATAACAAGAATAGGTGCATCAGAAAGGAATTCTTTTAATTTCTGAAAAGAAGTTTCACATTTGTCTGTCCAAATGTATTTAACACCTTTCTTTGTTAAGCCACTAAGAGACACGGTAATTTTAGAAATGTCTTTGATAAAACGACGGTAATAAACCCCAATCCGAGAAAGCTGCGGATTTCAGTCACACTCTCCGGTCTCTTCCAATCTTGAATCGCTTCAATCTTTGAAGGATCCATGCAAATTTCGGATTCGGAAATAATATGACCGAGAAACTTCACACGAGAATTCCAAAAGTGGCATTTAGAAAATTTTGCTTTTAATTAATTACTCCTAAGAGTTTCCAAACACAATCCAAAGATGCATTTCATGCTCTTCCTCGGTTTTTGAATACACAAGAATATCATCAATAAAGATGAGAACAAATTGATCGAGGAAATTTTTGGAAACTCGATTCATGAGGTCAACGAAATAAGTCGGAGCATTCGTTAAACCAAATGGCATAACAAGCCATTCATAAGATCCATAACGAGTACGGAACGATGTCAAAGGAATGCTATCCTCTGCAATACGAAGCTGATGGAAACCGGTAGCCAAGTCCAATTGTGAAAAAACTTTTGCACCACTAAGTTGATCGAATAGATCATCAATCCGAGGTAAAGGATATTATTCTTTCTAGAAAGGTCATTAAGTTTGCGGTAGTCAACGCAAAGCCTAAGTGTATCATCGGATTTCTTCACGAAAATTACCGAAGCTCCCCAAGGCGAGGAACTAGAGCGAATAAATTGCTTCGTCTACAATACGGATAATTGTTTGCACATCTCTTCATTTTCCTTATTGGACATGCGATAAGGAGGACGAGTAATGTAACGACCCACCTTTTTGGAAAGTTTAAACCGACGATCAAATACACATGTCGATTCCAAACCGTTCAAAATGGCAGATAGTTATTGGGGTAAATAAGAAAAGAAAAGAAAGAGAAATAAAGGAAATGAAACATCACAGAATCTCGCAGCGGAACGATAAAATATAACAGTCAAATAAACATTTCATGAAGCTGTTTACTACACTTTGACAATTATTTATACAACATTTATCAGAGTTATACATATACAGCAGAACAATTTAAATAATGCAGCAGACAGCATGATGCACATATAATAATAGTAATAGTATACCAAATCTTCGTCTTCATCCTCCAGAATAGATCTTCAAAAATCTGAAAAACTCAGGACTGACCCGAGCGTAATGAAAAGACAAAACACTCGAGTCAGGACTAAAATATCCTTATGAAAGTTAAATCAATCGTAAATAAATATGAGTGTAACGGCGTCAGAGATGTTTACGGGGTTTGACATCTCATATCCAGTGTCAACGTGCGTGCAATAACTCAAAAGATGTTACGGGATTTTCCCATCTCTCAAGGATCTGTGAAACTATCTACTATGTAGTAATATACGCTAAGTAGATAATGCCTATCAGTAATATAAAGTATCAAAATAGCGTTAAGGCGTTACCATAATCCCCCTTAACACATTTTATATTCCCAAAAGCATATACAAGACCGTAGTTTCCCCAAAACCGGAAGTCACCAGAAGGCAATCCATATACTCAAGGTACAAATCAAAACGTAGTGGTCGCGAATAGGATAATCAGTATGACAAGGTACATGAGGCGATACCAACTAGGATAATAGTAGTTGCGTGATCCGGACTGATGTTGGGCATAGCCAGCAGCCACCCCAACACCGCGAAACAACACTCCGAAATCAAGGGGTGCACCCAAATCGCATCACAAATGTAATAGAAATGGTATCGAAGAAGCATGTCCGCTAGAGGTGGCGAACCTCAATGGCCCGGCGCGGCTCCTGTTTTAGTCATGTCAGGGGTCATCCAATATCATTCTCTTTCTTCAATCAACGCGTTCACCAAACCATCCACTTCATTCTAGATCAACACTTCGCACATAATAGTTATTAAAGTGGTTTTCGGTATCGACAGAAAGTATGTCCATATCCGATCCGGGTCTCTTTAATAACTACGTATTATTACACCGTTGGCTCTTTTACATTTCAAATCGGTTCATAATTGATATCAAAATATCATATTTGCTTCAAAATCAAATCCATTTCAAATATCGACATAGCCATTCAAAATATAAGGTTCCTTTCAAAAATCATTTTTCGTCTCAATAACTCATTTCGTTTTCAAAATCATTTCGAATTTCAATTTAGGTTGCAACTTCATTTAACTCAATTCATATTTAAATCCAAGATTTTTAATATAAACATTCCACTTTATTTACCAGCTTAGAAATTTAGAAAATAGTTTTAAGTAGTTTAAAAGTAGTTTAAACAATTAAAATAGTAAAAGAAGTACTTAAAATCTTAAAATGGATTTGAAATAGATAAATTAGTCTAAAGTAATTCAAATTGGATTAAGTAGACTTAAAATAGATTAAAATAGTTTAAGTATTCTAAAACAGTTTATATAAGTGAGAAATTTGGAAAACAAAATAAAATAGCTTCAAAACCAATCCATTTCAATTATAACTTCCCAATTCAAATCAATTTCAATTTCCATTCTACCGATTTCAATTTCGATTTCAATTCAATTCAACGTCAACTTTGACTTCAAATTTATTCAATTTTATATTCACTTTCAATTTATTCAATTCCAATTTATATCGATTTAGAGCTTGATTTTCAAAATATTCATTTATAACACTTAACAAAAATTTCCATAAGTATTCAAGTTTAAATCCAAATTTCAAATATGATTCAATTCCAAACTCGATTTCAAAATATCATTTTTACATCATGTTAACGCTAAAATTTAAACGCTAACACCCCGGTGTATGAAGTGAGATTGTGAAAGCACCACCCGATAGCTCGGGAACAGATTATAAGCAGATAATAGTGAAAAAGCAGTAAACAACAGCAATTTTATAGTGGTTCGGCTTAAGAGAGAGCCTACGTCCACTTTGAATATCTTTATTGACGATTTGATTACAAGTCAACGCAGTTACACTTTGATTACAACACACTTTGAGTTTCAAGTGACTTAGAACAAGTAGCCTAAACATCAATGTCGATCCAAATCTTTGAACACATGTTAGACATGTTTGATTTCTTCGTGAAGTTCCTTGAAGGTGTTGAAGTGGTTCAGAACACAGCAGAGTAACGGCGCTTGAAATGAATGAGCCCAAAGTCCCTTGAATGTTGGGGGTGGCCATGTATTTATAGGCAAATCTGGATAGGAATTTTTCGCCCAAGTCCTGAGTCGTGACCGACTCAGGCTAAGCCGTGGCCGAGTCAAGTTGAGTCATGGCCGGCTTATCTGATTAAGCATTTGGTCTTCTCACTAGCCCATTCTTTTGCTGGATTCTAAGCCAAGTCCTGAGTCGTTGGCGAGTCAATTCTCATTGGGACAGGCATTGTGGCAATGGAATGCGACTCAGTGGCTTTAAGTCGCGGACGAGTCATCCTGAGTTATGAGTCGTTAAGTCATTTCTTAGGTCGTCAATCCTCTTGAGTCGTTGATCCACTGAGTCGCTGCTTACCATGAGTCGTTGAGACGATAGTCTTGATGAGTCGGTAACTTACTGAGCCGTCCTGCCTTGTGAACCGTTAACCCCTTGAGTCGTCCTATCCCTCTAAGTAGATGAGTCGGTCCATCCCTTGAGTAGATGAGTCGGTCCAGTCCTTGAGTAGATAAGTCGGTCCATCCCTTGAGTAGATGAGTCGGTCCAGTCCTTAAGTAGATGAGTCGGTCTAGTCCTTAACTGAGTCGCTACCAGTTGAGTCGGTACCTTCCTTAAGTAGATGAGTCGTTGGGTAAAACGAGGTTAACACTTGCCCCTCGAAGTACACGCCTAAGTCGTAGGTCGTGTGCTTCGACTCATCCTGTCTCGTGTGCTGATTCAACTTTCACTGCTCACAGCTATAAAAGAGTTGAGTCGTCACTCTTACCTCCTTCTTCTCAATACCTATCTCTTAAGTCGCATCTGCCATTAATACTTCTCCGAACCTTCGAAGGCGTTTCCGAGTTAATCAGTTGACGACTTATCCTTGCTATTACACTGCGTAAGTGAATTCAATATTTATCCAACCATGTTTGCCGCTAAATCGTGAATCCCCATCCTCTCATTCTAATTCAACGTCATGCGTCGCGTTGCATCCTCAAGCCAAGCTGCGATTGATTTCCAATCGTCATTAGCTATGTTGTTGCGGCTTACGAGAGCTCAGCTACGTGTTGGATGTACGATGGACCTGAGGCGATTCGAATCTGTCTTGGGCGATTTGTTGGTGCAGAGAAATAATAGGTTTTACTGAGAAAGCGGTGGATTTGGAAGAGATGAAATGACCCTTAACGTGTTAATGGGTTGGAGAGTGGATGACCGGTTGAGGAAATGATTTTGGATTCATACGGCCTAATTGGTTTTTTGATGACTTAGGTTTTTTGATTGCACGAGCGACTCAGCCCCTTAGATCTTCACCACGACTCATCCTTTGAACCGCGAACGACTCAAATCATCTGCCTTGAACGACTTAAGCCATAGGCCATGAACGACTCAAGTCATAAGTTGTGAACGACTCAGCACTTGAACTATTTTTCACACCGAGTTGCTCCTTGTGGTTTGAACCTATGACCGGCTCAATTAGATGTAACCTAGGATTTGAGTCGCAGCCGAGACAGGACTTGGAGAATTTCAAACTGCCTCGAACTAAAATCTTTTCCATTACTATGCCTTACGACTTAGAGAACCAGTGACTCAATGTCTTGGAGCATAAATAACCTAGCTTAACTTGCTTCATAATCTTTAAAATGTGGACGAGTTATCACATTATACTGCTTTGAAGCATAATTCTGACTCGATCTTTGTCTTGAATTGCTGAAATAAACTGCCTTAATATTGAATTGTTTGGACTTTAACCTGCTAAACTTTGTTGCGTATTTTAGTTTTACAGATTGCTTCAATTTGCAAGTATACAACCTGTTTAATACAACAATCACAGAAAATCGGGACGAATATACTGCCATCGATTGCCCACATCCAATGACAGATTAGTCAATAGAGGATAAATGTTAAATAGATTGCGTGAATGAAGTACTTTAAACCAACGAATCCAAGTAGAGTGCTAAAGCAATGTTGAAATAGTCAACTGAAATTGACCAGTTTGCAATAACACTATACCTGAAACTTTAAATTAACAAGTCCTGAAATTTAGTAATTGATCAATTGCCAACTAGCTTAACTTCAGTTATATTTACTTGTTTATTTTCATTAGTTCTGCACAACACTTCACACTTTTAGGAAACGTGCACCTTCGCATTTGAACATCCAGTTGCTTGTGTAAAATGACATCTCAACAAGAAGAACCGATGGGCCAGGCTGAAGATGTCTTCCCAGTAGCCAACCTGTTGGATAACCCTCCGGAGAGAACTCCCACAACTCTGAATCAGCGGGTGTTTAACCAATTGCTCATCCAGTTTGGCATTGCCGAAGCTGATGCCTTACTGCCGGGGCCAAATGATACTGCAGATAGGCCCCCTTCTGGCTTTATTGCTGTCAATCGTCAAATGTGCTTGAGCGGTGCCATACCACCTATTATTGACTTCCTCCAGCAGTTCCTGCTTCGATTATCTATCTCTCCATTCCAATTGCACCCCAATGGCCATGCCATTCTGATGGGGTTATGTGTGCTATTTAGTAGATTTCTGGGCCGATTACCGAGCTTTGAGAAAATCTGCTACTTCTGCTCATTCACAAAAATTAAAGATCATCCCTCTATCGTAGTTAAAAGGAGTGCTCGAAACCGCAAACTCATCACCGATCTTCCTAAAAGCGTTCATGGATCTCTAAATCAGTATTTCTTTGTTCGCTGCCCTCCAGGGTTTTATGCCATCTGGAGAGTAGGAAGTAAGATTTTCCTGTTTTTATTTCTCCATTCTTGGGATTTTCGAAATCTGAGTTGCTAAATGTTAACTTTGCTTCTTTTTTCCTGTTTTAGCACTTCCTCCTCCCTCTAGAGATCCATGCTATAAACAAATTTTTGAGAGATTGAACGCCGTGGCGGCAGAAGAGAGGAGTATAAAGTTTTTGTTAAATGATGGATTTTTACATCAATATGGGCTTCTTCATTCCTCTCGCTTCACTCAGCCTCGTGAAGTCCCAACTGAAATTCACGATTCTCCGACGGAAACTCCTGATGCCCCGGTCTCTACTAAAGAGCACATGCGGGGAGGAACCTCTATAGAAACTCCACTAGTGAAGTGTTCAATTCCGAAGGATGCTGCGGGGCCGTCTGACAAGTCTGTACTTGCCCCAGTTATCGAAGAGGAAGGACCTCCACGATCTTCCGGAAGATCTGCTGACGAAGGAGTTGAGAAAGCAAGTCCCAAAAAACATGATGGTGATGATGTTTTCGAGGGGTTGAGCGATCTAATTGTGACGTCACAAGAACTTTTCAAAGATGATGTTTCCAAAACTATCTCTTCTGTAATTGAGGCGACATCTTCTTTACAACAAATGTCAACTCCTCCTACTCAAGTTATCATTACCTCAACTCCACAGAGTGGTCTGTAACTTGATGCGTGTAGCTTACACGTTACACAACACTTAGGATTTTTCAGCACTTCTACGCATTTATCTCCTTACACTTTAAAGATTTCTAAAGCTTATTATATTTATTCCAGATTCTCCAATGGGGCGCAGCAGCTCATACTACGATGATTTCCAGCGCTACGGGAGGCGTAGCCAATATGATTATAGGCGTCACCTCCCCTCTTACAGAGAATCCGATGAAGAGAGGGCCATCAGGAAAGCAGAAGAGAGACGAGCATATGAAGAACGTCACCGAAGAGAACAAGAAAGACATGACCCTCCCCACAGAGATGATGATACCCAAAAAAGAAAGGCTCACGATGAGAGAGGTAAAGGTCACATGGACGATTCTTCTAGCAAGCGGGCTAAACTTACAGAAGAAACAATGCCGACAGTTTCTGAAAATGTTCCTGCTCAATCTCCTGCCCCCGTTCGTTCCGACATTCAAACAATCATCAACCGGCCCGCATACCAAGTTGGGCTAGGTCCTCCCACTCTTCAAAGTCGATTCCCTCAGTGGTGCCTGAGAGGGGTTCGATTTGATCTCGACTTGGTTCCTCTAGACAAATCGGCTATGCTGCGAAATCTTGATACTGTCAGGACCGATATTGAAAGAATGTCGAACTGGCAAAAACTTGTCGACGAGCTTCAGAGGGTTAACCGAGCCAATCTCGAGGCCATGCTCACAATGGAGAACGATAAGGCTGAGTGGTAGAAGACTCTCGAATAGCATGATGCCGAAATGAGAAGTATTGCTTCCTATAATGAAAAGCTGGAAGCGAAAGTAGAAAAGCTTAAGGAAGAATTAGCTACTTCATCTACTTCCTATTCTCAAAAGGAGAGCATGCTTCAGCAACAAGTACGAGATGCGCATGCCAGTCAAAGGGCAGTCGAAGATAAGCTTACACACAAGGAGAAGGTCATAGAAGAATATCGCGCAGAAACTTTACAGCTGCGAGAACAGACCGGCTCTCAAAGCTTGGAGATAGAGTTGTTAAAAGCTCGACTTGCTATGGCCGAAAAGGAGCGTGACGAGGCTGCTGCTGGTAAACTCGCGGCCGAAGAGGCCCATTAAGCAACCAAAGCTGACATTGGCTCCACATTATTTGATTTTTATCTACACAGCATTTTGGGGCGTGGCAGCCTAGCCTTTCTAGGCCCTAAGTATGAAATTACACTAGCTGAAGTTTGGGAGGCAGCACTCGATATGCTCGGTGGTAGAGGTGCTGGCTACGCTGAGTCAGCTCTTGAAGAGCATTATCTTGATGATGATGCCCGCGCCGCTCTTGCCAAGGGAAAAGTGCAACTCGCCAGAGTGCGGACTGGAATGGCGGAAGGAGAACGTTCTGAAAAAGAAATACCACCTACTACCTCTGAACGTCCTTTAGTTTCTTCTGAAGTTGACATCACAGGTTCCAGTGCTCATTCGCTGCCTCCTACAAGAACCGGGGTAATTACCCCTACTGATGATGATGCTTTGGAGGATATTGGGGCTCAAAATTATGAGATTGAACTAACGAAGCAGACATCTTCAGGTAATTTTGACACTGGTCTGATTCAAGTGGATTACCTGCTTACTCCTCAAAAGTTTGATGAGCTTCTCGATTACTTCTTGAATCTCGACGAACCCATATCTCCCTTCTTTTGGGGAGATACTAATATTTTTAATTTCTCTTCTTCTGCAGTTGAAACATCAAGTGCTGTGCAAACTTCACCTCCTCCGGTTATCCCTGCTCCGTCTCTTCAGGTGGCTCCTCCTTCTACTTCACAGCCCGGGTCATAAGAGGAGCAAATTGAGGCTCTTCATGGCTTAGATGACCCTATCGCTTCGCAAGAGCAGAAAGACGAGGGACTTGAAGGAGGCGAGATTTCTCCGGAGCGGACTCCTTCTGATGACGTAGTTTTGTCCGCTCTTGTTACTCCAGGGAGTGAGTCTTCTTCGAAGAGAAGAAAGAAGCATGGAACATCGAAGAGGAGGGGGATGAAAATCATTGCTACCGAAGAGGAACCAGAAATTGCACCAGTTGCACCTCCCTCTCCTTCTTCCCTTATGCCTTCAGACCGACCTGAAAAGCTAACCATTCGGCCGGGTAAAGGGTCTAAAGGTGGCAAGAAGAAATGAAGACTCCAGCTTTTAGCTTCTTGTCTTTTGCATGTACTGGTCGAGAATTGTGCGGGTATCACCCCCCCTCCCCGCTTTTCTTTTGTTGGAACTTGTACCTGTATATAAAATAATGTTGAATAAAATGATTCTTCTTCCTTTGTATAAACTCCTGTTTGAATTTGAGAATGCATTTATTATTCATTTTTGCACAAGTTTATTTATATGATATTGCAGCGGGCTTATGGTATGTTGTTTGAGCATTACTTTTACCGATGTGGCTATATCATATTGTATGTAACTATACCATGCTGCCCCCATACCATAAGCTTGCTGCAATATTCTATTCTTCGAGGGGACTTGCACTCTTATTTTCTGAAGAATGATTATTTTATTCTTGAAGAAATTTTTCGTAGAGTACAACTCCCTTCATATAAGTTTTTACGCTTTGTCTTTTGAAGAAATCACTTTTTTCTTTTGCGTATGTACACATTTTGCCAAGTGAATTCTTCTATGTGGTAAAGCGGACCTCTGAAGGGTACTTTGACTATCTTCCTTTTTTTTTTTTTTTTTGAGGAAGATTATTTTCTAGAATAGGTAAATCACTCTTCCTTTGAAAGTCAAAGTATGCTCTTGATGAGGATTTTTTTTTTTAAATAGAAATTTGTATCTCTGAGGAGGGATTTTTTCACGTTTCAACACTTGGAAGTTTTATTTCAATCTTGGTGAAACGTGTACCTCCAAAGAGTTGTGCCTTTGAAGAAAGCCTTTTCACGTTTCAACACTTGGAAGTTTTATTTCAATCTCGGTGAAACGTGGACTTCCAGAAGAGGTCTTTCTTCTTGATTGTGCCTCCGGGGGGGGGGGGGGGGTTGCACCTCTGAGGAGGGATTTTTCACGTTTCAACACTTGGAAGTTTTATTTCAATCTTGGTGAAACGTGTACCTCCAAAGAGTTGTGCCTTCGAAGAAATCCTTTTCACGTTTCAACACTTGGAAGTTTTATTTCAATCTTGGTGAAACGTGGGCTTCCAGAAAGGTCTTTATTTTGTTTTGCATTTCAACTTTGGTGAAGCGAAATTCCGAAGAGCGGTTGTGACACTTCAACTCCTGGTGAAATGCGCCTCCGAAGAGGTCTTTATTTTGTTTGCATTTCAACTCTGGTGAAGTGAAATTCCGAAGAGCGGTTGTGACACTTCAACTCCTGGTGAAATGTGCCTCCGAAGAGGTCTTTATTTTGTTTGCATTTCAACTCTGGTGAAGTGAAATTCCGAAGAGCGGTTGTGACACTTCAACTCCTGGTGAAATGTGCCTCCGAAGAGGTCTTTATTTTTGTTTGCATTTCAACTCTGGTGAAGTGAAATTCCGAAGAGCGGTTGTGACACTTCAACTCCTGGTGAAATGTGCCTCCGAAGAGGTCTTTATTTTGTTTGCATTTGAACTCTTGTGAAGTGAAATTCCGAAGAGTGGTTGTGACACTTCAACTCCTGGTGAAATGTGCCTCCGAAGAGGTCTTTATTTTGTTTGCATTTCAACTCTGGTGAAGTGAAATTCCGAAGAGTGGTCGTAACACTTCAACTCCTGGTGAAATGTGCCTCAGAGAGGGTTTTCATCGCCTGGAAGTTACTCTCTCATGGTTGGAGGGTCATGACTCCTCCAATCATTTTTTGTTGAGTATAGAACTTTCTTTTTTGTGGCGTATGACCCATTAGAGGTCTTTATCCTCCGAAGAGTTGCGCCTCTGAAGAGGACTTGTGCTGTCGATGATGGCTTTGGTTGTTCCATTGTCCACTTGCTTATGCCTTTTCAGCGATCCTCTGTTTTTTTTTTAAACCTTCATTCCCTTTTCTTACAAGTAATTTGTTTAATCCAAGGAAGTGTACTTCATTGTCAGGCAAGTTCGTGAGAACGGACATTAGCTTCTTAATTGGATGTTCGTTTGTTCAAACGATCTCAATTTATCAGCAAAGGCCCGTTTTTGTCGAAATCATAGGCCGTTCAATTGAAGTACTTCCTATCTAGGATTTGAATTCGGGGCTTTTATGACTCGAAATTTGGCGAGAATCGCTTGGCCTTGTTATGTGCAAGTTTCACTTCCATTGTCTGCAAAAATTTAAATCGACATTTCAGAAATACATTCTATGTACTTTTTATATCGAACATAAAGCAAACATGTAATAATAATAAGGAACACAAGATTTATAGTGGTTCGGCCAGGAAATTGGGCCTACATCCACTTTATATTCTTTCATTATTTACTTGCGTCAGTTTTACAATTGCCTTTAATTACAAGAATCATACATTCATAACTCTTTTTACAATATTTCAACAAAATTTTCAAGTAAAGTATGGACGCAAGTGATTGCTGTTCCATGCCCTTGGAATTTGATCTCCTTCAACAGTAGTGAGTTTGAATGTGCCGTCAAGAAGCTTCTGACCTATGACATATGGTCCTTCCCAATTTGGCCCAAACACACCTGTTGTTGTCATAATTCTCTTCAGGACTAGGTCTCCAATCTCAAAGCTGCGTTGGCGAACTTTGGAATTGAAATGTCTGGCTATCCTTTGCTGATGAGCTGCAATTCTAAGATTAGCCTCATCTCTTTTTTCATCAACGAGATCTAGCGCTTCAAGCTATAGCTTTTCGTTTTCTGCTTGATTGAAATGGATTCTTCTATGTGAAGGGACATCTATTTATACCGGAATCATTGCCTCTGACCCGTATGCCAATGAAAATGGGGTGTGCCCAGTCGCAGTTTTGTGAGTGGTTCTGTATGCCCATAGTGCCAGTGGTAGCTTATCGACCCAACCACCTTTTGCTCTTTCAAGTTGCTTTTTCATGGTTGACTTAATAATTTTATTCACGGCTTCCACTTGCCCGTTTGCCTGCGGATGAGCCACTGCTGAGAAGCTTTTCCGGATTTTGAATCGCTTGCAAAAATCTTGGAATTCTTCACTTTCAAACTGAGTACCATTGTCTGTAATTATTTTTTGAGGCACACCGTATCTGCAAATGATGTTTTTAGTCACAAAACTTATCATCTTCTTTGAGGTGATAGTAGCCAGTGGTTCAGCTTCTGCCCGCTTAGTAAAATAATCTACAGCAACAATGGCATATTTAATTCCAGATTTGGCAGTTGGTAACGGTCCTACAAGGTCTTTCCCCCATATTGCAAACGGCCATGGACTGACCATCTGTGTGAGTTTAGTGGAAGGAGCTCTAGGAATTTTGGCGAATCTTTGGCATCTGTCACATTTTCGGGAATACTCTGCTGCATCTCGATTAATTTCTGGCCAAAAATATCCGTATCGGAGAATTTTCTTTGCTAATGTTTGGCCACCTGAATGATCACCACATTCTCCTCCATGTACCTCCGCTAGAATTGTTTTGGACTCTTCCTTGGATACACATCGAAGTAATGGCATTGAGAATCCTCGTCTGTATAATCGGCCATCCTGGATTATATATCGAGAGGCTTTTCTTAGTAGCTTTTGTCGTTCTTTTGAGTTTCCTGGTAAAGATCCATTGAGCAGATATTCTGTTATCGGAGTCATCCATGATTCTTGCTCTTGAGACGTGCTCATGATCCAATCAATATCCATCTCATCAATGCTTGGAGACGACAGGACCTCCACTGGAGTTAACCCCAGAAATTGAGCTTCGCCTGTGCTAGAGTACTTTGCGAGAGAATCTGCTTTCATGTTTTCTACTCGAGGAATGTGACTTATCATGTAATGATCGAAATCACTCAGGAGTTTCCAAGCCTTTGACAAGTAGGCGGGCAGATTCCCCCCTTTTGCTTGGAATTCCTTTTTGACTTGGCATACAATAAGCTGAGAATCACTGAATATCTGTAACGCTCGGATGTTTAATTCTTTCGCAATCCTTAAGCCAGCGATAAGGGCTTCATATTCTGCTTCATTGTTTGTTGAAGGAAATTCCAATCTTAGTGCGTAGCATAATGATCAGCCTTCAGGGGTCTCAAGTACAACTCCGGCTCCAGAACAGTAGTCGTTTCTCGCACCATCGACATATAACTTCCATTGGATTGGGGAATCATCGACCGTTTCCTCCTCACTGTTACCCTTATCTGTGAATTCTGCGATGAAATCCGCTAAAGCTTGTCCATTGATTGCTTTTCGGGGATGATAAGTGATGTCATATTGACTGAGTTCAATATTCCACTTTAGAAGACGACCCGAAGTCTCAGGGCGAAACAAGACTTGCTTTAAAGGTTGATCAGTGAGGACTCTGATAGGATGAGCTTGAAAATATTGCCTCAACTTCCTAGATGCAATTAGTAGGCAATAGGCGAGTTTTTCCAACTTAGAGTAATTCATCTCTGCCCCAGTGAGTCTTTTGCTGATATAGTAAACTGGATGTTGAATCCTCTTGTCTTCTCGTATCAGCGCTGCACTTAAAGCATGAGATGATACTGCCAAGTATATAAGAAGATCCTTGCCATCGCCAGGCCTAGAAAGTATTGGAGGCGTTTCCATATGGCGAATCAATTCATCAAAGGCTTTTTGGCATTCGGGACTCCAATCGAAGTTTTTCTTTCCTTTCTTTAGGGCGTCAAAGAATGGGATGCATTTATCTGTGGCTTTGGAAATGAACCGACCCAAGGCGGCGACTTTTCCATTGAGACTTTCCAATTCCTTCTTTGTTCTAGGAGCTTTGACTTCCTTTAATGCAGTAATTTGAGCAGGACTAGCCTCAATGCCCCTAGCGCTCACGATGAAACCTAAAAACTTGCCGGATTCCACTCCAAATGAACATTTTAAAGGATTGAGCTTCATTCTGTATTTTCGGAGGACTGCGAACATGTTTGCTAAGTGTTCTATGTGATCCACTGCTTTCTTAGACTTTACTAACATGTCATCGACGTAGACTTCCATAGTCTTGCCCAATTGCGGTCTGAACATAGCATTAACAAGTCTTTGGTATGTTGCCCCTGCATTCTTCAGCCCGAAAGGCATAACTCTGTAGCAGTAAAGACCAACGTCGGTGATAAAGCTCGTGTCCTCCTGATCTGGCTCATGCATCATGATCTGGTTATATCCGGAGTAAGCATCCATAAAAGATAACAATTCGTCTCCCGCTGTTCCGTCTACCAGTTGATCAATTCTTGGTAATGGGAAGCAGTCTTTGGGGCAGGCCTTGTTTAGATCTGAAAAATCGATGCATACTCACCATTTTCCGTTGGCTTTCTTAACCAGCACTGGATTTGAAACCCAATTCGGATAGGTAGATTCTTTGATAAAATTATTCTCCATGAGCCGATCAACTTCTTCTTTTAATGCTGTCGACCTTTCTGGACCTTGGGTTCTCCTTTTCTGCTTCACAGGTGTAAATTTTGGATCAATATTTAGAGCGTGTACTGCAACTTCTGGGGATATTCCGTGCATATCAGCATGAGTCCAAGCAAAAACATCCAAATTTGCCTTTAAAAAAGATATTAAGATATTCTGAATTGACGCATTAAGTTGTGAACCCACATTCAACACCTTGTTTGGGTCCTTTGGGTCAACAGGTATTGGTATTGTCGTTTCCACTGGTACCACCCTATTTTCCCCTGCACTGATTTTTCTAGGATCCATCTCTTTCCTTGCTCCGCTATGCTCGCCAGTGCAGGGTCCGCCCTGTAATTGCTACAAGTCTGGTTCCTTGATGCGGACTGGGGCTGCCGCATTCTTTCCCATTTCTCTTTTTCTGGTTTCTCGTAGCTCTGTTAGATAACATTCTCGCCCAGCATTTTGATCCCCTTTTATAACTCCTACTCCATTGTCTGTAGGGAATTTAATAGTGAGGCACCACGGGGCAAGAACAGCTTTGAACGCTGCCAGAGTTGGACGACCATGGAAAGCATTGTAAGCAGAAAATTCGTCGACAATCACAAAACTTTGCTTGCGGACCACTTTTCTCTCTCCTTCTCCAAGTTCCACAAACAAATCAATGGTTCCTATCGGCTGCTTTGGCTCCCCAATGAAACCAGCGATTTTCTGCGATGAGGCTTGCACATCAGCCATAGGGATCTTCATTTGGTCGAATGTTTTCTTGAAGAGGATATTGCAGGATGCGCCACAATCAATGAGAACTCTTCTGACAATAGCTGGCCCGATACCAGCCGAGATGACTAAGGGATCCAAGGTAGGAGCTTCAATACCTGCGGAATCCCTAGCTTTGAACACAATATCATCATCAAAAGTTCTTTGTTGCTCCAGGGGCATAGCACCTTCCAAAATGAATACATCTTCCTCGGTCGGTACGTACTTCAAAGCTCGGGTATACCTTTCCATCTCACCCCAGCTTCTGCCTGCTGGGTGAGGTCCTCCTGTAATGACATTGATAATGGGCCTTCCAGATTCATGCCCTGCAGCCTTCTCACCTGTCCTGGGCTGATGAGCAGGAGCTTGTTGCCCCTGACTAGACGAAGCAGGATTGCTGCTATTCTTTTTCACAAATTGCTGCAGTTTGTTTTCCCTTAGCAACTCTTCAATCAGATTTTTCAACTGGCGGCATTCGTCGGTCTCATGACCGGGTTGATTATGGAAGCGGCAGAACTTCCCACTCTGTATAGCCTTTTTCCCGGTCCTTAGAGGAGGAGGTTTAGGAAAGTCAACAGAATCTTTAGTGGCAAGGTAGATACGCTCCGGCGTATCTGATAAAGGAGTATACTCTGATGGCTTGAAGGATCGGGGCTTCTTCAGATTACTCTGTTTCTTCCCATTGTTATTTTCCCTTTTTTGCCCTACAGATTCATTCTTGCGTGGAGCAACAGTGTTATCCTCAGCTTTTTCCAACAATGCCTTTACCGGTACGGGACGGCTTTCCAAGCGTATGAATTCATCTGCTTTTTTATAGAATTTTTCAAGGGAATTTGGTTCCTTCATGTTTAGCCATTTCCCAAATTCGCTCGACTTGTCAATAGCCCTCATCAGATAAGTCAATATCATTCGCGGTTCTGCATTGTCCACCTCAGCCAGCGCTATATTAAAGCGGTTTAAGAAAGATCTGATAGTCTCTCCTGGATTCTGTTCTAAACTTGACAACGACATGATGTCCTTGGCTTTTGAAGCATATAGTCTGAACTGCTCCTTGAATTTCCGGGTTAAGTCAGAAAACTGATCTATAGATCGGACTGGAAGCTTGGTGAACCAAAGCAGAGCTACACCTTCGAGATACACAGGAAAATATCGGCACTTTATTCCATCAGAGGCTCTGGCACCTGTCATGTGCCAATCATACTTGTATAAGAATTCGTTCAGATCACTTGTCCCCTTGTAAGCTGGAATGGTTGGAGGGACAAACTTCCTTGGGAATTCAGCCTTTAAGATTCTCTCAGTAAATGGAGTTTTACTTGGGGCGAAACCCCATTCTTTCTCGTCTTCAACCCTCTGCATACTCTCTTTCATGATTTGTCGGACCATTCCAGAAAGATACTCCTCATCACGTCGAGTTCTAGATCCACCAACCTCAGGAAGTGTTTGTTCAAAGGGACTAGCAGCCCTTTCAGGAGCATTCCTTTCTTCGGCATCATGAATGTTGCCAGCAAAATTCCTTTCATTACCTGCCGGTTGACGGTTCGCCCCAAGCAAATCGTTCAACCTATTCAGAATTAGGGCATTCTGGGCATTCTGAGCCTCGAATTGTGCATTTTGGGCATTTATCTGTTGGTTCAGCCCTAAGATTGCAGCATCCAGCTCTGCCTTTGTAACTCCAACAGCTGGAGTGGCTTGATTCGATATAGGGGAAGCGGAGTTTCCCTCTTGACTATTCCCAGGTCTGACAGATCTGCTTTTCCTTCCAGGAGCCATAATCTCGGATAGACTTCTGGTTTTCAAAGAAATTCTCTCTACAAACCTCTGTGAAGCAATGATGATAACTCACCTGAGTTCAATTCTCAGTGAAAGCACCAAAAATGTTAACGCTAAAATTTGAACGCTAACACCCCGGTGTATGAAGTGAGATTGTGAAAGCACCCCCCGATAGCTCGAGAACAGATTATAAGCAGATAATAGTGAAAAAGCAGTAAACAACAGCAATTTTATAGTGGTTCGGCTTAAGAGAGAGCCTACGTCCACTTTGAATATCTTTATTGACGATTTGATTACAAGTCAATGCAGTTACACTTTGATTACAACACACTTTGAGTTTCAAGTTACTTAGAACAAGTAGCCTAAACTTCAATGTCGATCCAAATCTTTGAACACATGTTAGACATGTTTGATTTCTTCGTGAAGTTCCTTGAAGGTGTTGAAGTGGTTCAGAACGCAGCAGAGTAACGGCGCTTGAAATGAATGAGCCCAAAGTCCCTTGAATGTTGGGGGTGGCCATGTATTTATAGGCAAATCTGGATAGGAATTTTTTGCCCAAGTCCTGAGTCGTGACCGACTCAGGCTAAGCCGTGGACGAGTCAAGTTGAGTCGTGGCCGGCTTATCTGATTAAGCATTTGGTCTTCTCACTAGCCCATTCTTTTGCTGGATTCTAAGCCAAGTCCGGAGTCGTTGGCGAGTCAATTCTCATTGGGACATGCATTGTGGCAATGGAATGCGACTCAGTGGCTTTAAGTCGCGGACGAGTCATCCTGAGTTATGAGTCGTTAAGTCATTTCTTAGGTCGTCAATCCTCCTGAGTCGTTGATCCACTGAGTCGCTGACTTACCATGAGTCGTTGAGACGATAGTCTTGATGAGTCGGTAACTTACTGAGCCGTCCTACCTTGTGAACCGTTAACCCCTTGAGTCGTCCTATCCCTCTAAGTAGATGAGTCGATCCATCCTTTGAGTAGATGAGTTGGTCCGGTCCTTGAGTAGATAAGTCGGTCCATCCCTTGAGTAGATGAGTCGGTCCATCTAGTCCTTAACTGAGTCGCTACCAGTTGAGTCGGTACCCTCCATAAGTAGATGAGTCGTTGGGTAAAACGAGGTTAACATATCACTTTTACTTAGTAGTATTCAAAGCTCGAATTAAGGTTAAATCTTTAAGCAAATCAATTTTTGAAACTAAATCAACTCCTAATTTTTTTTATATTCCTAAGTCTCCACTTATATTATTTAACAATTTCTTTTAACCAAATTTTATTTCAACATTCCAAACTCAATATTTCGATAAATTCGATTTTATGAATTGATTTCTATTTATAACTTTTAAATCAAAACATTTAAATAAATTTCAAATCGACGATTTTAGAAATTATTAATTTAGCCAATTCGGTGTCCGTATATAATTTTCTATCCTATGGCCAAGTAATTATTTATTTCAATTAAATGTCAGGGATGAGTATATATTACTTAAATTAAATCACAATATTATATGTATGCATAACATGATATATATAAGCAAATAAACATCCAAACATTCAAATATCAATCAATAGCATCCATCAAACTACATCATCCAATAGGCAATACAATTCATGGCAAATTCACAGTTATCAATGTCAGGTAATTTAATCGCAATTCAATTTTAATTTCAATTTAACTGTCAATTTAATTTTCCAACGGTTAATTCAAACAACAAGCTATATGATGATTAAATTTATATCAAACAAAGACAATAAAATTCATATCACTTCATAATGTCAATTTAACTAGCATAAAGATATTTAGTATGTTGTGAGCGTTATAAAACACTCACTTTGTTTTTTACGATTTCAAATCAAATCGAACGACGTTCGATTTAGCCCAAAATTTTCTCTAGCTCCAAACGACTCCAATCCAATTCCATAGAGTAGTGCTCGTCCATACGAACCCAACGCAACTGGTTTCGTGCGTTTTCGACCTCGTACGAAAGAGATATGCATTTTTAAACATTTGAACGAATTATAATATAATGAACAATAATTTCTTTTAGTTTAAACCTTCAATAATTATGGGACGCACGATAAGAATATGTAGATTAGGGCCGTTTACTTCTTTCTTCCTCACGCAACCCCTGCCAGTAAAAACCGAACCCAAACAACGCACTAGGGCTCGAGATTTGCCGCCCCAACCTAGTCGAGATGACGATCAGAAGTTGCCGTTCGCAAGCTCATCTCGTGCTCCACCTTCATGCAAAAAGAGGCAGAGCTCGGCTAAACCTCGGCCTCTAGAAACGTGCGCGAATGATGAACCATTTAGCTCGCTTCCCCAACAACTTCCACCTCCATACTCGATCACCACCGGTTAACTTGAAGACCTCACTCCCCTCTACACTTCCATAGTTGAATGTTTTTGAAATTACTCTGAGAATTTAGAGAGAAATGAGCAAGAAAATCGAACAATATCGGCCATAGAAGAATCTCCTGGCGGCTAGGCTCACAAGAGTTAGGGTTTGGCCATTTTTTGCAAAATTAGAAAATTTAGGTCCTTTATAGAAAATTATCGAAACAGTATTCACCCGAATTTTCCCGAACTCCGATTTACGCGCGGTGACCGGCGCTCCTAGGGTTTATCCCGCGTTCCGGACATAATGGAACAGGTTTCGGCAGCTAATTCGATCATCTGTGTGAGTTACAGCAATAAACAATCAAATTTAAATTAAACCGATTTAACGATTTTCAAGGCGTTTTGGCCTGCCCCGAACAAACGGTAAATCTGATTGACACGAAATTTAAAATCATACAATAATATCACATTACGGATCCGATGAAACTGGTTTCGTCGAAATCCGAGACCGTTTGAAAAATGGCTATTTTAACTCGTTAAATTAATATTAAAACAATTTCAACGCGTTTCGAGCTGCCACGGTCAGACGACAACTCTGATTGCTACGAAAATTGAGATCCGATAATAACAAATTATTACGGATCTAATGGAACTGGTTTCGTCCAATTCTGAGACTGTTCAAAATTTGGCTATTTTCCAGTCGATAATTAAATATTAAAATATTCAATTTCCACAAATTTATTTTAAACTCAGTTTTAAAATTTCTATAACATCATTATAACTCCAATATGATAAAATATAATTTTACAAATCATTTTTAATCATATTAACCCCGTTTATTCAATTATCCAATAAATTCCAATTTTAAAATCTTATTAACTCTATTTTAACCCCAATATAACTTACATTCACTTTGGAAACCAATTTGAATCATATTAAATCAAATTTCAATTATTCACTCTATTTTCATATATTAGATTTCAATATCAAATTAATCATATCAAATTCGGAATTTAATTATTCAACCTTCGTGATATTAAATTTAACAAATTTGATTATTCTTAAATCACTATCTTTTGACATATTCACAATGAACTTATAAAATTTAACTTTTGAAATGAATTAAAATTATAGAACAACCATTTCCATTATACGGTTATTCAATTCCCATTATTAAATTATTCAATAATTTCCAAATATTTAATTTAAAGAATTTCGATTATCCAATAATTCATTATCTTTTGAAATATTGAAATTGAACTCATAAGAATCAACTTTTAAAACCAATTCACAATTTAGAACATTTTTTCATTTTACAGTTATTCAATTATTAAATAAGTTTTAAATATTTAATTTAAACAAATTACCTGTTCAATATTTAATATTTGATTTTAAATAGATTTTTACTTATCAATCAATTACTCTCTTATACCCAATGAATCAACATTTATTGTACTCTTCAACTTTTGATTTCAAAGGCATTCACTAAGTAGCTTTTATTTATCGTTACTTGGATAGTTATTTTTGCAATTCATTCCAGTTATTATTATTCCAAATGAATTACAAAAATTTTCTAACAAAAAATCACGAAAGCTTATTAAATTCGTTATTTTAATTATCGAAAATTTACGGGTCGTTACAAGTAATAGGTTGAGCTCCAGGGATAAGATTAATTTTGAACTCAATTGCGCTCGCTTAGGTGGTAATCCTTAAACGGTCTCAAATATGTCGAAAAATTCACCAACGACGTGAATAAGAGAAATGACATCCTCCCCATCATCATTATCATCATCACGAGGATTTAAAGAATATAAAGATTCAGTCAAAGTAGAATCCGAATCTTTAAGAATAACTGAAACCTGTTTTACAGATTGCAGATGTCGGAGATAAATAGTTCGCTCAGGACATAGGATATGGGCTTCATAAAGGTTAAGCCAATCCATACCCAAAATCATTCCAATGCCCAAGTAACGCATGACATGCAAATCGGCTAGGAAAGAAAAATCACATATAATAATCTCCACATCTTTACAAAGCAAACTAAGAGTTGCGGATCCACCAATCGGATTCGCAATTCTTAAAGAAGTCATTAAAGCAACAACACTTAAGGAAAGAGTGTCAAAAAGTTCTTTTGAAATAAAAGAGTGAGACGCACCAGCATCAAAAAGAACTCGAATAGGATGATCACGAAATAAAATAATTCCATCAAGGATAGAATGAGAAATACCTTGACCACGAGATGTGTTGCCAGGGTCTTGAGCCACATTCATCTTTCCTTCCTTCCTATTTTGAAGTTTGGGACATAAATGCAGAAAATGATCTGGGCTTTTGCAATAGCGACACGCACGAGGCTTCGAACACTTGTTCGCATAATGGTCCTTAGAACCACAGTTGAAGCATTGCCCACTACTAGAAGAAGAAGTCTTTGTTGTAGGAGTTGCTTGTTTCCCTTTCTTATTGGGATAAGGGCCTTTGAACTTATTAGGCCTTTTTTTGTTATTCTTAAAGTTTGGTTTGGCTCCCACAACCTCGACATCACTTTCTTTATCTGCCTCTTCAAGTCGAAGAGCGATATCAATAAGTTGGTCCAAAGAAACTTCTAATTTTAGAAGTAATGGCTTCTTGAGATTCTTGTTCAAGCCATAGAAGGATCTCTGATTTTTCTTCAATGGGGTATTAATGTATTCAACCTCGTATTTGGAAAGAGATTCGAAAGATGTGACATAGTCTGTCACAGAAGATTCACCTTGAACAAGGTCAATAAAACGGCGAGCCAACGTCACCTTCCCAGCTTCTGGCACAAATTTCAATTCGAAGCGTTCTCGGAAATTCTCCCATGTAAGATCCGCTTCAATGATTTCAGAAATAAGAAGTTCGTACCAGTCTAATGTTCTTTCTTGGTGCATACAAGAGGCCGCCTGAACACGTTAAAGATCAATAAGATCCATGCGGGAAAAGATCCGATCGCACGTTCCCAGCCAAGCCTGGACTTCTATAATGGTTTCAGAACCTTTGAATGGTTTCCCACCTAAATTAGTATAATCGTCGCACAAACGTGAAAATCCATACTTAGGTTGAGTAGGTTCCGAATTAGAATCAGCTGCCTGAGCGTTCTTTACTGAATCAAGAAGTTGTTGGGCAGTCATAAAAACTCCATCCTGGGGAACAGCTCTAGGTTAATTGGCGCTGGGACGGCCTGGTCTAACCATTTCTCTTCCTTAAGAAAGAAATAATAGGAAGAAGATTATTCACCAAATGAATATCGAACATTCTTGGTAGGTGAAACAAGGAATCATAAAGGAAAATAGGATAGAACAGTACTAAGGCCCGAATAATATCCTAAAGCACGACTCCTAAGATGGACTTAGGACGATGATCCTTGTTAAATTATTCTACTTTCTTCCGAAGTTTGGCTTTGATACCAAGCTGTGACGCCCCACCTCTATACCCACACTAGCCAAGAACACTACAGAGTAATGCTATCAACTAGCACGGAGAATAAGGCTGTTGAGGAGCGACCATCCATGTAATTTCTTTGAGCGAGCACCGATATGTAAGATAGTATAGCATGCATTTCATTTAAGGAGGAAATCCGACATACCGACACAAACTCAAAGTTATCACATAGTGGTTATATATAGCCTCCGGAAACAAATATAGAAATAAACATAACACAAATCATTCACAAACATCCATATCACAAAGGTGGAAAAGATATGAATATATAACACATGAAAGTGTACATGAGAATAGTGGTCTGAAAGATCCACAATAACACAAAAGAATAGCAACATGTGCTATACAAAAGAATACATCTATGAGTCGATATCTCAACTGTATACAACAAAAACTGCTAATCTAAGTAGTTAGCCAAAAGTCAAGGTAAAGATCCTGGATGAGAAGTCAAGCAGAAGCATCTGTATCATCTCGATCTGACCCGAGTATTATTTAATAAGAAAATAATAAACGGATCAGTCTAGCTATAAATATCAGATGAAATGATAAAGAATAAGAGATATGGTATATACGTGTAATAACCATAATGACATACTATGAAAAGTATGTAAATGAATAATCAACAAGAGATTAATCAATGTCACAAGAATCTTCTCAAAGGTAAAAAGGAATGTCAAACTCCTTAAATTTGTATACACAAAAAGTCAATGACACAAAAATTCACCAAGGCACAAAAATTGATAAATCATATCATTGAAAATAACGAAAATTGGTGAAGCGCAAAATTCTAGAAGTCTACACAAGAAATCCAGAAATAACAAAAAGGGGGGAGCCCTATCACAAGAACGGGAGCATGAAAACTCACCATCACGTGTATCACAAAACGAGATGCTATCTCATGGTAGCTAACCATTAATTTGAAGCCGAAGCTCCACAAGAATGGCCCGAAGACCGTGAGGCGCTACCCCACATATGTGATGTAGAAACATCACACAAACGGGGTTTAGTCTCCCTCGTAGACAAAGAGACATCGCAAAATTACTAGTCTAAATCACAAAAATGATCGTAATTGATCATAAAGAAGTGTCAATTACACTAAGTTTGTAAATATAAAAGTTTAGCATCGTGTCCCATAACCACTTGCTTAACTTAAATATTTACGAACGAACTGTAGATCTTCACTAGAAAATTGTCACAAAAAGGTTCAATCGAACAAGTCCAACAATTAACCAACGAAGCAAACGCAAGTGTTTCATACCACTTGTTTTACTAAGCCGTTTAATTCAATTTCTCATACGAGCGAGGTAAAGGTTTGTATATACTAATAGATTAGAAAACGGTTTTATGAAAAAGAGCTTTGTAATAAAATAGAGTTGAAATCATTTACAACTAGTATTGAAATCTTCATATATTTAAAGTGACAAATCACAAAATTGATTGGAGAAACAACAAGTCACAAAAATTCACGTTCGAGGACGAAATTAAAACCCAAGGAAATCGGTTCCAAATTTATCAAAGTGAAAGTACCCCGCGACATAACAAAATTCAACACAAGAAATAGGCGCGACCAAAATGGCGCGACCTAACACGGCCGAGCTAAAGATGCAATGGAATGACCTACAGGTCAAGCGACCTAAGGTAGGACAGGTAGAGGGACCTAGTGGAAATGAGGTCATGCGACCTAATGGATGTGAGTTCATGGTACAACGAGCTAAAGGGGGTGAACTACCTAACTCGGTCGAGCAAAGCAACAAGGAATGCGAACTAACGAGGTCGAGCAAAGGAACATGATCGAACGACCCAACGAGGAAACAGGTCGAACGACCTAAAGGTAAAACGGGCCGAACGACATAAGGGAGTGGGCATGAGACCAAGGTGGTGCGACCCAAGGGGTATGCGACCTAAGGAGGTGTGAGTTAAATAAGTCGAACG
Organism: Allium cepa; assembly: GCA_030765085.1. Taxonomy (NCBI): domain Eukaryota; kingdom Viridiplantae; phylum Streptophyta; class Magnoliopsida; order Asparagales; family Amaryllidaceae; genus Allium; species Allium cepa. The sequence continues at coordinate 787,531,315 of CM060937.1, read as the reverse complement.
ACCTAAGATGGAGCGACCTATTTGAAGGTGAGGCTTTTCTTACTCGAACGACCTAAGGGGTTCGAACGACCCAATGTTAATCAAGGCCAAATGACCTAAGGGTTCACGCGACCTAGTGGAATACACGACCTAAAGGGGTATGACTTAATAGCGAATGACCTAGCGACTCAAAGGCCGAACGACCTAGCGACTCAAAGACCGAACGACCTAGTGCTGCAGAAAGAATTAAGGTCGAGAACGGCCTAAGCTCTGTGTGACTTTTCAACAGAACGACCTAGGGCTAGAAATTGAAATATGCAGGCCGAATCTTCACGAGGCAGTGCGACCTAAGCCCAGTAATCCACCAAAAACACTAAAAATTGGAGCTTTTGGCCAATTCAATCCAAACCAAATGCAAATGTACATGCTAAAGTGATAGGAATTCATTCCCAACAATCCAAGATAGTTATAGACAAGAATGTGGGATTAAAATCTCACCTTTGCACCAAAAATCAATGAAAATGAAGCTTAGAGCAAAGCAAGAATCAATCCCACTTCAATCTGAACAAAAGAAGCTTGAATCCAATGTCTTCTCTTCGAATTTGGAGTTGAATGATGGATTAGCAAGAGAACTTGGGCTTGGAATTTTAATTTTCCATTCCACTCACCATTTTTAATGAAGCTTATGTTGTTAGGAAATTATGAAGATAAGAGGGAGTGGAGGTTGGGGTCTAATAGGCTAAGTCCAAAACAAAGTCCTAAGCGGAAAGTAGTGAAATTCCATCAACTCCAAACATATCAAAGTTTATACTTAAAAAGATTGCAAACGACAATTTGAACTCAATGGAAGTGGTCTCGAGTCCTAATTTGAACATATGCAAAAAGTAGCTTTTCGGGCTAAAATCTGACTAACGATAAAATGTTAAAATAAAATATTTAAATATAAAATCGATAAATATGCGGGTTGTTACACAGCCAGTCTGAATATAGCCAAGCCAAAAAGTGGGAAAACTGTTGTAATCTAGTTGTTGAGTGTGCAACATCTCTTCTTTGTGATTAAGGTTCAATTCTTCACATTTTCATTTTTTCAATAGTTTGGTTTTCCATTTTCTCTGTATTTAATTCTCACTCATCCCATGTTTTTGCACCATTGATTTTCTTCTTTTTGTACAACAATGAAGCTTGCTTCTAAGCTCGGTTACTCTATATTTTAAACACTTATTTTTCACTTTCTCTATTGATTATATTATTTGTTCTGTATGCGAGTCCCACCACTTGTACCATTTTGTATTTTATATTCTTCAATGTAGATATATTAACTTTATCATCCATCATAAGCTACTTAACCAGAAAATACTTAATAAAACATGTTAGTAACATTATCATATGGTTCTTATTAACAAAACATTAAATCGTGTTCTCAACACTCTATAGTCCGTGAACTGATTCCATAATAGGAAGCTGATATTAGTAATCCCCAAGGCAAGATAGAATATAGCTAAATTATAGTGATGGCATTATTAGGCAATAATGGGAGATTCTACTTCATATGCAACAATAGCGTAAACATTGTTGATGATGCTCGACGGTGCAGAAGTACAGATACCAACTGGGATAGTATCTTGGTCTAAAAGGGGACTATGATACTTATATTTTTTATGTATATGTATATAACTATACTCTTTTACTGGTAGATAGGGTGAATCGTATGCGTACCTGGAGTCGAGAGGACTAAGTAAAATAAAAGACATGATGGAATACAATCAACATAAACTAGTGTTATGGGTAAAGTGTGTAATTCACCAGAATGTCGTTCTGACCTTCTCCTCATTATAACCCATATGATAGCTTTAAATGGACATGTATGGGTTGAAGACGAAAACGGTGGAAGTATAGGTGTCTTAATATATGCTCAGCACTCACATGGACACTAGACATTGGAAGTGTCCACCATGTCATTAAATATATGTTCTATTTTACTTTACTATCCCGCTATGAGTTATATTGATATTGCTCTGATATGCATTTTTTGATTATTTGTAGGATACCAAACCAACGATCCATACATTAGTTGACATAAGTTTCGATTTAGTGAAAATTCAAGCCTATTGGGTTTGGGTTGTAATATTTGGTGTCAGAGCTTAGGTTAATCGATGTTGAAAAATTCGGAAATGTTGAGTGAATGTATTTGTATTTTTCTTATAAATATAAATATATTATACATCAAATCCTATAAATTCCAACTATAGAGTAGTTGCAACTATATACTAAAATATAGATAAACTGTTTATGAATAGGAATAATGGAAGAATTTCAAGATATACACCTACCCTAATTACACAACGGGAAATTGGTCATGTAAAAGAGCGTTGACTTGAAAAGCACGATTGCAACTTATGGAAGGTCCTTGAAGCCTGATAGTAAAAGAATCTCTGGTTGGGGCCCTTATACCCCAATGATTGTATATCCCTATACGATGCCGGTTGATGATGTACATAAGATCCACATTGGGGGAAAGTAAGAATCCATATGTTGTATGTAACGACCCGGTATTTTCAACCATTATCATCCACACATGTCTGACTTCAATTGCTCAAAATATCAGATTGTTAATTTGAACTTGGCAAAATCAACATATACAGTAAATAAATAAATCGCAGAATCACAGACACGGAGTATTACAAAAATAAGCTATGGAAACAAAAGAATAGTAGTTCATGAAGCTACTATGTATTTATAATAGAGTTAATCAAGATACAACAGAAGTCTCGAATACATAGAAGTCTCAATACAATAGTCAAACAACAAAACTGAATATATCACTAGAGTCAACTGAATAGGTGAAAGCTGAATAGATGGATGAATCTCCAATCGAAGCTCCATCCCTAATCGCGAGTCTCAAATGTTGTGATACTCAGTCTGACCCGAGCGTAAAGCAAAATACAAAATACTTGAGTCAAGATTAACATTCTTATTTCAACAAATCCAACTCAAGAGAAATGTCAACTGAAATACAAGTAACCCAAAGGATGTTTGGTATACACATCCTCTAAGGATCCATGGAACTATCTACTATATAGTACAATACGCTATTATAATATGTCTATAGTAAAGTAAAAGTATTAAAATAACGTTACGGCTTTACCCATATCCCCCTTAACACATTTTATATATTCCCATAGTCTATACAATACCGTAATTCCTCCAATAAACTGGAGGGCTATCAGAGGGCATTCCATAGGTATGGTGCAAAAAAACTCGTAGAAGGTGCGATAGGGCATCCGAAAAGGCACTCGAGGCAATGCCAAGATGGAAATACCGTTTGCGGATCCGCACTAGTGGTAACGCATAGCAGCTACTACAGTCCACCTCATGACACAATCCTAAATCAAATGTGCACCCAATCAAATCATAAAAGCAATAGAATGTGTCGAAGAAATGTGTCTGATCGGAGGAATGGCCTCACTTGGCCCAGCATGGCTCCTGTTTTATCCGCATCAAGCTGACTCATAGGAGTTAGGGCTACGTAAATACCATATCGAATCATCACCAAACCATCCTACTTTATTCTAGAATCTCCACCATGTACGCAGTTGTTAAAGTGGTTTTTGGTATTGGCAGAGAGTGTGACAATATCTTATCCCGTCTCTGTAACAAACAAACGTTATTATAACACCGTGGCCATTTCAAAATACTTTATACTTCAAAACCAAAATACCATATTATTCAAAAACACATCAATACGGTATCATTTTCACTTCAAATATATCCATTTGAAAAAATCATAGCACTTTAAAAGTTATAACACTTCCGAAACCAAAACATTTGAATTTATAACACTTTGGAAATCATAGACTTTGAAATCATAATACTTTGAAAAACCATAACTTTGAAATCCTAACTTCCACCACTTAAGCAATTTAGATATTGATAATAGTACATATAATAGAATAGTTTATATAAAAATAATTTATAAAGTAAAATATGATTTAAAAATAATTTATACAATATAATAGTTTCCTTAAATTTCAAAAATCAATTCAAATCAACTCAAATTCCAAAATTCTAATTTAATTAAATCTCAATTCTTCAACTTCAATTCAGTTTCTTAATAAATCATTTCAAATTATATCGATTTCAAATACAGATTTGAACCATAAAATAAACCATTTCAATTTCAATAGGTTTCAAAGTTTAAATATTCAAAAAAATTCAAAACTAAATTTGGAAATTTCATATATATCAATATTTAACTTCATTATTATTTAGTTTGAATTATTTACTTAATAAATCCAACGTCGTTTAAATAAAACCTCAAATTACAAATAATTGAATGTTACTTTAATTTATTTAAACTTGAAATATTCATTTAGTCGCCATAAAACAAATTCAAGTTATAAAATCATATCTTTTCAAAAATCTCAAATTCAATAAGTTTCAAATTGCTTTTTATTAAATATAATTCTAATTAAATGCAATTTCAAATACATTCAAATTTATCAATCCAATCTTAACTTATAAAATCATTTTAAATTTATTTTAAAATATAATCTTAAATAAATACTGTTAACGCTAAAATTTGAACGCTAACACCCCGGTGCATAAAGTGTAGTTGTGAAAGCACCACCCGATGATTCAGGAACAGAGTATAAGCAGAAAATCACAGAAAAAGCAGTGAATAACAACGATTTTATAGTGGTTCGGCTCAAGGCAAACCTACGTCCACTTTAATTCTCTTTATTGCAAAATCGATTACAACTTTACAACAATCTCCAATTACAATTATAACGAGACAAACAACTAGAACTTTGGTAGAGAAAAATTCTTCGAATCCATGTAGATTGCGTTAGATTTTCCCTTGAAGTTAGTTGAGATGCCTTTCGAATTTGAAGTGTCGGGTGAGTTGAGAATTCAGCAGAGTATTGGCACTTGAAATGTTTGGCCAAAAAAGGTCCTTTTCATGCTTGAGGTGGGTTGGTATTTATAGGGAAAATCCCACCCCTTAGGTCGTAAGCCGTGAACTGTCCAAGGTTAGTTGTGGCCGGTCTAAGGCAAATCGTGGCCGACTCATCTGACCCCTCCATGGTTTCACATAGGCTCATTTGTACAAGTCCCACGTCGCCCCCGAGTCAACACAGCCTTATCTCAGTAACACAGCATCGGGCTTGCATTTAGTAGCTTTAGGTCATTGACGACTCAAGTTAGGTCGTGAGCCGTGAACGAGTTAACTGGCAACCGGATCGTGCACGAGTTAAGAGGCTGCTGTGCCGAGTAGCTGCATTGAACTTGTCTTCCTTTACTTGAGTCGTGAACGAGTTAACATTGGTCCTAGGTTGGCTGTGACTTAGGTCGGCAACTACTTTAGGTCGGTAGCTTGGAAAAACATTAGATCGGTAACTTGGTTAAGTCATTAAGTCTCCATCTCTTTTAGGCCTTAGGTCGGCCTTCCTGTTAAGTCGGCATCCTCTGAGACTTAGGCCAGTACCCACGTTAGGTCGGTAGCTACCTTATTTTAGACAGTTGGGTCGGCAACCTTGCTAAAGCGTTAGGTCGGCAGCTGTTTACCCTTAAGTCAGTATCCCTCTTAGGCCTTAGGTCGTCTTCCATATACGATCGGTAACCCACCTTAGCCTTAAGTCGGTATCCTTTTGGGTCTTAGGTCGGCACTCTTTCAAGGCGGTTAGGTCGGTATGCCTCTCAAACATGTTAGGTCGGTAACTCTTTTAAGCCGTAGGTCGGCATCCCTTTGAGTTGCTAAGTCGAAACCGAGAAGGAGTTAACAATTGCCCCTCGAAGTATACGCCTACTGGTTAGGTCGTGTGCTTTGATATCCTCTAACTCGTCCACCCTTTAAGTCGGTAGGTCATACGCGACTTAACAGTTGAGTCGTACATACCGCTTCATATCCCTTCACTGCAGGGTATAAGTCACATCTCCTTCTTCCTTCTCATTACCTTCTCCTTTGATTCTGCCATTAAAGTTTTCCCGAGCTCCAAAAGGAGATTTAACTCCAATCAACTACTAACAACCTCTGCTATTCATTGCGTAAGTAAACCCTCTTCTTCGATCACTGTTGGCTCATGAATTTCGTCACTTAAACCGCTTCCCTGCATGATCCTTCATCACGAATCCTATTACACTCATGGCTGATGGAGCTTAGATTTACTGATTCAGGCTAGTTGATTTTGATTCGCGCTAGGATTGCAAGGCGTTAAATTTGCAGTGGTTTCGAAATGGTGTATTGGATGATCCGATAGCATGAAATAGCATAAATGAAATGAGGGTTTTTTGGTTGAGGGAGTGGCTAACGGGTTAACGGGTTGTGTGGGGCGAGGTATTGATTTAGATGCGACCCGGTGATTTTAAGTGACTTAGCTTTTGGCCGACCCAATCCTTAAATCGTGGCCATGTTAGCACTTAGGGGAAATCTGCCAACCTATTCTTCTGCCGATCTAAGCCTTATACCGTGGCCGAGTTAATCCTTAAGCAGTGGCCGAGTAAACCTTCAAACCGTGGTCGAGTTAACCCTTAGGGAATTTCACACCACTTTTTGAACCAGAGCTTTCCTTCTTACTACTCTTCATGACTCGATTTACTGGACTGAACTGCTTAAATCCTGGATTGTTTCAACTTTGCTGTCTTATTTTGCATACCACATTAACTCATAGGCTAACAACCTGCTGAAAACAGCAATCACAAAAAAAAACAAGGCGAATATACTGCCATTAACTGCCCACATCAAATGACAGATTAGTCGATATAAAGTAATCAACTTAAACACATTGTATGAAATGCTGTGAACCAATCAACTAAAGTGAAGCATTAACGCAAAGCATCGTTAACTTGAACTGATTTATTTGCATTAACATTACATTTGAATATTAAAACAACGTACCTTGGACTTTACAACTGATAAATATTTGCTATTTATTATAATTTTTATTCCAGTCGCATTTGCTTGTTGCTTGATTGATTTTACACAACACTGCACACACTTTAGGAAACATGCACCTTCATGTTTGAATATCCAGTTTTTTGTGTAGAATGACTTCCCATCAAGAAGAAATGGCAAATCAAGAGGAAGAAACTTTTCCGGTAGCTCTACCTATAGAGAACCCTCCAGAGAGAACTCCAACCATTCTAACCCCGAGAGCATTTACTCAGCTGCGCACTCAATTTGGTTTTACTGAAAGTGATGTCCTTCTCCCTGGGCCAAGTGATACTGCCGACAGTCCTCCCCGTGGCTTTATTGCAATCAATCGTCAAATGTGTTTAAGCGGAGCGATCCCTCCTTTTAATGACTTTCTCCGAATTCTTCTCCTTCGGTTGTCGATCTCTCCGTCCCAACTTCATCCTAATGGTTATGCCATCTTGATGGGGTTGTGCATTTTGTTCAGAAGAACTTTTGATCGCTTACCAAGTTTTGAAGAAATCCGTTACTTATGCTCGTTTACAAAGAGTAGAGATCATCCTTCCCTTATAATTGTGAGGAGTGCTAGAAACCGCAAACTTATTTCTGACCTTACCGAAAGCGTTCATGGATTTCTGAACCAATTTTTCTTTGCTCGCTGCCCTCCAGGGTTTTATGCCGATTGGAGAGTAGGAAGTAAGATTACTTGTCTCCATTTTTAAACCTTCTCGAGATCCGAATTACCAATTGCTAATTTCATTCTTTGCTCTTTTCAGCACTTCCTCTTCCCTCTAGAGATCCGGTCCATAAGCAGACTTTTGATAGATTGAGTGCCGTGGCCGTAGCAGAGAGAAGCATCAAGTTTTTGTTGGGGGATGAATTATTGCACCAATACGGGCTTTTGCATACTTCTCGTTCTACACATCCTCATGAAATCCCAGACTCCCCGGCTAGAGCATTGGATGCCCCAGTTTCTACAGATACATCCAAACCAAAAGGACCTGCTCCCGAGGCTTTGCTAGTGAAATGTTCCACTTCTGTTGATGTTGCGGGGCCATCTGACGAACTTGCCCCGGTTATCGAGGAAGAGGAGCTTCAGGGATCTCCCCGACGTTCACAGAAATCCGGCGAAGAAGCCGAGAAAACTAGCCTTGCCAAGCAGAGCAGGGATGATACTTTCGAAGGGTTGAGTGACCTCTTTGCCACCTCGCAAGAAATCTTTAAAGATGATCCTATCACTACCGGGGTTTCTTCTTCAGTAGTCGAAGCAACTTCCATCCTGAAACAGACTCCGTCAACTCAAGAGTTGACGCTAACTATTACACCCACAACCACTTCTCAATTAAAGAGTGGTTCGTACTTTGATGCGCGTAGTTTGCACATCACACACACTTAGAATTTTTTCGGCACTTTTATGTTTCTCACTTTTTGTACTTTGAAGAATTCTAAGATTTAGCTCTTTTTTATTTCAGATCCTTTAATGGGGCGCAGCGGATCTTATTATGATGATTTTCGGCGCTACGGGAGGCGTAGCTAGTATGATTACAGGCGTTACCTTCCCTCTTACAGAGAATCTGATGAAGAGAGAGCCGCACGAAAGGCTCAAGAAAAGAGGGCTCAAGAGGAGCGCTATGAAAGAAGAGAGAGGGAAGAGCGCCACGATTCTTCACAGAGAGGTGACGATTCCCATAAAAGAAAAACCCATGATGACAGAGGAAAAAGTCATGTGGTTGAAGATTCGAGCAAGCGAGCCCGACATGGTGAGAAGCACACCACTACAACTCCTGAAAAGGTTACCGCCCCTGCCTCGCTTGATATTCCTTCCGGCTCTCCCGCTCTCGGGAAGTCAGACATCCAAACTATAATTAGCAGACCCAAATTCCAAGTTGGACCGGGTCCTTCCACTTTGCAAAGTTGGTTTCCTCAGTGGTGTCTGAAGGGAGTAATGTTTGACCTTGACTTGGTCCCCATTGACAAGTCTGCCATGTTACGAAACCTTGACGCCATTAAGCTTGATATTGAGAGGATGTCGAACTGGCAGAAACTTGTTGACGAGCTTCAGAGGGTTAATCGTGCAAACATAGAGGCCATGCTCACCATGGAAAATGATAAAGCCGAATGGCAAAAGGTGCTCGAGCAACATGACACCGAGATGAGAAGCATTGCTTCTTACAATGAGGAGCTTGAAGCAAAAGTTGAAGAACTGAAACAAGAGCTTGCTGCTTCCTCTACTTCTTATTCTCAAAAAGAAGAAGTGCTCCTAAAACAAGTGAGAGATGCTCATGCTAGCCAAAGGGATGCCGAAGACAGGCTCGAAGTGCAGAAAAGAATTAGCGAGGGCTATGTTGTTGACATTGAAGAGCTTCGGAAGAAGAATAACTCCCAAGAGGCGGAGATCCAAATGCTTAAGCTTCAACTTTCTAAAGTTGAAATGGAGCGTGATGAGGCCGTTGCCGGCAAAATTGCAGCTGAAGAATCTCACGAGGCAATGAGGGCCAACATCAGCTCAACATTATTTGATTTCTATCTGCATAGCATCTTGGGGCACGGTAGCCTCGCCTTTCTAGGCCCCAAGTATGAAATTACACTAGCTGAAGTTTGGGAGGCAGCACTCGATATGCTCGGTGGTAAAGGCGCTGGCTATGCTGAGTCAGCTCTTGAAGAGCATTATCTTGATGATGATGCTCGCGCCGCTCTTGCCAAGGGGAGAGAACGGCTTGCAAAATTAAGGGACGAAACAGCGGCAGGAGAATATTCAGGAAAAATCACCTCAACTACTCCAATTCAACCTTCTCCTTTAGCCGAGATTGACATTATCGGTTCTAGTTCTCATTCCCCATCTCCTACTAAAGTCACCACTGATATTACAAGCATACAAGGTGGAGATGAGGGCGGCGAGAGTGCCGAGGCACAGGCTTACGAAGTTGACGTCAGGGAACCGACTTCTGCAGGTAACCCTACTGACAATCTTGCCCAAGTAGACTGCTCATCTGTTTCTTATGAACTTGATGGGCTTTTTGACTACTTCTTGAATCTCAGAGAACCTTTATCTCCGCTTTTTGCTGACTTAAACTTTTTTCCTTCTGCAGAGAAAACGTCGGGCATTGTTCAGTCTTCTCCTCCTCCAATTATTCCTTCCCCGCCTCTTAAGGTCACTCCTCCTTCTGCTTCACAACCCGGGTCACAAGAGGAGCAAATAGAAGCTCTTCATGGCTTAGATGATCCCGTTGCTTCTCAAGATCCGAAAGGAGAAGAAACTGAAGTGAGAGGACTCCAGAACCAACTGGCTCCGACGCTGAACCGTTATCCAAACTTCTTTCTCCATGGAGTGGGTCTTCCTCCAAGAAGAGAGGAAAGCAGGGAGTTTCCAAGAAGAAAAATAAGAAGGAATCTTTAACTGGCGGAGAAGAGACGGAAGAAAGTCCGATCGAGCCCCTTTCTCCTTCATCCCCTACCCTTACAAGCCGACCTAAAAAGTTGGTCATTCGGCCAGGTGCGGGCTCAAAAGGTGGGCGGAAGAAGAAATGATGGCTCTGGTTCTGTGGCTTTCATATCGCTTTTTTGCCTTTTTTGCATGCAATGACCGGAAATTGTGCGGGTACCGGCCCCCCCCGCTTTTCTTTTGTTGGAACCTGTACCTGTATATAAAATAGTGTTGAATAAAATGATTCTTTTACTTTGTATAAACTTCTGTCTATATCTGAGAATGCATTTACTATTCATTTTTGTACAAGTTTCTTTGTACGATATTGCAGTGAGCTTGTGGTATATACCGTTCGAGCGCAATTTTACCGATGTAGTTACGCCATGCTGCCCTTATACCATAAGCCCATTGTAATATTTTATTTTATGAGGAACTTGTGCTTTTATTTTTTAGAGAATAATTATTCCACATTTGGAGGAATATGATTTCATTAAAAAATAGAGCACAAATAAGTTTCTACGCTTCAACTTTCGAAGATATCACTCTTTATTTTGTGCATATACACATTTTATTGAATGAAATCTTCTATGTGGTAAAGCGGGTATTTGTAAAGTACTTCAACTTCTTTTTGAGGAAGAGAATTTTCTAGAACAAGTAATTCAATCTTCCTTTGAAAGTTAAAGTGTGCTCTTAATGAGGATTTTTTTATTTTATTTTATTTTTTTTACTTGCCACAGTAAAGGGCTTCTTGATTTTTGTTTCTTTGAAAAGTTGCACCTCTGAGGAAGACTTTTTCACGTTTCAACACTTGGAAGTTTTACTTCAATCTTGGTGAAACGTGTGCCTTCGAAGAGGTCTTTTCTACTTGATTGTGCCTCCGGGAGGAGGTCTTTTCATTTCTGCCTCTGGGAAGAGGTCTTTCTGTCTTATTGTGCCTCTGGGAAGAGGTCTTTCTGTCTTATTGTGCCTCTGGGAAGAGGTCCTTCTGTTCTGCCCCTTGGGAGAGGCTCTCTTTTTTTTTTGGTACTTCATCTCCGGTGAAGTGAAACTCCGAAGAGCGGTTGTTACACTTCAACTCCTGGCGAAATGGGCCTCCGAAGAGGGCTTTTATTTTGTTTTACATTTCAACTCTGGTGAAGTGAAATTCCGAAGAGCGGTTGTAACACTTCAACTCCTGGTGAAATGGGCCTCCGAAGAGGGCTTTTATTTTGTTTTACATTTCAACTCTGGTGAAGTGAAATTCCGAAGAGCGGTTGTAAAACTTCAACTCCTGGTGAAATGGGCCTCCAAAGAGGGCTTTTATTTTGTTTTACATTTCAACTCTGATGAAGTGAAATTCCGAAGAGCGGTTGTAACACTTCAACTCCTTGTGAAATGGGCCTCCGAAGAGGGCTTTTATTTTGTTTTACATTTCAACTCTGGTGAAGTGAAATTACGAAGAGCGGTTGTAACACTTCAACTCCTGGTGAAATGGGCCTCCGAAGAGGGCTTTTATTTTGTTTTACATTTCAACTCCGGTGAAGTGAAACTCCGAAGAGCGGTTGTTACACTTCAACTCCTGGTGAAATGGGCCTCCGAAGAGGGCTTTTATTTTGTTTTACATTTCAACTCTGGTGAAGTGAAATTCCGAAGAGCGGTTGTAACACTTCAACTCCTGGTGAAATGGGCCTCCGAAGAGGGCTTTTATTTTTTTTTACATTTCAACTCTGGTGAAGTGAAATTTCGAAGAGCGGTTGTAACACTTCAATTCCTGGTGAAATGGGCCTCCGAAGAGGGCTTTTATTTTGTTTTACATTTCAACTCCGGTGAAGTGAAACTCCGAAGAGCGGTTGTTACACTTCAACTCTTGGTGAAATGGGCCTCCGAAGATTGCCTGGAATTTACTCTCTAATGGTTGGAGGCTCATGACTCCTCCAATCTTTTTTGGTTGAGTAGAGAACTTTCTTTTCTGCGGCATATGCTTCGTTAGAGGTCTTTATCCTCCGAAGAGTTGTGCCTCCGAAGAGGACTTTAGTTGTTCCTTGTCCACTTGCTTATGCCTTTTCAGTGATCCTCTATTTTTTTTTTCTTTTCAAGCTTGCACTCCCTTCTCTTACAAGTAGTTTGTTTAATCCAAAGAAGTGTACTTCATTGCTTGGCCAGTTCACGAGAACGGACATAAGCTTCTTAATTGGATGTTTGTTTGTTCAAACTTCTCAATTTATTAGCTAAAGCCCGTTTTCGGCGAAATCATTGACCGTTCAATTGAAGCACATCTTATCTAGGATTTAAGCTCGGGAATTTTGTGACTTGGATTTGTTTGTTGAATGATAACAAGAATCACTTGGTCTTGTAATGTGCAAGTTTTGTTTTCGTTGCCTGCAAAAATTTAAATCGACATTTCAGTAATACATTTAATGTACTTTTCATATCGAAAATAAAGCAAACATGTAATAATAATAAGGAACACAAGATTTATAGTGGTTCGGCCAAGAATTTGGGCCTACATCCACTTTATAGTCTTTCATTATTCACTTGCATCGGTTTTACAATCGCTTTCAATTACAGGAATCATACATTCATAATTCTTTTTACAATATTTCAACAAAGCTATCAAGTAAAGTATGGACGCAAGTGATTGCTGTTCCAAGCTCTTAGAATTTGATCTCCTTCGACAGTAGTGAGTTTGAATGTGCCGTCAAGAAGCTTCTGACCTATGACATATGGCCCTTCCCAATTTGGCCCAAACACACCTGTCGCTGTCATAATTCTCTTTAGGACTAAATCTCCAATTTCAAAGCTGCGTTGGCAAACTTTGGAATTGAAATGTCTGGCTATCCTTTGCTGATGAGATGCGATTTTGAGCTCAGCCTCTTCTCTTTTTTCATCAAGGAGATCTAGTGCCTCAAGCTGTAGTTTTTCATTCTCCGCTTGATTGAAATGGATTCTTCTATGTGAAGGGACCTCTGTTTCTACCGGAATCATTGCCTCTGATCCGTATGCCAGTGAAAACGGAGTATATCCAGTCGCAGTTTTGTGGGTAGTTCTGTATGCCCATAGTGCTAGTGGTAGCTTATCGACCCAACCACCTTTCGCTCTTTCAAGCTGCTTCTTGATGGTTGACTTGATAATTTTATTTACTGCTTCCACCTGCCCGTTTGTCTACGGATGAGCTACTGCTGAGAAGCTTTTTCGGATTTGAATCGTTTGCAAAAATCTTGGAATTCTTCACTTTCGAACTGAGTACCATTGTCTGTAATTATTTTTTGAGGCACACCATATCTGCAAATGATACTTTTAGTCACAAAACTTATCATCTTTTTTGAGGTGATAGTAGCCAGTGGTTCAGCTTCTGCCCACTTAGTAAAATAATCAACGGCAACAATGGCATATTTAATTCCAGATTTGGCAGTTGGTAACGGTCCTACGAGGTCTATCCCCCATATTGCAAACGGCCATGGACTGACCATCTGTGTCAGTTCAGTGGAGGAGCTCTAGGAATTTTAGCGAATCTTTGGCATCTGTCACATTTTCGGGAATAGTCTGCTGCATCTCGATTAATTTCTGGCCAAAAATATCCGTATCGGAGAATCTTTTTCGCTAAAGTTTGACCACCTAAATGATCACCACATTCTCCCCCATGCACCTCAGCTAGGATTGTTTTGGACTCTTCCCTGGATACACATCGAAGTAACGGCATTGAGAATCCCTGTCTGTATAACTGGCCATCCTGGACTATATAGCGAGAGGCTTTCCTCAGTAGCTTCTTTCGTTCTTTTTAATTTTCCGGTAAAGAGCCATTGAGCAGATATTCTGTTATTGGAGTCATCCATGATTCTTGCTCTTGAGACACGCTCATGATCCAATCAATATCCATCTCATCAATGCTCGGAGTCGATAGGACCTCCACTGGAGTTAACCCCAGAAATTGAGCTTCGCCTGTGCTAGAGTACTTTGCGAGAGAATCTGCTTTCATGTTTTCTTCTCGAGGAATGTGACTTATCATGTAATGATCGAAATCACCCAGGAGTTCCCAAGCCATTGACAAGTAGGCGGGCAGATTCCCCCCTTTTGCTTGGAATTCTTTCTTGACTTGGCATACAATAAGCTGAGAATCACTAAAGATCTGTAATGCTCGGATGTTTAGTTCTTTAGCATTCCTTAAGCCAGCGATAAGGGCTTCGTATTCTGCTTCATTGTTTGTTGAAGGAAATTCCAATCTTAGTGCATAGCATAATGATCGACCTTCAGGGGTCTCAAGTACAACTCCGGCTCTAGAACAGTAGTCGTTTCTCGCGCCATCGACATATAACTTCCATTGGATTGGGGAATCGTCGATCGCTTCCTCCTCACTGTTACCCTTATCTGTGAATTCTGCGATGAAATCCGCTAAAGCTTGTCCGTTGATTGCTTTTCGGGGATGATAAGTGATGTCATATTGACTGAGTTCAATATTCCACTTTAGAAGACGACCCGAAGTCTCAGGGCGAAACAGGACTTGCTTTAAAGGTTGATCAGTGACGACTCTGATAGGATGAGCTTGGAAATATTGCCTCAACTTCCTGGATGCAATCAGTAGGCAATAGGCGAGTTTTTCCAACTTAGAGTAATTCATCTCTGCCCCAGTGAGTCTTTTGCTGATATAGTAAACTGGATGTTGAATCCTCTTGTCTTCTCGTATCAGCGCTGCACTTAAAGCATGAGATGATACTGCCAAGTATATAAGAAGATCCTCGCCATCGCCAGGCCTAGAAAGTATTGGAGGCGTTTCCATATGGCGAATCAATTCATCAAAGGCTTTTTGGCATTCGGGAGTCCAATCAAAGTTTTTCTTTCCTTTCTTTAAGGTGTCAAAGAATGGGATGCATTTATCTGTGGCTTTGGAAATGAACCAACTCAAGGCGGCGACTTTTCCATTGAGACTTTGCAATTCCTTCTTCGTTCTAGGAGCTTTGACTTCCTTTAAGGCGGTAATTTGAGCTGGACTAGCCTCAATGCCCCTAGCGCTCACGATGAAACCTAAAAACTTTCCAGATTCCACTCCAAATGAACATTTTAAAGGGTTGAGCTTCATTCCGTACTTTCGGAGGACTGCGAACATGTCTGCTAAGTGTTCTATGTGATCCACTGCTTTCTTAGACTTTACTAACATGTCATCGACGTAGACTTCCATAGTCTTGCCCAATTGCGGTTTGAACATAGCATTAAGAAGTCTCTGGTATGTTGCCCCTGCATTCTTCAGCCCGAAGGGCATAACTCTGTAGCAGTAAAGACCAACGTCAGTGATAAAGCTCGTGTCCTCCTGATCTGGCTCATGCATCATGATCTGGTTATATCCAGAGTAGGCATCCATAAAAGATAACAATTCGTGTCCCGCTGTTCCATCTACCAGTTGATCGATCCTGGGTAATGGGAAGCAGTCTTTGGGGCAGGCCTTGTTTAGATCTGAAAATTCGATGCACACTCTCCATTTTCCGTTGGCTTTCTTAACCAGCACTGCATTTGAAACCCAATTCGGATAGGTAGATTCTTTGATAAAGTTATTCTCCATGAGCCGGTCAACTTCTTCTTTTAACGCTGCTGACCTTTCTGGACCTTGAGTTCTCCTTTTCTGCTTCACAGGTGTAAATTTTGGATCAATATTCAGAGCGTGTACTGGAACTTCTGGGGATATTCCGCACATATCGGCATGAGTCCAAGCAAAAACATCCAAATTTGCCTTTAAAAATGATATTAAGATATTCTGAATTGACACATTAAGTTGTGAACCCACATTCAACACCTTGTTTGGGTCCTTTGGGTCAACAGGTACTGGTATTGTCGTTTCCACTGGTACCACTCTATTCTCCCCTGCACTGGCTTTTCTAGGATCCATCTCTTTCCGTGCTCCGCTGTGCTCGCTAGCGCAGGGTCCGCCCTGTAATTGCTACAAGGCTGGTTCTTTGATGCGGACTGGGGTTGCCGCATCCTTTCCCATTTCTCTTTTCCTTGTTTCTCGTAGCTCTGTCAGATAACACTCCCGCCCAGCATTCTGATCCCCTTTTATAACTCCCACTCCATTATCTGTGGGAAATTTAATGGTGAGGCACCATGGGGCCAAAACAGCTTTGAATGCTGCCAGAGTTGGACGGCCAAGGAAAGCATTATAAGCAGAAAATTCGTCGACAATCACAAAAGTTTGCTTGCGGACCACTTTTCTTTCTCCCTCTCCAAGTTCTACAAGCAAATCAACGGTTCCTATCGGCTGTTTTGGCTCCCCAGTGAAGCCAGCGATTTTCTGCGATGATGCTTGCACATCAGCCATAGGGATCTTCATTTGGTCGAATGTTTTCTTGAAGAGGATATTGCAGGATGCGCCACAATCAATGAGAACTCTTCTGACAATAGCTGGCCCGATACCAGCTGAGATGACTAAGGGATCCAAGGTAGGAGCTTCAATACCTGTGGAATCCCTAGCTCTGAACACAATATCATTATTGAAAGTTTTTTGTTGCTTCAGGGGCATAGCACCTTCCAAAACAAATACATCTTCCTCGGTCGGTACATACTTCAAAGCTCGGGTATACCTTTCCATCTCACCCCAGCTCCTGCCTGCTGGGTGAGGTCCCCCCGTAATGACATTGATAACAGGCCTTCCGGATTCATGCCCTGCAGTCTTCTCACTTGTCCTGGGTAGATGAGCAGGAGCTCGTTGCCCCTGACTAGTCGAAGCGGGATTGCTGCAATTCTTTTCCACAAATTGCTGCAGCTTGTTTTCCCTTATCAATTCTTCAATCAAATTTTTCAATTGGCGGCATTCGTCGGTATCATGACCGGGTTGATTATGGAAGCGGCAAAACTTTCCGCTTTGTACAGCTTTTTTCCCGGTTCTCAGAACGGGAGGTTTAGGATAATCAACAGAATCTTTAGTGGCAAGGTAAATACGCTCCGGCGTATCCAATAAAGGAGTATATTCCGATGGCTTGAAGGAAAGAGGCTTCTTCAGATTTTTCTGTTTCTTCCCATCGTTATTTTCCCTTTTCTGTCCTACAGATTCACTCTTGCGTGGAGCAACAATGTTATTTTCATCTTTTTCCAATGCTGCCTTTACCGGTACAGGACGGCTTTCCGGGCGTATGAACTCATCTTCTTTCTTGTAGAATTTTTCAAGGGAATTTGGTTCCTTCATGTTAAGCCATTTTCCAAATTCGCTCGACTTGTCGATGGCCCTCATCAGATAGGTCAAGATCATCCGTGGTTCTGCATTGTCTACCTCGACCAGCGCTATATTAAAGCGATTCAAGAAAGATCTGATAGTTTCCCCTGGATTCTGCTCTAAACTTGACAACGACATGATATCTTTGGCTTTTGAAGCGTATAGTCTGAACTGCTCCTTGAATTTCCGGGTTAGGTCAGAAAACTGATCTATGGACCGAATTGGTAGCTTGGTGAACCAAAGCAGAGCTACACCTTCCAAATATACAAGAAAATATCGACACTTTATTTCATCAGAAGCTCTGGCACCTGTCATGTTTCAATCATACTTATACAAGAATTCGTTCGGATCACTTATTCCTTTGTAAGCTGGGATAGTTGGAGGGACGAACTTCCTTGGGAACTCAGCCTTTAAGATCCTTTCGGTAAACGGGGTTTTACTTGGAGCGAAACCCCATTCCTTCTCATCTTCATTCCTTTGCATGCTTTCTTTCATGATTTGTCGAACCATTTCAGAAAGATACCCCTCATCATTTCGAGCTTTAGATCCACCAACTTCAGGAAATGTCCGCTCAAAGGGGCCGGCAGCGCTCTCAGGAGTGTTTCTTTCTTCATCCTCATGAATGTTGCCAGCAAGGTTCCTTTCATTACCCATTGGTTGACGGTTTACTCCAAGCAAGTCATTCAACTTATTCAAAATTAGGGCATTTTGGGCATTCTGAGCCTCCAATTGCGCACTTTGGGCATTTATCTGCTGGTTCAGCCCTAAGATTACAGCATCCAACTCCGCTTTGGTAACCCCAACAGGTGGAGTGGCTTGATTAGGTACTGGGGAAGCGGAGGTTCCCTCTTGAACATTTCCAGATCTAACAGATCTACTCTTTCTCCCCGGAGCCATGATTTCAGATAAACTTCTAGCCTTTAGAGAGATTACTTCAACAAACTTTCGTGGAGCAATGATGATAATTCTCCTGAGTTCAATTCTCAGTGAAAGCACCAAAAATGTTAACGCTAAAATTTGAACGCTAACACCCCGGTGTATAAAGTGTAGTTGTGAAAGCACCACCCGATGATTCGGGAACAGAGTATAAGCAGAAAATCACAGAAAAAGCAGTGAATAACAACGATTTTATAGTGGTTCGGCTCAAGGCAAGCCAACGTCCACTTTAATTCTCTTTATTGCTAAATCGATTACAACTTTACAACAATCTCCAATTACAATTATAACGAGACAAACAACTAGAACTTTGGTAGAGAAAAATTCTTCGAATCCATGTAGATTGCGTTAGATTTTCCCTTGAAGTTAGTTGAGATGCCATTCGAATTTGAAGTGTCGTGTGAGTTGAGAATTCAGCAGAGTATTGGCGCTTGAAATGTTTGGCCAAAAAAGGTCATTTTCATGCTTGAGGTGGTTGGTATTTATAGGGAAAATCCCACCCCTTAGGTCGTAAGCCGTGAACTGTCCAAGGTTAGTTGTGGCCGGTCTAAGGCAAATCGCGACCGACTCATCTGACCCCTCCATGGTTTCACCTAGGCTCATTTGTACAAGTCCCAGGTCGCCCTCGAGTCAACACAGCCTTATCTCAGTAACACGGCATCGGGCTTGCATTTACTAGCTTTAGGTCGTTGACGACTCAAGTTAGGTCGTGAGCCGTGAACGAGTTAACTGGCAACCGGATCGTGCGCTGTTTGCACAAAAAATGGACAAACACCTCCAAGTCGTATTATTTAGTTGATTATATGTAATTTTCAATGATTTTAGATGAGTATGTAAATATGAGAAAAGTAGGGGCTGAAATGTAAAAGACACACAGATTTATAGTGGTTCGGCCAGAATGTGCCTACGTCCACTTTATATGTTATTATCTTCTTTCTTTCAGGTTACAAGTACAATGCGTTGTGTACAAGTGTATGAAAGTAGTTTGAAAGTTCCTTCCTTGCTTGAGCTCTCAAACTTGTCTGCCATTGTTGTACCCCTGCCCCTCTATTTATAGAATGAGGTAGGGGGCAAGGGGTCTTGGAGGTATATAGCTGTTGGTGGGCCCGGGCTGGAGCAATCTGGCCTGGCAGCGTTCTGGTTCGGCGGAGCTTCATTCGGCATGGAATTTGGAGTGGCGTTGGTCTGGTAGGGTGTGGATCGGTATTGAGTAGGGTATGTGTTGGTCCGGTCATAAGTTGGACCGGTATGGAGCAGGAGATGTTGCATTGGTTCGGTGGAGATGTGATGAGAAGGTGGTTCGGCAATAGTGTGGTCCGGTGGTGGTATTTGGCGGGGCTTGGACCGGCTATGCCGAATGGAGTGGGGGACCGAATGAGGTTGGCTCGGTAGGGGGTTGATCCGGTAGTGGAGTGGAAGTATTGGACCGGCATTGTGTGGTCCGGCGTTGAGCTGGTGCCGAATGGACATGAGAGGAGAGAGCCGAATGGACATGGGTTCATGGATGCCGAATGGACCCTGGTACAAGGAGGTACCGAATGGACATGAGCACTTGAGTGCAAGGAGATGACGCCTACTGTGCCTGTTGGTTTCGAATGTGCATGGGATATGACGCTTCACGGTCTCGTGGCCTACTGGGCGAGAATCCGCCCAACATTTGCCCCCCAAAGTGGGGCACGGGCTTGCACGTGTCGCGCTTTGTTTCCCTGTAGTGGGCGTGATTTGTAAAACGACATAAGCTGGGTGTCCATATCCTTCGGATGTCCTGCAAAGGAAATTATAGCTTCAGTGTGATTTCAAATGATGACCGTTCGAGCTCGTTATCGATGCCAGGTCCACGTTCGAGTGGTTCCCCGGATCGTTTTCAAGGTGGTTTATCGCCAGCTCAGAGCATGCCTAGGGATCGTTCGCGATCCCGTACATGTGTAAGTAGCTTAGCCATTCTCTAATTATCAGAGTCAAATATTCGTCTAACCGATGGGCTTAAAACAGGGGTGTCAAAGTGTGAATTCTCATGGCGACGGGGTTAATAGCCATTCAGAGCGTGCCTATGGACCATTCGCGGTCGCGTACACGTGTAAATGATTAACCCACGTTGGTGAGAGATTCACGACTTATCCGTTGTTATCATATTCTTTATTTTATTAGTAAGATCAGGAGTTCGGGACTTATCTGAGTGAGGCGCCCTGCATGCCCCCTGTTTCTGGCTTCTGCTGGTAGAGACAGTTTCATTCGGTTTCGAGTAGGCATATATTCTTATTCGTTTGGAGGTTGGTTTGGTATGGAAGGTTTCATTCGGTACATAGTTGGTCCGGTTGTTGTTGGTCCGGTTGTTGTTGGTCCGGTGATAGGTTCTCGTTCGGCATGGGGTTGGTCCGGCAGTAGGTTCTCGTCCGGTATTCCAGAGCTCGCCTATATATAGAGGCTACACCCCCCTTAGTTTTCCTCTACCGAACAAGAGGAAGCCGAATCAAAAGCCCACCGAACCAAGTATTTGCCGAATCAAATATTCGCCGAACCAGGTATATACTCTTTTACCGAATGAACTCTATAACCGGATGGGCTTATGCCGAATGGGCACGGAAGCTTTGCTTTGCCGAATGAACCTCAGATTCCATTGCCGAATGGAAGTCAGATCCCAGTGCCGAATGAACTTGTACTGCCGAATGAACGTAAGACCCTAGTGCCGAATGGTCTTGAACCTCCAGTGCCGAACGAACTTTGTGTCTGGACTTTGAGTGGAACTCCGGACTTATGTATGCTTGTTTGTTTATACTGTCGTTCTAACATCATGCTTTTTACTTTTGTGTATGCAGATAAATGTCTCGCAAAGTTGAAACTCGATCGGGCAGGAAGAAATCCAGGGATAGCGGAGAAACTTCTGCCGTGCCCCCAGCTCAGCCAGATCCAGCACAGCACGGACCCGCTCCGAGGTCACTAGTCGATGGGTATGGTCCCCAGGAGCTTCTCGTCTCTCCTCCTGATTGCTTTCCTAGCTCCTTAAAGGAGGAGCAACTTGACGTCATATCCCGTTCCTTTGGGATAGATAGGGCTCTTATGCTGCTGCCAGGAGATGGGGTGATGCCATATAATCCTCCCGAGGGCTACTTCGCTTTTAGCAGATACCATTGCATGTGCGGCGCTATCCCCCCTATCAACGCTTGGATAGTAAGCTTCACCACTTATTTGAAGGTGGCTCCTTTCCAGCTCCAGCCTAACTCATATGCCATCCTGGTGAGCCTTTTTGTTATCTTCCAGAGGAGGTACGGGCGTCCTCCTTCTAACCGGGAAATCCGATACTTGTACAACCTGAGAGGCTATAAGAAGGGGTCTCCGTACATTAGCCTGGAGGCGGCCGTACCCTTCAAACCAGTTCTGGACTTGTATTCCAAGTTCACCATGTTCAAGAAGGAGTGGTTCTTCGTCAAGGACGATGCTGTTTCTTTCCGCCTTTTCACTTCCGGCTGTAAGATTGATTTCATTTATATTTTTCATGTGTTTTGACTGTAGTGTTTTTTCTGACATGCTTCTTTTTCTGGCTAGCGACAGGTGGTATTGCAGTCGTGGAGGACGATTCCTTAGTGCGAATGGCTGCTGAACTAAAGGCTATTCCGGCACGGGACCGGTCGGCCTCTTTCTTGATCAGGAACGCAACCCTTTTGGAGTATAATTTGATCTTACCGCGCCAGTCCGTGGTTAAGCAAAGGGATACGGCTGAGGAGAGGGCTGCTAAAGCTAAGGAGGGGGCTACGGTAAAGAGCGGTAAGAGGGAGCCTTTCGCAGAGCGTCCCGTGGTCGGGGGGAAGAAACTGAGGAAGTCCGATGGCCCTTCTCCAAGTACTTGCCCGATTGTCCCGGAGGAGGAAGGTGTAGAAGAGGAGGAAGGAGGCGAAGTTGGAGAAGGGTCGGAGGGTGGAGGAGATGGCGAAGGTCAAGGTGGTAGTGGTGTTGCTGCTCTAACCTCTGAACAAGACCTCGAACT
This sequence comes from Allium cepa, assembly GCA_030765085.1. Lineage (NCBI taxonomy): Eukaryota > Viridiplantae > Streptophyta > Magnoliopsida > Asparagales > Amaryllidaceae > Allium > Allium cepa. Next base: position 787,508,910 of record CM060937.1, on the reverse strand, counting down.
GGATGAGGCTCTCCGTCGGGCCTTCGGGGAGTCGGAGGGAGAGTCGGAAACGGAGAAGGGAACGGAGAAGGCAAAGGAAACCGGCAAAGCTGTGGCTGGCACTGACCCATCCTCTAAGGGTTCCTCAGCTAGGGTGATTCCGGCGATGCAAGGTGAACTTTTGTCTTCTGCCGATTCTATTTTCGATAAGGACTTAGAAATTTTTTACGGTTCACTTCCGTCCTGGAATGAGATCCAGGACTTATTGCAGTATCCCACTCCTCCGCCGGGTTTGTATAACAGATGTGTCTCCTCACTTTTCTTTCTTTTTAACTTAGCACATTTTTTGAATTGCGGATTATTGTATGTTCGTAACACTTGTTCTTTATTCCAGGGGCAGGCCAGGCGGGTAAAACGTCGGATGTTCGACACCGCCTTGAACAATTTAAGTCGAGGAGAGCTTCCGCGAAACCTTCTACTGATCGCACTGGGGACGTAGTCAAGTACCGCCCTCTTCTTGGGGTCATCGAAGAGGGCATTCAGAAAAGGAAGCGGAGCCGTTCCTTATTTGAGTCTTCTTCTGCTTCGCAGCTTCCTACTCTGTCTCCCCCTACTCAGCCTCCTCGTGATACTACGGAGGAGAGCACGGAGCCCTGCCCCCCTCCTCCTCCTTCCAAGAGTTCTACTGTCATTCATATAAGGCGTCCCGATGTGCCTCGCCCCGTGCCTCGTGACCCTTTTGCCGGCCATCCTGATTTAGACCCAAGTTTTCGGGACATTTCATTCGATGAGACCACGGGCGAGCACCTACTTCCCCGCAACCCCATGGTAAGAGTGCTGGACGAGGCCAAATCTTTAGATCTTGATTTACTTACTACACGGGTAGTCACCATGGGGGATGAGGCCAAGGCTAATATCGACCGGGTGGCCGCAGAGACCAAGAAGTTAATGGAGCATCATGCTAAGTTGGTCAAGGCCGGGGAAGAGATCGGGAGTGCTAACATTCGGTTGAGGTTAAAGGTTGCCGATCAGGCCAAGCAACTCGCCGACCAAGCCATCCAGATTTCCCAGCATGAGGAAGCCTCCAAGCGTCTGAAAGAGACCATGGAGAAGGCCAGTAGGGCGGAATTACGGAAGATGGAGGTCGCTTGCAGGGAACGGATTAACATAGCTATCGCAACGGTGGATGAGGTTCGAAATGCGGATCTCGAGCGGGTAGAGGAGTTGTCAGGGAGGCTCGAGGCTGCGGAGATGGCTCAGGCCGAGTTGAAGGAGGAGATGGAGGAGATGAGGAGGTCCCTCAAGTTGAAGGAAGAGGAAATGAGGAGGTCACTCCAGGCTGACTGCTTGAGATACCAATCAGAGAGGGACGTCGCCATCACCAAGTTGCAAGCTTCCGAGGCCCGGGTGAGGGAGTTTGAGGAAAACGAGGGGATGATGGATGAGATGTTGCAGGATATGTACTTCCACACTTGGAAGGAGGGCGGCTTGTCTTGGATGGACGATTACCCTCGGGTCATGGCCAAGGTGTATCTCCAGGCTTTAGAGGAGGCCAGGGTGAATGCGGGTAAGGAAGGCGGAGAGGCTTTCAACTTGAGTGCGGTTACTGCTCAGTTCTCAAAGGAGGAGCAAGCGGCGGTGAAGGAGGGGATGCGGCTACTCGCTGCAGAGGAAGCGGGCGTGCAGTTGGATGATGAGGATCAAGCGGCGGATGCTGGTGAGTTATTCTTTTCCCTTTCTTTTCTTTTCGTGTTTTCATAACTTGATCGTTCGTTTAATGAATTCCTCTTCTGATCTGGACAGGTGGGACTTCAGATCCACATGCTGGGGGCTCCGATCCTGCGGCTAAGTAGGCTGGGGGAGTTGGTGATGGAGTGTGGATGCATCTGCCATCTTTTTGTTTCTTTTTTATCACTGTTCATGTTAGTCTTTGATATGCAACTGTAATAAAATTATTTGCAAAGAATAACTTCGTGTGATCTTATAATATAAGCTGATTTTGTCATGTTTAAATGTTGTTGCTATCTTTATGTGCTGTGTGAGAAGTATAATTATGTATATGCCTGTGATTCCACTTGTGTTTGATGTTAAGTTTTTGCTTGAAATATAATTTCACGTTTTGCAATGTCAGTGTATGAATAAGTTATAGTTACGCATTTATGTACAAGAGAAGAGAGTACCGCCCTTTATGTTTTATTCGCAGGCGGTAGCTTTGAGTGTCTTGTGTAACTGTTCACGGGTATAGCAGAGCGCCCTGCTACCCAGCACGCAGGCTTAGAGCCTCATGAGTGAATGCTTCCTATTTGGTTTCCTGTACTTTAGAGTTTGTTATACAGGATAGGAGAAAAATATTTAAATGAAATGGAAATATAGTAAAAGTAAAACTTCCAGTCACGGAAGGCCGTCGATGTGCTTAAGTTCGTGGCAAACGGGTTTTGTAGTCACTTTCCCTAGCTGTGGGTCTTGGAGACATTTGTCACCCATCTTACGCCTCCGCGGGGAGTTTTCTTTTTTACCACAGCCGCACTTAAGACACATCGGAGCCGAGATCGCGCACGGTAACTACCCGAACCATTATGGTCCGTAATCGTGGGTATTATTCGATTTACCGTGGCCGGCTAGCGTGGGTGCCGTTGGCCGTGAACTACCCCTGGCTGGCCACACCTTATGTTGGGGCTTAAAGTAGGTTCACAGTTACCGACGAGCCGAACGCCGTAATGAGCTGCCATCGGCTATAGTCGGCCTTTATGATGACTTATAATCGGCTCATTACAGTTGGCTTTGAGGGCAGGCGCGCAATGAGTTAACCCGCAGCAGAGGGATGCCGGGGCAAAAGAGTCTCATTGGCGAGTGCATAGAATCGTAGCGTACCTGTTAGGCCTAGTCCAGATGAGGCCGCGGTGCGTCTTGAGTGGAGATGCCATAGAATTTTGTTCAACAGAAAGGGATAACGCTTAACAAGTAGCCAAGACATAAAGGAACAAGTTAAAAAGAGACAAGATTTTTTAAAGTGGTTCGGCACGAAAATGCCTACGTCCACTGATTCTCTTTGTTAATTCACTTCATATGGGCAGTACAAGTTAAGAAAAGTATCGACGGAGGTGTCGGATGTTCCATGCCCTCTGGAACACCTCTCCGTCCACTGTTGACAAAATGTAAGCTCCGTTGTGGAGATCTTTGTGAATTACATATGGTCCGTCCCAGATGGGGTCCAGTGCCCCGGGGCGCGGAAAGATTCGCCTGAGGACAAGATCTCCTTCTTGTAAGCTGCGATGCTTGACTTTGGAATTGTATAGTGCTGCCACTTTTTGTTTGTGAGCTGCTGCTTTGAGTGCTGCATCGTTTCTCCTTTCCTCAATCAGATCCAAAGACATGAGGAGGAGTTCTTCGTTTTCTTCTGGGTTGTAGTGGATCCTACGGTGGGAAGGCACAATAGTCTCAACTGGGAGCATTGCCTCCGATCCATATGCCAAAGAGAAAGGAGTATGTCCCGTTGATGTTCTGAAAGATGTGCGGTATGCCCATAGTGCCGTAGGAAGTTCGTCCACCCAAGCGCCTTTTGACTTTTCAAGTTTCTTCTTGATTAGGGTTTTGAGAATTTTGTTGACAGCTTCAACTTGTCCGTTTGCCTGAGGGTAAGCTACTGATGAGAAGCTTTTATGAATTCCATGCTCTTGGCACCAGTCGGCAAATTCTTCGCTGTCAAATTGGAGTCCGTTGTCTGATACGATCTTGAGGGGGACTCCATACCTGCACAGAATGTTTTTGATCAAGAAGTTGATAACTTTTGCTGAAGATATTTTATTTAAAGGTTCCGCTTCCACCCATTTGGTGAAATAATCGACTGCCACTATAGCATATTTGGCTCCGCCTCGGCCCGTTGGCAGTTCGCCAATTAAGTCAATTCCCCATACGGCAAAGGGCCAAGGGCTGGTCATTTGAGTAATTTCGTTTGTGGGTAGTCGAGGGGTCTTGGCGAACTTCTGACATCTGTCGCATTTCTTAACGAAGTCTAGGGCATCTTTGTTTAGTGTGGGCCAGTAATATCCGTATCGGAGTATCTTTCTTGCCAAAGTCTGTCCTCCAGTGTGATCTCCGCATCCTCCCTGATGGATGTTTGTTAATATCTCCTTGGCTCCCCTCCCGGCGACGCATCTTAATAGGGGGCTAGAGAAGCCACGCCGGTAGAGGATGCCTTCTTGCATTGTGTAGTGGGGAACTTTCCTCAAGATCTTCTTGGCTTCGTCACGCCTGTCGGGTAGTATGCCATCTTGCAAATATTTCCGGATAGGAGTCATCCAGGTTCCTTCTTCGATTGCAGTTATCAGATTCGCTTGTTCGAAACTCGGGGCTAGCTGCCTTGAGATTACTAGTGCTCCGGGAATGGTGCTGTCCTTCATACTAGCTTGCTTTGCAAGTTCATCTGCCTCTTGGTTTTCTTCTCGAGGAATGTGTTTGATTAGATAATGGTCCAATCGATCGAGCAGCAGTCTGGTTTTCTTTAGGTATGCTGTGAGCCGTTCTCCTCGAGTCTGGAATTCTCCTAGTACCTGGTTTACGATAAGCTGAGAATCACTATGAATACATAAGGAATTGATCCCAATTTCTAGGGCCAGTTCCAATCCCGCTATTACTGCTTCATATTCAGCATCGTTGTTAGTGGCCGTGAACTCCAATCTTAATGCATAGTACAACTTTCTTCCCCTGGGGGTGACGATCACAATACCTGCCCCCGAGCCTTGTTCGTTCGATGCTCCGTCTACAAAGAGGTTCCACTTGATGTTTTTTGCTACTTCGGATTGTTCCTTGCCTTCGTTGGTAGTGAATTCGGCAATGAAATCAGCCATGGCTTGTCCTTTGATAGCGGTGCGGGGATGGTAGGTGATATCATACTGACTTAGTTCGATGCACCATTTGAGGAGTCGCCCAGAAGTGTCAGGACGATGGAGCACTTGTCTTAGTGGTTGATCGGTTAGAACCCTGATGGAGTGAGACTGGAAGTAGTGTCGCAGTTTCCGTGACGCGATCAATAAACAATATGCTAACTTCTCAAGTTTAGGATATCTGGCTTCTGCCCCCGTAAATCTCTTGCTTACAAAGTAAACCGGACGTTGTGTGCGGTCTTCTTCTCTTACCAAGGCGGCGCTTAGAGCATGAGATGATACAGCGAGGTATAGGTATAACACTTCACCTTCATTTGGAGTTGAGAGTACTGGTGGTCTCTGAAGGTGTTCGATTAGGTTGAGGAAGGCTTTTAAGCATTCGTCGGTCCACTCGAACCTCCCTTTGTCTTTCTTGAGTGCTTCGAAGAAAGGGACACACTTGTCAGTTGCCTTGGAAATGAATCTGCTTAGGGCGGCCACCTTTCCGTTTAGGCTCTGCATTTCTTTTCGAGTGGAAGGTATCCTTATTTCTTTTAAAGCTCGGATTTGTTCAGGGTTTGCTTCGATTCCTCTGGCGTGGACGATGAATCCTAAGAATTTTCCCGATGATACTCCGAAGGAGCACTTTAGAGGATTCAGCTTCATTCCATATCGGCGAAGTACCCGAAACATATCGTCCAGATGGCTTACATGGTCGTTGGCTTTCCTGGACTTCACCAACATGTCATCCACATATACTTCCATAGTACGTCCTATCAGTTCTGCGAACATTTTGTTGACGAGGCGTTGATAGGTAGCTCCAGCATTTTTGAGTCCAAAAGGCATGACTTTGTAACAATATAATCCGCGGTCGGTGATGAAGCTAGTGTGGTCCTGATCGGGAGCGTGCATGGGGATCTGGTTATATCCGGAGTATGCATCCATAAAAGATAGGAGTTCGTGCCCAGCTGTGCTGTCCACGAGTTGGTCAATTCGGGGAAGTGGGAAGCAGTCTTTCGGGCAAGCGTCATTCAGATTGGAGAAGTCAATACATGTTCGCCACTTTCCATTGGCCTTTTTTACTAGCACTGGGTTAGCGATCCATTCTGGGTAGATGGCTTCCCGTATGAAGTCATTAGCAAGTAGATTTTTTACTTCCTCATCAAGGGCTGCTGATCGCTCTGCCCCCATGCTCCTCTTTTTCTGCTTTACTGGTACCTTGGTGGGATCGATGTTCAACATGTGGCATGCTACGTCTGGGGAGATTCCTGTCATATCGGCATGGGTCCACGCAAATACATCTAAGTTGTGGCGGAGAAAGTCAATGAGTCGATCCTTCAATTCCGTTTTCAGCTGAGATCCGATTTTTAATAGTCTACTTGAATCATGCTTATCTACCGATACGAATTCCATAGCCTCTGCAGGCTCGGCGGTAGCCTCCTCCTCTTTATCCCTGGGGTCTAGTTCATTGAAGGGATCGCTTGTGTATCGAAGAGGAGGGGCTTTCTTTAGTTGCTATGCCTCCAAGCTTTTCATGCAGAGAGTAGTCTCTGCATCTTTTCCTTTATTCTTTATGCGGTTATTGCGAAGTTCAGTTACGTAGCAGTCTCGGGCAGCACCTTGATCTCCTTCTACTTCTCCTACTCCGTTGTCTGTTGGAAATTTCATTTTCAGGCACCAGGGGGCTAATACAATCTGAAAGTCAGACAAGGCTGGTCTTCCCAAGAAAGCGTTGTAAGCCGAGTGGTTTTCTATTAGTACGAACGTTTGTTTTCGCACAACGGAGCGGGGATGACTTCCTATTTCGACGAAGAGGTCAAGTTGCCCGAGGGGCATTTTTGCATCTCCAGTGAAACCGTGCAGTGGTTTGTCACAGGGGGATACATCCTTCATTGATAACTTCATTTTGTCGAAAGCATGTTTGAACAGGATATTGACGGAGCTTCCTGTGTCTATTAGAATCCGAAAAACTTTAGCTGGACCGAACCAGGCAGAGATGACCATAGGATCCATATGTGGGTACTGTCTTCCTTCCAAATCACGCCTACTGAATATGATGTCGTCGTTTTCTTTTCGTTTCGGGTGGCGTTCCTCCGTAATGGAGTTAACATATCCTTCGGCATTTCTAAGCGACTTGCCGTACCTTTCCATCTCTGCCCAACTTCTGTCGGCAATGTGTGGTCCTCCTGAGATGGTAAGGACTACTATCTTCTCTTGACTAGAGCCACTGGTGTTGTGATTGTTGCGACTCCCTCCGCCTACTTCTGGGAGGGGTTGCTTTGAGTTCTCATTGGCAGGAGTTGGAGTCCTGTTCTGACTTTTCACATAACGTTCCAGTCTTCTTCTTCTAATGTGTTCTTCGATCAAGTCCCGAAGATGGTGGCATTCATTGGTGTCATGTCCGTGGGATTCGTGGAAGCGACAGAACTTTCCGGACTTGAGTGCGTTATCTGATTCTTTCTTGTGCGGGGGGCGCTTGTATCCGAGTTCGCCCTGAGTGGCTAGGTAGATGTTTTCGATTGTTTCATTCAAAGGAGTGTAGGAGTCAAATCTTGGCCCTGGTCGATATTGGCGCTTCTCACCCTTTCTGCCCCCAGCATTGTCTCTAGATTCATTTCTTCGAGCGTCCTTAGCTGCAGTGGGAACCTTGTCCTGAATTATCTTGCCTTGTTGCCCTGGCTGCCTCTCCGTAGCAGCGTCTTCAAGTCTCATATACTTTCCAGCTTCATGGAAGAAATCAGGCAAGGTAACTGGTTTTTCCTTAGTTAATCTTCTGGCAAACTTGGTGTCTGGATGCACACCACTACAGAGGGCCATTAGAGTGAGTTTTTCATCGGCATCTTGAACTGCTGCCGCTGCGGCGTTGAACCGTGTTAGATATTGTTGTAGCGTCTCTCCGGTTTTCTGTTTGACATTGGATAGAGAATAAGCATCCCTGGGTTGTTCCACATGGATGCGGAACTGGCTAATAAACCTTTCTTTTAACATCTCCCATGAGTTGATGGATCCTTGGGGTAGATGGCAGAACCAGGAGGTAGCTAGATCTGATAGGAATAGCGGAAAGCATTTACATAATACTCCTTCTGTTGCTCCACTCATGAGCATATGCTGGGTGTATCTCTGCAGGTGTACGATGGGGTCGGAAGTTCCTTTGTAAGGTTCCATGGTTGGCATTTTCCATTCCCGGGGAGTGATGGCAGTTTCGATATTTCGGGTAAAGGGACTGGTGACCCTAGCGCCTATTCCCCGGTCCCTTTGCTCCCGTTGGACACATTCTCTGAATAATCGTGCCATCCGCTCGTCAGAACTTGGAGCGGACAAAAATGAGCTCGGTTCTTCCCTGCGGGATCTATCTCGTCCAGATGACCTGTAGGGATGGTACAGTCTATCACCTCTAGCATTATCCAGTGGTTGTCTTTGGCTGCTTGGATGCACGCTAGGACCAGCTACAGTTGCCCCCTGCCTTGATCTTCCCCTGTGGGGTTCTGTTTCGAGCACATCCATGGGGTCAACTTCGGGCTGGGTTCTAGCTCGGCTCCGTTCAGCGGGGTTTCTATGATTAGGTGGCATGACTGGCTCAGCTACATCCGACCCTCGCCTGGTGCCTCCCCCGCTAGGTTCGGTTCCAAGGGCTTCCTCGAGTCGGAATTCGGGCTGAGTCCGGGCGCGGCCCCTATCATCGTTTTTCCTGTTGATAGCTTGTTCGAAGAGTGAAGACCTTTGTTGCCTCCGGGATCCTCCGGATTGGGATTCACCCCATGATTCAGTGTTGCGGTTGGACTCTTCAGCGTCCCTTAAGCGTGTCATGAGTTGGTCCACCAAAGTTTCTTGTTGGGATGTGAAGCGGTTAGTTACTTCAGCCACAACCCTGTCCAGATCTGCCCTAGTGATTGGTTGTTCCGTTGCGGGACCAGTTGGATTTTCCTGATTTTCATCTGGTACTGCTGTTGAAGTGGGCTGATCTGTGATTGCTGGATCTGGAAGGCTGCTAGTTGCGATGTTCTTTCCTTTGTTAACATCCCTTCTCTGTTTGGAAGGCATGATTTCTAAGCAACGAGTGATGTCGTTAGGAAAAAGGTTGAGTGGGAGAAGATGAAGTTTGAGTTCAGCTCTCAGTGAAAGCACCAAAAATGTTTGCACAAAAAATGGACAAACACCTCCAAGTCGTATTATTTAGTTGATTATATGTAATTTTCAATGATTTTAGATGAGTATGTAAATATGAGAAAAGTAGGGGCTGAAATGTAAAAGACACACAGATTTATAGTGGTTCGGCCAGAATGTGCCTACGTCCACTTTATATGTTATTATCTTCTTTCTTTCAGGTTACAAGTACAATGCGTTGTGTACAAGTGTATGAAAGTAGTTTGAAAGTTCCTTCCTTGCTTGAGCTCTCAAACTTGTCTGCCATTGTTGTACCCCTGCCCCTCTATTTATAGAATGAGGTAGGGGGCAAGGGGTCTTGGAGGTATATAGCTGTTGGTGGGCCCGGGCTGGAGCAATCTGGCCTGGCAGCGTTCTGGTTCGGCGGAGCTTCATTCGGCATGGAATTTGGAGTGGCGTTGGTCTGGTAGGGTGTGGATCGGTATTGAGTAGGGTATGTGTTGGTCCGGTCATAAGTTGGACCGGTATGGAGCAGGAGATGTTGCATTGGTTCGGTGGAGATGTGATGAGAAGGTGGTTCGGCAATAGTGTGGTCCGGTGGTGGTATTTGGCGGGGCTTGGACCGGCTATGCCGAATGGAGTGGGGGACCGAATGAGGTTGGCTCGGTAGGGGGTTGATCCGGTAGTGGAGTGGAAGTATTGGACCGGCATTGTGTGGTCCGGCGTTGAGCTGGTGCCGAATGGACATGAGAGGAGAGAGCCGAATGGACATGGGTTCATGGATGCCGAATGGACCCTGGTACAAGGAGGTACCGAATGGACATGAGCACTTGAGTGCAAGGAGATGACGCCTACTGTGCCTGTTGGTTTCGAATGTGCATGGGATATGACGCTTCACGGTCTCGTGGCCTACTGGGCGAGAATCCGCCCAACATGCGCGAGTTAAGAGGCTGCTGTGCCGAGTAGCTGCATTGAACTTGTCTTCCTTTACTTGAGTCATGAACGAGTTAACATTGGTCCTAGGTTGGCTGTGACTTAGATCGGCAACTACTTTTGGTCGGTAGCTTGGCAAAACATTAGATCGGTAACTTGGTTAAGTCATTAAGTCGGCATCTCTTTTAGGCCTTAGGTCGGCCTTCCTGTTAAGTCGGCATCCTCTGAGACTTAGGCCAGTACCCACGTTAGGTCGGTAGCTACCTTATTTTAGACAGTTGGATCGGCAACCTTGCTAAAGCGTTAGGTCGGCAGCTGTTTACCCTTAAGTCAGTATCCCTCTTAGGCCTTAGGTCGGCTTCCATATATGATCGGTAACCTACCTTAGCCTTAAGTCGGTATCCTTTTGGGTCTTAGGTCGGCACTCTTTCAAGGCGGTTAGGTCAGTATGCCTCTCAAACCTGTTAGGTCGGTAACTCTTTTAAGCCGTAGGTCGGCATCCCTTTGAGTTGCTAAGTCGAAACCGAGAAGGAGTTAACAAATACTAAGACATCTAATTAAATATATTTATATATTTAATCTATTTATATATTCTAAAAGTAGTAAAATTATAAATAAATTCTTAAAATATATAATTTCAAGATTAATTTATAACTATACAATTTTCAAAACATATAAATTTAAAAATGTAAATTCTAAAACTTTAAAAATATACATTTATATATAATATCTTTAAATCAATATTTATTAACCATAAATTTCATTTCCAAAACCATAAAATCATTTTCAAAATATTTATATGTAGAACAATGGTGTCTGTTTATAATTTTCTATCATATTGTCAAGTGACACGGATATTTATCATTTCAATCCATAATTTAAATATATACAGGTATATATCATTTCAACACGCAATCCTAAATTCAATTCAAATGAAAATCGCTTGGATTTATCATTTCAACTCATAATGATTTTGTCCTATTCTATATATCGTTCGGGTATATATCATTTCAACCTATAGGGAGTTCTATACTAACAAGGAACTTGCAGATTGATAACAAGTATGATAATAATATAACAGGCACATATCATCAGTATAAATAACAGATAATGGTGTCAGACGTCATAGGTAAACAGATATAGATAATAGCATATATATTGCAATGTAAATAAGTAACGGCGGCCTATTTCAATTGTCGTTTCAATTGAAATCAAAATTAATACATATAAGAACGTTAATCATGAGTGAATGCGCTCCTTTTGAGGCTAGAGAACAAAAAGATGACACAAACACAGGATACACACACGGAACGACGACAAGCTCGCAATTGCTGTGATATATCGATTGGAGATGCTAAGCTAAGATAGCACGAGATCGATGGGACAAGATATTATATATATATAAATTTTCAAAAATCAATTTAAAACATATATTTTCAAATCGATATAAAATTCAAACACAAATAAAGATTAATATATATATGTATGTATGTATGTATATGTATGTATTTCGAACACCATTGTTTTAAATTAAAACACATATATTAAAATCCAACATATATTTAAAATAATATATATTAGTTTTTAAATAAATATTAAATTCCAACACATAAAATATCTATATATGATTGAAAAACCAAATTCACATATATCTACATGTTAACTAATGTATATATGCATATATACAAACTTACAAACATGTTAGAATTTAAAATCAATATTGTTATGAACGAATGTACATATATATATACTTGTGTAAAATCAATAATATACTCAAATCAACATAAAATTCAAATATATATATATATATATATAGACTTCAAAACTGGGCAAAAGGAAAATATGTATGCAACTTAAAAATATATATACATTTCCAAAAAACATGTAATAGGAAAACTACAAGATATGTATAAATACACACACACTTCTTTACCCAGAATAAATATACATATATTTAACATGAATCAAGTACAGCTTATACAACATTTTAAAACAATAGATGTCGGAAAAGTCAATGTTAACCTACTTTAAAAATCTGTATTGCTATAATATAAATACAACATCCATTTGCAAACCTTTGAAAACAGATGCATACAACTTCCATATTACTACTTATAAATATATATATATATATAAACTGTGATAGAGGAAACTGTACAAACAACCGCAACAAAATATATGTTGGCTAAATTGAAATCTGATCCTGTATAAAAGCATAAGTACAGCTCTATAGGAAATTCATACTTTAATGTATACATATAACTCACGCATATAATATATATAACAAATCAAAATCGGTATTTAATAAATAATATGTTACCTTTTACAATATCATATATATGTAATATCTTCCATATGTATGTAAACACGCATACAACTTTTGTAAAATAACTATTATGCAAATTTTATATATTATAATTTAATTCAATACTTTATATAAACTAATACAAAGAACTAATATATATATATATATATAACCTTTCATTCGATGCCAAAACATTACACACATGCATGCACACACGCACACAAATATATATATATATATATATATATATATATCCAAAATTGTTTTTCGAAACCAAGCTGTAACATATACAGACTATAAACTTAGAAATATATAATATCTTGAACAATCCTTAAACAATGAAATTTAAAATCTTAAAACACCAATATACAACTTTCTCAACTTATAAACAAATAAAATATAAACCAATATGTATACCTACTTGCTTCAATGCAAAAGAGGAGGAGAAAGATGCAGACATGTCTACATAAGGGAAAGTGGTTGCATGAGGCGGGTTTTGGGTGGAGATGCGATTGCTCGGGTTGGGTGAAGAGACGTGGTCGGCAACATGGGTTGCGAGTTGCGTGCTCGGGGGTTCGAGTGGAGGAAGCGGAGAGGCTAAAGAAGGAGGGAGGTCGGTTGCTCTGGGTGGAGATCTTGGTGGTGGTTAGTCGGCAGGTGATGGTTGGAGGTGATGGGTGGCGGGGAGATGTGTGTTGTCCCCAGTCTAGGCGTATCTCGTGAAGGTGGAGGTTTTTGTGCAGCGTGGAGATGAGGTGGGTGGGCGTTGATGGAGGGTGCAGGTCCTGTCGTGGCATTGTGGTTCAATGGTGGGGAGATGTTTTGGCCATATAATAGAGCAAGAAAAGAAAACAAAATATAAATAAATGAAAGCAGGCCAAGAAACAGATCTGGGGATGGGGAAGAAGAACAACCTCAGAGGAAAAGAAATAAATATATAACGTTAAAATATATGTTTTATAAAGCACGACCAATAGGAATTGAAGAGACCCAAAATGAGTGCATAGACAATTAATAAATTGAATTGATGGAATGACAGCTATTGCTAATTTTATTGCAGAAATGATAATGGCTGTTTGAATTATGAGGTAGATAAAATAAAGAGTATATGGAACCCAAAAGTCAAACAGCAGAACCGATACGGAAATCGTTCCGTAGATTTCGCTGTTTCCCGAACTTCGAAGCACAAAAACGAATATACCACGAAGATCAGCACAACAAGGCGATCAAAATGGTATTTAGTTATCAGTGGTACGACCATCCCATCAAAAGTCGATAATTGGAACCAAAAATGCTGCTAATTTGTCGAAAATAAGATAAACGGATCAATAGCAGTTCAAATTTGATGAAACGAAGGATGATGTCTTACTTAAAAGATTATTTACAAATTTATTGTATAAAAATATTCAGGTTTGGAAAACATTTTATTACCATCAAACATTAACTGATTTAAAATTGAAATAAAATTACACAATAGAATAAACTTTCCATATTATCTGATGAAAATTTACCATTTGCAATGTTTATATTGACTTATTCAAAATATTTAATTTTTATTTTAAAATTCAATTATTTAAAGTTTCATAAAATTTTGGTTAATTACATTATTAAAACCGTTAAAATTTATTGGTCGTTACACTCTCCCCCACTCAAAACTTTTCATCCCCGAAAAGGAATGAGGTAGGAGAATAGAATGAACCGAAAAGAAAAATAGATTTGAAATACAAAACACAACAATTAGTTTCCATTTATTTTATTCTATGTATTTAATTAAATATTTGTAAATTCAAAAACCATATAAATCTCATTTATTTTTTAATTGGTTTATATTCTACTAATTGATCTCAATTCATTTTATTTAATCAACTAAATTTATCATGTTCACATTTTATTGATTCCATTTCCATGTATTTTTATTCGATTGGTTTGGTTCCATTTTTTAACATTTATTACAAAATTTTCACAACAAAATTTGTTTTATTCTACTCATCTATAAAAAGTATTGATCAACCATACTTAATTCCACCTCAACATTCAACTTAAACTATTCAAGACCATATAGCTTAAAATTTTAAATAAATTAGTATTCAACAATTTGGTTTAATCCATTTTATTCAATTAATAAATAGTCATTTAATTTAAAATTGATTTTCTTTCATTTAATCAACATTTCTTTCAAACAAATTCATTTTTTAATTAACTCGTTTATTTTATCCATTTATCTTCAGCTAAGTTGATTCCAATAAATTCAAGTTCACTATTCTTAAGTTTATATTTGTTCTCTTAACTAGCATTCCCCTTTATTTATTAAATTTATTTCATTTAACATATTTTTCCCATATATTAAGTGAAATAAACATATTATAACCCTATATTATTCAACAAATTTATTCTCTTTTTATTATTCAATTTATTATCCAATTTATTATCAGTAAATTCCCTTAACAAAATGTCATTTTCGATATCCTATTACTCATGTTTATATTGTATGTTACTCAATTACGTATTCTTATTAACATTTCTAACTTTTTTGTAACGATCCCGAATTTTAATTAATTTTAAATTGATAATTAAATTTTATTTTTGAATAAAATTTGTGAAAATAATTGGTAATATAAAATTTTAGTTAAATTTTAAATAATCGAGAATTAATTTGGATATTTGATAATGAACATGTTTATAAAATAGATTGAAAATTTGAATTGGGATTTTGGATATGATTTAAATTTGATATTAGATAATTAAACCTTGAAAGGAAATATGTATAAAACAAAGAAAAAAAATACACATAGTTAGAATTCAAAACAACACTTAAATAGAAACAAAACAAAGTAAAAATAACAAACAAAGATATAGATATGCAGGCAAACAAAATAAAGCTGCAGCCACCAAATAAAAACAAATAAATATAAGTACAAAATAAAACATAAACAAAGAAAATAAATGAAAATGTAAATACATAAGCATATAAAACAAGGCAAGTAAAAGAATCAACAAGTGATCTACAGCCACCCAAATAAACTGCATAGTAAATGTGACGACCTGGAATTTTCTAGCAATATCAATTTAATAATCTGCATTAAATATTAAATTAATTTGTTATATTTTTGTTAATTTAATCTGAATTGATACTTTTCTTTAATAAATATTTAATTGGTAAATGATATCTGTTAAAATTTATTGTTTGTTTTCTATTTATATATGTATATATTTTTATACATTGCGAATAGATGAGATTTAGTTTTAAAGTTCAACTAATAAATTATGTTTTAAATAATAATATATATTCTAGTGAATTAGAAATTATGATTTATTTAATATAAACTTTTCAAAGCTAAATAAATAAATAAATACAGGGTTTTAAATACATAAGATAAATGTTTAAATAGATTAAAACTTATTCTAACTTAAGTTTAAATTTTAATTTATTAACAAAAAGATTTGTTTACTTTTCTTTTTAGTATAGTTTGATTTAAAATATGAATTTAAAATGATATATGAGTTTTAATTATAATTTTGTCAATAAATACATTAACATACATTAATAAACATGTAGTTTATAATAAAAAGGTGATTTAATTTATTTATTATTTAAAATTGATAAATGAGTTACTTTTAAATAATATAAATAAATAAAAATAAAAGACTTAAAAGATAAATTGGGTTGAGTAACATAATAACTATAAAATTCTATTAGTTTTCAAACAGCAAACAAAAATGCTAACATTCACTTACTTTTCAAATTATAATAACACAACAATAAAATTAGAAACAAAAGAAATTTCAAAGTTGTAAGCTAACATAAAACTGGACTGCAGTATATATATGTATATGTTTTAAGCATCAAGGCCACTTGTGTGATTTTCCAAACAAAATTTAGTAACAATAATGTGGGTAGGTCAAACTAGATTGCTATGTTTTATTGTACAAGTTTTGTCTTAGTTGTTGAAACATAATGATATCTAGAAATAAATGACAGTGTAACGGCCCACAAATCCGTACCCCTTGAGCCAACACCATTCTACAACAATCCACTCAAGTTGTACAGAAATACGAACCATTTGGGTTAAAGAAGAAGAGGTAGAAGAAGAGAAAACAAAATCAACATCAGAATCTAACCATCGCAGCGGAATAAAATATAATGGATAATAAATAATCTTTACTCAAAATCAAATATATCAGTTTACATATATTACATCATCAGAGTACATCAGTCACAGCTCACATCAATAACAATACAATGAATACACAACAACTCAAACAACGGAATATATATACATATAACAAGTACGACTATACGTATTGTCATCAGGCTCGTCTCCTGAGCTCCACAGCATCATATCTTATATTCTATAATACTCGGTCTGACCCGAGCATTACAGTTAAATAATACCCGAGTCAGTCTGGAATGCCAGCGTGAGAAAATCACACCCAATTGATTATTAAAGTTTCAAAAATCCTTTGAAAACAAAAGCATCTCGTAAGACCATGCCACAAATAAACATGTCGGGTTTTTACCTTACGATAGCTAAAACAATTTTTATAGAAATCCTCTGATATTATAATAGGGTCTATATACAAATACTTATAAAATAGCCGAAATTGTTACATGATTAAATTCCAGCTATTAGCTACAGAGTGGGTAATACAAACAAAAACTCGTACAAGGCTCGTAGGGAAAATGGATTTCCAACAATGACTAGGCACTGGGGTACCACCTGTCACAGTACGGGGCCTAGATCACCGTACCGAGGATTACTCCCTTCATCCCCTGCAACACAAGGCCGGAACCATTCCTTACTGAACAGTCCCGAACAAGATAAACCCCGTGGTTGGCGCGACTAACCACCCACTAAGCCGAAATATATATAAGGGACATCTAGACAGGGGAATTATCTTGCCCTGCTTGGGTATGACCCACCTAACCTTGTTGCATATCCCCTGATTTTCAGTCATTCCCATTTGATGAGGCTTGAGGCTAAGCGTTACCTTTAGAACGTTTTCACTTAGAATGCCCATCGCCCACCTGACGATGTTTCGCAAGCATTCGTCCATACAAGTCCATCCCAGGTTCGAACGGAACCGAAGGCACTATTCCTACTACATCCATTTTGCAAATATCCTCAGGATTAGTAGCGACTAGCCCTTGCACTTCACTGCTCCATCTTCGAATCCCAAAATCGTTTACACGAAACGTACAAATCGGATCGAAGTGGTTTTCGAGAAATTAATCTCGATCCCGGACTCTTCGAAACGATCAACGCAATTGGCCAATATTGATAGTCGGTTATTTAACTATCAATTAATATTCACAACATCCATCACACAATAAATAATTTCCCAAATTATTTATTAACCTCAAAAATATCTTCCCAAGATATATTTTCTATTTTCAACCCTTTGAAAACAGTTTCCAAAACCATCTTTCTTTTCAGAATAAACTTCCCAAATATTTCCTATCTCCTCTAAATATTACCAAGCACAAAACTATATTTTTAAAATAATTTTAAAATACTTTACTTTAAAATATATACTTATAAAACATTTAAATTAAAGCTACTTCAATAATTTTTCAAAAATACATACTATGTGAATATTTGAAAATAAAGTTACTTAGTAAATATAAAACTAGATTTCTTCTTTTAAAAAAAATAAAATACTAAGTTACTTCTTAATAGTTATTACTAAAATAGATTAAAAGAAAATCTTACTTGAGACTTTAAATATTAGAAATAATAAATTTTACAAAACTTGCTTTCTTTAAAAACAACTTTTAATCTTTTGATTTATATTTAAAAATTTACTTTTTAAAAACATGTACTTGGCTATCCAGAGAAATTTCCAACTTCAATCGCTTAAATCAATTTTCCCAAATTGATTTTCGATTTACTTTATTTGGAATAAATTTGTTTACTTTCTTAATTCATTTTAACATTCATTAATTATGGACTTATTATTAATGTTATTATTTCCCGTTTGTTTTTAAACCATTTTAAGTGAAATATACGGATTTTAGTTTTTCCCAACTTCTTCATTATTCCTATTAATAATTTAAATCTTAAATTTTAAATAAATGTTTTATTCTTTTAAATAATATCACTGAAGATTAAAATTCATTAACTTTCTGTTTATTCAAATATTCCTTTCCATATACAGAATTTATTAGTTAGCATTTTGAAACACTAATATTCTTATCCAATTCATTTTAATTTATTTACATTCTTTATAATTATTTTCTTAAAAATTCGCTCCTTTTATTATTTCTTTCCACAGATCCAATGCTATACAATTTGATAATTCAGGGTACCAGAATAATCCAAGCAACTATAGCATTCAATATCCAATATAATCCATTACAAAATATCCAAATAATCATAACAGAGAATAATAAACAATTTAATTATATATTGAGGGACCCAGTTGGATCCCTCCAACCTGTTTTCCCTGCATCCACAGATGTTAGCACAACATAAATTCCAATCCCAAATATATTATACTACAGCACACCAATCAATTCAGCCATTCAACAATTATTTAAATTTAATCATTTAAATTTGAATTTAAATTTAAATTTAACTGAGTGAGATTAACTCACCTTTGCATTCTATTTGCAATTCCTTCCAATATTGCCTTGGTTTCTTGATTTTCAACCTTACAGAATCTCGAGCACCAAGACTTGATTTGCTCACGCCTTTCCACGACTTCGGCCAACATCACGCGATCCAGACCCTCGAGTGGACGTGCCTCCCATCTCGCAAAACAATTGCGACCCCCATCGGAATGAACCCGAGCAGCACCACTTCTACGAACAACGCGCCTCCACCCCACTTTTCCGCACGTGCGCACGCGAATCAAAGATCAAGCCCAAAACCCTAGATAAATCGAATCCCCCCTGGCCAGAGGCGGCCTCCACCTCTGTTCCGAGATCGCAACTCGATTCTGATTCGAGTCTCAGAAGTTCGTGCGTTCCGCTATAAGTATTATTGAGAGTGAAAGCGATTTAGAACTTGAGGAAGGAGAGTATGCGGCCATGATTGAGCTTTGCTTTCGATTTGGGGTAATACGTTTCGTTCGCCATAGTTTAGCTGATTTAATTGAAGGAGGAGGGGCTCGGTTATATTATTCTTATTATTCTGAGTATTCGAATGAAGCAGGAGACTTCGGCGAAATTATTTAAGGGGAAATGAAGCTTGCGTGAGAAGCTAGAAAAGTGAGGCTTCTATGAAAAGGTTTGGCTATGCAAATTAAAGTTAATTAATTCGTCAACGCATTTTCAGATTGTACGATCCAACGGTAACTCCGAACACTGCGAAAACTGAAATCCGACAATATTATAATATTACGGATCCAATAGAACTGGTTACGTCGAATTCCGAGACTGTGCCTCGGAGGGCTATTTTTAAATTCAAATTAAACGATAAAATTTTAAAACTGTACAAATCACTACTAAATTCAATTTTAAAACTTATGTTACCTTCAGTGTTATCAATATAAATTTTATGAGCCTTCAAATTATTTTTAACAGGCTTAAAATTCTAGTTTCGACATCCCACCCAATTTAAATTATTTAAATTCAATAATTAAATTATCAAATGAATTGTGATATTCGTAATTCAAGTTAAAATTATTCTATTGAATATTCCAAGTCAATTAAATATTCCGATTTTACATGCTCAAAATTCTGGGTCGTCACAGACAGTAATACGAATATACATGTCATACAAACAAAATGAAAGATATAAAAATATCTTTGTGTGCAGGCCAAATAAATACACAACTGTGTATATGTGTGAAGCTTGCTACAGAAGATAGTATTAAATATCATTAAGCTAACAAACAAAAAGTAATTAATGTAAAAATCTTTTAGTACATTAAGTATTACATATCAGTGTAACAACCCACCTATCTAACGATTTTATATTTAAATATTTAATTTAAATATAGCGTCGTTATTCGGATTTTTGAGGTCCGAAATGTTACTTTCTGCAAATGGCCGAATTTGAACTCGAAACCACCTCCATTGGTTCCAAAATGGCGTTTGCGATCTTTTTGAGTATAATTTTTGATATGTTTGGAGTTTGTGAAATTTTGACCCTTTTTCTATTGGGTTTTGGGTTTGGGTTCAGCCCACTAGCTTAACTAAATACCCTAGCTTAGCCACTCCTTTCATTCACTTATTCATTTCTTAAAAACTTAAGCTTAAAAACTGAAATGGTGGAAGGGAAAGAGAAATAGAAATTAGCAAGCCCTAGTTTCAACTTCCAACTTGATTTCTTGCTCCAAAATCAAAGAGAATCCATTGGTAAGTTCATCTCCCTCTTCTCCATCTCTTCTCCTCTTCAATTTCAGTAATTTCCTAACCTTAACTTAGGAAATACTTGCTTTGATTCTAGATTGAAGCTTGTAGTGTTGAAGTGGAGTGTAGTTGGTTGATTCCTTGCATTTGTGCTTCTTCATCTTCTTGGTTTGTGTAAAAAGGTGAGTTTCGAACTCACATCTACTTCTCTTGATTTCATTGATGTTGGCTATGAATTCCTAACACCTTGTTCATATGCACTTGCTTTTGGTTTGGATTGAATTGGTGAATATCCAAATTTTTAGTGTTGGGTTCAATTCTTTAAAGATCCTAACTTTGATGTGTGATCACGTTTTAGGAGGTGTTTCGGAGAGCCTATAAGGCTGGGTTGTCGTTTGGCATTAATCCCTAGTCTTCGTCGCTTGTCCGATCGCTTCCGTTTGGATTTTCGCCCATTTTTGGGCAAGGCTGATTTTTGCCTACCAGGCAATTTCAGACGTCTGGAATAAATTTCAGACGTCTGGTTTCCAATTCAGACGTCTGGTTCGGAAATCCAAACGTCTGAAACTGGTCCCTGGAAAACGCAAAAAGGCAGAGAAGAATTTCATACGTCTGGAAATCCATTCAGACGTCTGGTTAGTGGTTCAGACGTCTGGATGGAAATTTCATACGTCTGAAATGTGCAGTTTTGCCTATTTTGGCTAATTTTGAGTTAATTTCCAACTTTTATCGATTCGTGTTGATTCCAATTAGTTGTTATTGCATATTTGACTTTGATGACTTGTTTTTGACTTCATTCACGGGTTTTATAAATAATCTCTCTAAATCGTATTAAAAGCTCCCTTCTCCAATTTATAATTCCTATTTAAAACACACACTTTCGCACGTCGAGCGAAGTGGAAGGATGATTAAATGGTTGGGAAAAAACGGACCATGAATCTGTGCATTTATCCTTCCGATTAATTCCTGACCTATTCAATTGATCATTTTGACCTTCGGGTTTGGTTTATCGATGATATGAGGTAAACTTTGTACTGCTTTGAGTGTGAAAGTGACTGACGGATAGTAAACCGTTTAGTGCGAACGAGTGGTTATGGGACATGCGTTAACACTTTTCGGGTTCCTTTTCGAGAGTTGGGACATATTCCGCCAGTTAGTGGTGTCCAGTACTGGGTCTTTGACCTTCACCACTAAGGTTTGTTGCCTCTGGGATAGTGTCTTCGGACTGTCTCCCTAGGTTTGTTGCCTTCGGGTATGTTGCCTTCGGGTTTGTGCCTTCGGGTTTGTCGCCCAATATAGTTTCGCTCTGATGTTGGCCTTATGTTCCGCATGGGTGATACTTGGGTTTGGAGTCTTCGGGCTCATGGATCCTTGTTTGTACAGTACTGAGCTCGAGCAAATTTTATGATATTTCATTGATATGTATATTCCCTTGGTATCGCCCTTCGGTGTTGGTCTTTTTGAGCCGCATGGAGAGTAGCGATTTCCTCGTGGAACTTGTATACCTTATGGGTATTTGCTATTTGCCTATTGGCTTGCTTTAG
Source organism: Allium cepa (assembly GCA_030765085.1). Lineage (NCBI taxonomy): Eukaryota > Viridiplantae > Streptophyta > Magnoliopsida > Asparagales > Amaryllidaceae > Allium > Allium cepa. Next base: position 787,486,887 of record CM060937.1, on the reverse strand, counting down.
GATATTCATATCCTTTGATTATCTATGTTGCCGATGATATGAGGCTTGTTTTATTATGTTCATCTGTTGTTGATGATTGTGTTATCTCCTCTAGAGATATTTGTTATACTGTGTTACCTTGCAGGTTTATTATTGTTCAGTTTATCTAACTGATTTGTTATCTAGACTGACCCGTGTAGTTTATACTCGGGTCAGACCGAGATGTTTCAGGTTAGGTGCTTTTGGACTTAGCCTATTTTGATTCTGCATAGACTATTCTCTAGCTTCATTTTGTTATAGCGTCTTTTATAGTCCTTATCTGTTGTAACTCTGTTATGTATTCTATTGACTCGTCTGTATATTGTGGTTTGCTATACCACTTGACATGTATTATTTTGTATACTCTGCTTGGTATCAATATATGTGTGTATATGATGGTTTACTGTTCTGTGATGTATATTGCATTTGAGTTGTTATATTCTGTTCTGATAGATCCTCTAGCCATTGTAGTTTTGATTTAAATATTTATTGAATAGGTCGAATTAGTAGTGATTCTACTTTTCGACGTATTTAGTGAATAGTTAAGGTAAGATTACACATGGTCGCTTCCATTATACTCTATTGTCCGCGTTAGCGGACAGTATTATCTAGGTAATACTCTCTGTTAACGAGGCTCTCGGAGCGGGGCGTCACAGCGTGGTATCAGAGCTGTGTTTAGAACAAAATATGATAAACATAGAATAGAGCACATATTACGATACATCAAAGTGCATAAGTGATACAAATCTTTGAATCATCGTGTCTCTTTATTCCATCAAGGTTAGATAGAGTTTTGGAATACGTCTAGGAATGCATTTCTATTCCGTAGTATTCCATATTGCAATATCTACCTTGTGAATAATCTTTTCCTTATCTTGACTTTCAGCTTATGTTTGGAAGAGGCAGAGGTCGACGTTCGGATGCTGGGCAATCTAGTGGCTCACATCCGGATGGCGTATATATGTCTACCGATCAGTTTATGGAGTTGTTTAGGAGCACTCAGCCTCTCGTTCCTCCTCGAGTGTCTCCACCTCGCAAGTCTGCCTTTGCACGTCAGTGCAGTGATTTTGCTCATCTTGGAGGAAAACCATTTAAGGGTTCCGAATCCGTCCTTGAAGTCCAAGCTTGGTTTCGCACATGCGAACGTATCTTTTCTTGCATGGATCTTTCTGACCATGATCGAGTTCTTGTGACTTCTAGCTTATTGCAAGAGCATGCCCTTGATTGGTATGAGCTTCTTATAGATGAGATTGATGAGTCTTCTCTTTCTTGGACTCAGTTTCGGGAGCAATTTGTACTCAAGTTCGTTCCTGAATCTGAAAAAGTTTTATTGACCCGTCGCTTCCTTGAGTTGAAGCAAGGGAAATCTTCTGTTTCTGAGTATGTTGCATCTTTTGAGGCCTTATCTAAATATGGTCTTGAATTCATTATCACTTCCTACAAGAAGAATTTGAGGTTTGTTTCTGGTCTTAAGAAATATCTTAAGAAGTCCTTGTTGCTCCAGCTTAAACTTTCTTTCGAGGAATTGGTTGATACGGCACTTCATCTCGAAGCTGTCGAGAAGGAGTGTGATAGTGGTGAGAATGTTGAGGTTTCCAAGAACCCTAACAAGAGGCCGTTTCCAATTCAGAAGAAGCCTTTTCCTTCTAAGAAAAATAAGACCGGTGGTCCTAGCTCTCAGCCTCAGTCTTCCGGAACACCTTTCGTTCGAAAGTGTTTCAATTGTGGTTCTCCGGACCACATAATTCGAGCTTGTCCAAAGCCTCTCTTCTGTCGCCATTGCAAGAAGGAAGGTCATCATGTTTCAGCTTGTCCTACTGCTCCTTCTAATGCAAAATCTGGCAAGCTCAATGTGGCTAATGCTTCTGGAGGTTCATCTCAATCCAAAGGTATGTCTCCATCTATTTTGGAGGGTTCAATTCTATTTCATGATCATAGTATACGAGTTCTTTTCGATACGGGTGCTTCACATTCTTTCGTATCGAAGAAGCTTGTAGATGATTTATCTTTGGATGTTTCTTATATGGTTACTTCTTTAAGGATTGCGAATCCTTTTGGGGGATCCGCGACCCTTAGCTTGCTTTGTGATGATATTGAGATTGTTTTATGTGGCTTTTCTTTCCGTGCGAATCTGCACGTTGTTTCTCATTTGGGTTTTGATATGATTTTTGGTATGGACTGGCTAGTAAGGTACGATGCCAGGATTATTTGTTCTGAGAGAATTTTATATCTTTGTCATCCTGATTCGCCTTCTCAGTTATCTCTTGTTCTTCGGAATGTGGATAATTCCGAGATGGCTTTATATTCTCTTGACTCACGAGATGATGATGATATATCTCGTATTCCTGTTGCTTGTGACTTTTCTGATGTTTTTGAACCTGTTTCGGGTTTACCACCCAAGCGGGCAATTGAGTTCCACATTGATCTCATTCCAGGCGCGCAGCCAGTTAGTCGTCCTCCCACGAGGATGTCTACAAAGGAAAATGAGGAACTCAAGAAGCAGCTTTTAGAGCTTGAATCCAAGCAGTTGATTCAGTCTAGTTTTTCTCCGTGGGGATCCGCGGTCGTCTTTGTGAAGAAATATGATGGAACTCTTAGGCTTTGCATTGATTATCGCAAGCTTAACGAGTTAACCATCAGAAATAGGTATGCATTGCCTAGGATCGATGATATGTTCGATCTATTGAGTGGTGCTTAGGTCTTTTCTCAGCTTGACCTTGCCACAGGTTTTCATCAATTATGAGTTGCGGAGGATAGCGTACCTCTTACGGCTTTCCGCACTCGATATGGTTCTTTTGAGTGGCTCGTCATGCCATTCGGTTTGACGAACGCTCCTGCTTTCTTTGTTGATCTCATGAATCGAGTATTCCGAGAATATCTCGATAAGTTTGTCCTTGTGTTCATTGATGATATCCTTATTTATTCTAAGTCTGAAGCCGAGCATGCTAATCACTTGAGAATTGTCTTGAGTACCCTCCGTCATCATCAGCTTAGAGCCAAATTCTCCAAGTTCCATTTTTGGGAGAATAAGGTTAAGTTCTTAGGCCATGTTGTATCTTCCGATGGCATTTCTGTCGATCCCTCAAAGATCGAAGCCATTCAGAATTGGAAGAGGCCTGAAAATGTTCATGAGATTCGTAGTTTCATTGGATTGGCGGGTTATTACCGTCGGTTCATCAAGGATTTTTCCCGTGTTGTGCTTCCTCTTACAAGCCTTACCTGAAAAGGCATTCATTTTGATTGGTCCGACAAGTGTGAAGCTTCCTTTCTGACGTTGAAGGAACTTCTCACTAATGCTCCTATTCTTGTGGTTCCCGAGGGGAATCATGATCTTGTTGTCTACACTGATGCTTGTGGTAGTAGTCTCGGTGCCGTTCTTATGCAGAGAGATCGGGTGGTTGCTTATGCTTCTAGGCAACTGCGTCCGAATGAAGTTCGCTATGCCACTCATGATCTTGAGTTAGCCGCCATTATCTTTGCCTTGTAGATTTGGCGACATTATTTATTGGGCGAGCGCTTCATTCTCTATACCGATCGTAAATCTTTGAAGTATTTGTTCACTCAAAAGGAACTCAATATGAGGCAACAGTGTTGGCTCGAGTTTCTTGTCTCCTATGATTTTGATATCCAATATAACCCTGGTAAGGGTAATCGTGTTGCAGATGCGCTTAGTCGCAAACATTCGGCTGTTGTTTCTATGATGCTAGCCGAATGGGATATTCTTGAGACTTTATTTTTTTGTGAAATTCGTGATCGTGGTTAATCTTTTGATTCTTCGATTGCACTATTCAGTTTAGATGCACGGCCCTCTTTGTTGGATCGTATTGCCGATGCTCAGCGGTGTGATCCTAATTTGTTGCATCTTATTCAGCTTTGTGAGTCTGGATCTTGTGATGAGGCGTTGCAAGATTTTAGCATTGGTTCTCCTGGGTGTCTTCGTAAGAAGAACCGTCTTGTTGTGCCTTCTGATTCTGTACTTAGGCATGATAATCTTGATAATTGCCATCGTTCTAAATATACCATTCATCCCGGTAGTACCAAGATGTATGCCGATATGCATCGCCTTTACTATTGGGACGGTATGAAGCGCGATGTGGCGAGTTATGTGAGTAATTGCATGACTTGTCAACGAATGAAGGCCGAACATCAGCGTCCTTCTGGTCTTCTTCAGCCTCTTGAGATTCCATTGTGGAAGTGGGATCAAATTTCTATGCATTTCATTGACGGCCTACCTCGTTCGAGATCAGGCCATTCTAGCATTTGGGTTATTGTTGATCGCCTTTCTAAGTCTTCTCATTTCGTCCCTATTAAGTCTAAAAGGACTGCTTCGCATTTGGCTAAGTTGTATATCAAGTAAATCATGAGACTTCATGGTGTTCCTAGTTCTATTGTGAGTGACCGTGATCCTTTATTCACGAGTCATTTTTGGAAGAGTCTTCAGCAAGCTTTGGGAACAATGCTTAAATTTAGTATAGCTTATCATCCACAGTCTGACGGACAGACTGAACGGGTAAATCGTACCTTGGAAGATCTTCTCCGTATTTGTATCTTTGATTTCGGTGGTAGTTGGGAGGATCACCTACCTCTTGTAGAATTCTCCTACAACAATAGTTTTCAGTCTAGTATTGGTATGGCTCCTTTCGAAGCCTTATACGGAAGGCCATGCCGATCACCTTCTTGTTGGTTGGAATCTGGGGAGAAGCTTATTCTTGGTCCCGATTCTATTCGTGATTCTTCTGAGAAGATTGATCTTATTCGATTGAGAATGAAAGAGGCTCAGAGTCGCCAGAAATCCTACGCGGACAACCGTAGGAAAGCCCTCGAGTTCTCAATTGGTGATCTTGTTTTTATTCGTGTTTCTCCTTTGAAAGGGGTTATGCGTTTCAGTACGACTGGGAAATTGGCTCCTCGTTATATAGGACCGTTTTCTATTACTGAACGTATTGGCCCTGTGGCTTATAGAGTTTCACTTCCAGCTCATTTATCTAGCATTCATGACGTGTTCCACGTCTCGCAACTTCAGAAGTGTCTTCGGGAGTCGGATTCTGTTATTACTTCTCCTGATTTGCAAGAGCTTGAGATCTCACCGGACTTATCTATTGTACAGCAACCTATTCGCGTGCTTGACACGGACGGAACAAGGACGTGTCGCTCGTTAAAGTTCAATGGTCCATTAATCCCAATGACTGTACTTGGGAGACCAGAGAGTTTATTGAGCGATCTTATCCAGGTTTTCTATCTTTGCTTCTTAATGGTAAGTCTATTTCTGTATCTCAAGCTTATTTCTTTCTTTTCTATGTTGTATATATGTAGTTGTTACAAATATAGTCTCTAGGAATTGCGGGGACGGAATTTTGTAAGGAGGGGAGATCTGTAACAACCCACCTATTTAACGATTTTATATTTAAATGTTTAATTTAAATATAGTGTCGTTATTCGGATTTTTGAGGTCCGAAATGTTACTTTCTGCAAATGGCCGAATTGGAACTCGAAACCACCTCCATTGGTTCCAAAATGGCGTTTGCGATCTTTTTGAGTGTAATCTTTGATATGTTTGGAGTTTGTGAAATTTTCACCCTTTTTCTATTGGGTTTTGGGTTTGGGTTCAGCCCACTAGCTTAACTAAATACCCTAGCTTAGCCACACCTCTCATTCACTTATTCATTTCTTAAAAACATAAGCTTAAAAACTGAAATGGTGGAAGGGAAAGAGAAATAGAAATTAGCAAGCCCTAGTTTCAACTTCCAACTTGATTTCTTGCTCCAAAATCAAAGAGAATCCATTGGTAAGTTCATCTCCATCTTCTCCATCTCTTCTCCTCTTCAATTCCAGTAATTTTCTAACCTTAACTTAGGAAATACTTGCTTTGATTCTAGATCGAAGCTTGTAGTGTTGAAGTGGAGTGTAGTTGGTTGATTCCTTGCATTTGTGCTTCTTCAACTTCTTTGTTTTGTGTAAAAAGGTGAGTTTCGAACTCACATCTACTTCTCTTGATTTCATTGATGTTGGGTATGAATTCCTAACACCTTGTTCATATGCACTTGCTTTTGGTTTGGATTGAATTGGTGAATATCCAAATTTTTAGTGTTGGGTTCAATTCTTTAAAGATCCTAACTTTGATGTGTGATCACGTTTTAGGAGGTGTTTCGGAGAGCCTATAAGGCTGGGTTGTCGTTTGGCATTAATCCCTAGTCTTCGTCGCTTGTCCGATCGCTTCCGTTTGGATTTTCGCCCATTTTTGGGCAAGGCTGATTTTTGCCTACCAGGCAATTTCAGACGTCTGGAATAAATTTCAGACGTCTGGTTTCCAATTCAGACGTCTGGTTCGGAAATCCAAACGTCTGAAACTGGTCCCTGGAAAACGCAAAAAGGCAGAGAAGAATTTCATACGTCTGGAAATCCATTCAGATGTCTGGTTAGTGGTTCAGACGTCTGGATGGAAATTTCAGACGTCTGAAATGTGCAGTTTTGCCTATTTGGCTAATTTTGAGTTAATTTCCAACTTTTATCGATTCGTGTTGATTCCAATTAGTTGTTATTGCATATTTGACTTTGATGACTTGTTTTTGACTTCATTCACGGGTTTTATAAATAATCTCTCTAAATCGTATTAAAAGCTCCTTTCTGCAATTTATAATTCCTATTTAAAACACACACTTTCGCACGTCGAGCGAAGTGGAAGGATGATTAAATGGTTGGGCAAAAAACGGACCAAGAATCTGTGCGTTTATCCTTTCGATTAATTCCCGACCTATTCAATTGATCGTTTTGACCTTCGGGTTTGGTTTATCGATGATATGAGGTAAACTTTGTACTGCTTTGAGTGTGAAAGTGACTGACGGATAGTAAGCCGTTTAGTGCGAATGAGTGGTTATGGGACATACGTTAACACTTTTCGGATTCCTTTTCGAGAGTTGTGACACATTCCGCCAGTTAGTGGTGTCTAGTACTGGGTCTTTGACCTTCACCACTACGTTTTGCTGCCTCTGGGATAGTGTATTCGGACTGTCTCCCTAGGTTTGTTGCCTTCGGGTATGTTGCCTTCGGGTTTGTGCCTTCGGGTTTGTCGCCCTATATAGTTTCGCTCTGATGTTGGCCTTATGTGCCGCGTGGGTGATACTTGGGTTTGGAGTCTTCCGGCTCATGGATCCTTGTTTGTACAGCACTGAGCTCGAGCAAATTTTATGATATTTCATTGATATGTATATTCCCTTGGTATCGCCCTTCGGTGTTGGTCTTTTTGAGCCGCATGGAGAGTAGCGATTTCCTCGTGGAACTTGTATACCTTATGGGTATTTGCTATTTGCCTATTGGCTTGCTTTAGGATATTCATATCCTTTGATTATCTATGTTGCCGATGATATGAGGCTTGTTTTATTATGTTCATATGTTGTTGATGATTGTGTTATCTCCTCTAGAGATATTTGTTATACTGTGTAACCTTGCAGGTTTATTATTGTTCAGTTTATCTAACTGATTTGTTATCTAGACTGACCCGTGTGTTTTATACTCGGGTCAGACCGAGATGTTTCAGGTTAGGTGCTTTTGGACTTAGCCTATTTTGATTCTGCATGGACTATTCGCTAGCTTCGGTTTGTTATAGCGTCTTTTGTAGTCCTTATCTGTTGTAACTCTGTTATGTATTCTATTGACTCGTCTGTATATTGTGGTTTGCTATACCACTTGACATGTACTATTTTGTATACTCTACTTGGTATCAGTATATGTGTGTATATGATGGTTTACTGTTCTGTGATGTATATTGCATTTGAGTTGTTATATTCTATTCTGATAGATCCTCTAGCCATGGTGGTTTTGCTTTAAATATTTATTGAATAGGTCGAATTGGTAGTGATTCTACTTTTCGACGTATTTAGTGAATAGTTAAGGTAAGATTACACATGGTCGCTTCCATTATACTCTATTGTCTGCGTTAGCCGACAGTATTATCTAGGTAATACTCTTTGTTAACGAGGCTCTCGGAGTGGGGCGTCACAATCAGCTTCCAATTTAATAAAATATCTCTGGTAAGAAAATCTGTACAAACAAGATTATATCCTATATTGTCACAATTTCATGAAACATAATAATAATGTACCCTGTAACTTATTTTATAAATATCAAGCTTCTTGCATATATAAATTTGCATATCAGTTCGACCTAGGAAAAAACTAAAATAAGCTTCATTAAAAACCTAAACAAACATTCATTTACAACTTGAGAACCAAAGGGGAGTTCAACCTGAAAGTTGCAAGCCTGTTGCAAAGCAAATAAGGCTCTGTTCTTCCACAAATTCAAGGTGAGTAACACTTTTCAGATTTACTTAAGTTTAAATCCTGATGCATGCCAATATTTGAATGCTTAAATAAATTTTGTGAACATTTATATACTCATTTTCTCGGGATATTTGTAAGATGGAGTTCTGCATATCTCAAGCCTGCATACAGTGTTTTCTATTTGCTGTGGGTAACTCATTTTTTTTAAGGAATTAAAAGTATAACTTAGTTTGAGGTTATTGCAGTGATAAATATTGTATTGTAGAGTATGGTTGTGTGTTATATATATGTGAACTCAGGAAGTATGATTGTGTGCAGGTATTTAAACTTGCAATTTGCTCTGTTTCCAGTATTGTCCATTTAAACTCAAATTTTTAAATTAATCCTTGTTTAGCCTTAGGATTTAAATGAAATCTGTAGTTTCATTTCAAAACATTAGTTAGCAATTTACTTAAAACAAGTAATGTATATATACGACTCAGGAAACCAAGAAAAAAGGAAAACAAGACTGAGCATCTCTATAATATTAAAAATTCAAATATCTTATTTTATCAATTCAGGTATATAAATCAAATAGTTAAATCAAATTATGATTTTTAAAATGAATATGGTGATTTTTAGTGGAGGGGGTGAGGTATGGTTCGAGTTTATCCATTTCAGGCTTTTTGAGTGGCCGTGGGTGATCACGTGGATATGGGAGGTCGAGACTCTGACAAGGGGTAGAGGAGGTTGCCGTGGAGCTAGGAAAAATAGTGGGTGGCGGCAAATTGGATAGTGGAAGCGTTGGCAATGGTTTAAAGTTCCTAGACCTAATTTTACTGTGTTTGGAAGTTTTGATCGCCGCGAGTTGTTCAGAGGTTCGAGTGTCGCGTGGTTTTGTAGCGAGGTAGGGGAGAGATAGTCGATGTGATGACCGGAGTTTGGTGGCCTCCGGTGGTGGGGGCACCGTGCGCGTGCCGTTGACAGGTATGGAGGGTGAGAGGTGTAGTTGTGTTTCAGGTTTTGTTCTCTCCTGTTGTTTTTGCACGCCTGAGAAACTCGAAGTAGCATGTTGGTTTTCACGGGGAAAACTCGCGTATTACTCGAAGAAACGCAGGGGGGGTGCTCGGGTTATTAGTGAATAGGTTTGTAAAACCTGAAACAGTTTTAACAGTTTTCAACTATTTTAAAACTTTGTTTTAAAATTTAAAATCAAAATTAAAACCTAGTTCTAAATCAAAGTTTAACTGTGAATTCAAGTCAGTTTTGAAAATAGAGTTAGGTATAATAAAGTTTTCATAACTTAAATTATTTTAATAATTTAAAGGTGCTTAATGTTTAAGTATATTCAAAAAAAGGAGTTGAATTCAAAAATAAAATATAGATTGTTAAGAAAGTATTTAGTCAAGTTAACTCCAAAGAAATCAGGACTTAGTTATGAAAAAGCTAGATTTACAACTAAAATAAAGTTTTATAATTTAAATTTATTCAAATAAGTTTTAGTTGCAATTGAATATGTGAGATTACAAAGAGTTTTGAAAAAAATATAAATTAGTTCTAAAACTTTATTAATGATAAATTGGTTTTTAATAGAAAGTAAATTAAAATAAATGTTTTAAACATATTGGAATTTTTCTTTAATTTATGAAGTTTTTAGAATCTTATATGCATTAACCTTTAAGTTAATTAGGTAAGAATAATTAATGATGGATATTAATTAATTTAGTAATTATAAGTTTAAATGTAGTAATTAAAGTTAATTAATGAATTATTTAACTAATATGAGATTAAGAACCATAAATTAGATATTTACTTAAATTAATAAATTTTTATGGTTAATCAAACTTATAATTAATAACGATTAACTAAGTTAATTATTTTAGAAGATAATAATTAAATAAGTGTTAATGAAGATCATTAACTAGATTATTTTTTAATTAATTAATGTAATTGATTTTTAATAAATTAATTGATTAATTAATTCAATAATAACCATTGTAATAGTTTAATTATAAATTACTTATTTGGAAAGTAATTAAGAAATTAATTACTTATTAATGGTGTAAATTGATTTGAGTTAATTAATTTAGTTCAATTAACTGATATTTTAGAAGCAAATTACTTAGTAAAGTAATTGAAGGATAATTACGGGATGTAATTAACTGGATGATGTTGTTAATGGAAGTAATTGAAATATAATTACTTGAAATTAATCAGGGGATTAATTAAGAGTGTTATTGGGATGTAATCAATTATGAATGATTAATTACTGTTTGTTATTAATCAAGAGGATTAATATTTGTGTTTTGAAGATTTGTATTTTTAATGTAAAGTCAACAAATGAAAATGAAATTAGAAATCATTTAGTAATATAATTAATGATGTAATTAAGAAATTGATTTATTTGAGAATAATAAATCAACAAGATAATTAAATGGAAATAAATCGATATAAGTGTAATTAATGGATTCATTCAAGATTAATTTCTGTAAATAAATTAAAGGAAATTTCTGGAATGCAGTAAAGGATATTTAAATCAAAGATGATTAATTTGAATATTTAAGTAATGGATGATAAGTTTTAAATTAAGTTAATTAATTTTTAATTAATTTTAGAAATCATTTGATGATTTGGTATGTGAAATTACATAGTGTAATTAATGGAGTATAATTACTTAGAAAAGTAATTAGATGATAATTACTTGATGAAATTCATACAAGATGATTTGTAAGTGAAGTAATTTGAGTAATTTCCTATGTAATTAATCAAAGGATTGATTTATGAAATTAATTAATCATGGAATGATTAATTTGTTAATAAGTAATTAAGGGTAATTAATTACTGGTTTGTTATTAATCAAGGGGTGATTAATAATTTGTTAAGTAAAGATTAATCAACTAATTAATAAAGTAATTTGATATGAATTGAAGATCATTAATTAATATAATTAATAATGTAACTAAATTTGTTAATTAAGGAATAACTAATAGAAAGTAATTAAAAGTTAACTGCTATAAATGATTTAGAATAATTCATTTAAGAAATAAATTAAACAATTATTAATTACTTTGATTTATAATTAATTAATGACATTTATGGAATGAGTAATTATTTTAATTTATTTTAAATTAATTAAGATGGAAGTAGTTAATTTAATTCATTTTAAATTAACTATAGCTTGTGATTCATAAATCATTGCTGATGGATGATGTTGATATTTCATTGATTGATTTTGATCTCAGATATGAGATGGATAATGTCTATGTGATATGGATGTATGTTTTAAGTATGATAATATTTAATTATCTATTTGGATGATGATATTAATTATCGGTTTATGATGATGATGTGATTATCTATTATGAGATGTGAATTATTTATCTGTGCATATTGATAATATTGAATTCACTTTTAAGACTAAATAGACAACTTGGCCTTAAAAGACACGTTTGGATTTCGATGAGACCGTGATCGGTTTTCCTTATTTGGAATATCCGAAAACCACATCGTTTCCAAATAACGATAGGTCGTGAATCTGAAGTGAAGATGAAGGTTCTGAATGCAAGGGTTATCGTCGTTAACTCTGAGGGTGATTCCAAAACGAGTGTAACGAGATAATGCCTTCGGTTTCGTTCGAACCCGGAACGAACTTGTATGGATTGAATGCTTTCAACACATCGTCAGGCGGACGATGAGCATTCTAAGAAATATGTTCTATAAAGGTAATCGTAACCTCAAGCCTCATCAACCGGGAATGGCTAAAACATGGGAGGTGCAGCAAGGTTAGGTGGGTCATACCCAAGCAGGACAAGAATATTCCCCTGTCTAGATGTCCCTTTTTATTCGGCTTAGTGGGCAGTTGGTCTGCAGCCAACTGCGGGGTTTATCTTGTTCAGGACTGTTCAGTAAGGAATGGTTCCGGCCTTGTGTTGCAGGGGATGAAGGGAGTAATCCTCGGTACGTTGATCTAGGCCACGTACTATGACGGGCGGTACCTCAGTAGCCCTGCCATTGTATGGAATCCAAAATCCAATAAGTGCCTGAGGTTTTGATTGTATTACCCACTTTTGTGGCAAGTAGCTGGAATTTAATCATGTAATAATTTCGGCTATTTTCTATTTACTTGAAAACCCTAGACCTATTATAATATCACTGGATTTCCTATCAAATGTTTTGGTTAGCGTAAGGTAAAAACTTTTCCATGTTTATGTGTGGGAAGTCTTACGTGATACCTTTTATTTTCAAAGGATTTTTCAAAATTAAGCAACTTTAACCTGTTACTCATACCAGACCCATGTCTGACCCGAAGTTTATTTTTGTTTTTCATAAACTCTCGGGTACCCCATTTTTACGGGTAGCCAAGGGATTCAGGTTTAGCTTTGACGAATTCTGGAGGAGCAATGGAGAAGGAGGCTTCAGCGTTTTTAGATATATATTTACATTCCGCTGTGTGGTATCTCTGTGTTGTATTGTGAATTGTGTTGTATTAAATAGACAGGTGTTTATAATTGTCTAGTATGTGATGACTATATGTAGCACTCTGATTAATATTATATATTATGTAAGTACTTATGTGATTAATATATTTTATTCGTTCCGCTGTGAGATTCTGATGTTGTTGTTCTTTCTTCTCTATCTTTTCTATTTTCTCACCCTTTTCTTTCTTAATAACGATACTACTTCCTGGGCGTAGGAAGTGGGGTCGTTACAGTGGTATCAGAGCGCTAGGTTGAGTGAATACCTAGGCTCTTAAGTGATTTCTTTCCTGAGAGAACGTATTTGTAATTTTGATATATATATATATATATATATATTTATTTTCCATCTATATGTTGGATTACCTGTTCGGGTTTTCTAACATAAGTATAAGGGTAGATTGAGTAGTGGTGTGTGTAACACGACTACCTGTGGTTGGAAGTATATTTGACGTTAGTTTTGAGGTTGAGTTCAGCAGAATGTTGTGTTTGGCGTTGTGGCCCGAGTTTTCCAAGGAATTTTAGGCATCAATAGCAGTGTTGCAGCTCAGATTTGTTCTGTCGGCACGCGAGGAGGTCATGTGTCAGCATTTCTTTAGAGGTGAAGTCCAGAAGCAGTTTTGCGAATCCATTTCTTCAATGGATTGGCTGAATAAGTTTAAGCTGTTCAGATTGGTAAGGAGAGAACAGTTTTCTTTAGATATTAGCCTAGATTGATCGCAAAAGTGACTTGCGATAGTTGAGTACTTTCTGGGATGGCAGAAATTTTCCTGAATATCTTTGAAGAGGTCGGTGGGTTGCCTTAGCATCTGAGGAGTTGAGTTTGGTATCGACTAGGTTTCAGAAGTAGTGCCGATGGTTCAGCTTAGTAATAGAATAGTTTCTAGAGAGAGGAATTGGTGAAGCACCTTAAGTTTTGGAGGAATTTCTGAGTTTTATTTTGGATCTGCTGAACCATATTTTTGGTAATTTGGTGTCCAGTTTGTGCTTATGTGTGTCATCAGCATTTTCATCTTCTACAGATCAGAGTTGTGCAGTGGAAGCAGTTAGAAGTGCATTTGTTTTCTTTTCTGGAAAAAGAGAAATTGTTTTCTACTGAAGATAGAAAAGGTTGAGTTCTTGGTTTTGGGTAGGTTTTAAGAAAATCATTCTACTGGATTGTTTTTGGATTCAGATTGTTTTAGGAGTTATCAGCAAGGGATGAGCTGATCAGTTAAGGACGAAGGCAGCTCTGAACTGTCAGAAGTATTTGGTGGATAAGAGACGAAGGAATTTTGATTTCGGAGTCGGAGATTTGATTTTGTATGAATTTTCTCTGATTCGAAGGAGTTCTGTAGATTAGTAGTATAGACCGTTTGGATTCTATAGATCGAATATTCCGGTGTTATACTGGGAAACTCTAGGGAGCTCTATCAAGAATATTATCTGGATAGTTAGCTTTGTTGATTGGGTAGATTGGTTGTGATGATTGTTAGCATGCGGTTGATATATGCTTATGATTTAAAATTAATTAAAATCTTATATATATTCTTAAATTACCTTTGGTTTTAAATTTCGGGGACGAAATTCTTTTAAGGGGGGAGAAATGTGACGACCCGGAATTTTCTAGCAATATCAATTTAATAATCTGCATTAAATATTAAATTGATTTGTTATATTTTTGTTAATTTAATCTGAATTGATACTTTTCTTTAATAAATATTTAATTGGTAAATGATATATGTTAAAATTTATTGTTTGTTTTCTATTTATATATGTATATATTTGTATACATTGCAAATAGATGAGATTTAGTTTTAAAGTTCAACTAATAAATTATGTTTTAAATACTAATATATATTCTAGTGAATTAGAAATTATGATTTATTTAATATAAACTTTTCAAAGCTAAGTAAATAAATAAATAAATACAGGGTTTTAAATACATAAGATAAATGTTTAAATAGACTAAAACTTATTCTAACTTAAGTTTAAATTTTAATTTATTAACAAAAAGATTTGTTTACTTTTCTTTTTTGTGTAGTTTGTTTTAAAATATGAATTTAAAATGATATATGAGTTTTAATTATAATTTTGTCAATAAATACATTAACATACATTAATAAACATGTAGTTTATAATAAAAAGGTGATTTAATTTATTTATTATTTCAAATTGATAAATGAGTTACTTTTAAATAATATAAATAAATAAAAATACTAGACTTATAAGATAAATTGGGTTGAGTAACATAATAACTATAAAATTCTATTAGTTTTCAAACAGCAAACAAAAATGCTAACATTCACATACTTTTCAAAATATAATAAGACAACAATAAAATTAGAAACAAAAGAAATTTCAAAGTTGTAAGCTAACATAAAACTGGATTGCAGTATATATATGTATATGTTTTAAGCATCAAGGCCACGTGTGTGATTTTCCAAACAAAATTTAGTAACAATAATGTGTGCAGGTCAAACTAGATTGCTATGTTTTATTGTACAAGTTTTGTCTTAGTTGTTGAAACATAATGATATCTAGAAATAAATGACAGTAATAAGAATATACATGTCATACAAACAAAATGAAAGATATAAAAATATCTTTGTGTGCAGGCCAAATAAATACACAACTATGTATATGTGTGAAGCTCGCTAGAGAAGATAGTATTAAATATCTTTAAGCTAACAAACAAAAAGTAATTAATGCAAAAATCTTTTAGTACATTAAGTATTACATATCAGCCACCAATTTAATAAAATATCACTGGTAAGAAAATCTGTACAAACAAGATTATATCCTATATTGTCACAATTTCATGAAACATAATAATAATGTACCCTGTAACTTATTTTATAAATATCAAGCTTCTTGCATATATAAATCTGCATATCAGTTCGACCTAGGCAAAAACTAAAATAAGCTTCATTAAAAACCTAAACAAACATTCATTTACAACTTGAGAATCAAAGGGGAGTTCAACCTGAAAGTTGCAAGCCTGTTGCAAAGCAAATAAGGCTCTGTTCTTCCACAAATTCAAGGTGAGTAACACTTTTCAAATTTACTTAAGTTTAAATCCTGATGCATGCCAATATTTGAATGCTTAAATAAATCGTGTGAACATTTTTATACTCATTTTCTCTGGATATTTGTAAGATGGAGTTCTGCATATCTCAAGCCTGCATACAGTGTTTTCTATTTGCTGTGGGTAACTCGTTTTTTTTAAGGAATTAAAAGTATAACTTAGTTTGAGGTTATTGCAGTGATAAATATTGTATTGTAGAGTATGGTTGTGTGTTATATATCTGTGAACTCCGGAAGTATGATTGTGTGCAGGTATTTAAACTTGCAATTTGCTCTCTTTCCAGTATTGTCCATTTAAACTCAAAATTTTAAATTAATCCTTGTTTAGCCTTAGGATTTAAATGAAATCTGTAGTTTCATTTCAAAACATTAGTTAGGAATTTACTTAAAACAAGTAATGTATATATATGACTCAGGAAACCAAGAAAAAAAGAAAACAAGACTGAGCATCTCTATAATATTAAAAATTCAAATATCTTATTTTATCAATTCAGGTATATAAATCAAATAGTTAAATCAAATTATGATTTTTAAAATGAATATGGTGATTTTTAGTGGAGGGGGTGAGGTATGGTTCGAGTTTATCCATTTCAGGCTTTTTGAGTGGCCGTGGGTGATCACGTGGATATGGGAGGTCGAGACTCTGACAAGGGGTAGAGGAGGTTGCCGTGGAGCTAGGAAAAATAGTGGGTGGCGGCAAATTGGATAGTGGAAGCGTCGGCAATGGTTTAAAATTCCTAGACCTAATTTTACTGTGTTTGGAAGTTTTGATCGCCGCGAGTTGTTCAGAGGTTCGAGTGCCACGTGGTTTTGTAGGGAGGTAGGGGAGAGATAGTCGATGTGATGACTGGAGTATGGTGGCCTCCGGTGGTGGGGGCACCGTGCGCATGCCGTTGACAGGTATGGAGGGTGAGAGGTGTAGTTGTGTTTCAGGTTTTGTTCTCTCCTGTTGTTTTCGCGCGCCTGAGAAACTCGAAGTGGCATGTTGCTTTTCAAGGGGAAAACTCGCGTATTACTCGAAGAAACGCAGGGGGGGTGCTCGGGTTATTAGTGAATAGGTTTGTAAAACCTGAAACAGTTTTAACAGTTTTCAACTATTTTAAAACTTTGTTTTAAAATTTAAAATCAAAATTAAAACCTAGTTCTAAATCAAAGTTTAACTGTGAATTCAAGTCAGTTTTGAAAATAGAGTTGGGTATAATAAAGTTTTCATAACTTAAATTATTTTAATAATTTAAAGGTGCTTAATGTTTAAGTATATTCAAAAAAAGGAGTTGAATTCAAAAATAAAATATAGATTGTTAAGAAAGTATTTAGTCAAGTTAACTCCAAAGAAATCAGGACTTAGTTATGAAAAAGCTAGATTTAGAACTAAAATAAAGTTTATAATTTAAATTTATTCAAATAAGTTTTAGTTGCAATTGAATATGTGAGATTACAAAGAGTTTTGAAAAAAATATAAATTAGTTCTAAAACTTTATTAATGATAAATTGGTTTTTAATTAGAAAGTAAATTAAAATAAATGTTTTAAACATATTGGAATTTTTCTTTAATTCATGAAGTTTTTAGAATTTTATATGCATTAACCTTTAAGTTAATTAGGTAAGAATAATTAATGATGGATATTAATTAATTTAGTAATTATAAGTTTAAAAGTAGTAATTAAAGTTAATTAATGAATTAATTAACTAATATGAGATTAAGAACCATAAATTAGATATTTACTTAAATTAATAAATTTTTATGGTTAATCAAACTTATAATTAATAATGATTAACTAAGTTAATTATTTTAGAAGATAATAATTAAATAAGTGTTAATGAAGATCATTAACTAGATTGTTTTATAATTAATTAATGTAATTGATTTTTAATAAATTAATTGGATTAATTAATTCAATAATAACCATTGTAATAGTTTAATTATAAATTATTTATTTAGAAAGTAATTAAGAAATTAATTACTTATTAATGGTGTAAATTGATTTGAGTTAATTAATTTAGTTTAATTAACTGATATTTTGGAAGTAAATTACTTAGTAAAGTAATTGAAGGATAATTACGGGATGTAATTAACTGGATGATGTTGTTAATGGAAGTAGTTGAAATATAATTACTTGAAATTAATCAGGGGATTAATTAAGAGTGTTATTGGGATGTAATCAATTATGAATGATTAATTAATGTTTGTTATTAATCAAGAGGATTAATATTTGTGTTTTGAAGATTTGTATTTTTAATATAAAGTAAACAAATGAAAATGAAATTAGAAATCATTTAGTGATATAATTAATGATGTAATTAAGAAATTGATTTATTTGATAATAATAAATCAACAAGATAATTAAATGGAAATAAATCGATATAAGTGTAATTAATGGATTCATTCAAGATTAATTTCTGTAAATAAATTAAAGGAAATTTCTGGAATGCAGTAAAGGATATTTAAATCAAAGATGATTAATTTGAATATTTAAGTAATGGATGATAAGTTTTAAAATAAGTTAATTAATTTTTAATTAGTTTTAGAAATCATTTGATGATTTGGTATGTGAAATTACATAGTGTAATTAATGGAGTATAATTACTTAGAAAAGTAATTAGATGATAATTACTTGATGAAATTCATACAAGATGATTTGTAAGTGAAGTAATTTGGGTAATTTCCTATGTAATTAATCAAAGGATTGATTTATGAAATTAATTGATCATGGAATGATTAATTTGTTAATAAGTAATTAAGGGTAATTAATTACTGGTTTATTATTAATCAAGGGGTGATTAATAATTGTGTTAAGTAAAGATTAATCACTTAATTAATAACGTAATTTGATATGAATTGAAGATCATTAATTAATATAATTAATAATGTAACTAAATTTGTTAATTAAGGAATAACTAATAGAAAGTAATTAAAAGTTAACTGCTATAAATGATTTAGAATAATTCATTTAAGAAATAAATTAAACAATTATTAATTACTTTGATTTATAATTAATTAATGACTGAGATTTATGGAATGAGTAATTAATTTAAATCATTTTAAATTAATTAAGATGGAAGCAGTTAATTTAATTCATTTTAAATTAACTATAGCTTGTGATTCATAAATCATTGTTGATGGACGATGTTGATATTTCATTGATTGATTGTGATATCAGATATGAGATGGATAATGTCTATGTGATATGGTTGTATGTTTTAAGTATGATAATATTTAATTATCTGTTTGGATGATGATATTAATTATCTGTTTATGATGATGATGTGATTATCTATTATGAGATGTGAATTATTTATCTGTGCATATTGATAATATTGAATTCACTGTTAAGACTAAATAGACAATTTGGCCTTAAAAGACACGTTTGGATTTCGATGAGACCGGGATCGATTTTCCTTATTTGGAATATCCAAAAACCACATCGTTTCAAAATAACGATAGGACGTGAATCTGAAGTGAAGATGAAGGTTCTGAATGCAAGGGTTATCGTCGTTAACTCTGAGGGTGATTCCAAAACGAGTGTAACGAGATAATGCCTTCGGTTTCGTTCGAACCCGGAACGAACTTGTATGGATTGAATGCTTTCAACACATCGTCAGGCGGACGATGAGCATTCTAAGAAATATGTTCTATAAAGGTAATCGTAACCTCAAGCCTCATCAACCGGGAATGGCTAAAACAGGGGAAGTGCAGCAAGGTTAGGTGGGTCATGCCCAAGCAGGACAAGGATATTCCCCTGTCTAGATGTCCCTTTTTATTCGGCTTAGTGGGCAATTGGTCTGCAGCCAACTGCGGGGTTTATCTTGTTCGGGACTTCCGGCCTTGTGTTGCAGGGGATGAAGGAAGTAATCCTCGGTACGTTGATCTAGGCCACGTACTGTGACGGGCGGTACCCCAGTAGCCCTGCCATTGTATGGAATCCAAAATCCAATAAGTGCCTACGGTTTTGATTGTATTACCCACTTTTGTGGCTAGTAGTTGGAAATTAATCATGTAACAATTTTAGCTATTTTCTATTTACTTGAAAACCCTAGACCTATTATAATATCACTGGATTTCCTATCAAATGTTTTGGTTAGCATAAGGTAAAAACTTTTCCATGTTTATGTGTGGGAAGTCTTACGTGATGCCTTTTATTTTCATAGGATTTTTCAAAATTAAGCAACTTTAACCTGTTACTCATACCAGACCCATGTCTGACCCGAAGTTTATTTTTGTTTTTCATAAACTCTCGGGTACCCAATGTTTACGGGTAGCCAAGGGATTCAGGTTTAGCTTTGACGAATTCTGGAGGAGCAATGGAGCAGGAGGCTTCAGCGTTTTTAGATATATATTTAGTTTCCTCTGTGTGGTATCTCTGTGTTGTATTGTGAATTGTGTTATATTAAATAGACAGGTGTTTATAACTGTCTAGTATGTGATGTACTATATGTAGCACTCTGATTAATATTATATATTATGTAAGTACTTATGTGATTAATATATTTTATTCGTTCGGCTGTGAGATTCTGATGTTGTTGTTCTTTCTTCTCTATCTTTTCTATTTTATCACCCTTTTCTTTCTTAATAACGATACTACTTCCTGGGCATAGGAAGTGGGGTCGTTACAGTAAACAAGTATTGCTAAACAAAACAAAAATACATACAAGTATGTAGCTTGCAAAAGAAAAGAAAGAAACAAAACAAAACATATATATATATAACTCAGCCGAGTTATTCAAATGCAAGAAGAAAAAAATAGGTAAGGTTGAAAAACATAAGGTACTCAAGCATTTAATCAACATACCTTATGCATTTAATGCAAGCATCTTTAACATGCTTATTGTACAAATAATACACTGCATGTTTCTTTTTATACACATCAATATATTCATTTTAGTTCGACCATTATCTCAACCTAAAACAAAAAAAAATCAAGTTAAAACAACAACAAACTAAATCAATACTTGGTTGAACTGCAACCTGATTCAAGATGCAAGAATCATCTCAGAAATCAAATCAATACAAGCCTAGAAAGTATGCAAGTCAGATCAGTTTTCAAACTTGGATACCATTTCCCGTTTTAAATTCAATCATGTTCTTGTTTTTGATCTCTGCTTCCAAAAATCAAGGTGAACAAATCTTCCTTTTAAACTAGACTTCTTTGATTCTTTTATCTGTGAGTAACTTTTGTTTTAAACTTAAAATTAAAACTGTTGAATACTTATCTGTGAGTGACTTTTCTTTTAAACTTAAAAGTAAAACTGTTGAATACTTATCTGTGAGTAACATCACCATTTTAAATTGTTAAGTAAATATTTAGGTTGCCTGCTTATCTTCGAAGTATAATATGCTTGTGAATATATTTTAAAACTCTGTGTATATATAGATATGTTGGTGTGTGAAATGCTGTGTGTCTGAATTTCTGGTCTTTGGCTTTAGTTCCTGGTTCAAAAGATTAAAAAAAAACATTTGATAATAATCCAATCTATGTAATGATTTAAGTGTCGAGCCAAATATATTTGTTATGTCATCGGTTTTAGTTTAAAATTTGTTTAAGTTACAAACAAATTGCATTTGTCTCTGGATATAACAAAACAACACAGCAGACTTAAATTAAGTCAAAAATAAAATGTCAAGATTCTTTGATTCAGGTACATGTATCAAATGCTTATACCCAAAATTGAATTTTTAAAACTAAAATCACATTTTTTAGTTAAGTATTGAATGAGCATTTTTGGTTTGAACGGAATATGAAAATTGGGTTTCTCTGATGATCTTCGTGACTGAAGGGGGTCGGTGTTCTGCTTGATGATGGAGGAGTGATCGTAGTATTTGGGAAAAATGGTAGATGGTGATGCAATTCACCATGGAGGTTGCGGTAGTGGGTTTCCTTCTGGAACCCTAGTTTTACTGGTTAGATAGAATCGGTCACTTCGGCATTTGTTGATGATCAAGTGCTATGGGCTGTTGGGTGGTGGTAGAGGTGGAGGCGATGAAGTGATGGCCGGAGTATGGGATTTTCTGGTAGCCGGAGTCGCGTGGACGAGTAGTTGACAGGTATGAGATGGAAGTGGCTTTCGTGTTCCAGGTTTCGTCTTTTATCTCGATTTCATTTTCGAGATGATGAGGAGATTGAGTGGTCGGGAAAGTGACTCGTGGAGGATCGGCGACTTGACTCGATGATCTGCAAACGACCGGAGTTGACATCGGCCACGTGCACGTGCACGAGCACGTTGCTTTTGAACCTGGAGTTGTTTTGCCTGGGTGGTTGCAAGGGTGTACGTGAGTTTTTTTTTTCTCGGGTATTACTCGAGTTATCTCGTGATTTACTCGGAGTTTTAGAGTGTGGAGCTCAAAGCTATATATTGTTTCCCACGGATTAGTTTAGTCTGGTTACAGGTTTTTGTAAACCTGACTATAACTTGAATTTAAACAAATTTAAATTCTATTTAAATTTGTGAGTTAGAGTTAGATAAAGTTTAAATCCAGTTTGAAGCTTAGATTTAAATAAACTTTTAAATCTTAAAAATTGAAAATGAAAATTTGGATTCTAAATCAAGATTTAAAAATTAAGGCTTTAAAACAAAGTTTAAAATCAAATGTTTAAAATAATGGATTCAAGTTTATTTTGAATCCAAATCTAGAAATTCAAATCAGTTCTTGAATCAGAATGTTTTAAAAACAAGTTCAAATTAAAATAGCTTTTAAAAGTAAATTTGTTTTCAAATAAATATTTAAAACTTGACTTTTGATAAACTTCCTTTATAAATTAAGGTTGTAAGAAAAATAAAAATGTAATGTAAATTAAAGAAAATAATTAAGATAATAAAAGAATTTAATTTATAAAAGAATTAAGGAATGACTTAATTATTTGATTTTAAAATAATGTATAATTAAAGATGATTAATAATGATTAATTAAGGTAATTTCATAAGAAAGTAATTAAGGAAATGTTATTAGTTAATGAAGATAATTAACTAGAGATTATTAAATAATTAAATTAATGTGGTTAATTTTGATAATTAATTCGATTTATAATTAAGATAATCAAATGCAAATTGTTAATTACTTAACGAAAGTAATTAAGAGGTTAATTACGAATTGTAATTTCAAATTGGATATTTTGATCAATTTATTGATAAAGCTTAACTGGTAATTAATGATTTATTTGTAAGCGATGATTGCTTAATGGTAAGAAATTAAAAAGATTTAATTTCTTAAAAAAAAATTAATTAAAGTTAATTAATTAAGAAATTGTATTAAAATGTTGATTTAATTAATATGATGTACTAAGAATAATTAATCTATTTATGTGTTTGATAAATTGATTTATATCAAACGATTTGTGATTTATTAATCAGGATTGGATAATTAATTCATAAGTAATTGATATAATTGGAAATTAAATTGAATTAATTTAGGTTTTAAATAATAAATTAATCTGTTTATAAATGATTATTAAATGCTTGACCTTAATTATGAAAGATTGTATTGTATAAGATACATTGAATTGATTGTCCTAACTGATTTGTGATATTTTGTACTGTGGATTGAGCTGAGTATGATTCATTCGTTTATTTACATTTATATATTATCTGTGAATCTATGAATGAGCGATAAGCGTTATACTTATATCATGTTAACCCAGTTTCCTCTACGAATTAAGGTTTACGACTTAAGGCCTTCACGGGTTAAGGAATCTACGAGATAGGATCTACGACTTAAGGCCTCTACGAGTTAAGGAGTCTACGACTTAAGGCCTCCACGGGTTAAAGGGTCTACGAGATAAGGTCTACGACTTAAGGCCTTCACAACCTAAGAACATTACGGCCTGACGACCTAAGGTCTGCATAATCTTACTAGTTAAGGATGACACGACTTAAGGAAGTTTACGACTTAAGAAATTACAACCTAAATGACCCAAGGGAGTA
Source organism: Allium cepa (assembly GCA_030765085.1). NCBI lineage: Eukaryota > Viridiplantae > Streptophyta > Magnoliopsida > Asparagales > Amaryllidaceae > Allium > Allium cepa. The sequence goes on along the minus strand of CM060937.1, from coordinate 787,463,156 downwards.
ACGGTCCAACAACTTAAAGGGACTATGACTTAACGACTCGAGGGACGAGGAGCTAAGACGACTACGCCTAAGTCGTGACCGACTTACGACCTTTACTAGGTCGTTCACGACCTAAGGCCACAGAGGCAAATTCAATACTGCACCATGACTCGTTAACCCCAGTTAAGCCACAAGCCGAGAATCAGTTTAGGTCGGTCACGACCTACGACATATGGTAAGTCGTACACGACTTAAGACTACGAAGTTAAGGTTCAATGCCGCATCGCTTATGAGAGGACCGGTTGACTCATTTGCGACTTAGGACTTGTGATATATCTAGGGTTCAGCAGGGATGCCTTGAAGAAGTCTCGACCCAGCATTTAAGTGATAACTGACCCACGACTTAATTTAAGTCGTCCACGACCCAACTTAGGTCGGTTACGACTTAGGACTTGGTAATGTTTCCTGCATAGAATTGCCTATAAATACGACCCTAGCTCCAACTAGAAGGGGACTTTTGGCTCATTTCCTTCAAACACCGTTACTCTGCTGCATTCCAAACCAATTCAATCCAACACTTGAAGCTCTCAAGACATTAAGAACGCTACAAACAACTTCCAGAAGAGATCACATACATCCAACATGGATTCGAAAACTCTCATCTTCATCGAAGTTTAAGCTACTTGTTCTAAGTCTCTTGTAATTCAAAGTGTATTGTATTTGGGAAGAATTGTATCAGCTTGTAACGAGATTATTAATAAAAGTACTTAAAGTGGACGTAGGCTATACCCTTAAGCCGAACCACTATAAAATTGTTGTTGTTTACCGCTTTTCTCCTATTATCTGCTTATAATCTGTTCCCGAGTCGTCGGGTGGTGCTTTCACAACTACAACTCATACACCGGGGTGTTAGCGTTCAAATTTTAGCGTTAACATTTTTTGTGCTTTCACTGAAAAATTGAACTCAGGCAAGTTATCATCATTGCTTCACAGAGGTTTGTAGAGAGAATTTCCCTGAAAACCAGAAGTCTATCCGAGATAATGGCTCCTGGAAGGAAGAGTAGATCTGTCAGATCTGGGAATATTCAAGAGGGAACATCCGCTTCCCCTGTACCTAATCAACCCACTCCGTCTGCTGGGGCTACGAAAGCGGAGTTGGATGCTGTAATATTAGGACTGAACCAGCAGATAAACGCCCAGAATGCACAATTAGAAGCTCAGAGTGCCCAAAATGCTCTAATTCTGAATAAGTTGAATGATTTGCTCGGGGCAAACAATCAACCGGCTGGTAATGGAAGGAATTATGCTGGCAACATTCATGATGCTAATGAGAGGAATGCTCCAGAAAGGGCTGCCAGTCCCTTTGAGCAAACGCTTCCTGAGGTTGGTGGGTCTGGAACTCGACATGATGAGGAGTATCTTTCTGGAATGGTCCGGCAAATCATGAGAGAAAAGTATGCAAAGGGTTGAAGATGAGAAAGAATGGGGTTTTGCCCCAAGTAAAACTCCATTTACTGAGAAAATCTTAAAGGTGGAGTTTCCAAGGAAGTTTGTCCCTCCAACTATCCCAGCTTACAAAGGGACAAGTGATCCGAATGAATTCTTGTATAAATATGATTGGCACATGACAGGTGCCAGAGCCTCAGACGAGATAAAGTGCCGATATTTCCCCGTATACCTTGAAGGTGTGGCTCTACTGTGGTTCACCAAGTTGCCAGTCCGATCTATTGATCAGTTTTCAGACTTGACCCGAAAGTTCAAGGAACAGTTTAGACTATATGCTTCAAAGGCCAAAGACATCATGTCATTGTCAAGTATAGAACAGAATCCTGGTGAATCTATCAGATCTTTCTTGAACCGCTTTAATATAGCGCTGGCAGAGGTGGACAATGCTGAACCGCGAATGATATTGACTTATCTGATGAGGGCTATTGATAAGTCGAGCGAATTTGGGAAATGGTTAAACATGAAGGAGCCAACCTCCCTCGAAAAATTCTACAAAAAGGCAGATGAATTCATACGCCTGGAAAGCCGTCCTGTACCGGTGAAGGCAGTGTCGGAAAAAGCTGAAGATAACACTGTTGCTCCACGCAAGAATGAATCTGTAGGGCAAAAAAGGGAAAATAACAATGGGAAGAAACAGAGTAATCCGAAGAAGCCCCGATCCTTCAAACCATCAGAGTATACTCCTTTATCAGACACGCCGGAGCATATCTACCTTGCCATTAAAGATTCTGTTGACCTCCCTAAACCTATCCCTTTGAGGACCGGAAAAAAGGCTATACAAAGTGGGAAGTTCTGCCGCTTCCATAATCAACCCGGTCATGAGACCGATGAATGCCGCCAGTTGAAAAATCTGATTGAAGAATTGCTAAAAGAAAACAAGCTGCAGCAATTCGTGAAAAAGAATAGCAACAATCCTGCATCGTCAAGTCAGGGGCAACAGGCTCCTGTTCATCAGCCTAGGATAGGTGAGAAAGCTACGGGGCATGAATCTGGAAGGCCCATCATCAATGTCGTTACAGGAGGGCCTCACCCAGCTGGCAAGAGCTGGGGAGAGATGGAGAGATATGCCAGGGCTTTGAAATATGTTCCAGCCGAAGAAGGCGTCTTTGTTGTAGAAGACACTACGCCCCTGAAACAACAGAAAACTTTCAGTGATGATATTATTTTCAGAGCCAGAGATTCCTCAGGTGTCGAAGCTCCTACCCTAGATCACTTGGTCATCTCAGCTGTTATCGGACCGGCCATTGTCAGAAGAGTTCTCATTGACTGCGGAGCATCATGTAATATCCTCTTCAAAAAGACATTCGACCAAATGAAAATCCCTATGGTCGATGTACAAGCCTCATCGCAAAAGATCGCTGGCTTCACCGGGGAGCCAAAGCAACCAATAGGAACCATCGATCTGCTTGTAGAACTTGGGGAAGGAGAAAGGAAAGTAGTCCGCAAGCAAACATTTGTGATTGTCGATGAATTTTCTGCTTATAATGCTTTCCTTGGCCGTCCAACGCTCGCAGCGTTCAAAGCTTTCCTAGCCCCGTGGTGCCTCACTATTAAATTCCCTACAGACAATGGAGTAGGAGTTATAAAAGGGGATCAAAATGCTGCGCGAGAGTGCTATTTGACAGAGTTGCGAGAGTCAAGAAAAAGGGAAATGGGAAAGGATGCGGCCACCCCGGTTCGCATCAAAGAGCCAGCCTTGTAGCAATTACGGGGCGGACCCTGCACTGGCGAGCATAGCGGGGCACGGAAAGAGATGGATCCCAGAAAAGCCAGTGCAGGGGAGAATAGAGTGGTGCCGGTTGAAACGACGGTACCGGTACCTGTTGACCCGAAGGACCCAAATAAGGTGTTGAATGTGGGTTCACAACTTAATGTATCAATTCAGAATATCTTGATATCTTTCCTGAAAGCAAATCTGGATGTCTTCGCTTGGACTCATGCTGATATGTGTGGAATATCTCCAGAAGTTGCAGTACACGCTCTGAATATCGACCCAAAGTTTACACCAGTAAAACAGAAAAGAAGAACCCAAGGTCCAGAAAGGTCAGCAACATTAAAAGAGGAAATTGATCGACTCATGGAAAATAACTTCATCAAAGAATCTACATATCCGAATTGGGTTTCAAATCCTGTGTTGGTTAAGAAAGCTAATGGAAAATGGAGAGCGTGCATCGATTTTTCAGATCTGAACAAGGCCTGCCCCAAAGATTGCTTTCCTTTACCCAGGATCGATCAACTGGTAGATGGAACAGCGGGACATGAATTGTTATCTTTCATGGATGCCTACTCCGGATATAACCAGATCATGATGCATGAACCGGATCAGGAGGACACAAGCTTTATCACCGATGTTGGTCTTTATTGCTACAGAGTTATGCCCTTCGGATTGAAGAATGCAGGGGCAACCTACCAAAGACTTGTTAATGCTATGTTCAAACCGCAATTGGGCAAAACTATGGAAGTCTACGTCGACGACATGTTAGTAAAGTCTAAGAAAGCAGCGGATCACATTGAACACTTGGCAGAAATGTTCGCAGTCCTCCGGAAATACAGAATGAAGCTTAACCCTCTGAAATGCACGTTTGGGGTCGAGTCCGGAATATTCTTAGGGTTTATCGTCAGCGCTAGGGGCATTGAGGCTAGTCCAGCTCAAATTACTGCCTTGAAAGAAGTCAAAGCTCCTAGAACAAAGAAGGAATTGCAAAGTCTCAATGGAAAAGTTGCCGCCTTGAGTCGGTTCATTTCGAAAGCCACAGATAAATGCATCCCATTCTTTGACGCCCTAAAGAAAGGAAAGAAGAACTTCGTTTGGACTCCCGAATGCCAAAAAGCCTTTGACGAATTGATTCGCCATATGGAGATGCCTCCAATACTTTCTAGGCCTGGCGATGGCGAGGATCTTCTTATATACTTGGCAGTATCATCTCATGCTTTAAGTGCAGCGCTGATATGGGAAGACAAAAGGATTCAACATCCAGTTTACTATATCAGCAAAAGACTCACTGGGGCAGAGATGAATTACTCTAAGTTGGAAAAACTCGCCTATTGCTTACTAATTGCGTCTAGGAAATTGAGGCAATATTTTCAAGCTCATCCTATCAGAGTCCTCACTGATCAACCTTTAAAGCAAGTCCTGTTTCGCCCTGAAACTTCGGGTCATCTTCTAAAGTGGAATATTGAACTCAGTCAGTACGACATCACTTATCATCCCCGGAAAGCAATCAATGGACAACTTTAGCTGATTTCATTGCAGAATTTACAGATAAGGGTAATAGTGAGGAAGAAACGTTCAACAATTCCCCTATCCAACGGAAGTTATATGTCGATGGTGCAAGAAATGATTACTGTTCTGGAGCCGGAGTTGTACTTGAGACTCCTGAAGGTCGGTCATTATGCTACGCACTAAGATTGGAATTTCCTTCAACAAACAATGAAGCCGAATATGAAGCTCTTATGGCAGTACTGAAAATCGCTAAAGAACTAAACATACGAGCATTACAGATCTTTAGCGATTCTCAGCTTATTGTATGCCAAGTCAAGAAGGAATTTCAAACGAAAGGGGGAAACCTGCCCGCTTACTTGTCAAAGGCTTGGGAACTTCTGTGTGAGCTCGATCACTATTCAATAAGCCATATTCCTCGGGAAGAGAATATGAAGGCAGATTCCCTCGCAAAGTATTCAAGTTCTGGTGAAGCTCAACTATTGGGATTGGTCCGCGTAGAAGTCCTTTCAACACCAAGTATAGACGAGATGGATATTGACTGGATTATGAATGTATCTCAAGAACAAGAGTCATGGATGACTCCAATACTGGACTACCTACTCAGAAGTTCTTTGCCAGAAAATTCGATAGAGAGACGGAAGCTACCAAGGAAAGCCTCTCGCTATGTAATTCAGGATGGCCGATTATACAGACGGGGATTCTCAATGCCATTGCTTCAATGTGTATCCAGGGAAGAGTCCAAAACGATCCTAGTTGAGGTACATGGAGGAGAATGTGGTGATCATTCAGGTGGTCAAACATTAGCAAAGAAAATTCTCCGATACGGATATTTTTGGCCAGAAATTAATCATGATGCTGCAAGCTATTCCCGAAAGTGCGACAAATGCCAAAGATTTGCCAAAATTCCTAGAGCACCTTCAACTGAACTCACACAAATGGTCAGTCCATGGCCATTTGCAATTTGGGGAATGGATCTCATTGGGCCGCTACCGACTGCCAAATCAGGGATTAAATATGCTATTGTTGCAGTTGATTATTTTACTAAATGGGCTGAAGCTGAACCATTGGCTACTATCACCTCTAAAAAGATGATAAGTTTCGTGACCAAGAATATCATTTGCAGGTATGGAGTGCCTCAGAAAATAATCACAGACAATGGTACTCAGTTTGAAAGCGAGGAATTCCAAGATTTTTCCCGGCGATTCAAAATCCAGAAAAGCTTTTCAGCAGTTGCTCATCCGCAGGCAAACGGGCAAGTGGAAGCAGTAAACAAGATCATCAAATCAACCATCAAAAAGCAACTTGAAAGAGCAAAAGGTGGTTGGGTCGATAAGCTACCACTTGCACTATGGGCATACAGAACCACTCACAAAACTGCGACTAGGCACACTCCTTTCTCATTAGCATACGGGTCGGAAGCAATGATCCCGGTAGAAACAGAGGTTCCTTCACACAGAAGGATCCATTTCAACCAAGCAGAAAATGAAAGGCTACAGCATGAAGCGCTAGATTTCCTTGATGAAAAAAGAGATGAGGCCAATCTCAGAATTGCAGCTCATCAGCAAAGAATAGCCAGACATTTTAATTCCAAAGTTCGCCAACGCAGCTTTGAGATTGGAGACCTAGTCCTGAAGAGAATTATGACAGCGACAGGTGTGTTTGGGCCAAATTGGGAAGGACCGTATGTAATAGGTCAGAAGCTTCTTGACGGCACATTCAAACTCACCACTGTTGATGGAGATCAAATTCCAAGGGCATGGAACAGCAACCATTTGCGTCCATACTTTACTTGAAAATTTTGTTGAAATATTGTAAAAAGAATTATGAATGTATGATTCTTGTAATTGAAAGCGATTGTAAAACTGATGCAAGTAAATAATGAAAGAATATAAAGTGGATGTAGGCTCAATTTCCTGGCCGAACCACTATAAATCTTGTGTTCCTTATTATTATTACATGTTTGCTTTATTTTCGATATGAAAAGTACATAGAATGTATTGCTGAAATGTCGATTTAAATTTTTGCAGACAGTGGAAGTGAAACTTGCACATAAAAAGACCAAGTGATTCTCGCCAAATTTCAAGTCACAAAAGCCCCGAATTCAAATCCTAGATAGGAAGTACTTCAATTGAACAGCCTATGATTTCGAAAGAAACGGGCCTTTGCTAATAAATTGAGATCGTTTGAACAAACAAACATCCAATTAAGAAGCTGATGCTCGTTCTCACGAACTGGCCTGGCAATGAAGTACATTTCCTTGGATTAAACGAGTCACTTGTAAAAAAAAAAAAAAAGAGGATCACTGAAAAAGCATAAGCAAGTGGACAAAGGAACAACCGAGGCCATCATCGGCAGCACAAATCCTCTTCGGAGGCACAACTCTTCGGAGGATAAAGACCTCTAATGGGTCATACGCCACAAAAAAGAAAGTTCTCTACTCAACAAAAAAGATTGGAGGAGTCATGACCCTCCAACCATGAGAGAGTAACTTCCAGGCGATGAAAACCCTTTTTTGAGGCACATTTCACCAGGAGTTGAAGTGTAACAACCGCTCTTCGGAATTTCACTTCACCAGAGTTGAAATGTAAACAAAATAAAAGCCCTCTTCGGAGGCCCATTTCACCAGGAGTTGAAGTGTTATGACCGCTCTTCGAGATTTCGCTTCACCAGAGTTGAAATGCAAACAAAAATAAAAGCCCTCTTCGGAGGCCCATTTCACCAGGAGATGAAGTGTAACAACCGCTCTTCGGAATTTCACTTCACCAAAGTTGAAATGCAGAGAAAAAATAAAAGACCTTCCTGAAAGCCCACGTTTCACCAAGATTGAAATAAAACTTCCAAGTGTTGAAACGTGAAAAGGCTTTCTTCGAAGGCACAACTCTTTGGAGGTACACGTTTCACCGAGATTGAAATAAAACTTCCAAGTGTTGAAACATGAAAAATCCCTCCTTAGAGGTACAACCCCCTCCCGGGGACACAGTTCAAAGGAAAGATCTCTTCAAGGGCGCAATCAAGAAGAAAGACCTCTTCGGAAGCCCACGTTTCACCAAGATTGAAATAAAATTTCCAAGTGTTGAAACGTGAAAAGGCTTTCTGCAAAGGCACAACTCTTTGGAGGTACACGTTTCACCGAGATTGAAATAAAACTTCCAAGTGTTGAAACGTGAAAAATCCCTCCTCAGAGGTACAACTTTGTATATAAAAAAAAAAACAAGTTAAAGTGCCCTTCAGAGGTCCGCTTTACCACATAGAAGAATTCACTTGGTAAAATATGCACATAAGTAAAAGAAAAAAAAGTGATTTCTTCGAACGACAAAGCATAGAAACTTATACGAAGGGAGTTGTACTCTACAAAAATTTTCTTTAAAGAGAATAAAATAATCGTTCTTTAGCAAATAAGAGTGCAAGTCCCCTCGAAGTATAAGATATTGCAGCAAGCTTAAGGTATGGGGGCAACATGGTATAATAGTATAGCCGCATCAGTAAAGTAATACTCAAACAACATACCATAAGCCCGCTGCAATATCATATAAATAAACTTGTGCAAGAATGAATAATAAATGCATTCAAACAGAAGTCTGTACAAACAAAGAATCATTTTATTCAATTGAAATGCAGGTACAGGTTTCAAAATAAAGAAAAGCGGGGGCCGGTACCCGCACAATTCTCAACCAGTACATACAAAAGGCAAAAAGCTAAAATGTTCACTTCTTTTTACTACCTTTGGACCCTTTTCCCGGCCGAATGATTAGCTTTTCAGGCCGGTCAGTTGGCACAAGGGAAGAAAGAGGGGTAGGTGCAGCTGGTCTAACTTCTGGCTCCCCTTCAGTAATAGTGATTATCTTCCCCCTCCTCTTTGACGTTCCGTGCTTTTTCCTCCTCTTTGAGGAAGACTCACTTCCCGGAGTGGCAAGTTTAGACAAAGTTATGTCATCAGAAGGGGTCCGCTCCGGGGATATCTCACCTCCCACAAGTCCCTCGTCTCTATGCTCCTGCGAAGCGATGGGATCGTCTAAACCATGGAGGGCTTCTATTTGTTCCTCTTGCGACCCGGGCTGAGAAGCAGAAGGAGGAGCCACCTGGAGAGACGGAGGAGGGATAACCGGAGGAGGAGAAATCTGAGTGGTGCTTGATACTTTCTCTGTAGAAGAAAAGAGGTTAAAGTCAGTAAAGAGAGGAGATGAAGGCTCATCAAGGTTGAGAAAATAGTCAAGGAACTCATTAAACCCATGTGAAGTAAATGAGCAATCCACTTGAGCGAAATTTACAGTGGAATTACCTGCAGAAGTTGTCTTTATTACATCAATTTCATAGTCCGGGGCTTCAGCACTCTCTTGCGATTCATCTGTAACTTGAGTAATTTTGGCCCCGGTATCAGTTTGAGCAGGGATCGGTACATAAGAGCTAGAGCCAATAATGCCAGCATCGACCGAAGTTGAAGGAGGGACAGGAACAGTCAAATTTGTTTCTTTTTCTTGATGCTCTTCCCCCACTATTTCAACCCGCGATCTGGCGAGTTGCTCTTTCCCTCTGGCAAGGGCTACGCAAGCCTCAAAGTCTAAGTAGTGCACCTCCAACTCCTCTTCAGTGTACCCGGCCCCTTTAAACATATCTAGTGCGGCCTCCCACACTTCGGCCAGGGTAATCTCATACTTGGGGCCCAGGAATGTAAGACTGCCACGCCCTAATATACATTGCAAGTAGAAATCAAATAGTGTCGAGCCAATATCAGCTTTGGTAGCTTCATGGACCTCTTCAGCGGTAATTCTGCCCGCAACAGCCTCATCCCGCTCTCTCTCGACTTTGGATAACTGGGCTTTCAATTTTTCAATCTCTGCAGCCTGAAGGCCAGTTTGTCCTCGCAACTGAGTAATGTCAGTACGGTTGCCCTCTATAATCTGCTCCAACTCATCAGCCTTGGCCTCAGCATCCCTTTGCGCGGCATGAGCATCCCGCACCTGTTGAAGAAGCACACTTTCCCTTTGAGAATAAGAAGTGGAAGAAGTAGCAAGCTCCTCTTTAAGTTTCCCAACTTCTGCCTCAAGTTTCTCATTATAATCGGCGATACTCCTCATTTCTGCATCATGCTGTTTAAGGATCTTTTGCCATTCAGTTTTGTCGTTCTCCATGGTAAGCATAGCTTCAAGATTGGCCCTATTCACCCTTTGGAGCTCATCAACGAGTTTCTGCCAAGATGACATCCTCTCAATATCGGTTCTGACTGCATCAAGGTTCCGTAGCATAGCATTTTTATCTATGGGAGCCAGATCGAGGTCAAAGCGAACTCCTTTTAAACACCAATTAGGAAATCGGCGTTGAAGAGTGGCTGGACCTGGTCCAACTTGGTAAGATGGCCTATTAATGATTGCTTGGATATCAGTAGGGGAAGGGGCAGGAGATTGAGAAGAAGTAGGAGCAGTAATCTTCTCTGAAGGCACAGGCATTGGCTCCTCAATAACTTTGGCTCGTTTGCTCGAGTCATCAGTTGTGTGACTCTTCCCTCTATCATCATGAGATTTGCGTTTAAGGGAGTCACTCTCTCTGTGGGAGGAATCATGTCGACTATCTGGTCTTCCAAAGCGTTGTTCATAATCACGTCTTTCCCGAGCCTTCCGGGCTGCCCTTTCTTCATCAGTCTCTCTATGAATAGGAGGATAGGATTGATAGCCATACTGGCTGCGTTTCCCATATCGCTTAAAGTCATCATAGTACGAGCTGCCTCGCCTCATTGGTAAACCTAAAATTTAAAAAGAAGAAGTAAAACTTGAGAATCCTTCAAACGTTTAAAAAAGAAAAGAGAGAGCATAAAAGTGCCAGGAATTCTAAGTGTGTGTGATGTGCAAACTACGCGCTTCAGTCTACGAACCACTCTTTAATTGGGGAGTAGTTGTGGGTGTAATAGATAGCGTCAACTCTTGAGTCGACGGCAACTGTTGCAAAGTAGAAGTAGCTTCAACTACTGAAGAAGAAATCCCGGAAATGATAGGATCTTCTTTAAAGATCTCTTGTGAAGTAGCAAAAAGGTCGCTCAGTCCTTCGAAAGTATCGTCCCTGCTTTGCTTAACAGGACTGGATTTCTCAGCTTTTTCACCAGATTCTTGTGAATGATGGGAAGATCCCTGAGGCTCTTCTTCCTCGATAACCGGGGCAAGTTTGTCAGACGGCCCTGCAGCATCAACAGAAGTGGAACACTTCACTAGCGAAGTCTCAAGAGCAGGTCCTTTAGATATGGATGTGCTAGTAGAAACTGAGGCATCCAACACTCTAGCTGGGGAGTCTGGAATTTCATGAGGACGCGTAGAACGAGAAGTATGCAAAAGTCCGTACTGATGCAGAAACTCATCTTTCAACAGAAATTGAATATCTCTCTCCTCAACCGGTACGGCCTTAAGCCTCTCGAAAGTCGACTTGTGACTGGGATTCCTAGAGGGAGGAGGCAACGCTGAAAATAAAAGAAGCAGAGTTAACACTTAGCAGGTCAGTCTCACAAAGGCCAGATAACAAACGAAGCAAGGATGGGTGATCTTACTTCCTTCCCTCCACAGAGCATAAAACCCCGGGGGGCAACGAACGAAGAAGAACTGGGTTAGAAACCCGTGAGCAGTGTCGGGAAGGCCAACAATTAATTTGCGGTTTCGGGCGCTTCTCACAACAGTAATAGAAGGATGATCTTTGGTCCGGCTAAAGGAGCATAAGTAACAAATTTCATCAAAGCTCGGAAGTCGATCAAGTGTTCTCCTAAATAGCACACACACCACCATTAGAATGGCGTAGCCATTGGGGTGTAGTTGGGATGGAGCAATGGCCAATTGATGAAGAAGTTATTGGAAAAAGTCATTGAAAGGAGGAACGCCCCCACTTAGGCACATTTGCCGGTTAACTGTCACAAAGCCAGAAGGTGCTATGTCAGCAGTGTTACTTCTCTCAGGAAGAATGGCATCTGATTCAGCAATGCCAAACTGAGCACACAGCTGGCGAAAAACTTTATATGATAGTGTAGTAGGAACTCTTTCGGGAGGAATAACTAGTGGAGCTGGAAGAACAGTTGCCTCTCCCATCTGAACTGTTGCATCTTCTTCCTGAGAAGTCATTCTACACAAGCAACTGGATATTCAAATATGAAGGTGCACGTTTCCTAAAAGTGTGAAGTGTCGTGCAAAACTGATAAAAATAGAAAGTAAATATAACTGGAATTAAACTGGTCGACGATTGATCGACTACGGTAATTTCAGAACTTGTTAATTTAAAGTTCAAGCATAATATTAGTGCAGGCTGGTCAGTTTCAATTGACTATTTCAGTGTTGCTTTAATATTCTACTTGAAATCGATAACACTTCGTTCACACAATTTACTTAAGTTAATTATCTGTTATTAACTAATCTGTCATTTGATGTGGGCGGGTTATGGCAGTATATTCGTCCCAATTTTCTGTAAATATCATATTAAACAGATTGTTAACCCACAAGTTAAAGTAATCTGTAAAAGAATGCAGCAAAGTTCAACAGATTAAAATCCATGCAACAGTTCAAGGTCTAAGCAGAGTTTAAAAATGCAAGTGCTGAGTCGTAGACGACTCAAGAGCTAAGTCGTAAACGACTCAAGTGATAACTCGACAACAACTTAAGTGCTAACTCGTCTACGAGTTAAGAATTTTTCTTCGGTTTAAGTTAAGTCGATGGTTCTCTGGTTGACTCGTCCACGACCTAAAGAATTATGAGGAGAAACAGGATAGGTCGCTTCACTTTTGAGTCGTTGAGGCTTTGAGTCGGTAGTCCTTTGAATCGTGAGTCATAAAAGAAAGACAAGACTTCAAGTCAGAAAGATACAAATTCTTCTAAGTCTTAACTCAGTTACGACCTAAAACTCATGCCCCAACTAGACGAATAACCTTATCTCCACTCCTAAACCCATAGACCGTCTCACCCCTAAACCGATGAACCCACTAACTATTATCTCGTCTTCTCCAAACCCCTAACAGCCTGATAAAAATAAAATATAAATAGATTGAAACCCATTATCTTCTCCTCGCGAATTATCCAAAACCTAATCAAACTTCCTCGAGCTCACCAGCAATCGATCGTGGCAACAATTGTGATGAAGCGTGGTATAAGGAACTGGATTAAATTCGCAAGTTAATAGCTATCGCGGAATCAAATGAACTGCGGATTTACTTACGCGATGCGATGATGAGGATTATAGGGACTGAATCAACGGTAAGATGAACTGGTTGAATTTGTTTCCGAAAGCTCGAGGACGTGTTAATGGCAGAAATAGCTCAGAGGTAAGTAATGAGAAGAAGGAAATAGGAGGAACGACCCAAGCATTTTATACCTTAGGGAAGTGGAACTCGAATCGGCACACCAGGGTTATGATGAGTCGAAGCACACGACTTACGACTTAAGGCATGTGCTTCGAGGGGCAAGTGTTAACCCAGTTCCCTCTACGAATTAAGGTTTACGACTTAAGGCCTTCACGGGTTAAGGAATCTACGAGATAGGATCTACGACTTAAGGCCTCTACGAGTTAAGGAGTCTACGACTTAAGGCCTCCACGGGTTAAAGGGTCTACGAGATAAGGTCTACGACTTAAGGCCTTCACAACCTAAGAACATTACGGCCTGACGACCTAAGGTCTGCATAATCTTACTAGTTAAGGATGACATGACTTAAGGAAGTTTACGACTTAAGAAATTACAACCTAAATGACCTAAGGGAGTAACGGTCCAACAACTTAAAGGGACTATGACTTAACGACTCGAGGGACGAGGAGCTAAGACGACTACGCCTAAGTCGTGAACGACTTACGACCTTTACTAGGTCGTTCACGACCTAAGGCCACAGAGGCAAATTCAATACTACACCATGACTCGTTAACCCCAGTTAAGCCACAAGCCGAGAATCAGTTTAGGTCGGTCACGACCTACGACATATGGTATGTCGTACACGACTTAAGACTACGAAGTTAAGGTTCAATGCCGCATCGCTTATGAGAGGACCGGTTGACTCATTTGCGACTTAGGACTTGTGATATATCTAGGGTTCAGCAGGGATGCCTTGAAGAAGTCTCGACCCAGCATTTAAGTGATAACTGACCCACGACTTAATTTAAGTCGTCCACGACCCAACTTAGGTCAGTTACGACTTAGGACTTGGTAATGTTTCCTGCCTAGAATTGCCTATAAATACGACCCTAGCTCCAACTAGAAGGGGACTTTTGGCTCATTTACTTCAAACACCGTTACTCTGCTGCATTCCAAATCAATTCAATCCAACACTTGAAGCACTCAAGACATTAAGAACGCTACAAACAAATTCAAGAAGAGATCACATACATCCAACATGGATTCGAAAACTCTCATCTTCATCGAAGTTTAAGCTACTTGTTCTAAGTCTCTTGTAATTCAAAGTGTATTGTATTTGGGAAGAATTGTAACAGCTTGTAACGAGATTATTAATAAAAGTACTTAAAGTGGACGTAGGCTATACCCTTAAGCCGAACCACTATAAAAATTTTGTTGTTTACCGCTTTTCTCCTATTATCTGCTTATAATCTGTTCCCGAGTCGTCGGGTGGTGCTTTCACAACTACAAATCATACACCGGGGTGTTAGCGTTCAAATTTTAGCGTTAACATATCGCTTGTCACTTAACCATTTTTATGTGTTTTTAATCTGTGATGATTGAATGATGTTGCACTGTTGTGTTAAACCTGGACCACACTTATACACACACCAATATGGATTTCCTGAGGAAATCGATTAAGTCACAGATTTTGAAAAAGTTTTAAATTTGAATTTTTAAAATTCAAATGTTTTGGATATGGATTGGGTTTAACGTAGAAAGCTTTTGAAATGGAATTTTAAAGATGAAATTTATTTTGAATAACTTGATTAAGTTTTAGAATTTAAATAATTTGATTTAAACTTGAATTCAAAATTTAAAATCGAATTCTATGACTTGGAACTAGGGATTAACGATATTATACTAGTTATATATGAGTCAAACCATTTTTTTTAAGTATTATTTTTGGGAATTTGAATTAAACCATAGATTGTAACTTGTATAAATGAAATAGGGTTTTTCCGAAATAAAACTGTTGTTTCTAAATGATAAAAAGCTTTCATAGGAGAAATGAATTTCAAATTGTATTAAAGGGATTACAAGTAAACTGAAATAGTTTCCAAGTTATAGATGAATATTTGGAAACGAATTGTTTTGTGAAAATTTAGGAACGATTTGAAAGCTATGAAACAAATCTTTGACTTAAAGATTTAATGAATTAAATCCAATTGATTGGAATTGTTTTGAAATCCAGGAATGAATCTTTGAGAAACTAGGTGAACTTTATGAAATAAATCCTTTTGTTTTAAAAGATTGGAAAATGGTAATTTGTTTAAACCATTTGAAAGAAAGTTTTGAATTATTAAGTTGTGACTTAATTGAAATCCCATATCCATATGTTTTAAATGTTGCGCTCACTATTCAGGTTAGCCGGGAAAGGACCTTTGGGTCGTATAACCCATTCTGAATATGTGATACGTCGTTATGGATAACATTTGAAGACCGGTGGTGAAGACTGGGTATTTGCGAGAGCGATAGGATGACCTATCGATTGTCTCTGCACTGAGTCGCGTCGGTATAGAGACTCCTAAGTGATGGGAAGTCCGATCGGAATTGCGAATAACTGGATTGCAAGGGCTTCGTAAGAAGTGCCTTCGGTTCTGTTCGAACGCAAAACAGACTTGTATGGATTGTTATGTCTGACATTACAATTTGAGATATAAAGCCGATTTCTTTCAAATATATTTATGTTGGTGGCGAGGAATTTATTCTCTTAGCTTAACACCCTTCTCTGAGACATACGAGCTCAGAGGTTATGTAGTTGATGGTTATCAGCGATATATTCCCAATTTGGTAATGTGACATGCTGAGTGTTGCTGTGAAATGATCATTGTTTGATCATTTGTGATATGATCATTTTTTTGATCATTTATCTTTGTGATCATTACTTTGATCAATTGTGGACCCAAAGCATGGCTTTGTACCAAAGCGTGGCTTTGTGGACGAGACTTCGTCGAGCCTCACAAACCGGTAATGGTCGAAACAGGAATTGTGCGGCAAGGTTTTCAGGGATAGCTTCCCTAGGGTATGACCATTCCTTCTGGAAAAGGGTAGTGTCATGGTATGGAGCCCCGATACTTACTCATGTGGACACACTATATTTATTTCTGTGTGGTTGTTGGTTTTGAGGCGCCTCGTATAAAGGTCCCAAAGGACCGGGGGTGGCATATCTGAGGTTTTGTATATTCCCCGGGAAGGGGGGTAGCCGGCCTTGTTTGGCAGAGATCCAGTTGGGTTCTCGTGGCGTCCTTCCAGAGGTGTTTCCATGTGGCGATGGGAAGTTCCTTGGCCTGACCATTTGTTGGAAATCCATTCATCCAATACGAACTTTTACGATTGCAATTGTATAACCTGCCATGGAATGTGGCGGTAGCCTGCTGTTGAACATGGTAGCTATAGTAGGCATAAGTGCGAAATGCCTATGCTGGCTAAGATTTATATCTTTACTTTCGAAATGATTTTTTTTCCTACACTATGCACTAGTAATAATATCAAATGTTTCTTTTAATGCGTATCAAGCATCTTAGACTATCATAAGGAGAAATCTCCTCCGATTCTGCGTTTACATTGTGTGTGTGTGCGGGAGGCCTTATGGTAGTCTCATTTCTAAAAAGCATTGCGAATTGATTTTTAAATATTTCGTTGTTTGTTTTTAAAGATAAACTGTTTTTGTTGCTCACACCAGTCTTGCTGAGGTTAGGGCTATGTGATGGGGGGTTCTCGCTTCGCAGTTTGGTGGCGAACGGGAGACACTTGCCCCTACACGTCCTCTTTACGGGGTTGGTTAGGCGTAAGCTGAGACAGTCGAGAGGCTGGCAGTAAAAGCAAGTTTGTGATATCAGTGTAAGCCACGGTGGGCCTGGGATGGTTGAAAAGCCTACCGCTTGTGACCGCGTCTCGTTACATTTGGTGTCAGAGCTAAGCTAAAACTTTAGCTCAGGAGTATAACACATTAAGTAGCTCATTAGAGATAGGGCGAAGTAAACCCTAGAATGAGTAATCCCTAAGATATCCGTTTGAACTTCTTAGTAAATTCTCTTACTATCCGTTGATAGTAAGTATGAGGGCGAGAGGAGAACGAGATAGGGGACAGGGGAATACGACTATAATTAGTCAAAACTCTGTAACAACAGTGGGAACATCTTTCTTATCAATTTCCTTTGATTCATCTTTTCAAATTCTTTTTATTTCTTTGTGGCGGTTAAAAGAAGAAGTTTCGGTGTGATGATGGCCCCATGAATCGTTGTAGAAATTTTTTATTTCGTATTTCGTCGGTTTCTTATCGGCTTTTCGATTTAAACCTTAATGAATATAAATTGGAAATTTTGAATAAATTGGAAATTTAAAATTGAGTTTAATTGGTTAATAGAATATGAAGATAATTTGAATTGTATCGATAAAACAATTTCGTTTAAAACCAAATTTGAAATTCTATTGTAATTTCTCATGAATACCAAAGTCCGAAGAGGGACAAATTTGGTATGTATTCTGAGATATTCCAACTTGAGTTTGGAATTCATATCTTAAGTTTGAGGAATTATAGGAGATCGAATCTGTCTATCTCTGTGTTGTTTTCGTGCCTGCGAATTTCGAGGACGAAATTCTTTTTAAGGGGGGAAGTCTGTAACGATCCCGAATTTTAATTAATTTTAAATTGATTATTAAATTTTATTTTTGAATAAAATTTGTGAAAATAATTCGTAATTAATATAAAATTTTAGTTAAATTTTAAATAATCGAGAATTAATTTGGATATTTGAAAATGAACATGTTTATAAAATAGATTGAAAATTTGAATTGGTATTTTGGATATGATTTAAATTTGATATTAGATAATTAAACTTTGAAAGGAAATATGTATAAAACAAAGAAAAATAAATAAATACACATAGTTAGAATTCAAAACAACAAATAAATAAGAAACAAAACAAAGTAAAAATAACAAACAAAGATATAGATATTTAGGCAAACGAAATAAAGCTGCAGCCACCAAATAAAAACAAATAAATATAAGTACAAAACAAAACGTAAACAAAGCAAATAAATGAAAATGTAAATACATAAGCATATAAAACAAGGCAAGTAAAAGAATCAACAAGTGATCTACAGCCACCCAAATAAACTGCATAGTAAACAAGTATTGCTAAACAAAACAAAAATACATACAAGTATGTAGCTTGCAAAAGAAAAAAAAAGAAACAAAAAAAAACATATATATATATAACTCAGCCGAGTTTTTCAAATGCAAGAAGAAAAAAATAGGTAAGGTTGAAAAACATAAGGTACTCAAGCATTTAATGCAACATACCTTATGCATTTAATGCAAGCATCTTTAACATGCTTATTGTACAAATAATATACTGCATGTTTCTTTTTATACACATCGATATATTCATTTATTTTCGACCATTATCTCAACCTAAAACAAAAAAAAATCAAGTTAAAACAACAAAAATCTAAATCAATACTTGGTTCAACTGCAACCTGATTCAAGATGCAAGAATCATCTCAGAAATCAAATCAATACAAGCCTGGAAAGTATGCAAGTCAGATCAGTTTTCAAACTTGGATATCATTTCCAGTTTTAAATTCAATCCTGTTCTTGTTTTTGATCTCTGCTTCCAAATATCAAGGTGAGAAAATCTTCTTTTTAAACTAGACTTCTTTGATTCTTTTATCTGTGAGTAACTTTTTTTTTAAACTTAAAAGGAAAACTGTTGAATACTTATCTGTGAGTAACTTTTGTTTTAAACTTAAAAGTAAAACTGTTGAATACTTATCTGTGAGTAACATCACCATTTTAAATTGTTAAGTATATAATTAGGTTTCCTGCTTATCTTTGAAGCATAATATGCTTGTGAATATATTTTAAAACTCTGTGTATATATAGATATGTAGGTGTGTGAAATGCTGTGTGTTTGAATTTCTGGTCTTTGGCTTTAGTTCCAGGTTCAAAAGAAAAAAAAAATTGATAATAATCTAATCTATGTTATGATTTATGTGTCGAACCAAATATATTTGTTATGTCATCAGTTTTAATTTAAAATTTGTTTAAGTTAGAAACAAATTGCATTTGTCTCTGGATATAACAAAACAACACAACAGACTTAAATTAAGTCAAAAATAAAATGTCAAGATTCTTTGATTCAGGTATATGTATCAAATGCTAATACCCAAAATTGAATTTTTAGAACTAAAATCACATTTTTTAGTTAAGTATTGAATGAGCATTTTTGGTTTGAACGAAATATGAAAATTGGGTTTCTCTAATGATCTTCGTGACTGAAGGGGGTCGGTGTTCTGCTTGATGATGGAGGAGTGATCGTAGCATTTGGGAAAAATGGTAGATGGTGATGCAATTCACCATGGAGGTTACGGTAGTGGGTTTCCTTCTGGAACGCTAGTTTTACTGGTTAGATAGAATCGGTCACTTCGGCATTTATTGATGATCGAGTGCTATGGGCTGTTGGGTGGTGGTAGAGGTGGAGGCGACGAAGTGATGGCCGGAGTATGGGATTTTCTGGTAGTCGGTCGCGTGGACGAGTAGTTGACAGGTATGAGATGGAAGTTACTTTCGTGTTCCAGGTTTCGACTTTTATCTCGATTTCGTTTTCGAGATGATGAAGAGATTGAGTGGTCGGGAAAGTGACTCGTGGAGGATCGGCGACTTGACTCGATGATCTGCAAAAGACCGGAGTTGACGTCGGCGACGTGCACGTGCACGAGCACGTTGCTTTGGAACCTGGAGTTGCTTTGCCTGGGTGGTTGCAAGGGTGTACGTTAGTTTTTTTTCTTCTCGGGTATTACTCGAGTTATCTCGTGATTTACTCGGAGTTTAAGGGTGTGGAGCTCGAAGCTATATATTGTTTCCCACAGGTTAGTTTAGTCTGGTTACAGGTTTTTGTAAACCTGACTGTAACTTGAATTTAAACGAATTTAAATTTTATTTAAATTTGTGAGTTAGAGTTAGATAAAGTTTAAATCCAGTTTGAAGCTTAGATTTAAATAAACTTTTAAATCTTAAAATTTTAAAATGAAAATTTGGATTCTAAATCAAGATTTAAAAATTAAGGCTTTAAAACAAAGTTTAAAATCAAATGTTTAAAATAATGGATTCAAGTTTATTTTGAATCCAAATCTTGAAATTCAAATCAGTTCTTGAATCAGAATGTTTTAAAAACAAGTTTAAATTAAAATAGCTTTTAAAAGTAAATTTGTTTTCAAACAAATATTTACAACTTGACTTTTGATAAACTTCCTTTATAAATTAAGGTTGTAAGAAAAATAAAAATGTAATGTAAATTAGAGAAAATAATTAAGATAATAAAAGAATTTAATTTATAAAAGAATTATGGAATGACTTAATTATTTGATTTTAAAATAATGATTTAGATAAATGTATAATTAAAGATGATTAATAATGATTAATTAAGGTAATTTCTTAAGAAAGTAATTAAGGAAATGTTATTAGTTAATGAAGATAATTAACTAGAGATTATTAAGTAATTAAATTAATGTGGTTAATTTTGATAATTAATTGGATTTATAATTAAGATAATCAAATGCAAATTGTTAATTACTTAATGAAAGTAATTAAGAGGTTAATTACGAATTGTAATATCAAATTGGATATTTTGATCAATTTTTTGATAAAGGTTAACTGGTAATTAACGATTTATTTGTATGAGATGATTGCTTAATGGTAAGAAATTAAAAAGATTTAATTTCTTTAAAAAAAATTAATTAAAGTTAATTAATTAGGAAATTGGTTTAAAATATTGATTTAATTAATATGATACACTAAGAATAATTAATTTATTTATGTGTTTGATAAATTGATTTATATCAAACGATTTGTGATTTATTAATCAGGATTGGATAATTAATTCATAAGTAATTGATATAATTGGAAATTAAATTGAATTAATTTAGGGTTTAAATAATAAATTAATCCTGTTTATAAATGATTATTAAATGCTTGACCTTACTTATGAATGATTGTATTGTATAAGATTCTTTGAATTGATTGTCACAACCGATTTGTGATATTTTGCACTGTGGATTGAGCTGAGTATGATTTATTCTTTTATTTACATTTATATATTATCTGTGAACCTGTGAATAAGCAATAAGCGTTATACTTATATCGCTTGTCACTTAACAATATTTATGTGTTTTTAATCTGTGATGATTGAATGATGTTGCACTGTTGTTGTGACGCCCCACTCCGAGAGCCTCGTTAACAAAGAGTATTACATAGATAATACTGTCGGCTAACGCGGACAATAGAGTATAATGGAAGCGACCATGTGTAATCTTACCTTAACTATTCACCAAATACGTCGAAAAGTAGAATCACATTAAAATTCGACCTATTCAATAAATATTTAAAGCAAAACTACAATGGCTATAGGATCTATCAGAAAAAAATATAACAACTCAAATGTAATTCACATCGCAGAACAGTCGATCATAATATACACATAAACAGATACACAACAGAGTATACAAAATAATACATGTCAAGTGGTACAGGAGACCACAATATACAGACGAGACGAAAAAAGTAAAAATATCAGAGTTACAACAGATAAGGACCACAAAAGACACTATAACAAAATGAAGCTAGCGAATAGTCCATGCGGAAGCAAAATAGGCTAAGTCCCAAAAGCACCTAACCGGAAACATCTCGGTCTGACCCGAGTATAAAATACACGGGTCAGTCTAGATAACAAATCAGCTAGATAAACTAAACAATAATAAACCTGCAAGGTCATACAGTATAACAAATATCTCTAGAGGAGATAACACAATCATCAACAAGAGATGAATCATATAGAACAAGCCTCATATCATCGGCAACATATAGAAACAAAGGATACAAATATCCCAACACAAGCCAAAAGTCAAATAACAAATACCAATATGGTATACAAGTTCACAAGGTGATCACTACACATCGTGTGGTTCAAAAAGACCTACACCGAGGGGCGATACCTATGGAATATACATCTCAATTGAAACATCATAAAAATTGCTCGAGCGGTAACGAATGACAAACTCCGAAAGCAATACAATAGGGCAACCTTATATCACCCATGTGGCGCATAACGGCCGACATCGGAAGCGATACAATAGCAACCCATTATCACCCATGTGACGCATAACGGCCAACATCGGAAGTGATACTATAGCAACCCAATATCACCCATGTGGCGCATAACGGCCAACATCGAAAGCAATACTAAAGGCAACAAGCCAGAAGGAGACAGTCCGAAGACACTATCCCAAAGGCGATATGTGTCACAAACTCTCAGAAAGGAATCCGAAAAGTGGTAACGTGAGTCCCATAACCACCCGTTCACACTAAACGGTTTACTATCCTATAGTTCATTTCACACTCAAAGCAGTACAAATTTACCTCATATCATCGATAAACCAAACCCGAAGGTCAAAACGATTAATTGAATAGGTCGGGGATTAATCATAAGGATAAACGCACAGATTCATGGTCCGTGTTTTGCCCAACCATTTAATCACCCTTCCACTTCACTCGAAGTGCGAAATTGTGCGTGTGTTTAAATAGAATTTATAAATTGGAGATACGAGCTTTTAATATGGTTAGAAAGATTATTTTATAAAATCCCGTGGATAAAGTCAAAAATAAGTTATCAAAGCCAAAGATGCAATAACAACCACTAAAAACCAACTTGAATCGATAAAATACGGAAAATCAATCAAATATGAAAAATAGGCAAAACAGACAGAACAGAGCAGGTCTGTCGACAGGACTAGAGGGCTCGGTCGGCCGGCCAGATGCAGGAAACAAAATATGGCTCGGGGGCAGCAGGTCGGTCGACGGCTACAGGGCTCGGTCGGCCGAACCTGATGATTTTGCACTTCCTGCCCTATTTCAATGAAATGCAAATTCTTTCTAAATCCAAAGCAATGGCACATGCACACTTGTTAGGATTCATACCCAACACCTATGAAATCAAGAGAAGTAGTTGTGAGTTCAAAACTCACCTTTTACCCAAAAACAAAGAAGATGGAGTTCACTTTGCAAAGAGAAGACCAACAAACACTACTTCAACTCAACAAGCTTCAATCTAAGAATAAAATACATATTTCCCAATTTAGGTTTAGGGAATTTTCTGAAATTGAAGAGGAGAAGAGTTGGAGAAGATGAAGAAGAACTTACTAATAGCTTCTCTATGATTTTGAGCATGAATTTGGATTTGCAAGTAAACTAGGGCTAGGAGTCTCTAATTCACATTCTCTTCCACCATTATCAGTTTTTAGCTTAAGTTTAATGAAATGAATAAGTGAATGGAAGGAGAGAAGGGTTGAGTTGGTTTATAGAACAGTTTGGGTGAAACCCAAACCCAAAAGCCCACTTAACAAATAGCAAAATTCGACTTACTCCAAATATATCAAAGCTTATACTCAAAAAGATCGCAAACTCCATTTTGGAACCAATAGAGGTAGTTCTGAGTCCCAATTCGGCCGTTTGCGGAAAGTAACATTTCGGACCCAAAATCCGACTAACGATGCTATATTTAAATAAAACATTTAAATATAAAATCATTAAATATGCGGGTTGTTACAGATCTCCCCTCCTTACAAAATTGCGTCCCCGCAATTCCTAGAGACGATATTCGTAACAACTACATACAATCAACATTGAAAGAAAAAAAGTAAATAAGCTTGAGATGAAAAGACATACTTACCGTTCTCAAGCTAAGAAAGAAAACCTGGATAAGATCGCTCGATATACTCTCTGGTTTCCCAAGTACAGTCATTGGGATTAGCGGACCATTGAACTTTAACGAGCGGCACGTCCTTGTTCCGAAGGTGTCGCACCTCCGTGTCAAGCACGCGCATAGGTTGCTGTACAATAGATAAGTCCTGTGAGATCTCAAGCTCTTGCAAATTAGGAGAAGTAATAACAGAATCCGACTCCCGAAGACACTTCCAAAGTTGCGACACGTGAAACACTTCATGAATGCCAGATAAATGAGCTGGAAGTGAAACTCTATAAGCCACAGGGCCAATACGTTCAGTAATAGAAAATGGTCCTATAAAGCGAGGAGCCAACTTCCCAGTCGTACTGAAACGCATAACCCCCTTCAAAGGAGAAACACGAATAAAAACAAGATCACCGATCGAGAACTCGAGAGGCTTCCTACGGTTGTCCGCGTAGGATTTCTGGCGACTCTCTGCCTCTTTCATTCTCAACCGAATAAGATCAATCTTCTCAGAAGAATGACGGACAAAGTCCGGGCCAAGAATAAGCTTCTCCCCAGATTCTAACCAACAAGAAGGTGATCGACATGGTCTTCCGTATAAGGCTTCGAAAGGAGCCATACCGATACTAGATTGAAAACTATTGTTGTAGGAGAACTCTACAAGAGGTAGGTGATCCTCCCAACTACCACCGAAATCAAAATACAAATACGGAGAAGATCTTCCTAGATACGATTCACCCGTTCAGTCTGTCCATCAGACGGCGGATGATAAGCTATAGAAAAATTAAGCTTTGTACCCAAAGCTTGCTGAAGACTCTTCCAAAAATGACTCGTGAATAAAGGATCACGATCACTCACAATAGAACTAGGAACACCGTGAAGTCTCACGATTTCCTTGACATACAGCTTAGCCAAATGCGAAGCAATCCTATTAGACTTAATAGGGACAAAATGAGCAGACTTGGTAAGTCGATCAACAATAACCAAATGCTAGAATGTCCAGATCTCGAACGAGGTAGGCCGTCTATGAAATCCATAGAAATCTGATCTCATTTCCACAATGGAATCTCAAGAGGCTGAAGAAGACCCGAAGGACGCTGATGCTCGGCTTTAAAATGCTGACAAGTTATGCAATTGCTCACATAACTTGCCACATCGCGCTTCATGCCTTCCCAATAATAAAGACGACGCATATCGGTATACATCTTGCGACTACCGAGATGAATAGTATACTTAGAACGGTGACAATCATCAAGAATGTCATGCCTAAGTGCA
Organism: Allium cepa; assembly: GCA_030765085.1. Taxonomy (NCBI): domain Eukaryota; kingdom Viridiplantae; phylum Streptophyta; class Magnoliopsida; order Asparagales; family Amaryllidaceae; genus Allium; species Allium cepa. Next base: position 787,438,306 of record CM060937.1, on the reverse strand, counting down.
AAGTTAGAAGGCACGAAGAGACGGTTCTTCTTACGAAGACACCCATGAGAATCAATGCTAAAATCATGTAACGCCTCATCACAAGATCCAGACTCACAAAGCTGAGTAAAATGCAACAAATCAGGATCACGCCGTTGGGCATCGGCAATACGATCCAATAAAACAGGTCGAGCTCCCAAACTAAATAATAGAATAGGAGAATCAAAAGATGAACCTCGATCACGAATTTCACAAAAAGATAGAGTCTCAAGAATATTCCATTCGGCAAGCATCATAGAAATAATAGCCGAATGTCTGCGACTAAGCGCATCAGCAACACGATTACCCTTACCAGGGTTATACTGGATATCAAAGTCATAAGAAGCAAGAAACTCGAGCCAACGCTGTTGTCTCATATTGAGTACCTTCTAAGTGAACAGATACTTTAAGGATTTATGATCGGTATAGAGAATGAAGCGCTCGCCCAACAAATAATGTCGCCAAAACTTCAAGGCAAAGACAATGGCGGCTAACTCAAGATCATGAGTGGCATAGCGAACTTCATCCGGACGTAGTTGCCTAGAAGCATAAGCAACTACCCGGTCCTTCTGCATAAGAACAGCACCGAGACCACTACCACACGCATCGGTGTAGACAACAGGATCATGATTCCCTTCGGGAACCACAAGAATAGGAGCATTAGTGAGAAGTTCCTTTAATGTCTGAAAGGAAGCTTCACACTTGTCGGACCAATCAAAACGAATGCCTTTCCGAGTAAGGCAAGTGAGAGGAAGCACAACACGGGAAAAATCCTTAATGAACCGACGGTAATACCCCGCCAATCCAAGGAAACTACGAATCTCATGAACATTCTCAGGCCTCTTCCAATTCTGAATGGCTTCGATCTTTGAGGGATCGACAGAAATGCCATCGGAAGATACAACATGGCCTAAGAACTTAACCTTATTCTCCCAAAAGTGGCATTTGGAGAATTTGGCTCTAAGCTGATGACGACGGAGGGTACTCAAGACAATTCTCAAATGATTAGCATGCTCAGCTTCAGACTTAGAATAAATAAGGATATCATCAATGAACACAAGGACGAACTTATCGAGATATTCCCGGAATATTCGATTCATGAGATCAACAAAGAAAGCAGGAGCGTTCGTCAAACCTAACGGCATAACGAGCCACTCGAAAGAACCATAACGAGTGCGGAAAGCGGTAAGAGGTACGCTGTCCTCCGCGACTCGTAATTGATGAAAACCCGTGGCAAGGTCGAGCTGAGAAAAGACCTTAGCACCACTCAATAGATCGAACATGTCATCGATCCTAGGCAATGGATACCTATTCCTGATGGTTAACTCATTAAGCTTGCGATAATCAATGCAAAGCCTAAGAGTTCCATCAGACTTCTTCACGAAAACGACCGCGGATCTCCACGGAGAAAAACTGGACTGAATCAACTGCTTGGATTCGAGCTCTAAAAGTTGCTTCTTGAGTTCCTCGTTTTACTTTGTAGACATCCTCGTGGGAGGACGACTAACTGGCTGCGCGCCTGGAATGAGATCAATGCGGAACTCAATTGCCCGCTTGGGTGGCAAACCCGATACAGGCTCAAAAACATCAGAAAAGTCACAAGCAATAGGAATACGAGATATATCCTCATCATCTCGCGAATCAAGAGAATATAATGCCATCTCGGAATTATCCACATCCCGAAGAACAAGAGATAACTGAGAAGGCGAATCAGGATGACAAAGATATAAAATTCTCTCGGAACAAATAATCCTGGCATCGTACCGCACTAGCCAGTCCATACCAAAAATCATATCAAAACCCAAATGAGAAACAACGTGCAGATTCGCACGGAAAGAAAAGCCACATAAAACAATCTCAATATCATTACACAGCAAACTAAGGGTAGCGGATCCCCCAATAGGATTCGCAATCCTTAAAGAAGTAACCATACAAGAAACATCCAAAGATAAATCATCAACGAGCTTTTTCGATACGAAAGAATGTGAAGCACCCGTATCGAAAAGAACTCGTGTACTATGGTCATAAAATAAAATAGAACCTTCCAAAATAGATGTAGATATACCTTTGGACTGAGAAGGACCCCTAGAAGCATTCGCTACATTTAACTTGCCAGATGAAGAATTATTCGGAGCAATGGGACAAGTGGAAACACGATGACCTTCCTTCTTGCAATAACGACAGAAGAGAGGCTTAGGACAAACTCGAATAATATGATCCGGAGAACCACAATTAAAACATTTCCGAACAAAAGGCGTTCCGAAAGACTGTGGCTAAGAGCTAGGACCACCAGTCTTCTTCTTCTTAGAAGGAAAAGGCTTCTTCTGAATTGGAAACGACCTCTTGTTGGGGTTCTTAGAAACCTCAACATCTACATCACTATCACACTCCTTCTCGACGGTCTCGAGATGAAGTGCCGAATCAACCAACTCCTCAAAAGAAAGTCTAAGCTGGAGCAACAAAGACTTCCTAAGATATTTCTTTAAGGCCAGAAACAAACTTCAAATTCTTCTTGTAAGAAGTGCTGATGAATTCAAGACCATACTGAGATAAAGCCTCGAACGATGTGACATACTCAGAAACAGAAGATTTCCCTTGCTTCAACTCAAGGAAGCGACGGGTCAATAAAACTTTTTCAGATTTAGGAACGAACTTGAGTTCAAATCGTCCCCGAAACTGAGTCCAAGAAAGAGTAGAATCATCAATCTCGGCTACAAGAAGCTCATACCAATCGAGAGCACGCTCTTGTAATAAACTAGAAGTCACAAGAACTCTATCATGGTCAGAAAGATCCATGCGAGAAAAGATACGTTCACACGTGCGAAGCCAAGCTTGGACTTCAAGAACAGACTCGGAGCCCATAAACGGCTTTCCTCCAAGATGAGCAAAATCACTACACTGACGTGCAAAGGCAGACTTGCCAGGTGGAGACACTCGAGGAGGAACTGGAGGCTGAGTGCTCCTAAACAATTCCAAAAACTGATCAGCAGACATATATACGCCATCCGGATGTGAGCCACTGGATTGCCCAACACCCGAATGTCGTCCCCTGCCTCTTCCCGCCATACGCTGAAGGTAAGATAAGAACAAGATTATTCACAAGGTAGATATTGCAATATGGAATACTATAGAATTAAATGCATTCCTAGACGTATACCCAAACTCTATCTAACCTTGATGGAATAAAGAGACACGATGATTCAAAGATCTGTATCACTTATACACTTTGATGTACCATAATATGTGCATCTATTCTGTGTTTATCATATTTTGTTCTGAACTCAGCTCTGATACAACGCTGTGACGCCCCACTCCGAGAGCCTCGTTAACAAAGAGTATTACAGTAATACTGTCGGCTAACGCGGACAATAGAGTATAATGGAAGCGACCATGTGTAATCTTACCTTAACTATTCACCAAATACGTCAAAAAGTAGAATCACATTAAAATTCGACCTATTCAATAAATATTTAAAGCAAAACTACAATGGCTATAGGATCTATCAGAAGAAAATATAACAACTCAAATGTAATTCACATCACAGAACAGTCGATCATAATATACACATAAACAGATACACAACAAAGTATACAAAATAATACATGTCAAGTGGTACAGGAGACCACAATATACAGACGAGACGAAAAAAGTAAAAATATCAGTGTTACAACAGATAAGGACCACAAAAGACGCTATAACAAAATGAAGCTAGCGAATAGTCCGTGCGGAAGCAAAATAGGCTAAGTCCCAAAATGACCTAACCTGAAACATCTCGGTCTGACCCGAGTATAGAATACACGGGTCAGTCTAGATAACAAATCAGTTAGATAAACTGAACATAATAAACCTGCAAGGTCATACAGTATAACAAATATCTCTAGAGGAGATAACACAATCATCAACAAGAGATGAATCATATAGAATAAGCCTCATATCATCGGCAACATATAGAAACAAAGGATACAAATATCCCAACACAAGCCAAAAGGCAAATAACAAATACCAATATGGTATACAAGTTCACAAGATGATCACTACATATCGTGTGGTTCAAAAAGACCTACACCGAGGGGCGATACCTAGGGAATATACATCTCAATTGAAACATCATAAAAATTGCTCAAGCGGTAACGAATGACCAACTCCAAAAGCAATACAATAGGGCAACCTAATATCACCCATGTGGCGCATAACGGCCGACATCGGAAGCGATACAATAGCAACCCAATATCACCCATGTGACGCATAACGGCCAACATCGGAAGCGATACTATAGCAACCCAATATCACCCATGTGGCGCATAACGGCCAACATCGAAAGCGATACTAAAGGCAACAAGCCAGAAGGAGACATTCCGAAGACACTATCCCAAAGGCGATATGTGTCACAAACTCCCAGAAAGGAATCCGAAAAGTGGTAACGTGAGTCCCATAACCACCCGTTCGCACTAAACGGTTTACTATCCATTAGTTTATTTCACACTCAAAGCAGTACAAATTTACCTCATATCATCGATAAACCAAACCCGAAGGTCAAAACGATCAATTGAATAGGTCGGGGATTAATCAGAAGGATAAACGCACAGATTCATGGTCCTTGTTTTGCCCAACCATTTAATCACCCTTCCACTTCGCTCGAAGTGCGAAATTGTGCGTGTGTTTAAATAGAATTTATAAATTGGAGAAACGAGCTTTTAATATGGTTAGAAAGATTATTTTATAAAAACCCGTGGATGAAGTCAAAAATAAGTTATCAAAGCCAAAGATGCAATAACAACCACTAAAAACCAACTTGAATCGATAAAATACGGAAAATCAATCAAATATGAAAAATAGGCAAAACAGGCAGAACAGAGCAGGTCGGTCTACCGGACTACAGGGCTCGGTCGGCTGGCCAGATGCAGGAAACAAAATATGGCTCGGGGGCAGCAGGTCGGTCGACCGGCTACAGGGCTCGATCGGCCGAACCTGATGATTTTGCACTTCCTGCCCTATTTCAATGAAATGCAAATTCTTTCTAAATCCAAAGCAATGGCACATGCATACTTGTTAGGAATTCATACCCAACACCCATGAAATCAAGAGAAGTAGATGTGAGTTCAAAACTCACCTTTTACCCAAAAACAAAGAAGATGGAGTTCACTTTGCAAAGAGAAGACCAACAAACACTACTTCAATTCAACAAGCTTCAATCTAAGAATAAAATACATATTTCCCAATTTAGGTTTCGGAAATTTTCTGAAATTGAAGAGGAGAAGAGTTGGAGAAGATGAAGAAGAACTTACCAATAGCTTCTCTATGATTTTGGAGCAAGAATTTGGATTTGCAAGTAAACTAGGGCTAGGAGTCTCTAATTCCCATTCTCTTCCACCATTATCAGTTTTTAGCTTAAGTTTAATGAAATGAATAAGTGAATGGAAGGAGAGAAGGGCTGAGTTGGTTTATAAAACAGTTTGGGTGAAACCCAAACCCAAAAGCCCACTTAACAAATAGCAAAATTCGACTTACTCCTAATAGATCAAAGCTTATACTCAAAAAGATCGCAAACGCCATTTTGGAACCAATGGAGGTAGTTCCAAGTCCCAATTCGGCTGTTTGCAGAAAGTAACATTTCGGACCCAAAAGCCGACTAACGATGTTATATTTAAATAAAACATTTAAATATAAAATCGTTAAATATGCGGGTTGTTACAATTGTGTTAAACCCTGGACCACACTTATACACACACCAATATGGATTTCACGAGGAAATCGATTAAGTCACAGATTTTGAAATAGTTTTAAATTTTAATTTTTAAAATTCAAATGTTTTGGATATGGATTGGGTTTAACGTAGAAAGCTTTTGAAATGGAATTTTAAAGATGAAATTTATTTTGAATAACTTGATTAAGTTTTAGAATTTAAATAATTTGATTTAAACTTGAATTCAAAATTTAAAATCGAATTCTATGACTTGGAACTAGGGATTAACGATATTATACTAGTTATATATGAGTCAAACCATTTTTTTTAAGTATTATTTTTGGGAATTTGAATTAACCCAAAGATTGTAACTTGTATAAATGAAATAGGGTTTTTCCAAAATAACACCGTTGTTTCTAAATGATAAAAAGCTTTCATAGGAGAAATGAATTTCAAATTGTATTAAAGGGATTACAGGTAAACTGAAATAGTTTCCAAGTTATAGATGAATATTTGGAAACGAATTGTTTTGCGAAAATTTAGGAACGATTTGAAAGCTATGAAACAAATCTTTGACTTAAAGATTTAATGAATTAAATCCAATTGATTGGAATTGTTTTGAAATCAAGGAATGAATCTTTGAGAAACTAGGTGAACTTTATGAAATAAATCCTTTTGTTTTAAAAGATTGGAAAATGGTAATTTGTTTAAACCATTTGAAAGAAAGTTTTGAATTATTAAGTTGTGACTTAATTGAAATCCCATATCCATATGTTTTAAATGTTGCGCTCACTATTCGGGTTGGCCGGGAAAGGACCTTTGGGTCGTATAACCCATTCTGAATATGTGATACGTCGTTATGGATAACATTTGAAGACCGGTGGTGAAGACCGGGTATTTGCGAGAGCGATAGGATGACCTATCGATTGTCTTTGCACTGAGTAGCGCCGGTATAGAGACTCCCTAAGTGATGTGAAGTCCGATCGGGATTGCGAATACCCGGATTGCAAGGGCTTCGTAAGAAGTGTCTTCGGTTCTCTTCGAACCCAGAACAGACTTGTATGGATTGTTATGTCTGACATTACAATTTGATATATAAAGCTGATTTCTTTCAAATATATTTCTATTGGTGGCGGAGAATTTATTCTCTTAGGTTAACACCCTTCTCTGAGACGTACGAGCTCAGAGGTTATGTAGTTGATGGTTATCAGCGATATATTCCCAATTTGGTAATGTGACATGCTGAGTGTTACTATGAAATGATCATTGTTTGATCATTTGTGATATGATCATTTTTTTGATCATTTATCTTTGGATCATTACTTTGATCATTTGTGGACCCAAAGCATGGCTTTGTACCAAAGCGTGGCTTTGTGGACGAGACTTCGTCGAGCCTCACAAACCGGTAATGGTCGAAACAGGAATTGTGCGGCAAGGTTTTCAGGGATAGCTTGCCTAGGCTATGACCATTCCTTCTGGAAAAGGGTAGTGTCATGGTATGGAGCGCCGATACTTACTCATGTCGATACACTATATTTATTTCTGTGTGGTTGTTGGTTTAGAGGCGCCTCGTATAAAGGTCCCAAAAGACCGGGGGTGGCATATCTGAGGTTTTGTATATTCCCCGGGAAGGGGGGTAGCCGGCCTTGTTTGGCAGAGATCCAGTTGGGTTCTCGGGGCGTCCTTCCAGAGGCGTTTTCATGTGGCGATGGGAAGTTCCTTGGCCCGACAATTTGTTGGAAATCCATTCATCCATTATGAACTTTTACGATTGCAATTGTATAACCTGCCATGGAATGTGGCGGTAACCTGCTGTTGAACATGGTAGCTATAGTAGGCATAAGTGCGAAATGCCTATGCTGGCTAAGATTAATATCTTTACTTTCGAAATGATTTTTTTTCCTACACTATGCACTAGTAATAATATCAAATGTTTCTTTTAATGCGTATCAAGCATCTTTGACTATCATAAGGAGAAATCTCCTTCGATTCTGCGTTTGCATTGTGTGTGTGTGCGGGAGGCCTTATGGTAGTCTCATTTCTAAAAAGCATTGCAAATTGATTTTTAAATATTTCGTTGTTTGTTTTTAAAGATAAACTGTTTTTGTTGCTCACACCAGTCCCATGACTGATCTGGAGTTTATTGTTTCTTTCCTAAACTCTGGGTGCTCAAAATTTTCCTACACGAGCAGTTTAGAGTTGGGTTTTTCAGATAGCTAGGTTTAGTAGATTATCTGGAGCTAGTTCAATTTTTGGATCAGACTGCAGTTGCTTATCTATGTGCATCGTTATTGGGAGTTCGATCTATTTTTGGATTGGTTCTTGGAAATGGAGTTGCAGTTTTTGGAGTTCTTCCTTGAAGACTATCTTAGAGTTATATTGTTTCGCTACTAGATGTTATCTATTTTTCTTTTCCGCTGCTACTACTTGTATCATATCTCTGATGTATATTGATATATATTGGATCATATGTTGTATCAGATATTGTATCAAAGCTGTATATCAATGTATTATTATTTTTTGTATTCCGCTGTGTTGTTTACTTAATGTTGTTATAAGCTCCGGCGAATCGGATATGAACGGTCGAATCTATGGCATTCGAATACGATATGAAGTATGGATGTCGATTTTCGAGCGGGCAAAATTCGTCTGGTTACATTTGGTATCGGAGCTAAGGTAAAACTTTAGCTCAGGAGTATAACACATTAAGTAGCTCATTAGAGATAGGGTGAAGTAAACCCTAGAATGAGTAATCCCTAAGATGTCCGTTTGAACGTCTCAGTAAATTCTCTTACTATCCGTTGATAGTAAGTATGAGGGCAAGAAGAGAACGAGATAGGGGGCAGGGGAATACGACTATAATTAGTCAAAACTCTGTAACAACAGTGGGAACATCTTTCTTATCAATTTCCTTTGATTCATCTTTTCAAATTCTTTTGATTTCTTCGTGGCAGTTACAAGAAGAAGTTTCGGTATGATGATGGACCTATGAATCGTTGTAGAAATTTTTTATTTCATATTTCGTCGGTTTCTTATCGGCTTTTCGATTTAAACCTTAATGAATATAAATTGGAAATTTTGAATAAATTGGAAATTTTAAATTGAGTTTAATTGGTTAATAGAATATGAACATAATTTGAATTGTATCGATAAAACAATTTCGTTTAAAACCAAATTTGAAATTCTATTGTAATTTCTCATGAATACCAAAGTCCGAAGAGGGACAAATTTGGTATGTATTCTGAGATATTCCGACTTGAGTTTGGAATTCATATCTTAAGTTTGAGGAATTATAGGAGATCGAATCTGTCTATCTCTGTGTTGTTTTCGTGCCTGCGAATTTCGAGGACGAAATTCTTTTTAAGGGGGGAAGTCTGTAACGATCCCGGATTTTAATTAATTTTAAATTGATAATTAATTTTTTTTTTAAATAAAATTTGTGAAAATAATTGGTAATTAATATAAAATTTTAGTTAAATTTTAAATAATCGAGAATTAATTTGGATATTTGAAAATGAACATGTTTATAAAATAGATTGAAAATTTGAATTGGGATTTTGGATACGATTTAAATTTGATATTAGATAATTAAACTTTGAAAGGAAATATGTATAAAACAATAAAAAAAATACACATAGTTAGAATTCAAAACAACATTTAAATAAGAAACAAAACAAAGTAAAAATAACAAACAAGGATATAGATATGCAGGCAAACAAAATAAAGCTGCAGCCACCAAATAAAAACAAATAAATATAAGTACAAAATAAAACATAAACAAAGAAAATAAATGAAAATGTAAATACATAAGCATATAAAACAAGGCAAGTAAAAGAATCAACAAGTGATCTACATCCACCCAAATAAACTTCATAGTAAACAAGTATTGCTAAACAAAACAAAAATACATACAAGTATGTAGCTTGCAAAAGAAAAGAAAGAAACAAAACAAAACATATATATATAACTCAGCCGAGTTATTCAAATGCAAGAAGAAAAAATAGGTATGGTTGAAAAACATAAGGTACTCAAGCATTTAATGCAACATACCTTATGCATTTAATGCAAGCATCTTTAACATGCTTATTGTACAAATAATATACTGCATGTTTCTTTTTATACACATCAATATATTCATTTTAGTTCGACCATTATCTCAACCTAAAACAAAAAAAAATCAAGTTAAAACAACAACATACTAAATCAATACTTGGTTCAACTGCAACCTGATTCAAGATGCAAGAATGATCTTAGAAATCAAATCAATACAAGCCGGGAAAGTATGCAAGTCAGATCAGTTTTCAAACTTGGATATCATTTCCAGTTTTAAATTCAATCCTGTTCTTGTTTTTGATCTCTGCTTCCAAATATCAAGGTGAGCAAATCTTCTTTTTAAACTAGACTTCTTTGATTCTTTTATCTGTGAGTAACTTTTGTTTTAAACTTAAAAGTAAAACTATTGAATACTTATCTGTGAGTAACTTTTGTTTTAAACTTAAAAGTAAAACTGTTGAATACTTATCTGTGAGTAACATCACCATTTTAAATTGTTAGGTATATAATTAGGTTGCCTGCTTATCTTTGAAGTATAATATGCTTGTGAATATATTTTAAAACTCTGTGTATATATAGATATGTTGGTGTGTGAAATGTTGTGTGTTTGAATTTCTGGTCTTTGTCTTTAGTTCCAGGTTCAAAAGATTAAAAGAAAAAATGTCAAGATTCTTTGATTCAGGTATATGTATCAAATGCTAATACCCAAAATTGAATTTTTAAAACTAAAATCACATTTTTTAGTTAAGTATTGAATGGGCATTTTTGGTTTGAACGAAATATGAAAATTGGGTTTCTCTGATGATCTTCGTGACTGAAGGGGGTCGGTGTTCTGCTTGATGATGGAGGAGTGATCGTAGCATTTGGGAAAAATGGTAGATGGTGATGCAATTCACCATGGAGGTTGCGGTAGTGGGTTTCCTTCTGGAACCCTAGTTTTACTGGTTAGATAGAATCGGTCACTTCGGCATTTGTTGATGATCGAGTGCTATGGGCTGTTGGGTGGTGGAATAGGTGGAGGCGATGAAGTGATGGCCGGAGTATGGGATTTTCTGGTAGCCGGAGTCACGTGGACGAGTAGTTGACAGGTATGAGATGGAAGTGGCTTTCGTGTTCCAGGTTTCGACTTTTATCTCGATTTCATGTTCGAGATGATGAGGAGATTGAGTGGTCGGTAAAGTGACTCGTGGAGGATTGGCGACTTGACTCGATGATCTGCAAATGACCGGAGTTGACGTCGGCGACGTGCACGTGCACGAGCACGTTGCTTTGGAACCTGGAGTTGTTTTGCCTGGGTGGTTGCAATGGTGTACGTGAGTTCTTTTTTCTCGGGTATTACTCGAGTTATCTCGTGATTTACTCGGAGTTTTAGGGTATGGAGCTCGAAGCTATATATTGTTTCCCACGGGTTAGTTTAGTCTGGTTAAAGGTTTTTGTAAACCTGACTGTAACTTGAATTTAAACAAATTTAAATTTTATTTAAATTTATGAGTTAGAGTTAGATAAAGTTTAAATCCAGTTTGAAGCTTAGATTTAAATAAACTTTTAAATCTTAAAATTTTAAAATGAAAATTTGGATTCTAAATCAAGATTTAAAAAATTAAGGCTTTAAAACAAAGTTTAAAATCAAATGTTTAAAATAATGGATTCAAGTTTATTTTGAATCCAAATCTAGAAATTCAAATCAGTTCTTGAATCAGAATGTTTTAAAAACAAGTTTAAATTAAAATAGCTTTTAAAAGTAAATTTGTTTTCAAACAAATATTTAAAACTTGACTTTTGATAAATTTCCTTTGTAAATTTAGGTTGTAAGAAAAATAAAAATGTAATTTAAATTAAAGAAAATAATTAAGATAATAAAAGAATTTAATTTATAAAAGAATTAAGGAATGACTTAATTATTTGATTTTAAAATAATGATTTAGATAAATGTATAATTAAAGATGATTAATAATGATTAATTAAGGTAATTTCTTAAGAAAGTAGTTAAGGAAATGTTATTAGTTAATGAAGATAATTAACTAGAGATTATTAAGTAATTAAATTAATGTGGTTAATTTTGATAATTAATTGGATTTATAATTAAGATAATCAAATGCAAATTGTAAATTACTTAATGAAAGTAATTAAGAGGTTAATTACGAATTGTAATTTCAAATTGGATATTTTGATCAATTTATTGATAAAGGTTAACTGATAATTAATGATTTATTTGTATGAGATGGTTGCTTAATGGTAAGAAATTAAAAAGATTTAATTTCTTTAAAAAATTAATTAAAGTTAATTAATTAGGAAATTGGTTTAAAATGTTGATTTAATTAATATGATATACAAAGAATAATTTATTTATTTATTTGTTTGATAATTGATTTATATCAAACGATTTGTGATTTATTAATCAGGATTGGATAATTAATTCATAAGTAATTGATATAATTGGAAATTAAATTGAATTAATTTAGGGTTTAAATAATAAATTAATCCTGTTTATAAATGATTATTAAATGCTTGACCTTACTTATGAATGATTGTATTGTATAAGATACTTTGAATTGATTGTCCTAACTGATTTGTGATATTTTGTACTGTGGATTGAGCTGAGTATGATTCATTCGTTTATTTACATTTATATATTATCTGTGAATCTATGAATGAGCGATAAGCGTTATACTTATATCCCTTGTCACTTAACCATATTTATGTGTTTTTAATCTGTGATGATTGAATGATGTTGCACTATTGTGTTAAACCCTGGACCACACTTATACACACACCAATATGGATTTCCTGAGGAAATCGATTAAGTCATAGATTTTGAAATAGTTTTAAATTTGAATATTTAAAATTCAAATGTTTTGGATATGGATTGGGTTTAACGTAGAAAGCTTTTGAAATGGAATTTTAAAGATGAAATTTATTTTTAATAACTTGATTAAGTTTTAGAATTTAAATAATTTGATTTAAACTTGAATACAAAATTTAAAATTGAATTTTATGACTTGGAACTAGGGATTAACGATATTATACTATTTATATATGAGTCAAACCATTCTTTTTAAGTATTATTTTTGGGAATTTGAATTAACCCAAAGATTGTAACTTGTATAAATGAAATAGGGTTTTTCCGAAATAACACTGTTGTTTCTAAATGATAAAAAGCTTTCATAGGAGAAATGAATTTCAAATTGTATTAAAGGGATTACAAGTAAACTGAAATAGTTTCCAAGTTATAGATGAATATTTGGAAACGAATTGTTTTGTGAAAATTTAGGAACGATTTGAAAGCTATGAAACAAATCTTTGACTTAAAGATTTAATGAATTAAATCCAATTGATTGGAGTTGTTTTGAAATCCATGAATGAATCTTTGAGAAACTAGGTGAACTTTATGAAATAAATCCTTTAGTTTTAAAAGATTGGAAAATGGTAATTTGTTTAAACCATTTGAAAGAAAGTTTTGAATTATTAAGTTGTGACTTAATTGAAATCCCATATCCATATGTTTTAAATGTTGCGCTCACTATTCGGGTTAGCTAGGAAAGGATCTTTGGGTCGTATAACCCATTCTGAATATGTGATACGTCGTTATGGATAACATTTGAAGACCGGTGGTGAAGACCGGGTATTTGCGAGAGCAATAGGATGAACTATCGATTGTCTCTGCACTGAGTCACGCCGGTATAGAGACTCCCTAAGTGATGGGAAGTCCGATCGAGATTGCGAATACCCGGATTGCAAGGGCTTCGTAAGAAGTGCCTTCGGTTCTGTTCGAACCCAGAACAGACTTGTATGGATTGTTATGTCTGACATTACAATTTGTGATATAAAGCTGATTTCTTTCAAATATATTTTTGTTGGTGGCGGAGAATCTATTCTCTTAGCTTAACACCCTTCTCTGAGACGTACGAGCTCAGAGGTTATGTAGTTGATGGTTATCAGCGATATATTCCCAATTTGGTAATGTGACATGCTGAGTGTTGCTGTGAAATGATTATTGTTTGATCATTTGTGATATGATCATTTTTTGATCATTTATCTTTGTGATCATTACTTTGATCATTTGTGGACCCAAAGCATGGCTTTGTGCCAAAGCGCGGCTTTGTGGACGAGACTTCGTCGAGCCTCAAAACCGGTAATGGTCGAAACAGGAATTGTGCGGCAAGGTTTTCAGGGATAGCTTCCCTAGGGTATGACCATTCCTTTTGGAAAAGGGTAGTGTCATGGTATGGAGCCCTGATACTTACTCATGTGGACACACTATATTTATTTCTGTGTGGTTGTTGGTTTAGAGGCGCCTCGTATAAAGGTCCCAAAGGACCGGGGGTGGCATATCTGAGGTTTTGTATATTCCCCAGGAAGGGGAGTAGCCGGTCTTGTTTGGCAGAGATCCAGTTGGGTTCTCGGGGCGTCCTTCCAGAGGCGTTTCCATGTAGCGATGGGAAGTTCCTTGGCCCGACCATTTGTTGGAAATCCATTCATCCAATACGAACTTTTACGATTGCAATTGTATAACCTGCCATGGAATGTGGCAGTAACCTGCTGTTGAACATGGTAGCTATAGTAGGCATAAGTGCGAAATGCCTATGCTGGCTAAGATTTGTATCTTTACTTTCGAAATGATTTTTTTTCTACACTATGCACTAGTAATAATATCAAATGTTTCTTTTAATGCGTATCAAGTATCTTTGACTATCATAAGGAGAAATCTCCTCCGATTCTGCGTTTGCATTGTGTGTGTGTGCAGGAGGCCTTATGGTAGTCTCATTTCTAAAAAGCATTGCGAATTGATTTTTAAATATTTCGATGTTTGTTTTTAAAGATAAACTGTTTTTGTTGCTCACACCAGTCCCATGACTGATCCGGAGTTTATTGTTTCTTTCCTAAACTCTGGGTGCTCAAAATTTTCCTACACGAGCAGTTAGAGTTGGGTTTTTCATATAGCTAGGTTTAGTAGATTATCTGGAGCTAGTTCAATCTTTGGATCAGACTACAGTTGCTTATCTATGTGCATCGTTATTGGGAGTTCGAGCTATTGTTGGATTGGTTCTTGGAAATGGAGTTGCAGTTTTTGGAGTTCTTCCTTGAAGACTATCTTAGAGTTATATTGTTCCGCTACTAGATGTTATCTATTTTTCTTTTCCGCTGCTATTTCTTGTATCATATCTCTGATGTATATTGATATCTATTGGATCATCTGCTGTATCAGATATTGTATCAAAGCTGTATATTAATGTATTATTATTTTTTGTATTCCGCTGTGTTGTTTACTTAATGTTGTTATAAGCTCCGGCGAATCGGATTTCAAAACAAGGATATTGATCCAAATTTAGAGTAACCCTAATCAAGAAGAATTCTAACGAGAAAATAAGCTCGAAATGAAGAAAAGATAATTAAATTACAAAATAGGAAGATGGATAAACTTATATGAATCGTGGATGACATTAACCGGGTCAACCGTTACTTCAAGAATAAGATCAATGCAGTATAAGATTGATCACGAGAGAATTACCCTAGTCGTTTTCTATAGAAACATTCGGGCATAGCAAGAGATAGCAACATCTAAACCGAGGATACATAAATCTTCGGTGAAGCAATGCCAGTTGTAAATGAGTTTCACCCCTTTACAAATCATACAATGGAGCTATGGGATGCTCCAGAATCAAGAAAACACGAATAGGGAAAGACAAGAATGGATTTCAAAACGAAGGGGGAAGTTCCAAAATCCAAAGGAAACCAAGTCAAAGAGGAAGAGATTCAAGCTCAAATGAAGGTGATTCTTTAATTAAATTTGCTCTATTTGCTAAGTTTTGCCTAAAACAAGAGCTCTGATACCAATAGTAACGACCCGGTATTTTCAACCATTTGCATCCACACATGTCGAACTTGAATTGCCCAAAATATCATATTATTAATTAAAATTTGGCAAAATTCTACATATACAGTAAATAAATAAATCATAGAATCACAGACACAAAGTATTATAAAAATAAACAGCAGAAACAAAAGAATAGTAGTTCATGATGCTACTATATATATAATAGAGTTAATCAAGATATAAAAAAGTCTTGAATACATAGAAATCTCAATACAATAGTCAAATAACAAAACCGAATATATCACTAGAGTCAATGAATAGTTGAAAGATGCATAGATAGACGAGTCTCCAAGCGAAGCTCCATCCCTAAAGGTGAGTCTCAAATGCTGTGACACTCAATCTGACCCGAGCGTAAAGCAAAACACAAAACACTTGAGTCAGGATTAACATTCTTACATCAATAAATCCAACTCAAGTGAGATATCAACTGAAATACAAGTACTCAAAGGATGTTTGGGATACCCATCCTTTAAAGATCCGTGGAACTATCTACTATGTATTACAATGTGCTATTATAATATGTCTATAGTAAAGTAGAAGTATTAAATTAGAGTTCAGGCATTACCCGTATCCCCCTTAACACATTTTATATATTCCCATAGTCTATATAGTACCGTAACTCACCCCATAAACTATAGGGCTATCGGAGGTCACTCTATAGGTATGGTACAAAACAAACTCATATAAGGTGCAAAAGGGCATGCGACAAGGCACTCGAGGCAATGCCAGGGTAGATATACCGTTTGAGGATCCGGACGAGTGGTAATGCATAATAGCTACTACCGCCCACCTTGTGGCACACTCCCAAATAAAACGTGCACAAAATCAAATCACAAAAGAAATAGAATGGTATCGAAGAAATGTGTCCGATCGGAGGAATGACCTCACTTGGGCCGGCATGGCTACTGTTTTAGCCGCATCAAGCTGACTCACGGGAGTCAGGCTACGTAAATACCATATAGAATCGTCACCAAACCATCCTATTTCATTCTGTAATCTCCACCATGTACACAGTTGTTAAAGTGATTTTCGATATTGGAAGAGAGTGTGACAATATCCAATCTCGGTCTCTTTAACAACCAAACGTTATTATAACACCGTGGCCATTTCAAATTACTTTATACTTCAAAACCAAAATATAATATTATTCAAAACCAAATCAATACGGCATCATTTTCACTTTAAATTTATCCATTACCAAAAATCATAGTACTTTCAAAGTTATAACACTTCGGAAACCAAAAAACTTGAATTTATAACAGATTGGAAATCATACACTTTGAAATCATAATACTTTTAAAAACCATAACTTTGAAATCACAACTTCAACCGCTTGAACAGTTTAGATATTGATAATAGTATATATAATAAAATAGTTTATAAAATAAAATAGATTATATAAAAATAATTTAAAAAGTAAAATATGATTTAAAAATACTTTTATAACAAAATAGTTTCCTAAAATTTCACACACCGATTCAAATCAACTAAAATTCCAAAATTCCAATTTAATTCAATCTCAATTCTTTAACTTCGATTCAATTCAGTTTCTCAATAAATCATTTCAAATTATATCGATTTCAAATACAAATTTGAACCACGAAATAAACCATTTCAATTTCAATATATTTCAAAGCTTAAATATTCAAATACTTTCAAAACTAAATTCGAAAATTTCATATATATATATATATATATATATATCAAAATTTAACTTCATTATTACTTAGTTTAAAATGTTTACTTAATAAATCCAGTATCATTTAAATAAAACCTCAAATTTCAAATAACTGAATATTCCTTCTTTAAAATTGAAATATTCATTTAATCGCCTTAAACCAAATTCAAGTTATAAAATCTTATCTTTTCAAAAATTTCAAAATCAATAAGTTTCAAATTGATTTTTATTAAATATAATTCTTAATTAAATATAATTTCAAATAAATTCAAATTTACCAATCCAATATTTACTTGTAAAATCATTTTTTAATTTATTTTAGAATATAATTTTAAATAAATACTCAAACATCTTATTAAATTTATTTATATATTAAATTTATGTATATATTCTAAAAATAGTAAAATTATAAATAAATTCTTAAAATTTATATTTTCAAAATTAACTTATAACTATAAAATTTTCAAAACATATAAATTTAAAATCTAAATTTTAAAACTTTATAAACATACATTTATATATAATATCTTAAAATCAATATTTATTAAACATTAATTTCTTTTCCAAACCATAAAAATCATTTTAAAAATATTTATATATAAGCCAATGGTGTTTGTATATAATTTTCTATCATATGGTCAAGTGATTTGGATATTTATCATTTCAATCCATAATTTAAATATATAGGGGTATATATCATTCCAAACCGCAATCCCAAATTCAATTCAAATGAAAATCGCTTGGGTTTATAATTTCAATCCATAACGATTTTCTCCTATTCTACACGTCGTTCGGGATGCATCATTTCAACCTATAGGGAATTCTATACTAACAGAGAACTTGTAGGGTGATAACAGATATGATAATAATATAGCATGCATATATCATCAATATAAATAACAGATAATGGTGTCAGTTGTCACAAGTGAATAGATGCAGATAATAGCATATATATAGCAGTGTAAATAACTAAAAGCAGCCTATTTAAATTGACGTTTCAATTGAAATCAAATTTAATATATTTAAGAACGTTAATCATCGGTGAATGCTCACCTTTTGAGGCCAGAGAACAAGAAGATGACACGGATACACACACGGAACGGCGACAAGCTAGCAATTGCTGCGATACATCGATTTGAGATGGTAAGTTAAGATGGCACGAGATCGATGGAACAAGATTATATATATATATATATATATATATATATATTCAAAAATCGATTTGAAACATATATTTTCAAATCGATATTAAATTCAAACAAAAATAAAGTTTTATATATATATATTTCAAACACCATTGTTTTAT
The DNA here is from genome assembly GCA_030765085.1 of Allium cepa. Classification (NCBI taxonomy): domain Eukaryota; kingdom Viridiplantae; phylum Streptophyta; class Magnoliopsida; order Asparagales; family Amaryllidaceae; genus Allium; species Allium cepa. The sequence goes on along the minus strand of CM060937.1, from coordinate 787,419,693 downwards.
ATTAAAACACATATATTAAAATCAAACATATATTTAAAATAATATATGTATATTAATTTTCAAGTAAATATTAAATTCCAACCCATAAAATATCTATATATGATTGAAAAACCAAATTCATGTATATCTACATATAAACTAATGTATATATCATATATACAAACTTACGTACATGTCAGAATTTAAAATCAATATTGTTATGAACCTACGTACATATATCTACTTGTGTAAAATCAATAATATACTCAAATCAGCATCTTATGTAACAAATTTATATATATATATATATTATATATGTGCAGACTTGAAAACTGGGCAAAAGGAAAATATGTATGCAACTTAAAAATATATATACATTTCAATAAAACATGTAACAAGAAAACTACAAGATATTTATACTTATGTACTCAGAATATATATACATATATTTAACATGAATCAACTACAGCTTACATACAACATTTTAAAACAATAGATGTCGGAAAAGTCAATGTTAACCTACTTTAAAAATCAGTATTACTATAATATATATACAACAACCATTTGCAAACCTTTGAAAACAGATGCATACAACTTCGATATTAATACTAGTATATATATGTATATATATATATATATATATATATATATGAACATGTGATAGAGGAAACTGTACAAACAACTGCAACAAAATGTATGTTGGCTAAATGGAAAACTGGTCCTGTATAAAAGCATAAGTACTACTCTATAGGAAATTCATACTTTAATGAATACGTATAAATCGAGCATATATTATATATATAACAAATTAAAATCGGTATTTAATAAATAATATGTTACCTTTCACAATATAATATAAATTATATATATATTAGCTTCCATACATATATAAACACGTATACAGCTTTTGTAAAGTAACTATTACGCAAATTTTATATCTTATAATTTAAATCAATACTTTGTATAAACAAATACATAGAACTAATATATATATATAACCCTTCGTTCGATACCAAAACATTACAAATATATATATATATATGTGTGTGTTTGTGTGTGTGTGTGTGTGTACAAATCAATTTTTTTTTCAAAACTAAAATTGTAACATATACAGACTCAAAAACTTGGAAATATATAATATATTAAACAATCCTTAAACAATGAAATTTAAAATCTTAAAACACCAATATACAACTTGGCCAACTCATACACAAATAAAATATAAACCAATACATATACTTACATACTTTAATGCAAAAGAAGCGGAGAAAGATGCGGACATGTCTGCATAAGGGAAAGTGGTGGCGACGTGGTCGCATAATACGAGTTTGGGATAGAGATGCGGTTGTTGGGGTTGGATGAAGAGATGTGGTCGAAAACATAGGTTGCGGCTGGGCTTGCTCGGGGCTTCGGGTGGAGGAAGCAGAGAGGCTAAAGAAGGAGGGAGGACGGTTGCTCTGGGTGGAGATCTTGGTGGCGGTTGGTCGGCAGGCGAGGGGTGGAGATGATGGGTGGCGGGGAGATGTATGGTGTCCCAAGTCTAGACGTATCTCGTGAGGTTGGAGGTTTTTATGCAGCGTGGAGATGAGGTAGGTCAGCATTGATAGAGGGTGGAGGTCCAGTGGTGGCGTTATGGTTCAATGGTGAGGAGATATGTTTGTCCATATGAGAGAGCAAGAAAAGAAAAAAAAATATAAACAAATGAAAGTAGGCCAAGAAATAGATTCGGGGAGGGAGAGAAGAACAACATCAGAGGAAAACAAATAAATATGTAACGTTAAAATATATTCTTTATAAAGCAAGAACAATAAGAATTGAAGTGACCCAGAAAGAATGTACAGACAATTAGTAAATTGAATTGATGGGATGACAACTGTTGCCAGTTGTATTGCAGAAATGATAACGGCTATTTGAATTATACGACAGACAAAAGAAAGAGTATAAGGAACCCAAAAGTCAAACAGCGGAACCGATACAAAAATCGTTTCGTAGATTTCGCTGTCTCTTGGACTTCGAAACACACAAACTAATATACCGCGGAGATCGGCACAACAAGAGGATCGAAACGATATTCAAATATCAGTGGTACGACCATCCCATCAAAGTCGATAATCGATAACAGAAATACTTCTAATCTGTCGAAAATAAGATAAGCGGAGCAAAAGCAGTTCAAATTTGATGAAACGAAGGATGATGTCTTACTCAGAAGATGATTTACAAATTTATTGTACAAAAATATTCAGGTTTGGAAAATATTTTATTACCATCAAATATTAACTGATTTTAAATTGAAATAAAATTATACAATAAAATAAACTTTCCATATTATCTGATGAAAATTTACCATTTCTGTGTTTATATAGATGTATTCAAAATATCAAATTTTTATTTCAAAATACAATTATTTAAAATTTCAAAAAAATTCAGTTAAATACATTATTAAAGCCATTAAAATTTACGGGTCGTTACACTTTAGATATCTAAAGGCAATTAAGGTTTTGAAGGAAGGTTTGAAGTATTCATTCCAGATAATAGCCTAATTTTAGTGTTTGAAAGAAGATAATTCAATAAGTTGAGGAGAAGTCCAAAAGAAAGGACAAACAAAATCCACTCTGAGTCTGACCCTACATCAAAGAATTTAATATAAAGGTTGAATTGATTGTAATGTAAAAGTGTGAGGAAATATATATAATATATTTCAAATTATTTTGAAAAGAATTATTTGAAGGTAGAAAAACCCTATTTTTGAAAAGTAAGCAAATACTAAATTTCTGAAAAAAAAATTATAGATAACTAAGTTATGATAAATAAAATGTTGTAGTAGAAAATTTAAAATTTATTAGACTGAAAATAACACTAAATTGGTTTTAATAATGAAGTTTAATTCCTTCGGAAAAAATAGTAAAGTGTATGTTGCGTATTGATTTTTCTAAGATGAAAAAAAGTTAAAAAATTCTTTTTAAGGGGGGACACTAGGAAGTGGTATAAGTTTGAAATGGGGTAAAAAAGAATAGAATTTGAAAATAAAGCAGCAAGTGGATGCATTGAAATGGTTAAACTAAGAAGACTACAAGTTGGGAGAAGGGTTAATGAAGAGGAACCATTAGACAAGAGTAGTTTAGGTAGAAGAAAGATAAATAGTTGTACAATTATCTCTACTAATAATGCAAATTCTTCACTTTGGTGAAGCTTTTTTGAACTTCCCAACCAACCCATCTCTCTATTGAAGGCAGAACTGAATACAAATAGAAACCAGAGGGCATTTCCGTCCATTCTCCTGCCCATGCTTTACTCAACCGTTATCCTTCATTCTCCCACTTTCTGCTCAAACCACTTTCATCGTCCCCATGTTTTATCCCCAAAATGTCAACCGCCTTTCCTGCTCCACCTCACGCGCCTCTGTCTTATCCTCCCATTATTTTTCTCCCCCCAACCGTCAACACCCTACCACGAACCGGAATCGATTAGCGAAGGCAATTTCTCCGGATCTTCTGCTTGCCGAAGTTACTTGCAGGCTGAGGGTGAACGATGCTCGACGAAGTTCACCAATTAGTACCTAAACCGTCCACCTTTCGTACAGCTTACGGCACAACAACGAAGTCATTGACTTCCACATCCGCTGACGAGGTCGCCGTCAAATTCAGCTTCGTCCTCCTAAGCATAACCCTATGTTCTTATCTCCTCTTACAGAAGCCCCTCCGTTTTGTATATTTCCAAATCCACCCTTCTCGGTACACTACAATTCCCAAATTCCAAAAAACCCTAATTTCACCTCCGAACCTAATTCTACATAGTACGGCAGATCCTGTACGATGATTGGCTGTTATGTTGCACTGTGTGGTATTTGTTTGCTGAATCTGTTGTGGTGCCGTTTTCAGGTATGAAGATGTTTATTTCTGCTCACATGAAATTATATTTTCTGCTCATTGTACCTTATCTGCAAAGTTTTGAACTGTATGATTCATTTCTGTTGGATTATTTTTACATATTGATTTTGAAATTTTTTTTCCTCCAAGGTTTCAAAATAGCTATAGCTGAATGGACCTCTATAGGTTTCCATTTTTAAAGGTTGATGTAATTCAGAACTTTTGCTTTTGACCAGGTCGGACAGAGAATTTCTATACCATACTCTTGAAGAAGTTATTAAAGCAGGAGCAACAACACTGAATATACCAGACACAGTTGGCTATACGCTTCCTCCTGAATTTGGTCAATTGATTGCTGATATAAAGTCCAACACACGTGGGATAGACAATGTGATCATTTCAACGCATTGCCAAAATGATCTGGGCCTTGCAACTGCCAACACATTATCAGTTTGTATCCGAACTCATTTGAATTAATTTAATGGTGAACTACACTGAGTTTTCATTCAGTTATACGCCTTAATTAATTTTTAGGCATTCAACTTAAATTTTGCATTCTACAATTTTAGGGCGTTCCTTCTTCAATCTGCTAAATTTAGTGTATTTGAGTTTATTAACCACTTAAAGTCGAAGTACTAGATGCAATTTACTAGCTTATCAGTTGTGTTCAAAAGTTTTACAGGTTTCGTGCTTATGTATATGCATGCTGACACATATGGATGTATTATCTTAGGGAGCCTGTGCTGGACCAAGGCAGCTAGAGTCCACTATCAATGGTATTGGTGAAAGAGCTGGAAATGCTTCATTGGAAGAGGTATGTTGAGAGCTTAAAACTTGCGAGCTTTTGAATAGCCTAGAGTTTTCCATGAATTTCAAAAAGCTTACGTGGTTTTAAATTCTTAAAGCTGTATAAGTAATTACAACATGTTATAAGCTTTAAATTTTACAGAATATATTAACTTTTTATTAGTTCTCAGAGATCTCAGGTCAATTTGTAATATATAAAATATAATGTAATGCTATTATAGTTGATGATTTTGAAAAATCTACAATAGTTATGACAATTTGGGAGAGCTGACGATACCTTGGAATCATTTTAAAGGTCCAGTGCAAGGCTTAATGAGTGTTGTGATAGTCTCATTTTGCTACAGTAAGTTGTGGAAGAATAACAGGCAACTGTATATAACTGTTGGTGTTCTTCCACCTTTCTTTTCTCCTACTTATTTCTCTTTTTCTTTCTCCTTATCCTACTCGAAAATTTGATTCTGCCTTTTCAACTAATAACCCCAAACTTATTTTCATGTTTACATGATTAATTATATAACAATGGTTTCAGTTTCAATTCAATTATTACTTTAGATATACGTTACTTTTTTCTGGCATAATGTACAGTTCAACAATTGTTATAGTTTCTAGGGGTTGCTTAAGTTGTATATGGTCAACAATAGAACAATAACAATTATTAATCTCAACATGGTATGCACTTTGTATGTCTGTTGCAGATATATTATTGAAAATATACCATCAAGCTTTTAAGTTTAAACGTAAAGAAAATATTTGTAAAAAAGCTATCTATATGTTATATTGTACAGAAGAAGTATGATATTTGTGACTGATTTTCTGAGTTTGCTGACAAAGGTTGAATATACCATGTACTGGTGAATATTAATTAACCATTTGATAATGCTATATATCTCTATGCAGAGGATTTAAGTATGCTATAAAAATCAATAAGACTTTGCATCCATTAGACGATAGTTTGTACATTAATTACTCAAATAAACCAGTTAATGTATTTAGTTGATTTGTATGTTCTATGAATAAAGTAGGCCGGACAATGGATATTCGGATGTGTATAAAGGAATATCTGCATCCACCTCTGCATCCGAAATTATTTTCGGATATCGGATGTCTGCATCCGTCGACGTGGATACGGATGGACGTAGGAATCATAAATGAAATTTTTTGGTTTAACATAAAACTTCTTCAATCCCATCGATTAAGAATGTATGAAAAGTAAATGAATATGATGATAATAAACAGTTTTGAGCAGTCAACATGTATGCATATAATTTGGACTATTAATTTAATAGAACAATAAGTACATATCATTCATTATTACCAAAATACACATAGTATAAACTATAATCTTGACAAAACCGAACGGATAATTTTCGGACGCGGACAGGTTTATCTGCATCTGTATTCGTTTTTTCCGGATGATGAATACTCGTTCGTTTTTTGGTTATGAATGCATACAGATTTCTGATTTTTCGCGTATCCATTGCCAGACATAGTATAAATTTAGCAGCATCTTCCTTCTTTATAAGACTAAATATATTTTTGAATCGTGTTTTGTGAAGTAAATGATTAGAAAAAAAATTGACAGTATGAACTGTCTTTTTGTTACATTATTATTTGACCGCCATATTTTGATTTGGAAATGCAACTTAATCTTTAAAATTGATTTTATCTGGATTGTAAAAAAAAATGTTAAAGAAGAATAAATAGGTAAATAAGTTCTTTTAAGATAAAAATAAAAATAGGGACCTGATTGAATATATACTTTCTTTATTTCTTACCAGTTTCCATTGCACGATGACTTTAAAAATAAGAACGTAAGAAAGAAATCCCCTAAACATAAATATAGAGTGTGTGTATAACATAATTTTTTTTAAAAAGAAAAAAGAAAAAAGAAAAAAAGGAGACTTGATTAACATTATTGTTGATTTATCGTTTGCAGGTCGTTATGACCATACAATGCCGACCAGAGGAAATGGGAAAGCTTTACACAGGGATCAACACAGAACACATTTCTATGGCTAGCAAGATGGTATACTTACCTAGTTTAATTCAATAGCATGCGAATCATTCCTAAAGATGATCTTTTATTTAACTACCTTATTGTTAGGTGGCAGAATATACTGGATTGTACGTGCAGCCACATAAAGCTATTGTTGGTGCAAATGCTTTTGCCCACGAAAGTGGGATTCACCAGGTATTAAATTAGATAGCTCCTCGTTTATAGGAATGGAGCACGACACTTCAGCAGTTCTTATAAAAATATGGATCTTTACTTAAAAATATGTGAAACACATTCAGGATGTAGAAGCCAACACTTTAATATTATGCATTACCTGATTTTGTTTCAAGTACGATACTAAAATAAATAAATACATATGTATGTATGTGCTAGGATCCAGAAACATATTCAGGATGTAGAAGCCAACACTTCAATATTATGCATTACATGATTTTGTTTCAAGTTCGATACTAAAATAATTAAATACATACGTATGTATGTATGAGCTAGGATCCACAAACTATTACACTTGATTAAACACAAACTATTACACTTGATTGACACTTGCCATTTGCTCATGTACAACAGCATTTCAACATCGAGCCATGCTGTTGTAGCTCTACCTGGTGGCTCACTCATTGAACAGTCGGCTCACGTTCGCGATGTCGTCCCATGCTGCTGATGGAAACAATGTGGTGGATGACGCGGACGTCGATGCTGGAAGGTACAACGTCAATGTGTACCATTTTACAATTTCTTTCCTCTTCTGACCACGGTTTTCATACCATGCTCTGCCACCTGTGCATGCTGCATCAGTCATACAAAAGGTCGGCTAACCTGGGCCATGCCTACCCATGCTGCTGACAGACCCACTGCGGTGGATGACAAGGACTTCAATGCTGGCAGGTACAATACTAACATCCACTTCCTTTCTCCACTAACTGAAATATGTATGCTTCCAGCACGATACACTGTACTCTGTTACATACTAATTCGGTTGGTATGCTTTGGACCTTTACACGGCTGATTTGATTTTTTCTGACTGATCTTTTACACAAATTTTTCCCTACGGGAAATTTGTCTACACTTATTGGGTAATTTTTTTATTCCAAAAAAATTACCAACTTATTTTTTGTTTGCATTTGACTTTTTCCCCCACAACATTTTTATACACAGTACTTCAGTTCGTCTACCTTTCAATTTTACATGCCTGATTTTTTTTCCCATCACATTTTATAAACTTTTTTATTACTATGAACAGTTTTTTTATCTACTCACTCCCCCATTTTACATATGTTTTACCTTCTCACAACTATTTGCTCCATGAATTAAGAACATACAACTTATTACACACAACTCAAACTGTTCATCTGCTGCATTCACTACGATTTATTTTTTAAACATCGACTAATCATTCACGAGGCAGTCCATCAAAATTCATTCAAATGCTGATACGTTTTAGGCTAAACACAAATATACACTGTTACTTTAGACATACAAACACACACAAATATATATACACACACATATATAAATATGTACATATATTTGTGTGTGTGTGTGTATATATGTATATATAATAATAATAATAATAAAAATAATATTCATGTATATATAAATGTTTGTATTTTGGTTACATATTGTGTGTACTCCAACAGTACATAACATTTCAGCGCAGCTTTAGTTAACTTTACTGTTCAACCATTTGCCTACTAATTACCAAAAATGCAGTATGCAGGGATGTCAATTTACTGATTTTTTGGCTGTTCAGCAGCCTCCAACTAACCTCCGACAAATATTTCAATATTCCAGTTACCGCACTTTGACTTAATCCACTTTCACATTATATCTATTTAACTGATTTAAAATCTAAAATATCTGATACTTTTTTTCTGCTTTTTAATCTTTACTGTTTACCACTTCTCCTATTTACTAGCTTCAAAAATCAACTGTTTTTCCTACTTCTCAAATATCCCAGCGCACACTGTACTAACAGCCCACATACTGCAAAAAATAGCAGTTGCTCCCTGTTGACTTTTTCCACTTTGAACCTTTCTGCTTTTTCTACCGTTCAACCTCCAAAATATCAACGTCCTCCACCTCCTACACTGACTACGTACACAAATATCAAGTTTATTTAACCTCCGCATCCTCCTTCCTCCATTCACACGTTTCCAAAGTTGCACCACCTACCTATTCCCCCCCCCCACTCCTTCCCTGCCTCCACCACTTTTCACCCACTGTTCCACAACACCACCTTTCCAATTACACCAACTTCACCTTGCCTACTTCCCCTATATATTCATCACTTACTTAGTCACTCATTATTTTTCACCACTGACTGCCAAGCAGATGGATTCTGAGCAACGTGAATACCGTCGGTTGGCACAGCGAGCCAGACGACAACGACTGTCCAACGATGCAAGAGAAACTCAGCTTGCTAACCGTAGACGGCAACGACGTGCACAACAGATGCTGCCATCAGAATTGCAGCTACCATCTACATCAGGTTTGTCTTTTGATCTTTTCCGTTTTGATTTACTTACAACTATTTTCCCACGCCGTTACAACTTCCAACTACACTTTGATAAAGTACGGATTGCCAGTTTACAACTATCGCCTATACGCAGTTTTACGCATATCAACGCTTTGGACTGTACCTATTTCTTAACATATACCTTCGTGTCAATACAGTTATAAGGTTAAGAATGTAGATATTAGACTTTCAACGCACAAACATTTCTACTCTCTCATGTTTTCAACTATATAATATTTGTTTACATACATATCTATGCAGTTTTGCACTTGAAATGTACATCAGTTTTGAAATGAGTATGAGGTCTTAGAAATATTAAAGGTTACAAATGTACGTATGTACTTGGTCTTCGATTACCAAAAACCTTCTTCGCAATTTTACGTATTAACACAAAGTTTTAGATATACTACGCTCCCCAACTGAACACCTTTGTAAAGTATACGGACTGCAGTACATATTGCAGTCCACTACCTCAGACTACGTACTATACAGTTCGAAATATGTAACGTTCAACCATATTCGATATCAACTGTAACTATTCGTATGTAATCGCACTGAAAGTTCATAGCCTTACACATATTTGCAAACTGCAAAAGGAATAGGGATTGCAGGGTTAAAAGCCTAAATTTTTTTTCCACTACACTCATCAATTTATGTGCACATCAGCAGGTTTCAAAAAACTTAACTTCCACCACATGACTGGGTTTTAACATGAATGGTTTTTCTAAATTTTCAAGTTGTAGGCGTACTGAATTTCATGCGCACTGTCGTTTCAGCCTACACTTTAAACTGCATAACCTATGAACCGCATATCAATGTTTATACATCCTCAGAGTTCATAGATGGACTCCTAACATGTATACCTTCGGGTTCTCAAAAAAGTTAAAGATTAAATTGGGTCTTGAAAAACGTATACACAAATTTGGTTTGCAAATCATAACACGTTTTGGTTTGAACATTTGAGGTTTCAATAAAATGTCAACAAACACGTGCCAGAAACATGGCAACCTCCCACCTGCTGTTCTTAACTTTTTGAAATAAACATATACCTGATTTGAAGTTTCCGACAATAGTGTTTTGTCCATTCTTTTATTTCACTAATAGTTCCAACTCCAAATTTCCATATACATCCGTGAATTCTACAATTTTGTGCACCCCGTACACAATTAATTTTTCAACGCCAACTTCTCAAACTGCAAATTACAAATGCAGTTCTGCAAAAGGGTTCATGACTTTTTAACTATCAACTTTACGCAGTTGAACGCATATCAAACCTTTGGGCTGTACCCATTTTTGAACATATAACGTCGTGTCAATACATTTATAACGTTACGAATATACATATTACATTTTAAATACACAAACATTTATACTGTGTCCTGTTTTACAGTATACAATAATATTTCTTTGCATACATATCTACGCAGTTTTGACACTAGAAATGTACATCGGTTATCAAATGACTGTAAGGTCTTACAAACATATATGGTTTGAAATATACATATAATTTTCCAACCTTTTTCCAGCCGGCTTTCTAACTCCATTATCGATATATGTCTTATTTATCTCACGACTGGTAATCCATCTTCAGGAACTACACCATCTGAAAATGAACAAGATTTAGAACCTCTGCCCCCTTTTCCCACCACTCACAACTGCGGTCGAAACTTTATCCCAACAACTTGTCTTCTTCCACACGTACTATCACAACCCACATACTGCTCATTCTGTGGAGCCAAAAAATTATACGCTGAAACCTCCCAAATGTGCTGTTCCAATGGAAGTATTAGTATTCGCCGCCCAACTTCTCCACATCAACTAAACAACTTATTTATGGATCAAGGCGAAGTTGGTACGCATTACAGGAAAAACATCAGATCTTATAATAATGCATTTGCTTTCACATCAATGGGTGCACATATAGATCAAAACCTAGCAAATGCAACATCCGGAACTTATTCCTACCGTGCCCAGGGTTCCATATATCATCGTATTGGAAGTGTTTTACCAACAACTGAAAGCAGACCAAGATATCTACAACTTTACATCTACGACACAGACCATGAGATTCATAATCGACAAATAGATAATGAGACATTGAGACCGGATGTACTTCTCCGCTTAAAGCACATTCTAGATGCCTACAATCCTTACGTATCCATCTTCCGTCAACTTGGGCAACGTGACGATATTGAAAACTGTAGAATTAAAATAAAGGAGATTACAGTAAACCGACATCTTCATGATTTACCAACCGCATCACAAGTGGCTGCGATAGTTGTAGGCGACGAAGTATGCGACTTGCAGGGTAGGGATATCGTTATCGAAACAAGAAGTGGAAATCTTCAACGAGTTCCAGATACAGCCGGATTTTATGACCCACTACAATATCCTCTCCTACTTCAGTATGGTGACCATGGGTGGGATTTGAATGTCCACGAAAATGGAAACAACCACATCAGTTGTGCATCTTACTACTCCCATCTTATGCAGGTATAAACACTACACTACCAGTTATTCGTACACTAACAAGTTTTCATGTCATATAAAAATAACTCCACCTTTACTCTTACACCCGCAACCATCCTATGCTGTAAACATAAATACCACTATCTGACCTTTATAAATATAGCAGTCAATACACAAGCATTTTCCACATCATACTGTTATTTGTTACATATTTTTATCTCCTCAGATTCGACCAGCAGATGTATCAGTTATTCTGCTCGGTGGACGCCTATTTCAACAATATGCAGTTGACATGTTTGTGAAAATAGAAACCATGCGCCTAATATTTCTACGTAACAACCAAGCTACCATTAGAGCTGACCTATATCAAGGTTTGCAAGATGCTCTCATCATGGGAGAGACATTGGCAAGTAAGTTTTTAACACTCCCTCCATCTTATTACCCACTTATTCCTACCTCCATGCATCCTTTATTTCTAACCTAATCAACAACTCATATACTCAGATAATATTGGTGTCAGAAAAATTCTTCCATCCTCCCACATTGGTAGTCCACGTGATATGCACCAACGGTACCAAGATGCAATGGCAGTAGTTCAGAGGTATGGAAAGCCTGATTTATTTATTACTGTAACCTGTAATGCTAAATGGATAGAAATTACTAACGAACTTCTTCCTGGTCAACAACCACCCGACAGACCTGATTTAACGACCAGAGTTTTTCGCGCTAAATTAGAACAGTTAAAACATGATTTGTTTGACAAAGGCGTTCTAGGTAAGGTGGTAGCCCATGTACACGTAATTGAATTCCAAAAAAGAGGCCTACCACACTCACATATTCTACTAATTTTAGCTGAAAATGATAAAATTAACAACCCCGATGAATACGATGCCATAGTTAGAGCTGAAATTCCCAACAAGGATGTTGAACCTGATCTGTATACTGCCGTCATGAAACACATGATTCATCGTCCCTGTGGTCGGCTCAACCCTACCGCCGTTTGTATGAAAAACGGCGTTTGTAAGAAAGGGTTTCCTAAGCCTTTCGCTTCCATCACTTTACAAGGAAATGACTCATACCCAATTTACAGACGTCTTGATAATCAAAATAACTGTCAAACAACTGAACATACAACTGACAACCGTTGGGTAGTTCCTTATAATCCCTACTTACTTTTGAAATATGACTGTCACATAAATGTTGAAATTTGCTCCAGTATCAAATCCATAAAATATATTTACAAGTATGTGTACAAGGGTCCAGATCGTGTGTCAGTTACTGTTTCTACTACACCGGCTGATAATGACGATGAAATTTCAAAATTCAGTAATGCACGCTGGGTCTGCGCTCCAGAGGCCTTATGGAGAATATTTAAATTTTCTCTCAATAATATTTCACCCTCTGTTATTGGTTTACAAATACATCTACCAAACAGACAACCCGTCCAGTTTTCGTCAACTGAACTGCTAGAGCATGTTGTCAACGATCAGGCCAGGTCAAAAACAATGCTTACTGAATTCTTCCACACAAATGTTACCTGTGCTGATGCACGACAATACTTTTATCATGAGTTCCCTGAAAAATATTGGTGGGACTACAAACAAAAGGATTGGATTCGTAGACGAAACAATCGTAGGGTCATAGGCAGAATGTACACGGTGTCCCCCCTAGAAGGCGATCGTTATTTTTTACGACTGCTACTAACGCATGTTAAAGGACCATTATCCTTTAACCATTTACTTACCGCTGGTGGAGTACAATATCATACCTTCAAACAAGCGGCTGAACATAGAGGTTTATTAGAAAATGATGATAGTATTAAAGACTGTTTAACCGATGCTTCTAACACACATATGCCTTCTGCACTTCGAAGATTATTCGTAACGATTTTGGTCTACTGTGAACCAAGTCATGTGCGACAGCTGTGGGAAGACTTCTCCCCACATTTAATTGAAGATTATGAGCATACTTCAACTTCCACATCAAACAATGCCCATTTACTCCTTCACTGTCTCTCCGATCTTAATGACCTACTAAACCAATACAATAAATCGGTTTTTGATTACGACTTACCGCACGATACTCTTAATTACTCAACCGATTATGCCGATACAACCGCTATTCTACACGACCATTCAATCGAGATACCGGAGGCAGACATAGAATCCGTACACAATCTCAACTTACAACAAAAAGAGGCTTTTGATATGATAATGAATTCGATACACTCTAAAACAAACTCAATCTACTTCATCGACGGTCCAGGTGGAACCGGAAAAACTTATTTATATCGAGCTATTTTAGCACACTCACGAGGTCAGGGACTTATTGCAATTCCAGTTGCCACTTCTGGTATTGCTTCTATAGCCTTACCGGCGGTCGAACTGCACATTCTCGCTTTAAAATACCAATAAACCTTCATTCGTCCTCCACCTGTTATATTCCCAAACAGTCCGATACAGCTAAACTACTGCGTGCGTCCACTGTTATACTATGGGATGAAGCTACAATGGCTCATCGTCACGCATTTGAGGCAGTGGACAGAACGTTAAGAGATCTGACCAATACCGATAAACCATTTGGTGGTAAAGTCGTCATTTTAGGGGGTGATTTCCGTCAGGTTCTGCCCATCGTTAGTAAAGGTACTAGGGCTCAAACAGTTGACGCATGCATAGTTAGATCAGTCTTATGGTCGTACGTTCACGTCATACACCTAACACAAAATATGCGTGCTAGAAATGATACTCCATACGCCGACTTTATCTTACGTGTTGGAGATGGGGACGAACCATATGTACAAGATGACATGATCAAAATTCCAGATGATATTGTCATAAATTGGATTAACACGAACTCAATTCAATCTTTGATTAACTCTGTTTTCCCAAACCTTGCTACCGGATTGTTCAATACGGATTACATAATGAATAGAGCTATATTAGCACCAACAAATGAGACAGTTGACGAACTCAATAGTAAAGTAATACACATGTTCCCAGGCATTGAGCAAATTTATTACTCCTTCGATTCAGTTGAAGACGATACGAATAATCTGTACCAGCCAGAATTCTTGCATTCTCTCGCTCCGGGAGGATTACCACCTCATCAACTAACTCTTAAAGTTGGCTCCCCAATAATGCTTCTTCGGAATATTGACCCGAAGATTGGATTGTGTAATGGTGTTCGATTACTCTGTCGTGTTTTCCACAGAAATCTTATAGATGCTGAAATTACAGTTGGTCAATTCAAGGGTACGCGAGTCTTTATCCCCCGCATACCACTAAAACCGTCAGAAAATGTACACATGCCTTTCACCCTAATTCGAAAACAATTTCCGGTAAAATTGGCTTTTGCAATTACAATTAACAAATCCTAAGGCCAAACGATTCCAAACGTTGGCATTTACCTTTCACGACATGTTTTCACTCATGGTCAACTATACGTAGCTTTGTCTCGTGGTACCGGACGTCGAACAACAACGGTATTAGTACAAAATGGAAACATTAATAGGAAAAAAGGAACTTATACTAGAAATGTAGTTTACAAAGATGTTCTACTCACATGTACGGAAAATATGACTGAGTCCTCATAAAATAAATGCATTAACTTACTTTGTACCTACTAATAAAGCTTTTGTTTTTATTTTTTTCCCACATTGCTATCAAACGAGGACTGGCCCTATCACCTTGCACACGTCTCCCCGCTCAAACTTCCTTCCAGTATATGTACAAGGGCATTTCATTTTCAACTTTCCACCCATCTGTCTGCCATCGGTCAGCTTGCATTCCACAGTATGATCTCCAGGTATGTTCAACTCTGCTCTGCATTTATTACTTCATGTCTAGCTATCCCCTTATACTTACCCACTGTCCTGTTAATCATTGCTGTAAACATATAAAACAAAAATTACGACATTTTTCTGTTTCATCCACTACACACCTACTGGTTGGTTGGCCATATATCGGCTCTTCCTTCATCAAATGGCTGTAGCTTGCTTTTACGAATTGCCACGTCATTGGTATACTACTACGGTACTGTTTCCACTTTTAACGTTTTCAATTCCTTTACAAACATTTTCTCTGTCTTCACCAGTTACACCATTCCTTTACACACATTTTCTCTGTCTTCACCAGTTACACATTTTCACACAACTCTACTTATACATTTTCAGTCCACTCCACTATCACCAACTGTACCACACGTCAACTAAACTTTGCACTACTGCACTCACCTACTGCTTTCTTAAATCCTCTACACATCTAACACCTATCAACAATTTATATATCAATATAAATACACACACATTATATTTGCACCTCACCTGCGTTCATTTAACAATATGATTATTGAGTAATATAGTTTTGTGTAATGCGATAATCAGCTCAAAACCTAATTTACAATGATCACCGTCTGCCAGTTATAAACATGACAGAAAGGGTAATCCACTCTTTGTTATGTGAAATATGCTCAGGAAAGAAGTGCTGTTATGTAAACTTTTATCATTTACATGTGCATTAGTTACTGTTTCAGTAGTCATACTATCAGCTACCCTACTTAATAGCATGACTGTCCTATATTAGTACGTAAGCTTAGATTTGAAAGCAGATAAATATTGATTCTTTCTGTATGCATATACTATTTACATCTTTTACTTTTCCATTTGTTTAGATCAACTATTCTACCACTGTACTCTTGAGGTGAGTTCTGGTTAGCATTAGATATATTTACGGTGACATTTGTTATATTCTAAAAATAACTGTGAATTTCTTTATTAAATGGATCATATCAACCAAATTTGTTGAACAAACATATTGTGCCAATAGGTTATCATGTTTGACGGCAATGTTACAGATATTGGTTTTGCCTATTTTTAATACGTATGATTTAAAACCGTTTCCTATTTTGCAAGATTTAAATTTATCGGTTTTGCAATCAAATTAACCATACAATTTTTCTAATTTTAAATACTTAACACCAACTGTATTACAACATCGTTCTGTTTTTCACTTCATATTTAATTCATTTAAGCCTGCAATCTCCATTGTTTAAGATGTTTACTTTTTTCACAGTTACTATTTGAACCTGCTTGGTTGTTGACTACAAGGGTATGATTAAAATAACCCTTTGCTTTACCTTTAAAATCCATTAACGGTAACCACGCAACATCCCATCTCCTCACAATAATTTCTTTTACATTCTACTTTCGACTTACTAACTTTTAAATTTATCCACATACAGTCGTCAGGTGCATTTCCAAACCATTATGTTCCCCCTTAATATTTTAATGATCTTACTAACTTTCGATAAATAACATCCTGCCAATTATATTTCCCCGCAGTGCACAAAAAAGGAAGAGATCAGTGGAACAAACCAGTTCAAAACATCGCTCAACATTTTGTCCCAATGTTCTCGGAGTACGACCCGACATTATTCCACATATGCATGCAGACATTTGAACAGGATAAGGCCAAACAGCCCCAACTCAAATCAAAGCAACAGATTAAAACTTCAACAAAGCTGTATAGTCTACAGTGGATCCTATCTGATATATGCACCAGTGGACGTCGTTCCTATGAACGATGTGTTCAACGGAGGCGACCCAGAATATGTGGCTACTGCTACCATCCGGATTTCCTATACTACCAGACAGACCCGTAACTGATCATGCACCAAATGGTGGTCCAATAGGTGAGGTGGGGTCTGGTGGTTCGTTCTTCACCGTTCCATTTCAAATTTTGGTTCACTCGGTTCTTACGGCAAAATTTTGTTTCGGTTCAGTTGCTACGGATAACGGTTTGAGTGCATGTACCATTGAAAGAATCAAACCTGCGGTCTCGGTCAACGCTACGCACGACTGCAACGTCTGCAGCTTAAGGAAACGCAGAAGATGAAGGATAGCTCCAGATTTTCTTCTGTCTTACTGCGCGAAGTCAACAACGCACCTCTACTACTCCTTCCAATGTGTTAATTCTGATCTAAAAAAGAAACTTATGCCTGTGACAAATTTTTGTCATGCTACTATTCTCTAACACAAATTTGTTTTGTTATGTAACTGTTGTCTTCTGTGTTACATTTAAGTTCTGTTACCGTTCTCAATGACATATTTGTTCAACGTTGCCTTGGTTGTTTTGAATTCAAGTTCAGTTTTGGAAAAGAATTTTTTTTTAATAATATGTGCGAATGGTACTGCTTACACAATATAAATTTCTTCTTTTACTTACATCTAACTTTGTTTTACAAATACCTTTGCGTACAGTTCTATCTAATGCTCATCTGACACAACACACTATAAAACTGCATGCATGATCCATCCTTTTTGCACACGTTAGCTTATTATTCCCATAACCCAATGTCAACAATCCACCTTTTCCTCATCCATCAGCTGTACAACTTCCACAGGTGCCATACTTTACCGCATAAAACCATATTTTGCATCCACTGTTTACCAAATTTTGTACAGATGTATGCATACAACCAATTCAACCTGTCCTATTCCACCTCCACTACTTACTCCTTACCACATGCTTCATTTCTCAATACGCAGCAGTTTCTGTTCTATTATTCTTATTAGTATATATAACCTCCACTTCCTTTTCATCTACTCCATAATCTACCAGCATTATTTTCCTCAAGCATTATGACAAAGGTTGTTCTCTATTTCACCTCATCTTATTTTTTTACCTCCCCACACCATCGCCAACACACAACACACATCCCCGCATTTTCAACTTGCAGTTAAAATTCCTATGCGCACATTTTGTATACCCCACTGTACATTTATCTCTCTGCTAACATACACTTTTTGCCTTGCAGCGTAAGTTTATCAGTCAACAAAAAGACGCTGTAACAGCCATCGACACAGAAAAACCAGAACGAAAAAGCACACGTCAAACAAAACAGACGCACTCATTTACCGACGCTACGCTTGGACTTTCAAACACCGTCAAAAACCACACTGCGCCTACTCCATCCGAAAATGATAACGACTGCAGCAACAACGTTTCTCCTCCGCTACGACCGATTGCTCGAAAATACGCGAACGTAAATGACAACTACTCCGACATTTCTAACGACGATGTACACGTTCCACTACCTCCTCAACCGCAACTTCTTCCACACTATTCTGACAACTATGACTGGGATACTTTTTTTACCCCTGAAGTGGTATGCTTCAATGCATCTACTTCTTCCTTCATTCCCACCAGCATATGCTCACACAACCACACGCATATACACATGTTTGATCACTAATATATTCCTATATGTTTTTAACTATTTACATCCACTACTCTACCCCACTAATCTTAATCGTCTAACACCTACTCATAATTTTCATTCCTAATGCAGATTGAACAGTGTGATAAGATTGTGGATCGTTTTCTAGCTGATCGTTCGTGCTAGCGCTCTTACGACGTCCAACTTTTTCGCATTTTTCCCCAACGTTCTGTATTTTGCTTTGTACCTTTGTTCGCTACTGCAGCATTATGTTTTTTTTTCTACTTCAGCAATGTAATTTTTTCATTCCATTCTGTTAATTATCATTCTATTTCCTTTTGTTTGTTCCACTCTCCTCAACTACATACATTTTAGATTTTATATCTTCACCCCAATCACCCCTTTGTAGTCCGCACATATCATTAACTTCACCACTGGTACTACCTCGCACATACACACGTCGTCCATACACATCACAACATCGACTGTCTATGTGAACATATACGTGTAATTTACTATCTGCTTTTTACAAACTCACTTTAACGCAAACGTCCGAATCCACTTACCACCTCCGACAAAAGCACCAATACCACTACTGTACCTCCATATTCAACGGTATAGCTTTGTAGTACACAGGACAACCAACATTTTTGGAACATATGTTATCACGCCTAACAAAGATAGGAGCTAACTTAGCTGCGTTACTTTCCTCTCAACAATCCCCCATCAAATTTTCTACACGACAACTGACAGAATATGCGTACTTCACAACAAAACAAATTCCCACCGTAATATTTTTCCTCTCCATTAAACATTTCCTCCGCATCTTCACACCCTACCAATTTTACACCAACTTGCCTTACTCACGTCCATCGGACGTGCCTTCATACTTGTAACGTATAAATAAAAATAATATTAGGAATTTTTAAGGTTAGGAATTAGAAAAAAAAATAGGAGATTATATAAGTAATGCGAGTAATCTAATTAGAAGCAACATAAGAAATTAAATACAAAACAAAGGAAAATGGACATTTTCCATTGTTGTGCGTATTTATTTCAATTGTCTTTTAAAAGTCCTTCTTACATGATATTAGACTGCGTCTAGGATTAGAAGTGGAGATACTAAGGGTGATAAGCAAATGATAGAATGAGAACTGCTCTTATCTACTTCGATTTTTATTGTTTAGAAAAATTATAAAGGAAGTTTAGAAATAATGTAAAGTACATTTTTGAAAAAAAATGATTTGGTATAATAATTGATTTTTTGTTTAAAAACTTAATGAATGGTTTGAGTTAAAAATCTCAATTTTCAAAAAGTAAAAGTCAAAAAATGTCTTTAAAGTTAAAGAACTTTCCAAAATTTAATTGTAGTTTCAAAAATTAAGACACTAAGTTATTTTAGAATTTGCCAAGAATTTTCTATGTTGTTCTTTAAAAGATAAAAAATTTAGGATTAAATTTTCGAAAAATTTAAGTTTCGATTTTTGAAGAAAATTTATGCATACCAAACCAAAATTTTAATATGAAGTAGATAGAAATAAATGCCTGGCAAGTTAGGGTAAAAGGTAAGATTACGATGAAGACAGCGATGGCTACTGTAACACCGCTACTTTCTACATCGTGTAAATAAATAAATTTAATCAAAATAGAGGCAATTGAATTTTGTTTGTGATGATTAATAATTTGAAAACAAATTTAAAGTTAATCTAATTTTATTTAGTATGAGAATTTTGGTTGTAATAAATTGAATTAAATAAATAATTTTTTTTTAATAATATGTTGAAGTTAAATCAAATATTTTAATCGATATTATCTATTTGTTAGGTGTAAATAATTTTTACATGACCGAAATAGTTGAGATGTAAATTTATTTTGTAATACAAAGATGAATGATTAAATAAAAATAAGTCACATCAAATTGAATAAAATTTCCAATTGATGAAATACATGTTGACTGTATATCAATTTATAATGCGTTGAAATTTAGAAATTATTAAATTAGAAGAAAAGTTAATTAATTGAGAATCGGGCCCAAAGCAATCTCTGAGCCCGTTTTATAATTTACATTTTTCGCTACTTTCTAGAAATCTCTATAAGCTTCGTGACTAAGCACGAACCCCCAATTTTGTCAACGTGAACATTGACCCAAATTAATAGAAATTGATTCATTTAAAAAAAAATATCCAAATCAAAAATCATGGAAAAAAGAAGAAGAGGAAGCCTCGTAACGTCGACCGAAGGTTAAAGGTGATCCGTGGCTTTTTAGGGTTTAAAGTGGCTGCGATGAGGCTGTGTGAACTTAGAATTGGAGGTAATGCGATAATTGCCGAGATTGATTTAATATCCCATTCTTGCATTTGTGCTGAAGTTTGCAGCTTGCAATAGTATAAACATCGCTAGTTAGTGTTTGGGCACCGCGACGATATGAAGAAGCGATGAGCTATGGACAATGGCGGTCGTAGGACCGAGTCACAACCGGTTGTTATTGAGCAAGGACAACTACACTAACTCAAGGAGGCGGTTGCTGGTCCAAGTGGGGATGGCAGCGGTGGGGAATTTGGTTGGAGGCATGACTGTAGACATGGTGATAGTGGAACATGACAATAAGGGTAGCGGGGTAGTTGGGTCATTCTCGCTTCGAATTTTGGTGAGTTATCTCACCCATAACCTTTTCTACTTCATTCTTAATTGATCGTAATCTCTAATATATTTACTTGATTTGATTGGTTGAATGTATTGTTGATTTATTGAATGAAATTGATTGTTTATTGATGATTGATGTTGTTTGAATTGGATGGAACAGCGTAGTGAATTATGATTTATTTAATTTCATGATGATTATTACTAGATTGTTGATTTACAATTATCGAGGATTAATTAGATGTTCGAAAATAATTAAATGGAACTTGAAGTTGTTTGGAAAGTGGTATATTAATTAAAAGATATGTATATGAATTTTTTTTATCCATTTTGGAAATAAAGAGCGCACTCTTAAAAGATGAACATATTTATATATTGAGATAATTTGGGACTAATAAAACATTTGAAAGAGGAATAATTTTGGAAAATATATATAAGTGTATTTTACAAAAGAAAGTTATTATGGAAAATGATGAATTTTTGGATTTTATAAAATAACGGAATTTTGAAGATTTATATTTACCGACGATTATAAAAATATTTAGTGGATATTTGCGAAATGATATTTGAAATTATATTTTCAAAAGGGTCAAATAATTTGAATTTAATAAATGGTAAGTTTAACAAACAGTGTGTTGAAGTCATTACAAGATGAATGCAATTTATTTTATTTAATGAAAATTTAATTTATGGGGTTTTGTGTGTGTGTATATATATATATAAGTGAATTTTTTGAAGTAATCTGTATTATTTTTGAATGATTAGTAGCTTTAAATGAAGTGTTTAAAAATAAAGGACTTTTTTAAATAGTGATTTTGAAATTGTATATTTAGGTGTTAACTCCACTTTTCCAGCAAGGCCGTGATATCAAAAATCGACCAAGAAACCAATGATAGTTCGTCTCGAAGAATACTCAACTCAGCATCCCAACAAAGCAAGTTCTGTTGAATGGCTTTTCAGATAAGATCCCCTACGGAGGGGGGGGTCCGGGGGGAGCCAACCCCCCAAGGTGGGGGTGCGGGGGCAACGCCACCGCTACGGTGATCGACCTGCCCTGTCAGGTTGCAGGGATCCAGGGGGCAGCGCCCCGTCCAAAACGGTATACGACTTAGAGAATGGAGCGACCTATCTTCTACTCGAAGTCAACGACCTAACTGATGAAGTGGGTTAATGAGCTAATAGGTAGCACGACTTACCGACTTAATAAGGTTGCCGACTTAATAAGGTTGCCGTCTTAACAAGGTTGCCGACTTAATAAGGTTGCCGACTCAATAAGCTTAACGACTCAGCGACTTAAAAGGATGCCGACCTAACAGCGTGCCGACTTAACTGCCCTAAGAAAATAGACCGACTCAACTGTCAACTTCCTGGAAGAGTTACCAACTCAATACCTTGAGGTAGTTACCGACTCGAGCTATGGCCGACTTACGACTTTTGCTAGGTCGCTCACGACCTAAGCACAAAAGCAAATCCGATGTTGTGTTACTTAAACCGGTGCCTGTTAACTCGTTCGCGACTCAGGACTTGTACTCAGTAGACACAGCATCCCAGTTAAGCCATATCTCGGAAACGCAACTTACGACTTATCCCTAAGTCGCTGCCGGCCTATAACCTGGCTTAGCTCGGTAACGACCTATCAGTTAGTACTAAAGGATATAAGCGAGCCAGCTAAGTCATAACTCCGGATGCCTTAACTCGCCAACGACCCACGACTTATCCTAAGTCGGCCACGACTTACCTTAAGTCGGTCACGGCCTAAGACCTGCTCAGAAAACCCCTATAAATAAGCGTGAGCTCCAACATTTGGGGGATCTTCTTCTGATTCTGGGAGGACGCCTTTACTCTGCTGCATTCTCAACTCAAACAACACTTCAAGCATTTCTAACATCAAGGACGCTACAACGAACTTCAAAAGAGAATCAACATCATTCAACATGAATTCGAGAGATTATACTTCTTTAAAGTTTGAGCTACTGATCCAAAGTGTATTGTAATTGAAGAAAGTTGTAAAGTGATGTAATCAAATGAGCAGTAAAGAAGATTGAAGTGGATGTAGGCTCGATCTTAAGCCGAACCACTATAAAAATTGTGTCTTTTACTATTTTTCTGTGATTTTACTGCTTATCTCTGATTCCCGTATTAACGGGTGGTGCTTTCATTCAATCTCTATTTGCATCGGGGTGTTAGCGTCTGATTTTCACGTTAACATTTTTGGTGCTTTCACTGAGAACCCAACTCAGGAATACTTTCACCATTGCTTCGCGAAAGTTTGTTGAAAGAATCTCTCTAAAGACCAGAAGTTTATCCGAGATAATGGCTACTGGAAGGCAGCTCAGATCTGATAGATCCGGTGATGCTCATGAGAATACTACCACTTCTCTTGCTCCAAATGAAGCAGCTCCGAGTGTTGGAATTACACAAGAGGTGTTTGATGCTGCAGTTTCTGGGTTATATCAGCAAATGGAACCCAGAACGCTCTAATGCTGGAAAGAATGAATGCTTTACTTCGGGGCAACCATCAAATAGAAAATAATGAAGAGTCCTTTGCAGATGATGCCCATGATTCCCAAGAGAAAGGTATCCATCAAAGAGCAGTTGGCACCACCGCAGGGGCACCTTCTCAAGCTGAAGGTTCAAGGCCGCAGCCAATTTTTCGCGAACATTTGCCCAAGCAAACTTCTGAAAGAGCAGCTGACTTCAGCCCGGCAAAGCCTCTGAATGATAAGGAGTACCTATCAGGGATGATTCGCTCAATTATGAAAGAGAGCATGCAGAGGAAAGAGGATGAAAATGATTGGGGGTTTGCTCCAAGTAAGACACCGTTCACCGAAAAGATCTTGAAGGCCGAGTTTCCAACGAAATTTGTACCTCCTGCTATCGTAGCCTATCGAGGCACAAGTGACCCTAATCAGTTCCTGTACAAGTACGATTGGCATATGACCGGCGCAAGAGCAACAGATGAAATCAAGTGCCGATACTTTCCGATATACTTAGAGGGAGTGGCCTAACTTTGGTCCACAAAGCTGCCAGTTAGATCCGTGGATCAATTTTCCGACTTAACACGAAAGTTCAAAGATCAGTTCAGGCTATATGCTACAAAGGCCAAGGATATAATGTCACTCTCTAGTCTAGAACAAAATCCCGGGGAGTTTATCAGATCGTTCTTAAACCGCTTCAATATAGCCTTGGCCGAGGTTGATAACGCAGAGCCACGGATGGTTTTGACTTACCTGATGCGGGCTATCGATAAATCGAGTGAATTTGGCAAATGGCTAAAAATGAAGGAGCCAAACTCACTTGAGAAATTCTATAAGAAGTCCGACGAGTTTATGCGCTTGGAAAGCTTTCCTGTGCCAACAAAAGCAGTTGTGACCGAAATTCAGAATGTCAATGTTGCTTCTAATAAAGGAGAATCTGAAGGACCGAAAAGGAAGAATGATGAAGGGAAAAAGCAGGAAATCCAAAGAAAAACCGCCACTTTGAACCGTCGGATTATACTCCCTTAACTGATACTCCAGAGAACATTTTCTTAGCAACAAAGGATATTGTTGAATATCCTAAACCACAAAAGTTGAGACTTAGGAAAAATGCCACGCAAAGTGAAAGATTCTGTAAATTCCACAATCAACCTGGCCATGAAACTGACGAGTGTCACCATTTGAAGGATCTGATTGAGAAGCTGTTGAAAGAGAATAAACTTCAGCAATATGTCCGGAGAAACAGGAATGATCCATCCTCATCCACTCAAGGGCAAATACTTCTCACTCATCATTACGGCCCAAATGAAAGAACTGCAATGCAAGGATCTGAGAGGCTTTTCACTAATGCTATCACAAGGGGCCCTCACCCAGCGGACAGAAGTTGGGACGAGATGGAAAGATATGCTCGTGCTTTGAGATGTGCCCCGGAGGGAGAGAATATCCTTGTTCTGGAAGATGATGCCTAATGGCCATATTTCACTTAATGGCTTTTGCTTAAAATTCATAGAATAATACTGGATTTATGATTCCTGTATAAAATGCCGTTGTAAAAACAGTGCAAATAAATAATAGGAACTATAAATCTTGAGCTTTCTATTACGATAAAATGCTTGTTTCATTTCGATATGCAAATATCTTAAAATATATTGCTAAAATGTCGGTATAATGTTGCAGGCAATCAAAGCAAAGCTCACCTAGTCAACACATCACAAAGCCAAGCGATTCCTACAAATCGCTCAACAGGCGAATATCAGGCCACAAAAATTCCAGACCCAAATCCTACATAAGAAGTGCTTCAAGCAAACAGTGAGTGATTCAACCGGAGGTGGGCCCTTGCAAACTAATTGAGATCGTTTGTGCAAACGAACATTCGATTAAGTAGCTTGTGTCCACCCCTGCGAGCTCACTTAGCAACGAAGTACACTTCTTTTGATAAAATAAACTACTTCCAAAAGAAGGAAATGTGGGTTTGGAAATGATAATGGGGAATCACTGAGGATCTAATGGTGAAAAGACATGGGCGAGCAGGCAGGAAACAAATAAAGACCTCTTCGGGGGCACATTTCACCAGAGTTGAAGTGCAAACTCTTCGGAGGCCCACTTTTCCAGAGCTGAAATGCCAAATAAAGACCTCTTCGGGGGCACATTTCACCGGAGCTGAAGTGCAAACTCTTCGGAGACCAACTTCTCCAGAGCTGAAATGCCAAATAAAGACCTCTTCGGGGGCACATTTCACCAGAGCTGAAGTGCAAACTCTTCGGAGGCCCACTTCTCCAGAGCTGAAATGCCAAATAAAGACCTCTTCGGGGGCACATTTCACCAAAGGTGAAGTGCAAACTCTTAGGAGGCCCACTTCTCCAGAGCTGAAATGCCAAATAAAGACCTCTTCGGGGGCACATTTCACCGGAGCTGAAGTGCAAACTCTTCGGAGGCCCACTTCTCCAGAGCTGAAATGCCAAATAACGACCTCTTTGGGGGCACATTTCACCAGAGCTGAAGTTCAAACTCTTCGGAGGCCCACTTCTCCAGAGCTGAAATGCCAAATAAAGACCTCTTCGGGGGCACATTTCACCAGAGCTGAAGTGCAAACTCTTCGGAGGCCCACTTCTCCAGAGCTGAAATGCCAAATAAAGACCTCTTCGGGGGAACATTTCACCAGAGCTGAAGTACAAACTCTTCGGAGGCTCACTTCTCCAGAGCTGAAATGCCTAATAAAGACCTCTTCGGGGGCACATTTCACCAGAGCTGAAGTGCAAACTCTTCGGAGGCCCACTTCTCCAGAACTGAAATGCCAAATAAAGACCTCTTCGGGGGCACATTTCACCGGAGCTGAAGTGCAATCTCTGCGGAGGCCCACTTCTCCAGGGTTGAAATGTCAAATCAAAGCCCTCCAGCGAGGCACAAAAAAAAGAAAGGCTTCTCTAACACAAGGCGCACTCTACTAAAGCAAGAATAATATTTCCTCAAAAATGGAAAATTATTCTCTAAAGAATGAGTGCACACCTTCTCAAAATGGAAGAGTTATTCTCTAAAGTAAGAGACAAGTCTTCTAAAAACAGAAGAATTGTTCTCCAAAATCTCCTCAAAATGGAGAATATTACAATGAGTTGTGGTATGGGTGCAATATAATATTGCTTCATTAATAAAAGCAGTACCCAAGCAACGTACCACAAGCTCACTGCAATATCATGCAAAGAGAATAAAGAAACTTGTATGAAAATGAGGAATAAATACATTCTCAAATACAGACAAAAGTTTCTATAGAATTTGTTATGCACGTGCGGGTTTCAAAAGGCAAAACAAGAAGGATGACCCCACACCGTCAAATGGAGTAAAACATTACACCAATAAGGCTTCCGCAATAGGTTCCATTGATGCAAGTTCCTTTGCGAAAGCTGGGGCATCTGAAGTTTCCTCTTGAAAACCAGGGGCATCGTGAAGCTAAGTCGACCAAAAAGAGTGCAAAAGTCCGAATTAGTGCAAAAATTCATCTTTCAGCAAAAAATTTAATGCTCCTCTCCTTAACCGTCACAGCACTTAGTCTTTTAAAAATTGACTTGTGACTGGAATATTTGGAAATAGGAAGGAAGTGCTGCAACAGTAAAGAATAAATTAGTATCGGACAACTCGGATTTTGAAAATCCCAGAAATGGAAAGATCTAGTTTGCCCCACTACTCTTCTTATCGAAAAGACATTCTATATGAAGAACTGAATATTCAAAAGTAAAGGTGCACGTTTTCTAAAAGCGTGTGAAGTGTTGTGCAAAGCTACTAAAATAACAAGTAAATAAAGCAATACTTGAAATAATACTGGTTGGCATATGTCAATTCAGAAGAATTCGAGGCTTGTTATTTGAAAGTAAGTGCGGTGTCAATGTAGATTGCAGTTATAACTGTGTAAACTTTGTGTTGATACTTCATTCAAGACAGTTGATTCACAACACTTAATCAAGACCATACTAATTTGCTTACAGTAAAATACCAGTTCTTTGATCTAATCCATCACTCGATATGGGCAATCGGTGATGAGTATATTCGCCCTATTTTTCTGCAAATGTTGCGTTTAACAGGTTGTTAAAATAATCTGTAAAGAGATGCAACAAGTTCAGGTCAAAGTTCCATTGAATCACATTGGTCAAGTTTAAAAGGCTTCAGGTCAAAACAAAGCAAAGTTGCCTAAGTACAAGCTCAGCAGCTCAGTAAAGCACGAGTTAAGAAGAATCGAAGCACACGACCTAGTCCCTAGGCGTATACTTCGAGGGGCAAGTGTTAACTCCACTTTTTCAGCAAGGCCGTGATATCAAAAATCGACCGAGAAACCAATGATAGTTCGTCTCGAAGAATAGTCAACTCAGCATCCCAACAAAGCAAGTTCTGTTGAATGGCTTTTCAAATAAGATCCCCTACGGAGGGGGGAGGTCCAGGGGGTTCCAACCCCCAAAGGTGGGGGTGCGGGGGCAAAGCCACCGATACGGTGATCGACCTGCCCTATCAGGTCGCAGGGGTCCAGGGGGCAGCGCCCTCGGCGGGGTGCGGGGCAGCGCCCCGTCCAAAACGGTATACGACTTAGAGAATGGAGCGACCTATCTTCTACTCGAAGTCAACGACCTAACTGATGAAGCGGGTTAACGAGCTAATAGGTGGCACGACTTACCGACTTAATAAGGTTGTCGACTTAATAAGGTTGCCGACTTAACAAGATTGCCGACTTAATAAGGTTGCCGACTCAATAAGCTTAATGACTCAACGACTTAAAAGGATGCCGACCTAACAGCTTGCCGACTTAACTGCCCTAAGAAAATAGACCGACTCAACTGTCAACTGCCTGGAAGAGTTACCAACTCAATACCTTGAGGTAGTTACCGACTCAAGCCATGGCCGACTTACGACTTATGCTAGGTCGCTCATGACCTAAGCACAAAAGCAAACCCGATGTTGTGTTACTTAAACCGGTGCCTGTTAACTCGTTCGCGACTCAGGACTTGTACTCAGTAGACACAGCATCCCAGTTAAGCCATATCTCGGAAACGCAACTTACGACTTATCCCTAAGTCGCTGCCGGCCTATAACCTGGCTTAGGTCGGTAACGACCTATCAGTTAGTACTAAAGGATATAAGCGAGCCAGCTAAGTCATAACTCCGGATGCCTTAACTCGCCAACGACCCACGACTTATCCTAAGTCGGCCACGACTTACCATAAGTCGGTCACGACCTAAGACCTGCTCAGAAAACCCCTATAAATAAGCGTGAGCTCCAACATTTGGGGGATCTTCTTCTGATTCTGGGAGGACGCCGTTACTCTGCTGCATTCTCAACTCAAACAACACTTCAAGCATTTCTAACATTAAGGACGCTACAACGAACTTCAAAAGAGAATCAACATCATTCAACATGAATTCGAGAGATTATACTTCTTTGAAGTTTGATCTACTAATCCAAAGTGTATTGTAATTGAAGAAAGTTGTAAAGGGTTGTAATCAAATGAGCAGTAAAGAAGATTGAAGTGGACGTAGGCTCGATCTTAAGCCGAACCACTATAAAAATTGTGTCTTTTACTGTTTTTCTGTGATTTTACTGCTTATCTCCGATTCCCGTATTAATGGGTGGTGCTTTCATTCAATCTCTATTTGCATCGGGGTGTTAGCGTCTGAATTTCACGTTAACATTAGGTCTGCAAATATTTTTGAATAGAGGTTTTCTTTCAGCTTTGGAGACTATAAAGGAACTTGGAAAATATAAATTCCTTTGAATCATCTCCATATTACTAATGAGGAAATTTAAAGTGAAAGTATTTTTGAGGTTTTAGAAGAGGGAATTAGGGAAAATGACAAACTTTGAAAAAAAATTCGGTTGAATGACATGAAGTTTTATTTTTATGCTGAAGAACAAATGCTAGTTATAATTAGCATTATATTCAACTTTTACACTAAACAAAATTCTAGTTATGTCTAGCATTATATTCAGTTTTACACTTTGCAGAATTTTACTTATAACTAGCATTGCCTTTCAGCTTAAAAAAAACTTTTTGTCCTTCGGCCTAAAATTTTTTCTAGGTTTTCCCTTGTGCCTATTTTCGTGGTTTTAAAATTTATGGAGGAGTTTAAATAAAGGTTTCTTTGAAACTAAAACAAATTGTCTTAAAATTTAGATTTTGAAATTTAGGTGTGAGAATCAATGATTACTATTCTAAAAGAGAGAAATAAATAAAGGGGTTTCTAGGCTTAGGAAAAAAGTTGGCGAAAAATTTAGTTTAGAGACAAGAAGTTTGCTTTTAGTCTAAATGACACTTTTTAGTATAAATTACATAATGATAGTTGTAACTATCATTTTCTGTTAACACTCAAAAAGTGTCCTTCGGACTAAAAAGCAAACTTGTTGTCATTGAGAATAAATGTTTTTGTAACTTCTTCCTTGTGCTTATTTTCCTGATAAATAAAAGAGATATTTGTTGTCAAAATTAAATTGAAGTATTTTTGTAAAAGAAGGGACAATGAAGAGAATTATATCCAACAAACCCTTCTCTCGTTTAATGCTAATTGAATAATATATTATTATGTAAATGGATGTTTGTAGACTTTTTTTTTTGAAAACCCATGAGAACCCGGCAGGCCGGTAAACTCCTATGGGGGTACAATAAAGCCGTCCACTGATCCAAGCCCCCATACCCCCGGTTAAATTTAAATAGGATAGGGAAGCGCATGGTAGGAATCAAACTTGGGTCTTTATACCAGAACCCAAGCCTCCTTTCCACTGCGCTGCACCTGCGGATGATGTTTGTAGACCTGTGTGCTACAAACGAGATGAGGTAAATTACCTATTAATATAAATTGAAGAATAATGAATGAAAGACCAATTCAAGGGAGAGTGAATTAATAAGCAAAGTGGAAATTTATTTATTGTTGATTCATTGTATATTTAATTGTATTCCATCAGGAGCTATGTGATGTTCATGTGTGGTGTATTTATTTACTTAACAATATTATAATGTTGGGTAATTCATTGAAGACCATATACTTGATAGGAATTTTTTATATAAAGGACAAAAATTTGTACTTTTTTAGCCTCAAGAACACAACCTCAATATTTTAGCCACAAGGACAAACATTCTCTTAAAATTAGTTATAAGGACAAACAATCTTCCAAAATGAGTTATAAGGACAAACCATCAAAATTATCAACTGCGACTCATCGCACCGCCATCCACCGCCATCACCTGCACCACCAGCTTTGCCATTGCCCCCTCACCACCAATCACCATAGCTAGTGGTAACTCTTAACTTCAAACTAATACCTAAAAACTACTACTGGTAACTAAAAAATGACTATTAAAAACGACTATCTAAAAACTGATGCGTAAAATCTGCTAGCGACAATTAAAACTGATATGTAACAGTTGGTACTCAAATAAACCACCCATAATCTCCTAGGTTCTTAAATTTATCAAATCCAATCACCATTATCTAAATTTACAGTTCATCCTTGAACAAGCATTACAATTATAACATTCATCCTTGCAGAAAATCAATATATCATCATATTTAAAGTACAAATAGCCAACCATAATCAATATCAAGCTCATGAAATTGCATCGTTGTCTTATATAAAAATTATTTCACTCAAGCATCTCCAGTCTCAGATGAAAGCCAGATCGAGTGTGACAACCCACATATTTAACGATTGTATATTTAAATGTTGTATTTAAATATAACGTCGTTAGTCGGACTTTTGGGTCCCAAAAGACACTTTTGCAAACGGCCGAATTGGAGCTCGAACCCACTTCCATTGAGTCCAAAATGGCGTTTGTAATCTTTTTGAGTATAAACTTTGATATGTTTGGAGTAAATTGAATTTTGCTACTTTTTCTAGTTGGGTTTTGGGTTTGGGTTCAGCCCACTAGCTAACTAAACACCCTAACTCGGCCCTCTCCTCTCCATTCTCTCATTCCCACTCTTCAAACTTAAGCTAAAACTGAAAATGGGGGAAAGGAAGAAGAATTAGTAATTCCAAGCCCTAGTGTCACGACCCGACTTTCCACTCCCGGAAAATCGCGTCATGAATTAAGAAAGAAAGGGATAGAAAAGAGAATAGAAAGAAGAGAAGAAAGAAACAACATCAGAATCTACACAGCGGAACGAATAAATTATATTAATAACAAAAATATTACATAGTTTACATCCATATCAGAGTACAAAGATATACAACACATACTAGACAGTTATAAACACCTGTCTAGTTATACAACTCAATACAACAACTCAGAGAACACACAGCGGAAAACTATATATATCTACTCGCAGAAGCCTCCTGGTCCATTGCTCCTCCACAATTCGTCAAAGCTAACCAGAATCCTAACCTGAATTCCCTTGACTGCTCATAAAAATTTGAGTACCCAAGAGTTTATGAAGACAAAATAAACTCCGGGTCAGACATGGGTCTGGTGTGAGTAACAGGTTAAAGTTGCTTAACTTTTTAAAAAACCTTTTGAAAGAAAAGGTATCACGTAATACTTCCCACACATAAACATGGAAAAGTTTTTAACTTACGCTAACCAAAACATTTGATAGGAAATTCTGTGATATTATAATAGTGTCTAGGGTTTTCAAATAAATATGAAATAGCCGAAATTGTTACATTTATTAAATTCGAGCTACTAGCCACATAAGTGGGTAATACAATCAAAACCGTTGGCACTTATTGGATTTTGGGTTCCATACAATGGCAGGGCTACTGGGGTACCGACCACTGATCATTTGAATTAAGTTACTCACATTTTAATGATGCAGACCACTGATCATTTGAATTTCCAGAAAACAAATACAGGTGTGCTTCCTTTGATTTTCAAAACTGAGTTGAACTCTTGATGAAATGCCCATGATCAAAGCCTAATCACTTGCATGTAGGAAATAGATGATGCTAAGTTGATCATTGGTGGAGTATGCAGGTTCTCTGATTTGAGATTTGCAGATTGATCTTTATGAAGAGGAATATGCAGATTTGAACATGTTTATGGTTATGCAGTTTTGTCTATTTGATTGTGAAATGCAAATTTATTTTTTAGATTTGAGGAAATGCAAATTTGAGATTTGAAAATGCAGATTTGTGTACAGATTTTGGTGAATTGTATATGCAGATTTTTATACAGATTTGTGATTGTGGATTGTTAATATGAAAATGAATTTTGGTCTTCATTTGATTAAGGGAAAGAAAATGGAAATGAAATATGAATGAATGAAGATGCAAGTTTAACTAATGTATTTTCAGATTTATAAAAATAAAAGAAAAATAAAAACAAAATTCTAACACTTGTCATAAATTAGACACTTGTCTATATGAATACATATGAATTTAACACATGTTTCCTTTTAAAGGTAATTAGAATTTAAAATTACAAATGTATGTTACATTAGCTTAAATTAAGTTGTTAGTTTATTTTAAAATATGTTTACGAATTTACAAAAGAAATTAAAACAACAAGGTTTTACAAATTAACTTATACATATTAAAATTAAAACAATTTAAGATTTTATACTTTTAAATTTTAATTCAACTAAATTCCAAAATCAAATATTTTTTAAATCAAGTTCTGCATATAAAAATTCAATTTGAAATAAAAATTACAAATTCTTATTCAAAATTTATTTATAAAGACAATACCATGTCAATATTGTTTTTATAAATATCTCCTTATTAAATAAAAATCATTTTACAAAATATTCACTTTATTAAGCCATAAAACCAGTTTGTTGAATTTATTCTAAATTTAAAACAATATCAATTTATTTAAAATATGAACCATATATTTATATTGTAAATAGAAATCAATTTGTATTTTTAAAAGATAAAATAACTAATTTAAATATTAATTGAAGAAGATTATTAAATTTATTTGAATAATTATTATCAGAATATCAATATCAATTTAATTTTAACTACAGATTATTAAATTGATATTGTTAAAAATTCCGGGATGTTACAATCCTTCCCCCTTAAAAGAATTTCGTCCTCGAAATTTAAAACAAAGGTAATTTAATAATCTCATTAAATTTAATTTTTAAAACACAAGCATATATCAAACATATGCTAACAACCAAAAACAACCAATTCAACCAATGAAACAAATCTAATTATCCATACAAATTCTGGATAAAGTTTTATCGAGTTTCCCTAGGTGAGTGTGTGTGTGTATAAATATATATATCCACGGGAATACTCGTCCTAGCGAATCCGAACAATCAATATTATGAAGCTACAAAGCTTCTATACAACTATATCTATAACAGTAGACAAGATATCAGACTGCAAATGAGTCTGACTCAACAACCAAATCTACAGAACTGCTGGTTCCATAACCAGAGATAGATCATACACGTACTCCCTCAGAGATACGTGAAACTCATCGAATTCCAGTTTTCCAAACTGGCAATCCAGTCCTGAAGATCAATCTCTCAATCTCCCAGATCACAGCAAAGATCCAAAACACTTCAGAGCTAACTTCTCAGACCTACCCAAACTCATAGCTCACTTACTATCAGAGAAAACTTATCCAAAATTAAATCTCCGACTTCAGAGTCCAAATCACTCCGACTCTTATCCACAAAACTTCTTCGGACAATCCTGGGCTGTCTACAAACTTACTGATCAGCTCAACCTTTGTTGATGCTTCCAGAAACAAACTAGACCAATCAACTCAACAAAATGATCTCCTCAGGATCAACCAAAACCAACAACTCAAACTCAACATCTCAACATCAGAAGACAACAACTTCTTCTGTCCAGAAAAAAAGCAGATACACTTCCAAACTGCTTCCGCTGCTCAGCTCTGATCTGAAGTAGAAGAGAGTGCTGAAGAAGAACACAAGCACAAACTGGACAACACATCCAAGAGATATGGTTCAACAATTCCATAAGAAAATTCAGAAGTTGCTCCAAAACTCCGAGCTGTTACACCAACTCAATCTCCAAATGTGAACCCAACTCTGACTTCCTAAAGACATCCAGAAAAACTCAGATAACTCAAGAGAACACTCAAACAATCGCAAGTCACTTTTGCGACCAACCCAAACCAAATCCAAAGAATACTGTTCTCCCTAAACCAAATTGAACAACTTAAACCTATCTAGCCAACCATCGAAGAAACGGGTTCACTTAACTGCTTCTGAATTCCACTTTAGAAAACTGCTAAGCCAAAAGATCTCTTGCCAACACCGAGAACACTCCAAGCTGCACTGCTACCACAGAAGCCAAAGAATTCCAAAACAAAGCTATCCGAGAAACTCGGACTTCAAAGCAACAGAAACTCCAGCTAAACACAGCCACAACACCGAAGCAGACTCACTTCTTTAACTTGGTCCAAAGAAAACATCTTCGGGAACATCCATAGTCACTACATCTCATCACGCAACTACTATACCATTACTTGCTTCTGCTCAAACAACAGATCCAAACACTACTCATCAACTTCAGAAATGAACTCCGAACCTTAACAGGTTACCTTCAGAGATCAATGAAGTTCTTCATCACTATAGAACTCACTCGAGACGGTATTAGGTCTACAGTCTCAATAGATATACTTCCAACCTCAAACATTCAAACTCCATCCAATGGTAGTAATCGTGTTACCCACACTACTACCCCATCTACCTTATAACTTATATTGGAAAACCTGAACAGGTAACCCAATAGATAGGTAGAAATAAAAATATATATATATATATTAAAAATTACAAATACGCTCTCTCAAGAAAGACACCACTACAGAGCCTAGGTATTCACTCAACCTAATGCTCCCTAAGAAAGATACACTTCAGAGCCTAGGTATTCACTCAACCTAATGCTCTGATACCAACTGTCACGACCCGACTTTCCACTCCCGGAAAATTGCGTCATGAATTAAGAAAGAAAGGGATAGAAAAGAGAATAGAAAGAAGATAAGAAAGAAACAACAACAGAATCTACACATCGGAACGAATAAATTATATTAATAACATAAATATTACATAGTTTACATCCATATCAGAGTACAAAGATATACAACACATACTAGACAGTTATAAACACCTATCTAGTTATACAACTCAATACAACAACTCGGAGAACACACAGCGGAAAACTATATATATCTACTCACAGAAGCCTCCTGCTCCATTGCTCCTCCACAATTTGTCAAGATAACCAGAATCCTAACCTTAATTCCCTTGACTACTCATAAAAATTTGAGTACCCAAGAGTTATATGAAAACAAAAATAAACTCCGGGTCAGACATGGGTCTGGTGTGAGTAACAGGATAAAGTTGCTTAACTTTTTAAAAAACCTTTTGAAAGAAAAGGTATCACGTAAGACTTCCCACACATAAACATGGAAAAGTTTTTACCTTACGCTAACCAAAACAGTTGATAGGAAATTCTGTGATATTATAATAGTGTCTAGGGTTTTCAAATAAATATGAAATAGCCGAAATTGTTACATTTATTAAATTCCAGCTACTAGCCACAAAAGTGGGTAATACAATCAAAACCGTTGGAACTTATTGGATTTTGGATTCCATACAATGGCAGGGCTACTGGGGTACCGCCCGTCACAGTACGTGGCCTAGATGAACGTACCGAGGATTACTCCCAATCCCCTGCAACACAAAGCCGGACCCATTCCTTACTGAATAGTTCCGAACAAGACAACCCCGTGGTTGTAGCTAGCAACCACCCACACATCCGAATATAAAGGGACCTCTAGACAGGGATCAACCTTGCTCTCCAGTGGGTGCGACCCACGAAGCTTTTCTGCACCTCTCCTGTTTTAGCCATTCCCGGTTGATGAGGCTTGAGGCTACGATTACCTTTATAGGACATATCACTTAGAATGCTCATCGTCCACCTGACGATGTTCTGAAAGCATTCAATCCATACAAGTTCGTTTCGGGTTAGAACGAAACCGAAGGCATTATCTCGTTACACTCATTTTCGAATCACCCTCAGAGATAACGACAATAAACCTTGCACTCTAATTCACCATCTCGAATCTATAAGAACTAATTCCGTCAACTCATTACGGAATCACCCATAGAGTTATACTGACTCATAGTCCTTACACCTCGAGTCTTCACAAAGCTCCACTTTTAATTCACGACCTAACGTTATTTGGAATCGATGTGGTTTTCGGATATCCAAATATGGAAACCCGATCCCGGTCTCATCGAAAACCAAAGCGTGTCTTTTATGGTCCAAGTTGTTTTAAAGGTTTAAAACAATTTAATTACAGTACCTATGTACACACAGATAGATAACTCATACATCATAACAGATAATCAACATTTTCACATAACAGGTAATTCATATCATCAATATCCAATAGATATTCCATATAATATCATCACAATAGATACCCTATGGTATCAAAACAATACAACGAAACATCCATACCACACAATATCATTTATCTCATTACTGAGATCACAAAGCATCCAAGACAATCAAGTTCAACCATTCATCCATAAGCAATGATTTACTCATCATCCTATAATTAATTTAAAATGAATTAAATTAACTATCTTTAGCTCTAATTAATTTAAAATAAATTAAATTAATTAATTCATCTATAATTAATTTATAATAAATTAGATTAACTACTTCACAATAAAAATCTTGCTTACTCAATCATTTAATTGATTACAATCAATTAATCAATCATAAATTACTTAATTAATAACTCTTGATTAATTACCTTAATTACATTCATGTAATTATCCTTAATTAATTTCACAAAATTAATTATTCTCAACCAAATAGTAATTAACCTTTAATTACTTAATTAATTAATTAATCATAATTAATTACGTTAATCCTTAATTAATTATATTAATTAATTACCTATTATTGATTAATTAATCATAATTAATCAACTTTAATTACATCATTAATTAAATAATTAATGATCCTTAATTATTTCCTAAATTAATTACCTTAAGTAATTAACTAACTTAATTACCACATTAAACCAAATTAATTATCCTTAAATTAATTTCTTAATTAATTATTTGATTAATTACTAAATAATTAATCCAAATTATCTCATACTTAAACATCTCCTTAATTACAATCTGTAATTATGAAACAATTACTTAACTATGTAATTCCAAATCATTAATTACATAAAGTAATTATTTATAAAACTCAAGTGTTTATAATTAATTAAACTTAATTAATTAAAAATAAACAATCTCAATAAACTAAATTAATTACATTAAGTAATTAATTCCTTAATTACTTTATCAAGTAATTACTCTCTAACCATTTATAAATGATTAAATTAATTAATCTAATTAATTATAAAAATTAACTACATTAATTAATTGTTAAATAATCATGGTTAATGACCTTCATTAACCATCCTCAAATTATTTTATAAGGTAATTAACTTAAATTAATTACCATTTAAATTATCTTTAATTATTTATTAATTAAAGTTAATTATTAAATTAATTAACCTTAATTTAAAAACTTAATTACATAACTAATATTCATTTATCATTAATTAATAACTTAATTAATGATCCTAATTTAAAATTGATTAACCATTAATCATTTATAATTTCAAAATCAATTAATTAATTAAATTAATTAATCTTAGTTGCCTTATTAAATTAAATTAATTTTGAATATAAATATTAATTTAAATTTCAAGATAAACCTAACTTAATTATGTTAAAACAATTTAATTCAAATCAAAGTACTTAGGAAATTACCCTTAAATTTCAATTTAAATTTAAGTTTAAAATAGAACAATTTTAAACTTATCAAAGTTTTAAATAAATAAACCTTTTAAATTTCCAATCAAACAAATGCTATGGAAATTTTAAAGTTAAAATCATTTCAAAACTTTCAATAATTTAAATTTCCATTTTAATTTGAAACTTCAAATTTAACCCTTCTTTAAAATTTAAACCTGAAATTCAAATTAAACCTTTAAATTCCCAGATTTTAAATTAACTTCAATTCTATTCATATTTTATTATCTTATTATTAAAAAGTTTAAACTATCTTATCAACATGATATAGTTAATAAAGTTAAATTTTTAAACTTAAGTTTCTGTTTTAAAAACTGGAATTTAAATTCAAATGAGAATTTTAAACTTACATTTAAATTTGAACTTAAATTTTACTCCAAAACCATAACTACAGATTTAAAAAGGTTTAAATCCAGATTTGAAGAAAACAGAAAAACAGGTTTCAACTCAAACCTGGAATTTTAAATTCAAATTAGTAATTCAAACTTAAATTAAATTTTTTTCAACCTAAACCTTATTTAAAACCTATAACTACAGATTTTAAATTTTGACAAACCCGGATTTTAAAAAGGTTTAAAACCCAAATTTTTAAAACAAAGCACAGTTTTACTGTGTAATCTGTAAACTACAGGCTAACCCGAGAAACAAAACTTTTACTTTGGGTTTTTAGCTTGCCAACTTCGAGTTTTTCTACAACCTACTTCGAGTCATTTACCCACTTGCTCCGAGTAACCCAACCTCCTCCAGAAACATTCCCAAACCCAAATAGTTCATCAGAGAACTCATCACCGCCCCCTCTGCCGACCATCTCAGGTAATCAAGCCACAACCAGTATCCACCACTGCTTCTTCACCAACCCAGAAACAAGAAATTATACAGGAATTCAAAAATTTACTCAGGAACCCCAAATTCTATTCCTGGAAATTTTATACAGGTTTCAACTCAAACCTGTCAACAGCCGCCATTCTCACCTCCGACCATCTTGATCACAACCTCTCCGGCCTCACACTCCTCTACACACCAACTATCCATACAACAGAAACTAGCACACTCGATCAATCCATCTATTCACACTGACTAAATGCTCAGACCCACTTCAAACTAGGGTTAAAAAGTTTGAATCCAAACTGCAACTTAACAAACAAACTTTAAATTCTTCTCTGATTTTTCTAAGGTTCTATAATCCTTACCCTATAACTCAGAAAGAATTTTGAGTTTCTTAAATTACAGATTTGCAAGAATTTTGCTTATATTCAATTTTGATTCAAGAACAAACTGTTTCTATTTATACTTACTTAAGTTTAGCTAACTTTAGACTGACAACATTTTATCAAATAAATACTATGATTCTAATCTAAAGTAAGCAAAAAAAATTTAATTACTTAAAGACAGATACTAACAAAATTTTTAACAGATTTTGGTGGATTCCTTTAAATAGGAAGATGAATTCAAAGTCACAGCAGAGCATATCCAACATGCATTCACAAACATATTGCCAAACTTTTATGAACACAAACATTACTAAATTATATCTAACATAAGCATGCAACCTATTTAAATTTAAAAAAATTAAGTTACTCACATTTTAATGATGCAGACCACTGATCATTTGAATTTCCAGAAAACAAATACACGTGTGCTTCCTCTGATTTTCAAAACTGAGTTGAACTCCTGATGAAATGCCCATGATCACAGCCTAATCACTTGCATGTAGGAAATAGATGATGCTGAGTTGATCAATTGTGGAGTATGCAGGTTCTCTGATTTGAGATTTGCAGATTGGTCTCTATGAAGAGGAATATGTAGATTTGAACATGTTTATGGTTATGCAGTATTGTCTATTTGATTGTGAAATGCAGATTTTTTTTTAGATTTGAGGAAATGCAAATTTGAGATTTGAAAATGGAGATTTATGTACATATTTTGGTGAATTGTATATGCAGATTTTTATACAGATTTGTGATTGTTGATTGTTAATATGAAAATGAATTTTGATCTTCATTTGATTAAGGGAAAGAAAATGGAAATGAAATATGAATGAATGAAGATGCAAGTTTAACTAATGTATTTTCAGATTTATAAAAATAAAAGAAAAATAGAAAAAAAAATTCTAACACTTGTCATAAACTAGACACTTGTCTATATGAACACATATGAATTTAACACATGTTTCCTTTTAAAGTTAATTAGAATTTAAATTTACAAATGTATGTTACATTAGCTTAAATTAAGTTGTTAGTTTATTTTAAAATATGTTTATGAATTTACAAAAGAAATAAAAACAACAATGTTTTACAAATTAACTTATACATATTAAAATTAAAACAATTTAAGATTTTATACTTTTAAATTTAAATTAAACTAAATTCCAAAATCAAATATTTTTTAAATCAAGTTATACATATAAAAATTCAATTTGAAATAAAAATTACAAATTCTTATTCAAAATTTATTTATAAAGACAATACCATGTCACTTTGTTTTTATAAATATCTCCTTATTAAATAAAAATCATTTTACAAAATATTCATTTTATTAAGCCATAAAACCAATTTGTTGAATTTAATCTAAATTTGAAACAATATCAATTTATTTAAAATATGAACCATATATTTATATTGTAAATAGAAATCAATTTATATTTTTAAAAGATAAAATAACCAATTTAAATATTAATTGAAGAAGATTATTAAATTTATCTGAATAATTATTATCAGAATATCAATATCAATTTAATTTTAACTACAGATTATTAAATTGATATTGTTAAAAATTCCGTGATGTTACACCTTGTTTCTTCTTGCAACTTGAATTCTTGCTCCAAAATCAAAGAGAAGCCCTTGGTAAGCCCCCTCTTCATCTTCTCCAACTCTTCTCCTCTTCAATTTCAGAATGTCTCCTAAACCTAATTTGGGAAATATGTGTTTTATTCTTATATTGAAGCTTGTAGAGTTGAAGTGAAGAGTGGTTATTCTCCTTCTTGTGGTTGTGCTTCTCATCTTTATTTGTGAGTAAAAAGGTGTGTTTTGAACTCACATCTTTATCTTTTGATATCATGGGTGATGGGTATGAGTTCCTATTACTTATTCATATGCATTTGATTTTTGATTGGATTGGTTTTATGAATATTCCAATTCTTGGGTTTCAAAGTCAAATTTTTATAAACATTCTCTTATGGATGTTTTGATCTTGTTTGGTGATGAATCGAAGTGCTTATAGGGTCGGGTAGCTGCTAAGCGTGAACCCCTAGCGTCCTTGCTCGTTCGATTGAAAGTTGGGAAAGTTTGCTCATCGTTTGGATAGGCTGAAAATAGCCCAGGTTCCAGCTCTGGCCGACCAAAAACCCTGTCCGGTCGACCAAACCTGTGCCTCGAAAGTTTAAGGATCAGGTCAGCCCACCGACTCAGGAAGTCCGGTCGACCGACCTGCTCCTATTTTTCCTGTTCTGCCTATTTTTGGTCATTTTGATTGGTTTTCCAAATTTTATCGATTCAAGTTGGTTCTTAGTGATTGTTATTGCATCTTTGGCTTTTGATAACTTATTTTTTTCTTCATTCATGGGTTTTTATAAATAATCCCTCTAAAGTGTGTTAAAAGCCCCCTTCTCTAATTCATAAATTCTATTTAAAACACACACAATTTTGCATATGAGCGAAGTGGGAGGAGAATTAAATGATTAGATAAAACGCATGCAATGAACATGTGCGTTCATCTTTTAGATTAAATCCCAATCTATTCGTTTGAACGTTTTGACCTTTGGGTCTGGTTTACCGATGAAATGAGGTAAACTTTGTACTGCTTTGAGTGTGAAATTGACTCACGGATAGTAAACCGTTTAGTGCGAACGAGCGGTTATGGGACTCACGGTAACACTTTTCGGATTCGTTTTCGAGAGTTATGACACATTTTGCCAGTTAGTGGTGTCTAGTACTGGGCCTCCGGACCATCGCCACTATGGTTTGTTGCCTTCAGGTATGTTGCCTTCGGGTTTGTACCTTCGGATTTGTTACCCTAAAGTATCGCCTTCGGTGTTGGTCTTTTTGAGCCGCACGAGTGATATTGGGTTTGGAGCCTTCGGGATTATGGATCCTTGTTTACACAGTACTAAGCTCGAGCAATCTTTTGTTTCATTG
Source organism: Allium cepa (assembly GCA_030765085.1). Lineage (NCBI taxonomy): Eukaryota > Viridiplantae > Streptophyta > Magnoliopsida > Asparagales > Amaryllidaceae > Allium > Allium cepa. Next base: position 787,376,791 of record CM060937.1, on the reverse strand, counting down.
ATAAGTGTATTCCCCAGGTTTCGCCCTTCGGTGTTGGTCTTTTTGAGCCGCACGATATATAGCGGTTACCTTGCGGAACTTGTGTTACCTTCATTGGTATTTGTTATTTGCCCTTTTGGCTTGGTTTGGAATATTCATATCCTTTGTTTATTTGAGATGCCGATGATATGAGGCTTGTCTTGTAATGTTCATCTTTTGTTAGATGATTGTGTTATCTCTTTTGGAGATATTTGTTATACTTTGTAACCTTGCAGGTTTATTGTTATTCAGTTTATCTAACGGATTTGTTTTGCTAGACTGACCCGTGTATTTTATACTCAGGTCAGACTGAGATGTTTCAGGTTAGGTGCTTTTGGACTTACCCTATTTTGCTTCTGCATGGACTACCCCGCTAGCTTCTTTTTGTCATAGCTTTTGCATAGTCCCATTTTGTTGTAACTCTAATATGTATTCTTCTGGATTTGTCTGTATATTGTGGTTTGCTATACCACTTGACATGTATTATTTTGTATACTTTGTTATGTATCAGTATATGTGTGTATGGTGATCTACTATTCTGTGATGTATGTTGCATTTGAGTTGTTATATTCTGTTCTGATATATACTCTAGCCACCTACGGTTTTGTTTTAAGTATTCACTATGTGAAGACCCGTAAATCCGTACTCCTTGAATATACACTAATCTCCATAGATTAACTTAAGATGAACAGAAATACGAATTCTCAATGTTTAAGAAAAAGAAAAAGACAGAAGAAGAGAGAAAAAAAATAGAAAATAGAGAGAAAAGAAAATGGAACGGAAAGGAAACAGCAGAACAACAACAGAATCTCACAATCGCAGCGGAACAACATATAATTGATAAATGAATAATCTTTAAACAAAGAACTATATCAGTTATTACATTACATCACATTACATTTCATTACATCAGAGTGTACAACAACAAACAACATCAAACAGCGGAAAAGAAATACTATATACTAGTAATACGCCATACCATCCATCTTGCCTCCAGCAACTCCAGAATATCCTGATAAACCTAACTCTTGACTGCCCGTGCGGAAATTGGTGGGCATCCAGAGTTTAGGAAGGAAAACAATAAACTCTGAGTCAGTCGTGTGACTGGTGTGAGAACTCAAAATAGTTTATTTATCTTTAAAATCAAAATAGAGGAATATTTTTAAAGTCAATTAGCAATGCTTTTAAAAATGAGACTACCATAAGGCCTCCCGCACACACACACACGCAAACGCAGAATCGGAGGAGACTTCTCCTTATGATAGTCAAAGATGCTTGATACGCATTAAAAAGAACATTTGATATTATTACTAGTGCATAGTGTAGAGAAAATCATTTCGAAAATAAAGATATAAATCTTAGCCAGCATAGACATTTCGAACTATGCCTACTATAGCTACCATCTAAATAGTGGTGACCACCATAACTAAATGGCAGGTTCTACAACTAAAACCGTACAGGGTTTCGTATTGGGAATTGGATTTCCAATGAATGGTCAGGCCAAGGAACTTCCCATTGCCACATGAGAACGCCTCTGGAAGGACGTCCCCGAGAACCAAACCGGATCTCTGCCAACACAAGGCCGGGTTACCCCTAACTGGGTAACTACTGACACGAGTATGCCATCCCTCGGTCCTTTGGGACCTTTAACCGAGCGCTCGTAATAAACATCACACAATCATAAATAAAGTGTTTCAACATGAGTAAGTATCTGGGCTCCATACCATGATACCACCCTTTTCCAGAAGGAAATGCACATACCCTAAAGGGAGCTACCCCTCATAACCTTGCTGCATCTTTCCTGTTTTGACCATTCCAGGGTGTGAGGCTCGATGAAGTTTCGTCCACAAAAACATACTTTATACAAAAGCCATGCTTTGGGTCAACAAATGATCATAGAAATGATCACAAAGATAGACGATCAAAAAAATGATCCTATCACAAATGATCAACACAATGATCATTTCACAGCAACACTCAGCATGTCACATTACCAAATTGGGAATATATTGCTAAAAACCTTCAACTACATAACCTCTGAGCTCGTACGTCTCAGAGAAGGGTGTTAAGCTAAGAGAATAAATTCTCCGCCACCAACAGAAATATATTTGAAAGAAATCGGCTTTACATCTCAATTTGTAATGTCAGACATACAATCCATACAAGTCTGTTCCGGGCTCGAACAGAACCGAAGGCACTTACAAAGAAGTCCTTGCAATCCGGATATCCACAATCCTGATCGGATTCCCCATCACATATGGAGAACTCTATACCGGAGCAACTCGGTGCAGAGTCAATCGACAGGTCATCCTATCGCTCTCGCAAATACCCGGTCTTCAACACCGGTCATCAAATGCAATCCATAACGACGTATCACATACTCGGAATGGGTTATACGACCCCAAGGTCCTTTCCCGGCTAACCCGAATAGTGACCGCTTATTCAAAAATAAGTGTAGCATTCAAATTCAAACAAATCACAACAAATACCTTTCAAAGGTAAATATTGATAGTCGGTTATTGAATTATCAATGGATATGCACAACATCACCAGATTCCAAATAATTTTCCAAATTATTTATTTCCCAAAAATATCTTTACAAGATATATAGTTTTCAATAATTCAAAAATAAATCAATATTTATTTTTAAACAAATTCCACTTTCTTTTATAAATTCCATAGTGAATTTACATTCCAAAATATTTATGAATATACGATTTCCATTCGATTTCTAATATTCATTTTCAATTTATCTTCAAAAAGATAAATTCAAAATAATCACTTAATATTGGAAAAACATTTCCATACTTATTTATTTATAAGTAATTCACAAGTCTTTTTATTTTCTACACTTAGAAAATATTTGATATACTTTAATCGAAATTAATATATATATCATTCTTTAAGGAAATCATTCTCTTAAACATATTTATTTGGGCCAAAACAAAAGTTGTGTAAAACATCGTTACGACAAACCAAAATAACTAGTATAGGTATTCGAAATTAAAATAGATATATAAATCCCAATACTATACAAAACATTTCCTTTCGGAAATCATTTACTATAACAACAGTTTTATAGTCTACCATTTCCTTCTATTTCTCGAAAACGTCTATTTCAACAATGAATGTTGAAATCTATGGTTTCGAATCTTAATACATTTAAAACATCGTTAGATCGTTTTAATTCTATCTAAAACATCACATCCAAAACCATTTCTTTAACTTATTATTCGCTATTCAAAAACGTGAATATACTTGTTAACCAATTTCATCATTTCTATTCCTTTTATTCTAAAGAATTATTCACTGTCTAAAACGTGAATATAACTCCATTAATAAATTAGAACTATTTACTTATCAAGATAAGTCGTTGCGGATTTATAAAACAATATTCATAAATTCTGTTTCTATTTATTTTACAACAACTTCTTCTTATAAATTTCCTTTATTAACTTATTCGATTTATAACTCAATTATATACTGAAAGTCCATATTATAAGTTAAATGCTCATAATTTATTTGTTTACCAAATTTTTCTTTTAACTTCCCAAATTATAAATCTTATAACTTATAAGATTCATTTATTTACCCAAAATCTATTCTTTTGAATTACTTTACAAATTTTATAAACCTACTGTTTATAAAATTCCATTTATAACTTCACCGTTATAATTCTATAAATTTCATTCATTTACGAAATTCATTTACAATTCATTCCAACACTTATAAAAGCTCGTTTTACAATTCCAATATTTTTAATTTATAAATAACAATTTATAAATCTTTTATATGGATCAGTTTATATTATTCTTTTAAATAACTTTAAACTCCTTTATAATTCATCATTTTGATTTATAAAATAATCAAATTTCATAAATCCTATTTTTAAACTTTTTATAATAAATTCAGAAATCCCAGTTTAAACTATTTTATAAAATCATTAATCTCGTATTTTCAAAAATCAACTTTTAATTATATTTCTCAGAAATCATAATTTTTATAACATTAAAATTTATAACGTTTATTTATTTAAAATGGATCAATTCCAAAAATATTTTATAAACGTATACTCTTCAAAAATCACTTTAAAAATCATTTTTTAATTCTAAAATTTGGGCCAATGATGCTACACACCAAATAGTCAATCACGACAACAACGATATCATATATCGATATGATAATCAACGAATATCAAAATATTCAAAATCAAATAAATACTGTTGAGGAATCCAGTTGGATCCCTCCAACCTGTTTTTCCTGCATCAACAAACATTAGCACAATACCAATTCCGCTCCAGTACGGAATTATCGCGGTATATGGGATTTAAAATATTATTCGCTTAATAGACGGCGCAATAGGGTCTCATCCGCTATACAATGCGGGAAATCAATAAGTGCAATATATACATATGCCAATATATATATATATATATATTGCTATTATATATAATACCAATTTCACTGTTTATGAAATATTTGCGGTATATGTTTTTAATAAATAACATCCGCTTACTAACGGCGCATAATGTCTATCTTAACAATCAATAGATAACAATCATTATTCAAAACATACATTCAAGTATTTTAAATCTAACTATTTAAAATTAAAATCGAAACTGATTCGATTGAGTGAGAAGTTCTCACCTTGATTTCAATTTTGTTTTAGCGATTTATTTCGAATAAAATTAAACGGACGTTTAATTTTACCCAAAATTCTCACTAACTCCAAACGACTCCAATCCAATTCCATAGCGTAGTGCTCGTCCATACGATTCCAACGCTTCCTGTTTCGCGCGTTTTCGACCTCGTATGAAAAAGATACGCAATTTCAAAGTTACACGAATTTTTTATTTACAAATTACAACATATATTTTCTTTTTAAACCTAACTTTCAATCAGGCCGTTGGATCCTAGCCCCTTGCATCTGAACCGTGCTAATCCTTCTCCTTCATACGCGACTCCTTCTTCCAGAATCAAGGCCGAACAACAAACCCAACTTCAACTATTAGGGTTTAATTATTCGATCACTACCATCACGTTATAACTCGATCAAGCAACGCCATATTGCAGAGCATCTCCACCTCTACCCACGCCCTAGGCAGCACCAAGCTCAGCCACCTGTAGCCCATCGTATTGCGTGCGCAACCATAGCCGAGCGCGGCCAATTATCTCCCAATATATAGCTCCATTTTACATCTTAACCGTTGAAAACGTAGTTCTCATCGCCCTCTACAATATTCATGTTCGAAGTTTCTTGAGAAAATTGATGGATTGAGAGATTTAGAGGGGAGAAGGTCGTTAATTTCTAGCCTTCGGTTTTAGGGGTGGCGGCTGTAGAATATTTGGGTTTTTTTTTTTTTTTTTTTTTTTGTGAATATGGTCCATTTATAGGAAAACGAACGAAACACTATTCATTACGGAATTTCCAAACTCCGATTTACGCGCGATGACCAGCGTTTCTAGGTTTTATCCCGCGTTCCGGACATAATGGAACAGGTTTCAAGAGCTAATTCGGTCATCTGTGCGAGTTATGGCAATAAACGTTCAATTTAAATTTAAACCGATTAAACGATTTTCTAGGCGTTTTAGCTTGCACCGGACATACGGTAAATCCGATTGACATGAAATTTGAAACCATATAATAATATCACATTACGGATCCGATGAAACCAGTTTCGTCAAAATCCGAGACTTTTTGAAAAATGACTATTTTAACTCGCCAAATTAATATTAAAATAATTTCGATGCGTTTCGAGCTGCCACGATGAAACGATAACTCCGATTGCTACGAAAATTGAAATCCGATAATAACTAACTATTACGGATCCAATGGAACTAGTTTCGTCCAATTCTGAGACTGTTCAAAAATTGACTATTTTCACTAGTCGATTAAATATTAAAATATTCAATTTTCACAGATTAACTCCAAATTCAATTTTAAAAGTTCTATAATATCGTTCTAACTCCAACATGATAAAATAAAATTTTACAAATCAATTTTAATCATATTTAACCAAAATTTCAATTATTTCTGTAATTTCACATATTAAATTATCGCTTTAATTATTCAATTAAATCCAATTATTCAAAATAAAATTTATTCGACTTATAAATTCACTTATTAATATATAAAATTAATTATATATACAAATTTTAATTAATTAAAATTCTGGGTCGTTACATACTTCCCCCTTTAAAAGAATTTCGTCCTCGAAATTACAAAGTAAGAAAGAGTTACAGAATTCATTAACTTTCCCAAAATTCATAGTTAAACTTCTTACAATAACTTTACTAAGTTTCCAAATCATACTTAGTTATCTTTTCAAAAACAAACTACTACTGTTTAACTTTCAATTCCTATTCAAAATTATAGTTTTCAAAAATTTTCAATTTTTCCCAAAATTTTCAGACGCCTTAAATTTTCGGAAAAATTCGCCGGAGTCTCCTTTGCGCGGCTCGATCCGAAAAAAAATGACAGTATATATATCACAAATATACATCTCATCAAGTAATGAGGCATCCCGCAGGGAAAAAAGTGTAAAAGTACGATATTTAATCCGAGATATGTACCTTATATTTTATTAGCGAGCATATACGGCTAATATAGCGCGAAAGCGAGCTCCAAATGCGAAGCAAACGCGATCCACACCTACTAAACACTCAAAAAATAGATGAGAAACATGTATATAGACAATAGTATCGATATACAACATATAGCAACAAAATGACTATATATGCCAACAAAGCAAATGTAGTAAAAGCAATATACTCAACCATCAACCAACTAGCATCCAACTAGCATTCATAACCAATAAATATTCATTCATATTCTCTTTAATATTCAATGAAATGGTTTTCAATTTAATCACATTTGATTCATTAACAGTGGATGTTTTTACTAACATTCATTCTCAATTAGTTTATATTCACTAATTCATATTCAAGTTGGTTCACTTCCAAATCAAATTCAATTGTATTTAAGATTCGCTTAACTTCCAATTGGATTTCAATTACTTTAACTTCCAATTTCATTAAATCTTAATGAATTATATACAATCAACTAACAATCATACAACAACCAATGTATATTAATTTAAACCAAATTCCTTTGCTTATATTCATTCAATTTGGTTTAACACCATTACTTTCAATTGGTTTAATTAAATTGATTTTCATTCAATTATTCAACTTCTAATAACATTAGAATTTAATGAATTAACACTTATATCCATTATTTCATATCAACTTAATTTACATTCAATCCATTCATTCAATCCAATTACAAAAGTTGAATTTCATCACATAACTCAAGTTCACATCTATCACTTAACTTTATTAATTTACTTTGATACCAATATCAACTTCATTCAACAACTCTTAAGTTATATTCCATTTTACAAACATCACTTGGTTTTACTTAACTTAAATTCCCACTTATAAATCAATTCAGCTTCCAAATTCTAAAGTATATTTCCATTTTACTTTAAATTCATTTTTTATTTACAACTCATATTCATATAGCTTCACTTCTTATATATATAAGTTTATTTCACAATTGTAATCACTTTAATTATAATTCAATTCTTATAATTCTTTTTACTTATACAATATTCTATTTAGATTATTCAAACAACCAAACAATCAACTTATATACACTTTAATAATTCTAAAAAATTATTCCTTTATATATAAAATATAATCAAGGTAAAATTATTTCATTTACCCATTTTAAAACAATATCGTGTCGAATTGTTCTATTCAAGTGTTTATAAACCCCTTCGGCGTCGTTGTGCAGACCGTGCTGACAAAAGTTCATATGCCACTCAATAAACCAATCATCACAATATAAAACAATTTTATATTCACTAACAAATACACTCTCATTGCTATTATTACACTCAAACTCATTCTAGAGTACTACTGACTCTACCTCTAATGAGTAATACCCAACAGAACCATGGTTGTCGCTTAACCATATGCTCTGATACCACCTGTGAAGACCCGCAAATCCGTACTCCTTGAATATACACTAATCACCATAGATTAACTCAAGATGAACATAAATACGAATTCTCAATGTTTAAGAAAAAGAAAAAGACAGAAGAAGAGAGAAAAAAAATAGAAAATAGAGAGAAAAGAAAATGGAACGGAAAGGAAACAGCAGAACAACATCAGAATCTCACAATCGCAGCGGAACAACATATAATAGATAAATGAATAATCTTTAAACAAAGAACTATATCAGTTATTACATTACATCACATTACATTTCATTACATCAGAGTGTACAACAACAAACAACATCAAAGAGCGGAAAAGAAATACTATATACTAGTAATACGCCATGCCATCCATCTTGCCTCCAGCAACTCCAGAATATCCTGATAAACCTAACTCTTAACTGCCCGTGTGGAAATTGGTGGGCACCCAGAGTTTAGGAAGGAAAACAATAAACTCCGAGTCAGTCATGTGACTGGTGTGAGAACTCAAAACAGTTTATTTATCTTTAAAATCAAAATAGAGGAATATTTTTAAAGTCAATTCGCAATGCTTTTAAAAATGAGACTACCATAAGGCCTCCCGCACACACACACATGCAAACGCAGAATCGGAGGAGATTTCTCCTTATGATAGTCAAAGATGCTTGATACGCATTAAAAAGAACATTTGATATTATTACTAGTGCATAGTGTAGAGAAAATCATTTCGAAAATAAAGATATAAATCTTAGCCAGCATAGACATTTCGAACTATGCCTACTATAGCTACCATCTAAACAGTGGTGACCACCATAAGTAAATGGCAGGTTCTACAACTGAAACCGTACAGGGTTTCGTATTGGGAATTAGATTTCCAACGAATGGTCAGGCCAAGGAACTTCCCATTGCCACATGAGAACGCCTCTGGAAGGACGTCCCCGAGAACCAAACCGGATCTCTGCCAACACAAGGCCGGGTTACCCCTAACTGGGTAACTACTGACACGAGTATGCCATCCCCCGATCCTTTGGGACCTTTAACCGAGCGCTCGTAATCAACATCACACAATCATAAATAAAGTGTTTCAACATGAGTAAGTATCTGGGATCCATACCATGACACCACCCTTTTCCAGATGGAAATGCACATACCCTAAAGGGAGCTACCCCTCATAACCTTGCTGCATCTTTCCTGTTTTGACCATTCCGGGGTGTGAGGCTCGACGAAGTTTCGTCCACAAAAACATACTTTATACAAAAGCCATGCTTTGGGTCAACAAATGATCATAGAAATGATCACAAAGATAGACGATCAAAAAAATGATCCTATCACAAATGATCAACACAATGATCATTTCACAGCAACACTCAGCATGTCACATTACCAAATAGGGAATATATTGCTAAAAACCTTCAACTACATAACCTCTGAGCTCGTACGTCTCAGAGAAGGGTGTTAAGCTAAGAGAATAAATTCTCCGCCACCAATAGAAATATATTTGAAAGAAATTGGCTTTACATCTCAATTTGTAATGTCAGACATACAATCCATACAAGTCTGTTCCGGGCTCGAACAGAACCGAAGGCACTTACAAAGAAGTCCTTGCAATCCGGATATCCACAATCCTGATCGGATTCCCCATCACATATGGAGAACTCTATACCGGAGTAACTCGGTGCAGAGTCAATCGACAGGTCATCCTATCGCTCTCGCAAATACCCGGTCTTCAACACCGGTCATCAAATGCAATCCATAACGGCGTATCACATACTCGGAATGGGTTATACGACCCCAAGGTCCTTTCCCGGCTAACCCGAATAGTGAGCGCTTATTCAAAAATAAGTGTAGCATTCAAATTCAAACAAATCACAACAAATACCTTTCAAAGGTAAATATTGATAGTCGGTTATTGAATTATCAATGGATATGCACAACATCACCAGATTCCAAATATTTTTCCAAATTATTTATTTCCCAAAAATATCTTTACAAGATATATAGTTTTCAATAATTCAAAAATAAATCAATATTTATTTTTAAACAAATTCCACTTTCTTTTATAAATTCCATAGTGAATTTACATTCCAAAATATTTATGAATATACGATTTCCATTCGATTTCTAATATTCATTTTCAATTTATCTTCATAAAGATAAATTCAAAATATTCACTTAATATTGGAAAAACATTTCCATACTTATTTATTTATAAGTAATTCACAAGTCTTTTTATTTTCTACACTTAGAAAATATTTGATATACTTTAATCGAAATTAAGTATATATATCATTCTTTAAGGAAATCATTCTCTTAAACATATTTATTTGGGCCAAAACGAATGTTGTGTAAAACATCGTTACGACAACCCAAAATCACTAGTATAGGGATTCGAAATTAAAATAGATATATAAATCCCAATACTATACAAAACATTTCCTTTCGGAAATCATTTACTATAACAACAGTGTTATAGTCTACCATTTCCTTCTATTTCTCGAAAACGTCTATTTCAACAATGAATGTTGAAATCTATGGTTTCGAATCTTAATACATTTAAAACATCGTTAGATCGTTTTAATTCTATCTAAAACATCACATCCAAAACGATTTCTTTAACTTATTATTCACTATTCAAAAACGTGAATATACTTGTTAACCAATTTCATCATTTCTATTCCTTTTATTCTAAAGAATTATTCACTGTCTAAAACGTGAATATAACTCCATTAATAAATTACAACTATTTACTTATCAAGATAAGTCGTTGCGGATTTATAAAACAATATTCATAAATTCCATTTCTATTTATTTTACAACAACTTCTTCTTATAAATTTCCTTTATTAACTTATTCGATTTATAACTCAATTATATACTGAAAGTCCATATTATAAGTTAAATGCTCATAATTTATTTGTTTACCAAATTTTTCTTTTAACTTCCCAAATTATAAATCTTATAACTTATAAGGTTCATTTATTTATCCAAAATCTATTCTTTTGAATTACTTTACAAATTTTATAAACCTACTGTTTATAAAATTCCATTTATAACTTCACCGTTATAATTCTATAAATTTCATTCATTTACGAAATTCATTTACAATTCATTCTAACACTTATAAAAGCTCGTTTTACAATTCCAATATTTTTAATTTATAAACATCAATTTATAAATCTTTTATATAGATCAATTTATATTATTCTTTTAAATAACTTTAAACTCCTTTATAATTCATCATTTTGATTTATAAAATAATCAAATTTCATAAATCCTATTTTTAAACTTTTTATAATAAATTCGGAAATCCCAGTTTACACTATTTTATAAAATCATTAATCTCGTATTTTCAAAAATCAACTTTTAACTATATTTCTCAGAAATCATAATTTTTATAACATTAAAATTTATAACGTTTATTTATTTAAAATGGATCAATTCCAAAAATATTTTATAAACGTATACTCTTCAAAAATCACTTTAAAAATCATTTTTTTAATTCCAAAATTTGGGCCAATGATGCTACACACCAAATAGTCAATCACGACAACAACGATATCATATATCGATATGATAATCAACGAATATCAAAATATTCAAAATCAAATAAATACTGTTGAGGAATCCAGTTGGATCCCTCCAACCTGTTTTCCTGCATCCACAAACATTAGCACAATACCAATTCCGCTCCAGTACGGAATTCTCGCGGTATATGGGATTTAAAATATTATCCGCTTAATAGACGGCGCAATAGGGTCTCATCCGCTATACAATGCGGGAAATCAATAACTGCAATATATACATATGCCAATATATATATGTTGCTATTATATATAATACCAATTTCACTGTTTATGAAATATTCGCGGTATTTGTTTTTAATAAATAACATTCGCTTACTAACGGCGCATAATATCTATCTTAACAATCAATAGATAACAATCATTATTCAAAACATACATTCAAGTATTTTAAATCTAACTATTTAAAATTAAAATCGAAACTGATTCGATTGAGTGAGAAGTTCTCACCTTGATTTCAATTTTGTTTTAGCGATTTATTTCGAATAAAATTAAACGGACGTTTAATTTTACCCAAAATTCCCACTAACTCCAAACGACTCCAATCCAATTCAATAGCGTAGTGCTCGTCCATACTATTCCAACGCTTCCTGTTTCGCGCGTTTTCGACCTCGTATGAAAAAGATATGCAATTTCAAAGTTACACGAATTTTTTATTTATAAATTACAAAATATATTTTCTTTTTAAACCTAACTTTCAATCAGGGCCGTTGGATCCTAGCCCCTTGCATATGAACCGTGCTAATCCTTCTCCTTCATACGCGACTCCTTCTTCCAGAATCAAGGCCGGACAACAAACCCAACTTCAATTATTAGGGTTTAATTATTCGATCACTACCATCACGTTATAACTCGATCAAGCAACGCCATATTGCAGAGCATCTCCACCTCTACCCACGCCCTAGGCAGCACTAAGATCGGCCACCTATAGCCCATCGTATTGCGTGCGCAACCATAGCCGAACGCGGCTAATTATCTCCCATTATATAGCTCCATTTTACATCTTAACCGTTGAAAACGTAGTTCTCATCGCCCTCTACAATATTCATGTTGGAAGTTTCTTGAGAAAATTGATGGATTGAGAGATTTAGAGGGGAGAAGGTCGTTAATTTCTGGCCTTCGGTTTTAGGAGTGGCGGCTGTAGAATATTAGGGTTTTATTTTATTTTTATTTGTGAAGAGAGTATGGTCTATTTATAGGAAAACGAACGAAACACTATTCATTCCGGAATTTCCAAACTCCGATTTACGCGCGGTGACCAGCGTTTCTAGGGTTTACCCCGCGTTCCTGACATAATGGAACAGGTTTCGGGAGCTAATTCGGTCATCTGTGCGAGTTATGGCAATAAACGTTCAATTTAAATTTAAACCGATTAAACGATTTTCTAGGCGTTTTAGCTTGCACCAGACAAACGGTAAATCCGATTGACATGAAATTTGAAACCATACAATAATATCACATTACGGATCCGATGAAACTAGTTTCGCCGAAATACGAGACTTTTTGAAAAATGACTATTTTAACTCGCCAAATTAATATTAAAATAATTTCGATGCGTTTCGAGCTGCCACGATCAAACGATAACTCCGATTGCTACGAAAATTGAAATCCGATTATTACTAACTATTACGGATCCAATGGAACTGGTTTCGTCCAATTCTGAGACTGTTCAAAAATTGACTATTTTCACTAGTCAATTAAATATTAAAATATTCAATTTTCACAGATTGACTCCAAATTTAATTTTAAAAGTTGTATAATATCGTTCTAACTCCAACATGATAAAATAAAATTTTACAAATCAATTTTAATCATATTTAACCAAAATTTCAATTATTTCTGTAATTTCACATATTAAATTATCGATTTAATTATTCAATTAAATCCAATTATTCAAAATAAAATTTATTCGACTTTTAAATTCACTTATTAATATTTAAAATTAATTAAATATACAAATTTAAATTAATTAAAATTCTGGGTCGTTACACACTGGATGGTCGATCTGCTTGGTAGGGCAATTGTCGATGTATTCAATAGATAGTTAAAACAAGGCTATAGATGGGCGCTCCTAAATAGCCCTATTCTCCGTGTTAGTTGACGGCATTACCCTGTAGTGTCCTTGGCTAGCGTGGGTATAGAGGTGGGGCGTCATAGCTTGGTATCAGAGCTGCGTTCAAAACAAAGTATGATAAACACAAAATAGAAGCACATGTTACGATACATCAAAGTTTAGTAACTGATACAAATCTTTGAATCATCGTGTCTATCTATCCCTACCACCATCAAAGGTTAGATAGAGTTTGGGATTACGTCTAGGAATGCATTTTTATTTCGTAGTATTCCTTATTGAAGTATCTATCTTGTGATTAATCTTGTTCTTATCGTAACTTTCAACGTATGGCTGGAAGGGGCAGGGGACGACGTTCGGATGCTGGGCAATCCAGTGGCTCACATCCGGATGGCGTTTATATGTCTGCTGAACAGTTTTTGGAGTTGTTTCGGAGCACTCAGCCTCCAGTTCCTTCTTGAGTGTCTCCACCTCGCAAGTCTGCTTTGAACACCAGTGCGGTGATTTTGCTCATCTTGGAGGAAAGCCATTTAAAGGCTCTGAATCCGTTCTTGAAGTCCAAGCTTGGTTTTTATATGTGCGAGCGTACCTTCTCTCGTATGGATCTTTCTGACCATGATAGAGTTCTTGTAACTTCTAGCTTATTACAAGAGCATGCCCTTGATTGGTATGAGCTTCTTATAGCCGAAATTAATGAGTCTACTCTTTCTTTGACTCAGTTTAGGGAGCGATTCGAACTCAAGTTTGTTCCTGAATCTGAAAAAGTTTTATTGACTCGTCGTTTCCTTGAGTTGAAGCAAGGGAAGTCTTCTATTTCTGAGTATGTTGCATCATTCGAGGCTTTATCTAAGTATGGTCTTGAATTCATTAGCACTTCTTGTAAGAAGAATTTGAAGTTTGTTTCTGGTCTTAAGAAGTATCTTAAGAAGTCTTTATTGCTCCAGCTTAAGCTTTCTTTTGAAGAATTAGTTGATTCGGCACTTCATCTTGAAGCTATCGAGAAAGAGTGTGATAGTAGGAGGATGTTGAGGTTTCCAAGAACACCAAAAAGAAGCAGTTTCCATTTCAGAAGAAGTCTTTTCCTTTTAAGAAGAAGAAGAGTGGTGGTGCTAATTCTCAGTCTCAGTCTGCTAGAACACCTTCCATTCGGAAGTGTTTCAATTGTGGTTCTCTGGATCATATTATTCGAGCTTGTCCTAAACCTCTCTTTTTACGCTATTGCAAGAAGGAATGTCATCATGTTTCAACTTGCCCTACTGTTCCTGTTGGTGCTAAGTCAGGCAAGCTTAGTGCTGCCAAGGCTTTTGAAGGCCCTCCTCGGCCCAATGGTATATATCCGTCTATTTTGGAAGGTTCTATTTTATTTCATGACCATACTATACGAGTTCTTTTCGATAGGGGTGCTTCACATTCTTTCGTATCGAAGAAGCTCGTCGATGATTTATCTTTGGATGTTTCTTGTATGGTTACTTCTATAAGGATTGTGAATCCTATTGGGGGATATGCGAACCTTATCTTGCTTTGTGATGATGTTGATATTGTTTTATGTGGTTTTTCTTTTCACGCGAATCTGCATGTTATTCCTTGTCTAGGATTTGATATGATTTTGGGAATGGATTGGCTAGTGAGATATGATGCCAGGATTATTTGTTTGGAGAGGATTATATATCTTCGACATCCGGGTTCGCCTACTCAGCTATCACTTGTTCTTCGGGATGTGGATAATTCCTAAATGGCTTTATATTATCTTAACTTGCAAGATGTTGATAATATATCTCGTATTCCTCTTGCTTGTGACTTTCCTGATGTTTTCGAGCCTGTTTCGGGTTTTCCACCCAAGCGGGCAATTGAGTTTCGCATTGATCTCATTCCAGGTGCGCAGCCAGTTAGTCGTCCTCCTACGAGGATGTCTACAAAGGAAAATGAGGAACTCAAGAAGCAGCTTTTAGAGCTTGAGTCCAAGCTGTTGATTCAGTCCAGTTTTTCTACGTAGGGATCCACGGTCGTCTTTGTGAAGAAATCTGATGGAACTCTTAGGCTTTGCATTGACTATCGCAAGCTTAACGAGCTAACCATCAAGAATAGGTATCCATTTCCTAGGATCGATGATATGTTCGATATATTGAGTGGTGCTAAGGTCTTTTCTTAGCTCGACCTTGCCACGGGTTTTCATCAATTACGAGTCGCGGAGCATAGCATACCTCTTACAGCTTTCCGCACTGAATATCTTTCTTTTGAGTGGCTCGTTATGCCATTCAGTTTGACGAACGCTCCTGCTTTCTTTGTAGATCTAATGAATCGAGTATTCCGAGAATATCTCGACAAGTTCGTCCTTGTATTCGTTGATGATATCCTTATTTATTCTATGTCTGAAGCCGAGCATGCTAATCACTTGAGTATTGTCTTGAATACTCTCCATCACCATCAGATTAGAGCCAAATTCTCCAAGTGCCATTTTTGGGAGAATAAGGTTAAGTTCTTAGGTCACGTTGTACCTTCCGACGGCATTTCAGTCGATCCCTCAAAGATCGAAGCCATTTAGAATTGGAAGAGGCCTGAGAATGTGCATGAGATTCGTAGTTTCCTTGGATTGGCAGGTTATTACCGTCGGTTCATTAAGGATTTTTCCCGTGTTGTGCTTCCTCTCACAAGTCTTACTCGGAAAGGCGTTCGTTATATTTGGTCTGATAAGTGTGAAGCTTCGTTTTAGACATTGAAGGAACTTCTCACTAATGCTCCTATTCTTGTGGTTCCCGAAGGGAATCATGATCTTGTCGTCTACACCGATGCTTGTGGTAGTGGTCTCGGTGCTGTTCTTAAGCAGAAGGATCGGGTAGTTGCTTATGCTTCCAGACAACTGCATCCGAATGAAGTTCTCTATGCCACTCATGATCTAGAGTTGGCCACCATCGTCTTCGCCTTGAAGATTTCGCGACACTATTTATTAGGCGAGCGCTTCATTCTCTATACCGATCATAAATCCTTGAAGTATTTGTTTACTCAGAAGGAGCTCAATATGAGACAACAACGTTGGCTCAAGTTTCTTGCCTCCTATGATATTGATAACCAATATACCCCTGGTAAGGGTAATCGTGTTGCAGATGCGCTTAGTCGCAAACATTCGGCTGTTGTTTCCATGATGCTTGCCGAATGGGATGTTCTTGGGACTCTATCTTTTTGTGAAATTCGTGATCAAGGTTCATCTTCTGATTCTCCTATTCTATTATTTAGTTTAGGAGCTCGACCCATTTTATTGGATCGTATCGCCGATGCTCAGCGGCGTGATCCTGATTTGTTGCATCTTATTCAGCTTTGTGAGTCTGGATCCTATGATGAGGCGTTGCTGGATTTTAGCATTGATTCTCATGGGTGTCTTTGTCAGAAGAACGGTCTTTTTGTGCCTTCTGATTTTGCACTTAGGCATGACATTCTTGATGACTGTCACCGTTCTAAGTATACTATTCATCCCGGTAGTAGCAAGATATATGCCGATATGCGTCGCCTTTACTATTGGGAAGACATGAAGAGCGATGTAGCGAGTGTTAACGCTAAAATTTGAACGCTAACACCCCGGTGTATGAAGTGAGATTGTGAAAGCACCACCCGATAGCTCGAGAACAGATTATAAGCAGATAATAGCGAAAAAGCAGTAAACAACAGCAATTTTATAGTGGTTCGGCTTAAGAAAGAGCCTACGTCCACTTTGAATATCTTTATTGATGATTTGATTACAAGTCGATGCAATTACACTTTGATTACAACACACTTTGAGTTACAAGTGACTTAGAACAAGTAGCCTAAACTTCAATGTCGATCGAAATCTTTGAACTCATGTTGGACATGTATGATTTCTTCGTGAAGTTCCTTGATGCTTTCTTTATATCTCAAAAGCTTTAAGTGTTGGAGTAGTTCGGAATGCAGCACAGTAACGGCGCTTGAAATGAATGAGCCAAAAGTCCCCTGAATGTTGGAGGTGGCCATGTATTTATAAGAGTTTTCAGCCCTGAGTCGTGAGTCGTGTTCGACCCATGCTTGGCTCGTGGCCGAGTCAAATTAGGTCGTGGCCGACTCATTGAACCAACCCTTGATTTCTCCATGGATTATTCCTCTGCTGGATTTTATGCTAAGTCCTGAGTCGCTTACGAGTCAATCTTCCTTGGCATAGGCACTGTGGCAATGGATTACGACCCAATGGCTTTAAGTCGTGGACGAGTCATTCTAAGTTGTGAGCCGTTAAGCCGTTAACGACTTATCAGGTAGCGGTATATAAATGAAGCGGCACAAGGATCCACCTTCTTATGTCGTTACTTCCCCTGAGCCGTTGTAAGCTCTGAGTCGCTGCTTACCATGAGTCGTTGAGACGATAGTCTTGATGAGTCGGTAACTCACTGAGCCGTCCTGCCTTGTGAACCGTTAACCCCTTGAGTCATCCTATCCCTCTAAGTAGATGAGTCGGTCCATCCCTTGAGTAGATGAGTCGGTCCAGTCTTTGGTTGGATGAGTCGGTCCAGTCTTTGAATCGTTGGCAAAACAAGGTTAACACTTGCCCCTCCAAGTACACGCCTAAGTCGTAGGTCGTGTGCTTCGACTCATCCTGTCTCGTGTGCCGATTCAACTTTCACTGCCCAAAGCTATAAAAGACTTGAGTCGTTACTCTTACCATACTTTTACTGTTTATCTGTTTCAGTTGATCCTGCCATTTGCGATCCCTCAAGCTTCCAGAGACGAATCCAAGCTAATCAATTGCCAATCCATCTTTACTCTCATATTGCGTAAGTGAATTCGCCTTTTGTTCAATCTACGATCACCACTGATTCACGAATCCGGACTCCCCATTTCCCTTTTTTACTTCGATACATTTCTGTGCCGTGTTCCATCGCGACCCATGCTTTTGATCGATTTACAATTGCCATCGATCATACTGTCGTTATTGTCCACGATGACACAGCAGCGCTTGAAGCGATTCGAGTTGGTCTTCTGAGTGATTTTCTGATGGTGTGAGGAGAGGGCAATGGATTATAGCGCCTCGAATCATCTGGTCTGTGGATTTGGAAGAGATGAAATGACCCTTAATGGGTTAATGGGTTGGAGAGTGGACGACTGGTTGAGGAAATGATTTAGGATTCATACGGCCTAATTGGTTTTCTGATGACTTAGATTTTTGGTCGTACGAGCGACTCAGCCCTTTAGATCCTCACCGCGACTCATCCTTTGAACCGTGAACGACTCAAACCATCTGCCGCGAACGACTTAAGCCATAGGCCATGAACGACTTAAGTCATAGGTCGTGAACGACTCAGCACTTGGACTATTTTTCATACCGAGTTGCTCCTTGTGGTTTGAACCTATGACCGGCTCAATTAGATGCAACCTAGGATTTGAGTCGCGGCCGAGACAGGACTTGGAGAATTTCACACTGCTTTGAACTAAAAATTTTCTCCTTTTACCATGCCTTACGACTTAGAGAACTAGTGACTCGATGCATTAATGACTTGGAGCATAAACGACCTAGCTTAACTTGCCTCATAACCTTTAAAACATGAATGAGTTATCACATTGTACTGCTTTGAAGCATAATTCTGACTCGATCTTTGACTTGAATTGCTGAAATAAACTGCCTGAATATTGAATTGTCTGGACTTTAACCTGTTAAACTTTATTGCATACTTTAGTTTTACAGATTGCTTCAATTTGCAAGTATACAACCTGCTTAATACAACAATCACAGAAGATTGGGACGAATATACTGCCATTGATTGCCCACATCTAATGACAGATTAGTCAATAGAAGATAATTAATTTAAATAGATTGCGTGAATGAAGTTCCTTAAACCAACGAATCCAAGTAGAGTGCTAAAGCAATGTTGAAATAGTCAACTGAAATTGACCGGTTTGCACTAACACTATACCTGAAACTTTAAATTAACAAGTCCTGAAATTTAGTAATTGATCAATTGCCAACTAGCTTAGCTTCAGTTATATTTACTTGTTTATCTTCATTAGTTCTGCACAACACTTCACACTTTTAGGAAACGTGCACCTTCGCATTTGAACATCCAGTTGCTTGTGTAGAATGACTTCTCAACAAGAAGAACTGATGGGCCAGGCTGAAGATGTCTTCCCAATAGCTAACCCATTGGATAACCCTCCGGAGAGAACTTCCACAACTCTGAATCAGCGGGTGTTTAACCAATTGCGCATCCAGTTTGGCATTGCCGAAGCTGATGCCTTACTACCGGGGCCAAATGATACTGCGGATAGGCCCCCTCTTGGCTTTATTGCTGTTAATCGCCAAATGTGCTTGAGCGGTGCCATCCCACCTTTTAATGACTTCCTTCAGCAGTTCCTGCTTCGGTTATCTATCTCTCCATTCCAATTGCACCCCAACGGCCATGCCATTCTGATGGGGTTATGTGTGCTATTTAGGAGAGTTTTGGACCGATTACCGAGCTTTGGGGAAATCTGCTACTTCTGCTCATTCACAAAAATTAAAGATCATCCCTCTATCGTAGTTATAAGGAGTACTCGAAACCGCAAACTCATCACTGATCTTCCTGAAAGCGTTCATGGATTTCTAAATCAGTTTTTCTTTGTTCGCCGTCCTCCAGGGTTTTATGCCATCTGGAGAGTAGGAAGTAAGATTTCCTGTTTTTATTTCTCCATTCTTGAGCTTTTCGAAATCTGAGTTGCTAAATGCTAACTTCGCTTTTTTTTTTTTGCTTTTTTTTGTTTTAGCACTTCCTCCTCCCTCTAGAGATCCATGCTATAAGCAAATCTTTGAAAGACTGAATTCCGTGGCGGCAGAAGAGAGGAGTATAAAGTTTTTGTTAAATGATGAATTTTTACATCAATATGGGCTTCTTCATTCCTCTCGCTTCACTCAGCCTCATGAAGTTCCAACTGAAGTTCCCGATTCTCCGATGGAAACTCCTAATGCCCCGGTCTCTACTAAAGAGCACATGCAGGGAGGAACCTCTATAGAAACTTCACTAGTAAAATTTTCTACTCCAAGGGATGATGCGGAGCCGTCCGAAAAGCCTGCACTTGCTCCCATAACTGAAGAAGAGGAACCCCTTCCTCATACTGATGAGAACGTTGATCTTGGAGTTGATATTTTTGGGAGTTTAAGTGACATAATAATCACTTCTCAAGAACTCTTTAAGGATGACCCTACCACTGCTAAAATTATATCTTCGGCGGCCGAAACGACCTCTGCTCTTAAGAAAACTCCTTTAGCACAAGAACTGCCATTAGTTACAAAGCCTGTCACTACCCCCCGACTGTCGAGCAGTTCGTCATTCGGCGCATATAGTTTGCACGTCACGCACACCTTAGGATTTTTCAGCAGTTCTATGCACTTATCTTCTTATACTTTAAAGATTTCTAAAGCTTATCTTTTTTTTTATTTCAGATTCTCCGATGGGGTGCAGCAGCTCATACTACGATGATTTCCAGCGCTACGGGAGGCGTAGCCAATATGATTATAGGTGTTACCTCCCCTCTTACAGAGAATCTGATGAAGAAAGAGCTGCCCGAAAGGCTCAAGAGAAGAGGGCTCAAGAGGAGCGCTACGAAAGAAGAGAGAGGGAAGAGCGCCACGATTCTTCACAAAGAGGTGACGATTCCCATAAAAGAAAAACCCATGATGACAGAGGAAAAGGTCATGTGGTTGAAGATTCGAGCAAGCGAGCGCGACATGGTGAGAAGCACACCACTATAACTCCTGAAAAGGTTACCGCCCCTGCCTCGCTTGATATTCCTTCCGACTCTCCCGCTCTTGGGAAGTCAGACATCCAAACTATAATTAGCAGACCCAAATTCCAAGTTGGACCGGGTCCTGCCACTCTGCAAAGTCGATTTCCTCAATTGTGTATGAAGGGAGTAAGGTTTGACCTTGACTTGGTCCCCATTGACAAGTCTGCCATGTTACGAAACCTTGACGCCGTTAAGCTTGACATTGAGAGGATGTCGAACTGGTAGAAACTTGTTGACGAGCTTCAGAGGGTTAATCGTGCAAACATAGAGGCCATGCTCACCATGGAAAATGATAAAGCCGAATGACAAAAGGTGCTCGAGCAACATGACACCGAGATGAGAAGCATTGCTTCTTACAACGAGGAGCTTGAAGCAAAAGTTGAAGAACTGAAACAAGAGCTTGTTGCTTCCTCTACTTCTTATTCTCAAAAAGAAGAAGTGCTCCTCAAACAAGTAAGAGATGCCCATGCTAGCCAAAGGGATGCCGAAGACAGACTCGAAGTGCAGAAAAGAATTAGCGAGGGCTATGTTGCTAACATTGAAAAGCTTCAGAAGAAAAACAGCTCCCAAGAAGCGGAGATTCAAATGCTGAAGCTTCAACTTTCTAAAGCTGAGCGTGATGAGGCCGTTGCCGGCAAAATTGCAGCTGAAGATTCTCACGAGGCAACGAAGGCCAACGTTAGCTCAACATTATTTGATTTCTATATGCACAGCATTTTAGGGCGTGGTAGCCTCGCCTTTCTAGGCCCTAAGTATGAAATTACACTAGCTGAAGTTTGGAAGGCAGCACTTGATATGCTCGGTGGTAAAGGCGCTGGCTATGCTGAGTCAGCTCTTGAAGATCATTATCTTGATGATGATGCCCCCGCCGCTCTTGCCAAGGGGAGAGAACAGCTTGCAAGATTGAGAGCCGAAACAGCGGCAGGAGAATATTCAGGAAAAATCACCTCAACTACTCCAATTCAACCTTCTCCTTCAGCCGAAATTGATATTATCGGTTCTAGTTCTCATTCCCCATCTCCTACTAATGTCACCACTGATATTACAAGCATACAAGGTGGAGATGAGGGCGGCGAGAGTGTCGAGGCACAAGCTTACGAAGTTGACATCAGGGAACCGACTTCTGCAGGTAACCCTACTGACAATCTTGCCCAAGTAGACTGCTCATCTGTTTCTTATGAAGTCGATGGGCTTTTTGACTACTTCTTGAATCTCGGCGAACCTTTATCTCCGCTTTTTGCTGACTTAAACTTTTTTCCTTCTGCAGAGAAAACGTTGGGCATTGTTCAGGCTTCTCCTCCTCCAATTATTCCTTCTCCGCTTCCTAAGGTCACTCCTCCTTCTGCCTCGCAACCCGGGTCACAGGAAGAGCAAATAGATGCCCTTCATGGCTTAGATGATCCCGTTGCTTCTCAAGATCCGAAAGGAGAAGAAACTGAAGGAAGCGAGAGGACGCCAGAACCCACTGGCTCCGACGCTGAACCGTTATCCAAACTACTTTCTCCAGGGAGTGGGCCTTCCTCCAAGAAGAGAGGGAAGCAGGGAGTTTCCAAGAAGAAGAATAAGAAGGAATCTTTAACTGGCGAAGAAGAGACGGGAGAAAGTCCGATCGAGCCTCTTTCTCCTTCATCCCCTACCCTTACAAGCCGACCTAAAAAGTTGGTCATTCGGCCAGGTGCGGGCTCGAAAGGTGGGCGGAAGAAGAAATGATGGCTCTGGTTCTGTGGCTTTCATATCGCTTTTTGGCCTTTTTTGCATGCAATGACCGGAAATTGTGCGGGTACCGGCCCCCCGCTTTTCTTTTGTTGGAACCTGTGCCTGTATATAAAATAGTGTTGAATAAAATGATTCTTTTTCTTTGTATAAACTTCTGTCTGTATCTGAGAATGCATTTACTATTCATTTTTGTACAAGTTTCTTTGTTCGATATTGCAGTGAGCTTGTGGTATATATATTGTTCGAGCGCAATTTTACCGATGTAGTGATGCCATGCTGCCCCTATACCATAAGTCCATTGTAATATTTCATTTTATGAGGAACTTGTGCTTGTATTTTTTAGAGAATAATTATTCCACATTTGGAGGAATATGATTTCATTAAAAAATAGAGCACAAATAAGTTTCTATGCTTCAACTTTCGAAGATATCACTCTTTATTTTGTGCATATACACATTTTATTGAATGAAATCTTCTATGTGGTAAAGCGGGTATTTGTAAGACACTTCAACTTCTTTTTGAGGAAGAGAATTTTCTATAACAAGTATTTCACTCTTCCTTTGAAAGTTAAAGTGTGCTTTCAATGAGGAATTTTTTTTATTTGCCACAGTGAAGGGCTTCTTGATTTTTGTTTCTTTGAAAAGTTGCACCTCTGAGGAAGACTTTTTCACGTTTCAACACTTGGAAGTTTTACTTCAATCTTGGTGAAACGTGTGCCTCCGAAGAGGTTTTTATTTTGTTTTACATTTCAACTCTGGTGAAGTGAAATTCCGAAGAGCGGTCGTAACACTTCAACTCCTGGTGAAATGGGCCTCCGAAGAGGGCTTTTATTGCCTGGAAGTTACTCTCTCATGGTTGGAGGGTCATGACTCCCCGAATCTTTTTTTTTGAGTAGAGAACTTTCTTTTTTTGCGGCATATGCCTCATTAAAGGTCTTTATCCTCTGAAGAGTTGTGCCTTCGAAGAGGGCTTTAGGCTCCAAAGAGTAGCATTTGGTCTCCGAAGAGAAGCATTTGGTCTCCGAAGAGAAGCATTTGGTCTCCGTAGAGAAGCATTTGGTCTCCGAAGAGAAGCATTTGGTCTCCGAAGAGAAGCATTTGTGTCTTTCTACCATGTGCTTCTTAACGATTCCTTGTTATCACTTCGGGTATATGCCCCTTTCTTTTGCAAGCTATTCCTTTTTGCTCAAAGGGAGTGCTATATTACCGAGTGAAACCACGGGGCAAGAGTCTGGAACTTTCTTGTTCAGAAAGTGCCCGTTTTAGTGGAATCCTCAATTGTTTGCAAATAGTACTTCTTTGAGTTCGGAGCTTTTGCAACTTGTGATTTGCTTATGTCGTGGTTCATGAGAATCGCTTAGCCTTATGATACGCTGAATGGACAGGCTTTACTTTGATTGCCTGCAAATTTAAATCGACATTTTAATAATACATTCAGAATATCTTACATATCGAAATAAAATAAGCAATAGTAAAGAACACAAAGTTTATAGTTCTGAAATTCGAATCAGTGTTACAATGGTTCACAACGCAAGAATTGTACATCCATCATCGTTTTACAAGTTCAAACAATGAAATTAAGCAAGGTACGGATGCAAATAAATGCTGTTCTAAGATCCCGGAGGATTCATTGTTTTTGATCCATATGTCAATTTATGACAAGTTTCTCGGACTCCTGCTCTGCAGTTTTGTCGGGTGAGCCGGATTTATTAGCTGGACGTTGCACCCCCTGAGCGGATGAGGTTGGTTCAGTTCTGTCTTTCTTCACATATTGTTGCAGTTTATTCTGTTTCAGCAATTCTTCAATCACATTTTTTAATTGGCGGCACTGGTCAGTGTCGTGACCGGGCTGATTGTGGAATCGACATAATTTTCCGTTATCTTGTGCACCTCTACTCATCTCAGGTGGTTTGGGATACTTGATGACATCCTTCGTTGCCAGGTAAATCCTTTCCGGTGTATCAGTAAGGGGGGTAAAACTTGAAGGGTCAAAGCGGCGAGGTTTCTTCTCATTTCCCTGCTTCTTTCCTCCGTCGTTTTCCCTTTTTTGGCTTCCGGACCCTTCTCTGTTAGAAGCATCATTGTTATCTTTGACTTCAGCTATAATTATCTTAGATGGCCCTGAGAGGATTTCCAGCCGCATGAATTCGTCGGCCTTTTTATAGAACTTCTCAAGTGAATTAGGTTCTTTCATTTTCATCCATCTTCCAAACTCGCTTGATCTGTTGATGGCTCGCATTAAGTATGTTAAGATCATTCGGGGCTCCGCGTTATCTACTTCAGCCAGAGCTATGTTGAAACGGTTCAAAAAAGACTTGATGGATTCTCCATGTGCTTGTTCAAGGCCGGACAGTGACATTATATCTTTCGCCCTTGATGCATACAACCTGAATTGTTCTTTAAATTTTCGGGTTAAATCGGAAAATCGATCTATGGATCGAACCGGTAGCTTGGTGAACCAAAGCAAAGCAACCCCTTCCAAATACACAGGAAAGTATCGACATTTAATCTCATCTGATGCTCGTGCCCCAGTCATATGCCAATCGTATCTGTATAGGAATTGGTTGGGGTCGCTAATCCCTTGATAGGCCGGGATAGTAGGAGGTACAAAATTCTTGGGAAACTCTGCCTTTAAGATCTTTTCGGTGAATGGAGTTTTGCTCGGGGCAAACCCCCAATCCTTTTCGTCTTCTTGCCTCTGCATACTTTCTTTCATAATTGAGCGAATCATCCCCGATAGGTACTCCTCATCATTCGGAGGCCTCTCCTGGCAGATGTCAGCTGCTCTTTCGGAAGTTCGAAAGGTTGGCTGTGTCCTTGAACCTTCAGCTTGGGAAGGTGCCCCTGCGGCGGTGCCTTCTGCTCTTTGAGGAATACCTTTCTCTTGGGAGTCACGGGCATCTTCGGCAAAGGTTGTCTCATTATTCACTGGTTGACGGTTAGTCCCAAGCAAATCATTCAGCCTATTCAAGATTAAAGCATTTTGTATATTTTGATCCTCCAACTGCGCATTCTGAGCATTCAACTGCTGATTCAACCCTAGAATTACAGCGTCCAATTCTGCCCTTGTAACTCCAACAGTTGGAATTGCCTGATTCGGTGTTGGAGAAGTGGAGGTTCCTTCATTTGCACTCCCGGATCTGACAGATCTACTCTTCCTACCAGGAGCCATAATTTCTGATAAACTTCTGGTCTTCAAAGAGGTTACTTCAACAAACTTTCGTGGAGCAATGATGACGATTTTCCTGAGTTCAATTCTCTGTGAAAGCACCAAAAATGTTAACGCTAAAATTTGAACGCTAACACCCCGGTGTATGAAGTGAGATTGTGAAAGCACTACCCGATAGCTCGGGAACAGATTATAAGCAGATAATAGCGAAAAAGAAGTAAACAACAGCAATTTTATAGTGGCTCGGCTTAAGAAAGAGCCTACGTCCACTTTGAATATCTTTATTGACGATTTGATTAGAAGTCGATGCAATTACACTTTGATTACAACACACTTTGAGTTACAAGTGACTTAGAACAAGTAGCCTAAACTTCAATGTCGATCGAAATCTTTGAACTCATGTTGGACATGTATGATTTCTTCGTGAAGTTCCTTGAGGCTTTCTTTGTATCTCAAAGGCTTTAAGTGTTGGAGTAGTTCGGAATGCAGCAGAGTAACGGCGCTTGAAATGAATGAGCCAAAAGTCCCCTGAATGTTGGAGGTGGCCATGTATTTATAGGAGTTTTCAACCCTGAGTCGTGAGTCGTGTTCGACCCATGCTTGGCTCGTGGCCGAGTCAAATTAGGTCGTGGCCGACTCATTGAACCAACCCTTGATTTCTCCATGGCTTATTCCTCTGCTGGATTTTATGCTAAGTCCTGAGTCGCTTACGAGTCAATCTTCCTTGGCATAGGCACTGTGGCAATGGATTACGACCCAAAGGCTTTAAGTCGTGGACGAGTCATTCTAAGTTGTGAGCCGTTAAGCCGTTAACGACTTATCAGGTAGCGGTATATAAATGAAGCGCCACAAGGATCCACCTTCTTATGTCGTTACTTCCCCTGAGCCGTTGGAAGCTCTGAGTCGCTGCTTACCATGAGTCGTTGAGACGATAGTCTTGATGAGTCGGTAACTCGCTGAGCCGTCCTACCTTGTGAACCGTTAACCCCTTGAGTCGTCCTATCCCTCTAAGTAGATGAGTCGGTCCATCCCTTGAGTAGATGAGTCGGTCCAGTCTTTGGTTGGATGAGTCGGTCCAGTCTTTGAATCGTTGGCAAAACGAGGTTAACAGCGAGTTATGTGAGTAATTGCATAACTTGTCAACGTATTAAGGCCGAACATCAGCGTCCTTCTGGTCTTCTTCAGCCTCTAGAGATTCCATTGTGGAAATGGGATCAGATTTCTGTGGATTTCATTGACGGCCTACCTCGTTCGAGGTCGGGCCATTCTAGCATTTGGGTTATTGTTGATCCCTCACTAAGCCTGCTCATTTTGTCCCTATTAAGTCTAGTACGACGGCTTCGCATTTGGCTAAGTTATATATCAAGGAAATCGTGAGACTTCACGGTGTTCCTATTTCTATTGTGAGTGATCGTGATCCCTTATTCACGAGTCATTTTTGGCGGAGTCTTCAACAAGCTTTGGGAACAAAGCTTAATCTTAGCACAGCTTATCATCCACAGTCTGATGGATAGACTTAACGGGTGAATCGTATCTTAGAAGATCTTCTCCGCATTTGTATTTTTGATTTTGGTGGTAGTTGGGAGGATCACCTACCTCTTGTAGGGTTCTCCTACGACAATAGTTTTTAATCTAGTATAGGTATGGCTCCTTTCGAAGCCTTATACGGAAGGCCATTTTGATCATCTTCTTGCTGGTTGGAATCTGGGGAGAAGCTTATTCTTGGCCCAGATTTGGTTCGTGATTCTTCCGAGAAGATTGATCCTATGCGGACAACCGTAGGAAGCCTCTCGAGTTCTCGATTAGTGACCTTGTTTTTATTCGTATTTCTCCTTTGAAAGGGGTTATGCGCTTCAGTACGACTGGTAAATTGGCTCCTCGTTATGTAGGACCATTTTCTATTACTGAACGTATTGGCCCAGTGGCTTATAAAGTTTCACTTCCTGCTCATTTATCAGATATTCATGACGTGTTTCACGTCTCGCAACTTCGAAAGTGACTTCGAAAGTCGGATTCTGTTATTGCTTCTCCTGATTTGCAAGAGCTTGAGATCTCACCGGACTTATCTATTGTACAGCAACCTATTCGCGTACTTGACGTGGAGGTGCGACACCTTCGAAACAAGGATTTACCGCTCGTCAAGGTTCAATGGTCAGCTAATCCCAATGATTGTACTTGGGAAACCAGAGAGTTTATTGAGCGATCTTATCCGGGTTTTCTATCTTAGCTTGGAAACAGTGAGTATATCTTTTTATCTCAGGCTTATTCCTTTTCCTATTTGGATGTTGTATGTATGTCGTTGTTACAAATATTGTCTCTAGGAATTGCATGGACGCAATTTTGTAAGGAGGGGAGATCTGTAACAACCCGCATATTTAACATTATATATTTAAATGTTGTATTTAAATATAACGTCTTTAGTCCAATTTTTGGGTCCCAAAAGCTACTTTTTGCAAATGGCCGAATTGGAGCTCGAAACCACTTCCATTGAGTCCAAAATGGCGTTTGCGATCTTTATTGAGTATAAACTTTGATATGTTTGGAGTAAGTTGAATTTTGCTACCTTTTCTAGTTGGGTTTTGGGTTTGGGTTCAGCCCACTAGCTAACTAAACACCCTAACTCAGCCCTCTCCTCTCCATTCTCTCATTCCCACTCTTCAAACTTAAGCTAAAACTGAAAGTGGGTGAAAGGAAGAAGAATTAGAAATTCCAATCCCTAATTTCTTCTTGCAACTGGAATTCTTGCTCCAAAATCAAAGAGAAGCTATTGGTAAGCCTCCTCTTTATCTTCTCCAACCCTTCTCCTCTTCAATTTCTGCAAGTTTCCAAAACCTAATTTGGGAAGTATGTGTTTTATTCTTAGATTGAAGCTTGTAGAGTTAAAGTGAAGAGTGGTTATTCTCCTTCTTGTGGTTGTGCTTCTCATTTTTTTTTGTGTGTAAAAAGGTGAGTTTTGAACTCACATCTTTATCTCTTAATATCATAGGTGATGGGTATGAATTCCTATTACTTATTCATATGCATTTGATTTTTGATTGGATTGGTTTTATGAATATTCCAATTCTTGGGTTTCAAAGTCAAATTTTTATGAACATTCTCTTATGGATGTCCTGTGTAACGACCCAGAATTTTGAACAATTTAAATTGAAAATATTTAATTAATTTTAAATATTTGATAGATGGTTTAGCTTGAATTCCCAATATAACTATGAATTTGGCGATTGAAAATTTAAAATTTAATCTATTGAAAGTTGAATAAAAATTTGAATCTTCAAGTTTTAAACCGATTAAAAATAATTTGATGTCTTAGAAAATGAATATTGATAATAATAAAGATAATAGAAGCTTCAGAATTTAATTTGAAAGTAATTTATTAAGTTTTAAAATTATATCGTTTGAATCGATATTTAAAAATAGCCTTCCGAGGCATAGTCTCGGAATTCGACGAAACCAGTTCCATTGGGTCCGTAATATTGAATTATTATTGGATTTCAAATTTCGTATTATTCGGAGTTGTTATGTGAGCATACGTTAAGCAAACGTGTTGAGAATTAAACTGAATTTTAATTTAAAAATTTGTAAAATCAAATCACTGCAACCCTATTCCTGAGCAAGCAGACCTACCCTTTGTTAATCACGTACTATCTGTTCCCTCTTTTCAAAACATTATCGATAAAAATAAGAAGAAAAATGACCGAAACTGTTCTCTTCATTCCTTTAAACCATGGCCGCATCTTCCCTTTAAATCTCAAAAAAAAATCGATTTGATAAAAATAAAAGCCGGGCCTTTTTATCAATTCTCGTTCGAATTATAATCAATGGCTGCATCAACGAAGAAGAAAAAAAGCAAAGGAGACGCGGCTCGTTATCACGGAAGGCGAGGTCGAGTTTGATCTCGACTTAGGGTTTGGCGGCAGCACGCGAAGGCGGCCTCGAAAGCAACTTGTAGGCGTCGAGCTTGGGCCTAGCGAGCAGTGGCGTGCGAAGTCGAGCTCGAACAGTGGGTAGTGCACGTGGGTGATTAACGCCTCGTCGCGAATAGGGTTAGCAACCTGGAAGCACACGCGTGGTATTAGGTCTTCTGTTTGGAGCAGTTCGCGATGGGAGCATGGTGGCGATGCGGCAGTGCCTGGATGGAGCTCGCGTGCTCGAGGCAAGACGCGTCGACTTTGATTGGCTAGGGCTCCCGTGAACATTTAAGGGTTCGTCGTCGGTGAATTTGGGTCGAGCAGCAGCGTCGCGTGGTTGAAATGGCTAGGGTTTTGCCCAATTTTCGTCTTCGTTCAGTAAGGTATTTTTTGCTGTTTTAAAGATTTTGATTTAATAGATATATACGCAGAAAATTTAGAAAGGTCATTGATTTGTTTATTAAATTTAAATTTGAAAAATTAATTTAAATGTTGGTATATTGACAGTAAAATGAGTTACTGTGATTATTTACAGAAAATATTTTACATAAATAAAGTTTGAAAAGGAAAAAGAATTTATATATAAATTTTAAAATCTATATAAACTATCTTCAAAGAAAAAAATACAGTGAATATATGTATATATATGAAATGTGGGAATTTTGAAATAGTTGGAAGTTTATATAAAAAAAGAAAAAAAATTATCAAAGAAGAAGTTAGTTAATTAAACAACCGAAAATGGAAATTGGTTATTTGATTGGTTCGAATGTTAATTAATTTGTATAATATTTGTATAAGGTCGAAAATCGAGAAATAGTTGGGATAGAAAATGGATTGCAAAATAAAATCTAAGGTGAGAACTTCTCACTCAAAAAGGGTTTTGTTTAAATTTTAAATAGTTAGATTTAAAATTGTTGATTGTGTTGATTATTGCTTGGATGATAATATATTATTATCTATTGTATTGAAATAGACCCTATACGCCGCCTATTAAGCGGATGTTATTTATTAAACCCATATACGGCGATATTCGACCTTGAAGTGGAATTGGTATTATATATGTACTTGGAGTTGATTTGCCGCATTATATAGCGGATGAGACCCTATTGCGCCGCATAATAGCGGATAATATTTTATTAATCCCACATACCACGATATCCCGTCTTGAAACGGGATTGGTTTTGGGCTAATGTCTATGGATGCAGGGAAACAGGTTGGAGGGATCCAACTGGATTCCTCACAAATATTTATTTGATTTCAGATATTGTGATATTTGATTGATTATCATATCGATATATGATGTTTGGAAGTCGTGATTGACTATTTGGTGTGTTGCATCATCGGACCCATTTTTGAAATTTAAAAATAACAATTTTGATTTTAAAGGGATTTTTAAAGGGATTTTTGAAATTATACGTTTTATTAAATTTTCGAATTGATTCATTTTAAATAATTAAAACGTTATAAATTTTTTATGTTATAAAAATTAGGATTTTTGTGAAATATAACCAAAGCATGATTTTTGAAATAAATAGTTGATAAATTTATAAAATGGTTTAAATTGGGATTTTTGAATTATTATAAAAGTTTTATACAAAAAATTTATAAAATTGATATTTTATAAGTTAAAGATATTCGAATTATAAAACGAGCTTTTATAAGTGTTAAAATAAAGTTGTACCTAGTTTTATAAGTGAATAAGAATTTTAGGTTTATAAATTAATGATGATATAAAAGAATGGATTTGTGAATAAATGGATTATAAGTAATTTACTTATAAGTTGGATTCGAAATGTAAACAAAATATAAATAGAATTGGTTATTAAAGGAGATTTATAAATCGATGTAGTTATGAAATAGAAATGGAATTAATAAACGTTATTTTATAAATCCGTAATCAAATAAATTTGATAAGTAAACATAGAAATTATTAAGGAATTATATCCACGATTTTGGACCGTGGAAAATCCTTTAACTAAATATGTGGAAGTGTTGAATTTGGTAAACGATGTATATCTACGATTTTGGACAGTGGATAATCTTTTGATAAAAGTGTAGAAATACTGAATAGGGTAAATAAGGTATATTCACGATTTTGGACAGTGAATATATTATTGAATAAAACGGGTATGATTTGGAGAAGTGTTATTTTAAAATGAAGTTAACTGTTTTAAAGATGTTTTAAAATGTATTTTGAATCGAAACCATAGATTTCAACATTCATTGTTGAAATAGACGTTTTCAAGAAATATAAGGAAATGGTGGACTATAGCACTGTTGTTATAGTAAATGACTTCCGAAAGGAAATGTTTTATGCACTATTGGGATTTATATATCTATTTTAATTTCGAATCCCTATACTAGTGATTTTGGGTGGTCGTAACGATGTTTTACGCAACATTCATTTTGACTCAAATAAATGTGTTTAAGAAAATGTTTTTCTTAAAGAATAAATTATATACTTAATTGTGATTAAAGTATCTTGAATATTTTCCAAATGTTGGAAATAAATAGGTTGTGAATTACTTATTATTAAATAAGCATGGAAATGTTTTTCCAATATGAAGTGAATGTTTTGAGATTTTATCCTTTAAAGATAAATTGAAAATGAATGTTAGAATCGATTTGAAAATCGTATATTCATATATATTTTGGAAATGTAAATTCACTATGGTATTTATAAAAGGAAGGGAAATTTGTTAAAAAAATAAACATTGATTTATTTTTGAAGTGTGGGAATAAATTTACGGATTTGGAACGTAAGATTTAAATAAATCGATAAGGATTTATTTGATTGATTTAAATGAACCATTTTAAAGTTAAAATGGATAAATATTTGGAAGTTTTTCCATTTAAGGAAATTGATTTGAAATTTGTTTTCAAATATTAAAAGGTGAAAAATGATTTGAAATTTGTTTTCAAATGGTTGAAGTGTGGAAAATATATCTTGTAAAGATATTTTTGAAAATAAATAATTTGGAAAGATTATTTATAATCGGGTGATGTTATGAATATTAATTGATAGTTAAATAACCGACTATCAATATTGACCCTTAAATAGATATTTGTGTGAATTGGTTGAAATTGAATGCTACACTTATTTTTAAATTATTGCGCTCGTTATTCGGATTACCCATTCTGAATAGTGATACGACGTAATGGATAGCATTGAAGACCGGTGGTGAAGACCGGGTATTTGTGAAAACGATAGGATGACCTATCGATTGTCTCCGCACCGTTAGCTTCGGTATGGAGATTTCCTTTCTGATGGCAAATTCGATCGGGATTGTGAATACCCGGATTGCAAGGTCTTCTTTTGAAGTGCCTTCGGTTCTATTCGAACCCGGAACAGACTTGTATGGGTACGTGTCTGACATTACATTTTGAGATACAAAGCAGATGTCCTTCAAATATATTTTTGTTGGTGGCGGAGAATTTATTCTCTTAGCTTAACACCCTTTGAGGTTATGTAGTTGAAGGTTATCAGCGATATACTCCCAATTTGGTAATGTGGCATGCTTAGTGTCGTTGTGTGATGATTATTTATTGATCATTTGTTGAACAAAGCGTGGCTTTGTGCCTAGCTTTGTGGACGAGACTTCATCGGACCTCACTCCCCGGAAATGGTCAAAACATGAATATGCGGCAAGGTTATGAGGGTCGCACCCTTTAGGGTATGTCATTTCCTTCTGGAAAGGGTGGTATCATGGTATGGAGCCCAAATACATACTCATGTTGACACACTATATTTATTACTATGTGATGTTGGTCATCGAGCGCCCGGATAAAGGTCCAAAGGGAGCGGGGGATGACATATTCGTGTAGTAGTTACCTAGTTACAGAGGTAGCCCGGCCTTGTGTTGGCAGAGATCTAACCGTAACGTTAGATTCTCGGGACGTCCCACCAGAGGCGATCCCATTGACAGTGGGAAGTTCCTTAGCCTGACGATTTGTTGGAAATCCAATCAAAACAATACGCGCCTTGTACGGTTTTAGTTGTAGAACCTGCCATTCACTTATGGTGGCGCCCCACTGTTTGGATGGTAGCTACAGTAGGCATAGTTCGGAATGTCTATGCTGGCTAAGATTTATATTCTATTTTCGAAATGTTTTCATCACTATGCACTAATAATAATATCAAAAATGATTTGTTTTGCGTAGTAAGCATCTTTGACTATCATAAGGAGAAATCCCCTCCAATTTTACGTTTGCATTGTGTGTGTGGCGGGAGGCCTTATGGTAGTTTCATTTTCTAAAAAGCATAGAGGAATTCTTTTGATTTTCTTTGTGAAAATAACTGTTTTTAAGTTCTCACACCAGTCCCATGACTGACCTGGAGTTTATTGTTCCCTTCCTAAACTCTGGGTGCCCACCAATTTCCACACGGGCAGTCTAGAGTTAGGTTATCAGGTCATTCTGGAATACAGGAGTTGCTGTACAAATCTAGAGGCAAGCTGGATGGCATGGGGTATCAACTAGTATATGTTGTATTTCTTTTCCATTGTTTGTTGTTGTAAACTCTGATAATGCAAAGTAGTGTGATGTAATGTAATAACTGATATAGTTCTTTGTTCTAAAGATATTCATTTATCTATTATATGTTGTTCCATTGCGATTGTGAGATTCTGATATTGTTTATGTTGCTTTTCCTTCTTTCTTCTTCTATCTTTTTCTTCTACCTCTTTTTCTTAAACCATAATGGTTCGTATTTCCGTTCATCTTGAGTTAATAAATGAAGATTAGTGTCTAATCAAGGAGTACGGATTTGCGGATTTTTACATTTGGTAACGGAGCATATTGTTAAGCGACAACCATGGCTCTACTGGGTGTTACTCATTAGAGATAGAGTCAGCAGTACTCTAGAATGAGTTTGAGTGTAATAATAGATATGAGCGCGTATTTGTTAGTGAATATGAAATTGTTTTGTGTTGTGTTGACTTATCAGTTGATTGTTTATTGATTCGGTCGGTGCAGTCTAGCTAACTGTGTTGATAGGAGTTTCTAAACTCTTAAACGAGATAAACTGACACAATATTGTTTTGAAATCGAGTAAATGAAATAATTTTACCCAAAACTATTTTTGTATATAAAAGAAATGACTTTCTGTAAGTTATTACAGTATATGGTTGCATGTTTGTTAGGAAGTAACAATTTTAAATTATTACCATTAAAATTGAATAAGAATTGAAATCATTGTTATATGAAAATTGAAATAAAGATAAGAAAATAAAATCCATATACAAATGAAATTTGAGAATGAAAATTTTAAATGTGATTTATAATTAGAAACAGAATTCCACGAAAGTTTATTGGAAATGTTTTTGGAAGAATTTGGAAATTTTTGGAATTAAATTCCTTTTTGATTTGAAAATAAATTTCAAAGGTTTTGAAAAGTATTTTGATGGGATAAAAGGTCTAAATTTTTTTCGATCGCTGGAAAATAACGTCGGTACTGACTGTAGCATCATCGTTGTTCATTTTTGGGTTTCCAAAAGAGGAATTGCTGTCAATTATTTTTTTTAATGAGAGTTATATGGAAAAAATTTGGGTTTGGTTTTGAAAATTCAAAGGATAATTTGAATTGTTTTCAATAATGTTTTGAAAGATAGAAAAGACTCTGGAATCCTATTTAAAATATTTATGGGAATAATAAATGAGTTGATAACTTATACAGTTTAAATTTTGATAGAATAGATTTAATTTAAAGAATGGAGTTAAATTAAAGTAAGTATAAGTGAATCAATTAAATGTAGTGATTTTGAAGAAAGGTCTAAGGAGGCTATGTGAAATAATGACTTAAGTTGAAAATAAATTTGGAGTAATTAAAATGAATTGGAATTGAGTATTGAATTATGGAAATAAATTGTGAATAAATAAATTTGCAATTGCAAGTAAATAAAAAATGAGATTGAATGTTGAAATTCATTTCGAATTTGTAAGAAACAGAATTGAATTGAATAATTATAAATGAAAAATTAAAATTCATATGGAATTTGAAATCCAGTTTAAATATTGAGTGGTTATAAACCAAAATAGTGCAGTTGTAAATGAAAGTTAATCGATAAAAATTCAATATTCGGAAGGTAAATTGAATTTAAATTAAATTGAAATTGGAAATGTTAGATTGAATGAAAATGAATATATAACTTCAATAGTAAACTAAAGATGGTATAAGAAGTATATATCGAAAATTTTGTAATGGAATTGGCAAAATTATATTTGAATATTGTAATCAGATATTATGGCTAGCAGGATTTACAAGTGTATTAAAAGAAATGGAATTAGGATTTTGATTTCAAAGATAAAATTGAATTGCTCGACAAAAAGGTACGTATTTCGATTTCAATACGAGATTTGATTACTTTCTTGTCTAGCCTCTTGGCGTTTTCTTTTTTTTGGGATTTGAGGGCATGTGGTGCCATTTTGTAGTTGTACCGAGCTAGCCGCGTAAAGGAGACGCTGGCGAAATTTTTCGAAAATTTAGAGTGTTGGAAAAATTCTGAGAAAATTTTGAAAGTTTTAAATTTGAATTTAAATTTAAATTCGAATAGTTAATGTGACGCCCCACCTCTATACCCACGCTAGCCAAGAACACTACGGTGTAGTGTTGTCAACTAGCACGGAGAATAAGGCTGTTGAGGAGCGACCATCCATGTGATTTCTTATCACACGGTGGCTATAAATAATCTTCGGAAACAAGCATAGAAATATGCATAACACAAATCAGTCACAGACATCCATATCACAAAGGCGGAAGAAGATATGAATATATAACTAACACATGAAAGTGTACATCAGAGTAGTGGACAAAAAGATCCACAATAATACAAAAGAATAGCAACACGTGCTATACAAAAGAATACATCTATGAGTCTATATCTCAAGTGTAAACAACAAAACCTGCTAATCTAAAAGGTCAGCCAAAAGTCAGAGTAGTAAATCCCTGGGGGAGAAGTCAAGCAGAAGCACCTGTAACATCTCGGTCTGACCCGAGTATTATTTATAAGAAAATAATAAACGGATCAGTCTAGCTATAAATATCAGATAGCATGATATAAACAATAGATATGGCAAGAACATATAGTAACCATAAAGACATACTATGATAAGCATGTAAATGAAGATCATAAGAGATCAAACAATATCAAAAGAATCTTCTAAAAGATCCAAATTCACCTAAACATAAAAGTTGGAAAATCATAACAATGAAAGTCATGAAAATAGGTGAAGCACAAATTCTAGAAGACTACACAAGAAATCCAGAAATTACAATATAGAAGCATGAAAACTCACAAAATGGGAGCATGAAAACTCACCTACACGTGTAACACAAAGCGAGAAGCTATCTCATGGTTGCAAGCCATTAATTTTGACACACGAATGGCCCGAAGACCGTGGGACGCTACCCCACATATGTGATGGCGAAACACCACACAAATACGATGGCGAAACATCACAAGAGCGGGGTCTAGTCTCCCTCGCAGACAAAGAGACATCGCACAGTTGCTAGTCTAAAACACAAAAATGATCGTCATGATCATCAAGAAGTGTCAATTACACTAAGTTAGTAAATATAAAAGTTTAGCTTCATGTCCCATAACCACTTGCTTAACTCAAATATTTACTAACAAACTGTAGATCTCCACTAGAAAATTGTCACAAGAGATTCAATCGAACAAGTCCAAGAATTAACCGACGAAGTAAACGCAAGCGTTTCATACCACTTGTTTTACTAAGTCGTTTAATTAGATTTCTCATACGAGTGAGGTAAAGGTTTGTATACACTAATAGATTGGAAAACGGGTTAAGAAAAGAGCTTTGTTATTAAAAATAGAGTTGAAATACTTCTATTGAAAGAGTTTCGATATTTACTACTAGTTTTGAAACCTTTATATTTTAAAGTGGCCAATCACAGAAGCGATTGTAGAAACAATCAATCACAAAGATCACATTCGGAGATGTGATAAAAATCCTAGGAAATCAGCGCAGCAAGTTCTGCTGAATGTTTTTCATATAAGATCCCCTACGGAGGGGGGGTCCAGGGGGGTGGCAACCCCCCAAGGTGGGGGTGCGGGGGCAACGCCACCGCTACGGGGTTCGACCTAGGGGTCTAAGGGGTCAAGCGACTTAGTGGTTGCGACCTAGAGGTGTTCGCGACCTAACGATGACTCGCAACCCAACATGGCTGACCTAACAGAGGTTGCGACCTAAGGTATTCGCGACTTAGGGAAAGAAGCAGGACCGAGCGACCTACGACCTAGGAGACTTATGACCTACGACCTAAGGCGACTTCCGACCTACGACCTAAGGCGACTTACGACCTACGACCTAAGGCTCGCACGACCTAGTGAAATAGCAGTATTAGGTCGGAGACGACCTACGACTTAAGGCTCGCGCGACCTAGTGAAATAGCAGTATTAGGTCGGAGACGACCTACGACTTAAGGCCATACGACCTACAACTTAAGGCCATACGACCTACGACTTAAGGCCATGCGACCTAACACCGAACAAGCATTTAGATGGCCCAGCGACCTATGGTACTAACTCGCGAGCGACCTAATGAGTTAACTCGTGAGCGACCTAATTCCGAAGTGCCAATTCTTCCAGAACGACCTAACGTTAACTCGTAAGCGACCTACGACCTATGGACGAGCGACCTAACTCCGAACGAGCTAAAAATGGCTAGAACGACCTAGGGTTAACTCGTAAGCGACGAGCGACCTATGGACGAGCGACCTAACTCCAAACGAGCAAAAAATGGCTAGAACGACCTAGTAGCAGTTTTTCACCAAAATCACTAAAATTCGGAGTTTTTCGCCAATCCAATCCAAACCATATGCAAATGTGCATACTAAAGTGATAGGGAATCATTCCCAACAGTCCAATATAGATATAGACTAGATTTGTGGGATAAAAATCTCACCTTTGCACAAAATATCAATGAAAATGAAGTTTTAAGCAAGCAAGAATCAATCCCTCTTCTATCTAAGCACAAGAGCTTGAATCCAATGTCTTCTTCTTGAATTTGGAGTAGAAAGATGGATTGCAATTGAATTTGAGTTTTGGAATTTTAATTTCCCATTCCCTCCACCATTTTTGAAGAAGCTTGAAGACTTAGGCAAATAGAAATGAAGTTATGAAGAGGAGGGGTGAAGGTTGGGTCTAATAGGCTAAAAGCCCAACCCAAAGTCTCAAGTGAAAAAGTAGTGAAATTCTACTATCTCCAATCATATCAATGTTTATACTTAAAAATGTTGTAAACAGCATTTCAAACTCAATGGAAGTGGTCTCGAGTCCTAATATGTCCGTTTGCAAAAAGTAGCTTTTCGGACCAAAATCCGATTAACGATTTAATATTTAAATAAAATATTTAAATATAAACTCGATAAACATGCGGGTTGTTACAGTTAAGGAAACAATATTGTTTGGAACCTATAATTGAAGTTGGAAATTTAGTTGAATTGATAATGGATCTTTAATAAAAAGATTTAGGTTAATGAATTGGTAAAACTATTTGTATTGTGAAAAATAGTAGACGAGTGAAGGACCGTTCTTCCTAACTTATAATTTTGGGACGAAATTCTTTTAAGGAGGAAAGATTGTAACGACCAAGAATTTTGAACAATTGAAATTGAAAATATTTAATTAATTTTAAATATTTGAAAGATGGTTTAGCTTGAATTCCCAATATAACTATGAATTAGGCGATTAAAATTTTAAAATTTAATCTATTGAAAGTTGAATAAAAATTTGAATCTTCAAGTTTTAAACTGATTAAAAATAATTTGGTGGCTTAGAAAATTCATATTGATAATACTAAAGATAATAGAAGCTTCAGAATTTAATTCGAAAGTAATTTGTTCAGTTTTAAAATTATATCGTTTGAATCGATATTTAAAAATAGCCTTCCAAGGCACAGTCTCAGAATTCGACGAAACCAGTTCCATTGGGTCCGTAATATTGAATTATTACCGGATTTCAAATTTCGTATTATTCAAAGTTGTTATGTGAGCATACGTTAAGCAAACGCGTTGAGAATTAAATTGAATTTTAATTTAAAAATTTGTAAAATCAAATCACTACAACCCAATTCCTGAGCAAGCAGACCTACCCTCTATTAATCACGTACTATCTGTTCCCTCTTTTCAAAACAATATCGATCAAAAGAAGAAGAAAAAATGAACGAAACTATTTTCTTGGTTCCTTTAAACCATGGCCGCATCTTCCCTTTAAATCTCAAAAAAAAATTCGATTTGATAAAAATTGAAGCCGAGCCTTTTTATCAATTTTCGTTCAAATTATAATCAATGGCCGCATCAACGATGAAGAAAAAAAAGAAAAGGAGACACGGCTCGTTATCACGGAAGGCGAGGTCGAGTTCGATCTCGACTTAGGGTTTGCGGCAGCACGCGAAGGCGGCCTCGAAGGGAACTCGTAGGCGTGGAGCTTGGGCCAAGCGAGCAGTGGCGTGCGAAGTCGAGCTTGAACAGTGGGTAGTGCACTTGGGTGATTAACGCCTCGTCGCGAATATGGTCAGCAACCTGGAAGCACGCGCGTGGTATTGGGTCATCTGTTTGGAGCAGTTCGCGATGGGACCATGGTGGCGATGCGGCGGTGCCTGGATGGAGCTCACGCGCTCGAGGCAAGTCGCGTCGACTTTGATTGGCTAGGGCTCCCGTGAACATTTGGGGTTTTGTGGTTGGCGAATTTAGGTCGAGCGGCAGTGTTAACCCTATCACGTTCACGAGTTAACAGGTCCATGAGTTAAAGCAGCTCACGACTCAAAAGGCTTCACGACTTAAGGAAATGAATGGTCTACGGCTTAAAAGGACTGTGTGGCTTTGAACATGTTACGACTTAAAGAAACACACGACCTAAGGATTTGTACGACTTAAGGCCTCCACGGGATAGGGAGCCTTACGAGTTAAGCTTCCTACGACTCAAGGCATCTACGAGTTAAAGGGTACACGAACTAGAAACCTCCTACGAGTTAAAGCCTCTACGAATTGAGGAGTACCCGAGTTAGGCTGCTTACGAGATAAGCGGCTCACGAGTTAAGAAGAGATAACGACTTAAGACCCTGATGACCTAAGGAGTCTATACGACTTAAGGGAGCTACGACATAACAGATTAAAGCTTGACCGAGTTAAAAAAGGTGTACGACTAAAGACACTATCTCTTAACTCGTGTACGAGTTAGGACTCGCCTTCACGAAGCCTGAACTCAGCTTTAAGCCAAAGGCAGCTGGTTAAGTCAACCACGACCTACGACTTATGATGAGTCGTATACGACTTATACAAACAAGCAAGAAACTACAACCAGATAACTCGTAAACGACCTAGTACTTGAAGCGT
Organism: Allium cepa; assembly: GCA_030765085.1. Classification (NCBI taxonomy): domain Eukaryota; kingdom Viridiplantae; phylum Streptophyta; class Magnoliopsida; order Asparagales; family Amaryllidaceae; genus Allium; species Allium cepa. Next base: position 787,335,237 of record CM060937.1, on the reverse strand, counting down.
GGGTTCGAAAAAGGCAGGAAGCTCTCTACAAACCAGAGACTCAGCTCAATGAGTCGGTCACGACTCATCCTAAGTCAGCAACGACTTACCTTAAGTCGGCAACGAGTTAGGACTTAGAAACTTTTTTCACCCAGAACTCTCTATAAATAGACTTCCACCTCCAACTCTGGGGGGACTTTTTGGTTCATTCTCGAAGCGCCAAAACTCTGCCATTTTCTCGACTCAAGCAACACTTCGAGCACTCCAAACATCGAAGACATTACATCAAATTCCAAGAGAGAGAATCTATATCATTCATCATGAGTTTGAAAGATAATTCTCCGTCAAAGTTTGTACTAACAGACTAGAGTGGATTGTAATTGAAGAAAGTTGTATAAGTTGTACTTGTTTCAGCAATAAAGAGATCAAAGTGGACGTAGGCTCGATTTTAGGCCGAACCACTATAAAACTGTTGTCTTTTACTGCTTTTCTACAATTTCTCTACTTGTATCTTGTTCCCGTACCAACGGGTGGTGCTTTCACAACTACACTTCACACACCGGGGTGTTAGCGTTCAAATTTAAGCGTTAACATTTTTGGTGCTTTCACTGAGAATTGAACTCAGGACAGCTGTCATCATTGCTTCGCAGAGATTTGAAGAAAGAATTTCCTTAAAAACCAGAAGTATATCTGAGATTATGGCTCCTGGAAGGAAAAGTAGATCTGTCAGATCTGGAAACATTCAAGAGGGAACCTCCGCTTCCCTTGTGCCTAATCAACCTACTCCGTCTGTTGGAGTTACGAAAGCGGAATTGGATGCTGTGATTCTAGGGTTAAACCAGCAGATAAACGCCCAAAATGCACAACTAGAGGCTCAAAGTGCCCAGAATGTTCTGATTCTGAATAAGTTGAACGATTTACTTGGGGCAAACAATCAACCGGCTGGTAATGAAAGGAACCATGCTGGCAACATTCACGATGAAAGAAATGCTCCTGAAAGGCCTACTAGTCCCTTTGAGAAGGCAGCACCTGAGGCCGGTGGATCTAGAACTCGGCATGATGAAGAATATCTTTCTGGAATGGTCCGGCAGATCATGAAAGAAAGTATGCAAAGGGTTGAAGATGAGAAGGAATGGGGTTTCGCTCCAAGCAAAACTCCGTTTACTGAGAGAATCTTAAAGGCGGAATTTCCAAGGAAGTTTGTCCCTCCGACTATCCCAGCTTACAAAGGGACAAGTGATCCAAACGAATTTTTGTATAAATATGATTGGCACATGACAGGTGCCAGAGCTTCTGACGAAATAAAGTGCCGATATTTCCCCGTATACCTTGAAGGGGTGGCTCTACTATGGTTTACCAAGCTGCCAGTCCGATCTATAGATCAGTTTTCAGACTTAACCAGAAAATTCAAGGAGCAGTTTAGACTTTATGCTTCCAAGGCCAAGGATATCATGTCATTGTCCAGTTTAGAGCAGAATCCTGGTGAGTCTATCAGATCTTTCTTGAACCGCTTTAATATAGCGCTGGCAGAAGTGGACAATGTTGAACCACGAATGATCTTGACTTATCTAATGAGGGCTATCGATAAGTCAAGCGAATTTGGGAAATGGTTAAATATGAAAGAGCCAACCTCTCTCGAGAAGTTCTACAAAAAAGCAGACGAATTCATTCGCTTGGAAAGTCGTCCTTTGCCAGTAAAGGCAGTGTTGGAAAAAGCTGAAGACAACACTGTCGCTCCACGCAAGAATGAATCGGTGGGGCAAAAAAGGGAGAATAATAATGGAAAGAAACAGGGTAATCTGAAGAAGCCCCGGTCCTTCAAGCCATCAGAATATACTCCATTGTCACATACGCCGGAGCACATCTACCTGGCCACTAAAGATTCCGTCGATTTCCCTAAGCCTATCCCTCTGAGAACCGGGAAGAAAGCCATACAGAGCGGGAAATTCTGCCGCTTCCACAATCAACCAGGTCATGAAACTGATGAATGCCGCCAGCTGAAAAATCTGATTGAAGAGTTGTTAAGAGAAAACAAGTTGCAGCAATTCGTCAAAAAGAATAGCAACAATCCTGCATCGTCGGGTCAGGGGCAGCGGGCTCCTGTTCATCAGCCTGGGGCAGGTGAGAAAGCTACGGGGCATGAATCTGGAAGGCCCGTTATCAATGTCATTTCAGGAGGACCTCACCCAGCTGGCAAGAGTTGGGGTGAGATGGAGAGATATTCCAGGGCTTTGAAATATGCTCCAGCCGAAGAAGACGTCTTTGTTCTAGAAGACACAACGCCCCTTAAACAACAGAAAACTTTCAGCGATGATATTATTTTCAGAGCCAGAGATTCTACAGGTATTGAAGCTCCTACTTTAGATCCCTTGGTCATCTCGGCTGGTATTGGACCAGCCATTGTCAAAAGAGTCCTCATTGACTGCGGAGCATCATGTAATATCCTCTTCAAAAAGACATTTGACCAGATGAAAATCCCTATGATCGATGTGCAAGCCTCATCACAGAAAATCGTTGGCTTCACTGGGGAGCCAAAGCAACCAGTAGGAACCATCGATTTGTTTGTAGAACTTGGGGAAGGAGAAAGGAAAGTGGTCCGAAAGCAAACCTTTGTGATCGTCGATGAATATTCTGCTTATAATGCTTTTCTTGGCCGTCCAACACTCGCAGCATTCAAAGCTATCCTAGCCCCGTGGTGCCTCACTATTAAATTCCCTACTGACAATGGAGTAGGAGTTATAAAAGGGGATCAAAATGCTGCGCGAGAATGTTACTTGACAGAGCTGCGAGAGTCAAGAAAAAGAGAAATGGGAAAGGATGCGGCAACCCCAGTCCGCATCAAGGAACCAGCCTTGTAGCAATTACAGAGCGGACCCTGCACTGGCGAGCACAGCGGGGCACGGAAAGAAATGGATCCCAGAAAAGCCAGTGCAGGGGAGAATAGAGTGGTACCGGTGGAAACGACAGTTCCGGTACCTGTTGACCCGAAAGACCCAAATAAGGTGTTGAATGTGGGTTCACAGCTTAATGTGTCAATTCAGAATATCTTGATATCTTTCCTGAAGGCAAATCTGGATGTCTTTGCTTGGACTCATGCCGATATGTGTGGAATATCCCCAGAAGTTGCAGTACACGCCCTGAATATTGACCCAAAGTTTACGCCAGTTAAACAGAAAAGAAGAACCCAAGGTCCAGAAAGGTCAGCAGCATTAAAAGAAGAAGTTGATCGACTCATGGAAAATAACTTCATCAGAGAATCTACATATCCGAATTGGGTTTCAAATCCTGTGTTGGTCAAGAAAGCTAATGGGAAATGGAGAGTGTGCATCGATTTTTCTGATCTAAACAAGGCTTGCCCCAAAGATTGCTTCCCATTACCCAGGATCGATCAACTGGTAGACGGAACTGCGGGACATGAATTGTTATCCTTCATGGATGCCTACTCCGGTTATAACCAAATCATGATGCATGAGCCGGATCAGGAGGATACAAGCTTTATTACAGATGTTGGACTTTATTGCTACAGAGTTATGCCCTTCGGATTGAAAAACGCAGGGGCAACCTACCAAAGACTTGTTAATGCTATGTTCAAACCGCAATTGGGCAAAACTATGGAAGTCTATGTCGACGACATGTTAGTAAAGTCCAGGAAAGCAGCGGATCACATTAAACACTTAGCAGAAATGTTCGCAGTCCTCCGGAAATACAGAATGAAGCTTAACCCCCTGAAATGTACATTTGGGGTCGAATCCGGAAAGTTCTTAGGTTTTATCGTCAGTGCTAGGGGCATTGAGGCCAGTCCAGCTCAAATTACTGCCTTGAAAGAAGTTAAAGCTCCTAGAACAAAGAAGGAATTGCAGAGTCTCAACAGAAAGATCGCCGCCCTGAGTCGGTTCATTTCCAAAGCTACTGATAAATGCATCCCATTCTTTGATGCCCTGAAAAAAGGAAAGAAGAACTTTGAATGGACTCCCGAATGCCAAAAAGCTTTTGAAGAGTTGATCTGCCATATGGAAACGCCTCCGATACTTTCTAGACCAGGCAATGGTGAGGATCTTCTTATATACTTGGCAGTATAATCTCATGCTCTAAGTGCAGCGCTGATACGGGAAGACAAAAGGATTCAACATCCAGTTTACTATATCAGCAAAAGACTCACTGGGGCAGAGCTGAATTACTCCAAGTTGGAAAAACTCGCCTATTGCCTACTAGTTGCATCGAGGAAACTGAGGCAATATTTCCAAGCTCATCCTATCAAAGTGCTCACTGATCAACCTCTAAAGCAAGTCCTATTTCGCCCAGAAACTTCGGGTCGCCTTCTGAAATGGAACATTGAACTCAGTCAATATGACATCACTTATCATCCCCGAAAGGCAATTAACGGACAAGCTTTAGCTGATTTCATTGCAGAATTCACAGAGAAAGATAATGGTGAGGAAAAAGCGATCAATGATTCTCCAATCCAGTGGAAGATGTATGTTGATGGCGCAAGAAATGACTACTGTTCTGGAGCCGGAGTGGTACTTGAAACTCCTGAAGGTCGATCATTATGTTATGCACTAAGACTGGAATTTCCTTCAACAAACAATGAAGCAGAATATGAAGCTCTTATTGCAGGTCTGAAAATCGCTAAAGAGCTAAACATTCGAGCATTACAAATTTTCAGTGATTCTCAGCTTATTGTATGCCAAGTCAAGAAGGAATTTCAAGCAAAAGGTGGAAACCTGCCTTCCTACTTGTCAAAGGCTTGGGAACTCCTATGTGAACTCGATCACTATTCAATAAGCCACATTCCTCGGGAAGAGAATATGAAGGCAGATTCCCTCGCAAAATATTCAAGTTCTGGTGAAGCTCAACTATTGGGATTGGTCCCTGTAGAAGTCCTTTCAGCGCCAAGTATAGACGAGATGGATATAGACTGGATTATGAATGTATCTCAAGAACAAGAGTCATGGATGAGTCCAATACTGGATTACCTACTCAGAGGTTCTCTGCCAGAAAACTCGATAGAAAGACGAAAGCTACTAAGGAAGGCTTCTCGCTATGTAATTCAGGATGGCCGATTGTACAGACGGGGATTCTCAATGCCATTGCTTCGATGTGTATCCCGGAAAGAGTCCAAAACAATCCTAGCTGAAGTGCATGGAGGAGAATGTGGTGATCATTCAGGTGGTCAAACATTAGCAAAGAAAATTCTCCGATACGGATATTTTTGGCCAGAAATTAATCGGGATGCTGCAGATTACTCCCGAAAATGTGACAAATGCCAAAGATATGCCAAAATTCCTAGAGCGCCTTCTACCGAACTCACACAGATGGTCAGTCCATGGCCATTTGCAATTTGGGGAATGGATCTCATTGGGCCGCTACCAACTGCTAAATCAGGGATTAAATATGCTATTGTTGCAGTTGATTATTTTACTAAGTGGGCTGAAGCTGAACCATTGGCTACTATCACTTCTAAGAAAATGATAAGCTTTGTGACCAAGAATATCATTTGCAGATACGGTGTGCCTCAGAAAATAATCACAGACAATGGTACTCAGTTTGAAAGCGAGGAATTCCAGGATTTTTGCAAACGATTCAAAATCCAGAAAAGCTTTTCGGCAGTAGCTCATCCGCAGGCAAACGGGCAAGTGGAAGCAGTGAACAAGATCATCAAATCAACCATCAAAAAGCAACTCGAAAGAGCAAAAGGTGGTTGGGTCGATAAACTACCACTTGCACTATGGGCATACAGAACTACTCACAAAACTGCAACTGGGCATACTCCTTTTTCGTTAGCATACGGATCGGAAGCAATGATCCCGGTTGAAACAGAGGTCCCTTCACACAGAAGAATCCATTTCAATCAAGCAGAAAATGAGAAGCTACAACTTGAAGCGCTGGATCTCCTTGATGAAAAAAGAGACGAAGCTAACCTCAGAGTTGCAGCTCATCAGCAAAGGATAGCCAGACATTTCAATTCCAAAGTTCGTCAACGCAGCTTTGAAATTGGAGATCTAGTCTTGAAAAGAATTGTGACCGCGACAGGTGTGTTTGGGCCAAATTGGGAAGGACTGTATGTAATAGGTCAGAAACTTCTTGACGGCACATTCAAGCTCACCACTGTTGATGGAGATCAAATTCCAAGAGCATGGAACAGCAATCACTTACGTCCATACTTTACTTGAAAATTTTGTTGAAACATTGTAAAAAGAATTATGAATGTATGATTCTTGTAATTGAAAGCGATTGTGAAACTGATGCAAGTAAATAATGAAAGAATATAAAGTGGATGTAGGCCCAATTTCATGGCCGAACCACTATAAATCTTGTGTTCCTTATTATCATTATATGTTTGCTTTGTTTTCGATATAAAATACATAAAATGTATTGCTGAAATGTCGATTTAAATTTTTGCAGACAATGGAAATAAAACTTGCGCGTAATAAGACCGAGCGATTCTCACCATCATTCAACAAACAAATTTCAAGTCACAAAGACCCCGAATTCAAATCCTAGATAGGAAATACTTCAATTGAACGGCTAATGATTTCGATAGAAATGAGCCCTTGCTGATAAATTGAGATTGTTTGAACAAACAAACATCCAATTAGGAAGCTAGTGCCCGTTCTCACGAACTTGCCTGGCAATGAAGTACACTTCCTTGGATTAAACAAGCTACTTGCAAGAAAAGGGGAATGAAAACTTAAAAAAAAAAAGAGAGAGGATCGCTGAAAAGGCATAAGCAGGTGAACAAAGGAACAACCAAAGCTACCATCTGCAGCGCAAGTCCTCTTCGGAGGATAAAAGACCTCTAATGGGTCATACGCCACAAAAAAGAAAGTTCTCTACTCAACAAAAAAGATTGGAGGAGTCATGACCCTCCAACCATGAGAGAGTAACTTCCAGGCGATGAAAACCCTCTCTGAGGCACATTTCACCAGGAGTTGAAGTGTTATGACCGCTCTTCGGGATATCACTTCACCAGAGTTGAAATGTAAACAAAATAAAAGCCCTCTTCGGAGGCCCATTTCACCAGGAGTTGAAGTGTTATGACCGCTCTTCGGGATATTACTTCACCAGAGTTGAAATGTAAACAAAATAAAAGCCCTCTTCGGAGGCACATTTCGCCAGGAGTTGAAGTGTAATAACCATTCTTCGGAATTTCGCTTCACCAAAGTTGAAATGCAAAAACAAAACAAAGACCTTCCTGAAAGCCCACGTTTCACCGAGATTGAAATAAAACTTCCAAGTGTTGAAACGTGAAAAGGCTTTCTTCAAAGGCACAACTCTTTGGAGGTACACGTTTCACCAAGATTGAAATAAAACTTCCAAGTGTTGAAACGTGAAAAATCCCTCCTCAGAGGTACAATTTTGTAAAAAAAAAAAAAAAAAAAAAAAAAAAAAATCCTCATCAAAAGCGTACTTTAACTTTCAAAGGAAGAGTAATTTGCCTACTATGGAAAATGATCGTAAAAAAAAAAAAGAAAAGAAGTTAAAGTACCCTTCAGAGGTCCGCTTTACCACATAGAGGAATTCACTTGGTAAAATATGCACATAAGCAAAAGAAAAAAGTGATTTCTTCGAACGACAAAGCGTAAAAACTTATACGAAGGGAGTTGTACTCTACAAAAATTTTCTTTAAAGAATAGAATAATTATTCTTTAACAAATAAGAGTGCAAGTCCCCTCGAAGTATAAAATATTGCAGCAAGCTTAAGGTATGGGGGCAACATGGTATAGTAGTATAGCTGCATCAGTAAAGTAATACTCAAACAACATACCATAAGCCCGCTGCAATATCATATAAATAAACTGGTGCAAAAATGAATAATAAATGCATACTCAAATTCAAACAGAAGTTTGTACAAACGAAGAATCATTTTATTCAACTATAATGCAGATACAGGTTTCAAAATAAAAGCGGGGGCCGGTACCCGCACAACTCTCGGCCAGTTCATACAAAAGGCAAAAAGCTAAAATCTTCACTTCTTCTTCCCTCCTTTGGACCCTTTACCCGGTCGAATGACCAGCTTTTCAGGTCAGCCAGTGGGTATAAGGGAAGTAGGAGAGGCAGGTGTAACTGGTTCAACTTCCGGCTCCTCTTCAGTGGCGGTGATTTTCTTCCCCCTCCTCTTTGATGTCCCACGCTTCTCTCTCCTTTGTGAGGAAGACTCACTCCCCGGAGTGACAAGTTTTGATAGAACAATGTCGTCAGAAGGAGTCCATTCCGGGGATATGTCACCTCCCTCAGGTCTCTCATCTTTCTGCTCTTGCGAAGCGATGGGATCATCCAAGCCGTGAAGAGCCTCTATTTGTTCCTCCTGTGATCCAGGTTGCGAGGCAGAAGGAGGCGCCGCCTGAAGAGATGAAGGATGGATAACCGGAGGAGTAGAAGTTTGAGCAGTGCTTGGTACTTTTTCTACAGAAGAAAAGAGGTTAAAGTCAGTAAAGAGAGGAGATGAAGGTTCACCAATGAAGTCAGTAAAGAGAGGAGATGAAGGCTCATCAAGGTTGAGAAAATAGCCAAGGAGCTCATGAAACTCATGCGAAATAAATGAGTAACCCGCTTGAGCAGAATTGACAGTAGCGAGATTAACAGTGAAATTACCTGGAGAAGCTGGTTTCCTGATATCGACTTCATAAGCTTGTGCATCAGCGCTCTCATCACCCTCGTCTCCACCTTGTATGCTTGTAATCTCAGTGGTAACTTTGGTGGGAGATGCAAGATGGGAACTGGAACCAATAATGTCGACTTCAGACGAAGAAGGTGGCTGGACTAGAGTAGTTGAAGTGGTTTTCCCCAGCCGGTCCCCTTCTGTCACTTCAGTTCTTAATTTGGCAAGTTGTTCCTTTCCCTTGGCAAGGGCAGCGCGGGCGTCATCATCAAAATAATGCCTTTCCAGGGCTGATTCGTCGTAACCGGCACCTTCAGCACCAAGCATCTCAAGAGCGGCCTCCCACACTTCAGCTAAAGTGATTTCATACTTAGGACCAAGAAAAGCGAGGCTTCCACGCCCCAAGATGCTATGCAAGTAGAAGTCGAATAATGTTGAGCCGAAGCTGTTTTTGGTCGCCTCATGAGATTCTTCGGCTGCGATTTTGCCGGCGACAGCCTCATCGCGCTCCCTTTCAGTTTTGGCAAGCTGAAGCTTAAGCATTTGTATCTCCGCCTCCTGGGAGTTGTTTTTCTTTCGAAGCTCAGCAATATCAGAGACATAGCCGTCACTGACTCTTTTTTGTGCTTCAAGCCTGTCCTCAGCGTCCCTCTGACTGGCATGAGCATCTCTAACTTGTCTGAGAAGCACTTCTTCTTTTTGAGAGTATGAAGTAGAGGAAGCAGCAAGCTCATCTTTCAACTTCTCAACCTTTGCTTCGAGCTCCTCGTTGTAGGAAGTAATGCTCCTCATTTCGGTGTCATGCTGCTCAAGGACCTTTTGCCACTCAGCCTTATCGTTTTCCATGGTGAGCATGGCCTCTAAGTTGGCACGGTTAACTCTTTGAAGCTCATCAACAAGCTTCTGCCAGTTTGACATCCTCTCGATATCGAGCTTGACTGCATCAAGATTGCGCAACATAGCAGACTTGTCGATGGGGACCAAGTCTAGGTCGAATCTCACACCCTTTAAGCACCATTGTGGAAAACGACTTTGTAAAGTGGCTGGGCCAGGTCCCACTTGAAATTTAGGCCTGCTTATTATTGTCTGGATGTCCTCCTTCCCAAGAGCAGGAGCGTCGGAAGTAATGTCAAGAGGGGCAGGGGCAGTAGGCTTTTCGGGAATAGTGGAAGCATGTCTCTCACCATATCGGGCTCGTTTGCCTGAATCTTCAGCTACATGACCCTTTCCTCGGTCGTCGTGAGATTTCCTTTTGTAAGAGTCGTCACTTCTCTGCAGAGAATCATGGTGCTCATCCCTATCCCTTCTGTCATAACGCTCTTCTGCATCCCTCCTTTCACGAGCCTTTCGAGCAGCCCTCTCTTCGTCAGACTCTCTATAGGAGGGAAAGTAACGCCGATAATCATATTGACCACGCCCCCCGTAGCGTTGGAAATCCTGATAATACGATCCGCCGCGTGTCATTGAAGAATCTGAAATAAGAAAAGATAAGCTTTAGAAATCTCTAAAGTATAAGAAGATAAGTGCATAAATGTGCTGGAAAATCCTTAGTTGTGTGTGAAGTGCAAGCTACTCGCGTTGGACTAACGAACCACTCCTCTGACGGGGGGAAGTGATAGATTTCACTGTTGATGACAATTCTTGAGATAAAGGAGTTAAAGTCTGTTGGAGGGCAGATGTTGCTTCAATCGTCGGAGGTATAGCTTTACCATGAGCTGGGTCTTCTTTAAAGAGCTCTTGGGAAGTAATAATTATGTCACTTAAATCCCCAAAGACGTCATCACCGTCATGCCCAACCTGATTCCCTCCATCAGCTCCTTTGTCAGCACTCTTCCTGGTTTGGGAAAGGGGCTCCTCTTCTTCTTCAATAATGGGAGCAAGTGCGGGCATTTCGGAGGGTCCCGTATCGTCTCTTGGAGTAGAGCACTTTACTAATAAGGTTTCTGTAGAAATTTCTCCTCATATGTGCTCTTTAGTGGAGATCGGAAGATCAGGAGTTTTCACCGGAGAATCAGGAACCTCCGTTGGAGCTTCACGAGGCCGAGTAAAGCGAGAAGGATGGAGGAGTCCGTATTGATGTAAAAGTTCGTCGTTTAGCAGAAACTTTATGCTCCTCTCTTCTACCGGCACGGCATTTAATCTTTCAAAAATTTGCTTAAGACTTGGGTCCCTAGCAGGGGGTGGAAGTGCTAAAAACAGGAAAAGAATGAAATTAGCAACTGAGAGTTCAGATCTCGAGAAAGTTTCAAAACGGAAAAAGTGAAGACAGGAAATCTTACTTCCCACTCTCCAGATGGCATAAAACCCTGGAGGGCAGCGAACAAAGAAAAACTGATTCAAAAATCCGTGAGCGCTTTCGGAGAGATCAGTAATAAGTTTGCGGTTTCGAGCGCTTCTTATAACCACGATGGAGGGATGGTCTTTAGTTTTCGTGAATGAGCAAAAATAGCAGATCTCCCCGAAGCTTGGTAATCGATCCAAAACTCTCCTGAATAGAACACATAACCCCATCAGAATGGCGTAGCCATTGGGGTGTAATTGGAATGGAGAGATAGACAACCGAAGCAGGAACTGTTGGAGAAAGTCGTTAAAAGGAGGAATCGCCCCACTTAAGCACATTTGGCGATTGATTGCAACAAAGCCGTAGGGAGGATTGTCAGCAGTATCACTTGGCCCAGGGAAAAGAACATCACTTTCATCAATGCCAAACTGGACGCGCAGTTGGTTAAACACCCTCTGATTCAAAGTTGTGGATGTTCTCTCCGGAGGGTTGTCTATAGGGATAGCTACTGGGAAGACATCTTCAGCCTGGCCCATCGGCTCTTCTTGATGAGAGGTCATTCTACACAAGCAACTGGATGTTCAAATGCGAAGGTGCACGTTTCCTAAAAAGTGTGAAGTGTCGTGCAAAGCTAATAAAAAATAATAATAATAACAAGTAAAGATAACTGGAATTAAACTGGTTGACGATTGATTGACTACGGTAATTTCGGAACTTGTTATTTAAAGCTCAAGCATAATATTAATGAGGGCTGGTCAGTTTCAATTGACTAATCCAGTGCTGCTTTAATATTCCACTTGAAATCGATAGCACTTCGTTCACACGATTTATTTAAGTTAATCATCTATCATTAACTAATCTGTCATTCGATGTGGGCAATCAATGACAGTATATTCGTCCCAGTTTTCTGTGAATGTTATATTAACAGATTATTAGCTTACAAGTTGAAGTAATCTGTAAAAGAATGCAGCAAAGTTCAACAGTTCAAAGTTCAAACAAAATTTACAAGTGTTAAGTTGTCAACGACTCAAGAATTCTTTGTACGGGTTAAGCTAAGTCATTGGTTATTTGGATGACTCGGCTACGACCTAAGGAAAGTGAGGCGAGTTAAGTTAGGTTGCTTCAATTTTAGACCGCTGATGTTATAAATCGGCAGTGCTAAGAGTCGTAAATCAAGGAACAGAAAGGAGGCTCCAGTTCAAAGCAACAAGAAATCTTCTAAGTTCAAACTCGGTTACGACTCATGGCTTGAGTCGTAAAACTTGCTAGGTCGGATTAAAGTCAAGGGTAAAGGCTACTGAGTCGCATGGAAGTTGTTGAGTCGTTCACGGCTTATGGTTTGAGTCGTGCACGGTTTAAAAGATAAGTCATGAAGAAGTAGCAAGTGCTGAGTCGTTCACGGCTTGTGGTTTGAATCGTTCGCGGTTTAAAAGGATAAGTCGTCAAAAGGACCTAAAGGGTTGAGTCGTTCATACGACCTAAGACCTGAGTCGTCTGAATTAACACGGTTAAGGCATCAAGTCGCGCATGATTAACTCTACAAAGGCCCCTAAGGTCGGTTCTCCACTCACACACTGCCACATCATCTCTTAAGTTAACCCGCGAAGCCAAGGACCCATTAACCCGGTTAACCCGTCAAAGCCTTCCTTATCTCTCCCAAATTCACTAACCAGTTAACATGAATCACTGTAATTAACCATCTCTGTCTCACATCATCACAAATCAATCGAAAATCCAACACAAATCGCCTCAAATCTGCCATACATCCGGTGCATTACCATATTCACAAGAATCGCCACAATAATTCAATCAAAGGATTAATCGAATCGTGATTTATGGAAAATGCAGCACGCGAAAGTGTATTAAGGACGGCGAGTGGAAAACTGGTGAGTTGATGATGGATGCGGCTGATTGTTGATAAGATTTACTTACGCAATATGAAGTTAAAGGATGGGACGACGGTTGGTAAGCTTGGAATTGCCTTTGGGAGCTTGAAGGGGCGTTAATGGCAGACACAGTTTAAAAGTTAAGTGATGAGAAGAAGGAAAGAGGAAGGACGACTCAGGCTTTTATATTTGGAAATGTTGGAACTTGAATCGGCATGCCCGGGTTATGATAAGTCGAAGCACATGACTTACGACCTAAGCGTGTGCTTCGAGGGGCAAATGTTAACCCTATCACGTTCACGAGTTAACAGGTCCATGAGTTAAAGCAGCTCACGACTCAAAAGGCTTCACGACTTAAGGAAATGAATGGTCTACGGCTTAAAAGGACTGTGTGGCTTTGAACATGTTACGACTTAAAGAAACACACGACCTAAGGATTTGTACGACTTAAGGCCTCCACGGGATAGGGAGCCTTACGAGTTAAGCTTCCTACGACTCAAGGCATCTACGAGTTAAAGGATACACGAACTAGAAACCTCCTACGAGTTAAAGCCTCTACGAATTGAGGAGTACCCGAGTTAGGCTGCTTACGAGATAAGCGGCTCACGAGTTAAGAAGAGATAACGACTTAAGACCCTGATGACCTAAGGAGTCTATACGACTTAAGGGAGCTACGACATAACAGATTAAAGCTTGACCGAGTTAAAAAAGGTGTACGACCTAAAGACACTATCTCTTAACTCGTGTACGAGTTAGGACTCGCCTTCACGAAGCCTGAACTCAGCTTTAAGCCAAAGGCAGCTGGTTAAGTCAACCACGACCTACGACTTATGATGAGTCGTATACGACTTATACAAACAAGCCAGAAACTACAACCAGATAACTCGTAAACGACCTAGTACTTGAAGCGTGGGTTCGAAAAAGGCAGGAAGCTCTCTACAAACCAGAGACTCAGCTCAATGAGTCGGTCACGACTCATCCTAAGTCAGCAACGACTTACCTTAAGTCGGCAACGAGTTAGGACTTAGCAACTTTTTTCACCCAGAACTCTCTATAAATAGACTTCCACCTCCAACTCTGGGGGGACTTTTTGGTTCATTCTCGAAGCGCCAAAACTCTGCCATTTTCTCGACTCAAGCAACACTTCGAGCACTCCAAACATCGAAGACATTACATCAAATTCCAAGAGAGAGAATCTATATCATTCATCATGAGTTTGAAAGATAATTCTCCGTCAAAGTTTGTACTAACAGACTAGAGTGGATTGTAATTGAAGAAAGTTGTATAAGTTGTACTTGTTTCAGCAATAAAGAGATCAAAGTGGACGTAGGCTCGATTTTAGGCCGAACCACTATAAAACTGTTGTCTTTTACTGCTTTTCTACAATTTCTCTACTTGTATCTTGTTCCCGTACCAACGGGTGGTGCTTTCACAACTACACTTCACACACCGGGGTGTTAGCGTTCAAATTTAAGCGTTAACAGGCAGCGTCATGTGGTTGAAATGGCTAGGGTTTTGCCCAATTTTTGTCTTCGTTCAGTAAGGTATTTTTCGCTGTTTTAAAGATTTTGATTAAATAGATATATACGTAGAAAATTTAGAAAGGTCATTGATTTGTTTATTAAATTTTAATTTGAAAAATTAATTTAAATGTTGGTATATTGACAGTAAAATGCGTTACTGTGATTATTTACAGAAAATATTTTACATAAATAAAGTTTGAAAAGGAAAAAAATTTATATATAAATTTTAAAATCTATATGAATTAACTTCAAAGAAAAAAATACAGTGAGTATATGTATATATATGAAATGTGGGAATTTTGAAATAGTTGGAAGTTTATATAAAAAAAGAAAAAAATTATTAAAGGAGAAGTTAGTTAATTAAACAATCGAAAACGGAAATTGGTTATTTGATTGGTTCGAATGTTAATTAATTTTTATAATATTTGTATAAGGTCGAAAATCGAGAAATATTTGGGATTGAAAATGGATTGCAAAATAAAATCTAAGGTGAGAACTTCTCACTTAAAAAGGGTTCTGTTTAAATTTTAAATAGTTAGAATTAAAATTGTTGATTGTGTTGATTGTTGCTTGGATGATAATATAGTATTATCTATTGCATTGAAATAGACCCTATACGCCGCCTATTAAGCGGATGTTATTTATTAAACCCATATACCGCGATATTCCACCTTGAAGTGGAATTTCTATTATATATGTACTTGGAGTTGATTTCCCGCATTATATAGCGGATGAGACCCTATTGCGCCGCATAATAGCGGATAATATTTTATAAATCCAATATACCGCGATATCCCGTCTTGAAACGGGATTGGTTTTGTGCTAATGTTTGTGGATGCAGGGAAACAGTTTGGAGGGATCCAACTGGATTCCTCCCAAATATTTATTTGATTTCATATATTGTGATATTTGGTTGATTATCATATCGATATATGATGTTTGGAAGTCGTGATTGACTATTTGGTGTGTTGCATCATCGGATCCATTTTTGAAATTTAAAAATAACGATTTTGATTTTTAAGGGAATTTTAAAGTGATTTTTGAAATTATACATTTTATTAAATTTTCGAATTGATTCATTTTAAATAATTAAAACATTATAATTTTTATGTTATAAAAATTATGATTTTTGTGAAATATAACCAAAGCATGATTTTTGAAATAAATAATTGATAAATTTATAAAATGTTTAAATTGGGATTTTTGAATTATTATAAAAGGTTTATATAAAACATTTATAAAATTGATATTTTATAAGTTAAAGATATTGGAATTATAAAACGAGCTTTTATAAGTGTTAAAATAAAGTTGTACCTAGTTTTACAAGTAAATAAGAATTTTATATTTATAAATTATTGATGGTATAAAAGAATGGATTTGTGAATAAATGGATTATAGGTAATTTACTTATAAGTTGGATTCGAAATGTAAACGAAATATAAATAAAATTGGTTATTAAAGGAGATTTATAAATCGAAGTAGTTATGAAATAGAAATGGAATTTATAAACGTTAGTTTATAAATCCGTAATCAAATAAATTTGATAAATAAACATAGAAATTATTAAAGGAATTATATCCACGATTTTGGACAGTGGAAAATCCTTTAATTAAATATGTGGAAGTGTTGAATTTTGTAAACGATGTATGTTAACGCTAAAATTTGAACGCTAACACCCCGGTGTATGAAGTGAGATTGTGAAAGCACCACCCGATAGCTCGGGAACAGATTATAAGCAGATAATAGTGAAAAAGCAGTAAACAACAACAATTTTATAGTGGTTCGGCTTAAGAGAGAGCCTACGTCCACTTTGAATATCTTTGTTGACGATTTGATAACAAGTCAATGCAGTTACACTTTGATTACAACACACTTTGAGTTTCAAGTGACTTAGAACAAGTAGCCTAAACTTCAATGTCGATCCAAATCTTTGAACACATGTTAGACATGTTTGATTTCTTCGTGAAGTTCCTTGAAGGTGTTGAAGTGGTTCAGAACGCAGCAGAGTAACAGCGCTTGAAATGAATGAGCCAAAAAGTCCCTTGAATATTAGAGGTGGCCATGTATTTATAGGCCAATTTCTGGGTTGGAATTGTTGACCAAGTCATGAGTCGCGACCGACTCAGGATGAACCGTGACCGACTCAAGATGAGCCGTGACCGACTCACCTATCACGAGTCAGCAGGCAGCGGCATAACTGAAACGGCATTGAGCTTGTTCCTCATATGCTTAGGTCGCCAGCGACTTATGATAGGTCGTTAGTCGCCTTGAGTCGTTGGAAACCCTGAGTCGGTCTGCCCCATAAACCACTAACTAGTTAAGCCACTCTGCTCCTCTAAGGCATTAACTCGTTGAGTCGTTCATCCCCATAAGTCGTGAGCCGCGCAATTCTTTAACTCGTGCAACTCCTCAGTTCAGTTGAGTCGTTGATCCACAGAGTCGTTACAAGCCCAGAGTCGTTGAGTCGGTCTAGGCCTTGAGTCATCTCATATGAGTCGTAAACTTCGTTGAGTCGGTAACTCACTGTGTCGGCCTGTCTCATGAACCGTTAATCCCCATGAGTCGTTCCATTCCTTTAAGTCGCCGTGAACCTTAACTCGTCGGCTAATTAAGTCGTAACCAGTTGAATCGGCAACCTTATTAAGTCGGTAAGTCATGCCACTTGTTAGCTCATTAACCCGCTTCATCACCGTAGCGGTGGCGTTTGTTAGCTCATTAACCTTATTAAATCGGCAGGTCGATCACCGTAGCGGTGGCGTTGCCCCCGCACCCCCACCTTGGGGGGTTGGCACCCCCCCCCCCCCCGGACCCCCCCCTCCGTAGGGGATCTTATCTGAAAAGCCATTCAACAGAACTTGCTTTGTTGGGATGCTCAGTTGACTATTCTTCGAGATGAACTATCATTGGTTTCTCGGTCGATTTTTGATATCACCGCCATGCTGAAAAAGTGGAGTTAACAATGTATATCCACGATTTTGGATAGTGGATAATCTTTTGAAAAAAGTGTAGAAATACTGAATTGGGTAAATAAGGTATATTCACGATTTTGGACAGTGAATATATTATTGAATAAAACGGGTATGATTTGGAGAAGTGATATTTTAAAATGAAGTTAATTGTTTTAAAGATGTTTTAAAATGTATTATGAATTGAAACCATAGATTTCAACATTCATTGTTGAAATAGACATTCTCGAGAAATATAAGGAAATGGTGGACTATAACACTGTTGTTATAGTAAATGATTTCCAAAAGGAAATGTTTTATGCAGCATTGGGATTTATATATCTATTTTAATTTTGAATCCCTATACTAGTGATTTTGGGTTGTTGTAACGATGTTTTATGCAAAATTCGTTTTGACTTAAATAAATGTGTTTAAGAGAATGTTTTTCTTAAAGAATAAATTATATACTTAATTGTGATTTAAGTATCATGAATATTTTCCAAATTTTGGAAATAAATAGATTTGTGAATTACTTATTATTAAATAAGCATGGAAATGTTTTTTGAAATATGAAGTGAATTTTTGAGATTTTATCCTTTAAAGATAAATTGAAAATGAATATTAGAATCGATTTGAAAATCGTATATTCGTAGGTATTTGGAAATGTAAATTCACTATGGAATTTATAAAAGGAAGGGAAATTTGTTAAAAAAACATTTATTTATTTTTGAAGTGTGGGAATAAATTTACGGATTTGGAACGCAAGATTTAAATAAATCGATAAGGATTTATTTGATTGATTTAAATGAACCATTTGAAAGTTAAAATGGATAAATATTTGGAAGTGTTTCTTTTTAAGGAAATTGATTTGAAAATTTTTTTTAAAGATTAAAAGGTGAAAAATGATTTGAATTTTGTTTTCAAATGGTTGAAGTGTGGAAAATATATCTCGCAAAGATATTTTTGAAAATAAATAATTTGGGAAGATTATTTAAAATTGGGTGATGTTATGAATATTGATTGATAGTTAAATAATCGACTATCAATATTGACCTTTAAATATGTATTTGTGTGAATTGGTTTAAATTGATTGCTACACTTATTGTTAAATTATGCGCTCGTTATTTGGATTACACATTCCGAATAGTGATATGACATAATGGATAGCATTGAAGACCGGTGGTGAAGACCGGGTATTTGTGAAAACGATCGGATGACCTATTGATTGTCTCCGCACTGTTAGCTACGGTATGGAGATTTCCTTTGTGATGGGAAATTCGATCGGGATTGTGAATACCCGGATCACAAGGACTTCTCTTGAAGTACCTTCGGTTCTGTTCGAACCCAGAACAGACTTGTATGGTTACGTGTCTAACATTACATTTTGAGATATAAAGCAGATTTCCTTCAAATATATTTCCGTTGGTGGCGGAGAATTTATTCTCTTAGCTTAACACCCTTTGAGGTTATGTAGTTGAAGGTTATCAGCGATATATTCCCAATTTGGTAATGTGGCATGCTTACTATTGCTGTGTGATGATTATTTATTGATCATTTGTTGGCTTTGTACCCAGCTTTGTGGACGAGACTTCGTCAGACCTCACTCCCCGAAAATGGTCAAAACAGGAAGATGCGGCAAGGTTATGAGGGTCGCACACTTTAGGCTATGTCATTTCCTTCTGCAAAGGGTAGTGTCATGGTATGGAGCCCAGATACTTACTCATGTTGACACACTATATTTATTACTGTGTGATGTTGGTTATCGAGCGCTCGGATAAAGGTACAAAGGGACCGGGGGATGACATATTCGTTTAGTAGTTACCTAGTAACAGAGGTAGCCCGGCCTTGTGTTGGCAAAGATCTAACCGTAACGTTAGATTCTCAGGACATCCCTCCAGAGGCGATCCAATTGACAGTAGGAAGTTCCTTAGCCTGACCATTTGCTGGAAATCCAATCAAAACAATACGCGCTTTGTACGGTTTTAGTTGTAGAACCTACAATTCACTTATGGTGGCACCCCACTGTTTGGATGGTAGCTATAGTAGGCATAGTGCGGAATGTCTATGCTGGCTAAGATTTATATTCTATTTTCGAAATGTTTTCATCACTATGCACTAATAATAATATCAAAAATGATTTTTTTTTTGCGTAGTAAGCATCTTTGACTATCATAAGGAGAAATCTCCTCCAATTCTGCGTTTGCATTGTGTGTGTGGCGGGAGGCCTTATGGTAGTTTCATTTTCTAAAAAGCATAGCGAAATTCTTTTGATTTTCTTTGTGAAAATAACTATTTTTAAGTTCGCACACCAGTCCCATGACTAACCTGGAGTTTATTGTTCCCTTCCTAAACTCTGGGTGCCCGCCGATTCCCACACGGGCGGTCTAAAGTTAGGTTATCAGGTCATTCAGGAATACAGGAGTTGATGTAGAAATCTGTAGGCAAGCTGGATGGCATGGCGTATCAACTAGTATATGTAGTATTTCTTTTCCGCTGTTTGTTGTTGTAAACTCTAATAATGTAATGTAATGTGATGTAATGTAATAACTGATATAGTTCTTTGTTTTAAAGATATTCATTTATCTATTATATGTTGTTCTGTTGCGACTGTGAGATTCTGACATTGTTTTTGTTGCTTTTCCTTCTTTCTTCTTCTACCTTTTACTTCTACCTCTTTTTCTTAAACCATAATGGTTCGTATGTCCGTTTATCTTAAGTTAATCAATGGAGATTAGTGTCTATTCAAGGAGTATGGATTTGTGGATTTTTACATCTTGATCTTGTTTTGGTCATGAATCGAAGTGCTTAT
The DNA here is from genome assembly GCA_030765085.1 of Allium cepa. Classification (NCBI taxonomy): domain Eukaryota; kingdom Viridiplantae; phylum Streptophyta; class Magnoliopsida; order Asparagales; family Amaryllidaceae; genus Allium; species Allium cepa. The sequence goes on along the minus strand of CM060937.1, from coordinate 787,315,212 downwards.
AGGGCAGGGTAGCTGCTAGGCGTGAACCCCTAGCATCCGTGCTCGTCCGATTGAAAGTTGGGAAAGTTGGCTCATCATTTGGATAGACTGAAAACAGCCCAGGTTCAAGCTCCGGCCGACCGAAAACACTGTCCGGTCGACTGATCCTGTGTCCCGAAAGTTTCAGGATCAGGTCAGCCGACCGACTCAGGAAGTCCGGTCGACCGACCTGCTCCTATTTTTCATGTGCTGCCTATTTTTGCTCATTATGATTGGTTTTCCAAATTTTATAGATTCAAGTTGGTTCTTAGTGATTGTTTTTGCATCTTTGGCTTTGATAACTTATTTTTGACTTCATTCACTGGTTTTTATAAATAATCCCTCTAAAGCGTATTAAAAGCTCCCTTCTCCAAGTCATAAATTCTATTTAAAACACACACAATTACGCACTACGAGCGAAGTAGGAGGAGAATTAAATGATTAGATAAAACGGGTGCAATGAACACGTGCGTTCATCTTTTCAATTAAATTTCAATCTATTCGTTTGAAAATTTTCACCTATGGGTCTGGTTTACCGATGAAATGAGGTAAACTCTGTACTGCTTTGAGTGTGAAATTGACTGACAGATAGTAAACCGTTTAGTGCGATCGAGTGGTTATGGGACTCACGTTAACACTTTTTGGATCCCTTTTCGAGAGTTATGACACATTTTGCCAATTGGTGGTGTCGAGTACTGGGCCTCCGGACCTTCGCCACTACGGTTTGTTGCCTTCTTGTATGTTGCCTTCGGGTTTGTACCTTCGGGTTTGTTGCCCTATAGTACCGCCTTTGGTGTTGGTCTTTTTGAGCCGCACGAGTGATATTGGGTTTGGAGCCTTCGGGCTTATGGATCCTTGTTTATACAATACAGAGATCGAGCAATCTTTTGTTTCATTGATATGTGTATTCCCTAGGTATCTCCCTTCGGTGTTGTTCTTTTTGAGCCGCACGATACATAGCGGTTACCTTGCGGAACTTGTGTTACCTTCATTGGTATTTGTTATTTTCCCTTTTCGCTTGGTTTGGGATATTCGTATTCTTTGTTTATTTGAGATGCCGACGATATGAGGCTTGTCTTGTTATGTTCATCTTTTGTTAGATGATTGTGTTATCTCTTTTAGAGATATTTGTTATACTTTGTAACCTTGCAGGTTTATTGTTATTCAGTTTATCTAACTGATTTGTTTTGCTAGACTGACTCGTGTATTATATACTCAGGTCAGACCGAGATGTTTCAGGTTAGGTGCTTTTGGACTTACCCTATTTTGCTTCCGCATGGACTAGTCCGCTAGCATCTTTTTGTCATAGCTTTTTGCGTAGTCCCATTTTGTTGTAACTCTGATATGTATTCTTCTGGATTTGTCTGTATATTGTGGTTTGCTATACCACTTGACATGTATTATTTTGTATACTTTGTTATGTATCAGTATATGTGTATATGATGATCTACTTTTCTGTGATGTATATTGCATTTGAGTTGTTATATTTTGTTCTGATAGATCCTCTAGCCACCTACGGTTTTGTTTTAAGTATTCACTGGATGGTCGATCTGCTTGGTAGGGCAATTGTCGATGTATTCAATAGATAGTTAAAACAAGGCTATAGATGGTCACTCTTAAACAGCCTTATTCTCCGCGTTAGTTGATGGCCTTACCCTGTAGTGTCCTTGGCTAGCGTGGGTATAGAGGTGGGGCGTCACAGAGTGGCTCCACTCTAGCATAAGCATGGATTCCATTCAACTAAGGCAGTATGAACAACGGTCTAAAACTAATGCTCAGATTAATAGTAAAATTGATACGCAAACAAAATTCATTAAATATTTAATACTAACGAAACATTAATTCAACTCAATGATCATTATATTTACTATATAACAACTTCATTTTTTTTATATAATCAAACAAACAAAACAGTAAAAAACCTCCACACTTTATTATTTTGAGAAATGATACTCAAAAAAGACAAAAATGATACGTAAAACCCAATCATCACTAAACTCAGCACAACATACATTATCAATCAAACCAATATGAATTCAAAAAAACAAAATAACACTGAAAAATTATTAACTTCAGAATGTGAATTTATAATGGTATAGTAATTTTGTTATACAACAAAAATCATAAAATCAAAACTAACAAATATATTCAAAAGATACCTACAAAAGTGAAAAATGATATCTAATAGCCTATACCACTTCTTCTCCCCTAATCTTCCCATGGATTGCTCTTCTTCTTCCTCGAATTGGTCTTCTTCTTCCTCTAAATGTTTTTCTTATAAAACATCAATTCAACACAGCATCCCTACCATCAGAGCCATCAATTTTCCATCATTAGATGACTTTAAATCGAGCTACTTTAAAACCCTAGCTGTTGCCATCCACCATGGAACCAACCACCTTCGCCACCAGCACCATCGCAGCAACCGCCTCCTCCAACAATGCCACCTAAGCTTGATGTCGCTCATGACTCATTTACTTGTCTGTCCTGGTTGCTAACTTCTTGTCCTACCTCCGAATTAAAATTCAAAAGTTGTCCTTCGTGCTAAAATAGTAAAGGCCCGGTCCTTGAGGAAAAATGCTGAGAAATTTTGTTCTTGATAATGTTTTCCTGCACTTAATACTCATATATTAGTGAATTATTGTATATTATACATGAATATTAATCGATATTATATGGATTTCTAACTTGATGTGTGAGGTAAATTATTTTATTCCTTAATTTTAATATTAAAGTAGGAATATAATTATTACCACTTTTCAGTCGAATGAGGAGAAGAAGTCCCTTACTTAGATGTGATGGCTAAAAGTTTTTGCTAGCCCCATCCAAGCTTAACTGATCGTGGGTAGCTTCCCGATGGTTGCAACGACATGGCCTTTGGTCGACACGACAAAATTTGCTACAGAGTCCAATAGAACAAATACCAAATAAGGGAGGTGGTTGATGATGAGAGCGAGAAGCAATGAAGCGACAAGCGTTTATAATGCTGTTATATACCGGCGAGGACGCACGAAAATTTACCAGTAGGTTTCCTTTCGCATTTGAGAAGCCAAGAGGCCCAATTGTAGACTTGGCTTTTAACTATAGTAATAACAACAACACATATAGTAGTAGTAGTTGTAACAACCCTGTATTTTGTGATTATTTTAACTGCATATTTTAATTATTTTAATTGAATTCCCTGATTTAAAAACTTTATTTTATTTATTAAAAGAATAAATTTTGTTATTTTAAGTATAAATTTTGAATTTTGTGTGAATTATAATTCAAAACCTGGATAAATGGAATATTTCCAAAAAATGGATTTTTGTCAAAATGGTCAAACTTTGACTTTTAAATTTTAAATTTAAATATTTAAAATTAAAAATTTATCTTTTATTATGAAAATATATTTAATTTCAAGAATACTGCTTTTCGTTTCATTGAAATAGGATTAATATTGTGAAAGTTATGTTTTTTACAATATTGTGTATAAATTATTTTATTTAACAAATTTGTTTATTTTAAATTTATATAAATAATAACTTTGTTTGTAAAATCATGTTCTAATTTGAGTAACATGATATGTTGTGCATACATTTTATTTTTAAAAACATTTTTTAAGTGTGGTTATAATTTTCAAACGTTGATTGTATATTGTTTTCAATCTTTAATTATAGTTTCCATTAAATAAGGTATTTTCTATATTTATTTCCTACTTTTCCTAAAAATATTTATTTATTATTCATATATCTATCTGTACCTTATTTTTCTTATTTATACATTCATTTAGTAATTAAATGGATAAGTATTTAGATCCCTATTTATTTCTTGGAAAAAATTTCAAATATATATATACCTTATTGTTTTAAAAGGCATACCTTTAAATGTTTATTTTAATTAATATAAGTAATATTTTTGGTTGATATATCATGTTATAATTGTGTATATATGTGTAACATTACATGTTATGTATATATTTACAACATTTGTTCCGTTTTGTTTCATTTAATTTGGTTATATATTTTGTAAATTAAGTAATAAATAGTGTTGTAAGAAGCAATTTATTTATATGTTTCTTTTATATGTTTCTACATTCGTTTTCTTAGTTAAATAATAAAAAAATCAAATGGACATGTAACAAATCAATTTTGTAAATTAAGTAATAAACAAAGTTGTAAATTAAGTAATAAACAAAGTTGTAAATAGCAATTAATTTATACATTTTATTTGATACGTTTCTATATCCGTTTTCTTATTTATTTCTCTGATGTTTATATATACGGCATGTTATTTATTGAATTTCTTCTTTAGCACATATTTTATTAAATAAATAGGAAACAAATAAATTTAAGATACGTTACTTTGTTATTAATTTTGGACATACGTTTCAATTTATTCCTTGCCTTTATAATACGCACCTATTTGATTCCTTTCCATAGCCGTCCAAAATTTGCTGCCGTGCATTACAAAAAGAAAATTAAAACCCCGGCCGCCTATTGTATTTCGTTTCCATTCGTCTGCATCTTTTTCCCGTGAAGAACTTCCTGTAGGTAATGGCTTACTCTCCCATTTTCTTATTTTCCTTTTTCTTCTTCTTTTTGCCCCGTTTTGGTCATGATTTCTTCACATATTTGCATGCTCTCCACTCTAGTGCCTTGGCCATCACCTCCACCACCTACTCCTCATCATCATCAACCACCTATCACATCCTTTTCCTCTCACCAGATCTGGCCATACCATCCCCATGACCAAAAACTCCATAAAAATGTTGCAAACTCCTTAAAATATGCCTAACCGAGCCTAGTCTTCATCACCATCACCTTGGATTGCCTTGGCCACCTCCCCATGCTCCACCATCGCCATGATATGACCATTTACCCTAGGCCATACCTCTTTCCAGATCTGAAACATGTCATGGCCGAGCCCTACGACCATGCAGCCGAGCCTAAAATTTGGCCAAAACTCCACTATGTTGCCTTGTCTCCTCACATTCATGTGTTGTGACTCCTTTGCCACTTCTAGCACATGTAGTCATGCCTCCATAGACTCAAACCTGATCCAAAACCACACCAAACCCGACCATATTCACCCCCTAGGCCGAGTAAGTAGATGTTGAAATCATGGAAAAAACTATTGTGTTCAATTTGCTTTAATTTCAAAAATTTTTCAAATTCAATGTGTATTGAATTTATGTTTATATTTTGTTTAGTTTATGGGTTGTGACAAGATCATTAGCTTGGTTCTCTTCCACTTGAATCTATTTTCATGTCATCATGCCTTTTGGAATTCCTTCGTGTTGTTTGTTTTGCTAAGTCTAACATAAAAGGTGAGTAATTCACACATGACATCTGTACTTATATAATTTGTAAATTGACACCATGTGAATCTGTAGATTTTATTATCATGTTATACCTGCCTATGTTATAAATTATATAATGTTAATCCTATTTATTTATCTATCTATCATATCATTTGACACTGCTATATGTTGTTACTATTCAGTTTATTTTGATCATCACTGCAAGTTCCCTGTTAGTATAGAAATTACTATGGGTTGAAATGATAGATACCCGAACGGACTTTAGAATAAGGAAAAGTCGTTATGGGCTGAAATATAAGCCTGAGCGATATTTATTTATTTATTTTATTTATTTGTATTTGTCTTTGGATTGCGGGTTTGGAATACTCAAAACCCGAAAATTTTACTGATTACGAATTTAAATGATAATTTCTGTATCACTTGATTTAGGTGTAAAATATTATTCAGACCCGTGGTTGATTTCAAATATGATTCTTATAAATTTCATGTATTGTAAATGAAAGAAATAAAAAAAGAAATTTGATGTATATCGGATTTAAATTGGATAAGCAGTGATTTTCTAAAAAGTTAAACGGTATAAGTTAATAGATGGTTTGAGTTGTAGTGTGAAAGGTTGATTTAACTTAATAATGGGAATTTAAGTAAAAATGGAATCATAAAAGTAACTTGGTAATTAATACAATTGATGTATGAATTGGATAAATATAAAGTAACTTGTAATTAATATAATTGATGTATGAATTGGATAAATATAAAGAAAAAGAAAATATCTAATTACTTGTAAAATAAAGTTAAGCAACTTACAATGTATTTTGAATTTATGTAATTAGTTTAAAATGTTAAATAAATGGATGGTTAAAAGTGTAATTTGAAATATAACTTGACTTGGAAATGTGAAGTTTGTTCTAAAAATAAAAGTTTAGTAAAGAAAAAAATGGAAATTTAATTTAATTTGTGAAATGGTAAATTTAGTTAATGTGTAAAGTAAATGAAAGTTGGGAAAAGTGTATATTGACCTTAATAAGTGAAACATTGAGATTTTTGAATTAATGTATAAAATTTTACTTTATTAAATCATAAGTTAAAGGGGTATTCAAATGAACATTTTTGAAGTGGAAAAATATGATTCTTATAAGTTAAAATGGTTAAAAATTGAAGTTTAATTATTTCTGAAATTTTATTAATAATCTGGAAATTTATTTGGTAGTACTTCAGAAATGCTATCATTTCTGAAAATAAACTAAAACTGAACTATTACAGCAGTTTTAAATGTTGTCTTTACTAAATTGAATTGTTTCAATTATAACTTACCGCAGCATTTTATAAGTGCGGCGAAAAGCTGAAATTTCAATATTTGAAGTGTTTAACTGAATAAATGAACTCTAAAAGGCTAAATTGTTGGGAATTGAATATTTGATTTGAAGGAATAATGACTTCATTTTTAATGGTTTAAATGAATGATTTTAATTCGGAATTTATAAATCATTTTGGAATTTATAACCACGGGTATACTTCTCCATTTGTCATTTGATTTCCTAGTGATTGTTTTGATGCACACCTTCAATTTGATAGTGTGACTTAAGGTGAGCGATTACTGGAGCTCTGCGCTACCCTGATCACAATAACACTGTTATTTGCATTGTTTACTTTAAATATGGATATTTCTAGGATAGTGTTTATTACTACTTAATTGATGGTTTGACTGATCCTTAAAGGATGGGCGATCCCAAGCACCCTTTAAGTTATAGTGCATTGCTATTACAGTTCGCTTGAGTTGGTTTACATTGTATAAGTTTGTATGTCTTGACTTGAGTGTTTGTGTTTTACTTTACGCTCGGGTCAGCCTGAGAATCACAACATTGGATTCACCTTCTGGAGCTAGAGTTTCGCTGGAGCTTATTTGTCTATCTATTCGTCCATTTCTTCCAGTTAGTTCCTATTCGGTATCTGTCTCTGTATTGTTGTTTATGTATCCTGACTTCTATTGTATCTATTTTACTATGAGATTTTGTATATGTTTTAAGAGTATGTATATAGTAGCTTCATGAACTACTATGATATTTTATTTCCGCTGCGAGTATTCTGATATTTCTGTGTCTGTGATTCTGTGAATGATTTTATTTGCTCCAAATTTTATTACAATATGTTATTTTGAATTATTCAAGTCTGACATGTGTGGATTATTGTCGATTTGAATGGTACAAAATAGTGGGTCGTTACATTTGGTATCAGAGCTTTGGTTTTTGGCAAACCTTAGCCTTAGGAGCAAAAACTCATTAGAGATAGGGTAGAAATACCCTAGAATGAGTGAAATCAATCTCAGAATCATTTCCTTATGAGAGAACTTATTTTCAAAGTACAAAATGATTTTCAAATGATATTTAAAGGATTTTCAAAGATTATGTTGGTATAAATTTTCTTATTTTAAAACCAAGAGTATCTAAACTTCATCCCTTCTATATTGCAATGACCTAGAATTTATGTCATTTGAAATCCGTATATTTTAATTGATTTTAAATATTTACAAGTAAAATTTATAAGTCGAATAATTTATTTATTTCGAATATAAGGATTTAATTGGATAATTAAATCGATAATTTAATATTTAAAATTACAGAAATAAAAAGAAATTGGGTTTAATGTGTATAAAAATGATTTATAAAGTTATAACAAATCATATTGGAGTTAGAATGATGTTATAAAACTTTTAAAATTGAATTAAAAATTAATTTACAGAAAATTGAATATTTTAATATTTAATTAACGACTAAAATTAGTCATTTTTCAAACAGTCTCAGATTTCGACGAAACTAGTTTCGTCGGATCCGTAATATTATATTACTATAAGATTTCAAATTTCATGTCAATCGGATTTACGGTTTGTCCGGTGCAAGCCAAAACGTATAGAAATTTGTTTAATCGATTTAATTTAAATTTGATGTTTATTTCCGTAACTCGCACATATGGTCAAATTAGCTTCCAAAACATGTTCCATTGTGTCCGAAACGTGGGTTAAACCCTAGAAATGCCGGTCACCGTGCGAGGTTTGGAGTTCGGAAAATTTCGAGTGAATAGTGTTTTGGCGAATTTTTTATAAAAGCACACCAACATTCACAATTTGCAAAACCCTAATCTCTTCAGCCCTAGCTGCCACTAACATTATTAATGGCCGAAAATTGTTCTTCTTCTTCCTCTGATTTCTTCAAATCCACCAATTAATTCAAGAAACTTTCTTCTGCAAAGTTAAAGAACACGTCAAGATCTTTGAATCCAACGGTTATGATTGTATTTCTTTTGGTAGATCGTCGTCAATTCGAGCTTAAACGTACACGGTTCGCGTACGTTTTTCGAGGGCATGGGGTACCCGAGTGGGGAAGGACTCTGGCCATTGGGGTGTCGCGCGAAGCTCTTCGAGATGGCGGCCTTTGATCGTCGTGGAGTTGCTCGTAGATGGCTCGAAAATTTAGGGCATAGGGGCGGCCGTGGGTTCGAACGCGATTTTCATTACCTGGGAAGCTTTTCGCGTGTGTGAGAAGAAGGAAGGTATGGCCTGATCTCGTTCAAGCAATATCTACGGTCCAGATTCTATCTAGGTTTATAAAAATAAAAAAAAAGAATTGTAAAAGTAAATTTCATTAAATTGTACAAACTTTGTAATAACGTAACTTTGTCATACGAGGTCGGAAATGCACGAAGAAAATTGCGTCAACTTTATTTTAACAAGCACTACGCGATGGAGCTGGATTGGAATTGATTGGAGCTAGTGAAAATTTTGGGTAAAATTAAACGCGCGTTTAATTTTATTCGAAATAAAACACTGCAACTGTTATTGAAACCAAGGTGAGAACTTCTCACTCAATCGAAATGTGTTTCGATTTAAATTTTAAATAATTAAATTTAAAATTGCTTGATTGTGTTGATTATATTCTTGGATGATAAATTATTATCTGTTGTGTTGAAATAGAGCCTATACGTCGCATATTAAGCGGTGGTTATTTATTAAACACATATACCGCGATATTCCACCTTGAAGTGGAATTGGTATTATATATGTACTTGGAGTTGATTTCCTGCATTATATAGCGGATGATACCCTTTTGCGCTGCATAATAGCGGATAATATTTAAAAATCCCGTATACCGCAATATTTCACCTCGAAGTGGAATTGGTATTGTGCTAACATATGTGGATGCAGGGAAACAGGTTGGAGTGATCCAACTGGATTCCTCAAATGATTGAATTGGATTCAATGTTGTGTGTTGATCTATTTATAATATGTATGATTATCTTTGTGATTGAAATCGTTGACGAATAAAAAAATTTAGCCGAATATATTTTTGGTATCGTTAGATGTCGAAATAAATAAAATTAGATTTTTGAAAATTTAAGTTGAGATTTTATAACAAAATTTATTTTTGGGAATTGGAGTAATTCAAAGGAAAGAATTTTAAAAAAAAAAGATAAAGTTCATTTCTGACTCATATCGAAAATTATTTCAACAATATGGTAAAAGCTTTAATAAATGAATTCCATGTAATATTATTCGAAGGTTGAAAATTTATTCAAAATACGGATTTTAAGGAGTTTGCAAATAAAAGAATTTGTGTTCTTTAGAAAATAAAATTATTTAGAAAAGAAATAAATTTAGAAATCCACTTGGGAATTGCTTTTGTTAATTGAAAATAGATCTTTTGGGAATCTATTTAGAAATTTATTTGGTGTTTTGAAATGAATTTGGAATCAATTTGGAAATTAATTTGGGGTTTAGTAGAAATTGATTTCAATTAGAAATTTGAATGAAATTCACTTAGTGTTTAATTATTTGGAAAATCAATATGGAATTTGATTTGGTGTTTTTGGAAATCAATTGAAAACTAATTTGGTGTTGAAAGTGAATAATTGAAATCGATTTGAAAATTGGTATAAAAAGTGAATATTTGGAAATGTAAATTCACAATGGAAATTTATAAGTGGAATTTGATTTGAAAATAAACATTGATTTATTTTTAAAAGTGTGGAAATAAGTTTACGGATTTGGAACGTAAATTTAATAAATCGGTAAGGATTTATTTAATTTGTTTGAAAGAACCATTTTGAAATGAAAATGTATTCTCCCTGGGAAGCCGAAAAATTTCTAAAATATGTTTGAAATATATATATATATATATATATATATATATATTCTAGAATTAGGTTTGAAAAGGATACTTTAGAGAAATTACTTCTTAAATTGTTTTAAAATCCTTTAAGTAAAGATTTATTAAATTGATTTTAGAAATGATTATTTGTAAGATTAAATTAATAATTGTTTTAGAAAATAGTTTTTTAAATAGTTATACTCTATCTATTAATTTCATTTTGAAAAATTAGTTTGGACTTAAGTTTGTATGTAACATTGGTATAATATTTTTACAACTAATATTTTAATTAAAGCGTTTAAAGAAAAATAGTTTTATTTCAAAGTGTTTTCCAAATATATTTTTAATAGTAATATAAATTATTTTAAAGTATTTGAACTCGGCAGATTTTCAGTGAAAATGAATAAATATTTGTGAATATATCCCATGTAGGAAAGTGATTTGATTTTTTTTCAAAAGTTGTAAAGGTGGAAAATGATTTGAAATTTGTTTTCAAATAGTCGAAGTGTTAAAGATATATCTTGTAAAGATATTTTTGGAAAACAAATAATTTGGAAAATTATTTGGAATCTGGTGATGTTTTGCATATCCATTGATAGTTAAATAACCGACTATCAGTATTGACCTTTAAATGGGTTTTTGTTATGATTTGCGGGAATTTGAATGATACACTTATTTTTTTAAAATAAGCGCTCGTTATCCGGATTAACTGGGAGAGGACATCGTGTCATATAACCCATTCTGAATAGTGATACGTCGTAAATGGATAGCATTTGAAGACCGGTGTTGAATACCGAGTATTTGTGAAAACGATAGGATAACCTATGGATTGTCTCTGCACCGATAGCTACAGTATGGAGATTTCCTTTGTGATGGGAAGTTCTATCAGGTTTGTGAATACCCGGATTGCAAGGACTTCTTTGGAAGTGCATTCGGTTCTTTTCAAACCCAGAACGGACTTGTATTGTTACATGTCTGACATTACATTTTGAGATATAAAGCAGATTTCTTTCAAATACATTTCTATTGGTGTCGGAGAATTTATTCTTTTAACTTAACACCCTTCTCTGAGACGTACGAGCTCAGAGGTTATGTAGTTGATGGTTATCAGTGATATACTCCCAATTTGGTACTGTGGCATGTTGAGTGCTGTTGTGTATCATTTGTTAATCAGAGCATGACTTTTGTATAAAGAGTAGCTTTGTGGGGGAGACTGCATCACGACCTCACACCCCGAATATGGTCAAAACAGGAAAGATGCGGCAATGTTATGAGGGTCGCTCCATTTAGGGTGTGTCATTGCCTTCTAGAAAAGGGTGGTATCATGGTATGGAGCCCAGATACTTACTCATGTAGACACCATACATTTATTACTGTGTGTGTTGTTGGGTTAGAGGTACCTCAGAAAAAGGTCCAAAAGGACCGGGGGATGGCATGCTCGAGTAGTAGTTACCTAGTTACAGAGGTTACCCAGCCTTGTGTTGGCAGAGATCCGGTTAGGTTCTCGGGACGTCCCGCCAGAGGCAGACTCATGTGGCAGTAGGAAGTTCCTTAGCCTGACCATTTGTTGGATATCCATTCATCCAATACGAGCCTTGTACGGTTTTAGTTGTATAACCTGCCATTCACTTATGGTGGTCACCACTGTTTGGATGGTAGCTATAGTAGGCATACGATAATGGTCGCATGCTGGCTAAGATTAATATTATACTTTCAAAAAGTTTTTATCACTATGTGTTGAATATGCGCTTATATGTTTTTGTTTGATGATAATAAACATATATATTCACTTAAATGTATTTGGTAATGTACTATTTTGTTTTTCATAGATTAAATAAATATTTGTTGAATAAAATAAATTACACAGAATTTGAATTTGAATTCAAACAGAACAAGTTACACAGATTTTGAATTCAAACAGAAATTTTATTCAAACAAATATTTATTACAATCTTGAATAGTACAAATTCATGCTCTCACTATACATATACATTTTTGATTACATCACGATTACATCACAAATTTTTTTACATTGATAACCTCACTACATATCATTCACACTGGTATTTTGTCTTCAGCTGCATTCAAGTTTGAATCCAGCATCTGAGCAATCTGCAAAAATATTCACTAACACAGTAAAATTGAAGAAGAAATGTTTTTGCAATATAAAATGAAATATGATTTTTGAAAATATGGTTTGCCTCAGTTATTTGGGTTGTTCGTCATCATTCACACTTGATTTCATCACAAAGTCGTGCATATAGATATTACAGGGACAAGTAACCATAAGTGGCTGCAATACACACGTGTACATTCATACACGTGTGCACTGCCTCGCCAACTCGTGTGCACAAATCAAACAAAAGCACTGCTAACAATTCAACCCAAGGTCAAACCCAAATAACACACGGGATTCAACTCAAGGCAGACCACAAGTACAAGGCACAGTGCAGAGGTCTCAACAGGAAAATCAAGCAACAGTCAAGTACACAAATATCCAATATGCAACATGACCGAGCATTGATCAAAACCGGAGACAAGATCAACTACATGAAGCAGTCAACAATAGCAAGTGTGCAAGCACAACATGAAGTGAATCAAGCTCAAGGCAGTAGTGTACATGAATACAACTCGACTACAACAGCCAGTCCAATGGTCAAATAAACTAATGAATGAATGCAAAGGCAACACTCAGTTTAACACAATGAAAACTACAGTGAAGCTACTGAAGGCAACATGAAGCAATGTACATGCACTAGTGATGAAAGCTACAAGATACACAAGTTTAGTTCAAATACCAGTGATACAAGTGCAACACAGTTGCAAACAACATGACAGCACTGCACCAATGCAAAATGGAATGAATGCAACATGGACTGCGCAAATTCAAGACAGCATCAAGTAGAGACCAAGTTCAGAAATGCAAACTGCAGTAGTACACTTGAACAAAATGAACAAGTGGAGCGTCTATGTAAAGCATGCAAGATCCAACAGTGATACAAATGTAACAACAAGCCCAAATTTACAGAAGTATAAGTATGGCAGTGAAACTCAGTGAAGTGCATAAGCAATATGACAGCAGACCAGTGTTAACAACCAAGTGAAGATTTGAAGATGTGTAACAATAAAGTTCAAGTCCAGGGAACAACAACAATTCGAACTAACTACTGAAACAAGTACAGTGCATCAAGACAAGTGCATCCAGAAGAACAAAATTGCCGCCAACATAACAGATCAAATGAAACACAGTGGAATCCACATCATCAGAGAAGATGGTCAGAGTCAAAGCTCACAGGGATAAACACAAGATGGCCGAAGCCGTGTCAAGTCAGAATTCAACGCAAGTGTAACAAATTCGTATCTTTGAAATAGTCAGCAAAATCAAAAAGAGGAAAGTTTTAATGCCGTGTAACACAAGAAGAATCGAACGTGTAAAAGTCAAGGCCGTAAGTATCAAGGTGTAAGTATATCAGGAAAGACGTGCACAACAGGCATTAGAAAATTAGGAAAGTGATGAAGTCGTGAATTCATATAAATATCAAACCCAATTTACATCATCGGCATCGAGTTATCAAGTGAAAAAGAGAAACAATCAAACCAGCAAACGAAAGTAAAATTACATACCGCAATTCAACGAACTCGGTCATCAAAAGAAGCAGCTGCAAACAACTCACAATCTCAAAGTCGCGAATCATCGGAGAACAAGTCACGAATCATCGGAGAAGTAGTAAGCAAGCCAAATCAGAAAGTCGATCAGTATAGGCGTTCATCAAAAGCCCTAATTTGATCAAAGACTCAAGCCCTAATTTCAAGAGCAAGGTCGACATTTTTACAAGCAAAAGAAGGAACGGGTCAAAGCCAAGAAGGAGATCGGGTGAAATAAGAAATTGGGCCGGCCGTGACTTATTATTACAAAGAGGATTTTTGGTTTTATTTTAGGGTTTTAATTATAAAGGGTTTTTTAGTTTTATTTTGAGCAAAAATTACGCATCCAAGTTGTATTTTAATTTTTGCTCCGGTTTTAATTTTGAAGTCTGTCTTTTTTGAGTCAAAGATTTTGTAAATCACCACCTAAGGTTTAGGTAGTGTCAGATTGTCTATTTAGAATTAGTTCAGTGAGCAGGGTGTGCGAGTTTGCAAAACTTTATAGGCGGGAGCAGTGTTTGCGAGTAAGCGAAACTCTATAGGCGGGAGCAGGGTGTGCGAGTCTAGTAGAGTGTTTGTGAGCGGGAGCAAAAGGGTCTGCGAGTCTAGTAGAGTGTTTGTAAGCGTGATACCGTTTAATTCTAATAGAAATCTAGGAATGCAGCAGTAGGCAGGGGTTGCCGAAGCTGGGTAAATTTTGTGTGTGATTTACTTCTCAGCATATTTATTTCTGCAGTTTATTTCTGTGTTTAAATCGTGAAAATTTGCTATAACCCTATTCACCCCCCCTCTAGGGTTAATCTAGATCCTACAAGTGGTATCAGAGCAAGGTATTTTTCTTTAACTCTAGAGTCATGAATCCATCAAATAGTGCTTTTTCTGAGGGGCAATCTATTGTTAGGCCACCTATGTTTAACGGGAATGATTATGCTTATTGGAAAGTTAGGATGAGTATTTACCTTAGTTCCGTTGATTATGATGTTTGGGATATTATTGAAACTGGCTATAAACCTGCCACTATAATCGTTGGTGATACTAAGATTCCTAAACCTAAGGATAGGTGGGATGCTAACGATAAGAGATTGAAAACGACAAATGCTAAAGCCATGAATGCTTTGATATGTGCTCTTTATAAAAATGAATTTAATAGAATTTCTCATTGTACAACAGCACAGGAAATTTGGCACACTTTGGAGGTGACACACGAAGGAACTTCTCAAGTCAAGGAGTCTCGTCTAGCCCTATTCAGCGATGAATACGAAAACTTTGTGATGGACAAAGGCGAGAGCATATAGGACATATTTGGACGCTTTTCAACTTTGGTGTACAACGCTTGAGCACTTGGGAAGGTATTCACTGAGGTAGAGCTTGTGCGGAAGATACTACGAGTCTTACCGATGAACTTTGAGGCAAAAGTCACGGCAATCCAAGAATCAAAAGATTTGAGTAAACTAAGCATGGAGGAGTTGATTGGTAACTTATGACATATGAGCAAAAGAAGAAGACGATTGCCTTAAAGAGCAAAGAAGAAAGCGATGAAGAAGGAGAAGATCCAATTGAAGAGCTTGCAATGGCTGTCAATAATCTTAGAAAATGGTCGAGATTCAAGCCACGCAAGAAGAAAACAAGTCGTAATAAGCCAAAAGATTCTGACAATTCCGATAATGAACCAACGTGCTTTAACTGCAAGAAGCCCGGACACTTCATACAAAAATGCCCACTTCTCAAAAACAATAAGGAAAGAAAAAGACGAAGAAGGTATTTGTAGCGACTTGGGATGATGAAGAAGGAGAGGAAGTTTTGGATAGCAGCTCAGAGTAAGTTAACTCGTGTCTTATGGAAAAATCAGAATCAGAAGCAAGCTTTGAGGAATCTAGTGAGGCAGGTGAGTATTCCTATAGAGATCTTGTTTTTATGTGTCCTGATCTCACTAAAGTAGTTGATGCTCTTGAATCTAAAATTGAAAAACTGAAAACTGGTAGGAGAGAACTTGCTCGTAAAAATTTTAGGTTAAAAACTGAACTTGAAAATATTCAAAACCTAGAATGTAAAAGATGTAAAGTTTTAGATTCAGAATTGAAAAGACTTAAGAATAACTCTGAGAATCTTGAAAAAGAAAACTTGAGACTTAAGGAAATCATTGACACTAGGAAAAAGGATTTTATAAATCGATGCACCTCACTTGTCACTGAAAACACAACACTAAAAACCAAAGTCCAAAATCTTGAGAAATCTTTGAATAACTTTTCAAGAGGCGAAAAATCTTTCAACATGCTATTGGGAAATCAAATTTTTGCTAACAACAGAAAAGGACTAGGTTTTGGGAAAACACAAGTTGAGGATAATGCAAAAGGGAAGAGTGTCTTTGATAGATGTGAAATAATTGGACATCATGTTGAAAATTGTAGTCATAGGAACAAGAACACAAAATTTATACAAGTTTGGGTTACTAAGAATTCTACAAACAAATTTCATATCTATTGGAACAAGAATAAAAGGACTAAGCAAGTTTGGGTTCCAAAGGGTTTGTTTATTCATAATGCTTCTGCCACTAACAATCATGGACCTAGAAATAGGTCACAAAAATCTTTCATCGTGTAGGTGTGGTAGCAGGCTAAGAACAACAATGGTGTTCTCTAGATTTTGGTTGTTCCAGAAACACAACGGGCAACAAAGCAAAGTTTCCTTAGCCTAGTACAAAGGTGACAGAATCACAATGGACAACAACGAAAAATTATCGTAAAGGTAAAACGGGTAAAATTGTTTTGAACGATATATTAAATGTGATAATCTGCACCGTATTCTGATGAAATCAGCCAAAGAATGTGATGTTGAAAAGAGATGATTTTTTAAATTCTGACTTATTCTTAATTGATATGATTTATGTTGACTTGTTCTTATTTATGACCTTGATTTGTGCTTAAATGATGACCAATCAGATTTTCAAAGGTGAACTAATCCATATAAATTTGTTTGGTCAAATGATGGTATTTTATTGATCCTTGATCACTCATACTACACGTAGATATATTTTGACATTTTGGTCACTTCTTGTAAATTTGCATGATTTCAAATTTCATGTGAAAGGTGTTAAAAAGGATTTTTAGAAATTGTTGAAACTTCAATAAGTTGTTTTTGAAATAATTATGATGTTGATTGACTGTTGATTACTCATGAATATAATTGTTTATCCTTTGGTTTCTGAAATTAACACCATGATATTTGTTTGAGTGTGAACATGGCTTCATTTCAAATTTCATTCTGAAATAGTTTGTTGAAATTTCACAATCTGGTCTTTGACATCCAGCGAGTGAATATTGAGTGAAATTTAAATTCAGATGCAGATTACTCTGCTAATATAGTTGATAGAAAAATTACTAGTGGAACGTGATTAATTTTTGAAACATTCATTTGCTACATCTTTTTTCAAAGAAAATATCTGCACATTTTTCACTTGAAACAATTTTCATTCAGCAGAAATTTTTTTCTCATAAAACCCCTTCGAGAAAATAATTGTTTGACCATCAGTCATTTTTATTTGATTTTAAATGACAAATTTTGACTAATCCGACTCCCTACTAATTATCAAAAAGATAAATACTGATTGAAAAGGTGATGAGTGTTGATATTTAACATACATTACTCAAGAGAGTATATTTGGAAAATTTCTTTAGGAATTAAAACAAGAATTATAAAACTTTTTGTTGGGTAAAGACTCCATGACCATTTCTATATCTATCATTATTTCTATCGACCATGGTTTATCGAATATTCAATACAGTTTGTCGATATGTGGTACTATAATCAGGAATCATTTGTTTTTCATGTCACATTTTTTTAAAAAATAAATAAATAAATATCCAAAGTATTCACTCTCATTTAAAAGTCCTCACGGTTATGCATGGGTGAATTACTTGGATTTTTGATTATGTGCTTCCATGCTCATTTAAAAGTCCTTACATTTATGCATGTATGGAACGCATATCAAAATTAATTGATTTAATAGACAAGTTGATTCTGATCCCATTTAAAAGTCCTCACGGTCATGCGCGGTTAGAAGATACTTGATTTCATTTTTTAAAATTAAATTCGAATACTACTAATCTCATTTAAAAGTCCTAACGGTTATGCGTGATTAGTAGATATTCAAATTCCTGATATAAATGTACCACAAGTAGATTCAACTGTATGATTTTATATGAACATCATATCCATCATTTCTAAAAGTGGAATATGCGCCTAACAAGGGTAGTTATGGTTTTTGTTTGATTCTTATTGAAGTTTAATATTTATATTCAATTTGAGTTTAACGTTGGATTAATATTGATCACTTTATCTCTATTTTTCTCTGACACTATTATTCTTTTGCTGATAACAAAAGGGGGAGAGAAAAGTTAAGATTTTGTCAAATAGAATCAAGCAAAGGTCAAATAATTTTCCATAATTTTCCATTTGCATCAAGGCTTATTTGAATATTTCTATTTGTATGCATATATGTAGGAGGAGCATCATGTAGAGAGGAAGCATTTAAATATGGGGCATCATGTAGAGAGGAAGCATTTAAATAGGGGGAGCAATTAAAGTATATCATTGATCAAATACACTTAACACATGTATAAAATCTTAAATATATGTTTGTTATCATCAAAAGGGGGAGATTGTTGAATATGCGCTTATATGTTTTTGTTTGATGATAATAAACATATATATTCACTTAAATGTATTTGGTAATGTACTATTTTGTTTTTCATAGATTAAATAAATATTTGTTGAATAAAATAAATTAAACAGAATTTGAATTTGAATTCAAACAGAACAAGTTACACAGATTTTGAATTCAAACAGAAATTTTATTCAAACAAATATTTATTACAATCTTGAATAGTACAAATTCATGCTCTCACTATACATATACATTTTTGATTACATCATGATTACATCACAAATATTTTTACATTGATAACCTCACTACATATCACTCACACTCGTATTTTGTCTTCAACTGCATTCCAGTTTGAATCCAGCATCTGAGCAATCTGCAAAAATATTCACTAACACAGTAAAATTGAAAAAGAAATGTTTTTGCAATATAAAATGAAATATGATTTTTGAAAATATGGTTTGCCTCAGTTATTTGGGTTGTTCGTCATCATTCACACTTGATTTCATCACAAAGTCGTGCAAATAGATATTACAGGGACAGGTAACCATAAGTGGCTGCAATACACACGTGTACATTCATACACGTGTGCACTGCCTCGCCAACTCGTGTGCACAAATCAAACAAAAGCGCTGCTAACAATTCAGCACAAGGTCAAATCCAAATAACACACGGGATTCAACTCAAGGCAGACCACAAGTACAAGGCACGGTGCAGAGGTCTCAACAGGAAAATCAAGCAACAGTCAAGTACACAAATGTCCAATATGCAACATGACCGAGCATTGATAAAAACCGGAGACAAGATCAACTACATGAAGCAGTCAACAATAGCAAGTGTGCAAGCACAACATGAAGTGAATCAAGCTCAAGGCAGTAGTGTACATGAATACAACTCGACTACAACAGCCAGTCCAATGATCAAATAAACTAATGAATGAATGCAAAGGCAACAGCTCAGTTTAACACAATGAAAACTACATTGAAGCTACTGAAGGCAACATGTAGCAATGTACATGCACCAGTGATGAAAGCTACAAGATACACAAGTTTAGTTCAAATACCAGTGATACAAGTGCAACACAGTTGCAAACAACATGACAACACTTCATCAATGCAAAATGGAATGAATGCAACATCGACTGCGCAAATTCAAGACAGCATCAAGTAGAGACCAAGTTTATAAATGCAAACTGCAGTAGTATACTTGAACAAAATGAACAAGTGGAGCGTCTATGTAAAGCATGCAAGATCCAACAGTGATACAAATTTAACAACAAGCCCAAATTTACAGAAGTATAAGTATGGCAGTGAAACTCAGTGAAGTGCACAAGCAATATGACAGCAGACTAGTGTTAACAACCAAGTGAAGATTTGAAGATGTGTAACAATAAAGTTCAAGTCCAGGGAACAACAACAATTCGAACTAACTACTGAAACAAGTACAGTTCATCAAGACTAGTGCATCCAGAAGAACAAAATTGCCACCAACATAACAGATCAAATGAAACACAGTGGAATCCACATCATCAGAGAAGATGGCCAGAGTCAAAGCTCACAGGGATAAACACAAGATGGTCGAAGCCGTGTCAAGTCAGAATTCAACGCAAGTGTATCAAATTCATATCTTTGAAATAGTCAGCAAAATCAAAAAGAGGAAAGTTTTAATGCCGTGTAACACAAGAATAATCGAACGTGTAAAAGTCAAGGCCGTAAGTATCAAGGTGCAAGTATATCAGGAAAGACGTGCGCAACAGGCATTAGAAAATTAGGAATGTGATGAAGTCGTGAATTCATATAAATATCAAACCCAATTTACATCATCGGCATCGAGTTATCAAGTGAAAAAGACAAACAATCAAACCAGCAAACGAAAGTAAAATTACATACCGCAATTCAACGAACTCGGTCATCAAAAGAAGCAGCTGCAAACAACTCACAATCTCAAAGTCGCGAATCATCAAAGAACAAGTCGCGAATCATCAGAGAAGTAGTAAGCAAGCCAAATCAGAAAGTCGATCGGTATAGGCGTGCATCAAAAGCCCTAATTTGATCAAAGACTCAAGCCCTAATTTCCAGAGCAAGGTCGACATTTTTACAAGCAAAAGAAGGAACGGGTCAAAGCCAAGAAGGAGATCGGGTGAAATAAGAAATTGGGCCGGCCGTGACTTATTATTACAAAGGGGATTTTTGGTTTTATTTTAGGGTTTTAATTATAAAGGGTTTTTTAGTTTTATTTTGAGCAAAAATTATGCATCCAAGTTGTATTTTAATTTTTGCTCCGGTTTTAATTTTGAAGTCTGTTTTTTTTAGTCAAAGAATTTGTAAATCACCACCTAGGGTTTAGGTAGTGTCAGATTGTCTATTTAGAATTAGTTCAATGAGCAGGGTGTGTGAGTTTGCAAAACTCTATAGGCGGGAGCAGTGTTTGCGAGTAAGCGAAACTCTATAGGCGGGAGTAGGGTGTGCGAGTCTAGTAGAGTGTTTGTGAGCGGGAGCAAAAGGGTCTGCGAGTCCAGTAGAGTGTTTGTAAGCGTGATACTGTTTAATTCTAATAGAAATCTGGGAATGCAGCAGTAGGCAGGGGTTGCCGAAGCAGGGTAAATTTTGTGTGTGATTTACTTTTCAGCATATTTATTTCTGCAGTTTATTTCTGTGTTTAAATCGTGAAAATTTGCTATAACCCTATTCACCCCCCCCTCTAAGGTTAATCTAGATCCTACACTATGCAGTAATAATAATATAAAAAATGATTTGTTTTGCATAGTAAGCATCTTTGACTATCATAAGGAGAAATCTCCTCCAATTCTGCGTTTGCATTGTGTGTGTGGCGGGAGGCCTTATGGTAGTTTCATTTTCCAAAAGCATTGCGGATATTTTTCACTTCCTTTGTTTTTGTTGTTTTAAATATAAATAACTGATTTAGTTCTCACACCAGTCCCATGACTGATCTGGAGTTTATTATTCCCTTCCTAAACTCTGGGTGACCAAAATTTTCTACACAGGCAGCTTAGAGTCAGGTTATCAGGTCATTCTGGATTTCAGGAGATGATGTGGAGTTCAGCAGGCGAGCTGGATGGCGAGACGTACCACTTGTATATGACATTACCTTTTCCGCTGTAGAATTCACTTGTAAAGACAAGTTTGTATAATTGTCCGTTATTGTGTTGTGCTGTATATTGACTATGATGATGTAATGTATAAAATGTACAGTTATTTTGATTTAAGGATTATTCGTTTATCTATTATACGTTGTTCCGCTGCGATTGTGAGATTCTGTTTTTGTTTCTGTTCTGTCTTCTTCTTCTACACTTTTCTTCTTCTTAGACCCTCATGGTTCGATTTTCTGGCATTTGATTGCTCCGCAGTTGATATAGTGGACGTATTGATGTCGATTTTCGGAAGTCGAAGAATCGGGTCGTGACAATGTGGTATCAGAGCTTATGGTTAAACGATAACCTTAGCTTTGTTGGGTGTTACTCATTAGAGACAGATTCGGTAGTACTCTAGAATGAGTGTGAGTGTAATAATACATTTGAGCGTGTATTTGTTAGTGAATATAAAATTGTTTTATATTGTGATGATTGGTTTGTGGAGTGGTATATGGATTCTGGTCGGTATAGTTTGTACCGATAGGGATCTCCAAACACTGGTACAAAACAATTCGACACGATATTGTTTTAAAATAGGGCGAATGAAATAATTTTACCCAAAACTATTTTGCGGAGATAAAGGAAAAAAATCTTTATAAATTATTATAATATATGGTTGCTTGAATGTTAGGAATTGAGAATATTAAAATTATTACCATTGATTATTAAATAGGAAACTAAATCGAACTCCAAAGTTAAGAAGTAAATTCAGATACAAATGGAAATTGTAAATGTAAATGTGATGTGTAATTTGAAATTGAATTCCAGAGAATGTTTTGAAAGGAATTTAATTTTTTTGAAGATTTGGAAAGTTTAAATCCCTTTTTCGTTTGAAAATAATTTTCAAAGATTTTGGAGAAATGTTTTGGAAAGGATAAAAGCACTAAACTCTTTTTGGTCGCTGGAAAATAATTCCGATGATGATCACGACATCATCGGTGTTCATTTTCGGGTTTCCAAAAGAGGAATTGCTGCCAGATTGTTTTAAATTAAAGTTGTTTGGAGAATTTGGGTTTGGTTTTGGAAATTTAAAAGATAAATTGAATTGATTTCAAAATTGGTTTTGAAAGGTTGAAAAGACTCTGGAATCCTATTTTAAATATTTATCGAATTAGTAAATGAGTTGATAACTTATACAATTTGAATTTTGATAGAATAAATTTAACTTAAAGGATGGAGTTAAATTAAAGTAAGTATAAGTGAATCAATTAAATAAAGTTAATTTAAAGAAAGGTCTGAGAGGCTAAGTGAAATGATTTTATATATAAGAAATGATTACTTAAAGAAAATTTATTAAGTTAAAATTAAATTTGGGTTAGTAACAAATGAATTGGAAGTGAGTTTGAATTACGAAAATAGAATTGTGAATGGATCAATAAATTTATAATTGCAAGTAAATGTAATTGAAATTGAATGTTGAAATGGAATATAACTTAAGTAATGTTGAATGAAGTTGATTTTGGTACCGAAGTAAAACGAGAAAAGTGATAAATATAAACTTGAATTATATAAATGAAATTAGATTTGAAATGTTAAATGAATTAACAATTGGATTAATGAATGGATTGAATGTTAATCAACCAAATGTAAATAAATTGTTATGAAATAATGGATGTAAGTGTTAATTCATTGAAGCTAATTAAATGTGTTAAACCAAATTGAAGGTAAACAAAGTGAACATGAATGTTGAATGTAAAGTGAATAAATACGGTCATGTTGAATATACATTGGTTGTTATTTGATTGTTAATTGATTGTATATAAATTCCTTAAGTGTTTATGAAATTGAATTAGTGAAATTGAAAGCTAAAGTAATTGAATTTGTAAATAAAACTAATTTAAAATAGTGATATGAATCAATTGTGAATGAAAGATAATTGATAAAATTCAATATTCAGAAGGTAAACTGAATCCAAACAGAATTGAAAGTATAAATTGAATTCTAATGAAATTGATAATGCAATATAAAATGAAAATGGATATATAACTTCAATAGTAAAGTAAAAATGGTATAAGAAGTATATATTGAAAATTTTGTAACGGAACGTGCAAAATAAATTTGAAAGTTGTAATTGCATATTATGGCCAGCAGGATATACAGGTGTATTAAAGGAAATGAATTTGGATTTTGATTTTGAAGATAAAAATTGAATTGCTCGAACAAAAAGTTATGTATTTGAGTTTCAGTATGAAATTTGATGATCTTCTTGTCTAGCTGCTTGGCTTTTTCTTTTCTTTTTGAGTCTGGGGGCCATGTTGCCATTTTTTTAGTTGCACCGAGCTAACCGCGCAAAGGAGACGCTGGCAAAAATTTTCAAAAATTTAAAGCGTTAGAATATTTTTGAGAAAAATTGGAAAATTTTGAAAAATATAACTTTGATTTGAGTTGAAAAGTTAAACAATATAGTTGGTTTTGGAAAAGTATAACCATGTTTGGATTCGAAAACTTAGTAAAGTTACTGTAAGAAGTTTAACTATGGATTTTGGGAAAGTTAAACACTTAAGTGAATTTGAAATTTAATTTGAATGGATGTTTGAAAAGTTAATGGATTTCAAGACTTTTTCTTACTTGGTAATTTCGAGGACGAAATTCTTTTAAGGGAGGAAGTTTGTAACGACCCAGTATTTCTGTCATTTGAATTCCGTATATTTTAATTGATTTTACATATTTACAAGTAAAATTTATAAGTCGATAATTTATTTATTTTGAATATAAGGATTTAATTGGATAATTAAATTGATAATTTAATATTTGAAATTACAGAAATAATTAGAAATTGGGTTTAGTGTGTATAAAAATGATTTATAAAGTTATAATAAATCATATTGGAGTTAGAATGATGTTATAGAACTTTTAAAATTGAATTAAAAGTTAATTTGCGGAAATATGAATATTTTAATATTTAATTGACGACTAAAATTAGTCATTTTTCAGACAGTCCTAGATTTCGTCGAAACCAGTTTCATCGAATTCACTATATTATATTATTATAAGACTTCAAATTTCATGTTAATCGGATATACGGTTTGTCCGGGGCAAGCCAAAACGTATAGAAATTTATTTAATCGATTAAATTTAAATTTGATCATTTATTTCCGTAACTCCCACAAATGATCAAATTAGCTTCCGAAACACGTTCCATTGTGTCCGAAATGCGGGTTAAATCCTAGAAATGTCGGTCACCGCGCGAGATTCGGAGTTCGGAAAATTTTGAGTAAATAGTGTTTGGGCGAATTTTCTATAAAAGGACACCAATATTCACAATTTGCAAAACCCTAATCTCTTCAGCCCTAGCTGCCACTAACATTATTAATGGCCGAAAATTGTTCTTCTTCTTCCTATTATTTCTTCAAATCCACCAATTAATTCAAGAAACTTTCTTCTGCAAAGTTAAAGAACACGTCAAGATCTTTGAATCCAACGGTTATGATTGTATTTCATACGGTAGATCGTCGTCAATTCGAGCTTAAACATA
The DNA here is from genome assembly GCA_030765085.1 of Allium cepa. Taxonomy (NCBI): domain Eukaryota; kingdom Viridiplantae; phylum Streptophyta; class Magnoliopsida; order Asparagales; family Amaryllidaceae; genus Allium; species Allium cepa. Next base: position 787,289,823 of record CM060937.1, on the reverse strand, counting down.
CATTGTTCGTGTACGTTTTTTGAGAGCATGGGTTAGCCGAGTAGGTCCGGCCTCTGGCCATTGGGGTGTCGTGCGAAGCTCTTTGAGATGGCGGCCTTTGATCGTCGTTGAGTTGCTCGTAGATGGCTCGAAAATTTAGGGCATAGGGGTGGCCGTGGGTTCGAACGCGATTTTCATTACCTGGGAAGCTTTTCGCGTGCGTGAGAAGGAAGGTATGGCCTGATCTCGTTCAAGCAATATCTACGGTCCAGATTCTATCTAGGTTTATAAAAATAAAATAAAAAAGAATTGTAAAAGTAAATTTCATTAAATTGTACAAACTTTGTAATAACGTAACTTTGTCATACGAGGTCGGAAATGAACGAAAAAAATTGCGTCAGCTTTGTTTTAACAAGCACTACGCGATGGAGCTGGATTGGAATTGATTGGAGCTAGTGAAAATTTTGGGTAAAATTAAACGCGCGTTTAATTTTATTCGAAATAAAACACTACAACTGTTATTGAAACCAAGGTGAGAACTTCTCACTCAATCGAAATGTGTTTCGATTTAAATTTTAAATAATTAAATTTAAAAATGCTTGATTGTGTTGATTGTATTCTTGGATGATAAATTATTATCTGTTGTGTTGAAATAGACCCTATACGCCGCATATTAAGCGGAGGTTATTTATTAAACACATATACCGCGATATTCCACCTTGAAGTGGAATTGGTATTCTATATGTACTTGGAGTTGATTTCCTGCATTATATAGCGGATGAGACCCTTTTGCGCCGCATAATAGCGGATAATATTTAAAAATACCATATACCGCGATATTTCACCTCGAAGTGGAATTGGTATTGTGCTAACATATGTGGATGCAGGGAAACAGGTTGGAGTGATCCAACTGGATTCCTCAAATGATTGAATTGGATTCAATGTTGTGTGTTGATCTATTTATAATCTGTATGATTATCTTTGTGATTGAAATCGTTGACGGCTAAAAAATTTAGCCGAATATATTTTTGGTATCGTTGGATGTCGAAATAAATAAAATTAGATTTTTGAAAATTTAAGTTGAGATTTTATAACAAAATTTATTTTTGGGAATTGGAGTAATTCAAAGGAAAGAATTTTTAAAAAAAGATAAAGTTCATTTTTGAATCATATCGAAAATTGTTTCAACAATATGGTAAAAGCTTTAATAAATGAATTCCATGTAATATTATTCAAAGGTTGAAAATTTATTCAAAGTACGGATTTTAAGGAGTTTGAAAATAAAGGAATTTGTATTCTTTAGAAAATAAAATTATTTAGAAAACAAATAAATTTAGAAATCCACTTGGGAATTGCTTTTTTTAATTGAAAATAGATCTTTTCGAAATCTATTTAGAAATTTATTTGGTGTTTTGAAATGAATTGGGAATCAATTTGGAAATTAATTTGGGGTTTAGTAGAAATTGATTTCAATTTGAAATTTGAATGAAATTCACATAGTGTTTAATTACTTGGAAAATCAATATGGAATTTGATTTGGTGTTTTTGGAAATCAATTGAAAACTAATTTGGTGTTGAAAGTGAATAATTGAAATCGATTTGAAAATTCGTATAAAAAGTGAATATTTGGAAATGTAAATTCACAATGGAAATTTATAAGGGGAATTTGATTTGAAAATAAACATTGATTTATTTTTAAAAGTGTGGAAATAAATTTACAGATTTGGAACGTAAATTTAATAAATCGGTAAGGATTTATTTAATTGGTTTGAAAGAACCATTTTGAAACGAAAATGTATTCTCCCTGGGAAGCCGAAAATTTTCTAAAATATGTTTGAAATATATATATATATATATATATATATATATATATATATATATATATATATATTCTAGAATTGGTTTTGAAAAGGATACTTTGGAGAAATTACTTCTTAAATTGTTTTAAAATCCTTTAAGTAAAGATTTATTAAATTGATTTTAGAAATGATTATTTCTAAGATTAAATTAATAATTGTTTTAGAAAATAGTTATTTAAATAGTTATACTCTATCGATTAATTTCATTTCGAAAAATTAGTTTGGACTTAAGTTTGTATGTAACGTTGGTATAATATTTTTACAACTAATATTTTAATTAAAGCGTTTAAAGAAAAATAGTTTTATTTCAAAGTGTTTTCCAAATATATTTTTAATAGTAATATAAATTATTTTAAAGTATTTGAACTCGGCAGATTTTCAGTGAAAATGAATAAATATTTGTGAATATATCCCGTGTAGGAAAATGATTTGAAATTCGTTTCCAAAAGTTGTAAAGGTGGAAAATGATTTGAAATTTGTTTTCAAATAGTCGAAGTGTTAAAGATATATCTTGTAAAGATATTTTTGGAAAAGAAATAATTTGGAAAATTATTTGGAATCTGGTGATGTTTTGAATATCCATTGATAGTTAAATAACCGACTATCAATATTGACCTTTAAATGGGTTTTTGTTATGATTTGCTTGAATTTGAATGATACACTTATTTTTTTAAAATAAGCGCTCGTTATCCGGATTAACTGGGAGAGGTCATATAACCCATTTTGAATAGTGATACGTCGTAAATGGATAGCATTTGAAGACCGGTGTTGAATACCGAGTATTTGTGAAAACGATAGGATAACCTATGGATTGTCTCTGCACCGATAGCTACAGTATGGAGATTTCCTTTGTGATGGGAAGTTCTATCAGGTTTGTGAATACCCGGATTGCAAGGACTTCTTTGGAAGTGCATTCGGTTCTTTTCAAACCCAGAACGGACTTGTATTGTTACATGTCTGACATTACATTTTGAGATATAAAGCAGATTTCTTTCAAATACATTTCTGTTGGTGTCGAAGAATTTATTCTTTTAACTTAACACCCTTCTCTGAGACGTACGAGCTCAGAGGTTATGTAGTTGATGGTTATCAGTGATTGTAACGACCCAGAATTTTAGAAATTAAAATTTGAATATTTAATTAATTTTAAATATTAATAAGTGAAATTTATAAGTCAAATAAATTTTTATTTGAATTATTGAATTTAATTGGATTTTTAAATCGATAATTTAATACGTTAAATTATGGAAATAATTGAAAATATAGTTAAATATGATTGAAAATGATTTGTAAAATTTTATTTTATCATATTGAAGTTAGAATCATATTTTAGAACTTTTAAAATCGAATTAAAAGTTAATTTGTGAAAATTGAATATTTTAATATTTAAATCGACTAGTGAAAATAGTCAATTTTTGAACAGTCTCAGAATTGAACGAAACTAGTTCCATTGGATCCGTAATAGTTAGTTATTACCGGATTTCAAATTTCGTGTCAATCGGAGTTATCGTTTGATCGTGGCAACTCGAAACGCATCGATTTATTTTTAATTTTAATTTGGCGAGTTAAAATAGCCATTTTTCAAAAAGTCTCGGATTTCGACGAAACTAGTTTCATCGGATCCGTAATGTGATATTATTGTAAGATTTCAAATTTCAAGTCAATTGGATTTACCGTTTGTCCGGTACGAATTAAAACGCCTAGAAATCGATTTAAATCGGTTTAATTTAAATCGAGCGTTTTTAGCCATAACTCGCACAGATGTCCGAATTAGCTTTCGAAACCTGTTCCATTATGTCCGGAACGTGGGATAAACCTTAGGTACGTCAGTTTCGGCGCGTAAATCGGAGTTCGGAATTTCCGGATGAATAGTGTCGAACGAAATTCTATAAATAGACCACCCCTTCATAAATTTAGAAAAAAAATATGCAAAACCCTAAACCTAATTCTGTAGCCGCCACCCTTAAAACGAACGGCCAGAAAACACCATCTTTTCTCCTCATTTATCTCTTGATCCACGCATTGATTCAAGAAAGTGTCAACTAGAAGATTGTAGATCTCCTTGAGCTCGACGTATTCAACGGCTGTGATGTAAAATGGAGCACCAGAGGAGGAGCTACAGGGGTGCGTTCGGCCATACTTGCGCACGAAATTCGAGAAGCAATGGGGGGCCGAGCTCCAAGTGCTTGAGGCCGTGGGTAGCTTGCGTCGAGAGCTTCGAGATGGTGGTTGTATGATGAAGTATTGTCGAGTATTGGTGGAGTATTATTAAACCCTAGTTGTTGTTGTATGGGTTTGTGGTGACGGCCTTTACCTGTAGAATGCACGCATGAAGAAGAAAGAAGGGGACGGTGGAGATGAGGGGAAGCAAGATCCTGTGGCCCAGATTGAATAGGTTGAAACTATATGGTTATGTTGTAATTATAGTTTAAAAATTTGTGTACAATCTTATAAAAATTCATAACTTTTTCATACGAGGTCAAAAACGCGCGAAACCAGTTGCGTTGGAATCGTATGGACGAGCACTACGCGATGGAGTTGGTTTGGAGTCGTTTGGAGTTAGTAAGAATTTTGGGTAAAATTAAACGTCCGTTTAATTTTATTCGAAATAAATCGCTAAAACGGAAATAAAACCAAGGTGAGAACTTCTCACTCAATCGAATCAGTTTCGATTTTATTTTAAATAGTTAGATTTAAAATATTTGAATGCATGTTTGAATGTTGATTGATATCTATTGATTGTTAAAATAGACATTATACGCCGTTAGTAAGCGGATGTTATTTAATAAAAACATATACCGCGAATATTTCATAAACAGTGAAATTGGTATTATATATAATATCAATATATATATATTGGCATATGTATATATTGCAGTTATTGATTTCCCGCATTTATTTATTTAGCGGATGAGACCCTATTGCGCCGTTATTAAGCGGATAATATTTAATAATCCCATATACCGCGATAATTTCGTACTGGAGCGAAATTGGTATTGTGCTAATGTTTGTGGATGCAGGAAACAGGTTGGAGGGATCCAACTGGATTCCTCAACAGTATTTATTTGATTTCAGATATTTTGATATTTGATGGACTATCATATCGATATATGATATTGTTGTTGTCGTGATTGACTATTTGGTGTGTAGCATCATTGGACCCAGATTTTGGAATTTTAAAGTGATTTCAAAGTGATTTTTTGAAAGTATACGTTTATAAAATATTTTTAGAATTGATTAATTTTAAATAAATAAACGTTATAATTTTTAAAGTTATAAAAATTATGATTTTTGAGAAATATAGTTAGAAACTGATTTTTGAGAATATGATGCTATTGAGTTTATAAAATAGTTAAATCGAGATATTTTAGAATTATTGTGAAAAGTTTAAATATAGGATTTATGAAATTTAATTATTTTATGAATCAAAAGGGTGAAATAATAAAGGAGATGTAAGACGTTTTAAAAGAATAATATAAATTGATTTATATTAAGAGATTTATAAATGGATATTTATAAATTGAAATGTTGACATTATAAAACGAGTTTTTATAAGTGTTTGAATGAAGTGGAAATGAATTTCATAAATGAATGAAATTTATGGAATTATAAACTGTGAAGTTATAAAAGAAATTTATAAATAGTAAGATTTATAAATTTGGTGAAATTATTTGAAGAATAGATTGGTTAAATAAATGGATCTTATAAGTTATAAGATTTATAAATTGGAAAGTCTTTAAAAAAGAACGATTTTGTGAAATAATCGTTTTATAAGTAATTAACTTATAATATGAACGTTTAGTTTATAATTTAGTTATAGACTGGAATAGGTTAATATAGAATTTATAAAAAGAAGTTTTTATAAATAAATAGAAATGGAATTTATAAACGTTGTTTTATAAATTCACAAACGACTTATTTTGATAAGTAAATTGTTATGATTTATTTATGGAGTTATATTCACGTTTTTGACTGTGAATAATACTTTAAAATAAAATGAATAAAAGGATGAAATTGTTAATGAAGTATATTCACGTTTTTGAATAGTGAATAAGATGTTAAAGAAATTGTTTTGAATGTGATATTTCAAATAGAATTAAAACGATCTAACGATGTTTTAAAATGTGTTGAGATTCGAAACCATAAATTTCAACATTTATTGTTGAAATAGACGTTTTCGAGAAATAGAAGGAGATGATGGACTTTAACACTGTTGTTATAGTAAATGATTTCCGAAAGGAAATGTTTTGTATAGTATTGGGATTTATATATCTATTTTAATTTCGAATCCCTATACTAGTGATTTTGGGTTGTTGTAACGATGTTTTACGCAACATTCGTTTTGGCCCAAATAAATATGTTTAAGAGAATGATTTCCTTAAAGAATGAAATATATACTTAATTTCGATTGAAGTATATTGAATATTTTTTAAGTGTTGGAAATAAATAAAATTTGTGAATTACTTATTAAATAAGTATGGAATTGTTTTCCAATATAAAGTGAATATCTTAAGAATTTATCTTTTTGAAGATAAATTGAAATGAATGATCGAAATCGAATATTCATAGATATTTTGGATTATAAATTCACTAAGGAATTTATAAATGAAAGGGGAAACTTGTTTAAAAATAAATATTGATTTATTTTTGAAGTGTTGAAATAATATATCTTGTAAAGATATTTTGGAAAATAAATAATTTGGAAAATTATTTGGAAACTGGTGATGTGTGCATATCCAGTGATAGTTCAATAACCGACTAACAATATTTCCCTTTGAATGGGTATTTGATGTGATTTGATTGAATTTGAATGCCACACTTATTTTTGAATAAGCGCTCACTATTCGGGTTAACCGGGAAAGGACCATGGGGTCGTATAACCCATTCCGAATATGTGATACGTCGTTGTAAATTGCATTTGAAGATCGGTGTTGAAGACCGAGTTTTTGCGAAAGCGATAGGATGACCTATCGATTGTCTCTGCACTGGGTAGCTCCTGGTATAGAGATTCCTTAAGTGATGGGAAATTCGATCGGGATTGTGAATACCCAGATTTGCAAGGGCTTCGTAAGAAGTGCCTTCGGTTTTGTTCGAGCCCGGAACAGACTTGTATGGATTGTGTATCTGACATTACAAGTTGAGATATAAAGCCGATTTCTTTCAAATATATTTCTGTTGGTGGCGAAGAATTTATTCTTTAGCTTAACACCCTTCTCTGAGACGTACGAGCTCAGAGGTTATATAGTTGAAGTTATCAGCGATATATTCCCAATTTGGTAATGTGACATGCTGAGTGTTGCTGTAAATGATCATTGTGTTGATTATTGTGATAGGATCATTTATTTGATCGTCTATCTTAGTGATCATTGTGTTGATCATTTGTTGACCCAAAGCATGGCTTTTGTATAAAGTATGTTTTTGTGGACGTGACTTCGTCGAACCTCACACCCCGGAAATGGTCAAAACAGGAAAGATGCGGCAAGGTTGTGAGGGGTAGCACCCTTTAGGGTATGTACATTTCCTTCTGGATAGAGGTGGTATCATGGTATGGAGCCCAGATATTTAACCTATGTGGTTACTACGAATTTATTACTTTGTGGTTGTTGGCTTTCGGGATCCCGTGAGAAAGGTCGTTTACGATCGGGGAATGGCGTGCTCGTGTCAGTAGTTACCCAGTTAGGGGTAACCCGGCCTTGTGTTGGCAGAGTTTAGGTTTGGTTCTCGGGGATGTCTTTCCAGAGGCATTCTCATGTGGCAATGGGAAGTTCCTTGGCCTGATCATTTGTTGGAAATCCAAAGAAACAATACGAAACTTGTACGATATTAGTTGTAGAACCTATCATTCACTTATGGTGTCGCAACACTGTTTGGATGGTAGCTATAGTAGGCATACGATAATGGTCATATGTTGGCTAAGATTTATATTCTACTTTCGAAATGAATTTTTCTCTACACTATGCACTAGTAATAATATCAAATGCTTCTTTTTAATGCGTATCAAGCATCTTTGACTATCATAAGGAGAAATCTCCTCCGATTCTGCGTTTGCATTGTGTGTGTGTGCGGGAGGCCTTATGGTAGTCTCATTTTTTAAAAGCATTGCGAATTGACTTTAAAAATATTCCTCTATTTTTGATTTTAAAGTTAAATAAATTGTTTTGAGTTCTCACACCAGTCACATGACTGACTTGGAGTTTATTTTTTTCCTTCCTAAACTCTGGGTGCCCACCAATTTCCACACGGGCAGTCAAGAGTAAGGTTTATCAGGATATTCTGGATATTCTTGAGTTGCTGGAGGCAAGATGGATGGCATGGCGTATTACTTATATAGTATTTCTTTTTCCGCTGCACTGTTTGATGTTGTATATTGTTGTTGTACACTCTGATGATGATGTGATGTAATGAAATGTAATGTATAAATGTAATAACTGATATAGTTCTTTGTTTAAAGATTATTCATTTATTATTATATGTTGTTCCGCTGCGAATTGTGAGATTCTGTTATTATTCTGTTGTTTTCTGTTCTGTTCTATGTTCTCTATTTTCTCTTTTTCTTCTATTTTCTTTTCCCTTTTTATCTTTTATCTTCTTCTCTCTTTTTCTTTTCTTAAAATCTTTTTAAAAACCCTCAGTGTTCGGTTTTCCGTCATTCGATTCCTCGGCAGTCGATAAAGTGAGTGTCGATGTCGAATTTTCGGAAGAAGAAGAATCGTGTCCTGACAATGTGGTATCGGAGCTTATGGTTAAGCGACAACCATGGTTCTGTTGGGTGTTACTCATTAGAGATAGAGTCAGTAGTACTCTAGAATGAATTTGAGTGTAATAATAGCTATGAGAGCGTATTTGTTAGTGAATATAAAATTGTTTTATATTGTGATGATTGGTTTGTTGAGTGGCATATGAACCTTCGTCGGCGCAGCTTCGAAACTGAATCGAAGGGGTTTCTAAACACTTGAATAGAACAATTCGACACAATATTATTTTAAATTGGGTAAATGAAATAATTTTACCTTGAGTATATTTTGTATATGAAGAAATAATTTTCAGAATTATTAAAGTGTATATAAGTAGATTGTTTAGATGTTTGAATAATCTAAATAAAAGAATAATTGTATAAGCAAATGAATTATAAGAATTGAATTATAATTAATGTAATTTGCAATTATGAAATAAACTTATATATGAGAAGTGAAACTATATGGATATATATATGAATATGAGTTGTAAGAAAAAATGAATTTAAAGTAAAATGAAATGTAACTTAAGTGATGTTGAATGAAGTTGATATTAGTATCAAAGAAAACTAATAAAGTTAAGTGATGGATACGAACTTAAGTTATTTAAATGAAATTCAACTTTTGTAATAGAATTGAATGAATGGATTGAATATTAATCAATTAAATGTGAATTAAATTGATATGAAATAATGAATGTAAGTGATAATTCATTAAAATCTAATGTTATTGGAAGTTGAATGAAAATCAATTAAATTAAACCAATTATAAGCAAAGGAATTTGGTTGTAACGAATATACTTTGGTTGATATATGATTGTTAGTTGATTGTATATGAATTCGTTAAGAGTTAGTGAAATTTAAAGCTATGTAATTGAAATTCAATTGGAAGTTAAGTGAATCTTAAATAGAATTGAATTTGATTTGGAAGTGAACCAACTTGAATATGAATTAGTAAATATAAACTAATTGAAATTGAATGTTAGTAAACATCCATTGTTAATGAATCAAATGTGATTAAATTGAGAACCAATTCATTGAATATTAATGAGAATATGAATGAATGTTTATTGGTTATGAATGTTAGTTGGATGATAGTTGGTTGATGTTTGCATTTGTTGTTTTGTTTCATTTGCTATGTTGGCATATATAGTTATTATGTTGCTATATGTTGTATATTGAGACTATTGTCTACATACATGATTCTCATGTTGTTTGTTGAGTAATTAGTAGGTGCGGATCACGTTTGCTTCGCATTTGGAGCTCGCTTTCGCGCTATATTAGCCGTATATGCTTGCTAATAAAATATAAGGTACATATCTCGGATTACATATCGTACTTTTACATTTTTTTCCCTTCGGGATGCCTCATTACTTGATGAGATGTATATTTGTGATATATATACTATCATTTTTTTTCGGATTGAGCCGCGCAAAGGAGACTATGGCGAATTTTTCTGAAAATTTAAGGCGTTAGAAAATTTTTGAGAAATTTAGAAAATTTTTGAAAACTTTAACTTTGATTTGGAATTGAAAGTTAAACAATAGTAGTTGTTTTTGAAAAGATAACTAAGTATGATTTGGAAAACTTAGTAAAGATTTGTAAGAAGTTTAACTATGGATTTATGGAAAATTAATATAATTCTATAACTTTTCTTACTTGATAATTTCGAGGACGAAATTCTTTTAAGTGGAGAAGATTGTAACGACCCAGAATTTTAGAAATTAAAATTTGAATATTTAATTAATTTTAAATATTAATAAGTGAAATTTATAAGTCAAATAAATTTTTATTTGAATTATTGAATTTAATTGGATTTTTAAATCGATAATTTAATACGTTAAATTATGGAAATAATTGAAAATATAGTTAAATATGATTGAAAATGATTTGTAAAATTTTATTTTATCATATTGAAGTTAGAATGATATTTTAGAACTTTTAAAATCGAATTAAAAGTTAATTTGTGAAAATTGAATATTTTAATATTTAAATCGACTAGTGAAAATAGTCAATTTTTGAACAGTCTCAGAATTGAACGAAACTAGTTCCATTGGATCCGTAATAGTTAGTTATTATCGGATTTCAAATTTCGTGTCAATCGGAGTTATCGTTTGATCGTGGCCACTCGAAACGCATCGATTTATTTTTAATTTTAATTTGGCGAGTTAAAATAGCCATTTTTCAAAAAGTCTCGGATTTCGACGAAACTAGTTTCATCGGATCCGTAATGTGATATTATTGTAAGGTTTCAAATTTCAAGTCAATTGGATTTACCATTTGTCCGGTACGAATTAAAACGCCTAGAAATCGATTTAAATCGGTTTAATTTAAATCGAGCGTTTTTAGCCATAACTCGCACAGATGTCCGAATTAGCTTTCGAAACCTGTTCCATTGTGTCCGGAACGAGGGATAAACCTTAGGTACGTCAGTTTCGGCGCGTAAATCGGAGTTCGGAATTTCCGGATGAATAGTGTCGAACGAAATTCTATAAATAGACCACCCCTTCATAAATTTAGAAAAAAAAATTTGCAAAACCCTAAACCTAATTCTGTAGCCGCCACCCTTAAAACGAACGGCCAGAAAACACCATCTTTTCTCCTCATTTATCTCTTGATCCACGCATTGATTCAAGAAAGTGTCAACTAGAAGATTGTAGATCTCCTTGAGCTCGACGTATTCAACGGCTGTGATGTAAAATGGAGCACCAGAGGAGGAGCTACAGGGGTGCGTTCGGCCATACTTGCGCACGAAATTCGAGAAGCAATGGGGGGCCGAGCTCCAAGTGCTTGAGGCCGTGGGTAGCTTGCGTCGAGAGCTTCGAGATGGTGGTTGTATGATGAAGTATTGTCGAGTATTGGTGGAGTATTATTAAACCCTAGTTGTTGTTGTTGTATGGGTTTGTGGTGACGGCCTTTACCTGTAGAATGCAAGCATGAAGAAGAAAGAAGGGGACGGTGGAGATGAGGGGAAGCAAGATCCTGTGGCCCAGATTGAATAGGTTGAAACTATATGGTTATGTTGTAATTATAGTTTAAAAATTTGTGTACAATCTTATAAAAATTCATAACCTTTTTATACGAGGTCGAAAACGCACGAAACCAGTTGCGTTGGAATCGTATGGACGAGCACTACGCGATGGAGTTAGTTTGGAGTCGTTTGGAGTTAGTAAGAATTTTGGGTAAAATTAAACGTCCGTTTAATTTTATTCGAAATAAATCGCTAAAACGGAAATAAAACCAAGGTGAGAACTTCTCACTCAATCGAATCAGTTTTGATTTTATTTTAAATAGTTAGATTTAAAATATTTGAATGCATGTTTGAATGTTGATTGATATCTATTGATTGTTAAAATAGACATTATACGCCGTTAGTAAGCGGATGTTATTTAATAAAAACATATACCGCGAATATTTCATAAACAGTGAAATTGGTATTATATATCATATCAATATATATATATTGGCATATGTATATATTGCAGTTATTGATTTTCCGCATTTATTTGTTTAGCGGATGAGACCCTATTGCGCCGTTATTAAGCGGATAATATTTAATAATCCCATATACCGCGATAATTTCGTACTGGAGCGAAATTGGTATTGTGCTAATGTTTGTGGATGCAGGAAACAGGTTGGAGGGATCCAACTGGATTCCTCAACAGTATTTATTTGATTTCAGATATTTTGATATTTGATGGACTATCATATCGATATATGATATTGTTGTTGTCGTGATTGACTATTTGGTGTGTAGCATCATTGGACCCAGATTTTGGAATTTTAAAGTGATTTCAAAGTGATTTTTTGAAAGTATACGTTTATAAAATATTTTTGGAATTGATTCATTTTAAATAAATAAACGTTATAATTTTTAAAGTTATAAAAATTATGATTTTTGAGAAATATAGTTAGAAACTGATTTTTGAGAATATGATGCTATTGAGTTTATAAAATAGTTAAATCGAGATATTTTAGAATTATTGTGAAAAGTTTAAATATAGGATTTATGAAATTTAATTATTTTATGAATCAAAAGGGTGAAATAATAAAGGAGATTTAAGACGTTTTAAAAGAATAATATAAATTGATTTATATTAAGAGATTTATAAATGGATATTTATAAATCGAAATGTTGACATTATAAATCGAGTTTTTATAAGTGTTTGAATGAAGTGGAAATGAATTTCATAAATGAATGAAATTTATGGAATTATAAACTATGAAGTTATAAAAGAAATTTATAAATAGTAAGATTTATAAATTTGGTGAAATTATTTGAAGAATAGATTGGTTAAATAAATGGATCTTATAAGTTATAAGATTTATAAATTGGAAAGTCTTTAAAAAAGAACGATTTTGTGAAATAATCGTTTTATAAGTAATTAACTTATAATATGAACGTTTAGTTTATAATTTAGTTATAAACTGGAATAGGTTAATATAGAATTTATAAAAAGAAGTTTTTATAAATAAATAGAAATGGAATTTATAAACGTTGTTTTATAAATTCACAAACGACTTATTTTGATAAGTAAATTGTTATGATTTATTTATGGAGTTATATTCACGTTTTTGACTGTGAATAATACTTTAAAATAAAATGAATAAAAGGATGAAATTGTTAATGAAGTATATTCACGTTTTTGAATAGTGAATAAGATGTTAAAGAAATTGTTTTGAATGTGATATTTCAAATAGAATTAAAACGATCTAACGATGTTTTAAAATGTGTTGAGATTCGAAACCATAGATTTCAACATTTATTGTTGAAATAGACGTTTTCGAGAAATAGAAGGAGATGATGGACTTTAACACTGTTGTTATAGTAAATGATTTCCGAAAGGAAATGTTTTGTATAGTATTGGGATTTATATATCTATTTTAATTTCGAATCCCTATACTAGTGATTTTGGGTTGTTGTAACGATGTTTTACGCAACATTCGTTTTGGCCCAAATAAATATGTTTAAGAGAATGATTTCCTTAAAGAATGAAATATATACTTAATTTCGATTGAAGTATATTGAATATTTTCTAAGTGTTGAAAATAAATAAAATTTGTGAATTACTTATTAAATAAGTATGGAATTGTTTTCCAATATAAAGTGAATATCTTAAGAATTTATCTTTTTGAAGATAAATTGAAATGAATGATCGAAATCGAATATTCATAGATATTTTGGATTATAAATTCACTAAGGAATTTATAAATGAAAGGGGAAACTTGTTTAAAAATAAATATTGATTTATTTTTGAAGTGTTGAAATAATATATCTTGTAAAGATATTTTGGAAAATAAATAATTTGGAAAATTATTTGGAAACTGGTGATGTGTGCATATCCAGTGATAGTTCAATAACCGACTATCAATATTTCCCTTTGAATGGGTATTTGATGTGATTTGATTGAATTTGAATGCCACACTTATTTTTGAATAGGCGCTCACTATTCGGGTTAACCGGGAAAGGACCATGGGGTCGTATAACCCATTACGAATATGTGATACGTCGTTGTAAATTGCATTTGAAGATCGGTGTTGAAGACCGAGTTTTTGCGAAAGCGATAGGATGACCTATCGATTGTCTCTGCACTGGGTAGCTCCTGGTATAGAGATTCCTTAAGTGATGGGAAATTCGATCGGGATTGTGAATACCCGGATTTGCAAGGGCTTCGTAAGAAGTGCCTTCGGTTTTGTTCGAGCCCGGAACAGACTTGTATGGATTGTGTGTCTGACATTACAAGTTGAGATATAAAGCCGATTTCTTTCAAATATATTTCTGTTGGTGGCGAAGAATTTATTCTTTAGCTTAACACCCTTCTCTGAGACGTACGAGCTCAGAGGTTATATAGTTGAAGTTATCAGCGATATATTCCCAATTTGGTAATGTGACATGCTGAGTGTTGCTGTAAATGATCATTGTGTTGATTATTGTGATAGGATCATTTATTTGATCGTCTATCTTAGTGATCATTGTGTTGATCATTTGTTGACCCAAAGCATGGCTTTTGTATAAAGTATGTTTTTGTGGACGTGACTTCGTCGAACCTCACACCCCGGAAATGGTCAAAACAGGAAAGATGCGGCAAGGTTATGAGGGGTAGCACCCTTTAGGGTATGTACATTTCCTTCTGGATAGAGGTGGTATCATGGTATGGAGCCCAGATATTTAACCTATGTGGTTACTACGAATTTATTACTTTGTGGTAGTTGGCTTTCGGGATCCCGTGAGAAAGGTCGTTTACGATCGAGGAATGGCGTGCTCGTGTCAGTAGTTACCCAGTTAGGGGTAACCCGGCCTTGTGTTGGCAGAGTTCCGGTTTGGTTCTCGGGGATGTCTTTCCAGAGGCATTCTCATGTGGCAATGGGAAGTTCCTTGGCCTGATCATTTGTTGGAAATCCAAAGAAACAATATGAAACTTGTACGGTATTAGTTGTAGAACCTATCATTCACTTATGGTGTCGCAACACTGTTTGGATGGTAGCTATAGTAGGCATACGATAATGGTCGTATGTTGGCTAAGATTTATATTCTACTTTCGAAATGAATTTTTCTCTACACTACGCACTAGTAATAATATCAAATGCTTCTTTTTAATGCGTATCAAGCATCTTTGACTATCATAAGGAGAAATCTCCTCCGATTCTGCGTTTGCATTGTGTGTGTGTGCGGGAGGCCTTATGGTAGTCTCATTTTTTAAAAGCATTGCGAATTGACTTTAAAAATATTCCTCTATTTTTGATTTTAAAGTTAAATAAATTGTTTTGAGTTCTCACACCAGTCACATGACTGACTTGGAGTTTATTGTTTTCCTTCCTAAACTCTGGGTGCCCACCAATTTCCACACGGGCAGTCAAGAGTAAGGTTTATCAGGATATTCTGGATATTCTTGAGTTGCTGGAGGCAAGATGGATGGCATGGCGTATTACTTACATAGTATTTCTTTTTCCGCTGCACTGTTTGATGTTGTATATTGTTGTTGTACACTCTGATGATGATATTATGTAATGAAATGTAATGTATAAATGTAATAACTGATATAGCTCTTTGTTTAAAGATTATTCATTTATTATTATATGTTGTTCCGCTGCGAATTGTGAGATTCTGTTATTATTCTGTTTTTTTCTGTTCTGTTCTATGTTCTCTATTTTCTCTTTTTCTTCTATGTTCTTTTCCCTTTTTATCTTCTATCTTCTTCTCTCTTTTTCTTTTCTTAAAATCTTTTTAAAAACCCTCAGTGTTCGGTTTTCCGTCGTTCGATTCCTCGGCAGTCGATAAAGTGAGTGTCGATGTCGAATTTTCGGAAGACGAAGAATCGTGTCCTGACAGTGATATACTCCCAATTTGGTACTGTGGCATGTTGAGTGCTGTTGTGTATCATTTGTTAATCAGAGCATGGCTTTTGTATAAAGAGTAGCTTTGTGGGGGAGACTGCATCAGGACCTCACACCCCGAATATGGTCAAAACAGGAAAGATGCGGCAATGTTATGAGGTTCGCTCCCTTTAGGGTGTGTCATTGCCTTCTGGAAAAGGGTGGTATCATGGTATGGAGCCCAGATACTTACTCATGTAGACACCATACATTTATTACTGTGATGTTGTTGGATTAGAGGTACCTCAGAAAAAGGTCCAAAAGGACCGGGGGATGGCATGCTCGAGTAGTAGTTACCTAGTTACAGAGGTAACCCAGCCTTGTTTTGGCAGAGATCCAGTTAGGTTCTCGGGACGTCCCGCCAGAGGTAGTCCCATGTGGCAGTAGGAAGTTCCTTAGCCTGACCATTTGTTGGATATCCATTCATCCAATACGAGCCTTGTACGGTTTTAGTTCTATAACCTGCCATTCACTTATGGTGGTCACCACTGTTTGGATGGTAGCTATAGTAGGCATACGATAATGGTCGCATGCTGGCTAAGATTAATATTATACTTTCAAAAGTTTTTATCACTATGCAGTAATAATAATATAAAAAATGATTTATTTTGCATAGTAAGCATCTTTGACTATCATAAGGAGAAATCTCCTCCAATTCTGCGTTTGCATTGTGTGTGTGGCGGGAGGCCTTATGGTAGTTTCATTTTCCAAAAGCATTGCGGACATTTTTCACTTCCTTTGTTTTTGTTGTTTTAAAGATAAATAACTGATTTAGTTCTCACACCAGTCTCATGACTGATCTGGAGTTTATTGTTCCCTTCCTAAACTCTGGGTGCCCAAAATTTTCCACATAGGCAGCTTAGAGTCAGGTTATCAGGTCATTCTGGATTTTCGGAGATGCTGTGGAGTTCAGCAGGCGAGCTGGATGGAGAGACGTACTACTTGTATATGACGTTGTCTACTCCGCTGTAGAATTCACTTGTAAAGACAAGTTTGTATAATTGTCCGTTATTGTGTTGTGCTGTATATTGACTCTGATGATGTAATGTATAAAATGTATAGTTCTTTTGATTTAAGGATTATTCGTTTATCTATTATATGTTGTTCCGCTACGATTGTGAGATTCTGTTTTTGTTTCTGTTCTGTCTTCTTCTTCTTCTACACTTTTCTTCTTCTTAGACCCTCATGGTTCGATTTTCTGGCATTCGATTGCTCCGCAGTTGATACAGTGGACGTATTGATGTCGATTTTCGGAAGTCGAAGAATCGGGTCGTGACAATGTGGTATCAGAGCTTATGGTTAAGCGATAACCTTAGCTTTGTTGGGTGTTACTCATTAGAGATAGAGTCGGTAGTACTCTAGAATGAGTGTGAGTGTAATAATACATTTGAGCGTGCATTTGTTAGTGAATATAAAATTGTTTTATATTGTGATGATCGGTTTGTGGAGTGGTATATGGATTATGGTCGGTATAGTTTGTATCGATAGGGATCTCTAAACACCGGTACAAAACAATTCGACATGATATTGTTTTAAAATAGGGTAAATGAAATAATTTTACCCAA
Source organism: Allium cepa (assembly GCA_030765085.1). NCBI lineage: Eukaryota > Viridiplantae > Streptophyta > Magnoliopsida > Asparagales > Amaryllidaceae > Allium > Allium cepa. The sequence goes on along the minus strand of CM060937.1, from coordinate 787,272,313 downwards.
AACTATTTTGCGGAGATAAAGGAAAAAAAATCTTTATAAATTATTATAATATATGGTTGCTTGAATGTTAGGAATTGAGAGTACTAAAATTATTACCATTGATTATTAAATAGGAAATTGAAATCGAACTCCAAAGTTAAGAAATAAATTCAGATACAAATGGAAATTGTAAATGTAAATGTGATGTGTAATTTGAAATTGAATTCAGAGAATGTTTTGAAAGGAATTTAAATTTTTTGAAGATTTGGAAAGTTTAAATCCCTTTTTCGTTTGAAAATAATTTTCAAAGATTTTGGAAAAATGTTTTGGAAAGGATAAAAGCTCTAAACTCTTTTTGGTCGCTGGAAAATATTTCCATGATGATCACGACATCATCGGTGTTCATTTTCGGATTTCCAAAAGAGGAATTACCGCCAGATTGTTTAAAATTAAAGTTGTTTGGAAAATTTGGGTTTGGTTTTGGAAATTTAAAAGATAATTTGAATTGATTTCAAAATTGGTTTGGAAAGGTTGAAAAGATTCTGGAATCCTATTTTAAATATTTATCGAATTAGTAAATGAGTTGATAACTTATATAATTTGAATTTTGATAGAATAAATTTAACTTAAAGGATGGAGTTAAATTAAAGTAAGTATAAGTGAATCAATTAAATAAAGTGAATTTAAAGAAAGGTCTGAGAGGCTAAGTGAAATGATCTTATATATAAGAAATGATTACTTAAAGAAAATTTATTAAGTTAAAATTAAATTTGGGTTAGTAGCAAATGAATTGGAAGTGAGTTTGAATTACGAAAATAGAATTGTGAATGGATCAATAAATTTATAATTGCAAGTAAATGTAATTGAAATTGAATGTTGAAATGGAATATAACTTAAGTAATGTAGAATGAAGTTGATTTTGGTACCGAAGTAAAACGAGAAAAGTGATAAATATAAACTTGAATTATATAAATGAAATTCAATTTGAAATATTAAATGAATTAACAATTGGATTAATGAATGGATTGAATGTTAATCAATCAAATGTAAATAAATTGTTATGAAATAATGGATGTAAGTGTTAATTCATTGAAGCTAATTAAATGTGTTAAACCAAATTGAAGGTAAACAAAGTGAACATGAATGTTGAATGTAAAGTGAATAAATTCGGTCATGTTGAATATACATTGGTTGTTATTTGATTGTTAATTGATTGTATATAAATTCCTTAAGTGTTTATGAAATTGAATTAGTGAAATTGAAAGCTAAAGTAATTAAATTTGTAAATAAAACTAATTTAAAATAGTGATATGAATCAATTGTGAATGATAGATAATTGATAAAATTCAATATTCAGAAAGTAAACTGAATCCAAACAGAATTGAAAGTGTAAATTGAATTCGAATGAAATTGATAATGCAATATAGAATGAAAATGGATATATAACTTCAATAGTAAAGTAAAAATGGTATAAGAAGTATATATTGAAAATTTTGTAACGGAACGTGCAAAATAAATTTGAAAGTCGTAATTGCATATTATGGCCAGCAGGTTATATAGGTGTATTAAAGGAAATGGAATTGGGATTTTGATTTTGAAGATAAAAATTGAATTGCTCGAACAAAAAGGTATGTATTTGAGTTCCAGTATGAAATTTGATGATCTTCTTGTCTAGCTGCTTGGCATTTTCTTTTCTTTTTTAATCTGGGGGCCATGGTGCCATTTTTTGTAGTTGTACCGAGCTAGCCGCGCAAAGGAGACGCTGGCGAAATTTTTCGAAAATTTAAAGCGTTAGAATATTTTTGAGAAAAATTGGAAAATTTTGAAATATATAACTTTGATTTGAGTTGAAAAGTTAAACGATATAGTTGGTTTTGGAAAAGTATAACTATGTTTGGATTCGAAAACTTAGTAAAGTTATCGTAAGAAGTTTAACTATGGATTTTGGGAAAGTTAAACACTTAAGTGAATTTGAAATTTAATTTGAATGGATGTTTGAAAAGTTAATGGATTTCAAGACTTTTTCTTAGTTGGTAATTTCGAGGACGAAATTCTTTTAAGGGAGGAAGTTTGTAACGACCCAGAATTTCTGTCATTTGAAATCCGTATATTTTAGTTGATTTTAAATATTTACAAGTAAAATTTATAAGTCGATAATTTATTTATTTTGAATGTAAGGATTTAATTGGATAATTAAATTCATAATTTAATTTTGAAATTACAGAAATAATTAGAAATTGGGTTTAGTGTGTATAAAAATGATTTATAAAGTTATAATAAATCATATTAGAGTTAGAATGATGTTATAGAACTTTTAAAATTGAATTAAAAGTTAATTTGCAGAAATATGAATATTTTAATATTTAATTGACGACTAAAATTAGTCATTTTTCAGACAGTCTTAGATTTCGACGAAACCTGTTTCATCGAATTCATAATATTATATTATTGTAAGACTTCAAATTTCATGTTAATCGGATATATGGTTTGTCCGGGGCAAGCCAAAACGTATAGAAATTTATTTAATCGATTTAATTTATATTTGATCATTTATTTCTGTAACTCGCACAAATGATCAAATTAGCTTCCGAAACTCGTTCTATTATGTCCGAAATGCGTGTTAAACCCTAGAAACGTCGGTCACCGCGCGAGATTCGGAGTTTGGAAAATTTCGAGTAAATAGTGTTTGGGCGAATTTTCTATAAAAGGACACCAATATTCACAATTTGCAAAACCCTAATCTCTTCAGCCCTAGCTGCCACTAACATTATTAATGGCCGAAAATTGTTCTTCTTCTTCCTATGATTTTTTCAAATCCACCAATTAATTCAAGAAACTTTCTTCTGCAAAGTTAAAGAACACGTCAAGATCTTTGAATCCAACGGTTATTATTGTATTTCATATGGTAGATCGTCATCAATTCGAGCTTCAACGTACACTGTTCGCGTACGTTTTTCGAGAGCATGGGTTAGCCGAGTGGGGCGGCCTCTGGCCATTGGGGTGTCGTGCGAAGCTCTTTGAGATGGCAGCCTTTGATCGTCGTTGAGTTGCTCGTATATGGCTCGAAAATTTAGGGCATAGGGGTGGCCGTGGGTTCGAACGCGATTTTCATTACCTAGGAAGCTTTTCGCATGCGTGAGAAGAAGGAAGGTATGGCATGATCTCGATCAAGCAATATCTACGGTCCCGATTCTATCTAGGTTTATAAAAAAAAGACAATTGTAAAAGTTAAATTTATTTAAATCGTATAAACATTGTAATAACGTAACTTTGTCATACGAGGTCGGAAATGCATGAAACAAATTGCATTGGCTTCGTTTTGACAAGCACTACGCGATGGAGCTGGATTGGAATTGATTGGAGCTAGTGAAAATTTTGGTAAAATTAAACGCGCGTTTAATTTTATTCGAAATAAAACACTACAACTGTTATTGAAACCAAGGTGAGAACATCTCACTCAATCGAAATGTGTTTCAATTTAAATTTTAAATAGTTATATTTAAATTGCTTGATTGTGTTGATTATATGCTGAGATGATAAATTATTATCTGTTGTGTTGAAATAGACCCTATACGCCGCATATTAAGCGGAGGTTATTCATTAAACACATATACCGTGATATTCCACCGTGAACTGGAATTGGTATTCTATATGTACTTTGAGTTGATTTCCCGCATTATATAGCGGATGAGACCCTATTGCGCCGCATAATAGCGGATAATATTTTATAAATCCCATATACCGTGATATTTCACCTTGAAGTAGAATTGGTATTATGCTAACATCTATGGATGCAGGGAAATAAGTTGGAGGGATCCAACTGGAATCCTCAAATGATTGAAATGGTTTCAATGTTATGTGTTGATCTATTTATAATCTATATGATTATATTTGTGATTGAAATCGTTGACGGCTTAAAAATTTAGCCGAATATATTTTTGGTATCGTTAGATGCCGAAAATAAATAAAATTGGATTTTTGAAATTTTAAGTTGAGAATTTATAATAAAATTTATTTTTGGGAATTCGATTAATTCAGAGGAAGGAACTTAAAAAAAAAGATAAATTTCATTTTTGAATCATATCGAAAATTATTTCAAAAATATGGGAAAAGCTTTAATAAATGAATTCCGGGTAATATTATTCAAAGGTTGAAAATTTATTCAAAATACGGATTTTAAGGAGTTTGAAAATAAAAGAAAAGAAATTATTTGAAAAGAAATAAATTTAGAAATCCATTTGGGAATTGATTTTGGTACTTGAAAGTAGATCTTTCGGAAATCCATTTGGAAATTTATTTGGCGTTTTGAAATGAATTTGTAATCAATTTGGAAATAAATTTGGGGTTTAGTAGAAATTTATTTCAATTTGAAATTTGAATGAAATTCACTTAGTGTTTAATTTCTTGGAAAATCAATATGGAATTTGATTTGCTGTTTTTGGAAATCAATTGAAAACTGATTTGATGTTGAAAGTGAATAAATGAAATCGATTTGAAAATTCGTATAAAAAGTGAATATTTGGAAACGGAAATTCGCAATGGAAATTTATAAAGGGAATTTGTTTTGAAAATAAACATTGATTTATTTTTAAATGTGTGGAAATAAATTTACGGATTTGGAACGTAAATTTAACAAATCGGTAGGGATTTATTTAATTGGTTTGAATGAACCATTTTGAAATGAAAATGTATTCTCCCTGGGAAGCCGAACAAAATTTCTAAAATATGTTTTAAATATATATATATCTAAATTCTAGAATTGGTTTGCAAAGGATACTTTGGAGAAATTACGTCTTAAATTGTTTTGAAATCCTTTAAGTAAAGATTTATTAAATTGATTTTAGAAATGATTATTTCTAAGATTAAATCAATAATTGTTTTAGAAACAAGTTATTTAAATATTTATACTCTATCTATTAATTTCATTTTGAAAAATTAGTTTGGAGTTAAGTTTATATGTAATATTGGTATAATATTTTTACAACTAATATTTTAATTAAAGCATTTAAAGAAAAATAGTTTTTGTTTCAAAGTGTTTTCCAAATATATTTTTAATAGTAATATAAATTATTTTAAAGTATTTGAACTCGGCAGATTTTCAGTGAAAATGAATAAATATTTGTGAATATATCCCGTGTAGGAAAATGATTTGAAATTCGTTTCCAAAAGTTGTAAAGGTGGAAAATGATTTGAAATTTGTTTTCAAATAGTTGAAGTGTTAGAGATATATCTTTTAAAGATATTTTTGGAAAATAAATAATTTGGAAAATTATTTGGAATATGGTGATGTTTTGCATATCCATTGATGGTTAAATAACCGACTATCAATATTGACCTTTAAATGGGTATTTGTTATGATTTGCTTGAATTTGAATGCTACACTTATTTTTTAAAAATAAGAGCTTGTTATTCGAATTAATCGGGAGAGGACTTCGTGTCATATAACCTATTCCAAATAGTGATACGTCGTAAATGGATAGCATTTGAAGACCAGTGTTGAAGACCGGGTATTTGTGAAAAGGATAGGTTAACCTATCGATTGCCTCTGCACCGATAGCTACGGTATGGAGATTTCCTTTGTGATGGGAAGTTCTATCGGGTTTGTGAATACCCGGATTGCAAGGGCTTCTATGGAAGTGCCGTCGATTCTGCTCAAACCCAGAACAGACTTTTATGGTTACATGTCTGACATTACATTTTGAGATATAAAGCAGATTTCTTTCAAATATATTTCTGTTGGTGTCGGAGAATTTATTCACTTAACACCCTTCTCTGAGACGTACAAGCTCAGAGGTTAAGTAGTTGATGGTTATTAGTGATATACTTCCAATTTGGTAGTGTGGCATGCTGAGTGCTGAGGTGTACCATTTGTTGATTTGGGCATGGCTTTTGTATAACGCATAGCTTCGTGGACGAGACAACATCAGGACTTCACACCCCGGAAATGGTCAAAACAGGAGAGATGCGGCAAGGTTATGAGGATCGCTCCCTTTAGGGTGTGTCATTGCCTTCAGGAAAAGGGTGGTATCATGGTATAGAGCCCAGATACTTACTCATGTAGACACCATACATTTATTACTGTGTGATGTTGTTGGATTAGAGGTACCTCAGATAAAGGTTCAAAAGGACCGGGGGATGGCATGCTCGAGTAGTAGTTACCTAGTTATAGAGGTAACCTGGCCTTGTGTTGGCAGAGATCCGGTTAGGTTCTCGGGACGTCCCGCCAAAGGCAGTACCATGTGGCAGTAGGAAGTTCCTTAGCCAGACCATTTGTTGGAAATCCATTCATCCAATATGAGGCTTGTACGGTTTTAGTTGTATAACCTGACATTCACTTATGGTGGTCACCATTGTTTGGATGGTAGCTATAGTAGGCATACGATAATGGTCGTATGCTGGTTAAGATTAATATTTTACTTTCGAAAAGTTTTTATCACTATGCACTAATAATAATATAAAAAATGATTTGTTTTGCATAGTAAGCATCAGTGACTATCATTAGGAGAAATCTCCTCCAATTCTGCGTTTGCATTGTGTGTGTGGCGGGAGGCCTTATGGTAGTTTCATTTTTCAAAAGCATTCCGGATATTTTTCACTTGCTTTGTTGTTGTTGTTTTAAACATAAATAACTACTTTAGTTCTCACACTAGTCCCACGACTGACCTGGAGTTTATCGTTCCCTTCCTAAACTCTGGGTGCCCAAAATTTTCCACACGGGCAGCCTAGAGCCAGGTTATCAGGTCATTTTTGATTTCAGGAGATGCTGTGGTGTTCAAGAGGCGAGCTGGATGGCGAGACGTACCAGTTGTATATGATATTATATTTTCCGCTGTAGAATTCACTTATAAAGACAAAGTTGTATAAATGTCCATTATTGTGTTGTGCTGTATATTGACTCTGATGATGTAATGTATAAAATGTACTGTTCTTTTGATTTAAAGATTATTCATTTATCTATTATATGTTGTTCCGCTGCGAATGTGAGATTTTGTGTTTGTTTCTGTTCTGTCTTCTTCTTCTTCTGCCTTTTTCTTCTTCTTAAACCCTCATGGTTCTATTTTTCGACATTCGATCGCTCGGCAGTTGATGCAGTGGACGTATTGATGTCGATTTTCAGAAGCCAAAGAATCGGGTCCTGATATGTATCCACCTTGTCAGTAATCTCTTTGGGTAGGATTCTTGTCGATTAGGATTCCTTGAATTTTGGAACACTCTCACTTGTTTTAAAATCTATTCTTGTCTTCCCTATTTTTATCCTTTTGATTTTGGGCATTCCATAACTCCACTTTGGAATGACCACTATAAAGGTCGGTGATTCTGCAAATTTTTGATTGATTTGTAAAGGGGTGAAACTCCTTTACAATTGGGACTGATTCACTGGAGATTTCTGTATCCTCAGTTTATGATGCTATCTACCTTCTGCTATACCTGGATTCTATCTCTGGCGACCGAATTATGTTTGCCTTAGATTTCCGCATTGATCATATTGCTGAAGTCACGGTTGACCCTGCTGAGGTCGCTCGCGATTTATATGGGCTTATCGATATCCTAGTTGATAATTAAATTATCTTAGCTTCGTTCGAGCTAATCTTCGAACTAGAAATTCTATTTGATTAGAGTTCCTCTAAATTTGTATCTCTGTTTGTTTGAAATCCATCCTTGAATCATCCCTTGGAAATTTGTGCTTGGTTGTATTTTGAAATTGTGCATACATTGAAACTATTAGTATGATAAGGATGACCATATTTTATATATATGAGTGAAATGTTTTCGATATTGATTATTGTAACATCCCGCCTTCTTGCACGCTTTAAATCGACACACGTGCCAATTCAAACCATATGGAAGGGAAGATTGTTATGGGGTAAATAAGAAAAACGAGAAAGAAATAAAACAAAATAGAATCTCACAGCGGAAGGATAAAATATAATAATCAAATATACAGTTCATGAAGTTGTTTACAAAATATTTAATTTTACTTATACAATATATATCAGAGTTGCACATACCAACGAATAAAAATCGATGCAGCAGAATACAGTGTAGTGGAATAATATAGTAGATAATAGTACTCCTAATCGTCGTGTTCTTCCTCCAGAATAAAATCTTCAAATTCTGAAACGCTCGGACTGACCCGAGCGAATTGAAATGACAAAACACTCGAGTCAGAACTAAAATATCTATGAGTTAAATCAACAGAAATAAATATGAGTGTAGTAACTCAAGAGATCCTCGGGATTTACATCTCCTAAGGAACCGTTAAACTATTTACTATGTAGTATATTTCGCTATTATAATAGTGCGTAATAGTAAAGTAAACTTACTTTTTAATAGCGTTAAGGGGTTACCCATATAGCCCTTAACACAAATAATGCCAATAGTCTATACAGTACCGTAATACCTCCTGATCCTGAGGCTACCACAGGATACTCCATAGGTACGACACAAATAGAAACTCGTACAAGGCGCGATAGGGTAGGTAACACGGCACAAATAGGCAATGCCAGGGTAGGTATACCAATTACGCTTCCGGGTCGGTGGTAACGCATGGCCGCAGCTACCGCCCGCCTCGAGCCACACCCCAAATCAAAGAAATCAAACGTGGCCACCGAATAAAGCCAAAGTCAGAGTAGAATATCAAAGGAAGTTTCCGATCAAAGGTGCTACTTAATTAACCCGTCGATCGCTCCTGTTTTAGCCACCTTATGCCAACTCACGGGAGTTGGATCCATGTATTTACCTTAAAGGAAACGCCGCCACGATCCTACTTCATTCTGGAATCTCCACCTCGTACATGGTTGTTAGAGTTGTTTTCGAAGTTGGCAAAGAGTATGACAACTTCTGATCCCGGTCTCTTCAACAACCAATCATTATTTTAACACCACGGTCATTTTAAAATAATTATACTTTAAAACCAGAATATAATATACATTTCGAAACCACATAAATATGATATCATTTCTATTTTTAAAAACCCCAAATCATTATGATATTATTTTTTTCTTATTTTAAAAATACCTATTTTTTTTCAAAACATAATACTTCCAAATACATATACCTTAAACCCCATAGCTTTGAAAACAAATTTTCTAGTACTTAAATGGGTTAAATATTTAACCACTTTATATAATAAAATAGCTTTTAAATTTCACAAATAAATTCCAAATATAGGTCTAATTCCCCAAATAAACCATTTCAATTTCCATATACTTCAAAGCTTAAATTTTCCCACCATTTCAAAACTTATTCTTTGATAATTTCATATACATCAATTCCAACTACTGTTATTTAGATTTGGAACGTTACTAAATAAATCAAATATCGTTTCAGTAAAATTTCAAGACTTCAAATAACTAGATACTCTTCCAATTTAATAACTTGATAATATTCAAGTTAATAAATTTGATAATCATTTAAATCCTCTAAATAAAAAAATCAAGTTATAAAATCATACCTCTTAAATCTAAATTTATTTACATTCCAAATCCAATTTATTCAAGAACAATTCTTAAATAATTCAATTCAACCCAATTTCATATTTATCTTCCAACTTTAATTTTATTTGAGTCATTATAAATACTATATATATAATACCTTAAATTGGTACTTACCCATATAATATAAACCATCCAACTCCATTATTAAGCTCATTTTTATTAAACAATTTTATACATAGCTTAATTTCAAGAATTTAACTATATATATAAAATAGTATTTATATAACATCAAAATTTGTATTTAATAAACCGTATATTCTTTTCCAAAACCATAGAAAATCACTTTGAAATTTTTCTATATATAGACCACGATGCCTGTATATATCTATCCTATGCTCAAGTGATACAGATATTTATCATTTCAATCCGCAATTTAAAACAAAAGTTATGGTTATATATCATTTCAAACCGCAATCCCGAATGAAATGAAAATGCAAAATAACTCGGAGTTTATAACAGTATAAAATACGACATCCATTCATCCAATATCAACCATCAACCATTTATCGCAATCATCATCAAATTCAACAATAGCATCAATATAGAACGGAAAAAAATAAACAACACGTATTAAATAGCAGTTTAATTCAATAATAATTAAATAACTGTTTAACTGGCAGTTTGTATGCAATGAATAATAAATTAACAATTTAACTGGCAGTTTAAATGCAGTGAATAAATTGAATAGAAATTTAATTTAAATAAATGAAATTAACTGAGATGATGATTAAAGATATGCCAAACAACCATAAATAAATTTAAAATCACATCATATATCAATTTAACAAACATAAGAAATTTTAGAAGGTGTGAGTGGGTTAAAACTCTCACCTTCTGAATTTAAATTGAATTTAAATCCAATTTAAAACAAAAATTGGACAGTCTCCAAATTCATCAAAACCCACGTCAAAGTGTCCAAAATTCCAATACGAACCTAGTGGAGAAAATCGCGCGTGAAACGGACCTCGTATGTGAAAATTATTCGAGTTAAAACAAGTTGAAATCAAAATTAATCAAAACAAAACAAATAAAATTTATATATGTGCACACGTCATCAACTTCTTCTTCCCATCGCACCCAGTACATATGCACGCTTAAACCCATCGCACGCGCCCCCTGACTGCCCTTTGACCACGCCTCCCCACCACTACAGGCCGTTGTTTCGATGCCGACCACCCCCATTCTCCTCGACTTGTCAAACCGTGCACAATGGCCCCATACAGACCACCTCCGGTCCCCAAAAATATCAGCCATGGCCAATGGTTAAAAATCCTAGTTCGAAAATTGCCGCTGATCTAACCGTCAAATTGACAAATCAATCACATAGATGCGATCCCCTCGGCCTCCTCTTTAAAACCCGGAAAGGGTTTGTCGATCTGACAACTTCCACCGACGCGTGATGGAGACCGAGACTTCTTCGATTTTTACCGGTCAAATGACAAACTGAATCAAAAAATGAACACCGCCAGTGAATTACGCTAGTCGAGAGCTTCAACATATTTTTTTTTTAGATTTTTCTGAGGACGTTGAATTTTATTCTTTGGATTTGATTTACAATTGGATCTGGAAAGATAGAATTTTGTCTGCCATTGAGGAAGAGGAGAAATATAATGAATTTACGTACAGACAAATGAGAATTATGGAAGCTAGGGTTTATAGCAGGATATTTATAGAGAAAGTTGGAATAGAATAAATGGATCGGGTTGAATACGCGCTAACGACAAAGTGGCCCAAAAAGCCCGTTCTGACCCCGGAACGAAATTGCGTAAACCCATATATCAAAATATGTGTTTTAAAATATTTTAAACGCAATGGAGAAGGTTTCACGTCCAAATTCCATTGTATGAAGAAGTTATGCTAAAATCAATATTTTCAAATTGATTTCATTTGATTTAAATTAAATTGATTTCAAAGCGTTTCAAGCCCATACGATCAAACGAAAAGTCCGATCCATGCAAAACATGAAATCCTACAATAATTAATCGATACGGATCCAATGAAACTGGTTTCGTCGAAATCCGAGTCAGTGGCCAAAATGGCTATTTTTCCATTAATTAAATAAATTAAAATTAATTAATTAAATCAACTTTTCAATTTCAATTCGAAAATTTGCCAAATTTCATCACTTATGATTTCTCAATCATTTACAATGATTAACCAAATTTAAATGTCAACTTAGAGGTGAATAATTTATAAATTTCGATATTAACCTCAATTTCATTAAATTATAAATTTAATTTCAAAAATTTCTATTAATTTACCTTTCATTCTATTATTCAATTCATTATTAACAAATGGATGAAATAAATATTGGAATCGAAAATCGATTACATTAACATTCCCACTTTTCATCTAAATTCACATTTATTTAATATTCTAATATTATATCCCACTTATTTGCGATTAATCCACTTATTAAATTCTATATTTCAAATAAATTAATAAATCTTGGTTTTCACTCCTTAAATCAACCATTCCTCATATAAATAAAATTAATATTTATTACATCTTATAGAATTAACCATCTGCAATAACAAATTAAACTTACCCTAACTGCACAAATTAAGACAATTAATTGCAATTTATTTCACATTAAGCTTCACAAATTATCAATTGAAAACTAAATAAAACTGTTTATTAATTTAAAATCTTTCTATTCAATAAATTGACAATTTATGGGTATAATTAACATTGATTCTCGATTATTACTTAATTACATCACAAAACGTTAAATTTAGATTTATTACAATTGATTACCAATAATTTATTTAATGCAATCAATTATGCCCTTTACAATTTTTTTATACATTCATCAATTGTAACGCCCCGGAAATTTTCAAACTTTCGAAAATTCAACATCGATACTCACTTTATCGACTGCCGAGAAATCGAAGGCCGAAAAACCGAAATGTTATGGTTTAAGAAAAAGAATTTAAGAAAAGAGAATAGAAAAAGATAGAAGAAGAGAGAGAAGAAAACAGAAGATAGAAAATTTTAAAATAGAAGAAAAAGAGAATAGAGAACATAGAACAGGACAGAAAACAACAGAACTACATCAGAATCTCACAATTCGCAGCGGAACAACATATAATAATAAATGAATAATCTTTAAACAAAGAACTATATCAGTTATTACATTTTATATATTACATTTCATTACATCATATCATCAGAGTGTACAACAACAACAACAAACAGTGCAGCGGAAAAAAGAAATACTATATAAACTAGTAATACGTCATGCCATCCAGCTTGCCTCCAGCAACTCCAGAATATCCTGATAAACCTAACTCTTAACTGCCCGTGTGGAAATTGGTGGGCACCCAGAGTTTAGGAAGGAAAACAATAAACTCCAAGTCAGTCATGTGACTGGTGTGAGAACTCAAAATAGTTTATTTATCTTTAAAATCAAAATAGAGGAATATTTTTAAAGTCAATTCGCAATGCTTTTAAGAATGAGACTAAAATAAGGCCTCCCGCACACACACACATGCAAACGCAGAATCAGAGGAGATTTCTCCTTATGATAGCCAAAGATGCTTGATACGCATTTAAAAAGAACATTTGATATTATTATTAGTGCATAGTGTAGGAAAAATTTATTTCGAAAGTAGAATATAAATCTTAGCCAACATAGACATTTCGAACTATGCCTACTATAGCTACCATCCAAACAGTGGTGACCACCATAAGTGAATGGCAGGTTCTACAACTAATACCGTATAAGTTTCGTATTGGGAATTGGATTTCCAACGAATGATCAGGCCAAGGATCTTCCCATTGCCACATGAGAATGCCTCTGGATGGACATCCCCGAGAACCAAACCGGATCTCTACCAACACAAGGCCGGGTTACCCCTAACTGAGTAACAACTGACTGAATATGCCATCCCCCGGTCCTTTGGGACCTTTTCACCGAGCGCTCGTAATCAATTCACACAATCATAACAAAGTGTTTTCAACATGAGTAAGTATCTGGGCTCCATACCATGATACCACCCTTTTCCAGAAGGAAATGCACATATCCTAAAGGGCGCTACCCCTCATAACCTTGCCGCATCTTTCCTGTTTTGACCATTCACGGGGTGTGAGGCTCGACGAATTCACGTCCACAAAAACATACTTTATACAAAAGCCATGCTTTGGGTCAACAAATGATCATAGAGATGATCACAAAGATAGACGATCAAATAAACGATCCTATCACAAATAATCAACACAATGATCATTTCAGCAACACTTAGCATGTCACACTACCAATTTGGGAATATATCGCTGATAACTTCAACTATATAATCTCTGAGCTCGTACGTCTCAGAGAAGGGTGTTAAGCTAAAAGGATAAATTCTCCGCCACCAACAGAAATATATTTGAAAGAAATCGGCTTTATATCTCAACTTGTAATGTCAGACACACAATCCATACAAGTCTGTTCCGGGCTCGAACAAAACCGAAGGCACTTACAAAGAAGTCCTTGCAAATCCGGATATTCACAATCCTGATCGGATTCACCATCACATATGGAGAACTCTATACCGGAGCAACTCGGTGCAGAGTCAATCGACAGGTCATCCTATCGCTCTCGCAAATACCGGGTCTTCAACACCGATCTTCAATGCAATTTATAACGACGTATCACATATTCGGAATGGGTTATACGACCCCATGGTCCTTTCCCGGTTAACCCGAATAGTGAGCGCTTATTCAAAAATAAGTGTGGCATTCACATTCAAACAAATCACATCAAATACCCATTCAAAGGGAAATATTGATAGTCGGTTATTGAACTATCACTGGATATGCACACATCACCAGATTCCAAATAATTTTCCAAATTATTTATTTTTCAAAATATCTTCACTAGATATATAATTTCAATACTTCAAAAATAAATCAATATTTATTTTCATACAAATTCCACTTTCTTTTATAAATTCCTTAGTGAATTTATATTCCAAAATATCCATGCATATACGATTTCAATTTATCATTTCAATTTATCTTCAAAAAGATAAATTCTCTAATATTCACTTTATATTGGAAAAACATTTCCATACTTATTTATTCATAAGTAATTCACAAATTTTATTTATTTTCAACACTTAGAAAATATTCAATATACTTAAATCGAGATTAAGTATATATTTCATTCTTTAAGGAAATCATTCTCATAAACATATTTATTTGGGCCAAAACGAATGTTGCGTAAAACATCGTTACAACGTCCCAAAATCACTAGTATAGGGATTTGAAATTAAAATAGATATATAAATCCCAATACTATACAAAACATTTCCTTTCGTAAATCATTTACTATAACAACAGTGTTATAGTCCACATTTCCTTTTATTTCTCGAAGCGTCTATTTCAACAATGAATGTTGAAATCTATGGTTTCGAATCTTAACACATTTTAAAACATTGTTCGATCGTTTTAATTCTATTTAAAACATCCCAATCCAAAATAATTTTTTTAACGTGTTATTCACTATTCAAAAACATGAATATACTTCATTAACAATTTCATCCTTTTATTCATTTTAATTCAAAGGATTATTCACTATTCAAAAACGTGAATATAACTCCACTTATAGGTTTCAACAAATTTTCTTGTCAAAATAAGTCATTTGCGAATTTATAAAACAACGTTTATAAATTCCATTTCTATTTATTTATAAAAACTTCCTTTTTATAAATTCTTTTATTAACCTATTCCAGTTTATAACTCAATTATAAACTAAAAGTTCGTATTATAAGTTAAATACTTATAAAACGATTATTTTACAAAATCGTTCTTTTTAACTTCCCAAATTATAAATCTTATAACTTATAAGATTCATTCATTTATCCAAAATCATTATTTTAATAACTTAATAAATTTTATAAACCTACTGCTTAGAAAATTCCTTTTACAACCTCACCGTATAAAATTCTATAAATTCCATTCAATTATGAAATTCATTTTCACTTCATTCAAACACTTATAAAAACTCTTTTATAATGTCCATATTTCAATTTATAAATATCCATTTATAAATCTCTTAATATAAATCAATTTATATTATCCTTTTAAAACATATTTAATCTCCTTTATAATTTCACCATTTTTGATTCATAAAATAATTAAATTTTATAAATCCTATATTTAAACTTTTCACAATGAATTCTAAAATCCCGGTTAAACTATTTTATAAAATCATTAGCACCATATTCTCAAAAATCAGTTTTTAACTATTTTTCTCAAAAATCATAATTTTTATAACATTAAAAATTATGACGTTTATTTATTTAAAATAGATCAAATTCAAAACATATAGTATATTTTCAAAAATCACTTTATAAATCACTTTAAAATTCCAAAACTTGGTCCAATGATGCTACATACCAAATAGTCAATCACGACAACAACGATATCGTATATCAATATGAAAATCCATCAAATATCAAAATATCTGAAATCAAATAAATACTGTTGAGGAATCCAGTTGGATCCCTCCAACCTGTTTTCCTGCATCCACAAACATTAGCACAATACCAATTTCGCTCCAGTACGAAATTATCGCGGTATATGGGATTTAAATATTATCCGCTTAATAACGGCGCAATAGGGTCTCATCCGCTAAACAAAAAATGCGGGAAATCAATAACTCCAATATATACATATGCCAATATATATATATTGCTATTATATATAATACCAATTTCACTGTTTATGAAATATTCGCGGTATATGTTTTTAATAAATAACATCCGCTTACTAACGGCGTATAATGTCTATTTTAACAATCAATAGATATCAATCAACATTCAAACATGCATTAAAATATTTTAAATCTAACTATTTAAAATAAAATCGAAACTGATTCGATTGAGTGAGAAGTTCTCACCTTGATTTTAAATTCCGTTTTAGCGATTTATTTCGAATAAAATTAAACGGACGTTTAATTTTACCCAAAATACTCACTAACTCCAAACGACCCCAAACCAACTCCATCGCGTAGTGCTCGTCCATACGATTCCAACGCAACTAAGTTTGCATTTTTTCGACCTCGTATGAAAAAGATATCAATTTTTGAAGTTACACGAGTTTATATTCATAATTTACAACTAACTTTAATAATTTTCAACCTTCATCCAATCCAGGCCTTTGGATCCAACACCAACCCATCTCAGCCGTGCATCCCCTTCTCCCTCTCACGTTCTTCCTTCTCCAGATAATTGTCGTCTTCATGAAACCCATAAGCTCATGATTAGGGTTTGATTTTTCTTCACCAATACTCGATGAAACCACATCAAACCACCGCCATCTCGAAGGGCTCAACCCCCTCCATACTTGGCCTCAACCATAGGAAGCTCGGCCTTCATCTGATGCTCGAGTTGCGTGCGCAACTTAGCATGGTCGGCCCCACTTTGCTCCTCCTCTGATGCTCCAAACTCCATCATCCCCTTATGGATTTAAAGCTCTCGTTACCCTCTACAATGTTGTAGTTAATCACGTTGGCTAAAACTTCACGGATTGGAAGAGATTAAGGAAAGAAAACTAGAGATTTCTGGCCATTCAATACTAAAGTGGCGGCTGTGCATATTTAGATTAGGGTTTTTCTTTTTCTTTTATTTTTTTAGAATGGTGGGCTATTTATAAGGAACCGACGAAACACTATTCATCCCGGAAATTCCGAACTCCGATTTACGCGCCGAAACTGACATTCCTAGGGTTTATCCCGCGTTCAGGACACAATGGAACAGGTTTCGGAAGCTAATTCGGACATCTGTGCGAGTTATGGCTGTAAACGCTCAATTTGAATTAAACCGATTTAAGTCGATTTCTAGGCGTTTTAATTTGTACCGGACAAACGGTAAATCCAATTGACTTGAAATTTGAAACCTTAAAATAATATCACATTACGGATCCGATGAAACTGGTTTCGTCGAAATCCGAGACTTTTTGAAAAATGGCTATTTTAACTCGTCAAATTAAAATTTAAAATAAATCGATGCGTTTCGAGCTGCCACGATCAAACGATAACTCCGATTGACACGAAAATTGAAATCCGGTAATAACTAACTATTACGGATCCAATGGAACTGGTTTCGTTCAATTCTGAGACTGTTCAAAATTGACTATTTTTACTAGTCGATTTAAATATTAAAATATTCAATTTTCACAAATTAACTTTTAAATCGATTTTAAAAGTTCTAAAATATCCTTCTAACTTCAATATGATAAAATAAAATTTTACAAATCATTTTCAATCATATTTAACCCAATTTTAAATTATTTCCATAATTTAACGTATTAAATTATCGATTTAATTATCCAATTAAATCCAATAATTCAAATAAAAATTTATTTGACTTAAAAATTCACTTATTAATATTTAAAATTAATTAAATATTCACATTTTAATTAATAAAAATTCTGGGTCGTTACAATCTTCCCCACTTAAAAGAATTTCGTCCTCGAAATTACAAGTAAGAAAAGGTACATAATTTATTAATTTTCCAAAATTCATAATTAAACTTCTTACAATACTTTACTAAATTTTCAAATCATATTTAGTTATCTTTTCAAAAACAACTACTATTGTTTAACTTTCAACTCCCAAAATCAAAGTTAAAGTTTTCAAAAAATTTCCAATTTTCTTAAATTTTCTAACGCCTTAAATTTTCGGAAAAATTCGCCATAATCTCCTTTGCGTGGCTCGATCCGAAAAAAAAATGATAGTATATATATCACAAATATACATCTCATCAAGTAATGAGGCATCCCGAAGGGAAAAAAGTATAAAAGTACGATATTTAATCCGAGATATGTACCTTATATTTTATTAGCAAGCATATACGGCTAATATAGCGCGAAAGCGAGCTCCAAATGCGAAGCAAACACGATCCGCACCTACTAATCACTCAACAAACAACATGAGAACATGCATGTATGACAATAATCTCAATATACATCATATAGCAACATAATAACTATATATGTCAACATAGCAAATGTAAACAAAAGCAACAAATGCAAACATCAACCAACTAACATCCATAACCAATAATTATTCATTCATATTCTCATTCATATTTAATGAATTGGGTTTTCAATTTAATCACATTTGATTCATTCACAGTGGATGTTTACTATCATTGATTTTCAATTACTTTATATTCACTAATTCATATTCAAGTTGGTTCAGTTCCAATTCAAATTCAATTTTATTCAAGATTCACTTAACTTCCAATTGGATTTCCAATTACTTTAGCTTTCAATTTCATTAACACTTAATGAATTATATACAATCAACTAACAATCATATAACAACCAATGTATATTAATTACAACCAAATTCCTTTGCTTATCAATTGGTTTAAATTAAATTGATTTTCATTCAATTATTCAACTTCCAATAACATTAGATTTTAATGAATTAACACTTACATTCATTTTTCCATATCAACTTAAATTTACATTTAATTGATTTACATTCAATCCAATTCAATTTCTAAAGTTGAATTTCATTTCTTTATTACAACTCATATTCATAAATATATTCATATAGTTTCACTTCTTATATACATAAGTTTATTTCATAATTGTAAATCACCTTAATTATAATTTAATTCTTATAATTTTCTTTTGCTTATACAATTATTCTTTTATTTAGATTATTCAAACAACTAAACAATCAACTTATATATACTTTAATAATTTTGAAAAAATTTCCCTTTATATATAAAATATACTCAAGGTAAAATTATTTCATTTACCCAATTTAAAACAATACTGTGCCGAATTGTTCTATTCAAGTGTTTAGAAACCCCTTCGATTCAGTTTCGAAGCTGCGCCGACGAAGGTTCATATGCCACTCAATAAACCAATCATCACAATATAAAACAATTTTATATATTCACTATCAAATACGCTCTCATAGCTATTATTACACTCAAACTCATTCTAGAGTACTACTGACTCTATCTCTAATGAGTAATACCCAACAGAACCATGGTTGTCGCTTAACCATATGCTCTGATACCAAATGTAATGCCCCGGAAATTTTCAAACTTTCGAAAATTCAACATCGATACTCACTTTATCGACTGCCGAGAAATCGAAGGCCGAAAAACCGAAATGTTATGGTTTAAGAAAAAGAATTTAAGAAAAGAGAATAGAAAAAGATAGAAGAAGAGAGAGAAGAAAACAGAAGATAGAAAATTTTAAAATAGAAGAAAAAGAGAATAGAGAACATAGAACAGGACAGGAAACAACAGAACTACATCAGAATCTCACAATTCGCAGCGGAACAACATATAATAATAAATGAATAATCTTTAAACAAAGAACTATATCAGTTATTACATTTTTTATATTACATTTCATTACATCATATCATCAGAGTGTACAACAACAACAACAAACAGTGCAGCGGAAAAAAGAAATACTATATAAACTAGTAATACGCCATGCCATCCAGCTTGCCTCCAGCAACTCCAGAATATCCTGATAAACCTAACTCTTAACTGCCCGTGTGGAAATTGGTGGGCACCCAGAGTTTAGGAAGGAAAACAATAAACTCCAAGTCAGTCATGTGACTGGTGTGAGAACTCAAAACAGTTTATTTATCTTTAAAATCAAAATAGAGGAATATTTTTAAAGTCAATTCGCAATGCTTTTAAGAATGAGACTACCATAAGGCCTCCCGCACACACACACATGCAAACGCAGAATCGGAGGAGATTTCTCCTTATGATAGCCAAAGATGCTTGATACGCATTTAAAAAGAACATTTGATATTATTATTAGTGCATAGTGTAGGAAAAATTTATTTCGAAAGTAGAATATAAATCTTAGCCAACATAGACATTTCGAACTATGCCTACTATAGCTACCATCCAAACAGTGGTGACCACCATAAGTGAATGGCAGGTTCTACAACTAATACCGTACAAGTTTCGTATTGGGAATTGGATTTCCAACGAATGATCAGGCTAAGGAACTTCCCATTGCCACATGAGAATGCCTCTGGATGGACATCCCTGAGAACCAAACCGGATCTCTACCAACACAAGGCCGGGTTACCCCTAACTGAGTAACAACTGACCGAATATGCCATCCCCCGGTCCTTTGGGACCTTTTCACCGAGCGCTCGTAATCAATTCACACAATCATAACAAAGTGTTTTCAACATGAGTAAGTATCTGGGCTCCATACCATGATACCACCCTTTTCCAGAAGGAAATGCACATATCCTAAAGGGCGCTACCCCTCATAACCTTGCCGCATCTTTCCTGTTTTGACCATTCACGGGGTGTGAGGCTCGACGAATTCACGTCCACAAAAACATACTTTATACAAAAGCCATGCTTTGGGTCAACAAATGATCATAGAGATGATCACAAAGATAGACGATCAAATAAACGATCCTATCACAAATAATCAACACAATGATCATTTCAGCAACACTCAGCATGTCACATTACCAATTTGGGAATATATCGCTGATAACTTCAACTATATAACCTCTGAGCTCGTACGTCTCAGAGAAGGGTGTTAAGCTAAAAGAATAAATTCTCCGCCACCAACAGAAATATATTTGAAAGAAATCGGCTTTATATCTCAACTTGTAATGTCAGACACACAATCCATACAAGTCTGTTCCGGGCTCGAACAAAACCGAAGGCACTTACAAAGAAGTCCTTGCAAATCCGGATATTCACAATCCTGATCGGATTCACCATCACATATGGAGAACTCTATACCGGAGCAACTCGGTGCAGAGTCAATCGACAGGTCATCCTATCGCTCTCGCAAATACCGGGTCTTCAACACCGATCTTCAATGCAATTTATAACGACGTATCACATATTCGGAATGGGTTATACGACCCCATGGTCCTTTCCCAGTTAACCCGAATAGTGAGCGCTTATTCAAAAATAAGTGTGGCATTCACATTCATACAAATCACATCAAATACCCATTCAAAGGGAAATATTGATAGTCGGTTATTGAACTATCACTGGATATGCACACATCACCAGATTCCAAATAATTTTCCAAATTATTTATTTTCCAAAATATCTTCACTAGATATATAATTTCAATACTTCAAAAATAAATCAATATTTATTTTCATACAAATTCCACTTTCTTTTATAAATTCCTTAGTGAATTTATATTCCAAAATATCCATGCATATACGATTTCAATTTATCATTTCAATTTATCTTCAAAAAGATAAATTCTCTAATATTCACTTTATATTGGAAAAACATTTCCATACTTATTTATTCATAAGTAATTCACAAATTTTATTTATTTTCAACACTTAGAAAATATTCAATATACTTAAATCGAGATTAAGTATATATTTCATTCTTTAAGGAAATCATTCTCATAAACATATTTATTTGGGCCAAAACGAATGTTGCGTAAAACATCGTTACAACGTCCCAAAATCACTAGTATAGGGATTTGAAATTAAAATAGATATATAAATCCCAATACTATAGAAAACATTTCCTTTCGGAAATCATTTACTATAACAACAATGTTATAGTCCACATTTCCTTTTATTTCTCGAAGCGTCTATTTCAACAATGAATGTTGAAATCTATGGTTTCGAATCTTAACACATTTTAAAACATTGTTCGATCGTTTTAATTCTATTTAAAACATCCAAATCCAAAACAATTTCTTTAACGTGTTATTCACTATTCAAAAACGCGAATATACTTCATTAACAATTTCATTCTTTTATTCATTTTAATTCAAAGGATTATTCACTATTCAAAAACGTGAATATAACTCCACTTATAGGTTTCAACAAATTTTCTTGTCAAAATAAGTCATTTGCGAATTTATAAAACAACGTTTATAAATTCCATTTCTATTTATTTATAAAAACTTCCTTTTTATAAATTCTTTTATTAACCTATTCCAGTTTATAACTCAATTATAAACTAAAAGTTCATATTATAAGTTAAATACTTATAAAACGATTATTTTACAAAATCGTTCTTTTTAACTTCCCAAATTATAAATCTTATAACTTATAAGATTCATTCATTTATCCAAAATCATTATTTTAATAACTTAATAAATTTTATAAACCTACTGCTTATAAAATTCCTTTTATAACCTCACCGTATAAAATTCTATAAATTCCATTCAATTATGAAATTCATTTTCACTTCATTCAAACACTTATAAAAACTCATTTTATAATGTCCATATTTCAATTTATAAATATCCATTTATAAATCTCTTAATATAAATCAATTTATATTATCCTTTTATAACATATTTAATCTCCTTTATAATTTCACCATTTTTGATTCATAAAATAATTAAATTTTATAAATCCTATATTTAAACTTTTCACAATGAATTCTAAAATCCCGATTAAACTATTTTATAAAATCATTAGCATCATATTCTCAAAAATCAGTTTTTAACTATTTTTCTCAAAAATCATAATTTTTATAACATTAAAAATTATGACGTTTATTTATTTAAAATAGATCAAATTCAAAACATATAGTATATTTTCAAAAATCACTTTATAAATCATTTTAAAATTCCAAAACTTGGTCCAATGATGCTACATACCAAATAGTCAATCACGACAACAACGATATCATATATCAATATGAAAATCCATCAAATATCAAAATATCTGAAATCAAATAAATACTGTTGAGGAATCCAGTTGGATCCCTCCAACCTGTTTTCCTGCATCCACAAACATTAGCACAATACCAATTTCGCTCCAGTACGAAATTATCGCGGTATATGGGATTTAAATATTATCCGCTTAATAACGGCGCAATAGGGTCTCATCCGCTAAACAAAAAATACGGGAAATCAATAACTCCAATATATACATATGCCAATATATATATATATTGCTATTATATATAATACCAATTTCACTGTTTATGAAATATTCACGGTATATGTTTTTAAAAAATAACATCCGCTTACTAACGGCGTATAATGTCTATTTTAACAATCAATAGATATCAATCAACATTCAAACATGCATTCAAATATTTTAAATCTAACTATTTAAAATAAAATCGAAACTGATTCGATTGAGTGAGAAGTTCTCACCTTGATTTTAAATTCCGTTTTAGCGATTTATTTCGAATAAAATTAAACGGACGTTTAATTTTACCCAAAATTCTCACTAACTCCAAACGACCCCAAACCAACTCCATCGCGTAGTGCTCGTCCATACGATTCCAACGCAACCGAGTTTGCATTTTTTCGACCTCGTATGAAAAAGATATCAATTTTTGAAGTTACACGAGTTTATATTCATAATTTACAACTAACTTTAATAATTTTCAACCTTCATCCAATCCAGGCCTTTGGATCCAACACCAACCCATCTCAGCCGTGCATCCCCTTCTCCTTCTCACGTTCTTCCTTCTCCAGATAATTGCCGTCTTCATGAAACCCATAAGCTCATGATTAGGGTTTGATTTTTCTTCACCAATACTCGATGAAACCACATCAAACCACCGCCATCTCGAAGGGCTCAACCCCCTCCATACTCGGCCTCAACCATAGGAAGCTCGGCCTTCATCTGATGCTTGAGTTGCGTGCACAACTTAGCACGGTCGGCCCCACTTTGCTCCTCCTCTGATGCTCCAAACTCCATCATCCCCTTATGGATTTAAAGCTCTCGTTACCCTCTACAATGTTGTAGTTAATCACGTTGGCTAAAACTTCACGGATTGGAAGAGATTAAGGAAAGAAAACTAGAGATTTCTGGCCATTCAATACTAAAGTGGCGGCTGTGCATATTTAGATTAGGGTTTTTCTTTTTTTTTTATTTTTTTAGAATGGTGGGCTATTTATAAGGAACCGACGAAACACTATTCATCCCGGAAATTACGAACTCCGATTTACACGCCGAAACTGACATTCCTAGGGTTTATCCCGCGTTCGGGACACAATGGAACAGGTTTCGGAAGCTAATTCGGACATCTGTGCGAGTTATGGCTGTAAACGCTCAATTTGAATTAAACCGATTTAAGTCGATTTCTAGGCGTTTTAATTTGTACCGGACAAACGGTAAATCCAATTGACTTGAAATTTGAAACCTTACAATAATATCACATTACGGATCCGATGAAACTGGTTTCGTCGAAATCCGAGACTTTTTGAAAAATGGCTATTTTAACTCGTCAAATTAAAATTAAAAATAAATCGATGCGTTTCGAGCTGCCACGATCAAACGATAACTCCGATTGACACAAAAATTGAAATCCGGTAATAACTAACTATTACGGATCCAATGGAACTGGTTTCGTTCAATTCTGAGACTGTTCAAAAATTGACTATTTTTACTAGTCGATTTAAATATTAAAATATTCAATTTTCACAAATTAACTTTTAAATCGATTTTAAAAGTTCTAAAATATCCTTCTAACTTCAATATGATAAAATAAAATTTTACAAATCATTTTCAATCATATTTAACCCAATTTTAAATTATTTCCATAATTTAACGTATTAAATTATCGATTTAATTATCCAATTAAATCCAATAATTCAAATAAAAATTTATTTGACTTAAAAATTCACTTATTAATATTTAAAATTAATTAAATATTCATATTTTAATTAATAAAAATTCTGGGTCGTTACATCAATTGTCAATTACCATTCAAATAAATCCATTCATTTGATTTCCTTCCAATTAATTAAAATTGATTTCTATAAATTGATTTGATTTCTTTGCCAGATATATACATAAATTACTATTAAATGTCCTCAATAAATTTTATTTACTCGGTTTCAAACTTTTTATTACATCGATTACTGCTTATAAAATAAACTTACGTTTCTATTAAATTTGCATTCACACTTCTGGTACTAAACTTATTTCCATTAAAGTAATATTTATTATCAACAACAAAAATTAAAATTTACTTATCTAAACATTGATTGTACAAACTTTCAACTTATTACATATTACTTCCTTAGTTAATATAACTTCAGAATTTATTCCCCGATTCCCTATTTTAAATCAATTATAACCTTACAGGTTGTTTCAATTAATAGGTATTGCACAAATATAGTTATTCAATCAATTTCATTTACGATACAATTATCATGGGTTATACTATAGTACATTAATATTCTTTTTATATCTTAATTTCAAATGATACGATATTAAATTCCATTTACTACTCTAGATCCAATTAATTGAAATTTAATATCAATAAATCATTTTAAATTTTTATTCAACAAATATCTATAATTTCATACATAATATTGAATTCATTCAATCACCCCTAATTATATCATTTTACTAGTTAAATTAATATTCCCATTTGTTTTCTTATATTAATCTTATAACCAAGGATGACAATTTACATTATTTCAACTAATTCAATTTCATTTTTTATTGTTAATTTTTGTTACAACTACTACACTTAAATGTCTAACATTCGCTTCATTAAATTTTATAAGATTTTTATTTCTTTCTAAATTTAATTAAAAATCTTATTAATTTAACTCATTTTAATCATCGAATTTTATGGGTCGTTACAATTATATATCATTTAAAACAAGAATTTGAAGTTTCGAAAGGATTTGGAATTTTGAAAATTTATAAGAAATTTAATTTATATAATAATGATTTTGTAACGACCCGTAAAATTCGATGATTAAAATGAGTTAAATTAATAAGATTTTTAATTTAAATTTAGAAAGAAATAAAAATCTTGTATTTTATATAGGAGCGAATGTAGAAATTAGATGTATCAATTGTAATTAAAATTTACAATTTAAAATTAATATTGCAATTAATTGGAAATAATGTAAATTCAATAGAAACGTAAGTTTATTTATAGGGTTGATGAATAAAATGTTTGGAACCAAATAAATTTATGGAAAACATTTAATAGTAATCAATGTATATATTAAGCAATTGACAATTTATGGATTTGTTAAGATTACAAAGTTATAATTGATTGTAGATAGGAATAAGTGGTAATTAATTAAAGTAAGAAAGAAATATAAATGTTATACCTTGGTTACAAAATTTATATACGAAAGTGATGAAAATATGAATTAATTAATGTACGCATTATTCTATAATGGGATAAAATGTAAATTTATATTATAAAGATAATGCAGGTTGATAAGTATTCATAATGGTTGTGTTGATGTTAAACGTTACTTTAATGATTCTAATATAAAATAACGGAAGTGGAAGTGGAAATTAATAGAAACGTAAACTTATTTTGAGGTAGTAATTGGAGAATTGGGAATTTAATTCAATGGTTATATTAATTAAGGAAATAATACGTATTAAATTACAATTTGATTAAAGCAATTCAAATTAAGTAATTATAATAAATTATAGTTCGTAACTAAGTATGAATGTGAGTAAAATTGGCATTAGTGATAATTATAAAATTTTACCCATTCATGTAATTTATTTAATTAAATCAAAATCAATGACAGCATTGTTGTTAATGATAGTTGTAAGTGAATTTGAATGTTAAAAGGTAACAATTATTTTGGTTAACCATTTATTTAGTATATTAAGTTAAGAATGGCAATTGATTGCAAATAAATCTAAATTAATTATTTTCATTTTGTTAATGTGATTTAGTTAATAAAGGGGAATTTATATGAAATGAAGCATGCATTGATGAAAGTATTACAATTCAATGGTATTTATACCCATAAAATATCTATTTATTGAATAGCAAGATTTTAAATCAATAAACGAATTTATTGAGGTTCCAATTTGTAATTAATAACATTTAATGTGGAATCTATTACAATTAATTGACTTACATTGTGCAGTTATGGTAGATTTGTTTTGTAATTGAAGATGGTTAATATTATAAGATGAAATTTATGCTAAGCCTATTTACTATATGAAAATTCCTTGATTTAAAGAATAGAAAGCAAGATTTATTAATTTGATTTAAGTGCAAAATTCAATAATTGAATTTATTGCAAATAAATGAAATTCAATATTTAATATTGCGTTAATTCAAACTAGATGGAATGAGAACACTAATGTAACGAACGAAAGACAAATATTAACTATGATTTTAGAAAGGATTAATAGATAATGGAATAATAATTTATTTATTTAATTAAACACAACTTTTGGGAATTTATTTATAATTTGAAAATTTAATGAAATTGGGGTTAATATTGAAATTTATAAATTTATCAACTCTAATTTGACAGTTAAATTTGGTTTAAATCATTGTAAATGATTGGAAAATTTAAAATGATAAGAATTTGTAATTATCGAATTTAAATTGAAAATTTGATTAAATTGACTAAATTTTTATTTATTTAATTAATATAAATATAGCCATTTTTGCCACTGACTCGGATTTTGACGAAACTAGTTTCATCGGATCCGTATCGGTGAATTATCGTAGGATTTCAAGTTTCGTAGCGATCGGGCTCATTGATTGATCATACGGACTCGAAACGCCTTGAAATCAATTTGAAATCGATTTAAAATATTGTTTTCAGCATAACTTCTTCATACGATGCAATATGAACTTGAAAACTTTTCCATTGCATTTAAATTATTTTAAAACACCTATTTTGATATATGGGTTTACCCAATTTCGTTTTGGGGTCAGAATGGGATTTTTGGGCCACTTTGTCGTTAGCGCGTACATCTATCTTATCTGATCCATCCTATTTTCAATTCTACCTATAAATATCCTGCTATAAACCCTAGCCTCCCTAATTATAATTTGTCCATATGTACATTTCAACTCTCTCCTCCTTAACGGCAGACAAACAAACTATGTTTCCAGATCCAATTGCAAATCAAATGCAAAGCATAAAATTCAAAATCCTTAAAAAAATTTTAAAAAATTGTATATTGAAGCTCTCAGTGAGCGTAATGTTCTTGTGGAATTCGTTTTTCAATCTGATTCATCGTTCGCCTAGAATTTCAAGTTGAACCTCAGTCGTCCATGGGCTAGGGTTTAGATCCAACGGTGGATTCGCGATGTTACAACGATCGGAAGGCATGAAATCGAAGAGGGTGCTGGGGGGAGGAGATCCATGTGGCCAAGTCGTGTCAATGGTCGCTGGTTTCACCGTGATTGGCCATATAGGGGAGTTGCGGTGATTGCAAAATTGGGCATCGATGGGGGTCGCTCGGCTTTGAGGAGGGGCGGCCTGACGTGGCGCACTCAGGGATGATCTCCGATCATCACGAACGTGGATGATGTAGCAGCGACAAACGAGAGGGCGGTGGCGGCTTCAAGTTGCTTCGCGACATGTAGAAATTAGAGTTTCGGTCCCGTGACTAGTTGATGACGTGGACGGTTAGTAGTTGTTTTGTTTTATTTTATTTTATTTTGGAATTTAAATGTTCAAATAAATATATCTTTCGCATACGATATCATATTTTCACACGGTTTCTTGGGTTAGGATCATAATTAAATTCCAGAGATTTCGACGCTGATTTGGACAGATTTGGAGACTGTGCAATTTTTGGGTTTAAATTGGATTTGAATTCAATTTAAATTCAAAAGGTGAGTGTTTTAACCCACTCACAATTTCTAAAATTTCTTATGTTTGTTAAATTGATATATGATGTGATTTGAAATTTATTTATGGCTACTTGGCATATTTTAATCATCATCCCAGCTAAATTAAATTATTTAATTTAATTGTTACTTAATTATTCATCGCATATTAACTGCCAGTTAGATGGTCATTTATTTCTGGTATATTAACGCCTGTTAAATTGTTATTTATTTTATTACATATAAACTGTCAGTTAAAGAATTATAGTTTATTTTTGAATATGAACTGATAGTTAATACCTATTATTTATCACCTGTTATATATTGATGTTTTGTTTGAATTTAGATGATGATTGTGATAAATGGTTGATGGTTGATATTGGATGAGTGAATGTTGTATTTTATATTGTTATAAACTGCAAGTTATTATGCATTTTCTTTTCATTCGGGATTGCGGTTTGAAATGATATATAACCATAATTTTTATTTTAAATTGCGGATTCAAATGATAAATATCCGTATCGCTAGACCATAGGATAGAAAATTGTGTACATATGCCGCGGATATATATTAAAAATATTTTGAAATGATTTTCTATGGTTTTGTAAAGAAATATATATATATATATATATATATATATATATATATATATATATATATATGGTTTTATGAGATATTGATTTCAGATATTTGATAAATGTTATTTATATATAGTTAAAATTCTTGGTTTTAATCTATGTATAAAACTGTTTAAAGTATGAAGTAAGTTTAATAATAAAGTTGATTTTATGAAATTAGTAGTATGAATTAGTGGTTACTTCAATTATATTCTAATATAGAGTTTATATTGATTTTTATAAATCAAAGTTGAGAAGATAGTTTTGAATTTGGTTTGAGATTTTATTTAATTAAGATCTTATTGGAATTTAGAGTTAAGAAGAATATGATGTTATAACTAAATTCGGGTTTAAGATGATTTAAGTGAATATATCTAGTCAAATTAATTGAGGAATATTCAATTATTGAATTTGAAAGTTTTATTTAAAGGATACTTGATTTATTAAGTAAGTATTTCAAACTAAATAGTAGTAAAGTGAATTTGGCATATATACCTGAATTAAAAACTTAGTTTTGAAATGGTGGAATATTTAAACTTTAAAATATATGAAAATTTAAATGGTTCATTTGGGAATTCAAATTTGTATTTGGAATTGATTTGAGAAATTAAAAGCTAATTTACTTTATAAAATAATTTATTATCAAACCATTTAAGTATTGAAAATCTTGTTTCGAAGCTATGGGTTTAAGGTATATATATTTGAAAGTACTATGATTTTTGAAAAGATATATTTGAAATAAAATGATATCAAAATGATTTGGGTTTTAAACAAAAAATATGATATCGTAATTATATGGTTTTGAAATGGATATTTTATTCTGGTTTGAAAGCATGAACTATTTTGAAAAGGCCGCGGTGTTATAATAACGTTTGGTTGTTGAAGAGACCAGGATCGGAAGTTTTCATACTCTCTACCAACTCCGAAAACCACTTTAACAACCGTGTACGCGGTGGAGATTCCAGAATGAAGTAGGATGGTGGCGGTGTTTTGCTTTGAGGTAAATACGTGGACCCAACTCTCGTGATTTGGCATAAGGTGGCTAAAACAAGAGCGATTGACGGGTTAAGAAGGTAGCCCCATTTATTGGACACATCCCTTCGATATTCTACTCTGACTTTGGATTTATTCGGTGGCCACTTTTGATTTCTTTGATTTGGGGGTGTGGCTCGAGGTGGGCGGTAGCTGGGGCTATGCGTTGCCACCAACCCGGAAGCGTAATTGGTATATCTACCCTGGCATTACCTAGTTGTGCCGTGTCACCTACCCTAGCATGCCTTATATGATTTTGTTTTGTACCATACCTATGGATGCCCTCTGACGACGCCAGTACGGGGGAGATTACGGTACTGTATGGACTATGGAGATATATTTTGTGTTAAGGGCTATATGGGTAACCCCTTAACGTTATTTAAAAGTAAGTTTATTTTACAATTAGACACTATTATAATAGCGAAATATACTACATAGTAAATAGTTTAACGGATCCTTAAGAGATGTAAATCACGAGCATCTCTTGAGTTACTGCACTCATATTTATTCCTGGTGATTTAACTTACATAAGATCTTTTAGTTCTGACTCGAGTGTTTTATCCTTTCAATTCGCTCGGGTCAGTCCGAGCATTTCAGGATCGAAGGATTTATCTTTGGAGGACGAAGACGAAGTTTTTGTATTATTATTATTATATATTATATTGTTCCACTACGCTATTGTATTCCGCTGCATTATTGATATTCTATTGTATGTATAACTCTGATATGTATTGTAAGCATAATTATATATTCTGAAAACAGCTTCGTGAACTTAATATTTGATTATTATATTTTATCCTTTCGCTGGAGATTATGTTTGTTTTATTTCTTTCTTGTTTTTCTTATTTACCCCGTAATAATCCGCCCCTTTCGTATGGTTTGAATTGGCACATGTGTCGATTTAAAGCTTGCGAAAAGACGGGATGTTACAGATTTATGACTGAAGGGTTTTGAATTTAAGTTTTGAGGAATCGAACTCCGGTGTTATGAAATCGATTTTAAGATTTTGGAAAATATATAATAACAATACGATTTGAAAGTATGTTTCAAATGATTTCAATGAGTTCAAATGATTTCGAAGAAATTTCAGAAGAAGTTTTCAAGTAAATAGAAGCCAGAACTTACTTATGTCGTTGGAAAATAATCTCGGTGATGGGTGAACGATTCATCGACATTGATTTTCGAGTTTCAGAGTATGGGAAAGGCCATTCTAGTAGCTTTTCTATGCGAGTGATTTTGTGAAACCATTTTGATTTCAAAATTTCGAAGGATGATTTGATTTTCGAAAGATATATATATATATATTTGAAATGATTTGAAGTGAGCGGGTGTCCAGTCCTCGAGTTTTGGATTTGATTTAGTATAACTCTATTTATAAAAATTTAATTATTGATTTCCAACTTTTGGATTTGAAACATGTTTTCTTCGACAATTTGAATGTTCGAACACTTCCAAATCAAGGTTACTTTTCAAAGCTAAGTAATTTTGAAAGTTGTAAGGTATTTGATAAAGAATATAAGTTTATTTTTGTATGCTTAAAGTATAAAGTAATATGATTTATATAAGTTTGAAACTGTTTGTTGACTAAAATAAATATGACTATTTTGAATTATACTTGTATGAAATATAGATTTGAAATGTTTTGAATAAAGTATATATATATATTTATATATAGGATAATAATCTTTCCAATGGTAAATTGGATTTTTCATATAGAAATAAATAGTTTGAAGGTTTTAAAAGGGATGGTTTTAAAATTAGTAACCATTTTGGGTATAAATTTGGTTTTGAAAATATATTGGAATTTAAAACACAGTATTTATATGATGATTTTGGAATTGAATTTGTTTGACTTAAATTATGTTAATATGGGAACTTGGGATATTTTCTAAACATGGAAACTTGGGATATTTTCTAAACCTATTATTTTTATAAACTTTGAAATTGAAGATATTTAATTTGAAAGAAATGATTTGGTGAAATCGTATATGATTTTGAAACTGAATTGATATTGAAATGATTTGAAATTGAAAATCTTATATTATTAAGTACTTGATTTGGGAGTTGTCAAACTTATATAAAATGGATTTGTACAAGTATGAAGTTGATCTGAAAACTATTGTTTTGAAAGGTACTCAATTTGGAAAGAGAAATCTTATATAATCGAAGCCTACATAAGTGTGATTTGATATACTATTGATTTGGAAAGTATTCGATTTGAAAATGGAATCCTATATACAATGGACCTTATATAAGTATGATATTTGAAAGTGATTTGAAAAGGTACTATATGATATATATTTTCGAAGTAAAGATATGGGAAGTGCCTTCTTCTTGATATTCGCTTTGTGGCTGCACTGTGGATTCATTTTATCGATATTATTCTCTCTGATTTTTGATTTTCCGGATGTGATACTCTAGTGTCCCACTATGGCGATCTCTATGGTTTTTCTTTTGAGGGCAACTGCATAGCGCAATTCACCCGGGTGAGCTGGCCTAGAGGTACGGATTGTTTTCTAGGGGATCCTGGCGTAATCATTGTGTATCCTGTGAAATATGTAGGTCGCAATAGTAGCGAAATCCGCCTGGCTGAGATTGCCTAGGGGTATGGATTGTTTCCTCGGGGATCCAAGTGTACCGACCGTAATTTTTACCATCGTAATAAATATTTTAAAAATCTATAATGACCGTGATTTTTAAAATACTGTCGTCAATTTTTTAAAATTAAAATTTGAGAATAAATGGCAATGCGATTCATCAAAGTTAGCTGAGTTGTGTTATTTTGCAATGCTTTCACATGTAAAATTTAAGGCCTAGTCTCTAAAGCAAAGGAAAGCACGAATATAAAAAGTGTTCCAACTTTTATTTCTTTGGGCCTTCACGTGAAAATTAAAGCTAGCAGGAACATTTTTTTACTCGGCTGCAGCACAGATTTGATAAAGCAAATAGATGTGAACACTTAAAATTCTTTGTTTGCTGTCACATTATTTTCAACAGCAAGTGGAAATATCACATTTTAGCAATTTTACTTTTAATATACGCGTACTAGCACTGCCCAGGTCATGCAGTAGGTCCTTTTTGCCACTTTGTACAAGTTTCATTAAATGCAGGAGTAGACAAGAATGTTCAAAGTTAATGCAATTTTATGAGTTAGCTTTTCATTTCAGTTTTTTTTTTCAAAAATTAAACTCCTATGGCCGAATAGAAGGTTTTAATGGCAGTGAAAAGCTTTGCTTTGGGTTGGAGGCAAATTTAAAGCGAGTACCACTCACATATCTAAATATATTTGTGTCCACAGGTTCTCTTGTTTTCAACATACTTGTTTTTTTTTTACTTACTTTAATTTTGAGCCCAGATCGTTCAATGCAAGTTGCGTGCTAGTTTATAATCATCATTTGCATGTAAATTTATGTGCAGGCAAGTTAGTGCAAGTTATATGCGTGTAAGTGTAACTGTAGTGTGAGTGCATGCATTAGAGTATAATTGTTTAAGTGTGTGAAATGATAATAGTCCAGGTCCTTCTCTTTTTTCTTGCGTGCTGTGTCTTTGAAAACATGCCAGGTTACAAAATTTTTCCCTCATGTGTATTAGTGAAAAGTATTATAGCTTGGGCTATCTTTACGGTTTGCATAAAACTCTTTCTTTTTTTTGTCACGAATTCATTTTGGCAGTAAGAGTGAACTTGTGTTTTGTGTCAACTATGTGTGTTAACACCGCCTTGACCATGACTCACCGATCTAGTGCATCAAGAGGTTCCGACCTAACAGTTAGAAGCATGCCGACCTAAGGCTCAACAGGGGGTGCCGACCTAAGGCCTAATGGTTATGCCGACCTAACTGCCTTATCAAGGAGACCGACTTAAGATTCAAAGGGTTACCGACCTAGTAGGATTGAGAGGCATACCGACTTAACAAATACCGAGTTAAGGCTAAAACAGTTGCCGACCTAACGTGGGTATTGGCCTAAGACTCAGAGGATGCCGACATGATAAGAAGGCCGACCTAAGGTCTAAAAAAGATGCCGACTCAGTGACTTGACCGAGTTACCGATCTAATGCCTTACCAAGCTGGCGACCTAGAATAGTTGCCGACCCAAGTCACAACCGATCCAGCTCCCCAGTTATCTCGTTCACGATCCAGGACTTATCATTTGGACCGTGACTTGCGACTTACCAAGTTAACTCGTCGACGACCTAATATAAGCCCGATGCCATGTTACTGAGAAGAGGTGGTGTTGACTCGGAGGTAACCTTAGACCGGTCACGATTCACCTTAAGTCGGCTACGGCTTAACTTGAGTCGGCCACGGTTTAGGACTTGGCAAAAATTTCAGACCAGAACTCTCTATAAATAGGCAACCACCTCCAACATTGAAAGGACTTTTTGGCACATTCTCTTCATACACCGTTACCTTGCTGCATTGAGAACTTCATCAACTCTTAGAGCTTTCAAGATTAGAGGAATACATCAAAGAACTTCACGAAGAAACCACACATCTTCAACATGAATTTAAGGACTTTAATCGACATGGAAGCTTAAGCTACTTGTTCCAAATCACTTGTAACTTGAAGTATATTGTACTTGAGAAGAATTGTATCAGCTTGTAACGGGATTATTAATAAAAGTACTTAGAGTGGACGTAGGCTATACCCTTAAGCCGAACCACTATAAAATTATTGTTGTTTACTGCTTTTCGCTATTACTTGCTTGTAATTCTTTCCCGATCTATCGGGTGGTGCTTTCACAACTACACTTCACACACCGGGGTGTTAGCGTTCACATTTTAGCGTTAACATTTTTGGTGCTTTCACTGAGAATTGAACTCAGGAAAACTGTCATCATTGCTTCACAGAGATTTGTAGAAAGAATTTCCTTAAAAACCAGAAGTCTATCTGAGATTATGGCTCCTGTAAGGAAAAGTAGATCTGTCAGATCTGGAAACATTCAAGAGGGAACCTCTGCTTCCCCTGTACCTAATCAACCCACTCCGTCAGTTGGAGTTACGAAAGCGGAGTTGGATGCTGTGATTCTAGGGCTAAACCAGCAGATAAACGCCCAAAATGCACAATTAGAGGCTCAAAGTGCCCAGAATACCCTGATTCTGAATAAGTTGAACGACTTACTTGGGGCAAACAATCAACCGGCTGGTAATGAAAGGAACTATGCTGGCAACGTTCATGATGTTAATGAAAGGAATGCTCCTGAAAGGGCTACTAGTCCCTTTGAGCAGGCAGTTCCTGAGGCTGGTGGATCTAGAACTCGGCATGATGAGGAATATCTTTCTGGAATGGTCCGGCAGATCATGAAAGAAAGTATGCAAAGGGTTGAAGATGAGAAGGAATGGGGTTTCGCCCCAAGTAAAACTCCGTTTACTGAAAAAATCTTAAAGGCGGAATTTCCAAGGAAGTTTGTCCCTCCGACTATTCCAGCTTACAAAGGGACAAGTGATCCGAATGAATTCTTGTATAAATATGATTGGCACATGACAGGTGCCAGAGCCTCTGACGAAATAAAGTGCCGATATTTCCCCGTGTACCTGGAAGGTGTGGCTCTACTATGGTTCACAAAGTTGCCAGTCCGATCTATTGATCAGTTTTCAGACTTGACCAGAAAATTCAAGGAGCAGTTTAGACTATATGCTTCGAAGGCCAAGGACATCATGTCACTGTCGAGTTTAGAGCAGAATCCTGGTGAGTCTATCAGATCTTTCTTGAACCGCTTTAATATAGCGCTGGCTGAGGTGGACAATGCTGAACCACGAATGATACTGACTTATCTGATGAGGGCTATTGATAAGTCAAGCGAATTTGGGAAATGGTTAAATATGAAAGAGCCAACCTCTCTCGAAAAGTTCTACAAAAAAGAAGATGAATTCATTCGCTTGGAAAGTCGTCCTTTGCCAGTAAAAGCAGTGTTGGAGAAAGCTGAAGACAACACTGTCCCTCCATGCAAGAGTGAATCGGTGGGGCAAAAAAGGTAGAATAATAATGGAAAGAAACAGGGTAATCTGAAGAAGCCCCGATCCTTCAAGCCATCAGAGTATACTCCTTTATCAGACACGCCGGAGCATATCTTCCTTGCCATTAAAGATTCTGTTGACCTCCCTAAACCTATCCCTTTGAGGACCGGAAAAAAGGCTATACAAAGTGGGAAGTTCTGCCGCTTCCATAATCAACCCGGTCATGAGACTGATGAGTGCCGCCAGTTGAAAAATCTGATTGAAGAATTGCTAAGAGAAAACAAGCTGCAGCAATTTGTGAAAAAGAATAGCAACAATCCTGCATCGTCAAGTCAGGGGCAACAGGCTCCTGTTCATCAGCCTAGGATAGGAGAGAAAGCTACGGGGCATGAATCTGGGAGGCCCATTATCAATGTCATTACAGGAGGGCCTCACCCAGCTGGCAAGAGCTGGGGAGAGATGGAGAGATATGCCAGAGCTTTGAAATATGTTCCAGCCGAAGAAGACGTCTTTGTTTTAGAAGACACTACGCCCCTGAAACAACAGAAAACTTTCAGTGATGATATTATTTTCAGAGCCAGAGATTCCTCAGGTATCGAAGCTCCTACCCTTGATCCCTTGGTCATCTCTGCTGGTATTGGACCGGCCATTGTCAGAAGAGTTCTCATTGACTGCGGAGCATCATGTAATATCCTCTTCAAGAAGACATTCGACCAAATGAAAATCCCTATGGTTGATGTACAAGCCTCATCGCAGAAGATCGCTGGCTTCACCGGGGAGCCAAAGCAACCGATAGGAACCATCGATCTCCTAGTAGAACTTGGGGAAGGAGAAAGGAAAGTGGTCCGCAAGCAAACATTTGTGATTGTCGATGAATTTTCTGCTTAGAATGCTTTCCTTGGCCGTCCAACGCTCGCAGCATTCAAAGCTATTCTAGCCCCGTGGTGCCTCACTATTAAATTCCCTACAGACAATGGGGTAGGAGTTATAAAAGGGGATCAAAATGTTGCGCGAGAGTGCTATTTGACAGAGTTGCGAGAGTCAAGAAAGAGGGAAATGGGAAAGGATGCGGCCACTCCGGTCCGCATCAAAGAGCCAGCCTTGTAGCAATTACGGGGCGGACCCTGCACTGGCGAGCATAGCGGGGCACGGAAAGAGATGGATCCCAGAAAATCCAGTACAGGGGAGAATAGAGTAATGCCGGTTGAAATGACGGTACCGGTACCTGTTGACCCGAAAGACCCAAATAAGGTGTTGAATGTGGGTTCGCAACTTAATGTGTCAATTCAGAATATCTTGATATCATTCCTGAAAGCAAATCTGGATGTCTTCGCTTGGACTCATGCTGATATGTGTGGAATATCTCCAGAAGTTGCAGTACACGCTCTGAATATTGACCCAAAATTTACACCAGTAAAACAGAAAAGGAGAACCCAAGGTCCAGAAAGGTCAGCAGCATTAAAAGAAGAAATTGATCGACTCATGGAAAATAACTTCATCAGAGAATCTACATATCCGAACTGGGTTTCAAATCCTGTGTTGGTTAAGAAAGCTAATGGAAAATGGAGAGTGTGCATCGATTTTTCAGATCTGAACAAGGCCTGCCCCAAAGATTGTTTTCCTTTACCCAGGATCGATCAACTGGTAGATGGAACAGCGGGACATGAATTGTTATCTTTCATGGATGCCTACTCCGGATATAACCAGATCATGATGCATGAACCGGATCAGGAGGACACGAGCTTTATCACCGATGTTGGTCTTTATTGCTACAGAGTTATGCCCTTCGGTTTGAAGAATGCAGGGGCAACCTACCAAAGACTTGTTAATGCTATGTTCAAACCGCAATTGGGCAAAACTATGGAAGTCTACGTTGATGACATGTTAGTAAAGTCTAAGAAAGCAGCGGATCACATTGAACACTTGGCAGAAATGTTCGCAGTCCTCCGGAAATACAGAATGAAGCTTAACCCTCTGAAATGCACGTTTGGGGTCGAGTCCGGAAAATTCTTAGGGTTTATCGTCAGCGCTAGGGGCATTGAGGCTAGTCCAGCTCAAATTACTGCCTTGAAAGAAGTCAAAGCTCCTAGAACAAAGAAGGAATTGCAAAGTCTCAATGGAAAAGTTACCGCCTTAAGTCGGTTCATTTCCAAAGCCACAGATAAATGTATCCCATTCTTTGACGCCTTAAAGAAAGGAAAGAGAAACTTCAATTGGACTCCCGAATGCCAAAAAGCCTTTGATGAGTTGATTCGCCATATGGAGACGCCTCCAATACTTTCTAGGCCTGGCGATGGTGAGGATCTTCTTATATACTTGGCAGTATCATCACACGCTTTAAGTGCAGCGCTGATACGGGAAGACAAAAGGATTCAACATCCAGTTTACTATATCAGCAAAAGACTCACTGGGGCAGAGATGAATTACTCTAAGTTGGAAAAACTCGCCTATTGCTTACTAATTGCGTCTAGGAAGTTGAGGCAATATTTTCAAGCTCATCCCATCAGAGTCCTCACTGATCAACCTTTAAAGCAAGTCCTGTTTCGCCCTGAAACTTCGGGTCGTCTTCTAAAGTGGAATATTGAACTCAGTCAGTATGACATCACTTATCATCCCCGGAAAGCGGTCAATGGACAAGCTTTAGCAGATTTCATTGCAGAGTTTACAGATAAAGGAAACAGTGAGGAAGAAACGTTCGACAATTCCCCTATCCAGTGGAGGTTATATGTCGATGGTGCAAGAAATGATTACTGTTCTGGAGCCGGAGTCGTACTTGAGACTCCTGAAGGTCGGTCATTATGCTATGCACTAAGATTGAAATTTCCTTCAACAAACAATGAAGCCGAATATGAAGCTCTTATCGCAGGACTGAAAATCGCTAAAGAACTGAACATACGAGCATTACAGATCTTTAGCGATTCTCAGCTTATTGTATGTCAAGTTAAGAAGGAATTTCAAACGAAAGGGGGAAACCTGCCCGCTTACTTGTCGAAGGCTTGGGAACTTCCGTGTGAGCTCGATCACTATTCAATAAGCCACATTCCTCGGGAAGAGAACATGAAGGCAGATTCCCTCGCAAAGTATTCAAGTTCTGGTGAAGCTCAACTATCGGGATTGGTCCCTGTAGAAGTCCTTTCAGCACCAAGTATAGACGAGATGGATATTGACTGGATTATGAATGTATCTCAAGAACAAGAGTCATGGATGACTCCAATACTGGACTACCTACTCAGAGGTTCTCTGCCAGAAAATTCGATAGAAAGACGAAAGCTACTAAGGAAAGCCTCTCGCTATGTAATTCAGGATGGCCGATTATACAGACGGGGATTCTCAATGCCATTGCTTCGATGTGTATCCCGGGAAGAGTCCAAAACAATCCTAGCTGAGGTGCATGGAGGAGAATGTGGTGATCATTCAGGTGGTCAAACATTAGCAAAGAAAATTCTCCGATACGGATATTTTTGGCCAGAAATTAATCATGATGCTGCAAGCTATTCCCGAAAGTGTGACAAATGCCAAAGATTTGCCAAAATTCCTAGAGCACCTTCAACTGAACTCACACGAATGGTCAGTCCATGGCCATTTGCAATTTGGGGAATGGATCTCATTGGGCCGCTACCGACTGCCAAATCAGGGATTAGATATGCTATTGTTGCAGTTGATTATTTTACGAAATGGGCTGAAGCTGAACCATTGGCTACTATCACCTCTAAGAAGATGATAAGTTTCGTGACCAAGAATATCATTTGCAGGTATGGTGTGCCTCAGAAAATAATCACAGACAATGGTACTCAGTTTGAAAGCGAGGAATTCCAAGATTTTTGCAGGCGATTCAAAATTCCGAAAAGCTTTTCAGCAGTTGCTCATCCGCAGGCAAACGGGCAAGTGGAAGCAGTAAACAAGATCATCAAATCAACCATCAAAAAGCAACTCGAAAGAGCAAAAGGTGGTTGGGTCGATAAGCTACCACTTGCACTATGGGCATACAGAACCACTCACAAAACTGCGACTGGGCACACTCCTTTCTCACTAGCATACGGGTCAGAAGCAATGATCCCGATAGAAACAGAGGTTCCTTCACATAGAAGAATCCATTTCAACCAAGCAGAAAATGAAAGGCTACAGCTTGAAGCGCTAGATTTCCTTGATGAAAAAAGAGATGAGGCCAATCTCAGAATTGCAGCTCATCGGCAAAGAATAGCCAGACATTTTAATTCCAAAGTTCGCCAACGCAGCTTTGAGATTGGAGACTTAGTCCTGAAGAGAATTATGACAGCGACAGGTGTGTTTGGGCCAAATTGGGAAGGACCGTATGTAATAGGTCAGAAGCTTCTTGACGGCACATTCAAACTCACCACTGTTGATGGAGATCAAATTCCAAGGGCATGGAACAGCAACCATTTGCGTCCATACTTTACTTGAAAATTTTGTTGAAACATTGTAAAAGGAATTATGAATGTATGATTCTTGTAATTGAAAGCAACTGTAAAACTGATGCAAGTAGATAATGAAAGAATATAAAGTGGATGTAGGCCCAATTTCATGGCCGAACCACTATAAATCTTGTGTTCCTTATTATTATTGCATGTCTTCTTTATTCTCGATATAAAAGGTACACAGAATGTATTGCTGAAATGTCGATTTGAATTTTTGCAGACAATGGAAGTGAAACTTGCACATAAAAAGACCAAGTGATTCTTGCCAAATTTCAAGTCACAAGAGCCCCGAATTCAAATCCTAGATAGGAAGTACTTCAATTGAACAACCTATGATTTCGACAGGAACGGGTCTTTGCTAATAAATTGAGATCGTTTGAACAAACAAACATCCAATTAAAAAGCTAGTGCTCGTTCTCACGAAATTGCCTGGCAATGAAGCACACTTCCTTGGATTAAACAAGTTACTTGTAAAAAAAAAAAAAAAAAAAAAAAGAAAGAAAAAAAAAGGGGGGGGCAGAGGATCACTGAAAAGGCATGAGCAAGTGAACAGAGGAACAACCAAAGCCATCATCGGCAGCACAAGTCCTCTTCGGAGGCACAACTCTTCGGAGGATAAAAGACCTTTAATGGGTCATACGCCACAAAAAAGAAAGTTCTCTACTCAACAAAAAAGATTGGAGGAGTCATGACCCTCCAACCATGAGAGAGTAACTTCCAGGCGATGAAAACCCTTTCTGAGGCACATTTCACCAGGAGTTGAAGTGTTATGACCGCTCTTCGGGATTTCACTTCACCAGAGTTGAAATGCAAACAAAATAAAAGCCCTCTTCGGAGGCCCATTTCACCAGGAGTTGAAGTGTTATGACCGCTCTTCGGGATTTCACTTCACCAAAGTTGAAATGCAAACAAAATAAAAGCCCTCTTCGGAGGCACATTTCGCCAGGAGTTGAAGTGTTATGACCGCTCTTCGGGATTTCACTTCACCAGAGTTGAAATGCAAACAAAATAAAAAGCCCTCTTCGGAGGCCCATTTCACCAGGAGTTGAAGTGTTATGACCGCTCTTCGGGATTTCACTTCACCAAAGTTGAAATGCAAACAAAATAAAAGCCCTCTTCGGAGGCACATTTCGCCAGGAATTGAAGTGTAACAACCGCTCTTCGGAATTTCACTTCACCAAAGTTGAAATGCAAAACAAGATAAAGACCTCTTCAGAAGCCCACGTTTCACCAAGATTGAAATAAAACTTCCAAGTGTCGAAACGTGAAAAGGCTTTCCTCGAAGGTACAACTCTTTGGAGGTACACGTTTCACCAAGATTGAAATAAAACTTCCAAGTGTTGAAACGTGAGAAATCCCTCCTCAGAGGTACAACCCCCTCCCGGGGACACAATTAAAAAGAAAGACCTCTTCAGAAGCCCACGTTTCACTAAGATTGAAATAAAA
The DNA here is from genome assembly GCA_030765085.1 of Allium cepa. Lineage (NCBI taxonomy): Eukaryota > Viridiplantae > Streptophyta > Magnoliopsida > Asparagales > Amaryllidaceae > Allium > Allium cepa. The sequence goes on along the minus strand of CM060937.1, from coordinate 787,229,817 downwards.
CTTCCAAGTGTTGAAACGTGAAAAAATATCTCCTCAGAGGCACAAATTTTTATCAAAAAAAAAAAAAAGGGAGGGGGAAAGAAAGTTAAAGTACATTCAGAGGTCCGCTTTACCACATAGAAGAATTCACTTGGCAAAATGTATACATACGCAAAAGGAAAAAGTGATTTCTTCAAAGGGCAAAGCGTAGAAACTTATATGAAGGAAGTTGCACTCTACGAAAATTCTCTTCGAGAATGAAGTAATTATTCTTTAGAAAACGAGAGTGCAAGTCCCCTCAAAGTATACGATATTGCAATAAGCTCATGGTATAGGGGCAACATGGTATAGTTACTTACAAAGCGGTATAACTATGTCGGTAAAGTATGCTCAAACAACATACCACAAGCTCACCGCAGAATCGTATAAATAAACTTGTGCAAAAATGAATAATAAATGCATTCTCAAATTCAAACGAAAGTCTGTACAAATAAAGAATCATTTTATTCAATTGCAGATATTGCAGATACAGGTTTCAAAATAAAAAAGCAGGGGCCGGTGCCTGCACAACATCCGACCATTACACAAAAAAAGGAATCAAAAAGCTCAACTCTTCATTTCTTCTTGCCGCCTTTAGACCCTTTACCCGGCCGAGTGGTTAGCTTTTCAGGTCTTTCAGGTTGGTCTGAAGGCATAAGGGAAGAAGGGGAGGGAGGTGCAACTGGTGCAATTTCCGGTTCCTCTTCTGTGGTGATAATTTTCTTCCCCCTCCTCTTCGATGTCCCATGCTTCTTCCTTTTCTTCGAAGAAGACTCACTCCCCGGAGTAACAAGAGCGGACAAAACTACGTCGTCAGAAGGAGTCCGTTCCGGAGAGATCTCGCCTCCTTCGAGTCCCTCATCTTTTTGCTCCTGCGAAGCAATAGGGTCATCCAAACCATGAAGAGCCTCAATTTTCTCCTCTTGTGACCCAGGTTGTGAAGCAGAAGGAGGAGTCACCTGAAGAGATGGAGGAGGAATAACCAGAGAAGGCGAAGTCTGCACGGCACTTGTTGTTTCAACTGCAGAAGAAGAAAATTTGAAAATGTTAGTATCTTCCCAAAAGAAGGGAGATATGGGTTCATCGAGATTCAAGAGGTAATCGAGAAGCTCATCAAATTTTTGAGGAATAAGCAGGTAATCCACCTGAATCGGACCAATGTCGAAATTACCTGAAGATATTGGCTTCGTCAGTTCAATCTCATAATTCTGAGCCCCAATGTCCTCCAAAGCCTCTTCATCAGTAGGGGTAATTACCCCGGTTTTTCTAGGAGGCGGCGAATGAGCACTAGAGCCTGTAATGTCCACCTCGGGAGAAACTAGAGGACGTTCAGAGGTAGTAGGCGGTACTTCTTTTTCAGAACGCTCCTCTTCCGCCATCCCGGCCCGCACTCTGACAAGCTGCTCCTTTCCCTTGGCAAGAGCGGCACGGGCCTCATCATCAAGATAATGCTCTTCAAGGGCTGACTCAGCATATCCAGCACCTTTACCACCGAGCATATCAAGTGCTGCCTCCCAAACTTCAGCCAGTGTGATTTCATACTTGGGGCCTAGAAAGGCAAGGCTGCCACGTCCCAAAATGCTGTGCAGATAAAAATCGAATAATGTGGAGCTAATGTCAGCTTTGGTTGCTTGATGAGCCTCTTCGGCCGCAAGTTTACCAGCAACAGCCTCGTCGCGCTCCTTTTCGGCCATAGCAAGTCGAGTTTTTAACAACTCTATCTCCAAGCTTTGAGAGCCGGTCTGTTCTCGCAGTTGTACAGTTTCAGCACGATATTCTTCTATGACCTTTTCCTTGTATGCAAGCTTATCTTCGACTGCTCTTTGACTGGCATGCGCATCTCGTACTTGTTGCTGAAGCATGCTCTCCTTTTGTGAATGGAAAGTAGATGAAGTAGCTAATTCTTCCTTAAGTTTTTCTACTTCCGCTTCCAGCTTTTCATTGTAGCAAGCAATACTTCTCATTTCGGCGTCATGCTGTTCAAGAGTCTTCTGCCACTCAGCCTTATCATTCTCCATTGTTAGCATGGCCTCGAGATTGGCTCGGTTAACCCTCTGAAGTTCGTCGACGAGTTTTTGCCAGTTCGACATTCTTTCGATATCGGTCCTGACAGTATCAAGATTTCGCAGCATAGCCGGTTTGTCGAGGGGAACCAAGTCGAGATCAAATCGAACCCCTCTCAGGCACCACTGAGGAAATCGACTTTGAAGAGTGGGAGGACCTTGCCCGACTTGGTATGCGGGCCGGTTGATGATTGCTTGAATGTCGGAGCGAGCGGGAGCAGGAGATTGAGCAGGGACATGTTCAGAAGCTGAAGGAGTTGTTTCTTCAGTAAGTCTAGCCCGCTTGCTAGAAGAATCGTCTATGTGACTCTTTCCTCTCTCATCATGAGCTTTTCTCTTTTGGGTATCATCATCTCTGTGGGGAAGATCATGTCTTTCTTGTTCCCTTCGGCGACGTTCTTCATATGCTCGTCTCTCATCGGCTTTCCTGATGGCCCTCTCTTCATCCGACTCTCTGTAAGAAGGAAGGTAACGCCTGTAATCATACTGGCTACGCCTCCCGTAGCGCTGGAAATCATCATAGTACGAGCCGCTGCGCCCCATAGGAGAATCTGGAATCAAAATAATAAGCTTTAGAAATCTTTAAAGTACAAGAAGATAAGTGCATAGAAGTGATGAGAAATTCTAAGTGTGTGTGATGTGCAAACTATGCGCATTAATCTACGAACCACTCTTTATTTGGGGAGTGGTTGTGGGTGTAATAGTTAACGTCAACTCTTGAGTCGACGGCGACTGTTGCAAAATAGAAGTAGCTTCAACTACTGAAGAAGAAATCCCGGCAGTAGTAGGGTCATCTTTGAAGATCTCTTGTGAAGTAGCGAAGAGGTCGCTCAATCCTTCGAAGGTATCGTCCCTGCTTTGCTTGACAGGACTGGATTTCTTAGCCTTTTCACCAGAATCTTGTGAATGATGGGAAGATCCCAGAGGCTCTTCTTCTTCGATAACCGGGGCAAGTTTATCAGATGGCCCCGCGACATCAACAGAAGTGGAGCACTTCACTAGCGAAGACTCAGGAGTCTTTATCGGAGAATCAGGGACTTCCGTTGGAACTTCATGAGCATGCATAGAGCGAGAAGCGTGTAGAAGCCCATGTTGATGTAAAAATTCATCCCTCAATAGAAATTTTATGCTCCTCTCTTCTGCGGCCACGGCACTCAACCTCTCAAAAACTTGCTTGTGAATTGGATCTCTAGAAGGGAGAGGAAGTGCTGAAAGGAACAAAGAATGAAATTAGCAACTGAAAGTTCGGATCTCGAAAAGGTTTCAAAACGGAAAAAATAGAAACACTAATCTTACTTCCTACTCTCCAGATGGCATAAAACCCTGGGGGACAGCGAGCAAAGAAAAACTGATTCAAAAATCCATGAACACTTTCAGTAAGATCGGAAATGAGCTTGCGGTTTCTGGCACTTCTCACAATAATGAGGGAAGGATGATCTTTACTCTTTGCAAACGAGCACAGATAACGAATTTCTTCAAAACTTGGTAGGCGATCAAGAGTTCTTCGGAACAAAACACACAACCCCGTCAAGATGGCATAGCCATTAGGATGAAGTTGAAACGGAGAGATTGTCAACCGATGGAGAAGAGTTCGAAGGAAGTCGTTAAAAGGGGGAATCGCCCCACTTAAGCACATTTGGCGGTTGACTGCAACAAAACCATGGGGAGGATTGTCGGCGGTATCACTTGGCCCAGGGAGTAGAACATCACTTTCAGCAAAGCCAAATTGAGTGCGTAGCTGGATAAATGCTCTCGAAGTTAGAATAGTCGAGGTCCTCTCCGGAGGATTCTCTATGGGAACAGTTGTCAGAAAAGTTTCTTCCTCTTGAGTTACCACTTCTTCTTCTCGGTGGGAAGTCATTCTACATAAACAACTGGGTATTCAAACATGAAGGTGCACGTTTCCTAAAGTGTGTGAAGTGTTCTGTAAAATCAATCAAGCAGTAAACAAATATAACTGGAATGAAAACTAGCAAGCATTTGTTAGTTATGAAATTCAGGGACTATTGTTTTAAGCCTAAAAATGCAAGTAAGATGTTGATGCAGATAAATCAGTTCAGATTATTGATACTTTGCATTAATGTTTAACTCTAATTGATTGATTCACAAACATTTCATGCAATATAATTAAGTTGCTTGTCTTGTTTTGACTAATCTGTCATCTGACGTGGGCAGTCAATGGCAGTAATTTCGCCGTGGTTTTCTTTGTTTGTTATTTTCAGCAGGTTAGCAGCTTATAAGTTAATGCGATCTGTGAAATAATACAATGAGATTCAAGCAAATTTAAAGTTGGGGCAGTTCAAAATTTAGGCAACTTAGTTTGGCAGTTCGAGTTAGAAACTCAAAGTGGATCTATGCTCTCAAAAAGTCAGCATGCCCAAAGCTTAAGTGTTAACTCGGCAGCGGTTTAAGAGCCAACTCGGTCACGGTTTAAGGGTTTAACCCGGCCACGACTTAGGGATTAACTTGGCCGCGGTTCAAGGTTAAATCAGTTGAAGGTTAAATCGGCAGATTTTCCCAAGAATTAATTTGGCTACGATCTAAGGGTAAGGTCGGCCAAATGTTAAGCTACCCAAATTCACTGAGTCGCTTCCGAGCTAACATCTCACTACATTCAACCCGTTAACCCAATAACCATTCCATCAGCAGCCGCCTTCATTCACATAATCCAATAACCCAATAAAACAATTTGAAATTGTCACAGATCTGATGTCCTGCCATCGAAGACCATCGAGCCTGAGGCGATAAACCCCCTTCATTGCATCAACAATCATCTCAAGCAACCTAAACTTCATCAATTACGAAAACGATGGTATTCTTGATGGAGCATCACACAAAGAGGCGATTCGTGTTTGAGCGACAGGATTCATGAATCGACAAGTAATCTACGATCGAAAGAGAAATAGAATCACTTACGCAATGGATGGTAGAGGTTATCGGTGATTAGTTGGAAGGAAATTGCTTCTAGGAATTTGAGAATACTTTAATGGCGGAATCAGGCAAGAGAGTAAGTGACGAAGAAAGAGGAAGAAAGTTAACTTATACCCTGCAGTGGAAAATTTGGAGCAACACATACGGTCTAACTGTTAGGTCGCATACGACCTACCGACCTAAGAGGGGACGGGTTAAGGGCTATCGAAGCACACGACCTAACATTTAGGCGTATACTTCGAGGGGCAAATGTTAACTCCGCCTTGACCATGACTCACCGATCTAGTGCATCAAGAGGTTCCGACCTAACAGTTAGAAGCATGCCGACCTAAGGCTCAACAGGGGGTGCCGACCTAAGGCCTAATGGTTATGCCGACCTAACTGCCTTATCAGGGAGACCGACTTAAGATTCAAAGGGTTACCGACCTAGTAGGATTGAGAGGCATACCGACTTAACAAATACCGAGTTAAGGCTAAAACAGTTGCCGACCTAACGTGGGTACTGGCCTAAGACTCAGAGGATGCCGACATAATAAGAAGGCCGACCTAAGGTCTAAAAAAGATGCCGACTCAGTGACTTGACCGAGTTACCGATCTAATGCCTTACCAAGCTGGCGACCTAGAATAGTTGCCGACCCAAGTCACAACCGATCCAGCTCCCCAGTTATCTCGTTCACGATCCAGGACTTATCATTTGGACCGTGACTTGCGACTTACCAAGTTAACTCGTCCACGACCTAATATAAGCCCGATGCCATGTTACTGAGAAGAGGTGGTGTTGACTCGGAGGTAACCTTAGACCGGTCATGATTCACCTTAAGTCGGCTACGGCTTAACTTGAGTCGGCCACGGTTTAGGACTTGGCAAAAATTTCAGACCAGAACTCTCTATAAATAGGCAACCACCTCCAACATTGAAAGGACTTTTTGGCACATTCTCTTCGTACACCGTTACCTTGCTGCATTGAGAACTTCATCAACACTTAGAGCTTTCAAGATTAGAGGAATACATCAAAGAACTTCACGAAGAAACCACACATCTTCAACATGAATTTAAGGACTTTAATCGACATGGAAGCTTAAGCTACTTGTTCCAAATCACTTGTAACTTGAAGTATATTGTACTTGAGAAGAATTGTATCAGCTTGTAACGGGATTATTAATAAAAGTACTTTGAGTGGACGTAGGCTATACCCTTAAGCCGAACCACTATAAAATTGTTGTTGTTTACTGCTTTTCGCTATTACTTGCTTGTAATTCTTTCCCGATCTATCGGGTGGTGCTTTCACAACTACACTTCACACACCGGGGTGTTAGCGTTCACATTTTAGCGTTAACAATGTGCATGCATGTCGTGTCTTTTGTGCACGGAACATTATTTTGATTGCCCCAAATTTTGCGTGGAAATGATGTTTACAGTTGCATTACATGAAAATCTTGTTTTTTCTGTTTTTGCAAAAATGTTACTTCTTTATGTGTGTATTTTAATATTTGAGTGAGCCGCAATTTATATGTACACATGCAATATTGAAAGTTGAGTCATAGGTCATATATGTTTATTTCCTTTTGCATGCGAAACTAAGTGTTCCAAATTTATAAATTTGCTTTGAATGTGTTCAGGCTAGTATTATATACGTGAACATTATTTAGTATAGGGGTGAAAGTAAGTGTTCCAAATTTATACATTTGCTTTGAAAATGTTCAGGTTAGTATTATATACGTGCACATTATTTAGTACAGGGGTGAAACATAAATGCCCAGAACTATTACGTGCGTGATGTATTGCCTATGTCGTTGTAAGTGTTCACTTGTTTCATTTTAAGCAAAAAAAAGTATTTTAAACTATATGTTGGGACAGTGCAGTATTTTGGGTGAAAATATAGTGGTATAATCCACTATTTAAATTATGTTGAACCAGTGTTACGTTTCAAAACGTATTTTTGAGCCGTTATTTTGATAACGAAATTTTTACACCGGCGCTATATTTTGAAACGCGGTGTTTTGGTGACATTTTTGACGAATGAAACTTCACTGTTATTTTGAATTCAGTAACCGTCAGTTTAAAGTGAATTTTCAAGCGGTTATCTTGCAACACTGATTTGGTATCTGTCTTACGGTGTTTTGTGAAACACAATTTCTTTGTCGAAATTGCTATAGATGTAGCAGTTTTAATCACGTGCTTTCTAAATCGTTTTAAAATAAAATTATTTTCAAAATTCTTACTGTTTGCGCTTTCAAAAGAATGAGAAAGCGATTTGTAACATCTAGCCTTTTCATATGCTTTAAATCGACACACGTGCCAATTCAAACCATACGGAATGGCGGATTTTTATGGGGTAAATAAGAAAACAGAGAAGAGAAAAAACTAAACAGAACCTCACAGCGGAAGGATAAAATATAATAATCAAATATACAGTTTATAAATCCGTTTACAAAACCATTTATATAATACATATCAGAGTTACACATACCAATAACAATGCAACGGAACAGTGTGTAGTGCACTAGTATGAATAATAATAATATAAATCTTCGTCTTCGTCCTCCTGAGTTAAATCTTCCAATCCTGAAATGCTCGGACTGACTAGAGCGAATTTGAAAAAAAAAACAAAAACACTCGAGTCAGAACTAAAGGATCTTATGTGAGTTAAATTAACTGATATAAATATGAGTGCAGTAACTCAAGAGATGCTCGAGATTTACATCTCCTAAGGATCCGTTAAACTATTTACTATGCAGTATATTGCGCTATTATAATAGTGTCTAATTGTAAAATAAACTTACTTTTAAATAGCATTAAGGCTTTACATTTTCCACCTTAACACGTAATAGTCCCAGTAGTCCATCCAATATCATAGTGCTTCCTGATCGGGAAGCCACCAGAGGATACCACACGGGCTACGGGAGAAATCCAAACTCGTACAAGGCGCGATAGGGTAGGTGACATGGCACAACTAGGCGATGCCAGGGTAGATATACCAATTACGCTTTCGGGTCGGTGGTAACGCGTAGCGCTCAACTACCGCCCACATCAAGCCACACCCCCAAATAAAATCAAATGTGGTCACCGAATCAATCAAAGAGTCAAAATATAATATCGAAGGGATGTGTCCGATCAAAGGTGCTACCTTATTAACCCGTCAATCGCTCTTGTTTTAGCCACCTTATGCCAACTCACGGGAGTTGGGTCCACGTATTTACCTTACAGGAAACGTCGCCACCAACCTACTTCATTCTGGAATCTCCACCGCGTACACGGTTGTTAAAGTGTTTTTCGGAGTTGGCAGAGAGTATGACAAATTCCGATCCCGGTCTCTTCAACAACCAAACGTTATTATAACACCGCGGTCTTTAAAAATAGTTTATACTGTACAACCAGAATATAATTATCCATTTCAAAACCCATAAATAAGATATTAGTTCCATTTCCAAAACAACTCATTTTGATATTATTTTTATAAAACCCAAATCAATAATATCATTTTTATTTCAAATATATTTCTTTTTCAAAATCATACTGCTTTAAAAAATTTAATATCTGGAAACTGGACATTTGAATTATAACTTTCAAAACATAATACTTCAAAATTCATAACTTTAAAAGCATAACTTCTAAAACTTAAATGGTTTGGATATTGAACGGTATATAATTAGTTGATTTTATATTACTTTATAAAGTAAATAATTTCCACGGCTTCACAACTTTATTCATTTTAAATTAAGTGTAATCCGTACATTTTAATTTCACTTCAGTTTCCAAAACCACTTCAAATTTTATATATTTCAAACTATAAATATTACACTTCCAAAATTTAAGATAGGAAATTATTATTCAACAATTAAATGTCCTATTATTTATTTTTGAAATATCGCATACTAAATCCATGACCATTTAAATAAAACTCAAATTTTCTATAACTAAATATTTCCTTTAATTCATTTATAATAGAAATATTCATTTAATCCATCTTGAATAAAATTTCAGTTTTACATATCATACTTCAAAATTTCAAGCTATAAGTTCTACATCAACTTATGGAGTCAAATTTTTAAAATATGCTCAATTACAATTATATTTCTAATTTACCTTCCAATCATAATTGATTTAAACCATTAAACTCTATATACATACACAATATCTTAAAACGTATTTAACCAAAAATATAAATAATCAAACTCCATTACTCAACTTATTTATTTTTATTTTAACAAACTTATACATAGTATAAATTCAATAGTTTAACCATTTAGGTATATATAGAATAATATTTATATAATATAAAAAATAATATTTACTAAACCGTATCCTATCCAAACCATGGAATTTTTTTCAAAATAATTTATATATGTAGACCGCGGTGCCTGTATATAATTTTCTATCATATGATCAAGTGATACAGATATTTATCATTTCAATCCGTAATTAAAAATAAAAATTACGGTTATATATCATTTCAAACCGCAATCCCGAGTGAAATGAAATGCATGCTAACTTGCAATTTATATAAATAAGCACCCATTCATCCATCAAAATCATACATCCATTTAATACAATCATCATCCAATTTAAACAACATCAATATAGAGCATATAAAATATAACAGGTAATAAATAACAGGTATTGTGACGCCCCACCTCTATACCCACCCTAGCCAAGAATACTACGATGTAGTTCTGTCAACTAGCACGGAGAATAAGGCTGTTGAGGAGCGACCATCCATGTAACCACTTTGTGTGAGCACCGTTATGTCAGATAGTATAGCATGCATTTCATTTAAGGAGGAAGTCCGACATACTGATACAAACTCAAAGCTATCACACGGTGGCTATAATTAATCTTCGGAAACAAACATAGAAATAAGCATAACACAATCAGTCACGGACATCCATATCACAAAGGCGGAAGAAGATATGGATTTATAACTAACACATTAAAGTGTACATCAGAGTAGTAGTCAAAAAGATCCACAATAATACAAAAGAATAGCAACACGTGCTATACAAAAGAATACAACTATGAGACTATATCTCAAGTGTATACAACAAAAACTGCTAATCTAAATAGTTAGCCAAAAGTCAGAGTAGCAAACCCCGGGGAGAAGTCAAGCAGAAGCACCTGTAACATCTCGGTCTGACCCGAGTATTATTTAAGAAAATAATAAACGGATCAGTCTAGCTATAAATATCAAATGACATGGTATAAAATAAAAGATTTGCCATAACATAAAATATCCATATTGACATACTACTATAAGTATGAAAATGATGATCAACAGAAGATCAATCAATAAGAGATAAATCAATATCACAAGAATCTTCTCAAAGATCCAAAGAGGGCATCATACCCTAAACTTGTACTCATAACAAGTCAATGACATAAATTCCAGAAACCAACACAAGAAATCCAAAAATCACAACAAAAGGGAAAGATGCCTATCACATGACGGTCCGAAGACCATGGGGAGCTACCCCATATGGATGAGTCAGAATCACCCAGTTGAGGTCTAGGCTAACCAAAAAGCAAAAAAGCTTGTGTGAATGGAATCACACAAATGGTGTCTAGCCTGACCTCGCAACAAAAAGGTATGTGTGAGTGGAATCACACAAATGGCGTCTAGGCTAACCAAAAAGCAAAAAGGTATGTTACCCAACAAAAAGGGATTAGATTTCTAATAAAAAATGGAAGTTCTTGGTAGGCAAGGCATAGAAATCACTTCTATTTTTTCTAGATTTTAATATTTTCGTTTTATTTCTATATTATATATATCTATTTTTCAAAGGAAAGGGCATATCTTGTCTAGACAAAATTTTAGAAATGATACCTTTATTCCCATGTCTTCCAGCTACTTTATCACCCACTTTGATTTCACGTTTCTGTAAAATATATACACGAATCTTTTCTGGATTATAGCTGGAACCCGTCTTTTTCTGGATCCATCTCACATCAATAACTCGACCTGTGAATGGAATCACACAAATGGTGTCTAGCCTAACCAGGAAGCAAACAAAGAGACATCGCACAATTGCTAGCCTAAATCACAAAATGATCATCATGATCAACGAGAAGTGTCAATTACACTAAGCTAGTAAATATAAAAGTTTAGCTTTATGTCCCATAACCACTTGCTTAACTCAAATATTTACGAACAAACTGTAGATCTTCACTAGAAAATTGTCGCAAAAAGGTTCAATCGAACAAGTCCAAGAGTTAACCGACGAAGCAAACGCAAGCGTTTCTTACCACTTGATTTACTAAGCCGTTTAATTCAATTTCTCATACGAATGAGGTAAAGGTTTGTATATACTAGTAGATTGGACAATGGTTTAAGAAAAGAGCTTTGTTATTGAAAATAGAGTTGAAATCATTTTGTTGAAAGAGTTTCGATATTTACTACTAGTATTGAAACCTTCATATTTTAAAGTGACAAATCATAGAAGTGATTGTAGAAACAATCAATCATAAAAATTCACATACGAAGACGTGAATAAAATCCAAAGAAAGCGATAAAGAATCCATCGAAATAGATATTCAAAAATCCATAAAATTGACCGAGAAGCCCAAGATAGTTTGTCTCGAAGAATGGTCAACTCAGCATCTCAATAAAGAAAGTTCTATTGAATGTTTTTTAGATAAGATCCCCTACGGAGAGGGGGTCCAGGGGGTGGCAACCCCCCCAAGGTGGGGGTGCGGGGGCAAGGCCCCTGCTACTGTACGACCTAATGAAGACCTAAGGGAGGATAGGATCGAGCGACCTATTATTTGTGACCTAGCGGTGTTCGCGAGTTAGCATAAACGAGCGACCTAACAGAGGCGATCGACTTAAGGGACTCGCGACCTAACAAAAGAACAGGCCAAGCGGCCTAACATTTTAACACGCGAGCGACCTATTGGTTTTAACACGCGAGCGACCTAACTGGAGCAATCCTATGGTCATGCGACCTAACTGAAATGGCCAAGCGACCTAACGATATAAAGGTCATGCGACCTAAAGAGAAGAGCATGCGTTCTAGGTGGACGCAACCTAATGGTCATACGACCTAGTGGGGCGAGCGACTTAAGGGAGGCCGCGATCTAGCGTAAACAAGGATATTCGGGCGAGTTAAGGGGGTCAACGACCTAACGAGACATGCGACCTAAATGGGTGCGCGACCTAAAGGTGTACGCGACCTAAGGAAAGCGACCTAGGGTAGGCAGCGACCTAACATTCTAAGGCCTAATGACCTAACTCCGAGCGAGCCAAATGCGCAAGCAGATCAACCAATAGGCGAACGACCTAAAGGCAACGACCTAATTACAAACGAGCTAAGGCCAGAACGAGCCAAATGAAGAACAAGCTGAGCGACATACGACCTAGCTACCCACGACCTACGATCTAGCGACCTAACTCCGAACGACTTTTCGTGCCAGAATGACCTAAGTGCAGTTTTTTGCCAAAAACACTAAAAATCGGAGTTTTTCGCCAATCAAATCCAAACCAAATGCAAATGTACATGCTAGAGTGATAGGGAATCATTCCCAACAGTCCAAGATAGTTATAGACAAGAATGTGAGAGAAAAATCTCACCATTGCACCAAAAACCAATGAAAATGAAGAACAAAGCAAGCAAGAGTCAATCTCTCTTCAATCCCAATGCAAGAAGCTTGAATACAATGTCTACTTGTTGAATTTGGAGTTAAATGATGTATTTGAAGTTGAATTTGAGCTTGGAGTTTTAATTTTCCATTCCCACTACCATTTTTGAAGAAGCTTGAAGGTTTAAAGCAATTAGAAAGTTATGAAGAGGGGAGGGTGGAGTTTGGGATTAATAGGTTAAAAGCCCAACTATTGGTCTCAAGTGAAAAAGTGGTGAAATTCCACCAGCTCTAAACATATCAATGCTTATACTTAAAAAAGTTGCAAACGGCGTTTCGAACTCAATGGAAGTGGTCTCGAGTCCTAATTTGAACGTATGCAAAAAGTAGCTTTTCGGACTATAATCCGACTAACGATAAAATATTTAAATATAAAATCGATAAATGTGCGGGTTGTTACACGTATTAACTAACAATTTATATTCAATAATAAAATTGATAACTGTTTAACTAGCAGTTTATATGCAAATAAATAAATTTTTAACCGTCAAATTCATATGCAATAATAAAATTAATTAACTGTTAAATTAAATAAATGCGATTTAACTGAGATGATGAATAAACATGCCAAACAGTCATAAATAATTTTCTACTCATATCTCAAATCAATTTAACAAACATAAGAAAACTTTGAAGTTGTGAGTGGGTTAGAACATTCACCTTTTGAATTTAAATCGAACTTAAATCCGATTTAAACCCAAAAATTTCGACGGTCTCCAAATCTGTCCAAAACAACGTCAAAAGATCTGGAATTTATTTACGGTCCTAACAAAAAAACCGTGCGTGAAACGGAGTTCGTATGCGAAAGCATTTGATTTAGAGCGATTGAGATTGGAAATAAAAATTAAATTGAAACAACACTCACCTAACTAAACTTGCCACGTCGCCCATCGAGCCCTTTCCTCTCTCTCACGCGTTCTTCCCAGGTTCTCGTTCGAAAAGAAACAGTAACCCATGCTTGGAACGATGTTGACCACCACGCTAACTTCCAGTACGATCGGCCCCCAACGACGCCTCCACTGTCTCAGGCCGCTATCACTGGAGCCTCGCGCGACCCCACGCCCTCCCAGTTTGCAGCCGCCGTCGCGTAGAAGCCGGCCACGAGATCATCAACCACGGCGATTCTGTGAACTGTTGGGGTGAAATAACCGTACGGATCGACTTCCCTACTCCACTGCTTCGCTGCAGCACCATCGTATCGAATTACTATCGCAGATCTACCGTTAAATCTCGACCTTAAACATGAACGGCCGGGACAAAAACCCAAATTTCTGGTCAAACTACAATCCGAATCGAAAAACGAATTTCGCCATTGAATTACGCTCATAAGATCATCAGCATATATTTTTTTGGAAATTTTCTGAGGATTTTAAATTTTAGGCTTTGGATTTGATTTTTAAATTGTATTTGAATCTAGGGTTTTCAGCCATTGGGAAGAGGAGGAGCTGAGGAAATGAACGCACAAACAAATGAGAATAAATGGAGGCTATGGTTTATAATTGGTTTTATATAGGTAGGTTAGAGATTTGAATAGATGGATCGGATAAACAAACGTGCTAATTCTAACGTGGCCCAAAAAACCCGTTATGACCCCGGAACGAAATTGGGTAAACCCATATATCGAAATAGGTATTTCAAAATATTCTGAACGCGATGGAAAAAGTTTCACGTCCAAATTCCATCGTATAAAGAAGTTATGCTGAAATGAATATTTTCAAATTGATTCCAAATTGATTTCAATTAAATCGATTTCAAGGCGTTTCGCGTTCGTACGATCAAACGACAAGTCCGATTGCTACGAAACTTGAAACCCTACAATAATTCACTGTTACGGATCCGATGAAACTGGTTTAGTCGAAATCCGAGTCTGTGACCAAAATGGCTATTTTTATATTAATTAAATAAATTCAAATAAATAAATAAAATCCAATTTTATATTTAGATCCTAAAATTGACCCATTTTATCACTTTTAAAAATTCTTAATCATTTACAAAGTTTCAAACAAGTTTAGATGTCAAATTACAGAAGGTAAATTTATAAATTTTAATATAAATCCTTAATCTCATTAAATTCACAAATTAAAATTTAACTTTCTAAAAATTTATATTAAATCAATGAAATCAATGGTTATTCCATTCACATATTTCAAATAGATGGATTTAATATTAGATTCAAAATTTATTATCCTACTACTCTTCGATTACACTTAAATCCGTATTAATGTAATATTTAGATGTTAAATTTTCATTTTTTCGATTAAACCTATTATCATATATTACTTTAATATACTAACAAGCTTACTTTTGCACCCTTTCATTTACCCAACTGCCATTTCATAAATAAACTTAACAATAGATTCATACTCTATTACATAAATGCACACACTTTTATCTAAATTAAAATTTTTGTAATTTCAAACATTTAATCCATTTAATTCCAATTACTCCTTTCATTAAATTTTAGATTCAAATCAATTTATAAAGCTTTACCTCCATTCTTTATATACACTAACCATCATTTAATGAAGAATTTATTTACATTATTCCCCATTATTACCTAAATTTATTTAAACGTACCATTTATTTCAATGATTTACAAATTAAATTGAATGACTGAATATACATATAACTCATAATAATTGTTGTAAAACTCTCAATCCCACATTTATAAGTTTGTTATTTCCACTCACCTATTATAGATATTTACAGGTATAGGTTTTTATTTTTCAATCATTATTTATTATATATTAATTAGATAAGTTCACTATTTGAGTTCGTTTTAAATTTATTACTAAATATCCATTTACCTTTCCCATAAAATTTGAATTCCATCATATTAATATAGCCAAATCAAATTTCCATTCACACCTTATTATAAACCTAAAATTTGTAATTCATTATCTAGTATTAATGTCATCCATTTTCTATTTATTATTATAGCTTACAATCTATATACATTCATTGATTGATTTCTATTTGCCTTTGTTTCCTTATATTCATATCTTAGCTTAGTATGACAAATTTATGGTACTTCATTAAATTGACAATTCATTTCAATTGTTAATATTTAACTTAAATTTCTACGGTTGCATTTCATTTACACTTTCGTTACTACGGTAATAATTAGTAACGTTTATATCATCAACCCATTATAATTACTTACCCTTTAATGAGTTTGATTTCCAAATAAATTTGTTGACCACTTAATTAGGAAATTTATACTAATATATTATCATACCCATAAAGCTACGCATATAACTAATCCCTACATTTGAATAAATTTATTAAATTGAAATGTTCATTAAAGTTTATAAATTATTAACTTGTACTAACATGATTTCTTTAATTTATTCCAATTACCGTTTACATCTTTTCTTGCATTAATCAATTTAATACTTTCATAAATTTCTCATATTAATTTTATATCCACGTAAGAATCCTTTTTCTAATTAATTCATTTGGATTTTTTTTAAATTTCTATGAATTGGTTTTAAGTCACCATTCACATAATTTATTTTAGCCTTCATTTTAACATTTATTTATCCCCCTTTTTTTCTACTAAAATAAATTACACAAAAAAATCCTATTAAATAAACAAATAAAATTGTCTAAATTTACGGGTCGTTACATTCTCCCCCTTTTCGTCCCCGAAAAGGAAAAGAAGGGAAAAGGAGAAATAAGAAAACAATATATCTTTATTAATTGAATTGATAAACATAAAATATACCAATTTATACCCATTTAAATCTTTTATGCATAAATTGTTAAAATTTGTAAACATTTTCAAATTTTTCTAAGTCCAAAATTTTTGGAAAATTTTGGCAGAGTCTCCTTTGTACGGAGAGGCTCGGTAGAAAATAAAATATAAATATAACAATATACACAAATATTCTCCAAAATAATATAAATTCCTACACGGGAAAATATATAAAATAGCGCTATAAACCGGAATCCGAAAACGTACCTATTTGTCGGGCAATTTACGCTAATTTTACGGAACCAAAAGTAGTAAAAATTGCTTCCATAACCTGCATTTCACTTATAAAATCCAAAAGGGTTAACAAATCTATGTAAAGTGAAATAATTAAGTGGTTTCAATTTACTAACAACAAATAAATACACAACCATTAATTTCAACAAACAGCATACACAACAAATACAACAACCATTCAAACAAATTACAAATAATTGTTCGGCTTCAGAACTTTCAAATCGTACGGAATGAATAATAAACTACTAGCGCATCATTTACTCAACAGTCTTAGATAAACTAAGTAGATTATTCATTCACCCAAATCCAATTTTAAAGTGTCTTTGCCCAAACAACTATCAACTAGATAACAACAAATCCAAACAACAATTAATTTAACTTACTATTTACTTCATTTCATACCTTTGTTGTTTAATTATCTTTTTATTTATACAGTGATTCATCATTTTAAATCACATTTACTCATTAAATGTTTGCTTCATTTATTTCTTACAATTATTCAATTCCATTAACTCAGTCATGCCAGTTCTTTTATTTCATTATAATTATTCTTCATTTATTGCATGCCCTCATTTATTGCATGCCCTCATTTATTTACATTTGTTTATCAATAGTATTTATGTCCCATTTAATTTCTTAGCATTTCCATTTTATTTACTTAAGTTGATAATCATCTATTTGAATTACTTACCTTTAATTATATTCACTTATAGTAAAATTTCAATTATAACCTAAGTTAATAACATTAAATTCTCATTTAATACAGCAAATTCATTGAGTACTTCATTACCTACTTTTACTTGTACAAATTTCTATTACATTTCTTATTAAACAATTCAACTTTTTATATTTGGTAAGTTATATATGTTAAAGAAAATGCAAATGAACTTATACAAGTTTTATCTCATCCTTTAATTAAATTTTAATGTTCAACAATATTACTCTTTGTTTCATATGTTACAAATTTCATATTTTCTTTAATTTCCATTTATAACTTAGCATCTAAATCTATTGTTTTATTTAGGTTTTCAATTATTAGTTAAATTCTGTTTCACTACAATAATTGAAACAATTAATTAATAGGAATTTAAGAATTTAATACCGGGTTAAATTTAAAAATTTTATTTTAAAACAATAGATAAATATATTCTTATAACTTATATATTTCTAATTATATTGAATCAATTCAAAATTTATATGTATTATTTTTTCAAAAATGAATCTGCAGTAGAACTACTACAGTGGTCCTTTCCCTTCGAAACTCGAAAATGAAAGTCGATGATGCGACCGCCATCACCGAAATTATTTTCCAGCGACAAAGAGGAAAGTACAAAACTTATTTTCTCCAAAAATCTTATTTAAAACAATTCTTCCAAATTACATTGAAATATTTATATCAGAAGATACTTATAAACAATATTATTATATTTCAAAATTTATTCGAAAGAAATTTCAAAACCCCGGATCTTAAGTTCTAAATTTCCAAATTTCATTTATTTTATTCAATCTTATTTCTATTATTATTTATGCTCTTTATTACCTATCAACTAATCTATTGCAGCCAAATATAGGTATCATTGGAAAATTTATTATTTTATATATGGAAATTATGATAGGCAAAATTATTTCATCCACCTATATTAAAAACAAATATTATGTCGATCCGTCCTATTAAGTGTTTAGAAATTCCTATTGATGTCACAGTGTCCCATGCACCAACCAGAATTTATAAATACAAAACGGAACAGATTAACACAATATTAAAACATTTTTATAACACTAACAAATACGCTCTCTCATATATATACACTCAGCGACTCCCATAGGGTAGTACTACTGTAACGCCCCGAGAATTTTCGACTTTCGAAAATTCAACATCGATACTCACTTTATCGGCTGCCGAGAAATCGAAGGTCAAAAACTGGAATGTTATGGGTTTTAAAAAGAATTTAAGAAAAAGGAAAAGAGAGAAGTAGAAGAAGAAGATGACAGAAAATAGAGAGAGAGGAAGATAGAAAAATAGAAAAATTGATAATAGAAGATAGAAGAATTTTTTTTAAAATAGAACGGGACAGAAGAAACAGAACGGAACAACAACAGAATCTCACAATTCGCAGCGGAACAACATATAATAATAAATGAATAATCTTTAAACAAAGAACTATATCAGTTATTACATTATCATCATATTACATTACATCAAATCATCACATCAGAGTGTACAACAACATACAACAACAAACAATGCAGCGGAAAAAGAAATACTATATAAACTACTAATACGCCATGCCATCCAGCTTGCCTCCAGCAACTCCAGAATATCCTGATAAACCTAACTCTTAACTGCCCGTGTGGAAATTGGTGGGCACCCGGAGTTTAGGAAGGAAAACAATAAACTCCGAGTCAGTCATGTGACTGGTGTGAGAACTCAAAACAGTTTATTTAACTTTAAAATCAAAATAGAGGAATATTTTAAATCAATTCGCAATGCTTTTAAAAATGAGACTACCATAAGGCCTCCCGCACACACACACATGCAAACGCAGAATCGGAGGAGATTTCTCCTTATGATAGTCAAAGATGCTTGATACGCATTTAAAATAATATTTGATATTATTATTAGTGCATAGTGTAGAGGAAAATCATTTCGAAAATAAAGATATAAATCTTAGCCAACATACGACCATTATCGTATGCCTACTATAGCTACTATCCAAACAGTGGTGACCACCATAAGCGAATAGCAGGTTCTACAACTAATACCGTACAAGTTTCGTATTGAGAATTGGATTTCCAACAAATGGTCAGGCCAAAGAACTTCCCATTGCCACATGAGAATGCCTCTGGATGGACATCCCCGAGAACCAAACCGGATCTCTACCAACACAAGGCCGGGTTACTCCTAACTGAGTAACAACTGACCGAATATGCCATCCCCCGGTCCTTTGGGACCTTTATCAACCGAGCGCTCGTAATCAATTCACACAATCATAAAGTGTTTTCAACATGAGTAAGTATCTGGGCTCCATACCATGATACCACCCTTTTCCAGAAGGAAATGGACACATCCTAAAGGGTGCTACCCCTCATAACCTTGCTGCTTCTTTCCTGTTTTGACCATTCACGGGGTGTGAGGCTCGACGAAGTCACGTCCACAAAAACATACTTTATACAAAAGCCATGCTTTGGGTCAACAAATGATCAACACAATGATCACTAGGATAGAGGATCAAATAAACGATCCTATCACAAATAATCAACACAATGATCATTTCAGCATCACTCAGCATGTCACATTACCAAATTGGGAATATATCGCTGATAACATTCAACTACATAACCTCTGAGCTCGTACGTCTCAGAGAAGGGTGTTAAGCAAAGAATAAATTCTCCGCCACCAACGGAAATATATTTGAAAGAAATCGGCTTTATATCTCAACTTGTAATGTCAGACATACAATCCATACAAGTCTGTTCCGGGATCGAACAGAACCGAAGGCACTTACAAAGAAGTCCTTGCAATCCGGATATTCACAATCCTGATCGGATTCACCATCACATATGGAGAACTCAATACCGTAGCTACTCGGTGCAGAGTCAATCGATAGTTCATCCTATCACTCTCGCAAATACCGGTCTTCAACACCGATCTTCAAATGCGATTCACAACGACGTATCACATATTCGGAGTGGGTTATACGACCCCATGGTCCTTTCCCGGTTAACCCGAATAGTGAGCGCTTATTCAAAAAATAAGTGTGCATTCAAATTCAATCAATTCACATCAAATACCCATTCAAAGGGAAATACTGATAGTCGGTTATTGAACTATTACTGGATATGCACACATCACCAGATTCCAAATAATTTTCCAAATTATTTATTTTCCAAAATATCTTTACAAGATATATATAATTTCAACACTTCAAAAATAAATCAATATTTATTTTTAACAAGTTCCACTTTCACATATAAATTCCATAATGAATTTATATTTCAAAATATCATGCATATACAATTTCAACTATCCATTTCAATTTATCTTCAAAAGATAAATTCTAAATATTCACTTCATATTGGAAAACATTTCCATACTTATTAAAAATAAGTAATTCACAAATCTTTTTATTTTCAACCTTAGAAAATATTCAATATACTTAAATCGAATTAAGTATATATTCCATTCTTTAATGAAATCATTCACTTAACATATTTATTTGGGCCAAAACGAATGTTGCGTAAAACATCGTTACGACAACCCAAATTCACTAGTATAGGGATTCGAAATTAAAATAGATATATAAATCCCAATACTATTCAAAACATTTCCTTTCGGAAATCATTTACTATAACAACAGTGTTATAGTCCACCATTCCCTTTTATTTCTCGAAAACATCTATTTCAACAATAAATGTTGAAATCTATGGTTTCGAATCTCAACACCTTTTAAAACATTATTAGATTGTTTTAATTCTATTTAAAACATCAAATCTAAAACTTTTCCTTTAACGTGTTATTCACTATTTAAAATAAGTGTATAAACTTCATTAACAAATTTCATCGTTCCTATTCACTTTAATTTGAAGGATTATTCACTATCTTAAACGTGAATATAACTCCATTAATAGGTTATAACAATTAACTTATCAAAATAAGTCGTTTGCGAATTTATAAAACAACGTTTATAAATTCCATTACTATTTATTTATAAAAACTTCTTTTACAAATTCCTTTATTAACCTATTTCCGTTTATAACTCAATTATAAACTAAAAGTTCATATTATAAGTTAAATACTTATAAAACGATTATTTTACAAAATCGTTCCTTTAACCTTCATAATTATAAATCTTATAACTTATAAGATTCAATGATTTATTCAAAACCATTCTTTCAATAACTTTATAAAATTTATAAATCTTACTATTTATAAATTTCATCTATAACTTCACCATTTTTAATTTTATAAATTCCATTCATTTACAAAATTCGTTTTCACTTCATTCAAACACTTATAAAAACTCGTTTTATAATGTCACTATTTCGATTTATAAATATCCGTTTATAAATCTCTTAATATAAATCAATTTATATTATTCTTTAAAACGTATTCAAATTCCTTTATAATTTCACCTTCTCTCGATTTATAAAATAATTAAATTTTATAAATCCTATCTTTAAACTTTTCACAATAAATTCAAATTTCCCAATTTAAACTATTTTATAACATTATTAACTCCATAATTTCAAAAATCAACTTTTAACTATATTTCTCAAAAATCAGCTTTAACTATATTTCACAAAAACCATAATTTTATAACTTATAAAATTATAACTTTTATTTATTTATAATGGATAAATTCCAGAAATAAAGTATATTTTCAAAAATCATTTTAAAGATCATTTTAAAATCCCAAAATTTGGGTCCAATGATGCTATACACCAAATAGTCAATCACGACTACAACGATATCATATATCAATATGAAAATCCATCAAATATCAAAATATCTGAAATAAAATAAATACTGTTGAGGAATCCAGTTGGATCCCTCCAACCTGTTTCCTGCATCCAAAAACATTAGCACAATACCAATTTCGCTCCAGTACGAAATTATCGCGGTACATGTTCTTATTAAATATTATCCGCTTAATAACGGCGTAATAGGGTCTCATCCGCTAAACAAAAAATGTGGGAAATCAACAACTGCAATATATACATATGCCAATATATATATATTGATATTATATATAATACCAATTTCACTGTTTATGAAATATTCGCGGTATATGTTTATATTAAATAACATCCGCTTACTAACGGCGCATAATGTCTATTTTAACAATCAATATATACAGTCATCATTCAAACATGCATTCAAATATTTTAAATCTAACTATTTAAAATAAAATCGAAACCATTTCGATTGAGTGAGAAGTTCTCACCTTGGTTTTAATTTCCGTTTTAGCTTTTATTTCGAATAAAATTAAACGCGCGTTTAATTTTACCCGAAATTCTCACTAACTCCAAACGACTCCAAACCAACTCCATCGTGTAGTGCTCGTCCATACGATTCCAACGCAACTGAGTTTGCATTTTTTCGACCTCGTATGAAAAAGTTATGAATTTTACAAGATTACACGATTTAAACTATATTTAAAACAACATTTTCTTTATAATTTAAACCTACACCAATTCCTAGCCCTTGGATCCAAATCCTATGCCTCTCCTTCATCTTCCCCCTTTCACATTATCATCTCCAGGTAATGAATATGAGGCCGAACCCAAATTTCTAAACTAGGGTTTAATATTACATCCACATCACTCGACGAGAGCTCGATCAGGGAACTCCATTGCGAAGCCCTACACCTCCACTACACTCGCCCCCCCTAGGTGAAGCTCGGCCATCTATTGAGCTTGGGAATGCGTGCGTGGCCTGTAGGTGACGGCCCAAATTACCCCCCCCCCTTCGACGCTCCAAACTCCATCAAATCCGTATGGATGTGAAGCCCTCGAGATCCTCAACAACTTTCATGTTGAACACCTTAGCTAAATCATTGTAGATCGAGAGAGATTGAGGAATGAACGAGATAAAATTCTGGCCCTCCATTTTGTTAGTGGCGGCTGTAAAAGATGGCTAGGGTTTTGTTTTTTTTTTTTTTTTTTTATTAAATTTATGAAGGGGGTGTCTCTATTTATAGGAAAAGCAAGCGTAAACACTATTCATCCCGGGAATTCCGAACTCCGATTTACGCGCCGTAACCAGCGTACCTAGGGTTTACCCCGCGTTCCGGACACAATGGAATAGGTTTCGAAAGCTAATTCGGACATCTGTGCGAGTTATGGCTGTAAACGCTCAATTTGAATTAAACCGATTTAACTCGATTTCTAGGCGTTTTAATTCGTACAGGACAAACGGTAAATCCAATTGACTTGAAATTTGAAACCTTACAATAATATCACATTACGGATCCGATGAAACTGGTTTCGTCGAAATCCGAGACTTTTTGAAAAATGGCTATTTTGACTCGCCAAATTTAAATTAAAAATAATTCGATGCGTTTCGAGCTGCCACGATCAAACGATAGCTCCGATTGACACGAAAATTGAAATCCGGTAATAACTAACTATTACGGATCCAATGAAACTGGTTTCGTTCAATTCTGAGACTGTTCAAAAATTGACTATTTTACAGTCGATAATTAAATATTAAAATATTCAATTTTCACAAATTAACTTTTAATTCGATTTTAAAAGTTCTAAAATATCGTTCTAACTTCAATATGATTAAATAAAATTTTACAAATCATTTTCAATCATATTTAACTATATTTTCAATTATTTCCATAATTTCACATATTAAATTATCGATTTAATTATCCAATTAAATCCAATAATTCAAATTAAAATTTATTTGACTTATAAATTCATTTATAAATATTTAAAATTAATTAAATATTCAAATTTAAATTATTAAAAATTCTGGGTCGTTACAATCTTCCCCACTTAAAAGAATTTCGTCCTCGAAATTACAAGTAAGAAAAGTTACAGAATCTATTAATTTTCCCAAAATTCATAGTTAAACTTCTTACAATAACTTTACTAAGCTTTCAAAATCATACTTAGTTATCTTTTCAAAAACAATTACTATTGTTTAACTTTCAACTCCAAAATCAAAGTTATAGTTTTCAAAATTTTCCAATTTTCTCAAATTTTTTTCTAACGCCTTAAATTTTCGGAAAAATTCGCCATAGTCTCCTTTGCGCGGCTCGATCCGAAAAAAAAATGACAGTATATATATCACAAATATACATCTCATCAAGTAATGAGGCATCCCGAAGGGAAAAAGTATAAAAGTGCGATATTTAATCCGAGATATGTACCTTATATTTTATTAGCAAGCATATACGGCTAATATAGCGCAAAAGCGAGCTCCAAATGCGAAGCAAACGCGATCCGCACCTACTAATCACTCAACAAACAACATGAGAATCATGCATATAGACAATAATCTCAATATACAACATATAGCAACATAACAACTTATATGTCAACTAGAAAATGCAACCAAACAACAAATGCAACATCAACTAACTATCATCCATAATCAATAATATTCATTCATATTCTCATTCATATATAATGAATTGGTTTTCACTTTAAATTACATTTGATTCATTTACATTGGATTTACTAACATTCATTCTCAATTTTAATTAGTTTGCATTCACTAATTAAATCCAATTCACTTTCAATTCTATTCAAATTTATTTACTTCTAATTTGAATTCAATTTCATAGCTTTCAATTTCATTAACACTTAATGAATTACATACAATCAATCAACAATCATATAACAACCAAATTATATTAATTATAACCAAATTCCTTTGCTTATATTCATTCTCATTCAATTTATTCAACTTCTAATAACATTTGATTTCAATGAATTAATACTTTCATTCATTATTCCATATCAACTTAAATTACATTCAATTGATTAACATTCAATCCATTCATTCAATTCAATTACAAAGTTGAATTTCATTCATATACTCAAGTTTACATTCATTTAATCCACTTGATTATTTACAACTCATATTCATATAATTTCACTTCTTACATATATAAGTTTATTTCATAATTGTAAATCACTTTAATTATAATTTCAATTCTTATAATTCATTTGCTTATACAATTACTCTTTATTTAGATTATTCAAACAACCTAACAATCAACTTATATACTCTTTAATAATTCTGAAAAATTATTCCTTCATATATAAAATATAATCAAGGCAAAATTATTCCATTTACCCAATTTAAAATCAATATTGTGTCGAATTGTTCTATTCAAGTGTTTAGAAACCCCTTCGGCTCAGTTTCGAGGCTGTGCTGACGAAAGTTCATATGCCACTCAATAAATCAATCATCACAATATAAAACAATTTTATATTCACTAACAAATACGCTCTCATAGCTATTATTACACTCAAACTCATTCTAGAGTACTGCTGACTCTATCTCTAATGAGTAATACCCTACAGAACCATGGTTGTCGCTTAACCATCAGCTCTGATACCAAATGTAACGCCCCGAGAATTTTCGACTTTCGAAAATTCAACATCGATACTCACTTTATCGGCTGCCGAGAAATCGAAGGTCAAAAACCGGAATGTTATGGGTTTTAAAAAGAATTTAAGAAAAAGGAAAAGAGAGAAGTAGAAGAAGATAACAGAAAATAGAGAGAGAGGAAGATAGAAAAATAGAAAATTTGATAATAGAAGATAGAAGAATTTTTTTTAAAATAGAACGGGACAGAAGAAACAGAACGGAACAACAACAGAATCTCACAATTCGCAGCGGAACAACATATAATAATAAATGAATAATCTTTAAACAAAGAACTATATCAGTTATTACATTATCATCATATTACATTACATCAAATCATCACATCAGAGTGTACAACAACATACAACAACAAACAATGCAGCGGAAAAAGAAATACTATATAAACTACTAATACGCCATGCCATCCAGCTTGCCTCCAGCAACTCCAGAATATCCTGATAAACCTAACTCTTAACTGCCCGTGTGGAAATTGGTGGGCACCCAGAGTTTAGGAAGGAAAACAATAAACTCCGAGTCAGTCATGTGACTGGTGTGAGAACTCAAAACAGTTTATTTAACTTTAAAATCAAAATAGAGGAATATTTTAAATCAATTCGCAATGCTTTTAAAAATGAGACTACCATAAGGCCTCCCGCACACACACACATGCAAACGCAGAATCGGAGGAGATTTCTCCTTATGATAGTCAAAGATGCTTGATACGCATTTAAAATAATATTTGATATTATTATTAGTGCATAGTGTAGAGGAAAATCATTTCGAAAATAAAGATATAAATCTTAGCCAACATACGACCATTATCGTATGCCTACTATAGCTACTATCCAAACAGTGGTGACCACCATAAGTGAATAGCAGGTTCTACAACTAATACCGTACAAGTTTCGTATTGAGAATTGGATTTCCAACAAATGGTCAGGCCAAGGAACTTCCCATTGCCACATGAGAATGCCTCTGGATGGACATCCCCGAGAACCAAACCGGATCTCTACCAACACAAGGCCGGGTTACTCCTAACTGAGTAACAACTGACCGAATATGCCATCCCCCGGTCCTTTGGGACCTTTATCAACCGAGCGCTCGTAATCAATTCACACAATCATAAAGTGTTTTCAACATGAGTAAGTATCTGGGCTCCATACCATGATACCACCCTTTTCCAGAAGGAAATGGACACATCCTAAAGGGTGCTACCCCTCATAACCTTGCTGCTTCTTTCCTGTTTTGACCATTCACGGGGTGTGAGGCTCGACGAAGTCACGTCCACAAAAACATACTTTATACAAAAGCCATGCTTTGGGTCAACAAATGATCAACACAATGATCACTAGGATAGACGATCAAATAAACGATCCTATCACAAATAATCAACACAATGATCATTTCAGCATCACTCAGCATGTCACATTACCAAATTGGGAATATATCGCTGATAACATTCAACTACATAACCTCTGAGCTCGTACGTCTCAGAGAAGGGTGTTAAGCAAAGAATAAATTCTCCGCCACCAACAGAAATATATTTGAAAGAAATCGGCTTTATATCTCAACTTGTAATGTCAGACATACAATCCATACAAGTCTGTTCCGGGATCGAACAGAACCGAAGGCACTTACAAAGAAGTCCTTGCAATCCGGATATTCACAATCCTGATCGGATTCACCATCACATATGGAGAACTCAATACCGTAGCTACTCGGTGCAGAGTCAATCGATAGTTCATCCTATCACTCTCGCAAATACCGGTCTTCAACACCGATCTTCAAATGCGATTCACAACGACGTATCACATATTCGGAGTGGGTTATACGACCCCATTGTCCTTTCCCGGTTAACCCGAATAGTGAGCGCTTATTCAAAAAATAAGTGTGCATTCAAATTCAATCAATTCACATCAAATACCCATTCAAAGGGAAATACTGATAGTCGGTTATTGAACTATTACTGGATATGCACACATCACCAGATTCCAAATAATTTTCCAAATTATTTATTTTCCAAAATATCTTTACAAGATATATATAATTTCAACACTTCAAAAATAAATCAATATTTATTTTTAACAAGTTCCACTTTCACATATAAATTCCATAATGAATTTATATTTCAAAATATCATGCATATACAATTTCAACTATCCATTTCAATTTATCTTCAAAAGATAAATTCTAAATATTCACTTCATATTGGAAAACATTTCCATACTTATTAAAAATAAGTAATTCACAAATCTTTTTATTTTCAACCTTAGAAAATATTCAATATACTTAAATCGAATTAAGTATATATTCCATTCTTTAAGGAAATCATTCACTTAACATATTTATTTGGGCCAAAACGAATGTTGCGTAAAACATCGTTACGACAACCCAAATTCACTAGTATAGGGATTCGAAATTAAAATAGATATATAAATCCCAATACTATTCAAAACATTTCCTTTCGGAAATCATTTACTATAACAACAGTGTTATAGTCCACCATTCCCTTTTATTTCTCGAAAACATCTATTTCAACAATAAATGTTGAAATCTATGGTTTCGAATCTCAACACCTTTTAAAACATTATTAGATTGTTTTAATTCTATTTAAAACATCAAATCTAAAACTTTTCCTTTAACGTGTTATTCACCATTTAAAATAAGTGTATAAACTTCGTTAACAAACTTCATCGTTCCTATTCACTTTAATTTGAAGGATTATTCACTATCTAAAACGTGAATATAACTCCATTAATAGGTTATAACAATTAACTTATCAAAATAAGTCGTTTGCGAATTTATAAAACAACGTTTATAAATTCCATTACTATTTATTTATAAAAACTTCTTTTACAAATTCCTTTATTAACCTATTTCCGTTTATAACTCAATTATAAACTAAAAGTTCATATTATAAGTTAAATACTTATAAAACGATTATTTTACAAAATCGTTCCTTTAACCTTCATAATTATAAATCTTATAACTTATAAGATTCAATGATTTATTCAAAACCATTCTTTCAATAACTTTATAAAATTTATAAATCTTACTATTTATAAATTTCATCTATAACTTCACCATTTTTAATTTTATAAATTCCATTCATTTACAAAATTCGTTTTCAGTTCATTCAAACACTTATAAAAACTCGTTTTATAATGTCACTATTTCGATTTATAAATATCCGTTTATAAATCTCTTAATATAAATCAATTTATATTATTCTTTAAAACGTATTCAAATTCCTTTATAATTTCACCTTCTCTCGATTTATAAAATAATTAAATTTTATAAATCCTATCTTTAAACTTTTCACAATAAATTCAAATTTCCCAATTTAAACTATTTTATAACATTATTAACTCCATAATTTCAAAAATCAACTTTTAACTATATTTCTCAAAAATCAGCTTTAACTATATTTCACAAAAACCATAATTTTATAACTTATAAAATTATAACTTTTATTTATTTATAATGGATAAATTCCAGAAATAAAGTATATTTTCAAAAATCATTTTAAAGATCATTTTAAAATCCCAAAATTTGGGTCCAATGATGCTATACACCAAATAGTCAATCACGACTACAACGATATCATATATCAATATGAAAATCCATCAAATATCAAAATATCTGAAATAAAATAAATACTGTTGAGGAATCCAGTTGGATCCCTCCAACCTGTTTCCTGCATCCAAAAACATTAGCACAATACCAATTTCGCTCCAGTACGAAATTATCGCGGTACATGTTCTTATTAAATATTATCCGCTTAATAACGGCGTAATAGGGTCTCATCCGCTAAACAAAAAATGCGGGAAATCAACAACTGCAATATATACATATGCCAATATATATATATTGATATTATATATAATACCAATTTCACTGTTTATGAAATATTCGCGGTATATGTTTATATTAAATAACATCCGCTTACTAACGGCGCATAATGTCTATTTTAACAATCAATATATACAGTCATCATTCAAACATGCATTCAAATATTTTAAATCTAACTATTTAAAATAAAATCGAAACCATTTCGATTGAGTGAGAAGTTCTCACCTTGGTTTTAATTTCCGTTTTAGCTTTTATTTCGAATAAAATTAAACGCGCGTTTAATTTTACCCGAAATTCTCACTAACTCCAAACGACTCCAAACCAACTCCATCGCGTAGTGCTCGTCCATACGATTCCAACGCAACTGAGTTTGCATTTTTTCGACCTCGTATGAAAAAGTTATGAATTTTACAAGATTACACGATTTAAACTATATTTAAAACAACATTTTCTTTATAATTTAAACCTACACCAATTCCTAGCCCTTGGATCCAAATCCTATGCCTCTCCTTCATCTTCCCCCTTTCACGTTATCATCTCCAGGTAATGAATATGAGGCCGAACCCAAATTTCTAAACAAGGGTTTAATATTACATCCACATCACTCGACGAGAGCTCGATCAGGGAACTCCATTGCGAAGCCCTACACCTCCACTACACTCGCCCCCCCTAGGTGAAGCTCGGCCATCTATTGAGCTTGGGAATGCGTGCGTGGCCTGTAGGTGACGGCCCAAATTACCCCCCCCCCCCCCTTCGACGCTCCAAACTCCATCAAATCCGTATGGATGTGAAGCCCTCGAGATCCTCAACAACTTTCATGTTGAACACCTTAGCTAAATCATTGTAGATCGAGAGAGATTGAGGAATGAACGAGATAAAATTCTGGCCCTCCATTTTGTTAGTGGCGGCTGTAAAAGATGGCTAGGGTTTTGTTTTTTTTTTTTTTTTATTAAATTTATGAAGGGGGTGTCTCTATTTATAGGAAAAGCAAGCGTAAACACTATTCATCCGGGGAATTCCGAACTCCGATTTACGCGCCGTAACCAGCGTACCTAGGGTTTACCCCGCGTTCCGGACACAATGGAATAGGTTTCGGAAGCTAATTCGGACATCTGTGCGAGTTATGGCTGTAAACGCTCAATTTGAATTAAACCGATTTAACTCGATTTCTAGGCGTTTTAATTCGTACAGGACAAACGGTAAATCCAATTGACTTGAAATTTGAAACCTTACAATAATATCAAATAACGGATCCGATGAAACTGGTTTCGTCGAAATCCGAGACTTTTTGAAAAATGGCTATTTTGACTCGCCAAATTTAAATTAAAAATAATTCGATGCGTTTCGAGCTGCCACGATCAAACGATAGCTCCGATTGACACGAAAATTGAAATCCGGTAATAACTAACTATTACGGATCCAATGAAACTGGTTTCGTTCAATTCTGAGACTGTTCAAAAATTGACTATTTTACAGTCGATAATTAAATATTAAAATATTCAATTTTCACAAATTAACTTTTAATTCGATTTTAAAAGTTCTAAAATATCGTTCTAATTTCAATATGATTAAATAAAATTTTACAAATCATTTTCAATCATATTTAACTATATTTTCAATTATTTCCATAATTTCACATATTAAATTATCGATTTAATTATCCAATTAAATCCAATAATTCAAATTAAAATTTATTTGACTTATAAATTCATTTATAAATATTTAAAATTAATTAAATATTCAAATTTAAATTATTAAAAATTTTGGGTCGTTACAACTACCCTATTGATAAAGAGTCAAACCCCACAATGCTAAGGTTTATCGCTAAACCAAAGCTTTGATACCAGATGTAACATCCAGCCTTTTCGCATGCTTTAAATCGACACACATGCCAATTCAAACCATACGGAATGGTGGATTGTTATGGGGTAAATAAGAAAACAGAGAAGAGAAAAAACTAAACAGAATCTCACAGCGGTAGGAGAAAATATAATAATCAAATATACAGTTTATAAATCTGTTTACAAAACCATTTATATAATACATATCAGAGTTACACATACCAATAGCAATGCAGCGGAACAGTGTGTAATGCACTAGTATAAATAATAATAATATAAATCTTCGTCTTCGTCCTCCTGAGCTAAATCTTCCAATCCTGAAACGCTCGGACTGACCCTGGCGAATTTGAAAAAAAACAAAAACACTCGAGTCAGAACTAAAGGATCTTATGTGAGTTAAATTAACCAATATAAATATGAGTGCAGTAACTCCAAGAGATGCTCGGGATTTACATCTCCTAAGGATCCGTTAAACTATTTACTACGTAGTATATTGCGCTATTATAATAGTGTCTAATTGTAAAATAAACTTACTTTTAAATAGCATTAAGGCTTTACATTTTCCACCTTAACACGTAATAGTCCTAGTAGTCCAGCCAATATCATAGTCCTTCCTGATCGGGAAGCCACCAGAGGATACCACACGGGCTACGGGAGAAATCCAAACTCGTATAAGGAGCGGTAGGGTAGGTGGCACGGCACAACTAGGCAATGCCAGGGTAGATATACCAATTACGCTTCCGGGTCGGTGGTAACGCGTAGCGCGCAGCTACCGCCCACCTTGAGCCACACCCCCAAATAAAATCAAAAGTGGCCACCGAATTAAACCAAAAGTCAAAATATAATATCGAAGGGATGTGTCCGATCAAAGGTGCTACCATATTAACCCGTCAATCACTCCTGTTTTAGCCACCTTATGCCAACTCACGGGAGTTGGGTCCACGTATATACCTTACAGGAAACGTCGCCACCAACCTACTTCATTTTGGAATCTCCACCACGTACACGGTTGTTAAAGTGGTTTTCGGAGTTGGCAGAGAGTATGACAACTTCCGATCCCGGTCTCTTCAATAACCAAATGTTATTATAACACAACGGTCTTTAAAAATAGTTTACACTTTAAAACCAGAATATAATTATCCATTTCAAAACCCATAAATACGATATTAATTCCATTTCCAAAACAACTCATTTTGATATTATTTTTATAAAACCCAAATCAATAATATCATTTTTATTTCAATTATATTTATTTTCGAAAATCATACTGCTTTAAAAAATTTAATATCTGGAAATTGGACATTTGAATTATAACTTTCAAAACATAATACTTCAAAATTCATAGCTTTAAAAACAGAACTTCTAAAACTTAAATGGTTTGGATATTCAAGGGTATATAAAATAGTTGATTTTATATTACTTTATAAAGTAAATAATTTCCACGGCTTCACAAATTTATTCATTTGAAATTAAGTCTAATCCACACATTTTAAATCCACTTCAGTTTCCAAAACCACTTCAAATTTAATATATTTCAAACTATAAATATTACACTTCCAAAATTTAAGATAGGAAATTATTATTCAACAACTAAATGTCCTATTATTTAGTTTTGAAATATCGCATACTAAATCCATAACCATTAAAATAAAACTAAAATTTCCTATAACTAAATATTTGTGTTAACGCTAAAATTTGAACGCTAACACCCCGGTGTATAAAGTGTAGTTGTGAAAGCACCACCCGATGATTCGGGAACAGAGTATAAGCAGAAAGTCACAGAAAAAGCAATGAATAACAACGATTTTATAGTGGTTCGGCTCAAGGCAAGCCTACGTCCACTTTAATTCTCTTTATTGCCAAACCGATTACAACTTTACAACAATCTTCAATTACAATTACGACGAGACAAACAACTAGAACTTTGGTAGAGAAGAATTCTTCGAATCCATGTAGATTGCGTTAGATTTTCCCTTGAAGTTAGTCGAGATGCCTTTCGAACTTGAAGTGTCGAGTGAGTTGAGAATTCGGCTGAGTATTGGCGCTTGGAATGATCGGCCAAAAGTCCCTTGAATGTTGGATATGGTCATGTATTTATAGGCAAATTTTTCCCTTAGGCCACAAGTCGTGACCGACTTAAGTTGGGTCGTGGACGACTTAACTAGTTGCAACCGGTTTAAAGCGAGCCCGGGCTTCACAGAGGCATTTTCGTTCAAGTCCCAAGTCGCCTCCGAGCTAACTCTTCCCCTTCCTAGTAACACGGCATCGGGTTCTTCATTCAGTGGCTTTTAGGTCGCGGCCAAGTTAGTCTGGTAAGTCGTAAGTCGCGACCCAACTGATGAGTCCAAGATCGTGTACGAGCTAAGAGATCACTATGCCCTGCAGCGGCATTGACTTCCTTTGCTCAATTCATGTCCGGCCTAACATTGGTCATAGGTCGGCTGCATTTTAGGTCGGTAACCTTGTCAAGGCGTTAAATCGGCATCCATGTTAAAGCTTTAGGTTGGCATGCCCCTCTAACCTGCCAGAAGTAGACCCTTCCTAACTAATTGTGATCGTTTATGCAAACAAACGTCTGATTAATTAGCCTGTGTCTACCCCTGCGAACTCATTTAACAATGAAGTACACTTCTTTGGATAGAATAAGCTACTTGCAAAAGAAAGGAATAAGCGCTTGGAAATGGTAATAAGGAACCGCTGACATGAGAAAATGGCGAAAAGACATAGGCGAGCAGGTAGCAAACAGCAAAAGACCTCCTCGGAGGCACAAGCCCTTTTCGGAGGAACAAGCCCTCTTCGGAGGCACAACTCTTCGGAGGATAAAGACCTCTGATGGGACTTGCCAGAAAAAGAGAGTTCTCTTTCTAGATAGAAATTTGTGGACTGATCGGTGGAACAAGACGCTCGTTAACTTGTGTCCGCCCCGTGAATCCATCCAACCGAGAGAAGGAAACACCAAACTTCCAACCAAAGGCCCTGCTCGGAGGCACGCATTCCACCGAGATTTGAAATAAAACTTCACAAGTGCTGGAATGTGAAAAGCCCTCTTCAGAGGCCCATTTCACCATAGTTGAAATGCTAAAAGACCTTTAGTGGGCCTCGCCAGAAAAAGAGAGTCCTCTTTCTCAATAGAAAGTTGTGGACTGATCGGTGGCACAGGACACTCGTTAACTTGTGTCCGCCCCGTGAATCCATCCAACCGAGAGAAGGAAACTCCAAACTTCCAGGCAAAAGCCCTACTCAGAGGCACACATTTCACCATGATCTGAAATAAAACTTCACATGAGTCGAAATGTGAAAAGCCCTCTTCGGAGGCCCACTTCCCAACGGACAGGGAAAAGATAAAAGCCTCACCCCAGAGGCACAAACAAAAAAGCCCTCTCCCCGGAAGCACAACCAAAAAGCCCTCTTCCTAGAGGCATAATCAAACAAAAAACCCTCTTCCCAGAGGCACAATCAAACAAAATCCCTCTTCGGTGGCACAAACAGCTTGAAGCCCCTTTTTCGAAGTCCCACATTACCATGAAGGAAAATTCACTTGCCAAAATAAAAGTGACTTCCTTCGAAAGTGAAGTGTGAAAAGTTTGCAACAAAAAGAAAAGAGAGAAAGCTTCTTCAATATGAGGCGCATTCTACTAAATCATAATTTTTTTCCTTTAATCGGAAATATTATCTTATAAAATACAAATGCATACCTCCTTCAAATGGAAAAGTTGTTCTCTAAAGAAAGAACACAGTTCTTCTTGAAACAGAAGAGTTGTTCTTTAAAAAATTTCCAATGTGAAAGAGATTGCAATAAACCAGGGTATGGGGGCAATATAATATAGTCACAAAAATAAAAAACAATGCTCAAGCAACATACCATAGGTTTACTGCAACATCACACAGAGAAAATAAAGTAACTTGTATATATATAAAAAAAAGAGAATAAATCATTGTCAAATACAGACAGAAGTTTGTACAAGTAAAAGAATCATTTTAATCCATACTATAATTTTTTTTATATACATATGCAGGTTTCGAAATAAAAGAAGACGGTGACAAGTACCCACACAATCTCCGGTCAATGCAAGTTTATATATACAAGCAAAAAGAAAGAAGCGAGATAAAAAGCATAAGGCCAAAGCCATCATTTCTTCTTACTTTCACCTTTCGAGCCTGCGCCTGGCCGGATGATCAACTTCTTGGGCCGGCTTGTAAGAGTAGGGGAAGAAGGAGAAAGGGGCACAATTGGACTTTCTTCTGCTTTTTCCTCGCCGGCCGAAGCTTCTTTCTTCTTCTTTGAAACTCCACTTTTCCCCCTCTTCTTAGAAGAAGACCCGCTTCCTGGAGTGAAAAGTGTGGTTAACGGCATATGGTCGGAACCAGTTGGTTCCGAAGTCTTTTCGCCCTCTTCAGGTTCTTCTCCCATATGTTCTTATGAAGCAATAGGATCGTCCAAGTCTTGGAGAGCTTCTATTTTCTCCTCTTGTGATCCCGGTTGAGAGGCAGAAGGAGGAGTGACCTGAAGAGACGGAGGAGGAATAACTGGAGGAGGGGAAGTCTGAACAATGCTCGGTGCTATGTCTACAGAAGAAAAGAAGTTTAAGTCAGTATCTCTCATAAAGAGAGGAGTTAGTGGCGCATCGAGATTTAAAAAATAATC
Source organism: Allium cepa (assembly GCA_030765085.1). NCBI lineage: Eukaryota > Viridiplantae > Streptophyta > Magnoliopsida > Asparagales > Amaryllidaceae > Allium > Allium cepa. Next base: position 787,193,732 of record CM060937.1, on the reverse strand, counting down.
AAGAAGTTCATCAAACTCATGTGAAGAGAACGAGCAGTCCACTTGAGCAAGATCGGCAGTAAGGTTACCTGGCTAAGTAGGCTTTACTATGTCAACTTCAAAGCCCCGCGTGTCACCGCTCTCTTGACTCTCATCTCCATTGTGAGTGGTTGCACCCTCAGTGATGGCTTTAGTAGGAGGCGGAGAATGGGAACCGGAACCAACAATGTCGATATCGGCCGAAACCGAAGGTTGAACTGGGTCGGTTAAAGTTGCCTTCCCTACATGTTCTCCTTCTACCATTCCGGCTCTCTCTTTGGCAAGTTTCTCCTTTCCCCTGGCAAGAGCGGAGCGTGCATCGTCATCAAGATAGTTTGCCTCTAAATGCGCCTCAGCATAGCCTGCACTGCCAAACATGTCAAGTATGGCCTCCCACACTTCGGCCAGAGTTATTTCATATTTGGGGCCTAGAAAGGAGAGACTACCGTGCCCCAGGACGCTATGCAAGTAGAAATCAAATAATGTTGAGCTGATGTTGGCTTTTGTTGCCTCATGAGACTCTTCAGCTGTAATTTTACCGGCAACAGCCTCATCACGTTCTCTTTCAGCTTTAGAGAGTTGAAGGCATTTCGATCTCTACGTCCTGGGAGCTAGTCTTCTCTCGCAGCTCTGCGATGTCAGCAATATGGCCCTCATTAATTCTTTTTTCATATCAAGCCTATCTTCGGCATCTCTTTGAGCGGCATGAGCATCTTGCACTTGTTGTTGAAGCACTTGCTCCCTTTGCGAATAAGAAGTGGAGGAAGTGGTAAGCTCTTCTTTAAGTTTTTCAACTTCCGCTTCGAGCTTTTCATTATAATTAGCGATGCTTCTCATTTCCGCGTCATGTTGCTCAAGAATCTTTTGCTACTCAGATTTATCGTTTTCCATTGTTAATATGGCTTCAAGATTCGCGTGATTTACCCTCTGGAGCTCATCGACAAGCTTTTCCCAACCTGACATTCTCTCGATATCAAGTCTGATAGCATCAAGGTTGCGCAGCATAGCCTGCTTATCGATCGGGACCAGGTCATGATCAAAGCACACTCCTTTCAATCACCAGTTCGGGAATCGACTCTGAAGAGTAGCTGGGCCTGAACCAACTTGATATGGGGGCCTTCTAATGATTGTTTGAATATCAGCACGTGCCAGGGCAGGAGATTGAGATAGTACAGGAGCAGCAGGTTGTTCGGAAATCTCGGATGCTGGTTTTTCGCCATGTTTGGCTCTTTTACTCATCTCTTCGGCAACCTGACTTTTCCCCTTGTCGTCACGGGACTTCCGTTTATGAGAATCATCTTCCCTCTGGGAAGAATCATGTCGCTTGTCCCGCCTTTCATGGCGTTCTTCGTGGGCACGCCTTTCGCGAGCTTTTCGTGCGGCTCTTTCTTCATCAGTCTCCCTATAAGAAGGAAGATATCTCTTAGGTTCAAAAGAGCCGCGTCTCCCGTAGCTTTGAAAGTCGTCGTAATAAGAGCGTCGCCCCGTTAAAAGACCTGAAAATGGAAAAGAGGCAAATCTTGAGAATCTTTTAATTAAAGTGCATGTAAGTGCATAAGAATGCTAAAAATCCTAAGTGTGTATAACGTGCAAACTACGCGCGTCAAACTATGAGCCACTCCTCGGTTGCGGAGAAATGATGGGTTTTATAGCTAACGTCAACTCTTGAGCTGACGGTGTCTGTTGTAAAGTGGACGTTGCTTCAACTGCTTAAGAGGTAACTCTAGCAGAAATAGGGTCGTCTTTAAAGAGCTCTTTCGAAGTGATCATCAGATCTCTCAACCCTTCAAAAATGTCATCCCCACTCTACTTAGCAGGACTCGCTCTCTCAGTTCCCTCATCACCGGATTTCCCTGAATTATGAAAAAGCTCTTCCTCTTCGGTGATCGGGGCAAGTGTATGTTTGCGGATGACCCCACAACATCAGTAGAAATATAGCACTTCGCCAGGGAAGCCTCAGCAGTATGTTCTTTCGGTGCAAGTTCTCCAACGGGAGCTGGGGCATCCGATATTTTTACTGGAGAGTCAGGAACTTCATCAGGTTGGGTAGAACGAGAAGGGTGCAAAAGCCCATATTGGTGCAGAAGTTCATCTCTCGGCAAAAATTTATTACTTCTTTCTTCAGCCGGCACGAAACTTAATCTATCAAAAGTCGTCTTGTGACTGGGATTTCTAGAGGGAGGAGGAAGTGCTGTAAAAGAAAAGAATGAAGTTAGCACTCAGCAATTCGAATCTTGAAAAGCTGAAACGGGAAGAATGGGAATGAGAAATCTTACTTCCTTTTCTCCAGATGGCATAAAATCCTAGGGGGCAGCGGACGAAGAAGAATTGATTCAGAAAACCGTGAGCACCTTCAGAAAGATCGGTGATAAGTTTTCGATTTCTAGCACTTTTCATGAGTATAAAGGAGGGATGGTCTTTATTCTTTGCAAATGTGCATAAGTAGCAAATTTCTTCGAAGCTCGGGAGACGGTTAAGTGTCCTCCTGAATAAAACACACAATCCCATCAGGATGGCGTATCCATTGGGATGTAGTTGAAAGGGAGAGATGGTTAGCCGGAAAAGGAGTTGATGAAGAAACTCATTGAAAGGAGGAATGACACCACAAAGGCACATCTGACGGTTGACGGCAACAAAACCTAGAGGTGGCCTGTCGGTAGTATCATTTGGGCCAGGAAGTATAGCATCCACTTCGGCAATCCCAAATTGAATTCGTGATTAATTGAATGCCCGCTGACTCAAGGTAGTTTGGGTTCCCTACGGAGGATCGACTAATGGGTCGGCTATCGGGAAGACTCCTTCAGATTGCTCGATTATCTCTTCTTGAGAAGACATTCTACACAAGGAACTGGATATTCAAATGTGAAAGTGCACGTTTCCTAAATGTGTGAAGTGTTGTGTAAAACTAACAAAGTGACAAGCAAGTATAACTGGAATTAAATTAATAAACATATGACAATTGTAAAATATCAGGACTTGTCGCCTTAAGTCCAAATACAAGTGCAGTATTGATGCAAACAAATCAGATTTAGTTGATTAACATTGCTTTACTACTTCACATGAATTTGTTGGTTCACAGCATTTCATATAATTTCTTTAAGTTGATTATATTTTATAGACTAATATGTCATTTGATGTGGGCAACCAGTGGCAGTATATTGTCCCATTTTTCTGCAAGTATTGTGTTTAACAGGTTATTAGCTTTAAAGTTAATGAAGTCTATAAAAAAGCACAATTTATCCAAACATCTCGTTCTAGCAGTTCAAAGTTGAAATACAAGCAGGTTCGGTGGAATTTTGCAAATGGTCAAGTTATGTTCATCTCATAAGTCGCTCAAACGACCTAGCATAGGTCGGCCTCCCTTAAGTTGCTCAAACGACCTAGCGTAGGTCGGGCAACCCTTAAGTCGTCCTGTTTGGAATTAATATGCTATTCTTGTGAGGTTGAGTCACATTGTTCAAGGCAATATTAATCTAACCAATTCCTAGGTCATTCAAGTCCTCGAGCGGCCTAAAAGTTAAGTCGTGCAAATCAGTTAGGTCGCAAAAATTTTTAGGTCGGTCAATTCGTAAATCGTGCGAATCAGTTAGGTCGCAAGGATTTTGAGTCGTTTAGAATCCCCAGGTCGCTTCTGGTCTAACTCAGCCATTTCAAGTTATCTCCAATCAATAACCCACTACCTCCTCTCCAATCAATAACCTGCTATCTCATCAGCTTACAACCCGATAACCCGTTATCATCCAAGAAACAAAATCAATCATCCTCTCAGCAAAACCTATAAATTATCCAAACCATCACAAATCCAACGCGCTGTTGGTCGCAATAACAGCGTAGTCAATTGCGATCAAAAGCCGATCACAACATGGCTCGAAAGTGGGATACGATGTATGGATATTAAACTGGGGACAGAAGGCAAAAATTTGCGCTTCGACTGTAATTGAGAGTTGAATAAAGGATCGAATTCACTTACACGATGTAAAAGTAAGGATGAATCAACAACTCGACTGGAACGGATTCGCCTTTGGAAACTTGGAAGGTTGCTAATGGCGGAAAAGGGTTATCGAAGCAGTTAAGTGAAGGGAAAGAGACGAGCTAGCAACTATATACGGCAGAGGCAGACGGGTGTATGAGTTAAGTCATCTCTTAGGTCGCTCACGACCTAGCAGGATTAAATCTAAGCACACGACCTACGACCTGGGCGAGTGCTTCGAGGGGTAAGTGTTAACTCCATTTTGAAAACGACCTAAGAGATAAGCCGACCTAACGACCTAAGAGATAAGCCGACCTAACGACCTAAAAGGTGGAACGACCTAAGAGGTGGGATAACCTAAGAGGTGGAAAGGTGGAACGACCTGATCACTTAAAGGGCCTTGCAACCTGAAGAGTTCAGCGACCTAAAGGAGTCCACGACCTAGCGACTTAGCCGTGTGTTCGACCCAACTACTTAACGACCTAGCGAGCTATACAAAGCCGAGCTAATCTATAACTCGGGTAAACGACCTACGACCTATGCTAAATCGCGTTTGACCCATTAACCCGCTCAGAGAGGCCGAGTACAACCAGAATAGGCCGTAGCTCGTATGCCTTAGGTCGTGACTTCCGACCTACGACCTACCATAGGTCGCAACTTCCGACCTACGACTTATGACCAGAAAACTCCTATAAATACAGCATGAGATCCAACATTCAGGGGATTTTTGTGGGGGATCATTCATCAAGGTACCGACACTCTTCCTTTTTCTCAACTCAAGCAGCACTTCAAGCACTCAAAACACCAAGGACATTACGACAAACTTCAAGAGAAAATCTACATCATTCGACATGAATTCGAAAGATTATTTTGCATCGAAGTTTAAGCTACTTGTCTAAAGTGTGTTGTAATTGAAGAAAGTTGTAAAAGTTGTACTTGAATTAGCAATAAAGAGATATAAAGTGGACGTAGGCTTGACAATAAGCTGAACCACTATAAAAACTGTGTCTTTTATCGCTTTACTGTTAATTCCTGCTTATTTCAAATTCCCGTATTGACAGGTGGTGATTTCACACTTATACTACTTGCATCAAGGTGTTAGCATCTGATTTTTACGTTAACAGGTATGAATTGGCTCGTTCGTTATGAAGTTCAAATTCTATGTCCAGAAAGAACTTTATATCTCAAGCATCCCGATGCTAACGAGCGGTTATCTATTATATTTCGAAGCATGGTGTGTTATCCCGGAATTTTTGGCAATATCAATTTAATAATCTTTATTTAAAATTAAATTGATTTGATAATATTGATTAGTAAAATAGGAATTGGTTTAATAAATCTAAATAAATAAATATTTAATTAGTGATTTTATCTTTTAAAAATTAAATAAATGTTTCTATTTATAATGTGCAATGTGTATATATATATAAATTTGTATGTATATATTATAGATAATCTTTGAATGGGAATTTAATAAATAAATGAAGTCTTGTTTTCAAATTCTAATCAAATATTTAATAACTTGGAAATTATGATTTAAAATTAATATTAAGTTTTTCAAAGTGCTTTAATTAATAACTATATGATTTGTAAATACTTAAAATAAATGTTAAATTGTTTAAAATTTATCTTAGCTTAATTTTTGTTTTAAATTTAAATAAAAGTTTGTTTTATTTCTTTTTAAATATTACTTGATATAAATATGATTTGGAAGTATTATATATAAGTTTAAAATACAAAATAGCATATGATTTAAATTCATTTGATAATAAAAGTGATTTATAATCTCTTTATAAATCATTTAAAATTTGTTAAATGGTTATTTTTAAGGGGTTTTTAGGCACAAGGAAGAAGTTGCAAAAAAATTTAGTCTCAGGGACAAGAAGTTTGTTTTTTAGGCTGAAGGACACTTTTAGTGTAAATCACAAAATGATAGTTGTAGCTATCATTTTCAGTTTACACTAAAAAGTGTCCTTCAGACTAAAAAGCAAACTTGTTGTCCCTGATACTAAATTTTTTTGCAACTTCTTCCTTGTGCCTATTTACTTGTATTTTTAATCCATATTAATAAATGTATTATTTTTCCATAAATATAAAAAAGAATAAAAACAAGAAAATAGAATTTTCATTTTAAATTGAGTAAATTGATTTTTATTTGGAACTCAAAGGATTAATTTGAATTTGGAATTTTATTTGAAATTCAAATTAATAGATTCTTAGAAATATTTGAATAAGTTTTAATTTATAATTTATTTCATTTACATTTTCTTTAAATAAGAAATTTACATAAGTATAAATAAATTTAAGTAAAATTCTTCATGTACATTTAAAAATATAACAAAATTAAATAAAAGTCAAGTGTTAACTATTAAACAATCTAAATCAACATGTGTTTATTTAGGAATAAAGAAACATGACAAGTGTCAATGTTTTATTTTATCTTTTTCTTTATTTTGAATTAAAATAAATTTCAGCCTTATAACAATTTTCATTTTTCCCCTCATTCTCTTTTCAAAACCAGAGATAAATGAAACAAAGAAGAAAGATCTGAAATTCAAAATTCCCTCATAAGAAAATCCAAAAATTTCACTCCTCAAATTACAATTGCAAACAAACCTGCATTTTATCTCTGAAAAATAAGCATGTAGATCAACCTGCATTTTTTGTTCCTTCGTAAATTAATCAGCAGCTTAGAAAATAAAAAGGGACTGCATGCATGTAGATAGGAATAGGGAGAAGTAGCACTTCAGTTCAATTAGCATAACAATGCAACATTAAATTAAAGACAGGATTCAAAAGCTTTTCTGAAATCATGAAGGCTTTTTTTTTCTGAAGATTCTGTTGAGTAACATTTAAGCAATTTTGATATATATATATATATATATATATATATATATATATATATATATATTTCTAACTATTTGTTGGGTTACCTATTTGGGTTTTCCAATATGAGTTATAAAGGTAGATTGAGGTTGTGGTGTGTATAACGCTACAACCATTGGTTGGAGTTTGTATGTTTGAGGTTGGAAGTATATCTGTCGAGACTGTTGACCTAATACCGTCTCGAGTGAGCTTTGCAGTGGTGTAATAACTTCATTGATCTCTGAAGGTAACCTGTTAAGGTTCGTAGTTCATCTTTGAAGTTGGATGAGTAGAGTTTGGATCTGTTGGCTGAGCAGAAGCGAGTGATGGTATCTTGATACCTCAGGAAATAGTAGCTGCGTAATGAGATGCAGTGACTATGGATATTTTCGAAGAATGATTTCTTTGGAACAATTTTAAGGATGTAGGTCTGCTTCGGTGTTGTGGCTGAGTTCAGCAGGATATTTCTGTTTGGTTTGAAGTCCGAGTTTCTCGAAGAGCTTTGGATCAAGAATTCTTTGGCATTGGTGTTAATAGTGCAGCTCGGAGTGTTCTGTGTGTCGACAGAGTTTTCTGGCTTAGCAATTTTTTGGAGATGGAGTTCAGAAGCTGCTGAGTGGATCCATTTCTTCGATGGATTGGCTAGGCCAGCATAAGCTATTATGATTCGTTGAGAGAGAACAGTTTCTTTTGATTTTAGTTTGGATGGATCGAAAAAGTGACTTGCGATAATTAAGTATTCTCTTGGATTGTTGGAAATTTTTCCGAATGTCTTCGGGGAAATTAGAGGTTGTCTGCATCTAGAGATTTAGTTTCTTATCGACCAGGATTCCAAATATGGTCCTGGTGGTTCAACTCGGTGAAGGTTGGTTCCGTGAGATGGATATTGGTGAAGCAGCTCAGGATTAGAGGAACTTCTGAGTTTTCTCTTGGTTATTAAAGATCTTCTTGGTGGTGTTTTCCAGTTGTGCTTGGGTCTTCATCAGCATTCTTTTCTACTCCAGATCAGAGTTGTGCAGTGGAAGCAGTTTGGGAGCGCATCTGTTTTCTTTTCCGGATAGGAGAAGTTTGTTTTCTTCTGATGGTTGTGAGTGGAGTTTGTTCTTGATTGATCGTGGAGGATCGGTCTGGTGGATTGGGTTTGGATGTTTCTTGAGACGTCGGCAAGGATTGAGCTGATCAGGAAGGATGTAGGGAGCCAGGATCATCCGAAGAGTTTTGTGGATAGGAGTCGGAGATCTGATTTTGGATAAGTATTTGGTCTTATGGATTGAATTGCCAGTTTGGACAACTGGAATTCGATGATTTTCACGTATCTCTGAGGGGATACGTGTATGATCTATCTCTGATCGTGGAATCAGCTGTTCTGAGAGATTTGGTTGTTGAGCAGACTTGCCTGTAGTCTGATATCTTGTTCAGTTGTAGATCTAGATGAGTAGTAGCTAGTAATGTTGATGGTTTGGATTTTATAGAGCGAGAATCCCGGTGTTTACTTGGGAAACTCGAGGAAACTCTATCCAGAATTTTGTCTGGATAGTTAATTTTGTTTGATTGGGTGAATTGATTGCTATGGTTGTTAGCATAAGTTTGATATATGTTTGTGCTTTAAAATTTAAAATCTTTAAATAGATTATTAAATTACCTTCGTTTTAAATTTCGAGGACGAAATTCTTTTAAGGGGGAAGGAATGTGATATCCCGGAATTTTTGGCAATATCAATTTAATCATCTTTATTTAAAATTAAATTGATTTGATAATATTGATTAATAAAATATGAATTGGTTTAATAAATCTAATTAAATAAATATTTAATTAGTGATTTTATCTTTTAAAAACTAAATAAATGTTTCTATTTATAATGTGTATATATATATATTTGTTTATATATATTATAGATAATCTTTGAATGGGAATTTAAGAAATAAATGAAGTCTTGTTTTCAAATTCTAATCAAATATTTAATAACTAGGAAATTATGATTTAAAATTAATATTGAGTTTTTCAAAGTCATTTAATTAATAACTATATGATTTGTAAATAATTAAAATAAATGTTAAATTGTTTAAAATTTATCTTAGCTTAATTTTTGTTTTAAATTCAAATAAAAGTTTGTTTTATTTCTTTTTAAATATTACTTGATATAAATATGATTGGGAAATATTATATATAAGTGTAAAATGCGAAACAGCATATGATTTAAATTCATTTGATAATAAAAGTGATTTATAATCTCTTTATAAATCATTTAAAATTTGTTAGATTGTTATTTTTAATCCATATTAATAAATGTATTATTTTTCCATAAATATAAAAAGAATTAAAATAAGAAAATAGAATTTTCATTTTAAATTGAATAAATTGATTTTTATTTGGAATTCGAAGGATTAATTTGAATTTGGAATTTTATTTGAAATTCAAATTAATAGATTCTTAGAAATATTTGAATAAGTTTTAATTTATAATTTATTTCATTTACATTTTGTTTAAAAAGATGTTACATAAGTATAAATAAATTTAAGAAAAATTCTTCATGTACATTTAAAAATATAACTAAATTAAATAAAAGACAAGTGTTAACTATTAAACCATCTAAATCAACATGTGTTTATTTAGGAATAGAGAAACATGACAAGTGTCATTGTTTTATTTTATCTCTTTCTTTATTTTGAATTAAAATAAATTTCAGCCTTATAACCATTTTCATTTTTCCCCCTCATTCTCTTTTCAAAACCAAAGATAAATGAAACAAAGAAGAAAGATCTGAAATTCAAAATTCCCTCATAAGCAAATCCAAAAATTTCACTCCTGAAATTACAATTGCAAACAAACCTGCATTTCATCTCTGAAAAATCAGGCCTGTAGATCAACCTGCATTTTCTGTTCCTTTGGAAATTAATCGTCAGCTTAGCAAATAAAAAGGGCCTGCATGCATGTAGATAGGGATAGGGAGCAGTAGCACTTTAGGTCAATTAGCATAACAATGCAACATTAAATCAAAGACAGGATTCAAAAGCTTTTCTAAAATCATGAAGGTTCTGTTTTTCTGAAGATTCTGGTGAGTAACATTTTGTTTAAAATGAATTAAGTAAATGTTGGTTGCGTGATTTGTCTCTGAAAAATATTGTTTGTGAATAACATCATCATCTTCCTAAATCTTAAACCATAGATGCATGATGATACTGAAGCAAATTGTTTGTGTGTAGAAGAGTTTGCTGGCAATTACTATGAATTTAGATAAGTATGTATGTAACAAGCCGAAATTTCCGAACTCGAAAATTCCAGATAGTTATGAAAAAGAAGAAAGAGATAGAAGAAGAAGAAGAACAGAAACATCAACAACTCACACTCGCAGTGGATAAAATATAATAATAAATAATAACAGTTTACAAAAAATACTATATCTGTCGATTTACATTTTAATACATCAGAGTTACACATTTACACATACATGGGATATACACAATTACCATGTCATAGATATACAATAATATAATATTGCGGAAGCACTCCATACGTTCTTGCCATCCAGCTGGCCTCCTGAGCTCCATAACGTACCTACCTGAAAATCTATAATACTCGGTCTGACCCGAGCATTACACCAAAGTAACACCCGGGTCAGGCTGGAAACCAGCTTGAGCAAACCCAACTAATATGGAATACCAAAGCAATCAACTTACGCAAACCTGGGGTAACATATATCAATTTATCCAATTCACAATTTGCTATAGACAACACTTATTTCACATATCAATTTCTAAGTACCAAACTTAGATAAAATAATCCAATTCACTTAAATCGTTTTATTCCGGCGTATTGACTTCACACATCAATTTATTTTTAATTCGAAGTGGTTTCAGGTATTTCCTAATACCCGACCCCGGTCTCTTCGAAATTCATGTTACCCTAACCCAAGTGTTTCAAATGAAATACATAACATTTCATATCAGAGATATCAACTTATTCAACACATCCAATACCATTCATCATCCATAAGCAAAGCTTAATCACATACAAATCAATTCAATTGATTCAAATTGAATTTCAAACCTCAATCACTTAAATTCCTTCATTTAACGTCAATTAATTCCAGATCAATTAATTGCACCCTAGATTAATTATCTTTGAATTGCATTCAAGTATTTATCTTTAATTAACTTCACGATATTAATTATTCTTAACCAAAATCAATGAGTAATCTTAATTACTTCATGAATTAATTAACTATTTTAATTACATTAATCCTTAATTAGTTATATTAATTAACTTCATAAGTCAGTTATTATGGATTAATCAATCTTAATTAATCAATCTTTGATTACATCATTAATTATATAAATTAAGGATTTTCCATTATATTTTAATTTATCCTAATCAAATTTAATTATATTAATGAAACCACAGTATTAATCATTTTCGATTAATCCCAAACTGTAATTAACTTTCTTTCATTTTACATCGTTCATAAATTAATTACTCCTTACTTAACTATCTTAATTAATCTCTTAATTAATTTCACAAAGTAATTATATTTTATTAATTACATTAAGTAATTATTTATCACACCATCAAATGATTATTCTGTATTACTTATACTTAGTTAATTAACTTACAGCTTAATTTATTATTTATTCAACCCCTTAATTACTAAGTTAAATAACCCAAATCATTAAATAATTGAACTAATTAATTATCCATTTTAATTACCCTACTAATTTAATGTAACACAAATTATTAAGCCTTTAGTAACTTTTAAAACGGAAACATTTTCTTATTTATGTTTTAAGTTTGAAACAACTTAAAATTCCCAATACTTCGAGTTAAACAACAATTAACTCGAGAACCGTCCAAAACCAAAATCACCAGATCATCAATTCACAGTGCATATCAAATCAATTCAATCATTCAACCAAATATTTAAATTTAAATTTAGATAGAAATCCAACATAGTGAGATTTACTCACCTTTGCTTTTATTTGCAATCCACCTCAAAATTTCCTTGGTTTCCTCGATTTTCGACCATGTATAAATAATTATATGAATTTTTTTAATATTTGAATCGAATCAAACAATTAAATTTTCGTTTCATAAATTTAATCAATTAGCTATTTAATTTTAACCGATGATTTACTTTTATTTTTAAACCAATTTCTTTGGAATAAATTTAAGAAATAAATTACTAACATGCAATGATTTCTTTAAGTAAAAACATGTCTAATACAAAAAAATTTAAACACATAGTTATACCTCATCGAACCACGTGAATCTAGATCGAAACCCTCCTCTACCCATGATATTCACTTCAGTCAAGCGTCAAACCCACCATTACCATAAACCGCTTCTTCGATTCAACAACCAGTTTCAACCAAGTACCCTCATCCCAAACGCGATCACTCCAGACAATCTCTAACCCTAAATTTACATCATCACATGTGAACTCCCCTCTCGCGATCGCCGAACAACCCCAAACTTAGATCCTCGAGTAGCTTGCTTCATCTTCTGCCACATGATGCTTCCTTTTCGAATTGAACGAGTTCGAATTGATTGCGATACTATACTGGGTTGCGGCCATGACGATTTGCTTTTGGATCGAATAGAAATATGAAGTGTTATTATTTGATTTTTATTCGAATTAATCCCAAAGGCAAGATAGATTTGAACGAGATATTTGTTCGCCATTCTCCCTTTTTTTTAACGGTTCGATCTTCTGTTTTAAAGATTAGAGAGGAAGACAGGAATAATATAGAGATTTGGGGAAGCTTCTTGAGTACGCGATGGAAAAATATCTCTGACTATATGTACTTCAAATTTTATTATATTATGAAACTCCCAAACGTCTCGTTTGTTACCATTTAAAATTTCGAACTCTTCTTAAGAAATGCCGCTAGGCGTTTATAAGATTTTACCCGTATTCCGAACACGACGGAACGTGTTTCGGAGGCTAATTCGACCATATGCGCAAGTTACGGAAGTAAACGATTAATTTTAAATTAAATCGTTAAAAATAGTTTCTAAGCATTTTGAGATGTCAGGGTCAAACGATTGAAATCCGATAATAACCTACTATTTCGGATCCAATGGAACTGGTTCCATCGATTTCCGAGACTGTGCCTCGGAAGGCTATTTTTAAATATCAATTTAAACGGCATATTATTAAAACTGAACAAATCGCCTTTATATTAAATTTCAACCATTCCATTATCTTCAGTATCATCATTATAAATTTTATAAGCCTTCAAATTATTTTAAATAGGCTTAGGATTTCATATTCAATATTTCACTCTATTTCAAATTATACGATTTCATATTCAATATTTCACTCTATTTCAAATTATACGATTCAATAATTTAATTAGCAAGTAAACATTTATATTTGAAATTCAAGTTAAAATTACCCATTAAATATTTAAAACCAATTAATTATTCCATTTTTAATTGTTAAAAATTCTGGGTCGTCATAATGTATATACTGCTGAGTATCATGGTTGCTGTTGTTCTTTGTACGAATATGCACTTATATGTTTTTGTTTGATGATAATAAACATATATATAAATTACTTTGATAATGATAATTTAATCATGAATAAGATTAATGTTTATCTTAAGGTTAATTCATTAAATGATTAAGTTTTATAATTAATTAATTTAATTAATAATTTGGTTAATTAATTAAATAATTAAGGGTTTATTTAATTAATTAAAGGATTAGTAAGTTAAGTTAGATTGATTTAAATTGTAATTAAGGAATCAATTAATCAAATAAGATTTGATTTAATTTAATTAATGATTTTAATTTATTAATCAAGTAATTAAAAATGAATCAAGTTTTTGATTATCACTTGATTAATTAAATAATTAGAGATTAATAAATGGGTTTTATAGATAATTAAATTTGTAATTAATATTTATTAATTCAGTTAGTTACTTTAGAGAAGTAAATAAAGATTTGTTATTGGTTAATGAAGGTATTAACTTAGGATTATTTAATAATTAATTAATGTGATAAATTTTAATGATTAATTGTATTACTTAATTTAAAGATAATCAATTAAGAATTGTTTAAGTGTAATTACTTAATGGAAGTAATTAAGAAAATTAATTACTAATTGTAAGTAATTAAGTTTATTTTTGATTTGTTTAAGTTTAATTAATTTATGATAATCACTGGATAATTTAAGAGGTGATTACCCAATGTAATTTAATAATGAATAATTACTTAGTGAAGTGATTAAGAAGATAATTACTTGATGTAATTAAATTGAAGGATGATTGGGTAATGACGAAGTTTTGGAAATTGATTACCTTGTGTAATTAATATGTAATTAGTATGCAGAATAATTACTTAAAGGAAGTAATTAATAATTAATAACTTAGTGTAATTAATTTAGAATTTGTTAATTAAGTTATTTAAAGATAATAAAGAGATGTAATTAATTAACTGTAATTAATTACTTACTGTGATTAGTCAAGAGTGATTAATCAATATGGATAATTGATAATTAATTTAAATAGGGTAATTATAAATAAATAATCAGCGATCATTAATTTGTATAATTAATGATGTAATTAAGGATGGATTAATTAAGAACAATTAATCAATAAAGGAATTAATTAATGTAATTAGTTAAGGATTAATGTAATTAATTATAATTAATTAATTAATGAAGTAATTAAAAGGTTAATTAATGAATGTGGTTTGAGATAATTAATTTGTGAAATTAGTTAGAGGTTGATTACTTGAATGTAATTAAAAGAAAATTAATCAAGGGTGATTAATTAAGGTGATTTATTTGAGGATAATTAATTAATTGATTTATAATTAATTAAGAGTTGTAAGCAAGATTTATATGGATAAGTAATTAATTTAATTTATTTTAAATTAATTGAGGAAGAAGTAATTAATTTAATTCATTTTAAATTAATTATAGGATGGTGATTAACAAGTCATTGCTTGTGAATGTTGATTAATACTGATTACCCTGAATGGTTGAGATATCAGATATGAGACAAGTGATGTTGTGTGATTTGGATGCTATGGTTGCATTTGAGTTGATAATATAAATTATCTGTTTGGGATGATAATATGGATTATCTGTAGTAATGAAAATGTTGATTACGTATTGTGATGTTGTGTATTATCTATCTGTGTGTATATATATAATATTGAATTGAATTATTTTAAACTTTAAAACAACTTAGACCTAAAAGATGGCGTTTTGGATTTGATGTGACCGGGATTGGGTTTCCATATATGGATATCCGAAAACCACATCGATCCAAATTAACGATAGGTTGTGAATCTCAAGTGAAGATGAAGATTCAGAGTGCAAGGGTTAACGTCGTTAACTCTGAGGTTGACTCCAAAATGAGTGTAACGAGATAATGCCTTCGGTTTCGTTCGAACCCGGAACGAACTTGTATGGATTGAATGCTCTTCGAACATCGCCAGGAGGACGATGAGCATTCTAAGAAATGTGTTCTCTAAAGGTAATCGTAGCCTCAAGCCTCATCAACCGGGAATGGCTAATACAGGGGAGGTGCAGCAAGGGTAGGTGGGTCATGCCCATTTAAGGACAAGACTTTCCTCTGTCTAGAAGTCCCTTTATATTCGACTGTGTGGGGGCAGTTGATTGCAACAACTGCCGCGGTGGTCTTGTTCGGGACTGTTCAGTAAGGAATCTTCTCGGCCTTGTGTTGTAGGGGAGCGGGCGTAGTCCTCGATACGGTGATCTAGGCCACATACTGTGACGGGCGGTACCCCAGTAGCCCGGCCATTGTATAGAATCCAAAATCCAACAAGTGTCGTACGTATTAGTTGTGCCCAACTATGTTGGAACGTGAGATGTAAGCATTCCAGCTATTTATGTATTTTACTTGAAAACCCTAGACACTATTATAATATCATCGAATTTCCTATCAAATGTTTTGGTTAGCGTAAGGTAAAAACTTTTCCATGTTTATGTGTGGGAAGTCTTACGTGATACCTTTTCTTTCAAAAGGTTTTTAAAAGCTAAGAAACCTTAACCTGTTACTCACACTAGACCCATATCTGACCCGGAGTTTATCTTTTGTTTTCTTAAACTCTTGGGTACTCAAATTTTTATGAGTAGCCAAGGGATTCAGGTTAGATTTGAAGAATTTTAGAGGAGCAATGGAGCAGGAGGCTTCGGCGTTGGATATATAGTTCCGCCGTGTGTTCTCTGTGTTGGTACCTCTTTATTGTGTTTATTGAGTTGTAAATACTAGACAGGTGTTTATAACTGTCTAGTATATGATGTGTATGCTGTGTAACTCTGATAGATATTGTATATTGTATAAATACTTATGTTATTAATATAATTTATTCGTTCCACTGTTAAGATTCTGTGTTGTTTCTCCTTTCTCTTCTTTCTTTTCTCTTTTTTATCCGTTTCTTTCTTAATTCATGATGCGTGTTTCTGGATAGTGGAAGACGGGTCCTGACACATGGATCATACTACAAATGGTTTCATTTATTCCTTCGAATCGGAGGATGTCGTAGATAATATTATGATTGTTTGTGGTTTTTCTGATGTTTTTGAGCCTATTTCGAGATTACCGCCGAAGAGGGAAATTGAGTTCCGTATTGATCTTATATTTGGTGCACATCCTAGTCCTACGAGGATGTCTGCTAAGGAAAATGAGGAACTCAAGAAACAATTATCTGAGTTGGAAGCCAACATTTTATTCGTTCTAGCTCATCTCCTTGGGACGTCGTGGTTGTCTTCGTTAAGAAGCCGGATGGTTCTCTTAGGCTTGCATTGACTATCGCAAGCTTAACGAGCTTACTATCAAAAATAGGTATCCATTATCTAGGATCGATGACATGTTCGATCAATCAAGTGGCGCGAAGCTCTTCACCCAACTCGATCTTGCCATAGGATTTCATCAGTTTTGAGTGGCGGAAGATAGCATTCTTCTCACCACATTCCGTGCTCGTTTTGGTTCTTACGAATGACTTGTTATGCCGTTTGGTTTGATGAACGCTCCAGCATATTTTGTGGATCTTGTGAATCGGATATTCCGAGAATATCTCGATAAGTTCATCTTGGTTTTCATTGATGATATTCTTATTTATTTCAAATATGAAGTCGATCATGTTCAGCATTTGGAGATTGTTTTGAGAACTCTTCGTCAGCATCAGCTTTATGCCAAATTCTCCAAGTGTCACTTCTAAGAGAATAAGGTGAAGTTTCTCGGTCATATTATTTCTTCTGATGGTATCTCTACCAATCCTTCGAAGATCGAATCTATTCAAAATTGGAAGAGGCCCGAGACGGTAACTGAGATTCGTAGTTTTCGTGGATTGGCGGGTTATTATCGCCGGTTTATTAAGGTCTTTTCTCGTATTGCTTTACCGCTTACCACTCTTACGAGAAAAGATGTACCTTTTATTTGGTCGGAAAGTGTGAGAATTCTTTCCTGAAGTTAAAAGATCTCCTTACTGATGCTCCTATCTTAGTGGTTCCCGAAGGGAATCATGGTCTTGTTGTTTATACCGATGCAAGTGGTTATGGACTCGGTGATGTTCTCATGCAAAAGGATAGAGTAGTTGCCTATGCTTCTAGACAACTAAAGCTTAACGATATTCGTTATGCTACCCATGATTTGGAGTTAGCCGCCATAGTCTTTGCTCTAAAGATTTGGCGACATTATTTATTGGGCGAGCGTTTTATTCTCTTCACTTGTGACACCCCACCTCTATACCCACGCTAGCCAAGGACACTACGGTGTAATGCTGTCAACTAGCACAGAGAACAAGGCCGTGGAGGAGTGACCATCCATGCAATTGCTTTGTGCGAGCACCGATATGTCAGATAGTAAAACAGGAGTTTCATTTCGAGAGGAAATCCGACACACCGATTCAAACTCAAAGCTACTACACAGTGGCTATATTAATCTTCGGAAACAAATATAGAAATATACATAACACAAATCAGTCACAGACATCCATATCGCTAAGGCGGAAAAAGATACGAATATAACACCTGAAAGTGTACATCAGAGTAGTGGTCAAACAAGATCCACACTATCACAAAAGAATAGTTGCAAGTGTTATACAAAAGAATATGAATACATCCATGAGTCCATATCTCAAATGTATACAACAAAAACTACTAATCTAAGTAGTTAGCCAAAAGTCAAGGAGGTAATCCAAGATGTAAAGTCAAGCAGAAGCACCTGTAACATCTCGGTCTGACCCGAGTATTATTTAATAATAAAATAATAAACGGATCAGTCTAGCTATAAATATCAGATAAAATGATATAGAATAAGAGATATGGTGTATATGTATAATAACCATAATGACATGCTATGAAATGTATGTAAATGAATAATCAACAAGAGATTAATCAATATCACATCTTCTCAAAGATACAAAGGAATGTCAAACTCCTTAAATTCGTAAACACAAAAGGTCAATGACACACAAATTCAGCAATGCACAAAAATTGATTAATCATATCAATGAAAATCACAAAAATTGGTGAAGCACAAAATTCTAGAAATCTACACACGATATCCAGAAATCACAAAAAGGGGAAGGCCTATCACAAAACGGGAGTATGAAAACTCACCAACACGTGTATCACAAAACGAGACGCTATCTCATGGTAGCTAACCACTAATTTTTAGCTGAAGCTCCACAAGAATGGCCCGAAGACCGTGGGTCGCTACACCACATATGTGAGTCGAAACATCACACAAACGGGGTTTAGTCTCCCTCGTAGACAAAGAGACATCGCACAATTGCTAGTCTAAATAAAAAAAATGATTGTCATTGATCATCATGAAGTGTCAATTACAGTGAGTTAGTAAATATAAAATTTTAGCTTCATGTCCCATAACCACTAGCTTAACTTAGATATTTACGAACAAATTGTAAGTTTCCACTAGAAAATTGTCACAAGAGATTCAATCGAACAAGTCCAAGAATTAACCGACGAAGTGATCGCAAGCGTTTCATACCACTTGTTTTACTAAGCCGTTTAATTAGATTTCTCGTACGAGTGAGGTAAAGGTTTGTATATACTAATAGATTGGAAAACGGTTTAAGATAAAGAGTTTTGTAATAAAATAGTGTTGAAATCGCTTTGATGAAAGAGTTTTGATATTTACTACTAGTATTTAAAACCATTATATTTTTAAAGTGACAAATCCCCAAAAATGATAGTAGAAACAATCCATCACAAAAATTCATATCCGAAGACGTGAATAAAATCCAAAGAAGTCAGCTCAAAATGCATCAAAGTGGGAGTTCCCCTACGACATAACAAAATTCAACACATGAATTAGGCGCGACCAAGATGGCGCGACCTAACACGGCCGAGCTAAAGATGCAATGGAACGACCTACAGGTCAGGCGACCAAAGGTAAGACAGTTCGAGCGACCTAGTGGAAATGAGGTCATGCGACCTAATGGAAGTGAGGCCAAGTGACATGAGCGAGCGACCTAAGGGTTGAGCGAAATAACGTCTGAAACAAGGCCGAGCGACCTAACGAGTCACGACCTACTAGAACGAGCTTGCATAGTCGGGCGACCTAAGGTGTAGCGGCCTAGAGGGCAGCGACCTAAAGTGGAAATGGGGTCTAGCGACCTAACGGATCACGGCCTAATGTGAAAAAGGTCGAGCGACCTAACCCATGGTGAACGACTAAAGGTATAACGACCTAAAGGGAAACGACCTAAAGGGAAACGACCTAAGGTCTATCGACCTAAGTGGGTAGGCCGAGCGACTTATGGCCGAGCGACCTAGCTCATGGCGAGTTAAACGTAGGCAGAATGACCTAATACCGAGGTGACTTTTCCACCAGAACGACCTAAGCCAAGAAATTCACCAAGAACACTAAAAATTGGAGTTTTTCGCCAATTCGATTCAAACCAAATGCAAATGTACATGCTAAAGTGATAGGAATTCTTTCCCAACAATCCAAGATAGTTAAAGACAAGAATGTGAGATAAAAATCTCACCTTTGCACAAATAGAATGAAGAAGAAGCTTGAAACGAATGGCAGAAGCTTGAATGCTAATGAAGAATCAACCACAAGCTTGAATCAATGGCTTCTCTACAGATTTGGAGTTGGATGATGGATTTGCAAGAGAACTTGAGCTTGGAGTTTTAATTTCCCATTCCTTCCTCCAATTTTGATGAAGCTTTAGTGTTAGGAAAATGAAATGAAGTTATGAAGAGAGGAGGGGTGGAGGTTGGGTCTAATAGGCTAAGCCCAAACCAATGTCCAAAGCAAAAAAGTAGTGAAATCCCACCGACTCCAAACATATCAAAGTTTAAACTTAAAAAGATTGCAAACATCATTTTGAACTCAATAGGGGTTGTCTTGAGTCCTAATTTGATCATATGCAAAAAGTAGCTTTTCGGACTATAATCCGACTAACGATAAAATATAAAAATAAAAATATTTAAATACTCAATCGTAAAATATGTTGTTTGTTACAGACACCCCTTCTTAAATAAATTACGTCCTCGCAATGTTCATGAAGAAAATATATAGTAACAACCATAAAACCACACCACCACAAAAGAAATTTGAAATAAGAAGTTCACCTCAAAGAGTAGGAGAAAGTAAGTCTGGATGTATTCGCTCGATGAATTCTCTAGATTCCCAAGAACAATCCTTAGGATTTGAGTACATTGAACTTTCACTAGCGAGACATCTTTATTTCGAAGTCGTTTGACCTCCAAAGCAATAATACGAAGAGGATGTTGCTCATAAGCTAAATTCGATGAAACTTCAATCTCTTCCACAACACCGGGCTCAAGAATAGAATCGGAATCTCGAAGGCACTTCCGTAATTGAGAAACGTGAAACACGTCATGCATAGCAGAAAACTGAGCCGATAACAAAAGGCGATAAGCCATAGAACCAATGCGTTTGGTGATAGGAAATGGACCGATATATCTAGGTGCTAACTTTCCCGATCGACTAAAACGCACAACACCCTTCATAGGTGAAACACGAATAAATACCAGATCTCCCATAGAAAATTCTAATTTCCTTCTTCGGTTATCGGCATAGGATTTTTGTCTACTCTGGGCTTCTTTCATCCTATAACAAATAAGATCAACCTTTTCGGTGGAATCACGAATAAAATCTTGAGCTTCTCACCAGCCTCAAGCCAACAAGAAGGAGATCGGCATGGCCTACCATAGAGTGCCTCAAATGGTGCCATACCAATACTAGATTGGAAGCTATTATTATTGGAAAATTTAACAAGAGAAATATGATCTTCCCAACTTCCACCAAAATCAAGAACACATGCACGAAGAAGATCTTCAAGAGTTTGATTCACACGCTCACTTTGTCCATCAGACTGGGGATGATAAGCGGTGCTAAAATTAAGCTTCGTTCCCAAAGCTTTTTGAAGACTCTTCCAAAATCCACTAGTAAACAATGGATCGCGATCACTAACAATAGAAGTAGGAACTCCAGCAATTTAACAATTTCATTGATAAAGAGTTTGGCCAAAAAAGATACAGTTCGATTATACCGAACGAGAATAAAATGGGCGGATTTAGTAAGTCTATCAACTATAACCCATAAGCTATCATGACCCGAGTGAGAATGGGGAAGGCCATCAATAAAATCCACTGAAATTTGATCCCACTTCCAAATTGGAATTTCTAATGGTTGCGATAACCCACCATGCCTTCGATGTTCGGCCTTGACAAGTTGGCAAGTCATGCAACAGTTAACAAAGTTAGCAATATAAGATTTCATTCCCTCCTAATAATAAAGTCGCTTCATATCCGCGTACATTTTACTACTACCGGGATGAATGGTAAATTTAGAACGATGTGAATCTTCTAAAATATCTTTACGAAGATCACTAATATTTGGCATGATGAATCTACCAAATTTTCGAATGCCGCCACGAGAATCGATATAAAAGACTTTCAAATCTTCAATATCAGTTTTATCCCTCAATCTTTGGCAAAGAAGAGCCAATACAGGATCTAGTCCTTGGGCTTCAAGAATGCGGTCTAAAAGAGAAGAACGAGCCTCAAGACTACATAAAACACGGGATGAACATAAATTGAAAACTCGATCTCGAATTTCACAAGTGGATAAAATTCCGAGATTATTCCTTTCATATATCATCATAGAAACAACTGCTTGTTGCTTGCGACTAAGTGCATCGGCAACTCGATTTCCCTTTCCGGAAGTATAAAGAAAATCAAGATCGTATGGTGCAAGAAATTCGAGCCAACGCTGTTGACGCAAATTAAGTTCCTTTTGAGAAAACAAATATTTCAAAGACTTATGATCAGTATAGAGAGTAAATTTTTCTCCCAAAATATAGTGAAGAAAAATACGAAGCGCGAAAACGATAGCCGTGAGTTCTAAATCATGAGAGCATATCTAGTCTCAGCGGCTTCAATTGCCTAGAAGCATAAGCAATAACACGTTCCTTTTGCATAAGAACGACACCCAAACCAACACGACTTGCGTCAGTATAAACAATAAAATCTTGATTCCCTTCGAGAATAATAATAATAGGAGCATCGGAAAGGAGTTCTTTCAATTTCTGAAAAGAAGTTTCACATTTGTCCGACCAAAGGTATTTAACATCTTTCTTTGTTAAGTGGCAATTTTAGAAAAGTCTTTGATAAAACGACGGTAATAACCCGCCAGTCCAAGAAAACTGCGAATTTCCGTTACACTCTTCGGTCTTTTCTAGTTTTGAATCGCTTCAACCTTTGAAGGATCCACTGATATTCCGGATTCGGAAATAATATGACCGAGAAACTTCACATTAGGTTGCCAAAAGTGGAATTTAGAAAATTTTGCTTTTAATTGTTACTCCTAAGAGTTTCCAACACAATCTGAAGATGCTTTTCATGTTCCTCCTCGGTTTTCGAATATACAAGAATATCATCAATAAAGATGAGAACAAATCGATCGAGGAAATCTTTGAAAACTCGATTCATAAGGTCAACGAAATAAGTCGGAGCATTCGTTAAACGAAATGGCATAACAAGCCATTCATAATATCCATATCGAGTACGGAACGATGCCAAAGGAATGCTATCCTCTGCAATACGAAGCTGATGAAAACCGGTAGCCAAGTCCAATTGCGAAAAGACTTTAACACAACTAAGTTGATCGAATAGATCATTAATTCGGGGTAAAGGATATTTATTTTTAATAGTGACATCATTAAGCTTGCGGTAGTCAGTGCAAAGCCTAAGTGTACCATCGGATTTCTTCACGAAAATTATCGAAGCTTCCCAAGGCGAGGAACTAGAGCGAATAAATTGCTTCGGTTCCAAATCGGATAACTGTTTCCGCATCTCTTCATTTTCCTTATTGGACATGCGATAAGGTTGATGAGTGATAGGTTGAGCTCCAGGAACAAGATTAATTCTGAACTCAATTTCTCGCTTAGGTGGTAATCCTAAAACGGGCTCAAATATGTTGGAAAATTCACGAACAACGTGGATAAGAGAAATGACATCTTCCTCATCATCATTATCATCATCACGAGGATTTAGAGAATATAAAGATGCAGATAAAGTGGAATCCGAATCTTTGAGAATAATAGAAATCTTCTTAACAGATTGAGGATGTCAAAGATGAATAGTCTGTTCAGGACATAGGATATGAGCTTCATAACGATAAAGCCAATCCATCCTCAAAATCATTCCAAAGCCTAAGTAACGCATAACATGCAAATCGGCTAGGAAAGAAAAATCACAAAAATAATCTCGACATCTTTACAAAGCAAACTAAGTGTTGCGGATCCACCAACTGGATTCGTAATTCTCAAAGAAGTCATTAAACACAAAACATCCAAAGAAAAAGTAACAACAAGTTCTTTTGAAATGAAAGAGTGGGACGCACCCGTATCAAAAAGAACTCGAATAGGATGATCTCGAAATAAAATAATGCCATCAAGGATAGAATGATAAATACCGTGACCACGAGATGTGTTGCCAAGGGATTGAGCCACATTCAGCTTTCCCTCCTTCCTATTTTGAAGTTTGGGACATACATGCATTAAATGATCCGGGCTTTTGCAATAGCGACAAGTACGAGGCTTCGAACACTTGTTTGCATAATGGTCCTTAGAACCACATTGAGGTATTGCCCACTATTAGAAGAAGAAGTGTTTATTGCCGGAGTTGCTTGCTTCCCTTTCTTATTAGGATAAGGACCTTTGAATTTGTTAGGCCTTTTCTTGTTGTTGTTGAAGTTCGGTTTGGTACCCACAACTTCAACATCGCTTTCCCTATTCGCCTCTTCAAGACGAAGAGCTATATCAATCAGTTGATCAAAAGAAACTTCTAATTTAAGAAGTAATGGATTATTGAGATTCTTGTTCAAGCCATACACAAATCTCTGATTTTTCTTTAAGGGGGTATTAATTTATTCAACACCATATTTAGAAAGAGTTTCGAAAGATGTGACATACTCTATCAGAGATGATTCACCTTGAACAAGGTCAATAAAACGGTGAGCCAATTTCACCTTATCTGCTTTTGGCACAAATTTTAATTCGAAGCGTTCTCGAAATTTCTCCCAAGTAAGATTCGCTTCAATAATTTCAGAAATAAGAAGCTCATACCAGTCTAATGCTCTTTCTTGGAGCATACTAGAAGCCACCTGAACTTGGTGAAGATCAATAAGATTCATGCGAGAAAAGATTCGATCGCATGTTCTTAGCCAAGCGTGGACTTCAATAATAGTTTCAGTGCCTTTGAATGGCTTTCCACCCAAGTTGGTATAATCTTTGCACAAGCATGCAAATCTAGACTTAGGGTGAGTAGGTTCTGGATTAGAACCAGCTGCTTGAGCATTCTTAACTAAATCAAGAAGCTGTTGAGCAGTCATAAATACTCCGTCTTGGGGAGTAACACTAGATTGACCGGCGTTGGGACGGCCTGGTCAGCCATTTCTCTTCCTTAAGAGAGAAAGAAGAAAAAGGTTATTTACCAAATGAATATCAAACATTCTTGATAGGTGAAGCAAGGAATCATAAAAGAAAATAGGATAGGACGGTACGAAGACCCGAATAATATCCTAAAGCACGACTCGTAAGAGGGACTTTGGATGATGATCCTTGTTAAAGTATTCTACATTGTTCTGAAGTTTCGCTCTGATACCAAGCTGTGACGCCCCACCTCTATACCCACGCTAGCCAAGGACACTATGGTGTAATTCTGTCAACTAGCGCGGAGAATAAGGCTGTAGAGGAGCGACCATCCATGCAATTGCTTTGTGCGAGCACCGATATGTCAGATAGTAAAAAAGGAGTTTCATTTCAAAAGGAAATCCGATACACCGATACAAACTCAAAGCTACTACACGGTGGCTATAATAATCTTCGGAAACAAATATAGAAATATACATAACACAAATCAGTCACAGACATCCATATTACTAAGGCGGAATAAGATATGAATATAACACCCGAAAGTGTACATCAGAGTAATGGTCAAACAAGATCCATACTATCACAAAAGAATAGCTACAAGTGCTATACAAAAGAATATGAATACGTCCATGAGTCCATATCTCAAATGTATACAACAAAAACTACTAATCTAAGTAGTTAGCCAAAAGTCAAGGAGGTAATCCCAGATGTAAAGTCAAGCAGAAGCACCTGTAACATCTTGGTCTGACCCGAGTATTATTTAATAAGAAAATAATAAACAGATTAGTCTAGCTATAAATATCAGATAAAATGATATAGAATAATAGATGTGGTGTATACGTATAATAACCATAATGACATACTATAAAAAGTATGTAAATGAATAATCAACAAGAGATTAATCAATATCACAAGAATCTTCTCAAAGATACAAAGGAATGTCAAACTCCTTAAATTTGTATACACAAAAAGTCAATGACACACAAGTTCACCAATGCGCAAAAATTGATAAATCATATCAATGAAAATCACAAAAATTGGTGAAGCACAAAATTCTAGAAATCTACACAAGAAATCCAGAAATCATAAAAAGGGGGAGGCCTATCACAAAACGGGAGTATGAAAACTCACCAACACGTGTATCACAAAACGAGACGTTGTCTCATGGTAGCTAACCATTAATTTTGAGCCGAAGCTCCACAAGAATAGCCCGAAGACCGTGGGTCGCTACCCCACATATTTGAGTCGAAACATCACACAAACAGGGTTTAGTCTCCCTCGTAGACAAAGAGACATCGAACAATTGCTAGTCTAAATCACAAAAATGATCGTCATTGATCATCAAGAAGTGTAAATTACAGTGAGTTAGTAAATATAAAAGTTTAGCTTCATGTCCCATAACCACTAGCTTAACTTAGATATTTACGAACAAATTGTAAGTTTCCACTAGAAAATTGTCACAAGAGATTCAATCGAACAAGTCCAAGACTTAACCGGCGAAGTGATCGCAAGCGTTTCATACCACTTGTTTTACTAAGCCGTTTAATTAGATTTCTCGTACGAGTGAGGTAAAGGTTTGTATGTACTAATAGATTGGAAAACGATTTAAGATAAAGAGTTTTGTAATAAAATAGTGTTGAAATTGATTTGATGACAGAGTTTTGATATTAACTACTAGTATTAAATACCTTTATATTTTTAAAGTGACAAACCACCAAAATTGATCGTAGAAACAATCCATCACAAAAATTCATATCCGAAGACGTGAATAAAATCCAAAGAAGTCAGCTCAAAATGCATCAAAGTGGAAGTTCCCTGCGACATAACAAAATTCAACACATGAATTAGGCGCGACCAAGATTGCGCGACCTAACACGGCCGAGCTAAAGATGCAATGGAACGACCTACAGGTCAAGTGACCTAAGGTAAGAAAGGTCGAGCGACCTAGTGGAAATGAGGTCATGCGACCTAATGGAAGTGAGGCCAAGTGACATGAGTGAGCGACCTAAGGGTTGAGCGAGCTAATGTCTGGAACAAGGCCGAGCGACCTAACGAGTCACGACCTACTGGAACGAGCTTGCATAGCCAAGCAACCCAAGGTGAAGCAACCTAGAGAGCAGCGATCTAAAATGGAAATGGGGTCAAGCGACCTAACGGATCGCGGCCTAATGTGAAAACGGGCCGAGCAACCTAACCCATGTCGAACGACTAAAGGTCTAACGACCTAAAGGGAAACGACCTAAGGTCTATCGATCTAAGGTGGGTAGGCCGAGCGACTTAGTGGCCGAGAGACCTAGCTCATGGCAAGCTAAACGTAGGCAGAACGACCGAAAACCGAGGTGACTTTTCCACCAGAACGACCTAAGCCCAGAAATTCACCAAGAACACTAAAAATTGGAGTTTTTCGCCAATTCGATTCAAACCGAATGCAAATGTACATGCTAAAGTGATAGGAATTCTTTCCCAACAATCCGAGATAGTTATAGACAAGAATGTGAGATAAAAATCTCACCTTTGCACAAATTCAATGAAGAAGAAGCTTGAAATCAATGGGAGAAGCTTGAATGCTAATGAAGAATCAACCACAAGCTTGAATCAAAGGCTTCTCTATAGATTTGGAGTTGGATGATGGATTTGAAAGAGAACTTGAGCTTGGAGTTTTAATTTCCCATTCCTTCTGTAACGACCCGAAATTTTCTAAGCCGAAAATTCCAAATAGTTATGAAAAAGAAGAAAGAGATAGAAGAAGAAGAAGAGAAACATCAACAACTTACATTCGCAGCGGATAAAATATAATAATAAATAATAACAGTTTACAAAAGAATGCTATATCTGTCGGTTACATTCTAATACATCAGGATTTCACATTATATACAGTCAATGAATATTTACAAATATCACGTCTCAGATTTACAATAATATAAATACAGCGGATATACTCTATTCGATATTGTCCTCCAGCTCGCCTCCTAAGCTCCAGAACGTCCTAACCTGAAAATCTATAATACTCGGTCTGACCCGAGCATTACATCAAAGTAACACCCGGGTCAGGCTGGAAACCAGCGTGAGTAATCTCAACTAATACGGAATATCAAGCATACAACTTAAATAAAACCCGGGGTCACTTGTCTCAATTTTTCCAATTCACAATTTGCAATAGACAAGACCTCTTTCACATATAAATTTCTAAGTACCAGACTTAGATAAAATAATCCAATCCACTTAAATCATTTCATCCCTACTTATTGATTTCACAAAATAATTTATAAAAAAAATTCGAAGTGGTTTTCGGGTATTTCCCAAGACCCGATCCCGATCTCTTCGAAACTCGAGCTATCCTACCAAAGCTACTCAAATGAAATACATTACATTTCATATCAGAGATTTCAACTCATTCAAAACATTCAATACCATTCACTCATCCATAAGCAAAACTTATCCACATACAAACCAATTCAATTGATTCCATCTGAATTTCTAACCCCATTCACTTATATTCCTTCATATTATATTAATTAATTCCAAGTCAAATAATTCAACTATCCCTTCAACATTTCATCAGCATTAATCAACCTGGATTAATTATTAATTACCTTTAATTTATTTCACGATATTAATTGTTCTTGACCAAATCAATAAGAAATTTTAATTGCCTTAGGAATTAATTAAGTATTTTAATCACATTAGTCCATAATTATTTATATTAATTAACTTCTCATAAGTCACTTGTATTGATTTATTTTCTTAACTAATCAGTCTCTATTTAAAATATTAATTTCATAGATTAATGTTTTCTCATTTACATTTCTAATCAAATTTTAATTATATTAAATACTTAATCATTAATTAAACATATATATATATATGTGTGTGTGTGTGTGTGTGCGTCATTCTTGATTTACCTTAACCAACGATTAATTATCTTATTTTTTTTCTTTATTATATAAATTAACTACTCCTTAATTAACCATTATAATTTATCTCTTGATTAATTCCACATGGTAATTATATTTTTATTAATTCCTTTAAGCAATTATTTAACAATCCACCCAATGATCATTTCAATTAATTTAGACCCAACTAATTAACCCAAATCATAAATTAATTTAATTAATTAATTATCCCTTAAATTATCCTTTTTAATTAATGAATCACTAATCATTAATCCTTTATTGATTTTAATCTGAACCATTTTTCTTATTTACGACTTAAGTTCCCAAACGCTTCGAGTCAAACAATAATCAACTCGAAAATCAATCAAAAACCAAATCAACAGGTCATCAATGCACAGTGCACATCAAATCAATTCAACCACTCAACCAAATATTTAAATTTAGCTACTTAAGTTTAAATAAAACTCCAACAAAGTGAGATTTACTCACCTTAGCTTTCCGTTTGGCAACCCAAATCCATCTCGACCGTTATCTCCCAACTTTGGACCTTGTATAAATATTTATATAATTTATTAGTATTCGAAAATAATCGAAAAATCAATTTCCTTGATATATTCATAAATTGGTAAATTTAAAATGTATATTTATTTCCTTTTTGAAACTTCACAAAATAATTTATATCCGATGTTATAAACTTCTCAAACATAAAAGGGCCTTATTATATATATCTTTTTTTTTCCAAACATATCTATATACTTTCAAATTCTAATAAAATAAATCCTTTAAACCTATATGCATTAAATTAAAACACAATTGTTTTATAAGTATATCTCTAACTGCGAAATATTATTCTTATTTGTAAAATAGAAACAATATCTAACTGTAAAAATTTTCAAAACTGCTTAACATAAAATTTTCTTTTTTAATCACCTTTTAAAACTTTCTGCATATAAAAATCTTCATAATATCCTTTGAATACTAAACAAAATTTATGTTTTTAAACCTTGCTGTTTTGTTTTTAAAATTTTATGTTATGTTTTTAATTTTTGAATACATTTTTGATGCAGCTTTAGTACTAGGAAAATGAAATGAAGTTATGAAGAGAGGAGGGGGTGGAGGTTGGGTCTAATAGGCTAAGCCCAAACCAAAGTCCAAAGCGAAAAAGTAGTGGAATCCCACCAACTCCAAACATATAAAAGCTTATACTTAAAAAGATTGCAAACGTCATTTTGAACTCAATAGGGGTGGTCTCGAGTCCTAGTTTGATCGTATGCAAAAAGTAGCTTTTTGGACTATAATCCGACTAACGGTAAGATATTAAAATAAAAATATTTAAATACTCAATCGTAAAATATGCGGGTTGTTACATCACTGATGACAAATCTCTGAAGTATCAATTCACTCAGAAAGAGCTTAATTTAAGGCAACAGCGTTGGCTCGAATTTCTTGCTTCATATGATTTCGATATTCCGTATACCCCTGGTAAGGGTAATCAAGTTGCTGGCGCGCTTAATCGCAAGCAGCAGGTTCTTTTTTCCATGATGCTAGAAGAGTGGAATATTTTGGAAGCTATATCTCTTTGTGATATTAGAGACTGTCCTTCAGTTTCTGATTCTCCCATGCTTTTATTTAGCATGGAAGCTCGTCCTAGTTTGTTGGATCGTGTTGCCGATGCCTAGAAACAAGATCCACATATTGCTTATCATATTCAGAGTTGTGATTCAGAATCTCGAAGTGATGATCTAAAGGATTTTGGTATTGATATTCGTGGTTGTATTCGGAAGAAGGGAAGGTTGATCGTGCGTAATGTTTCTAATCTTAGAAATGACATTCTTGAGGACTGTCATCGTTCTAAGCATACTATCCATCCGGGTAGTAGTAAGATGTATGCTGATATGAAACGCTTATACTATTGGGAGGGTATGAAGCGTGATATTGCAAGTTATGTAAGTCGTTGCATGACTTGTCAACTTATTAAAGCAGAACAACTGGTCCCAGTGGTCTTTTGCAGTCTCTCAAGATTCCATTGTGGAAATGGGATCAGATTTCCATGGACTTCATTGATGGTCTACCTCGTTCAAGGTCGGGCCGTACTAGTATTTGGGTGATTGTTGACAGATTGACTAAATCAGCCCATTTTATTCCTACCAAGTCCAATCGGACTGCTCATTTGTTGGCTAAGCTGTTTATTAAAGAAGTCGTTCGACTTCATGGTGTGCCTAGTTCTATTGTTAGTGACAGAGATCCGCTTTTTACTAGTGGTTTCTGGCGGAACCTTCAGAAAGCTTTGGGCACTAAGCTCAATCTCAGTAAAGCTTATCTTCCACAGTCTGATGATCAGACTAAAAGGGTGAATCAAGTTTAGAGAACCTCCTTCGAGCTTGCATTCTTGATTTGGGTGGTAGTTGGGAAGACCACTTATCTCTTGTTGAATTCTCTTATAACAACAGTTTTCAATCGAGTATCGGTATGGCTACTTTCGAAGCTCTTTACGGAAGGCCGTGTCGATCACCAACTTGTTGGTTGGAATCGGGGGAAAAGTTAGTTCTCGGCCCCGATTATATTCATAATTCTTCTGAGAGGATTGATATTATCAGATGGAGAATGAAAGAGGCTCGAAATAGGGAGAGATCTTATGCCGATCATCGTAGGAAGCCTTTGGAATTTTCTATTGTCGATCTTGTATACATTCTTGCTTCCCCGATGAAGGGTGTGGTGCGTTTTAGTAGCTCTGGGAAATTGGCTCCTCGTTATATTGGATCGTTTCCTATTACGGAACGCATTGGCCCTGTTGCTTATCGTGCATCGCTATCTATTCAGATTTTGGGAATTCACGACATATTTCATATATCTCAGCTTCGTCGATGTCTTCGAGATTCAGGTTCTGTTATTGATCCTCATGTGTTGCAAGATCTTGAAATCTAACCCGACTTGTCTATTGTGCAAAATCCTATTCATGTGCTAGCTTCGGAGGTTAAATGCCTTCGGAATAAAGAAGTTCCGCTTGTGAAAATTCAATGGTCCGCAAACCCCAAAGATTGCACTTGGAAGACCAGGGAATTCATCGGGCGTTATTATTCGGGCTTTCTCTCCTCTTCGTGTGGGGGTGAGCATTCTTATCTATCTTTTCTATTTTGAATCTTTGTTGAGATGAATTATTGTGTTATTCACTACTTCTAGTATGAAAATTGCGGGGACGTAATTTTTATTAAGGGGGAGTCTGTAACGACCGTAATTTTTATCGTCGTAATAAATATTTTAAAAATCTGTAACGATCGTGATTTTTAAATTACTGTCGGAGTAAATAATTTAAAAATCATTTTTTTAAAATTAAAATATTAGAATAAGTCGCAATGTAATTCATCAAAGTCCGCTGAGTTGTGTTATTTTGCACTTCTTTCACGTGTAACATTTAAGGCCTAGTCTCTATAACAAAGGAAAGCACGAATATAAAAACTGTTCCAACTTTTATTGCTTTGGGCCTTCACGTGAAAATTAAAGCTAGTAGGAACATTTTTTTGCTCGGCTGCAGCATAGATTTGATAAAGCAAATAGATGTGAACACTTAACATTCTTTCTTTGCTGTCACATTATTTTCAACAACAAGTGAAAACATCACATTTTAGCATTTTTCACTTTTAATATACGCGTACTAGCACTGCCCAGGTCATGCAGTAGGTCCTTTTTGCTACTTTGTACAAGTTTCATTAAATGCAAGAATAGACTAGCATGTTCAAAGTTAATGTAATTGGACGAATTAGCTTTTCATTTCAGTTTTTTTTCAAAAATTAAACTCTTGTGGCCGAATAGAAGGTTTAAATGGCAGTGAAAAGCTTTGCGGGTTGGAGGCAAATTTAAAGCGAGTACCACTCACATATCTAAATTTATTTGTGTCCAGAGGTTCTCTTGTTTTCTACATACTTGTTTTTTTACATACTTTGATTTTGAGCCTAGATCGTTCAATGCAAGTTGCATGCTAGTTGATAATCATCATTTGCATGTAAATTTATGTGCAGGCAAGTTAGTGCAGGTTGTATGCGTGTAAGTGTGAGCGTAGTGTGAGTGCATGCATTAGAGTATAATTGTTTAAGTGTGTGAAATGATAATAGTCCAAGTCCTTTTCTTTTTTCTTGCGTGCTGTGTCTTTAAAAACATGCCAGGTTAAAAAAAATTCCTCATGTGTATTAGTGAAAAGTATTATAGCTTGGGCTATCTTTATGGTTTACATAAAACTCTTTCTTTTTATTGTCACGAAATCATTTTGGCAGTAAGAGTGAACTTGTGTTTTGTGTCAACTATGTGCATGCATGCCGTGTCTTTTGTGCACGGAACTTTATTTTGGTTGCCCTAAATTACTCGTGGAAATGATGTTTACAGCTGCATTACATGAAAATCTAGTCTTTTTGTTTTTGCAAAAATGTTACTTCTTCATGCGTGTATTTTAATATTTGAGTGAGTTGCAATTTATATGCACACATGCAATACTGAAAGTTGAGTCATAGGTCATGTTTGTTTATTTCCTTTTGCATGCGAAACTAAGTGTTCCAAATTTATAAATTTGCTTTGAAACTGTTCAGGCTAGTATTATATATTAGAAAATTATTTAGTACAGGGGTGAAAGTAAGTGTTCCAAATTTATACATTTGCTTTGAAAGTGTTCAGGCTAGTATTATATACGTGCACATTATTTACTACAGGGGTGAAACATAAATGCCCAGAACTATTGCATGCTTGATGTATTGCCTATGTTGTTGTAAGTGTTCACTTGTTTCATTTTAAGCAAAAAATAAAGTATTTTAAAGTTTATGTTGGGACAGTGCAGTATTTTGTGTGATAATATAGAGGTATAATCCACTATTTAAATTATGTTGAACCAGTGTTACGTTTCAAAACGTTTTTGTGAGCTGTTATATTTATAACGAATTTTTACACCGGTGCTATATTTTGAAGCGCGGTGTTTTGGTGACATTTTTGACGAATGAAAATTCACTGTTACTTTGACTTCAGTAACCGTCAATTTAAAGTGAATTTTCAAGCGGTTATCCCGCAATGCTGATTTGGTATTCATTTTTACGGTGTTTTGTGAAGTGCAATTTCTTTGTCGAAATTGCTATAGATGTAGCTATTTTAATCACGTGTTTTCTAAATCGTTTTAAAATAAAATTATTTCCCAAAATTTTACTATTTGCGCTTTCAAAAGAATGAGGAAGCGATTTAAACGTTTCAACAAAATTAAGGACTATGAATCCTTACTTTTACTGACTCGGTTAACTCCGGACATGTCCGTTTGAGAACGTAAAATGATATTTATATAAAATACACAATTTTGCACTTTCAATGAAACATGAAGCGATTTAAACGATTTAGCAAAAGTGTGGAGTATGGAACTACGCTTTTACTATTTCGGTTAATTCTGGACTCGTCAGTAACATTCGTTGTTGTTTGATGATTTTGATGATTTTGTTGGGTTTTCGAGCCACTATGCTGGACCTTCGGGTCATATGACGTACCTTCGGGTCAAATACCAGTACTAGACCTTGGGTCATATGTTGGACCTTCGGGTCATTTCTTGGGCGCCAAAATTATGATGACCGTAGTTGGTAGGCTTCGGCCATATGTTGATGCACGTGCGGCGTAGCTTAGACTTGCCATACGATGGGATCGATCCACCTTTATGTTGATTTTACTAGTTATCTATTTTCGATTTCTAGATTTTGTGAATTGCTATTTTGAATTCAATTGTGAATTTGAAAGTTGATTTTGATGGAGTTTGATGTGATTTCTTCATTTAAACTATGTTGATTTCTTATGTTGTATAGTCTCATTCGAGATTATTATTATTTTGCTTGATGTTGTTTATGATGCACTCTGTTAACGTAAAAATCTGATGCTAACACCCCGATGTAAGTAGTATAAGTATGAAAGCACCACCCGTTCGCACGGGAATTAGAGTATAAGCAGAGGAATCACAGAAAAGCAGTAAAATACAACAATTTTGTAGTGGTTCGGCTTAAGATCGAGCCTACGTCCACTTTAAACTCTTTTATTGATGATTCGATTACAATTCTTTACAATGCACTTCGATTACAACACACTTCCGACAAGTAGCTCAAACTTCAAAGAAGAATAATCTTTTAGGATTCATGTTGAATGACGTAGATTCTCTCTTGAAATTCGTAGTAGCATCCTTGGAAATTGGTGTGTTGAATGTATTGCACGGGTTGAAGAAAACGACAAGGCCTTGATTCTTTTTAGAAATGATCCAAAAAAAAGTCCCCTCAATGTTGGAGCATATGCCGTATTTATAGGGTTATCTAGACGGGTTTTAGGTCGTGAGCGACCTAAAATGGGTCTTGAGTCGTTGGCGAGCTAAGGAATCATGAGGTACGACCTAAGTGGTGCGCCCCTCTCTATATGAACTAACGGGTACGACTTAACGACCTATGGGAAGTGGCATAGTTGACACATAGTTTTTCCACTAAGTATTAGATCTCTGCCGACTTAAAATAGGTTGTCAAAGCATTAGGTCGCTGCCGCTTTAACACCTTAGGTCGTAGAGAACTTTAGCCGTTAGGTCGTTCATCTTTAGGTCGTCCCATTCCTTTAGGCAGTTAGGTCGTCTACCTTTAGGTGGTTAGGTTGTCCATTCCTTTAGGCAGTTAGGTCGTCTACCTTTAGGTCGTTAGGTCGTCCATTCCTTTAGGCAGTTAGGTCGTCTACCTTTAGGTCGTTAGGTCGTCCATTCCTTTAGGCAGTTAGGTCGTCTACCATTAGGTCGTTAGGTCGTCCATTCCTTTAGGCAGTTAGGTCGTCTACCTTTAGGTCGTTAGGTCGTCCATTCTTTTAGGCAGTTAGGTCCTCTACCTTTAGATCGTTAGGTCGTCCATTCCTTTAGGCAGTTAGGTCGTCTACCTTTAGGTCCTTAGGTCGTCCATTCCTTTAGGCAGTTAGGTCGTCTACCTTTAGGTCATTAGGAAAGTGGTGTTAACACTTGCCACTCGAAGTACACGCCTAGATCGTAGGTCGTGTGCTTCGACCTAACTTTGTTAAGTCGCGGGCGACCTAAAAGATAGCTCAACCCGCACATCCATTTGTTTCTGCCCTATATAACCATTAGCTCGCTTCTTCCACCTCACTAACTGCTTCCATTTCTTTTTCTGCCATTAGCGACTTTCCGAGTTTCCAAAGGCGAATTCAAGCTAATCGATCAACAATTCAACCTTACTATTACATCGTGTAAGTGAACTTGGTCCCTAATCCAACCGTGAGTATTGTTGAAACACGAATCTTTACCCCCTGACCCCAAATCAACTTCGTACGCCTTGCCTAACTTTCGAGTTAAGTTGCGATTGATTTTAATCATCATTGGCTATATAGTCATTGCGATTCATAAGATTATAGCATCGTGCTAGATTTATGGTAGCTCTGTGATGATTTAGATCAATATTTTGGGTGATTTGGTGTAACTTGGATCAAGGTTTGGGTTTTTGCTGAGAAGATGGTGGATTTTGTTGCTAATGGATGATAACGGGTTACCGGGCTGGAGAAGAGTTAGTGGGTTAAAGAGATAATCTGAATTTGCTAAGTAACACCAGAGGCGACCTAGGGGTTTTGAACGACCTTAAAATCCTTGCGACCTAACAAATTTGAATGACTTATGACTTGACCGACCTAAGAACTCTTGCGGCCTTAATTGCACACGGCTTAACTCTTTAGGCCGTATCAGCTTCCTGACGACTTAGGGCTTAGCTAGATTCAAAATGGTCTTGATTTGAAGCTTGACGACTTAACTTTTAGGTCGTGTGACGACCTAAGCTTTAGGTCGTGTAACGAATTAGGACTTGGACAACTTTTCACTGTCAAACCATTTCTTGCGACCTAGACCCACTTTGACCTTCCTGTTAGGTCGTGAAAAACTTAAGACTTGGACAATCCGGGAGCTTCAAAATTTCTATTGAATTTGACTGCACTTCCAACTCGAACTTTGAACTGCCGAGATAACTTGCATGACTTTGCTATGCTTACTTAATCAGATTATACCAATCTATAATGCTAATAACCTGCTAAATATAACATTTGTAGAAAACTAGGGCGAATATACTGCCACTGATTGCCCATATCAAATGTCAGATTAGCCGATAAAATATAATCAACTTAAAGAAATCGTATGAAATGCTGCGATTCAACGAATTCAAGTGAAGTAGTAAAGCGATATTAATCAACTAGAGCTGATTTTTTTGCATCAATACTGCACTTGACTTCGAACAAGCCCTGAAATTTTTCGTGTTTATTAATTTAATTTCAGCCATGTTTGCTTGTCACTCTACTAGTTTTGCACAACACTTCACACATTTAGGAAACGTGCACCTTCATATTTGAATATCCAGTTCCTTGTGTAGAATGTCTTCTTGTCAAGAGGGAGCAGCAGTACAAACTGGAGAGGCCCTCCCGATGGCTGGTCCACTGGTCAACCCAATAGAAAGAACTCCAACTACCCTGAGTTACAGGGTATTCAACCAGTTACGCGCCCAATTTGGGATTGTAGAAGCAGATGCTATTCTCCCTGGGCCAAATGATTTTGCTGACAGTCCTCCCTTCGGGTTTGTTGCCGTTAACCTCCAAATGTGCCTTTGTGGAGCCATTCCTCCTTTCAACAATTTTCTCCAACAACTCCTTCGCCGATTGTCTATTTCTCCTTTTCAATTGCACCCCAACGGCTATGCCATTTTGATGGGATTATGCGTTCTCTTCAGAAGGACGCTTGACCGCCTCCCAAGCTATGAAGAAATCTGTTATTTATGCACATTTGCGAGAAAGAAAAACCATCCTTCCATTAAATATGTGAGGAGCGCCAGAAATCGCAAGCTTATCGCTGATCTCTCTGATAGCGCTCATGGTTTCCTAAACCAGTTCTTCTTTGTCCGTTGCCTCCAGGGATTTTACGCTATCTGGAGAGTAGGGGTAAGCTTACTTATCCCCATTCTTTCCTTTTCTGAGCTTTGCGAGATCCAAATTGCTAAATGTTAACCTCGCTCTCT
This sequence comes from Allium cepa, assembly GCA_030765085.1. NCBI lineage: Eukaryota > Viridiplantae > Streptophyta > Magnoliopsida > Asparagales > Amaryllidaceae > Allium > Allium cepa. The sequence continues at coordinate 787,156,037 of CM060937.1, read as the reverse complement.
ACTTTTGCAGTCCTTCCTCCTCCTTGTAGAGATCCAAGCCACAAGCAGACTTTTGAGAGGCTTAACGCTGTGGCGGTTGAGGAGAGAAGTATCAAGTTTTTGCTAAGAGACGAGTTCCTTCATCAGTTCGGACTCTTACACCCTTCCCGCTCTACTCAGCCTTACAAAGTTCCTGATTCTCCGGTCGAGGCACCGGATGCCCCAGTTTCTGTTGAGGAGCCTACACTGAAAGAGCCTGCTCCTGAGGCTTCTCTGGTGAAGTGCTCTACTTCTATTGATGTCGCGGGGTCATCTGGCAAATTTGTGCTTGCCCCGGTCATTGAAGAAGAAGAGCCTCGAGAATCTCCCCAACATTCAGGGAAGTCCGGTGATGGAGAAGCCGGGAAAATAATTCCTGCCAAGAAGAGCGGGGATGACACTTTTGAAGGGTTGAGCGACCTGTTTATCACCTCACATGAGCTCTTTAAAGATGATCCTGTTACCACTAGGGTTTCTTCTTCAGTAGTTGAGGCAACTTCTATTTTGCAACAGATTCCGTCGATTCAAGAGTTGACGTTAGCTACTACACCCATAATTTCTTCGCAACCGAGGAGTGGTTCGTAGTTTAACGCGCGTAGTTTGCACGTTACACACACTTAGGATTTTTCATCAATTAAATGTACCTATATGCGCTTTTACTTCCAGGAATTTCAAGTTTTGCCTCTTTCTCATTTTCAGGTTCTCCAATGGGGCGTAGCGGTTCCTATTATGACGACTTTCAACAGTACGGAAGGTGTGGTCAGTATGACTATAGGCGCTATCTTCCCACCCACAGGGAAACTGATGAAGAGAGAGCTGCTCGAAAGGCTCAAGAGAGAAGAGCGTATGAAGAAAGGTACGGAAGAAGGGATGAGCAACATGACTCTTCCCCCAGAGGCGATGACTCTCATAAAAGAAAAACTTATGACGATATAGGAAAGAGTCATGACACCGGAGACCCACGCAAGCGGGCTAGGCTTGATGAAAAGACCGCATCTGCAACTTTAGAAAAGGCCGCTGCTCTCACTTCTCTTAAAATTCCTTCAAAGTCTCCTGCCCTTTAAGGAGCCGACATTCAGACACTTCTCGGCAGACCCTCGTACCAAGTTGAGAGAGGTCCACCAACCCTTCAAAGTCGATTCCCGCATTGGTGCTTAAAGGGAGTCCGCTTTGACCTTGACTTGGTTCCCATCGACAAAGAGGCCATGCTACGAAACCTTGACACTGTTAAACTTAATATTGAGAGAATGTCAGCGTGGAAAAAGCTCGTCGATGAGCTTCAGAGGGTGAACCGGGCCAACCTTGAAGCTATGCTGACGATGGAGAACGACAAGTCTGAATGGCAGAAAATTATTGATCAGCACAACACCGAAATGAAAAACATCGCTGAGTACAACGAAAAGCTTGGCGGAGGTCGAGAAACTTAAGCACGAGCTTGCTACTTATTCCACCTCTTACACTCAAAAGGAAGAAGCGCTTCAGAAGCAAGTTCGAGATGCTCATGCCGCTGAACGGTATGTTGAAGCCCGTCTTGAAGCTACACAGAAGACGGTAGAAAAATATCATGCTGACTTTGCTGAGCTACGGGAGAAAACTAACTCCCAGGACTTAGAAATCATGAGGCTGAAAGCTTAATTATCAAAGACTGAGAAAGAACGTGATGAGGCCATGGCTGGAAAGAGAGCTGCTGAACAATCTCATGAAGAGACAAAAGCCAACATCAACTCTACTTTGTTTGATTTTTACGTCCAAAGCGTCCTGGGGCGTGGCAGCCTTGCATTTTTAGGGCCTAAATACGAAATTACTTTGGCTGAAGTGTGGGAGGCTATAATGGATATGCTCAAAGGTGCCGGTTATTCCGAAGATGAACTTGAGGCACACTACTTTGATGACGAAACTCGTGCTGCTCTCTCCAGAGGAAAGGAGCAGCTTGTTAAAGTACGAGCCGAAACGATGGGAGGGGAGCATTCAGAGAAAGAAGCACCTTTAATTGTCCATGCCCCTCCTTCGACTTCGGCCGACATTGATATCACGGGCTCCGGTTCCCATTGTTCACCCACGGCTAAAGTCGTAACTGAGATTACAAGCGCACAGGGCGGAGACGAAGGCGAAGAAAGCACTGAAGCACAAGCTTATGAAATTGACGTTAGAAAGCCAACTTCTCCAGGTAACTTTAATGCTGATCTTGCTCAAGTAGACTGCTCATTTGCTTCGTACGAATTGATGAGCTTCTCGATTATTTCCTAAATCTCAACGAGCCTTTATCTCCTCTCTTTACGGATTTTAACTTCTTTTCTTCTGTAGAGAAAGTGCCGAGCATTGTTCAGACTTTCCCTCCTCCAATTATCCCTCCCCCGTCTCTACAAATCACTCCTCCTTCTGCCTCTCAACCGGGATCACAAGAGGAGCAAATAGAAGCCCTCCAAGACTTGGACGATCCCGGTGCTTCACAAGAACATAAAGCAGAAGAGACTGAAGAGAGCGAAAAGACTCCGGAAATAACTGGTTCGGACGATACTCCGTTGGCCACACTTTTTACTCCAGGAAGCGGGTCTTCTCCTAAGAAAAGGGGAAAACGTGGAGTCTCAAAGAAGAAAGAAGCTTCAGCTGGCGAGGAAAAAGCAGAGACAAGTCTGATTGTTCCCCTTTCTCCTTCTTCCCCTACTCTTTCAAGCCGGCGCAGGAAGTTGGTCATCCGGCCAGGTGCAGGCTCAAAAGGTGGAGGGAAGAAGAAATGATTGCTTTGGTCCTGTGCTTTTTATCTCGCTCTTTGCTTTTTGCTTGTATATAAGCTTGTGTTGACTGGAGATTGTGCGGGTACTAGTCCCCGCGTTCTTTTACTATGAAACCTGCATATGTATAAAACTCTCATAGTATGGAATAAAATGGTTCTTTTACTTATACAAATTTCTGTCTGTATTTGAGAACACTTTTATTTTCTGTTTTCATGCAAGTTTCTTTACCCTCTTCATGTGAAGTTGCAGCAAACCTATGGTATGTTTCTTGAGCATTGTTTTCATTTTAATGATGACTATATTGTATTGCCCCCATACCATGGTTTATTACAATCTCTTTCACATTGGCAAAGTTTCGGAGAACAACTCTTCTGTTTTGATTTGTGCTCTTTCTTTAGAGAACAACCCTTCCATTTTGAAGGAAGTTTGCATTTGTACTTTATAGGATAATATTTCCGTTTTAAGGAAATATCTTTCTAATTTAGTAGAATGCACTTCATGTTGGAGGAGTTTTTCTCTTTTTTTTGTAGCGAAGTTTTTACACTTCACTTTTTGAAAAAAGTCACTTTTGCTTTGGCAAGTGAATTTTACTTCATAGTACAGTGGGCTTTCCGAAAAAGGGCTTCAACCTGCTTGAGCCTCTGAAGAGAGTTTTTTGTTTGGTTGTGCCTCTGGGAAGAGGTCTTTTTGTTTGGTTGCGCTATGAGGAAGAGGTCATTTTGTTTGATTGTGCCTCTGGGAAGAGGTCTTTTTTTCTGCCTCTTGGGAGAGGCTTCTATCTTTTCCTTGTTCGTTGGGAAGCGGGCCTCCGAATAGGGCTTTTCACATCTCGACTCATGTGAAGTTTTATTTCAGATCACGGTGAAATGTGTGCCTCTGAGTAGGGCTTTTGCCTGGAAGTTTGTAGTTTCTTTCTCTTAGTTGGATGGATTCACGGGGCGGACACGAGTGTTGTGTGCCACCGATCAGTCCGCAACTTTCTGTCGAGAAAGAACTCTCTTTTTCTGGCGAGGCCCGCTCAAGGTCTTTTAGCATTTCAACTATGGTGAAATGGGCCTCCGAAGAGGGCTTTTCACATTCCAGCACTTGTGAAGTTTTATTTCAAATCACGGTGGAATGCGTGCCTCCGAGTATGCCTGGATGTTTCTTCCTCATGGTTGGCTGGATTCACGGGGCGGACGCAAGTTACTTGGACGCTTATTTGCGTAGATTGTCTCAACTAGTGAACAAGCGCCTTGCCTTCCACTTGGGAAGGTGCCTCCGATCATCGTATGGATTCACGGGGCGGACGCAAGTTACTTGGACGCTTGTCTACGCAAACTGTCTCAGCTAGTGAACAAGCGCCTTGCCTTCCAGTCGGGAAGGTGCTCGCAGTCATTCCATACCAATCTTTTTTGTTGAGAAAGTCTTCTGGCATGCCCCGTTTGAGGTCTTTATCCTCCGAAGAGTTGTGCCTCCGAAGAGGGCTTGTGCCTCCGAAGAGGTCTTTTGCTGTCTGATGCTTGCTCGTCCATGTCTTTTTGCCATCTATTCATATCGGCGATCCCCGTTATCTTTTCCAAATACACTTCCTTTTTAGTTGCCAACAATTTCCTTTATCCAAAGAAGTATACTTCATAGTTAAGCGAGTTGGTGGTGGCAGGCACAGGCTATTTAACTGGATGCTCGTTTGTTCAAACATCCACAATCAGTTAGCAAGGGCCCACTTCCAGCAGAATCACTAACTTTTTCTTTGAAGCACTTCTTCCGTAGGATTTGAGTATGGAAATTTTGATCTGCTTAGCGTTTGCTTGTTGGGTGATGTCGGGGATTGCTTGGTCTTGCGATGGGTAAGCTTTGTTTTTATGTCCTGCATTATTAAATCGACATTTTAGTAACACAATCGACATATTTTATGTATCGAAATAAAACAAAGCAGTTTATAATAGTAAAGAACACAAGATTTATAGTGGTTCGGCAAAGAACTGGGCCTACATCCACTTTATAGTTCTTATTATTCACTTGCACTGGCTTTACAATGGCTTTCAATATAAGAATCATACATTCATCATTCTTTTACAATATTTCATTAAATCCTTTAAGAAAATATGGGCGCAAATGAATGTTGTTCCAAGCTCTTGGAATTGGGTCTCCTTCGATAGTTACAAGTTTGAATGTGCCATCAAGATGTTTTTGGCCTATAACACACGGCCCTTCCCAGTTTGGTGCAAGCACACCTGTAGGTGTCATAATTCTTTTTAAGATTAGATCCCCAACTTCGAAGCTGCTTCGGCGAACTTTAGAATTAAAGTGCCTAGCTATTCTTTGCTGATTAGCCGCAATTCTGAGCTCAGCTTCTTCCCTTTTTTCATCAAGGAAGTCAAGGGCTATAAGTTGCAGCTTTTCATTTTCGGTTTGATTGAAATGGATTCTTCTGTGCGAAGGGACTTCTATTTCCACTGGGATCATTGCTTCCGATCCATATGCCAATGAAAATGGTGTGTGCCCAGTCGCAGTTTTGTGGGTAGTTCTGTATGCCACAGTGCTAGAGGCAGCTTATCAATCCAACCACCTTTTTCTTTTTTCTAGCTGCTTTTTGATGGTTGACTTGATAATTTTATTCACTGCTTCCACTTGCCCGTTTGCCTGCGGATGAGCCACTGCTGAGAACCTTTTCTGGATCTTGAATTTCCTATAAAAATCTTGGAATTCTTTAGTTTCAAATTGGGTTCCATTGTCTGTGATTATCTTTTAAGGCACACCATACGTGTAAATGATACTCTTAGTTACAAAGTTTATCATTTTCTTAGAGGTATAGTAGCTAAGGGTTCAGATTCAGCCCATTTAGTAAAATAATCAACAGCAACTATAACATATCTGATTCCGGATTTTGCAGTTGGCAAAGGCCCGATGAGATCTATTCCCTAAATAGCAAATGGCCACGGACTGACCATCTGCGTTATCTCAGTGGAAGGTGATCTTGGGATTTGTGCAAATCTCTGGCATCGGTCACATTTTCAGGCGTAACTCGCGGCATCACGATCAATATTTGGCGAAAAATATCCATAACGGAGAATTTTCTTTGCTAAAGTTTGACCTCCTGAATGGTCTCCACACTCTCCTCCGTGTACCTCAGTTAGAATTGTCTCAGCTTCTTCCTTGGTCACACATCGGAGTAATGGAATTGAGAATCCCTGCCTATACAATCAGCCATCTTGAACTACAAATCTGGATGCTTTTCTTAACAACTTCTGCCGTTCTCTTGAGCTTTCTAGTAGAGAGCCATCGCGTAGGTATTCCAATATCGGAGTCATCCATGATTCTTGCTCCTGTGATATAGTCATGATCCAGTCAATATCCATTTCATCAATGCTTGGAGTTGACAGGACTTCCACAGGAACTAATCCCAATAATTGAGCATGACCAGTGCTTGCATACTTTGCGAGGGAATCTGCCTTCATGTTTTCTTCCCGAGGTATATGGTTTATCGTATAATGGTCCAGGTCCTCGAGAAGCTCCCAGGCTCTTGACAAGTAAGTGGGCAGATTTCCTCCTTTGGTTTGAAACTCTTTCCTGACTTGACACACAATAAGCTGTGAATTACTGAAGATCTGCAATGCCTTGATGTTCAATTCTTTAGAAATCTTCAGGCCAGCAATGAGAGCTTCATATTCTTCCTCATTATTAGTCGAAGGAAATTATAATCTTAATGCATAACACAGTGACCGTCCTTCAGGGGTTTCAAGCACAGCCCCAGCCCCAGAACAGTAATCGTTTCTTGCGCCATCGACATAAAATTTCCATAGAATTGGAGAATTATCGGTTACCACCTCCTCACTATCACCTTTGTCTATACATTCTGCGATGAAGTCTGCCAAAGCTTGTCCATTGATTGCTTTCCGGGGATGAAAAGTGATGTCATATTGACTGAGCTATATATTCCACTTCAAAAGATGACCCGAAGTCTCAGGACGAAACAGGACTTGCTTCAAGGGCTGACCGGTGAGGACCTTGATGGGATGAGCTTGGAAATATGGCCTCAATTTTCTTGATGCAATAAGTAGACGATAAGCGAGCTTTTCCAACTTTGAATAGTTCAATTCTGCCCTAGTGAATCTCTTGCTGATGTAGTAGACCGGGAGCTGAATTTTCGCATCTTCCCGCACCAAAGCTGCACTGAGGGCATGAGACGAGATTGCCAAATATACAAAAGATCTTCACCATTGTCAGACTTAGAAAGTATAGGAGGCGTTTCCATATGACGAATCAGCTCATCGAAAGCTTTCTGGCATTCAGGAGTCCAGTCAAAGTTTTTTCTTCCTTTCTCTAAAGCATCAAAGAATGGAATGCATTTATCATTAGCTTTGGAAATGAACCGACTCAAAGCAGCAACTTTTCCATTGAGACTATGCAATGCCTTCTTCGTTGTAGGAGCTTTGACTTCTCTTAAGGCAGTTATCTGAGCAGGATTGGCTTCAATGCCCCTTGCACTCACAATGAAACCCAAAAACTTTCCAGATTCTACCCCAAATGAACACTTCAAAGGATTAAGCTTCATACCATACTTTCGAAGGATTGAGAACATCTCTGCCAAGTGATCCATGTGGTCCACTGCTTTCTTTGATTTTACCAGCATATCATCGACATAAACTTCCATAGTCTTGCCAATATGCGGTTTAAACATGGCATTAACAAGTCTTTGGTAAGTTGCCCCCGCATTCTTAAGTCCGAAAGGCATGACTCTGTAGTAGTAAAGACCAGCATCGGTGATAAAGCTCGTGTCTTCCTGATCTGGCTCATGCATCATGATCTGGTTATATGCGGAGTAGGCATCCACGGAAGATAACAATTCATGCCCCGTCGTTCCATCCACCAACTGGTCAATCCTGTGTAACGGGAAGCAGTCTTTGGGGCAGGCTTTGTTTGGATCTGAAAAGTCAATGCGCACTCTCCATTTTCCATTATCTTTTTTAACCAATACAGGATTTGAGACCCAATTCGGGTAAGTAGATTCCCTGATAAAACCACTCTCCATGAGCCGATCAACTTCTTCTTCAATGATGCTGAACTTTCAGGACCTTGAGTTCTTCTTTTCTGCTTTACCGGTGTAAACTTGGGATCAATATTCAAGGTATGCACTGCAATTTCTGGAGATATTCCACACATATCAGCATGAGTCCAAGCGAATACATCCAGATTTTCTTTCAAAAATGATATCAAAACATTTTGAACGGTTTCATTAAGCTACGAACCCACATTCAACACTTTGTTCGGGTCTTTCGGGTCAACAGGTACTGGTACTGTCACTTCAACTGGTACGACTCTGTTCTCCCATGCACTGGCTTTCCTGGGATCCATCTCTCTTCCTGCACCGCTATGTTCGCCTGTGCAGGGTCCACCCTGTAATTGCTACAAGGTTGATTCTTTGATGCGAACTGGGGCCGCCGCATCTTTTCCCATTTCTCTCTTCCTCGTTTCATGCAACTCTATAAGATAACATTCTCGCCTAGAATTCTGTTCCCCTTTCACCACACCGACTCCATTATCTGTGGGGAATTTTATGGTCAGACACAACGGGGCAAGAATAGCTTTGAATGATGCCAGAGTCGGTCGACCTAGGAAGGCATTGTAGGCAGAAAATTCTTGAACAATAACAAAGTTCTGTTTTCGAGCCACTTTTCTCTACCCCTCTCCAAGCTCTACGAACATATCGATAGTCCCAATTGGCTGTTTCGGCTCCCCAGTAGAACTAGCAATCTTTAGTGATGAAGCTTGAACGTCATCCATTGGAATCTTCATTTGATCAAAAGTCTTCTTAAAGAGAATGTTGCACGAAGCTCCACAGTCAACCAGAACTCTTTTCACAGTAGCTGGCCCAATGCTAGCGGAGATGACCAAAGGATCAATGGTAGGAGCTTCAACACCCATCGAATCCCTACAACTGAATATAATGTCATCATTAAAAGTTTTCTGCTGCTTCAGGGATGCAATATCTTCTAACACAAAATCACTTTCATCTGCCGGTGCATACTTCAAAGCACGGGCGTATCTTTCCATCTCACCCCAACTCCTGCCAGCTGGGTGAGGGCCCCTTGTAACCACATTTATAACAGGCCTCTCTAATTCATGAGCTGCCGCCTTTTCACTTGAGCTAGGACGGTGAACAGGAACGTGTTGGCCTTGAGTTGACGAAGTTGGGCCATTCTTGTTCCTTTTTACATATTGCTGGAGCTTGTTTTCCTTCAATAGTTCCTCAGTTACCTCCTTCAAGTGACGGCACTCGTTAGTATCATGCCCGGGTTGGTTATGGAACCGGCAAAACCTTCCATTCTTCTCAGCTTTCCTATTAACTCTTTGCTTAGTTGGTGCGGGGAATTCGACCGTGTCTTTGTTTGCAAAGTAGATGTTTTTCGAGGTATCAGTCCGAGGGGTGAAGTTGAAGGGACGACCTTTCTTTGCATCTCCTTGGTTCTTCTGGCCATCGTTCCCCCTCTTCTGATTGCCAGATTCCTTCTTATTCTGAACCGCATTACTATTTCCAGCCCCTGTCGATACCATCTTAGCCGGTGCTTGGAGGCTTTCCAAGCGCATGAATTCATCGGCTTTCTTATAAAACTTGTCAAGCGAATTTGGTTCTTTCATTTTCAACCACCTTCCAAATTCAACTGATTTATCAATTGCCCTCATCAAGTATGTCAGGATCATGCGTGTCTCTGCGTTATCCACCTCGGCCAAAGCTATGTTAAAGCGATTCAAGAATGATCTGATAGATTCTCCATGATTTTGTTCTAGGCTGGAGTGCGACATTATATCCTTTGCCTTTGATGCATACAATAGAAACTGTTCCTTGAATTTCCGAGTCAAATCAGAAAATTGGTCTATCAATCGGACCGACAGCTTTGTGAACCAAAGTAGAGCAACTCCTTCCAGGTATACCGAAAAATATCGGCATTTGATTTCATCAGAGGCTCTGGCACCCATCATGTTCCTATCATACTTATACAGAAGCTCATTAGGATCGCTCGTTCCCTTATAAGCCGATATGGTAGGAGGAACAAACTTCCTAGGAAATTCGGCTTTCAAAATCCTTTCAGTGAATGGAGTCTTGCTCAGAGAAAGCCCCATTCTTTTTCGTCTTCCTCGCTTTGCATACTTTCCTCCATGATTTGTTGAACCATCCCTGAGAAATACTCCTCATCATTAAGGGGCTCAGCAGGACAGGCATCGGCCATCTTTTCAGAAGTTTACCTTGACAGGCGTTCACGGATAGTTGGCTGTTGTCCCGATCCTCCAACTTGGGGAGGTGTGCCTTTAACCAGGCCAGCTGCCCTTTGAAGAATATCTCTTTCTTCCACATCATAAACATTATCAGCAAAGTTTGGTTCGTTATTCACCGGTTGACGGATAGCCCCAAGCAAAGTGTTCAACCTTTCCAACATCAGATTGTTTTGGGCTTCCATCTGTTGATATAGCCTTGAAACCGCGGCATCCAATTCTGCTCGCGTTACTCCAATAGTTGGAGTTGTTTGACTTAAAGGAGGATAAGTGGCAGTAGTCTCGCGAACATTGTCGGATCTAACAGACTTACGCTTTCTTCCGGGAGCCATTATTTCTGACAAACTTCTGGTTTTTAGAGAGATCCTTTCCACAAGTTTCTGTGAAGCTATGATGACAGTATCCTGAGTTCAATTCTCAGTGAAAGCACCAAAAATGTTAACGTAAAAATCTGATGCTAACACTCCGATGTAAGTAGTGTAAGTATGAAAGCACCACCCGTTCGCACGGGAATTAGAGAATAAGCAGAGGAATCACAGAAAAGCAGTAAAAGACAACAATTTTATAGTGGTTCGGCTTAAGATCGAGCCTAAGTACACTTTAAACTCTTTTATTGATGATTCGATTACAATTCTTTACAATGCACTTCGATTACAACACACTTCGGACAAGTAGCTCAAACTTCAAAGAAGAATAATCTTTTCGGATTCATGTTGATTGACGTAGATTCTCTCTTGAAATTCGTTGTAGCGTCCTTGGAGATTGGAGTGTTGAATGTATTGCACGGGTTGACGAAAATGACAAGGCATTGATGCTTTTTAGAAATCATCCAAAAAAAAGTCCCCTCAATGTTGGAGCATATGCCGTATTTATAGGGTTATCTAGACGGGTTTTAGGTCGTGAGCGACCTAAAATAGGTTTTGAGTCGTTGGCGAGCTAAGGAATCACGAGCTACGACCTAAGTGGTGCGCCCCTCTCTACATAGTTTTTCCACTAAGTATTAGATCGTTGCCGACTTAAAATAGGTTGTCAAAGCATTAGGTCGCTGCCGCTTTAACACCTTAGGTCGCAGAGAACTTTAGCCGTTAGGTCGTTCACCTTTAGGTCGTCCCATTCCTTTAGGCAGTTAGGTCGTCTACCTTTAGGTTGTTAGGTCGTCCATTCCTTTAGGCAGTTAGGTCGTCTACCTTTACGTCGTTAGGTCGTCCATTCCTTTAGGCAGTTAGGTCGTCTACCTTTACGTCGTTAGGTCGTCCATTCCTTTAGGCAGTTAGGTCGTCTACCTTTAGGTGGTTAGGTCGTCCTTTCCTTTAGGCAGTTAGGTCGTCTACCTTTAGGTCGTTAGGTCATCCATTCCTTTAGGCAGTTAGGTCGCCTACCTTTAGGTCGTTAGGTCGTCCATTCCTTTAGGCAGTTAAATCGTCCACCTTTAGGTTGTTAGGGCGTCCATTCCTTTAGGCAGTTAGGTCATCTACCTTTAGGTCGTTAGGTCGTCCATTCATTTAGGCAGTTAAGTCTTCTACCTTTAGGTCGTTAGGTCGTCCATTCCTTTAGGAAGTTAGGTCGTCTACCTTTAGGTCGTTAGGTCGTCCATTTCTTTAGGCAGTTAGGTCGTCTACCTTTAGGTCGTTAGGAAAGCGGTGTTAACACACTCACTTCTAAGAATAAATTAGACTGATCCGTTTATTATTTTCTTTTAAATAATACTCGGGTCAGACCGAGTTATTTCAGGATAGGCGCTATCTCTGATTCAGTAGCAGCTTTAGCTTTTGGGATTTCACATCATCTTTTGTCTAGCCTTCGAGGAGTTCTTTTGGTTTATTGATTCTCGTCTTATGTATGTTGGTATCCATGTTTATATACATTTGGCTATTGTGAGCCATCGGTTGTTGTAGCGTGTATCCAGACTTGTCTTTCGCTATATATATCTGATATTACTGTTCGGATGTGATTATACTATCAGTGTTGTTGTTAGTATGAGTTGTTCTGAATTTTTCTTAAGCCATTGTAGTTTCGTTTTAGATTTGGATTGAATATATATCTTTGGGAGTAATTTACACAACTCCTATCGATGTAATCAATACTCGTCTAAGGCATAACTTACGGATGGTCGCTTCTAACAAGCCTTGTTCTTCGCAATAGTAGACGCTATACCTTATAATAACCTTTGTTATTGTGAGCATAGAGGTGGGGCGTCACACCAGGCGTAATCATTGTGTATCCTGCAATCTACTAGTCATTATGGTGTAACTCGCAAGGCTGAGAAAACTTACGGATATGGATTGTTTCCGTGAGGATCCACGCGTAACCATTGTGTATCTCCGAACCATGGTTAGACAAAGGCTTTGGGTTGGTTGTTTTGTTAGGATTGTCCTTTCCATATCTATTTTTAAAAGTTTTTCCAGTATTTTCACTGGGTGTTGAAACAAGTCTACTAAGTACCTGGAGAATTCTAGCTTTGTGCCTGATCAACGCATAACCAGAGCCTACAGGAACGAGGATAATCTTGTTAAGACATCGAGTTATAAAAGTATTTTGATATATATAAAGGATATTTTGATCATTTATTTTACCCTTCCAAATAATTGAAATTTATATAGCTTTAAAATAATGGTTCATCCTTGTCTTTCAACATATTTTCCCTTCTAGCTATTCCTATTCACCACCTAGTTAACCTTACCTATAAAAACAATTATCAGGTATAATTTTAATCATCTTGTCATCTTGTCTTAATCCTATTTCATTCTAACTTTTTTTGGGTTTTTCATACCTCATTCCTTTTCGAGGACGAAAAGATTTGAGTGGGATAGAGTGTAACAATCGTGTATTTTGTGATTATTTTAACTGCATATTTTAATTATTTTAGATGAATTCCCTGATTTAAAAACTTTATTTTATTTATTAAAAGAATAAATTTTGTTATTTTTAAGATAAATTTTGATTTTGTGTGAATTATAATTTAAAACCTGGACAAATGGAATATTTCAAAAAAAAATGGATTTTGGTCAAAATGGTCAAACTTTAGCTTTAAAATTTAAAATTAAAATATTTGAAATTTTGAATTTTATATTTTATTATGAAAATAGATTTAATTTCAAGAATACTTCTTTTCGTTTCGTTGAGATCTGATTAATATTGTGAAAGTTATGCTTTTTACAATATTGTGTGTAAATTGTTTTATTTAACAAATTTGTTTATTCTAAATTTATATAAATAATATCTTTGTTTGTAAAATCATGTTCTAGTTTGTGTAACATGATATGGTATGCATATTTTTTATTTTTAAAAGCATTTTTTAAGTATTGTTATAATTTTCAAATGTTGATTGTATATTGTTTTCAATATTTAATTCTAGTTTCCACTAAATAAAGTATTTTCTTTATTTATTTCCTACTTTTCTTAAAGCTATTTATTTATTCTTCATAATATCTATCTCTACCTTATTTTTCTTATTTATACATTCGTTTAGTAATTAAATGGATAAATATTTAGATCCATATTTATTTCTTGGAAAGAAATTTCAAATATATATACACGTTATTGTTTTAAAAGGCATACCTTTAAATGTTTATTTTAATTAATATAGGTAATATTTTTGGTTGATATATCATGTTATAATTGTGTATATATGTTGTTAACGTAAAAATCAGACGCTAACACCCCGGTGTAAATTGAAGTTGAGTGAAAGCACCACCCGTGTACACAGGAACTACAAACAAGTAGAGAAATCACAGAAAAAGCAGAAAAGACAACAGTTTTTATAGTGGTTCGGCTTAGGGTAAGCCTACGTCCACTTTAACTCTCTTTATTACTGAATTTGGTTACAACTTTACAACAATCTTCAATTACAACACACTTTAGACTAGTAGATCAAACTTTGATGGAGAATAATCTTCCGAATTCATGTTGAATGATGTAGATTTTCTCTTGGAGATTGTAGTAGCATCCTTGGTGTTTGGAGTACTTGAAGTGTTGAGTGATTCGAGAATTCAACAGAGTATCGACGCTTGAAGTGATCGGCCAAAAGTCCCCCCGCTAGTTGGAGTTAGGGCTGTATTTATAGCAGTGGTTCTGGGTGAAATTCAATCTCCAAGTCTTAGGTCGCACACGACCTAAGGTAGGTCGTAGGTCATAGGTCGGCCACGACATAAGGAATCACTTGTATTAGCTATATCAGAACTTGCCTTGAATAAGTCACTGGGTCGGCAGCGACCTAAGAGAAGGGATTCGACTTATCTTGATTGCATTTGGTTCTCTTCTGAGAAAATTAACAGGTCGTGTGTGACCTATTATAGGTCGTGAGTCGTTCGGGATTTAGGTCGCTAAGACCACTTCGCTCTTAGGTTGGTAGGCTGTGGCATTGCTTAGGTCGCATATGCTTGAGGTCGTTAGATCGCTGATTCCTTTAGTCGTTAGGTCGCTAACTCCTTAAGTCGTCAGGTCATTTTTCCACTTAGGTCGGCAGGCAGTTAGGTCGCTTGAACCTTTCCATAGCTAGGTCGTTCGCCTGTTTGTCTCGTTAGGTCGTAGCCTGTTATGAATTTTTTAGTCGTGAACTAGACCGTTAAGCTTAATAGGTCGCTTACTAATTGAGCTGTTAGGTTGGAACTTCCTATAGGTCGCTAGGTCGGTGCACTTCATAGGTCGCTGAAGAACCGAAGCACTAGGTCGCCAAAGACCTTAGGTCGCGGAGTGCTTTGTGATCTTAGGTCGCTGCTGTAGTTAGGTCGTCAGCGTCCTTAGGTCGTTAGGTGACCTAAGTTTTAGGTCGTTAAATCACGTAAATCTTAGGTCGCTTCAGAAATAGGAGTTAACACTTGCCCCTCGAAGTACAGTCCTATGCCATAGGTCGTGTGCTTCGATCTTTCCGAGTTAGGTCGTGAGTGACCTAAGACTTGTACTAAGTCGCGTGCCTATTCGTCTTCACCTTTTTATCCCATATAAATTTGCTAGGTCGTTGCTTCTCCTCCATTTAACTGTTCCGATTTCCTGCTATGCCATTAACAAAATCTCGTGATTTCAAAGGCGAATTTGAGTTTAATCATTCACCGATTCATCCCTGCTATCATATTGCGTAAGTACATTTGATCTCTATCCATCCCACGATGATCATCGAACCACGAATTTCCATCTCCGAACCCCAGAACAATTTTGTATGTCGTGTTTCATCTTTTGAGTCAAGTTGTGGTCGATTTTGATCGCCATTAGTTGTGATTCACGAAAGCACAGTGATGAGTTGAATTCATGATGGATCGGAGATGCTTTCAATCGGTTCTTGGATGATTCGGTGGTATGTATGAATGATGAATTTCACGAAGAGGATGATGGATTTCATCGTGAGTGATAATGGGTTATCGGGTCATAGTTTAACGGGATGGTGAGCTATTGCGTGGAGAGGAAGTTAGCGATTTAGTAGATCTGAGCGACTTAAAAACCTTCGCGACCTAAGAAACCTGGCCGACCTAACAAATTCTCGCGACCTAAGGATCCATCGAATCTGCGACTTAACTTTTAGGTCGCGCTGGGATTCAAACGACCTAGGACTTAACAAATTTGCACATGAATTCCAAGCAGGATGACTAAACAAATTAACGACCTAATCTTTTTTGCGGCATAGGATGTAGGTCACGGCCGAGTTAGGACTTTGAAAAATTTGCATTGCCATCAACCTTTTAACTTGCATA
Source organism: Allium cepa (assembly GCA_030765085.1). NCBI lineage: Eukaryota > Viridiplantae > Streptophyta > Magnoliopsida > Asparagales > Amaryllidaceae > Allium > Allium cepa. Next base: position 787,140,346 of record CM060937.1, on the reverse strand, counting down.
GTGCGACCTAAGGAAGCTCTGCCCTATGCTAGGTTGCTGGACGACCTAAGACTTGTGAAATTCTGAGAAGACTTGGCTGAATAGTTTGAACTTGAATTTTGTTGTACTTCTTTGCAGATTATTTTAACTTTTAAAGCTGTCAACCTGTTAAATACAACATTTGCAGAAAAGTGGGACGAATATACTGTCATTGACCGCCCACATCAAATGACAGATTAGTCGACAAAGAATAATCAACTTAAATGAATTGTGTGAACGAAATGCTGCGAACTAATGAATTCAAGTGAAGTATTAAAGCAAAACTAAAATATCCAATTAAAGCCGATTCGTTTGCATTAACACTGCACTTGAGTTTTATATTAACAAGTCCTGAAATCTCATAGTCAATCAATTGTCAACTAGTTTAATTTCAGTTATGTTTGCTTTCTGTTTTTGTTAGTTCTGCACAACACCTCACACTTTTTAGGAAACGTGCACCTTCTTATTTGAATGCCTAGTTCCTTGAATAGAATGACTTCTCAACAAGGAGAAACAGAATCGGCTGAAGAGACTTTACCAATTGCTACTCCATTGGTTAATCCTCCAGAGAGAATTTCAACCACACTAACATACAAAGTATTCCGCCAACTGTGCGCTCTGTTTGGCATTGCTGAAGCAGATGCCGTTCTTCCTGAGAGAAGCGATACTGCCAATATACCACCTCATGGTTTTGTAGCAGTTAATCGTCAAATGTGCATGAGTGGAGCTATCCCTCCTTTTAACGACTTTCTTCAACGGCTTCTTCTCCGACTAGCTATCTCCCCCTTCCAGCTGCACCCCAATGGCTATGCTATTCTGATGGGGTTATGTGTGCTATTCGGAAGGACGCTGGATCGCCTTTCGAGTTTTGATGAAGTTTGCTATTTGTGCACGTTTGCCAAAAATAAAGACCATCCCTCCATCATTCTTGTGAGAAGTGCTAGGAACCGTAAACTAATAATCGGCCTTCCCAAAAGTGCTCACGGTTTTCTAAGTCAATTTTTCTTCATTCGCTGTCCTTCGGGATTCTATGCTACCTGGAGAGTAGGAAGTAAGAGCATTTATCTTTGTTCCTGATGTTTTTGTCTGAGCTTTTCATAGCCTGAGTTGTCAAATGTTAACTTCGCCTTTTACTTTTCAGTGCTTCCTCCTCCTTCTAGGGATTCCAGTCATAAACCAACTTTTGAAAGGCTTTCGGCCATGCCAGTTGAGGAGAGAAGCATTCAATTTCTGTTGAAAGACGAATTTTTGCATCAGTACGGACTTTTGCATACCTCTCGCTCTACACACCCTCATGAAGTCCCAAACTCCCCAGCCCAAGCATTGGATTCCCCAGTTTCTTCCGATGCACCCATACCGAAAGAACCTGCCTCTGAGGCTTCTCTAGTGAAGTGCTCCACCTCTGTTGATGTCGCGGGGTCATCTGGCAAACTTGCCCCGGTCACTGAAGAAGAAGAATCTCAGGAATCTCCTCCACGTTCCAAGAAGTCTGGTGACGAAGAAGCTGGGAAAACAAGCCCTGTCAAACAGAGTGGAGACGACACTTTCGAAGGGTTGAGCGGCCTGTTTGTCACTTCACAGGAGCTCTTTAAAGACGACCCCGTTACCACCAGGGTTTCTTCTTCAGTAGTTGAGGCGACTTCTACTCTGCAACAGACTCCGTCGACTCAAGAGTTGACGTTAACTACTACTCCTACGATTACTCCACAATCAAAGAGTGGTTCGTAGTTTGATGCGCGTAGCTTGCACATCACACACACTTAGAATCTTTCGGCACTTTTATACTCCTAACTCTCTGTACTTTGAAGATTCTAAAGTTATGCTTTTTCTCTCTGAAGACTTTTAAGACTTATCTCTTCTTTTTATTTCAGATTCTCTGATGGGACGCAACAGCTCCTACTATGATGACTTTCAACGCTACGGGAGGCGTAGTCAATATGATTATAGGCGCTACCTTCCCGCTTATAGAGAAACCGATGAAGAGAGAGCCACTCGAAATGCTCAAGAGAGAAGGGCTCAAGAAGAGCGTCACGAGAGAAAAGAAAGGGAGGAGCACCATGATTCTTCCCATAAAGGTGACGATTCCCACAAGAGAAAATCCCATGATGACCGGGGAAAAAGCTATATGGCTGAGGACCTAAGCAAGCGTGCTCGACACGGTGAGAAGCATACTTCTACAACTCCTGAAAAGGTCACTGCCCCCGTCTCACCTGACATTCCTTCTGGCTCTCCTGCTCTCGGGAAGACAGACATTCAAACAATAATCAGCAGGCCTAAATTCCAAGTTGGATCAGACCCGGCTACCTTGCAAAGCCGGTTCCCGCACTGGTGCCTGAACGGAGTGCAGTTCGACCTTGACTTGGTCCCTATCGACAAGCCTGCCATGCTGCGAAATCTCGATGCCGTCAGGCTTGATATTGAAAGGATGTCGAACTGGCAAAAGTTTGTTGACGAGCTTCAAAGGGTCAACCGTGCGAATATAGAGGCCATGCTTACTATAGAGAATGATAAGGCCAAATGGCAGAAGGTTCTCGAGCAGCACGATACCGAAATGAGGAGTATCACTACTTACAATGAAGAGCTTGAGGCGAAAGTTGAGGAACTTAAACAAGAGCTTGCTACTTCTTCTACTACATATACTCAAAAAGAAGAAGTACTTCAAAAGCAAGTTCACGATGCTCACGCCGCTCAGCGACATGCCGAGGCACAACTTGAAGCTAAGCAAAAAACAGCAGGAAGGTATCGGGCTGAGGTTACAGAGTTACAGGAGAAAGTCAACTCTCAGGAGGCGGAAATTCAAATGCTAAAGATTCAACTTTCCAAGACTGAAAGAGAGCGCGATGAGGCCGTTGCCGGTAAAATTGCAGCTGAAGAATCTCACGAGGCAACGAAGACCAACATCAGGTCGACACTGTTTGACTTTTACCTGCACAGCATCTTGGGGCACGGTAGTATCTCCTTCCTAGGCCCCAAATATGAAGTTACACTGGCTGAAGTGTGGGAGGCTGCACTTGACATGCTTGGCGGTAAAGGCGCTGGCTATGCTGAATCAGCTCTTGAGGAGCATCACTTGGATGATGATGCTCGCGCTGCTCTTGCCAATGGGAAGGAACAACTTGCAACATTAAGAGCTGAAACGGCAGAAGGGGAACATTTAGGAAAAACTACTTCAACTATTCCAGTCCAGCCTTCTCCTTCGGCCGAAATCGACATTATTGGCTCCAGCTCTCTTTCTCCATCCCTGGCCAAAGTTACAACTGAGATCACAAGTATACAGGGCGGAGATGAAGGTGAAGAGAGTGCCGAAGCACAGGCTTAAGAGGTTGATATCAGGAAGCCAACTTCTTCAGGTAACTCTACTGTTAATCTTGCCCAAGTAGACTGCTCATCTGTTTCTTACGAGCTTGATGAGCTTCTTGACTATTTCATGAACCTCAGCGAGCCTTTATCTCCTCTCTTTACTGGCTTTAACTTCTTTTCTTCTATAGAGAAAGCATCGAGCATTGTTCAAACTTCCGCTCCTCCAGTTATTCCTCCTCCGCCTCTTCAGGTCACTCCTCCTTCTGCCTCGCAACCAGGATCACAAGAGGAGCAAATAGAAGCTCTCCAAGACTTGGACGATCCCATTGCTTCACAAGAACACAGGGGAGAAGAAACTGAAGGGAGTGAGAGGACTCCAGAACCAACTGGTTCCGATGATGAACCATTAATTACACTTTTCTCTCCGGGTAGTGGGTCTTCTTCCAGGATGAGAGGGAAGCATGGAGTCTCTAAGAAGAAGAAGGAGGCTTCTGCTAGCGAGACACAAGCGGGAGAAGAACCTATTGTATCCCTTTCCCTTTCCTCTCCTACTCTTACAAGCCGGCCAAAGATGTTAACCATTCGGCCAGGCGCAGGCTCAAAAGGCGGAAGGAAGAAGAAATGATGGCTTTGGTCCTGTGCTTTTTATATCGTTTTTTTGCTTTTTGCATGTACATGTCGACGATTGTGCGGGTACCGGCTTTCGCTTTTCTTTTTCTTTTTATTTTGAAACCTGTACCTGTACAAAATTTTAACAGTATTGAATAAAATGATTCTTTTCGTTTGTACATACTTCTGTCTGTATTTGAGAATGCATTTACTATTCATTTTTGTACAAGTTTCTTTATATGATATTGCAGTGAGCTTGTGGTATGTTGTTCGAGCGTAATTTTAACAATGTAGTTATACCATGTTGTATGTAGCTATACCATGTTGCCCCTATACCATAAGCTCGTTGCAATATTTTATACTTTGAGGGTACTTGTACTCTTATTTTCAGGAGAATAATTATTCCATACTTGGAGGAATATTATCTTGTTAGAAATAGAGTACAATTCCCTCCATATGAGTTTTTTATGCTTTATACTTTGAAGATATCACTTTTTCTTTTGTGCATAAACACATTTTACCAAGTGAATTCTTCCATGTGGTAAAGCGGGCCTCTGAAGGGCACTTTAACTTCTTTTGAGCAAGAGTATTTTCCAGAATAGGTGAATCATTCTTCCTTTGAAAGTTAAAGTGCGTCTTTGAAGAGGGCTTCTTTTTTTTTTTTATATTGCGCCTCGGTGGAGGGCTTTGATCTTTGCTTTGCATTTCTGACGAAATGCTTCTTTGGAAAGTTGTACCTCTGAGGAGGGCTTTTTCACGTTTCAACACTTGGAAGTTTTATTGCAATCTCGGTGAAACGTGTGCCTCCGAAGAGTTGTGCCTCCGAGGAGGGCTTTTCACGTTTCAACACCTAGAAGTTTTATTTCAATCTCGGTGAAATGTGTGCCTCCGAAGAGGTCTTTCTGCTCGATTGTGCCTCCGGGAGGAGGTCTTTTCATTTCTGCCTCTGGGAAGAGGTCTTTTTTGTTTTTGCCTCTAGGAAGAGGTCTTTTTGTTTTGTTGTGCCTTTGGGAAGAGGTCTTTTTTGTTTCTTCCCCTTGGGAGAGGCTTTTATTTTTCCCTGTTCGCTGGAAAGCGGGCCTCCGAAGAGGGCTTTTCACATTTCATTTCACGAGAGTGTATCGACCGATCACGATGAAATGTGTGCCTCTGAGTAGGGTTACTGCCTGGAAGTTTGGAGTTTCTTTCTCTCGGTTGGACGGATTCATGGGAGTGTATCGACCGATCATTCCGCAACTTTGTATCGAGAAAGATCTCTCTTTTTCTGGTTGGCCCGCTCGAGGTCTTTTAGCATTTCAATTCTGGTGAAATGGGCCTCCGAAGAGGGCTTTTCACGTTTCAACACCTGGAAGTTTTATTTCAATCTCGGTGAAACGTGTGCCTCTGAGTAGGGCTTTTGCCTGGAAGTTTGGAGTTTCTTTCTCTCGGTTGGACGGATTCACGGGAGTGTATCGATCGATCATTCCGCAACTTTGTATCGAGAAAGATCTCTCTTTTTCTGGCTAGGCCCACTTGAGGTCTTTACCCTCCGAAGAGTTGTGCCTCCGAAGAGGGCTTGTGCCTCCGAAGATTTCTTTTGCTGATTGATGCTTGCTCGCCCATGTCTCTTTGCCATCTATTCATGTTGGCGATCCCCATTGTCTTGTGCAAGTGTCATCACTTTTTAGTTTCCAATAATTTCCCTTATCCAAAGAAATATACTTCATAGTTAAGCGAGTTGGTGGTGGTAGACACAGGCTATTTAACACTTTGTTTGTTTGTTCAAACACCTGCATTTAGTTAGAAATGGTCCACTTCCATCCATATTGCTAACTTTTGTTCGAAGCACTTCCGTTGCAGGATTTGAGTGTGGAAATTTTGAATGGCTTAGTGTTTGCTTGCTGAATGATGTCGGAGATCGTTTAGTCTTGCGATGGGTAAGCTTTGCTTTTATGACCTGCATTATTAAATCGACATTTTAATGACACAATTAATGTATTTTATATGTCGAAATAAAACAAAGCAGTTTATAATAGTAGAGAACACAAGATTTATAGTGGTTCGGCCAAAAGTTGGGCCTACATCCACTTTATAGCTTTTCATTATTCACTTGCTTTACAACTTCTTTCAATACAAGAATCATATATTCATAATTCTTTTACAACATTTCAGCAATGTTTTCAAGTAAAATAGGGACGCAAATGATTGCTGTTCCAAGCTCTTGGGATTGGTTCTCCTTCGACAGATGTGAGTTTGAATGTGCCATCAAGAAGCTTTGCGCCAATAACATATGGTCCTTCCCAGTTTGGCCCAAACACACCTATGGCTGTCATAATTCTCTTCAGGACTAAGTCTCCAACTTCAAAGCTGCGCTGACGAACTTTGGAATTGAAGTGCCTGACTATTCTTTGCTGGTGAGCTGCAATTCTAAGCCTTGCCTCTTCTCTTCTTTCATCGAGAAGGTCAAATGCTTCCAGTTGCAATTTTTCATTCTCACTTTGATCAAAATGGATCCTTCTGTGTGAGGGGACTTCAGTTTCCACTCGAATCATCGCTTCTGATCCATATGCCAATGAAAATAGAGTATGCCCAGTCGCAGTTTTGTGAGTGGTCCTGTATGCCAATAGTGCAAGTGGTAACCTATCGACCCAACCACCTTTTGCTTTTTCCAGCTGCTTTTTGATGGTTGATTTGATGATTTTGTTTACTGCTTCCACTTGCCCGTTTTCCTGCGGATGAGCCACCGCTGAGAAGCTTTTTCGGATCTTGAATCGTTTGCAGAAATTTTGGAATTCCTCACTTTCAAACTGAGTACCATTGTCCGTGATTATCTTCTAAGGCACACCATACCTGCAAATGATATTTTTAGTCACAAAACTTATCATTTTCTTAGAGGTAATAGTGGCCAATGGTTCGTCCTCAGCCCATTTAGTAAAATAATCAACATCAACGATAGCATATTTTATCCCTGATTTGGCAGTCGGCAGAGGCCCAATGAGATCTATTCCCCATATGGCAAACGGCCATGGACTGACCATTTGTGTTAGCTCAGTGGAAGGTGCTCTAGGAATTTTAGCGAATCTCTGGCATTTATCACACTTTGGGAATAGTCAGCAGCATCCTGATTAATTTCTGGCCAAAAGTATCCATAACGGAGGATTTTCTTTGCTAAAGTTTGACCACCTGTATGGTCCCCACATTCCCCTCTGTGTACTTCAGTTAGAATTGTCTCAGCTTCTTCCTTTGTCACACATCGGAGTAATGGCATTGAAAATCCTCGTCTGTACAAACGACCATCTTGAACTATATATCTAGAGGCTTTCCTTTTGTCGTTCTTTTGAATTTTCTGGCAGAGAACCATCGAGTAGATATCTTAGTATCAGAGTCATCCATGATTCTTGCTCTTGGGATACATTCATAATCCAATCAACATCCATTTCATCTGTGCTTGGACCTGACAAGACTTCGACGGGAACTAACCCCAATAGTTGAGCTTCACCAGTACTTGAATACTTCGCGAGATAATCCGCCTTCATATTTTCTTCTCGGGGGATATGGTTTATCGAATGACGGTCAAAATCTTGAAGGAACTCCCAGGCTTTAGATAATTGGGCTGGTAAATTCCCTCCTTTAGCTTGAAATTCCTTCTTGACTTGACAAACAATAAGTTGAGAATCACTGAAGATCTGTAATGCCTTGATGTTTAGTTCTTTAGCGATCCTTAAACCAGCAATGAGAGCTTCATATTCAGCTCCATTGTTTGTCGAAGGGAATTCTAGTCTTAGCGCATAGCATAGCGATCGCCCTTCTAGGGTTTCAAGGACAACCCCTGCTCCGGAACAGTAATCATTCCTTGCGCCATCGACATACAATTTCCATTGGATTGGGATGCTATCAATGACTTCTTCCTCACTATCACCCTTATCCGTACATTCTGCGATGGCTTGTCCATTGATTACTTTTCAGGGATGGTAAGTGATGTCATATTGACTGAGTTCAATATTCCATTTCAAAAGACGGCCCGAAGTCTCAGGACGGAATAGAACTTGCTTTAGAGGCTGATCAGTGAGGACTTTGATGGGATGAGCTTGGAAATACGGCCTCAATTTTCTTGATGCGATCAACAGGCAATAGGCGAGCTTTTCTAATTTTGAATAGTTCATCTCTGCCCAGTGAATCTTTTGCTGATATAATAGACTGGGCGTTGAATCCTTGCGTCTTCCCGTACCAACACTACACTAAGAACATGATACGAAATTGCCAAATATACGAAGAGATCTTCACCACTGTCAGGCTTTGAAAGTACTAGAGACACTTCCATATGACGAACTAACTCATCAAATGCTTTCTGACATTCAGGAGTCCATTCGAAGTTTTTTCTTCCTTTCTTCAGAGCATCGAAGAATGGAATGCATTTGTCAGTAGATTTGGAAATGAACCGACTCAAAGCAGCAACCTTTCCATTGAGACTTTGAAATTCCTTCTTCGTTCTAGGAGCCTTAACCTCTCTCAGGGCAGTGATCAGAGCTGGATTGGCTTCAATGCCCCTAGCGCTCACAATGAAACCCAAAAACTTTCCGGACTCCACTCCAAATGAACATTTTAGGGGATTAAGCTTCATTCGGTACTTTCGGGGTACTGCAAACATCTCTGCCAGGTGATCCATATGGTCCACTGCTTTCTTAGACTTTACTAGCATATCATCAACATAAACTTCCATTGTCTTGCCAATCTGTGGTTTAAACATGGCATTAAAAAGCCTCTGGTAAGTTGCCCCTGCATTCTTCAGTCCGAAAGGCATGACCTTGTAGCAGTAGAGTACAACATCTGTGATGAAACTAGTATCCTCTTGATCTGGCTCATGCATCATAATTTGGTTATATCCGGAGTATGCATCCATAAAAGATAACAATTCATGTCCCGCCGTCCCATCCACCCACTGATCGATCCTGGGCAGCGGGAAACAGTCTTTGGGGCAGGCTTTGTTCAGATCTGAAAAATCAATGCATACTCACCACTTTCCATTAGCCTTTTTCACCAGCACTGGATTTGAGACCCAATTTGGGTAAGTAGATTCTCTAATAAACCCGTTCTCCATGAGCCGATCCACTTCTTCTTTTAACGCTGCCGTTCTTTCAGGACCCTGAGTCCTTCTCTTCTGTTTCACATGTGTAAACTTTGGATCAAAATTCAGAGTATGTACTGCAATCTCTGGGGATATTCCGCACATATCAGCATGAGTCCAAGCGAATACATCCAAATTAGTCTTCAAAAATGAAATCAGAACATTCTGAACTGTTGTGTTGAGCTGCGAACCCATATTAAGTACTTTGTTTGGGTCCTTTGGGTTAACGGGCACCGGCACTATTACCTCTACTGGTACCACTCTATTCTCCCCTGCACTGGGTTTCCTTGGATCCATCTCTCTTCGTACCCCACAACATTCACCAGTGCAGGGTCCACCCTGTAATTGCTACAAGGTTGGTTCTTTGATGCGGACTGGAATCGCCGCACCTTCTCCCATTTCTCTTTTCCTTGATTCCCGCAATTCTGCAAAGTAACATTCTCGCCCCGCATCTTGGTCTCCCTTAATCACACCAACTCCATTATCTGTGGGGAACTTTAGAGTCAGACACCATGGAGCAAGAACAGCTTTGAATGCAGCGAGAGTTGGTCGGCCTAAAAAGGCATTATAGGCAAAGAATTCTTCTACAATTATAAAGGTTTGCTTTCGAGCCACCTTCCTCAGTCCCTTTCCAAGTTCTACAAACAAATCTATGGTCCCAATCGGCTGTTTGGGTTCCCCAGCAAACCCAGCAATTTTAAGTGACGAAGCTTGAACGTCAGCCATTGGAATTTTCATTTGATCAAAGGTCTTCTTGAAGAGGATGTTGCATGAAGCTCCACAATCAACTAGAACTGTTCTCACAGTTGCCGGCCTAATAGCAGCGGATATGACCAAAGGATCTATGGTCGGAGCCTCGATACCCAAAGAATCCCTGGCACCGAACACAATATCATCTTTGGAAGTCTTTTGTTGCTTTAGAGGCGCATCATTCTCTAAAACAAAAACATTCTCTTCAGCTGGTACATGCTTCAAGGCCCGGGCATACCTTTCCATCTCGCCCCAGCTTTTACCTGCTGGGTGAGGTCCTCCAGTTATTATATTGATGACAGGCCTTTCCGATTCATGTTCCACGGCCTTCTCACTTGAGGCAGGACGGTGAGCGGGAACTTTCTGTCCTTGAGTTGATGAAGCTGGGGCATTTCTGTTCCTTTTCGCATACTGCTGGAGTTTGTTTTCCTTCAAGAGTTGTTCAATTACCTCTTTCAACTGGCGGAATTCGTTGGTGTCATGGCCGGGCTGGTTGTGGAACCGGCAGAACCTTCCACTTTTTTCCATCTTAACCGCAACTCTCATTTTAGGTGGTGTCGGATAATTGACATCATCTTTGGTTGCAAAGTAGATGTTTTCAAGGGTATCAGTCAAGGGTGTGAAATTGAAAGAACGACCTTTCTTAGCATCTCCTTGTTTCTTCCACCATCGTTTCCCCTTTTCTGAGTGCTAGGCTCTTTCTTGTTCGAAGGAGCACCATTGTTCCTGGCTTCTGCTGATACCACTTTAGCCGGTGTTTGAAGGCTTTCCAAGTGCATGAATTCATCCGCTTTCTTGTAGAATTTGTCAAGCGAGTTTGGTTCTTTCGTTTTCAACCATTTTCCAAATTCACTCGATTTGTCAATCGCCCTCATCAAGTATGTCAGGACCATGCGTGGCTCAGCATTATCTACCTCAACCAATGCTATGTTAAAGCGATTCAAGAACGACCTGATAGATTCTCCCGGATTTTGCTCTAGACTTGACAGCGACATTATGTCTTTTGCTTTAGAAGCATACAATCGAAATTGCGCAATGAACTTCCTGGTCAAATCGGAGAATTGATCGATGGACCTGATCGGCAGCTTCGTAAACCACAATAGAGCTACAACTTCGAGATATACCGGGAAATATCGACATTTAATTTCATCCGACGCTCTGGCACCAGTCATATGCCAGTCGTACTTATACGGAAACTCGTTTAGATCACTCGTCCCCTTGTAAGCTGGAATAGTAGGAGGAACGAATTTCCTTGGGAATTCTGCCTTCAAAATCCTTTCAGTGAATGGAGTTTTGCTTGGAGCAAATCCCCACTCTTTCTCATCTTCATCTCTTCGCATTCTTTCTTTCATGATTTGACGAACCATACCCGAAAAATACTCTTCATCATTTAGAGGCTCTGGAGGGCACACATCAGCCACTCTCTCTGAATTCTGCCTTGACAATCGTTCACGGAGGGTCGGCTGTGGCCCTGATCCTCCAGCTTGAAGAGGAGTCCTTTCTACAGGGTCTGCGGCTCTTTGAGAAACGTTCCCTTCAACATCCTGAACTCCCGCAGTAGGGTTCCCATCATTATTACCCGGTTGAAGGTTTGCCCCAAGTAGATCATTCAGTTTACTCAAGATCAGGGCATTTTGGGCATTCTGGGCCTCCAATTACGCATTCTGAGCATTTAATTGCTGATTCAATCCCAAAACTATGGCGTCCAATTCTGCTCGTGTAACTCCAACAGTTGGAGCTGCTTGGCTTGAAGGAGGAGAGGTAGCAGTATTCTCCTGAACATTGTCGGATCTTACAGAACTTCGTTTTCTCCCAGGAGCCATTATTTCCAATAAACTTATGGTTTTAAAAGAAATCCTTTCAACAATCCTTCGCGGAGCAATGGTGGAAGTTTCCTGAGTTGGGTTCTCAGTGAAAGCACCAAAAATGTTAACGTAAAAATCAAACGCAAACACCCCAGTGTAAATTTAAGTTGAGTGAAAGCACCACCCGTGTACACGGGAACTACAAACAAGTAGAGAAATCACAGAAAAAGCAGAAAAGACAACATTTTTTATAGTGGTTCGGCTTAGGGTAAGCCTACGTCCACTTTAACTCTCTTTATTACTGAATTTGGTTACAACTTTACAACAATCTTCAATTACAACACACTTTAGACTAGTAGATCAAACTTTGATGGACAATAATCTTCCGAATTCATGTTGAATGATGTAGATTTTCTCTTGGAGATTGTAGTAGTGTCCTTGGTGTTTGAAGTACTTGAAGTGTTGAGTGAGTCGAGAATTCAGCAGAGTATCGGCGCTTGAAGTGATCGGCCAAAAGTCCCCCCGCTAGTTGGAGTTAGGGCTGTATTTATAGGAGTGGTTCTGGGTGAAATTCAATCTCCAAGTCTTAGGTCGCGCACGACCTAAGGTAGGTCGTAGGTCATAAGTCGGCCATGACATAAGGAATCACTTGTATTAGCTATATCAGAACTTCCCTTGAATAAGTCACTAGGTTGGCAGTGACCTAAGAGATGGGATTCGACTTATCTTGATTGCATTTGGTTCTCTTCTGAGCAAATTAATAGGTCGCGTGCGATCTATTATAGGTCATGTGCGACCTATTATAGGTCGTGAGTCGTTCGGGATCTAGGTCGCTGAGACCACTTCGCTCTTAGGTTGGTAGGCTGTGGCATTGCTTAGGTCGCATATGCTTGAGGTCGTTAGATCGTTGATCCCTTAAGTCGTTAGGTCGCTAACTCCTTAAGTCGTTAGGTCATTTTTCCACTTAGGTCGGCAGGCGGTTAGGTCTCTAGAACCTTTCCATAGCTAGGTCGTTCGCCTGTTTGTCTCGTTAGGTCGTAGCCTGTTATGATTTGTTAAGTCGTGAACTAGACCGTTGAGCTTGATAGGTCGCTTACTAATTGAGCTGTTAGGTTGGAACTTCCTATAGGTCGCTAGGTCGGTGCACTTCATAGGTTGCTGAAGAACCGAAGCACTGGGTCGCTAAAGACCTTAGGTCACGGAGTGCTTTGTGATCTTAGGTCGCTGCTGTAGTTAGGTCGTTAGCGCCCTTAGGTCGTTAGGTGACCTAAGTTTTAGGTCGTTAAGTCACGTAAGTCTTAGGTCGCTTCAGAAATAGGAGTTAACATATGTGTAACATTACATGTTATGTATATATTTACAACATTTGTTCCGTTTTGTTTCATTTAATTTGGTTATATACTTTGTAAATTAAGTGATAAACAATGTTGTAAAAAGCAATTTATTTATACGTTTCTTTTATATGTTTCTACATCCGTTTTCTTAGTTAAGTAATAAACAAATCAAAAGGATATGTAACAAATTAATTTTGTAAATTAAGTAATAAACAAAGTTGTAAATTAAGTTATAAACAATGTTGTAAATAGCAATTAATTTATACATTTTATTTGATACGTTTCCTTATCCGTTTTCTTATTTATTTCTCTGATGTTTACATATACGGTATGTTATTTATTGAATTGCTTCTTTGGCACATACTCTATTAAATAAATAGGAAACAGATAAATTTAAGATACGTTACTTTGTTATTTATTTTGGGCATACGTTTTAATTTATTCACTGCCTTTATAATAAACACCTCTTTGATTCCTTTCCATAGCCGTTCAAAATTTGCTGCCATGCATTACAAAAAGAAAATTAAACCCCTAACCGCCTATTGTATTTCGTTTCCATTTGTCTGCATCATTTTCACATGAAGAACTTCCTGTAGATAATTGCTTTCTCTCCTATTTTCTTATTTTCCTTTTTCTTCTTCCTTTTGCCTCATTTTGGCCATAATTTCTTCACATATTTGCGTGCTCTCCACTCTAGTGCCATGGCAATCACCTCCATCACCTCCTCCTCACCATCATCAACCACCTATCACACCCTCTTCCTATGACAAGATCTGGCCATACCTTCCCCATAACCAAAAACTCCACAAAAATGTTGCAAACTCCTTAAAACATGCCTAACCGAGCCTAGTCTTCTTCACCATCACCTTGGATTGCCTTGGCCACCTCCCCATGCTCCACCACCACCATGATATGACCATTTACCCTCAGCCTTACCTCTGTCCAGATCTGAAACATGTCATGGCCGAGCCCTAGGACCATGTAGCCGAGCCCAAAAGTGGACCAAAACTCCACTATGTTGACTTGTCTCCTCACATTCATGTGTTGTGACTCCTTAGCCACTTGTAGCACATGTAGCCGTGCCTCCATAGACTCAAACCTGATCCAAAACCACACCAAATCCGACCATATTCACCCCCTAGGCCGAGCAAGTAGATGTTGAAAGCATGGCAAAAACTATTTTTGTTCAATTTGCTTTAATTTCAAAGTTGTTTCAAATTCAATGTGTATTGAATTTATATTTATATTTGGTTTTTTTATTGGTTGTGACAAGATTAGCTTGGTTCTCTTCCACTTGAATCTATTGTCATGTCATCATGCCTTCTGGAATTCATTCATATTGTTTATTTTGCTAACTCCAACGTAAAAGGTGAGTAATTCACACGTGACATCTGTACTTATATAATTAGTAAATTGACACCATGTGAATCTGTAGATTTTATTATCACGTTATACCTGCCTGTGTTATAAATTATATAATGTTAATCTTGTTTATTTATCTATCATATCATCTGATGCTGCTATATGTTGTTACTATTCAGTTTATTTTGATCATCACCGCAAGTTCACTGTTAGTATAGAAATAACTATAGGTTGAAATGATACATACCTGAACCGACTTTAGAATAAGGAAAAATCAATATGGGCTGAAATGATAGGCCTAAGTGACTTTTTTTATTTGTATTTATCTTGGGATTGCAGGATCGAAATAATCAAAACCCGGAAATTTTACTGATTATGGATTTAAATGATAATTTCCGTATCACTTGATTTAGGTGTAAAATATTATTCGGACCCATGGTTGATTTCAAATATGATTTCTTATAAATTTTATGTATCGTAAATGAAAGAAAGAAAAAAAATAAAAAATTTGACTTATATTTGATTTAAATTAGTTAAGTAGTGATTTTCTAAAAAGTTAAATGGTATAAGTTAATAGATGGCTTGAGTTGTAGTGTTAGAGGTTGATTTAACTTAATAATGAGAATTTAAGTAAAAATGGAATTGTAAAATTAACTTGGTAATTAATATAATTGATGTATGAATTGGACAAACATAAAGTAACTTGGTAATTAATATAAATGTGTATGAATTGGATAAATATACAGAAAAGAAAATATCAAGTTACTTGTAAAATAAAGTTAAGCAACTTACATTGTATTTTGAATTTATGTAAATAGTTTAAAATGTTAAATAAATGGATGGTTAAAAGTGTAATTTGAAATATAACTTGACATGGAAATGTGAAGTTTGGTTTAAAAATAAAAGTTAAGTTAAGAAAAAAATGGAAATTTAATTCAGTTTATGAGATGGTAAATTAAATTAATGTGTAAAGTAAATGAAAGTTGGGAAAAGTGTATATTGACCTTAATAAGTGAAACATTGAGATTTTTGAATTAATGTATAAAATTTTACTTTATAAAATCATAAGTTAAAGGGGTATTCAAATGAACATTTTTGAAGTGGAAAAATACGATTTTTATAAGTTAAAATGGTTGAAAATTGAAGTTTAATTGTTTCTGAAATTTTAGTAATAATCTAGAAATTTATTTGGTAGCACTTCAAAAATGCTATCGTTTTTGAAAATAAACTAAAACTGAACTATTACAGTAGTTTTAAATGTTGTCTTTACTAAATTGAATTGTTTCAATTATAACTTACCGTAGCATTTTCTAAGTACGGCGAAAAGCTGAAATTTCAATATTTGATGTGTTTAACTAAATAAATGAACTCAGAAAAGGTAAATTTTTGCGAATTGAATATTTGATTTGAAGGAATAATGACTTCATTTTTAATGGTTTAAATGAATGATTTTAATTCAGAATTTATAAATCATTTTGGAATTTATAACCACGGGTATACTTCTTTGTTTGTCATTTGATTTCCTAGTGGTTGTTTTGATGCACACCATCAATTTGATAATGTGACTTGAGGTAAGCGATTACTGCAGCTCTGTGCTACCCTAGTCACAATAAAACTATTATTTGCATTGTTTACTTTAAATATGGATATTTCTAGGATAGTTCTTATTACTACTTAATTGATGGTTTGACTGACCCTTAAAGGATGGCGATCCCAAGCATCCTTTAAGTTATTGTGCATTGCTATTACAGTTCACTTGAGTTGGTTTACATTGTATAAGTATGTATGTCCTGACTCGAGTGTTTGTGTTTTACTTTACGCTCAGGTCAGCCTGAGAATCACAGCTTTGGATTCACCTTCTGAAGCTAGAGTTTTTCTGGAGCTTATCTGTCTATCTATTCGTCTAATTCTTCCAGTTAGTTACTATTCGATATCTATCTCGTTATTGTTGTTTATGTATCCTGACTTCTATTATATATATTTTGCAATGAGATTTTGTATTTTTTTTGAGAGTATATATATAGTAGCTTCATGAACTACTATGGTATTTTATTTCCCCTGCGAGTATTCTGATATTTCTGTGTCTGCGATTTTATGAATGATTTTATTTACTCCAAATTTTATTACAATATGTTATTTTGAATTATTCAAGTTTGACATGTGTGGATTATTGTCGATTTGTATGGTCTAAAATAGTGGGTCGTTACATTTGTATGCTATATGTGATCTGTATAATGGATGTTTGATATAATTTGTATGAAATGTATGATTATTTTGTAGCCTTATGGATGTTTTAATGTTTGATGTTTATGGATGTCGTTTGATGTGTTATGGATATTTGATTATTCCTTTGATGATTGGATTTATTTGTTATGCCGTGTGTATATTGTACCATGAGATGTTGTTTATATTTTCACTATTGGACCTAGACATAGTTGACCTGTTTATTATTTATATTTTGATCAGGTCGGTCCAAGACATTTTTGGTCGATGGACGATACGACCAGATTTTCTTATTAGGCATAGTTGGATGACGTATTACTGAATATACTGTATATTATAATACAGACTCACTATGTATATGCGGTTGGATTAAATTTATTGGATTTATCATGATATAATTGAGATTTAGTGGGTATTTTACATTTTTATCCTACTTAGACTTATGTGATATATTTTATTTTTATTATTGTGGTGATGACTTTGTATTCTATATGATTCATTTATATTAAGTATTGTTCTATCCTTGGGCACGTCATGCGTTTATTGCTTTGTACCGAGAATAGTTATGTTAAGGTGAGAGGAAACCATATTATGCAATGTATTCAGTATTGGTCCAAAGGAATATTCACCCACATCGCCTCATTCTTCGTATTACTCGACAGTATTATTAAGTAATACTCATAGATAATAAGGATACAGAGGTAGGGTTTCATATTTGTGGTATCAAAGCAAGGATTGGAATAATAAGATTATAAGAGACGTGGGTTCTAGCCCTAGATGAGGCTTAAAGTCCGTGTCCTTTTGGGTGCATCGTAGATTATTGTTTACTCTTAAGTGGTAATAGGAGTATACAATGATTACATGGGCAATCAACTAAGGACATATTTGTACTTATCTTATTAGATAATATATTTTATTACCTTTTGCCGAGTGTAAATCTATATAGGAGAAGTAGAGTAATAGAAGAGGTTGGAAATGTAAAGGTAGTTGGTTTGGCTAGTGGGATCTGTATTGAAGGTGAGTGTTAGAACTCTATATAGCTCTGAAATGAGAACAAAGCTATTCGATTGGAGAATCAATAAAAGACTTTATTTCGAATCCAGTGTCGAATACTTCACGATTTCAAATTGTGACGAAGTGACATGAGTGGAAGGTTCCAGAAGCGACCAGATTTGCATAGCGAAAGTATATAAATTTATTTCCACCGAGTACCTTGATTGTTTGGTTGTTTTGATTGGATAGTTGATGTTTAATTTCTTTTCTTGGATGTATTGATTAATGTTGTTTGGTTTAAGGGATCTATCTTGAGTGTAGTATTCGAAAGGACTATCACTTAGGCTAGAATTCCATATGTAGTTTGATTACTTAGACCAGTGGTGTCTTCAGCCGTAAAGTAACCGCAAGGGATATTAAAATAACAATTTTCACATAAAATTAGAATGATATTAAAACAAATACAGGGATAAGAGCTTGCTTGTTTATTATTATAGGTAGACAATTAATGATGTTTGTGATTTTGTAAGTCGAGTATTTTTTATTATGCTCGATTGATTATTTATAAACCTTTTGACATAAGCAAGCATTTGTTGGTCAAAAATTATTTTTTTAGTTATAATATATATGGTGTGGAGAGATGCTTTATTAGAAGTTTTTGAATGATTCACAAAAGATCAAATCGCAAATATTTAAATAAATTTTTGCAGTTGATTTTGTGTTTGTTTTACTATTAAGTGCTTAAGGATTCGGGTCAATAAGTCTAGCCAACATTATTGATAGAGATTTCTAAACACTAGAGTAAGACTTATGAACACAAGATTTCGAAGACTCATGAATTATTTTTAAGGGAAAATTTTAATTGGGTTATATAAAAACCAATATTTTCGAAGAAGGTTATATTAATTATTTTGAAGTGATTGGAGTGGTTGAAATATATTTTGAAACAAGAAAAATGTTTTAGAGGATGACAAAATATTCCTCTTTAAAAGAAGTATATAATATGAGGAAAAGTGTAAGCAATAATTTGAGAAAGATGTTCTGATCGATATTTTAAAGAAGCATTTGAGTTAAGTTACGAAGAAGATTTAAAAAGTGATATAAAATATTTTGTTAAGAGAAATATTGTTTTGAAATGTTGATTTAGTGAAGTATGTGATATGAAAATTTTACAACATTTTAAAATATTAAATATCATTTTGACTTGATTACTTAGATGTGCATATGAGTGAGAGTATTATTACAGTGAGGTGAAGAAATGTTGTGAAAAATAATGAATTTTTTTCTATATTTAGATATTCAGTGTGATAATTGCGACTCGAGCGTTAATGTGCTATTGAATTTGACGGCGAGGCAATGTTGATCACACGGTGAAGACCACAACCAATTGGCAAAATATACCACAAGAAATTCATGGTGTAGCATTATCGCTTTTGTCAGCATGTTTGAATTTGAAATTCGTGTGGTGTGTGATTTTTTGGTTGTGTGCCGCCATACTGGAGATGGTTGTGAAGACATTTTTGACGTGATGCAATAGGAAAATTTTAGATTTTGGATATTATTAAAGTATATTGAATTGTTTTTGTTGAAACAAAACAAATACTATTCAAAAAGATTCATTGAAAATTTTGGAAAATGGTTTACCAACTTTTGAATAATTTGAAATGAAGATGATAGAGATATAACTAGAGTAATATAATTATTATTGAATTAGATTTGTAAATTTAACATTCGTTTGATAAATAGATTTGATAACGTTTTGAAAGTGAATTATTTTATAGAATTTTAGAATGCTACAATTAATTTTAGCCATGAATCTCAAACTAATAATCTCTTCACGACAATTTCAATTTCCTCAGAAAGATATATCATTAGAGAACTATTCTTATTTGAAGTTCAATGTAAAATTTTGGGGTTAAGCGGGGTTAAACTATAAATTTGAATAGATATTTGTCGCTGTTTAAATGCAAAATTGCATAAAATTAAGCTGAACCAATTTACTAATGAATTTTGAACGGCTTGCCAAGGTTCCATGATTTTACCTATTTCAAAAAGCTTATAACTAACATAACAACTTTTGCTAGTATTTTGGGTAATTTTTAATTTTGCGAATGTTAAAATTCATTTTAAAATTAAATCAAAATTATGGCCCAAACATTAATTTCCTAAGCCGAAGTGCTGTATTCTTTTGGCCATAACTTTCAAAACACTTATTCGTTTTCATTGATCTCATACCTATTTAAACCTAAAACAATAATAAACAAGTTTTATTCTGGGAGTTTTGCAAAATTTTGAAGTTTTAACGGATAAAGTTATTGTTTTGATAGTGGTCCTACAAATTTATTGTATTTCCCGTGTAACTTACTTTTAATAAATCTCTCATAGCTTGAGTTTTAGTCTATATTTTTTCCCTCATGAAAGAGTTTTGGAAAGTTAACACGTTATGTAACAATTCGCCTTTAGAAAACGTTACTTGATTTGGTTGTTTTGACCTTTAAAAGTTTGTCACAAATGGCTTAAAATAAGACATCAAGTTACTTATATTGTTAAGTAGATGTTACTTATTCTGTCTCTTTTTATATGCGATTAATGTTTATATTAAGTTAAGAATAGGAGTTCAAGAGGATATGTGGACTTATTGACGATGTTGACTAACTTTTGCTTGCTTAGTAATAAACAACTTTGCTTAAAAATGCTACGTCAAAGTATGTTTTTATGGTATACTGATATATGTTGGGATATTATATTATTTTCTTATGTTTCGAGATGCTCTATGTAGGGATGCCTCTTCGAAGATGTATATTATGTAACAATATTGTATTTTAATTATTCCGAATGCTCTCCGTAAAAGGAGACTCTGCTCAAATTTTTTGGAAAATCCGACATTTAGAATATTTCACAAAATTTATCATATATAAAGAATAAAACATCGTTAAATGAATCTGTAATAGCATACAATGAGATGAGTTGGAGAGTAAGAGCCACATAAAGGCTTGAGTAGCTAAGTTTGTTAGAAGACTGTTGATTACGAGAAAAGTTAAGGTATGAGTTGTGCATATCGACTTCCATATAAGAAATTTCGAGGATGCAATTTTCTTAAGAGGGAGTCTGTAACAACCTTGCTTTATGCCGTATAAATAAATAAATTTAATTAAACTAAAAGTGAATGAATTTGATTTGTGATGATTAATAATTTGGAAAACAAATTTTTAGTTAATTAACTTTTATTTAATAAGACATTTTCGGTTGTAATAAATTGGAATAAATTAGTAAATTCTTTTCTAATAATTTGTTGATATTAACTTAAATATTTTTATCAATGTAAACTATTTTGAGGTGTAATAATTTCATATGATTGAAATGGTTGAGATGTAAATTTTTTGTAATAAGACGATGAATGATGAAACAAAATAAGCAGGCATCAGATTGAATAAAATTGCCTAATTATTGAAATACGATTTATGGGTTGAAGTGAATCAATATATAATAGGTTGAAATTTAGAAGTTATTCGAAGAAAAGAAAAGTTAATTAAATTAGAGTCAGGCCAAAGCAATCTAAGTCTATTTTACAATTTATCCTTTCTCCCACTTTTTGGAAATCTCTACCTGCTTCGTGACTAATCCCAAACTCACCCCCCATCAAAATGAACCCTAACCCAAAATTAATAAAAATCGATTCACTAAAAAATCCCAAATTAGAAAATTGAAGAAAAGATGGAAGAGGAAGCCCCATGATGCTTAAAATTGGCCATATGTCGACCCATGATCTTTGATGGTCGACCGATACGGTCGACCATAGAGAGATGGTGGTCAACCCGTGTCTTGTTAAAATCGACAGTAAATATTGATCTAACGACTCGAGTTTAATTTGTTTCGATCGAAAGGCTGGCATTGATTTAAACACTTATAATATAGACATAGGCCCCCACTTATAAACTCATATTTATGGAGCGACGACATAGCTCTATCATTATATCGTCTCGTCCAAATCTTTAATTCTTAGAAATAGCTATAGTTTATACGTATATAAAATTGGAGAATTGTAGAAGATGTTGAGGGAAAGAATAGGCCAAAAGCCGAGGTAAATTATAAATTCAGATTTAATATATAAATCAAATTTCAAATCTCTTTCCTAATCTAGATCTATTTCAGTTATGCCTAGATATAAATCATAGTTTGGATATTTAATTATATGTAACGCCTGCTTTTCCGTACCATTCAACTTGGCAATAAAGCACACATGTCCAACTAAAATCGAAGAGAAAGATGGATAGTTATAAGGAATAAAGAAGAAAGAAGAAAGGAGAAGAGAAAAGAAACAAAAATAACACAGAATCTCACAATCGCAACGGAACGACATATAATATAATACCAAAGATTTTTACAAAAGAGAAACTATTATATATGCATATTCATCAAATTGCAACAATAATCATAATTATCAGCCTGGATAGTTATAAAAACCTATCCTCACAATTGCTGATAATTCCAATAATAAAACAGTGAGAAATATACATATACGAGAATACGATTTGAAGACCTACAACTCGTCTTCTGAGCTTCAATACATCTAAAGAATTCTGTAATTATACTTATTCTGACCCGAGCATTATAATAAAATAACATAAGAGTCAGTTTGAAAAAACAACATGATAAAAACACACCCAACTGAATCTTAAAGTTATAAAAACCTTTGAAAGCAAAGGTATCTCGTAAGACCACGCCGCATATAAACACGAACGGATTATTCCCTTACGCTAACCAAAAATTTCATATGAAATCCAGTGATATTATAATAATGTTTAAGGATTCAAAGTAAATATATAAAATAGCTGGAATGCTTGCATCTCATATTCCAACATAGTTGGGCATAATCAAAATCACAATGAATTGTATTGGAGATTGGTTTCCATTCAATGGCTGAGCTACTTGGCTACTGCCCATCACGGTGCATCTTTAGATATAATACACCGAGAGCCTCACAAGGACTCCCGGTAAGTCAAGACCGGCCCTACCCCTTATTGGATAGCGTCGAATATGTCATCACCTTGGTTGGTATCAACAACCTAAATGGGCCTCGAGCATACATAACCTATAATATCAATTTAGATTAGGTGATGACCATACCCTAATGGTAGCAAACCACATAGCCTTGAAGCATCTCCCTCGTTTTAGTCATTCTCGGTTGATGGGGATTGAGGCTACGATTTCTTTTATATAGAACTTCCCACTTGGAATGCAAACACTGCCCTCCTGGCAGCAATGCAATGCCAGCATTCATCCATACAAGTTTGTTCCGGGACTGAACGAAACACTTGAGACTTCCATCTCTGTATTCGCAACATCCTTAAGATGTCTTCACTTCACAATGCTTAATTTGGATCAAAGTGGTTTTCGGATAACATATTTGATCCTGATCCTTTTGAAACAACATTCGACAGTTTCCGATTGACTCAACCATCATTCTTTAGGAAATAAACAAACAAAGATAAAATCGGAGATCACTCTTACCGTTTGTGGACGAATTTCCTTATAATTCTTCCTAGAAGAACGAAACGAGATTTATAACTAAAAACATTTTAAATATTGTAATAAATAAACTCTTAAACCCTTAAAGATCTCCAATAGATAAAAAAATAAAAAAAATAACTTTAAACAACCTTTTAAATAAAATTGATTACCTTCAACAATATTTTTAATGAAATAATCAGCTAATTTAAAAAACTAATAAAAAATTAATTATTATCTTCAAAAACATTAAATAAATAACTTATTTAAAAACACTATAGATAATATCATAATTAACTTACAAAAACAATTTTTATAGACGTTTATAATTAATAATTAAGCTCCTTATATATAGAAATAATTAAAAACATTTTTCTTTCGATTTATAAAATTAGAAGTAAATGAAATCCAAAATTTACCAAATCTAGTAAAGACTCAGCAATCCTAGTGGTACTTAACAAGCTACTATTACTCTTCATTTAACTTCTCAAATCAATTTGCTTGTATTTACATAATCAAGCATATTTGTAAACCAATCCTTAATTAACGATCAATTGACACCTAAATAAATGTCAAAATTAATATAATAGTAGAATAATGATTTATTCTGCTAACCAATGTCATTCAAAGATAAAATCTTGCATTTATTAAACGTCTTCTATTTGGCCAAATAAATAACACTGGGAAGTATACTTACAATAACTACATTACAATTTTAAACAACGTAATTATATTAATCAAAATCAATATCAATTTATCACCTCATACATGATCCATAATTTAAAACAAGTTTGAATACAAATTAAAAAAACAAACAATCTAATAGCATTTCTAGATGCTATATTACGATCCTAGATCAAATTCAATCAAACTAATAGCATTTCAAGATAATACATCGTGATCCTAAACCAAATTCAATCAACCAGAAAATTCAATCAATTTAGGCAGATATAAATAAATTAAATCTACATAGTATTATACTGGTAAATCAGAAAGGTAAGTTTAACTTAACTTTATTCTAGCTGTCGCTTTCGCTTTCTAGTTCCAACTAAAATCGAGCAGAGTTTGATTTTAGGATAAAATCCCATTAGCTCAAATCCCTACCAAGTTGGTTCCAAAACGTAGTCCACATCAATACAATCCCAATGCGACTGACCACAACTGATTTGGACCTCAAACTTTCTCCTAATTGTAACAAGAATAGAACAATTGGGTAGAGTCAAGTCATAAGTGATGATGTAGAATTTGTTATCATTTACAACAATATGAAGGCTAAGAGCATTAGGATCAGAGAGAACTATTGGATCTCTATTCTTACTATATATTATAGATAGATAACTACATCTTGTGAAAACTCTTCCCCGGGGTTTTGTTTCCGATATGCTGAGAAAGTAGTTTGGCAATGGATTCAGCAACCATTTCAAATTTAGTTTAACTTCTTTGTTTTATCTTAAAAGCGCTGAACTTGATAAGCTTATAATCCAACTCCTTCTCCACTAAAACCTGAAACATCTTCTTCTTCCTTCTGAAACAACTCTTCTCCGATCTCAGCACCCTCGTCTCCTTCTATCCCAAACCCTCCACTCTTCGTAAACCTCTCCATAAGCCCATCATAATCGCCAATAATCAAGCTTTCGAATCTAATTTCAGCTTGGGATATAGAATTTTTAATAGGTGGAGTGAGGCTTGGGATTCTAAGGGAAGATTCAAGGCAGCGGGATAGGATTTCGTAGATAAAGGCAACATTGCGGATGCCTTCCGACCTGGAGAATGGTATAGGCGGCTACACTCTGTTGATACTTCGACGGTTGAAGGAGATGGCCTTCATTTATTGCTTGATTTTTAAAAATTGTTGTATTCTCGTTTTTTCCTTTTTTTTCAAAACGCGAGAAGGAACAAGGGGCTGAACAGATGAAGAGAGAAAAGAGTGGAACTAATTTTTGGAAAAGAAAATGGATCTACAAATTGATTTCTTCCATTAATTTATAATATTTGAATAGATGAAGGTAGACAACTAATGTCTGCAGTGAGTATGAAATGAAGAAAAAAAGGTGAGTGGGTCAGTATGAATTATTGGGTTAATAAACGTTTGTATTATCTCGGATTTTCGGTGTTCTGTTGCACTGCTTTTCATTGGTATACGGACTTCGAATCGATGAAACAAACATATGAACATGATAAGAAGTGCAGCGCAACCACAAAACAGAAGCAATATACATCGATTATTGAATTTGGTAAAATCATGAAAACACTATTTTTTGACAATAAAACTTCAAACGGATAATTTAAATTTTTTGCAGATAAAAAATTATAGGAAAATAAAATAAAATAAATTAATACTACGTCAACCAAAATCAAGCTGTAAAAATAAGAATAATTTTTTTGAAAATTTATTCGAACTGTTACTGCAAATGAATTTGAAAATTTGAATTCACTATTATTATTTGTAATTTTAAAGAAGTTAAACAAGTCCATTTAATCAAGTTCAATTAACATTCTATTATAAATCTCGTTGACTGAAACACTAATCAAATGTTAATTATAAGTTCAATATTTTAAATAATCCTCATATTTGAATTTCATACATTAGTTTTTAAAATAATCCCTATGTTTGAGTTTAAGTTATTAAACCTTTTTAACCCAATAATGTATAATTAAATTAATTAAATATTCAAAGTTAAATGACCAAAATCATGGGTTGTTATATTATATGCACATAATGATTATGGAAAATATGCATATATGTTATGGAAAACTCTAAAATTGGTAGATATTGCATACATTTGGTATACGAGAAGTTAAGGGTATAAATAGTCCCTAGATTTGTAAATAACTTGTTATTGAAATCATATTGGGATTCCGGATTTGTCTACTTTACATAGGTTTTCGAACATAAACTAAAATGGATTATAAATTAAATTGGAATAAGAAAATATTTTAATACATTGGAATGAATTGTTAAGCAATGAGAATTTCTAAAAATTGTCCCAAAATACAATAAAAGTGTTTTGGTTGAAATAATAAAGAATGTAAACAAGAAGGAAGAGACGTATAAAATAAGAAAATCGTTGTATTTTGTAATGTCTATTCCAATAAAAAAATAAAAGATATTTCCTTGTTATTTCATGCATAACACAAGTCCTCTTTCAAGTGATTTATAGAGAATTATAGTGTTAACAATTTCTTTTTGGGAAAGAAGTGATTTTAATGTTTTAAGGTATAAAAATCGTTAAGCATAACTAATGTAATGTAAGTAGGAATAATAACTACAATTGAAAAGGGAAACCTAAAATATGTAATTTAAAATGATGTAGAAAACAAAAGGTAAGCAAAGAAGATATAATTAAACGAATAAGGAAGTAACAAGTCTAAAGAGACAATTAAAGTGAGATGTCAGTTAAAAGGAAACAAGAGAGTTCATCCTAATAAGTCCATATAAGAAATTAAAGAGAGATATTCATTAAAATGGAAATAGGAGAATTCATCCAATAATGTTAAGTGAAATCGATAATAGTTGATAGAAAATGACAAGAATAAATCAAAACCAAGTTATTTATGATCTACTTAACATCAATGATTGAAAAAGTTAAAGGATGTTACTAATAGTTGAACATCAGAGGCATAATAATGAAATAATTATAAACATACATACGCATATACACACACAGAAATGTAGCCTCAAGTATGCATTTACGAAAGGTGTGAATTATTAAAAATTTAATAAATAACTTAAATGGATAAGAATGACATAATCATGGGAACTGGGCTAGAATGTGAGGTCAGTTGTATTATATAATAAAAGCATTCCCATCGTAGGGGGCTACCAACAGTTGTGTTACATTATACTAATGTGTGACACATCCAACTGTAAAACCCATGGAGTATATAGACTTTCTTATCGGTGAAGTAATACCCTTATTAGACTCTTCTTCAATGAATAATGGGAGAGTATTGACTTGATTGTGTTAGGAAAAGATAGTGAGCAGCTCAACGCAATGTCAGTAGGTGTTGGCACCACATCGGGAGTAGGAGCTACATAGGTTGAGTGCGTCTTCGGTGTTACACTTGAAAAGATATGGTTACACCCAAATGGTTACGCCTCCTATTAGGATAAGCCATGTTAGGTAATGCACCATCATAGTTTGCTAGTTTGTTTGTTAGGGCAAGGCTATTTAACCCGTAGAACAATTCTTTCGAAAATGGTGTAATCCAAGGAGCTGAGTCCTTTATAGTCCATGAAGATGAGTCCACCATTGCAAGCAGACAAGCTAGTAAATCCCCTAAGGTTAGATAGAATATGGCTAAATTATATTGATGTCGTTATTAGGCACTAACGGGAGAGTTTACTTTGTACATGATGATTCGGCCTAGTTTGCGTTATCAACCACGTCACATATTATTACTATCAGGTAGACATCATCACCAAACTTGAGCTTTTGGGTTTATTCTAACATTAAACATTGCTATCCCTAGATCCCTAAAGGATGACTGATTGGTGCAAAGTTTGATTTGTGGAAGGTTAATAGATTGGCACCTTATTAAAACTTGGCACCTTATTCAAAAGGCTACATATTATTTATTCAAAAAGGCACTTTTGAATAAGGTGCCAAGTTTTATTTGCAAAATGTTATGTTTGTACGTGATGTGGTTGACTCTTGCAGAAGGCCTTCAATGCGGAACCGTCACTTGCAGAAGGCTCTTCAACAAATACGATACTTGTGGAAAGTCTTCCGTTGGCATTGAGTTTCCTTTTACAGAACCCTCTGCAGAACCAAAGGTGAAGGTCTTTATCATATTCAAAAGCCTCTTTAGGGTGGAACTATCTCATGCGGAACCTTAGTTGAGGAAGTCTTCTTGACATTTCCAGAAGCATCCCTTAGGCTCTTTCGGAATCTCTTCCAATGATCTCTACTCTTGATCAAAACCTGGTTTCGGTGGTGAATTTTGGTGCTAACATTTTCCCCTCCCCTTTGCAAAGGGATGCTCTTGACTTTTCAAGTCATGCCCGTGTCATTTCTTTCTCCCTCCATTTGGTCTTCCGCGTCAATCCTGGCCGTTGATCCAAAATTAGATCGAAAGTTGAGTGTTCCATTCGATTTACTATAAATAGTGCTTCCTCTTCTTCTTCTCCTTCTTTCCTAAAATAAAATTTTCTTGTGTGAGTATTTGAATTCTCAATTTTATCCAGATTCATCCAAATTATTAAGGTAAACAATCTCTTCTCTTTCAAACTTAACTCAGCTTTCAATTTGACTACAACCTTGCAAAATTATCTAAATTTCGAAACCAGTTTCAACTCTTTCGTCGTCGGTCTTTTGATTTTTTACTTCAACGTAGACTTTCATTTAGTTTGTAGTTGATACATTTTCACGACTTAAGAGCTGGAACCCAACCGAAATCATCTTGCTGAATAAAAACAGATTTTGGGTTCATATGAGAAACATCTAGCTCGGTATTTTCCCTGAAATTGGTTTCGGGTTTCAATTCGAAATACACTTGGGCAGATTGCCTTTGCCTAAATCAACACCTGTCGGTTTTGGTTCAAAGTTAAATTGACTGCCGAGTAAGAAAAATTGGATTATTCCAATAAAACTGAAACCCCTTTTGCATATCTAGAGCGACTAACATAAATGCTGGCTTCGATATTATTGAAAACCCTTTGTGTCCTTTCGGAATAGTTGAAAATTTTATCTTTTAGTTCCTCCATCCAAGTAAAAACCCATAACTCACCTAGACACCCTCCGGTATTAACGGAACCCTCTTTTATGTTATTAAACTTATTTTGTCTAAGTTCCTTCAACAACGTCAGAGCCTCAGGGTTTCGACAATGTCATAAGAGTGGAATTTTAAAACCTTACCATAAAGGAATTCTTTGGTTTCAACCATGGTGGAAGGTAGTATAATAACATAACATATAGGTTCTTACAAGGTCGAAAGGCCATTTCTTTATAGCGGTCAATCCCTTACAATCTTGGTTTCAACCTTGTCGGAAGCATTAACTTTGGTGGACTTAGTTAACTCCATATCCTCCAATTTTGTAATTTATTTAGTTATGTCATGCATCTATATTTCCATGCCATACTTTGGAAGATAAAACTTAATATGTCCTATACTAATTGTGATGCACCATACAGAAAAATGGGTAAGAGAATTGCCGCTAAGAAACCTGCTTCAAGCTATGCTAAGAACAAGCCCAAGAAATTATTGTGGGCGCAATTGCTCAATCTTTAGGAACAGGGTCGAGTGCCAAGTCTAGGAAAAATCCAGCAATCTTTAAAACAAGGGGCTCTTTGGTTAATTCACGGGATATAGTTGATGGAATCCTAAAGTCTTTTGCTATCTGTGGGGTCAAAACTATCCCTGCCACCCTTAATGATCGAATGGATTCTCCCCTAGAGGGATTCTTTGCTTTCACCGCTATCCATATTTGGCATGGAGGACTCATTCCCTTTCCTCTGTTTCTTGTCAGATCCTTTGACCACGCTAAGATCACGCCAATCCAACTCACTCTCAACACCTACACATATATGCTCTCACTAGAGCTTCTAGCATTGGATTCGGGTCAAGAATCTTTATCTCCTGAAGTCTTGCTTCATCTTCTCCATCTTGTTAAGATAAGCGGCGATAATGACCAATTCTACAGAGCTAGTCCAAACAAGAAGTTGATTACAGATAGCTTAAACAAGGCTCGAGCTTGGGACACTCAATTCTTCTATGTGAATTGTCCTCCTGGCATTTTCGGCGTCTTTACCGCCCCTAGTAAGTACATTTAACTTCTTCTATCATCATTTCATTAATTGTTATGGACTATTCATTTTACTGTCATCCCCTGCACCGAGGAGACTTATCAACTACAATGAAGAAATTGTCTATAAGCTTGATGCTGCCTCTGAAAAGCTGGGGAAGAGATCGGTTCTGCTTATACCTGAGGTTCTACGGAAGCATTCATACTTCCTCATTGGCAGAAGATTTTGGGGAAGCCTCGTGTTGTCCATGCTTCCTTTACTGGTAGCTCTCTCTTTTCCTCGAGCAACGAGAAGAAATTTGTTTCCACTTTCCCAATGTTTAGCTAGCCTGTCAGCAAAGGTTTGATGTTTAAAGTGTGGATTTCCCTTCCCATGAGTTGCTTTTTTAATCTTTTTCATTACTTAAAATATATTATATCTGCGGTCCTTGAGCCTGTGTCTTCCATGAATGTCTCTCCTTCCAAATCTCCTAATAAGAGCACTTCTTCATCTCATGCAACATCTTTGGCTGATGCTAGGAAAGAAGCGAGGAAAAGACTAAGCAAAGTCATCTTATTGGATCCATCCCCTAAAAAGTTCAAAGTATTCACCGGCCAACGTCCTTCTATTCCAGAAGAACATATTAGTTCTGGCCCAACTCCTAATGCCGCTGTTGTGATCTTACCAGCTCAGAAGGCTTGCCTCCACCTTCACAATCGAAGGTGCATACTCTCATCTTGAGCTTCTTTCCATATTTCTTTTCATCTTTTAGAATCCAATCCCTGACATCTCTTAATAGTCTATCTTTTTCCAGGAAGTTCTGTCGGTGGCCCTATGAACTTCTTCTTCTGCCACCGATGACTTTTCTCATTTGGTGGAAATTTTGGCCAAGACCTTTCCACCTTCCTCAGTCCAAGTGTCTTCTCGTGCTGGTGTTTTGTCCAGCGGGGAAGCTCTCCTCCAACATCATCTTGCGGTAAGTCTTTGATTTTTTTAACAATTTTGATAGTATTCTCATGTCGAGCTTCCTAATTGTTTTTTTTCTTATTATGTTCCAGGCTACTAACGACTGGCATTCTTAACTTCGAACTGTTGCCAACTCACCTCAGTTTGCTAGAGAGGAAAGTACTTTGAGATATCAAATTTCTCCCATAACGGATGAGCGAAATAGGTTAAGGGCTACAGTCGAAACTAATGCAAAGAGCAATCAACTCCAAGCAGACAACATCATGGCTCTCGAAATTTTCTTAAAGGTGTCCAATGATGCTAAGGCAAATTTAAGGTTGAGAAAAGCCTGCTTCAAAGGAAGTTAGAAAAAAAAAGAAAAGTTTTCTCTGTCCAAAGCCATCAAGATACTAAACGATGCAAAAAGGAAGGTTTATGATTTTGTAAATACTTCCCTTGAGGATGCCACCCTATATCCTTGCTAAGATTTACTATCCTTCATCTACGCTGACAATGACGCCCGGTATCCCAAACTGAATTTCTCTTCTCTTAATTCCACGATCGTTAAGAGTTTCGAGGACCGAATTAGTAAAATGAAGGCTGGAATCGTAGTTCCAAAGAGGGAAGATCTCATTGTCAAAGAGCTACTTAAGATAGAAGATGCCCCTCCACAACATGACTCTGATTCGAGGGAAGAATAAGACGGCGATGATAACTGGGATGATTTTGCTGAAGGCCCCATGAAAAGAGGTATGATGACAACGAAGGTGGAGACTCTCTTAGGCCCTCCGAAAAAGATAGATCTGTAGGTTCTCGGCCGTACCACCCAAGAGGACGACCTTATGAAATATATAACCACACCTCCTACATCACCACAGATTGCTGAAGGAGAGGTAGATCAGCTGAAAGGGAAGAGGGCTCTTTACTCCGAAGCCTCCATTTCTCAGGTATGAGAGTCTGTGTAAAAGTGTTATTAACTTTATAGATTTATACTGAATAAAATTTTATTCTTACTAAAATAGTGACTGCTCACTTAGCGAATCCCATGAAAGGTGTTAAAATAAATTTTGGAAGTACTCCCTTCCTTAGGGATCATTGAGATTTATCTAGAATACACGCTATTGCACAGGACCTACCCTCAGAGCCTTAAATTGAAATTTATTCCAAAAATACTCGAAAGACTTATTTTGCATAAATCCCATGATGATGTGTAGAACAATGTATTTGAGCGTATAAATGCTTTGCTAAACAATGTGTTGGCATAGAAATATTTTGATGATAAATATAAGTGGTAGGTTCATATGTACGATCAGGAAAACAAGTCTTAAAAGGTTTTCTCATTGGGATGAATGAATTTTATTCAGCGGACAATGATCTTTCTTTTTCGTTTGTTCATGTAGGAAACTCAGACAGAAATACTATCATTTCTAAAGCCGCTCATTCGAGAATTGTTGGAACCAAAGATTGATTGTTAGCAGATCTAGAAGAGAGGCAATCTCTTCAGGATCTCTTTATTTCCAAACTTTCAGAAAATCCCTTGGCAAAGGAGTGGAATAGAAAATATCTTTTTTAATTCCACTTAGTTCGGGAATTATCTAAATAAATTAAGGATTTGAAACTAAAACTCAAAGAAAGAGATCGTGACATCACAATCCTAGAACACTCAGTTTGTAACATCCCAGAATTTGTTACTATAAATTTACTGACTTATTTGAACTTTTGAATTTAATCTAAAAAAGTTTCAAGAGAAATAAAATAGTGTTAATATTAATATCATAAAGATATATGGAAATAAATAAATATTTGATAGTTTAATTTTTTAAATAAATAATAATAATAATAACTAAATAAAAAACATAGAACAAGCAGGAAATTGTTTTGAAGAATAAAATAAAATGTACGTGATAAATTAAATAATGATAGTTAACCCTTGAATAAAAATAAAATTTGATATGTATGTTTGTAATAAAATTTATATAGTTATAAAAGACATAAGAATACGTATAAGGTTGCATGAGAATTTTATAAACAAGGAAACAAGAATTATATAGGTAAGATGAAAATCTACAAAGTAAAGCAAAAGTGTACTTGCAAGAATTTAAGGTAAGTTTGCATGTTACTTGGAAGCATGAAGCATTAAATGCTTCCAAAATCAGCGCATACACAATGTCATTCGAAATAGTAAAAAGAAGAAAACGTCTTGTTTCAGTAAACCTTCCCCTGTACAAAACCTCTCCTTTATATATCAACCTATTTCATCACTTTGTTCATCAACCTGAAGGAAAAAATAATATAGCAAACCAGTTATACAACAAAATAGAAAAGGGAAAAGAGGAGGATCAAAAACTGTTTCTTTTTCAAAAACGCAGAAAACAACTCTGTTTATTTCTAGAATCAAGGTTAGTAAACTTGTTTTGCTTTTAAATTGAAAACTCAATATTTAGTCCATAAAAATCTTGTGTTGTTGCATATGGAAGAAATTTATTTTGTAAGTTCTTTGTGATTCAGGAAATTGCTATATGACCTGTTCTTCCTGTTTTTGGTTTCAGAGTAAAGTGACTTAGAAAGAAATCAAATAAACCTTCATACAAACATGTTTAACTCAGGATTCTTAAACAAAATAAGTTGTTTAAACTTGACTCACAGTTTAAAATTTGGTTTTACGGTTGAAATGAAATTTTTTGACTTTGTAACCTAAATATTACAGTAAAAACAAAACTTTAAGATGAATTCAAGCATTTTAAATCATTGAATTGATTTTATAATTTGAATGAACATATGAAAATAGGATTTTTAAAACAGTAGTGTTGATTTTTAGTTGAGTAATTCGAGGGCAGTACGAATTTGAACAAAATCAGCACTTTGATCATTTTCTGGCGATCGAATCATCATTGAATGCTAAGATTTAGGTTGAAGCAGGTTTGAACATCGTTGAGTACTAGAAAATTGTCAAAAAAAAAAAAATCTCTATTGCAGAAGTTGATTTCGAGTTCAATTTACGGTTTAACCCTGAATTTTGCTTTGGGTTGGACGTGTGATGATTTCATCACCTGGGGGCGATCGAGCTATACATGCTTTTGGGAAATGATAGTAAGAAGTGTCGACGTGCTATGGACGAAATCGTGGATTTTCTGGTGAACTATGCGAGGAGAACAAGGCGTTTGGGTTGGCAACGTTCGAGCTTCAGTTTCAACGAGATGGTGAATTTTCGATTTCGAGATCCTTGTGTCGAATCGAGTTTTGGTTTCGAGCGTAGGGACGAAGCGCAACTTGATGGAGGTCGCGATGGCCACCAGAGCGGCGGCGCGGTGATGTGCACGTGCACGGGGACGATCCCGTGTCAGAAGATGCTCGCGTTTAAGTGAAGTTATTCAACAGTTAATTGAGTTTATAACTTAAGTAAAATGAAAAAATGAAGGAGAAGCAAGTACGAAAGGAGGAAAAAAACTCAGGGAAATGCATGGGGTAACTCGAGTTTAATTGGCTAGGGTTTGGTTTTAAAATGGATTGAGCACAAATAATTTTCAAGTTAAAATGTTTAGTAGTTATAAAGCAACTAATGTTAACTATTTGAAAGTTAAGAATTCATTTCAAGTTTTAATTAACCGAGTAAAAAATAACAATGTTTTAAAATCTAGAAAATAAAAATAAAAATACTTTAATTTAATAATTAATCTAAGGTATGTGTTAAAGTTAAGTAACATTTAAAGTTTGTTTTTTTTTACTATAATAAATTGATTCCAAAGTATAAAGAAGATTTTTAAATGATAATTAAGGTAAATAATTTTTATTAACTAATGGATTTGAAAAGTAAATAAAAATGATTTATAATTTGTAATAAAAAAATTAATTAATAAACAATTAAGTGTTTAAATTAATTTGTAAATTTAGAATTTGTTAATTAGATAATCTAAGTTGATTAAATTTAATTAGTAGTTAATTAAAATAATTAATTATGGAATAATCAATAAAATTGATTAAGATTTATTAAATTATCAAAATTAATCATTGGTTTAAATAATCAATAAAAATAATTATGTGGTTAATTAAATCACTCACATTGGAATATAATTAACTATTGTTGTGCACTGGATTGATATTCTGTTATGGTTATGATACTGTGTGATGTAGATTGCTCTGTACTGCACTATGTTGTGCTTTGTTCTGTATTGAAGTGAAAAACCTGTTAGCCGTAAAACGGCATTTAAACTTCGATGCGACAGGGAATCGGATTTCAGTTAGTTATCCAAAACCCACATCGAACCTGCGAATTTTTGTGTATGACATTTCCACATGTTTTTAAAAACCGACGCTAATTTTTAAGTTTAGCCGGGAGAGGACCTTTGTGTCATACAACCCATTCCGAATAAATGATACGACGAAATGGATGAGCATTTGAAGACCGGTGGTGAAGACCGGGTATCTTCGAAAATGATAGGAAAACCTATCGATTGTCTCTGCACTGAGTTGCTCTAGTATAGAGATTCCCTAAGTGATGGGAAGTCCGATCGGGATTGTGAATACCCGGAACGCATTGGAAGTGCCTTCGGTTCTATTCGAACCTGAAACAGACTTGTACGGTCGTATGTCTGACATTCCGAATTGAGATATAAAGCTGATTTCTTTCAAATACATATCTGTTGGTGGCAGAGAATTTATTCTCTTAGCTTAACACCCTTCTCTGAGAAGTACGAGCTCAGATGTTATGTAGTTGAAGGTTATTAGTGATATACTCCCAATTTTGTAGTGTGACATGCTGAGTGCTCCTGATCATTTGTTGATCGAAGCATGGCTTTGTGGAAAGCGTAGATTTGTGGACGAGACTTCGTCGAACCTCCCAACCCAGTTATGGTGGAAACAAGAATCGTGGCAGCAAGGTTATTTGGGGATAGCTTCCCCTGAGGGTATGTCCATTTTCTTCTGGATTATGAGTGGTATCATGTTATGGAACCCAGATACTTACTATGTGGTTGCCGCATTTTGTGGTTGTTGGTTGAGAAGCGCTTCGGATAAAGGTTGATTACGACCAGGAAGTGGTATACTTGTGTTAGTTGTTACCTAGATACAGAGGTAACCCATCCTTCTGTAGTAGAGATCCGGTTAGGATCCGGGGACTTCCTTCCAAAGGCGTTCCATTTTTTTGGGAAGTTCCTTTGCCCGACCATTTGTTGGAAATCCAATCATCCAAATACGAGCCCTTTACGGTTTTAGTTGTATAACCTTCCATTTACTTATGGTGGTCACCACTGTTTAGATGTAGCTATAGTAGGCATAGTTCGGAATGTCTATGCCGGCTAAGATTAATATTCTATTTTCGAAATGCGTTCTACCCTATGCACTAGTAATTATATCAAAGAAATTTCCCCGTACCAAGCATATTTGGCTATCATAAGAAGAAATCTCCTCCAATTATGTGATTGCATTGTGTGTGTGGCGGGAGGTCTTATGGTAGCTTCATTTTTAAAAGCATACTGAAATCCTTTTATAAATCTAGTTTCTTTAAAAGCAACTGTTTTTGTTTACTCATACCAGTCCCATGACTGACCTGGAGTTTAATGTTTCTTTCCTAAAATCTAGGTGCCCACAAATTTCCACATGGGCAGTCTAGAAGCAGGTTATCCGTGTTTTGGAGCTAGCTTGGATTTGAAGTCTTCTGGAAGCTTTGGAAATCTTTTGAAGTTTTGGACTTTTGAAGACCTTGTCGAAGCTGAAGTATGTTGGAAACTTGTTGAAGTTTCTGTGGTCGTATTATTTTTGTATCATATTTGTATCACTCTGATATTCGGGATCGACGTTGTATTGGATATTGTATCATGTTGTATCTGTGTTGATATATGACATTCATTTTGTTTCCGCTGTTTTATATTCATCTGATGTTGTTATAAGCTCCATCCAAACTTAAATTTGACGTTCGAATCTCCGGCGGTTGAATAAAAGTGAGGTTTCTGACGTCGACTTTTGAACGCTGAATTTTGGGTCGTGAAAAATTGGTATCAGAGCTTAAGATTGAGTAAGAACTTTAGCTACGGAGTATAACACATTAGATGGCTCATTAGAGATAGGGTGTAGTATGCCCTAGAATGAGTATAAACAGAAAGACCGACACCCTAATTTCTTGGTCTATTCCTTTTAAATTGTTAATGTCTCCTAAGATATCTTGTCCGCATGCCTAAATCAAGTTTTCTAGCTATTTACAGATAGAAAGAATGAGCGGAAGGAGAGTGCAAGGTAGGGAACGGGGAATTACCACCGCAACTGGTCAAGTCCTTGCAAATGCAGTTGTGCCAACTCAATCTCAGTTGAATCTGGCTGATCTATATAAAAGTTTTTCGAGACTTGGTGGAAGGCCGTTTACTGGCGAGGAATCTGTTGTACAAGCCCAAGCTTGGATCCGAATAGGCGAAAGAATTTTTGAAGGATTGAAGTAGGAAGATGATCAAAAGCGACTAATAGCTTCTTGGCAACTCCAAGAGGGAGCATCAGCTTGGTGGGAGACAGTTATTGTGGATGAGTCAGAAGATAAGTTTGCTTGGGGATAATTTAAAGAAGTGTTTGAGCAGCGATATATTCCACTGCTGGTATCTCTCAAATGTACTAGGAATTTCTAGATTTAAAGCAAGGAAGTCTACATTTGAGGAGTACTTTAATAAATTCAATGAATTGTCTCGATTTGGTCCGGAGCTAGTAAGTACGCCCTTGAAGAAAAATGAAAGATTCATTCGAGGAATGAATAAGGAGTATCACGAGAGGATGATAGCCCACATTAAAGAATCTTTATCAGACTTGATTGATATGGGTTATCGATATGCTACTCTAGATATGCAGGAAGTTCCAAAAGAGAAGGGGAGTTCAAGTAGTTCGAATAGGAAGAAGAGGAAATCTGAAGGAAATAAACTGGTTCGAGGTAAGAGAAAGAAGAGGAGTACTCAAGAGAATTCGACCCGAAATGTTGTTTGTTATAATTATCAGGAGAAAGGCCATTTGACAAATGATTGTGCGAAGCCAAAGAAGCAAATTAAGATAGATCAACCTATAAAGACAAGTCGAGGATCCAAAGAATGCTATTGTTGTCACCAGCCGGGGCATGGAGTTAAGAATTGCCCGAAAAAGAGACAAGCACAAATAGTGAAAGTGTGTGCAATAAATGATAATGCCTCAACTTCTAAGGCGAATGAAGGAAAGGGAGTTTTGGAGGGTAACCTTATTATCGGTGAAAGGATTGTTAGAGTTTTGTTTGACATGGGAGCTTCACATATCTTTATCTCCCAGTAGATCGTAGATGAATTAAAACTTAAACTCAAGTTTGTCGATGAACTTATTTGTGTAAAGAATCCAATGGGTGGTCCTGCAAATCTTT
Organism: Allium cepa; assembly: GCA_030765085.1. Taxonomy (NCBI): domain Eukaryota; kingdom Viridiplantae; phylum Streptophyta; class Magnoliopsida; order Asparagales; family Amaryllidaceae; genus Allium; species Allium cepa. The sequence goes on along the minus strand of CM060937.1, from coordinate 787,102,313 downwards.
GTCTATATTGTAGGAGGGTGCCTATTTCTTATTCTGGCCATCAATTTCCTATTAATCTTTATGTTCTAGACTTCAATGAATTTGAAATCCTACTCGGGATGAATTGGTTATTGAAATACGAAGCTAAGTTAGACTGCAGCAATCGAACTATTCAAGTCAAAACTGAACATGGAGATTCCGTTGAAATTTCTTGTGAAGACCCTAGTCCGAAAAGAGATAAACTGATGTATACTTTGGGATATCCAGAACCTAGTCTGGAGTCCATTCCTATCGTCCGTCGTTTTCCCGATGTATTCAAAGAAGTAGAATCTTTACCCCCACATAGAGAGACTGAATTCAGAATTGACGTAATTCCGAATTCTCGTCGTGTCGTTCATGCTAGTCGCAGGATGGCACCGCGGGAAAGAATTGAACTACTAAAACAAAGTGGTGATTTATTAAAAAAGGGATTGATTCGTCCTAGTGTCTCTGAATGGGGCTCAGCGGTAGTGTTTGTGGCTAAATCTGATGGGTCTTTGAGATTGTGTGTTGACTATCGCGATCTCAACATACAAACTCTCAAGAATAAGTTTGCTTTACTCAGGATCGACGATTTATTCGATCAACTTCATGGTGCGTGATTCTTTTCTAAGATGGATCTAGCTCAGGGATTCCATCAGTTGCGAATTGCCGAAGATCGTGTTCACCTAATTGCTTTTAGAAGTCCGGATGTGTTCTACGAGTGATTAGTCTTGCCTTTTGGACTAACTAACACTCCCGCGTACTTCGTAGATTTGATGACCCGTGTGTTTTGGGAGGTGCTGAATAAATTTCTTCTTGTATTTATCGATGATATCCTAATCTACTCCAAAACCGAAGAGGAACATGCTGAACATCTCGGAGTTGTTTTGGAAATTTTAAGAAGGAACATCTTATTCGCTAAATTTTCTAAATGTCACTTTTGATTCAAAGAAGTCAGATTTCTTGGCCATGTTGTTAATGAAGAAGGGATTTATGTTGATCCGAGAAAAATTTCCGCTATTCTTGACTGGAAGCAACCCAAACTCCAAAAGAAGTTCGAAGTTTTCTTGGTTTAGTAGGCTACTACCGAAAGTTTGTTCTGGACTTTTCTAAAATTGCTAGCTCATTGACCAAGCTAACCATGAAGAATGCCAAGTTCAATTGGACCCCAAAATGTGAGGAAGCTTTTTAGGAATTGAAAAAGAGATTGACTACTGCTCCTGTTCTCGCTATCACTAACGGGAACCAAGGCTTATCTTTCTATACTGAAGCTTGTGGTGATGGGGTAGGTGCAGTATTGATGCAAAATGGGAAGGTGATTACCTACGCGGGTAGACAATTACGTCCACACGAGAGAAACTACCCAACACATGATTTGGAGCTTTTGGCTATTGTTTTCGCCTTAAAAATCAGGCGACATTATCTTTTGGGTAAGAATCTCCTTCAGCTTTTCTAAAAGAAAACTTAAAGTTCAACTTAACTTAATATATACTAAATAATCTTTCTTATTTAGGTGAAAATTTTGAATTATTCACCGACCACAAATATTTAAAGTATCTCTTCACCTAGAAAGATTTGAATCTGCGAAAACAACGTTGGTTGGAATTCTGGCATCCTATGACCTAGATATTCAGTATACACCCGGTAAAGCCAATGTAGTTGCCGATGCTTTGAGTAGAAAACATGTTATTCTTGCTCATCTTGTTATCACTCCTACTCTTCTTAAGAGGACCGCGAGCAAGCAATATGAAGATGAGTTTCTTCGGGAAATTTATAAAAGAATTGCCAAGGAGAAGACACTAGTTTTGAGATGGATAATAGAGGAGTTATAAGGATGAAAGGCTGGATATGTGCTCCAGACTTCCCTGATCTGAAACGTGAAGTTTTGGACGAATGCGACAGGTCCAAACTTTGCATCCATCCAAGAGTCAATAAAATGTATCGTGATATTAAAAGAACTTTCTGGTGGAAGACAATGAAAAGGGACATATTTATTTACGTGAGTCGCTGTGCTACTTGTCAACAAAATAAAAGCGATCAAAAGAAAGTAGCCGCTTTACTTCAGCCTTTGGAAGTACCAAAATGAAAATGGGATCACATATCGATGGATTTCATCGACGAATTGCCACGAACCAGGAAGGGAAATGAAGCAATTTGGGTTATAGTGGACTGTCTAACCAAAACTTTTCACTTCATTCCAGTGAAATCCACTCGGACTGCAGCAAGTTTAGCAGAGCTTTATATAAAGGAAATTGTTCGTCTCCATGGTATTCCCAGCAGCATAGTGAGTGATCGTGAGCCGATCTTCACTAGTAGATTTTGGGAGGCATTCCAAGACGCACTGGGAACAAAGATGAACTTCAACACCCCTTATCACCCACAATCTGATGGGCAGACAGAAAGGATTAACCAAATTCTAGAAGACCTATTGCATGCTTACATTCTTGATTTTGGTGGTTCTTGGGAGGACCATTTACATCTGGTAGATTTTTCTTATAGCAATAGCTATCGATCCAGTATTGAAATGGCTCCTTTTGAAGCTTTATATAGTCGTCTGTGTCGATCACCTGCATGCTGGATCGAATCAGGTGATAGACTCGTCCTTGGACCAGACATGATTAAAGAAGACATGGAGAAAGTTGATTTTATTCGAAAGAATTTAATAACCGCTCAAAGTCGCCAGAAAAGCTATTATGACCGCCGACGAAGATATTTGGAATTTCAAGTTGGAGATTCTGTATTTTTTAAAGTGTCTCTGATGCACGGTGTATTGAGGTTTGGGAAAACTGGAAAGCTAACACCGCGTTACATTGGTCCTTTTCCTATTCTAGAGAGGATCTGTCCTCTAGCATATCGAGTGCAGCTACCCAACTATTTATCTGGCGTGCACAATGTATTTCATATTTCTAATCTCCGAAAATTTGTACACGATCCTGGTAGTATTATTGAGGAGGTAGCTCAACAGGATCTTGAGATCATTCCTAACTTGGCAGTAGAGAGAGCCGATAAAGATTGTAGATCGTGATGAGAAGAGATTAAGAAACAAGGTTGTGAAAGTAGTTAAAGTTCAATGGAGTGGCGATCCAAAGGACTGTACTTGGGAAACCGAAGATAATATGCAGAAACCATATCCCAACTGCAGAGTGGATATCTCGGCTTAAACTGGTAAGCCATTTCCTTATTCTTCTAAGTTCTTATATTCTATGTTCGTTTTTCTCTCTCTTTCAAATTTCGAGGACAAAATTTTCTTATGGAGGGGATATTGTAACATCCCGGAATTTGTTACTTTAAATTTAGTGATTTATTTGAAATTTTGAATTTAATTTGAAAAAGTTTCAAAAGAAATAAAATATTGTTAATATTAATAATATAAAGATATATGGAAATAAATAAATATTTGATAGTTTAACTTTTTTAAATAATAATAATATTGATAATAATTAAATAAGAAACATACAACAAGCAAGAAATTGTTTTAAACAATAAAATAAAATGTATGTGATAAATTAAATATTGATAGTTAAACCTTGAATAGAAATAAAATTTGAAATGTATGTTTGTAATAAAATTTATATAATTATAAAAGACATAGGAATACATATAAGGTTGCATGAGAATTTTATAAACAAGGAAACAAGAATTATACAGGTAAAATGAAAATCTACAAAGTAAAGCAAAAGTGTACTTGCAAGAATTTAAGGTAAGATTGCATGCTACAAGGAAGCATGAAGCATTAAATGCTTTCAAACTCAGCCCAAACACAATGTCATTCGAAATAGTAAAAAGAAGAAAAAGTCTTATTTCAGTAAACCTTCCCCTGTACAAACCCTCTCCTTTATATATCAACCTATTTCATCAGTTCATTCATCAACCTGAAAGAAAAAAATATATATAGAAAACCAGTTGTACAACAAAACAGAAAAGGGAAAAGAGGAGGATCAAAAACTGTTTCTTTTTCAAAAACACAGAAAACAACTCGGTTTATTTCTGGAATCAAGGTGAGTAAACTTGTTCTGTTTTTAAATTGAAAACTGAGTATTTAGTCCATAAAAATCTTGTGTTGTTGCATATGGAAGAAATGTGTTTTGTAAGTTCTTTGTGATTCAGGAAATTGCTATATGACCTGTTCTTCCTGTTTTTGGTTTCAGAGTAAAGTGAGTTAGAAAGAAATCAAATAAACCTTCATACAAACATGTTTAACTTTGGATTCTTAAACAAAATGAGTTGTTTAAACTTGACTCAAAGTTTAAAATTTTGTTTTAAGCTTGAAATGAATTTTTTTGACTCTGCAACCTAAATATTACAGTAAAAACATAATTTTAAGACGAATTCAAGCATTTTAAATCATTGAATTGATTTTATAATTTGAATGAACATATGAAAAAAGGATTTTTAAAACAATAGAGATGATTTTTAGTTGAGTAATTCGAGGGCAGTTCGAATTTGAACAAAATCAGCACTTTGATCATTCTCTGGTGATCGAATCATCATTGAATGCTAAGATTTGGGTTGAAGCAGGTTTGAACATTGTTGAGTTTGGGAAAATTGTCAAAACAAAATTTATATCGCATGAGTTTATTTCGAGTTCAATCTAGGGTTTAACCCTGAATTTTGCAGTGGGTTGGACGCATGATGATTTCATCACCTAGGGGCGATCGAGCTGCACATGCTTTTGGGAAATGATAGTAAGAAGTGTCGACGTGCTATGGCCGGAATCGTGGATTTTCTGGTGAGCTATGCGAGGAGAACGAGGCGTTTGGGTTGGCTACGTTCGACTTCAGTTTCAACGAGAGGGTAAGTTTTCGATTTCGAGTTCCTTGTGTCGAATCGATTTTTGGTTTCGAGCGTAGGGATGAAGCACGACTTGCTGGAGGTCGCGATGGCCACCGAAGCGGCGGCGCGGTGATGTGCACGTGCACGGGGACGGTCTCGTGTCAGGAGATTCTCGCGTTTAAGTGAAGTTGTTAAGTAGTTATTGAGTTTATAACTTAAGCAAAATGAAAAAAGAAGATGAAGGAGAAGCGAGTATGAGAGGAGGAAAAAAACTCAGGGAAATGCATAGGGTAACTCGAGTTTAATTGGCTCGGGTTTTGTCTTAAAGTGGATTGAGCACAAATAATTTTCAAGTTAAAATGCTTAGTAGTTATGAAGCAACTAATGTTAACTATTTTAAAGTTAAGAATTCGTTTCAACTTTTAATTAACCAAGTAAATAATAACAGTGTTTTAAAATCTGAAAAAAATACTTTAATTTAATAATTAATCTAAGATATGTGTTAAAGTTAAGTAACATTTAAAGTTTGTTTTTTACCATAATAAATTGATTCCAAAGTATAAAGAAGATTTCTAAACGATAATTAAAGTAAATAATTTTTCTTAACTCATGGATTTGAAAAGTAATTAAGAATGATTTATAATTTGTAACCAAAAAAATTGATTAATAAACAATTAAGTGTTTAAATTAATTTGTAAATTTAGAATTTGTTAATTAGATAATCTAAGTTGATTAAATTTAATTAGTAGTTAATTAAAATAATTAATTAAGGAATAATCCATGAAATTGATTAAGATTTATTAAATTATCAAAATTAATCATTGATTTAAATAATCAATAAAAATAATTATGTGGTTAATTAAATCACTCACATTTGAAAATAATTAACTATTGTTATGCACTGGATTGATATTCTGTTATGGTTATGATATTGTGTGATGTAGATTGCTCTATATTGCACTATGTTGTGCTTTGTTCTGTATTGATATGAAAAACCTGTTAGCCGTAAAACGGCATTTTAATTTCGATGCGACATGGAATAGGATTTCAGTTAGTTATCCGAAACCCATATCGAAGAGGTGAATTTTTGTGAAGGACATATCCGCATGGTTTTAAAAATTGATGCTCATTTTTTGGTTTAGCCGGGAGAGGACCTTTGTGTCGTACAACCCATTCCGAATAAGTGATACGAGGAAATGGATGAGCATTTGAAGATCGGTGGTGAAGATCGGGTATCTTCAAAACGATAGGACAACCTATCGATTGTCTCTGCACTGAGTTGCTCCGGTATAGAGATTCCCAAAGTGATGGGAAGTCCGATCGGGATTGTGAATACCCGGATTGCAAGGACTTCTTCGGAAGCGCCTTCGGTTCGGTTCGAACCTGGAACATACTTGTATGGTTGTATGTCTGACATTACAAATTGAGATATAAAGCTGATTTCTTTCAAATACATATATGTTGGTGGAAGAGAATTTATTCTCTTAGCTTAACACCCTTCTCTGAGATGTACGAACTCATAGGTTATGTAGTTGAAGGTTATTAGTGATATACTCCTAATTTGGTAGTGTGACATGCTGAGTGTTGCCGTTCATTTGTTGATCGAAGCATGTCATTGTGAAAAGCGTAGCTTTGTGGACGAGACTTCATCTAACCACACATCTCGGTTATGGTCGAAAAAGGAATCATGGCAGCAAGGTTATTTGGGGATAGCTTCCCCAGATAGTATGTCCATTTTCTTCTTGATTATGAGAGGTATCACGGTATAGAGCCCAAATACTTACTTTGTGGTTGCCGCAAACTTATTACTTGGTGGTTTTTGGTTGAGAAGCGCTTCGGATAAAGGTTGTTAACGACCGGGAAGTGGTATACTCGTGTCAGTTGTTACCTAGATACAGAGGTAACCGGCCTTGTGTAGTAGAGATCTGGCTAGGATCCGGGGCGTCCTTCCAGAGGCATTTTTTTTTTTTGGGAAGTTCCTTTGCCTGACCATTTTATGGAAATCCAATCATCCAAATATGATCCATTTATGGTTTTAGTTGTATAACTTGCATTACTTATGGTTGTCACTACTGTTTAGATGGTAGCTATTGTAGGCATAGTTCGGAATGTATATGCCGGCTAAGATTAATATTCTATTTTCGAAATGCTTTCTACCATATGCACTAGTAATAATATCAAAGAAATTTCCCCGTACCTAGCATATTTGGCTATCATAAGAAGAAATCTCCTCCAATTCTGCGATTGCATTGTGTGTGTGGCGGGTGGTCTTATGGTAGTTTCATTTTTAAAAGCATACCGAATACTTTTATAAATCTAGTTTGTTTAAAAGCAACTATTTTTGTTTACTCATACCAGTCCCATGACTGACCTAGAGTTTATTGTTTCTTTCCTAAACTCTGGGTGCCCATAAATTTCCACACGGCCAGTCTAGAAGCAGGTTATCCGTGTTTTGGAGCTAGCTTAGATTTTAAGTCTTCTGGAAGCTTTGGATTTGGAAATCTTTTGAAGTGTTGGAGTTTTGAAGACCTTGTCGAAGCTAAAGTATGTTGGGAACTTGTTTAAGTTTCTGTTGTCGTATTATTATTGTATCATATTTGTATCACTCTGATATTTGGGATCGATGTTGTATTTCATATTGTATCATGTTGTATCTGTGTTGATATATGACATTCATTTTGTTTCCGCTGTTTTATATTAATCGGATGTTGTCATAAGCTCCATCCGAAATAAAATTTGAAGTTCGAATCTCCGATGGTCGAATACAAGTGAGGTAATTGACGTCGACTTTTGAACGCTGAATTTTGGGTCATGACACATTTGGAGCAAATCCCAACATTGAACATGATTCTGAAATGACCAGATTATTTAAAAAGATTGATGGTTAGAGAAAAAATTGAACGACAGTAGGCATCTATTAAATCTCTGGAGCTTATCCTGGGGGAATCAACTATTGATGTTGATCCTGGTGCGACGAGTGGTTTGACAATACAATTAACCGAACCATAGTAATTTTGGTGTATGTTAACGTAAAAATCGGACGCTAACACCCCAGTGTCAATTGAAGTTGGATGAAAGCACCACCCGTGTACACGGGAACTACAAGCAAGTAGAGAAATTACAGAAAAAGCAGAAAAGACAACAGTTTTTATAGTGGTTCGGCTTAGAGTAAGCCTACGTCCACTTTAGATCTCTTTATTACTGAATTTGATAACAACTTTACAACAATCTTCAATTACAACACACTTTAGACCAGTAGATCAAACTTTGATGGATAATAATCTTCCCAATTCATGTTGAATGATGTAGATTCTCTCTTGGAGATCGTCGTAGTGTCCTTGGTGTTTGGAGTACTTGAAGTGTTGAGTGAGTCGAGAATTCTACAGAGTATCGACGCTTGAAATGGTCGGCCAAAAGTCCCTTTCATGTTTTAGGTAGGTCAGTATTTATAGAGAATTCTGGTCTGGAATTATTGCCAAGTTATAAGTCGTGACCGACTTAGGGAGAGTTTTAGGTCGCGCACGACCTAAGGGCCAAGAGTTAGCAGGCAGTGGCATGAATGAAGCGGCACTGAGTCTTTCTTTGTTCATCTGGATACAAGTCTTAACTCGTTCACGAGTTAAGAGGTTCACAGTTTAAAATGAGGCAGCATCTATTTTGATCTCTGTAGTTTTAGGTCGTGAATGACTTATCCTAGGTCGTAGGTCGGTCGCGACTTAAATGCAATTTCTTCCACTCTTTTTTGTCTTGAATCACTAGGTCGTCTTGTTTTTATCTTTTTTAGGTCGCAGCCTCCTGAGTCGTGACATTTCTCAAGTCGTCCAGGCCTTAACTCGTAAGTCGCGGCACACCTTAAGTCGCGAAGTTTTCGTAGGTCGCAGATTTCTCTTGAACCTTAAGTCGGCATCATTTCAAGACGTTAGGTCGGAACTTTCTTTAAGGCCTTAGATCGGCATGCTTCTCAAGCCCCTTAGGTCGGTATCCCTCTTAAACCTTAAGCAGTTAGGTCGGTCTTCCATGCTAAGATACTAGGTCGGCATCCCTTTGTGCCTTAGGTCGGCAGAACGCTGGGTCGCTAACTGTTTGATGTGCTAGATCGGTGAGTCACGGCCGAGATGGAGTTAACATTTGCCCCTCGAAGTGCATGCCTAATGGTTAGGTCGTGTGCTTTGATATCCTTTAACTCGTCCGCCACTAGGTCGGTTCTGACCCAACAGTTATATCTGCCGCTTCAGTTATCCCTACTGTAAGGTATAAAACATTCATCTCCTTCTTTTTCACTACTTATTCCCTTGCTCAATTCTGTCAGTAAAATCCTCCAGAGCTCCCAAAGGCGATTTTACTCCAGTCGATCACTGGTAACCTTTGCCATTCATCAAGTAAGTCAACTTGCTTCCTCCTCAATCCTAGATTACCGTCTATTCATGAATTCTGCCCCTCAAATTTAAACCGTTTTTTCATACAACACTTCATCACGAATCTCGTTCCACCTATATTTGACGATCCTTAGTTAGTTTGATTTGGCTTTAGGCTATCGATGAAATGATGTCGATGGGTTACTGCTTTAGGCGTAGCCAATTTTGAATCGTGTTAAGATTGTAAGGCGTTGGATTCGTGGTGGTTTTGAACTAGTTTATGGGATCATCCGGTAGTATGAACGAGATGAAGGTTTTTTGTTGATGGAACTGCTATTGGGTTAATGGGTTAGGTGGAGTGAGACATCGGCCTGGACGTGACCCAGCAATTTTGGGCGATTTATCTTTTGGCCGACCTAAACCTTGAGTCGCTGCCGATCTTGCTCTTGGGGAAACTTGCCGACCTTCCCTTAAGTCATGGCTGAGCTAGCACTTGGGGAAACTTGCTGGCCTAACGTAGTGCGGCCTAAGCCTTGAGTCGTTACCGAGTTAGCACTTGAGGAAATTTGTGTTGCTTCGGAAGGAAGCCTTTTCTATTTTTCATGGTTAACAACTTAGAGCACTGCCGACTTAAGACACTAACAACTCCAGATTGAAACGACCTAACTTAACTCGCCTCATAATCCTTAGGTCGTGGACGAGTTAGCCAGATAACCAATGATTTTATTTAACCCATAGGAAGAATTTCTTAAGTCGATGCCAGCACTTAAGTCATCGCTGAGTCAACACTTAAGTCGTCGCGGAGTCAACACTTAAGTCGTCGCCGAGCCAACACTTAAGTCGTCGCCGAGTCAACACTTAAGTTGTCGTAGTTGACAATTTTGCTTGAACCTTGAACTTTTACTTGATTTGCTGAAATAGACTGCCTCAGTGCTGAATTGTTTGGACTTTAACTTGTTAAACTTTATTGCATTTTTTCACAGGTCACTCCTGCAAGCTATAACCTGTCTAATACAACATTTACAGAAAATTGGGACGAATATACTGCCACTGGCTGCCCACATCAAATGACAGATTAGTTAATAACAATTAATCAACTTTAACAGATTGTGTGAACGAAGTGCTTTGAAACAGCGAATTCAGGCAAAGTACCAAGGCAACATTGGAATAGTCAACTATACTTTCCTGTTTGCATAAACACTGTGCTTGAACTTCAAATTAACAAGTCCTGAAATTTGATAATCGATCAATTGTCGACGAACTTAAATCGAGTTATATTTACTTGTTTATTTTTATTAGTTTTGCACAACACTTCACACTTTTAGGAAACGTGCACCTTCAAATTTGAATATCCAGTTGCTTATGTAGAATGGCCTCACATCAAGAAGAAGTAACAGAACAGAGTGGAGAGGCTCTTCCAATAGCTTCTCCACTGATTACTCCACCGTAAAGAGTCTCAACTTCGTTGAACTACCGGACGTTTAGCTTATTGCACGCTCAATTTGGCATCGTTGAAACGGATGCTATATTGCCCGGGCCAAATGATTTTGCTGATAGACCTCCTCGTGGTTTCGTCGCTGTCAACCGCCAAATGTGCTTGTGCGGCGCTATTCCTCCCTTCAAAGAGTTCCTTCAGCAATTTCTACTTCGATTAACTATCTCCCCGTTTCAACTGCACCCCAATGGTTATGCCATTCTGATGGGGTTGTGTGTTTTATTCATGAGAACCCTGGATCGGCTACCGAGCTTCGGAGAAATTTGTTATTTGTGTTCCTTCACCAAGACTAAAGACCATCCCTCCATTGTCGTCATAAGGAGTGCTAGGAATCGCAAACTCATAACTGACCTTTCCGAAAGTGTTCATGGATTTTTAAATCAGTTTTTCTTTGTTCGCTTCCCCCCAGGGTTTTATGCCATCTAGAGAGTAGGAAGTAAGATTACCTGCTTCTATTTTCCATTCCCAAGCTTTTCGAATTTCGAGTTGTTAATCATTAATTTCACTCTTTCCTTTTTCAGCACTTCCTCCCCCCTCTAGAGATCCAGGCCATAAGCAAGTCTTCGAGAGATTGACCGCTGTGGCCGCAGAAGAGAGGAGCATAAAATTTTTGTTGAGGGATGAACTTTTGCATCAGTATGGGCTTTTGCACGCTTCTCGTTCTACACATCCTCATGAAATCCCAGACTCCCCGGCTAGAGTGTCGGATGCCCCAGTTTCTGCCGACACATCCATACCAAAAGAACCTGCTCCCGAGGCTTCACTAGTGAAGTGCTCCACTTCTGTTGATGTTGCGGGGCCATCTAACAAACTTGCCCCGGTTATTGAGGAAGAAGAGCCTCAGAGATCTCCCCAATGTTCACAGAAATCTGGCGAAGAAGTTGAGAAAACCGGTCCTGTCAAGTAGAGCAGGGGCGACACTTTCGAAGGACTGAGCGACCTCTTTGCCACCTCACAAGAGATCTTTAAAGATGATCCTATCACTACCGGGGTTTCTTCTTCAGTAGTTGAAGCGACTTCTATTCTGCAACAGACTCCGTCAACTCAAGAGTTGACGCTAACTACTACACCCACAACTACTCCACAATTAAAGAGTGGTTCGTAGTTTGATGCGCGTGGTTTGCACATCACACACACTTAGAATTTTTCGCCACTTTTATGCTTCTGACTCTTTGTACTTTGAAGACTTCTAAAACTTATCTCTTTTCATGTCAGATTCTCCGATGGGACGCAGCGGCTCCTATTATGATGACTTCCAGTGCTACGGGAGGCGCAGCCAATATGATTATAGGCGCTACCTCCTCTCTTACAGAGAATCCGATGAAGAGAGAGCCGCCCGAAAGGCTCAGGAGAGGAGGGCGCAAGAAGAGCGTTCTGAGAGAAAAGAGAGGGAGGAGCGCCACGATTCTTCCCATAAAGGCGATGATTCCCATAAGATAAAATCCCACGATGACCGGGGAAAGAGTCATATGGTTGAGGAACTAAGCATATGTGCTCGACACGGTGAGAAGCATACTTCTACAACTCCCGAAAAGATCACTGCGCCCGTCTCGCTTGACATTCCTTCCGGCTCTCCCGCTCTCGGGAAGACAGACATCCAAACAATAATTAGCAGGCCTAAATTCCATGTTGGACCGGGCCCAGCCACTTTGCAAAGCTGGTTTCCAAAGTGATGCCTGAAGGGAGTGCGGTTCGATCTTGACTTGGTCCCTATCGACAAGCCTGCCATGCTACGAAATCTCGATGCCGTTAAGCATGATATTAAAAGGATGTCGAACTGGCAAAAGCTTGTAGACGAGCTTCAAAGGGTCAACCGTGCAAATATAGAGGCCATGCTTACTATGGAGAACGATAAAGCCGAATGGCAGAATGTTCTTGAGCAGCATGATACTGAAATGAGGAGCATCGATACTTACAATGAAGAGCTTGAAGTGAAAGTTGAGGAACTTAAACAAGAGCTTGCTACTTCTTCTGCCACATATACTCAAAAAGAAGAAGTATTTCAGAAGCAAGTTCGCGATGCTCACGCAGCTCAGCGACATGCCGAGGCACAACTTGAAGCTGAGCAGAAAATAGCAGGAATGTATCGTGCTGAGGTTACAGAACTACAGGAGAAAGTCAGCTCTCAGGAGGCGGAAATTCAATTGCTTAAGCTTCAACTTTCCAAAGCTGAAAGAGAGCGTGATGAGGCCGTTGCCGGCAAAATTGCAGCTGAAGAATCTCACGAGGCAACGAAGTCCAACATCAGCTCAACACTGTTTGACTTTTACCTGCACAGCATCTTGGGGCATGGTAGTCTCGCCTTCCTAGGTCCCAAGTATGAAATTACTTTAGCTGAAGTGTGGGAGGCCGCACTTGATATGCTTGGCGGTATGGGTGCTGGTTATGCCGAATCAGCTCTTGAGGAGCATTATTTTGATGATGATGCTCGCGCTGCTCTCGCCAGGGGAAGAGAACAGCTTGCGAAATTAAGGGCCGAAATGACGGTAGGGGAACATTTAGGAAAAACTATCTCAACTGCTCCAGTTCAGCCTTCTCCTTCGGCCGAAATCGAAATTATCGGCTCCAGTTCTCATTCTCCATCCCCTACTAAAGTTACCACCGAAATCACAAGCATACAGGGTGGAGATGAAGGCGATGAGAGTGCCGAAGTACAAGCTTATGAGGTTGATGTCAGGAAACCGACTTCTCCAGGTAATTCTACTGTTAATCTTGTCCAAGTAGATTGCTCATCTGTTTCTTACGAGCTTGATGAGCTTCTTGACTATTTCCTGAAACTTATCGAGCCTTTATCTCCTCTCTTTACTGACTTTAACTTCTTTTCTTCTATAGAGAAAGCGTCAAGCATTGTTCAAACTTCCCCTTCTCCAATTACTCCTTCTTCGGCTCTCCAAGTCACTCCTCCACCTGCCTCTCAACCTGGGTCACAAGAGGAGCAAATAGAAGCTCTTCATGGCTTGGATGATCCTATTGCTTCTCAAGAACATGGGGGAGAAGGGCTTGGAGAAGGCAATGAGTCTCCGGAGCAAATCACTTCTGATAACATAAAATCATCTGCTCTTGTTACCCCGGGAAGTGAGTCTTCTTCAAGGAGGAGGAGGAAGCGTGTCACTTCCAGGAGGAGAAGGAAAGGCATTCTTGTTTCTGAGGAGGAAGTGAAAGTTGATCCGGCAGTAACCCTTTCTCCCTCATCCCCGACCTTCTCAAGCCGTCCTGAAAAGCTGCCTATTAGGTCAGGTGAAGTCTCTAAGGGTGGTGGCAAGAAGAAGTAAGGGGTCCTGCTTTGGTTTATTTTTATTTTTTGCTTTTTGCATGTATTGGCCAGAGATTATGCGGATACCGGCCTCCGCTTTTCATACCTGTACCTGTACAGAATTTTGACAGTGTTAAATAAAATGATTCTTTTTGTTTATAAAAACTTCTGTCTGTATTTGAGAATGCATTTACTATCCTTTTTTGTACAAGTTTATTTACATGATATTGCAGCGAGCTTGTGGTATGCTGTTCGAGCGTAATTTTACCAATATAGTTATACCATGTTTTATGTAGCTATACCATGTTGCCCCTATACCATAAGCTTGTTGCAATATTTTATATTTTGAGGGGACTTGTACTTTTTTTTTAGAGAATAATTATTCCATACTTGGAGGAATAATTCGTTAAAAATAGAGTACAACCCCCTCCATATAAGTTTTTACGCTTCATCCTTCGAAGATATCACTTTCTCTTTTGTGCATATACACATTTCGCCAAGTTAATTCTTCTATGTGGTAAAGCAGGTCTCTGAAGGATACTTTAACTTCTTTTTGAGTAAGAGTATTTTCCAGAATAGGTGGATCATTCTTCCTTTGAGAGTTAAAGTATGCCTTTGAAGAGGGCTTTTTTTTTTGTTACGCCATAGTAAAGGGCTTTTTGATTTTTGTTTCTTTGAAAAGTTGCACCACTGAGGAGGGCTTTTTCACGTTTCAACACTTGGAAGTTTTATTTCAATCTCGGTGAAACGTGTGCCTCCGAAGAGTTTTGCCTCCGAGGAGGGCTTTTTCACGTTTCAACACCTGGAAGTTTTATTTCAATCTCGGTGAAACGTGTGCCTCAGAAGAGGTCTTTCTGCTTGCTTGTGCCTCCGGGAGGAGGTCTTTTCATTTCTGCCTCTGGGAAGAGGACTTTCCATCTTGTTGTGCCTCTGGGAAGAGGTCTTTTTGTTTCTGCCCCTTGGGAGAGGCTTTTATTTTTCCCTGTTCGCTGGGAAGCGGGCCTCCGAAGAGGGCTTTCCACATTTCAACACTTGGAAGTTTTATTTCAATCCTGGTGAAATGTGTGCCTCTGAGTAGGCTTACTGCCTGGAAGTTTGGAGTTTCTTTCTCTCGGTTGGACGGATTCACGGGAGTGTATCGACCGATCATTCCGCAACTTTGTAACGTGAAAGATCTCTCTTTTTCTGGTTGGCCCGCTCGAGGTCTTTTAGCATTTCAACTGTGGTGAAATGGGCCTCCGAAGAGGGCCTTTTTCACGTTTCAACACCTGGAAGTTTTATTTCAATCTCGGTTAAATGTGTGCCTCTGAGTAGGGCTTTTGCCTGGAAGTTTGGAGTTTCTTTCTCTCGGTTGGACGGATTCACGGGAGTGTATCGACCGATCATTTCGCAACTTTGTAATGAGAAAGATCTCTCTTTTTCTGGCTAGGCCCACTCGAGGTCTTTCTCCTCCGAAGAGTTGTGCCTCCGTAGAGGGCTTGTGCCTCCGAAGAGGTCTTTTGCTGATTGATGCTTGCTCGCCATGTTTCTTTTGCCATCCATTCAAGTTGGCGATCCCCATTGTCTTTTGCAAGTGTCAACACTTTTTAGTTGCCAATAATTTCCCTTATCCAGAGAAATATACTTCATAGTTAAGTGAGTTGGTGGTGGTGGACACAGTTTACTTAACTGGCTGTTTGTTCAAACATTTGCAGTTAGTTAGAGATGGTCCACTTCCATCCACATTGCCCACTTTTGTTTGAAGCACTTCTTTTGTAGGATTTGAGTATGGAAATTTTGCATGGTTTAGTGTTTGTTTGCTGAGTGATGTCGGGAATTGCTTGGTCTTGCGATGGGTAAGCTTTGCTTTCATGACCTGCATTATTAAATCGACATTTTAATGACACAATTAATGTATTTTATATGTCGAAATAAAACAAAGCAGTTTATAATAGTAGAGAACACAAGATTTATAGTGGTTCGGCCAAAAACTGGGCCTCCATCCACTTTATAGCTTTTCATTATTCACTTGCTTTACAATTGTTTTCAATACAAGAATCATATATTTGCAATTCTTTTACAACATTTCAGCAAAGCCTTTAAGTAAAATAAGGACGCAAATGATTGCTGTTCCAAGCTCTTGGGATTGGTTCTCCTTCGACAGTTGTGAGTTTGAATGTGCCGTCAAGAAGCTTCGTGCCTATAACATATGGCCCTTCCCAGTTTGGCCCAAACACACCTGTAGCTGCCATGATTCTTTTCAGAATTAGGTCCCCAACTTCAAAGTTGCGCTGACGAACTTTAGAATTGAAGTGCCTGGCTATTCTCTGTTGATGAGCTGCAATTCTAAGTCTAGCCTCTTCTCTTCTTTCATCAAGGAGGTCAATTGCTTCCAATTGCAGTTTTCCACTGGAATCATTGCTTCTGATCCATATGCCAACGAAAATGGTGTATGCCCAGTCGCAGTTTTGTGGGTGGTTCTGTATGCCCATAGTGCAAGCGGTAACTTGTCAACCCAACCACTTTTCGCTTTTTCCAGCTGCTTTTTGATGGTTGATTTGATGATTTTGTTTACTGCTTCCACTTGCCCGTTTGCCTGCGGATGAGCTACTGCTGAGAAGCTTTTTCAGATTTTGAATCGTTTGCAAAAATCTTGGAATTCCTCGCTTTCAAACTGAGTACCATTGTCTGTGATTATCTTCTGAGGCACACCATACCTGCAAATGATATTCTTAGTTACAAAACTTATCATTTTCTTAGAGGTAATAGTGGCCAAGGGTTCGGCCTCAGCCTATTTAGTAAAATAATCAACAGCAACGATAGCATATTTAATCCCTGATTTGGCAGTCGGCAAAGGCCCAATGAGATCTATTCACCAGATGGCAAACGGCCATGGACTGACCATTTGTGTTAGCTCAGTGGAAGGTGCTCTAGGAATTTTAGCGAATCTCTGGCATTTATCACACTTTCGGAAATAGTCAGCAGCATCCTGATTAATTTCTGGCCAAAAGTATCCATAACGGAGGGTTTTCTTTGCTAAAGTTTGACCACCTATATGATCCCCACATTCCCCTCCGTGTACTTCAGTTAGAATCGTCTTTGCTTCTTCCTTTGTCACACATCGGAGTAATGGCATTCAAAATCCTCGTCTGTACAAACGACCATCTTGAACTATATAACTGGAGGCTTTCCTCATCAGCTTTCGTCGTTCTTTTGAATTTTCTGGCAAAGAACCATTGAGTAGATATTCAAGTATCGGAGTCATCCATGATTCTTGCTCTTAGGATATGTTCATAATCCAATCAACATCCATTTCATCTGTGCTTGGAGCTGACAAGACTTCAACGGGAACTAAACCGGCTCATAGCAGTAGAGTCCAACATCTGTGATGAAGCTTATATCCTCTTGATCCGGCTCATGCATCATAATCCGGTTATATCCGGAGTATGCATCCATGAAAGATAACAATTCATGTCCCGCTGTCCCATCCACCAATTGATCGATCCTGGGCAGCGGGAAACAGTCTTTGGGGCAGGCTTTGTTCAGATCCGAAAAATCAATGCACACTCTCCACTTTCCATTAGCTTTCTTAACCAGCACTGGATTTGAGACCCAATTTGGTTAAGTAGATTCTCTAATGAACCCGTTCTCCATAAGCCGATCCACATCTTCTTTTAACGCTGCCGTTCTCTCAGGACCCTGAGTCCTTCTCTTCCGTTTCACAGGTGTAAATTTTGGATCAATGTTCAGGGTATGCACTGCAATCTCTGGGGATATTCCACACATGTCTGCATGAGTCCAAGCGAATACATCCAAATTAGCCTTCAAAAATGAAATCAGAACATTCTGAACTGTCGGATTGAGTTGTGAACCCACATTAAGCACTTTGTTTGGGTCCTTCGGGTCAACAGGTACTGCTACTGTTACCTCTACTGGAACCACTCTATTCTCCCCTGCACTGGCTTTCCTTGGATCCATCTCTCTTCGTGCCCCACTACATTCACCAGTGCAGGGTCCACCCTGTAATTGCTACAAGGTTGGTTCTTTGATGCGGACTGGAGCCGCCGCACCTTTTCCCATCTCTCTCTTCCTGGATTCTCGCAATTCTGCAAAATAACATTCTCGCCCCACATCTTGGTCTCCTTTAACCACACCAACTCCGTTATCTGTGGGGAATTTTAGAGTCAAGCACCATGGAGCAAGAATAGCTTTGAATGCAGCAAGAGTTGGACGGCCCAAAAAGGCGTTGTAAGCAGAGAACTCTTCAACAATTATAAAGGTTTGCTTTCGAGCCACCTTCCTCAGTCCCTTCCCGAGTTCTACAAACAAATCTATGGTCCCAATTGGCTGTTTGGGTTCTCCAGCAAACCCAACAATCTTAAGTGATGAAGCTTGAACGTCAGCCATTGGAATTTTCATTTGATCAAAGGTCTTCTTGAAGAGGATGTTGCATGAGGCTCCACAATCAACTAGAACTCTTCTCACAGTTGCCGGCCCAATGCCAGCGGATATGACCAAAGGATCTATGGTCTGAGCTTCGATACCCAAAGAATCCCTGGCACTGAACACAATATCATCTGTGGAAGTCTTTTGTTGCTTTAAAGGCGCATCATTCTCTAAAACAAAAACATTCTCTTCAGCTGGTACATGCTTCAAGGCCCGGGCATACCTTTCCATCTCGCCCCAGCTTCTACCTGCTGGGTGAGGTCCTCCAGTTATTATATTGATGACAGGCCTTTCCGATTCATGTTCCACGGCCTTCTCACTTGAGCCAAGACGGTGAGCGGAACTTGCTGTTCTTGAGTTGACGGAGCTGAGGCATTTCTGTTCCTTTTCACATACTGCTGGAGCTTGTTTTCCTTTAAGAGTTGTTCAATTACCTCTTTCAATTGGCGGCATTCGTTGGTATCATGGTCGGGCTGGTTGTGGAACCGGCAGTACTTTCCACTTTTTTCCATCTTAATCGCAACTCTCATTTTAGGTGGTGCCGGATAATTGACATCATCTTTAGTTGCAAAGTAGATGTTTTCAGGGGTATCGGTCAAGGGTGTGAAATTGAAAGAACGACCTTTCTTAGCGTCTCCCTATTTCTTTCCACCATCGTTTCCCCTTTTCTGAGTGTTTGGTTCCTTCTTGTTCGTAGCAGCACCATTGTTCCCGGCTTGCACTGATACCACCTTAGCTGGTGCTTGGAGGCTCTCCAAGCGCATGAATTCATCCGCTTTCATGATACCACATTATCGGATCTTACAGAACTTCGTTTTCTCCCAGGAGCCATTATTTCCAACAAACTTCTGGTTTTAAAAGAAATCCTTTCAATAATCCTTTGCGGAGCAATAGTGGAAGTTTCCTGAGTTGGGTTCTCAGTGAAAGCACCAAAAATGTTAACGTGAAAATCGGACGCTAGCACCCCGGTGTCAATTGAAGTTGGATGAAAGCACCACCCGTGTACACGGGAACTACAAGCAATTAGAGAAATTACAGAAAAAGCAGAAAAGACAACAGTTTTTATAGTGGTTCGGCTTAGAGTAAGCCTACGTCCACTTTAGATCTCTTTATTACTGAATTTGATTACAACTTTACAACAATCTTCAATTACAACACACTTTAGACCAGTAGATCAGACTTTGATGGACAATAATCTTCCGAATTCATGTTGAATGATGTAGATTTTCTCTTGGAGATCGTCGTACTGTCCTTGGTGTTTGGAGTACTTGAAGTGTTGAGTGAGTCGAGAATTCTGCAGAGTATCGGCGCTTGAAGTGGTCGGCCAAAAGTCCCTTTCATGTTTGAGGTTGGTCAGTATTTATAGAGAATTCTGGTCTAGAATTATTGCCCAAGTTATAAGTCGTGACCGACTTAGGGAGAGTTGTAGGTCGCGCACGACCTAAGGGCCAAGAGTTAGCAGGTAGTGGCATGAGTGAAGCGGCACTGAGTCTTTCTTTGTTCATCTGGATACAAGTCTTAACTCGTTCACGAGTTAAGAGGTTCACAGTTTAAAATGAGGCAGCATCTATTTTGAGCTCTGTAGTTTTAGGTCGTGAGCGACTTATCCTAGGTCGTAGGTCGGTCACGACTCAAATGAGTTGCTTCCACTCTTTTTTGTCTTGAGTCACTAGGTCGTCCTGTTTTTAGCTTTTTTAGGTCGCAGCCTCCTGAGTCGTGACATTTCTCAAGTCGTCCAGGCCTTAACTCGTAAGTCGCCACACACCTTAAGTCGCAAAGTTTTCGTAGGTCGTAGATTTCTCTTGAACCTTAAGTCGGCATCATTTCAAGACGTTAGGTCGGAACTTTCTTTAAGGCCTTAGATCGGCATGCTTCTCAAGCCCCTTAGGTCGGTATCCCTCTTAAACCTTACGCAGTTTGGTCGGTCTTCCATGCTAAGATACTAGGTCGGCATCCCTTTGTGCCTTAGGTCGGCAGAACGCTGGGTCGCTAACTGTTTGATGTGCTAGATCGGTGAGTCACGGCCGAGATGGAATTAACAGTGTACTTTACAAGTCTTTTCATACCTGTGTTGTTTTAGATGTAAACTTTACCCTCTTTGTCACCTTTGTCTGTACACTGCTTACCTTTTTATTTGAATGTATCTTCTAAAGCCCTATACACTTGTTGAATTTTCTATTTTAATTCTTGATGCTTCTCTTATTTAAGCAAATCTCCAAGTCTCCCTAATATCTATAAACCTTTATAGAACTCCAGTTTGGATACTAGCTGTGTATTCAAGGTTAGAATTTTAGTTCGAAATGATGGTACATAAAAGATGTAAAAGTTGTTCTCTATAGATATTCATACTGGGAACCTTCATCGTTCAATCTGCAGCCTAGATTTAGGGCATTTTGACACTGCTCGTAATTTATTCTTTAAATATATTAAGAATTACAAACTTCATTCCTCACCCAGGTTCAGGCATTAATAATGGAGTTTGACAAGTTGTCATTGGATCCATATTTTTGCATTATTTTAAAAGTCATCCTTTGGGGATCCAGGATAACCTTTCTATTAGATCCAGATAACCTATCTATTAGATCCATAATTTGGCATAAACCAGACTTGAGCTTTTGGTTTGAAAGGCTTAAGATAACCTTTCTATTAGATCCAATCCCTCTTTGAAACCCCTTATGGTAGGGTATCCCCTTAAGATCTGACCTATGGATTTACCTTTCGTCAAGGAGTTCAATTAAGATCGAATCTATGGAATCGAAACCATCTAATGCCTTCCAAAAAGACCAAAACCAGCATCTCCCCTTATGAAATTTCTATTGGTATATGAATTCTATTCTTCTAACCTTCCATTAAGGTCGAAACCCTTTATCGTCCAAATAATATTCTAATGGCTTTTACCTTTCAGCGAGGTCGAAATCTTGGATCTTCATAAAGACTATACAATGGATTCGAAACCTTCCACTACTGTTAGAATTCTACTAGATCTTATTGAGCCTTTTGACACGGTCATAATTTGTAATACTTGATCAAGGATATGCCTAATCAACATTTTCCAAACCCCTTTTGGAGGGATTAACATCTAGAACATATCTAGATTAGTTGTACAAGGAAAGTGCTTGGATCTTTATAAAGGGACGGAACCCCATTCGCATATGCCTTTCCACGGAATCTCACACTTTATCCACCATCCGCTAGGATGTTGATCTACTAATTTCCCTTCTCACCTTTCATTAAGGCATAAATCTACAGAATTGACATCCTCCACTCCTAGTATTAGGAGTCCATCAAGTCTCACAAGGAATCTGTTTGAGATCATTTCACACCAAGTCCTTCAATAAGGATTCTTCGGGGTGTTAACCAAAATTTGTGTTAACACCATACTTCCTACCAATTTTGCTAACTTTGTCACCATGGATTTGAGTATAGCTTTGCCACTATTTTTCGAAAGTTCTTGGAATCCAGCAATAGCTCCGCTATCCTAGAAGTTGAGATGAAAAGAGGTGCAGATAGCTTCTAGGTGGACATGACCTTGGGTGGATGGATGGAACTTATTAGCTTGAACATTACTTAAGTGGTATACTTTATTTAATTATATTTGCCATAATTATATTACGCTTTTGGAAATTATTTTTTTAAGAGAGGCAGGAAATTATTTTTTTAACAGAGGCATGGAAGCCATTAAAGCTTTTAGGAAGAAGAAGGAGATGCTTATACAAGGAGGAAGAAGAAGAAGAATGGAAAATGTGTTTAATTTGTGGAAGAAGTGAAAGGTATTTATAGAAAAAAGTCTGAATTAAATTAATATTTTGTAAAAAGATCACAATACCATTTACTTAAAATTTAAGCAAACAAATTTTTTCCAACACTTAACATCGCATTTCAAGTCATTACTTTAAGTCACTTTAACTTAAGTATTAAGTAAAGAATATAATAGTTATTTTTGTTTGCTTTGATGTTTACTTTATGACTTTTATAACACTTTTTGTCTTTTATGTTTACTTTTTGTTAATTACATTCTAGAATTTTCTAAGTATGTTTAGTAAAAATAAACTTGATTAGAAAATTAAGTAATACTTATATTATTTAATATATGTTCATAAATAAGAAAATAAAGGTGCAAAAACGTTGCGACACCTTTAAACCGACAAATCGTTGATTTTCGACAAAATGTTCTAAGGTCACATTTTGATGTTTTAGTTAAACTATTTATTTATGCGAACCAAATTTAAAAATAAATTTGTATAATGTTATTTAAGAATATAAACACTAATAAATTAATTAAAATAATTTAATTAACTATTGAAACTTACTTTTCTAAAATTAGGATTTTGTCGCTTTTGTCTATATGACCAATTATTCCTATTTTTATGTATGTTTCGTTTTGCAAATCCTGTCTAATATTATTTAAATCATAAAATGTTATATATTTTATACTTAAAATACTTCAAATAGTATATTTGAAAGTAATTAAATTCTGGGTCGTTACACAAGCACCCTTTATTCCATGCAAACATCTACTACCTCTTCTCATTTCTTGCATGCCTTTCCCCCGCCGTGCATTAATGCATGCATACACACCCATAAGCATATACTTACTGTGATAACCTGGATGTTGAACTACTATCAATTGGAAAATTTAACGATTTGTAAACTATTGGGATTTTGATTTTATTTGGATTAAGCAGATAAATTTGATAATTAAGATGTTTGGATGTATATAGTGAATATTAAACTATGATAATAGTTGAATTAAAAATGATGAATCTAATAGTAAATCATTAAATATATAAATGTGTGTAAACTCTGTTATTATTGAAAATTTTAAGTGTGTCCATATATAAGTTTGTGTGTGTGTGTGTATTGTGATTAGAAAGCTATTGTTCGAGTTCAACATGATAATTTGCAAAAGCTATTTAAAGTAAACTCTATATTTTCAAAACATAAGATAAACATTTATTTAAAATATATGATAAGCTTAAAAAGGATTTAATAAAAAGGTTCATTTCTCTTTCTTTCAAATTCTTCATCAAACATTAAAAATAGACATTTATTAAGTTAAAATATAATAGAAAAAGTTTAAAATAAGAATTAATAAAGGTTAATACTTTCTTTGTACATATATAAAAGTATTAAACTTAAAAAAACATTTGTAAACATGTAATTCTTGCATCTATACATTTGTAAGAAAATAATTATTTACATTAACATTTGTAAGCTTCGTGTCTATAAGTGGCTTATTTCACTTCCACTTTTAAATTAAAAAATAAATAAAATATTTAAAGAAACCATCCTTCACTTCTAAATTTCTTTTATTTTATCATAAACCTATAAACCGAAAAGAAAAAAAAGAAAAAAATTTCTCAAACCTGGAGATGAAAACAAAAGCATACTGTATAGTCTGGCAGCAAATTCAAATTCAAAAACATCTCGATATGAAGAATAATCAAGCATCGATCATATTAACAACAAAGCAGTAGTTCATATTGAAGCAATTTCCAGGTTTTAGGAAGAAAACTTCCTCTGTTCTTTTAACAAGGCGAGCAAACATTTTTCTTAAAAACTTAAGTTAAATAAAAATGCGATGCATGGGAATATCCTGGAATGTATGATAAATAATATGCTTTGCATGGTTGTGTGAGCGAAATTTCCTTTTTATATGTATATGGATGTTTGTATGCATGTATGGAATGAATATATTACTCTGTTAATATTTTGCAAGTTTCTAAATAAAATTTCAATAATCAATTGTTCATTACTTGATCTGTTATACGGTATGATGTGTAAACAAAAATTGTTTATTACAATAAGATTTAAGTGTTAAAAATATTTTTAAAAAGAACCGGATCACAATTTTAACCAAAAATGTAAATATTGCAGTGAAACTTAAAAATGTCATAATCTCGACTAGAGTAATTGATGAATTCATGATTATGATCTGAATTGTCTTCTTAAATTAGGATTTTTTAGATAGGAATTTTGAATTTTAAATGTGTAATTTGAGTGAATTCGAGTGTTAAAGGGAAAATATGTTTCGAGAAAATTCAGGTGATCGGCAGCAATTGGAGGACGGGGTCGCGGCTGAAGTAAGCTTGGTGTTCGTCGAGGTCGGCAAAAATGGTGGCTCATATTCTCCGACGTCGTAGTGATAGGACGATTCTAATTTAGGGTATTAGGTTTGGAATGGTAGAGCGCTTTTGCGAGGCAATCCCGAGTTCGTCGGTGCATCGGTCATGGTTTGGGTTGGTGGAATAGGAGCATCAGTCGACGACGAATCTCCGTAGAGGGTATCAAGATCTTTGGTGATCGGAGGTGGCGTTGCATGAAGGTTATTAGGTGATGGTGCAATATAGATTTGGGTTCACAAGCTCGATCGAGTTTCTGTGTTCGAACAAAAGCATCGATGGTCAAAATCATGTAGACCGGTCATGGTCGACTGTATGGCCGCGTTGATGTTGGTCAAAGACGCTTCAATCGTTGGTGCATGTGCACGATATCGATCGGAGCGTTAGTGTTCGGGTCGTTGTGGATATTGGTTGGAAGAAGATGATTTTTTCATTGGACCCAGAGCTGGAAGAAGTTTTCCTCGAAGAAAATTGTCGCAAGAAATTTTTCGGGGTTGGCTCGGAAAATTTATGGGTTTAGCTCGGGTTTCTACATGTGGTAGAAATCAAGTTTTAAGGCTTATCAATTATGTAAGTTTCAAAGTAGATTGTAAACAAAATTTTTAAACAAAGTTTGGCAAGCTTAATGAGTTTCAAACTTTAAAATGTTTTCAAATTTGTTTATAAAATTTTTATAATAGATAAATCCTATATATTTATAAAGAAGAAATAAAAGATGAAATGAATAATGTGTAAATTATTTAATATATTTAGATAATTGATTAATTTGGGTAATCCATTTAAAGGATTGATTTGAATGTGATTAATTAACTTATTAATTAAAAGATAATTAATTTATTAGGGTTAATCACTTAATGAAATTGATAAATGATTATTACTTAGTAAAAGTAATTAAAGAAAAATTACTTGATATCTTTAATTAAGGAGGGTAACTAATGAGTGATTACTAAATGTGATTTATTTAAATGAAGTAATTAAGGATTAATTACTTATTGTAATTAGTTTAAGTAAGGATAAAGTAAGGAAATGAATTAAGAGTTAGTTAATTAATAAATATGATTAATTAAAGGATAATTAATCAATGTAAGTGGATATAGGATAATTAATTTGAGTCACTAATTAAAGATAAATGTAATTAAAATGAATGGGTGAAGGTTAATTAATTTGTATAATTAACTAAGGGCTATTATTTGATATAATGAAAGGATAATTAATCCAGGGCGATTAATTAAGATGGATAATTGAGAGATGATTAATTAATTGACTTGAAATAAATTAATGTTAAGTAAAGGTAATCTATGTGATTGAGGTTAGTAATTTAATTTGAATTAATTAAATTAATTTTTAAAGTGATCAATTTTTTCTTATGATGATTGAATAATATTAAATGCCTTGAATTGATTGCTATCTCTGATATGAAATATTTTGTGATATGATATACTTGGGTGAACAATGATAATGTGTTTATCTATCGATGATGAATTGTTATGGGAAAGTGACATCTTGTATTTTAAGTTTGTTACCTGGGGATTTGGCCAGGCAACTTAGTACTCGGCATCTAAAGGGATCGTTCGGCCTTTCAGAAGAACGCTCGACAACAGAAGAACGTCCGGCATCAGAAGAGCGCTAGGTATTGAATACTGTTCGGCCAATGGGGAACGTTCGGCATAAGATCATTCAAAGATTAAAGGCTGCTCGGCATCCCGAGTATGTTCGACCGAAGCCATCGTTCGGCATCCCAGCATGGTTCGGTGAACTCGGACCGCTCGGCATTTCAACGTTCGGCCAAAGTGAACGTTCGGCCTACAGAGAGAACTCGGCGCAAAGTACGTTCGACATCTCTGGACGTTCGGACTGGCAAACTAACATCCTATGCTGCTCGGCACCGCGTCGATCGGCACGGGGAACGTTCGGCCTCCCAAGAACATTCGGTAATCAAAAATGGTTCAGAATTCTCCCGAGACATTCGGCATCCTCAATCGGCCTCTCGAGACGTTCGACATGGAAGAGAGGGTACAACATTTCGACTGTTCGGCCTGTTCGGCTCGGCACACAGAGCACGTCCTATTTGGACCGAGTTATTCAGCCACCTGGCCCATCAGGGAAGTCCAACCCACCTTCGTCTATAAATAGAGGGGCAGGGGGACAGAAAAAAGGAGGAGATTTTAGAGAGCACTGGGAGACTCTGCCACATTCAACCCTCAGTCAAGACTTCAACTTTTTTATTTAGCAATTGTATTCGAATACTTAAGAACATATTGTATCTGTAATCAAGTATCAGGTGAAGAAATAAAGATCTACTTCAAAGTGGACGTAGGTCATTACACCGAACCACTATAAATTTGGTGTTCTTACTTTTTGCATTTTAATTCATATTCTCCTCTCAATTTTAATTTATTTTCTTCATTATTCTCTCTACACAATCTTTCTAAGGGTGTTAGTGACCAATTTTGGCGCTAACATTTTGGTGCTTTCATTGAGAATTGAATTCTCAGGCTACTGGGACCAACTTTGTAGCTACTGGATTGCATAAATCCCCCAAAGGAGATCCATAATCATTCATAAGAATTTTTGATTCTACTCAGAGTTATAACCAACTACTCTACCACGGGAAGACCATGAACTAGATCAGCCTCTCAAAATGCAGATGTCCACGAAACTGCTAGCATACAACAAGATGGTCCTAGCAAGCAGCAAGCAATTCGAGGCATAGGGCTCTCCAACCAAGATCAAGCGGAAGTAATTTCCCGAGCAAAGTTCAATAAGTTGATAAGAGAACTTAAGGAAAGTAAAATGAAACTGCTAAGCAAATGTAGGCCAATGCAGACCTCATGATTCAGCTTACTCAGCAGCAGCGTCTGAATGCGGGAGGTAGCCCTACCCCTTACTCTGAAGATGATAGTTCAACTTCAGCCGATGAACCTCCTAAGCGAAAATGCCGCAAGGATGACGATGCACAAGCAGGTATCACTGACCGATCTACTAGAAATCGAGCCCGTGGAACGGAACCCAACCTCCCTTCTTCTACACAAACCCCGGACTTGACAGCTATGATCAGGCAGTTGATGAGAGAAAATCAAGGCTTGACTAATGAAGATTGGGGAGTGTCTAAAAGCCATACTCCCTTCACGGATACCATTCTATAGGCTGAATATCCGAGAAAGTTCAGTATTCCCACCATTCCAGCCTATGAAGGGAAGACCGACCCTATACAACATGTGATGAGGTATGGATGGATGATGGATTCTGTAAGAGCCAATAAAGGACCAAGTGCAGGTGCTTCCCGATAACTCTATCTGGAATTGTCACCATGTGGTTCACTTGACTTCCCCCACGATCAATATCCAGCTTCGACGAATTAGCAATGAAATTCATAGAACAATTCAGGATACACATCGCACGCCCAAAGGACGTGATGTCCTTATCAAGCGTAATCCAAGCTCCAGGAGAGTCATTAAAAGCATACTTGCAAAGGTTTCATGTTGCTGCTACCGTGGTGATCAATCCTAACGACCATGCAATTTTGATGGCAGTAATGCGTGTAGTGGATCCAGGTTCTGAATTTGGAGATTGGTTGGCGGGAAAGCCCCCAGCTACGCTGGAACGTTTTTATTCGAATGCTCATCAGTTCATCAGTAGTGAGGAAGCCCAGTGGACAAGGTGAGACAAGGCACCAGGGCCTGTTAAGGAGTCTGCGAAGAACAGCATCGCTGTGAAGCAAACCTGCGATAATTTCGAAAAAACTCAAGTTAACCTCCAAAACAAACCTGGGCAGCCAAAAGGATCCAGAGGTGGAAATCCCGGAAAAAAAGGAAACTGGTAGATGAAAGTCCAGGATCCCGACCTACAGTAAATACACCCCGTTGAACGCGTCTCTGGAGAACATCTATTTATCGACCTGCAACACTTTCCAGTATAGAAAGCCACGACCGAAGGAATCGACGGAGGAGCAAAAGCGGACTGGAAAGTATTGCCGCTTTCACGAGTCATATGGGAACAACACAGAGGAGTGCAGACACCTCCATGACGCCATAGAAAAGCTAATTAGACAAAAGAAGCTACAAGAATTTTTCAAAGACCCATCAGACGGAAGTCAGGAGACATTGGACCCCTGACGCGAGCCAGCTCCACGCTAGCCAGAACAACCTGCTCGGACTGTGGGAAGATTGGTTATTAACACGATCGCTGGTGGACCTCATCCTACGGATAAGAATTGGTAGGAGATGGAGCGATATGCTAACTCTCTGAGACATACGGAATATGAATGTTGTTCAAATATGGAGGATGGAACTCCTGCAAAGCAGCAGCGCACGATGAACGATGATATCGTATTCAGGAGTAGAGATGCGGATAAGGTGGAGGCTCCTACTACCGACCCAATGGTCATATCCGCGACCATCGGACCGGCATTTGTAAAAAGAATTATAATTGATTTTGGAAGTTCCGTTAACATCACCTTCAAGAAAGCATACGACGAAATGAGGCTGCAGACCAAGGATTTGAAACGATCTAAAGCTAAGATCCATGACGTTAACCGCGCAGCGACAGACGCAGTAGGATATGTGGTGTTACCAGTTGAACTGGGACAAGGTCAACGCAGGGGAGTGCGAATCCTACCATTCATAGTGTTGGATGTCGATTCCCTATACAACGTATTTCTGGGACATCCAGCCCTAGCAGAATTCAGGGCAGCTTTGGCCCCGTGGTGTTTGACGTTAAAGTTTCCCACAGACAAAGGAGTAGGAGTAGTGCATGGTGATTAGGAAAACGGTCGTGCAAGCTATGTGGCTGAGCTCAGAGAGGCACAGCGTAGGGAGAAAGGAAAGGTCGCGGACAGCTTTGTCCGCATCCAAAATTCTGATGATTGACAACTAGCGCCCGAGCCCTGGCTCGGGCGACATTCTCGGATACATAGAGACATAGATCAGAGAGATAATAATGGGGAACCTAGGTAAACAAATGCAGCACCGACTAAACTAACTGTTGACATCTCAGTTAGCTGCAACGACCCATCACGAGTTCTTAAAATAGGATCACAGCTAGACCCCATGGCAGCTGAAAACCTTATTGATTTCCTCCGAGCGAACCTTGATGTTTTTGCTTGGACACATTCTGATATGTGCGGGATTTCTCCTGCAATTACGAGTCATATGTTGAACATAGACCCCAAACATGCCCCCATGAAACAGAAAAGGAGAGGCATGGACCCAAAGAGGTCCGCAGCTCTCAAAGAGGAGGTGGACAAACTCAAAACCAATAAGTTCGTCCGCGACGCCCTGTACCATGAATGGGTATCTAACCCGGTGTTAGTAAAGAAAAAAAAATGAAAAATGGAGAACTTGTATAGATTATTCTGATTTAAACAAAGCTTTCCCGAAGGATAGCTTCCCGCTACCAAGGATTGACCAACTGGTCAATTCAACAGCCGGACACGGGTTACTATCATTTATGGATGCATACTCTGGATACAATCAAATCCCGATGCGCATCCCAGACCAAGAACACACCAGCTTTGTCACAAACATTGGGTTATATTTCTATGTATTAACGCCCTTTGGATTTAAGAACGTAGGAGCAAATTATCAGCGACTGGTAAATCGAACGTTCAAAGACCAGATTGGTAAAACAATGGAAGTCTACGTGGATGGCATGCTCGTGAAGTCACGACAGTCAAACGACCACGTCCGAGACATAGCGGAGATGTTCGATATACTCAGGCACTACGGGATGAAGATCAATCCTCTAAAGTGTTCATTCGGCGTAGCATCGGGAAAGTTCTTGGGTTTCATTGTGAACGCATGGGGAATTGAAGCTAACCCGGAGAAGATCCAGGCTATCCGAGATATACAAGTACCTAGAACCATAAAGCAAGTGCAAAGCCTGAATGGAAAAGTGGTTGCGCTGAGTCGATTTATATCTAGAGCTACAGAAAAGTGTATTCCATCCTTTGATGTTATAAAGAAGGGAAAGAGAAACTTCCAATGGACAAGTGACTGCGATGAAGCATTCCGGGCTCTGGTGAGACACTTAGAGAGTCCCCCGGTGCTATCGATACCAGTAGACCATGAGATGTTATACGTGTACTTAGATGTCTCCTAGCATGCCATCAGCACAGCCTTGGTCCGCGAGGAAGACCGAGTTCAAAGGCCAGTTTACTATGTTGGTAAACGCTTGACGGGGCCAAAAAGGAATTATCCAAAGATTGAGAAACTCGCATATTTCTTGGTGATTGCATCGTGCAAGCTCCGACCCTACTTTCAGGCACATTCAATCGGTGTGCACACTGACCAACCCTTGCGACAGGTGCTCCAACGACCGGAAACTTCCGAAAGGATGCTGAAATGGAATATTGAGTTGAGTCAGTTCGACATTTCCTACCTGCCCCGAAGGGCCATACAAAGGCAAGCACTAGCTGACTTCATTGCTGAATTCACTCTACCAGATGAACCGAACAGTCATAGGATCGCACCTCCCATTCGATGGAAGATGTACACCGATGGGGCATCTGACGACCATCGCTCGGGGGCAGGTATGGTCATCGTAACCCCAGAAGACCGATCGATCTGCTACGCTTTGAAGCTTGAGTTTGCAGCAACAAATAACAAACCCGAATATGAAGCATTGATTGCTGGCTTGAAACTTGTTATCGAATTGGGAGTGAAGTCAATCGAAATCTTCTGTGACTCACAACCGGTAGTATATCAGGTGCGGGGAGACTATCAAGCAAAGAGGCAGAGACTGGCTCCTTACCTTGCTCGGGCTCGAGAGCTATTGGCAAGTCTCGAATATTATGACATCTCCCATGTCCCATGCGAACAGAATTGAGAAGCTGATTCGTTAGCGAAATTCGCAAGCACTGGTGATGCACAGCAAATGGGACTGTTCATTGTTGAGACCTTACTTGCTTCAAGTATAGACATGATGGAGATAAATTTTGTGTTGGGAACCGAACTCAAAAAGGAATCATGGTTGTTCTCGATCAAACATTACTTGCTACAAGGGGATTTGCTTGAAAAAAGGAGCGAAATGCGCCAAGTCCTTCGTAAGGCTTCACGTTATGTAGTACAGGATGAAATAATGTATCGGAGGGGATTCTCGACCCCCTTAATCCGGTGCATGGCCCATGACGAGATAAAACTGGTACTAAAAGAAGTCCATGAGGGAGAGTGTGGTGATCATACTGGAGGGAAAACATTGGCAAAGAAAATCCTCCGTTATGGATACTTTTGGCCAACCGTGAACGTGACGCCGAAGACTATGTGAGGAGATGTGACAAATGCCAAATATACACAATGATCCCGAGAGCTGCACCAACGGAACTCACACAAATGGTTAGTCCCTGGCCATTTGTGATGTGGGGAATTGACCTGATTGGTTCTTTACCCATAACCAAAGGAGGCGCGAAATATGCAATAGTGGCAGTCGATTATTTCACCAAATGGGCAGAAGCAGAGCCCATGGCCACGATCACCACCAAGAAAGTCAATAATTTCGTTGTACGAAATATCATATGCCGTTTCGGCCTTCCACGGACCATCATAACAGATAATGGAACTCAATTCAAAAGCAAGTGGGTGGATGAACTCTCGACGGCGCTTTGGGCTTACAGAACTACCCACAAGACTGCGGCTGGCCACACTCCATTCGCATTGGCATATGGCACGAAAGCTGTCATACCCGTAGAACTTGAAGTTCCATCACATCGGGTAACTTATTATGACCCTGCCACGAACCAGGATCTCTTGCTGGAATCATTGGACTTTATCGATGAAAAACGCGAAGAAGCTGATCGAAGTGCAGCCTCATACAGACATCGAGTCGCCATATATTATAATGAGAGAGTCCGCCCACAAATCTTCGATGTGGGAGATCTCATTTTGAAACGAGTCTTTCTGACCCCATCTCACATGAATCCCACATGGGAAGGTCCATACATCATCTAACGGAGGCTTGGAAAAGGAACTTTCAAGCTGGCGATCGTCGATGGTGTGACACTCCCCTGAGCATGGAATAATGAGCACTTGCGGCGTTACTACACTTAGTCTATTTCCTTTATGCAGTAGTTGCATTTATTTCTAGTACGTTTTCATTTCTAGTCCTTGGCATGTAATAGGACAGTTCAATTTGCTTTCATTAATAAAGGCTTGAAGCCATCTTTTTCATAAATGACTAATGTTTCTGCGTATGATAGCCCTGTGGCAATCAATTACAATTATATTATTCTGGCTGGTGTACGAACGCTCAAAACGACTCAAAATCTCCAAGTCCCCAGAGTGCGGACTGGAGTACTTGAAGTCCCCGGGGCGCGGACTCGATTATAAACGATTCAAAATCTCTTAGTCCCCGGAGTGTGGGCTGGAGTACTCTAAGTCCCCGTAGTGTGGACTCGAGTATAAACGATTCAAAAGCTCCAAGTCCCCGGAGTGCGGAATGGAGTACTCTAAGTTCCCAGAGTGCAGACTCGAGTATAAACGATTCAAAATCTCTAAGTCCCCGGAGTGCAGACTGGAGTACTCTATGTCCCCGGAGTGCGGACTCGAGTATAAAGGATTCGAAATCTCCAAGTCCCCGGAGTGCGGACTGGAGTACTATAAGTCCCAGGAGTGCGGACTCGAGTATAAACGATTCGAATTCTCTGGGTCCCTGGAGTGCGGACTGGAGTACTCTAAGTCCCCAGAGTGTGGACTCGAGTATAAAGATTCGAAATCCCCGAGTCCCCGGAGTGCGGACTGTAGTACTCTAAGTCCCCAGAGTGCGGTTTCGAGTATAAACGATTCGAAATCTCCAAGTCCCCGGAGTGCGGACAGGAGTACTCTAAGTCCCTAGAGTGCGGACTTGAGTATAAACGATTCGAAATTTCCATGTGCCCGGAGTGCGGACTGGAGTACTCTAAGTCCCCGTAATGCGGACTCGAGTATAAACGATTCAAAATCTCCAAGTCCCCGGAGTGCGGACTGGGGTACTCTAAGTCCCCGGAGTGCGGACTCGAGTATAAACGATTCAAAATCTCCTTGTCCTCGGAGTGCGGACTGGAGTACTCCAAGTCCTCGGAGTGCGGACTCGAGTATAAACGATTCAATATCTCCAAGTCCCCGGAGTGCAGACTGGAGTACTCCAAGTCCCCGGTGTGCGGGCTCGAGTATAAACGATTCGAAATCTCCAAGTCCACGGAGTGCGGACTGGAGTACTCTAAGTCCCCACAGAGCGGACTTGAGTATAAATGATTCCAAATCTCCAAGTCCTCGGAGTGTGTATTGGACTACTCTAAGTCCCCAGAGTGTGGACTCAAGTATAAACGATTCAAAATCTCCAAGTCCCCGTAGTGCGGAGAGTACTCTAAGTCCCCATAGAGCGGGCTCGAGTATAAACGATTCGAATTCTCCAAGTCCCCGGAGTGCGGACTGGAGTACTCTAAGTCCCCAGAGCGCGAGCTTGAGTATAAACGATTTGGAATCTCCAAGTCCCGGAGTGAGGACTGGAGTACTCCAAGTCCCCATAGTGTGGACTCGAGTGTAAACGATTTAAAATCTCCAAGTCCCCGGAGTGCGGACTGGAGTACTCTAAGTCCCCACAGCGCGGACTCGAGTATAAACGATTCAATATCTCCAAGTCCCCATAGTGCGGACTGGAGTACTCTAAGTCCCCAGAGTGCGGACTCAAGTATATACGACTAAAAATCTCCAAGTCCACGGAGTGCGGACTGAAGTACGCTAAGTCCCCAGAGTGTGGACTCGGATATAAGCGATTCGGGTCACCAAGTTCCCTGAATATGAACTATGGCACAAGTGGCTTGAATTTGTCAAATCCTTGATATACAGGCTAGAAATTATTCTGAGTGCTCGAAGCACGGAATGGAAGTTCAACAACTCCCAAGGAAGTTCCAACCTATTCGAAGATAAACCGAGAAGTCTATGTTACTCATGACAGCTTGGATTCAAATCACAACCACACAGAAGACTGAATAATAAGAATCTTTTGAAGAAATAGAGAAAGGAACTAAACTTTATTCAGAAAAAGTTTCTGCTACAAGTACTCCAAAATCGGAGTCAACGGTCTGTCTAAAAAAATTACAAAAGATTATTACACAACTTAGATTGACTTTTGTTGAACGAGGAAGTGGTCATTACTTGTGATTCTTCAACTTCTTCCCGGATGACTCTTCCCCAAAGAGTTTACCCTTGGAACCTTTCCTTGATGAAGGAGTAACAACTGAAGAAGTAGGGGGAACGTCCAATGGCTTGGACCTGCCAGGAAGGATGACCTTCAATGGCCTGTTCAAGGGATTGTCCAGGTCCACTTCACGCGGCTCAACCTTGACCTTGACTGTATCTCTCTTCTCTTTCTCGAGCCGCTCCTTCATGCTCAATTTAGATGTATGCTTAGATGTGCTTGTGATTTCTATTTCATAACTCTTAGAGGAGGAGTCGGACTTTCCTTCATCTAGCGCCCCGATCACCTGAGCATCGGGACCGGGAACCTCACCCTCATGAGGAGCCTCACCCGTTTCCTTCTCTGCCTCCTTAGCGACATCGCTCCTCGGAGTGGGTTCAGGATTAGAACGACCTACATGAAATCACGTGAAGCAAGTATTAGAATGCGATCACTTCAAGGAAAACACTTGGAATATTAAAGCAAAAGAATCACCTACTAGGCTCCGGCTGGATTTCAGCCGTTAAGGGGGTCTTACTCTCCGGAATAGGAGACAAAACATGAACGCCCAAGCCGGGGGCTTCCGGATTGTAGGTGATGTGCCATTCGAAAGGATCAAGTATCGGCCGACTGACCAACTGGGTAGGCACATGAATGGGAGGCTCAGCCCCGGAAGGACCAATGATAGCTTCTTTCCCTTTCCTTGAGGGGGAGCCTTTGCAATAGCGGGCCTTGGCCGCCGACAGGTCCGAAGGCTCATTTCCCCTCAGATATTCTTTCATCAAGTCCCCCTCATCAACCTCTTCGACACCACGCTCGACCTTCTTGATTTGAATTAAGGTTTCCCATGCCTCGAGCAACGATTCAAGATAACTGTCGCCCAAAAAGTTAAGTCACGATGCATGAGCAAGCGGGCATTGAATTCGGCAATGAGTGGGTCGAACGCGGTTTTGATCTCTTCCCTGCCTTCTTCCCTGGCTGCCTCGAGACAGGACTCGATGTCCTCTGACACCATCTCTTTCCCCTCTTCATGGGCTTCGTTCTTCAAATTCTCAACCCTGGAAAGCTCTCCCTCAAGTTGTGCTTTCAAAGGTCGAGTGGCGACAATCTCGTCAAAGTATCGCTGTGACTCTTCTTGGGCAGCCGTCTTCTCCTCCTTCTCTCTACGGAGAAGCTCCTCGAGTTCCTTGACCCGGGAGATGTGCGCATCCCTCTCCTTCTGAACGGTATACTTCTCTAAGGACAAAGCCCCACATTTTGAACCACCTCGTGAAGCTCTTTTTTGTGAGTTGATTACAGACGAGTAACGGCCTCGGCCGGTTTCTCTGGCGCTCTGATGGGCAGCCTCAAGTTTGGATTTGTAAGTGGCATGTTCTTCAACTTGGGATTTAATGATGTATTTATCGTGTATAGCCTCAAGCTTCAGATGGTCAATTTCATGTTGGCGCTCCACAGTGACCTCAGAAAGTTTCACGGCCAGATGAACGAACGCGTCATGTTGAACATAGACGTCGTTGGTACAGGCGAAGGCGTTTTGCATAACATCTCCAGGTATAGGGTGAATCGCCAGGAGGAACTTTAGCCCGTCAAAACAGATCTTCGGAAATTTGGTTTTGAGTTCGGTCAGTCTCTCCAATACTGTCGGGTCCGTTGCAGGAGCGGAGGAGGCGGCTTTGAAAGTTTGCCCCTCCTATGAGAATCTCGGGACCGTCGAGTAGATGAAGAGTCAGAGTGTTGGTCCCAGGAAGCATCAGAATGCGACCTCTTATTACCGCGCTTGTCTTTGCTTCACTCCCGATGAGAAGAGGTCTCGTTGTGGTATTCTGGCTGATTGTAAGTTTTCTTCAGGGATGACGAGTCCCGGGAATGATAGTCTTTATCGCCATCGCCATCCCTATCTCGATGCCTTCCGGAACCCAATTCCCGTCCGGACGAATGAAAAATAGAAGAACCACGGAGACGATCGAATCTGTGTGAGCAAGAGGAGTTATAAAAAGATCTAAGTGAGACTTTAATTGCAAGTGTTCGTGTGTCCTAGTGTTTCCCCACAACGGACCTGTAGCCTTGCTAAGAGGGGGTTTTCTCTCCCTAACTTAGGGTTGGAATCCACACATCGCCTCTGACGGGCGAGTGGAACTTGAATGCCTCCTGATCGCCAAAGTCGTAGTTGAGCAGATCGTCAGGAATGGAGAAATTCGACAGGCCCTTTAAAGAACTTTCCACATGTTGTAAAGAAGCCTCTTTCTCTGTCGGGATGAGCGTAACTTTGGAAGTTCCCCAACCTTCTCCTTCCTTATTTTATACGCCAATTTCTTTCTCCCCTTCGAAGGGGAAGATGACGTCTCAATATCATGTACTTCGACCGGTGGATACAGAGTAACAACCACGTTCTCACCTTGTGTTTCAGGAGCCTCACTCTCTTTAATCTCCCCCTCTTCCTGTACATCAGGGGTATGGCGTGATGACGTTTCGGCTAGGTTTTTCCCTTTACCGGATGCACTTAGGAATCATGACACCCTCATAAAGACTAATCCGGCGACCTCCTGCTAATAATCTGAACCTTGATAATGACTCGTTTGAAATGAGGGTCCGGATGTCCCGTTCCTCGACAGGAAGAGCTCTAATGGATTCAACGGCCTCAGAATACCCTGGGCCCTCGGGACGGGGGTTGTTACCTGAAAAGATGAAGCAAAAGGTCAGAAAAAGCACAGCTCCAATTGAACGCGAATATCAACTTAGTGAAAAGACTTACTTCCTTCGATCCATCTCCTCGCAAAACCTGGGGGGCAACGCACATTGAACCATTCCTCTTTATACAAGGCAAATTTGCTGTTCCACGCCTAGGTTAAGATTTGACATTTCCGATGTGGCTCCAGGAATGTGTAAGAGGGACTATCTCCCCGCTTCTTGATCATGTATATGTATCTGATACCACGGGTAGTTGGGGGTCTAGAGAAGAATGTCATGAAGAGCATATAGGTGCCATAGATGAAGGCATGGCCATTTGGGTGCGACTGCGACGGGGCGATGTCAATATACTGCCGCACATCCCGAATACAAAAGTTCAATGGAGGCACGCTACCGAC
This sequence comes from Allium cepa, assembly GCA_030765085.1. Taxonomy (NCBI): domain Eukaryota; kingdom Viridiplantae; phylum Streptophyta; class Magnoliopsida; order Asparagales; family Amaryllidaceae; genus Allium; species Allium cepa. The sequence goes on along the minus strand of CM060937.1, from coordinate 787,064,655 downwards.
CTGGCACATGAATTTATTACAAGCGGTATATCCAATTGGGGGCAGATGTGGACGATCATGCATCGATGGAACCAATACGTCGGCAGAGGGAATCCCATGAATGGAACATATTCGCTGAAGCGTGGCTTCATTGATTTTCGAAGCCTGCGAATCGATCGGATTATCCAAGAGAATCGATGACTGCAGGGCATCAGGAGCCAGGTCATGAGATGGGGAAGTCGACAGATTAGAAGCATCCGCATCGCCTTGTTTGGAAGACGGACCGGGCCCATCTGAGAGAGTGGTGGAGCTAGATCTTTTAGACATCTTCGATAAATAATTTGGCTAAGCGCCTGTGTGTACTGTACTTGAAAAATGATCGACGTTAGAATTAACGACACAAGTAACCCCCCACGTGGCCTGTGAACTAGTGCAATTAATCGTGTATGAGCATTAAAAATTTGGAAGTCACAAGATTACTAATGTGAAAACTAAACTTACAATCACCGCCTTCGAAGACCGTCAACGTTGACCGTCTCCAAAAGCCTTCCTTATTGCGATTACAGTTTCAGGTTCAGAAAAAGTTAGAGGAAGTTATCCGATTACATCGAGAAAAATTCAGGTTTTTATCGGTTGGGAAGGTTGTCAGTCCAAATCGGTTCGATATACAAGTATGCCCGATTTATTGTCCTTAGTTAGTTATGAAAAATGGGCAAGGCAATTGTTTGATTGGTTTAAGTTATGTTCGGCCAATAAAATACGTTCGACATTCGTCACTGCTCGGCATTTATGTTTTGGTTTGGCTAGGTGTTGTTCGGCATGTCATTGTTCGGTATTTATGTTTTGGTTTGGCTATGTATTGTTCAGCATGATTAGTGTGGCAAGTATGTTCGTTCGGCCAAACCCTCGTTCGGCCTAACTATCATTTGACCAAGTTGGCGCTCGACAAGTTTTGTTCGGCCAAAATCCCACTTCAGCCGAAACAACACTCGACTTCCCATCTATCTCCTGCTCCTACACTCTTTCTTCCACCAATACCATTCGGTACGAAGAAACTGCGCCGAACCACTACACATCTAAACAACGAACTCCCACCTTTTCTCCTCTCTGTTCCACCCGCTTTGATATCACCCAAGGCCAAATCGAGTCCCAGCCCCGGGGGACGAGCAAGAACCATCTCGTCTCCCTCATCCCCCGTACCTCCTACCAATCCTATCATCTAACTACAGCTTGTGATTAAACGAACACATGCGAAAATTCTTACCAAGAGGAGTGGTAAGTGCTTGGGAAGAGATTGTAGAAAGAACGTGCTGGGCTCAAGGAACGGAAGGGATGATTAAAACTTAAAGGAAATGGGTGCTCTTGAAGAATCACGGTTAAAAAGTGAAAAAGAGAAAAAGGAGTTGAGTACTGGGATTTATAGGAAAAGAGAAGAAGCCGAAACGACTCTGACCGGTAGAAACGGTCAAAGCACAAAACATCGTTCGGCATAGAGAACGTTCAGCATGGGTCATCTCATTCGGCATTTTTAGTGTCGTTCGGCCTCGGCAGCGCACTAACTCATAGTTCAAAGCACACCCTGTTCAACCACACGATGTGCATTGGGGGGAAAAATGTTACCTGGGGATTGGGCCAGGCAACTTAGTATTCGGCATCTAAAGGGATCGTTTGACCTTTCCGAAGAACCCTCGGCATCAGAAGAACTTTCGGCATCAGAAGAGCACTCGGTATTGAATACCGTTCGGCCGAAGGGAAACTTCAGCATAAGATCATTCGAAGATTAAAGGCCGCTCGGCCTCCTGAGTACGTTCGGCGGAAGCCATCGTTCGGCATCCCAGCATGGTTCGGTGAACTCGGACCGCTCGACATTTCAACGTTCGGCCAAAGTGAACGTTCGGCCTAAAGGGAGAACTCGGCGCAAAGTACGTTCGGCATCTCTGGACGTTCGGCCTGGCAAACTAACATCCTATGCTGCTCGGCACCACATCGATCAGCACGAGGAACGTTCGGCCTCCCAAGAACGTTCGGTGATCAAAAATGGTTCGGAATTCTCCTGAGACATTCATCATCCTCACTCCGCCTCTCGATACGTTCGACATGGAAGAGAGGGTTCGACATTTCGAATGTTCGGCCTGTTCGGCCTGTTCGGCTCGACATACAGAGCACGTCCTATTTGGACCGAGTTATTCGTCCACCTGGCCCACGAGGGAAGTCCAACCCACCTTCGTCTACAAATAGAGGGGCAGGGGCACAGAAAAAAGGAGGAGATTTTAGAGAGCACTAGGGAGACTCTGCCACATTCAACCCTCATTCAAGACTTTAACTTTTTTGTTTAGCAATTGTATTCGAATACTTAAGAACACATTGTATCTGTAATCAAGTATCAAGTGAAGAAATAAAGATCAACTTCAAAGTGGACGTAGGCCATTACGCCGAACCACTATAAATTTGGTGTTCTTACTTTCTACATTTTAATTCATATTCTCCTCTCAGTTTTAATTTATTTTCTTCATTATTCTCTCTACACAATCTTTATAAGGGTGTCAGTGACCAATTTTGGCGCTAGAACTTGAATGCCTCCTGACGGACTCAAATTAGTTTTCTCTCCCTGACTTTGGGTTGGAATCCCCATAACGCCTCTGATGTGCGAGTGGAACTTGAATGCCTCCTGATCGCCAAAGTCGTAGTTGAGCGGATCGTCGGGAATGGAGAGATTCGACAAGCCCTTTAAAGAACTTTGCACATGTTGTGAACAAGCCTCTTTCTCTGCCGGGATGAGCGTAACTTTGGAAGTTCCACCAACCTTCTCCTTCCTTATCTTATACGCCAATTTATTTCTCCCCTTCGAAGGGGAAGATGTCGTCTCAATATCACGTACTTCGACCGGTGGATACTGAGTAACAACCACGTTCTCACCTTGTGTTTCAGGAGCCTCGCTCTCTTTAATCTCCCCCCTCTTCCTGTACATCAGGGTTATGGCGTGATGACGATTCGGCTAGTTTTTTCCCTTTACCGGATGCAGGCTTAGGAATCGTGACACCCTCAGGAAGACTAATCCGACGACCTCCTGCTAACAATCCGAACCTTGATAATGACTCGTTTGAAATGAGGGTGCGGATGTCCCGTTCCTCGACAGGAAGAGCTCTAATGGCTTCAACGGCCTTAGAATACCCTTGGCCCTCAGGACGGGGGTTGTTACCTGAAAAGATGAAGCAAAAGCTCAGAAAAAGCACAGCTCTAATTGAACACGAATATCAACTCAGGGAAAAGACTTACTCCCTCCGACCCATCTCCTCGCAAAACCTGGGGGGCATTGCACGTAGAACCATTCCTGTTTATATAAGTCAAATTTGCTGCTCCACGCCCCGGTTAAGATTTGACATTTTCGATGTGGCTCTAGGAACGTGTAAGAGTGACTATCTCCCCGCTTCCCTATCATGTATGTGTATCTGATGTCACCGAGAGTTGGGAGTTCTAGAGAAGACGGTCGTGAACAGCATATATGTGCCATAGATGAAGGCATGACCGTTTGGGTGCAACTGCGACGGGGCGATGTCAATATACTGCAGCACATCCCGAAGAAAAAAGTTCAACGGAGGCACGCACCGACCCAGCACATGAATTTATTACAAGCGGTATATCCAACTGGAGGCAGATGTGGACGATCATGCCTCGACGAAACCAATACGTCGGCAAAGGGAATCCCATGAATGGAACATATTCGCTGAAGCTTGGCTTCGCTGATTTTCGAAGCCTGCGAATCGATCGGATCATCCAGGAGAATCGATGACTCTAGGGCATCAGGAGCCAGGTCTTGAGCTGGGGAAGTCGACGGATTAGAAGCATCCACATCCCCTTATTTGGAAGACAGACCGGGCCTATCTAAGAGAGGGGCGGAGCTAGATCTTTTAGACATCTTCAACAAACCATTTGGCTAAGCGCCTATGCGTACTATACTTGAAAAATGATCTACATTTGAATTAACGACACAAGTATCCCCCCACGTGGCTTATGAACTAGTGCAATTAATCGTGTATGAACATTACAAATTTGGAAGTCACGTGATTACTAATGTGAAAACTAAACTTAAAATCACCACCTTCGAAGACCGTCATCGTTGACCGTCTCCAAAAGCCTTCCTTATGGCGATTACGGTTTCAGGTTCAGAAAACGTTAGAGGAAGTGATCCAATTACATCGAGAAAAATTCAGGTTTTTATCGGTTGGGAAGGTTATCAGTCCAAATCGGTTCGATATGCAAGTATGCCCGAGTTACTGTCCTTGGTCAGTTATGAAAATTGGCCAAGGCAATTGTTTGATTGGTTTAAGTTATGTTCAGCCAATAGAATACGTTCGGCATTCGTAACTCTTTGGTGTTTGTGTTTTTGTTCGGCTAGGTGTTGTTCGGCATGTCACTATTCGACATTTATGTTTTGGTTCGGCTAGGTATTGTTCGGCATAATTAGTGTGGTAACTATGTTTGTTTGGTCTAAACCTCGTTCGGCCAAACCCTCGTTCGGCCTAACTATCACTCGACCAAGTTGGCGCTCGGCATGTTTTGTTTGGCCAAAATCCCACTTTAGCCGAAACAATACTTGACATCCCAACTATCTCCTGCTCCTACACTCTTTCTTCCACCAATCACGTTCCGCACGAAGAAACTGCGCCGAACCACCACACATCTAAACAAAGAACTCCCACCTTTTCTCCTCTCCGTTCCACCCGCTGTGGAATCAACCAAGGCCAAATCGAGTCCCAGCCTCGGGGCACGAGCAAGAACCATCTCGTCTCCCTCATCCCCCATACCTCCAACCAATCCTTTCATCAAACTACAGCTTGTGATTAAACGAACACATGCAGAAATTCTTACCAAGAGGAGTGGTAGGAGCTTGGGAAGAGATTGTAGGAAGAACGTGCTGGGCTCAAGGAACGGAACGGATGATTAAAACTTAAAGGAAATGGGTGCTCTTGAAAAATCACGATTAAAAAGTGAAAAAGAGAAAAAGGAGTAGAGTACTGGGATTTATAGGAAAATAGAAGAAGCCGAAACGACTCTGACCGGTAGAACCGGTCAAAGCACAAAACATCGTTCGGCATAGAGAATGTTCGACATGGGTCATGTCGTTCGGCATTTTTAATGTCGTTCGGCCTCGGCAGCGCACTAACTCATAGTTCAAAGCACACCCTATTCGACCACACGATGTACTTTAGGGGGCAAAATGTTACCTGGGGATTTGGCCAGGCAACTTAGTACTCGGTATCTAAAGGGATCGTTCGGCCTTTCAGTAGAACGCTCTGCATCAGAAGAACGTCCGGCATCAGAAGAGCGCTTGGTATTGAATACCATTCGGCCAAAGGGGAACGTTCGGCATAAGATCATTTGAAGATTAAAGGCCGCTCGGTCTCCTGAGTACGTTCGGCCGAAGCCATCATTCGGCATCCCAACATGGTTCAGTGAACTCGAACCGCTCGGCATTTCAACGTTCGACCAAAGTGAACGTTCGGCCTACATGGAGAACTCAGCGCAAAGTACGTTCGGCATCTATGGATGTTTGGCCTGGCAAACTAACATCCGATGCTGCTCGGCACCTCATTGATAGGCACGAGGAACGTTCGTCCTCCTAAGAACGTTCGGTTATCAAAAATAGTTCGGAATTCTCCCGAGACATTCGGCATCCTCACTCCGCCTCTTGATACGTTCGGCGTGGAAGAGAGGGTTCGACATTTCGACTATTTGGCCTGTTCAGCACGGCATACAGAGCACATCCTATTTGGACTGAGTTATTCTGCTACCTGGCCCACCAGGGAAGTCCAACCCACCTTCGTCTATAAATAGAGGGGCAGGGGCACAGAAAAAAGGAGGAGATTTTAGAGAGCACCGGGGAGACTCTGCCACATTCAACCCTCATTCAATACTTCAACTTTTTTATTTAGGAATTGTATTCGAATACTTAAGAACAGATTGTATCTGTAATCAAGTATCAAGTGAAGAAATAAAGATCAACTTCAAAGTGGACGTTGGCCATTACGCCAAACCACTATAAATTTGGTGTTCTTACTTTATGCATTTTAATTCATATTCTCCTCTCAATTTTAATTTATTTTCTTCATTATTCTCTCTACAAAATCTTTCTATGGGTGTTAATGACCAATTTTGGCACTAACAAAGTTGAATTGAATTTCACTTGAATAATTTGGGTTAAGATGGATTGAACTCAAAGAGACCGGGGTTGGGTATCAGTAAATACCCGAACCCACTTCGAATTGCAACATACAATGATTCTTTATAAATTGATATGTGAAATCAATAGGCTGAAATAGAATAATTTAAAAGGCTGTACCATTTTGGTCTAAGTAAAGGTACTTAGAGATCGATTGTGAATATAAGTGATGACTATAACAAGTTGTGAACTTGTAGTGAAGGATGGGTTACCCCGGGACTTCAATTATTATATGCATTGGTATTTCTTATTAGAAAGGTTTACTCACACTGGTTTCCAGCTTGACGCGAGTGTTACTTTGATGTAATTCTCGGGTCAGACCGAGTATCACAGATTTTCAGGTAAGGACGTTTTGAGGCTCAGGAGGTGAGCTGGATGGGAGGAACGTATGGAGTATTTCCCGTTGTGATATCATGCAGTTATCTGGGACATGATTGTATCTGTCCAGTGTTTGTGTAATTATTGTAACTCAGATGTATTGATGTAAATTAACAGATACAGTTTTCTTTTACGTAACTGTTATTATTTGATGTTATATTTTATTCGCTGCGAATGTGAGATTCTGTGTCTTGTCTTCTGTTTCATCTTCTATCTCTATTCTTCTTTTCTCTAACTATCTGAAATTTTTGGGATCAAAAATTTCGGGTCGTTACATTAGGTCTCAGAGCCAGGTTAAGTGAGAACCTTGGCTCTGGTGGGATTACTCATTAAGGATAGGGTCAGTGGTACCCTAGAATGAGTTAAGTGTACATATATATATGAGAGCGTACTTTTTATTTTCTTATATAAAGGTTTTAAAAATGGTTTTAATGAATGATTTTTACAAAAGATTATATTTTAAAACAACATTTTTTCTAATATTAAGGTAATTGGTTGTTAAATCATTGGAACAAATAAAATAACGAGAATTACGCGGTAATAGAAATACAACCAAACCGAAATTGAATGAAGATAAGTTTGAAATGGATTCAAACTGAAATTAAAATCCTGAATTTGGAGAAGAGTTTTCAAAATAAGATAATAGTGATTTGGTTTCTAGTTGTAATAACCTTAGTTATTATGCTAAGACAATGAAAAGTTTTAAGGAAGTAACCATTAGATGAGAATAACTTGGAAATTAGAAAGGATGCAAATTGAGAAGTTTTAAATTCTAAGTTTAGAAACATTTGAAATTGTTTTCAAAATGTTAAGAGATAAAAATAAATAGTATTATACAGAATACTTTGAATGTGATCTTATTTTAAAATAAGAGTTGTTTGAAAGCTTTAAAGAAAATTGTTTTGAATAAAAACCGAAGGTTGAGTTTTGAATTTTCTTTGGGATGTGATGTGAAACCCAAGGTGAAGTAAGTTTTTAAACTTAAGTGAGAAGATTATTAATGTGAAGTTTAAAATTTGAAATGGCAATTCAAATTTTAAGTAAGGTTGACTGGATTAAGAAAATTGAATTTAAGTTTACGGAAGTTAAATAACTTAACAAGCAACCTGAATTGAAATTTCAAGATGAAATCGGGATTTAACTTGGAAAGTTAAATGGTTAATTTGAATTGGGAGTTTGTGTGATCTCAAATTGGGTTTGAGATTTGAAAATTAGAAATGGATGGATGTTTTGAAATAATTTGGATGATATCATCCTGTTGTTATTAATAATCTTTAAACTGTGAATTGGATTTGTTTAAATGAATGAAGAAATGGATTATGGTAATATATCCATTGTAGAGATAAATAAAAATGAAACTTTAAATTTAAATCATTTAAGTAATTTTGATTTTTGAGGATAAAAATTTAACTTGAGGAAGTGATATCACTTTGAACTTAAGTTTTGGTCATTTAAAGGAACTTTGAAATTCAAATTTTTTAAGGATCGGTTTCAAAATTGAAATTTGGTGATAAATTGAATTTCAAAGATTGAGTGATTAAAAGGGGTTTGAACTATGATTTGAACTTAGAAATAAGTTTACGAAGAAGTAAATGTGATTTAATTGGAATTTTGAAATTTGGACTCAGAATTAAATTTATTTAAAAATTTAGATAGTTAATTTAAAAAATAAAAGTTAATTTGATTTAAGGGATTAAATAAACATTTAAAATTTAACTCGAATTTATAATTCGAGATGGTTTAAAGTTGAGATTTAAATTGAATTAGTTCAAATTGGATTTGATTTAAATTAATTGGAATTGTGATTGAAGAAGGATAAGTTTAAAAATTCAAAAGGAAAATTTGAATTGAATTAATTTTAAATGAAATTTAAAGTTGAATAAGTAAATTCAAATGAAATTTGATTTGAATTTAGGAAAGAAACTGAGGATAAATTCAACTTGAATCGGGGATAAATCAAGTTCAATGGAAATTGAAATTATTTAAATTGGAATTGATTCAATTTAAATGGAAGTGGAAATTTAAATGGAATTGATGGGGATGGAGATTGGGAGTTGAATAGTTTGGCTCTGGACCATTTTCAAAATAAACTGTTTTAATATAAATCTATTTTTACAGACTATTCACTATATATACAACCTTTCTTATTAAACCCCAAACTATCTTACACTTATTTTACAATTATTTTGGAACTATTTAACTATTTTGCAACTATTTTATAAACTAATTACTATTTTTCAATTACTTATATCTAATCACTATTTTAAAAACTGTTTTGCAATTATCGAACTATTTTATAAACATTTTATAACTACTTAACTATTTTGCAGTCATTTTACAAACTAATAATTATTTTTCAACTACATATCTCTTTTAAACTTTTCAAGATATTTCCTAAATTTAAGCTGGTCAGAGTACAAATTGTTTATGATTAAATATCCAATTGAGATAAGAATTGAAGTGTTAACTAAATGGAAATTGGAAGCAATTGTGAATAAGCGAATGAAAATTAAAGTGAATGTGCATTAAAAGAAGAATTGATTTGGCTAATAACCAATGTGGATAGATACGTAGGACGTACGTATGTTATTCTATTCGCATAGTGATTAGATCTAGATTCGAGCATAGAATTTCGAGATAGTATATCGATCCAAGTTGGGATTTTCCACTCGATTTTCTATGGCGAACCTGGATATGTATTATTGATTGGTTCTGGAAATTATCTATCTTAGTAAGGCTATGCAAGGAGAATGAAGATTTCTAATCAAGAAACTAGGTCTGAGTCCGCACTAGGAAGTCGGAGGGACAATACTAGTTCGAAAGTGAAATTATGCGATCGAGTGAGCAATCAGATTAATATAGCGTACGAATGATATGTTTACATCGTACGGGTATGAATGATATTGATATTGAAATTTGTGGATACGAACTGTAAATGATTTTTGAAATGAAAAGTACATTTTGTGAGATATATGATAAAATAGAGTGGAAATTGGATATTTCTATGGTACAAATTTACTTTATGAAAGTAAGTGATATGGTAAGTGATTTTGTAGAGTAATCAAACTTGAATATTGGTTTTGCATAAACAAAGTGATGTGTATATAATTGATAAACGCCCCTTGTTTAATCTATTGCCAGAAGAAAGGGTTTCTGAAAATATTTGAAGTATAAAAAGGGAATTTATACAAGTATGAAATGATCCAAATATTTTCAAAGCTAGATATATATATATATATATATATATATATATATATATATATATATATATATGAAGGATTTTAGGGAAATGATTTTGGGAAAAGGTTTTTGGAACCTTTGGATTTGGAAAGGCTTTTGATTTTTGGGTAAAATCAATTTTGAAAATCTGGGAAGCCTAGTTTCGGGATTATCGATTTTGGGATAATCGATTTTGAGAAAGGATATTTAAATACGATTCATACTAGGTGTATGATTTGGAAGATACTATATCTGTATAGTATAAAGTGTTTTGAGAATGGCTTTGGGGAAAAAGGCGCTCCCTTAAAATGAACTTCTTAGGAGTACCATAGGTTGGTACTGCGTTGAGCCCTAGGGGGGTTCTAAACTTGATCCTGTGAGGAAGTATGGACAAACTGAAGTTCCTGAGGATTTTGTGTAGTGTGTAGCGAAAGTCGAGGGCGTTGATGCCTATAGAGACATTTGGGTTATGCTGTGACAATAGTGTAACTCGTGTCACTGCGATCTACTATAGACCATAGCGAAAGTCGTGTGTGCTGTTGAGAGCCAACAGTCTATGTTTGATTTTACATCGGTAGATTGCGACCTATGATGACATAGCTAAAGTCGAGAGGCCTTGAGAGCCTAAGGTTGCATTGGGATTTGACTGAGGTAGTCTGCGACCTATGTGGGAGTGGTAAAGTTTCATTCGACATCGAAAATCGAGGCCGTTGGTGCCTACAATTACATGGACTTTTGTTGTGATGGCAACGTAACCCAGGATGTAACTGCGATCTATGGCGGGTTCCATGGCGTAATCGAGGGGTGCGGAGTGCCTACAGTTGCACGGACTTTTGCTGTGATGGCAACGTAACCAGGGATGTAACTACGACATGGATGGGGGTGATGATTTCCAGAGCATTCTCACCAAAGATATTTCCTCTATTTCAAAATGTTTTCTATAATTTTATAAAGTTTTCGACAATGTTTTCCTAATATTTTCACTTGGGGCTGAAAACGGGTCGGCTAAGTACTTATAGATTTTCAGTCATACGCCTGATCAACGTATGACCGAATTTCTGTAAGAACAAGGATAGAGTGGTTGAGACATCGGGTTATAAAAGGTATTCTACAAAAACAAATTTAGTAATATTATGCAGATTTTAAAATGTTTTAAAATTTATCAAAAGGTATTTTTTCTGATAATAATCATTATAATAAATTTTGGCTTCATTCCTTTTCGAGGACGAAAAGATTCAAAGGGGGGAGGAATGTGATAACCCGGATGTTGAACAACTATCAATTGGAAAATTTAATGATTTGTAAACAATTGGGATACTGATTTTATTTGGATTAAACAGATAAATTTGATAACTAAAGATGTTTGGAGTATATAAGTGAATTTGAAAATATGATAATAGTTGAATTAAAAATGATGAATCTAATAGTAAATCATTAAATATATAAATATGCGTAAACTCTATTATTATTGAAAATTTTAGGTGTGTCCATATACAAGTGTGTGTATAAATATTGTGATTAGAAATCTATTGTTCAAGTTCAACATGATAATTTGCAAAAGCTATATAATGTAAACTCTATATTTTCAAAACATAAGATAAAAATTTATTTAAAATAAATGATAAGCTTAGAAAGGATTTAATAAAAAGTTCATCTTGTTTTCTTTTAAATTCTTCATGAACCATTAAAAATATACATTTATTAAGTTAAAATATAATAGCAAAAGGTTAAAATTAGAATTAATAAAGGTTAATACTTTCTTTATATTTATATAAAAGTATAAAACTTAAAAAAAACATTTGTAAACATCTAATTCTTGCATTCATACATTTGTAAGAAAATAATTATTTACATTGACATTTGTAAGCTTTGTGTTTACAAGTGGCTTACTTCACTTCCTCTTTTAAATTTAAAAATAAATAAAAGATTTAATGCAACCAGGTTTCACTTCTAAATTTCTTTTATTTTATCGTAAACCTGTAAACAGAAAATTAAAAAAATTAAAAAATTCTCAAACCTGGAGATGAAAACAAAAGCGTACGGTATAGTCCGGCAGCAAATTCAACTTCAAAAATATCTCGATATCAAGAATTATTAAAGATTAATCATCTTAACGACAAAGCAGCAGTTCATATACAAGAAATTTCTAGATTTCAGGAAGAAAACTTCCTCTTTTCTTCTAACAAGGTGAGTAAACAATTTTTCTTAAAAATTTAAGTTAAATAAAAATCTGATGCATGGGAATATCCTAGAATGTGTGATATATAATATGCTTTGCATGGTTATATGAATGAAATTTCCTGTTTATATGTATTTGGATATTTGCATGCATGTCTGGAATGAATATATTACTCTGTTTATATTTTGCAAGTTTCTAAATAAAATTTCAAGAATCAATTATTCATTCGTTTATCTGTTATATGGTATGATTTATAAACAAAAATTGTTTATTACAACAAGATTTAAGTGTTAAAAATATTTTTCATAAGAACTGGAACACAGTTTTAACCAAAAATGTAAATATTACAGTGAAACTTTAAAATGTCATAATCTCGACTTGAATAATTGATGAATTCAGGATTATGATCTGAATTGTCTTCGTAAATTAGGATTTTTAAGATAGGAATTTTGAATATTAAATGTGTAATTCGAGTGAATTCGAGTGTCAAAGGGAAAATGGGTTTCGTGAAAATTCAAGTGATCGGCGACACTTGGAAGGACGAGGTCGCGGTTGAAGTAAGCTGGGTGTTCGTCAAGGTCGGCAAAAATGTTGGCTCATATTCTCCGGCGTCGTGGTGATAGGACGATTGTGATTTAAGGTATTAGGTTTGGAATGGTCGAGGGCTTTTGCGAGGCAATCCCGAGTTCATCGGTGCATCGGCCGTGGTCATGGTTGGTGGTATAGGAGCATCAGTCGACGACGAATCTCTGGACAGGGTGTCAGGATCTTTGGTGATCGGAGGTGGCATCGCATGATGGTCATTGGGTGATGGTGGAATCCAGGTTTGGGTTCACAAGCTCGATCTGGTTTCTATGCTCGAACTAAAGCATTGGTGGTCGAAATCGTGTAGACAGGTCATGTAACGACCCGCCTTTTTGGACAGTTTAAACCGACAATCAAATACATATGCCGATTCCAAACCATTCAAAAGGGCAGATGGTTATTGGGGTAAATAAGAAAAGAAAAGAAAGAGAAATAAAGGAAAAGAAACAACACAGAATCTCGCAGCGGAACGATAAAATATAATAGTCAAATAAACAGTTCATGAAGCTGTTTACTATACTTTGACAATCATTTGTACAACATTTATCAGAGTTATACATATACAACGGAACAATTAAAATAATGCAGCATATAGCATGATGCAATGGTAATAATAGTAATAGTATACCAAATCTTCGTCTTCATCCTCCAGAATAGATCTTCAAAAATCTGAAAAACTCAGGACTGACCCGAGCGTAATGAAAAGACAAAACACTCGAGTCAGGACTAAAATATCCTTATGAAAGTTAAATCAATCGTAAATAAATATGAGTGTAACGGCATCAGAGATGTTTACGGGGTTTGACATCTCATATCCAGTGTCAACGTGCGTGCAATAACTCAAGAGATGTTACGGGATTTTCCATCTTTTAAGGATCCGTTAAACTATCTACTATGTAGTAATGTACGCTAAGTAGATAATGCCTATTAGTAATATAAAGTATCAAAATAGCGTTAAGGCGTTACCATAATCCCCCTTAACACACTTTTATAATGCCATAATCTATATAGCACCGTAAGCCCCACCGTAAACTGGTGGATATCAGAGGGTACCGCATAGGTATAACACAAAACATAACGTAGTGGTCGCGAATAGGATAATCAGTATGACAAGTTACATGAGGCGATACCAACTAGGATACTAGTAGTTGCGTGATCCGGACTGATGTTGAGCATAACCAGCAGCTACCCCAACACCGCGAAAAAACACTCCCAAATCAAGGGGTGCACCCAAATCGAATCACAAATGTAATAAATATGGTATCGAAGAAGTGTGTCCGCTAGAGATGGCGAACCTCAATGGCCCGGCGCGGCTCCTGTTTTAGTCATGCCAGGGGTCATCCAATATCGTTCTCTTTCTTCAGTCAACACGTTCGCCAAACCATCCACTTCATTCTGGATCAACACTCCGCGTATACAAGTTATTAAAGTGGTTTTCGGTATCGACAGAGAGTATGTCCATATCCGATCCCGGTCTCTTTAATAACTACGTATTATTACACCGATGGCTCTTTTACATTTCAAATCGTTTCATAATTGATATCAAAATATCATATTCGCTTCAAGAATCAAATCCAGTTCAAATATCATCGTATCTATTCAAAATGTAAGATTCCGTTTCAAAAATCATTTTTCGCCTCAATATCACATTTCGATTTCAAAATCATTTCGAATTTCAATTTAGGTTGCAACTTCATTTAATCCAATTCGTATTCAAATTTAAGATTTAAACATAAACATTTCATCTTATTAACCAGCTTGAAATTTTTAGAAAATAGTTTAAGTAGTTTAAAAGTAGTTTTAAATAATTAAAATAGCAAAAGATACTTAAAATCTAAAATGGTTTTAACATAGATAAATTAGTTTAAAATAATTTATATTGGGTTAATTAGATTTAATATAGATTAAAATAATTTAAGTATTCAAAAATGGTTTATATAACTGAGTAATTTGGAAAACAAATAAAACAGCTTCAAAACCGAACCTATTTCAATTATAATTTCCCAATTCAAAACAATTTCACTTTCCCATCTACCGATTCAATTTCGATTTCAATTCAAATCATCGTCAACTTTGACTTCAAATTTATTCAATTTTACATTCACCTTCAATTAATTCAATTTCAATTTTATATCGATTTGGAGCTTGATTTTCAAAATATCAATTTATAACACTTAACAAAATTGTCCTTCAATATTCAAATTTAAATCCCAATTACAAATATGATTCCATTTCAAGCTCAATTTCAAAATATCATTTTTATATTGCTTTTACTTAGTAATACTCGAAGCTCGAAATAATTTTCAATCATTAAAACAAATAAATTTTAGAAATTCAATCATATCCCAATTTTTAATTTCAAAGTCTCAACTTAAATTATCTAACGATTTCTTTTAACCAAAATTTATTTCAACATTCCAAACTTAATTTTTCGATAATTCGATTTCTATAAATTGGTTTCTATTTATAACCTTTAAATCAAAACATTTAAATAAATTTCAAATCGACGATTTTAAAAATTATTAATTTAGCCAAACCGGTGTCCGTATATAATTTTCTATCCTATGGCCAAGTGATTATTTATTTCAATTAAATGTCAGGGATGAATATATATCACTTAAATCAATCATAGTGTCATATGTATGCATAAAAGTTTATATATAAGCAAATAAACATTGAAACATTTAAATATCAACCAATAGCATCCATCGAAATACATCATCCAATAGGCAATACCGTTCATGGCAATTTCATTCATGGCAATTTCATAGTTATCAATGTCAGGTAATTTAATCGCAATTCAATTTTAATTTCAATTTAACTGTTAATTAAATTTCAACGGTTATTTCAAATGACAACCTATATGACAATTAAATTTTATCAAACAACGACAAATAAAATTCATGTCACTTCATAATATTAAATTTAACTAGCATAAAGATATTCAGTATGTTATGAGCGTTATAAAACACTCACCTTGATTTCAATGCAGTTCCAGCATTTTATTTCGAATAAAATTAAACGAGCGTTTAATTTTAGCCGAAATTTTCACTAGCTCCAAACGACTCCAATCCAGCACCTTAGCATAGTGCTCGGCAATACGAACACAACGCAACTTGTTTCGTCACAATCCGACCTCGTATGAATAAGATATCGTATTTTAAACATTGAACAATTAATAATATACTTAAATTTTCAACATTTTTTTTTATATACCAAAGACATCAGGGCTACTCATCTCCCACTGCAACCATCAGGCCGCACGCGTTCATCACCTTCTTTCCCTCAGTAAAACACACGCACGCCAAAACCCATCATCACGTTCGAACAACCCCAGGTCGCGACCAAACCAAGCCTCCTGACGACGATCGGAAAGTGCCAAATCGAAGGCCTCACTCTCCTCTACCTTCGGCCAGGAGCGGTGGAGCTCGGCCCCCCCTCCAACCTCGAGATGCGTGCGAACAGCCGGACCTTTACAAGAGGATTTACGTCAATCTGCTTCATTAAATACGATCTTGACCATTGAACTGATAGATCACATCGCGATCTACAATATTGTAGTTGAAAACTTTTTGAAATTGTGAACGGATTTGAAGAATTTGAGGGGAGAAGAACTGACATTTTCGGCCATTGGTTGTAGAGGAGGCAGCTGGCTCCAAAACCCTAGCTATTTTTGTTTTTGTTTGTGAATAAAGACGTCTATTTATAGAAATTTCGAAACACTATTCATCTTGGGTTTTCCGAACTCAGATTTACGTGCAGTGACCGGCGTTTCTAGGGTTTATCCCGCATTCCGGACATAATGGAATAGGTTTCGGAGGCTAATTCGATCATATGTGCAAGTTACAGAAATAAATGATCAAATTTAAATTAAACCAATTAAACGAGTTTCAATGTGTTTTGGCTCACCCCGGACAAACGATAAATCCGATTGACAAGAAATTTGAAATCTTACAATAATATCACGTTATGGATCCGATGAAACAGGTTTCGTCGAAATCCTAGACTGTTTGAAAAATGGCTATTTTAACTCGTCAATTAAATATTAAAATATTCAATTTTCACAAATTTTCTTTAATTCGATTTTAAAAGTTCTACAACATCATTCTAACTTTAATATGATAAAATAAAATTTTACAAATCATTTTTAATCATATTAAACCCGTTATTCAATTATACAATAAATTCCAATTTTAAAATCTTATTAACTCTATTATAATCCCGATATAACTTGCATTCACTTTAGAAACCAATTTGAAACATATTAAATCAAATTTCAATTATTCATTCTATTTTCATATATTAAATTTCGATATCATATTAATCATATCTATGATAGCCCGCAAATCCGTACCCCTTGAATCAACACTATTCTACCTCTATTAACTCAAGTGGCACAGAATTACGAACCATTAGGGTTAAAGAAGAAGAGATAGAAGAAGAAGAAACTAAACTATATCAGAATCTCACAGTCGTAGCGGAATAAAATATAATAGTAAATATAGAACTTTACACAAAATGAAATCTATTACTGTTTTATACATCATATCATCAGAGTATCTCATACATCAACAATCACAAATCAGACCTACCATACAATCACAGCAGCGGATATATATATAGGTACATATAATACGTCTCGGACTCCAGCTCCTCTCCTGCTCCATAGCATCCTGACCTGAACATATAATACTCGGTCTGACCCGAGCATTATAATGAAATAACACTCGAGTCGGTCTGGAATACCAGCTGATAATAATGCATCCAAATTGATTATTAAAGTTTCAAAAATCATTTGAAAACAAAAGCATCTCGTAAGACCACGCCACAAATAAACATGTCGGGTTTTTACATTACGATAGCTAAATCACTTTTTATAGAAATCCTCTGATATTATAATAGTGTCTATTTACAAATACTTATAAAATAGCCGAAATTGCTACATTCATTAAATTCCAGCTACTAGCCACAAAAGTGGGCAATGCAAACAATACTCGTACAAGGCTCGTAGGGAAAATGGATTTCCAACAATGACTAGGCATTGGGGTACCACCTATCACAGTACGGCGCCTAGATCATCGTACCGAGGACTATTCCCTTCATCCCCTGCAACACAAGGCCGGAACCATTCCTTACTGAACAGTCCCGAACAAGATAAACCCCGTGGTTGGTGCGACCAACTACCCACTAAGCCGAAATATATAAGGGACATCTAGACAGGGGAAATATCTTGTCCTGCTTGGGCATGACCCACCTAACCTTGCTGCAAATCCCCTGATTTTCTATCATTCCCGATTGATGAGGCTTGAGGCTAAGCATTACCTTTAGAACGTTTTCACTTAGAATGCCCATCGTCCACCTGACGATGTTTCGCAAGCATTCTTCCCTACAAGTCCGTCCCGGGTTCGAACGGAAACGAAGGCACTACTCCTACTACATCCACTTGGAAATATCCTCAGGATTAGTAGCGACTAGCCCTTGCACTTCACTGCTCCAACTTTGACTCCGAACACGTTTTTCGCACGAAACGTACAAATCGGAGCGAAGTGGTTTTTGAGAAATAAATCTCGATCCCGGTCTCTTCGAACGATCAACGCAGTTGTCCAATATTGATAGTCGGTGATTTAACTATCAATTTATATTCATAAACATCCATAATCATCCATCACACCATAAATAATTCCCATATTATTTATCCAAATATCTTTAAAAGCTATATTTCCAAAGTTTCAAAACTCATTTGAAAACAATTTCCCAAAATTCTTCCTTACAAGGTAAATCCTTTACCATTAATTCCCATTGGAAATAACCAAGTTCAAAACATTTTAGATTTAAAACAGTTAAAAAATTTTGTACTGAAATATACTTTAAAATATGCAAATTTACTTCTAGTTATTTACTCAAAATATAATTTCGAAATATTTAAAGCAAAACAATTTTATAAGATATAACTTTATTTAAAAATAAGGTTTTAGTTGAAACTAAATTTAAAAACAGAGTTGTAAAGGGCTTCATACTAATTTCAAATAAATTAGGTCAAAATTAGGCATTTTAAAACAATCCATTTATAAAATTAATTACTAATGTAATCGAAAATAACCACTATTGTTACCTTATTAATTAGCGTTTAAAACGATAATTTTCCAAACACTCATTTATAACAAGTTTTAAACTTAAATTCACTTTTAATCAAATCTGTTTAAAACTCAAACTTGGTGTTTCCCAGGGAAACTCCTTCCCACACAAATATTCCAAAAATCCTTCTTATAAATTCTGTCCATTTTATTTAGATTCAGGTTTAAGTTTAATAACATAAATTTACCTTCACATTTATCAACTGATAATGTTTCTCTTTGTTTATCATTCCAGATTTACCAAGTTTCAAATTTCATTCCAAATGGGTTTCAAATTTTAATTCTTTTAAATTCATTATCTAACAATATCTTTTATTTCTCTAAAATTCAATTTTTCCATTTATAATTAAATTCTGAATTTATAGTTTATCCAACCATATTCTTTTTTTTTAAACCCAAATTTTATTCCTTTAAATTCTATATATAACAATTTATTTTATTTTCTTAAATCCCAATTAATCCCGTTTACAATTAAAATTCAGGATTTATATTTATTTCAACAATATCGCAGTACAATTTAAACTCAGATTTATCAATCACAATATGAAAACAGATCACAACATCAATTATAAAGAGAATTATTATAATGTGAGGAATCCAATTGGATCCCTCCAACCTGTTTTCCCTGTATCCACAAATATTAGCACATCGCATATATAAATATCAATCCAGGCTAATATAAATAAACATTTCAACCAATCACACAGATATTTAAATATTAACTATTCAAATCGGCTAACATTCCAGATGTGAGTGAGAATAACTCACCTTGAGTTTCGGCGAGCATTCGAAATTTAAGTTAAACCGAACGACGTTCGATTTAACTCAAACTTCTACTTGCCCGGAATGACTCCGGATCTGCACCACTGCGTAATACGCGCTTCTGCGATTCCGGCGCCATGAATTTCGTTGAAATCAGAGAAAACGCGGCTGACCTCTTCTTCCATCTCTCAAGTACACACACGCGACATCAGGCAAATCGAACCCAACTGCCGAAACTAGGGCACGAAATCGCCGCCACCAGCCACGTCTATAACTCGATCGAGAACTACCACCATGAAGACCTCCGCGAGCACCACCCACGGCCTCACCCACGTTGAACTCGGCGGCTGCAACCCCACAAAAAGCACGCATGAACTGTACATGAACGCGCCCTTCCCACGCCTCCAATCGATGACGAAAACTCGAATCACCCGTTTGATCTGTAGATCCCTTAACGATCAACAACTTTCGCGTAGAAAGTTTTTGAATTTAAAGCTTGGATCGAGAGATTACTAGAGGAGAAACGAAATGATTATCGGCCATTAAAAGCAAATGAACGGCGGCTCCTGATAATGGATTAGGGTTTAGAATGTTAAACGTGTATTTGAAGTAATTTAATATTATTTTAATTTATAAATTCTCAACTTAACATCGTATGCAAACGAACTCCAAACTACGCGTTCCGACAGGTGATTCTAAGGTTTTTCCACGTTCCGGACACAATGGAACAGGTTTCGTAAGCTAATACGGTCGTATGCGCGAGTTACGGAATTAAACGATCAATTTAAAATTAAATCGGTTAAAACGATTTCGATGCGTTTCGAGCTGCCGGGGTCAAACGACAACTCCGATTGCTACGAAAATTGAAATCCGATAATAACTAACTATTACGGATCCAATGAAATTGGTTTCGTCGATTTCCAAGACTGTGCCCCGGAAGGCTATTTTAACTCATCTATTTAATCGGGCGATTTTCAAAATTGACGAAAACGCTTAAAATTTCGTTTTTAAAACTTTATTAACTTTATTATAACTCGTATAAAATTTATATTCACATTAAAAATCATTTGGGCTCATTCCGGACTAAAATCTGATTAATGGCAATATTTTATTATTAAATTAATATAAAATTCAAAATTCAATCTATCGCCAACTAATTCCTTCCAACGGTCCAAAATGATAATTCAAATCCAATTAGACTCGAAATAAACTTTAGAATCAAATTTTATCTCCATTTACTCTCAGAAGTACTTATTTACCCCAATTCTAATATTCATTCATTATTATTCAAATTTCAATTAAATTATCGTATATAAAGTCTTAATCAAGTTTATTAATGTAACCAAATCTTTTATATCATAATTCGAATTTATAATCCATATTAACATTTAAAATGAATTAAATGTTCAAATTCAATGGCCTAAAAATACGGGATTTTACATTGCTCCCCCCTTATAAAAATTTCGTCCTCGAAATTTGCTAGGATAGAAAATACCCTTCAACCCATTTACTTACCCAATTTGCTTAGTTAAAAGCATATATTTACTTTCCCAAAATTCTTTAGCTTAATCCCAAACTCATTTGCTTCATTTACTCTAAGTCTTTAATTTTTAACTTATAACTTTCCAAGTTAATAAAATTTCCAAAAAATTTCTAACTCCCAAAATTTCCGAAAAATTTTGGCAGAGTCTCCCCTGCACGGAGGAGCTTTCGTGATATCGCAATACAAATAAATATATATACATCGACCCACACGGTTGGAAATCAAAATATATCAAACAATATATATCATTTCCCAATTATATTTGCGTAGGCGTACCTTTTTTAGCAATTTTTTAAAGCAAGCGGCTAATATTACGCATATACGCGCTCCAACTCTCTCGAACGCCTCCCGTACCTGTACTTACTCAACAAACTTATCGGTTTTCAATAATATGAACATTTTATTAGCATTACCAATATAAATGTAAGCCATACACAACCATTTCATAAATCTTAACCAACATACCAATTTCATAGCCTAACCAAGCAAACTTCATCACCATTTAATAATGTTAACCATGTTTTATCTACAATTTAAAATTTTCAATCACCTTTTAATTTATCCACAAATTCAAACTTCACTTTTATTTCACTTGAATTATTTAAATTCAAGTTTACTATATACCATGCATATTTATTATAACCCGTTCATTTCTATTTTAATATAATTAACATATGCTTTACTTATATTTCTTTATTTTAACTTACACTCCCGATTTGATTGACAATCAAATTTTATTTTAAACATGAAACATTTGCTATTATTTTATGATTCATTTCCATTCATATGCAAACTTGTGTTATCAAAATGTCAATTCATTCCAATTGATTCAAAATTAATTTCGTTTGCTATTTGAAATCAATTCACTTGCATTCGTTTACAAACTCTTTGAATTAGATTCCAATCCATATCAATTTATTCAAAAATCAATTTCAATTGCTTGTTAAACAACTCAATTCCGAATACATGTAATTTTCATGTCATTCAAGCCAAAACTCATCACCACTTCAGCTTACACCCATTTAAACTTAATTCCAGTCTAGATTTATATTAATTTTATTCAATTCTGCATGGCTCATAATCCAAGCATGCTTATTCCATTTCAATTATTAAATTAATCCTTATTCTCACTTTTCAAATTTATTATTCGTCTTAAGTTTATTTTTATTATATTATTATCATTTTTTTAATCTTTTTATTATATTTCTTTTTTTTTCTTCCTCACAATAACAATCTTAAAAGTCATTTGCTTGCATCCAAATTTTATTTTGCATACTAATTTTATTTAAAGCTATTTTCATAAGTTTAAAATAACCATCTCATCATCTTTCTTAAATGATTATATTTCCATAATATCTCAATTTATTTCCATTTTAATTGATTCTTACCAAATCAAACCATTTCCAAATTTTAATCACACTAGCTTAAACATTCAGCTTAACCACAATTATTTAATTTGCCTAAGCCTTCTTTACAATATCTCCATTATCCTCTTATAAATCAAATTTTTATTTTCATTTGATTCTCATCCAAATCAAATTCCAATTCATTAACAAACTTTAATGCACTTTGCCTATTTATTAAATCTATTTTAGACTTATTTTATTAGCTAAGAAACCACATTAAATTAGTTCACTCATTTGAATTTATTTACAATTCAAACCATCATTATTATAATTCAATTCCATTTTTCATTCACACTTCATTATTTGTTACCACCAATTTAAATCCCATGCTACAGTTGGATTTCTATTTACTTTCCAAATTTTGATCAATTATCAAAATTCTATTCATTACAATACAAATCCCATTTAATTGTAATTCAATTTAGTCTCTAGCCTAATCCATATTAGGTTTTAATACTCTTTCCCAATTCATACTAAACTTATTTATAGTACAACCATTTCAAATGTTCTAAATAAGAACAAGTTCCCTTTTACCCTTCCTTTCCACTCCTTTAAATAGGATCTAAATTTCCTTCAATATAATTTATTACACAACCGAAATTAAATTTCAATTTCATTATTAAAACATTTTTTTTTCATAAATAAATTTAAGATTTATCTGCTAACTTAAGAATATCCACCTTTATATTCTCATTTTGCTTCCTTACACTTTACATTTCATTTGAGATTTAAGTTTGGACTCACCATATCATTCAACTATTTCCCAATTGTGATTATAATTTCATTCTTATTTATATAAGTCCACCAACTTATTTATTTTAAAGCTCATATTGCTTATTTGAATCCATTTATAGCATATAATCACAATTTCAAATTATATATATGTGTATCACTGAATTCTTAAGGATACAAATTTCTTTCATTTACCCCCTTACACCATATTAAATCCTCAATCTCAAATTATAAGTATACAACTTAATAACCTATGGGTACAATCCATTTCATAATGACCCACAATTTCAAAGCCAACTTACATTTTAATTTCACCCAAATCAATTTAATTCTAAGTCCAATTTATTTAACTTATCCAAGTTATATTCAAATTTTCTACATACTTCAATATATTTCATTCACTTCCAATTACTCAAGTTAAAATTTTAATTCCAAGATTAAAATTTTCATTTCTTCCTTCTTATTAATATCTACTTCACTTAATTAGTTCAATAGTTAATTCATTTCAACTTTACACATTATTTAATTAGAATTTTTCCCAGAATTCATTTCACCCGGTTTTTTATTTCAAAACTATTTTGAAATATATCAAATATATACCTATTTGATATATCAATCAAATCTCCAGAATTTTTCCCAAAACAATTTGTTTATACCAAACAAATTTTCCCATTTTTGGAATGTCCAAAACAACTGTTATACTCAACTAGTCCAAACAATACCATAACCAAATATTTAGGGAAGCAATCCATCACTTTAGAAACTCGAAAATAAATTCTAATGATGTGGCCATCATCATCAGGATTATTTTCCAGCGACTGAAGTGAGTTCAATGCTTTCTTACTTTCCCAAATTCATTTCAAAACAGTTCCCATTCAAAAATACTTTCCAAATCAATATTCCAATATACCCTTCAAACACTTTAGCAAACATTTCAAAATTTCCCAGGAATTTAAATTTCCAAATCTTTATTTCCATACATTTAAAATTCTTTCCAAAAATTCCGGGATTTAAATTATGGCTGGGTTTAAATTAGTTATTTTCTTTTGCATACTTTATACTCATGGAATTTATTTGGTTATATCCATTTCACATTTTAGATTGACTTTTAGATTTTTATTTACTTATTGTATTAACACTCAATCAACCAAAAATATATATATAATAATTTCAAAAAATTATTTCTTTCATATCAAAATATAATTTTGGGTAAAATTATTTCATTTACCCCGTTTAAAACGTTACTATGTCGGTTTATCTTGTTCAAGAGTTTAGAAACCCCTATCGATACGGTTGTACTTCCTGCACCGACCAGAATTCATAAACACTCAACCGATAAGTCAACACAGTATAAAAACAATTTTATATTCACTAACAAGTACGCTCTCATATCTATTAATACGCTCAACTCATTATAGAGTATTATTGACTCTATTTAATGAGTAATTTCCCCACCAAAGCCTAGGTTGTCGCCAACCTAAGCTCTGATACCAAGTGTGATAGCCTGCAAATCCGTACCCCTTGAATCAACACTATTCTACTTCTATTAACTCAAGTGGCACAGAATTACGAACCATTAGGGTTAAAGAAGAAGAGATAGAAGAAGAAGAAACTGAACTATATCAGAATCTCACAGTCGCAGCGGAATAAAATATAATAGTAAATATAGAACTTTACACAAAATGAAATATATTACTGTTTTATACATCATATCATCAGAGTATCTCATACATCAACAATCACAAATCAGACCTACCATACAATCAACAACGGATATATATAGGTACATATAATACGTCTCGGACTCCAGCTCCTCTCCTGCTCCATAGCATCCTGACCTGAACATATAATACTCGGTCTGACCCGAGCATTATAATGAAATAACACTCGAGTCAGTCTGGAATACCGGCTGATAATAATGCATCCAAATTGATTATTAAAGTTTCAAAAATCCTTTGAAAACAAAAGCATCTCGTAAGACCACGCCACAAATAAACATGTCGGGTTTTTACCTTACGATAACTAAATCACTTTTTATAGAAATCCTCTGATATTATAATAGTGTCTATTTACAAATACTTATAAAATAGCTGAAATTGTTACATTCATTAAATTCCAGCTACTAGCCACAAAAGTGGGTAATACAAACAAAACTCGTACAAGGCTCGTAGGGAAAATGGATTTCCAACAATGACTAGGCACTGGGGTACCACCTGTCACACTACGGGGACTAGATCACCGTACCGAGGACTACTCCCTTCATCCCCTGCAACACAAGGCCGGAACCATTCCTTACTGAACAGTCCCGAACAAGATAAACCCCGTGGTTGGCGCGACCAACCACCCACTAAGCCGAAATATATAAGGGACGTCTAGACAGGGGAAATATCTTGTCCTGCTTGGGCATGACCCACCTAACCTTGCTGCATATCCCTTGATTTTCAGTCATTCCCGGTTGATGAGGCTTGAGGCTAAGCATTACCTTTAGAACGTTTTCACTTAGAATGCCCATCATCCACCTGACGATTTTTCGCAAGCATTCGTCCCTACAAGTCCGTCCCGGGTTCGAACGGAACCGAAGGCACTACTCCTACTACATCCATTTGGAAATATCCTCAGGATTAGTAGCGACTAGCCCTTGCACTTCACTGCTCCATCTTCGAATCCGAACACGTTTTTCGCACGAAACGTACAAATCGGATCGAAGTGGTTTTCGAGAAATAAATCTCGATCCCGGTCTCTTCGAACGATCAACGCAGTTGTCCAATATTGATAGTCGTTGATTTAACTATCAATTTATATTCATAAACATCCATAAACATCCATCACACCATAAATAATTCGCATATTATTTATCCAAATATCTTTAAAAGAGATATTTCCAAAGTTTCAAAACTCATTTGAAAACAATTTCCCAAAATTCTTCCTTACAAGGTAAATCCTTTACCATTAATTCCCATTGGAAATAACCAAGTTCAAAACATTTTAAATTTAAAACAGTTAAAATATTTTGTACTGAAATATACTTTAAAATATGCAAATTTACTTCTAGTTATTTACTCAAAATATAATTTCGAAATATTTAAAGTAAAACTATTTCATAAGATATAACTTGATTTAAAAATAAGGTTTTAGTTAAAACTAAATTTAAAAACAGAGTTGTAAAAGGCTTCATACTAATTTCAAATAATTTAGGTCAAAATTAGGCTTTTTAAAGCAATCCATTTATAAAATTAATTACTAATGTAATCGAAAATAACCACTATTGTTACCTTATTAATTAGTGTTTAAAACAATAATTTTCCAACACTCATTTGTAACAAGTTTTAAACTTAAATTCACTTTTAATAAAATCTGTTTAAAACTCAAACTTGGTGTTTCCCAGGGAAACTCATTCCCACTCAAATATTCCAAAAATCCTTCTTATAAATTCTGTCTATTTTATTTAGATTCAGGTTTAAGTTTAATAACATAAATTTACTTTCACATTTATCAACTGATAACGTTTCTCTTTGTTTATCATTTTTCAGATTTACCTAGTTTCAATTTTCATTCCAAATGGATTTCAAATTTTAATTCTTTTAAATTCATTATTTAACAATATCTTTTATTTCTCTAAAATTCAATTTATCCATTTATAATTAAATTCTGAATTTATAGTTTATCCAACCATATTCTTTTTTTTAAACCCAAATTTTATTCCTTTAAATTCTATATATAACAATTTATTTTATTTTCTTAAATCCCAATTAATCCCGTTTACAATTAAAATTCAGGATTTATATTTATTTCAACAATATCGCAGTACAATTTAAACTCATATTTATCAATCACAATATGAAACAGATCACAACATCAATTATAAAGAGAATTATTATAATGTGAGGAATCCAGTTGGATCCCTCCAACCTGTTTTCCCTGCATCCACAAATATTAGCACATCGCATATATAAATATCAATCAAGGCTAATATAAATAAACATTTCAACCAATCACACAGATATTTAAATATTAACTATTTAAATCGGCTAACATTCCAGATGTGAGTGAGAATAACTCACCTTGAGTTTCGGCGAGCGTTCGAAATTTAAATTAAACCGAACGACGTTCGATTTAACTCAAACTTCTACTTACCCGGAATGACTCCGGATCTGCACCACTACGTAATACGCGCTTCTGCGATTCCGGCACCGTGAACTTCATTGAAATCAAAGAAAACGCGGCCGACCTCTTCTTCCATCTCTCAAGTACACGCACGCGACATCAGGCAAATCGAACCCAACTGCCGAAACTAGGGCACGAAATCGCCGCCACCAACCACGTCTATAAATCGATCGAGAACTACCACCATGAAGACCTCCGCGAGCACCACCCACGGCCTCACCCACGTTGAACTCGGCGGCTGCAATCCTACAAAAAGCACGCACGAACTGTACATGAACGCGCCCTTCCCACGCCTCCAATCGATGACGAAAACTCGAATCACCCGTTAGATCTGTAGATCCCTTAACGATCTACAACTTTCATTTAGAAAGTTTTTGAATTTAAAGCTTGGATCGAGAGATTTCTAGAGGAGAAACGAAATGATTATCGGCCATTAAAATCATATGAACGGCGGGTCCTGATAATGGATTAGGGTTTAGAATATTAAACGTGTATTTGAAGTAATTTAATATTATTTTAATTTATAAATTCTCAACTTAACATCGTATGCAAATAAACTCCAAACTACGCGTTCCGACAGGCGATTCTAAGGTTTTTCCACGTTCCGAACACAATGGAACAGGTTTCGTAAGCTAATACAGTCGTATGCGCGAGTTACGGAATTAAACGATCAATTTAAAATTAAATCGGTTAAAACGATTTCGATGCGTTTCGAGCTGCCGGGGTCAAACGACAACTCCGATTGCTACGAAAATTGAAATTCGATAATAACTAACTATTACGGATCCAATGAAACTGGTTTCATCGAATTCCGAGACTGTGCCCCGGAAGGCTATTTTAACTCGTCTACTTAATCGGGCGATTTTCAAAATTGACGAAAACGCTTAAAATTTCGCTTTTAAAACTTTATTAACTTTATTATAACTCGTATAAAATTTATATTCACATTAAAAATCATTTTGGCTCATTCCGGACTAAAATCTGATTAATGGCAATATTTTATTATTAAATTCTACTATTAAATTAATATAAAATTCCAAATTCAATCTATCGCCAATTAATTCCTTCCAACGGTCCAAAATGATAATTCAAATCCAATTAGACTCGAAATAAACTTTAGAATCAAATTTTATCTCCATTTACTCTCAGAAGTACTTATTTACCCTAATTCTAATATTCATTCATTATTATTCAAATTTCAATTAAATTATCGTATATAAAGTCTTAATCAAGTTTATTAACGTAACCAAATCTTTTATATCATAATTCGAATTTATAATCCATATTAACATTTAAAATGAATTAAATGTTCAAATTCAATGGCCTAAAAATACGGAATGTTACAATATCAAATTCAGAATTTAATTATTCAAACATTTGTAATATTAAATTTAAATTTTTTTTATTATTCTTGAATCGCTATCTTTTGAGATATTCAAAACGACTTAAAATTTTAACTCTTGAAACGAATTAAAATTTATAGAACAACGATTTCCATTATACGGTTATTCAATTCCCATTATTAAATTATTCAATAAATTCCAAATATTAAATTTAAACAATTTTGATTGTCCAATAATTCATTATCTTTTGAAATATTGAAATTGAACTTATAAGATTCAACTTTTAATACCAATTCACAATTTAGAACACTATTTCCATTTTACAGTTATTCAATTATTCAACAAGTTTTAAATATTTAATTTAAACAATTTACCTGTTCAATATTCAACATTTGATTTAAATAGATTTCACTTATCAATCAATTACTCTATTAAACCCAATGAATTCAAAATTTATTATCCTATTCAACTATTGATTGTAAAGGCATTCACTAAGTAGCATTTTTTCATTACTTGGATAATTATTGTCGTAATTCATTCCAGTTATTATTATTCCGACCGAATTATAAATTTTTTTCTAACATTAAATCACGAAATCTTATTAAATTAGCTATTTTAATTATCGAAAATTTACGGGTCGTTACTGGTCATGGTCAACAGTATGGCGACGTTGATGTTGGTCAGAGACGCTCCAATCATTGGTGCATGTGCATGATATCGGTCGGTGTATCAGTGTTTGGGTCGCTGTGGATATTGGTGGGAAGAAGATGGTTTTCTCGAATGAGACCCGGAGCTAGAAGAAGTTTTCCTCGAAGAAAATTGTCGCTAGAAATTTCTCGGGGTCGGCTCGGAAAATTTATGGGTTTAGCCCGGGTTTCTGCATGTGGTAGATATCAAGTTTTAAAGCTTATCAATTATGTAAGTTTCAAAGTAGATTGAAAACCAAATTATTAAACAAAGTTTAGCAAGCTTAAACGAGTCCTAAAGTTTTAAAATGTTTTCAAATTTGTTTATAAATTTTTTATAATAGTTTGAATCCTATATATTTATAAAGAAGGATTAAATGATGAAATGAATAATGTATAAATTATTTAATGTATTTTGGATGGTAAATTAATTTATGTAATCAGGGAATAACAATTATTTTAATATTTAGATAATTGATTAATTTGGGTAATCAATTTAAAGGATTGATTTAAATGTGATTAATTAAGTTATTAATTAAAAGACGATTAATTTATTAGGGTTAATCACTTAATGAAACTGATAACTTAATATTACTTAGTAAAAGTGCAACGACCGGTAAATTTTGATAAATAAATTGGTTAGTTTAATTTAACTTTTGCAAATTAAATTTGGGAAGAAATAAAAAATTTATAATTAATAATGAAGCGAATGTTGAAAATGGAATGAAACCATGGAAATTAAAGATAAGTATTAACCGTTGAAATGAAATTACGAATAATTGAAGTAATGTAAATTGTTATACTAGGCTAAGATTTGAATATAAGAAAACAAAGGTAAATAGTGAATTAATTTATTGAATTAATAATATTAAATAGTAAATTGAATTAAATCAATGTCCTGTAGTAATTGAAATATTGTTTGGGAATGAAAGCTTACATAGGTAAACAAATGTAAGTATTGAATTAATATATGTTATTTATTTAGGGTATTGAATAAATTTGGTAATCCAATTGCAATTAATGGTAATAATGTTGATATAAGCTAATAAATTAAATTTCAATGCAATACCCATTAATGGATGGAATGAAATGGGATTAGTAAAAATGGGTTTTTAGGTACAGGGAAGAAGTTGAAAAAAAAATTAGTCTCAGGGGCAGCAAGTTTGTTTTTTAGTTTGAATGACACTTTGTACTGTAAATCACAGAATGATAGATGTAGCTATCATTTTCAGTTTACACTGTAAAATGTCCTTCAAACTAAAAAACTAACTTACCATCCTTAAGACTAAATTTTTTTGTAAATTTTTCCTTGTGTCTATTTTCCTGTAATGTAAATGTATACTAGGTTTTAAATCAAATGGAAGGAAACAAACATAAATATCGAATTAATTAATGAATAAATATACATTGAATAGTAATTGAATGTAAATTTAATGATAATTGGATAAAACCAATATAACTAAAATGAATTGCAACTGTATAAATGGAAGTTATTTATTAATAAGTGGATGTAAATATTGAATTAATTAATGAAAATAAAATCTAAATGTTATGTTTGGATAGAACATAAGTGAATGCAATTAGTACTATGGAAATAAATGACAACATTGATTTGTAAGTAATAGGGGCTTACTGTAACAACCCGCATATTTTACGATTGGTATTTAAATATTTTATTTAAATATTTTATTGTTAGTTGGATTATAGTCCGAAAAGTCACTTTTTGCATACGGTCGAATTAGGACTCGAGATCACTTCCATTAAGTTCAAAACGCCATTTGCAATCTTTTTGAGTATAAACTTTGATATGTTTGGAGTTAGCGGAACTTTGCCACTTTTTCACTTTGGGCTTTGGGTTTGGATTAGCCCATTAGCCTAAACTATTAGTTCTAACTCAACCCCCTTCCCTTCATAACTTCACTTTCTTTTCCTAACACTCAAGCTTCATCAAAAATGGAGGAGGGAATGGGAAATTAAAACTCCAAGCTCAAGTTCATTTGCAAATCCAACATCTAACTCCAAATTCAAAGGGAAGTCATTGATTCTTCCTTGCTTTCAAGCTTCTTCTTCATTGATCTTGTGTAAAGGTGAGATTTTTATCTCATACCTTTGTCTATAACTATCTTAGATTGTTGGGTATGAATTCCTAACACTTATTCATGTGCATTTGCTTTTGGTTTGGATTGAATTGGTGAAAATCCCAATTTTTAGTGTTTTGGGTTCAAATCTTTAAAAATCCAAACTTTGAAGTTTGAACACGTTTTTGGTGACGCATCGAGGAGCCAATACGACCGGGTAGCCTGTAGGCGTAATCCCCAAGCGTCCGTGCTCGATCGGTTGCAAATTGAGTGAGTTTTTGCATTTCTAGGGCTTAGGTAGCTCGGCCTGCACATGAAGGGTTCTCGGCTTCCATTTAGGTCGCTCCCCTATAGGTCGCGTCGTGCTAGGTCTTTGCTCGGCTTTGTCTACCCCTTAAGTCGTTAGGTCGTTTGGCTTTGTTTGAGTCGTTAGGTCGCTCGGCCTTCCAACTTAGGTAGTTTCGTCCCTAGGCCACTCGACCATATGCCGTATCTGCTAGGTCGCTCGCTCTCTTAGGTCGCGCCATGCTATGGTCGGCCATCTTAGGTTGCTCGGTTAGCTCGCAACCTTCTTAGGTCGCTCAGCCTCACCACCTTAGATCGCTTCCACCTTAGGTCGCGCCATGTTAAGGACACGCCGTCTCCTTAAGCCGCTACCTCTTTAGACCGCACCTTGCTTGGGTCGTTCCTCCTTAGGTTGCCTGCACCTTAGGTCGCGCCACTAAGTCGTAGCTCCTTAAGTCGCTTGCACCTTAGGTAAGCCATGTTAGGTCCCGGGTCTATTAGGCAGTATGTTGTGGATGTTGAGTCATAAGGGTAATTCCACTTTGATGGATTTGGAATCGAATTCTTTGGACTTTATTCACGTCTTTGAATGTGAATTTTTGTGACTTGTTGTTTCTACAATCAATTTTGTGATTTGTCACTTTAAAAATATAAAGGTTTCAATACTAGTAGTAAATATCAAAACTCTTTCATCAAAACGATTTCAACGCTATTTTATTACAAAGCTTGTTTCTTAAACCGATTTCCAATCTACTAATATATATAAACCTTTACCTTACTCGTACGTGAAATCTAATTAAACGGCTTAGTAAAACAAGTGGTATGAAACGCTTACGTTTACTTTGTCGGTTAATTCTTGGGCTTGTTCGATTGAAACTCTTGTGACAATTTTCTAGTGGAGATCTACAGTTTGTTCGTAAATATTTAAGTTAAGTTAGTGGTTATGGGACTTGAAGCTAAGCTTATTATTTACTAGCTCACTGTAATTGACACTTCTTGATGACCATTGATGATCATTTTTGTGATTTAGACTAGCAAATGTGCGATGTCCCTTTGTCTACGAGGGAGACTAAACCCCGTTTTTGTGTAGTTTCGACTCACATTTGTGGGTTAGCGACCTATGTTCTTCAGGCCGTTCTTGTGGAGCCTCGGCTGAAAAATTAATGGTTAGTTACCATGGAATAACGTTCTGTTTTGTGATACACATGTTGGTGAGTTTTCATACTCCCATTTTGTAATAGGCCTCCCCCTTTTTGTGACTTCTGGATTTCTTGTGATGATTTCTAGAATTTGTGCTTCACCAATTTTCGTGATTTTCATTGATAAGTTTTATCAATTTTTGTGCATTGGTGAATTTGTGTGTCGTTAACTTTTTGTGAATAAAATTATAGGGTAGGACATCCCTTTTGATCTTTGAGAAGATTCTTGTGATATTGATTAATCTCTTGTTGATTTTCATTTACATACTTATCGTCGTATGTCATTATGGTTATTATATGTTTATACCATATCTCTTATTCTATATCATTTCATCTGATATTTGTAGCTAGACTGATCCATTTATTATTTTCTTATTAAATAATGCTCGGGTCAGACCGAGATGTTACAGGTGCTTCTCCTTGACTACACATCTGGGATTATCACCCTGACTTTTGGCTAACTACTTAGATTAGTAGTTTTTGTGGTTTACATTTGAGATATAGACTCATTGATGTATTCATATTCTTTTTTCTAGCACTTGTAGCTATTCTTTTGTGATAGTGTGGATCTTGTTTGACCACTACTCTGATCTACACTTTTAAGTGTCATTTATTCATATCTATTTCCGCCTTTGTGATATGGATGTCTGCGACGAATTTCTGTATGTTTATTTCTATGTTTGTTTCCGAAGATAATATAACCACTGTGTAGTAGTTTTGAGTTTGTATTGGCATGCCGGATTTCTCCTGAAACCAAATGCATGTTGTACTATCTGACATATCGGTGCTCGCATAAAGCAATTACACGGATGGTCGCTCCTCAACAGCCTTATTCTCTGTGCTAGTTGACGGCATTACACCGTAGTGTCCTTGGCTAGCGTGGGTATAGAGGCGGGGCGTCACAGCTTGGTATCAAAGCCAAATTTCGGAACAGTGTAGAATAATCTAGCAAGGATCATCGTCCTAAGTCTTTCTTAGGAGTCGTGCCTTAGGATTTAATTCGAGTCTTCATACCGAATCATCATATTTTCTTTATGATTCCTTGTTTTAATCTATCAAGTTTTCTTGATATTCATTTTATGAATAACCTTTTCCTTATTCCTTCTTTTAAAAGGAAGAGAAATGGTTAGACCTGGCCATTCCAACGCCGCTCAATCTAGAGCTACTCCCCAAGATGGAGTATTTATGTCTGCACAACAGCTTCTCGATCTAGTAAAGAATGCTCAAGCAGCCGGTTCTAACCCGGAGTCTACTCACCCTAAGTTTGGATTTGCACGTTTGTGCAATGATAATACTAATTTGGGTGGGAAACCATTCAAAGGTTCTGAAACTGTTATTGAAGTCCAGGCTTGGCTGAGAACGTGCGATCGGATCTTTTCTCGCATGGATCTTATTGATCTTCACCGTGTTCAGGTGGCCTCTAGTATGCTCCAAGAAAGAGCATTAGACTGGTACGAACTTCTTATTTCCTAAATAAATGAAGCGAATCTTACTTGGGAGAAATTCCGGGAACGATTCGAATTGAAATTTGTGCCAGAAGATGAGAAGTTGACTTTGGCTTGTCGCTTTATAGTCCTTGTTCAAGGTGAATCCTCCGTGGCAGATTATGTCACATCCTTCGAGTCACTTTCTAAATACAGGGTTGAATATATAAACGCCCCATCGAAGAAGAACCAAAGGTTTGTGTATGGCTGTAACAAAAATATCAAGAAGCCATTACTTCTAAAACTATAAGTTTCTTCTGATCAACTCATTGATATCACTCTTCATCTTGAAGAGGGGGATAGGAAGAGTGATGTTGATGTTGTGGGTGCCAAACCAAACTTCAACAACAACAAGAAAAGGCCCAATAAGTCCAAAGGCCCTTATCCCAATAAAAAGGGGAAAAAGCAACTCCTGCAACAAATACTTCTTCCTCTAGTAGCGGGCAATGCTACAACTGTGGTTCTAAGGACCATTATGCAAACAAGTGTTCAAAGCCTCGCGCTTGTCACTATTGTAAAAGCCTGGACCTTTATATGCATGCATGCCACTAACTTCAAAACAAGAGGGAGGGAAAGCTTAATATCGCTCAAGCCCCTGACAACACATCTCGTGGTCAAGGTATTTCTCATACTATCCTTGATGGCATTATTTTATTTTGTGATCACCCTATTCGAGCACTTTTATATACGGGTGCGTCCCACTCTTTTACTTCAAAAGAACTTGTTGATACTTTTTCTTTGGATGTTTTATGTTTAATGACTTCTTTGAAAGTTGCGAATTCGGTTGGTGGATCCGCAACAATTAGTTTGCTTTGTAAAGATGTTGAGATTATTTTGTGTGATTTTTCTTTCCGAGCCGATTTGCATGTTATGTGCTACTTGGGCTTTGGAATGATTTTGGGAATGGATTGGATTAACCGTTATGAAGCTCATATCCTATGTCCTTAGCGGACTATTAATCTTCGACATCCTCAATCTGTTGAGCAGATTTCTATTATTCTTAAAGATTCAGATTCCTGCTTGGATGCATCTTTATATTCTTTAAATCCTCATGATGACGATAATGATGATAAGGAGGATATTATTTCTCTTATTCACGTTGTTCGTGAATTTTCCGACATATTTGAGCCCGTTCTAGGTCTACCACCTAAGCGAGCAATTGAGTTCAAAATTAATCCCATTGTTCATCGATGAAATTCTATCGGTTTAGAAAACCGTCGAAGAATTTATAATAAAATTTATAACCGCAAGCACACGGTGTACGAATATAGCACGTGGCGAATACGGGTCGATCCGCAGGGAATTGATGATTTTAAAATTCTATTCAATCAAATAAACTGAGGTTAAAGAGTGTGATTAGCTAGAAATGTAAGAAACTAACAAAAACTAGCAAAGAAAAATAGATAAAAATATGAGAGTTAAATGACAATTTAGAGAATAATCCACTCTCTAGATCATCTAGTTCAACACATCAAATCATGATCTCTCTTTTATGGTCATTAGTGTTTTAATTGATGTGTTTATCATAAGTATGACATATTTGAGCTATTAATTAGTCAACATAAGTCATCAAACTATAACACACCCCTTGAAACACTTACTAACTTTCATGAAACTTGACAAAGAAAATGAAAACGAAATCTATTTTAAGTATGGCCTATTAACTATTGATTAGAAACATAGACCATCAAATTTTAATTTCAAATCACTTTCTTATGCCATAATCATATATTGATGAAGAGGCATTTGTGTTAGTGATTGTTTAAGCATAGTCTATTTGGTGTCAACAATATAGACTATCAAATTCATAGCAAAAACAACAAATAAAACCACTTCTATCATCATCATTAAGCACAAAAAGAGAGCATGAATTAACAAAATGTTGAAGCTACATTAATTAGAGAGCTTCATTACCCCTAAATTGAAGGGGTTTAGCCTCTCATATTTGTTATCATATGAACAAATGTAGCTAGCAACATGAAAGCAAAAAAGAAAGAAAAATGAAAGCAAATTAAAAGAAAACTATTCTACTTGCATAAAAGAGAAGAGATATACACTATAACATGAAAGTAAATGAACATAAAAAGGAAAGAGCATGTATTAAATTGCATAAAATAAAAAAGATTACATAAAATAAAAATGGCTAAGTAGCCATGAAAAGAGAAAGATGAGCTTTCATTTTATTTTTGATCTAAATTAACTAAAGAGAAGGAGGCCTAAGAGAGAATAAGAGAAGAGATATCATTACATGAATCATAAGGGGGTATTTATAAAGTGTTAAAACCCTAATTCATTTTTTTGGGGAATGCCCAAAATGCCCCTTAGGAAGTGTGGAGGCCAAGTTATCATTAACATATCTTAATCCCCCATTAAGTGTACATGAAGCCATTAACTCCAAAAGCATGTGCATTAGCCTTTAATTTGTACATTAAGGTAGGTGGGTAGGTGGGGTCTCCATGTTCTTCACTTTGAATTATTTCCATCTTCATTCCTTTGTATTAATTTTGAGCATGCATATCTCCCTGAAACCACTTCTATTTGAGATCAAATTCCTACAAAAATATATACAAATTTTCAATTAATTTTTCTCAAAGAAATATATGCACATAAATGACCATTTTGCCCATATATGAAGATGAATATGTGACAATTTGGAATAATTTGAATTTTTGGTTTAAACAAGTTAAAATACCAAATATGATCATTTATTCAATTTAAATAGATTAAATATGGTGGTAAAAATATGCATATTTAGGTGCACATCACCCATCTCTGGAGCTCAACCTATTACTCGTCCTCCTTATCGCATGTCCAATAAGGGGAATGAGGAGCGAACAGTTATCCGAATTGGAGACGAAGCAATTTATTCCCTCTAGTTTCTCACCTTGGGGAGCTTCGGCAATTTTTGTGAAGAAATCCGATGGTACACTTAGGCTTTGCGTTGACTACCGCAAGCTTAATGGTCTTACTATCAAAAACAAATACCCTTTACCTCGGATTGATGATCTATTCGATTAGCTTAGTGGTGCTAAAGTCTTTTCACAATTAGACATGGCTACCGGATTTCATCAGCTTCATATTGCAGAGGATAACATTCCCTTGACGTCGTTCCGTACTCGTTATGGATCTTATGAATGGCTTGTTATGCCATTTGGTTTAACGAATGCTCCGGCTTATTTCGTTGACCTCATGAATCGAGTTTTCAAAGATTTCCTCGATCGATTTTGTAACGACCTAGAATTTTTATTAATTAATATTTGAATATTTAATTAATTAAATATTAATAAGTGAAATTTTTAAGTCGAATAATTTGTTTATCGAATAATTGGATTTAATTGGATAATTAAATCGATAATTTAATATATTAAATTATGGAAATAATTGACAATTGGGTTAAATATGATTGAAAATGATTTGTAAAATTTTATTTTATCATATTGGAGTTAGAATGATATTTTAGAACTTTTAAAATCGAATTAAGAGTTTATTTGTGAAAATTGAATATTTTAATATTTAATCGACTAGTGAAATTAGCCAATTTTCGAACAGTCTCAGAATTGGACGAAACTAGTTCTATTGGATCCGTAATAATTTGTTATTACCGGATTTCAATTTTCGTAGCAATCGCAGTTATCGTTTGATCGTGGCAGCTCGAAACGCATCGAAATTGTTTTTAATATTAATTTGGCGAGTTAAAATAGCCATTTTTCAAACAGTGTCGGATTTCAACGAAACCCGTTTTATCAGATCCATAATGTGATATTATTGCATGGTTTCAAATTTCGTGTCGATCGGATTTACCGTTTGTCCGGTGCAAGCTAAAACGCCTAGAAAATCGTTTAATCGGTTTAATTTTAAATCGAACGTTTATTGCCATAACTCGCACAAATGACCGAATTAGCTCCCGAAATCTATTCCATTGCGTCCGGAACGCGGGGTAAACCTTAGAAACGCCGGTCACCGCGCGTAAATCGGAGTTTGAAAATTCCGAAATGAATAGTGTTTCGTTCGATTTTCTATAAATAGACCCTTATCTCTTCACAAAATAAAAAAATAAAAATTA
The DNA here is from genome assembly GCA_030765085.1 of Allium cepa. Classification (NCBI taxonomy): domain Eukaryota; kingdom Viridiplantae; phylum Streptophyta; class Magnoliopsida; order Asparagales; family Amaryllidaceae; genus Allium; species Allium cepa. The sequence continues at coordinate 787,026,216 of CM060937.1, read as the reverse complement.
GGTTTAAAACCCTAGCCGCCAGTAACTATACCAATGGCCGAAATTAAATCCACTTCCCACTCTCTTTTCTCCAAATCCATTGACAATTAGCCGAAACCTTCAACATGAAACTCGTAGAGCACGTTGAGATCTTGTTATCCAACGGGTATGATCGTGATTCGTCGCTTCGATCGACAACAAATCGAGCTGGAAGAGGGCACGAACGCACACGGTTTTCAACATAAATAGGTGACCGAGCTTCTCATGCTTGCAGCCGAGTGTGTGTGGAGTCATGGCCGTTAGGATGGAGTAACCTGATCGACTTGGAAGTTGGCGTGGTGGTTGCAAAATTAAACCCTAAATGGGTATAGATGGGTTCGGCCCTTCGTTGTTGCCTGGAAGCAAGAAGACGCGCGTGGAAGATAATGAAGCGCACGGTCCTGATGTTGAGAGGTGAGATCCTACGGTGATGATCTGCTTAGGTTAAAAATTATAAATAAAATGTTGTAAATTATGAATATAAAAATCGTGAATCTTTAAAAAATCATATCTTTTTCATACGAGGTCGAAAACGCGCGAAACCAGTTGCATTGGAATCGTGTGGACGAGCACTACGCTATTGAATTGGAGTCGTTTGGAGTTAGTGAGAATTTCGGGTAAAATTAAACGTCCGTTTAATTTTATTCGAAATAAATCCCTAAAACGAAATTGAAATCAAGGTGAGAACTTCTCACTCAATAGAATCGGTTTCGATTTGAATTTTAAATAGTTATATTTAAAATTCTTGAATGCATGTTTGAATGATGATTTTTATCTATTGATTGTTAAAATAGACATTACGCGCCGTTAGTAAGCGGATGTTATTTATTAAAAACATATACCGCGAATATTTCATAAACAGTGAAATTGGTATTATATATAATAGCAATATATATATATATATATATTGGCATATGTTTATCTTGCAGTTATTGATTCCCCGCATTGTATAGTGGATGAGACCCTATTGCGCCGTCTATTAAGCGGATAATATTTTAAATCCCATATACCGCGATAATTCCGTACTGGAGCGAAATTGGTATTGTGCTAATGTTTGTGGATGCAGGAAATCAGGTTGGAGGGATCCAACTGGATTCCTCAACAATATTTATTTGATTTTGAATATTTTGATATTCGTTGATTATCATATCGATATATGATAACGTTGTTGTCGTGATTGACTATTTGGTATGTAGCATCATTGGGCCAAATTTTGGAATTTTAAAATGATTTTTAAAGTGATTTCTGAAAGTATACGTTTATAAAATATTTTTGGAATTGAACCATTTTAAATAAATAAACGTTATAATTTTAATGTAATAAAAATAATTATTTTTCAGAAATATAGTAAAAAGTTGATTTTTGAAAATATGGGGTTAATGATTTTATAAAATAGTTTAAATTGGGATTTTTGGATTTATTGTAAAAAGTTTAAAAATAGGATTTATAAAATTTAAATATTTTATAAATCAAAATGATGAAATTATAAAGGACTTTAAAGACGTTTTGAAATAATAATATAAATTGATTTATATAAAAAGAATTACAAAATAGATATTTGTAAATTTAAAATATTTGAATTACAAAACAAGTTTTTTATAAGTGTTAGAAAGAAGTGCAAATGAATTTCATAAATGAATGAAATTTATAGGATTATAAACGTTGAAGTTATAAATGGAATTTTATAAGCAGTAGGTTTATAAAATTTGTAAAGTTATTAAAAGAATAGATTTGGGTAAATAAATGAATCTTATAAGTTATAAGATTTATAACTTGGGAAGTTTAAAAGAACGATTTTGTAAATAAATAAATTATAAGCATTTAACTTATAATGTGAACTTTTGTTATATAATTGAGTTGTAATTGGAAATAGGTTAATAAAGGAGACTTATAAAGGAAGTTGTTATAAAATAAATAGAAATTGAATTTATAAACATTGTTTTATAAATTCGCAACGACTTATTTTGATAAGTAAATTGTTGTAACTTATTAATGGAGTTATATTCACGTTTTAGACATTGAATAATCCTTTAAAATAAAATGTATAGAAATGATGAAATTGGTTAACAAGCATATTCACGTTTTTGAATAGTGAATAATATGTTAAAGAAAATGTTTTGGATTTGGTGTTTTAAATAGAATTAAAACGATCTAACGATGTTTTTAAATGTGTTGAGATTCGAAACCATAGATTTCAACATTCATTGTTGAAATAGACGTTTTCGAGAAATAGAAGGAAATGGTGGACTATAACACTGTTGTTATGGTAAATGATTTCCGAAAGGAAATGGTTGATTTAGTATTGGGATTTATATATCTATCTTAAATTTGAATCCCTTTACTAGTGATTTTGGGACGTTGTAACGATGTTTTACGTAACATTCGTTTTGGCCCCAAATAAATATGGTTAAGAGAATGATTTCCTTAAAGAATGAAATATATACTTAATCTTGATTTAAGTATATTGAATATTTTCCAAGTGTTGAAAATAAATGGATTTGAGAATTACTTAATAAGTAAGTTTGGAAATGTTATCCAATATAAAGTGAATATTTTGATAATTTATCTTTTTGAAGATAAATTGAAAATGAATAATTGAAATCGTATATTCATTGATATTTTGGAATATAAATTCACTATGGAATTTATAAAAGAAAGGGGAATTTGTTTAAAAATAAATATTGATTTATTTTTGAAGTATTGAAAACATATATCTTGTAAAGGTATTTTTGGGAAATAAATAATTTGGAAAATTATTTGGAATCTGGTGATGTTATGCATATCCATTGATAGTTCAATAATTGTTATCCTATTTTTGGTCAAAACTGGAATATTAACAAATTGGCAAGGATGGTTTGAATCGATCAGGCACTTAGGAGTTCGTATCGATGCACTTCGTACCAATGGGATGGTGAAGGTTAGCAGCATATTCGTATCAATCGGTGATGGGCGTGTTTTCACTAGACCGGTGCTACCGCCGAACCAAGATGAAGGAGGCCACCACCGAACCAACGCCCTCTCCATGTTCCTACCGAACCAACCCACCTCCCATGCCTGCCGAACCAACTCCTAGCCGAACCACTCTCCACCGAACCATGCCACTACCGGTCCAGCTCCATCTCCATGCTCCTACCGGACCAAATCCCACCGAACCAACACTCTTCCCACGCCTACCGAACCAACTCATTCTCCATCCACTGTTGAACCAAGGCAACGCCGGACCAAAGCATTGCCGAACCAACTTTGCCAGGCCATATTGCATCAGCCTAGGCCCACCAGCAGCTATATATATCCAGAACCCCTACCCCCAGCCTCACTCTATAAATAGAGGAGAAGGGGTACAACAATGGCAGAGAAGTTGGAGAGCTCAAGCACGGATAGAACTTTTGTAACAACCCGCATATTTATCGATTTTATATTTAAATATTTTATTTAAATATTTTATCGTTAGTCGGATTTTAGTCCGAAAAGCTACTTTTTGCAAGCAGCCGAATTAGGACTCGAGACCACCCTCATTGAGTTCAAAATCACGTTTGCGACCTTTTTGAGTATAAGCTTCGATATGTTTGGTGAAAGTTGATTTTTGCTACTTTTCACTTAGGGTTTTGGTTTGGGCTGAGCCCGCTTATGTATTCATGTCACGACCCAAACTCGATGTCCAACAAACAACATCAAATTCGTTTCGCGGGAGCTTGCAACACCATTAAATGATAAATAACACAGCGGAAATAAAAGATGATATCACTGATATAACATGAATACAATATCTGATACATCAATTTGATACAATGATAATCACCAACATCAGAGAATATACAACATAGAATACAGCGGAACACGATACAATATAAAATAAATCTTCTCAGAATATAATACTGCGACTCTGATCCAAAAAGCTCCAAAGACAAAGCTTCAAAACTCCTATCTCGATCCACTATCAAGATTGCACCAAGCTAAACAAGTCTCGTCTATATCCAAAGAAAACTGAACTAGTTCCAGATAATCCACTGAATCTAATTATCTGAAAAACCAAACTCTAGACTGTCCGTGTAGAAAATTTTGAGCACCCAGAGTTTAGGAAATAAACAATAAACTCTGGATCAGTCATGGGACTGGTGTGAGCAACAAAAACAGTTTATCTTTTTAAAACATTCAACAAAAGAATTTCAAAGTCAATTCGCAATGCTTTTTAAAAATGAGACAACCATAAGGCCTCCCGCACACACACACAATGCAAACGCAGAATCGGAGGAGATTTCTCCTTATGATAGTCAAAGATGCTTGATACGCATTAAAAAGAACATTTGATATTATTACTAGTGCATAGTGTAGAGAAAATTCATTTCGAAAATAAAGATATAAATCTTAGCCAACATACGACCATTATCGTATGCCTACTATAGCTACCATCCAAACAGTGTTGCGACACCATAAGTGAATGATAGGTTCTACAACTAATACCGTACAAGGTACGTATTTGAAGAATGGATTTCCAACAAATGGTCAGGCCAAGGAACTTCCCATTGCCACATGGAAACGCCTCTGGAAGGACGCCCCGAGAACCACCGTTCTCTGCTAAACAAAGCTGGGAATCCCTTTTCCCAAGGGATATTACAAACCCTCAGATATACCACTCCCAGTCCTTTGGGACCTTTAAACGAGAGCTCTCTAACCAACTTCACACCATAATAATAAGTGTTTCAACATGAGTAAGTATCTGGGCTCCATACCATGATACTACCCTTTTCCAGAAGGAATGGTCATACCCTAGGGAAGTTATCCCTGAAAACCTTGCCGCACAATTCCTGTTTCGACCATTACCGGTTTGTGAGGCTCGACGAAGTCTCGTCCACAAAAACACACTTTATACAAAATCCGTGCTTTGGGTCAACAAATGATCATAGAAATGATCACAAAGATAGACGATCAGACAAATGATCCTATCACAAATAATCAACACAATGATCATTTCACAGCAACACTCAGCATGTCACATTACCAAATTGGGAATACATCGCTGATAACTTCAACTATATAACCTCTGAGTTCGTACGTCTCAGAGAAGGGTGTTAAGCTAAAAGAATAAATTCTCCGCCACCAACAGAAATATATTTGAAAGAAATCAGCTTTATATCTCAAATTGTAATGTCAGACATAACTATCCACACAAGTCTGTTCCGGGCTCGAACAGAACCGAAGGCACTTACAAAGAAGTCCTTGCAATCCGGATATCCACAATCCTGATCGGATTCCCCATCACATATGGAGAACTCTATACCGGAGCAACTCGGTGCAGAGTCAATCGACAGGTCATCCTATCGCTCTCGCAAATACCCGGTCTTCAACACCGGTCTTCAAATGCTATCCATAACGACATATCACATATTCGGAATGGGTTATACGACCCAAAGGTCCTTTCCCGGCTAACCCGAATAGTGAGCGCAACATTTAAACATATGGATATGAGATTTCGATTAAGTCACAACTTAATAATTCCAAAGTTTCTTTCAAATGGTTTAAACCAATTACCATTTCAAATCTTTTAAGCAAAAAGATTTATTTCACAAGGTTTACTTAGTTTCACAAGGATTCATTTACAGGTTTCAAAACAATTTCCATTTGAATTTGATTAATTCATTTAAATCTTTAAATCAAAGATTTACCTCATAGCTTTCAAAAATTTGTTTCCAAAGATTCATTCATAACTTGGAAAATCATTTTCGATTCAAACTTGAAATCTCTTTAATATTAATTGGAAGTTCATTACTCATATAAAAGCTTTTTATCACTTAGAAACAATAGTTTTATTTTGGAAAAACCCCGATTCCATTTATACAAGTTAAAATATTTGGTTTAATTCAAATTTCCAAATCAACGCTTAAACATGGTTTAAACCCGTATAACTTGTAAAGTTCTTTTTAAATCATAAATACTGAATATAGAATTCAATTTCAGATTTCTTTTGAATTTCAATCTAAATCCGATTATTTAAATTCCAAATCTTTATCAGTTATTCAAAAATAACTTTTATTCTTAAAACAGCTTTTCAAAAGCTTTTCCACATTTAAAACTTAATTTATTTCCAAAAATATTTGAATTAAAATTCAAATTCAAACTTATTTAAAAATCTGTGACTTAACCGATTTCCTTGTGAAATCCATATTTGTGTGTGTATGAGTGTAGTGCAGGGATTTTACACAATAGTGCACAACATCAATCATCACAGATTCAATCAATATTGATAAGCGATATAATCCACAACGCTTATCTTCATTCACAGATTCATAAATAAATAAATTTATCAATCACACAAATTCATCGTTACGATTCGATGTGGGTTTCGGACAACTAATTGGAGTCCGACTCCCTGTCGCATCGAATTTCAAAATGTCGTATACAGGCAAAAAGGGGTTTCACATATATACGGAAACAATCACAGCTCACAGTACAGCATAAGGCAAATTCACATCACATAGTATCGTAATCTCAAACAGAAATATCAATCCAGTACACAACACTTGATGACAATCATCTTCTATTTAAGGAGAAGATGATTTAAAAGAATTAACCATATGACTATTTTTATTGGTTTATTTAAATCAATGATTAACTATTGTTAATGATTAATTATAATTTTTATTAATTATTTCTTATCAATTATCTTAATTAACTACTAATTGTAAATTAATTTACTTTAGTTACCTAATTAACAATTTGTAATTACAATTGGATTAAACAATTAATCATGAATTAAAACAAATCTTTAATTTTAATTCGACAAATTTCTAGTCATTTAATTAATTACAATTTTAAATTTTAATTACTCATCTTAATTAAACAACTAATAACAATTATTATTATTTGTCTTAATTAACATTTAAAATCTTCTTTAACCGTTGAAATTAATTTATTACAAATTTAAAAACTTTGTGAAATAAAATCGACTAAACTTTTAAAAATAAAATTTATATAATACAACAGTTTAAAGAAAACCCACCCGGAACTGTTTTACTCGAGTACCACCTCGAGATTTCCTCCATCTTTCCCGTGTCATCCCCCTCTCCCTCTCGCGTTCGTTCTACCCCGAACCTTCCTCCTTCTTCTCCCTGTTGTTTTCTTTTTCTCTTTTTTTTATTAAGTTAAGTTTTAATTTCACAGCAGTAACGCGCGACAACAACTCACGCGAAACACACAAAAAAAAACTCGAGTCGACTTCAGGAAAATCACGAAATCCCCTTCAAGTCTCCATGAACCCAAATTTCCCAGATGTCAACTTGTCGCCGTGCACGTGCACGTGAATTCCCGCCACCTCCGGTCGAGTCGCCACCGACCACCAAGTCACAAAACTCTCCTTCGTTCCAAGGCAAGGGTCACCATGATGCCAAAACTCGAAAACCAAAATATAGCCATTCGTTCGAACCTGGACCCAAAACCCACGAAACAAAATCACCTCGCGTGGCCACCTCTGGCCACCGGAGGTCTTGCGGCCACCTCCTACCGCTGCTCCACCTCCCCACGCATCTCCTCTCCAAGTCCGGTCCCACTCGACGCCTCGACGAGCGTGCACGAGCCAAAAACCCTTATGCCATTTTCACCGTCCTTAAACCCTATAATTGCTTCGTCCCCCCAATCCTTGCAGTAGATATTTTTTCCAACATTTTTCCTAAAATCATCCATGGCCGAGCAAGCTTCAAGTAAAATTACAACATCCAATTTTCCTTTGATCGCTGGAATTTGGATAAAAAGCATTCTTGGTTCATTTACATACTGTTCGAAGCATACTTGATTAAAAGTTCTCATTTTTGTTTTGAAAATCTTCTTTTCGAATGCAGTTTCAAATCATATAATTGAATCGATGAATTAAGATTTTCAAATTTTTCATATGTTCATACTTTTACTGTAAACTCAATTTACAGAAACATACTTCAACATCAAGCTTGAAATAAATCCCAAGCTATGATTTAGGTTCAAACAAACTTGTTTAAGATTTGAAATTCTAAACCTAAAAAAATGTGGCATGAAGATTATAAATTTTTTTTTTAACAAAACTTGAGTACTGGAAGGTATGAGCAGAGGATACTCTGAAGGAATAACAGACATGCTATACAAAAACATATAAACAGCATATGTCATATGATTCACATTCATTTCAGATTAGTTAGTATGCAACCGAGTTTATTTCAAAATTTAAAGGTTACTCACATGGTTTAGAAATGAACAGAGCCTGCTATGTGTTGAAACAGAATGTGAAATTTCAAGCTTGATTCTTCTGAAATCCTCTTACTTTTTGTTTTTTTTGTTTTTGTTTTGTTTTTTGTTTTTCTTAAATGATGTTTTGAGTTTGTAAAAAATAAAAATGCTTTCAATATAACTTTTTGGGTTTGCTGTGTAGTGAACGAATGAAGTAAGAAGGATGTATATAAAAGAAATGAGTTACAGGGTGATAAAATTGACAGGTTTTGTAGGCTGATAGTTTCTTGTGTACAAAAGGCATGGTGAAGGTGCTTGCATTAAATGTTAGAGGTATGTTGCATTAAATGCATGTGTCTTGTTTTATTTTATTATTATGTATATACAGTTCATTTGCAAGCTTTTATACTTTAGCTTTATACAGTTTTTTTTTTTTTTTTTTTTTTTTGTTTGTTTGTTCATATTGCTTTTTATATGTATGTAGTTTGTACTCCTTTGTTTTTATTTAGTAGATATTTCTTTTGTTTATAACTTATACTTTCTATTATGTTTTGCACAATTCTTTGTTTGTTTATGCATTTATTTTGTTATGTTGCTTTACATAAGTACACGACCACCTTGTTTTGCTTAATTTCTTGCTTCATATTTTTCTGGTTTTGCTTATATGTACTTGTATTGTATAAAAATAACTCATTTGATTTTTTTTATTCTGGTTTTGTTTATTTTTGTATTTAATGTTTTATGTTTTATTTGTTTTGTAAATATTACTTTGCATTCAATTTAATATGTTGTTCGCCGAGATGTCTTTTACATTGCTTGATTTAAATATGTTTTATAATATAAATGGATTCAATGTTGTTATTATTATTTATTCAAATTTTTAATTTAATTTTCCTTTTCAACATTAACTTTACAACGTATATTTTATTTTATTTTATCTTAAACACTTTATTTCAATTCCAATTCAATTTCATTTAAAATAAGTTTCAAATCCCATTTATAAAATAAATAAATATACATATCTTATCAAATTTTCCAGATCTTCAAACAAATCCATAATTTAATCCAAGAATTCCATTTAAATTTGAAATTTAAATTCGTCTTTAAAACTGGGATCGTTACAGACTTCCCCCCTTAAAAAGAATTTCGTCCTCGAAATTCGCTAGAGAGAGATAACGAAGATAGATAAAAGATAGAGAAATATCTTTCCAGATCAACTGGATATCAATTCTGCATTTGGCTTACCAAATTAGAATTATCAACAATAGATATGAGAACAAACTCCACCAACTACGAAACAATTGGGTTATTTGATCTACGAAGTATACAGGGGTATTGGTTAGTCCGAAGGAATAACTAACCGTTCGTAGAATATATCGAAACCCAATGAAATAGATAGAAATAGATTCGATTACGATTTCAGATTCAAGATTTAACTTATTTACGATTTACTGAAAAATACAACTAAGGATAGTCCCAGTGTCGAACAAAATTCGAATAATTTAATCGTAAACGTGAAGATTACCTTATAAATTCATTTCCTTAATCCGATGTTGAGGTTGAAGAATCGTCTCTGATTGCATACACTTTCTTTACTAAAGTCTGGTTCTTTGCTGGACAGTTGTTGATCCTATGTCCTGACTTTCGGCATTTATAGCATCTCGTAGATTCCTCATCTGGCCTCATAAATGGCTCTCTCATTCCTGGCTTCCAATCATTTTTACATTTATTCGAGTAGTGGCCTTTTTCCAGGCAATTGAGACAAGTAACATCCTTCTTTTTCTTCAGTATACTCTTCTTTCCTTTATCTTTCTTCGATTTCTTATTGCCAAACTTCCTTTTTCTCCAATTCAATTTATTTGTATCTCCATTCTCCTCCGGATCTTTTTGCCTTTCCAAAGTATCGTATCGATAGCCCATATCAATCAATTCAGAAAAAGATTCCTTGACGTGAGTAGTCATCCGTTCCTGAAACTCCTTGTTCATTCCCCGAATAAACTTTTCATTCTTCTTTAACGGTGTATTCACCAATTCTGGACCAAATCGAGATAATTCAATAAATTTGTTCAAGTACTCCTCAAACGATAAACTCCCTTGCTCTAAATCCATAAACTCCTGGTACATTCTAGAGATACCAGCAGACGGCATATATCGCTGCTCAAACACTTCCCTGAAACGACTCCAAGTAAATTCATTTGTCGACACATCCACGGTAACAGTTTCCCACCAAACTAAAGCCTCTTCCTGGAGTTTCCATGAAGCTATCAGTCGCATCTGATCATCTTCTAGTTTTAATCCCTTAAAAATCTTTTCACACGACCGAATCCATGCTTGTGCTTCGATAACGGTTTCTTTGCCTGTGAATGGCTTTCCACCAAGTCTAGAAAACTTTTGATATAGATCAGCCAAATTCAAATGAGATTGAATAGGAATATCTGTCGTTGCAGGGTTTTGACCAGCTAAAGTAGTACTTTCCTGTCTCCTATTTCGTCCTCTTCTTCCGCTCATTCTTACTATCTGTAAATAGTAAGAAATCCGATTTAAGCATTCAGACGAAATATCTTAGAGAATAACAACAGATAAAGAGAATAGATTAAGAAATTTGTATTTTTGATTCCACTGGTTGTACTCATTCTAGGGTATACTTCATCCTATCTCTAATGAGCCATCTAAGGTGTTACACTCCGTAGCTAAAGTTCTTTCTCAACCTTCAGCTCTGATACCAATCTGTCACGACCCAAACTCGATGTCCAACAAACAACATCAAATTCGTTTCGCGGGAGCTTGCAACACCATTAAATGATAAATAACACAGCGGAAATAAAAGATGATATCACTGATATAACATGAATACAATATCTGATACATCAATTTGATACAATGATAATCATCAACATCAGAGAATATACAACATAGAATACAGCGGAACACGATACAATATGAAATAAATCTTCTCAGAATATAATACTGCGACTCTGATCCAAAAAGCTCCAAAGACAAAGCTTCAAAACTCCTATCTCGATCCACTATCAAGATTGCACCAAGCTAAACAAGTCTCGTCTATATCCAAAGAAAACTGAACTAGTTCCAGATAATCCACTGAATCTAATTATCTGAAAAACCAAACTCTAGACTGCCCGTGTAGAAAATTTTGAGCACCCAGAGTTTAGGAAATAAACAATAAACTCTGAATCAGTCATGGGACTGGTGTGAGCAACAAAAACAGTTTATCTTTTTAAAACATTCAACAAAAGAATTTCAAAGTCAATTCGCAATGCTTTTTGAAAATGAGACTACCATAAGGCCTCCCGCACACACACACAATGCAAACGCAGAATCGGAGGAGATTTCTCCTTATGATAGTCAAAGATGCTTGATACGCATTAAAAAGAACATTTGATATTATTACTAGTGCATAGTGTAGAGAAAATTCATTTCGAAAATAAAGATATAAATCATAGCCAACATACGACCATTATCGTATGCCTACTATAGCTACCATCCAAACAGTGTTGCGACACCATAAGTGAATGATAGGTTCTACAACTAATACCGTACAAGGTACGTATTTGAAGAATGGATTTCCAACAAATGGTCAGGCCAAGGAACTTCCCATTGCCACATGGAAACGCCTCTGGAAGGACGCCCCGAGAACCACCGTTCTCTGCTAAACAAAGCCGGGAATCCCTTTTCCCAAGGGATATTACAAACCCTCAGATATACCACTCCCGGTCCTTTGGGACCTTTAAACGAGAGCTCTCTAACCAACTTCACACCATAATAATAAGTGTTTCAACATGAGTAAGTATCTGGGCTCCATACCATGATACTACCCTTTTCCAGAAGGAATGGTCATACCCTAGGGAAGTTATCCCTGAAAACCTTGCCGCACAATTCCTGTTTCGACCATTACCAGTTTGTGAGGCTCGACGAAGTCTCGTCCACAAAAACACACTTTATACAAAAGCCGTGCTTTGGGTCAACAAATGATCATAGAAATGATCACAAAGATAGACGATCAAACAAATGATCCTATCACAAATAATCAACACAATGATCATTTCACAGCAACACTCAGCATGTCACATTACCAAATTGGGAATACATCGCTGATAACTTCAACTATATAACCTCTGAGCTCGTACGTCTCAGAGAAGGGTGTAAAGCTAAAAGAATAAATTCTCCGCCACCAACAGAAATATATTTGAAAGAAATCAGCTTTATATCTCAAATTGTAATGTCAGACATAACTATCCATACAAGTCTGTTTCGGGCTCGAACAGAACCGAAGGCACTTACAAAGAAGTCCTTGCAATCCGGATATCCACAATCCTGATCGGATTCCCCATCACATATGGAGAACTCTATACCGGAGCAACTCGGTGTAGAGTCAATCGACAGGTCAACCTATCGCTCTCGCAAATACCCGGTCTTCAACACCGGTCTTCAAATGCTATCCATAACGACATATCACATATTCGGAATGGGTTATACGACCCAAAGGTCCTTTCCCGGCTAACCCGAATAGTGAGCGCAACATTTAAACATATGGATATGAGATTTCGATTAAGTCATAACTTAATAATTCCAAAGTTTCTTTCAAATGGTTTAAACCAATTACCATTTCAAATCTTTTAAGCAAAAAGATTTATTTCACAAGGTTTACTTAGTTTCACAAGGATTCATTTACAGGTTTCAAAACAATTTCCATTTGAATTTGATTAATTCATTTAAATCTTTAAATCAAAGATTTACCTCATAGCTTTCAAAAATTTGTTTCCAAAGATTCATTCATAACTTGGAAAATCATTTTCGATTCAAACTTGAAATCTCTTTAATATTAATTGGAAGTTCATTACTCATATAAAAGCTTTTTATCACTTAGAAACAATAGTTTTATTTTGGAAAAACCCAGATTCCATTTATACAAGTTAAAATATTTGGTTTAATTCAAATTTCCAAATCAACGCTTAAACATGGTTTAAACCCGTATAACTTGTAAAGTTCTTTTTAAATCATAAATACTGAATATAGAATTCAATTTCAGATTTCTTTTGAATTTCAATCTAAATCCGATTATTTAAATTCCAAATCTTTATCAGTTATTCAAAAATAACTTTTATTCTTAAAACAGCTTTTCAAAAGCTTTTCCACATTTAAAACTTAATTTATTTCCAAAAATATTTGAATTAAAATTCAAATTCAAACTTATTTAAAAATCTGTGACTTAACCGATTTCCTTGTGAAATCCATATTTGTGTGTGTATGAGTGTAGTGCAGGGATTTTACACAATAGTGCACAACATCAATCATCACAGATTCAATCAATATTGATAAGCGATATAATCCACAACGCTTATCTTCATTCACAGATTCATAAATAAATAAATTTATCAATCACACAAATTCATCGTTACGATTCGATGTGGGTTTCGGACAACTAATTGGAGTCCGACTCCCTGTCGCATCGAATTTCAAAATGTCGTATACAGGCAAAAAGGGGTTTCACATATATACGGAAACAATCACAGCTCACAGTACAGCATAAGGCAAATTCACATCACATAGTATCGTAATCTCAAACAGAAATATCAATCCAGTACACAACACTTGATGACAATCATCTTCTATTTAAGGAGAAGATGATTTAAAAGAATTAACCATATGACTATTTTTATTGGTTTATTTAAATCAATGATTAACTATTGTTAATAATTAATTATAATTTTTATTAATTATTTCTTAATCAATTATCTTAATTAACTACTAATTGTAAATTAATTTACTTTAGTTACCTAATTAACAATTTGTAATTACAATTGGATTAAACAATTAATCATGAATTAAAACAAATCTTTAATTTTAATTCGACAAATTTCTAGTCATTTAATTAATTACAATTTTAAATTTTAATTACTCATCTTAATTAAACAACTAATAACAATTATTATTATTTGTCTTAATTAACATTTAAAATCTTCTTTAACCGTTGAAATTAATTTATTACAAATTTAAAAACTTTGTGAAATAAAATCGACTAAACTTTTAAATTTTTTTTTTATATAATACAACAGTTTAAAGAAAACCCACCCGGAACTGTTTTACTCGAGTACCACCTCGAGATTTCCTCCATCTTTCCCGTGTCATCCCCCTCTCCCTCTCGCGTTCGTTCTACCCCGAACCTTCCTCCTTCTTCTCCCTGTTGTTTTCTTTTTCTCTTTTTTTTATTAAGTTAAGTTTTAATTTCACAGCAGTAACGCGCGACAACAACTCACGCGAAACACACAAAAAAAAACTCGAGTCGACTTCAGGAAAATCACGAAATCCCCTTCAAGTCTCCATGAACCCAAATTTCCCAGATGTCAACTTGTCGCCGTGCACGTGCACGTGAATTCCCGCCACCTCCGGTCGAGTCGCCACCGACCACCAAGTCACAAAACTCTCCTTCGTTCCAAGGCAAGGGTCACCATGATGCCAAAACTCGAAAACCAAAATATAGCCATTCGTTCGAACCTGGACCCAAAACCCACGAAACAAAATCACCTCGCGTGGCCACCTCTGGCCACCGGAGGTCTTGCGGCCACCTCCTACCGCTGCTCCACCTCCCCACACATCTCCTCTCCAAGTCCGGTCCCACTCGACGCCTCGACGAGCGTGCACGAGCCAAAAACCCTTATGCCATTTTCACCGTCCTTAAACCCTATAATTGCTTCGTCCCCCCAATCCTTGCAGTAGATATTTTTTCCAACATTTTTCCTAAAATCATCCATGGCCGAGCAAGCTTCAAGCAAAATTACAACATCCAATTTTCCTTTGATCGCTGGAATTTGGATAAAAAGCATTCTTGGCTCATTTACATACTGTTCGAAGCATACTTGATTAAAGGTTCTCATTTTTGTTTTGAAAATCTTCTTTTCGAATGCAGTTTCAAATCATATAATTGAATCGATGAATTAAGATTTTCAAATTTTTCATATGTTCATACTTTTACTGTAAACTCAATTTACAGAAACATACTTCAACATCAAGCTTGAAATAAATCCCAAGCTATGATTTAGGTTCAAACAAACTTGTTTAAGATTTGAAATTCTAAACCTAAAAAAATGTGGCATGAAGATTATAATTTTTTTTTAACAAAACTTGAGTACTGGAAGGTATGAGCAGAGGATACTCTGAAGGAATAACAGACATGCTATACAAAAACATATACACAGCATATGTCATATGATTCACATTCATTTCAGATTAGTTAGTATGCAACCGAGTTTATTTCAAATTTTAAAGGTTACTCACATGGTTTAGAAATGAACAGAGCCTGCTATGTGTTGAAACAGAATGTGAAATTTCAAGCTTGATTCTTCTGAAATCCTCTTACTTTTTGTTTTTTTTGTTTTTTTTGTTTTTTTTTTGTTTTTCTTAAATGATGTTTTGAGTTTGTAAAAAATAAAAATGCTTTCAATATAACTTTTTGGGTTTGCTGTGTAGTGAACGAATGAAGTAAGAAGGATGTATATAAAAGAAATGAGTTACAGGGTGATAAAATTGACAGGTTTTGTAGGCTGATAGTTTCTTGTGTACAAAAGGCATGGTGAAGGTGCTTGCATTAAATGTTAGAGGTATGTTGCATTAAATGCATGTGTCTTGTTTTATTTTATTATTATGTATATACAGTTCATTTGCAAGCTTTTATACTTTAGCTTTATACAGTTTTTTTTTTTTTTTTTTTTTTTTTTTTTTTTGTTCATATTGCTTTTTATATGTATGTAGTTTGTACTCCTTTGTTTTTATTTAGTAGATATTTCTTTTGTTTATAACTTATACTTTCTAATTATGTTTTGACAATTCTTTGTTTGTTTATGCATTTATTTTGTTATGTTGCTTTACATAAGTACACGACCACCTTGTTTTGCTTAATTTCTTGCTTCATATTTTTCTGGTTTTGCTTATATGTACTTGTATTGTATAAAAATAACACATATGATTTTTTTATATTCTGGTTTTGTTTATTTTTGTATTTAATGTTTTATGTTTTATTTGTTTTGTAAATATTACTTTGCATTCAATTTAATATGTTGTTCGCCGAGATGTCTTTTACATTGCTTGATTTAAATATGTTTTATAATATAAATGGATTCAATGTAGTTATTATTATTTATTCAAATTTTTAATTTAATTTTCCTTTTCAACATTAACTTTACAACGTATATTTTATTTTATTTTATCTTAAACACTTTATTTCAATTCCAATTCAATTTCATTTAAAATAAGTTTCAAATCCTATTTATAAAATAAATAAATATACATATCTTATCAAATTTTCCAGATCTTCAAACAAATCCATAATTTAATCCAAGAATTCCATTTAAATTTGAAATTTAAATTCGTTTTTAAAACTGGGATCGTTACAATTCAGTTCCAACCCTCTCCTCTTCATTCACTTCTTTTCTATTTTCCTAATACTCAAGCTTTTATGTTAATGGGGAAAAGGAAGAGGAAATAGAAACTCCCAAGCCCTAGTTGCTCTTGATAATCCAAATTCTTGCTCCAAATTCAAAGAGAAGGATAGGTAAGCCTCTTCTCCATCTTCTCCATCTCTTCTCCTCTTCAATTTCAGAAAATATCCTAAACCTAATTTAGGAAAATATGTGTTTTATTCTTAGATTGAAGCTTGTTGAGTAAGAGTGAAGAGTGGTTAGCCTTTTCTTTGCATTTGAGCTTCTTCTTCTTGTTCTTGAGTTAAAAAGGTGAGATTTTTAATCTCACATCTATGCTTATAATTCTCTTCTATTGTTAGGTATGAATTCCAAACACTTATTCATGTGCATTTGATTTTGATTTGGGTTGCTTTTGTGAATATTCCAATTTTTAATGTTTTGAGTTCAATTCATTAAAAATCCTAACTTTGATGTTTGATCATGTTTTTGGTGATGCATCGAGGAGCATATAGGGCCGGGTAGTCGATTGGCATAAACCCTTAGCGCCGTTGCTCGTGCAATTGCAATTTGGTCGGGATTTGCACCTCCTTTGAAAGAGGGTAGGAAGTGCAAGTATACAGGTTCGGCCGACCGAGCCCCCTGGGCCGGTCGACCGACCTGTAGTCCAGGCACTTCCTGCCTCTGTTTGGAAGTGCTGGTTACAGGCTTCGGCCAACCGAGCTCCGTGGGCCGGTCGACGACCTGGTGCCCCGAGCACTTCCAACCTCTTGTTCGGTCGACCGACTCAGGGAGTCCTATCGACCGACCTGCTACTATTTGCCAGATTAGCCTATATTGCTAATTCGTCCGAATTTCCAACTTTAATCGATTCGTGTTGTCTCCCTTTTGTTGTTGTCATTTATTATCGACTTTGATGACTTATTTTCTTTGGGAATTCTTGGAATATCCATTTCGATGGATTCGGTATCGATTTCATTGGATTTTATTCACATTTTCGAATGTGAATCTTAGTGATTGATTGTTCCTACAATCTTCTTTGTGATTTGTCGCTTTAAAAATATAAAGGTTTTCTATACTAGTAGTAAATATCAAAACTCTTTCTTCAAATGATTTCAACACTAATTTATAACAAAGCTCGTTTTCTCAAACCGATTTCCAATCTACTAGTATATACAAACCTTTACCTCACTCGTATGAGAAATCTAATTAAACGACTTAGTAAAACGAGTGGTATGAAACGCTTGCATTTACTTTGTCTGTTAATTCTTGGACTTATTCGATTGAAACTCTTGTAACAATTTTCTAGTGGAGATCTACAATTTGTTCGTAAATATTTAAGTTAAACTAGTGGTTATGGGACATGAAGCTAAGCTCATATATTTACTAGCTTATTGTAATTGACACTTCTCGTTGATCATGACGATCATCTTTATGGTTTAGACTAGCAATGTGCGATGTCTCTTTGTTTGCGAGGTTAGGCTAGACACCACTTGTGCGATTCCATTCGCACATACTTTTTCGGTTAGCCTGGACACCATTTGTGTGATCCCGCTCACACATACCTTTTTGCTTTTTGGTTAGGCTAGACACCACTTGTGCGATTCCATTCGCACATACTTTTTCGGTTAGCCTAGACACCATTTGTGTGATTCCGCTCACACATACCTTTTTGCTTTTTGGTTAGGCTAGACACCACTTGTGCGATTCCATTCACACATACTTTTTCGGTTAGCCTAGACACCACTTGTGTGATTCCACTCACACATACCTTTTTGTGATTTCTGGATTTCGTGTGTTGATTTCTAGAATTTATGTTTCACCAACTTTTACGATGGGCATTGATATATATGTCAATTATTGTGGCTTGGTGAATGAAATTAGTAGTATGACATTCCTTTTTATCTTGAGTAGATTATTTTGATATTGATTAATCTCTTGTTGATTTTCAATTACTTATTTATCACAGCTTGGCATTGTGATTATTATATGTTTGTGTCATATCTCTTATTATATATCACTTCATCTGATATTTATAGCTAGACTAATCCGTTTATTATTTTCTTATTAAATAATACTCGAGTCAGACCGAGATGTTACAGGTTCT
The DNA here is from genome assembly GCA_030765085.1 of Allium cepa. Taxonomy (NCBI): domain Eukaryota; kingdom Viridiplantae; phylum Streptophyta; class Magnoliopsida; order Asparagales; family Amaryllidaceae; genus Allium; species Allium cepa. Next base: position 787,007,469 of record CM060937.1, on the reverse strand, counting down.
TCTGCTTGACTTCTCCCCTGGGATTTGCTTCTCTGACTTTTGTCTAACTACTTAGATTAGTAGTTTATTTTGTTGTATACATTTGAGATATGGACTCATAGTTGTATTCTTTTGTATAGCACGTGTTGCTATTCTTTTGTATTATTGTGGATCTTCTGATCACTACTCTGATGTACACTTTCATGTGTTTTATTCATATCTATTTCCGCCTTTGTGATATGAATTATCTCTGACTGATTTGTGTTATGTTTATTTTTATATTTGTTTCCGAAGACCTTTATAGCCACTGTGTAGTTGCTTTGAGTTTGTGTCGGTATGTCGGATTTCCTCTTGAGATGAAAAGTTATATTTATATCTGGCATATCGGTGCTCGCACAAAGCAATTATACAAATGGTCGCTCCTCAACAGCCTTATTCTCCGTGCTAGTCGACAGCATTACTCCGTAGTGTTCTTGGCTAGCGTGGGTATAGAGGTGGGGCGTCACAGCTTGGTATCAGAGCCAAACTTCGGAACAATATGGAATATTATAACAAGGATCATCGTCCTAAGTCCATCTTAGGAGTCGTGCTTTAGGATTTAATTCATGTCTTCGTACCGATTCATCCTATTTTCTTTATGATTCCTTGTTTTATTAATCAAGTTTGATTGAAATTTATTCTGAGAATAACTTTTCCTCTTCTTTCTTTCTTTCTTAAAGAAGAGAAATGGTTAGGCCTGGCCGTCCCAGCGCCGGTCAAGCTAGTGCAACTCCCCAAGATGGAGTTTTGATGACTACCCAGCAACTCCTTGACCTCGTTACAAATGCTCAAGCAGCTGGAGCTAACCCGGAACCTACTCACCCAAAGTCGGGATTTGCACGCTTGTGCAGCGATTACACTAATTTGGGTGGGATGCCATTCAAAGGTTTGGAAACTATCATCGAGGTCCTGGCCTGGCTAAAATCATGCGATCGAATCTTTTCTCGCATGAACCTTATCGATCTCCACCGCATTCAGGTGGCTTCCAGCATGCTCCAGGAGAGAGCATTGGACTGGTACGAACTCCTTGTTTCAGAAATTAATGAAGCAGATCTCACCTGGGAGCAATTTCAGGGACGCTTCGAGTTAAAGTTTGTACCAGAAGCTGGGAAAGTAACCTTGGCTCGACGTTTTATAGACCTTGTTCAAGGTCAATCCTCTGTGACTGATTACGTCGCATCCTTCGAGTCGCTTTCCAAATAAGGGGTTGTATACATCAACACCCCATTGAAGAAGAACCAGAGGTTCGTTTATGGCTTAAATAAAAATCTTAAGAAGCCACTACTCCTGAAACTGGAAGTCGCATTTGATCAACTAGTCGATATCGCTCTTCGTCTTGAAGAGACTGATAAAGAAAGTGATATTGAAATAGTAGCTTCCAAACCCAACTTCAACAACAAAAAGAGACCCAACGAATTCCAAGGCCCTTATCCCAACAAAAAGGGTAAGCAAGCAACGCCTGCTGCAAAGGCTCCTTTTCCTAGTAGTGCGAGATGCTTCAACTGTGGATCCGGGGATCATTTTTCTAATAAGTGCTCAATGCCCAAATCGTGTCGCTATTGTAAGAGCCCAGATCATTTCATCCATCAATGCCTCAAACGTGAAGGCAAGAGGGAGGGAAAGTTGAATGTGGCTCAAGCCCTTGGCAACACATCTCATGGTCAAGGTATTTCTCATTTAATCCTTGATAACATTTATTTTGTGGTCTTCTCATTTGAGTTCTTTTTGATATGGGTTTCATCTCACTATTTTATATCAAAAGAACTTGTCGATTCTTTTTCTTTGAATATTTTGGGCTTGATGACTTCTTTGAGGATTGCGAATCCGGATGGTAGATTCGCAACACTCAATTTGCTTTTATTTGATGTCGAAATTATTTTATGTGATTTTTCTTTCCAAGCCGATATTTTTACTTAGGCTTCGAAATTGATTTTTTGTAAGGATTGGCTTAATCATTGTGAAGCCCATATCCTACTTCTCGAGTGGACTATTCGTCTTTGACATTTTCAAGCTGTTAAGCAGATTTCTATTTTTCCCTTTATGATTTTGATTCCAACTTGATGGAATCATTTTATTCCTTAAGCCCACTTATAAGGAAAGTGTTATTTCTCTCATTTATGTAGTTAGAGAAATTTTCCGGTATTTTCTTTAGCTTGTCTTAGGATTATCACCTAAGTAATATTTTGTGTGGTGCTAAGGTCTTTTTAGTTTGACCTTGCCACCGATTTTCTTTTGGCTACGAGTTGCGTGAGTTAGCATTCCACTTACGCACTCCGCACTCGTTATGATTCCTATGAATGAATTATTATGTCATTCAATTTGTCCAGCGTATTTCATCCATTTTATATATCAAATATTCTTTGAATATTTCGATGAGACCATTCTTTTATTTATTGATTTTTGGATGAAAATAGCAATTTAAATTTTTGCAAAATCTTTTTCATAAGATTTATTTAGAAGTATAACTGGATTTTTGTTCTTAAAACGATCAAAGAATATTCTTAGAAGTTTTTGAGAAACTTACTTATCCTATAGAATACGATTTTGTGATTGTATTGTCCATTTAGTGTGTTAAGAATTCTGGTCGATGCGCTTGATCAACGTTATCGATAAGAATCTCCTAAACGCTTTGATGAGACAGTCAGACACAGTATATTAACTTGAAAATAGTAAATTTTTCTAGAAAGATTATTACATAATGATAAATGTAATTTTGAAAGTTTTAACTTTTCAGGAAAGAATATTATTTAAAAGAAATTCTTTCTTTCGATACTCTTATTCTTGTGATTCCTGGAGGGGAACCAAGACTTTGCTATTTGTACCGATACTAGTCATATTGGTTTGGATGCCATTCTCTTGCAAAGGAGAACATGCTATCACTTGTGCTTCTAAATCATTATAGCCTATCGAGACTAGATATACCACTCATGATCTAGTGCTCGCGGTTATTGTTTCTACTTTTAGAGTTTTGCATCATCATTTTTGGATGAGAAATTTGTTCTCCACCTTAATCATAAATCTTTGGAATATTTATTTACTCATAAGGAACTTCATGTTGACTCGAGTTCCTAGCATCTTATGATCGTGATATTCTTTTATTCCCGAGAAGGGAAATCGTGTTGCCAATGCGCTTTGTCGTAAGCAACAAGTGGTTGATTCTTTGATGTTGTCTGAATGGAATTATCTTTCAATCAAGTTCATCAGACGTTTTGGTATAATTCGTTTTATTGAGCTTTATCTCATTCCTTTTATGGACTAGTGTCCGGTGTTCTTTTATGTTGTTGGTTCATTGGGCGTACCGTTTCTGAACTGCACCGTTGCATTGGCTCAATTTTCTGCTATTCTTGACGTTTTCTGCGTCTTTTAACTATGGAAATGCTTTTAGGTTTCCTATTTTTATTCTCGAGCTGGTGTTATTGATGAATTGAAGTCTCACCAGTTTTGACTTATGAGCAACATTCCATTCGCATCATTACTTCGGAGGTTGAGCGCCTTCGGAATAAAGATGTTCTTTTTGTGATAGTTCAATGATTCTCAAATCCTAAGGATTGCTCTTGGGAGTCCAGAGAATTCATTGAGCGATCCCGTTCAGGCTTACTCTTTCATGCTCCTTATGGTGAACTTCCTATTTCAAATTTTCTTTTGTGTTGATATGCTTCCATGGTTGTTACTTCTTATTTTCCTCTTAAGTATTGCGAGGACGCAATTTTTTTAAGGAGGGGAGTCTGTAACAACCCGCATATTTATCGATTTTATATTTAAATATTTTATTTAAATATTTCATCGTTAGTCGGATTTTAGTCCGAAAAGCTACTTTTTGCAAACAGCCGAATTAGGACTTGAGACCACCCCCATTGAGTTCAAAATGACATTTGAGACCTTTTTGAGTATAAGCTTCGATATGTTTGGAGAAAGTTGAATTTTGCTACTTTTCACTTAAGGTTTTGGTTTGGGCTGAGCCCACTTATGTATTCAGTTCCAACCCTCTCCTCTTCATTCACGTCTTTTCTATTTTCCTAATACTCAAGCTTTTATGTTAATGGGGGAAAGGAAGAGGAAATAGAAACTCCCAAGCCCTAGTTGCTCTTGATAATCCAAATTCTTGCTCCAAATTCAAAGAGAAGGATAGGTAAGCCTCTTCTCCATCTTCTCCATCTCTTCTCCTCTTCAATTTCAGAAAATATCCTAAACCTAATTTAGGAAAATATGTGTTTTATTCTTAGATTGAAGCTTGTTGAGTAAGAGTGAAGAGTGGTTAGCCTTTCCTTTGCATTTGAGCTTCTTCTTCTTGTTCTTGAGTTAAAAAGGTGAGATTTTTAATCTCACATCTATGCTTATAATTCTCTTCTATTGTTAGGTATGAATTCCTAACACTTATTCATGTGCATTTGATTTTGATTTGGATTGCTTTTGTGAATATTCCATTTCTAAGTTTTTTGAGTTCAATTCATTAAAAATCCTAACTTTGATGTTTGAACATGTTTTTGGTGATGCATTGAGGAGCATATAGGGCCGGGTAGTCGATTGGCATAAACCCTTAGCGTCGTTGCTCGTGCGATTGCAATTTGGTCGGGATTTGCGCCTCCTTTGAAATAGGGTAGGAAGTGCAAGTATACAGGTTCGGCCGACCGAGCCCCCTGGGCCGGTCGACCGACCTGTAGTCCAGGCACTTCCTGCCTCTGTTTGGAAGTGCTGGTTACAGGCTTCGGCCGACCGAGCTCCCTAGGCCGGTCGACCGACCTGGTGCCCCGAGCACTTCCAACCTCTGGTTCGGTCGACCGACTTAGGGAGTCCGGTCGACCGACCTGCTACTATTTGCCAGATTAGCCTATATTGCTAATTCGTCTGAATTTCCAACTTTAATCGATTCGTGTTGTCTCCCTTTTGTTGTTGTCATTTATTATTGACTTTGATGACTTATTTTCTTTGGGAATTCTTGGAATATCCATTTCGATGGATTCAATATCGATTTCATTGGATTTTATTCACGTTTTCGAATGTGAATCTTAGTGATTGATTGTTCCTACAATCTTCTCTGTGATTTGTCACTTTAAAAATATAAAGGTTTTCTATACTAGTAGTAAATATCAAAACTCTTTCTTCAAATGATTTCAACACTAATTTATAACAAAGCTCGTTTTCTCAAACCGATTTCCAATCTATTAGTATATACAAACCTTTACCTCACTCGTATGAGAAATCTAATTAAACGACTTAGTAAAATGAGTGGTATGAAAAGCTTGCGTTTACTTTGTCGGTTAATTCTTGGACATGTTCGATTGAAACTCTTGTGACAATTTTCTAGTGGAGATCTACAATTTGTTCGTAAATATTTTAGTTAAGCTAGTGGTTATGGGACATGAAGCTAAGCTCATATATTTACTAGCTTATTGTAATTGACACTTCTCGTTGATCATGACGATCATCTTTATGGTTTAGACTAGCAATGTGCGATGTCTCTTTGTTTGCGAGGTTAGGCTAGACACCACTTGTGCGATTCCATTCGCACATACTTTTTCGTTTAGCCTAGACACAATTTGTGTGATCCCGCTCACACATACCTTTTTGCTTTTTGGTTAGGCTAGACACCACTTGTGCGATTCCATTCGCACATACTTTTTCGGTTAGCCTAGACACCATTTGTGTGATTCCGCTCATACATACCTTTTTGCTTTTTGGTTAGGCTAGACACCACTTGTGCGATTCCATTCACACATACTTTTTCGGTTAGCCTAGACACCACTTGTGTGATTCCACTCACACATACCTTTTTGTGATTTCTGGATTTCGTGTGTTGATTTCTGGAATTTATGTTTCACCAACTTTTACGATGGGCATTGATATATATGTCAATTATTGTGCTTAGTGAATGAAATTAGGAGTATGACATTCCTTTTTATCTTTAGTAGATTATTGTGATATTGATTAATCTCTTGTTGATTTTCAATTACTTATTTATCACAGCTTGGCATTGTGATTATTATATGTTTGTGTCATATCCCTTATTATATATCACTTCATCTGATATTTATAGCTAGACTGGTCCGTTTATTATTTTCTTATTAAATAATACTCGGGTCAGACCGAGATGTTACAGGTGCTTCTGCTTGACTTCTCCCTTGGGATTTGCTTCTATGATTTTTGTCTAACTACTTAGATTAGTAGTTTATTTTGTTGTATACACTTGAGATATGGACTCATAGTTGTATTCTTTTGTATAGCACGTGTTGTTATTCTTTTGTATTATTGTGGATCTTATGACCACTACTCTGATGTACACTTTCATGTGTTTTATTCATATCTATTTCCACCTTTGTGATATGAATTATCTGTGACTGATTTGTGTTATGTTTATTTCTATATTTGTTTCCGAAGACCTTTATAGCCACCGTGTAGTAGCTTTGAGTTTGTGTCGGTATGTCGGATTTCCTCTTGAGATGAAAAGTTATATTTATATCTGGCATATCGGTGCTCGCACAAAGCAATTATACAGATGGTCGCTCCTCAACAGCCTTATTCTTCGTGCTAGTCGAAAGCATTACTCCGTAGTGTTCTTGGCTAGCGTGGGTATAGAGGTGGGGCGTCACAGCTTTCAAACAACTTTCAGTTACTTGTAACCAAAGCTTTGTACTTGTAATCTGAGGAAAAAAGGAGAATAACATATAAAGTGGACGTAGGCACATTCTGGCCGAACCACTATAAATCTGCGTGTATTTTACAGTTTAGTCCCTGCTTTTCATATATTTGCATAAATTACCCAAATCACTAAAAACAACATAAAATCAGCTAACTCATACGACTTGGCGGTGTTTCCCCATTTCTTGTGCAAACATTTTTGGGTTATTTGCTGAGATCTGTAATTTGTGTTTGAATATTGCTGAGTTGTATTCATACACTGGTGCTTTCATGGTATTTGGGGTTTGTGGCCAATTTTGGCGCAAACAATAACCGACTATCAATATTTACCTTTGAATGGGTATTTGTTGTGATTTGTTTGAATTTGAATGCCACACTAATTTTTGAATAAGCGCTCACTATTCGGGTTAGCCGGGAAAGGACCATGGGATCGTATAACCCATTCCGAGTATGTAATACGTCGTTATGGATAGCACTTGAAGACCGGTGTTGAAGACCGGGTATTTGCGAGAGCGATAGGATGACCTGTCGATTGACTCTGCACCGAGTTGCTCCAGTATAGAGTTCTCCATATGTGATGGGGAATCCGATCAGGATTGTGGATATCCGGATTGCAAGGACTTCTTTGTAAGTACCTTCGGTTCTGTTCGAGCCCGGAACAGACTTGTATGGATTGTATGTCTGACATTACAAATTGAGATATAAAGCTGCTTTCTTTCAAATATATTTCTGTTGGTGGCGGAGGATTTATTCTCTTAGCTTAACACCCTTCTCTGAGACGTACGAGCTCAGAGGTTATGTAGTTGAAGGTTATCAGCGATATATCCCCAATTTGGTAATGTGACATGCTGAGTGTTGCTGTGAAATGATCATTGTGTTGATCATTTGTGATAAGATCATTTGTTTGATCGTTTATCTTTATGATCATTTCTATGATCATTTGTGACCCAAAGCACAGCTTTTGTATAAAGCGTGGCTTTGTGGATGAGACTTCGTCGAGCCTCACACCCCGGAATGGTCAAAACAGGAAAGATGCAGCAAGGTTATGAGGGGTAGCTCCCTTTAGGGTATGTTCATTTCCTTCTGGAAAAGGGTGGTATCATGGTATGGAGCCCAGATACTTACTCATGTTGAAACACTTTATTTATGATTGTGTGATGTTGATTACGAGCGCTCGGTTAAAGGTCCCAAAGGACCGGGGGATGGCATACTCGTGTCAGTAGTTACCCAGTTAGGGGTAACCCGGCCTTGTGCTGGCAGAGATCCGGTTTGGTTTTCGGGGACTTCCTTCCAGAGGCGTTCTCATGTGGCAATGGGAAGTTCCTTGGCCTGACCATTCGTTGGAAATCCAAAGAAACAATACGATCTTGTACGGTATTAGTTGTAGAACCTATCATTCACTTATGGTGGCGCCCCACTGTTTGGATGGTAGCTATAGTAGGCATACGACAATGGTCGTATGTTGGCTAAGATTTATATCTTTATTTTCGAAATGAATTTTTCCTACACTATGCGCTAGCAATAATATCAAATGTTCTTTTTAATGCGTATCAAGCATCTTTGACTATCATAAGGAGAAATCTCCTCCGATTCTGCGTTTGCATGTGTGTGCGTGCGGGAGGCCTTATGGTAGTCTCATTTTTAAAAGCATTGCGAATTGACTTTAAAAATATTCCTCTATTTTGTTTTCAAAGACAAATAAACTGTTTTGAGTTCTCACACCAGTCACATGACTGACTCGGAGTTTATTGTTTTCCTTCCTAAACTCTGGGTGCCCACCAATTTCCACACGAGCAGTCAAGAGTTAAGGTTTATTAGGATATTCTGGAATTCAGGAGTTGCTGGAGGCAAGATGGATGACATGGCGTATTATTAGTATATAGTATTTCTTTTCCGCTGTTTGATGTTGTTTGTTGTTGTACACTCTGATGTAATGAAATGTAATGTGATGTAATGTAATAACTGATATAGTTCTTTGTTTAAAGATTATTCATTTATTTATTATATGTTGTTCCGCTGCGAATTGTGAGATTCTGATATTGTTCTGTTGCTTTCTTCTGTTCCGTTCTATTTTCTTTTCTCTCTATTATCTATCTTTTTCTCTCTTCTTCTGTCTTTTTCTTCATTTTAAAACCCAAACTTTTCGATTTTTCGGCAACGAAAAATCGCATATGTCACATTTGGTATCGGAGCATATGGTTAAGCGACAACCATGGTTCTGTTGGGTATTACTCATTAGAGATAGAGTCGGTAGTACTCTAGAATGAGTTTGAGTGTACTAATAGCTACGAAAGCGTATTTGTTAGTGAATATAAAATTGTTTTACATTGTGATGATTGGCTTGTTGAGTGGTATATGGATTCTGGTTAATACGAGTAATTAACATTGTTGATAGGGATCTCTAAACACTTGTACGGAACAATTCGACACAGTATTGTTTTAAAATTGGGTAAATGAAATAATTTTACCTTGATTATATTTTTATATATAAAGGAATAATTTTTCACAATTATTAAAGTGTATATAAGTTGATTGTTTAGTTGTTTGAATAATCTAAATAAAAGAATGATTGTATAAGTAAAATGAATTATAAGAATTGGAATTATAATTAAAGTGATTTACAATTGTGAAATAAACTTATATATATCAGAAGTGAAACTATATGAATATATTTATGAATATGAATTGTAAAAATAATAATAAATGAATTTAAAGTTAAATGGAAATTTACTTTAGAATTTGAATCTGAATTGATTTATAAGTGGGAATTAAAGTTACGTAAAACCAAGTGATGTCTATAAAATGAAATATAACTTAAGTGATGTTGAATGAAGTTGATATTGGTATCAAAGTAAATTAATAAACTTAAGTGATAAATATGAACTTGAGTTATATAAATGAAATTCAACTTTAGTAATTGAATTGAATTAATGGATTAAATGTAAATCAAATGAATGTAAATTAAGTTGATATGAAATAATGGATGTAAGTGTTAATTCATTAAAATCTAATGTTATTGGAAGTTGAATAATTGAATGAAAATCAATTTAATTAAACCAATTGAAAGTAAAGGTGTTAAACCAAATTGAATGAATATAACAAAGGAATTTGGTTGTAATTAATATATATTGGTTGTTATATGATTGTTAGTTGATTATATATAATTCATTAAGTGTTAATGAAATTGGAAGTTGAAGTAATTGAAATCCAATTGGAAGTTAAATGAATCTTAAATAGAATTGAATTTGATTTGGAAGTGAACCAACTTGAATATGAATTAGTGAATGAAAACTAATTGAAAATGAATATTAGTAAAAACATCCACTGTTAATGAATCAAATGTGATTAAATTGGAAACCTATTTCATTGAATATTAATGAGAATATGAATGAATATTGATTTGGTTATGGATGGTAGTTGTTTGATGTTTGCATTTGTTGTTTTGTTGCATTTGCTATGTTGGCATATATAGTTATTATGTTGCTATATGATGTATATTGATACTATTGTCTATATGCATGTTTCTCATGTTGTTGTTGAGTGATTAGTAGGTGCGGATCGCGTTTGCTTCGCATTTGGAGCTCGTTTTCGCTCTATATTAGCCGTATATGCTCGCTAATAAAATATAAGGTACATATCTCGGATTAAATATCGTACTTTTACACTTTTTTTCCCTGCGGGATGCCTCATTACTTGATGAGATGTATATTTGTGATATATATACTGTCATTTTTTTTCCGGATCGAGCCGCGCAAAGGAGACTCTGGCAAATTTTTTCGAAAATTTAAGGCGTTAGAAAAAATTTGAGAAAAATTGGAAAATTTTGAAAACTATAAATTTGATTTAGAATTGAAAATTTAACAATAGTAATTGTTTTTGAAAAGATAACTAAGTGTGATTTGAAAACTTAGTAAAGTTATTATAAGAATTTAACTATGGATTTTGGGAAAGTTAAAGGATTCTGTAACTTTTCTTACTTGTTAATTTCGAGGACGAAATTCTTTTAAGGGGGGAAGTATGTAACGACCCAGAATTTTTATTAATTAATATTTGAATATTTAATTAATTTAAATATTAATAAGTGAAATTTTTAAGTCGAATAATTTGTTTATCGAATAATTGGATTTAATTGGATAATTAAATCGATAATTTAATATATTAAATTATGGAAATAACTGAAAATTGGGTTAAATATGATTGAAAATGATTTGTAAAATTTTATTTTATCATATTGGAGTTAGAATGATATTTTAGAACTTTTAAAATCGAATTAAGAGTTTATTTGTGAAAATTGAATATTTTAATATTTAATCAACTAGTGAAATTAGCCAATTTTCGAACAGTCTCAGAATTGGACGAAACTAGTTCCATTGGATCCGTAATAATTTTTTATTACTGGATTTCAATTTTCGTAGCAATCGGAGTTATCGTTTGATCGTGGCAGCTCGAAACGCATCGAAATTGTTTTTAATATTAATTTGGCGAGTTAAAATAGCCATTTTTCAAACAGTGTCGGATTTCGACGAAACTAATTTCATTGGATCCGTAATGTGATATTATTGTATGGTTTCAAATTTTGTGTCAATCTGATTTACCGTTTGTCCGGCGCAAGCTAAAATGCCTAGAAAATCGTTTAATCGGTTTAATTTTAAATCGAACGTTTATTGCCATAACTCGCACAGATGACCGAATTAGCTCCCGAAACCTATTCCATTCACTACTAGAAAAGGCTTCAATTCCGACAGCATAGACCGACGGCTACCGACGGCCTTTTTACGATGGCTTCCGACGGGCCGTCGGCGGCCGTCGGAAGCCGTTAGAAAACTGCGATTTTACCTTCAGCCGAGAGCTCTTCTTCTTCCCCAAACCATATGAAAATTATTTCCAAAATCCCCCATTTTCCCTCTTCAAGCTTCCAATCCTTGATTTCGAGCTTCCGGATCCTCCACGGCTGCCTAATCAAACTCTATTACTCTTCATCTCAGGTATAATCTCTTATTTTTGTAAAAAATTCGGTTTTTACCCTATTTCTAGATTTGCATAAATTGGTAAGTTATGGCGAATTAGCGATTGTAATTGTTTCCAATAGCGTAATAGTGGTTTATAGCATCACATGGTATATCGATTTCATCTTTTATCGTGAAATTGTGAAAAACACCTATAATTTGGGGTTGTTCATGTATATGTAAATTGTTGTGTATGCCTTGATTCGGCGAATGTATACGTTATTTGGAATAAGATAAAATGATTGAATGAACTAGGAGTATTATATTGTGCACATATTTGCTTATGAAACAAAAAATGCATTACTCTAAATTACAATTGTGTGTATTGAAAAATGATAAAAATGTTAAAACAGCCTTAAGTTGATGCGTAATACGTCGAATAACTGTGTTAAATTAATATATATTTTTGTAAATGTGAACAGTGGGTAAAACTGTATTTTTTCGTAAAATGCATGCATGTAACTGACAAATGTCCCTTAGAGAGTTTTTGGCTCCGCCTGACGAGTGTTGTACACGATCGTTGTATAAATAGTCGTTTTTTTCGAAAAACGACCATTTATATTCATCTGGTACAATGTTTGTTGGATTTGTCCCTGTATTGGACAAGTTATGAACACAGTAAGAATTTACATTTGGTATATTACTTCGTCTCAAACGGTTCATAAAATTTCGGCCTAACTTTTCTTTTTTGTTTCCTGCGTACACGCAATTGTGTACAATGGAGGGAACAAAAGGGAAATGTTGCCGAAATTTTGTTGAATCGTTTGAGACGAAGTAATATACGAAATGTAAATGCTTACTGTGTTTGTAATGGGAAGTAGGATGCCTGACCAATGAAAAAAAAATTATATATATATTTAAATCGTTACGTTAAAAAATGAAATGTGCCCCATTTGAAAATATTTTTAAATTTGTGAAGTTGTTCTTTAAATTCAAAATATTATACGAACATGAAAATAATCTTTTTCGAATATGTATTCTTCAAAATAAATATTAAATTTTGAACTTCTCATTTTGTCAAATAGGAAAAATGATTGATTATTTTGTTGATCGAAGGAGATGGATGTACCAAAGAAAAGGACTGAGGGGCTCAATAAAAGAAGATTTTTATAATGGTATAAACGTGTTTGTTGAATTCGCCTTAAGTAATAACGGAAACGATCCAGAAATTCTTTGTCCGTGTAGTAGGTGTAGACATTTGAAGTTTTTGTTACCAGATATTGTGAAAGTTCATTTGTGCCAACACGGTTTCACACCCGAATATTATGTTTGGGATCGGCATGGAGAAGTTGTAGCAAATACTTCTGTAGAGTCTGAAAGTGTCGTTAACGAAATAGTTTCAACGACCTGTATAGAAAATATGGTCGAAGATGCAGCACGATCAATGTTTCCTATGGTTGAAATTGACGACGATGATGGAAATGTTGAAGAACCAAATATTGAAGCTAAGAAAATTTATGATTTACTAGATGCAGCTAAGAAACCTATTTGGGATGGTTGTAAAAGCGGCACGCAGCTGTCAGTAATCGCAGAATACATTGCAATGAAGTCAAAATACAACATCACTGAAGCTGGGTTTACGGCTGTTGTACAAGCTGCGAAAAGACATATGCCGCCCGATAATCTAATGTGTGAAAATCACTACGAAGTTAAAAAACTTATGTCGGCTTTTGGTTTACCGTACCAGAAAATAGATACATGTTTAAAAGGATGCATGTTGTTTTGGAAAGAAGACGCAAACCTTAGAAATTGTAAAGTTTGTAACCAGGAGAGATACAAACCAAGAAAAAAGAAGGGTAAGGAAGTTCCGTACAAGCGTATGCACTACTTACCGATAACTCCAAGACTTCAAAGATTATACGCATCTTCTGTAACTGCGTCTAATATGAGGTGGCATAGCATGAGAACGGAGGAAGAGGGTACGTTGACACATCCGGCCGATGGAGAAGCATGGAAGCATTTCGATAAAACGTATCCAAATTTTGCAGCGGAGAATCGAAATGTTAGATTAGGATTATGTACGGACGGTTTTTCTCCATTTTCTCAATTTGGTTCTAAATATTCATCCTGGCCCATTATCGTCACACTGTATAATTTACCTCCATGGATGTGCATGAAAACGCAATATATGTTTCTTACTGTTGTCGTTCCTGGCCCCGACGATCCGACACAAGGAATCGATGTATATTTACAACCGTTGATTGAGGAGTTAAAAATACTGTGGAACGAAGGAGTAGAAACATACGATGTGTCAAAGAAGAAAAATTTTCGTATGTTTGATTCTTTGTTGTGGACTATAAGTGATTTTCCTGCCTATGCAATGCTTTCGGGATGGAGTACTGCCGGTCGTCTAGCATGTCCATATTGCATGGATGAAACACGAGCGTTTTCTTTACCTCATGGTAAGAAAATTTCATGGTTTGACTGTCATCGATATTTTCTCCATGTAAATCATCCCTTCAGAGGAGACAAGAAAAACTTTTTAGCTAATAGAGTAGAAACCAGACAAACACCGACGATATGGTCAAGCGAAGACATATATGAACTTGTTAAGGACTATCCAAAGATATATGAAACGGGAAGCAAACAGAAATTGAAGGCAAATCAATTGTTCATAACTGGTGCAAACAAACTATTTTTTGGGAGTTGCCGTGTTGGAAACATCTTCTGCTTCGCCATAACATAGATGTGATGCACAATGAGAAAAATGTATTTGATAATGTGTTTAACACAATTTTGAATGTGAAAGGGAAGACGAAGGATGATTTGAAATCAAGACGTTATATAGAAGAATTGTGCAAATGTCCCGAGCTTCATATGAAACCAAATGACAGCAAAAAACCAAAAGCTTGTTACGAATTAGATAATAATCAAGTTAAAGATGTGTTAAAATGGGTGGAAGGGTTAAGATTTCCTGATGGGATATCATCAAATCTTCGTAGATGTGTTGACTTTAGAAACGGTAGATTGAGCGGAATGAAAAGTCATGACTGTCACATAATGATGGAAAATTTATTTCCCGTTATGTTCAAAGAACTACTGCCGTTAAAAGTTTGGAAGGTAGTAACGGAGCTTAGTATGTTTTACAAAGAGCTTTGTTCGACTACTTTAAAAGTGCAACGTTTACGTAAACTTGAAGTGGACATTCCTATATTGCTTTGCAAATTAGAGAAAATATTTCTGCCTGGTTTTTTTAATGTGATGGAACATTTACCTGTTCATCTTCCATCTGAAGCACGACTTCGAGGTCCTGTCCAATACGAATGGATGTATCCATTTGAGAGGTATGTAATATGTTATAACGTAATTTAATTGCATTTGAAAGATGAAGTTAATATAAATTAATTTTGCATAGATATTTGAATCATATGAAGAAAAAAGTGAGACAAAAAGCACGAGTTGAAGGTTCGATATGTAAGTCTTACATCGAAGAAGAAGCTTTGTTCTTTTTCTCTCACTATTTCAGTGACCATGTGAATATTTCATTTCAAAGTGTTCCTCTTAATGATGAAGGCGACGAACAAGAGTCCTCTCAAGCAATATTATCTATTTTTAGACAACATGGTCGACCTTCTGGAAAATGTGTGGAAATATGGCTAGACGATAGAGATCTTCGTGTAGCACACACTTATATTCTTCTAAACTGTGCCGAGGTTGCACCGTTTGTTAGGTAATCTGAAATAATAATTTTCGTTTTATTCTTTTCTCTAATGCATGCGCGTGCATAACCTAATGTAATAATTTGTTTATATAAACAGTGTTTATGAACGGGAACATCCGAACGGAGATCTTAGTAAAGAATTTTCCCGTTGGTTTACAAATTACGTTTATGAGCCGAAAAATTGTGTTGTTGACGAAGGGTTGAAACATCTTGCAATGGGACCAAAAAGAGTGGTCAAGACATATCCAATATATTTCGTCAATGGATACAAATTTAACACCAAAGAATACGGTGCAGAAAAATTAACAAATAATACTGGTGTATTTGCTAAAGGTAGTGACGATCCAGAAAACCATTTAAATGATTTTTATGGCGTTCTAACACAAATTTTGCAACTGACATATTTCTCAAGACCCGCAGAGGAGGTGTTTCTATTTAGATGCAATTGGTTTAGCAATGTTCCAGGTTCTGGAATTAATGTGCACAAGGATTATAATCTTATCGAAATAAAGCATACATCGCACTATCACAAGTATGATCCTTTTGTACTAGCCAAACAAGCATTGCAAGTTTATTACGCTCCTTATCCGTCTCTAAAAAGAGATAAAGCAGATTGGTCGGCAGTTTTTAAAACAAAGCCCAGATTCACATTCGATGGGAAGAATATTCCGAACGAACAAGCTTATCAGGCAGATCTTGAGCAAAATAACGAAATAATAATTACAGACGATCATACAGATTTTGGTCCTTTGATCGATGAATCAAATGTTTTGGTAGAAGCGTTTGACAGTGTAGAGGAAAATATCGTCGAAAACGAGACAGAATCTGAATCAGAAGACGATGATGACTGATATAAATTTGAATCTGTTTTTTTGCAATTGATGTAACTATGTTGAATTCTTGATGTATTATGAAATTTATGTAACTATGAAACTAAATCCGTTTACTATTGTTTTATGTTATTTCAATTTGTCATTTATTTAGCAATTTTTATTAAAAATGCAATGAACTCTGCTTACCGTAGGAAGAGTACACCCATTATGAATCAGGTATAACAAACTTACATTTCTATTTCCATTTCAGTCATTATAATTAAGCAATTTATACCGTTGATGTCATTTTCATATGAAATATATTTCATTATCATGTTTTTATTCTCTTATATAATGATGTGTAAACGTCACAGGTTTATCATTATGTCACATAGAGGGAGGAGCTCTTCCCGTTCTTCAGGAGGCGATGGCAGTGGCCCATCGCAAGCGCCACAGCGTCCAGTTGTATCGTTAGTCCCCAAAGCAGATGGGTAAAAATTAAATTTTATTCATCATCTTATTTTTTCTATACTATACGTACATACTTATCTGTATCGTATTAAAAACAGGGGGTTCGAGCTACTACCCACTAAAGTAGTGATGGACGTCTCCAGAGCAGCATATCGTAGTAGGATGAGTGCGTGCTGGCCGAAGTGGGATACCATCCCTCCGCACATCATGGAGTGCATATGGCAGGATGTCCTAGTATGTGTAATTTTTATGTTTTCCATTTTTAATTCGTTTTTGACGTTTTTCTACCGTTTATCATTTAAAGTGTAATCTTTTTTTAACACAGGCTGAGATAGGCATCCAGACAGATGATATGCAGCTGGCACGAGCATACTGGATGAGGAAGATGCGAAAGAACTACAGGGACACGATATCTGAGGTTAAGAAATCCGGGAAGAGACCACGGTGGATAGGGGAGAGCGTGTGGCAAGCTTGGTTGAGCTACTGGGAGACGGACGAGGCGAAGGCAAGTATACTAATTTTTTTTGAATTATTAATTTAACGTGATTGGAAAATAATGTATCAAATTTTGAATGTACAGGCAGAGTCGGATAGAAACTCTGCAAATAGAAATAAGAATCCCGTCACTCATCGCGGAGGATCGAAGTCGTTTCAGCAATATCGGCAGGAGTTGGTAAATTTACTGAATAATAAATGTAAATAGTTTATGCTATATGATTTTAAATGTATAATAATTGTATGTAACAATCAACTTCAGGAAGCCGAGGCACATGGTCCTGTCAGCTATATGGACGTGTTCACCCGTACGCATGCTGTCGAGCATGTTAATCCAGACGGGACTGTTTCGTACACATGGCAGGACGATAAATCCACTAAAAGCCATGTAAGCATATTTCATTTTATTCAGTATTAGTAATTGTTTTAGTTGTCAAATTATTATGAAATAAGATATGATATTATTAATTTGTCAACGCAGGAGATGTTTATGGAGCAGCGACAGAAACTCCTTTCTGATACGGGTCGAGAGCAGCTGACGACCGATGAAGAGGATGTTATTTTTGAGTCCGTTATGAGTCCACCAGAGCATGGTCGACGATACGGATTTGGCAATTTAGCGGTATATAATTTACTTTTTCTTAAAATACTTAAAATATGATATTTTTACCTTTTCAAAACAATAAACTTTGATTTTATTTATTTTTCAATTATTGCAGTCCAGTAGTTAGAGTAGGGGACGGCGGAGTAGACCTCAGAGCGAGCTAGCACTTATAGAAGAATTGCAGACTAGAGTTCAGCAGTTGGAGGAGCAGAACCGCCAACAGGCCATGCAGACGGCACAGTTATTTGAGTACATGCAGCAGTTTGGTGGCCGCTTCCCTTCATCGGCTGGCTCTGGATCTGGAGCAGATTGATTCATTGCTTTCTGATTCGTTCGTGCAGGTATGTTTTGTTTTAGTTTAGAATGATTTGTTAGGTGGAACAATTAATTGTTGATATTTATAATTATGTATAATACACTTGGTTCTGTAGCTATATCAGGATATGCATGATTGATAGAACAGTTATTGTTAGGATTATTGTTAATGTTGGAATGTTATGTATATTTTGTATTTTATTTTTATTCTAATTTTGTTTATTTCTGTGTTTATTGAATATTTTGGAGTATTGGTTTGCATGTTTGGTTGGATTATTGTTTATTGGATTGTGCAGTATTGATATTGTAGTGTTTGGAAGAGAAATGTGGTTGGAAGGCTCTATTTGCAGCAGATTTTTTAAAAAAAAACAGCAGATTTCCGACGGCTCCCGACGGCTTACAGGTCGAAATTTCCGTCGGCTACCGACGATTCCCGGCGGTCTGTAGCTTCAGATTTCCGGCGGTTTCCGACGGCTTCCGACAGGCGACGGAAGCCGTCGGAAACCGCCGGAAGTTGTCGGAAGCCGTCGGTAATCTGTACGGCAGCCCCCGTCGGTAGCCGTCGGAAGTACTGCTCCCCGATGGCCCCCGATGGCTTCCGACGGCCGCCGACGGTTTTCAATCGTCGGAAATCACGTTTCCCCTTGCAGTGATTGCATCCGAAACGCGGTGTAAACCCTAGAAACGCTGGTCACCGCGCGTAAATCAGAGTTTGAAAATTCCGAAATGAATAGTGTTTTGTTCGATTTTCTATAAATAGACCCTTATCTCTTCACAAAATAAAAAAAAAATTAGGTTTAAAACCCTAGCCGCCAGTAACTATACCAATGGCCGAAATTCAATCCTCTTCCCCATCTCTTTTCTCCAAATCCATTGACAATTAGCCGAAACCTTCAACATGAAACTCGTAGAGCACGTTGAGATCTTGTTGTCCAACGGCTGTGATCGTGATTCGTCGCTTGGATCGACAGCTAATCGAGCTAGAAGAGGGCATGAACGCGCACGGTTTTCAACATAAATAGGTGACCGAGCTTCTCATGCTTGCAGCCGAGTGTGTGTGGAGTCATGGCCGTTAGGATGGAGTAACCTGATCGACTTGGAAGTTGGCGTGGTGGTTGCAAAATTAAACCCTAAATGGGTATAGATGGGTTCGGCCCTTCGTTGTTGCCTGGAAGCAAGAAGATGCGCGTGGAAGATAATGAAGCGCACGGTCCTGATGTTGAGGGGTGAGATCCTACGGCGATGATCTGGTAAGGTTAAAAATTATAAATAAAATGTTGTAAATTATGAATATTAAAATCGTGAATCTTTAAAAAATCATATCTTTTTCATACGAGGTCGAAAACACGCGAAACCAGTTGCGTTGGAAACGTATGGACGAGCACTACGCTATGGAATTGGATTGGAGTCATTTGGAGTTAGTGAGAATTTCGGGTAAAATTAAACGTCCGTTTAATTTTATTCGAAATAAATCGCTAAAACGAAATTGAAATCAAGGTGAGAACTTCTCATTCAATCGAATCGGTTTTGATTTTAATTTTAAATAGTTATATTTAAAATTATTGAATGTATGTTTGAATGATGATTGTTATCTATTGATTGTTAAAATAGACATTATGCGCCGTTAGTAAGCGGATGTTATTTATTAAAAACATATACCGCGAATATTTCATAAACAGTGAAATTGGTATTATATATAATAGCAATATAAATATATATATATATATATTTGCATATGTATATATTGCAGTTATTGATTTCCCGCATTGTATAGCGGATGAGACCCTATTGCGCCGTCTATTAAGCGGATAATATTTTAAATCCCATATACCACGATAATTCCGTACTAGAGAGGAATTGGTATTGTGCTAATGTTTGTGGATGAAGGAAAACAGGTTGGAGGGATCCAACTGGATTCCTCAACAGTATTTATTTGATTTTGAATATTTTGATATTCGTTGATTATCATATCGATATATGATATCGTTGTTGTCGTGATTGACTATTTGGTATGTAGCATCATTGGGCCAAATTTTGGAATTTTAAAATGATTTTTAAAGTGATTTTTGAAAGTATACGTTTATAAAATATTTTTGGAATTGATCCATTTTAAATAAATAAACGTTATAATTTTAATGTTATAAAAATAGTGATTTTTGAGAAATATAGTAAAAAGTTGATTTTTGAAAATATGGGGTTAATGATTTGATAAAATAGTTTAAATTGGGATTTTTGGATTTATTGTAAAAAGTTTAAAAATAGGATTTATAAAATTTAATTATTTTATAAATCAAATTGATGAAATTATAAAGGACTTTAAAGACGTTTTGAAATAATAATATAAATTGATTTATATAAAAGAATTATAAAATAGATATTTGTAAATTTAAAATATTTGAATTATAAAACAAGTTTTTTATAAGTGTTAGAAAGAAGTGCAAATGAATGTCATAAATGAATGAAATTTATAGGATTATAAATGTTGAAGTTATAAATGGAATTTTATAAGCAGTAGGTTTATAAAATTTGTAAAGTTATTAAAAGAATAGATTTGGGTAAATAAATGAATCTTATAAGTTATAAGATTTATAACTTGGGAAGTTTAAAAGAACGATTTTGTAAATAAATAAATTATAAGCATTTAACATATAATGTGAACTTTTGTTATATAATTGATTTATAATTGGAAATAGGTTAATAAAGGAGACTTATAAAGAAAGTTGTTATAAAATAAATAGAAATTGAATTTATAAACATTGTTTTATAAATTCGCAATGACTTATTTTGATAAGTAAATTGTTGTAACTTATTAATGGAGTTATATTCACGTTTTAGACAGTGAATAATCCTTTAAAATAAAATGTATAGAAATGATGAAATTGGTTAACAAGCATATTCACGTTTTTGAATAGTGAATAATATGTTAAAGAAAATGTTTTGGATTTGGTGTTTTAAATAGAACTAAAACGATCTAACGATGTTTTTAAATGTGTTGAGATTCGAAACCATAGATTTCAACATTCATTGTTGAAATAGACGTTTTCGAGAAATAGAAGGAAATGGTGGACTATAACACTGTTGTTATAGTAAATGATTTTCCAAAGGAAATGTTTGATTTAGTATTGGGATTTATATATCTATCTTAAATTCGAATCCCTATACTAGTGATTTTGGGACGTTGTAACGATGTTTTACGTAACATTCGTTTTGGCCCAAATAAATATGGTTAAGAGAATGATTTCCTTAAAGAATGAAATATATACTTAATCTCGATTTAAGTATATTGAATATTTTCCAAGTGTTGAAAATAAATGGATTTGAGAATTACTTAATAAGTAAGTATGGAAATGTTTTCCAATATAAAGTGAATATTTTGAGAATTTATCTTTTTGAAGATAAATTAAAAATGAATAATTGAAATCGTATATTCATTGATATTTTGGAATATAAATTCACTATGGAATTTATAAAAGAAAGGGGAATTTGTTTAAAAATAAATATTGATTTATTTTTGAAGTATTGAAAACATATATCTTGTAAAGATATTTTTGGGAAATAAATAATTTGGAAAATTATTTGGAATCTGGTGATGTTGTGCATATCCATTGATAGTTCAATAACCGACTATCAATATTTACCTTTGAATGGGTATTTGTTGTGATTTGTTTGAATTTGAATGCCACACTTATTTTTGAATAAGCGCTCACTATTCGGGTTAGCCGGGAAAGGACCATGGGGTCGTATAACCCATTCCGAGTAGTGATACGTCGTTATGGATAGCATTTGTAGACCGGTGTTGAAGACCGAGCATTTTCGAGAGCGATAGGATGACTTATCGATTGACTCTGCACCGAGTTGCTCCGGTATAGAGTTCGCCATATGTGATGGGGAATCCGATCAGGATTGTGGATATCCGGATTGCAAGGACTTCTTTGTAAGTGCCTTCGGTTCTGTCCGAGACCGGAACAGACTTGTATGGATTGTATGTCTGACATTACAAATTGAGATATAAAGCTGATTTTTTTCAAATATATTTCTGTTGGTGGCGGAGGATTTATTCTCTTAGCTTGACACCCTTCTCTGAGACGTACGAGCTCAGAGGTTAGGTAGTTGAAGGTTATCAACGATATATTCCCAATTCGGTAATGTGACATGCTGAGTGTTGCTGTGAAATGATCATTGTGTTGATCATTTGTGATAAGATCATTTGTTTGATCGTTTATCTTTGTGATCATTTCTATGATCATTTGTGACCCAAAGCACAGCTTTTGTATAAAGCGTGGCTTTGTGGACGAGACTTCGTCGAGCCTCACACCTCGGAATGGTCAAAACAGGAAAGATGCAGCAAGGTTATGAAGGGTAGCTCCCTTTAGGGTATGTGCATTTCCTTCTGGAAAAGGGTGGTATCATGGTATGGAGCCCAGATACTTACTCATGTTGAAACACTTTATTTATGATTGTGTGATGTTGATTACGAGCGCTCGGTTAAAGGTCCCAAAGGACCGGGGGATGGCATACTCGTGTCAGTAGTTACCCAGTTAGGGGTAACCCGGCCTTATGTTGGCAGAGATCCTGTTTGGTTCTCGGGGATGTCCTTCCAGAGGCTTTCTCATGTGGCAATGGAAAGTTCCTTGGCCTGACCATTCGTTGGAAATCCAAAGAAATAATACGATCTTGTACGGTATTAGTTGTAGAAACTATCGTTCACTTATGGTGGCGCCCCACTGTTTGGATGGTAGCTATAGTAGGCATACGATAATGGTCGTATGTTGGCTAAGATTTATATCTTTATTTTCGAAATGAATTTTTCCTACACTATCACTAGTAATAATATCAAATGTTCTTTTTAATGCGTATCAAGCATCTTTGACTATCATAAGGAGAAATCTGCTCCGATTCTACGTTTGCATGTGTGTGTGTGCGGGAGGCCATATGGTAGTCTCATTTTTAAAAGCATTGCGAATTGACTTTAAAAATATTCCTCTATTTTGTTTTCAAAGATAAATAAACTGTTTTGAGTTCTCACACCAGTCACATGACTGACTCGGAGTTTATTGTTTTCCTTCCTAAACTCTGGGTGCCCACCAATTTCCACACGGGCAGTCAAGAGTTAAGGTTTATCAGGATATTCTGGAATTCAGGAGTTGTTAGAGACAAGATGGATGACATGGCGTATTATTAGTATATAGTATTTCTTTTCCGCTGTTTGATGTTGTTTGTTGTTGTACACTCTGATGTAATGAAATGTAATGTGATGTAATGTTATAACTAATATAGTTCTTTGTTTGAAGATTAGTCATTTATTTATTATACGTTGTTCCGCTGCGAATTGTGAGATTCTGATATTGTTCTGTTTCTTTCTTCTGTTTCGTTCTATTTTCTTTTCTCTCGATTTTTTATCTTTTTCTCTCTTCTTCCGTCTTTTTCTTCTTTTTAAAACCCTAACTATTCGGTTTTTCGGCAACGAAAAATCACGCACGTTACAGATTTGTTCTCATCTTTATTGATGATATTCTTGTGTATTCAAAAACCGAGGAGGAGCATGAAATGCATCTTACGATTTTGTTGGAAACTCTTAGGAGTAATCAATTAAAAGAATTTTTTTCTAAATGCCACTTTTGGCAATCTCATGTGAAGTTTCTCGGTCATATTATTTTCGAATCCGGAATATCAGTGGATCCTTCAAAGATTGAGGCGATTCAAAATTGGAAGAGACCGGAGAGTGTTACGGAAATCCATAGCTTTTGTGGATTGGAGGGTTATTACCGTCCTTTTATCAAAGACTTTTCTAAAATCGCCGGCCCTCTTACTAGCTTAACTAAGAAAGGAGTTAAATACATTTGGTCGGACAAATGTGAAGCTTCTTTTCAGAAATTAAAAGAACTCCTTTCTGATGCTCCTATTGTTGTTATTCCCGAAGGGAATCAAGATTTTATTGTTTATATCGATGCTAGTCGTGTTGGTTTGGGTGCCATTATTATGCAAAGAGAACATGTTATTGCTTATGCTTCTAGGCAATTGAAGCCAGATGAGACTAGATATGCCACTCATGATTTAGAACTTGCGGCTATCGTTTTCGCCCTTTGTATTTGGCGTCATTATCTTTTGGGAGAAAAATTTATTCTCTACACAGATCATAAGTCTTTGAAGAATTTATTTTCTCAAAAGGAACTTAATTTTCGTTAACAGCATTGGCTTGAATTCCTTGCACCTTATGATCTTGATATCCTTTATACTCCCGGAAAGGGAAATCGTATTGCCGATGCACTAGTCGCAAGCAACAAGCGGTTGTTTCCATGATGATATCCGAATGGAATGATCTTGAGGTTTTATCCACTTGTGAGATTCGAGATAATGTTTCTGATTTATGTTCCTCTCTTGTCTTATGTAGTCTTGAGGCTCATCCTTCTCTTTTAGACTGCATTCTTGAAGCTCAAGGGCTAGATCCCGAATTGGCCCTTCTTAGACAAAGATTGAGGGATAAAATTGATATTAAAGGTTGGAAAGACTTTGATATTGATTCTCGTGGCGGCGTTAGAAAATTTGTAGACTTATCGTGCCAAATATTAGTGATCTTCGTAAAGATATTTTAGAAGATTCACATCGTTCTAAATTTACCATTCATCCCGGTAGTAGTAAAATGTATGCGGATATGAAGCCACTTTATTATTGGGAGGGAATGAAATCTGATATTGCTAACTTTGTTAAGTGTTGCATGACTTGCCAACTTGTCAAGGCCAAACATCAAAGGCCCGGTGGGTTATTACAAACATTAGAAATTCCAATTAGGAAGTGGGACCAAATTTCCATCGATTTTATAGATGGCATTCCCCGTTCTCGTTTGGGTCATGATAGCTTATGGGTGACAGTCGATAGACTTACTAAATCCGCCGATTTTATTCACATTCGGTCCAATCGAACCGTGCCTCTTTTGGCCAAACTCTTTATCAAAGAGATTGTTAAATTGCATGGAGTCCCTACTTCTATCGTTAGTGATCGGGATCCATTGTTTACTAGTGGATTTCGAAAGAGTCTTCAAAAAGCTTTGGGAACAAAGCTTAATTTTAGCACCGCTTATCACCCCCAGTCCGATGGACAAACCGAGCGTGTGAATCAAACTCTTGAAGATCTTCTCCGTACATGTGTTCTTGATTTTGGTGGAAGTTGGAAGGATCATATTTCTCTCGTTGAATTTTCCTACAATAATAGCTTCCAATCTAGTATTGGTATGGCACCTTTCGAGGCACTCTATGGAAGGCCATGTCGATCTCCTTCTTGTTGGCTTGAAGTCGGTGAGAAGCTGGTTTTAGGTCCAGATTTTATTCGTGATTCCACAGAGAAGATTGACCTTATTCGTCATAGGATGAAAGAAGCCCAGTCTAGACAGAAGTCCTATGCCGATAACCAAAGAAGGAAGTTGGAATTTTCTATGGGAGATTCTGTGTTTATTCGTGTTTCACCTATGAAAGGTGTTGTGCGTTTCAATCGATCGGGAAAGTTAGCACCTCGATATATTGGTCCATTTTCCATCACCGAACGCATTGGTTCCGTGGCTTATCGCCTTTTATTACCGATTCAATTTTCTGCTATTCATGACATGTTTCAAGTTTCTCAATTACGGAATTCCTTCGAGATTCTGATTCTATTCTTGAGCCCGGTGTTGCGGAATAGATTGAAGTTTTGCCTAATTTAACTTTTGAGCAACATCTTATTCGAATTATTACATCGGAGGTTAAACGCCTTTGAAATAAAGTTGTTCCGCTTGTCAAAGTTTAGTGGTCCTCAAATCCTAAGGATTGCTCTTGGGAATTTAGAGAATTCATCGAGCGAACACATCCGGACTTACTTTCTAATGCTCTTTAAGGTGAACTTCTTATTTCAAATTTCTTTTGTGTTTAGTATGCTTTCATGGTTGTTACTATATATTTTCTTCTTAAATATTGTGTGGACGTAATTTCTTTAAGGAGGGGAGTCTATAACAACCCGCATATTTTACGATTGAGTATTTAAATATTTTATCGTTAGTTGGATTATAGTCCGAAAAGTCACTTTTTGCATACGGTCGAATTAGGACTCGGGACCACTTCCATTGAGTTGAAAACGCCGTTTGCAATCTTTTTGTGTATACACTTTGATATGTTTGGAGTTAGTGGAACTTTGCCACCTTTTCACTTTGGGCTTTGGGTTTGGTTTAGCCCATTAGCCTAAACTATTAATTCTAACTCAACCCCCTTCCCTTCAGAACTTCACTTTCTTTTCCTAACACTCGAGCTTCATCAAAAATGGAGGAGGGAATGGGAAATTAAAACTCCAAGTTCAAGTTCATTTGCAAATCCAACATCTAACTCCAAATTCAAAGAGAAGCCGTTGATTCTTCCTTGCTTTCAAGCTTCTTCTTCATTGATCTTGTGTAAAGGTGAGATTTTTATCTCATATCTTTGTCTATAACTATCTTAGATTGTTGGATATGAATTCCTAACACTTATTCATGTGCATTTGCTTTTGGTTTGAATTGAATTGGTGAAAATCCCAATTTTTAGTGTTTTGGGTTCACGTCTTTAAAAATCCAAACTTTGAAGTTTGAACACGTTTTTGGTGATGCATCAAGGAGTCAATACGACTGGGTACCCTACAGGTGTAATCCCCTAGCGTCCATGCTCGATCGGTTGCAAATTGAGTGAGTTTTTTGCATTTCTGGGGCTTAGGTCCCTCGGCCTGCACATGAAGGATTCTCGGACTACATTTAGGTCGCTACCCTATAGGTCGCGTCGTGCTAGGTCATTGCTAGGCCCTATCTACCCCTTAAGTCGTTAGGTCGCTTGGCTTTGTTTAAGTCGTTAGGTCACTCGGCCTTACCACTTAGGTCGTTTCGTCCCTTGGCCGCTCAGCCATATCCCGTATCTGCTAGGTCGCTCGCTCTCTTAGGTCACGCCATGCTAAGGTCGGCCATCTTAGGTCGCTCGGTTAGCTCGCAACCTTCTTAGGTCGCTCAGCCTCACCACCTTATGTCGCTTCCACCTTAGGTTGTGCCATGTTAAGGACGCGCCATCTCCTTAAGCCGCTACCTCTTTAGACCGCACCTTGCTTGGGTCATTCCTCCTTAGGTCGCCTGCACCTTAGGTCGCTCCACTAAGCCATAGCTCCTTAAGTCACTTGCGCCTTAGGCCGGCCATGTTAGGTCGTGGATCTATAAGGCCGTATTCCGTGGCTGTTGAGTCACAAGGGTAATTCCACTTTGATGGATTTGGAATCGAATTCTTTGGACTTTATTCACGTCTTCGAATGTGAATTTTTGTGACTTATTGTTTCTACAATCATTTTTGTGATTTGTCACTTTAAAAACATAAAGGTTTCAATACTAGTAGTAAATATCAAAACACTTTCATCAAAAAAATTTCAACTCTATTTTATTACAAAGATTGTTTCTTAAACCGATTTCCAATCTACTAATATATATAAACCTTTACGTTACTCGTACGAGAAATCTAATTAAACGGCTTAGTAAAACAAGTGGTATGAAACGCTTACATTTACTTTGTCGGTTAATTCTTGCACTTGCTCGATTGAAACTCTTGTGACAATTTTCTAGTGGAGATCTACAATTTGTTCATAAATATTTAAGTTAAGCTAGTGGTTATGGGACATGAAGCTAAGCTCATATATTTACTAGCTCAATGTAATCGACACTTCTTGATGATCGTTGATTATCATTTTTGCGATTTAGACTAGAAAATTTGCGATGTCTCTTTATCTACGAGGGAGACTAAACTCCGTTTTTGTGTAGTTTCGACTCACGTTTGTGGGTTAGCGACCCATGGTCTTCGGGCCATTCCTGTGGAGCCTCGTCTCAAAAATTAACGGTTAGCTATCATGGAATAGTGTTCTGTTTTGTGATATACGTGTTGGTTAGTTTTCATACTCCCATTTTGTGATAGGCCTCCCCCTTTTTGTGACTTCTGGATTTCTTGTGATGATTTCTAGAATTTGTGCTTCACCAATTTTCGTGATTTTCATTGATAAGTTTTAAATTTGCGTGTCATTAACTTTTTGTGAATAAAATTATATGGTATGACATCCCTTTTGATCTTTGAGAAGATTCTTGTGATATTCATTAATCACTTGTTGATTTTCATTTACATACTTACCGTAGTATGTCATTGTGGTTATTATACGTTTAAACCATATCTCTTATTCTGTATCATTTCATCTGATATTTATAGCTAGACTGATCCGTTTATTATTTTATTATTAAACAATACTTGGGTCAGGCCGAGATGTTACAGGTGCTTCTGCTTGACTACACATATGGATTATCACCCTGACTTTCGGCTAACTACTTAGATTAGTAGTTTTTTTTGTATACATTTGAGATATAGACTCATTGATGTATTCATATTCTTTTGTCCAGCGCTTGTAGCTATTCTTTTGTGATAGTGTGGTCTTGTTTGACCACTACTCTGATGTACACTTTTAAGTGTCATTTATTCATATCTTTTTCCGCCTTTGTGATATGGATGTCTGTGACTGATTTGTGTATGTTTATTTCTATGTTTGTTTCCGAAGATATTATAGACACTGTGTAGTAGTTTTGAGTTTGTATCTGCATGTCGGATTTCCACTTGAAACAATATGCATGTTGTACTATCTGACACATCGGTGCTCGCACAAAGCAATTACACGGATGGTCGCTCCTCAATAGCCTTATTCTCCGTGCTAGTTGAGGCATTACACCGTAGTGTCCTTGGCTAGCATGGGTATAGAGGCGGGGCGTCACACTTACTTATGTGACTAGAGAGTAACGATAATGTTTATTGTAGTTTACCTATTCATTTAGATGGTTAATTGGAGATAAATTGTAATAAATGAAAATAAATGTTACATTTGTGTGAAATGTAATACAATAGTTACGAGTTGTTTGAATGGGTATATTAAAGTAATGAATGGGAAAAACAAGGTAACTAAGTTTATATAGTAGTATTGAACTTAATAAAAGGATTTGAATTAAAACAAATCAATTGATATATGTTTTATTTCTTTAGTATGTAACATAAAATTTGGAAATCAAATTGCAATTAAAGGTAATAAGGCAGTACGCTATTTGGAAATAAATTTAATAAATACATTAAGAAATGTAATATAATTCACTACTAATTATACCCATAAAATGTCAAATAATGAATAGCAAGGTTTTAAATCAGTAAACGAATTTATTGAGATTTCAATTTATAATTAATAACATTAAATGGGAAATCAATTACAATTTATTGAATTAATTTATGCAGATAGGGTAGGTGTGATTTGTCATTGAAAATGGTTAATTTTATAAGATGTGATTAATGCTAATTCTATTTATAATATGACAATTGGCTGATTTAAAGAATAGAAAGCAAGATTTTCTATTCAATAATTGAATTTATTGCGAATAAATGAAATTTAACGTTTAAATTTTATGTTGATAGAAATTTAGATGAAATTTGGAGATAGTTATATAATAAAGAAGGAATCCAATGTTAGTTTCATCTATTTGATACTAATAGGAAAAATAATTGAATGAAAATTTAATTCAATGGAATTTTTGAAAATTATTTTATAATCTCTGAATTTAACGAAATGGTAATTTGACGCTGAAAGTGATAATTGAATCAACATTCAAGGGACATCTAAACTTGTTTAAATTTTTGTATAAATGATTAAGAAATATAAAAGTGTTAAAAATTGTTAATTATAGAATTGAAATTTAAAAATTGGATTCAATTAATTTATTTAATAAACTAGAAAATAGCCATTTCGGCCATGGAATCAGATTTCGACGAGACCTGTTTCATCGGATTCGTAACTGTGAATTATTGTAGGATTTCAAGTTTCGTAGCGATCGGACTTTTCGTTTGATCGTACGAACGAGAAACGCCTTGAAATCAATTAAATTGAAATCAATTGGAAAATATTGATTTTAGCATAACTTCTTCATACGATGGAATTTGGACTTGAAACCTTTTTCATTGCGTTTAAAATATTTTAAAACATCTATTTTGATATATGGGTTGACCCAATTTCGTTACGCAGTCAGAATGGGCTTTTTGGGCCACTTTGTCGTTAGCGCGTATATCTAATATATCTGATCCATTCTAATTTCTGACCTACCTATATAAAACATGTTATAAATCCTAGTCTCCCTAATTCTCATTTGTCTGTATGTAAATTCATTTTGTTCCTCTTCCTCTGTAACAGCCCAAAATTTAACAAATATTTCAATCTTTTAATTATAAAACTTTGGGGTTTATTATATGAAAATCTAAAATTTTAAAATTGATTAAACCATTCCCCAAATTTTTAATTAAAGGATAAGATTTCTGAAATTTTGGCTTTGGTTAAAGATTAACTCTAATTGGAATTTTCTAAATTCTAAATTTTATCTTTCAAACTCTAATTTCAAATTATTTTAATTCAGCTGAATTATTGTAACAACATTTATACTTTGCTTTTGTCCTTTTTAAATTGGATTATCTACCTTTTTAAAATTAGTAATATTTTGTTTTACTTATTTACATGCTTTTGAATAATAAATTTCCTTGTAAATGGTAATATGAATCAGAATAACGCAAACAAATTTTATTTTATTTAGTTAAGTAATAAATTTCAAAATTTACAGTGTATTAATAAACTTTTTAATTATGCGTTTAAAAGGAACGTTATTTGATGGAATAAATAAAGTATAAGCGTTACTTTTTTATAAATTTGGGTGTATATTATTACCGTTGTCGTATGCATTCTTAAAAATTCGTGCCGCAGATATAAATAAATAATTAATATGTAGATGTGCAAATCTAAGTGGTAAATGAATAAATTTCCTAGCCTATTAATTTCGTTTAAAAGTTGCCTAAATTCGCGTGCCTTTTCCTTTACTTTCAATTGTTCTAAAATTGGTATGAAATCTTTGATTTCCCCTATTGTTTAAATTTTATTTGCTCCTTCTTCCATTAAATCAACGCAAATTACTTCTTCTTCCATTAAATCAACGCAAATTACTCCTTTAGGTGTAAAACGTGCCTCACCATTTAACGCAATCACTTTGGTGTAAAATTTACCATTCCTCCTCTGTTGAATAATAAGTCACGATCAATAAGATTTATAACCTGCTAAATTTACGTGCCATTCAAAATTTTTTTTTATTAATTCTTGTGTTTTAACCTATGCAGTTTGCATCTTTTAATCAAGCACTTTCAAATTTGTTATTTCTTGCCTTTGACCTCTTCACATAAATCTATGCAGTTATTTCTCTTGCCATTCTAACAAATATTGCCTAAAATTTTTGCATACCTTGAATTGGCGTTTCTCATTTTATCAATTTGCCTGCGTTTTTAAATTAATAAATCAACAAAATTTACCTCTTCCTAAAGCAAACATCACGCAGAATAATCTCCTGACCACTTAAAAATGATTTCTTGCCATATTTTTTTTCCTTTACGTGAATTGCGCAACTTCTCTTATATAAATGAAAACCCATGATCACAAATTCCATAACCGCTCACATTTTTAAATTTTTGCCATAGTTCCCAAAAATCAACGCAATCAATTAATTGCTTGCCTATTTCTTTCACCACAAAATCGTCGCCTGTTTACATCTTTTAAATAATCACGTTCGTTTTTTTCCTTTCCATTTACCGTTCCCAAAGCAATTTATTTCTTGCATTTTTAAAAACGCAATTATCTCTATCATGCGCCTTCTTTAAATTATTATCTTAGCAAAATAAAGAATTTAATCCGTAGACGTTCCATTTTTCTTGCCATTTCTTTTGTAAATCAACGAAATAGATTAATCGTTGCCTATTTTCACCTTAAATCAGTGCAAGATTTTATTTATTAGAGTACGTTCAAAAGTTCATTTATCTCTTGCAGTTTCTCCCTCTAAAATCTTGCAAGATACCCTATGTACATATTCCAATCACGGGTATAATTATTTTTAATCAATTCTTTCCGTTACTTTTCAAAAATCACTCAACCTATTTAATTATAAAACGCAACCTTTAATAATGCAGTGAAATCGTTCATTTGTTTTAGCATTCTAAAATTTGAATTCACTTGCCATTTTTTCCTGCATTGATTTTTCGCATGCCCAAAAACACGCAACCCACTAAATAAATTCATAACCCCTCATTTACATTTCCATCACCGCAAGCTCATCTTTAAATACGTAGCACATTTGCAACAATTTCATTCATTTTCTTCCCTGTCGTGCTAAAGCTTCGGGTAGCATCAGGTACATAGCTGCATCCCTTCTTCCTTCTTATTTTCCTCATTCTTTTTTTTCTCTATTTCCTATTGTTTGTTCCACCGTTCTTTGCTACTCCGCCCCCACCCTCCGCTCCTTGTTCTATCACTGACCTTACACCATGAACAATCCCATGACTTTGTGCTGGCCAACGTTCGACAAAAAAGAGAAAAAAGGGGGAAACAATGCATGCGCCACCTTTTTACATCAACCTATTGGACTAAATCTCGAGTGCATGCACGTATATAAGACCCACTTAAGTTTAACTGTAACGACCCAAAATTTTCGTAGCCCGAAAATTCCAGATAGTTATGAAAAAGAAGAAAGAGATAGAAGAAGAAGAACAGAAAAACCAAACATCTCACATTCGTAGCGGATAAAATATAATAATAAATAATAACAGTTTACATAAGAATACTATATCTGTCGATTACATTTAATGTACATCAGAGTTTCACATATATACAGTCACAAAATATACATAATTATCATATCTCAGATTATCAATTATATATACAGCGGAAAACTCTATACGCCGTTGCCATTCAGCTCGCCTCTTGAGCTCCAGAACGTACCTACCTGAAAATCTGTAATACTCAGTCTGACCCGAGCATTACATCAATGTAGCAGCCGGGTCAGGCTGGAATCCAACATGAGTAAATCCATATAATTTGAAACACTAATTTCGCATTGTTTTTCTAGAAACCCGGGTAATTCATATTTAGTACAAATTTACAATTTATTACGGATATCACTTATTTCACTCTTCAATTTTCCAAGTACCAAATCTTAGATGAAATAGTCTAATTCACCTAAATCATTCCATTTCAACTATTGATTCCACACCTCAAGTTATAAAGGATCGAAGTGGTTTCGGGTATTTACTAATATCCGACTCTGCCCTCTTCGAATCCAACATCATTTAACCCAAGTTATTTAAATGAATACAATTTAACATTTTATACAAAGGGGTACTTTATACACACTAATTTTCCACGATAGGTATCCCTACTATCACTGTCCATCACACATATCGTACTAGGAAAATATTTCATATCCGATATATCAAACAATTTCGAAGGCATTTACATCATTCAATTATTCATGAGCAAGATTAATTACTTTCATTAATTCATTAATCACTGACCCTCTAATTTCTTTCATTAAGTAATTATCCTTTCATTATTCAACCTTAATTAATTACCCTAAATAATTAATCCCTAATAAATTCCTCTTTTCATTACTTCCACAAAGTGATTTCATTTAAATAAGTATTCTTCATTTCTTACCTTAAATCAACAATTAATTAAATACAAAATTTCAATTCATAAATCTCTATTTAATTAACCAATTACCCATCCCACTTCATTAATAATTTGTACTAAAATACCTTGTACTGTTGTTTAATTACAACTTCAGTTCACCTCAAACAATGATTTGAATTATATTTTTTTTAATCTTTGGAAATGTTGTTTAAAACTTGCTAATATTTGGTGTAAAAGCTTGGTTTACATTATTCCTGCAACAAACCCACTTTGATAACTTAAAAAAACTTATCTACCTAAACTTACACAATGTTCTTTTTTTTAGTAGATAATTTGATTAATTTAATAAATTGGCCATATAACTACCCTAACCCAAACAATTTAGCTTAAACCCACATTCAAAATTCATTAGTTCATTTTTATCGAATTTTCAAACCGTGTTAACTGATGTGGAAACATTTTAAAACGCTTCGAGCCCAAAGCCAAAAATCCCTCCAAAACTCAAGCAATTCACTCGATTGTTCCGATTCCTCTTCTTGTAAAACTGGAACACCTACTTACACAATATTAAAACCTGCTTTACAATATATCAGGTACCCACGCTTCCCTTCTCTCCCGAAGCAATGCGTGGCTATTCATGAGATCTCCCCGAGGAAAACGCGAGCAACCCATGTTCCTTCCCAAACCCAACAAATGCACAGAAACGTGCACGTCCACGTGCAAATGGTCGCTGATCGACGACGAACTCTTTTCCCACCTCCGACGCATCACCCATTACCATGACAACCACTCACGATCATCCATCCACCTCGATTCGCTCGAGAAATCAAAATGACCACAAACCCACTCAGACCAGTACACACATCACTTGGAAAAAACGCTCATCACCGTCGATCCCTGGTTCCAGTCGCCTCGTCATCATCACCGAAACTCCGCCATAACTTCCAGCATCTACAACTCAACTCGCGTTCGTTCCCGATCGCCCCTAGGTATAGCGAGGCCCATCTGAACACTCGTGACCAAACCAGGTGCGAAAACCCTATTCTCGATCATTCCGTCCATCACATCATCAGTAAATCACCATGGCAATTTTCCTATGTTCGGCAACCCATAAGCCATTCTTAGTCACAATCCCGAGCATCATCTCGGCATAAATCATCGGTGGTTGCTGAAAATTCCAAAACTGAGCAACTCAGTTTATCACATTCAATCCCACATTAAAAACCATGATTTTCATCCCAAAAATCATCATTTGCGATGATAAACCAATTTATGAATTCAATTCAAGAAATTGAAACATTTAACTTTCTGATTTAAATTTACTCGTACTGTGATATCTTGATTTCCGAGATTTTACTTATTATTTAAACTTAAAAATATTTTTTAAAAAAAAAATGATTTTAGTTATTACTAACAAATCATCTTTAGGAATCATCACATAATACTGATTATATAATGAGGTAGGAATTTTATAATGGATTGATGAACCAGAAAATATAACAGAGCCTGTTATATAGATATACGGTCATGAATAACAACAGCAGATTGATTTTAAATCCAAGTAGATATATATCCTTGCAACATATATTTCATATCAGAAACATATTTAGTTTATCGAATGCACCTGTATAACAATCTTAAGATTTATAAAGGAAATGATTACTCACTCGAAAAACAATCTGAACAAGGAACAACTTCCAGATTGAAGCACTGCAGTTTGAATTCTTGAAAGCCTCTCTTCTTTGTTGAATTTGTTTGAGTTTATAAAATAAAGATGTTTATTTTATTTATTTTCTCAGGTTTGCTTCTAAGTTTTGTAAACGAATGTTAACGCTAAAATTTGAACGCTAACACCCCGGTGTATGAGTTATAGTTGTGAAAGCACCACCCGATAGCTCGGGAACGGATTACAAGCAGATAATAGCAGAAAAGCAGTAAACAACAACTGTTTTATAGTGGTTCGGCTTAAGGGTATAGCCTACGTCCACTTTAAGTACTTTTATTAATGATCTCGTTACAAGCTGATACAATTCTTCCCAAGTACAATACACTTTGAATTACAAGAGACTTAGAACAAGTAGCCTAAACTTCGATGAAGATGAGAGTTTTCGAATCCATGTTGGATGTATGTGATCTCTTCTTGAAGTTGTTTGTAGCGTTCTTAGTGTCTTGAGAGCTTCAAGTGTTAGATTGGTTCGGAATGCAGCAGAGTATCGGCGCTTGAAGAGAGTGAGCCAAAAAGTCCCCTCCTAGTTCGAGTTAGGGCTGTATTTATAGGCTTCTATCGGAGTTAGGTCGTAGGTCGTGACCGACCTAAGTAAGGTCGTAGGTCGCAGTCGACCTAAAAAGCACTGGCCTTCCTTCCATAAGAACATACGTGCTGATTTGTACAAGTCCAAGGTCGTAAACGACCTATCCCCTAGCGGCATGGCATAGGCGGCTTCTTTATTCATGCAGATAGGTCAAGAGCGACTTATCCTAGGTCGTTAGCGACCTATCATAGGTCGTGAGAACTTTCCTGTAGTCATAGCTGGAGTTCTTAAGTCGTTGAATCTCTTAGGTCATGACCTTCCTTAGGTCGAAGTACTCCGTTAGGTCGTTGGGCAGTATTTTTATCTCCAAGTGCTGGGTCATCTTCGACCTAAAGTAGGTCGTAGGTGGGCAACGACCTAGGGGATGGGATCTGACTTATCTCAATTGTGCTCGGCTCTTTTCTCAGCGAGTTGATAGGTCGCGTACGACTTGTTTTAGGTCGTAAGTCGGCTGAGATTTAGGTTGCTGAGACCACTTCATTCTCAGGTCGGTAGGCTATGGCTTTGTTTAGGTCGCATATGATTTAGGTCGTAAGTTTGGTGAGCCTGTAGGTCACTAAATTCTATAGGTCGTTGTGTTACTGGAGAAGTTAGGTCGCTTCTGTAGCTAGGTCACGACCTTCCTTAGGTCGCTGCTGCCTTTAGGTCGAGACAATCTTTAGGTCGCAACACTTTAGGTCGCAGCTACCTTTAGGTCGCTGGGTTACTTCAGTAATTAGATCGTCCCCTTTTTTAGGTTGCTTGTTCTTTTAGGTCGTGGCCTTTTTGGGTCGCTGCTGCCTTTAGGTCGAGACAGTCTTAGGTCGCAACACTTTAGGTCGCAGCTACCTTTAGGTCGCTGAGCTTGATAAGTCGCTCTCCTCTCTAGGTCGAGACATCTTTAAGTCGCTAGACCATTCCTATAGCTTGGTCGTTCCATGTCTTTAGGTCTTAGGTCGCTAATGAAGGGGAGTTAACATTTGCCCCTCGAAGTATACGCCTAGGTCGTAGGTCGTGTGCTTCGACTTTCTTAACTCGCATTCTGAAGAATTGCTAGGTCGCAAACGACTTAAGGAGAAAATTAGGTCGCGTAGTGTCGGTTCGCGTTCCACTGTCCTAGAATATAAATACCGTAGGTCGCTCCCTCCCCTCTTCATCTGCTTCAGCATCCATTCTGCCATTAACAAGCTTTTGAACTTCTCGAGGACGATTCTAATCAGCTCAATCTTTCAACTTTTCCATCACCAGATTGCGTAAGTGAGTTCTATCAACATTCGATCACATCCATCATCAAACCACGAATATTCCACTTGTCATTCTTAATGCATTTTCGTATGCTGCTTTTTCCCATAAGTCACGATTCGATTTTCCTCTTGATTGAGTTATCGTGGTGATTCTTGTGGATATAGCAGTATATCCGATGTATGGTGGATCTGAGGCAATTTGGATTGGATTTTTCGAGTGATCTGTGAGGATGTGGGAGGAAGATGGTAAACTACAGTGATTCAAATTAGCTGGTTTATAAATTCGGAAGAGATGAGGAAGGCTCTAATGGGTTAACGGGTTAATGGTAGTGATGATCTGGCAGTGTGTGAGTGGGGAATCGACCTTAGGGGTGTCTGTTTGAATGTGAACCATGCGACCTAATACTAATGATCTAACTCCCTCTTGAATGAGATAAAACTTAAAGCAGAGCGACCTCATAACGACCTAAAAAAGTAACGACTTAAGTTCCATGATGATTGAAATCTTAGGTCGCGGCTGACCTTACACTTAAACAAATCTGGACCATCTTACTCTGAACTAAAGTGCGACTTAAGAACTTGTTGACCTAGATTCCTGAATGACTGCAGAGGGACTCGACATGTCAACGACCTAATTCTTTTGCGGTATGGGCTCTAGGTCGCAGCCGAGCTAGGACTTGAACAATTTTGCATTGCTTTGAACCCCTTGAACTTGCACAATGCGACCTAATGAAGCCCCGACCTATGCTAGGTCGCTGGACGACCTATGACTTGTGAAATTCTGTGAAGACTTGGTTGAATTGTTTGACCTTGAATTCTGTTGCACTTTGTTGTAGATTATCTCTAATGCTAATTAACCTGTTAAACGCAATATTTGCAAAAAAAACTGGGACGAGTAAACTGCCATTGACTGCCCACATCGAATGACAGATTAGTTGATAAAGAGTAATCAACTTAAATGAACTGTGTGAATGAAATACTGTGAACTAATGAATTTAAATGAAGTGTTAAAGCAAAACTAAAATATCCAGTTAAAGTTGATTCGTTCGCATTAACACTACACTTGAGCTTTATATTAACAAGTCCTGAAATCTCATAGTCGATTAATTGTCAACTAGTTCAATTTCAGTTATGTTTGATTTCTTTTTTTTTTAGTTCTGCACAACACTTCACACTTTTTAGGAAACGTCCACCTTCTCATCTGAACATCCAGTCGCTTATGTAGAATGATGTCTCAACAAGAAGAGATGATAGAACACGCTGAAGGGGTTTTCCCGATTGCTATTCCACTAGAGAATCCTCCGGAAAGAACTCCTACCCTTTTGAAACAGCGGGCGCTTAATCAATTATGCGTTCAATTTGGCATTGCCGAGGCAGAAGTTTTACTCCCTGGACCAAATGACTCTGCTGATAGACCACCTTACGGTTTTGTTGCCATTAATCGACAAATGTGCTTGAGTGGAGCAATTCCTCCTTTTAATGAATTTCTCCGGCAAATCCTACTTCGACTGACGATCTCTCCTTTTCAGCTGCACCCCAATGGCTATGCTATTTTGATGGGATTGTGTGTTCTGTTCAGGAGGACTCTTGATCGTCTTCCGAGTTTTGAGGAAATCTGTTACTTGTGCACTTTTGCGAAGAACAAGGACCATCCTTCAATTGTACTTGTAAGAGGTGCGAGGAACCGCAAACTTATTTTGGATTTGCCGGAGAGTGCACATGGATTCCTGAATCAATACTTCTACATTCTTTGCCCCGCAGAATTTTACGCAGACTGGAGAGTAGGAAGTGAGATCTTTTTTCTCTTTAATTTTATTCTAAGTTTTACCTGGTTCGTATTGCTAGATGCTGATTCCATTCCTTATTTTTCCAGCACTTCCTCCTCCTTCTAGAGATTCCAGCCATAAGTCAGTTTTTGAAAGGCTAAGCACTGTGGCTGCTGAAGAAAGAAGCGTAAAATTTCTATTGACAGAAGAACTTCTTCATCAGTTTGAGCTTCTACATCCTTCTCGTTCCACTCAAATACATGAAGTTCCAACGGAGGTTCCTGATTCTCCGACGAGCACTCCTGATGCCCCAGTCTCCACTAAAGAGCACTTGCAGGGAGGAACCTCTATAGAAACTTCACTAGTTAAGTGTTCAATTCTGAAAGATGTTGCGGGGCCATCTGACAAGTCTGTACTTGCCCCAGTTACTGAAGAGGAAGAACCCCCTCGATCTACTAGTGAAGGAGTTAAGAAAGCAAGCTCCAAAAAACAAGATGGCGATGATGTTTTTGAGGGGTTGAGCGATTTAATTGTGACATCTCAAGAACTTTTCAAAGATGATGTTTCTAAAACTGTCTCTTCTGTAATCGAGGCGACATCTTCTTTTCAACAAATGTCAACTCCTCCTACTCAAGTTATCACTACCTCTATTCCACAGAGTGGTTTGTAACTCGATGCGCGTAGTTTACACGCTACACGACACTTTGGATTTCTCATCACTTCTACGCACTTATCTTCTTGTACTTTAAAGATTTCTAAAGCTTATTATTTTTATTCCAGATTCTCCTATGGGGCGCAGCGGCTCGTACTATGATGATTTCCAGCGCTACGGGAGGCGTAGCCAGTATGATTATAGGCGTTACCTCCCTTCTCACAGAGAATCGGATGAAGAGAGGGCCATCAGGAAAGCCGACGAGAGACGAGCATATGAAGAACGTCGCCGAAGGGAAGAAGAAAGACATGATCTTCCCCACAGGGATGATGATACCCAAAAGAGAAAAGCTCATGATGAGAGAGGAAAGAGTCACATAGACGATTCTTCAAGCAAGCGGGCTAGACTTACTGAAGAAACAATGCCGATAGCTTCTGAACATGTTCCTGCTAAATCTCCTGCTCCCGTTCGCTCCGACATTCAAGCAATCATTAACCGGCCCGCATACCAAGTTGGGCAAGGTCCTCCCACTCTTCAAAGTCGATTCCCTCAGTGGTGCCTGAAAGGGGTTCGATTTGATCTCGACTTGGTTCCTCTCGAAAAATCGGCTATGCTGCGAAATATTGATACTGTCAGGACCGATATCGAAAGAATGTCAAACTGGCAAAAACTTGTCGATGAACTTCAAAGAGTTAACCGAGCCAATCTCGAGGCCATGCTCACAATGGAGAACGATAAAGCTGAGTGGCAGAAGACTCTCGAACAGCATGACGTCGAAATGAGAAGTATTGCTTCTTATAACGAAAAGCTGGAAGCAGAAATGGAAAAGCTTAAGGAAGAATTAGTTACTTCATCAACTTCCTTTTCCCAAAAGGAGAGCATGCTTCAGCAACAAGTACGAGATGCGCATGCTAGTCAAAGGGCAGTCGAAGATAAGCTTGCTTACAAGGAGAAGGTCATAGAATAACATCGTGCTGAAACCGTACAGCTGCGGGAACAGACCGGCTCTCAAAACTTGGAGATAGAGTTGTTAAAAACTCGACTTGCTATGGCCGAAAAGGAGCGTGATGAGGCTGTTGCTGGTAAACTTGCGGCCGAAGAGGCCCATCAAGCAACCAAGGCTGACATTAGCTCCACATTATTTGATTTTTATCTGCACAGCATTTTGGGGCGTGGCAGCCTTGCCTTTCTAGGCCCCAAGTATGAAATCACACTGGCTGAAGTTTGGGAGGCAGCACTTGATATGCTTGGTGGTAAGGGTGCTGGATATGCTGAGTCAGCCCTTGAAGAGCATTATCTTGACGATGAAGCCCGCGCCGCTCTTGCCAAGGGAAAAGAGCAACTTGCCAGAGCGCGGACTGGTATGGCGGAAGAGGGGCGTTCCGAAAAAGGAGCACCGCCTACTACCTCTGAACGTCCTCTAGTTTCCTCTGAAGTTGACATTGCAGGTTCAGTGCTCATTCACTGCATCCTACAAGAACCGGGGTAATTACCCCTACTGATGAAGAGGCTTTGGAGGACATTGGGGCTCAAAATTACGAGATTGAACTGACGAAGCCAACATCTTCAGGTAATTTCGACATTGGTCCGATTCAGGTGGATTGCCTGCTTATTCCTCAAAAATTTGATGAGCTTCTCGATTACTTCTTGAATCTCGATGAACCCATATCTCCCTTCTTTCGGGAAGATACTAACATTTTCAATTTTTCTTCTTCTGCAGTTGAAACAACAAGTGCCGTGCAGACTTCGCCTTCTCTGGTTATTCCTCCTCCATCTCTTCAGGTGACTCCTCCTTCTGCTTCACAACCTGGGTCACAAGAGGAGAAAATTGAGGCTCTTCATGGCTTGGATGACCCTATTGCTTCACAGGAGCAAAAAGATGAGGGACTCGAAGGAGGCGAGATCTCTCCGGAGCGGACTCCTTCTGACGACGTAGTTTTGTCCGCTCTCGTTACTCCGGGGAGTGAGTCTTCTTCGAAGAGAAGAAAGAAGCATGGGACATCGAAGAGGAGGGGGAAGAAAATTATCACCACTGAAGAGGAACCGGAAATTGCACCAGTTGCACCTCCCTCCCCTTCTTCCCTTATGCCTTCAGACCAACCTGAAAGACCTGAAAAGCTAACCATTCGGCCGGGTAAAGGGTCTAAAGGCGGCAAGAAGAAATGAAGAGTTGAGCTTTTTGATTCCTTTTTTGTGTAATGGTCGGATGTTGTGCAGGCACCGGCCCCTGCTTTTTATTTTGAAACCTGTATCTGCAATATCTGCAATTGAATAAAATGATTCTTTATTTGTGTAGACTTTTGTTTGAATTTGAGAATGCATTTATTATTCATTTTTGCACAAGTTTATTTATACGATGTTGCGGTGAGCTTGTGGTATGTTGTTTGAGCGTACTTTACCGACATAGTTATACCACTTTGTATGTAACTATACCATGTTGCCCCTATACCATGAGCTTACTGCAATATCGTATACTTTGAGGGGACTTGCACTCTCGTTTTCTAAAGAATAATTACTTCATTCTCGAAGAGAGTTTTCGTAGAGTGCAACTTCCTTCATATAAGTTTCTAGGCTTTGTCCTTCGAAGAAATCACTTTTTCCTTTTGCGTATGTATACATTTTGCCAAGTGAATTCTTCTATGTGGTAAAGCGGACCTCTGAATGTACTTTAACTTTCTTCCCCCTTCTTTTTTTTAGAATAGGTAAATCGCTCTTCCTTTGAAAGTTAAAGTACGCTCTTGATGAGGATTTTTTTTTAATAAAAATTTGTGCCTCTGAGGAGAGATTTTTTTCACGTTTCAACACTTGGAAGCTTTATTTCAATCTTGGTGAAACGTGTTCCTCCAAAGAGTTGTGTCTTTGAAGAAAGCCTTTTCACGTTTCAACACTTGGAAGTTTTATTTCAATCTCGGTGAAACGTGGGCTTCTGAAGAGGTCTTTCCTTTTAATTGTGTCCCCGGGAGGGGGTTGTACCTCTGAGGAGGGATTTCTCATGTTTCAACACTTGGAAGTTTTATTTCAATCTTGGTGAAAGGTGTACCTCCAAAGAGTTGTGCCTTCGAGGAAAGCCTTTTCACATTTCGACACTTGGAAGTTTTATTTCAATCTCGGTGAAACATGGGCTTCCAGGAAGGTCTTTATCTTGTTTTGCATTTCAACATTGGTGAAGTGAAATTCCGAAGAGCGGTTGTTACACTTCAACTCCTGGCGAAATGTACCTCCGAAGAGGGCTTTTATTTTGTTTGCATTTCAACTTTGGTGAAGTGAAATCCCGAAGAGCGGTCATAACACTTCAACTCCTGGTGAAATGGGCCTCCGAAGAGGGCTTTTATTTTGTTTGCATTTCAACTCTGGTGAAGTGAAATTCCGAAGAGCGGCTGTTACACTTCAACTCCTGGTGAAATGTGCCTCAGAGAGGGTTTTCATTGCCCGGAAGTTACTCTCTCATGGTTGGAGGGTCATGACTCCTCCAATCTTTTTTGTTGAGTAGAGAACTTTCTTTTTTGTGGCATATGACCCATTGGAGGTCTTTATCCTCCGAAGAGTTGTGCTTCTGAAGAGGACTTGTGCTGCCGATGATGGCTTTGATTGTTTCCTTGTCTTCTTGCTTATGCCCTTTTCAGCGATCCTCTTTTCTTTTTTCTTTTCAAGTTTTCATTCCCCTTTTCTTGCAAGTAGCTTGTTTAATCCAAGGAAGTGTACTTCATTGTCAGGCAAGTTCGTGAGAATGGGCACTAGCTTCCTAATTGCATGTTTGTTTGTTCAAACAATCTCAATTTATTAGCAAGGGCCCGTTTCTATCGAAATCATAGGCTGTTCAATTGAAGTATTTCCTCTCTAGGATTTGAATTCGGGGCTTTTGTGACTTGAAATTTGTTTGTTGAACGATGGTGAGAATCGCTCGGTCTTATTATGTGCAAGTTTTATTTCCATTGTCTGCAAAAATTTAAATCGACATTTCAGCAATACATTTTATGCACTTTTATATCGGAAATAAAGCAAACATGTAATAATAATAAGGAACACAAGATTTATAGTGGTTCGGCCAGGAATTTGGGCCTACATCCACTTTATATTTTTTCATTATTCACTTGCATTAGTTTTACAATTGCTTTCAATTACAAGTATCATACATTCGCAACTCTTTTTACAATATTTCAAAAAAAAATTCAAGTAAAGTATGGACGCAAGTGATTGCTGTTCCATGCCCTTGGAATTTGATCTCCTTCAACAGTAGTGAGTTTGAACGTGCGGTCAAGAAGCTTCTGACCTATGACATATGGTCCTTCCCAATTTGGCCCAAACACATCTGTTGCTGTCATAATTCTCTTCAGGACTAGATCTCCAATCTCAAAGATGCGTTGGCGAACTTTGGAATTGAAATGTCTGGCTATCCTTTGCTGATGAGCTGCAATTCTGAGATTAGCTTCATCTCTTTTTTCATCAAGGAAGTCTAGCGCTTCAAGCTGTAGCCTTTCATTTTCTGCTTGATTGAAATGGATCCATCTGTGTGAAGGAACCTCTGTTTCTACCGGGATCATTGCTTCCGATCCGTATGCTAATGAGAAAGGAGTGTGCCCAGTCGCAGTTTTATGAGTGGTTCTGTATGCCCATAGTGCAAGTGGTAGCTTATCGACCCAACCACCTTTTGCTCTTTCAAGTTGCTTTTTGATGGTTGATTTGATGATCTTGTTAACTGCTT
The DNA here is from genome assembly GCA_030765085.1 of Allium cepa. Classification (NCBI taxonomy): domain Eukaryota; kingdom Viridiplantae; phylum Streptophyta; class Magnoliopsida; order Asparagales; family Amaryllidaceae; genus Allium; species Allium cepa. Next base: position 786,963,262 of record CM060937.1, on the reverse strand, counting down.
CCACTTGCCCGTTTGCCTGCGGATGAGCAACTGCTGAAAAGCTTTTCTGGATTTTGAATTGCTTGTAAAAATCTTGGAATTCCTCGCTTTCAAACTGAGTACCATTGTCTGTGATTATTTTCTGAGGCACACCATACCTGCAAATGATATTCTTGCTCACGAAACTTATCATCTTCTTAGAGGTGATAGTAGCCAATGGTTCAGCTTCAGCCCATTTAGTAAAATAATCAACTGCAACAATAGCATATTTAATCCCTGATTTGGCAGTCGGTAGCGGCCCAATGAGATCCATTCCCCAAATTGCAAACGGCCATGGACTGACCATTTGTGTGAGTTCAGTTGAAGGCGCTCAAGGAATTTTGGCAAATCTTTGGCATCTGTCACACTTTCGGGAATAGCTTGCAGCATCATGATTAATTTCTGGCCAAAAATATCCGTATCGGAGAATTTTCTTTGCTAATGTTTGGCCACCTGAATGATCACCACATTCTCCTCCATGTACCTCAGCTAGGATTGTTTTGGACTCTTCCCTGGATACACATCGAAGCAATTGCATTGAGAATCCCCGTCTGTATAATCGGCCATCCTAAATTACATAGCGAGAGGCTTTCCTTAGTAGCTTCTGTCTCTCTCTCGAATTTTCTGGCAGAGAACCTCTGAGTAGGTAGTCCAGTATTGGAGTCATCCATGACTCTTGTTCTTGAGATACATTCATAATCCAGTCAATATCCATCTCGTCTATACTTGGTGCTGAAAGGACTTCTACGGGGACTAATCCCAATAGTTGAGCTTCACCAGAACTTGAATACTTTGCGAGGGAATCTGCCTTCATATTCTCTTCCCGAGGAATGTGGCTTATTGAATAATGATCGAGCTCACACAGAAGTTCCCAAGCCTTTGACAAGTAAGCGGGCAGGTTTCCCCCTTTCGTTTGAAATTCCTTCTTGACTTGGCATACAATAAGCTGAGAATCACTAAAGATCTGTAATGCTCGGATGTTTAGTTCTTTAGCGATTTTCAGTCCTGCGATAAGAGCTTCATATTCTGCTTCATTGTTTGTTGAAGGAAATTCCAATCTTAGTGCATAGCATAATGACCGACCTTCAGGAGTTTCAAGTACCACCCCTGCTCCAGAACAGTAGTCATTTCTTACGCCATCAACATATAACTTCCACTAGATTGGGGAATCATTGATCGCTTCTTCCTCACCATTACCTTTCTCTGTGAATTCTGCAATGAAATCAGCTAAAGCTTGTCCGTTGATTGCTTTTCGGGGGTGATAAGTGATGTCATATTGATTGAGTTCAATGTTCCACTTTAGAAGGCGACCCGAAGTTTCAGGGCGAAACAGGACTTGCTTTAGAGGTTGATCGGTGAGTACTCTGATAGGATGAGCTTGGAAATATTGCCTCAACTTCCTTGATGCAACTAGTAGACAATAGGCGAGTTTTTCCAACTTGGAGTAATTCAGCTCTGCCCCAGTGAGTCTTTTGCTGATATAGTAAACCGGATGTTGAATCCTTTTGTCTTCCCGAATCAACGCTGCACTTAGAGCATGAGATGATACTGCCAAGTATATAAGAAGATCCTCACAATTGCCTGGCCTAGAAAGTATTGGAGGCGTTTCCATATGACGGATCAATTCATCAAAGGCTTTTTGGCATTCGGGAGTCCATTCAAAGTTCTTCTTTCCTTTCTTCAGAGCGTCAAAGAATGGGATGCATTTATCAGTAGCTTTGGAAATGAACCGACTCAGGGCGTCGACCTTTCCGTTCAGACTTTGCAATTCCTTCTTCGTTCTAGGAGCTTTAACTTCTTTTAAGGCAGTAATTTGAGCTGGACTAGCCTCAATGCCCCTAGCGCTGACGATAAACCCTAAGAACTTTCCGGACTCGACCCCAAACGTGCATTTCAGAGGGTTAAGCTTCATTCTGTATTTCCGGAGGACTGCGAACATTTCTGCTAAGTGTTCAATGTGATCCGCTGCTTTCTTAGACTTTACTAACATGTCGTCGACGTAGACTTCCATAGTTTTGCCCAATTGCGGTTTGAACATAGCATTAACAAGTCTTTGGTAGGTTGCCCCTACATTTTTCAATCCGAAGGGCATAACTCTGTAGCAATAAAGACCAACATCGGTGATAAAGCTCGTGTGCTCCTGATCCGGTTCATGCATCATGATCTGGTTATATCCGGAGTAGGCATCCATGAAAGATAACAATTCATGCCCCGCTGTTCCATCTACCAGTTGATCGATCCTGGGTAAAGGGAAGCAATCTTTGGGGCAGGCCTTGTTCAGATCTGAAAAATCGATGCACACTCTCCATTTTCCATTAGCTTTCTTAACCAGCACAGGATTTGAAACCCAATTCGGATATGTAGATTCTTTGATGAAGTTATTTTCCATGAGTCGATCAACTTCCTCTTTTAATGCTGCTGACCTTTCTGGACCTTGGGTTCTACTTTTCTGTTTTACTGGTGTAAACTTTGGGTCAATATTCCAAGCGTGTACTGCAACTTCTGGAGATATTCCACACATATCAGCATGAGTCCAAGCGAAGACATCCAGATTTGCTTTCAGGAAAGATATCAAGATATTCTGAATTGACACATTAAGCTGTGAACCCACATTCAACACCTTATTTGGGTCCTTCGGGTCAACAGGTACTGGTGCTGTCGTTTCCACCGGTACTACTCTATTCTCCCCTACACTGGCTTTTCTGGGATCCATCTCTTTCCGTGCCCCGCTATGCTCGCCAGTGCAGGGTCCGCCCCGTAATTGCTACAAGGCTGGCTCTTTCATGCGGACCGGGGCTGCCGCATCCTTTCCCATTTCCCTTTTTCTTGACTCTCGCAACTCTGTCAAATAGCACTCTCGCGCAGCATTTTGATCCCCTTTTATAACTCCTACTCCATTGTCTGTAGGGAATTTAATAGTGAGGCACCACGGGGCTAGGATAGCTTTGAACGCTGCGAGCGTTGGACGGCCAAGGAAAGTATTATAAGCAGAAAACTCATTGACAATCACAAATGTTTGCTTGCGGACTACTTTCCTTTCTCCTTCCCCAAGTTCTACAAGCAGATCGATGGTTCCTATTGGTTGCTTTGGCTCCCCAGTGAAGCCAGCGATCTTCTGCGATGAGGCTTGTACATCGACCATAGGGATTTTCATTTGGTCGAATGTCTTCTTGAAGAGGATATTACATGATGCTCCGCAGTCAATGAGAACTCTTCTGACAATGGCCGGTCCGATACCAGCTGAGATGACCAAGGGATCTAGGGTAGGAGCTTCGATACCTGTGGAATCTCTGGCTCTGAAAATAATATCATCACTGAAAGTTTTCTGTTGTTTCAGGGGCGTAGTGTCTTCTAAAACAAAGACGTCTTCTTCGGCTGGAACATATTTCAAAGCCCTGGTATATCTCTCCATCTCACCCCAGCTCTTGCCAGCTGGGTGAGGTCCTCCTGTAATGACATTGATAATGGGCCTTCCAGATTCATGCCCCGTAGCTTTCTCACCTATCCTAGGCTGATGAACAGGAGCCTGTTGCCCCTGACTTGACGATGCAAGATTGTTGCTATTCTTTTTCACAAATTGCTGCAGCTTGTTTTCTCTTAGCAACTCTTCAATCAGATTTTTCAACTGGCGGCATTCATCGGTCTCATGACCGGGTTGGTTATGGAAGCGGCAGAACTTCCCACTCTGTATAGCCTTTTTCCCGGTCCTCAAAGGGATAGGTTTAGGAAAATCAACAGAATCTTTAGTGGCAAGGTAGATGTGCTCCGGCATATGTGATAATGGAGTATACTCTGATGGCTTGAAGGATCGGGGCTTCTTCAGATTACCCTGTTTCTTCCCATTATTATTCTCCCTTTTTTGCCCCACCGATTCATTCTTGCGTGGAGCGACAGTGTTGTCTTCAACTTTCTCCAACACTGCCTTTACTGGTAAAGGACGGCTTTCCAGGCGTATGAATTCATCTGCCTTTTTGTAGAACTTTTCGAGGGAGGTTGGCTCCTTCATGTTTAGCCATTTCCCAAATTCGCTCGACTTATCAATAGCCCTCATCAGATAAGTCAATATCATTCGCGGTTCAGCATTGTCCACCTCAGCCAGCGCTATATTAAAGCGTTTCAGGAAAGATCTGATAGATTCACCAGGATTCTGTTCTATACTCGACAATGACATGATGTCCTTGGCCTTTGAAGCATATAGTCTGAACTGCTCCTTGAATTTTCGGGTCAAGTCTGAAAACTGATCAATAGATCGGACTGGCAACTTGGTGAACCACAGTAGAGCCACACCGTCAAGGTATACGGGGAAATATCGGCACTTTATCTCGTCAGAGGCTCTGGCACCTGTCATGTGCCAATCATATTTATACAAGAATTCATTCGGATCACTTGTCCCTTTGTAAGCTGGGATAGTTGGAGGGACAAACTTCCTCGAAAATTCCGCCTTTAAGATTTTCTCAGTAAATGGAGTTTTACTTAGGGCGAAACCCCATTCTTTCTCATCTTCAACCCTTTGCATACTTTCTTTCATGATTTGCCGGACCATTCCAGAAAGATACTCCTCATCATGTCGAGTTCCAGATCCACCAACCTCAGGAAGCGTTTGCTCAAAGGGACTGACAGCCCTTTCAGGAGCATTCCTTTCATTAGCATCATGAATGTTGCCAGCATAATTCCTTCCATTACCAGCCGGTTGATTGTTTGCCCTGAGCAAATCATTCAACTTATTCAGAATTAGAGCATTTTGGGCACTCTGAGCCTCTAATTGTGCATTCTGGGCGTTTATCTGCTGGTTCAGCCCTAATATTACAGCATCCAACTTCGCTTTCGTAACCCCAGCAGACGGAGTGGGTTGATTAGGTATAGGGGAAGCGGATGTTCCCTCTTCAACGTTCCCAGATCTGACAGATCTACTCTTCCTTCCAGGAGCCATAATCTCAGACAGACTTCTGGTTTTCAAGGAAATTCTCTCTACAAATCTCTGTGAAGCAATGATGATAATTTTTCCTGAGTTCAATTCTCAGTGAAAGCACCAAAAATGTTAACGCTAAAATTTGAACGCTAACACCCCGGTGTATGAGTTATAGTTGTGAGAGCACCACCCGATAGCTCGGGTGTAGCGACCCAACTTTCCACTACCGGAAAATCGCATCACTAATTAAGAAAGAAAGGGATAGAAGAAGAAAAGAAAGAGAAGAAAGAGAAAACAACACATCAGAATCTCACAGCGGAACGATTTAAATATAATATAGAACATATACATAGTATTATATACATCAGAGTACACAACTAAACATCTCAATTTAGACAGTTATATCATTTCTGTCTAATACAATACAAGACATCATACAGACAACAACACAGCGGAAACTCTAATCATATCTACACGCTGAAGCCTCCTGCTCCAAAGCTCCTCCAGAATTCGTCAAGAGATAACCTGAATCACTTGACTACTCATATATAATATGAGTACCCAAGAGTTTAATAAAACAGAAAATAAACACTCGGGTCAGACAGGGGTCTGGTGTGAGTAAACGGTTTAAGATTGCTTAACTTTAGAAAAACCTTTGAAAAGAAAAGGTATCACGTAAGACTTCCCACACATAAACATGGAAAAGTTTTTACCTTACGCTAACCAAAACATTTGATAGGAAATCCAGTGATATTATAATAGTGTCTAGGGTTTTCAAGTAAATATGAAATAGCCGAAATTGTTACATGATTAAATTCCAGCTACTAGCCACAAAAGTGGGTAATACAAACAAAACCGTAGGGTCTCGTAGGGAAAATGGGTTTCCAACAATGGCAGGGCTACTGGGGTACCGCCCGTCACAGTACGTGGCCTAGATCACCGTACCGAGGAGCCACCCTAACTCCCCTGCAACACAAGGCCGGGACCATTCCTTACTGAACAGTCCCGAACAAGACCACCCCGCAGTTGGCTGCAGTTCCAACCGCCCACAAAGCCGAAATATAAAGGGACCTCTAGACAGGGATGAATCTTGCCCTCCAGTGGGCGCGACCCACGAAGCCTTGCTGCACCTCCCCTGTTTTAGCCATTCCCGGTTGATGAGGCTTGAGGCTGCGATTACCTTTATAGGACCAATCATCTTAGAATGCTCATCGTCCGCCTGACGATGTTCTGAAAGCATTCAATCCATACAAGTTCGTTCCGGGTTCGAACGAAACCGAAGGCACTATCTCGTTGCACTCATTTTGGAATCACCCTCAGAGTCAACATCCATAGCCCTTACACTCTGATTCACCATATCGAATCTATAAGCACTATTCCGTCAAACTCATTACGGAATCACCCACAGAGTTATACTGACGTATAGCCCTTACACTTCGAGTCTTCACTTGCTCCACTTGGATTAACGACCTAACGTTTAATTGGAATCGATGTGGTTTTCGGATTCCAAATATGGAAACCCGATCCCGGTCTCATCGAAACCAAACGCCATTTTAATGTCCAAGTTGTACTTAAGGGATTTAAACAATAGATATTTCAGAAAATATCACTTAACATAAATGGATGTATTCATAACACAGATAGATAAGCATCTATTATCACATGCATCTATTCATATCACAAAGCAGCATATATATCACATTCAGATATAGCATATCCACATCATCACATATCAATCAATGCCATCCAACAACATCCAATATCATTAACTCATTAAATGATATAAATCATCCAATCATTAACCATTCATAAACAATTTGATTCAACCTTGATTAATTTAATTAATCCTTAAATTAAATTAATCCTTAATTAAACACTTGGATTATCCTCAATCCAACTATTCATTAATTAATTACAAATTAATTAATTAACATCACTTAATTACCCAACTCAATTAATCTTTCCTGATTAATTATTACTTAATTACCTTAAGTAATTATTACTTAATTTCCCTATTAATTAATCATCCTGATTAATTACTTCCAAATTATACTAAGTAATTACCTCTTAATTACTTTTAAAATTAATCAACCTTGATTAATTATTCTCTAAATATCTTGATAATTATTCCTTAATTTTCCTTAATCAATTACACTTGATTAATCACTTTTAATTAATCACATTGATTAATTACTTTTAATTAATCATACTTAATTAATTACTTTTAATTAATCACCTTTGATTAATTATTTTTAATTACATTTAGTAATTAAAACTTAATTATAAATTAATTATTCTTAAATTATTAATTAACAATTAATTAATTATTTTCATTAATTAATGATTACTTCATTAATTAAATTCTATCTTAATTAATTACTTTCACAAATAATTAATAACTTAATTAATTACTCTTAATCTCTTTTATTAATAAATCACTAACCAAATAATTTAAACCTTTAATCAATTATTAATTAAATCTTTAATTAATAACTAAAGTGATTAACTCTTAATCACATTACCTAATTACTTTTCATAAAGTAATTAACTTTTACTTAATTACCTTCTGTAATTACCACTTAATTACTTTAATTACTTCCCAAGTAATTATATTATATTAATCCATAAGTGATTATTTTAATTAATCACAAGTTAATTACTTAATTAACTATTTAACTAAATCATTTAAAATTAATTAAATGATTCTTAACTTATTATATTAAAAGATTCTTAATTAAGAAACCTTATCTTAATTAAATCATTTATTCATAATTAAAACTTGATAATTAAAAATAATTTAATTATCTCAATTATCTTTACAAATTTAATTATCTTTAATTAAATTAAATTCAAACTTACTAAAGATAATCTTTATTACAATTAATTATCAAATTCTAAATTATTAAACTTAATTTAAATAATTTAGAAATCTATTAAATCTAAACATATTTTAAATTGAATCTTTAAGTCTTTAAAAACCTTTCCACATTTATTTAATAAAGTTTAATATAAACTTTATTTCAAATCTACATATTATATTTAAAACTCCCATATTTAAAATATATAAACTTGTTTTAAAACATAAATTTGAACAAATTTAAATTTTGAAACTTGTTCAACCTTTGTTTAAAAACTTTAATTTCTAAAATCAAATATTCTTTGCATTAATCATATCTAACTTCAAGACTAAAGCCTACATACCTAAATACTCGAGCCACCCACTAATCTTTTCCCTCGCGTATACCCGAGTAAACTTCACAAAAACCCAGGAACATCCCGAGTCTCCCCTGCCTACAACCTGCTTCGAGTCCTACACCACAAAACACGGTGTCCACTTCGAGTTTCCTATTTCTTCTCCCCTCTTATTTCCAGAACCCACCATTGAAACACGAACTGTGCACGTTAACGTGCACATCGCCGTTGGTCAACGGCGATCCCTTCTCCGGCCTCCACCAAGTCACATACGCCCTCGACAACAGCACGCAACCTCCAGCAAACCCAATCACGATCGAAAACGAAATTCCATCATTCGAACCCAACTGTTCGAAGCACCAAGCCAGGAAAAACCATCAACTCCGACCATCCCCTTCACCAGAGACCATGCCACCACCACAGCATCTTCACCACACTTCCCTGATCCTTCGGCCATGCACGCGAACAACTCTGCAAGCAATATGACGACGCTACACTTCATTGAACATCATCGGCCTCTACAGCCAACAAAACCCTACCTACTCATTCCATGGCCAACCCCATCAATTAAAAATTCTAGAACCAATTTTCGCATGATCTCTAAACCCCCCTCGACCTTCGAGTTCAACGGCGACAACCAATTCATCATAGTTTGCCGTGAATTTGCAAAAATACCTCAAACAGAAAATCCCAAAATTCCCACAATTTAACTCATTAAAAATTGTGATTCCAGCTTCTAAAATCATCATTTACCATTTACAATCCAATCATGCAATCAAAACTTTAAATTGAATTCAACACATTTTGACCCAATTTATGTTTTTACTGTAAACTTGCAAATTTACAACTAAATATTCAAATTTAAAACTTGCAAATATTTTTAGATGATATGTTAGTTGATTACAAACAACTTCAATTCACAATCCTAAGTCTAATTCAAATTTAAAATCAAGTTATTGAATTTATTTTAAATTTTGAAACTGTTTCATAACCACACAGTAAACCTTTAATCTTACAGGCATTCGATCTATATCCAGACAAGCCATTAAACACTCACATACAACATGCATTTAATTCAATCAAGTAATAGCATGATATTCATTCACAATCCAAGATAAGATTCAAGTTTAAATCTGTTTTTAAAATTTATTTACTCACCTGTTTAGTTCTGCAGAAAACAGAAACAAGACTGCATGTTTCCAGGCATTTGAATTCATCTGCATGATTGTTCCAGGCTTCAATTAAATTTGCATGTTGAAGATTTACACCCAAATGCTTATTTGATTACTGAGTTGCTTGATTCCAGTTTGTATGTTGATGATTTCTTCCTGAACTTGTTGCATTTGAATTTATCATGGTTTAGCCTCAGATTGAATTTTCCCTTTGTTTCCTGGATTTCCAGATTCACACTTTCTTTTCTTTTTCCTGAACTTTGTTTTGATGATGAGCTTGCATTTGATTGAGTTTCCAGGTTTACAGTTTTCTGCATTTGTTTCAGAACTTTGTTTTGATTTTATCAGATTTGTATTCATCTTGTTTTTGATTTGGTTTACATGCATTCTTGTTTGAGTTGAAGAAAATATTTCAGCTGAATAATAAAACTTACATTTTATAATTTACAATTAAATCTTAAATTTAATTATTAATGTAGAAGACATTTGTCACTTTATAATTCTATTTAACTTACACATGTCTTAACCCACATTAAAATGTTAACAAGTGTTTTATATGTGTTATAATATTGTTTTATTAATGTTTTTCTTTAAAATATTACTTTATTTTTAATAACTTATTTAAGCCTTATATATATATTTATATAATATAAAATGTACATACATATATTTTAATAAGTATTCATTCAAGTAACTTACATTTTAAATTCAATTAAATGTTTATATGTTTGAAATTTCTATTTTAAATTAGATCTTATTTAAAAACTTAAAGTACATATTTATCATAAATAAGGAATTAACTTTGATATTTTAAATTTAAATCTCAATTATCCATTCAAAGTCATTAAATCAAATTATCATTTTAAATTCAAACTAAATATACTCAAGTTTGAAAATCTCTTGTTGAATTCAAATTAATACAATTCCTATTTCAAATATATATATACAAATATGTATACACATTTCAAATAGAAAAACATTCTAACATTAAATTTATTAATTTCCAAATTAAATTTTAAAACAAATATCAAATCACAATATATACATTATAATTTGAATACAAAGTTCTATTACATTAAAGACTTCTTATTTACCAAAATAAATAATTTCAAATCAAATATTTATAAACTTTCAAAGGAATTAAATTTGCCTATTTATATTGCAAAGAAAAATATGAATAGATATTAACAAATTATTATCATTAATCTTTAAAAGAAATTTAACTTGTCAATTTATAATGTAAAATGATCAAATCAATTTAATTTTTATCAAAGATTATTAAATTGATATTGCTCAAAATTCCGGGTCGTCACATTCCTCCCCCCTTTAAAGAATTTCGTCCCCGAAATTTAAAAGCAAAGATAATTTAATAACCTAGTTATAGAATTTAAATTTAAATTAGAAATCAAACAATTAATCATACATTATCAATCATAGCAACCAATTCAAACAACAATTTTATCTATTCCAGAAAAATTCTGAATAGAACTTACTAATATTATCTAGAGTTTCCAGGTATCTATACTGGAATACTCGCTCTATAGAATCTTAATTAACTATACTACTAAAACCAAGAACTTCCTCATCTGATTCTTCAAATCTAAACAAGATATCAGACTAAACTCAAAACCAACTCAACTACCAGATTCCTTCTGAACTGCTGATTCTATCACTCAAAGAATCATACACATATTCTTCTGAGATATGTGAAATACAATGAATTCCAGCTATCCAAACTGGCAATTCAATCCTGTAGATCAAAATCAAATCCCTAGAGATCACAGATAAACTCCAAATACCTCCGGAGCCAACTCTCCAGTTTTACCAAACCTTGTATCTCCTTTGATTGGATAAAACCCAATCAATATTCAAAATCTAACTGCACATTCCAAAATCTCCTCAATTCTATCTGCACAACTCTTCAGATGCTCTGAGTCACCTTCAGTATACCTGATCAGCCTAACCCTTGCTGATTACTCCATGAAACAACAGCACCAACTCAAACCAAATCTCCAGGTTCTACTCAACAAAATGGCTTTTCCAAAAATAATTTGCTGAAATCCAAAATACAACTCTATACCACAAACATCAATGGACTTCAAACATACCTCTCCTATCTGGAATAGCCAACAGTTGTACTTGACAACCTTGCCTTCAAATCTAGAAAATTCCTCATACTTGAATTTCCAGTAGAAATCTCTTACTGCAACATCCGGTTGCTCCATTCTATAATAATTCTCAACTTGCTTCCGCTGCACAACTCTAATCTAGAGCAGAAAAGAACGCTATCGAAGAACACAAGCACAATCTTTCACTATACACGGTTCATCCGACTCATAAAAATCTCAACGACCATTCCACTTGGTCAAAACATCACAACAGAATCTTAACTTAGAATAAGATGATCAATCCAAAGGATCCTGAGCTGCCACACCAAACTCTTCTCGCTCCAGGAGTCATCCTCCTATAAGGTTGAACCATCAAAATTACTCTTGGAATCCAAGTCGATAAGAAAACTCAATCTCCGATTCGGGTAAACTTCTGATTCCTCAAACATTTGGAGAATCTCCGACTACTTCCATAGCTTCCATAGCTTTCACCTCTACTTGAGATGTCTCAATTCTCGAACCAAAGAATACTCAAAGATTCCCAAACTAATCGCAAGTCACTTTTGCGATCTCACTCAGTTCAGATTCCAAAGAACTGTCTTCACCAACTAGAACAGCTTCCCAAATCAAGATCAATCTTCAAGAATGGCTCACCTATCAGAAACTGATAGATCCCTTCCAACAAATATCTCGCTTTGCTGAGCCTTCCAAAGAAATGAATAAGCCTTCACCATCTGCCTAGTCTGCTGATAGTAGAATCCCAAAGATTACTGAATCATCGAAGAAACAGATCCATACTGCTTCCAACTTCACTTCAATGATACAGCTAAGCCACAAGATCTTCCTTAACTCAGAAGCTCCTTGAAACACAAAACTATCACTCAATTCCACTAAAAATTCTTGAGACGGGTCGACATTTCCTCAAGAAACTCGGCGCTAAAAGAAACACCAGCTACTTATCTTCTTAAGAAAAACAAATGAGACCATGTCCGAAATGAGGTAACTCATCGACCTTAGTCTCCTTGAAACTCAAAATTAACATCCAATTCCTCTAAAACATCCTTGCTTGAGATCCAAAGAATCTCTAAACATCTGAACCTTCCCTGCAGCAGACATCAATGCTCTTCCAACACCATCTAAATCTGGCTCCAAAAGAAACATCTTCAGAACCATCTATGGATACTGCATCTCATCTCACCACACAGCTATTCCCTCTTGAAGTCATCAAGATACCACCACTAGCTTCGGCTTAGCTGACAACTCAACTCAAGGAAATCCCGCTCACTCGAGAGCAAATCAACCTCACACTTCAAGAATATACTCCAATTCTTGGAAAAAGACTTCCTCTGGACTCAAAGAAATCCTTTCTACAAAGCACAAAACTTATTCGAGATAGTATTAGGTCTACAATCTCGATAAACACCTCCAACTACAACATATAAACCTCAACCAATAGTGGTAGTCGTGTTCCATACACTCCTACCTTATCTACCTTTTATACCCTATGTTGGAAAATCCTAACAGATAACCCAACAGATTAGGTAGTTATATAAATATATATTTATATAAAAATTACAAGTACGCTCTCTCAAGATAGACACCACTTCATAGCCTAGGTATTCACTCAACCTAACGCTCTGATACCAGCTGTAGCGACCCAACTTTCCACTACCGGAAAATCGCATCACTAATTAAGAAAGAAAGGGATAGAAGAAGAAAAGAAAGAGAAGAAAGAGAAAACAACACATCAGAATCTCACAGCGGAACGATTTAAATATAATATAGAACATATACATAGTATTATATACATCAGAGTACACAACTAAACATCTCAATTTAGACAGTTATATCATTTCTGTCTAATACAATACAAGACATCATACAGACAACAACACAGCGGAAACTCTAATCATATCTACACGCTGAAGCCTCCTGCTCCAAAGCTCCTCCAGAATTCGTCAAGAGATAACCTGAATCACTTGACTACTCATATATAATATGAGTACCCAAGAGTTTAATAAAACAGAAAATAAACACTCGGGTCAGACAGGGGTCTGGTGTGAGTAAACGGTTTAAGATTGCTTAACTTTAGAAAAACCTTTGAAAAGAAAAGGTATCACGTAAGACTTCCCACACATAAACAGGGAAAAGTTTTTACCTTACGCTAACCAAAACATTTGATAGGAAATCCAGTGATATTATAATAGTGTCTAGGGTTTTCAAGTAAATATGAAATAGCCGAAATTGTTACATGATTAAATTCCAGCTACTAGCCACAAAAGTGGGTAATACAAACAAAACCGTAGGGTCTCGTAGGGAAAATGGGTTTCCAACAATGGCAGGGCTACTGGGGTACCGCCCGTCACAGTACGTGGCCTAGATCACCGTACCGAGGAGCCACCCTAACTCCCCTGCAACACAAGGCCGGGACCATTCCTTACTGAACAGTCCCGAACAAGACCACCCCGCAGTTGGCTGCAGTTCCAACCGCCCACAAAGCCGAAATATAAAGGGACCTCTAGACAGGGATGAATCTTGCCCTCCAGTGGGCGCGACCCACGAAGCCTTGCTGCACCTCCCCTGTTTTAGCCATTCCCGGTTGATGAGGCTTGAGGCTGCGATTACCTTTATAGGACCAATCATCTTAGAATGCTCATCGTCCGCCTGACGATGTTCTGAAAGCATTCAATCCATACAAGTTCGTTCCGGGTTCGAACGAAACCGAAGGCACTATCTCGTTGCACTCATTTTGGAATCACCCTCAGAGTCAACATCCATAGCCCTTACACTCTGATTCACCATATCGAATCTATAAGCACTATTCCGTCAAACTCATTACGGAATCACCCACAGAGTTATACTGACGTATAGCCCTTACACTTCGAGTCTTCACTTGCTCCACTTGGATTAACGACCTAACGTTTAATTGGAATCGATGTGGTTTTCGGATTCCAAATATGGAAACCCGATCCCGGTCTCATCGAAACCAAACGCCATTTTAATGTCCAAGTTGTACTTAAGGGATTTAAACAATAGATATTTCAGAAAATATCACTTAACATAAATGGATGTATTCATAACACAGATAGATAAGCATCTATTATCACATGCATCTATTCATATCACAAAGCAGCATATATATCACATTCAGATATAGCATATCCACATCATCACATATCAATCAATGCCATCCAACAACATCCAATATCATTAACTCATTAAATGATATAAATCATCCAATCATTAACCATTCATAAACAATTTGATTCAACCTTGATTAATTTAATTAATCCTTAAATTAAATTAATCCTTAATTAAACACTTGGATTATCCTCAATCCAACTATTCATTAATTAATTACAAATTAATTAATTAACATCACTTAATTACCCAACTCAATTAATCTTTCCTGATTAATTATTACTTAATTACCTTAAGTAATTATTACTTAATTTTCCTATTAATTAATCATCCTGATTAATTACTTCCAAATTATACTAAGTAATTACCTCTTAATTACTTTTAAAATTAATCAACCTTGATTAATTATTCTCTAAATATCTTGATAATTATTCCTTAATTTTCCTTAATCAATTACACTTGATTAATCACTTTTAATTAATCACATTGATTAATTACTTTTAATTAATCATACTTAATTAATTACTTTTAATTAATCACCTTTGATTAATTATTTTTAATTACATTTAGTAATTAAAACTTAATTATAAATTAATTATTCTTAAATTATTAATTAACAATTAATTAATTATTTTCATTAATTAATGATTACTTCATTAATTAAATTCTATCTTAATTAATTACTTTCACAAATAATTAATAACTTAATTAATTACTCTTAATCTCTTTTATTAATAAATCACTAACCAAATAATTTAAACCTTTAATCAATTATTAATTAAATCTTTAATTAATAACTAAAGTGATTAACTCTTAATCACATTACCTAATTACTTTTCATAAAGTAATTAACTTTTACTTAATTACCTTCTGTAATTACCACTTAATTACTTTAATTACTTCCCAAGTAATTATATTATATTAATCCATAAGTGATTATTTTAATTAATCACAAGTTAATTACTTAATTAACTATTTAACTAAATCATTTAAAATTAATTAAATGATTCTTAACTTATTATATTAAAAGATTCTTAATTAAGAAACCTTATCTTAATTAAATCATTTATTCATAATTAAAACTTGATAATTAAAAATAATTTAATTATCTCAATTATCTTTACAAATTTAATTATCTTTAATTAAATTAAATTCAAACTTACTAAAGATAATCTTTATTACAATTAATTATCAAATTCTAAATTATTAAACTTAATTTAAATAATTTAGAAATCTATTAAATCTAAACATATTTTAAATTGAATCTTTAAGTCTTTAAAAACCTTTCCACATTTATTTAATAAAGTTTAATATAAACTTTATTTCAAATCTACATATTATATTTAAAACTCCCATATTTAAAATATATAAACTTGTTTTAAAACATAAATTTGAACAAATTTAAATTTTGAAACTTGTTCAACCTTTGTTTAAAAACTTTAATTTCTAAAATCAAATATTCTTTGCATTAATCATATCTAACTTCAAGACTAAAGCCTACATACCTAAATACTCGAGCCACCCACTAATCTTTTCCCTCGCGTATACCCGAGTAAACTTCACAAAAACCCAGGAACATCCCGAGTCTCCCCTGCCTACAACCTGCTTCGAGTCCTACACCACAAAACACGGTGTCCACTTCGAGTTTCCTATTTCTTCTCCCCTCTTATTTCCAGAACCCACCATTGAAACACGAACTGTGCACGTTAACGTGCACATCGCCGTTGGTCAACGGCGATCCCTTCTCCGGCCTCCACCAAGTCACATACGCCCTCGACAACAGCACGCAACCTCCAGCAAACCCAATCACGATCGAAAACGAAATTCCATCATTCGAACCCAACTGTTCGAAGCACCAAGCCAGGAAAAACCATCAACTCCGACCATCCCCTTCACCAGAGACCATGCCACCACCACAGCATCTTCACCACACTTCCCTGATCCTTCGGCCATGCACGCGAACAACTCTGCAAGCAATATGACGACGCTACACTTCATTGAACATCATCGGCCTCTACAGCCAACAAAACCCTACCTACTCATTCCATGGCCAACCCCATCAATTAAAAATTCTAGAACCAATTTTCGCATGATCTCTAAACCCCCCTCGACCTTCGAGTTCAACGGCGACAACCAATTCATCATAGTTTGCCGTGAATTTGCAAAAATACCTCAAACAGAAAATCCCAAAATTCCCACAATTTAACTCATTAAAAATTGTGATTCCAGCTTCTAAAATCATCATTTACCATTTACAATCCAATCATGCAATCAAAACTTTAAATTGAATTCAACACATTTTGACCCAATTTATGTTTTTACTGTAAACTTGCAAATTTACAACTAAATATTCAAATTTAAAAATTGCAAATATTTTTAGATGATATGTTAGTTGATTACAAACAACTTCAATTCACAATCCTAAGTCTAATTCAAATTTAAAATCAAGTTATTGAATTTATTTTAAATTTTGAAACTGTTTCATAACCACACATTAAACCTTTAATCTTACAGGCATTCGATCTATATCCAGACAAGCCATTAAACACTCACATACAACATGCATTTAATTCAATCAAGTAATAGCATGATATTCATTCACAATCCAAGATAAGATTCAAGTTTAAATCTGTTTTTAAAATTTATTTACTCACCTGTTTAGTTCTGCAGAAAACAGAAACAAGACTGCATGTTTCCAGGCATTTGAATTCATCTGCATGATTGTTCCAGGCTTCAATTAAATTTGCATGTTGAAGATTTACACCCAAATGCTTATTTGATTACTGAGTTGCTTGATTCCAGTTTGTATGTTGATGATTTCTTCCTGAACTTGTTGCATTTGAATTTATCATGGTTTAGCCTCAGATTGAATTTTCCCTTTGTTTCCTGGATTTCCAGATTCACACTTTCTTTTCTTTTTCCTGAACTTTGTTTTGATGATGAGCTTGCATTTGATTGAGTTTCCAGGTTTACAGTTTTCTGCATTTGTTTCAGAACTTTGTTTTGATTTTATCAAATTTGTATTCATCTTGTTTTTGATTTGGTTTACATGCATTCTTGTTTGAGTTGAAGAAAATATTTCAGCTGAATAATAAAACTTACATTTTATAATTTACAATTAAATCTTAAATTTAATTATTAATGTAGAAGACATTTGTCACTTTATAATTCTATTTAACTTACACATGTCTTAACCCACATTAAAATGTTAACAAGTGTTTTATATGTGTTATAATATTGTTTTATTAATGTTTTTCTTTAAAATATTACTTTATTTTTAATAACTTATTTAAGCCTTATATATATATTTATATAATATAAAATGTACATACATATATTTTAATAAGTATTCATTCAAGTAACTTACATTTTAAATTCAATTAAATGTTTATATGTTTGAAATTTCTATTTTAAATTAGATCTTATTTAAAAACTTAAAGTACATATTTATCATAAATAAGGAATTAACTTTGATATTTTAAATTTAAATCTCAATTATCCATTCAAAGTCATTAAATCAAATTATCATTTTAAATTCAAACTAAATATACTCAAGTTTGAAAATCTCTTGTTGAATTCAAATTAATACAATTCCTATTTCAAATATATATATACAAATATGTATACACATTTCAAATAGAAAAACATTCTAACATTAAATTTATTAATTTCCAAATTAAATTTTAAAACAAATATCAAATCACAATATATACATTATAATTTGAATACAAAGTTCTATTACATTAAAGACTTCTTATTTACCAAAATAAATAATTTCAAATCAAATATTTATAAACTTTCAAAGGAATTAAATTTGCCTATTTATATTGCAAAGAAAAATATGAATAGATATTAACAAATTATTATCATTAATCTTTAAAAGAAATTTAACTTGTCAATTTATAATGTAAAATGATCAAATCAATTTAATTTTTATCAAAGATTATTAAATTGATATTGCTCAAAATTCCGGGTCGTCACATCGGGAACAGATTACAAGCAGATAATAGCAGAAAAGCGGTAAACAACAATAGTTTTATAGTGGTTCGGCTGAAGGGTATAGCCTACGTCCACTTTAAATACTTTTATTAATGATCTCGTTACAAGCTGATACAATTCTTCCCAAGTACAATACACTTTGAATTACAAGAGACTTAGAACAAGTAGCCTAAACTTCGATGAAGATGAGAGTTTTCGAATCCATGTTGGATGTATGTGATCTCTTCTTGAAGTTGTTTGTAGCGTTCTTAGTGTCTTGAGAGCTTCAAGTGTTAGATTGGTTCGGAATGCAGCAGAGTATCGGCGCTTGAAGAGAGTGAGCCAAAAAGTCCCCTCCTAGTTCGAGTTAGGGCTGTATTTATAGGCTTTTATCGAAGTTAGGTCGTAGGTCGTGACCGAGCTAAGTAAGGTCGTAGGTCGCAGTCGACCTAAAAAGCACTGGCCTTCCTTCCATAAGAACATACGTGCTGATTTGTACAAGTCCAAGGTCGTAAACGACCTATCCCCTAGCGGCATGGCATAGGCGGCTTCTTTATTCACGCAGATAGGTCAAGAGCGACTTATCCTAGGTCGTTAGCGACCTATCATAGGTCGTGAGAACTTTCCTGTAGTCATAGCTGGAGTTCTTAAGTCGTTGAATCTCTTTGGTCGTGACCTTCCTTAGGTCGAAGTACTCCGTTAGGTCGTTGGGCAGTATTTTTATCTCCAAGTGCTGGGTCGTCTTCGACCTAAAGTAGGTCGTAGGTGGGCAACGACCTAGGGGATGGGATCTGACTTATCTCAATTGTGCTCGGCTCTTTTCTCAGCGAGTTGATAGGTCGCGTACGACTTGTTTTAGGTTGTAAGTCGGCTGAGATTTAGGTTGCTGAGACCACTTCATTCTCAGGTCGGTAGGCTATGGCTTTGTTTAGGTCGCATATGATTTAGGTCGTAAGTTTGGTGAGCCTGTAGGTCGCTAAATTCTATAGGTCGCTGTGTTACTGGAGAAGTTAGGTCGCTTCTGTAGCTAGGTCACGACCTTCCTTAGGTCGCTGCTGCCTTTAGGTCGAGACAATCTTTAGGTCGCAACACTTTAGGTCGCAACTACCTTTAGGTCGCTGGGTTACTTCAGTAATTAGATCGTCCCCTTTTTTAGGTTGCTTGTTCTTTTAGGTCGTGGCCTTTTTGGGTCGCTGCTGCCTTTAGGTCGAGACAGTCTTAGGTCGCAACACTTTAGGTCGCAGCTACCTTTAGGTCGCTGAGCTTGATAGGTCGCTCTCCTCTCTAGGTCGAGACATCTTTAAGTCGCTAGACCATTCCTATAGCTTGGTCGTTCCATGTCTTTAGGTCTTAGGTCGCTAATGAAGGGGAGTTAACAACAAATTAATAATATGATGCGTATACAGAAACATCTTTAGACAAAATGGTGTCTTCTAGTACAAGCTTCAACTTGTATTGACTAGATTTGATTTTGTCAAATTAATGTAAATTGAAGTGATATCGCAAAATTTCGGCTGAATATACATTTGTACTGAGATTATTTCTTCTATAGATTTGAAAGGACAAATGTGTGCTAGCATTTAATGAGCATGTCTTCATATATGTTTACAAAATTATGGTTTGCTGATATTAGTATTTGTGTGCAAAGATATTTTGAATATGATATGAATCGTTTTCCTCTTTGTATTGGTTATACAACATTTATGTATCTTACACCGTAACACTTGTGTTATTATTAGCATAGCTCCCTAATTTTATTTCTTTGCCTTCCTCCTTTGACCAACAAACTTCCTTTAGGGCTGAAGTGATTTTGATTTAGGCTTATGAATAGATAGCAGTAATTGCTTATGATCTATATATAATATATACCAAACATAAGCAAAGTAAAGTATTTTAACTCAATTATATAAGATAATTTTTATTGTAACTATTATTAAGAGATTTAATTTAAATTTACAAATCAAATCCCCTTTTCAAAATATAAATCTACATAAATAAATAGCAAATATTTCCAAAAGATTTATTCCTTCTAAAATGATAAGTTTACATTTTATTTAATTGGATTAAATATTTATTAAAATAATATGGCCAAAATACCGGGTCGTCACATTCCTCCCCCCTTTGAATCTTTTCATCCTCGAAAAGGAACGAAGCCAGATTTATTAAAATGCTTAAAAAAATATCCATTTTCCAAAAATAAATTTAACCCAAACCTTTTATTTAATACCTTCCATCCTAATAGCTCAATATCAACTAAAACTTTGATTTAGTTTTTATTCAATCAGGCATCATCCATTTATTATTTAATTCCATTAACCCATTTGTTTCCCCATTTTATATTTTTAATTTCGCTTACTTACTACATTTGCGAATTTATTTTATTATACCAAGCATTCCCAATTTATTTCTCTTCACTTGGGTTTTGTTTGCAATCCAAACCATGACTATTATAATTCACTACCATTAGATATTATTCATATTACACTCTAATCTTATTTGCAATTCATCCCATCGCTACTTCGATCCTACTCTATTTTATTTTTATTTATATAGCATCTCTACTTATTTAATTTATTATCGATTCCAAATCGAATTCTAGTTACAATTCGAATTCATTTCCAAACTTCATTAAACTTTCCCGATTTCAAATTTATTTCATAATTCTAGAAATGCCTTTAAATTCAGCTAATACTATTTAAGATAGATTTTAATAAAACTACTTTTATAACTTGATGCCTCAACTAGTCCATCCTTGTTCTCATAGAAATTCAGTCATACGTTGATCAGGCGTTGGACTGAAGGTCTATAAGTACTTGGTAAACCCATTTTCAACACCCAGTAAAACATTTGAAAAATAATTTTATTGAAATTATAGGAATCGGATTTTTGAAAATAGAGAAAATATCTTTGGTGAGAATGCTTTGGAAATCATCACCCCCATCCATGGTCGCAGTTAACCCGATGATTACTTTGCCGTCACGACAAAATCCACAGATAACTGTAGGCCTCTGTGCCTCATGATTACACCATGGAACCCACGACAGATCGCAGCTACAACTGGGGTTACGTAGCTATCACAGCAAAAACCCATATAACTGTAGGCATCAGCGCCATTGAATTTCGCTGCCAAAAATGAAACTTCTTCACACCACTTGACCATAGATCGCAGTCTACCGATGTTGCGTTGCCTTCCCGGCAAAATCAAGTGTAGACCGTTGGCACTCATCCTCCACACGATTTTCGCTATGGTCCCCACAGTAGATCGCAGCGACATCGAGTTACACTATCGTCACAGCATAACCCAAATGCCTCTATAGGCATCAACGCCATCGACTTACGCTACCCAATAATCCTCAGGAACTAGTTTTGTCCGGACTACTCACATGATCAACTTTAGAACCCCCCTGGGCTCAAAGCAGCACCACCCAGTGGCACTACTGAGAAGTTCATTTCAAGGGAGCGCCTTTTTCCCCAGAGCAATCATCAAAACACTTTATACTACACACATATAGTATCTTCAAATCATACACCAAGTATGATATTATACAAAGCTCCTTTACACAAAATCGATTATCTCAAAATCGATAATTCTCAAAATAGGCTTTCCAAAACTCAATATTGATTTTTCCCAAAAATCAAAAGCCTTTCCCAAAATCCTCATAAGATCCTCTTTATATATATTCAGATATATATATATATATATATATATATATATATATATATATATAAATTTTTAAAACTTTGGATCCTTACTTTCTTGTATAAAACACCGTTTATACTCCAAACACTCTCAAAAACCATAGAAATATCCAATTTCCATCTTTATTCATTTCATATTTCTCAAAATATTCTTTCAGTTCAAAAGAACCATTTCACATTCCTTATTCACCTTTACATTAACCCCCATTTGGATTATTACTTCTATCCTTATCTCAATTGGGTAGTTTAATCAATAACAGTTTGAACCCCGACCAGTTTAGAAAAATAGCTTGAAAATTTTAAAAATAGGTAAGTAGTTGAAAAATAATTATTAGTTTGCAAAATAATTGTAAAATAGTTAACTAATTATAAAATAGTTGGAAAATAGTTAAATAGTTATAGAAATCTTAACAATTGCAAAATAGTTCTAAATTACTAATTAATTTGTAACATAGTTGAAATATAGTAATAAGTTTAGAAAACAGTTGGAAAATGGTTAAATAGTTCCAAAATAATTGTAAAACAAGTATAAAATAATTTGGCTTTAAGAAAGAAGGGTTGTATATATTTAATAGCTTAGAAAAAAATAAGTTTATATTAAGACAATTTATATTGAAAATAGCCCAGAGTCAAAACTGTTCACTTCCCCAACAATTCAATTTAAATTTTCACTCCCATTTAAATTAACCCAATTCCAATTTAAATAATCTTCAATTTCCATTGAAATTGATTTGACTCCAATTCAAGTTGAATCAATCATGATTCTTTTCCTATTCAAATTAAATTCTATTTGATCTTTAAACTTGTATAACTTTAATTATAATTTCAATTTTACAATTACTAGTTAAAATCAATTACATTCACATTTTGCTTTTAACTCGGAATTATACATTTCATTTAGTCAATATATTTTTATTAGTCCATAAACATTTAATCAAGGTTCCAGAGTTTTAAACATATTTCCAAAATTTCAATATCACCTTAGAATTCAACTATATCCAAAATTCTTTGGCAAATTCAATTATCCCTTTTGAATTTCAAAACCAAACCCAATTCACAAACAATTCCAATTTAAAACAATTTGGTAGCAAAATTTCTCTTCTAGAAACTCGAAAACGAACATCGATGATGCTGCAGTCATCACCGCCATTATTTTACAGTGACCGAAAGAGTTTAATGCTTTTATCTCTCTAAAACACTTCCAATATGTTTGAAATAATGCTATTATTTCTCCAAAACCTTAGGAAACCATTTTCAACCCAAAGGAATTTTAGATTCTCCCAAAAATTCCAAATTCCTAATCCATCCAATTCATAATTAAACATTACTCTGGAATTTTCATCCTAGTATATTTTCAAATATTTTCTGGAATTCTATTCCAAATTATAATCTAATTTATTTATGAAGTTTATTTCAATTTATAAATTACATTTACAATCTATATTTCAAATTCCTTTTTGATTTTAAATCAATTCCACTTTAATTACAATTCCAAAGTTATTCTAATTACTTTGGACTAATATCCATTCAATTGAATCCACTTCAATTTCAATCATTACAATTCTATCCAAATCTTCCATTTAAATTTTTGAACTAATACATCTTCAATCCCAAATTCAATTAATTCGAATCGGGTTCAATTTGAATGAATTCAATTCCAACTTCAAATTTAAATCATCTCGAATTATATAAATTCGAGTTAAATTCTCAAGGATTGGTTTAACCTTTTTAAACCAAATTAACTTTGTTTATTTAAAATTTCAAACAATTCTAATTCCTGAGTTCTAATTCTAGAATTTCACTTTTAATTAATTTAATTTTAATTTGGTTGTATTTTATATCACTTCATTTAATTCTAAATCAAGACTTCAATCTGGTTGTATTATATTGCTTATTAATTTAATTCTAAAGATTTTACAACCAATCACCTTAATATTCATTAGAAGGAAATATCGCTTTATATATCAAAATATATTTTTATATAAAATCATTTAAAACCTTTGTACAAGAAAATAACAAGTACACGCTCATATATATATATATATATATATATATATATACATACACTCAACTCATTCTAGAGTTCTACGAACTCTATTGAATGAGTAATCCCCACCAGAGCCAAGGTTCTCACTTAACCTTTCAGCTCTGATACCAAATGTAACGACCCGAAATTTTCAAAGCCCGAAAATTCCAGATAGTTATGAAAAAGAAGAAAGAGATAGAAGAAGAAGAACAGAAACACCAAACATCTCACATTCGCAGCGGATATAATATAATAATAAATAATAACAGTTTACAAAAGAATACTATATCTATCGATTACATTTAATGTACATCAGAGTTTCACATATACACAGTCACAAAATATACATAATTATCATATCTCAGATTATCAATTATATATTCAGCGGAAAACTCTATACGCCATTGCCATTCAGCTCGCCTCTTGAGCTCCAGAATGTACGTACCTGAAAATCTGTAATACTCGGTCTGAACCGAGCATTACATCAAAGTAACACCCGGGTCAGGCTGGAATCCAGCGTGAGTAAATCCATATAATTTGAAACACTAAGTTCGCATTTTTTTTCTAGAAACCCGGGTAACTCATATTTAGTACAAATTTACAATTTATTACAGATATCACCTATTTCACTCTTCAATTTTCCAAGTACCAAATCTTAGATGAAATAGTCTAATTCATCTAAATCATTCCATTTCAACTATTGATTCCACACCTCAAGTTATAAAGGATCGAAGTGGCTTCGGGTATTTACTAATATCCGACTCCGCCCTCTTCGAATCCAACATCATTTATGCCAAGTTATTTAAATGAATACAATTTAACATTTTATACAAAGGGGTACTTTATACACAGTAATTTTCCATCATAGATATCCCTACTATCACTGCCCATCACACATATCGTATTAGGAAAATATTTCATATCCGATATATCAAACAATTTCGAAGGCATTTACATCATTCAATTATTCATGAGCAAGATTAATTACTTTCATTAATTCATTAATCACTGACCCCCTAATTTCTTTCATTAAGTAATTATCCTTTCATTATTCAACCTTAATTAATTACCCTAAATAATTGATCCCTAATAAATTCCTCTTTTCATTACTTCCACGAAGTGATTTCATTTAAATAAGTATTCTTCATTTCTTACCCTAAATCAACAATTAATTAAAAACAAAATTTCAATTCATAAATCTCTATTTAATTAACCAATTATCCATCCCACTTCATTAATAATTTGCTAATATTTGGTGTAAAAGCTTGGTTTACATTATTCCTGCAACAAACCCACTTTGATAACTTAAAAAAACTTATCTACCTAAACTTACACAATGTTCTTTTTTTTAGTAGATAATTTGATTAATTTAATAAATTGGCCATGTAACTACCCTAACCCAAACAATTTAGCTTAAACCCACATTCAAAATTCGTTAGTTCATTTTTATCGAATTTTCAAACCGTGTTAACTGATGTGGAAACATTTTAAAACGCTTCGAGCCCAAAGCCCAAAATCCCTCCAAAACTCAAGCAATTCACTCGATCGTTCTGATTCCTCTTCTTCTAAAACTGGAACACCTACTTACACAATATTAAAACCTGCTTTACAATATATCAGGTACCCACGCTTCCCTTCTCTCCCGAAGCAATGTGTGGCTATACATGAGATCTTCCCAAGGAAAACGCGAGCAACCCCTGTTCCTTCCCAAACCCAACAAATGCACAGAAACATGTGTCCACGTGCACATGGCCGCTGATCGACGGCGAACTCTTTTCCTACCTCTGACGCATCACCCATTACCATGACAACCACTCACGATCATCCATCCACCTCGATTCGCTCGAGAAATCAAAATGACCACAAACCCACTCAGACCAGTACACACATCACATGGAAAAAACGCTCATCACCGTCGATCCCTGGTTCCAGTCGCCTCGTCATCATCACCGAAACTCCGCCATAACTTCCAGCATCTACAACTCAACTCGCGTTCCTTCCCGATCGCCCCTAGGTATCGCGAAGCCCATCTGAACACTCGTGACCAAACCAGGTGCGAAAACCCTATTCTCGATCATTCCGGCCATCACAGTCATCAGTAAATCACCATGGCAATTTTCCTATGTTCGGCAACCCTTAAGCCATTCTTAGTCACAATCCCAAGCATCATCTCGGCATAAATCATCGGTTGTTGCTGAAAATTCCAAAACTGAGCAACTCAGTTTATCACATTCAATCCCACATTAAAAACCATGATTTTCATCCCAAAAATCATCATTTGCGATGATAAACCAATTTACGAATTCAATTCAAGAAATTGAAACATTTAATTTTCTGATTTAAATTTACTCGTACTGTGATATCTTGGTTTCCGAGATTTTACTTATTATTTAAACTTAAAAATATTTTTAAAAAAAAAACGATTTTACTTATTACTAACAAATCATCTTTAGGAATCATCACATAATACTGATTATATAATGAGGTAGGAATTTTATAATGGATTGATGAACCAGAAAATATAACAGAGCCTGTTATATAGATATACGGTCATGAATAACAATAGCAAATTGATTTTAAATCCAAGTAGATATATATATCCTTGCAACATATATTTCATATCAGAAACATATTTAGTTTATCGAATGCACCTGTATAACAATCTTAAGATTTATAAATAAAATGATTACTCACTCGAAAAACAATCTGAACAAGGAACAACTTCCAGAATGAAGCACTACAGTTTGAATTCTTGAAAGCCTCTCTTCTTTGTTGAATTTGTTTGAGTTTATAAAATGAAGATGTTTATTTTATTTATTTTCTCAGGTTTGCTTCTAAGTTTTGTAAACGAATTAATAATATGATGCGTATATAGAAACATCTCAGGACAAAATGGTGTCTTCTAGTACAAGCTTCAACTTGTATTGACCAGATTTGACTTTGTTAAATTAATGTAAATTGAAGTGATATTGCAAAATTTCGGCTGAATATACATTTGTACTGAGATTATTTCTTCTATAGATTTGAAAGGACAAATGTGTGCTAGCATTTAATGAGCATGTCTTCATATATGCTTAAAAAATTATGGTTTGTTGATATTAGTATTTGTGTGCAAAGATATTTTGAATATGATATGAATCATTTGCCTCTTTGCATTGGTTATACAACACTTATGTATGTTACACCGTAACACTTGTGTTATTATTAGCATAGCTCCTTAATTTTATTTCTTTGCCTACTTCCTTTGACCAACAAACTTCCTTTAGGGCTGAAGTGATTTTGATTTAGGCTTAAGAATAGATAGCAGTAATTGCTTATGATATATATATAGTATATACCAAATATAAGCAAAGTAAAGTATTTTAACTCATTTATATAAGATAAGTTTTACTGTAACTATTATTAAGAGATTTAATTTAAAATTACAAATCAAATTCCCTTTTCAAAATATAAATCTACATAAATAAATAGCAAATATTTCCAAAAGATTTAATCCTTTTAAAATGATAAGTTTACATTTTATTTAATTGGATTAAATATTTATTAAAATAATATGGCTAAAATACCGGGTCGTCACATTAACCCTACCTTAATTTGTTTCAAATGTTTGCGTTTCAGGCTTTGAAAAAAATAATAGGGAAGAGAGCCGCATCATTTTGCATTTTTGCTCGTGCATGGTTGGGTCGTTAGCCACTGACTTGGCATGCTACTGCATGCGCTTAGTTTAAAAAAAAAAAGAAAAAAAAAATAAAAATAAAAGGATAAGTAAATTATGCGTACATGTTAGGAATAAAAATATGGGCAAGCATAGTGTTGTGTTGTCCAACTAGAGAATAGGTTGAAATTACCCTTTTGCATTTCTGAAGTAGAAAACATGCGCCACTTGTAGCTTATGTAACCAGTCCTCAATGCCATGACGTGAAGTCTCAAGAGTGCATGCATTCGAGTTTTGAAATTTGGCAAGGGCCGTGCCTTTTCATAAAAAGAAAAATAATATATTATAATAAGAGGGTGAATAGAATAGTAGGGACCACCTATGCATGTGACTAGAACATTCTAAGCATTAGCGTGCTAGGATATATAGTGAATATAGGTAGGTAAATACATATATGAATAGCAGTCTTTATGCACTATGAACAGATCCATATGAAGTATTGTATACTAAGAATAATTATGAAGTATTTATTCGTAAATCACATGTTGCACTTAGTAAAAAAAAATGAATGAACAAGCCGAGCCTTTGATATGTGGGTCAAGTCGTGTGGTGAGTGGTCGAGTCGTTGTGTCAATTTCCTTTAATTCAATCTTGTTTCAAATTTGCTGTGTTCGTGATAAGATTCGAATACTTAGTTTTATTTAATTACTTTGTTCAAGATTTGAATCAAGTCGTTGCATCCACTAAAAATTGATCGTTCTCTCTGTACTTTTCTTTCGGGGTAGATATCGTTGTTTGAATAAATTCTGCAGCTTCATAAAGGTGAGTATTCTCACTCGACAAACGTACTTATATATTTGTAAATTAATAATAAGTGTAATTGTAGCACGATTTTATTTCATTTAAATTGATGATGTTAAAAATCCTGTTACTAACCCTACATATCATCAGTTATATTATATACTATTTTATTTATGCTGTTACACTATTTATATAATTACCGTTTATCACACTGCAAGTTCCATGTAGTATAGAATCATTACGGGATGAAATGATAGGCTTGAACGATATTTATTTATTCATTTATTTATGTAGTTATTTATTTAACTTGGGATTGCGGGTTTGAAATGATAAAATCCGGATTTTTTTTATAAATTACAGATTGAAATGATTTATTATCCGTAGCACTTGACCTAGGTTAGAAAACATTATACATACCCGTGGTTATATATATATATATTTTCTAGAATTATTAAATATATGTAAAATTAGAATGTATAATATTTTGTTTAAAATTTGATTTAAAATGATTCTTAAGCATAGTTATATTTTACAAGTTAAAGATGTAAATAAATAAAAGCTAAAAATTTAAAGTATAAATTTCTCTTGTAAATTTGGATTTGTAAAAGAAATGGAATTTTAGCTAAGAAATAAAAAAATATGAAATTCGTTATAACTTGAATATAAAGCGAGGATAAGTTTTCTATGAATTAAATAGTTAAATTAGTTAAAATATGGAAGTTGAAATATAACTTGATTTAGAAATGGGAGGCTAGTTTTGAAATAAAGGTAAGATAAGAAATTAATTGGAAATTTAGTTATTTTGGAAACGGTAATTTAACTTAATTGGTAAGTAAAATTCATAGAAATTGTGTACTTGATTTTATATAAAGTATAAAAGTTAGATATATACTTGAAGAATTTACTTTATAAAAATCATAAATTATTGAGAAATTTAAATGACTATTTAAAAGTGGAAATTTTTATTTGTTAAAATAAAAGGTTTAATTTTGCTGAAATTATATTGAAATCTAAATTTTAATTTACTCAAATTTATTGTAAAGGATATTACCGCACTTTGCAAGTGCTGTAGTTGATACAATTGGTCTAAGGCTAAACTTTTGGGATTTTATTTTTGATTTTGTAAGAAAAATAACTTCACTTTTAAATAGTTTCAAAAGTAGCATTTTGATTGAAATATAAACTATTTTAGATTCTTCATAACCACGGGCAATAATAACGTTGGTTGTTAAAGAGACCGGGATCGGATATGGGCACACTCTCTATTGATACCGAAAACCACTTTGAAAACCGTGTATGCGGTGGAGATTCCAGAATGAAGTAGGATGGTGGGGTGACGTTTCTTTGCGGTAAATACTGGACCCGACTCCCGTGAGTTGGCATAAGGTGGCTAAAACAGGAGCGATTGATGAACTAATGAGGTAGCACCTTTGATTGGACGCACTTCTTCGTATGCCATTCTATTACTTTGTGATCTTTTGGTGCACACCTTTGATTTAGGAGTGTTGTTCGAGGTGGGCGGTAGTAGCAGCTACGCGTTACCACCGGTCCGGATGCGTAATTGGTATATCTACCCTGGCATTGCCTAGTTGTGCCGTGTCACGTAACATAGCGATCCTTGTACGAGTTTGGTTTTCTCCCGTAGCCCGTGTGGTATCCTCTGGTGGCTTCCCGATCAGGAGGGACTATGATATTGGATGGACTACTGGGACTATAACATGTTAAGGGGAATATTGGGTCACTCCTTAAAGCTATTTAAAAGTAAGTTTATTTTAATATAGACACTATTATAATAGCGAAATTATTACTACATAGTAAATAGTTTAACGGATCCTTAGCGGATGGGTGTCTCAAGCATCCTTTAAGTTACTTGCTTTATATTACAGTACACTTGAATTAGCTTACACTATATTAGTATGTATGTCCTGACTCGAGTGTTTATGTTTATTTTACGCTCAGGTCAGCCTGAGTATTAGTTCGGACTTCTTTTCCTCGGAGCTAGGACTGCAGGAGATCACCTCATTGAGCTGCTGTCTATTTTCTTCTCAATCTTTTATCCGAGCTTATGTAATCGAGACAATTGAATATTGAGATTTTCTATGGTTGTTTCAAACTATATTTGGTTTTAAGACTATGTAATTTATAATTATTTTGAGACTTTGTTATAGTGGCTTCATGAACCAATAAGTTTTTTTATTCCGCTGCGAGTATTTTGATTCTGTGTCTGTGATTCTGTGATTATTTATTTACTATATATTTCATGATTTGCCAAATTTTACTTACAATGCGGTATTTTGAATAATTCAAGTCCGACAAGTGCGGATGCGAATGATTGAATATATCGAGTCGTTACATTTGGTACAGAGCTTTGGCTCTAGGCAAAACATAGAATGTATGGTAAATTTGATTTACAGAATCACTTTCATTGAATTTCCTTCTTTTGATTCGATTTCCTTTGAATTTTGGAACGTTCCCTGCGGTTCCAAAGTTCATTCATGTCCCTCAATATTCATCTTCTTTCGATTCTGGAGTATCCCATAACTCCATTTCAGATGATCCTTATAGTGAATTGGTGGTCTCGCCAATATTCTAATAAAGGGGTGAAACTCCTTTACAATTAGATTGATTCACCAGAGATTTATATTTATCCTCGGTTTGGATGCTAGTATCTTTGGTTATTCCGAACTATATCTCTTCAGGTTGAATGTAGATTTACCTCAGAAAATCCACATAGATCTTACTCTTTAAGTCCTGGTTGACCAGGTTGAAGTTGCCCGTGATTTATATAAACTTATCCAGTTCCTTAGTCTGTTATTTAATCATCAGATCTTCTGATTCAAACTTATCTTTAAATCAAAATTTTCTTTGATTTAAGTCCATCAAATTTGAATCTCTATCCTTGTTTTGAAAAATTTATTCCTATATTTGGAAAAAATCTAATATTATATATATAAGTAAAATTTTCAGAATTTTATAATTAATTTAACTATTTGTCAAGAGATAATAGTCTTTGATTTTATTTATGGTTTTGTAAACCATGGGTTTTGTCTCATATAAATAAGTGAACAACAAATAATGGTTATAAATTAATTTGGAAACAGAAATGAATTTAAAACAAGAACTTGAGAATTCAATTTTCGATAGTTTCAAACCTTGTCTTTAAAGTTTTAAAAGGATATATTATTTAAATTATTTTCGAATAGAAATTTGTTTTCAAAGAATTTTAAAGCTTTGAAAATCGGTGCTCTTCTCTTTGTCGCTGGGAAATAATTACGGTGTTGACTGCAACATCATCGACATTCATTTTTGAGTTTCGAAGTGAAGAGACCATTCTGTAGTCTGGCTACAGTGTTACCGTGAGAATTTAATTGATTCGAATCTCTAAAATATGACTTAATTTATAATATATAGATATATTATTTCAAACCTTGTGTTTAAAGTTTTTAAAGGATATATTATTTAAATTATTTTCGAATAGAAATTAGTTTTCAAAGAATTTTAAAGCTTTAAAAATCAGTGCTCTTCTCTTTGTCGCTGGGAAATAATTATGGTGTTGACTGCAACATCATCGACATTCATTTTTGAGTTTCGAAGTGAAGAGACCATTCTGTCGTCTGGCTACAGTGTTATCGTGAGAATTTAATTGAGTTGAATCTCTAAAATATGCTTGATTTATAATATATGGATATATGATTTAAATTTGATTTGACATATTATGTACATATATTTATTTATCTCAAAATGGCTTGAAGGGAATTAGAAATTTAATTCTTAAATTCTATCTTGAGGAATAATTTCAATTATAAAAAATGAAAATCAAATTTTTGAATAAATGATTCCAACTTGAGATATTGAATTTGAAAGTTTTATTTGTATAATACTCAATTGCATTTCAATATAACTTACCTTGATTTTCAGAAGTTAATAATGTAATTGGGTAATATACAATATAAAAAGATTTTATAAATAAAATTTGAGTGGTTATAATAAATGTTATACACTTAAATTCTAGTTATAAAAAGATTAACAAAGGTAATGGAATAATTTACAATATAAAATGATGTTAAAGGAACTAAGAATAAATTTAAACAGTTGTAATAAGTGTAAACATATTTTATGTAGATGAGAAAAATATATTGAGAGAAATAAATTTAATTATAGTTAGGAATAAAGAAGAAATTAATTTATTGAACACATTTTTGAGTATAACAAAAGATTTTCAAACTTATGATTTTAGAAATTTTTATTTTAAGAAAATTGGAAGATGAAGTAATGAAATTTAAGATAGTAAAATTTAACTCAAGTGAAATTAAATAGATGAAATCAATTATTAATTTAAAATTTAATTTGTATGGTTTATATTAATGATTCTATTTTAAGTTTCAATTTAGTTTTCTTTCAGGTTGTTTCTATTCCCCTACCTTCTTCCTTTTTGAGGACGAAAAATTCTGAGTGGGAAGAGTGTAACAGCCCAAAATTTAACAAATATTTCATTATTTTAATTATAAAACATTGGGGTTTATTATATAAAAAACTAAATTTTTAAAATTCATTAAACCATTTCCCAAATTTTTAATTAAAAGATAAGATTTCTGAAATTTCGACTTTGGTTAAAGATTAACTCTAATTGGAATTTTTAAAATTCTAAATTTTATCTTTCAAACTCTAATTTCAAATTCTTTTAATTCAACCGAATTATTGTAACAACATTTATACTTTTCTTTTGTCTTTTTTAAAATGGATTATCTACCTTTTTAAAATTAGTAATATTTTGTTTTACTTATTTACATCCATTTGAATAATAAATTTCCTTGTGAATGGTAATATGAATCAGAAGAACGCAAACAAATTTTACTCTTCTTGTTATGTAATAAATTTCAAAATTTAAAGTATATTAATAAACTGTTCAATTATGCGTTTAAAAGGCACGTTAGTTGATGGAATAAATAACGTATAAGCGTTACTTTTGTATAAATTTGGGTGTATATTATTGCGGTTGTAGTAGGCATTCTTAAAAATTCGTAACGCAAAAATAAATAAATAATTAATTTGTAGATGTGCAATTCTAAGTGGTAAACGAATAAATTTCCTAGCCTAATAATTTCGTTAAAAGTTGCATAAATTCGCGTGTAAACGTTACCTTTTCCTTTATTTTCAATCGTTCTAAAATTGATATGTAATCTTTGATTTCCCCTACTATTTAAATTTTATTTGCTTACCATTTCCTTCTTCCATTAAATCAATGCTAATTACTCTTTTAAGTGTAAAACGTGCCTCACCATTTGACGCAATCACTTTGATGTAAAATTTAAATCATTCCTCCTCAGTTGAACAATAAGCCACGATCAATAAGATTTATAACCTGCTAAATTTATGTGCCATTCAGAAACAAATTTTATTAATTCTTGCGCTTTAACCTACGCAGTTTGCATCTTTTAATCAAACACGTTCAAAATTGTTATTTCTTGCCTTTGACCTCTCCCACATAAATCTATGCAGTTATTTCTCTTGCCATTCTAACAAATATTGCCTAAAATTTTCGCATGCCTTGAATTGGCGTTTCTCATTTTATCATTTTGCGTGCGTTTTTAAACTAATAAATCAACAAAATTTACGTCTTCATAAAGCAAAAATCACGCAGAATAATCTCCTGACCATTTAAAAATGATTTCTTTCCATATTTTTTTTCCTTTACATGAATTGCGCATCTTCTGTAACAACCCGCATATTTATCGATTTTATATTTAAATATTTTATTTAAATATTTTATCGTTAGTTGGATTTTAGCCCGAAAAGCTACTTTTTGCGTACGTTCAAATTAGCACTCGAGACCACTTCCATTGAGTTCAAAATGGTGTTTTCAATCTTTTTAAGTATAAACTTTGATATGTTTGGAGTTGATGGAGTTTTACTACTTTTTCGCTTAGGACTTGGGTTTGCACTTAGCCTATTGGACCCAACCTCCACTCCCTCTTCTCTTCATAATTTCCTAACAACATAAGCTTCATAAAAAATGGAGGAGGGAATGGGAAATTAAAATTCCAAACTCAAGTTCCCTTGCAAATCCATAATTCAACTCCATATTCAAAGAGAAGACATTGGATTCAAGCTTCTTGTGTTGAGATTGGGGAGAGATTGATTCTTGCTTGCATTAAGCTTCATTTTCATTGATTTTTGGCTGCAAAGGTGAGATTTTTATCTCACATTCTTTTCTATAACTATCTTGGATTGTTGGGAATGAATTCCTATCATTTTAGCATGTACATTTGCATTTGGTTTGGATTGGATTGACGAAAAACTCCAATTTTTAGCGTTTTTGGCAAATTTCTGGGTTTAGGTCGGTCGGGAGTGGAAAAGTCTCGGCCTGCATATATTTCGTTTGCAGTTAGGTGGCTAGGTCGCTAGGTCGCTAGGTCGTAGGTCGCTAGGTCGTAAGTCGTTCGGCCTTGTTTATTCATTAGGTCGCTCGGCCTTCTTCTCTTTATGTCATTCGGCCTACAACCCCAAGGACTTCGGCCTTCTGCGCATAAGTCGTTCCACCCTTAGGTCGCATGAGCCCTTTTGTCGCGTTGGCTTTAGGTCGTTGCTCGGCCTTGTCTCCTTTAGGTCGCTTATTCCTTAGGTCGTGCACCATTTGGTTCGGACCTCATTGGCCGTATGCATACCTTAAGTCGCTCGACCGTGTTTCCATATTGGATCGCAACCGCTAGGTCGCTCGGCCTCCACTTTAGGTCATTCACCACTTGGTCCGTGTTAACGCTAAAATTTGAACGCTAACACCCCGGTGTATGAAGTGAGATTGTGAAAGCACCACCCGATAACTCGGGAACAGATTATAAGCAGATAACAGTGAAAAAGTAGTAAACAACAGCAATTTTATAGTGGTTCGGCTTAAGAGAGAGCCTACGTCCACTTTGAATATCTTTATTGACGATTCGATTACAAATCAATGCAGTTACACTTTGGTTACAACACACTTTGAATTTCAAGTGACTTAGAACAAGTAGTCTAAACTTCAATGTTGATCCGAATCTTTGAACACAGGTTAGACATGTTTGATTTCTTCGTGAAGTTCCTTGAAGGTGTTGAAGTAGTTCAGAATGCGGCAGAGTAACGGCGCTTGAAATGAATGAGCAGAAAAGTCCCTTGAATGTTGGATGTGGCCATGTATTTATAGGCAAATTTCTGGGCTGGAATTGTTAAGTCATGAGTCCTGACCGACTCAGGCTATGCTGTGGCCGAGACAAGTTGAGTCGTGGCCGGCTTATCTGCATTTGGTCTTCTCACTAGCTCATTCTCTCGCTGGATTCTAAGCCAAGTCCTGAGTCGTTGGCGAGTCAACTCTCACCGGGACATGCGTTCTGGTAACAGAATACGACTCAGTGGCTTTAAGTCGCGGACTAGTCGTCCTGAGTTATGAGTCGTCAAGTCACTCCTTAGGTCGTCAATCCTCTTGAGTCGTTTCTTATGATGAGTCGGTCCAGTCCTTGAGTCGTCTCGTATGAGCCGTGAACTTCGTTGAGTCGGTAACTCAATGAGTCGGCCTGTATCATGAACCGCTAACCTCCATGAGCCGTTCCATTCCTCTAAGCTGCCTTGAGCCTTAACTCGTCAGCCAACTGAGTCGCTACCAGTTGAGTCATTGAAGCAATTCCTTTGATGAGTCGGTAATGCTTTGAGTCGGTCTGTCTTGTGAGCCGTTAACCCCCTTGAGTCGCTCCACTCCTCTAAGTCGCCTTAAGCTTTAACTCGTTAGCTTGTTGAGTCGGTTGCTTGTTGAGTCGGTTGCTTGTTGAGTCGGCTGCTTGTTAAGTCGGTTGCTTGTTGAGTCGGTTGCTTGTTGAGTAGTGGATCCTTCCTGAACCGTTAAGAACCTTAAGTCGTGAATCGGCCCAGACCTTAACTCGTTGCCTAAACGGAGTTAACATTTGCCCCTCGAAGTTCACGCCTAAGTCGTAGGTCATGTGCTTCGACTCATCTTAACTCGTGTGCCGATTCAACTGCCACTGCTCAAAGCTATAATAGACTTGAGTCGTTCCCCTTACTTCCCTCTTCTCATTTCTTATCCTTTGAACCGTGTCTGCCATTAACGCATCTTCGAGCTCTCAAAGGCGATTCCAACCTGATTTATTTTCGATCATCTTTGGCATCACACCGTGTAAGATATTTTGTATCTTTTTTCAATTGCTGATGATTGCCGATCTCCGCCTCTGTTTTTCCCCCATTGATCCTTGCGAATATTATTACATCGGACATTGATGGATTAAAGGCAGGCGGTTTGATCTTACTTGTAACGATTCGAGATTTGACGCGACCTAGTGGTGTGATGGAACTGGGGTTAACCATTACAAGGCATTGGGTTATCGGGTTAGGGATTAAATGGTTAATGGGTTAGGAGTTAGGTGATTAGTCGGTCAGATTGATTCGAATATTGCCGTAGGTACGACTCGGTCATTTTTGTATGATCCAACAACCATGATCCAACCCACATGCTCCACGGCCTAAGCCTTGAGTCGTGACCGAGATACGACTTACGACTCACGTCTTACGACTTACGACTTACGGCCTAAGCCTTGAGTTGAACCAGAGCTTCTCCCTTTTATACGACATACAACTTAGGGCACTGCCGACTCAAGCTTTACTGCCGACTCAAGATTTTTGAGCCGTTGACGAGTTAGGACTTGCGTGAATTCTGTTTGAACCTTGAACCATTGCATAAACTTTGAACTGTCGAATTCTATTGCATTCATTCACAGGTTATTTTGACTTGCAGGCTAACAATCTGCTCAATACAACATTCACAGAAAACTGGGACAAATATACTGTCATCGACTGCCCATATCAAATGACAGATTAGTTAATAACAGATAATTAACTTAAACAAATCGTGTGAACGAAGTGCTATCGGTTTCAAGCAGAATATTAAAGCAACACTGAAACAGTCAATTGAAACTGATCAGCCTGCACTAATATTATGCTTGAACTTTAAATTAACAAGTTCTGAAATTACCATAGTCGATCAATCGTGAACCAGTTTAATTCCAGTTATATTTACTTGTTATTTTCATTAGTTCTGCACAACACTTCGCACTTTTAGGAAACGTGCACCTTCGCATTTGAACATCCAGTTGCTTGTGTAGAATGACATGTCAACAAGAAGAACCGATGGGCCAGGCTGAAGATGTCTTCCCAGTAGCCAACTTGTTGGATAATCCTCCGGAGAGAACCCCCACCACTCTGAATCAGCGGGTGTTTACTCAATTGCTCACCCAGTTTGGCATTGCCGAAGCTGATGCCTTACTGCCGGGGCCAAATGATACTGCAGATAGGCCCCCTTCTGGCTTTATTGCTGTCAACCGCCAAATGTGCTTGAGCGGTGCCATACCACCTTTCAATGACTTCCTTCAGCAGTTCTTGCTTCGATTATCTATCTCTCCATTCCAATTGCACCCCAATGGTCATGCCATTCTGATGGGGTTATGTGTGCTATTTAATAGAGTTCTGGGCCGATTACCGAGCTTTGAGGAAGTCTACTATTTCTGCTCATTCACAAAAATTAAAGATCATCCCTCTATCGTAGTTATAAGGAGTGCTCGAAACCACAAGCTCATCACCGGTCTTCCTGAAAGTGTTCATGGATTTCTAAACCAGTATTTCTTTGTTCGTTGCCCTCCAGGGTTTTATGCCATCTGGAGAGTAGGAAGTAAGATTTCCTGTTTTTATTTCTCCATTCTTGGGCTTTTCGAAATCTGAGTTGCTAAATGCTAACTTGGCTTCTTTATTTTTTCTTGTTTTAGCGCTTCCTCCTCCCTCTAGAGATCCATGCTATAAACAAATTTTCGAGAGATTGAAAGCCGTGGCGGCAGAAGAGAGGAGTATAAAGTTTTTGTTAAACGATGAATTTCTACATCAATACGGGCTTCTTCATTCCTCTCGCTTTACTCAACTTCGTGAAGTCCCAACTGAAATTCCCGATTCTCCGGCGGAAACCCCTGATGCCCCGGTCTCTATTAAAGAGCACATGCAGGGAGGAACCTCTATAGAAACTCCACTAGTGAGGTGTTCAATTCCGAAGGACGTTGCGGGGCCATCTGACATGTTTGCACTTGCCCCAGTTATCGAAGAGGAAGAAACTCCACGATCTTCCGGAAGATCTGCCGACGAAGGAGTTGAAAAAGCCAGTCCCAAAAAACATGATGGTGATGATGTTTTCGAAGGGTTGAGCGATTTAATTGTGACTTCTCAAGAACTTTTCAAAGATGATGTTTCCAAAACTATCTCTTCTGTAATTGAGGCGACATCTTCTCTACAACAAATGTCAACTCCTTCCACTCAAGTTATCACTACCTCTACTCCACAGAGTGGTCTGTAGCTTGATGCGTGTAGTTTGCACGTTACACAACACTTAGGATTTTTCAGCACTTCTGCGCATTCATCTTCTTATACTTTAAAGATTTCTAAAGCTTGTTATTTTTATTCCAGATTCTCCGATGGGGCGCAGCGGCCCATACTATGATGATTTCCAGCGCTACGGGAGGCGTAGCCAGTATGATTATAGGCGTTACCTCCCTTCTTACAGAGAATCCGATGAAGAGAGG
This sequence comes from Allium cepa, assembly GCA_030765085.1. Lineage (NCBI taxonomy): Eukaryota > Viridiplantae > Streptophyta > Magnoliopsida > Asparagales > Amaryllidaceae > Allium > Allium cepa. The sequence continues at coordinate 786,923,965 of CM060937.1, read as the reverse complement.
GCCATTAGGAAACCAGACGAGAGACGAGCATATGAAGAACGTCACCGAAGGGAACAAGAAAGACATGACCCTCCTCACAGAGATGATGATACTCAAAAGAGAAAAGCTCACGATGAGAGAGGTAAAGGTCACATGGACGATTCTTCTAGCAAGCGGGCTAGACTTACCGAAGAAACAATGCCGACCGTTTCTGAACATGCTCCTGCTCAATCTCCTGTCCCCGTTCGTTCCGACATTCAAACAATCATCAATCGTCCCGCATACCAAGTCGGGCAAGGTCCTCCCACTCTTCAAAGTCGATTCCCTCAGTGGTGCCTGAGAGGGGTTCGATTTGATCTCGACTTGGTTCCTCTCGACAAATCGGCTATGCTGCGAAATCTTGATACTGTCAGGACCGATATCGAAAGAATGTCGAACTGGCAAAAACTTGTCGACGAGCTTCAGAGGGTTAACCGAGCCAATCTCGAGGCCATGCTCACAATGGAGAACGATAAGGCTGAGTGGCAGAAGACTCTCGAACAGCATGACGCCGAAATGAGAAGTATTGCTTCCTATAATGAAAAACTGGAAGCGGAAGTAGAAAAGCTTAAAGAAGAATTAGCTACTTCATCTACTTTCCATTCTCAAAGGGAGAGCATGCTTCAGCAACAAGTACGAGATGCGCATGCCAGTCAAAGGGCAGTCGAAGATAAGCTTGCATACAAAGAGAAGGTCATAGAAGAATATCGCGCTGAAGCTTCACAGCTGCGAGAACAGACTAGCTCTCAAATCTTGGAGATAGAGTTGTTAAAAACTCGACTTGCTATGGCCGAAAAGGAGCGTGACGATGCTGTTGCTGGTAAACTCGCGGCCGAAGAGGCCCATCAAGCAACCAAAGATGACATTAGCTCCACATTATTTGATTTCTATCTGCATAGCATTTTGGGGCGTGGCAGCCTTGCCTTTCTAGGCCCTAAATACGAAATTACATTAGCTGAAGTCTGGGAGGCAGCACTTGATATGCTAGGTGGTAAAGGTGCTAGCTATGCTGAGACAGCACTTGAAGAGCATTATCTCGATGATGATGCTCGCGCCGCTCTTGCCAAGGGAAAAGAGCAACTCGCCAAGGTACGGGCCGGAATGGCGGAAGGAGAACGTTCTGAGAAAGAAATACCACCTACCACTTCTGAACGTCCTTTAGTTTCTTCCGAAGTGGACATTACAGGCTCTAGTGCTCATTCGCTGCCTCCTACAAGAACCGGGGTAATCACCCCTACCGATGATGAGGCTTTGGAGGATATCGGGGCTCAGAATTATGAGATTGAGCTAACGAAGCAAACATCTTCAGGTAATTTTGATATTGGTCTGATTCAAGTCGATCGCTTGCTTACTCCTCAAAAGTTTGATGAGCTTCTCGATTACTTCTTGAATCTTGACAAACCCATATCTCCCTTCTTTCGGGGAGATACTAATATTTTTAATTTCTCTTCTTCTGCAGTTGAAACACCAAGTGCTGTGCAGACATCACTTCCTCCGGTTATCCCTCCTCCGCCTCTTCAGGTGACTCCTCCTTCTGGTTCACAACCCGGGTCCAAAGAGGAACAGATTGAGGCTCTTCACGGCTTGGATGACCCTATCGCTTCGCAAGAGCAGAAGGATGAGGGACTTGAAGGAGGCGAGATCTCTCCGGAGCGGACTCCCTCCGATGACGTAGTTTTGTCCGCTCTTGTTACTCCAGGGAGTGAGTCTTCTTCGAAGAGAGGAAAGAAACACGGAACATCGAAGAGGAGGGGGAAGAAAATCATCACTACTGAAGAGGAACCGGAAGTTGCACCGGTTGCACCTCCCTCTCCTTCTTCCCTTATGCCTATAGATAGACCTGAAAAACTAATCATTCGGCCAGGCAAAGGGTCCAAAGGTGGCAAGAAGAAGTGAAGAGTCGGACTTCAGGCTTTTTGACTCCTTTTTTGTGTAATGGTCGGATGTTGTGTTGTGCGGGTACCGGCCCCTGCTTTTTTATTTATTTTGAAACCTGTATCTGCAATTGAATAAAATGATCCTTTATTTGTACAGACTCTTGTTTGAATTTGAGAATGCATTTATTATTCATTTTTGCACAATTTTATTTATATGACATTGCAGTGAGCTTATGGTATGTTGTTTGAGCGTACTTTACCGATGTAGCTATATCATATCGTATACAACTATACCATGCTGCCCCCATACCGTAAGCTTGCTGCAATTTTCTATACTTCGAGGGGACTTGCACTCTTATTTTCTGTAGAATGACTATTTCATTCGTGAAAAAAAATTTCATAGAGTACAACTCCTTTCATATAAGTTTTCACGCTTTGTCCTTCGAAGAAATCACTTTTTCCTTTTACGTATGTACACATTTTGCCAAGTGAATTCTTCTATGTGATAAAGTGGACCTCTGAATGTACTTTAACTTTCTTCCCTTTTTTTTTAGAATAGGTAAATCACTCTTCCTTTGAAAGTTAAAGTATGCTCTTGATGAGGATTTTTCTTTTCAATAGAAATTTGTACCTCTGAGGAGGGATTTTTTCACGTTTCAACACTTGGAAGTTTTATTTCAATCTTGGTGAAACGTGTACCGCCAAAGAGTTGTGCCTTTGAAGAAAGCCTTTTCACGTTTCAACACTTGGAAGTTTTATTTCAATCTCGGTGAAACGTGGGCTTCCGAAGAGGTCTTCCTTCTTGATTATGCTTCCGGAGGGGGGGTTGTACCTCTGAGGAGGGATTTTTCACGTTTCAACACTTGGAAGTTTTATTTCAATCTTGGTGAAACGTGTACCTCCAAAGAGTTGTGCCTTTGAAGAAACCCTTTTCACGTTTCAACACTTGGAAGTTTTATTTCGATCTTGGTGAAACGTGGACTTCCAGAAAGGTCTTTATTTTGTTTTGCATTTCAACTTTGGTGAAGTGAAATTCCGAAGAGCGGCTGTTACACTTCAACTCCTGGTGAAATGTGCCTCCGAAGAGGTCTTTATTTTGTTTGCATTTCAACTCTGGTGAAGTGAAATTCCGAAGAGCGGTCGTAACACTCAACTCCTGGTGAAATGTGCCTCCGAAGAGGTCTTTATTTTTTTTGCATTTCAACTCTGGTGAAGTGAAATTCCGAAGAGCGGTCGTAACACTTCAACTCCTGGTGAAATGTGCCTCAACGAGGGTTTTCATCGCCTGGAAGTTACTCTCTCATGGTTGGAGGGTCATGACTCCTCCAATCTTTTTTGTTGAGTAGAGAACTTTCTTTTTTGTGGTGTATGACCCATTAGAGGTCTTTATCCTCCGAAGAGTTGCGCCTCCGAAGAGGACTTGTGATGCTGATGACGGCTTTTGGTTGTTCCCTTGTCCACTTGCTTATGCCTTCTCAGTGATCCTCTTTTTTTTTTTTTTTTTTTTTTTTAGCTTTCATTCCCTTTTCTTACAAGTAATTTGTTTAATCCAAGGAAGCGTGCTTCATTGTCAGGCAAGTTCGTGAGAACGAGCATTAGCTTCTTAATTGGATGTTTATTTGTTCAAACGATCTCAATTTATTAGCAAAGGCCCGTTTCTGTCGAAATCATAGGCCGTTCAATTGAAGTACTTCCTATTTAGGATTTGAATTCGGGACTTTTGTGACTTGAAATTTGGCGAGAATCACTTGGCCTTATTATGTGCAAGTTTCACTTCCATTGTCTGCAAAAATTTAAATCGATATTTCAGCAATACATTCTATGTACTTTTTATATCGAAAATAAAGCAAACATGTAATAATAATAAGGAACACAAGATTTATAGTGGTTCGGCCAGGAAATTGGGCCTACATCCACTTTATATTCTTTCATTATTTACTTGCATCAGTTTTACAATTGCCTTCAATTACAAGAATCATACATTCATAATTCTTTTTTACAATATTTCAACAAAATTTTCAAGTAAAGTATGGACGCAAATGGTTGCTGTTCCATGCCCTTGGAATTTGATCTCCTTCGACAGTGGTGAGTTTGAATGTGCCGTCAATAAGCTTCTGACCTATGACATATGGTCCTTCCCAATTTGGCCCAAACACACCCGTCGCTGTCATAATTCTCTTCAGGACTAGGTCTCCAATCTCAAAGCTGCGTTGGCGGACTTTGGAATTGAAATGTCTGGCTATTCTTTGCTGATGAGTTGCAATTCTGAGATTAGCCTCATCTCTTTTTTCATCAAGGAGATCTAGCGCTTCGAGCTGTAGCTTTTCGTTTTCTGCTTGATTGAAATGGATTCTTCTGTGTGAAGGGACCTTTATTTCTACCGGAATCATTGCTTCTGACCCGTATGCTAATGAAAACGGGGTGTGCCCAGTCGCAGTTTTGTGAGTGGTTCTGTATGCCCATAGTGCCAGTGGTAGCTTATCAACCCAACCACCTTTTGCTTTTTCAAGTTGCTTCTTGATGGTTGACTTAATAATTTTGTTCACGGCTTCCACTTGCCCGTTTGCCTACGAGTGAGCCACTGCTGAAAAGCTTTTCCGGATTTTGAATTGCTTGCAAAAATCTTGGAATTCTTCACTTTCAAACTGAGTACCATTGTCTGTAATTATTTTTTGAGGCACACCGTATCTGCAAATGATGTTTTTAGTCACAAAACTTATCATCTTCTTTGAGGTGATAGTAGCCAACGGTTCAGCTTCCGCCCACTTAGTAAAATAATCTACAGCAACAATGGCATATTTAATTCCAGATTTGGCAGTTGGTAACGGTCCTACAAGGTCTATTCCCCATATTGCAAACGGCCATGGACTGACCATCTGTGTGAGTTCATTGGAAGGAGCTCTAGGAATTTTGGCGAATCTTTGACATCTGTCACATTTTCGGGAATACTCTGCTGCATCTCGATTAATTTCTGGCCAAAAGTATCCATATCGGAGAATTTTCTTTGCTAATGTTTGGCCACCTGAATGATCACCACATTCTCCTCCATGCACCTCCGCTAGGATTGCTTTGGACTCTTCCCTAGATACACATCGAAGTAATGGCATTGAGAATTCCTGTCTGTATAATCGGCCATCCTGGATTATATATCGAGAGGCTTTTCTCAGTAGCTTTTGTCGTTCTTTTGAGTTCCCTGGTAAGGATCCATTGAGCAAATATTCTGTTATCGGAGTCATCCATGATTTTTGCTCTTGAGACACGCTCATGATCCAATCAATATCCATCTTATCAATGCTAGGAGTCGACAGGACCTCCACTGGAGTTAATCCCAGAAATTGGGCTTCGCCTGTGCTAGAATACTTTGCGAGAGAATCTGCTTTCATGTTTTCTTCTCGAGGAATGTGACTTATCATGTAATGATCGAAATCACCCAGGAGCTCCCAAGCCTTTGACAAGTAGGCGGGCAGATTCCCCCCTTTTTCTTGGAATTCCTTTTTGACTTGGCATACAATAAGCTGAGAATCACTGAATATCTGTAACGCTCGGATGTTTAATTCTTTAGCAATCCTTAAGCCAGCGATAAGGGCTTCGTATTCTGCTTCATTGTTTGTTGAAGGAAATTCCAATCTTAGTGCATAGCATAATTATCGGCCTTCAGGGGTCTCAAGTACAACTCCGGCTCCAGAACAGTAGTCGTTTCTTGCACCATCGACATATAACTTCCATTGGATTGGGGAATCGTCGACTGTTTCCTCCTCACTGTTACCCTTATCTGTGAATTATGCAATGAAATCTGTTAAAGCTTGTCCATTGATTGCTTTTCGGGGATGATAAGTGATGTCATACTGACTGAGTTCAATATTCCACTTTAGAAGACGACCCGAAGTCTCAGGGCGAAACAGGACTTGCTTTAAAGGTTGATCAGTGAGGACTCTGATAGGATGAGCTTGAAAATATTGCCTCAGCTTCCTAGACGCAATTAGTAGGCAATATGCGAGTTTTTCCAACTTAGAGTAATTTATCTCTGCCCCAGTGTGTCTTTTGCTGATATAGTAAACTGGATGTTGAATCCCTTTGTTTTCTCGTATCAGCGCTGCACTTAAAGCATGAGATGATACTGCCAAGTATATAAGAAGATCCTCGCCATCGCCAGGCCTAGAAAGTATTGGAGGCGTTTCCATATGGCGAATCAATTCATCAAAGGCTTTTTGGCATTCGGGAGTCCAATCGAAGTTTTTCTTTCCTTTCTTTAGGGCATCAAAGAATGGGATGCATTTATCTGTGGCTTTGGAAATGAACCGACTCAAGGCGGCGACTTTTCCATTGAGACTTTGCAAATCCTTCTTTGTTCTAGGAGCTTTGACTTCTTTCAATGCAGTAATTTGAGCTGGACTGGCCTCAATGCCCCTAGCGCTCACAATGAAGCCTAAAAACTTGCCGGATTCCACTCCAAATGAACATTTTAAAGGATTGAGCTTCATTCTATATTTCCGGAGGACTGCGAACATGTCTGCTATGTGTTCTATGTGATCCACTGCTTTCTTAGACTTTACTAACATGTCATCGACGTAGACTTCCATAGTCTTGCCCAGTTGCGGTTTGAACATAGCATTAACGAGTCTTTGGTATGTTGCCCCTGCATTCTTCAGCCCGAAGGGCATAACTCTATAGCAGTAAAGACCAGTGTCGGTGATAAAGCTCGTGTCCTCCTGATCCGGCTCATGCATCATGATCTGGTTATATCCGGAGTAAGCATCCATAAAAGATAACAATTCGTGTCCCGCTGTTCCGTCTACCAATTGGTTAATTCTGGGTAATGGGAAGCAGTCTTTGGGGCAGGCCTTGTTTAGATCTGAAAAATCGATGCATACTCTCCATTTTCCGTTGGCTTTCTTAACCAGCACTGGATTTGAAACCCAATTCGGATAGGTAGACTCTTTGATAAAATTATTCTCCATGAGCCGATCAACTTCTTCTTTTAATGCCGCCGACCTTTCTGGACCTTGAGTTCTCCTCTTCTGTTTCACAGGTGTAAATTTTGGATCAATATTTAGGGTATGCACTGCAACTTCCGGGGATATTCCGCACATATCGGCATGAGTCCAAGGAAAAACATCTAGATTTGCCTTTAAAAAAGATATTAAGATATTCTGAATTGACACATTAAGTTGTGATCCCACATTCAACACCTTGTTTGGGTCCTTTGGGTCAACAGGTATTGGTATTGTCGTTTCCACTGGTACCACTCTATTTTCCCCTGCACCGACTTTTCTAGGGTCCATCTCTTTCCTTGCTCCGCTGTGCTCGCCAGTGCAGGGTCCGCCCTGTAATTGCTACAAGGCTGGTTCTTTGATGCGGACTGGGGCTGCCGCATTCTTTCCCATTTCTCTTTTTCTGGTTTCTCGTAGCTCTGTCAGATAACACTCTCGCCCAGCATTTTGATCCCCTTTTATTACTCCTACTCCATTGTCTGTAGGGAATTTAATGGTGAGGCACCACGGGGCAAGAACAGCTTTGAACGCTGCCAGAGTTGGACGACCAAGGAAAGCATTGTAAGCAGAAAATTCGTCGACAATCACAAAAGTTTGCTTGCGGACCATTTTTCTTTCTCCTTCTCCAAGTTCCACAGACAAATCTATGGTTCCTACCGGCTGTTTTGGCTCCCCAGTGAAGCCAGCGATTTTATGCGATGAAGCTTGCACATCAGCCATAGGGATCTTCATTTGGTCGAATGTTTTCTTGAAGAGGATATTGCAGGATGCGCCACAATCAATGAGAACTCTTCTGACGATAGCTGGCCCGATACCAGCCGAGATGACTAAGGGATCCAAGGTAGGAGCTTCAATACCTGCAGAATCCCTAGCTTTGAATACAATATCATCATCAAGAGTTCTTTGTTGCTTCAAGGGCGTAGCACCTTCCAAAACAAATACATCTTCCTCGGTCGGTACATACTTTAAAGCTCGAGTATACCTTTCCATCTCACCCCAGCTTCTGCCCGCTGGGTGAGGTCCTCCTGTAATGACATTGATAATGGGCCTTCCAGATTCATGCCCTGAAGTCTTCTCAATCGTCCTAGGCTGATGAGTAGGAGCCTGTTGCCCCTGACTAGATGAAGCAGGATTGTTGCTATTCTTTTTCACAAATTGTTGTAGTTTGTTTTCCCTTAGCAACTCTTCAATCAGATTTTTCAGCTGACGGCATTCGTCGGTCTCGTGACCGGGTTGATTATGGAAGCGGCAGAACTTCCCACTCTGTATAGCCTTTTTCCCGGTCCTTAGAGGAGGAGGTTTAGGAAAGTCAATAGAATCTTTAGTGGCAAGGTAGATACGCTCCGGCGTATCTGATAAAGGAGTATATTCTGATGGCTTGAAGGATCGGGGCTTCTTCAGATTACTCTGCTTCTTCCCATTGTTATTTTCCCTTTTTTTCCCTACAGATTCATTCTTGCGTGGAACAACAGTGTTATCTTCGGCTTTTTCCAACACTGCCTTTACCGGTACGGGACGACTTTCTAAGCGTATGAATTCATCTGCTTTTTTCTAGAACTTTTCAAGGGAATTTGGTTCCTTCATGTTTAGCGATTTCCCAAACTCGCTTGACTTGTCAATACCCTTCATCAGATAAGTCAATATCATTCGCGGTTCTGCATTGTCCACCTCAGCTAGCGCTATATTAAAGCGGTTTAAGAAATATCTGATAGTCTCCCCTGGATTCTGCTCCAAACTTTATAGTGACATGATATCCTTGGCTTTTGAAGCGTATAGTCTGAACTGCTCCTTGAACTTCTGGGTTAAGTCAGAAAACTGATCGATAGATCGGACTGGAAGTTTGGTGAACCAAAGCAGAGCTACACCTTCGAGATACACAGGAAAATATCGGCACTTTATTTCATCAGAGGCTCTGGCACCTGTCATGTGCCAATCATACTTGTATAAGAATTCGTTTGGATCACTCGTCCCCCTTTAAGCTGGAATGGTTGGTGGGACAAACTTCCTTGGGAATTCAGCCTTTAAGATTTTCTCAGTAAAAGGAGTTTTACTTGGGGCGAAACCCCATTCTTTCTCGTCTTCAACCCTCTGCATACTCTCTTTCATAATTTGTCGGACCATTCCAGAAAGATACTCCTCATCATGTCGAGTTCTAGATCCACCAGCCTCTGGAAGTGTTTGTTCAAAGGGGCTAGCAGCCCTTTCAGGAGCATTTCTTTCTTCAGCATCACGAATGTTGCCAGCCAAATTCCTTTCATTACTTGCCGGTTGACGGTTTGCCCCAAGCAAATCGTTCAACCTATTCAGAATTAGGGCATTCTGGGCATTCTGAGCCTCGAATTGTGCATTTTGGGCATTGATCTGTTGGTTCAGCCCTAAGATTGCAGCGTCCAGCTCTGCCTTTGTAACTCCGACAGCTGGAGTGGCTTGATTCGATATAGGGGAAGCGGAGGTTCCCTCTTGAATATTCCCAGATCTGACAGATCTACTCTTCCTTCCAAGAGCCATAATCTCGGATAGACTTCTGGTTTTCAAGGAAATTCTCTCTACAAACCTTTGTGAAGCAATGATGATAACTCGCTTGAGTTCAATCTCTCAATGAAAGCACCAAAAATGTTAACGCTAAAATTTGAACGCTAACACCCCGGTGTATGAAGTGAGATTGTGAAAGCACCACCCGATAACTCGGGAACATATTATAAGCAGATAACAGTGAAAAAGTAGTAAACAACAGCAATTTTATAGTGGTTCGGCTTAAGAGAGAGCCTACGTCCACTTTGAATATCTTTATTGACGATTCGATTACAAATCAATGCAGTTACACTTTGGTTACAACACACTTTGAATTTCAAGTGACTTAGAACAAGTAGTCTAAACTTCAATGTTGATCCGAATCTTTGAACACAGGTTAGACATGTTTGATTTCTTCGTGAAGTTCCTTGAAGGTGTTGAAGTAGTTCAGAATGCGGTAGGGTAACGGCGCTTGAAATGAATGAGCAGAAAAGTCCCTTGAATGTTGGATGTGGCCATGTATTTATAGGCAAATTTCTGGGCTGGAATTGTTAAGTCATGAGTCGTGACCGACTCAGGCTATGCCGCGGCCGAGTCAAGTTGAGTCGTGGCCGGCTTATCTGCATTTGGTCTTCTCACTAGCTCATTCTCTCGATGGATTCTAAGCCAAGTCCTGAGTCGTTGGCGAGTCAACTCTCACTGGGACATGCGTTCTTGTAACAGAATACGACTCAGTGGCTTTAAGTCGCGGACGAGTCGTCCTGAGTTATGAGTCGTCAAGTCACTCCTTAGGTCATCAATCCTCTTGAGTCGTTTCTTATGATGAGTCGGTCCAGTCCTTGAGTCGTCTCGTATGAGCCGTGAACTTCGTTGAGTCGGTAACTCAATGAGTCGGCCTGTATCATGAACCGCTAACCTCCATGAGCCGTTCCATTCCTCTAAGCTGCCTTGAGCCTTAACTCGTCAGCCAACTGAGTCGCTACCAGTTGAGTCGTTGAAGCAATTCCTTTGATGAGTCGGTAATGCTTTGAGTCGGTCTGTCTTGTGAGCCGTTAACCCCCTTGAGTCGCTCCACTCCTCTAAGTCGCCTTAAGCTTTAACTCGTTAGCTTGTTGAGTCGGTTGCTTGTTGAGTCGGTTGCTTGTTGAGCCGGTTGCTTGTTGAGTAGTGGATCCTTCCTGAACCATTAAGAACCTTAAGTCGTGAATCGGCCCAGACCTTAACTCGTTGCCTAAACGGAGTTAACAGTCCGTATCACATTAAGTCGCTAGGTCGTGACACCCAGCTAGTTCGCTCGGCCTTGCTAATCCCTTTGGTCGCTTGACCCATGTTCACCGACTAAGTCGCTTGGCCTTGTCTATGTTAGATCACGAGTTTGTTAGGTCGTTCGGCCTTAAGTAGTTAGGTCGCTCGGCCATGCTACCTCGTTAGGTCGCTCCTTCTGTTCCTTAGCTCGACCTCGTTAGGTCGCTCGCCCCTGTTAACTGCTTGGCTCTACCATGTTTAGTCGCAGGGGTATTTCAACTTTGATTGTTTTGGAACTGATTTCCTTGGATTTTATTCACGTCTTATAATGTGAATTTTCATGATTTGTTGTTTCTACAATCATTTTTGTGATTTGACACTTTAAAAATATAAAGGTTTCAATACTACTAGTAAATATCAAAACCCTTTCATCAAAGAAATTTCTAAACTATTTTATTACAAAACTCTTTTCCTAAGTCGTTTTCCAATCTATTAGTATATACAAGCCTTTACCTCACTCGCATGAGAAATTGAATTAAACGGCTTAGTAAAACAAGTGATATGAAATGTTGAGTTTGCTTCGTCGGTTAATTCTTGGACTTGTTCGATTGAACCTCTTGTGCCAATTTTCTATTGAAGATCTACAGTTTGTTCGTAAATATTTAAGTTAAGCAAGTGGTTATGGGACATGATGCTAAACTCATATATTTACTAGCTTAGTTTAATTGACACTTCTTTATGATCAATTGCGATCATTTTTGTGATTTAGACTAGCAATTGTGCGATGTCTCTTTGTCTACGAGGGAGACTAAACCCCTTGTGTGATGTTTCTACATCACATATGTGGGGTAGCGCCCCACGGTCTTTGGGCCATTCTTGTGGAGCTTCGCCTCAAAATTAATGGTTAGCTACCATGAGATAGCGTCTCGTTTTGTGATACACGTGTTGGTGAGTTTTCATGCTCCCGTTCTTGTGATTGGCCTTCCCCCCTTTTTGTGATTTCTGGATTTCTTGTGTAGACTTCTAGAATTTTGTGATTCACCAATTTTCGTGATTTTCATTGATATGATTTATCAATTTATGTGCATTGGTGAATTTGTGTGTCATTGACTTTTGTGTATACAAATTTAAGGAGTATGATATTCCTTTTATCTTTGAGAAGATTCTTGTGATATTGATTAATCTCTTGTTGCTTATTCATTTACTTACTTTTTATAGTATGCCATTATGTTTATTACACGTATATACCATATCTCTTATTCTATATCTTTTCATCTGATATTTATAGCTAGACTGATCCGTTTATTATTTTCTTATTAAATAATACTCGGGTCTGACCGAGATGTTACTGGTGCTTCTGCCTAACTTCTCATCCAGGATCTTTACCTTGACTTTTGGCTAACTACTTAGATTAGTAGATTTTGTTGTATACATTTGAGATATCGACTCATAGATGTATTCTTTTGTATAGCACATGTTGCTATTCTTTTGTGATAGCGTGGATCATGTTTGACCACTACTCTGATGTACACTTTCATGTGTTATATATTCATATCTTTTTCCGCATTTGTGATGTGGATGTCTATGACTGATTTGTGTTATGTTTATTTCTATATTTGTTTCCGAAGATTATATATAGCCACTGTGTGATAGCTTTGAGTCTGCATCGGTATGTCAGATTTCCTCCTTAAATGAAAGGCATGCTACACTATCTGACATATCGGTACTCACATAGAGAAATTACATGAATGGTCACCCCTCAACAGCCTTATTCTCCGTGCTAGTTGACAGCATTACTCCTTAGTTTTCTTGGCTAGCGTGGGTATAGAGGTGGGGCGTCACAGCTTGGTATCGGAGCCAAACGTCGAAACAAAGTAGAATAATTTAACAAGGATCATCTCCTAAGTCCATCTTAGGAGTCGTGCTTTAGGATATTATTCGGGTCTTCGTAATGTTCTGTCCTATTTTCCTTTATGATTCCTTGTTTCACCTATCAAGAATGTTTGATATTCATTTGGTGAATTATCTTCTTCCTCTTCTTTCTTTCTTAAGGAAGAGAAATGGTTAGACCAAGCCGTCCCAACGCCAGTCAACCTAGAGCTGCTCCCAGGATGGAGTTTTTATGACGACCCAACAGATTCTTGATTTAGTAAACAACGCTCAGGCAGCTGGTTCTAATTCAAAACCTACTCACCCTAAGTCTGGATTTGCACGCTTGTGCAACGATTATACCAACTTGGGTGGGAAGCCATTCAAAGGCTCTAAAACTATTATTGATGTCCAGGCTTGGTTAAGATCATGCGATCGAATCTTTTCTCGCATGAATCTTATCGATCTTCACCGTGTTCCGGTGGCTTCTAGTATGCTACAGGAAAGAGCATTAGACTGGTATGAACTTCTTATTTCTGAGATTAATGAAGTGGATCTTACTTGGGAGAAATTCCAAGAATTCTTCAAATTATTATTTGTGCCGGAAGCTGAGAAGGTGACTTTGGCTCGCCGTTTTATTGACCTTGTTTAAGATGAATCATCTGTGACAGACTATGTCGCAGCTTTCGAATCTCTCTCCAAGTACGGGGTTGAATACATTAATACCCCATTGAAGAAAAATCAGAGATTCATCTATGGCTGGAGCAAGAATCTCAAGAAGCCATTACTTCTAAAATTAGAAGTTTCTTTTGACCAGCTTATTGATATCGCTCTTCGACTTGAAGAGGCAGATACAGAAAGTGATGTTGAGGTTGTGGGTGCCAAACCAAACTTCAACAACAAGAAAAGTCCTAATAAGTTCAAAGGCCTTTATCCCAATAAAAAGGGGAAACAAGCAACTCCTGCCACGAAGACTTCTTCTTCTAGTAATGGGCAATGCTTCAAATGTGGTTCTAAGGACCATTATCCGAACAAGTTTTCGAAGCCTCGTGCTTGTCGCTATTGTAAAAGCCTGGATCATTTTATGCATGTATGTCCCAAACTTCAAAACAGGAAGGAGGGAAAGCTGAATGTGGCTCAAGCCCCTGGTAGCACATCTCGTGGTCAAGGTATTTCTCATTCTATCCTTGATGGCATTATTTTATTTCATGATCATCCTATTCGAGTTCTTTTTGATACGGGTGCGTCCCACTCTTTTATTTCAAAAGAACTTGTTGATACTTTTTCTTTGGATTTTTTGTGTTTAATGACTTCTTTGAGGATTGCAAATCCGGTTGGTGGATCCGCAACTCTTAGTTTGCTTTGTAAAGATGTGGAGATTATTTCGTGTGAGTTTTCTTTCCTAGCCGATTTGCATGTCATGCGTTATTTAGGCTTTGGAATAATTTTGGGTATGAATTGGCTTAACCGTTATGAAGCTCATATCCTATGTCCTGAGCGGACTATTTATCTCCGACATCCTCAGTTTGTTAAGCAGATTTCTATTATTCTTAAAGATTCAGATTCCTGCTTGGTTGCATCATTATATTCTTTAAATCCTCATGATGACGATAATGATGACGAGGAGGATATAATTTCTCTTATTCACGTTGTTCGTGAATTTTCCGACATATTTGAGCCTATTTTAGGTCTACCACCTAAGCGAGCAATTGAGTTCAGAATTAATCTTACCCCTGGAGCTCAACCTATTACTCGTCCTCCTTATCGCATGTCCAATAAGGAAAATGAAGAGATGCTCAAACAACTATCCGAATTGGAGACGAAGCAATTTATTCGCTCTAGTTCCTCGCTTGAGGGAGCTTCGGCTATTTTTGCGAAGAAATCCGTACACTTAGACTTTGCGTCGATTACCGTAAGCTTAATGATCTTACAATTAAAAATAAATATCCTTTACCTCGGATTGATGATCTATTCGATCAACTTAGTTGCGCAAAAGTCTTTTCACAATTAGACTTGGCTACTGGTTTTCATCAACTTCGTATTACAGAGGATAGCATTTCTTTGACATCGTTCCGTACTCGTTATGGATCTTATGAATGTCTTGTTATGCCATTTGGTTTAACGAATGCCCCAGCTTATTTCGTTGAACTTATGAATCGTGTTTTCAAAGATTTCCTCAATCGATTTGTTCTCATCTTTATTGATGATATTCTGGTGTATTCAAAAACCGAGGAAGAGCATGAAATGCATCTTCGGATTGTGTTAGAAACTCTTAGGAGTAATCAATTAAAAGAAATTATTTCTAAATGCCACTTTTGGCAATCTCGTTTGAAGTTTCTCGGCCATATTATTTCCGAATCCGGAATTTCCATGGATCCTTCAAATATTGAAGCGATTCAAGATTGGAAGGGACTGGAGAGTGTCACGTAGATCCGTAGTTTTCTTGGATTGGCGGGTTATTACCGCCGTTTCATAAAAGAGTTTTATAAGATTGTCGTGTCTCTCACTAGCTTAACAAAGAAAGGCGTTAAATACATTTGGATGAACAAATGTGAAACTTCTTTTTAGAAATTAAAAGTACTCCTTTCTGATGCTCCTATTCTTGTTATTCCCGAAGCGAATCAAGATTTATTATTTATACCGATGCAAGTCGTGTTGGTTTGGGTGTCGTTCTTATGCAAAAAGACGTGTTATTGCCTATGCCTCTAGGGAAATGAAGCCAGCTGAGACTTGATATGCCACTCATGATTTAGAACTCGCGGCTATCGTTCTCGCCCTTCGTATTTGGCGTCATTATCTTTTGGGAGAAAAGTTTATTCTCTACACTGATCATAAGTCTTTGAAATATTTATTTTCCCAAAAGGAACTTAATTTGCGTCAACAGCGTTGGCTCGAATTCCTTGCATCTTATGATCTTGATATTCTTTATACTCCCGGAAGGGAAATCAAGTTGCCGATGCTCTTAGTCGCAAGCAACAAGCGGTTGTTTCTATGATGATATTCGAATGGAATGATCTTGAGGTTTTATCCACTTGTCAAATTCAAGATCGTGTTTCCGATTTATGTTCATCTCTTGTTTTATGTAGCCTTGAGGCTCATCCTTCTCTTTTAGACCGCATTCTCGAAGCTCAAAGGCTAGATCCCGAATTGGCTCTTCTTGGCCAAAATCTTAGGGACAAAACCGATATCGAGGTGTTGAAAGACATTAATATCGATTCTCGTGGCGGCATTCGAAAATTTGGTAGACATATCGTGCCAAATATTAGTGATCTTCGTAAAGATATTTTAGAAGATTCTCATCATTCTAAGTTTACCATTCATCCCGGTAGTAGTAAAATGTGCGTAGATATGAAGCGACTTTATTATTAGTAGGGAATGAAATATGATATTGCTAACTTTGTTAAGTTTTGCATGACTTGCCAAACTTGTCAAGGCCGAACACCAAAGGCCTGGTGGGTTTTTGCAACCATTGGAAATTGCAATTTGGAAGTGGGATCAAATTTCGATGGATTTTGTTGATGGCCTTCCCCGTTCTCGTTCGGCTTATGATAGCTTATGGGTTATAGTTGATAGACTTACTAAATCCGCCCATTTTATTCCCTTTCGGTCTAACCGAACCGTTCCTCTTTTGGCCAAACTCTTTATCAAAGAAATTGTTAAATTGCATGGAGTTCCTACTTCTATTATTAGCGATCATGATCCATTGTTTACTCGTGGATTTTGGAAGAGTCTTCAAAAAGCTTTAGGAACGAAGCTTAATTTGAGCACCGCTTAGCACCCCCAGTCCGATGGACAAACTGAGCGTGTGAATCAAACTCTTGAAGATCTTCTTCGTGCATGTGTTCTTGATTTTGGTGGAAGTTGGGAAGATCATATTTCTCTTGTTGAATTTTCCTATAACAATAGCTTCCAATCTAGCATTGGTACGGAACCATTTGAGGCAATCTATGGGAGGCCATGCCGATCTCCTTCTTGTTGGCTTGAGGCCGGTGAGAAGCTGGTTTTGGGTCTAGATTTTATTCGTGATTCCACAGAAAAGATTGACCTTATTCGTCATAGGATGAAAGAAGCCCAGAGTAGACAAAAATCTTTTGCCGATAACCGAAGAAGAAAATTAGAATTTTCTGTGGGAGATTATGTTTTTATTCGTGTTTCACCAGTGAAAGGTGTTGTGCGTTTCAGTCGATCGGGAAAATTAGCACCTCGATATATTGGGCCATTTCCTATCACTGAACGTATTGGTTGCATGGCCTACCGCCTTTCATTACCGGCTCAGTTTTCTGCCATGCATGACGTGTTTCACGTTTATCCATTACGGAAATGCCTTCGAGATTCCAATTCTATTCTTGAGCCTGGTGTTGTGGATGAAATTGAAGTTTCGCCTAATATAACTTACGAGCAACATCCTATTCGTATCATTTCTTCGGAGGTCAAACGACTTCGAAATAATGATGTTCCGCTTGTTAAAGTTCAATGGTCCTCAAATCCTAAAGATTGTTCTTGGGAATCTAAAGAATTCATCGAGCGTACACATCCGGACTTATTTACTCATGCTCTTTGAGGTGAACTTTTTATTTCAAATTTCTTTTTGTGATAATATGCTTTTATGGTTGTTACTTTTTATTTTCATCTTATATATTGCGTGGACGCAATTTCTTAAAAGAGAGGAGTCTGTAACAACCCGCATATTTATCGATTTTATATTTAAATATTTTATCATTAGTCTGATTTTAGCCCGAAAAGCTACTTTATGCATACGTTCAAATTAGGACTCGAGACCACTTCCATTGAGTTGAAAATTGCGTTTGCAATCTTTTTAAGTACAAATTTGATATGTTTGGAGTTGATGGAGTTTCACTACTTTTTCGCTTAGGACATTGGTTTGGACTTAGCCTATTAGACCCAACCTCCACTCCCTCTTCTCTTCATATTTTCTGTTCGTCGACGGAAATTCTATCGGTTTAGAAAACCGTCGAACGAGTTTAGAAATAAAAATAACCGCAAGCGCACGGTGTACGAATGTAGCATGCAGCGAATACAGGTTGATCTGCCGGGAATTGATTGATTTAAATTTCCTACTCAATCAAATTAAACCAAAGTCAAGTGAAAGTTAAAGCTAGAAAATTAACTAACTAACTAAAAGAAAATTGATAAAAATATGAGAGTTTAGGGATAATTTAGAGATAAATCCACTCTCTAGATCATATAAATCAACAAAATGAAGTTATGATCTCTCTTTTCTTTTCATTAGTGTAATTAGTTGATGTGCTTATCATAAGTATGACATATTTGTGCTATTAACTAGCCCAATATAGACCATCAAACTATAACACAACCACTAATACACATTTAACTCTCATGATATATGACAACAAAGTTGGTATAAAAATCTGTTTTAAGCATAGCCTATTAACTATTGTTTAGAAATATAGGCTATCAAATTTCAATTTCAACATTCACTTCTTTGCCATAATCAAATTTAGATGAAGAGGCAATTTGTGTTATGTTTGTTTAAGCATAGCCTATTTGTTATGAACAACATAGACTATCAAATTCAAAGCTAAACAACATCATTAAACCAAATCAAGTGTTTCCATTATAGCACAAAAAGAGAGTATAAACATCAAAATGTTGCATCTACATACTATAGAGCTTCATTACCCCTAAATTGTAGGGATTAAGCTCTCATATTTGTTATCAAATCAACAAATGTAGAAAGCAACATGAAACAAAAAGAAAGGAAAATGAAAGTTAATGGAAAAGACAACTAATTTAATTGCATAAAGGTAAATATACACTATTACATAAGAAGAGAAGAAGCATGTAAATAAAAGAGAATTAACATTGCATAAAAGAAAAGAAAATTACATGAAATATAATGGCTAAGTAGCCATGGAAAGAAAGAGAACTTTGATTTATTTTCTAAACTAAAACTAACTAACTAAGAGGAAGATGGCTACATGAAATATAAGGGGTATTTATACAAGTTAGAAACTCTAATGCATATTTTTGGGGAGTACCTAAAATGCCCTTGGAGGAAGTGTGGTGGCCAAGTTATCATTAGCTTTAATAATCCCCCACTTAAATGTACATGAAGCTTTAAATGTCTTTTAGCATGTGCATTAGCCTTTAATTTGTACATTAGGTAGTGGGTAGGTGGGGTCCTCTCTGTTCTTCACTTTGAATTATTACCATCTTCATTCCTTTGTATTCATTTTGTGCATGCATATTCCTTCATGAACCCACTTGTAATTGAGTGTAATTTCCTACAAAATGATATAAAAATTTCAAATTAAATGTTCTCAAATTAATATATGTACAAAAATGACCATTTTGGCCCTGGATGAAGATGAATATGTGATAATTTCAAATAATATGAATTTGGGTTTATACAAGTTAAAATACCCAATATGATCATTTATTTAATTTAAAAAGAATAAATATGGTGGTTAAAATATGCACATTTACATGCACATCAAATACCCCCACACTTATCTTTTTATTCGTCCTCGAATAAACTAAAACTAAGGTAAATCCGTTTTCGTAGGGAGCACGATTGCATTGAGTGCATGCAATAAGCCGTTAAACCTCTGGGTGTCTCCAGTAGGACGAGTGTTGTCTCGTGAGGGTTTTCAGTGGATACTACCCACAAAATCCAAATGCATGATGAAAATATTTAAAAAATGCAAGATTTATTTACAAAGGGATGAATGCAAATTTTTGAAAATATTTACAAATGAAGGATTTATTTTTAAATTGACACAAATAAGTTAAATATAGGTTTTGGTTATTATCTTGAAAATTTATGTCATTTACTCGTCAAAATTTTCAACAAAAATAAAGTTATCATAACAAATAGACAATAGTTTAATTTGTTGTTTCGGTTGATAACAAAGTGTAATTATAAAATGGTTCCTTAGTTGATTATCAAAGTTTTTCAAAGTGGTATTTTCATTTCTTTTTAATAACAAATAAAATCAAATAAGTAAAAATAGTGTTAGGATTTCAATTGCTTGCTCTCTTATTATTTGCAAGAAAAATTACACACCTAGCTCAGGTAAACTGAGGCCAGATATACCACCCATGCACTGCCTTTCGGGCTTATGTGAGTGGAGCACAGACCATGGCGAGTGCACTCACTTTCATGCATACACTATCGACCATACGTGGTTTTTATTAAGTCTTTTTTTTACATGTGTTCCATACATCATAACCGGGAGGACTTTTAAATGAGTACGAAAGCACATAATTAAAAATTCCAAGTAATTCACCCATGCATAACCGTGAGGACTTTTAAATGAGAGTGAATACATTGGATGTACTTTTTTTTTAATTTTTTTTAAGAGAGAGAGAGTTTTGCAAAATCATCTTAGCACTATTTAACTTAGAAGACAAAGAAAATGTTATATCCTTTACTTTAAATTCACCACTTTTAAAGCAAAGATTTTCAATTAGGATGTATATCATAACTAACACGTATGAATCTTCCTATATACTTGTTAAACCAATGTTATTTATAATCAAACTTCATTTTATTTTTGTTAAGACAAATAAATTTTCAATAATTTCAATTTAATAAACCAAAACCATATATTTATCCTATAGTGTTTCTTTAAAAATAAATCAAAAACACTAAAAATAAATTCTTCTTTTGTTTTTTGATTTTTTTTTGAGATTTTGGAAGAAAAATGAAAAATTAATCCTGAAAAATCAAGAAGAAGATGAGTCTCCCCCACACTTGATTTTTACTGTGTCCCCACAGTCAACCCAAGTGAAAGGGATGTTTATTATTAATTACATGAAAACGAACGGTATTTACACGAGATCAGAAAGTATATTCTCAAAAAGTAAATGAAACGTTCTTCCCAAAATCGATTCGTTTGTCTCGTCGAGTATACGAGACATAGCTTAAGCTCGAAAAACCAAACCATAAAAGATTTTGAAGTTGAATGTTGATTTGGAAAAACGAATGTCGTTTTATTGAAAATTGAATGAGTTGTTTTGTTTTGGACGGTTTTTGGGGCAGATAAAACAAGTGATTGAAATTCAAGTTTATTTTCACCAAATTTAAATTCAAGTTTGTCATTGAAAAATTCTTCAAAATTATTGATTTCAAAATCAAAATGGTGATGTAAATCTTACCCTTCTTAATTTAACAACTCATTTTCGAAATGTCCAAGGAATTCATATTCATTAAATTCGTCTTCCTTTGTTGAATTATCAACAACTTCATCACATATATCCATTTCAAAATCCAAAGTTGTTGTGTTCAAATTTTCAGAAAAAGGAAGATCGAAATTTAAATCAAGTTTCTCACCCATAAAAGAATTGAAATCCAACTCATTACCGTGTTTTCAACAACTTTATTAAGATTGTTATTTTCAGTTTCAAAAGTTGTTGTTTGAAAATCGTCAATTATGGTAAAAGATGGATTATCACTTTATTCATCACACGTTGAGATTTGATTTTGTTGTTCACGTTGTTTCATATAAGTTTCAAACAACAAATTCGTGTGATCATCGTAAATTTCACTCATTTGTTCAACAAAATCCAATTTGTAGTTATTAAATTGAGAATTTTCGATTTGGATTTTTTGAGAACAAAAATTTTCACTCGTAACATGGTTAAGATTATTCCCATTTCCAAATTCGTTTGAAAGCTGTTCCCATTTTCATATTGAGTTTGAAATTCATTTTGGAGTTCGAAATTAAATTGGCATCGATTATAATCATAATCGTTTGAATTTTGAATTGAATTCAAATTTTGATATCCTTGACTCGAGTTATTACAAAAATAAGAATTACATAAATCATTTATCTCTTGATTTTGTCATGTAGAAAGTTCGACTAATGATGAAATCATTTCAATGCAATTTTCAAGAGTCGAAGGTTGGTCATTGTTTTGAAAATTTTGTTTTTTGAAATTTGAATTATTTACACAATAGTTGTTGCTAACATATCCATACGAATTTGGACTGAAATCATATGGATTATATTGATTTTCACAACTATTGTAAAATTGAAGTGAATATGGAAATTCTGACATTTTCAACAATGTTTTTTGGTTTTTTTTCATAATCAAAAAATATTTACAAAGAGAATTTATTTTTCAAAAGGGAAATCTATTTTTGTTTTGGTTTTATTTTTCGATTTTTTTTTTTTTGATTTTCAAATTTTTTTTTAAGAAATAGTTTTATATATTTTTTTGGATTTTTGTTTTTCTAAATTTTTTGGATTTTTGAAATTTCAAAGGAAAAGGATTTAAAGATTTCAAAGAAAAATAGAAGGAATATTTACAATTTTATTTTTAGTTTTGGATTTTTGAATTTTTTTTTTGTTTTTTTGTTTTCTTAAATATGCATGAACTAATGCAACTGAATGAATGCAGGGGTCTAATTACAAATGATTAATCTTAAGTTCACTCAAAATTGTATAATCACAAATTGTCTTAGATAAACAAGATAGTTCTCGGCCAGGTAACGGGCAGGGGTTATCGGTGCACCACGAATCACCGTAGCAATGCAGCCGAAGGTCTAAGTACCTTTATTATTAATCGAAATTCTAGGATGAAATGCAGAGTAGAAATTAAACGTGAATTAACAATGCAACTAAAATTAAGTATTTTTCTTGGTTTTTGAAATATTTTTTTTTTAATGCAAGCAAACAAAAATGCAAAGAAAATAAACACAAGAGATAGAGCGGCAAATTTTTTATAAGCAAGGCAGCAATTATTTTTTGGCAAGCAGAGTGGTGTAAGCAACTTTTCCTTTTAATCTGCTTTGGCAACCTGAAAATAAAACCAAGATATATACAAGTTTTTTTATAATAAAGGAAACTACAAGAAAATTTTATTGACCGCTAAGTAGGAAATATATTTTCAATTTTTTTTAATGTTTTAACAATCAAATAAAACAAGAAAATGATTTAACAAAAGCAAACAAAGGAAACAAAAAAAAACTTAACTAAGCCCACAAAACAGCCTAACAAAATCAGAAAAGAAAAGGATTTTTAAAAAAACAAAACAACCAAAAAAAAACAAAAAACAAAAATTATTCCCTAAGCCCACAACGTCGGCCACACTACCCAAATTAACAAGCAACTTGACAAACTTCTTCCTAGTAAATGCAACTCTAACCGATATAATTCACAAATCAATTCGATTTA
Organism: Allium cepa; assembly: GCA_030765085.1. NCBI lineage: Eukaryota > Viridiplantae > Streptophyta > Magnoliopsida > Asparagales > Amaryllidaceae > Allium > Allium cepa. The sequence continues at coordinate 786,901,291 of CM060937.1, read as the reverse complement.
GTTTCCCAATTCCAGAATTTCGAAATTTCCAAAAGTCAATTCTAGATGTTCAATTTTCGAAATCGACTTATTCTTTTTTTTTCTTTCTTACACCTGATTCAAGTGTTAGGTTCTAAGTATTCGAAGTTTTGGTTTGGGTGGACTTTTGGCGTTCGCGATTCGAAGTCGAGTAAGTCGAATTGTGATTTTTATGGGTTCGTGAATTGAAATTGTGTTGGAGGAGATGGGAAGGTGCGATTTTGGGATGAGGATTGCGATCGAATAGCGTGAACTATGTGGAGTTCTTCCAATTCAGATTACGTGATGGAGTTGGACTGGGTTTTTCGAATCGAGGATTTGCTGCTGGTGAGTAAAAGTTCCTTTTTATTGGTTCATTGTGGGAGGTCAGTGAGTGAAAGTTAATATGAAGATGGGTTGCTATGGAGGTCAATGTGAATGTCGGCGGGTGAATTTTGGAGGTGGGAAGTCGATGTGAAGTGCTTGAATTTTTGAATGGTTTTGTGTAGCTGCTGTTTGGTGGTGGAGGTGCAGTTTGCTTTGTGGTTTTGGGCAGTGTTGATGTTGCAGAGGGAAGTTGTAGTGGGAAATTGAAGTGGAATTCGTGGTATTGCTAGTCGAGCGAGTGGGCCAGGTGGCTGCCAATACGTGATGAGGTAGGGATGTGCACAGAGGTGGTCGAAGTGCTGCTCTGTGGTGAATAGTTTGTGAGATGTGAAACAGTGATGTGATAAAGAAGGGATGAGGCGATATGTAGATTACTGTTCGATGTATGATGGAAGTTTGTATGGGTACTGTAAAGAAGTTTGGAGTGGTGATTGACGGTCAGTGATGAATGTTTGGGAGTTGAAATTTGAAATGAGACGATCAGAGGTGAGCAACTTGTGGTTATGGAAATGTATTGTTTGGCAGCAAGCAGATGAAAAGTGGAGAGATGGATGAAAAGTGGAGATGAGCAATGGTAGTTGTATGCAGTTTATCAAGCAATAGTGTATGGTCAGGAGGAGATGTAAATGGAGTTATATGAGATGTCTGTGAACAAAGATGAATGGTGGGAAGACATGGGTTTGGGTGGGTGTTTGATGTGTTTGGAATGATGGCTGTAGGGGAATGCACTGTTGTGCAGTGATATGTATCGGTGAAGTGGGGGTGGTGAAGCTGTTAGTGGGCAACAAAGGGTGTGTTGATGGATGACAAATGTTTGGTAGAGATGACAGTTTCTGGTTTGTAGCTTATATGTGGTTGATTTTAGAAGGGTTATGGTAGTTCTGTTGTCGGCAGAAGGGTGTTCAGAGGTAATGGGAATGACTGGTGTGGGTTTATGTTTGTGAACTGTGGTTATGCGTGTATGGTATGTGCTGTTGAGTTTGGTGAACTTGGTTTGGAGGGGACAATGTAATGAAGTGGATGTGAATAGTGATGGTGGCACTGAAGTATATTCAATGATGTTGGTGAGGAGCAGGATGTACAAAGGGGTTGTAGAGGTTAATGTTAAGTATAGAGTCTGCTTGCTAGACAATGGTGACAGTAGCAGTGTTGTGTGAATGGTTTGAATGATTTGAAAATGGAAGTGGTATGTTTGAAGTTTTGGTCTGGTTTCTGGTGGAGGAATGATGAGCTGGTCGTGGAGTTGGTGTGCAGTGGCTGAAGCACTGGAAGTATATGGCAAAGTGCCTGAAGTGTTGGAAGGTGAAGGCAAATGCAGAGGAATGGCGAATTGCAGAATGAAATTGCACAGAGAAACAAAATGCACAGAATTTTTTTTAGTCAATGTAACAAAAAGAAAATGAAAGGAAGATGTAAATGTAAAAGATGTATATGCAAATGTTAGTGAAAATGGATATGATTTTTTTTTTATTTTTTTTATAGAAAATGCAAATGCTAATGAAAAAGAAACTAGCAAACTACAAACAACAAAATCAAAATGCACACAAACACACAATTTTTTTAAATGTACAATACACAAAACAAACACACGAAAATCAAACAAAAATAATTCGAAGAATAGAAAATCAAAATCAAAACAACTCCCCGGCAACGGCGCCAAAAACTTGTTCGTCGACGGAAATTCTATCTGTTTAGAAAAACCGTCGAACGAATTAAGATATAAAAATAACCGCAAGCGCACGGTGTATGAATGTAGCACGCGGCGAAAACGGGTCGATCCGCAGGGAATTGATTGATTTAAATTTCCTACTCAATCAAATTAAACCAAAGTCAAGCGAAAGTTAAAGCTAGAAAATTAACTAACTAACTAAAAGAAAATTGATAAAAATATGAGAGTTTGGGGATGATTTAGAGATAAATCCACTCTCTAGATCATATAAATCAACAAAATGAAGTTATGATCTCTCTTTTCTTTTCATTAGTGTAATTAGTTGATGCGCTTATCATAAGTATGATATATTTGTGCTATTAATTAGCCCAATATAAATAATCAAACTATAACACAACCACTAACACACATTTAACTCTCATGATATATGACAACAAAGTTGAAATAAAAATCTATTTTAAGCATAGACTATTAACTATTATTTAGAAATATAGGCTATCAAATTTTAATTTCAACATTCACTTCTTTGCCATAATCATATTTAGATGAAGAGGCAATTTGTGTTATGTTTGTTTAAGCATAGCCTATTTGTTATGAACAACATAGACTATCAAATTCAAAGCTAAACAACATCATTAAACCACTTCAAGTGTTTCCACTAAAGCACAAAAAGAGAGTATAAACATCAAAATGTTGCATCTACATACTAGAGAGCTTCATTACCCCTAAATTGTAGGGATTAAGCTCTCATATTTGTTATCAAATCAACAAATGTAGAAAGCAACATGAAAGCAAAAATAAAGGAAAATGAAAGGTAATGGAAAAGACAACTAATCTAATTGCATAAAGGTAAATCTACACTATTACATAAGAAGTGAAGAAGCATGTAAATAAAAGACAATTAACATTGCATAAAAGAAAAGAAAATTACATGAAATAAAATGGCTAAGTAGCCATGGAAAGAAAGAGAACTTTGATTTATTTTCTAAACTAAAACTAACTAACTAAGAGGAAGATGGCTAATTGAAACATAACGGGTATTTATACAAGTTAGAAACCCTAATGCATATTTTTGGGGAGTACCCAAAATGCCCTTGGAGGAAGTGTGGTGGCCAAGTTATCATTAGCTTTAATAATCCCCCACTTAAATGTACATGAAGCTTTAAATGTCTTTTAGCATGTGCATTAGCCTTTAATTTGTACATTAGGTAGTGGGTAGGTGGGGTCCTCCATGTTCTTCACTTTGAATTATTTCCATCTTCATTCCTTTGTATTCATTTTGTGCATGCATATTCCTTCATGAACCCACTTGTAATTGAGTGTAATTTCCTACAAATTAATATAAAAATATCCAATTAAATGTTCTCAAATTAATATATGCACAAAAATGACCATTTTGCCCCTGGATGAAGATATGCGACAATTTCAAATAATATGAATTTCGGTTTAAACAAGTTAAAATACACAATATGATCATTTATTTAATTTAAAAATAATAAATATGGTGGTTAAAATATGCACATTTACATGCACAACAATTTCCTAACAACATAAGCTTCATCAAAAAAGAAGGAGGGAATGGGAAATTAAAATTCCAAACTCAAGTTCTCTTGCAAATCCATCATTCAACTCCAAATTCAAAGAGAATACATTGGATTCAAGCTTCTTATGTTGAGATTGGGGAGAGATTGATTCTTGCTTGCTTTAAGCTTCATTTTCATTGATTTTTGGGTGCAAAGGTGAGATTTTTATCTCACATTCTTGTCTATAACTATCTTTGATTGTTCGGAATGAATTCCTATCATTTTTGCATGTACATTTGCATTTGATTTGGATTGGATTGACGAAAAACTCCAATTTTTAGCGTTTTTGGCAAATTTCTAGGTTTAGGTCGCTCGGGCGCGGAAAAGTCTCGGCCTGCATATATTTCGTTCGCATTTAGGTCGCTAGGTCGTAGGTCGTAAGTCGTTCAGCCTTGTTTATTCGTTACGTCGCTCGGCCTTCTTCTCATTATGTCATTCGGCGTGCAACCCCAAGGACTTCGGCCTTCTGCGCATAAGTTGTTCCACCCTTAGGTCGCATGACCCCTTAGGTCGCATGACCCCTTTTGTCGCGTTGGCTTTAGGTCGTTGCTCGGCCTTGTCTCCTTTAGGTCGCTTATTCCTTAGGTCGCGTACCGTTTGGTTTGCACCTCCTTGGCCGTATGCATACCTTAAGTCACTCGACCCTATTGCCATATTGGATTGCAACCACTAGGTCGCTCGGCCTCCACTTTAGGTCGTTCGCCACTTGGTCCGTATCACACTAGGTCGCTAGGTCGCGACACCCTGCTAGGTCGCTCGGCCTTGCTAATCCCTTTGGTCGCTTGACCCATGTTCACCGATTAAGTCGCTCGGCCTTGTCTATGTTTGGTCGCGAGTTAGTTAGGTCGTTTCGGCCTTAAATAGTTAGGTTGCTCGGCCATGCTACCTCGTTAGGTCGATCCTCATGTTCCTTAGCTCGACCTAGTTAGGTCGCTCGCCCCTGTTAACTGCTTGGCTCGACCAAGTTTGGTCGCAGGGGTATTTCTACTTTGATTGTTTCGGAACCGATTTCCTTGGATTTTAGTAACGTCTTCGAATGTGAATTTTCGTGATTGATTGTTTCTACAATCATTTTTGTGATTTGACACTTTAAAAATATAAAGGTCTCAATACTAGTAGTAAGTATCAAAACCGTTTCATCAAAGCAATTTCAAAACTATTTTATTACAAAACTCTTTTCCTAAATCGTTTTCCAATCTATTAGTATATACAAGCCTTTACCTCACTCGCATGAGAAATTGAATTAAACGGCTTAGTAAAACAAGTGATATGGAACGCTTGAGTTTGCTTCATCGGTTAATTCTTGGACTTGTTTGATTGAACCACTTGTGACAATTTTCTAGTGAAGATCTACAGTTTGTTCGTAAATATTTAAGTTAAGCAAGTGGTTATGGGACATGATGTTAAACTCATATATTTACTAGCTTAGTGTAATTGGCACTTCTTCAATTGCGATTATTTTTGTGATTTAGACTAGCAATTGTGCGATGTCTCTTTGTCTACGAGGGAGACTAAACCCCATTTGTGTGATGTTTCTACATCACATATGTGGGGTAGCACCCCACGGTCTTCGGGCCATTCTTGTGGAGCTTCGGCTCAAAATTAATGGTTAGCTACCATGAGATAGTTTCTCGTTTTGTGATACACGTGTTGGTGAGTTTTCATGCTCCCGTTCTTGTGATAGGCCTTCCCCCTTTTTTGTGATTTCTGGATTTCTTGTGTGGACTTCTAGAATTTTGTGCTTCACCAATTTTCGTGATTTTCATTGATATGATTTATCAATTTATGCGCATTGGTGAATTTGTGTGTCATTGACTTTTGTGTATACAAATTTAAGGAGTATGATATTCCTTTTATCTTTGAGAAGATTCTTGTGATATTGATTAATCTCTTGTTGATTATTCATTTACATACTTTTTATAGTATGTCATTATGGTTATTACACGTATATACCATATCTCTTATTCTATATCATTTCATCTGATATTTATAGCTAGACTGATCCATTTATTATTTTCTTATTAAATAATGCTCGGGTCAGACCGAGATGTTACAGGTGCTTCTGCTTGACTTCTCATCCAGGATCTTTACCTTAACTTTTGGCTAACTACTTAGATTAGTAGATTTTGTTGTATACATTTGAGATATCGACTCATAGATGTATTCTTTTGTATGGCACATGTTGTAATTCTTTTGTGATAGTGTGGATCATGTTTGACCACTACTCTGATGCACATTTTCATGTGTTATATATTCATATCTTTTTCCGCCTTTGTGATATGGATGTCTGTGACTGATTTGTGTTATGTTTATTTCTATATTTGTTTCCAAAGATTATATGTAGCCACTGTGTGATAGCTTTGAGTCTGCATTGGTATGTCGGATTTCCTCCTTAAATGAAATGCATGCTATACTATCTGACATATCGATACTCACATAAAGAAATTACATGGATGGTCGCTCCTCAACAGCCTTATTCTCCGTGCTAGTTGATAGCATTACTCGGTAGTGTTCTTGGCTAGTGTGGGTATTGAGGTGGGGCGTCACAACTTCTCTTATATAAATGAAAACCCATGATCACAAATTCCATAATCGTTCGCATTTTTAAATTCTTTCCATAGTTCCCAAAAATCAACGTAATCAATTAATTGCTTGCCTGTTTCTTTCACCCAAAAATCATCGCCTGTTTACATCTTTTAAATAATCACGTTCATTTTTTTCTTTCCATTTACCGTTCCTAAAGCAATTTACTTCTTGCATTTTTAACAAACGCAATGATCTACATCATGCGCTTTCTTTAAATTGTTATCTTACGTAAATAAAGAATTTAATCCGTAGACGTTCCATTTTTCTTGTCGTTTCTTTTGTAAATCAATGAAATAAATTAATCGTTGCCTATTTTCACCTTAAATCGGTGCAAGATTTTATTTATTAGAGTACGTTCCAAAGTTCATTTATCTCTTGCAGTTTCTCCCTCTAAAATCATGCAAGATACCCTATGTACATATTCCAATAACGGGTATAATTATTTTAAATCAATTCTTGCCGTTACTTTGCTAAAATTACTCAACCTATTTAATTATAAAACGCATCCTTTTATAATGCAGTGAAATCATTCATTTCTTTTAACATTCTAAAATTTGAATTCACTTGCCATTTTTTCCTGCATTGATTTTTCACATGCCCAAAAACACACAACCCACTATATAAATTCATAAACCCATAATTACATTTCCATCACCGCAAGCTCATCTTTAAATATGTAGCACATTTGCAACAATTTCATTCACTTTCTTCCCTGTCGTGCTAACGCTTCAGGCAGCATCAGGTTCATAGCTGCATCCTTTCTTCCTTCTTATTTTCCTCTTTCTTTTTTTTTAGTTTTCTCTATTTCCTATTGTTTGTTCCACCGTCCTCGTCTACTCTGCCACCACCCTCCGCTCCTTGTTCTGTCACCGACCTTACACCATGAACCATCTCGTGACTTTGTGTTGGCCAATGTACGAAAAAAAGAGGAAAACAATGCATGTGCCACCTATTGACATCAGCCTATAGGTCTAAATCTTGAGTGCACGCACGTATATACGAGCCACCTAAGTTTAAGCCTGCCTTAATTTGTTTCAAATGTTTGCGTTTCAGGCTTTGAAAAAAAATATAATAGGGAAGAGAGCCGCATCTTTTTGCATTTTTGCTCCTGTATGATTGGGTCGTTAGCCACTGACTTGGCATGCTACTGCATGCGTTCTGTTAAAAGAAAAGGAAAAAAAAGAAAAAAAAATAAAATAAAGGGAGAAGTAAATTATGCGTACATGTCAGAAATGAATATATGGGCAAGCATAGTGTTGTGTTGTCCAACTAGAGACTAGGTTGAAATTACCCTTTTGCATTTCTGAAGTAGAAAATGTGCGCCACCTATAGCTTATGTAACCAGTCCTCTATGCCATGACGTGAAGTCTCAGGAGTGCATGCATTCGAGTTTTGAAATTTGGCAAGGGCCGTGCCTTTTTATAAAAAGAAAAAAAAAATATTATAATAAGAAGTTGAATAGAATAGTAGGGAGTCACCTATGCATGTGAGTAGAACATCCTGAGCATTAGCGTGTTAGGATATATAGTGAATATAGGTAGGTAGATACATACATGAATAACAGTCTTTATGCACTATGAACAGATCCATATGAAGTATTGTATACTAAGAATAATTATGAAGTATTAATTCGCAAACCACATGTTGCACTTAGTAGAAAAAAGGAATGAACAAGCCGAGCCTTTGATATGTGGGTCAAGTCGTGTGGTGAGTGGTCGAGCCGTTGTGTCAACCTTTAATTCTATCTTGTTTCAAATTTGCTGTGTTTGTGATAAGATTCGAATACTTAGTTTTATTTAATTACTTTGTTCAATATTTGAATCAAATCGTTGCATCCACTAAAAATTGATCGTGCCTTCTGTACTCTTCTTTCGGGGTAGATATCGTTGTTTGAATAAATTCTGCAGCTTCGAAAAGGTGAGTATTCTCACCCGACAAATGTACTTATATATTTGTAAATTAATAACAAGTGTAATTGCATCACGATTTTATTTCATTTATTTGACTGTGATATAAATTGATGATGTTAAAAATCCTGTTATTAACCCTACATATCATCAGTTATATTATATACTGTTTTATTTATGTTGTTACACAATTTATATAATTACCGTTTACACACTACAAGTTCCCTGTAGTATAGAATCGTTATGGGCTGAAATGATAGGCCTGAACGATATTTATTTATTCATTTATTTATTTAGTTATTTATTTAACTTGGGATTGCGGGTATGAAATGATAAATCCTGGATTTTTTTATAAATTACGGATTGAAATGATATATTATCTGTAGCACTTGACCTATGTTAGAAAATATTATAGACATCCATAGTTATATATATATATATGTATAAATTTTTTGGAATTATTAAATATTTGTAAAATTAGAATGTATAATATTTTGTTTAAAATTTGATTTGAAATGATTCTTAAGCATAGTTATATTTTACAAGTTAACGATGTAAATAAATAAAAGTTAAAAATTTAAAGCACAATTTTCTCTTGTAAATTTGGGTTTGTAAAATAAATGGAATTTTAGCTAAGAAATAAATTATGAAATTCGTTATAACTTGAATATAAAGCGAGGATAAGTTTTCTATGAATTAAATAGTTAAACTAGTGAAAATATGGAAGTTGAAGTATAACTTGGTTTAGAAATGGGAGGCTGGTTTTAAAATAAAGGTAAGATAAGAAATTAATTGGAAATTTAGTTATTTTGGAAACAGTAATTTAACTTAATTGTTAAGTAAAATTCATAGAAATTGTGTACTTGATTTTATATAAAGTATAAAAGTTAGATATATACTTGAAGAATTTACTTTATAAAAATCATAAATTATTGAGAAATTTAAATGATCATAAATGATTGAGAAATTACCGCACTTTGCAAGTGTTGTGGTCGATACAATTGGACTAAGGCTAAACTTTTGGGATTTTATATTTGATTTTGTAAGAAAATTAACTTCACTTTTAAATAGTTTCAAAAGTAGCATTTTGAATGAAATATGAACTATTTTAGATTCTTTATAACCACGGGTAATAATAACGTTGGTTGTTAAAGAGACCGGGATCGGATATGGGCATCTCTCTGTCGATACCGAAAACCACATTGACAATCGTGTACGCGGTGGAGATTCCAGAATGAAGTAGGATGGTGGGGTGACGTTTCTTTGAGGTAAATACGTGGACCCGACTCCCGTGAGTTGGCGTAAGGTGGCTAAAACAGGAGCGATTGATGAACTAATGAGGTAGCACCTTTGATCGGACGCACTCCTTCGTATGCCATTCTATTACTTTGTGATTTTTTGGTGCACACCTTTGATTTGGGAGTGTTGTTCGAGGTGGGCAGTAGTAGCAGCTACGCGTTACAACTGGTCCGGATGCGTAATTGTTATATCTACCCTGGCATTGCCTAGTTGTGCCGTGTCACCTACCATAGCGAGCCTTGTACGAGTTTGGTTTTCTCCCGTAGCCCGTGTGGTATCCTCTGGTGGCTTCCCGATCAGGAGAAACTATGATATTGGATGGACTACTGGGACTATAACATGTTAAGGGGAATATTGGGTCACTCCTTAAAGCTATTTAAAAGTAAGTTTATTTTAGTATAGACACTATTATAATAGCGAAATTATTACTACATAGTAAATAGTTTAACGGATCCTTGGAGGATGGTTGGTCTCAAGCATCCTTTAAGTTACTTGCTTTATGTTACAGTACACTTGAATTAGCTTACACTATATTAGTATGTATGTCCTGAATCGAGTGTTTATGTTTATTTTACGCTCAGGTCAGCCTGAATATTAGTTCGGACTTCTTCGGACTTCTTTTCCCCGGAGCTAGGACTGCTGGAGATCACCTCATTGAGCTGTTGTCTATTTTCTTCTCAATCTTTTATCGTAGCTTATGTAATCGAGACAATTGAATATTGAGATTTTCTATGGTTGTTTCAAACTATATTTGGTTTTAAGACTATGTAATTTATACTTATTTTGAGACTTTGTTATAGTGGCTTCATGAACCACTAAGTTTTTTTATTCCGCTGCGAGTATTCTGATTCTGTGATTATTTATTTACTATATATTCTGAGATTTGACAAATTTTATTTACAACGCGTATTTTCAACAATTCAAGTCTGACATGTGAGGATGCGAATGGTTGAAAATATCGGGTCGTCACATCCTCAATGGCAGACAAAATTCTATATTTCTAGATCCAATTTCAAATTCAATCCAAAGCCAAAATTTCAAACTCCTCAGAAAAATTACAAAAAATATATGTTAAATCTCTCGACTAGCGTAATTCATTGATGGTGTCCGTTTTTCGATTCAGATCATCGTTTGATCATAAATTGTGTTTTAATTCTCGGCCGTTCAATGGGGTCGTAATCAATGTCGATGGATCGAGAAACCCTTTCTGGGTTTTGAAGAGAGGACGAAGAGGAACGCATCTATATAATTTGTTCGTCGTTTTGATGGTCGGATTGCTCGCTAAAATTAGGCTAGGGTTTCATGATTTATGGCGGCTGCGTTTTGTTTCCAGTAAATCAGAGACCATCGCGCGAGGCCATGTGGCCGTGATGGGGTGCGGCGTTCCGGGGATAGGCACGCGGTCACAAAGAGAGGCGATCGGCGAGGCGATGGCGGCTATGAGGTTGCAGTGGATCGCGTGTCCGAAGGTAGAGCGTGATTTTGGCTTCGGTATTGAGTTCGAGCGTGTGCTGTTGCGTGATAATAGGGTTCGCTGTTCACATGAAGGTGACGTGGATGGGAGAGGTAGTTTTGTGTGTTTATTTTAATTTAATTAAAATTTTAAATTACGATGTTGAAATCTCAATAACTTTTACATACGTGATCAAATTAACGTGCGGTTTTCTCCACTAGGTTCTTATTGGGATTTCGAACATTTTGGCGCTGGTTTGGACGGATTTGGAGACTGTCAAATTATTGTGTTTAAATTGGATTTAAATTCAATTTAAATTCAAAAGGTGAGTGTTTTAACCCACTCACAACTTCTGAAATTTCTTATGTTTGTTAAGTTGATATATGATATGATTTAAAATTTATTTATGGTTGTTTGGCATATTTTTAATCATCATCTCAGTTAATTTCATTTATTTAAATTAAATTGCTATTTGATTTATTAATTGCATTTAAACTGCCGGTTAAATTGTTAATTAATTATTCATTGCATATAAACTGCCAGTTAATTAGTTATTTAATTTATTATTGAATATAAACTGCTACTTAACACCTGTTGTTTATTATCCTTTCTATACTGATGCTATTGATTGAATTTGATGTGATTATGTTAAATGGTTGATGGTTGACATTGGATGAATAGACGCTGTATTTTATATTGTTATAAACTACAAGTTATTATGCATTTTCATTTCATTTGGGATTGCGGTTTGAAATGATATATAGCCGTAATTTTTATTTTAAATTATGGATTCAAATGATAAATATCCGTATCACTTGACCATAGGATAGAAAATTATATACAGGCACCATGATCCATATATAAAAATATTTTGAAAGGATTTCTATGGTTTTGTTAAGAAAATTGTGGTTTATGAGATATTGATTCAGATATTTATAATGTTATATTTATATATATAGTTAATTTCTTGGTTTTAAGCCTTGTACAAAATTTTAAGCTATGTATAAAATTGGTTTAAAGTATAAAAGAAGTTTAATAATAACAGTTGATTTTATTAAGAGATGATACAGTGAAATTTTTATTTATCTTATATTTGTAGAGTATAATGACTTAAATAATGAAGGCTGGAAGATAAATATGAGTTGATTTGAATTAAAGTGTTTTAAGAATTATCCTCAAATAAAAATGGATTTGAAATTTAAATAAATCTGATACTTTAAATGTATGATTTGCATAATTTGATTTTGGTTTAGAGGATTTAAATGAATATCAATCACTTTAAATGGATATTATCAAGTTAGTTTAAATAGAAAGTATATCCTGTTATTTGAAGTTTAAAGGCTTTGCTTAAATGATATTTGATTTATTAAGTAAACATTTCTAATCTAAATAATAATAATTGAAATTGATATATATGGAAAAAAGAATTTGTTTGAAATGGTGGAATATTTAAACCTTTGAAGTATATGAATTGAAATGGTTTATTGAGAGGTTCAAATCGGTATTTGGGATTTATTTGGAAAATTAAAGAAGCTTTTTATTTTATAAAGTAATTTAATATGTAAACCATTGAAGTATATTAAGCTATGTTTCAAAGCTATAGATTTCAAGTTATATAGATTTGAAAGTACTATGATTTCTTGAAAAAGGATATTTGAAATAAAAATGATATCATATTGATTTGGGTTTTAAAATAGGAATGATATCGTATTTATATGGTTTTTAAATGGATATTATATTCTGGTTTTGAAGTATAATTATTTCAAAATGACCGCGGTGTTATAATAAAGTTTGGTTGTTGAAGAGACAGAGATTAGAAGTTGTTATACTCTCTGCCATCTCCGAAAACCACTTTAGCAACCGTGTATGCGGTGGAGACTCTAGAATGAAGTAGGATGGTGGCGGCGTTTCCTTTGGGGTAAATACGTGGACCCAACTCCCGTGAGTTGTATAAGGTTGCTAAAACAGGAGCGATTGACGGGTTAATGAGGTAGCACCTTTGACCGGACACATCCCTTCGATATTATACTTTGACTTTTGGATTGATTCGATGGCCACTTTTGATTTTTTTTATTTGGGGGTGTGGCTCGAGGTGGGCGGTAGCTGCGCGCTACTCGTTACCACCGGCCCGGATGCGTAATTTGTATATCTACCCTGGCATTGCCTAGTTATGCCATGTCACCTACCCTATCGCGCCTTGTATGAGTTTCTATATGTGTCGTACCTATGGAGTATCCTCGGGTAGCCTCCCAATCATGAGGTATTACGGTACCGTATAGACTATTGGCATTATTTGTGTTAAGGGCTATATGGGTAACCCCTTAACGCTATTAAAAATTAAGTTACTTTACTATTAGACATTATTATAATAGCAAAATATACTACATAGTAAGTAGTTTAACGGATCCTTAGGAGATGTAAATCCTAAGCATCTCTTGACTTACTGCACTCATATTTTTTTCTGTTGATTTAACTCACATAAGATGTTTTAGTTCTGACTCGAGTGTTTTGTCTTATCAATTCGCTCGAGTCAATCAGAGCGTTTCAGGATCGAAGATTTTATTTTGGAGGACGAAGAAGAAGATCTGTAGTACTATTATCTACTATATTATCCCACTGCACCATTAAATTCCACTGCATTTTTATTATCCTTTGGTACGTGAACTCTGATATTTATTGTATAAAGAAAAATCAAATGTTTTGCAAAACAGTTTTATGAACTGCATGTTGATTATTATATTTTATCGTTCCGCTGCAGGTTTCTATTTTGTTTTTCTTTCTCTACTTTTCTTATTTACCCCATAACAATCCGCCCTTCCGTATGGTTTGAATTGGAAAGTGTGCCGATTTAAATCATGCGAAAAGGCGGGACGATACTTCTGGTATCAGAGCATTGGTTTAGCGATAAACCTTAGCTTTGTGGGGTTTGACTCTTTACTAATAGGGTAGTATTACCTTATGGGAGTCGCTGAGTGTATATATATGAGAGAGCATATTTGTTAGTGTTATAAAAGGTTCGGATATTGTATTGCTTTGTTCCGTTTTGTACTTATAAATTCTAGTTGATGCATGGGACGCTATGACATCAATAAGGATTTATAAACACTTAATAGGACAGACCAACATAATATTTGTTTTTAATATAGGTGAATGAAATAATTTTGCCTATTATATTTTCTATATATAATGTAATAAAATTTTATAAATGATATATATTAATATATTGGGTGTTAGGTAATGACAATTTAAATAATAGTTGAAATAAGAGTGAAAATAAAATGAATGAAATTTGGAAATTTTAGAACTTAAGTTCCATGGCTTTGGAAATTTCTTTCAAATGATTTTGGAATATAGTAATAATAGTATTAGAAGTATTTTTTTATATAAATATTTCAATATAATTTGAAAGAATTGTTTTAAAAGAAACTTTGAAAAGAAATAAATTTTGTACTCCCCTCTCTATCGCTGGAAAATAATTTCGACGATGAGTGCACATAACATCGACGTTCATTTTCGAGTTTTGAAGTTGGAAGGCCACTATAGTAGATTTACTGTAGAGTTGTTTTGATAAACAAATATAAATTTTAAATTTTTTTAAATATAATTTGATATATATAAATTTGTAAGATTATATTTATCTGTTATTTTAAAATGATTTGAATAAAACCCGGTATTTAATTCTTAAGTTTCCATTGGTTAATAGTTTCAGTTATTGTAGTGAAATTGAATGTAACTAATTTAAAATTAGAACCTTCAATTAAAATAAGAAATTTAATGCTAAGTTAAGAATGAAATTACAAGAAATCTGAAATGTGTAACCTATAATACAAAGGATATAATTATTGAACATTGAATTAATTTTAAAAGAAATAAGATAAACTTGTATAACTTTCAAGTACAGTCTTAAAGGCATATCTATAACTTACCAAAGATCTATAAGTTGAAATGTTAATAAGAAAATGTAATGGAAATTGTACAAGTAAAAGTATGTAATGAAGTGTTCAATAAATTTCTCCTATGTATGAGAATTGATGTTATAAAGTTATAAATTTAAGTAAACGGTTGAAGCTATTATAAATAAAATAAGTAGAAAAGATGAATGCATTAAATATATAATTGTAGACTAAGGTAATGCATTAAGATGCGAAGTAAACGAAATTGAGAAATGAATGCACGAAATGCAAATAAATAAATAAATGAATGAAACTGTAAGAAATAAATGGAAATTAAAAGGGATAAAGCATTATATAAATGAAAATGAATCAAACAAAAAATATTGTGAAATAAAATTGATTAAAATTAACTGGATCTATTGGAATTGTTGTTTGTTTGGTTTATGGTTGTTTGGGTAAGGATACTTTAAAATTGTTGGATGTATGAATAATCTATTTCGTTTCATCTATGACCGTTGAGTAAAAGATGCACCTAGTAGCTTATTCTTCATTCTGCACAATTTAAAGTTTTGAACCCGAACAATTACCTGTTTTGTTTGATATGAATGAATGATTGATTATGTTGATTCTGTATGATGGCTGTATGTTGTGTGATGTGCACGTAATTGTGCATATATTTACATCCATATTTTATCTTTTTTTTAAATAATCATCATATTTGGGCATTTTAACATGTTTAAAACCAAAATTCAATTATTTCCAAACCATCATATTTTCATCATCTTTCAGGGGCAAAACGGTCATTTTTGTGCATGTGTCAATGTAAGAATTTTTACTTGGACATTTTTTGATTATTTTTATAGGAATTTGGATGCATATGGAAGAGGCTTATATGAAGATACATGCATGCACAAGGAAATACAAAGGAATGAAGAGGAAATAATTCAAGTTCAAGATCATGGAGGACCCCACCCACTTACCTAACTTCCAATTAGAAGCTAAGCGCATGCTAAAAGGACTTAAAGCTTCATGTACATATTAAGTGGGGGATTAGTGAATGTTAATGATTACTTGGAGGCTACACCACCTCAAGGGTATTTTGGGAAGCTCCCTAAAAAGAGAATTAGGGTTTTATGCATGTATAAATAGCCCTCTTATGTACATGAAGATGATCATCTACTCTTTCATTTTACTTAGGGAATTAAGAAATCAAAGTGTAAGCTCAATGTTCTATGAAATAAAAATGGCTTCCAAGCCTCTTTCTTCTCTCTTTTCTACATGTTTTTCTTTGTTTTATTGTTAATGTTTATTTATATGCTCTCTTTCTCTTTATGTTCATAGCTTAGATTTACATTTATGCAAGTAGTTAGTAGCTAATCTCTTTTGCTTTCTTTGCTTATTTTCTTTTCTTTAATGTTGAAACTTACTTGTGATGCTTCAATGCCACAAATGAGTAGCTAAACCCCTTCAATTTAGGGGTGCTGAAGCTCTCTAACTTTATGTAATTTCAACATTTTTTATGATTTATGATCTCTTTGTTTATGCTTCATGAATGTGAATTTTGATGTAAGTTTATACAAGTGGGTTTGATAGCTTATATTGCTTATGCAAATGAGCTATTCTTACTCAACATAAACACAATTTACATCAACATTTGTTAATTAATTTTTGACTATGAAATGAAAGTAAAAATGAAATTTGATGATCTATGTTACTAGTTACAATAGTAAATAGATCATACTTAAAATAGTTTTTGCTTTGGCTTCTTTTTCATGAGAATTGTAAGTGGTATAAATGTTGTATTATAGTTTGATGGTTTGAGTTATGTTAACTAATAACATAAACAAACCATACTTATGATAAATGCAATGATTATTTCACTTAATATCAAAGTTAGAGATCATAAATTATGTGTTTGTTGATTTACAAAAATTTGAGAGTGAATTTGCCTCTAAATTGTTCTTTAGTCTAATAATTTTTGAATCGCATTTTCTAGTGTTAGCCTCATTTTAATTCTAGTTAACAAATCCTCTTCGACTTTGGTATAATTTGATTGAATAGATTTTTTTTAAATCATCAATTCCCTGCGGATCGACCCGTATTCGCCACGTACTTCAAGTGTACGCCGTGCGCTTGCGGTTATATTTTAATTTGAAATTTTTCGGCAAATTTCTAAATCAATAGAAATTTTGTCGACGAACAAGTTTTTGGCGCCGTTGCCGGGGAGTTGTTTTGATTTTGATTTTCTATTCTTCGAGTTATTTTTGTTTAATCTTTGTGTGTTTCATTTTGTGTGTGTTTGTATTTAAAAAAAAATATCGTGTGTTTGTGTGCATTTGTTCGTGTGCTTGTTGTTTTGCATTTTCATTTGCTCTTCAATTATTAAAAAAAAGAACATTCACAATTTCAAAACAAAAACATTTTATTCCATTTTCTATTGTACAATTTACATTTCATTTTTTGTTTGCTTCTAAAAAAAAAAGTCACAACCAATTCACTGTTTCCACTCTGTGCACATTTCTGTGCACTGCCATCACTATTGGCTCTGTTATAGCAGCCATCACCCTACAGCATCTGTACTCGAACCACAGTAGTCTACTGCCCTCTTCAACAACTTGCCTGAACTCCACACTTCACCCCAAACTTCATCGCAATCCATCTCGCAATACTCACAAACAAACTGCCTGTAGCACTTCTCAACCTACTACCTCTTCACTCAAACTTGTTCCTCCCCTCTGCAATACCCATACTTGCATATCATCTCAGTACAACTACAACAAGTTTTGAACAAACAACTATAAACAAGTTTAAACCACCACAGAAAGTTGCTACTGCTTCTCCACAAACTCCCTCCTGCAATACAACTCACCACAGTTCACCAATTCTGACCATCCAACTGACAACAAAATTTCCATCTCTGACCAACACCATTCACCTGAAACCATCCAAACAACACTACCAACTGCAAACATACTTCTACTTCATCCCCATTCCAAAACCTCCTCCTGAACAAACTGCTACTCCCCCCACACATATCACATTACTACCTCACAAGTTAACTCACCATTTATACACCATCCATCTCATATTTCAACTCCTCTACACTCACGTAATCATCAACTTCGATCGTGTCAACAATCCCCCTCCCTCTTCCAGACCATATCATTAATTCTATCGTCGCTGTTACATTGCAGCTCCACAACCTTCAACACTGCATATCAACTTTCACTGCCCATCCACAGAGCTCTGTCAAACTCAAACTGCCTGTACTAAACTCAACAGCAAGCCACACTTCTAACATCAAGTTACAACATTTCAACATCATCCTACTGTCTTCCCAAACCACTACCATGCCAACATCTAACTGCTGCCTCCATATCTGTGCAATACAAACACCTTCCACTTTGCCACCCGACCACTTCATCACTCCAGCACACTGCATTCCAACAAATACACCCCTTACAACTGACAGCAGCTACCCCAATCACACAAATCTTCAGTAAAATATCATTCACCCCCCTCTGAAATCTCCACACCACCAAACCAGTGCCCCATCAACAAACGCATCATCTCCTTGCACCTCAATCGCCCTCATCGACATCTAGACCTCCGCTAATCACCAGTGCTACAACTCGTCAGCCACCTCCAAACATCGCGCGTCACAACAGTACCACTTCCTTCCTTCAACCTGAAAACCATCGCCGGTAATCCCAAACTCCACAACCACTGAGCAGTATAGTCCGACAACAATCAAAGTCACGACACTCATTGACTTCAAACCCAAATTGAACACTCAACCACGACCAATTCGCCAACAACCTTACTTCGAGAATTACAAAGTTGCATCTTCACCCCAAATCACCACAGCACCACTGAATAACAACTCCACTCCCAAAGTTCTGCCACACGCAATCGCCATACCCAATTCAAAAATCAAACTGACCTATCACCGAGCTACCAATTGACTGCGCCTCCCATCACCAAATTGCAAGCCTGAATTCTGCCTCTTCCTGACTCACCTGCCTTCGAATTAGAGTACTTGAATTAAATCTCCTCAAATCCGATTTCGATTTTCGCAGTTGAATTTCGATTGTGATTTTGATTTTTTTTTTGGAAGTCGATTTTGGAATGTGGTTAAAGCAGCTGTATTTTTTTTTATTGATTCAATTTTTGGGCCGGGCCCTGGTTAGTGTAATTAAATAAAAAAAAAGGGGGAAAGAAAAAGGATCAAGTGTGTGTTCTACTTTATTTTGTTTTAAATCATTTTGATTTCGTGTGTCTTCGTTTTAGTTTTTAATTTGTTTTGTTTTAGTTTGCTTTAAATACCATTTTGTTAAAAAAAACAAAATAAAATAAACAAACAGTATATAACTATTTTTTTTAGTCGATTTTTAGTCCATTTTTGTTTTCAAACAAGTTCAAAAAAAAAACAAAAAAAATAAACAAACAGTAAAACCCTACTTTTAAATTTCCTCTCCAAAAAAAAAAAAAATTTAAAAAAAATTAAAACAAGTTCAAGTTTGTTTAATTTTCATTTTTCGTTTATTTTATTTTCAATTGTTTTGTTTTTCGCTTATTTTTTTTTCATCTTTGATAAACATACAAAAAAATAATAACAATAAAAATTGTTGAATATATCTTGTTTTTCATTTCAGGTTGTCAAAGCAGAAAATTACAAGGAATTGCTTGCCAAAAGGAAAAATAATTGCTTTGCTTTGCTAAAATCGCCGCTAAAAATAAATTGCTAATAATCTGCACGCTCTGGTATTGTGCTTTCATCTCTAGTGCATTGTTGGTTGCTTGCATTTGCATTTATATATAACAAAAAAAATTTCAAAAAAATCCAAAAACAAAAACAAACTTCATTTTAGTTGCATTGTAATTTCACGTTTAATTTCTGCTTTGCATTCATCTCATCTTGTTTTTCTTTTCTAAGGGCAATACCCCAATTCACATAAGGTGAGGGATTTCATCACCCTTTCCTTAGCCCACAAACGCATTTCATCGTAGAATTTGACTAATAATAAAGGTTAGACGTTGGACCTAAGGGTGTCACGAGCTCACTTAGGGCTTAATTGTATCTTCACAATTGTTTTACTTAAACGATTTTATTTCTTGGTGTCTAGGCTACGGCAGAGTAATAACCAATTATAAAAATTACGGTGATTCGTAAATATTATACTGGTTGTTCCTCTAAAGGTACTTAAACCTTCGGTTGCATTGCTACGATGATTCGTGGTGCACCGATAACCCCTGTCCGTTACCTGACTGAGAAATATTTTTGTTGATTTAAGACAAAGTGTGATTATACAATTTTGGGTTAGGAGCTACTAAGGACAGAAAAATGTAATTAAGTCCTTTGCATTCATTTAGTTGCATTAGTTCATGCATATTTAAAAAAAAAACTCAAAAACAAAAATCTAAAAAAATTTGTAAAATCGTTTCAAAAAAAAAAAAATTGAAAATTGTGATTGCAAGTGAATGTTGTGTTGACATTGCCTTATTTGTTAGGAAAAAACATATTTCATTTTATACAATTGTTAACCTTTTGGATTATATAAGTGAAATACAGGATATGGAAGCAATTGCTACTGCTTTTTGTTTCATAATTAAGCGTAAATTGCCCGACACATAGGTACGTTTTTGGATTACGGTTTATACGCTATTATATTGTTTTCCCATGTTGGGATATGTATTATTTTGGAAATATATGTTATATATTGTTATTTTGATATTATATTTTCTCCCGAGCCTCTCCATACAAAGGAGACTCTGCCGAAATTTTCCGTAAATTTTGGACTTAGAAATATTTTGAAATTTTTTTTCGAACTTTATTTATTTGAGTACAAAACGATTTAATGGTTACAAATTGGTATATTTTATCTAAATTAATTAATTTTGTAAATTTATTTGTTTATAAATTTAATATTTAAATAAGATATATTGATTTCTTAATTCTTTTTTTCTCTTCCTTTCCTTTTCAGGGATGAAAAGTTTTGAGTGGTGGAGAATGTAACGACCCGTAAATTTTGATAAATAAACTGGTTAGTTTAATTTAATTTTTGTAATTAAATTTAGGAAGAAATAAAAATTCACAATTAATAACGCATCGAATGTTAAAAATGGCATGAAACCATGGAAATTAAAGATAAGTATTAACTGTTGAAATGAAATTACGAATAATTAAAGGAATGTAAATTGTTATCTAGGCTAAGATTTGAATTCAAGAAAACAAAGTTAAATAGTGGATTAATATGAATTAATAATATTAAATAGTAAATTGAATTAAATCAATGCCCTATAGTAATTGAAATATTGTTTGGGAATGAAAGCTTACATAGGTAAACAAATTTAAGTATTGAATTAATATATGTTATTTATTTAGGGTGTTGAATAAATTTGGCAATCTAATTGCAATTAATGGTAATAATGTAGATATAAGCTAATAAATTAAATTTCATTGCAATACCCATTAGTGGATGGAATGAAATGGGATTAATGTAAATGTATACTAGGTTTTAAATCAAATGGAAGGAAACAAACGTAAATATCGAATTAATTAATGAATAAATATACATTGAATGTAAGTTTAATGGTAAGTGGATAAAACCAATATAACTAAAATGAATTGCAACTGTATAAATGGAAGTTATTTGTTAATAAGTGGATGTAAATATTGAATTAATTAATGAAAATAAATTCTGAATGTTATGTTTGGATAGAACATAAGTGAATGCAATTAGTAGTATGGAAATAAATGACAACATTGATTTGTAAGTAATAGAGGCTTACTTATGTGACTAAAGAGTAACGATAATGTTTATTGTAGGTTACCTATTCATTTAGATGGTTAATTGGAGATAAATTGTAATAAATGAAAATAAAAGTTACATTTGTGTGAAATGTAATACAATGGTTAGGAGTTGTTAGGATGGGTATATTAAAGTAATGAATGGGAAAAACAAGGTAACTAAGTTTATATAGTAGTATTGAACTTAATAAAAAGATTTGAATTAAAATGAATCAATTGATATATGTTTTATTTCTTTAGTATGTTGCATAAAATTTGGAAATCAAATTGCAATTAAAGGAAATTAGGTAGTACACTATTTGGAAATAAATTTAATAAATACAGTAAGGAAATGTAATATAATTCACTATTAATTATACCCATAAAATGTCAAATTATTGAACAACAAGATTTTAAATCAATAAAAGAATTTATCGAGATTTCAATTTATAATTAATAACATTTAATGGGAAATCAATTACAATTTATTGACTTAATTTGTGCAGATAGGGTAGGTGTGATTTGTCATTGAATATGGTTAATTTTATAAGATGTAATTAATGCTAATTCTATTTATAATATGACAATTGGCTGATTTAATGAATACAAAGCAAGATTTATTTATTTAATTGAAGAAAAAATTCAATAATTGAATTTATTGCGAATAAATGAAATTTAACATTTAAATTTTACGTTGATAGAAATTTAGACGAAATTTGTAGATAGTTGTATAATAAAGTAGGAATCCAATGTTAGTTTCATCTATTTGATACTAATAGGAAGAATAATAGAATGAAAATTTAATTCAATGGAATTTTTGAAAATTATTTATAATCTCTGAATTTAACGAAATGGTAATTTGACGCTGAAAGTGATAATTGAATCAACATTCAATGGACATCTAAACTTGTTTAAATTTTTGTATAAATGATTAATAAACATAAAAGTGATAAAAATTGTTAATTATAGAATTGAAATTTAAAAATTGGATTCAATTAATTTATTTAATAAACTAGAAAATAGCCATTTTGGCCACGGACTCGGATTTCGACGAAACCTATTTCATCGGATCCGTAATGGGGAATTATTGTACGATTTCAAGTTTCGTAGCGATCGGACTTGTCATTTGATTGTACGAACGAGAAACGCCTTGAAATCAATTAAAATCAATTGAAAAATATTGATTTTAGCATAACTTCTTCACACGATGGAATTTGGACTTGAAACCTTTTCCATTGCGTTTAAAATATTTTAAAACATCTATTTTGGTATATGGGTTGACCCAATTTCGTTCCGGAGTCAGAACGGGCCTTTTGGGCCACTTTGTCGTTAGCGCGTATATCTAATAGATCCGATCCATTCTAATTTCTGACCTAACTATATAAACCCGGTTATAAACCTAGCCTCCCTAATTCTCATTTGTTTGTACGTAAATTCATTCTATTCCTCCTCTTCCTCAATGGTAGACAAAGTTTTATATTTCCAGATCTAATTGAAAATTCAATCCAAAGCTAAAATTTCAAACTCCTCAGAAAAATTTGGAAAAATATATGTTTAAGCTCTCGACTAGTGTAATTCACTGGTAGTTTTCGTATTTTGATTCAGATTATGTTTGATCAGAAATTGTGTTTTAATTCTCGGCCGTTCAATGGGGTCGTAATCAATGTCGATGGATCGAGAAACCCTTTCTGTGTTTTAAAGAGAGGACGAAAGGGAACGCATCTATATAGTTTGTTCGTCGTTTTGATAGTCGGATTTCTTGCTAAAATTCGGCTAGGGTTTCATGATTTGTGGCGACTACGTGTTGTTTCCAGTAATCAAGAGACCATTGCGTGAGGCCACATGGCCGTGATGGGGTAAGGCATTCGGGGGTAGGCGCGAGGTCACAAGGAGCGTCGATCGGTGAGGCGATGGTGGCTGTGAGGTTGCAGTGGATCGCGTGTCAGAAGGTTGAGCACGATTTTGGCTTCGGTGTTGAGTTTGAGCGTGTGCTGTTGCGTGATAATAGGGTTCGCTGTTCACATGAAAGTGACTTGGATGGGAGAGGTAGTTTTGTGTGTTTATTCTAATTGATTAAAATTTTAAATTACAATGTTCAAATCTCAATAACTTTTACATACGTGATCAAATTCGCGCGGTTTTCTCCGCTAGGTTCGTATTGGGATTTCGGACATTTTGGTTCTGATTTGGATGGATTTGGAGACTGTCAAATTTTTTGTTTTAAATTTGATTTAAATTCAATTTAAATTCAAAAGGTGAGTGTTTTAACCCATCACAACTTTTAAAATTTCTTATGTTTGTTACATTGATATATAATATGATTTAAAATTTATTTATGGTTGTTTGGCATATTTTTAATCATCATCTCAGTTAATTTCATTTATTTAAATTAAATTTCTATTTAATTTATTCATTGCATTTAAACTGCCAGTTAAATTGTTAATCAATTATTCGTTGCATATAAATTGCCAGTTAAACAGTTATTTAATTTATTATTGAATATAAACTGCTATTGTAACAACCCGGAATTGTTGAGAGCATATTTTAATAAATATTTAATCTAATTTAAATTAAATAGTAGCTTCTAAATTTTTAAACTGATGAGATCTTAATTATTTACCAGCATATATGTCTTTATAAAAGAAAGTACTAATCTGAAAATTTAAAATAGAATGCTTCAAAACCATTTTAAACAGAATCTCTCTGACTCAATAAAAAAAATCAAAGACTTTATATTTTATTATTTGATAATATACATATGAATACAATTGTAGTTTTTAAAATGATAAGTTTAAATATAAACAAACATAGTAATATTAAACATTAAAACATAAGTATAAAACAATATAAATAATTATAAACCTAAACATACAAAACTAGTATAAAACATAATCATAAATTATAGAATGTAACTAAAGAGATAAATGTACAAATATAAATTATAACTTTAAGTATAAAAATGCAAGTATATGATATAAATCAATGTTTGATAATTGAACTACAAATAGGATAAATTTAGAAAGCATAAACATGGAAATCATACATGAACAACGTAAATTTTAATAAAAATCATATCAAGTTGCTGTGCAAACAAGGGTGTAAAGAAGTCAAAGTATCTAAATTTAATATAAGATATCTTTATGCATAGCCTATGTACACATATACATCTGTACAACAATCAAGTGTTTCGTCCAGAGATAAAAAAATATATATATACTAAAAATAAAACTTAAGTGCTGCTGGAAATTTATATGCATAAGAAAAACAAAGTTTCACTTCAATATAATAAAAACAGATCATTGTCTTGTACAAAAATAAACAAAATCTAAAAAAATTAATTACATGTTATCAAAAATAGGAGCATAAATATTAATTAGCCCAACTTCTTATTAAACAAGTACTACAGCCGAAATTTTAGTAATAATTTCCTTCTGCTGTGTAGAACCCTTAACCAATTAAAGAAAATAATGACAAACAAATAGAAACTGCCTAGATACAACCCATATTGTTAAGTACCTTCTATATATATCCAACTATATATTATGTTCATTTATAAAAACTTGAACAAAACCTAAAGCAAACCTGAGAACATTATAGCTTTACAAACATAAATTAATTCAAAAAACCAGAAAAACAAAGAAAAAGAAACAGAGAAAAGAAGAAGACTTTCATAAAAATTTCACCTGTAGTGTCTTCTCCAACACTTACTTTCTGTTCAACAGTTATTAGGTGAGTAAACTTATTTATTTTCAATTTAAACATATATCTTTAGCTTACAATTGGTATGTACTTGATAACTGCTTGCATAAGAATCCCTGAGTACTTTCTGTTGCTCTGGTAGCATCTATTATTGTTCTTCAGAGATATTTGAGTTTCTGAACAAGCAAAGCAAAGAAATTTATAAATACCTATTCATATAATTGTTGGAACTTTGGTGTTGTTGCTGATTTAAGTTGGTTATCTAAAACATAGGCCTGAAACTTGTTTTCAAGTATAACAATAAGATATAAATACTGTTTTTTTAAAGTTACAGGTAAAAGAAATCAAAGGTCAAAATTCGAATGTTTAAATTTAAGAATTCAATAACATATCTTGAATTAACACACATAATTAGGATTTTTAACACAAAAATTGTGATTTTTAAGAAAAGATCACAAGAGCAGTTTTAAAATGAAACTAAAATGGGTTTTTGTCAATTTTGGAAGATTGAGTTAATTTCAATTTCTGTAAATTGATAGGAAGCAAGCTTGTAACTAATTCGATTCCAGAAAAATGTCAAAATAATTTTCGAATGCATAGATTTTGAGATTGTGATTAAGGTAGGGTTTTAGTGCTTATATTTTCAATGCTCTGTAAAATATTGTTTTCGGATCCTTTAGGCAACCGAGTTGAACGTGATTTCAGGTGGTGTTAGGAGGGGATGTGGTCGAAGTTTTGGTGGAGTTCCATCACCTCTGGTGATCATTGTCGGTGGCCCGAGAGGTTTTTTGTGTGGTGCGTTCATGGCTCGTGTTCGAGCTTCAGGTCATATTTTGTTTTCAACTTATAATTGAAAATCTGGGTTTTGTTTGTGATGCTAGGGATGATTTAGGGTTTGTGGGGCTGTCACGAGCCAACGGAGGAGAGGCGAACCACCGTGCACGTGCATGATGGCGTGAGCGTGTCAATGAGGCCGTGGGTGGCTTCGTATCGAGTGATACTCGAGTGGGAAATGGAGGTTACTTCGGCTTCCTGGGTGTGAGCGCATGAATGTTTGTTAACTGCAGTTTTTTATTTTACCTTAGCTAAAAAAAGGGGTTGAAGAAGAAGAAGGGCATGAGAAGGGAGGGGAGAATCTTGGTGGAACAAGGAAAAAAACGTTTGTTTTCCGAGTAAACAAGGAGCTTGCCTCGGGTCCAGTTGCTAATGAAGTTGCTTTAACGCTTTAATTATTTGGTTATATGAAGTTTAATATTAATCAAATAAACTATGTTGGTTAGTGTTAAGTTAAGGTTGATAAAAAGATTTATCAAAGAAAGGTTTGCGAATGTAAAGAGATCAATTTATTTAAAGTATAAGATACGTAAGAATGTAGATTAATTTATACTTGTAATTAAATAGATAATTTAAATTTAAATAAATTTGTAAGTAAAGATTAATAATTATAATCTTGTGTTTAATCAATCTGAACTTAAGATTTTAATCAATTACCTAAAGTTAATTAGTAAATAAATGCTAATTAACTTAAGAAATTAATTAAGGAATAAGTGACAAATTAATTGATAATTAATGATTTATTTAGTGATCAATTGGTAATCAAAAGGGTAATTAATATTATTAATTAATAATTAAGATTTTAATCAATTAATTAAGTGAGTAATTAAGTAATGATTAATAAATTTAATAGACCGATTAATTAGTAATTAATCAAGCTGGATAAAATGATAAATTAAGTTAAGTTGATCAAACTAATTTGATATGAATTGATAATTCTGTTTGATTAGTTGTGATATTCATTTTGTGATTTCTGTGATATGTTGTAATATATTCTGGATATATCTATGATAACTGTGTAAGATTTATCTGTTATATCTATTATGTGAATTCTAATATTAAATTGAACTATTAAGTTAAATAGACAATTTGGCCCTTAAAATGGCGTTTGGATTCCGATGAGGCCGGGATCGGAATAATCAATTTTGATTCTCCGAAAACCACATCGATCCAAATTAAACGATAGGTCGTGACTTATCAAGTGGTGATCGAGATGGTGTTTCAAAATGCAAGGGTTATCGTCATTAGCTCTAAGGGTGATTCCAAAATGAGTGTAACGAGATAATGCCTTCGGTTTCGTTCGAACCCGGAACGAACTTGTATGGATTGAATGCTTTCAACACATCGTCAGGCGGACGATGAGCATTCTAAGATATGTTCAATAAAGGTAATCGTAGCCTCAAGCCTCCCCAACCGGGAATGGCTAAAACAGGGGAGATGCAGCAAGGTTAGGTGGGTCATGCCCAAGCAGGACAAGATATTCCCCTGTCTAGATGTCCCTTTTTATTTCGGCTGTGTGAGCAGTTGTTGGCCACAACTGCGGGGTTATCTTGTTCGGGACTGTTCAGTAAGGAATGGTTCCGACCTTGTGTTGTAGGAGGTCGGTTGTGATCCTCGGTACGGTGATCTAGGCCCCGTACTGTGACGGGCGGTACCCCAGTAGCCCTGCCATTGTTGGAAGCCCATTTTCCCTACGAGACCCTACAATTTTGATTTGTATTACCCACTTTCGTGGCTAGTAGCTGGAATTTAATAGATGTAACAATTTCTGCTATTTTCTATTTACTTGAAAACCCTAGACGCTATTATAATATCACTGAATTTCCTATAAAATGTTTTGGTTAGCGTAAGGTAAAAACTTACCCGTATTTATTGTGGGGAGTCTTACGTGATACCTTTATTTTCAAATGATTTTCAAAGTTAAGTAATTTTAACCTGTTTACTCATACCAGACCCATGTCTGACCCGGAGTTTATATTTTGTTTTTCACAAACTCTTGGGTACTCAAATTTTTATGAGTAGCCAAGTGATAGGTATTTGGGATGTTGATTTTCTGGAGAAGCTTTTGGGAAGAAGACCAGACGTATGTATCTATATATATAGTTCCGCTGTGTAGTTAGTGTGTGTTGTATTTTGGATGTATGTATGGACATATATGTATTATGACAGTCCTGTTATATGATATTGTATAACTCTGATGTATGTAAAACTATGTAACAGTTATGTGATGTGTTATATTTTGTTCCATTCCGTTGTGAGATTCTGATGTTGTTATTCTTTCTTTCTATTCTTTTCTATTTCTATCCCTTTCTTTTTTAATGATGAAACATCTTTCTGGGTTGAGAAAGGCGGGTCGTCACAGTTGGTATCAGAGCACTTGGTCGAGCGAGTACCTAGGCTCTTATGTTATATTTATCCAGAGAGTGTGTATTTTTATTTTGATATAATTATATATATCTATCTAAATTTGTTGAGTTACCTGTTCAGGTGACCGACATGAGTTCAGAAAGAAGAGGTAGAGTTAGGGCTAGTACTTCAACAGATAATGGACGGAGTCAAAATGCTAGTGAGGCTGTCAATCCAGTGCCGCCTCAAGTTAGTTTTGCAGCTTTATGCAAGGATTTCAAAAATCTCGGAGGCCAACCATTCAAACGTTCTGAGTCAATAATTGAAGTTCAAGACTGGCTACGCTCTTGCGAACGTATTTTCAAGAGCATGAAATTGTATGATGAGCGTAAGAGGCATATGGCATCGTGGCAATTGCAGGGTGGTGCAGCAGCATGGTGGGATTCAACAATTGCAAATATTTCTGAGGATGACATTTCATGGGACAGATTTAAGGAGTTGTTTGAAAAGAAGTTTGTGCCAACGGTAGGGAGAACCCAATTGTATCAGGATTTTCTGTATTTGAAGCAGGGTAGTATGTCTATTTCGGAGTATGAAACTAGATTCAACGAGCTCTCTTATTATGGACCAGAACTCATCGATACTTCTCTTAAAAAGAATGAGAAATTTGTGCAAGGGTTGAGGCCTGAATTCCATGGAAAATTGATAGTGCTTTTGAAGGGATCTTTTGTTGATTTGATTGATATGGCATTGAGATATGAAAGTTTGATGAAAATGAAACCGGGGCTCCAGTTGCAGCTTCAGGTGGGAATTTCACTAATCCGAATAAGCGAAAGTTCGATCCTGAATGGAGCAAGCCGAACAAGAAGAAACCTGGAAATAACAACGGACCTCGAAAGTGCTACATTTGTCTACAGGGAGGGCATTTGGCAAATAAATGTCCTAGAAAAGGGTTCCAGCAGCAGCAACAACAAGCGCATCAGAGTGGCCCAGGATCAGCTATGGTTCAGAAATCATTGTGCTTTAATTGTCATCAGCCAGGACACGTGATCAAGAATTGTCCACTTCTGCAGAGGGCGCCTCAGAATAAAGTTTTTGCTTTGGAAGCAGGACCATCTTCTTCTTTGATGGGCAAGGGAGTTTTAGAAGGTACTTTACTTTTAGATGGAAAATATATTAGAGTTTTGTTTGATTCGTGTGCTTCCTTGAGTTTTATTTCTTTGAACTCTGTTGAAATGTTCTCTGTTACCCCTAGTTCTGTAGACATTCCTATCTTGGTATCTAATCCTATTGGAGGGGTGACCAAAGTAGACACTATCTATAAGGACTTGAAGATTTCTTATCCATCACATAGTTTTTCTTATGACCTGTATGTGTTGAATTTTTAGGGATTCGATCTTATTTTGGGAATGGATTGGCTGGACAAGTATAAAGCCATTTTGAATTGTGATGAGAGAACAGTTTCGTTGGAAACTGATCTGGGTAGAATTGCCAGATTGTCGTGTGATAATTCTGGAATTCACTTGAGCAGTCTTTTGCATGGAATTGAGACGTCTGAAGAGAGTATTGAAGACATCAATATGGTTCAAGATTTTTCTGATGTATTTGAAGAAGTTAAGTGTCTGCCATGACATTGAGAAATAAAATTCTGTATTGATTTGATTCCAGGAGCAGTGCCGGTGATTCAGCCCAGTATTAGAATGGCTCCTAGGGAAAGAGAAGAATTGATTAAGCAGACTTAGGATCTTTTAGAGAAGGGGTTGATTAGACCCAGTTTTTCTTGTTGGGATTCGGCGGCAGTGTTTATGACCAAATCAGATGGATCACTGTGGTTCTGTGTGGATTGTAGAGAATTGAACAAAGTGACTATCCATAATAAATATTCTCTTCCTCGCATCGATGATCTTTTTGACCAGTTGCATGGTGCTTCTATCTTTTCTCAATTGGATCTAGCTTCAGGTTTCCACCAGTTGAGGGTAGCTGAAGACAGTATTCCCTTGACTGCATTTAGGGGTCCAAATTGTTTTTATGAGTGGTTGGTTATGCCTTTCTGATTAACCAACGCTCCTGCCTACTTCGTTGACCTCATGAACCGAGTCTTTAGGGATGTGTTGAATAATTTCGTGTTGGTATTCATTGATGATATCTTGGTCTATTCCAAATCTGAATAAGAGCATAGGGAGCATTTGAGGATTGTATTGGAGACTCTGAGGAAGCATGTGTTGAAGGCGAAGTTTTCCAAGTGTCATTTCTGGAAATCGGAGGTTAAATTTTTAGGGCACATTGTTTCTGGTGAAGGCATTTCTGTAGACCTAGAGAAAGTTGAAACTATTCTGGAATGGAAACAGCCAGAGACACCGATGGAGGTTCGCTGTTTTCTAGGATTGGATGGCTACTATAGGAAATTTATCAGGGATTATTCCGAGATTTCTTCACATATGACTAAGCTGACTAGAAAAGGAGAAAAATTCAAATGGACACCTCAGTGTGAAGAAGCTTTTCAGGAATTGAAGATCAGGTTAACTAGTGCACCAGTACTTGTTATTCCGGATGGGAAGAGCAAATTCGAAGCTGACACTGATGCTTGTATAGTGGGTTTGGGGGCAGTTCTCATGCAGAACGGAAGGGTTATCGCGTATGCTAGTCGGCAGTTGAAGCCATGTGAGAAAAACTACGCTACGCACGATCTTGAATTGCTAGTCATTATTTTTGCTTTGAAAATTTGGAGACATTATCTTTTGGGAGAGAAATTCTAATTGTTCACGGATCACAAACTGTTGAAATATCTCTTCTCTCAAAAAGATCTTAATCTGAGACAACAGCGGTGGGTTGAATTTCTTGCATCCTATGATTTGGATATTTTGTACACTCTGGGGAAAGCGAATGTCGTAGCTGATGCTCTAAGTAGGAACGCAGTTCTATCTCTTCTGGAAGTGGTTCCATCTCATATTGAAAGGATCTCAAGCAAGCAAGAATCTAATAAGATGTTGAGGAGGATCATCAAAAGAGTTAGGAAGGGTCAGTGTCCCAGTTTTGAAATTGATGGCCAAGGAACGTTAAGGATCAACATGAGAATCTATGTTCCGAATGATAAGGAGTTGAGGCAGGAAGTGCTGTCTGAAAGTCATCGCTCCAAATTGAATATTCATCCGGGAATTTCGAAGATGTACAAGGACATGAGGAGAGTTTTCTTGTGGCCGAATATGAAGAAGGATGTTGCTAGATTTGTGAACAGTTGTCCCATCTGCCAACAAGTTAAAGGTGATCAACAGAAATATGCCGGGTTATTGCAAGCTTTGAAATTCCGAATTCGAAATGGGAGATGATCTCGATGGATTTTATCGATGGTTAGCCTAGAACCAGGAAAGGGAATGATGTATATGGGTTATTGTGGATCGTTTAACTAAGAGTGCCCATTTTATTCCAGTAAAGCCAACCCATACTCCAGTTTCTCTGGCGGAAATTTTCTTGAAGGAGATAGTTAGATTGCATTGTGTCCCAGTCAGCATAGTCAATGATCGTGATCCTATTTTCACTAGCAAATTTTGGAAAGCTCTGCAATCAGCAATGGGAACAGATTTGAGATTGAGTACAACCTATCAACCTCAAACGGATGGACAGACGGAGAGTCTTAATCGTATTCTTGAGGATATGCTACGGGCTTGTGTTTTAGATTTTGGAGGATCTTGGGAGGACCATCTTCATCTAGTGGAATTCTCTTATAATAACAGTTATCAAGCGAGTATCAAGATAGCTCCTTATGAAGCTTTATACGGAAGACCGTGTAGATCCCCATCTTGTTGGATTGAATCGAAGGATCGTCTTGTTCTCGGACCCGATCTTATTCGTGAAGCTTCTGCAAAGGTTGAGCTTATCAAGAAAAGGATGAAAGCTGCTCAAGATTGTCAGAACAAATATGCTGATAGAAGATGAAGGCCATTGTAATTTGAGATCGGAGACTTGGTTTTTGTTAAAGTTTCCCCAATTAAAGGTGCTATAAGATTCGGAAAAACGGGAAAACTTGCTCCGAGATACATTGGACCATTTCAAGTATTGGAAAGATTTGGAGCTGTAGCCTACAGGATTGAATTGCGAGAGCGGATGTCTGGGATTCATAATGTGTTTCATGTATCGCATTTGAGGAAATTTGTTCATGATCCATCACTGGTTGTAGAATGAGTAGTTCAAGAAGACTTGGAAGTGGAACCCAATTTAACTATAGCCAGAAACCCAGTACGGATCGTGGATCGAGATGAGAAGCAACTCAGGAACAAACTGGTGAAACTCGTCAAGGCGCAATGGAGTGAGGATCCCAGAGATTGTACCTGGGAAACTCTCGATAGTTTTAAGAATGCTTATCCAGATTTATGTTCGGATAACTAGTGATGTTTGTTTGAGTAGACTGTTTGATTGTGTTTTTGTATGAATGATATGTATGTTTGGATTGTTAATATAAAAGCTTTTGAATTAACTGTTGTTTTAAATTTCGGGGACGAAATTCTTTTAGGGGGGTGGAATGTAACAACCCGTAATTGTTGACAGCATATTTCAATGAATACTTAATCTAATTTAAATTAAATACAAGCTTTTAAATTTTTAAACTGATGAGATCTTAATTATTTACCAGCATATATGTGTTTATAAAAGAAAGTACTGATTTGAAAATTTAAAATAGAATGCTTCAAAACCATTTTAAATAGAATCTCTCTGACTTAATAAAAAAAATCAAAGACTCTATATTTTATTATTTGATAATATACATATGAATACAATTGTAGTTTTTAAAATGATAAGTTTAAAAATAAACAAACATAGTAATATTAAACATAAACACATAAGTATAAAACCATATAAATAATTATAAACATAAACATACGAAACTAGTATAAAACATAATCATAAATTATATGTTAACCCCGTTCCAGCCAACGAGTTAAGAGGCCCATGAGTTAAAGGAGTCAACGAGTTAAGGCCCGGGATGGGCCACGACTCAAGGTTCTTAACGGTTCAGGAAGGATCTACGACTCAGGAAGCCTCACGACTCAACAAGTCACCAACTCAACGAGTTAACAACCTAAAGCTCAAAGCGACTTGAAGGGTTACGACTCAACGATCCAAGGAGACTTATGGAGGTCTACGACTTAAGAGGAATGCGACATAAAGGTGATACGACCTAAGTCTTCAGAGACAAGTTCAAAACCACGCTATAATGAGAGAACTCGTTGACGACATACGACTTATGATGAGTCGTGTACGACTCATACTAACATCAAGGAAAGTTGCGCTGGTTAACTCGTGAATGGCTCAGGACTTGTGTTATTCATAGGAATGGAAGCATAGCTTGGAACCAAACCGGGAGCTAACCCAGTAGGTCGACCGCGTGTTAACATGAGACGATTTACCACGACTCGTCCACGACCTAAAGTCACTAAGTCGCAACCCGCTATCATGATACTTATATCAAAGAGGAATGACTCGTATACGACTCAAGACTTGTGCTATATTCAGAGGATCGAAGGCGCTTTGGTAAGAAGCTAGGGTTCAACCTGTTGAGTCATCCATGACCCAACCTGACTTGGCTACGAGTTAACGATGAGTCGGGTACGACTCACGACTCAAGACCGAAAACTCCTATAAATACATGACCACTTCCAACATTTGGAGGGACTTTTCTGCTCATTCATTCCAAGCGCCGTTACTCTGCTGCAGTTTGAACTACTCCGACACTTAAAGCTTTTGAGAGATAAAGAACACCTCAAGGAACTTCACGAAGAAAGGATACATGTCCAACATGAGTTCAAGGATTTGGATCGACATTGAAGTTTAGGCTACTTGTTCTAAGTCACTTGTAACTCGAAGTGTGTCGTAATCAAAGTGTAATTGCATCGACTTGTAATCAAATCGTCAATAAAGATATTCAAAGTGGACGTAGGCTCTCTCTTAAGCCGAACCACTATAAAATTGCTGTTGTTTACTGCTTTTTCGCTATTATCTGCTTATGATCTGTTCCCGAGCTATCGGGTGGTGCTT
This sequence comes from Allium cepa, assembly GCA_030765085.1. Taxonomy (NCBI): domain Eukaryota; kingdom Viridiplantae; phylum Streptophyta; class Magnoliopsida; order Asparagales; family Amaryllidaceae; genus Allium; species Allium cepa. Next base: position 786,866,818 of record CM060937.1, on the reverse strand, counting down.
TCAAAATCTCACTTCATACACCGGGGTGTTAGCGTTCAAATTTTAGCGTTAACATTTTTGGTGCTTTCATTTAGAGGGACTGAACTCAGGCAAATCGTCATCATTGCTCCACGAAAGTTTGTTGAAATAACCTCTCTGAAGACTAGAAGTTTATCCGAAATCATGGCTCCGGGGAGAAAGAGTAGATCTGTAAGATCTGGAAATGCTCAAGAGGGAACCTCTGCTTCCCCTGTATCGAATCAAGCCACTCCAACTGTCGGAGTTACAAAGGCAGAGCTGGATGCTGCAATCTTAGGGCTGAACCAGCAGATAAATGCCCAAAATGCACAATTCGAGGCTCAGAGTGCCCAAAATGCCCTAATTCTGAATAGGTTGAACGATTTGCTCGGGGCAAACCGTCAACCGGCAGGTAATGAAAGGAACTTTGCTGTCAACATTCATGATGCTGAAGAAAGGAATGCTCCTGAAAGGGCTGCTAGCCCCTTTGAACAAACACTTCCTGAGGTTGGTGGATCTAGAACTCGACATGATGAGGAGTATCTTTCTGGAATGGTCCGACAAATCATGAAAGAAAGTATGCAGAGGGTTGAAGACGAGAAAGAATGGGGTTTTGCCCCAAGTAAAACTCCATTTACTAAGAAAATCTTAAAGGCCGAATTCCCAAGGAAGTTTGTCCCTCCAACCATTCCAGCTTACAAGGGGACAAGCGATCCGAACGAATTCTTATACAAGTATGATTGGCACATGAAAGGTGCCAGAGCCTCTGATGAGATAAAGTGCCGATATTTTCCTGTATATCTAGAAGGTGTGGCTCTACTGTGGTTCACCAAGCTGCCAGTCCGATCTATTGATCAGTTTTCGGACTTGACCCGAAAATTCAAGGAGCAGTTCAGAATATATGCTTCAAAAGCCAAGGACATCATGTCGTTGTCAAGTTTAGAACAGAATCCAGGGGAGACTATCAGATCTTTCTTAAACCGCTTTAATATAGCACTGGCTGAGGTGGATAATGCAGAACCGCGAATGATATTGACTTATCTGATGAGGGCTATTGACAAGTCGAGCGAATTTGGGAAATGGCTAAACATGAAGGAACCAAACTCCATTGAAAAATTCTATAAAAAAGCAGATGAATTCATACGCCTGGAAGGCCGTCCCGTACCGGTAAAGGCAGTGTTGGAAAAAGCTGAAGATAACACTGTTGCTCCACACAAGAATGAATCTGTAGGGCGAAAAAGGGAAAATAACAATGGGAAGAAACAGAGTAATCTGAAGAAGCCTCGATCCTTTAAGCCATCAGAGTATACCCCTTTATCAGATATGCCGGAGCGTATCTACCTTGCCACTAAAGATTCTGTTGATTTTCCTAAACCACTTCCTCTGAGGACCGGGAAAAAGGCTATACAGAGTGGCATGTTCTGCCGCTTCCATAATCAACCCGGTCATAAGACTGACGAATGCCGCCAGTTGAAGAATCTGATTGAAGAGTTGCTAAGGGAAAACAAGCTGCAGCAATTTGTGAAAAAGAATAGCAACAATCCTGCTTCGTCTAGTCAGGGGCAACAAGCTCCTGCTCATCAGCCTAGGACAGGTGAGAAGGCTGCAGGGCATGAATCTGGAAGGCCCATTATCAATGTCATTACAGGAGGACCTCACCCAGCAGGCAGAAGCTGGGGTGAGATGGAAAGGTATACCCGAGCTTTGAAGTATGTACCGACCGAGGAAGATGTATTCGTTTTGGAAGGTGCTATGCCCCTGAAGCAACAAAGAACTTTCAATGATGATATTGTGTTCAGAGCCAGGGATTCCGCAGGTATTGAAGCTCCTACCTTGGATCCTTTAGTCATCTCGGCTGGTATCGGGCCAGCTATTGTCAGAAGAGTTCTCATTGATTGTGGCGCATCCTGCAATATCCTCTTCAAGAAAACATTCGACCAAATGAAGATCCCTATGGCTGATGTGCAAGCCTCATCGCAGAAAATCGCTGGCTTCACTGGGGAGCCAAAACAGCCGATAGGAACCGTTGATTTGTTTGTGGAACTTGGAGAAGGAGAGAGAAAAGTGGTCCGCAAGCAAACTTTTGTGATTGTCGACGAATTTTCTGCTTACAATGCTTTCCTTGGCCGTCCAACTCTCGTAGCATTCAAAGTTGTTCTGGCCCCATGGTGCCTCACCATTAAATTTCCCACAGATAATGGAGTGGGAGTTATAGAAGGGGATCAAAATGCGGGGCGGGAATGTTATCTAACAGAGCTACGAGAAACCAGAAAAAGAGAAATGGGAAAGGATGCGGCAGCCCTAGTCCGCATCAAAGAACCAGCCTTGTAGCAATTACAGGGCGGACCCTGCACTGGCGAGCATAGCGGAGCAAGGAAAGAGATGGATCCTAGAAAAGTCAGTGCAGGGGAGAACAGAGTGGTACCAGTGGAAACGACAATACCAGTACCTGTTGACCCAAAGGACCCAAACAAGGTGTTGAATGTGGGATCACAACTTAATGTGTCAATTCAGAATATCTTAATATCTTTTTTAAAGGCAAATTTGGATGTTTTTGCTTGGACTCATGCCGATATGTGCGGGATATCCCCAGAAGTTGCAGTACACGCTCTAAATATTGATCCAAAATTTACACCTGTGAAGCAGAAAAGGAGAACTCAAGGTCCAGAAAGGTCGGCAGCGTTAAAAGAAGAAGTTGATCGGCTCATGAAGAATAATTTTATCAAAGAATCTACCTATCCGAATTGGGTTTCAAATCCAGTGCTGGTTAAGAAAGCCAACGGAAAATGGAGAGTAGCATCGATTTTTCAGATCTAAACAAGGCCTGCCCCAAAGACTGCTTCCCTTTACCCAGGATCGATCAACTGGTTGACGGAACAGCGGAACACGAATTGCTATCTTTTATGGATGCCTACTCCGGATATAACCAGATCATGATGCATGAGCCAGATCAGGAGGACACGAGCTTTATCACCGACATTGGTCTTTACTGCTACAGAGTTATGCCCTTCGGGCTGAAGAATGCAGGGGCAACATACCAAAGACTTGTTAATGCTATGTTCAAACTGCAATTGGGCAAGACTATGGAAGTCTACGTCGATGACATGTTAGTAAAGTCAAAGAAAGCAGTGGATCACATAGAACACTTAGCAGACATGTTCGCAGTCCTCCGAAAATACGGAATGAAGCTCAATACTTTAAAATGTTCATTTGGAGTGGAATCCGGCAAGTTTTTAGGTTTCATCGTGAGCGCTAGGGGCATTGAGGCTAGTCCAGCTCAAATTACCGCCTTAAAGGAAGTCAAAGCTCCTAGAACAAAGAAGGAAGTGCAAAGTCTCAATGGAAAAGTCGTTGCCTTAAGTCGGTTCATTTCCAAAGCCACAGATAAATGCATCCCATTCTTTGATGCCCTAAAGAAAGGAAAGAAAAACTTCGATTGGACTCCTGAATGCCAAAAAGCCTTTGATGAATTGATTCGCCATATGGAAACGCCTCCAATACTTTCTAGGCCTGGCGATGGCGAGGATCTTCTTATATACTTGGCAGTATCATCTCATGCTTTAAGTGCAGCGCTGATACGAGAAGACAAAGGGATTCAACATCCAGTTTACTATATCAACAAAAGACTCACTGGGCAGAGATGAATTACTCTAAGTTGGAAAAACTCGCCTATTGCCTACTAATTGCATCTAGGAAGTTGAGGCAATATTTCCAAGCTCATCCTATCAGAGTCCTCACTGATCAACCTTTAAAGCAAGTCCTGTTTCGCCCTGAGACTTCGGGTCGTCTTCTAAAGTGGAATATTGAACTCAGTCAATATGACATCACTTATCATCCCCGAAAAGCAATCAATGGACAGGCTTTAGCAGATTTCATCGCAGAATTCACAGATAAGGGTAACGGTGAGGAGGAAACGATCGACGATTCCCCAATCCAATGGAAGTTATATGTCGATGGCGCGAGAAACGACTACTGTTCTGGAGCCGGAGTTGTGCTCGAGACCCCTGAAGGTCGATCATTATGCTACGCACTAAGATTGGAATTTCCTTCGATAAACAATGAAGCAGAATATGAAGCCCTTATCGCTGGATTGAGGATTGCTAAAGAATTAAACATCCGAGCGTTACAGATCTTCAGAGATTCTCAGCTTATTGTATGCCAAGTCAAAAAGGAATTCCAAGCGAAAGTGGGGAATCTGCCCGCCTACCTATCAAAGGCTTAGGAACTCCTGAGTGATTTCGATCATTACATGATAAGTCACATTCCTCGAGAAGAAAACATGAAAGCAGATTCTCTCGCAAAGTATCCTAGCACGGGCGAAGCTCAATTTCTGGGGTTAACTCCAGTGGAGATTCTGTCGACCCCGAGCATTGATGAGATTGATATTGATTGGATCATGAGCGTGTCTCAAGAGCAAGAATCATGGATGACTCCAATAACAGAATATCTGCTCAATGGATCTTTACCGGAAAGTTCAAAAGAACGAAAGAAGCTACTGAGGAAAGCCTCTCGCTATATAGTCCAGGATGGCCAGTTATACAGACGGGGATTCTCAATGTCGTTACTTCGATGTGTATCCAGGGAAGAGTCCAAAACAATCCTAGCTGAGGTGCATGGGGAAGAATGTGGTGATCATTTAGGTGGTCAAGTGATCATTTAGGTGATCAGTTTGAAAGTGAAGAATTCCAAGATTTTTGCAAACGATTCAAAATCCGAAAGAGCTTCTCAGCAGTAGCCCATCCGCAGGCAAACGGGCAAGTGGAAGCAGTAAATAAAATTATCAAGTCAACCATCAAGAAGCAACTTGAAAGAGCAAAAGGTGGTTGGGTCGATAAGTTACCGCTGGCACTATGGGCCTACAGAACTACCCACAAAACTGCGACTGGGCATACTCCGGTTTCATTGGCATACGGATCAACGGCAATGATTCCGGTAGAAACAGAGGTACCTTCACATAGAAGAATCCATTTCAATCAGGCGGAGAATGAGAAACTACAGCTTGAGGCACTAGATCTCCTTGATGAAAAAAGAGAAGAGGCTGAGCTCAGAATCGCATCTCATCAGCAAAGGATAGCCAGACATTTCAATTCCAAAGTTCGCCAACGCAGCTTTGAAATTGGAGATTTAGTCCTAAAGAGAATTATGACAACAACAGGTGTGTTTGGGCCAAATTGGGAAGGACCATATGTCATAGGTCAAAAGCTTCTGGACGGCACATACAAACTCACTACTGTCGAAGGAGAACAAATTCCAAGATCTTGGAACAGCAATCACTTGCGTCCATACTTTACTTGATAGCTTTGTTGAAATATTATAAAGAGAATTATGAATGTATAATCCCTGTAATTGAAAGCGATTGTAAAACTGGTGCAAGTGAATAATGAAAGACTATAAAGTGGATGCAGGCCCAAATTCTTGGCCGAACTACTATAAATCTTGTGTTCCTTATTATTATTACATGTTTGCTTTATTTTCGATATGAAAAGTACATTAAATGTATTACTGAAATATCGATTTAAATTTTTGCAGGCAACGAAAACAAAACTTGCACATTACAAGACCAAGTGATTCTTGTTATCATTCAACAAACAAATTCCAAGTCGCAAAATTCCTGAGCTTAAATCCTAGATAAGAAGTGCTTCAATTGAACGGTCAATGATTTCGCCAAAAATGGGCTTTAGCTAACAAATTGAGAAGTTTGAACAAACAAAAATCCAATTAAGAAGCTTATGTCCGTTCTCGTGAACTGGCCTAGCAATGAAGTACACTTCTTTGGATTAAACAGGCTACTTTTAAGAGAAGGGAGTGCAAGCAAAAAAATAAAATAAATTGAGGATCACTGAAAAGGCATAAGCAAGTGGACAAGGAACAACTAAAGTCCTCTTCGGAGGCACAACTCTTCGGAGGATAAAGACCTCAAACGAAGCATATGCCGTAAAAAAGAAAGTTCTCTACTCAACCAAAAAAGATTGGAGGAGTCATGACCCTCCAACCATGAGAGAGTAACTTCCAGGCAATTTTCGGAGGCACATTTCACCAGGAGTTGAAGTGTAACAGCCGCTCTTCGAAATTTCACTTCACCAGAGTTGAAATGCAAACAAAATAAAGACCTCTTCGGAGGCACATTTCACCAGGAGTTGAAGTGTAATAGCCGCTCTTCGGAATTTCACTTCACCAGAGTTGAAATGCAAACAAAATAAAGACCTCTTCGAAGGCACATTTCACCAGGAGTTGAAGTGTAACAGCCGCTCTTCGGAATTTCACTTCACCAGAGTTGAAATGCAAACAAAAAAAAGACCTCCTCCCGGAGACACAATCAAGAAGAAAGACCTCTTCGGAAGCCCACGTTTCACCGAGATTGAAATAAAACTTCCAAGTGTTGAAACATGAAAAGGCTTCCTTCAAAGGCACAACTCTTTGGAGGTACACGTTTCACCAAGATTGAAATAAAACTTCCAAGTGTTGAAACGTGAAAAAATCCCTCCTCAGTGGTACAACTTTCTATTAAAAAAAAAAAAAAAAAATCCTCATCCAGAGCACACTTTAACTTTCAAAGGAAGAGTGATTTACCTATTCTGGAAAATAACCTTCCTCAAAAAAAAAAAGAGGAAAGTTAAAGTACCCTTCAGAGGCCCGCTTTACCTCATAGAAGAATTCACTTGGTAAAATGTGTACATAAGAAAAAGAAAAAAAAGCGATTTCTTCGAAGGACAAAGCGTAAAAAGTTATATGAAGGGAGTTGTACTCTACGAAAAATTTCTTCAAGAATGAAATAATTATTCTTTAGAAAATAAGAGTGCAAGTCCCCTCGAAATATAAAAATATTGCAGCAAGCTTATGGTATGGGGGCAACATGGTATAGTTATATACAATATGGTATAGCCAACATCGGCGAAAGTAATGCTCAAACAACATGGCATAAGCCCGCTGCAATATCATATAAATAAACTTGTGCAAAAATGAATAATAAATGCATTCTCAAATTCAAACAGGAGTCTGTACAAATAAAGGATCATTTTATTCAATTGCATTGCAGATACAAGTTTCAGAATAAAAAGCAGGGGCCGGTACCCGCACAATTCTCGACCAGTACATGCAAAAGACAAGAAGCTAAAAGCTGGAATCTTCATTTCTTCTTGCCACCTTTAGACCCTTTGCCCCGCCGAATGGTTAGCTTTTCAGGTCGGTCTGAAGGCATAAGGGAAGAAGGAGAGGGAGGTGCAACTGGTGCTATTTCCGGTTCCTCTTCAGTAGCAATGATTTTCTTCCCCCTCCTCTTCGATGTTTCGTGCTTCTTTCTCCTCTTCGAAGAAGACTCACTCCCTGGAGTAACAAGAGCAGACAAAATTACGTCATCAGAAGGAGTCCGCTCCGGAGAGATCTCACCTGCTTCAAGTCCCTCGTCTTTCTGCTCTTGCGAAGCGATGGGGTCATCTAAGCCATGAAGAGCCTCAATTTGCTCCTCTTGTGACCCGGGCTGTGAAGCAGAAGGAGGAGCCACCTGAAGAGACGGAGGAGGGATAACCGGAGGAGGCGAAGTTTGCACAGCACTTGGTGTTTCAACTGCAGAAGAAGAGAAATTAAAAATATTAGTATCTCCCCAAAAGAAGGGAGATATGGGTTCGTCGAGATTCAAGAAGTAATCGAGAAGCTCATCAAACTTTTGAGGAGCAAGCAGGCAATCCACCTGAATCGGACCAATGTCAAAATTACTTGAAGATATTTGCTTCGTTAGTTCAATCTCATAATTTTGAGCTCTAATATCCTCCAAAGCCTCATCATCAGTAGGCGTAATTACCCCGGTTCTTGTAGGAGGCGGGGAATGAACACTGGAACCTGTGATGTCAACTTTAGGAGAAACTAAAGGACGTTCGGAGGTAGGAGGTGGTAGTTCTTTTTCAGAACATTCCTCTTCCGCCATCCCTGTCCGCACTATGGCGAGTTGCTCTTTTCCCTTCGCAAGAGCAGCGCGAGTTTCCTCATCTTGGTAGCGCGCCTCAAGCTCTTCCTCGGTATACCCGGCGCCTTTGAACATGTCGAGAGCAGCTTCCCACACTTCAGCCAAAGTGATTTCGTATTTAGGACGGAGAAAAGAGAGACTGCCATGCCCTAAGACGCTGTGCAAGTAAAAGTCGAATAAAGTTGAACTGACGTTGGCTTCCATGGCTTGAATAGATTCTTCAGTTGCGATTTTACCAGCCATGGCCTCATCTCGTTCTTTTTCGATTTTAGCAAGTTGAGCTTTTAATGCTTCAATCTCCATGTCTTGGGCGCTCATTTTACTTCACAACTGAGCGGCATCAGTGCGGTAATTCTCTACAACCTCTTCTAGCCTCTCAACTTTAGCTTTGGCATCTCTTTGGCCAGCATGTGCATCCCGCACTTGTTTTTGTAGCACCTCTTCTCTTTGAGTATAAGTGTTAGAAGAGGTGGCAAGATCGTATTTAAGCTGCTTGACTTCAGCTTCAAGTTTCTCGTTATACTCAGTTATGTTTTTCATCTCAATGTTGTGCTGGTCAAGAATCTTCTGCCATTCCGACTTATCGTTCTCCATGGTTAGCATCGCCTCGATATTGGCCCGATTGACCCTTTGGAGTTCATCAACGAGCTTTTGCCATCCAGACATTCTTTCAATATCGAGTCTAACGGCATCAAGATTTTGGTACATGGCTTCTTTATCGATGGGAACTAAATCAAGATCGAAGCGAACTCCCTTTAAACACCAATTCGGGAACCGGCTCTGCCGGGTCGGTGGGCCCCTTTCAACACGATATGAAGGCCTATTAAGAAGTGTTTGAATAGCGCTTCTTTCAAGAGCAGGGGATTTGGAAGGAATGTCGATAGAGATGGGAGCGTCAAACTTTTCAGATATTGCAGATGCGTGTTTCTCACTAGGCTTGACCCGCTTGCTCGGGTCCTCAACAATGTGGCTCTTCCCCCGACCATCATGTGTTTTACGTTTGTGGGAGTCATCGCCTCTTGAAGAAGACTCATGTCGCACATCTACCCTCTCGTGACGTTCTTCATATTCTCTCCTCTCTCTAGCTTTTCGAGCAGCTCTCTGCTCGTCGGTTTCTCTGGGACCAGTAAGATAGCGTCTGTAATCATAGTGCCACGCCCTCCATAGTGCTGAAAGTCTTTATAGTAAGAACCGCTGCCGCTACGTCCCATTGAAGGATCTGAAAGGCAAAAAGACAAGTCTTAAAATCCTATAGAAAAAAGAAGTCAAACACAAACAAGTGCTGAAAAATCCTAAGTGTTGTGTAATGTGTAAACTACACGCATCAAGCTACAGACCACTCTGTGGAGTAGAGGAGGTGATAACTTGAGTAGGAGGAGTTGGCATTTGTTGTAGAGAAGATGTCGCCTCGATTACAGAAGAGATAGTTTTGGAAACATCATCTTTAAAAAGTTCTTGTGAAGTCACAATTAGGTCGCTCAACCCCTCAAAAACATCATCGCCATCATGCTTTTTGGGACTTGCTTTCTCAACTCCTTCGTCAGCGGATCTCCCGGAAGATCGTGGAGGTTCTTCCTCTTCAATAACTGGGGCAAGTGTCAAATTGCAAGACGGCCCCGCAACATCAGTGAGAGTGGGGCACTTCACCAGTAGAGTTTCAGTGGAGGGATCTTTTGGCATAAGCTTTTCAGCCTTCGCTGGAGAATCGGGAACTTCACAAAGCTGAGTGGAACGAGAAGGGTGAAGGAGTCCAAATTGATGTAAAAATTCATCATTTAACAAAAACTTTATACTCCTCTCTTCTGCCGCCACGGCATTCAGTCTTTCAAAAATTTGCTTATAGCATGGATCTCTAGAGGGAGGAGGAAGTGCTAAAACAAAAAGAAAAAAGAAGCGAAGTTAGCATTTAGCAACTTAGATTTCGAAAAGCTCAAGAATGGAGAAATAAAAATAGGAAATCTTACTTCCTACTCTCCAGATGGCATAAAACCCTGGAGGACAGCGAACGAAGAAATACTGATTTAGAAATCCATGAGCGCTATCAGGAAGATCAGTAATGAGTTTGCGGTTTCCAGCACTCCTTATAACTACGATAGAGGGATGATCTTTAATTTTTGTGAATGAGCAGAGGTAGCAGATTTCCCCAAAGCTCAGTAATCGGTCCAAAACTCTCCTAAATAGCACACATAACCCCATCAGAATGGCATGGCCGTTGGGGTGCAATTGGAATGGAGAGATAGATAACCGAAGCAGGAACTGCTGAAGGAAGTCATTAAAAGGTGGGATGGCACCGCTCAAGCACATTTGGCGATTGACAGCAACAAAGCCAAGAGGGGGCCTATCTGCAGTATCATTTGGCCCCGGCAGTAAGGCATCACCTTCGGCAATGCCAAACTGGATCGCAATTGGTTAAACACCCGCTGATTCAGAGTTGTGGAAGTTCTCTCCGGAGGGTTATCCAATGGGTTAGCTATTGGGAAGACATCTTCAGCCTGGCCCATCGGTTCTTCTTGTTGAGAAGTCATTCTACACAAGCAACTGGATGTTCAAATGCGAAGGTGCACGTTTCCTAAAAGTGTGAAGTGTTGTGCAGAACTAATGAAAATAAACAAGTAAATATAACTGAAGTTAAGCTAGTTGGCAATTGATCAATTACTAAATTTCAGGACTTGTTAATTTAAGGTTTCAGGTATAGTGTTAGTGCAAACCGGTCAATTTCAGTTGACTATTTCAACATTGCTTTAGCACTCTACTTGGATTCGTTGGTTTAAAGTACTTCATTCACACAATCCATTTAAGTTAATTATCTGTTATTAACTAATCTGTCATTTGATGTGGGCAGTCGATGGCAGTATATTCGTCCCTATTTTCTGTAAATGTTATACTGAACAGATTGTTAGCCTGCAAATCAAAGTAACCTGTGAATGAATGCAATAAAATTCAACAGTTCAAAGTTTATGTAATGGTTCAAAGTTCGAACAGAATTCATATAAGTCCTAACTCGTCAACGGCTCATAAATTTTTCCTACGGGTTAAGATATATCGTTGGTTCTCGGGCTAGCTCGTCCATGACCTAAGGATTGGGAAGCAAGTTAAGTCAGGATACTTCGATTTTGAGTCGTTGGCGTTTTGAGTCGGCAGTGCCCTAAGTCGTAAGTCGTGGAAAAAGGGAAAAGCTCTGGTTCAAAGTAGTAAGAAAATCTCCAAGTCCTATCTCGGCCACGACTCAAGGCTTAAGTGGTGAAGCATGTTGGGTCGGATCATGGTTAAGTCGCAAAGATTGCTGGATCATACAAAAATAGTCGAGTCATACTTCAGGCAATATTCAACTCTATTTGGCCAACTCACCACCAAACTCCTAACCAGTTTATCTTCCAACCTTTAACCCATTAACCCGACAAACTCTCAATCAACAACCCTAGTCTTATCACGCCACTAAATCGCCTCAAGACGCAAATCATCGGATCAGACAACCTTGAATCTATTGATGGTTAGAGTGACCAAACTTGCAACGCTCAAGGGAGTAAATTGGAGGTAAGGACGGGGCGCATAGGTTAATGATGATCGAGAATCGGAAGGGAAGCGAGATTGCTTACGTAGTGTGGTGTCAGAGATGATCAGAGGAGAATCAAGTTGGAATCGCCTGTGAGAACTAGGAGATGCGTTAATGGCGGATGCGGTTTAAAGGATAAGTAATGAGAAGTGGGAGATAGGACGAACGAGTCAAGAATTTTATATCTGGAAGAGCTGGAACTCGAATCGGCGCACCCGGGTTATGATGAGTCGAAGCCCACGACTTACGACTTAAGCGTGTGCTTCGAGGGGCAAATGTTAACCCCGTTCCAGCCTACGAGTTAAGAGGCCCACGAGTTAAAGGAGTCAACGAGTTAAGGCCCGGGATGGGCCACGACTCAATGTGCTTAACGTTTCAGGAAGGATCTACGACTCAGGAAGCCTCACGACTCAACAAGTCACCGACTCAACGAGTTAACAACCTAAAGTTCAAAGCGACTTGAAGGGTTACGACTCAACGATCCAAGGAGACTTATGGAGGTCTACGACTTAAGAGGAATGCGACATAAAGGTGATACGACCTAACTCTTCAGAGACAAGTTCAAAACCACGCTATAATGAGATAACTCGTTGACGACATACGACTTATGATGAGTCGTGTACGACTCATACTAACATCAAGGAAAGTTGCGCTGGTTAACTCGTGAATGGCTCAGGACTTGTGTTATTCATAGGAATGGAAGCATAGCTTGGAACCAAACCGGGAGCTAACCCAGTAGGTCGGCCGCGTGTTAACATGAGACGATTTACCACGACTCGTCCACGACCTAAAGTCACTAAGTCGCAACCCGCTATCATGATACTTATATCAAAGAGGAATGACTCGTATACGACTCAAGACTTGTGCTATATTCAGAGGATCGAAGGCGCTTTGGTACGAAGCTAGGGTTCAACCTGTTGAGTCGTCCATGACCCAACCTGACTCGGCTACGAGTTAACGATGAGTCGGGTACGACTCACGACTCAAGACCGAAAACTCCTATAAATACGTGACCACTTCCAACATTTGGTGGGACTTTTTTGCTCATTCATTCCAAGCGCCGTTACTCCGCTGCATTTTGAACTACTCCGACACTTAAAGCTTTTGAGAGATAAAGAACACCTCAACGAACTTCACGAAGAAAGGATACATGTCCAACATGAGTTCAAGGATTTGGATCGACATTGAAGTTTAGGCTACTTGTTCTAAGTCACTTGTAACTCGAAGTGTGTCGTAATCAAAGTGTAATTGCATCGACTTGTAATCAAATCGTCAATAAAGATATTCAAAGTGGACGTAGGCTCTCTCTTAAGCCGAACCACTATAAAATTGCTGTTGTTTACTGCTTTTTCGCTATTATCTGCTTATGATCTGTCCCCGAGCTATCGGGTGGTGCTTTCACAATCTCACTTCATACACCGGGGTGTTGGCGTTCAAATTTTAGCGTTAACATTATAGAATGTAACTAAAGAGATAAATGTACAAATATAAATTATGACTTGAAGTATAAAAATGCAAGTATGTGATATAAATCAATATTTGATAATTGAACTACAAATAGGATAAATTTAGAAAGCATAAACATGGAAATCATACATGAACAACATAAATTTTAATAAAAATCATATCAAGTTGCTATGCAAACAAGGGTGTAAAGAAGTCAAAGTATCTAAATTTAATATAAGATATCTTTATGCATAGCCTATGTACACATATACATATGTACAACAATCAAGTGTTTTGTCCAGAGAAAAAAAAATATAAACTAAAAATAAAACTTAGGTGCTTCTGGAAATTTATATGCATAACAAAAACAAAGTTTCACTTCAATATAATAAAAATAGATCATTGTCTTGTACAAAAATAAACAAAATCTGAAAACATTAATTGCATGTTATCATAAATAAGAGCATAAACATTAATTAGCACAACTTCTTGTTAAACAAGTACTACAGCCGAAATTTTAGTAATAATTTCCTTCTGCTGTGTAGAACCCTTAACCAATTAAAGAAAATAATGACAAACAAATAGAAACTGCCTAGATACAACCCATATTGTTAAGTAGCTTCTATATATATCCACCTATATATTATGTTCGTTTATAAAAACTTGAACAAAACCTAAAGCAAACCTGAGAACATTATTGCTTTGCAAACATAAATTAATTCAAAAAAACAGAAAAACAAAGAAAAAGAAACAGAGAAAAGAAAAAGAAGAGTTTCAGAAAAATTTCACCTGTAGTGTCTTCTCCAACACTTACTTTCTGTTCAATAGTTATTAGGTGAATAAACTTAGTTATTTTCAATTTAAACTTATATCTTTAGCTTACAATTGGTATGTACTTGATATCTGCTTGCATAAGAATCCCTGAGTACTTTCTGTTGCTCTGGTAGCATATATAATTGTTCTTCAGAGATATTTGTGTTTCTGAACAAGCAAAGCAAAGAAATTTATAAATACTTATTCATATAATTGTTGGAACTTTGGTGTTGTTGCTGATTTAAGTTGGTTATCTTAAACATAGGCCTGAAACTTGTTTTCAAGTATAACAATAAGATATAAATACTTTATTTTCAAGTTACAGTTAAAAGAAATCAAAGGTCAAAATTCGAATGTTTAAATTTAGGAATTCAATAACATATCTTGAATTAACACACATAATTAGGATTTTTAACAAAAAAATTGTGATTTTTAAGCAAAGATCAAAAGAGCAGTTTTAAAATGAAACTAGAATGGGTTTTTGTCAGTTTTGGAAGATTGAGTTAATTTCAATTTCTGTAAATTGATAGGAAGCAAGGTTGTAATCCATTTGATTCTAGAAAAATGTCAAAATAATTTTCGAATGCATAGCTTTGAGATTGTGATTAAGGTAGGGTTTTAGTGCTTATATTTTCAATGCTCTGTAAAAAATTGTTTTCGGCTCCTTTAGGAAACCGAGTTGAACGCGATTTCACGTGGTGTTAAGAGGGGATGTGGTCGAAGTTTTGGTGGAGTTCCATCACCTCAGGTGATCATTGTCGGTGGGTCGAGAGGTTTTTTGTGTGGTGCGTTCATGGCTTGTGCTCGAGCTTCAGGTCATATTTTGTTTTCAACTTGTAATTTAGAATCTGGGTTTTGTTTTCGATGCTAGGGATGATTTGGGGTTCGTGGGGCTGTCACGAGCCACCGGAGGAGAGGCGAACTACCGTGCACGTGCACGGTGGCGTGAGCGTGTCAGTAAGGTCGTGGGTGGCTTCATATCGAGTGATACTCGAGTGGGAAGGGGAGGTTACTTCGGGTTCCTAGGTATGAGCGCGTGAATGTTTGCTAACTACAGTTTTTAATTTTACCTTAGCTAAAAAAAAGGGTTGAAGAAGAAGAAGGGCAGGAGAAGGGAGGGGAGAATCTCTGTGGAATAAGGAAGAAAACGTTTGTTTTCCGAGTAAACAAGGAGCTTGCCTCGGGTCTAGTTGCTGATGAAGTTGCTTTAAACGCTTTATGTATTTGGTTATATTAAGCTTAATATTAATCAAATAAACTATGTTGGTTAGTGTTAAGTTAAGGTTGATAAAAAGAATTATCAAAGAAAGGTTTGCGAATGTAAAGAGATCAATTTATTTAAAGTATAAGATGCGTAAGATTGTGGATTAATTTATACTTATAATTAAATAGATAATTCAAATTTAAATAAATTTGTAAGTAAAGATTAATAATTATAATCTTGTGTTTAATCAATTTGAACTTAAGATTTTAATCAATTACCTAAAGTTAATTAGTAAATAAATGGTAATTAACTTAAGAAATTAATTAAGGAATAAGTGACAAATTAATTGATAATTAATGATTTATTTAGTAATCAATTGTTAATCAAAAGAGTAATTAATATTATTAATTAATAATTAAGATTTTAATCAATTAATTAATTAAGTGAGTAATTAAGTAATAATTAATAAATTTAATAAACTGATTAATTAGTAATTAATCAAGCTGGATAAAATGAAAAATTAAATTAAGTTGATCAAACTAATTTGATATGAATTGATAATTCTGTTTGATTAATTATGATATTCATTTTGTGATTTCTGTGATATGTTGTAATATATTCTAGATATATCTATGATAACTGTGTATGATTTATCTGTTATATCTGTTATGTGAATTCTAATATTAAATTGAACTGTTAAGTTAAATAGACAACTTGGCCATTAAAATGGCGTTTGGATTCCGATGACCCCGGGATCGAATGAATCAATTTTGATTCTCCGAAAACCACATCGATCCAAATTAAACGATAGGTCGTGACTTATCAAGTGGTGATCGAGATGGTATTTTAAAATGCAAGGGTTATCGTCGTTAACTCTGAGGGTGATTCCAAAATGAGTGTAACGAGATAATGCATTCGGTTTCGTTCGAACCCGGAACGAACTTGTATGGATTGAATGCTTTCAACACATCGTCAGGCAGACGATGAGCATTCTAAGATATGTTCAATAAAGGTAATCGTAGCCTCAAGCCTCATCAATCGGGAATGGCTAAAACAGAGGAGATGCAGCAAGGTTAGGTGGGTCATGCCCAAGCAGGACAAGATAGTCCCATGTCTAGATGTCCCTTTTTATTTCGGCTGTGTGAGCAGTTGTTGGCCACAACTGCGGGGTTATCTTGTTCGGGACCGTTCAGTAAGGAATGGTTCCAGCCATGTGCTGTAGGGGGTCGGGAGTGATCCTCGGTATGGTGATATAGGCCCCGTACTGTGACGGGCGGTACCCCAGTAGCCCTGCCATTGTTGGAGACCCATTTTCCCTACGAGACGCTACGGTTTTGATTTGTATTACCCACTTTCATGGCTAGTTGCTGGAATTTAATAGATGTAACAATTTCGGCTATTTTCTATTTACTTGAAAACCCTAGACACTATTATAATATCACTGAATTTCCTATAAAATGTTTTGGTTAGCGTAAGGTAAAAACTTACCCGTATTTATTTGTGGGGTGTCTTACGTGATACCTTTATTTTCAAATGATTTTCAAAGTTAAGCAATTTTAACCTGTTTACTCATACCAGACCCATGTCTGACCCGGAGTTTATATTTTGTTTTTCATAAACTCTTGGGTACTCAAATTTTTATGAGTAGCCAAGTGATAGGTATTTGGGAGTGTTGATTTTCTGGAGAAGCTTTTGGGAAGAAGACCAAACGTATGTATCTATATATGTAGATTCGTTGTGTAGTTTGTGTGTGTTGTATTTTGGATGTATGTATGGAACTATATGTATTACGACAGTCCTGTTATATGATATTGTATAACTCTTATGTATGTATAACTATGTAATAGTTATGTGATGTGTTATATTTTGTTCCATTCCGCTGTGAGATTCTGATGTTGTTATTCTTTCTTTTTATTCTTTTCTATTTCTATCCCTTTCTTTCTTAATGATGAACCATCTTTCTGGGTGGAGAAAGGCGGGCGTCACAATTGGTATCAAAGCGCTTTGTCGAGCGAGCACCTAGGACCTTGTGTTATATTTATCCGGAGAGTGTATATTTGTATTTTGATATAATTATATATATCTATCTAAATTTGTTGAGTTACCTGTTCAGGTGACCGACATGAGTTCAGGAAGAAGAGGCAGAGTTAGGGCCATTACTTCAACAGATAATGGACGGAGTCAAAATGCTAGTGAGGCTGTCAATCCAGTACCGCCTCAAGTTAGTTTTGCAGCTTTGTACAAGGATTTCAAAAATCTCGCAGGCCAACCATTCAAAGGTTCTGAGTCAATAATTGAAGTTCAAGACTGGATACGCTATTGCGAACATATTTTCAAGAGCATGAAATTGTCTGATGAGCGTAAGAGGCATATGGCATCGTGGCAATTGCAGGGTGGTGCAGCAGCAGGGTGGGATTCGAACGGATATCTTAGGGATTACTCATTCTAGGGTATGCTTCACCCTATCTCTAATGAGCTACTTAATGTGTTATACTCCAGAGAAAAAGTTCAACCTTAGCTCTGATACAAATTATAATGATCCTGACTCGACCTTCGAAAACCGGCACCGAATATGTCACCTATATTCAAATGCCGCAGATCCAAACGTCGAATCTGGTTCGTCGGAGCTTATAACACAATTAAGTAAACAACACAGCGGAAGAAAAAGAATAATACATTGATATACAGCATTGATACAATATCTCATACAATTGATGATACAATGAATATCAATATACATCAGAGATATGATACAATAAAATAGCAGCGGAAAGGAAAAAATAGATTACACTAGCAGCGGAACAAATAACTCTGAGACGGTCTTCAAGAGAGAACTCCAGCAGCAGCAGCTCGATTCAACATCACGGTATACAAAGACAAGCAAGTCTCGTCCATATCCAAAGGTTGAACTAGCTCCAGATAATCTACTAAACCTGACTATCTGAAAAACCCAACTCTAGACTGCTCGTGTGGAAATTAGTGAGCACCCAGAGTTTAGGAAAGAAATAATAAACTTCGGATCAGTCATGAGACCGGTGTGAGTAACAAAAATAGTTTATCTTTAAAAACAAATAGCAAGAAAATTTATAAAATCAATTCGCAATGCTTCTTGAAAATGAAGCTACCATAAGACCTCCCGCCACACACACAATGCAAACGCAAAATTGAAGGAGATTTCTTCTTATGATAGTCAAACATGCTCGATACGTGAATTTCTTTGATATTATTATTATAAGTGCAAAGTGCGGAAAACATTTCGAAAGTAGAATATAAATCTTAGCCAACATACGACCATTATCGTATGCCTACTATAGCTACCATGTTCAATAGCAGGTTATCGCCACATTCCATGCCAGGTTATACAACTAAAACCGTACAAGGCTCGTATTGTTTCTTTGGATTTTCCAACAAATGGTCAGGCTAAGGAACTTCCTACTGCCACATGGGATTGCCTCTGGCGGGACGTCCCGAGAACCTAACCGAATCTCTGCCAACACAAGGCCGGGTTACCTCTATAACTAGGTAACTACTACTCGAGCAAGCCACTCCCCGGTCCTTTGGGACCTTTATCCGAGGCGCCTCTAAGCAGCAACCACATAGTAAATGAGATTGGAGCAACCACATAGGTTAAATATCAGGGCTCCATACCTAATACCACCCTTTACCAGAAGGGAATGACACACCTTAAAGTGCGCCACCCTCATAACCTTGCAGCATCTTTCCTGTTTCGACCATTTCCGGGTTGTGAGGTCCGAAGAGGTCTCGGCCACAAAGCTAGGCACAAAGTCATGCTTTGATCAATAAATGATCAGCATACAGCAGCACTCAGCATGCCACATTACCAAATTAGGAATATATCGCTGATAACCTTCAACTACATAACCTCTGTGCGCGTACGTCTCAGAGAAGGGTGTTAGGCTAAGAGAATAAATTCTCTGCCACCAACAGAAATGTATTTGAAAGAAATCTGCTTTATATCTCAAAGTGTAATGTAAGACACGTAACCATACAAGTCTGTTCCGGGTTCGAACATAACCGAAGGCACTTCCGAAGAAGCTCTTGCAAATCCCGGTATCCACAATCTCGATCGGACTTCCCATCACATAGGAAATCTCTATACCGGCGCGACTCGGTGCAGAGACAATCGACAGGTCATCCTATCATTCTCGCAAATACCCGGTCTTCACCACCGGTCTTCAAATGCTATCCATATACATCGTATCACTATTCGGAATGGTTTATATGACACAAAGGTCCTCCCCCGGCTAAATGGAATAACGAACGCAATACTAAAAATCATATGGATACTGGGGTCTCAGTTAAATCACAGCTTAAAGCCCAAAACCTTTCATTCAAATGGTTAAAAACAAATTACCATTTTCGATCTTTTAATTAAAAAGATTCATTTCAACAACCTGAAATGGTTAAACAATTTCCACACTTCTAATCTTTTAAACAAAAAGATTCAATTCACAAACTTCACCTCGTTCACAAAGATCCATTCATGGATTTCAAAACAATTACCATTTCAATTAACTCGTTAAATCTTTAAATCAAAGATTTAACTCATAGCTTTCAAAACATTTGAATTCCATTTCAAACTTGAAACCTTTTCAAAACAATTTGGAGATCCTTTCTTTAAAATGAAAGCTATTATTATTTCAAAAAGAAGTAGTTTTCGTTTCAGAGAAATTCGATCTCATTTATACAAGTTAAAATCTTTGGGTTGATTCAAATTCCCAAAAAAACAACACTCTAAAAGGGTTTAAAACGCATATAAACTTGTATATCGATTAGTGTCATAAATACTAAATATAGAGATCAATTTCAGATATTCAATTCCAATTTAAATCAAATTATTCAAATTTCAAAACTTAATCAAGTTGTTCCACATAAATTTCATCTTTGAAATTCCATTTCAAAAGCTTTTTACTTTGATCCCAAAAACATTTCCAAAACCATTTGGATTTAAATATTCAACTTTTAAATTATCTCAAAATCTGTGACTTAATCGATTTCCCTGTGAAATCCATATTTGTGTGTGTATAAGTGTGGTCCAGGGTTTAGCACAATAGTGCAATGTCATTCAACCATCACATATCAAATACAGAAATTTATTTCATAAGCGGTATAAACTGTAACGCTTATATTTTATTCACAGAACACAGATATACATATCACAGATAATAATTATATTCATCCCAGATAAATAAGTTACATTTTAGATCACAACACAAATCAGTATATATCACAAAGCATCAATATCAGGGATATCAAACAATTTAACATCCAGTATAATCCAAACATCCATCAGTAGGATTAATTTAATTATCTAATTAATTCAAAAATCAGATAAATTTCTATGAATGAATTTACTAGTTATGGTAAATTAATAATCAATTTATTTCACTCAATTAATTACACTGAATAATTAATTACTTAATTATTTCCATTAAATAATTACACTTCACAAACGATTATTATTAAATTAATTAATCTAAATTAATTATTACGAATTAATCACATTAATTAACTATTTAAATAATTTTAGTTAATGACCTTCATTAACTAATAACAGTTCTTTGATTAATTTGCTAAGAAATTACCTACATTAATCATTACTAATTTGAGTTAATCAACTATTAATAACTCATTAATTAATCCTAATTGTTAAATTAATTAAGTGTTAATTGTAACTTAGTTAATCCTTAATTACAATTAATAAATTTTAATCATTAATTAAAAATTTAATTCGTGATTTTTAATTACAACTTTACTATTTTCTTGCTTAATTAACTCAAACCTTAATTTATCACTTTCAACTTATAGTTACTAATTTAGGTACTACAATTATCTATTCAAATAAATTTAATAATTAACGAATTTCAATCATTAAATCTTCTCAAATTCAAGGTAAAACTCATTCTATATAATTATCACTTGGAAATATGCTAGAAACCATTCATTTTGAATTAATATTTAAATTTCATTTATATTTCAAGATTCAAAATGAATTCTTATTTATCATTAATAAAGTTTAAAATGAATACCAAGGGTTAAAACAAATTTTAATTTTTAAATCCTCGTGTCAAAAATGATACTTTGATTATAAAAGGAATTTTAAAGAGTTTGAATCAAGTCTTCTTTAAATTCACATATTATTGGAATATTTTATCATTTAAACCTATTTAAAACATTCCAATTTATAAAACTTTATTCCATTAAAAATCTGGAATTCAAAGTTAGAGTTAAGTCCGGGTTTAAAAATCTTAACTTACACTTTGTTTCGAATGCTTCCTTTACCGTTTTAAATTCCATTTAAAGTTCAAATCCCTTTTTTGCTACACTTAATGTTTAAACCCCTTAAAGTTATTAAACAAGTTAATTATAAAACTTATTTAATTCCAACAAAGTTCCAAACCCTCCTTGAATTTATATTTGAACTCTGATTTGAATATCAATTTAAAACTTGGTATAAAATTTCTTAAATTTCATTTAAAATTCAAAATAGGAGCAGGTTTTTTTTTTAAGCCTAGAAAAGTATATACTCGAGCCGACTACGTTTTCTTCCCCAGATGAAACCCGAAAGCATCCTTATGTTTACTCGAGTAAACACCAGAGTACATTCTCTTCCTTCTACCTTTTCCTTTCTTCTTACCCCAATTCAGCATCACCAGATACTGATGATGTCGCTTGCACATGCACCACTCCATGGTGATGCTCCGACCACCGAGACTGCCTCCGATAGGTTGACAGTGACCTATACCCTCAATTCCGATCATCAAAACGATGAAAAAAACATCAAAGCAAAATCGAGCATTCGAGCTCGATACAGGAACCATAATACAAGCTGGAAATGGCCTCGTTCTCGCCACTACAACCCCCGGAACACGTGAAACTCTGGCCGCGATCTTGTCGTCCTCCCCTCAACCATTTCCCAAAGTCGTGTGCGACTCGATGCACGATCGAAGCCTCCCCGATAGAATTTTCGACCACGGCTTAAACTAGGTTTTGAGATTAAATCTCTTCGCCAATGATGCCTCGATGGTCAAACACCCTCTTCACCATTTTTGACGAAAACCCCGGACCTTCCACCATCTTCAACCAAGGTCCCGACCACTCCAGCTGCTCAGACCACCGGAATTCGCCCAAAAACCAATTTTTGTTCAAAGTCGAACTGCACTTAAACCACTCAACTAAAAATCATCATATTAATTTTGTAAAACATAGTTTGTTTCAGGGGTTCGATCTATGTTCTTGGATTTATGAATTAAGTTGTTCGAAATTTTGCTAATATTGAGTTGCTCTGTTTTTCTTGGTATCCAAAGTCATATTTTTATTTTTTTCACTTAAGTAAAATCCTAAACTAAGGTTTGAAATGAACTTACAAATTTCATTCAAAATTTTAAGGCTAAACAAAGATTAAATTTAAAGCTTTTGAATTTAAATCAAAAACATGAACAAAACTCGAAACAGAGAAGTTGCAAATGTTCAAATGCCTACATACATCATACTTCAGGGATTCAGAATATAAATACGCAACCATACTTCATAATACAATATTGATCATAGAAATAACATTCAAACTAATTTATACTTTTAAATTTTAAAAGTGGAGTTACTCACAGTTATGAAGAAGAAAGAACAGAGTTGAAACAAGTTTGTTAAAACTGCAAACTGAAACTTCTTCTTTAATCTCTGGCTTGTTGAATTTTTGTTTTTAAACTTGAAGTTTTGTTTAAATTGAGATGATATCATTTCAGATGCTACTTAGTTTAAATGAACGAACTAAAAATGTGAAGCTTGATACTGAAATATAGAGGAAGGAATGTACATGTGATGGAATTTGTACAGGGATACAAAACAGAAAGGATTACAGGTTAATATAATTTATTATGTACTGGAAATATTTTATAAAGATTTAGCTAGAGCTTTTTCTATCCTTGTTTTGACTATATGTTACTTTGGCGGCTGATGATAGTGCTAGCATTAATTTCTTTGTACATAAACATTCATATTTTTTTTCTTTCATTTGTTTACAGGTGATACAACTTGCTATGTATAATATCAAAGATATTTGGTGGCTGCAAATGATCTTCGAATTTGACCAAACGTGTTAACGCTAAAATTTGAACGCTAACACCCCGGTGTATGAAGTGAGATTGTGAAAGCACCACCCGATAGCTCAGGAACAGATTATAAGCAAATAATAGCGAAAAAGCAGTAAACAACAGCAATTTTATAGTGGTTCGGCTTAAGAGAGAGCCTACGTCCACTTTGGATATCTTTATTGATGATTTGATTACAAGTCGATACAATTACACTTTGATTACAACACACTTCGAGTTACAAGTGACTTAGAACAAGTAGCCTAAACTTCAATGTCGATCCAAATCTTTGAACTCGTGTTGGACATGTATGATTTCTTCGTGAAGTTCCTTGAAAGTGTTGAAGTAGTTCAGAATGCAGCAGAGTTACGACGCTTGAAATGAATGAGCCAAAAGTCCCCTGAATGTTGGAGGTGGCCATGTATTTATAGGAAAATTTCTGAGCTGGAATTGTTGATCAAGTCATGAGTCGTGACCGACTTAGGATGAACCGTGACCGACTCACATATCACGAGTCAGCAAGCAGTGGCATAGATGAAACGGCATTGAGCTTGTCCCTCGTATGCTTAGGTCGCCAGCGACTTATGATAGGTCGTTAGTCACCTTGAGTCGTTGGAAACCCTGAGTCGGTCTGCCCCATAAACCACTAACCAGTTAAGCCACTCTGCTCCTCTAAGGCATTAACTCAGTGAGTCATTGATCCACTGAGTCGTTACGAACCTTGTGTAGATGAGTCGGTCCAGTCCTTGAGTAGATGAGTCGGTCCAGTCCTTGAGTCGTCTCATATGAGCCGTGAACTACGTTGAGTCGGTAACTCACTGAGTCGGCCTGTCTCATGAATCGTTAACCTCCATGAGTCGTTCCATTCCTCTAAGTTGCCTTGAGCCTTAGCTCGTCAGCCAATCGAGTCGCTACCAGTTGAGTCGGTCCTTTCCTTAAGTTGCTGAAGCCCCTTGAGTCGTAAATCCAATGAGTCGTTAAAGACCTTAAGTGGATGAGTCGGCCCAAGTTTCATCTCGTTGGCAGAACAGGGTTAAAATTTGCCCCTCGAAGTACACGCCTAAGTCATAGGTCGTGTGCTTCGACTTATCTTAACTCGTGTGCCGACTCAAACTCTATTGCCCAAAGTTATAAAAACCTGAGTCGTTCCCCTTTTCTTCTCATTCCCTAACCTTTAAACCGTGTCTGCCATTAACGCACATTCAAGCTCTCAAAGGCGATTTCGACCAGATTCTCCATCGATCATCTCTATCATCATATTGCGTAAGCGATCTCGCTCTCCTTATGATTTTCGATCATCCCTAGCTTATGCGCCCCATCTCCATCTTTGATTTGCCCCTTTAAGCCCTGCGAATTTGGTTGCTTTGGTCATCAATGGACTTAGGGTTATCTGTTCTGATGGTTTACGATTCGAGGCGGTTTAGTGGTGCGATAGAGCTAGGATTGTTGATTGAGAGCTTATTGGGTTAATGGGTTAGGAATTAGAAGGTTCACGGGATAGGAGGGAGACGGTTCATGGGTTAAGAGCTAGAAGGTAGACGGGTTTAGGAATTGTATGGTAAGTTGGCCAATCAGAGTGGAGCATTGCCTCAGATGCGACTCAATAAATCTGGACGACCTAATATCCTTTGCGACTCAACTCTGGACCGGCTTACCAGTCCTCACGACACAAGTCTTGAGTCGGGGCCGAGATAGGACTTGGAGAATTTTCTCATAACTTTGAACTGAAATCTATTCCCTCTTCTATGCCTTACGACCTAAGCGCTGCCGACTCAAAGTGTTGATAACTTAAAGCATAAACGACCTAAGCCGCCTTATAACTTTTAAATCGTGGGCGAGTTAACACGTTGAACTGTCTTGGGACATAATTCTGACTTGAACTTTAACTTGGATTGCTGAAATAAACTGCCTGAATATTGATTTGTTTGGACTTTAACCTGTTAAACTTTGTTGCATATTTTAGTTTTACAGATTGCTTCGATTTGCAAGTATACAACCTGCTTAATACAACAATCACAGAAGATTGGGACGAATATACTGCCATTGATTGCCCACATCTAATGACAGATTAGTCAATAAAAGATAATTAACTTAAATGACATCGACTGCCATCGACTGCCCACATCAAATGACAGATTAGTTAATAACAGATAATTAACTTAAATGGATTGTGTGAATGAAGTACTTTAAACCAACGAATCCAAGTAGAGTGCTAAAGCAATGTTGAAATAGTCAACTGAAATTGACCGGTTTGCACTAACACTATACCTGAAACCTTAAATTAACAAGTCCTCAAATTTAGCAATTGATCAATTGCCAACTAGCTTAACTTCAGTTATATTTACTTGTTTATTTTCATTAGTTCTGCACAACACTTCACACTTTTAGGAAACGTGCACCTTCGCATTTGAACATCCAGTTGCTTGTGTAGAATGGCTTCTCAACAAGAAGAACCGATGGGCCAGGCTGAAGATGTCTTCCCAATAGTTAACCCATTGGATAACCCTCCGGAGAGAACTTCCACAACTCTGAATCAGCGGGTGTTTAACCAATTGCGCATCCAGTTTGGCATTGCCGAAGCAGATGCCTTACTGCCGGGACCAAATGATACTGTAGATAGGCCCCCTCTTGGCTTTATTGCTGTAAACCGCCAAATGTGCTTGAGCGGTGCCATCCCACCTTTTAATGACTTCCTTCAGCAGTTCCTACTTCGATTATCTATCTCTCCATTCCAACTGCACCCCAATGGCCATGCCATTCTGATGGGGTTATGTGTGCTATTTAGGAAAGTTTTGGACCGATTACCGAGCTTTGGGGAAATCTGCTACTTCTGCTCATTCACAAAAATTAAAGATCATCCCTCTATCGTAGTTATAAGGAGTGCTTGAAACTGCAAACTCATCACTGATCTTCCTGAAAGCGTTCATGGATTTCTAAATCAGTTTTTCTTTGTTCGCTGTCCTCCAGGGTTTTATGCCATCTGGAGAGTAGGAAGTAAGATTTCCTGTTTTTATTTTTCCATTCTTGAGCTTTTCGAAATCTGAGTTGCTAAATGCTAACTTCGCTTCTTTTTTCTGTTTTAGCACTTCCTCCTCCCTCTAGAGATCCATGCTATAAGCAAATTTTTGAAAGACTGAATGCCGTGGCGGCAGAAGAGAGGAGTATAAAGTTTTTGTTAAATGATGAATTTTTACATCAATATGGGCTTCTTCATTCCTCTCGCTTCACTCAGCCTCATGAAGTTCCAACTGAAATTCCCGATTCTCCGATGGAAACTCCTGATTCCCCGGTCTCTTCTAAAGAGAACATGCGGGGAGGAACCTCTATAGAAACTCCACTAGTGAAGTGTTCAGCTCCGAAGGATGCTGTGGGGCCGTCTGACAAGTCTGTACTTGCCCCAGTTATCGAAGAGGAAGAACTTGCACGATCTTCCGGGAGATCAGCTGACGAAGGAGTTGGGAAAGCAAGTCCCAAAAAGCATGATGGTGATGATGTTTTTGAGGGGTTGAGCGACCTAATTGTGACTTCACAAGAACTTTTCAAAGATGATGTTTCCAAAACTATCTCTTCTGTAATCGAGGCGACATCTTCTCTACAACAAATGTCAACTCCTCCTACTCAATTTATCACTACCTCTACTCCACAGAGTGGTCTGTAGCTTGATGCGTGTAGTTTACACATTACACAACACTTAGGATTTTTCAGCATTTCTACGCACTTATCTTCTTATACTTTAAAGATTTCTAAAGCTTATTTTTTTTTTTTAGATTCTCCAATGGGGTGCAGCAGCTCATATTACGATGATTTCCAGCACTACGGGAGGCGTAGCCAATATGATTATAGGCGTTACCTCCCCTCTTACAGAGAATCCGATGAAGAAAGAGCTGCCCTAAAGGCTCAAGAGAAGAGGGCTCAAGAGGAGCGCTACGAAAGAAGGGAGAGGGAAGAGCGCCATGATTCTTCATAGAGAGGTGACGATTCCCATAAAAGAAAAACCCATGATGACAGAGGAAAAGGTCACGTGGTTGAAGATTCGAGCAAGCGAGCGTGACATGGTGAGAAGCACACCACTATAACTCCTGAAAAGGTTACCGCCCCTGCCTCGCTTGATATTCCTTCCGACTCTCCCGCTCTCGGGAAGTCGGACATCCAAACTATAATTAGCAGACCCAAATTCCAAGTTGGACCGGGTCCTGCCACTTTGCAAAGCCGATTTCCTCAGTGGTGTCTGAAGGGAGTAAGGTTTGACCTTGACTTGGTCCCTATTGACAAGTCTGCCATGTTACAAAACCTTGACGCCGTTAAGCTTGACATTGAGAGGATGTCGAACTGGCAGAAACTTGTTGACGAGCTTCAGAGGGTTAATCGTGCGAACATAAAGGCCATGCTCACCATGGAAAATGATAAAGCCGAATGGCAAAAGGTGCTTGAGCAACATGACACCGAGATGAGAAGCATTGCTTCTTACAATGAGGAGCTTGAAGCGAAAGTTGAAGAACTGAAACAAGAGCTTGTTGCTTCCTCTACTTCTTATTCTCAAAAAGAAGAAGTGCTCCTCAAGAAAGTGAGAGATGCCCACGCTAGCCAAAGGGATGCCGAAGACAGGCTTGAAGTGCAGAAAAGAATTAGCGAGGGCTATGTCGCTAACATTGAAGAGCTTCAGAAGAAAAACAGCTCCCAAGAGGCGGAGATTCAAATGCTTAAGCTTCAACTTTCTAAAGCTGAAATGGAGCGTGATGAGGCCATTGCCGGAAAAATTGCAGATGAAGATTCTCACGAGGCAACGAAAGCCAACATTAGCTCAACATTATTTGATTTTTATCTGCACAGCATTTTGGGGCGTGGTAGCCTTGCCTTTCTAGGCCCTAAGTATGAAATTATACTAGCTGAAGTTTGGGAGGCAACACTCGATATGCTCGGTGGTAAAGGGGCTGGCTACGCTGAGTCAGCTCTTGAAGAGCATTATCTTGATGATGATGCCCGCGCCGCTCTTGCCAAGGGGAGAGAACAGCTTGCAAGATTGAGAGCCGAAACAGCGGTAGGAGAATATTCAGGAAAAATCACCTCGACTACTCCAATATAACCTTGTCCTTCAGCCGAAATTGATATTATCGGTTCTAGTTCTCATTCCCCTTCTCCTACTAAAGTCACCACTGATATTACAAGCATACAAGGTGGAGATGAGGGCGGCGAGAGTGCTGAGGCACAGGCTTACGAAGTTGACATCAGGGAACCGACTTCTGCAGGTAACCCTACTGACAATCTTGCCCAAGTAGACTGCTCATTTGTTTCTTATGAACTTGATGGGCTTTTCGATTACTTTTTGAATCTCGGCGCACCTTTATCTCCGCTTTTTGTTGACTTAAACTTTTTTCCTTCTATAGAGAAAACGTTGGGCATTGTTCAGGGTTCTCCTCCTCCGGTTATCCCTCCTCCGTCTCTTCAGGTGGCTCCTCCTTCTGCTTCACAGCCCGGGTCACAAGAGGAGCAAATTGAGGCTCTTAATGGCTTAGATGACCCTATCGTTTCGCAAGAGCAGAAAGACGAGGGACTTGAAGGAGGCGAGATCTCTCCGGAGCGGACTCCTTCTGATGACGTAATTTTGTCCGCTCTTGTTACTCCAGGGAGTGAGTCTTCTTCGAAGAAAAGAAAGAAGCACGGAACATCGAAGAGGAGGGGGAAGAAAATCATTGCTACTGAAGAGGAACCGGAAATTACACCAGTTGCACCTCCCTCTCCTTCTTCCCTTATGCCTTCAGACCGACCTGAAAAGCTAACCATTCGGCCGGGTAAAGGGTCTAAAGGTGGCAAGAAGAAATGAAGATTCCAGCTTTTAGCTTCTTGTCTTTTGCATGTACTGGTCGAGAATTGTGCGGGTGCCGGCCCCTGCTTTTTATTTCGAAACTTGTATCTGCAATACAATTGAATAAAATGATCCTTTATTTGTACAGACTCCTGTTTGAATTTGAGAATGCATTTTTTATTCATTTTTGCACAAGTTTATTTATATGATATTGCAGCGGGCTTATGGCATGTTGTTTGAGCATTACTTTCGCCGGTGTGGCTATACTATATTGTATGTTGCTATACCCTGTTGCCCCCATACCGTAAGCTTGCTGCAATATTTTATACTTCAAGGGGACTTGCACTCTTATTTTCTGAAGAATAATTACTTCATTCTTGAAGAAATTTTTCATAGAGTACAACTCCCTTCATATAAGTTTTTACGATATTTTATACTTCGAGGGGACTTGCACTCTTATTTTCTGAAGAATAATTATTTCATTCTTGAAGAAATTTTTCGTAGAGTACAACTCCCTTCATATAAGTTTTTACGCTTTGTCCTTCGAAGAAATCACTTTTTCTTTTGCTTACGTACACATTTTACCAAGTGAATTCTTCTATGAGGTAAAGCGGGCCTCTTAAGGGTACTTTAACTTTCCTTTTTTTTTTTTTTTTTTTGAGGAAGGCTATTTTCCAGAATAGGTAAATCACTCTTCCTTTGAAAGTTAAAGTGTGCTCTTGATGAGGACTCTTTTTTTTTTTACATAGAAAGTTGTACCTCTGAGGAGGGATTTTTTCACGTTTCAACACTTGGAAGTTTTATTTCAATCTTGGTGAAACGTGTACCTCCAAAGAGTTGTGCCTTTGAAGGAAGCCTTTTCACGTTTCAACACTTGGAAGTTTTATTTCAATCTCGGTGAAACGTGGGCTTCCGAAGAGGTCTTTCTTCTTGATTATGTCTCCGGGAGGAGGTTTTTTATTTTTTTTTGCATTTCAACTTTGGTGAAGTGAAATTCCGAAGAGCGGTCGTAACATTTCAACTCCTGGTGAAATGGGCCTCCGAAGAGGGCTTTTATTTTGTTTGCATTTCAACTCTGGTGAAGTGAAATTCCGAAGAGCGGTTATAACACTTCAACTCCTGGTGAAATGGGCCTCCGAAGAGGGCTTTTATTTTGTTTGCATTTCAACTCTGGTGAAGTGAAATTCCGAAGAGAGGCTGTTACACTTCAACTCCTGGTGAAATGGGCCTCCGAAGAGGGCTTTTATTTTGCATTTCAGCTCTGGAGAAGTGGGCCTCCGAAGAGTTTGCTCTTCAGCTCTGGTGAAATGTGCCCCCGAAGAGGTCTTTATTTGGCATTTCAGCTCTGGAGAAGTGGGCCTCCGAAGAGTTTGCACTTCAGCTCCGGTGAAATGTGCCCCCAAAGAGGTCTTTATTTGGCATTTCAGCTCTGGAGAAGTGGGCCTCCGAAGAGTTTGCACTTCAGCTCTGGTGAAATGTGCCCCCGAAGAGGTCTTTATTTGGCATTTCAGCTCTGGAGAAGTGGGCCTCCGAAGAGTTTGCACTTCAGCTCTGGTGAAATGTGCTCCCGAAGAGGTCTTTATTTGGCATTTCAGCTCTGGAGAAGTGGGCCTCCGAAGAGTTTGCACTTCAGCTCCGGTGAAATGTGCCCCCAAAGAGGTCTTTATTTCGCATTTCAGCTCTGGAGAAGTGGGCCTCCGAAGAGTTTGCACTTCAGCGGTGAAATGTGCCTCCGAAGAGCTCTTTATTTGGCATTTCAGCTCCGGAGAAGTGGGCCTCCGAAGAGTTTGCACTTCAGCTCTGGTGAAATGTGCCCCCGAAGAGGTCTTTATTTGGCATTTCAGCTCTGGAGAAGTGGGCCTCCGAAGAGTTTGCACTTCAGCTCCGGTGAAATGTGCCCCCGAAGAGGTCTTTATTTGGCATTTCAGCTCTGGAGAAGTGGGCCTCCGAAGAGTTTGCACTTCAGCTCCGGTGAAATGTGCCCCCGAAGAGGTCTTTATTTGGCATTTCAGCTCTGGAGAAGCGGGCCTCCGAAGAGTTTGCACTTCAGCGGTGAAATGTGCCCCCGAAGAGCTCTTTATTTGGCATTTCAGCTCTGGAGAAGTGGGCCTCCGAAGAGTTTGCACTTCAGCTCCGGTGAAATGTGCCCCCGAAGAGGTCTTTATTTGGCATTTCAGCTCTGGAAAAGTGGGCCTCCGAAGAGTTTGCACTTCAGCTCCGGTGAAATGTGCCCCCGAAGAGGTCTTTATTTGGCATTTCAGCTCTGGAGATGTGGGCCTCCGAAGAGTTTGCACTTCAGCTCCGGTGAAATGTGCCCCCGAAGAGGTCTTTATTTGTTTCCTTCCTGCTCGCCCATGTCTTTTCACCATTTGATCCTCAGTGATTCCCCGTTATCATTTCCAAACCCACATTTCCTTCTTTTGGAAGTAGTTTATTTTATCAAAAGAAGTGTACTTCATTGCTAAGTGAGCTTGGAGGGGCGGACACAAGCTACTTAATCGAATGTTCGTTTGCACAAACGATCTCAATTAGTTTGCAAGGGCCCACCTCCAGTTGAATCACTCACTGTTTGCTTGAAGCACTTCTTTTGTAGGATTTGGGTCTGGAATTTTTGTGGCCTGATATTCGCCTGTTGAGCGATTGGTAGGAATCGCTTGGCTTTGTGATGTGTTGACTAGGTGAGCATTGCTTTGATTTCCTGCAACATTAAATCGACATTTTAGCAATATATTTTAAGATATTTGCATATCGAAATGAAACAAGCATTTTATCGTAATAGAAAGCTCAAGATTTATAGTTTCTATTATTTATTTGCACTGTTTTTACAACGGCATTTTATACAGGAATCATAAATCCAGTATTATTCTATGAATTTTAAGCAAAAGCCATTAAGTGAAATATGGCCATTAGGCATCATCTTCCAGAACAAGGATATTCTCTCCCTCCGGGGCTTGTCTCAAAGCACGAGCATATCTTTCCATCTCGTCCCAACTTCTGTCCGCTGGGTGAGGGGCCCCTGTGATAGCATTAATGAAAAGCCTCTCAGATCCCTGCGTTGCAGTTCTTTCATTTGGGCCGTAATGATGAGTGAGAAGTATTTGCCCCTGAGTGGATGAGGATGGATCATTCCTGTTTCTCCGGACATATTGCTGAAGTTTATTCTCTTTCAACAGCTTCTCAATCAGATCCTTCAAATGGCGACACTCGTCAGTGTCATGGCCAGGTTGATTGTGGAATTTACAGAATCTTTCACTTTGCGTGGAAATTTTCCTTAGTCTCAACTTTTGTGGTTTAGGATACTCAACAATATCCTTTGTTGCCAAGAAAATGTTCTCTGGAGTATCAGTTAAGGGAGTATAATTCGACGGTTCAAAGTGGCGGTTTTTCATTGGATTTCCCTGCCTTTTCTCATCATCATCCTTCCTTTTCTGTCCTCCAGATTCTCCTTTACTAGAAGCAACATTGACATTCTGAATTTCGGTCACGACTGCTTTTGTTGGTATAGGAAAGCTTTCCAAGCGCATAAACTCGTCGGCCTTCTTATAGAATTTCTCAAGTGAGTTTGGCTCCTTCATTTTTAGCCATTTGCCAAATTCACTCGATTTATCGATAGCCCGCATCAGATAAGTCAAAACCATCCGTGGCTCTGCGTTATCAACCTTGGCCAAGGCTATATTGAAGCGGTTTAAGAACGATCTGATAGACTCCCCGGGATTTTGTTCTAGACTAGAGAGTGACATTATATCCTTGGCCTTTGTAGCATATAGCCTGAACTGATCTTTGAACTTTCGTGTTAAGTCGGAAAATTGATCCACAGGTCTAACTGGCAGCTTTGTGAACCAAAGTAAGGCCACTCCCTCTAAGTATACCGGAAAGTATCGGCACTTGATTTCATCTGTTGCTCTTGCCCCGGTCATATGCCAATCGTACTTGTACAGGAACTGATTAGGGTCACTTGTGCCTCGATAGGCCGGGATAGTAGGAGGTACAAATTTCCTTGGAAACTCTGTCTTCAAGATCTTTTCGGTGAACGGTGTCTTACTTGGAGCAAACCCCCAATCTTTTTCTTCCTCTTGCCTCTGCATGCTCTCTTTCATAATTGAGCGAATCATCCCTGATAGGTACTCCTTATCGTTCAGAGGCTTTGCCGGGCAGAAGTCAGCTGCTCTTTGAGGTATACCTTTCTCTTGGGAATCATGGGCGTCATCTGCAAAGGTCTCTTCATTATTTTCTGCCTGACGGTTGCCTCCAAGTAAAGCATTCATTCTTTCCAACATTAGAGCGTTCTGGGCTTTCATTTGCTGATATAACCCAGAAACTGCAGCATCAAACACCTCTTGTGTAATTCCAACACTCGGAGCTGCTTCATTTAGAGCTGCTTCATTTGGAGCAAGAGAAGTGGTCGTATTCTCATGAGCATCACCGGATCTGTCAGATCTGAGCTGTCTTCTAGCAGCCATTATCTCGGATAAACTTCTGGTCTTTAGAGA
Organism: Allium cepa; assembly: GCA_030765085.1. NCBI lineage: Eukaryota > Viridiplantae > Streptophyta > Magnoliopsida > Asparagales > Amaryllidaceae > Allium > Allium cepa. The sequence goes on along the minus strand of CM060937.1, from coordinate 786,833,444 downwards.
GATTTTTTCAACAAACTTTCGCGAAGCAATGGTGAAAGTATTCCTGAGTTGGGTTCTCGGTGAAAGCACCAAAAATGTTAACGCTAAAATTTGAACGCTAACACTCCGGTGTATGAAGTGAGATTGTGAAAGCACCACCCGATAGCTCGGGAACAGATTATAAGCAGATAATAGCGAAAAAGCAGTAAACAACAGCAATTTTATAGTGGTTCGGCTTAAGAGAGAGCCTACGTCCACTTTGGATATCTTTATTGATGATTTGATTACAAGTCGATACAATTACACTTTGATTACAACACACTTCGAGTTACAAGTGACTTAGAACAAGTAGCCTAAACTTCTATGTCGATCCAAATCTTTGAACTCATGTTGGACATGTATGATTTCTTCGTGAAGTTCCTTGAAAGTGTTGAAGTAGTTCAGAATGCAGCAGAGTAACGGCGCTTGAAATGAATGAGCCAAAAGTCCCCTGAATGTTGGAGGTGGCCATGTTTTTATAGGCAAATTTCTGAGCTGGAATTGTTGATCAAATCATGATTCGTGACCGACTTAGGATGAACCGTGACCGACTCACATATCACGAGTCAGCAAGCAGTGGCATAGATGAAACGGCATTGAGCTTGTCCCTCGTATGCTTAGGTCGTCAGCGACTTATGGTAGGTCGTTAGTCACCTTGAGTCGTTGGAAACCCTGAGTCGGTCTGCCCCATAAACCACTAACCAGTTAAGCCACTCTGCTCCTCTAAGGCATTAACTCATTGAGCCATTGATCCACTGAGTCGTTACGAACCTTGTGTAGATGAGTCGGTCCAGTCCTTGAGTAGATGAGTCGGTCCAGTCCTTGAGTCATCTCATATGAGCCGTGAACTTCGTTGAGTCGGTAACTCACTGAGTCGGCCTGTCTCATGAACCGTTAACCTCCATGAGTCGTTCCATTCCTCTAAGTTGACTTGAGCCTTAGCTCGTCAGCCAATTGAGTCGCTACCAGTTGAGTCGGTCCTTTCCTTAAGTTGCTGAAGCCCCTTGAGTCGTAAATCCAATGAGTCGTTAAAGACCTTAAGTGGATGAGTCGGCCCAAGTTTCATCTCGTTGGCAGAACAGGGTTAACAAAACGTTTGCTGTGATGATAAAACATTTAATGCTAACGTACATGTATCACTTTTCTTTGTTTCTTCTTTTACTCTGTTTATTCCTTGCCTGATCTTGCTTATCCCTAAGTACACATATATATATAAACACTTTCGTATCTATACATTTATTTGTACGTGCTTACCCAATTTGTTTGTGCAGATTGAATATATTTTATTTCTTTTTGCTTGTACATGAAAACACTTTACTGTCATGTTTTGCAAACTTCATAGATATGTTTACTTGTTTGATTGTTGAGCATGTATTTCTTTGCTGGGTTGTTTGACTAGCAGATCTTCTCACTTAACTTTTATATATATGTTTTTGGTATTGGTTTATTACTTAATTCATATCCACATACTTATATTTGTATCTTTTCTTTTGTCTTTGCTTTGTAATATAAATGAAATCCTATACTTGTTAGTTTTATCTATGTGTTCACTTTATAAATTTACATTGTCTTATTGCTTAAAAATATAAATAAATTTCAATATTTAATATTTTGTTGCATTTTAACTAATCGTATTGATTTTATATTGTATGTGCAAGAGTGTATTTTCTAGCTTAAATATGTATATATTTTTTTATTTTAACTTTAACACTTATTGTCTAAACTTACATTTTGCATTCATTCACTATTTTTATACAACTTTTGAAAATCCATTTATAAGATTAAATTCAAATATAATTTTTTTTCATTACTATAAATCCCAAGTAAAATACAATTCAAATAAATTTACCAATGTATTTCACAATTTTTATTCAAAAATGAAATTAATTATTAATTAAAATAAATTCCAAAATTGGAGTCGTTGCAGACTTCCCCCCTTAAAGAAATTTCATCCCCGAAATTTACAGGCACGAAAACAACACAGAGATAGATGAAAGATGTTTCATCAAATCAAACTGAATATTTATTCTGTATTTGTCTTACCAAATCAGAATATCAACAATAGATACAACAACGAATTTATTTAACACTCATAAGATACTTGGGTCATTCAGATCTATGAAGTATGCAGGGCATGGGTTAGTCCGAAGGATAACTAGCCGTTCGTAGAATATATCGAGACCCAAACGATAGATAATGGATTTAATCTTTCAACAACTTTCAAACACTAGATATGGATTCCAAATCAAGTCGGAATACCTCAAAATATATACCAATTTATCCCTCTTCGGACCTCGATATACTTAAGAAATTATAATAGAATTTCAAATTTGGTTTTAAACGATATCGTTTTATCGATACAATTCAGATTTAGCTTCATATTCTATTAATCAATTTACTCCATTTAAAATTTCTAATTTATTTAAAATTTAATTCCAAATTTCCAATTCATATTCATTAAGGTTTAAATTGAAAATTGATAAAAAACCGATGAAATACGAAGTAAGGATTTCCTATAACGATTCGTAGGGCCACCATCACACCGAAACTTCTTTCTGGTGCTGTCACGAAGCAATCAAAGAATTTGGAAATGAATCAAAGCAAATTGATAGAGAAAGATCCGTTTCCACTGTCGCAGGTTATTGACTATTTGTAGTCGTATTCCCTTGTCCCCTCTCTCGTTCTCTTCTTGCACTCATACTTACTATCAGAAGATAGTAAGAGAATTTACTGAGGCATTCGAACGGATATCTTAGGGATTACTCATTCTAGGGTATGCTTCACCCTATCTCTAATGAGCTACTTAATGTGATTATACTCCTGAGCTAAAGTTCAACCTTATCTCTGATACCAATTATAACGATCCTGACTCGACCTTCGAAAATCGGCACCGAATATGTCACCTATATTCAAATGCCGCAGATCCAAACGTTGAATCTAGTTCGCCGGAGCTTATAACACAATTAAGTAAACAACACAGCGGAAGAAAAAGAATAATACATTGATATACAGCATTGATACAATATCTGATACAATAGATGATACAATAAATATCAATATACATCAGAGATATGATACAATAAAATAGCAGCGGAAAGGAAAAAATAGATAACACTAGCAGCGGAACAAATAACTCTAAGATGGTCTTCAAGAGAGAATTCCAGCAGCAGAAGCTCGATTCAACGTCACGGTATACAAAGACAAGAAAGTCTCGTCCATATCCAAAGATTGAACTAGCTCCAGATAATCTACTAAACCTGACTATCTGAAAAACCCAACTCTAGAGTGCTTGTGTGGAAATTAGTGAGCACCTAGAGTTAAGGAAAGGAACAATAAACTCTGGATCAGTCATGGGACTGATGTGAGTAACAAAAAAAATTTTTCTTTAAAAACAAATAGCAAGAGAATTTATAAAATCAATTCGCAATGCTTCTTGAAAATGAAACTGCCATAAGATCTCCCGCCACACACACAATGCAAACGCAGAATTGGAGGAGATTTCTTCTTATGATAGTCAAACATGCTTGATACACGAATTTCTTTGATATTATTATTATAAGTGCAAAGTGCAGAAAACATTTCGAAAGTAGAATATAAATCTTAGCCAACGTGTAACGACCCTAGATTTTAATTTAATTTAAATTGATAATTAAATGAATTTCTGAATGAAATTGTAAGGGAAATTGATTTATAAATGGAAGCGAGTTTCCCCGAGTTCAAGTATATTCTATATAAATCATTTAAATTTTTAAATATTATATATATATATGTATATATGTGAATATATATCTGTATATGTATATTTGGATATATATGAGTCAATTTGAAATTATAAAATCTTGAGTGTATATATATATTTTTTGATTTGAATTTAAATCTTAGATGCATGATTTAATAAATATTTGGGTTATAAAATAAATTAAGAAAAATATATATATATATAGTAACTCATAAATAAATTTTAACAACATGTTAAAACAGAAGTTATTCATACTATAAAGTAATAAAACACAAACATAAACAAAACAAAATATCTTTTAAAATATAAACTATTGAAATAAATATATAGAAAGATACAAAACAATTTGTATGTAAGATAAAATAAATACTCAAAATAAAAATAGAAGTTCACTTATTTTGTAAAGTAATAATAATTTTAAGTTATGAATAAAAATAAGAACATTGATATATGAAACAATAACAATGCATGTAAACAAAATAAGAAACAAATGCACTTACCAAGTTAAAATAAATGATTAAAAATTTAACATAGAAACATATTTATTAAAGTATAAGATAAGGAAAGTAAGTATCCATAGTAAACTAAAAATAAAATAAATACAAGTATGCAAGACAAGAAGATATAAAAACAAATAAATGTTTTCAGCTGAGCAAATACATGCAAGTAAAAGAAATAAAGTATATTAACATCAAGTACATGAGCAAAAGCAAGATATCAGCCACCACTATCTCTAATGTTTGTACAAGCCGAGCTAAAGAAGAAAACATGCAAGTAGAAAACAAATAAATAAAAATAATAACAACAAGTATGGAGAGGAAAGTATATATGTAGCAGGCAATAAATGCCATACACCTCAACAATTAATGCAACATACTTCAACCATGCCTATTTTTACCTGTACAAATATTGATATCAGCCTGCATATACTTCTCTTTATATACATCAAACCTCAAGTAAAGTTTCAACTCAAATTACAAGCAAGCAAACTGCAGAGTTCATGGAAACAAATAAAAAAAAAAATCAAAACAGGCTCATTTCTCTGTTCCTTGTTCTTGTTCTCTGCCTTCATCCCACAGGTGAGCAACTTTCCATCCATGATCTACTTCTATATCTCAATATTGTGGTTGATACTTGAGTGCATTATGCAATGTTGTTAGCTGTTAAAATGTCTGTATGTTTAGATATATTTATGTAGATATGGAGAGCATGTTTGTAACATAGTTCTGTTTACAGGCAACAGGTTTCAATCATGTTTTACATATATGCTCTGTGTGTTAGTAACAGGTTCCATTTTCAAAACAAATTAAATAACTTAATGTTGAATTCAAATTGGGGTATGATTTGTAAATAAAGGTTGTTTAAAATCATGTAACATTTCATCTAAAAATAATTATAGGTTTTTAAAATGAATAATTGGTTCAAAATCTTTGAATTTACAGTAAAAAGGAATTAATGTGAAAAATTCGAATGTTGTAAATTGTTGATTCGATTTCATAACTTGATTTAACATACAAAGCTAAGATTTTTAAAACAAAGATGATGATTTTTTTGTTAAGTATTCTAGGTGCTGTTCAGTTTTGAACCAAAAATGCTTTTTTGTAAAATTCTGGAGATTCAACAATTCTTAATTGCTGCAACTTGATGTAAAGCTAGCTTGATGATCCTCGAGTATAGGAAAAATGCTAAAGAAAATTTCTAATGCAAGAATTGATAGCACGAGTGGAATTTAGGGTTTTACTGAGTATTTCGGTTGAGTGTCTTTGCGAGGTGATGGCATTGGTTATGGTAGACCGGAATGGATCGCGAGGCAAAGGTTAGCGGCGTGGCATTGTGGGGGTGCTCTGGGACGAGTGCCGTGAGTTCCGTCATCTCGATCATCGGCGGCGGCGTGTTTCTCTGATTTTGTTATTCCAGTACTTTCGATTCGAGTGGCTCGATTTTGTTCTGTAGTTTTTGGCGTTGAATCGATCAGTGGTTTCGAGAGTATGGATGAAGCGCGATTTGCTCGAGGGCGCGATGGCCACCGGAACGGCGATGTGGTGGCGTGCACGTGCACGACACGGCGGCGTGTTAGCGTTTGCAGGGGAGGGAACTGTCTCGAGTTATGCTCGAAAATTTCGTTTGGATGCTTCGGGTTTTCCTTTATGTTCGAGTGTGAGTATTCTCTGTTGTTTATTTTTATAATTAAGTTCACATGAAAACTTGCTGTAAATTGAAAGAGGGAAGAAGGTGAGTTTGCGTTACTGGGTTGGTGTCTCGGGGAATTGGGGGCGAACACCCGAAGCAGCACTTGAATTTTTCTGGGGAGATCTCGGGTTTTTAACAGGGAAGGCTTGGTTTCTTCGAAACTGTTAACAAATCTTGTGATTTATCAGGGTTTAAAACGTTGTAAGATTTAATAACTCAACAAACTTAAATAAAAACTTTATCCTAGTTAATTATCTAGTTAAGATATAACGATGTTTAAACTCTTAATTAATATTTTAATTAAGTAATTAATATTAGTAAGTATGAAATTTATTATCACTTAAAGTCGAACTTAATAACAAATTAGTTTTCAAAATTTAAGGAAGACTTGTAATGTTAATTAAGATAAGGAGTTAATATAAATTAATTTCCTTTGGTAAACAATCAAGGATAATTACATTATAATAAGAGTTTGGGTTAATTAATAATTAAGTAATAAAGATTTGTAATTACTCATTGGCTATTAATTAATATATGATTAGTGGACAATTAATTACGTAAAATAATTATTTCGTCAGCTATCAATCGATAAGTTAATGATTTGAATTAATTAAAGATTTAAAGATTTATTAAGTAAGGAATAATAAATTTGTAAATTAATGGATTGTTAAGGATTGATCAAATTTATAGTTCATAATGATTTCTTTAACACGGTAATTAAAGAAACTTTAATTGTTAATGAAGGTCCTTAACTAAGATTATTTAAATAATAAACTAAAATGATAATTGTAATGATCAATTGGATTGATTAATTAATGATAACCATTTATGAAATTGGATAAGAATAATTACTTTATGAAAGTAATTAAGAAATTAATTGCTCATTTTAATTAAGTAAGAATAATTAATTAGGAATAATTATTTATTTAAGGGTTAATTAAATTATTCATAAGGAATACATCTGATTTAAATTAATCAGTTGATTAATAAATTTTACTTATGGATGTTTGGGTTTTATTTAATGGTGGAATTGTTTGATATTCCTGATATATGATGCTTTATGATTATCCTGATTTGTGTTGTGATCTGTGATATAGTTTATTATTTGTGATATATATATCTGCGAATAGGTATATGAAATATAAGCGTTATAGTTTATATCGCTTATTGAATATATGGTTATATTTGAATCTGTGATGATTGAAATAATGTTGCACTATTGTGTTAAGACCCTGGACCACACCATACACACACAAATATGGATTTCACGAGGAAATCGATTAAGTCGCAGATTTTTGAAATAGTTAAATTTGAATTTTTAAATTCAAATGTTTTGGAAATGGAATCGGAATAAATGTGAAAAGCTTTTGGAATGGAATTTCAAAATAAAAATTTATTTTTAAATTACATGATTAAGTTTTAGAATTTAAATAATTTGATTTAAATTTAAATTCAATACTTGAAATTGAATTCTATGATTTGAAATTAGGGATTAAAGATATTATATTGGTTATATAGGGATTTAACCACTTTTAAGTATCGTTTTTAGGAGTTTGAATTTAACCTAAGGATTTCAACTCGTATAAATGAATCAGATTTCCAAAATGAAAACTGTTGTTTCCAAATGATAAACACTTTTATATAGGAACTGAGATTCCAGTTAATTAGGGGAATTTCAAGATTTAATAGAGAAATGATTTTCCTAAGTTATGAATGAATTCTTTTTGAAAACTATGAATTAAATCTGTTTATTTTTAACAGATTTAAATTGATGATTTGTTTAAATCAAATTGAAATGAAATTGTTTTGAAAGCTATAAGTTAAATCTTTGATTTAAAGATTTAACGAGTTAATCAAATTGAAATGGAAATTGATTTGGAAAATCTGTGAATGAATCTTTTGTTTAAAAGATTAAAATGTGAAAACTGTTTAAACCGTTAAAGGTTGTGAAAATGAATCTTTTGTTTAAAGATTGAAAATGGTAATTTGTTAAGCCATTTGAAAAAAAAAGTTTTGAATTATTAAGTTGTGACTTAATTGAAATCCCAATATCCAGATATTTTTAAAATATTTGCGCTCACTATTCGGGTTAACCGGGAAAGGACCATGGGGTCGTATAACCCATTCCGAATATGTGATACGTCGTTGTGAATTGCATTGAAGATCGGTGTTGAAGACCCGGTATTTGCGAAAGCGATAGGATGACCTATCGATCGTCTCTGCACTGAGTTGCAACGGTATAGAGACTCCCTAAGTGATGGGAAATCCGATCGGGATTGTGAATATCCGGATTGCAAGGACTTCTTTGTAAGTGCCTTCGGTTCTGTTCGATCCCGGAACAGACTTGTATGGATTGTATGTCTGACATTACAATTTGAGATATAAAGCCGATTTCTTTCAAATATATTTCTGTTGGTGGCGGAGAATTTATTCTTTGCTTAACACCCTTCTTTGAGACGTACGAGCTCAAAGGTTATATAGTTGAAGTTATCAGCGATATATCCCATTTTGGTAATGTGACATGCTGAGTGTGCTGAAATGATCATTGTGTTGATTATTTGTGATAGGATCATTTATTTGATCGTCTATCTTAGTGATCATTGTGTTGATCATTTGTTGACCCAAAGCACGGCTTTTTGTACAAAGTGTGTTTTTGTGGACGTGACTTCGTCGAGCCTCACATCCCGGAAATGGTCAAAACAGGAAAGATGCAGCAAGGTTATTAGGGGTTGTTGTAGCTCCCCTTAGGGTATGTACATTTCCTTCTGGATAGAGGTGATATCATGGTATGGAGCCCAGATATTTAACCTATGTGGTTACTACGAATTTATTACTTTGTGGTTGTTGGTTTTCGGGATCCCGAGAGAAAGGTCGTTTACGATCGGGGAATGGCGTGCTCGTGTCAGTTGTTACCCAGTTAGGGGTAACCCGGCCTTGTGTTGGCAGAGTTCCGGTTTGGTTCTCGGGGATGTCTTTCCAGAGGCATTCTCAGTGGCAATGGGAAGTTCCTTGGCCTGATCATTTGTTGGAAATCCAAAGAAACAATACGTGACTTGTACGGTTTTAGTTGTATAACCTGCTATGGAATGTGGCGGTAACCTGCTATTGAACATAGTTAGCTATAGTAGGCATACGATAATGGTCGTATGTTGGCTAAGATTTATATTCTACTTTCGAAATGAATTTTCCCTACATTATGCACTAATAATAATATCAAATGTTATTTTAATGCGTATCAAGCATCTTTGACTATCATAAGGAGAAATCTCCTCCGATTCTGCGTTTGCATTGTGTGTGTGTGCGGGAGGCCTTATGGTGGTCTCATTTTTCAAAAGCATTGCGAATTGACTTTGAAATTCTTTTGTTGAATGTTTTTAATAGATAAACTGTTTTTGTTGCTCACACCAGTCCCACGACTGACTCGGAGTTTATTGTTTTCTTTCCTAAACTCTGGGTGCTCATTATCCTCTACACGAGCAGTCTAGAGTTGTTTTTTTTAAGATAGCTAGATTTAACAGATTATCTAGAGTTAGTTCAGTCTTTGGACCACACCAGTCTTGCTGAGCTTTGTGATATGTTATTGGGAGTTCGAGCTTCTGCTGGATTAGTTTTGGAAATGGAGTTGCAGTTATTTCTAAAGTTCTTCCTTGAAGACTATCTTAGAGTTATTTGTTCCGCTGTTAAATGTTATCTATTTTCTTTCCGCTGCTATTTTATTGTATCATCTCTGATGAATATTTATATCTACTGGATCATCTGTTGTATCAGATATTGTATCAAAGCCGTATATCAATGTATTATTCTTTTATTCCGCTGTGTTATTTACTTAATGATTGTTATAAGCTCCGGCGAATCGGATTTGAACGGTCGAATCTATGGCATTCGAATACGATTTGAAGTATGGATGTCGATTTTCGAGCGGGCAAAATCCGAGTCGTTACATTTGGTATCAGAGCTAAGGTGAAACTTTAGCTCAGGAGTGTAACACATTAAGTAACTCGTTAGAGATAGGATGAAGTAAATCCTAGAATGAGTAATCCTTAAGATATCCGTTTGAATGTCTCAGTAAATTTTCTTACTATCCACTGATAGTGAGTATGAGTATAAGAAGAGAACGAGATAGGGGACAGGGAAATACGACTATAAATGGTCGATACTCTGTAACAACAACGGAAACAATATTTCTTATCAATTTTCCTTTGATTCGTTTCTAAATTCTTTTGATTTCTTCGTACCAGCTACAAGAAGAAGTTTCGGTGCGGTAATGCTCTACGAATCGTTGCAGAAAATTCTTACTTCGTATCTTCATCAATTTCTTATCAGTTTTTCGTTTTAAACTTTAATGAATTTGAAATTTAGAATTAAAATTTTGAATAAATTAGAAATTTTTAATTGAATTAAATTGATAAATAGAATATGAAGAATGATTAGAATTGTATCGATAAAATGATTTTGTTAAAACTAAATTTGAAATTTTATTATAATTTCTTGTATCTATTGTTGATATTCTGATTTGATGAGCCAAATCCAGAATCGATATCCAGTTTGATCTGAAAAGATATTTCTCTATCTTTCATCTATCCTTGTTGTTTTCGTGCCTGCGAATTTCGAGGACGAAATTCTTTTAAGGGGGGAAGTTTGTAACGACCCTAGATTTTAATTTAATTTAAATTGATAATTAAATGAATTTCTGAATGAAATTGTAAGGGAAATTGATTTATAAATGGAAGCGAGTTTCCCCAAGTTCAAGTATATTCTATATAAATCATTTAAATTTTTAAATATTATATATATATATGTATATATGTGAATATATATCTGTATATGTATATTTGGATATATATGAGTCAATTTGAAATTATAAAATCTTGAGTGTATATATATATTTTTTGATTTGAATTTAAATCTTAGATGCATGATTTAATAAATATTTGGGTTATAAAATAAATTAAGAAAAATATATATATATATAGTAACTCATAAATAAATTTTAACAACATGTTAAAACAGAAGTTATTCATACTATAAAGTAATAAAACACAAACATAAACAAAACAAAATATCTTTTAAAATATAAACTATTGAAATAAATATATAGAAAGATACAAAACAATTTGTATGTAAGATAAAATAAATACTCAAAATAAAAATAGAAGTTCACTTATTTTGTAAAGTAATAATAATTTTAAGTTATGAATAAAAATAAGAACATTGATATATGAAACAATAACAATGCATGTAAACAAAATAAGAAACAAATGCACTTACCAAGTTAAAATAAATGATTAAAAATTTAACATAGAAACATATTTATTAAAGTATAAGATAAGGAAAGTAAGTATCCATAGTAAACTAAAAATAAAATAAATACAAGTATGCAAGACAAGAAGATATAAAAACAAATAAATGTTTTCAGCTGAGCAAATACATGCAAGTAAAAGAAATAAAGTATATTAACATCAAGTACATGAGCAAAAGCAAGATATCAGCCACCAATATCTCTAATGTTTGTACAAGCCGAGCTAAAGAAGAAAACATGCAAGTAGAAAACAAATAAATAAAAATAATAACAACAAGTATGGAGAGGAAAGTATATATGTAGCAGGCAATAAATGCCATACACCTCAACAATTAATGCAACATACTTCAACCATGCCTATTTTTACCTGTACAAATATTGATATCAGCCTGCATATACTTCTCTTTATATACATCAAACCTCAAGTAAAGTTTCAACTCAAATTACAAGCAAGCAAACTGCAGAGTTCATGGAAACAAATAAAAAAAAAAATCAAAACAGGCTCATTTCTCTGTTCCTTGTTCTTGTTCTCTGCCTTCATCCCACAGGTGAGCAACTTTCCATCCATGATCTACTTCTATATCTCAATATTGTGGTTGATACTTGAGTGCATTATGCAATGTTGTTAGCTGTTAAAATGTCTGTATGTTTAGATATATTTATGTAGATATGGAGAGCATGTTTGTAACATAGTTCTGTTTACAGGCAACAGGTTTCAATCATGTTTTACATATATGCTCTGTGTGTTAGTAACAGGTTCCATTTTCAAAACAAATTAAATAACTTAATGTTGAATTCAAATTGGGGTATGATTTGTAAATAAAGGTTGTTTAAAATCATGTAACATTTCATCTAAAAATAATTATAGGTTTTTAAAATGAATAATTGGTTCAAAATCTTTGAATTTACAGTAAAAAGGAATTAATGTGAAAAATTCGAATGTTGTAAATTGTTGATTCGATTTCATAACTTGATTTAACATACAAAGCTAAGATTTTTAAAACAAAGATGATGATTTTTTTGTTAAGTATTCTAGGTGCTGTTCAGTTTTGAACCAAAAATGCTTTTTTGTAAAATTCTGGAGATTCAACAATTCTTAATTGCTGCAACTTGATATAAAGCTAGCTTGATGATCCTCGAGTATAGGAAAAATGCTAAAGAAAATTTCTAATGCAAGAATTGATAGCACGAGTGGAATTTAGGGTTTTACTGAGTATTTCGGTTGAGTGTCTTTGCGAGGTGATGGCATTGGTTATGGTAGACCGGAATGGATCGCGAGGCAAAGGTTAGCGGCGTGGCATTGTTGGGGTGCTCTGGGACGAGTGCCGTGAGTTCCGGTCATCTCGATCATCGGCGGCGGCGTGTTTCTCTGATTTTGTTATTCCAGTACTTTCGATTCGAGTGGCTCGATTTTGTTCTGTAGTTTTTGGCGTTGAATCGATCAGTGGTTTCGAGAGTATGGATGAAGCGCGATTTGCTCGAGGGCGCGATGGCCACCGGAACGGCGATGTGGTGGCGTGCACGTGCACGACACGGCGGCGTGTTAGCGTTTGCAGGGGAGGGAACTGTCTCGAGTTATGCTCGAAAATTTCGTTTGGATGCTTCGGGTTTTCCTTTATGTTCGAGTGTGAGTATTCTCTGTTGTTTATTTTTATAATTAAGTTCACATGAAAACTTGCTGTAAATTGAAAGAGGGAAGAAGGTGAGTTTGCGTTACTGGGTTGGTGTCTCGGGGAATTGGGGGCGAACACCCGAAGCAGCACTTGAATTTTTCTGGGGAGATCTCGGGTTTTTAACAGGGAAGGCTTGGTTTCTTCGAAACTGTTAACAAATCTTGTGATTTATCAGGGTTTAAAACGTTGTAAGATTTAATAACTCAACAAACTTAAATAAAAACTTTATCCTAGTTAATTATCTAGTTAAGATATAACGATGTTTAAACTCTTAATTAATATTTTAATTAAGTAATTAATATTAGTAAGTATGAAATTTATTATCACTTAAAGTCGAACTTAATAACAAATTAGTTTTCAAAATTTAAGGAAGACTTGTAATGTTAATTAAGATAAGGAGTTAATATAAATTAATTTCCTTTGGTAAACAATCAAGGATAATTACATTATAATAAGAGTTTGGGTTAATTAATAATTAAGTAATAAAGATTTGTAATTACTCATTGGCTATTAATTAATATATGTTTAGTGGACAATTAATTACGTAAAATAATTATTTCGTCAGCTATCAATCGATAAGTTAATGATTTGAATTAATTAAAGATTTAAAGATTTATTAAGTAAGGAATAATAAATTTGTAAATTAATGGATTGTTAAGGATTGATCAAATTTATAGTTCATAATGATTTCTTTAACACGGTAATTAAAGAAACTTTAATTGTTAATGAAGGTCCTTAACTAAGATTATTTAAATAATAAACTAAAATGATAATTGTAATGATCAATTGGATTGATTAATTAATGATAACCATTTATGAAATTGGATAAGAATAATTACTTTATGAAAGTAATTAAGAAATTAATTGCTCATTTTAATTAAGTAAGAATAATTAATTAGGAATAATTATTTACTTAAGGGTTAATTAAATTATTCATAAGGAATACATCTGATTTAAATTAATCAGTTGATTAATAAATTTTACTTATGGATGTTTGGGTTTTATTTAATGGTGGAATTGTTTGATATTCCTGATATATGATGCTTTATGATTATCCTGATTTGTGTTGTGATCTGTGATATAGTTTATTATTTGTGATATATATATCTGCGAATAGGTATATGAAATATAAGCGTTATAGTTTATATCGCTTATTGAATATATGGTTATATTTGAATCTGTGATGATTGAAATAATGTTGCACTATTGTGTTAAGACCCTGGACCACACCATACACACACAAATATGGATTTCACGAGGAAATCGATTAAGTCGCAGATTTTTGAAATAGTTAAATTTGAATTTTTAAATTCAAATGTTTTGGAAATGGAATCGGAATAAATGTGAAAAGCTTTTGGAATGGAATTTCAAAATAAAAATTTATTTTTAAATTACATGATTAAGTTTTAGAATTTAAATAATTTGATTTAAATTTAAATTCAATACTTGAAATTGAATTCTATGATTTGAAATTAGGGATTAAAGATATTATATTGGTTATATAGGGATTTAACCACTTTTAAGTATCGTTTTTAGGAGTTTGAATTTAACCTAAGGATTTCAACTCGTATAAATGAATCAGATTTCCAAAATGAAAACTGTTGTTTCCAAATGATAAACACTTTTAGATAGGAACTGAGATTCCAGTTAATTAGGGGAATTTCAAGATTTAATAGAGAAATGATTTTCCTAAGTTATGAATGAATTCTTTTTGAAAACTATGAATTAAATCTGTTTATTTTTAACAGATTTAAATTGATGATTTGTTTAAATCAAATTGAAATGAAATTGTTTTGAAAGCTATAAGTTAAATCTTTGATTTAAAGATTTAACGAGTTAATCAAATTGAAATGGAAATTGATTTGGAAAATCTGTGAATGAATCTTTTGTTTAAAAGATTAAAATGTGAAAACTGTTTAAACCGTTAAAGGTTGTGAAAATGAATCTTTTGTTTAAAGATTGAAAATGGTAATTTGTTAAGCCATTTGAAAAAAAAAGTTTTGAATTATTAAGTTGTGACTTAATTGAAATCCCAATATCCAGATATTTTTAAAATATTTGCGCTCACTATTCGGGTTAACCGGGAAAGGACCATGGGGTCGTATAACCCATTCCGAATATGTGATACGTCGTTGTGAATTGCATTGAAGATCGGTGTTGAAGACCCGGTATTTGCGAAAGCGATAGGATGACCTATCGATTGTCTCTGCACTGAGTTGCAACGGTATAGAGACTCCCTAAGTGATGGGAAATCCGATCAGGATTGTGAATATCCGGATTGCAAGGACTTCTTTGTAAGTGCCTTCGGTTCTGTTCGATCCCGGAACAGACTTGTATGGATTGTATGTCTGACATTACAATTTGAGATATAAAGCCGATTTCTTTCAAATATATTTCTGTTGGTGGCGGAGAATTTATTCTTTGCTTAACACCCTTCTTTGAGACGTACGAGCTCAAAGGTTATATAGTTGAAGTTATCAGCGATATATCCCATTTTGGTAATGTGACATGCTGAGTGATGCTGAAATGATCATTGTGTTGATTATTTGTGATAGGATCATTTATTTGATCGTCTATCTTAGTGATCATTGTGTTGATCATTTGTTGACCCAAAGCACGGCTTTTTGTACAAAGTGTGTTTTTGTGGACGTGACTTCGTCGAGCCTCACATCCCGGAAATGGTCAAAACAGGAAAGATGCAGCAAGGTTATTAGGGGTTGCTGTAGCTCCCCTTAGGGTATGTACATTTCCTTCTGGATAGAGGTGATATCATGGTATGGAGCCCAGATATTTAACCTATGTGGTTACTACGAATTTATTACTTTGTGGTTGTTGGTTTTCGGGATCCCGAGAGAAAGGTCGTTTACGATCGGGGAATGGCGTGCTCGTGTCAGTTGTTACCCAGTTAGGGGTAACCCGGCCTTGTGTTGGCAGAGTTCCGGTTTGGTTCTCGGGGATGTCTTTCCAGAGGCATTCTCAGTGGCAATGGGAAGTTCCTTGGCCTGATCATTTGTTGGAAATCCAAAGAAACAATACGTGACTTGTACGGTTTTAGTTGTATAACCTGCTATGGAATGTGGCGGTAACCTGCTATTGAACATAGTTAGCTATAGTAGGCATACGATAATGGTCGTATGTTGGCTAAGATTTATATTCTACTTTCGAAATGAATTTTCCCTACATTATGCACTAATAATAATATCAAATGTTATTTTAATGCGTATCAAGCATCTTTGACTATCATAAGGAGAAATCTCCTCCGATTCTGCGTTTGCATTGTGTGTGTGTGCGGGAGGCCTTATGGTGGTCTCATTTTTCAAAAGCATTGCGAATTGACTTTGAAAATCTTTTGTTGAATGTTTTTAATAGATAAACTGTTTTTGTTGCTCACACCAGTCCCACGACTGACTCGGAGTTTATTGTTTTCTTTCCTAAACTCTGGGTGCTCATTATCCTCTACACGAGCAGTCTAGAGTTGTTTTTTTTCAGATAGCTAGATTTAACAGATTATCTAGAGTTAGTTCAGTCTTTGGACCACACCAGTCTTGCTGAGCTTTGTGATATGTTATTGGGAGTTCGAGCTTCTGCTGGATTAGTTTTGGAAATGGAGTTGCAGTTATTTCTAAAGTTCTTCCTTGAAGACTATCTTAGAGTTATTTGTTCCGCTGTTAAATGTTATCTATTTTCTTTCCGCTGCTATTTTATTGTATCATCTCTGATGAATATTGATATCTACTGGATCATCTGTTGTATCAGATATTGTATCAAAGCTGTATATCAATGTATTATTCTTTTATTCCGCTGTGTTATTTACTTAATGATTGTTATAAGCTCCGGCGAATCGGATTTGAACGGTCGAATCTATGGCATTCGAATACGATTTGAAGTATGGATGTCGATTTTCGAGCGGGCAAAATCCGAGTCGTTACACAACGTATGACCACTGTCGTATGCCTGCTATAGCTACCATGTTCAATAGCAGGTTACCGGCATATTCCATGGCAGGTTATACAACTAAAACCGTACAAGGCTCGTACTGTTTCTTTGGATTTTCCAACAAATGGTCAGGTAAGGAAATTCCTACTGCCACATGGGATCGCCTCTGGTGGGACGTCCCGAGAACCTAACTGGATCTCTGCCAATACAAGGCCAGGTTACCTACGTAACTAGGTAACTACTACTCGAGCATGCCACTCCACGGTCCTTTGGGACCTTTATCCGAGGCGCCTCAAAGCAACAACCACATAGTAAATGAGATTGGAGCAACCACATAGGTTAAATATCGATGCTCTATACCTAATACCACCATTTACCAAAAGGGAATGACACACCCTAAAGGGCGCGACCCTCATAACCTTGCCGCATCTTTCCTGTTTCGATCATTTTCGGGTTGTGAGGTCCGAAGAGGTCTCGTCCACAAATCTAGGCACAAAGTCATGCTTTCATCAACAAATGATTAATAAGTGATTAGCACACAGCAGCACTCAGCATGCCACATTACCAAATTGGGAATATATTGCTGATAACCTTCAACTACACAACCTCTGAGCGCGTACGTCTCAGAGAGGTTGTTAAGATAAGAGAATAAATTCTCCGCCACCAATAGAAATGTATTTGAAAGAAATGTACAGGTGATGGAATTTGTACAGGGATATAAAAAAGAAAGGATTACAGGTTAATATAATTTATTATGTACTGGAAATATTTTGTAAAGATTTGGCCAGAGCTTTTTATATCCTTGTTTTGACTATATGTTACTTTGGTGGCTGATGATAGCGCTAGCATTAATTGCTTTGTACATAAACATTTGTATATTTTTTCTTTCTTTTGTTTACGGGTGATACAACTTGCGATGTATAATATCAAAGATATTTGGTGGCTGCAAATGATCTTCGAATTTGACCAAATGTTTGCTGAGATGATAAAACATTTAATGCTAACATACTTGTATCACTTTCCTTTGTTCCTTCTTTCACTCTATTTATTCCTTGACTGATCTTATTTATCCCTAAGTACGCACATATATATACTTTCATATCTATATATTTATTTGTACATGCTTACCCAATTTGTTTGTACGAATTGAATATATTTTATTTCTTTTTGCTTGTACATGAAAACACTTTACTGTCATGTTTTGCAAACTTCATAGATATGTTTACTTGTTTTATTGTTGAGCATGTATTTCTTTGCTGGGTTTTTTGACTAGCAGATCTACTCACTTAACTTTTATATATATGTTTTTGCTATTGGTTTATTACTTAATTCATATCCACATACTTATATCTGTATCTTTTCTTTTGTCTTTGCTTTGCAATATAAATTAAATCCTATAGTTGTTATTTTTATCTATGTGTTCACTTTATAAATTTCCATTGTCTTATTGCTTAAAAATATAAATAAATTTCTATATTTAATTGTTGTTGTATTTTAACTAATCGTATTGATTTCATATTGTATATACATGAGTGTATTTTCTAGCTTAAATATGTATATTTTTTTATTTTAACTTTAACACTTATTGTCTAAACTTACATTTTGCATTCATTCACTATTTTTATACAACTTCTAAAAATCCATTTATAAGATTAAATTCAAATATAATTTTTTTCATTACTATAAATCCCAATTTAAATACAATTCAAATCAATTTTGCCAATGTATTTCACAACTTTTATTCAAAAATGAAATTAATTATTAATTAATCAATTCCAAAGATGGGGTCATTACAAAATCTAAGACTTTAAAGGTATGATTTGCATAATTTGATTTTGGTTTAGAGGATTTAAATGAATATCAATCACTTTAAATGGATATTATCAAGTTAATTTAAATAGAAAGTATATCATGTTATTTGAAGTTTAAAGGCTTTGCTTAAATGATATTTGATTTATTAAGTAAACATTTCAAATCTAAATATTAGTAATTGAAATTGATATATATGGAATTATCAAAGAATTTGTTTGAAATGGTGGAATATTTAAAGCTTTGAAATATATGAATTGAAATGGTTTATTGAGAGGTTCAAATCGGTATTTGGGATTTATTTGGAAAATTAAAGAAGATTTTTATTTTATAAAGTAGTTTAATATGTAAACCATTGAAGTATATTAAGTTATGTTTCAAAGCTATAGATTTCAAGGTATATAGATTTGAAAGTACTATGATTTCTTGAAAAAGGATATTTGAAATAAAAATGATATCATATTGATTTGGGTTTTAAAATAGAAATGATATCGTATTTATATGGTTTTGAAATCGATATTACATTCTGGTTTTGAAGTATAATTATTTTAAAACGACCGCGGTATTATAACAAAATTTGGTTGTTGAAGAGACAGGGATCAGAAGTTGTCATACACTCTGCCCACTTCGAAAACCACTTTACCAACCATGTACGTGGTGGAGACTTTAGAATGAAGTAGGATGGTGGTGACGTTTCCTTTGAGGTAAAACGTGGACCCAACTCCCGTGAGTTGGCATAAGGCGGCTAAAACAGGAGAGATTAACAGGTTAATAAGGTAGCACTTTGATCAGACACATCCCTTCGATATTATACTTTGACTTATGGATTGATTTGGTGGCCACTTTTGATTTTTTTATTTAGGGGTGTGGCTCGAGGTGGGCGGTAGATGCGCGCTACGCGTTACCACCAGACCGGATGCGTAATTGGTATATCTACCCTGGCATTGCCTAGTTGTGCCGTGTCACCTACCCTATTGCGCCTTGTACGAGTTTCTAATTGTGTCGTACCTATGGAATATCCTCTGGTAGCCCCCTGATCAAGAGGTATTACGGTACTGTATAATTGTGTAGTTAAAGCGCTCGGCAGATTCGAAGCGGTGGAGGCGCAAAAAGTCATCGCAGGGATACGCAAGGATATAGCGGGATATAACAGATGACTCTAAAATAGCATATAAAACTCATACTTAATGTTTTTACAAATATATAAATGGTAATTAAATAAAAAATTATCATTGAATTGAATTATAATTAATACATAAATAATTTTAAATAAAAAACATATGCGAATATACTTTAAATAAATGTAAAACTGTTATATAACATAATTGAATTTAGTAGAATATTAAAGCATTTTCATTTCTGAAAAATATATTAAAAATTAAATCAAATAAATTAGTTTCATAATTTTTATAATGTATAAATGCAATTTTTTAATTTATTTTATTAAAAAAGATATAGCGGAAATAGCAAAATATAGCGGGAATAATGGGATACAGTGGAAATAGCGGGGATTAAAGCGGAAAGACTATATTTTAGGGCTATATGGAAATATTGTAGCGGTAGAAATCCGCTATGAGGTATAGCAGGGTTATAGCGGGGCATTAACTACACAGCTATATAGACTATTGGCATTATTTGTGTTAAGGGCTATATGGGTAACCCCTTAACGCTATTAAAAAGTATGTTTACTTTACTATTAGACATTATTATAATAGTGAAATATACTACATAGTAAATAGTTTAACGGATCCTTTGGAGATATAAATCCCGAGCATATCTTAAGTTACTGCACTCATATTTATTTCTGTTGATTTAACTCACATAAGATGTTTTAGTTCTTACTCGAGTTTTTTGTCTTTTCAATTCGCTCGGGTCAGTCCGAGCGTTTCAGGATTGAAGATTTTATTTTGGAAGACGAAGATGAAGATTTTTAATACTATTATCTACTATATTATCCCACTACATCATTAAATTCCGCTGCATTGTTATTATCCTTTGGTATGTGAACTCTGATATTTATTGTATAAAGAAAAATCAAATGTTTTGTAAAACAACTTTATGAACTGTATATTGATTATTATGTTTTATCGTTCCGCTGCAAGATTCTATTTTGTTTTTATTTCTCTACTTTTCTTATTTACCCCATAACAATCCGCCCTTATGTATGGCTTGAATGGCATGTGTGTCAATTTAAAGCATGCGAAAAGGCGGGACGTTACAAAAAGTAATTAAAGAAAATTACTTGACATCTTTAACTAAGGAGGGTAACTAATGAGTGATTACTAAATGTGTTTTATTTAAATGAAGTAATAAAGGATTATTACTTATTGTAATTAGTTTAAATAAGGATAAAGTAAGGAAATGAATAAAGAGTTAGCTAATTAATAAGTGTGATTAATTAAAGGATAATTAATCAATGTAAGTGGATATAGAATAATTAATTTGTGTAATTAATTATAGATAAATGTAATTAAAATGAATGGGTGAAGGTTAATTAATTTGTATAATTAATTAAGGGCTATTACTTAATATAATGAAATTAATCCATGGTGATTAATTAAGATGGATAGTTGAGAGACGATTAATTATTTGATTTGAAATTAATTAATGTTAAGAAAGTTAATCTAAGTGATTAAGGTTAGTAATTTAATTTGAATTAATTAAATTAATTTTGGAAGTGATCAATTTTTGCTTATAATGATTGAATGATGTTAATGCCTTGAATTGACTGCTATCATTGATATGAAGTGTTTTTTAATATGACATACTTGGGTGAACAATGATAATGTGGTTCTCTATTGATAATGAATTGCCGTGGGAAAGTGAAATCTTGTATTTTAAGTTGAATTGAATTTCACTTGAATAATTTAAGTTAAGATCGTATTGAATTCGAAGAGATCGGGGTCGGGTATCAGTAAATACCCGAACCCACTTCGATTTGCAACATACAATGACTCTTTATATATTGATATGTGAAATCAATGGGCTGAAATGGAATAATTCAAAAGACTGTACCATTTAGATCTAAGTAAAGGTAATTAGGGATCGATTGTGAATGTAATTGTTGACTACAACAAGTTGTGAACTTGTAGTGAAGGATGGGTTAACCCCAGACTTAAATTATTATATGCATTGGTATTTCTTATTAGAAAGGTTTACTCACGCTGGTTTCCAACCTTACCCGGGTGTTACTTTGATGTAATGCTCGGGTTAGACCGAGTATTACAGATTTTCAGGTAAGGACGTTCTGGAGCTCAAGAGGCGAGCTGGATGGCAGGAACGTATGGAGTGTTTTCCTCTGTGATATATTGTTGTTATCTAGGACATGATTGTATTTGTCCAATGTTTGGGTAATTTTTGTAACTCTGATATATTGATGTAAATTAACATATACAGTTTTTTTGTATAACTGTTTTTATTTGATATTATGTTTTATCCACTACGAATGCAAGATTCCGTGTCTTGTCTTCAGTTTCATCTTCTATCTCTTTCCTTCTTTTCTCTAACTATTTGAAATTTTCGGGATCGAAAATTTCGGGTCGTTACACTTACATAAACAATCATACACACAATGGAGAGGAGAAGAAGGGAAAAAGAAAGAAGACAAAAATGGATGAAGAAATGAGTTATTGTGTATGAATTTGTACCAGTAAAGAAAATGTGAATTCCCCTCTGTGTGATTATGTTCCATGTTTCGTTTTCTTCATATAAATATATGTGTGTGTGTGTCTATATATATATATATATATATATAACAAAGGGAAAAATAATCGAAGTGGCTGCATTTGTTCATGTAGAGAAAAAAAGAATGGAAGGAAATATGAATGAGTGTATGAATTGTCCCTATGCGATAAATGGAAGTGAGAAAATGAAATGGAAACTTTTGCCTCTTGTATGCCTTGCTTATGTGCATATATAGGCAAAGTATCTTGATGGCTAAGAAAACAAAGTACCAATATTTAAAGCAAATGGTCATCAACAATTAATGCCATATAGGGGAAGGACGCGAGTATTTGGTATTAAAAATTTAATATTAAAAGTTTGAGGTATGACGCTACACCATTTTCCATTCACTTATGAACAACTAACGACCGAAAAAAATATGATCGCGCATAACAACGTTGCATGATAAAAAATAGCAATAAAATAGACCTGTTAACTAATCTGAAAAATTTCAAAAGAACCGACGTTTGGCGCAAAAATCATGTCAAACAAAAATATTTTTATATTTAAAATTACAAATTATGGAAATCCCTATAAATTAAATTAAAATGATGTCATCAAAAATCAAGTCTAAATTTAAAACGTATATTTTACTATAATTTAATTCAAATCCAAATATTTAAATAAACTGAATATTCACATTTGATGACCTAAAAAATATGGGTCGTTACAACAAAAGTAAAGAAGCAATGAATCATAGTACTTTATGTCTATAGGACACATATGCACAAATAGATCAAATCTACAAAAATTTATTTCACTTCAAAATATTTTGACATAAAAGCCTAGACAGTGGCCTATTATGAGTTATATGCAAAATGGCTATAGATCACTCCTTGGTTTATGATCTATAACCTGTATATAGGCAAGTCAATGGATATTCAAGAAAAATCAAAATTCATCAAAATCTTTGTTCGAAACATGGAAAAATATCTAAATGTTTGAAAAAATGGTTATTGTTATGGATATGATAGCATTCGCATTCGAAAACTATCAGTCTAGTTTTTTGTATCCACATTGAAAAATTATAATTTTATCAATATAATTGTTTATATATATGTCTGTTTGGATATTATGATCATATACGCATATAGATACTTATATACATATACTTATGTGTAGGATAGACATATACACACACAAACACACTGTAATAACCAGAAATTTAAGCTATAATAATTAATTAATGAATTAATAAAATAATAAAATAACTTTGTGAAATTATCCGAATTGAGCCAGGAGAGTTGCACCATTGAGTCCATGGTAATTTTCTGGTCAATTTCCATATATAGATTGTCCAAATCGGACCTAAATGAAAAAGTTATGGAAGAAAGAAGAATTCAGAAAATAAAGAAAAAAATTCATAAGCTGGCAGGTCGACCATCCCAATGGCTAGGTCGAACTACCATGTGCAAAGGTTGACCTAGCGGTCAACCCTCCGTGTGTTTTGGAAGTTAAATCATCCAAATGTTAATATGACATGTTTTTCCAATTCTGATCGATCTTGTGCGTTCTTGCTTCTATCCAACAGTTCTCATCGGGCCAATGACATGGTTGCGCTAAATTTAATCTTCAAATCTAATGGTCTGAGATCGACAAGTGATACTATAAATAAGACCATAGGCCAAGCTATTTTTTTTATTTAGATTTTCTCCATCTGGTTTCACTGCCTGAGGCTGGACCCTAAAAGGAATATTTTTTCGGGGAGAAGATCTGTTTAATTAAAATATTTTATATGCTATAAGTGGATCCGGGAAGGCCAAGGAAAGAGCTAAGGACCACAGGTGATTGTTTAAGTCATTAATTTAGATTTTTAAGTAATTTAACATAATAGGGTTTCCAATAGTTGTAGTTTTTCTACAATTTTGGGATAACCTTCATGCAAGTTTATTTACAGTTTATTTTTAAGTAAATTTTAGACTTTCTTTCCAGTCTATTTTCTTTTAGCTATTCTATTTCAGTTATTTGCAATTATTTACTGTTAATTATTGTTTTTCCAATTATTTACAGTTATTTACACTATTTACAGTTATTTACTATTATTTATATTTTATTTACATCTATTATACGTTGGGACTTGTTTTATAAATGTTAGTTTTTTAAATTTCCTTTTTACACGAATGGAATAATTAAAAGAGAATAATTCGATAATATGGACTAATATAAGAACACTAAATTCACAAAAAATGGGATGTAAAATGAGAAAAACTGTAATAAATTGGACTTAGACTGAAATTGGCAAATTTAAGATATTTGCAAGTGTAGTTATACCATTTAATTATAACTAGAAAGAGAAAATATAAGAAACAGCAGAAGAAGCTTATTTTATACTTAGACCTTGGGTTAAGTTACTAAGTAAAGTTATAACACACATGTTATAATTAGAGGCAATCAGAAAAAGGCTTATTTTAAGACTTATAATAAGTTAATAAGAAAATATAGTAGAGATCATAAAAAAGGCTTATTTAAAAAGACTTATACTAAGTTAATACGCAAAGATAGAAGTAGGACTCATACTGGCAGCATTCCTCTTATGATGTTTAGGTTAGATAAGTGGTCGATAATTAAGAAGTAGGACCCGTACCAGCAGCATTCCCCTTGGGACACGCTTATGACATTTAGGGTAGATAAGTGTTCGATAATTGGAAGCTCAAATCAAGGGATTTGGTAAGGGGCGCAACTAGATTTTGTTTGTTAGGACCCATATCGGCAGCATTCCCCTTCAGTCGGGACTTGGTGGTTTCACAACACACTTAGGTGAGGTTAGGCATGCTTATGCTATTTAGAATAGATAAGAGGTCCAAAGAGGGAGCAACAGGTAGTGCGAGCCTAATGGTGATCGAGCTTGCGGCCTCAGTTGTAACGACCCAGATTTTTCGACGTTGATTTGGAATACTTAAAGGGTTTTAAATATTAAATTGAAATATAGGTTGATTTTGAATATGGAAATTTAGTTTTTTAATTTATAAAACAATAGAATTTAAATATAGCGATTTACTGGATAAATTAATTATTGGATTTTATAATTGGGTATTGGATAAATGATTGTATCTTGAGTTTTAAGCTCGATAAAAATAATTAAAAGGGTTGTAAAATTTATATTAATAATAATAAAGATACTAAAAGTTTTTAAATTGAATTTAAAAGTGATCTGTTCAATTTAAAAAAAATTAGTTTGTTCAAATTGACATTTAAAATTAGCCATCCGGGGCACAGTCTTGGAATTCGACGAAACCAGTTCCATTGGATCTGTAATAATGTATTATTATCGGATTTTAAATTTCGTAGTATTTGGAGTTATCGCTTGGCAGCATGTAATATAAATGCGGTGGAAATTTGAGGGAAATTCAATATAATAAATTGGTTCAAAAAGCTATCTTCTCCATACGATCGAATTTGGACTCGAAACCTTTTTTCATTACGTTTGAAATAGGGGAATAACATTTTAAACGCCTATCGGCACACCTCGATAGGAGTTTGAGATTTTTAGCTTCGAAATCGGGACGTTTTGAAATTTAAATAAAATATATATTATATGTTGATTTGTCAAATTTATTCGCATCAGCTTTCTCTTCCTTCCAAAATCACTGTACCATTTTCCCCCTTCCACACATATAAGTCACGTCCTTCTTTTCTCATATCAGTTGGCTTCCAAGTTCAAAATCAGAGAAATTACTCTACCCCAAAATCACGATTATCCCTTCCTTTATAAATCTCCTATTCTTTCCTCTTCCATTCGAATTTGCATAATCATATAAAAAATAATAATAATAAAGACGAATGAATAAGATATCGAAATCATTTGATTTACATAAACAAAAATATATGTATATACGTATGATTGATCGAATCGAAATTGCACCTGGGATCGAGGACCGAGTGGATTAGGGCAAGGTCACGAGGTCGTAGTGATCACATGAGGGAAAGAGTGGGGTACTAGAGAAGAAGCTTATGATTTTGGGTGGGGCGATGAAAGGGCGACGCGATGGAGATGAGGGTGGCGCGTGCGCGCGCGTAGGTTGTGGTCTGCGCCGGAAGGGGAAGTTCGAGCTGGATGGAGTCGCGCTCAAGTGGGTCAAGGTGGTTTATGGCGATGCGACTGCAGGTAGAGTTATATCGCGATGGTGATGGGGAAGATGAAGCCGTGCGTGCATATGAAAGTTCGGCGATTTCTAGTGTCGCGTTCGTATCGGTGTTCGGTGAGTTCATCGGGTTCGATATGGGCTCATGTGCAAGTTTTGGAGAGGGAAGTCATGGTAGGGGTCGAGTTCTCAGGTGCGTAGTGGGAAGGTATAATTCTGAACTAGGTTGGTTATACTGTTAGTCATTTTAATTAGTATTGAATTTGTGATAGATAATTAAATTAAGTAAAATATTCCCTTGTACGAGGTCAAAAATGAACGTAATTGGCCATTTGGATTTTAGCTACAAAATAGACGCGAAGGAATCAAAAATTGGAATGGATTGCAAAATAAAACCAAGTTAAGAATTTCTCACTCATTTTTTGGATTACCATATTTAAATTTAAATGTTTAAATTTAAACTATCAGATCATTGATTGATAAATTTATAATTTTCTGTTGGATGACTATATATATAGTAGTTTATATATTAGTATTGGAGTGACATTCCTGCACATTATAGAGGATGAAACCTTATACGCCCCGCATAATAGCGGATGACCCTATATACCCCTATATCCTCCTCGAAGTGGAATTGGCATTTATTTTATGTTGTATTAACATCCGTGGATGCAGCGAAACGGGTTGCAAGGATCTAACTGGATTCCTCGGATATATTGTTTATTATTCATGTATATTGATATATGAATTGTGTAGAATAATCTAGTATAGATTATTGTAGTGATTGAAATTATTGAATGTTGTAGTAGCACTGGCCGAGATGTTAATATTTTAAATACCATAAATATATTTTTTAAATTGAAGGAATTAAAGGGAACTTTTGATATAAAAATATTTGTATTGAAATTGGTTTTATTTAAAAGAAATTGAATTGGAAAAATAATAATATTTTATTTTTGGTTAGACTTAACTATTATGAATTTTAAATGGAGATTTAAAAATGAATTATATAAGAGAATTCATAAATGACATCCTGGGAATATAAAAAGAGTTGAAGTCCATGTCAAAAGTAGGTTTGAAATTATAAATGGAACTATTAAGGTAATGGATTAATAAATGGAATTTTATAAACGAGGTTGTTTTTATAAAACAAGTAATACTCAAGGGAGTATAAAAATTTATAAAAGATGTTATAAATAAGTTAAGTGATAGTAGTGGATATATTGGAAAATAAACTAGTAGGGTGAATTTATATTAGAATATGAAAAATATGGTTTAAAAATAGTAGGTACTATTTTGTAAAGTGAAAACGGTTTAGGAAAATAGGGATGGAAGTGATGTGATGGAACTAGAGAGGAATTTATAAGTTGGGTTGGTTGTTGAGGTTTTAAAATATATTTTAAATCCTAGGAAGTCATGTTTGTCTTTAAAAGAAAATTTTGTTATTTAAAACTATAAAATTTTAAACTAGTTAGGATTGAAATACTTCGATAAATAGATTTCAAATATTAAGTATTTATTTTAATAAATTCTAACTTTTAAAATCAGCTTTGAAAATTATTTGCTTCACTAAAGATGAGTTATTAAAGTTATAAAAGTATTTTCGATATTTTAAATAATTAATAGAGGATTTTAAAAATAAATCATTAATCTTTTAAATACTTATTATATATACATAAAGCTTTAACGTAATTAGAAATTTTACTTTATAAATTCTCTCGGGATTCGAAAAAGGGGCCTATAAAGGATATGATTTTGACAAGAGGAAATTTATTTGTGATTTCGGAGATTTTTGGAGTAATTTACGGAGTAATTCTCGGAAACGTTAACATTGAAAGGATTTTTGAAAATAAGACTTGTAATATTTTCCTAAGTATAGAAAATAGAAATTTAGAAATATTTTTAAGTGATGAGATGTTGGAAGTATGTTGTTACGGATTTAAGTATTTTAAAAAATGTTTTCAAATGTTATAAGGAATTGATATATCTTTTAAAGATATTTTAAAAGTAAATATTTTGGGAAAAATTTATAATAAGGCCAGATGACCGCTTATGGATGTTTAATTGATGGTTAAATAACCGACTATCAATATTGGCCAATTTCGTTAATCGTTTTGAAGAGACTGAGATCAGATTTAATTATCAAAAAATCACTTAGATCTAGTTTGAACGTTACAAATGAATACTTTGAAGAAGACAAAGGCAGTGATTTGGTTTGTCCAGACCTAGGACAATTTGTACAGACGAATGCTATCAGAACATCGTTATTAGAGGACGATGAGCATTCTAAGTAAAATTGTTTCCTTGAAAGTTAAGGCTTAGCCTCGAATCTAATCAACCGAGAATGACTAAAACAAGGCAGATGCAGCAAGGCTAAGTGTGTCGCACGTAAGTAGGGTATGTTATCACTTTTCAAGATGTCCTCAGAAACCTATTTATCTTAGATATGAATATATATGTGTAACGTCCGTCCTTTTCGCACGCTTTAAATTGACACACGTGTCAATTCAAACCATGCGGAAGGGCAGGTTGTTATGGTGTAAATAAGGAAAAACGGGGAAAGAAAAACTAAACAGAATCTCACAACGGAAGGATAAAATATAATAATAAATATACAGTTCATAAAACTATTTACAAACATTTGATTCTTCTTTATACAGTAAATATCAGAGTTCACATACCCATAAATATCAATGCAGCGGAACAGTAAGAGTGTAGTGCAATAATATAAATAATAATAATACAAATCTTCGTCTTCGTCCTCCAGAGATAAAGTCTTCGATCCTGAAATGCTCGGACTGACCCGAGCGAATCTGAAAAGACAAAAACAATCGAGTCAGAACTAAAAGATCTTATGTGAGTTAAATTAATAGAAATAAATATGAGTGCAGTAACTCAGGAGATGCTCGAGATTTACATCTCCTAAGGATCCGTTAAACTATTTACTATATAGTATATTTCGCTATTATAATAGTTTCTATTTGTAAAATAAACTTACTTTTTAATAGCGATAAGGGGTTACCCATATAGCCCTTAACACAAATAATGCCAATAGTCTATACAGTACCATAATACCTCCTGATCGGGAGGCTATCAGAGGATACTCCATAGGTACGACACAAATAGAAACTCGTACAAGGCGCGATAGGGTAGGTGACACGGCACAACTAGGCAATGCCAGGGTAGATATATCAATTACGCTTCCGGGTCGGTGGTAACGCGTAGCGTGCACCTACCGCCCACCTCGAGCCACACCCCAAATAAAATCAAAAGTAGCCGCCGAATCAATCCAAAGTCAATGTGTAAGATCGAAGGGATGTGTCTGATCAAAGGTGCTACCTTATTAACCCGTCGTTCGCTCCTGTTTTAGCCACCTTATGCCAACTCACGGGAGTCCGGTTGTAACGTTTGCGATTTTTCGTTGCCGAAAAACTGAAATGTTAGGGTTAAAGAAGAAGAAAGAGGTAGAAGAAGAGAGAAAAGGATAGAAGAAGAACAGAAAAGAAACAACAGAATATCAGAATCTCACAATTCGCAGCAGAACAACATATAATAAATATATGAATATCATTAAAACAAAGAACTATACATTTTATACATTACATCATTATCAGAGTTTACAACAACAATAGAAAACATAGTCAATACATCAATGGATAGTTATATAAACTTGTCATACATAATACACAACGGAATAATACATAGATAATATCATATACAAGTGGTACGTCTCGATATGTAGCTTGCCTCCTGAGCTCCATAGCATTCCTAAATCCAGAATAACCTGATAATCAAACTCTAGACTGCCCGTGTGGAAATTGGTGGGCGCTCAGAGTTTAGGAAGGGAAACAATAAACTCCGAGTCAGTCATGTGACTGGTGCGAGAACTCAAAACAGTTTATCTTTAAAACAAAATAGAGGGATATTTTTAAAGTCAATTCACAATGCTTTTAAAAATGAGACTACCATAAGGCCTCCCGCACACACACACAATGCAAACGCAGAATCGGAGGAGATTTCTCCTTATGATAGTCAAAGATGCTTGATATGCATTAAAAAGAAACATTTCATATTATTACTAGTGCATAGTGTAGGGAAAATCATTTCGAAAGTAAAGATATAAATCTTATCCAACATACGACCATTATCATATGCCTACTATAACTACCATGTTCAATAGCAGGTTACCGCCACATTCCATGGCAGGTTATACAACTAAAACCATACAAGATCATATTATTTCTTTGGATTTCCAACAAATGGTCAGGCCAAGGAACTTCCCATTGCCACATGGGTACGCCTCTGGAAAGACGACCCGAGAACCAAACCGGATCTCTGCCAACACAAGGCCGGGTTACCCCTAACTGGGTAACTACTGACACGAATATGTCATCCCCCGATCGTAACCGATCTATCCGAGGATCCTCGATTTCCAACAACCATAGAATTTGCAGCAATAACATAGGTTAAATATCTGGGCTCCATACCATGATACCACCTCTATCCAGAAGGAATGACATACACTAAAGGGGCGCTACCCCCTAATAACCTTGCTGCATCCTTCCTGTTTTGACCATTTCCGGGGTGTGAGGTCCGACGAAGTCTCGTCCACAAAGCCAAGCTTTATACAAAAGTTGCGCTTTGTGTCAACAAATGATCAAAGTAATGATCACCAAGATAAAGGATCAAACAAATGATCATATCACAAATGATCAATCAATGATCATTTCACAGCAACACTTAGCATGCCACACTACCAAATTGGGAGTATATCACTAATAACTTCAACTATATAACCTCTGAGCTCGTATGTCTCAGAGAAGGGTGTTAAGCTAAGAGAATAAATTTTCCGCCACCAACAGAAATATATATGAAAGAAATCAGCTTTATATCTCAATTTGTAATGTCAGACATACAATCCATACAAGTCTATTCCGGCTCGAACAGAACCGAAGGCACTTACAAAGAAGTCCTTGCATTCCGGATAATTTCTAATCACGTATGGACTTCCCGTCACTAAGGGTGATAAAACCTCTATATCGGAGATCAGCCGATGCAGAGTAACTCAACGGTAATCCTTCCCTTTTCAAAAATATCTGATCTTCAACACCGGTCATCAAATGCAATCCATTACGACGTATCACATATTCTGATTGAGTTATACGACCCCAAGGTCCTTTCCCGGCTAACCCGAATAGTGAGCGCTTATTCAAAAATAAGTGTAGCATTCAAATTCAAGCAATCATAACAAATACCTATTTAAATATAAATATTGATAGTCGGATTATTTAACTATCAATAGGCGTGTTCAACATCACCAAATCCAAATAATTTCCCAAATTATTTACTTTCCAAAATATCTTTACTAGATATATAATTTCCACACTTCAAAAATAAATCAACGTTTATTTTTAAACAAATTCCCCTTTTCATTTATAAATTCCATAATGAATTTATAATTCCAAAATATCTATGAATATACGATTTTCAAATCGATTTCTAATATTCATTTTCAATTTATCTTTAAAAGATAAAGTCTCAAAATATTTAGTTCATATTGGAAAACATTTCCATACTTATTTATTAATAAGTAATTCACAAATCCATTTATTTTTAATACTTGGAAAATATTCAATATACTTAAACCGAAATTAAGTATATATCTCATTCTTTAAGGAAATCATTCTCTTAAACATATTTATTTGGGCCAAAACGAATGTTGCGTAAAACATCGTTACGACAACCCAAAATCACTAGTATAGGGATTCGAAATTTAGATAGATATATAAATCCCAATACTATACAAAAACATTTCTTTTGGAAATCATTTACTCTAACAACAGTGTTATAGTCCATCATTTCCTTCTTTCTCGAAAACGTCTATTTCAACAATAAATGTTGAAATCTATGGTTTCGATTCATAATACATTTTAAAACATCTTTAAAATAATTAACTTCACTCTATAATATTCATTTTGCCAAACATGACTATTTTATTCAATAATGTATTCACTGTCCAAAATCGTGAATATATTTCCTTTAATAAACTTCAATATTCAATTTGTCAAATTAAATTGATTTCGAATTTATAAATTACATTTCTATTTATAAGCTTCGATTTATAAATCTCATTATTAACAAATTCCATTTATATATCATTTAAATGCCAAAATCCGATTTATAAGATAATTACTTATAAATCTTCTATTTTACAAAATCTATTCATTTTTATAACTTCACAATTTATAAATCTATAAATCCCGTTCACTTATGAAATCCATCTTTATTTCACCTTTAACACTTATAAAAGCTCGTTTTGTAATTCCAATATTTTTAACTTATAAAAATAAATTTAAAAATCTTTTATAATGATTCAAAATTCCAAATTAAACCATTTTATAAATTAATCACTATTTATTTCGAAAATCTCAATTTGATTGTATTTTACAAAAACAGTAATTTTTTATAACATAAAAATTTATAACGTTTTAATTATTTAAAATGAATCAATTCAAAAATTTAATCAAACGTATACTTTCAAAAATTACTTTAAAAATTCTTTTAAAAACCAAAATCATTATTTTAAAACTTCAAAAATGGATCCGATGATGCAACAACACCAAATAGTCAATCACGACAATCCAAATATCATATATCGATATGATAATCAACAAATATCACAATATCTGAAAATAAATCAATATAGTTGAGGAATCCAGTTGGATCCCTCCAACCTGTTTCCCTGCATCCACAAACATTAGCATAATACCAATTCCGTTCCAATACGGAATTATCGCGGTATATGGGATTTATAAAATATTATCCGCTTAATAGACGGCGCAGTAGGTTCTCATCCGCTATATAATGCGGGAAATCAACTCCAAGTACATAAATAATACCAATTTCACTGTACTGTGAAATATTCGCGGTATATGTTTTTAATAAATAACCTCCGCTTACTAACGGCGTATAATGTCTATTTTAACAATCAATAGATAACAATCACCATTCAACATACAATCAAGAATTTTAAATCTAACTATTTAAAATAAAATCGAAACCGATTCGATTGAGTGAGAAGTTCTCACCTTGATTTCAATTTCGTTTTCAGCTTTTATTTTGAATAAAATTAAACGCTTGTTTAATTTTACCCGAAATTCTCACTAACTCCAAACGACTCCAATCCAATTCCATAGTGTAGTGCTCGTCCATACGATTCCAACGCAATTAGTTTCGAGCGTTTTCGACCTCGTATGAAAAAGATACCAATTTTAGAAGTTACACGAATTTTTAATTATAAAATTACAACATATTTTCTAACCCTAAACAATCATTGCCCTTCGTTTTGTTTCCAACGCATCTGGACCGCACTCCATCATCTCCTCACGCACGCGTATCATATTCCAGGTAGTAAATCATGCAACTTGAACCTATTCATACGCCACTAGTGTTTGATTTTGCGACCTCCACGACGAACATGAACACGATCAAAAACTTCCATTTTAACGAGCATCTTCTTCTCTACCTGCGGCTGCCATGGGGTGGAGCTCGGCCATCTCCCCACTCTCGAATTGTGTGCCGAACGCATGGCCTTTGAGCCCAAATTCCTATTGATCAAAAGCTCCAAACACAACATAGCCGTTGATATCGTAGAGTTCGTCGAACTCTTCATCTTTGCAGTTGAAAGTTTCTTGAAACAATGCTTGGATTTGAAGAAAATGAGGGAGAAAGATGAGTGATTTTCGGCCTTAGGTTCCATCAGTGGTGGCTGAAGGGTTTTGAACCCCTAGGTTATATTTTTCTTTGCAAATTTATGAAGGGGGGGGGGGCTTTAATAGAAAAATCGACGTACACTATTCACCCCGAATTTTCCAAACTCCAAACGAAGCGTGCCAATTGTCGTTCCTAAGGTTTACCCCGCGTTCCAAACACAATGAAACGTGTTTCTGGAGCTAATTTGGTCATCTGTGCGAGTTATGGTAATAAACGTTCAATTTAAAATTAAACCGATTAAACGATTTTCTAGGCGTTTTAGCTTGCACCGGACAAACGGTAAATCCGATTGACATGAAATTTGAAACCTTGCAATAATATCACATTACGGATCCGATGAAACTGGTTTCGTCGAAATCAGAGACTGTTTGAAGAATGGCTATTTTAACTCGCCAGATTAATATTAAAACAATTTCGATGCGTTTCGAGCTGCCACGGTCAAACAATAACTCCAATTGCTACGAAAATTGAAATTCGATAATAACAAACTATTACGGATCCAATGGAACTAGTTTCGTCCAATTCTGAGACTGTTCAAAAATTGGCTATTTTCACTAGTCGATTAAATATTAAAATATTCAGTTTTCACAAATTTACTTTTAATCCAATTTTAAAAGTTCTAAAATATCATTCTAACTCCAACATGATTAAATAAAAATTTTACAAATCATTTTCAATCATATTAAACCCAATTTTAAATTATTTCTGTAATTTCAACTATTAAATAATCGATTTAATTATCCAATTAAATCCAATATTCGAAAATAAATTATTCGACTTATAAATTCCACTTATTAATATTTAAAAATCAATTAAATATATAATTTTTTATTAATAAAAATTCTGGGTCGTTACAAACTTCCCCCCTCAAAAGAATTTCGTCCTCGAAATTACCAAGTAAGAAAAGTTACAGAATCCATTAACTTTCCAAAACCATAGTTAAACTTCTTATAATACTTTACTAAGTTTTCAAATCATACTTAGTTATCTTTTCAAAACCAACTACTATTGTTTAATTTTCAACTTCAAATCAAAACTTAGTTTTTCACAAATTTTCCTAATTTTCTCAAAAATTTTCTAACGCCTTAAATTTTCGAAAAAATTCGTCATAGTCTCCTTTGCGCGGCTCGATCCGAAAAAAAATGACAGTATATATATCACAAATATACATCTCATCAAGTGATGAGGCATCCCGCAGGGGAAAAAGTGTAAAAGTACGATATTTAATCTGAGATATGTACCTATTTATTATTAATGAGCGTATACGGCTAATATAGCGCGAAAGCGAGCTCCAAATGCGAAGCAAACGCGATCCACACCTACTAAACACTCAACAAACCATGAGAAACATGGATATATGAAAATAATATCAATATACATCATATAGCAACATTACAAATACATGTGTCAACATAGCAATGCATTCAATAGCAATAAATGCAACTACCAAATCAATATAAATTTACTTCTCATTAATATTTAATGAATTGGTTTTCCAATTAATTCATTAACATTGGATTTTATCAACATTTATTCATATCCAATTTCAATTAGTTTGCATTTACTAATTTACATTAAAGTCGGTCCATTTCCAAATCAAATTTCAATTACATTTAAGTTCATTTTTTTCCAAGTTGAATTCAATTTCTTTAGCTTCCAATTTCGCTAATTCACTTTCATTAACACTTAATGAATTTATATACAATCAATCAACAATCAAATAACAACCAATGTTTATCCAACACAACCAAATTTATCAAATTTACAGTCAATTTGGTTCAACACATTTAATTCCAATTGGATCATATTAAATCGACTTTCATTCAATTTATTCAATTTCTAATAACATTAGCTTTCAATGAATTAGCACTTTCATCCATTATTTCGTATCAATTATTTACATTTAATTGGTTAACATTTAATCCATTAGTTTAATTCAATTGCTAATTCCTTTAACAATATAATGTTGAATTTCATTTATATAACTCAAGTTCAAATTCTTAATGACTTCATTTCATTAATTCACTTATTAATTTACTTTGACACCAAAAATCAACTTCATTCAACATCACTTAAGTTATATTCCATTTCAAACATCTTATCAAATCCACATCAAATCCAAATTTTCCAAACAACTTTCTTTTAAACAATTTGGCAGCAATCCCTCTTTTGGAAACCCGAAAATGAACACCGATGATGTCATGATCATCATCGGAATTATTTTCCAGCGACCGAAAAGAGTTTAGAGCTTTAATTTCTCCAAAATAATTTTCCCAAAATATCAAATATTTTCAAAACACTTCTCTGGAATTTTGTTTTCAGATTATAAATCACATTTATAAGTCTTTTACTTATATAATTTCACTTCTTATATATAAGGTTATTTTACAATTGTAAATTACATTAATTATAATTTCACACGTATAATTTATTTGTTTATACAATTCATTCTTTTTCAACTGTTGTTTTTATTTAACAACCAAACAATCAATTCATATATACTTTAA
Source organism: Allium cepa (assembly GCA_030765085.1). NCBI lineage: Eukaryota > Viridiplantae > Streptophyta > Magnoliopsida > Asparagales > Amaryllidaceae > Allium > Allium cepa. The sequence goes on along the minus strand of CM060937.1, from coordinate 786,796,695 downwards.
TAATTCTGAAAAATTATTCTTTTATATATAAAATATAATCAAGGAAAAATTATTTCATTTACCCTATTAAAACAATACTGTGTCGAATTGTTCTATTCAAGTGTTTAGAGATCCCTATCAACAACGTTAATTACCCGTGTTGACCAAAATCCATATACCAATTAACAAACCAATCATCACAATATAAAACAATTTATATTCACTAACAAATACGCGCTCGTATCTATTATTACACTCAAACTCATTCTAGAGTACTACTGACTCTATCTCTAATGAGTAATACCCAACAGAGCCATGGTTGTCGGTTAACCATAAGCTCTGATACCAAATGTAACGTTTGCGATTTTTCGTTGCCGAAAAACCGAAATGTTAGGGTTAAAGAAGAAGAACGAGGTAGAAGAAGAGAGAAAAGGATAGAAGAAGAACAAAAAAGAAACAACAGAATATCAGAATCTCACAATTCGCAGCGGAACAACATATAATAAATATCTGAATATCATTAAAACAAAGAACTATACATTTTGTACATTACATCATTATCAGAGTTTACAACAACAATAGACAACATAGTCAATACATCAATGGACAGTTATATAAACTTGTCCTCATACAGAATACACAGCAGAATAATACATAGATATTATCATATACAAGTGGTACGTCTTGATATGTAGCTCGCCTCCTGAGCTCCATAGCACTCCTAAATCCTGAATAACCTAATAACCAAACTCTAGACTGCCAGTGTGGAAATTTGTGGGCACCCAGAGTTTAGGAAGGGAAACAATAAACTGCGAGTCAGTCATGTGACTGGTGTGAGAACTCAAAATAGTTTATCTTTAAAACAAAATAGAGGGATATTTTTAAAGTCAATTCGCAACGCTTTTAAAAATGTGACTACCATAAGGCCTCCCGCACACACACACACACAATGCAAACGCAGAATCGGAGGAGATTTCTCCTTATGATAGTCAAAGATGCTTGATACGCATTAAAAAGAAACATTTGATATTATTACTAGTGCATAGTGTAGGGAAAAATCATTTCGAAAGTAAAGATATAAATCTTAGCCAACATACGACCATTATCGTATGCCTATTGTAGCTACCATGTTAAATAGCAGGTTACCGCCACATTCCATGGCAGGTTATACAACTAAAACCGTACAAGATCGTATTGTTTCTTTGGATTTCCAACAAATGGTCAGGCCAAGGAACTTCCCATTGCCACATGGGTACGCCTCTGGAAAGACGACCCGAGAACCAAACCGGATCTTTGCCAACACAAGGCCGGGTTACCCCTAACTGGGTAACTACTAACACGAATATGTCATCCCCCGATCGTAACCGATCTATCTGAGGATCCTCGATTTCCAACAACCACAAAATTTGCAGCAATAACATAGGTTAAATATCTGGGCTCCATACCATGATACCACCTCTATCCAGAAGGAATGACATACACTAAAGGGGCGCTACCCCCTAATAACCTTGCTGCATCCTTCCTGTTTTGACCATTTCCGGGGTGTGAGGTCCGACGAAGTCTCGTCCACAAAGCCACGCTTTATACAAAAGATGCGCTTTGGGTCAACAAATGATCAAAGTAATGATCACCAAGATAAAGGATCAAACAAATGATCATATCACAAATGATCAATCAATGATCATTTCACAGCAACATTCAGCATGCCACACTACCAAATTGGGAGTATATCACTAATAACTACAACTATATAACCTCTGAGCTCGTATGTCTCAGAGAAGGGTGTTAAGCTAAGAGAATAAATTCTCCGCCACCAACAGAAATAATTTGAAAGAAATCAGCTTTATATCTCAATTTGTAATGTCAGACATACAATCCATACAAGTCTGTTCCGGGCTCGAACAGAACCGAAGGCACTTACAAAGAAGTCCTTGCATTCCGGATAATTTCTAACCACGTCAGGACTTCCCGTCACTAAGGGTGATAAATCCTCTATATCGGAGATCAGCCGATGCAGAGTAACTCAACGGTAATCCTTCCGTTTGCAAAAATATCTGGTCTTCAACACCGGTCATCAAATGCAATCCATTACGACGTATCACATATTCGGAATGGGTTATACGACCCCAAGGTCCTTTCCCGGCTAACCCGAATAGTGAGCGCTTATTCAAAAGTAAGTGTAGCATTCAAATTCAACCAATCACAGCAAGTACCTATTTAAAGGTAAATATTGATAGTCGGATTATTTAACTATCAGTAGGCATGTTCAACATCACCAAATCCAAATAATTTCCCAAATTATTTACTTTCCAAAATATCTTTACTAGATATATAATTTCCACACTTCAAAAATAAATCAACGTTTATTTTTAAACAAATTCCCCTTTTCATTTATAAATTCCATAATGAATTTATAATTCCAAAATATCTATGAATATACGATTTTCAAATCGATTTCTAATATTCATTTTTAATTTATCTTTAAAAGATAAAGTCTCAAAATATTCAGTTCATATTGGAAAACATTTCCATACTTATTTATTAATAAGTAATTCACAAATCCATTTATTTTCAACACTTGGAAAATATTCAATATACTTAAACCGAAATTAAGTATATATTTCATTCTTTAAGGAAATCATTCTCTTAAACATATTTATTTGGGCAAAAATGAATGTTGCGCAAATAGTCGTTACGACAACCCAAAATCACCAGTATAGGGATTCGAAATTTAGATAGATATATAAATACCAATACTATACAAAAACATTTCTTTTCAGAAATCATTTACTATAACAACAGTGTTATAGTCCATCATTTCCTTCTTTCTCGAAAACGTCTGTTTAAACAATAAATGTTCAAATCTATGGTTTCGATTCATAATACATTTTAAAACATCTTTAAAATAATTAACTTCATTCTATAATATTCATTTTGCCAAACATGACTATTTTATTCAATAATGTATTCACTGCCCAAAATCGTGAATATATTTCCTTTAATAAACTTCAATATTCAATTTGTCAAATTAAATTGATTTCGAATTTATAAACAATGTTTATAAATTACAATTCTATTTATAAGCTTCATTTATAAATCTCATTATTAACAAATTCCATTTATATCTCATTTAAATGCCAAAATCCGATTTATAAGATAATTACTTATAAATCTTCTATTTTTCAAAATCTTTTCATTTTTATAACTTCACAATTTATAAATCAATAAATTCCGTTCACTTATGAAATCCATCTTTATTTCACCTTTAACACTTATAAAAGCTCGTTTTATAATTCCAATATTTTTAACTTATAAAAATAAAATTAAAAATCTTTTATAATGATTCAAAATTCCAAATTAAACCATTTTATAAATTAATCACTATTTATTTCGAAAATCTCAATTTGATTGTATTTTACAAAAATAGTAATTTTTTATAACATAAAAATTTATAACGTTTTAATTATTTAAAATGAATCAACTCAAAAATTTAATCAAACGTATACTTTCAAAAATTACTTTAAAAATTCTTTTAAAAACCAAAATCATTATTTTAAAACTTCAAAAATGGTTCCGATGATGCAACAGCACCAAATAGTCAATCACGACAATCCAAATATCATATATCGATATGATAATCAACAAATATCACAATATCTGAAAATAAATCAATATAGTTGAGGAATCCAGTTGGATCCCTCCAACCTGTTTCCCTGCATCCACAAACATTAGCAAAATACCAATTCCATTCCAATACGGAATTATCGCGGTATATGGGATTTATAAAATATTATCCGCTTAATAGACGGCGCAGTAGGTTCTCATCCGCTATATAATGCGGGAAATCAACTCCAAGTACATAAATAATACCAATTTCACTGTACTGTGAAATATTCGCGGTATATGTTTTTAATAAATAACCTCCGCTTACTAACGGCATAGAATGTCTATTTTAACAATCAATAGATACCAATCACCATTCAACACACAATCAAGAATTTTAAATCTAACTATTTAAAATAAAATCGAAACCGATTCGATTGAGTGAGAAGTTCTCACCTTGATTTCAATTTCGTTTTCAGCTTTTATTTCGAATAAAATTAAACGCGCGTTTAATTTTACCCGAAATTCTCACTAACTTCAAATGACTCCAATCCAATTCCATGGCGTAGTGCTCGTCCATACGATTCCAACACAACTGGTTTCGCTTGTTTTCGACCTCGTATGTAAAAGATACGAATTTTAGAAGTTACACGAATTTTTAATTATAAAATTACAACATATTTTCTAACCCTAAACAATCCTAGCCCTTCGTTTTGTTTCCAACGCATCTGGGCCGCACTCCATCATCTCCTCACGCACGCGTATCATCTTCCAGGTAGTAAATCACGCAACTTGAACCCATTCATATGCCACTAGGGTTTGATTTTGCGACCTCCACGACGAACATGAACACGTTCAGAAACTACCATATGAACGAGCATCTTCTTCTCTACCTTCGGCTACCATGGGGTGGAGCTCAGCCATCTCTCCACTCTCGAATTGCGTGGCGAACGCATGGCCTTTGAACCCAAATTCCCGTTGATCAAAAGCTCCAAACACGATCATAGCCGTTGATCTCGTAGAGTTCGTCGAACTCTTCATCTTTGTAGTTGAAAGTTTCTTGAAAAAATGCTTGGATTTGAAGAAAATGAGGGAGAAAGATGAGTGATTTTCGGCCTTCGATTCCATTAGTGGCGGCTGAAGGGTTTTGAAACCGTAGGTTATATTTTTTTTTTGCAAATTTATGAAGGGGGGCTTTTATAGAAAAATCGACGTACACTATTCACCCCGAATTTTCCAAACTCCAAACGAAGCGTGCCGGTTGGCGTTCCAAAGGTTTACCCCGCATTCCAAACACAATGGAACGTGTTTCGGGAGCTAATTCGGTCATCTGTGCGAGTTATGGTAATAAACGTTCAATTTAAAATTAAACCGATTAAACGATTTTCTAGGCGTTTTAGCTTGCACCGGACAAACGGTAAATCCGATTGACATGAAATTTGAAACCTTACAATAATATCACATTACGGATCCGATGAAACTGGTTTCGTCGAAATCCGACACTGTTTGAAGAATGGCTATTTTAACTCGCCAAATTAATATTAAAACAATTTCGATGCGTTTCGAGCTGCCACGGTCAAACGATAACTCCAATTGGTACGAAAATTGAAATCCAATAATAACAAACTATTACGGATCCATTGGAACTTGTTTCGTCCAATTCTGAGACTGTTCAAAAATTGGCTATTTTCACTAGTCGATTAAATATTAAAATATTCAATTTTCACAAATTAACTTTTAATCCGATTTTAAAAGTTCTAAAATATCATTCTAACTCCAACATGATAAAATAAAAATTTTACAAATCATTTTCAATCATATTAAACCCTATTTTAAATTATTTCTGTAATTTCAACTATTAAATAATCGATTTAATTATCCAATTAAATCCAATATTCGAAAATAAATTATTTGACTTATAAATTCCACTTATTAATATTTAAAAATCAATTAAATATATAATTTTTTATTAATAAAAATTCTAGGTCCTTACACCGGTCCACGTATTTACCTTCAAGGAAACGCCACCACCATCCTACTTCATTCTGGAATCTCCACCGCGTACACGGTTGTTAAAGTGGTTTTCGGGGTTGGCAGAAAGTATGAAAACTTCCGATCCCGGTCTCTTCAACAACCGAACGTTATTATAACACCGCGGTCATAAAAAAAGAATTGTACTTTCAAAACCAAAATAAAATATCCATTTTAAAATCATATAAATACGATATCATTTCCTTTTAAAACCCAAATAAACATGATATCATTTTATTTCAAAAATATTTCTTTTCCAAAATAATGCCACTTTTAAAATTTATAATATCTCGAAACCAAATATTTGAATTTTTAATTTTCAACATAATACTTCGAAATCCATAGTTTTAAAACCATAAATTTAAAAACTTAAATGATTTGGATATTCAAAAGGTATATAAAATAAAACAGTTGAATTTAAAATTTCTTTAAAAGTAAATAATTTCTACACCTGCATAATTTTATTCAATTTAAATTCAGTCTAAACCCATAACTTTTAGATTCACTTTCAGTTTCAATAACCACTTCAGTTTCAAAAAATTGCAAACTTTTAATATTAGACAATTGGAACAAAGGTTAGAAAATTCTATTCTACCAATTAAGGTCCTATTATTTAGTTTGAAATTTTTGCATAATAAACCCGTAATCATTTAACAAAACTCAAATTACTTATAAAGAAAATTTTCTTCAATTTATTTATTCTAGAAATATTCTTTTAATTTATCTTGAATAAAATCCAGTTATCAATATCATACCTTTAAAATTGCCCATTTTAAATAAGTTTACATCTTATGGAGTTTAAATTTTTAAATAGACCAATTCCAAATAATTTTCAATTTATATCCCAAGCTTAATTAATTTGAATCATTAACTCTTATATATATAATATCTTAAACCTGCACTTAATCGTAAAATATAAATTATCAAACTTCATTATTCAACTTACTTGTTTATATTCAACAGATATATACGTGACTTAAATTCCAAAATTTAACTATATATATAAAATAATATTTATATAATATGCAAAATTTAATATTTATTAAACCGTATCATATCCAAACCATAAAATCATTTCAAAAATATTTTTATATATATATACCGCGGTGCCTGTATATAATTTTCTATCCTATGGTCAAGTGATTCGGATATTTATCATTTCAACCCGCAATTTAAAAAAAATAAAAATGCGGTTGTATATCATTTCAAACCGCAATCTCGAATAAAATGAAATGCATGATAACTTGCAGATTTTAAAATATAGTACACATCATCCGTTCAGCAAACATCAATTATTAACCATTAATTTATAATCATCATCCAATTTAAACAAACAACAATATAGAGCATATAAAATATAACAAGGAATAAATAACAGGTATTAACTAACAGTTTATATGTAACAACCCGATATTCGTGTCGATTTATAATCGACATTAAACGATTAATATTGACCCAAATTTCCATTTTTGAATTTTTAAATTTGAATTAAAATTCTTTTATAAATGGATAGAAAGGAATTATGGGCTTTAATTATGGTCCATTCTTTTTATTGGGCCGTAAAGAAATTGAACATGGGTAAAAAACCCGTACCCATCCCCCTCTCTTCATTCTTCCCATTCGCGAACCCTACAAAAAAAAAAAAATCGAACGAGAGTAAATATGGCGGCTGCTCGTGTCGTTCGTCTTCCTTTGCTCGTCTCGCGTGGCTGCTGCGGTGTGCTTGGCTTCAATTCGTCGACATGGTGAGTTTTCTCACATCTAATTCAAACCCTAGTTTGATTGTTCGTGTGCTCGCTTATTGTGTGCTATCGTGGCTTTGATTCTTTGCTACTTGAATTGCACGGCAGTGACTTTCCTCTTTTAATTTTGTGACCTGATATTATCGGCATTGATGTCTAACTTGGTCACTTTGATTTGTTTGAATGTTTTGCTGTGATGTCGATTTCGTGGCCACCACTATCTCGAATTCTTCATGTTGTCTTCAGTTGCTTGTGTACTTGTGTCGAGGCTACTGTTCTTGCCTTCATGTTTATATTCTTGCAGCTGACTTGTTTCTGCATTGTGCATATTCGTGAGTTTGCTCACATCTAATTCTTGGCTCAAGTTATTTATGTGTTTGGTTGCGCGAATTCTTGGCTGATTATTGCTTCGAATTTTAGTGATTTTGATTTGTTGAGATTTTTGGTGTAAGCAGAGTAACTTCTGATCTCTCAACAAAATTTGCCATCAACAATAAATGGTTGTCAGACAATCCTACTTGTTGAACCTGCTTTCGACACAATTATTTCTTTCCTTTTTCTTATTCCATTCTCTGCTCCTCTTCCATGTTTTTTAAAAAATACATACTGTAAATGCAAAACACAAAACTTGAAGTCCAAACAAAACAGGTCTGTGCTAGCATGCATGAAGTAATTTTATGTTTCTACAGGCAAGTCATTATTGCCTCATGTTATAGACTTAACAAATAAGTGAAAGATGTAACACAATTTTAGTCAGAACCAAAAGTTGCAGGAGCACTGCTGCCTTGCCATGTTAATTTTTATATGTTCATCTCCAATGATTTCATTTTGGGATTTAAGTGGCACATTCCATCTGCTAATATTTGTTGTTTTCATGTAGCTTGTTCTCTACATTTACTTCACTAAGTCTGCATAGCATATTTGAGCATTTTAAAAATCCTGACATTGTTGCCTTTGTTCATTTACTGGTTAGCTGCATTGATTTGCATGTGTACTGGGTCTTTGATTTTTCTGTACAAACTCAAAGCTTTGTATCATGATACACTTGTTATTTATGTTTCATATGCTCTGCCGTGAGCTCCTGAGTTGACTGCATTGTTGTGCCTGGTTTTTTTTTTCTCACTGATCATTTGTATACACACAGTTGTGTGCTTCTCAGTTGCACTATAGTTGGCCTGCAATTGTTCACTGCAACTTTTTGCTGTCCACTGCCACCCTTGTTTGCATATTCTATATGCAGACATTTGAGCATTTTTTTTTTCTTTCTTCTTTTGTTGCTTTCCTGCTACTGTGGATTGCATACTTGATATGCAGTAGCCTGTTTGCATACATGTTGTATTTGTTATATGTTGAGACAGGTCATATTCTCAAGTGACTATTCTGGTTGCTTGATGCATTTTGGTGTAGAAGTTTCATTGTTGCATTCATGTGAACATCACTTGTTGTTGTTCCACATGTTTGTATCTCTGACCTGATTTCTGACTTGTTTTGCTGTTCAATTTTTGCCTTGCCTTTATTTGTGCTTGCTGCATTTTAACTTTGGGTTCGACCCAGTTTTAATGGTTCTGATCGAACTACCTTTGGCAATAGCCTATGCTAAGTGCAGTTTCAATTTGGTGTTATATGTATGTGTATTCATACATATGCATGCATGCAACCTTGTTGATTTCAATTTTCCTACGAGTTTTACTTGGTCTTGCCTCTGTTGGGTACTGACTTTATATGTTCTTTTATGTTGTGTTGTGGTGCCATGTTTGTGGTGCTCCCACCTTCATTTTTGATGACTTCATGCAGAAACAGTGCCTTCGTGCACTTGTGTGTCTGGTCAGTAGCTTGTTCATGTGCATTTGCATGTTTCTTGATTTTTGTTTTGGTGTACATGACTTGCTTATTTGCTCATTGTCTTGTGTTGAGCCTAAAATTCATTGGGCTTGACCTCGCATTTCTCTCTGAAATTTAATCGACACCCGGTCTTGTGAAATTCACGGCGATGCTTGTGAATCTTTATTGAGTACTTCATCACTATGGTGGCACGGCAGTGCACGCAAGCGTGAACTGCAGCCACATGGTACTCATTGGGTACTTCATCACTATAGTGGCAAGGCAGTGCACGCAAGCGTGAACTGCAGCCACACGGTATGGCGTGTATGATATTTTTTTGTTTTGACTTATGCATCGTTTTGCGTATTCCATATTCCGTAGTGGCGAGGCAGTGCACGCGTGCGTGTACTGCAGCCCTACTTGAACTAATATTTTAATTGATATTTCAATGGTTTGAACTGTTTGTTCATTTCAATTCAATGTTCTGAATTTCATTCTGATTTGGTTTAATTACTGTCGTCTATTCAGTATTTAATTATTATTGCTTCTGTGCACTAATAACTGAGTTTGAATTAGACTGACCCGAGTATTATTTTCTTTTGAATCTAATACTCGGGTCAGACCGAGTATTTACAGGTTGTAGATATTCTGCTTTGGGTTGCTGCTAGAGCTATGAAGTTCTTTCATATCTTTTGGAGTAGTCGTCGTTATTTGTAGTAGTCTGTAAAATTGTATTGGAAGATATGTGTTCATGTATATTAAATACGTTAATGTACTTGTATATGTAACTTCCTTAGTCGACTGTTGTAGTTGTATCATATGTACCGTGTGAATGTATTGTAACTGACATCAGTTATTATATATATATGAGACTTTCTGTTTCATCTGTGTTCCGCATTTATATTATCTGTGTTGTTATTTTATATTTACTGTTCTAAACTATTACGAACCATCGTAGTTCGTTTTATACTGGAATTGGGGTATGTCGATGGGAGAAAATAAATCAGAGATGAAAAATTATATATCACTCCTATCGAGATAACCAATACTAGTGTAAGGCCAACTATTGATGGCCGCTCCTCAACAGCCTTATTCTCCGTGCTAGTTGACAGCACTACACCGTAGTGTTCTTGGCTAGCGTGGGTATAGAGGTGGGGCGTCACAGCTTGGTATCAAAGCCTGGGGTTTAGAACAAATATAAAACATAACTTAGATAGTACATGTGTTACAACTACTTGTCGATGTTTTATTTCACATCTTTGTCTTAAGATCATCTTTGATTTGTTAGGAATGAATTCCTAACGCTTATTCGTGAGTATTGCTGCTATTCTCTGTCGCACTTGCTCACTTGAGTTTACACTTCTAAGTATCAGTGTATATATGCTCTACCAAGTTGCATATTGCTGCAACTAGTACCCACTTCGATTTGAACTCGCATTGTTTATTCGAACTGCTATATATATGCATTCTTATCTCTGATTCGTGTACTTAATGCAGTCTCCATACAATTGGGTTTTGGATATCAATCTTTGAGACAAATTGCATTCCAATTGTCGACTCTGTCTGTTTATCCATGGTTTGTTGGTTTTCATGTGTCTCTCTCTGATAGTTTTAAAATTTCTTTGGTATAAAAGAAATTTTCTTGGACTTTGCCTTGTCGATATCGACGTTGACTTGACTTTTACTTTTGCTAAGGTCATTCAAGCATTTATGCTCGTTCTGCTTTGTTTTTCCAATTGTTGATCGGTTCTTCTTTTCCGGTTAGTTGTTATCACCTTTGTAGACTTTGATAACTTCTATTTCAGGAATTTTGGGTATTCCTACTTCGATGAATTCGGTATCGATTTCTTTGGATTCTATTCACGTCTTCGTATGTGAATTCTTGTGATTGATTGTTTCTACAATCATTTTTGTGATTTGTCACTTTAAAAATATAAAGGTTTCAATACTAGTAGTAAATATCAAAACTCTTTTATCAAAATGTTTTCAACTCTATTTTCAATACCAAACTCGTTTTTGAAACTGTTTTTCAATCTATTAGTATATACAAATCTTTGTTTCACTCGTACGAGAAATCTAATTAAACGACTTAGTAAAACGAGTGGTATATAACGCTTGCGTTTACTTCGCCGGTTAATTCTTGGACTTATTCGATTGAATCTCTTGTGACAAATTTTATTAGTGAAGATTTACAGTTTGTTCGTAAATATTTAAGTTAAGCAAGTGGTTATGGGACATGAAGCTAAACTTTTATATTTACTAGCTTAGTGTAATTGACACTTCTCGTTGATCATGACGATCATTTTTACGGTTAGACTAGGCCTCATCGGTGTGATTTCGTCTCACACATATCTCTTGGGCTTTGAGGATTGTCTAGACACCACTTGTGTGATTTCATTCACACATACTTTTCTTTTGATTGTGAGGTTAGACTAGACACCACTTGTGTGATTCCACTCACACATACCTCTTTTGATTTTTGGTTAGTCTGGACCTCAATCTGTGTGATTTCGACTCACACATGTGGGGTAGCGCCCCACGGTCTTCGGGCCATTCGTGTGTCAAAATTAATGGCTTGCAACCATGAGATAGCGTCTCGCTTTGCGTTGCACGTGTTGATGATTTTTCATGCTCGCGGGTAGGTGAGATTCCGTGCTCCCGTTCTCGCTTTGCGTTGCCCGTGTTGGTGATTTTCATGCTCACGTGTAGGTGAGATTCCGTGCTCCCGTTCTCGCTTTGCATTGCACGTGTTGGTGATTTTCATGCTCATGTGTAGGTGAGATTCCGTGCTCCCGTTCTCGCTTTGCGTTGCACGTGTTGATGATTTTTCATGCTCGCGGGTAGGTGAGATTCCGTGCTCCCGTTCTCGCTTTGCGTTGCACGTGTTGATGATTTTTCATGCTCGCGTGTAGGTGAGATTCCGTGCTCCCGTTCTCGCTTTGCGTTGCCCGTGTTGGTGATTTTCATGCTCACGTGAAGGTGAGATTCTGTGCTCCCGTTCTCGCTTTGCGTTACATGTGTTGATGAATTTTCATGCTCGCGTGTTGGTGAGTTTCCATACTCTCCTTTGAGTTTTCATACTCCGTTCGAATTTTCATACTCCGTTTGAGTTTTCATACTCTGTTCGAGTTTTCATACTCGCGTTCGAGTTTTCATACTCCGTTTGAGTTTTCATACTCCGTTTGAGTTTTCATACTCTGTTCGAGTTTTCATACTCCGTTCGAGTTTTCATACTCGCGTTCGAGTTTTCATACTCCGTTTGAGTTTTCATACTCCGTTCGAGTTTTCATACTCGCGTTCGAGTTTTCATACTCCGGTTCGAGTTTTCATACTCGCGTTCGAGTTCTCATACTCTTAGCTTGTGTTTTCTGGATTTCTTGTGAGGATTTCTAGAATTTGTGCTTCACCAATTTTCGTGATTTCTATTGATAAGTTTTATCAATTCTTGTGCATTGGTGAATTCGTGTGTTATTGACTTGTTATGAATACAAGTTTAGGGTATGATACCCCTTTCTATCTTTGAAAAGATTCTTGTGACTCTTTGGATAAATGAAAATCCACTTATCGAAGTTGCTTCGGATGTCGTTGTTTTAATCACATATTTTAAAATTTGTTTCAAAATATAAATCAAAATTGTTTTCAAAATTTTTACGATTTGCGCTTTCAAAAGAATGAGGAAGCGAATTAAACGTTTCAGTAAAATCGAGGACTATGACCCCTTTCTTTTACTGATTCGCTTAATTCCGGACTTGTCCGTTTGAGAACGTAAAATGTTATTTATTTAAAATACACAATTTAACACTTTCAAGGAAACGATGAAGTGAATTAAACGATTTAGTAAAACTCGTGGTTAAGAGTCATGTGCGTTTGCTATTTCGGTTAATTTCGGACTCGTTAATTGAAAAATTTGTAATTTGAAATTTGATTACCGTTGTGGTAATTTCTGATTATCGTTTTGATAATTGGATGTTTATGATTTCTGATTTATCGTTTTTGATAATCAGATATTTATTGTTTCTGATTATCGCTTGTGATAATCAGATATTTGAGATCTAATTATCGTTTGTGATAATTAGATATTTGTGATTTGATTATCAATTGTGATAATTAAATAATCGTTGATTCGTGATTTCTGATTTATCGTTTTTGATAATCAGATATTTATTGTTTCTAATTATCTATTGATAATTAGATATTTGAGATTTAATTGTCGTTTGTGATAATTAAATATTTGTGATTTAAGATTGATTTTCGATTTTGATAATCGAATACTTGTTGATTTGATTATCGTTTGTGATAATCAAATATTTGTGATTTGAAATCTCTGAATTATCTATTGATAATTAGATTTTTGTTGAGAATTTGTGAATTTCTTTTATGAAATTAACAGATTTCTTTGGCGTTTATATTGTACTACGCCAGTGTACCGGCTCAATTTTCTACTATTCATGACGTTTTCTACGTCTTCCAATTACGGAAATGTCTTAGGAATTTCCGATTTCTATTTTTGAGCCCGGTATTATTGAAGAAATTGAAGTTTCACCAGATTTGACGTTGAGCAACATTCTATTCACATCAATGTTTCGGGGGTTCGGCACCTTCGAAATAAAGATGTTTTCTCGTGAAAGTTTATTGGTTCTCAAATCCTTTGAATTTCACGTTGGAATCCAGAGAATTCATCGAGCAATCACGATCAGGCTTTCTCTATCATGCTCTTTATGGTGAACTTCCTACTTCGAATTTCTTCATCTTGTGATGATATGCTCTTATGGTTGTTACTTTTTATCCGTTTGTTCCTTATGATTGCGAGGACGCAATTTCTTTAAGGAGGGGAGTCTGTAACAACCCGATATTCGTGTCGATTTATAATCGACATTAAACGATTAATATTGACCCAAATTTCCATTTTTGAATTTTTAAATTTGAATTAAAATTCTTTTATAAATGGATAGAAAGGAATTATGGGCTTTAATTATGGTCCATTCTTTTTATTGGGCCGTAAAGAAATTGAACATGGGTAAAAAACCCGTACCCATCCCCCTCTCTTCATTCTTCCCATTCGCGAACCCTACAAAAAAAAATAAAAATCGAACGAGAGTAAATATGGCGGCTGCTCGTGTCGTTCGTCTTCCTTTGCTCGTCTCGCGTGGCTGCTGCGGTGTGCTTGGCTTCAATTCGTCGACATGGTGAGTTTTCTCACATCTAATTCAAACCCTAGTTTGATTGTTCGTGTGCTCGCTTATTGTGTGCTATCGTGGCTTTGATTCTTTGCTACTTGAATTGCACGGCAGTGACTTTCCTCTTTTAATTTTGTGACCTGATATTATCGGCATTGATGTCTAACTTGGTCACTTTGATTTGTTTGAATGTTTTGCTGTGATGTCGATTTCGTGGCCACCACTATCTCGAATTCTTCATGTTGTCTTCAGTTGCTTGTGTACTTGTGTCGAGGCTACTGTTCTTGCCTTCATGTTTATATTCTTGCAGCTGACTTGTTTCTGCATTGTGCATATTCGTGAGTTTGCTCACATCTAATTCTTGGCTCAAGTTATTTATGTGTTTGGTTGCGCGAATTCTTGGCTGATTATTGCTTCGAATTTTAGTGATTTTGATTTGTTGAGATTTTTGGTGTAAGCAGAGTAACTTCTGATCTCTCAACAAAATTTGCCATCAACAATAAATGGTTGTCAGACAATCCTACTTGTTGAACATGCTTTCGACACAATTATTTCTTTCCTTTTTCTTATTCCATTCTCTGCTCCTCTTCCATGTTTTTTAAAAAATACATACTGTAAATGCAAAACACAAAACTTGAAGTCCAAACAAAACAGGTCTGCGCTAGCATGCATGAAGTAATTTTATGTTTCTACAGGCAAGTCATTATTGCCTCATGTTATAGACTTAACAAATAAGTGAAAGATGTAACACAATTTTAGTCAGAACCAAAAGTTGCAGGAGCACTGCTGCCTTGCCATGTTAATTTTTATATGTTCATCTCCAATGATTTCATTTTGGGATTTAAGTGGCACATTCCATCTGCTAATATTTGTTGTTTTCATGTAGCTTGTTCTCTACATTTACTTCACTAAGTCTGCATAGCATATTTGAGCATTTTAAAAATCCTGACATTGTTGCCTTTGTTCATTTACTGGTAAGCTGCATTGATTTGCATGTGTACTGGGTCTTTGATTTTTCTGTACAAACTCAAAGCTTTGTATCATGATACACTTGTTATTTATGTTTCATATGCTCTGCCGTGAGCTGCTGAGTTGACTGCATTGTTGTGCCTGGTTTTTTTTTTCTCACTGATCATTTGTATACACACAGTTGTGTGCTTCTCAGTTGCACTATAGTTGGCCTGCAATTGTTCACTGCAACTTTTTGCTGTGCACTGCCACCCTTGTTTGCATATTCTATATGCAGACATTTGAGCATTTTTTTTTTCTTTCTTCTTTTGTTGCTTTCCTGCTACTGTGGATTGCATACTTGATATGCAGTAGCCTGTTTGCATACATGTTGTATTTGTTATATGTTGAGACAGGTCATATTCTCAAGTGACTATTCTGGTTGCTTGATGCATTTTGGTGTAGAAATTTCATTGTTGCATTCATGTGAACATCACTTGTTGTTGTTCCACATATTTGTATCTCTGACCTTCTGACTTGTTTTGCTGTTCAATTTTTGCCTTGCC
Source organism: Allium cepa (assembly GCA_030765085.1). Taxonomy (NCBI): domain Eukaryota; kingdom Viridiplantae; phylum Streptophyta; class Magnoliopsida; order Asparagales; family Amaryllidaceae; genus Allium; species Allium cepa. The sequence continues at coordinate 786,780,828 of CM060937.1, read as the reverse complement.
TTTATTTGTGCTTGCTGCATTTTAACTTTGGGTTCGACCCAGTTTTAATGGTTCTGATCGAACTACCTTTGGCAATAGCCTATGCTAAGTGCAGTTTCAATTTGGTGTTATATGTATGTGTATTCATACATATGCATGCATGCAACCTTGTTGATTTCAATTTTCCTACGAGTTTTACTTGGTCTTGCCTCTGTTGGGTACTGACTTTATATGTTCTTTTATGTTGTGTTGTGGTGCCATGTTTGTGGTGCTCCCACCTTCATTTTTGATGACTTCATGCAGAAACAGTGCCTTCGTGCACTTGTGTGTCTGGTCAGTAGCTTGTTCATGTGCATTTGCATGTTTCTTGATTTTTGTTTTGGTGTACATGACTTGCTTATTTGCTCATTGTCTTGTGTTGAGCCTAAAATTCATTGGGCTTGACCTCGCATTTCTCTCTGAAATTTAATCGACACCCGGTCTTGTGAAATTCACGGCGATGCTTGTGAATCTTTATTGAGTACTTCATCACTATGGTGGCACGGCAGTGCACGCAAGCGTGAACTGCAGCCACATGGTACTCATTGGGTACTTCATCACTATAGTGGCAAGGCAGTGCACGCAAGCGTGAACTGCAGCCACACGGTATGGCGTGTATGATATTTTTTTGTTTTGACTTATGCATCGTTTTGCGTATTCCATATTCCGTAGTGGCGAGGCAGTGCACGCGTGCGTGTACTGCAGCCCTACTTGAACTAATATTTTAATTGATATTTCAATGGTTTGAACTGTTTGTTCATTTCAATTCAATGTTCTGAATTTCATTCTGATTTGGTTTAATTACTGTCGTCTATTCAGTATTTAATTATTATTGCTTCTGTGCACTAATAACTGAGTTTGAATTAGACTGACCCGAGTATTATTTTCTTTTGAATCTAATACTCGGGTCAGACCGAGTATTTACAGGTTGTAGATATTCTGCTTTGGGTTGCTGCTAGAGCTATGAAGTTCTTTCATATCTTTTGGAGTAGTCGTCGTTATTTGTAGTAGTCTGTAAAATTGTATTGGAAGATATGTGTTCATGTATATTAAATACGTTAATGTACTTGTATATGTAACTTCCTTAGTCGACTGTTGTAGTTGTATCATATGTACCGTGTGAATGTATTGTAACTGACATCAGTTATTATATATATATGAGACTTTCTGTTTCATCTGTGTTCCGCATTTATATTATCTGTGTTGTTATTTTATATTTACTGTTCTAAACTATTACGAACCATCGTAGTTCGTTTTATACTGGAATTGGGGTATGTCGATGGGAGAAAATAAATCAGAGATGAAAAATTATATATCACTCCTATCGAGATAACCAATACTAGTGTAAGGCCAACTATTGATGGCCGCTCCTCAACAGCCTTATTCTCCGTGCTAGTTGACAGCACTACACCGTAGTGTTCTTGGCTAGCGTGGGTATAGAGGTGGGGCGTCACATTATATTCAGTAATAAATTTAATACTGTTTAACTATCAGTTTATATGCAAATAAATAAATTTTAACTGTCAATTTATATGCAAAAATATAAAATTAATTAACAGTTAATTAAATAAATGCGATGTAACTAAGATGATGAATAAAACATGCCAAACAATTATAAATAAATTTCTACTCATATCATATGTTAAATTAACAAACATAAGAAATTTTAGAAGTTTTGAGTGGGTTAAAACACTCACCTTTTGAATTTAAATCGAATTTAAATCCGATTTAAACCCAAAAATTTGACAGTCTCCAAATCAGTCCAAAGAAGCACTAAACTGTCCAGAATTTAATTACGATCGTAACAAAAAAATTGCGCGTGAAACGGATAACGTATGAAAAAGTTACAATTAAATCAGCGGGTTGAAATCAAAATAAAGAAAAATAATAAAATAAAAATCGAACCAATCAGTAAGAAGACATGTCATCAACGTTCCTTGGAAACCCTCCCCCACGCGCCTTCGTACAGTGTCCTTCCTGTTCGAACACGAGACAAAACAGACGCCGTTGACCACAGACCTTTGACCACCGATCTCTCACAACTCCGGCTACCTTAGACGATCACCCCACCACCCACGCGAAGCACGTGCCTAACCGCCTCGATCCTAGGTGTCGCGGACACCAGTAAATGCCACAAAACAGCCGGCCGCCGTCCATCGTCCACAATTAAACCCTAATGGCATAAATCGAGTCGATCCTGCCGTTGAAATCCTAAAAAAATGAAACCGATGCACTCCCCACAGCACTCTCTACACAACCCCTGAGTCGATTTGTCGATCCGACGATGATTGTCAAACACCAACGAACGACCGTGATTTATTCATTAAATTCAAGATACAGGAAGACTCGAATCGAAAAACGAATTGCACCAGCATATTACGCATTTCGAAAACTTCAACATATAATTTTTTGAGATTTTTCTGAGGCCTTTAAATTTTTATCTTTGGATCTGATTTGAATTTTGAATTTGGATCTAGAATTGTTTGTTGCCATTGAAGAAGAGGAATACATAAGTTCTTATACGTATAGAAATGAGGAATAGAGGCTGTTAGGGTTTATAACAGCATATATATAGACAACTGCAATAGAATAGGTGGGCACGAATTGTAAACGTGCAAAACGATAGTTGGCCCAAAAAGCCCGTTCTGACCCCGAAACGAAATTGGGTAAACCTTTATATCGAAATAGGTATTTTAAAATATTCCCAACGCGATGGAAAAAGTTTCACGTCCAAATTCCATCGTATAAAGAAGTTATGATGAAAACAATATTTTCAAATTGATTTCAATTTATCGATTTCAAGGCGTTTCGCATCCGTACGTTCAAACGATAAGTCCGATCGCTACGAAACTTGAAACCCTACAATAATTTACTGTTACGGATCCGATGAAACTGGTTTCGTCAAAATCCGAGTCTGTGACTAAAATGGCTATTTTATATTAATTAAATAAATTTAAAATAAATTAATTGAATTGAATTTTTTATTTCAATTATAGAATTGACAATTATCCCCTTTATACTTCTCAATCATTTGCAATTATTTAAACAAAATTTAAATGTCAATTTTAGAAGATAAATTTATCAATTGCAATGCCCTATCTTAAATTTCATTATATTCAAAATTACAAATTAAGTTCCCAAAATTTATATTCAATTAAATAATCAAATGTTTATTCCATCTATAAATTTTAAGTAGATGGATTCCATGTTGGGTTCAAAATCTATTATTTTAATATACTTGAATTTTAGTTTAATCTCTATAAACAAAATATATAAACATTAATTTCATTTATTTTGAAATACTTTAATTAAACTAAAATATCGTTTTCTATACTTAAATCTATGCACCCATTTAGTCACTCAGTTTGCACTTATTGTGTATTATTTTAACAACTCATTTGTAACTTTGAATCTATTCCCGAAATTTCACATTTCTATTGTTATATACATTTGAATTCCATCCTATTTAATATTTCATTAATAGCTCGCAATCACTTCCAATCCATTAATTGGTATCGCACTGTCATTTAAAATTAATAGCTTATACCAACACTATTATCATATTTGAAAAAATGGGTTAACAAATTTTGAATTGATTACTATTTATTATTATTTCTTCACTGATTAATTCAATATTTGCATTTTTTTTTGCTTATACTAAATTAATTTCCCTTATTAATTAAGGTTTCAAAACAATCAATAACATTTCCTTAGTCCAAACCTCTTTTACCAATTATTTTGCTTCAAATAATTCATGTCCCTATAAATATTTACATTTACACTTTATAATTATTTTAATATACCCATTCCAACAACTCTTAACCCTTATCTTTACGTTTCACACACTTGTAATATTTAATTACATTTATAACAATTCAATGTTGGCATTTACTCCTATTAATTTATTTAATGTTTACTGCCCCTTATTTCAATTTCTTCCATTTACAGTTGCGACTTCACTATTCACAGTCACTTTTGTATACTCCTTTCCTATTTAAACCAAATATAACAAATTCCAATTAAATCCAATTTTTACCTTTAAAATAAGTCATAACATTCGAATAATTCTATTAAATTGGAATATTTCATTTAAGTTTATAAAGGATCCACATGCATTAACATAATTCTTTAAATTTATTCCCATTTACGGTTAATCAATGTTATATTACATTAATAAATTTAATATCTTCCTTTATTTGATAAATAACCTAGAATGCATTTACATTCATTCATTTCATTCCATTCATTTATGGGTATTGCATTAAATTTAATTTATTAGCTAATACCAACATTATTACCATTCATTACAATTAGATTCCAAATTTTTATTCAATACCCTGAGTGAATAACATATATATTAACCAAATCCTTACATTTGTTTTCTCATATTTAAAATCAAATCATAACATTTAAATGGTTTAATTGAATTGGAATTTCATCCAAGTCATAAATTATTAACTTGCATTAACATGATTGCTTAATTTATTCAAATTACCTTTACACTCTTTCAATGCATTAAATCAATTTAATATTTTCAGTAATTTCTCATATTAAATTTTATATCCAGGTAGAATCCTTTTTCTTACTTAATTCATTTGGATTTTATTCCAATTTCTATAAATAGATATTAAGTCACCATTTATATAATTTAATTTAGCGTTTACTTCAATATTTGTTTATAATTTAAATTTTCTACTAAATTAAATTACAAAACTTATAAATTTTAACCAATTTTAATCCACTAAATTTACGGGTCGTTACAATATGAAAGAAGAAGCGCTCGATAGTAAGGGTGGGAACACCCGGGGTGATAACCTATTCTGTCTATCCAAGTCAGGTGTTAGCCGGTCTTGTGAGCAGGGGATCCCGGTGACGTCCTTGGTACACTGTTCTAGAGGTGTACTGTGATGGACGGTACCCAGTGGCCCAATTATTCGTTGGAATCCATTCTCAAATACGAGCTTACGATTTGTTTGTAGAGCCTAGTATGCTGGAATTTAATTAATGTAACAATTTAAGCTATTTGAACAAGTATTTGTACTTACGCACTATTATAATATCAGATGATTTTGACAAAAATTGTTTTTGGTTATCGCAAGGGAAATACCCGTCATTTTTATGTGTGACGCGGTCTTACAAGATACCTTTGTTTTTTAAAGGATTTTGATAACTCTAATAATTGAAATTGAGTGCGTTTTCTCACGTTGGTTTTCCAGACTAACTTGGGTGTTATTTTATTATAATGCTCGGGTCAGACGGAGTATTACAGATTCAGGATAGGATGCTATGGAGCATAGGAGACAAGCTGGATGACAAGAGGTATTTCCGTAGATTTGTATTTTAGGACAAGTTATTAAGATGTCCAGATTGGTTGTTATATATTACTCTGAATATGGTATGTATATTAACAGCATAATTCTTGTATTTAAAATATGTTGTTACATAATATATTTTGTTCCTCTGCAATTGTGAGATTCTGTTTTTATTCTATTTTTCTTCTATCTTTTTTCTTCTTACCCTAGTTATTCACTTTTTCGTACACTTCGAGTTGGACAAGGGTGAATTATTGTCAACTCAGGGGTACGGAACTACGGGCGCTACATATAATTAAGTATACGTTAATCAATCAATCAATTATTAAATGGATTATTTAATTTTAATTGACTAAGGATAAATTTATATTTTAAATTTATTTGATTTACAAATAATCTGAATCAAAAGTATATCTCATCTCGGTTAAGTTAAAACAAGATTCAGTTTTGATTAATAAATTTATTTTATATTAATTATCGATCGTTAAATGAGTTAACGATCCATATTTGACTGATATGGTTCTTGATATTGATTTCAGTTATCTATTGTCTGTACCATTAAGTAGCCAAACAAATTAAATTAGTTAGAATAAACGTTGACGCGTTTTGTTGAAAGTAAATCGGCTTGTACTGACCAATGGTTCAATTTTAGAAAAGTGAAATGATTACAAGCAATTTAATGTCCATGGTCCGGTCGTGATAAAGTAAATATATGGAATGAATTTCCATATGTGAACGTTAACTCTATGATTTTGAAATTATTGTTTTAAAATGACTTGACCTTTAAAATTTATTATTTGGATTCGAGGCGACCGGGAATCAGATACATGCATTATCCAAAAACCATTTCGATCAAATGGCCACTACAAACCTTTACGATTTTTATTATAGAGTCTAGTATGCTGGTATTTAATGTAGCCATTGAATTTGAACATTTAATTCATTTTAAATGTTTAATGTGGATTCTTAATTTATTTTGAAATAAATGGATTCGGGTTCAATCAATGAAATAAGCTATAATTTTTAATTATAGTAATTCGGGTTGAATTTGAATAATGGGAAAATAATAATTTAAATATTCGGAATTGAAATAAAAGTAAATCTGAATGTAAATAGTGATGAAAATGGTTTTAAAAAATTATTTTTGTGTTATTTGAGTGTAAATAGCATGGTGGGAATTTTAGAACAATTATAAAGTTGATAAATTAATATTTGGGATTTTAAATTAAATTAAAAATGAATTTAACATTGGTAAAATGCAATTTAATCAGATTTTGGTCCGGAATGAGCCAGAATGATTTTTAATGCGTTTATAAATTTTATATGATTTATTATTAAGTTATTAAAATTTTAAAAGTGAAGTTTAAAGCGTTTTCGTCAATTTTGAAAATCGCTCGATTTAATAGACGAGTTAAAATAGCCTTCCGGGGCACAGTCTCGGAATTCGACGAAACTAGTTTCATTGGATCCGTAATAGTTAGTTATTATCGGATTTCAATTTTCGTAGCAATCAGAGTTTTCGTTTGACCCCGGCAGCTCGAAACGCATCGAAATCGTTTTAATCGATTTAATTTTAAATTGATCGTTTAATTCTGTAACTCGCACATACGACCGAATTAGCTCACGAAACCTGTTCCATTGTGTCCGGAACGCAGAAAAACCCTAGGAACGCTTGTTGGTACGCGAGAATTGGAGTTTGTTTGCATTGATTGTTAAAATTTGAAGAACGAGAATTAAATAATATTAAATAATAATATATCTACATTTATCCTTAAACCCTAGCTTAAAACGTGAGCCGCCACTATATCGTTTAATGGCCGACACGCTCCAGTTTTCACCTCTCGATCTCTCTCTATCCACTTGGTTTTAGACTACGACTTCAACTAGGAAGTTGTAGATCATAGAGAGATCTACACATCTAACAGCTGTGATGGGTTTTGGCTCTGCGATTTGGCAGCAGTTCGACCGTGAAGCGCGCGCGTTCGTTCGCGAATTCTGTTGTAGATGGAGCACCGAGCTTCGCCGCGTCTTAGCTAGGGTTGCGTGGCGAGGTGCTCTTCGATGTAGTGGAGGCCGATCTTCGTCAAGCTCGTCGTGATGGTCGCGTAATTTGAAGAGGGTAGCGGCAACGATGGGTTTCTTCGTTCTGCACGATCGCGTGAAGGAAGATGAAGTAGGGAGGGGGTCGGCCGTAATTTTGTTGGTAAAAATAAAATTTAAATAAATTTGTTTTATAAAATTTTAGTCGAAACTTTAAAATCAAATATCAAATGCATACTGTATCAGATTTCGACGATTTTGGTAACGCCGGGATTGTAGAGACGAGCACTACGAAATGGTGCAGTTCGGGAATCTTTTCGGGCAAGTACGAATTTGAGTTAAATCGAACGTCGTTCGGTTTAATTTGAATTTCGAACGCTCGCCGAAACTCAAGGTGAGTTAATCTCACTCACATCTGGAATGTTAGCTGATTTAAATAGCTAATATTTAAATATCTGTGTGATTGGTTGAAATGTTTATTTATATCAGCCTGGATTGATATATTTATAGTGTTGTGCTAATATTTGTGGATGCAGGAAAAACAGGTTGGAGCGACCCAACTGGATTCCTCACAATGTAGTAATTATTTTTATAATTGATGATGATGCCTGTTATATATTGTGATTGATAAATTTGGGATTAAGTTGAATTGTGAAATTGTGGGATAAACTATAAGCCCAGAATGTTAAATTATAAAGAAATTTGGAGTTTTAATTATAAAGAAATTAAATTGGGTTTTAAAAAGGAATTAAGAAATTAATAAATAAGAATATAAAAATTAGAATCTGCTCGGATGGAAAACTGAAATAAAATTGTATTGGAATATTGCTGGGTAAATTATAAATCCATAATTAATTATAAATGGATAAATTGAATTTTAGAGAAATAAAAGATATTGTTAAATAATAAATTTAGAGGAATTAAAATTTGAAATCTATTTGGAATGAAAATTGAAATTTGGTAAATCTGGAATGATAAACAAAGAGAAACGTTATCAGTTGATAAATGTGAAAGTAAATTTATGTTATTAAACTTAAACCTGAATCTAAATAAATTGACAGAATTTATAAGAAGGATTTTTGGGATATTTCAGTAGGAATGAGTTTCCCTGGGAAACACCAAGTTTAAGTTTTAAGCAGATTTTATTAAAAGTGAATTTAAGTTTTAAACTTGTTATAGATGAGTGTTTGGAAAATTATTGTTTTAAAAAGGCTAGTTTTGACCTGAATTATTTGAAATTAGTATTAAGCCCTTTTACAACTCTATTTTCAAATTTAGTTTAACTAAAACCTTATTTTAAATCAAGTTATATCTTATAAAATAGTTTTACTTTAAATATTTCGAAATTATATTTTGAGTAAATAACTAGAAGTAAATTTGCATATTTTAAAGTATATTTCAGTACAAAATATTTTAATTGTTTTAAATTTAAATTGTTTTGAACTTGGTTATTTCCAATGGGAATATATGGTAGATGATTTACCTTGTAAGGAAGAATTTTGGGAAATTGTTTTCAAATGAGTTTTAATACTTTGGAAATATATCTTGTAAAGATATCGAGGAAAATAAGTAATGTGGGAATTATTTATTGTGTGATGGATGTTTATGAATATAAATTGATAGTTAAATCACCGACTATCAATATTGGACAAATGCGTTGATCGTTTCGAAGAGACCGGGATCGAGATTCATTTCTCGAAAACCACTTCGATCCGATTTCTACGTTTCGTGCGAAAAACGTGTTCGGAGTCGAAGATGGAGCAGTGACGTGCAAGGGCTAGTCGCTACTAATCCTGAGGATATTTCCAAAATGGATGTAGTAGGAGTAGTGCCTTTGGTTCCGTTCGAACCCGGGACGGACTTGTATGGACGAATGCTTGCGAAACATCGTTAGGTGGACGATGGGCATTCTAAGTGAAAATGTTCTAAAGGTAACGCTTAGCCTCAAGCCTCATCAACCGGGAATGACTGAAAATCAGGGGATATGCAGAAAGGTTAGGTGGGTCATGCCCAAATGTGAATGGTATGGTATGTCTGGTTGGTATTGGTTGTGTATGTGATACTCTGATGATATAATGTATAAAACAGTAATAGATTTCATTTTGTATAAAATTCTACATTTACTATTATATTTTATTCCGCTGCGACTGTGAGATTCTGATATTGTTTAGTTTCTTCTTCTTCTATCTCTTCTTCTTTTACCCTAATGGTTCGTAATTCTGTGCCACTTGAGTTAATAGAGGTAGAATAGTGTTGATTCAAGGGGTACGGATTTGCGGGCTGTCACATTTAATTTAAGTAACAATTCGACTATTAAATATTGTACTTAAACACTACTATAATATCACTAAGTTTTCTATAAAAAAGTTTTTTGGTTATCGTAAGGGAAAAACCAGTCGTTTTTATGTGTGACGTGGTCTTACGAATCAACTTTGTTTTTCAAAGACTTTTGATAACTTAAGTAATTCAAATTAAGTGTGTTTACTCACACTGGTTTCAAGCCTGACTTGGGTGTTACTTTATTGTAATGCTCAAGTGAGACCGAGTATTACAGATTTAGGTTAGGATGCTTTAGAGTTACAGAGATGAAATGGATGGAAGAGACGTATTACGTGTACTTGATTATATTCCGTTGTGTATTGTAGGTTGTATATTCAGCATTTGTGAGGATAAACTATTATAAATTTCCAAATTTCTATGTTGAAGGTTGTGCTCCGATAATTTTATGTATATTAACAATTACAGTTTTTATTTTGCATAATAATCTATTATTGTAAATTATATTTTGTTCCGCTGCGATTGTGAGATTCTGTGTTGTTGTTTCGTTTTCTTCTATCCTTTTCTTCTTAAACCCTAACGACGTAGTAATTTTGGCACTCGATTGCTCGACATTCTATACAATGAACGTATTAGTGTCGGTTTTAGAGAGTCGAAAATTCTGGTCGCCACAAGTGGTATCAAAGCTGAAGGTTAAGCAAGAACCATGTCTCTGGTGGGGATTACTCATTAGAGATAGGGTCAGTAGTACCCTAGAATGAGTTAAGTGTATTATATATAAGAGCATATTTGTTATTTTCTTATATAATAATTTTATTGGACAAACGATTTTAAAATAATTTTTATATAATATTATATTTTGATATATAAAGAAATAATTTTTCTAAATTTTTTATAATATGTTGATGTGATTGGTTGTTATCATTATAATCCAATAAGATTATAAGATCTAAGTGGTTATATATATAACCAAATGGAAATTTGATAAGAATAAACAATACAAATGGGTTAAGCTGAAAATAGAATCAAACCAGAGTTTAAATTCTGGAAATTTCGAAAGTGTTTTGAAAAGAAATAATTTTACCCTGATTATTTTTATAAAGAAATATTTTTCAAAAAATTATTGTGGAATATAAAGTGTGTTTGGTTTCTAGGCATGGTAATGTTGATTATTTTCACAAATCGGGTGTTGTGCCTTAAAAATGAATGTTTATTACAAAATAAACAATGATAAGACATGATGAAATGTTATAAAGAAGTAGAATTATATAAGCATAATTTATAAATGTGACTTATAAATTAAATGGATTTAAATTGAGAAGTTTTGAATCTAAGTCCTGAAAATTTTGAAATGTGTTTCAAAGTGATTTGAAGAAATAATAAGTAATATTATTTAGAAATATTTTTGAATGAAATTTTTTAAATGGATTTTGAAAGTGATAAAGCATTGAACTCACTAAAGTCGCTGGAAAATAACTCTAGTGATGACGGCCGCATCACTAGTGTTCATTTTCGAGTTTCTAGGTGAAGGATTGCTTCGGTAGTCATTTGATATAGAAATGTTAGTTTTGAAAACAAGGGTTGTTTTGGAAATCCTAAAGAAATTGTTTTGGAAATCCCGAAGAAAATATTTTGGAGAGAAAACCAATGTTGGTTTAAAATTTAAAGGTGTGATTTGGTATATACAAGGGATATATATATATATATATATAATTTCAAGGTGATTTGAAATAAATAGCAGGTGTTTGAATTCTGGGATTCACATTAAAATGAGAAGTAGAGCCAAAGGAAAGTAAGATTCTGAACTTAGAAGTGGGAAGTGATATTAATAAAAACTGAATTTTTGAATGTAAAAAATTAAATTGAGTATGGATTGAACAAGCTCGAAATTAACGCAGGCTAAGTTAAATAAGTTTTGAACTTATAACCTAGAACTAGGAATTTCAAGATAAAATTTAAATTTAACTCATGCAAGTTAAATAAATTAAATTCTAAAAGGAAAGGTATAGAATTGATAAAAGGATGAAAAGAAGTTATGTATAAATGGTTTCAAAAAAATTTGAAATAAAAAAGGGTTTCGAACTTTGGAAATTAGTAATGAACCCGATTATAAATTTAGTGAATTGTACTGTAAAACATAACCTTTAAATTTAACCTATGTTAAGTAAATAAGGATGTCAAAGGAGATTAAATTTATTTTGTAATGAATTGAAAGGAATAGATGCGGACTTAGGTCATAATTAGAATTCGACTTAAATGGCTAGCAAGTAAATACGTTTCAAATGTGTTAATGAAGATATTGATGGTAAATCAAGATGAATAGATTGAATGAACTAATAATTTAAAAGTGGTTAAATATTTGGTAAAGAAATGGAAATCTGATTTGGATGAGAAAATAAAGTTGAACCCAAGTAAAACCCAAGTGAAGTGATGTTGGAGAAAAATCATATTTTGGAAGATGAAAATGAACCAATTGGATAAATTAATCGGTGAATTGAATATTGAAATAGAACTAGAGCCAAATGGAATTAAATTGTAATTGAAATAACTCCATGGAATAAATATAGTGTTAGATTGCGGAAATCCAATAGTCAATATTCGGAATGGATTGGTGGAACGAACGAAATTAAATAAATAGGTAGATGAATGGATATAATTTTTGAACTTACTAGTTGTTGTAATCTGTTGATGTTGTAAAATATTTTTGAGAAAAATGATCTTATATGAAATCACTTTTCATGTTAATTTGAACATAAATTGAAATTATTTAAAACACAAATGTGGAAACTTATTAGAGTAAAGACTGAAAAGTAACTATAACTGAAATGTACAGTACAAGAAGTAAGAAATGTTACAGATAACTTTGTAGGGAAATCGAACTCGGGAATTTAGGATTTGGCATTAATGAGATTATATATGTTAGTTATATATTCAAACTCCTCTTGTTGAATTTACAACCAGAAGGAAATGATCTTGGAAAGACATTTGGAAATACAAAATGGAGTTTATAAGTATGAAGTGGACCCAGTAGTAATTGGTCCTAAAATTATTCGAGTGGGAAAGAATGATCGTGTGTGTGTATGTGTGTGTGTGTGTGTGTGTATATATATATGTGAGAAAGAAACTGAAATAGATTTGGATCTTTTTGATATTTTTCAAAGGCATTGATTTTGGAAAATAGTCGATTTTGGAAATTGGATAAACCGAATACAAAAACTATCGATTTTATATAGATAAAATTTATATGTGATACATATGAAGTGTAAGATTTGAAAGGTATTATGTACATATATGATATGTTTTGAAACTAAAAGTATGGAAAGGCACCCGCCACGAAAATTGAAATTGGAGTAGGAGATACGTTGGGTGGGTCTACAGTGGAATCCATAGGGTGGATCAATGAGAATTGGATCCTAGAGGACGTCCGGACAAAAACTCATGAGTTCCTGGTGATCATTTGTTTGCATAGTGAAAATCGAGGGATATTACACCTACAGTTACGTATGGTTTTCCTGTGATAGCAACGTAACCTTTGTCTAACCGCGATCTATGAGAGTTGGTAGCTTAATTTGAGAGGCGGAGATTGCCTAAAATTACGTATGGTTTTTCTAGGATAGCAACGCAACCTTTGTGCAACTGCGATCTATCATCGTTCCATAGCGTAATTCGAGAGGCATAGATTGCCTACAGTCTACATTTGGTTTCACTGGGATAGTGACGCAACCTTTGAGTAGTCGTGATCTATGTGCTTTTATTTTGTTTGTTAGCGTAATTCAAGGGGCAGAGATTGCCTACTGACTACATACAGTTTCGCTGGGATAGCGATGCAACCATTGTGTAGCTGCAGTCTTTCGTGTTCTGTAATAACCCATATTTTTATAATTAAAAATATTAAATTTAATAAGGTTTTGGGCTTTAATATTGTCAGAAATTAAAATTTATGATTTATTAAATTGAATCTTATTAGGTTTGAAATTTTGACCTTAAGATAAATAATAAAACAAATAATTTAATGAGATAAAACATATAATTGGCTAATATTGATTGAATGTAATTGACTACTATACGATGTTAACGTAATTTCAATCAATTTAAATAATAAAGGTTAATAAGGAATAGGATAAATGATGTATAAATTGATGTAATCTTATGTTATTAATTGCAATTGGTTTTAATATGGAGTATGAAATCAATTATTTTGTACATAAATTTATTAACGTTTGTTTGTAAAGAATAAGTTAATAGATATAGATTATTAACGTATAACCATTGTTTCATTTATTTTCTTGTTATTAAATCGGTTAGAAATTTATTTGGTAATTAATGGAGAATTAACGTAAATAAAATATTACAATTGATATAAGAATAAACGTTAACTGTTGAGTGGTTGGTGTAAAACTTATGTCAATCAATTGCATAAGGGAATAGTTGATTTAATAATAAGAATGTAAATCAAAATAAAAGGATTTGTTTGAAATTTAAATATATAATGAACAGGTTTTTTTACATTTGTAATTAAATGATGGAATTAAATTAGTATATAGATATTGGGTTTAACATAGAAAATTGGATTTCAAAGGAAACAATTGGATGAATTATCTTCCCCGTATTAGGGTATGTTTTGAGATTTAATCATTGTAAGTAATAGTAATTATATCTTGCCATTAATAAGAGATAGAAGTAAATGGTAATTAATTAATGATACGTGCAACATATGTTTTATGTTAAAAATATAATGAGAATTTCATTGAGAAATATTACGTTCAAATTGTAAGCACTTAAATTCGGTACAAATATAATGATAATATGAAATTAATTGATAAAGAAATGATGTTGTTGTACGAAGTATTATTTCTGTGACCCTTTAATGGGATAATCTTTAAATATAAGTTGGTTTAATGAAAAGAACATTTATTATCAAACAAAATGGATCTTTCATTTGTTTGAATGTAGTTTTAATTTCATTAAGATAAAGAATAGAATGATTGATTTAAAGGAAGAAATATAAGTATATTTGAACTGTGTTTTAGCATATAGATGGATTACAAGAGTGGAAAAATAATTTATTTAAGTAAGTTATTTATTTATCTACTGTATAAGCAACAAATTTATAAATGTGCTTAAATGACTAAAGGAAACAATTATTCTATTTTTCATCCATTTTAGTTGTCTGTTTTGAAATTTAACTTTATAAGTAACTGTAATTAATATAATTGAAATATTTCAATGAGAAAGGAAGAAAAAGTTGACTGCAATTAATAGATTTAATAAAAGAAACGCATCTTTTGTGTTAAACAGAAAGGATGTTTTAATGGAAATAAAAGATCATTTTGGCAAAACCAAATTGAGCGTTTTCATTTTTATGGTAAGTAATTTTATTTATTATGCATAGATAAAAAAATTAAATGCGTACAAATTTGAATATTATTTGAGTTAATGAAGTCAATTTGGTTACGTTTCACAAATTGAATTTCAAAAAGGTTGTGCGATGTACATGGTCCTTTCATTTCTTTTGTTATTAACTGTTGCATGTTTTGAGACGTATAAAAATAAAACTTTCACTTTGTACAAGAATGATTTTGGATAAACAAATTGAATTTTAGAATAATATATACACACGCATGCACATTAATATTCAAACTTTTAAATATATCAGAGGGTTCATGGTTGTGTAAATATCGTGGAAACAATTAGAATTTTTTTTTTCAGTTGTACATTGATTACATAAGTTTATATTCATTTTTCCATTTTATATACGGTTAAAATTTGTAAATGGGTTGCATTAATGCGACCATTACAGTAATTAAAAGTAAAGTAAATAATTTTTATAGTGCATAGGTTGATATATATTCATTAATCAATAAAATTTGTTTGAGTAACGTAAATAAATATATATTGAATGTTTCATTAATTGATTGGTTGATTGTTAATTGATTGATTGAGTTAATGTAGTGTGCACATATATTTGCATAAAACGAATGTTTTAATATGGAATTAAATATTGTAAATATATGTATATTTGGGTTTATTGATATAAATTAATTGGAGCAAGTTTTGGAATGTGGACCCAAAAGGTTTGTTATAGGAAATAGGTGGTCCCTTCATTTACTTTACATTTATTATCACCTTGCAATCTCTCTCTTTTCGTTTTCAAGTAGTCTTATAATTAAACTACTCATTTCTTATAAATTAATGGTTGTTTCATTTGATTTATTTATAATTAATAATTTCCACATTCTTTTCATTTGTTTCTCCTTTATTTGTTTGCTCTTTTTAAATGCTTTACCTGAAGTTTTTTTTCCTTTTCTTTTTTTTTTCGTTTTAAATGCGAACATCCAAATTAATATGCATGCCATCTAATTAGCATTTACTATTTTCCGTTTCAAAAGTTTATTTTGCTTATGCATCATTAGTTCTTGTAGCATCCTTATTGATATATTTATTCCTTTAGTTTACATCTTTCAATACTACATTTTAGGGCTATTCATATTTTTACTTTATTTCAATTCCTATTTTGTTTATATATACCTTATTAGCTTTTCATTTTTTTCCCCATCTTCATTCCTGTAGCCTCATTTCTAATCTCATCTTCCATAGCTTCATTTTTTCCAAATAAAATTTTCATCTCATTTCTTTTCACTCTTCACCTTCCTCATTCCCATTTCATTTTTTTTCTTTTTTAAATCTCATTCTTCTCTTTTTCTTCTTCATTTTTATGCATTTTTTTATTCTTCTTCAAATCTTCTTCTTCTTTTTCAAAGCTTCCTTTTCTTTTCTTAATTCATCTTCTTCTTTAATTTTTTTTTTCTCTTTTAAACCTTCTCTTCTTTCTATGTCTTTTTCTTTAAATCCAGATTTATACAATCTTCTCTTCAAAACTTTCTATAAAAAAAAGATTAAGATAGCAAGGAAACAAAATAAAATGAGAAAGTAGTTGCAGATTCAAACCTGGCTAGAAAAGGGAAAGCAAAAAGGTGAGTGATTCAACCCACTCACGCAATACTAAAAATTCCATTGCAAGTTAAATAAGATATATGATGTGATATATGAATTTTTTTTTTAAAGTTTGTTGATTTAAGTTCACATTTGAATTGATATTGAATCTGAATCGACATTTAATTTTATATTGGAATTTAATTGATAGTTAAACCCCGATGTTGATAAAAATTATATGTTGAAATATATTGGTTGATTTGAATGTTGTTTGAAATGGATGCTTATTGATTGATATATTGGATGCATGGTTGTTTGTTTATTGTAATATGTCCCTGTTATCACCTTCTATATTATTGACATCATGTAAGTGGTCCTCTGAATCATTTTAGAATTGGATAATTAAGACAATTAAATTATGGGTTGAAATGATATATACCCATACAATTTCTTGAATTTGGATTATTTATTAAAACTGAATTAACTAAAAAAGTTTATGTTATTAATTTAAACTTCCGATTTATTTTAAATAAAGTGGTTAAAATTGGTATTTCAAATTATTTGAAATCCTGTAAATTACTGCACTCACGATGTATACTTGATAGGAGATGAAAAATCCCATAACCTCTCTGAAGCCATTGCACTCATATTTTTATTTGAGATTGATTTGACTTACATAAGAATTTTTAGTTCTGACTCGAGTGTATTGTTTTTCATTATGCTCGGGTCAGTCTGAGCTTTTTCAGTGTATTGAAGACCATTTTATTTTTTTGGAGGACGAAGACGAAGACGAAGATTCAGTATATTATTGCTATTTATTATTATTATTCCACAGCTGCATTATATTTTTATTTTCTGATGTATGTATAACCTTGATTTGAATTGTAAAAGTATAATCAAATGTCATTTGTAAAACAGCTTCATGAACTGTTTATTTGTTTATTATATTTTGTCATTCCGCTGCGAGATTCTCTGATTTATTTTTCCTTCTTTTCAATTATTTTCTTATTTACCCCATTAACAATCCTCCCTTTTGAATGGTTTGAATCAAACATGTGTGGTTTATTGTCGATTTAAATCGTCCAAAAAGGTGGATCGTTACAGTTGGTATCAGAGCTTTGGTTTAGACATACCTTAACCTGTTTGGGGTTAACTAATTAGAGATAGGGTAGTAATACCCTAGAATGAGTTGTTTGAGTGTATATAGGAGAGCGCGTATTTGTTAGTGTTATAAACATGTTTTATATAAATTTTGAAATGAAATTAATTTTTCCTAATATTATATGATATATATAAAGGAATAAATTTTTAAGACTAATATTTTGATAATTAAAAATATTAAATTTAATAAGGTTTTGGGCTTTAATATTGTCAGAAATTAAAATTTATGATTTATTAAATTGAATCTTATTACATTTGAAATTTTGACTTTAAGATAAATCTTAAAACAAATAATTTAATGAGATAAAACATATAATTTGCTAATATTGATTGAATGTAATTGACTACTATACGATGTTAACGTAATTTCAATCAATTTAACTAATAAAGGTTAATAAGGAATAGAATAAATGATGTATAAATTTATGTAATCTTATGTTATTAATTGCAGTTGGTTTTAATATGGAGTATGAAATTTTGTACATAAATTTATTAACGTTTGTTTGTAAAGAATAAGTTAATAAATTTAGATTATTAATGTATAACCATTGTTTCATTTATTTTCTCATTATTAAATCGGTTAGAAATTTATTTGGTAATTAATGGAGAATTAACGTAATTAAAATATTACAATTGATATATGAAGAAACGTTAACTGTTGAGTGGTTGGTGTAAAACTTATGTCAATCGATTGCATAAGGGAATAGTTGATTTAATAATAAGAATGTAAATCAAAATAAAAGGATTTGTTTGAAATTTAAATATATAATGAACAGGTTTTATTACATTTGTAATTAAATGATGGAATTAAATTAGTATATAGATATTGGGTTTAACATAGAAAATTGGATTTCAAAGGAAACAATTGGATTAATTATCTTGTGACGACCCGACTTTCTTACCACAGAAAATCGCATCATCTTTAACAAAGAAAAGGATAGAAAAGAGAATAGAAAGAAGAGAAGAAAGAAACACATCAGAATCTAAACAGCGGAACGAATAAACTATATTAATAACATAATACATTACATAGTATCAACAAATATCAGAGTTACACAGACATACAACAAATACTAGACAGTTATAAACACCTGTCTAGTTATACAACTCAAATCAATACAAGAAACAACTCAGAGAAAACTACACAGCGGAATACTATATATATCTACACGCAGAAGCCTCCTTCTCCATTTGCTCCTCCATAATTCGTCAAAGCAAACCCAAATCCTAACCTGAATTCCCTTGGCTACTCGTAAAAATTAGAGTACCCAAGAGTTTAAGAAAAATAGAATAAACTCCGGGTCAGACATGGGTCTGGTGTGAGTAACAGGTTAAAGTTGCTTAACTTTTAAAAACCTTTTGAAAAGAAAGGTATCACTAAGACTTCCCACACATAAACATGGAAAAGTTTTTACCTTACGCTAACCAAAACATTTGATAGGAAATCCGATGATATTATAATAGTGTCTAGGGTTTTCAAATAAATATGAAATAGCCGAAATTGTTTCATTTATTAAATTCCAGCAACTAGCCACAAAAGTGGGTAATACAATCTAAACCGTTGACACTTATTGGATTTTGGATTCCAAACAATGGCAGGGCAACTGGGGTACCGCCCGTTACAGTATGTGGCCTAGATCAACGTACCGAGTACGCCCTCTCCCCTGGAACACAAAGCCGGACCCATTCCTTACTGAACAGTTCCAAACAAGACAACCCCGTGGTTGTAGCTAGCAACTACCCACATAACCGAATATAAAGGGACTTCTAGACAGGGGTAAATCTTGCTCTCCAGTGGGTGCGACCCACGAAGCCTTGCTGCACCTCCCATGTTTTAGCCATTCCCGGTTGATGAGGCTTGAGGCTACGATTACCTTTATAGAACATATGACTTAGAATGCTCATCGTCCACCTGACGATGTTCTGAAAGCATTCAATCCATACAAGTTCGTTCCGGGTTCGAACAAAACCGGAGGCATTACCTCATTACACTCATTTTGGAATCACCCTCAGAGTTAACGACGATAACCCTTGCACCCTGAATCACCATCTCGAACCTATAAGTACTATTCCGTCAACTCATTGCGGAATCACCCACAGAGTTATACTGACGTATAGTCCTTACACCTTGAGTCTTCACTTGCTCCATTTGGATTCATAACCTAACGTTTAATTGGAATCGATGTGGCTTTCGGATATCCAAATATGGAAACTCGATCCCGGTCTCATCGAAATCCAAAGCTTGTCTTTTAAGTCCAAGTTGTTTTAAAGTTTAAAACAATTCAATAGTGTATCTATATACACACAGATAGATAACTCACAATCACAATTGATAACCAACATTATCAAATAACAGGTAATCCACATTATCAATATCAAAATAGATATTCCATATATCACCATCACAATAGATAAACTAAGTTATCATCACAATACAATCAAACATCCATACCACACAATATCATTTATCTCATTACAGAGATCACAAAGCATCCAAGACAATCAATGTCATCCATTCATACATAAGCAAAGATTTACCCATCACAATAAAATTAATTTAAAATGAATTAATTTAACTATCTCCATCTCTAATTAATTTAAAGAGAATTAAATTAATTACTCATCTTTAATTAATTTAAAATAAATTAAATTAATAACTTTACTAATATAAATCTTGCTTGTCCAATCATTTAATTAATTGAAATTAATTAATTAATCATTTAAATTAAAGTACCTTAGTTAATCACTCTTGATTAATTATCCTTAATTACACTCATGTAATTATTCTTAATTAATTCCACAAATTAATTATTCTCAACCAAACAGTAATTAACCTTTAATTACTTCAATTAATCAATTAATCATAATTAATTACATTAATGCTTAATTAATTACATTAATTCTTAATTAATTACATTAAACAATTACCTCTAATTACCTATTATTGATTAATTAATCATAATTAATCAACTTTAATTACATCATTAATTATAATAATTAATGACCCCTTTTATTAATTACCTTAAGTAATTAACTTATAATTATTAATCATCATCACAGATTAATTTCATTTAGTAATTATCTAGCCTAATTACTATATTAAACAAATTAATTATCCTTAATAAATTTCTTAATTAATCCCTTGATTAATTAATAAGTAATTTAATCCAAATTACTTCATTCTTAACATCTTCATTAGTTTACATTCTGTAGTTATTAATCAAGTACTTAACTAAGTAATTTCCAAAATCATTAATTGCACATAGTAATTATCTTTAAAATCCAAGTGTTTAAAATTAATTAACTTACTTAATTAAAATAAACAATCATACTAAACTAAATTAATTACATTAAGTAATTAATTTCTTAATAACTTTTCTAATTAATTATACTTATACCATTCATAATTGATTATTATTAAATTAATTAATCTAATTAATTATAAAAATTAACCATATTAATTAATTATTAAATAATCCTGGTTATTGACCTTCATTAACCATCCTCTAATCATTTTATAAAGTAATTAACTTAAATTAATTAACATTTAAATGATCTTTGATCATTCATTAATTAAAGTTAATTATTAAATTAATTAACCTTGATTTAAAACTTAATTACATAATTAATAATATTCATCATTAATCTTAATTATAGATTGATTAATCATTAATCAATTATTAATTCCAAATTTAATTAATTAATTAAACTTAACTACCTTATTAATTAATTCTAAAACATAAATCTTAATTTAAATTTCAAGATAAAACATAACATAATTATGTCAAAACAATTTAATCGAAATAAAGTACTTTTTGAACTACTTTTAAATTTTCATTTTAAAATACAAGTTTAAAATAGAATAATTTTAAAACTTATCAAAGTTTAAATAATTTAATTTTTTTTTAAATTGCAAATCAAAAAAGTGCTATGAAAAATTTAAAGTTAAATTCATTTCAAAATTTTAATAACTTCAATTTTCATTTGGTTTAGAACTTCAAAATTTAAACCTTCTTTAAAATTTAAAACTGAACTTCAAATTTAAATTTCCAGATTTAATTAAAACTTCAATTTTTTTTTCATATTTTTAAAAACTCATATTTAAAAGGTTTAAACTTTTTACCAAAATAAAATTGTTAATTAAGTCAAATTGTTGAAACTTTTATTTTTATTTAAAACTGGGATTTAAATTTAAATCAGAAATTCAAACTTGAATTGAATTTAAACCTAAACCTTACTTAAACATAAAACTACAGATTTGAAAAAATTTTAAAACCCAAATTAAAAAAAACAGTTTCCTCCGAAACCTGTAAATTACAGTGACCCGAGAAAACCAAATTTTACTTCGAGTCTTAAGCTTGCCTACTTCGAGTCATTATACAACTTGCTTCGAGCCAACTCCAACTTTCCCACATCTCCCCTGCAACAACCCAACAAAAAAAACAGTTCACCGGAATTCTCATCGCCGTGCATATGCACGGCGACCACCGCCTCTGCCGATCATCTTACGTGATCAAACCACAACCAGCAACCCCTCCATAACCTAACACAATCACCAAATCGAACAAATTCAAAATTTTAGTTCTAAAACCCCAAAACTAAAAATATGTTCTAGGTTTTTGACCCAACCTGTCAACAGCGAATTCTTGTCACTCCGGCCACCTGAGGTCCACCCACTCCGGCCTCCAGTTCCTCTACACACCAACTACCCATTCACCAAAAACCAAAACACTCGATCAACCCTTTACCTCAAACTGACCCAACCCTTAACCCCATTCAAAACTAGGGTTCATATAAAGATTTACAAACTGCATCCAATCTAACAATTTATATCCACCTCTCTGATTTTTCTAAGGATCTATGATCCTTACTCTATAGCTCAGAAGAATTCTAAGTTTCCTCAAATCACAAATTGCAAGCACTTTCTTAAAATCAATTTTTAGTTCATGAACAAAATGCTACTGAATCATACACCTACAAATCCTGATACTCGATTTAAAACTCAAGTTCCAGTTTATATATTTGATTCGTACTACTGAATTACCATATGATGAAAATAAACATGCATGTTGTTTTTTTCCTGTTTCCAGAGTCAAACTCATATTTTTAATTTACTTGAAATTTTTAAACTTGAACTTAAGAAAATAAAATAACTTTATTTTGCAACTTTCATTTTAACAGAAAACTAAATAAAAATGTAAGTGTAACTAATGAAATTTTACCTGGAAAATCAAAATATATCAGAAGATAAAGAACAGGATTAACATAAACCATTTCACATCAACAACTACTGATAACACAACAATACTTTTTAAATTCAGAAAAACTATGCAACATATTTTAAAATTTAGGATTTTAAGTTACTCACCAGTCAATCATGATGAATAGAGCTCTGTTGTTCTTTTTGAAATTTGCAGAAAAAAATGCAGGCTTGACCCTATATTGTTTTTAATCCGAGTTACCATCCTGATGAAATATACATGCTCATGATCCCATACTCTAATTACTTGCATGCATATGTAGATGCAATTGTTAATTCCCCAAATACATGCAGATGCTCATCATGTTTCAAATCAGGCTTGATCCATTCCAGGTCTTAAAAAGCGAATGTCGGCTCTCCTTTTTTTTATGACATGCAGATTTGAAACTTGTAGGTGCATGCAGAAATCATTTGCATGCTTGATTTCCAGGAAAAATGCAGGCTTAAAGAAGTTTTCAAACAGAGATGTAGAGGTCTTCAATTGCATGCAGGTTTGGAAATGCAGAAATGGATTGCAATTTGCTTTCAGGTTATTGATTTTGAATATGCAGGTTTTTTAAGAGGTGATCTAGATTTGGTGTCGAATATGTAGGAATTACTGATTTTGGAGGTGATGTATTTATTAAAGAAATGAAAAAAATATGCATGAATGAAGATGTAAACTAAACTAATGTATTTTCAGATTTAATGAAATAAAAGAAAAATTAAAATAAATTTAACACTTGTACAAATTTTACAACACTTGTCAATTTGTTAAATTAGTCTTTTAACACTTGTTAATTTACTCCCTAAAAATGCAACACTCGTCACCTAAAAATGATTAGTATCTAATTTACAAATTAATGTATGTATGTTAGCTTAGTTTTAAATTTTTTAGTTCATATTTGAATATGTGTATAAATTTATAAGTGAAATAAAAACAAACCATGTTTATAAATAAAATTATACACATTAAAGTTTAAAACAATTAAGATTTTATATTTTTGAATTTAAGCTCAAACTAAATTCAAATCAAATAATTCCAAATCAAGTTATATATAAAAATTCAATCTGAAATAACAACTTGCAAATCCTATTCAAAACTTATTTATAAAGACAATATAATATCAATATTGTTTTTATAATATCTCTTATTATTAAATTAAAATCATTTTACAAGAAATTATATTTTTATCAATAAAATATCCATTTAATCAAGCCATGAAACCTTTTTGTTAAATTTGTTCTAAATTTTGATACGCAATCTAATTTAATTTAAAATTTTCAATATTTTTCTTATCAATTTTTAAATCATATTTTTTTTTTATGAAATAGTTTTAAAAACCCAATGCTAATTAAAATCAAAATTTCCAATTTAAAAAGTGTATATTAGAAATTTAAAACATGATATAATTATTAAATTTAAACAAAAATCATTTATTTAACTTTGAAAAGCTTTAATATTAAATAATTTTTTTTCCAAATTACTACAAATATTTAAAACTAGAAAATATACTTTACTTATTAAAATTAAAAAAATACCAATTTAAATATTTATTGAAGAAGATTATTAAATCTATTTGAATAATTATTAACAGAATATCAATATTAATTGAATTTTTAATACAGATTATTAAATTGATATTGTTAAAAATTCCGGGATATTACAATCCTTCCCCCTTAAAAGAATTTCGTCCTCGAAATATAAAACAAAGGTAATTTAATAATCTCATCAATGATTTATTTTAAAACACAAGCATATATCAAACATATGCTAACAATCAAACAACCAATCAAACAAATCTAATTATCCAGACAAATTTTGGAAAAAAAATCTTCGAGTTTTCCCAATTATATATATATATATATATATATATATATATATATATATATATATATACCGGGATACTCGCTCCAGAGAATCCAAACAAACAATACTATGAAGCTACAAAGCTCCTATACAACTATATCTACAACACTAGACTAGATATCAGACTACAAACGAGTCTGACTCAACAGCAAAACTCCGGAACTGCTGGTTCCACAACCAGAGATAGATCATGCACGTACTCCCTTAGAGATATGTGAAGCTCATTGAATCCCAGTTTCCCAAATTGGTAATCCAATCCTGTAGATCAATCACTTATTCTCTTAGATACAGAAAAGATCCGAAACACTTCAGAGCTAACTTCACAGACTTACCCAAACTTATTGCTCACTTTTGAACGGAGAAAACTTATCCAAAATCAAATCTCCGACTTCAGAATCCAAATCCCTCCGACTCTTATCCACAAAACTCTTTAGACGATCCTGGGCTGTACACAACCTTACTGATCAGCTCAATCTTCGTTGATGCTTCTAGAAACAAACTAGACCAATCAACACAACAAAATGATCTCCTCTGGATCAACCAAGATCAAGATCTCAACTCAACTCCTCATCATCAGAAGACAACAATTCAGTTCTCCTGTCCAGGAAAAGAAAAGCAGATACACTTCCCAAACTGCTTCCGCTGCTCAACTCTTATCCGAAGTAGAAGAAAATGCTCAAGAAGAACGCAAGCACAAACGGGACAACACACCCCAGAGATATGGTTCAACAAATCTAGAAGAAACTTTCAGAAGTCCCTCCAAAACTCTGAGCTGCTACACCATCTCAATTTCTAGGAACCATTCTTCTATAAAGCTGAACCACCGGTACCGCTCCTGCAATCCTAGATAATAAGAAAGCTCAATCTTCAGATGCAAACCAAACTCTGACTTCCTGAAGACATCCAGAAAAACACAGATAACCCATGAGAACACTCAAACAATCGCAAGTCACTTTTGCGATCAACCAAAACCAAATCCAAGAAAAACTGTTCTCCCTTAACCAAAATGAACATCTTACATTTAACTGGCCATCCCATCGAAGAAACTGGTCCACTCAACTGCTTCTGAACTCCATTCCACGAAACTGCTAAGCCAGAAGATCTCTTGCCAACACCGAGAACACCCCGAGCTTCCCTGCTGCTACAAATGCTAAAGAATTCCAAAACAAAGCTCTTCGAGAAACTCAAACCTCAAAGCAAACAGAACCTCGGGCTATACATAGCCACAACATCGAAGCTGACCTACTTCCTTAACTTGTTCCAAAGAAAACATCTTCGGGAACATCCATAGTCACTGCATCTCATCACGCAGCTACTACTTCCTGAGGTATCAAAATACCATTACTCACTTCTGCCCAGCCGACAGATCCAAATCTAAAAAATCCGCTCACACGAGCGCAATCAAGCCTACACTTCGAAGATGAACTCCGAACCTTAACAGGTTTCCTTCAGAGATCAATGAATCCCTCATCACTACAAAGCTCACTCGAGACGGTATTAGGTCTACAGTCTCGATAGATACCCTTCCAACCTCAGACATTCAAACTCCAACAAATGTTAGTCGTGTTACACACACTACTACCCCATCTACCTTTATAACCTATATTGGAAAAACTGAACAGGTAACCCAACAGATAGGTATAAATACATACATACATATATATGTGTATATATATAGATATTTAAAAATTACAAGTACGCTCTCTCAAGAAAGACACTGCTACAGAGCCTAGGTATTCACTCAACCTAATGCTCTGATACCAAATGTGATAGTCTAGGCTTTGCAACCATCAACAGCGGCTCACCGACTGGTAGACTTTTCAACCATCCCAGCCACGTCGTGGCTCCCAGTGGTACCTTGGGTTTGCTTTTACGGCCAGCCTCTCGACTCGCAACCAACCCTGCAAGGCCTTATACTACCCCCGGGGGCATGTAGGGGTAAGAGTCTCCCGTCCGCCACCTAACGCAAAGCGAGAACTGTAGGATCGATTTCACCCTAGAGGGGGGGTGAATAGGGTGATAGTGTAAATTATTAAAAATTAATCGCGAAAGCTTATAAATTAATTTTAATTCAGATCACAGAATAGCAGCATAGATATCGCAGAATATAAATAACAGAATAAATCAGAACAACACAGAATTTACCCAGCTTCGGCAAAACCCTGCCTACGTGCTGCCCCCAAGGTTTCTACTAGAAATTAGATAGTCCCTCGCTTACACACGTAAACTTGCTATACCCGCTATTGACTAATCTAACTCTACTCTCAAAACCCTGCCACAACTCAGCCACTGAGTTGCGAATTCTCAAGCTACGCCCGTAGCTTGTCCCCTAGTCACACGACTAGAAATTACAACGGTTTAAAAGAGAATTTTAAAATTAAAAACAAACATAAAAAGCAAATAGCCCTTTTTGAAAGAAGGTTCATACTTTTCTATTAAGAAGGAGAAAATAAGAATATACAAATGCCGAGTTAAGGCAAGTCCAACAATCCAAGCTGTTAGCAAATAAAAATTACAAATTAACATAAAAAATAAGTCCCAAGCTAACTAAATCTTATACAAAATAAGGCCCAAACTATATACCGATAGCGTAAGCCTTCAACCCGAACCAATAACAAGACCCGGTTGGCAGAAGATTCGCGACTATTCTCGAGTAGAATAAGGCAACTCAAATCTACAACTCACTTCATTTTCTCTTAACCGCTGAAAATTAAAACTGAGACATTAATGGCGGCTCGAGTAAACTTTACTTCAGATCTATACAAAATTAAATCATTTAAATTTTGTCTTCAACAGTCAGATCTATACAAACTTCACTTCAGATCTGAAGAGACTGAAGCAAAGTAAAGCTAAGACTTTAAAGGCAGCTATTCGTCTTCAACAGCCATATCATTACAGTCTTCCCTCCAGATCTAAGGAGACTGAGTCATGGAAACCTATGTCCTACTTCTTACAACAACTCTCTTCTCGTAGAAGCGTAAAAGGACGGCAAAAAAACAAACGGTAGCAATGGTAAGTCTCTGTGAATCAAACCGATTTTTGTTCTTTAGTCTTTGAATGAAAGGCTAACAGACTTCTTTGCATCTAGACAAATCGATAAGGATCATGAACCTCGGTGAAATATCCATCATCTCTCAAAAATGAAGTCTTTAACATAGTATTTCCATAAAGATAAGTCTCCAACTTCGAAATTGTTTTCAATAAAACTGTACATAGCTAATGTCTGTAATTTCCTTAGGTCAAGAAATGCAATGGACTCCAGCAATTTTCTGTGAGAAACTGCAACCAGAAACTTTCATTCTAGATCAAATTAGTATTATGATAGTATAAAAATATGTAAATTAAATGAGAGGGCGTGAGGAAAATGTAAATAAAATAGGTACAAGTGAACCTCAGTCTAGATACAGAAAGGAAAGAAGAAAGCAGGATAGAGAGTCATATGATAATGAAGAATCAACCCCAATTCAGCGTTGGGAGGTATATCCCCATTTATTTGCTATACAATCGTGCTTGCCTGTGATGTTTTTAAAAAATTTGGATTTTGACATTCTGATATTTATGGTGTGAAAGATCTGATTGCATATCTGAGATATATCAGTGAACCGATTGTGAAAAATTCTTTCATTCCTTTCTCTCCATATGTGCCAAATACACGTAGACAACGAAAGCTGAAACAAGTCTGTATCTAGGTTTTTTCTTTTTGCTAAAGAAACCATTTTCTGTAAATCAACCTTCAAAGTAAATGAGAACAGATTATTTGGTGATTTAAAAAAAAATTTACTACTCCACATCCAAACATTTCCTGTATAATTACATTGAAAGAATAGGTGGTCAGTTGTTTCAATGTGATTATTACAGAAAACACAGTTAGGGTCCACATCTATATGTCTCTGAAGTAACCTTTCTTTAGTCAAAAGAAAATCGTTAATCGCTTTAAAAAGACAAATTGCCATTTTAGGGACGTGAATTTTATTCCAAACTAAAGTCGACCAAAATTTAATCTCATAACTGGTTCTCACCGAATTCCAAACTTTTTTAAAATGGTAACACCCGTCCTTAGAACATTTCCAAGACCAGAAATCACTCTCTTTGTCTTTATGAATTGACACACCTTCAATTTCTGCATGTATATGATATAGGAAACTCAACGTATCCCATTTCCACACACCATCTTTTATAATCTTATACAGAAATAAATTTTCCGTCCCAGTTCTAAATGCTGCATCTCTACCTATACGTTCCATAATAGAACTTCCATTTAACCAGGGATCGTAACATAAGGAAGTAGCTTTACCATCATCAATGTTAAGGGTAAGGCATTTTAATGCTACGTTTCTATTTTTTAGAATAAATTTCCATACGCCCGAGTCGTCCGTTCTTTGGGAAATTTCCCAGAAACTTTTATGCCCAACATACTTACGCAGCATGAGATTCGCCCAGATTCCTTTTGCATTAACTATTTTCCAAATCAGTTTAATAGATAACGCTTGATTCATTTCTTCAAGGTTTCTCAGTCCCATTCCACCTTCATCTTTCTGCCTGCACAAAATTTCCCAGGGTATCTTACTACTGCGACTTTTCCAAAGAAAGTTGATAATCAAATGCTTTAATTTATGAATAGTGGAAATCGGAAGACAGAAGCATTGCATCCAAAATTGGATTATAGGGTAAAAGGATGATTTGATAAGTTCTAATCTTCCAGCTAAACTAAGGATACGATTTTCCCATCCTCAAATCTCAACTTAATCTTCTCCATCAAACTAACACAGTCCTTGTCCCTCAAATTGGTACTCGACAAAGGAATACCCAAGTACCTTATTGGGAGGTCTAATTGCTGAATGTTAAGGGTGTTACTAATGTCCGTGCAGTGCTCCACTCCTTTTCCAAAGAAAACATTTGATTTTTCACAACTTAACTCCAATCCGGTTTCTCTTCTCATTCTATTGAAAACGTCCTTTATCGCTGATGCTGTCTTTACATTGGCATTGGTGAAGACTAACATATCGTCGGCATAGATAATATGAGTCAATTTATTGTCAAAATCTGGAATTGGAGAAATGAGACCGTCCCTCGTTTTTTCATCAATTAAAAGCGTAAAGTATTCCATTACTAAAGCAAATAGAACGGGTGAGATAGGGTCACCTTGCCTAAGACCGTTAGAACTCTTAAAATAACCATGAGATTCCCCATTTGATATTATGGAAAAAACAGGTGTCTTCATTATGTTTTCAATAAGTCTCACCCATTTATCTGGAAATCCCATACTCCTTAACACGTGAATGACAAAAGATCGATTTATAGAATCGTAAGCTTTCTTTAAATCTACTTTAATGCACATATTTCTACTATCCTTTCTCCCAAGACCCCTTATAATTTCATGAGCAAATAAAATTCCATCCCCTATAGATCGACCTTTAATAAAAGCCGTCTTATTCGGGGACACCAACTTATCCAAAAAAGGAACAAGGCGATTACAAAGAATTTTTGTGAGAACCTTATATAGGGTTTTACAACAGGCAATAGGTCTAAAGTCTTGAATCTTATTGGAATGATCTTTTTTAGGAATCAGGTGCAAAAAGGTATGGTTCCATTCTTTGATGATTAAACCCTTATGAAAGACATCGTTCATGGATTTAAAAATTAGATCCTTAGAAAGATTCCAATGAATTTTGAAAAACTTTGAATTGAAACCGTCCGGTCCTGGTGATGACGTATCTTTAATCTCCCACAATGCAGATCTGATTTCATCCACTGAAATGCATTCATTCAAAACATTAGCACCGTACTCTATGATGACCGTTTTACAGATGACTTCTGAAAACTGTTCGCATCTAGGACGATTAAATAAACCTTTGTAATAGTCAATAGCTAATTCTGAAAACTTGTCTTCCGAGATCATCTTTCTTTCTATTTCAATACTCGTCAATTTTCTTCTGTTCGTTCTACTAGACATTTTAGCATAAAAAAAAGAAGAGGCCTCATCACCCATCATCAGCCAATCACACTTTGCCTTTTGTTTGGTATCCAGATATTCCTTTTTTAGAGCCATTCCCAAATCAGTTTTGGCATTTTGAAATTCCCCAGCTAAATTGTGATCTTTGGACTTTTCCAAGAGTTTCTGCAGACTAGAGCACTTCTCTCTTTGAACTTTAACCTCCGTTTTGGTGGTTCGAATTTTTTCACTCCAGATCTTAAGATTTCTCTTAATGTTCTTTAGAATGAACATGATTTGAAAAAGAGGACGATCTCCAGGGTTGGAATTCCATAATTTCTCAATTAGAGGGAAATATTGGCCACATATAGGCCAATGATTCATGAACTTAAAAGGTCTGTTCTTGATACTGGGGTTGCTGAAGAGAGAAACATGAACAGCCTTTTATATTATTCAAGCCGGCCCCTTTTCTTTGTTTTATGTGACCCGATCCACTTCTATTAGCTCAGTCTTCTCTAACTTTTGTGAGAAAATATGGTGGCTTCCTTCGTTCTTTCTTCCTGATTAAAAATTAGGGCTTTTTCGAAGCGCCTATTAGATTTGATCGAATCTCTGGTTGATCAAGAGTTGCCTTGCTCGATCGATTCTCGTTGCTCTCATTGGCTACTTCGATGAGTTCGATTCTTGCTTCTGGTAAGAATTTATGCATCGTTACTTTTCGATTTTTGTATTCGAACTCGGATATCCATGCCGATGATGATTCTAGGGTTTATATAGGACTCGAATTCCTATTTTTGCGTTCGTATATACTTTATTTGAATTTTTCAATGAATCACCTCGGCCACTTGATGATGCTTGAATGATTGAGATTGATTCTGACTTCTTCAAATCACTTGAATAACACGGTTTTGAATTCATGTGATGACCACGGCTATAATTTGTGACATTTGACTTTGTCACACGTATATTTTCGACTGTTAATTTCTTGGTTACCACGGTATTTTGTTTTCTGGCATTTTTACTTTGACTCATTGACATGGCGATTTTACTGTCACTTCAGCCACTTGAATTCTTAAACTAAGCTTCTGGATGTTAATCGAAACTGTACACTTGCTTGCTGTTGTTTGGATTGGCTTGTATATTACTGCTGTATATGCACTGTGCTTGCCTGTTGCACTCTGGTCTGTCCACTGCAGTTTGTGTCTTGCCACTGACTTGCTGCCTTCATGTACATGTCGAACTGAATGGTTGCATCTGTTGTTTGTATATGTGTAGTTATTATTGCCAGTTGCCTCTAGTTTTGTTGATCTTGCCTTGTATCACAGCCTACTGCATATTTCTCCTGTAGCATGCTTGTTGTTGCATGCTTGTTTGTATTTACTTGGTGCATTGCTGTCATGTTGGTTCAAATTGCACTTGGTCTTTGTTGCATGCTTTGTACTTCATTTGAGGTTGTCTCCACCTTCTGGTATGCTGCAGCTTGGTCTTTTTTTTGATTCATTTCGTGATGATGTTGATTTCATGTTGCTATTGCATTATGTTGGTCTGACTCGAATTTGATATTTGAGCTTCAGTAGTTGTACTCTGGTTGGTCATTGTTGCATTACTGTATCATGTGGCAGTTGCTATATGCCTTTGTGCTTACTGTACTTGGTTAAATTCATTGCTGAGTT
Source organism: Allium cepa (assembly GCA_030765085.1). Taxonomy (NCBI): domain Eukaryota; kingdom Viridiplantae; phylum Streptophyta; class Magnoliopsida; order Asparagales; family Amaryllidaceae; genus Allium; species Allium cepa. The sequence goes on along the minus strand of CM060937.1, from coordinate 786,748,373 downwards.
GATCATATTTCTGGTTTTGTTTGCATTGTTTGCAGTCATATTGAATTGAGTTTGTTCATGTTCCATCGACTTGTTTTGTACCGGTTTGAGGCTTGAGTTGCATATCTGGATTGTATCTAATCTGGACATATGTGAGTTTGAAGTTGTCGTCTCATTTGTTGCTGTGTTGGCTTGATGGTTCCTGTTGCACTTCACCTGTGATATTCTGTCCGGGTACATTTAACTTAGTTGTATTTGAACATTTTTGATTTTGGTCGAGGCTGCATATATGTATGAGCTGGTACACGTTTGTACACATTGACTGGCTTGCTCCTGACCAGTTTATTAAACTTGTATATTCGAACTGCACCTGTGTTGAATCCAGTTTTATTTGGATTTGACCTTGTGCTCACCTGTCCCTGTAGCATTATCAAGTGTATATCGGTGTGCACGGCCTTATGGCATATACAGTGATACACTGTGTATGTCACAAGCTGTTCGTGTATGATGAATTCAAATTTAAATGATGACGAACAACCCAAATAACTGAGGCAAATATAATTTTTAAAAGTCACATTTTATTTTATACTGCAAAAATATTTCTTTTTCAATTTTACTGTGTCAGTGTACATTTTTGCAGATTGCTCAGATGCTGGATTCGAACTGGAATGAAGTTGAAGATTAAATACGAGTGTGAGTGATATGTAGTGAGGTGATGATGTAAATATGAAATGTATTGTTATTGTAATCAAAGTTGTATAGTTATAGTGAGAGCTTGAAATTGTACTATTCAAAGTTGTAATAAATATTTGTTTGAATAAAATATTCGTTTGAATTCAAATTCTGTGTTATTTAATTTACTCAACAAACGTTTATTTAATCTGTGAAAAATAGAATAGTATATTAACAAATACATTTAAACGAATGTATATATGTTTATTATCATTAAACAAAAATCATATAAGTGCATATTCAACAATCTCCCCCTTTTGATGATAACAAACATTTATTTAAGATTTTGAATATGTTAAATGTATTTGATCATTGATATGCTCCTAATTGCTCCCCCTATTTAAATGCTTCCTCTCTACACAAAGCTCCCACTACATATATGCATACAAATAAAAATATGCAAATGAGTCTAGATGCAAATAGAAAATTATTTGACCTTTGCTTGATTTTATTTGACAAAATGTTAACTTTTCTCTCCCCCTTTTGTTATCGGCAAAAGAATAATAGTGTTAGAGAAAATAGAGATAAAGTTATCGATATTAATTCAACATTAAAACTCAATTGAATATAAATGTTAAATTTCAAGAAAAAATCAAACAAAAATCATAAATATTTTGTTAGGCGCATATTCCATTTTTAGAATGATGGAAATGATGTCATCATATAAAACCATATAGTTATGTCTATTTGTGGTATATTTATATCAGGAATTTGAATATCTACTAACCATGCATAACCGTTAGGACTTTTAAATGAGATTAGTAGTATTCCAATTTTATTAAAAAATTTCAAGTATCTTCTAACCACGCATAACCGTGAGGACTTTTAAATGGGATTAGAATCAACTTGTTTATTTTAAAAATCAACTTTTGATATGCGTTCCATACATGCATAACCGCGAGGTCTTTTAAATGAGCATGGAAGCACATAACAAATTCCAAGTAATTCACCCACGCATAACCGTGAGGACTTTTAAATGAGAGTGAATACTTTGGTATTTATTTATTTATTTATTTATTCATTTTTGTTTTTTTAAAAAAATGTGAAAATGAAAAAGGAACGATTCCTGTTTAAAGTACCACATATCGAAAAACTATATAGAATTTTGATGAGTGATGGTTGTTAGAAATATGATAGAGATAGAGATGGTCATGGAATTTTTACCCGCAAACAGTCTTATAACTCTTGTTTAAATTTCTAAAGAAATTTATTAATTATACCGTCTCGAGTCATAATATTTGATCAATATTAACACTCATCACTTTTTCAATCACTATTTTTCTTTTCGATAAACATTAGGGAGTCAGATTAGTCAAAATAGTCATTTAAAATCAAATTCAAAAAATAATTATGAAATTAATTTTCCAAACGACTAATCTGAAAATATGGTCAAAAATGATTTTCTCCAGGGGGTTTTAAAAGAAAATTTTCTGCTATTTGAAAATTATTTGAAATGAAAAATATGCAGATATTTTCTTTGAAAAACGATGCAGTTACTAAATGTCTCAACAAAAATCACGTTTCACTAGTAATTGAATTTGATTGACCAAAACATGAAGTGGGCACCAAAATTTTCAAATTCAATTTTAACAACAATTTAAATGACATTCTTTTGAAATTGAATTGAAGCCGTGTAAATAATTGAAAACCGTGAATATAGAGTTAGCCGTATTATAACCAATTGTATTTTCCAACAAAACACTATTTTAATCCAAAATGATATATATGAAGTAATTCAAAGAATTTAGAGATTTATTATAGTGATTTTGGCAAAAGAATATAATTTGGCCAACTATGTTGAATAAGTCAGAATCAAAATCATCATCTTTTCATCAATCTCAATATTGGTTGATTTAATTCAAAATACGGTGCAGATTATCACATTTAATATATCGTTTAAAACATACCATTACCTGTTTTACCTTTACGATATTTTTCGTTGTTGTCCGTTATGATTCTGTCACCTTTATAATAGGCTAAGGAACTTTGCTTTGTCGTCCGTTGTGTTTCTGGAACAGCCAAAAAATCAAGAGAACACTATTGTTGTTCCTTAGCCTGCCACCACACCTACACGATGAAAGATTTATGTGACCTATTTGTTTTTATAGGCCCATGGTTGTTAGTGGCAGAAAATTTTGAAAAACAATTTTGTAAAGACCCAAAACTATTAATAATTGTTCCCTTCGGTACCCAAATTTGTTTAACTTTGAGAGATTTTATATTTGTGCCTTTTGGAACCCAAATCGGTATAGTTCTCACATGTTTGGGTCTATACCAATAATTATTGTGATTGTGTCCATATTTTCTACAAATTGTGCATATAGAATTAACTTGATTATTAGTGCTTTCAACAATTTTCAATTTATTATATCCAAGTCCTTGTCTAACCGTATTAACAGTTTGCTTTCCTAGTAGCATATTCAACGATTTTTCACTTTTGGAAAATTTATCTAAAGTAGTACACAGTTGTTGGACTTGTGATTTGAGAGATTCATTTTCGTTTAACAACTGTGTGCACTTTTTAATAGAATTCTCTCTCCTAGTATTTTCATTTTCCTTTAAAATCAGAATTTCATTTTCAAGTGATTTATATCGATTTCTGATTTTTTAATTTCCTCTTCGAATGTTGGACACTTATCACACTTAGGGATCCTACGTTGATAGTTCTTAACTAATTGATCAAGTTGTTCATTGCATTCTATCAAAGTAACCTTTTGAGATTCAAGTTTGGCGTATTTTTCCCTAAGTCGTTCAAAATAGCCGTTTACTTCATGAAAATATATAAGCAACTCAGAATGGGTAAGTTTTGATACCTCACTTGGCTCGTCATCGTCACTGTCAGTTATATCACCTCGATGACACAATTCTGCCTTTTTGCTTTCACTGCCAATGCTTTGATCATTCTCGTCTATTTCGTCCCAAGTGGCTGCAAAACTTTTCTTTTTCTGTTTCTTTCCATGGCTGAATTTAATTTGTGGACAATCGGGCTTGATATGACCGGGTTTGTTGCAATTATAACAAATGATCTTCTGTTCTTCTGAGTAGTCTAGTGCTTTAGCTATTCTGCTTTTTGCTTTTTGAATTCGAGCTGAATTTCCATGTTTCTGATTCCATTTTTTGAATTTCCTTATTGACAGCTCTAGTTCTTCTGCACCATCATCATCGTCATCGTCATCACTTTCGGTTGTTCCTTTGAGCGCTATTTATTTCTTTCGAGTATCTCCTCCTTCATGCTCTTCCTTGAATTTCATTTGTAGCTCATAAGTGGTGAGATTTCCGATGAGTTCTTCGACTTTCATTTGTTTCAAATCTTTTGATTCTTGAATGGCAGTCACTTTTGCTTCAAATTTTCGTGGAAGGACTCTAAGGATTTTTCGGACTATCTCCAACTCTGTGTATGATTTTCCAAGAGCTTTTGATTTGTAAACGATATTGGAAAGTCGTCCATGCATCTCCTTGACATTTTCTTCCTTCGCCATTGTGAAGTTCTCGTATTCGCTGCTTAGCATGGCAAGGCGAGATTCTCTGACTTGAGATGTTCCTTCTTGAGTCACTTCTAGTGTGTGCCATATTTCCTGTGCAGGTAGACAATGTGAGACACGATTAAATTGAAATTGATCCAATGAACAATTAATAGAATTCATAGCTCTAGCATTAGCATTTTGTAATCTCTTTTCTAGTTCTGTCCATTGATCTTTTGGCTTCTCTATTTCCTGATTTTCTTAAGTTATAGTTGGTGTTCTATAACCTGTCTCAACAATATTCCAAGTGTCAATGGTTTTCAGAAAAATTCCATTCTATTTTTCCAGTAAGCATATTCACCATTGAACATTGGTGGTCTAACTATGGATTGACCCTCTGCAAAAGCATTATTAAAAGAAGCCATTTTAAAAATTCAAAATTTTTAAAACAAAAAACTGATTTTTTCAAAAAAAAATCGAATTTTAAAAACAGATGTTGACTTCTATTCCTAGCTCTGATACCACTTGTAGGATCGATTTCACCCTAGAGGGGGGTTGAATAGGGTGATAGTGTAAATTATTAAAAATTAATTGCGGAAGCTTATAAATTAATTTCAATTCAGATCACAGAATAGCAGCATAGATATCGCAGAATATAAATAACAGAATAAAACAGGACAACACAGAATTTATCCAGCTTCGGCAAAACCCTGCCTACGTGCTGCCCCCAAGGTTTCTACTAGAAATTAGATAGTCCCTCGCTTACACACGCAAACTCTCTATACCCGCTATTGACTAATCTAACTCTACGCTTAAAACCTTGCCACAACTCAGCCACTGAGTTGCGAATTCTCAAGCTACGCCACGTAGCTTGTCCCCTAGTCACACGACTAGAAATTACAACGGTTTAAAAGAGAATTTTTAAATTAAAAACAAACATAAAAAGCAAATAGCCCTTAATTTAAATATAAACAAAAAGCCTTTTATATTATTCAAGCCGGCCCCTTTTCTTTGTTTTATGTGACCCGATCCACTTCTATTAGCTCAGTCTTCTTTAACTTTTGTGAGAAAATATGGCGGCTTTCTTCGTTCTTTCTTCCTGATTAAAAATTAGGGATTTTTCGAAGCGCCTATTAGATATGATCGAATCTCTGGTTGATCAAGAGTTGCCTTGCTCGATCGATTCTCGTTGCTCTCATTGGCTACTTCGATGAGTTCGATTCTTGCTTCTGGCAAGAATTTATGCTTCGTTACTTTTCGATTTTTGTATTCGAACTCGGATATCCATGCCGATGATGATTCTAGGGTTTATATAGGACTTGAATTCCTATTTTTGCGTTCGTATATACTTTATTTGAATTTGTCAATGAATCACCTCGGCCACTTGATGATTCTTGAATGTTTGAGATTGATTCTGACTTCTTCAAATCACTTGGATAACACGGTTTCGAATTCATGTGATGACCACGGCTTTAATTTGTGACATTTGACTTTGTCACACGTATATTTTCGACTGTTGATTTCTTGGTTACCACGGTATTTTGTTTTCTGGCATTTTTACTTTGACTTATTGACATGGCGATTTTACTATCACTTCAGCCACTTGAATTCTTAAACTAAGCTTCTGGATGTTAATAGAAATTGTACACTTGCTTGCTGTTGTTTGGATTGGCTTGTATATTACTGCTATATATGCATTGTGCTTGCCTGCTGCACTCTGGTCTGTCCACTGTAGTTTGTGTCTTGCCACTGACTTGCCGCCTTCATGTACACGTCGAACTGATCGGTTGCATCTGTGGTTTGCATATGTGTAGTTGTTATTGCCACTTGCTTCTAGTTTTGTTGATCTTGCCTTGTATCACAACCTACTGCATATTCCTCCTGTAGCATGCTTGTTGTTGCATGCTTGTTTGTATTTACTTGGTGCATTGCTGTCATGTTGGTTCAAATTGCACTTGGTCTTTGTTGCATGCTTTGTACTTCATTTGAGGTTGTCTCCACCTTCTGGTATGCTGCAGCTTGGTCTTTGTTTTGATTCATTTCGTGATGATGTTGATTTCATGTTGCTATTGCATTATGTTGGTCCGACTCGAATTTGATATTTGAGCTTCAGTAGTTGTACTCTGGTTGGTCATTGTTGCATTACTGTATCAAGTGGCAGTTGCTATATGACTTTGTGCTTACTGTACTTGGTTAAATTCATTGCTGATTTGATCATGTTTCTGGTTTTGTTTGCATTGTTTGCAGTCATATTGAATTGAGTTTGTTCATGTTCCATCGACTTGTTTTGTACTGGTTTGAGGCTTGAGTTGCATATCTGGATTGTATCTAATCTGGACATATGTACGTTTGAAGTTGTTGTCTCATTTGTTGCTGTGTTGGCTTGATGGTTCCTGTTGCACTTCACCTGTGATATTCTGTCCGGATACATTTAACTTAGTTGTATTTGAACATTTTTGATTTTGGTCGAGGCTGCATATATGTATGAGCTGGTACACGTTTGTATACATTGACTGGCTTGCTCGTGACCAGTTTATTAAACTTGTATATTCGAACTGCACCTGTGTTGAATCCAATTTTATTTGGATTTGACCTTGTGCTCACCTGTCCCTGTAGCATTATCAAGTGTATATCGGTGTGCACGACCTTGTGTCATATACAGTGATACACTGTGTATGTCACAAGCTGTTCTTGTATGATGAATTCAAATTTAAATGATGACGAACAACACAAATAACTGAGGCAAATATTATTTTTAAAAATCACATTTTATTTTATACTGCAAAAATATTTCTTTTTCAATTTTACTGTGTCAGTATACATTTTTGCAGATTTCTCAGATGCTGGATTCAAACTGGAATGAAGTTGATGATTAAATACGAGTGTGAGTGATATGTAGTGAGGTGATGATGTAAATATGAAATGTATTGTTATTGTAATCAAAGTTGTATAGTTATAGTGAGAGCTTGAAATTGTACTATTCAAAGTTGTAATAAATATTTGTTTGAATAAAATATTCGTTTGAATTCAAATTCTGTGTTATTTAATTTATTCAACAAACATTTATTTAATCTGTGAAAATAGAATAGTATATTAACAAATACATTTAAACGAATGTATATATGTTTATTATCATCAAACAAAAATCATATAAGCGCATATTCAACAAGAACCCCCTATCACGCTGTAATGTAGAAAATCCGATCCCGGTCTCATCGAAATCCAAAGCGTGTCTTTTAAGTCCAAGTTGTTTTAAAGTTTAAAACAATTCAATACAGTATCTATATACACACAGATAGATAACTCACAATCACAATTGATAACCAACATTGTCAAATAACAGGTAATCCACATTATCAATATCAAAATAGATATTCCATATATCACCATCACAATAGATATCTAAGTTATCATCACAATACAATCAAACATCCATACCACACAATATCATTTATCTCATTACTAAGATCATAAAACATCCAAGACAATCAATGTCATCCATTCATACATAAGCAAAGATTTACTCATCACAATAAAATTAATTTAAAATGAATTAAATTAACTATCTCCATCTCTAATTAATTTTAAGAGAATTAAATTAATTACTCATCTTTAGTTAATTTAAAATAAATTAAATTAATAACTTTACTAATATAAATCTTGCTTATCCAATCATTTAATTGATTAAAATCAATTAATTAATCATTTAAATTAAATTACCTTAGTTAATCACTCTTGATTAATTATCCTTAATTACACTCATGTAATTATTCTTAATTAATTCCATAAATTAATTATTCTCAACCAAACAGTAATTAACCTTTAATTACTTCAATTAATCAACTAATCATAATTAATTACATTAATTCTTAATTAATTACCTTTAATTACCTATTATCGATTAATTAATCATAATTAATCAACTTTAATTACATCATTAATTACGTTAAGTAATTAACTTATAATTGTTAATCATCATCACAGATTAATTTCATTTAGTAATTATCTAGCTTAATTACTATATTAAACAAATTAATTATCCTTAATAAATTTCTTAATTAATCCCTTGATTAATTAATAAGTAATTTAATCCAAATTACTTCATTCTTAACATCTTCATTTAATTACATTCTGTAATTATTAATCAATTACTTAACTAAGTAATTTCCAAAATCATTAATTACACACAGTAATTATCTTTAAAATCCAAGTGTTTAAAATTAATTAACTTAATTAAAATAAACAATCATATTAAACTAAATTAATTACATTAAGTAATTAATTTCTTAATTACTTTACTAAGTAATTATACTTAAACCATTCATAATTGATTATTATTAAATTAATTAATCTAATTAATTATAAAAATTAACCATATTAATTGATTATTAAATAATCCTGGTTAATGACCTTCATTAACCATCCTCTAATCATTTTATAAAGTAATTAACTTAAATTAATTACCATTTAAATTATCTTTAATCATTCATTAATTAAAGTTAATTACTAAATTAATTAACCTTGATTTAAAACTTAATTACATAACTAATAATATTCATCATTAATTACTAATCTAATTAATGATTTTAATTATAGATTGATTAATCATTAATCAATTATTAATTCCAAATTCAATTAGTTAATTAAATTAATTAATTAAACTTAACTACCTTATTAATTAATTCTAAAACATAAATCTTAATTTAGATTTCAAGATAAAACATAACTTAATTATGTTAAAACAATTTAATTGAAACAAAGTACTTTTTGAACCACTTTTAAATTTTCATTTTAAAATACAAGTTTAAAATAGAATAATTTTAAAACTTATCAAAGTTTAAATAATTTAAAACTTTTTTTTAAAATTGAAAATCAAACATGTGCTATGAAAAATTTAAAGTTAAATTCATTTCAAAATTTTAATAACTTCAATTTTCATTTGGTTTAGAACTTCAAAATTGAAACCTTCCTTAAAATTTAAAACTGAACTTGAAATTTAAATTTCAAGATTTAAATAAAACTTCAATTTTTTTCATATTTCAAAAAACTCATATTTAAAAGGTTTAAACTTCTTACCAAAATAAAATTGTTAATTAAGTCAAATTATTGAAACTTTTATTTTTATTTAAAACTGGGATTTAAATTTAAATCAGAAATTCAAACTTGAATTGAATTTAAACCTAAACCTTACTTAAACATAAAACTACAGATTTTAAAAAATTTAAAAACCCAGTTTAAAAAAAAAACCAGTTTCCTCTGAAACCTGTAAATTACAGTGACCCGAGAAAACGAAATTTTACTTCGAGTCTTAAGCTTGCCTACTTCGAGTCATTATACAACTTGGTTCGACCCAACTCCAACTTTCCCACATCTCCCCTGCAACAACCCAACAAAAAAACAGTTCACCAGAATTCTCATCGCCGTGAATATGCACGACGACCGCCACCTCTGCCGATCATCTTAGGTGATCAAACCACAACCAGCAACCCCTCAATACCCTAACACAATCACCAGATCGAACAAAAATCAAAGAATTCAAAATTTTAGTTCTGAAACCCCAAACCTGAAAATATGTTCCAGGTTTTTGACCCAACCTTTCAACGGCAAATTCTTGTCGCTTCGACCACCTGAGGTCCACCCACTCCGGCCTCCATTTCCTCTACACACCAACTACCCATTCACCAAAAACCAGAACACTCGATCAACCCTTTACCTCAAACTGACCCAAGCCATAACCCCATTCAAAACTCGGGTTCATACAAAGATTTACAAACTGCATCCAATCTAACAATTTATATCCACCTCTCTGATTTTTCTAAGGATCTATGATCCTTACTCTATAGCTCAGAAGAATTCTAAGTTTCCTCAAATCACAAATTGCAAGCACTTTCTTAAAATCAATTTTTAGTTCATGAACAAAATGCTACTGAATCATACACCTACAAATCCTGATACTCGATTTAAAACTCAAGTTCCAGTTTATATATTTGATTCGTACTACTGAATTACCATATTAATTTGATTGGGTTTGGTGAAAATGAACATGCATGCTGTTTTTTTCCTGTTTCCAGAGTCAAACTCATATTTTTAATTTACTTGAAATTTTTAAACTTGAACTTAAGAAAATAAAATAACTTTATTTTGCAACTTTCATTTTAACAGAAAACTAAATAAAAAGGTAAGTGTAACTAATAAAATTTTACCTAGAAAATCAAAATAAATCAGAAGATAAAGAACAGGATTAACATAAACCATTTTACATCAACAACTACTGATAACACAACAATACTTTTTAAATTCAGAAAAACTATGCAACTTATTTTAAAATTTAGGATTTTAAGTTACTCACCAGTCAATCATGATGAATAGACCTCTGTTGTTCTTTTTGAAATTTGCAGAAAAAAATGCAGGCTTGACCCTATATTGTTTTTAATCTGAGTTGCCATCCTGATGAAATCTACATGCTCATGATCCCATACTCTAATTACTTGCATGGAGATGTAGATGCAATTGTTAATTTCCCAAATACATGCAGATGCTCATCATGTTTCAAATCAGGCTTGATCCATTCCAGGTCTTAAAAACAGAATGCAGGCCCTCCTTTTTTTTATGACATGCAGATTTGAAACTTGCAGGTGCATGCATACATCATTTGCATGCTTGATTTCCAAGAAAAATGCATGCTTGAAGAAGTTTTCAAACAGAGATGCAGAGGTCTTCAATTGCATGCAGGTTTGGAAGTGCAGAAATGGATTGCAATTTGCTTTCAGGTTTTTGATTTTGAATATGCAGGTTTTTGAAGAGGTGATCTAGATTTGGTGTTGAATATGCAGGAATTACTGATTTTAGAGGTGATGTATTTGATTAAAGAAATGAAAAAAAATATGCATGAATGAAGATGTAAACTAAACTAATGTATTTTCAGATTTAATGAAATAAAAGAAAAATTAAAATAAATTTAACAATTGTACAAATTTTACAACACTTGTCAATTTATTAAATTAGTCTTTTAACACTTGTTAATTTACTCCCTACAAATGCAACACTTCTCACCTAAAAATGATTAGTATCTGATTTACAAATTAATATATGTATGTTAGCTTAGTTTTAAATTTGTTAGTTTATATTTCAATATGTGTATAAATTTATAAGTGAAATAAAAACAAACCATGTTTATAAATAAACTTATACATATTAAAGATTAAAACAATTAAGATTTTATATTTTTGAATTTAAATTCAAACTAAATTCAAATCAAATAATTCCAAATCAAGTTATATATAAAAATTCAATTTGAAATAACAACTTGCAAATCCTATTCAAAACTTATTTATAAAGACAATACAATATCAATATTGTTTTTATAATATATATTATTATTAAATTAAAAACATTTTACAAGAAATTATATTTTTATCAATAAAATATCCATTTTATTAAGACATGAAACCTTTTTGTTAAATTTATTCTAAATTTAAAACTCAATCTAATTCAATTTAAACATTTCAATATTTTTCTTATCAATTTTTAAATCATATTTTTTTTATGAAATAGTTTTAAAAACTCAATGCTAATTAAAATCAAAATTTCCAAATTAAAATATATATATTAGAATTTTAAAACATGATTTAATTATTAAATTTAAACCAAAATCATTTATTTAACTTTGAAAAGCTTAAATATTAAATAAAACAAATTTTCCAAATTACTACAAATATTCAAAACTAGAAAATATGCTTTACTTATTAAAATTAAAACAATACCAATTTAAATATTTATTGAAGAAGATTATTAAATCTATTTGAATAATTATTAACAGAATATCAATATCATTTTAATTTTTAATACAGATTATTAAATTGATATTGTTAAAAATTCCGGGATATTACATATCTTGTAACGACCCGTAAATTTTCGATAATTAAATAGCTAATTTAATAAGATTTCGTGATTTAAGGTTAGAAAAAAAAAATTGTAATTCGTTTGGAATAATAATAACTAGAATGAATGCAACAAATTTTATCTAAGTTAATTATATATGAATTGAATGAAATCCCAAATTAATTGAAATAATATGTAGTCAAAGGTAATTGAATAAATTTGTATTGTATAGGTAATTGTGACACCTGTTTGTAAATAATAAACTTGTAAGTAATTAAAAGTTAACGGTGATAATTATTTAAATTACCTATTCATTTAGTTAGTCGAATTGAATTTGTGAACAATTGCAATAGAAATGAAAGTTTATATATTAGTTGAGTGCATTATCTCTAACTGTAGTTAATTAATAATGTGGAATTCATTTGATATAATATAGCAAATCGACTGATAAAGAAATTTTTATTTAAAAATCCAATATTGAAATTCGTCAAATATTGAACAATTAAATTGTTTAAATTTAATATTTGGAATTTATTGAATAATTGAATAACAGGAATTGAATAACTGTTTTAATGAAAATGGTTATTCTATAATTTGAATTTGTTAAATTTTATAAGTTCGTTTTGAATATTTCAAAAGATAGTGATTTAAGAATAATCAAATTTGTTTAAATTTAATATTAAAAATGTTTGAATAATTAAATTCAGAATTTGATATGATTAATTTGATATTGAAATTCAATATATGAAAATAGAGTGAATAATTGAAATTTGATTTAATATTATTCAAATTGGTTTCCAAAGTGAATGTAAGTTATATCGGGATTATAGTAGAGTTAATAATGTTTTAATATTTGAAATTTATTGGATAATTGAATAACGGGTTTAATATGATTAAAAATGATTTGTAAAATTTTATTTTATCATATTAAAGTTAGAATGCGGTCGTAGAACTTTTAAAATCGAATTAAAAGTAAATTTGTGAAAATTGAATATTTTAATATTTAATTGTCGAGTTAAAATTGCCATTTTTCAAATAGTTTCGGATTTCGACGAAACTACTTTCATCGGATTCGTAACGTCATATTATTGTAAGGTTTCAAATTTCGTGTCAATCGGATTTGCCGTTTGTCCGGGGCAAGCCAAAACGCATAGAAATCGGTTTAATTGATTAAATTTAAAATCGATCGTTTATTTTCGTAACTCGCACATACGATCGAATTAGCTTCCGAAACCTGCTCCATTGTGTCCGGAACGCGGGATAAACCCCAGAAACGCCGGTCACCGCTCGTTAATCGGAGTTCGAAAATCCGGAATGAGTAGTGTTCGTTAGAATTTCTATATAAGCACGATATTATTTCACTTTTGCAAAATTATCAAAACCCTAGTTCTAAGCAGCAGCCGCCGCCTCCTATACATTCAATGGCCAGAAAATTTCGCATCTTTCCCTTTTAATCTCTCTCAATCCATAAGGAATTAGTGTTAACTCCTCTGCTCAAGTGACTCAAACCAGGCTTACGACTCACAATGATTACCGACTCAATAGCCTTAGCTTGTTGCCGACCTAAAATGAATCACGACTCACAATGATTACCGACTTAACGGCCTTAGCTTGTTTCCGACCTAAAAAGAATGACGACTCAACTGATTGCCGACTTAGCGGCTCAGAAGGAACAGCGACTCACCGGGTTATAACCTTAATGCCTCAAAGGTGTTGGCCGACTCATGGAGTTCACGACTCATGGGGCAGACCAACCTTAGGCCTATGATAGGTCGTTCACGACCTAAGCAAGTGGACCTGATACCCCATCATTTTACATCGTGGCCCCTTAACTCGTACACGACTCATGACCTGGCGTGAGTCGTCCACGACCTAAAGCTGCTGAGTAGAAATACAAGGCCGTGATACTCAAGTCGCATTCTATTGACTCGTTCACGACTTTGGACCGTGGATTTGCCTCTATAGGTCGGCCGCGACTTAGCCTAAGTCGGTGACAACTCAGGACTTGGGTGAAAAATTCTTATCCAGATTTGCCTATAAATACGTGACCATCTCCAACATTCAAAGGACTTTTGGATCATTCTTCTTCAAGGCATAGAAACTTCACTATCTTCAAAGCAATCTACACTCCATCACTTCAAGCATACGCAAGACGCTTAGATCAACTTCGCACAGGAATTCAACACATTTAATCATGAATTCGAAGAACTCTGCCACATCGAAGTTTTCCTCAGCTACTTGTTTCTTTATGAATTGAATTGGAATGTAATTGAAGGAGATTGTAACAAGTTGTAAACCGAACAGCAATAAAAAGGATTGAAGTGGACGTAGGCTTGATCATAAGCCGAACCACTATAAACTCTGTGCTCATTTACTGCATTTTCTGTTACTTACTGTTATTTCTTGATTCCCGTATTCACGGGTGGTGCTTTCACAATCGTTTCTACACACACCGAGGTGTTAGAGTCAGATTTTCACTTTTACATTTTTGGTGCTTTCACTGAGAAGAACTCAAGGTATTTACGTCATTGCTTCACCAAACTTTGAGGAAAGAATCTCCGTTAAGACCAGAAGTCTAACAGAAATTATGGCTCCCGGAAGGAAACGTAGATCTGCCAGATCTGATGATGTTCAAGAGAACACCGCCACTTCTCCTCCTCTGAGTCAGACAACTCCAACTTTGGGAGTTACGCGAGCGGAATTAGACGCTGTGGTTTTGGGATTGAATCAATAGTTAAATGCTCAGAATGCACAATTAGAGGCTCAGAATGCTCAGAATACCTTGATATTGAATAAGCTAAATGATTTGCTCGAGGCTAATCGTCAGCCAACAAATAAAGAAGGAAACTCTGCTGATAGAGCTCAGGGTGTTAGAGGGAATACTTTTCAAAGGGCGGCAAGCCCCGTTGAAAGGCCACTTCCTCAAGATGGAGGATCGGGACCTCAACGGACCCTTCGTGAACGATTACCAAGGCAGAACTCTGAAAGAATGGCTGATGTTTTCCCTGCAGGGCCTGTGGATGATGAAGAGCATTTTTCAGGGATGGTCCGTCAAATCATGAAAGAAAGTATGAGAAAGGACGAGGATGAGAAAGAGTGGTGCTTCGCTCCAAGCAAAACTCCATTCACCGAGAGGATTCTGAAAGCTGAATTCCCAAGAAAATTTGTTCCTCCCACTATTCCAGCTTACAAAGGAACAAGTGATCCTGACGAATTACTGTATAAGTATGACTGGCATATGACTGGCGCCAGGGCATCCGATGAGATTAAGTGCCGATACTTCCCGGTGTATCTGGAAGGAGCAGCTTTATTATGGTTTACCAAGCTGGCAGTTAGATCCATTGATCAGTTCTCGGACTTAACTAAGAAGTTCAAGGAGAAGTTTCGGTTGTACGCCTCTAAAGCAAAGGATATAATGTCATTGTCAAATCTGGAGCAAAACCCAGGGGAATCCATCAAGTCATTTCTGAATCGATTCAACATAGCTTTGGCCGAGGTCGATAATGCTGAGCCATGCATGGTCTTAACATACCTGATGAGGGCAATTGATAAATCGAGCAAGTTTGGAGAATGGTTGAAAATGAAAGAACCAAATTCACTCGATAAATTCTATAAAAAAGCCGATGAGTTCATGCGCCTGGAAAGCCTTCAAGCACCGGCTAAGGTGGCATCAGTAGAAATTAAGAACGATGGTAACGCTCCAGACAAAAAGGAATCCAATACTCAGAAAAGGGGGAACGACGGCAGAAAGAAACAAGGGGATGCAAAGAAGGGTCGAGCTTTCAACTTCACACCCTTGACTGATACCCCTGAAAATATCTTCTTTGCAACCAAAGATAATATCAGTTATCCTACGCCACCTATTATGAGGGTTGGAGGTAAAATGGAGAAGAGTGGAAGATTCTGTCAGTTTCACAATCAGCCTTGTCATGACACTAACGAATGCCGACACTTGAAGGAAGTCATTGAGCAACTGTTGAAAGAGAACAAGCTCCAACAATATGTTAAAAGCGGTAGGGACACAATAACCTCATCGGTCCAAAGGCAACAAGTCGCCGCTCACCATCCAAGCTCGAGTGAGAAGGCCGTAGAACATGAGTCAGACAGGCCTGTCATTAATGTGATAACGGGAGCTCCTCACCCAGCAGGCAGGAGCTGGGGTGAGATGGAAAGGTATGCTCGTGCACTGAAGCATGCACCCGCAGAAGAAAGTGTTTTTGTGTTAGAGGATGCTGGGCCATTGAAACAACAGAAAACTTTCCCTGATGACATCATATTTAGCACCAGGGACTCTATGGGTATTGAAGCCCCTACGATAGATCCTCTGGTCATTTCTGCCGGTATTGGCTCGGCCACTGTGAGAAGAATTCTGGTCGATTGTGGGGCTTCATGTAATATTCTCTTTAAGAAAACTTTTGACCAGATGAAGATACCAATGGCTGACGTTCAGGCTTCGTCATTGAAAATTGCTGGCTTCACTGGGGAGCCAAAGCAGCCGATTGGGACTATAGACTTGATTGTAGAGCTCGGAGAGGGGCTGAGAAAGGTAGCTCGAAAGCAGACCTTTATAATTGTTGAAGAATTTTCTGCTTATAATGCTTTCTTGGGCCGACCGACCCTGGCTGCGTTCATAGCTGTTCTCGCTCCGTGGTGTCTAACTATAAAATTTCCCACTGATAACGGAATCGGGATAATTAAAGGAGATCAGAACGTGGGACGGGAGTGCTATCTTGCAGAGCTACGTGAAACAAAGAGGAGAGAAATGGCAAAAGATGCGGCGCCTTCAGTCCGCATCAAAGAACGAACCTTGTAGCAACTACAGGTTGGTCCCTGCACTGGTGAACATAGCGGTGCCCGGAGAGAGATGGATCCAAGAAAAACTAGTGCAGGGGAGAATAGGGTAGTGCCGATAGAGGTGACAGTGCCGGTACCTGTTGACTTAAAGGACCCAAACAAGGTGCTGAATTTGGGTTCACAACTCAATCCTACAGCTCAGAATATTCTGATCTCGTTCTTGAAGGCAAATTTAGATGTATTCGCATGGACTCATGCCGACATGTGCGAAATATCACCAGAGATTGCGGTACACGCTTTGAACATCGATCCAAAGTTCACTCCAGTAAAACAGAAAAGAAGAACTCAAGGTCCAGAAAGGTCAGCAACGCTGAAAGAAGAAGTCGATAGACTCATGGAGAATGGTTTCATCAGGGAATCTGTTTACCCAGATTGGGTCTCAAATCCTGTCCTGGTTAAAAAGGCTAATGGGAAGTGGAGAGTATGCATTGACTTCTCAGGTCTGAATAAGGCTTGCCCCAAAGACTGTTTCCCGCTGCCTAGAATTGATCAGTTGGTGGACGGAACGGTGGGACGTGAATTGTTGTCTTTTATGGACGCTTACTCCGGGTACAATCAGATCATGATGCATGAGCCAGATCAGGAGGACACGAGCTTCATAACGGATGTTGGTCTTTACTGCTACAAAGTCATGCCCTTCGGACTCAAGAATGCGGGGGCAACTTACCAAAGGCTTGTTAACACCATGTTTAAACCACAGATCGGAAAGACAATGGAAGTCTATGTCAATGATATGTTGGTAAAGTCAAAGAAAGCAGTGGACCACATGGATCACTTGGCGGAAATGTTCGCGGTCCTCTGGAGATACGGAATGAAGCTTAACCCGTTGAAATGTTCATTTGGAGTGGAGTCCGGAAGGTTTTTGGGATTTATTGTGAGCGCTAGGGGCATTGAGGCTAATCCTGCTCAAATCACTGCCTTGAAAGAGGTCAAAGCCCCTAGAACAAAGAAGGAATTGCAGAGTCATAACAGAAAAGTTGCTGCTTTGAGCCGATTCAATTCTAAAGCTACTGATAAATGCATTCCATTCTTTGACGCTCTAAAGAAAGGAAGAAAAAACTTTGACTGGACTCCCGAGTGCCAGAACGCATTTGATGAGCTGGTTCGTCATATTGAAGTGCCTCCAATTCTCTCGAAGCCCGACAATAGTGAAGATCTCTACATATATCTGGCAATATCATCTCACGCTCTGAGTGCAGCATTGGTTCGAGAAGATACAAGGATCCAGCGGCCAGTCTATTACATTAGTAAAAGATTCACTGGGGCAGAGATGAACTACTCGAAGCTGGAGAAACTCGCCTATTGCCTATTGATTGCATCACGGAAATTGAGGCCGTATTTTCAAGCTCATCCCATCAAAGTCCTCACTGATCAACCTCTGAAGCAAGTCCTGTTTCGCCCTGAGACTTCGGGCCGTCTTTTAAAGTGGAATATTGAACTTAGTCAATATGACATCACTTACAATCCCCCAAGAGCTATCAACGGACAAGCTTTAGCAGACTTCATTTCTGAATGCACAGATAAAGGTTATAGTGAGGAAGAAGAAACTAATGACGTCCTGGTGAAATGGAAACTATACGTCGATGGCGCAAGGAATGACTACTGTTCTGGGGCAGGGGTTGTCCTTGAAACTCCTGAAGGACGATCATTGTGTTATGCACTGAGGCTGGAATTTCCTTCGACTAATAATGAAGTAGAATATGAAGCTCTCATTGTAGTTTTGAGAATCGCTAAAGAGCTAAATATCAGAATATTACAGATCTTCAGTGACTCTCAGCTTATCGTATGCCAAGTCAAAAGGAATTCCAAGCTAAAGGAGGAAACTTACCCGCTTATTTGTCAAAGGCCTGGGAGCTTCTTGAAGATTTTGATCATTATCCAATAAACCATATTCCCCGGGAAGAGAATATGAAGGCAGATTTCCTCGCGAAGTATTCAAGTACTGGTGAAGCTCAACTATTGGGATTAGTCCCCGTAGAAGTCTTGTCAGCACCAAGTACAGACAAGATGGATGTTGACTGGATTATGAATGTATCTCAGGAACAAGAATCATGGATGACTCCAATACTGGACTATCTACTCAGAGGTTCTTTGCCAGAAAATTCGAGAGTAAGACAGAAGCATCTAAGGGAAGCCTCCAGATATATAGTCCAAGACGGCCGATTGTACAGGCGGGGTTTTTCAATGCCATTACTCCGATGTGTAACTAAAGGTGAAGCCAAGACAATTCTAGCTGAAGTACACAGAGGGGAATGTGGAGATCACACGGGTGGTCAGACATTAGCAAAGAAAATTCTCCGTTATGGGTATTTTTGGCCGGAAATTAATCAAGACGCCGCTGTATATTCTCGAAAATGTGATAAGTGCCAGAGATTCGCCAAAATTCCTAGAGCACCTTCCACTGAGCTAACACAGATGGTCAGTCCGTGGCCATTTGCCACTTGGGGAATGGATCTCATTGGGCCATTACCAACTGCCAAATCAGGGATTAAATATGCTATTGTTGCAGTTGATTATTTTACTAAATGGACTGAAGCTGAACCTTTGGCTACTATTACCTCTAAGAAAATGATAAATTTTATGACTAAAAATATCATTTGCAGGTATGGTGTGCCGCAGAAAATAATCACAGACAATGGTACACAATTTGAAAGCGAGGAATTCCAGGACTTCTACAAACGATTCAAAATCCAAAAGAGTTTTTCAGCAGTGGCCCATCCGCAGGCAAACTGGCAAGTGGAAGCAGTAAACAAAATCATCAAATCAACCATCAAAAAGCAGCTGGGAAAAGCGAAAAGTGGCTGGGTTGACAAGTTACCGCTTGCACTATGGGCATACAGAACCACCCACAAAACTGCGACTGGGCATACTCCATTTTCATTGGCATATGGATCAGAAGCAATGATTCCAGTGGAAACTGAAGTCCCCTCACATAGAAGAATCCATTTTGATAAAGATGAGAATGAAAAACTGCAATTGGAAGCACTTGACCTCCTTGATGAAAGAAGAGAAGAGGCTAGACTTAGAATTGCGGCTCATCAACAAAGAATAGCCAGGCACTTCAATTCCAAAGTTCGTCAGCGCAACTTTGAAGTTGGGGACCTAATTCTGAAAAGAATCATCATAGCCACAGGTGTGTTTGGGCCAAACTGGGAAGGGCTATATGTTATAGGCACGAAGCTTCTTGACGGCACATTCAAACTCACAACTGTCGAAGGAGAACCAATCCCAAGAGTTTGGAACAGCAATCATTTGCGTCCTTATTTTACTTGAAAGCTTTGCTGAAATATTGTAAAAGAATTGCAAAAATATGATTCTTGTATTGAAAGCAATTGTGAAGCAAGTGAATAATGAAAAGCTATAAAGTGGATGTAGGCCCAGTTTTTGGCCGAACCACTATAAATCTTGTGTTCTCTACTATTATAAACTGCTTTGTTTTATTTCGACATATAAAATACATTAACCGTGTCATTAAAATGTCGATTTAATAATGCAGGTCATGAAAGTAAGGCTTACCCATCCCAAGACCAAGCAAACACACACTAAACCATCAAAAATTTCCATACTCAAATCCTACAAAAGAAGTGCTTCAAACAAAAGTGAGCAATGTGGATGGAAGTGGACCATCTCTAACTAACTATAAATGTTTGAAAAAAAAGCAAACTGTGTCCACCACCACCAACTCACCTAACTGTGAAGTACATTTCTTTGGATAAGGGAAGTTATTGGCAACTAAAAAATGTTGACACTTGCAAAAGACAACGGGGATCGCCAACATGAGTGGATGGCAAAAGAGACATGGGCGAGCAAGCATCAATCAGCAAAAGACCTCTTCGGAGGCGCAAGCCCTCTACGGAGGCACAACTCTTCGGAGAAGAAAGATCTCGAGCGGGCCTAGCCAGAAAAAGAGAGATCTTTCTCGTTACAAAGTTGTGGAATGATCGGTCGATACACTCCCGTGAATCCGTCCAACCGAGAGGAAGAAACACCAAACTTCCAGGCAAAAGTCCTACTCAGAGGCACACGTTTCACCGAGATTGAAATAAAACTTTCAGGTGTTGAAACGTGAAAAAAAAAGCCCTCTTCGGAGGCCCATTTCACCACAGTTGAAATGCTAAAAGACCTCGAGAGGGCCAACCAGAAAAAGAGAGTTATTTCTCGTTACAAATTTGCAGAATGATCGGTCGATACACTCCCGTGATTCCGTCCAACCGAGAGAAAGAAACTCCAAACTTCCAGGCAGTAACCCTACTCAGAGGTACACATTTCACCGAGATTGAAATAAAACTTCCAAGTGTTGAAATGTGGAAAGCCCTCTTCGGAGGCCCGCTTCCCAGCGAACAGGGAAAAATAAAAGCCTCTTCCAAGGGGCAGAAGCAAAAAGACCTCTTCCCAGAGGCACAACAAGACAGAAAGACCTCTTCCCAGAGGCAGAAATGAAAAGACCTCCTCCCAGAGGCACAAGCAAGCAGAAAGACCTCTTCGGAGGCACACGTTTCACCGAGATTGAAATAAAACTTCCAAGTGTTGAAACGTGAAAAAGCCCTCCTCAGAGGTGCAACTTTTCAAAGAAGCGAAAATCAAAAAGCACTTTACTGCGGCTTTTAAAAAAAAAAAAAAGTTAAAGTACCCTTCGGAGGCCCGTTTTACCACATAGAAGAATTCACTTGGTAAAATGTGTATATACACAAAAGAAAAAGTGATTCCTTCGAAGGATGAAGCGTGAAAACTTATATGGAGGGAGTTGTACTCTGTTTTTTAACGACATAATATTTCTCCAAGTATGAAATAATTATTCTCTAGAAAATAAGAGTACAAGTCCCCTCAAAGTATAGAATATTGTAGCGAGCTTATGGTATGGGGGCAGCATGGTATAGTTACATACAACATGGTATAGTTACATTGGTAAAATTACGCTCGAATAACGTACCACAAGTTCACTGCAATATCATATAAAGAAACTTGTACAAAAATGAATAATAAATGCATTCTCAAATTCAAACAAGAGTTTGTACAAATAAAAGATCGTTTTATTCAATTGTATTGCAGATACAAGTTTCGAAATAAAGAAAGCAGGGGCTGGTACCCGCACAATCCCCGACCAGTACGTGCAAAAAACAAAAAGCTAAAAAACTGGAATCTTCATTTCTTCTTGCCATCTTTGGACCCTTCACCCGGCCGGATGGTTAGCTTTCTGGGTCTATCTTTAGGCATGAGGGAAGAAGGAGAGGGAGGTGCAACTGGTTCAATCTCCGGTTCCTCTTCAGTAGCAATGATGCTCTTCCTCCTCTTCTTTGATACTCCGCGCTTCTTTTTCCTCTTTGAGGAAGATTCACTTCCTGGAGTAACAAGTTTAGACAAAGTTATGTCATTAGAAGGAGTCCGCTCCGAAGATATCTCACCCCCCTCAAGTCCTTCGTCCTTTTGCTCTTGCGAAGCAGATGGGTCGTCCAAGCCCCGAAGTGCACCTATTATTTCTTCCTGTGATCCCGGATGAGGAGTAGGAGTGATTGGGGGAGGCAGAGGAACAGTAACTGGAGGTGAAGAAGTTTGAATAACCTTCGGCGCTTTCTCTACAAAGGAAAAGTTAAAAGTGTCAGTAATTCCCGCAAAAAGAGGAGACAACGGCTCGTCGAAATTCAAGAAATAATCAAGAAGCTCGTCAAATCCGTAAGAAACTGGCAAGTTGTCCCCATGAGCATTATTAGGGTTACCTGGAGAAGTTGGTGGTATCACATCAACTTCGTAGTCTAGAGCTTCAGCACTCTCTTGTGGCTCATCTACGGCTTGTGTAATTGTGGCTCCGGTATCAGCTTTAGTAGGAATCGGTGTGTGAGAGCTAGAACCAGCAATGTCAACGTCGGCTGAAGTTGAAGGAGGGCAGGGGCATTCAAAGTTGTTTCTTTTTCCTGGTGCTCTTCCCCCATTATTTCAACTCGCGATCTAGCAAGTTGCTCCTTCCCTCTAGCAAGGGCTGCGCGAGCTTCGAAGTCTAAATAGTGCGCCTCTAGCTTCTCTTCAGTGTACCCGACGCCTTTAAGCATGTCAAGCGCGGCTTCCCATACTTTAGCCAGAGTGACCTCATATTTGGGAACCAGGAATGCAAGACTGCCACGCCCTAACACACTTTGCAAATAGAATTCAAATAATGTCGATCCAATGTTAGCTTTGGTAGCTTCATGAGCTTCTTCAACTGCAATTCTTCTAGCAACCGCTTCATCTCGCTCCCTTTCGACTTTAGATAGCTAAGCTTTCAATTTTTCAATTTCTGCAACCTGGAAGCTAGTTTGCTCTTGCAACTGAGTAATGTCAGTACGGCAGCTCGCTACAATTCTCTCTAGTCCATGAGCCTTGGCCTCGGCATCACTTTGCGCAGCATGGGCATCCCGCACTTGTTGTTGAAGCACATTTTCTTTTTGAGAGTAGGAAGCGGAAGAAGTAACAAGTTCTTCTTTAAGTTTTTCCACTTCCGCTTCAAGTTTTTCGTTGTAGGCGGCAATGCTATTCATTTCCGCATCATGCTGCTCAAGGATCTTTTGCCATTCAGTTTTGTCATTCTCCATGGTTAACATAGCTTCGAGATTGGCCCGATTCACCCTCTGAAGCTCATCAACAAGTTTTTGCCAATTTGACATCCTCTCAATGTCAGCTTTAACGGCATCAAGGTTCCGTAACATGGCATTTTTATCTATGGGAACCAGATCAAGGTCAAAGCGAACTCCTTTTAAGCACCAATTTGGAAATCGACTTTGGAGAGTGGGCGGACCTGGTCCCACGTGGTAAGAAGGCTTGTTAATGATCGCCTGGATATCAGTACGGGAGGGGGCATGAGACTGAGAAGAAGTAGGAGCAGTAATCTTTTCCGAAGCTGTAGGCATTGGTTCCTCACTTACTTTAGCCCGTTTACTCGGGTCATCAGTTATGTGACTCTTCCCTCTATCATCGGGAGATTTGCGTTTGTGGGAGTCACCCTCTTTGTGAGAAGAATCATATCGATCATCCGGTCTTCCGTAGCGTTCTTCATGGGCACGTCTCTCCCGAGCCTTCCGAGCGGCCCTCTCTTCATCAGTCTCTCTATGAACAGGGAGATAGCGCTTATAGTCATACTGGCCGCGTCTCCCGTATCGCTGGAAGTCATCATAATACGAGCCGCCTCGCTTCATTGAAGAACCTGAAATTGGAAAAAGCACTACTTTAGAATTTTTTGAAAGTGTGAAAAGCTAAGTATGTAAGATGTCAAAGAATCCTAGTCATGTGTGATGTGTACACTACACGCGCTGAACCACGAACCGCTCGTCAGTCGAGGGGTAACAACAGGTTTTATAGCTAACGACAATTCTCCGGATGAGGAGGTTTGTTTGAGGGAAGAAGTTGCTTCAACCGTCGGAGATATAAATTTGGTAACAGTGGGGTCATCTTTGAAGAGCCTTGAGAGGTGACCATTATGTCGCTCAAATCTTCGAAGATGTCATCACCGCCATGCTTAGCGGAGCTCCCTCCATCAACTCCTTTCTCAACGTTCTCCTCGGTTTGAAGAAGAGGTTCCTCTTCTTCAATGATTGGGGCAAGTGCAGGCTTATCGGAGGGCCCCGCAGCGTCTTTTGGAGTCGAACATTTCACTAGCGAGGCCTCAATGGTAGTTTCTCCCTGCACAGGCTCTTTAGCAGGAGGTGGGGCATCCAGAGTTTTAGCCGGGGAGTCTGGGATTTCATGAGGGTGTGTAGAGCGAGAAGCGTGCAAAAGCCCATACTGATGCAAAAGTTCATCCCTCAACAAAAACTTTATGCTCCTCTCTCCTGCGGCCACAACATTCAATCTCTCAAAAACTAGCTTATGGCCTGGATCTCTGGATGGGGAAGGAAGTGCTGAAAAAGAAAGAGTGAAATTAACGATTAACAGCTCAAAATTCGAAAAGTTCGGGAATGGAAAATAGAAGCAGGTAATCTTACTTCCTACTCTCCAGATGGCATAAAACCCTGGGGGGCAGCGAACGAAGAAAAACTGATTTAAAAATCCATGAGCACTTTCGGGTAGGTCAGTCACGAGTTTGCGATTCCTAACACTCCTTATGACGACAATGGATGGATGGTCTTTAATCTTGGTGAAGGAACATAAGTAACAAATTTCTCCAAAGCTCGGTAACCGACCCAGGGTTCTCATGAATAAAACACACAACCCCATCAGAATGGCGTAACTATTGGGGTGCAGTTGAAACGGGGAGATAGTCAATCGAAGTAGAAATTGCTGAAGGAACTCGTTGAAGGGAGGAATAGCACCACATAAGCACATTTGGCGGTTGACAGCGACGAAACCACGGGGAGGTCTATCAGCAAAATCACTTGGTCCAGGCAATATAGCATCCGTTTCAACAATGCCAAACTGAGCACGCAATAAGCTAAACGTCCGGTAGTTTAAGGAAGTTGAGACTCTTTCTGGTGGAGTATCCAGTGGAGCAGCTATTGGAAGGGCCTCTCCAATCTGTTCCGTTACTTCTTCTTGAGGTGAGGTGACGCAGCGGATTAATCAAACAAAACTTCAATCGATGAAATGTAGCAATCGGTGAGTTGAAGATACCAAAATGCCCAAGTTCGTTGATCCAAAGATACCGAACTCTAGCTATCTCAAACACGTTGATAGCGCACTATACCGTGTTTAAAGATCTACGATTCTTCGCACGTTGATCTAGCGCACTAGATTCCGTGAATCGGCTTCTACGATCGTTGAATCGAGCGCACTCGATTAACCGAAAGAGGAGATAGGAGATTACACTCAACTACTAATTGGTATGAAAGCACAAAGCTAACAAAAGAGAAATTTTATTCAAAAAAATCAACAACCACAAAAATGTACAACACACGCGTATTTATAGCTTTCACAACTCAACACACACAAACCCTCACCTGACTCTTAGGTCGGCGACGACTTACGACCTAACTTAGGTCGCGGCCGACTCAACACAAGGCAGCTCAACTCCAGAACGACTCAACCCTGGCCGACTTAACAAGCACGACCTTCATACATCATCATATGACCTTAAGACGACTCACCATAGGTCGTATGCGACCCAACACTTCATATACATGACCGACTCAACATTACCCCTAGGTCGGTAACGACCTAAAATACAACACTCACAACCCATAGGTCGGTAACGACCTAAAATGCAACACGATCCACTACATACCGACTTAAAACTCACGACATACGACTTACAACATACAACAGTACACGACTCATCACAACAAACGACTCACGACTCATACTAGGTCGGCAACGACCTACGACTTACGACTCATAACTTCAGCGACTCAACATCCTTCCTTCGACTCAAGCTCCCATCAGTTGAATCCTTCTCCTTCTTGATGCTATCTCGGTCACGACTTATGGATACGTTGTTAAGTCGTGTACGACTCATCAAGTATGCACACTCCAAGTTTCCCTTGAGTCGTAACCCTGTTCCATTATCCCGTATACGACTCAAGCTCGCACGACTCAAACCCGATGCCTCTTTTATGCGGTTCAAATTGTTGTTAACTCGAAACTTGCTATCCCGTGCACCATTAAGTCGGAAACGACTTAACCCTGCCTTCCTAAGTCGCGTACGACTTAGCCTCTCTATGAGTCGTGTACGACTCATCCTTGTTAGAAATTTTGGTTGCATTTCTTCTCTGTTCTGAGCTGCATCATCCTCCCCTGGTTGAGAAAAATTCGACCTCGAATTTGTGAATTCTTCCTCAACCATCTCACCTCCATGATATGGAATTAAATGTTTGACGTTAAAAACATCAGAAGTATAAACATCATCTGGTAACTTTAATCGATAAGCATTCTCATTGATTTTCTTCAAAACTTCAATTGGACCAATTTTTCGTGCCTTCAACTTGTTATAAGCACCCACCGGAAAACGATCCTTTGTTAATACGGCATAAACCAAATCACCTTCCTTAAATTCAACATTTCGACGTTTCAAATCTGCAAACTTCTTATATTTCTCATTCGATTTCTCCAATCGTTCCTGAACGGTTCTATGACATTCAGTCAGCTCATCAACAAAATCAGTAGCTCGTTTAACTGTTCTCTTTGACTGTGGTACAGCTGCTAAATCCAATGGCCCCCTGGGTAAATTTGAATAAATAATCTGAAACGGACTGAATCCTGTGCTTCGATTTACTGCATGATTATGAGCAAATTCTGCCTGGCATAGTTTCATGTCCCAACTTCTCAAATTATCCTGTACAAGACATCGCAACAAATTTCCCAATGACCTGTTAACAACTTCTGTCTGCCCATCGGTTTGCGGATGATAAGCACTACTAAATTTCAGTTTCGTTCCCACCATCTTCCACAAACTCAACCAAAAGTGACTCAGAAAACGAGTATCTCGATCAGAAACAATAGATTCTGGTAAACCATGAAGTCGATAAATCTCCTTGAAAAATAACTGTGCGACTCGAACTGCATCTGCTGTCTTCTTGCAAGCAACAAAATGTGCCATCTTTGAAAACCTGTCCACCACAACAAATATCGAATCATTTCCCCTTTGAGTTCTCGGCAAACCCAAAACGAAATCCATGCTGATATCAACCCATGGCTTAGATGGTACTGGTAACGGCATATACAACCCTGCATTCGTTGCTGTCCCTTTTGAAACTTGGCAAATATGACATCGCTCCACGAATCTTTCAACCTCTTTCCTCATCGACGGCCAAAAGTAAGACTGCGAAATCAACTGTAAAGTACGATCACGGCCCACATGTCCTTCCTCGTGCAACTCCTTCACAATCTTCATCCTCAAACTACAATCCGGAATACATAAACGATTTCCTTTAAACAGAAAACCATCAACTAACATGAATTCATCGGTACTCCCATCCTTCACTTTCTCAACATATTTCACAAAGTAAGGATCTCCTTCAATCATCTCAGGCAACATTTCAAACCCCGTTACTTCAATCTTCATTGTCGTTAGTAAATGACTCCTCCTACTCAAAGCATCTGCTACTCGATTTGTCACCCCTGATTTGTGCTTAACGACAAAAGTAAACTGCTGTAAGTAAGAAATCCATGATGCATGTCTCGCTGAAATTTTATCCTGTCCCTGTAAATGTTTCAAAGCTTCGTGATCAGTGTACAGAACAAATTCCTTCTGAAATAAGTAATGTCTCCAATGCTTAACAGCCTGTACCACAGCATAAAACTCAACATCGTATGTACTGTATCTCATCTTCGCCCCAGACAGTTTCTCACTAAAATAAGCTACTGGCTTCCCATTCTGACTCAGTACTCCTCCAATACCAACCTTCGAAGCATCAGTATGCAATTCAAACAATAACTGAAAATTAGGTAGAACAAGAATTGGTGCAGACGTTAACAATTCCTTAATCTTCTCAAAGGCAACCCCCGCTTCCTCTGACCATACAAACTGCTTCCCCTTCATGCAATCAGTAACTGGAGCCATCACGCTACTGAAGTGTGGTATGAACCTTCGGTAGAATGACGCTAGTCCATGAAAACATCTCACTTCTGTAATTGTCTTTGGCTGTGGCCAATTCTTGACTGCTTCAACTTTACTCTGGTCAACTTGAATACCTTTCCCTGAAACAACATAACCCAGGAATAAAACACTAGGTGTCATAAACACACATTTCTTTGTAGCAGCATAAAATTGTTCTTCACGAAGAATAAACAACACTTCTCTCAGATGTAGAACATGTTCCTCCGTACTCCTGCTATAAATCAAAATATCATCGAAATAAACCACGACGAACTTTCCAATGAATGGTCTAAAAATTTGATTCATCACCCGCATGAATGTACTAGGTGCATTAGACAAACCAAATGGCATAACCAACCATTCGTACAACCCTTCTCTTGTCTTGAAAGCTGTCTTCCATTCGTCTCCAGGTCTGATTCGAATTTGATGATAACCACTCTTCAAATCAATCTTCGAGAATATAGTTGCCCCACTCAACTGATCCAACAAATCATCCAACCTCGGCATAGGAAATCTATATCGGACAGTGATCTTATTCAAAGCTCTACTATCTGTGCACATCCTCCATGTTCCGTCCTTCTTTGGTACTAATAATGCTGGCACGGCACAAGGACTCAAGCTTTCCTGAACACGTCCCTGTTCCAACAACTCTTCCACTTGCCTTCGTAACTCCTCATGTTCCTTCGGACTCATTCGGTAATGTGGTCTATGTGGTAACACTGCTCCCGGAACAAGATCGATTTGATGTTGAATGTCTCTCAATGGTGGTAACTCCTTAGGAAACTCCTCTGGAAATACATCTTCAAACTCTTTCAAAACTGGCTTTACTTCTTCAGGAATTTCAACCTCTTCACTACTCTCACGCCCAATCAACAAAAACACTTCTGGTTCTTCTTCGACTTCCTTGACAAACTCCTTCAAAGTCAACAGAGTTTTCAATTCCTCAATCTCTTCTAGTTTAATCTCCTTCTGCTGTTGCTTCTTAGGAACCAAAGTGATTTTCGTACCCTCGAACATGAAACTGTAACTATTGGCACGACCGTCATGCTGTACTGCTCTATCAAACTGCCATGGTCTGCCCAACAACAGATGACACACATCCATGTCTACAACGTCACACCAAATTTCATCTTTGTACTTCTTCCCAATAGAAAAATTAACACAAGCTCTTCGACACACCTTCACTTCACCACCCTTCCTTAACCATGCTAACTTGTACGGTTTAGGATGCTTCTCAGTTTTCAAGTTCAACTTCCTTACTGCTTCTGTAGAAATAATATTATCACAGCTCCCAGCATCAATAACGAACTTGCAAACTTTTCCCAGAATAGTACATGTCGACTGAAAAATATTGCTTCTCAACCAACTACAATCCTCCTCTTGCTTTGGTGTCAAACAACTTCTTCTCATCATAAGATTACATCCTTCATCACCCGACACTTCTTCTTCCTCCTCAACATAAGATACATTTGAATACTCTGCCTCCTCACCATCATCTGCCTCAACCTCTGCAACCATGGTTCTCTTCTTCGGCTTCGGACATTCGTTGCTTTTGTGACCCAACTCCTGACAATTATAACATTTGAAAACACTACTAGCCTTCGCCTTCTCAGCCTCCTTCACCACTGGCTTTGTAACAGGTTTAGGAACGCTAGAACTTCCACCGGCACCTTTCACTGGATTATTAGAATTAGTAAACACACCACCTCCACGCCTTCCTTGTTTCTCCCAAGCTAACGCTTTCTGATGTGCCTCCGCAACGGATCTAGGATCGAACATATTAACCATATCCTGGATCTGCATTCTCAAACCCCCAATGAATCTAGCCGTCAGCTGTTCTTCTGTTTCCATAATATCATTCCTGGCAATGAGTTGGTAAGATTCATCTGCATAATCACTAACAGACTTCGTTCCTTGCCTCAAATTCTGCAACCTTTGATACATAAGTGACTGGTAGTTGTAAGGTAAGAAAGTAGATCTCATCAACTTTTTCATCTTCTCCCAAGATTCTATCTTTGATTTTCCCATTCGTTCTCGAGTAAGTTTAGTTTGCTGCCACCACGCCAATGCTCTCCCCCTCAGCCTTGTAGCAACTAACTTCACCCTTCTATTCTCCGGCACCTCCTTGAAATCAAAGATTTCCTCCACATTAGACAACCAATCTAAAAACTCCTCTGCAACCATCCCGCCTTTAAATTCTGGAATTTCCATTTTCATACCCGACTCCCAACGACGATCATCCTCCACATCACGGTAAGAATTCCGAATTTGGTCTCGATCTCTATAATGAATACTTGCTCTATCACCCTCTTCAACAAAATCAAAAGTACGCCTACATCGATCTCGACTAATATCATCCCTTCTCTCATGCATGCTTCTTTGACTATGTCTCTCTTCATCTCTATATGCTTCATGGTCAAATTCACGTTGACTTCTTCTCTCTTCATGTGCATAGTCATGATGATCTCTTCGTGATGAAATTGATGTTTCTCTTCTATCTCTACAAGAATGTGGTGATACCCTCCTCGCTTCCGTAACCAATGGCGAAACTCGGTTTCCTCCATGGTTCGAGTTTGGTGATCTCCTCCTTTGATTCAAATCATTCATCAATCTCTCCAATTTACCAATGCCCTCATCAAATTTATCATTAATACGTTGTTCCATAAGCTCGGCTTCTTCCCTACGATACAAAGCTTCAACGTTTTGATGTCGGTTAGCTCTCCTTGGTGGCATGGTTGTAAACTTCACAAGACTTCAAAAATTCAACACAAGACTTCAAGCTTCAACAAAATAACAAGTTATGGCTCAACACTACACGGCGATGCTTGTCTCGGCTCTCACTAACTCGGCAACGAGTTAATGACTCAAGCAAGATCGGCTCCCACTTGTCTCGGCTTGGCACAAAGTATACACGGCCTCACCTTTCAAACCTTGGCGCGCAACTTCAACAAGACTAAATTCAAACACCTTTGCTCCTTTTGATCCTAAATGGAATGGATCAAACTCTTCAAACTTGATGCAACTTCAATATGAACACAATGAACAACTTCAAACTTCATAAACTTCAAAAACTTCAAAAACTTGGCTCCAAGAATCAAACTTAGCTATGATTGGCTAAGTATGGCTCCGATACCAATAATGACGCAGCGGATTAATCAAACAAAACTTCAATCGATGAAATGTAGCAATCGGTGAGTTGAAGATACCAAAATGCCCAAGTTCGTTGATCCAAAGATACCGAACTCTAGCTATCTCAAACACGTTGATAGCGCACTATACCGTGTTTAAAGATCTACGATTCTTCGCACGTTGATCTAGCGCACTAGATTCCGTGAATCGGCTTCTACGATCGTTGAATCGAGCGCACTCGATTAACCGAAAGAGGAGATAGGAGATTACACTCAACTACCAATTGGTATGAAAGCACAAAGCTAACAAAAGAGAAATTTTATTCAAAAAAATCAACAACCACAAAAATGTACAACACACGCGTATTTATAGCTTTCACAACTCAACACACACAAACCCTCACCTGACTCTTAGGTCGGCGATGACTTACGACCTAACTTAGGTCGCGGCCGACTCAACACAAGGCAGCTCAACTCCAGAACGACTCAACCCTGGCCGACTTAACAAGCACGACCTTCATACATCATCATATGACCTTAAGACGACTCACCATAGGTCGTATGCGACCCAACACTTCATATACATGACCGACTCAACATTACCCCTAGGTCGGTAACGACCTAAAATACAACACTCACAACCCATAGGTCGGTAACGACCTAAAATGCAACACGATCCACTACATACCGACTTAAAACTCACGACATACGACTTACAACATACAACAGTACACGACTCATCACAACAAACGACTCACGACTCATACTAGGTCGGCAACGACCTACGACTTACGACTCATAACTTCAGCGACTCAACATCCTTCCTTCGACTCAAGCTCCCATCAGTTGAATCCTTCTCCTTCTTGATGCTATCTCGGTCACGACTTATGGATACGTTGTTAAGTCGTGTACGACTCATCAAGTATGCACACTCCAAGTTTCCCTTGAGTCGTAACCCTGTTCCATTATCCCGTATACGACTCAAGCTCGCACGACTCAAACCCGATGCCTCTTTTATGCGGTTCAAATTGTTGTTAACTCGAAACTTGCTATCCCGTGCACCATTAAGTCGGAAACGACTTAACCCTGCCTTCCTAAGTCGCGTACGACTTAGCCTCTCTATGAGTCGTGTACGACTCATCCTTGTTAGAAATTTTGGTTGCATTTCTTCTCTGTTCTGAGCTGCATCATGAGGCCATTCTACATAAGCAACTGGATATTCAAATTTGAAGGTGCACGTTTTCTAAAAGTGTGGAGTGTTGTGCAGAACTAATAAAAATAAACAAGTAAATATAACTGGAGTTAAGCTCGTCAACAATTGATTGGCTATCAAATTTCAGGACTTCTTAATTTGAAGTTCAAGTACAGTGTTAATGTAAACAGGAAAGTTTAGTTGACTATTCCGATGTTGCTTTAATACTCTACTTGAATTCGTTGAATTGAAAGCACTTCGTTCATACAATCTATTTAAGTTAATTACCTTCTGTCAACTAATCTATCATTTGATGTGAGCAGTCAATGGCAGTATATTCGCCTTGGTTTTCTGTAGTTGTTATTTTCAGTAGGTAGTTAGCTTATAAGTTAACAGGATCTGTGGAATAATGCAAAAAAGTTCAAACAATTTAAAGTTTGGGCAATTCAGAGTTTAGGCAATTCAGTCCGGTAATACAAGTTAAATAATCAAGTTGGGATTATGCTTTTAAGTGACAAGTCGTTCACGACCTAAGGGGTGTGCGGCGAGTTAAGTTAAGATCTGTAAGTAGTAATGAGCATGGAGGGAAAAGCCTCAAATCAGAACCAAGTAAATTTCTCGAAGTCTTGTCTCGGCCGCGACTCAAAGTCTAGGTCTCATCTACTTAAGTCGGTCAAGGGTTAAGCCACAAGGAGCAACTCGGTATGGAAAATAGCCCAAGGGCTGAGTCGTTCACGACTTATGGCTTGAGACGTTCACGGTCTAAAGGATAAGTTGTAGTAAGGATCTAAAGGGCTGAGTCACTCATATGACCTAAGTCCTAAATCGTCAGGAAATCAACACGACCCAAAAATTAGGTCGCGGACAGATGAGATTGCAAGGCCTTCCTAAGTCGGTAGATCCAAAAAACCAACTAAGTCGTGAGAATCCTAGGTCATCTCCTCAACCAGTTAACTCCTTTCTAACCCATTAACCCGCTAAGGACCTTCTCATCTCCTCCAAACTCATAGACCAATTAATTGGAGACACTGTAATCCATTATCTTCTCCTCACATGGTCAGAAATCAACCAAAAAACCAATTCGAATCGCTTCAAGTTTGCGACAAATCTGATGCACTACTATGTTATCATGAACGATAATAACAATATGATCGAAGGCAGTCGCAAATCAATCAGAAACGTGGTTCGCAATGGAACACGGCACAAAAATGAATTGGAGTCAGAAAATGGGGAGTCCAGATTCGTGAGTCAATGGAGATCGTGGATTGAACAGAAGGTGAATTCACTTACGCAATATAAAGGTGAAGATGAGTTGACGACTGATTAGCTTGGATTCGTCTCTGAAAACTTGAAGGATCGTTAATGGAAGGATCAAGTAAAACAGATAAGCAGTAAAGTGAGGAGGAAGGACCGACTCAACGGCTTATATACGAAACAGGGGGGAAGATGGAAAGACTAACGAGTCATGAGCCTCTTTGAGTCGTTTACGACTCATGCACTGATTTGAAGCACATGACTCACGATTTAAGCGTGTACTTCGAGGGGCAATTGCTAACTCCTCTGCTCAAGCGACTCAAACCAGGCTTACGACTCACAATGATTACCGACTCAACAGCCTTAGCTTGTTGCCGACCTAAAATGAATCACGACTCATAATGATTACCGACTCAACAGCCTTAGCTTGTTGCCGACCTAAAAAGAATGACGACTCAACTGATTGCCGACTTAACGGCTCAGAAGGAACAGCGACTCACCGGGTTATAACCTTAATGCCTCAAAGGTGTTGGTCGACTCATGGAGTTCACGACTCATGGGGCAGACCTGCCTTAGGCCTATGATAGGTCGTTCACGACCTAAGCAAGTGGACCGGATACCCCATCATTTTACATCGTGGCCCCTTAACTCGTACACGACTCATGACTTGGCGTGAGTCGTCCACGACCTAAAGATGCTGAGTAGAAATACAAGGTCGTGATACTCAAGTCACATTCTATTAACTCGTTCACGACTTTGGACCGTGGATTTGCCTCTATAGGTCGGCCGCGACATAGCCTAAGTCGGTGACAACTCTGGACTTGGGTGAAAAATTCTTATCCAGATTTGCCTATAAATACGTGACCATCTCCAACGTTCAAAGGACTTTTGGATCATTCTTCTTCAAGGCATAGAAACTTCACTATCTTCAAAGCAATCTACACTCCATCATTTCAAGCACATGCAAGACGCTTAGATCAACTTCGCACAGGAATTCAACACATTCAATCATGAATTCGAAGAACTCTGCCACATCAAAGTTTTCCTCAGCTACTTGTTTCTTTTTGAATTGAATTGGAATGTAATTGAAGGAGATTGTAACAAGTTGTAAACCGAATAGCAATAAAAAGGATTGAAGTGGACGAAGGCTTGATCATAAGCCGAACCACTATAAACTCTGTGTTCATTTACTGCATTTTCTGTTAATTACTGTTATTTCTTGATTCCCGTATTCATGGGTGGTGCTTTCACAATCGTTTCTACACACACCGAGGTGTTAGCGTTAGATTTTCACGTTAACAATTAGAAAATGCTATCAACTACAATATTGAAGGGCATTGCGAGAGCTTCGAATCTATACGGAGTTGATGGGACTTGGAGCAGTGTGGTAGGATCTAGAGGGGCCGTCGGCCTATAGTTTGCACGCGTTTCTGTGCGTGGAGGGGGGGAGCCACGTCCTTCGGGGTGGTGGTGGAGTGGAGGATGCTCTTTGACGTGGCGTTTGTTGATCATCGCCAAAGTGGAAGGTTTGGTCGCGATTCCTAACCCTAGAGGCGGCCCCGTTGGGTTCGGTTGCGTGCGTGATTTCCTGGGTGCGAACAAAAGAGAAAGCAAGTGCACGGCCGTGATTGCCTTGCTGGAAACGTCCGGTGACGATGGATTAGGTTTAAAAATTAAATTAAAGCTGTAATTAATTTATATAAAAATTCGTGTTAACTTTAAACTATCATATCTTTGTCATACAAGGTCCGAATTCGACAATTTTTTTTGCGTTGGAATCGTTTCGACGAGCATTACGCTATGGAGCTGGTTTGGAATCATTTGGAGCTAGTGAAAATTTCGGGTAAAATTAAACGATCGTTTAATTTTATTCGAAATAAAATGCTGGAACTACATTGAAATTAAGGTGAGTGTTTATAACGCTCACAACGTACTGAATATCTTTATGCTAGTTAAATTTGACATTATGAAGTGTTAGGAATTTTATTGTCGTTGTTTGATAAAATTTAATTGTCATATTGTAACGTTTGCGATTTTTCGTTGCCGAAAAACCGAAATGTTACGGTTAAAGAAAAAGAAAAAGTAGAAGAAGATAGAAAAAGAGAGAACATAACAGAAAGAAATAACAGAACAACATCAAAATCTCACAATCGCAGAGGAACAACATATAATAAATAAATGAATGATCTTTAAACAAAGAACTATATTAGTTATTACATTACATTACATCATCGTCAGAGTGTACAACAACAAACAACAATAAACAGCGGAAAAAGAAATACTATATACTAGTTATACGCCATGCCATCCAACTTGCCTCCAGAAACTCCAGAATATCCTGATAAACCTTAACTCTTGACTGCCCGTGTGGAAATTGGTGGGCACCCAGAGTTTAGGAAGGAAAACAATAAACTCCGAGTCAGTCATGTGACTGGTGTGATAACTCAAAACAGTTTATCTTTCTTTAAAATCAAAATAGAGGAATATTTTTAAAGTCAATTCGCAATGCTTTTAAAAATGAGACTACCATAAGGCCTCCCGCACACACACACAATGCAAACGTAGAATCGGAGGAGATTTCTCCTTATGATAGTCAAAGATGCTTGATACGCATTAAAAAGAACATTTGATATTATTACTAGTGCACAGTGTATAAAACAATTTCGAAAGTAGAATATAAATCTTAGCCAACATACGACCATTATCGTATGCCTACTATAGCTACTATGTTCAATAGCAGGTTACCGCCATATTCCATAGCAGGTTCTACAACTAATACCGTACAAGGATCGTATTGTTCCTTTGGATTTCCAACGAATGGTCAGGCCAAGGAAATTCCCATTGCCACATGAGAACGCCTCTGGAAGGACGTCCCCGAGAACCAAACCGGATCTCTGCCAACACAAGGCCGGGTTACCCCTAACTGGGTAACTACTGACACGAATATGTCATCCCCCGATCGTAACCGATCTATCCGAGGATCCTCGATTTCCAACAACCACAAAATATGCAGCAGCAACATAGGTTAAATATCTGGGCTCCATACCATGATACCACCTCTATTCAGAAGGAATGACATACACTAAAGGGGCGCTACCCCCTAATAACCTTGCCGCATCCTTCCTGTTTTGGCCATTTCCGGGGTGTGAGGTCCCACGAAGTCTCGTCCAAAAAGCCACACTTTATACAAAAGCCGTGCTTTGGGTCAACAAATGATCATAGAAATGATCACCAAGATAAATGATCAAATAAATGATCCTATCACAAATGATCAAACAATGATCATTTCACAGCAACACTCAGCATGCCACACTACCAAATTGGGAGTATATCACTAATAACCTTCAACTATATAACCTCTTAGCTCGTACGTCTCAGAGAAGGGTGTTAATCTAAGAGAATAAATTCTCCGCCACCAACAGAAATATATTTGAAAGAAATCAGCTTTAAATCTCAATTTGTAATGTCAGACATACAATCCATACAAGTCTGTTCCGGATCGAATAGAACCGAAGGCACTTCCAAAGAAGTCCTTGCAATCCGGATATTCACTAATCACGACCGGACTTCCCGTCACTAAGGGTGATAAAACCTCTATATCGAAGATCAGCCGATGTTGAGTAACTCGACGGTAATCCTTCCATTTTCACAAATATCCGGTCTTCAACACCGGTCATCAAATGCAATCCATTACGACGTATCACATACTCGGAATGGGTTATACGACCCCATGGTCCTTTCCCGGCTAACCCGAATAGTGAGCGCTTATTCAAAAATAAGTGTGGCATTCAAATTCAAACAAATCACAACAAATACCTATTTAAAGGTAAATATTGATAGTCGGATTATTTAACTATCAAAAGGCATGCTCAACATCACCAAATCCAAATAATTTCCCAAATTATTTACTTTCCAAAATATCTTTACTAGATATATATTTTCCACACTTCAACCATTTGAAAACAAATTTTCAAATCACTTTTCACCTTTATCACTTTTGAAAACAAATTTCAATCATTTTCCTTACGCGGAATTTCTTTCATTTCAACATGGTTCATTTAAGCCAATTAAATAAATCCTTAACGATTTACTTTATATTTACGTTCCAAATTCGAAAATTTATTCCCCCAGTTCAAAAATATATCAACGTTTGTTTTTAAACAAATTTCCCTTTTCATTTATAAATTCCATATTGAATTTATAATCCCAAAATATTTATGAATATACGATTTCAATTATTCATTTTCAATGTATCTTCAAAAAGATAAATTCTCAAAACATTTCGTTTCATATTGGAAAAACATTTCCATACTTATTTATTAATAAGTAATTCACAAATCCATTTATTTTCAACACTTGGAAAATATTCAATATACTTAAATCGAAAATTAAGTATATATTTCATTCTTTAAGAAATCATTCTCTTAAACACATTTGTTTGGGCCAAAACGAATGTTACGTAAAACATCGTTACGACGACCCAAAATCACTAGTATAGGGATTCAAAGTTTAAATAGATATATAAATCCCAAGACTATACAAAACATTTCCTTTCGGAAACCATTTACTATAACAACAGTGTTATAGTCCACCATTTCCTTCTATTTCTCGAAAACGTCTATTTCAACAATGAATGTTGAAAACTATGTATTCGACACTTAATGCATTTTAAAACGTCTTTAAAATCATTAACTTCATTTCATAATGTTCCTTCCCCAAAAACATATCCATTTCATTTAATAATATATTCACTGTCCAAAATCGTGAATATAATTCCTTTCATATATTCCTGTATCCAAATTATCAAATTCAATTGATTTCGGATTTATAAACAACGTTTATAAACTCCATTTATATTTTTATAAACTTCTATTTATAAAAATCCTTTTTATATCTCATTTTAAATGCCAAAATCCGATTTATAAGTTGATTACTTATAAATCTTATATTTTACAAAATCTATCCATTTTATATATTCATATTTCATAAATTTATAAATCTCAATTTACTTATGAAATCCATTTTTATTTCACTTTATTACTTATAAAAACTTGTTTTATAATTCCAATATTTTTAATTTATAAATATCAATTTTATAAATATTTTATATAAACCGTTTATAATAATTCAAAATTCCCAATTAAACCATTTTATAAATCAATCACTATTTATTTCAAAAATCTTAATTTGGTTATATGTTACAAAAACAGTAATTTTTATAGCATAAAAATTTATAACGTTTTAATTATTTAAAATAAATCAACTCAAAATTTTATAAAAATATATACTTTGAAAAATCACTTTAAAAATTCCTTTTAAAACCAAAATCATTATTTTTAAAACTTCAAAAATGGATCTGATAATGCAGCAGCACCAAATAGTCAATCACGACATCCAAATATCATATATCGATATGATAATCAACAAATATCAAAATATCTGTAAATAAATCAATACAGTTGAGGAATCCAGTTGGCTCCCTCCAACCTGTTTTCCTGCATCCAAAAACATTAGCACAATACCAATTCCGCTCCAGTACGGAATTATCGCGGTATATGGGATTATTAAATATTATCCGCTTAATAGACAGCGCAATAGGGTCTCA
Organism: Allium cepa; assembly: GCA_030765085.1. NCBI lineage: Eukaryota > Viridiplantae > Streptophyta > Magnoliopsida > Asparagales > Amaryllidaceae > Allium > Allium cepa. Next base: position 786,708,793 of record CM060937.1, on the reverse strand, counting down.
TCCGCTATAAAATGTGGGAAATCAACAACTGCAATATATACATATGCCAATATATATATATTGCTATTATATATAATACCAATTTCACTGTTTATGAAATATTCGCGGTATATGTTTTTAATAAATAACATCCGCTTACTAACGGCGCATAATGTCTATTTAAACAATCAATAGATAACAATCATCATTCAAACATGCATTCAAAAATTTTAAATCTAACTATTTAAAATAAAAATCGAAACCGATTCGATTGAGCGAGAAGTTCTCACCTTGATTTCAATTTCGTTTTAGCGATTGATTTCGAATAAAATTAAACGGACGTTTAATTTTACTCGAAATTTTCACTAACTCCAAACGACTCCAATCCAATTCCATAGCGTAGTGCTCGTCCATACGATTCCAACGCAACTGGTTTCACGCGTTTTCGACCTCGTATGAAAAAAGTTATGAATTTTTAAAGATTCACGAATTTATATTCATAAATTTACAACTTATTTTATAATTTTTAACCTAGTTCCATCTGAACCTTTGATTCCCATCCATCAGATCATGGCCGTGCTATCCATCTTCTCCCCCACGTTATTCCTCTTCCAGTAACGCACGAAATAAAGGAACCCAAAGCCATGACTTAGGGTTTGAAACCACGGCCACCACAACGCCTTCCGCATCGATCAACAACTTCCAACTCGAAGCCCCACGCGAGCACTATACTCGGCCGCCCTATGGTGGAGCTCGGCTACAGTTCTAGCCTTGAAAAATGTGCCCAACCGAACGCCTATCGGCCAAGATTTCTCCCTCCACGTCGCTCCGATGATCATCATCACCGTATGGATACGAAGCCCTCGCGATACTCTACGATTTGTTAGTTGGGAGTTTGTTGAGATATTGCATGGATTTGAAGAAATTAAAGGAAGAATTTTAGTGCATTTCTGGCCATCGAAATGATAAGTGGCGGCTGGCCTTTTAACCTAGGGTTTGTGAAAATAAGGAATAATGGAGGGCTTTTATAGAAAAATCGACGTACACTATTCACCCCGAATTTTCCGAACTCCAAACGAAGCGTGCCGGTTGGCGTCCCTAAGGTTTACCCTGCGTTCTGAGCACAATGGAACGTGTTTCGGGAGCTAATTCGATCATCTCTGCGAGTTACGGCAATAAACGTTCAATTTAAAATTAAACCGATTAAACGAATTTTCTATGCGTTTTGGCTTGCCCCGGACAAACGGTAAATCCGATTGACACGAAATTTGAAACCGTACAATAATATTACATTGCGGATCCGATGAAACTAGTTTCATCGAAATCCGAGACTGTTTTAAAAATGACTATTTTAACTCGCCGGATTAATATTAAAATGATTTCTATGCGTTTCGAGCTGCCACGGTCAAACGATAACTCCGATTGCTACGAAAATTGAAATCCGATAATAACTAACTATTACGGATCCAATGGAACTAGTCTCGTCCAATTCTGAGACTGTTCAAAAATTGGCTATTTTACAGTCGATAATTAAATATTAAAATATTCAATTTTCACAAATAAACTCTTAATTCGATTTTAAAAGTTCTAAAATATCATTCTAACTTCAACATGATAAAATAAAATTTTACAAATCATTTTCAATCATATTTAACCCTATTTACAATTATTTCTGTATTTTCACATATTAAATTATTGATTTAAATTATCCAATTAAATCAAATTATTCGAAATAAATTCATTCGACTTATAAATTTCCACTTATTAATATTTAAAATTAATTAAATATTTAAATTTTAATTAATATAAATTCTGGGTCGTTACACATATAGATTGTCATTCGAATTAACCGTTGAAAATTTAATTGACACTTAAATTGAAATTGAAATTGAATTGCGATTGAATCACCTGACATTGATAACTATGAAATTGCCATGAATTGTATTGTCTATTGGATGATGTATTTCGATGGATGATATTGGTTGATATTAAAATGTTTGGATGTTTATTTGCTTATATATATCCTGTTATGCATACATATGAAACTGTGATTTGATTTAAGTGATATATATTCATCCCTGACATTTAATTGAAATAAATAATTACTTGGCCATAGGATAGAAAATTATATACGAACACCGAATTGGCTAAATTAATAATTTTTTAAAATCGTCGATTTGAAATTTATTTAAATGTTTGATTTAAAAGTTATAAATAGAAATCAATTTATAGAAATCAAATTTATCGAAAATTGAGTTTGGAATGTTGAAATAAATTTTGGTTAAAAGAAATTGTTAAATAATTTAAGTTGAGACTTTGAAATTAAAAATTGGAATATGATTGAATTTCTAAAATTTATTTGTTTTAAAGATTGAACATTATTTCGAGCTTCGAGTATTACTAAGTAAAAGCGATATAAAAATGATATTTTGAAATTGAGCTTGAAATTGAATCATATTGAAATTTGGATTTAAACTTGAATATTGATGGATAATTTTGTTAAGTGTTATAAATGGATATTTTGAAAAATCAAGCTCCAAATCGATACAAATTGAAATTGAATTTGTTGACGCCAAAAATTGAACGCTAACACCCCGATGTGTAGAGTGTAGTTGTGAAAGCACCACCCGTTGGTACGGGAACCAGAAAAAAGTAAGAATCACAGAAAAGTATTAAAAGACACGATATTTATAGTGGTTCGGCTTAAGAGAGAGCCTACGTCCACTTTAAACTCCTTTATTGTTGATATTATTACAACCCTTTACAAGATTCATCGATTACAACACCCCTTGAGTTTAAAGTCGTTTAGAACAAGTAGCCTCAACTTCAATGTCGATCAAAATCTTTGAATTCATGTTGAACATGTATGATTTCTTCGTGAAGTTCCTTGAAGCGTTCTTTGTATCTCAAAAGCTTTAAGTGTTGAAGTCGTTCGGAATGCAGCAGAGTAACGACGCTTGAAATGAATGAGCCAAAAGGTCCTTTTCTAGTTGGAACTCGGGGTGTATTTATAGGCTTTGCTCGGAGTTAGGTCGTAGGTCGTGACCGACCTAAGTAAGGTCGTAGGTCGTAGCCGACCTAAGAAGCACTGGCCCCCCTTCCATAAGAACACACAAGCTCGTTTCAACAAGTTCTAGGTCGTAAGCGACCTTACCAGTAGCAGCATAGAAAAGGCGGCCTTCTAATGCAATGTCCTTAGGTCGTGAGCGACCTATCTTAGGTCGTGAGTATCTTCCTGTTATCATTGCTCGAGATCTTAGGTCGCTGAATCCCTTAGGTCGCGGCCCTCCTTAGGTTGAAGCACTCTGTTAGGTCGTGTGACTTCTATAGGTCGCTGAATCTCTTAGGTCGCAGCCTTCCTTAGGTCGCGGAGTTTCATAGGTCGCAGCTTCCCTTAGGTCGCAGAGTTCTGTAGGTCGCAGCTTCCCTTAGGTCGCAGCTACTTTTAGGTCACCTGATCAGTTAAGTCGCTAGGCCGCTCCATCTCTTAGGTCGCTAAGGACTGAAGGTACTAGGTCGCATAAAGACTTTAGGTCGTTAAATCCTTTGACTCGTTAGGTCGCTTGCTTGCTTGATAGGTCGCCTACCAATTGAGCCGTTAGGTTGTGACTTTCTATAGGTCGCTAGGCCATTCCTGTAGTTAGGTCGCTCCATATCTTTAGGTTTTAGGTCGCTAACGAAGAGGAGTTAACATTTGACCCTCGAAGTACGGGCCTATGACATAGGTCGCGTGCTTCGCCCTGACTTAGCTAGGTCGTGAGCGATCTAACACTTGTGCCAATACGCGTGCCTATTTGGCTTCCCATTTTTGCCTCATATAAATCTGTTAGGTCGCTAACTCTTCCTCATTCCATTGCTCTAATCTCCTACCGCCATTAACGATTCTCTGAGCTTCCAAAAGCGAATTCAACCCATCCAGTCACCAATTCATCTTTATCATTACATCTCGTAAGTGAGTCTGGTCTTCATCCCACCATAATCGCCGTTGAATTATGAATTCCCACTCTCTGACCTTAGTTCAACTCCATGTATCACGCTTTATTTCGAGTGACTGTTGCAATCGATTTTCGGTCGTCATTTGACTGATTTAGGAAGTCATGGCAATGCGTTGAATCTATGATGGATCGGGGATTTTTTGATTAGTTTTTGGAATGATCTGGTGGTATGAAGAGATGGTAAATTTCATGGAGAGGACGATGAATCCCTTCGGGTAGTTGATGGCGGGTTATCGGGTCTGGTGCAGAGAGGAAGTTAGGCGACCTAACGAATTTGAGTGACAAAAGATGCTTCACGACCTTAGGGTCCTTGAGACCTAAAGAGAATTTTCGACCTACGCTAGGTCGCTGAATGACCTAAAGCTTGCATAACCAAAATGTCATACGACCCACTGATAGCTGAACGGCTTAAAACTTGCACGACCTAATTTCTGCAGCATAGGTTTTTAGGTCGCGGCCGAGTTAGAGCTTGAATAAATTTGCATTGCTTTGGACCTCTTTAATTTGCACAGTGCGACCTAAAGGAGCTCTGACCTATACTAGGTCGTTGGACGACCTAGGACTTGTGAAATTTTTTCTGAAAAAATTCGATTGAGTTGTTTGGACTTGAATTTTGTTGCACTTCTTTATAGATCCCTTTAAAGTTGTCAACCTGCTAAATATGACATTTGTAGAAAAATGGGACGAATATACTGTCACTGACCGCCCACATCGAATGACAGATTAATCGATAAAGAATAATCAACTTAATTGAATTGTGTGAGTGAAATGCTGTAACTCAACCGACTCAAATGAAGTGTTAAAGCAAGGCTAGAATTTTGTTTGAATTAACACTGCACTTGAGTTTTAAATTAACAAGTCCTGAAATCTCACAATCGATCAGTTGCTAACTATTTTAATTCCAGTTATTTTGCTTGTTATTTTTATTAGTTTTGCACAACACTTCACACTTTTAGGAAACGTGCACCTTCACATCTGAACATCCAGTTACTCATGTAGAATGATGTCTCAACAAGAAGAGATGATAAAACACGTCGAAGGGGCTTTCCCGATTGCTATTCCACTAGAGAACCCTCCGGAAAGAACTCCTACCCTTCTGAAACAGCGGGTGCTTAATCAATTATGCGTTCAATTTGGCATTGCCGAGGCAGAAGTTTTACTCCCTGGACCAAATGATTTTGCTGATAGACCACCTTACGGTTTTGTTGCCATTAATCGCCAAATGTGCTTAAGTGGAGTAATTCCTCCCTTTAATGAATTTCTTCAACAAATCCTTCTTCGACTAACGATCTCTCCTTTCCAACTGCATCCCAATGGCTATGCCATTTTGATGGGATTGTGCGTTCTGTTCAGGAGAACTCTTGACCGTCTTCCGAGTTTTGAGGAAATCTGTTACTTGTGCACTTTTGCGAAGAACAAGGACCACCCTTCAATTGTACTTGTAAGAGGTGCGAGGAACCGTAAACTAATTTTGGATTTGCAGGAGAGTGCACATGGTTTTTTGAACCAATTCTTCTATATTCGTTGCCCCGCAGGATTTTATGCAGACTGGAGAATAGGAAGTGGGATCTTCTTTCCCTTCTTTCTTCAATTTTATTCTAAGTTTTTCATGGTTCGTATTGCTAGATGTTGATTCCATTCCTTCTTTTTATAGCACTTCCTCCTCCTTCTAGAGATTCCAGTCATAAGCCAGTCTTTGAAAGGCTAAGCATTGTGGCTGCTGAAGAGAGGAGCGCAAAATTTCTATTGACAGATGAGCTTCTTCATCGGTTTGAGCTTTTACATTCTTCTCGTTCTACTCAACCTCATGAAGTTCCAACTGAAGTTCCCGATTCTCCGATGAAAACTCCTGATGCCCCGGTCTCTATTAAAGAGCACATGCGGGGAGGAACCTCTATAGAAACTTCACTAGTTAAATGTTCCATTCCAAGGGATGATGCAGAGCCGTCCGAAAAGCCTGCACGTGGCCCCATAACTGAAGAAGAGGAGCCCCTTCCTCATACTGATAAGAACGTTGATCTTGGAGTTGATATTTTTGGGAGTTTAAGTGACATAATAGTCACTTCTCAAGAACTTTTTAAGGATGATCCTGCCATTGCCAAAGTCACATCTCCAGCGATTGTAGCAACTTCTACTCTCAAGCACACTTCCACAGCCCCGGAAGTGCAATTTTCCACAATAACTACCACTACCCCTCAGTCGATGACTGGTTTGTAGTCTAGTTTTCCGCGTGTAGCTTTACACGTCACACGCACTTAGGATGCACTTGACTTTCTTATTCCTGGTAGATTCTCAAACCTTGTTTTTTTTTCTTTAATTTCAGGTTCTCCAATGGGGCAGAGCGGCTCTTATTATGACGACTTTAAACAATACGGGAGATGCAGCCGATTCGACTATAGATGTCATCTCTCCCCTCGAAGAGAAACCGATGAAGAGAGGGCCATCAGAAAAGCAGACGAGAGACGAGCATACGAAGAACGTCACCGAAGAGAACAAGAAAGACATGACCCTCCTCGCAGAGATGATGATATCCAAAAAAGAAAGACTCACGATGAGAGAGGTCAAGGTCACATGGACGATTCTTCTAGCAAGCGGCCTAAACTTACTGAAGAAACAATGCCGACAGTTTCTGAAAATGTTCCTGCTCAATCTCCTGCCCCCGTTCGTTCCGACATTCAAACAATCATCAACCGGCCCGCAAACCAAGTTGGGCAAGGTCCTCCCACCCTTCAAAGTCGATTCCCTCAGTGGTGCCTGAAAGGGGTTCGATTTGATCTCGACTTGGTTCCTCTCGACACATCGGCTATGCTGCAAAATCTTGATACTGTCAGGACCGATATTGAAAGAATGTCGAACTGGCAAAAACTTGTCGACGAGCTTCATAGGGTTAACCGAGCCAATCTCGAGGCCATGCTCACAATGGAGAACGATAAGACTGAGTGGCAGAAGACTCTCGAGCAGCATGACGCCGAAATGAGAAGTATTGCTTCCTATAATGAAAAGCTGGAAGCAGAAGTAGAAAAGCTTAAGGAAGAATTAGCTACTTCATCTACTTCCTATTCTCAAAAGGAGAGCATGCTTCAGCAACAAGTACGAGATGCGCATGCCAGTCAAAGGGCAGTCGAAGATAAGCTTACACACAAAGAGAAGGTCATAGAAGAATATCGCGCTGATACTTTACAGCTGCGAGAACAGACCGGCTCTCAAAGCTTGGAGATAGAGTTGTTAAAAACTCGACTTGCTATGGCCGAAAAGGAGCGTGACGAGGCTGTTGCTGGTAAACTCGCGGCCGAAGAGGCCCATCAAGCAACCAAAGCTGACATTGGCTCCACATTATTTGATTTTTATCTTCAATGTATCTTGGGGCGCGGCAGCCTTTCATTTCTGGGTCCCAAATATGAGATTACATTGGCTGAAGTATGGGAGGCTGCCGTAGATATGCTTGGAGGCGCTGGTTACTCCGAAGACCATCTTCAAGAATATTATTTTGACGAGGCAACCCGGGAAGCATTAGCTAGGGGAAAAGAGCAGCTTGCTAAATTTCGAGCTGTAACGACCGGGGAGGTGTGCTCAGAGAAGGAAGCGTTTGTAAATGCCCCTGTTCCTCCTTCGGTTTTAGCTGATGTTGATATAGCTGGCCCTAGCTCATCTTCTATTCCTCAAGATAAAACTGATCTCGGAGTTACAACTCCCCATGTTGTAGAGAAGCCTCAGGAGAGCACCGAAGCCCAGGATTATGAGATTGAAATAATAAAGACAACCGCCGCAGGTAACTTTATTGCTGGACCAGTTCAAACTGATTGCTTGTTCACTTCCCACGACCTTGATGAATTTTTTGACTATCTCCTGAATCTTAATGAGCCTTTATCTCCTCTTTTTACTGACTTTAACCTGTTTTCTCCTGTAGAGAAAGCATCGAGCATCGTTCAGACTTCGCCTTCTCCGGTGATACCTCTTCCATCTCTTCAGGTGACTCCTCCTTCTGCTTCACAGCCCGGGTCACAGGAGGAGCAAATAGAGGCTCTTCATGGCTTAGATGACCCTATCGCTTCGCAAGAGCAGAAAGACGAGGGACTTGAGGGAGGTGAGATATCTCCGGAGCGGACTCCTTCTGATGACATAATTTTGTCTGCTCTTGCTACTCCAGGGAGTGAGTCTTCTTCGAAGAGGAGAAAGAAGCACGGAACGTCGAAGAGGAGGGGGAAGAAAATCATTGCTACTGAAGAGGAACCGGAAGTTGCACCGGTTGCACTCCCTCTCCTTCTTCCCTTATTCCTATAGATGGACCTGAAAAGCTAATCATTCAGCCGGGCAAAGGGTCCAAAGGTGGTAAGAAGAAGTGAAGAGTTGGGCTTCGGGCTTTTTGATTCCTTTTTTGTGTAATGGTCGGATGTTGTGCAGGCACCGACCCCTGCTTTTTTATTTTGAAACCTGTATCTGCAATACAATTGAATAAAATGATCCTTTGTTTGTACAGACTCTTGTTTGAATTTGAGAATGCATTTATTATTTATTTTTGCACAAGTTTATTTATATGATATTGCGGTGAGCTTGTGGTATGTTGTTTGAGCGTACTTTACCGATGTAGGTATACCATTTTGTATGTAACTATACCATGTTGCCCCCATACCATAAGCTTGCTGCAATATCTTATACTTTGAGGGGACTTGCACTCTTATTTTTTGAAGAATAATTACTTCATTCTTGAAGAAATTTTTCGTAGAGTACAACTTCCTTCATATAAGTTTTTACGCTTTGTCCTTCGAAGAAATCACTTTTTTTTCTTTTGCTTATGTACGCATTTTGCCAAGTGAATTCTTCTATGTGGTAAAGCGGGCCTCTGAAGGGTACTTTAACTTTCTTCCTTTTTTTTTTTGAGGAAGGTTATTTTCTAGAATAGGTAAATCACTCTTCCTTTGAAAGTTAAAGTATGCTCTTGATGAGGATTTTTTTTTTAAAATAGAAATTTGTACCTCTGAGGAGGGATTTTTCACGTTTCAACACTTGGAAGTTTTATTTCAATCTTGGTGAAACGTGTACCTCCAAAGAGTTGTGCCTTTGAAGAAAGCCTTTTCACGTTTCAACACTTGGAAGTTTTATTTCAATCTCGGTGAAACGTGGGCTTCCGAAGAGGTCTTTCTTCTTGATTGTGTCTCCGGGAGGAGGTTGTACCTCTGAGGAGGGATTTTTCACATTTCAACACTTGGAAGTTTTATTTCAATTTTGGTGAAACGTGTACCTCCAAAGAGTTGTGCCTTTGAAGAAAGCCTTTTCACGTTTCAACACTTGGAAGTTTTATTTCAATCTCGGTGAAATGTGGACTTCCAGTAAGGTCTTTATTTTGTTCTGCATTTCAACTTTGGTGGAGTGAAATTCCGAAGAGCGCCTGTTACACTTCAACTCCTGGTGAAATGTGCCTCCGAAGAGGTCTTTATTTTGTTTGCATTTCAACTCTGGTGAAGTGAAATTCCGAAGAGCGGTCGTAACACTTCAACTCCTGGTGAAATGGGCCTCCGAAGAGGGCTTTTATTTTGTTTTACATTTCAACTCTTGTGAAGTGAAATTCCGAAGAGCGGTCGTAACACTTCAACTCCTGGTGAAATGGGCCTTCGAAGAGGGCTTTTATTTTGTTTTATATTTCAACTTTGGTGAAGTTAAATTCCGAAGAGCGGTTGTTACACTTCAACTCCTGGTGAAATGTGCCTCAGAGAGGGTTTTCATCGCCTGGAAGTTAATCTCTCATGGTTGGAGGGTCATGACTCCTCCAATCTTTTTTGTTGAGTAGAGAACTTTCTTTTTTGTGGCGTATGACCCATTAGAGGTCTTTATCCTCCGAAGAGTTGTGCCTCCGAAGAGGACTTGTGCTGCCGATGATGGCTTTGGTTGTTCCCTTGTCCACTTGCTTATGCCTTTTCAGCGATCCTCTGTTTTTTTCTTTCAAGCTTTCATTCCCTTTTCTTACAAGTAATTTGTTTAATCCAAGAAAGTGTACTTCTTTGTCAGGCAAGTTCGTGAGAACGGGCATTAGCTTCTTAATTGGATGTTTGTTTGTTCAAACGATCTCAATTTATTAGCAAAGGCCCGTTTCTGTCGAAATCATAGGCCGTTCAATTAAAGTACTTCCTATCTAGGATTTGAATTCGGGGCTTTTGTGACTCGAAATTTGGCGAGAATCACTTGGTCTTATTATGTGCAAGTTTCACTTCCATGGTCTGCAAAAATTTAAATCGACATTTCAGCAATACATTCTATGTACTTTTTATATCGAAAATAAAGCAAACATGTAATAATAATAAGGAACACAAGATTTATAGTGGTTCGGCCAGGAAATTGGGCCTACATCCGCTTTATATTCTTTCGTTATTTACTTGCATCAGTTTAACAATTGCCTTTAATTACAAGAATCATACATTCATAACTCTTTTTACAATATTTCAACAAAATTTTCAAGTAAAGTATGGACGCAAGTGATTGCTGTTCCATGCCCTTGGAATTTGATCTCCTTCAATAGTAGTGAGTTTGAATGTGCCGTCAAGAAGCTTCTGACCTATGACATATGGTCCTTCCCAATTTGGCCCAAACACACCTGTCGCTGTCATAATTCTCTTCAGGACTAGATCTCCAATCTCAAAGCTGCGTTGGCGAACTTTGGAATTGAAATGTCTGGCTATCCTTTGCTGATGAGCTGCAATTCTGAGATTAGCCTCATCTCGTTTTTCATCTAGGAGATCTAGCGCCTCAAGCTGTAGCTTTTCGTTTTCTGCTTGATTGAAATGGATTCTTCTATGTGAAGGGACCTCTATTTCTACCGGAATCATTGCCTCTGACCCGTATGCCAATGAAAACGGGGTGTGTCCAGTCGCAGTTTTGTGAGTGGTTCTGTATGCCCATAGTGCCAGTGGTAGCTTATCGACCCAACCACCTTTTGCTCTTTCAAGTTGCTTCTAGATGGTTGACTTAATAATTTTGTTCACGGCTTCCACTTGCCCGTTTGCCTGCGGATGAGCCACTGCTGAGAAGCTTTTCCGGATTTTGAATCGCTTGCAAAAATCTTGGAATTCTTCACTTTCAAATTGAGTACCATTATCTGTAATTATTTTTTGAGGCACACCATATCTGCAAATGATATTTTTAGTCACAAAGTTTATCATCTTTTTAGAGGAATTCCGCCCATTTAGTGAAATAATCTACAGCAACAATGGCATATTTGATTCCGGATTTTGCAATTGGTAGCGGCCCAATGAGATCCATTCCCCAAATTGCAAATGGTCATGGACTGACCATCTGTGTGAGTTCAGTAGAAGGTGCTCTAGGAATTTTAGCAAATCTTTGGCATCTGTCACACTTTCGGGAATAGCTTGTAGCATCTCAATTAATTTCTGGCCAAAAATATCCGTATCGGAGAATTTTCTTTGCTAATGTTTGGCCACCTGAATGATCACCACATTCTCCTCCATGTACCTCCGCTAGGATTGTTTTGGACTCTTCCCTGGATACACATCGAAGTAATGGCATTGAGAATCCCCGTCTGTATAATCGGCCATCCTGGATTATATATCGAGAGGCTTTTCTCAGTAGCTTTTGTCGTTCTTTTGAGTTCCCTGGTAGAGAGCCATTGAGCAGATATTCTGTTATTGGAGTCATCCATGATTCTTGCTCTTGAGACATACTCATGATCCAACCAATGTCCATCTCATTAATGCTCGGTGCCGACAGAACTTCTACTGGGACTAACCCCAGAAATTGAGCTTCGCCGGTGCTAGAGTACTTTGCGAGAGAATCTGCTTTCGTGTTTTGTTCTCGAGGAATATGGTTTATTGTGTGGTGATCGAAGTCACACAGAAGTTCCCAAGCCTTTGACAAGTAGGCGGGCAGATTTCCTCCTTTCGCTTGGAATTCCTTCTTGACTTGGCATACAATAAGTTGAGAATCACTGAAGATCTGTAATGCTCGGATGTTTAGTTCTTTAGCAATCCTTAGGCCAGCGATAAGGGCTTCGTATCTGCTTCATTGTTTGTTGAAGGAAATTCCAATCTTAGTGCATAGCATAATGATCGGCCTTCAGGGGTCTCGAGTACAACTCCGGCTCTAGAACAGTAGTCGTTTCTCGCGCCATCGACATATAACTTCCATTGGATTGGGGAATCGTCGATTGCTTCCTCCTCACTGTTACCCTTATCTGTGAATTCTGCGATGAAATCCGCTAAAGCTTGTCCATTGATTGCTTTTCAGGGATGATAAGTGATGTCATATTGACTGAGTTCAATATTCCACTTTAGAAGATGACCCGAAGCCTCAGGGCGAAACAGGACTTGCTTTAAAGGTTGATCGGTGAGGACTCTGATAGGATGAGCTTGGAAATATTGCCTCAACTTTCTAGATGCAATTAGTAGGCAATAGGCGAGTTTTTCCAACTTAGAGTAATTCATCTCTGCCCCAGTGAGTCTTTTGCTGATATAGTAAACTGGATGTTGAATCCTCTTGTCTTCCCGTATCAGCGCTGCACTTAAAGCATGAGATGATACTGTTAAGTATATAAGAAGATCCTCGCCATCGCCAGGCCTAGAAAGTATTGGAGGCGTTTCCATATGGCGAATCAATTCATCAAAGGCTTTTTGGCATTCGGGAGTCCAATCGAAGTTTTTCTTTCCTTTCTTTAGGGCATCAAAGAATGGGATGCATTTATTTATGGCTTTGGAAATGTACCGACTCAAGGCGGTGACTTTTCCATTAAGACTTTGCAATTCCTTCTTTGTTCTAGGAGCTTTGATTTCCTTTAAGGCGGTAATTTGAGCTGGACTAGCCTCGATGCCCCTTGCGCTCACGATGAAACCCAAAAACTTGCCGGATTCCACTCCAAATGAACATTTCAAAGGATTGAGCTTCATTCCATATTTTCGGAGGACCGTGAACATGTCCGCTAAGTGTTCTATGTGATCCACTGCTTTCTTAGACTTTACTAACATGTCATCGACGTAGACTTCCATAGTCTTGCCTAATTGCGGTTTGAACATAGCATTAACAAGTCTTTGGTATGTTGCCCCTGCATTCTTCAACCCGAAGGGCATAACTCTGTAGCAGTAAAGACCAATGTCAGTGATAAAGCTTGTGTCCTCCTGATCTGGCTCATGCATCATGATCTGGTTGTATCCGGAGTAAGCATCCATGAAAGATAACAATTCGTGTCCCGCTGTTCCGTCTACCAGTTGATCGATTCTGGGTAATGGGAAGCAGTCTTTGGGGCAGGCCTTGTTTAGATCTGAAAAATCGATGCATACTCTCCATTTTCCATTGGCTTTCTTAACCAGCACTGGATTCGAACCCCAATTCGGATAGGTAGATTCTTTCATAAAATTATTCTCCATGAGCCGATCAACTTCTTCTTTTAATGCTGCTGACCTTTCTGGACCTTGAGTTCTTCTTTTCTGCTTCACAGGTGTGAATTTTGGATCAATATTTAGAGCGTGTACTGCAACTTCTCGGGATATTCCGCACATATCCGCATGAGTCCAAGAAAAAACATCCAAATTTGCCTTTAAAAAAGATATTAAGATATTCTGAGTTGACACATTAAGTTGTGAACCCACATCCAACACCTTGTTTGAGTCCTTTGGGTCAACAGGTACTGGTATTGTCATTTCCACTGGTACCACTCTATTCTCCCCTGCGCTGACTTTTCTAGGATCCATTTCTTTCCTTGCTCCGCTGTGCTCACCAGTGCAGGGTCCGCCCTGTAATTGCTACAAGGCTGGTTCTTTGATGCGGACTGGGGCTGCCGCATCCTTTCCCATTTCTCTTTTTCTGGTTTCTCGTAGCTCTGTTAGATAACATTCCCGCCCTGCATTTTGATCCCCTTTTATAACTCCCACTCCATTATCTGTGGGAAATTTAATGGTGAGGCACCATGGGGCTAGAACAACCTTGAATGCTGCGAGAGTTGGACGGCCAAGGAAAGCATTGTAAGCAGAAAATTCGTCGACAATCACAAAAGTTTGCTTGCGGACCACTTTTCTCTCTCCTTCTCCAAGTTCCACAAACAAATCAACGGTTCCTATCGGCTGTTTTGGCTCCCCAGTGAAGCCAGCGATTTTCTGCGATGAGGCTTGCACATCAGCCATAGGGATCCTCATCTGGTCGAATGTTTTCTTGAAGAGGATATTGCAGGATGCGCCACAATCAATGAGAACTCTTCTGACAATAGCTGGCCCGATACCAGCCGAGATGACTAAGGGATCCAAGGTAGGAGCTTCAATACCTACGGAATCCCTGGCTCTGAACACAATATCATCGTTGAAGGTTCTTTGCTGCTTCAGGGGCATAGCACCTTCCAAAACGAATATATCTTCTTCAGTCGGTACGTATTTCAAAGCTCGGGTATACCTTTCCATCTCACCCCAGCTTCTGCCTGCTGGGTGAGGTCCTCCTGTAATGACATTGATAATGGGCCTTCCAGATTCATGCCCTGCTGCCTTCTCACCTATCCTAGGCTGATGAGCAGGAGCTTGCTGCCCCTGACTAGACGAAGCAGGATTGTTGCTATTCTTTTTCACAAATTGCTGCAGCTTGTTTTCCCTTAGCAACTCTTCAATCAGATTTTTCAATTGGCGGCATTCGTCGGTATCATGACCAGGCTGATTATGATAGCGACAGAATTTCCCACTTTGCACAGCTTTCCTCCCGGTTCTCAGAACAGGAGGTTTAGGATATTCAACAGAATCTTTAGTGGCAAGGTATATATGCTCCGGTGTATCTGATAAAGGAGTATATTCCGATGGTTTGAAGGAACGAGGCCTCTTCAGATTTTGTTGTTTCTTGCCATCGTTATTTTCCCTTTTCTGTCCGGCAGATTCACTCTTGCGTGGAGCAGCAATGTTATCTTCAGCTTTTTCTAACATTGCCTTTACCGGTACAGGACGGCTTTCCAGGCGTATGAACTCATCTGCTTTCTTATAGAATTTTTCAAGGGAATTTGGTTCCTTCATGTTAAGCCATTTTCCAAATTCGCTCGACTTATCGATGGCCCTCATCAGATAGGTCAAGATCATCCGTGGTTCTGCATTGTCTACCTCGGCCAGCGCTATATTAAAGCGATTCAAGAAAGATCTGATAGTTTCACCCGGATTCTGTTCTAAACTTGACAACGACATAATATCTTTGGCTTTTGAAGCGTATAGTCTGAACTGCTCCTTGAACTTTCGGGTTAAGTCAGAAAACTGATCGATAGATCAGACTGGCAGCTTGGTGAACCAAAGCAGAGCTACACCTTCCAGGTATACAGGAAAATATCGGCACTTTATTTCATCAGAAGCCCTGGCACCTGTCATGTGCCAATCATACTTATACAAGAACTCGTTCGGATCACTTGTTCCTTTGTAAGCTGGAATGGTTGGAGGGACAAACTTCCTTGGGAATTCAGCCTTTAAGATTTTCTCAGTAAATGGAGTTTTACTTGGGGCAAAACCCCATTCTTTCTCATCTTCAACCCTCTGCATACTCTCTTTCATGATTTGTCGGACCATCCCAGAAAGATACTCCTCATCATGTCGAGTTCTAGATCCACCAACCTCAGGAAGTGTTTGTTCAAAGGGGCTGCCAGCCCTTTCAGGAGCATTCCTTTCTTCAGCATCATGAATGTTGCCAGCAAAGTTCCTTTCATTACCTGCCGGCTGACGGCTTGCCCCAAGCAAATCGTTCAACCTATTCAGAATTAGGGCATTTTGGGCATTCTGAGCCTCGAATTGTGCATTTTGGTCATTTATCTGCTGGTTCAGCCCTAAGATTGCAGCATCCAGCTCTGCCTTTGTAACTCCGACAGCTGGAGTTGCTTTATTTGATATAGGGGAAGCGGAGGTTCCCTCTTGAGCATTTCCAGATCTTACAGATCTACTCTTTCTACCCGGAGCCATGATTTCGGATAAACTTCTAGTCTTCAGAGAGGTTACTTCAACAAACTTTCATGGAGCAATGATGACGATTTGCCTGAGTTCGGTTCTCAGTGAAAGCACCAAAAATGTTAACGCCAAAAATTGAACGCTAACACCCCGGTGTGTAGAGTGTAGTTGTGAAAGCACCACCCGTTGGTACGGGAACCAGAAAAAAGTAAGAATCACAGAAAAGTATTAAAAGACACGATATTTATAGTGGTTCGGCTTAAGAGAGAGCCTACGTCCACTTTAAACTCCTTTATTGCTGATATTATTACAACCCTTTACAAGATTCATCGATTACAACACCCCTTGAGTTTAAAGTCGTTTAGAACAAGTAGCCTCAACTTCAATGTCGATCAAAATCTTTGAATTCATGTTGAACATGTATGATTTCTTCATGAAGTTCCTTGAAGCATTCTTTGTATCTCAAAAGCTTTAAGTGTTGAAGTCGTTCGGAATGCAGCAGAGTAACGACGCTTGCAGCAGAGTAACGACGCTTGAAATGAATGAGCCAAAAGGTCCTTTTCTAGTTGGAACTCGGGGTGTATTTATAGGCTTTGCTCGGAGTTAGGTCGTAGGTCGTGACCGACCTAAGTAAGGTCGTAGGTCGTAGCCGACCTAAGAAGCACTGGCCCCCCTTCCATAAGAACACGCAAGCTCGTTTCAACAAGTTCTAGGTCGTAAGCGACCTTACCAGTAGCGGCATAGAAAAGGCGGCCTTCTAATGCAATGTCCTTAGGTCGTGAGCGACCTATCTTAGGTCGTGAGTATCTTCCTGTTATCATTTTTTGAGATCTTAGGTCGCTGAATCCCTTAGGTCACGGCCCTCCTTAGGTTGAAGCACTATGTTAGGTCGTGTGAGTTCTATAGGTCGCTGAATCTCTTAGGTCGCAGCCTTCCTTAGGTCGCGGAGTTTCATAGGTCGCAGCTTCCCTTAGGTCGCAGAGTTCTGTAGGTCGCAGCTTCCCTTAGGTCGCAGCTACTTTTAGGTCACTTGATCAGTTAAGTCGCTAGGCCGCTCCATCTCTTAGGTCGCTAAGGACTGAAGGTACTAGGTCGCATAAAGACTTTAGGTCGTTAAATCCTTTGACTCGTTAGGTCGCTTGCTTGCTTGACAGGTCGCCTACCAATTGAGTCGTTAGGTTACGACTTTCTATAGGTCGCTAGGCCATTCCTGTAGTTAGGTCGCTCCATATCTTTAGGTTTTAGGTCGCTAACGAAGAGGTGTTAACAGAATTAATTGAAAGTGAATATAAAATTGAATAAATTTGAAGTCAAAGTTGACGTTGATTGAATCGAAATCGAAATTGAATCGGTAGAAAGGAAATTGAAATTGTTATGAATTGGGAAGTCATAATTGAAATGGTTTGGTTTTGAAGCTGTTTTATTTTGTTTTCCAAGTTACTCTGTTATATAAACCATTTTTGAATACTTGAAATATTTTAATCTATTTTAAATCTACTTAACCCAATTTAAATTATTTTAAACTAATTTATCTATTTTAAATCCATTTTAAAGATTTTAAGTATTTTGACTATTTTAGTTATTTAAACTGCTTTTAAACTACTTAAAACTATTTTCTAAAATTCTAAGCTGGTCAATAAGGTGAAATGTTTATATTTAAATCTTGAATTTAAATACGAATTGGGTTAAATGAAGTTGCAACCTAAATTGAAATTCGAAATGATTTTGAAATTGAAATGAGATATTGATGCGAGAAATGATTTTTGAAACGGAATCTTACATTTGAATAGATACGATGATATTTGAAATGGATTTGATTTCTGAAGCGAATATGATATTTTGATATCAATTATGAATCGATTTGAAATGTAAAAGAGCCAACGGTGTAATAACACGTAGTTATTAAGGAGACCGGGATCAGATATGGACATACTCTCTGTCGATACCGAACACCACTTTAATAACTATTATACGCAGAGTGTTGATCCAGAATGAAGTAGATGGTTTGGTGAACGCGTTGACTGAAGAAAGAGAGTGATATTGGATGACCCCTGACATGACTAAAACAGGAGCCACGCCGGGCCATTGAGGTTCGCCATCTCTAGCGGACACACTTCTTCGATACCATATCTATTACATTTGTGATTCGATTTGGGTGCACCCCTTGATTTGGGAGTGTTGTTTCGCAGTGTTGGGGTAGCTGCTAGCTATGCTCAACATCAGTTCGGATCACGCAACTACTAGTATCATAGTTGGTATCGCCTCATGTACCTTGTCATACTGATTATCCTATTCGCGACCACTACGTTTTGTTTTGTGTTATACCTATGGGGTACCCTCTGATAACCACCAGTTTACGGTGGGGCTTACGGTGCTGTATAGACTATGGCATTATAAAAATGTGTTAAGGGGGATTATGGTAACGCCTTAACGCTATTTTAATACCTTTACTTTACTATAGACATATTATAATAGCGTATTGTACTACATAGTAGATAGTTTAACGGATCCTTGAGAGATGGAAAATCCCGTAACATCTCTTGAGTTATTGCACGCACGTTGACACTGGATATGAGATGTCAAACCCCGTAAACATCTCTGACGTCATTACACTCATATTTATTTACGATTGATTTAACTGTCGTAAGGATATTTTAGTCCTGACTCGAGTGTTTTGTCTTTTCATTGCGCTCGGGTCAGACCTGAGTTTTTCAGCTTATTGAAGATCTATTCTGGAGGACGAAGATGAAGATTTGGTATACTATTACTCTTATTGTCTTTGCATCATGTTGTCTGTTGCATTATTCTATTTGTTCTGTTGTATATGTATAACTATGATAATGGTTGTACAAATAATAATCAAAGTATTGTAAATAGCTTCATGAACTGTTTATTTGACTATTATATTTTATCGTTCCGCTGCGAGATTCTGTGTTGTTTGATTTCCTTTATTTCTCTTTCTTTTCTTTTCTTATTTACCCCAATAACCATCTGCCCATTTGAACGGTTTGGAATCGGCATATGTATTTGATCGTCGGTTTAAACTGTCCAAAAAGGTGGATCGTTACATATCTTCTCTGTATTAGGGTATGTTTTGAGATTTAATCATTGTAAGTAATAGTAATTATATCTTGCCATTAATAAGAGATAGAAGTAAATGGTAACTAATTAATGATACGTGCAACATATGTTTTATGTTAAAAATATAATGGGACTTTCATTGAGAAATATTACGTTCAAATTGTAAGCACTTAAATTTGGTACAAATATAACGATAATATGAAATTAATTGATAAAGAAATGATGTGGTTGTACGAAGTATTATTTCTTTGACTCTTTAATAGGATAATCTTTAAATATAAGTTGGTTTAATGAAAAGAACATTTATTATAAAATAAAATGGATCTTTCATTTGTGAATGTAGTTTTAATTTCATTAAGATAAAGAATAGAATGATTGATTTAAAGGAAGAAACATAAGTATATTTGAACTGTGTTTTAGCATATAGATGGATTACAAGAGTGGAAAAATAATTTATTTAAATAAGTTATTTATTTCTCTACTGCATAAGCTACAAATTTATAAATGTGCTTAAATGACTAAAGGAAATAATTATTCGATTTTTCATCCATTTTAGTTGTCTGTTTTGAAATTTAACTTTATAAGTAACTGTAGTTAATATAATTGAAATATTTCAATGAGAAGGGAAGAAAACGTTGACTGCAATTAATAGATTTAATAAAAGAAACGCATCTTTTGTGTTAAACAGAATGCATGTTTTAATGGAAAAAGATCATTTTGGGAAAACCAAATTGAACGTTTTCATTTTTATGGTAAGTAATTTTATTTATTATGCATAGATAAAAAAATTAAATGCGTACAAATTTGAATATTATTTGAATTAATGAAGTCAACTTGGTTACGTTTCACAAATTGAATTTCAAAAAGGTTGTGCGATGTACATGGTCCCTTCATTTCTTTTGTTATTAATTGTTGGAAGTTTTGAGACGTATAAAAATAAAACATACATTTTGAACAAGAATGATTTTGGATAAAAAAATTGAATTTTAGAATAATATACACACACACACGCACATTAATATTCAAACTTTTAAATATATCAGAGGGTTCATGGTTGTGTAAATATCGTGGAATCAATTAGAAATTTCATTTTTTTTTTCAGTTGTACATTGATTACATAAGTTGATATTCATTTTTCCATTTTATATACGGTTAAAATTTGTAAATGGGTTGCATTAATGCAACCTTTACAGTAATTAAAAAGTAAAGTAAATCATTTTTATAGTGCATATTTTGATATATATTCATAAAATTTGTTATAGTAACGTAAATAAATATATATTGAATGTTTGATTAATTGATTGGTTGATTGTTAATTGATTGATTGAATTAATGTAGTGTGCACATATATTAGCATAAAACGAATGTTTTAATATGGAATTAAATAATGTAAATATATGTATATTTGGGTTTATTGATATAAATTAATTGGAGCAAGTTTTGGAATGTGGATCCAAAAGGTTTGTTATAGGAAATAGGTTGTCCCTTCATTTACTTTACATTTATTATCACCTTGCAATCTCTCTCTTTTCATTTTCAAGTAGTCTAATAATTAAACTACTCATTCATTTCTTATAAATTAATGGGTGTTTCATTTGATTTATTTATAATTAATAATTTCCACATTCTTTTCATTTGTTTCTCCTTTATTTGTTTGCTCTTTTTAAATGCTTTACCTGAAGTTTTTTCCTTTTCTGTTTTTTTCGTTTTAAATGCGAACATCCAAATTAATATGCATGCCATCTAATTAACATTTACTATTTTCCATTTCAAAGGTTTATTTTGCCTATGCATCATTAGTTCTTGTAGCATCCTTTCATTCGCAATTCTGGAAGCTTCATATTTAAAATGAAAGATATATTTTTATCTTTATTGATATATTTATTCCTTTAGTTTACCTCTTTCGATACTACATTTTAGGGCTATTCATAATTTTACTTTATTTCAATTCCTTGTTTGTTTATATATACCTTATTAGCTTTTCATTTTTTTTCCATCTTCATTCCTGTAGCCTCATTTCTAATCTCATCTTCTATAGCTTCATTTTTTCCAAATAAAATTTTCATCACATTTCATTTCACTCTTCACCTTCCTCATTCCCTTTTCATTTTTTTTCTTTTTTAAATCTCCTTCTTCTCTTTTTTTTTTGCTTCATTTTTATGCTTTTTTTATTCTTCTTCAATTCTTCTTCTTCTTTTTCAAAGCTTCCTTTTCTTTTTTTTAATTCATCTTCTTCTTTAATTTTTTTCTCTTTTAAACCTTATCTTCTTTCAATGTCGTTTTCTTCAAATCTGAATTTATACAATCTTCTCTTCAAAACTTTCTATAAAAAAAAGATTAAGATAGCAAGGAAACAAAATAAAATGAGAAAGTAGTTGCAGATTCAAATCTGGCTAGAAAAGGGAAAGCAAAAAGGTAAGTGATTCAACCCACTCACGCAATACTAAAATTTCCATTGCAAGTTAAATAAAATATATGATGTGATACGTAATTTTTTTTAAGTTTGTTGATTTAAGTTCACATTTGAATTGACATTGAATCTGAATTGGCATTTAATTTTATATTGGAATTTAATTGATAGTTAAACACCGATATTGATAACTATTATATGTTGAAATATATTGGTTGATTTGGATGTTGTTTGAAATGGATGCTTATGGATTGATATGTTGGATGTGTGGTTGTTTGTTTATTGTAATATGTCCCTATTATCACCTTCTATATTATTGACATCATTTAAGTGGTCCTCTGAATCATTTTAGAATTGGATAATTAAGACAATTAAATTATGGGTTGAAATGATATATACCCATACAATTTCTTGAATTTGGATTATTTATTAAAACTGAATTATTTAAAAAGTTTACGTTATTAATTTAAACTTCGGATTTATTTTAAATAAAGTGGTTAAAATTGGTATTTCAAATTATTTGAAATCCCGTAAATTACTGCACTCACGATGTACACTTGATAGGAGATGAAAAATCCCATAACCTCTCTGAAGCCATTGCACTCATATTTTTATTTGAGATTGATTTGACTTACATAAGAATTTTTAGTTCTGACTCGAGTGTATTGTTTTTCATTATGCTCGGGTCGGTCTGAGCTTTTTCAATGTATTGAAGACCATTTTATTTTTTTGGAGGACGAAGACGAAGATGAAGATTCAGTATATTATTGCTATTTATTATTATTATTCCACAGCTGCATTATATTTTTATTTTCTGATGTATGCATAACCTTGACTTGAATTGCAAAAGTACAATCAAATGTCATTTGTAAAACAGCTTCATGAACTGTTTATTTGATTATTATATTTTGTCATTCCGCTGCGAGATTCTCTATTTTATTTTTCCTTCTTTTCTATTATTTTCTTATTTACCCCATTAACAATCCTCCCTTTTGAATGGTTTGAATCAGACATGTGTGGTTTATTGTCGATTTAAATCATCCAAAAAGGTGGATCGTTACATGTTCCCATGGTGTTAATCGAGGTGTGTTGATGCCTACGTTTTATTTATGATTTCGCATGGATGGCGACGTGATCATCGTGTTAACAGCGATCCATGGTGGTAAAGAAGGAAAGCAGGTGATACTTTCCATATCTTTTTTAATAAAAAATTCATGTATTTTCACTGGATGTTGAAACGAGTCTACTAAGTACTTAGAGATTTTTAGTCCTATGCTTGATCAACATATGGCAAAAATTTTGTAAGAACAAGGATGGACTTGTTAAGACATCGAGTTATGGAAAAATATTTTTATATCAAACTAGCTTGGTAATACTATGTGATTTAAAGTGGATGTATCCCAAAATGTATAATAAAAGAGTAAGAAGTTCAAAATAAAAGATGGTTAATTTATACGTCAAAATTCTAATTCTCCTTTCATTCCTTTTCGAGGACGAAAAGTTCTAAAGGGGGAGGATTGTAACAACGTAGATTTTTAGCCATTTGATATTGGGAAAATTTACTAATTTTAATTATTGGAATATATATTTTTATAAGTCAAATAGATAAATTTTTTGATAATTGAAAAAAAAATTGAATCTATAAATTGATTTAAACTATATTAAAATTTAAAATGTGAATTTTTGTATAAGGAAAATGTAAAATCACCAGTTCAAACTTGATAAAATAACTACATACAAATATATACAAGCTCCATTTTGATGACGAAAATATATATAAGTTCATACGAATGTATATATGTTATAAAAATATTGTATGTGCAAGTAGATATATGTACACACATGAATGTATAAACTTCACAATGGAAAATTTCAAACTTATGACTACGTATATGTGTATATTTATGGGTAAATGTTTATAAAAATGGTGTATGTATGAATGTGTAAATATGATAAAATGTATATGTATATATCCAAAAGTAATAGAAAAAATGTAAATATATATATATATATATATATATATATGATGATATATAAATATATGTATATGCATATATGTTTATATAAAATAGTGGATATGTAAATGTGTGTGTGTATATATATATATATGTATGTAAATATATGTATATATTTATGTACATTTATATGTATATGTAAATTATGACAAAATAAATATGTGTATGGTATAAAAATATACGTGTAAGCTATATACATATTCATAGGAAACAATATCATCACAATTATCAAATCAACCAGGATATCAAATTAATAAATTTTCAAATTAAATCAACAAATTTTCAAATCAAGTCAACAAATTAATATAAAAAAAGACCTGTTTATGAGAATAAGCTTCATCCTTTTTGTACAACTTGTCCCTCTCCATCTATAAATACCACTATTTTGTTTTAGTTCACGTGTAGCACAAAAAAAAAAGTCTACCATTAAAACCTTGTAGAGAACTAAGTATTTGAGCACCAGGGAGTGGAGCAAAGGCCAGTGTGTTATTTTTTAAAATAATGTGAGTAAAATTTGAAAATTTTGCTTACTGGAAATTTTGTATGCATCTATATACTTGTAAATTTGAATGAACTCTTCTATTTTGTCAAGTATTCATGTGTTAATAAGTTTCTATGCCTTATATATGTGTGTGTTAGTCATGGTTATACACCTTGTGAATCAAAGGGACATGAACATCATCTCTGTTCTTTGAAAAGATGGGATTTTTCAACTTTAAAAATCATTATCTCACTGTTCAGTAAATTTTAGATCGTGATTCCAAAAGGAAAGTTGGTTTTTTTTTTGAGTGTAGATCATTTTATAATTCATTTCATTAGATATCATCAAGCATAGAAGAAGAAAACTGCATGTTAAAGTAAGTAACTTAGAAATGGCCAGGTTTCAAATATCATAATTCAATCTTTTGATTACATGAACGTGCTAATTATTGGAAAACTTGATTTTTGAAAGTGGGTAGAGTACACGTATAGAGTGAGATAGAGGGAGATTACCAAAAATTGCATTTTGGTCGAATTCAACGCCCAAGGTGATGTGGTATCTCGTCGTTGGTTTTGGAGGTTGCTTGGGTGATGAAGGGGCAAGGAAAAATAGTACGTCAATTTCTAGTGGGGTGTGGCATTGGGTCGAAGTAGATTTAGGGTATAGGGCATGTTTTTGTGTGGGTTTGGTTTTGGTCAACGGCGGCGGTGAGAGGAAAATGGAGACGTGCGGTTTGGGTGTAAAGGAGGAGGAGGTCATGGCGAAGCTTTAGCCGAAATATGGTGGTTGATGGTGGCCTGGGGTAGGAAGGCGAGGCGTTGGGCGGCTTCAATGTTGGGTCCAGGCTTCGGTCCAGTACAATATTTCAAATGAAGGGATGACCATGTGTTCTAGGAGTTTCGGTGAGATGTGGTGGTCATGGATGTCTGATGTGGATGATTGGCGGTTAGGGGAAGGCCGGAGGCAACATGTGCAAGTGCACGCTGACGTGCACGCTAGTCTTCGTGAAAATGAAAGAGAAGAGGGGAAAAGGAAAAGGGAGAAGGAGAAGAAGGAAATAGTGGAGTGGGCCGTATTTTATTGGTTTGGGCCGGTTTTGTAGTAAATTGGGCTGGATTGTATTTTTAAAAAGTAAATTGAATATATTATTATATTTAAAAATCTCCAAATTTAAAACTCTTTTTCTCTTCCCTTTCAAATCCAATCGACGCATGAACTTTTACTTCAGGACCCTGTCGACAAGTATTATCCTCTGAACAACTATTGTCAAGATTTTTACAGTGTAAAATCGAATGATTTAAACAATTGAAAATAAATAAATAAATAAGTAGTTTTCTTATGTAATTAAGCATACGTTAATTACTTGATCAATTATTAAATGGATTGTTTAATTTTAATTGACTAAGGATAAATTATTTGATAAATTTCTTTAATCTTCGAATAATTCGGATCAAAAGTATAACTCGACTTAGTTAAGTGAAAACCAAATTCAGTTCTAATTTATAAATTGATTTAATATTAATTATCGATTGTTGACTGAGTTAATGATCCATGTTTGACTGATATGGTTCTTGATATTGATTTCAATTATCTTTTGTTTGTAAAATTAAGTAGCCAAACAAATTAAAGTAGTTGGAATAAACGTTGACATGTTTTATTGAAATTAAATTGACTCATATGACTGTAATAGCCCGATATTTTCAACCATTCGCATCCGCACATGTCGGACTTGAATTGCTCAAAATACCGCGTTGTAAATAAAATTTGGCAAATCTCAGAATATATAGTAATTAAATAATCACAGATCACAAACACAGAGTATTTAGTAATGCAACGGAAGTAAAAGAAATAGTAATTCATGAAGCTACTATATAAATATATCACAGTTACATAAGATACAACAGAAGAAATAGAGTACAACAGAAGTCTAAATACATAGAAGTCTTGTAAGGAACCGATTCTTCGACTTTCGAAAATCGACATTTATACGTCCACTGTATCAACTGCCGAACAATCGAATACTGAAAAACCGAACCCTTATGGTTTAAGAAGAAGAAAAAGGTAAAAGAAGAAGATAGAAGAAGAAAACAGAAAAATTAATAGAATCTCACATATCGCAGTGGAACGACGTATAATAGATAAATGAATATCTTTAAAACAAAGAACTATATCAATTATTACGTTACATCACATTTCATTACATTATCAAAGTTTACAACAACAAACAGCGGAAAAGAAAAACTATATACTAGTTGATACGCCATGCCATCCAGCTTGCCTCTAGATCTCTACAGCAACTCCTGAACTCCAGAATATACTAATAACATGACTCTTGACTACCCGTATGGAAATTGGTGGGCACCCAGAGTTTAGGAAGTGTACAATAAAACTCCATGTTAGTCATTGGACTGGTGTGAGAACTTAAAACAGTTTATCTTTAAAAAACGAACAACAAAATATTTTAAAATAGATTCACAATGCTTTTTAGAAAAAGAAACTACCACAAGTCCTCCCGCCACACACACAATGCAAACGCAGAATTGGAGGAGATTTCTCCTTATGATAGTTAAATATGCTTAATACGCATTATTAAAAAACATTTGATATTATTACTAGTGCATAGCGTAGAAAATATGTCGAAAGTACAATATAAATCTTAGCCAGCATAGGCATTACACACTTATTCCTACTATAGCTACCATCTAAACAGTGGTGACCACCATAAGTAAATGGCAGGTTCTACAACTAAAACTTACAAGGATCGTATTGTTTCTTTGGATTTCCAACTAATGGTCAGGCCAAGTAGATTCCCATTGCCACATGGGCACGCCTCTGGAAGGACGCCCGAAGAACCTAACTGGATCTTTGCCAACACAAGGCCGGGTTACCCCTAGCTGGGTAACTACTGACACGAGTATGCCATCCCCCGGTCGTAACTGACCTTTATCCCCGGATTCACCAAGAACCACAAAGTAATAAGTTTGCAGCAACAACATAGGTTAAGTATCTGGGTTCCATACCATGATACCACCTCTATCCAGAAGGAAAGGTACATACACTAAGGAGGCGCCATCTCCTAATAACCTTGCTGCATCTTTCTTGTTTTGACCATTACGGGGTGTGAGGTCCGACGAAGTCTCGTCCACAAAGCTAAACTTTATACAAAAGCTGTGCTTTGATCAACAAATGATCAGCGGCACTTTATATGCCACATTACCAAATTGGGAATATATCACTAGTAACCATCAACTGCATAACCTATGAGCTCGTACGTCTCAGAGAAGGGTGTTAAGCTAAGAGAATAAATTCTCCGCCACCAACATAAATGTATTTGATAGAAACCAGCTTTACATCTCAATTTGTAACGTCAAACACACATCCATACAAGTCCGTTCCGGGATCGAACGGAACCGAAGGCACTTCCAAAGAAGTCCTTGCCATCCGGATACTCACTAATCACGTCTGGACTTCCCATCACAAAGGGTGATAAAATCTCTATATCGGAGATCAGCCGATGCATAGACATTCAACGCTAATCCTTCCATTTTTGAAAATACCTGGTCTTCAACACCGTTCTTCAAATGCTATCCATTACGACGTATCACTATTCCGAATGGGATTTATGACCCAAAGGTCCTCTCCCGGCTAAACCGAATAACGAGCCCTTATTTTTAAAATAAATGTAGCATTCAAATTCAAGCAAATCACAACGAATACCCATTTAAAGGTAAATATTGATAGTCGGTTAATTAACTATCAATAGGTATGCACAACATCACCAAATTCTAAGTAATTTCCCAAATTTTTTTATTTTCCAAAAATATCTTTACAAGTTATATTTCTTCATACTTCAACCATTTGAAAACAATTTCAAATCACTTTTCAATTTATCTTTAAAAGATAAAATCTCAAAACATTTCACTTCATAATGGAAAAACATTTCCATACATATTTAATAATAAGTAATTCACAAATCTATTTATTTTCAACATTTGGAAAATATTCAATATACTTAAATCACAATTAAGTATGTATTTTATTCTTTAAGGAAAACATTCTCTTAAACACATTTATTTGTGTCAAAACGAATGTTGCGTAAAACATCGTTACAACAATCCAAAATCACTAGTATATGAATTCAAAATTAAGATAGGTATATAAATCCCAATACCATATAAAACATTTCCTTTCGAAAATCATTTACTATAGCAACAGTGTTATATTCCACAATTTCCTTTTATTTCTCAAAAACGTCTATTTCAACAATGAATGTTGAAATCTATGGTTTCGATACTTAATACATTTTTAAAACATCTTTAAATCGTTTTAATTCTATTTAAAATATCACTTCCCCAAAACATTTCTTTAATATATTATTCACTGTCCAAAATAGTGAATATACTTCGTTAACCAAATTCAACATTTCTATACATTTTATTCAAAGGATTATCCACTGTCCAAAATCGTGGATATATCTCCTTTAATAAGCTATAATAATTAACTTATCAAAATAAGTCATTTTTGGATTTATAAAACAATGTTTATAAATTCCATTTATATTTTATAACAACTTCAACTAATAAAAGCACTTTATTAACAAATTCTATCCATATCCCATTTACACGACAAAATCCAAATTATAAGCAAATTACTTATAATTCTCTATTTACGAATTCATTCATTTTATAACTTCACAAATCGTAGATTCTATTCTTTTATTAAATCCATTTATAACATCATTTTAAAATATCTTTAAAACTCCTTTATAATTCCATCACTTTGATTTATAAAAAACCAATTTTATTAAATCTTATATATAAAGCTTTTATAATAAACTCAAAAATCTCTATTTAAACTATTTTATGAAACCATTAACTCCATATTTTCAAAAATCAATTTTCAACTATATTTCTCAAAAATCATAATTTTTATAACATTAAAATTATAACGTTTATTTATTTAAAATGAATCAATTTAAAAATTTCACAAAACGTATACTTTCAAAAATCACTTTAAAAATCCTTTTAAAATTTGAAAATCATCGCTTTAACACTTTTAATTTTCCAAAATAAGCCCAATGCTGCAACAGCACTAAATATAACAATCACGGCATTCAAAACATCAAATATCATATGATAACAGAATATATCACAACATCTGTAAATAAATAAATAAGGGTGAGGAATCCAGTTGGATCCCTCCAACCTGTTTCCCTGCATCCACATATTTTAGCACAATACCAATCTCGTTTCAATATGGGATATCATGGTACATGGGTTTATATAAAATATTATCCGCTATTATGCGGTGCAATAGAGTCTCATCTGCTATATAATGCGTGAAAATCAACTCCAAGTGCATATATAATACCAATTCCACTTCAAGATGGAATATCGCGGTATATGTGTGTAATAAATAACCTCCACTTAATATGCGGCGCATAGGGTCTATTTCAATACAATGGATAATAATTTATCATCCAAGCATACAATCAACACAATCAAGAAATTTTAAATCTAACTATTTAAAATTTAAATTGAAACAATTTGATTGAGTGAGAAGTTCTCACCTTGCTTCCAATAACAGTTGTAGTGTTTTATTTCGAATAAAATTAAACACGAGTTTAATTTTACTCAAAATTCAAACTATCTCCAAACGACTCCAATCTAGCTCCATTGCGTAGTATTCGTCAATACGAACCCGATGCAACTCGTTTCGTGCGAAACAGACCTTGTATGAAGAAGATATGATGTTTCAAAGTTTATACGATTTTAAATATATAATAATTTACAACTTTTATTATTATTGTTATTATAACCTTCAATCACGGCCGTAGATTTCAATATTGCAGATCCAAGCTGTTCCCCTATTCTTCTTCCTCTACCCAGGTTTTAATGCACGCACAACCCACGGCCGCCTCTTTATCACGAATTTTCGCACCCACCACGTCGACTTTGAAGACGATCGGCAAGTGCCATACGAACGAGCGTCACGAGCTCCACCTATGCCCGAAGACTGGCCACACACGTCCCCCCTCCTGCGTTGAAAAGCGTGCGTGAATATCGGCCGTTCAAGCCTAAATTGCCGTTGATTCTCTGCCTTGATTTTGATCATCACCGTTGCATTTGTAGAGGAGGATGTGATCTACGATTTTGTAGTTGAAACTATTTTGAATCGATTAGTGGATTTGAAGATAATTGAGGAAGAACATTAGTGATTTTCGGCCATTGATGATATTGGTGGCGGCTGTAACGTTTAACCTATGTTTTGTGCAAAAAAAAAAGAATGAGGTCCTTTTATAGAAAATTACGTGACACTATTCACCCCACATTTTCCCGAACTCCAAATGAAGCGTGCCGCCTGGCGTTTATAATATTTTACCCCCATTCCGAACGCAATGGAATATATATCAGGAGACAATTCGATCGTATTTGAAAGATAAGTTTTCAAATCGAATTATTTAAATTTAAAATTCACTCAAACCGATTTCTAGCGTTTTAGCTTGCCCCGGACAAACCGTAAATCCGATTACACGAAATTTGAAATCTTACAATAATATAATATTACAGATCCAATGAAACTAGTTTCGTCGAAATCCGAGATTGTTTGAAAAATGGCTATTTTTACTCGTCAATTAAATATTAAAATATTCAATTTCCACAAATTAACTTTTAATTCAATTATAAAATTTTTATAACATCATTCTAACTCCAATATGATTTAATACAACTTTACAAATCAATTTTAATCACATTAAACCCAATTTACAATTATTTCTGTAATTTCAAATATTAAATTAACGATTTGATTATCCAACTAAACCACTATATTCGAAATAAAATTTATTTGACTTACAAATTTTACTTGTTAATATTTAAAATCAATTAAATATACGAATTTCAAATGACAGAAATTCTGGTCGTTACAAGCCTACTAGTACAAGAGCTGAAAAGGAACAACAGACTGAAAAAACGATAAAGCTAGACAAGTAGATTATCTCCAACGATTCCAATCTCAAGAAAGTGGAAATCCAAATCTGTGAATATTTAGGCTGACCCGAGCGTAAATGAAAATACAAACACTCGAGTCAGGACATACATACTTATACATGTACACCAACTCAAGTGAACTGTAGTAAAAGTACAAGTGACTTAAAGGATGCTTGGGACCCCCCATCCTCTAAGGATCCGTTAAACTATTTACTATGTAGTAATATTGCGCTTATTATAATAATGTCTATAGTAAAATAAACTTACTTTAAAATAACATCACAGGGTTGCCCATATAGCACCAGACACGTAATAGTCCCAATAGTCCATCCAATATCTGCGTATCTCCTGATCGGGAAACTACGAGAAGATACGCATGGGCTACGGGAGGAAACCAAACTCGTAGTGAAGGCTCGATAGGGTAGGTGACACGGCACACAAGACAATGCCAGGGTAGATATACCAATTACGTACACAGGCTGGTGGTAACACAACAGCCACATACACCCACCTCAGAACACATTCCAAAAATTGGAGGGGCACCCAAACATCATAAAGCAATAGAATGGTATCAAAGAAATGTGTCTGACCAGAGGAGCTACCCCTTTTGGCCCGAGATCGCTCCTGTTTTAGCCACCTTATGCCAACTCACGGGAGTTGGGTCCATGTAACATACCTCAAGAACATCGCCACCATC
Organism: Allium cepa; assembly: GCA_030765085.1. Lineage (NCBI taxonomy): Eukaryota > Viridiplantae > Streptophyta > Magnoliopsida > Asparagales > Amaryllidaceae > Allium > Allium cepa. Next base: position 786,677,255 of record CM060937.1, on the reverse strand, counting down.
CTACTTCATTATGGAATCTCCATCGCGTACATGGTTGTCAAAGTGGTTTTCGGTATCAATAGAAAGTATGCCCATATCCGATCCCGGTTTCTTTGCCAACCAATCGTTATTATAACCCGTGGTTATAACATTAAAATAATATTTTATACTTCAAAATAAAATATCATTTCAATCCAAATCTTTATCAAAATAAAGATTAAATCATTTCCAAACCATTTCAATATATCAACATAACATATCTTTCAAATTCAAATATTTGTCAAAATAAATATCAAGTCATTTCTAACCATTCCAATATATTAAATTATCATATCCTTTCAAAACCTCCTTTCAAATCATTTTAATACATTAAAATATCATATCCTTTCAAAGCTTCATTCCCAAATCATTTTAATATCAAAATATCTTATTTTTTGGAACTTCAATTTCTAATTAAGTATTCAATTCCCAAAGTTTCAAACCGTTCTGAGTTTATTTTCATAGCTAAAAACCATAAACATTGAAAATTTCAGCCTTACGCAGCATTTAGAAAAAAGCTGTTATAAGTTATACTTGAAAACATTTTAATTCAGCAAAGACAGCATTTAAAACTACTGTTAAATCTCATTTTAGTTGAATTTTTAGTTTAAAACAGCAAAGACATCATTTCTAGAAATGCTGTAATAGCTCAAGTTTCAAATTAAAGGTTTTTATTTATTTCAGGAAAGACAGCAGACCACTACAGCATTTACAGAACTGCTGTAATAGGCCTTTATTAAGTTTTTAGCCTTTTAGTTTACTTCAGCAACTACATCATTTCAGAACTGTTGTAATAGCCTTTTTATTAGGTTTTTTAGTTCATTTACAGAAACCGTAGCAGAAATGTTATTAAAAGTATTTTCCAGATTTTAGTGTATTTCCAGCAAATAATAAACTTCAATTTAAACCATTTAAACATTATAAAAATCATATTTTAACATTCAAAAATGTTTATTAACATACCTTTAACATATGATTTTTATAAAATAAATTTCTTATCAATAAATCAATTTTTTCAATAAATTTACTTAACAAATTCAGATGTTTAATTTCCTTTCCTTCACATATGAAATTTATTAACACTTACACTTTTAAATTTCCATTTCACAATTTAAACTAAATTTCCAATTGATTTCATTTAACTAAAACCTTTAATTAAACCAAATTTCACATTTCCAAGTCGAGTTGTATTTTAAAATTACATGTTTAAGCATTCATTTATTTAACCATTTAAATTCGTAGAAAAATCAATAATACTTTAATAAATCACTTAATTTCAAATTTAAATCAAATATAATATTTACCATTTTTCAAATATAATTAAATTTCCATTTTATTTATATAACTTATGTAACATCCCGCCTTTTCGCATGCTTTAAATCGACGATAAACCACACACATCAGACTTAAAACATACAAAAGGACGGATTGTTATGGGGCAAATAAGAAAAATAGAGAAGAGAAAAAACTAAACAGAATCTCACAGCGGAAGGATAAAATATAATAATAAATATACAGTTTATAAAACTGTTTGCAAACATTTGATTCTTTTTATACGATAAATATCAAAGTTCACATACCCATAAATATCAATGCAGCGGAATTAAATAGTGTAGTGGAATAATATAGTAGATAGCAATACTACAAATCTTCGTCTTCGTCCTCCAGAACTAAAGTCTTGATCCTGAGACGCTCGGACTGACCCGAGCGAATTGAAAAGACAAAACACTCGAGTCAGCACTAAAAGATCTTATTTAAGTTAAATTAACAGAAATAAATATGAGTGCAGTAACTCAAGAGATGCTCGGGATTTACATCTCCTAAGGATCCGTTAAACTATTTACTATGTAGTATATTGCGCTATTATAATAGTGTCTAATTGTAAAACAAAATTACTTTTAAATAGCATTAAGGCTTTACATTTTCCACCATAACACGTAATAGTCCCAGTAGTCCATCCAATATCATAGTCCCTCCTGATCGGAAAGCCGCCAGAGGATACCACACGGGCTACGGGAGAAATCCATACTCGTACAAGGCGCGATAGTGTAGGTGACATGGCACAACTAGACAATGCCAGGGTAGATATACCAATTACGCTTCCGGGTCGGTGGTAATGCGTAGTGTGCAGCTACTGCCCACCTCGAGCCACACCCCCAAATAAAATCAAAAGTGGCCACCGAATCAATCCAAAAGTGAAAGTATAATATCAAAGGGATGTGTCCGATCAAAGGTGCTACCTTATTAACCCGTCAATCGCTCATGTTTTAGCCACCTTATGCTAACTCACGGGAGTTGGGCCCACGTATTTACCTTACACGAAATGCTGCCACCAACCTACTTCATTCTGGAATCTCCACCGCGTACATGGCTGTTAAAGTGGTTTTCGAAGTTGCCAGAGAGTATGACAACTTCTGATCCCGGTCTCTTCAACAACCAAACGTTATTATAACACCGCGGTCTTTAAAAATAGTTTATACTTTAAAATCGGAATATAATTATCCATTTCAAAACCCATAAATACGATATCATTTCATTCCTAAAATAATTCATTTTGTTATTATTTTTATAAAACCCAAATCAATAATATCATTTTATTTCAAATATATTTCTTTTCAAAAATCATACTGCTTTAAAAAATTTAATATCTAGAAACTGGACATTTGAATTATAACTTTCAAAACATCATACTTCAAAATTCATAGCTTTAATACCATAACTTTTAAAACTTAAATGGTTTGGATATTCAACGGTATGTAAAATAGTTGATTTTATATTACTTTGTAAAGTAAATAATTTCCACGGCTTTACAAATTTATTCATTTTAAATTAAGTCTAATCCGTACATTTTAAACTCACTTCAGTTTCCAAAACCACTTCAAATTTTATATATTTCAAACTTTAAGTATTACACTTCCAAAACTTAAGATAGGAAATTATTATTCAACAATTGAATGTCCTATTATTTAGTTTCGAAATATCGCATACTAAATCCAAAACCATTTAAATAAAACTCAAATTACCTATAACTAGATATTTCCTCTAATTCATTTATAACAGAAATATTCATTTAATTCATCTTGAATAAAATTTCAGTTTTACATATCATACTTTAAAATTTCAAGTTATAAGTTCTACATCAACTTATGGAGTTAAATTCTTAAATACGCTCAATTCCAATTAAATTCTAATTCACCTTCCAATCTTAATTGATTTAAACTATTAACTATATATACATACAATATCTTAACACGTATTTAACCATATAATATAAATATTCAAACTCTATTATTCAACTTATTCATTTTTATTTAATAGATTATACATAGCTTAAATTCAAAATTTAACTATATGTATATAATTAAAAAATAATATTTATATAATAACAAAATTTAATATTTATTAAACCGTATCCTATACAAACCATAGAAATCATTTTGAAAATAATAATTATATATATATACCGCATTGCCTGTATAAAATTTTCTATCCTATGGTCAAGTGATACGGATATTTATCATTTCAATCCGCAATTTAAAAATGAAAATGCGGTTGTATATCATTTCAAACCGCAATCCCGAATGAAAAGAAATGCATGATAACTTGGAGATTATAAAATATAGAACACATCATCCATTCACCAAACATCATTCATCAACCATTTATTACAATCATCATCAAATTTGAACAAACATTAATAAATAGCGTATAAAAATATAACAGGTACCAACGAACAGTTTATATTCACTAATAAATTAATAACCGTTTAATTGGAAGTTTATATGCAAAAATAAATAAATTTAACTGTCAATTTATATGCAATAATAAAATTAAATAATAATTTATTTTAAATAAAATGAAATCTAACTGAGATGATGAATAAAATATGCCAAATAGTCATAAATAAATTTCTACTCATATCATAAATCAATTTAACAAACATAAGAAATTTTAGAAGTTGTGAGTGGGTTAAAACACTCACCTTTGATTTTAGCCCATAAAAATCAAAACAGAAGCGCAAAACTCAACAATCTCCAAATTCAACTAATTCAATTTCATGTTGTCCGGAATATAAATTTGAATCCAACAGAAGAAATCATGCGTGAATCAAAGTTTATATGCAAAAGATTTTCATGTTACAAGAAATATTAATAAAATAAAAATTAGCACGCATTAAAAATATATATAAATAAACAAATTTTAATACTTGCATTTTCTCAAGATGAGGCTTCAGGAAAAGATTGAAGAACAACTAAGATGAGGATAGGAAGTGTACGGAAAATGAAAAAAAATCATTTTTATAAAAGAATGCTGTTGGAGTTGCAAGAATAAGAGCTTTTGAATACGAGGTGTTAGCAGAAACAAAATGTAGAAGAAGAAATAAGATGTAGGTTATTTATAATTAGGAAATGAATGTGGAGGGATAAAAATAAATGTCATGTTTATTATTAAAGATTCAGGCATTAATAATAGATAAGAGAATGTATGTTGGATGGAGAAGTTTGCAAACGAAAGTAGAATTTTGTACGCATTTAGGTTTTTATCTATGCATAATGAAATATTTATACTTACCTTAAAAATGAGAACGTTAAATTTTGTTTTCTCAAAATGATCTTTTATTTCCATTAAAACACCCTTTTTCTTTGACACAAAACGTGCGTTTCTTTTATTAAATCTATTAATTGCAATCAACGTTTCCTTTCTTTTTAATCGAAACATTTGAATTACATTAATTGCGGTTACTTAAATTTTAAAAAAGAAAACTAAAATGGATAAAAAAATAGAACAATTGTTTATTTAAACACGTTTATAAATTTATTGTTTATACACAAGAGTAATAAATAGATTATTTTCCTATTCTTGTAATCAGTCTGTAAGCTAAAACATAGTTCAAATAAACATATATTTCTTTCTTTAAAATCAATCTTTCTGTTCTTATTTTAATAAAATTAAACGTACATTCACAGATGAAACATTCATTTCATTTGATGTAAAATTTTCTTTTTATTAAATCAAATTTTCCTTATATTTTCACAAAACATATGCTGCTTTTATTGACACCTATAAATTTATAATTAGTATTTTCTCTCCTATTATCGTGTATTAAATTAAAATATTTTGATAAAAATTTATTCCATCCCTTATATTCAACAAATAGTCATTACGTCAAATTATTAATTACAATTAATTGGGATCTTACTATTGGTTCCATAAATTTATTTGCAGAAAATTCCATTATCGTAAATTAAATATATTGATAAACTTTATTTCCCATTATTTCCCTAATTATATTAACGTAACGTTAAATACGGATTTATTTCAATAGGTTACCCGTTTTAAATTAAATAAACTAGATAAATGGTTAACTTCAAACAGTCGTTCTCATAATCTTTAAATTACATGTATGAATCAACTATTTACAGCAAATGTTACAGTCCCCTTATAATATTGATTTTATTAAATTTATTACGTATTTCTTCCTTAGTTAATAACCTTCCTATTTCCATTTATTATATCTAAGCAAGTTATATCCATAATTTACGATTTACTATTCTAAATAAATTGATTCACTTGGTTTCATGCCTTTTAATTACATCAATTATCCTATCATGATTGGAGTTTTACCGTGGTTACATCTTATTGAATCCGACATTCTTCACTTACCAATTTATTCCATATTAACTGCCATAATTTAGTGAATTAATTAAATTGATTACAAATTAACTTAACAACCTAATAAAATAAGTAACGTACAATAAATATTGTCATTAACTCTTAATTACACTTTTAGAGGTTCGTTATTTACACCCCAATATTGTAATTACTTACGTAACACTGGTTTTACTCAATTAACATTTATTACAAACTATTCCAAAATTTGTTCAATATTTATTAGTTCTCTTATATTATATTTATAACCAAGTGTAACTTTTAACTTGAATTGGTTGGATTTCCTTTCAAGTTAATAATAATTAACTTATACTAACATATTTCTTAATTTATTTTAATTACTTTTACAATGTTTTTATTACATAATCAATTCAATACTTTCCTTTCTCGTATTAAATTATACACCTGTATAATCCTTTCCACTATTCATTCATTAGAATTCTATTAAAATTTCAATCTCCTGTAATAACTCATTTATTATACTTTTGCATATCAATAAACAAGGTTCCAAATAAATAGGATTTATTAAATTCAATTGTTATAATTAAGTCTATTACAACCGATGTAATATTTCATTACCTAAATATACACCTATTTACAATTAAATTTGAATGAATATTATGTTTCTTTAAACGTGTATTTCTATATATTGAACCCATAAATTACAGTCTTCAAATACTTTACATTCTATAACTTACTCTACCTTTTATAACTTACTTTACATACTTTTTCGTATTAATTTCTTAATTATCAAAATTTCAAATTATTCCCCAAATCCACAAATTATTACTTAACATAAATCTACGCTTATATTACTTTACGTTCACACTTCCGTTACTCTATAATTCATCACCAAGTAACGTTATCGGCAATCCAACGTTAACTAATATATTTAATGCTTACATTTATTTCTCTATATCCAATTTGTTACAACTTTATTTATATTAATGCTATTCCCTTATTTTGGTTATTATTTATCAACTTGTTCTAACCTTATTGCCTAAATTTCCGTTATTGTAAACCTTTAAGATTTTCATTTAAATTAAATGTAAATTCCAATTCAATCAACCCTTTCAACATGCAACTTATAATAACTGCATACAAGTACGAATGGAATTATCATTTATTCTAATATTTTCTAAATTTACACTAATACAAATTAGTTAATTCCCTTTCTATGAAATTTATATCCAGGTATAATACTTACCCCATTTCATTTATTGAAATTATTCAAATTGTTAGTAAATAGGTTTTAAGTCACCATTTATATAATTTAATTTATCGTTCATTTCAAAATTTGTTTATAAAGTTTTTATTTCTACTAAATTAAATTACAAAACTCAATAATTCAATCAAATTAAATCCATGAAATTTACGGGTCGTTACACCCTCCCCACTCAAAACTTTTGTCCCCGAAAAGGAAAAGAAGGGAGATGGAAGAATTAAATAAAAAAATACGTCTTATTCAAAATATTAACTTATAAACAATAATTTACAATTTATTACTTTAAATAAAATATACCCATTTTATAATCAATATATCTTTTTATACTTGAATAAATAAAGTTTGGAAAAACATTTCCAAAATAATTTCTAAGTCCAAAATTTACAAAAAACTTTGACAGAGTCACCCTTATATGGAGAGGCTCGGGAGAAAATATAATATAAATATAAAAATATATAACATATATTTACCAAAATAATATATATCCCAACGCGGGAAAAATATAAAATAGTGCTATAAAATCGAAATCCGAAACGTACCTATTAGTCGGGCAATTTACGCTAAATTTATGGAACCGAAAGTAGTAGCAATTTCTTCCACAACCTGTATTTCACTTATAAAATCCAAAGGGTTAACAATTTATATAAAGTGAAATATTTAAGTTGTTTCAATCACTAACAACAAATCAATACGACAACCATCACTTTCAACAAACAGCATACACAACAAATACAAAACAACCATTCAATCAAACAAACAAATATTTGTTCGGGTTCAAAACTTTTAAATTGTACGGAATGAATAATAAACTACTAGCGCATCATTTACTCAACAGTCTTAGATAAGACTAAATAGACTATTCATTCACCCAAATCCAATTTTAAAGTATCCTTGCCCAAACAACCATCAACCAAACAACAACAATTCCAAAAAACAATTAACTTAACTTATTACTAATTTCATTTCATACCTTTATTGTTTGATTTTCTTTTTATTTATAGGGTGATTTATCTTTTTAATTTACATTTACTCATTAAATGTTTGCTTCAGTTATTTTTTTTTATTACTTACAATTATTCAATCCCATTAACTCAGGTCAATGCCAGTTCCTTTTATTTCGTTATAACCATTCATTCATTTGTTATTGCATGTCCTCATTTATTTATTACTTAATTTCATTTATTATAGTATTCATTTTTCTTCTAATTTTATTTATAAATATCTTCAACTGTTTACTTAAGTTCATTATCATTCATTTATACTACTTCATTTCATTTCTTTATCAATTTAAACTTAAGTTTATAACTCTATATCACCAATTCAAATAACTAAAAGCAATTTATTGAACACTTTGATTACATACTTTTACTGTGCAATTTTCATTACATTTCCTATTAAACATTTCAACTTTTTAATATTTGGTAAGTTATATATACGCTTTTAAAGAATGTAATTGAAAGTTATACAAGTTTTATCATTTCTTTTAATTAATTCATTGTTCAATAAATTTTTACCCTTTTTCCTCATAAGTTACAATTTCAACTTCGTTTTTATTCCCTTTATAACTTGTCATTAAATCTCTTACCTAAATTAGAGGCTTCAATTATTAATTACTTACTTTTCCTTTCACTACAACAATTGAAACAGTTAATTAACGGAAATTTAAGAATTTAATAGAGGGTTAAATTTCAAATTATTTTAAAGTAATAGATAAATATATTCTTACAACTTATATATCTCTAATTATATTTAGACAATTCAAAATTTATATATATATATATATATATATTATCAAAAATGAATCTGTAGTAAAACTACTACAGTGGCCTTCCCGTTCGAAACTTGAAAATGAAAGTAGATGATGCGGCCGCCATCGTCAAAATTATTTTCCATCGACAGAGAGGAAAGTACAAAACTTACTTTCTCCAAAATCTTCTTTAAAACAATTCTTCCGAATTATATTGAAATATTATATCAGAAAATACTTATAAACAGTATTATTATATTCCAAAATTTATTGGAAAGAAATTTCAAAACCCCAGAACTTAAGTTCTAAATTTCCGAATTCATTTATTTTATTTTTCAATCTCATTTCTATTATTATTTATACACTTTATTACCTAACAACCAATCTATTGCAGCCAAATATAGATATCATTTGAAAAAAAATATTTTATATATAGAAAATATAATAGGCAAAATTATTTCATTCACCTATATAAAACAAATATTATGTCGGTCTGTCCTATTAAGTGTTTAGAAATCCCTATTGATGTCACAGCATCCCATGCATCAACCAGAATTTATAAATACAAAACAGAACAGATTAACACAATATTAGGACCTTTTTATAACACTAACAAATACGCTCTCTCTCATATATATATACACACACTCAGCGACTCCCATAGAGTATTATTACCCTATTAGTAAAGAGTCAAACCCCAAAAAGCTAAGGTTTATCACTAAACCAAAGCTCTGATACCAACTGTAACGTCCCGCCTTTTCGCATGCTTTAAATCGACGATAAACTACACGCATCAGACTTAAAACATACAAAAGGACAGATTGTTATGGGGTAAATAAGAAAAACTGTAACGACCCGCCCTTCTGACCGCCTCCAGTTGGTAATTAAACCAATTTGAAACGTTCAAAATGACGGATTGTTATTTAGTTTATAGAGTTTAAACAGAATCAGCCACAGAAACACAAAATAATTATATTTCACATAAATGAATTTTTTTTACATATATCAGAGTTTATACAATGCTTTAAATTTTATACAGCGGAATATTTCTCTAAGTACAAAAATCTCCAAAAAGCTAAAGTGAGCGTTTTCCCCCTCTCTCTCTAACTTCGCTGCCTGATAATCTTCAAGCTGTAAAATACTCGGTCTGACCCGAGTATTATATTCAAAAGAAAATCAGTCTAATTCAAACTCAGTTATTAGTGCATAGACGCAATAATAATTAAACAAGAATTAGACGACAGTCAAATATAAATTCACCTATCCGACCCTTTTAACAAAGAAAATTGGATAATGGTAAATATAACACTTAACAGTGTTAAACCAATAAATCAGCAAATTCCAATTATCAACGAAGATAGTGAAGGGATTTTTTTTATGAAGATAATTTATAAAACATTGTAATTGCCTAAACAGCAATTAACAACAAAGTCATCTAATTAAATCAAATCAATTCAAATAATTGAAAACTTACTTCAAAACATCGAAACCGATTGGCTGCAGTACACGCACGCGTGCACTGCCTCACCACATTTAAAATGTTAAAACTGTGTTGCTGCAGTACACGCACGCGTGCACTGCCTCGCCACTACGGCATGTGAAATCATCACAACAGTGAATACTGACAGCAATCGAAGCTGCAGAGGTCGAGTCAGTGCTATCATGACTCAACGCAACTGCAAATAAAACTAATAGTATAACGAGCTAGAAATTAAAGTGCAAATCCACTATCAGAAATGTAGACTGCGATTAAACAGGCCCAAATCAAACTTCAACCAAATGCAAAAGGTCAAGTCAGTGACTCAACGCAGCTGCAACACCAAAACCTATGCAACATGGCAAGGTCGAAATGCAACTGTTTTGCATATACTCAAGTAAACTCAAGAAACAAGTTTCCAAACAACTCATGGTTGCACACTTCAACAAGTGTGACATTTTATATAAAATGAAACCGTGGCCACTACTTGGACTCAAGGGCAAACTACAACAAAAATGCAGCCACCACAGGTACCCAAGGGCACGGCAAAAATATACAACTACCATACTGGAAACACAAAAGTGCAAGCTACAACTCATTGATGCAATGTTATTAATATATATCAATATACTCAAGGGAAGTCAACAACATCTGGAGTGAATGCAAGTAAATGCAAACACAACATAGCAGTTTGGAAGTGACACTACAACTAGTAAAAACGTAGATGCAAGTGAACGCAATAGTATGAAACAGTGTGAAAACTGCAGGTCGAAACAATGTAGCAAAGAAGAAGACCAGACAAATATCATAATGAAAACTCCCAGCATCAAGGCAAAATGAAACAGACTTGAGTGAATCACAGCCAAGTGAAATAGTGAGTCACAGCCAAGTGAAACACAACATCAAATGAACATAGGAATTTCAACAAATGAACATCACGTGAAACAAACACTATCAGTAGCTAGTTCGAGTAAAGTTGTGACGACCCGACTTTCCGCTCCTGGAAAATCGCATCATCTTTAAGAAAGAAAGGGATAGAAAAGAGAAAAGAAAGAAGAGAAAGAAGAAACAACACAAGAATCTCAACAGCGGAACGAATAAATTATATTAATAACATAAGTATTACATAGTATACATCAAATATCAGAGTTACACAGACAATACAACACATACTAGACAGTTATAAACATCTATCTAGTTATTACAACTCAATACATACACAACTCAGAGATACCAACACAACGGAAAACTATATAACTATTCGCAGAAGCCTCCTGCTCCATTTGCTCCTCCACAATACGTCAAAGCTATCCTGAATCCTAACCTGAATTCCCTTGACTACTCATAAAAATTTGAGTACCCAAGAGTTATAGAAAAACAGAAATATCTCCGGGTCAGACATGGGTCTGGTGTGAGTAACAGGTTAAAGTTGCTTAACTTTGAAAAACCTTTGAAAAGAAAAGGTATCACGTAAGACTTCCCACACATAAACATGGAAAAGTTTTTACCTTACGCTAACCAAAATATTTGATAGGAAATCCGATGATATTATAATAGTGTCTAGGGTTTTCAAGCAAAATACAGAAATAGCTGAAATGCTTACATCTCACATTCCAACATAGTTGGGCACAACTAATACGTACGACACTTATTGGATTTTGGATTCCATCAATGGCTGGGCTACTGGGGTACCGCCCGTCACAGTACATGGCCTAGATCACCGTACCGAGGATTACTCCCTTCATCCCCTGCAACACAAAGCCGGACCCGTTCCTTACTGAACAGTTCCAAACAAGACAACCCCACAGTTGTGATCAGCAACCGCACCACTAAGCCGAAATATAAAGGGACCTCTAAACAGGGATAAATCTTCCTCTCAAGTGGGGGCTACCCACGAAGCTTTGCTGCACCTCCCCTGTTTTAGCCATTCCTGGTTGATGAGGCTTGAGGCTACGATTACCTTTATAGGACATATCACTTAGAATGCTCATCGTCCACCAGACGATGTTCTGGAAGCATTCGATCCATACAAGTTCGTTCCGGGTTCGAACGAAACCGAAGGCATTATCTCGTTACACTTGTATTGGAATCACCCTCAGAGTTAACGACAATAACCCTTGCACTCTGAGTCACCATCTCGAATCTATAAATACTATTCCGTCAAACTCATTACCGAATCACCCACAGAGTTATACTAACGTATAGCCCTTATACCTCAAGTCTTCACTTGCTCCACTTAGATTAACGACCTAACGTTATTTGAAATCGATGTGGTTTTCGGATCCAAAATATGGAAACCCGATCCCGGTCTCATCGAAATCCAAAGCGTGTCTTTTAAGGTCCAAGTTGTTTTATGTTTAAAACAATTCAATTTAATTATCTAAATATACACAGATAGATAATTCTCATCACAATAGAAAATCAACCTTATCATTATCAATAGGTAATTCATACCATAATCAGATAATCCATATTATCATCCAAAAGCAACCAATGCATCCATACCACAACATAATTCATCTCATAGCTGAGATTACAAACCATACTAAGCAACCAATACAAATCATCAAACATAAGCAACTATCTAATGATCACACTATTCATAATTAATTTAAAATGAATTAAATTAATTACTTAATCTATTTTAAACCTTATTTCAAAAATTTAAAACTTATAGTTTTAAGTTCAAATCAATCAATTCCAAATTACATCATTAATTAATTAATGATTTCTGATTACAACTAATCAATCTCTAAATATAAATTAATTACATAAGTAATTAATCTCTAATTTAAACTATATATATTAATCACTCATGATTAATAACCATTCATTAATTAACTACTTTAATTACCATCCATAAAATTAATTATTCTCAATTAATTATCCTCATTAATCACTTGATTAATTTCAAAGTAATTTAAATCCAAATTACTTCTATAATAAATATCTTGATTACATTCAATAATTATTAATTAATTACTTCTCTAAGTAATTACAAATTTATTAAGTACATAAGTAATTATTAATAATCCACAAATGTTTAAATTAATTAAACTAAATTAATCTAAACTAATCACCTAAATTAAATTAATTATACCAAGTAATTAATTCATTAATTACTTCATTAAGTAATTAGACAATTGATTATTACTAATTAATTAATCTAATTAATTATTAAAATTAATCACATAATTAATTGTTAAATAATCTTATCTTAATGACCTTCATTAACATTCCTTAATTACATAATTGAGAATTAACTTCAATTAATCATTATTAGTTATCAATTAATTAATCTTTAATTACAATTTAATTAACCTCTAATTATTAATTAGTTAAGTGTTAATTAAAATCTAAATTATCTTTTAATCACTTGATTAAGTAAATCTTACCCATAAATTAAAATTTAATTAATCATCCTTAATTATAATTAATTAACCTTAATTAATTAATCTCAAATCTTTATTGTCTAACTTAAAAATTATTAATTACTTAATTTATAATCCACATTAATAATTAATTAAATAATTGCTATTTCATTTAAATTAATTTAATAATTTAAACGAAATCAATTTCTTAAGTTCAAAGTTTAAGAAACATTCCTCTTATTCAAAATATTTCAAACACTTTATTTCAAAACAAAATTCAATTTAAAATTTCTTTTTCAAAATTTCAAACTGAAACATAATCTATATCTTCATTCCAAATCCAAACTTAACAATTTAAAACCTTATTTACACTTCCATCTTCATTTCCAAATTCAAATTATTCAACCTTTTATAAAATGGTTAAAAAAAAATTAAATTTAAAAAAAAACTATTAAATTTTAAAAACTGACATTAAAGTCAAATCTCAGGTTTTAAAACTAAATTTAAACTTAGTTTAAACTTTATTTCATACATTAAAACTTATAGTTTTAATTTTCAAATCAATGTTCTTTTATACTTTAAAAAAAAAATTTAAAAATCTAAATTTAAACTTCTCAGATTTAGATTCAACTCAGATTTATTTATACAAAAATTTAGTTTCCAGTTTTAAACTTGTTTTAAATTTTCAGTTGTTTAATTAATTTTACTTCAGATTTAAAAACAGAAACAAAAACAGTTTTCTGTTTGGTTTAAAAACATACTACATTTTTGAATACAAAAAAGATGATTCAAAAACTCAGTTTTAAATTATTGAATTCATAATTACATTTCAGGTTTGAAAACCCCTGTTGAACTCCATCAACAAATGAAACACAACATCAAATGAATATAGGAATTTCAACAAATGAACATCACGTGAAACAAACACGATCAGTAGCTAGTTCGAGTAAAGTACACTAGCAAATGCAGACACAGTAAAATTCACACATCAGTGAACTAACAGCCCTAACAAAAATCGTACAGTAGCTACATACATATGCATGAACTCATAAATGATGGTTGTGAAAATATAATTACCTGGTATGCACAGTTAACTTAAATGAAGATATGAGTGCTAAACTGCAATGCACACAATGTCAAGATAATGGCCAAAGTCCAGGAATTTTTTTATTTTTTATTCAAATAAACAAGGTCAAGGGCCAATATCATTTTCAAATAAAACTCAACATACATAAACCACAATAATATGCAAACTCGAGCTTATAGTGAACAACATCAGTGAGGCAAGTTCAAGTAATGTACCAGACTGGGGTACACAAGTGATCACCAGACCAACCAGTGACATAAATCAGACTCAAGGCAGTAATGAATGGCATATATGCAAATTGACTTGAACAAACCAATATGGCAACATGAGTACCAGAGTAAGCTACAGCTCTAAAGCATCAGTGCACACAACCAACTATTACATGCAAGCAACTACAACAAAACAATCCTACCCCAGACCAAATGCCTTAATGAAAACCAAACTGAATTCAAAAATCAAATCCAGTTCGAAGTCAACAGAAGAAACATCGGAGAGTCAAGCCGTGGAAGGATACAATCCTATCAAGTCAGAGAAAAACACAGAAACATAGTCTACCGTCACAATTTCAAAGCCAAGTATTTTAAACCGTGTCAATCAAGCAATCAAGTATATTCGCATATGAACTAGTCAAAGAAAAATCGCAAGCATCCAAGCATAAACAATCGACAGAGATAAATTGAAATATATATTTCGTGCGAACGAAATTCAGGGGCTGCGAACCCTATATAACGGTAACAACCCGCATATTTAACGATTTTATATTTAAATGTTTAACTTAAATATAGGGTCGTTAGTCGGATTTGGGTCCGAAATGTTACTTTTTGCAAATGGCCGAATTGGAACTCGAAACTACCTCCATTGGTTCCAAAATGGCGTTTGCGATCTTTTTGAGTATAATCTTTGATATGTTTGGAGTTTGTGAAATTTTGGCTACTTGTTCTATTGGGTTTGTGTTTGGGTTCAGCCCACTAGCTTAATTAAACCTCTAACTCAACCCCTTCTCCTCATCTCTCTTCATTTCTTAAAACTTAAGCTTAAAACCTGAAATGGTGGAACAGAAAGAGAAATAGAATTTGCAAGCCCTAGTTTCACCAACTTGATTTCTTGCTCCAAAATCATAGAGAAGCCAAGGTAAGTCTCTCTTCATCTTCTCCATCTCTTCTCCTCTTCAATTTCAGTAATTTCCTAACCCCAACTTAGGAAATACTTGCTTTGATTCTAGATTGAAGCTTGTAGTGTTGAAGTGGAGTGTAGTTGGTTGATTCCTTGCATTTGTGTTCCTTCATCTTCTTGTTTTTGGGTTAAAGGTGAGTTTTGAACTCACATCCACATCTCTTGATTTCATGGGTGTTGGGTATGAATTCCTAACAAGTATGCATGTGCCATTGCTTTGAATTTAGAAAGAATTTGCATTTTCATTGAAATATGGCAGGAATTGCAAATTCATCAGGTTCGGCCGACCGAGTGCAGGCTCCGGCCGACCGACCTGCTGCCCCGAGCCATAATTGGGTTTCTGCATCTAGCTAGCCGACCGAGCCCTGTAGTCCGGTCGACCGACCTACTTTGTTCTGCCTGTTTTGCCTATTTTTCATATTTGATTGATTTTTCCGTATTTTACCGATTCAAGTTGCTTTTTAGTGGTTGTTATTGCGTATTTGGCTTTAATAACTTACTCTTGACTTCATCCACGGGTTTTTATAAAATAATCTCTCGAATCGCATTTAAAAGCTCGTTTCTCCTATTTATAAATTCTATTTAAACACACGCACAATTTCGCACTTCGAGCGAAGTGGAAGGGTGATTAAATGGTTGGGCAAAACACGGACCATGAATCTGTGCGTTTATCCTTCTGATTAATTCCCGACCTATTCAGTTGATCGTTTTGACCTTCGGGTTTGGTTTATCGATGATATGAGGTAAATTTGTACTTCTTTGAGTGTGAAATAAACTAGCGGATAGTAAACCGTTTAGTGCGAACGGGCGGTTATGGGACTCACGTTACCACTTTTCGGATTCCTCTCTGGGAGTTTGTGACACATGCTGCCTTTGGGATAGTGTCTTCGGACTGTCTCCTCTGGCTTGTTGCCTTTAATATCGCTTTTGGAGTTGGTCCTTTGCCCTGACTCGAAAGATATTTGGGGTAGTCGGTTACCTTTAGTATTGCTTTCGGAGTGATTTCTTCACCACCGCTCAAGAGATGTTGGAGTGGTTTCTTCACCACCGCTCAAGAGTTCTTGGAGTGGTTCTTCACCACCGCTCAAGAGATATTGGAGTGGTTTCTTCACCACCGCTCAAGCGATTATTGGAGTGGTTTCTTCACCACCGCTCAAGAGATAACGGAGTGGTTTCTTCACCACCGCTCATGATGTTTCATTTATATGTATATTCCCTAGGTATTGCTTTTCTGTATTGGTTCTTTGGAGCCACACGAAATATAGCGTTTACCTTGTGGAACTCGTATTTATCGGTATTTGTTGTTTGCCTTTATGGCTTGCTTTGGGATATTCTTATCCTTTGTTTCTATATGTTGCCGTTGATATGAGGCTTGATCTATATGATTCATCTTTCGTTAGATGATTGTGTTATCTCTTTTTGAGATATCTATTATGCTTTGTAACCTTGCAGGTTTATTGTTGTTCAGTTTATCTAACTGATTTGTTTAGCTAGACTGATCCGTGTAATTTATACTCGGGTCAGACCGAGTTGTTTCAGGTTAGGTGCTTTTTGACTTAGCCTAGTTTGCTTCTGCATGGACTACTCCGCTAGCTTCTTTTTGTCATAGCTTTTTGTGTAGTCCCAATTTGTTGCAACTCTGATATGTATTCTATTGACTCGTCTGTATATTGTGGTTTGCTATACCACTTGATATGTACCATTCTGTATACTCTGTTATGTATCTATATATGTGTATATGATGATTTACTGTTCTGTGATGTATATTACATTTGAGTTGTTATATTCTGTTCTGATAGATCCTATAGCCATTGTAGTCTTGCTTTAAATATTGGTTGAATACGTCGAACTGTTTGTGATTCTACTTTTCGACATGTTTAGTGAATAGTTAAGGTAAGATTACACATGGTTTCTCCTATCCAGCCTTATTCTCCGTGTTAGCAAAAGGTATTATCTATACAATACTCTTTGCTAACGTGGGTATAGAGGTGGGGCGTCACAGTGTGGCATCAGAGCTGAGTCAGAACAAAATATGATAAACACAGAATAGATGCACATATTATGGTACATCAAAGTGTACAAGCGATAGAAATCTTGGAATCATTGTGTCTCTTTATGCCATCAAGGCTAGATAGAGTTTGGGAATACATCTAGGAATGCATTTCTATTCCGTAGTATTCCATATTGCAATATCTACCTTGTGAATAATCTTGTTCTTATCTTACCTTCAGCGTATGGCTGGAAGAGGCAGGGGACGAAGTTCGGGTGTTGGGCAATCTAGTGGCTCACATCCGGATGGCGTATATATGTCTGCTGATCAGTTTTTGGAATTGTTTAGGAGCACTCAGCCTCCTGTTCCTCCTCGAGTGTCTCCACCTCGCAAGTCTTCTTTTGCACGTCAGTGCAGTGATTTTGCTCATCTTGGAGGAAAGCCGTTTAAAGGCTCTGAGTCCGTTCTTGAAGTCCAAGCTTGGCTTCGCACGTGCGAGCGTATCTTCTCTCGCATGGAACTTTCTGACCATAATAGAGTTCTTGTGACTTCTAGCTTATTGCAAGAGCGTGCTCTCGATTGGTATGAGCTTCTTGTAGCCGGGATTGATGAGTCTACTCTTTCTTGGACTTAGTTTCGGGGACGATTCGAACTCAAGTTCGTTCTTGAATCTGAAAAAGTTTTATTGACCCGTCGCTTCCTTGAGTTGAAGCAAGGGAAATCTTCTGTTTCTGAGTATGTCGCATTGTTCGAGGCTTTATCTCAGTATGGTCTTGAATTCATCAGCACTTCTTACAAGAAGAATTTGAAATTTGTTTCTGGCCTTAAGAAATATCTTAGGAAGTCTTTGTTGCTCTAGCTTAAACTTTCTTTTGAGGAGTTGGTTGATTCGGCACTTCATCTCGAGACCGTCGAGAAGGAGTGTGATAGTGGTGAGGATGTTGAGGTTTCTAAGAACCCCAACAAGAGGCCGTTTCCAATTCAGAAGAGGTCTTTTCCTTCTAAGAAAAAGAAGACTGGTGGTCCTAGTTCTCAGCCTCCGTCTTCCAGAACACCTTTCGTTCGAAAATGTTTCAATTGTGGTTCTCCGGATCATATTATTCGAGCTTGTCCCAAGCCTCTCTTCTGCCGTTATTGCAAGAGGGAAGGTCATCGTAGTTCCACTTGTCCCATTGCTCCGAATAATTCTTCATCTGGCAAGTTAAATGTAGTGAATGCTTCTGGAGGTCCTTCTCAATCTAAAGGTATATCTCCATCTATTTTGGAAGGTTCTATTTTATTTTATGACCATAGTATACGAGTTCTTTTCGATACAGGTGCTTCACATTCTTTCGTATCGAAAATGCTCGTTGATGATTTATCTTTGGATGTTTCTTGTATGGTTACTTCTTTAAGGATTGCGAATCCTATTGTGGGATCCGCGACCCTTAGTTTGCTTTGTGATGATATTGAGATTGTTTTATGCGGCTTTTCTTTCCGTGCGAATCTGCACGTTGTTTCTCATTTGGGTTTTGATATGATTTTTGGTATGGACTGGCTAGTGAGGTATGATGCCAGGACTATTTGTTCGGAGAGGATTTTATATCTTCGACATCCTGATTCGCCTTCTCAGTTATCTCTTATTCTTCGGGATGTGGATAATTCCGAGATGGCTTTATATTCTCTTGATACGCGAGATGATGATGATATATCTCGTATTCCGGTTGCTTGTGACTTTTCTGATGTTTTTGAGCATGTATCGGGTTTGCCACCCAAACGGGCAATTGAGTTCCGCATTGATCTCATTCCAGGCGCGCAGCCAGTTAGTCGTCCTCCCACGAGGATGTCTACAAAAGAAAATGAGGAACTCAAGAAGCAGCTTTTGGAGCTTGAGTCCAAGCAGTTGATTCAGTCCAGTTTTTCTCCGTGGGGATCCGCGGTCGTTTTCGTGAAGAAGTCTGATGGAACTCTTAGGCTTTGCATTGGTTATCGCAAGCTTAACGAGTTAACCATCAGTAATAGGTACCCATTGCCTAGGATCGATGACATGTTCGATCTATTGAGTGGTGCTAAGGTCTTTTCTCAGCTCGACTTTGCCACGGGTTTTCATCAGTTACGAGTCGCGGAGGATAGCATACCTCTTACCGCCCGCACTCGTTATGGTTCTTTTGAGTGGCTTGTTATGCCGTTCGATTTGACGAACGCTCCTGCTTTCTTTGTCGATCTCATGAATCGGGTATTCCGGGAATATCTCGATAAGTTTGTTCTTGTATTCATTGATGATATCCTTATTTATTCTAAGTCTGAAGCTGAGCATGCTAATCACTTGAGAATTGTCTTGAGTATTCTCCATCGTCATCAGCTTAGAGCCAAATTCTCCAAGTGCCACTTTTGGGAGAATAAGGTTAAGTTCTTAGGCCATGTTGTATCTTCCGATGGCATTTCTGTCGATCCCTCAAAGATCAAAGCCATCCAGAATTGGAAGAGGCTTGAGAATGTTCATGAGATTCGTAGTTTCCTTGGATTGGCGGGGTATTACCGTCGGTTCATTAAGGATTTTTCCCGTGTTGTTCTTCTTTTCACTTGCGTTACTCGGAAAGGCATTCGTTTTGATTGGTCCGACAAGTGTGATGCTTCCTTTTTGACATTGAAGGAACTTCTCACTAATGCTCCTATTCTTGTGGTTCCCGAAGGGAATCATGATCTTGTTGTCTACACTGATGCTTGTGGTAGTGGTCTCGGTGCTGTGCTTATGCAGAGAGATCGGGTAGTTGCTTATGCTTCTAGGCAACTGCGTCCGAATGAAGTTTGCTATGCCACTCATGATCTTGAGTTAACCGCCATTGTCTTTGCCTTGAAGATTTGGCGACATTATTTGTTGGGCGAGCGCTTCATTCTCTATACCGATCATAAATCCTTGAAGTATTTGTTCACTCAGAAGGAACTCAATATGAGGCAACAGCATTGGCTCGAGTTTCTTGCTTCTTATGACTTTGATATCCAGTATACCCATGGTAAGGGTAATCGTGTTGCAAATGCGCTTAGTCGCAAACATTCGGTTGTTATTTCTATGATGCTTGCCAAATGGAATGTTCTTGAGACTCTATCCTTTTGTGAAATTCGTGATCGAGTTCATCTTCTGATTCTCCTATTCTATTATTTAGTTTGGGAGCTTGACCTATTTTGTTGGATCGTATTGCCGATGCTCAGCGGCGTGATCCTAAATTGTTGCATCTTATTCAGCTTTGTGAGTCTGGATCTTGTGATGAGGCGTTACAAGATTTCTGCACTGATTCTCATGGGTGTCTTCGTAAGAAGAACCGTCTCTTTGTGCCTTCTGACTTTGCACTTAGGCATGACATTCTTGATGATTGTCATCGTTCTAAGTATACTATTCATCCCGGTAGTAGCAAGATGTATGCCGATATGCGTCGTCTTTATTATTGGGAAGGCATGAAGCGCGATGTGGCGAGTTATGTGAGCAATTGCATTACTTCTCAGCGTTTTAAAGCCGAGCATCATCGTCCTTCGGGTCTTCTTCAACCTCTTGAGATTCCATTGTGGAAGTGGGATCAAATTTCTATGGATTTCATTGACGGCCTACCTCGTTCGAGATCGGGTCATTCTAGTATTTAGGTTATTGTTGATCGCCTCACTAAGTCTGCTCATTTTGTCCCTATTAAGTCTAATAGGACTGCTTCGCATTTGGCTAAGTTGTATATCAAGGAAATCTTGAGACTTCACGATGTTCCTAGTTCTATTGTGAGTGATCGTGATCCTTTATTCACGAGTCATTTTTGGAAGAGTCTTCAGCAAGCTTTGGGAACAAAGCTTAATTTTTCTACAGCTTATCATCCGCAGTCTGATGGACAGACTGAACGGGTAAATCGTATCTTGGAATATCTTCTCCGTATTTCTATCTTTGATTTCGGTGGTAGTTGGGAGGATCACCTACCTCTTGTAGAATTCTCCTACAACAATAGTTTTCAGTCTAGTATTGGTATGGCTCCTTTCGAAGCCTTATATGGAAGGCCATGCCGATCACCTTCATGTTGGTTAGAATCTGGTGAGAAGCTTATTCTTGGTCTAGATTTTGTTCGTGATTCTTCTGAGAAGATTGATCTTAATCGATTGAGAATGAAAGAGGCACAGAGTCGCCAGAAATCCTACGCTGACAACCGTAGGAAGCCTCTCCAGTTCTCGATCGGCGATCTTGTTATTATTCGTGTTTCTCCTTTGAAAGGGGTTATGCGTTTTAGTGCGACTGGGAAATTGGCTCCTCGTTATATAGGACCATTTTCTATTACTGAACGTATTGGCCCTGTGGCTTATAGAGTTTCACTTCCAGCTCATTTATCTGGCATTCATGACGTGTTTCACGTCTCGCAACTTCGGAAATGTCTTCGGGAGTCGGATTCTGTTATTACTTCTCCTGATTTGCAAGAGCTTGAGATCTCACCGGACTTATCTATTGTACAGCAACCTATTAGCATGCTTGACATGGAGGTGCGACACCTTCGGAACAAGGACGTGCCGCTCGTTAAAGTTCAATGGTCCGCTAATCCCAATGACCGTACTTGGGAAACCAGAGAGTATATCGAGCGATCTTATCCGGGTTTTCTTGCTTTGCTTTGAAACGGTGAGTATGTCTTTTCATCTCTAGCTTATTTCCTTTTTTCTTTTGTTGTATGTATGTAGTTGTTACGAATATCGTCTCTGGGAATTGCGGGGACGCAATTTTGTAAGGAGGGGAGTTCTGTAACAACCCGCATATTTAAAGATTTTATATTTAAATGTTTAATTTAAATATAGCGTCGTTAGTCGGATTTGGGTCCGAAATGTTACTTTTTGCAAATGGCCGAATAGGAACTCGAAACTACCTCCATTGGTTCCAAAATGGCGTTTGCGATCTTTTTGAGTATAATCTTTGATATGTTTGGAGTTTGTGAAATTTTGGCTACTTTTTCTATTGGGTTTGGGTTTGGGTTCAGCCCACTAGCTTAATTAAACCTCTAACTCAACCCCTTCTCCTCATCTCTCTTCATTTCTTAAAACTTAAGCTTAAAAACTGAAATGGTGGAAGAGAAAGAGAAATAGAATTTGCAAGCCCTAGTTTCAACTTGCAACTTGATTTCTTGCTCCAAAATCATAGAGAAGTCATAGGTAAGTCTCTCTTCATCTTCTCCATCTCTTCTCCTCTTCAATTTCGGTAATTTCCTAACCCTAACTTAGGAAATACTTGCTTTGATTCTAGATTGAAGCTTGTAGTGTTGAAGTGGAGTGTAGTTGGTTGATTCCTTGCATTTGTGCTCCTTCATCTTCTTGTTTTTGGGTTAAAGGTGAGTTTTGAACTCACATCTACTTCTCTTGATTTCATGGGTGTTGGGTATTAATTCCTAACAAGTATGCATGTGCCATTGCTTTGAATTTAGAAAGAATTTTCATTTTCATTGAAATAAGGCAGGAATTGCAAATTCATCAGGTTCGGCCGACCGAGTGCAGGCTCCCGTCGACCGACCGGCTGCCTCGAGCCATAATTGGGTTTCTGCATCTGGCCGGCCGACCGAGCCCTGTAGTCCGGTCGACCGACTTGCTTTGTTCTGCCTGTTTTGCCTATTTTTCATATTTGATTGATTTTTCCGTATTTTACCGATTCAAGTTGCTATTTAGTGGTTGTTATTGCATATTTGGCTTTAATAACTTACTCTTGACCTCATCCACGGGTTTTTATAAAATAATCTCTCGAATCGCATTTAAAAGCTCGTTTCTCCTATTTATAAATTCTATTTAAACACATGCACAATTTCGCACTTCGAGCGAAGTGGAAGGGTGATTATATGGTTGGGCAAAACATGGACAATGAATCTGTGCGTTTATCCTTCTGATTAATTCCCAACCTATTCAATTGATCGTTTTGACCTTCGGGTTTGGTTTATCGATGATATGAGGTAAATTTGTACTGCTTTGAGTGTGAAATAAACTAACGGATAGTAAACCGTTTAGTGCGAACGGGTGGTTATGGGACTCACGTTACAACTTTTCGGATTCCTCTCTGGGAGTTTGTGACACATGCTACCTTTGGGATAGTGTCTTCGGACTGTCTCCTCTGGCTTGTTGCCTTTAATATGGCATTTGGAGTTGGTCCTTTGCCCTGACTCGAAAGATATTTGGGGTTGTCGGCTACCTTCAGTATTGCTTTCGGAGTGGTTTCTTCACCACCGCTCAAGAGATATTGGAGTGGTTTCTTCACCACCGCTCAAGAGATATTGGAGTGGTTTCTTCACCACCGCTCAAGCGATTATTGGAGTGGTTTCTTCACCACCGCTCAAGAGATAACGGAGTGTTTTCTTCACCATCGCTCATGATGTTTCATTTATATGTATATTCCCTAGGTATTGCTTTTCTGTATTGATTCTTTGGAGCCACACGAAATATAGCGTTTACCTTGTGGAACTCGTATTTATCGGTATTTGTTGTTTGCCTTTATGGCTTGCTTTGGTATATTCTTATCCTTTGTTTCTATATGTTGCCGATGATATGAGGCTTGATCTATATGATTCATCTTTCGTTAGATGATTGTGTTATCTCTTTTAGAGATATCTATTATGCTTCGTAACCATGCAGGTTTATTGTTGTTCAGATTATCTAACTGATTTGTTTAGCTAGACTGATCCGTGTAATTTATACTCGGGTCAGACCGAGTTGTTTCAGGTTAGGTGCTTTTGGACTTAGCCTAGTTTGCTTCTGCATGGACTACTCCGCTAGCTTCTTTTTGTCATAGCTTTTTGTGTAGTCCCATTTTGTTGCAACTCTGATATGTATTCTATTGACTCGTCTGTATATTGTGGTTTGCTATACCACTTGATATGTACCATTCTGTATACTCTGTTATGTATCTATATATGTGTATATGATGATTTACTGTTCTGTGATGTATATTACATTTGAGTTGTTATATTCTGTTCTGATAGATCCTATAGCCATTGTAGTCTTGCTTTAAATATTTTTTGAATACGTCGAACTGTTTGTGATTCTACTTTTCGACGTGTTTAGTGAATAGTTAAGGTAAGATTACACATGGTCGCTCCTATCCAGCCTTATTCTCCGTGTTAGTAGACGGTATTATCTATACAATACTCTTTGCTAACGTGGGTATAGAGGTGGGGCGTCACAATAACACTTAAACATCATCGGCAATAATCATCACAGTCGTGTAAACAAGAAGACGAACCAGGAAAGATAAAAATCAACAACGAAACAAAACTTAAATGACTGAGAATGAAAATAGATGTGAGGGTCACTCACCTTTCACCGAAGTGAAGACGAACGAAGCAAAGACGAATGCGAAGAAGCCCTAATTTATTTTTGGGGACGAAGAAGAAACTCGTGGCCGCCATTTATTTCCTTTTTTTCTTTTCGTTTGATTTATTTTTTTTCTCTAATTTTCGAAGAAGACTACGGCCTTGTTTTGAAATGAAATGTGCGTGATTTTGGGTGCATGTCAGAGATTTTTTTTCTCCTGTTTTGGTGGCTAAGCACATACTTTTTCGGCTGAAGTGATATTGCATGTTATGCTTTGTGTGCTAACATTAATTACATTTGTCTTTATTTTATGTTTCATACATGTTTATAAAAATTATTGTCTTCCTTTGCAAGCTAAGAAGGCTGAGATGATTCTAGTTTGCTATGTAGATATATATTATTATTATTATTATTATTATTAGACTATGTAGATCTTTGGTGGCTGACAGTATTAATTTTGTACAATTATGTATTTATTTTGTTTCTCATTTTATTTACAACTTTTGTCATTAGTTCGAATCGTAAATACAAATTTTAATATTCAATTTCAAACTCCAAAGTCAAATTAAAATTTTATTCAACTTTCAATAGATTAAATTCCTAAATTTAATTGCCAAATTCATAGTTATATTAGGAATTCAATTTAAACCATCATTCAAATATTTAAAATTAATTAAATATTTTCAATTTAAATTGTTCAAAATTCAGGGTCGTTACAATCTTCCCTCCTTAAAAGAATTTCGTCCCGAAATTACAAGTTAGGAAAAATGATTGTTAAAATCTCACCGATATTTATACCCTACACAATTTTACCAAGCTCAAAACTTATTAAATAAATAAATATAGGATTCATTCCATTTGTCTTATTTCACTAGCTTTGTTCATTATCTCTTTTGTTCATTGATTTCTACAATCAAGACGCAAAAGTCTTTTACCAAAATTTCCGACTTAAAAATTTAGATTTAAACTTAAAATTCTTCATGTTAGAGATTTGCCTATTATATCTTTTTTCAAAGCTGTGGACTTTCAAAATATTTCAAAAATCCTCTTCCTTAGTTTATTAGGTCGGAATTATGTAATTTTAATTTCAGACTATTGATTTGCTATTTAAAGTTTGAAAATACTTGCTAACTCGAAATTTAACAAGTCTATCGTCGTTCTTAAAGACATTAGGCACAAGCTGGCCAGGCGCAAGACTAAAAATCTCCAAGTACTAAATATACTTGCTTCAATTCCCAGTGAAAATATTTTTAAAAAATTCTTTTAAAAATGGATATGGAAAGCATGTTCCCCCATGGATCACAGTTACCCGGCGGTTACGCTACTATCCCAGTAGAATCGCTTGTAACCCTAGATTTCTCATCTCTCTAGAATTTCGCCATGGTTGTTGCCATAGACCGCGGTCCACGCCGAGGTTACGCTATTATCCCAGTAGAGTCGCTTGTAACCATAGGCATCTCGCCCCTCGAATTTCGCTATGGCTTCTAGATTGCAGTTTACCCGGCGGTTGCGCCACTATCCCAATGGAATCGCTTGTAACTGTAGGCATCTCGTCCCTCAAATTACGCTAGTCACTCCAACTAATGGAATTCAAATTGCCATTCCAACTAATGGAAATCAAATGGCCAATCCAACTAATGGAATTCAAATGCTCAATCCAACTAATGGAATTCAAATGGTCAATCCAACTAATGGAATTCTACGTAGCTACGATTTTCAAATGGACACTCATATCGAGTTCCAATACCTTCACAAATTTTCAATGGAAGGTACTTTTCCATATCCTCAGTTTAGAAAACATAATATCATATATATGTAGTACTTCATTTCACATTTCGTACATATCATACCTATGTAAACTTACATAAGTTTTCCATAACAATTTCTTTCCAAACTGATGGTTTTCGAATTTACTGTAACAAATAGAGGATTCATGAGTTTTCCATCTCATTACCGATTTAAAATTTTCCTCTAAGTCGATTTGGAATTTTAAGGTTATCTCAAACCTAATTCACATTCATAATTCAATTCATTATCGACTTCACACTCGATTTGGATTTTACGTTACATCGTCAATTCTCAACACATAATTGGTGTCTACCGATATATATCCTCTGAGCTCGTACGTCTCAGAGAAGGGTATTAAGCTAAGAGAATAAATTATCCGCCACCAAACAGATATATATTTAATAGAGATCAATTGCTATGTCATCAATTCACAATGTTAGACAAACAATCCAAATCGACCATTCGAAATTTCAAGTTGAACTAATTATTCCAATTTCCCAAAAATATCTTTACAAGATATATATAATTTTCCACACTTAACCATTTGAAAACAAATTTCAAATCATTTTTCACCTTTCAATCTTTGAAAACAAATTTCAAATCAATTTCCTTAAACGGAAACACTTCCCTTTCTTTTATAAATCCCATAGTGAATTTACATTTTCAAAATATCTATGAATATACGATTTTCAAATCGATTTCTAATATTCATTATCAATTTATCTTTAAAAGATAAAATCTCAAAACATTCACTTCATATTGGAAAAACATTTCCATACTTATTTAATAATAAGTAATTCACAAATCAATTTTATTTTGAACACTTGGAAAACATTCAATATACTTAAATCATAATCAAGTATATATATTTCATTCTTTAAGGAAAGCGTCCTTTTAAACACATTTATTTGAGTCAAAACGAATGTTGCATAAAACATTGTTACGACGACCCAAAATCATTAGTATAGGGATTCGAATTTAAGATAGATATATAAATCACAATACTATATAAAACATTTCCTTTCGGAAACCATTTACTATAACAACAGCGTTATAGTCCACCATTTCCTTTTATTTCTCTCGAAAACGTCTATTTCGACAATGAATGTTGAAATCTATGTATTCGATACTTAATACATTTTAAAATATCTTTAAAACCATTAACTTCATTTCATAATATCACTTCCTAAAACATTTCTTTAACATATATTCACTCTCTAAAATCATGGAAAAATTCCCAACCAACTTTTATTATCACAATATTTAACTTAAAGGATAATTCGCTGTCCAAAATCATGAATATATCTCCTTTAATAACTTCTATGTTTCATTTA
Organism: Allium cepa; assembly: GCA_030765085.1. NCBI lineage: Eukaryota > Viridiplantae > Streptophyta > Magnoliopsida > Asparagales > Amaryllidaceae > Allium > Allium cepa. Next base: position 786,649,094 of record CM060937.1, on the reverse strand, counting down.
TCAAATTCAATTGGTTTTGAATTTATAAACAATCTTTTCAAATTCCATTTCTATTTATAAAACTTCGATTTATAAATCTCCTTTATTAATTCAATTCAATTTATATAACTCAATTATTTACCAAAAGTCCATTTATAAGTTAAGTACTTATAATCCATTTATTTACTAAATCATTCTTCAAAACATTTGAAATCAATTTTCAAAAGAATTCAGAATCAAATTCCCAAATTATAGTTCAATGATCCCCTTAGCTATAACTAAATTGATATGTCATTTTATTTCCCAATTATTACTTTGGAGATATTCAAAATATTTGATTTAAACCAATTCACCAATTCACTTAACTTATATTTTATTTTTCATAAATCTCAGCAATTCGGTAATGGGTTTTCGAATGATCGGGACTCAAATCTAAGGAGACCTTACCGAAGAGAAACTATCGCAACCCTAAATTTAGAGAGGGAATTTTCGAAAAAGATCTAAATTTTCAAAATAACTTTTATCTTCAAAAAAACAATTTCATACTTCTTTAGATTTGAAAAACGCTTTCTTTAAAGTGATTCTTGTAACTATTCATATTAAACGCCATAAACTAAGCTTTGTGTAAACCAAAGCTCTGATACCACTTTGCAACGACCCGCCCTTCTGACCGCCACCAGTTGGTAACTAAACCAACTTGAAACGTTCAAAATGACGGATTGTTATTTAGTTTATAGAGTTTAAACAGAATCAGCCACAGAAACACAAAATAATTATATTTCACATAAATGAATTTTTTTTACATATATCAGAGTTTATACAATGCTTTAAATTTTATACAGCGGAATATTTCTCTAAGTACAAAAATCTCCAAAAAGCTAAAGTGAGCGTTTTCCCCCTCTCTCTCTAACTTCGCTGCCTGATAATCTTCAAGCTGTAAAATACTCGGTCTGACCTGAGTATTATATTCAAAAGAAAATAATACACGGGTCAGTCTAATTCAAACTAAGTTATTAGTGCATAAAGGCAATAATAATTAAATAACAATTAGATGACAGTCAAATATAAATTCACCTATCCGACCCTTTTAACAAAGAAAATCGGATAACGGTAAATATAACACTTAACAGTGTTAAACCAATAAATCAGCGAATTCCAATTATCAACTAAGATAGATGAAGGGATTTTTTTTTATGAAGATAATTTATAAAACATTGTAATTGCCTAAACAGCAATTAACAACAAAGTCATCAAATTAAATCAAGCCAATCAAATAATTGAAAAGTTACTTAAAAACATCGAAACTGATTGGCTGTAGTACACGCACGCGTGCACTGCCTCGCCACATTTAAAATGTTAAAACTGTGTGGCTGCAGTACACGCACGCGTGCACTGCCTTGCCACTACGACATGTAAAATCATCACAATAGTGAATATTGATAGCAATCGAAGCTGCAGAGGTCAAGTCAGTGCTATCGTTACTCAACGCAACTGCAAATAAAACTAATAGTATAAAGGGCTAGTAATTCAAGTGCAAATCCACTATCAGAAATGTAGACTGCGATTAAACAGGCCCAAATCAAACTTCAACTAAATGCAAAAGGTCAAGTCAGTGACTTAACACAGCTGCAACACCAAAACCTATGCAACTTGGCAAGGTCGAAGTGCAACTGTTTTGCATATACTCAAGTAAACTCAAGAAACAAGTTTCCAAACAACTCATGGCTGCACACTTCAACAAGTGTGGTATTTTATATAAAATGAAACTGCGGCCACTACTTGGACTCAAGGGCAAAGTGCGACAAAAATGCAGCCACCACAGGTACCCAAGGGCACAGCAAAAATATACAACTACCATACTGGAAACACAAAAGTGCAAGCTACAACTCAATGATGCAATGTTATTAATATATATGAATATACTCAAGAGAAGTCAACAACATCTGGAGTGAATGCAAGTAAATGCAAACACAACATAGCAATATGTAAGTGACACTGCAACTAGTAAAAATGTAGATGCAAGTGAACGCAATAGTATGAAACTGTGTGAAAACTGCAGGTCGAAACAAAGTAGAAAAGAAGAAGACCAGACAAATATCATAATGAAAACTCCTAGCATCAAGGAAAAATGAAACAGACTTGAGTGAATCACAGCCAAGTGAAATAGTGAGTCACAGCCAAGTGAAACACAACATCAAATGAACATAGGAATTTCAATAAGTGAACATCAGGTGAAACAAACACTATCAGTAGCTAGTTCGAGTAAAGTTGTGACGACCCGACTTTCCACTCCCGGAAAATCACATCATCTTTAAGAAAGAAAGGGATAGAAAAGAGAAAAGAAAGAAGAGAAAGAAGAAACAACACAAGAATCTCAACAGCGGAACGAATAAATTATATTAATAACATAAGTATTACATAGTATACATCAAATATCAGAGTTACACAGACAATACAACACATACTAGACAGTTATAAACATCTGTCTAGTTATTACAACTCAATACATACACAACTCAGAGATACCAACACAGCGGAAAACTATATAACTATTCGCAGAAGCCTTCTGCTCCATTTGCTCCTCCACAATACGTCAAAGCTATCCTGAATCCAAACCTGAATTCCCTTGACTACTCATAAAAATTTGAGTACCCAAGAGTTATAGAAAAACAGAAATAACTCCGGGTCAGACATGGGTCTGGTGTGAGTAACAGGTTAAAGTTGCTTAACTTTGAAAAACCTTTGAAAAGAAAAGGTATCACGTAAGACTTCCCACACATAAACATGGAAAAGTTTTTACCTTACGCTAACCAAAACATTTGATAGGAAATCCGATGATATTATAATAGTGTCTAGGGTTTTCAAGCAAAATACAGAAATAGCTGAAATGCTTACATCTCACATTCCAACATTATTGGGCACAACTAATATGTACGGCACTTATTGGATTTTGGATTCCATCAATGGCTGGGATACTGGGGTACCGCCCGTCACAGTACATGGCCTAGATCACCGTACCGAGGATTACTCCCTTCATCCCCTGCAACAAAAGCCGGACTCGTTCCTTACTGAACAGTTCCAAACAAGACAACCCCACAGTTGTGATCAGCAACTGCACCATTAAGCCGAAATATAAAGGGACCTCTAGACAGGGATAAATCTTGCTCTCAAGTGGGGGCTACCTACGAAGCTTTGCTGCACCTCCCCTGTTTTAGCCATTCCCGGTTGATGAGGCTTGAGGCTACGATTACCTTTATAGGACATATCACTTAGAATGCTCATCGTCCACCTGACGATGTTCTGAAAGCATTCGATCCATACAAGTTCGTTCCGGGTTCGAACGAAACCAAAGGCATTATCTCGTTACACTCGTATTGGAATCACCCTCAGAGTTAACGACAATAATCCTTGCACTCTGAATCACCATCTCGAATCTATAAGTACTATTCCGTCAAACTCATTACGGAATCACCCACAGAGTTATACTGACGTATAGCCCTTACACCTCGAGTCTTCACTTGCTCCACTTAGATTAACGACCTAACGTTATTTGGAATCGATGTGGTTTTCGGATCCCAAATATGGAATACCGATCCCGGTCTCATCGAAATCCAAAGCGTGTCTTTTAAGGTCCAAGTTGTTTTATGTTTAAAACAATTCAATTTAATTATCTAAATATACACAGATAGATAATTCTCATCACAATAGAAAATCAACCTTATCATTATCAATAGGTAATTCATATCATAATCAGATAATCCATATTATCATCCAAAAGCAACCAATGCATCCATACCACAACATAATTCATCTCATAGCTGAGATTACAAACCATACCAGGCAACCAATACTAATCATCAAACATAAGCAACTATCTAATGATCACACTATTCATAATTAATTTAAAATGAATTAAATTAATTACTTAATCTATTTTAAACCTTATTTCAAAAATTTAAAACTTATAGTTTTAAATTCAAATCAATCAATTCCAAAATTACATCATTAATTAATTAATGATTTCTGATTACAACTAATCAATCTCTAAATATAAATTAATTACATAAGTAATTAATCTCTAATTTAAACTATATATATTAATCACTCATGATTAATAACCATTCAGTAATTAACTACTTTAATTACCATCCATAAAATTAATTATTCTCAATTAATTATCCTCATTAATCACTTGATTAATTTCAAAGTAATTAAAATCCAAATTACTTCTATAATAAATATCTTGATTACATTCGGTAATTATTAATTAATTACTTCTCTAAGCAATTACAAATTTATTAATTACATAAGTAATTATTAATAATCCACCAATGTTTAAATTAATTAAACTAAATTAATCTAAACTAATCACCTAAATTAAATTAATTATACCAGGTAATTAATTCATTAATTACTTCATTAAGTAATTAGACAATTGATTATTACTAATTAATTAATCTAATTAATTATTAAAATTAATCACATTAATTAATTGTTAAATAATCTTAAGTTAGTGACCTTCATTAACATTCCTTAATTACATAATTAAGAATTAACTTCAATTAATCATTATTAATTATCAATTAATTAATCTTTAATTACAATTTAATTAACCTCTAATCATTAATTAGTTAAGTGTTAATTAAAATCTAAATTATCTTTTAATCACTTGATTAAGTAAATCTTACCCATAAATTAAAATTTAATTAATCATCCATAATTATAGATTAATTAACCTTAATTAATTAATCTTAAATCATAATTATCTAACTTAAAAATTATTAATTACTTAATTTATAATCCATATTAATAATTAATTAAATAATTACTGTTTCATTTAAATTAATTTAATAATTTAAATGAAATCAATTTCTCAAGTTCAAAGTTTAAGAAACATTCTTCTTATTCAAAATATTTCAAGCACTTTATTTCAGAACAAAATTCAATTTAAAATTTCTTTTTCAAAATTTCAAACTGAAACATAATCTTCATTTTCATTCCAAATCCAAACTTAACCATTTAAAACTTTATTTACACTTCCATCTTCATTTCCAAATTCAAATTATTTAACATTTTCTAAAATGGTTAAAACAAATTTAAATTTAAAAAAAAACTATTAAATTTTAAAAACTGACATTAAAGTCAAATCTCAGGTCTAAAACTAAATTTAAACTTAGTTTAAACTTTATTTCATACATTAAAACTTATAGTTTTAAATTTCAAATCAATGTTGTTTTATACTTTAAAAAAAAAATTTAAAAATCTAAATTTAAACTTCTCAGATTTAAATTCAACTCAGATTTATTTATACAAAAATTTAGTTTCCAGTTTTAAACTTGTTTTAAATTTTCAATTGTTTAATTAAATTTCACTTCAGATTTAAAAATAGAAACAAAAACAGTTTTCTGTTTGGTTTAAAAACATACTACATTTTTGAATACAAAAAAGTTGATTCAAAAACTCAGTTTTAAATTATTGAATTCATAATTACATTTCAGGTTTGAAAACCCCTATTGAACTCCAACTTACAATTTAAATTTTACTTTTAAATTTTGAAAACAGAACATAGTTTCTATTTTATTTTATTTTTACTTTAAACCCAAAACTAAATTTAAAATCTGAATAATTACAAATTCCAAGATTTAAATTATTTAAACTTCAGGTTCCAAACAAGTTTTCCAATTTTAGTTTGCATTACTACACTTCACTTCAGTTTTATTTTTAAAAACCTGGAATCAAGTTTTCTTCAAAAACTAAAACCTGTAATACTTACCTTTTTTTAGAAAAACTCAAATTATTACAAAAATCCCAGAATTCAAACTTTGAATTTATATTTAAATTCAATTTCAACTTATACTTAGTTCAGGTTTTAAACTTTCCTTTTAAAAACTTATTTTAAAAAATTTTAAAACTGGAAATAAGGTTCTCTTTAACCCTGAAACATTACAACCCGAGCTACCACCTAATCTACTTCGAGAAAAATGATTTCCTTCTTCGAGTCATTTCTCAAATAACTCGAGACCATCTCGGGTTTTAAAACCCTGCAACAAAACAGAACACCACCATGTACACACACCCTGTGCATCCATAATCCAACTCCGGCCACCTCTGACCCTTATCAACGACCATCCCCCATCCACCAGTGACCTCTCATCTCACTCCCATCCTCAAATTCCCATAATTCAACTTGAATTTGAATTCAAGTTTTAAACCCAAAACCTGAAGCACCATCCCCTTCCCACTGTCTAACCTGTCAACGACGAGATCACCTAACTCCGGCCACAACCATCCTTCAAACTCCGGCGATAGCTCCATCATCACAACATCTATCAATACCCAAAAGAGCATTGAACTCGATCAACCCATGAGTCCATATTCAAACAAAATCAGAGACTCATACAAACTAGGGTTCTAAAACTAAATTCCAAAATTCAAAATCAATTTTTGAATTGAAATCCAATTTAGAATTTTTCCTATAATCATTAATAGCTATTCAATTAATAGAAGCAAAATCAATCCATTAAAATGCAAGAATCAAGTGTACTATATCAAAATGTAAAATATAGCACGTTCATCTCTGCACTTGGTTTACAGCATATTAAATTGTAATTTTTGATTTAGAATTCTTAAATTCAGTTATAGTTTCTATTTGTAAACTTGAAACAATAGATTATAACATTTGAATTTTCCTCTATATTAATTATTTTTCCGTGTAACCTGATTTCCAGGTTACAGGAAATTCAAATTTGATTTCTATAAATTTGAATTTTACTCTAAACCTAAACAAACAGATTTTATTCAATTTTGAACTTAAACTATAACAATCTAAACCTTGGAAATCTGACTTGCATTTCATTTCTTATATACACAGGCAGGAAGAATAAAAAAACATATGCACAAATTTAATTCATCAGATTTAAACAAGCATATAATCCTACTTATTTATTTTAGGTTAAGTGTTACTCACCTGTAGTTGCAAGATGCAGAGCAAACTTTCAAATTGCAGGCCCCAGATTTGTAAAAATAGATGAATGCAGTCATGAAAAATTGCTAATTGAAATCCTGTTGAAAATTTGCTTGAATCCCTTAAAACTTTAAGCTTGAAGGCATTTTAACATTTTCTTCCAACCTGATGCTTCCAGATTCAAAAATTTATGTATGCAGGCATCCCCCTTTCCAGATTCATATGCATGTTTGCATTTTGCATATTTTAGAAAGAATGCAGGTTTTCTTATTTTCATGGTTGCAGATTTTTTTTTAAAGAAAGATGAATGAAGGCATTTAGTTTTGGAGGAGTTACAGGTTTGAAATTTATAATGCATGCAGATTTTATTTTGGATGCAGATTGCATGTTTGAATGCAAATGCATTTACAGGTTAGAGGAGGTAATTTTTTTTCAGGTTTCTTTATTTTAGCATAAAAAATGAGAAAAAGCTAAAGAATGAATATATGCAAGTTAAATAACAATGTTTGATTTAAATTAAAATTAAAGAAAAACAAAAATTAAACAAATGACACATGGCTTGTGTTGTTAACACTTGTCAACCTATATCTTAAATTACTTACATATGTAAATTAAGCTTACATATGTCTTTTGAATGGGTTTGTTATTTAATTAAGGTTAAAGAAAATTAACTTAATGAATGCATATTCCTATTTTAAATTGTATTTTAAATTTCAAATTAAATTAACAAATCTCATTTTATAAATTAATAGTTTAAAAAGAAAAACACAAACATTTTATAACTTATTTTAAATATCCAAACTTTAAGTCAAAAATAAATTTTAAACCAATTTAAACATTTTTCTCATATTTAAAAACACATCATTATTTTATTGAATATCTTTGAAAAGCTTAAATCAAAAATAAATCTCAATTCCTGTTTTCAAAACATTAAAACTAATTTGACAACTTATCTATTTATAATATATACAAATACATATACATTATTAAATAGAAAACAATTTATTAGTTTATTAAAAATAAATTCACAAATTAAATATTTAAATGAAGAAGATTATTAAATCCAATCAGATTTATTAACAAAAATCATCAATTCAATTTAAATTTAAACCCAGATTATTAAATTTAAATTGTCCAAAATTCCGGGATATTACAATCCTTCCCCCTTAAAAGAATTTCGTCCCCGAAATTTAAAACAAAGTTAATTTAATAATCTATTTACAGATTTTATTTTAAAACACAGCATATGTTAATCATATGCTATCAACCAAAGCAACCAATTCACACAATCAAAACAAATCTAATTATCCAAAAGAATTTTGGATATAACCTTTACGAGTTTCCCCGGTATATATATATATCGGGACACTCGCTCTTATTGAATCAAATCGATCAATACTACTAAGCTATAGAGCTCCTAACAATAATTCTATATAGAATATCAGACTACAAACGAGTCTGACTCAACAACCAATCTATCCTAAACTGCTGGTTTTACAACCAGGAATATCAAACACGTACTCCCTTAGAGATACGTGAAACATACCGAATTCCAGTTATCCAAACTGGCAATTCAACTCTAGAAAACCAAACACTGATCTAACCCAAAACAGAAGAAACCAAAACACTACGGAGCTAGCTTCTCAACTTATAGCTCTTTGAATCAGAGAAAAACTTAACCCAAAATCAAATCTCCGGTTCCAGAATCCAAATTTCTCCGTCTCTTATCCATAAAAACTCTTCGGACGATCCTGGGCTACCAACATTCATTCTGATCAGCTTAACTCTTGCTGATTCCACTAAAAACAGACTGAATCAAAACAATCCAATGATCTCCTCAAGATCAATCCAAAACCAAGAACACAAACCCTGCTTCTCAACAACAGAAGACAGAACAAACTTCTTCTTATCCGAAAAAGAAAACAGAAACATTCCCAAACTGCTTCCGCTGCACAACTCTGATCCGAAACAGAAGAAAATGCTGAAGAAGAGCACAAGCACAGACTAGACAACCAGCCCAGAAATATGGTTCCACATATCCATAAGAAAACTCAGATGTTCCTCCCAAACATGGGTTGCTTCCCGAACTTCTATCTCATGGAACCATCCATCTACTAACTGAACCACCTGTTCCACTCCTGGAATGAAAACTCGATCTCCAGATGCAGACAAACTCTGACTTCTTGGAAGAAAATCCAGACAATCTTCAACAGTCCAAAAGAACATACTATCGCAAGTCACTTTTGCGATCAACTCAACCTATATCCAAAGAAACTGCTCTCTCTCTCAACCAACCAGAATAGCTTATACTGGCCTAGCCAACTTATAGAGAAACAGATCCACTATGCTGCTTCTCAACTCCACTTCAGAAAAATTACTCAGCCAGAAGACTCCTTACCAACTCAGAACATTCTGCTAAACTCAGGCACAACACCTAGCAGACTCACTTCTTACTCTTGTTTCAAAGAAACATCTTCGGAAATATCCATAGCCACTGCATCTCATCACGCAGCTACTATTTCGTGAGATATCAAAATATCATCACTCACTTGCTTCAGCCCTATCGTCAGATCATAACTCAATTCTACACTTCAAAGATGAACTCCAAACCTTTACAGGTTTCCTTCAGAGATCGATGAAGTACTTATACCAAGCAAAACCAACTCGAGACGGTATTAGATCTGTAGTCTCGACAAATACACTTCCAACCCCATCCATCAAACTTCAACCAATGGTAGTCGTGTTACACGCACTTCTACCTCATCTACCTTTATAACTTACATTGGAAAATCCTGAACGGATAATCCAACAAATAGGTAGAACCAATTATATATATATGTATATATATATATATATATATAAAAATACAAATATGCTCTCTCAAGATAGACACCACTACAGAGCCTAGGTATTCACTCAACCTAATGCTCTGATACCAACAGTGACGACCCGACTTTCCACTCCCGGAAAATCGCATCATCTTTAAGAAAGAAAGGGATAGAAAAGAGAAAAGAAAGAAGAGAAAGAAGAAACAACACAAGAATCTCAACAGCGGAACGAATAAATTATATTAATAACATAAGTATTACATAGTATACATCAAATATCAGAGTTACACAGACAATACAACACATACTAGACAGTTATAAACATCTGTCTAGTTATTATATCTCAATACATACACAACTCAGAGATACCAACACAGCGGAAAACTATATAACTATTCGCAGAAGCCTCCTGCTCCATTTGCTCCTCCACAATACGTCAAAGCTATCCTGAATCCTAACCTGAATTCCCTTGACTACTCATAAAAATTTGAGTACCCAAGAGTTATAGAAAAACATAAATAACTCCGGGTCAGACATTGGTCTGGTGTGAGTAACAGGTTAAAGTTGCTTAACTTTGAAAAACCTTTGAAAAGAAAAGGTATCACGTAAGACTTCCCACACATAAACATGGAAAAGTTTTTACCTCACGCTAACCAAAACATTTGATAGGAAATCCGATGATATTATAACAGTGTCTAGGGTTTTCAAGTAAAATACAGAAATAGCTGAAATGCTTACATCTCACATTCCAACATAGTTAGGCACAACTAATTCGTACGACACTTATTGGATTTTGGATTCCATCAATGGCTGGGCTACTGGGTACCGTCCGTCACAGTACGTGGCCTAGATCACCGTACCGAGGATTACTCCCTTCATCCCCTGCAACACCAAGCCGGACCCGTTCCTTACTGAACAGTTCCAAACAAGACAACCCCGCAGTTGTGATCAGCAACCGCACCACTAAGCCGAAATATAAAGGGACCTCTAGACAGGGATAAATCTTGATCTCAAGTGGGGGCTACCCACGAAGCTTTGCTGCACCTCCCCTGTTTTAGCCATTCCCGGTTGATGAGGCTTGAGGCTACGATTACCTTTATAGGACATATCACTTAGAATGCTCATCGTCCACCTGACGATGTTCTGAAAGCATTCGATCCATACAAGTTCGTTCCGGGTTCGAACGAAACCGAAGGCATTATCTCGTTACACTCCTATTGGAATCACCCTCAGAGTTAACGACAATAACCCTTGTACTCTGAATCACCATCTCGAATCTATAAGTACTATTCCGTCAAACTCATTACAGAATCACCCACAGAGTTATACTGACGTATAGCCCTTACACCTCGAGTCTTCACTTGCTCCACTTAGATTAACGACCTAACGTTATTTGGAATCGATGTGGTTTTCGGATCCCAAATATGGAAACCCGATCCCGGTCTCATCGAAATCCAAAGCGTGTCTTTTAAGGTCCAAGTTGTTTTATGTTTAAAACAATTCAATTTAATTATCTAAATATACACAGATAGATAATTCTCATCACAATAGAAAATCAACCTTATCATTATCAATAGGTAATTCATATCATAATCAGATAATCCATATTATCATCCAAAAGCAACCAATGCATCCATACCACAACATAATTCATCTCATAGCTGAGATTACAAACCATACCAGGCAACCAATACTAATCATCAAACATAAGCAACTATCTAATGATCACACTATTCATAATTAATTTAAAATGAATTAAATTAATTACTTAATCTATTTTAAACCTTATTTCAAAAATTTAAAACTTATAGTTTTAAATTCAAATCAATCAATTCCAAATTACATCATTAATTAATTAATGATTTCTGATTACAACTAATCAATCTCTAAATATAAATTAATTACATAAGTAATTAATCTCTAATTTAAACCATATATATTAATCACTCATGATTAATAACCATTCAGTAATTAACTACTTTAATTACCATCCATAAAATTAATTATTCTCAATTAATTATCCTCATTAATCACTTGATTAATTTCAAAGTAATTTAAATCCAAATTACTTCTATAATAAATATCTTGATTACATTCAGTAATTATTAATTAATTACTTCTCTAAGTAATTACAAATTTATTAATTACGTAAGTAATTATTAATAATCCACAAATGTTTAAATTAATTAAACTAAATTAATCTAAACTAATCACCTAAATTAAGTTAATTATACCAAGTAATTAATTCATTAATTACTTCATTAAGTAATTATATAATTGATTATTACTAATTGATTAGTCTAATTAATTATTAAAATTAATCATATTAATTAATTGTTAAATAATCTTAAGTTAATGACCTTCATTAACATTCCTTAATAACATAATTAAGAATTAACTTCAATTAATCATTATTAATTATCAATTAATTAATCTTTAATTACAATTTAATTAACCTCTAATTATTAATTAATTAAGTGTTAATTAAATCTAAATTATATTTTAATCACTTTAAGTAAATCTTACCCATAAATTAAAATTTAATTAATCATCCTTAATTATAGATTAATTAACCTTAATTAATTAATCTCAAATCTTAATTATCTAACTTAAAAATTATTAATTACTTAATTTATAATCCACATTAATAATTAATTAAATAATTACTGTTTCATTTAATTAATTTAATAATTTAAATGAAATCAATTTCTTAAGTTCAAAGTTTAAGAAACATTCTTCTTATTCAAAATATTTCAAACACTTTATTTCAAAACAAAATTCAATTTAAAATTTCTTTTTCAAAATTTCAAACTGAAACATGTTCTACATTTTCATTCCAAATCCAAACTTAACAATTTAAAACTTTATTTACACTTCCATCTTCATTTCCAAATTCAAATTATTTAACATTTTCTAAAATGGTTAAAACAAATTTATATTTAAAAAAAAAACTATTAAATTTTAAAAACTGACATTAAAGTCAAATCTCAGGTTTTAAAACTAAATTTAAACTTAGTTTAAACTTTATTTCATACATTAAAACTTATAGTTTCAAATTTCAAATCAATGTTGTTTTATAATTTAAAAAAAAAATTTAAAAACCTAAATTTAAACTTCTCAGATTTAAATTCAACTCAGATTTATTTATACAAAAATTTAGTTTCCAGTTTTAAACTTGTTTAAAATTTTCAATTGTTTAATTAAATTTTACTTCAGATTTTAAAACAGAAACAAAAACTGTTTTCTGTTTGGTTTAAAAACATACTACATTTTTGAATACAAAAAAGTTGATTCAAAAACTCAGTTTTAAATTATTGAATTCATAATTACTTTTCAGGTTTGAAAACCCCTGTTGAACTCCAACTTACAATTTAAATTTTACTTTTAAATTTTGAAAACAGAACATAGTTTCTATTTTTTTTTACTTTAAACCCAAAACTAAATTTAAAATCTGAATAATTACAAATTCCAAGATTTAAATTATTTAAACTTCAGGTTCCAAACAAGTTTTCCAATTTTAGTTTGCATTACTACACTTCACTTCAGTTTTATTTTTAAAAACCTGAAATCAAGTTTTCTTCAAAAACTAAAACCTATAATACTTACCTTTTTTTTAAAAAAACTCAAATTATTACAAAAACCCCAGAATTCAAACTTTGAATTTATATTTAAATTCAATTTCAACTTATACTTAGTTCAGGTTTTAAACTTTCCTTTTAAAAACTTATTTTAAAAAATTTTAAAACCGGAAATAAGGTTCTCTTTAACCCTAAAACATTACAACCCGAGCTACCACCTAATCTACTTCGAGAAAAATGATTTCCTTCTTCGAGTCATTTCTCAAATAACTCGAGACCATCTCGGGTTTTAAAACCCTGCAACAAAACAGAACACCACCATGTACACACACCCTGTGCATCCATAATCCAACTCCGGCCACCTCTGACCCTTATCAACGACCATCCCCCATCCACCAGTGACCTCTCATCTCACTCCCATCCTCAAATTCCCATAATTCAACTTGAATTTGAATTCAAGTTTTAAACCCAAAACCTGAAGCACCATCCCCTTCCCACTGTCTAACCTGTCAACGACGAGATCACCTAACTCCGGCCACAACCATACTTTAAACTCCGGCGACAGCTCCATCATCACAACATCTATCAATACCCAAAAGATCTTTGAACTCGATCAACCCAGGAGTCCGTATTCAAACAAAATCAGAGACTCATACAAACTAGGGTTCTAAAACTAAATTCCAAAATTCAACATCAATTTTTGAATTGAAATCCAATTTAGAATTTTTCCTATAATCATTAATAGCTATTAACTCAACAGAAGCAAAATCAATCCATTCAAATGCAAGAATCAAGTGTACTGTATCAAAATGTAAAATATAGTATGTTCATCTCTGCACTTGGTTTACAGCAAATTAAATTGTAATTTTTGATTTAGGATTTTTAAATTCACTTATAGTTTCTATTTGTAAACTTGAAACAATAGATTATAACATTTGAATTTTCCTCTATATTAATTATTTTTCTGTGTAACCTGATTTCCAGGTTACAGAAAATTCAAATTTGATTTCTATAAATTTGAATTTTACTCTAAACCTAAACAAACAGATTTTATTCAATTTTGAACTTAAACTATAACAATCTAAACCTTGGAAATCTGATTTGCATTTCATTTCTTACATACACAGGCAGGAAGAATAAAAAAACATATTCACAAATTTAATTCATCAGATTTAAACAAGCATATAATCCTACTTATTTATTTTAGGTTAAGTGTTACTCACCTGTAGTTGCAAGATGCAGAGCAAAATTTCAAATTGCAGGCTCCAGATTTTTAAAGATAGATGAATGCAGTCATGAAAAATTGCTAATTGAAATCCTGTTGAAAATTTGCTTGAATGCATTTTAACATTTGCTTCCAACCTGATGCTTCCAGATTCAAAAATTTATGTATGCAGACATCCCCCTTTCCAGATTCATATGCATGTTTGCATTTTGCATATTTTAGAAAGAATGCAGGTTTTCTTATTTTCATGGTTGCAGATTTTTTTTTTAAAGAAAGATGAATGCAGGCATTTAGTTTTGGAGGAGTTACAGGTTTGAAATTTATAATGCATGCAGATTTTATTTTGGATGCAGATTGCATGTTTGAATGCAAATGCATTTACAGGTTAGAGGAGATAATTTTTTTTTTTAAGTTTCTTTGTTTTAGCATCAAAAATGAGAAAAAGCTAAAGAATGAATATATGCAAGTTAAATAACAATGTTTGATTTAAATTAAAATTAAAGAAAAACAAAAATTAAACAAATGACACATGGCTTGTGTTGTTAACACTTGTCAACCTATATCTTAAATTACTTACATATGTAAATTAAGCTTACATATGTCTTTTTAATGGGTTTGTTATTTAATTATGGTTAAAGAAAATTAACTTAATGAATGCATGTTCCTATTTTAAATTGTATTTTAAATTTCAAATTAAATTAACAAATCACATTTTATAAATTAATAGTTTAAAAAGAAAAACACAAACATTTTATAACTTATTTTAAATATCCAAACTTTAAGTCAAAAATAAATTTTAAACCAATTAAAACATTTTTCTCATATTTAAAAACATATAGTTATTTTATTAAATATCTTTGAAAAGCTTAAATCAAAAATAAATCTCAATTCCTATTTTCAAAACATTAAAACTAATTTGACAACTTATCTATTTATAATATATAGAAATACATATACATTATTAAATAGAAAACAATTTATTAGTTTATTAAAAATAAATTCACAAATTAAATATTTAAATGAAGAAGATTATTAAATCCAATCAGATTTATTATCAAGAATCATCAATTCAATTTAAATTTAAACCCAGATTATTAAATTTAAATTGTCCAAAATTCCGGGATATTACAAAAGTACACTAGCAAATGCAGACACAGTAAAATTCACACATCAGTGAACTAACAGCCCTGACAAAAATCGTACAGTAACTACATACATATGCATGAACTCATACATGATGGTTGTGAAAATATAATGCCCTGGTATGCACTGTTAACTTGAATGAAGACATGAGTGCTAAACTGGAATGCACACAATGTCAAGATAAAGGCCAAAGTCCAGGAATTTTTTTTGTTTTTTTTTCAAATAAACAAGGTCAAGGGCCAATATCATTTTCAAATAAAACTCAACATGCATGAACCACAATAATATGCAAACTCGAGCTTATAGTGAACAACATCAGTGAGGCAAGTTCAAGTAATGTACCAAACTGGGGTACACAAGTGATCACCAGACCAACCAGTGACATAAATCAGACTCAAGGCAGTAATGAATGGCATATATGCAAATTTACTTGAACAAACCAATATGGCAACATGAGTACCAGAGTAAGCTACAGCTCTAAAGCATCAGTGCACACTACCAACTACTACATGCAAGCAACTACAACAAAACAATCCTACCCCAGACCAAATGCCTTAATGAAAACCAAACTGAATTCAAAAATCAAATCCAGTTCGGAGTCAACAGAAGAAACATCGGAGAGTCAAGTCGTGGAAGGATACAATCCTATCAAGTCAGAGAAAAACACAGAAACATAGTCTATCATCACAATTTCAAAGCCAAGTATTTTAAACCGTGTCAACCAAGCAATCAAGTATATTCGCAAATGAACTAGTCAAAGAAAAATTTCAAGCATCCAAGCATAAACAATCGGCAGAGGTAAATTGAAATATATTTCGTGCGAACGAAATTCAGGGGCTGCGAACCCTATAAAACACTTGAACATCATCGGCAATAATCATCACAGCCGTGTAAACAAGAAGACGAACCTGGAAAGATAAAAACCATCAACATCGAAACAAAACTCGAACGACTGAGAATGAAAATAGATGTGAGGGTCACTCACCTTTCACCGAAGTGAAGACGAACGAAGCAAAGACGAACGCGAAGAAGCCCTAATTTTTCTTTGGGGACGAAGAAGAAACTCGTGGCCACCATTTATTTCTTTTTTTTCTTTTTGTTTGATTTTTTTTTCTCTGATTTTCTAAGAAGACTACGGCGTTGTTTTGAAATGAAATGTGCGTGATTTTGGGCGCATGTCAGAGATTTTTTTCTCCTGTTTTGGTGGCTAAGCACATACTATTTCGGCTGAAGTGATATTGCATGTTATGCTTTGTATGCTAACATTAATTACATTTGTCTTTATTTTATGTTTCATACATGTTTATAAAAATTATTGTCTTCCTTTGCAAGCCAAGAAGGCTGAGATGATTCTGGTTTGCTATGTAGATATATATATTATAATTATTTTTAGACAATGCAGATCTTTGGTGGCTGACAGTATTAATTTTGTACAATTATGTATTTAATTCGTTTCTCATTTTATTTACAACATATGTCATTAGTTCGAATCTTAAATACAAATTTTAATATTCAATTTCAAACTCCAAAGTCAAATTCAAATTTTATTCAACTTTCAATAGATTAAATTCTAAAATTTAATCGCCAAATTCATAGTTATATTAGGAACTCAATTTAAACCATCATTCAAATATTTAAAATTAATCAAATATTTTCAATTTATATTGTTCAAAATTCAGGGTCGTTACAAAAACAGAGAAGACAAAAAACTAAACAGAATCTCACAGCGGAAGGATAAAATATAATAATAAATATATAGTTCATAAAACTGTTTACAAACATTTGATTCGTTTTGTACAACAAATATCCGAGTTCACATACCCATAAATATCAATGCAGCGGAATTAAATAGTGTAGTGGAATAATATAGTAGATAGCAATACTACAAATCTTCGTCTTCGTCCTCCAGAACCAAAGTCTTCGATCATGAAACGCTCGGACTGACCCAAGCGAATTGAAAATACAAAACACTCGAGTCAGAACTAAAAGATCTTATGTAAGTTAAATTAACAGAAATAAATATGAGTGCAGTAACTCAAGAGATGCTCGGGATTTACATCTCCTAAGGATCTGTTAAACTATTTACTATGTAGTATATTGCGCTATTATAATAGTGTCTAATTGTAAAATAAACATACTTTTAAATAGCATTAAGGCTTTATATTTTCCACCTTAACAAGTAATAGTCCCAGTAGTCCATCCAATATCATAGTCCCTCCTGATAGGGAAGCCACCAGAGGATACCACACGATATACGGGAGAAATCCAAACTCGTACAAGGCACGATAGGGTAGGTGACACGGCATAATTAGATAATGCCAGGGTAGATATACCAATTACGCTTCCGGGTCGGTGGTAACGCGTAGCACGCAGCTACCGCCCACCTCGAGCCACACCCCCAAATAAAATCAAAAGTGGCCACCGAATCAATCCAAAAGTCAAAGTATAATATCGAAGGGATATGTCCGATCAAAGGTGCTACCTTATTAACCCGTCAATCGCTCCTGTTTTAGCCACCTTATGCCAACTCATGGGAGTTGGGTCCACGTATTTACCTTACAGGAAACGCCGCCACCAACCTACTTCATTCTGAAATCTCCACCGCGTACACGGTTGTTAAAGTGGTTTTCGGAGTTAGCAGAGAGTATGACAACTTCCGATCCCGGTCTCTTCAACAACCAAATGTTATCATAACACCGCGGTCTTTAAAAATAGTTTATACTTTAAAACCAGTATATAATTATCCATTTAAAAACCCATAAATACGATATCATTTTTCATTCCCAAAACAATTCATTCTGATATTATTTTTATAAAACCCAAATCAATAATATCATTTTATTTCAAATTTTTTTTTTCCAAAATCATACCGCTTTAAAAAATTTAATATCTGGAAACTGGACAATTGAATTATAACTTTCAAAACATCATACTTCAAAATTCATAGCTTTAATACCATAACTTCTAAAACTTGAACGGTTTGGATATTCAATGGTATGTAAAATAGTTGATTTTATATTACTTTATAAAGTAAATAATTTCCATGGCTTTACAAATTTATTCATTTTAAATTAAGTCTAATCCATACATTTTAAATTCACTTCAGTTTCCAAAACCACTTCAAATTTTATATATTTCAAAATTTAAGTATTACACTTCCAAAATTAAAGATAGCAAATTATTATTCAACAATTAAATGTCCTATTATTTAGTTTTGAAATGTCGCATACTAAATCCATAACCATTTAAATAAAACTCAAATTACCTATAACTGAATATTTCCTTTAATTCATTTATAATAGAAATACTCATTTAATTCATCTTACATAAAATTTCAGTTTTACATATCATACTTTAAAATTTCAAGCTATAAGTTCTACATCAACTTATGGAGTAAAATTCTTTAATACGCTCAATTCCAATTAAATTCTAATTCACCTTCCAATCTTAATTGATTTCAACCATTAACTATATATAAATACAATATCTTAACACGTATTTAACCATATAATATAAATATTCAAACTCCATTATTCAACTTATTCATTTTTATTTAACAGATTATACATAGCTTAAATTCAAAATTTAACCATACGTGTATAATTATAAAATAATATTTATATAATATCAAAATTTAATATTTATTAAACCGTATCCTATCCAAACCATAGAAATCATTTCAAAAAAAATAATTTTATATATATATGTACCGCGTTGCCTGTATAAAATTTTCTATCCTATGGTCAAGTGATACAGATATTTATCATTTCAATCCACAATTTAAAAATTAAAATGCGGTTGTATATCATTTCAAACCGCAATCTTGAATGAAATGAAATGCATGATATTTTGTTGATTATAAAATATAGAACACATCATCCATTCACCAAACATCATTCATCAACCATTTGTTACAATCATCATCAAATTTGAACAAACATCAATAAATAGCATATAAAACTATAACAGGTATCAACGAACAGTTTATATTCACTAATAAATTAGTAACTATTTAATTGGAAGTTTATATGAAAAAATAAATAAATTTAACTGTCAGTTTATATGCAATAATAAAATTAAATAATAATTTATTTTAAATAAAGTACAATCTAACTGAGATGATGAATAAAATATGCCAAACAGTCATAAATAAATTTCTACTCATATCATAAATCAATTTAACAAACATAAGAAATTTTAGAAGTTGTGAGTGGTTAAAACACTCACCTTTGATTTTAGCCCATAAAAATCCAAACAGAAGCACAAAACTCAACAATCTCCAAATTCAACTAATTCAATTTCATGCTGTCCGAAATATAAATTTGAATCCAACAGAAGAAATCGTACCTAAATCAAAGTTTATATGCAAAAGATTTTCATGTTACAAGAAATATTATTAAAATAAAAATTAGTACGCGTTAAAAATATATATAAATAAACAAATTTTAATACTTACGTTTGCTCAAGATGAGGCTTTAGGAAAAGATTAAAGAACAACTAAGATGAGGATAGGAAGTGTACGAAAAATGGAAAAAAATCATTTTTATAAAAGAATGCTTTTGGAATTGCAAGAATATGAGCTTTTGAATATGAGGTGTTAGGAGAAACAAAATGTAGAAGAATAAATAAGATGTAGGTTATTTATAATTAGGAAATGAATGTGGAGGGATAAAGATAAATGTCGCGTTTTATTATTAAAGCTTCAGGCATTAATAATAGATTAGAGAATGTACGTAGGAATGGAGAAGTTTGCAAACGAAAGTAGATTTTGGTACGCATTTAGGTTTTTATCTACGCATAATAAAATATTTATACTTACCTTAAAAATGAGAACGTTAAATTTTTTTTCTCTCAAAATGATCTTTTATTTCCATTAAAACACCCTTTTTGTTTAATACAAAACGTGCGTTTGTTTTATTAAATCTATTAATTGCAATCAACGTTTCCTTTCTTTTTAATCGAAACATTTGAATTACATTAATTGCAGTTACTTAAATTTTAAAACAGACAACTAAAATGGATAAAGAAATAAAACAATTTTTTATTTAAACACGTTTATAAATTTACTTTTATACACAAGAGTAATAAATAGATTATTTTCCTATTCTTGTAATCAGTCTGTAAGCTAAAACACAATTCAAATAAACATATATTTCTTTCTTTAAAATCAATCCTTCTGTTCTTATTTTAATAAAAATAAACGTACATTCACAGATGAAACATTCCATTTATTTGATGTAAATTTTTCTTTTTATTAAATCAAACTTTCCCTATATTTTCATAAAACATATGCTGCCTTTATTGACACCTATAAATTTACAATTAGTATTCTCTCTCCTATTATCGTGTAATAAATTACAATATTTTGATAAAATTTTATTCCATCCCTTATATTCAACTAATAGTCATTACTTCAAATTATTAATTACAATTAGTTGAGATCTTACCATTCGTTCGATAAATTTATTTGCACAAAATTCCATTATCATAAATTAAATATATTGATAAACTTTATTTCCCATTATTTCCCTAATTATATTAACGTAATATAAAATACGGATTTATTTCAATTGGTTACCCGTAATAAATTAAATAAACTAGATAAATGGTTAACTTAAAACAACCGTTATCATAATCTTTAAATTACATACATGAATCCACTATTTACAACAAATGTTACGGTCCCCATATAATATTTACTTTATTAAATTTATTACGTATTTCTTCCTTAGTTAATAACCTTCCTATTTCCATTTATTATATCTAAGCAAGTTATATCCATAAATTACGATTTACTATTCTTAGTAAATTGATTCACTTGGTTTCACGCCTTTTTATTACATCAATTATCCTATCATGATTGGAATTTTACCGTGGTTACATATTATTGAACCCGATATTCTTCACTTACCAATATATTCCACATTAACTGCCATAATTTAGTGAATTAATTGAAATTTATTACAAATTAACTTAACAACCTAATAAAATAAGTAACGTACAATAAATATTGTCATTAACTCTTAATTACACTTTTAGAGGTTCATTATTTACACCCCAATATTGTAATTACTTACATAACACTAGTTTTACTCAATTAACATTTATTACAAACTATTCCAAAATTTATTCAATATTTATTAGTTCTCTTATATTATATTTATAACCGAGTCTAACTTTTAACTTGAATTGGTTGGATTTTCTTTGAAGTTACTAATAATTAACTTATACTAACATATTCCTTAATTTATTCCAATTACCGTTACACTGTTTTTATTACATAATCATTTAAACACTTTCCTCTCTCGTATTAAATTATACACCTACATAATCCTTTCCAC
Organism: Allium cepa; assembly: GCA_030765085.1. Taxonomy (NCBI): domain Eukaryota; kingdom Viridiplantae; phylum Streptophyta; class Magnoliopsida; order Asparagales; family Amaryllidaceae; genus Allium; species Allium cepa. The sequence goes on along the minus strand of CM060937.1, from coordinate 786,627,036 downwards.
TATTCATTCATTAGAATTCTATTTAAATTTCAATCTCCTGTAATTACTCATTTGTTATACTTTTGCATATCAATGAACAAGGTTCCAAATAAATAAGGTTTATTAAATTCAATATTTATAATTAAGTCTATTACAATCGATGTAATATTTCATTACCTAAATATACACCTATTTACATTTTAAATTTGAATGAATATTATGTTTTTAAAATGTGTATTTCTATATATTGAACCCATAAATTACGTTCTTCAAATATTTTACATTCTATGGCTTACTCTACGGGCTCGTTATTGAAATATTTGCTGTTTTGATGATTTTGATGATTTTATTTGGCTTTCGAGCCACTCTGTTGGACCTTCGGGTCATATGATGGACCTTCGGGTCAATTACCAGTACTAGACCTTCGGGTCATTTGTTGGACCTTCGACTCATTTGTTGGACCTTAGGGTCATTTATTGGGTGCCAAAAATTATAGTACTTGGTAGGCTTCGGCCACATGAGATGCACGTGCGGCGTAGCTAAAACTCGCCATCTGCTGGGATCGATCCATCTTTTATGTTGATTTTCTAGTTTTCTTATTTTGATTTCTAGATTTTGCGATTGCTGTTTGGTCTAGTTATCTTATTTTGATTTCTAGATTTTGCGTAGTGCTGTTTTGAATTCAATTGGGAATTTAAAAGCTGATTTTGATGATGTTTAATGGGAATTCTTCCTTTAAACTATGCTGATTACTTTGTTGTATAGTCTCACTCGAGATTATAACTTTGTGTATAGTCTCGTCCGAGATTACAATTTTGTGTATAGTCTCGTCCGAGATTATCAATTTGTGTATTGCTGTTTTGAATTCAATTGGGAATTTAAAAGCTGATTTTGAAGGAGTTTAAATTGAGATTTCTTCATTTAAACTATGGTGATTATTTATATTGAATAGTCTCATTTGAGATTATTGATTTTGGTGGAGTTTAAATTGAGATTCTTTATTTGAACTATGTTGATTATGTATATAGTATAATCTCATTCGGGATTATAATTATTTGCTTAAGTGTTGTTTATCATACACTTATTTCTGAAGTTTAAATTAGACTGATCCGTTTATTATTATTTTTTAAATAATACTCGGGTCAGACCGAGTAATTTCACGATAGTCGCTTTCTCTGATTCTGTTGCCGCTTCAGCTTTTGGGATTTCACTTCATCTTTTGTCTAGCCTCCGAGATGTACTTTTAGTGTTGACTCTCGTCTCATGCATATTATGATTTATGTGTATATGTACATTTAGATAATGTGAACTATCGATTTTTGTAGCATGTATCCATCTTCCGCTATATATATCTGATATTTTTGTTCTGATGTGACTTTATATATCTATGTTGTTGTTATTATGAATTGTTCTGAATTTTTCTTTAGCCACCGTAGTTTCGTTTTAGATTTGGATTGAATTTATATCTTTAGGAGTAATTTACACAACTCCTATCGATGTAATCAATACTCGTCCAAGGCATAACTTACGGATGGTCGCTTCTAAGGAGCCTTATACTTCGCAATAGCAGACGTTATTCCATATAATAACCTTTCTTATTGCGAGCATAAAGGTGGGGCGTCACATTTCTCTTCCAGCCTTCATTATTTAAGTCATCACACTCTACAAATATAATATAAATAAATATTTCACTATATCATCTCTTAACAAAGTCAACTTTTATTATTGAACTTCTTTTATACTTTAAACCAGTTTTATACATAGCCTAAAACCAAGAAATTAATTATATATATAAATATAACATTTATAAATATCCGAATCAATAACTCATAAACCATATTTTCTTTACAAAACCATAGAAATCCTTTCAAAATATTCTTATATATAGACCGCAGTGCCTGTATATAATTTTCTATCCTATGATCAAGTGATACGGATATTTATCATTTCAATCCGAAAATTAGAAATAAAAATTACGGTTATATATCATTTCAAACCGCAATCCCGAATGAAATGAAAATGCATAATAACGTGCAATTTATAATAATATAAAATACAACATCTGTTCATCCAATATCAACCATCAACCACTTCAAATTCATCATCCAATTCAAACAATAGCATCAATATAGAACGGATAATAACAACAGTATTAACTAGCAATTTATATTCAATGATAAATTAAATAATTGTTTAACCGGCAGTTTAAATGCAATAATAAATAAATACAATTTAACTAGCAGTTTATATGCAATGAATAATTAAATAACAATTTAATTAAATAAATGCAATTTAACTGAGAGGATGACTAAAATACGCCAAAAAATCATAGATAAATTTTAAATCACATCAAAAATTAATTTCACAAACATAAGAAATTGTAGAAGTTGTGAGTGGGTTAAAACACTCACCTTTGATTTTAGCCCATAAAATCCAAATAGAACTGCAAAACTCAACAATCTCCAAATTCAACTAAATACATTTCATGTTGTCTAGAATTTAAATATGAATCCAACAGAAGAAATCACACGTGAATTAAAGTTTATATGGAAAAGATATTCATGTTATATGAAATATAATTAAAATAAAAATTATTATGCATAAAAAAATAAATAAACAAACAAAATTTTATACTTACATTTTCTTAAGATGAGGCTTCAAAAAAATTAAAGAACAACTAAGATAAGGATAGGAATTGTAAGAAAAATTAAACATAATCATGTTTTATAAAAGAAAGCTTTTGGATTTGCAAGAATAAGAGCTTTTTGACTATGAGGTGTCAGGAGAAAGAAAATGTAAAAGAAATAAGCTGTAGGTTATTTATAATTGGGAAATGACGGTGGAGGGACAAAAATCAACGTCACATTTTAATTTGAAAGCTTCAAGCGTTAATAATGCATAAGTAAGTGTACGTAGGAATGGAAAAGTTTGCAAACGAAAGTAAAATTTTGTATACATGAAAATGAGGTGGCAAGAATTAAATACAACCTAAAAGTGCTCAGGTGTTAAACAGATGGAGAAATAAACGGATCAAGTATTAATAGTAAGGTGACTATATTAAAACGTCCGTGAAACAATTAATAATAAAAGATTTTGAAATTCAATTTTTTTTTGAAACGTAACCAAATTAACTTCATTAACTCGAGTAATATTCGAATTTCTATGCATTTAGGTTTTTGACTACGCATAACAAATTTTTATACATGCCTTGAAAATGAAAACATTTGATTTTTTTCCCAAAATGATCTCTAATTACCATTAAAACACTCTTTTTTTTAACACAAAACGTGTGTTTTTTTATTAAATCTATTAATGGCAATCATGTTTTCTTTCCTTTTAATTGAAACATTTGAACTACATTAATTGCAATCACTTACAAAGATAAAATTTAAAACAGACAACTAAAATGCATGAAAAAATAAGAAAAATTGTTTATACAAAAGAGTAATAAATAATTTACCGAAATATATTATTTTCCTATTCTTGTAATCAATGTATAAGCTAAAAAACAATTCAAATAACATATATTTCTTTCTTTAAAATCAATCATTCTATTATATATTTTTATGAAATTAAACCTACATTCATAAATGAAACATTCATTTTATTTGATGTAAATGTTCTTTTTATTAAATCAAACTTTCCTTATATTTTCACAAAACTTAAGTTTCTTTTGATTTCACCTATTAATTTACAATTATTATTCTCTCTCCTATTAATTAGAAATTTTCAGTTACATTCATTTCAGTTGATTAAGTTTCAAAGTGGACCAAATGAATGTAATGAGAAGTAAAACAATTTTTCATATCTAACAGTAATTTAAACATATTTACATTATTGGATGCTTACAGTAATCACACATTTCTCACTAAATAATAGTTACTCATCTCTACAATCAATCTTTCAGCTAACAAACATTTCAAATAAATAAACATATGTTTACTCTTTTACCAAACTTATTCATTTATATTCTTTTATTTTGATTTACACTCCTCACTATTAAGGCAATCATTACATTGCGGATACAATTAACATTTCTATTTCTTTTTATTACGTTCACACTACAATTATGGTCTTATTCCACATTAATGGTACATTTTGTTGACATTTATTTGAAACTGATCAGTTATATTGGTAACAAAACCAATTGTCACCATTATACATTTTGTAATATTTGTAGGTTAATTCTTTACAAATAATTCAATTTAATTTGCTTTCCATTTATTATTCTATCAATTTCATCTTATGGTTTAATTATCATGATTTATATGTTAGTGCGCTAAAAATTCCCAATTTCATCTAATATCAGCTAACATAGTAACTAATCTCATTAAATTGTAAAATTTGATTTCCAATTCAATTGAATGAACTAAATATATATATATATATATATATATATATATATATATAACTCATAATAATTGTTGTCAAAACTCTTAATCAAACATTTATAGGTTTATTATTTCCACTCCAAATATTATAGTTACTTACAGAATATTGGTTTTTATTCAATCGATTAAAAATTACTATTTTATATAAATTCATTAATTATCAATTGATATCCAAATAAATCAATTCATTTGAATCTTTTCTTATTTTCCTTATTATGAATAAATTATAAATTTTTCATCTTAAAGGTAATGTCAACATTTTAAATAATGAATTTACCTTTTATATCTCATTCTAAATTAATGCACACACAAATTAAGATTTTAAATCACATTAATCCTTTCATCTAGGTTCCATTCTTTTATTACATCAACTATTATTTTATGAATAAAATTATCATTTCTTATTCATTTTGTTACATTCACTTTCGTATATAAATTTTGTAACCAATTTATAACCTTTACATTGTTTCACTTATCGTAATTACATCCAAGTTATTAACAATTAACTTACATTTATACAGTTGCAATTCATTTTAGTTATTATTTCATTAATACTATTTCCAATTTTATTTCTGCAGTATTAATTACACAATCATATTAAATTAACAAATTAAATGTTTTCCACTATTTCTTTATTGGGATTTCATTCCAATTGTCAAGAATTATTTCTATTTACCATTGCAACCTTTAATTTCTAACATTCACTCCAATATAAATCATAAGATTTTTATTTCTTCCACATTTAATTAAAAAATCTTATAAATTTAATCAATTTTAATTATCGAAATTTACGGGTCGTTACAAACGTCGTTCCACTCATATTATTTACCGTTGATTTAACTTACGTAAGATCATTTAGTTTTTGACTCGAGTGTTTCGTCTTTTAACTTCACTCGGGTCAGTCTGAGCATTTAGGGTATGAAGACCTTATTTCTGGAGGACGAAGACGAAGATTGTAGTATTACTATTATTTACTATATTGTTCCGCTACATCATGCATTCCGCTGCATTATTTATTGTTCTTGGGTATGTGTAGCTCTGATATGTGTTGTATAAGTATAATCAAATGTTTTGTAAAATAGATTCACGAACTGTTATTTGATTATTATATTTTGTCATTTTGCTGTGAGATTCTTATTGTTTTATTTCTTTCTCTACTTTCTTATTTACCCCAACAACAATTTTCCCTTTTGTAAGGTTTGAGTTTGACAAGTGTGGTTTATTGCCGATTTAAAATGTACAAAAAGGAGGGATGTTACATTTGAAACAATTTCTTCGTTCAACTCAAATTGAATTCGCTTCATAAAAATAATGGCCACATCTCCACGTTCAATTCAAATCGAATCCACCGCAAATAAAAATAGTAATGGCCGAAGCCTAAAAGAAAAATCACAAGCCCCTTCGAATCAATTTTTAAACAAATGACATGTCATGACCAAAGTCGCGATTTAAGGTCGCTTCGCCTGGCTTGACGTAGCTCTAACGATGGCGGTGGATCACGCATCGCGATATGGAAAAGGCGGCGGCGGTGCATCGCGCATCGCGATATGGAAAAGGCGGAGCGACGATTCGGGTGTAGTCGCCGTCAAATAGGCAATTGATGGATCGTTTGCGAGCTTAATGGCCACGGCAATGGGATCGCACGCGTTCGAGCCGTGAGTGGTCGGTAGGTGTCGCAAGCATGCGTGCACGCGAAGGCACGATTGGTTGTAAGGGAGGGTCGATCGTGGTGTTTGTTGGCGATCACGGCAGTGGTGGTGAGCGTCAAGTTCGACCTCGTTCTGAGCATTCTCGATTTTATTTCCTGATCGATTTTGAGGTAAAATTGATTTAACATTTTAATTATTTATTTACTCCGGTTAAAACTTTTAATTAAAACTGTAATTTCATTTGGTTCATCAGAGAATAATACGGTAAGGTATATGTTGTTTTCAATTTATATAGATGTACAAAAAAAATATAGGTAAACAACATAAATAATAATATATATATTTATATAGATAAAAAGAGAAATTATATTTACAGATAATGTTTTGAAAAGAAGTAGGAATTTTAAATGTTTGAAGAGTTTATATAAAAACAAATTTTTAAATCTAGATATTATTTTATAAGTATATATATGAAGTTTCAAAGGTAAAAATGTACTTAGGATGGTTAATTTTTTAATAACTTATTAATCCATTTTAGTTACAAAAAGATTTTTTTTAAAAAGGAAATTTATTAGTTTAAAAGAAAATTTTTAGTCCGTATTAAATTAATAAATGGAAATAGGTTGCTCAATAATCTCAAATATTAATCAATTGTATAATGTTTATACAAGGCCAAATCGTGAAATCAAGTCGGAATGGAAATGGATTGCAAAACAAAAGCAAAGGTGAGATCTTCTCACTCAATCGTAATAGTTTGAATTTAAAATGTTGATTGTTTGTTTGGATGTGATAGTATATATGATAGTAGTAGTACATATATATGTGTGTGTGTGTGTGTGTGTATTGGAGGGACTGATTTCCCGCATTATATAGCGGATGAGACCTTATGCGCCGCATAATAGTGAATGAGATGATATAATCCCATATACCGCGATATTCCACCTCGAAGTGGAATTGGTATTTAATTGTTGTGCTAACATCTGTGGATGCAGGGAAACAGGTTGGAGGGATCCAACTGGACTCCTCAAATTGTTGAATTTATTTCATATGTTGTGATGTGATTATTGATAATCTGTTAATGATTATATTGGTGATTGAAATCTTTGAAGGCTATGGTTTGACCTAATATATTCTGGTATATTTAAAATACTATAAAGATTTATAATTTTAGAAGGAAATTAAAGTAGGGAACTTTAAGTAAATTAATTTTAGAGAATTGGATAAATTTAAAAGAAGGAATTTAAAAGTATAAAAGTTGATTTTTGTAATCCAAGCGAATTAATTCAAAAATATGGGGAAAAGATTCCAAAAAATGGATTTTGAGTGATATTGTTAAAAGTTGAAGAATTTATTTAAAATTCGGATTTTAAATTGTTTGGAGAAATAAAAGGGTGAAATTTAAAAACTAAATATGAAATTAATATTTCATATTTTTAAATAAGATTTTAAAATTTAACAAAAGGAGTGAGCTTGGAATTTATAAATTTTAATATAAATTTGGATAAGTAAAGGTGTACTTTTAAGTGGAAATAAAATTTTAGGAAATTAGTTTGGAAATTGATTTGGTGTTTGAAAGTAATTTTGGAAATCGATTTGAAAAAAATTGCATATCAATGGATATTTAGAAATTTAAATTCACAATGGGAATTTATAAAGGAATGGGTAATTTGTTTTAAAAATAAATATAGGTTTATTTTTAAAAAGTGTGGAAAGAAAATTTACGAATTTGGGATGTACATTGAAATAAATCAAGAAGGGTTTATTAATTGCTTTAAATAGACTATTTGAAAAGGAAAGCGTATTTTCCCTGGAAAGCCGAGTATGTTTTCAAAAGTAGCATTCAAATATGCAAAAGTTCTAAGTTGGTTTTAAAGTGAATGTTTTTGGAAAAATTATTTTCTTAAATTGTTTTTAAAATTTTGAAGTAAATATTTATTAAGTAAATTATAGAAGTGATTATTTTAAAGATTAAATTGGTATTTGATTTAGAAAATGGTAATTTAAACTCTATCTAATAATTCTATTTTTAAAATTTATTTTGGGCTTAAGTTTTATATGAGATATTAGCATAAAAATTTCATAACTAATATTTTAAATAAAGTGTTTAAAAATAGTTCTCATTTTAAATGTTTCCAAGTATATATTTTTGAATAGGTGATTTAATTTTTTTAAAGTATTCGGACTTGGCAAATTTTTCAGTGGAAATAAATAATCTTTGGATAACTAATCCACGAGAGGAAAGTGATTTGAAATTTGTTTTCAAAGGGTTGAAGTGTGAAAATATATCTTGCGAATTTATTTTGAAAATAAATAATTTGAGGAAAATTATTTAAAATCTAGCGATTGTTGTGAATATTGATTGATAGTTAAATAACCGACTATCAATATTGGCCTTTAAACGACATTTGAATTTCGATGCGACCGGGGTTCGAATTCCAAATGGTTATCCAAAAACCACATCGAATCTTAGTGATGGATCTTTTGTTTAAAAGATCAAAGTGGAAATTTGTTGTGATTCACTTAAAATCTGAATGTAACCACTTATTTTTAAAATAAGCGCTCATTATTCGGTTAAGCTGGGATAGGACTTTAGGTCATAAAACCCATTCCGAATGAATGATACGACGAATTGGATTGCATTTGAAGATGGTGTTGAAGATCGAGTATTTTCGAAAATGAAAGGATTACCTGTTGAATGTCTCTACACCGAGTTGCCCCGATATAGAGATTTATATCACCCTATGTGATGGGTGTACGGACGTGATTAGGAATGTGACGACCTAGAATTTTGAGCATTTGAAATTGGAATATCTAACCTGATTTTTGATATTTGACAGATTTATTTTAACTTGAATTCCAAACTTCACTATTTATTTGATAATTAAATTATTGAATTTAATATTTGAAAGTTGGGTGGAATATTGAATCTTTAGTTTTAAGCTTGTTAAAAATAATAATTTGAAGGCTTATAAAATTTCTAATGATGATACCGAATATAATAGAATGGTTAAAATTTAATTTAAAGGCGATTTGTTCAGTTTTAATGATATATCGTTTAAATCGATTTTTAAAAATAGTATTCTGACAGTCTCGGAATTCGACGAAACCAGTTCCATTGGATCTGTAATATTGTATTATTATCGGATTTCAATTTTCGTAATATTTGGAGTTGTGGTGTGTAACGACCCAGAACTTCTGTCATTTGAAATTTATATATTTAATTTATTTTAAATATTCACGAATGAATTTTATAAGCTGAGTGAATTAAATTTTGAATATGAGGATTTAATTGAATAGTTAAATCGATAATTTAATAACTGAAATTATAGAAATAATTGGAAATTGGGTCTAATGTGATTAGAATTGATTTGTAAAGTTGTATTATGTCATATTGGAGTTAGAATGATGTTATAGGACTTTTAAAATTGAAAAGTTAATTTTCAAAAATTGAATATTTTAATATTTAATTGACGACTTAAAATAGCATTTTTCAAACAGTCTAGGATTTCGACGAAACCAGTTTCATCGGATCCGTAATATTATATTATTGTGTGGTTTCAATTTTCGTGTCAATCAGACTTACGGTTCGTCCGGGGCAAACCAAAACGCGTAGAAATCGGTTTGAGTGAATTTTAAATTTAAATAACTCGATTCAAAAACTTATCTTTTAAATTTGATCAAATTGGCTCCCGATATATATTCCATTGCGTTCGAAATAGGGGTAAAACATTATAAACGCCAGGTGGCATGCTTCGTTTGGAGTTCGGAAAAATTTCGGATGAATAGTGCGTGAATATTTTCTATATAAGGCCCTCTATATTTCACTTTTACACCAAAGCCCTAATTTATCTTCAGGCCGCCACTTCTATAATCAACGGCCGAAAATTTCAATCCTTCCTCCCTCGTTTTCTTCAAATCCGTTAACAATTACAGGAAACTTCCAACTACAAAGTTGTAGAGAGCATCAAGACCTCTCTTGTAACAAACCGCATATTTAACGATTATATATTTAAATGTTTTATTTAAATATAGCGTCCGAAAAGTTACTTTTTGCAAATGGCCGAATAGGAACTCAAAACCATTTCCATTGATTCCAAAATGGCATTTGCGATCTTTTTGAGTATAAGCTTTGATATGTTTGGAGTAAGTCGAATTTTGCTATTTGCTAAGTAAGCTTTTGGGTTTGGGTTTCACCCAAACAATTCTATAAACCAACTCAGCCCTTTCTCTCCTTCCATTCACACATTTTCATTTCTTAAGCTTAAGCAAAACTGAAAATCGGGGAAGAGAATGGGAAATAGAAATTCCAAGCCCTAGTTTACCTTGCAAACTTGAATTCTTGCTCCAAAATCAAAGAGAAGCTATTGGTAAGCCTCCTCTTCATCTTCTCCAACTCTTTCTCCTTCAATTTCAGAAAATTTCCTAAACCTAACTTAGGAAAATACTTAATTTGATCTTTGATTGAAGCTAGTAGAGTTGAAGCGGAGAGTGGTTGGTTGTTTTCTTTGCTATTGAGCTTCTCTATTTTTGTTTTGAATTAAAAGGTGAGTTTTAAAATCACATCTACTTCTCTTGATATTATTGATGTTAGGTGAGATTTTTATCACACATTTACGTTTACAGCTATCTTGGGTTATTGGGAATGAATTCCTAATATATCTACATGTTCATTTGCTTTCGATTTGGATTGCTTTGGTGAAATTGCCAAATATTGATTTTTGAAGCCAAATCTATGAAAATCCTTCTATGGTTGATGTTTATGTTGTTCGGAGTGTTTGGGTGAGTCGTTAAGGTTGGGTAGTCGTTTGACGTAAGCCCATAATCAACACTCGTCCGATTGCTTTCGATTGGTTTTGGCCTTCAATGGCATAGGTTCAGGAAATGCCTGACCATCAGGTTTCAGACGTCTGAATCCCTATTTCAGACGTCTGAATATTGTTCTGGGGAAGATTTTCATCCCAGATTCAGACGTCTGAAATTATATTCCAAATGTCTTAATTGGTTAAATTTCAACTAGAAAGTAAATAGGCGAAATATTGCCTATTTCAGACGTCTGAAAATTGGGTTCAGACGTCTGAATTCTCTTTTGAAAAAGAAATTAATTTCCAGATTCAAACGTTTGAACCACTTCTTTCAGACTTCTGAACCTGTTGTTTTTAGCCAATTTGCCTTATTTGTTTAGTTTTCCAAATTTAATCGACGCTTGTTGATTCCAATTAGTTGTTTATGCCTATTTGACCTTGATGGTTCCTTTTTGACTTCATTCACAGGTTTTATAAATGATTTCTTCAAATCGTATTAAAACCTCCCCTCTCCAATTTATAAATTCTATTTAAAACACACACAATTTCGCACTCCGAGCAAAGTGGGTGGAGAATTAAATGATTATATAAAACGCATGCAATGAACACGTGCATTCATCCTTTCAGTTAATTCACGATCTATTCTTTTAAACGTTTTGACCTTTGGTCTGGTTTACCGATGAAATGAGGTGAACTTTGTACTGCTTTGAGTGTGAAATTGACTGACGGATAGTAAACCGTTTAGTGCGAACGAGTGGTTATGGGACTCACGTTAGCACTTTTCGGATTCCTTTTAGAGAGTTATGACACACTCTGCCAGTTAGTGGTGTCCAGTACTGGGCCTCCGGACCTTCACCACTACGGTTTGTTGCCTTTGGGATAGTGTCTTCGGACTATCTCCTTCAGGTTTGTTGCCTTCTGGTATGTTGCCTTCGGGTTTGTGCCTTCGGGTTTGTTGCCCTATTGTATCGCTTTCGGAGTTAGGTCTTTATGAGCCGCTCGAGTGATATTTGGGTTTGGAGTCTTCGGGCTCATGGATCCTTGTTTATACAGTACCGAGCACGTGCAAATTTTATGATGTTTCATTGATATGTATATTCCCTAGGTATCGCCCTTTGGTGTCGGTCTTTTTGTGCCGCATGATATGTAGCGATTACCTTGTGGAACTTGTGTTATCTTTATTGGTATTTGTTATTGCCCTTTGGCTTGTTTTAGGGTATTCCTACCCTTTGTTTCTATGAGTTGCCGATGATACGAGGCTTGTTATCATATGATTCATCTTTTGATTAGACGATTATGTTATCTCTTTCAGAGATATTTTTTATACCTTGTAACCTTGCAGGTTTATTACAATTGCTCTTTTCTTGTTCTATATTATGTTTTATATTTACCATATTTATTGTTTGTTGTGCCAATCCAACACAAATCCTTATTTTTTTTCATTTTTATTTAATTGATCTCATTTTTCTCAACAATTTATTCATATTGACAATGGTGTGTCGAACAAATATAATTCTTGTTCAGTTTGTCTAACTGATTTGTTTGGCTAGACTGACCCGTGTATCTTATACTCGGGTCAGACCGAGATGTTTCAGGTTAGGTGCTTTTGGACTTAGCATATTTTGCTTCTGCATGGACTATTCAGCTTGCTCCTTTTTGTCATAGCTTTTTGTGTAGTCCTATTTTGTTGTAACTCTGATATTTATTCTCCTGGATTTGTCTGTATATTGTGGTTTGCTATACCACTCGGCATGTATTGTTCTGTATACTCTGTTATGTATCAGTATATGTATATCTATGATGATCTTCTGTTCTGTGATATATATTACATGTGAGTTGTTATATTCTGTTCTTATAGATCCTCCAACCAACTATGGTTTTGTTTTAAGTATTCATTGGATATGTCGATTTGCTTTGTATGATTATTGTCGATGTATTCAATAGATAGTTAGAGCAAGGCTATAGATGGTCGCTCCTATCCAGCCTTATTCTCCGTGTTAGTTGACGGCATTACCCTGTAGTGTCCTTGGCTAGCATGGGTATAGAGGTGGGGCGTCACATCTCTATTCAACGGTCAGGATCAAAATTGGAGCAACGAGGAGGCTGCTACGGGCTCGCGTTCATCAGGAAGTCGCTCACGTTTTTTGAGATGCAGGGGGCCGAGGTCATCATGGTTCAGGCCATGGGTGAAGCTTGTGATGGCGCATGAAATAGAGGAGCATGATCGTTGAGGTCGTCGATGGAGGCCGTGGCAATTAGGGTTAGAGGCGGCAATGGGCTTCTTTCGAAACCTGTGAGAGAAAAAACGTGCGTAAGGAAGAAATAGGAAGCACGGCCATGATCGCATCATCAGAAACGAACGGTCCAGAATGGTTTAAGGTTAAAAAAATAAAAAGAAAATGGTTAATTTATTATATTAAAATTCGTATAAACTTTAAACTATCATAACACTTTCATACTAGGTCCGTTTTGGACAAAACAACTTGCATTGGAATCGTATGAACGAATATTACATGATGCAACCAGATTGGGATGTATTGGAGCTAGTGAAATTTTTAGGTAAAATTAAATGCACGTTTAATTTTATTCGAAATAAAACACTACAACTATTATTGAAAGCAAGGTGAGAACTTCTCACTCAATCGAATCTGTTTCGATTTAAATTTTAGATAGTTAGATTTAAAATTTCTTGATTGAGTTCATTGTATGCTTGGACGATAAATTATTATCTACTGTATTGAAATAGACCCTATACGTCATGTATTAAGGGGAGGTTATTTATTAAACACGTATACCGCGATATTCCACCTTGAAGTGGAATTGGTATTATATATGTACTTTGAGTTGATTTCCCGCATTATATAGCGGATGAGACCCTATTGCGCCGCATAATAGCAGATAATATTTTATAAATCCCATATACCGTGATATTCCGTATTGGAACGTGATTGGTACTGTGCTAACATCTGTGGATGTAGGGGAAACAGGTTGGGGGGATCCAACTGGATTCCTTACCCGTATTGATTTACTTACAGATATTGTGATGTATTCTGTTATCATATGATATATGTTCTTTTAATGCCGTGATTGTTATATTTAGTGCTGTTGAAGCATTTGGCCTATTTTGGAAAATTAAAAGTGTTAAAGTGATGATTTCCAAATTTTAAAAGGATTTTAAAGTGATTTTTGAAAGTATACGTTTTATTGAATTCTGGGATTGATTCATTTAAAATAAATAAACGTTATAATTTTAATATTATAAAAATTATGATTTTTGAGAAATACAGTTGAAAATTTTATTTTTAAAAATATGGAGTTAATGATTTTATAAAATAATTTAAATAGAGATTTTTGAATTTATTTTAAAAGTTTTATATATAAGATTTATAACATTGGATTTTTTATAAATAAAAACCATGAAATTATAAAGGAGTTTTTAAAATGTTTTAAATGATGTTATAAATGGATTTAATAAAAGAATGGAATCTATGATTTTGAAGTTATAAAATGAATGAATTTGTAAATAGAGAATTATAAGTAATTTGCTCATAATTTGGATTTTGGCGTGTAAATGGGATATAGATAGAATCTGTTAATAAAGTGATTTTTTTAAGTTGAAGTTGTTATAAAATATAAATGGAATTTATAAACATTGTTTTATAAATTCGAAAACGACTTATTTTGATAAGTTAATTATTATAGGTTATTAAAGGAGATATATTCACGATTTTGGACAGTGCATAATCCTTTAAATAAAATGTGTAGAAACGTTGAATTTGGTTAACGAAGTATATTCATGATTTTGGACAGTGGATAATCCTTTAAATAAAATGTGTACAAATGTTGATTTTGGTGAACGAAGTATATTCACGATTTTGGACAGTGAATAATATATTAAAGAAAAGTTTTGAGGAAGTGATATTTTAAATAAAATTAAAACGATTTTTAAAGATGTTTTAAAATGTATCAAGTATCGAAACCATAGATTTCAACATTCATTGTTGAAATAGACGTTTTCGAGAAATAAAAGGAAATGGTGGAATATAACATTGTTGTTGTAGTAAATGATTTTCAAAATGAAATGTTTTATATAGTATTGGGATTTATATATGTATCTTAATTTCGAATCCCTGTACTAGTGATTTTGGATCGTCGTAACGATGTTTTACGCAACATTCGTTTTGACTCAAATAAATGTGTTTAATAGAACGTTTTTAATTGCGATTTAAGTATATTGAATATTTTCCAAATGTTGAAAATAAATAGATTTGTGAATTACTTATTATTAAATAAGTATGGAAATGTTTTTCCAACATGAAGTGAAATGTCTTGAGATTATATATTTTAAAGATAAATTGATAAGTGATTTGAAATTTGTTTTCAAACAGTTAAACTGTGGAATATATATATATATATATATATATATATATATATATATATATATATATATATCTTGTAAAGATATGTTTGGAAAATAAATAATTTAGGAAATTATTTGGAATCTGGTGATGTTGTGCATATCTATTGATGGTTAAATAAACGACTATCAATATTTACCTTTAAATGGGTATTTGTTGTGATTTTCTTGAATTTGAATGCTACACTTATTTTAAAAATAAGCACTCCTTATTCAGTTTAGCCGGGGGAGGAACTTTGGGCCATAAATCTCATTCCGAATAGTGAAACGTCGTAATGGATATCATTTGCAGACCGGTGTTAAAGATCAGATATTTTCGAAAACGGAAGGATTACCGTCGATTGTCTCCCATCGGCTGATCTACAATATAGAGATTTTATCACTCTTTATGATGGGAATTCCGGACGTGATTAGTGAATACCCGGATTGCAAGGGCTTCTTTGGAAGTGCCTTCGGTTCCGTTCGATCCCGGAACGGACTTGAATGGATGTGTATCTGACGTTATAATTTGAGATGTAAAGCTGGTTTCTATCAAATACATTTCTATTGGTGGCGGAGAATTTATTCTCATAGCTTAACACCCTTCTCTGAGACGTACGAGCTAAGAGGTTTTGTTGTCGATGGTTACTAGTGATACATTCCCAATTTGGTAATGTGGCATACGAAGTGTTGCTGATCATTTGTTGATCAAAGCACAGCTTTTGTATAAAGCGTGGCTTTGTGGACGAGACTTCGTCAGATGTCACACCCCAGGATGGTCAGCAGGAAAGATGTGGCAAGGTTATTAGGGGATAACGCCCCCTTAGTGTATGTCATTCCTTCTGGATAGTGGTGGTATCATGGTATGGAGCCCAGATACTTAACATATGTTGTTGCTGCAATTTTATTACTTTGTGGTTGTTGGTGAATCCCGGGATATTGGTCGGTTACGATCGAGGGATGGCATACTCATGTTATTAGTTACCCAGCTAGGGGTAACCCGGCCTTGTGTAGGCAGAGATCCGATTAGGTTCTCGGGGCGTCCTTCCAGACGCGTACCCATATGGCAATTGGAAGTTCCTTGGCCTGACCATTTGTTGGAAATCCAAAGAAACAATACGAACCCTTTACGATTGCAAATTGTATAACCTACCTCCTCAGGAGGTAGCTATAGCAGGCATAATATAATGGTACGTATGCTGGTTAAGATTTATATGCGACTTTCGAAATGGTTTTCCACATTTTGCACTTATAGTAATAATAAAAAAATAAAAAATCTCTGCATAGTAAGTATCTTTGACTATCATAAGGAGAAACCTCCTCCAAGTTCTACGTTTGCATTGTGTGTGTGGCGGGAGGCCTTATGGTAGTTGCATTTTCTAAAAGCATTGCGAATTGACTTTAAAAATATTTCTTTGTCTTGTTTTAAAGATGAACTGTTTAAG
Organism: Allium cepa; assembly: GCA_030765085.1. Classification (NCBI taxonomy): domain Eukaryota; kingdom Viridiplantae; phylum Streptophyta; class Magnoliopsida; order Asparagales; family Amaryllidaceae; genus Allium; species Allium cepa. The sequence goes on along the minus strand of CM060937.1, from coordinate 786,610,374 downwards.
TTCTCACACCAGTCACATGACTGACTTGGAGTTTATTGTTCCCTTTCTAAACTCTAGGTGCCCACCAATTTCCACACGGGCAGTTTAGAGTCAGGCTATCAGGATATTCTAGAATTCAAGAGTTGCTGTAGAGAGCTAGATGGCATGGCGTATCAACTAGTATATAGTATTTCTTTTCCGCTGTTTATTATTGTAAACTCTGATAACGTAATGTAATGTGATGTAATGTAATAACTGATATGGTTCTTTGTTTTAAAGATATTCATTTATCTATTATATGTTGTTTCGCTGCGATATGTGAGATTCTATTATAGTTTTGCTTGATTCTTCTTTCTTCTTCTACCTCTTCTTCTTTAAACCCTCACAATTCGGTTTTTCGGCCTTCGTTTGCTCGGCAGTTGATACAGTGAACGTATTAATGTCGATTTTTTGAAAGTCGAAAATCCTAGTCGTTACATTTGTTATCAGAGCATATGAGTTAACGCCAAAAAGTTAGACGCTAACACCCCGATGCAAATTGAGATTGAATGAAAGCACCACCCATTAACACGGGAAATAGAAAAATCAGTACTCCACTGAAAAAGCAGTAAGAGACACAGAGTTTATAGTGGTTCGGCTGATGATCAAGCCTACGTCCACTTCAATCCTTCTTTATTGCTAATATGATTACAATCCTTTACAATTTCCTTCAATTACAATTCACTTCAAAAGACAAGTAGCTAGAAAAACTTTGATGCAAGAGAATTCCCCGAATTCATGGTTGAATGTGTTGAATCCCTATTTGAAGTTGATTGAAGCATCTTGCGAGTTTCAAATGTTGGCGTAAGGCTTGGCTTGAAGATGACAGAGTCTCGACACTTTGAAGAAAATGATCGGAAAGTCCCTCCCGCATGTTGGAGCTTAGGGTGTATTTATAGAGAATTTTGGATGGGCCTTAGGTCGTGAGCGACCTAAGGAAGGTTGTAAGTCGCTCGCGAGTTAAGGGGAAACGAGCTACGACCTATCTGGTTCGCACATGGCCTTCTGCACTAACTGGTAGGTCGTAACGACCTAGGGGAAGGTGGTGTAGTTTTATCACAAGTACTAGGTAGTGGACGACCTAGGGAAAGTCCTCGCGACTTAAGGGAAAGCGATATAACTTTATTACCAAGCATTTGGTTGCGAGCGACCTAAGGAAGGTCGTAGGTCGAGGGGCGACTTAGGGATAGGTCGGCTATAACTTAGGCCGTGGGCGACCTAAGGGATGGCAGGGGAGAGATGCGACCTACCAAATACGGCCGAAAGGAATTGCTCCGTCCTAGGTCGCGAGCGACTTAGTGGTTACGGGATCCTGGTTTTAGCTTGCAAAAGATGCTAGATCGCTTGAGTATTAGGTCGCTAAGTCGCGTCCTTCCATAGGTCGTTAACTCGCTGTTGATTCATTAGCTCGTTAGGTCGCTGACCCTCTTAGGTCGTAGAATAGTTAAGTCGTAAAGTCGCTGAGGCACTTGTGAGGTTAGGTCGCTAGTCTATCTACCCCTTTAAGTCGCTGCTCCACTTCAGAAGTTAGGTCGCTTAGCCCGCTACCTACGTTAGCTCATCAGGTCCTTATGTCATAAGTCGCTTACTTCTTTGTGTAATTAGGTCATTAAACAGTTAGGTCGTCCCACATCTTAAGTGGTTAGTTCGGCTCCACTTTTTAAGTCGCTGAGTAGCTGATAGAGCGGAGTTAACATTTGCCCCTCGGAGTACACGCCTATTCCGTAGGTCGTGTTCTCCGATTCAGCTTTTAGGTCGTTGCCGACTTATTGGTCTTGCTAGGTCGCGTGCCGTTATGCATTTCTTTCACCCCGTATAAATTGCTTAGCTCGCCACTTCCACATTTCATCTGTTCCAACTCTCTTAAACCGCCATTAACGATCCTCCGAGGTTAAAAATTTAGCTTGAGACTTTCTCCTCTTTCAACCGTTAAGTCCATCAATGAATTTTTAGGTAAACTCGAGCATTTACTTACTGCACTCATCGCCAATTCCACCATAACCGTTTCCACACGATTTTGTTGTTATGCTGCAATTCGATATTCGAACTGGCCCCTTGATTCCTGTCGAATTGCTAGCGATTAGCTTCGAAGCTAGAAAGGGCTTTGAATCCGAGAAGCTTGGTAATGGTTCTTGAAGATTCGATGGGGAAGGTGATGCTTTTAGAGGTTTGAGCAGAGGATAGGATTCGTGGCTAATCGGGTTAATGGGTTTTAGATTTAGACAGAAAGCTTCAAACGACACAATGGTTGACAAACACGTGGCAAAGTGTAATTGGTGAGTAGTAGGGCCTATTGGTTCCAACGGGAAATAGCCTTGGGTCGCTGTATCATCCCAGAAACGACTTAAAGGATCTGGGTGACCTAAAAGTCCCCGCAACCTAATTGATTTGGCCGACTTGACAACTTCTGCGACTCAAACTTTTGACCGATTTAAATAGATGCGACATAAGCCTTGAGTCGTGGCCGAGCTAGGACTTAGAGAAATTCACGTTACTTTGAACTGAAGCCTTTTATTCTTACCATGCCTCACGATTTAAAGGACCAACGACTCAACTTAACTCGCAAGAAACCTTTTGGGTCATGGACGATTTAAACTTTAGGTCGTGCAAGTGACTTAGCCTTTAGGTCGCACAAGCTACTTAGCACTTGGACAATTTTCCACTGCCGAATTGCTTCTTGCGACTTATACCCATCTCATCCTACTCGTTAGGTCGCGAGCGACCTTGGAGTTGAGCGAATTTTCACCGCCTTGACTTGAAGCTTTGCGATTTAACCTTTAGATTGTGAACGACTTAAGACTTTGATGCGCATTGCCATGCCTTGTACTTTTAACTCAAACCATACGGCTTAGGACTTGAACAAGTTAGGAACCTAAAAATTTGATAGGACTTACTTCCAACTCGAACTTTGAACTGCTGAAATAACTTGCATGACTCTGCTATGCTTTCTTAACAGATTATACAAAATTTGATGCTAATAACTTGTTAAATACAACATTTGCAAAAAACTAGGGCGATATACTGCCACTGATCGCCCACATCAAATGACAGATTAGTCGATAAAGGATAACTAACTTAAAGAAATTGTATGAAATGCTGTCAATCAACAAACTCAAGTGAAGTATTAAAACAATGTTAACCAACCAAAGTCGATTTGTTAGCGTTAATTTTGCACTTGTATTTGGACTTAAAGCGACAAGTCTTGAAATATTGCAATTGACACATGTTTAATTTCAATTATATTTGCTTGTTGCTTTGTTAGCTTTATATAGCACTTCACACATTTAGGAAACATGCACATTCATGGTTGAATATCTAGTTGTTTATGTGGAATGGCTTCACATCAAGAAGAAGTGGTAGTTCAAGCTGGAGAGATCTTTCAGATAGCTATTCCCATAGTGAATCCTCCAGAAAGAACTTCGACTACCTTAACCCAGAGAGCATTTAACCAGCTACGCATTCAATTTGGCCTTGCTGAGAGTGATGCTTTAATTCCCGGGCCGAATGATACTGCCGATAATCCACCTCATGGTTTTGTCGCAGTCAATCTCCAGATGTGCCTAAGTGGAGTAGTTCCTCCCTTTAACGATTTTCTTCGAACGCTTCTCCTTCGGTTGACCATCTCTCCGTTTCAACTACATCCCAATGCCTATGCTATCCTGATGGGGTTATGCATTTTATTTAGGAGAACTCTTGATCGTCTGCCGAGTTTCGAAGAAATTTGCTACTTATGCTCATTTGCTAAGAATAAAGATCATCCCTCCATTACTGTTGTAAGAAGCGCTAGGAATCGCAAACTCATTACCGATCTTTCCGAAAGCGCACATGGCTTCTTGAATCAGTTTTTCTTTGTTCGCTGCCCCCCAGGGTTTTATGCTATCTGGAGAGTAGGAAGTAAGATTACCTGCTTCTATTTTTTCCATTCCTGAGCTTTTCGAGATCTGAGTTGCTAAGTGCTAATTTTACTCTTTCCTTTTTCGGCACTTCCTCCTCCCTCTAGAGATCCAGGCCACAAGCAAATTTTGGAATGAATGAATGTCGTGGATGTTGAGGAGAGGAGTATAAAATTTCTTTTGAAGGATGAGTTTCTACATCAGTTTGGACTTCTACATTCTTCCCGCTCTACACAACCTCACGTAGTCCCTAATTCCCCAGCTAAGGCATCAGATGCCCCAGTTTCTACGGACGAACCCGTACCGTAGGAACTTACAACTGAGGCTTCGTTGGTAAAATGTTCTACTCCAACTGACATTGCGGAGCCATCTTGTAAACTTGCTCTTGCCCCGGTTATCGAAGAAGAAGAAGAAGATCTTCAACAAACCGGGAAGACTACTGATGAAGGAGTTGAGGTGAAGAGCCCTGTTGAACATAGTGGTAATGACACTTCCGAAGGGTTGAGCGACTTTATAGTTACGTCTCAGGAACTCTTTAAAGATGATCTTTCCGCTGCTAAAATTGTATCTCCAGTGGTTGAAGAGACATCTGCTCTTCAACAGACTCTTCCAGCTTAAGAATCGACATTGGTCGTAAAATCTATCATCACCCCCCAACCGAGGAGCAGTTCGTAGTTCGGCGCGTGTAGTTTGCACACACCACACACACTTAGGATTTATTGGCACTAATATGCACTTAACTCCTTGCAATTTGAAGATTCTCAAGTTATGCTTCTTTTTCAATTTCAGGTTCTTCAATGGGGCGAAGTGGCTCGTATTATGATGACTTTAAGCAGTACGGAAGGCGCAGTCAATATGATTACAGGCGCTATCTTCCCCCTAATAGGAAACTGATGAGGAGAGGGCTGCTCGAAAAGCTCAGGAGAGAAGAGCATACGAAGAACGGTACGGGAGAGGGGATGAACATCGTGACTCTTCCCATAGAGAGGATGATTCCCTTAAACGAAAATCCCATGATGACAAAGGAAAGAGCCATGCCGCCGAAGGTTCGAGCAAACGGACCAAGCACGGTGAAAAGTCATCATCTGAAATTCCTAAAGAGCCCATTGCTTTGGTGCCTCCTCGATCTCCCGCTCTTGCTCGTACCGACATACAGACGATCATTGGCAGGCCCTCATATCAGGTCGGACCAGGCCCAGCTACTCTTCAAAGCCGATTTCCAAACTGGTGCATGAAGGAAGTTCGCTTTGATCTTGATCTGGTTCCAATCGACAAACCATCCATGTAGCGAAATCTTGATGCTGTCAAGCTTGATATTGAGAGAATGTCGAATTGGCAGAAACTTGTTGACGAAATCCAGAGAGTGAACCACGCAAACCTAAAGGCTATGTTGACCACGGAGAACGATAAATCCGAATGGCACAAGACTCCTTATCAACATGACGTAGAGATGAGGAGCATCACCGCTTATAATGAAAAGCTTGAAGCGGAAGTTGGAAAACTTAAAGAGGAGCTTGCTACTTCCTCCACTTCCTACTCTCAAAGGGAAAGTGTGCTTCAGCAACAAGTGCGGGATTATCATGCTAGCCAACGAGAGGCCGAAGATAAACTCAAGTGGCAAGAAAAGGTTGTAGAAGATTATCGCGTTGAAATTGCACAGTTGCTACAACAGACCAGCTCCCAGAACCTCGAAATTGAGACATTAAAAAATCAGCTTGCTATGGTTGAGAAAGAGCACGATGAGGCTGTTGTCGGTAAAATTGCAGCTGAAGAAGCTCATCAAGCCACCAAAGCCGATGTCAGTTCGACATTGTTTGACTTCTACTTGCAAAGTCTCCTAGGGCGTGGCAGTCTCGCATTTTTGGGCCCCAAATATGAAATCACTTTGGCTGAAGTATGGGAAGCTGTGCTTGATATGCTTAAAGATGCCGGGTATGCCGAAGAAGAACTCGAGGCACATTATCTGGATGACGGAGCTCGTGCAGCCCTTGCCAGAGGAAAAGAGCAACTCGCTAGAGAGCGTGCTGGGACGATGAGGGAGGAGCATAGATAGAAAAAAACACCATCAATTGCCCTTGTCCCACCTTCAATTTCTGCCGACGTTGATATCACAGGCTCCGGTTCCCATTCTCCGTCCCCTGCTAAAGTTATAACTGAGATTACAAGTGCACAGGGTGGAGATGAAGGCGAAGAGAGCACCGAAGCACAAGCTTATGAAGTTGACATTAGGAAGCCTACTTCTCCAGGTAATATAATGTCGAACTAGGTCAAGCAGATTACTCATTTGCTTCGGCCGAGCTTGATGAACTTGTTGCTTATTACTTAAGACTCGATGAGCCGTTATCTCCTCTCTTCGCAGGAGATACTAATATTTTTTGCGTTTCTTATGTAGCAAAAACGCCCAGTGTCATAGAAACTTCTCCCCCTCTAGCTGTTCCTCTTCCATCCTTTCAAATCACTCCTACTTCCCAGCCGGGATCGCAGGAAGAATTAATAGGAGCCCTTCATGGCTTGGACGATCCAGCCGCTTTGCAGGAGCAGAAGGCCGAAGGACTTGAAGGAGGCGAAGTATCTCCGGAGCAAACCCTTTCTGATGACATAAAATTGTCCGTTCTTGTCACTCCGGGGAGTGAGTCTTCATCATAGAGGAGGAGGAAGCGTACAACTTCAAAGAAGAAAGGGAGAAGCATTTCTGTTACTGAAAAGGAAACAGAAGTTAATCCAGCACTAGCTCTCTCTCCTTCTCCCCCAACTCTCCCAAGCCAGCCTGAAAAATTGCCTATTAAGCCAGGTGAAGGCTCTAAAGGTGGTGGGAGAAAGAAGTTATGAGTCCCGCTTTCCCTTCTTTGCTTTACTTTTTTCTTTTTTGCATGTATACAAGTTTGTGTTGAGTGGAGATTGTGCGGGTACCAGTCCCCGCTTTCTTTTACTTTGAAACTTGCATATGTATAAAATTCTCGTAGTATGGAATAAAATGGTTCTTTTACTTATACAAATTTCTGTATGTATTTGAGAACGCTTTTACTTTTTGTTTTTATGCAAGTTTCTTTATCCTCTTTTTGTGAGGTTGCAGTAATCCTATGGCATGTTTATTGAGCATTGTCTACATTTTTGTGATGACTATACTGTATTGCCCCCATACCATAGGTTTATCGCAATCATTTTTCATATTGGGAAAGTTTCGGAGAACAACTCTTCTATTTCAAGAAGACTTGTACTCTTCCTTTAAAGAACAACTCGTCCATTTGAAGGAAGCTTACATTTGTACTTTATAAGATAATATTTCCGTTTCAAGGAAATATTTTTCTAGCTTAGTAAAATGCACTTCATATTGGAGGAGTTTTCCCTTCTATCTTTTTTTTGTTGCAAAGTTTTTACACTCCACTTTTTTGAAAAAAAAAGTCACTTTTGCTTTGGCAAGTAAATTTCACTTCATAGTGCAGTGGGCCTTTCGAAAAAGGGGTTTCAACCTGCGTGAGCCTTTAAAGAGAGTTTTTGATTGTGCCTCTGGGAAGAGGTCTTTTTGTTTGGTTGCGCCTCCAGGAAGAGGTCTTTTTGTTTGATTGTGCCTCTGGGAAGAGGTCTTTCTGTTTCTGCCTCTTGGGAGAGGCTTTTATCTTTTTCCTGTTCGCTGGGAAGTGGGCCTCTGAAGAGGGCTTTTCACATTTCGACTCATGTGAAGTTTTATTTCAAATCATGGTGAACTGTGTGCCCCTGAGTAGGGCTTTTGCCTGGAAGTTTGGAGCTTCTTTCTCTTAGTTGGATGGATTTACGGGCGGACACAAGTGTTCTGTGCCACCGATCAGTCCGCAACTTTATGTCGAGAAAGAACTCTCTAGTTCTGGCGAGGCCCGCTCGAGGTCTTTTAGCATTTCAACTATTGGTGAAATGGGCCTCTGAAGAGGCCTTTTCACATTCCACCACTTGCGAAGTTTTATTTCAGATTTCGGTGGAATGCGTGCCTCCGAGTCTACCTGGAAGTTTCTTCCTCATGGTTGACTGGATTCACGGGGCGGACACAAGTTACTTGGACGCTTATTTGCACAGATTGTCTCAACTAGTGAACAAGCGCCTTGCCTTCCACTTGGGAAGGTTCCTCCAATCATCCTATGGATTCACGGGGAGGACGCAAGTTACTTGGATGCTTGTCTGCGCAAACTGTCTCAGCTAGTAAACAAGCGCCTTGCCTTCCAGTTGGGAAGGTGCTCCCGGTCATTCCATACCAATCTTTTTTGTTTGAGAAAGTCTTCTGGCATGCCCCGTTTGAGGTCTTTATCCTACGAAGTGTTGTGCCTCCGAAGAGGCCTTTTGCTGTTTGATGCTTGCTCGCCCATGCCTTTTTTCCATCTGTTCATACCGGCGATCTCCGTTATCTTTTCCGAATACACCTCCATTTTAGTTGCCAACAATTTTCCTTATCCAAAGAAATATACTTCATAGTTAAGCAAGTTGGTGGTGGAAGACACAGGTTATTTAACTGGATGCTCGTTTGCACAAACATTCGCAGTTAGTTAGCAATGGTCCACTCCCAGCCAAATCGCTAACTTTTGTTCGACGTACTTCTTTCGTAGGATTTGAATATGGAAATTTTGAATGGTTTAGCGTCTGCTTGTTGGGTGATGTCGGAGATTGCTCGGTCTTGTGATGGGTAAGCTTTGTTTTTATGGCCTGCAATATTAAATCGACATTTTAGTAATACAATTGATGTATTTTATATATCGAAATAAAGCAAAGCAGTCTATAATAGTAAAGAACACAATATTTATAGTGGTTCGGCCAAGAACTGGGCCTACATCCACTTTATAGTTCTTATTATTCACTTGCACCGACTTTACAACGGCTTTCAATACATTCATAATTCTTTTACAATATTTCATTAAAGCCATTAAGTAAAATATGGGCGTAAATGATTGCTGTTCCAAGCTCTTGGAATTGGGCCTCCTTCGAGAGTTACAAGTTTGAATGTGCCATCAAGAAGTTTTTGGCTTATAACATACGACCCTTTCCAGTTTGGTCCCAGCACGCCTGTAGGTGTCATAATTCTTTTTAAGATTAGATCCCCCACTTCAAAGCTGGGCCGACGATCTTTGGAATTGAAGTGCCTGGTTATTCTTTGCTGGTGAGCTGCAGTTTTGAGCTCAGCTTCTTCCCTTTTCTCGTCAAGGAAGTCAAGGGCTTCAAGTTGCAGCTTTTTATTTTCGGCTTGATTGAAATGAATTCTTCTATGTGAAGGGACCTCTATTTCTACCGGAATCATTGCCTCTAATCCATATGCCAATGAAAATGGAGTGTGCCCCGTCGCTGTTTTATGTGTAGTTCTATATGCCCATAGTGCTAGCGGAAGTTTATCGACCCAACCACCTTTCGCTTTTTCCAGCTGTTTTTTGATGGTTGTTTGATAATTTTGTTTACTGCTTCCACTTTCCCATTTGCCTGCGGATGAGCCACTGCTGAGAAACTTTTCTTGATCTTAAATTTTTTGCAAAAATCTTGGAACTCTTCACTTTCAAATTGGGTTCCATTGTCTGTGATTATCTTTTGAGGTACTCCATACCTGCAAATGATACTCTTAGTTACAAAGTTTATCATTTTCTTAGAGGTAATAGTAGCTAAGGGTTCAGATTCAGCCCATTTAGTAAAATAATCCAAAGCAACAATAGCATATCTGATTTCGGATTTCGCAGTTGGTAGAGGCCCGATGAGATCCGTTCCACAAATAGCAAATGCCCACGGACTGACCATCTGTGTTATCTCAGTGGAAGGTGCTCTTGGAATTTTAGCAAATCTCTGGCATTTGTCGCACTTTCGGGAGTAGTCTGCAGCATCTCGGTTGATATTCGGCCAAAAGTATCCATAACTGAGAATTTTCTTTGCTAAAGTTTGACCACCTGTATGATCTCCACATTCCCCTCCATGTACCTCAGCTAGAATTGTCTTAGCTTCTTCTTCAGTCACACATCGGAGTAATGTCATTGAAAACCCTCGTCGGAATAATTGGCCATCTTGAATTATATACCTTGAAGCCTTTCTTAACAGTTTCTTTCGTTTTTTTGAACTTTCTGGCGCAGATCCGTTGAGCAGATAATCCTTTATCGGAGTCATCCATGATTCCTGTTCTTGAGATACGGTCATGATCCAGTCTATATCCATTTCATCAATGCTTGGAGTTGACAGGACTTCAACAGGAACTAATCCCAATAATTGAGCTTCACTAATGCTTGCATACTTTGCGAGGGAATCTGCCTTCATGTTTTCTTCCCGAGGTATATGGTTTATTGTATAATGATCCAGGTCCTCGAGAAGCTCCCAGACTCTTAACAAGTAAGCGGGCAGATTTCCTCCTTTTATTTGAAACTCTTTCCTGACTTGACACACAATAAGTTGTGAATCACTGAAGATCTGCACCATTTTGATATTCAACTCCTTCGCAATTCTCAGACCGGCAATAAGAGCTTCATACTTTGCTTCGTTGTTTGTCGAAGGGAATTCCAATCTTAAAGCACAACACAATGACTGTCCTTCAGGAGTTTCAAGCACAACCCTTGCCCCGAGACAGTAATCGTTTCTTGCGCCATCAATATACAATTTCCATAGAATTGGGGGATTATTGGTTACCATCTCCTCACTATCTCCTTTGTCTATGCATTCCACGATGAAGTCTGCCAAAGCTTGTCCATTGATTTCTCTCCGGCAATGATAAGTGATGTCATATTGGCTGAGTTCAATATTCCATTTCAAAAGATGACCCGAAGTCTCGAGACGAAACAGGACTTGCTTCAAGGGCTGATCGGTGAGGACTTTGATGGGATGAGCTTGGAAATATGGCCTCAATTTTCTTGATGCAACCAATAGACAATAGTCGAGCTTTTCTAACTTTGGATAGTTCAATTCTGCCCCAGTGAATCTCTTGCTGATGTAGTAGACCGGGCGCTGAATTTTCGCATCCTCCCGTACCAAAGCTGCGCTGAGGGCATGAGACAAGATTGCCAAATATACAGTGAAACCTAGAAACTTTCCAGATTCTACTCCATATGAACACTTCAAAGGGTTCAGCTTCATACCGTACTTTCGGAGGATTGAGAACATCTCTGCCAGGTGATCCATGTGGTCCACTGCTTTCTTTGACTTTACCAGCATATCATCGACATAAACTTCCATAGTCTTGCCAATCTGTGGTTTAAACATGGCATTAACAAGTCATTGGTAAGTTGCCCCTGCATTCTTAAGTCCGAAAGGCATGACTCTATAGCAGTAGAGACCAACATCGGTGATAAAGCTCGCGTCCTCCTGATCTGGCTCATGCATCATGATCTGGTTATATCCGGAATAGGCATCCATAAAAGATAGAAATTCATGCCCCACCGTTCCATCCACCAACTGGTCAATCCTGGGTAACGTGAAGCAGTCTTTGGGGCAGGCTTTGTTTAGATCTGAAAAGTAAATGCACACTCTCCATTTCCCATTAGCTTTTTTAACCAGTACGGGATTTGAGACCCAATTCGGATAAGAAGATTCCCTGATAAAACCATTTTCCATGAGCCGATACACCTCTTCTTTCAATGCTGCTGACCTTTCAGGACCTTGAGTTCTTCTTTTCTGCTTTACCGTTATAAACTTTGGATCATTATTCAAGGTATGCACCGCAATTTCTGGAGATATTCCACACATATCGGCATGAGTCTAGGAGAATACATCCAGATTTGCTTTCAAAAATGATATCAAAACATTTTGAACCGTTGCATTAAGCTGCGAACCCACATTCAACACTTTATTCGGGTCTTTCGGGTCAACAGGTACCGGGACTGTCACTTCAACTGGCACCACTCTATTTTCCCCTGCACTTTCTTGGATCCATCTCTCTTCGTGCACCGCCATGTTCGCCTGTGCAGGGTCCACCTTGTAATTGCTACAAGGTTGATTCTTTGATGCAGACTGGGGCTGCCGCATCTTTTCCCATTTCTCTCTTCCTCGATTCATGCAACTCTGTAAGATAACATTCTCGTCCAGCATTCTGATCCCCTATCACCACACCGACTCCATTACCTGTGGGGAATTTTATGGTCAGACACCATGGGGCAAGAATAGCTTTAAATGCTGCCAGAGTTGGTCGGCCTAAGAAGGCATTGTAGGCAGAAAATTCTTCAACAATAACAAAGGTCTGTTTTCGAGCGACTTTTCTCTGGCCCTCTCCAAGCTCTACGAACAAATCAATAGTCCCAATTGGCTGTTTTGGCTCCCCAGTAAAACCAGCAATCTTTAGTGACGAAGCTTGAACGTCATCCATTGGAATTTTCATTTGATCAAAAGTCTTCTTGAAGAGAATGTTGCATGAAGTTCCCCAATCAACCAGAACTCTTTTAACAGTAGCTGGCCCAATGCCAGCGGAGATGACCAAAGGATCAATGGTAGGAGCTTCAACACCCATCGAATCCCTAGTACTGAATATAACGTCATCATTAAAGGTTTTCTGCTGCTTCAGAGGCGTAGCATCTTATAACACAAAAACACTTTCATCTGCCGGTGCATACTTCAAAGCACGGGCTTATCTTTCCATCTCGCCCCAACTCCTGCCAGCTGGCTGAGGGCCTTCTGTAACCACATTTATAACAGGCCTCTCTGATTCATGAGCTGCCGCCTTCTCACTTGAGCCAGGACAATGAACAAGAACCTGTTGTCCTTGAGTTGTCGAGGTTGGGCCATTCTTGTTCCTTCTTACATATTGTTGGAGCTTGTTTTGCTTCAATTGTTCCTCAATTACCTCCTTTAAGTGACGGCACTCGTTAGTATCATGCCCGGGCTAGTTATGGAACCGACAAAACCTTCCATTCTTCTCAGCTCTTCCATTAACTCTTTACTTAGCTGGTGCGGGGAATTCGACTGTGTCTTTGTTTGCAAAGTAGATGTTTTCCGGGGTATCAGTTAGAGGGGTAAAGTTGAAGGGACGTCCTTTCTTTGCATCTCCTTGCTTCTTCTGGGCATCGTTCCCCCTCTTCTGATTGCCAGATTCCTTCTTATTCAGAGCAGCATTACTATTTCTAGCCCCTGTCGATACCACCTTAGCCGGTGCTTGGAGGCTTTCCAAACGCATGAATTCATCGGCTTTTTTATAAAACTTGTCAAGTGAATTTGGTTCCTTCTTCTTCAACCACCTCCCGAACTCACTTCTTATCAATAGCCTTCATCAGGTACGTCAAAATCATTCTTGGCTCCGCATTGTCCACTTCAGCCAGAGCTATATTGAAGCGACTCAAGAAAGCTCTAATGGATTCTCCAGGATTCTGCTCCAAGCTGGATAACGACATTATATCCTTTGCCTTTGACGCATATAATCGAAACTGTTCCTTGAATTTCCGAGTCAAATCAGAAAATTGGTCTATGGATCGGACCGGCAGCTTTGTGAACCAAAGTAAAGCAACTCCTTCAGGTATACCGGAAAATACCGGCGTTTGATTTCATCAGAGGCTCTGGCACCCGTCATGTGCCAATCATACTTATACAGGAACTCATTAGGATCGCTCGTTCCCTTGTAAGCTGGAATAGTTGGAGGGACAAACGTCCTTGGGAATTCTGCCTTCAGGATCTTTTCAGTGAATGGAGTTCTGCTCGGAGCGAAACCCATTTCTTTCTCATCTTCATTTCTCTGCATACTTTCCTTCATAATCTGACGAACCATACCTGAGAATTACTCTTCATCATTCTGAGGCTCAGTGGGACAAACATCAGCCATTCTCTCCGAATTTTGCCTTGACAGTCGCTCACGGAGAGTCGGTTGCGGCCCCGATCCTCTGGCTTAGGGAGGTGTCCTTTCCACTGGATCAGCCGCCCTTTGAGGGATACTTCTTCCTCTCACATTCTGCACTTCATCAGCAAGATTTTCCTCTTTAGACATGGTTGACGGTTTGCCTCAAATAAAGCATTGAACCTTTCCATCATTAGGTTATTCTGAGCTTCCATTAGCCGATGTAGCCCGGATACAACGGCATCTAGGTCGGCTCGTGTAACTCCGACAGTTGGAGTTGTTTGACTTAAAGGAGGAGAGGTTGCAGTAGTCTCGCGAACATCGTCAGATCTAACAGACTTGCGCTTCCTTCTTGAAGCCATAATTTGTGATAAACTTTTGGTTTTTAGAGAAATCCTTTCTACAAACTTCTACGAAGCTATGATGACAGTAACCTGAGTTGGGTTCTCAGCGAAAGCACCAAAAATGTTAACGCCAGAAAGTTAGACGCTAACACCCCGATGTGAATAGAGATTGAATGAAAGCACCACCCGTTAACACGGGAAACAGAAAAAGCAGTACTCCACTGAAAAAGCAGTAAGAGACACAGAGTTTATAGTGGTTCGGCTTATGATCAAGCCTACGTCCACTTCAATCCTTCTTTATTGCTAATATGATTACAATCCTTTATAATTTCCTTCAATTACAATTCACTTCAAAAGACAAGTAGCTAGAAAAACTTCGATGCAAGAGAATTCTCCGAATTCATGGTTGAATGTGTTCAATCACTATTTGAAGTTGATTGAAGCATCTTGCGAGTTTCAAATGTTGGAGTAAGGCTTGGCTTGAAGATGACAGAGTCTCGACACTTTGAAGAAAATGATCGGAAAGCCCCCCCTCCCCCCCCCCCCCCCCCGCATGTTGGAGCTTAGGGTGTATTTATAGAGAATTTTGGATGGGCCTTGGTCGTGAGCGACCTAAGGAAGGTTGTAAGTCGCTCGCGGGTTAAGGGGAAACGAGCTACGACCTATCTGGTTCGCACATGGCCTTCTGCACTAACTGGTAGGTCGTAACGACCTAGGGGAAGGTGGCACAGTTTTATCACAAGTACTAGGTCGTGGACGACCTAGGGAAAGTCCTCGCGACTTAAGGGAAAGCGGTATAACTTTATTACCAAGCATTAGGTTGTAAGCGACCTAAGGAAGGTCGTAAGTCGAGGGGCGACTTAGGGATAGGTTGGCTATAACTTAGGCCGTGGGAGACCTAAGGGATGGCAGGGGAGAGATGCGACCTACCGAATACGGCCTAAAGGAATTGCTCCGTCCTAGGTCGCGAGCGACTTAGTGGTTATGGGATCCTGGTTTTAGCTTGCAGAAGATGCTAGATCGCTTGAGTATTAGGTCGCTAGGTCGCATCCTTCCATTGGTCGTTAACTCACTGTTGATTCATTAGCTCGTTAGGTCGCTGACCCTCTTAGGTCGTAGAATAGTTAAGTCGTTAAGTCGTTGAGGCGCTTGTGAGGTTAGGTCGCTGGTCTATCTACTCCTTTAAGTCGCTGCTCCACTTCAGAAGTTAGGTCGCTTAGCCCGCTACCTATGTTAGGTCGTCAGGTCCTTATCTCGTAGGTCGCTTGCTTCTTTGTGTAATTAGCTCATTAAACAGTTAGGTCGTCCCACATCTTAAATTGTTAGGTCGGGTCCACTTTTTAAGTCGCTGAGTAGCTGATAGAGCGGAGTTAACAATATGGTTAAGCGACAACCTTGGCTCTGTTGAGTGTTACTCAGTAGAGATAGAGTCAGTAGTGCTCTAGAATGAGTGTGAGTGTAATAATAGATATGTGCGTGTATTTGTTAGTGAATATAAAATTGTTTTATATTGTGATGATTGGTTTGTGGAGCGGTATTTGGGTTATGGTCGGTATATTCTATACAACTCTATCGATAGGGATCTATAAACACTGGTACAAAACAATTCGACACGATATTGTTTTAAAATAGGATAAATGTAATAATTTTACTCAAAACTATTTTCATAGATTAAGGAAATAATCTTTGTAAATTATTATAGTATAGGGTTGCTTGATTGTTAGGAAGTGATAATATTATTATAATTTGAGTAGGAAATTGAAATCGTAACTCCAAAGTTACGAAATAAATTCACATACAAATGGAATTTATGAATATGAATTTTAAATGTGATTTATAATTTGAAGTAAAAATTCCAGAGAAGAGTTTGAAAATGTTTTGAAAGGAATTTGAAAATTTTGGAGATTTGGAAATTTTAAATCCCTTTTGATTTTGAAAATGAATTTCAAAGGTTTAGGAAAAGTGTTTTGAAGGGATGAAATCTCTAAACTCTTTCAGGTCGCTGGAAACTAATTCCGATTATGATAGCTACATCATCGGTGTTCATTTTCGAGTTTCCAAGAGAAGTATTGCAGCCAAACTATTTGAAATGAAAGCTAATTGCAAAAGTGGTTTGGATTTTTAAATTCAAAAGATAATTTGAATTGATTTCAAAAATGATTTTTGAAATGTTGAAAAGACTCTGGAATCCTATTTAAAATAATTTATGGCAATAATAAATGAGTTGATAACTTATACCATTTGAATTTTGATGGAATAAATTTAACTTAAAGGATGGAGTTAAATTAAAGTAAGTATAAGTGAATCAATTTAATAAAGTGAATTTAAAGAAAGGACTAAGGATGCTAAGTTAAATGATCTTAAATATGTAAGAAATGAAACAATATGAATATATTTTTAAATATGAGTCGTAAATATAAAAAATGAATTTGAATAAGTGACGAAATTTGACTTTGGTAAAGTTAAATAGAATTTACTTTAGAATTGGAATCTGAATTGGATTTATAAGTCGGAATTTAAGTTAAGTTAAACAAATGATGTTTAAATGGAATATAACTTAAGTGATGTTGAATGAAGTTGATTTTGGTATCGAAGTAAATTAATAAAGTGAATTAAATGGATGTGAACTGAATTATATAAATGAAATTCAACTTTATATGGTAAAATGAATTAGCAATTGAAGTAATGAATGAATTGAATGTAAATCAATTGGTATGAAATAATGGATGTAAGTGTTAATTCATTGAAGCTAACTAAAAGTGATGAACCAAATTGAATGAAGTAAGCAAAGTAAAGAAATTTGGAAATGTTGGATATACATTGATTGTTAGATTGTTGTTAGTTGATTGTATAGAAATTCGTATGAAATTGAGTAAATGAAATTGAAAGCTATGTAATTTGATTTGAATGTGGAAGTGAACCAACTAGAATATGAATTAGTGAATGTAAACTAATTGAATATGAATGAATATTGATTGGGTTATGGATATTAGTTGAATGCTAGTTGGTTGATGGTTGAATTTGTTGCTTTAGATTTGCATTTGCTATATGAACATATATAGTTGTTGGTATATGTTGTATATTGACATTACTTTCATATATACATGTTTCTCATTGTTGTTGAGTGTTTAGTAGGTGCGGATTACGCTTGCTTTTCATTTGGAGCTCGCTTTCGCGCTATATTAGCCGTATATGCTCGCTAATAATATATAAGGTACATATCTCGGATTACATGTCGTACTTTTACACTTTTTGCCTGTGGGATGCCTCATTACTTGATGAGATGTATATTTGTGATATATATATTGCCCATTTTTTCGGATCGAGCCGCGCAAAGGAGATCATGGCGAATTTTTCCGAAAATTTAAGGCGTTAGAATATTTTAGGGAATTTTGGGAAAATTTTTGAAATCTAAAATTTTGATTTTGAGTTAAAAGTTAAACGATATTGGTTGTTTTGAAAAGATAACTAAGTATAGATTTGAAAACTTAGAAGGGTTTTTATAAGAAGTATAACTATTGGATTTTTGGAAAGTTAAACACTCAAATGAGTTTGAAATTTAATTTGAACAAATGGTTTGGAAAAGTTAATGGATTTCAAGACTTTTTCATACTTGGTAATTTCGAGGACGAAATTCTTTTAAGTGGGGAAGTTTGTAACGACCCAGAACTTCTATCATTTAAAATTCATATATTTAATTGATTTTAAATATTCACGAATGAATTTATAAGCTGAGTGAATTAAACTTTGAATATGAGGATTTAGTTGAATAGTTAAATCGATAATTTAATAATTGAAATTACAGAAATAATTGGAAATTGGGTCTAACGTGATTATAATTGATTTGTAAAGTTGTATTATGTCATATTGGAGTTAGAATGATGTTATAGGAGTTTTAAAATTGAATTAAAAGTTAATTTGCAGAAATTGAATATTTTAATATTTAATTGACAAGCTAAAATAGCCATTTTTCAAACAGTCACGGATTTCGATGAAACTAGTTTCATCGGATCCATAATGTTATATTATTGTATGGTTTCAAATTTTGTGTCAATCGGACTTACAGTTTGTCCGGGGAAAGCCAAAACGCATAGAAATCAGTTTGAGTGAATTTTAAATTTAAATAATTTGAGTCGAAAACTTATCTTTCAAATTTGATCGAATTGGCTCCCGATATATATTCCATTGCGTTCGGAATAGGGGTAAAACATTACAAACGCCAGGCGGCACGCTTCGTTTGGAGTTTGGAAAAATTTCAGGTGAATAGTGCGCGTATAGTTTCTATATAAGGCCCTCTATTTTTCACTTACACCAAAACCCTAATTTACCTTCAGGCTGCCACTTCTATAATCAATGGCTGAAAATTTCAATCCTTCCTCCCTCATTTTCTTCAAATCCGTTAACAATTACAAGAAACTTCCAACTACAAAGCTGTAGAGAGCATCAAGATCTCTCTATTCAACGGTCATGATCGAAATTGGAGCAAAGAGGTGGCTGCTAGGGGCGCGCATTAATCAGGAAGTCGCGCACATTTTTCGAGATGCAGGGGGGCCGAGCTCGTCGTGGTTCAGGTCGTGGGTGAAGCTTGTGATGGTGTACGAAATGGAGGAGCTTGATCATTGTAGAGGTCGTCGATGGAGGCCGTGGCAATTAGGGTTAGAGGCGGCAATGGGTTTCTTTCAAAACCTGGAGAAAAAAACGTGCGTGAGGAAGAAATAGGAAGCACGACCATGATCTCATCATCAGAAACGAATGGTCCAGAATGGTTTAAGGTTAAAAAAATAAAAAGAAAATGGTTAATTTATTATATTAAAGTTCGTATGAACTTTAAACTATCATAACTCTTTCATACGAGGTCCGTTTTGGATGAAACAACTTGCATTGGAATCGTATGGACGAATACTTCCCGATGGAGCTAGATTGGGATGTATTGGAGCTAGTGAAATTTTTGGGTAAAATTAAACGTGCTTTTAATTTTATTCGAAATAAAACACTGCAACTGTTATTGAAAGCAAGGTGAGAACTTCTCACTCAATCGAATCTGTTTCGATTTAAATTTTAAATAGTTAGATTTAAAATTTCTTGATTTTGTTGATTGTATGCTTGGACGATAAATTGGTATCTATTGTATTGAAATAGACCCTATAAGCCGTATATTAAGCGGAGGTTATCTATTAAACACATATACTGCGATATTCCACCTTGAAGTAGAATTGGTATTATATATGTACTTAGAGTTGATTTCCCGCATTATATAGCGGATGAGACCCTATTGCGCCGCATAATAGCGGATAATATTTTATAAATCCCATATACTGCGATATTCCGTATTGAAACGGGATTGGTATTGTGCTAACATCTGTGGATGCAGGGGAAACAGATTAGGGGGGTCCAACTGGATTCCTCACCCATATTGATTTACTTACAGATATTGTGATATATTCTGTTATCATATGATATATGATGTTTTGGATGCTGTGATTGTTATATTTAGTGCTGTTGCAGCATTGGGTGTATTTTGGAAAATTAAAAGTGTTAAAGTAATGATTTCCAAATTTTAAAAGGATTTTAAAGTGATTTTTGAAAGTATACGTTTTATTGAATTCTGGAATTGATTCATTTTAAATAAATAAACGTTATTATTTTGAATGTAATAACGTTATAATTTTAATACTATAAAAATTATGATTTTTGGGAAATATAGTTGAAATTTGATTTTTGAAAATATGGAGTTAATGATTTTATAAAATAGTTTAAATAGATATTTTTGAATTTATTATAAAAGCTTTATATATAAGATTTATAAAATAGGATTTTGTATAAATAAAAACCATGAAATTATAAAGGAGCTTTGAAAATGTTTTAAACGATGTTATAAATGGATTTTATAGAAGAATGGAATCTACGATTTTGAAGTTATAAAATGAATGAATTTGTAAATAGAGAATTATAAGTAATTTGCTTATAATTTGGATTTTGACGTGTAAATGGGATATGGATAGAATCTGTTAATAAAGTGATTTTTTTAAATTGAAGTTGCTATAAAATATAAACGGAATTTATAAACAATGTTTTATAAATTCAAAAATGACTTATTTTGATAAGTTAATTATTATAGCTTATTAAAGGAGATATATTCACAATTTTGGACAGTGGATAATCCTTTAAATAAAATGTGTAGAAATGTTGAATTGTTTAACGAAGTATATTCACGATTTTGGACAGTGGATAATCCTTTAAATAAAATGTGTAGAAATGTTGAATTTGGATAACGAAGTATGTTCATGATTTTGCACAGTGAATAATATATTAAAGAAATGTTTTGGGGAAGTGATATTTTATATAAAATTAAAACGATTTAAAGATGTTTTAAAATGTATTAAGCATCGAAACAATAGTTTTCGACATTCATTGTTGAAATAGACGTTTTCGAGAAATAAAAGGAAATTATGGACTATAACACTGTTGTTATAGTAAATGATTTTCGAAAGAAATGTTTTATATATTATTGGGATTTATATATCTATCTTAATTTCGAATCCCTATACTAGTGATTTTGGGTCATCATAACAATGGTTTACGCAACATTCGTTTCGACTCAAATAAATGTGTCTAAGAGAACGTTTTTCCTTAAAGAATGAAATATATACGTAATTGGGATTTAAGTATAATGAATATTTTCCAAATGTTGAAAATAAATAGATTTGTGAATTACTTATTATTAAATAAGTATGGAAATGTTTTTCCAGTATGAAGTGAAATGTCTTGAGATTATATCTTTTAAAGATAAATTGAAAAGTGATTTGAAATTTGTTTTTAAATGGTTAAAGTGTGGAAAAAAATTATATATATCTTGTAAAGATATTTTTGGAAAATAAATAATTTGGGAAATTATTTGGAATCTGGTGATGTTGTACATATCTATTGATAGTTAAATAACCGACTATCAATATTTACCTTTAAATAGGTATTTGTTGTGATTTGCTTGAATTTGAATGCTACACTAATTTGAAAATTAAGCGCTCGCTATTCGGTTTAGCCAGGAGAGGAACTTTGGGTCATAAATCCCATTACGAATAGTGATACGTTGACATTTGAAGACCGTTGTTGAAGACTGGATATTTTTGAAAACGGAAGGATTACCGTCGAATGTCTCTGCATCGGCTGATTCCGATATAGAGATTTTACCACCCTTTGTGATGGGAATTTCGGACGTGATTAGTGAATATCCGGATTGCAAGGGCTTCTTTGGAAGTACCTTCGGTTCTGTTTGATCCCGGAACGGACTTGTATGGATGTGTGTCTGACGTTACAATTTGAGATGTAAAGCTGGTTTCTATCAAATACATTTCTGTTGGTGGCGGAGAATTTATTCTCTTAGCTTAACACCCTTCTCTGAGACGTACGAGCTTAGAGATTATGTAGTTGATGGTTACTAGTGATACATTCCAAATTTAGTAATGTGGCATACAAAGTGTTGTTGATCATTTGTTGATCATAGCATAGCATTTGTATAAAGTGTGGCTTTGTGGACGAGACTTCGTCAGACCTCACACCCCGGTAATGGTCAAAATAGGAAAGATGCGGCAAGGTTATTAAGGGATAGCGCCCGCTTAGTGTATGTCATTCCTTCTGGATAGAGGTGGTATCATGGTATGGAGCCCAGATACTTAACCTATGTTGTTGCTGCAATTTTATTACTTTGTGGTTGTTGGTGAATCCTGGGATATAGGTCGGTTACGATGGGGGGATGGCATACTCGTGTCAGTAGTTACCCAGCTAGGGGTAACCCAGCCTTGTGTTGGCAGAGATCCGGTTAGGTTATCGGGGCATCCTTCCAGAGGCGTGTCCATGTGGCAATGGGAACTTCCTTGGCCTAACCATTTTTTGGAAATCCAAAGAAACAATACGAACCCTTTACGATTGCAAATTGTATAACCTGCCTCCTCAGGAGGTAGCTATAGCAGGCATAATATAATGGTACCTTTGCTGGTTAAGATTTAAATTCTACTTTCGAAATGGTTTTCCACATTTTTCACTTATAGTAATAATAATAAAAAAAAATCTCTGTGAGTAAGCATCTTTGACTATCATAAGGAGAAATCTCCTCCAAGTTCTGCATTTTCATTGTGTGTGTGGCGGAAGGGCTTATGGTAGTTACATTTTCTAAAAGCATTACGAATTGACTTTAAAAATATTTCTTTGTTTTGTTTTAAAGATAAACTGTTTAAGTTATCACACCGGTCACATGACTGACTTAGGGTTTATAGTTCCCTTTCTAAACTCTGGGTGCCCACCAATTTCCACACGGGCAGTCTAGAGTCAGGTTATCTGCATATTCTGGAATTCAGGAGTTGCTGTAGAGAGCTGGATGGCATGGCGTGTCAACTAGTATATAGTATTTCTTTTCCGCTGTTTGTTGTTGTAAACTCTGAAAATGTAATGTGATGTGATGTAATGTAATAACTGATATAGGTCTTCGTTTTAAACATATTCATTTATCATTATATGTTGTTCCACTGCGATATGTGCGATTCTGTTATTTTTCTATTTGATTCTTCTTTCTTCTTCTACCTCTTCTTCTTTAAACCTTAACAATCCGGTTTTCCGGCCTTCGATTGCTCGGTAGTTGATACAGTGGACGAATTAATGTCGATTTTATGAAAGTCAAAAATCCTAGTCGTTACATGGTATGATCATACGAGAGGTAAACGCGGTGAAAATTAAACTGAAATTCAAATATAAATAATAAGTTATATTGTCCAGTCAAAAAGAATTTCATATCAAATCCTTTCCCTTCATTTCGAATGTCATTGTAGATGGCCTAAATGAACAAGTTACCCTCCTTTCAAAGACATCACGTACTCTTTGTCTTCCCTCAGAAGCTAAAATAATAAAATACGATGCTTTCAGTATAGATGCCGACCTACCCCATCCTTCTACGTTTAAAATCAAACGTAGCTCTTTTTCCTCTTCATTTTTAAATTGAAATTGAACGAAAAAAAATAGAAATAAAAATGGACGGCCACTTTAATTCACAGAAGAATAAAATTGACGACATCTGTTAACTCCACTCTGCTAGCGACCGAGGAGATAACAACATGAGTTAACGACTTAAAGAAATGACGACTTAGCTGCATAAAGAGTAGTACGACTTAACGGTTTAACGAGTTAAGGGAAGCCACGACTTAACGGCTCAAGGAATTGACGCAGCGGATTATAACGAAACGATATGAATCGATGAAAGTAGCAATCGGTGGATTGATGAATACCAAAATTCCCAAATTCGTTGATCCGAAGATACCGAATTCTAGCTATCTCAAACACGTTGATAGCGCACTATACCTGTTCATAGATCTACGATTCTTCGTACGTTGATCTAGCGCACTAGATACCGTGAATCGGCTTCAACAAACGTGGATTCGAGCGCACTCAAATGACGTAAGTGGAGATAGGAGATTACACTCAACTACCAATTGGAGAAGAAAGCACAAAGCAATCAACAAGAAATTTTTATCCCAAAATCAACCACCCGAAATGTACAACACACTCGCTATTTATAGAGTTTATCAACTGGCCCTTAAGTCGTATGCGACTCACGGCTTACCCATAGGTCGTCACCGACTTAACACTGGCGACTCAACCCCTCTACGACACAGCACAATGCAAACGACTTAACACTTAGGTAAATACAAACAGTACACGACACAACATTACAGACGACATACGACTCAATATATCATTACAACACATATGCACATATGCGCTTTTACACGACTTAACTTAGGTCGTTGACGACCAAAGACATAACGGTTTAAGGACAACAAGACAGTACACGACTCATCATTCAATGCGACATAACAGAATGGCAACTCATCAACCATACGTCTTCGGCCATGTGAGAGAATCAACTTCCCGCGACCTATCTTTCCACGACTCAACTGAGTCGTAACTCGCTTCTGGTTTAAGGTCTTCAACTACTGGAGCTTCCCTCCGCTTCTCGATAAGCCGTGGACGACTTATGGATGAGTCGTTGTGTCGTGTATGACTCACCACACTTGAACACCTCAAACTCCTGTTAAGTCGTAGACGACTCATGTCATCACCTTCTGATCTTTTAGGTCGTGAA
The DNA here is from genome assembly GCA_030765085.1 of Allium cepa. Classification (NCBI taxonomy): domain Eukaryota; kingdom Viridiplantae; phylum Streptophyta; class Magnoliopsida; order Asparagales; family Amaryllidaceae; genus Allium; species Allium cepa. Next base: position 786,586,251 of record CM060937.1, on the reverse strand, counting down.
CAACTCATGCCGCTGCTCTTAACTCGTGACTCCTTCTCCTGACTCGTGCACGATTTAAGAGTTAAAACCGAAGTTCCCTTATCTTGTGAACGCTCTAACCTTTGAACTTCTGTAGATCGTGCTGCATCATCCTCCCTTGGTTGAGAAAAATTCGACCTCGAATTTGTAAGTTCTTCCCCATCAGGTAGTTTATTACCATAATATGGTATAAGATGCTTAACATTGAACACGTCAAAGTGTACACATCCTCCGGCAGCTTCAACTTATAAGCATTTTCATTAATTCGTTTCACAACTTCGGCAGGACCAATTTTTCTGGCTTTCAACTTGTTATAAGCGCCCACTGGAAAACGATCCTTCGTTAACACAGCATACACCAAATCTCCTTTGTTAAATTCAACATTTCGTCGCTTCAAATCTGCAAATTTCTTATATTTCTCATTTGACTTTTCCAATCGTTCCTGAACGATTCTATGACATTCCGTTAAACTTTCAACAAAATCAGTAGCTCTTTTAACCGTCCCCTTCGGTTGTGGTACTACAGCCAAATCCAACGGTCCCTTTGGCAAACTTGAATATACGATCTGAAATGGACTGAATCCCGTACTACGATTTACTGCATGGTTATGTGCAAACTCTGCCTGGCATAACTTAATGTCCCAACTTTTCAGACTATCCTTCACAAGACATCGCAACAAATTTCCCAACGATCTATTAACAACTTCGGTCTGTCCATCCGTTTGCGGATGATAAGCACTACTAAATTTCAGCTTTGTTCCCACCATCTTCCACAAACTAAGCCAAAAATGACTCAAAAATCTAGTATCTCTGTCCGAAACAATAGACTCTGGCAACCCATGTAAACGATAGATTTCTTTAAAGAATAATTGAGCAACACGAACAGCATCCGCCGTCTTCTTACAAGCAATAAAATGTGCCATTTTCGAAAATCTGTCCACCACAACAAATATTGAATCATTTCCCCTTTGAGTTCTAGGCAAACCCAAAACGAAATCCATGCTGATATCAGCCCATGGTTTAGTTGGTACAGGTAACAGCATATACAATCCTGCATTTGTCGCTGTTCCCATCGAAACCTGACATATATGACATCTCTCCACAAATCTTTCAACTTCCTTCCTCATCGACGGCCAAAAGTAAGAATGAGAAATCAAATGCAATGTACGATCACGGCCCACATGTCCTTCCTCGTGCAATTCCTTGATAATCTTCATTCTCAAACTGCTCTATGGAATACATAATCGGTTTCCTTTAAACAAGAATCCATCAACCAACATAAATTCATCAGAACTTCCCTCCTTGAATTTCTCAACATACTTCTTAAAGTAAGGATCTTCCTCAAGCAATTCTGGCAATAATTCGAATCCCGTCACTTCAATCTTCAATGTTGTCAACAAATGACTTCTCCTACTCAAAGCATCAGCCACACGATTCGTTACCCCCGATTTATGTTTTACGACAAAAGTAAATTGCTGCACATAAGCAATCCAAGATGCATGTCTCGCCGAAATCTTATCCTGTCCTTGCAAATGCTTCAACGCCTCATGATCAGTGTAAAGAACAAACTCTTTCTGAAATAGATAATGCCTCCAATGTTTAACAGCTTGCACAACAACATAAAACTCAACATCGTATGTACTGTATCTCATCTTTGCCCCTGATAGCTTCTCACTGAAATAAGAAACTGGCCTCCCACTCTGACTCAACACTCCTCCTATCCCAACCTTTGATGCATCAGTATGTAGCTCAAACAACAACTGAAAATTTGGTAATACAAGAATTGGTGCTGTCGTCAAAAGTTCTTTGATTCGTTCGAAAGCAACCCCTGCTTCCTCCGACCAAGAAAACTGCTTCCCTTTCATACAATCAGTAACCGGTGCCATCACGCTACTGAAGTGTGGAATAAACCTTCGGTAGAATGATGCCAATCCGTGAAAACTTCTATCTTCAGTGATAGTTCTCGGCTGTAGCCAATTTCTAATAGCTTCAACTTTACTCTGATCCACCTGGATTCCCTTCTCAGATACAACATTTCCCAAAAATAATACACTTCTCGTCATGAACACACATTTCTTCGTAGCTGCATAAAATTGTTCTTCACGAAGAATAATTAACACCTTTCTCAAATGCTCTACATGCTCCTTCGTACTCCTGCTATATATCAGAATATCATCGAAATAAACCACCACGAACTTCCCAATGAATGGTCTAAAGATTTGATTCATCACCCGCATGAATGTACTCGGTGCATTTGATAAACCAAATGGCATAACCAACCATTCATATAACCCCTCTCTCGTCTTGAATGCGGTCTTCCATTCGTCTCCCGGTCTAATTCGAATCTGATGATATCCACTCTTCAAATCAATCTTCGAAAAGATAGTAGCCCCACTCAACTGATCTAGCAAGTCATCCAACCTTGGCATAGGAAACCTGTAACGAACAGTAATCTTGTTCAAAGCTCTACTATCGGTACACATTCTCCATGTTCCATCCTTCTTTGGCACCAACAAGGCTGGTACTGCACAAGGACTCAAGCTTTCCTGAACACGTCCCTGCTCTAACAACTCTTCCACCTGCCTTCGTAACTCCTCATGTTCCTTCGGACTCATTCGATAATGTGGTCTATGCGGTAATACTTCTCTAACCATAAGAGAATGGCGACATAAGAGAATGGCGACTCATCAACCATACGTCATAAGAGAATGGCGACTCATCAACCATACGCCTTCGGCCATGTGAGAGAATCAACTTCCCGCGACCTATCTTTCCACGACTCAACTGAGTCGTAAATCGCTTCTGGTTTATGGTCTTCAACTAATGGAGCTTCCCTCCGCTTCTCGATAAGTCGTGGACGACTTATGGATGAGTCGTTGTGTCGTGTACGACTCACCACACTTGAACACCTCAAACTCCTGTTAAGTTATAGACGACTCATGTCATCACCTTTTGATCTGTTAAGTCGTGAACGACTCATGCCGCTGCTCTTAACTCGTGACTCCTTCTCCTGACTCGTGCACGACTTAAGAGTTAAAACCAAAGTTCCCTTATCTTGTGAACGCTCTAACCTCTGAACTTCTGTAGATCATGCTGCATCAGGAATGGTACGACTAACGACTTAAGGAAGCCATGACTTGGCGGGTTAAGAGAATGGACCGACTCAACGGCCTTGAAGGGTTACCGACTCAACGGCCTAGAAGGGTACCGACCTAATTCCTTAAGAGGTTGCCGATCCAACGGCTCAAGGGGGACAGCGACTCAATGGTTTAAAGGGGGTAAACGACTCAAGAAATGGCCAACCTAACGACTCGAGACAAGAAAGGCTCAAAACAACTTCACTTAAGCCACGACCGACTTACGACCCATGCTAGGTCGCACACGACCTAAGCACGAAAGCAAATCCAATACCGCGTTACTTTAACCGGAGTCCGTTAACTCGTTTGCGACTCAGGACTTGTATTCAGGTAGACAAGCTTACCTCTACTAAACCATGGACTTGGCTTGATAGGTCGGCCACGATTTATCCTAAGTCGGCCACGACTTAGGACTTGGCAATAATTCCTGCCCAGAATTCTCTATAAACACGTTGCCATCTCCAACTTTCAAAGGACTTTTTTTGGACAATCTCTTCAAGCGCCGAAACTCTGCCAGTTTCTAAACCGACTCTATACTTGAAGTTTCGAAGAACACTATAAGCTACTTTGAAAGACTTTCACACGTCCGACATGGATTCGAAGACTTTCATCTACATCGAAGCTTAAGCTACTTGCTCAAAGTGTTTTGTAACTAAAGAGATATGTACTTGAAGAGCATTGTATCGTTTTGTAACAAGATCAGTAATAAAAATACTTAAAGTGGTCGTAGGCTACTCCTTAAGCCGAACCACTATAAAATCGCTGTCTCTTACTGTATTTTCTGTTATTTTAGCTGATATTCTGTTCCTGAACCGTCGGGTGGTGCTTTCACATTCACATTTCACACACCGGGGTGTTAGCGTTCGATTTTAAGCGTTAACAACATCTAAGTCGCGTTCGCTTTTTTTCCCCTCGACCGATTCTTGAAATCGAATCAATAACAAGTCGCGACCGACTCGCCATCGGAGAAAGGGAAAGCGTGCGAAGAGTATCGACAGGGGGATTGGAACTCGAGCTCGAGGTCGCTGCGTTTTGGGTTCATGAGGTCGAGGGACGTGGTGATGGTCGGGTTCGTTCTTCTGAGCATCTGCTCGCGGTTAAGGGAGACAGGCGACAGTCACGATGTGGAAGGGGGTCGCGTGAAGCTCAGTAGGGTTCGAGCTTGGTGGTGGAGATGGATCGTGCTGTGCATCTGTTAATTGAGAGGGTTTTTGGTACTTCCTGGAGAAGGTCGAAGGTAGTGTCTCGGGTTAGTGGGCTAGTTCGACGTTGTAGGGTGTTCGTGCACGAGTGTTGTAGCTGGAGGAGGAGAGCAGTGAGGTATTATTCATTTTAATTTGACTTAATAATTATTTACACTTACTGATTTTTAAGATAATAATAATATAGAGAATATATTGTTGAAAAGAGTTTACAGTTAAAAAAAATTATATAAAAATCGTGTTTTAATTTAATAGGGTTGAAGGATTTTATGTTATTAGAATCTAAGTGTATATAGGTAAGATCTAAAATTTGTTTAGAATGATAAAGAAGTGATGAAACAAATTATTTCAGAAAATATATGTCTGAAAATTTCTTATTTAAAAATTATACCATTTCAGGGAATCATTATCAACCATAATTATTTCATATTTAAAATCAAGTGAATGAACTATTGTTTCACAAATATCATAGGTATTTATACCAAATGTGAATTAGGTTGGTAAATTTTTATTATAAAACTAGCTAAATAAATTAAACTATTAAATGGAAATAGATTGTTGATGTGTTCAAATAATGATAAAACACTAAAAATGTTATTCAATGTTTGAAATCGTGGTAATCAACTCGAGTTGAAGTGGATGGATATCTAAGGACAAAGTTGAAGTGGATTGAGTTGATTTGATGTGCTATATTATATATAGTAGTATATAGTATATATTGGGTGATTGATTTCCCGCATTATTTAGCGAATGAGACCCTATGCGCCACATAATAGCCGATGATATTTTATAAATCCTATATACCACGATATTCCACATCGAAGTGGAATTGGTATTGTGCTAACATCTGTGGATGTGGTGAAACAAGTTGGAGGGATCCAACTGGATTCCTCAAAGTTATTTAGATTGTTTAATATTCTGTGCTATGAATATTATATATTCTGTGATGAATATTATTGATAATTGGAATATTGAATGCTATAGTTTGCTTGAATATATTTCGGTACACTGAGTTATCAAAATATATAGAATTGGATATTTGAAGAAGTATAAGAGTAAATTTTGGAAGTGAAATAATTATATAATAAAAATAAGAATGAATTGGAAAAGAATAAAAGTGATTTTTAACAACTGAAGTTAAATTGCAAAGTAGAGATTTAAAAAAAGTTTTAAATCAAAGTTAAATCTGAAATTCAAGTTTGTGTAACGATCTCGAATTTTGAATCAAATTTAAATTTATAATCGATGTAAATTTTGGAATAAATTTTGAATTGATATTTAATTTGACCTTAGAATTTGAATTTGAAATATTGAATTTGTATTTAATAAATAAATGACTTACAAAATGTTGATAGTTAAAAAAAAAAAACTTTAAAACAAAATATCGTCATACAATTTTTTTTATTTATAGCATTTTCTTTTAAAAATAATATGTAATGATAATAATGAGACAAAAGGATAAATAAAAACATCTTTGAACTTGCAAAGGAAAAATATATTTAAAGTATAAAGACAAGTATGCAACCTAGGGTAAACTAATACAAATAACTAAAAAAACATTATATTAAGTAAGAAAATAAGTAAACAAAATAATAACATATGTACATAAAGTGAAAGCAAAGGTTATACAGGCAAATAAAATAAAGTATACATCCTGTAAAGAAGTTTAATATGTAAGCACAAAAGAAATAAAACATAAAAATAAGTACACTTAAACTTGAAACAAAACTGCAAATTATATATAATAAGTATGAATAAACAAAAGAAAGGTAAATGTGCAGATTTGAGAAAACATACAGGTATGAAACAAGCTAATGAAGTACAATATAAAACAAACAAACAAAACTAAATATTCAAGTGAAAAAGAAGAAAACAAAACGTAGACAAAGAAAACTGTGCTTACATAACAAGGTATAAGCCGTAAGCAAAAGTAGAGACACATGCATTTATTACCCCATCTCCTCAGTACAAACTATATCATCCCAGCCGAGTAAGTAATGCAGGCAAGGAATAAACATAAACAAAGTAAAGTAAACATCTATTGTACAAGCAAAGTTAAAAAAAAAAGTATAGACTTGAAAGGAAAAAATATATCTAGTAGCTTGTAAAAGAAACACAAAGTAATTAATGCCATATCCTATTTGCAGCCACCAAATGTCTACATAGTCACAAAAGAGAATAATATCTCTGGCTATTGTACAAGAGAATTAATTACCCTATACAAACACATCAACCAGTGATACTTGAGCCTGCAACTGTCTTTTATATATACATATCTTCCCATTCAAGCTGAGCAAACCCCTAAAGTAATATCATTTCAAACATAAACTTCAATTTAAACAACCTCAAACCAGAAATAAAAAAGCTTGAGTATTAATGAAAAAAACTACAACTTGAACAACAATCTACAATAAACAGAGATTAAAGGAAAGGAGAAGTTGCAGAAAATTCAATATTGTTTGCAACAAGTAGGCCATGTTTCATTTCTCTGGCAAAAAAAAAAAAACACTGTGATTAACATTACAATTAAAATAGTTCAAGTACATTGTTCTTTTGCATGTTCCCTCTGGAATTCACTTTGTTGTGTGATTTTAGTATTTCTCTGTGTTGTGTATAAATATAGTGATGAGCATCTCTGTGTTTCCCTCTAACTTCAGTTCCAGAATCAATTTTTATTTTTATTTTTTTATTTTTTTTCAAAACTCAATTACTCTTGATCCAAACCTTATTGAGTCATAAGTCTTGAACCAAGTATGCTTGTTAGATCATAGATTTTAGTTTAAAAACTTGTTCAAGTTAAAATAACTTAAAATTGTTTTTGGAAATAGGAAATAAAGAGTAAACTTAATTAAGTCAAAAATAAATTGTCTTAGTTTATAAATTCAGGTATATGAATCAAAAGCTAACACTAAAACTTGATTTTTGAAACAAAAATTATTATTTTTAGTTAAGCATTGAAGTAGCAGTTTGGGTTTGATCATTTTAGGCATTTTGGGTCGCCATGGGTGATCCCATTGATCGGAGGGGACGAGTTTCCTCCTGGAGGTAGAGGAGTGACCAGTGGGGTTGGGAAAAATGGCTGGAGCTGTTCCAGTTCAATGAGGTGACGGCGGCGAGCTCGTGTAGTTTTTAAACCTAGTTTCAACATAGGTTCGAGTTTTGATCGTCTCGTTCTCCTCAGTGCGTCGAACTGCACGAACTATTAGGAGGTGATAGTGGGGTGTATGATGAAGTCATGGTCGAAGTCGCATGACTTCAGTTGGTCGGAGCGGCGGGGTGGAGTTGTTGCCAGGTTTCGAGAGGAAGTTACTCTCGAGTTTCCAGGCTATGAATTTTTCTTGAATTCGAATTCGAGATGTAGGCGAAGTCAGGTGGTTGCGAATCGATCTAGGGATGATCGTCGACTTGCTCGAGGTAGTGGTGGTGCCGAATGATCGCGAGCGGCGATGTACACGTGCACGAGTATTTTGTGCCTGGGTGTTGTTTTGCCTGGGAAGAAGGACGAGTGGAATTCTCGCGTGTGACTCGGGTGATTCGAGCAAATTACTCGAAGTAGATTCACAAAGGCTCGGGTGAATGTTTGTTTCAGGTTTTAAAAACCCGAACATGTTGGTTTTGATTTAAACATAACTTGAATTCAAAACAGATTTTAATATAAGTTTAAAATCAGAATTTGGAAGATGGAATTCAAATTTGCTTTTGAAATAAATGAAGTCTTATAAAAATTAAAGTATTCAAACAACTTTAAAATATTCAAATATACTTTATACAATGATTTGAATTTAAATAATTAGGTTTAAACTCTTGTAAATTTCTTTTACAAGACTAATATTATTTAACATGTGAGTTTAAAAGTTTTAACAATTTAGTGGTAGACTATATTAAAGATAAACTGGTATTTCATTTTAAATCTTGGATTTAAAATGAAATTTAAAAGTAAAAATTGGATGAGAAGTTTAATAAATTAGTTTAACTTAAATTTGTAAGTTAAATAAATCAATTTATCTTTTAAAGCTGGAATGTAAATAAATTTGATTTAAACTTAAAATTTAAAATGGAACTAATTTGTAAGTTCAAAAGTAAAATGTTTAAATATATGTTAATGTTAATTAAGTCATTAATAAAGAAATGGGTTACCTTGGAGATAATTAAGGTAATTAAAATGATTTAATTAATAAGGTGATTGAAGAATGATTCATTTTATTATAAATTAATAATTTAAATTATAATTAGAAAAGATTAATAATGGACTAATCTTGGACAATTTCTTAAGAAAGAAATTAAAGAAATGTTATTAGCTTATAAAGATAATTAACTAGGAATTATTAGGTAATTAATGTGATAAATTTTGAAAATTAATTAGATTAATTAATTTAGATAATCAATTATACATTTTTAAATGTAATTATTAATTGAAAGTAATTAAGGAATTAATTGCTTAATGTAATAATTTTTGGATACTTTAATTTATTAAAGTTAATTAATTTAGTTTAAGAAAATCATTAGATCAAATTGGTAATTAATGATTTCTTGTTATGAGATAATTACTTTATGATAAGTAATTAAAAGTTTAATTTCTTAAGATAATTAATTAAGGGATAAACTAATTAAGTAATTGGTTTAAAGGGTTAAATTAATTAATATGATTAATTAAGAATAATTTAATTAATTAAAGTGTTTGATAAATAAATTTATATCAAATGATTTGTAATAAACAAATCAGGAATGGATAATTAAATTCATAAGTAATTAATTTACTTGGAGATAAATTGAATTGATTAAGATTAAACGATTAATTAATCCTTCTTATGAATGATTGTATTGAATGAGTTGCCTTGAATTGATTGTCATATATGATCTGTGATACTTTGTTCCGTGGATTGTGCTATGTATAATTTATTCATTTATTGATGATACATCTGTATATTATCTGCGGATCTGTAAATGGAAGATAAGCGTTATATTTTATACCGCTTATCAACTATATTTCTGTATTTTGATCTGTGATGATTGAATGATGTTGCACTATTGTGTTAAACCCCTGGACTACACTTATACACACACAAATATGGATTTCGCGAGGAAATCGATTAAGTCATGGATTTCTTAACAAATTTTAAGATTGAATTCTTGAATCCAAGATAGTTTTGGGATTGAAATTGAAAGCTTTTGAAATGAGTTTCAAAAAAATGAAAGTTATTTTAAATAACTTGTTAAAACTTGAAATTTAAATAATTTGAGTTAGATTTGAATTCAATATTTGGAATTGAATTCAATAATTTGGGAATTATGGTCTAAAAGATTATACGGGTTATAAAGGTGTTCATATGGGTTATTAACCATTTAAAAAGTATGGTTTTGGAAATTTAATTTTAAATCCATGTTTTATACTTGAATGGCTTTAACTTGTGTAAATTGTAATCAGTGTTTTCCAAAACGAAAACTATTTTTTTTCAAATAATACAAGCTTTCATATAAGGAATGAATCTCCAATGTGTGTTAAAAGGATTTCAAGGTTGAAATGATTTTCCAAGTTATGGAAACGGTTTGAAAGCTATAAGTTGAATCTTGGATTTAAAGATTCAACAAGTTCATCGAATTTTTGAAAGCTATAAGTTAAATCTTTAATTTAAAGATTCAACGAGTTAATCCAATTGAAATGGAAATTGTTTTGAAATCCGTAAATGGATCTTTGTGAAAATGGGTGAACTTAGTGAAATAAATCTTTTGTTTAAAAGATTTGAAAATGGTAAATTGTTTAAACCATTTGAAGGAAAGTTTTGAATCATTAAGTTGTGACTTAATTGAAATCCCATATCCATATGTTTTAAATGTTGCGCTCGCTATTCGGTTTAGCCGGGAGAGGACCTTTGTGTCATATAACCCATTCCTGATAGCGATTCGACGTTATGGATAGCATTTGAAGACCGGTGGTGAAGACCGGGTATTTGTGAAAGCGATAGGATGACCTATCGATTGTCTCTACACCGAGTCGCGCCGGTATAGAGATTTCCTCAGTGATGGGAAGTCCGATCGGGATTGTGTATATCTGGATTGCAAGGACTTCTTCGGAAGTGCCTTCGGTTCTGTTCAAACCCGGAATAGACTTGTATGGTTACATGTCTGACACTACACTTTGAGATATAAAGCAGATTTCTTTCAAATACGTATCTGTTGGTGGCGGAGAATTTATTCTCTTAGCTTAACTCCCTTCTCTGAGACGTACGAGCTCAGAGGTTATGTAGTTGATGGTTATCAGCGATATATTCCCAATTTGGTAGTGTGACATGATGAGTGCTGCTGTGTGTTGATCATTTGTTGATCATTTGTGATCAGAGCATGGCTTTTATATAAAGCGTAACTTTGTGGACGAGACTGCATCAGGACCTCACACCCCGGAAATGGTCGAAACAGGAAAGATGCGGTAAGGTTATGAGGGTCACGCCCTTTAGGGCGTGTCATTCTTTTCTGGTAAAGGGTGGTATCATGGTATGGAGCCCAGATATTTACCTATGTGGTGGCTCCAATCTCATTTACTGTGTGCTTGTTGCTTTAGAGGCGCCTCGGATAAAGGTCCCAAAGGACCGGGGAGTGGCATGCTCGAGTAGTAGTTACCTAGTTACAGAGGTAACCCGGCCTTGTGTTGGCAGAGATCCGGTTAGGTTCTCGAGACGTCCCGCCAGAGGCGATCCCATGTGGCAGTAGTAAGTGCCTTAGCCTGACCATTTGTTGGAAATCCATTCATCCAATATGAAACCCTGTACGGTTTTAGTTGTAGAACCTGCCATTCACTTATGGTGGTCACCACTGTTTGGACGGTAGCTATAGTAGGCATACGATAATGGTCGTATGCTGGCTAAGATTAATATTATACTTTCGAAATGTTTTCTGCACTTTGCACTTATAATAATAATATCCAAGAAATTTTCTACGTATTAAGCATGTTTGACTATCATAAGAAGAAATCTCCTCCAATTCTGCGTTTGCATTGTGTGTGTGGCGAGAGGTCTTATGGTAGTTTCATTTTCTAAAAAGCATATCGGATTTTCTTTTATAATTCTTGTTTTATTTAAAAGATAAACCGTTTTTGTTACTCACACCAGTCCCATGACTGACTCGGAGTTTATTGTTCCTTTCCTAAACTCTGGGTGCTCACTATTTTCCACACGAGCAGTCTAGAGTTGGGTTTTTCAGATAGTTAGGTTCAGTAGATTGTCTGGAGCTAGTTCAGTCTTTGGGTATGGACGAGACTTGCTTGTCTTAGTCCATCGTGATGTTGGTTCAAGCTGCTGCTGGAGTTCTCCCTGGAAGACTATCTTAGAGTTATTTGTTCCGCTGCTAGTGTTATTTAGTTTCTTTCCGTTGCTATTTTATTGTATCATATCTCTGATGTATATCGATATTCTTTTGTATCATCTTTTGTATCAGGATGTTGTATATTGTATTATTATTTTTCTTCCGCTGTGTTGTTTACTTAATGGTGTTATAAGCTCCGGCGCACCAGGTTCGACGTTTGGATCTGCGGCATTAGAATATGAGTGTCGTATTCGGTGCCGATTTTCGAAGGTCGAGTCCGGATCGTCACTGTTTGTAAATCTTAGTTTTTTTAAAAAAAATAAAGTTTTTAAATTTAAATTGTTTTAACAACTTGAATGTTAAAGTGCATTTTTAAATTGATTTTAATTTAAAAATCAATTTGGTTTTAAATTACTTTAAACTTCTTTATAAAATGAATAATTAATTTATTTAATGAACAAAATAAAAAGGTAGTTGATTACTGGTTGAGATTAATCAGGAGTGATTAATATTTGTTGTTTAATTAATGATTAATTACTTAATGTAATTAATTTAGATTAGGATAAATTAAAATGTAATTCGAAACCATTAATTTATATCATTAATTATGTAACTGAATGTTGATTGATTAAGATTAATTAATCAATAATAAGTGATTTATGAGTAATTAATTAGTATAAGTAATTAAGAAATAATGTAATTAATTATAGTTAATTAATTTGTGAAGTAATTAAAGATTAATTACTGTTTTTGGTTAAGAATGATTAATTTGTGTAATTAATTAAAGATAATTACTTTAAACGTAATTGAAGGATAATTAATCCGGGGTGATTAATTAAGATGGATAATTAAGGGATGATTAATTAATTGATTTGACATTAATTAATGTCAAGTGAAGGAATCTGAGTGACCGAGGTTAGTAATTCAACTAGAAGTGATTAAATTTATTCTGAAAGTGATCAAGTTGATTATGGATGATTGAACGGTATTGGACGCCTTGAATAAGTTGAGATATCTGATTTGAAATGTTTTGTAGTATCATATGTTTGGGCGGACAAGATATTTGGTTATCTATCAATGACAATTGTTGTGTAAAGGGACATCCTGTATTTAAAGTTTGAAGTGTATTTCATTTGGGTAACTTGGGTTAGAATGACATGAGACTCAAAGAGAACGGGTCGGTTATTAGAAAATACCCGAAACCACTTCGAATTTTTATAGATTGATATGTGAAATCAATAAGCTGGAATGAAATGATTTTAGTGAATTAGACTATTTAATCTAAGTTATGGTACTTAGAAAATGGATGTGTGAAATAAGTGATGTCTACAACAAATTGTGAATTTGTAAAGTGATACGAGTTACCTCGGATTTTATATAAGTTTTATGCTTTGTATTCCATGTTAGATGGGTTTACTCACGTTGGTTTCCAGCGTGACCCGGGTGTTACTTTGATGTAATGCATGGGTCAGACCGAGTGTTATAGATTTTCAGATAAGGACGTTCTGGAGCTCAGGAGGTGGGTTGGAAGGCGAGAACGTATGAAGTGTTTTCGCTGTATTATATTGTTGTATATCTGAGACATGATGATTGTATATATTCAGTGTTTATATATATGTGTAACTCTGATGTATTAAAGTGAAATTTGACAAGTATAGTTTTCCTTTGTATAACTTTTATTATTTGTTATTATATTTTATCCGCTGTGAATGTGAGATGTTGATGTTTCTGTGCTTCGTTTCTTCTATTTCTTTCTTCTTTTCCTAACTATCTGAAATTTTCAAGTTTGAAAATTTCGGGTCGTTACAGTTGGTATCAGAGCTGAAGGTTAAGCGAGAACCTTGGCTCTGTTGGGATTACCCATTAAGGATAGGGTCAATGGTACCCTAGAATGAGTTGAGTATATATGTGTGTATATATATAAGCGCGTACTCGTTATTTTTTTATATAAAGGTTTTAAATGATTTTATATAAAAATATATTTTGATATATAAAGCAATATTTCTTTCTAATAAATATTAAGGTAATTAGTTGTTATATTATTTGAAAATTTAATAATGAGAATTAAGTGGTAATAGAAATACAACCAAATTAAAATTAAATGAAGATAAGTTTGAAATGAATTCAGAATTAAATGGTTTAAAGAGATAAGTTGATTTGATTTAAAGGATTAAATCAACATTTAAAAATTTAACTCGAATTTATATAATTCGGGATGGTTTAAAATGATGTTTGAATTGAATTCGTTTAAATTGAATATGATTTTAATTAATTGGATGTGTGATTGAAGATGTATAAGTTTAAAAATTTAAATGGAAAATTTGAATTGAAATGATTTGAAATTGAAGGGGATTCAACTGATATTAGTCCAAATTGATTGGAATAATTTGGAATCGTAATTAAAGTTGAGTAGGTTTAAAATCAAGTGGATTTGATTTGAATTTGGAAAGAAATCAAGAATAATTCAACTTGAATTGGGGTTAAATCAATTTCAATGGAAATTGAAGTTATTTAAATTGAAATTAGGTCAATTTAAATGGAAGTGGAAATTTAAATTAAATTGATGAGAATGGAGATTTGGAAATTGAACAGTTTGGCTCTGAACTTTTTTCAGAATAAATTGTTTTAATACAAACTTATTTTTCCAAGCTATTTAATATATGTTAACGCTAAAATTTGAACGCTAACACCCCGGTGTATAAAGTGTGGTTGTGAAAGCACCACCCGATGATTCGGGAACAGAGTATAAGCAGAAAATCACAGAAAAAGCAGTGAATAACAACGATTTTATAGTGGTTCGGCTCAAGGCAAGCCTACGTCCACTTTAATTCTCTTTATTGCTAAACCGATTACAACTTTACAACAACCTTCAATTACAATTATGATGAGACAAACAACTAGAACTTTGGTAGAGAAAAATTCTTCGAATCCATGTAGATTGCGTTAGATTTTCCCTTGAAGTTAGTTGAGATGCCTTCCGAACTTGAAGTGTCGGGTGAGTTGAGAATTCAGCAGAGTATTGGCGCTTGAAGTGATTGGCCAAAAAGTCCCCCGAATGTTGGAGATGGCTTTCTATTTATAGGCAAATCTGGGTAAGAATTTTCCACACAAGTCCTAAGTCGTCACCGACTTTAGATGAGTCGCGGTCAACCTATAGAGGCAAATTCACGGTCTATTAGAGTTAAGCCGACTTACCTGATTCCATGCAAGTCTAAAGTCGTAAACGAGTTATGGGGCTAAAGCTCAAAATGATGAGGTGTCTGATTCGCTTGCTTAGGTCATGAACGACCCACCATAGGCCTTAGGTCGGTTTTCCCATGAGTCGGCCAACATCTTTAAAGCACTAAAGCATCAAGGTTATAACCCAGTGAGTCGCTGTCCCTGTTAAGTCGGCAATAAGTTGAGTCGTCACTTATTCTGAGTCGGTTCATACGTTAGGTCGGCAACAAGCTAAGGCTGTTGAGTCGGAACTTCCTTTGAGCTTTAAGTCGGTCTACTTCTCAAGTCCCTTAGATCGGTATCCTTCTTAAACCTTATGTAGTTAGGCCGGTCTTTCATGCTAAGATATAAAGTCGGCATCTCTTGTTAAGTCGGCAGAGTGTTAGGTCGTTTACTATCTTAGATCGGTGAGCCACGGCCGAGGCGAGGTTAACATTTGCCCCTCGAAGCATGCGCCTAATGGTTAAGTCGTATGCTTCGATACTCTTTAACCCGTTCCTTTTTTAGATCGTTAGGTCGTAAACGACCTAATAGTTAGATGGCCTAAGTCGCTTCAGTCTCTACCTTAGTGAGATATAAGTCGTCCACATTCTCTTCTTTTTCCTCTTTATTACTTACTCCCTTATTCGATTCCGCCATTAAAATATTCTCAAGTTCTTGAAGGCGATTTCATTCCAACTGATCACCGATAATCTCTACCATTCATTACGTAAGTGATTTTACTCTTCTTTCGACCGCAGATTACTATCGATTCGTGAATTTTGTCGCTCGAACTCGAATTGCCTCCTTGTACGATGCTCCATCACGAATCCCATCACATTTATGGTTGATGAAGCCTAGGTTGCTCGATTCGGCTTCAGATGATCGTTGATACAACTAAGATGGTTTATCACCTTAGACTCGATGATCTCTGATGGCAGGGTATCGGACTTGTAACAATTTCGAATTGTTGTATTGGGTGATTCGAGAGCAGGAATGAAGGCTGTTTTTGATGAAATGGTTATCGGGTTAATGGGTGGAATGGAGGGAAATGTTAGTTCGGAGGCGACTCAGCAAATTCGGGTGACCTAATTCTTTGGCCGACCTAAACTTTAAGAATTGAACCGTCGCCGAGTTAACACTTGGGGAAATTCCCACTTCTTTGAACCGGAGCCTTTCTTCTGATTACTCCACGACCTAGAGGACTGCCAATTTAAGGAACGAAGGAACTTAGCCTTAAATCGCGAAGGATTTTTAAATCGTAGACGACTTAATACTTAAGCTTTGGACGTGTCGTCATCTAGGGGACCAGTCCCACTTTGAGTATTTGACTTGAACCGCCGAACTAAGTTTGCCTACATTTAGAACTGCCTCAACTTCAAATTTGCCTGAATCCCATTGTATTATTTCACAGACCGCATTAACTTATAAGCTACCAACCTGCTGAAAATAACAAACAAAGAAACCAAGACGAAAATACTGCCATTGACAGCCCACATCAAATGACAGATTAGTCGAGACGAGACAAGCAACTTAAATATATTGCATGAAATGTTTGTGAATTAATCAACTAAAGTAAAACATTGATGTAAAATGTCAACAATCTGAACTGATTTGTCTGCATCAATATTATACTTGCATATTTAGGCTTAAAACAATAATCCCTGGGTTTCATAACTAACAAATGCTTGCTAGTTTTCATTCCAGTTATATTTGTTTACTGCTTTGCTAATTTTATATAACACCTCACACACATTTTAGGAAACGTGCACCTTGATGTTTGAATATCCAGTTACTTATGTAGAATGACTTCTCACCAAGAAGAAATGGCAACTAGAGAGGAAGAAACTTTTCTGGTAGCTCTACCTATAGAGAACCCTCCAGAGAGAACTCCAACCATTCTAACCCCGAGAGCATTTACTCAGCTGCACACTCAATTTGGTTTTACTGAAAGTGATGTCCTGCTCCCTGGGCCAAGTGATACTGCCGACAGTCCTCCCCGTGGCTTTATTGCAATCAATCGTCAAATGTGTTTAAGCGGAGCGATCCCTCCTTTTAATGTCTTTCTCCAAATTCTTCTCCTTCGGTTGTCAATCTCTCCGTCCCAACTTCATCCTAATGGTTATGCCATCTTGATGGGGTTGTGCGTTTTGTTCAGAAGAACTTTTGATCGCTTACCAAGTTTTGAAGAAATTTGTTACTTATGCTCGTTTGCAAAGAGTAAAGATCATCCTTCCCTTATAATTGTGAGGAGTGTTAGAAACCGCAAACTTATTTCTGACCTTACCGAAAGCGTTCATGGATTTCTGAACCAATTTTTCTTTGCTCGCTGACCCCCAGGGTTTTATGCCTATTGGAGAGTATGAAGTAAGATTACTTGTCTCCATTTTTAAACTTTCTCGAGATCCGAATTACCAATTGCTAATTTCATTCTTTGCTCTTTTCAGCACTTCCTCTTCCCTCTAGAGATCCGGTCCATAAGCAGACTCTTGATAGATTGAGTGCCATGGCTGTAGCAGAGAGAAGCATCAAGTTTTTGTTGGGGGATGAATTTTTGCACCAATACGGGCTTTTACATACTTCTCATTCTGTACATCCTCATGAAATCCCAGACTCCCCAGCTAGAGCATTGGATGCCCCAGTTTCTACAGATACATCCATACCAAAAGGACCTGCTCCCGAGGCTTCGCTAGTGAAGTGCTCCACTTCTGTTGATGTTGCGGGGCCATCTGTCGAGCTTGCCCCGGTTATTGAGGAAGAAGAGCTCGAGGGATCTCCCCGACTGTCACAGAGTTCTGGCGAAGAAGCCGAAAAAACTAGCCTTGCCAAGCAGAGCAGGGATGATACTTTCGAAGGGCTGAGCGACCTCTTCGCCACCTCACAAGAGATCTTTAAAGATGATCCTATCACTACTGGGGTTTCTTCTTCAGTAGTTGAAGCAACTTCTGTCCTGCAGCAGACTCCGTCGACTCAGGATTTGACGCTGACTATTACACCCACAACCACTCCTCAATTAAAGAGTGGTTCGTAGTTTGATGCGCGTAGTTTGCACGCCACACACACTTAGAATTTCTTTTTTGGCACTTTTATGCTTCTGACTTTTTGTACTCTGAAGAATTCTAAGATTTAGCTCTTTTTTATTTCAGATCCTCTGATGGGGCGCAGCGGATCCTATTATGATGATTTCCAGCGCTATGGGAGGCATAGCCAGTATGATTACAGGCGTTACCTTCCCTCTTACAGAGAATCTGATGAAGAGAGAGCCGCTCGAAAGGCTCAAGAAAAGAGGGCTCAAGAGGAGCGCTATGAAAGAAGAGAGAGGGAAGGGCGCCACGATTCTTCACAGAGAGGTGACGATTCCCATAAAAGAAAAACCCATGATGACAGAGGAAAAAGTCATATGGTTGAAGATTCGAGCAAGCGAGCCCGACATGGTGAGAAGCACACCACTACAACTCCTGAAAAGGTTACTGCCCCTGCCTCGCTTGATATTCCTTCCGGCTCTCCCGCTCTCGGAAAGTCAGACATCCAAACAATAATTAGCAGACCCAAATTCCAAGTTGGACCGGGTCCGGCCACTTTGCAAAGTCGGTTTCCACAGTGGTGTCTGAAGGGAGTAAGGTTTGACCTTGACTTGGTCCCCATTAACAAGTCTGCCATGTTACGAAACCTTGACGCCGTCAAGCTTGATATTGAGAGGATGTCGAATTGGCAGAAACTTGTTGACGAGCTTCAGAGGGTTAATCGTGCAAACATAGAGGCCATGCTTACTATGGAAAATGATAAAGCCGAATGGAAAAAGGTGCTTGAGCAACATGACACTGAGATGAGAAGCATTGCTTCTTACAATGAGCAGCTTGAAGCAAAAGTTGAAGAACTGAAACAAGAGCTTGCTGCTTCCTCTACTTCTTATTCTCAAAAAGAAGAAGTTCTCCTAAAACAAGTGAGAGATGCTCATGCCAGCCAAAGGGATGCCGAAGACAGGCTTGAAGTGCAGAAAAGAATTAGTGATGGCTATGTCGCTGACATTGAAGAGCTTCGGAAGAAGAATAACTCCCAAGAGGCGGAGATCCAAATCACTACAACAAGATTCACTTTTGACAGCAATCTTTATCAGCGTTTCAACAACAAATGCAGTTAATGGTATTTTAAAGGAATAAGAATGATCAATAAACGCTGACATTCTAGATTAGAGCTGAAATTTTAACGCGGGTAATAAAAATTCTTTTTAGCCGCATTTTCTTCTTACCCACATACTTCATCCCCAACAAATATCGATTATCTTCTTCACCAAAATCTACTGCATTTCGTTCTTCGTGCATTTATCTTCAAATATAATCTTAGTTTTATTTTGTTACCTTATTCATGTTCATTCTTTGATTTTAAACCCGATATCCCCAAATACAATGCTCAACCCTAAATCATCGGCATTTGTCCAACGACAACTTCAATTCTACCACCACAACATGCGAAAGGCTGCTTAGATGGCCATTAGGAGCACTAGTGTATCAATCGCCATTAAGATCTGGATGATGATTCGGTAATTTATAATTTTAATATAATAGTTATCACAATCAGGAATTTGATAGTTTATGCATCCTCTAGGATTTTATTATTTCAGTGAGTGTAGTTTGAATTGAGCTATAAATTTACAAAGGTTTTATAGTTTATACATCCAATAGAAGACAAAACGAAGCAATACGTGTTCAATAACTATGTAGTCTTAGAAAGCAACTATCACAATCAGGAAATGAAGCAAATCTATGTTGAAAGCATAAAAAGAAGTAGTTCCATCCAAAGAGCAGTAAAGGCAGCAAAAAGAAACTCCAAAGGAATGCAAGTCTGTATCGCTTGCCCATGCTTTCATAGTTCAAGAATAAATGTTTGTGACAAACAAGTGCATGTGCCATGTTAGGCTTGTTGATAATTTGCTGCATGGGCATCTTTGCAGAACCCTGGAATTGCATTCATTCATAGCAAATAACAAATTGAGGGTACTTGGAAATCTACAGCAAGGGTACACTAGATGGAAGAAGTAGAATTGCATGGATATAAGGTACCATGGGCTACAAACTAACAACAAAGTTATACAAAATAGAACTGCATAGAAGCTAGAACAGTATAGTTGAACAACATAAGCAGATCATGAAGTGTATGAGCATGTGAGGGAGCTGCTAAAGCTGTTGGGTTAGAGAGCAACAAAACGATTGTAACATGAGACATAGCAAGTTTCCCAAGTGATTAGGAAGGAGATGTCAAGGCAAAGAGCTTTTCCAAGTACATGATAATTAGGATATGCATGTTTACCTAAAATTCAAAAAAGTAGAGCAGGGATGCAGGCAAGGCTTTATGTAGAAAAAAGTGTCCATAGTTATGAGGTTGAATGGTGAGGACTTCAGTATTGGTAGAAGATAAAGCCAAGAAGTTGGTGCTATTGAGAATAGTGTAATGCAGAATAGAGTACCAGTATGATTAGGAAGACTTGATTGAACTTTGTTTTTATTGTTATGAGGAATTGTATTTGTATCGCCATGCACATCTTGTGCATGTCTGGATATAGTTAGAAATGAAACTCAATTTCATGTTTCATTAAGATGATCAAGATTGCATTCATATTTGGATAATTCAACTAAGAGGGCAAAAGACTAGATACATTAGTGGTTAAAGCTAGATTTTGATGATGATCATTACTAGAGGATGGTTCTTTTCCTTGTTCCAAAGGATTAGGCTTGATGATAAGATAAGAGATAGGATTTGTAACAAGGGACATGACATAAGTTGTTGCATGGGTGAGGGGATGGGGTAGTCGTTGATTGGACATAGGTTGAGGCAATATGATTTTCATTTTGATTTAGACACATGGAAATAATGCCTTGATGGGAATTAACAAGTCGTTTCTTTGTTTTCTAAAGACGCAACTTTTGAAATATAGACTTTCTTATTAGCTAGTTGTTTAGAGGTAGAAGGCTTATGAATGGGTACTGTTCTTTTTGAGTTCTGAAAATGACATAAAGATCTATGATTAGCCAGCCTTATATATTCTTCTCCATATTAATTTTAAGGTTTAGCTTGTATCTCATTTACATAACTATTTTGGATTCTCTCCATTATATGGGTAGAACTGTAATGTATGCCCAAAATCTTTACACACCGGTCATATATCAGATAACTGCGAGTAGTGAACATTAACGTGAGCAATTTCTTTAGAGGACATGTGAACATCAATTTGTTTATCAGCTTAGTTTGGATCATAGTTGGATTTACTTTTGAGCTTATATCTTTTACTACAAGTTTGTTTGTAAGTTTAGTAATACACTCATAATATCTTTTACTTATCTCTTACTATATTTTTTCTTCAGGTTTCCAACTGGAAGTTGCAGATACACAATTAGTGATACATCAAAATTTGCTTCTAAGGTACAGTTAAGGATCAAATCAGCTTCTCCTGTTCATTTATTGAATACCAAGGCTTAAGTTTTATTTCAGGTTTAGATTGACATGACATTGAAGACTGTATAGTTTGCAAAAGGTAAGTAGGTATGCATATAAAAATATCGTGTTGATTTATTTATATTTTATTTCAGGCTATTCATTTTTTCTACGAATCAGTTTCATGTATCAATTGTTCTATTAATTATACTTATATGCTTCAAGAAGCTTTAATTTTTTTATTAAACACACTTAAAACTAAACTGTGGGTATATCCGTATAGGTACTTTACTATTGTCCCACGGATTCTCAAACTTATATATATCTGTGTGTGTGTGTGTGTGTGTGCTTTTCACTTTTGTTGCATATCAGTTTCATGAATTAATTGTTCTATTAATTATACTTCTATGCTTTAAATAACTTTTAAAAACTTGATTAATCACACATATAGCTAAACTATGGGTATAGTTCCTTACTTCTTTCCTGGGACTTGTAAGGTTAATATTCTAATTCAAAACAAAAGGCTAGTGGAAGCAATTCTTTCCCATCTTAGTAAACGTATAGTTAACAGAAATCTTTCAAGTCCGTGGTTTTAAAAGGTAAGCATTGCTAAAAGAAACCTTTTGAGCTTAAAAAAATTTATAGCATACAAATTAATATTGCTCAAGTTATGAATGTGTTTTTCACACTAAAAATATGAATTGTTTTTCTAGTTTAATAGAACTTTCAGAACTAAGGCACAAACATGACATTATAAGTCACCGCCTGAGTATGTAAAGAAATTACATATAAATATATAAACTTATTTTGTGAGATGTTTATCATACATAACATAATTTAGCAAATATTATGTCAGGACTAGTGTCTACAGATTGGATAAAAAACAATATAAAAAGACCCGTATTTAATTCAGCATTTGAGCGCAAGTCTATAAATAAAATATCTGAGGAACAAAGGAAGATAATGAATTATAGCAAAGATAGTTGATGGCTGCCCATAAGAAATCCAAGCAGGGGGGACTTCTTCAAAACAACATCAACAGTTTTCTTTGCAAACTCTTCTACAAGAGTTGCTCTGGGGCCTTGAGAAAGAGTAGTACGTGAGCGTATTGCAGCCTCAAATTGTTTGTAATATTTCCATTCGGGCATTTTGCTGTAATTGGCCATTGATGAATTTCCTAGATTTGATTTAATTGCACCTGGAACTACATGTATGACATTTATGTTGAAACTCCTCAGTTCCAGCCTATAATTAATGTAAAACAAGTTCAAAATATATAAACAGTGACTGAACTCCTTTTCTTTTATATAGCAAATGCTGTATGAATTAGTATCATTCACAACATGATTACCCAACATGATTATTTTCAATTTTCATACTTATAAACCGAAAGCATTGATCGGTCTCTTCTCGGGTAGAAACGTTGGGAAACAAGTAGTTGCCATTACCCAACATGATTAGAGAATTTTGTATGAAGTTGGTCGCTGTCGCTGCTATTATTATTTTCTTCACTTGGATTAATCCTACAAATAAAAATAAGCATTATGTATTTTCTTTTATTTAGTTGTTTTTTCACAATGTCACCCGTTGTCATTGCATTTTCACTTTCATGCTTTTATAGATTTGCTCGTCTGGGAAATTGATGGTTCCAACTAACTATCTGCGCATAATAATACCCAGGGGAAAGTGTGTCCCATAAATTGCATGTTACTCGTTGTCACTGAAGTTTAAGAGATGAATTCGGTAAATCACGGCTCCTTAGAAACAACAAGTTGCAAATATTTTGTCTGCATCTCCTCCGGTAGATTTCAACATCCAATTTTATGTCAATGAGAATTTCTAGTATTCCATCCGCAACAAAGAGACGAACTATTGATGTTGAAATCAATCAATTACTGATTCAGAACTGACTGATTTCAAAAGTGTGGTTGAGCACCATATGAGTGTATACTATGTAGTCATGACAACATTTTTATTAAATGAGATATTTTCTATATTTTTGCAAATGAGGTAACAAAATATGCGCTTGTTTGTCGTCGTCGTCGTCACCATCTTCTTTGTCTCTTTCATTTCAAACGATTGGATCGACAACTTAAATTCTTTTAACTATAAGTTTCTATCTTCAGTTACATACTCGACTAAAGTTAGTTTTAGTTATTGTATGACCATTTATAATATCTTTTTACTTTGTTTTTCTTGTGAAGGATCCTCCGGCTGATGACGGTCAATGGGACCAGAGCTATATCAACACTAGGATAGAAATTCTAGGCTTAACTATGGAAAATTTAATTGAAAATTTAGCCATACATTACCAGGAAATGCTTCAACTTTCAAACCCGAAAGTCGGAAAACATGGGCTCAGTTATTCTCTGCCCAAATAGAGAATTGTGAAGATCTGAAACCACTTCGGAAGTCGGATATAACTATTGAAGAATTTAGCCCTTAAACGAATTTGCATTCAGAACCCTGGTAAGGGTAAAATTGTTATTAGATATGTTTTATATCAGTTTGTTATAGTTCAAAGTTGAATTTAATATTTCTACAAATTATTTCCTTTACCAACTTGATCTGCTCAAATGTTTGGTCTGCTCATCTGATGTTGCGTATCTTTTCACGAATATTTTAGTAAACAACTTGATAGTTTGTAGCTTTCTTAATAACTTATTCTTTTTTCTCAAGGTGCTATATAATTAAGGTACCGTGTTTATAGGTTTGAGCTTGGAGTTAAATATTAAGTAGATTCTAGGAGAATTAGTTTTGCTACAATGAAGTTCATGAAGCTTGGATCGAAGCCTGATTTATTTCAGACAAATGGAAAGGATGTAAGGTAGGTATTCATTGTTAAATTGCTATGGTTAAATTTAGATTTACATCAGCTTGTTATGCTAAATGCTGAATTTAACCTATGAATATCTGCTTGCTTGTACTTGCATGAGAGTTGTTAATCTATAATTCTTAGCCCTAAGTAATTCCTTGCATTGAAATTCATATTTTTTGTTTGCATTCTATTTAGCATAGAGACTTTTTATATTTCAAATTTCTAACTGTAGAAGTTTTATATAATTTATCTGTAAATTTCTATCTGTTAATGATTTACATTAGCTTGCAGCAAACTAAAAATATATTTTTTTAGCCGATTTCACATATCCTAGCTAATCATATAATTCTATTTATAATGAATTTTTTGCTTTTCATCTTACGAAAAACTAATTATGGATCGCTAATGATCAATATCTTCAAAGTTTATGTGATCTAAGTTGGTTTATCTTGTAGGTTTGTTGGAACTGAACTGGAAATTGACCTCATTGTGGATGTCGGAGATTTGAGCTTTTACCTACACAAGGTAACAATTTCTCATCACCTAGAAAACCCATTAAATCTTACTCTGCCAATAGGCAATAGTAGATGATTATCCCATTTTATGTTTTAGCCATTTTTCATGACTTAGATTTACCAACAAAAAAATACCATGTAAAAAGAGCTCTATTTTTGTTGCATAGTACTGAACATGCTTGTTAATTTATGATAAAACACCCTTCAACTCGTTCTACTGTTTTCTCTCTGGAATTCTTCTTGCTCAAGTATTAAGAAATAAAAATGACTTGATTTGGGGGTCCATTCTTCGTAAATAAAATTGTCTCTCCATGATCACATTGTGCGCTACAGAAAATATGATCATGTGAATGATCAGATGATGTAGAAAAATTT
The DNA here is from genome assembly GCA_030765085.1 of Allium cepa. Lineage (NCBI taxonomy): Eukaryota > Viridiplantae > Streptophyta > Magnoliopsida > Asparagales > Amaryllidaceae > Allium > Allium cepa. The sequence goes on along the minus strand of CM060937.1, from coordinate 786,561,264 downwards.
TCCTATGTTAAAAGATTTTCCTTGCTTGAATTTAAGAGCAAAGAGAGTGCCTTAATCTTACCATTATATGACAAAACATGAAATGTTTCTGGAATCTTAAGCTGGAACTTCATCCCAGTCAACACATAAGAACGACCCTGTAATAAAAATGCAGTTAAAACAAATTAAATGATTTTCTTTTTAATAATGCAGTTTCCCCTTATGTCTAAGAGTTTGCTTTTACAAAGATTAGTAAACAACAACAACGACAATGACCTGGTATGTAAAATACACGATATTTGCAATCACTTTATTTATAAAGATAATTGTTATATCTTTTTGTTATATATTACATAGAATATTAGGTGTAAAACTGAAAATGAATTCAAACATTGGGCCCAAAACCATTTCAGCCAGGCTAATTTGGGTAGGAATCTGACTAAAATTTCAAAAAGGAAAACTAAATTAGCATAGGATTCAAGATGTACTTTTATTCATAGAAAAGAAGCTATATCTTGCGTCGTATGCAAAGTATACATTAAAAAACCATCATCATGTCTGTGCATCTGAATTATATTACACCTGCAATGCTTCATATACAAATCTCTTATTCATATATATATTTATAGTTAGTTTTCATGTACATGCATTCTTGTCTTATCGCTCCTCTGGTTTCAGTAGAAAAATAAAGCACAGTAGAAAAATGTAAGTGTTCCTACTCCTGGTTTAGTTTTTTCTTCTAATTATTATATATTTGACGTACTGAAATTACAATATTGATATTATTGATGATGCTAGATGGAGTTTCTAAATAGATGCCTAACCGAATTTGTTAGAACATTATGGCACCATAAATATTCATATATTGGTAGTTAAAGAAGAAATGCGAAGATTAAATGGTTTTTGTTAGAAATTATTGAATTTAGTGACGGTTTTCCGAAATTTGAGCTATTAAAGACGGATGATTGCAATGTGTTGCACTTAAGACATTAATAGTTTTCTGATTGTTGATGTCTTGGTGATAACTATGTTAATGATTTGCAACAATTAATTTACTTGCATATGACTTAAAAGTAAATTATTTTGGGTACAATGAAGGTAAAAATATTTATTGCTTGCATAGCTTTAATATAGTTTGTACATGACCTTATAGCTTGTTAACTTTGTAGACCGATACATTTGGTCAAGTTATCAACGAATGCACTGAGCACAACTCGCAACTCCTGCCCTTAATCAGGTACTTATTAATTTCCATTGGATTAGATATCCTGAGTTTTGAAGATTAAAACGGGGTTATCATTTTATTAAAATTTAACCAAGTTAACTAAGTTTTAAAAGAAATAACTATGTTATGTATTCAATCTCTATTAACAATTAGTCATGCTGATAGGAAAATTTATAATTTAGAATCACACCAAAATGATATAACAATGATAACTTAAACTTTAATAAAATATTTAAAATGGAAAACAAATAACAACAAAATTGTTGCTAACCTTCTTCGAGGGTATCCTAGTTATGCTCTTTCAAGTCGGTACTCGAGTTGTTTGAGTTCTTTGAGACTTAAAGCACTCAGTGAGTCACCCATTAATTGTCTATATTTTGAATACAATAAATAGTATGTAAATACAAATATTTTCTGAGATGAAATGCTTTCAACATTAGCCATAATTAAGCTAACTTGTTAGCATAAGTTAAAATTTTAATCTGATGGCGTAATTTTACAGCTTCCTACTCATAGTACTGCCAACCATTTCACACATATTACACTTAATATAATTTTAATCATATACCTCTAAGGATCTGATACATTTTAATCATATATGAAACCTTACATTTCTATGTTCAATTAAAACTATAAGCAGTTCAACCAAAATTGGTGTATAATTAATTTCATGCATAAATTTCAAAATTAATAAATAAACAAAGAATTTGGAATCAGGTAAAACATTTAATTTAAGAAACAAAGAAAATGGAACTGATCAGCCATATTTAAAAAGAAAAATATATACTATAAGAAGCCTGTCATAAGTCGACTGAAAAACAAAGATAGCTAAAATATGAAGAGGGAAAAAAACTTTTCTATTTTATTAAAAGAAACAAACATGATCTACACTTAACTTTTTGTTCTTTTAGTTATTTTGTTTCAAACAACATACATATAAACTGCTGGAAATACACAGAAAAACATAAAATATAGCAATTGTTGACCTTGATCTTGTTAGTTTTTAACTAAACTCAAGAAAAGAAAGAAAATGAGGTCTAGAATACAACAACCTAGATCTAGAAGATGTAATAAAAGATCAAAGATGTATAAGACAAGTTGAAGAACTTAAGCTAAATCAAGAATAACTAAGAAACTGACCTATTCAAATTTGAGTATTCGTCGAGGCGGCCTCTGCTTGAAAAAACAATTAAGGCAATTTCAGCATCACAAAGCACAGAAAGTTCATAAGCTTTTTTCATTGATCCATTCCTCCTTTTGCAGAAAGTAACTTGGCAATTTGTTGTGTTTTCAATCCTATTAATTTCAATCTTTCCTCTCCCCATGGCAGTGATATGTTTGATGACCTGATACATTATACATTTTGGCATTCAGTCAGTTTATTATTATTATTTTAACGTATGTGATATTTCATACGATAAACATCATAGTACTAGATTGTGTTACAATATATTGTGCAATCAAAATGAACTGGGATCGCAAAATTTTGCTATTTCATAAAGGATCTTGTTTCTTACTTTTAGTTGAACACTATTTATCTTCAAAATTGATTTCTTGCATTACAAACATAAAATTGTCTAAGTAACAAATATGCTCTGGTATTTCTAGAGGAAGATGATGAGGCTCTGGTGCTGGTTGGTAGGTGATGTTGTTGTTTGTAGGAGGGGGAGGTTGCAACTGCAGTGAAGTGGGAAGGCTGTTTTGATGTACATAGCAAGTTACAAGGTAATTCATGTCATCTTTTAGCCCTTCACTTTAATATAAATTTGCTTGCTAACATAACTGTATTTATATGGCTATTTGTTTTGCATATATATGCATTTTCTATCACCATCCACATAGTGGTAATTTTTTATGCAGTTAAATCGTTTTCGTGCATTGAAAAGGTACTGTATATGACACAATGAGAAATTTGTAAACGGATATTGTGCTAATTAAATATGTTGGACCAAAGGAATTGGATTATCATATTGGTAAATATCAGATTATAGGAATTTAGACATTATAATGGTAAATTATATATTTGATAGTACATATTAAATTATTTATATTAAAAAAATCATAAAGTAATCAAAACCGGAACCGAAACTGACCCAAAACTTTCAATATTCTGAAACAGAACAAAAATTTCAGATATGTCAAACTGAACGAAACTGAATCGAAAACCAAATTTCAAACTTTGTTTCAACCAAGTATTTAAAATAATTTTGGTAGCTTTCTTTTCATAGGAGGTGAATATAGTTTGTTATGTGCCAATAGTAAATGTTAATGTATGAAACTTGATTGGCATGATCAATCATATAATTTAGTCTACATGATACACAATAGTTTAATAATTTGTTAGGCCTTACTGTTATGATGATGTTCTCTCCATACTTATGTTTGATATGGTCATGGTGATCTACATGTGCTAACTTGATAGGGTTAGTTATATTGCTAATTTCATAGTTATAATCAATAAAGCAAGAACTTAACAATCTATCAAAATGTTTTAACCAGCCTTATTACTGATTGAGCTCATCACCGGCGCATTGTACATAAAAAATTAGAGCTTTTTTGTCCTATTTTTATTAACTTACAAATGGTTTATATTCATTACCATACAGGTTTAGATTGTCGAGGTTGCTCTGATTTAAACTAAAGCTGACGATGAAATCTGTGTTTCTTTTACTAAACCTGTTTGCAAGATCAACATTAAAGGCACCTGGTTTGGACCATATTTGATCAACCAGATTGAGCAGTTGCATGGGTTATCCAGCTGTTGCAAGGCACCAAGCATGAAGCATAGATCTGAATGAATCTTCCACATGACAGTGCTTCCAATTTTGCGGTGTTTACTCCAAATTGTTGGTTCCGGCAGAAGTAGGAGGCAAGGGAGAAGTGATATGCCGCAGGGTGTTGGAGATATGGTGGAAGTAGACAATAGAAAGGAGTTTGATAGGGTAGTTGCAACGTTGAACAGTGGGGAAGTAGATGGAGATGGTCAGATTGTATACGTATTGAAAGTTAATGCAGTGGTATGTTTATAGTTGCAAGCACTATGATGATGAATAGTTTGTGACTTCTGCTGGGGGTGAAGAAGTGGGAATGTTTTGGTTTGTGGTCTGTGTAAAGTCTGGTGAAGGGAGAAATGACCAGAAATGTGAAGTTTGATGGTTTTAGTGTTTGCAAGGAGCAGAGGGGTGGATTTGTTTGTGGTGCTTGAATGTAATTTGTTTGTGATTGGGCTTTGTCCTTTGATGTTGATGAATATAAGGCAGCAAGCATAGTTTGATAACAAGTCAGAAAGGGGCTGACAGATTGAGATGGTGGTCTGAACTGAATGAAGGGGATGGGAACAGTGTTGTTTGCAAAGTGAAGGCAACAGTTGTGAATGGCCAGAGTACATACTACTTATAGGACACAGCATGTACATACTACTCTCTTATCTTCCTGATTCATGTTTTGTATGATCTATATTTACATGCCTTGCTTTCCTGCTTTTGATAGATTTGGCACTCATTTTTCTTACTGCTAGATACTAATTCCCAATCTTGTTCATTCCTCACTGCAGATTCCTGTCACCAGCTACATTTTAAGAGATTCACTCAAGCTAAAGTCCAACTATGCGGATATGGTTGTTGGCATTTGGTGCGGACTTACTGTATTGATATTATATTTTTGTTTAACATATAACGTGTCTTTGTTTAGCAGAATTTGTGGCAACTTGGTTTACTTTGTTATTTTTGTTTATGGATATTATTTAAACTTGGTTTATGTATGTCTTTTGTTTATTAATATTGTCTTAACTAGTTTATGTAACTAATTAATAGTTATTAGAACATGTTATATTTACTAGTTGTTTGAATATACTCAAAATATAGTTCTGGAATATTCAAAAATAGAGTGGAATATTAAAGTTGTTATATAAATAGAAGACAGCGTTTGATTAATGCTATCAATGAAGAAACAACAGCGTTCAATTCGTGCTATATTTATCTTTAAATAGTCAATAACAGCGTTTAGTACATGCTGTCGAAATAGTTGATGTTTCAATAACAGCGTTTATAAAAAGCTGTTGTAAACAGTTAAAGTGGAATTAAAACATCTCCGACAACATGTTTAAAAACGCTGTAAAAACATTATTGACAGCTTGTAAGAAACGCTGTCAAAGTGATGTTTCAACAGCGTTTATCAAAGAGCTGTTGTAAGTTCTGTATATACGACAGCATGTCGTTATACAGCGTTTGAACTAACGCTGTTGTATCTTATTACATCGTTTATCGAACGCTGTTAAAAGCCTTTTGTGGTGTAGTGAATGCTTAAGCTTCAACTTTCTAAAGTTGAAATGGAGCGTGATGAGGCCGTTGCCGGCAAAATTGCAGCTGAAGAATCTCACGAGGCAACGAGGGCCAACATCAGCTCAACATTATTTGATTTCTATCTGCATAGCATGTTGGGGCACGGTAGCCTTGCCTTTCTAGGACCCAAGTATGAAATTACACTAGCTGAAGTTTGGGAGGCTGCACTTGATATGCTCGGTGGTAGCGGCGCTGGCTACGCTGAGTCAGCTCTTGAGGAGCACTATCTTGATGATGATGCTCGTGCCGCTCTCGCTAGGGGGAGAGAACAGCTTGCAAAATTAAGGGCCGAAACAGCGGCAGGGGAATATTCAGGAAAAATCACCTCAACTGCTCCAACTCAACCTTCTCCTTCGGCCGAAATTGACATTATCGGTTCTAGTTCTCATTCCCCATCTCCTACTGAAGTCACCACTGATATTACAAGCATACAAGGTGGAGATGAGGGCGGCGAGAGTGCCGAGGCACAGGCTTACGAAGTTGACATCAGGGAACCGACTTCTGCAGGTAACCCTACTGACAATCTTGCCCAAGTAGACTGCTCATCTGTTTCTTATGAACTTGATGAGCTTTTTGACTACTTCTTGAATTTCAGCGAACCTTTATCTCCGCTTTTTGCTGACTTGAACTTTTTTCCTTCTGCAGAGAAAACGTCGGGCATTGTTCAGGCTTCTCCTCCAATTATTCTTCCCCGCCTTTTAAGGTCACTCCTTCTTCTGCTTCGCAACCCGGGTCACAAGAGGAGCAAATAGAAGCTCTTCACGGCTTAGATGATCCCGTTGCTTCTCAAGATGCGAAAGGAGAAGAAACTGAAGGAAGCGAGAGGACTCCAGAACCAACTGGCTCCGACGCTGAACCGTTATCCAAACTTCTTTCTCCAGGGAGTGGGTCTTCCTCCAAGAACAGAGGAAAGCAGGGAGTTTCCAAGAAGAAGAATAAGAAGGGATCTTTAACTGGCGAAGAAGAGACGGAAGAATGCCTGATCGAGCCCCTTTCTCCTCCATCCCCTACCCTTACAAGCCGGCCTAAAAAGTTGGTCATTCGGCCAGGTGCGGGCTCAAAAGGTGGGCGGAAGAAGAAATGATGGCTCTGGTTCTGTGGCTTTCATATCGCTCTTTTACCTTTTTTGCATGCAATGACCGGAAATTGTGCGGGTACCGGCCCCCCGCTTTTCTTTTGTTTTTTTTTTTACTTTAGAACCTGTAACTGTATATAAAATAGTGTTGAATAAAATGATTCTTTTTCTTTGTACAAACTTCTGTCTATATCTGAGAATGCATTTATTATTCATTTTTGTACAAGTTTCTTTGTACGATATTGCAGTGAGCTTGTGGTATATATTGTTCGAGCGCAATTTTACCGATGTAGTTATGCCGTGCTGCCCCTATACCATAAGCCCATTGTAATATTTTATTTTATGAGGAACTTGTGCTTTTATTTTTTAGAGAATAATTATTCCACATTTGGAGGAATATGATTTCATTAAAAAATAGAGTACAAATAAGTTTCTACGCTTCAACCTTCGAAGATATCACTCTTTATTTTGTGCATATACACATTTTATCGAATGAAATCTTCTATGTGGTAAAGCGGGTATTTGAAAGGTACTTCAACTTCTTTTTGAGGAAGAGAACTTTCTAGAATAAGTAATTCATTCTTCCTTTGGAAGTTAAAGTGTGCCTTTGATGAGGATATTTCTTTTTTCTATTCCAACTCTGGTGAAGTGAAACTCCGAAGAGCGGCTGTTGCACTTCAACTCCTGGCGAAATGGGCCTCCGAAGAGGGCTTTTATTTTGTTTTACATTTCAACTCCGGTGAAGTGAAACTCCGAAGAGCGGCTGTTGCACTTCAACTCCTGGTGAAATGGGCCTCCGAAGAGGGCTTTTATTTCGTTTTACATTTCAACTCCGGTGAAGTGAAACTCCGAAGAGCGGCTGTTGCACTTCAACTCCTGGTGAAATGGGCCTCCGAAGAGGGCTTTTATTTTGTTTTACATTTCAACTCCGGTGAAGTGAAACTCCGAAGAGCGGCTGTTGCACTTCAACTCCTGGTGAAATGGGCCTCCGAAGAGGGCTTTTATTTTGTTTTACATTTCAACTCCGGTGAAGTGAAACTCCGAAGAGCGGTTGTTACACTTCAACTCCTGGTGAAATGGGCCTCCGAAGATTGCCTGGAAGTTACTCTCTCATGGATGGAGGGTCATGACTCCTCCAATCTTTTTTGGTTGAGTAGAGAACTTTCTTTTTTGCGGCATATGCCTCGTTAGAGGTCTTTATCCTCCGAAGAGTTGTGCCTCCGAAGAGGACTTGTGCCTCCGAAGAGGGCTTTAGTTGTTCCTTGTCCACTTTCTTATGCCTTTTCAGTGATCCTCTATTTTTTTCCCCAGCTCGTACTTCCATCTCTTACAAGTAGTTTGTTTAATCCAAAGAAGTGTACTTCATTGCTAGGCCAGTTCGCGAGATCGGACATAGGCTTCTTAATTGGAAGTTTGTTTGTTCAAACTTCTCAATTTATTAGCTAGAGCCCGTTTTCGATGAAATCATTGATCGTTCAATTGAAGCACTTCTTATCATGGATTTAAATTCGGGAATTTTGTGACTTGGAATTTGTTTGTTGAATAATAACAGGAATCACTTGGCCTGCAAAAATTCTTGTAATGTGCAAGTTTTGTTTTCGTTACCTGCAAAAATTTAAATCGACATTTCAGTAATACATTCAATGTACTTTTCATATCGAAAATAAAGCAAACATGTAATAATAATAAGGAACACAAGATTTATAGTGGTTCGGCCAAGAATTTGGGCCTACATCCACTTTATAGTCTTTCATTATTTACTTGCATCGGTTTTACAATCGCTTTCAATTACAGGAATCATACATTCATAATTCTTTTTACAATATTTCAACAAAGCTATCAAGTAAAGTATGGACGCAAGTGATTGCTGTTCCAAGCTCTTGGAATTTGATCTCCTTCGACAGTAGTGAGTTTAAATGTGCCGTCAAGAAGCTTCTGACCTATGACATATGGTCCTTCCCAATTTGGCCCAAACACAACTGTCGCTGTCATAATTCTCTTTAGGACTAGATCTCCAATTTCAAAGCTGCGTTGGCGAACTTTGGAATTGAAATGCCTGGCTATCCTTTGCTGATGAGATGCGATTCTGATCTCAGCCTCTTCTCTTTTTTCATCAAGGAGATCTAGTGCCTCAAGCTGTAGTTTTTCATTCTCCGCTTGATTGAAATGGATTCTTCTATGTGAAGGGACCTCTGTTTCTACCGGAATCATTGCCTCTGATCCGTATGCCAATGAAAACGGAGTATGCCCAGTCGCAGTTTTGTGGGTAGTTCTGTATGCCCATAGTGCTAGCGGTAGCTTATCGACCCAACCACCTTTTGCTCTTTCAAGTTACTTCTTGATGGTTGACTTGATAATTTTATTTACTGCTTCCACCTTCCCGTTTGCCTGCGGATAAGCTACTGCTGAGAAGCTTTTTCGGATTTTGAATCGTTTGCAAAAATCTTGGAATTCTTCACTTTCGAACTGAGTACCATTGTCTGTAATTATTTTTTGAGGCACACCATTTCTGCAAATGATACTTTTAGTCACAAAACTTATCATCTTTTTTGAGGTGATAGTAGCCAGTGGTTCAGCTTCTGTCCACTTAGTAAAATAATCTACAGCAACAATGGCATATTTAATTCCAGATTTGGCAGTTGGTAACGGTCCTACAAGGTCTAACCTCCACATTGCAAACGGCCATGGACTGACCATCTGTGTGAGTTCAGTGGAAGGGGCTCTAGGAATTTTGGCGAATCTTTGGCATCTGTCACATTTTCGGGAGTAGTCTGCTGCATCTCGATTAATTTCTGGCCAAAAATATCCGTATCGGAGAATCTTTTTCGCTAAAGTTTGACCACCTAAATGATCACCACATTCTCCCCAATGCACCTCAGCTAGGATTGTTTTGGACTCTTCCCTGGACACACATCGAAGTAACGGCATTGAGAATCCCCGTCTGTATAACTGGCCATCCTGGACTATATAGCGAGAGGCTTTCCTCAGTAGCTTCTTTCGTTCTTTTGAATTTTCCGGTAAAGACCCATTGAGCAGATATTCTGTTATTGGAGTCATCAATGATTCTTTCTCTTGAGACACGCACATGATCCAATCAATATCCATCTCATCAATGTTCGGAGCCGACAGGACCTCCACTGGAGTCAACCCCAGAAATTGAGCTTCGCCTGTGCAAGAGTACTTTGCGAGAGAATCTGCTTTCGTGTTTTCTTCTCGAGGAATATGACTTATCATGTAATGATCGAAATCACCCAGGAGTTCCCAAGCCTTTGGAAAGTAGGCGGGCAGATTTCCCCCTTTCGCTTGGAATTCCTTCTTGACTTGGCATACAATAAGATGAGAATCACTGAAGATCTGTAACGCTCGGATGTTTAGTTCTTTAGCAATCCTTAAGCCAACGATAAGGGCTTCGTATTCTGCTTCATTATTTGTTGAAGGAAATTCCAATCTTAGGGCATAGCATAATGATCGACCTTCAGGGGTCTCAAGTACGACTCCGGCTCCAGAACAGTAGTCGTTTCTCGCGCCATCGACATATAACTTCCATTAGATTGGGGAATCGTCGATCGTTTCCTCCTCACTGTTACCCTTATCTGTGAATTCTGCGATGAAATCCGCTAAAGCTTGTCCGTTGATTGCTTTTCGGGGATGATAAGTGATGTCATATTGACTGAGTTCAATATTCCACTTTAGAAGACGACCCGAAGTCTCGGGGCGAAACAGGACTTGCTTTAAAGGTTGATCAGTGAGGACTCTGATAGGATGAGCTTGGAAATATTGCCTCAACTTCCTGGATGCAATCAGTAGGAAATAGGCGAGTTTTTCCAACTTAGAGTAATTCATCGCTGCCCCAGTGAGTCTTTTGCTGATATAGTAAACTGGATGTTGAATCCTCTTGTCTTCTCGTACCAGCGCTACACTTAAAGCATGAGATGATACTGCCAAGTATATAAGAAGATCCTCGCCATCGCCAGGCCTAGAAAGTATTGGAGGCGTTTCCATATGGCGAATCAATTCATCAAAGGCTTTTTCGCATTCGGGAGTCCAATCGAAGTTTTTCTTTCCTTTCTTTAGGGCGTCAAAGAATGGGATGCATTTATCTGTGGCTTTGGAAATGAACCGACTCAAGGCGGCGACTTTTTCATTGAGACTTTGCAATTCCTTCTTAGTTCTAGGAGCTTTGACTTCCTTTAAGGCGGTAATTTGAGCTGGACTAGCCTCAATGCCCCTAGCGCTCACGATGAAACCTAAAAACTTTCCGGATTCCACTCCAAATGAACATTTTAAAGGGTTGAGCTTCATTCCGTATTTTCGGAGGACTGCGAACATGTCTGCAAAGTGTTCTATGTGATCCACTGCTTTCTTAGACTTTACTAACATGTCATCGACGTAGACTTCCATAGTCTTGCCCAATTGCGGTTTGAACGTAGCATTAACAAGTCTTTGGTATGTTGCCCCTGCATTCTTCAGCCCGAAGGGCATAACTCTGTAGCAGTAAAGACCAACGTCGGTGATAAAGCTCGTGTCCTCCTGATCTGGCTCATGCATCATGATCTGGTTATATCCAGAGTAGGCATCCATAAAAGATAACAATTCGTGTCCCGCTGTTCCATCTACCAGTTGATCAATCCTGGGTAATGGGAAGCAGTCTTTGGGGCAGGCCTTGTTTAGATCTGAAAAATCGATGCACACTCTCCATTTTCCGTTGGCTTTCTTAACCAGCACTGGATTTGAAACCCAATTCGGATAGGTAGATTCTTTGATAAAGTTATTCTCCATGAGCCGATCAACTTCTTCTTTTAACGCTGCTGACCTTTCTGGACCTTGAGTTCTCCTTTTCTGCTTTACAGGTGTAAATTTTGGATCAATATTCAGAGCGTGTACTGCAACTTCTGGGGATATTCCTCACATATCGGCATGAGTCCAAGCAAAAACATCCAAATTTGCCTTTAAAAAAGATATTAAGATATTCTGAATTGACACATTAAGTTGTGAACCCACATTCAACACCTTGTTTGGGTCCTTTGGGTCAACAGGTACTGGTATTGTCGTTTCCACTAGTACCACTCTATTCTCCCCTACATTGGCTTTTCTAGGATCCATCTCTTTCCGTGCTCCGCTGTGCTCGCCAGTGCAGGGTCCGCCCTGTAATTGCTACAAGGCTGGTTCTTTGATGCGGACTGGGGTTGCCGCATCCTTTCCCATTTCTCTTTTCCTTGTTTCTCGTAGCTCTGTCAGATAACACTCCTGCCCAGCATTTTGATCCCCTTTTATAACTCCCACTCCATTATCTGTGGGAAATTTAATGGTGAGGCACCATGGGGCCAGAACAGCTTTGAATGCTGCGAGAGTTGGACGGCCAAGGAAAGCATTATAAGCAGAAAATTTGTCGACAATCACAAAGTTTGCTTGTGGACCACTTTTCTTTCTCCCTCTCCAAGTTATACAAGCAAATCAACGGTTCCTATCGGCTGTTTTGGCTCCCTAGTGAAGCCAGCGATTTTCTGCGATGAGGCTTGCACATCAGCCATAGGGATCTTCATTTGGTCGAATGTTTTCTTGAAGAGGATATTGCAGGATGCGCCACAATCAATGAGAACTCTTCTGACAATAGCTGGCCCGATACCAGCCGAGATGACTAAGGGATCCAAGGTAGGAGCTTCAATACCTGTGGAATCCCTGGCTATGAACACAATATCATCATTGAAAGTACTTTGTTGCTTCAGGGGCGTAGCACCTTCCAAAACAAATACATCTTCCTCGGTCGGTACATACTTCAAAGCTCGGGTATACCTTTCCATCTCACCCCAGCTCTTGCCTGCTGGGTGAGGTCCTCCTGTAATGACATTGATAACAGGCCTTCCGTATTCATGCCCTGTAGTCTTCTCATTTGTCCTGGGTTAATGAGCAGGAGCTCGTTGCCCCAGACTAGTCGAAGCAGGATTACTGCTGTTCTTTTCCACAAATTGCTGCAGCTTGTTTTCCCTTATCAATTCTTCAATCAAATTTTTCAATTGGCGGCATGCATCGGTATCATGACCGGGTTGATTATGGAAGCGGCAAAACTTTCCGCTTTGTACAGCTTTTTTCCCGGTTCTCAGAATGGGAGGTTTAGGATAATCAACAGAATCTTTAGTGGCAAGGTAAATACGCTTCGGCGTATCTGATAAAGGGGTATATTCCGATGGCTTGAAGGAACGAGGCTTCTTCAGATTTTTCTGTTTCTTCCCATCGTTATTTTCCCTTATCTGTCCTACAGATTCATTCTTGCGTGGAGCAACAATGTTATCTTCAGCTTTTTCCAATGCTGCCTTTACCGGTACCGGACGGCTTTCCAGGCGTATGAACTCATCTGCTTTCTTGTAGAATTTTTCAAGGGAATTTGGTTCCTTCATGTTAAGCCATTTTCTAAATTCGCTCGACTTGTCGATGGCCCTCATCAGATAGGTCAAGATCATCCGTGGTTCTGCATTGTCTACCTCGGCCAGCGCTATATTAAAGCGATTCAAGAAAGATCTGATAGTTTCCCCTGGATTCTGTTCTAAACTTGACAACGACATGATATCTTTGGCTTTTGAAGCGTATAGTCTGAACTGCTCCTTGAATTTCCGGGTTAGGTCAGAAAACTGATCTATAGACCGAATTGGTAGCTTGGTGAACCAAAGCAGAGCTACACCTTCCAAATATACCGGAAAATATCGACACTTTATTTCATCAGAACCTCTGGCACCTGTCATGTGCCAATCATACTTATACAGGAATTCGTTCGGATCACTTGTTCCTTTGTAAGCTGGGATAGTTGGAGGGGCGAACTTCCTCGGGAACTCAGCCTTTAAGATTCTTTCGGTAAACAGGGTTTTACTTGGAGCGAAACCCCATTCTTTCTCATCTTCATTCCTTTGCATGCTTTCTTTCATGATTTTTCGAACCATTTCTGAAAGATACCCCTCATCATTTCGCGCTTTAGATCCACCAACTTCAGGAAATGTCCGCTCAAAGGGGCTGGCAGCCCTCTCAGGAATGTTTCTCTCTTCATCCTCATGAATGTTGCCAGCAAAGTTTCTTTCATTACCCGTTGGTTGACGGTTTACTCCAAGCAAGTCATTCAACTTATTCAAAATTAGGGCATTTTGGGCATTCTGAGCCTACAATTGTGCACTTTGGGCATTTATCTACTGGTTCAGCCCTAAGATTACAGCATCCAACTCCGCTTTTGTAACCCTAACAGGTGGAGTGGCTTGATTAGGTACTGGGGAAGCGGAGGTTCCCTCTTGAACATTTCCAGATCTAACAGATCTACTCTTTCTCCCCGGAGCCACGATTTCAGATAAACTTCTAGTCTTCAGAGAAGTTACTTCAACAAACTTTCGTGGAGCAATGATGATAATTCGCCTGAGTTCAATTCTCAGTGAAAGCACCAAAAATGTTAACGCTAAAATTTGAACGCTAACACCCCGGTGTATAAAGTGTGGTTGTGAAAGCACCACCCGACGATTCGGGAACAGAGTATAAGCAGAAAATCACAGAAAAAGCAGTGAATAACAACGATTTATAGTGGTTTGGCTCAAGGCAAGCCTACGTCCACTTTAATTCTCTTTATTGCTAAACCGATTACAACTTTACAACAACCTTCAATTACAATTATGATGAGACAAACAACTAGAACTTTGGTAGAGAAAAATTCTTCGAATCCATGTAGATTGCGTTAGATTTTCCCTTGAAGTTAGTTGAGATGCCTTTCGAACTTGAAGTGTCGGGTGAGTTGAGAATTCAGCAGAGTATTGGCGCTTGAAGTGATTGGCCAAAAAGTCCCCCGAATGTTGGAGATGGCTTTCTATTTATAGGCAAATCTGGGTAAGAATTTTCCACCCAAGTCCTAAGTCGTCACCGACTTTAGTTGAGTCGCGGCCGACATATAGAGGCAAATTCACGGTCTAGTAGAGTTAAGACGACTTACCTGATTCCATGCAAGTCTAAAGTCGTAAACGAGTTATGGGGCTAAAGCTCAAAATGATGAGGTGTCCGATTCGCTTGCTTAGGTCGTGAACGACCCACCATAGGCCTTAGGTCGGTTTTCCCATGAGTCGGCCAACATCTTTAAAGCATTAAAGCATCAAGGTTATAACCCGGTGAGTCGCTGTCCCTGTTAAGTCGGCAATAAGTTGAGTCGTCACTTATTCTGAGTCGGTTCATACGTCAGGTCGGCAACAAGCTAAGGCTGTTGAGTCGGAACTTCCTTTGAGCTTTAAGTCGGTCTACATCTCAAGTCCCTTAGGTCGGTATCCTTCTTAAACCTTATGCAGTTAGGTCGGTCTTTCATGCTAAGATATAAAGTCGGCATCCCTTGTTAAGTCGGCAGAGTGTTAGGTCGTTTACTATCTTAGATCGGTGAGCCACGGCCGAGGCGAGGTTAACAATATATATAACCTTTCTTTTTAAAGCCAAATTATTTTGTATTTATTTTACAATTATTTATGGAACTACTTAGCAATTTTTCAACCGTTTTATAAACTAATTACAATTTTCAACTATTTTACAAATTAATTACTATTTTACAACTATTTTGCAATTATCTAAAATTTCTGAAACTATTTAACTATTTTCCAACTATTTTACAATTAGTGAACTATTTTACAGCTATTTTGCAAACTAATAATTATTTTTCAACTACTTATCTATTTTTAAAATTTTCAAGCTATTTTCCAAATATAAACTGATCAGAGTTCAAACTGTTATTGATTAAATACCTAACTGAGATAAGAATTGAAGTTATAATCCAAATGGGGATTAAGGCAAATGTGAATAAGTGAATAAAATCAAAGGGAGGATGAATAGAAAAGAAATTAATTTGGCTAATAATCAATGAAGTTGAATACATAGGATGTACGTATATTATTCTATTCGTATAGTGATTTGATCCAGATTTGAGAACATAATTTCGAGATAGGTATATCTATTTGAGTTGGGATTTTTCACTTGATTTTCGACGGAGAACCTGGATATGGATTGTTGATTGGTTTTGGATATTCTCTATCATAGTTATGGCTATGCAAGAAGAATGACGGTTTCTGATCAAGAAACCAGATCTGTGTCCGCACTAGGAAGTCGGGAGGACGATACTAGTTTGAAAGTGAAATTTTGTGATCGAGTGAGCGATCAGATTGGTATAGCGTACGGATGATATGATTACATCGTGCGGATTTGAATGAAATTGATATTGAAAATTTGTGAACAAGAAATGTGAAATGATTTCTTTGAAAAGAAAGTGTATTTTGTGAAATATACAATGGATAAAAGTGAAAGTTTGATATTTTTATGATGATAAGTAATATGGAAACAACTCTATAGAAAAGAGTAATCAAATTTGAATATTTGATTTTGAATAAACGAAGTTATATATCTTTGTTATATAGATAAATCTCCCCTTGATGAATCTATTGCCGAAAGAAAAGGATTTTGAAAGTGTTTGAAGTATAAAAGGAGTTTTATACAAGTTTGAAATGATCCAAAGTTTTAAAAAAAATTAAATTTTTTTTTTATATATATATATATATATATATATATATATATATATATATATATATAAAAGATCTTATGATGATTTTGGAAAAAGGTTTTAGGAACCTTTGGATTTAGAAAGGCTTTTGATTTTAGGATGAAATCAATATTGGAATTTGAAAAGACTAGTTTGAGAATTATCGATTTTGGGATATTCGATTTTGAGAAAAGGATATTTATATGAGATTCATACAGGTGTATGATTTGGAAGATACTATATGTGTATAATATAATGTGTTTAGATAATGGCTCTAGGGAAAAAGGCGCTCCCTTGAAATGAACTTCTTAGGTGTGCCACAGGGTGGTACTGCCTTGAACACTAAGGTGGGGTTCTAAAGTTGATCCTGTGAGGAGTTCAGACAAAACTTGTAAAGGGCCGCAAATCCGTACTCTTTTGAGCTGGCAAAATTCCACAACAATTTAGCCAAAGAGGAACAAATTCACGAGTCTTTAGGGTTGAGAAGAAGTAGGTAGAAGAAGAAAACAAAAACAAAAACAGAATCTCACATTTCGCAGCGGAACAATATATAATATATCAATGAATAATCTTCAAAACAAAGAATCATATATGTTATTACATTACATCACATTACATTATCAGAGTGTTACAAAAACAACAGCGGAAAAGAAATGTAACGACCCGGAATTTTGACAGCATATTTAATAAATATTTAATCTAATTTAAATTAAATATAAACTTGTCAATGTTTAAATTGATGAGATCTTGGATATTTAACAGTTATATATGTTTGTCAAAGAAATTTTGGTTTGAAAATTTAAAATAGAATTCTTCAAAATTCATTAAAACAACATTTGTCTTATTCAATAGAATCAAATCAAAGACTTTATATTTTTGATGTTTGATAAAATACATATGAATACAATTTTGGTTTTTAAAATGATAAGTTTTAAAATAAATAAACATGGAAATCTAACATATAAGTTTTAAACAATATAATTGGTCATGAACATAAACATACCAAAACAAATATAAATCATCATTATAAACATAAGTATAAATCATACATTATAAAACATAAAATATAACTAAGATATAAATTCACGAATATAAGTTATAACTTGAACTATATTAATACAAGTGTATGAACATGAGCACTATAATATTTATATCAGTGTAAATGAACAAATAAATGTAGTGCCTATGAACACATATACACAGCAATTAAGTGTTTGTCCAGAGAAAGATTTTATAAACTAAAAATGAATGTAAACCAGTAATAAAACAAAAATCTGTGTCTTAATGAGTATGCTAGCCGAAATAAAGGAAATATCATTGTACTAAACAAAGTAACTATCAGTCACCATTAATTATATGCTATCAAAATTAAAAACATAAACATTAAATAGCATAACTTCATGCTTAACAAGTACATGTAGCCGAAATTCTGGTCATAATCTTCTTCTACGGGTATTTATATCTTAACCAATTAAAAGAAAATGGCAATATAAACAAGTACAACTGTCCAATTGCAACCTGTATTGTTCAAGCATCTATATATATCACCTATAAACTTTCAGTTTATTTATTAACACTGAACACAACTTAAACTAAAAGGAAAAAAACTGAAAAACAAACAAAGGAAAAAAAAGAAACAAAGGAGGGTTTCAGGAAAGCTTCACCTGCAAGTGTTTTCTTCAACATCATTTCTATTCAAAGTTTTGATTGGTTAGTAAACAAACTAATTTCAACTTAGCTTGCATATTTTCTTCTTAATGATACGTGTTGATGTAGTTTAAACATACTGTTCTGTGTATGTTTGTTTGCACTGGAAGCTTTCATAGTTGTTGTTGATCAGTACTTCAATTTTTGTACAAAGTAAAGCAAATAAATTTACAAACTTATTCATATAACTTTGTATTGTGTAAATTCGAGTTTGTTTAGTTTAAAACAAGGCCTGCAAACATGTTTCAAGTTTAAACAGCATTGTTCAATACTACATTTCCAAAACTACAGGTAAAAAGAAATCGAAGTTGAAATTTCAAGTGTTTAAATTTGTAAATTCAATAGTATATTTAGTTTCCATAAACATAATTATGATTTTTAACATAAAAATTTTGGTTTGAAAGCAAAGATTTCCAGAGCAGTTTTTAAAAGAAGTTTTACTGATTTTTGTCAAATTTGGAAGACTGAGGAAATTTTAATTCCTGGAATTTGGCATGAAGCAAGGTTAAAGATATATCAACACTAGAAAAATATGAAATTATTTTTCTAATGCATATGTTTTGAGTTTGAGTCAAGAATAGGGTTTGTGTGTTTAAATTTTGATGCTCTATAAAAAAATGAGTTTCGGCATCATACATTAATCGAGCTGGCCGCGAGTTTTGGAGGAGTTAGGTGGAGGTGTGAGCGACGTCCTGGTGAATTTTCATCACCTCCGATGATGTGTGGTGGCCGCACGAGTGATTCGTCCATCGGTGATGTTTTCGTATGCTTGAGCTACAGGTCGAATTTGCGTTTCGACTTATAATTGAATTTTGGGCTTCGATTTCACTCGAGTGGATCATTTGTGGTGTGTGGGGACTGTAGAGAGTCGCCGTAGGCAAGGTGAGCCACCATGCACGTGCACGGTGGCGAAGTGGAGTACGAGGGTCTGTGAGTGGTGTGCGTGCTTGATGCATTTGTAAGGTTGCTTCGAGTGTCCTTTTGGCTGCCACCGAGTCGTACGAAGTAGCTAGAGCAGTTTGTTTTTCAACTAAAAAAAAATTGAAATGAGAATATAAACTGCGGAGAAGAAGAAAGGGAATGGGAGAATGACACGGGAGAGAGACGAGGGAAAACTCTAGTTTTCTCGAGTAAGGAACGATGTTGGTCTCGGTGCTTTCAAATGGACTTGTACTGATTTTGGTACAGGTGAGTAACTAAGTTCAATAAATATTTTGTTAATTAGTTAAGCTAGTGTTTTAATTAAAGATTGATTTAAGTAAATATATAAAGGTAGGAGATTATCAGTAAGTAGTTAGAATGTTGATTAAAATTTATATTTGAATTTTAAATAGATAACTTTAAGTTGATTTTGAAATAAAAATTTAATCATAAGTTAAATCAATTCAAATCTTAAGATTGTAAGCTTATCATTAAAAAGTTAATTAGTGAATGAAAGTTAATTTACGAGATTAATTAAAGATATTACACTTTAATTAAATTGATAAATAAGGTAATTTGTGTTAATTAAATAATTAATTCATTTTAATAAGTAAGTTATTAGTTGATAATTAAGAATAAACTAATTAATTGAGTAATTGAGTAATAGTTAATGAATAAAAGTTAATTAAGTAATTAAAGATTAGTTGATAAATAAATAAATAAATAATTATTCATTAATAAGATAATTAATCAGTAATTAATTAAGCAGAATAAAATAATTTATTCCTAAGCAATCAATTAAGTAAAGTAAAACCAAACTGTTTGGTATGAATTGATAATTATGTTGACTGACTTTGATATCTGTTGATGATTATTCTGTGATGTGTTGTGATATATTATGGATACCTATGATAACTATATATGATTTATCTGTTATATCTGATATGTGGATTCTTAATATTTAATTGAACTGTTAAGTTAAATAGACAATTTGGCCTTTAAAATGGCGTTTGGATCCGATGAGACCGGGATCGGAAGAATCAATCTTGATTCTCCGAAAACCACATCGATCGAAATTAAACGATAGGACGTGACTTATCAAATGGTGATCGAGATGGTGTTTCAGAATACAAGGGTTATCGTCGTTGACTCTGAGGGTGATTCCAAAATGATTGTAGCGAGATAATGCCTTCGTTTCGTTCGAACCCGGAACGAACTTGTGTGGATTGAATGCTTTCAGCACAACGTCAGGCGGACGATGAGCATTCTAAGAGTAATGGTCAATAAAGGTAATCGTAGCCTCAAGCCTCATCAACTGGGAATGGCTAAAACAGGGAAGATGCAGCAAGGTTAGGTGGGTCAAGCCCAAGAAGGACAAGATTTTCCCCTGTCTAGATGTCCCTTTTTATTTCGGCTTTGTGAGCAGTTGTTGGCCACAACTGTGGGGTTATCTTGTTCGGGACTGTTCAGTAAGGAATGGTTCCGGCCTTGTGTTGTAGGGGGTCGGGAGTGATCCTCGGTACGGTGATCTAGGCCCCGTACTGTGACGGGCGGTGCCCCAGTAGCCCTGCCATTGTTGGAAATCCATTTTCCCTACGAGACCCTACGGTTTTGATTTGTATACCCACTTTCGTGGCTAGTAGCTGGAATTTAATGAATATAACAATTTCGGCTATTTTCTATTTACTTGAAAACCCTAGACACTATTATAATATCACAGAATTTCCTATAAAATGTTTTGGTTAGCGTAAGTTAAAAACTTACCCGTATTTATCTGTGGGAAGTCTTACGTGATACCTTTATTTTCAAATGGTTTTCAAAGTTAAGCAATTTTAACCTGTTTACTCATACCAGACCCATGTCTGACCCGGAGTTTATATTTTGTGTTTTCATAAACTCTTGGGTACTCAAATTTTTACGAGTAGCCAAGTGATAGGTATCTGGGAGTGTTGATTTTCTAGAGAAGCTATTTTGGGGAGAAGACCAGACATATGTATATATATATGTAGTTCCGCTGTGTAGTTAGCCTGTATTTTGGATGTATGTATGGACATATATGTATGTGACAGTCCTGTTATATGATATTGTACGACTCTGATGTATGTATAACTATGTAATAGTAATGTGATGTATTATATTTTGTTCCTTTCCGCTGTGATATTCTGATGTTGTTGTTCTTTCTTTCTATTCTTTTCTATTTCTATCCCTTTCTTTCTTAATGATGAAACGTCTTTCTGGGGTTGAGAAAGGCGGGTCGCCACAGCTGGTATCAGAGCGCTAGGTAAAGCGAGTACTTAGGCTCTTGTGTTATATCTATCTTGAGAGTGCGTATTTGTATTTTCATATAATATTATATATACCTATCCAAATGGTTGAGTTACCTGTTCAGGTGACCGACAAGAGTTCAGGAAGAAGAGGTAGAGTTAGGGCCAGTACTTCTACAGATAATGGACGGAGTCAAAATGTTAGTGAGGCTGTCAATCCGGTACCGTCTCAAGTTAGCTTTGCAGCATTATGCAAGGATTTCAAACATCTTGGAGGTCAACCATTCAAAGGTTCATAGTCAATAATTGAAGTTCAGGACTGGCTACACTCTTGTGAATGTATTTTCAAGAGCATGAGATTGACTGATGAGCGTAAGAGGCATATGGCTTCGTGGCAACTGCAAGGTGGTGCAGCAGCATGGTGGGATTCAACTATTTCAAATATTTCTGAGGATGACATTTCTTGGAACAGATTCAAGGAGTTGTTTGAAGAGAAATTTGTGCCAACGGCAGGGAGAACCAAATTGTATCAGGATTTTCTGTATTTGAAGCAGGGTAGCTATATCCATTTCGGAGTACGAAACTAGATTCAACGAACATTCTTATTATGGACCAGGACTCATCGATACTCCTCTGAAAAAGAATGAGAAATTTGTGCAAGGGTTGAGGCCTGAATTCCATGCGAAATTGACAGTGCTTCTGAAGGGATCTTTTGTTGATTTGATTGATATGGCATTGAGGTATGAGAGTTTGATGAGTAAGAAACCAGGGGCTCCAGATGCAGCTTCAAGTGGAAATTTCACTAATCCGAATAAGCGAAAGTTCGATCCCCAATTGAGGAAACCAAATAAGAAGAAACCTGGGAATAACAATGGACCTCGAAAGTGCTACATTTGTCATCAGGAAGGGCATTTGGCAAATAAGTGTCCTAGGAAAGGATTCCAGCAGCAACAGCAGCAACCGCATCAGAGTGGCCCAGGATCAGCTATAGTTCAAAAATCTTTGTGCTTTAATTGTCATCAGCCAGGACACATGATCAAGAACTGTCCACTTCTACAGAGGGCACCTCAGAATAAAGTTTTTGCTTTGGAAGCCGGACCATCTTCTTCGATGTGCCAAGGAGTATTAGAAGGTACTTTACTTTTAGATGGAAAGTATATTAGAGTTTTGTTTGATTCGGGTGCTTCCTTGAGTTTTATTTCTTGGGACTCTGTTGAAAAGTTTTCTCTTACCCTTAGTTCAGTAGATAGTTCTATCTTGGTGTCTAATCCTATAGGAGGGGTGACCAAATTAGACTCTATTTGTAAGGACTTGAAGATCTCTTATCTATCCCACAGTTTTTCTTGTGACCCGTATGTGTTGAATTTTAGGGGATTTGATCTTATTTTGGGTATGGATTGGCTGGATAGGTATAAAGCCGTCTTGAATTGTGATGAAAGAACAGTTTCGTTGGAAACTGATCTGGGTAGAATTGCCAGAGTGTCGTGTGATAATTCTGGAATTCACTCGAGCAGTCTTCTGCATGGAATGGAGATATCTGAAGAGAGTGTTGAAGACATCGTTGTGGTTCAAGATTTTGCTGATGTTTTTGAAGAAGTTAAGTGTCTGCCACCACATCGAGAAATTGAGTTCCGTATTGATTTGATTCCAGGAGTTGTGCCAGCGATTCAACCCAGTAGGAGAATGGCTCCTAGGGAAAGAGAAGAGTTGATTAAGTAGACGCAGGATCTTTTAGAGAAGGGATTGATAAGACCTATTTTTCTTGTTGGGGTTTAGCGGCAGTGTTTGTAACCAAAATCGGATGGATCACTGAGGTTCTGTGTGGATTATAGAGAATTGAACAAAGTGACTATCCGTAATAAATATCCTCTTCCTCGCATCGATGATCTTTCTGACCATGGATCTAGCTTCAGGTTTCCACCACTTGAGGGTAGCTGAAGACAGTATTCCCTTGACTGCATTTAGGGGACCGAATTGTTTCTATGAGTGGTTGGTTATGCCGTTCGGATTAACCAATGCTCCTGCTTACTTCGTTGACCTCATGAATCGAGTCTTTAGAGATGTGTTGAATAAGTTTGTGCTGGTATTTATTGATGATATCTTGGTCTATTCCAAATCCGAAGAAGAGCGCAGGGAACATTTGAGGATTGTATTAGAGACTCTGAGGAAGGATGTGCTGAAGGCGAAATTTTTGAAGTGCCATTTCTGGAAATCGGAAGTTAAATTTTTAGGGCACATTGTTTCGGGTGTAGGCATTTCTGTAGACCCAGCTAAAGTTGAAACTATTTTGGAATGGAAACAGCCAGAGACACCGACGAAAGTTCGCGGTTTTCTAGGATTGGCTGGCTACTACAGGTAATTTATCAGAGATTATTCCAAGATTTCTTCGCACTGACTAAGCTGACCAGGAAAGGAGCGAAATTCAAGTGGACACCTCAATGTGAAGAAGCTTTTCAGGAATTGAAGATAAGGCTCACTAGTGCACCCGTACTTGCTATTCCGGATGGGAAGAGAAAATTCGAGGTTTACATTGATGCTTGTATTGTTGGTTTGGGAGCAGTTCTGATGCAGAACGGAAGGGTTATTGCGTATGCTAGTCGACAGTTGAAGCCTCATGAGAAAAACTATGCTACGCATGATCTTGAATAGCTAGCCATTGTCTTTGCTTTGAAAATTTGGAGACATTATCTTTTAGGAGAGAAATTCGAATTGTTCACGGATCACAAACCGTTGAAATATTTATTCTCTCAAAAAGACCTTAATCTGAGACAGCAGCCGTGGGTTGAATTTCTTGCATCCTATGATCTGGATATTCTGTACACACCGGGGAAAGCGAATGTCGTAGCTGATGCTCTCAGTAGGAACGCGGTTTTATCTCTTCTGGATGTGGTTCCATCTCTTATTGAAAGGATCTCAAGCAAGCAAGAATCTGATAAGAAGTTGAGGAGGATCATCAAAAGAGTCAGGAAGGGTCAGTGTCCCAGTTTTGAAATTGATGACCAAGGAACGCTAAGGATCAACGGGAGAATCTGTGTTCCGAATGACAAGGATTTGAAGCAGGAAGTGTTGTCAAAAAGTCATTGTTCCAAATTGAATATTCATCCTGGAATCTCGAAGATGTATAAGGACATGAGAAGAGTCTTTTGGTGGAAGGGCATGAAGGTGGATGTAGCTGCTTTTGTGAACAGTTGTGCCATTTGTCAGCAAGTGAAAGGTGATCAACAAAAATCTGCCAGGTTATTGCAACCTTTAGAAGTTCCAAATTGGACATGGGAAATGATCTCGATGGATTTTATCGATGGTTTGCCTAGAACCAGGAAAGGAAATGACGGTATATGGGTTATTGTAGATCATTTAACTAAGAGTGCCCATTTTATACCAGTAAAGGCAACCCGTACTGCAGTTTCTTTGGCAGAATTTTCTTGAAAGAGATTGTTCGATTGCATGGTGTCCCAGTCAGCATAGTAAGTGATCGTGATCCTATTTTCACTAGCAAATTTTGGGAAGCTCTGCAATCAGCAATGGGTACAGATTTGAGATTGAGTACAGCCTATCATCCTCAAACGGACGGACAGACAGAGAGGCTGAATCGTATTCTTGAGGATATGCTACGGGCTTGTGTTTTAGATTTTGGAGGATCTTGGGAGGACCATCTTCATTTAGTGGCATTTTCTTATAATAACAGTTATCAAGCAAGTATTAAGATGGCTCCTTATGAAGCTTTATACGGAAGGCCGTGTAGATCTCCATCTTGTTGGATTGAATCGAAGGATCGTCTTGTGCTCGGGCCCGATCTTATTCGAGAAGCTTGTACGATGGTTGAGCTTATCAAGAAAAGAATGAAAGCTACTCAAGATCGTCAGAACAAATATGTAGATAGAAGACGAAGGCCATTAGAATTTGAGATCGGATACATGGTTTTTGTTAAAGTTTCCCCAATTAAAGGTGCTATAAGATTCGGAAAGACGGGAAAACTTGCTCCGAGATACATTCGACCATTCCGAGTGTTGGAGAGAATTGGAACTGTGGCCTACAGGATTGAATTACCAGAATGGATGTCTGGGATTCACAATGTGTTTCATGTATCGCATTAGAGGAAATTTGTTCATGATCCCTTACTGGTTGTGGAACCGGTAGTTCAAGAAGATTTGGAAGTGGAACCCAATTTAACTGTAGTTAGAAATCCAGTTCAGATTGTGGATCAAGACGAGAAGCAACTCAGGAACAAAGTGGTGAAACTCGTCAAGGTGCAATGGAGTGAGGATCCCAGAGATTGTACCTGGGAAACTCTCGATACTTTTAGGAGTGCTTTTCCGAATTTATGTTCGGATAGCTAGTAATGTTGTTAGCATAGACTGTTTGTTTGTTTGCTATTGTATGAATGATACGTATGTTTGGATGGTTAATATAAAAGTTTGTGGAATTAACTGTTTTTAAATTTCGGGGACGAAATTCTTTTAAGGTGGGAGGAATGTAACGACCCGGAATTTTGACAGCATATTTAATAAATATTTAATCTAATTTAAATTAAATATAAACTTGTCAATGTTTAAATTGATGAAATCTTGGATATTTAACAGTTATATATGTTTGTCAAAGAAATTTTGGTTTGAAAATTTAAAATAGAATTCTTCAAAATTCATTAAAACAACATTTGTCTTATTCAATAGAATCAAATCAAAGACTTTATATTTTTGATGTTTGATAAAATACATATGAATACAATTTTGGTTTTTAAAATGATAAGTTTTAAAATAAATAAACATGGAAATCTAACATATTAGTTTTAAACAATATAATTGGTCATGAACATAAACATACCAAAACAAATATAAATCATCATTATAAACATAAGTATAAATCATACATTATAAAATATAAAATATAACTAAGATATAAATTCAAGAATATAAGTTATAACTTGAACTATATTAATACAAGTGTATGGACATGAGCACTATAATATTTATATCAGTGTAAATGAACAAATAAATGCAGTGCCTATGTACACATATACACAGCAATTAAGTGTTTGTCCAGAGAAAAATTTTATAAAATAAAAATGAATGTAAACCAGTAATAAAACAAAAACCTGTGTCTTATGGAGTATGCTAGCCGAAATAAAGGAAATATCTTTGTACTACACAAAGTAACTATCAGTCACCATTAATTATATGCTATCATAATTAAAAACATAAGCATTAAATAGCATAACTTCATGCTTAACAAGTACATGTAGCCGAAATTCTGGTCA
The DNA here is from genome assembly GCA_030765085.1 of Allium cepa. Taxonomy (NCBI): domain Eukaryota; kingdom Viridiplantae; phylum Streptophyta; class Magnoliopsida; order Asparagales; family Amaryllidaceae; genus Allium; species Allium cepa. The sequence continues at coordinate 786,534,964 of CM060937.1, read as the reverse complement.
TAATCTTCTTCTGCAGGTATTTATATCCTAACCAATTAAATGAAAATGGCAATACAAACAAGTACAACTCTCCAGTTGCAACCTGTATTGTTCAAGCATCTATATATATCACCTATAAACTTTCAGTTTATTTATTAACACTGAACACAACTTAAACTAAAAGGAAAAAAAATGAAAAACAAACAAAGGAAAAAATAGAAACAAAGAAGGGTTTCAGGAAAGCTTCACCTGCAAGTGTTTTCTTCAACATCATTTCTGTTCAAAGATTTGATTGTTGAGTAAACAAACTAATTTCAACTTAGCTTGCATATTTTCTTCTTAATGATATGTGTTGATGTAGTTTAAACATACTGTTCTGTGTATGTTTGTTTGCACTGGAAGCTTTCATAATTGTTGTTGATCAGTACTTCAAATTTTGTACAAAGTAAAGCAAATAAATTTACAAACTTATTCATATAACTTTGTATTGTGTAAATTCGAGTTTGTTTAGTTTAAAACAAGGCCTGCAAACATGTTTCAAGTTTAAACAGCATTGTTCAGTGCTGCATTTCCAAAACTACATGTAAAAAGAAATCAAAGTTGAAATTTCAAGTGTTTAAATTTGTAAATTCAATAGTATATTTAGTTTCCATAAACATAATTATAATTTTTAACATAAAAATTTTGGTTTGAAAGCAAAGATTTCCAGAGCAGTTTTTAAAAGAAGTTTTACTGATTTTTGTCAAATTTGGAAGATTGAGGAAATTTTAATTCCTGGAATTTGGCATGAAGCAAGGTTAAAGATATATCAACACTAGAAAAATATGAAATTATCTTTCTAATGCATATGTTTTGAGTTTGAATCAAGAATAGGATTTGTGTGTTTAAATTTTGATGCTCTGTAAAAAAAATGAGTTTCGGCATCATACATTAATCGAGTTGGCCGCGAGTTTTGGAGGAGTTAGGTGGTGGTGTGAGCGACGTCCTGGTGAATTTTCATCACCTCCGGTGATGTGTGGTGGCCGCACGAGTGATTCGTCCATCGGTGATGTTTTCGTATGCTTGAGCTACAGGTCGAATTTTTCTTTTCGACTTATAATTGAATTTTGGGCTTCGATTTCACTCGAGTGGATCATTTGTGGTGTGTGGGGACTGTAGAGAGTCGCCGCAGGCAAGGTGAGCCACCGTGCACGTGCACGGTGGCGAAGTGGAGTACGAGGGTCTGTGAGTGGTGTGCGTGCTCGAGGCATTTGTAAGGTTGCTTCGAGTGTCCTTTTGGTTGCCACCGAGTCGTACGAAGTAGCTACAGCAGTTTGTTTTTCAACTAAAAAAAAATGAAATGAGAATATAAACTGGGGAGAAGAGGAAAGGGAATGGGAGAATGACACGGGAGAGAGACGAGGGAAAACTCGAGTTTTCTCGAGTAAGGAACGATGTTGGTCTCGGTGCTTTCAAATGGACTTGTACTGATTTTTATACAGGTGAGCAACTAAGTTCAATAAATATTTGTTAATTAGTTAAGCTAGTGTTTTAATTAAAGATTGATTTAAGTAAATATATAAAGGTAGGAGATTATCAGTAAGTAGTTAGAATGTTGACTAAAGTTTATACTTGAATTTTTAATTGATAACTTTAAGTTGATTTTGAAATAAAAATTTAATCATAAGTTAAATCAATTCAAATCATAAGAATGTAAGCTTATCATTAAAAAGTTAATTAGTGAATTAAAGTTAATTTACGAGATTAATTAAAGATATTACACTTTAATTAAATTGATAAATAAAGTAAATTGTGATAATTAAATAATTAATTCATTTTAATAAGTAAGTTATTAATTGATAATTAAGAATAAACTAATTAATTGAGTAATTGAGTAATCGTTAATGAATAAAAGTTAATTAAGTAATTAAAGATTAGTTGATAAATAAATAATTAAATAATTAATTATTCATTAATAAGATAATCAATCAGTAATTAATTAAGTAGAATAAAATAATTTATTCTTAAGCAATCAATTAAGTAAAGTAAAACCAAACTGTTTGGTATGAATTGATAATTATGTTGATTGACTTTGATATCTGTTGATGATTATTCTGTGATATGTTTTGATATATTATGGATACCTGTGATAACTGTATATGATTTATCTGTTATATCTGATATGTGGATTCTTAATATTTAATTGAACTGTTAAGTTAAATAGACAACTTGGCCTTTAAAATGGCGTTTGGACCCGATGAGACCGGGATCGGAAGAATCAATCTTCATTCTCCGAAAACCACATCGATCCAAATTAAACGATAGGTCATGACTTATCAAATGTTGATCGAGATGGTGTTTCAGAATACAAGGGTTATCGTCGTTGACTCTGAGGGTGGTTCCAAAATGAGTGTAACGAGATAATGCCTTCGGTTTCGTTCGAACCCGGAACGAACTTGTATGGATTGAATGCTTTCAGCACATCGTCAGGCGGACGATGAGCATTCTAAGAGTAATGTTCAATAAAGGTAATCGTAGCCTCAAGCCTCATCAACCGGGAAATGCTAAAACAGGGAAGATGCAGCAAGGTTAGGTGGGTCATGCCCAAGCACGACAAGATTTTCCCCTGTCTAGATGTCCCGTTTTATTTCGGCTTTGTTAGCAGTTGTTGGCCACAACTGCGGGGTTATCTTGTTCGGGATTGTTCAGTAAGGAATGGTTCCGGCCTTGTGTTGTAGGGGGTCGGGAGTGATCCTCGGTACGGTGATCTAGGCCCCGTACTGTGACGGGCGGTACCCCAGTAGCCCTTCCATTGTTGGAAATCGATTTTCCCTACGAGACCTTACGGTTTTGATTTGTATTACCCACTTTCGTGGCTAGTAGCTGGAATTTAATGAATGTAACAATTTCGGCTATTTTCTATTTACTTGAAAACCCTAGACACTATTATAATATCACAGAATTTCCTATAAAATGTTTTGGTTAGCGTAAGGTAAAAATTTACCCGTATTTATCTGTGGGAAGTCTTACGTGATACCTTTATTTTCTAATGGTTTTCAAAGTTAAGCAATTTTAACCTGTTTACTCATACCAGACCCATGTCTGACCCGGAGTTTATATTTTTGCTTTCATAAACTCTTGGGTACTCAAATTTTTACGAGTAGCCAAGTGATAGGTATCTGGGAGTGTTGATTTTCTGGAGAAGCTATTTTGGGGAGAAGACCAGACGTATGTACATATATATGTAGTTCCACTGTGTAGTTAGTCTGTATTTTGGATGTATATATGGACATATATGTATATGATAGTCCTGTTATATGATATTGTATGACTCTGATGTATATATAACTATGTAATAGTTATGTGATGTATTATATTTTGTTCCATTCCGCTGTGAGATTCTGATGTTGTTGTTCTTTCTTTCTATTCTTTTCTATTTCTATCCCTTTCTTTCTTAATGATCAAACGTCTTTCTGGGGTTGAGAAAGGCGGGTCGTCACAAGAAATATTACATATATAAGTCAAACGCTTCACCATCCATCTTGCTCCTGATCTCCACAGCAACTCCTGAATTCCAGAATGACCTGATAACCTGACTCTAGACTGCCCGTGTGGAAATTGGTTGGCATCCAGAGTTTAGAAAGGAACAATAAACTCCAGGTCAATCGTGGGACTGGTGTGAGATCTTAAAAATAATTATTTTCATAAAGAAAAAAACAAGAAACCCGCTATGCTTTTTAAAAAATGGAACTACCACAAGGCCTCCCGCCACACACATAATGCATATGCACACTTGGAAGAGATTTCTCCTTATCACAGTCAAAAATGCTTAATACGCATAATCTTTGGATATTATTTTTAGTGCATAGTGCAGAAAACATTTCAAAAGTATAATATTAATCTTAGTCAGTATGGACATTTCGCACTTATGCCAACTATAGCTACCATGTTCAATAGCAGGTTACCGCCATATTCCATGGCATGTTATACAACTAAAACCGTACAGGGGTCGTATTGTTTCTTTGCATTTCCAACAAATGGTCAGTCAAAGGAAATTCCTTACACCGAAATGGAACACCTCTGGAAGGACGTCCCCAAGAACCTGACCGGATCTCTGCTAACACAAGGCCGACGTACCTCACGCTGTACAGCTGTAAATAGGTAACTAACACATCAATGCCACCTCACGCTGTACAACTGTAACTAGGTAGCTAACACACAAGTTATGCCATCCCCCGGTCATTACCGACCCTTATCCGAGGATCCTTAACCACAAAGCAACAACCACAAATAGTAAATATGCAGTAACCACATAGGTTAAATATTTCGGCTCTATACCATGATATCACCTCTTATCCAGAAGGAAATGGACATACCCTAGGGGGCGCTACCCTTAACAATACCTTGCCGCAACATTCCTGTTTCGACCATTTTCGGGTTGTGAGGCTCGACGAAGTCTCGTCCACAAAGCTACGCTTTTTCACAATGCCATGCTTCGATCAACGAATGATTAGCAGCACTTCGTATGCCACATTACCAAATTGGGAATGTACCACTAGTAACCATCAACTACATAACCTCCAAGCTCATACATCTCAGAGAAGGGTGTTAACCTAAGAGAATATATTCTCCGCCACCAACATAAATGTATTTGATACAAACCAGCTTTACATCTCAAAGTGTAATTTCATACACACATCCATACAAGTCTATTCCGGCTTCGAACAGAACTGAAGGCACTTCTGAAGAAGCTCTTGCAATCCGGGTATTCACAATCCCGATCGGACTTCCCATCACTTAGGGAATCTCTATACCGTAGCTACTCAGTGCAGAGATAATCGATAGGTCATCTTATCATTCTCGCAAATAACCGGTCTTCACCATTGGTCTTCAAATGCAATCCCATTTCGTCGTATCATTATTCGGAATGGGTTATATGACACAAAGGTCCTCTGCCGGCTAATCCGAATAACGACCGCTTATTTTTAAAAATAAGTGTTCATTCAGATTTCAAACAAATCACAACAATTTCCACTTTGATCTTTTAAATGAAAGATCTATCACAATCACAAAGGTTCGATGTGGTTTTCGGATATCCACTTGGAATCCGACCCTCAGTTGCATCGAAATTCAAAAGCCATTTAAAGGCAAATATTGATAGTCGGTTATTTAACTAGCAATCAACATTCACAACAATTACTGGATTTCAAATAATTTTCCCAATTATTTATTTTCAAAATATCTTGGCAAGATATATTTCCACAGTTCAACCATTTGAAGACAAATTTCAAATCACTTTAACTCGCGAAATAAAATTCCCGATATTATTTATTTCCACTGAAAGTCTGCCGAGTTCAGATACTTTTAAATAATTTAAATTACTTATCCAAACATATATACTTGGAAATATTTAGATAAAACTATTTTAAAACCTTTATTTAAATATTAGTTATGAAAATATTATACCAATATTTCATATAAAATTTCAAGTCCAAGTTAACATTAAAATAAAGTTAGTAGATCGGGTATAACTATTTAAATAACCATTTCCTAAAACAAATTTCAATTTAAATCTTTAAATAATCACTCCTATAATTAAATTAAAATATTTTTACTTTAAAGATTTTTAAAATAACCCAAGTAAAAAAAAAATCAAACATTCTTTTAAAACCAACTTAGGACTTTTAATTTATAATTTAAAAGCTACTTTCAAAACATACTCGGCTTTCCAGGGAAAATACACTTTCATTTCAAAATGGTCTACTTAGACCAATTTAATAAACCCTTCTCGATTTATTTTAGATTCACATTTCAAATCCGTAAATCCCATTTCACACTTTAAAAATAAACCAAAATTTATTTTTAAACCAATTTCCCTTTCCTTTATAAATTTCATTGTGAATTCAAATTTCCAAATATCCATTAATATACGATTTTCAAATCGTTTCCCAAATATTCACTTTCAAAACCAAATCAATTTTCAAATTGATTTCCAAATTTGTTTCAAACACCCAAATCAATTTCCAAATGGATTTCCCAAAGGTTTATTTTCAATCACCAAAAATCAGTTTCCAATTTGATTTCTAAATTTTGTTTCAAACATCGAATCAAATTTCAATTAGATTCCCAAAGATTTATTTTCAAGTACCAAATCAATTTTGTGAATTTATTTTTAAAATAAATTTGTTATCTTTCCCAACTTATTTGAAAAGCATATTTTAAATAAATTCTTCAACCAATAAACAATATTTCTCAAAAACCATTTATAAAAATCTTTTTCCATATTTTGGAATTTATTCAATAGGATTTCACTATAGATTTCCTACTTAAATTTAAAAATTTAATTTTCTTTATTTCTAGTATCTTACGATATCAAAAATATATTCGGCTAAATTTTAGCCCTCAACGATGTCAATCACTAAGATTTTCACACACAGATTATAAGTAATCAATACACAACAAATGAAACAAATTCAAATGTTTTGAGAAATCCAGTTGGATCCCCCCAACCTGTTTCCCTGCATCCATAGATATTAGCACAACAATTAAATACCAATTCCACTTCAAGGTGGAATATCGCGGTATATGGGGTTTATAAAATATCATCCGCTATTATGCGACGCAATAGGGTCCCATCCGCTATATAATGTAGGAAATCTACTCCAAATACATATATAATACCAATTCCACTTCAAGGTGGAATATCGCGGTATATGGGTTTAATATAATAACCTCTGCTATTATGCGACGCATAGGGTCTATTTCAAAACAAATAATAACAACCATCATCCAAACTCACAAACAACAATTTAAAATTTAACAATTTAAAATTAAACAAAACCCTTTGTTTGAGTGAGGAGATCTCACCTTTGCCTACGCATGCAACCATTTTTCCATTCCAATTCGTTTCCTTCATGTTTTTCAAACCTTGTATAAACAATTATATAAATTTATTAATATTCGAACAAATCGAACTACTAAATTCCATTGGATAATTTAATTAACCCGTGATTTATTCAAGCTATTATTATTATTATTATTATTATTATTATTATTATTATTATTATTATTATTATTATTATTATTATTTTATAATAATTTTAAACAAATCCCTTTAACAAATTTATTTAACTATAAATTAAATTGAAAATTAAATTTTCCTTTAATAAATGATTTTATTTTAATTTTATAATTGCATAAAAGACAATTTATACAAGTCAAATTTCCTATATATAAATCCTTATATATTTTTATTTTTCTTTATTTTCCACTTGCAAAGTAAAATCTTGTTTTTCAAACCTTATATACATATTTTTAAGCTAAACAAAACTCCCATTACTGTTTTACTTTCACTGCAAAACGAAATATATTTACTGCATGTGTTTTCTGCCTATATCTGCATATCATAAATGTGTATACATATACCTGATGTAAAATAAATTTGTTGCATAAATAAATATTTATTTATTCTATTTAAATTTATAAAATAGGAATTACTCACTGTTAAGCTCAAGATGATTGAAACCCTAGCCATCTCGAGACCCAAACCATTACACATCGAACGTGCCACTGCAAACCCTTCACCTCCTCGAGATTTCGACATCGAACTACACCTTGCGCTGCCGCCCAAAAATTCGAGCTCGCACGCGTGCTAGAAAGCCACCTGACAATCGACGTTGCCTCTTAGTTCGAGCTCCAAGTCATGTTCGCGAAGACAGTCGCGACACCTCCTCTCAACTCCACCTTCCAACTCGACTTCGCCTGAGTCGCTGCCAAAATCGATCGCGACCACCAGTATATAGCTGCACGTGCGTAGCTCGCGACGCCGACCCCCTTTTTACCATTCGCGAATCCCCCCGCATGCGCTGCGCCAAGCTGCCGCTCCGATTTTAATTCGCCCACGACCCTCGATTTTGATTAGGAAAAGGATGCCTCTTTTTTATATATATACGGAACAAATTCGATTTCAATTTGAAAGGAAACAGAAGAAGGGGAAAGAACTAGAGGGAAAAGAATGAGGGATTTGCATTTTTCTTTTGTTAAATGCTCGGCTTTTCGAAATGATTTGCGTGAGATTTGTAAAGAAATGTGGAGAGAGGATCGATTTCTAGGGTGGCTTATTTCAGAGGAGGTCGCTGAGATGAAAAGCTGATGGGAAAGAATTTTAACTGTGTTGACTTAGGGTATAAATATAATTTAATTTAAATTCAAATTCAAATTATCTCGACAAACACAACATAAAATTTTACTTCGTATCGAGGCGTGCTGGTAGGCGTTCATAATGTTTTACCCCCGTTCCGAACGCAATGGAAAAGGTTCCGAGGCCAAATTCGACCGTATGGGGGAAGATAGCTTTTTAAATTGATTATTATCAATTAAATTTTCAGCGCGTTTACATATCGTTCGCTCACACAACAACTCCGATTAATACGAAATTTGAAATCCCATAACGATACAATATTACGGATCCAATAGAACTAATTTCATCGAATTCCGAGGCTGTGCCTCGGAAGGCTATTTTTAAATATCGATTTAAGTGATAAAATTTCAAAACTGAACAGATCACTTTCTAATCTCATTCTGAAGCTTCCATTATCTTCAGTATTGTCTCAATATAAATTTTCTATGCCATTAAATTATTTTTAACAGCTTAAAATTGAGGATTCAAATTTTTACTCAACTTCAATAAATTCAATTCAATAATCTAATCGCCAAATTCATACTAATATTTGAAATTCAAGGTTAAAATAACTTTCAAATATTTAAAATCAATTAAATATTTCGATTTCAAACGTTTAAAATTTCCGGGTCATCACATCCTTCCGCCCTTAAAAGAATTTCGTCCCGAAATTTCTATTTAGGAAGAATGATCCTAAACCCATTTGCTATCTTTCCATAACTAAACAGGTTTATCAACTTGCCAAAGCAAAACTTTTTATTCAAGTCCCATTATTAATTCAATTAACATTCCGCCTTCAATTATAAGTTCCAAACAACATTATTTACTTCATAATTCAAATTTGAATTTAAATTCAAATTTTTAAACTTTCAAAATTTTCTCAAATTTTATCTAACTCTCGAAATTTTTGAAAATTTCGCCAGTGTCTCCTTTGCGCAGCTAGCTCGGTACAACTGCAAAATGGCATCACAGGCCCTCAGATTCCAAAAGAAAACAAAATGCCAAGTGGTTGGATCAAAAACCCAATCAAATTTCCTACTGAAAATGAAATACATACCTTTTTGTCGAGCAAATTTCCAATCAAAATTCAATTTTCCTTTCTCTTTATAATACGTGTATATCCTACTAGCCATAATATCCAATTACAACATTCAAATTTATTTTGCACATTCCTTAACAAAACTTTCAATGTATACTTCTTATACCATTTTTTTTACTTCACTACCGAACTCATATCCATTACCATTCAATCTTGCATTTTCAATTTCCATTGAATTTAATTCACAATTTCAATTCTATTATAATTCAATTTATCTTCTATATGAATATTGAATTTTATCTTTCATTTATAACTGATTCATATTGTTAATTTAAATTAGTTTCATTCACTAATTTACTTCAATTTGAAATTTGAAATCGTTCGTCGCTAACAAAAAAATTTCCAAAAATTTTCGAACTCCAAAAATTTTCAGAAATTTTTTGCAGAGTCTCCTTTGTACGGAGGAGCATTTGCAATTTGACAAAAGATATAAATATATATACATCAACCCACCCGGTCGGAAAAACAAAAACAGTTCATATTTCCTATTTTTATTGCGTAGGCGTACCTTATTTAGCATTTTTAAACAAGCGGCTTATTTAATTAGCATTTTGCGCAATCAAATCCAGCCCAACGACTTCTCTGAACCTGTACTTACTCAATTTAACTATGTTAGTGCCAAAATCCTGAAACTCAACAATATTATACATATTTAACTAGCAAACATACGAGTTTCTATAAGCAATGGAAGTTAAACAATATTTATAAGCAGCTTATAGGTTTCCGACATAATTTTAATTGTTAACAACCAATTCGTATACAAATTCATCCAATTTAAATGGTTTAAAACCCAATTGTTTACATTCAATTCATTTTTATCAATAACAAGGAAATTTTCAATTTATTTCTACTTATTTGAATTTATCTGCAAATTTAACTCATATTTTAATTTTAATTTAACTAATTCAACTTTCCCATTTCATGGATTAATAAATTATCATATTAGTTTACTTGAATTCAATCCATTTTATTTTTTTATTTTTTCCAAGTTTGGTTTTTTTTCAACTTGATCCCAATCAAATCTCATTTGTATATGAATTCATTCCTTTATCCTTTCAATTCATACTTATAAATTTAATTTGTTAAATGAATTTATCTCCAACTCTTTGGTTATACCATTATGTCTTATTAAATTTCCATACAATAATTATGATAATTAAATATCATTACTTTCTAACAACCAAGCAACCATAATAATTTACAGAAAATCATTTCTTTTATATAAAAAAATAGTCTTCGGTAAAATTATTTCATTTACCCTATTTTAAAACAATACTTTGTCGGTTTATCTTGTTTAAGAGTTTAGAAACCCTTATCGATATAGTTGGCCAGACTGCACCGTCCAGAATCTATAAACAATCAACCGATAAGTCAACACAATATAAAACAATTTTATATTCACTAACAAATACGCGCTCTCATCTATTATTACACTCGCACTCATTCTAGAGTACTACTGACTCTATCTCTAATGAGTAACACCTAACAGAGCCAAGGTTGTTTCTTAACCAATTGCTCTGATAACACTTGTCAAGGCCCGCAAATTTATACCCTTTTGAGCTGGCAAAATTCCACAACAATTCAGTCAAAGAGGAACAAATTCATGAGTCTTTAGGGTTGAGATGAAGAAGGTAGAAGAAGAAAAAAGAAACAATAACAGAATCTCACATTTCACAGCGGAACAATATATAAAATATCAATGAATAATCTTTAAAACAAAGAATCATATATGTTATTACATTACATCACATTACATTATCAGAGTGTTATGACAACAACAGCGGGAAAGAAATATTACATATATAAGTGATATGCTTCGCCATCCAGCTTGCTCCTGATCTCCACAGCAACTCCTGAATTCCAGAATGACCAGATAACCTGACTCTGGACTGTCCGTGTGGAAATTGGTGGGCACCCAGAGTTTAGAAAGGGAACAATAAACTCCAGATCAGTCGTGGGACTGGTGTGGGATCTTAAAAACAGTTATTTTCACAAAGAAAATAAAAAGAAACCCACTATGCTTTTTAAAAAATGGAATTTCCATAAGGCCACACGCCACACACACAATGCAAACACACACTTGGAAACGATTTCTCCTTATGACAGTCAAAAATGCTTATTACGCAAAATCTTTGGATATTATTTTTAGTGCATAGTGCAGAAAACATTTCGAAAGTATAATATTAATCTTACTCAGCATGGGCATTTTGAATTTATGCCAACTATGGCTACCATGTTCAATAGCAGCTTACCGCCATGTTTCATGGCAGGTTATACAACTAAAACCGTACAGGGCTCGTATTGTTTCTTTGGATTTCCAACAAATGGTCAGTCAAAGGAACTTCCTTGCACCGAAATGGAACGCCTCTGCAAGGACGTCCCCGAGAACCTAACCAGATTCTTGCTAACACAAGGTCGACGCTACCTCATGCTGTACAGCTGTAACTAGGTAACTAATACACCGATGATACCTCACGCTGTACAGCTGTAACTAGGTAGCTAACGCACGAGCTATGACATCCCCCGGTTGTTACCGACCTTTATCCGAGGATCCTCAACCACAAAACAACCACAAAGTAGTAAATATGTAGTAACCACATAGGTTAAATATCTAGGCTTCATACCATGATATCACCTCTTATCTAGAAGGAAATGGACATACCCTAGGGACGCTACCCCTAACAAAACCTTATCGCAACATTCCTGTTTTGACCATTTCCAGGTTGTAAGGCTCGACGAAGTCTCGTCCACAAAGCTACGCTTTTTCACAAAGCCATGCTTCGATCAACAAATGATCAACAACACTTCGTATGCCACATTACCAAATTGGGAATGTATCGCTAGTAACCATCAACTACATAACATCTGAGCTCGAACGTCTCAGAGAAGGGTGTTAAGCTAAGAGAATAAATTCTCCGCCACCAACAGAAATGTATTTGATAGAAACCAGCTTTACATCTCAAAGTGTAACGTCAGACACACATCCATACAAGTCTGTTCTGACTTCGAACAGAACCGAAGGCACTTTCGAAGAAGCTCTTGCAATCCGGATATTCACAATCCCGATCGGACTTCCCATCACTTAGGGAATCTCTATACCGTAGCTGCTCAGTGCAGAGACAATCGATAGGTCATCCTATCATCCTCGCAAATTCCCGGTCTTCACCACCGGTCTTCAAATGCAATCCCATTTTGACGTACCATTATTCGAAATGGGTTATGTGACACAAAATTCCTCTCCCGGCTAATTCGAATAACGAGCGCTTATTTTTTAAAATAACTGTTCATTTCGATTTCAAACAAATTACAACAATTTCCATTTTGATCTTTTAAATGAAAGATCTATCACAATCACAAAGGTTCGATGTGGTTTTCGGATATCCACTTGGAATCCGACCCCCGGTCGCATCGAAATTCAAACACCATTTAAAGGCAAATATTGATAGTCGGTTATTTAACTATCAATCAACATTCACAACAATTACTGGATTTCATATAATTTTCCCAATTATTTATTTTCAAAATATCATTTCAAGATATATTTCCGCACTTCAACAATTTGAAGACAAATTGCAAATCACTTTTCACTCGCGGAATAAAATTCCCGATATTATTTATTTCCACTGAAAGTCTGCCGAGTTCAAATACTTCTAAATAATTTAAATTACTTATCCAAACATATATACTTGGAAATATTTAGATAAAGCTATTTTAAAACCTTTGTTTAAATATTAGTTATGAAAATATTATACCAATATTTCATATAAAATTCCAAGTCCAAGTTAACTTTAAAATAAAGTTAGTAGATCGGGTATAACTATTTGAATAACCATTTAAAACAAGTATCAATTTAAACCTTTAAATAATCGCTCTTATAATTAAGTTAAAATATATCTTTACTTTAAGATTTTCAAAAGAACCCAAGTAAAAAATAATTCAAACATTCTTTTAAAACCAACATGGGACTTTTAATTTATAATTTAAAAGCTACGTTCAAAACATACTTGGCTTTCCAGGAAAAATACACTTTCATTTAAAAATGGTCCACTTTGACCAATTTTAAACCCTTCTCGATTTATTTTAGACTTACATTCCAAATCCGTAAATCCCTTTACATACTTTAAAAATAAACCAATATTTATTTTTAAACCAATTTCCCTTTCCTTTATAAATTCCATTGTGAATTAAAATTTCCAAATATCCATTATATACGATTTTCAAATCGTTTCCCAAATATTCACTTTCAACACCAAATCAATTTTCAAATTGATTTCCAAATTTGTTTCAAACACCCAAATCAATTTCTAAATGGATTTCCCAAAGGTTTATTTTCAATCACCAAAAATCAATTTCCAATTTGATTTCTAAATTTTGTTTCAAACATCGAATCAAATTTCAATTTGATTCCCAAAGATTTGTTTTCAAGTACCAAATCAATTTTGTGAATTTATTTTTAGAATTAATTCTTTTATCTTTCCCAATTTATTTGAAAATCATTTTTTAAATAAATTTTTCAACCAATAAACAATATTTCTCAAAAACCATTTATAAAAAAACTTTTTACATATTTTGGAATTTATTCAGTAGGATTTCACTATAGATTTCCTACTTAAATTTAAAAATCTAATTTTCTTTATTTCTGGTATCTTACGATACCAAAAAATATATTCGGCTAAATTTTAGCCCTTAATGATTTCAATCACTAAGATTTTCACACACAGATTATAAATAATCAATACACAACAAATGAAACAAATTCAAATGTTCTGAGGAATCCAGTTGGATCCCTCCAACCTATTTCCCTGCATCCTTAGATATTAGCACAACAATTAAATACCAATTCCACTTCGAGGTGGAATATCGCGGTATATGGGGTTTATAAAATATCATCCGCTATCGTGCAGCGCAATAGGGTCTCATCCGCTATATAATGTGGGAAATCAACTCCAAATACATACATAATACCAATTGCACTTCAAGGAGGAATATCGCGGTATATGAGTTTAATATAATAAACTCCGCTATTATGAGGCGCATAGGGTCTATTTCAAAACAAATAATAACAACCATCATCCAAACACACAAACAACAATTTTTAATTTAACTATTTAAAATTAAACAAAACCCTTTGTTTGAGTGAGGAGATCTCACCTTTGCCAACGCATGCAACCATTTTTCCATTCCAATTCATTTCCTTCATGTTTTTCAGACCTTGTATAAACAATTATATAAAATTATTAATATTCGAACAAATCGAACTATTAAATTCCATTGGATAATTTAGTTAACTCGTGATTTAATTTCAAACTATTATTATTATTATAATATAATTTTAAACAAATCCCTTTAACAAATTTATTTAACTGAAAATTAAATTCTCCTTTAATAGGTGATTTTATTTTAATTTTATAATTGCATATAAAGACAATTTATACAAGTCAAATTTCCTATATATATCCTTATAATTGCATATATATACCTGCTATGAAATAAATTTGTTGCATAAATAAATATTTATTCATTCTATTTAAATTTATAAAATAGGAGTTACCTCACTGTTAAGCTCAAGATTATTGAAACCCTAGCCATCTCTAGACCCAAACCATTATAGATCGAACGAGCCACTACAACGCCTTCACCTCCTCGAGATTTCGACATCGAACTACACCTTGCACCGCCGCCCAAAAATTCGAGCTCGCATGCGTGCCAGAAAGCCACCTGACAATCGACGTTGCCTCCTAGTTCGAGCTCCAACTCGCGTTCGCGAAGACAGTCGCGACACCTCCTCTCAACTCCACCTTCCAACTCGACTTCGCCTGAGTCGTGCTAAAATCGATCGCGATCACCAGTATATTATTGCACGTGAGCAGCTTGCGACGCCGAACCCCTTTTACCATTGGCGAATCCCACCTAGTGTGCGAGGCGGTGCGCCAAGCCGCCGCTCCGTTTTAATTCGCTCACGACCCTCGATTTTTATTAGGAAGTAGGCTGCCTCTTTTTTTTATACGGAACTAATTCGATTTAAATTTGAAAGGAAATAGAAGAAGGGGAAAGAACGAGAGGGAAAGGAATGAGAGTTTTCCATTTTTCTTTTGTGAAATCTTCGGCTGTTTGAAATGATTTGCGTGAGATTTGTAAAGAAATGGGTGACAGGATCGATTTCTAGGGTGGCTTATTTCAGAGGAGGTCGGCTGAGACGAAAAGCTGATGGGAAAGAATTTTAATTGTGTTGACTTATGGTATAAATGTAATTTAATTTAAATTCAAATTCAAATTATCTCGACAAACACAACATGAAATTTTGACTTCCTATTAAGGCATGTTGCTAGGCGTTCATAATGTTATACCCCAATTCTGAACCCAATGGAAAAGGTTCCGAGGCCAAATTCTATCATATGGGGGAAGATAACTTTTAAATTGATTATTATCAATTAAATTTTCAGCGCATTTACATATCGTACGCTTACATAATAACTACGATCAATACGAAATTTGAAATCCGATAATGATACAATATTACGGATCCAATGGAACTGATTTCATCGAATTCCGAGACTGCGCCTCGGAAGGCTATTTTTAAATATTGATTAAACGATAAAATTTCAAAGCCGAACAGATCACTTTCAAATCTCATTCTGAAGCTTCCATTATCTTTAGTATTGTCTTAATATAAATTTTCTAAGCCATCAAATTATTTTTAGCAATAAAATTGAAGATTCAAATTTTTACTCAACTTCAATAAATTCAATTCAATAATCTAATCGCCAAATTCACACTTATATTTGAAATTCAAGGTTAAAATAACTTTTAAATATTTAAAATCAATTAAATATTTCGATTTCAAATGTTTAAAATTTTCGGATCGTCGCAAAACTAGTTCTTGAGGATTATGAGTAGTGTGTAGCGAAAGTCGAGGGCGCTGATGCCTACAAAGGCATTTGGGTTATGCTGTAACGATAGTGTAACTCGATGTCACTACGATCTACTGTAGACCATAGCGAAAGTCATGTATGCTGCTGAGAGCCAGCAGTCTACGTTTGATTTTATATCGGTAGACTGTGACCTATGGTAACATAGCGAAAGTCGTGTGTGCCGCTGAGAGCCAATAGTCTGCGTTTGATTTTATATCGGTAAATTGCAACCTATGTGGGAATGGAGAAGTATCATTTTTGACAGCGAAAATCGAGGGCGCTGATGCCTACAGTTACATGGACTTTTGCTACAATGGCAACGTAACCCTGGAATGTAACTGCGATCTGTTGTGGGTTCCATAGTGTAATCGAGGGGTGCGGTGTTCCTACGGTTACATGGACTTTTACTGCGACGGCAACGTAACCCATGATGTAACTGCGACCATGGATGTGGGTGATGATTTCCAGAGCATTCTCACCAAAGCTGTTTCCTTTATTTTCAAAAACTGTTTTCTATATTATCAACAAAATTATTTTCCCAAGTATTTTACTGGGAGTTGAAACGAGATTACCAAGTACTTATAGATTTTCAGTCCTACGCCTGATCAACGTATGACCGAATTTCTGTGAGTACAAGGTTGGACTGGTTAAGACATCGAGTTATAAGAAGTATTTTTATAAAAAGTTATTTTAAATTTATTATGCGAATTTAAAAGTATTTCTAAATGTTTAAAAATAAAAGTGTTGGAATTTTGGAAAGTGAAAGAAAATCCAAACTGGAATAATAAAAAAAATTGAACTCAGGAAAATCTAACGTAGTGAGTTTTGTAATAAACTTGAATTATAGTAGAATTCGACTTGGATAGATAATGAACTAAAATAAGTGGAGATGTTGTAAAAATAAAACGGAATTGGATTATAATAGAAATGATTTGAGTTGCAAATAAAATCCAATTCGAGTATAAATGAGTTAAGTATGTGCTTGGATATTATTTTGATAAATTGAGAAGGTGAATTAGAATAAAATGGATGTGAATGAATTAAAATGGAAGGAATTAAATACAAATTGAGTCGGAATCAACTTAAATTGGTTGTAAAACTTAAGTAATTATTTATTCACATGGATATCATCAAATTTCATAGAATGAATTGTCGTTTGACGTAAACAAAGGTAATTAAAATTCTATGAGTTGATCAAGATTAAATAAATTGGTTTTAAGATCAATTGAAGTGAACACGAGTTTGTTTTGCTTAAAAATGAATTGAATGTAAGCAATTGTGTTGTAAACCATTTAAATTGAATGAAGTTGTATACGAATTGGTTGTAAACAATTAAAATTAATGTCGGAACACTATAAGTTGCTTATAAATATTGTTTAACCTGCATTGCTTATAGAAACTCGTATGTTTACTAGTTTAATATGTAAAAATGTTGTTAAGTTACATGATTTTGGCACTTACATATTTAAATTGAGTAAGTACAGGTACTGGGAAGCCGTTTGGCTGGATTTGGATGCGCTAATTGCTAAAATAATAAGCCGCTTGCTTAAAATGCTAAATAAAGGTACGCCTATGCAAAAAAAATAGGAAATATGAACTATTTTTGTTTTTCCAACCGTTTGGGTCGTTGTATATATATTTATATCTCTTACCAAATTGCAAAAGCTCCTCTATATAAAGGAGACTCTGCCAAAATTTTCCACAAATTTTGGGAGTTAGAAAATTTTTGAAATTTTTTTGAAAATTTTTGTTAGAGACAAAACGATTTCAAATTTGAATTAAAATAAATTAGTGGATGAAACTAATTTAAAATAATGATATGAACCAGTTATAAATGGAAGATAAAATTCAATAGTCAGTGTTGAAGATAAACTGAATTCATATGGAAATGGGAAAACTAATTTTAATAGAAGTAGATATAAAAACTTCTGTAAGGAAATGTATAAAATGATTTTAAAAGCTATGATTAGATATTATTGCTAAGTAGGATATGCAGGTACTGTAAAAGGGAAAGGAAAATTGGTTTTGATTTCAGGAGATAATTTGAATTGCCCAACTAAAAAGGTACGTGTTTAAATTTCTATATGAAATTTGATTGGGTTTTTGATCTGGCCACTTGGCCTTTTGTTTTCTTTTGGGAATTTGGGAGCCTGTAGAGGCATTTTGTAGTTGTACTGAGCTAGCCGCGCAAAGGAGACTGTGGCGAAATTTTTTGGAAATTTAGAAAGTTGGAATTTTTTTGAGAACTTTTGATAACTTAAATTTAAATTTGAATTGTTAAGTAAATAATATTATTGGGACTTAAGGATAAGTCTGGAAAGCTATAAAAAGGGTTAGTGTTTCTTTAATAAAAAGTTTGTCTAGAGAATTGTTTGGTTCTGGGAAAAAGTAAATGGGTATTGGACCATTCTCCTTAACTAGCAATTTCGGGGACGAAATTCTTTTAAGGGGAAGGAGTGTGACGACCTGGAATTCTGAGCATTTGAAATTGGAATATCTAATTGATTTTAGATATTTGAAAGATTTATTTTAACTTTGATTCCAAACATCACTATTTATTTGATAATTAAATTATTGAATTTAATAATTGAAAGTTGGGTGGAATATTGAATCTTCTGTTTTAAGCTTGTTAAGAAAATAATTTGAAGGCTTATGAATTTTTTAATAATGATACTTAAGATAATAGAATGGTTAAAATTTAATTTAAAGGTGATTTGTTTAGTTTTAATAACATATCGTTTAAATCGATATTTAAAAATAGCCTTTCGAGGCACAGTCTCGGAATTCGACGAAACCAGATCCATTGGATCCGTAATATTGTATTATTATCGGATTTCAATTTTCGCAATATTTGGAGTTGTGGTGTGATCATACAAGAGGTAAACGCGCTGAAAATTAAATTAAATTCAAATATAAGTAATAAGTTATATTGACCAGTCAAAAAGAATTTCACATCAGATCTTTTCCCTTCATTTTGAATGTCACTGTAGATGGCCTAAATGAACACGTTACACTCCTTTGAAAAAAATCATGTATTCTTTGTCTTCCTTCAGAAGCTAAAATAATAAAATGCGATGCTTTCAGTATAAACCCCGCGCTACCCCATCCTCCTGGTTTGAAATCTAACCCTAGCTCCTTCTCCTCTTCATTTTTAAATTGAAATCGAACGAAAAAAATAAAAATAAAAATGGCCGACCTCTTACAAAAGAAAAAAATCGATGACATCTAAGTCGCGTTCTCTTCTTTTCCCCTCAACAGATCCTTGAAATCGAATCAAAAAAAAGTCGCGACTAACTCGCGATCGGAGGAACGGCAAGCATGCGAAGAGTCTCGGCTGGGGGATCGGCACTCGAGCTCAAGGTCGCAGCGTTTTGGTTTCATGAGGTCGAGGGACATGGTGATGATCGGGTTCGTTCTTCTAAGCGTCTCCACGCGGTTAAGGGAGGTAGGCGGGGGTGAGGATGTGGAAGCAGGTCGCGTGAAGCTCAGTAGGGTGTTGAGCGTGGTGGTGGAGATGGATCGTGTTGTGCATCTGTTAATTGAGAGGGGTTCTGGTATTGCCTGGAGAAGGTCGAAGGTGGTGTCTCGGGTTAGTTGGCTAGTTCGACGCTGTAGGGTGTTCGTGCGCGAGTGTTGTAGTTGGAGGAGGAGAGTAGTGAGGTATTATTCATTTTAATTTGACTTAATAATTATTTACACTTACTGATTTTAAAGATAATAATAATAATATAGAGAATATATTGTAGAAAAGAGTTTACCGTTAGAAAATATTATATTAAAATCATGTTTTAATTTAGTAGGGTTGAAGGATTTTATGTTATTAGAATTTAAGTGTATATAGGTAAGATTTAAAATTTGTTTAGAATGATAAAGAAGTGATGAAGCAATTTATTTTAGAAAATACATGTCTGGAAATTTCTTATTTAACAATTATACCATTTCAGGGAATCATTATCAACCATAATCATTTCATATTTAAAATCAAGTGAATGAACTATTGTTTCACTAATTTCATAGGTATTTATACCAAATGTGAATTAGGTTGGTCAATTATTATTATAAAACTAGCTAAATAAATTAAACTATCAAATGGAAATAGATTGTTGATGTGTTCAAATATTGATAAAACACTAAAAATGTTATTCAAGAGTTGAAATCATGGAATCAAGTCGAGTTGAAGTGGATGGAAATCTAAGGACAAAGGTGAGTTAATCTCACTCTTCTGGATTTTTATTTAAATTTAAATGGTTAAATTTAAATAATTGGTTTAATGATTGAATTGATTTGATGTGCTATATTATATATAGTAGTATATAGTATATATTGGGTGATTGATTTCCCACATTATTTAGCAGATGAGGCCCTATGCGTCGCATAATAAGGGATGATATTTTGTAAATCCCATATACCGCGATATTCCACCTCGAAGTGGAATTGGTATTGTGCTAACATTTGTGGATGCAGGGAAATAGGTTGGAGGGATCCAACTGGATTCCTCAAAGTTATATAGATAGTTTAATATTATGTGCTATGAATATTTGATATTCTATGATGAATATTATTGATAATTGGAGTATTGAATGTTATGGTTTGCTTGAATATATTTCGGTGCACTGAGTTATCAAAATATATAGAATTGGATTTTTGAAGAAGTATAAGAGTAAATTTTGGAAGTGAAATAATTATAGAATAAAAACAAGAACGAATTGGAAAGGAACAAAAGCGATTTTTAAAAATTGATGTTAAATTGCAAAGTAGAGATTTAAAACAAGATTTAAATCAAAGTTAAATCTGAAATTCAAGTTAGTAAATCTCAGTTTTTTTTAAACAAATAAATTTTTTAAATTTGAATTGTTTTAACAACTTGAATGTGAAAGTGCATTTTTAAATTGATTTGAATTTAAAAATGAATTTGGTTTTATATTTCGTGATCAATCTATTCGAGTTCTTTTTGATACGGGTGCATCCCATTCTTTTATTTCAAAAGAACTTGTTGATACTTTTTCTTTGGATGCTTTGTGTTTAATGACTTCTTTGAGAATTGCGAATCCGGTTGGGGGATTCGCAACACTTAGTTTGCTTTGTAAAGATGTCGAGATTATTTTGTGTGATTTTTCTTTCCGAGCCGATTTGCATGTTATGCGCTACTTAGGCTTTGGAATGATTTTGCATATGGATTGGCTAGACCGTTATGAAGCCTATATCCTATGTCCTGAACGGACTATTCATCTTCGATATCCACAATCTATTAAGCAGATTTCTATTATTCTCAAAGAATCGGATTCCTCTTTGTCAGCATCTTTATATTCTTCAAATCCTCGTGATGATGATAATGATGATGAGGAAGATGTCATTTCTCTCATTCACGTTGTTCGTGAATTTTCCGACATATTTGAGCCCGTTTTAGGATTACCACCTAAGCGAGGAATTGAGTTCAGAATTAATCTAATTCCTGGGGCTCCTATCATTCGTCCTCCTTATCGCATGTCCAATACGGAAAATGAGGAGATGCGTAGACAATTATCCGAATTGGACACGAAGCAATTTATTCGCTCTAGTTCCTCTCCTTGGGGAGCATCGGCTATTTTGTGAAGAAATCCGATGGTACACTTACGCTTTGCGTTGACTACTGCAAGCTTAATGATCTTACTATCAAGAATAAATATCCTTTACCTCGGATTGATGATTTGTTCGATCAGCTTAGTGGTGCTAAGGTCTATTCACAATTAGACTTAGCTACCGGTTTTCATCAGCTTCGTATTGCAGAGGATTGCATTCCTTTGACATCATTCCGCACTCGTTATGGATCTTATGAATGGCTTGTTATGCCATTTGGTTTAACGAATGCTCCGCCTTATTTCGTTGACCTTATGAATAGAGTTTCCAAAGATTTCCTCGACCGATTTGTTCTCATCTTTATTGATGATATTCTTGTGTATTCAAAAACAGAGGAAGTGCATGAAGAGCATCTTCGGATTATATTGGAAACTCTTAGGAGTAATCAATTAAAAGCAAAATTTTCCAAATTCCATTTTTGGAAATCTAGTGTGAAGTTTCTCGGTCATATTATTTCCGAATCCGGAATTTCCATAGATCCTTTAAAGATTGAAGCGATTAAAAATTGGAAGAGTCCGGAGAGTGTGACGGACATCCGTAGTTTTCTCGGATTGGCGGGTTACTACCGTCGTTTTATCAAGTACTTTTCAAATATTGTCGTGCCTCTCACTGGCTTAACTAAGAAAGGTGTTAAATACATTTGGTTGGGCAAATGTGAAACTTCTTTTCAGAAATTAAAAGAACTCCTTTCCAATGCTCCTATTCTTGTGATTCCCGAAGGGAATCAAGATTTTATTGTTTATACTGATGCTATTCGCATTGGTTTGGGTGACGTTCTCATGCAAAAAGAACGTGTTATTGCTTATGCTTCTAGGCAATTGAAGCCAACTGAGACTGGATATGCCACTCATGATTTAGAACTTGCGTCTATCGTTTTCGCCCTTTGAATTTGGCGTCAATATCCATTAGGAGAAAAATTTAATCTTTACACCGATCATAAATCCTTGAAGTATCTATTTTCTCAAAAGGAACTAATTTGCGTCAACAACGTTGGCTCGAATTTCTTGCAGCTTATGATCTTGATATTCTTTATACTCCCGGAAAGGGAAATCGAGTTGTCGATGCACTTAGTCGCAAGCAACAAGCGGTTGTTTCCATGATGATATCCGAATGGAATGATCTCGAGGTTTTATCCACTTGTGAAATTCGAGACTGTGTTTCCGATTTATGTTCATCTCTTGTTTTATGTAGCCTTGAGGCTCATCCTTCTCTTTTAGACCGCATTCTTGAAGCTCAAAACTAGATCCCGAATTGGCTCTTCTTGGCCAAAATTTTAAGGATAAAATTGATATTGAAAGTTTGAAAGACTTTGATATTGAATCTCTTGGCTGTATTTGAAAATTTGGTAGACTTATCGTGCCAAATAATATTGATCTTCGTAAAGATATTTCAGAAGATTCTCATCATTCTAAACTTACCATTCATCCCGGTAGTAGTAAAATGTACGTAGATATGAAGCGACTTTATTATTGGGAGGGAATGAAATCTAATATTGCTAACTTTGTTAAGTGTTGCATGACTTGCCAACTCATTAAGGCCGAACATCAAAGGCCCGGTGGGTTATTGCAACCTTTAGAAATTCCAATTTGTAAGTGGGAACAAATTTCCATGGATTTTATAGACGGCCTTCCCCGTTCTCGTTCGGGTCATGATAGCGTATGGGTGATAGTTGATAGACTTACTACCATTTTATTCCCGTTCGGTCCAATCGAATCGTTCCTCTTTTGGCCAAAATATTTATCAAAGAAATTGTTAAATTTCATGGAGTTCCTACTTCTATTGTTAGCGATCGTGATCCATTGTTTACTAGTGGATTTTGGAAGAGTCTTCAAAAAGCTTTAGGAACGAAGCTTAATTTTAGCACTACTTATCACCCCCAGTCCGATGGACAAACCGAGCGTGTGAATCAAACTCTTGAAGATCTTCTTCGTGCTTGTGTGCTTGATTTCGGTGGAAGTTGGGAAGATCATATTTCTCTTGTTGAATTTACCTATAATAATAGCTTCCAATCTAGCATTGGTATGTCACCTTTCGAGGCACTTTACGGAAGGCCATGCCGATCTCCTTCTTGTTGGCTTGAGGCCGGTGAGAAGCTGGTTTTAGGTCCAGATTTTATCCGGGATTCCACAGAGAAAATTGACCTTATTCGACATAGGACGAATGAAGCCCAGAGTAGACAAAAATCCTATGCCAATAACCGTAGAAGGAAATTAGAATTTTCTGTGGGAGATTTGTGTTAATCCGTGTTTCACCTATGAAAGGTGTTGTACGTTTCAATCGATCGGGAAAATTAGCGCCTCGATATATTGGGCCATTTCCTATCACCGAACCCATTGGTTCTTTGGCTTACCGCCTTGAATTACCGTCTCAATTTTCTGCAATGCATAACGTGTTTCACGTTTCTCAATTACGGAAATGCCTTCGGGATTCCGATTCTGTTCTTGAGCCCGGTGTTGTGGAAGAAATTGAAGTATCGCCTAACTTAACCTATGAGCAACATCCTATTCGCATTATTGCTTCGGAGGTCAAACGACTCCGAAATAAAATGTACCGCTTGTGCAAGTTCAATGGTCCTCAAATCCTAAGGATTGCTCTTGGGAATCTAGAGAATTCATCGAGCGAACACATCCGAACTTACTTTCTCCCGCTCTTTGAGGTGAACTTCTTATTTCAAGTTTCTTTTGTGTTAATATGCTTTTATGGTTGTTACTATTTATTTCCATCTCATATATTGCGAGGACGCAATTTCTTTAAGGAGGGGAGTCTTTAACAACCCGCATATTTATCGATTTTATATTTAAATATTCTTATTTAAATATTTTATCGTTAATCGGATTATAGTCCGAAAAGCTACTTTTTGCATATGATCAAATTAGGACTCGAAACCACGTCCATTGAGTTCAAAATGACGATTGCATTCCTTTTAAGTATCAACTTTGATATGTTTGGGGTTAATGGAATTTCGCTACTTTTTCGCTTTAGACTTTGGTTTGGACTTAGCCTATTAGGCCCAACCACCACTCCCTCTTCTCTACATAATTTCCTAACAACATAAGCTTCAACAAAAATGGTGAGTGGAATGGGAAATTAAAATTCCAAACTCGAATTCTCTTGCAAATCCATCATTCTACTCCAAATTCAAAGGGAAGACATTGGATTCAAGCTTCTTGTGTTGAGATTGAAGTGGGATTGGTTCTTGCTTTGCTTTAAGCTTCATTTTCATTAATTTTTGGTGCAAAGGTGAGATTTTTATCTCACATTCTTGTCTATAATTATCTTGGATTGTTGGGAATGAATTCCTATCAATTTAGCATGTACATTTGCATTAGGTTTGGATTGGATTGGCAAAAAACTGCAATTTTTAGTGTTTTTGGTGAATTCCAGGCCTTAGGTCGCGCTGTGTGGAAAAGTCACCTCGGAGTTAGGTCGCTAGGTCGTAAGTCGTTCGGCCTTGTTTATTCATTAGGTCACTCGGCCTTCTTCTCTTTATGTCATTCATCCTGCAACACCAAGGACTTCGGCCTTCTTCGCATAGGTCGCTCCACCTTTAGGTCGCACCTCTTTAGGACGTAACCACCAGGTCGCTCGGTTAGGTCGTTCGCCCTTGTTGACCCTTAGGTCGTTCGCCTACTTGGTCGTTCGGCCTTGTTTATTCTTAGGTCGTTGTAGCCACTAGATCGCTCTGCCTTCTCAACGCCTTAGGTCGCTTGACCGTTATATGGTTAGGTCGCGAGTTTGTTAGGCCGTTCGGCCTTGTCATCATTAGGTTGCTCGCCGCTTTCCCCTTTAGGTCGCGTGTTCCACAAGGTCGCGTGCATCCTTAGGTCGTTCATTCGGCCTTGTCATTGCTATGTCGCGAGAACTTTTAGGTCGCTCGGCCTTAATTCGTTAGGTCGTTTGGCCTCATTTTTAGGTTGCCCGACCTTACCTTCACCTTAGGTCGCAACTTCTCGGCCTGCATTAACTCCTTAGGTCGTTTCTATGCTCTATACGACCGTGTTAGGTCGTTCTCTCCCCTTGGGTCACGTCATTCTTTTGATCCTTTGCACCTTAGCTCGGTCATGTTAGGTCGCAGGGGAATTTATACTTTGATGGCTTTGGAGTTGATTTCTTTGGGTTTTATTCACGTCTTCGAAAGTGAATTTTTGTGATTGATTGTTTCTACGATCATTTTTGTGATTAATATAAAGGTTTTAATACTAGTAGTAAATATTAAAACTCTTTCATCAAAACGATTTCAACACTATTTTATTACAAAGGTCTTTTCCTAAACCGTTTTCCAATCTATTAGTATATACATGCCTTTACCTCACTCGGATGAGAAATCTAATTAAACGGCTTAGTAAAACAAGTGGTATGAAACGCTTGCGTTTACTTCGACGGTTAATTCTTGGACTTGTTCGATTGAACCTCTTGTGACAATTTTTTAGTGAAGATCTACAGTTTGTTCGTAAATATTTAAGTTAAGCAAGTGGTTATGGGACATGACGCTAAAATCATATATTTACTGACTTAGTGTAATTGACACTTCTTGATGATCATTGACGATCATTTTTGTGTTTTAGACTAGCAATTGTGCGATGTCTCTTTGTCTACGAGGGAGACTAAACCCCGTTTATGTGATGTTTCGACTCACATATGTCGGGTAGCGCCCCACGTTCTTCGGGCCATTCTTGTGGAGCCTCGACTTAATGGTTAGCTACCATGAGATAGCGTCTCGTTTTGTGATACACGTGTTGGTGAGCTTTCATGCTCCCGTTTTGTGATAGGCCTCCCCCTTTCTGTGATTTCTGGATTTCGTATGTTGACTTCTGGAATTTGTGTTTCACCAATTTTCATGATTTTCATTGATAAGATTTATCAATTTTTGTGCATTGGCGAGTTCGTGTGTCATTACCTTTTTGTGGTATTGGATCTTTAAGAAGATTCTTGTGATATTGATTTATCTCTTGTTGTTTATCATTTACATACTTATAGTAGTATGCCATTATGGTTATTATACGTTATGCCATATCTCTTATTCTTTATCATGTCATCTGATATTTATAGCTAGACTGATCCGTTTATTATTTTCTTATGAAATAATACTCGGGTCAGATCGAGAAGTTACAGGTGCTTCTGCTTGACTTCTCTCCAGGGATCTATTTCTCTGACTTTTGGCTAACTACTTAGATTAGTAGTTTTTGTTGTATACATTCGAGATATCGACACATAGATGTATTCTTTTGTATAGCACATGTTGGTATTCTTTTGTGTTATTGTGGATCTTTCAGACCACTACTCTGATGTACACTTTTGTGTGTTATATATTCATATCTTTTTTCCGCTTTTGTGATATGGATGTCTGTGACTGATTTGTGTTATGTGTATTTCTATATTTGTTTCCGAAGATCATATATAGCCACTTTGTGATAGCTTTGAGTTTGTATCGGTATGTCGGATTTCCATGTATGTTGTATACTATCTGACATATCGGTGCTCGCTCAAAGAAATTACATGGATGGTCGCTCCTCCACGGCCTCATTCTCCGTGCTAGTTGGCAGCATTACTCCGTAGTGTTCTAGGCTAGCGTGGGTGTAGAAGTGGGGTGTGACAATCATCCAACTCGTCTCCTGAGCTCCAGAACGTCCTTACCTGAAAATATGTAATACTTGGTCTGACCTGAGCATTACATCAAAGTAACACCCGCGTCAGGCTGGAAACCAGCTGAGTAAACTCATCTAACATTAAATTCTTATGCATAGAACTTATTTTAAACCCGGGGTAACTCGTATCAATTTACGAATTCACAATTTGTTATAGGCATCACTTAATTCACACATCAATTTCTAAGTACCAAAACTTAGATTAAATGGTCCAATTCACTTAAATCATTCCATTTCAGTCTATTGATTCCACATATCAATCTATAAAGAATCGAAGTGGTTTCGGTTATTTACAAATACCCGACTCCGGTCTCTTCGAATCTCTTGTCATCCAAACCCAAGTTATTCAAGTGAAATACAATTCAAATTTTAAGTAGAGGATGTCTCTTTTACATAGCAATTCATAATTGATAGATAATAACACTATCACCGTCCATCCAAAATATCATATCACAAAGCAATTCATATTAGAGATATCAACTAATTCAAAGCACTCGTCATCATTCAATCATTAATAAGCAAGATTGATCACTTCCATTAATTACATTAATTAATGATCTTCTAATTACTTTCATTAGTTAATTATTCTTAAATTTCATTTAATAATTAACATTTAACTTAATTACATTCATTAATCAATCGTGATTAATCACAATCAGAAATTAACTTTCCTAAATTAATCTATCAATTAAACAAACTCCTTGATTAGTTATATTAATTAATCCCTTAAGTTCACTAATTAATTATCATTTAATTCCTTCCACCAAGTAATTATCCTTTAAGTACTTCCCATCAAGTAATTTCCTTTTAGTTAATTACATCCAGTAATTATCAACTCACTACTTCACTATGGAATTACACCTCATTAATTACCTCAATTAATTATACTTAATCTTTAATTAATTATATTTATTAACCACCATTGATTAATCTCATTCTGTAATTAATTACTCTTAATTAATTACATCACTTAATTAACTTCCCGTAACGTTTATTTGTAAATTCTTAAATTAATTACACTAAGTAATTATTAATTACTTCTACTAAGTAATTATTCTTCATATTAACTACACCAGGTAGTTAACCCAAAAATACTTTCAATCTTCAATTAATTACGCCCTATAATTACCATTACTAATTAGTTCACTAAGTAATTACACGTTATAAACCTGATTAAGTAATTATACTCAATCCCATCATCAAGTGATTATTTAAATTAATTAAACCAATTAATTAACTTAAACTAATCATATTAATTAATTACATGGGGTAATTAATCCTTTTAATTACTTCCATTAAGTAATTATACTTAAAAAAAATTATAAATGATTATCTTTAATTAATTAATATAATTAATTATTAAAATTAATCATATTAATTTATTGTTAAATAATCTCAAGTTAATGACCTTGATTAACTACTAACAATTCTTTAATTACTTTTCTTAAGTAATTACCCTTAAATTATTTCATTAGTAATTTATCCTATTGGTTAATTACCCTCGATTAATTAACCCCTGATCATTAATTAATTACTCTTTAATTATTAATTAATCAATAATTAATATTTAATTACTCATTAATTAATCTTTAATTATTTATCAATTAATTAATTAAATGATAATTCATCTATCTTAATTATCTTCTTAATTATCTTTAGCGATCTTACTTAATAACCTTGGAATTTAATTGATATTAACTTAAAAAACTTTCTAAGGTAAATTAACTTAATTACCTTCTTAATTAAGTTTTCCTTTTTTTAAAACATCTTCATGATTAACTTAAATAATTAAAACTTAAAAATAATATTCCCAACTTTAATTAACAACATTAAATAGTCCATTATTACTTAAAATAGTTTTAAGGCAATTAGTTTATCTTAACTCTGAAAACTTCTAATTTGTGACCCAGAACAAACCCGAGACATGACTTCAAATGCTCGAGCAAAACCCGATGCCATGCTAACATTCCAAAAACAACACCTGAGCTCCATTCCCATGCTTCTCTTTACGACCCTTACTTCGAGCCTACCCAAACATTTCACGAACACAAACTCGAGCAGGAACGATCCATCCCAAACGTGACATGTTCGTGCAAATGTGCACTTGCACGACCACGCCGATCATCACTAGTCGCCGCCGAAAGGACACACAAGTCGCCGGAGACCTTCCCCAAGCATTCCATCACCCAAACCCCACAATCCATTCCAAAATCAAATTTGAGCGAGCTCGAACCCTTCAGCCTTCTACCTGGAACACACAATCACCATCAGAAAATTGCTACGCGTCGCTGAAACAACCCATCTTTGGCCACGATCCTTCGACCAGAGAAGCGTAATTGACCAACGCTTCTTTTCCCTTGGACCGGTCATCTCTAATGCCCTATCGACGTTGAACTTTCCCCAGCAACCACGACGTTCAAAACTAGGTTTACAAATCCTAGATAACCTCCATGACGTCTCAACAGTGGCTTATTGGTCCAGTCACCATTTTTGCCAAGGCCGTCTACCCCATCGCCACCTCCGGCAGTGTTCCCGACCTCCAAAGTCACTCTGACCATCAGAAATCATTCAAAATCCATTTTCCAAACAACATGCAATTCCTTTCTAAATTAAAGCCTATAAATCCTGATTCTCTTTCTACAAATCACAATTTGTGAAGATAAATCATATTATAATCATGGGTCCGCAAGTTGTTCAGGTCGAAATTTTGATATTTTTAAGTTTTACTATCATATTTACATCCTAGTAAAACTGCTTCATATTTAACAAAATATTATTGGAATTTAGATCTTGAACAAACAAACTTGTTTATATATTGATAACTTGAAGGAATTCAGAGGAAAGAACATTAATTGTTTCAAGATTCAAAAACCTGAACATCTAGAACAGAGTAAATCAGACATGCACGTCCATACGTTCATATATATAAAATTCATATCATGCAAACACTTATTCTCTTGACATCAAAAATCCATTTCATGCAACCAGATTTAAAGCAGATTTAAAGTGTGGTTTACTTACATCATTTTTGCAAACAGATAACCTAGGACAGAGAGAACATTTTAAACTGGAAGCTACTCTTGTACTTGAAACTGGAAAAAATTTGAATCAGGTGGAATTCTTGAATTTTTGAAACTGTAGATTTGCCTGATTTTTGGTTTTTGATCCAGGTTTGAGTTTGCTATTTGAAATTCCTAGTTTCAAAGTTGTTAACATGCTTGCTTTGATCTTCTCAGGTTGCTTTGGAAAATTTGTTACAGGCTTGGTTTACAAATTTTGAGTTGAAGCTTGCTTTGATGTTTTGAAATTCTGCTCATATTTGTATTTTATAGATTTTGATTATTATTTTTTTTGTAGGCCTTTGTTTTTTTTTCTTGAAGGTGTGTGTTAGAAGAAAAATGAAAGAGAAGAAGGTCTAGTTTCACAAAAAATGAATACAGCTCTAACCTTGATTTTCTACACATTAACTATATTTTTAGAATAAAATAAAAAAAAGATTGCCACTTGTTGCCATGCATGATATCCTAAATTACAAATATTTAAAATCATTATTACATTAATTACTTATGCTTTTTTTAAATAAATCATATGTTATGTTAAATTTATTTATATATACAACTATCTTTGATTTCAAGAAAAATTCAAAAACGAAAAATTTCAAAACTTTTTATTAATCTTATTTAAATTGAAAATAAAGCTAAGATACACCTTAAACAATTAAAAATTTACTTTAAATATTTTAAAACTATATAATTAACCTTTTTAAAATACTATTGAAAGGTTTTATTTTAAATTTAATCATGATTTCTAAATTACCAAAATGTATTAGAATTTGAAAACATGATTTTTATTTATTAAATTCAAATCAAAGATATTCTATTTACAATATATACAAATATATGCACACATTATAAATAGAAAATGATTTATTAACTTTAAAAGATAAAATTTACAAATTAAATATTTATTTACTTTTAAAATTCAAGATTCATTTACATATCCAGATGCCTTTTACTATAATAATTTTATCTGTTCAATTAGTTAATTATCCAATCGTCAGATGTCTCCACAATCCGGGTTATCACGTTCCTCCCCCCTTAGAATCATTTCGTCCTCGAAAAGGAACGAAGCCAGAATTTTATTCAATAATTTAAAATCATATAAATCACTTTAATCATTTTTAAAACGCTTTTAAAAATCTATATAATATTACTATATGAAAATACTTTTATAACTCGATGTTTCAACAAGTCCGTCTTCGCTCTCATAGAAATTCGGTCATACGTTGATCAGGCGTAAGACAGAAAATCTATAAGTACTTAGCAGACCCAATTTCAACACCAGTGAAAATATTTAGAAAATAATTTATTGAAAATATAAAAATCATTTTCGAAAAATAGAGAGAATATCTTTTGGTGAGAATGCCCTGAAAAAAATCATCCCCATTTCTTCTTTCATTTAAACAAATCCAATTTCTGCTTAAAGAGTATTAGTAACAACAGGATGGTATCATTCAAATTATTTTAAGCATCCATCCATTTCAAATTTCCAGATCTCAAACCCATTTTGAGATCACACAAACTCCCAATTCAAATCAACCATTTAACTTCCCAAGTTAAATCCTAATTTCATCTTGAAATTTCCAAATCAGGTTGTTCATTCAAACTTATTTAACTTCTTCTAAGTTAAATTCAATTTAAATCCCATTAACCATACTCAATTTTGAATTCCCACTTCAAATTTCAAAATTCTTCCCACTTATAAGTTCAAAAACTTATCACTTTGGGTTTTCACATCAAAGTCCAAGTAAAATTCAAAACTCAACCTTAGAGTTTATTGAAATCACCTTTGATATTATGTATATCCCTCATCTATACATATTTATTTCCCTTGCACAATAAGTTATCTTTAAATTTTAAACCACCTTTGGTTTTAATTCAAAACAAATTTCTTTAAATTTTCAAACAACTCTTGTTTGAATCAACCACTCTCATTCAAATAATATTATTTATTATTCCTTTAAATAATTTGGAAACAAATTTCAAATGTTTTTAAATCTTAGGATTCTTCACAATTTACATCATCTTCAATTTCAATTTATAAGTCATACTTACCTAAATGTTTTACCTCCTTAAAACATTTCGTTATTAAATACAGCAACCATTTATGATAATAACCAGGATTATAATATCTGGAAACCAATTCATTATTATCTTATTCTGAAACTCTTCCCCAAATGCAAGATTTAAATTGCAGTTTCAATTCATTTCAAACTTATCTTTGTTTAATTTCAGTTTGGTGGTATTTCTATTTCCACTTAATTTAATTCCAATAATTTAACAACCAATTACCTTAGTATTTATTAAAAAGAAATAATTCTTTATATATCAAAATATATTCGAATATAAAATCATTTAAAATCTTTATATAAGAAAATAACAAGTACGCTCTCATATATATACATATACACACACTCAACTCATCCTAGGGTACCATTGACCCTATCCTTAATGAGTACACCCACCAGAGCCAAGGTTCTCGCTTAACCTTCTGCTCTGATACCAAATGTAACGACCCGGAATTTTTCAATCCCGAAAATTTCATATAGCTAGAGAAAGAAGAAAGAGATAGAAGAAAATGAAGAACAGAAACATCAACATCTCACATTCGCAGCGGATAAAATATAATAACAAATAATAACAGTTATACAAAGGAAAACTATACTTGTCAAATTTCACTTTAATACATCAGAGTTACAACATATATACAAACACTGGACAGACACAATCAACATGTCTCAGATATATACAACAATAATATAGCAGAAACACTCCATACGTTCCTGTCATCCAACTCGTCTCCTGAGCTCCAGAACGTCCTTGCATGAAAATATGTAATTCTCGGTCTGATCCAAGCATTACTAACGCCCGGGTCGGGCTAGAAACCAGCGTGAGTAAACTCATCTAACATGAAGTTCTAATGCATAAAACTTATTTTAAACCCGGGGTAACGCGTATCAATTTACCAATTCACGATTTGTTATAGACATCACTTAATTCACACATCAATTTCTAGGCACCAAAACTTAAATTAAATGGTCCAATTCACTTAAATCATTCCATTTCAATCTACTAATTCCACATATCAATCTATAAAGAATCGAAGTGGTTTCGGATATTTACAAATACCCGACTCCGGTCTCTTTGAATCTCATGTCATCCTAACCTAAGTAATTGAAGTGAAATACCATTCAAATTTTAAACACAGGGTGTCTCTTTTACGGAACAATTCATAATAGTAGGTAATCACATTATCACCGTCTATCCAACATATCTTATCACAAAGCAATTCATATCAGAGATATCAACTAATTCAAAGCACTCATGATCATTCAATCATTAATAAGCAAGATTGATCACTTCCATTAATTTCATTAATTAATGATCTTCTAATTACTTTCATTAGTTAATTATTCTTAAATTTCATTTAATAACTAACCTTTAACTTAATTACATTCATTAATCAATCTTGATTAATCACAATCAGAAATTAACTTTCCTAAATTACTCTATCAATTAAACCAACTCCTTGATTAATTATATTAATTAATCGCTTAATTACACTGAGTAATTATCACTTAATTCCTTGCAGCAAGTAATTATCCTTTAATTACTTCCATCAAGTAATTTCCCTTTAGTTAATTACATCCGGTAATTATCCACTCTTTACTTCACTAAGGAATTACACCTCGTTAATTACCTTAAGTAATTATACTTAAACTTTAATTAATTATATTTATTAATCACCCTTGATTAATCTCATTCTGTAATTAATTACTCTTAATTAATTACATCACTTAATTAACTTCCCATCACTTAATTAATTACTCTTAATTAATTACATCACTTATTAATTACTTCTACTAAGTAATTATTCTGCATATTAATTACACCAGGTAGTTAACCCAAAACTACTTTCAATCTTCAATTTATTACGCCCTGTAATTATCGTTACTAATTACTTCACCAAGTAATTACACTTTATAAACCTCACTAAGTAATTATACTCAATCCCATCATCAAGTGATTATTTAAATTAATTAAACCAATTAATTAACTTAAACTAATCATATTAATTAATTATATAGGGTAATTAATCCCTTTAATTACTTCCATTAAGTAATTATACTTAAACAATTCTATAAATGATTATCTTTAATTAATTAATATAATTAATTATTAAAATTAATCACATTAATTAATTGTTAAATAATCTCAAGTTAATGACCTTCATTAACTACTAACAATTCTTTAATTACTTTTCTTATGTAATTAACCTCAAATTATTTCATCAAGAATTTATCCTATTGGTTAATTACCCTCCATTAATTAACCCCTGATCATTAATTAATTACTCTTTAATTATTAGTTAATCAATAATTAATATTTAATTACTCATTAATTAATCTTTAATTATTTATCAATTAATTAATTAAATGATAATTCATCTTTCTTAATTGTCTTCTTAATTATCTTTAGCAATCTTACTTAATAACCTTGGAATTAAATTGATATTAACTTAAAAAGCTTTCTAAGGTAAATTTACTTAATTACCTTCTTAATTAAGTTTTCCTTTTTTTTAAACATCTTCATGGTTAACTCAAAAAATTAAAACTTAAAAATAACATTCTTAACTTTAATTAACAACATTAAATAATCCATTATTACTTAAAATAGTTTTAAGGTAATTAGTTTATCTTAACTCTGAAAACATCTAATTTGAGATCCAGAACAAACCCAAGACATGACTTCAAATGCTCGAGCAAAACCCGATGCCATGCTAACATTCCAAAAACAACACCTGAGCTCCATTCCCAAGCTTCTCTTTACGACCCTTACTTCGAGCCTGCCCAAAAAATTCACGAACATAAACTCGAGCAGGAACGATCCTTCCCAAACCTGACACGTTCGTGCATGTGTGCACTTACACGACCACGTCGATCGTCATTGGTCGCCGCCGATAGCACACACAATTCGCCAGAGACCTTCCCCAAGCATTCCATCACCCAGACCCCACAATCCATTCTGAAATCAAATTTGAGCTAGCTCGAACCCTTCAGCCATCTACTTGGAACACACAACTCCCATCAGAAAATTGCTATGCGTCGCCGAAACAACCCACCGTTGGCCAAGATCCTTCGACCAAAGAAGCGTAATTGACCAACGCTACTTTTCCCCCTGGACCAGTCATCTCTAATGCCCTATCGACGTTGAACTTTCCTCAGGAACCACGTCCTTCAAAACTAGGTTTACAAATCCTAGATCACCTTCGTGCCGTCTCAACAGTGGCCTATTGGTCCAGTCACTATTTTTTCCAAGGCCGTCTACCCCTTCGCCACCTCCGGTAGTGGTCCCGACCCCCAAAGCCACTCAGATCATCATAAATCGTTCAAAATCCATTTACCAACAAGACGCAATTCCTTTCTAAATTAAAGCCTAAAAATCCTGATTCTCTTTCTAAAAATCACAATTTGTGAAGATAAATCCGATTATAATCATGGATCCACAAGTTGTTCAAGTCGAAATTTTGATATTTTTAAGTTTTACTGTCATATTTACATCCTAGTAAAACTGCTTCATATTTAACAAATATTATTAGAATTTAGATCACGAAAAAACAAACTTGTTTATATATTGATAACTTGAAAGAATTCAGAGAGAAAGATCTTTAATTGTTTCAAGTTTTAAAAACCTGAACATCTAGAACAGAGTAAATCAGACATGCACATCCATATGTTCATATATGTAAAATTCATATCATGAAAACACTTATTCTCCTGACATCGAAGATCCATTACATGCAACCAGATTTAAAGCAAATTTAAAGTGTGGTTTACTCACCTCATTTTTGCAAACAGATAACCTGGGGCAAAGAGAACATTTTG
This sequence comes from Allium cepa, assembly GCA_030765085.1. NCBI lineage: Eukaryota > Viridiplantae > Streptophyta > Magnoliopsida > Asparagales > Amaryllidaceae > Allium > Allium cepa. The sequence goes on along the minus strand of CM060937.1, from coordinate 786,498,612 downwards.
AACTGGAAGCTACTCTTGTACTTGAAACTGGAAAAAATTGGAATCAGGTGGAATTCTGGAATTTTTGAAACTGCAAATTTGCTTGATTTTTGGTTTTTGATTCAGGTTTGAGTTTGCTGTTTGAAATTCCTGGTTTCAAAGTTGTTAACAGGGTTGCTTTGATCTTCTCAGGTTGCTTTGGAAAATTTGTCACAGGCTTGGCTTATAAATTTTGAGTTGAAGCTTGCTTTGACGTTTTGAAATTCTTCTCAGATTTGTATATTACAGATTTTGATTAAATTTTTTTTTTTTTGCAAACATTTTTTTCTCTTAAAGATGTTTGATAAAAGATAAATGAAAGAGAAGAACGTTTGGTTTCCCAAAAAATGAATAAAGCTCTAAGCTTGATTTTCTACACATCAATTATATTTTTAAAATAAAATAAAAACAAGATTGCCACTTGTTGCCATGCATGATATCCTAAATTACAAATGTTCAAATTCATTATTGCATTAATTACTTATGTTTTTTTTAAATAAATCATATGTTATGTTATATTTATTTATATATACAACTATCTTTGACTTTAAGAAAATTTCAAAAAGGAAACATTTCAAACCTTTTTACTAATCTTATTTATATTTAAACTGAAGCTAAGATATACTTTAAAAAATTAAACATTTACTTCAAATATTTTAAAACTATATAATTAACCTTTTTAAAATGAAAAGTAGTATTGAAAGGTTTTATTTTAAATTTAATCATGGTTTCTAAATTACCAAAACATATTAGAATTTGAAAACATGATTTTTATTTATTAAATTCAAATCAAGGATATTCTATTTACAATATATAAAAATATACACACACATTATAAATAGAAAATGCTTTATTAACTTTAAAAGATAAAATTTACCAATTAAATATTTATTTAATTTTAAAATTCAAGATTCATTTACATATCCAGATACCTTTTATTATCATAATTTTATCTGTTCAATTAATTAAGACGGTTAATTATCCAATCATCAGATGTCCCAAAATCTGGGTTATCACACAAGGACTTCTTTCCTTAATTGGAAGAAGTGCCTTCGGTTCCGTTCGAACCCAGAACCGACTTGTATGGATGTATGTCTGACATTACACTTTGAGATGTAAAGCTTGTTTCTATCAAATACATTTATTTTGGTGGCGGATAATTTACTCTCTTAGCTTAACACTCTTCTCTAAGACGTACGAGCTCAAATGTTATGTAGTTGATATCTACTAGTGATATATTCCCAATTTGGTGATGTAGCATGTTAAGTGTTGAACATTTGTTGATCGAAGCATTGCTTTTGTGAAAAGCATAGCTTTATGGATGAGACTTCGTCGAACCTCACACCTCGGAAATGGTCGAAACATGAAGGATGCAGCAAGGTTATGGGGATTGTGCTCCTTAGGGTATGTACATTTCCTTCTGGATAAAAAGTGGTATCTAGTATGGAGACCAGATATTTAACTTATGTGGATAAAAAGTGGTATTCTGGTATGGAGCCCAGATTATTTACTTATGTGGTTGTTGGTTGTTGAGGCACCTCGGTAAAGGTCGATCTAGACGGGGGGATGGCATACTCGTGATAGTTAGTTACCTAGTTATAGAGGTAACCCGACCTTGTATTGGCAAAGATCTGGTTAGGTTCTTGGGGCGTCCCTCTAGAGGCGTACCCATTCGATGAAGGAATTTCCTTAGCCTTGACATTTGATGGAAATCACCCAATACGAGCCCTTTACGATTGCAGTTGTATAACCTGCCATTCTTAAATGGTGGCTATAGTAGGCATAATATAATGGTACCTATGCTGGCTAAGATTAATATTATACTTTCGAAATGTTTTTTCACACTATGCACTAATAATAATATCAAAAAGAATTTTACTATCATGCATGTTTGACTATCATAAGGAGAAATCTCCCCCAAGTCTGCGATTTCATTGTGTGTGTGTGACGGGAGGCCTTATGGTAGTTTCATTTTCCAAAAAGCATAGCGGATTTCTTTTCCTTTTCTTTTGTGCAAATAACCGTTTTAAGATCTCACACAGTCCCATGACTGACCTGAAGTTTATTGTTTCCTTTCTAAACTTTAGGTGCCTATAATTTTCCACGCGGGCACCCTAGAGTCAGGTTATCAGTTATTCTGGAGAGAAGTCAGAAAAGTATGCTGTGGAGATCAGGAGACAAGCTGGATGGCGAGACGTGTCACTTATATTATGTAGTATCTGCTGTGTATGGGTTGCTGAAAAGTCAATTTTCTAGTGGGCAAGTTATCAAAACTGCCAGTGTTGTGTTTTTGTTGTTGAATGACTCTGACGATGTAATGTACAAACTGATATAGTTCTTTTGTTTAAAGATTTTTCATTTATCTATTATATATTTTTCCGTTGCGAATGTGAAATTCTAATGTTGTTTCTATTTCTTCTTCTATCTTCTTCTTCTTTAACCCTAACGATTCGATCTTTCGGCATTCGATTGTTCGGCATTTGACAATGGACGTGTCGATGTCGACTTTCGGGCGTCGAAAAATCGAGTTGTTACAATATGTTTATGTGTAAATATTTTATAAGTTACCGTATACATTTTTTATAAAGTATGGTATATATATGTTATCGCATCAGCATTTTTTTAGCAACTATCATGTCAAAATATTTTTAGCAAATGTTAGTATGTAAGTATATATAGTTAGGAAATTTGTATATATTCTGTTGTTATAGTTTTATACCTAATATATTTGTTTGTATATATTATATAAGAGAGTGACATAGGGGGTATTATATATATTTGCTACTGTATATATATGTTTATATATTAATCTATATATATAAGTAGACATGTGTTGGGTTTCCAAAATATACATATATTAATTATATAAAGAGATGTATCTACATGTGGTCCGCATAAGTTGTCTGCATAAGTTGTATATCTACTTGTTTGCATGTATACATGAAGTCTATATATGATTCGGTAGCTTATATATATGGGTCTGCATATATTTCTATCAATTATGTATGGGTCTGCATTTATTTGACTATATATATATATTTTGTCTTCATATGTATTGTTTTTAAATGTTATACACATGGTTTACATATGAATTTGGTAACGAATATATATATTTATATAAATAGGTTATGTGTTCAGATTTATATATATATATATTTATATATATATATATATATTGGTTTTAAATCGTATGTATATATATGAAGTTGTATAATGTATAAGTTCATATTAGTGTGTATATATATAAGTATCTTGCATTTTTAAATATGTGTATGTATATTTTATTATATATATTGTTATAAGTATTGTTTAAAATATAATAAATTGTTTATATTGATTTGATACTAAATATGGATTTTATTTATAACCTGTATGTAAGTTTGTGTATATTTGTATATTCATTAGTTTTATATAAGTGTGTGTAAATTTTGTTTTCAATTTTTTCATATAAATACTATATGTGTTTGAATTTAGTATATGATTTATATATATATATATATATATGTATATGCATACATATAGTTATATACAGTCATCCACACACACAGATATATATATATATATATATATATATGTATGTATGTATGTATGTATGTATGTTCACTTATAACTGCTCTTTATCAATCCAGCTTTGATTTCGTCTATTCCTGTTTATCGACTTTGTTCGTCGAATCGTGTCCATCTAGCGTTGTTTTGGAATTCGTAGCTCATTTCTTTGTCTATCTACCTAGCCTCAAAAGGTGAGCAATCACTCATGATTAACGTTCTTATATCTATTAGATTTGATTTCATTTGAAACGACAATTAAAATATGTTGCTGTTATTATTTGCCATATATGATATGCAAGTATTTGTAATTGTTCACCTATGACATCTGACACCATGATCTGTTATTTATATTTTATCTACTACTAATGATATATGTCTGTTATTAATATATTATTATCATCACTGTTATCACTCTGCAAGTTCCCTATTAGCACAGAGTTCCCTATAGGTTGAAATGATACATACCCGAACGATCTTGTAGAATAGGTGAAAATCTTTACGGGTTGAAATAATAAACCAAAGCAATTTTCATTGAGTAGAATTTGGGATTGCATGTTGAAATGATATATACCCGTTTATATTTAAATTACGGATTAAAATGATAAATATCGGTGTCACGTGACCATAGGATAGAAAATTATATACAGACACCATTGATGTGTGTGTGTATATATATGTTTTGAAAATTTTAAAATTATAAGTAAGTTTTGAAATTATAAATTTAAGAGTTACTTTTAATTTTACTATTTTAAAATATGGATAAATTAAGTTTCAATATAAAATAAGTTCAATAATAAGATTTGATTTAATAAAATTTGATTTAATTAATATATAATATGTTTATATATTTACTTAAAATTTTATTTTAAAATCGATTATAATAATGATCTTTATAGGTTAAGGTTGGGAAGATAAATTTGAGGTTATTTGAAATTGATTTTAATTAAGAATTTTATTTTATTTAATCGATTTGAAACTTATTGAATTTGAGATTTTCAAAAGATATGATTTTATAACTTGATTTTGGTTTAAAGCGATTAATGAATATTTCAAGTTTAAATAAGTTGAAGAAAATATTTAATTTAATTGTAATTTGGAGTTTTATTTAAACGGTATTGGATTTATTAAGTGAATATTTCAAAACTAAATAATAAAGAAGTTAAATTGAGATATAACTGAAATTATCAAATTTAGTGTTGGAAATGTTGAATATATAAACCTTTGAAACATATTGAAATTGAAATGGTAATTTTGTGGTTCAAATCTGTATTTGAAATCAATATAATTTGAAATGGTTTATTGAGAAACTGAACTGAATTAGAATTGACGAATTGAGAATGAATTAAATTGAATTTTGGAATTTGAATTGATTTGAATCCATATACGAACTTTAAGGAAATTATTTTATTATATAATGTATTTTAAATATATATATATATATTTATTTATTTATTATATAAATTATTTTAATGTATAATTACTTTAATATAAACTATTTAATTTATAACTATTTTATATACAAATTATTTTTATTATATTAACTATTTTATTTATAACCGTTTTAATATATATATATATATATATATATATATATACTATTATTAATATCTAAACTGTTTAAGAGGAAAGTGTTATAGATTTTAATGTTATGATTTCCAAAGTGTTTTGATTTTAAAAGACTTATGATTTCTAAAGTGTTATAACTTTAAAAGTGCTATGATTTTGGAAATGGATATATTTTAAGTGAAATGGTATCGTTTTGATATAGTTTCGTATTAGATATGATATTTTGAAACGATCGCGGTGTTATAATAACGTTTGGCTGTTAAAGAGACCGGGATCGTATTGTCATACTCTCTTCCAATACCGAAAACCACTTTAACAACTGTGTACACGGTGAGGATTCCAGAATGAAGTAGGATGGCTGCGACAATTCTATTTGAGGTATGACATAACCCTGACTCCCGTGAGTTAGCTTAGATGCGACTAAAACAAGAGCAATTGATGGACTAAGTGAGGTCATTCCTTCGATCAGGCACATTCCTTCGATACTATATTCTGACATTGTGATTTATTTTGTGGCCACCCTTGATTTTGATTTGAGAGTGTGTTCCAAGGTGGGCGGTAGTTGCGGCTATGTGTTACCACCAGCCCGGAAGTGTAATTGGTATATCTAGCCTGGAATTGCCAAGTTGTGCCGTGTTCACATGCCCTAGCGCGCCTTCTACGAGTTTGTTTTGTACCACACCTATGGAGTTCCCTCTGATAATCTCGGTTTACGGGAAGTTACGGTACTGTATAGACTAGGAATATATAAAAATGTGTTAAGCGGGATATAGGTAAAGCCTTAACGCTATTTTAATAGTTTACTTTACTACAGACATATTATAATAGCGTATAGTACTACATAGTAGATAGTACCACTGTGATAACCCGAATTTTGGGATATCTGAATTAATTGGTCATTAGCAGAATTAAATTTATTAAAATAGTAATTTGTAAATTGAACGAATAAATTCTATTAATTATAATGCTTATATATGGATTTGGAACTATAATATATGTTTATTGAGTTGATTTTAATTTGAAATAGAAATTCAAAAGATAAATATTTTAAAGTAAATTGAAATTAAAAATAAAATAAAAATATATGTAATTTTGTTAGTATATAGTTTGTTACTTTTATTCAAAGATCATATTAATATAAATAAAGTAAAGTAGTTACTAAATAAAAGTTTGATATAAAAATTTGTATAACTATTATAATTAGTATATTTGTATAACTATTATAAGTGTGTAATTGGGATTTTTATCATCTACTTTTAAAAATTTTAAATAGATAAATACAAGAGGAGTTTAAATATTAAAAACAATTAAGACATTTATAAATATAAACAAAATTGGAATTATTTTATAAAAACTTATAAGAAAGAAAAAAATAAAAAAATATTGTACATAATTACAAATGGAAGCTTAAGGATATATCTTATGACAAGTGTCAACAAAAATTTACATGTGTCTAAATTCTTATTTTATTCTTCTTATTTTTCTCTCTTTATTTATAATGAAAAGATAAAACATAGTTATATAAAAAAAATCTCCACTCTTTATCTCATTTCTTTCCTATCTTTCCAAAATTCAAAACAAAGAAATCAAAGTCTAGGGAAAAAAAAACTGAATCCTCCAAACAAATCTAAGAAATTAAAGCAGATCAAAGTTTTATCTTGTTTCAAATTGAAATCAAGAAGTCTCCAACCTGATTCAAAAGCAAGTTTAAACAAATTCAAGAGCAAATAAAATTCAAAGTCAACTGCTAGTTCGAAGTTCTCAGATCAATGGCCAACTTCAGATCAAAATCAATCAGCAGTTCCGGAAATATATAAAAAAAATTCCAGATTAGTTTCAAGGGTTCTCTGTGCAAATCTGAGAAGTGAGTAAACTAACCCAGTTTCCTTCTTTATACCAATGACTAAACTACTAATCTATACCTGATGCTATTGATTTATACTTTAAGTTATGGTGGAAATTGTTTGTATGAGTGAAGGATTATATTTTGTTTGGGTATACATGTTTAAAATAAGGAATATATGCATGCATGTCTGAATATATGTATAATTACCTCTGTCTTAGTTTTACACACCCCAAACTCACTCAAAAATCCAATCACTCTCTATATGAACCCTTATAGGTGATGTTGTTTGAAGAATATGTTTGTGATAACTCGATGGATGTTTTAAAATTATTTTTAAGGAGCAACAACAAGTAGTTTTACTGAATAATGAAAATTTCGGAAAAAATAAACTAAATCCAGTACAATGAATCATTTAAATTCTATGTTTCAAATGCATAACTTGATTCACCTTTAGGAGTGATGAATTTTGGCATTTGAATCCTAATTTTTACGCTTGTGATTTATGGGTATTTGAGAATTTAAGGGTTTTGGGTGTAACGTCAAATTACGGCGATGAGGTCACTCGTGCGACAAGGCGGTTGGCTGGAAGGTGTAATGATGGGAGTGGCATCGGGTGAAAATAGTGGACGACATTCTTACAACATGGATTAATGAGTAAGGGTCGATGTAGGGTTTAAGCTTTGTTTTTGATTGTGATGGGTTTCGAGACAATTGTGGTGTTGTGGTAGGGATTTAAGGTTGCGGTCCTAGGTAAGAACAAAGACGATGGGATGGTGTATCTTCCGATGGAGTTTCAATGGATCGGCAGTGGGTATGGTGGTGGTATGAGGGGATGATTGGAGGGGAGTTTTTTCCTGATATTGACGAAAAGTAAAATTTTGGATTCCTGTATTTTGATTAAGTTCGGGACAGTCTAGGTGGACGTTGAGATCGTCAACGATCTGGTGGCGGTGGCGGCAATGCCGAGTGCCTCCGGTCATGCGTGCATGTGCACGACTTCGTGTTAAAGCTTGTAGTTTGAATTCGAGCTGTTTGCTGAAGAAAATAAGAAGATGGAAGGACGGGAATGCGTTGCTTCGTGGATCTTGTCTTGGGTGGGCCGAAGGAAGTGGGCCAGTTTGATGGGCAATTGGATTTAAATGTTGGATTAACGAAATAAAGTGAAAGAATAAATGAAGTAAAGTTCAGCAAAGAAATGCTTTCTAACCTAGTTGATAATTTGAATTTTAGTTAGATCGAGGTTTTTTTTAGGATTTGACCCAAGTATTTTTAATACAGATGAAGTTAAAGATTTCAAGTTAGTTAACAAGTTAATTATATAATTTTAATTCTTTGTGACTTCGGATAAAATTTAATAATGATTAAGTAATTAAGTTTAGATAATGATTTATCTTTAATTACTTAAGGTTTCTGATTCATTAATGAATAGATAATCAATGTAATTAATTAAAAGTCATTAATTAATATAAGTTAACCAGGGTTTATTTATTGACTTAAGTAATTAGGGATATCAATTAAGGATAATTAATTAATTAATGTGGTTAATTAGGAAATAATTAAGTAATTAAGGATAATTAGTTAATGATTTAAGGATAATTAATCAACAGATAGTTAATTGAAGGGTGAGTAATTAAAGGAAATTACTCAATGAGATTAATTAAAGCTTAATAAATTATTAAAGGTTAATAAATTAATGTAGTGGATTAAGGAATTAATTACTTAAAGAATAATTACTTAGTGTAATTAATTAAAGATTGATTAATTAAGAATTTAATTAACGGTTAGTTAATTGAGGAATGTGATTAATTAAAGGATAATTAATCAATATAAGTTAATTAATTAGAGTAATTAATTAAGGATCAGGGAGATAAATTTTGTTAATTGATTTAAGAATTTAATTCAAAGATAATTAATGAGAAGGGGTAGGTTAATTAATGTGCGTGATAATTAAAAATTAATTACTTAATGTAATTAAAGATTAATTAGTCGAGGATGATTAATTGAGATTGATAAATTAAGGAATGATAAATCAATTGGGGTTGTGATTAGTTAATGTTAAATAAGCAGGATTTAGGGTGATTAGTGGAATTAATTTAATTTGTTTAAATTAATTAGAATGGAATGACTAATTTATCTTTCTTATGAATGATTGAATAATATTGTATGCCGCAGATTAGTGGATATCTCTGATATAGGATTTGTGATGCTATATGGTATGAGACGATTGGTTTAAAAAGTGATAATGGGGTTATCTATTGATGATAAATTGCAGTGTAAGGAGTGACATCCCATTTTAGGCTAATTGTATTTCATTTGAATATCGTGGGTTCAATGGGTTTTGAATTCGAAGAGACCGAAGTCGGATATTAGTAAATACCCGAAACCACTTCGATTCTTTATAAATTGATATGTGAAATCAATATGCTGGTATGGAATGATTTAATTGAATTTGACCATTTGATCTAAGTTCTATTACTTAGAAATTGATGTGTGATGTCTATAACAGTTAGTGAATTAGTAATTGGTACAACTTACCCGGGTTATATATAAGTTGTATGCTTTGTAATTCTTGCTAGATGGGTTTACTCACGCTGGTTTCCAGCCAGACCTGGGTGTTACTTTGGTGTAATGCTCGGGTCAGATCGAGTGTTACAGATGTGCGGGTAAGGATGTTTTGGAGCTCAGGAGAAGAGCTGAAGGACAGGAACGTATAGAGTGTTTATCCGCTATGATATATTGTTATTTATCTAGGACATGTTATTTAAAACTGTCCAGTGTTGTGAAATTGTTATAACTCTGATGTGAAAATGTAAATGTACTAATACAGTTCTTCTTTGTAAACTGTTATTTTATTTTCTATTATATTTTATCCGCTGCGAATGTGAGATTCTGAGTTTGAGTTTTCCGTTTCTTCTTCTTTTTCTTTCTTCTTTTCTCTAACTATCTGAAATTTTCGGGATCGAAAATTCCGGGTCGTTACATTTGGTATCAGAGCTGAAGGTTAAGCGAGAACCTTGGCTCTGGTGGGATTACTCATTAAGGATAGGATAAGTGATACCCTAGAATGAGTTGAGTGTATATGAGAGAGCGTACTTGTTATTTTCTTATATAAGGTTTTTAAATGATTTCAAAAGTAAACGAATCTTATATAAGAAATAGATTATGTATTATATTAAGGGAATTGGTTGTAGTATTAATTAAATTAAAAGTAATAGTAAGAATTAAGAAGTAATATAATTCAACCAAATTAAAATTAAATAAGAATAAGTTTGAAATGGATTCAAACTTAAATTAAAATCTTAAAGTTAAGAAAGAATTTCAAAATAAGATGAATCAGGATTGGTTTCAAACCAGGAAATTGAATCGTTATTGTGTTTAATAATGGGATGATTGTTTTTCAATAAACAATAAAATGTTTTAGGGAAGTAACCATTTTAAAAGGAGAATCAACTTCTAAGTTTGAAAGGATGTAAATTAAAGTGGGTTTCAAATTGTGAAGTTTTGAATTCTAAATTTAAACATTTGAATATGATCTTATTTTAAAAAAATAAGAAATGTTTGAAAATTTAAAGAACTTCGTTTTGAATTAAAAACCAAAGGTGGTTTAAAATTTTAAAGTATAACTTGGTATGTAAAAGAAATTAATATGTGCACATGTGGATATACATAATATCAAAGGTGATTTGAAATAAATTCTAAATGGTGAATTTTGATTTTGGAATAAGATGTGATACCCGAAGTGCTATGTTTTGAACTTATAAATGGGAAGATTATTAATGTGAAGTTTAGAATTTGAAATGGAAATTCAAATAGGGTAAGATTGTTTAGATTAAGTGAATTGAGTTTAACTTGGGAAAAAGTTAAATAAGTTGGAATGATCACATGATTTGGGAATTTCAAGATGGAATTGAAATTTAATTTGGGGAGTTAAATGGTTAATCTGAATTAGGAATTTGTGTGATTTCAAAATGGATTTGAGATCTGGAAATTGTAAATTGATGGATGTTTGTTGTTAAAAATCTTTAAGTTGTGAATTGGATTTGTTTAAATGAATGGGAAATGGAGTATGGTAATCCATTGTTGGGATAAAAAGGTAAATTGATTTAAAGGAATTAAATCAACATTTGGAGTATTAACTCGAATTTATATAATTCGAGATGGTTTAATTTTGAAGTTTGAAATTAGTCCAAATTGAATTTGATTTGAATTAATTGAAATTGTGATTGAAGATGTATGAGTATAAGATACAAATGGGAAAATTTGAATTAGATTGATTTGAATAATTTGGAATTGTAATTAAAATTGAATAGTTTTAAATTCAAATGGAGTTTGAATTGAATTTGAGAGGAAATCAAGAATAATTCAACTTGATTTGGGAATGGAATTTGAAATTGGGATTAATTTAAACTGGAGTTAAAATGAACTGAAATAGGAACTAGTTTAATCAAAACTTATTTGAATTAGTAGAATTTGATGTCAAGGTTGAATAAGGTTAAATACGGAAAGAAACTGAGGTTAATTCAACTTGAATTGGGGTTGAATCAATTACAATGGAAATTGAAGTTATTTAAATTGGAATTGGGTCAATTTAAATGGAAGTGGAAATTTAAATTGAATAGATAAGAATGGAAATTGGGAAGTGAGCAGTTTTGACTCTGGACTATTTTTAATATAAATTGTTTTAATATAAACTTATTTTCCAAGCTATTCATTATATAAACAACCTTCTTTTAAAAACCAAACTATCTTATACTTTTTTTAAAATTATTTTTGAAACTGTTTAACAATTTTCTACCTATTTTATAAACTAATTACTATTTTCAACTACTAATTACTATCTAATAGCTATTTTGCAATTATTTAAAATTTCTATGACTATTTAACTATTTTCCAATTATTTTACAATTACTGAACTATTTTATACCTATTTTACAAACTAGTAATTATTTTCCAACTACTTATCTATTTTCAAATTTTTCAATCTATTTTCTAAATAAACTGGTCGGAGTTCAAACTGTTATTGGTTAAATACCCAATCGAGATAAGATTAGAGGTGATAATCCAAATGGATTAAAGCAGTTGTGGATAAGTGAATGAGAATTAAAGTGAATGTGAATAGAAATGGATTTGATTTGGCTAATAACCAATAAAGATAAATACGTAGGATGTACGTATGTTATTCTATTTGCATAGTGATTTGATCTAGATTCGAGCACAGAATTTCGGGATAGTTTTATCGATCCGAGTGGAATTTTTTCACTCGATTTTCGACGGCGAACCTGGATATGGGTTGTTGATTGATTCTGAATATTCTCTATCATAGTTATGACTATGCAAGGAGAACGACGGTTTCTGATCAAGAAACCAGATCTGTGTCCGCACTAGGAAGTCGGGTGGACGATACTAGTTCGGAAGTGAAATTGTGTGATCGAGTGAGCGATCAGATTGGTATGGCGTACGAATGATATGTGTACATCGTACGGATTGGAATGAAAATGATATTGAAAAGAGTAATCAAATTTGAATATTTGATTTTTGAGTAAACAAAGTTAAATATCTTTATTTTATAAAATGAAACTCCCCTTGTTGAATCTATTGCCAAAAGGAAAGGATTTCGAAGGTGGTTTGGAGTATAAAAGGGGTTTTATACAAGTTTTAAATGATACAAGTTTTAAAAAAAAAATTATATATATCTGTATATATATATTTAAAGGATCTTATGAGGATTTTGGAAAAGGTTTTAGGAACCTTTGGATTTGGAAAGGCTTTTGATTTTTGGGTAAAATCAATATGAGAATTTGGAAAGCCTAGTTTGAGAATTATCGATTTTGGAATAATCGATTTTGTGTAAAGAAGCTTTGTATGAGATCATACTAGGTGTATGATTTGAAGACACTATATGTATATAGTATAAAATGTTTTGATGATGGCTCTGGGGGAAAAGGCGCTCCCTTGGAATGGACTTCTCAGGAGTACCACCGGGTGGTGCTGCCTTGAGCCCCAAGGGGGGGGTTCTAAAGTTGATCCTGTGAGGAGTCCGGACAAAACTAGTTCCTGGGGATTATGAGTAGAATATACCATAGCAAAAGTCGTGTGTGTCGCTTAGAGCCAACGGTCTACGTTTGATTTTATATCGGCAGACTGCGACCTATGGTATAACATAGCGAAAGTCGTGTGTGCCGCTGAGAGCCAACAGTCTGCGTTTGATTTTATATCGGTAGACTGCGACCTATGTAGGAGGGGAGAGGTTTCTTTTCAACAGCGAAAATCGGAGGCCGCTGAGAGCCTGCAGTTACATGGACTTTTGCTACGATGGCAACGTAACCCTGGATGTAACTGTGATCTGTTGTGTGGGTTCCATGGCGTAAACGAGAGGCCGCGGAGAGCCTGCAGTTACATGGACTTTTGCTGTGACGGCAAGGTAACCCTGGAATGTAACTGTGACCATGGATGGAGGTGATGATTTCCAGAGCATTCTCACCGAAGATATATCCTCTATTTTCAAAAACTGTTTTCTATATTTACAATAAATTATTTTCAAAGTATTTTCACTGGATGTTGAAAACGGGTCTGCCAAGCACTTGTAGATTTTCAGTCTTACGCCTGATCAACGTATGACCGAATTTCTATGAGAACGAGGATGGACTTGTTGAGACATCGAGTTATAAAAAACAGTATTTTGATAAAGACTATTTTATAATATAAAATAGGTTTTAAAGTGTTTTTAAGAAATGATTAAAAGATGATTTAACTGATTTTAGGCATTTTAAATAATTATGGTTTCGTGTCTTTTCGAGGACGAAAAGGTTCGAAGAGGGGAGGAATGTGATAACCCGAATTTTGGGATATCTGAATTAGTTGGTTATTAGCAGAATTAAATTTATTAAAATAGTAATTTGTAAATTGAACGAATAAATTCTATTAATTATAATGCTTATATATGGATTTTGAACTATAATATATGTTTATTAAGTTGATTTTAGTTTGAAATAGAAATTCAAAAGATAAATATTTTAAAGTAAATTGAAATTAAAAATTATATGTAATTTTGTCAGTATATAGTTTGTTATTTTTATTCAAAGATCGTATTAATGTAAATAAAGTAAAGTAGTTACTAAATAAAAATTTGATATAAAAATTTATATAACTATTATAATTAGTATATTTGTATAACTATTATAAGTGCGTAATTGGGATTTTTATCATCTACTTTTAAAAAATTTAAATAGATAAATACAAGAGGAGTTTAAATATTAAAAACAATTAATAATTTATAAATATAAACAAAATTGGAATTATTTTATAAAAACTTATAAGAAAGAAAAAAATAAAAAAATATTGTACATAATTAGAAATGGAAGCTTAAGGATATATCTTATGACAAGTGTGAACAAAAATTAACATGTGTCTAAATTCTTATTTTATTCTTCTTTTTTTCTCTCTTTATTTAAAATGAAAAGATAAAATATAGTTATATAAAAAAAAAACTCCACTCTTTATCTCATTTCTTTTCTATCGTTCCAAAATTCAAAACAAAGAAATCGAAGTCTAGGAAAAAAAAACTGAATCCTCCAAACAAATCAAAGAAATTAAAGCAGATCAAAGTTTTATCTTGTTTCAAATTGAAATCAAGAAGTCTCCAACCTGATTCAAAAGCAAGTTTAAACAAATTCAAGGGAAAATAAAATTCAAAGTCAACTGCTAGTTCAAAGTTCTCAGATCAATGGCCAACTTCAGATTAAAATCAATCAGCAGTTCCAGAAATATAAAAAATAAATTCCAGATTAGTTTCAAGGGTTCTCTGTGCAAATCTGAAAAGTGAGTAAACTAACCCAGTTTCCTTCTGTATACCTATGACTAAACTACTAATCTACACCTGATGCTATTGATTTATACTTAAAGTTATGGTGGAAATTGTTTGTATGGGTGAAGGATTATATTTTGTTTGGGTATACATGTTTAAAATAAGAAATATATACATGCATGTCTGAATATATGTATAATTACCTCTGTTTTAGTTTTGCACACCCCAAACTCACTCAAAAATCCAATCACTCTCTATATGAACCCTTATAAGTGATGTTGTTTGAAGAATATGTTTGTGATAACTCGATGGATGTTTTAAAAATATTTTTAAGGAGCAACAACAAGTAGTTTTATTGAATAATGAAAATTTCAGAAAAATAAACTAAATCCAGTAAAGTGAATCATTTAAATTCTATGTTTCAAATGCATAACTTGATTCACCTTTAGGAGTGATGAATTTTGGCATTTGAATCCTAATTTTTATGCTTGTGATTTATGGGAATTTGAGAATTTAAGGGTTTTGGGCGTAACGTCAAATTACGGTGATAAGGTCACTCGTGCGACAAGGCGGTTGGCTGGAAGGCGTAATGATGGGAGTGGCATCGGGTGAAAATAGTGGACGAAATTCTTACAGCATGGATTGATGAGTAAGGGTCGATGTAGGGTTTAATCTTTGTTTTTGATTGTGATGGGTTTCGAGACAATTGTGGTGTTGTGGCAGGGATTTAAGGTGGCGGTCCTGGGTAAGAACGAAGAGGATGGGATGGTGTATCTTCCGGTGGAGTTTCAATGGATCGGCAGTGGGTATGGTGGTGGTATGAGGGGATGATTGGAGGGGAGTTTTTTCCTGATATTGACGAAAAGTAAAATTTTGGATTCCTATATTTTGATGAAGTTTGGGACAGCCGAGGTGGACGTTGAGAACGTCAGCGATCTGGTGGCAGTTGCGGCGAAGGCCGGAGTGCCTCCGGCCATACGTGCATGTGCACGACTTCGTGCTCAAGCTTGTAGTTTGAATTCGAGTTGTTTGCTGAAGAAAATAAGAAGACGGAAGGAGGGGAATGCGTTGCTTCGTGGATCCTATCTTGGGTGGGTCGAAGGAAGTGGGCCGGTTTGATGGGCAATTAGATTTAAACGTTGGATTAACGAAATAAAGTGAAGGAATAAATGAAGTAAAGTTCAGCAAAGAAATGCTTTCTAACCTAGTTGATAATCTGAATTTAAGTTAGATCGAGGTTTTTTTAGGATTTGACCCAAGTATTTTTAATACCGATGAAGTTAAAGATTTCAAGTTATTTGACAAGTTAATTATATAATTTTAATTCTTTGTGACTTCGGATAAAATTTAATGATGATTAAGTAATTAAGTTTAGATAATGATTTATCTTTAATTACTTAAGGTTTTTGATTCATTAATGAATAGATAATCAATGTAATTAATTAAAAGTCATTAATTGATATAAGTTAACCAGGGTTTATTTATTGACTTAAGTAATTAGGGATATCAATTAAGGATAATTAATTAATTAATGTGGTTAATTAGGAAATAATTAAGTAATTAAGGATAATTGGTTAATGATTTAAGGATAATTAATCAACAGATAGTTAATTGAAGGTTGAGTAATTAAAGGAATTTACTCAATGAGATTAATTAAAGCTTAATAAATTACTAAAGGCTAATAAATTAATGTGGTGGATTAAGGAATTAATTACTTAAAGAATAATTACTTAGTGTAATTAATTAAAGATTGATTAATTAAGAATTTAATTAACCGTTAGTTAATTAAGGAATGTGATTAATTAAAGGATAATTAATCAATATAAGTTAATTAATTAGAGTAATTAACTAAGGATTAGGGAGATAAATTTTGTTAATTGATTTAAGAATTTAATTCAAAGATAATTAATGAGAAGGGGTAGGTTAATTAATCTATGTGATAATTAAAAATTAATTACTTAATGTAATTAAAGATTAATTAGTCAAGGATGATTAATTGAGATTGATAAATTAAGGAATAATAAATCAATTGGGGTTGTGATTAGTTAATGTTAAATAAGCAGGATTTCGGGTGATTAGTGGAATTAATTAATTAATTTTAAATTAATTAGAATGGAATGACTAATTTATCTTGCTTATGAATGATTGAATAATATAGTATGCCGGAGAATAGTGGATATCTCTGATATGGGATTTGTGATGCTATGTGGTATGAGACGATTGGTTTAAAAAGTGATAATGGGGTTATCTATTGATGATAAATTGCAGTGTAAGGAGTGACATCCCATTTTAGGTTTGTATTTCATTTGAATATCGTGGGTTCAAAGGGTTTTGAATTCGTAGAGACCGAAGTCGGATATTAGTAAATACCGGAAACCACTTCGATTCTTTATAAATTGATATGTGAAATCAATATGCTGGTATGGAATGATTTAAGTGAATACCATTTGATCTAAGTTCAGTTACTTAGAAATTGATGTGTGATGTCTATAACAGTTTGTGAATTTGTAATTGGTACAACTTACCCGGGTTATATATAAGTTTTATGCTTTGTAATTCTTGCTAGATGGGTTTACTCACATTGTTTTCCAGCCTGACGCGGGTGTTACTTTGATGTAATGCTCGGGTCAGACCGAGTGTTACAGATGTGCAGGTAAGGACGTTCTGCAGCTCAGGAGAAGAGCTGAAGGACAGGAACGTATAGAGTGTTTATCCACTGTGATATATTGTTATTTATTTAGGACATGTTATTTAAAACTGTCCAGTGTTGTGAAATTGTTATAACTCTGATGTGAAAATGTAAATGTACTGATACAGTTCTTCTTTGTAAACTGTTATTTTATTTGCTATTATATTTTATCCGCTGCGAATGTGAGATTCTGAGTTTGAGTTTTCCGTTTCTTCTTCTTTCTCTTTCTTCTTTTCTCTAACTATCTGGAATTTTCAGTATCGAAAATTCCGGGTCGTTACAACCACGGATCCTTAGAGGATGGTTATCCCAAACATCTTTAAGTTACTTGTATTTTAGTTGATATTTCACTTGAGTTGGATTTATTGATATAAGAATGTTAATCCTGACTCGAGTGTTTTATGTTTTGCTTTATGATCGGGTCAGACTAAGTGCCACAGCATTAGATAATCGCCTTAGGAGTTAGGGCTTCACTTGGAGATCCGTTTATCTATTTAGCTTGCAGTTATTCGGTTGACTCTTGTGATATATTCTGATCTTGTATTTGACTATGGTATTAAGACTCTATGTATTCGAGACTTCCATTGTATCTTGTTTTAACTCTGTTATATACATATATATAGTAGCTTCATGAACTACTATTCATTTGTTTCCGCTGCTTATGGTTATATTACTCTGTGTCCGTGATTCTGTAATTATTTATTTTACTGTATATGCTGAGTTTTACCAAATATAAATTAACAATCTGATATTTTGAGCAATTCAATTCCAACATGTGCGGATGCGAATGTTTGAAAATATCGGGAAGTTATAGTTGGTATCAGAGCTCTGGTTTTAGGCTAAACTTAACATATAGAGTAAATTTAATTGCAGAATCGCCTGCGTTCAAGCTTGAAGCTTTTCCCCTTTGACTCGGATTTCCTTTGAATTTTGGAATGTTCCCCTCGGTTCCAAATTCCATTGTTGTCTCTCCCAATCCGTGTTTTCTTTATTCTGGAGCATCCCATAGCTCCACTGTATGATTTGTAACGAGGTGAAACTCCTTTACAACAGACATCGATTCGCCAAAGATTTCTATATCGTCGGTTTAGATGCTGCTATTTCTTGCTATGCCTGTATTCTAGTCTCTTGTTATCGGATGTTGATTTGCCTCGGAATTCTGTATCAATCTTATTCTTGAAATCATGGATGTTTCAGCTAAGGTCTCCTGTGATTTATATAAGTCTGTCCATGTTTTCTCTTTTGCAATTTAATTATCTTATCACCCTTTTGAGCCTAGCTTCTAGCTCAAATTTCTTCTTGATTAGAGTTCCTCTAATTTGAATCTCTAACCTTTTTTTGAAACCCATTTTCTTTGAATCATCGTTTGAGGATGTGCATCTGTAATTAATATTAAAATGTTTTATATTGTGTTGTTTGAGTTGTAAATGATGATTTGGGTTTCGATCGATTCGTCTGATCAACTCTATCGATAGGAATTCCAAAACACTTGAACAAGACAAACTGACACAATATTGTTTTCAAATTTGGTAAATGGAATAATTTTTTATGATTTATGATATAAGTATAAATTTTTCAAAAATTAAAAAGTTAACTGAATCGGTTGTCAGAAATAATAATATTTCATTTTCATTTACTATTATGTAAAACATTAACTATCGCATCATGATATGAAGTAAGGAATTTGTAAACATGGTTTAGAAATTGATTTGAAAAATGAAACAAATTTAACTTAAGAATTTGAGAATTTAATTTCCAGTGATTCCAAACTTTGGTTTGAAAGTTCTAAAATATGTATTATTTAAAAGTATTTTTGAATACAAATCATTTGTAAAGAATTTAAAGTTTTAAATTAGAACTCTCCTCTTTTGTCGCTGGAAAATAATTTCGGTGATGACTGCAGCATCATCGACATTCATCTTTGAGTTTCAGAGTGGAGAGACCGTTCAGTAGCTTTGCTACACTTTTGTTTTGGAAAATAAATTTGATTTCAATTTCTTAAGTATGACTTGATTTATAATGTATATAACGGTATATGTTTATAAATTTGATTTGATATGCAGAACATATATATATATATACACATACATACATACACACACACACACACATATATATATATATATATCTAAACGACTTGAAGTGAATCGAAAATTTAACTCTCAAAAACATGAAAATAATAGAATTGGGAAAAAATTTATTTGTATAATACTTAATGGCATTCCGATATTACTTACCTAAATTATTCAGAAGTTAACTATGTAATTGAACAATATACAATATAAAATGATATTAAAGAATTTATAAAAAAATTGGAGTGGTTATAATAAGTGACAATCTACATAATCTATGTGATAAAATATATTAAGAGGAATAAATTTAATAATGACTTGGGGAAAAGAAGAATCAATTTGAATAAAATGTGATTATAATAAATGCTTATACACTTAATTTAAGATTGTAGAAAATATTAATTGGGATCAATTGAATAATAGGATAATGAATAAATAAATATGAATTTTGGAACAATCAAATTGAATTTTGATTGAAATTACTTAAGTAAATCAAATGTATTTAATAAATAATATAAATAAAATAAAATTTGTTTGGAGGAATTATTAAATTGAACTTTAATCAACTTAATGAAATACCTTGAATTTAAAATTAATTATTGAATATTAATTAATTTAAATTGAAATTTATATGGTTTGAACTAATTGTTTTACCTTATTTTTCAATCAATTTTTCTTTTTTGTTGTTTTATTCTCCTACCTCCTACCTTTTCGGGGATAAAAAGTTTTGAGTGGGAGAGAGTGTAACGACCCGTAAATTTTATTAGTTTTAATAATATATCTAATTGGTAATCTTGTGAAACTTTAAATAATAAAATTTTGAAATAAAAATTTGATATTTAGAATACATCTATATAAACATAGCAAATGGTAAATTTTCATCAAATAATATGGAATTTTGTTTTCTTGTGTAATTTTATTTAAATTTAAATTAGTTCGTAATTGATGATAATAAAATATTTTCCAAACCAGAATATTTTTATATAATAAATTTGTAAAAAATCTTCTTAGTGAGACGTCAACTTCCGTTTCATCAAATTCGGACTGTTATTGCTTCGTTTATCTTATTTTCAGCAAATAAGCAACATTTTCGGTACCGATTATCGACTTTTGATACGATGATCGTACCACTGACATCTGTATACCATTTTGATTGTCTCATCCTGCTGATCTCTAAGGTATATTCAATTCTATGGTTTGAAGTTTGATACGCAACGGAATCTGCGAAAAAGGTAATTATATTGGCTTGTCCTTTCACCTTCTCTACCTTTTTCTTTTGACGTTGCTTTGTGAAATTATAATAATTACATCAGTTACTATTATTATTATTGCATCTTTTCCCTTAACTTCACCCACAAACCATTTTTTCCTTCATATTTTGCCTATAGCTCATTCTCTTCCCCCTTGAAAACTATCTCTCCTCTGACTTACCCTTCCCTTTTCTTTTTTTGTTTTCTTTGGCTGAGAGGAAAAATATTATGATATATATATTTACTTCACCTTTCATCCTTCCTCCCACCTCGGCCATGCCTAACCACATCAAAACACCTCCTACTGCAGCACAACCCCAATAACGCAAACTGCCAGCCTATGCATGCCTCGGCCTCCCCAACCTCGCCACCCCCCAAGCCTCGCCGTCGCCCGTCCACCAATGGTAGCCTACCAAACCTCCTTCTTCTCCTTCCTCTCTAGACCTGACCCACAAATCCACCACCACCATGGCAACCACAGAAATCATCCACGTTACTTGACCTCACTCGCTTATCATCCTTCCTCGGCATAGCTACGGCAGGCGACGTAGCCTCCAACCTGACTGCCTCTCCCATATGTGAAGGTATATGCTATATTATATGTATTGGTATGATATATATAGATTTATATATATTTTAGTACATTTATAATTTGATCTGAGCATTTTATTTGATAAAGGTATTATATATTGTTGTATATATTCGTTTATATATATGACCGATTGAGATTTAATTTAAAGTTTATATATATAACCAATGGTTATATATGCATATTGTATATCACTTTTTATTATATACGGAACCTATGTAAATTATATAAAATAAATTAAATCATGTCAGTTATATAATCTGTTGACTTATATTTATGTTATGAAAGTAAGTATGTTATATAGGATATGTTTGTGTGTAAATTTTTTATGAGTTACAGTATATATTGTTTATAAAGTGTGGTATATATATGTTATTGCGTATGCATTTTTTTAGCAACTGTTGTGTCAAAATATTTTTAGCAACTATAAGTATGTAGTATATATAGTTATGAAAGTTGTATATATTCTGTTGGTATAGTTTTATATCTAATATATATGTTTGTATATATTATTTAAGAGAGTGATATAGAGGGGTATTATATATATTTGCTACCGTATATATGTGTTTATATATTAATCCATATATATAAGTGGATATGTGCTGGGTTTCTGTAACAACCCGATATTTTCAGCCATTCGCATCCACACATGCCGGACTTGAATTGCTTAAAATACTGCATTGTAATAAAATTTAGAGAAAATGAAATGTAGTCACAGAATCACAGACACAGAAATATCAGAATAACTCGCAGCGAAAATTAAAATACCATAGTAGTTCATGAAGCTACTATAACAAAATCTCAAACCAAATACATAATATCAGTATGAAAAACATATACAATAGAAATCTCAAATACATAAGTTTATTAATACCAGAGCTGAAATAGAACAACTGAACTGAAACATAGGGATAACTAGATAAGCAAAAATCTCCAACGATTCGTAGCTCTAGAAAAGAAATCTAAAGCTAAGCTGTAAACACTCAGGCTGACCCGAGCGTAAAGTAAAACACAAAACACTCGAGTCAGGACATACATACTTATATAATGTAAACCAACTCAAGCGAACTGTAGTAGTAATGCACAATAACTTAAAGGATGCTTGGGATCGCCCATCCTCTAAGAATCAGTTAAACCGTAAATTAAATACATCCCATGGTTAAAATTCCGAAATAGTATTTTATATTTCGAAATCACATATCATTTCAAAATTAAATATCTAATATCATTTAAAAATATCAAAATATCATATCCTTCCAAAACCACATTCATTTTGTTTAACCATTTCAAATCACATTTCAAAATATCAAAATATTTCAAATCAAAGTATTACATTTAAATCATTTAAAATGAAGTTATTATATTTAGTAATCAAATATTCAACTCTTAAAATTTTGCCATTTTCAGAATTCATTTATTCACTTAAATTTATTAAAACAGTGAAAATTCAACTTTCACAGCACTTAGAAAATGCTACGGAGAGTTATGTTTAAAAACAATTCAATTAGCAAAAGACAGCAATTAAAATGCAGTATAGGTTTTAGATTTCAAATAACTTTAGTTAAATTCAGCAACTACAACACTTACAAAGTGCTGCAAAAGCCCTTAGTTCATTTTAGCCATTTAGTTGATTTATATCAATTACCGCATTTACAAAATGCTGTAATCTTTAACTTTAGAAATGATAGCATTTCAGGAATGCTGTCAATTTAAATTCCAAACTTTCACTACAATTTCTTAAACAATTAAAATTTATTTAAATCCATTTTAACTTAGAAAAAATCAAATTTTCTCACTTTAAAACAATCATTTAAATATCCCTTAATTTATGATTTTACAAAGTGAAATTTTCACAAATAATTATCAAATCTTTAATAATTTACTTATAAAATAAATTTAAAATTTTATAACATTTCATTTACTTAACATTTTAATTAAGTTTACCATTTCATAATTTTATTTAAATTCCAATTTTATTTTCTTAACTTAACTTTTATTTTTAAAACACTTCACATTTTTCAAGTTAAGTTATACTTCAAATTTCAACCTTTAGACATTTATTTATTTAACTATTTTTAATTTATAGAAAATAAATAACACTTTATAACATCAATTTAAATTTAAATTTAAATAAAATTATCATATTTTCATACTTAACTTAAATTCCATTTATAAACAAAATCATAAATTCCAAAATTTACTTATTTATCAAATTCTACTCTACCTTTTATTTATTTCACTTATTTAACTTTTAGAAAATCACTAATATTTTATAAAAATAAATTTTAAATTTAAATGAAAATATCATAATATTTACATTTTGATAATATTTTAAAATATTTAGGAAAATATGTATTAACCGCTGGTCTGTATAAAATTTTCTAACCTAAGTCAAATGATACGGATAATATATCATTTCAATCCGTAATTTACAAAGGAAAAATCCACGTCCTATTATTTCAAACCCGCAATCCTAAGTAAAATAAAATAAATATCGTTCAGGCCTACTATTTCAGCCCATAACGATTTTCCCTATTCTAATGTCCATTCGGGTATGTATCATTTCAACTTAAAGTGATTCTATTCTACAAGGAACTTTCAATGTGATAATCTGTTATAAATAAACAAAATAGCATTATATAATAGTATAAGGTGATATGATAGGTGTATAAATAAGGGTGAACATCATATGATCATATCATAGGAAGTTATAACATAATTGTAACATCCCGTGTAACGACCCTGAATTTTTGGCTCTGTTTATTTTAATAAATATTTAATCTGATTTAATAAAATATGAACTAATTATTTTCAAATGAATATGATTTTGGAATAATTGCCAACTGTTTATGTAAATTTGTATTTTAAAAGGGAATTTGATCTTGGAAATTTAAATAGAACCTTTTAATAATATTGACCTTATGTAACTAAATTAAAATACTGTACCTTGTTTACATTTGGAAACATATATATATGGATGATAATGTTTAAAATTTAAAATCTAATTCTAACAAAATAAAATATAAATGTAAAATATAAATGTAGAACATAAATCAAATATGTGTTTATAACTTAATTTAAATAAGTGATAGCAAAGTACAAATGAAAATGAATGCAAATATAAGTAAGAAAATTTGTTTTTGAATATAACTTGAATATTGACAGTTAAATATAAAGTACTAATGTAAAATTTAAAATAAGGATTAATTAGTTAAGATTTTATACAACATAATTTAACAATCTAAAATAAGAACAAAGTATAAGATTCAAAGTAAAGTAAAATGAAATCAAATACAATGTAAAACCAAACATTAACTATCATGTATAACTTATATAAATTAGAAGTTAACTAAACAAAATATTATCATATACAAATTGACAACAACTATATTGTATATTAATTATTCAAGTTAGAAACAATAAAAAAAAATTATTGTTACAAGTTAGAAACAATAAAACAATTTATTTTTACAAACAAACCAAAGTAAAAATACATCTGACCCAAACATATTTATTTTTCAAGTAAGCAATTCATAAAACATGATTAAGTCTTACACCATATCTTCACATATAAATTTAAACATAGGATATACAATAATAAAACAAATGTGCAAAGGAAATGTTCATCATTCACAAGTGTTAGTAAGTATGAAGAAACCTGACACATATTGCTTTGATACAAATATCTGTTAACATGGGAAAAAAGGAAACCTGACTAACTAAGGAAGATTGAAATATACACATTTATAATAACTTGTCTTTTTATGCAAGCTACCTACTGAAGAATATAACCCATATAAATGCATACAATTTGTTCACAGTACAACATAATCTTAATTATGTAAATAAGTTAAACAACAATATTACTGCTCTTCTGTTCTAGCATATTTTTGCGTCTATTTAAAGCATGCAAATCTTTATTTGCAGTAAAATCTAATCAACATAATTGTATAGCAGTGAGTTAAACATATAAAAACAATATATGTAACAGGCTTGAATATATATAGAACCTGCCAATGATTATGTTAAGCAAGCTATAAAAAAGTCTATATACTAATAAGGTTAAGTGTAGGCAAATAGTACATTGGCATTTAATGATTTAGCATCTCAGCCAAATTAAAGAATCATATCAGTATATATATAAAAAAAAAAGAGAAGCTTGCCTGATAAAAAAAGAATGGAACAGTAGCAGATAACACCTTACCAGGTCAAAACCTTCTCCATTCATATTCTTATCTTCTTTATATATGCGTATGCATCCTTTGTTTGATCAGTAACATAGTATACCTGAAAAGAATATAAAGAGTAAATCAGAAAGAAGAAGAAATGAAAAGCAAGTAAATCCAGGTTTTAAAACAGATGCAAGAACAATTCTAAATTTCAGGCTTCCAAAAGAGAATAAGTAGTGTTCTCTGTTCAAAAGGGCTTTCCAGGTGAGTAAACATTAAAATATAAAGTTTTAAGTTCAATTGAAGACAGTTAAGAATTTATTGATACTATTGTTTGCATATGTGATGGTTAACTCTGTATGCTTTGAATCTTCTCTGTGATTGGTTTCAGGGTTGAAGTTTTTCTACAAACTCAAAATTTTACTTACCAAATTGATGTAAAGCTTAAGTTTTTCAATTTAACAAGATGATACGCCTAAATCTAGATGTAAAAACTGATCAAAACCTGTTTGTTAGAAAATGTACACTGTAAACTTAGTTACAGGCAACTAAGTGATAAATGGATAAAGTTTGATTGTTGTAAAACTTTAGTTCAAGTTTATATTTTGAAGTATCACTAAAATTTATGATTTTTAAAACCAAAATGAAGCTTTTTAGTTTTGTATCCAAAGAGCAGTTCGTTTGTGAACAAGAAACGAATTTTTCCCAAATTCAGAAAATATATTTTGATTAAGATGTTGAAACTTGGTTAAAGGGTAGTATTAACTACCCTGATCCTGAGAAAAATATCAATTTATTTTTGTAATGCGTAAATTTCGAGCACGATCTCATTTTAGGGTTCGTTCTAAGTCTTATGGTAACGTCTGTAGCAAGGCTCGTACGTCGCCTATAAGCGATCGAGTTGCACGAATTTTTGGGAAATGTTGGCTTAGCATGTTGTCGTGGTGTGGTAGGATTTTGGAGGCTTCTGATGGTAAGTGCGGCGGTGGCTAAGGGGCTTTGGGGTGATGGGTTATGTTTCAAGGTTCGAACGATCAGCTGTATTTTTGATTTGTTGCATTTTTGGGTGATGCGAATTTGTTTTCATGGAGTGCTGGAAATTTGGGACTTGCCGAAGGAGGTGCAGGTCGTCGTAACGTGGCTGAGGCGCCGTGCACGTGCACATCATGGAGATGGAAGGCAGCGTTGTGTCAGTTCATGGTCTCGAGTTGCGCGCGATTTTTGGGATGGAATGCTTCGGGTAGGAATCGAGTGGGTAATACAAAAGTCTGATGCGTGAATTTTGAACCTGATGTGTTTATTTATTTCTTAGTTTAAACAAAAGTTAACTGGAAAAAAAAAAGAGTAAAGGAAGAAGACGATGCTTCAGGGCAGGACACGGGGGAAGGGGAGTGGAACTCGGTGAGTACTCGAGTAAATTCAAGGGGAAGACTCGGGTTTCCTTCGTACGTGCAGTTTTGGTTTCTTTTTATAAGTAAGTATTACCAAATTGTTTGTACCAACTGCAAACACTGTTTTCATGTGATATGTGACAATTTAAACCCCAAAGGTTTAGATTCAAGTTAATTACTTAATCAAGGCTTTAAAGTGTTTAATTCTTAATTATTAATTTAATCCAGAATTATTATTTTACAATTAAGTGTAGTTAGCCATCGTATTTGATTTCCAAAATTGATGAAGGTTTCTAATATTGGAATGTCCATTATGTTGAAATTTTAATCTTAATTGATGATTGCATAAGGTAAATAAAATAATTATTATTTTTTTAATTGTAACTGGTGATGGATCAACAGATTGATTTAGTAATTAATAAAGTATAATCCACTACTTAGGTAAATTAATGAACAATTAATAGTTCATTAATCAAGTGATTTAATTAGGAATTAAGAAAAGATTAATGAATAAATCAGTAGATTAATAATTGGATAAATCAAGTTACTTGATTTAAAATTAAGGTTTTCAACTAATGATTAAGAAAAAGCTAATTAAGTAAGTAGGGTAAACAAATTGATTAGGACGTAATAAATTAAATAGTGCGAAACAAATTGATTTGAGTAAATTACTTGAATAATTAAGAAATTAATTACTTATTGTAATTAATGAAGTTTAATGTGAATTGTTTAAGTTAATTAATCAAGTTTAATTAATAATTAATTGATGATGTGATAAGTAAAATTACTTGGAGAAGTAATTAATGATAATGACTGGATATAATTGAATGAGGATGATTTAATAATGAAAGTAATTTGAGTATAATTACTTTGTGTAATTTAATCAAGGGATTGATTAAAGGAAATCAGTTGAGGAGAATTTAAGTGAAGTGATAAGAGTAATTGAAGAAGGTTGATTACTGAATACTATTAATCAGGGATCATTAATAAATATAGTTTAATTGAAGATTAAATTACTTACGGTAATTCATTTAATATTGGATAATGAAATGAAATGTAATTAGCAATCATTAAATAATGAAATTAATAATGAAAGATTAAAGAATAATTAATTGGTAAAATTAAGAAGTAATGTAATGTATAAAATTGAAGGTTAGTTTCTATATTTGGATAAGATAATTAGTTTGGAAAATAATTAAAAGATGATTACTTGAATAAAATTAAATGTTAATTAATCAAGTGATAAATTTATTAACTGATTGATAATTGGTCAATAGTTATATAAGCAAGATTTTGGTAATGTAGTAATTAATTTAATTTACTTTAAATTAATTAAAGATGCAAGTGATTAATTTAATTCATTTTAAATTAATTATAGCTGATATGATTGCTTATATATGGATGGATGATATTGTTTACTCTGAATGGTTTGAAATTCCTAGCATAAGATAAATGATGTTGTATGAAATATATGCTTGATTGTAGTATGATAGTAATGTGGATTTTCTGTTATGATGATAATATTGCTTATCTGTTATGGTGATGTTGATTATCTATTGTGATAATGTGAATTATCTATCTGTGTATATGGACAATTGAAATTGAATTGTTTTATAACTCTAAAACAACTTGGCCCTAAAAGACACGTTTTGGATTTTGATGAGACCGGGATCGGGTTTCCACATTTGGAATATCCGAAAACCACATCGATCCAAATTAACGTTAGGTCGTTAATCTAAAGTGAAGATGAAGATTCAGAATGCAAGGGTTGTCGTCGTTAACTCTGAGGGTGATTCCAAAATGAGTGTAACGAGATAATGCCTTCGGTTTCGTTCGAACCCAGAACGAACTTGTATGGATTGAATGCTTTCAACCCATCGTCAGGCGGGCGATGAGCATTCTAAGAAATTTGTTCTCTAAAGGTAATCGTAGCCTCAACCCTCATCAACCGGGAATGGCAAAAACAGGGGAAATGCAGCAAGGTTAGGTGGGTCATGCCCAAGCAGGACAAGATATTTCCCCTGTCTAGATGTCCCTTTTTATTCGGATTAGTGGGTGGTTGGGCGCGCCAACCACGGGGTTTATCTTGTTCGGGACTGTTCAGTAAGGAATGGTTCCGGCCTTGTGTTGCAGGGGATGAAGGGAGTAATCCTCGGTACGGTGATCTAGGCCCCGTACTGTGACGGGCGGTACCCCAGTAGCCCTGCCATTGTATGGAATCCATTTTCCAATAAGTGCCCACGGTTTTGATTGTATTACCCACTTTTGTGGCTAGTAGCTGGAATTTAATCATGTAACTATTTCGGCTATTTTCTATTTACTTGAAAACCCTAGACACTATTATAATATCACAGAATTTCCTATGAAATGTTTTGGTTAGCGTAAGGTAAAAACTTACCCGTATTTATTTGTGGGAAGTCTTACGTGATACCTTTATTTTCAAAATGTTTTTTTTAACGTTAAACAATTTAAACTGTTTACTCATACCAGACCCATGTCTGACCCGGAGTTTATTTTGTTTTTCATAAAACTCTCGGGTACCCAAATTTTTACGGGTAGTCAAGTGATTCAGGTTAGCTTTGACGAATTCTGGAGGAGAAATGGAGCAGGAGGCTTCAGCGTTGTAGATATCTATCTAGTTCCGCTGTGTTAGTTAGAATATGTTGTATATTGTGATGTATGTAGTGACAGCTGTATATAAAAATTTGTCAAGTGTATAATATTATATAACTCTGATATATGTAAACTATGTAATTGTTATGTGATGTATTATATTTTATTCCATTCCGCTGTGAGATTTCGTGTTTGCTGTTCTTTCTTTCTCTTTCTTTTCTATTTCTATCCCTTTCTTTCATAATGATGATACGTCTTTCTGGTGGAAGAAGGACGGGTCGTCACAGTTGGTATCAGAGCTGAAAGGTTAAGTGAGAACCTTGGCTCTGGTGGAGATTTCTCATTAGAGATATAGTCGGTAGTACTCTAGAATGAGTCTGAGCGTAATAATAGATACGAGCGCGTACTTGTTAGTGAATATAAAATAATTTTATATTATGTTGATTGGTTTATTGAGTGGTATATGAACCTTCGTCAGTGCAGTCTGCACAACTGTACCGAAGGGGTTTCTAAACACTTGAATAGAACAATTTGACATGATATTGTTTTCCAAGGTGGGTGGATTAATTAATTTCATCCAAAATATATTTTGATATAAAAAAATTTTTGCAAGTTATATATATATATATATAATTATAGTATTTGAATGATAGTGTTAATAGACAAATGAGATTATAAATTTTTTACAATGGCCTGTATAACCAAGGAAGCAAGAGATTTAATTTGGAATTAAAATTTAAAAATGAAGTTAAAAATGAGGATTTATTTTGAATTAAGTTGGAAGTTAAATTTAATTTTGGGATTAAACTAATGATTAAAAACATAATAATAATAAGGATATGAATAAATTGATGAAGTACATCAAATTTACAATGTAAATGAATTGGATTTGGAAATTTATTAGAGATAAAATTTTGGTTGAGGTTAACTTAAGCTTAATAATAATTGGATTTAAATTTAAGATTGGAATAGAATTCAGTTGAGATAAAGATGGTGGTAAATTAAATTCTTACTTAAATAAATAAAAGTAAGTTGAAATGGAATTGAATTGGAATAAGTATGTTCCGATAACTTGTAAGAGAAATTAGCAACACATTGATTAGGAATATTTTTGGCTATGGATAAGTGTTCAATCTTGAGTTAAAATGAAACAAAAATCCAAAATTGAACTATAAAATAAAATTGAACACTAATAAAATAATAAGATGATTTTTGAAGATAAAACCAAATTCAAGCATGGATAAAATAAATATGGCTTTGGATTAAATCTTAACAAAATAAATGGAAGTTGATCTTGTGAGTATCAAATAAGCTGGAAATAAATTTAAGTATGAAATTAAACAAGTAAATTAACCAAAGATTAAACTTTATAGAAACATAGCTTCAAGGGAAGTGAGAGTTTATTTAGTAAAAGCTTGAATGATGATTTAAGTTGAAGGAAATAAAATCTTTATTCAAATAGAATAGTTGGATAAAAATTAAATTTGGATAAATAAACTCTGATGGCTTATCAAAAAGAATTTAAATATTTTGCTTGTTTGATATAGGTAAGATTTGAAATTTAAAGTGAAAATGAATGTGTTTAAGAGTAACTGGATGTAGTGTAGTGAATAAATAAAATTATTTTGTACTTAGGAAATGAAATAGACATCCAAATCAGAATTACAAACTAGAAATAAACTCAAGAACTATAATGAAGTGATTTTTCTGATAAAATCAAATATTGAATTGGAAGTGGAAATAAACTAAGATAAAATAAATTGGCAAATTAAGTGTGTAAATGAAATTAGGATTGGTTAAATAAAGTTGGATGGTGAATTAATAAATTTGATTGTGAATTAAAATGAATGGGAGGCTGAGACCTTGAGTTATTTATATATAAAATTCAACTTGGATTAGAGTTGTATCTTATAGGATTGAATTGCCAGAATGGATGTCTGGAATTCATAATGTATCCCATGCATCTCATCTTGGAATTTTGTTTAGGATCCATCATTAGTTGTAGAACTAGTAGTACATGGAGATTTGGAAGTCAAGCGGATTTTTACTGTAGTTAGGAATCCAGTTCAGATCGTTGATCAACTGAGAGGCAACTCGGGAGTAAGTAGTGAAGCTTGTTGAGTGCAGTGGAGCGAGAATCTCGGTGATTGCATCTGGGAGACTCTGGATAGTTCAAGGGAAGTTTGTCCGGATTTGTGTTCGGATAGCTAGTGTTGCTTGTTTGCATAAACTGTTTGATTGTTTGCTATTGTATGAATGATATGTATGTGTGAATGGTTAGTATAACAGCTTTTAAATTATTTTTGTTTTAAATTTCGCGGACGAAATTCTTTTAAGGGGGAAGGAATGTAACAACCCTGAATTTTTGGCTCTGTTTATTTTAATAAATATTTAATCTGATTTAATAAAATATGAACTAATTATTTTCAATTGAATATGATTTTGGAATAATTGCCAACTGTTTATGTAAATGTTAACGCTAAAATTTGAACGCTAACACCCCGGTGTATGAGTTATAGTTGTGAAAGCACCACCCGAAAGCTCGGGAACAGATTATAAGCAGAAAACAGTAGAAAAGCAGCAAACAACAACAATTTTATAGTGGTTCGGCTTAGGGGTATAGCCTACGTCCACTTTAAGTACTTTTATTAATGATCTCGTTACAAGCTGATACAATTCTTCTTAAGTACAATATATTTCAAGTTACAAGAGACTTGGAACAAGTAGCTCAAGCTTCTATGTCGATTAAAGTCCTTGAATTCATGTTGAAGATGTGTAGTTTCTTCATGAAGTTCTTCGAAGTATTCCTTTGATCTCGAAAGCTCTAAGTGTTGATGGAGCTCTCAATGCAGCAAGGTAACGGTCTCTCAAGAGAATGTGCCAAAAAAAAAGTCCTTGAATTGTTGGAGTTAGGGTTCTATTTATAGGCAACTTTGGATTAGGGCCATAGGTCGCGCCCGACCTAAGTAGGTCGTAGGTCGCCCTCGACCTAAAGAGTACTGGTTCATCTTTCATCTTCCACTAGAGTACGCATGCTGAATACGACAAGTCCTAGGTCGTAAACGACCTATCTTCTAGCGGCCTGGCATAAGTGGCTTTCTCCTCTATGTATCTAGGTCATGAGCGACCTATCATAGGTCGTAGGTCGTCTTCGTCCTATGGAGCTCCGGCTTTCCTTCTTCATGTGTAAGCGCATCTTTTTTCCAACAAGTTGTAGGTCGCACACGACCTAACACCCAGTGACATAGTAGAGGCGGCCTCTTTACTTACGTGTTTAGGTCGTTAACGACCTAACTTAGGTCGTGAGTGTTTTCCTGCAGCCTTAGTCGATCCCTTAGGTCGTTAGGTTGTGAAGTCTTTAAACCGCTAGGTCGCGGCCTTCCTTAGGTCGCTGAGAATCATTAGGTCGCGGCCTTTCTTAGGTCGCTGAGAATCATTAGGTCGCGGCCTTTCTTAGGTCGCTGGGAACCGTTAGGTCGCTACTCTCCATAGATCATAGGTCGTGACAGTGCTTAAGTGTTTAGGTCGCACTCATTCTTAGGTCGTAGCCTTATTTAGGTCGCAGCTTCTTGTTAGGTCGCAAAGCCTGATAGGTCGCCTCCCCCCTTCCCAGGTTGAGTCATCTTTAAATCGCTAAGTCATTCCTGTTGTTAGGTCGCTCCATATCTTTAGGCCCTAGGTCGCTAATGAAGAGCAGTTAACATTTGCCCCTCGAAGTATGGGCCTATGACATAGGTCGCGTGCTTCGACTCGACTTAGCTAGGTCGTGAGCGACCTAACACTTGTATCAGCATGCGTGCCTATTTGCCTTCCCATTTTTACCTCATATAAATATGTTAGGTCGCTTTAATTCTTCTTCACCTCACTGCTCTGACCTCCTACCGCCATCAACAATTCTTCGAACTTCAAAAGGCGAATTCAAGTTTACTCATTCATCGATTCATCCTTGCTACCAAATTACGTAAGTGTCTTCGATTTCTTTCCACCCCACGATCATCATCGAATCCCAAGCTCTAACTTCTGAACCCCAAATCAATTTTGTACGTCGTGCTCCTCTTTGAGCCGCGTTGTGATCGATTTTTGATCGTCAGTGGTTATTGCTGTTGTAGTGTCTCACGAACGAACAGTAGCGAGTTTGATTTATGGTAGATCGGAGGTATTTTGAGTTGGTTTTCAAATGGTATGGTGGTATGGAAAGACGATGAATCTCATGAATAAGATGGTGGATCCAAGTGTGGTGGATAGTGGGTTATCGGGTTCGGTGAAGTATTGCGTGGAGAAGAAGTCTGCGACCTAGTGAATGTGAGCGATTCAAGACAATTCGCGATCTAAGAACCCTTGCGACCTAAGGAGTAGTCTCGACCTACATTAGGTTGCTAAACGACCTAGGGCTTTCATGAGCTGAGAGTTATACTTAGTTAGGACCTGCACGACCTAACTTTCCTGCGACATAGATTCTAGGTCGCGGCCGAGTTAACACGGTGACGAGATTGAAACGCTTTATCCTTTACTTTACACAGCGCGACTTAAGGAGGCTTCGACCTATGCTAGGTCGCTGGACGACCTATGACTTATGAAAATCTGTGAAGACTTGTTTGAATCGAATTGAATTGTTTGATCTCGAATTCTGTTGCACTTTGTCGTAGATTATCTCCAATGCTAATAACCTGTTAAACATAATATTTGCAGAAAACTGGGACGAATATACTGCCATTGACTGCCCACATCAAATGACAGATTAGTCGATAAAGAGTAATTAACTTAAATGAACTGTGTGAATGAAATGTTGTGAACCAATGAACTCAAGTGAAATGCTAAAGCAAAACTTAAAATATCCAGTTAAAGCTGATTCGTTTGCATTAACACTATACTTGAGCTTTATATTAACAAGTCTTGAAATCTCATAGTCGACTAACTGTCAACCAACTTAATTTCAGTTATGTTTGACTTTCTCTTGTTTTTATTATTATTATTATTATTATTTTTTTGCACAACACTTCACACTTTTTAGGAAACGTGCACCTTTTCATCTGAATCATCCAGTTGCTTATGTAGAACGACGTCTCAACAAGAACAAGAAGAGATGACAGAATATGCCGAAGGGACTTTCCCGATTGCTATTCCATTAGAAAACTCTCCAGAAAGAACTCCTACTCTTCTGAAACAGCGGACACTTAATCAATTATGCGTTCAATTTGGCATTGCCGAGGCAGAAGTTTTACTTCCTGGACCAAATGATTTCGCTGATAGACCGCCTTATGGTTTTATTGCCATAAATCGCCAAATGTGCTTAAGTGGAGCAATTCCTCCTTTTAATGAATTTCTTCGACAAACCTTTCTCCGATTGACGATCTCTCCTTTCTAGTTGCATCCCAATGGCTATGCCATTTTGATGGGATTGTGCGTTTTGTTCAGGAGGACTCTTGACCGTCTTCCGAGTTTCGAGGAGATTTGTTACTTGTGTACTTTTGCAAAGAACAAGGACCACCCTTCAATTGTACTTGTAAGAGGTGCGAGGAACCGCAAACTTATTTTAGATTTGCCGGAGAGTGCACATGGCTTCCTGAATCAATACTTCTACGTTCGTTGCCCCGCAGAATTTTACGCTGACTGGAGAGTAGGAAGTGAGATCTTTTTTCCTTCATTCTTCAATTTTACTCTAAGTCTTTCATGTTTCGTATTGCCAAGTGCTGATTCCATTTCTTATCTTTACAGCACTTCCTCCTCCATCTAGGGACTCAAGCCATAAGGCGATGTTTGAGAGATTGAGCGCTATCCCGGCTGAAGAGAGGAGCGTTAAATTTCTATTAACGGATGAATTTCTTCATCAGTTCGGGCTTCTACATATTTCTCGTTCAATTCAAGCTCATGAAGCTCCGACGGAAGTTCCTGATTCTCCAGCGATAATTCCTGATGCCCCGGTCTCTACTGGAGAACACACACAAGGAGAAATTTCTATAAAAACTTCACTAATAAAGTGTTCTGTTCCAAGAGATGACATGGGGCCATCAATAAAACCCGCGCTTGCCCCCATAATTGAAGAAGAAGAGGAGCCCCCTTCCCAAACCAGGAAGAGTGCCGACAAAGGAGCTGATGGAGGGAATCAGGTTGGGCATGATGGTGATGACGTCTTTGGGGATTTAAGTGACATAATTGTCACTTCCCAAGAGCTCTTTAAAGATGACCCTGCCTGCGGCAAAACTGTACCCCCGATGATTGAAGCGACATTTGCCCTCCAACAGACTCCAACTCCTTTATCCCAAGAATTGTCACCGACGGTGAAACCTATCACTTCCCCCCAACTGAGGAGTGGTTCGTTAGTCCAACGCGAGTAGTTTGCACTTCACATGCAACTAAGGATTTTCCAGCACATTTATGCACTTATCTTCTTATACTTTAAAGATTTCTAAAGCTTATCTTTTCTTATTTCAGATCCTTCAATGAAACGCGGCGGATCATATTATCAGGATTTCCAACGCTACGGGGGGCGTGGTCAATATGATTATAGGCGTTACTTTTCCTCCTACAGAGAATCTGATGAAGAAAGGGCTGCCCGAAAGGTTCATGAAAGGAGGACTGAAGAAGAACGTCGTGAAAGAAGGGAGAGAGAAGAGCGCCATGATTCTTGGCAAAAAGGCGATGACTCCCACAAGAGAAAATCTCATGACGATCGAGGAAAAGGTCACATGGGTGAAGACTTAAGCAAACGAGCCTGTCACAGTGAAAAGCAGGCCTCTACTACTCCTGAGAAAGTTACTACTCCTGCCTCGCTCGACATTCCTTCTGACTCTCCCGCTCTTGGGAAATCAGACATTCAAACGATAATTAGCAGGCCCAAATTTCAAGTTGGACCGGGTCCTGCCACTCTGCAGAGCCGGTTTCCTCAATGGTGCCTTAAGGGAGTGAGGTTCGACCTAGACTTGGTCCCCATCGACAAGTCTGCCATGTTGCGCAATCTTGATGCCGTCAAGCTCGATATTGAGAGGAAGTCGAACTGGCAAAAACTTGTTGACGAGCTTCAAAGGGTTAACCGTGCCAACATAGAGGCCATGCTTACTATGGAAAACGATAAGGCCGAATGGCAAAAGGTCGTTGAGCAACACGACACCGAAATGAGGAGCATTGCTTCTTACAATGAGGAGCTTGAAGCAAAAGTCGAGGAATTGAAACATGAGCTTGCTGCTTCCTCTACTTCCTATTCTCAAAAAGAAGAAGTGCTCCTGAAACAAGTGAGAGACGCTCACGCTAGCCAAAGGGATGCTGAAGACAGGCTCGAAGTATAAAAAAGAATCAGTGAAGGCTATGCTACTGATATTGCTGAGCTCCGAAAGAAAAACAACTCCCAGGAGGCGGAGATACAAATGCTTAAGCTTCAGCTTGCCAAAACTGAAAGGGAACGTGATGAGGCTATCGCCGGCAGAATCGCAGCTGAAGAATCTCATGAGGCGACCAAAAACAGCTTCGGCTCAACATTATTCGACTTCTACTTGCATAGCGTCTTGGGGCGTGGAAGCCTTGCTTTTCTAGGTCCCAAGTATGAGATCACTTTAGCTGAAGTGTGGGAGGCCGCCCTTGAGATGCTTCGTGCTGAAGGTGCTGGTTATGACGAATCAGCCCTGGAAAGGCATTACTTTGATGATGACACTCGCGCTGCCCTCACCAAGGGAAAGGAACAACTTGCCAAATTAAGAACTGAAGTGACGGAAGGGGACCAGCTGGAAAAAACCACTTCAACTACTCTAGTCCAGCCACCTTCTTCGTCTGAAGTCAACATTATTGGTTCCAGTTCCCATCTTGCATCTCCCACCAAAGTTACCACTGAGATTACAAGCATACAAGGTGGAGATGAGGGTGATGAGAGCGCTGATATGCAAGCTTATGAAGTCGATATCAGGAAACCAGCTTCTCCAGGTAACTTCACTGTTAATCTCGCTACTGTCAATTCTGCTCAAGCGGGTTACTCATTTATTTCGCATGAGTTTCATGAGCTCCTTGGCTATTTTCTCAACCTTGATGAGCCTTCATCTCCTCTCTTTACTGACTTTATTGGTGAACCTTCATCTCCACTCTTTACTGACTTTAACCTCTTTTCTTCTGTAGAGAAAGTATCAAGCACTGCTCAAATCTCTACTTCTCCGGTAATCCCTCCTCCATCTCTTCAGGTGGCTCCTCCTTCTGCTTCGCAGCCTGGATCACAGGAGGAACAAATAGAGGCTCTCCATGGCCTGGATGATCCCATTGCTTCGCAAGAGCAGAAAGATGAGAGACTTGAGGGAGGCGACATATCTCCGGAGCGGACTCCTTCTGACGACATAACTCTATCTAAACTTGTCACTCCAGGAAGTGAGTCTTCCTCAAAGAGGAGAAAGAAGCAAGGAGCATCAAGGAGGAGAGGGAAGATAATCACTGCCACTGAAGAGGAGCCAGAAGTTGGGCCAGCTGCGCCTACCTCTCCTTCCTCCCTTATACCCACTGGCCGACCTGAAAAGCTGGTCATTCGGCCGGGTAAAGGGTCCAAAGGCAGTAAAAAGAAGTGAAGACTTTAGCTTTTTGTCTTTTGTATGAACTGGCCGAGAGTTGTGCGGGTACCGGCCTCCGCTTTTATTTTGAAACCTGTATCTGCATTATAGTTGAATAAAATGATTCTTCGTTTGTACAAACTTCTGTTTGAATTTGAGAATGCATTTACTATTTATTTTTTGCACAAGTTTATTTACACGATATTGCAGCGAGCTTATGGCATGTTACTTGAGCGTTACCTTTTGCTGGTTTGGCTATACCATATTGTGTGTAATTATACTATATTGCCCCCATTCCATAAGTTTGCTGCAATATTCTATACTTCGAGGGGACTTGCACTCATATTTGCTAAAGAATAATTATTTTATTCTTTAAAGAAAATTTTTGCAAAGTACAACCCTCTTCGTATAAGTTTCTGCGCTTTGACCTTTGAAGAAATCACTTCTTTCTTTTGCTTAAGTACATTTTTTACCAAGTGAATTCTTTTATGCGGTAAAGCGGACCTCTGAAGGGTACTTTAACTCCCTCTCTCTCTTTTTCTCTCTTCTTTTTTCCGAGGAAGATTATTCCCTAGAATAGGTAAATTACTCTTTCTTCGGAAGTTAAAGTATGCCCCTGATGAGGATTTTTTTTTTATATAGAAAGTTGTACCTCTGAGGAGGGATTTTTTTACGTTTCAACACTCGGAAGTTTTATTTCAATCTCGGTGAAACGTGTACCTCCAAAGAGTTTTGCGTTAGAAAGCCTTTTCACGTTTCAACACTTGGAAGTTTTATTTCAATCTCGGCGAAACGTGGGCTTCCGAAGAGGTCTTTCTTCTTGATTGTGCCTCCGAAGAGGTCTTTATTTTGTTTGTTTTTCAACTCTGGTGAAGTGAAATTCCGAAGAGCGGCTGTTACACTTCAACTCCTGGTGAAATATGCCTCCGAAGAGGTCTTTATTTTGTTTGCATTTCAACTTTGGCGAAGTGAAACTCCGAAGAGTAACTACTCCGACTCCTGGTGAAATGTGCCTCCGAAGAGGTCTTTTTCTTTGTTTGCATTTCAACTCTGGTGAAGTGAAATTCCGAAGAGCGGCTATTTCACTTCAACTCCTGGTGAAATGTGCCTTAGAAAGGGTTTTCATTGCCTGGAAGTTACTCTCTCATGGTTGGAGGGTCATGACTCCTCCAATCTTTTTTGTTGAGTAGAGAACTTTCTTTTTTGTGGCATATGACCCATTAGAGGTCTTTTATCCTCCGAAGAGTTGTGCCTCTGAAGAGGACTTGTGCTGCCGATGATGGATGTTGGTTGTTTCCTTGTCTTCTTGCTTATGCCTTTTCACCGATCCTCTTTTTTTTTTCTCTTTTCAAGTTTTCATTCCCCTTTTCTTGCAAGTAGCTTGTTTAATCCAAGGAAGTGTACTTCATTGTCAGGCAAGTTCGTGAGAACGGGCACTAGCTTCCTAATTGGATGTTTGTTTGTTCAAACAATCTCAATTTATCAGCAAGGGCTCGTTTCTATCGAAATCATTAGCCGTTCAATTGAAGTATTTCCTATCTAGGATTTGAATTCGGGGTCTTTGTGACTTGAAATTTGTTTGTTGAATGATGGTGAGAATCGCTCGGTCTTATTATGGGCAAGTTTTATTTCCATTGTCTGCAAAAATTTAAATCGACATTTCAGCAATACATTTTATGTACTTTTATATCGAAAATAAAGCAAACATGTAATAAAAATAAGGAACTCAAGATTTATAGTGGTTCGGCCAAGAATTTGGGCCTACATCCCCTTTATATTCTTTCATTAATCACTTGCTTCAGTTTTACAATTGCTTTCAATTATAAGAATCATACATTCGCAATTCTTTTTACAATATTTCAACCAAATTTTCAAGTAAAGTATGGACGCAAGTGATTGCTGTTCCATGCCCTTGGAATTTGATCTCCTTCAACAGTAGTGAGTTTGAATGTGCCGTCAAGAAGCTTCTGACCTATGACATATGGTCCTTCCCAATTTGGCCCAAACACACCTGTCGTTGTCATAATTCTTTTCAGGACTAGATCTCCGATTTCAAAGCTTCGTTGACGAACTTTGGAATTGAAATGTCTGGCTATCCTTTGCTGATGAGCTGCAATTCTGAGACTAGCCTCATCCCTTTTTTCATCAAGGAGATCCAGCGCTTCAAGTTGTAGCTTTTCATTTTCTGCTTGATTGAAATGGATTCTTCTGTGTGAAGGGACCTCAGTTTCAACCGGGATCATTGCTTCCGATCCGTATGCTAATGAAAAAGGAGTATGCCCAGTCGCAGTTTTGTGGGTAGTTCTGTATGCCCATAGTGCAAGTGGTAGCTTATCGACCCAACCACCTTTTGCTCTTTCAAGTTGCTTCTTGATGGTTGATTTGATGATCTTGTTTACTGCTTCCACTTGCCCGTTTGCCTGCGGATGAGCCACTGCTGAAAAGCTTTTCTGAATTTTGAATCGCTTGCAAAAATCCTAGAATTCTTCGCTTTCAAACTGAGTACCATTGTCCGTAATTATTTTCTGAGGCACACCGTATCTGCAAATGATATTCTTGGTTACAAAACTTATCATTTTCTTAGAGGTGATAGTAGCCAATGGTTCAGCTTCAGCCCATTTAGTAAAGTAATCAACCGCAACAATAGCATATTTAATTCCTGATTTGGCAGTTGGTAGCGGCCCAATGAGATCCATTCCCCAAATTGCGAACGGCCATGGACTGACCATCTGTGTGAGTTCGGTAGAAGGTGCTCTAGGAATTTTGGCAAATCTTTGGCATCTGTCACATTTTCGGGAGTAATCTGCAGCATCTCGATTAATTTCTGGCTAAAAATATCCGTATCGGAGAATTTTCTTTGCTAATGTTTGGCCACCTGAATGATCACCACATTCTCCTCCATGTACCTCAGCTAGGATTGTTTTGGACTCTTCCCTGGATACACATCGAAGTAAAGGCATTGAGAATCCCCGTCTGTACAATCTGCCATCCTGGATTACATAGCGAGAGGCTTTCCTTAGTAGCTTCTGTCTCTCTCTCGAATTTTCTGGCAGAGAACTTCTGAGTAGGTAGTCTAATATTGGGGTCATCCACGACTCTTGTTCTTGAGATACATTCATAATCCAATCTATATCCATCTCGTCCATACTTGGTGCTGAGAGGACTTCTACGGGAACCAATCCCAATAGTTGAGCTTCACCAGAACTTGAATACTTTGCGAGGGAATCTGCCTTCGTATTCTCTTCTCGGGGAATATGGCTTATTGAATAATGATCGAGTTCACATAGGAGTTCCCAAGCCTTTGACAAGTAGGAAGGCAAGTTTCCACCTTTTGTTTGAAATTCCTTCTTGACTTGGCATACAATAAGCTGAGAATCACTGAAGATCTGTAATGCTCGAATGTTTAGCTCTTTAGCGATTTTCAGACCTGCAATAAGAGCTTCATATTCTGCTTCATTGTTTGTTGAAGGAAATTCCAATCTTAGTGCATAACATAATGATCGACCTTCAGGAGTTTCAAGTACCACTCCGGCTCCAGAACAGTAGTCATTTCTTGCGCCATCAACATACATCTTCCACTGGATTGGGGAATCATTGATCGCTTCTTCCTCACCATTATCTTTCTCTGTGAATTCTGCAATGAAATCAGCTAAAGCTTGTCCGTTGATTGCTTTTCGGGGATGATAAGTGATGTCATATTTACTGAGTTCAATGTTCCATTTTAGAAGGCGACCCGAAGTTTCAGGGCGAAATAGGACTTGCTTTAGAGGTTGATCAGTGAGTACTTTGATGGGATGAGCTTGGAAATATTGCCTCAGTTTCCCTGATGCAACTAGTAGGCAATAGGCGAGTTTTTCCAACTTGGAGTAATTCAGCTCTGCCCCAGTGAGTCTTTTGCTGATATAGTAAACCGGATGTTGAATCCTTTTGTCTTCCCGTATCAGCGCTGCACTTAGAGCATGAGATGATACTGCCAAGTATATAAGAAGATCCTCACCATTGCCTGGCCTAGAAAGTATTGGAGGCGTTTCCATATGACGGATCAACTCATCGAAGGCTTTTTGGCATTCGGAAGTCCATTCAAAATTCTTCTTTCCTTTCTTCAGGGCGTCAAAGAATGGGATGCATTTATCAGTGGCTTTGGAAATGAACCGACTCAGGGCGGCGACCTTTCCGTTGAGACTCTGCAATTCCTTCCTCGTTCTAGGAGCTTTAACTTCTTTCAAGGCAGTAATTTGAGCTGGACTAGCCTCAATGCCCCTAGCACTGACGATGAAACCTAAGAACTTTTCGGACTCGACCCCAAATGTACATTTCAGAGGGTTAAGTTTCATTCTGTATTTCCGAAGGACCGTGAACATTTCTGCTAAGTGTTCAATGTGATCCGCTGCTTTCCTGGACTTCACTAACATGTCGTCGACGTAGACTTCCATAGTTTTGCCCAATTGCGGTTTGAACATAGCATTAACAAGTCTTTGGTAGGTTGCCCCTGCATTTTTCAATCCGAAGGGCATAACTCTGTAGCAATAAAGTCCAACATCTGTGATAAAGCTTGTATCCTCCTGATCCGGCTCGTGCATCATGATTTGGTTATAACCGGAGTAGGCATCCATGAAAGATAACAATTCATGTCCCGCAGTTCCGTCTACCAGTTGATCGATCCTGGGTAACGGGAAGCAATCTTTGGGGCAAGCCTTGTTTAGATCAGAAAAATCGATGCACACTCTCCATTTTCCATTAGCTTTCTTGACCAGCACAGGGTTTGAAACCCAATTCGGATATGTAGATTCTTTGATGAAGTTATTTTCCATGAGTCGATCAACTTCTTCTTTTAATGCTGCTGACCTTTCTGGACCTTGGGTTCTTCTTTTCTGTTTAACTGGCGTAAACTTTGGGTCAATATTCAGAGCGTGTACTGCAACTTCTGGAGATATTCCACACATATCGGCATGAGTCCGAGCAAAGACATCCAGATTTGCTTTCAGGAAAGATATCAAGATATTCTGAATTGACACATTAAGCTGTGAACCCACATTTAACACCTTATTTGGGTCCTTCGGGTCAACAGGTACCGGAACTGTCGTTTCCACCGGTACCACTCTATTCTCCCGTGCACTGGCTTTTCTGGGATCCATTTCTTTCCGTGCCCCGCTGTGCTCGCCAGTGCAGGGTCCGCCCCGTAATTGCTACAAGGCTGGTTCCTTGATGCGGACTGGGGTTGCCGCATCCTTCCCCATTTCTCTTTTTCTTGACTCTCGCAGCTCTGTCAAATAGCATTCTCGCGCAGCATTTTGATCCCCTTTTATAACTCCTACTCCATTGTCAGTAGGGAATTTAATAGTGAGGCACCACGGGGCTAGGATAGCTTTGAATGCTGCGAGTGTTGGACGGCCAAGAAAAGCATTATAAGCAGAAAACTCATCGACAATCACAAATGTTTGCTTGCGGACCACTTTCCTTTCTGCTTCCCCAAGTTCTACAAGCAGATCGATGGTCCCAATTGGTTGTTTTGGCTCCCCAGTGAAGCCAGCGATCTTCTGTGATGAGGCTTGTACATCGATCATAGGGATTTTCATCTGGTCAAATGTCTTCTTGAAGAGGATATTACATGATGCTCTGCAGTCAGTGAGGACTCTTCTGACAATGGCCGGTCCAATACCAGCCGAGATGACCAAGGGATCTAGGGTAGGAGCTTCTATACCTGTGGAATCTCTGGCTCTGAAAACAATATCATCGCTGAAAGTTTTCTGTTGTTTCAGGGGCGCAGTGTCTTCTAAAACAAAGACGTCTTCTTCGGCTGGAGCATATTTCAAAGCCCTGGAATATCTCTCCATCTCACCCCAGTTCTTGCCAGCTGGGTGAGGCCCTCCTGTAATGACATTGATAACGGGCCTTCCAGATTCATGTCCCGTAGCTTTCTCACCTGTCCTAGGCTGATGAACAGGAACCTGTTGCCCCTGACTTGACGATGCAGGATTGTTGCTATTCTTCTTCACAAATTGCTGCAGTTTGTTTTCTCTTAGCAACTCTTCAATCAGGTTTTTCAACTGGCGGCATTCATCAGTCTCATGACCGGGTTGATTGTGGAAGCGGCAGAATTTCCCACTCTGTATGGCTTTTTTCCCGGTTCTCAAAAGGATAGGTTTAGGGAAATCGACGGAATCTTTAGTGGCAAGGTAGATGTGCTCCGGCGTATGTGATAATGGAGTATACTCTGATGGCTTGAAGGATCGGGGCTTCTTCAGATTACCCTGTTTCTTCCCATTATTATTCTCCCTTTTTTGCCCCACCGATTCATTCTTGCGTGGAGCGACAGTG
Source organism: Allium cepa (assembly GCA_030765085.1). Taxonomy (NCBI): domain Eukaryota; kingdom Viridiplantae; phylum Streptophyta; class Magnoliopsida; order Asparagales; family Amaryllidaceae; genus Allium; species Allium cepa. The sequence goes on along the minus strand of CM060937.1, from coordinate 786,454,219 downwards.
TTGTCTTCTGCTTTCTCTAACACTGTCTTTACTGGTAAAGGATGGCTTTCCAAGCGAATGAATTCATCTGCTTTTTTGTAGAACTTTTCGAGAGAGGTTGGCTCCTTCATGTTCAGCCATTTCCCAAATTCGCTTGACTTATCAATAGCCCTCATCAGATAAGCCAATATCATTCGTGGTTCAGCATTGTCCACCTCAGCCAGCGCTATATTAAAGCGGTTCAGGAAGGATCTGATAGACTCACCAGGATTCTGCTCTAAACTCGACAGTGACATAATGTCCTTGGCCTTCGAAGCATATAGTCTAAACTGCTCCTTGAATTTTCTGGTCAAGTCTGAAAACTGATCGATAGATCGGACTGGCAACTTGGTGAACCATAGTAGAGCCACACCTTCCAGGTATACGGGGAAATATCGACACTTTATTTCGTCAGAGGCTCTGACACCTGTCATGTGCCAATCATATTTATACAAGAACTCATTCGGATCACTTGTCCCTTTGTAAGCTGGAATAGTCGGAGGGACAAACTTCCTTGGAAATTCCGCCTTCAAGATTTTTTCAGTAAACGAAGTTTTACTTGGGGCGAAACCCCATTCCTTCTCATCTTCAACCCTTTGCATACTTTCTTTCATGATCTGCCGGACCATTCCGGAAAGATATTCCTCATCATGCCGAGTTCTAGATCCACCAGCCTCAGGAACTGCCTGCTCAAAGGGACTAGTAGCCCTTTCAGGAGCATTCCTTTCGTTAACATCATGAATGTTGCCAGCATAGTTCCTTTCATTACCAGCTGGTTGATTGTTTGCCCCAAGTAAATCGTTCAACTTATTCAGAATCAGAGCATTCTGGGCACTTTGAGCCTCTAATTGTGCATTTTGGGCGTTTATCTGCTGGTTTAGCCCTAGAATCACAGCATCCAACTCCGCTTTCGTAACTCCAACAGACGGAGTGGGTTGATTAGGTACAGGGGAAGCGGAGGTTCCCTCTTGAATGTTTCCAGATCAGACAGATCTACTTTTCCTTCCAGGAGCCATAATCTCAGATAGACTTCTGGTTTTTAAGGAAATTCTTTCTTCAAATCTCTGTGAAGCAATGATGACAGTTTTCCTGAGTTGGGTTCTCAGTGAAAGCACCAAAAATGTTAACGCTAAAATTTGAACGCTAACACCCCGGTGTATGAGTTATAGTTGTGAAAGCACCACCCGAAAGCTCGGGAACAGATTATAAGCAGAAAACAGTAGAAAAGCAGCAAACAACAACAATTTTATAGTGGTTCGGCTTAGGGGTATAGCCTACGTCCACTTTAAGTACTTTTATTAATGATCTCGTTACAAGCTGATACAATTCTTCTTAAGTACAATATATTTCAAGTTACAAGAGACTTGGAACAAGTAGCTCAAGCTTCTATGTCGATTAAAGTCCTTGAATTCATGTTGAAGATGTGTAGTTTCTTCATGAAGTTCTTCGAAGTATTCCTTTGATCTCGAAAGCTCTAAGTGTTGATGGAGCTCTCAATGCAGCAAGGTAACGGTCTCTCAAGAGAATGTGCCAAAAAAAAAGTCCTTGAATTGTTGGAGTTAGGGTTCTATTTATAGGCAACTTTGGATTAGGGCCATAGGTCGCGCCCGACCTAAGTAGGTCGTAGGTCGCCCTCGACCTAAAGAGTACTGGTTCATCTTTCATCTTCCACTAGAGTACGCATGCTGAATACGACAAGTCCTAGGTCGTAAACGACCTATCTTCTAGCGGCCTGGCATAAGTGGCTTTCTCCTCTATGTATCTAGGTCATGAGCGACCTATCATAGGTCGTAGGTCGTCTTCGTCCTATGGAGCTCCGACTTTCCTTCTTCATGTGTAAGGGCATCTTTTTTCCAACAAGTTGTAGGTCGCACACGACCTAACACCCAGTGACATAGTAGAGGCGGCCTCTTTACTTACGTGTTTAGGTCGTTAACGACCTAACTTAGGTCGTGAGTGTTTTCCTGCAGCCTTAGTCGATCCCTTAGGTCGTTAGGTTGTGAAGTCTTTAAACCGCTAGGTCGCGGCCTTCCTTAGGTTGCTGAGAATCATTAGGTCGCGGCCTTTCTTAGGTCGCTGAGAATCATTAGGTCGCGGCCTTTCTTAGGTCGCTGAGAATCATTAGGTCGCGGCCTTTCTTAGGTCGCTGGGAACCGTTAGGTCGCTACTCTCCATAGATCATAGGTCGTGACAGTGCTTAAGTGTTTAGGTCGCACTCATTCTTAGGTCGTAGCCTCATTTAGGTCGCAGCTTCTTGTTAGGTCGCAAAGCCTGATAGGTCGCCTCCCCCCTTCCTAGGTCGAGTCATCTTTAAATCGCTAAGTCATTCCTGTTGTTAGGTCGCTCCATATCTTTAGGCCCTAGGTCGCTAATGAAGAGCAGTTAACAGTAAATTTGTATTTTAAAAGGGAATTTGATCTTGGAAATTTGAATAGAACCTTTTAATAATATTGACCTTATGTAACTAAATTAAAATACTGTACCTTGTTTACATTTGGAAAATATATATGGATGATAATGTTTAAAATTTAAAATCTAATTCTAACAAAATAAAATATAAATGTAAAATATAAATGTAGAACATAAATCAAATACGTGTTTATAACTTAATTTAAATAAGTGATAGCGAAGTACAAATGAAAATGAATGCAAATATAAGTAAGAAAATTTATTTTTGAATATAACTTGAATATTGACAGTTAAATATAAAGTACGAATGTAAAATTTAAAATAAGGATTAATTAGTTAATATTTTATACAACATAATTTAACAATTTAAAATAAGACCAAAGTATAAGATTCAAAGTAAAGTAAAATGAAATCAAATACAATGTAAAACCAAACTTTAACTATCATGTATAACTTATATAAATTAGAAGTTAACTAAACAAAATATTTTCATATACAAATTGACAACAACTATACTGTATATTAATTATTCAAGTTAGAAACGATAAAACAAATTTATTGTTACAAGTTAGAAATAATAAAACAATTTAATTTTACAAGCAAACCAAAGTAAAAATACATCTGTCCCAAACATATTTATTTTTCAAGTAAGCAATTCATAAAACATGATTAAGTCTTACACCATATCTTCACATATAAATTTAAACATAGGATATACAATAATAAAACAAATGTGCAAAGGAAATGTTCATCATTCACAAGTGTCAGTAAGTATGAAGAAACCTGACACATATTGCTTTGATACAAATATCTGTTAACATGGGAAAAAAGGAAACCTGACTAACTAGGGAAGATTGAAATATACACATTTATAATAACTTGTCTTTTTATGCAAGCTACCTACTGAAGAATATAACCCATATAAATGCATACAATTTGTTCACAGTACAACATAATCTTAATTATGTAAATAAGTTAAACAACAATATTACTGCTCTTCTGTTCTAGCACATTTTTGTGTCTATTTAAAGCATGCAAATCTTTATTTTGCAGTAAAATCTAATCAACATAATTGTATAGTAGTGAGTTAAGCATATAAAAACATTATATATAATAGGCTTGAATATATATAGAACCTGCCAATGATTATGTTAAGCAAGCTATAAAAAAATCTATATACTAATAAGGTTAAGTGTAGGCAAATAGTACATTGGCATTTAATGATTTAGCATCTCAGCCAAATTCAAGAATCATATCAGTATATAAAAAAAAAGAGAAGCTTGCCTGATAAAACAAGAATGGAACAGTAGCAGATAACACCTTACTAGGTCAAAACCTTCTCCATTCATATTATTATCTTCTTTATATATGCGTATGCATCCTTTGTTTGATCAGTAACATAGTATACCTAAAAAGAATATAATGAGTAAATCAGAAAGAAGAAGAAATGAAAAGCAAGTAAATCCAGGTTTTAAAACAGATGCAAGAACAATTCTAAATTTCAGGATTCCAAAAGAGAATAAGTAGTGTTCTCTATTCAAAAGGGATTTCCAGGTGAGTAAACATTAAAATATAAAGTTTTAAGTTCAATTGAAGACAGTTAAGAATTTATTGATACTATTGTTTGCATATGTGATGGTTAACTCTGTATGCTTTGAATCTTCTCTGTGATTGGTTTCAGGGTTAAAGTTTTTCTACAAACTCAAAATTTTACTTACCAAATTGATGTAAAGCTTAAGTTTTTCAATTTAACAAGATGATACACCTAAATCTAGATGTAAAAACTGATCAAAACCTGTTTGTTAGAAAATGTACACTGTAAAATTAGTTACAGGCAACTAAGTGATAAATGGATAAAGTTTGATTGTTGTAAAACTTTAGTTCAAGTTTATATTTTGAAGTATCACTAAAATTTATGATTTTTAAAACCAAAATGAAGCTTTTTAGTTTTGTATCCAAAGAGCAGTTCGTTTGTGAACAAGAAACGAATTTTTCCCAAATTCAGAAAATATATTTTGATTAAGATGTTGAAACTTGGTTAAAGGGTAGTATTAACTACCCTGATCCTGAGAAAAATATCAATTTATTTTTCTAATGCATAAATTTCGAGCACGATCTCATTTTAGGGTTCGTTCTAAGTCTTATGGTGACGTCTGTAGCAAGGCTCGTACGTCGCCTATGAGCGATCGAGTTGCACGAATTTTTGGGAAATGTTGGCTTAGCATGTTGTCGTGGTGTGGTAGGATTTTGGGGGCTTCTGATGGTAAGTGCGGCGGTGGCTAAGGGGCTTTGGGGTGATGGGTTATGTTTCAAGGTTCGAACGATCAGCTGTATTTTTGATTTGTTGCATTTTTGGTTGATGCGAATTTGTTTTCATGGAGTGCTGGAAATTTGGGACTTGCCGAGGGAGGTGCAGGTCGTCGCAACGTGGCTGAGGCGCCGTGCACGTGCACAGCATGGAGATGGAAGGCAGCGTTGTGTCAGTTCATGGTCTCGAGTTGCGCGCGATTTTTGGGATGGAATGCTTCGGGTAGGAATCGAGTTTGATGCGTGAATTTTGAACCTGATGCGTTTACTTATTTATTAGTTCAAACAAAACTTAACTGAAAAAAAAAGAAGAGTAAAGGAAGAAGACGATGCTTCAGGGCAGGACACAGGGGAAGGGGAGTGGAACTCGGTGAGTACTCGAGTAAATTCAAGGGGAAGACTCGGGTTTCCTACGTTCGTGCAGTTTTGGTTTCTTATTATAAGTAAGTATTACCAAATTGTTTGTACCAACTGCAAACACTGTTTTCATGTGATATTTGACAATTTAAAGCCCAAAGGTTTAGATTCAAGTTAATTACTTAATCAAGGCTTTAAAGTGTTTAATTCTTAATTATTATTTTAATCCAGAATTATTATTTTACAATTAAGTGTAGTTAGCCATCGTATTTGATTTCCAAAATTGATGAAGGTTTCTAATATTGGAATGTCCATTATGTTGAAATTTTAATCTTAATTGATGATTGCAGAAGGTAAATAAAATAATTATTATTTTTTAACTGTAACTGGCGATGGATCAACAGATTGATTTAGTAATTAATAAAGTATAATCCACTACTTAGGTAAATTAATGAACAATTAATAGTTCATTAATCCAGTGATTTAATTAGGAATTAAGAAAGGATTAATGAATAAATCAATAGATTAATAATTGGGTAAATCAAGTTACTTGATTTAAAATTAAGGTTTTCAACTAATGATTAAGAAAAAGCTAATTAAGTAAGTAGGGTAAACAAATTGATTAGGACGTAATAAATTAAATAGTGCGAAACAAATTGATTTGAGTAAATTACTTGAATAATTAAGAAATTAATTACTTATTGTAATTAATGAAGTTTAATGTGAATTGTTTAAGTTAATTAATCAAGTTTAATTAATAATTAATTGATGATGTGATAAGTAAAATTACTTGGAGAAGTAACTAATGATAATGACTGGATATAATTGAATGAGGATGATTTAGTAATGAAAGTAATTTGAGTATAATTACTTTGTGTAATTTAATCAAGGGATTGATTAAAGGAAATCAGTTGAGGAGAATTTAAGTGATGTGATAAGAGTAATTGAAGAAGGTTGATTACTGAATAGTATTAATCAGGGATCATTAATAAATATAGTTTAATTGAAGATTTAATTACTTACGGTAATTCACTTAATATAGGATAATGAAATGAAATGTAATTAGCAATCATTAAATAATGAAATTAATAATGAAAGATTAAAGAATAATTAATTGGTAAAATTAAGAAGTAATGTAATGTATAAAATTGAAGGTTAGTTTCTATATTTGGATAAGATAATTAGTTTGGAAAATAATTAAAAGATGATTACTTGAATAAAATTAAATGTTTATTAATCAAGTGATTAATTTATTAACTGATTGATAATTGGTCAATAGTTATATAAGCAAGATTTTGGTAATGTAGTAATTAATTTAATTTACTTTAAATTAATTAAAGATGCAAGTGATTAATTTAATTCATTTTAAATTAATTATAGCTGATATGATTGCTTATATATGGATGGATGATATTGTTTACTCTGAATGGTTTGAAATCCCTAGCATAAGATGAATGATGTTGTATGAAATATATGCTTGATTGTAGTATGATAGTAATGTGGATTTTCTGTTATGATGATAATATTGCTTATCTGTTATGGTGATGTTGATTATCTATTGTGATAATATGAATTATCTATCTGTGTGTATATGGATAATTGAAATTGAATTGTTTTATAACTCTAAAACAACTTGGCCCTAAAAGACACGTTTTGGATTTTGATGAGACCGGGATCGGGTTTCCACATTTGGAATATCCAAAAACCATATCGATCCAAATTAACGTTAGGTCGTTAATCTAAAGTTAAGTTGAAGATTCAGAATGCAAGGGTTGTCGTCGTTAACTCTGAGGGTGATTCCAAAATGAGTGTAACGAGATAATGCCTTCGGTTTCATTCAAACCCGGAACGAACTTATATGGAATGAATGCTTTCAACACATCGTCAGGCGGGCGATGAGCATTCTAAGAAATTTGTTCTCTAAAGGTAATCGTAGCCTCAAGCCTCATCAACCGGGAATGGCTAAAACAGGGAGATGCAGCAAGGTTAGGTGGGTCATGCCCAAGCAGGACAAGATATTTCCCCTGTCTAGATGTCCCTTTTTATTCGGCTTAGTGGGTGGTTGGGTGCGCCAACCACGGGGTTTATCTTGTTCGGGACTGTTCAGTAAGAAATGGTTCCGGCCTTGTGTTGCAGGGGATGAAGGGAGTAATCCTCGGTATGGTGATCTAGGCCCCGTACTGTGACGGGCGGTACCCCAGTAGCCCTGCCATTTTATGGAATCCATTTTCCAATAAGTGCCCACGGTTTTGATTGTATTACCCACTTTTGTGGCTAGTAGCTGGAATTTAATCATGTAACAATTTCAGCTATTTTCTATTTACTTGAAAACCCTAGACACTATTATAATATCACAGAATTTCCTATGAAATGTTTTGGTTAGCGTAAGGTAAAAACATACCCGTATTTATTTGTGGGAAGTCTTACGTGATACCTTTATTTTCAAAATGTTTTTTTAAAGTTAAACAATTTAAACTGTTTACTCATACCAGACCCATGTCTGACCCGGAGTTTATTTTGTTTTTCATAAAACTCTCGGGTACCCAAATTTTTACGGGTAGTCAAGGGATTCAGGTTAGCTTTGACGAATTCTGGAGGAGCAATGGAGCAGGAGGCTTCAGCGTTGTAGATATCTATCTAGTTCCGCTGTGTTAGTTAGAGTATGTTGTATATTGTGATGTATGTAGTGACAGATGTATATAAAAATTTGTCAAGTGTATAATATTGTATAACTCTGATATATGTAAACTATGTAATTGTTATGTGATGTATTATATTTTATTCCATTCCGCTGTGAGATTTCGTGTTTGTTGTTCTTTCTTTCTCATTCTTTTCTATTTCTATCCCTTTCTTTCTTAACGATGATACGTCTTTCTGGTGGAAGAAGAACGGGTCGTCACATCCCGCCTTTTTGCACGCTTTAAAACGACACATGTGCCAATTCAAACCATACGGAAGGGCAGATTGTTATGAGGTAAATAAGAAAAAGAAGAGAAAGAAAAAGAACAAAATAAAATCTTGCAGCGGAAAGATAAAATATAATAATCAAATATACAGTTTATAAAGCTGTTTTACAAAATATTCGATTTATTCTTATACAACACATATCAGAGTTACACATACCAATAAATAACAATGCAGCGGAGTACATGATGCGGTGAGTAATATAATAGATAATAGTAAATATATCTTTGTCTTCATCTTCAAATAAAATCTTCAAATCCTGAAACGCTCAGACTGACCCGAACGAATTGAAAAGATAAAACACTCGAGTCAGAACTAAAAGATCTTATGTAAGTTAAATCAATAGAAATAAATATGAGTGCAGTAACTCAAGAGATGCTCGGGATTTACATCTCTTAAGGATCTGTTAAACTATTTACTATGTAGTGTATTTCGCTGTTATAATAGCGTCTAATTGTAAAATAAACTTACTTTTAAATAGCGTTAAGGCTTTACATTTTCCACCCTAACACATTTATATATTCCCATAGTCTGTACAGTACCATAATCTCCCCCGTACTTGGCATCGTCAGAGGGTGCTCCATAGGTATGGTACACAACCAAAATCGTATAAAGCGCGCTAGGGTAGGTGACACGGAACAACTAGGCAATTCCAGGGTAGATATACCAATTACGCTTCCAGGTCGGTGGTAACGCATAGCCGCAGCTACCGCCCACCTCGAGCCACACCCCCAAATCAAAGAAATCAATAGTGGCCACCGAATAAATCCAAAAGTCGGAGTAGAATATCGAAGGGATGTGTCCGATAAAAGGTGCTACCTTCTTAACCCGTCGATCGCTCCTGTTTTAGCCACCTTATGCCAACTCACGGAAGTTGGGTCCACGTAAAGAGCTCAAAGAAAAAGTCGCCACCATCCTACTTCATTCTGGTATCTCCACCGCGTACACGGTTGTTAAAGTGGTTTTCGGAGTTGGCATAGAGTATGACAACTTCTGATCTCGGTCTCTTCAACAACCAAACGTTATTATAACACCGCAGCCTTTTCAAAATAGTTTATACTTTAAAATCAGAATGAAATATCCATTTTAAAACCATATAAATACGATATCATTTCTTTTTTTAAAACCTAAATCAATATGATATCATTTTTATTTCAAATATATCCTTTTTTCACAAATCATAGTACTTTTAAATATATATACCTTAAACCCATAGCTTTGAAACATAATTTCAATACTTAAATGGTTAAATAATAAATTACTTTATAAAGTAAATTAGCTTTTTAATTTCTCAAATCAATTCCAAATAATGATTTGAATTCCCAAATAAACCATTTAAATTTCCATATATTTCAATGTTTTAAATATTCCACCATTTCAAAACTAAATATTTAATTCATATATATATATATATATGCCAAATTCGCTTTACTATTATTTAGTTTTGAAATACTTACTTAATAAATTCAGTATCCTTTAAATAAAACTTTTAAATTCAATAATTAAATATTCCTCAATTTGTTTAGACTAGATATATTTACTTAAATCATCTTAAATCCGAATTTGCTTATAACACCATATTCTTTTTAAATATAAACTACAATAAGATTTAAGTATTCACTTTATCTAACTATTTAATTCATGGCCAACTTACCCTTTATTTATTTTCTTATATTCAAATTTTACCAAAACATCATATTTTATTTCTTAACTAGAATTCCATTTTATTTTACAAATCAAATTTTTCAAGATGAATTTATACTTTAAATTTTTAACATTTATTTACATATTTAACTTGAAAAATATCACTGTACTTATAAAAATCATTTAAATCCACTTTAAACAAAGGGTAATAACATTTTAGATTTTTTTTAAATATTTAAATATTTCCAGAATATATATATATATATATATATATATATAACCACGGGTCTGTATAATATTTTCTAACCTAGGTCAAGTGATACGGATAATATATCATTACAATCCGTAATTTACATAATAAATCCGGGTTCTATCATTTCGAACCCGCATTCCCAAGTAAAAAATAAAATAAATAAATAAATGAATAAATATCGTTCAGGCCTATCATTTCAGCCTGTAACGATTTCAAATCTACAGGGAACTTGCAGTGTGATTAAACAGTAAATAATAAATAAATAGAGTACAGTATATAGTATAACTGATGATGTGTAGGTTTAATAATAGAATTTTTAACATCATCAATTTATCACAGTCAAATAAAATGAAATAATAATTATTCTACAATCACCTTGTTATCAATTTACAGATATATAAGTATGTTTGTCAGGTGAGAATACTCACTTGAATGCCGTCGAAGATTGATTCAAACGATGGTAACACTTGATAAAGAGAATGCAAAGAAGAACGATCAAATTGTTGCGGAGACTGCGACCAGATTTTATTCTTGAAAAGGAAATGAATAAATTAAAAATCAAAACTAAGTAAAATTTTAGCATGAAATTTTCGAAATAAATAGGGACGAATTGAAATAATTCGGCCTATAGGCTCGCCCACTCCACCGCATGCCTTGACCCATCATAACCAAAATCGTTCTGCATAAATTTATATATACGAATGTATGTGCCCACGTATATTAGACAGTGGGAAATTAATAGGCCTAGTCTGTGATCCAAAGGCAAAAGAAAATGGTGTACGTACTCTACAGATTTTTTTTTTTAATAATGCAAACATGAATTTGTAACTTAGTCTTTAGTTTGGACAACTACCCTATTGCTTGGCCCACACGCATAATTCTACTCTCCATCTATTTATATATATATATATATATATATATATATACATATTCTTTTTATACAACAATAGGTGACTAGAAAAATAACCATATTCCTTTGGGCCAAAGCTTCAGGATCTTGGTCATATGAAATGCACACTTTGAATTTTCATGCATGCGCGCAAGGAAAAGTGATATGGGAAAACACAAACTGCTGTATGCACATCAATATGTGGGAAAAATCTGAACATCAAGGCTCGGCCTTTCTATTTTATTTTATTTTATAAATTTTTTTTTAAATGCAAAAGGTGGCGAAGCATTTGTTTTCTCCCTTTTTCTTCACGCACACTCACGCAAGGCACTGGGAAACTCTTTTTAGCTGAAATCATGCATATCATCGCCAAAGTGAAAGATGCCCCAACATGTATAGGTGGCTAAGTTTAAAAATGTAACAGGGCTCAGCTATCATGGCACGACAGTAGGTCCTACATGGGGTGGCCTAGGGTCAGGGTCGGTGGCACAGTAAGGAGTGGAGAGCTGCGGCTTCACTTCATGGAGGAAGGTAGGTGCAGGCCGACTGGGCCAAGGTGGTGGAGCAGCCGAGTGAATTGAAAAGAAACAAAGAGAAAAATTAAAATAAAAGGAAGAATAAAGAAAATACAAACTGTCATTACCTGGAGTATGTTGCGCACAATAGAGGAGAGTGAACTAAATGAGATGGAGCAGTGAGGTGGTGTAACAACACTGGTTTTAGCGATTACCTGAAAATATTAAATTATAACGGCAATTTTAATTTAATAGTGTAAATTAATAATTAAAGAGGAATTTAAATTGTTTATTGGGAATAAACAATATATTTGAGCATAAAATGAGAAAATAGAATTTTAAAGACTTTATTAAGATGGTTTGATTTAATAAATAAATGAGGAAAATGTGTTTTATTTAGAGTTAATGCAATAATTTTGTTAATTATTGCTCTTACCTCTTTTAATATATATAGTTTTTTTTAAAAAGAAGTAATTAATTTTAAAATGGGATATATTTAATAAAATGATGGAATTGAGTTTAAAAATATAAGTTGAGCATAAAATTATATTTGAAATGAGTTATAGAATTTTATGACATAAAAATGTGATTTTTGTGTAATTTATAGTGTTAATTACAATGAGTTTTGTAATTAATAATGTAAATTTGCTATTTTCTTTAAATAGGGAAATATGATAATAAATATGTTCCAATTATGTAAATAATATTTTAATTGGGTGTAAAACATTTTTATTATCATAAGTAATGAATTTCATAATTCTTAAGAAGTGGAACTTGAAGTAGTATAAATTTCATCGTTAGTATGCATTGTAACATGAAATAAGTGGTTGAATAATAACACAAGTTAATTTCATTTACTGATTGGGCTTAGGTCCATTAGTACAATTAAACCCTAACATGTTAGTAAAGAATGAGAAAGAGGAGAAAAGTCTGTACGTTCACTCACTTTTCTCCTCTCTGTTAAAAACTTCTGAAGCTCAAAAATAATGGCAGCCTTCTAATTCTCCCAATCTGTGCTCTATTAATCAAAATAAAATGAAGAATGATGTTTTAAAACATGGATTTAAGTATAAACTCAGGTAATCTTCAATCCAAAACCAATCTCTCCATCAAAATCTAATTTATAGTGAAAATCTACTAACTTCTCTGTTTAGGGTTTGCTAGTTTGGAAATTTGGGCTGAATTTATAATATCGATTGTTGAATTAAAGGATCGAGGTGAGTTAATCACTCACATCTAAATCTTTGTTTTGCTGCACATCATTGTTTGAATGATTGTTGATTTAATTATATGCAATTTGGTTGAAAACTTGTGTGATTATTGTTTTATTGTTTGCTGGAAATTTGTTAAAAAAATTCTCTGCAGTAAAACAATGATAATATATGGTAGAATAATCCAAATTGACTCAATCCTTTTGTGGTAGAAATTTATTTCATTTAGCTACAAGTTTTCTTTTAATAATATTTCGAAATACTGTAGATAAATTGGTTGAAACTGAGTTTGAAACTAATGTTATAGCTCAGCCATATAAATTTTTTTTTAGTTAATACCTTAGAGTAAAATGGACATAATTTTCGATTAGTAAATCCAATTGTGTTGAGTCTTTTTGCAGTAGAAAGATTATTCTCTAAGAAAGAACTTTTATTTTAATTACTTTCTCATATTTTGAATATTTCTTGGTTAAAATCGAATTTTTAACAGAGTAATAGTCTCTGCCCTGTCAAATTTCAATGCTTAAACTTGTTAGTAATTTAACCATAACTTTCTCATTTGTTATCGGATTTTGATATCATTTAAAGTTCATGAAAGCTTAATTCATGTTCTACAACTTTCATGTATTGTGTTTTCTGTAATTTAGAGGATTGCTATGTCAAAATCCAATTTTTCTACTATTGTCCCGAGAGCAAAAGCAATATTTGCTCTGTGCTTAAGGCTGAAACAAAATTGGCAATAACTTCTTCGTTTCTTGTCCGATTTTGATAATTCTAGATATTTCAAAAAGCTTAAATTATGTACTACAAGATTTGTTCATTGTTTTTTCTAGAATTTTGAAGTTTTCTTGGTCGAAATTATGGTTATAAGTTGTTGTCCTGAGAACAAGATGACAACAACAACAAACATTGACCATAGAAATTTATTAGCTCATTTTTGCTCTTATTCTCTTCCAGTTTTGATGATGTTTTTTAGATTTTTGAGAGCTATGATGCCTATCTATAGGCTAGCTATATTTGAAAATTTTGAAATTCAAATTTAAATAGAATTCGAACTGATTTTTAGTTAAATTTGAATTGAATTCGTATTGAACTCAAGTTATCGGTCATGAGTTATCTTTCTTGTTTTTTATTATTTTCAAGTACAGTTTTCACTAAAAAAAATTGAAGTAATTTTTAAAATAAATGGAAATTTCAAATTATTATGATATAGTATTTTAAAATTATTTTTCTAATAAAAAAACTATTTATACCCTATAATAAAATAATTTCATAATATGGGTTTTATTAATCTTTTCGGGAAAAAGTTTAAAAGCTTGTTTTCTCTAGTAAACTATTTTAAATATAAAACACACACTTTTGTACTATTTGAACGTATAAGGAAGAGAATTAAACGATTTAGTAAAACACATGGTATGGGACATGTGCGTTTACTATTTCGGGTAATTCCGGACTTGTACAATCGAAGCTATTTGAGTTTAATGATTCTGAGATGTTTTTCCATTTTATGGCGTATTTTGAGTTTTATAATTCCTATTTATTGGAATTATTTAAGATGGCCAATATTTGGCAAGTATTATGGTTTGAGATCTCCTATGTAGGAGTTTGATCGAAGAGAACCATCACGATGTTTTATTTACTTGCCAGTGACATAAGGCAAGTCTTGAGTTTATGATTTCATATTTTGAGATTTATGGTTTATGAGAAACCATCACAATGTTTTTCAGTTGTCGATATGATGAGACAAGTATGGTAGCTCTTTATCACTCGCCAGTGAGACTAGGTGAGATATAATTTTCTGAGTTTTATGATGTTTTTAGTGTGGCATCGACTAACGGCTAGTAAACCGCTAAGTGCGAATGTGTGGTATGGGACACACGCTAACACTTTTCGGGTTCCTATCCATGAGTTTGTGACACATTCACGATGTTTACCTAACAGAACTGCTTTTAGAGGTGTCAACGACCTTGTCATGAGGACGAACTGCTTTGGAGGTGTTAGTGACCTTGTTAGGGATGACAAAATGGCTTGGAGAGGTGTCAGCAACCTTGTCATGAGGACAAACTACTTTGGAAAGGTGTCAGCGGCCTTGTCATGAGGACAAACTTCTTTGGAAAGGTGTTAGCAGCCTTGTCATGAGGACGAACTGCATAGGAAGGTGTTAGCGACCTTGTCTAAGGCTTCGGCCATCTGAGTTTAGCACGTGCAGCATTGCTTCCGCATTGTATTCAGAGATATGGCCAATCCGGGTTTTTTGAGCTTTGAATTAGCCGTTTTTGGCGCATTAGTGTTAAGATTTTCTGAGTTTTGAACATGCATCGAATTCTTTATTGAGTTTGAGATTTTATGAGTTTGAATTCGTATCGAGTTCCATGAGTTTTTGTGATTGAGATGTATGTGTGAGATTTAGCCGCCTTGGCCTACTTATGAGTTTGAGATCTCACATTCTTTTGGAGTTGTCTTGTGTTGCTTTCATGACTTCTATTTGTGATTGAGATGAGTTTTCTCCTTTTTGGAGTAATGGTTCATCAAACCATTTGAGTTTTTCTTGATTTTTATATGAGTTGACTTGAGTTCATTATGGGTTATCGCTAATGATATGAGGCACTTGTGTTTTATTTGAGTATTGAGTTTGAGTTACCTCTTTCCAAGTATTTAGTCACTTAGGTAGCGTTCGTTACTTAAGTTTTGAGCTATGAGTTATCTAATCCTTCTCCTCATTCGAGAAGAAGTATCACTATATCCATTCTGCTTCACATTATCAACATTGACTAATTTGTGTAGCTAGACTGACCCGTGTATTTATACTCGGGTCAGACCGAGTTGTTTCAGGTATCATCTATTGGACTTAGCTTGAAGTTCGTGTTGGATATCATCTCTTCTTTCGCTTGAGTAGTTTATTTCTTCCGTATACCTCGATGTTTTTACATTTGATTTGATGTATATGGTGTGGTCCAGTACCACCTTTATTGTATTCATATTGTATTGTACTAAACATGTATCAGTGTATATGTATATATATATATGATGTCGATTATTGTTCTGTGATGTGCTTTACATTTAGTTATTGTATTTTATTCTGATAGATCCGTCAACCACCTATAGTTTTGGATTAAATATTTACTATGTATGTCGATCCATTAAGATGGGAAATAAAAATTATATTGCATTTATCGACGTATTCTGTAGATGTTTAAGACAAAGTTATAGATGGTCGCCCTTAACCCACCCTATTCTCTGCTTTAGTAGACAGAATTACTCGTTATTTCTCTTTACTAAGGTGGGTCTCGGCGTGGGGCGTTACAGCTTGGTATTAGAGCTATGGTCAGAATAAAGTAGAATAAACACAGAACGGTACGTATATCATGATACATCAAAGTACAATACGCGTGAATCATTGTCCTTTATTCGAGCTTGTTTTCGAATCGAGCCTTGATTCTTTTCGAGTTTTGGGATTGTTGATATGGAATATGTCTAGGAAAACATACATCATATTCCGTAGTATTCCATAATAGAGTTGGACGTCATCTTATCTTATAAATAATCTTATTTGAGATTGTACTATTCTTATTTTGTCGATACAAGTGAGTTCGTATCGATGGAGCTAATTGATTTCTTTGAGCATTCTTGTTGCATTACTTTGAGAGTTGTGAATCCTATTGAGAGGATCCACAATGATTGGCTTGTTGTAAGCATTCTGAGTTTTCTATTTGTTGCTTCTTTAGTGAGTATTTGTTTGTTACTCACGATCTGGAGACGCATTTTATTTGTGATGGATTGACTTATTTGATATTAAGTCCAATCCTTTGTTTTCTGGATCCTATTGTATATTTAGGTTTCCTATTTTGATTGGTTTATTATTTCTATCGCTTTGGAATGTTAATGATGATTCCGAAGTTTTTGAATTCACTCTTGAGTATCGAGATATTGATGATATATCTCGAATTCCAATCAAGGTGACTTTGTTGATTTTTGTGAGTCCGTTTGGATTTGACATCCAATCAGGCATCGAATGTTGAGGTAACCTTATTCCTGTCTCTTAGATCTTCGATTATCCTTCCACGAGGATATCCACTAAGGAATGAGGTGAGTTTCTAGATTATTCGAGTTCGATTGAGTTTATCATTCAGTTTCTTTATGTTATCCTTTTCGAATACTCAATTGGTGTTATCCTTTGCAGCATTACTTTGTTTGAAGTAATGATTTGTGGTTTGTAGGCTTCTTTTCCTTAGAGGAGAATATCTTCCTTATCTTTGTTCTTGATGATTTCCGAGATTGGCTCGTCCTCGTGTAGGAGTTGACGAACACTCCATCTTCTTCTGTTGATTTTGTGAGCCACGTACTCTAGGAATATCTCGATGCGTTCTCTTAATGTTCTTTGGTTTGAGTTTTTGAAGCCATGTATATGAGTTTTAAAAAGAGAAATTGGAGTTTTGAGATATTTAAAAAAAATAAAAGAATGTTTTGAGAATATATTTATATGAGGAGTATTCTTTCATAGAAATAACTTGAGAGTGTTGGGATATCCATCAAGTAGTTAAGTGTTCTGGTCGGTATGCCCGATCAACGTTATCGATAGGAATCTCCTAAATGCTATGATGAGGCAATCAAACACGATGATTTGTGTTTTAAAAATTGAGATTTTTGAAAATAATATTTTGAGATTATATATTAAATTAATTTTTTGAATGGTAATTGCAGCCATTGATTTTAGAGACGAGTAACAGAGTGGCGAGGCAGTTTTGATCGTTCGATCGACTCTGCAGCCAACGGATATATCTATTTATTAGAGGTTCAATGGCGAGGTAGTGCCATTTATTTATTCATTTACTTTGAGCCATACTTTATTGAAAGTATATTTTGAGATTTTAGAATCTATATTATATACATTGGATGTTTTAAGAGAAGAAATTTGGGCTTTTAATTTGAGATTTAAATTACTTACTAAGTAATATAGTAAAAAGTTTGCAAATTTTCAAATGCTGAAAATAGTGTTTTGAAAAAAAATTAAAATATTTTGAGATTTAAAATTCTAAATATCTTGGATTAAAAGATAATTCGATCTTATATCCTTGTTTTTGAGTATATTCTATCTTTGGGCTATTATCAACGACGTGCATTTTCGCGGTCGTTCGAGTTTAGTGGCCTTGTGAGAAGCCATCTTGTGATTTATCCATCTTTTCTATTGTGTCTACCCTGTTGTGAGGATGTTCTTTCTGTATATTTATGCGAAAAATCTTATTGATGATCTTCTTTATTCCTTAGAGTTTGGGTTTAAGTAGTAGATCCCAACTCTATTCGTAGAGTTTGTAAAACCAATCATTTTCAATCGACTAACTGTTGAGCATCTTATTGAGTTTTGATTCGAAGACGGATATCTTCGAAACTCTTTCGATTTGCTTGGAAAATTCGATGGTTTGTTAATCCCTATATTAGCATATGATGGGCCATTGAATTAACCAAATGAGTTTTTCCTTATTTTCTTCTACCATTCTATATTGAGAGTATGAATGGTTTAGAATTCGAGCTTGTCTTTATCCTTCGATGATTGTATCTTTTATATTTTTACAGCTCTTTTTCTAGAAACTTGCGGGTGCGCAATTTTTGTAAGGGGAGGAGTTTGTAACAACCCTGGTTTTAGCAATTACCTGAAAATATTAAATTATAACGGCAATTATAATTTAATAGTGTAAATTAATAATTAAAGAGGAATATAAATTGTTTATTGGGAATAAACAATATTTTTGATCATAAAATGAGAAAATAGAATTTTGAAGACTTTATTAAGATGGTTTGATTTAATAAATAAATGAGGAAAATGTGTTTTATTTAGAGTTAATGCAATAATTTTGTTAATTATTGCTCTTACTTCTTTTAGTATATATAGTTTTTTTAAAAAGAAGTAATTAATTTTAAAATGGGATATATTTAATAAAATGATGGAATTGAGTTTAAAAATAAAACTTGAGCATAAAATTATATTTGAAATGAGTTATAGAATTTTATGACATAAAAATGTGATTTTTGTGTAATTTATAGTGTTAAGCACAATGAGTTTTGTAATTAATAATGCAAATTTGCTATTTTCTTTAAATAGGTAAATATGATAGTAAATATGTTCCAATTATGTAAATAATGTTTTAATTGGGTGTAAAACATTTTTATTATCATGAGTAATGAATTTCATAATTATTAAGAAGTGGAACTTGAAATAGTATAAATTTCATCGTTAGTATGCATTGTAACATGAAATAAGTGGTTGAATAATAACACAAGTTAATTTCATTTACTTATTAGGCTTAAGTCCATTAGCACAATTAAACCCTACATGTTACTAAAGAATGAGAAAGAGGAGAAAAGTCTGTACGTTCATTCACTTTTCTCCTCTCAGTTAAAAGCTTCTAAAGCACAAAAATAATGGCAGCCTTCTCATTCTCCCAATCTGTGCTCTATTAATCAAAATAAAATGAAGAATGGATATTTTAAAACATGGATTTAAGTATAAACTCAGGTAATCTTCAATCCAAAACCAATCTCTCCATCAAAATCTAATTTATAGTGAAAATCTATTAGCTTCTTCTCTGTTTAGGGTTTGCTAGTTTGGAAATTTGGGTTGAACTGATAATATCGATTATTGAATTAAAGGATAGAGGTGAGTTAATCACTCACATCTAAATCTTTGTTTGCTTCACATCATTATTTGAATGATTTTTGATTTAATTGTATGCAATTTGGTTGAAAACTTGTGTGATTATTGTGTTATTGTTTGCTGGAAATTTGTTAAAAAAATTCTTTACGGTAAAACGGTGATAATATATGGTAGAATAATCCAAATTGACTCACTCTTTTATGGTACAAAGTTCTTTCATTTAGCTACAAGTTCTCTTTTAATCATATTTCGAAATTCTGCAGCTAAATTCGTTGAAATTGAGTTTGAAACTAATGTTATACCTCAGCCATATAAATTTTTTTGAGTTAATACTTGAGAGTAAAATGGACATAACTTTCGATTGTTAAATCCAATTGTGTTGAGTCTCTTTGCAGTAGAAATATAATTCTCTAAGGGAGTAATCAAATTTTTAACAGAGTAATAGTCTCTGCCTTGTCAAATTTCTGTGCTTAATATTGTTAGTAATTTAAGCATAACTTTCTCATTTCTTATCGGAATTTGGTATCATTTAAATTATTGAAAGCTTAATTCATGTGCTACAACTTTCATGTATTGTGTTTTCTGTAATTTATAGGATTGATATGTGAAAATCCAATTTTTCTACTATTATCCCGAGAGCAAAAGCAATATTTGCTCTATGCTTAAGGCTGAAACAAAATTGGCCATAACTTCTTCGTTTCTTGTCCGATTTTGATAATTTTAGATATTTCAAAAAGCTTAAATTATGTACTACAAGATTTGTACATTGTGTTTTCTAGAATTTTGAAGTTTTCTTGGTCGAAATTATGGTTATAAGTTGCTGTCCTGAGAACAAGATCACAACAACAACAAACATTGACCTTAGAATTGTATTAGCTCATTTTTGCTCTTATTCTCTTCCGGTTTTGATGATGTTTTTGACATTTTTGAGAGCTATGATGCCTATCTATAGGCTAGCTGTAACATCCCGCCTTTTCACACGCTTTAAATCGACACAAGTGCCAATTTAAATCATACGGAAGGGCGGATTGTTATGTGGTAAATAAGAAAAATAGGAAAGAAATAAAACTAAACAGAATCTCACAGCGGAATGATAAAATATAATAATAAATATACAGTTCATAAAATTGTTTACAAACATTTGATTCTTCTTCATACAATAAATATCAGAGTTCACATACCAATAAATACCAATGCAGCGGAATTAAATAGTGTAGTGGAATAAAATAGTAGATAGTAATACTACAATCTTCGTTTTTGTCCTCCAGAATAAAATCTTCAGATCCTGAAACGCGCGGACTGACCCGAGCGAATTTGAAAAGACAAAAAACAATCGAGTCAGAACTAAAAGATCTTATGTGAGTTAAATTAAAAGAAATAAATATGAGTGCGGTAACTCAAGAGATGCTCGGGATTTACATCTCCTAAGGATCTGTT
This sequence comes from Allium cepa, assembly GCA_030765085.1. Lineage (NCBI taxonomy): Eukaryota > Viridiplantae > Streptophyta > Magnoliopsida > Asparagales > Amaryllidaceae > Allium > Allium cepa. The sequence goes on along the minus strand of CM060937.1, from coordinate 786,433,566 downwards.
AAACTATTTACTATGTAGTATGTTGCGCTATTATAATAGTGTCTAATAGTAAAATAAACTTACTTTTTTCTTAGCATTAAGGGGTTACCCATATAGCCCTTAATACGTAATAGTCCCAGTAGTCCATCCAATATCATAGTCCATCCTGATCGGGAAGCCACCAGAGGATACCGCACGGGCTACGGGAGAAAACCAAACTCGTACAAGGCGCGATAGGGTAGGTGACACGGCACAAGTAGGCAATGCCAGGGTAGATATACCAATTACGCTTCCGGGTCGGTGGTAACGCGTAGCGCGCAGCTACCGCCCACCTCGAGCCACACCTCCAAATAGAATCAAAAGTAGCCACCGAAACAATCCAAAAGTCAAAGTATAATATCGAAGGGATGTGTCCGATCAAAGGTGCTACCTTATTAACCCGTCAATCGCTCCTGTTTTAGCCATCTTATGCCAACTCATGGGAGTTGGGTCTACGTATTTACCTTACAAGAAACGCCGCCACCAACCTACTTCATTCTGGAATCTCCACCGCGTACACGGTTGTTAATGTGGTTTTCGGAGTTTGCAGAGAGTATGACAACTTCCGATCCCGGTCTCTTCAACAACCAAACATTATTATAACACCGCGGTCTTTTAAAAATAAATTATACTTTAAAACCAGAATAAAATTTTCCATTTCAAAACCCATAAATACGATATCATTCCCTTTTAAAACCTAGATAAAAATGATATCATTTTATTTCATATATATTTCTTTTCCAAAATCATGCCACTTTTAAAATTTATAATACCTCGAAACCAAATATTGGAATTTTAACTTTCAACATAATACTTCGAAATCCATAGTTTTAAACCATAACTTTCAAACTTAAATGGTTTGGACATTCAACAATATATAAAATAAAACAGTTGAATTTAAAATTTCTTTAAAATAAATAAATTCCACTCCTTCGCAATTTTTATTCACTTTAATTCTAGTCTAAACCCATAACTTTTAGATTCACTTTCAGTTTAAATAAAACACTTCGATTTCAATAATCTCTAACTTTGAGTATTTAATGAATTTCAAAACTAAGGTTGTGAATTTAAATCAACAATTCATTTTCCTGTTATTTAGTTTGAAAGGTTTACATGATAAATCCATAACCATTTAAAATAAACTAAATTTATTTACACTAAAAATTTCCTTCCATTTATTTATACAAAAATTATTTATTAAATCTCGTTATAAATATCATACCTTTAAAATTTCTAATTTTAACAAGTTAACATCAACTTATGGAGTTAAATTTTCAAATAAGCTCAGTTTATATTAAATTTCAAATTTATCTTTCAATCTTTATTGATTTAAATCATTTATAACTCTATATAAATATACAAGATCTTAAACCTGTACTTAAACGTATAATATAAATTATCAAATGCCATTTTTCAACTTATTCATTTTTATTTAACAGATTTATGCATAGCTTAAATTCAACAATTTTACTATGTATGTATATATAAAATATATTTATATCATATCCAAATTTAATATTTATTTAACCGTATCATATCCAAACCATAAAATAATTTCAAAAATAATTATATATATGTACCGCGGTGCCTGTATATAATTTTCTATCCTATGGTCAAGTGATACGAATATTTATCATTTCAATCCGTAATTTAAAAATATAAATGCGGTTTAACTAAGATGATGAATAAAACATGGCAAAGAGCCATAAATAAATTTCTACCCATATCTTAAGTCAATTTAACAAACATAAGAAATTTTAGAAGTTGTGAGAGGGTTAAAACACTCACCTTTTGAATTTAAATTGAAATTAAATCCAATTTAAACTCAAAATTTGACAGTCTCCAAATTGGTCCAAACCAGCGACAGCAGATCCGAAATTTTATTACCATCCTAACAAAAAAAATCTCGCTTGAAAACGAGGTCGTATGAGAAATTTATAGCGATAAAACGATTTGAATTCAAAAATTAAATTAAACGAACTCACCCAATAACTAACTGCCACGTCAACAACCTTAATCACGTTCCTCTCCGCCCTACAGTAGAACGCGCGCAACAACACAGACCCATCTCATCCCGTTTGACCACCACTTTGACCTCAAATTCCCAGCGACTCCGGCCCTATCACCAACGCCGACCATGTCCATCATCTTTCCCTCGCCTAGCCGCACGCCCCCACACCGGTCTGATCCTCCATCTCTGCCGCCGGTCGCCCCCTTATTCGCAACCCTAATCGATTTTGGTGCTGAATCCAACCGTTAAAACATCCTGCAACCTATCCCAATGGAACCCCCTTAGACTCTCTACAATACCAGAAGCGATTTCCTGATCTGACAAATTTTTGTGATGACGTGATGAACGGCCGATACTTCATTGATTTCTTCTGGTCAAACGACAAACCAAAACGAAAAACGAGTTGTACCAGCAAATTACGTATTTCGAGAGCTTTAAAATATAATTTTTAGAAATTTTTCTAAGATGTTTCAATTTTTGACTTTTGATTTGGATTAAACTGGATCAAGGGTTTGCAGCCATTGGAAAGGAGGAGTTGAGGGAAATGAATGCACAAAGAAATGAAGATAGATGGAGGCTAGGGTTTATAATTGGGTTTATATAGGTAGGTCAGAAATTTGAATAGATGGATTGGATAAACAAACGTGCTATCGCTAACATGGCCCAAAAAGCCCGTTGTGACCCCGGAACGAAATTAGGTAAACCCATATATCCAAATAGGTATTTTAAAATATTCTAAACGTGATGGAAAAAGTTTCACGTCCAAATTCCATCGTATGAAGAAGTTATGCTGAAAACAACATTTTCAAATTGATTTCAATTAAATCGATTTCAAGGCGTTTCGCGTTCGCACGATCAAATGACAAGTCCGATCGCTACGAAACTTGAAACCCTACAATAATTCACTGATACGGATCCCATGAAACTGGTTTCGTCGGAATCCGAGTCCGTGACCAAAATGGCTATTTTAATATTAATTAAATAAATTCAAAATAAATAAATAAAATCAAATTTTACATTTAGATTCTAAAATTGACCCATTTTATTACTTTTAAAAATTCTTAATCATTTACAAAAATTCCAACCAGTTTAGATTTCATATTGAAGAAGGTAAATTTATAAATTTCAACATAAATCCTTAATTTCATTAAATTCGCAATTTATAAATAATATCCTAAAAATTTTTTTAGTTAAATAAATTAACTAGTATTCCATTCATTCCTGTCAAACAGATGGATTACATATTGAATTCCAAATTATCATACAACTTTCTCATATCATATTTATTTCAAATAACGAATTATTTAACTATATTCAATCTCATTTAATTGTAACTAAATTCAATTATTAGACTTTAAGTTTCCATATAAATAAATAAATCCTGATTACCATTCTTAAATTCACTATTTATCATATTACCGTCCTGGGTACCATTTATTTTAATATATATATCCAGATACTTTAACATTTTTCAATTGTTTATCTCAATTGCATAACATTAAATTTATATTTATTGCAATGATTTCTTGTTTAATTGAACTAACTAAGTATATAACTCATAACAATTTTTGTAAAACTCTCAATCCCACATTTATAAGTTTGTTATTTCCACTCAAATATTATAGATATTTACAGGTATAGGTTTTTATTCAGTCATTATTTATTATATATTAATCAGATAAATTCACTATTTAAGCCCGTTTAAATTTATTACTAAATATCCATTTACCTTTCCCATCAAATTTGAATTCCATCAAATTAATATAACCAATCAAATTTCCATTCACACTTTATTATAAACCTAAAATTTGAAATTCATTATCTTGTATTAATGTCATCCAATTTCAATTTATTATTATAGCTTACAATCTATATACGTTTATTGATCGATTTCTATTTGCCTTCGTTTCCTTATATTCAGTTCTTAGCTTAGTATGACAAATTATGGTACTCTATTAAATTGACAATTCATTTCAATTGTTAATATTTAGCTTAAATTTCTACGGTTGCATTTCATTTACACTTCCGTTACTACGATAATAATTAGTAACGTTTAAATCATCAACACGTTATAATTACTTACCCTTTAATGAGTTTGATTTCCAAATAAATTTGTTGACCACTTAATTAGGCAATTTATACTAATATGTTATCATACCCATAAATCTATGCTTATAACTAATTCCTACATTTGAATAAATTACTAAATCGAAATGTTCATTAAAGTTTATAAATTATTAACTTGTACTAACATGATTTCTTTAATTTATTCCAATTACCGTTTACATCTTCTTCTTTTTCTTCTTTTGCGTTAAACCAAATTAATATTTTCATAAATTTCTCGTACTAAATTTTTATATCCAGGTAAGAATCTTTTCTGCTTAATTCATTTGAATTTTATTCAAATTTCTATAAATAGGCTTTAAGTCACTATTTATATAATTTATTTTAGCCTTCATTTTAATATTAATTTACCCCTTTATTATTTCTACTAAAAATTAATTACAAAATCCCATTTAATTAAAATCTTTAATTGTAGAAATTTATGGGTCGTTACACTCTCCCCCACTCAAAACTTTTCGTCCCCGAAAAGGAAAAGAAGGGAGAAGGAAGAATTGAATAAACAATACATCCTATTCAAAATATTAACCTATAAACAATAATTTACAAAATTTATTACTTTAAATAAATATACCCATTTTATAATCTTTATATCTTTTTATATTTAAATGCATAAAGTTTGGAAAAACATTTCAAAATAATTTCTAAGTCCAAAATTTTTCTAATTTTTTTTGCAGAGTCTCCTTTGTACGGAGAGGCTCGGAAGAAAATAAAATATTAAATATACAAAATATCCCATATAATACCAAAATATTATATCCCAACACGGGAAAATATAAAAATAGCGCTATAAACCGTAATCCGAAATGTACCTATTTGTCGGGAAATTTACGCTTAATTTATGGAACCAAAAGCAGTAGCAATTGCTTCATAACCTGCATTTCACTTATAAAATCTTAAAGGGTAACAATTTATATAAAGTAAAATATTTAAGTGGTTTCAATCACTAACAACAAATCAATACAACAGCCATCCATTTCAACAAAAGCATACACAACAAATACAAAGTAATCATTCAATCAAACAACAAATAGTTGTTGGGGTTCAAAACTTTTAATTTATACGGAATGAAGAATAACTACTAGCATATCATTTACGCAACAGTCTTAGATAAATCTAAATAGGTTATTCACACATCCATACAAATCTAAAGTATCCCTACCCCAACAACCATAAATCAAACAACACAATTCAAATCAACTTTTCTTATTATTAATTTTATTTCATACATTAGTTGTTTAATTTCCTTTCTTTCATTCATTTCAGTGATTTTTTTTCATTTATATAACGGTTTATCTTTTTATTTTAATTTATTTCTTTAAATTTTATTTAGAATTACTTCAACCCTTTTTCTTAAGTTTACAATTTCTCTTTATTATATTACATTCATTTATAATTGCATGACCTCATCTATTTACATTTTAATTACCTAAGTTTATAATCATTTATTTGTCATACTTACCTTTAATTATATTTACTTGGTAAAATTTTAATTATAACTTAAGTTTATAACACTAAATTCTCATTTAATAGCAAATTCATTGAATACTTCATTACCTACTTTTACTTGTACAATCTTCATTACATTTCCTATTAAACATTTCAACTTTTAATATTTGGTAAGTTATATATGTTTTTAAAGAATGTACTTGAAAGTTATACAAGTTTTCTCATTACCTGTGATTAATTTAAAGTTCAATAATAATATTCTTTATTTCTTAGGTTATAATTTCAAATTCCATTTAATACCATTTATAACCTATCATTAAATCTCTTACTTCTTTTAGAGGTTTTAATTTATTAATTACCTACGTTTCAATTCACTACAATAATTAAAACAATTAATTAATGAAATCTAAGAATTTAATACCGGGTTAAATTTCAAATTATTTTAAAATAATAGATAAATATATTCTTACAACTTATATATCTCTAATTATATTTAAAACAATTCAAAAATTTTATATTTTTCAAAAATGAATCTGCAGTAAAACTACTACAGTGGCCTTTCCCCTTCGAAACTCGAAAATGAAAGTCGATGATGCGGCCGCCATCACTGAAATTATTTTCCAGCGACAGAGAGGAAAGTACAAACTTATTTTTCCCAAAATCTTCTTTTAAAACAATTTTTCCGAATTATAATAAATATTTATATCAAAAGGTACTTATAAATAATATTATTATATTCCAAAATTTATTCGAAAGAAATTTCAAAACCCCGGAACTTAAGTTCTAAATTTCCGAATTTCATTTATTTTCTTTTTCAACCTTATTTCTATTATTATTTATACACTTTATTACCTAACAACCAATCTATTGCAGCCAAAATAGATATCTTTAAAAAAAATTATTTTTTATATATATAGAAAATGTAATAGGCGAAATTATTTCATTTACCTATATTAAAAACAAATATTATGTCGGTCTGTCCTATTAAGTGTTTAGAAATTCCTATTGATGTCACAGCGTCCCATGCACCAACTAGAATTTATAAATACATTACAGAATAGATTAACATAATATTAAAACCTTTTTATAACACTAACAAATACACTCTCTCATATATATACGCTCAGCGACTCCCATAGGGTATTACTACCCTATTAATAAAGAGTCTGGCCCCACAAAGCTAAGGTTTATCGCTAAACCAAAGCTCTGATGTCAGATGTAACATCCCGCGTTTACGCACGCTTTAAATCGACACACGTGCCAATTCAAACCATATGGAAAGGGCGGATTGTTATGGGGTAAATAAGAAAAATAGGAAAGAAATAAAACTAAACAGAATATCACAGCGGAAGGATAAAATATAATAATAAATATACAGTTCATAAAACTGTTTACAAACATTTGATTCTTCTTCATACAATAAATATCAAAGTTCACATACCAATAAATATCAATGCAGCGGAATTATATAGTGTAGTGGAATAAAATAGTAGATAGTAATACTACAATCTTCGACTTCGCCCTCCAGAATAAAATCTTCAAATCCTGAAACGTTCGGACTGACCCGAGCGAATTTGAAAAGACAAAAACACTCGAGTCAGAACAAAACTATCTTATGTGAGTTAAATTAAGAGAAATAATTATGAGTGCAGTAACTCAAGAGATGCTCGGGATTTACATCTCCTAAGGATCCGTTAAACTATTTACTATGTAGTATATTGCGCTATCATAATAGTGTCTAATAGTAAAATAAACTTACTTTTTTCTTAGCATTAAGGGGTTATCTATATATCCCTTAACACGTAATAGTCCCAGTAGTCCATCCAATATCATAGTCCCTCCCGATCGGGAAGCCACCAAAGGATACCACACGGGCTACGGGAGAAAACCAAACTCGTACAAGGCGCGATAGGGTAGGTGACACGGCACAACTAGGCAATGCCATGGTAGATATACCAATTACGCTTCCGGGTCGGTGGTAACGCGTAGTGCGCAGTACCGCCCATCTCGAGCCACACCCCCAAATAGAATAAAAATTGGCCACCGAAACAATCCAAAAGTCAAAGTATAATATCGAAGGGATGTGTCCGATCAAAGGTGCTACCTTATTAACCCGTCAATCGCTCCTGTTTTAGCCACCATATGCCAACTCACGGGAGTTGGGTCCACCTATTTACCTTACAAGAAACGCCGCCACCAACCTACTTCATTCTGGAATCTCCACCGCGTACACGGTTGTTGAAGTGGTTTTCGGAGTTGGCAGAGAGTATGACAACTTCCGATCCCGATCTCTTCAACAACCAAACGTTATTATAACACCGCGGTCTTTTGAAAATAATTTATACTTTAAAACCAGAATAAAATTTTCCATTTCAAAACCCATAAATACGATACAATTCCCTTTTAAAACCCAAATAAAAATGATATCATTTTATTTCATATATATTTCTTTTCCAAAATCATGCCACTTTTAAAATTTATAATACCTCGAAACCAAATATTTGAATTTTAACTTTCAACATAATACTTCAAAATCCATAGTTTTTAACCATAACTTTCAAACTTAAATGGTTTGAATATTCAACAATATATAAAATAAAACGGTTGAATTTAAAATTTCTTTTAGAATAAATAAATTCCGCTCCTTTACAATTTTTATTCACTTTAATTCCAGTCTAAACCCATAATTTTTAGATTCACTTTCAGTTTAAATAAAACACTTTGATTTCAATATTTTCTAACTTTAAGTATTTAATGAATTTCAAAACTAAGGTTGTGAATTTAAATCAACAATTCATTTTCCTGTTATTTAGTTTGAAAGGTTTACATGATGTTAACGTGAAAATCAGACGCTAACGCCCCCGTGTCAATTGAAGTTGGATGAAAGCACCACCCGTGTACACGAGAATTACAAGAAAGTAGAGAAAATACAGAAAAAGCAGAAAAGACAACAATTTTTATAGTGGTTCGGCTTAGAGTAAGCATACGTCCACTCTAACTCTCTTTATTACTGAATTTGATTACAACTTTACAACAATCTTCAATTACAACACACTTTAGACCAGTAGATCAAACTTTGATAGAGAATAATCTTCCGAATTCATGTTGAATGATGTAGATTTTCTCTTGGAGATCGTCATAGTGTCCTTGGTGTTTGGAGTACTTGAAGTGTTGAGTGAGTCGAGAATTCTACAGAGTATCGGCGCTTTAAATGGTCGGCCAAAAAGTCCTTTGAATGTTGGAGGTGGTCGTGTATTTATAGGAGCGTTTCTGGGTAGGCGTTAGGTCGTAAACGACCTAACATAGGTCGTAGGTCGCCCTCGACCTAGGCAACACGAGCTACCACTCAACTGTCCCATAACATTCAAAAATAGTGACAAGTCATAGGTCGGTGACGACCCGAAGAACACCTCATATCTACTATGTTTAAACACTTTCTTCGTTTGCTTAGGTCGCGAGCGACCTATCATAGGTCGAGGACGGTCTATGGTAGGACATAGGTCGCGAGCGACCTATGAGGCATGGTTTGCGGCTTGATAGGATGCATTTAGTTTGACTGAGCAAGATGACAAGTAGTAGGTCGTGTGCGATCTAAGAAGAGAGACAACCTAAGTGTGTTGAACGGTCTGGTGGTGCGACCTAAGTTGACGCGACCTATAACTTAGCTCGTTGATTCATTAGGTCGCTAGGTCGTCTCCTTCTTTATCTGTTAAGTCGCTGAATGTTCGAACCGTTAGGTCTCTTGTCTTGTTTACTCGTTAGGTCGCTCTGGCCTTTAGGTCGCTGGATCCCTTAGGTCGCTGATACCATTAGGTCGTTAGATCTCCTTAGGTCGGTGATACCGTTTGGTCAGTTAGGTCGCAAAAGCATGTTTGTAGTTAGGTCGCTCCACATCATAGGTCGCTGACGAAGAGGAGTTAACATTTGCCCCTCGAAGTACACGCCTAGGTCGTAGGTTGTGTGCTTCGATCCTCTTAACTCATGCTCTGATGAGTCGTTAGGTCGCAAACGACCTATCGTGGAAACTAGGTCGTGTGTGCCGATTCACATTTCACTCCCCTGGGGTATAAATGACTTAGGTCGTTCCTCTTTTACCTCATCTATTCTGACATCCCTATTCGGCCATTACCAAGCTCTGAAGCTCTCGAAGGCGATTTCGACTCATTTAGCTGTTAATTCATCTTCACCAACATACTACGTAAGTGAATTCAATCTCTACCCCACCATAATCGCTATCCAATCATAAATCCATGTTTTCCGCCCCAAGTCCAATTCATGTGTTGTGCTCTATTTTGAATGATTATTACGGTCGATCTTCGATTACTGTTCGATATGTCGTTGTTGTGATTCAAGAAGGCACGGCAATGTTTATACTGGATTGGAGGTATTTGGAATGACGAATTTTCACGAAGGGGATGGTGGATTTCATCATGAGTGATAACGGGTTAATGGGTCAAAGTCCTAATGAGCTATTGCGTGGAGAAGAAGTTAGCGACCTAAGGCTTGCTCGACCTAAAACTTGTATGACTTAACATATTCACGACCTAAACTTTGCGGCACAGGCTTTAGGTCGGGGCGAGTTAGGACTTGGACAAATCTGCATTGCCTTTAACCTTCCAATCTTACACAGTGCGACCTAAAGAAGCTCTGACCTACACTAGGTCGCTGGACGACCTAGGACTTGTGAAATTCTGAGGGAATTTGACTGAATTGTTTAGACTTGAATTTTGTTGTACTTCTTTGCAGATTATTTTAACCTTTAAAGCTGTCAACCTGTTAAATACAACATTTGCAGAAAAATGGGACGAATATACTGTCATTGACCGCCCACATCGAATGTCAGATTAGTCGATAAAGATTAATCAACTTAAATGAACTGTGTGAATGAATGTTGCGAACCAATGAATTCAAGTGAAGTATTAAAGCAAAACTAAAATATCCAATTAAAGCCGATTCGTTTCATTAACACTACACTTGAGTTTTGTATTAACAAGTTCTGAAACCACATAGTCAACTAATTGTCAACTAGTTTAATTTCAGTTATGTTTGCTTTCTGTTTTTATTAGTTCTGCACAACACTTCACACTTTTTAGGAAACGTGCACCTTCTTATTTGAATGCCTAGTTCCTTGTATAGAATGACTTCTCAACAAAGAGAAACAGAACCGGCTGAAGAGACTTTCCCAATCGCTACTCCATTGGTTAATCCTCCAGAGAGAGTTTCAACCACACTAACATACAAAGTGTTCTACCAACTGTGCGCTCTGTTTGGCATTGCTGAAGTAGATGCCATTCTTCCTGAGAGAAGCGATACTGCCGATATACCAGCTTTTGGTTTTATAGCAGTTAATCGTCAAATGTGCACGAGTGGAGCTATCCCTCCTTTTAACGACTTTCTTCAACGGCTTCTTCTCCGACTAGCTATCTCCCCATTCCAGCTGCACCCCAATGGCTATGCTATTCTAATGGGGTTATGTGTGCTATTCGGAAGGACGCTGGATCGCCTTCTGAGTTTTGATGAAGTTTGCTATTTGTGCACATTTGCTAAAAATAAAGATCATCCTTCCATCATTCTTGTGAGAAGCGCTAGGAACCGTAAACTAATAATTGGCCTTCCCGAAAGTGCTCACGGTTTTCTAAGCCAATTTTTCTTCGTTCACTGTCCTCCGGGATTCTATGCTACTTGGAGAGTAGGAAGTAAGAGCATTTATCTTTGTTCCTGATGTTTTTCTCTGAGCTTTTCATAGCCTGAATTGTCAAATGTTAACTTCGCCTTTTACTTTTCAGTGCTTCCTCCTCCTTCTAGGGATTCTAGTCATAAACCAACTTTTGAGAGGCTTATGGCCGTGCCAGTTGAAGAGAGAAGCATTCAATTTCTGTTGAAAGACGAATTTTCGCATCAATACGGACTTTTGCATACCTCTCGCTCTACACAACCTCATGAAGTCCCAGACTCCCCAACCCAAGCACTGGATGCCCAAGTTTTAACCGATGCACCCATACCGAAAGAACCTGCCTCTGAGGCTTCTCTAGTGAAGTGCTCCACTTCTGTTGATGTCGCGGGGTCATCTGGCAAACTTGCCCGGTCACTGAAGAAAAAGAGCTTCAGGAATCTCCTCCTCATTCAAAGAAGTCCTGTGACGAAGAAGCTGGGAAAACTAGCCCTGTTAAGCAGAGCAGGGACGACACTTTCGAAGGATTGAGCGACCTCTTTGCCACCTCACAAGAGATCTTTAAAGATGATCCTATCACCACCGGGGTTTCTTCTTTAGTGGTCGAGGCGACTTCTACTCTGCAATAGACTCCGTCGACTCAAGAGTTGACGCTAATTACTACACCCACAACTACTCCACAATTAAAGAGTGGTTCGTAGTTTGCCGCGCGTAGCTTGCACATCACACACACTTAGAATCTTTCGGCACTTTTATGCTTCTGACTCTTTGTACTTTGAAGAATTCTAAAGTTGTGTTTTTTCCAATTTCAGGTTCTTCAATGAAGCGAGGTGGCTCGTATTATGATGACTTCCAGCGATACGGGAGACGCGGCCAGTATGACTATAAGCGCTATCTTCCTGTTCACAGAGAGACTGATGAAGAGAGGGCTGCTCGGAAGGCTCGGGAGAGACGTGCCCATGAAGAACGTTATGGAAGACCGGATGACCGATACGATTCTTCCCACAAAGAGGGTGACTCCCACAAACGCAAATCTCACGATGACAGAGGGAAGAGTCACATAACTGATGACCCAAGTGAACGGGCTAAAGTCAGTGAGCAACCAATGCCTGCAACTTCTGAAAAGATTACCGCTCCTATTCCTTCTCAGTCTCCTGCCCCTTCCCGTACTGATATCCCGGCAATCATTAACAGGCCTTCTTACCAAGTTGGACCAGGTCCAGCCACTCTCCAAAGTCGATTTCCAAATTGGTGCTTAAAAGGAGTTCGCTTTGACCTTGACCTGGTTCCCATAGATAAAAATGCCATGTTACGGAACCTTGATGCCGTTAGAATTGACATTGAGAGGATGTCAAATTGGCAAAAACTTGTTGATGAGCTCCAAAAGGTGAATCGGGCCAATCTCGAAGCTATGCTGACCATGGAGAATGACAAAACAGAATGGCAAAAGACCCTTAAGCAGCATGATGCAGAAATGAGGAGCATTGCCGATTATAATAAAAAACTTGAAGCGGAAGTTGGGAAACTCAAAGAGGAGCTTGCCACTTCCTCCACTTCTTATTCTCAAAGGGAGAGTGTGCTCCAGCAGTAGGTGCGGGATGCTCATGCTGCGTAAAGGGATGCCGAGGCCAAGGCTGACGGGGTGGAGCAAATTATAGAGGGCTACCGTACTGATATTACTCAGTTACGAGGGCAAACTAACTTTCAGGTTGCGGAAATTGAAAAATTGAAAGGTCAACTATCTAAAGTCGAAAGAGAGCGAGATGAGGCTATTGCTGGTAGAATTGCAGCTGAAGAAGCTCATGAAGCTACCAAAGCTGACATCGGCTCGACATTATTTGAATTCTATTTGCAAAGTGTGTTAGGGCGTGGCAGTCTTGCATTTCTGGGTCCTAAATATGAGGTTACCCTAGCTGAAGTATGGGAAGCCGCGCTTGATATGTTTAAAGGCACCGGGTACACTGAAGAGGAGCTAGAGGCGCACTATTTAGACTTCGAAGCTCGCGCAGCTCTTGCTAGAGGGAAGGAGCAACTTGCTAGATCGCGAGTTGAAATGATGGGGGAAGAGCATCAAGAAAAAGAAACAACTTTGACTGCCCCTGTCCCTCCTTCAACTTCAGTCGATGTTGACATTGCTGGTTCTAGCTCTCATACACCGATTCCTACTAAAGCTGATACAGGAGCCATAATTACACAAGCCGTAGATGAGCCACAAGAGAGTGCTGAAGCTCTAGACTACGAAATTGATGTGATACCACCAACTTCTCCAGGTAGCCCTAATAATGCTCAGGGGGACAACTTGCTAGTTTCTTACGGATTTGACGAGCTTCTTGATTATTTTTTCAATTTTGACGAGCCATCGTCTCCTCTTTTTGCGGGAAATACTGACACTTTTAACTTTTCCTTTGTAGAGAAAGCGCCGAGCGTCATTCAAACTTCTCCACCTCCAGTTACTGTTCCTCTGCCTCCCCCAATCACTCCTACTCCTCATCTGGGATCACAAGAAGAAATAATAGGTGCCCTTCGGGGCTTGGATGACCCAGCTGCTTCGCAAGAGCAAAAGGACGAAGGACTTGACGGAGGTGAGATATCACCGGAGCGGACTCCTTCTGATGACATAACTTTGTCTAAACTTGTTACTCCAGGAAGTGAATCTTCTTCAAAGAGGAAAAAGAAGCGCGGAACATCAAAGAAGAGGAGGAAGAGCATCATTGCTACTGAAGAGGAACCGGAAGTTGAACCAGTTGTACCTCCCTTTCCTTCTTCCCTCATGCCTAAAGATCGACCCAAAAAACTAACCATCCGGCCGGGTGAAGGGTCCAAAGGTGGCAAGAAGAAATGAAGATTCCAGTTTTTAGCTTTTTGTTTTTTGCACGTACTGGTCGGGGATTGTGCGGGTACCGGCCCCGCTTTCTTTATCTCGAAACTTGTATCTGTAAGAAATTGTAATAGAATTGAATAAAATGATCCTTTATTTGTACAAACTTCTTGTTTGTATTTGAGAATGCATTTATTATTCACTTTTGTACAAGTTTCTTTGCACGATATAGCAGTGAGCTTGTGGTAGACTGTTCGAGCGCAATTTTACCGATGTAGTTATACCATGTTGCCCCTATACCATAAGCTCGTTGCAATATTTTATATTTTGAGGAGACTTGTACTTTTATTTTTTAGAGAATAATTATTCCGTACTTGGAGGAATATTATTTCGTTAAAAAAAACAGAGTACAACTCCCTCCAAATAAGTTTTTACGCTTCATCCTTCGAAGATATCACTTTTTTCTTTTGTGCATATACACATTTTACCAAGTGAATTCTTCTATGTGGTAAAGCGGGTATCTGAAGGGTACTTTAACTTCTTTTTGAGGAAGAGAATTTTCCAGAATAGGTGGATCGTTCTTCCTTTGAGAGTTAAAGTGTGCCTTTGAAGATGGCTTTTTTTTTGTGCCACAGTAAAGGGCTTTTTGGTTTTTGCTTCTTTGAAAAGTTGCACCTCTGAGGAGGGCTTTCTCACGTTTCAACACTTGGAAGTTTTATTTCAATCTCGGTGAAACGTGTGCCTCCGAAGAGTTGGGCCTCCGAGGAGGGCTTTTTCACGTTTCAACACCTGGAAGTTTTATTTCAATCTCGTTGAAACGTGTTCCTCCGAAGAGGTCTTTCTTCTTGCTTGTGCCTCCGGGAGGAGGTCTTTCCATTTCTGCTTCTGGGAAAAGGTCTTTCTGTCTTGTTGTGCCTCTGGGAAGAGGTCTTTTTGTTTCTGCCCCTTGGGAGAGGCTTTTATTGTTCCCTGTTTCAACACTTGGAAGTTTTATTTCAATCTCGGTGAAATGTGTGCCTCTGAGTAGGGTTACTGCCTGGAAGTTTGGAGTTTCTTTCTCTCGGTTGGACGGATTCACGGGAGTGTATCGACCGATCATTCCGCAACTTTGTAACGAGAAAGATCTCTCTTTTTCTGGCTAGGCCCGCTCGAGATCTTTATCCTTCGAAGAGTTGTGCCTCCAAAGAGGGCTTGTGCCTCTGAAGAGGTCTTTTGCTGATTGATGCTTGCTCGCCCATGTCTCTTTGCCATCGATTCACGTCGGCGACCCCCGTTGTCTTTTGCAAGTGTTTTCACTTTCTAGTTGCCAATAATTTCCCTTATCCAAAGAAATATACTTCATAGTTGAGTGAGTTGGTGGTGGTAGACACAGTTTATTTAACTGGATGTTTGTTTGTTCCAACATTCGCAGTTAGTTAGAAATGGTCCACTTCCATCCACATTGCCAACTTTTGTTTGAAGCACTACTTTTGTAGGATTTGAGTATTGAAATTTTGAATGGTTTAGTGTTTGTTTGCTAAGTGATGTCGGGGATTGCTTGGTCTTGCGATGGGTAAGCTTTGCTTTTATGACCTGCATTATTAAATCGACATTTTAATGCAAAATTAATGTATTTTATATGTCGAAATAAAACAAGCAGTTTATAATAGTAGTGAACACAAGATTTATAGTGGTTAGGCCAAAAACTGGCCCTACATCCACTTTATAGCTTTTCATTATTTGCTTGCTTTACAATTGTTCTCAATACAAGAATCATATATTTGCAATTCTTTTACAACATTTCAGTAAAGCTTTTAAGTAAAATAAGGACGCAAATGATTGCTGTTCCAAGCTCTTGGGATTGGTTATCCTTCGACAGTTGTGAGTTTGAATGTGCCGTCAAGAAGCTTCGTGCCTATAACATATGGCCCTTCCCAGTTTGGCCCAAACACACCTGTAGCTGTCATGATTCTTTTCAGAATTAGGTCTCCAACTTCAAAGTTGCGCTGACGAACTTTAGAATTGAAGTGCCTGGCTATTCTTTGTTGATGAGCTGCAATTCTAAGTCTAGCTTGTTCTCTTCTTTCATCAAGGAGGTCAAGTGCTTCCAATTGGATTTTTTCATTCTCATCTTTATCAAAATGGATCCTTCTATGTGAGGGGACTTCAGTTTCCACTGGAATCATTGCTTCTGATCCATATGCCAACGAAAATGGAGTATGCCCCGTCGCAGTTTTGTGGGTGGTTCTGTATGCCCATAGTGCAAGCGGTAACTTGTCAACCCAACCGCTTTTCGCTTTTTCCAGCTGTTTTTTGATGGTTGATTTGATGATTTTGTTTACTGCTTCCACTTGCCCGTTTTCCTGCGGATGAGCTACTGCTGAGAAGCTTTTTTGGATTTTGAATCGTTTGCAAAAATCTTGGAATTCCTCGCTTTCAAACTGAGTACCATTGTCTGTGATTATCTTCTGAGGCACACCATACCTGCAAATGATATTCTTAGTTACAAAACTTATTATTTTCTTAGAGGTAATAGTGGCCAAGGGTTCGGCCTCAGCCCATTTAGTAAAATAATCAACAGCAACGATAGCATATTTAATCCCTGATTTGGCAGTCGGTAAAGGCCCAATGAGATCTATTCCCCAGATGGCAAACGGCCGTGGACTGACCATTTGTGTTAGCTCAGTGGAAGGTGCTCTAGGAATTTTAGCGAATCTCTGGCATTTATCACACTTTCGGGAATAGTCAGCAGCATCATGATTAATTTCTGGCCAAAAGTATCCATAACGGAGGATTTTCTTTGCTAAAGTTTGACCACCTGTATGATCCCCGCATTCCCCTCCGTGTACTTCGGTTTGAATCGTCTTCGCTTCTTCCTTTGTCACACATCGGAGTAATGGCATTGAAAATCCTCGTCTATACAAATGACCATCCTGAACTATATACATGCAGGCTTTCCTCATCAGCTTCTGTCGTTCTTTTGAACTTTCTGGCAAAGAACCACTGAGTAAGTATTCAAGTATCGGATTCATCCATGATTCTTGCTCTTGGGATATGTTCATAATCGAATCAACATCCATTTGATCTGTGCTCGGAGCTGACAAGACTTCAACGGGAACTAACCCCAATGGTTGAGCTTCACCAGTACTCGAATACTTTGCGAGAGAATCCGCCTTCATATTTTCTTCTCGGGGAATATGGTTTATTGAATAAAGGTCAAAATTTTGAAGGAGCTCCCAGTCCTTTGACAAATAGGCTGGTAAATTTCCTCCTTTAGCTTGGAATTCCTTCTTGACTTGACAAACAATAAGTTGAGAATCACTGAAGATATGCAATGCCTTGATGTTTAGTTCTTTAGCGATCCTTAAACCAGCGATGAGAGCTTCGTATTCAGCTTCATTATTTGTTGAAGGGAATTCCAGCCTTAGTGCATAACATAGTGATCGACCTTCCGGGGTTTCAAGGATAACCCCTGCTCCGGAACAGTAATCATTCCTTGCGCCATCGACATACAATTTCCATTGAATTGGGATGCTATCAATGACTTCTTCCTCACTATCACCTTTACCCGTACATTCTGCGATGAAATCTGCTAAAGCTTATCCATTGATTGCTTTCCGGGGATGGTAAGTGACATCGTACTGGCTGAGTTCGATATTCCATTTCAAAAGACGGCCGGAATCTCAGGACGGAATAGGACTTGCTGTAGAGGCTGATCGGTGAGGACTTTGATAGGATGAGCTTGGAAATAAGGCCTCAATTTTCTTGATGCGATCAACAAACAATAGGCAAGCTTTTCTAATATGGAATAGTTCATCTCTGCCCCAGTGAGCC
The DNA here is from genome assembly GCA_030765085.1 of Allium cepa. Lineage (NCBI taxonomy): Eukaryota > Viridiplantae > Streptophyta > Magnoliopsida > Asparagales > Amaryllidaceae > Allium > Allium cepa. The sequence goes on along the minus strand of CM060937.1, from coordinate 786,415,665 downwards.
TTTTGCTGATATAATAGACTGGGCGTTGAATCCTTGCATCTTCCCGTACCAACACTGCACTGGGAGCATGAGACGAAATTGCCAAATATATGAAGAGATCTTCACCACTGTCAGGCTTTGAAAGTATCGGAGGCACTTCCATATGACGAATCAACTCATCAAATGCTTTCTGACATTCAGGAGTCCACTCAAAGTTTTTCTTTCCTTTCTTCAGAGCATTAAAGAATGGAATGCATTTATCAGTAGCTTTGGAAATGAACCTACTCAAAGCAGCAACCTTTCCATTGAGACTTTGCAATTCCTTCTTCGTTCTAGGAGCTTTGACTTCTCTCAAGGCAGTGATTTGTGCCAGATTGGCTTCAATGCCCTTAGCGCTCACAATGAAACCCAAAAACTTTCCGGACTCCACTCCAAATGAACATTTCAGGGGATTAAGCTTCATTCTATACCTTCGGAGTACTGCAAACATCTCTGCCAAGTGATCCATGTGATCCACTTCTTTCTTAGACTTTACTAGCATATCATCAACATAAACTTCCATTGTCTTACCAATCTGTGGTTTAAACATGGCATTAACAAGCCTCTAGTAAGTTGCCCCTGCATTCTTGAGTCCGAAAGCCATGACCTTGTAGCAGTAGAGTCCAACATCTGTGATGAAGCTTGTATCCTCTTGATTCGGCTCATGCATCATAATCTAGTTATATCCGGAGTATGCATCCATGAAAGATAACAATTCATGTCCCGCTGTCCCATCAACCAATTGATCGATCCTGGGCAGCGGGAAACAGTCTTTGGGGCAGGCTTTGTTCAGATCCGAAAAATCAATGCACACTCTCCACTTTCCATTAGCTTTCTTAACCAGCACTGGATTTGAGACCCAATTTAGGTAAGTAGATTCTCTAATGAACCCGTTCTCCATGAGCCGATCCACTTCTTCTTTTAACGCTGCCGTTCTCTCAGGACTCTGAGTCCTTCTCTTCTGTTTCACAGGTGTAAATTATGGATCATTGTTCAGGGTATGCACTGCAATCTCTGGGGATATTCCGCACATGTCCGCATGAGTCCAAGCGAATACATCCAAATTAGTCTTCAAAAATGAAATCAAAACATTCTGAACTGTCGGATTGAGTTGTGAACCCACGTTAAGCACTTTTTTTTGTCCTTTGGGTCAACAGGCACCGGTACTGTTACCTCTACTGGTACCACTCTATTCTCCCCTGCACTTGCTTTCCTTGGATCCATCTCTCTTCGTGCCCCACTACATTCACCAGTGCAGGGTCCACCCTGTAATTGCTACAAGGTTGGTTCTTTGATGCGGACTGGAGTCGCCGCACCTTTTCCCATCTCTCTCTTCCTGGATTCTCGCAATTCTGCAAAATAACATTCTCGCACCGCATCTTGGTCTCCCTTAACTACACCAACTCCGTTATCTGTGGGGAATTTTTGAGTCAAGCACCATGGAGCAAGAACAGGTTTGAATGCAGCGAGAGTTGGTCGGCCCAAAAAGGCGTTGTAAGCAGAGAATTCTTCAACAATTATAAAGGTTTGCTTTCGAGCCACCTTCCTCAGTCCCTTCCCGAGTTCTACAAACAAATCTATGGTCCCAATTGGCTGTTTGGGTTCTCCAGCAAACCCAACAATCTTAAGTGATGAAGCTTGAACGTCAGCAATTGGAATTTTCATTTGATCAAAGGTCTTCTTGAAGAGAATGTTGCATGAGGCTCCACAATCAACTAGAACTCTTCTCACAGTTGCCGGCCCAATACCAGCGGATATGACCAAAGGATCTATGGTCGGAGCTTCGATACCCAAAGAATCCCTGGCACTGAACACAATATCATCTGTGGAAGTCTTTTGTTGATTTAAAGGCGCATCGTTCTCTAAAGCAAAAACATTCTCTTCAGCTGGTACATGCTTCAAGGCCCGGGCATACCTTTCCATCTCGCCCCAGCTTCTGCCTACTGGGTGAGGTCCTCCAGTTATTATATTGATGACAGGCCTTTTCGATTCATGTTCCACGGCCTTCTCACTTGAGCCAGGACGGTGAGCGGGAACTTGCTGTTCTTGAGTTGACGGAGCTGAGGTATTTCTATTCCTTTTCACATACTACTGGAGCTTGTTTTCCTTTAAGAGTTGTTCAATTACCTCTTTCAATTGGCGGCATTCATTGGTATCATGGCCGGGTTGGTTGTGGAACCGGCAGTACTTTCCACTTTTTTCCATCTTAATCGCAACTCTCATTTTAGGTGGTGCCGGATAATTGACATCATCTTTAGTTGCAAAGTAGATGTTTTCAGGGGTATCAGTCAAGGGTGTGAAATTGAAAGAACGACCTTTCTTAGCGTCTCCCTGTTTCTTTCCACCATCGTTTCCCCTTTTCCGAGTGTTTGGTTCCTTCCTGTTCGTAACAGCACCATTGTTCCCGGCTTGCACTGATACCACCTTAGCTGGTGCTTGGAGGCTCTCCAAGCGCATGAATTCATCCGCTTTCTTGTAGAATTTGTCAAGTGAGTTTGGTTCTTTCATTTTCAACCATTTTCCAAATTCGCTTGACTTGTCAATTGCCCTCATCAAGTACGTCAAGACCATGCGTGGCTCAGCATTATCCACCTCAGCCAATGCTATGTTAAAGCGGTTCAAGGACGACCTGATAGATTCTGCCGGATTTTGCTCTAGACTTGACAACGACATTATGTTCTTTGCTTTAGAAGCATACAATCGAAATTGCTCCTTGAATTTCCTGGTCAAATCGGAGAATTGATCGATGGACCTGACCGGCAGCTTTGTAAACCATAATAGAGCTACACCTTCTAGATAAACCGGGAAGTATCGACATTTAATTTCATCGGATGCCCTGGCACTAGTCATGTGCCAGTCGTATTTGTACAGAAACTCGTTAGGATCACTCGTCCCCTTGTAAGCCGGAATAGTAGGGGGAACGAATTTCCTTGGAAATTCTGCCTTCAAGATCCTTGTAGTAAATGGAGTTTTGCTTGGAGCAAATCCCCACTCTTTCTCATCTTCATCTTTTTGCATACTTTCCTTCATGATTTGACGAACCATACCCGAAAAATACTCTTCGTCATTTAGAGGCTCCGGAGGAAACACATCGGCCACTCTCTCTGAATTCTGCCTTGACAATCGTTTACGGAGGGTTGGCAGCGGCCCCGACCCTCCAGCCTGAAGAGGAGTCCTTTCTACAAGTTCTGCGGCTCTTTGAGAAATGTTTCCTTCAACATCCTGATCTCCCGCAGTAGGGTTTCCAACATTATTACTCGGTTGACGGTTTTCCCCCAGCAGATCATTCAACTTACTTAAGATCAGAGCATTCTGGGCATTCTGGGCCTCCAACTGTGCATTCTGAGCATTCAATTGTTGATTCAGTCCCAAAACTACGGCATCCAACTCTGCTCGAGTAACTCCAACAGTTGGAGCTGCTTGACTTGAAGGAGGAGAGGTAGCAGTATTCTTTTGAACATTATCGGATCTTACAGAATTTCGTTTTCTCCCAGGAGCCATTATTTCCAACAAACTTCTAGTTTTAAAAGAAATTCTTTCAACAATCCTTTGCGGAGCAATAGTGGAAGTTTCCTGAGTTCAATTCTCAGTGAAAGCACCAAAAATGTTAACGTGAAAATCGGACGATAACACCCCGGTGTAAATTGAAGTTGGATGAAAGCACCACCCGTGTACACGGGAATTACAAGCAAGTAGAGAAATTACAGAAAAAGCAGAAAAGACAACAATTTTTAAAGTGGTTCGGGTATAAGTTTTAATTCGAAATCACCAAAGTCCTCATATAAGTCATGTCGCCTTATTTATCTCTATAAGGCTAGGTAAAACACATCAAAGAGGTGAAATCAAAATCATCATAACTCATAAAGAAAATCCCAGATTGGTCAATTGTTACATGCAGAAAGCATGTTGCACGTGCTAAAGTTCTCAGACTAGCGCTTGTAGAAAGGTTAGGTACCCACATGAATCTCTAAGGCGACCGAAGTCACACTTTCCCAGATTCTTAATTTCCTAGATTCTCAGATTCCCAGATTCTCAGATGACCCAAAGGTCATAGCACTAGTAATTCCCAGAATGTGTTAGAAATCCTCGGATAGTAACCCGAAAAGTGGTTACATACGTCATATACCGTACATCCTCATTCAACGGTTTTCTAGCCGCTAGTCGATGCCACACTAACAAAAGCATCAAAATCTCAAAGAATTGCCTCATGTCATTGGCGTAAGGCATAAAATATCTAACCTATCTCATCTCATTGATAAGTGGAAAATTCCATAAAATCATAAATCTCAGAAAATCTCATATAAAACAATTGCCTCATATCATCGGCAATAGTATTTTTCCCAAGATAGTCCCATGTCGTATATGCTTCCGAATACGAAATATTAGACTAAAGTTATTAGTCTAAAAGACTAATATAACACTCTATCCCAGACCACAAAGTGGTAAATCCCAAGGAGGAAATCAAAAAGATTTCGCAATGTCGTTTCGATCGTACAAGTCCATAATTAACCGATTAAGTGAATGCACGAGTCCCATTCCTCGCGGATTTACTAAGTCGTTTAATTTATTTTCTTATACGCCCGAAAATATATATATATATATATATATAGTAAAAATAAGTAAAATTATACATATAATATTTTTCACGAGAAAAATGATTTTAGAACAATTTCCAGCAATTTATAGAAAAGATTTTAGAGAGAAAACGACTTATTTTCAGAGTTTCTAATAAATTATAAAATCTTAGAAAATAAGAAAAATCCTCAAATCCCCAACCATATATGATTTATTTATATAATGGTTTAATCATCTAAGCTCAAACAATTCGCAAATCAAGTAAAAGAAAAAAAAAATCATCATCAGAAAACTCCTCAACCAAAGCAAATACAACACTCAAGGCTACATGCAAGTGCTCAGGACGGCGATCTTGCATCAGCTATTTCGACCCTTTAATCACAAAATTTTAGAAAGTGATACAAATGAAAGTTGTCGCAGTATTCCTGTAGTTTCCAGAACTTCAAAACTTATAGCATTTGGATAAGAAACGCAAAAGTTGTGCACAAAATACTAATTTGGGTTTGCACAAAACACTGAGTTTTCAACAACAACAAGACAACGAGTTTGCAAGAAGTTTTTTAACATTTTAATCAACGAACTAGCAAAACTAATACAAATAGAAGTTGTCACATTCTTTCTGCAGTTTCCAAAACTTCAAAAATTATTTGATTTTGATAAGAAACGCAAAAGTTATACGCAAAATACAAGCTCAGGTTTGCACAAAACGAAAACAGAATCAGAATTGAAATCACTCGATCCGGCGACTTAGGCAACTGATTTCACTGGTCAAACCATTTCAAAACACAATGAAAATTAGCATGCTTAAACTAAACACACAGACCTTCAAAATGACACCAAGATTGCCTCAATCCGACACCGGATGAGGGAGATATAACCAAAACGAAATAGGCTATTTTCAGCAACAAAGCAGAAACAAATTGAATATACTGTACGTATATTCAAGCATAGACTTCAAAATTTTTTTGGCCTTATAGCAGCGAAATTTCTTGCTTACAGTTGCTATAAGTTTGCTAACTTACCTTTTGCGGCAAAAAGGAGCGAAATTGGCTGCAAGATGAGATCTTCAAGCTAGCAATGGCCTAGGCAGTACCTATAGTTGCTGAAAAATGGACATGCAAAGGAGAAAACCCATTAAAACAACAATAGTAACTGAAACCAAGATTTTTCCCGGATTTAAGATGGAGATTGGTTAGGAGATTAACTGGCTTTAATTTTTAGATGAGAGAATCTCTTAATTTTGTGTGGAATTAACTAAGACTTAGCAAGGGTTTGAGGTCGCCATTGATTTTTCTTTTGAGCTTCTGTTACTAACTGGAGGAGGAGATAGGAGAAGGAAACTGTACGTACACTATTTTCCTCACCAGAAACTTCTTTATGGGCTAATGGATCAACACTTCAGCCCAAAAACATACTTAGCCAAAAATTCTAACTTATGTTTTTATTATGTATATAATGTTATTTCTCTCATATTTTACACATTTTATATCCGAATTCAACAAAATAAAAATGCGTTGGATTCGTTAAAACACAAGGAATCCAATAAAAAGAATAAAATTTTATTTTACCAAGTTTTATTATATATTTACCATTTATTCCCTATTTATGGCAAATTTACACTATTTATCCAACTAATGTAAATATGGACATATTTTGTCAAATAACATGGTTTATCTCATTTTATTATGGGGGAATGATTTATTTTTAACTCCCCAAAATATTTACCCACATTATATATAATTTATAACATGATTAATTATTTATTCAACACTTTTCCTGGTGTATAAAAAAATGTAATTTAGACATTACATACATTATTGCCAAATTGTGCATGCTAATGGAATATAGGCACAAATCTCTATTCAAAACTCATGAAATAAAGAGATATTATTTTTTTTTCCATTCCAATATATGTATTACTCAACCCCAAAATATATATTCCCCTTTTCATTTTCTTTCTTCCTAAATTTATTTCAAATCATAAAATTGAAATAAATCTCATTTTATTTTATTCTCCTAAGATTACTCACATAATATTGTTCTATCCCTAACAATAATATTATCCTCATTTTCTCCCCATTAATTTAATTAATGAATCTAATATTAAATCATTACTATAATTATGACTTAATACTAGCGGTAATCTCCAACCAGGGTTGTTACAACGATAATAATTAGTAACGTTTATATCATCAACACATTATAATTACTTACACTTTAATGAGTTTGATTTCCAAATAAATTTGTTGACCACTTAATTAGGAAATTTATACTAATACGTTATCATACCCATAAATCTACGCTTATAACTAATTCCTACATTTGAATAAATTATTAAATTGAAATGTTCATTAAAGTTTATAAATTATTAACTTGTACTAACATGATTTCTTTAATTTATTCCAATTACTGTTTACATCTTCTATTTTTTTCTTCTTTTGCATTAAATCAATTTAATATTTTCATAAATTTCTCATATTACATTTTAATATCCAGGTAAGAATCTTTTCTGCTTAATTCATTTGAATTTTATTCAAATTTCTCTAAATAGGTTTTAAGTCACCATTTATATAATTTATTTTAGCCTTAATTTTGATATTAATTTACCCCCTTTTGTTATTTCTACTAAAAATTAATTAGAAAATCCCATTTAATTAAAATCTTTAATTGTCGAAATTTACGGGTCGTTACACTAGCTATATTTGAAAATTTTGAAATTCAAATTTAAATAGAATTCGAATTGATTTTTAGTTAAATTTGAATTGAATTCGTATTGAACTCAAGTTATCGGTCTTGAGTTATCTTTCTTGTTTTTCATTATTTTCGGGTACAGTTTTCACTAAACAATTTTTGAAGTAATTTTTAAAATAAATGGACATTTCAAATTATTATGATATAGTATTTTAAAATTATTTTTCTAATAAAAAAACTGTTTATACCCTTTAATAAAAGAATTTCATAATATGGGTTTTATTAATATTTTCGGAAAAAGTTTTAAAAGCTTGTTTTTTCTAGTAAACTATTTTAAATATAAAACGCACACTTTTGTACTATTCGAACGTATAAGAAAGAGACTTAAACGATTTAGTAAAACAAGTGGTATGGGACATGTGCGCTTACTATTTCGGTTAATTCTGGACTTGTACGATCGAAGCTATTTGAGTTTAATGATTCTGAGATGTTTTGCCATTTTGTGGCGTATTTCGAGTTTTATAATTCCTATTTATTGGAATTATTTAAGATGGCCAATATTTGGCAAGATTATGGTTTGAGATCTCCTATGTAGGAGTTTGATCGATGAGAACCATCACGATGTTTTATTTACTTGCCAATGACATAAGGCAAGTCTTGAGTTTATGATTTCATATTTTGAGATTTATGGTTTATGAGAAACCATCATGATGTTTTTCACTTGTCGATGTGATGAGACAAGTGTGGTATCTCTTTATCACTCGCCAATGAGACTAGGTGAGATATAATTTTCTGAGTTTTATGATGTTTTTAGTGTGGCATCGACTAACGGCTAGTAAACTGCTAATTGCGAATGTGTGGTATGGGACACACGTTAGCACTTTTCGGGTTCCTATCCGTGAGTTTGTGACACATTCACGATGTTTACCTAACAGAACTGCTTTGAGAGGTGTCAGCGACCTTGTCATGAGGACAAACTGCTTTGGAGGTGTTAGCGACCTTGTTAGGGACGATAAAATGGCTTGGAGAGGTGTCAGCGACTTTGTCATGAGGACAAACTGCTTTGGAAAGGTGTCAGCGGCCTTTCCATGAGGATGAACTGCCTTGGAAAGGTGTTAGCGGCCTTGTCATGAGGACGAACTGCTTTGGAAGGTGTTAGCGACGTTGTCTAAGGCTTTGGCCGCTTGAGTTTAGCACGTGCAACATTGCTTCGGCATTATTCAGATATATGGCCAATCCGGGTTTTATGAGCTTTGAATTCGCCGTTTTTGGCGCATTAGTGTTAAGATTTTCTGAGTTTTGAACATGCATCGAATTTTTTATTGAGTTTGAGATTTTATGAGTTTGAATTCGTATCGAGTTCCATGAGCTTTTATGATTGAGATGTATGTGTGAGATTTAGCCGCCTTGGCCTACTTATGAGTTTGAGATCTCACATTCTTATGGAGTTGTCTTGTGTTGCTTTCATGACTTCTATTTGTGATTGAGATGAGTTTTCTCCTTTTTGGAGTAATGGTTCATCGAACCATTTGAGTTTTGCTTGAGTTTTATATGAGTTGATTTGAGTTCATTATGGGTTATCGCTAATGATATGAGGCACTTGTGTTTTATTTGAGTATTTAGTTTGAGTTACCTCTTTCCAGGTATTTAGTCACTTAGGTAGCGTTTGTTACTTACGTATTGAGCTATGAGTTATCTAATCCTTCTCCTCATTCAAGAAGAAGTATCACTATATCCATTCTGCTTCATATTATCAATATTGACTGATTTGTGTAGCTAGACTGACCCGTGTATTTATGCTCGGGTCAGACCGAGTTGTTTCAAGTATCATCTATGGACTTATCTTGAAGGTTGTGTTGGATATCATCTCTTCTTTTGCTTGAGTAGTTTATTTCTTCCGTATACTCTGATGTTTTTACATTTGATTTGGTGTATATGGTGTGGTCGAGTACCACCTTTATTGTATTCATATTGTATTGTACTAAACATGTATCAGTGTATATGTGTGTATATATATATATATATATATATATGATGTCGATTATTGTTCTGTGATGTGCTTTACATTTAGTTATTGTATTTTGTTCTGATAGATCCGTCAACCACCTATAGTTTTGGATTAAACATTTACTGTTTATGTCAATCCATTGAGATAGAAAAGAAAAATTATATTGCATTTATCGAAGTATTCAGTAGATGTTTAAGACAAAGTTATAGATGGTCGCCCTTAACCAACCCTATTCTTTGCTTTAGTAGACAGAATTACTCATTAATTCTCTTTACTAAGGTGGGTCTCGGGGTGGGGCGTTACAGGTGGCGTGAGTTTGTATTTATAACAGAGATTTGCGCAATCAAAAGAAGGACGTGTTGTATTTGGGAAGAAAATTTACATTGCCTTTGCACGCAAGGAAAAATTAGTTTGATTTTTGAAACAATTTACAGGAGGAAGTAAATGCTTTCATTCAATATTAACTGATTGTGTGGGTATACATATATAAATAGGGAAGTAAATTTTACTGGAAAGAGAAAAAAATAAATGTAGGAATATGGGTAAAGAGAAAGACGCATATAAAATAGGCAAGTAGATAGAAAAATGGATATTGTGCGTGACTGAGATTTAGGAGAAAATTGTTGATTGGTGAAAGATAGGCAAGAAATAATTTGCACTTGTCAGCGAAATTGGCAAGAAATCAATTAGCTTTAAACAGAAATGGAAAATCTGATGCAAACGTGTTTAAATGTTGATTTAGGTGAAGGACAGAAATATATTTATTATTTTGAAACATCTATGAATTAATAATTGGCAATTATTCACGCAAAGGAAAGTGGAAACCACCGGTGATTTCATTCCAGTTTTAAAAGAAATTAACAGCTCTTTGGAAGAGTCAAAAGATTATATACATTTTTAAACAAATGGAAGTAATGGCAAGGCACAGTGAATTTCCTCCTTTAAACGTGCACGACAATTGATCTAGGAACAAAGACCATAATTAGAATGTGAACGGTTATAAATTTGTGGGTAACGTTTCTATTAAATCGGAAGGAAAGTGAATATAATAAAAATGCGTACAACAGACACAATAATTTATGCCCAAGATAACGAAAATAACGGACATAAATTTTATAAGTTTTCTTATATATTTATATATACACGGTATTTATTCCCTCAATATACGCGCCATTTAAACGCGTAATTACCCAGTTCATTTATACACTACAAATTTCCAAATTTTATTCCTTAATTAAAGCATGTTTTGTTTACATTTTTTTAATTTTACTTTGCGTTGATTATTTTGGCAATAGAGGATAGACGTTAAAGAATTATAGGATCTCTTTTCAACGGGTGTGTGATTTATATCCTTAAATAGGCTGAGTGAATTAAGCAAAGTAACGACAAGAGATGATCTTGCTATGAAACGGTAATAAAATTTATGGATAACGTTCTATTTAAAACTGAAGAGAAAAGGGAAGTGAATATATTTGTCTTTGAACGGAAATGGAATTTGGACAAATTTGCGAACATGTTTAATAATGAGAAGAAACTAGCGTTGATATTGGAGGAAAAGACAATAAGATAAGATTTGAACGTTACTTTAATAAAAGATTTTATGCTAAATAAATAGTTGCAGTAAAAAGAGAAACAAGATATCTTTTTTTAAAAGGTAAATGGCAAGTCACGGTTAAGGAAAAATTGAAACGGATATGCTTCCCTCCTACTCGAAAATGCACGTTTACTGATTTATTTAACCATTTTCAGTTAAGGTATATATTTTTGAAATGCGCACCATAGACGCAAAATTTAAGTCCAAAATAAAACGAAAATAACGGATTTAAATTTTATACGTTTTCTTATACCTTATTTATCCCATCAAAGAACGCGCCCTTTAAACGCGTAATTCAACAGTTTATTAATGCACTTTAATTGTGAATGTTATTACTTAACTAAAAATAGAATTTGTTTACATTCTTCGGATTTATTTATCATTTTCTAAGAAATTTATTACTAAATTTTAATATACATAATTCATTTTAAAAAGAACAAAAAGGGAAATAAATGTTATTACCAATTCAATAAATCTTGTACATATATAACTCTTACATAAAAGATTTAGAAATCAAAAATTTAAAAATTCCAATTAGAGTTATCTTTAACCAAAGTTAAAAATTTCAGAACTCTTGTCCTTTAATTTAAAATTTGGGAAATGTTTTAATCAATTTTAAAATTTTAGATTTTTATATAATAAACCCCAAAGTTTTATAATTAAATTGAAAAATACTTGTTAAAACTTCGAGCTGTTACAGATTCTCCACATTTAGAATCACCATTGGCTTAGTTATAAGTTTGTGCATATATGTATAATGCTTTTACTACAGTGTTATTTAAGGCAATGCAGTTTGAATTTTGGTTGAACCAGCCATCCTTTCTCGTTTAGAACATTTCTAACTCAAAGCTTCTTAACTAAGGTTGAACACGAATGTGATATCCCAGAATTTTTGACAATATCAATTTAATATTCTGTTTTTAAATTTGAATTAATTTGATAATTTATATAAATAAATTTGAATTGATTCAATAATCTTCTTCAATAAATATTTAATTGGTGAATTTATCTTTTAATAAGTTAATAAATGTTTTATTTTTTTAAATTATATTTTGACTTAAGTATGAATATTTATTTAGATTAAAATAAAGTTATAAAAAATGTTTGTTTTATTTTTTTTTAAAATATTGATTAATAATTATGATTTGTAAATTAAATATGGGATTTAGAATACAATCAAAATATGAAACATTTATTCATACAAACAGTAAGTAATTTACAACCTCTTTTATAAATTTATTTAAAATGGTTAAAAATATTATTTTCAAATAATAGTTATGTGTATTGTTTTTATTTATAATTATACTTTATTTTATTCGTTAAAAGTTATATGTATATATAACTAAGTATTAAAGAACTAATTGATTAAGTTTAAAACTTTCATTAACACTTAATTAAAAATACTAATTAATTAAAGTGACATGTGTAAGCATCTTAGAACACAATTTAACATGTGTTAAGTGAATAAGCAAAGACATTAACAAATGTTAACACTTAAGACAAGTGTCAGAATTCCATTTTATTTTTCTTCAATTTTAATCAACCCTAATTCAAATCTATAAAAAACCATACTCTTTTCTCCTTTCAGTTTCTTTGTTCATTTTCACATTTTCAATTCTAAATCAAGAAAACCTTTCAGCTGAAAACATCTCACACCAAAGTAATCTTCATTCTAATGAAAATCAGTAAACAAAACTCCTCAAAATACAAAATCAGTCCCCGATCCACATTCAAAAACCCTGTTCAAATGCATTCAATTTTTCTAAAAATCTGGAAATAATGAAAGCAAACCTGCATGCAACAATTAAAGCAAGAAAATCTGCATTTTTTTTCTGGAAGCACATGCAAAATCAAATGCATAGCAAACTGCATTCAATTCATTCAAAACCTGGAAATGGCCACTACATGCAAATTAAAGGAATTCAACATTCAAGTTTAAGGTTGATAAAACAGTAATAAAAGAAGTTTGCAAAAGATTCAGGGGTTATTCAAAAAGAAGTTCAAAAGGGTTTTTTTCAAATCTGGACCGTGCTCTGCTCTGCATATTTAAAAAAGGTGAGTAACTCAATTTTTAAAAATAAATTAAATAGGTAAAAGTTTTTCATGTTTTTAATAAGAAATGAATTTATAATACGAATCTGTTGTGGATACATATATGTGAATAGATTTATGAACGCATGCTTGTTTTCTGATACATTTCTGTTTCTTCAAATTTTAAGCTTCTGCTTGATTTTAAATCTCTTCTATCTTGATTTAATCCTGGTTTGGATAAGGCTGAAACAAGATCTGTTTATTACACCATAAACTATAGTTTAATTTTTTTGTTTAAGATTAAACAAGCCTGTATCATCTCTAAAGATATAAACAGATGAATAAACTTAAATATATGAAATTTTCAAGTACAATGAATTGAAGTTTCAGGATTATGAATCAAAACATCATGTAAAATTATGATTTTTAAAGGTAAGATTACAATTTTTAATATCAAAACCAAAGAGCAGTTCTAGTTTTACTGTAAATGGAGTTTTGGGCATCTCTGTTTGCCACAAGTGATTAGAAATGCCGAGATTGTCTCTAGAGGAGGAGGAGTTATAAGAGATGATGAGAAAATTATCTGCTTGGTTTGCATTTCATTTTTGAGGTTGTGATTTTTATTTGAATTCTAGAACCCAAGTTTTACTGGGTTTGAGAAAATTGAACTTTTCGGCTAATGTAATGGATCGAATTGCTTAGGGTCTTGTGAATTGGAAGATGGTGGGTTGTCAGAGACGTCGTCGTAGTTTCAAAGGCAATGGTGGTCGGAGGCGCGTGAATGAGGTTTGTTGATGGGTATTGGTTGAGTAGGAGCTTCCTGTTCCATGTTTTGATGTTAAACTCGAATGCAAATTCGAGTTGATTTGGAGTAATCTGATGATTGAGGGGAGATGAGGGGTTGCTGGCCAATGGGAGATGGTCGTTGATGTTGGTCAACGGTGGCCGGAGGCGGCGTACAGGTGCACAAAGGATGTGGGCATGCTGGTGACTCGAAGTAATGTTAGTGATTGCTCGGGTAAAACTGTGTTTCAGGTTTTTCAAAGAAAACAGGAACCTGTTTCAGGTTTTAAAATTTAGAAGTAAAGAAAATGTAAACTAAATTTTGAACTATGCTTAAAACCTGAATTTAAATATGAATTTAAATAATTTAAATCTTGGTTTTTGAAATAATTTTAATTTTTGAAAATTTAATTGGTTTTAAATAAAAACAGAATCATGTTTCTGTTTTGAAAATTTAAAGGAAAATTTTAAATGTAAACAAAAATTTAAAATTAGGATTTAAACATGAATTGAAATCCGATTTCAAACTGGTTTGAATCTGAGTTTGAAATAATTTAAATTTTGAAATTTAAATTTAGTTTTAAAATTTTTTAAGGTATAAAAGAATATTGGTTTGAATTTAAACTGGAAGTTTAAATTGTAAAATATAAGCTTTAAAATAAGTTTGAACCTAAGATTTTAAATTTGGGATTTGTGTTAAGTTTAAGTTTTTAAAATAAAATAAAGTTTAAATTTAAATTGTTTAAATTACTTTGAAATGGTTAAATGATTTGAATTTAAAATATAGATGTAGAATGTAAGTAAAGCTTTTAAAATTTAAGTTAAAAACTGGAATGAGGTTTAAATCTGTATTTCAATTTTTAAATTAGAGAAATTTTTGAATTGAAATTGTTTTAATAACTTGGAATGTTTAAGTGTGTTTTTAAATTGATTTGAATTTAAATTGAATTGGGATTTAAATTCTTTAAACTTATTTATAAAGTGGATGTTTCTTTTAACATATGAGATAAAAAGGTTTTGAATTATTTATAAAACCCTGTTTAAGCTAAAATTGTATCTTAAGTTAAAATGAAATTTAAATAGAATTTAAAGTAAATTTGGAAACAAATTTTTTAAGTACTTTGATTAAGCAAGAAATGTTGTCTTAGAGATAAATAAAATTTAATGATTGGATTCATTAAATTATTAAGAAAATTAAGACGGGTAATTAATATTCAATTAACTAATGATAGGATGATTAATTAAGTAATTAAGAATTTTTAAATGAATTAATTAAGGTTTAATATTAATTAATTAAGGTTAATTAATCTGGAGTTAGAGATTATTAATTTAATTTTAATTTGATTAAAGATTAATTAATCGAGTGATTAGGAATTAATTAGGTTGCAGTTAACGCTTAATTAATTTAATAATTAGTAATTAATTAATTGGCAACTGAATATTAATTGATTTATAATTAATAATGATTAATCTAAGTTAACTTCTTAATAAAGTAATTAAAGATTTGTTAATGAAGGTCATTAACTTAAGATTATTTAATAATTAATTAATGTGATTAATTTTTAATAATTAATTAGATTAATTAATTAATAATAATCATTTGTGAAATTGTTTATGTTCAATTACTTAGTAGACGTAATTAATGAATTAATTACTTAATGTAATTTATTTGGTTAATGTGATTGGTTTAGATTAATTAATTAAGTTTTATTAATTTAAACACTTGATGATTGATGAATAATTACTTAATGTATTTAATGGGTTTGTAATTACTTATGGAAGTAACTAATTGATTAATACTGAATGTAATTAAAGGTGTTAATGATGGAAGTATTTTAGATTAAATTACTTTGAAATTAATCAAGGGATTAACTGAGGTAATAAATTAAGGAGTAATTTATTAATGAAGTAATTAAGGGAAGTTAATTACTGGATGTTATTAATCAAGGGTGATTAATATATGTGTGGTTTAATTGCAAATTAATTACTTAATGTAATTAATTTAAATAGAGAGATTAATTAAAATGTAATTAGAAATCATTAGTTTATTAATGAAGTAAATTTGGAATTGATTAATTAAGGAATAAGTGTAGTAATTAATAAATTGATTTAGTAATCAAAAGTTAATTATTGTAAGTGTTAAGTATAATTAACTTGTGTAATTAATTTAATGGCTAATTACTTATTGTAATTAGGAATTGTTAATTAGAGATGATTAATTGAATTGAATAATGAGATGGTGATTAATTAATTGATTTGTAATCAATTAATGGATAAGTTAAGCAGGATTTTAATGATAAAGTAATTAATTTAATTCACTTTAAATTAATTAGAGATGTAGTAATTAAGTTAATTCATTTTAAATTAATTATATATGGTTTGGTCATTGAATCATTGCTTATGTATGAATGATTGATATTGATTGCCTCGAATGGTTTGTAATCTCAGCTATGAGATGAGTAATGTTATGTGATATGGATGCGTTGGTTGCATTGTGACGATAATATGGATTATCTGTTTATAATGATGATATTGACTATCTGTTGATGATAATGTTGATTATCTATTGTGAATCTGTGAATTATCTATTTGTGTATTTATAGATAATGAATTGAAATTGTTTTAAACTTTAAAACAACTTGTCCTTAAAAAAAACGTTTTTGATTCGGTGAGACTGGGACCAGGTTTCCATATTTGGATATCCGAAAACCACATCGATCCAAATTAACGATAGGTGGTGAATCTGAAGTGAAGATGAAGATTCAAAGTGCAAGGGTTATTGTCGTCAATTTTGAGGGTGATTCCAAAATGAGTGTAACGAGATAATGCCTTCGGTTTCGTTCGAACCCGGAACGAACTTGGATGGATTGAATGCTTTCAGAACATCGTCAGGTGGCCGATGAGCATTCTAAGTGATATGTCCTATAAAGGTAATCATAGCCTCCAGCCTCATCAACCGGGAATGGCTAAAACATGGGAGGTGCGGCAAGGCTAAATGGGTCATGCCTAAGTAGGACGAGATTTACCCCTGTCTAGATGTCCCTTTATTTCGGCTGTGTGGTACGGTTGTTGATCACAACTGCGGGGTGGTCTTGTTCGGAACTGTTCAGTAAGGAAAGGTTCAGGCTTTGTGTTGCAGGGGATTGGGAGTGATCCTCGGTACGGTGATCTAGGCCATGTACTATGACGGGCGGTACCCCGGTAGCCCTGCCATTGATGGGATCCAAAATCCAGTAAGTGTCGTACGTATTAGTGGTGCTCAACTATGTTGGAACGTGAGATGTAAGCATTCCAGCTATTTCTGTATTTTACTTGAAAAACCTAGACACTATTATATTATCACTGGATTTCCTATCAAATGTTTTGGTTAGCGTAAGGTAAAAACTTTTCCATGTTTATGTGTGGGAAGTCTTTCGCGATACCCTTTCTTTTCAAAGGTTTTTCAAAGTTAAGCAACTTTAACCTTTTACTCACACCAGACCCATGTATGACCCGGAGTTTATTTCTGTTTTTCTTAAACTCTTGGGAACTCCAATTTATATGAGTAGCCAAGGGATTCAGGTTAGCTTTGATGAATTGTGGAGGAGCAATGGAGCAGGAGGTTTCTGCGTTGTAGTTATATGTAGTTTTCTGCTGTGTTGGTATCTCTGAGTGTTTTTTGTATTATGTCTGAGTTGTAATAACTAGACAGGTGTTTATAACTGTCTAGTATGTGATGTATTGTTTGTGTAACACTGATAATTATTGTGTACTATGTAATACTTATGTTATAACAATAATTTATTCGTTCCGCTGTTGAGATTCTATTGTTGTTTCTTCTTTCTGTTCTTTCTTTTCTCTTTTCTATCCCTTTCTTTCTTCAAGATGATGCGACTTTCTGTGGAGAAAAAGTCGGGTCGTCACTTTTGGTATCAGAGCGCTAGGTTGAGCGAATACCTAGTCTCTGGAATGGTGTTTATCTTGAGAGAGCGTATTTGTATTTTTAATATATGTTAACTCCACTTTTTCAGCATGGCCGTGATATCAAAAATCGACCGAGAAACCAATGATAGTTCGTCTTGAAGAATAGTCAACTCAGCATCCCAACAAAGCAAGTTCTGTTGAATGGCTTTTCAGATAAGATCCCCTACGGAGGGGGGGTCCAGGGGGGTGCCAACCCCCCAAGGTGGGGGTGTGGGGGGCAACGCCACCGCTACGGTGATCGACCTAATAACAAGGTTGCCGACTTAATAAGGTTAACGACTCAATAAGCTTAACGACTCAAGGATTGGACGACCTAAGAAGTGCCACGACTTAACGAGTTAAGGTTCAAGGCGACTTAGAGGAGTGGAACGACTCAAGAGGGTTAACGGTTCATGAGACAGGCCGACTCAGTGGGTCAACGACTCAAGAACTGTGCGACTCAAGGTCTCCACGACCTAACAATTCAAGGGCTGAACGACCTACGAGTTAAGGATCTACGAGTTAAAGACTCTACGAGTTAAAAGATCTACGAGTTAAGGCCACTACGAGTTAAAGACTCTACGAGTTAAAAGGTCTACGAGATAAGGATCTACGGCTTAAGGCCTCCACAAGTTAAAGAGTCTACGAGATAACAATCTTACGAGTTAGAAGATGGCGCGACAGGAAGTCTACGGCTCAAAAGATAAGTTGTTTACGACCTAAGACTTGGAGACAAGTTCAACACCACGCTTTAGTAAGAAGAATCGCTGACGACTTACGACCTATGATGAGTCGTGTACGACTCATGCTAGCATAAAGGAAACTGCATTTGGTTAACTCGTGAACGACTTAGAACTTGTATCATTCATTCAGATGGGTGCATAACACTGGGCCAAGCCATGAACCCAGTAAATCAGCCGCGACCTACCATGAGTCGTATACGAGTTACGACTCATCGTGAGTCGTATATGAGTTACGACCTAACTCCGAAGATGCCTATAAATACGCCCATAACTCCAACAGAAAGGGGACCTTTTGGCCAATCATTTCAAGTGCCAATACTCTCCTAAATTCTCAAATCACCCGACACTTCAAGTTCGAAAGACATTTCAACTAACTTCAAGGGAAAATCTAACGCCATCTACATGGATTCGAAGAATTCTTCTCTACCAAAGTTCTAGTTGTTTGTCTCATCATAATTGTAATTGAAGATTGTTGTAAAGTTGTAATCGGTTTAGCAATAAAGAGAATTAAAGTGGACGTAGGCTTGCCTTGAGCCGAACCACTATAAAATCGTTGTTATTCACTGTTATTTTTTGTGATTTTCTGCTTATACTCTGCTCCCGAATCATCGGGTGGTGCTTTCACAACTACACTTTATACACCGGGGTGTTAGCGTTCAAATTTTAGCGTTAACAATATATATATATATATATATATATAATTATTTCTACCTATTTGCTGGGTTACCCGTTTAGGTTTTCCAAACTATAAAGGTAGATAAGGTAGTGGTGTGTGTAACACAACTACCATTGGTTGGAGTTTGTTTGATGAGGTTGGAAGTGTATTTGACGAGACTATAGACCTAACAGCGTCTCGAGTGAATTTTGCTTGATGTAATGATTTCATCGATCTCTGAAGGAAACCTTTTAAAGGTTTGGAGCTCATCTTTGAAGTGTAGGGTTGGATGAGTTGAGTTTGGATCTGTCGGATGAGCAGTAGCAAGTGATGGTATCTTGATACCTCAGGAAGTTGTAGCTGCAGGATGAGATGCAATGACTATGATACTTCCGAAGAAACATCTTTGGAACAAGAGTAAGGAAGTGTGTATGCTTGGTGTTGTGGCTGAGTCCAGCGGGGTGTTTCTGTTTGCTTTGAGGTTCGAGTTTCTCGAAGAGTTTTGGATTAGGAATTCTTTGGCATTGGTATTAGCAGTGCAGCTCAGAGTGCTCTATGTTGGCAGGAAGTCTTCTAGCTCAGTAGTTATTCTCAAAGAGGAGTTCAGAAGCAGCAGTGTGAATCCTTTTCTTCTATGAATTGGCTAAGCCAGCAGAAGCTGTTCTGATTGGTAGAGAGAGCAGTTTCTTCGGATATTAGTTTGGGTTGATCGCAAAAGTGACTTACGATAGTTTGATTGTTCTCTTGGGTTGTTGGAGATTGTGCGGATGCCTTCAGGGAAGTCAGAGATTTGTCCGCATCTGAAAATCGAGTTTTCTTATCAGGTAGTATTCCAGGATTGCTACCTGTGGTTCAGCCTAGTGGAAGGTTGGTTCCTTGAGATAGAAGTTGGTGAAGCAACTCAGGTTTCGGAGGAACTTCTGAATTTTCTTTATGGATATGTGGAACCATATTTCTATGATGTGTTGTCCAGTCTATGCTCGTGTTCTTCATCAACATTTGCTTCTACTTCGGATCGGAGTTATGCAGCGGAAGCAGTTTGGGAGTGTTTCTGTTTTCTTTTCCGGATAAGGAGAAGTAAGTTCAGTCTTTTGTTATTTGAGGAGTAGAGTTTGTGTTCATGGTTTTGGATTAATCCTGAGGAGATCATTGTAATGGGTTGTTATTGGTCCTGTTTGTTTCTAGTGGAATCAGCAAGGGTTGAGCTGATCAGGAAGAATGTTAGCAGCCGAGGATCGTTCGAAGAATTTTGATGTTAAGAGATGGAGGAATTTGGATTCCGGAGTCGAAGATTTGGTTTTGGTTAAGTTTTTCTCTGATCCAAGGAGCTATAAGTTTTGGTAAGTTTGTGAAGCTAGCTCCGAGGTGTTTGGATTTCTTCCATATTTCGGTAAGATAAGTGTTTGGTTTTCAAGAGTTGAATTGCCAGTTTGGATAACGGGGATTCAGAGTGTTTCACGTATCTCTTAGGGAGTACGTGTTTGATATTTTTAGTTGTAGAACCAGCAGTTCAGGAGGGTTTGGTTGTTGAGTCAGAATCGTCTGTAGTCTGATATCTTGCTTGGAGTTGTAGATATAGATGAGATAGGAGCTCGGTAACTTAGTAGCATTGATTGTTTAAATTCTATGGAGCAAATATCCCGATATTTATACCAGGGAAACTCGTGGAAGTTCTATTCAGAATTTTTTCTGGATAGTTAGATTTGTTTGATTGTGTACATTGATTGCTTTGGCTATTGGCATTTGATTAATATATGCAGTATTTTAAAATTAAATCTCTAATAAGATTATTAAATTACCTTTGTTTTAAATTTCGTGGACGAAATTCTTTTAAGGGGGGAGGATTATGATATCTCGGAATTTTTGACAACATCAATTTAATAATCTATGTTTAAATTTGAATTAATTTGATAATTTCTGTAAATAAATTTGAATTGATTCAATAATATTCTTTAATAAATATTTAATTAGTGAATTTATATTTTAATAAGTTAATAAATGTTTTGTTTATTTAAATTATATTTTGACTTAAGCATCAATATTTATTTAGATTAAAATAAAGTTATAAAAAATGTTTGTTTTATTTCTTTTTTTAAATATTGATTAATAATTATGATTTGTAAATTAAATATGGAATTTAAAATACAATTAAAATATGAAACATTTATTCATACAAATAATTAGTAATTTACGACCTCTTTTATAAATTTATTTAAAATGATTAAAAAAATTATTTTCAAATAATAGCTATGTGTATTATTTTTATTTATAATTATACTTTGTTTTATTCTTTAAAAATTATTTATATATATAACTAAGTATTAAAGAACTAATTAATTAAGTTTAAAACTTTCATTAACGCTTAATTAAAAATACTAACTAATTAAAGTGACATGTGTAAGCATCTTAGAACACAATTTAACACGTGTTAAGTGAACAAGCAAAGACACTAACAAATGTTAGCACTTAAGACAAGTCTCAGAATTCCATTTTATTTTTCTTCAATTTTAATCGACCCTAATTCAAATCTATAAAAACCCATACTCTTTTCTCCTTTCATTTTCTTTGTTCATTTTCACATTTTCAATTCTAAATCAAGAAACCTTTCAGCTGAACATCTCACACAAAAGTAATCTTCATTCTAATTAAAATCAGTAAACAAAACTCCTCAAAATACAAAATCAATCCTTGATCCACATTCAAAAACCCTGTTCAAATGCATTCAATTTTTCTAAAAATCTGGAAATAATGCAAGCAAACCTACATGCAACAATTAAAGCATGAAAGTCTGCATTTTGTTTTTGGAAGCGCATGCAAAATCAAATGCATAGCAACCTACATTCAATTCATTCAAAACTTGGAAATGTCCACTGCATGCAAATTAAAGGCATTCAACATTCAAGTTTAAGGTTGATAAAAAAGTAATAAAAGCAGTTTGCTAAAGATTCAGGGGTTATTCAAAAAGAAGTTCAAAAGGGTTTTTTAAAATCTGGACTGTGCTCTGCTCTGCATATTTAAAGAAGGCGAGTAACTCAATTTTTAAAAATAAATTAAATAGGTAAAAGTTGTTTCATGTTTTTAATAATAAATGAATTTATAATATGAATCTGCTGTGGATACATATATGTGAATAGATTTATGAACGCATGCTTGTTTTCTGATACATTTCTGTTTCTTCAAATTTTAAGCTTCTGCTTGATTTTAAATCTCTTCTATCTTGATTTAATCCTGGTTTGGATAAGGCTGAAACAAGATCTGTTTATTACACCATAAACTATAGTTTAAATTTTTTGTTTAAGATTAAACAAGCCTGTATCATCTCTAAATTTATAAACAGAAGAATAAACTTAAATCTGTGAAATTTTCAAGTACAATGAATTGAAGTTTCAGGATTATGAATCAAAACAGCATGCAAAATTATGATTTTTAAATGTAAAATTACAATTTTAATATCAAAACCAAAGAGCCGTTCTAGTTTTACCGTAAATGGAGTTTTGGGCATTTCTGTTTGCCACAAGTGATTAGAAATGCCGAGATTGTCTCTGAAGGAAGAGGAGTTATCAGAGATGAAGAGAAAATTATTTGTTTTGTTTGAATTTCGTTTTTGAGGTTGTGATTTGATTTGAATTCTAGAACCCTAGTTTTACAGGGTATGAGAAAATTGAACTTTTCGGCTAATGTAATGGATCGAGTTGCTTAGGGTCTTGGGTATTGGTAGATGTTGGGTTGTCGGCGACGTCGCCGGAGTTTCAAAGGCGATGGTGGACAGAGGCACATGATTGAGGGTTGTTGACGGGTATTGGTTGAGTAGGAGCTTCCTGTTCCAGGTTTTGATGTTGAACTCGAATGCAAATTCGAGTTGATTTGGGGAAATCTGATGATTGAGTGGAGATGAGGGGTTGCTGGCCGATGGGAGATGGTCGTTGATGTTGGTCAACGGTGGCCGGAGGCGGCGTACAGGAGCACAAAGGATGTGGGCATGCTGGTGAATGTTTGGGTTGTGGGATTTTAGTTCACTCGGGTTTGTCTCGAGTAAATCGAGTCTTAGCTCGAAGCTGAAATGGTTGTGACCCGAAGTAATGTTAATGATTGCTCGGGTAAAACTGTGTTTCAGGTTTCTCAAAGAAAATAGGAACCTATTTTAGTTTTTAAAATTTAGATGTAAAGAAAATGTAAACTAAATTTTGAACTAAGCTTAAAACCTGAATTTAAATATGAATTCAAATAGTTTATATCTTGGTTTAAATTACTTTGAAATGGTAAAATGATTTGAATTTAAAATGAAGATGTAGAATGTAAGTAAAGCTTTTAAAATTTAGGTTAAAAACTGGAATGAGGTTTAAATCTGTATTTCAATTTTTAAATTAGAGAAATTTTTGAATTGAAATTGTTTTAATAACTTGGAATGTTTAAGTGTGTTTTTAAACTGATTTTAATTTAAATGGAATTGGGATTTAAATTCTTTAAACTTATTTTATAAAGTGGATGTTTCTTTTAACATATGAGATAAAATGATTTTGAATTATTTTTAAAACCTTGTTTAAGGATAAATTGTATCTCAAGTTAAAATGAAATTTAAATAGAATTTAAAGTAAATTTGGAAACAAATTTTTTAAGTACTTTGATTAAGTAAGAAATGTTATCTTAAAGATAAATAAAATTTGATGATTGGATTCATTAAATTATTAAGACAATTAACATGGGCAATTAATTATTAATTAATTAATGATAGGATGATAAATTAAGTAATTAAGAATTTTTAAATTAATTAATTAAGGTTTAATATTAATTAATTAAGGTTAATTAATCTGTAGTTAGAGATTATTAATTAAATTTTAATTAATGATTAAAGATTAATTAATCGAGTGATTAGGAATTGATTAGGTTGCTGTTAACACTTAATTAATTTAATAATTAGTAATTAATTAATTGGTAATTAAATACTAATTAATTTGTAATTAATAATGATTAATCTAAGTTAATTTCTTAATAAAGTAATTAAATCTTTGTTAATGAAGGTCATTAACTTAAGATTATTTAACAACTAATTAATGTGATTAATTTTTAATAATTAATTAGATTAATTAATTAATAATAATCATTTGTGAAATTGTTTATGTTTAATTACTTAATAGAATTAATTAATGAATTAATTACTTAATGTAATTAATTTGGTTAATGTGATTGGTTTAGATTAATTAATTAAGTTTAATTAATTTAAACACTTAATGATTGATGAGTAATTGCTTAATGTAATTAATGGGTTTGTAATTACTTAGGGAAGTAATTTATTGATTATGACCGAATGTAATTAAAGGTTTTAATGATTGAAGTATTTTAGATTAAATTACTTTGAAATTAATCAAGGGATTAATTGAGTTAATAAATTAAGGAGTAATTTATTAATGAAGTAATTAAGGGAAGTTAATTACTGGATGTTATTAATCAAGGGTGGTTAATATATGTGTGGTTTAATTGCAGATTAATTACTTAATGTAATTAATTTAAATAGAGAGATTAATTTAAATGTAATTTGAAATCATTAGTTTATTAATGAACTAAATTTGGAAATGATTAATTAAGGAATAAGTGTAGTAATTAATAAATTGATATAGTAATTAAAAGTTAATTATTGTAAGTGTTTAGTATAATTAACTTGTGTAATTAATTTTGTGATGTCACGGAAATTTAGGCAATAATTATTTGATAATTTCATTGATAATTATTTTTAAAATGAGAAATATTGATTTAATAATTTAATTCAAAAAGGAATTATCTTTTGAAAATTAATAATTATTTAGTTTGTTAAATGATATTCTTTTCAAAATGTTAAAAATATTTAAGTAAGTATTTATTTGTTTATAAGAATAAATATAGTTTTGATTTTATTTTATAATAAAAATTTGTTTTGTTTTATTTTAAAATTGTTTTTTTTCTTTGAAATAAGATTTGATTTATTCTTCTTAAAGTATAACATTTGATTTAATAAATTTAATTCAATAAGTCTTTTCTTTTGAAATTTAGTTTCATAAAGAATATTATTTTAAAAATAATTAAACAAACATTAAAATGTAAGTGCATAGTTTTATAAAGAAGTTTATATGTATTTAATTAAAGGCTAACGTTAATGAACATTTAAAACAAATTAGAAATGGTTTAAGATAAATTCAAATACATTTATAAATTTAAAATTTTCTTTTACATATTGAAATAAACATGTGTTAGCTTTTTAAACATAAAGACAACACTTGTAAAAAAATTGAGATATAAGACAACAAGTGGCAAGCTTATTTATTTTTCTTAAAATTTAAGTTATATTGATAGGAAATAAAACATAACTAAAGCATTTTGTTAAAAACACTTTCTCTTCAAATTGAGAAATCTGAAAATCATATTTCAGTAAATCAAAAAACCCCAAAACAAATGCATGTCAAAATCTGCAATCTTTTTCTTAAAAATCTCAACTGCAAATTGAAGCTCAACTTCAAATCTGCAACCTATCTTCAATCAAATCTGCAAATAACAAACTTCAAGATAAAATCTGCATACAACTTCAAATTGCATCTCTGGAATATGAATCTACATATCTGAAGCTAAGTTTTCGTAATCAGATTGGAAGTTCAACTTCAACTTGCAATTGCAAATCCAGATTCATCATGCATTTCAAATCAGGGTCCTGGAAATGAAGTCTGCACCTAAGTTTGTCTCTGCATCTTCAAAATGAAATCTGCACCTAAATTGCTTCTGCTTCTTCAATTGAAGTTGAGTAAACCTTTATTTTTTTAAAAAAATAGTTTCTCCTTTAGAATAAATGCTTAAGCAAAAATAAGAACTAAAGACTAATGCATACTGTTTTTAAAGGAATCAAAACTGCGGTGCCTTTATTAGTGAATAACTTCACAATTTATAAGGTTAAGTTTTTGTGCATGTAAAGTGGGTAGAAATATGTATGTTTGTGTGGTTTATATTGATAAATATTCTATGTACATATACATAAATATATATATATATGTGCTGCTGCAGGTATCTGCAAACCTGATGTGTTTTTTTTAAAAAAACTAAGATTTATTTAGAATCCATTATCACCTGATTTGATATCAACTAGAATTTGTAATATAAACAAACTTTGTTGTTTAGAATGAAATGATAGTTATAAATTAAAATTTAACTATATTTAAAATTCTGTAGTCTCTGGAAAACATTTACAATAGAAAATATGTAACGCTTGCGATTTTTCGTTGCCGAAAAACCGAAATGTTATGGGTTTTAAAAAGAATTTATGAAAAGAGAAGAGTAGAAGAGAGAAGATAGAAAATAGAGAGAAAAGAAAATAGAAAAAAATAGGACGGAATAGAAAAAATAGAGAATAGAACAGAAAACAACAGAACAACATCAGAATCTCACAATTCGCAGCGGAACAACATATAATAATAAATGAATAATCTTTAAACAAAGAACTATATCAGTTATTACATTTTATACATTTCATTTCATTACATCATATCATCAGAGTATACAACAACAACAAACATCAAACAGTGCAGCGGAAAAGAAATACTATATAAACTAGTAATACGCCATGCCATCCAGCTTGCCTCCAGCAACTCCAGAATATCCAGAATATCCTGATAAACCTTAACTCTTGACTGCCCGTGTAGAAATTGGTGGGCACCCAGAGTTTAGGCAGGAAAACAATAAACTCCAAGTCAGTCATGTGACTGGTGTGAGAACTCAAAACAGTTTATTTATCTTTAAAATCAAAATAGAGGAATATTTTTAAAGTCAATTCGCAATGCTTTTTAAAAATGAGACTACCATAAGGCCTCCCGCACACACACACAATGCAAACGCAGAATCGGAGGAGATTTCTCCTTATGATAGTCAAAGATGCTTGATACGCATTTAAAAATAACGTTTGATATTATTACTAGTGCATATTGTAGGAAAAATTTATTTCGAAAGTAGAATATAAATTTTAGCCAACATACGACCATTATCGTATGCCTACTATAGCTAACTATGTTCAATAGTAGGTTACCGCCACATTCCATAGCAGGTTATACAACTAAAACCGTACAAATCTCGTATTGTTTCTTTGGATTTCCAACGAATGATCAGGCCAAGAAACTTCCCATTGCCACATGAGAATGCCTCTGGTTGGACATCCTCGAGAACCAAACCGGATCTCTACCAACACAAGGCCAGGTTACCCCTAACTGAGTAACAACTGACCGAATATGCCATCCCCCGGTCCTTTGGGACCTTTCACCGAGCGCTCGTAATCAATTCACACAATCATAACAAAGTGTTTTCAACATGAGTAAGTATCTGGGCTCCATACCATGATACCACCCTTTTCCAGAAGGAAATGCACACATCCTAAAGGGCGCTACCCCTCATAACCTTGCTGCTTCTTTCCTGTTTTGACCATTCACGGGGTGTGAGGCTCGACGAAGTCACGTCCACAAAACATACTTTATACAAAAGCCATGCTTTGGGTCAACAAATGATCAACACAATGATCACCCAGATAGACGATCAAATAAACGATCCTATCACAAATAATCAACACAATGATCATTTCTGCATCATTCAGCATATCACATTACCAAATTGGGAATATATCGCTGATAACTTCAACTATATAACCTCTGAGCTTGTACGTCTCAGAGAAGGGTGTTAAGCTAAAAGAATAAATTCTCCGCCACCAACAGAAATATATTTGAAAGAAAACGGCTTTATATCTCAATTTGTAATGTCAGACATACAATCCATACAAGTCTGTTCCGGGCTCGAACAAAACCGAAGGCACTTACAAAGAAGTCCTTGCAATCCGGATATTCACAATCCTGATCGGATTCACCATCACATATGGAGAACTCTATACCGTAGCTACTCGGTGCAGAGTCAATCGACAGGTCATCCTATCGCTTTCGCAAATATCCGGTCTTCAACACCGATCTTCAATGAAATTCACAACGACGTATCACATATTCGGAATGGGTTATACGACCCCATAGTCCTTTCCCGGTTAACTCGAATAGTGAGCGCTTATTCAAAAATAAGTGTGGCATTCACATTCAAACAATTCACATCAATTACCCATTCAAAGGGAAATATTGATAGTCGGTTATTGAACTATCACTGGATATGCACACATCACCAGTTTCCAAATAATTTTCCAAATTATTTATTTTCCAAAATATCTTCACTAGATATATAATTTTCAACACTTCAAAAATAAATCAATATTTATTTTTAAACCAATTTCACTTTCTTTTATAAATTCCTTAGTGAATTTACATTTCACAATATCTATTGATATACGTTTTCAATTATCCATTTTCAATTTATCTTCAAAAAGATGAATTCTAAATATCACTTCATATTGGAAAACAATTCCATACTTATTTAATAAGTAATTCACAAATTTTATTTATTTTCAACACTTGGAAAATATTCAATATACTTAAATCGAAATTAAGTATATATTTCATTCTTTAAGGAAATCATTCTCTTAAACATATTTGTTTGGGCCAAAACGAATGTTACGTAAAACATCGTTACGACAACCCAAATTCACTAGTATAGGGATTCGAAATTAAATAGATATATAAATCCCAATACTATACAAAACATTTCCTTTCGGAAATCATTTACTATAACAACAGTGTTATAGTCCATCATCTCCTTCTATTTCTCGAAAACGTCTATTTCAACAATCAATGTTGAAATCTATGGTTTCGAATCTTAACACATTTTAAAACATCGTTAGATCGTTTTAATTCAGTTTAAAATATCACATTCTAAACATTTTCTTTAACATATTATTCACTATTCAAAAACGTGAATATACTACGTTAATCAATTTCATCATTTCTATACATTTTATTTTAAAGTCTTATTCACAGTCAAAAATGTGAATATAACTCCATTAATAGGTTTCAACAATTTACTTATCAAAATAAGTCGTTTTCGAATTTATAAAACAACGTTTATAAATTCCTTTATTAACCTATTCCAGTTTATAACTCAATTATAAACTAAAAGTCCATATTATAAGTTAAATGCTTATAAAACGATTATTTTACAAAATCGTTCTTTTAAACTTCATAATTATAAATCTTAGAACTTATAAGATTCAATTATTTATCCAAAAATCCATTCTTTAATAATTTCACAAAATTTATAAATCTTACTATTTATAAATTTCATTTATAACTTCACCATTTATAATTTTATAAATTCCATTCATTTACAAAATTCATTTTCACTTCATTCAAACATTTATAAAAACTCGTTTTATAATGTCAATATTTCAATTTATAAATATCCATTTATAAATCTCTTGATATAAGTCAATATATATTATTCTTTAAAACATATTTAATCTCCTTTATAATTTCATCATTCTGATTTATAAAATAATTAAATTTCATAAATCCTATATTTAAACTTTTCACAATAATTTTCAAAAATCCCAATTTAACTATTTTATAAAATCATTAGCATCATATTCTCAAAAATCAACTTTTTACTATAATCTTTGTTAACTCCGCCCCGACCATGACTTACCGACCTAACAGTTAGAAGCATGCCGACCTAAGGCTCAACAGGGGGTGCCGACCTAAGGCCTAAGGGTATGCCGACTTAACACTTCAACGAGGCTACCGACTCAACGTAAATACCGACCCAACAGCCTTAGCTCATTGCCGACCTAAAATGAATGACGACTCAATAGTTACCGACTTAATGACTCAGAAGGGACAGCGACTCAATGCCCTTACAAAGTTCCCGACCTAAGGCCCTAAATGGATAGCGACCTAATGCCTTAAAGGATGCCGACTTAGGAAGTCTACTGACCTAACTTAAGTACCGATCTAATTACCTAAAGGAGTTGCCGACCTAACCGATCAGGACATGGAAAGGTGCACGACCTATACTTAAGTCGCAACCGACTTAAGACTTATGCCAAGCCGTTCACGACCCAGGCAAATGAAGGCAAATCCTATACAACTACTTGACACGCGCATGTTAACTCAGCAACGACCCAAGTCACAACCGATCCAGCTCCCCAGTTATCTCGTTCAGACCGTGATTTGCGACTTACCAAGTTAACTCGTCCACGACCTAATATAAGCCCGATGCCATGTTACTGAGAAGAGGTGGTGTTGACTCGGAGGCGACCTTAGACCGGTCACGACTCACCTTAAGTCGGCTGCGTCTTAACTTGAGTCGGCCGCGGTTTAGGACTTGGCAAATTTCAGAATCAGAACTCTCTATAAATAGGCACCCATCTCCAACATTCAAGGGACTTTTTGGCACATTCTCTTCACACACCGTTACCTCGCTGCATTGAGAACTTCATCAACACTTAGAGCTTCCAAGATTAGAGGAATACATCAAAGAAATTCACGAAGAAACCGCACATCTTCAACATGAATCTAAGAACTTTAATCGACATTGAAGCTTAAGACTTGTTCCAAATCACTTGTAACTTGAAGTGTATTGTACTTGAGAAGAATTGTATCAGTTTGTAACGGGATTATTAATAAAAGTACTTAGAGTGGACGTAGGCTATACCCTTAAGCCGAACCACTATAAAATCGTTGTTGTTTACTGCTTTTCTGCTATTACTTGCTTGTAATTCTTTCCCGATCTATCGGGTGGTGCTTTCACAACTACACTTACACACCGGGGTGTTAGCGTTCACATTTTAGCGTTCACATTTTTGGTGCTTTCGCTGAGAATTGAACTCAGGAAAACTGTCATCATTGCTTCGCAGAGATTTGAAGAAAGAATTTCCTTAAAAACCAGAAGTCTATCTGAGATTATGGCTGCTGGAAGGAAAAGTAGATCTATCAGATGTGGAAGCATTCAAGAGGGAACCTCCGCTTCCCCTGTACCTAATCAACCCACTCCGTCTGTTGGAGTTACGAAAGCGGAGTTGGATGCTGTGATTCTAGGGCTAAACCAGCAGATAAACGCCCAAAATGCACAATTAGAGGCTCAAAGTGCCCAGAATGCTCTGATTCTGAATAAATTGAACGATTTACTTGGGGCAAACAATCAACCAGCTTGTAATGAAAGGAACTGTGCTGGCAACATTCATGATGTTAGTGAAAGGAATGCTCCTGAAAGGGCTACTAGTCCCTTTGAGCAGGCAGTTCCTGAGGCTGGTGGATCTAAAACTCGGCATGATGAGGAATATCTTTCTGGAATGGTCCGGCAGATCATGAAAGAAAGTATGCAAAGGGTTGAAGATGAGAAGGAATGGGGTTTCGCCCCAAGTAAAACTCCGTTTACTGAAAAAATCTTGAAGGCGGAATTTCCAAGGAAGTTTGTCCCTCCGACTATTCCAGCTTACAAAGGGACAAGTGATCCGAATGAGTTCTTGTATAAATATGATTGGCACATGACAGGTGCCAGGGCCTCTGACGAAATAAAGTGTCGATATTTCCCTGTATACCTGGAAGGTGTGGCTCTACTATGGTTCACCAAGTTGCCAGTCCGATCTATCGATCAGTTTTCAGACTTGACCAGAAAATTCAAGGAGCAGTTTAGACTATATGCTTCGAAGGCCAAGGACATTATGTCACTATCGAGTTTAGAGCAGAATCCTGGTGAGTCTATCAGAACCTTCTTGAACCGCTTTAATATAGCGCTGGCTGAGGTGGACAATGCTGAACCACGAATGATATTGACTTATCTGATGAGGGCTATTGATAAGTCAAGCGAATTTGGGAAATGGTTAAATATGAAGGAGCCAACCTCTCTCGAAAAGTTCTACAAAAAAGCAGATGAATTCATTCGCTTGGAAAGCCGTCCTTTACTAGTAAAGACTGTGTTGGAGAAAGCAGAAGACAACACTGTCGCTCCACGCAAGAATGAATCGGTGGGGCAAAAAAGGGAGAATAATAATGGGAAGAAACAGGGTAATCTGAAGAAGCCTCGATCCTTCAAGCCATCAGAATATACTCCATTATCACATACACCGGAGCACATCTACCTGGCCACTAAAGATTCCGTCGATTTCCCTAAACCTATCCCTTTGAGAACCGGGAAAAAAGCCATACAGAGTGGGAAATTCTGCCGCTTCCACAATCAACCCGGTCATGAAACTGATGAATGCCGCCAGTTGAAAAATCTGATTGAAGAGTTGCTAAGAGAAAACAAACTGCAGCAATTCGTGAAGAAAAATAGCAACAATCCTGCATCGTCAAGTCAGGGGCAACAGGTTCCTGTTCATCAGCCTAGGACAGGTGAGAAAGCTACGGGACATGAATCTGGAAGGCCCGTTATCAATGTCATTACAGGAGGGCCTCACCCAGCTGGCAAGAGCTGGGGTGAGATGGAGAGATATTCCAGGGCTTTGAAATATGCTCCAGCTGAAGAAGACGTCTTTGTTTTAGAAGACACTACGCCCCTGAAACAACAGAAAACTTTCAGCGATGATATTGTTTTCAGAGCTAGAGATTCCACAGGTATAGAAGCTCCTACCCTAGATCCCTTGGTCATCTCGGCTGGTATTGGACCGGCCATTGTCAGAAGAGTCCTCATTGACTGCGGAGCATCATGTAATATCCTCTTCAAGAAGACATTTGACCAGATGAAAATCCCTATGATTGATGTACAAGCCTCATCACAGAAGATCGCTGGCTTCACTGGGGAGCCAAAACAACCAATTGGGACCATCGATCTGCTTGTAGAACTTGGGGAAGTAGAAAGGAAAGTGGTCCGCAAGCAAACATTTGTGATTGTCGATGAGTTTTCTGCTTATAATGCTTTTCTTGGCCGTCCAACACTCGCAGCATTCAAAGCTATCCTAGCCCCGTGGTGCCTCACTATTAAATTCCCTACTGACAATGGAGTAGGAGTTATAAAAGGGGATCAAAATGCTGCGCGAGAATGCTATTTGACAGAGCTGCGAGAGTCAAGAAAAAGAGAAATGGGGAAGGATGCGGCAACCCCAGTCCGCATCAAAGAACCAGCCTTGTAGCAATTACGGGGCGGACCCTGCACTGGCGAGCACAGCGGGGCACGGAAAGAAATGGATCCCAGAAAAGCCAGTGCAGGGGAGAATAGAGTGGTACCGGTGGAAACGACAGTTCCGGTACCTGTTGACCCGAAGGACCCAAATAAGGTGTTAAATGTGGGTTCACAGCTTAATGTGTCAATTCAGAATATCTTGATATCTTTCCTGAAAGCAAATCTGGATGTCTTTGCTTGGACTCATGCCGATATGTGTGGAATATCCCCAGAAGTTGCAGTACACGCTCTGAATATTGACCCAAAGTTTACGCCAGTTAAACAGAAAAGAAGAACCCAAGGTCCAGAAAGGTCAGCAGCATTAAAAGAAGAAGTTGATCGACTCATAGAAAATAACTTCATCAAAGAATCTACATATCCGAATTGGGTTTCAAATCCTGTGTTGGTCAAGAAAGCTAATGGAAAATGGAGAGTGTGCATTGATTTTTCTGACCTAAACAAGGCTTGCCCCAAAGATTGCTTCCCATTACCCAGGATCGATCAACTGGTAGACGGAACTGCGGGACATGAATTGTTATCTTTCATGGATGCCTACTCCGGTTATAACCAAATCATGATGCACGAGCCGGATCAGGAGGATACAAGCTTTATCACAGATGTTGGACTTTATTGCTACAGAGTTATGCCCTTCGGATTGAAAAATGCAGGGGCAACCTACCAAAGACTTGTTAATGCTATGTTCAAACCGCAATTGGGCAAAACTATGGAAGTCTACGTCGACGACATGTTAGTGAAGTCCAGGAAAGCAGCGGATCACATTGAACACTTAGCAGAAATGTTCGCAGTCCTCCGGAAATACAGAATGAAACTTAACCCTCTGAAATGTACATTTGGGGTCGAGTCCGGAAAGTTCTTAGGTTTCATCGTCAGTGCTAGGGGCATTGAGGCTAGTCCAGCTCAAATTACTGCCTTGAAAGAAGTTAAAGCTCCAAGAACGAAGAAGGAATTGCAGAGTCTCAACGGAAAGGTCGCCGCCCTGAGTCGGTTCATTTCCAAAGCCACTGATAAATGCATCCCATTCTTTGACGCCCTGAAGAAAGGAAAGAAAATTTTTGAATGGACTTCCGAATGCCAAAAAGCCTTCGATGAGTTGATCCGTCATATGGAAACGCCTCCAATACTTTCTAGGCCAGGCAATGGTGAGGATCTTCTTATATACTTGGCAGTATCATCTCATGCTCTAAGTGCAGCGCTGATACGGGAAGACAAAAGGATTCAACATCCGGTTTACTATATCAGCAAAAGACTCACTGGGCAGAGCTAAATTACTCCAAGTTGGAAAAACTCGCCTATTGCCTACTGGTTGCATCAAGGAAACTGAGGCAATATTTCCAAGCTCATCCTATCAAAGTACTCACTGATCAACCTCTAAAGCAAGTCCTATTTCGCCCTGAAACTTCGGGTCGCCTTCTAAAATGGAACATTGAACTCAGTCAATATGACATCACCTATCACCCCCGAAAAGCAATCAACGGACAAGCTTTAGCTGATTTCATTGCAGAATTCACAGAGAAAGATAATGGTGAGGAAGAAACGATCAATGATTCCCCAATCCAGTGGAAGATGTATGTTGATGGTGCAAGAAATGACTACTGTTCTGGAGCCGGAGTGGTACTTGAAACTCCTGAAGGTCGATCATTATGTTATGCATTAAGATTGGAATTTCCTTCAACAAACAATGAAGCAGAATATGAAGCTCTTATTGCAGGTCTGAAAATCGCTAAAGAGCTAAACATTCGAGCATTACAGATCTTCAGTGATTCTCAGCTTATTGTATGCCAAGTCAAGAAGGAATTTCAAGCAAAAGGTGGAAACCTGCCTTCCTACTTGTCAAAGGCTTGGGAACTCCTATGTGAACTTGATCACTATTCAATAAGCCACATTCCTCGGGAAGAGAATATGAAGGCAGATTCCCTCGCAAAGTATTCAAGTTCTGGTGAAGCTCAACTATTGGGATTGGTCCCTGTAGAAGTCCTTTCAGCACCGAGTATAGACGAAATGGATATAGACTGGATTATGAATGTATCTCAAGAACAAGAGTCATGGATGACTCCAATACTGGACTACCTACTCAGAGGTTCTCTGCCGGAAAATTCGATAGAAAGACGAAAGCTACTAAGGAAAGCCTCTCGCTATGTAATTCAGGACGGCCGATTGTACAGACGGGGATTCTCAATGCCATTGCTTCGATGTGTATCCCGGGAAGAGTCCAAAACAATCCTAGCTGAGGTGCATTGAGGAGAATGTGGTGATCATTCAGGTGGTCAAACATTAGCAAAGAAAATTCTCCGATACGGATATTTTTGGCCAGAAATTAATCGAGATGCTGCAGATTACTCCCGAAAATGTGACAAATGCCAAAGATTTGCCAAAATTCCTAGAGCACCTTCTACCGAACTCACACAGATGGTCAGTCCATGGCCATTTGCAATTTGGGGAATGGATCTCATTGGGCCGCTACCAACTGCTAAATCAGGAATTAAATATGCTATTGTTGCAGTTGATTACTTTACTAAATGGGCTGAAGCTGAACCATTGGCTACTATCACTTCTAAGAAAATGATAAGCTTTGTGACCAAGAATATCATTTGCAGATACGGTGTGCCTCAGAAAATAATCACAGACAATGGTACTCAGTTTGAAAGCGAGGAATTCCAGGATTTTTGCAAACGATTCAAAATCCAGAAAAGCTTTTCGGCAGTAGCTCATCCGCAGGCAAACGGGCAAGTGGAAGCAGTGAACAAGATCATCAAATCAACCATCAAAAAGCAACTCGAAAGAGCAAAAGGTGGTTGGGTCGATAAACTACCACTTGCACTATGGGCATACAGAACTACTCACAAAACTGCGACTGGGCATACTCCTTTTTCGTTAGCATACGGATCGGAAGCAATGATCCCGGTTGAAACAGAGGTCCCTTCACACAGAAGAATCCATTTCAATCAAGCAGAAAATGAGAAGCTACAACTTGAAGCTCTGGATCTCCTTGATGAAAAAAGAGATGAAGCTAACCTCAGAGTTGCAGCTCATCAGCAAAGGATAGCCAGACATTTCAATTCCAAAGTTCGTCAACGCAGCTTTGAAATTGGAGATCTAGTCCTGAAAAGAATTATGACCGCGACAGGTGTGTTTGGGCCAAATTGGGAAGGACCGTATGTAATAGGTCAGAAGCTTCTTGACGGCACATTCAAGCTCACCACTGTTGATGGAGATCAAATTCCAAGGGCATGGAACAGCAACCATTTGCGTCCATACTTTACTTGAAAATTTTGTTGAAACATTGTAAAAAGAATTATGAATGTATGATTCTTGTAATTGAAAGCAATTGTGAAACTGATGCAAGTAAATAATGAAAGAATATAAAGTGGATGTAGGCCCAATTTCATGGCCGAACCACTATAAATCTTGTGTTCCTTATTATTATTATATGTTTGCTTTGTTTTCGATATAAAAATACATAAAATGTATTGCTGAAATGTCGATTTAAATTTTTGCAGACAATGGAAATGAAACTTGCGCATAATAAGACCGAGTGATTCTCACCATCATTCAACAAACAAATTTCAAGTCATAAAGGCCCCGAATTCAAATCCTAGATAGGAAATACTTCAATTGAACGGCTTATGATTTCGATAGAAACGAGCCCTTGCTAATAAATTGAGATTGTTTGAACGAACAAACATCCAATTAGGAAGCTAGTGCCCGTTCTCACGAACTTGCCTGACAATGAAGTACGCTTCCTTGGATTAAACAAGCCACTTGCGAGAAAAGGGGAATGAAAACTTGAAAAGGAAAAAAAAAAAAGAGGATCACTGAAAAGGCATAAGCAAGTGAACAGAGGAACAACCAAAGCTACCATCAGCAGCACAAGTCCTCTTCGGAGGCGCAACTCTTC
Organism: Allium cepa; assembly: GCA_030765085.1. NCBI lineage: Eukaryota > Viridiplantae > Streptophyta > Magnoliopsida > Asparagales > Amaryllidaceae > Allium > Allium cepa. The sequence goes on along the minus strand of CM060937.1, from coordinate 786,378,681 downwards.
GGAGGATAAAAGACCTCTAATGGGTCATACGCCACAAAAAAGAAAGTTCTCTACTCAACATAAAAGATTGGAGGAGTCATGACCCTCCAACCATGAGAGAGTAACTTCCAGGCGATGAAAACCCTCTCTGAGGCACATTTCACCAGGAGTTGAAGTGTTATGACCGCTCTTCGGGATTTCACTTCACCAGAGTTGAAATGCATAAAAAATAATAATAATAAAAGCCCTCTTCGGAGGCCCATTTCACTAGGAGTCGAAGTGTTATGACCGCTCTTCGGGATTTCACTTCACCAGAGTTGAAATGTAAACAAAATAAAAGCCCTCTTCGGAGGCACATTTCGCTAGGAGTTGAAGTGTAACAACCGCTCTTCGGAATTTCACTTCACCAAAGTTGAAATGCAAAAACAAAATAAAGACCTTCCTGAAAGCCCACGTTTCACCGAGATTGAAATAAAACTTCCAAGTGTTGAAACGCGAAAAGGCTTTCTTCGAAGGCACAACTCTTTGGAGGTACACGTTTCACCAAGATTGAAATAAAACTTCCAAGTGTTGAAACGTGAAAAATCCCTCCTTAGAGGTACAACCCCCTCCCGGGGACACAATTCAAAGGAAAGACCTCTTCGGAAGCCCACGTTTCACCAAGATTGAAATAAAACTTCCAAGTGTTGAAACGTGAAAAGGCTTTCTTCAAAGGCACAACTCTTTGGAGGTACACGTTTCACCGAGATTGAAATAAAACTTCCAAGTGTTGAAACGTGAAAAATCCCTCCTCAGAGGTACAACTTTGTATAAAAAAAAATCCTCATCAAAAGCGTACTTTAACTTTCAAAGGAAGAGTAATTTACCTACTATGGAAAATGATCGTTAAAAAAAAAAAAGAAAAAAAAAAGAAAAAAAAGAAGTTAAAGTACCCTTCAGAGGTCCGCTTTACCACATAGAGGAATTCACTTGGTAAAATATGCACATAAGCAAAAGAAAAAAGTGATTTCTTCGAACGACAAAGCGTAGAAACTTATACGAAGGGAGTTGTACTCTACAAAAATTTTCTTTAAAGAATAAAATAATTATTCTTTAGCAAATAAGAGTGCAAGTCCCCTCGAAGTATAAAATATTGCAGCAAGCTTAAGGTATGGGGGCAACATGGTATAATAGTGTAGCTGCATCAGTAAAGTAATACTCAAACAACATACCATAAGCCCGCTGCAATATCATATAAATAAACTTGTGCAAAAATGAATAATAAATGCATACTCAAATTCAAACAGAAGTATGTACAAATAAAGAATCATTTTATTCAATTGCAGATATTGCAGATACAGGTTTCAAAATAAGAAGCAGGGGTCGGTGCCTGCACAACACCCGACCATTACACAAAAAAGGAATCAAAAAGCTCAACTCTTCATTTCTTCTTGCCGCCTTTAGACCCTTTACCCGGCCGAGTGGTTAGCTTTTCGGGTCTTCCAGGTTGGTCTGAAGGCATGAGGGAAGAAGGGGAGGGAGGTACAACTGGCGCAATTTCCGGTTCCTCTTCAGTGGTGATAATTTTCTTCCCCCTCCTCTTCGATGTCCCAAGCTTCTTTCTTCTCTGCGAAGAAGACTCACTCCCCGGAGTAACGAGAGCGGACAAAACTACGTCGTCAGAAGGAGTCCGCTCCGGAGAGATCTCGCCTCCTTCGAATCCCTCATCTTTTTGCTCCTGCGAGGCAACAGGGTCGTCCAAACCATGAAGAGCCTCAATTTTCTCCTCTTGTGACCCAGGTTGTGAAGCAGAAGGAGGAGTCACCTGAAGAGATGGAGGAGGAATAACCAGAGAAGGCGAAGTCTGCACGGCACTTGTTGTTTCAACTGCAGAAGAAGAAAAATTGAAAATGTTAGTATCTTCCCGAAAGAAGGGAGATATGGGTTCATCGAGATTCAGGAGGTAATCGAGAAGCTCATCAAATTTTTGAGGAATAAGCAGGCAATCCACCTGAATCGGACCAATGTCGAAATTACCTGAAGATATTGGCTTTGTCAGTTCAATCTCATAATTCTGAGCCCCAATGTCCTCCAAAGCCTCTTCATCAGTAGGGGTGATTACCCCAGTTCTTGTAGGAGGCGGCAAATGAGCACTAGGGCCTGTAATGTCCACCTCGGGAGAAACTAGAGGACGTTCGAAGATGGCAGGCGGTACTTCTTTTTCAGAACGCTCTTCTTCCGCCATCCCGGCCCGCGCTCTGGCAAGCTGCTCCTTACCCTTGGCAAGAGCGGCACGGGCTTCGTCATCAAGATAATGCTCTTCAAGGGCTGACTCAGCATATCCAGCACCTTTACCATCGAGCATATCAAGTGCTGTCTCCCAAACTTCAGCCAGTGTGATTTCATACTTGGGGCCTAGAAAGGCAAGGCTTCCACGCCCCAAGACGCTGTGCAAGTAGAAGTCGAATAATGTTGAGCTGATGCTGTTTTTAGTCGCCTCATGAGATTCTTCAGCTGCGATTCTGCCGGCGACAGCCTCATCACGCTCCCTTTCAGTTTTGGCAAGCTGAAGCTTAAGCATTTGTATCTCCGCCTCCTGGGAGTTGTTTTTCTTTCGGAGCTCAGCAATATCAGTAGCATAGCCTTCACTGATTCTTTTTTGTACTTCTAGCCTGTCTTCGGCATCCCTTTGGCTAGCGTGAGCGTCTCTCACTTGTTTCAGGAGCACTTCTTCTTTTTGAGAATAGGAAGTAGAGGAAGCAGCAAGCTCATGTTTCAATTCCTCGACTTTTGCTTCAAGCTCCTCATTGTAAGAAGCAATGTTCCTCATCTCGGTGTCGTGTTGCTCAACGACCTTTTGCCATTCGGCCTTATCGTTTTCCATAGTAAGCATGGCCTCTATGTTGGCACGGTTAACTCTTTGAAGCTCATCGACAAGCTTCTGCCAGTTTGACAGCCTCTCGATATCGAGCTTGACTGCATCAAGATTGCGCAACATAGCAGACTTGTCGATGGGGACCAAGTCTAGGTCGAACCTCACCCCCTTAAGGCACCATTGAGGAAATCGGCTCTGCAGAGTGGCAGGACCCGGTCCAACTTGAAATTTGGGCCTGCTAATTATCGTTTGAATATCTGATTTCCCAAGAGCGGGAGAGTCAGAAGGAATGTCGAGTGAGGCAGGAATAGTAACTTTCTCAGGAGTAGTAGAGGCCTGCTTTTCACTGTGACAGGCTCGTTTGCTTAAGTCTTCACTCATGTGACCTTTTCCTCGATCGTCATGAGATTTTCTCTTGTGAGAGTCATCGCCTTTTTGCCAAGAATCATGGCGCTCTTCTCTCTCCCTTCTTTCACGATGTTCTTCTTCAGTCCTCCTTTCATGAGCCTTTCGGGCAGCCCTCTCTTCATCCGACTCTCTGTAGGACGGAAGGTAACGCCTGTAATCATACTGGCTACGCCTCCCGTAGCGCTGGAAATCGTCATAGTACGAGCCGCTGCGCCCCATAGGAGAATCTGGAATTAAAATAATAAGCTTTAGAAATCTTTAAAGTGCAAGAAGATAAGTGCATAGAAGAGATGAGAAATTCTAAGTGTGTGTGTTGTGCAAACTACGCGCATTAATCTACGAACCACTCTTTATTTGGGGAGTGGTTGTGGGTGTAATAGTTAACGTCAACTCTTGAGTCGACGACGGCTGTTGCAAAATAGAAGTAGCTTCAACTACTGAAGAAGAAATCCCGGCAGTAGTAGGGTCATCTTTGAAGATCTCTTGTGAAGTAACGAAGAGGTCGCTCAATCCTTCGAAGGTATCGTCCCTGCTTTGCTTGACAGGACTGGATTTCTTAGCCTTTTCACCAGATTCTTGTGAATGGTGAGAGAATCCCAGAGGCTCTTCTTCCTCGATAACCGGGGCAAGTTTACCAGATGGCCCCGCAACATCGACAGAAGTGGAGCACTTCACCAGCGAAGATTCAGGAGTCTTTATCGGAGAATCGGGGACTTCCGTTGGAACTTCATGAGCATGCATAGAGCGAGAAGTGTGTAGAAGCCCATGTTGATGTAAAAATTCATCCCTCAACAGAAATTTTATGCTCCTCTCTTCTGTGGCCACGGCACTCAACCTCTCAAAAACTTGCTTGTGTATTGGGTCTCTAGAGGGGAGAGGAAGTGCTGAAAGGAACAAAGAATGAAATTAGCAACTGAAAGTTCGGATCTCGAAAAAGTTTCAAAACGGAGAAAATAGAAACACTAATCTTACTTCCCACTCTCCAGATGGCATAAAAGCCTGAGGGACAGCGGGCAAAGAAAAACTGGTTCAAAAATCCATGAACGCTTTCAGTAAGATCGGAAATGAGCTTGCGGTTTCTGGCACTTCTCACAATAATAAGGGAAGGATGATCTTTACTCTTTGCAAACGAGCACAGATAACGAATTTCTTCAAAACTCGGTAGGCGATCAAGGGTTCTTCTAAACAAAACACATAACCCCGTCAAGATGGCATAGCCATTGGGATGAAGTTGAAACGGAGATATTGTCAACCGAAGGAGAAGAGTTCGAAGGAAGTCGTTAAAAGGAGGAATCGCCCCACTTAAGCACATTTGGCGATTGGCTGCAACAAAGCCATAGGGAGGATTGTCAGCAGTATCACTTGGCCCAGGGAGAAGAACATCACTTTCAGCAAAGCCAAATTGAGTGCGCAGCTGGACAAACGCTCTCGAAGTTAGAATAGTCGGGGTTCTCTCCGGAGGATTCTCCATGGGAAAAACTATCGGAAAAGTTTCTTCCTCTGGAGTTACCACTTCTTCTTCTCGGTGGGAAGTCATTCTACATAAACAACTGGGTATTCAAACATGAAGGTGCACGTTTCCTAAAGTGTGTGAAGTGTTGTGTAAAATCAATCAAGCAGTGAACAAATATAACTGGAATGAAAACTAGCAAACATTCGTTAGTTATGAAATTCAGGGACTATTGTTTTAAGCCTAAATATGCAAGTAAGATGTTGATGCAGATAAATCAGTTCAGATTATTGATACTTTGCATTAATGTTTAACTTTAACTGATTGATTCACAAACATTTCATGCAATATAATTAAGTTGCTTGTCTTGACTAATCTGTCATCTGACATGGGCAGTCGATGGCAGTATTTTCGCCTTGGTTTTCTTTGTTTATTATTTTCAGTAGGTTAGCAGCTTATAAGTTAATGCGATCTGTGAAATAATACAATGAGATTCAAGCAAATTTAAAGTTGGGGCAGTTCAAAATTCAGGCAACTTAGTTTGGCAGTTCGAGTCAGAAATTCAAAGTGGATCCATGCTCTCAAAAAGTCAGCATGCCCAAAGCCTAAGTGTTAACTCGGCAGCGGTTTAAGAGCCAACTCGGTCACGGTTTAAGGGCTTAGCTCGGTCACGACTTAGGGGTTAACTTGGCTGCGGTTCAAGGTTAAATCAGCATAAGACTTAGATCGGCAGAAGAATAGGTTGGCAGATTTCCCCCAAGTGCTAACACGGCCACGATTTAAGGATTGGGTCAGCCGAAAGCTAAGTCACTTCAAATCACCGGGTCGCATCTAAATCAATACCTCGCCCCACTCAACCCGTTAACCCGTTAGCCACTCCCACAACCAAAAAACCTTCATCTCGTTCATACTACCGAATCATCCCATAAACTGGTTCAAAACCACCACGAATCCAACGCCTTACAATCCTAACGCGAATCAAAATTGGCTACGCCTAAAGCAGTAACCCATCAGCATCATTTCATCGATAGCCTAAAGCCAGATCAAACTAACTAAGGATCATCAACTATAGATATAACGGGATTCGTGATAAAGCACCGTACAAAGATGCGGTTTAAATTTGATTGGTAAAATTCATGAATCAGCGGTAGTCTTGAATTGAGGGGGAAGCAAGTTTACTTACGCGATGGATAGCAAAGGTTATCAGTGATTGACTAGAGTGAAATCGCCTTTGGGAGCTCTGGGAAATTTTAATGGCAGAATTGAGCAAGGGAATAAGTAATGAAAAGGAAGAAGAAGATGGATGTTTTATACCTTACAGTAGGGAGAACTGAAGCGGCAGATGCGGTCTAACTGTTGGGTCGCGTACGACCTACCGACCTAAGAGGGGACGGGTTAAGGACTATCGAAGCACACGACCTAACATTCAGGCGTATACTTCGAGGGGCAAATGTTAACTCCGCCTCGACCATGACTTACTGACCTAACAGTTAGAAGCATGCCGACCTAAGGCTCAACAGGGGGTGCCGACCTAAGGCCTAAGGGTATGCCGACTTAACACTTCAACGAGGCTACCGACTCAACGTAAATACCGACCCAACAGCCTTAGCTCATTGCCGACCTAAAATGAATGACGACTCAATAGTTACCGACTTAATGACTCAGAAGGGACAGCGACTCAATGCCCTTACAAAGTTCCCGACCTAAGGCCCTAAATGGATAGCGACCTAATGCCTTAAAGGATGCCGACTTAGGAAGTCTACTGACCTAACTTAAGTACCGATCTAATTACCTAAAGGAGTTGCCGACCTAACTGATCAGGACATGGAAAGGTGCACGACCTATACTTAAGTCGCAACCGACTTAAGACTTATGCCAAGCCGTTCACGACCCAGGCAAATGAAGGCAAATCCTATACAGCTACTTGACACGCGCATGTTAACTCAGCAACGACCCAAGTCACAACCGATCCAGCTCCCCAGTTATCTCGTTCAGACCGTGATTTGCGACTTACCAAGTTAACTCGTCCACGACCTAATATAAGCCCGATGCCATGTTACTGAGAAGAGGTGGTGTTGACTCGGAGGCGACCTTAGACCGGTCACGACTCACCTTAAGTCGGCTGCGTCTTAACTTGAGTCGGCCGCGGTTTAGGACTTGGCAAATTTCAGAATCAGAACTCTCTATAAATAGGCACCCATCTCCAACATTCAAGGGACTTTTTGGCACATTCTCTTCACACACCGTTACCTCGCTGCATTGAGAACTTCATCAACACTTAGAGCTTCCAAGATTAGAGGAATACATCAAAGAAATTCACGAAGAAACCGCACATCTTCAACATGAATCTAAGAACTTTAATCGACATTGAAGCTTAAGACTTGTTCCAAATCACTTGTAACTTGAAGTGTATTGTACTTGAGAAGAATTGTATCAGTTTGTAACAGGATTATTAATAAAAGTACTTAGAGTGGACGTAGGCTATACCCTTAAGCCGAACCACTATAAAATCGTTGTTGTTTACTGCTTTTCTGCTATTACTTGCTTGTAATTCTTTCCCGATCTATCGGGTGGTGCTTTCACAACTACACTTTACACACCGGGGTGTTAGCGTTCACATTTTAGCGTTAACAATCTTCAAAAATCATAATTCTTATAACATTAAAATTATAACGTTTATTTATTCATAATGAATCAATTCCAAAATTATTTTATAAAACGTATACTTTTCAAAAATCACTTTAAAATCATTTTAAAATTCCAAATTTGGTCCAATGATGCTACACACCAAATAGTCAATCACGACAACAACGATATCACATATCGTATATGATAATCAACGAATATCAAAATATCCATAATCAAATAAATACTGTTGAGGAATCCAGTTGGATCCCTCCAACCCGTTTTCCTGCATCCAAAAACATTAGCACAATACCAATTTCGCTCCAGTATGAAATTATCGCGGTATATGGGATTTAAATATTATCCGCTTAATAGACGGCGCAATAGGGTCTCATCCGCTAAACAAAAAAAATGCGGAAAATCAATAACTCTAATATATACTTATGCCAATATATATATATTGCTATTATATATAATACCAATTTCACTGTTTATGAAATATTCACGGTATATGTTTTTATTAAATAACATCCGCTTACTAACGGCGTATAATGTCTATTTTAACAATCAATAGATATCAATCAACATTCAAACATGCATTCAAATATTTTAAATCTAACTATTTAAAATAAAATCGAAACTGATTCGATTGAGTGAGAAGTTCTCACCTTGATTTTAAATTTCGTTTTAGCGATTTATTTCGAATAAAACTAAACGGACGTTTAATTTTACCCAAAATTCTCACTAACTCCAAACGACTCCAATCCAATTCCATCGCGTAGTGCTCGTCCATACGATTCCAACGCAACTGGTTTCGCGGTTTTCGACCTCGTATGAAAAAGATATTAATATTTGAAGTTTACACGATTTAATATACTTGAATTTAAAATTAATTATATTTACAAACTTGCATTCATCGTGGCCGCACATCACCCCTACCCCTTTCTCCCCTTCACGCGTTTCACGTCTACAGGCAACATGAACGCACACCAAACCCATCCCCCTTAGAACTAGGGTTTAAGAAATCGAACACCACGTTGAACTTAAACTCGATCAGCTTGCTCCATGACGTGCGCCTCACCTTCCTCTATGCTCGGCCCATGACCGGCCACGCACGGCACCCCCCAGCGCCTTGAAATGCGTGCGCAGCTCCTTGAGAACGCGGCCCAATATCTCGGCCTATGGTCGATAATAACGAACTCCACCGTACGGATCTACTCGTCTCGATGAGATCTACAACTTTGTAGTTGGTCATTTTTGATGAAAGCGAGTGGATTGGACAAGATTAGTGGAAGAGGGATGGTGTAATTCTGGCCATCGAATTTCTAGGGCCGGCTAGGGTTTTCATTTTCTTTTTTTTTTATTTTTGTGAGAATTTTGGTCTATTTATAGAGTTTTCTAACACTATTCATTCCGGAAATTCCGAACTCCGATTTACGCGCCGTAACCAGCGTTTCTAGGGTTTACCCCGCGTTCCGGACACAATGGAACAGGTTTCGAAAGCTAATTCGGACATCTGTGCGAGTTATGGCTGTAAACGCTCAATTTAAATTAAACCGATTTAAACGATTTTTTAGGCGTTTTAATTTGTACCGGACAAACGGTAAATCCAATTGACTCGAAATTTGAAACCTTACAAAAATATCACATTGCGGATCCGATGAAACTGGTTTCGTCGAAATCCGAGACTTTTTGAAAAATGGCTATTTTAACTCGCCAAATTAAAATTAAAAATAATTCGATGCGTTTCGAGCTACCACGATCAAACGATAACTCCGATTGACACGAAATTTGAAATCCGGTAATAACTAACTATTACGGATCCAATGGAACTGGTTTCGTTCAATTCTGAGACTGTTCAAAAATTGACTATTTTCACTAGTCGATTTTAATATTAAAATATTTAATTTTCACAAATTAACTTTTAATTCGATTTTAAAAGTTCTAAAATATAGTTCTAACTTCCATATGATAAAATAAAATTTAACAAATCATTTTCAATCATATTTAACCCTATTTTCAATTATTTCCATAATTTAGCATATTAAATTATCGATTTAATTATTCAATTAAATCCAATAATTCAAAATAAAAATTTATTCGACTTATAAATTCACTTATTAATATTTAAAATAAATTAAATATCCAAATTTTAATTATTAAAAATTCTGGGTCGTTACAATCTTCCCCACTTAAAAGAATTTCGTCCTCGAAATTACAAGTAAGAAAAGTTATAGAATTTATTAACTTTCCAAAATCCATAGTTAAATATCTTACAATACTTTACTAAGTTTTGAAATCATACTTAGTTATCTTTTCAAAAATAACTACTATTGTTTAACTTTCAATTCCAAATCAAAGTTTAAGTTTTCAAAATTTTTCAATTTTCTCAAATTTTTCTAACGCCTTAAATTTCCGGAAAATTCGCCATAGTCTCCTTTGCGCGGCTCGATCCGAAAAAAATGACAGTATATATATCACAAATATACATCTCATCAAGTAATGAGGCGTCCCGAAGGGAAAAAAGTGTAAAAGTACGGTATGTAATCCGAGATATGTACCTTATATTTTATTAGCAAGCATATACGGCTAATATAGCGCGAAAGCGAGCTCCAAATGCGAAGCAAACGCGATCCGCACCTACTAATTACTCAACAAACAACATGAGAATCATGCATATAGACAATAGTATCGATATACAACATATAGCAACATAATAACTATATATGTTAACATAGCAATGCATTCAATAGCAATATATATTCAACCATCAACCAACTAGCATCCATAACCAAATCAATATTCATTCATATTCTTATTAATATTCAATGAAATGGTTTTCAATTTAAATCACATTCGATTCATTAACAGTGGATGTTCTTACTAACATTCATTTTTCAATTAGTTTATATTCACTAATTCATATTCAAGTTGGTTCATTTCCACATCAAATTCAATTCCATTCAAGTTTATTTACCTTTAATTTGAATTCAATTATATAGCTTTCAATTTCGCTAATTTACTTTCATTAATACTTAATGAATTATATATAATCAACTAACAATCAAATAACAACCAATGTTTATTCATTACAACCAAATTCCTTTGCTTCACTTACATTCATTTTGGTTTAATACCATCACTTTCAATTGGTTTAATTAATTGATTTTTATTTCAATTATTCAACTAAATCCAATATATACATAATAAAAATTTATTCGACTTATAAATTCACTTATTAATATTTAAAATAAATTAAATATCCAAATTTTAATTATTAAAAATTCTGGGTCGTTACAAAATATTTTCTACAAGTAGGTATATCCAACATTTTAAACATTAAACAGATTGTAACCTGAATGCATGATTGAATTCATGGAATTTAAAACAAATAGTACATATTTTAATAAGCTATTGGAATAAGTATTTCTGTTTTTAACAGAATTGAGACTTTTAGGGATTGTTTGAATTTCTAATGGATTTGGTGGCTATGGGTATTCCTGGAGGGATAATTCAGATGGTAGGGTAGGGGATAAGGGTCAGCAGTTGTTTCAGAGGAGGTGGTGATTGAAATTAAGATTTCCAGGTTTGAAGCATAGTATCTGAAGGTAGGGGTTTTTTAAGATTTTGATTCATCTGTTGCATCGAGTGGGGTAAGAATTTGAGAGGTTGTGTAGGGAGTGTAGAGGTAGCTATGGCCAAGGTCGTGTCGATGATGGTTGATGGAGGTGGTATTTCTGGGTGTTGACAGGTTGGTCTTGGTTGCAGTGTTGACTCAGGTGAACTATTGGTAGTGTGCAGGGTATTTTTACTCGAAGTAGATCTCGGGGTTTCTGGTCTCTGTCTCGAAGCAGATGGTTAGTAAACTCAAAGCTAATTGATGGGTTCTCGGGTTAGTTACTTGCAGGTTTAAAAATCTGTAGATTTGCAGTTTTTAAAAATTTAAATAAAATTCATAATTTAAAGACTGTAATTTGATTCAAAAATAAGTAAGTCTGAATTCAAATGAAGTTTTGAAATTCAAAGCTTTTAAAAATAAAATTTTTAAATTTAAACAAGTTTTAAATTCTGCTTTTAAACAAGATTTAAAACAGTTTTCATGTTTTAGACCAGAGAGTATTTTGCAGTTTTTTTTTTAATTTGAATGAAATTCAAATTCTAGTGCAGGGTTTGATTTAAGTGGAAATTGAAACTGAATTTAAATAATGTTTGAAATTCAAAGTTTTTAAGAAAATGAAATCTTAAATTTAAACAAGATTTAATCGGGTTTTAAATCAAGTATAAAACAGTTTCAGGTTTAAGCCTGAGAGATTTGCGGTTTTAAATTTTTGAATAAATTCATATTTTAAGTTGAAGCTTGATTCAGGTAATAGTTGAATCTGAATTCAAATGTAGTTTTGGGTTCAAAATTTTTTAAAAATGAAATCTTAAATTTAAACAAGTTTTAAATTCAGTTTTGAAATCAAGTATAAAACAGCTTCAGCTTTGTTTTAAAACCAGAATTAGATTTAAATAGTTTTTGTAAGTTTTTAAAAGTATGAACAGATTTAAATGTTTAAGCAAAACTTAAATTTGTTTTTGAATTCAAAATTAAAAATTGTTCTCAAGTTTCTTTGAAAACCAGTTTTGAATTCAACAGTATGTAAATTTAAAAATGAATGAACATATTCAAAAGTTTAAAAGAAATTGATTTCAAATAAGTTTTAAAACTTGGAAGAATTTTTTCCTTTAGTATTTGAATTAAAATATGAAGTGTTTAATTTAAATTTGAAAGTGGAAATAATCAATTTATTTTCAAAGTTTAATTTATTTTAATCAAGTAAATTTATTTTAAACCTTCCTTATATTTAAGTAATGAATGTTTTTAACATTCATTTTATTTTTAAGGTTTATAATTATTTAAATTTGGGTTAATGTTTAATAGTTAAACATTTTAAATATTAAAATTTTAAATTGGAATTTGAATTTAATTTTAGAGATATATTGTTTTAAATATATTTTGAATGTAAATGAGTCATTTGATAAGTAATTAAAAATAATCAAGATAATTTGGAATTTACTTAATTATTGGTTTTCAATAATGGTTTAGATTAATTATTAATTAGAAATGATTCATTAATAATTCATCTAATTTAAATTTTCTTAAGCATATAATTATTGAAATGCTGATAATTAATAAATAGTGATAATTATCTAGGGATAATTTAGTAATTAATTAATGTAATTGATTTTGATAATTAACTAGATTAGTTAATTGAATCTAATTAATTGAAATTTGTTAAGTATAATTAATAGTTAAAGTAATTAAGGAATTAATTACTTATTGTAATTAATTTTGATTTGTGATTTATTTAAGTAAATTAATTCAGTTTAATTAATTTAAGTAAATCATTTGATGATTTTAAGAATGTAATTACTTAATGCAATTAATGGAGCAGGATTACTTGGAGAAGTGATACTGATAATTACTGGAATGTAATTAGTAATTTGGATAATTACTTTAGTAATTAATTAAGGAATTAATTAATGATTAATTATTGAATAATTAATTTATTAATAAGTAATTAAAAATAGTTAATTACTAGATTTAGTATTAATCAAGGTGATTAATAATTAGATTAATTACTAAATGTAATTGATTTTAATTAAATAATTTGTTTAAATATTAGAGATCATTAATTATTATAATTAATGATGTAATTAAGGATTGTTTGATTAAGTAATAATTAATTAATTAGGAAATTAATTAATTGTAATTAATTTGGAATAAATATAATTAATTATTATTAATTAATAAATGAGTAATTAAATATTAAATACTTATGATTAAGGTTAATTAATTAAGGACTAATTACTTATTGTAATTAGTGAATGATTAATCAAAGTTGTTTAATCAAGTTAAATACTTAGTGGATAATTAATTATCTGGGTTAATTAATTTATGGATGTTAAGCAAGATTTAAATGTGTTAATTTAATTTATTTTAAATTAATTAGAGATGGTTGTAATTAATTTAATTCATTTTAAATTAATTATAATTGATGATTAAATCATTGCTTATGGATGTTATTGATTGAATGGTTGTGATCTCAGTAATGAGATGACTCATATCTGTATGACATGAATGCTTAGTTTATGTATGTTGGTTTGTGATGGATTATTTGGTTGTGATGATTATTTGTTTATGGATGATACAGATTATCTGTTTATGATATAAATGTGATTATCTATTGTGAGATGTAGTTTATCTATCAATGTGAATTAGATAATAATAAAATAAGTTAATTGTTTAACAGCCTTAAGTATAACTTGGACATTAAAATGGCGTTTGGTTTCGGTGAGACCGGGATCGGGTTTCCATATTTAGATATCCGAAAACCACATCGATTCCAATTAAACGTTAGGTCGTTAATCCAAGTGGAGCAAGTGAAGACTCGAGGTGTAAGGGCTATACGTCAGTATAACTCTGTGGGTGATTCCGTAATGAGTTGACGGGATAGTGCTTATAGATTCGAGATGGAGATTTAGAGTGCAAGCGTTATCGTCGTTAACTCTGAGGGTGATTCCAATACGAGTGTAACGAGATAATGCCTTCGGTTTCGTTCGAACCCGGAACGAACTTTTATGGATTGAATGCTTTCAGAACATCGTCAGGTGGACGATGAGCATTCTAAGATTTATTTGTCCTATAAAGGTAATCGTAGCCTCAAGCCTGATCAACCGGGAATGGCTAAAACAGGGGAGGTGCAGCAAAGCTTCGTGGGTATACCCCACTTGAGAGCAAGATTTACTCCTGTCTAGAGGTCCCTTTATACTCGGTTGTGTGGCAGTTGGTGACGACCAATCTGCGGGGTAGTCTTGTTCGGAACTGTTCAGTAAGGAACGGGTCCGGCTTTGTGTTGCAGGGGAGTGGGAGTACTCCTCGGTACGGTGATATAGGCCACGTACTATGACGGGCGGTACCCCAGTAGCCCTGCCATTGATGGAAACCAAATTTTCCCTACGAGACCCGGCGGTTTTGTTTGTATTACCCACTTTTGTGGCTAGTAGCTGGAATTTAATAGATGTAACAATTTCAGCTATTTCTTATTTACTTGAAAACCCTAGACACTATTATAATATCACCGGATTTCCTATCAAATGCTTTGGTTAGCGTAAGGTAAAAACTTTTCCATGCTTATGTGTGGGAAGTCTTACGTGATACCCTTTTGTTTTCAAAAGACTTTCTAAAAGTTAAGCAACTTTTATCCCCGTTTACTCACACCAGACCCATGTCTGACCTGAGTGTTTATTTTCTGTTTTATTACACTCTTTGGTACTCATGTTATGTATGAGTAGTCAGGTGATTCACGATTGCTTTGACGAGTTCTGGAGGAGATAATGGAGCAGGAGGCTTCAGCGTATAGATATATGTAGTGGTTCCACTGTGTTTGAGATGTATATGTTTTCTCTGTTATATAGTTGAATTGTAATTGCTAGCCAGATGTTTATAACTGTCTAGTTTGTGTTGTATTAGCTGTATTACTCTGATGTATATTATATTATGTAAAGTTTTATGTGATATATTATAATTTATTCGACTCCGTTGTGAGATTCTAATGTTGTATGTTCTTTCTTTCCTTTCTTTTCTCTTTTCTATCCCTTCCTTTCTTCTTAGCGATTCGACTTCCTGGAGTTTGGAAGTTGGGTCGCTACATTATGGTATCAGAGCTCTCTAGGTTGAGCGAATGCCTAGACTCTGGAGTGGTGTCTATCTTGAGAGAGTGTATTTGTAATTTTGAATATATATATATATATATATATATATATATATATATATTTCTAACTATTAGATTGGATTACCTGTTCAGGTTTTCCAATATAAGTTCTAAAGGTAGACAAGGTAGTGGTGTGTGTAACACAACTACCAATGGTTGGAATTCGAGTGTTTGAGATTGGAAGTGGTCTGCTAGGGCAGTAGTGGGCATCTTGAGTAGTCCTGCAGTTGGTGAAGGATTTCACCAATCTCTGAAGGAAATCTTTTTAAGATTCGGATTTTGTCTTTGCATTGTAAGCTTGGTTGCACTCGTATGAGTGGTTTCTCTTGAGTTTGGATTAGTTGGAAGTTCTGAAGCCAAAAATGGTATCATGGCAACCTCAGGGAGGAGTTCTGTCTGTATTTGAGTTAAGACTCAGTTTGGCAGAGTGTTTTGAGCTTGGTTTGGGAGCGAGTTTCCTGAGAGATATCTGTCTGTCTGGAAGGCTCTATTGTGAAGTGGCTGGTGTAGCTTTGAGGTTCGATGAGCTTTTGGATTAGGAAGTTTTGGCAGCAGTAGCAGCAGTGAGTGGCCTGTTCATCGACGGTTCAGAAATCTCTGTGATTCTTCTGTCAGAAGTCTGGACAGATGGTGTAGCTTGTCCATTTCTTCTGGAGCACTGTTGGGTGTGATGCTAGTGGTTAAGAGGTGGACCACTAGTTTCTTTTTTGAAGGCTTTAGCTGTTCTGTTTGTTGAAGTGAGAACGATTTCTTGGAATCTGAACTGAGTGTGATCGCAAAAGTGACTTGCGATGGTTCGGAAGTTCTCTAAGTGTTCTTTGTTTTGGATTGAAGCATCTCTAATGGATGTTTGAGTTATTGAAGTGATTTGATTTTTCTGGATATCTTCGAAAGAGGTTAAGATTTGCATTCGCATTGAGAGTTTGAGTTCTGTTTTGACTTGGTTCTTGGAATTTTACCAGTGGTTCAGCATAACAGGAGGGCTCTTTGAGAAGAGATCATTTTAAGTTGGTAGGATGTATTGGATCGAGTTTTCTGGTTGAATTTTTGCTGTGTTGTTTGTGACCGAAGTGGATAGGTCACTGAGATTTTATGGAGTTTGATGGACAAGTTTTTCCGGGATAAGTTGATCAAGTTTTTGCTTGTGTTCATCAACAACATTCTCAAATCAGAGTTGCGCAGTGGAAGCATGGTGGCAGCTATTCCAGAATTGGAGCAACACCGATTCTTTGGGAATTTGAGTTTTGTCTTGGATCAGAGGATTTCTACAGGAAATTCTTTTTGGATCTGGTAACTTGATTGTTTTAAGCATCTGTTTGTTTCCAGATATAGTAGTTTGTCTGGAGTCTTCTGATGTTTGTGTAGTAGAGTTTGTGTGGTGGATCTGTTTGATCTAGAAGTTGGAGGCAGCCCAGGATCGTCAGGAGAGATTTGTGGATAAGAGATTGGATCTTTCTGTTTTCTCTTAAGGATTAAGTGTTCGATCTACAGGATTGAATTTCCAGTTCAGATGGCTGGAATTTGTTTTGTTTTTTCATGTATCTCTGAGGGAGTACGTGTATGGTTTATCTCTGATTTTAGAATCATTAGTTCTGTGAGATTTGGGAGTTGATCAGGACTTGTCTGTAGTCCTGTATTCTGTTTAGATTTGTAGATCTAGATATGTAGCAGCTCTAGATCTGAGTGGTTTAGCTAGTTTATATTCTGTAGGGCGAATGTCCCGGTGTTGTACCTGGGAAACTCTAGGGAATCCTATCCATAATTTTGTTTGGATAATTAGAATTGTTTGTTTGAATTGGTTGCTATGGTTGCTAGTATTTGGTTGATAGTATATGTTTGCTCATCTAAATTTTAAAATCTATATGGGATTATTAAATTACCTTTGCTTTCAAATTTCGGGGGCGAAATTCTTTTGGGGGGGGAGGAATGTGATGTCCCGGAAATTTAGGCAATAATTATTTAATAATTTCAGTGATAATTATTTTTAAAATGAGAAATATTGATCTAATAATTTAATTCAAACAGGAATTCTCTTTTGAAAATTAATAATTATTTAGTTTGTTAAATGATATTCTTTTCAAAATGTTAAAAATATTTAAGTAAGTATTTATTTGTTTATAAGAATAAATATAGTTTAGATTTTATTTTATAATAAAAAATTGTTTTGTTTTATTTTAAAATTGTTTTATTTCCTTTGAAATAAGATTTAATTTATTCTTGTTAAAGTATAACGTTTGATTTAAAACTCTTGAATAAATTTAATTCAACAAGTCTTTTCTTTTGAAATTTAGTTTCATAAAGAATATTATTTTAAAAATAATTAAACAAACATTAAAATGTAAGTGCATAGTTTTATAAAGAAGTTTATATGTATTTAATTAAAGGCTAATGTTAATGAACATTTAAAACAAATTAGAAATGGTTTAAGATAAATTCAAATACATTTATAAATTTAAAATTTTCTTTTAAATATTGAAATAAACATGTGTTAGCTTTTTAAACATAAAGAGAACACTTGTAAAAAAATTGAGATAATAAGACAACGAGTGGCAAGCTTATTTATTTTTCTTAAAATTTAAGTTATATTGATAGGAAATAAAACATAGCTAAAGCATTTTGTTAAAAACACTTTCTCTTCAAATTGAGAAATATGAAAATCATATTTCAGTAAATGAAAAAACAACAAAACAAATGCATGTCAAAATCTGCAATCTTTTTCTTAAAAATCTCAACTGCAAATTGAAGGTCAACTTCAAATCTGCAACCTATCTTCAATCGAATCTGCAAATAACAAACTTCAAGTTAAAATCTGCATACAACTTCAAATTGCATCTCTAGAATATGAATCTGCATATCTGAAGTTAAGTTTCAGTAATCAAATTGGAAGTTCAACTTCAACTTGCAATTGCAAATCCAGATTCATCATGCATTTCAAATCGGGGTCCTGGAAATGAAGTCTACACCTAAGTTTGTCTCTGCATCTTCAAAATGAAATCTGCACCTAAATTGTTTCTGCTTCTTCAATTGAAGGCGAGTAAACCTTTATTTATTTTTTAATACAGTTTCTCCTTTAGAATAAATGCTTAACCAAAAATAAGAACTAAAGACTAATGCATACTTGTTTTAAAGGAATCAAAACTGCAGTGCCTTTATTAGTGAATAACTTCACAATTTATAAGCTTAAGTTTCTGTGCATGCAAAGTGGGTAGAAATATGTATGTTTGTGTGGTTTATATTGATAAATATTCTATGTACATATAAACAAATATGTATATATATGTGCCGCAGCAGGTATCTACAAACCTGATGTGTTTTTTTAAAAAACTAAGATTTATTTAGAATCCATTATCACCTGATTTGATATCAACTAGAATTTATAATATAAACAAACATTGTTGTTTAGAATGAAATGATAGTTATAAATTAAAATTTAACTATATTTAAAATTCTGTAGTCTCTGGAAAACATTTACAACAGAAAATATTTTCTAGAAGTAGGTATATCAAACATTTTAAACATTAAACAGATTGTAACCTGAATGCATGATTGAATTCATGGAATTTAAAACAAATAGTACATATTTTAATAAGCTATTGGAATGAGTATTTCTGTCTTTAACAGAATTGAGACTTTTTGGGATTGTTTGAATTTCTAATGGATTTGGTGGCTATGGGTATTCCTGGAGGGAGAATTCAGATGGTAGGGTAGGAGATAAGGGTCAGTAGTTGTTTAAGAGGAGGTGGTGATTGAAATTGAGATTTCCAGGTTTGAAGCATAGTATCTGAAGGTAGGGGTTTTTGAAGATTTTGATTCATCTGTTGCATCGAGTGGGGTAAGAATTTGAGAGGTTGTGTAGGGAGTATAGAGGTAGCTATGCCCAAGGTCGTGTCGTTGATGGTGGATGGAGGTGGTATTTCTGGGTGTTGACAGGTTGGTCTTGGTTGCAGTGTTGACTCAGGTGAACTATTGGCAGTGTGCAGGGTATTTTTACTCGAAGTAGATCTCGGGGTTTCTGGTATCTGTCTCGAAGCAGATGGTTAGTAAACTCGAAGTTAATTGATGGGTTCTCGGGTTAGTTAGTTGCAGGTTTAAAAATCTGTAGATTTGCATTTTTTAAAATTTTAAATAAAATTCATAATTTAAAGACTGTAATTTGATTCAAAAATAAGCAAGTCTGAATTCAAATGAAGTTTTGAAATTCAATGTTTTTAAAAATGAAATTTTCAAATTTAAACAAGTTTTAAATTCTGTTTTAAAACAAGATTTAAAACAGTTTTCAGGTTTTAGACCAGTGAGTATTTTGCAGTTTTTTTTAATGTGAATGAAATTCAAATTCTAGTGCAGGGTTTGATTTAAGTGGAAATTGAAACTGAATTTGAATAATGTTTGAAATTCAAAGTTTTTAAGAAAATGAAATCTTAAATTTAAACAAGATTTAATCTGGTTTTAAATCAAGTATAAAACAGTTTCAGGTTTAAGCCTGAGAGATTTGCAGTTTTAAATTTTTGAATAAATTTATATTTTAAGTTGAAACTTGATTCAGGTAATACTTGAATCTGAATTCAAATGTAGTTTTGGGTTCAAAAGTTTTTAAAAATGAAATCTTAAATTTAAACAAGTTTTAAATTCAGTTTTGAAATCAAGTATAAAACAGCTTCAGGTTTGTTTTAAAACCAGAATTAGATTTAAATAGTTTTTGTAAGTTTTTAAAAGTATGAACAGATTTAAATGTTTAAGCAAAACTTAAATTTGTTTTTGAATTCAAAATTAAAAATTGTTCTCAAGTTTCTTTGAAAACCAGTTTTGAATTCAACAGTATGTAAATTTAAAAATGAATGAACATATTCAAAAGTTTAAAAGAAATTGATTTCAAATAAGTTTTAAAACTTTGAAGAATTTTTTCCTTTAGTATTTGAATTAAAATATGAAGTGTTTAATTTAAATTTGAAAGTGGAAATAATCAATTTATTTTCAAAGTTCAATTTATTTTAATCAAGTAAATTTATTTTAAACCTTCCTTATATTTAAGTAATGAATGTTTTTAACATTCATTTTATTTTTAAGGTTTATAATTATTTAAATTTGGGTTAATGTTTAATAGTTAAACATTTTAAATATTAAAATTTTAAATTGGAATTTGAATTTAATTTTAGAGATATATTGTTTTAAATATATTTTGAATGTAAATGAGTCGTTTGATAAGTAATTAAAAATAATCAAGATAATTTAGAATTTACTTAATTATTGGTTTTTAATAATGGTTTAGATTAATTATTAATTAGAAATGATTCATTAATAATTCATCTAATTTAAATTTTCTTAAGTATATAGTTATTGAAATGCTCATAATTAATAAATGGTGATAATTATCTAGGGATAATTTAGTAATTAATTAATGTAATTGATTTTGATAATTAACTAGATTAGTTAATTGAATCTAATTAATTGAAATTTGTTAAGTATAATTAATAGTTAAAGTAATTAAGGAATTAATTACTTATTGTAATTTATTTTGATTTGTGATTTATTTAAGTAAATTAATTCAGTTTAATTAATTTAAGTAAATCATTTGATGATTTTAAGAATGTAATTACTTAATGCAATTAATGGAGCAGGATTACTTGGAGAAGTGATACTGATAATTACTGGAATGTAATTAGTAATTTGGATAATTACTTTAGTAATTAATTAAGGAATTAATTAATGATTAATTATTGAATAATTAATTTGTTAATAAGTAATTAAAAATAGTTAATTACTAGATTTAGTATTAATCAAGGTGATTAATAATTAGATTAATTACTAAATGTAATTGATTTTAATTAAATAATTTGTTTAAATATTAGATATCATTAATTATTATAATTAATGATGTAATTAAGGATTGTTTGATTAAGTAATAATTAATTAATTAAGAAATTAATTAATTGTAATTAATTTGTAATAAATATAATTAATTATTATTAATTAATAAATGAGTAATTAAATATTAATTACTTATGATTAAGGTTAATTAATTAAGGACTAATTACTTATTGTAATTAGTGAATGATTAATCAAAGTTGTTTAATCAAGTTAAATACTTAGTGGATAATTAATTATCTGGGTTAATTAATTTATGGATGTTAAGCAAGATTTAAATGTGTTAATTTAATTTATTTTAAATTAATTAGAGATGGTTGTAATTAATTTACTTCATTTTAAATTAGTTATAATTGATGATTAAATCATTGCTTATGGATGTTATTGATTGAATGGTTGCGATCTCAGTAATGAGATGACTCATATCTGTATGATATGAATGCTTGGTTTATGTATGTTGGTTTGTGATGGATTATTTGGTTGTGATGATTATCTGTTTATGGATAATACGTATTATCTGTTTATGATATAAATGTGATTATCTATTGTGAGATGTAGTTTATCTATCTATGTGAATTAGATAATAATAAAATAAGTTAATTGTTTAAAACCCTTAAGTATAACTTGGACATTAGAATGGCGTTTGGTTTCGGTGAGACCGGGCTCGGGTTTCCATATTTGGATATCCGAAAACCACATCGATTCCAATTAAACTTTAGTTCGTTAATCCAAGTGAAGCAAGTGAAGACTCGAGGTGTAAGGGCTATACGTCAGTATAACTCTGTGGGTGATTCCGTAATGAGTTGACGGAATAGTGCTTATAGATTCGAGATGGAGTTTTAGAGTGTAAGGGTTATCGTCGTTAACTCTGAGGGTGATTCCAATACGAGTGTAACGAGATAATGCCTTCGGTTTCGTTCGAACCCGGAACGAACTTGTATGGATCGAATGCTTTTAGAACATCATCAGGTGGACGATGAGCATTCCAAGATTTATGTGTCCTATAAAGGTAATCGTAGCCTCAAGCCTCATCAACCGGGAATGGCTAAAACAGGGGAGGTGCAGGAAAGATTCGTGGGTAGCCCCCACTTTGAGAGCAAGATTTACTCCTGTCTAAAGGTCCCTTTATATTCGGTTATGTGGCAATTGGTGACGACCAATCTGCGGGATAGTCTTGTTCGGAACTGTTTAGTAAGGAACGGGTCCAGCTTTGTGTTGTAGGGGAGTGGGAGTACTCCTCGGTACGGTGATCTAGGCCACGTACTGTGACGGGTGGTACCCAGTAGCCCTGCCATTGATGGAAACCCAATTTTCCCTACGAGACCCTACGGTTTTATTTGTATTACCCACTTTTGCGGCTAGTAGCTGGAATTTAATAGATGTAACAATTTCGGCTATTTCTTATTTACTTGAAAACCCTAGACACTATTATAATATCACCGGATTTCCTATCAAATGTTTTGGTTAGCATAAGGTAAAAACTTTTCCATGTTTATGTGTGGGAAGTCTTACGTGATACCCTTTTGATTTCAAAGATTTTCTAAACGTTAAGCAACTTTTATCCCCGTTTACTCACACCAGACCCCTGTCTGACCTGAGTGTTTATTTTCTGTTTTATTAAACTCTTGGGTACTCATATTATGTATGAGTAGTCAAGTGATTCAGGATTGCTTTGACGAGTTCTGGAGGAGATAATGGAGCAGGAGGCTTCAGCGTGTAGATATATGTAGCGGTTCCGCTGTTTTTGAGATGTATCTGTTTACTCTGTTATATACTTGAATTGTAATTGCTAGCCAGATGTTTATAACTGTCTAGTTTGTGTTGTATTAGCTGTATTACTCTGATGTATATTATATTATGTAAAGTTTTATGTGATATATTATAATTTATTCGATTCCATTGTGAGATTCTGATGTTGCCTGTTCTTTCTTTCCTTTCTTTTCTCTTTTCTATCCCTTTCTTTCTTCTTAGCGATGCGACTTCCTGGAGTATGGAAGTTGGGTCGCTACAAATTTAATGGCTAATTACTTATTGTAATTAGGGAATTGTTGATCAGAAATGATTAATTGAATTGAATAATGAGATGGTGATTAATTAATTGATTTATAATCAATTAATGGATAAGTTAAGCAGGATTTTAATGATGAAGTAATTAATTTAATTCACTTCAAATTAATTAGAGATGTGGTAATTAATTTAATTCATTTTAAATTAATTATATATGGTGTGACCATTGAATCATTGCTTATGTATGAATGATTGATATTAGTTGCCTTGAATGGTTTGTAATCTCAGCTATGAGATGAGTAATGTTATGTGATATGGATGCATTGGTTGCATTGTGATGATAATATGGATTATCTGTTTATAATTATGATATGGATTATCTGTTGATGATAATGTTAATTATCTATTGTGAATCTGTGAATTATCTATTTGTGTATATATAGATAATGAATTGAAATTATTTTAAACTCTAAAACAACTTGGCCTTAAAAAACACGTTTTGGATTCGGTGAGACCGGGTTTCCATATTTGGATATCCGAAAACCACATCGATCCAAATTAACGATAGGTCGTGAATCTGAAGTGAAGATGAAGATTCAAAGTGCAAGGGTTATTGTCGTTAACTTTTAGGGTGATTCCAAAAAATGAGTGTAACGAGATAATGCCTTCGGTTTCGTTCGAACCCGGAACGAACTTGTATGGATTGAATGCTTTCAAAACATCGTCAGGTGGACGGTGAGCATTCTAAGTGATATGTCATATAAAGGTAATCGTAGCCTCAAGCCTCATAAACCGAGAATGGCTAAAACAGGGGAGGTGCAGTGTTAACTCCTCTTTTAAAACGACCAAACGACCTATGGGGAGAAGCGACCAACCGACCTATAGGAAGAAGCGACTAACGACCTATGGGATGCAACGACCTAACTATCTATGGGATGCAGCGGCCTAACTATCTATGGGATGCAGCGACCTAATTATCTATGGGGTGCAGTGACCTAAAGTGTGAAGAGACCTAGTAGCTAAGTGGATTTACCGACCTTATGGATTCAAGAGCCTAACGACCTAATGAGCTAACGAGTTAACAACCTAAAGACTTAACGACATAGCGAGCTATACAAAACCGAGGTAACTTGTCTTCCATATGTCGTTCCTTCCCTAGGTCGCCAACGACCTATGACTTGTTCAGCTGATCAAGGGCACTCCTGTTAGGCCATAAAGCGTGTCTACTAAGTCGCCCACGACCTACGACCTATTCCTAAGTCGTCCACGTCCTACGACCTATTCCTTAGTCGTCCACGACCTATGACCTAACTCCGAACTCTCCTATAAATACCCCACCTACTCCAACTGAAAAAGGATTTTTTCGCTCATTTCAGAAACGCCGATACTCTGCGGTTTTCTCAACTCACCTGACACTTCAAACACGCAAGACACTTCATCAAACTTCAAGAAGAAATCTAACTTATTTGACATAGATTCGGAGAGTTCTTTTGCATCAAAGTTTAGCTACTTGTCTTTGTAGTGTTGTAATTGAATATTGTTGTAAAGTTGTAATTGATTCAGCAATAAAGAAGATTAAAGTGGACGTAGGCTTAACTTGAAGCCGAACCACTATAAAACTGTTGTCTCTTTACTCTATTTTCTGCAGTTTCTGCCTGTTTCTAATTCCCGTTTCGACGGGTGGTGCTTTCGCTCAATCTCTACTTACACCGGGGTGTTAGCGTCTAATTTTTACGTTAACATTTTTGGTGCTTTCAGTGAGAAACCAACTCAGGCTTCTCTCATCATCGCTTTCACAAAAGTTTGTGGAAAGGATCTCTCTCAAAACCAGAAGTTTATCAGAGATAATGGCTCCTGGAAGGAAGCGCAGATCTGTCAGATCCGATGATGTTCGTGAAAATACTGCCACATCTCCTCCGTTAAGTCGAACAACTCCAACTGTTGGAGTTACACGAGCGGAGTTAGATCCTGCAGTTTCTGGGCTATATCAGCAAATGGAAGCCCAAAACAATCTAATGTTGGAAAGGTTGAACGCTTTTCTCGGAGCTAACCATCAACCGGTGAATAATGAACAAAACTTTGCTGATAATGTTCATGATGTTGAAGGAAGAAATATTCCTCAAAGGGCAGCTGGCCCTGTCGAAGAGACACGTCCCCAAGTTGGAGGATCAGGACAACAGCCAACTCTCCGTGAGCGCTTTTCAAGGAAAACTTCCGAGAAAATGGCCGATGTCTTTCCTGCTGAGCCTTTAAATGATGAGGAATATTTCTCGGGAATGGTTCGGCAGATCATGAAAGAAAGTATGCAAAGGGAAGAGGATGAAAAAGAATGGAGGTTTGCTCCGAGCAAGACTTCGTTCACTGGAAGGATTTTGAAAGCAGAATTTCCAAGGAAGTTTGTTCCTCCTACCATTCTAGCTTATAAGGGGACAAGCGATCCTAATGAATTGTTGTACAAGTATGATTGGAACATAACAGGTGCCAGAGCATCTGACGAGATCAAATGCCGGTATTTTTTGGTATACTTGGAAGGAGTGGCTCTACTTTGGTTCACAAAGCTGCCGATCCGATCTATAGGCCACTTTTCTGATTTGACTCGGAAGTTTAAGGAACAATTCAGATTGTGTGCTTCGAAGGCGAAAGATATAATGTCATTATCCAGCTTGGAACAGAATCCTGGAAAGTCTATTAGGTCATTCTTAAATCGCTTCAACATAGCTTTGGCTGAAGTAGATAATGCAAAGTTGAGAATGATCCTGGCAAACTTGATGAAGGCTATCGACAAATCAAGTGAATTTGGGAAATGGCTGAAGATGAAGGAACCGAATTCACTTGATAGGTTCTATAAGAAAGCTGATGAATTCATGCGCTCGGAAAGTCTCCAAGCACCGACCGAGGTGGTATCGACATGGGCTGGAAACAGTAATGCTGCTCCGAATAAGAAGGAATCTGGCACTCAGAAGAGGGGAAACGATGGTAGGAAGAAGCAAGGAGATGCGAAGAAAAATCGTCCTTTCAACTTCACTCCCTTGACTGATACCCCAGAAAACATCTTCTTTGCAACCAAGGACACTGTCGAATGCCCCACACCAGCTAAACAAAGGATTAGGAAAAAAGCTGAGAAAAGTGGAATATTTTGCCGGTTCCATAACCAACCTGGCCATGATGCTAATGAGTGCTGCCACTTAAAGGAGTTGATTGAGGAACTATTGAAAGAAAACAAACTCCAGTAGTGTGTGAGGAGGAACAGGAACGGCCCAACTTCATCAACTCAAGCACAACAGGTTCCTGTTCATCGTCCCAGCTCAAGTGAAAAGGCATTAGTGCACGAATCAGAAAGGCCCGTTATTAATGTGATTATGGGAGGACCACACCCAGCAAGCAGAAGCTGGGGTGAGATGGAACGATACGCTCATGCCTTGAGGTACGCACCAGCAGAAGAGAGTGTTTTTGTGTTGGAGGACGCTGCACCTTTGAAGCAGCAGAAAACTTTTAATGATGATATTGTCTTGAGAGTCAGGGATTCTATGGGCGTTGAAGCTCCTACCATAGATCCCCTGGTTATCTCTGCAGGAATTAGGCCAGCTATTGTGAGAAGGGTGCTTGTTGATTGCGGTGCCTCTTGCAACATTCTTTTCAAAAAGACATTTGATCAAATGAAGATTCCGATGGCTGATGTTCAGGCTTCATCGCAAAAGATTGTTGGTTTACTGAGGAACCCAGGCAACCGATTGGAACTATTGACTTATTCGTGGAGCTTGGAGAGGGGCAGAAAAAGATGGTTCGAAAGCAAACTTTTGTAATTGTTGATGAATTTTCTGCTTACAACGCCTTCCTAGGCCGGCCAACTCTTGCGGCCTTTAAAGCAATTCTCGCCCCATGGTGCCTTACCATGAAATTCCCCACGGATAATGGAGTCGATGTTATCAAAGGGGATCAGAATGCAGGATGGGAATGTTATTTGATAGAGTTGCATGAATCAAGGAAGAGAGAGATGGGAAAAGATGCGGCGGCCCCAGTCCGCATCAAAGAACCAACCTTGTAGTAATTACAGGGTGGACCATGTACTGGCGAATGTAGCGGAGCACGAAGAGAAATGGATCCCAGAAAAGCCAGTGCAGGGGAGAATAGAGTGGTACCAGTGGAAGTAACGGTGCTAGTACCTGTTGACTCGAAAGATCCGAATAAAGTGGTGAATGTGGGTTCGCAACTTAGTGTAATGGTTCAAAATTCTTTGATATCATTCTTGAAAGCAAATCAAGACGTATTCGCTTGGACTCATGCTGATATGTGTGGAATATTCCCAGAAGTTGTACCACATACTCTGAATATTGATCCGAAGTTTACACCTGTAAAGCAGAAAAGAAGAACCTAGGGTCCTGAAAGGTCAGCGGCATTGAAAGAAGAGGTAGATTGGCTCATGGAGAATGGCTTTATCAGAGAATCTACTTATCCGAATTGGGTTTCAAATCCAGTACTGGTTAAGAAAGCTAATGGGAAGTGGAGAGCATGCATCGACTTTTCAGATTTAAACAAGGCCTGCCCCAAAGACTGCTTTCCGTTACCCAGGATTGATCTGTTGGTGGATGGAACAGCGGGGCATGAATTGTTATCTTTTATGGATGCTTACTCCAGATATAACCAGATCATGATGCATGAGCCAGATCAGGAGGACACGAGCTTCATTACCGATGTTGGTCTTTACTGCTATAGAGTCATGCCCTTTGGACTGAAGAATGCAGGAGTAACTTACCAAAGACTTGTTA
This sequence comes from Allium cepa, assembly GCA_030765085.1. NCBI lineage: Eukaryota > Viridiplantae > Streptophyta > Magnoliopsida > Asparagales > Amaryllidaceae > Allium > Allium cepa. Next base: position 786,350,973 of record CM060937.1, on the reverse strand, counting down.
ATGCGATGTTCAAACCATAGATTGGAAAGACTATGGAAGTTTATGTTGACGATATGTTGGTGAAATCAAAGAAAGCAGTAGACCATATGGATCATTTGGAAGAGATGTTTGCAGTCCTCCGAAAGTATGGAATGAAGCTTAATCCTTTGAAATGTTCATTTGGGGTGGAGTCCGGAAAGTTCTTGGGTTTCATTATGAGTGCTAGGGGCATTGAAGCTAATCTTGCTTAGATCACTGCCTTAAGAGAAGTCAAAGCTCCTGGAACGAATAAGGATTTGCAAAGTCTCAATGGAAAAGTCGCTGCCTTGAGTCAGTTCATTTCCAAAGCTACTGATAAATGCATTCCATTCTTTGATGCTCTAATGAAAGGAAGGAAAAACTTTGACTGGACTCCTGAATGCCAGAAAGCTTTCGATGAGTTGATTTGTCATATGGAAACGCCTCCGATACTTTCTAAGCCCGATAATGGTGAAGATCTTTTCGTATATTTGGCAATCTCATCTCCTGCTCTTAGTGCATCATTGGTACCAGTAGACGCAAAAATTCAGCGCCTGGTCTATTATATCAGCAAAAGATTCACTAGGGCAGAGATGAATTACTCAAAGTTAGAAAAGCTCGCCTATTGTCTACTGATCGCATCAAGAAAATTGAGGCCATATTTCCAAGCTCATCCCATCAAAGTCCTCACCGATCAACCTCTGAAGCAAGTCCTGTTTCGCCCTAAGACTACGGGTCTTCTTCTGAAGAGGAATATTGAACTCAGTCAATACGACATCACTTATCATCCCGAAGAGTAATTAATGGACAAGCTTTGGCAGAATTCATCGTAGAATGTACAGATAAAGGTGATGGTGCGGAAGTGGTGGTTGATAACACCCTAATTCGATGGAAGTTGTATGTGGATGGTGCAAGAAATGATTGCCGTTCCGGAGCTAGGGTTGTGCGTGAAACCTATGAAGGGCGGTCATTGTGTTTTGCATTGAGATTAGAATTTCCTTCGACCAATAATGAAGCGGAATATGAAGCTCTTATTTCTGGCCTGAAGATTGCTAAAGAACTGAACATCAAGGCATTGCAAATCTTCAATGATTCTCAGCTTATCGTGTGCCAAGTCAAGAAAGAGTTTCAAGTTAAAGGGGGAAATCTGCCTGCTTACTTGTCAAAGGACTGGGAGTTTCTTGATGATTTTGACCATTACACAATAAGCCATATACCCCGGGAAGAGAACATGAAGGCAGACTCTCTCGCGAAGTATTCCAGCACTGGTGAAGCTCAGTTATTGGGATTAGTTCCTGTGGATGTCTTGTCAACTCCAAGCATTGATGGAATGGATATTGACTGGATCATGACCATATCTCAAGAGTAAGGATCATGGATGACTCCGATAAAGGAATATCTGCTCAAAGGTATCATGGATGACTCCGATAAAGGAATATCTGCTCAAAGGTATCATGGATGACTCCGATAAAGGAATATCTGCTCAAAGGTTCTCTGCCAGAAAATTCAAAAGAGCGCAAAAAACTATTAAGAAAAGCCTCGAGATATATAATTCAAGACGGCCGATTGTACAAACAGGGATTCTCAATCTCATTACTCCGATGTGCAACCAAGGAAGAAGCAAGGACAATTCTAGCTGAGGTGCATGGAGGAGAATGTGGAGATCACACAGGTGGCCAAACTTTAGCAAAGAAAATTCTCCGTTATGGATATTTTTGGCCAGATATCAATCGAGACGCTGCTGACTATTCCCGAAAGTGTGATAAATGCCAGAGATTTGCAAAAATCCCTAGAGCACCTTCCACCGAGCTAACACAGATGGACAACCCATGGCCATTTGCCATTTGGGGAATAGATCTCATTGGGCCTTTACCGACTACCATGGCCGGAATCAAATATGATATTGTTGCTGTTGATTATTTTACTAAATGGGCTGAAGCTGAACCATTGGCTACTATTACCTCTAAAAAGATGATAAATTTTGTGACTAAAAATATCATTTGCAGGTATGGTGTTCCTCAGAAGATAATCACGGACAATGGTACCCAATTCGAAAGTGAAGAATTCCAGGATTTTTGCAAATGATTCAAGATCCGAAAAAGCTTTTCAGGAGTAGCTCATCCAAAGGCAAACGGGCAAGTGGAAGCAGTGAACAAAATTATCAAATCAACCATCAAAAAACAGCTAGAAAAAGCAAAAGGTGGTTTGGTCGATAAGCTACCACTAGCACTATGGGCATACAGAACTACCCACAAAACTACGACTGGGCACACTTCATTTTCATTGGCATATGGATCAGAAGCAATGATTCCAGTGGAAATAGAGGTCCCTTCACACAGAAGAATTCATTTCGATCAAGCTGAAAATGAAAAGCTGCAACTTGAAGCACAAGACTTCCTTGATGAAAGAAGGGAAGAGGCTGAGCTCAGAATTGCAGCCCATCAGCAAAGGATGGCCAGGCACTTCAATTCCAAAGTTCGCCAACGCAGCTTTGAAATTGGAGACCTAGTCTTGAAAAGAATCGTGACAGCAACAGGTGTGTTTGGGCCAAATTGGGAAGGGCCGTATGTCATAGGCAAAAAGCTTCTTGATGGCACTTTCAAACTGACAACTGTCGAAGGAGATACATTTCCATGGGCTTGGAACAGCAATCACTTGCGTCCATATTTTACATAAAAGCTTTGCTGAAATATCGTAAAAAGAATTGTGGATGTATGATTCTTGTATTGAAAACCATTGTAAAGCCAGTGCAAGTGAATAATAAGAATTATAAAATGGATGTAGGCCCAGCTTTTGGCCGAACCACTATAAATCTTGTGTTTTCTACTATTATAAAATGCCTGTTTTATTTTGATATGCAAAGGACTTAAAACGTACTGCTAAAATGTCAATTTAATATTGCAGGCAATTAAAACAAAGCTTACCCATCTCGAGACCAATTGATCCTTGACAACACTCAAGAAACAAATGATAAGCCACAAAAATTCCAGACTCAAATCCTATATAAGAAGTGCTTCAGGCAAAAAGTTAGTGATTCTGCCGGAGGTGGGCCCTTGCTAACTAATTGTGATCGTTTGTGCAAACGAGCATCCGATTAAATAGCCCGTGTCTGCCCCTGCGAACTCACTTACCTATGAAGTACACTTCTTTGGATAAGACAAACTACTTTCAAAAGAAAGGGATGTGTGCTTGAGAATGATAAAGGGGAATCGTTGGTATGAGAAAATGGCGAAAAGACGTGGGCAAGCAGGTAGGAAATAGCCAAAGACCTCTTCGGAGGGGAGGCACAACTCTTCGGAGGATAAAGACCTCTAACGGGGCATGCCAGAAAAAGAAAGTTCGCTTTCTCAACAAAAAATATTGGTGGGATGACCGGAGGCACCTTCCTAATTGGAAGGCAAGGCGCTTGTTCACTAGTTGAGATCGTTTGTGCAAACAAACATCCAAGTAACTTGCGTTCGCCCCGTGAATCCATGGAATGACCGGAGGCACCTTCCCAACTGGAAGGCAAGGTGCTTGTTCACTAGCTGATATTGTTTGTGCAAACAAACATCCAAGTAACTTGCGTCCGCCCCGTGAGTCCAGCGAACCATGAGGAAGTAACTTTCAGGCATACTCGGAGGCACACATTTAACCGAGATCTGAAATAAAACATCACAAGAGTTGAAATGTGAAAAGTACTCTTCGGAGGCCCACTTCACCTGAGTTGAAGTGATAAAAAGACCTCTTCGGAGGTACACATTTCACCGAGATCTGAAATAAAACTTCACAAGAGTTGAAATGTGAAAAGTCCTCTTCGGAGGCCCACTTCACCAGAGTTGAAGTGATAAAAAGTTCTCTTCGGAGGCACACATTTCACCAAGATCTGAAATCAAACTTCACAAGAGCTTAAATGTGAAAAGCCCTCTTCGGAGGCACATTTCACCAGAGTTGAAATGTCAAAAAACCTTCTTCAGAGGCCCACCACCTCGCATATGAAAAAAAGCACTATTCAGAGGTGTACTTCTACTCTTAAGAGAAGAACAATCTCTATACAATACAAATATTCTTGTTCGAAAGTTGAAGTACCAAAACAAAGTCTTATTTTGAAGCCCACTTTACCGCATTGGAGAATTCGCTACTTTTCTTTTTCTTTTTAAAAAGGGAAGAGTGATCATCTCCAAAAGTTGAAGTGTAAAAAAAAAAAGAGAACAACTTATCCAATACAAGGCATATTCTACTAAATCAGAGAAATAATTCTTTAAAAAAGGAAAAATTAATCTCTAAAAGTATGGATACAAGCCTCTTCAAAATGGAAAAGTCATTCTCTAAAGGAAGACTACGAGTCTTCTCGAAACAGAAGAGTTGTTCTCCAAAACTTTTACAATGTGAAAGAGATTTCAATAAGCCGTGGTATGGGGGTAATATAATATAGTTACATTCATAAAAGCAATGCTTAAGTAACATACCACAGGCTGACTGCAACTTCACACAAAGAAAATAAAGAAACTTGTATGAAAAAGAAGAATAAATGCATTCTCAAATACAGACAAGAAGTTTGTACAAGTAAAAAAATCATTTTATTCCATACTATGAAAATTTTATACATGTGCAGGTTTCAAAATAAGCGAAGGCGAGGACCGATACCCGCACAATCTCCGGTCAACACAAGCTTATATATACAAGCAAAAAGAAAGGAGCAAAAAGCAAGATAAAAAGCATAGGACCAAAGGCATCATTTCTTCTTCCTTCCACCTTTCGAGCCTATGCCCGATCGGATGATCAACTTTTTGGGCCGGCTTGTAAGAGTTGGGGAAGAAGGAGAAAGGGGCACAGTTCGACTTTCTTCTGCTTTTTCTTCGCTGGCAGAAGCTTTCTTCTTTTTCTTTGAGACTCCACGCTTCACCCTCTTCTTAGAAGAAGACTCACTGCCCAGAGTGAAAAGAGCGGACAATTTTATGTCATCAGATGCAGTTTGCTCCGGAGTTCTCTCGCCTTCTTCAGGTTCTTCGGCCTTCTGTTCCTGAGAAGCAACAGGATCGTCCAAGTCACAAAGAGCTTCTATCTGCTCTTCTTGCGACCTCGGTTGAGAGACAGAAGGAGGGTAATCTGAAGAGACGGAGGGGGAATAGTTGGAGGAGAGGAAGTCTGAACAATACTTGGTGCTTTCTCTATAGGAGAAGAAAAGTTAAAGTCAGTATTCCTCATAAAAAGAGGGGATAATGGCTCATCGACACTTAAGAAATAAGCAAAAAGCTCATCGAACTCGGTCGAAGCGAACGAGCAGTCTACTTGAGCAAGATCGACATTGAGGTTACCTGGAGAAGTAGGCTTTATTATGTCAACTTCAAAAGCTTGCGCATCAGTGCTTTCTTGAGTCTCATCTCCAGTGTGAGCAGTAGCACTTTCAATGACAACTTTAGTAGGAGGCGGAGAATGGGAGCTGGAGCCAATGATATCGATGTCGTTCGAAACCGAAGGTTGAACTGGGTCGGTTAAAGTTACCTTCCTTACATGCTCTCCTTCTGCCATTCCGACTCTCTCCTTAGCAAGTTGCTCCTTTCCCCTGGCAAGGGCAGCACGTGCATCATCATCTAAGTAATGCGCCACAAGATTTGCTTCAGCGTAGCCAGTGCCTCCACGTCCAAGCATGTCAAGTGCGGCCTCCCACACTTCGGCCAAAGTAATCTCATATTTAGGGCCTAGAAATTAGAGACTACCGCGCCCCAGGATGCTATGCAAGTAAAATTCGAATAATGTTGAGCTGATATTGGCTTTAGTGGCCTGGTGAGATTCTTCGGCTGCAATTTTGCCTGCAACGGCCTCATCACGCTCTCTTTCAGCTTTAGAGAGTTGAATTTTTAGCATTTCGATCTCCGCGTCCTGAGAGCTAATCTTCTTTCGCAACTCTGCAATGTCAGCGAGATAACCCTCATTAATTCTTTTTTGCACATCAAGCCTTGCTTCGGCATCTCTTTGGCTGGCATGAGCATCCCTCACTTGTTTTTGAAGCACTTCTTCCTTTTGAGTATAGGAAGTGGAAGAAGTGGCTAGCTCTTTTTAAATTTTTCAACTTCTGCTTCGAGCTTTTCATTATAAGCGGCAATGCTCCACATTTCTGCATCATGCTGATCAAGAGTTTTCTGCCACTCAGATTTGTCATTTTCCATTGTCAGCATGGCTTCAAGATTTGCGCGGTTCACCCTTTGAAGCTCGTCGACAGGCTTTTGCCAACCCGACATTCCCTCAATATCGAGTTTGACGGCATCAAGATTGCGCAGCATAGCTTGCTTGTCCATCGGGACCAAATTAAGATCAAAAAACACTCCTTTCAAGCACCAGTGCGGGAACCGACTTTGAAGAGTGGCCGGGCCTTGTGAAACTTCATATGAGGGCCTGCCGATGATTATTTGAACGTTAGTGCGAGTAAGGGCAGGAGATTGAGAAGGTACGGGAGCAGCGGATTTTCCGAAATTTCGGATGACGGCTTTTCGCTATGTTTGGCCCATTTACTCGGATCTTCGGCAATGTGACTTTTCCCCTTATCATCACGGGATTTACGTTTGTGAGAATCATCCTCTCTCTAGGAGGAATCATGCCGTTCATCCCGTCTCCCATGGCGTTCTTCATAGGCACGTCTCTCATGAGCTTTTCTTGCAGCTCTTTCTGCGTTTGTCTCCTAGGAAGAGGGAAGATAACTCTTGGGGTCATAAGGGCCACGTCTTCCGTAGCTCTAAAAGTCATCATAGTAAGAGCCGCTTGGCCCCATTGGAGAACCTGAAAATGAGAAAGAGACGAAACTTAAAAATCTCTGAAGTAGAGGAGCAAAGTGCATAAGTGCTGAAAAATCCTATGTGTGTGTAACGTGCAAACTACGCGTGTCAAACTACGAACCACTCCTCGGTTGCGTGGAAATGATGGGTTTTACAGCTAGCGTCAACTCTTGGGCTGACGGAGTTTGCTGCAAGATGGATGTTGCTTCAACCCCTGGAGAAGTAACTTTAGCGGTAATAGGTTCATCTTTAAAGTGCTCCTGTGAAGTAATCATCAGGTCGCTGAACCCCTCAAAAATGTCATCCCCGCTCTGCTTGGCGGGACTCGTTCTCTCAGCTCCTTCATCGTCGGATTTCCCTAAGTGTTGAGGAGGTCCTTCTTCTTCGATGACCGGGGCAAGTGTAAGTTTGCCGGATGGCCCCGCAACGTCGATAGAAGTAGAACACTTCACTAATGAAGCCTCAGTAGTAGGTTCTTTTGGTGTAGGTTATTCGGTGGAAACTGGGGCATCTGGTGTCTTTGCTGGAGAATCAGGAACCTCATGAGGCTGAGTAGAACGAGAAGAGTGCAGAAGTCCGAATTGGTGCAGAAATTCGTCTTTTAGCAAAAATTTAATACTTCTTTCCTCAGCCTCCATGACACTTAATCTCTCAAAAGTTGGCTTATGGCTTGAGTCTCTAGAAGGAGGAGGAAGTGCTGTAAAAGTAAAGAATGAAGTTAGCACTTAGCAATTCGGATCTTGAAAAACTCAAAAAAGGAAAGAACGGGGATGAACAATCTTTCCTCCTACTCTCCAGATAGCATAAAATCCTGGGGGTAGCGAACAAAGAAGAATTGGTTCAAAAACCGTGAGCGCATTCGGAAAGATCGGTGATAAGTTTATGGTTTCTGGCACTTCTCACGAGTATGATGGAGGGGTCGTCTTTATTCTTTGCGAATGTGCATAAGTAGCAGATTTCATCAAAACTTGGAAGACGGTCAAGTGTCCTCCTGAATAGAACGCATAATCCCATCAAGATGGCGTAGCCATTGGGATGCAATTGAAAGGGAGAAATTGCCAGTCGGAGAAGGAGTCGCTGAAGAAATTCATTAAATGGAGGAATAGCGCCGCACAGGCACATTCGGCGATTAACAGCGACAAAACCGAGAGGTGGCCTGCCAGCGGTATCATTTGGCCCAGGAAGTATAGCATCCGCTTCAAAAATACCAAAACTAAATGCGTAACTGATTGAACGCCTGTTGACTCAAGGTAGTTGGAGTCCTTTCTAGGGAATTATCCAGTAGATTGGCTATCTGGAAGGCCTCTCCATCTTGTCCTACCGTTTCCCCTTGATGAGAAGACATTCTACACAAGGAACTGGATATTCAAATATGAAGGTGCACGTTTCCTAAATGTGTGAAGTGTTGTGCAAGACTAATAAAATGACAAGCAAATATAACTGAAATTAAACTAACAGATATTTTTCAATTATAAAGTTTCAGGGCTTGTTGTTTTAGGTCGAAGTACAAGTGCAGTGTTGATGCAAACAAATCAGATTTAATTGATTAATGTTGCTTTGCTTTAATACTTCACTTGAATTTGTTGATTCACAGCATTTCATATAATTTCTTTAAGTTGATTATCCTTTATCGACTAATCTGTCATTCGATGTGGGCGATCAGTGGCAGTATATTTATCCTATTTTTCTGCAAATGTTGTGTTTAACAGGATATTAGCATTAAAGTTAATATAATCTACAAGAAGTGCAACAAACTCATGCAATTTATCTTGACAAGTTCAAATTGAGAATTCATGTTGAATGTCGTCATATTTTAGCAAATAAACAAATTCAAGCAACATATCATGGGTCAAGGTTTATCGATCAAATCCAACGAACAAACATAAGTCGAATTATCTTAAGTCGCATTGTCCAAGTTAAAGAATTCAAGGCATGAGGCTTCAGGTCAAAATTAAACAAAAATTGTCCAAGTTCTAGGTCGGCCGCGACCTAAAACCTATGCCACACAAAGTTAGGTAGTTGGTCTCTTACGTCATTCTGCTTTAAACTTTGTATTGTTCCACTAAGTTAAGTCGCGAGCGTGATAGGTCGCAAGCAAGTAAAATCGCAAGTTTGTTATGTCGGCCAAGTTTCTTAGGTCGCAAAGGTTTCTAAGTCGCTCAAATTCACTAAATCGCTTCTGACAATCCTGAGCTATTTCCTGTCAAAGCCACTATGCCCTGCCTTCCTTGACTCGCTAACTTCTTCTCCACTCGATAGCTCGCTATCTCGTTAACTTGCAACCCAATAACCTGTTATCATCTAAGCAACGAAATCTGTTATCCTCTCAGTATAATCCATTACCCATCCATACCATCAAATCATCCACACTGATTCGAATCGTTTCAGATCCATCCCGAACCCAATGCGCTGCTGTACTCTCGTGAATCGCAGCAACAGCATAGTTAATGGCAATCAAGGTTGATCGCAACTTGACTTGAAAAATGAAATGCGACACACAGAGTTGGTCTGAGGTCAGGGGATCGGGATTCGCAGTTCGGCGATGATCGTGATTGGATAAGGATCAAATTCTCTTATACAATATAATGGTAAAGATGGATTGACGATTGGATAGATCGAATTCGCCCTTGAAGCTCGAAGGCTCGTTAATGGCGGAGCAAGTTGTTAGAACAATTAAGTAAAGAGGAAGAAACGAGCTAGCAGCTTTATAAGGCAAAAGCAAATGGGCATATGGGTTAAGTTATCCCTTGGGTCGCTCACAACCTAGCGGGATTAGATCGAAGCACACGACCTACGACCTAGCTGTGTACTTCGAGGGGCAAGTGTTAACTCCTCTTTTAAAACGACCTAACGACCTATGGGGAGAAGTGACCTAACGACCTATTGGGAGAAGCGACCTAACGACCTATGGGATGCAGCGACCTAAATATCTATGGGATGCAGCGACCTAACTATCTATGGGATGCAGCGACCTAACTATCTATGGGGTGCAGCGACCTAAACTGTGAAGCGACCTAGTAGCTAAGTGGATTTACCGACCTAACGGATTAAAGAGCCTAACGAACTAATGAGCTAACAAGTTAACGTCCCAAAGACTTAACGACATAGCAAGCTATACAAAACCGAGGTAACTTGTCTTCCTTATGTCGTTCCTTCCCTAGGTCGCCCACGACATATGACTGGTTCAGGTGATCAAAGGCACTCCTGTAAGGCCGTAAACCGTGTCTACTAAGTCGCCTACGACTTACGACCTATTCCTAAGTCGTCCACGACCTACGACCTATTCCTAAGTCGTCCACGACCTACAACCTAACTCCGAACTCTCATATAAATACCTCACCTACTCCAACTGAAAAAGGACTTTTTGGCTCATTTCAGAAACGCCGATACTCTGCTGTTTTCTCAGCTCACCTGACACTTCAAACATGCAAGACACTTCATCAAACTTCGAGAAGAGATTTAACTCATTCGACATGGATTCAGAGAGTTCTTCTGCATCAAAGTTTTAGCTACTTGTCTTTGTAGTGTTGTAATTGAAGACTTTTGTAAAGTTTTAATTGATTCAACAATAAAGAAGATTAAAGTGGACGTAGGCTTAACTTGAAGCCGAACCACTATAAAACTGTTGACTCTTTACAGTATATTCTACAGTTTCTACTTGTTTCTAATTCACGTATCGACGGGTGGTGCTTCCGCTCAATCTCTACTTACACCAGGGTGTTAGCGTCTAATTTTTACATTAACATGCAGCAAGGCTAATGGGTCATGCCCAAGTAGGACGAGATTTACCGCTGTCTAGATGTCCCTTTATTTCAGCTGTGTGGTGCGGTTACTGATCAAAACTGCGGGGTGGTCTTGTTCAGAACTGTTCAGCAAGGAATGGTTCCGGCTTTGTGTTGCAAGGGATTGGGAGTGATCCTCGGTACGGTGATCTAGGCCACGTACTTTGACGGGATGTACCCTGGTAGCCCTGCCATTGATGGAATCCAAAATCCAATTATTACCGTATGTATTAGTTATCCCCAACTATGTTAGAACGTGAGATGTAAGCATTCCAGCTATTTCTATATTTTACTTGAAAACCGTAGACACTATTATAATATCACTGGATTTCGTATCAAATGTTTTGGTTAGCGTAAGGTAAAAACTTTTCCATGTTTATGTATGGGAAGTCTTACGTGATACGCTTTCTTTTCAAAGGTTTTTCAAAGTTAAGCAACTTTAACTTGTTACTCACACTAGACTCTTGTCTGACCCGGAGTTTATTTCTGTTTTTCTTAAACTCTTGGGTACTCGAATTTTTACGAGTAGCCAAGGGATTTAGGTTAGCTTTGACGAATTGTGGAGGAGCAATGGAGAAGGAGGCTTCTGCATTGTAGTTATATATAGTTTTCACTGTGTTGGTATCTCTGAGTGTTTTCTGTATTGTGTCTGAGTTGTAATAACTGGACAGGTGTTTATAACTGTCTAGTATGTGATGTATTGTCTGTATAACTCTGATAATTGTTGTATACTATGTAATACTTATGTTATAAATATAATTTATTCGTTCCGTTGTTGAGATTATGTTGTTGTTTCTTCTTTCTCTTCTTTCTTTTTCTCTTTTCTATCCCTTTCTTTCTTCAAGATGATGCGACTTTCTATGGAGAAAAAGTCGGGCCATCACAACGAATCTAGGATCGATATACTATATTTGATATCACTTACGAAGTTTAGTCCATACACTCATTGATATTTAGTTTGTTCTTTCTATAAACAATTCTCTAGTATTTCGTAAATACGAAAATTGCTTTTAACTACTACATCTAGATCTTAATTTGGATTTGATACTCTCTTAATGCACTTACTACATAGGCGAAGCGATATAGTATACATCAAGCATATATAGTAATTACCATTATCGAAACATAAGGAATCTATATCTTACTATGCACAACAAACATTTTAATAATGTGTCTATGTATAATGTAAGAAATAATCCCAACACCCTTTTATAATTATAATAAAGGATGTTATTTCCAAATCCAATGTTGAGGGTTAATCAACCAAACTAAAACTTATTTTAATGTTGGTACATCATTAATAATCAGTAGTATGTTGCTTATTTATTTTATTTTTAAATATTTTAGTACCTTCACTATTCTTTCGTTTACAAGCACATGCTTTGTATTTTGACTTAAATCAAGTATTAGATGTAACGACCCATAAATTTTCGTTGTTTAAATTTTGTTAATTTAATAATATTTTATGAGTTAATATTGAAAGAAATAAAAATTTGCAATTTAATAATGGAATAATAACTAAATTAAAATGAAACAATGAAATTGTCAATAATTTTAATGAAACTCCAATCCATTGTATTTAAACCTGCTATGCTTGGTTATTGTGTGCACTGATTTTTGTAGGATGTAAAAGGTAATGAAGTAATGTGTAATAGGTGGAAATGGAATAAATGTATTTTTAATGAGAGTTGTCTTAATAATTGGTTGTAAAGAATAAACTTACAAATGTATAAATGTATAATGGTGACAACTATTGTTCGTTACCAATGTATTTAATCAATAGCAATTAAATGTAATTAAACATTACCTTATGTAAGTTAAGATAATAACTGAAATTTTTTGAATGTAAAATCAATAGAAACGTTAATTATATTCCTAAGATGGCAATCGATTTAATAAAAAACCAATATAAATAAATGAATTGGAATATTAAGTGTGTATAAGTGACTAAACCTCAGCATAATGGAAATAAAATAGTTAACACAAATAAAAGATGAAATTAGAATTATATAGATGATTTGAACATTTGTTGTAATTAACGAACTTTTGAATGTAATTAAAAGTTAAGGGTAACAATGGTTATGAGTTACTTATTTATTTTGTTCATAAAATTTATTTTGAAATCAATTGCAGTTAATTTACTTAATTAGTGCAAATTAATGTAGATTAATTTGGTAATCGGACAATGTTAATTCAATAGGATGTAACCAATGAAAATTTTAATCATAATATGACTATTGATTTGAATAAAAAGAATGGAAATCATGTTTGATCGATTTATTGTAGTTTACATTATAATAAATGGACATATTGCAATTGGACGTAAATAAATGTTACAATAATGTGGAATAAGACAATAATTGTAGTGTCAACATAATAAAAGGTATAGAAATGTAAACTTTATTTACAAGGCAATATTTATGAAATAAAAAGATAGAAACCTATGTTAATAATTTCATAAGGTATTGTTGATTTAATAGTAGGAGTGTAAATCAAAAAAAATGAAAATTGAATAAGTTTAATAAAGCAGTAAACATATGTTTATTTATTTGAAATGTTTGTTAGTTGAAAGATTGATTGTAGACATTAGTAACTATTATTTAGTGAGAAATGTGTAATTACTATTTGTATCTAGTAATGTAAATATGTTTAAGTTACTATTAGATGGGAAAAAATTGTTTAATTCTCATTACATTCATTTAGTCCATTTTGAAACATAATCAACTGAAATGAATGTAATTGAAAATTTCTAATTAATAGGAGAGAGAATACTAATTGTCAATTAATAGGTGTATTAAAAGCAGCTTATGTTTTGTGAAAATAAGGAAAGTTTGATTTAATAAAAAGAACATTTACATCAAATAAAATGAATGTTTCATTTATGAATGTAGGTCTAATTTCATTAAAATATAGAATAGAATGATTGATTTAAAAAAAAAGAAATATATGTTTATTTGAACTGTGTTTTAGCTTACAGATTGATTACAGGAATAGGAAAATAATATATTTCAGTAAGTTATTTATTACTCTTGTGTATAAACAATTTTTCTATTTTTTTTCATGCATTTTTGTTGTCTGTTTTAAAAATTTAACTTTGAAAGTGATTGCAATTAACGTGGTTCAAATGTTTTAATTAAAAGGAAAGAAACGGTGATTGCAATTAATAGATTTAACAAAAAATGCGCGTTTTGTGTTAAACAAAATTTAATGCTGCTTTACTACATATATGTTTATACCTAAATTCAAACTTATGTTTTAGATCAAAGTTTAATGCTAGTTTATATTGAAACCTCATACGTTGTTAAATTAAATATTAATAGGAGATGATAAAGGGGGTAAAATAGATTTACACTTGACTATTTCTTTTCCAATTAGACTTTATTAGATTTTTATTGCAACATAACTTACCATTCCATCTTCATTTTTCTAATTTACTCTTACATTCATTGCTTACTTATGTGGATTATTTTCATACCTTTTATTTATGAATGTAAACTATAAGTGGCGATAAAGACATACATATATATTATATACCTGCTTATATAACCATGTTTATGCTATCATATTTTTGAATGTATGTTAATGCATTCCTTGTAAAACATTCAATCGAAATGTTAACATGTTGTTTAATTTCGAATCTAATCGCAAAGAGGAAGAAATGAAGATTTCTTAATGCTGCATATTCTTTTAATTTATGACACAAATTTGGGTGGAGAATTTATTTTCATTTATTGTGTGTTAATTAAATCATTGAAAGATGTTAATTTTGGTATGTTTATGGTTAACAAAATTAATTAAGTAAATGATTGTTTTGAAATTTGAATTCTAAAAGTTTGTTTATATTTACTTTATTTCTTTCCATTCATTCTCCAACTTCATTTTCTAAAACGTCATTTCATTTGTTTCTATTTAATAGCCGTCTCTCTTTTCAAATCTCTTTGAACCTAAACCTAACTCTAACCTTATAAATAACATACGATGCAAATGAAACCACAGCCTCCATTCTAATCTTCTTCTTTTTTTCCTTTTCTTTTTTTTTTCCTTCAAATCTCCTTATTATCTCTCATTTTAAATTTTTCCTTCCTCTTCAAATATTCTTCTTCTTCAAATTTTCTTTTATTTCAAACTTTCTTCTTTCTTTTCAAATCTAGATCTTTTCTTCCATTTTCAGTTCTTATTTTAATCATTTTCTTTTTCAAATCTTTTATTTTCCAAACCTTTTAAAAATACATACATTCATATAATAAGGAGGAAAATTAAAGTAAATCAAAATAAAAGAAAAATTACGGGACTAAGCTAGCAATCAAGAAGAAGCATGCGCGTTTTTCACGTGGGAAGAGTGGATGTGGCACGGTATTTTATTTTTGTTTAATTTATTTTTTTTAATTTCGATTTCAATTAGTTCTAATAATCATAACTCATACATAGAAACTCTGTTTCACGCACGGTTTTCTCCGCTAGGTTCGTATTGAGATCCCGGATACTTTAACGCTGGTTTGGGCGAATTTGAAGATGGTCAAATTTTTGGGTTTAAATTGGATTTAAATTCAATTTAAATTCAAAAGGTGGGTGTTTTAACCCACTCACAACTTCTAAGTTTTCTTATATTTGTTAAATTGATGTTAGATACGAGTAGAAATTTATTTATGACTGTTTTGCATAGTTTATTCATCATATCAGCTGAATCGCATTTATTTAGTTTAACTACTAATTAATTTTATTATTGCATATAGATTTATAGTTAAAAATCTATTTATTTGCATACAAACTGCTGGTTAAACCGTCATTAAGTTATTATTGAATATAAACAGTTAGTTAATACCTGTTATTTATTACCTGTATATCTTATATGCTCTATATTGATGTTTGTTTAAATTGACGATGATTAAAATAAATTGGTTGATGATTGATATTGGGTGAATGGATGATGTGTTCTATTTTATATAAACTGCAAGTTATTATGCATTTCATTTCATTCGGGATTGCCGTTTGAAATGATATACAACCGCATTTTTATTTTTAAATTGCACATTGAAATGATAAACATCCGTATCATTTGACCATAGAATAGAAAATTCTATACAGGCACCGCGGTATATATATATAAAATTATTTTTTTTGAAATGATTTTATGGTTTGGATATGATACGGTTTAATAAATATTAAATTTGGATTTTATATAAGTATATTTTATATATATACATATATAGTTAAATTTATAATTTAAGCTATGTACAAATCTGTTAAATAAAATAAATATGTTGAATAATGGAGTTCGATAATTTATAATATATGGTCAAGTACAGTTTTAGGATATGGTATATATATAGAGTTTTAATGATTCAAAAATTAAGATTGGAAGATAAATTGAAAATTTATTTGGAATTGAGGTTATTTAAAGGTTTAACTCCATAAGTGATGTAAACATATTTAAAATTGGAAATTTTAAAGGTATAATATTTATAAATGGATCTTTATTTCAAGATAAATTAAATGAATATTTCTAGCATGAGTAAATTGAAAGAAATATTTAAGTTGTTAGTAAATGGAGTCTTATTTTAAAAATGATTTTGATTTATTATGAAACATTTCAAAACTAAATAATAGGTAAATGAATTGGTGAATATAAATTTCAGCCCTAAGTTTTGAAATTGTTAAATTCTCAAAGTTAGAAAATATATTGAATTTGAAGTGGTTTATTTAACTGAAAGTGAATTTAAAATTTATTGATTTAGACTAAATATTTTTATGAATAAAATTGAAAAGTCACGGAAATTATTTTATTTTATAAAGAATTTTAAATTCAAGCTATTTTATTCTATATACCGGTTGAATATCCAAACCATTAAAGATTTAGAAGTTATGGTTTTAAAGCAATGAATTTCGCGGTATTATGTTTGAAAGATATAATTCAAATGTTTGGTTTCCAGATATTATAAATTTTAAAGCAGTATGATTTTGGAAAGGAAATATATTTGAAATAAAAAGGATATTATTCATTTGGGTTTTATAAAAATAATATCAAAATGAGTTGTTTTTGGAAATGGAAATGATATCGTATTTATGGGTTTGAAATGGATAATTATATTCTGGTTTTAAAGTATAAACTATTTTGAAAAGACCACGGTGTTATAATAACGATTGGTTGTTGAAGAGACTGGGATCGGAAGTTGTCATACTCTCTGCCAACTCCGAAAACTACTTTAACAACCATGTACGCGGTGGAAATTCCAGAATGAAGTAGGATGGTGGTGGTGTTTCCTTTAAGGTAAATACGTGGACCCGACTCCCGTGAGTTGGCATAAGGTGGCTAAAACAGGAGCGAACGAGGGGTTAATAAGGTAGTACCTTTTGTGACGTCCCAGGCTTCTGCAACCAGAAATCCGTTTCGTCTTAAAGAAAGAAAGAGGTGAGAAAATAGAAAGGATAGAGAAGAAAGAACAATAACATCAGAATCTCACAGCGGAACGAATAAATTATATTAATCACATAAGTATTTACATAACATACAACATCATCAGAGTTGTACAGATAATACATCACATACTAGACAGTTATAAACACCTGTCTAGTTATTACAACACAACTCAATACACTCAAACAATACGACTCAGAGATATCAACACAGCGGAACTATATATATCTACAACGCCGAAGCCTCCTGCTCCATTGCTCCTCCCAAATTAGTCAAAGCTAACCTGAATCCTGTAACGACCCAGAATTTTTAGAAATTAAAATTTGAATATTTACTTAATTTTAAATATTTATAAGTGAATTTTTAAGTCAAATAAATTTTATTTGAATTTTTGGATTTAATTGGATAATTAAATCGATAATTTAATATGTTAAATTATGGAAATAATAAAAAATTGAGTTAAAAATGATTTAAAATAATTTGGAAAATTTTATTTAATCATACTGGAGTTATAGAAATATTTTAGAACTTTTAAAATCGAATTAAAAGTAAATCTGTGAAAATTGAATATTTTAATATTTAATAATCGACTGTAAAATAGCCAATTTTTGAACAGTCTCAGAATTGAACGAAACCAGTTTCATTGGATCCGTAATAGTTAGTTATTACCGGATTTCAATTTTCGTGTCAATCGGAGTTATCGTTTGAGCGTGGCAGCTCGAAACGCATCGAATTATTTTTAATTTAAATTTGGCGAGTCAAAATAGCCATTTTTCAAAAAGTCTCGGATTTCGACGAAACCAGTTTCATCGGATCCGTAATGTGATATTATTGTAAGGTTTCAAATTTCAAGTCAATTGGATTTACCGTTTGTCCGGTACAAATTAAAACGCCTAGAAATCGGTTTAAATCGGTTTAATTCAAATTGAGCGTTTTCAGCCATAACTCGCACATACTTCCGAATTAGCTTCCGAAACCTGTTCCATTGTGTCCGGAACGCGGGATAAACCCTAGGTACGCTGGTTACGGCGCCTAAATCGGAGTTCGGAATTTCCGGGTGAATAGTGTCGAACGGTTCCTTATAAATAGCACCCCCCCACTTGAAAAAAAAAAAAAAAGAAATTAAACCCTAATTCATTCACGCAGCCGCCACCCCCATTTTGAACGGCCAGCAAGCTATGTCGTTCTCCCCTTGAAAACTTCCAATCCATCCACTATTTACAAAAACTTTCTTCAGCAAACTCGTAGAGCACGGCGAGGCGCACCAATCCAACGGTTGTGATTGAGAACGGGGCTGTGGATCGACGTAAAAATGGGTTTGAATGGCCGGAAGTCATACGCGTTTTTGGGGCCGAGATCATGACCGAGCTCGAAGCTCTTCTGGTCGATGGTGGCTTAGGTGATAGGCTTCGATGCCATGGTGCTTGATCGTGTTCAAGTTCAACATGGAGAGTGAAAAATCAAAACCTAATATGGATCGAATGGGTTCGGTTTTACTGATGCGTGCGCGTGAATGTGGAAGGGGAGAAGAACACTGGTGCGGCCGTGATTTGCTAGAAGGAAATGGATGGGTGTGATGTAAACTGGGTATAAAGAAAAAAAAATTTGTGAATTTAGTTTATATAATTTGTGTAAAGTTTAAAAATCGATATCTCTTTGCTACGAGGTCGAAAAAATGCAAACTCAGTTGCGTTGGAATCGTATGGACGAGCACTACGCGATGGAGTGGGTTTGGAGTCGTTTGGAGTTAGTGAGAATTTTGGGTAAAATTAAACGCGCGTTTAATTTTATTCGAAATAAAAGCTGAAACGGAAATTAAAACCAAGGTGAGAACTTCTCACTCAATCGAATAGATTTCGATTTTATTTTAAATAGTTAGATTTAAAATATTTGAATGCATGTATGAATGATGACTGTTATTTATTGTTTGTTAAAATAGACATTATACGCCGTTAGTAAGCGGATGTTATTTAATATAAACATATACCGCGAATATTTCATAAACAGTGAAATTGGTATTATATATAATATCAATATATATATATTGGCATATGTATATATTGCAGTTGTTGATTTCCCGCATTTTTTGTTTAGCGGATGAGACCCTATTACGCCGTTAGTAAGCGGATAATATTTATTAAGAACATATACCGCGATAATTTCGTACTGGAGCGAAATTGGTATTGTGCTAATGTTTTTGGATGCAGGAAACAGGTTGGAGGGATCCAACTGGATTCCTCAACAGTATTTATTTTATTTCAGATATTTTGATATTTGATGGATTATCATATCGATATATGATATCGTTGTTAGTCGTGATTGACTATTTGGTGTGTAGCATCATTGGACCCAGATTTTGGGATTTTAAAATGATTTTAAAAGTGATTTTGAAAATATACTATATTTTTGGAATTGATCCATTATAAATAAATAAACGTTATAATTTTTAAAGTTATAAAAATTATGGTTTTTGTGAAATATAGTTAAAAAGCTGATTTTTAGAAATACGATTAAAAGTCGATTTTTGAGAAATATGAACTAATGATTTTATAAAATAATTTAGATTGGATTTTTGAATATATGATAAAAGTTTAAATATAGGATTTATAAAATTTGATTATTTTATAAATCGAAATGATGAAATTATAAAGGAAATTAAAAGATGTTTTAAAGAATAATATTAATTGATTTATATTAAGAGATTTATAAACGGATATTTATAAATCGAAATATTGACATTTTAAAACGAGTCTTTATAAGTGTTTGAATGAAGTGAAAATGAAATTCATTAATGAATGAAATTTATAGAATTATATAACGGTGAAGTTATAAATGGAATTTTATAAACAATAGGTTTATAAAATTTGTAAAGTTCAAAGGAACGATTTTTGCAAATAAATAAATTATAAGTGTTTGACTTATAATTTGGACTTTTGGTTTATAATTAAGATTATAAATCGAATAGGTAAATAAAGAAGATTTATAAAGGAAGTTGTTATGAAATAAATGGAAATGGAATTTATAAACGTTGTTTTATAAATTCGCAAACGACTTATTTTGATACGTTAATTGTTATAACTTATAAATGGAGTTATATTCACGTTTTAGACAGTGAATAATCCTTTAAAATAAAATGAATAGAAAGGATGAAATTTGTTAATGAAGTATATTCACGTTTTTGAATAGTGAATAATACGTTAAAGAAAATGTATTGAATGTGAATGTTTTAAATAGAATTAAAACGATTTAACGATGTTTTAATTGTGTTGAGATTCGAAATCATAGATTTCAACATTTATTGTTGAAATAGACGTTTTCGAGAAATAAAAGGAAATGGTGGACTATAACACTGTTGTTATAGTAAATGATTTCCGAAAGGAAATGGGTTGTATAGTATTGGGATTTATATATCTATTTAATTTCGAATCCCTATACTAGTGATTTTGGGACGTGTAACGATGTTTTACGCAACATTCGTTTTGGCCCAAATAAAAATGTTTAAGAGAATGATTTCCCTTAAAGAATGAATAATATACTTAATTCGATTTAAGTATATTGAATATTTTCAAAGGTTGAAAATAAAAAGATTTGTCGATTACTTATTTTTGATAAGTATGGAAATGTTTTCCAATATGAAGTGAATAATTAGAATTTATCTTTTTGAAGATAAATTGAAATGAATTATTGAAATCGAATATGCATGGATATTTTGAAATATAAATTCATTATGGAATTTATATGTGAAAAGTGGAATTTGTTTGAAAATAAATATTGATTTATTTTTGAAGTGTTGAAATTTTATATCTTATAAAGATATTTTGGAAAATAAATAATTTGGAAAATTATTTGGAATCTGGTGATGTATGCATATCAATTGATAGTTCAATAGCCGACTATCAATATTTCCCTTTGATTGGGTATTTGATATGATTGTTTGAATTTGAATGCACACTTATTTTTGAATAAGCGCTCACTATTCGGGTTAACCGGGAAAGGACCATGGGGTCGTATAACCCACTCCGCATATGTGATACGTCGTTGTGAATCGCATTTGAAGATCGGTGTTGAAGACCGGATATTTGCGAGAGCGATAGGATGAACTATCGATTGACTCTGCACCGAGTTGCTCCGGTATTGAGTTCTCCATATGTGATGGTGAATCCGATCAGGATTGTGAATATCCGGATTGCAAGGACTTCTTTGTAAGTGCCTTCGGTTTTGTTCGAGCCCGGAACAAACTTGTATGGATTGTATGTCTGACATTACAAGTTGAGATATAAAGCCGATTTCTTTCAAATATATTTCTGTTGGTGGCGGAGAATTTATTCTTTGCTTAACACCCTTCTTTGAGACGTACGAGCTCAAAGGTTATATAGTTGAAGTTATCAGCAATATATCCCATTTTGGTAATGTGAGATGCTGAGTGATGCTGAAATGATCATTGTGTTGATTATTGTGATAGGATCATTTATTTGATCGTCTATCTTAGTGATCATTGTGTTGATCATTTATTGACCCAAAGCATGGCTTTTGTATAAAGTATGTTTTTGTGGACGTGAATTCGTCGAGCCTCACATCCCGGAAATGGTCAAAACAGGAAAGATGCGGCAAGGTTATTAGGGGTTGCTGTAGCTCCCCTTAGGGTATGTGCATTTCCTTCTGGAAAGGGTGGTATCATGGTATGGAGCCCAGATACTTACTCATGTTGATACACTATATCTTTTCTGTGTGGTGTTGTTGGTGACGAGCGCTCGGTTAAAGGTCCGATGGGACCGGGGGATGCCATATTCGTGTAGTAGTTACCTAGTGATAAAGGTAACCCGGCCTTGTGTTGGCAGAGAGCTGGTTAAGTTCTCGGGGACGTCCAGCCAGAGGCGTTTCCATGTGGCAGTAGGAAGTTCCTTAGCCTGACCATTTGTTGGAAATCCAATTCCCAATTCGAAACTTGTACGGTATTAGTTGTAGAACCTGCCATTCACTTATGGTGGTCACCACTGTTTGGATGGTAGCTATAGTAGGCATAGTTCGAAATGTCTATGTTGGCTAAGATTTATATTCTACTTCCGAAATATTTTTCCTACACTATACACTAATAATAATATCAAATGTTATTTTAAATGCGTATCAAGCATCTTTGACTATCATAAGGAGAAATCTCCTCCGATTCTGCGTTTGCATTGTGTGTGTGGCGGGAGGCCTTATGGCAGTCTCATTTTTAAAAGCATTGCGAATTGATTTAAAATATTCCTCTATTTTGATTTTAAAGATAAATAAACTGTTTTGAGTTCTCACACCAGTCACATGACTGACTTGGAGTTTATTGTTTTCCTTCCTAAACTCTGGGTGCCCACCAATTTCCACACGGGCAGTTAAGAGTTAGGTTTATCAGGATATTCTGGAGTTGCTGGAGGCAAGATGGATGGCATGGCATATTACTTATATAGTATTTCTTTTTCCGCTACACAGTTTGTTGTTGTATGATGTTGTACACTCTGATATGATGTGATGTAATGAAATGTAATGTAATAACTGATATGGTTCTTTGTTTAAAGATTATTCATTTATTATTATATGTTGTTCCGCTGCGAATTGTGAGATTCTGTTGTTGTTCTGTTGTTTTCTTTTGTCCGTTCTATTATTAAAATACTTCTATCTTCTATTTCCAAATTCTCTATTTTCTTTCTCTGTTTTCTAAAAATTGTCTATCTTCTTTCCTCTCTATTTTTCTTTCTATTTTCTATCTCTTCTCTCTTCTTTCTTTTTCTTTTCTTAAAATTTCTTTTTAAAACCCATAACATTCCGGTTTTTCGGCAACGAAAATCTGTAATCGTTACATTTGGTATCGGAGCTCTGATGGTTAAGCGACAACCATGGTTCTGTTGGGTATTACTCATTAGAGATAGAGTCAGTAGTACTCTAGAATGAGTTTGAGTGTAATAATAGCTATGAGAGCGTATTTGTTAGTGATATGAAATTGTTTTATATTGTGATGATTGGTTTATTGAGTGGCATATGAACCTTCCTCAGCACGGTATGTACAACTTTGCCGAAGGGGTTTCTAAACACTTGAATAGAACAATTCGACATAATATCGATTTTTAAATTGGGTGAATGAAATAATTTTACCTTGATTATATTTTATATATAAAGGAATAATTTTTCAGAATTATTAAAGTGTATATAAGTTGATTGTTAAGTTGTTTGAATAATCTAAATAAAAGAAGAATTGTATAAGTAAAAGAATTATAAGAATTGAATTATAATTAAAGTGTTTACAATTGTGAAATAAACTTATATATATAAGAAGTGAAACTATATGAATATATTTATGAATATGAGTTGTGAATAAAAAAATGAATTTAAAGTCAAATGAAAATTTACTTTAGAATTGGAATCTGAATTTATTTACAAGTGGGAATTTAAGTTATGTAAAACTAAGTGATGTTTAAATGAAGTATAACTTAAGTGATATTGAATGGAATTGATATTGGTATCGAAGTAAATAATCAAGTGGATTAAAAGAATATGAACTTGAGTTATATAAATGAAATTCAACTTATGTAACTGAATTGAATTAATGGATTGAATGTTAATCGATTAAATGTAAATTTAATTGATATGGAAAAAATGAATGAAGTATTAATTCATTAAAAGGGCTAGTTGAATAAATTGGAATAGAAGTCAATTTAATGTTAAACCAAAATGAAATATAAGTGAAAAGAATTTGGTTGTAATTAATATAAATTGGTTGTTATATGATTGTTATATGATTGTATAAAAGTCATTAAGAGTTAATGAAATTGAAAACTATGAAATTGAATTCAAATTAGAAGTAAATAAATTTGAATAGAATTGAAAGTGAATTGGATTTAAATTAGTAAATGTAAACTAATTAAAATTGAGAAGGAATGTTGATAAAATCCAATGTGAATAAATCAAATGTGATTTAAAGTGAAAACCAATTCATTAAATATTAATGAGAATATAAATGAATATTGTTGGTTATGGAATGTAGTTGGTTGATGGTTGAATATATATATTGCATTTGCTATATTATGTAGTTGTTATGTTGCTATATGTTGTATATTGAGATTATTTGCATATGTGCATGTTCTCATGTTGTTTGTTGAGTGATTAGTAGGTGCGGATCGCGTTTGCTTCGCATTTGGAGTTCGCTTTAGCGCTATATTAGTCGTATATGCTCGCTAATAAAATATAAGGTACATATCTCGGATTAAATATCGTACTTTTACACTTTTTTCCCTTCGGGATGCCTCATTACTTGATGAGATGTATATTTGTGATATATATACTGTCATTTTTTTTTCGGATCGAGCCGCGCAAAGGAGACTATGGCGAATTTTTCCGAAAATTTAAGGCGTTAGAAAAAATTTGAGAAAATGGGAAATTTTTTGAAAACTTTAACTTTGTTTTGGAATTGAAAGTTAAATGATATAGTTTGTTTTTGAAAAGATAACTAAGTATAATTTGAAAACTTAGTAAGTTATTTTAAGAAGTTTAATTATGAATTTTGGAAAAGTTAATGGATTCCGTAACTTTCTTACTTGTAATTTCGAGGACGAAATTCTTTTAAGGGGGAAAGATTGTAACGACCCAGAATTTTTAGAAATTAAAATTTGAATATTTACTTAATTTTAAATATTTATAAGTGAATTTTTAAGTCAAATAAATTTTATTTGAATTTTTGGATTTAATTGGATAATTAAATCGATAATTTAATATGTTAAATTATGGAAATAATAAAAAATTGAGTTAAAAATGATTTAAAATAATTTGGAAAATTTTATTTAATCATACTGGAGTTATAGAAATATTTTAGAACTTTTAAAATCGAATTAAAAGTAAATCTGTGAAAATTGAATATTTTAATATTTAATAATCGACTGTAAAATAGCCAATTTTTGAACAGTCTCAGAATTGAACGAAACCAGTTTCATTGGATCCGTAATAGTTAGTTATTACCGGATTTCAATTTTCGTGTCAATCGGAGTTATCGTTTGAGCGTGGCAGCTCGAAACGCATCGAATTATTTTTAATTTAAATTTGGCGAGTCAAAATAGCCATTTTTCAAAAAGTCTCGGATTTCGACGAAACCAGTTTCATCGGATCCGTAATGTGATATTATTGTAAGGTTTCAAATTTCAAGTCAATTGGATTTACCGTTTGTCCGGTACAAATTAAAACGCCTAGAAATCGGTTTAAATCGGTTTAATTCAAATTGAGCGTTTTCAGCCATAACTCGCACATACTTCCGAATTAGCTTCCGAAACCTGTTCCATTGTGTCCGGAACGCGGGATAAACCCTAGGTACGCTGGTTACGGCGCCTAAATCGGAGTTCGGAATTTCCGGGTGAATAGTGTCGAACGGTTCCTTATAAATAGCACCCCCCCACTTGAAAAAAAAAAAAAGAAATTAAACCCTAATTCATTCACGCAGCCGCCACCCCCATTTTGAATGGCCAGCAAGCTATGTCGTTCTCCCCTTGAAAACTTCCAATCCATCCACTATTTACAAAAACTTTCTTCAGCAAACTCGTAGAGCACGGCGAGGCGCACCAATCCAACGGTTGTGATTGAGAACGGGGCTGTGGATCGACGTAAAAATGGGTTTGAATGGCCGGAAGTCATACGCGTTTTTGGGGCCGAGATCATGACCGAGCTCGAAGCTCTTCTGGTCGATGGTGGCTTAGGTGATAGGCTTCGATGCCATGGTGCTTGATCGTGTTCAAGTTCAACATGGAGAGTGAAAAATCAAAACCTAATATGGATCGAATGGGTTCGGTTTTACTGATGCGTGCGCGTGAATGTGGAAGGGGAGAAGAACACTGGTGCGGCCGTGATTTGCTAGAAGGAAATGGATGGGTGTGATGTAAACTGGGTATAAAGAAAAAAAAATTTGTGAATTTAGTTTATATAATTTGTGTAAAGTTTAAAAATCGATATCTCTTTGCTACGAGGTCGAAAAAATGCAAACTCAGTTGCGTTGGAATCGTATGGACGAGCACTACGCGATGGAGTGGGTTTGGAGTCGTTTGGAGTTAGTGAGAATTTTGGGTAAAATTAAACGCGCGTTTAATTTTATTCGAAATAAAAGCTGAAACAGAAATTAAAACCAAGGTGAGAACTTCTCACTCAATCGAATAGATTTCGATTTTATTTTAAATAGTTAGATTTAAAATATTTGAATGCATGTATGAATGATGACTGTTATTTATTGTTTGTTAAAATAGACATTATACGCCGTTAGTAAGCGGATGTTATTTAATATAAACATATACCGCGAATATTTCATAAACAGTGAAATTGGTATTATATATAATATCAATATATATATATTGGCATATGTATATATTGCAGTTGTTGATTTCCCGCATTTTTTGTTTAGCGGATGAGACCCTATTACGCCGTTAGTAAGCGGATAATATTTATTAAGAACATATACCGCGATAATTTCGTACTGGAGCGAAATTGGTATTGTGCTAATGTTTTTGGATGCAGGAAACAGGTTGGAGGGATCCAACTGGATTCCTCAACAGTATTTATTTTATTTCAGATATTTTGATATTTGATGGATTATCATATCGATATATGATATCGTTGTTAGTCGTGATTGACTATTTGGTGTGTAGCATCATTGGACCCAGATTTTGGGATTTTAAAATGATTTTAAAAGTGATTTTGAAAATATACTATATTTTTGGAATTGATCCATTATAAATAAATAAACGTTATAATTTTTAAAGTTATAAAAATTATGGTTTTTGTGAAATATAGTTAAAAAGCTGATTTTTAGAAATACGATTAAAAGTCGATTTTTGAGAAATATGAACTAATGATTTTATAAAATAATTTAGATTGGATTTTTGAATATATGATAAAAGTTTAAATATAGGATTTATAAAATTTGATTATTTTATAAATCGAAATGATGAAATTATAAAGGAAATTAAAAGATGTTTTAAAGAATAATATTAATTGATTTATATTAAGAGATTTATAAACGGATATTTATAAATCGAAATATTGACATTTTAAAACGAGTCTTTATAAGTGTTTGAATGAAGTGAAAATGAAATTCATTAATGAATGAAATTTATAGAATTATATAACGGTGAAGTTATAAATGGAATTTTATAAACAATAGGTTTATAAAATTTGTAAAGTTCAAAGGAACGATTTTTGCAAATAAATAAATTATAAGTGTTTGACTTATAATTTGGACTTTTGGTTTATAATTAAGATTATAAATCGAATAGGTAAATAAAGAAGATTTATAAAGGAAGTTGTTATGAAATAAATGGAAATGGAATTTATAAACGTTGTTTTATAAATTCGCAAACGACTTATTTTGATAAGTTAATTGTTATAACTTATAAATGGAGTTATATTCACGTTTTAGACAGTGAATAATCCTTTAAAATAAAATGAATAGAAAGGATGAAATTTGTTAATGAAGTATATTCACGTTTTTGAATAGTGAATAATACGTTAAAGAAAATGTATTGAATGTGAATGTTTTAAATAGAATTAAAACGATTTAACGATGTTTTAATTGTGTTGAGATTCGAAATCATAGATTTCAACATTTATTGTTGAAATAGACGTTTTCGAGAAATAAAAGGAAATGGTGGACTATAACACTGTTGTTATAGTAAATGATTTCCGAAAGGAAATGGGTTGTATAGTATTGGGATTTATATATCTATTTAATTTCGAATCCCTATACTAGTGATTTTGGGACGTGTAACGATGTTTTACGCAACATTCGTTTTGGCCCAAATAAAAATGTTTAAGAGAATGATTTCCCTTAAAGAATGAATAATATACTTAATTCGATTTAAGTATATTGAATATTTTCAAAGGTTGAAAATAAAAAGATTTGTCGATTACTTATTTTTGATAAGTATGGAAATGTTTTCCAATATGAAGTGAATAATTAGAATTTATCTTTTTGAAGATAAATTGAAATGAATTATTGAAATCGAATATGCATGGATATTTTGAAATATAAATTCATTATGGAATTTATATGTGAAAAGTGGAATTTGTTTGAAAATAAATATTGATTTATTTTTGAAGTGTTGAAATTTTATATCTTATAAAGATATTTTGGAAAATAAATAATTTGGAAAATTATTTGGAATCTGGTGATGTATGCATATCAATTGATAGTTCAATAGCCGACTATCAATATTTCCCTTTGATTGGGTATTTGATATGATTGTTTGAATTTGAATGCACACTTATTTTTGAATAAGCGCTCACTATTCGGGTTAACCGGGAAAGGACCATGGGGTCGTATAACCCACTCCGCATATGTGATACGTCGTTGTGAATCGCATTTGAAGATCGGTGTTGAAGACCGGATATTTGCGAGAGCGATAGGATGAACTATCGATTGACTCTGCACCGAGTTGCTCCGGTATTGAGTTCTCCATATGTGATGGTGAATCCGATCAGGATTGTGAATATCCGGATTGCAAGGACTTCTTTGTAAGTGCCTTCGGTTTTGTTCGAGCCCGGAACAAACTTGTATGGATTGTATGTCTGACATTACAAGTTGAGATATAAAGCCGATTTCTTTCAAATATATTTCTGTTGGTGGCGGAGAATTTATTCTTTGCTTAACACCCTTCTTTGAGACGTACGAGCTCAAAGGTTATATAGTTGAAGTTATCAGCAATATATCCCATTTTGGTAATGTGAGATGCTGAGTGATGCTGAAATGATCATTGTGTTGATTATTGTGATAGGATCATTTATTTGATCGTCTATCTTAGTGATCATTGTGTTGATCATTTATTGACCCAAAGCATGGCTTTTGTATAAAGTATGTTTTTGTGGACGTGAATTCGTCGAGCCTCACATCCCGGAAATGGTCAAAACAGGAAAGATGCGGCAAGGTTATTAGGGGTTGCTGTAGCTCCCCTTAGGGTATGTGCATTTCCTTCTGGAAAGGGTGGTATCATGGTATGGAGCCCAGATACTTACTCATGTTGATACACTATATCTTTTCTGTGTGGTGTTGTTGGTGACGAGCGCTCGGTTAAAGGTCCGATGGGACCGGGGGATGCCATATTCGTGTAGTAGTTACCTAGTGATAAAGGTAACCCGGCCTTGTGTTGGCAGAGAGCTGGTTAAGTTCTCGGGGACGTCCAGCCAGAGGCGTTTCCATGTGGCAGTAGGAAGTTCCTTAGCCTGACCATTTGTTGGAAATCCAATTCCCAATACGAAACTTGTACGGTATTAGTTGTAGAACCTGCCATTCACTTATGGTGGTCACCACTGTTTGGATGGTAGCTATAGTAGGCATAGTTCGAAATGTCTATGTTGGCTAAGATTTATATTCTACTTCCGAAATATTTTTCCTACACTATACACTAATAATAATATCAAATGTTATTTTAAATGCGTATCAAGCATCTTTGACTATCATAAGGAGAAATCTCCTCCGATTCTGCGTTTGCATTGTGTGTGTGGCGGGAGGCCTTATGGCAGTCTCATTTTTAAAAGCATTGCGAATTGATTTAAAATATTCCTCTATTTTGATTTTAAAGATAAATAAACTGTTTTGAGTTCTCACACCAGTCACATGACTGACTTGGAGTTTATTGTTTTCCTTCCTAAACTCTGGGTGCCCACCAATTTCCACACGGGCAGTTAAGAGTTAGGTTTATCAGGATATTCTGGATATTCTGGAGTTGCTGGAGGCAAGATGGATGGCATGGCATATTACTTATATAGTATTTCTTTTTCCGCTACACAGTTTGTTGTTGTATGATGTTGTACACTCTGATATGATGTGATGTAATGAAATGTAATGTAATAACTGATATGGTTCTTTGTTTAAAGATTATTCATTTATTATTATATGTTGTTCCGCTGCGAATTGTGAGATTCTGTTGTTGTTCTGTTGTTTTCTTTTGTCCGTTCTATTATTAAAATACTTCTATCTTCTATTTTCAAATTCTCTATTTTCTTTCTCTGTTTTCTAAAAATTGTCTATCTTCTTTCCTCTCTATTTTTCTTTCTATTTTCTATCTCTTCTCTCTTCTTTCTTTTTCTTTTCTTAAAATTTCTTTTTAAAACCCATAACATTCCAGTTTTTCGGCAACGAAAATCCGCAATCGTTACAAATCCCTTGGCTACTCGTAAAAATTTGAGTACCCGAGAGTTTATGAAAAACAGAAATAAACTTCGGGTCAGACATGGGTCTGGTGTGAGTAACATGTTAAAGTTGCTTAATTTTGAAAACCTTTGAAACAAAAGGTACAACGTAAGACTCCCCACACATAAACATGGGTAAGTTTTTACCTTACGCTAACCAAAACATTTGATAGGAAATTCTGTGATATTATAATAGGTCTAGGGTTTTCAAGTAAATAGAAAATAGCCGAAATTGTTACATTCATTAAATTCCAGCTACTAGCCACAAAAGTGGGTAATACAATCAAAACCGTTGGCACTTATTGGATTGTGGATTGCGTACAATGGCAGGGCTACTGGGGTACCGCTTGTCACAGTACGTGGCTGTAACAACCCGCATATTTATCGAGTTTACATTTAAATATTTTTATTTAAATATTAAATCGTTAATCGGATTTTGGTCCGAAAAACTACTTTTTGCAAACGGTCAAATTAGGACTCGAGACCACTTCCATTGAGTTCGAAATGTCGTTTACAACTTTTTAAGTATAAACATCGATAGGTTTGGAGTTAGTGAAATTTCACTAACTTTTCCCGCTTTGGACTTTGGGTTAGTTTAGCCTATTAAGCCCAAGTTCCAACCCTCTTCTCCTCACTCTTCATAAATTTCCTAACTAACTCAAGCTTTAGCATTAATGGTGAAGAGAATGGGAAATTAAAACTCCAAGCTCAAATTCAATTGCAACTCCATCATTCAACTCCAAATTCAAGTAGAAGATATTGGATTCAAGCTTTGGATTGCTTCTCCTTGCTTTCAAGCTTCATCTTCATAAATTTTAGTGCAAAGGTGAGATTTTTATCTCACAATTCTAGCCTATAACTATATTGGACTGTTGGGAATGATTCCCCATCACTTTAGCATGTGCATTTGCATTTGGTTTGGATTGGATTGGCGAAAAACTCCAATTTTTAGCGTTTTTGACAAAAAACTGCAGTTAGGTCGCACTGCCTCGGAGTTAGGTCGTTCTGGCCTTAAGTCGTTTCTGGCCATCGCTAAGTCGTCCACGAGTTAAGCCTAAGTCGTAAGTCGCGCGCGTTGAAAAGTCACCGCCTTTGTATTTCTGTTCGCCTGTGTTGAGTCGTTCACGAGTTAGAGTGCTAAGTCGGCTGCGAGTTAAGAGTTAAGTCGTTCGTGTGTTATCTCGTAAGTCGTCTCCGACCTAAGCTCCAGTAAGTCGTTCGCGTGTTATCTCGTAAGTCGTCTCCGACCTATGCTCCACTAGGTCGTAGGTCGTATCCGACCTAAGCCTCTCTAAGTCGCGAATTGTTAAGTCGGCTGTCCTTAAGTCGTTCGACCCCACTAAGTCGTAGGTCGCCTCCGACCTTACCCTTAGGTCGTATGACCTGTTTGTTAAGTCGGCTGTCCTTAAGTCGTTCGATCCCACTAAGTCGTAGGTCGCCTCCGACCTTACCCTTAGGTCGTATGACCTGTCATCCACTCTGCGTAGGCGATCTTATCTGAAAAACATTGAGCTGATTTCCTTGGATTTTATTCGCATCTCCGTATGCGATCTTTGTGACTGATTGTTTCTACACTTGCTTATGTGTTTTGTCACTTTATAATATAAAGGTTTCAATACTAGTAGTAAATATCAAAACTCTTTTAACAAACAATTTCAACTCTATTTTTAATAACAAAGCTCTTTTCTTAAACCGTTTTCCAATCTATTAGTATATACAAGCCTTTACCTCACTCAGATGAGAAATCTAATTAAACGACTTAGTAAAACAAGTGGTATGAAACGCTTGCGTTCACTTCGTCGGTTAATTCTTGGACTTGTTCGATTGAACCTCTTGTGACAATTTTATTAGTGAAGATTTACAGTTTGTTCGTAAATATTTAAGTTAAGCAAGTGGTTATGGGACATGAAGCTAAACTTCTATATTTACTAGCTTAGTGTAATTGACACTTCTCGTTGATCTTGATGATCGCTTTATGAATTAGACTAGCAATTGCGCGATGTCTCTTTCATTGCAAGGTTAGACTAGACACCACTTGTGTGATTCCATTCACACATACCTTTCTGCTTTTTGGTTAGTCTTGACCTCATTCTGTGTGATTCCACTCACACATGTGGGGTAGCTCCCCATGGTCTTCGGACCGTCATGTGATAGGCCTCTTTCCCTTTTTATGATTTCTGGATTTCTCGTGTTGATTTCTGGAATTTATGTCATTGACTTGTTATGAGTACAAGTTTAGGGTATGATGCCCCCTTCGAATCTTTGAGAAGATTCTTGTGATATTGATTATCTCTTATTGATTGATCTTCTGTTGATCATTATTTACATACTTATAGTGGTATGTCGTTATGGATGTTTATGTTTATGCCATATCTTTTATGTTATATCGTGTCATCTGATATTTATAGCTAGACTGATCCGTTTATTATTTTCTTAAATAATACTCGGATCAGACCGAGATGTTACAGGTGCTTCTGCTTGACTTCTTCCCAGGGATTCATCACTCTGACTTTTGGCTAACTGTTTAGATTAGTAGTTTTTGTTGTATACACTTGAGATATAGACTCATAGTTGTATTCTTTTGTATAGCACGTGTTGCTATTCTTTTGTATTATCGTGGATCTTATTGACCACTACTCTGATGTACACTTTCATGTGTTAGTTATATATTCATATCTTCTTCCGCCTTTGTGATATGGATATCTGTGACTGATTTGTGATATGATTATTTCTATGTTTGTTTCCGAAGATTATTTATAGCCACCATGTGATAAGCAATTACATGGATGGTCGCTCCTCAACAGCCTCATTCTCCGTGCTAGTTGACAGCACTACTCCGTAGTGTTCTTGGCTAGCGTGGGTATTGAGGTGGGGCGTCACAGCGGCCTAGATCAACGTACCGATGGTCACTCCCGACCCCCTACAACACAAGGCCGGAACCATTCCTTACTGAACAGTCCCGAACAAGATAACCCCAGCAGTTATTGCAATCAACCGCCCACACACCCGAAAAATAAAGGGACATCTAGACAGGGGAATATCTTGTCCTGCTTGGGCGTGACCCACCTAACATTGCTGCACCTCCCCTATTTTGGCCATTCACGGTTGATGAGGCTTGAGGCTGCGATTACCTTTAGAGAATACATTTCTTAGAATGCTCACCGCCCACCTGACGATGTGTTGAAAGCATTCAATCCATACAAGTCCGTTCCGGGTTCCAACGAACCGAAGGCATTATCTCGTTACACTCATTTTAGAATCACCCTCAGAGTTAACGACAATAACCCTTGCACTCTGAATCTTCATCTTCACTTTAGATTCACGACCTATCATTAATTTGGATCGATGTGGTTTTCGGATGTTCCAAATAAGGAAACCCGATCCTGGTCTCATCAAAATCCAAAACGTGTCTTTTAAGGCCAAGTTGTCTATTTAGTCTTAACAAATCAGTAAAATATAATCAATATTCATATATGGATAATTCACAATATCACAGTAAATGATCACATTATCATCATAAATAGATAATCAATACTATCATCCCAATCAGATAATAAATATTATCATACTTAAACCAAGCATTCACATCACATAGATATTATTCATGTCATATCTGAATTCACAATCATCAAATGAAATATCATCCATAAGCAATGATTTATGAATCACAATATAAAATTAATTTAAAATGAATTAAATTAACTACTTCAATCTCTAATTAATTTAAAGTAAATTAAATTAATTACTTCATCTATAAATCCTGCTTATACAACCATTAATTAATTATAAATCAAATTAATTAATTATACTCTAGATATTCATCTTGATTAATCACATTTGATTAATCATCTTCTAATTACAATAAGTAATTAGTATTTATTTAATTCCACAATTAATTATCCTGAATCATCTATAGTAATTAACATTTAATTACTTCATTTATTAATTACTAAAATTAGTTACATTTATCCTTAATTAATCACTTTATTATTAGTTATTTCTTAATTAATCATATAAATTACATCATTAATCACATTAATGAATGATTTCTAATTATATCTAAATTAATTTCTTTATTTAAATTAATTACATTAAGTGATTAATCTTTAAATTAAACACCATTATTAATCACCTTTGAATTAATAACAGTCTAGTAATTGACTACCTAAATTACTTACATTAAAAAATTAATTATTCCATGACTAATTATCTCCATTAATCAATCCTTTGATTAATTACAAAAGTAATTATCCAAATTACTCCATTAACACATCATCTTTCACTAATTGTATTCAGTAATTAACATTAATTACTTCCTTAAGTAATTATGCTCCATTGAATACACTAAGTAATTACACTTACCAATTTATCAAATGATTTTCTTAAATTAATTAAACTAAATTAATTAACTTAATTTAATCATTTTATCAAAATTAATCACAATAAGTGATTAATCTCTTAATTACTTTTATCAAGTAATTACACTTAACAATTTACAATAGATTATCTAATTAATTATCAAAACTAATCACATTAATTAATTAATTAATTATCCTTAGTTAATTATCTTCATTAACTAATAACATTTCTTAATTTACTTCTTAATTAATCTCTAATTATAAATTAATCCAAATTATTAATTTTATAAATTAAATACATAAGTCAATCCTTAATTAACTTATTCATTTAATCATTTAAATATCTTAATTTTTTTTAAGATAATTTATTTCTTTATTTATGACTTCAAAAATATTAAAATGTATTAGAGCATTACATTTTAAATTTATATTCAAATTCCATTTTGAATTTAAGATTCAAAATGATTATTGTTTAAACATTAACTAAATTTAAATTCAATTTAAAATCTTTTTAAATAAATGTAAATAACATTTATTATTTACATATGAACTTATATAAGAAAATATTTTAAATTAAACTACTTAACTTTATTTAAAATTAAACTACCAAAATACATTAATATTTTAACTTGCAAATTTAAGTTAAAATTATTTATTTAACTTCCATTCAAAAATCCCTTTAAAAAGAACTATGTCAAAATAAATTCAAATATTTATTTGAAACAAATTTACTTTTCAAAACTATTTTATTTAAACTGGTTTTATATATTTAAATTTAAAAACTGATTTAAATTTCAGATTTGAATTAAGGAAAACTTGAATTCATTAGTTTAACCTTGAATTTAAAACTTTGGTTTTAACTTGCTTTTGTAAAACTTGGTTTAAATTCTT
Organism: Allium cepa; assembly: GCA_030765085.1. Taxonomy (NCBI): domain Eukaryota; kingdom Viridiplantae; phylum Streptophyta; class Magnoliopsida; order Asparagales; family Amaryllidaceae; genus Allium; species Allium cepa. The sequence continues at coordinate 786,315,590 of CM060937.1, read as the reverse complement.
GATTTAAAATTCAAATTCATTTTTTTAAAACTTAGATTCAAAAGTTCATTTGAATCTATACTCTGAACTTTAATTTTTAAAACATAGTTTAAATTTTTGTTTCAGATTTTAAATAAAATTTCAAAACCTGAAATTGTCAGGTTTTTAAACCTGAAAGAAAACCCACCTATCATTATTTTAAAACGTTATTTTTATTTCAGATTTGAATTCAAGAAAAACTTTGAATTCATGCTTCAACTGGATTTAAACTTGTTTACATCCATTATTTATTTCTTAGGTTCCATTTTGATTTGTTTTAAAAAAATCAAATACTGCCTCCAGGTTTTTGCAAAAGCCTGAATAAATATTGACTCGACGCGAACCAAAACGCTTCGAGTTTTCCCTTCCCCTGCCTCGAGTCACATACTCGTTTGACTCGAGTATGTCTCGAGCCCAAAAATACCCTACACACAAAGGAAACACCACAACATTTCAATGGCACAATGCACGTGCACCGTGTCCCCAGCCACCTCCGGCCACCGACAGAGCTGCTACCTATCAGCGGCTATCTCCAGATGATCTCACGATCACCCGAATCCATCACCACGTCTCGAACCAAATTCGAGTTCTCCACTTCAAACCTGGAACACGAACCCCTCCTCAAACCCAAACCTGGAAACTTCACCGTGCTTAAAACTCCGACCACCAGAAAACCACCACCACCGGTCACGACTTCGCCTACCATCCCTCTATGCATTCCCAAACCCCCGTTGAACTTGACGCTTCGAGATGTTCGAATCGACCCAAATTCTCCACTCAACCAAAACTAGGTTTACCCACTGAAATCGAAAGCCAGTGTGACGCCCCACCTTTACGCTCACAATAACAAAGAGTACTAAAAGAAATACTGTCCGTTATTACGAAGAATAAGGCTGGATAGGAGCGGCCATCCGTAGTTAGGCCTTACACTAGTATTGGTTATCTCGACAGGAGTGGTATATATTTTTATTTTTTTCATCTCTTGTTTATTTACTCCCATCAACATATCCAATTCCAGTGTAAAACAAACTACGATGATTCTTAATAGTTTAGGACAATAGATATAATAATAACACAGATAATTCAAATGCGGAACACAGATAAACAAAAAATCTCATATATATAATAACTGATGTTAGTTACAATACATGTGATACAGTACATATGATACAACTACAACTATCGACTCTGGAAGTTACATATACAAGTACATTATCGTGAATAATATACATGAATATACAACATCCTATACAAATACACCGACTTCTTTAAATGATGACGACAACTCCAAAAAGTAAGAAAAGACTTCACAGCTCTAACAGCAACCCAAAGTAAGATATCAACAACCTGTAAATACTCGGTCTGACTCGAGTATTACATTCAAAAGAAAATAATACACGGGTCAGTCTAATTCAAACTCAGTTATTAGTGCACGGAAGCAATAATAATTAAAAAGCAATTAGACAACTATCAATAATAAATTCACTTATCCAATCCTTTAATAAAGAAACCGGACAACAGTAAATATAACACGTAATAGTGTTAAACAACAAATCAGCAAATTCAAACCATCAACAAAGATAAGTGAAAAGAATATCGATGAAGATAATTTAAAAACATCAGAATTGCCTAAATGGCAATTAACAACAAAATCATCAAATTAACCAATCAAAATACGTCTCCAAAACATAATGAAATATCAATTAAAATGTCAACTCGGGTAGGGCTGCAGTACACGCACACGTACACTGCCTCGCCACTACAGCATATGGAATATGCAAAAGATCAATAAATCAAAACAAGATAGAATATCATAAAAACCATACCGTGTGGCTGCAGTTCACGCTTGCGTGCACTGCCTTGCCACTATAGTGATAATATACCCAAAAACTCAATTCCGTGTGGCTGCAGTTCATGCTTGCATGCACTGCCTTGCCACTACAGTAATGACGTACACAATCGGGCACAAGGTTAAACCCGAACTATTAGCTGGATTCAACACAGGGCAGGTGTACAGGCTACGACTTCAAGCATATAGCAGTTCAATATCCAAGCAACAATGAAAAACAATGGAACCAACTCAAACAGTCGCAATATGAAGACAGCAAGTAAACCGCAGTGCTCAAACTCAGGTGGACGGCACTGACATAAATAAACAAGTGACACAGCAATGCATAGAACCAAGCCACAAAGGAATGTCAAAGTGATAGTGAAGTGGTCCTAATCCATACAACATAAAGTAGCCAAACCACAAAGATAATCAAAGTGGTCAGGCAGTCCAACATACAACAAAACTAAAGAAGCATGTGCATCAGTGGTTAGTGAACCCAAAAACTACATGAAGTAGGTGTGCAAACTGTCTCAAATGGTCAAAACAGTTATAATGAATAATCAACCATGATGAAACCACACTGCAGATGCAGCTCAGTCCAACTCTAAAGTCAACATGACTAGAAAGTAAGAATTCAACAGTATGCGTATGAAGTATACAAGTGCAACCGTGTGGAAGTGAAATAGTGATAAAACTGGAAAATGCAAAGACCAGTGATGTAATGCTAATACCATCATTATCGACCAAGCCACAACAAAGAAGATGATCAATTCTTATGAATACAAGTGGACCCAAATACTACAATAATACAAACAGAGGTGGCAACAGTGAATGGTTAAAGTAGTGGGCATATACTAGAATGAACAAGTGCAGACAGAAGACAACACATCGCAAGTACACAGCTACAGATAAAATAAGCATATGAATGCACAAGATTTGTGACAAGCTTAACACATAAATACTTATATGCAGTAGTCATAATTCTAGTGCAACGAATTAGAATGTTGACAAAGGATGCCAGGTGATAAAAAATCACATATTTGAAGTAACCACGGTCACAAAAGAAAATCACAGTAGCAAGTTCAACCTTACTGCAAACACATTATCTCACCGGTATAGTATGACTTTAAACAGAGAAGTTATTATGATTACCTACAATTTTACATGCTTTAATACGTGCATACGTGTAACAATGCCTGCACAAATTCCTAGTAGAGGATGAACGATGCAACAGTCATCAGTGATGACACAACAAGACTTAATGATTCTCAGGTGTAATGCAATCTACTCGTGGCACAGTCATAAGGCAACAAAAGCTCCAAGCCGACTCACTAATTTATCAGAGATGTGTGGACAAAAGAAACCCGTGAACCATGAAGTGAAAGTGACCATACAAGCTACAGGTCAAACTCAAGTATAAATGGAGGTGCAGAACAACTGTGCTAAAGAGCAATGTCTAGTTCAAGCGACAATGCAGTGTATAACAAGTATACATGTATCAGACAGAAAATGCAGTGTGTAACAAAATCGAGATCGCAAGTAATCAAAAGCCCAAGGATGTCGAATTCAAGTGACTTCAACTCAAGATACAAACCAAAGCAGTAATTAACAAGCACCGTTAATTGAAAACTCAATCCAAGGCCAAGCCAACAAACTCATGAAATCAGAGGGTGGAGTGAAAAAATCATCAAACACAAAGTCAAATCGAATTCTCATCAAAACTATGTTTTCCCCAAAATCTAACTTGCAGAAATTATACAGAAATCGAACCAAGGCAGATAATAATCAGCAACATCGAACGAATTTAAACTGTCGAAGTACGAGTTGAAGGAGATGTGAGTGAAAAAGTTCACTCATCTTTGATTCGAAGAACATAACGATCCAAATTGCAGGCGATTCCATCTCCAGAGACGATCCATAAGGTCGGTGGCTTCATCAAATTTCACAAGCCCTATTTTGATTCGAACGATGGAAAGGATATAGACGTCATTTTCATTTCATTTTATTTTTTTGGGCTTAGGGTTTCGAATAAGGGAAATGGAGGGGGAACGGGTCTTGAATACAATCTCGGCTTCAAACCAAAATATGAAAACGTCAGTCGCGATTAATATTTAAAATCCAAACAACACTTAACAAATTTCCAAAAGAATTTAAACTGCATTCGAAACTCTCAATAGCAATTAACAACTAATTAAATCGTCATTTGGCGAAAATTAATTGTTATAAAACTCTGGGTTGTTACAGACTCCCCTCCTTATAAAAATTGCATCCCCGCAATTTTCATAAGTAAAGTCATCAATAACAATTATTTTTCTAACATAAACTGGTTAAGCTAGAAAAATAAAAGTCGGGAATACAACGCCAAAGAATTCTTTTAATTTCATAATAGAAATTCACATAATCTCAACAAAATCTAATTACCAAATAGATAATCAGAAAACACCAAAACTGAATAATCACAATTATCAGCAATATTCAATTATCAATTACGATAATAAAAAATCTCAAATATCTAGTTATCAAAAACGATAACTAGAAACAACAAATATTCGATTATCTAAAATGATAATTAAATCAACAAATATTCGATTTTCAAAACGATAATCAAGTCTCAAATCAACAAATATTCGATTATCAAAAACGATAATCAAATCAACAAATGTTTGATTATCAAAAACGATAATCAAATCAACAAATGTTCGATTATCAAAACGATAATCAAATTTCAAATCAACAAATATTCCATTATCAAAAACGATAATCAAATCAACAAATATTCGATTATCAAAAACGATAATCAAATCTCAAACCAACAAATATTCGATTATCAAAAACAATAATCAAAACTCAAATCAACAAATATTCGATTATCAAAAACGATAATCAAATCTCAAATCAACAAATAATCAAATCAACAAATATTCGATTATCAAAAACGATAATCAAATCTCAAATAAATAAATAATCAAATCAACAAATATTCGATTATCAAAAACGATAATCAAATCTCAAATCAACAAATATTCGGTTATCAAAAACGATAATCAAATCAACAAATATTCGATTATCAAAAGCGATAATCAAATCAACAAATATTCGATTATCAAAACGATAATCAAATCAACAAATATTCGATTATCAAAAACGATAATCAAATCAACAAATATTCGATTATCAAAAACGATAATCAAATCTCAAATCAACAAATACTCAAATCAACAAATATTCGATTATCAAAAACGATAATCAAATCTCAAATCAAAAAATATTCGATTATCAAAAACGATAATCAAATCAACAAATATTCGATTATCAAAAATGATAATCAAATCTCAAATCAACAAATAATCAAATCAACAGATATTCGATTATCAAAAATAATAATCAAATCTCAAATCAACAAATATTTGATTATCAAAAACGATAATCAAATCAACAAATATTCGATTATCAAAAACGATTATCAAATCTCAAATCAACAAATAATCAAATCAACAAATATTCGATTATCAAAAACGATAATCAAATTAACAAATATTCGATTATCAAAAACGATAATCAAATCAACAAATATTCGATTATCAAAAACGATAATCAAATCTCAAATCAACAAATATTCGATTATCAAAAACGATAATCAAATCAACAAATATTCGATTGTCAAAAACGATAATCAAATCAACAAATATTCGATTGTCAAAAACGATAATCAAATCAACAAATATTCGATTGTCTAAAATGATAATCAAATCAACAAATATTCGATTATCAAAAACGACAATCAAATCAACAATTATTCGATTATCAAAAACGATAATCAAATATCTCAAATATCTAATTATCATAAGCGATAATCAGAACTCATATCAACAAATATCCAATTACCTACAGATAATTGGAAACAACAAATATCTAGAAATCAATCAAGATACTCTAGAAAATCAGCATAAAAGGTTGGATCGATTCCATCAGATGGCGAGTTTTTAAGCTACGCCGCATGTGCATCTCAGAGTGGCCGAAGCCTACCAAGTACTCAACATAATTTTTGGCGCCCATCAGATTGACCCGAAGGTCCGCAGAGTGACCCGAAGGTCTTGTATTGGTATTTGACCCGAAGGTCCGCAGAGTGGCCCGAAAGCCCAACAAATGACTCGGAATTCCAGCAGAGTGGCCTGAAAGCCTAACAAATGACCCGGAGGTCCAGCAGAGTGGGTCGAAAGCCAAATAAAATAATCAGAATCATCAAAACAGCAGATATTTCAATTAACGAGTCTGGAATTAACCAAAATAGCAAACGCACATGTCCCATATCCACGATTTTTACTAAAGCGTTTAATTCTCTTCATCATTTTCTTGAAAGTGCAAAATTGTGTATTCAAAAAATATAACATTTCACATTCTCAAATGGGCAAGTCCGGAATTAAGCGAATCAGTAAAAGAAAGGAGTCATAGTCCTCGATTTTGCTGAAACATTTAAATCGCTTTCTCACTCTTTTGAAAATGCAAACTGCAAAACTTCTGAAAACAATTTCATTTATTTTATAAAAGTAATAACTTACATTCTCAAACGAACAAGTCCGGAATTAAGAGAATCAGTAAAAGAAAGGGGTCATTGTCCTCGATTATGCTGAAACGTTTAAATCGCTTCCTCATTCTTTTGAAAGCGTAAACTATAAAAAATTTGGAAAACAAATTTATTTTTAAAACGATTTGTGATCCGTGATAAAAACAGCAACATTAGTGATAATTTCAACATGGAAATTGCACTTTTCAAAACACCGTAGAAACGGATCTCAAAATCAGCATTGTGGGATAACCGCTTGAAAATCCACTTTAAAATATGACGGATACTGAAGTCAAAGCGACAGTAATTTTTAAACGTCAAAATCTCATCATAATAATTTGCATCAAAATATAATATCAGTGAATTTCCATTCATCAAAATGTCAACAAACACCGTGATTCAAAAATCTATCACCGGTGTGAAAATTCCGTTATAAAAATAACGGCAACGAGATACGTTTCATAACCAAGCATCGGTTCAACGTAAAATTAATGTAGTAACTTGTAACTCATGTTTGCACGCACACTACCAAATAAACAAAGAAAGCATTCTATTATATCTTTAATTAAGATATTTTAAAACAGCTAAATTCTAATAAGATATGATTAGCACCATAGAAAACCAGCAAGAATTTCAAGAAATCGAACCACTGGTTAAACAACATAATGAAATTAAATTCATTTTCATATTTCAATTTTTAAATCAAAATAATTATCAGCTATACTCAGCAAAGCAGTCTCACTGTTTTCGCTGCGCACTCTGATAAACAAAACACAATTCACTTTTATTTTTAAAAACAGATATTTAAAAATTTCAGCAAAATTTCAAAACTTTAGTTTTGACTCAAAGCACAATAAAACATCGACTGATAGTTGTAAGACATGTTCCATCTAAGTTATGTTTTATATTATGTCCATAAACCCAAGCTCTGATACCAACTTTGACGCCTCACCTCTATGCTGACAATAACAAAGAGTATTAAAAGAAATACTGTCCGTTATTACGAAGAATAAGGCTGGATAGGAGTGGCCATCCGTAGTTAGGCCTTACACTAGTATTGGTTATCTCGATAGGAGTGGTATATATTTTTATTTTTTTCATCTCTTATTTATTAACTCCCATCAACATATCCAATTCCGGTGTAAAATGAACTACGATGGTTCATAATAGTTTAGGACAATAGATATAATAATAACACAGATAATTCAAATGCGGAACACAGATAAACAAAAAATCTCATATATATAATAACTGATGTTAGTTACAATACATGCGATACAGTACATATGATACAACTACAACTGTCGACTCTGGAAGTTACATATACAAGTACATTATCATGAATAATATACATGAATATACGACATCCTATACAAATACACTGACTACTTTAAATGATGACGACTGCTCCAAAAAGTAAGAAAAGACTTCACAGCTCTAACAGCAACCCAAAGTAAGATATCAACAACCTGTAAATACCCGGTCTGACCAGAGTATTACATTCAAAAGAAAGTAATACACGGGTCAGTCTAATTCAAACTCAGTTATTAGTGCACGGAAGCAATAATAATTAAATAGTAATTAGATGACTATCAATAATAAATTCACTTATCCAATCCTTTAATAAAGAAATCGGACAACGGTAAATATAACACGTAATATTGTTAAACAACAAATCAGCAAATTCAAATCATCAACAAAGATAAGTTAAAAGAATATCGATGAAGATAATTTAAAAACATCAGAATTGCCTAAACGGAAATTAACAACAAAATCATCAAATTAACCAATCAAAACACATCTCCAAAACATAATGAAATATCAATTAAAATGTCAACTCGGGTAGGGCTGCAGTACTCGCACACGTACACTGCCTCGCCACTACAGCATATGGAATATGCAAAAGACCAATAAATCAAAACAAGATAGAATATCATAAAAACCATACCTTGTGGCTGCAGTTCACGCTTACGTGCACTGCCTTGCCACTACGGTGATAATATACCCAAAAACTCAATTCCGAGTGGCTGCAGTTCACGCTTGAATGCACTGCCTTGCCACTACAGTAATGATGCACACAATCAGACACAAGGTTAAAACCGAACTATTAGCTGGATTCAACACAGGGCAGGTGTACAGGCTACGACTTCAAGCATATAGCAGTTCAATATCCAAGCAACAATGAAAAACAATGGAACCAACTCAAACAGTCGCAATATAAAGACAGCAAGTAAAACTGCAGTGCTCAAACTCTGGTGGACGGCACTGACATACACAAGTGACATAGCAATACATAGAACCAAGACATAAAGGAATGTCAAAGTGATAGTGAAGTGGTCCTAATCCATACAACATAAAATGGCCAAACCACAAAGATAATCAAAGTGGTCAGGCAGTCCAACATACAACAAAACTAAAGAAGCATGTGCATCAGTGGTTAGTGAACCCAAATACTACATGTAACAGGTGTGCAAACTGTCTCAAATGGTCAAGACAGTTATAATGAATAATCATCCTCGATGAAACCACACTGCAGATGCAGCTCAGTCCAACTCTAAAGTCAACATGACTAGAAAGTAAGAATTCAACAGTATGCGTATGAAGTACACAAGTGCAACTATGTGGAAGTGAAACGGTGATAAAACTGGAAAATGCAAAGACCGGTGATGCAATGCTAATACCGTCATTATCGAACAGGCCACAACAAAGAAGATGATCAATGCTTATGAATACAAGTGGACCCAAATACTACAATAATGCAAACAGAGGTGGCAACAGTGAATGGTTAAAGTAGTGGGCATATACTAGAATGAACAAGTGCAGACAGAAGACAGCACATCACAAGTACACGGCTACAAATAAAATAAGCATATGAATGCACAAGATTTGTTACAAGCTTAACACATAAATACTTATATGTAGTAGTTATAATTCTGGTGCAACGAATTAGAATGTTGACAGAGGATGCCAGGTGATAAAAAATCACATGTTTGAAGTAACCACGGTCACAAAAGAAAATCACAGTAGCAAGTTCAACCTTACTACAAACACATTATCCCACTGGTGTAGTATAACTTTAAACAGACAAGTTATTATGATTACCTACAATTTTAGATGCTTTAATACGTGCATACGTGTAACAATGCTTGCAAAAATTCCTAGTAGAGGATGAACGATGCAACAGTCATCAGTGATGACACAACAAGACTTAATGATTCTCATGTGTAATGTAATCTACTCGTGGCACAGTCATAAGGCAACAAAAGCTCCAAGCCGACTCACTAATTTATCAAAGATGTGTGGACAAAAGAAACCCATGAACCATGAAGTGCAAGTGACCATACAAGCTACAGGTCAAACTCAAGTATAAATGGAGGTGTAGAACAACTGTGCTAAAGAGCAATGTCTAGTTCAAGCGACGATGCAGTGTATAACAAGTATACATGCATAGAAAGCAAATGCAGTGTGTAACAAAATCGAGACTACAAGTAATCAAAATCCCATGGATGTCGAATTCAAGTGACTTCAACTCAAAATACCAACCAAAGCAGTAATTAACAAGCATCGTTAATTGAAAACTCAATCCAAGTCTGAAGCCAACAAACTCAAGAAATCAAAGGGTGGAGTGAAAAAATCATCAAACACAAAGTCAAATCAAATTATCATAAAAACTATGTTTTTCCCAAAATCAAACTTGCAGAAATTATACAGAAATCGAACCATGGAAGATAAAAATCATCAACATCGAACGAATTTAAACTGTCGAAGTATGAGTTGAAGGAGATGTGAGTGAAAAAGTTCACTCACCTTGGATTGAAGAACATAACGATCCAAATTGCAGCCGATTCCATCTCCAGAGACGATCGATAAGGTCGGCGGCTTCATCAAATTTCACAAGCCCTAATTTGATTCGAATGATGGAAAGGATCTAGCCGTCATTTTCGTTTTATTTTATTTTTTTGGGCTTAGGGTTTCGAATGAGGGAAATGGAGGGGGAACGGGTCTTGAATACAATTTCGGCTTCAAACAAAAATATGAAAACATGAGCCGCGATTAATATTAAAAATCCGAACAACACTTAACAAATTTCCAAAAGAATTTAAACTGCATTCGAAACTCTCAATAGAAATTAACAACTAATTAAATCGTCATTTGCCGAAAATTAATTGTTATAAAACTCCAGGTTGTTACAGCCACCATCGCCACAGTAATCTATAGTGCCTCCGACCATTTTTCATGGCCACTCCGATCACCCATCTTCCTCCAGAACGAACCTCAACCGCTCCGATCAAAGATACTTCCAGAGGCAAACCAAAATGCTCGAATTGATCAACCCAGTAAAGCATGTTCAAAGCTCAACTAAAAAATGTGATTATAGTTTTAAAAATCCTTATTACAGGCAAGAATTCAAGTTATAAACTTGAATTGATATTTTAAAATGTTTGAAATTTCACCTATATCAAACATGTCATGTTGTTTAAGTTTCTACAGAGCAGTTCTACTTTGCACACTCAAATACGATTTTTAAAATTTGCTTTATGATCATACAAACTTATCTTGCTTAGATACTAAGTCCTATCATTCAACAGAATTTAGCAGAGATAAATTTTGTTTCAAATCTGAGTTTCAAATTTTATATACAGAGGCTGTTTCTAGGCTATTAAACAGACATGCATCATCTCACCCAAAAATACAGTACAATGCATATACTTCATACAACAAATTTCAGATATTAGTTATGCAACTAGATTAAAACTTAAGTTATTAAAATATGAAGTTACTCACCATAGTTTTGAAAATAAATAGAGCACCTTTTTGTCTGAAACAGTTTGAACTTTAAAAGCCGGGAATGATTTGCTTGATTTTCCTTTGATTCATCTTGCCTTTTGTTGTTGATGCTTCAGTTGTAAAAAGGAAAAGCTTGCTATGTTGTGTTGAACGAATGAAAATATAAGAAGACATGATATATATAAAGAAGTTTCAGGGTAGGTGATATCTGGGTTTAGGCTATATGTAGGTAAAAAATCTTATTATATTTTTCCAGAGATTAATGTTTTATTTTATCAGGCAAAATTACTGTATTAGGAGGCTGAAATGATGTTAAACAATTCGAACTGACTTGGTTATGTGCTAGAGTTTGAAAGCATTAAATGCAATGGTACCTTATGTCCAACATGCACATAGATATTTTTACTTAGCTTTGCATTTCTCTTACAAGCAACCTGCATATTTATTTTTACTTTGCTTTGTTTTCTTAACTTTGCCATTTAAAACCTACAGGCTACACATATACAAACCTTTCTTATATTCATCTCATGTACATACTTGTCTAAATCTTTATTTACAAGCTTCCTGCATATGTTTATTTTATTTACTCTTTAGCTTGCATATCTATTTACAGTCATGATTACTTGCTTTTGTATTTTACATACGTATTATAAAATTTGTTGTAGTCATTTGTTTTGGTTTATTACTTTATTTACTTATTATTTCTTATTCTTATGTTAATGTTACAATTTCTTAAGTTTATGTATTCAGACCTATTTTTTATAACCATATATTGGTTTACACTTATGTTTCATATTTATAAAGTTTGTTTTATTTTTAAACATTGTTGAAAGATTTAAATTTTAAATTTATAAATCATAGCTTTCCAAAATACAAATGTATATAAATAAATAAATTTAAAATAACAACTTCTATTTATTTGAAATCCATTGTAAAGATATTACATTATTATTATTGTTTTTAAAAAAACTCATTATTAAAATAATTTATAAATGAAATTATCACTACCTAAATATTTTACTTATTTTATTAACCACATTTAAAACAAAATCAAAACAACCTTTATTGAATTTAAATTTAAGTTAAAAACAATTAAACAAATTTAACTTTATCTTTAGTATACTTTAAAGCCAAATTTTATCAAGCTATACTAAAAAGAAAATAAAAAAATCTTTTTGTTACTAAATTTTAAATTTAAATTTAAGATAGAATAAGTTCTCACTATTAAACATTTATTTTAAGTATTTAAAACCATACAGTTATTATTTAATAATTTAATACAAAATTAAATCAAATTTCCTATTATCAGAAATATTAGATTAGAAAACATGTCTTTATTTATTAATTTAAAACAGAGCTTATCTATTTATAATATATACATATATACATTATAAATAGAACAATTTAAATTAGCTTTTAAAAGATAAATCATCAGTTAAATATTTATTTAAAAGAAGAAAATTAAATCAATTCAAATCTTATTAACAATTATTATCAAATTAATTTAATTTTTACACAGGTTATTAAATTTATATTGCCAAAATTTCTGGGATATCACATTCCTCCCCATTAAAAGAATTTCGTCCCCGAAATTTAAAACAAAGGTAATTTAATAATCTAATTAAAGATTTAATTTTAAAACACAAGCATATATCAACCAGATGCTAACAACCATAGCAACCAATTTATCCTAATCAAACAAATCTAATTATCAAGACAAGATTCCGGATAGAATTCTCTCGAGTTTCCCCAAGTATAAATACCTAGATACTCGCTCTACGGAATCCAAATAATCAATACTACTAAGCTACAGAGCTTCCACTCATCTAGATCTACAAAACAAGATAGGATATTAGACTATAGACAGGTCTGAATCAACAATTAAAACTCCCAGAACTGCTGATTCTACAACCAGAGATAGATCTTACACGTACTCCTCAGAGATACGTGAAACACAACGAATTCCAGTTATCCAAACGGACAATTCAATCCTGAAGACCAAACACTTATCCAAAATAGAATCTCCGACTTCGAAATCCAAATTCCTTCGTCTCTAATCCACAAAACTCTTCGGACGATCCTGTGCTGCCTACATCTTTCCTGATCAATTCAACTCTTGCTGATGTACTTAGAAACAAACTGAACCAAAAACAATCCAACAAATGATCTTTCCAAGATCGACCAAAATTCAAAACACAAACTCTATTGCAAAATCAGAAGACAGATCTCACTTCTCACATTTGGAAGAGATAAAACAGATGCACTCCCAATCTGGCCTTACATCCTGAAAAATTTCCTATTCTCCAATCCAAACATTGCAAAATCCAATTGCTTCAAAACTAAAACAGCTGCCTCTATCTTCTTGGATAGATTCTAGATCGTCTTTTATTTTCATACTGAGTTGTTTTCTTAATAATAAGTCAAGTCAAGAATAATAATCGAACTGGAGGAGCTTGCCAGGATGGCTTGGTAAGCAAGCAACCTGTTATGTAGGCGCCAACTCCCAGTTCTGAAAATGCTGATTATGAACTCAAGCACAGACTGGTCAACCCATTCCAACATTAGGGTTCCACAAATCAAAAAGAAACTCAGAAGTTCCTCCAAATCCTAGCTACGTCACCAAACCCAAAAATCATCCTATTACTAAGCTGATCCATCAGTATCACTCCTGGAATCCCATCGATACTAAACTCAATCTCCAAATGTTAGCAAATCTTTGACTCCTTGAAGACATCCAGAAAAATTCTGAAACATAAGAGAACATTCAAACTATCGCAAGTCACTTTTGTGATCAACCCAGCCTAATTCTAAAGACACCGCTCTCTCTACTAATCAGAACAGCTTACACTTATGTGGCCAATCCATCGAAGAAATGGATCTACTCTACTGCTTTTGAAATTACCTCAAGAAAAACTGCTAAGCCAGAAGACTTCCTTGTAACAACCCGATATTTTCATCCATTCACAGCCGCACATGTCGGACTTGAATTGCTCAAAATACCACATTTTAAATAAATGTGGAGCAAAATACAATCACAGAATCACAGACATAGAACAAACAGAATACCTCGCAGCGGAATATAAAATACATAGTAGTTCATGAAGCTACTATGGCAGAGTCTCAAACCAAATACATAATACAGTCTGAAAACAACATAATAGAAATCCCAAATACATAGAAGTTCACTAATACATGAGATAAACTAGAACAGCTGAAACAGAGAGTAGATATAAATGTAGATAAGCAGAAACTACAGCAAAGACCAGCTCTAGAAAGAGAATCCAAAGCTGTGAATACTCAGGCCGACCCGAGCGTAAAGTAAAACACAAAACACTCGAGTCAGGACAATATATACTTAGATAATGTAAACCAACTCAAGTGAACTGTAGTAGAAATACACAATAACTTAAAGGATGCTTGGGATCGCCCATCCTTTAAGAATCAGTTAAAATATAAATTAAATACATCCCGTGGTTAAAATTTCGAAATGGTATTTTATACTTCAAAATCAAATATCATTTCAAAATTCAATATGATTCAAAATCCATTTCAAAATATCAAAAATATAATATTTTCCAAACCACATTCATTTTTATTTAATTTAAATACCATTACAAAACACATTTCAAAATACTTTATATTTCAAAACAAATTACTTCATTTTAAATCATAAAATGAAGTTATTATGTCTAATAATTAAATTATTAAATTTACAAAATTTTAGTCTTTCGAAATTCATTTATCCACTTACTTTATGAAAACAGATGAAAATTCAACTTTCGCAGCATTTAGAAATTGCTACAGAAAGTTACATTCAAAATAGTTCAATTTAAC
Organism: Allium cepa; assembly: GCA_030765085.1. Classification (NCBI taxonomy): domain Eukaryota; kingdom Viridiplantae; phylum Streptophyta; class Magnoliopsida; order Asparagales; family Amaryllidaceae; genus Allium; species Allium cepa. The sequence goes on along the minus strand of CM060937.1, from coordinate 786,300,555 downwards.
AAAAGATAGCATAAAAAATGATGTGATAGGGTTACATTAGTTTCAATAAAACGTAGTTAAATTCAACAATTATAACATTTACAAAAATGCTATGATAGCCTTTAATTAAACTTATCCATTTGGTTCATTATTATCAACTACAGCATTTACAAATGCTGTTTTATCATTTACATTAGAATTAATAGCATTTCTAAAATGCAGTTAATTAACTTCAAATATTCAGTATAATTTCACAAATAATTATATTTTTATTTAAATCATTTTTAACTTATAAAATCATATAATTTCACTTTTAAAACAATCATTCAAATACCCTTATATTCATGATTTTATAAAGTTAAATCTCCGTTCAAAAATCAAAATTTAATAATAATTCACTTACTAAATTCCAACATAAAATTTCAAATTCATTAAACTAAATTTAAATTAACACTTAAGTTTAAAATTTTAAAATATAACTTAATTTTATTTTTATTTACTTGACTAAAAATTCACTTTTAAGCCAAATTCACAAATTTCCAATTTAATTATATTTCAAAATTTCAACACAAATATTCATTCATTTCACATTTAACTTTATTCAAAAATCATTAATGTATTACAAAATCATTTTAAATTCATTCGATTCAAAATATCATAAATTTATCATATTTTCATATTTAATTTAAATTCCATTTATCACCAAATTATAATTTCCAAAATAACTTACATTTCAGATTTCTAACTTTACCATTTATTTATTTCACTTATAAATTTTCAACAAATCAATAATGCTTTACAAAAATCATTTTTAATCAAATCTAATCAAAATATTATAATATTTACATTTCTAAAATATTTTAAGAATTTTTAGAAAAAAAATATCCTAGGTAAAATGATACGGGTAATATATCATTTCAACCCGTAATTTACAAAGAAAACCCGGGTTTGATCATTTCATACACGCAATCCCAAGTAAAAGAAAATAATTGAAAATCATTCAGACCTATCATTTCTGCCCATAACAATTTTCTCCTATTCTAAAGACCGTTCGGGTATGTACCATTTCAACCTGTAGTGATTCTAGCCTACAGGGAACTTGTAATGTGATAAACTGATGGAAGTAACAGAATAGCATGAAATAACAGTAACATATGATATAACAGGTGTAAATATAGGTGTGAACATCATATGAATATAATATAGCTGTTATAACAGGATGATATGCATTTTGTAACAACCCAGAATTTTATTTAATTAAAATTTGGATATTTAATTAATTTTAAATATTAATAAGTGAATTTATAAGTCGAATAAATTTTATTTCGAATAATTGGATTTAATTGGATAATTAAATCGATAATTTAATATGTTAAATTATGGAAATAATTGAAAGTAGGGTTAAATATGATTGAAAATGATTTGTAAAATTTTATTTTATGATATTGAAGTTAGAATGATATTTTAGAATTTTTAAAATCGAATTAAAAGTTAATTTGTGAAAATTGAATATTTTAATATTTAATCGACTAGTGAAAGTAGTCAATTTTTGAACAGTCTAAGAATTGGACGAAACTAGTTCCATTGGATCCGTAATAGTTTGTTATTACCGGATTTCAATTTTCGTAGCAATCGGAGTTATCGTTTGATCGTGTCAGCTCGAAACGCATCGAAATTGTTTTAATTTTAAATTGGCGAGTTAAAATAGCCATTTTTCAAAAAGTCTCGGATTTCTACGAAACCAATTTCATCGGATCCGTAATGTGATATTATTGTATGGTTTCAAATTTGGTGTCAAGTGGATTTATCGTTTGTCCGGTGCAAGCTAAAACGCCTAGAAAATCGTTTAATCGGTTTAATTTTAATTTTAAAGTTTATTGTCATAACTCGCACAGATGATCGAATTAGCTTCCGAAACCTGTTCCAGTGAGTCCGGAACAGGGGATAAACCCCAGAAATGCCAGTTACGGTGTGTAAATCAGATTTCGGAAAACCTGAATGAATAGTGATTGAGAAATTTCTATAAATAGCACCTTATTATTTTCTTTTTTCCAAATATATTTCAAAACCCTAATTCTATTCAGAGCCGCCACCCTCTTCAACCAATGGCCGAAAACAACTCACGTTCTTCTCTCAAAATCTCTACATCCATCAACAATCGTCAGAAACTTTCAACTGCAAACTTGTAGAGCTTCGCGAGCTCTACGATTTCAACGGTCAAGATTGCAAAAGGATTGGTGGATTGACGGCAAATTGGTGATAAAGGCATCACGAACGGGCACGAATTTCGAAGTCTGGAGGGGGCCGAGTGCGTGCGGCCTGGGCGTGGTGATGCGCGACAGTGAGGGCTTCGACGTGGTGTTTGTTGATCGTCGTGGTGTCTGTTGATCGTCGTGGAAGTGAAGCATGGGGTTGCGAAAATTAACCCTAAATTCTCAATATGGGTTCGGCCGTGCGTGAGCTGTTATCTGGAAGTAGAACGCGCGTGGGGATGGAGATGTAGTGGACGGTCCTGATGTTTAGGGGTGAGATCCTACGGTGATGATCTGCTTAGGTTAAAATTATAAAGAAAATGTTGTAAATTTATTAATATAAATTTGTGTAAACTTCAAATATTCATATCTTTTTCATACGAGGTCGAAAACGCGCGAAACTATTTGCGTTGGAATCGTATGGACGAGCACTACGCTATGGAATTAGATTGGAGTCATTTGGAGTTAGTGAGAATTTCGGGTAAAATTAAACGCACGTTTAATTTTATTCGAAATAAATCGCTAAAACGAAATTGAAATCAAGGTGAGAACTTCTCACTCAATCGAATCAGTTTCGATTTAAATTTTAAATAGTTAGATTTAAAATTCTTGAATGTATGTTTGAATGATGATTGTTATCTATTGATTGTTAAAATAGACATTATGCGCCGTTGGTAAGCGAATGTTATTTATTAAAAACATATACCGCGAATATTTCATAAACAGTGAAATTGGTATTATATATAATAGCAATATATATATATATCAGCATATGTATATATTGCAATTGTTGATTTCCCGCAGTATATAGCAGATGAGACCCTATTGCGTCGTCTATTAAGCGGATAATGTTTTAAATCCCATATACCGCGATAATTTCGAACTGGAACGGAATTGGTATTGTGCTAACATCTTTGGATGCAGGAAAACAAGTTGGAGGGATCCAACTGGATTCCTCATCAGTATTTATTTGATTATGAATATTTTGATATTCGTTGATTATCATATTGATATATGATGTCGTTGTTGTCGTGATTGACTATTTGGTGTGTAGCATCATTGGACCAATTTTGGAATTTTAAAATGATTTTTAAAGTTATTTTTGAAAGTATACGTTTTATAAAATAATTTTGGAATCGATTCATTTTAAATAAATAAACGTATAAATTTTAATGTTATAAAAATTATGATTTTTGAGAAATATAGTTAAAAATTGATTTGAAAATATTGGGTTAATGATTTTATAAAATAGTTTAAATTGGGATTTCTGAATTTATTATAAAAAGTAAAAAAAATATAGGATTTATGAAATTTGATTATTTTATAAATCAAAATGATGAAATTATAAATGGAGTTTTAATAAGTGTTAGAATGAATTGTAAATGAATTTCATAAATGAATGAAATTTATAGAATTATAAACGGTGAAGTTATAAATGGAATTTTATAAGCAGTAGGTTTATAAAATTGGTAAAGTTATTAAAATAATGGTTTTGGATAAATAAATGAATCTTATAAGTTATAAGATTTATAATTATGAAGTTTAAAGGAACGATTTTTATAAACAAATAAATTATAAGTGTTTAACTTATAATATGAACTTTTAGTGTGTAATTGAGTTATAAATTGAAATAGATTCATAAAAGGAAGTTGTTATAAAATAAATAGAAATGGAATTTATAAACGTTGTTTTATAAATCCGCAAACGACTTATTTGATAAGTAAATTGTTGTAACTTATTAATGGAGTTATATTCACGTTTTAGACAGTGAATAATCCTTTAAAATGAAACATATAGAAATGATGAAATTGTTAACGTAGTATATTCACGTTTTTGAATAGTGAATAATATGTTAAAGAAATTGTTTTGAATGTGATGTTTTAAATAGAATTAAAACGATCTAACGATGTTTTCAAAACGTGTTGAGATTCGAAACCATAGATTTCAACATTCATTGTTGAAATAGACGTTTTCGAGAAATAAAAGGAAATGGTGGACTATAACACTGTTGTTATTGTAAATGATTTCGGAAAGGAAATGTTTTGTATAGTATTGGGATTTATATATCTATTTTAATTTCGAATCCCTATACTACTGATTTTGGGTTGTCGTAACGATGTTTTACGCAACATTCGTTTTGGCCCAAATAAATATGTTTAAGGGAATGATTTCCTTAAAGAATGAAATATATACTTAATTTAGATTTAAGTATATTGAATATTTTCCAAGTGTTGAAAATAAATGGATTTGTGAATTACTTGATAAGTAAGTATGGAAATGTTTTCCAATATAAAGTGAATATTTTGAGAATTTATCTTTTTGAAGATAAATTGAAAATGAATAATTGAAATCGTATATTCATAAATATAAATTCATTATGGAATTTATCAAAGTAAAGGGGAATTTGTTAAAAATAAATATTGATTTATTTTTGAGGTATTGAAACATATATCTTGTAAAGATATTTTTGGGAAATAAATAATTTGAAAAATTATTTGGAATCTGGTGATGTCGTGCATATCCATTGATAGTTCAATAACCGACTATCAATATTTACCTTTGAATGGGTATTTGTTGTGATTTGTTTGAATTGGAATGCCACGCTTATTTTTAAATTATTGCGCTCGTTATTCGGATTACCCATTCTGAATAGTGATACGACGTAATGGATAGCATTGATGACCGGTGTTGAAGACCGGATATTTTTGAAAGCGAAAGGACAACTCGTCGATTGTCTTTGCATCGAGTAGTTACGGTATAGAGACATCCTATGTGATGGGAAGTCCGGACGTGATTAGAGATTATCTGGATTGCAAGGACTTCTTTGTAAGTGCCTTCGGTTCTGTTCGAGCCCAGAACAGACTTGTATGGATAGTATGTCTGACATTACAAATTGAGATATAAAGCTGATTTCTTTCAAATATATTTCTGTTGGTGGTGGAGAATTTATTCTCTTAGCTTAACACCCTTCTCTGAGACGTACGTGCTCAGAGGTTATGTAGTTGAAGGTTATCAGTGATATATTCCCAATTTGGTAATGTGACATGCTGAGTGTTGCTGTGAAATGATCATTGTGTTGATCATTTGTGATAGGATCATTTGTTTGATCATTTATCTTTGTGATCATTTCTATGATCATTTGTTGACCTAAAGCACATCTTTTGTATAAAGCGTGGCTTTGTGGACGAGACTTCGTCGAGCCTCACACCCCGGAATGGTCAAAACAGGAAAGATGCGGCAAGGTTATGAGGGGTACCTCCCTTTAGGGTATGTGCATTTCCTTCTGGAAAAGGGTGGTATCATGGTATGGAGCCCATATACTTACTCATGTTGAAACACTTTATTATTTGGTGTCATGTTGATTACGAGCGCTCGGTTAAAGGTCCCAAAGGACCGGGGGATGGCATACTCGTGTCAGTAGTTACCCATTTAGGGGTAACCCGGCCATGTGTTGGCAGAGATCCGGTTTGGTTCTCGGGGACGTCCTTCCAGAGGCGTTCTGTGATGACCCAGAATTTCTAGCAGTTTAAATTTGAATAGTTAATTGGTTTTAAATATTTAAAAGTTAATTTTAATTTGAATTTAAGATATCAATATTTACTTGATAATGAAATCATTTATTTGTATAGCTTAAATATTGAATTTTATAATTGAAATTGGGTAAATTGTTGAATCTGAGATTCTAAGCCTGTTTCAAATATTTTGAAGGCTTATAAAATCTATAATGAGGATACTGAAGATAATAGAATGGTTGAAATTTAATTTAAAGGTAATTTGTTCAATTTTAATAATATATCGTTTAAATTGAATTTAAAAATAGCCTTCCGAGGCACAGTCTCGGAATTTGACGAAACCAGTTCCATTGGATCCGTAATAGTTAATTATTATCGGATTTCAATTTTCAAAGCAATCGGAGTTGTCGTTTGACCGTGGCAGCTCAAAACGCTTCAAACTATTTTAATCAATTTAATTTTAAATTGATCGTTTAATTCCGTAACTCGCGCATACTTTCAAATTAGCCTCTGAAACACGTTCCATTGTGATCGGATCGCGGGTAAAACCTTATGAACGTCCGTCGGCATGTCTTATTTATGGTTCGAGATTTTTCGTTTTGTAACTCGAGATATTTGCTATATTTAATTATTATTGATCAACGCGTACTCGAGGCGCTTCCTTCCATCTATAATTCACCGTCCTCTCTTGGCTTCTTCAGCAAAAAAAAAAATCAAAATGAGGCCGAAAAATAAAATAAAAATAAAACTAAAATTAATGGCGATGCTTAATCAACGCCTCGTCCTCGTTCCCTTCCGCTCCCTCATCTTCTATCCAAATATCAACCGCAGTCGAGTTTCCTTCAGTTTCGAAATCAAATGGAGTTTCAAAAAAAAAGAGATCGAAGAATAATAATCAAATAATGGCCGCGCGAATGGGAGGTGACATCGATTTTGGGAATCTTGAGCCAAGACAGCTCGAGCTCGCTTGCAAAGCCGTGACTGTTTCGCGTGGAAGAAGAGTTATCGCAGCGGCTGCGATGGGGGTTTGTCAGGTTTGGGTGCGATGTCGTTGAAGGCGGCGACGTTGAGGCCGTGACTGGGTTCTCTCTCGATAATTGCAGTGAGTAATCTTTCGTTTTTTTATCATTATTATTATTTTAGCTGTTGTTTTAACTGAGGCTGATAGATAAAAAAATAAATAAAAAAAATAAAGATGTTAAGACAGTTGATTTATTGTTAAATTAGGAATGTACATAAAGGATACTTAGAACATAATTATTGTACAAATTAAGTTAAATGTTATTGTGATTAGCATTTGACAAAGAACAAGTTTAACTTAAGTATAAGTGAGATTTGGTCACTTATGGAATAAGTCAAAGATTAATTAAGTAATTGATTTTAAATTTCTGATTGAAAAATTTATAATTAGTGATATACGAATGGGAATTAGGTTTTAGGAATTAACAATGAAGTTTAACAACTAATAGCTAGGGGAAAATGAATTAAAAATCTCTTGGGAAGTAATAAATTAATAATCACTGAATGAAATTAATTGAAGGAAGTGGATTGCCAATTGCGAGGCAAATGTGAGTAAATCTCACTCTGTTGGTTTATTATTTAAATTTGAATGGTTAAATTTGAATAATTGGTAGAGTGATTAAATTGATTAGACGTGCACTAATGTTGAGGTGACTTGGATTTTGATTGGTTCTCGAGTTAAATGTGGACTGACTCGAAATATTTGGTTTTAACTTGTTTTTAAAACTTAAGCGATAAATAAGGAAATATTTCCATTTTATTGTTGATAAGGACTTGATGGCTGTGATCCATCAAAATTAGCAGGGTAATTAGAATAGATAATTAATTCAACTAATAAATGATTCGGGTTAATTAATTTAGTAGTTGAGAGTTTGAATTAAGTAATTAAGGAATTAAGTAAATTAATGAAGTTTAATTAAAATTGGAAAATCATTGGGCGGTTTAATGTGTAATTACTTGAGTAAGAAATAACATATAATTGCTTATAGAATTGATCAAGAGTTTAACTAAGATAATTAATTAAGGAATAAGTAATTTATTTAATGAAGTAAAGATAATTAAATATAGGTAGAGGTTGTTGAGAAGGGTTAATATCGGGGTTTAATTAATGTAATTGATTTAGATTAGGATAAATGGGAATGAAATTGGAATTCATAATGTATATAATTAAGGATGTAATTTAAGATGAAATTAATCAATATAAGTGACTTAAGAGAAGTTAATTAATATAAGTAGTTAAGGGACTGTAATTAATATAGTTAATTAATTTATGAAGTAATTAAGACTACCGATTGATTTGGGTTAAGAATAATGAATATCGTGAAAATTAATTAGAGATAATTAATTGAATGCAATTGAAAGTTAATTAATCCAGTGTGATTAATTAAAATGAATAATGAAGAGTTGATTACTTAATTGATTTGGGATTAATTAATATTCAATGATGGAATCTGAGTGGTCGAGAATTAAAATTCAATTGGAATCAATTGAATTAATTTGTATGTGATCAAACTTTGCTTATGGATGATTGAATGGTATTGGATGCTTTAGAATGAGTTGATATTGCTAATATGAAATGTTGTAAATTTCATTTGAATAACTTGGATTAAGATAATATGAGTCTCGAAGAGACCGAGGTCGGGTATTTGGGAAATACCCGAAACCATTTTGAATATTTATATATTGATTTGTGAAATCAATAGGCTGGATTAAAATGATTATGTAGGCTGGAAAATTTATCTAAGTTTGGCACTTAAAAATTAGTAGTTGAATTAAGTGTTGTCTATAGTGAAATGTGAATTGGTTAAATTGATATAAGTTACCCCGGGTTTTATATAAGTTGTTTGCTTTAATGTTCCTGGTTAGTTGGGATTACTCACGCTGGTTTCCAGCCTGACCCGGGTGTTACTTTGACGTAATGCTCGGGTCAGACCGAGTATTACACATTTTCAGGTAGGTACGTTCTGGAGATCAGGATGCGAGCTAGATGGCAACATCGTTGAGAGTTTTCCGCTGTATTTATGTTATTGTTACTCTGAAACTTGATAATTGTCAATATTCAGTGACTGTATGTAATGTGAGACTCTGATGTATATTAAATGTAATCAACAGATATAGTATTTTTTTGTAAACTGTTATTATTTATTATTATATTTTATCCGTTGCGAATGTGAGATGTTTGGTGTTCTGTTCTTCTTCTTCTTTCTCTTTCTTCTTTTCATAACTATCTTGAATTTTCGGGTTCGGAAATTTCGGGTCCTTACATTTGGTATCAGAGCAGAAGGTTAAGCGAAAACCTTGGCTCTGGTGGGGATTTCTCATTAACTAGAGTCTGAAGTACTCTAGAATGAGTTGAGTGTATATATATATATATGAGCGCGTACTTGTTATTTTCTTATATAAAGCTTTTAAATGATTTTGTATAAAGTATATTTTGATATGTAAAGCGATATTTTCTTCTAATAAATATTAAGGTGATTGGTTGTGAATTATTGGAATTAAAATTAAGAAGGAATATAATACAACCAAATTTAAAACTAAATTAATTAAAAATGAAGTTCTAGAATTAGAACTCAGAAATTAGAATTGTTTGAAACTTTAAATGAACAAAGTTAAATTTGGTTTAAAAAGGTTAAACCAATCTTAGAGAACTTAGATCGAATTATATAATTCGAGATGGTTTAAATTTGAAGTTGGAATTGAACTCATTCAAATCGAATCCGATTTGGATTAATTGGATTTGGGATGGAAGATGTATAAGTTCAAAAATTGAATGGAAGATTTGAATAGGATTGAATTGAAATGATCGAAACTGAAGTGGGTTCAATTGAATGGATACTAATCCAAAGTAATTAGAATAATTTTGGAATTGTAATTTAAGTGGAATTGGTATAAAAATCAAAAAGAAATTTGAAATATAGATTGTAAATGTAATTTATTAATTGAAATAAATTTATAACTAAATGAGATTATAAGTTGGAATAGAATTCCAGAGAATATTTGAGAATAAAGTAAGATGAAAATTCCAGGGAAATGCCTAAATATGAATTGGATGGATTGGGAGTTTGGAATTTTGGGAAAAATTAAAATTCCTTTGGGTTTGAAAGTGGTTTCCAAGGGTTTGAAGAAAGCAAAGTATTATTTCAAAAATATTTTTGTGTTTGAAATTTGGGAGATTTGAAATCAAAAATATTTGGAAGTGTTTTTAGAGAGATTAAAGCATTGAACTCTTTTGGTCACTGGAAAATAAAGTCGGTGATGACTGCAGCATCATCGATGTTCTTTTTCGAGTTTCTAGAAGAGAAATTGCTACCAAATTGTTTTAAATTAGGATTGTTTGTGAATTGGGTTTGGTTTTGAAATTCAAAGGGATAATTGAATTCGCCATAGAATTTTGGATATAGTTGAATTCTAAGGTGATATTGAAATTTGGAAATTTGTTTAAACTCTGGAATCTTGATTGAATGTTTATGGAATAATAAAAATATATTGGCTAAATAAAATGTATAATTATAAGTTAAAAGTAAATGTGAATGTAATTGATTATAAATAGAAGGTGTAAAACTGAAATTATACTTAAAGTTGTACAAATTTAAAGATTAAATGGAATTTGATTTGAAATTAGAAAGGAGTTGTGAATCAATTCAATTTGAATTGGGAATGAATCAAGTCCAATGGAAATTGGAGCAAATTAAATTGGAATTGGGTTAATTTAAATGGAGTGGAAATTTAAATTAAATTGTTGGTGAAGTGAACAGTTTTGACTCTAGACCATTTTCAATATAAATTGTTTTAATATAAATGGTTTTAAATCTATGTTCTTATTTATTTACAAAACAACTTTCTTTTTAAAACCCAAACTATTGTATACTGGTTTTTGCCACTACTTTTGGAACTATTTAACTATTTTACAACTGTTTTATAAACTAATTATTAATTTTCAACCGAGTGATGAATTAATTACTATTTTACAATTATTTTGCAATTATCTAAAATTTCTGAGACTATTTAGCTGTTTTTCAACTATTTATAATTAGTCAACTATTTTGCAGCTATTTTGCAAACTATTAATTATTTTTCAACTACTTATCTATTTTTAAGTTTTTAAGCTATTTTCTAAATATAAACTGGTCGAAGTTCAAGCTGTTATTGATTAAATACCCAACTGGGATAAGAATTGAGGCAATAATCCAAATGAGGATTAAGGCAAAGGTGAATAAGTGAATGGAAATTTAAGTGAATGTGAATAGAAAGGAATTGATATTGGAAAGATTAATCAAATGTGAATATTTGATTTTGGGTGAACAAAGTTATATCTTTGTTATATATTCTTCCCTTGTTGAATCTATTGTGGGAAGAAAAAGGATTTTGGAAGTGTTTGAAGTATAAAAGGAATTTTATACGAGTTTAAAGTGATCCAAGGTTTTAAAGATTATATATATCTGTATATATATAAGGGATCTTATGAGGATTTTGGAAAAAGTTTTGGGAACCTTTGGATTTGGAAAGACTTTTGATTTTTGGGTAAAATCAATATTGAATTTGGAAAGCCTAGTTTAAAGAATTATCGATTTGGGATAATCAATTTTGTGTAAAGGAGATTTGATAAAATTCATACTAGGTGTATGATTTGAAAGACACTATATGTGTATAGTATAAAGTGTTTTGATGATAGCACTGGGAAAAAAGGCGCTCCCTTGGAATGGACTTCTCAGGAGTGCCACCGAGTGGTGCTGCCTTGAGCCCCAAGGGGGGGTTTCTAAAGTTGATCCTGTGAGGAGTCCGGACAAAACTAGTTCCTGAGGATTATGAGTTGAGTTTACCATAGAGTAAGTCGTGTGTGCCGCGGAGAGCCAACAGTTACATGGACTTTTGTTGTGACTGCAACGTAACCCAGGATGTAACTGCGACCTATGGTAACATTGTGAAAGTCGTGTGTGCCGCTGAGAGCCAACAGTCTGCGTTTGAGTTTATCTCGGTAGACTGCGACCTATGTAGGAGTGGAGAAGTTTCATTTCGACAGCGAAAATCAGAGTGCCCGAAGAGCCTGCAGTTACGTGGACTTTTGTTGTGACGGCAACGTAACCCTGGATGTAACTGTGATCTGTTGTGTGGGTTCCATGGCGTAATCGAGAGTGCCGTGGATAGCCTGCAGTTACATGGACTTTTGTTGCGACTGCAACATAACCCTAGTATGTAACTGTGACCATGGAATGGGGTGATGATTTCCAGAGCATCCTCACTAAAGATATTTTCTCTATTTTCAAAAACTGTTTTCTAGATTTCCAATAAAATTATTTTCCAAGTATTTTCACTGGGTGTTGAAAACGGTTTACCAAGTACTTATAGATTTTCAGTCCTACGCCTGATCAACGTATGATTGAATTTCTGTAAGAACAAGGATGGACTGGTTGAGACATCGAGTTATAAAAAGTATTTTTTATAAAAAGAGCTATTTTATTAGTATGATGTGAATTAAAAAGCATTGCTAAAATTTTAAATAAAAAAGTGTTGGAATTTTGGGGAAATAAAAAGGAAATCCAAAATAGAATTTCAGTGAAATGATTTTGTAATTAAAATCGAATATTGATTTAAAAATTGGAAGTAGCTAAATAATTACTTGATTGAACATATTAATAAAAGTTAACTCGGGTAAATAAATGGGTTGTAAGTGATAATAGGTTTGAAAATGAATTCGAGTTTTAAATAGAATTCGACTTAGATTTGATAATGAATTAAAAAGAGAAAATGTTGTAAAATAAAAATGAATTTTAGTTGGATTGAAAAATGTGATGGTTTGAAGTACAACTAAAATTCAAAGGTAATTTGAATAATATTTAATGAGATTTTCAAGTAGATTGGATATAAGAGAAGTGATTATAATAGAAATAGTTTGAGTTGCAAAGCAAAATCCAAGTGAATAGAAACAAATTGAGAGCGGCTTTGTATTAATAAAATAAATTCGAAAATGAATTAAGTAAATTTAAAATTTAAATGGATGGGCTAACTAAATTAAATGGAACTTGATTAGGTGAGAATCAAACGGAAGTACACTTAAGTTGATGTTGGAATAAATTAAAGTAGTTAATTTCAGTTTAAAATGTATGGAAGCTTGGCTTCGAATAAGGATGAAAGCCCATTCATAAAGCTTGGATTGAATTAATTTGGGAACGGCTAGTATATAGGAATGAATGTGGCGAATTAAATGAATGGGTGTGAATAAGTTAAAATGGAATTGAATGAAATAAAATTGAGTTGGAATCAATTTTAGTTGGTTATAAAACCTAGGTAATTATTTATTCGCATGGATATTATCTAATTACGTAGAAATGATTGTCGTTTAACGTAAGCGAGATTTAATCAAATTAAATGCTATGAATTAGTGGAAGCGATATAATTGATTTTTGAATCAATTGATATGACTATGAGTTTGTTTTGCTTAAAAATGGAATGAATGTAAGCAATTGCGTTGTAAACCATTAAAATTGAATGAAATGGCATATGAATTGGATGAAAGCATTTGAATTAGCTCTAAAAATCATATAAATCGTTTCTAGTAAGTGTTTGGTGTTAGTTGCTTTCGTAATGCTTGTTGTTTATGAAATGCTTGTGATTTGCTATGAAAGTAAGTGAAATATTAATAGATTTTCTATGTATGACACTTACGTATTTAAATTGAGTAAGTACAGGTACAGGGAAGCCGTTTGGCTAGATTTGGGGTATGCTAATTGCTAAAATTTATAAGCTGCTTGCGTAAATTGCTAAATAAGGTACGCCTACGCAATAAAAATAGGAAATATGAACTGTTTTTGCTTTTTCCGACCGTGTGGGTGATGTATACATATTTATATCTATTTTCAAATTGCAAAAGCTCCTCCGTGCAAAGGAGACTGTGCCAAAAAATTTCTAAAATTTTAGGAGTTAGAAAATTTTTGGAAAATTTTGGTTAACGACAAAACAATTTCAAATGGGAAACTTAAAATAAAAAAGTAAATGAAACTAATAGAATCAGTTTAAATGAAAGATATAACTCCATATTAGAAATCAAAAATAAATTGAATTCATATGAAACGGTGAAAACTAATTTGAAATAGATATGAAACTGGTGTAAGGAAATGTATGAAATGATTTGAAAGGTTACGATTGAATATTGTTGCTAAGTAAAATATGCAGGTATAAAAAGGTAAAAAGAAAGTTGGATTTGATTTCCAAAGATAAATGTGAATTGCCCGACAAAAAGGTATGTATTTAAAATTCTGTATGAAATTGGATTGGGTTTTTGCTGTAGCCACTTGGCTTTTGTTTTCTTTTTGGTATTTAGGAGCCCGTAGAGGCCTTTTGTAGTAGTACCGAGCTAGCCGCGCAAAGGAGACACTGGAAAAAGATTTCGGGAATTTAGAGAGTTAGAAAAATTTGGAGAAAATTTGATAATATAAAATTTGGTTTTAAATTGAGACTTAATTGTTTGAGCAGAAGAGTATTGATTTAAACTATAGAAGGTTTTGGGAAAGTTGGATAAGGTGATAGTGGGCCTTTAATAAACGATAATGGGTAAAATGTTGAATTGTGAATTTTGGTAAGGATAAACGGGTATTGGTCAATTCTTCCTAATTAGTAATTTCGGGGACGAAATTCTTTTAAGGGGGGAGGAATGTGATGACCCGGAATTTCTAGCAGTTTAAATTTGAATAGTCAATTGGTTTTAAATATTTAAAAGTTAATTTTAATTTGAATTTAAGATAACAATATTTACTTGATAATGAAAACATTTAATTGTATAGCTTAAATATTGAATTTTATAATTGAAATTGGGTAAATTGTTGAATCTGAGATTCTAAGCCTGTTTCAAATAATTTGAAGGCTTATAAAATCTATAATGAGGATACTGAAGATAATAGAATGGTCGAAATTTAATTTAAAGATAATTTGTTCAATATTAATAATATATCGTTTAAATTGAATTTAAAAATAGCCTTCCGAGGCACAGTCTCGGAATTTGACGAAACCAGTTCCATTGGATCTGTAATAGTTAATTATTATCGGATTTCAATTTTCAAAGCAATCGGAGTTGTCGTTTGACCGTTGCAGCTCAAAACGCTTCAAACTATTTTAATCAATTTAATTTTAAATTGATCGTTTAATTCCGTAACTCGCGCATACTTTCAAACTTGCCTCTGAAACACGTTCCATTATGATCGGAACGCGGGTAAAACCTTATGAACATCCGTCGGCATGTCTTATTTAGGGTTCGGGATTTTTCGTTTTGTAACTCGAGATATTTGCTATATTTAATTATTATTGATCAATGCGTACTCGAGACGCTTCCTTCCATCTATAATTCACCGTCCTCTCTTGGCTTCTTCAGCAAAAAAAAAAAAATCAAAACGAGGCCGAAAAATAAAATAAAAATAAAACTAAAATTAATGGCGATGCTTAATCAATGCCTCGTCCTCGTTCCTTTCCGCTCCCTCATCTTCTATCCAAATATCAACCGCAGTCAAGTTTCCTTCAGTTTCGAAATCAAATCGAGTTTCAAAAAGAAAAGAGATCGAAGAATAAAAATCAAATAATGGCCGCGCGAAGGGGAGGCGACATGGATTTTGGGAATCTTGAGCCGAGACAGCTCGAGCTCGCTTGCAAAGCCGTGACTGTTTCGCGTGGAGGAAGAGTTATCGCAGCGGCTACGATGGGGGTTTGTCAGGTTTGGGTGCGATGTCATTGAAGGCGGCGACGTTGAGGCCGTGACTGGGTTCTCTCTCGATAATTGCAGTAAGTAATCTTTCATTTTTTTTATCATTATTATTATTTTAGCTGTTGTTTTAACTGAGGCTGGTAAATAAAAAAAATAAAAAAAAATAAAGATAATAAGATAAGAAAGATGGAATTGTTTAAAACATTTATGAATCCTGTAAGTTAAATGCTTTTCAAACTTAAATTAAGACAGTTGATTTATTGTTAAATTAGGAATGTACATAAAGGATACTTAAAACTTAATTATTGTACAAATTAAGTTAAATGTTATTGTGATTAGCATTTAACAAAGAACAAGTTTAACTTAAGTATAAGTGAGATTTGGTCACTTATGGAATAAGTCAAAGATTAATTAAGTAATTGATTTGAAATTTCTGATTGAAAAATTTATAATTAGTGATATACGAATGGGAATTAGGTTTTAGGAATTAACAATGAAGTTTAACAATTAATAGCTAGGGGAAAATGAATTAAAAATCTCTAGGGAAGTAATAAATTAATAATCACTGAATGAAATTAATTAAAGGAAGTGGATTGCCAATTGCGAGGCAAATGTGAGTAAATCTCACTCTGTTGGTTTATTATTTAAATTTGAATGGTTAAATTTTAATAATTGGTATAGTGATTAAATTGATTAGACGTGCACTAATGTTGAGGTGATTTAAATTTTGATTGGTTCTCGAGTTAAATGTGGACTGACTCGAAATATTTGGTTTTAAATTGTTTTTAAAACTTAAGCGATAAATAAGGAAATATTTCCATTTTATTGTTGATAAGGACTTGATGGTTGTGATCCATCAAAATTAGCAGGGTAATTAGAATAGATAATTAATTCAACTAATAAATGATTCGGGTTAATTAATTTAGTAGTTGAGAGTTTGAATTAAGTAATTAAGGAATTAAGTAAATTAATGAAGTTTAATTAAAATTGGAAAATCATTGGGTGGTTTAATGAGTAATTACTTGAGTAAGAAATAACATATAATTGCTTATAGAATTAATCAAGAGATTAACTAAGATAATTAATTAAGGAATAAGTAATTTATTTAATGAAGTAAATAAAAGATAATTAAATATAGGTAGAGGTCTTGAGAAGGGTTAATATCGGGGTTTAATTAATCTAATTGATTTAGATTAGGATAAATGGGAATGAAATTGGAATTCATAATGTATATAATTAAGGATGTAATTTAAGATGAAATTAATCAATATAAGTGACTTAAGAGAAGTTAATTAATATAAGTAGTTAAGGGACTGTAATTAATATAGTTAATTAATTTATGAAGTAATTAAGACTACCGATTGATTTGGGTTAAGAATAATGAATATCGTGAAAATTAATTAGAGATAATTAATTGAATGCAATTGAAAGTTAGTTAATCTAGTGTGATTAATTAAAATGAATAATGAAGAGTTGATTACTTAATTGATTTGGGATTAATTAATATTAAATGAAGGAATCTAAGTGGTCGAGAATTAAAATTCAATTGGAATCAATTGAATTAACTTGTATGTGATCAAACTTTGTTTATGGATGATTGAATGGTATTGGATGCTTTAGAATGAGTTGATATTTCTAATATGAAATGTTGTAAATTTCATTAGAATAACTTGGATTAAGATAATATGAGTCTCGAAGAGACCGAGGTCGGGTATTTGGGAAATACCCGAAACCATTTTGAATATTTATATATTGATTTGTGAAATCAATAGGCTGGACTAAAATGATTATGTAGGATGGAAAATTTATCTAAGTTTGGCACTTAAAAATTAGTAGTTGAAATAAGTGTTGTCTATAGTGAAATGTGAATTGGTTAAATTGATATAAGTTACCCCGGGTTTTATATAAGTTGTTTGCTTTAATGTTCCTGGTTAGTTGGGATTACTCACGCTGGTTTCCAGCCTGAGCCGGGTGTTACTTTGACGTAATGCTCGGGTCAGACCGAGTATTACAGATTTTTAGGTAGGTACGTTCTGGAGATCGGGATGCGAGCTGGATGGCAACATCGTTGAGAGTTTTCCGCTGTATTTATGTTATTGTTACTCTAAAACTTGATAATTGTCAATATTCAGTGACTGTATGTAATGTGAGACTCTGATGTATATTAAATGTAATCAACAGATATAGTATTTTTTTGTAAACTGTTATTATTTATTGTTATATTTTATCCGCTGCGAATGTGAGATGTTTGGTGTTCTGTTCTTCTTCTTCTTTCTCTTTCTTCTGTTCATAACTATCTGGAATTTTCGGGTTCGAAAATTTCGGGTCGTTACACATTCTTATGTGGCAATGGGAAGTTCCTTGGCCTGACCATTTGTTGGAAATCCAAAGAAACAATACGAGACTTGTACGGTTTTAGTTGTATAACCTGCTATGGAATGTGGCGGTAACCTACTATTGAACATAGTAGCTATAGTAGGCATACGATAATGGTCGTATGTTGGCTAAGATTTATATTCTACTTTCGAAATTGTTTTATACACTATGCACTAGTAATAATATCAAATGTTCTTTTTAATGCATATCAAGCATCTTTGACTATCATAAGGAGAAATCTCCTTCGATTCTGCGTTTGCATTGTGTGTGTGTGCGGGAGGCCTTATGGTAGTCTCATTTTTAAAAGCATTGCGAATTGACTTTAAAAATATCCCTCTATTTTGATTTTAAAGATAAATAAACTGTTTTGAGTTCTCACACCAGTCACATGACTGACTCGGAGTTTATTGTTTTCCTTCCTAAACTCTGGGTGCCCACCAATTTCCACAGGGCAGTCAAGAGTTAGGTTTATCAGGATATTATGGAATTCAGGAGTTGCTAGAGGCAAGCTGGATGGCATGGCGTATTATTAGTATATAGTACTTTTTTTCCGCTGTTTGTTGTTTTTGTTGTACACTCTAATGATATGATGTAATGTAATGTGATGTAATGTAATAAGTGATATAGTTCTTTGTTTAAAGATTATTCATTTATCTATTATATGTTGTTTCGCTACGAATTGTGAGATTCTGATATTGTTCTGTTGTTACCTTTCCGTTCTATTTTCTTTTCTCTCTATTTTCTATCTTTTTCTCTCTTCTTCTACCTCTTTTTCTTTTTCTTAATCAATGAGAATTTGTATTTCTGTTCATCTTGAGTTAATCTATGGAGATTAGTGTATATTCAAGGAGTACGGATTTGCGGGTCCTCACACATTTACAGATTCAGGTGATGTCAGTTTATCGCTACATAAGTACATATTAGTCTGGTGAGATTTACTCACCTGTTCAAAGCTGGAGATCGCTATCAAAGCAACAATACTGACACAACGAAGGCACGACAACACTACTACAATTTTGTGAGTGGAGAGTTAAATGTATACCCCTTGAAACATTTAAACAAAACAATACAATATATATACATGCACAAATCAAATCCAAACCAATTGCACTTGCCTTCAATCTCATATGCTTCAGCAATGGGCTGCAAAAGCAATATAATGGGATGGTTTTGGATCAGGGTTGGATCAGTTTTTGGGTTCAACAAGTCGGCCATACATAGGAAAAGATGATGCAAAAGGTATGTGTGCATGAAACTACAACTACAAGGCAACACTAGTGGATTCAAGGCAACATAAGTCACGACCACAAGCAAATATGGGCATGGCTAGGTCTAGTAGGGTCAGCTACAGTTGTGGAAGAGGTGTATGGGTCAACTATGGCAGGTGGTGGTGGTGTATGGGTCGGCGAAGGAGGAGTTTGAGGGGGGTGAAGGCAAAGAAGCTAGGCTATGCACATTTTCAAGGTGGATATTGCAATTTTGGTGGAGTTTGATTAACTAGTGGTGCATGGCCATGGATGGGCAGTGGGCTGGAGGTGGCGGAAACCTGATGTGGTGGTGGTGGAGGTGGCCATGGTGAAGGAGGAGCAAGGGCTGAGCAAAATAGGTGAAGGCAAGTGCACAAAATCAACATAAACAAGCAGAAAAACAATGGAAAAGGAAATAAAATTTACCAAACTTTTTCCCAAAGAGAATGGCAGATTTTTTTTCTTCAGATTTGAGTAGAAAACATTCACGTGAAATGTTATAGGAGTGGTCAGCTGAAGAGAATGAGTTAAGGCAGCCAATTAAATGAAAAGTGATGGTAGAAATGTGAAAAGGTGTGAATACAAAAGGACATAAGCAAATCAATGGTCACAACTCTTCAGATTTCTCTTATTTCTTTTGGAATTTTTTATAACTGAAATATATTTATAAATACAGATAAGAACATGAAAATTTAATAAATAAACAAAAATAAATAAATAAATATTAATTAAATATAATTAGATTAAGAAAATAGCTTAAAAATACAAACTAGTCTTGGAAATATGAAAATAAATGGAACAAACTTCGAAAAATTTCTATGTACTTGCAAATATTTATAAATAAAGGTAAGAACATAAAAATAAAATACATACATAAAAGTGAATAAATAAATTTTAATTAAATATAATTTAATGAAGAAAATAGCAGAAAAATGAAAAGTAGCCTTCAAAAATAGAAAACAAATTCAATAAACTTTTGGAAAAATTCAAACATCACTTTAAAAATATTTAAAACACAAAACAATATAATATAACATGTTACACATATATATAAAAATTAAAATATATTTTTTATATAAATTAAAATAGACAATTTTTTATTAAATAAATCAGTTTACGTACAATATTGTAAAAAGCATAACTTTCACAATATAAATCGGATTTCAACGAAACGAAAAGTAGTATTCTTAAATTTTAATATATTTTCATAAAAAAGATAAAATTTAAGAATTTAAATATTTAAATTTGAAATTTAAAAATCAAAGTTTGACCCATATTGACCAAAGTCAACATTTCAGGAAAATATTCAATTTATACCATTTGGAATTATAATTCACATAACAATCAAAGTTTACATTTAAAAATGAAATGTTTGAAATGAAACAAGTTTAAAAAAAATTCAAAATGAAATAAAGCCAAAATTAAAATATACATAAAAATCTAGGGTTGTTACACTCTCCCCCACTCAAATCTTTTCGTCCTCGAAAAGGAAGGAAGCGGAGAAACAACAAGAAAGAGCAATAGGTTGGAATACCTCCCCGAAAGAAGGTAGGGAAAAAAGGATAGCTAGGAGGTAAAGAAGGTTGAAAGACAAGGATGAACAATTATTTGAACCATTATACATTTCAATTTAATTTTTTTTAGGATGATGAATAGTGATTTGATTCAAATCTGATGGTTCAAAGTGAACAGTATTTAAAACATTTTAGATTTTTAGAAAGGAAAATAACTGATCAAAATATTCTTTATATAATACTTTGTCAAAATACTTTTATAACTCAATGTCTTAACAAGTTTACTTTCGTTCCTGCAGACTCTGGCCATACGTTGATCAGACGCAAAGCTAGAATTCTCCAGGTACTTGGTAGACTTGTTTCAACACCTAATGAAAATACTGGAAAACTCTTTTAAGAAAAACAGATATGGAAAGTACAACCATAACAAATCAACCAAACCAAAACAGTTGTCTAACCATGGATCACAGATACACAATGGTTACGCCTGAATCCCCTAGGAAATAATCCGTATCCGTAAGCTTTCTCAGCCCTGCGAGTTACGCCATGATGACGAGTAGAATGCAGGATACACAATGGTTACGCCTGGATCCCCCAGGAAACAATCCGTACCCCCAGGCCAGCTCAGCCAGGAATTTGCGCTTCTAATGCGACCTACATAGAGTGCAGGATACACAATGGTTACGCTTGGATCCCCCAGGAAACAATCCGTACCCCCAGGCCTACTCAGCCAGGCAGTTGCGCTATGTAGTCGCGATCATAAGACCATGGGGATCGCCGTGGAATTCGATGGACACTCGAGTATCATATCCGGAAGACCCAAATCAAAGACAGAGAATAATATCGATAGAATAAATCCACAGTGTGGCCACAAAGTGGATATCAAGCAGAAGGCACTTTCCATATCTTTACTTCGAAAATATGTATCATATAGTACCTTTCAAAATCACTTTCAAATATCATACTTATGTAAAGTCCATTATATATAAGATTTCATTTCAAATCAAATACTTTCCAAAATAATAGTATATCAAATCACACTTATATAAATTTCGATTATATAAGATTTCATTTTTCGAAATTGAGTGCCTTTTCAAATCAACAGTTCTCAAATCAATAGTTTTCAAATCAACTGCATACTTACACAAATCAATTTTTATATAAGTTCGATAACTCCCAAATCAAAGTATTTAAATAAACAAGGTTCTCCATTTCAAACCATTTCAATATCAATTCAGCTTCAAAATCATATATGATTTCACCAAATCATTTCTTCCAAATTACATAAATTTAGTATCAAAGTTTCTTAAACAATAAATTTAGAAAATAATCCAAATTTCCAAATCAACAAAATTTAGGTCAAATAAATCCATTTCCATTTCAAACATGTATTCACCTTCAAAAGTCATAATACTTTCAAAGTTATAAATCTTTTGAAACCAAAATACATAAAATCATTACACTTTGAAAAAAATCATAACATTTTGAAATCATATATTTGGATCATGAAACATTCCCTTAGTTCTTTACATTTCACAAATTATTCAATTAAACCAAAATCTAGAATTTTCGATTTTAATTCAATTCAAACCATTAGTTTCAATTCAATTTAGTTTTCCAACGAACCATTTCAAATACTATCAAATTTCAAATATAGATTTGATTTACAAAATAAACTATTAAATCTTAAATATGTTTCAAGGCTTAAATATACCATATTTCAAAACTAAATTTTATAATTTCATATATCTCAAATTTTACTTCATTATTACTTAGTGTTGAAATATTTATTTCATAAATCCATTATTTTTAAATATACTCAAATTATAGGTAAACCAAATATCCTTCATACTAATACAAGCTTCAATTATTGATTTATCAAAATCAATGGTTTTCGAAATCATTTTATACTTACATAAAGTTTATCTTATATAAGGATTAAAATTTTCAAAAAAATAAATTTCGCTGCATGAAAAGCCATATGGGATTGAACATCTTTGCTTACTAAAAGGTTTTTAATTAAGAATAGTTTTGTATATAAAATAGTTTTTATGAAAAATAGAATAAATTAGTTAGTTTAAGAAAAAGAAAAATAGTTTTGAAAAAATGGTTTTAAATTTGATAGCGATTTTTCATAAAAGAAAAATTCCAATTAAATTACAAAAATATCAACCCAACAACTTTCAATTTCAGCGTCAAGTATACCAATGATATTTGGATATAAGATGTACATATGTCATCATTTCGCACCATTACATTCGATCGCTCGCTCGATCACACAAGTTCACTTTCGAACTAGTATTGTCCATTCGACTTCCCTAATGCGGACTTCGATATGGTTTTTTGACGAGAAGCCATCAGTCTCCTTGCATAGCCATATACTATGATAGAGAATTATAGAATCAAGCCCAAAATCCATATCAAATATTCGCCATCAAGAATCAAATGAAAAATCCTAACACGAAATGGTGTAATTCACCTCGAACTTGTGTACTCAAACTTGGATCAAATTAATTATGCGAATAAAACAACATACGTACAACTTATGTATCTATTCCAACTTGTTAAATAAATAGTTTTATAAAGATGCTACTAAGTTAAAACATTTAAAACCAAAATTTTCTCAAACATTTGAAGGCTATTTTTTTTTTACCAAAACATTTCAAAACTAAATTTCGTATTAGTATAATTCAAAATAGTCTTATTTATTTACTGAACAAAACAGTTTCAACTTATACAAATCATATTATTTCATACTTGAAACATACAAACTAAACTTATATTCTTTATCAAATACCTTATACCTTTCAAAATTTCTTAGCTTTGAAAAGTTAAAGTTGATTTGGATGTGCTCGAACCTTCAAAATAGTCGAAGATATCATATTTTTAAATACAAGAGTGGGAAATCACTAACAAATCAGTAAATCAATTCCAATAGATAAGGTTACAACAAAACAAATCTGAATCTCGAGGACTGAACACCGACTTACTTTAAATCATTTCAAATATATATACACACATACATATATCTTTCGAATATCAAACCATATTTCAAAATCTGAAATCAAAATTGGTTTCACAAAATCACTCGCATAGCAAAGCTACTAGAGTGGCCTCTCCCCCACTCAGAAACTCGAAAATCAGTGTCGATGATGCATGCATTCATCACCGAAATTATTTTCCAGCGACATAAGTGGGTTCTGGACTTCAATTAGCTTTGAAACACTCCTTTGAAATTCCTTAGAAATCATTGAAATTCATCGAATACATTTGAAACATTTCTTATTTGAAAAAAAATATCCTTAAATCATATTATTATTATATATTTTCCAAAATCTTAAAACCAATTTCAAAACACCGGAGTTCGATTCCTCGAAATTCAAATTCAAAACCCTTCAGTTATAAATCATTTTTGTATAAATCAAGATTCTTATAAATTTCAAAATTTCAAATCCTTTCAAAGCTTCAAATTTTCAATTTAAAAGGTATATAATCCTTATCGAAAACATTTCACTTTTTATATACAAAATATGGTCATTCTTAACAATTTCGATGTATGCACAATTTCAAAATACAACCAAACACAAATTTCCAAAGGATGATTCAAGGAAGGATTTCAAACAAACAAAGATTCAAAATTAGAGGAACTTTAATCAAATAGAATTCGAGTTCGAAGATAAACTCAAACGAAGATGAGATAATTTAATTACCAAATAGAAGATGGATAAGCCTATATAAATCGCGGGCGACCTTAACCGGTCAACCGTGACTTCAGGAATATAACCAATGCGAAAATCTAAGGCAAATCGACATTCGATCGCTAGAGATAGAATCCGAGTAGAGCAGGAGATAGATAGCATCGTAAACCGCGGATACAGAAATCTTTGGTGAATCAATGCTAATTGTAAAGGAGTTTTACCCCTTTACAAATCATTCGAAGATTTATGGAATACCAATCTTATAGAGGTCATTCTAGAGTGGAATTATGGAATGCTCCAAAATCAAAGGAATAAAATAGGGACAAGACTGGATTTCAGAACCAGTGGGAGTGTTCCAAAGTTCAAGGAATCTTAATCAATAAGAATCCTAACCAAGAGATTACTAAACAAGGCGGATTCAGAAGGGATGAGTTTAGAAAATCTTGATTTCAAAATAAGAAAATTTTTATACCAAAATAATCTTTGAAAATCCTTTAAAAATCATTTGGAAATCATTTTATACTTTGAAAATACGTTCTCTCACAAAGAAAGGATTCTGAGATTGATTTCACTCATTCTAGGGTATTTCTACCCTATCTTTAATGAGTTTTTGCTCCGCAGGCTAAGGTTTGCCTAAAACCAAAGCTCTGATACCAACTGTAACAACCCGATATTTTCAGCCATTCACAGCCGCACATGTCGGACTTGAATTGCTCGAAATACCACATTGTAAATAAATTTGGAGCAAATGAAATACAATCACAGAATCACAGACATAGAACAAACAGAATACCACGCAGCGGAATATAAAATACATAGTAGTTCATGAAGCTACTACTGCAGAGTCTCAAACCAAATACATAATACAGTCTAAAAACAACATAATAGAAATCCCAAATACATAGAAGTTCACTAATACATGAGATAAACTAGAATAGCTGAAACAGAGAGTAGATATAAATGTAGATAAGCAGAAGCTCCAGCAAAGACCAGCTCCAGAAAGAGAATCCAAAGCTGTGAATACTCAGGCTGACCCGAGCGTAAAGTAAAACACAAAACACTCGAGTCAGGACAATATATACTTATATAATGTAAACCAACTCAAGTGAACTGTAATAGAAATACACATTAACTTAAAGGATGCTTGGGATAGCCCATCCTTTAAGAATCAGTTAAACTATAAATTAAATACATCCCGTCGTTAAAATTTCGAAATGGTATTTTATACTTCAAAATCAAATATCATTTCAAAATTCAATATCATTCAAAATCCATTTCAAAATATCAAAAATATAAAATTTTCCAAACCACATTCATTTTTATTTAATTTAAATACCATTACAAAACACATTTCAAAATAGTTTATATTTCAAAACAAATTACTTCATTTTAAATCATAAAATGAAGTTATTATATCTAATAATTAAATTATTAAATTTACAAAATTTTAGTCTTTCAAAATTCATTTATCCACTTAATTTATTAAAACAGATGAAAATTCAACTTTCGCAGCATTTAGAAATTGCTACAGAAAGTTACATTCAAAACAGTTCAATTTAACAAAAGATGGCATAAAAAATGTTGTGATAGGGTTACATTAGTTTCAAATAAAACATGGTTAAATTCAACAATTATAACATTTACAAAAATCCTATGATAGCCTTTAATTAAACTTAGCCATTTGGTTCATTATTATCAACTACAGCATTTACAAATGCTGTGTTATCATTTACATTAGAATTAATAGCATTTCTGAAATGCAGTTAATTAACTTCAAATATTCAGTATAATTTAAAAAATAATTATATTTTTATTTAAATCATTTTTAACTTATAAAATCATATAATTTCACTTTTAAAACAATCATTCAAATACCCTTATATTCATGATTTTATAAAGTTAAATCTCCATTCAAAAATCAAAATTTAATAATAATTCACTTATTAAATTCCAACATAAAATTTAAAATTCATCAAATTAAATTTAAATTAACACTTAAGTTTAAAATTTTAAAATATAACTTTATTTCATTTTTATTTCCTTAACTTAAAATTCACTTTTAAGCCAAATTCACAAATTTCCAATTTTAGTTATATTTCAAAATTTCAACATAAATATTCATTCATTTCACGTTTAACTTTATTCAAAAATCATTAATGTATTACAAAATCATTTTAAATTCATTTGATTCAAAATATCATAAATTTATCATATTTTCATATTTAATTTAAATTCCATTTATCACAAAATTATAATTTCCAAAATAACTTACATTTCAGATTTCTAACTTTACCATCTATTTATTTCACTTATAAATTTTCAGAAAATCAATAATGCTTTACAAAAATCATTTTTAATAAAATCTAATCAAAATATTATAATATTTACATTTCTAAAATATTTTAAGAAATTTTAGAAAAACATATTTTAACAACGGGTCTGTATTTCATTTTCTAGCCTAGGTAAAGTGTTACGGGTAATATATCATTTCAACCCGTAATTTACAAAGAAAACCTGGGTTTGATCATTTCAAACCCGCAATCCCAAGTAAAAGAAAATAATTGAAAATCATTCAGGCCTATCATTTCAGCCCATAATGATTTTCTTCTATTCTAAAGACCGTTCGGGTATGTATCATTTCTACCCATAGTGATTCTAGTCTACACGGAACTTGCAGTGTGATAAACTGATGAAAGTAACAGAATACCATGAAATAACAGTAACATATGATATAAGAGGTGTAAATATAGGTGACATCATATGAATATAATATAGCAGTTATAACAGGATGATATGCATTTAGAGATTCAGGTGATGTCAGTTTATCACTACATAAGTACATATTAGTCTGGTGAGATTTACTCACCTGTTCAAAGCTGGAGATCGCTATCAAAGCAACAATACTGACACTACGAAGGCACAACAACACTACTACAATTTTGAGAGTGGAGAGTCAAAGCTATATCCCTTGAAACATTTAAACAAAACAATACAATATACATGAATAAACACTTCGCATATATTTAAATAACTTATATATACAAGCACAAATCAAATCCAAACCAATTGCACTTTCCTTCAACCTCATGTGCTTCAGCAATGGGCTGCAACTATAATGGGATGGTTTTGGATCAGGTTTGGATCAGTTTTTAGGTTCAACAAGTCGGCCATACATAGGAAAAGATGATGCAAAAGGTATGTGTGCATGAAACTACAACTACAAGGCAACACAAGTGGATTCAAGGCAACATAAGTCACGACCACAAGCAAATATGGGCATGGCTAGGTCTGATAGGGTTAGCTACAAGTGTGGAAGAGGTGTATGGGTCAACTATGGTAGGTGGTGGTGGTGTATGGGTCGGCCAAGGAGGAGTTTGAGGGGGGTGAAGGCAAAGAAGCTAGGCTATGAACATTTTCAAGGTGGATATTGCAATTTTGGTGGAGTTTGATCAACTAGTGGTGCATGGCCATGGATGGGCAGTGGGCTGGAGGTGGTGGAATCCTGATGTGGTGGTGGTGGAGGTGGCCATGGTGAAGGAGGAGCAAGGGCTGAGCAAAATAGATGAAGGCAAGTGCACAAAATCAACATAAACAAGCAGAAAAATAATGGAAAAGGAAATAAAATTTACCAAACTTTTTCTCAAAGAGAATGGCCGAATTTTTTTTAGATTTGAGGAGAAAACATTCATGTGAAATTTTATGGGAGTGGTCAACTGAAGAGAATGAGTTAAGGCAGCCAATTGAATGAAAAGTGATGGTAGAAATGTGAAAAGGTGTGAATACAAAAGGACATAAGCAAATCAATGGTCACAACTCTTCAGATTTCTCTTATTTCTTTGGAATTTTTTATAACTGAAATATATTTATAAATACAGATAAAAACACAAAAATTTAGTAAATAAACAAAAATAAATAAATGAATATTAATTAAATATAATTTGATTAAGAAAATGGCTTAAAAATACAAACTAGTCTTGGAAATATGAAAATAAATGGAACAAACTTCGGAAAATTTCTATGTACTTGAAAATATTTATAAATAAGGTAAGAACATAAAAATAAAATGCATACATAAAAATGAATAAATAAATTTTAATTAAATATAATTTAATGAAGAAAATAGCAGAAAAATGAAAACTAGCCTTTAAAAATAGAAAACAAATTCAATAAATTATTGGAAAAATTCAAACATCACTTTAAAAATATTTAAAAGACAAAAAATATAATATAACATATTACACATATATATATAAATTAAAATATTTATTTATATAAATTAAAATAGATAATTTTTTATTAAATAAATCAATTTACGTACAATATTGTAAAAAACATAACTTTCACAATATAAATCGGATTTCAACGAAATGAAAAGTAGTATTATTAAATTTTAATATATTTTCATAATAAAAGATAAAATTTAGGAATTTAAATATTTAAATTTGAAATTTAAAAATCAAAGTTTGACCCAAATTGACCAAAGTCAACATTTTACGAAAATATTCAATTTATACCATTTGGAATTATAATTCACATAATAATAAAAGTTTATATTTAAAAATGAAATGTTTGAAATGAAACAAGTTTAAAAAAAATTCAAAATGAAATAAAGTCAAAATTAAAATATACATAAAAATCTAGGGTTGTTACATTCCTAATCCAAAGCTCTTCGAGAAACCCGGGCCTCAAAGAAAACAGAAACACTCGGTTGAACTCTTCCATAACTCCAAAGCAGACACACTTCCTTAACTTGTTCCAAAGAAACATCTTTGGAGACATCCATAGTCACCGTGTCTCATCACACAACTACTATACCTTGATGTATCAAGATATCATGACTTGCTTCTGTCCACCCGACAGATCCAAACTCTAGCTCAACCAAACATACGCTTTAAAAATGAACTCCGAACCTTAACAGGTGTCCTTCAGAGATCGATGAAATCCTTACACCACCCAAAGAACACTCAAGACGGTATTAGTTCTACAGTCTCGATAGATACACTTCCAACCTCAATCATTTAAACTTCAACCGTTGGTAGTCGTGTTATGCACACCACTACTCTATCTACCTTTATAGCTTATTGGAAAACCAGAATTGGTAATCCAACAAATAGGTAGAAATAAATAAATATATATATTATATATCAAAATTACAACTACGTTCTCGCAGGAAAGAAATCACTTAAGAGCCTAGGTATTCACTCAACCTAGCGCTCTGATACCAACTGTGACGTCTCGGGCTTCTACTACAAGAAATCCGTTTCGTCTTAAAGAAAGAAAGAGGTGATAAAATAGAAGAGATAGAGAAGAAAGAACAACAACATCAGAATATCACAGCGGAACGAATAAATTATATTAATCACATAAGCATTTACATAATATACAACATCAATCAGAGTTATACAGATAATACATCACATACTAGATAGTTATAAACACCTGTCTAGTTATTACAACACAACACAATACACTCAAACAATACGACTCAGAGATATCAACACAGCAGAACTATATATATATCTGCAACTCTGAAGCCTCCTGCTTCATTGCTCCTCCCGAATTTGTCAAAGCAAACCTGAATACCTTATCTACTCGTAAAAATTTGAGTATCCGAGAGTTTATGAAAATCATAAATAAACTTCAGGTCAGACATGGGTCTGGTGTGAGTAACAGGTTAAAGTTTATTAATTTTGAAAACCTTTGAAACAAAAGGTATCACGTAAGACTCCCCACACATAAACATTGGTAAGTTTTTACCTTACACTAACCAAAACATTTGATAGGAAATTCTGTGATATTATATTAGGTCTAGGGTTTTCAAGCAAATAGAAAATAGCCGAAATTGTTACATTCATTAAATTCCAGCTACTAACCACAAAAGTGGGTAATACAATAAAAACCGTTGGCACTTATTGGATTGTGGATTTCATATAATGGCAGGGCTACTGGGGTACCGCCCGTCAAAGTACGTAGCCTAGATCAACGTACCGAGGATCACTCCCGACCCCCTACAACATAAGGCCGGAACCATTTCTTACTGAACAGTCCCGAACAAGATAACCCCGGCAGTTGTTGCAATCAACCGCCCACACAGCCGAAAAATAAAGGGACATCTAGACAGGGGAATATCTTGTCCTGCTTGGGCATGACCCACCTAACCTTGCTGCACCTTCCCTGTTTTATCCATTCACGGTTGATGAGGCTTGAGCCTGCGACTACCTTTAGAGAATACATTTCTTAGAATGCTCATCGCCCACCTGACGATGTGTTGAAAGCATTCAATCCATACAAGTCTGTTCCGGGTTCGAACGAAACCGAAGTCATTATCACGTTACACTCATTTTGGAATCACCCTCAGAGTTAAGGACAATAACCCTTGCACTCTGAATCTTCATCTTCACTTAAGATTCACGACCTATCGTTAATTTGGATCGATGTGGTTTTCGGATGTTACAAATAAGGAAACCCGATCCCGGTCTCATCGAAATCCAAAACGTGTCTTTTAAGGCCAAGTTGTCTATTTAGTCTTAACAATTCAATTCAATATAATCAATATACACAGATGGTGTTATCCCATTTTTTGGACAAAACTGGAATATCAATGTTGTGTGCATTTCCACCACGACCGGAACAGGAAGAAGCCAGCAAGCGTACATAAGTCAGGGGTTTCGCTCAAGGATCAAATATAAAAGTTCCATTCGGCATAGCCCATTCGGCAATAAGAAGCAAGGCCTCACTCGGCACTCAGAGCACATAAGTTCATCCGGCGTTCCCAGTACAAGAGTTCATTCAGCTTTCCCAATCCATTCGGTAGTACCGATCCAAATCCAACCTTCCCCCCATATCACAGCCGAACCGGACCTCTCCACCTCCATGCCGAACCATGCATAGCCGAACCAAGCTCCACTTCCATGCTCCACCGAACCACATACCACCGAACCAAGTCACTTCGTCCATCACCGAACCATCCACAACCGGACCAAGCTCCAACTTCTCCAAGCTCCATGCCGAATGAAGCCTCGCCGAACCAGAACGCTACCAGATCAGATTGCTTCAGCCCGGGCCCACCAGCAGCTATATACATCCAAGACCCCTGCCCCCTACGTCACTCTATAAATAGAGGGGCAGGGGTACAACAATGGGGGGGAAGTTTGAGAGCTCAAGCCTGGAAGGAACTCTCAAACAACTTCAGATACTTGTAATCAAAGCTTTGTACTTGTAATCTAAAGAAAAAAGGAGAATAACATATAAAGTGGACGTAGGCACGTTCTGGCCGAACCACTATAAATCTGTGTGTCTTTTACAGTTTAGTCCCTACTTTTTATATATTTGCATGAATCACCCAAATCACTAAATACAACATAAAATCAACCAACTCATACGACTTTGGGTGTTTGCGGCCATTTTTTATGCAAACATTTTGGTGCTTTCACTGAGAAAAACCATCTCCCGCTACATCGGATAGAAGTTGAATTTGAAGATCTAAGAGTTCAGATCTAAGAGTTATGACGAGACAAACAAGTAGAAGGCAAAGGCCAGAGAGAAGTGAACACCAAGGAAGTCAAGAGGCTTCCTCAGGAGGGAATCAAGCGTCGATCTTCATCACTAGGGATGAGATGGAGGCCATGATGAGAAGACAAGAAGAGATGATCCAGAACTTACTTCAACAAATTGGGCAAATTGGAGCACAAATCCAAGGGGCAACTGGGGTTCAGAACGGGGCAGGACCATCTGGCGCAGCACCAGAGCTAGGGGGCACTCACGCAGAGCATGTTGATCCGACCCCGGGACGTGAGATGGGGGCATCCGAACCACCTGGTAGCAATAGAGGAATGAACGTTCAGCCAGGAAGGCATACACATGGAAACTCCCGCGGACTTGGGGGGCAGGTCGAAGACAGTGAACGAGAACTACAGCTTGGAGACAATGACAGATTAGCAGAGATGGTTAGAAGGGCTATGAGAGGCGGTTTAGTAAACAGAGACTTGGAAGATGTAAACGGGAGTCCTTTTTCTTCTGCGATTAGGATGGCTAGGAACCCACCAGAATTCAAGCTACCATCATTGGACATGTACAACGGGAAAACGGACCCCACGGTCCATCTAACGAAGTATATGAGACATATGGAAGTGCTGGGGGCATCAGAGGAGGTTATGGCCCGGTGCTTTCCACTGTATTTGACGGACATTGCAGCGTTATGGTTTAGGCAACTGGAGAGCGGCTCCATAGGAAGATGGGCAGATTTAACTGAGAGATTCATGAGGCAATTCAGGGTTCATATTGCGAGACCCAAGAACGTGATGACTTTGGCAACCCTTGAAACAGAAAACTGGAGAGACTTTGAGGAGCTTTCTAACGCGATTTAATGCGGCGGCAGCATCAATGGATCGACCAGATCCATCTATGGTCATGATGGCGGCTGTATCTGGAATAGCTGGTAATACAGAGTTCAAGAATTCATTAACCAAGGACCCGCCTATGAATCTGGGAGAGTTCTATCGTGAGGCTGAAAAGTTTCTGCGTTTGGAAGATGCTAGTGTAGAAAGAGAGGAAGAAGATGACGTTTACGTAATCAAGAGCGGAAACCCACCTGGGAAGGGTGCGGAGACTAGCAAAGGAAAAAGAAAGGCTGAGGATAATGATGACAGGACAAAGTGGTTACGAAGAGAACCACGCTTCACCACCTATTCAGAGCTGAATGAGAGTTTGGAACGGATTTATCAGGATACCAAGGGGCAGGTTCCGTATCGTAGACCGATGCGAAGGGATCCAACCTCTGACGAAAGAAAATCAGATAAGTTTTGTGTATTTCATGAATTGAATGGTCATAACACTAATGATTGTAGGCATTTGAAGGACGAGGTAGAAGGGCATATCAGGAACGGTATGCTCCTTCAGTATGTGAGGAGGCGAACTCCAGCGGTGGAGCCAGAGCGACCGCCCTCTACGTTAGCTAGAGGTGACCCTGGATCAAGGCACCATTTGATTA
This sequence comes from Allium cepa, assembly GCA_030765085.1. Classification (NCBI taxonomy): domain Eukaryota; kingdom Viridiplantae; phylum Streptophyta; class Magnoliopsida; order Asparagales; family Amaryllidaceae; genus Allium; species Allium cepa. Next base: position 786,267,276 of record CM060937.1, on the reverse strand, counting down.
TCCATTGATTGCTTGATTAAAATAACGATGAACAGGTCGTAAGCTTCCACTAACGCAATTAAATCGTTTACACATGTACGAGATCGCGAACGATCTCCAGGCATGCTCTGAATGATCATTGACTGCTTCGGAGTGGGAACTTACACTTTAACATCCTTGCTTTGCTTTTGTTTCGATTTGAACATTTGAATTCTTCCTGTTTGGACATTTCTGCTGTAAGGTACTATTGCTTTAACATTTACAATTCTATGAAAAAATTATTTACTTGTATGCCCGTTGGATCGCGAACGGTCCACGAGCACCTATTGCATGGCAACGAACTGCCGAAGTCTTTGATTCGAAAAATTCACCCAAACAATGACTCCAACACTGATAATATTAAGTCCCCCCGGGCACACTCATTCGCCTCGAACGGCACCCGACTTCGAACAGTCACAATTCGCCTCGAACGGCACCCGACTTCGAACAGTCACAATTCGCCTCGAACGACACCCGACTTCGAACAGTCACAACTCGCCTCGAACGGCACCCGACCGCGAACGGTCACAAACTCGCCTCGAACGGCACCCGACCGCGAACGGTCACAAACTCGCCTCGAACGGCACAACTCGCCTCGAACGGCACAACTCGCCTCGAACGGCACAACTCGCCTTACCTCAAATGGCTCGATCGCGAACGGTCGTCATTTGAGGTCCGCCACCTGATCACTGACTGTTACGCCTTACCTCAAATGGCTTGATCGCGTACGGTCGTCATTTGAGGACCACCACTTCACCGCGCACTGTCGCACTTTACCTCGAATGACTCGATCACGAACGATCGTCAGTTGAAGTTAAGCGCTTGACCTTGAACGGTCCCCACTCGACCGCACACTGTCGCACTTTACCTCGAATGACTCGATCCCGAACGGTCATCATTTGAAGTAAAGCGCTTGACCTTGAACGGTCACATTTCACTGCAGATGACTCAATCCCGAACGACCGACGCACGGATTTATGCGCTTGACCGCGCACGGTCGCATTCACCTCAAATGACTTGATCACGAACGATCGTCATTTGAAGTTAGGCGTTTGACCATGAACGGCCGCGCTTCATCCCAAATAACTCGATCCCGAACGGTCGTCATTTGGGGCCATATAAAATATCAAGCTCTTTACAGGTTGTCAACAGGATACGAACATCCAGCTCATGGCATTACAAAATACGCCTTCCTACCGCAAGGCATATTTTGGGGGGCAAAGTGTTATCCCATTTTTTGGACAAAACTGGAATATCAATGTTGTGTGCGTTTCCACCACGACCGGAACAGGAAGAAGCCAGCAAGCGTACATAATTCAGGGGTTTCGCTCAAGGATCAAATATAAAAGTTCCATTCGGCATAGCCCATTCGGCAATAAGAAGCAAGGCCTCACTCAGCACTCAGAGCACATAAGTTCATCCGGCGTTCCGAGTACAAGAGTTCATTCGGCTTTCCCAATCCATTCGGTAGTACCGATCCAAATCCAACCTTCCCCGCATATCACAGCCGAACCGGACCTCTCCACCTCCATGTCGAACCATGCATAGCCGAACCAAGCTCCACTTCCATGCTCCACCGAACCACATACCACCGAACCAAGTCACTTCGTCCATCACCGAACCATCCACAACCGGACCAAGCTCCAACTTCTCCAAGCTCCATGCCGAATGAAGCCTCGCCGAACCAAAACGCTACCAGATCAGATTGCTTCAGCCCGGGCCCACCAGCAGCTATATACATCCAAGACCCCTGCCCCCTACCTCACTCAATAAATAGAGGGGCAGGGGTACAACAATGGGGGGGAAGTTTGAGAGCTCAAGCCTGGAAGGAACTCTCAAACAACTTTAGATACTTGTAATCAAAGCTTTGTACTTGTAATCTAAAGAAAAAAGGAGAATAACATATAAAGTGGACGTAGGCACGTTCTGGCCGAACCACTACAAATCTGTGTGTCTTTTACAGTTTAGTCCCTACTTTTTATATATTTGCATAAATCACCCAAATCACTAAATACAACATAAAATCAACCAACTCATACGACTTTGGGTGTTTGCGGCCATTTTTTACGCAAACAGATGGATAATTCACAATATCACAGTAAATGATCACGTTATCATCATAAACCTATAATCAATACTATCATCCCAATCAGATAATAAATATTATCATACTTAAACCAAGCATTTACATCACATAGATATTATTTATGTCATATCTGAATTCACAATCATCAAATGAATATCATCCATAAGCAATGATTTATGAATCACAATCTATAATTAATTTAAAATGAATTAAATTAACTACTTCAATCTCTAATTAATTTAAAGTAAATGAAATTAATTACTTCATCTATAAATCCTGCTTATACAACCATTAATTAATTATAAATCAAATTAATTAATTATTCTCTAGATATTCATCTTGATTAATCACATTTGATTAATCATCTTCTAATTACAATAAGTAATTAGTCTTTATTTATTTCCACAATTAATTATCCTGAATCATTTATAGTAATTAACATTTAATTACTTCATTTATTAATTACTAAAATTAGTTACATTTATCCTTAATTAATCACTTTATTATTAGTTATTTCTTAATTAATCATATAAATTACATCATTAATCACATTAATGAATGATTTCTAATTATATCTAAATTAATTTCTTTTTTTAAATTAATTACATTAAGTGATTAATCTTTAAATTAAACACCATTATTAATCACTTTTGAATTAATAACAGTCCAGTAGTTAACTACCTAAATTACTTACATTAATAAATTAATTATTCCATAATTAATTATCTCCATTAATCAATCCTTTGATTAATTACAAAAGTAATTATCCAACTTACTCCACTAACATATCATCTTTCACTAATTGTATTCAGTAATTAACATTAATTACTTCCTTAAGTAATTATGCTCCATCGAATACACTAAGTAATTACACTTACCAATTTATCAAATGATTTTCTTAAATTAATTAGACTAAATTAATTAACTTAATTTAATCATTTTATCAAAATTAATTACAATAAGTAATTAGTCTCTTAATTACTTTTATCATGTAATTACACTTAACAATTTACAACAGATTATCTAATTAATTATCAAAATTAATCACATTAATTAATTAATTAATAATCCTTAGTTAATTATCTTCATTAACTAATAACATTTCTTAATTTACTTCTTAATTAATCTCTAATTATAAATTAATCCAAATTATTAATTTTATAAATTAAATACATAAGTCAATCCTTAGTTAACTTATTCATTTAATCATTTAAATAGCTTAATTTTTCTTAACATAATTTATTTCTTTATTTATGACTTCATAAATATTAAAGTTTATTAGAACATTACATTTTAAATTTAAATTCAAATTCCATTTTGAATTTAAGATTCAAAATGATTATTGTTTAAACATTAACTAAATTTAAATTCAATTTAAAATCTTTTTAAATAAATGTAAATAAAATTTATTATTTACATATGAACTTATATAAGAAAATCTTTTAAATTAAACTACTTAACTTTACTTAAACTTAAGTTCACATTTATCACTTAACTTTATTAATTTACTTTGATATCAAAATCAACTTCATTCAACATCTCTTACGTTATACTTCCATTTAACTTTAAATTCATTTTTATTACAACTCATATTCATAAATATATTCATATAGTTTCACTTCTTATATATATATAAGTTTATTTCTCAATTGCAAATCACTTTAATTATAATTCAATTCTTATAATTCTTTTTACTTATACAATTATTCTTTAATTTAGATTATTCAAACAACTAAACAATCAACTTATATACACTTTAATAATTCTGAAAAATTATTCCTTTATATATAAAATATAATCAAGGTAAAATTATTTCATTTACCCAATTTAAAGCAATACTGTGTCGAATTGTTCTATTCAAGTGTTTATAAACCCCTATCTACGATAGTTAGCTAGACTACATCGACCACATATAGACTATTGGCATATGAACCCCTATCCAATATAATGTTGTATACTCTGATGATATGATGTAGTGAAATGAAATGTGATGTAATGTAATAACTGATATAGTTCTTTGTTGAAAGATTATTCATTTATTTATTATATGATGTTCCGCTGCGATTGTGAGTTTCTGATATTGTTCTGTTATTTCTTTCTGTTCCGTGCTGTTTTCTGTTCTATTTTCTATCTTCTTATCTCTTCTTCTGTCTTTTTCTTTTTATTTTTCTTAAACATTGAGAATTCGTATTTCTGTTCATCTTGAGTTAATCTATGGAGATTAGTGTATATTCAAGGAGTACGGATTTGCGGGTCTTCACAATAACTCATTATTAAAATAATTTATAAATGAAATTATCACTACCTAAATATATTACTTATTTTATTAACCACATTTAAAACAAAATTAAAACAACCTTTGTTGAATTTAAATTTAAGTTAAAGACAATTAAACAAATTTTAACTTTATCTTTAGTATACTTTAAAGCCAAATTTTATCAAGCTATACTAAAAAGAAAATTAAACAAATCTTTTTGTTACTAAGTTTTAAATTTAAACTAAAGCTTGAATAAGTTCTAACTATTAAACATTTATTTTAAGTATTTAAAACCATATAGTTATTATTTAATAATTTAATACTAAATTAAATCAAATTTCCTATTATCAGAAATATTAAAATTAGAAAACATGTCTGAATTTATTAATTTAAAACAGAGCTTATCTATTTATAATATACACATATATACAATATAAATAGAAACAATTTAAATTAGCTTTTAAAAGATAAATCATCAGTTAAATATTTATTTAAAAGAAGAAAATTAAATCAATTCAAATCTTATTAACAATTATTATCAAATTAATTTAATTTTTACACAGATTATTAAATTTATATTGCCAAAATTTCTAGGATATCACACCTTTAATCGGACACATCCCTTAGATATTATACTTTGACTTTTGGATTGATTCGGTGGCCACTTTTGATTTTATTTGGGGGTGTGGCTCGATGTGGGCGGTAGCTACGCACTACGCGTTACCACCGACCTGGAATAATTGGTATATCTACCCTGACATTGCCTAGTTGTGCCGTGTCACCTACCATATCGCACCTTGTACGAGTTTATATTTGTGTCGTACCAATGGAGTATCCTCCGATAGCCTCCCGATCAGGAGGTATTACGGTACTGTATAGACTATTGGCATTATTTGAGTTAAGGGCTATATGGCTAACCCCTTAACGCTATTAAAAAGTAAGTTTGTTTTACAAATAGGCACTATTGTAATAGCGCAATATACTATATAGTAAATGGTTTAACGGATCCTTAGGAGATGTAAATCCCGAGCATCTCTTGAGTTACTGCACTCATATTTATTTCTGTTAATTTAACTCACATAAGATCTTTAAGTTATTACTCGAGTGTTTTTGTCTTTTCAAATTCGCTCGGGTCAGTCCGAGCGTTTCAGGGTTTGAAGATTTTATTCTGGAGGACGAAAACGAAGATTTGTAGTATTACTATCTACTATATTATTCCGCTACACTATATAATTCCGTTGCATTGATATTTATTGGTATGTGAACTCTGATATTTATTGTATAAAGAAGAATCAAATGTTTGTAAATAGTTTATGAACTGTATATTTATTATTATATTTTATCCTTCCGCTGTGAGATTCTATTTTGTTTTTCTTTCCTTGTTTTTTCTTATTTACCCCATAACAATCCGCCCTTCCGTATGGTTTGAATTGGCACTTGTGTCGATTTAAAGCGTGCGAAAAGGCGGGACGTTACACTTGGTATCAGAGCTTTGGTTTAGCGATAAACCTTAGCTTTATGGGGTTTGACTCTTTACTAATAGGGTAGTAATACCCTATTGAGTCGCTGAGTGTACATATGAGAGAACATATTTGTTAGTGTTACAAAAAGGTTTTAATATTGTGTTAATCCGTTCCGTTTTGTATATATAAATTCTGGTTGGTGCATGGGACGGTGTGACATCAATAGGGATTTCTAAACACTTAATAGGACAGACCGACATAATATTTGCTTTATATAGGTGAATGAAATAATTTTGCCTATTATATTTTCTATATATAAAATAAATTTTTTTCAAATGATATCTATATTTGGCTGCAATAGATTGGTTGTTAGGTAATAAAGTATATAAATAATAATAGAAATAAGATTGAAAAATTAAATAAGTGAAATTTGGAAATTTAGAACTTAAGATCCGGGGTTTTGAAATTTTTCGAATAAATTTTGGAATATAATAATATTGTTTGTAAGTATTTGCTGATATAAATATTTTAATATAATTCGAAAGAATTGTTTTAAAGAGGATTTTGGAGAAAATAAGTTTTGCACTTTCCTCTCTGTCGCTGGAAAATAATTTCAGCGATGGCGGCCGCATCATCGACTTTCATTTTCGAGTTTCGAAGGGGGAATGCTACTGTAGTAGTTTTACTGCAGATTCATTTTTGAAAAGATATAAATTTTGAGTTGTTTAATTATAATTAGAGATATATAAGTTGTAAGAATATATTTATCTAATATTTTAAAATAAACTGAAATTTAACCCGGTATTAAATTCTTAAATTTCCATTAATTAATTGTTTCAATTATTGTAGTGAAATGAAAGGTAAGTAATTAATAATTGAAACCTCAAATTTACATAAGAGATTTAATACCAAGTTATAATGGAAATAAAAAGGAAGTTGAAATTGTAACTTATAAGAAAAAAAAAGTTAAAAATTTATTGAACAATGAATTAATTAAAAGAAATGAGAAAACGTGTATAACTTTCATTTACATTTCTTGTTAAACACACACACACACACAGATATATATATATATATATATATATATATATATATATAACTTACCAAATATTAAAAGTTGAATTGTTTAATAAGAAAGGTAATGGAAATTGTACAGTAAAAGTATGAAACGAAAGGGTTCAATAAATTGCTTTTATTTTTTAGAATTGGTGGTATAGAGTCATAAACTTAAGTTTAAATTGAAAAGACTACTAACTAAAATAAAAAAGTAAGTAAATAAATGAAATGTTGTTGTATAAATGAATGACAATGAACTTAAGTAAACAGTTGAAGCTATTTATAAATAAAATTAGTAGGGAAATGAATACTGTAATAAATGAAATTAAGTAACAAATAAATGAGGACATGAAATAATAAATGAATGAATAATTATAACGAAATGAAAGGAACTTCCATGACCTTAGTTAATGGAAATGAATATTTGTAAGCAATAAGAGAAAATAAATGAAATAAACATTTAATGAGTAAATGAAATTAAAAGTTTGTTAGAAATAAATGTAAACTAAAAGATAAATCATTGCGAAAATAAAAAGAAATCAAACAACAAATGTATGAAATAAAACTAATTATAAGTTAATTTGATTGTTAGTTGGAATTGTAATTATTTGGTTTATGGTTGGTTGGGTAAGGAAATTTGAAATTGTTGGATGAATAAATAATCTATTTTGTTACATCTAAGACTGTTGAGTAAATGATGCACTTGATAGTTTATTTTTCATTCCGTACAATTTAAAGTTTTGAACCCGAACAACTATTTATTTGTTTGTTGAATGGTTGTTTTGTATTCGTAGTGTATGCTGGTTGTTGAAATTGATGGTTGTTGTATTGATTTGTTGTTAGTGATTGAAACCACTTAAATGTTTCACACTATATATAAAATGTTAACCCTTTGGATTATATAAGTAAAATGCAGGCTATGGAAGCAATTGCTACACCATTTGTTTTCATAAGTTAAGCGTAAATTGTCCGACAAATAGGTATGATTTCGGATTATGGTTATGGCGCTATTTTATATATTTTCCCGTGTTGGGATATACTGTTTTGGATATTATACGTGATATTTTTTATATTTAATATTATACTTTTTCCCGAGCCTCTCCATACAAAGGAGACTCTGCCAAAATATTTCGTAAATTTTTGGACTTAGAAATTATTTTGAAAAGGTTTTTCCAAACTTTATTTATTTAAGTATAAAAAGATTTAATGATTATATAATGGTTATATTTTATTTAAAAGAATAAATATGGTAATTTATTGTTTATGAAGTTAATATTTTGAATAAGATGTATTATTTATTAAATTCTTCCTTCTCCCTTCTTTTTCCTTTTCGGGGATGAAAAGTTTTGAGTGGGGGAGAGTGTAATGACCCATAAATTTTCGTTGTTTAAATTTTGTTAATTTAATAATATTTTATGAGTTAATATTGAAAGAAATAAAAATTTGCAATTTAATAATGGAATAATAACTAAATTAAAGTGAAACAATGAAATTGTCAATATTTCTAATGAAACTCCAATCCATTATATTTAAACCTGCTATGCTTGGTTATTGTGTGCACTGATTTTTGTAGGGTGTAAAAGGTAATGAAGTAATGTGTAATAGGAGGAAATGGAATAAATGTATTTTTAATGAGAGTTGTTGTAATAATTGGTTGTAAAGAATAAACTTATAAATGTATAAAATGTATAATGGTGACAACTATTGTTCGTTACCAATGTATTTAATCAATAGCAATTAAATGTAATTAAACATTACCTTATGTAAGTTAAGATAATAACTGAATTTTTTTGAATGTAAAATCAATAGAAACATTAATTATATGCCTAAGATGGCAATTGATTTAATAAAAACCAATATAAATAAATGAATTGGAATATTAAGCGCGTATAAGTCACTAAATCTCAGCATAATGGAAATAAAATAGTTAACACAAATAAAAGACGAAATTAGAATTATATAGATGATTTGAACATTTGTTGTAATTAATGAACTTTTGAATGTAATTAAAAGTTAAGGGTAACGATGGTTATGAGTTACTTATTTATTTTGTTCATAAAATTTATTTTGAAATCAATTGCAGTTAATTTACTTAATTAGTGCAAATTAATGTAGATTAATTTAGTAATCGGACAATGTTAATTCAATAGGGTGTAACCAATGAAAATTTTAATCATAATATGACTATTGATTTGAATAAAAAGAATGGAAATCATGTTTGATAAATTTATTGTAGTTTACATTATAATAAATGGACATATTGCAATTGAACATAAAGAAATGTTACAATAATGTGGAATAAGACAATAATTTTAGTGTCAACATAATAAAAGGTATAGAAATGTAAACTTTATTTACAAGGCAATGTTTTATGAAATAAAAAGATAGAAACCTATGTTAATAATTTCATAAGGGATTGTTGATTTAATAGTAGGAGTGTAAATAAAAAAGAATGAAAATGAATAAGTTTAATAAAGCAGTAAACATATGTTTATTTATTTGAAATTTTTGTTAGCTGAAAGATTAATTGTAAAGATGAGTAACTATTGTTTAGTGAGAAATGTGTAATTACTATTTGTATCCAATAATGTAAATATGTTTAAGTTACTATTAGATAGGAAAAAATTGTTTAATTCTAATTACATTCATTTAGTCCATTTTGAAACTTAATCAACTGAAATGAATGTAATTGAAAATTTCTAATTAATAGGAGAGAAAATACTAATTGTAAATTAATAGGTGTAATTAAAAGCAGCTTATGTTTTGTGAAAATATGGAAAGTTTGATTTAATAAAAAGAACATTTACATCAAATAAAATGAATGTTTCATTTATGAATGTAGGTCTAATTTCATTAAAATATAGAATAGAATGATTGATTTTAAAAAAAAAGAAATATATGTTTATTTGAACTGTGTTTTAGCTTACAGATTGATTACAAGAATAGGAAAATAATATATTTCAGTAAGTTATTTATTACTCTTGTGTATAAACAATTTTTCTATTTTTTTTCATGCATTTTTGTTGTCTGTTTTAAAAATTTAACTTTGTAAGTGATTGCAATTAATGTAGTACAAATGTTTCAATTAAAAGGAATGAAACGGTGATTGCAATTAATGGATTTAACAAAAAAATGCATGTTTTCTGTTAAAAAAAATTTAATGCTAGTTTACTACATATATGTTTATACCTAAATTCAAACTTATGTTTTAGATCAAAATTTAATGCTAGTTTATATTGAAATCTCATACGTTGTTAAATTAAATATTAATAGGAGATGATAAAGGGGCTAAAATAGATTTACACTTGACTATTTCTTTTCCAATTAGACTTTATTAGATTTTTATTGCAACATAACTTACCTTTCCATCTTCACTTTTCTAATTTACTCTTACATTCATTGCCTATTTATGTGGATTATTTTCATACCTTTTATTTATGAATGTAAACTATGAGAGGCGATAAAGACGTACATATATATTATATACCTGCTTATATTACCTTTTTTATGCTATCATATTTTTGAATGTATGTTAATGCATTCCTTGTAAAACATTCAATCGAAATGTTAACATGTTGTTTAATTTCCAATCTAATCACAAAGAGGAAGAAATGAAGATTTCTTAATGCTGCATATTCTTTTAATTTATGACACAAATTTGGGTGGAGAATTTATTTTCATTTATTGTGTGTTAATTAAATCTATAAAAGATGTTAATTTTGGTATGTTTAGGGTTAACAAAATTTATTAAGTAAATGATTGTTTTGAAATTTGAATTGTAAAAGTTTGTTCATATTTACTTTATTTCTTTCCATTCATTCTCCAACTTCATTTTCTGAAACGTCATTTCATTTGTTTCTAATTAACAGCGGTCTCTATTTTCAAATCTCTTTGACCCTAAACCTAACTCTAACCTTATAAATAAGATATGATACAAATGAAACCATAGCCTCCATTCTAATCTTCTTCTTTTTTTTTTCCTTTTTTTTTCCTTCAAATCTCCTTATTATCTATCATTTTAAATTTTTGCTTCTTTGTTGGGGGAGTCTCCACCCCCACCGAACCAAAGGAAAGGAATTCGACACCGGACCACTTCCCTGCTGCACCAAGCACCTACCGAATAAACCCACCTCCAACAACTGCCGGACCAAAGCATAGCCGGACCATCTCCATCCACTCACCACCGGACCATGTCCCACCGAACCAACCTACCTCCACTCACCACCGGACTGTGTCCCACCGAACCAACCTACCTCCGCACATCACCGAACCACTTCACCACCGAACCAGCCTATCTCCGAGTCCTAGCCGGACCAACCACCACCGAACCAAACTCACTCCCAACCTACCACCGGTCCAAACAACATATCGCTCTCCACCGAACCAAGACGTTCCGGATCAATTTAGTCAGCCAGATTGCAACAGCCTAGGCCCACAAGAAGCTATATACATCCAAGACCCCTGCCCCCAGCCTCACTATATAAATAGAGGGGCAGGGGTACAACAATGGTGGACAAGTTTTGAGAGCTCAAGCACGGACGGAACTTTCAAACAACTTTCATATACTTGTATAAAAAGCTTTGTAGTTGTAATCTGAAGAGAAAAGGACAATAACATATAAAGTGGACGTAGGCACGTTCTGGCCGAACCACTATAAATCTGTGTGTCTTTTATAGTTTAGTCCTTGCTTTTTATATATTTGCATAAATCACCCAAATCACTAAGAACAACTTAAAATCAACTAAATCATACGACTTGGAGGTGTTTGCCCATTTTTTGTGCAAACATTTTTGGTGCTTTCACTGTGAACAGGAGCTCGAAGCTTCAGCTTCTCCCATTTAACCCTTTTCCTATCAGCATCGTTCATTGCTTGGAAAACATGCCTCCCGGACGGAAGAAAGATACTAACAAAGGAAAGAACATCGCAACTAGCAGTCCCCAGATCCGTTGATCAGAAATCAAGGCAATCGTCCAGTTCCAATAGCAAATGGACATGAGGCAAATCCGACAGCCCCCGCTACGGAACAACCAATTACAAGGGTGGATCTGGACAGGGTTGTGGCTGAAGTAACTAACCGCTTCGCATCTCAACAAGTAGCCTTGGTGGATCAACTCATGTCACGCTTAAGGGATGCTGAAGAATCCAACCGCAACACTGAATCATGGGGTGAGTCCCAGTCAGGAGGATCTGGTAAACAACAAAGGTCTTTCTTCTTTGAAGGAGCAAACAACAGAAACAGCCATGATAGGAGCCGAGCTCCGACTCAGCCCGAATTCCGACCCGAGGAAACATTTGGAACCGAACCCAACGGGGATGGTACCAGGCAGGGGTCGGATATGGCTGAGCCTGTCATGCTACTTAACCGTGGAAACACCAACAGGCGGGGCCGAGCTGGAGTCCAACCCGAAGTTGGACCCGTAGAAGTGCTGAGAACAGAACCCAGCGGGGGAAGATCAAGCCAAGGGCCAACTATGGCTGACCCCAGCGTGCCTCCGGAAGACCAGAGGCAGCTGTGACGACCGCCCATGACTCCCGCACGGAAACAAGGGAATGGTGCGCTGAAGGGCGTGCCAGGCAGCCATGGATGATAGTCAGGGTAAAATAAAACAGCAAACTCTATCATACAACTCACAGTGCATGGATAAAATACAATAGAGAAATATAATATAGTGAAGCTCCATAGAACAGAACACCATCATATAAGCATCATAGTAGTTTTATACAAACATATGAATCATCCATACATCAAAGCTTCACTACAAAACACTCAAACAAATACAGCAGCAGAACACCCAGTACATATAATAAGAAATAATATGCAAAAGCCTCCTGCTCGTCTTCGTCGTCATCAGCGTAGACCTCCATGAACAGCACCTGTCACCTGCTACCTAGTCTGCCCATCCCAACATGGATGAACAGCCCAAGGTAATAAGAGGAGACATAAAACCTTGAGTCAGACAAAGTCTTAGTGAGCAGTAAATCAACTATCAAACATACCAAAAGAGCATAAGGGATAAAAGGAATAGGAACCAAACCATCCCACTCCACCTCTTTCTACAATGATAGCCCCAGACACACACTAAGGAGAAGCAAGCATAACATAGCAGACAATTAAGGTAAAACAATAATCACTCGAGTCAAGGTCGATGTTTTTCAAATACAAACCCCCAAGGCCTAAACCAAGATCAGATAAGCACCCAGAAAACACCGCTCTTGAGACCGAATGATGATACAACCAAACGTCCATACATCCATGACTCTGGCTATCACTGTTATCATTGCCTTGATTTCACCGTTAGTTGAATGACCACCTGTCAAGGGCTAATGGTAACCCCGGTTCTAGACATAACTCCGCACGTCGTCGCAGCCCGTGCCTAGGAATTTTCGCAACTACCCAGAGTACTAGCACGTCGTCGCAGCCCGCGCTTGGAACGTCGTCGCAGCCCGTTCCAACGTACTCTTGCTTTGAGCATGCTAGAACCTTCAACAACGATGAGATCTCAGCCTCCTAGTCATCCTCCTTGACGACTATTTTCATACTAGCTCAAGCGCCTCTCAAGCTAACCATTATCATCAACCCGGATCGCATCACCGAGTTATCAACATAGCTTCGCACGTCGTCGCAGCCCGTGCTTGGAATGTCATCATGACCCGTCCCATCTCATCATCATGCTTTGCCTCCTCGCATCATGGCAAAGTCCATCTCAATACCATGCTTTGCCTCCTCGCATTATGGCAAAGTCCATCTCAACATCATCTAATCCATACATATGAGCTTCAACATCCGCTTCATATGCCACAAGCAGCTTTCACCATTCAAGAGCCTTTCCACTTAGCTTTTAAATCATCTTCGACCATCTTGTCTAGATCTAACTATCAATCAACTAACATACATAGCAATCAATCAAATCAATCATTAGCTTAAGCAATCAAGTAATCAAATATGGTCTAAGTAGGCATTTATAACTACAATGGCAATTTCGTAAATAAATGAGCATAGATATAACATACATGAATCATGGGTTTTTAGCATAGATCTAACAAATATAAATCATGGGTTTTTATCTCTACAACTTGGTAAATGAACTTGCATAAGTAAACATCTTCATAAGTAATGGATCTACACTTGGATCTAAGGAAAAATGCATGAAATAACTATCTACAACACTCCAACAAACCACCAAACCAATATACTCCTTTGGGTCCGCGTGAGAGATAACCACCACTCACCGAATCACCCAAACACTTCAAAAACTATCAACTTCAGATCTGGACAGCAAGGATTCAAGCTTGATTTGTCGAAATCCCGCTTGAAATGATGAAATCTAGCTTGGTTGGATGAAGATCTTCAACTTTGGCTCTTGGATCTTCGATCTTGATCTTCGATCTTGGATAGATGTTAGAACTAGATTGGAATGGAGAAAAGAAGATGAAGAAATGTTGTAGTCGAGCTCTCAAAATGGCAGCACTTCGTCGCTTCAAAAACCGGTGTCAAAAAGTGAGGAAATGGCCGTGTATTTATAGGCCTAACTCTTGACTCGTCCGCGGCTTAGCGATCTATCCCTTAAGTCGCTCGCGACTCAGCAACCTACGCCTTATAATGACTCACGACTCATCAGGGTAAACGACTTAGCAACCTTACGGCTTAGCGACTCAACGACTTAAGCCTAACGACTTACGACTTAGCTATTTACACGGGTTAGCAAATGTCGCGACTTACCGGGTTACGACCTACAACCATCACGACTTAATGAAAACACAACGACCTACTAAGTCGCTCACCACTAACCCGCTAATTCCACTAACTCGCTAGCTCCACTAACTCGCTAACACGCTAACTCGTGTAACTTGCTAACTTGTTAACTCACTTATCCTGTTGACTCGCTAGCATGCCAACTCGAATAACTTCCATAGGTCGTTACTCGCTACCCCTTAAGTCATCTACGACTCAAGAACCCTACTAACCCGTATAACTCCTAACTCGTTAACTCGCGGGCTTTCTTACTTGCAACCCGTAGCTACCTTAGGTCGTTCTATCCACTAAACCGTTAACTCGTTCTAGCACTATCCCGAGTTAACTTCCCAATCTAACTTCCTTACGACCCAAACAACATACAAGTTATCCTCCCATACGACTTAGGCTAAGGATGACATAAACAACGCTAACGACCTAGAAATTCTACGATTTATCAACACGTAAAATACGGGTCGTTACATTCTCTCCCCCTTAGGAATTTCGCCCCCGAAATTCCAAGCAAACAACATCAATCAAAAACTATTCTGCATGCCTACCATCCATAGCAATCAACAGACCATGCATCCAATTACTAACCTAGCATGTGGAATTCTAAGACTTAGAACAAGTTACAAATTCATGAGATGTCACGACACCTTAGGGCCATACCTCGAAGAGTTCAGGATGAGCTGCCTTCATCCTCTCTTCCTCCTCCCACGTACAGTCGTCAACATCATCACTCCATTGTACCTTGAGCAACGTAATCGTCTTCCTCCTAAGCTGTTTCGTGTCGGTTTCAACAACACGAAGCGGCTTACGAGGTCTCGAAACAACTGGATCAACCTCTAAATCTTCACAGTTATCTACAGAAACCACCGTAGTTGGGTCGTGCACATAGATCCGTAGATATGATATATGAAAAACATTGTGCACGCCCTCCATTTTTTCCGGTAACTTCAATCTATAGGTGAGCTTTCCAATTCGCTCGATAATCGGGAATGGTCCAACAAATCTCGGAGTTAGCTTTCCTTTCTTTCCGAATCTAATAACATTTTTCAATGGAGAAATCTTCACAAAAACCATATCACCCACGTCGAATTCCAAATCCTTATGACGATTATCGGCATAACTTTTCTGACGATCTTGGGCTGCCTTCATTCGTTGCCGGATGATCTTTATACAATCCGAAGTCTGTTGAATCATTTCTGGCCCAAGTATCAGCTTTGCTCCAGTTTCCAACCAACATGTCGGAGAGTTACACGGTCTTCCATACAATGCCTCATATGGTGCCATACCAATGCTTGACTGATAACTGTTATTATAAGCAAATTCCACCAAATGAAGGTGATCTTCCCATGATCCTCCGAAGTCCAAAACACATGCTCTAAGGAGATCTTCCAAAACTCGGTTGACTCTCTCGGTCTGACCATCTGTTTGGGGGTGATAAGCTGTACTCAAACACAACTCAGTTCCCAAAACTTCCTGGAAGCTCTTCCAAAATCCACTAGTGAACAATGGGTTTCGATCGCTCACTATACTCTTCGGAACACCATGGAATCGAACTATCCACTTAACATAAAGCTCAGCCAACTTTGATGCAGTCCTAGTTGATCGAACAGGAATGAACCTTGCACTCTTAGTCAAACGATCTACGATGACCCAAATCCCTTCATTCCCTGTCCTGGTTCTAGGTAGACCATCGCTAAAATCCATCGACACTTGCTCCCACTTCCATGTAGGAACCTCTAATGGCTGAAGTAATCCACTGGGCTTCTTCTGCTCAGCTTTCACCAACCGGCAGTTCATACACTTGGAAATAAAATTTCCAACATCCTTCTTCATACATTCCCAATAATAGGTTCTCTTCATGTCCCGATACATCTTATTTCCACCTGGATGAATCGTCAACTTCGAGTGATGACTTTCCCTCAGAACTTCTTCTTTCGTAAATTTTTGGACTTAGAAATTATTTTGAAAAGGTTTTTCCAAACTTTATTTATTTAAGTATAAAAAGATTTAATGATTATATAATGGTTATATTTTATTTAAAAGAATAAATTTGGTAATTTATTGTTTATGAAGTTAATATTTTGAATAAGATGTATTATTTATTAAATTCTTCCTTCTCCCTTCTTTTTCCTTTTCGGGGATGAAAGTTTTGAGTGGGGGAGAATGTAATGACCCATAAATTTTCGTTGTTTAAATTTTGTTAATTTAATAATATTTTATGAGTTAATATTGAAAGAAATAAAAATTTGCAATTTAATAATGGAATAATAACTAAATTAAAGTGAAACAATGAAATTGTCAATATTTCTAATGAAACTCCAATCCATTATATTTAAACCTGCTATGCTTGGTTATTGTGTGCACTGATTTTTGTAGGGTGTAAAAGGTAATGAAGTAATGTGTAATAGGAGGAAATGGAATAAATGTATTTTTAATGAGAGTTTTTGTAATAATTGGTTGTAAAGAATAAACTTATAAATGTATAAAATGTATAATGGTGACAACTATTGTTCGTTACCAATGTATTTAATCAATAGCAATTAAATGTAATTAAACATTACCTTATGTAAGTTAAGATAATAACTGAATTTTTTTGAATGTAAAATCAATAGAAACATTAATTATATGCCTAAGATGGCAATTGATTTAATAAAAACCAATATAAATAAATGAATTGGAATATTAAGCGCGTATAAGTCACTAAATCTCAGCATAATGGAAATAAAATAGTTAACACAAATAAAAGATGAAATTAGAATTATATAGATGATTTGAACATTTGTTGTAATTAATGAACTTTTGAATGTAATTAAAAGTTAAGGGTAACGATGGTTATGAGTTACTTATTTATTTTGTTCATAAAATTTATTTTGAAATCAATTGCAGTTAATTTACTTAATTAGTGCAAATTAATGTAGATTAATTTAGTAATCGGACAATGTTAATTCAATAGGGTGTAACCAATGAAAATTTTAATCATAATATGACTATTGATTTGAATAAAAAGAATGGAAATCATGTTTGATAAATTTATTGTAGTTTACATTATAATAAATGGACATATTGCAATTGAACATAAAGAAATGTTACAATAATGTGGAATAAGACAATAATTTTAGTGTCAACATAATAAAAGGTATAGAAATGTAAACTTTATGTACAAGGCAATGTTTTATGAAATAAAAAGATAGAAACCTATGTTAATAATTTCATAAGGGATTGTTGATTTAATAGTAGGAGTGTAAATAAAAAAGAATGAAAATGAATAAGTTTAATAAAGCAGTAAACATATGTTTATTTATTTGAAATTTTTGTTAGCTGAAAGATTAATTTGTAAAGATGAGTAACTATTGTTTAGTGAGAAATGTGTAATTACTATTTGTATCCAATAATGTAAATATGTTTAAGTTACTATTAGATAGGAAAAAATTGTTTAATTCTCATTACATTCATTTAGTCCATTTTGAAACTTAATCAACTGAAATGAATGTAATTGAAAATTTCTAATTAATAGGAGAGAAAATACTAATTGTAAATTAATAGGTGTAATTAAAAGCAGCTTATGTTTTGTGAAAATATGGAAAGTTTGATTTAATAAAAAGAACATTTACATCAAATAAAATGAATGTTTCATTTATGAATGTAGGTCTAATTTCATTAAAATATAGAATAGAATGATTGATTTTAAAAAAAAAAGAAATATATGTTTATTTGAACTGTGTTTTAGCTTACAGATTGATTACAAGAATAGGAAAATAATATATTTCAGTAAGTTATTTATTACTCTTGTGTATAAACAATTTTTCTATTTTTTTTCATGCATTTTTGTTGTCTGTTTTAAAAATTTAACTTTGTAAGTGATTGCAATTAATGTAGTACAAATGTTTCAATTAAAAGGAATGAAACGGTGATTGCAATTAATGGATTTAACAAAAAAATGCATGTTTTCTGTTAAAAAAAATTTAATGCTAGTTTACTACATATATGTTTATACCTAAATTCAAACTTATGTTTTAGATCAAAATTTAATGCTAGTTTATATTGAAATCTCATACGTTGTTAAATTAAATATTAATAGGAGATGATAAAGGGGCTAAAATAGATTTACACTTGACTATTTCTTTTCCAATTAGACTTTATTAGATTTTTATTGCAACATAACTTACCTTTCCATCTTCACTTTTCTAATTTACTCTTACATTCATTGCCTATTTATGTGGATTATTTTCATACCTTTTATTTTTGAATGTAAACTATAAGAGGCGATAAAGACGTACGTATATATTATATACCTGCTTATATTACCTTTTTTATGCTATCATATTTTTGAATGTATGTTAATGCATTCCTTGTAAAACATTCAATCGAAATGTTAACATGTTGTTTAATTTCCAATCTAATCACAAAGAGGAAGAAATGAAGATTTCTTAATGCTGCATATTCTTTTAATTTATGACACAAATTTGGGTGGAGAATTTATTTTCATTTATTGTGTGTTAATTAAATCTATAAAAGATGTTAATTTTGGTATGTTTAGGGTTAACAAAATTTATTAAGTAAATGATTGTTTTGAAATTTGAATTGTAAAAGTTTGTTCATATTTACTTTATTTCTTTCCATTCATTCTCCAACTTCATTTTCTGAAACGTCATTTCATTTGTTTCTAATTAACAACGGTCTCTATTTTCAAATCTCTTTGACCCTAAACCTAACTCTAACCTTATAAATAAGATATGATACAAATGAAACCATAGCCTCCATTCTAATCTTCTTCTTCTTTTTTCCTTTTTTTTTCCTTCAAATCTCCTTATTATCTATCATTTTAAATTTTTGCTTCTTTGTTGGGGGAGTCTCCACCCCCACCGAACCAAAGGAAAGGAATTCGACACCGGACCACTTCCCTGCTGCACCAAGCACCTACCGAATAAACCCACCTCCAACAACTGCCGGACCAAAGCATAGCCGGACCATCTCCATCCACTCACCACCGGACCATGTCCCACCGAACCAACCTACCTCCACTCACCACCGGACTGTGTCCCACCGAACCAACCTACCTCCACACATCACCGAACCACTTCACCACCGAACCAGCCTATCTCCGAGTCCTAGCCGGACCAACCACCACCGAACCAAACTCACTCCCAACCTACCACCGGTCCAAACAACATATCGCTCTCCACCGAACCAAGACGTTCCGGATCAACTTAGTCAGGCCAGATTGCAACAGCCTAGGCCCACAAGAAGCTATATACATCCAAGACCCCTGCCTCCAGCCTCACTATATAAATAGAGGGGCAGGGGTACAACAATGGTGGACAAGTTTTGAGAGCTCAAGCACGGACGGAACTTTCAAACAACTTTCATATACTTGTATAAAAAGCTTTGTAGTTGTAATCTGAAGAGAAAAGGACAATAACATATAAAGTGGACGTAGGCACGTTCTGGCCGAACCACTATAAATCTGTGTGTCTTTTATAGTTTAGTCCCTGCTTTTTATATATTTGCATAAATCACCCAAATCACTAAGAACAACTTAAAATCAACTAAATCATACGACTTGGAGGTGTTTGCCCATTTTTTGTGCAAACATTTTTGGTGCTTTCACTGTGAACAGGAGCTCGAAGCTTCAGCTTCTCCCATTTAACCCTTTTCCTATCAGCATCGTTCATTGTTTGGAAAACATGTCTCCCGGACGGAAGAAAGATACTAACAAAGGAAAGAACATCGCAACTAGCAGTCCCCAGATCCGTTGATCAGAAATCAAGGCAATCGTCCAGTTCCAATAGCAAATGGACATGAGGCAAATCCGACAGCCCCCGCTACGGAACAACCAATTACAAGGGTGGATCTGGACAGGGTTGTGGCTGAAGTAACTAACCGCTTCGCATCTCAACAAGTAGCCTTGGTGGATCAACTCATGTCACGCTTAAGGGATGCTGAAGAATCCAACCGCAACACTGAATCATGGGGTGAGTCCCAGTCAGGAGGATCTGGTAAACAACAAAGGTCTTTCTTCTTTGAAGGAGCAAACAACAGAAACAGCCATGATAGGAGCCGAGCTCCGACTCAGCCCGAATTCCGACCCGAGGAAACATTTGGAACCGAACCCAACGGGGATGGTACCAGGCAGGGGTCGGATATGGCTGAGCCTGTCATGCTACCTAACCGTGGAAACACGAACAGGCGGGGCCGAGCTGGAGTCCAGCCCGAAGTTGGACCCGTAGAAGTGCTGAGAACAGAACCCAGCAGGGGAAGATCAAACCAAGAGCCAACTATGGCTGACCCCAGCGTGCCTCCGGAAGACCAGAGGCAGCTGTGACGACCGCCCATGACTCCCGCACGGAAACAAGGGAATGGTGCGCTGAAGGGCGTGCCAGGCAGCCATGGATGATAGTCAGGGTAAAATAAAACAGCAAACTCTATCATACAACTCACAGTGCATGGATAAAATACAATAGAGAAATATAATATAGTGAAGCTCCATAGAACAGAACACCATCATATAAGCATCATAGTAGTTTTATACAAACATATGAATCATCCATACATCAAAGCTTCACTACAAAACACTCAAACAAATACAGCAGCGGAACACCCAGTACATATAATAAGAAATAATATGCAAAAGCCTCCTGCTCGTCTTCGTCGTCATCAGCGTAGACCTTCATGAACAGCACCTGTCACCTGCTACCTAGTCTGCCCATCCCAACATGGATGAACAGCCCAAGGTAATAAGAGGAGACATAAAACCTTGAGTCAGACAAAGTCTTAGTGAGCAGTAAATCAACTATCAAACATACCAAAAGAGCATAAGGGATAAAAGGAATAGGAACCAAACCATCCCACTCCACCTCTTTCTACAGTGATAGCCCCAGACACACACTAAGGAGAAGCAAGCATAACATAGCAGACAATTAAGGTAAAGCAATAATCACTCGAGTCAAGGTCGATGTTTTTCAAATACAAACCCCCAAGGCCTAAACCAAGATCAGATAAGCACCCAGAAAACACCGCTCTTGAGACCGAATGATGATACAACCAAACGTCCATACATCCATGACTCTGGCTATCACTGTTATCATTGCCTTGATTTCACCGTTAGTTGAATGACCACCTGTCAAGGGCTAATGGTAACCCCGGTTCTAGACATAACTCCGCACGTCGTCGCAGCCCGTGCCTAGGAATTTTCGCAACTACCCAGAGTACTAGCACGTCGTCGCAGCCCGTGCTTGGAACGTCGTCGCAGCCCGTTCCAACGTACTCTTGCTTTGAGCATGCTAGAACCTTCAACAACGATGAGATCTCAGCCTCCTAGTCATCCTCCTTGACGACTATTTTCATACTAGCTCAAGCGCCTCTCAAGCTAACCATTATCATCAACCCGGATCGCATCACCGAGTTATCAACATAGCTTCGCACGTCGTCGCAGCCCGTGCTTGGAACGTCATCATGACCCGTCCCATCTCATCATCATGCTTTGCCTCCTCGCATCATGGCAAAGTCCATCTCAATACCATGCTTTGCCTCCTCGCATTATGGCAAAGTCCATCTCAACATCATCTAATCCATACATATGAGCTTCAACATCCGCTTCATATGCCACAAGCAGCTTTCACCATTCAAGAGCCTTTCCACTTAGCTTTTGAATCATCTTCGACCATCTTGTCTAGATCTAACTATCAATCAACTAACATACATAGCAATCAATCAAATCAATCATTAGCTTAAGCAATCAAGTAATCAAATATGGTCTAAGTAGGCATTTATAACTACAATGGCAATTTCGTAAATAAATGAGCATAGATATAACATACATGAATCATGGGTTTTTAGCATAGATCTAACAAATATAAATCACGGGTTTTTATCTCTACAACTTGGTAAATGAACTTGCATAAGTAAACATCTTCATAAGTAATGGATCTACACTGGGATCTAAGGAAAAATGCATGAAATAACTATCTACAACACTCCAACAAACCACCAAACCAATATACTCCTTTGGGTCCGCGTGAGAGATAACCACCACTCACCGAATCACCCAAACACTTCAAAAACTATCAACTTCAGATCTGGACAGTAAGGATTCAAGCTTGATTCGTCGAAATCCCGCTTGAAATGATGAAATCTAGCTTGGTTGGATGAAGATCTTCAACTTTGGCTCTTGGATCTTCGATCTTGATCTTCGATCTTGGATAGATGTTAGAACTAGATTGGAATGGAGAAAAGAAGATGAAGAAATGTTGTAGTCGAGCTCTCAAAATGGCAGCACTTCGTCGCTTCAAAAACCGGTGTCAAAAAGTGAGGAAATGGCCGTGTATTTATAGGCCTAACTCTTGACTCGTCCGCGGCTTAGCGATCTATCCCTTAAGTCGCTCGCGACTCAGCAACCTACGCCTTATAACGACTCACGACTCATCAGGGTAAACGACTTAGCAACCTTACGGCTTAGCGACTCAACGACTTAAGCCTAACGACTTACGACTTAGCTATTTACACGGGTTAGCAAATGTCGCGACTTACCGGGTTACGACCTACAGCCATCACGACTTAATGAAAACACAGCGACCTACTAAGTCGCTCACCACTAACCTGCTAATTCCACTAACTCGCTAGCTCCACTAACTCGCTAACACGCTAACTCGTGTAACTTGCTAACTTGTTAACTCACTTATCCTGTTGACTCGCTAGCATGCCAACTCGAATAACTTCCATAGGTCGTTACTCGCTACCCCTTAAGTCATCTACGACTCAAGAACCCTACTAACCCGTATAACTCCTAACTCGTTAACTCGCGGGCTTTCTTACTTGCAACCCGTAGCTACCTTAGGTCGTTCTATCCACTAAACCGTTAACTCGTTCTAGCACTATCCCGAGTTAACTTCCCAATCTAACTTCCTTACGACCCAAACAACATACAAGTTATCCTCCCATACGACTTAGGCTAAGGATGACATAAACAACGCTAACGACCTAGAAATTCTACGATTTATCAACACGTAAAATACGGGTCGTTACATTCTCTCCCCCTTAGGAATTTCGCCCCCGAAATTCCAAGCAAACAACATCAATCAAAAACTATTCTGCATGCCTACCATCCATAGCAATCAACAGACCATGCATCCAATTACTAACCTAGCATGTGGAATTCTAAGACTTAGAACAAGTTACAAATTCATGAGATGTCACGACACCTTAGGGCCATACCTCGAAGAGTTCAGGATGAGCTGCCTTCATCCTCTCTTCCTCCTCCCACGTACAGTCGTCAACATCATCACTCCATTGTACCTTGAGCAACGTAATCGTCTTCCTCCTAAGCTGTTTCGTGTCCGTTTCAACAACACGAAGCGGCTTACGAGGTCTCGAAACAACTGGATCAACCTCTAAATCTTCACAGTTATCTGCAGAAACCACCGTAGTTGGGTCGTGCACATACTTCCGTAGATATGATATATGAAAAACATTGTGCACGCCCTCCATCTTTTCCGGTAACTTCAATCTATAGGCGAGCTTTCCAATTCGCTCGATAATCGGGAATGGTCCAACAAATCTCGGAGTTAGCTTTCCTTTCTTTCCGAATCTAATAACATTTTTCAATGGAGAAATCTTCACAAAAACCATATCACCCACGTCGAATTCCAAATCCTTACGACGATTATCGGCATAACTTTTCTGACGATCTTGGGCTGCCTTCATTCGTTGCCGGATGATCTTTATACAATCCGAAGTCTATTGAATCATTTCTGGCCCAAGTATTAGCTTTTCTCCAGTTTCCAACCAACATGTCGGAGAGTTACACGGTCTTCCATACAATGCCTCATATGGTGCCATACCAATGCTTGACTGATAACTGATATTATAAGCAAATTCCACCAAATGAAGGTGATCTTCCCATGATCCTCCGAAGTCCAAAACACATGCTCTAAGGAGATCTTCCAAAACTCGGTTGACTCTCTCAGTCTGACCATCTGTTTGGGGGTGATAAGCTGTACTCAAACACAACTCAGTTCCCAAAACTTCCTGGAAGCTCTTCCAAAATCCACTAGTGAACAATGGGTCTCGATCGCTCACTATACTCTTCGGAACACCATGGAATCGAACTATCCACTTAACATAAAGCTCAGCCAACTTTGATGCAGTCCTAGTTGATCGAACAGGAATGAACCTTGCACTCTTAGGCAAACGATCTACGATGACCCAAATCCCTTCATTCCCTGTCCTGGTTCTAGGTAGACCATCGCTAAAATCCATCGATACTTGCTCCCACTTCCATGTAGGAACCTCTAATGGCTGAAGTAATCCACTGGGCTTCTTCTGCTCAGCTTTCACCAACCGGCAGTTCATACACTTGGAAATAAAATTTCCAACATCCTTCTTCATACATTCCCAATAATAGGTTCCCTTCATGTCCCGATACATCTTATTTCCACCTGGATGAATCGTCAACTTCGAGTGATGACTTTCCCTCAGAACTTCATCTCTCAATCCATCTATATCGGGAAGAATCAATCGTCCTTGCTTTCGAAGCCAACCTTCTCGATCGACCTCGAATCCTTTATCCTTCTCTGGGTCCAATCCAGATTCCAAATCACAAATAATCTTGACAAGCTTATCATCTCGCTTTTGGCCCTCGCCAATTCTTTCCACAAGAGTAGGTCTTATTGATAAGTTTGCCAACATCTCAGGTTCCAACTCACATCTAGGCCTGAAATAAAATCCAGCCAAATACTCAAGACTCATCCACTCCGAAAACATGGCTCCTAGTACTGCATGTCTTCGACTCAACGCGTCAGCCACTGCGTTACCTTTTCCCAGAGTATAGGCTATACCAAAATCATACGATGCTAAGAACTCTAGCCACCGTTGCTGCCGAAGATTCAAATCCTTTTGGGAAAACAGATACTTCAACGACTTATGATCCGTAAACAACTCGAATCGAACTCCCAAAAGATAATGTCTCCGCATCTTCAAAGCAAATACAATTGCCGCTAACTCCAAATCATGTGTCGGATAATTCCTTTCATGCGGCTTCAGTTGTCGACTAGCATACGCAACAACTTTATCTTTCTGCATTAGCACTGCTCCAAGTCCAGTACCACATGCATCGGTGTAAACCACCATCTCATCATTCCCTCTAGGAATAGTCAAAACAGGAGCACTTGTCAGTCGCTCTTTCAGGATTACGAAAGCTTGCTCACACTTATCATCCCATCTAAACACTTGATTCTTTTTCGTCAATCCTGTCAATGGTGCAGCTATCTTGGAAAAGTCTTTGATAAACCGACGATAATATCCTGCTAATCCAAGAAAACTTCTCACATCGGATGCATTCTTAGGTCTAACCCAATCCTGGATCGCTGCCACCTTAGCGGGATCAACCGCTATCCCATTTCCAGAAATAACATGGCCTAAGAATCTCACTTCACACCTCCAGAAGTGACACTTCGAAAACTTAGCCTTCAGCTGATGTTTCCGCAAGATTTCCAAAACAATACGCAAGTCCGTCTTGTGCTCTTCTTCTGTTCTAGAATAAATCAGAATATCATCCACGAACACAAGTACGAACTTGTTCAACTAATCTTTGAATAATCTATCCATAAGATCCACAAAATATGCTGGTGCGTTAGTCAATCCAAACGGCATTACCAGCCACTCATAAAAACCGGATGGTGTCCTAAAAGCAGTCTTCGGCACACTATCCTTAGCCACTCTCAACTGGTGAAATCCTGTTGCCAAATCCATCTGAGAGAACACCTTAGCCTCGTGAAGCTGATCAAACAAGTCATCTATTCTCGGCAATGGATACTTGTTCTTCTTAGTCACCTTATTCAGCTCACGATAATCCACACACAACCTCAACGATCCATCCGCTTTGGTTGCGAACACAACTGGTGCTCCCCATTCGGACACACTACGCCGAATGAATCCTTTCCGTAAAAGGTCATCAACTTGCACCTTCAACTCTAGCTGCTCCCTAGGCGCCATCCGCCTAAGATGCATCACAACAGGTCTGGCTCCCTCAACTAGATCGATACGAAACTCGATATCCCTATGCGGCGGAAACCCTTTGACTTCGTCAAAGACATCCTCAAATCCATTCACAATAGGCACCGATGACAACCCATCCCGTGGAACAACCAGCGAATACATGAAGCTCATGAAGACGCCTTCTTCATGCTTACATCGTATCACAACCTTTCACCCTTCCACATTCTCGACTGTCACCTCCAGCCTGTCACAATCAATCCTTGCCGCATACTTCCTAAGCCAGTCCATACCCAAAATAATTCCGAACCCCGCAAAGTTCAGAACAAAGCAATCACAAACAAACGAGCAATCATGACTCGACACAACTAGACCACGGCATATCATACACAAACATGACGAACCCCCAACTGGATTTGTCACAACCAATGGCCTATCAACAATATCCGGTTTCAAACCTAACCGGCCTACCAAATCATCACAAACAAAAGAATGCGACGTTCCAGTATCAAACAACACTCTAACTGGAAAACCACAAATGGAAAGAGTACCTTGAACCACCACACTCTTCCCCTTCTCTTCAGCAGTAGGAGCTTTTGAAGACGACGGCACAGCTCCCATAGCATAAGCTTGCACAATCTGCCTATCCCTCCTTGGTTCCGAACAATCCCTCCTGAAATGCCCTGGCTTATCACAGTTGTGGCACTTCGCCGGTGCCCTAGGATTCTTACAATTCTTCGAAAGATGGCCCTTCTACTGGCAATTGTAGCAAGTCACTTCGCCCTTCGGCTTCTTCTGGCCATTCTTACCCTTTTGTTGCTGCTGCTTCCTCTTCTTGTTTCCACCCTGCTGTGGTTTAGACTCTTCCTTGGTCACAGCAACAACAGAACTCTCCCTAGGAAACAAACTCTCATGCCTGAGAGCTTTTTCCACAAGCTTCTCAAACGGATCGTCTAAGTGATCCACCAACTGCCTCCCAAGATAAGCGTCCAAACCGGTCACAAACTTCTCATTCATCTGATAGGGAGAATCAATATACGATCGAGCATACTTGGACAAAGCCTCAAACTCAGAAACATACTCAAGAACCGATCTCCCACTTAGCTTGAGCTCCACAAACTTCTTAAACAAGACAGATTTCTGAGCCGTAGAGATGAACTTAGCTTCAAATCTGACTTGGAATTGCTCCCAAGTAATCTCCTCCTCCGGAGTATCAATGGTGATAGAATTCCACCAATCCGAAGCTCTTCCTTGAAGCTGACTTGATGCAAGCTTCCTCTTAGTTGCATCCTCGATTCCCAAATCACCAAAAATCCTTCGACAAGCATCAATCCATCTCTCAACTTCTATGGTTGATTCTATCCCCAAGAAAACTTTCCCTCCAAGAGCAGTATAGTCTTTACACAACTTAGCAAAATCCACTGGTCTTGGAGCTTGAACTTGAACTCCAACATCTACTGACGGTCCTGAAGTTGGTATCCTTCTCATGATCGAAGTCATCATAGCTTCGAACATTGCAGCATAGTCAGTAGCTCCCCCAGCAACACGGCTTTCCCTAGCAGCTTGCCTCTCACTTCGACTCATCCTTAATATCTACAAAAAGGAATGATTTAGAACACCTTGAGAAACAACTACATAAGGAGTTCAAATCCTTCTAAACTACTATATTATATATATAGTAATCATCCATCAAAATACAATTACGTATCTCATACATAGTTACGTCAGCGAGCGTTGGCTAAAATCGACTACCAGAGCTTTGATACCAAATGTGACGACCGCCCATGACTCCCGCACGGAAACAAGGGAATGGTGCGCTGAAGGGCGTGCCAGGCAGCCATGGACGATAGTCAGGGTAAAATAAAACAGCAAACTATATCGTACAACTCACAGCGCATGGATAAAATACAATAGAGAAATATAATATAGTGAAGCTCCATAGAACAAAACACCATCATATAAGCATCATAGTAGTTTTATACAAACATATGAATCATCCATACATCAAAGCCTCACTACAAAACACTCAAACAAATACAGAAGCGGAACACCCAGTACATATAATAAGAAATAATATGCAAAAGCCTCCTGCTCGTTTTCGTCGTCATCAGCGTAGACCTCCATGAACAGCACCTGTCACCTGCTACCTAGTCTGCCCATCCCAACATGGATGAACAGCCCAAGGTAATATGAGGAGACATAAAACCTTGAGTCAGACAAAGTCTTAGTGAGCAGTAAATCAACTATCAAACATACCAAAAGAGCATAAGGGATAAAAGGAATAGGAACCAAACCATCCCACTCCACCTCTTTCTACAGTGATAGCCCCAGACACACACTAAGGAGAAGCAAGCATAACATAGCAGACAATTAAGGTAAAGCAATAATCACTCGAGTCAAGGTCGATGTTTTCCAAATACAAACCCCCAAGGCCTAAACCAAGATCAGATAAGCACCCAGAAAACACCGCTATCGAGACCGAATGATGATACAACCAAACGTCCATACATCCATGACTCTGGCTATCACTGTTATCATTGCCTTGATTTCACCGTTAGTTGAATGACCACCTGTCAAGGGCTAATGGTAACCCCGGTTCTAGACATAACTCCGCACGTCGTCGCAGCCCGTGCCTAGGAATTTTCGCAACTACCCAGAGTACTAGCACGTCGTCGCAGCCCGTGCTTGGAACGTCGTCGCAGCCCGTTCCAATGTACTCTTGCTTTGAGCATGCTAGAACCTTCAACAACGATGAGATCTCAGCCTCCTAGTCATCCTCCTTGACGACTATTTTCATACTAGCTCAAGCGCCTCTCAAGCTAACCATTATCATCAACCCGGATCGCATCACCGAGTTATCAACATAGCTTCGCTCTCGTCGCAGCCCGTGCTTGGAACGTCATCATGACCCGTCCCATCTCATCATCATGCTTTGCCTCCTAGCATCATGGCAAAGTCCATCTCAATACCATACTTTGCCTCCTCGCATTATGGCAAAGTCCATCTCAACATCATCTAATCCATACATATGAGCTTCAACATCCGCTTCATATGCCACAAGCAGCTTTCACCATTCAAGAGCCTTTCCACTTAGCTTTTGAATCATCTTCGACCATCTTGTCTAGATCTAACTATCAATCAACTAACATACATAGCAATCAATCAAATCAATCATTAGCTTAAGCAATCAAGTAATCAAATATGGTCTAAGTAGGCATTTATAACTACAATGGCAATTTCGTAAATAAATGAGCATAGATATAACATACATGAATCATGGGTTTTTAGCATAGATCTAACAAATATAAATCATGGGTTTTTATCTCTACAACTTGGTAAATGAACTTGCACAAGTAAACATCTTCATAAGTAATGGATCTACACTTGGATCTAAGGAAAAATGCATGAAATAACTATCTACAACACTCCAACAAACCACAAAACCAATATACTCCTTTGGGTCCACGTGAGTGATAACCACCACTCACCGAATCACCCAAACACTTCAAAAACTATCAACTTCAGATCTGGACAGCAAGGATTCAAGCTTGATTCGTCGAAATCCCGCTTGAAACGATGAAATCTAGCTTGGTTGGATGAAGATCTTCAACTTTGGCTCTTGGATCTTCGATCTTGGATAGATGTTAGAACTAGATTGGAATGGAGAAATGAAGATGAAGAAATGTTGTAGTCGAGCTCTCAAAATGGCAGCACTTCGTCGCTTCAAAAACCGGTGTCAAAAAGTGAGGAAATGGCCGTGTATTTATAGGCCTAACTCTTGACTCGTCCGCGGCTTAGCGACCAATCCCTTAAGTCGCTCGCGACTCAGCAACCTACGCCTTATAACGACTCACGACTCATCAGGGTAAACGACTTAACAACCTTACGGCTTAGCGACTCAACGACTTAAGCCTAACGACTTACGACTTAGCTATTTACACGGGTTAGCAAATGTCACGACTTATCGGGTTACGACCTACAACCATCACGACTTAATGAAAACACAGCGACCTACTAAGTCGCTCACCACTAACCCGCTAATTCCACTAACTCGCTAGCTCCACTAACTTGCTAACACGCTAACTCGTGTAACTTGCTAACTTGTTAACTCACTTATCCTGTTGACTCGCTAGCATGCCAACTCGAATAACTTCCATAGGTCGTTACTCGCTACCCCTTAAGTCATCTACGACTCAAGAACCCTACTAACCCGTATAACTCCTAACTCGTTAACTAGCGGGCTTTCTTACTTGCAACCCGTAGCTACCTTAGGTCGTTCTATCCACTAAACCGTTAACTCGTTCTAGCACTATCCCGAGTTAACTTCCCTATCTAACTTCCTTACGACCCAAACAACATACAAGTTATCCTCCCATACGACTTAGGCTAAGGATGACATAAACAACGCTAACGACCTAGAAATTCTACGATTTATCGACACGTAAAATACGGGTCGTTACAGCAGCCATTGGAGAATGTTAGGAATGATAGACGATACCATCCTTACAGGTCCTCTAGACGGAGTAGATCCCGCAGGGAAGAACCAAACTCATTTCTATCCGCTCCAAGTTCTGATGAATGGATGGCCCGACTGTTCAGAGAGTGCGTCCAACAAGAACAAAGGGATCGGGGGATAGGCACTAGGGTAGCCCACCCCTTCACCCGCAACATCGAAACTGCCATCATCCCCCAGGAATGGAAAATGCCAACAATGAAACCTTACAAGGGAACCTCTGACCCAGTTGTACACTTGCAGAGATACACACAACACATGCTCATGAGCGGGGCAACAGAGGGAGTATTGTGTAAATGCTTTCCACTATTCTTGGCAGATCTAGCTACCTTCTGGTTCTGCCATCTACCCCAAGGGTCCATCAGCTCATGGGAAATGTTGAAAGAAAAGTTCATCAGCCAGTTCCGCATTCATGTGGAACAACCCAAGGACGCTTATTCCCTATCTAATATCAAACAGAAGCACGGAGATACAGTGCAACAATATCTAACCCGATTCAACGCCGCAGCGGCCGCAGTCAACGATACCGACGAGAAACTTATCCTAATGGCCCTCTACAGTGGTGTGCATCCGGGTACGAAGTTTGCCAGGAGATTAACGAAAGAAAAGTCAGCTACCTTACCCGATTTCTTCCACGAAGCCGGAAAATATATGACACTTGAAGACTCTGCCATTGAAAGGCAGACAGGGCAACAAACCAAGGCAGCTCATGGCAACACACCCGCAGTAGCAAAGGACGTTTGAAGAAATGACTCCAGAGATAGTGCTGGGGGCAAGAAGGGGGAAAAGCGCTTATATAGGCCAGGACCGAGATTTGTCTCTTACACTCCTTTAAATGAAACAATCGAAAACATCTTCTTGGCCACCCAAGACGAATTTAGTTACAAGCGCCCCCCGCATAAGAAAGAATCAGATAATGCAATTAGTCTGGGAAGTTCTGCCGCTTCCACGAATATCATGGGCATGACACCAGTGAATGCCATCATCTCCGTGACTTGATTGAAGAACACATCAGAAGGAAGAGACTAGAGCGCTATGTGAAAGGTCAGAACAGGACTTCAACTCCTGCCAATGAGAACCCAGGGCTACCCCTCCCAGAAGTAGGCGGAGGAAATCGTAACACCATCGGCTCCAGTCAAGAGAAGATAGTGGTCCTTACCATATCAGGAGGACCACACATCGCCGACGGAAGCTAGGCAGAGATGGAGAGATACGGTAATTCACTTAGAAACAATGAAGGCTACGTTAATTCTGTTACAGAAGAACGCCACCCGAAACGGAAAGAGAATGATGACATCACATTTAGTAGGCGTGATCTAGAGGAAAGGCAGTACCCCCACATGGATCCTATGGTCATTACTGCCTGGTTTGGTCTAGCCAAGGATTTTCGAATTCTAGTGGACACTGGAAGCTCAGTAAATATCCTATTCAAGCATGCTTTCGACAAAATGAAGCTGTCAATGAAGGATGTATCTCCCTGCATCAAACCGCTACATGGTTTCACCGGAGATGCGAAGATGCCTCTCGGGCAACCGGACCTCTTTGTCGAAATAGGAAGTCATCCCCGCTCCGTTGTGCGAAAACAAACGTTTGTGCTAATAGAGAACCACTCGGCCTACAACGCCTTTTTTGGGAAGACCGGCCTTGTCTGTCTTCCAAATTGTCCTAGCACCGTGGTGCCTGATGATGAAATTCCCAACAGATAACGGAGTAGGAGAAATAGAGGGAGATCAAAGACGCAGCTCGAGATTGCTATGTAACTGAACTTTGCAATAACCGCAGGAAGGATAAAGGGAAGGATGCAGAGACTTCTCTCTGCAAGAAAAACTTGGAAGCATAACAATTAAAGAAAGCCCCTCCTCTTCGATATACTAGCGATCCTTTCAACGAATTAGACCCCAAGGACAAGGAGGAGGAGGCCACCACTGAGCCTGCAAAGGCTATGGAATTTGTATCTGTAGACAAACACGACTCAAGTGGACTGCTGAGGTCGGGCCTCAATTAAGAGCGGAATTGAAGGATCAACTCGTCGATTTTCTTCGCCACAATTTGGGTGTATTCGCATGGACGCACGCTGACATGACTGGAATCTCCCCAAACGTAGCATGCCACGTACTGAACATCGATCCCACCAAGGCGCTAGTAAAGCAGAAAAAGAGAAGCATGGGGGCAGAACGATCAGCAGCCCTCGAGGAAGAAGTAAAGAACCTACTTGCTAATAACTTCATAAGAGAAGCCATCTACACAGAATGGATCGCCAACCCGGTACTGGTAAAGAAGGCTAAGGGGAAGTGGCGAACATGCATCAACTTCTCCAATTTAAATGACGCTTGCCGAAGGACTGCTTCCCACTCCCCCGAATCGATCAACTCGTGGACAGCACAGCTGGACACGAACTCTTATCCTTTATGGACGCATACTCAGGATATAACCAGATCCCTATGCACGCCCCCGATCGAGACCACACTAGTTTCTTCACTGACCGGGGATTGTACTGCTACAAAGTAATGCCTTTTGGACTTAGAAACGCCGGATCTACTTATCAATGCCTCGTCAACAAGATGTTTGCGGAATATGAAGCAGTAATAACAGGACTGGAACTTGCCTTAAAGATTGGAGTCAGTTCTTTATGTCTCCATAGCGATTCTCAACTTATTGTAAATCAAATACTGGGAGAATTCCACACTCGAGGAGAATGACTCACAGCATATCTAAAGAAGACCAAGCTGTTGCTCAATCAATTGGATCACTATTTAATTAAACACGTTCCTCGAGAGGAGAACCGAGAGGCCGACGAACTAGCAAAGCAAGCTAGCATGAAGAAAAGCACCATTTCTGGAACGGTAGCCATCTCAAAACAACTAGCCCCAAGTTTCGACCAAGAGGATCTGATAGCTGCAATTGAAGAAGAAACTTGGATGACTCCCATCCAGAAATACTTACAAGATGGCACACTACCCAACGAGCGTAACGCATTAAGGAAAATCTTGAGGAGTGCTTCCCGCTACACGATACAAGAAGGCATCCTCTATCGGCGCGGCTTCTCTAACCCCTTATTAAGATGTGTCGCTGGAAGGGAAGCCAAGGAAATCTTATCCAACATCCATCGAGGAAGTTGCGGAACCACACTGGAGGGCAGACTCTGGCAAAGAAGATACTCAGATATGGATATTTCTGGCCCACCTTAAACAAAGACGCCTTGGACTTCGTCAAAAAATGTGACAGAAGTCAGAAATTTGCTAAAATCCCTCGACTACCAAGCAATGAGATTACTCAGATGACCAGTCCTTAGCCCTTTGCGGTTTGGGGAATTGACCTGATTGGCGATATGCCGATGGACCGAGGCGGAACCAAATATGCTATTGTGGCAGTCGACTATTTCACTAAATGGGTGGAAGCGGATCCTTTAAATAAGATATCTTCGGAAAAAGTTATTAACTCCTTGATCAAAAATGTTTTATGCAGGTATGGGGTTCACTCAAAATCATATCGGACAATGGACTTCAATTTGACAGCAAGGAATTCACCGACTGGTGCCGAGAGCACGGAATTCACAAAAGCTTCTCATCTGTAGCTTATCCCCTGGCAAACGGACAAGTCGAAGATGTCAACAAAATTCTCAAAACTCTAATCAAGAAGAAACTTGAAAAGTCAAAGGGCGCTTGGGTGGATGAACTTCCTACGGCACTTTGGGCCTACCGCACATCCTACAGAACATCAACAGGACATGCTCCATTCCCTTTGGCATACGGATCGGAGGCCATGCTCGCAGTTGAAACTGTAGTGCCCTCCCACCGTAAGATCCACTACAACCCAGAAGAGAATGAAGAACTCCTACACATGTCTTTAGACCTAATTGAAGAAAGAATAAATGATGCAACACTTAAAGCGGCAGCACATAAGCAAAAAATGGCAGCACGATACAACTCCAAAGTCAAGCACCGCAGCTTACGAGAAGGAGATCTTGTTCTCAAACGGATCTTCCCGCGCCCCAGAGCACTAGATCCTTTTTGGGACGGACCCTATGTAATTCATAAAGATCTCCACAACGGAGCTTATATTTTGTCAACAGTGGACGGGGAGGTGTTCCAAAGGGCATGGAACATCCAACACCTTCGTCGATACTTTTCTTAACTTGTACTGCCCATATGAAGTGAATTAACAAAGAGGATCAGTGGACGTAGGCATTTTCGTGCCGAACCACTTTAAAAATCTTGTCTCTTTTTAACTTGCTCCTTTATATCTTGGCTGCTTGTTAAGCTTTATCCTTTTCTGTTGAACAAAATCCTGTATAACGGCATTTCCATTCTGGACACTTCACGGCACAACCTCACCTGGACAAGACCCAACAGGTACTATACAAATCTATGCCCTCGTCAATGAGACACTTTTGCTCCAGCATCCCTCTACTGCGGGTTAACTCATTGCTCGCGACGGCCCTCCAAGCCAACTGTAATAAGCCGATCATAAGCCACCGAGAAGGCCGACTATAGCCGAGGCAGCTCATTACGGCGTTCGGCTCGCCGGCGACTGTGAACCGATTATAAGCCCCAACATAAGCTGTGGCCAGCCAGGGGCAGTTCGCAGTTGACGATCGACACCCACGCTAGCCGGCCATGGTAAATCGAATAATACCCACGATTATGGGCCATAATGTCCCGGGTAGTTACTGTGCGCGATATCGGCTCTGATGTGACTTAAGTACGGCTGTGGTAAAAAAGAAAACTCCCCGCGGAGGCGTAAGATGGGTGACGAATGTCTCCAAGACCCACAGTTAGGGAAAGTGACTACAAAACCCATTTGCCACGAAATTAAGCACATCGAAGGCCTTCCGTGATTGGAAGTTTTACCATTTCTTATATTTCCATTTTATTTATAAAAAACTTTCCTCCTATCCTCTATAACGATCACTAAAGTACAGGACACAAAATAGGAGACAATCGCTAGTGGAAATGAGAACTC
This sequence comes from Allium cepa, assembly GCA_030765085.1. Lineage (NCBI taxonomy): Eukaryota > Viridiplantae > Streptophyta > Magnoliopsida > Asparagales > Amaryllidaceae > Allium > Allium cepa. Next base: position 786,231,188 of record CM060937.1, on the reverse strand, counting down.
ACAACTGGATAACAGGTCGCTCAGCTGCATTCCATCCTCTGTCACACAAGACATTCAAAGCTACCGTCTACAACTAAAACATGAAGGGCGGTACTTCCTTTTCTTGTACATAAACATGTAGCTATAGCCTATTCACACATCACACTAACATTACGAGACATGAAATTATATTTTAAGCAAGAGCATAGCATCAAACATGATTGAAGCACATGCATATACACAGCTATATTTCTTATGCAACACATCAAAATAACGACAGCATTCAAATACGACAGAATCAACTTATGTTATGAAATTATATAAGAATAAAATCGTTCGCTACAACGACATAATTACATAATTACAGCCTGAAAGTACATTAATGTTTTGGACTAGTATATTCAGTAATGCCAAGTAAACCAAAAAAGTAGTCGGCTGCAGCAAGGCTCCGCCTCTATCCTGCTAGCCCTCCGGGATCTACTTGACGACAGGATCAGAACTCCCAACATGCTGGCCAGAGGTCCCACCTGTCCGATTCAAGAGAAGAATCCATCAGATAAACAATACGCAATCAAGTTAAGAAAAGATTGAGAGGGAAGACTTACCAGCATCTGCTCCCTGATCATCATCCCCCAACTGCACACCCACTTCCTCGGCGGTAAGCAGCCGCATGCCCTCCTTCACTGCCACTTTCTCCTCCTCAGTAAACTGGGCCGTTACCACATCCATCCTGAAAGCTACACCACCCTCCTTATCCGCCTCAGCCTTGGCCTCCTCCAAAGCCCAGAGATATATCCTAGCCATGACCCGGGGATAATCGTCCATCCAGGATAGGTTGCCCTGCTTCCAAGTACGGAAGTACATGTCCTGGAGCATCTCATCCATCATCCCCTCATTCTCCTCAAACTCCCTCATCCGGGCCTCGGAAGCCGACAGCCTTGCGACGGCAGCATCTCTCTCCAATCGGTATCTCGAGCAGTCAGCCAGAAGGGATTTCCGCATCGCCTCCATCTCCTCCTTCAGCTTGGCTTGAGCAAGCTCTACGGCCTCAAGCCTCCCAGATAACTCCTCTATCTGCTCAAGATCCGCTTTCCGAACCTCATCCACTGTGGCAATGGCCATATCAATTTGTTCCTTGCAGGTGGCCTCCATTTTTCGCAGCTCAGCTCTGCTAGCCTCATCCATAGTTTTCTTTAGCCGTTTGGAGGCCACCTCATGCCGGGAGATCTGAATGGCCTGATCGGCGAGCTGTTTGGCATGGTCGGAACCCATTTGCCGCAACCGAATGTTAGCACTTCCGATTTCCTCTCCAACCTTGACCAGTCGGGCATGATACGCCATCAGCCTCCTGGTCTCCTCAGCCACCCGATTAATGTTTGCCTTGGCCTCATTCCCCATAGTCACAATCCGAGTGGTCAACTAGTCGAGATCCAAAGACTTAGCCTCATCAAGCACCCTTACCATAGGATTGCGGGGTAGGAGGTGCTCACCGGTAACCTCATCGAAGGAAATATCATGGAGGTTGGGGTCCAGATCTGGATGACCCGCAAATGGGTTACGAGCCAAGCCGGGACGATCAACGTGAGTAACGGTAGGATTCTCTGATGGAAGTGGAGATGGTATGGACTCAGTATCCTCCCCGGTAATATCATGAATAGGATGGGTTGGGGGCCGAAGTCCAAGCGAAGGTTCGAACATTGAATGCCTCCTCATTCTCTTTTGAATATCCTCTTCGATGACTCCGAGACGAGGACGGTAGCCGACTACGCCCCCAGAACGGTCAGTCGAGGGCTTCGGTTTAGCAGAAGCTTTGAGGAGTTTGAACTGTTCGAGGCGGTGCCGAATGTCTGATGTCTTCGCCGCCTTACCCGTTCCTGAAATAAAAACCAAGTGTTACAAGCATGCATGAGAATATAATCCAAGAAACATGTGAAGTTAAAAGAGGAGTCAACAATTCACCTTGAACCGCTGGAGCTACCCTAGCTGAAATACTCTCAGAAGATGGACTGGCACCAGTCCCGGCCTTATCGAATTTCTTCGGTTTCTCCACCATGGCCGGTCCTTCCTCCAACCCCTCAAAGGCTTGGCGGAAAGCATCATCCGTCCACTCTTGAATCTCACCTGCTTGCCCAGAGGTCAAGGCACCAACGCCACTACCACTCTGTCCTTCGCCACCATTACCACCATCACCTTCTCCATCCCCTCCGCTCTCCTCCTTGCCTCTTTCCTCCTCTCCACTTTCCTCCTCCGGAACATCTGGGCATGTGCTGGGAGAGGGTCCATCAGATTTCTTAAGCTTCTTCCCCCTGACGATTGGAGGTATCGAGAAGGGTCTCCTCTTGCTACTCTTTGTCGTGGCCCCTCCTTTGGCTTTGGCTGCTCTTTCCTCAGGCGTATCCCTCTGCTTGACCACAGATTGATGTGGTAGAATCAAGTTGTGTTCCAGGAGAGTGGCATTCCTGATTAGGAAAGAAGCTGACCTATCCCTTCCTGGAATGGCCTCTATCTCCGCGGCCATCTGAACCAGGTGATTATTCTCCACGACCGCAAAGCCATCTGTCGCTAGCAAGAAATAAAAACGCATATGAAAAAGCATCTCTGTCAGAACGGAAATTATAAATAAGCTTCAACTTACAGCCAGAGGTGAAGCGTTGGATAGAAATGGTGTCATCCTGGACGAAGAACCATTCCTTCTTAAACATGGTGAACTTTGAATACAAGTCCAGGACCGGCTTGAAGGACACAACCGATTCCAAGCTGATGTATGGAGACCCCTTCTTGTAACCCCTCAAGTTATATAGATATCGAATTTCCCGGTTAGAAGGGGGGCACCCGTACTTTCTCTGGAAAATCACGAATAGACACACCAAGATAGCGTAGGAGTTGGGCTGGAGCTGGAAGGGGGCCACCTTCACATAAGTAACGAAGCTAACTATCCAGGCATTGATTGGAGGAATGGCCCCACACATGCAGTGGTACCTCCTATAAGCAAAGTTTCCTTTAAGGGGATTATATGGCATGACCCCCTTCTCTGGCAGCAGCATGCGTGCTCTATCAATCCCAAAGGAGCGGGAGATAACATCAAGCTGCTCCCCTCTGAGAGAGCTCGGAAAGCAATCAGGAGGAGAGTTCAGAAGCTCTTGAGGACCATATCTGTCCAATAGTGATCTCGGGGTGGGTCCCTGTCGTCCCGGTCCTGGCTGGGCTAGGGGCATCACAGGGGACTCTCTTCTGTCCGTAGATTGTCTCTTTTCTGATCGAGTTTCCACTTTGTGATACATTATCTACGATACCAGAAAAACAAAAATGTTAAAACAAAGAATATAGAGAGTTAAGCAAGCGAGACGTGAAGCCTGGAACATCACCCATAATTCAAAACACCAGATTTCATTCGGTAGCACGAGTCCGAGACCACATTCGAAACTCACACTCCCAAAATTCATTCGGTGGTTCCAACTCAAAGGTCATTCGGCAACCAGACTTCCCCATCCTCATTCGGCAATTCAAGTACAAGTTCATTCGGTACTCGGAATCCACGAGTGCATCCGGTAATTCATGAATATAAGATCATTCGGCAAAAAATGACTCACCTGGTTCGGCAATCAGTTTATTCGGCACCTTAAATAGTTCGGCAAACGAGATTGATTCGGCACTATAATTGGTTCGGCACTATAATCAATTCGGCGGGTAAGGAATGAAGGAAGCCTAAGGCCAATACTTATAGGCGAAAATCAACAACCGGACCAACTGGCTCAGCATACAAGACCGGGCGAGAATCCCCCAAGCTAAAACAAAGCGTGACATATACTGACATATGCCCCCACTTTGGGGGGCAGTTGTTTGGGGAGTCTCCAACCCCCCCCCCCCCCCCCCCCCCCCCGAACCAAAGGAAAGGAATTCGACACCGGACCACTTCACTGCCGCACCAAGCACCTACCGAACCAACCCTCCTCCAACAACTACCGGACCAAAGCATAGCCGGACCATCTCCATCCACTCACCACCGGACCACGTCCCACCGAACCAACCTACCGCCACTCACCATCGGACCGTGTCCCACCGAACCAACCTACCTCCACACATCACCGGACCACTTCAACACCGAACCAGCCTATCTCCGAGTCCTATCCGGACCAACCACCACCGAACCAAACTCACTCCCAACCTACCACCAGTCCAAACAACATACCACTCTCCACCGAACCAAGACGTTCCGGATCAACTTAGTCAGGCCAGATTGCATCAGCCCAGGCCCATCAGAAGCTATATACATCCAAGACCCCTGCCCCCAGCCTCACTCTATAAATATAGGGGCAGGGGTAGAACAATGGGGGACAAGTTTTGAGAGCTCAAGCACGGACGGAACTTTCAAACAACTTTCATATACTTGTATACAAAGCTTTGTACTTGTAATCTGAAGAGAAAAGGAGAATGACATATAAAGTGGACGTAGGCACGTTCAGGCCGAACCACTATAAATCTGTGTCTTTTATAGTTTAGTCCCTGCTTTTTATATATTTGCATAAATCACCCAAATCACTAAGAACAACTTAAAATCGACTAAATCATACGACTTGGAGGTGTTTGCCCATTTTTTGTGCAAACATTCCTCTTCAGATATTCTTCTTCTTCAAATTTTCTTTTATTTCAAACTTTCTTCTTTCTTTTCAAATCTAAATCTTTTCTTCCATTTTCAGTTCTTGTTTTAATCCCTTTCTTTTTCAAATCTTTTATTTTCCAAACCTTTTAAAAATACATACATTCATATAATAAGGAGGAAAATTAAAGTAAATCGAAATAAAAGAAAAATTACGGAACTAAGCTAGCAATCAAGAAGAAGCATACGTGTTTGTCACGTGGGAAGAGTGGATGTGGCACGGTATTTTATTTTTGTTTAATTATTTTTGTTAATTTAGATTTCAATTAGTTCTAATAATCATAACTCATACATACGAACTCCGTTTCACACGCGGTTTTCTCCGCTAGGTTCGTATTGAGATCCCGGTCACTTTAACGCTGGTTTGGGCTAATTTGAAGATGGTCAAAGTTTTGGGTTTAAATTGGATTTAAATTCAATTTAAATTCAAAAGACGAGTGTTTTAACCCACTCCCAACTTCTAAGTTTTCTTATATTTGTTAAATTGATGTTAGATATGAGTAAAAATTTATTTATGACTGTTTTGCATAGTTTATTCATCATATCAGCTAAATCGCATTTATTTAATTTAACTGTTAATTAATTTTATTATTGCATATAGATTTACAGTTAAAAATCTATTTATTTGCATACAAACTGCAGGTTAAACCGTCATTAAGTTATTGTTGAACATAAACGATTCGTTAATACCTGTTATTTATTACCTGTATATCTTATATGCTATATATTGTTGTTTGTTTAAATTGATGATGATTGAAATAAATTGGTTGATGATTGATATTGGGTGAATGGATGATGTGTTCTATTTTATATAAACTGCAAGTTATTATGCATTTCATTTCATTCGAGATTGCAGTTTGAAATGATATACAACCGCATTTTTATTTTTAAATTGCGGATTTAAATGATAAATATCCGTATCACTTGACCATAGGATAGAAAATTTTATACAGGAACCGCGGTATATATATATATATATATAATTATTATTTTTGAAATAATTTTATGGTTTGGATATGATACGGTTTAATAAATATTAAATTTGGATTTTATATAAGTATATTTTATATATATACATATATAGTTAAATTTAGAATTTAAGCTATGTATAAATCTGTTAAATAAAATAAATATGTTGAATAATGGAGTTTGATAATTTATAATATATGTTCAAGTACAGTTTTAAGATATGGTATATATATAGAGTTTTAATGATTCAAAAATTAAGATTGGAAGATAAATTGAAAATTTATTTGGAATTGAGGTTATTTAAAGTTTTAACTCCATAAGTGATGTAAACTTATTTAAAATTGGAAATTTTAAAGATATGATATTTATAAATGGATTTTTATTTCAAGATAAATTAAATGAATATTTCTAGCATAAATGATTTAAGGAAATATTTAAGTTGTTAGTAACTGGAGCCTTATTTTAAAAATGATTTTGATTTATTATGTAAACATTTCAAAACTGAATAATAGGTAAATGAATTGGTGAATATAAATTTCAACCTTAAGTTTTGATATTGTTAAAAACTCAAAGTTAGAAAATATGTTGAATTTGAAGTGGTTTATTTAACTTAAAGCGAATTTAAAATTTATGGATTTAGACTAAATATTTTTATGAATAAAATTGAAAAGTCACGGAAATTATTTTATTTTATAAAGAATTTTAAATTCAAGCTATTTTATTCTATATACCGGTTGAATATCCAAACCATTCAAGTTTTAGAAGTTATGGTTTTAAAGCTATGAATTTCGTAGTATTATGTTTGAAAGATATAATTCAAATGTTTGGTTTCCAAATATTATAAATTTTAAAGCAGTATGATTTTGGAAAGGAAATATATTTGAAATAAAAAGGATATTATTGATTTGGGTTTTATAAAAATAACATCAAAATGGGTTGTTTTTGGAAATGGAAATGATATCGTATTTATGGGTTTGAAATGGATAATTATATTCTGGTTTTAAAGTATAAACTATTTTGAAAAGACTGGTTGTTGAAGTGACCGTGATCGGAAGTTGTCATACTCTCTGCCAACTCCGAAAACCACTTTAACAACCGTGTACACGGTGGAGATTCCAGAATGAAGTAGGATGGTGGTGGTGTTTCCTTTAAGGTAAATACGTGGACCCGACTCTTGTGAGTTGGCATAAGGTGGCTAAAACAGGAGCGATCGACGGGTTAGTAAGGTAGCACCTTTGATCGAACACATCCCTTCGATATTATACTTTGACTTTTGGATTGGTTCGGTGGCCACTTTTGATTTTATTTGGGGATGTGGCTTGAGGTGGGCGGTAGCTGCGCGCTATGCGTTACCACCGACCCGGAAGCGTAATTGGTATATCTACCCTGGCATTGCCTAGTTGCGCCATGTCACCTACCCTATCGCACCTTGTACGAGTTTCTATTTGTGTCGTACTTATGAAGTATCCTCTAGTAGCCTCCTGATCAGGAGGTATTACGGTACTATATAGACTATTGGCATTATTTGTGTTAAGGGCTATATGGGTAACCCCTTAACGCTGTTAAAAAGTAAGTTTATTTTACAAATAGACACTATTGTAAAAGCGCAATATACTATATAGTAAATAGTTTAACGGATTCTTAGGAGATGTAAATCCCAAGCATCTCTTGAGTTATTGCATTCATGTTTATTTCTGTTAATTTAACTCACATAAGATCTTTTAGTTCTGACTCGAGTGTTTTTGTCTTTTCAAATTCGCTTGGGTCAGTCCGAGCGTTTCAGGATTTGAAGATTTTATTCTGGAGGACGAAGACGAAGATTTGTAGTATTACTATCTACTATATTATTCCACTACACTATTTAATTCCATTGCATTGATATTTATTGGTATGTGAACTCTGATATTTATTGTATAAAGAAGAATCAAATGTTTGTAAACAGTTTATGAACCGCATATTTATTATTATATTTTATCCTTCCGCTGTGAGATTCTATTTTGTTTTTCTTTCCCTGTTTTTTTCTTATTTACCCCATAACAATCCGCCCTTCCGTATGGTTTGAATTGGCACATGTGTCGATTTAAAGCGTGCGAGAAGGCGGGACGTTACATTAGACTTCTCCATCAAAATATTTACTCAATGCTGGCGCTAGTCGAATGACACTGACATATTAGTTCCTGGATCCTATCCAATATATTTTAGCTCGGTTATATTTGACTTCTTCACATTTTTGTTATCGTATACAAACAATTTATTCTAAACCATTATTTAGAATGTTTGTTTAAATATTGATGTACTAAAAGACCAAAGTCATATTGGGAGCTATTTTGCAACTAGAATCTAAATTACCTCAAGCATATTGATTGATGAATCTATTTTGTTAATTTCAACAATTGAAATTTACGAGATTGTTCTCATCAAGGTTTCTTACTATGTTACAACTACATTGGTGTTCTGTTGGGCACATTTTCACTACCGAACCGTCCCTCTCCAAGCAATGCTGAACCATCTCCTCTCCATGCACTACCGAACCAGCCACCATCCATCCACTACCGATCCAACACCACCGAACCAGCCACCTTCCTTCCACTACCGGTCCAACGCCACCGAACCAGATCACCAACTCAACACCGAACCAACACGAACCAAATTACTACCGGACCAAGGCCTCAACTCTAGCCATCTACTACCGAACCAAGGCGTTGCCGGACCAAAGTTGCCAGGCCAAATTGCTTCAGCCCAGGCCCACCAACGGCTACATTCATCCAGGACCACTGCCCCCAGCCTCACTCTATAAATAGAGGGGCAGGGGTACAACAATGGTAGACAAGTTTGAGAGCTCAAGCACGGATAGAACTTTCAAACAACTTTCAGTTACTTGTAATCAAAGCTTTGTACTTGTAATCTGAATAGAAAAAGAGAATAACATATATAGTGGACGTAGGCACATTCTGGCCGAACCACTATAAATCTATGTGTCTTTTATGGTTCAGTCCACCAATTTTTTATATTCGCATAAATCACCCAAATCGCTGAGAACCATATATAATCAACTAAATCATACGACTTGGAGGTGTTTACCCATTTTTCGTGCAAACATTTTCGGTGCTTTCACTGAGAACGAGCTCGAAGGTTCAGCTTCTCCCACTTAACCCTTATCCTATCAACATCGTTCATTGCTTGGAAAACATGCCTTCAGGACGGAAGAAAGACGCTAACAAAGGAAAGAACATCACAACTGGCAGTATACCAGATCCAGTGATCAAAGATCAAGACAATCGTCCAGTTCCAACAGCAAAAGGAAATCAGGCAAATCCAACAACCCCTGCTACGGAACAACCAATTAAAAGGGTGGATCTGGAGAGGGTTGTAGCTGAAGTAACTAACCGCTTCGCATCTCAACAAGAAGCCTTGGTGGATCAACTCATTTCACGCTTAAGGTATGTTGAAGAAACCAACCGCAACACTGAATCATGGTGTGAGTCCCGGTCTGGAGGATCTGGGAGATGACAAAAGTCTTTCTTCTCTGAAGAGGCTAGCAACAGAAACAACAATGGTAGGAGTCGATCCCGGACTCAGCCCGAATTCCGATCCGAGGAAACACCTGGAACCGAACCCAACAAGGGAGGTACCAGGCAGGGGTCGGATGTAGCTGAGCCTATCATGCTACCTAACCATGGAAACACCAATAGACGGGGCCAAGCTGGAGCCCAGCCCGAAGTTGGACCCGAAGAAGTGCTGAGAACAGAACCCAGCAGGGGAAGATCAAGGCAAGGGCCAACTGTGGCTGACCCCAGCGCGCCCTCGGAAGACCAGTGGCCGTCATTGGAGAATGCTAAGAGTGATAGATGATACCTTCCCTACAAGTCATTTGGACGGAATCAATCCCGTAGGGAAGAACCAAACTCATTTCTATCCTCTCCAAGTTCTGATGAAAGGATGACACGATTGTTTAGAGGGTACGTCCAACGGGAACAAAGGGATCGGGGGATAGGCGCTAGGGTAACCAACCCCTTCACCCGCAATATCGAAACTGCCATCACCCCCCGGGAATGGAAAATGCCAACAATGGAACCTTACAAGGGAACCTCTGACCCCGTTGTACACTTGCAGAGATACACACAGCATATGCTCATGAGCGGAGCAATAGAGGGAGTGTTGTGTAAATGCTTTCCACTATTCTTGGCAGATCTAGCTACCTCCTGGTTCTGCCATCTACCCCAAGGATCCATCAGCTCATGGGAAATGTTGAAAGAAAAGTTTATCAGCCAGTTCCGTATTCATGTGGAACAACCCAAGGACGCTTATTCCCTATCTAATATCAAACAGAAGCCCGGAGAGACAGTGCAACAATATCTAACCTAGTTCAACGCCACAGCAGCCGCAGTCCAAGATGCCGACGAGAAACTTATCCTAATGGCCCTCTACAGTGGTGTGCATCCGGATACTAAGTTTGCTAAAAGATTAACGAATGAAAAGCCCGCTACCTTACCCGATTTCTTCCACGAAGCCGGGAAATATATGAGACTTGAAGACGCTGCCATTGAAAGGCAGACAGGGCAACAAAACAAGGCAGCTCATGGCAACACATCCACAGTAGCAAAGGACGTTCGAAGAAATGACTCCAAAGATAGTACTGGGGGCAAGAAGGGGGAAAGCGCTTATATAGGCCAGGACCGAGATTCGACTCTTACAATCCTTTAAATGAAACAATCGAAAATATCTTCTTGGCCACCCAAGACGAAGTTAGATACAAGCACCCCCCGCACAAGAAGGAATCAGATAATGCAATTAAGTTTGGAAAGTTCTGCCGCTTCCACGAATCTCATGGGCACGACACCAATGAATGCCATCATCTCCGGGACTTGATTGAAGAACACATCAGAAGGAAGAGACTAGAGCGCTATGTGAAAGGTCAGAACAGGACTTCAACCCTACCAATGAGAACCCAGGGTTTCCCCTCCCGGAAGTAGGCGGAGGAAATCGCAACACCAGCGGCTCCAGTCAAGAGAAGATAGTGGTCCTTGCCATATCAAGAGGACCACACATCGCCGACGGAAGCTGGGTAGAAATGGGGAGATACGGTAAGTCACTTAGAAACAATGAAGGCTACATTAATTCTGTTACAGAAGAGCGCCACCCGAAACGGAAAGAGAATGATGATATCACGTTCAGTAGGCATGATCTAGAGGGAAGACAGTACCCTCACATGGATCTTATGGTTATCTCTGCGTAGTTCGGTCCAGCCAAGGTTTTCCGAATCCTGGTAGACACTGGAAGCTCAGTAAATATCCTATTAAAGCACGCTTTCGACAAAATGAAGCTGTCAATGAAGGATGTGTCTCCCTGCAGCAAACCGCTACATGGTTTCATCGGAGATGCGAAGATGGCCCTCGGGCAACTGGACCTCTTTGTCGAAGTGGGAAGCCATCCCCGCTCCGTTGTACGAAAACGAACAATTGTGCTAATAGAGAACCACTCGACCTACAACGCCTTTTTGGGAAGACCAGCCTTGTCTGACTTCCAAATTGTCCTAGCCCCGTGGTGCCTGAAGATGAAATTTCCAACAGATAACGGAATAGGAGAAATAGAGGGAGATCAAGACGCCGCTCGAGATTGCAATGTAACTGAACTTCGCAATAAACGCAGGAAGGATAAAGGGAAGGATGCAGAGACTTCTCTCTACAAGAAAAAATTGGAAGCATGGCAATTAAAGAAAGCCCCTCCTCTTCGATATACCAGCGATCCTTTCAACAAATTAGACCCCAGGGACAAGGAGGAGGAGGCCACCACCGAGCCTGCAGAGGCTATGGAATTTGTATCTGTAGACAAACACGACCCAAGTAGACTGCTGATAGTCGGGTCTCAGTGAAGAGTGGAATTGAAGGATCAACTCGTCGATTTTCTTCGCAACGACATGGATGTATTTGCATGGACGCACGCTAACATGACTAGAATCTCCCCAGACGTAGCATGCCACGTACTGAACATCGATCCCACCAAGGTGCCAGTAAGCAGAAAAAGAGGAGCATGGGGCAGAACGATCAGCAGCCCTCGAGGAAGAAGTAAAGAACCTACTTGCCAATAGCTTCATACGAGAAGCCATCTACCTAGAATGGATCGCCAACCCGGTACTGGTAAACAAATCTAATGGAAAGTGGCGAACATGCATCGATTTCTTCAACTTAAATGATGCTTGCCCGAAGGACTGCTTCCCACTCCCCCGAATCGATCAACTCGTGGACAGCACAGCCGGACACGAACTCTTATCTTTTATGGACGTATCTCAGGATAAAACCAGATCCCTATGCACGCCCCCGATCAAGACCACACTAGTTTCATCACTGACCGGGGATTGTACTGCTACAGAGTAATGCCTTTTGGACTTAAAAACGCCCGAGCTATTTATCAGCGCCTCATAACCAAGATGTTTGCGAAACTAATAGGACGAACTATGGAAGTTTATGTGGATGACATGCTGGTAAAATCGAGGAAAGCCAATGATCATATAAACCACCTGGACGACATGTTTCAAGTACTTCACCATTATGGAATGATGTTGAATCCTCTAAAGTGCTACTTCGGAGTGTCGTCGGGAAAGTTCTTGGGATTCATCATCCATGCTAGGGGGATTGAAGCAAACCCCGAACAAGTCCGGGCTTGCAAGATATCAAGATACCATCAACTCGAAGAGAGATGCAAAGCCTAAATAGGAAAGTGGCCACCCTAAGCATGTTCATCTCTAAAGCAACCGACAAATGCATCCCTTTCTTCGAAGCTCTAAAGAAAGACAAAGGAAATTTCGAATGGACTGACGAATGCTCGACAACCTTCCTTAACCTAACCGAACACCTTCAAAGACCACCAGTACTCTCAACTCCAAATGAAGGCGAAGAACTATATATATACCTTGTTGTATCATCCCATGCTCTAAGCGCCGCTTTGGTGAGAGAGGACAACCGCGTGCGGCGGCCCGTATACTTTGGAAGCAAGAGATTTACAGGGGTAGAAGCCAGATACCCTAAACTTGAAAAGCTAGCATACTGTTTGCTAATTACGTCACGGAAATTGTGACACTATTTCCAATCTCATTTCATCAGAGTTTTAATGAATCAACCGCTAAGGCAGGTACTCCATCGCCCCGACACTGCTGGGCGACTACTTAAGTGGTGCATTGAACTAAGTCAATATGATATCACCTACCATCCTCGCACCGCCATCAAGGGACAATCCATGGCCGATTTCATTGGCGAATTCACTACTAACGAAGGTAAAGATCGATCTGAAATAACAAAATATATCAAGTGGAATCTCTTTGTAGATGGAGCATTAGACGAACAAGGCTCGGGGGCAGGTGTTGTGATAATCACCCTAGGGGAAGGAAGCTGCACTATGCCCTAAGGTTGGAATTCGCTGCCACCAACAACGATGCAGAATATGGAGCAGTAATAGCATGACTAGAACTTGCCTTAGAAATTGGAGTCAGTTCTTTATGTCTCCATAGTGATTCTCAACTTATTGTAAATCAAATACTGGGAGAATTCCAGACTCGAGGAGAACGACTCATAGCATATCCAAAGAAGACCAAGCTGCTGCTCAGTCAATTGGATCACTATTTAATCAAACGCGTTCCTCGAAAGGAGAACGGAGAGGCCGACGAACTGGCAAAGCAATCTAGCATGAAGAACAGCACCACTTCCGGAACAATAACCATCTCAAAGCAACTAGCCCCATGTTTCGAACAAGAGGATTTGATAGCTACAATAGAAGAAGAAACTTGGACGAATCCTATCCGAAAATACTTGCAAGATGGCACACTACCCAACGAGCGTAGCGAAGTCAGGAAAATTTTGAAGAGTGCTTCCCGCTACACAACACAAGAAGGCATCCTCTATCGGCGCGGCTTCTCTAACCCCTTGTTAAGATGTGTCGCTGGAAGGGAAGCCAAGGAAATCTTATCCAACATCCATCGAGGAAGTTGCGGAGACCACACTGGAGGGCACAATCTGGCAAAGAAGATACTCCGATATGGATATTTCTGGCCCACCTTAAACAAAGACGCCTTAGACTTCGTCAAAAGATGCGACAGATATTAGAAATTTGCTAAAATCCCTCGACTACCAACCGATGAGATTACTCAGATGACCAACCCTTGGCCCTTTGCAATATGGGGAATTGACTTGATCGGCGAACTGCCAATGGGCCGAGGCGGAGCCAAATATTCCATAGTGGAAGTTGACTATTTCACCAAATGGGTGGAAGCGGAGCCTCTAAATAAAATATCTTCGGCAAAAGTTATTAACTTCTTGATCAAAAATGTTTTATGCAGGTACGGGGTTCCACTCAAAATCATATCGGACGACGGACTTCAATTTGACAGCGAGGAATTCACTGACTAGTGCCGAGAGCACGGAATTCACAAAATATTCTCATCTGTAGCTTATCCCCAGGCAAACGGACAAGTCGAAGTTGTCAACAAAATTCTCAAAACTCTAATCAAGAAGAAACTTGAGAAGTCAAAAGGCGCTTGGGAGGATGAACTTTCTACGGCACTTTGGGCCTACCGCACATCTTACAGAACATCAACAAGACATACTCCTTTCTCTTTAGCATACGGATCGGAGGCCATGCTCCCAGTTGAAACTGTAGTGCCCTCCCACCGTAGGATCCACTACAACCCAGAAGAGAACGAAGAACTCCGCCACATGTCTTTGGATCTAATTGAATAGAGAAGAAACAATGCAACACTCAAAGCGGCAGCTCATAAGCAAAAAGTGGCAGCACAATACAACTCCAAAGTCAAGCACCGCAGCTTTCGAGAAGGAGATCTTGTCCTCAAGCGGGTCTTCCCACGCCCCGGAGAGCTAGATCCTATCTGGGACGGACCCTATGTAATTCATAAAGATCTCCACAACGGAGCTTATATTTTGCCAACAACGGACAGAGAGGTGTTCCAGAGGCATGGAACGTCCAACACCTTCGTTGATACTTTTCTTAACTTGTACTGCCCATATGAAGTGAATTAACAAAAAGAATCAGTGGACATAGGCATTTTCGTGCCGAACCACTTTGAAAATCTTGTCTCTTTTTATCTTATTCCTTTATATCTTGGCTGCTTGTTAAGCTTTATCCTTTTCTGTTGAACAAAACCCTATGTACACGCCATGTTCATTCTGGACACTTCATGGCACAACCTCACCTGGACAAGACCTAACAGGTACTATACGAATCTATGCCCTCGTCAATGAGACACTTTTGCTCCAAAATCCCTCTGCTGCGGGTTAACTCATTGCTCGTGACGACACTCAAAGCCAACTGTAATGAGCCGATCATAAGGCACCGAGAAGGCCGACTATAGCCGAGGCAGCTCATTACGGCGTTCGGCTCGCCGGCGACTGTGAACCGATTAGAAGCCCCAACATAAGGTGTGGCCAGCCAGGGGCAGTTCACAGCTGACAATCGGCACCCACGCTAGCCAGCCACGGTAAATCGAATAATACCCACGATTACGGGCCACAATGGCCCGGGTAGTTAGTATGCGCGATCTCGGCTCTGATGTGCCTTAAGTACGGCTGTGGTAAAAAAGTAAATTCCCCACGGAGGCGTAAGATGGGTGACGAATGTCTCCAAGACCCACATCTAGGGAAAGTGACTACAAAACCCATTTACCACGAACTTAAGCACGTCGAAGGCCTTCCGTGATTGGAAGTTTTACTATTTCTTATATTTCCATTTTTATTTATAAAACTTTCCTCCTATCCTCTATAACGACCATTAAAGTATAGGACGCCAAATAGGATGCACTTGCTAATGGGAATAAGAACTCTCAGCTGGATGACGGGTCACTCAACCCGTATTCGATCACACAAGGCATTTAAAGCTACAATCTACAACTAAAAATCGAAAGGGTGGTACTTTCTTCTCTTGTATACAAATAAGTAGCTCTGATATATTCAAACATCACATTAACATTGCAAGACATGAAATTATACTTTAAGCAAGAACTTGACATCAAACACAGTTCAACCACTAGCACATGCACAACTAAACTTCTTACGCAACACATCGAAATAATGATAGCATCCAAATATGACGGAATCAGCTTATGTTATAAAATTACATGTAAAAAATAAAATCGTTTGTTGCAATGACATAATTACAACCTGAAAGTACATTAATGTTTTAGAACTAGTATATACAGGAATGTCAAGTAAAACCAAAAATGCACGGATCAACTCAAAATAATCGACAGCATCAGAACTTCATCTCTATCCTTCCAACCCCCCAAGATCTACTTGACAGCAGGATCAGAACTCCCAGCATGCTAACCAGAGGTCCCACCTACTGATCATCTTCCTCCAACTACACACCCACTTCCTCGGCAGTAAGCAGCCGCATGCCCTCCTTCACTGCCACTTTCTCCTCCTCAGTAAACTGGGCCGTGACCGCATCCATCCTGAAAGCTACACCGCCCTCCTTATTCGCCTCAGCCTTGGCCTCCTCCAAAGCCCGAAGATATATCCTAGCCATGACCCGGGGATAATCGTCCATCCAGGATAGGTTGCCCTACTTCCAAGTACGGAAGTACATGTCCTGGAGAATCTCATCCATCATCCCCTCGTTCTCCTTAAACTCCCTCATCCGGGCCTCGGAAGCCGACAGCCTTGCAACAGCAGCATCTCTCTCAAATCGGTATCTCGAGCAGTCAGCCTGAAGGGATTTCCGCATCACCTCCATCTCCTCCTTCAGTTTGGCTTAAGCAAGCTCTATGGCCTCAAGCCTCGCAGATAACTCCTCCATCTGCTCAAGATCCGCTTTCCGAACCTCATCCATCGTGGCAATGGCCATATCGATCCGTTTCTTGCAAGAAGCCTCCATCTTTCGCAATTCTGCTTTGCTAGCTTCTTCCATGGTTTTCTTTAGTCATCTGGAGGCCGCCTCATGCTGGGAGATCTGAATGGCCTGGTCGGCAAGCTGTTTGGCTTGAATGGAAACCATTAGCTGCAACCGAATGTTAGCACTTCCGATTTCCTCTCCAGCCTTGACCAGTTGGGCGTGATGCCCCATCAACTTCTTGGTCTCTTCATCTACCCGATCAATGTTTGCCTTGGCCTCATCCCCCATAGTCACAATCCGAGTTGTCAACAAGTCGAGATCCAAAGACTTAGCCTCGTCAAGCACCCTTACCATAGGATTGCGGGGCAGGAGGTGCTCACCGGTAACCTCATCGAAGGAAATATCATGAGAACTCGGGTCCTGATCCGGATAACCTGCAAATGGGTTACGAGCCAAGTCGGGACGATCAACATGAGTAAGGGTAGGTTTCTCTGATGGATGCGGAGATGGTATGGACTCAGTATCCTCCCCCGTGATGTCATGAACAGGCTGGGTTGGGGGCTGAGGTCCAAGTGAAGGTTCAAACATGGAACGCCTCCTCTTTCTCTTTTGAATACCCTCTTCAATGACTCCGAGAAGAGGACGGTAGCCGACTACACCCTCGGAACGGTTAGTCGAGGGCTTCGGTTTAGCAGAAGCTTTGAGGAGTTTGAATTGCTCAAGGCGGTGCCGAATGTCTGATGTCTTGGCCGCCTTACCTATTCCTGGAATAAAAACCAAGTGTTACAAGCATGCATGAGACTATAATCCAAGAAACATGTGAAGTTAAAAGAGGAGTCAAAAATTCACCTTGAACCGCCGGAGTTACCCTAGTTGAAATGCTCTCAAAAGATGGACTGACACCAGTCCCGGCCTTATCAGATTTCTTCGGTTTCTCCACCAAGGCCGACCCTTCCTCCAACCCCTCAAAGGCTTGGCGGAAAGCGTCATCCGTCCACTCTTGAATCTCACCTGCTTGCCCAGAGGTCAAGTCACCAACGCCACTACCACTCTGTCCTTCGCCACCATTACCACCATCGCCTTCTCCATCACCTCCACTCTCCACCTCGCCTCTTTCCTCCTCTCCACTTTCCTCCCCCGGAATATCTGGGCATGTGCTGGGAGAGGGTCCGTCAGATTTCCTGAGCTTCTTCCCTCCGACGATTGGAGGTATCGGGAAGGGTTTCCTCTTGCCGCTCTTTGTCGTGGCCCCTCCTTTGGCTTTGGCAGACCTTTCCTCAACCGTATCCCTCTGCTTGACCATGGACTGATGTGGTAGAATCAAGTTGTGTCCCAGGAGAGTGGCATTCCTGATTAGGTAAGAAGCTGACCTATCCCTTCTCGGAATGGCCTCTATCTACTCGGCCATCTGAACCAGGTGATCATTCTCCACGACCGCAAAGCCACCTGTCGCTAGCAAGAAATAAAAGCACATAAAAAGAAGCATCTCAGTGAGAACGAAAATTATAGATAAGCTTCAACTTACAGCCAGAGGTGAAGCGGTGGATCGAAACGGTGTCATCCTGGACGAAGAACCATTCCTTCTTAAACATGGCAAACTTTGAATACAAGTCCAGGACCGTCTTGAAGGACACGGTCGATTCTAAGATAATGTATGGAGACCCCTTCTTGTAACCCCTCAAGCTATATAGATATCGAATTTCCCAGTTAGAAGGGGGGCGCCCGTACTTTCTCTGGAAAATCACGAATAGGCACACCAAGATAGCGTAGGAGTTGGGTTGGAGCTGGAAGGGGGCCGCCTTCAAATAAGTGACGAAGCTAACTATCCATGCATTGATTGGAGGAATGGCCCCCCACATGCAGTGGTACCTACTATAAGCGAAGTATCCCTCAGGGGGATTATATGGCATGACCCCCTTCCCTGGCAACAGCATGCGTGCTCTATCAATCCCAAAGGAGCGGGAGATAACATCAAGCTACTCCTCTCCGAGAGAGCTCGAAAAGCAATCAGGATGAGAGTTCAGAAGCTCTTGATGACCATATCCGTCCACTAGTGATCTCGAGGTGGGTCCCCTTCGTCCCGGTCCTGGCTGGGCTGGGGCATCACAGAGGACTCTCTTCTGTCCGTAGATTTTCTCTTTTCTGATCGAGTTTCCACTTTGTGAGACATTATCTACGGTACCAGAATAACATACTGTTAAAACAAGGAATATAGAGACATAAACATGCAAGTATACGTAGTCCGGAATTTCACTCGTAATTCAAAGCATAAAAATTCAAGTATATAAGGCTCATTCGGCACTTATACAGTGTAGTCTCATTCGGTGGTCAAGACACACACTCCATTCGGCAATTCAAGTATGAAATTGTCAGTCGGTACTTAAAAACCCACAAGGTTCATTCGGTAAGACAAGTTCCCGAGCCCATCCGGTAGTTCAAAACAAAAACCCATTCGGCAAAAAAGGGTCTCACCTGGTTCGGCAAGGATAGGAACTTGGAGTTTAACACGTTTGGTCTGGCGAAGATAAGATTTCGATTCGGCAAAAGCAAGGGATTGGCTGGGCTGATAAAGAATAACGAAAGCGTTAGGCCCCTATTTATAAGCAAAAATCAATGACCGGACCAGTTGGTTCGGCATTATTTAAAACAAAGCAAACCATATACAGGCATACGCCCTACTTTGGGGGCAAATGTTGGGCAGGTTTTCACTACCGAACCGTCCCTCTCAAAGCAATGCCGAACCATCTCCTCTCCATGCACTACCGAACCAGCCACCTTCCATCCATTACCGATCCAACACCACCGCACAAGCCACCTTCCATCCACTACCGGTCCAACGCCACCGGACAAGATCACCAACTTAACACCGAACCAACACGAACCAAAGTACTACCGGACCAAGGCCTCAACTCCAGCCATCTACTACCGAACCAAGGCGTTGCAGGACCAATGTTGCCAGGCTAGATTGCTTCAGCCCAGGCCCACCAACGGCTACATACATCCAGGACCCCTGCCCCCAGCCTCACTCTATAAGTAGAGGGGCAGGGCTACAACAATGGCAGACAAGTTTGAGAGCTCAAGCACGGATAGAACTTTCAAACAACTTTCAGTTACTTCTAATCAAAGCTTTGTACTTGTAATCTGAATAGAAAAGGAGAATAACATATATAGTGGACGTAGGCACATTCTTGCCGAAACACTATAAATCTGTGTGTCTTTTACAGTTTAGTCCATCTATTTTATATATTCGCATAAATCACCTAAATCGCTGGGAACCATATATAATCAACTAAATTATACGACTTGGAGGTGTTTGCCCATTTTTCGTGCAAACATGTTCCTTATGAAGACACCTATGGGGATGGTGGATTATATTTCTTTAGGTACAACTATCAAAATTGTATTATAGTAATGTATTGGAAATCATTGAGTCTCTTCAACAACCAAATGTTATTATAACACTGCAGCCTTTTCAAAATAGTTTATACTTTAAAATCAGAATAAAATATCCATTTTAAAACCATATAAATACGATATCATTTCTATTTTTAAAACCCAAATCAATATGATATCATTTTTATTTCAAATATATCCTTTTTTCACAAATCATAGTACTTTCAAATATATATACCTTAAACCCATAGCTTTGAAACATAATTTCAATACTTAAATGGTTAAATAATAAATTACTTTATAAAGTAAATTAGCTTTCTAATTTCTCAAATCAATTCCAAATAATTATTTGAATTCCCAAATAAACCATTTAAATTTCCATATATTTCAATGTTTTAAATATTCCACCATTTCAAAACTAAATTTTTAATTCATATATATATGCCAAATTCACTTTACTATTATTTAGTTTTGAAATACTTACTTAATAAATTCAGTATCCTTTAAATAAAACTTTTAAATTCAATAATTGAATATTCCTCAATTTGTTTAGACTAGATATATTCACTTAAATCATCTTAAATCCGAATTTGGTTATAACACATTATTCTTTTTAAATATAAACTTTAATAAGATTTAAGTGTTCACTTTATCTAACTATTTAATTCATAGCCAACTTACCCTTTATTTATTTTCTTATATTCAAATTTTACCAAAACATCATATTTTATTTCTTAACTAGAATTCCATTTTATTTTACAAATCAAATTTTTCAAGATGAATTTATACTTTAAATTTTTAACATATATTTATTTACATATTTAACTTGAAAAATATCACTATACTTATAAATATCATTTAAATCCACTTTAAACAAAGGGTAAGAACATTTTAAATTTTTTTTTAAATATTTAAATATTTCCAGAATATATATATATATAACCACGGGTCTGTATAATATTTTCTAACCTAGGTCAAGTGATACGGATAATATATCATTTCAACCCGTAATTTACAAAATAAATCCGGGTTCTATCATTTCGAACCCGCAATCCCAAGTAAAAAATAAACTAAATAAATAAATGAATAAATATCGTTCAGGCCTATCATTTCAGCCTATAACGATTTCAAATCTACAGGGAACTTGCAGGGTGATTAAACAGTAAATAATAAATAAATAGTGTACAGTATATAGTATAACTGATGATGTGTAGGTTTAATAATAGGATTTTTAACAACATCAGTTTATCACAGTAAAATAAAATGAAATATTAATTATTCTACAATCACACTTGTTATCAATTTACAGATATATAAGTACGTTTGTCAGGTGAGAATACTCACTTGAATGCCGTCGAAGATTGATTCAAACGATGGTAACACTTGATAAAGAGAATGCAAAGAAGAACGATCAAATTGTTGCGGAGACTGCGAACAGATTTTATTCTTGAAAAGGAAATGAATAAATTAAAAATCAAAACTAAGTAAAATTTTAGCACGAAATTTTTGAAACAAATAGGGACGAATGGAAATAATTCGACCTATAGGCTCGACCACTCCACCGCATGCCTTGACCCATCATAACCAAAATCGTTGTGCATAAATTTATATATACGAATGTATGTGCCCACGTATATTAGACAGTGGGAAATTAATAGGCCTAGTCTGTGATCCAAAGGGAAAAGAAAATGGTGTACACACTCTACATATTTGTTTTTTTAATAATGCAAACATGAATTTGCAACTTAGTCTTTAGTTTGGACACCTACCCTATTGCATGGCCCACACGCATAATTCTACTCTCCATCTATATATATATATATATATATATATATATATATATATATATATATATTCTTTTTATACAACAATAGGTGACTAGAAAAAAAACTATATTGCTTTGGACCAAAGCTTCAGGAGGCTTGGTCATATCAAATGCACGCTTTGAATTTTCATGCATGCGCGCAAGGTAAAGTGATATGGGAAAACACAAACTGCTGTATGCACATCAATATGTGGGAAAAATCTGAACATCAGGGCTCGGCCTTTCTATTTTATTTTATTTTATAATTTTTTTTTAAATTGCAAAAGGTGGCGAAGCATTTGTTTTCTCCCTTTTTCTTCACGCACACTCACGCAAGGCACTGGAAAACTCTTTTTAACTGAAATCATGCATGTCATCGCCAAAGTGAAAGATGCCTCAACATGTACAGGTGGCTAAGTTTAGAAATGTAATAGGGCTCAGCTATCATGGCACGATAGTAGGTCCTACATGGGGTGGTCTAGGGTCAGGGTAGGTGGCACAGTAAGGAGTGGAGGGCTGCGGCTTCACTTCATGGAGGAAGGTAGGTGAAGGCCGACTGGGCCAAGGTGGTGGAGCAGCCGAGTGAATTGAAAAGAAACAAAGAGAAAAATTAAAATAAAAGGAAGAATAAAGAAAATACAAACTGTCATTACCTGGAGTATGTTGCGCACAATAGAGGAGAGTGAACTAAATGAGATGGAGCAGTGAGGTGGTGTAACAACACTGGTTTTAGCGATTACCTGAAAATATTAAATTATAACGGCAGTTATAATTTAATAGTGTAAATTAATAATTAAAGAGGAATTTAAATTGTTTATTGGGAACAAACAATATATTTGAGCATAAAATGAGAAAATAGAATTTTGAAGACTTTATTAAGATAGTTTGATTTAATAAATAAATGAGGAAAATGTGTTTTATTTATAGTTAATGCAATAATTTTGTTAATTATTGCTCCTACTTCTTTTAATATATATAGTTTTTTTAAAAAAGAAGTAATTAATTTTAAAATGGGATATATTTAATAAAATGATGGAATTGAGTTTAAAAATATAAGTTGAGCATAAAATTATATTTGAAATGAGTTATAGAATTTTATGACATAAAAATGTGATTTTTGTGTAATTTATAGTGTTAATTACAATGAGTTTTGTAATTAATAATGTAAATTTGCTATTTTCTTTAAATAGGGAAATATGATAATAAATATGTTCCAATTATGTAAATAATATTTTAATTGGGTGTAAAACATTTTTATTATCATGAGTAATGAATTTCATAATTCTTAAGAAGTGGAACTTGAAGTAGTATAAATTTCACCGTTAGTATGCATTGTAACATGAAATAAGTGGTTGAATAATAACACAAGTTAATTTCATTTACTTATTGGGCTTAGTTCCATTGGTACAATTAAACCCAAACATGTTACTAAAGAATGAGAAAGAGGAGAAAAGTCTGTACGTTCATTCACTTTTCTCCTCTCAGTTAAAAACTTCTGAAGCTCAAAAATAATGGCAGCCTTCTCATTCTCCCAATCTGTGCTCTATTAATCAAAATAAAATGAAGAATGGATGTTTTAAAACATGGATTTAAGTATAAACTCAGTTAATCTTCAATCCAAAACCAATCTCTCCATCAAAATCTAATTTATGGTGAAAATCTATTAACTTCTTCTCTGTTTAGGGTTTGCTAGTGTGGAAATTTGGGCGGAATTTATAATATCGATTGTTGAATTAAAGGATCGAGGTGATTTAATCACTCACATCTAAATCTTTGTTTTACTGCACGTCATTGTTTGAATGATTGTTGATTTAATTATATGCAATTTGGTTGAAAACTTGTGTGATTATTGTTTTACTGTTTGCTGGAAAGTTGTTAAAAAAAATTCTCTGTAGTAAAACAATGATAATATATGGTAGAATAATCCAAATTGACTCAATATTTTTGTGGTAGAAAGTTATTTCATTTAGCTACAAGTTTTCTTTTAATCATATTTCGAAATACTGTAGGTAAATTGGTTGAAACTGAGTTTGAAACTAATGTTATGGCTCAGCCATATAAATTTTTTTTTGAGTTAATACGTGAGAGTAAAATGGACATAATTTTCGATTAGTAAATCCAATTGTGTTGAGTCTTTTTGTAGTAGAAAGATTATTCTCTAAGAAAGAACTTTTATTTTAATTACTTTCTCATATTTTGAAGATTTCTTGGTCAAAATCGAATTTATAACAGAGTAATAGTCTCTGCCCTGTCAAATTTCAGTGCTTAATATTGTTAGTAATTTAAGCATAACTTTCTCATTTCTTATCGGATTTTGATATCATTTAAAGTTCTTGAAAGCTTAATTCATGTGCTACAACTTTCATGTATTTTGTTTTCTGTAAGTTAGAGATTTGCTATGTCAAAATCCAATTTTTCTACTATTGTCCCGAGAGCAAAAGCAATATTTGCTCTGTGCTTAAGGCTGAAACAAAATTGGCAATAGCTTCTTCGTTTGTTGTCCGATTTTGATAATTTTAGATATTTCAAAAAGCTTAAATTATGTAATACAAGATTTGTTCATTGTGTTTTCTAGAATTTTGAAGTTTTCTTGGTCGAAATTATGGTTATAAGTTGTTGTCCTGAGAACAAGATGACAACAACAAGAAACATTGACCTTAGAAATTTATTAACTCATTTTTGCTCTTATTCTCTTCCAGTTTTGATGATGTTTTTGAGATTTTTGAGAGCTATGATGCCTATCTATAGGCTAGCTATATTTGAAAATTTTGAAATTCAAATTTAAATAGAATTCGAATTGATTTTTAGTTAAATTTGAAGTGAATTCGTATTGAACTCAAGTTATCGGTCATGAGTTATCTTTCTTGTTTTTTATTATTTTCAAGTACAGTTTTCACTAAAAAAAATTGAAGTAATTTTTAAAATAAATGGAAACTCCAAATTTTTATGATATAGTATTTTAAAATTATTTTTGTAATAAAAAAAACTATTTATACCCTATAATAAAAGAATTTCATAATATGGGTTTTATTAATCTCTTCGGGAAAAAGTTTTAAAAGCTTGTTTTCTCTAGTAAACTATTTTAAATATAAAACACACACTTTTGTACTATTTGAACGTATAAGGAAGAGAATTAAACGATTTAGTAAAACACATGGTATGGGACATGTGCGTTTACTATTTCGGTTAATTCCAGACTTGTATAATCGAAGCTATTTGAGTTTAATGATTCTGAGATGTTTTTCCATTTTATAGCTTATTTTGAGTTTTATAATTCCTATTTATTGGAATTATTTAAGATGGCCAATATTTGGCAAGTATTATGGTTTGAGATCTCCTATGTAGGCGTTTGATCGATGAGAACCATCACGATGTTTTATTTACTTGCTAATGACATAAGGCAAGTCTTGAGTTTATGATTTCATATTTTGAGATTTATGGTTTACGAGAAACCATCACGATGTTTTTCACTTGTCGATGTGATGAGACAAGTATAGTATCTCTTTATCACTCGCCAGTGAGACTAGGTGAGATATAATTTTCTGAGTTTTATGATGTTTTTAGTGTGGCATCGACTAACGGCTAGTAAACCGCTAAGTGCGAATGTGTGGTATGAGACACACGCTAACACTTTTTGGGTTCCTATCCATGAGTTTGTGACACATTCACGATGTTTACCTAATAGAACTGCTTTTAGAGGTGTCAACGACCTTGTCATGAGGATGAATTGCTTTGGAGGTGTTAGCGACCTTGTTAGGGATGACAAAATGGCTTGGAGAGGTGTCAGCGACCTTGTCATGAGGACAAACTACTTTGGAAAGGTGTCAGCGGCCTTGTCATGAGGACGAACTGCTTTGGAAAGGTGTTAGCGGCCTTGTCAAGGGGACGAACTGCATAGGAAGGTGTTAGCGACCTTGTCTAAGGCATCGGCCATCTGAGTTTAGCACGTGCAGCATTGCTTCCGCATTGTATTCAGAGATATGGCCAATCCGGGTTTTCTGAGCTTTGAATTCGCCGTTTTTGGCGCATTAGTGTTAAGATTTTCTGAGTTTTGAACATGCATCGAATTTTTTATTGAGTTTGAGATTTTATGAGTTTGAATTCGTATCGAGTTCCATGAATTTTTATGATTGAGATGTATGTATGAGAATTAGCCGCCTTGGCCTACTT
Organism: Allium cepa; assembly: GCA_030765085.1. Classification (NCBI taxonomy): domain Eukaryota; kingdom Viridiplantae; phylum Streptophyta; class Magnoliopsida; order Asparagales; family Amaryllidaceae; genus Allium; species Allium cepa. The sequence continues at coordinate 786,205,380 of CM060937.1, read as the reverse complement.
ATGAGTTCGAGATATCACATTCTTATGGAGTTGTCTTGTGTTGCTTTCATGACTTCTATTTGTGATTGAGATGAGTTTTCTCCTTTTTGAAGTAATGGTTCATCGAACCATTTGAGTTTTTCTTGAGTTTTATATGAGTTGATTTGAGTTCATTATGGGTTATCGCTAATGATATGAGGCACTTGTGTTTTATTTGAGTATTGAGTTTGAGTTACCTCTTTCCAAGTATTTAGTCACTTAGGTAGCGTTCGTTACTTAAGTTTTGAGCTATGAGTTATCTAATCCTTCTCCTCATTCGAGAAGAAGTATCACTATATCCATTCTGCTTCACATTATCAACATTGACTGATTTGTGTAGCTAGACTGACCCGTGTATTTATACTCGGGTCAGACCGAGTTGTTTCAGGTATCATCTATTGGACTTAGCTTGAAGTTCGCGTTGGATATCATCTCTTCTTTCGCTTGAGTAGTTTATTTCTTCCGTATACCTCGATGTTTTTACATTTGATTTGATGTATATGGTGTGGTCGAGTACCACCTTTATTGTATTCATATTATATTGTACTAAACATGTATCAGTGTATATGTATATATATATATATGATGTCGATTATTGTTCTGTGATGTGCTTTACATTTAGTTATTGTATTTTATTCTGATAGATACGTCAACCACCTATAGTTTAGGATTAAATATTTACTGTGTATGTCGATCCATTAAGATAGAAAATAAAAATTATATTGCATTTATCGACGTATTCTGTAGATGTTTATAACAAAGTTATAGATGGTCGCCCTTAACCAACCCTATTCTCCGCTTTAGTAGACAGAATTACTCGTTAATTCTCTTTACTAAGGTGGGTCTCGGCGTGGGGCGTTACAGCTTGGTATTAGAGCTTTGGTCAGAATAAAGTAGAATAAACACAGAACGGTACGTATATCATGATACATCGAAGTACAATACGCGTGAATCATTGTCCTTTATTCGAGCTTGTTTTCGAATCGAGCCTTGATTCTTTTCGAGTTTTAGGATTGTTGAGATGGAATATGTCTAGGAAAACATACATCGTATTCCGTAGTATTCCATAATAGAGTTGGACGTCATCTTATCTTATAAATAATCTTATTTGAGATTGTATTATTCTTATTTTGTCGATACAAGTGAGTTTGTATCGATGGAGCTAATTGATTTCTTTGAGCATTCTCGTTGCATTCCTTTGAGAGTTGTGAATCCTATTGAGAGGATCCACAACGATTGGCTTGTTGTAAGCATTCTGAGTTTTCTATTTGTTGCTTCTTTAGTGAGTATTTGTTTGTTACTCACGATCTGGAGATGCATTTTATTTGAGATGGATTGACTTATTTGATTTAAGTCCAATCCTTTGTTTTCTGGATCCTATTGTATATTTAGGTTTCCTATTTTGATTGGTTTATTATTTCTATCACTTTGGAATGTTAATGATGATTCTGAAGTTTTTTAATTCACTCTTGAGTGTCGAGATATTGATGATATATCTCGAATTCCAATCAAGGTGACTTTGTTGATTTCTGTGAGTCTGTTTGGATTTGACATCCAATCAGGCATCGAATGTTGAGGTAACCTTATTCCTGGCTCTTAGCTCTTTGATTATCCTTCCACGAGGATATCCACTAAGGAATGAGGTGAGTTTCTAGATTATTCGAGTTCGATTGAGTTTATCATTCAGTTTCTTTAAGTTATCCTTTTCGAATACTCAATTGGTGTTATCCTTTGCAGCATTACTTTGTTTGAAGTAATGATTTGTGGTTTGTAGGCTTCTTTTCCTTAGAGGAGAATATCTTGCTTATCTTTGTTCTTGATGATTTCCGAGATTGGCTCGTCCTCGTGTAGGAGTTGATGAACACTCCATCTTCTTTTGTTGATTTTGTGAGCCACGTACTCTAGGAATATCTCGATGCGTTCTCTTAATGTTCTTTGGTTTGAGTTTTTGAAGCCATATATATGACTTTTAAAAAGAGAAATTGGAGTTTTGAGATATTTAAAAAAAAAATCAAAGAATGTTTTGAGAATATATTTATATGAGCAGTATTCTTTCATAGAAATAACTTGAGAGTGTTGGGTTATCCATCGAGTAGTTAAGAGTTCTGGTCGGTATGCCCGATCAACGTTATCGATAGGAATCTCCTAAATGCTATGATGAGGCAATCAAACACGATGATTTGTGTTTTAAAAATTGAGATTTTTGAAAATAATATTTTGAGATTATATATTAAATTTATTTTTTGAATGGTAATTGCAGCCATTGATTTTAGAGACGAGTAACAGAGTGGCAAGGCAGTTTTGATCGTTCGATCGACTCTGCAGCCAACGGATATATCTATTTACTAGAGGTTCAATGGCGAGGTAGTGCCATTTATTTATTCATTTACTTTGAGCCATACTTTATTGAAAGTATATTTTGAGATTTTAGAATCTATATTATATACACTGGATGTTTTAAGAGAAGAAATTTGGGCTTTTAATTTGAGATTTAAATTACTTACTAAGTAATATAGTAAAAAGTTTGCAAATTTTCAAATGCTGAAAATAGTGTTTTAAAAAAAAATTAAAATATTTTGAGATTTAAAATTCTAAATATCTTGGATTAAAAGATAATTCGATCTTATATCCTTGTTTTTAAGTATATTCTATCTTTGGGCTATTATCAACGACGTGCATTTTCGCGGTCGTTCGAGTTTGGTGGCCTTGTGAGAAGCCATCTTGTGATTTATCCATCTTTTCTATTGTGTCTACCCTGTTGTGAGGATGTTCTTTCTGTATATTTATGCGAAAAATCTTATTGATGATCTTCTTTATTCCTTAGAGTCCGGGTTTAAGTAGTAGATCCCAACTCTATTCGTAGAGTTTTGTAAAACCAATCATTTTCAATCGACTAACTGTTGAGCATCTTACTGAGTTTTGATTCGAAGACGGGATATCTTCGAAACTCTTTCGATTTGCTTGGAAAATTCGATGGTTTGTTAATCCCTATATTAGCATATGATGGGCCATTGAATTAACCAAAAGAGTTTTTCCTTATTTTCTTCTACCATTCTATATTGAGAGTATGAATGGTTTGGAATTCGAGCTTGTCTTTATCCTTCGATGATTGTATCTTTTATATTTTTACAGCTCTTTTTCTAGAAAATTGTGGGTACGCAATTTTTGTAAGGGGAGGAGTCTGTAACAACCCTAGTTTTAGCAATTACCTGAAAATATTAAATTATAACGGCAGTTATAATTTAATAGTGTAAATTAATAATTAAAGAGGAATGTAAATGTTTATTGGGAATAAACAATATTTTTGATCATAAAATGAGAAAATAGAATTTTGAAGACTTTATTAAGATGGTTTGATTTAGTAAATAAATGAGGAAAATGTGTTTTATTTAGAGTTAATGCAATAATTTTGTTAATTATTGCTCTTACTTCTTTTAATATATATAGTTTTTTTAAAAAGAAGTAATTAATTTTAAAATGGGATATATTTAATAAAATGATGGAATTGAGTTTAAAAATAAAACTTGAGCATAAATTTATATTTGAAATGAGTTATAGAATTTTATGACATAAAAATGTGATTTTTGTGTAATTTATAGTGTTAATTACAATGAGTTTTGTAATTAATAATGCAAATTTGCTACTTTCTTTAAATAGGGAAACATGATAGTAAATATGTTCCAATTATGTAAATAATATTTTAATTGGGTGTAAAACATTTTTATTATCAAGAGTAATGAATTTCATAATTATTAAGAAGTGGAACTTGAAATAGTATAAATTTCATCGTTAGTATGCATTGTAACATGAAATAAGTGGTTGAATAATAACACAAGTTAATTTCATTTACTTATTAGGCATAATTCCATTAGCACAATTAATCCCTAACATGTTACTAAAGAATGAGAAAGAGGAGAAAAGTATGTACGTTCATTCACTTTTCTCCTCTGAGTTAAAAGCTTCTGAAGCTCAAAAATAATGGCAGCCTTCTCATTCTCCCAATCTGTGCTCTATTAATCAAAATAAAATGAAGAATGGATATTTTAAAACATGGATTTAAGTATAAACTCAGGTAATCTTCAATCCAAAACCAATCTCTCCATCAAAATCTAATTTATAGTGAAAATCTATTAACTTCTTCTCTGTTTAGGGTTTGCTAGTTTGGAAATTTGGGCTGAACTGATAATATCAATTATTGAATTAAAGGATAGAGGTTAGTTAATCACTCACATCTAAATCTTTGTTTGCTGCACATCATTATTTGAATGATTGTTGATTTAATTATATGCAATTTGGTTGAAAACTTGTGTGATTATTGTGTTATTGTTTGCTGGAAATTTGTTAAAAAAATTCTTTACAGTAAAACCATGATAATATATGGTAGAATAATCCAAATTGACTCAATCTTTTTATGGAAGAAAGTTCTTTCATTTAGCTACAAGTTATATTTTAATCTTATTTCGAAATTCTGCAGCTAAATTCATTGAAATTGAGTTTGAAACTAATGTTATAGCTCAACCATATAATTTTTTTTTGAGCTAATACTTGAGAGTAAAATGGACATAACTTTCGATTGGTAAATCCAATTGTGTTTAGTCTTTTTGCAGTGGAAATATAATTCTCTAAGGAAGAACTTTTATTTTAATTACTTTCTCATATTTTGAATATTTCTTGGTCAAAATCAAATTTTTAACAGAGTAATAGTGTGTGACGACCACCCATGACTCCCGCACCAAATCAAGGAAATAATGCGCTGAAAGGCGTGCCAGAGAGCCATGGGTGACCGTCAAGGGTAGAATAAACATCGCAGAATCTATCGCATAACTCATAGCGCATGGATAAAATACAATAGAGAAATATATGTTTAGTGAAGCTTCATAATAGAATATCATCAGATAAGCATCTTAAAAGTTTGATACAATCATCAGAACAGTCAATACATCAAAACCTCACTACAAAGCACTCAAAGTATATACAGCGGAACACCCAGTACGTAATATGAAATAATATGCAAAAGCCTCCTGCTCGTCTTCGACATCATCAACGTAGATCTCCAAGAATAGCACCTGTCACCTGCCACCTAGTCTGCCCATCCCAACATGGATGAACAGCCCAAGGTAATAAGAGGAGACATAAAACCTTGAGTCAGACAAAGTCTTAGTGAGCAGTAAATCAACTATCAAACATACCAAACGAGCATAAGGGATAAAAGGAATAGGAACCAAACCATCCCACTCCGCCTCTTCCTACAGTGATAGCCCCCAGACTCACACTAAGGAGAAGCAAGCATACATGGCAGACAATTAAAGTAAAGAAATAATCATTCGAGTCAAGGTCGATGTTTTCCAAATACAAACCCCCAAGGCCTAAACCAAGATCAGATAAGCACTCGAAAAACTCCGCTCTTGAGACCGAATGATGATACAACCAAACGTCCAAACATCCATGACTCTGGCTATCACTGTTATCATTGCCTTGATTTCACCGTTAGTTGAATGACCACCTGTCAAGGGCTAATGGAAACCCCGGTTCTAGACATAACTCCACACGTCGTCGCAGCCCGTGCCTAGGAATTTTCGCAACTACCCAGAGTACGAGCACGTCGTCGCAGCCCATGCTTGGAAAATCCATTGCCGAGAATTTTCGCAACTACCCAAAGCAGTCTTCGGCACACTATCCTTCGCCACTCTTAACTGGTGAAATCCCATTGCCAAATCCATCTGAGAAAACACCTTAGCCTCGTGAAGCTGATCAAACAAGTCATCTATTCTCGGCAATGGATACTTGTTCTTCTTAGTCACCTTATTCAGCTCACGATAATCGACACACAACCTCAACGATCCATCCGCTTTGGTTGCGAAAACAACTGGTGCACCCCATTCGGACACACTACGCCGAATGAATCCTTTCCGTAAAAGGTCATCAACTTGCACCTTCAACTCTTGCTGTTCCCTAGGCGCCATCCACCTAAGAGGCATCACAACAGGTCTGGCTCGCTCAACTAGATCGATACGAAACTCGATCTCTCTATGCGGCGGTAACCCTTTGACTTCCTCAAAGACATCCTCAAATCCATTTGCGATTGGCACCGATGACAGTCCATCCCGTGGAACAACCAGCGAATACATGAAGCTCATGAAGACGCCTTCTTCATGCTTACATCGTATCACAACCTTTCGCCCCTCCACCTTCTCGACTGTCACCTCCAGTCTCTCACAATCAACCTTTGCCGCATACTTCCTAAGCCAGTCCATACCCAAAATAATTCCGAACCCCGCATAGTTCAGAACAAAACAATCACAAACAAAAGAGAAATCATGACTCGACACAACTAGACCACGGCATATCATACACAAACATGACGAACCCCCAACTGGATTAGTCACAACCAGTGGCCTATCAACAATATCCGGTTCCAAACCTAACCGGCCTACAAGATGATCACAAACAAAAGAATGCGACGCTCCAGTATCAAACAACACTCTAACTGGAACACCACAAATGGAAAGAGTACCTTGAACCACCACACTCTTCCCTTTCTCTTCAGCAGTAAGAGCTTTTGAAAACGACGGCACAGCTCCCAAAGCATAAGCTTGCACAATCTGCCTGTCCTTCCTCGGTTCTGGACAATCTTTCCTGAAATGCCCTGGCTTGTCACAGTTGTGGCATTTCGCCGGCGCCTTTGGATTACTACAATCCTTGGAGAGATGGCCCTTCTGCTGGCAATTATAGCAAGTCATTTCGCCCCTCGGCTTCTTCTGGCCATCCTTACCCTTCTGTTGCTGTTGCTTCCTCTTCTTGTTTCCACCCTTCTGTGGCTTAAACCCTTCCTTGGTTACAGCAACAACAGAACTCTCCCTAGGAAACAAACTCTCATGCCTGAGAGCTTTCTCCACAAGCTTCTCAAACAGATCGTCCAGATGATCCACCAATTGTCTTCCAAGATAAGCATCCAAACCGGTCACAAACTTCTCATTCTTCTGATAGGGAGAATCAATATACGATCTGGCATACTTGGACAAAGCTTCAAACTCAGAAACATACTCAAGAACGGGTCTTCCACCTTGCTTGAGCTCCACAAACTTTTTAAACAAGACAGATTTCTGAGCCGTAGAGATGAACTTAGCTTCAAACCTAGCTTGGAATTGCTCCCAAGTAATCTCCTCCTCTGGAGTATCAATGATGACAGAATTCCACCAATCCGAAGCTCTCCCTTGAAGTTGCCTTGATGCAAGCTTCCTCTTAGTTGCATCCTCAACTCCCAAGTCACCAAAGATCCTTCTACAAGCATCAATCCATCTTTGCACTTCAATGGTTGATTCCGTTCCCAAGAAAACCTTTCCTCCAAGAGAAGTATAGTCCTTGCAAAGCTTAGCAAAATCCACTGGTCTTGGAGCTTGAACTTGAACTCCAACATCTACTGATGGCCCGAGGCTGGTATCCTTCTCATGATCGAAGTCATCATGGCCTCAAACATAGGAGCATAATCAACTGCTTCCCTAGCAGCACGGCCTTCCCTAGCAGCTGGTCTCCCCCTTCGACTCATCCTTAATATCTACAAAAAGGAATGACTTAGAACACCTTGAGAAACAACTGCATAAGGAGTTCAAATCCTTCTAAACTACTATATTATATATAGTAATCATTCATCAAAATACAATTATGTCTCTCATACGTAGTTACGTCGGCGAGCGTTGGCTAAAATCGATTAACCTGGCTCTGATACCAAATGTGACGACCGCCCATGACTCCCGCACCAAATCAAGGAAATAATGCGCTGAAAGGCGTGCCAGACAGCCATAGGTGACTGTCAAGGGTAGAATAAACATCGCAGAATCTATCGCATAACTCACAGCGCATGGATAAAATACAATAGAGAAATATATGTTTAGTGAAGCTTCATAACAGAATATCATCAGATAAGCATCTTTGAAGTTTGATACAATCATCAGAGCAGTCAATACATCAAAACCTCACTACAAAGCACTCAAAGTATATACAGCGGAACACCCAGTACATAATATGAAATAATATGCAAAAGCCTCCTGCTCGTCTTCGTCATCATCAACGTAGATCTCAAAGAACATCACCTGTCACCTGCTACCTAGTCTGCCCATCCCAACATGGATGAACAGCCCAAGGTAATTAGAGGAGACATAAAACCTTGAGTCAGACAAAGTCTTAGTGAGCAGTAAATCAACTATCAAACATACCAAACGAGCATAAGGGACAAAAGGAATAGGAACCAAACCATCCCACTCCGCCTCTTCCTACAGTGATAGCCCCCAGACTCACACTAAGGAGAAGCAAGCATACATGGCAGACAATTAAAGTAAAGCAATAATCATTCGAGTCAAGGTCGATGTTTTCCAAATACAAACCCCCAAGGCCTAAACCAAGATCAGATAAGCACCCGGAAAACACCGCTCTTGAGACCGAATGATGATACAACCAAACGTCCAAACATCCATGACTCTGGCTATCACTGTTATCATTGCCTTGATTTCACCGTTAGTTGAATGACCACCTGTCAAGGGCTAATGGGAACCCTGGTTCTAGACATAACTCCACACGTCGTCGCAGCCCGTGCCTAGGAATTTTCGCAACTACCCAGAGTACTAGCACGTCGTCGCAGCCCGTGCTTGGAACGTCGTCGCAGCCCGTTCCAACGTACTCTTGCTTTGAGCATGCTAGAACCTTCAACAACGATGAGATCTCAGCCTCCTAGTCATCCTCCTCGACGACTATTCTCATACTAGCTCAAGCGCCGCTCGAGCCATCCATTATTACCCAACTCGCAGCGCATCATCGAGTCATCAACTTGCTTTGGATGATCCTGCCTGGATTAAACCAAGACTATCTCGCATCATACTTTGCTTCATCGCATCATCGCAAAGTCCACCTCAACATCATGCTTCGCCTCAACACATCATGGCAAAGTCCAACTCTCGTCATGCTTTGCTTCCTCTAATCATAGCAAAGTCCATCATCATCGAATCCATCCGTATGAGCTTCATCATCCGCTTCATATGCCACAATTAGCTTTCACCATTCAAGAGCCTTTCCACTTAGCTTTTGAATCATCTTCAACCATCTTGTTCCAAATCAACTACTAGCTAACTTGAAACCATCAAATCAATCACACATCCAAACAATCAAGCATTCGAACAAGATCCAATAAGCAATATTAACTATAATGGCAATTTCGTAAATAAATGAGCATAAGTCTAACATGCATGGATCATAGGTTTTTAGCATAGATCTAACAATTATAAATCATGAGTTTTGTTTCTACAACTTGATGAATGAACTTGCATAAGTAAACATCTTCATAAGTAATGGATCTACACTCGAATCTAAGGAAAAATGCATGAAATAACTATCTACAACACTCCAACAAACCACCAAACCAATATACTCCTTTGGGTCCGCGTGAGAGATAACCACCACTCACCGAATCACCCAAACACTTCAAAAACTATCTACTTCAGATCTGGACAGCAAGGATTCAAGCTTGATTCGTCGAAATCCCGCTTGAAACGATGAAATCTAGCTTTGTTGGATGAAGATCTTCAACTTTGGCTCTTCAATCTTCAATCTCGATCTTCGATCTTGGATGGATGTTGGCACTAGATTGGATTAGAGAAAATAAGTGAAGAGATGTAGTAGTCGAGCTCTCAAAATGGCATCACTTTATCGCTTCAAAATCCGGTGCCAAAAAGTGAGCCAAAGCCCTCTATTTATAGGCAGATCACACCTTAGGTCGTTCTCGGTTTTAGGTCGTTGCCGACCTAAGAAATCTCCGACCTAACTAGGTCGTTTACGACCTAAGTTGCTACTGTATGCATGCGACCTAAAAAAAACACTACCGCATTCCTTAACTCGTACCAACGACCTACGACTCATCGAGAGCCGCGACCTAACCAAACCCAGGGTCACACGACCTAACGGCTTAATGGTTTAAGCTCCTACGCAACCTAATGCCTTCACGAGTTACGACCTACGACTCACCACTAAGTCGTTCATACGACTCAGCACTCAACAGCTTAACACCATCACGAGTTAACAACCTTACGACCTAACTGACATGACAAACTTCCTTAGGTCGCTCATCGAATAAGTCGTAAACCCCATAGGTCGGTCAACTACTATAACTCGTTCACGACTCAACTTCCATAGGTCGTAAACACTCTTAAGTCGCTTAACCCCTAAAACCGATAACTCGCCTAAGCTACTAACTCGTCCAGTTCCTTAGGTCGTTAACCCTTAACTCGGTCATCTCTTTACTCGTTAACTTCTATAACTCGGCAACCACCCTAAGTCCTAAACCATTTCCTTAGGTCGTATAACCGACCTATCCCCTTAACTCGTTCTAACACAATAACTCGTGAAACTTCTATAGGTCGTAATTCCTATAACTCGAAACCCCTTAAGTCGTCTACGACTTAAAAAATACACGACCTAAGCTAAATCCACCTACACGAGTTAGCTTCCACACGAGTTAACTTTTCATGACTTAAGCTCTGAACAACATGAACAACACTAACGACCTAGTAGCCATTATTTTACGATTAGTCGACACGTAAAATACAGGTCGTTACATTCTCTCCCCCTTAGGAATTTCGCCCCCGAAATTCCAAACAAACAACAGCAATCAAAACTATTCTGCATGCCTACCATCCATAGCAATCAACAAACCACGCATCCAATTTCTAACCTAGCATGCAGAATTCTAAGACTGGAAAAAGCTACAAATTCATGAGATGTCACTACACCTTAGGGCCATACCTCGAAGAGTTCAGGATGAGCTACCTTCATCCTCTCTTCCTCCTCCCATGTACAGTCGTTAACATCATCGCTCCATTGTACCTTGAGCAACGTAATCGTCTTCCTCCTAAGCTGTTTCGTGTCGGTTTCTACAACACGAAGCGGCTTACGAGATCTCGTAACAACTGGATCAACCTCCAAATCTTCACAGCTATCGGCAGAAACCACTGTATTCGAGTCGTGCACATACTTCCGTAGATATGATACATGAAAAACATTGTGCACACCCGACATCTTTTCCGGTAATTCCAATTTATAGGCGAGCTTTCCAATTCGCTCGATGATCGGAAATGGTCCAACAAATCTCGTAGTCAACTTTCCTTTCTTCCCGAATCGAATAACATTCTTCAATGGAGAAATCTTCACAAAAATCATATCTCCTACGTCGAATTCCAAATCCTTACGACGTTTATCTACATAACTTTTCTGATGATCCTGGGCTGCCTTCATTCGCTGCCGAATGATCTCTATGCAATCCGTAGTCTGTCGAATCATCTCTGGCCCAAGTATCAACTTTTCTCCAGTTTCCAACCAACATGTCGGAGAGTTACACGGTCTTCCATACAGTGCCTCATATGCTGCCATACCAATGCTTGACTGGTAACTGTTATTATACGCAAACTCCACCAAATAAAGATGATCCTCCCATGATCCTCCGAAATCCAAAACACATGCTCTGAGGAGATCTTCCAAAACTCGGTTGACTCTCTCAGTCTGACCATCTGTTTGAGGATGGTAAGCTGTACTCAAACACAACTCGGTTCCTAAAACCTCCTGGAAGCTCTTCCAAAATCCACTAGTGAACAATGGGTCTCGATCGCTCACTATAATCTTCGGAATACCATGGAATCGAACTATCCACTTAACATACAACTCAGCCAACTTCGATGCAGTCCTAGTCGATCGAACAGGAATGAATCTTGCACTCTTGGTCAAACGATCTACGATGACCCAAATCCCTTCATTTCCCGCTTTTGTTCTAGGTAGACCATCAATAAAATCCATCGATATTTGCTCCCACTTCCATGTAGGAACTTCTAATGGCTGAAGCAATCCACTTGGCTTCTTCTGTTCAGCTTTTACCAACTGACAGTTCATACATTTGGAAATAAAATTTCCAACATCCTTCTTCATACCTTCCCAATAATAGGTTCTCTTCATATCCCGATACGTCTTATTTCCACCTGGATGAATTGTCAACTTTGAGTGATGACTTTCCTTCAGAACTTCATCTCTCAATTTTTCTATATCTGGAACAACCAGTCGTCCTTGTTTCCGAAGCCAACCCTCTCGATCTACCTCGAATCCCTTATCCTTTTCTGGATCCAATCCAGATTCCAAATCACGGATAATCTTGACAAGCTTATCGTCTCGCTTTTGGCTCTCGCCAATTCTTTCCACAAGAGTAGGTCTTATCGATAAGTTTGCCAACATCTCAGGTTCCAATTCACATCTAGGCCTGAAGTCAAATCCAGCCAAAAACTCGAGACTCTTCCATTCAGAAAAAATGGCTCCCAATCCCGCATGTCTTCGACTTAACGCATCAGCTACTACGTTACCTTTTCCCGGAGTATAAGCTATACCAAAATCATAGGAAGCCAAAAACTCTAGCCATCGTTGCTGCCGAAGATTCAAATCCTTTTGGGAGAAAAGATACTTCAACGACTTATGATCCGTAAACAACTCGAATCGAACTCCCAACAGGTAATGTCCCCACATCTTCAGAGCAAAAACAATCGCCGCTAACTCCAAATCATGAGTTGGGTAATTCCTTTCATGCGGCTTCAGTTGTCGACTCGCATACGCAACAACTCTATCCTTCTGCATCAGCATTGCTCCAAGTCCAGTACCACATGCATCGGTGTAAACCACCATCTCATCATTCCCACTAGGAATAGTCAAAACAGGAGCACTCGTCAATCGCTCTTTCAGGATTCCAAAAGCTTTCTCACACCTAGCATCCCAACAGAACACTTGGTTCTTCTTCGTCAATCCTGTTAATGGTGCAGCTATCTTGGAAAAGTCTTTGATAAACCGATGATAAAATCTTGCTAATCCAAGAAAACTTCTCACATCAGATGCATTCTTAGGTCTAACCCAATCCTGGATTGCTGCCACCTTAGCGGGATCAACCGCTATTCCATTACCAGAGATAACATGGCCTAAGAACCTCACTTCAATCTTCCAGAAGTGACACTTCGAAAACTTAGCCTTCAGCTGATGTTTCCGCAAGATTTCCAAAACCAAACGTAAGTGCGTCTTGTGCTCTTCTTCAGTTCTGGAATAAATCAGAATATCATCTACGAACACAAGTACGAACTTGTTCAACTGATCTCTGAATACTCTATTCATAAGATCCACAAAATATGTCGGTGCGTTAGTCAATCCAAACGGCATTACCAGCCACTCATAAAAACCGGATGGTGTCCTGAAAGCAGTCTTCGGCACACTATCCTTCGCCACTCTTAACTGGTGAAATCCCGTTGCCAAATCCATCTGAGAAAACACCTTAGCCTCGTGAAGCTGATCAAACAAGTCATCTATTCTCGGCAATGGATACTTGTTCTTCTTAGTCACCTTATTCAGCTCACGATAATCGACACACAACCTCAACGATCCATCCGCTTTGGTTGCGAAAACAACTGGTGCACCCCATTCGGACACACTACACCGAATGAATCCTTTCCGTAAAAGGTCATCAACTTGCACCTTCAACTCCTGCTGTTCCCTAGGCGCCATCCGCCTAAGAGGCATCACAAAAGGTCTGGCTCCCTCAACTAGATCGATACGAAACTCGATCTCTCTATGCGGCGGTAACCCTTTGACTTCCTCAAAGACATCCTCAAATCCATTTGCGATTGGCACCGATGACAGTCCATCCCGTGGAACAACCAGCGAATACATGAAGCTCATGAAGACGCCTTCTTCATGCTTACATCATTTCACAACCTTTCGCCCCTCCACCTTCTCGACTGTCACCTCCAGTCTCTCACAATCAACCTTTGCCGCATACTTCCTAAGCCAGTCCATACCCAAAATAATTCCGAACCCCGCAAAGTTCAGAACAAAACAATCACAAACAAAAGAGCAATCATGACTCGACACGACTAGACCACGGCATATCATACACAAATATGACGAACCCCCAACTGGATTAGTCACAACCAATGGCCTATCAACAATATCCGGTTCCAAACCTAACCGGCCTACAAGATCATCACAAACAAAAGAATGCGACGCTTCAGTATCAAACAACACTCTAACTGGAACACCACAAATGGAAAGAGTACCTTGAACCACCACACTCTTCCCTTTCTCTTCAGCAGTAAGAGCTTTTGAAAACGACGGCACAGCTCCCAAAGCATAAGCTTGCACAATCTGCCTGTCCTTCCTCGGTTCTGGACAATCTTTCCTGAAATGCCCTGGCTTGTCACAGTTGTGGCATTTCGCCGGCGCCTTTGGATTACTACAATCCTTGGAGAGATGGCCCTTCTGCTGGCAATTATAGCAAGTCATTTCGCCCCTCGGCTTCTTCTGGCCATCCTTACCCTTCTGTTGCTGTTGCTTCCTCTTCTTGTTTCCACCCTTCTGTGGCTTAAACCCTTCCTTGGTTACAGCAACAACAGAACTCTCCCTAGGAAACAAACTCTCATGCCTGAGATCTTTCTCCACAAGCTTCTCAAACGGATCGTCCAGATGATCCACCAACTGTCTTCCAAGATAAGCATCCAAACCGGTCACAAACTTCTCATTCTTCTGATAGGGAGAATCAATATACGATCTGGCATACTTGGACAAAGCTTCAAACTCAGAAACATACTCAAGAACGGGTCTTCCACCTTGCTTGAGCTCCACAAACTTTTTAAACAAGACAGATTTCTGAGCCGTAGAGATGAACTTAGCTTCTAACCTAGCTTGGAATTTCTCCCAAGTAATCTCCTCCTCTGGAGTATCAATGGTGATAGAATTCCACCAATCCGAAGCTCTCCCTTGAAGTTGCCTTGATGCAAGCTTCCTCTTAGTTGCATCCTCAACTCCCAAGTCACCAAAGATCCTTCTACAAGCATCAATCCATCTTTGCACTTCAATGGTTGATTCCGTTCCCAAGAAAACCTTTCCTCCAAGAGAAGTATAGTCATTGCAAAGCTTAGAAAAATCCACTGGTCTTGGAGCTTGAACTTGAACTCCAACATCTACTGATGGTCCCGAGGCTGGTATCCTTCTCATGATCGAAGTCATCATGGCCTCAAACATAGGAGCATAATCAACAGCTTCCCTAGCAGCACGGCCTTCCCTAGGAGCTGGTCTCCCCCTTCGACTCATCCTTAATATCTACAAAAAGGAATGACTTAGAACACCTTGAGAAACAACTGCATAAGGAGTTCAAATCCTTCTGAACTACTATATTATATATAGTAATCATTCATCAAAATACAATTACGTCTCTCATACGTAGTTACGTCGGCGAGCGTTGGCTAAAATCGATTAACCTGGCTCTGATACCAAATGTGACGACCGCCCATGACTCCCGCACCAAATCAAGGAAATAATGCGCTGAAAGGCGTGCCAGACAGCCATGGGTGACCGTCAAGGGTAGAATAAACATCGCAGAATCTATCGCATAACTCACAGCGCATGGATAAAATACAATAGAGAAATATATGTTTAGTGAAGCTTCATAATAGAATATCATCAGATAAGCATCTTAGAAGTTTGATACAATCATCGGAGCAATCAATACATCAAAACCTCACTACAAAGCACTCAAAGTATATACAGCGGAACACCCAGTACATAATATGAAATAATATGCAAAAGCCTCCTGCTCGTCTTCGTCATCATCAACGTAGATCTCCAAGAACAGCACCTGTCACCTGCTACCTAGTCTGCCCATCCCAACATGGATGAACAGCCCAAGGTAATAAGAGGAGACATAAAACCTTGAGTCAGACAAAGTCTTAGTGAGCATTAAATCAACTATCAAACATACCAAACGAGCATAAGGGACAAAAGGAATAGGAACCAAACCATCCCACTCCGCCTCTTCCTATAGTGATAGCCCCCAGACTCACACTAAGGAGAAGCAAGCATACATGGCAGACAATTAAAGTAAAGCAATAATCATTCGAGTCAAGGTCGATGTTTTCCAAATACAAACCCCCAAGGACTAAACCAAGCTCAGATAAGCACCCGGAAAACACCGCTCTTGAGACCGAATGATGATACAACCAAACGTCCAAACATCCATGACTCTGGCTATCACTGTTATCATTGCCTTGATTTCACCGTTAGTTGAATGACCACCTATCAAGGGCTAATGGGAACCCCGGTTCTAGACATAACTCCACACGTCGTCGCAGCCCATGCCTAGGAATTTTCGCAACTACCCAGAGTACTAGCACGTCGTCGCAGCCCGTGCTTGGAACGTCGTCGTAGCCCTTTCCAACGTACTCTTGCTTTGAGCATGCTAGAACCTTCAACAACGATGAGATCTCAGGCTCCTAGTCATCCTCCTCGACGACTATTCTCATACTAGCTCAAGCGCCTCTCGAGCCATCCATTATTACCCAACTCGCATCGCATCATCGAGTCATCAACTTGCTTTGGATGATCCCGCCTGGATTAAACCAAGACTATCTCGCATCATACTTTGCTTCATCGCATCATAGCAAAGTCCATCTCAACATCATGCTTCGCCTCAACACATCATGGCAAAGTCCAACTCTCGTCATGCTTTGCTTCCTCTAATCATAGCAAAGTCCATCATCATCGAATCCATCCTTATGAGCTTCATCATCCGCTTCATATGCCACATGCAGCTTTCACCATTCAAGAGCCTTTCCACTTAGCTTTTGAATCATCTTCAACCATCTTGTTCCAAATCAACTACTAGCTAACTTGAAACCATCAAATCAATCACACATCCAAACAATCAAGCATTCGAACAAGATACAATAAGCAATATTAACTATAATGGCAATTTCGTAAATAAATGAGCATAAGTCTAACATGCATGGATCATAGGTTTTTAGCATAGATCTAACAATTATAAATCATGGGTTTTGTTTCTACAACTTGATGAATGAACTTGCATAAGTAAACATCTTCATAAGTAATGGATCTACACTCGAATCTAAGGAAAAATGCATGAAATAACTATCTACAACACTCCAACAAACCACCAAACCAATATACTCCTTTGGGTCCGCGTGAGAGATAACCACCACTCACCGAATCACCCAAACACTTCAAAAACTATCTACTTCAGATCTGGACAGCAAGGATTCAAGCTTGATTCGTCGAAATCCCGCTTGAAACGATGAAATCTAGCTTTGTTGGATGAAGATCTTCAACTTTGGCTCTTCAATCTTCAATCTCGATCTTCGATCTTGGATGGATGTTGGCACTAGATTGGATTAGAGAAAATAAGTGAAGAGATGTAGTAGTCGAGCTCTCAAAATGGCAGCACTTCGTCGCTCCAAAATCCGGTGCCAAAAAGTGAGCCAAAGCCCTCTATTTATAGGCAGATCACACCTTAGGTCGTTCTCCGTTTTAGGTCGTTGCCGACCTAAGAAATCTCCGACCTAACTAGGTCGTTTACGACCTAAGTTGCTATAGTATGCATGCGACCTAAAAAAAACACTACCGCATTCCTTAACTCGTACCAACGACCTACGACTCATCGAGAGCCGTGACCTAACCAAACCCAGGGTCACACGACCTAACGGCTTAATGGTTTAAGCTCCTACGCGACCTAATGCCTTCACGAGTTACGACCTACGACTCACCACTAAGTCGTTCATACGACTCAGCACTCAACAGCTTAACACCATCACGAGTTAACAACCTTACGACCTAACTGACATGACAAACTTCCTTAGGTTGCTCATCGAATAAGTTGTAAACCCCATAGGTTGGTCAACTACTATAACTCGTTCACGACTCAACTTCCATAGGTCGTAAACACTCATAAGTCGCTTAACCCCTAAAACCGATAACTCGCCTAAGCTACTAACTCGTCCAGTTCCTTAGGTCGTTAACCCTTAACTCGGTCATCTCTTTACTCGTTAACTTCTATAACTCGGCAACCACCCTAAGTCCTAAACCATTTCCTTAGGTCGTATAGCCGACCTATCCCCTTAACTCGTTCTAACACAATAACTCGTGAAACTTCTATAGGTCGTAATTCCTATAACTCGAAACCCCTTAAGTCGTCTACGACTTAAAAAATACACGACCTAAGCTAAATCCACCTACACGAGTTAGCTTCCACACGAGTTAACTTTTCATGACTTAAGCTCTGAACAACATGAACAACACTAACGACCTAGTAGCCATTATTTTACGATTAGTCGACACGTAAAATACGGGTCGTTACATAGTCTCTTCCCTGTCAAATTTCTGTGCTTAATATTGTTAGTAATTTAAGCATAACTTTCTCATTTCTTATCGGAATTTGGTATCACTTAAATTATTGAAAGCTTAATTCATGTGATACAACTTTCATGTATTGTGTTTTCTGTAATTTATAGGATTGCTATGTCAAAATCCAATTTTTCTACTATTGTCCCGAATCCGAGTCCGCGACCCAAATGGCTATTTTTATATTAATTAAATAAATTCTAAATAAATAAATAAATAAAATTTTATATTTAGATTCTAAAATCGAACCATTTTTTTTACTTTTAAAAATTCTTAATCATTTACAAAAATTCCACCCAGCTTAGATGTCAATTTGAAGAAGGTAAACTTATAAATTTCAATATAAATCCTTAATTTCATTAAATTCGCAAATTATATATAATATCCTAAAATTTTGTTTAGTTAAATAAATTAACTAGTATTCCATTCATTCCTGTCAAACAGATGGATTAAATATTGAATTCCAAGTTATCACACAACTTTCTCATATCATATTTATTTCAAATAACGAATTATTTAACTATATTCAATCTCATTTAATTGTAATTAAATTCAATTATTAGACTTTAAGTTTCCATATAAATAAATAAATCCTGATTACCATTCTTAAATTCACTATTTATCATATTACCATCCTGGGTACTATTTATTTTAATATATATATCCAGATACTTTAACATTTTTCGATTGTTTATCTCAATTGCATAACACTAAATTTATATTTATTGCAATGGTTTCTGGTTTAATTGAACTAACTAAGTATATAACTCGTAACAATTGTTGTAAAACTCTCAATCCCACATTTATAAGTTTGTTATTTCCACTCAAATATTATAGATATTTACAGGTATAGGTTTTTATTCAATCATTATTTATTATATATTAATCAGATAAATTCACTATTTAAGTCCGTTTAAATTTATTACAAATATCCATTTACCTTTCCCATCAAATTTGAATTCCATCAAATTAATATAACCAATCAAATTTCCATTCACACTTTATTATAAACCTAAAATTTGCAATTCATTATCTTGTATTAATGTCATCCAATTTCTATTTATTATTATAGCTTACAATCTATATACATTTATTGATCGATTTCTATTTGCCTTTGTTTCCTTATATTCAGTTCTTAGCTTAGTATGACAAATTATGGTACTCCATTAAATTGACAATTCATTTCAATTGTTAATATTTAGCTTAAATTTCTACGGTTGCATTTCATTTACACTTCCGTTACTACGATAATAATTAGTAACGTTTATATCATCAACACATTATAATTACTTACCCTTTAATGAGTTTGATTTCCAAATAAATTTGTTGACCACTTAATTAGGCAATTTATACTAATATGTTATCATATCCATAAATCTACGCTTATAACTAATTCCTACATTTGAATAAATTACTAAATTGAGATGTTCATTAAAGTTTATAAATTATTAACTTGTACTAACATGATTTCTTTAATTTATTCCAATTACCGTTTACATCTTCTTCTTTTTCTTCTTTTGCGTTAAATCAATTTAATATTTTCATAAATTTCTCATACTAAATTTTTATATCCAGGTAAGAATCTTTTCTGCTTAATTCATTTGAATTTTATTCGAATTTCTATAAATAGGTTTTAAGTCACTATTTATACAATTTATTTTAGCCTTCATTTTAATATTAATTTACCCCCTTTATTATTTCTACTAAAAATTAATTACAAAATCCCATTTAATTAAAATCTTTAATTGAAGAAATTTACGGGTCGTTACACTCTCCCCCACTCAAAACTTTTCGTCCCCGAAAAGGAAAAGAAGGGAAAAGGAAGAATTGAATAAACAATACATCCTATTCAAAATATTAACCTATAAACAATAATTTACAAAATTTACTACTTTAAATAAATATACCCATTTTATAATCATTATATCTTTTTATATTTAAATAAATAAAGTTTGGAAAAACATTTCAAAATAATTTCTAAGTCCAAAAATTTTCAAAATTTTTTGGCAGAGTCTCCTTTGTACGGAGAGGCTCGGGGGAAAATAAAATATTAAATATACAAAATATCCCATGTAATACCAAAAATATTATATCCCGACACGGGAAAATATAAAAATAGCGCTATAAACCGTAATCCGAAACGTACCTATTTGTTGGGAAATTTACGCTTAATTTCTGGAACCAAAAGCAGTAGCAATTGCTTCCATAACCTGCATTTCACTTATAAAATCTTAAAGGGGTACAATTTATATAAAGTAAAATATTTAAGCGGTTTCAATCACTAACAACAAATCAATACAACAACCATCCATTTCAACAACAGCATACACAACAAATACAAAGTAACCATTCAATCAAACAACAAATAGTTGTTGGGGTTCAAAACTTTTAATTTATACGGAATGAAGAATAGCTACTAGCATATCATTTACTCAACAGTCTTAGATAAATCTAAATAGGTTATTCACACATCCATACAAATCTAAAGTATCCCTACCCCAACAACCATAAATCAAACAACACAATTCAAATCAACTTTTCTTATTATTAATTTTATTTCATACATTAGTTGTTTAATTTCCTTTCTTTCATTCATTTCAGTGATTTTTTTTTTTCATTTATATAACGGTTTATCTTTTTATTTTCATTTATTTCTTTAAATTTTATTTAGAATAACTTTAACCCTTTTTCTTAAGTTTACAATTTCTCTTTATTATATTACATTCATTTATAATTGCATGACCTCATCTATTTACATTTTAATTACCTAAGTTTATAATCATTTATTTGTCATACTTACCTTTAATTATATTTACTTGGTAAAATTTTAATTATAACTTAAGTTTATAACACTAAATTCTCATTTAATAGCAAATTCATTGAATACTTCATTACCTACTTTTACTTGTACAATTTTCATTACATTTCCTATTAAACATTTCAACTTTTAATATTTGGTAAGTTATATATGTTTTTAAAGAATGTAATTGAAAGTTATACAAGTTTTCTCATTACCTATGATTAATTTAAAGTTCAATAATAATATTCTTTATTTCTTAGGTTATAATTTCAAATTCCATTTAATACCATTTATAACCTATCATTAAATCTCTTACTTCTTTTAGAGGTTTTATTTTATTAATTACCTACGTTTCAATTCACTACAATAATTAAAACAATTAATTAATGGAAATCTAAGAATTTAATACCGGGTTAAATTTCAAATTATTTTAAAATAATATATAAATATATTCTTACAACTTATATATCTCTAATTATATTTAAAACAATTCAAATATTTTATATTTTTCAAAAATGAATCTGCAGTAAAACTACTAAAGTGGCCTTTCCCCTTCGAAACTCGAAAATGAAAGTCGATGATGCGGCCGCCATCACCGAAATTATTTTCCACGTACAAACTTATTTTTCCCAAAATCTTCTTTTAAAACAATTTTTCCGAATTATAATAAATATTTATATCAGAGGGTACTTATAAACAATATTATTATATTCCAAAATTTATTCGAAAGAAATTTCAAAACCCCGGAACTTAAGTTCTAAATTTTCGAATTTCATTTATTTTCTTTTTCAACCTTATTTCTATTATTATTTATACACTTTATTACCTAACAACCAATCTATTGCAGCCAAATATAGATATCTTTAAAAAAAAATTATTTTTTATATATATAGAAAATGTAATAGGCGAAATTATTTCATTCACCTATATTAAAAACAATTATTATGTCGGTCTGTCCTATTAAGTGTTTAGAAATTCCTATTAATGTCACAGCGTCCCATGCACCAACCAGAATTTATAAATACAAAACAGAACAGATTAACATAATATAAAAACCTTTTTATAACACTAACAAATACACTCTCTCATATATATACGCTCAGTGACTCCCATAGGGTATTACTACCCTATTAATAAAGAGTCTGACCCCACAAAGCTAAGGTTTATCGCTAAACCAAAGCTCTGATGTCAGATGTAACATCCCGCCTTTACGCACGCTTTAAATCGACACACGTGCCAATTCAAACCATACGGAAAGGGCGGATTGTTATGGGGTAAATAAGAAAAATAAGAAAGAAATAATACTAAACAGAATCTCACAGCGGAAGGATAAAATATAATAATAAATATACAGTTCATAAAACTGTTTACAAACATTTGATTCTTCTTCATACAATAAATATCAGAGTTCACATACCAATAAATATCAATGCAGCAGAATTAAATAGTGTAGTGGAATAAAATAGTAGATAGTAATACTACAATCTTCGACTTCGCCCTCCAGAATAAAATCTTCAAATCCTGAAATGTTCGGACTGACCCGAGCGAATTTGAAAAGACAAAAACACTCGAGTCAGAACTAAAAGATCTTATGTGAGTTAAATTAAGGGAAATAAATATGAGTGCAGTAACTCAAGAGATGCTCGGGATTTACATCTCCTAAGGATCCGTTAAACTATTTACTATGTAGTATATTGCGCTATTATAATAGTGTCTAATAGTAAAATAAACTTACTTTTTTCTTAGCATTAAGGGGTTACCTATATATCCCTTAACACGTAATAGTCCCAGTAGTCCATCCAATATCATAGTCCATCCTGATCGGGAAGCCACCAGACGATACCACACGGGCTACGGGAGAAAACCAAACTCGTACAAGGCGCGATAGGGTAGGTGACACGGCACAACTAGGCAATGCCATGGTAGATATACAAATTATGCTTCCGGGTCGATGGTAACGCGTAGCGCGCAGTACCGCCCACCTCGAGCCACACCCCCAAATAGAATCAAAAGTGCCCACCGAAACAATCCAAAAGTCAAAGTATAATATCGAAGGGATGTGTCCGATCAAAGGTGCTACCTTATTAACCGGTCAATCGCTCCTGTTTTAGCCACCTTATGCCAACTCACGGGAGTTGTGTCCACGTATTTAACTTACAGGAAACGCCGCCACCAACCAACTTCATTCATGAATCTCCACCGCGTACACGACTGTTGAAGTGGTTTTCGGAGTTGGCAGAGAGTACGACAACTTCCGATCCCGGTCTCTTCAACAACCAAACGTTATTATAACACCGCGGTCTTTTGAAAATAATTTATACTTTAAAACCA
Source organism: Allium cepa (assembly GCA_030765085.1). Classification (NCBI taxonomy): domain Eukaryota; kingdom Viridiplantae; phylum Streptophyta; class Magnoliopsida; order Asparagales; family Amaryllidaceae; genus Allium; species Allium cepa. Next base: position 786,181,982 of record CM060937.1, on the reverse strand, counting down.
GAATAAAATTTTCCATTTCAAACCCCATAATACGATATCATTCCCTTTTAAAACCCAAATAAAAATGATATCATTTTATTTCATATATATTTCTTTTCCAAAATCATGCCACTTTTAAAATTTATAATACCTCGAAACCAAATATTGGAATTTTAACTTTCAACATAATACTTCAAAATCCATAGTTTTTAACCATAACTTTCAAACTTAAATGGGTTGAATATTCAACAATATATAAATTAAAACGGTTGAATTTAAAATTTCTTTTAAAATAAATAAATTCCGCTCCTTTACAATTTTTATTCACTTTAGTTCCAGTCTAAACCCATAAGTTTTAGATTCACTTTCAGTTTAAATAAAAAAATTCGATTTCAATATTTTCTAACTTTAAGTATTTAATGAATTTCAAAACTAAGGTTGTGAATTTAAATCAACAATTCATTTTCCTGTTATTTAGTTTGAAATGTTTACATGATCAATCCATAACCATTTAAAATAAACTAAATTTATTTACACTCCAAATTTTCTTCCATTTATTTATACAAAAATTATTTATTAAATCCTGTTATAAATATCATACCTTTAAAATTTCTAATTTTAACAAGCTAACATCAACTTATGGAGTTAAATTTTCAAATAAGCTCTATATTAAATTTCAAATTTATCTTTCAATCTTTATTTATTTAAATCATTTATAACTCTATATATATATACAAGATCTTAAACCTGTACTTAAACGTATAATATAAATTATCAAATGCCATTTTTCTACTTATTCATTTTTATTTAACAAATTTATGCATAGCTTAAATTCAAATTTTTTACTATGTATGTATATATAAAATATATTTATATCATATCCAAATTTAATATTTATTTAACCGTATCTTATCCAAACCATAAAATAATTTCAAAAATAATTTTATATATATACCGCGGTGCCTGTATATAATTTTCTATCCTATGGTCTAGTGATACGGATATTTATCATTTCAATCCGCAATTTAAAAATAAAAATGCGGTTTAACAGAGATGATGAATAGAACATGCCAAAGAGCGATAAATAAATTTCTACCCATATCTAAAGTCAATTTAACAGACATAAGAAATTATTGTAGTTGTGAGTGGGTTAAAACACTCACCTTTTGAATTTAAATTGAATTTAAATCCAATTTAAACTCAAAATTTGATAGTCTCCAAATTGGTCGAAACCAGCGTCAGCAAATCTGAAATTTTATTCCGATCCTAACAAAAACAATCTCGCGTGAAAACGAGGTCGTATGAGAAAGTTATAGCGATAAAATGATTTGAATTCAAAAATTAAATTAAACAAACTCACCCAACAACTAACTTCCACGTCAACAACCTTAATCACGTTCCTCTCCCCCTACAGTAGAACGCGCGCAACAACACAGACCGATCTCAGCCCGTTTGACCACAACTTTGACCTCAAATTCCCAGCGACTCCGGCCCTATCACCAACGCCGACCATGTCCATCATCTTCCCCTTGCCTAGCCGCACGCCCCCACACCGGTCCAGTCCTCCATCTCTGCCGCCGGCCGCCCCCCTTATTCGCAACCCTAATCGATCTTTGTGCTGAATCCAACCGTTAAAACGACCTGCAACCTATCCCGATGGAACCCCCCTTAGACTTTCTATAATACCTAGAAGCGATTTCCCGATCTAACGAATTTTTATGAGGACGTGATGAACGGCTGATACTTCATTTTATTTCTTCTCGTCAAATGACAAACCAAAATGAAAAACGAGTTGTACCAGCAGATTATGTATTTCGAGAGCTTTAACATATAATTTTTAGAAATTTTTCTGAGATGTTTGAATTTTTGACTTTTGATTTGGATTGAAACTGGATCTAGGGTTTGCAGCCATTGGAAAGGAGGAGTTAAGGGAAATAAACGCACAAAGAAATAAAGATAGATGGAGGCTAGGGTTTATATAGGTAGGTTAGAAATTTGAATATATGGATTGGATAAACAAACGTGCTACCGCTAACATGGCCCAAAAAGCCCGTTCTGACCCCGGAACGAAATTGGATAAACCCTTATATCCAAATAGGTATTTTAAAATATTTTGAACGCGATGGAAAAGGTTTCACGTCCAAATTCCATCGTATGAAGAAGTTATGCTGAAAACAATATTTTCAAATTGATTTCAAATTGATTTCAATTAAATCGATTTCAAGGCGTTTCACGTTCGTACTTGAAACCCTACAATAATTCACTGATACGGATCCGATGAAACTGATTTCGTCGAAATCCGAGTTCGTGACCAAAATGTCTATTTTTATATTAATTAAATAAATTCTAAATAAATAAATAAAATCAAATTTTATATTTAGATTCTAAAATTGAACCATTTTATTACTTTTAAAAATTCTTAATCATTTACAAAAATTCCACCCAGCTTAGATGTCAATTTGAAGAAGGTAAACTTATAAATTTCAATATAAATCCTTAATTTCATTAAATTCGCAAATTATATAAAATATCCTAAAATTTCGTTTAGTTAAATAAATTAACTAGTATTCCATTCATTCCTGTCAAACAGATGTATTAAATATTGAATTCCAAATTATCACACAGCTTTCTCATATCATTTTTATTTCAAATAACGAACTATTTAACTATATACAATCTCATTTAATTGTAATTAAATTCAATTATTAGACTTTAAGTTTCCATAAAAATAAATAAATCCTGATTATCATTCTTAAATTCACTATTTACCATATTACCATCATGGGTACCATTTATTTTAATATATATATATCCAGATACTTTAACATTTTTCAATTGTTTATCTCAATTGCATAACATTAAATTTATATTTATTGAAATAGTTTCTGGTTTAATTGAACTAACTAAGTATATAACTCATAACAATTGTTGTAAAACTCTCAATCCCACATTTATAAGTTTGTTATTTCCACTCAAATATTATAGATATTTACAGGTATAGCTTTTTATTCAGTCATTATTTATTATATATTAATTAGATAAATTCACTATTTAAGTCCGTTTAAATTTATTACTAAATATCCATTTACCTTTCCCATCAAATTTTAATTCCATCAAATTAATATAACCAATCAAATTACCATTCACGCTTTATTACAAACCTAAAATTTCCAATTCATTATCTTGTATTGATGTCATCCAATTTCTATTTATTATTATAGCTTACAATCTATATACATTCATTAATTGATTTCTATTTGCCTTTGTTTCCTTATATTCAGTTCTTAGCTTAGTATGACAAATTTATGGTACTCCATTAAATTGACAATTCATTTCAATTTTTAATATTTAGCCCAAATTTCTACGGTTGAATTTCATTTACACTTCCGTTACTACGATTGTGACGCCCCACCCCGGGACCCACATTAGTAAAGAGAATTAACAAGTAATTCCGTCTATTAATGCAGAGAATAGGGCTAGTTAAGGGCGACCGAAGAGTAATGCACTAGCTAATGACTAAGTATGTCGATGCTTACCATTTTTTTTCGCGAATCTCAAGTAGTTGACATACTCAGTGATTAACTAATACGATACTCGCGGCTAACGGATCTATTCAGAACAAAGCACAATAACATCATAACATGTCGCAGAAACAGCAGCCATAGATAATATGTATACTGATACAAAACCAAACATCTGATGTAATACCATTCACCACATAATGTAATACAACATCATCCCATATAAGAATATATAAATGAAGTGATAAATAAAAGATCCATCAAAAGTGGAGATATCCAAGTCCATAGTCATGAGCCCACAAAAGATAGCAAAACGGATCCAAGCATAAAGGATAGTCATCCAACCTAACATGCAACTCGGTCTGACCCGAGTGATAAGCACACGGGTCAGGCAACTGAATCTTATCATTAGCCAAAGGATAAAAGATGAGGTAAATAAGGGAAACATGTATCGAGCGAAGTATAAAGGAATTTGAGTAACTTAGCTCGATAGCATGCTATAACACTACGCTCGAGGTTTGCATCTACATCTACTAAGTTTGATAAAGAGGGATTTATGCATATAATACAAGAATACCATCAACACTATCCATGCATAAATAAATTTCTCATTATAAAGTCTCAAGTATAAGTTTTAATTCGAAATCACCAAAGTCCTCAACTAAGTCATATCGCCTTATTTATCTCTATAAGGCTAGGTAAAACACATCAAAGAGGTGAAATCAAAATCATCATAACTCATAAAGAAAATCCCAGATTGGCCAATTGTTACATGCAGAAAGCATGTTGCACGTGCTAAAGTTCTCAGACTAGCGCTTGTAGAAAGGTTAGGTACCCACATGAATCTCTAAGGCAATCGAAGTCACACTTTCCCAGATTCTTAATTTCTGAGATTCTCAGATTCCCAGATTCTCAGATGACCCAAAGGTCATAGCACTAGTAATTCCCAAAATGTGTCAGAAACCCTCGGATAGTAACCCGAAAAGTGGTTACGTACGTCCCATACCGTACGTCCTCACTCAACGGTTTTCTAGCAGCTAGTCGATGTCACACTAACAAAAGCATCAAAATCTCAAAGAATTGCCTCATGTCATTGGCGCAAGGCATAAAATATCTAACCTGTCTCATCTCATTGACAAGTGGAAAATTCCATAAAGTCATAAATCGCAGAAAATCTCATATAAAACAATTGCCTCATATCATCGGCAATAGTGTTTTTCCCAAGATAATCCTATGTCGTATATGCTTCCGAATACGAAATATTAGACTAAAGTTATTATTCTAAAAGACTAGTATAACACTCTATCCCAGACCACAAAGTGGTAAATCCCAAGGAGGAAATCAAAAAGATTTCTCAATGTCGTTTCGATCGTACAAGTCCATAATTAACCGATTAAGTGAATGCACGAGTGCCATTCCTCGCAGATTTACTAAGTCGTTTCATTTATTTTCTTATACGCCCGAAAATATATATATATATATATATAAATAGTAAAAATAAGTAAAATTATACATATAATATTTTTCACGAGAAAACATGATTTTAAAACAATTTCCAGCAATTTATAGAAAAGATTTTAGAGAGAAAACGGCTTATTTTCAGAGTTTCAAATAAATTATAAAATCTTAGAAAATAAGAAAAATCCTCAAATCCCCAACCATATATGATTTATTTATATAATGGTTTAATCATCTAAGCTCAAAAAATTCGCAAATCAAGTAAAAGAAAAAAAATCATCATCAGAAAACCCCTCAACCAAAGCAAATAGAACACTCAAGGCTACATGCAAGTGCTCAGGACAACGATCTTGCATTAGCTATTTCGACCCTTTAATCAAAAAATTTCAGAATGTGATACAAACGAAAGTTGTCACAATCTTCCTGTAGTTTCCAGAAATTTGAAATTTATAGGATTTGGATAAGAAACGCAAAAGTTATGCACAAAATACTAACTTGGGTTTGCACAAAACACTGAGTTTTCAACAACAACAGGACTGCGAGTTTGCAAGAGGTTTTTCAACATTTTCATCAATGAATTACCGAAAGTGACACAAAGAAAAGTTGTCACATTCTTTCTGCAGTTTCCAAAACTTCAAAAATTACTGGATTTTGATAAGAAACGCTAAAGTTATGCGCAAAATACTAGCTCAGGTTTGCACAAAACGAAAACAGAATCAGAATTGAAATCACTCGATCCAGCCACTTCGGCAACTGATTTCACTGAACAAACCATTTCAGAACAAAATGAAAATTTGCGTGCTTAAACTAGACACATAGACCTTCAATATGACACCAAGATTGCCTCAATTCGACACCGGATGAGGGAGATATAACCAAAACGAAATAGGCTATTTTCAGCAATAAAGCAGAAACAAATTGAATATACTGTACGTATATTCAAGCATAGACTTCAAAAAAATTGTGCTTTATGGCAGCGAAATTTCTTGCTTACAGTTGCTATAGGTTTGCTAACTTATCTTTGCGGCAAAAAGGAGCGAAATTGGCTGCAAGATGAGATCTTCAAGCTAGCAATGGCCTAGGCAGTACCTATAGTTGCTGAAAATTGGACATGCAAAGGAGAAAACCCATTAAAACAACAATAGGAACTGAAACTAAGATTTTTCCCGGATTTAAGATGGAGATTGGTTAGGAGATTACCTGGCTTTAATTTTTAGATGAGAGAATCTCTTAATTTTGTGTGGAATTAACTACGATTTAGCAAGGGTTTGACGTTGCCATTGATTTTTCTTTTGAGCTTCTGTTACTAACTGGAGGAGGAGATAGGAGAAGGAAACTGTACGTACACTATTTTCCTCACCAGAAACTTCTTTATGGGCTAATGGATCAACACTTCATCCCAAAAACATACTTAGCCAAAAATTCTAACTTATGTTTTTATTATGTATATAATGCTATTTCTCTCATATTTTACACATTTTATATCCGAATTCAACAAAATAAAAATGCGTTGGATTCGTTAAAACACAAGGAATCCAATAAAAAGAATAAAATTTTATTTTACCAAGTTTTATTATATATTTACCATTTATTCCCTATTTATGGCAAATTTAAACTATTTATCCAACTAATGTAAATATGGACATATTTTGTCAAATAAAATGGGTTATCTCATTTTATTATCGGGGAATGATTTATTTTTAGCTCCCCAAAATATTTACCAACATTATATATCATTTATAACATGATTAGTTATTTATTCAACACTTTTCCTGGTGTATAAAAAAATGTAATTTAGACATTACGTACATTATTGCCAAATTGTGCATGCTAATGGAATACAGGCACAAATCTCTATTCAAAACTCATGAAATAAAGAGATATTATATTTTTTTTCCATTCCCATATATGTATTACACAACCCCAAAATATATATTCCCCTTTTCATTTTCTTTCTTCTAAATTGATTTCAAATCATAAAATTGAAATAAATCTCATTTTATTTTATTCTCCTAAGATTAACTCACATAATATTGTTCTATCCCTAACAACAATATTATCCTCATTTTCTCCCCATTAATTTAATTAATGAATCTAATATTAAATCATTACTATAATTATGACTTAATACTAGCGGTAATCTCCAACCAGGGTTGTTACAGACTTCCCCCCTTAACAAAATTGCATCCATGCAATTTCTAAAGAAAAAACCCATAACAATGCAATAATTCACTCAAAAGAAACAAGAAAAGGATTGAGAAAGAAAGCTCTCACCGATGTCAAATGAAGAAAGAAAACCCGAAAAAGAACGCTCGCTAGATTCTCTGGTTTCCAAAGTGCAATCTTTCGGATTCTCCGACCATTGAATCTTAACAAGAGAAACGTTCTTGCTTCGAAGGCGTCTCACCTCCGAATCAAGCACGCGAATAGGCTGCTGAGAAGTAGATAAACTCGGTGAAATCTCAAGCTCAAGCTGCTCGGAAGGATCAATGACTGAATCTGAATCTCGAATACATTTTCGAAGCTGAGAAATGTGGAAGACATCATGAATACCCGATAAATGAGATGGAAGAGACAATCGATATGCTACAGGACCAATGCGCTCAATAATCGAAAACGGTCCTATAAAGCGAGGAGCCAATTTCGCAGTGGAGCTAAAGCGCATTACTCCCTTCATAGGGGACACACGTAGGAATACAAGATCACCCACTGCGAATTCTAGAGGCTTCCTACGGTTGTCCGCGCAGGATTTCTGACAATTCTGTGCCTCTTTCATCCGCTGTCTAATCAAAGATATCTTCTCAGAAGACTCACGAATCGAATCAGGACCGAGAATGAACTTCTTGCCCGATTCTAGCCAACAAGAAGGCGAACGGCACGGTCTACCATAAAGAGCCTCAAAGGGTGCCATACCGATACTGGATTGGAAGCTATTACTATAAGAGAATTCAACCAATGGAACGTGATCTTCCCAAGAGCCACCGAAATCAAGAATACACACACGGAGGAGGTCTTCAAGCACACGATTCACCCTCTCAGTCTGACCATCAGACTGGGGATGATAAGCTGTAGAGATATTTAGCTTTGTTCCCAAAGCTTGCTGAAAGCTAGTCCAGAAGTGACTAGTGAACAAAGGATCACGATCACAAACTATCGAAGAAGGAACACCATGTAATCGAACAATTTCCTTAATATAAAGCTTCGCTAAAAGAGGAGCATTCCTATTAGATTTCATAGGGATTAAATGGGCGGATTTATCAAGACGATCCACAATAACCCAAATGCTAGAATGACCCGACCTCGAACGAGGTAGGCCGTCAACGAAGTCCATCGATACTTGGTCCCACTTCCACTGTGGAACCTCAAGAGGCTGAAGAAGACCGGATGGTCGCTGATGCTCGGCCTTAACAAGCTGACAGGTATGACACTGGCTCACATATCTCGCAACATCACGCTTCATACCATCCCAATAATAAAGACGATGCATATCCGCATACATTTTACTGCTACCCGGATGGATGGTATACTTAGAGCGATGACAATCATTAAGTATGTCACGCCTAAGTGCTGAATCAGATGGAACAACTGTACAGTTCCTCTAACGAAGGCAACCATGAGAATCAATCGAATAATCCCGCAACTCCTCATCACGGGACTCAGATTATCAAGACTGAATGAAGCGCATAATATAAGCATCACGTCTCTGGGCCTCAGAGATACGATCAAGAAGATAAGGTCGAGCCACCATACTGAATAATAAGACCGGTGAATCAGATGACGGTGCTCGATCACGAGTGTCGAAGCTGGATAAGGTCTCAAGAACATCCCATTCGGCTAACATCATGGAAACAACTGCCGAATGCTTGCGGCTAAACGCATCAGCTACACGATTACGCTTCCCAGGGGTATACTCAATGTCAAAGTCATATGAGGCGAGAAACTCTAACCATCGCTGTTGCCTCATATTAAGATCTTTCTGCGAAAAGAGATATGTGAGAGACTTATGATCGGTATAAAGGACGAAATGCTCACCAAGGAGATAATGACGCCATATCTTCAAGGCGAAGACGATGGCTGCAATCTCTAAATCATGGGTCGCGTATCGAACCTCGTTCGGACGTAATTGCCTTGAAACGTAGGCAACAACCCGATCCTTCTGCATAAGAACCGCAACAAAACCACTAAGGCTGGCATCGGTATAGACGATGAGATCCTGATTCTCCTCAGGAACTACAAGCACGGGAGCATGAGTAAGAAGTTCCTTCAATTGCCGGAAGGAAGTCTCACACTTATCAGACCAAATATAATGAACACCCTTCCTAGTAAGACTAGTAAGAGGAAGAGCGATACGAGAGAAATCCTTAACGAAACGACGATAATAACCCGCTAAACCCAGAAAGTTACGGATCTCATGAACATTCTCAGGCCTCTTCCAATTCTGAATAGCCTCAATCTTAGATGGATCGACTGAGATGTCATTGGAAGATACAACATGACCTAAGAATTTCACTTGCTTCTCCCAAAAGTGGCATTTAGAAAGCTTTACCTTGAGTTGATGCTTGCGGAGAGTACTCAAGACATTCTAAGATGTCGAGCATGATCTTCTTCAGATCTAGAATAAACTAAGATGTCATCGATGAATACAAGGACGAACTTATCGAGATATTCCTTGAATACTCGATTCATGAGATCAACAAAGAAAGAAGGAGCGTTCGTCAATCCAAACGGCATGACGAGCCACTCATATGAACCATATTGAGTGCGGAAAGTTGTAAGTGGAATGCTATCTTCCGCAACACGAAGCTGATGAAAACCCGTGGCTGGGTCCAACTGAGAAAAGACCTTTGCACCACACAACTGATCGAACATGTCATCAATACGAGGCAATGGGTAGCGATTCTTGATGATTAACTCATTAAGCTTGCGATAGTCGACGCAAAGCCTAAGAGTACTATCGGACTTCTTCACGAATACCACCGCGGCACCCCACGGTGAAGAACTAGATCGAATGAAGTGTTTAGCTTCGAGCTCAATGAGTTGCTTCTTAAGTTCCTCATTCTCCTTAGTAGACATACTCGTGGGAGGACGACTAACGGGTTGCGCACCAGGAATGAGGTCAATACGAAACTCTATGGCCCACTTGGGTGGCAAACCCGAAACAGGCTCAAAAATATCAACGAAGTCACAAACAATCGGAATACGAGAGACATCATCACCACTGTCCCACGAATCAAGAGCATGCAAAGATGCTAAGGAATCAACATCGGTATCCCGGAGAACCAGGGATAACTGAGAAGAGGAATCTGGATGTCGAAGACAAACGACTCTGTCTGAACAAAGAATCCTGGCATCGTATCGAACTAGCCAGTCCATACCAAAGATCATATCAAAACCAAGCGATGGAATCACGTGTAGATTCGCGCGGAAAGAAAACCCACAAAGCATAACCTCAACATCATCACAATATAAGCTAAGGGTTGCATACCCCCCAAAAGGATTTGAAATCCGCAAAGAAGTAAGCAAACATGAAACATCCAAGGAACAAGCATCCACGAGTTCCTTTGATACGAATGAGTGTGACGCACCCGTATCAAAGAGCACTCTAATCGATCGATCATGAAATAGAATGGAACCTTCGAGAACAGAAGGAAATATACCTTTCGGCTGAGATGCATCACTAGAAGCTGCTGCTATATTCAGATTTCCCGGACGAGAACCTTTGTTCTTCTTAGGACAAGAGAAAGCCATATGTCCTTCGGCCTTGCAATAATTGCACTTCTTAGGCTTTGGACATTCACGGGCTGGATGGTTAGGAGAACCACAGTTGTAGCATGCGAAAGGCTTAGGCTCAGAAGGAGCTTGAGATTGAGAAGAAGACGATCCACCTTGTTTCTTCTTCTTAGAATGCAGAAATCAAGACTTGCGGAAAGGAAACTTCTTCTTCTTAGGATTGGACTGAGGACCACCTTCGTCATCACTCTCTTTCTCATTCTCCACTGTCTCGAGATTGAGAGCTGCATCAACTAATTCTTCAAAAGATAACTTGAGTTGGAGCACCAAAGCTTTCTTCAAATATTTCTTAAGTCCAGATACGAACTTAAGATTTTTCTTGTATGGAGTATCAATGAATTCCAACCCATACTTAGATAGAGACTCGAAGGAGGAGATATAATCAGATACCGATGACTTGCCTTGCTTCAACTCAATAAAGCGACAAGTGAGATGTGTCTTCTCAGAAGCGGGAATAAACTTAAGCTCAAATCTACCTCGAAACTGCTGCCATGTGAGGGTAGTCTCATCCACCTCAGCTATAAGAAGATCGTACCAGTCAAGAGAACGCTCTTGTAGCATACTAGATGCCACAAGAACTCGATGATGATCAGATAAGTCCCTACGAAGAAACACACGCTCGCAAATGCGAAGCCAAGCATGCACATCAAGAACTGACTCGGAGCCTTTGAATGGCTTGCCTCCGAGATGAGTGAAATCACAGCATAGACGTGCGAATACAGATTTGCGAGGAGATGAAGATGGAACAGGAGCGGGAGGTTGTGTGCTCCCAAGAAGCTCTCGAATCTGATCGGTAGTCATATAAATGCCTTCGGGTCGGGAACCACTCGACGGTCCTGCCGCCGAAGTGCGACCTCTACCTTTACCAGACATAGTTGAAAGATAAGATAAGAAAAGATTATTCACAGGGTAGACATATATATCGCAATAAAAATGCAGTAGGTAAGGAATACTACGGAATAGTATTTAACATTCCTAGACGTATTCCCTCCTATCTACCCCGAAGGAATCGAAAGGATAAGGACATGACTACGCTTGGCCACTTCTAAGGGATGAGATGCATAAAGGTGTTACACTAGATGTATGGTTCTTAGCGTCTGATGTTCTGTATTTATTCTATTTTGTTCTGAAAGCTAGCTTTGATACCAAGCTGTGACGCCCCACCCCGAGACCCACATTAGTAAAGAGAATTAACGAGTAATTCCGTCTATTAATGCAGAGAATAGGGCTGGTTAAGGGCGGCCGAATAGTAATGCACTAGCTAATGACTAAGTATGTCGATGCTTACCATTTTTTTCCCCGAATCTCAAGTAGTCGACATACTCAGTGATTAACTAATACGATACTACACGGCTAGCGGATCTATTCAGAACAAAGCACAATAATATCATAACATGTCGCAGAAACAGCAGCCACAGATAATATGTATACTGATACAAAACCAAACATCTGATGTAATACCATTCACCACATAATGTAATACAACATCATCCCATAAAAGAATATATACATGAAGTGATAAATAAAAGATCCATCAAAAGTGGAGATATCCAAGTCCATAGTCATGAGCCCACAAAGAATAGAAAAACGGATCCAAGCATAAAGGATAGTCATCCAACCTAACCTGCAACTCGGTCTGACCCGAGTGATAAACACACGGGTCAGGCAATTGAATCTTATCATTAGCCAAAGGATAAAAGATGAGGTAAATAAGGGAAACATGTATCGAGCGAAGTATAAAGGAATTTGAGTAACTTAGCTCGATAGCATGACTATAACACTATGCTAGAGGTTTGCATCTACATCTACTAAGTTTGATAAAGAGGGCTTTATGCATATAATACAAGAATACCATCAACACTATCCATGCATAAATAAATTTCTCATTATAAAGTCTCAAGTATAAGTTTTAATTCGAAATCACCAAAGTCCTCAAATAAGTCATATCGCCTTATTTATCTCTATAAGGCTAGGTAAAACACATCAAAGAGGTGAAATCAAAATCATCAAAACTCATAAAGAAAATCCCAGATTGGCCAATTGTTACATGCAGAAAGCATGCTGCACGTGCTAAAGTTCTCAGACTAGCGCTTGCAGAAAGGCTCGGTACCCACATGAATCTCTAAGGCGACGGAAGTCACACTTTCCCAGATTCTTAATTTCCCAGATTCCCAGATGATCCAAAGGTCATAGCACTAGTAATTCCCAGAATGTGTCAGAAACCCTCGGATAGCAACCCGAAAAGTAGTTACGTACGTCACATACCGTACGTCCTCACTCAACGGTTTTCTAGCCGCTAGTCGATGCCACGCTAACAAAAGCATCAAAATCTCAAAGAATTGCCTCATGTCATTGGCGTAAGTCATAAAATATCTAACCTGTCTCATCTCATTGACAAGTGGAAAATTCCATAAAATCATAAATCTCAGAAAATCTCATATAAAACAATTGCCTCATATCATCGGCAATAGTGTTTTCCCCAAGATAGTCCCATGTCGTATATGCTTCCGAATACAAAATATTAGACTAAAGTTATTAGTCTAAAAGACTAATATAACACTCTATCCCAGACCACAAAGTGGTAAATCCCAAGGAGGAAATCAAAAAGATTTCTCAATGTCGTTTCGATCGTACAAGTCCATAATTAACCGATTAAGTGAATGCACGAGTCCCATTCCTCGCGGATTGACTAAGTCGTTTAATTTATTTTCTTATATGCCCGAATATATATATATATATAGTAAAAATAAGTAAAATTATACATATAATATTTTTCACGAGAAAACATGATTTTAGAACAATTTCTAGCAATTTATAGAAAAGATTTTAGAGAGAAAACGACTTATTTTCAGAGTTTCTAATAAATTATAAAATCTTAGAAAATAAGAAAAATCCTCAAATCCCCAACCATATATGATTTATTTATATAATGGTTTAATCATCTAAGCTCAAACAATTCGCAAATCAAGTAAAAGAAAAAAAAATCATCATCAGAAAACTCCTCAACCAAAGCAAATACAACACTCAAGGCTACATGCAAGTGCTCCGGACAGCGATTTTGCATCAGCTATTTCGACCCTTTAATCACAAAAATTCAGAAAGTGATACAAATGAAAGTTGTCGCAATCTTCCTTTGGTTTCGAGAACTTTAAAATTTATAGGATTTGGATAAGAAACGCAAAAGTTATGCACAAAATACTAACTCCGGTTTGCACAAAACACTGAGTTTTCAACAACAACAGGACACCGAGTTTGCAAGAGGTTTTTCAACATTTTAATCAACGAATTACCGAAACTAATACAAATAGAAGTTGTCACATTCTTTCTTCAGTTTCCAAAACATCAAAAAAAATTGGATTTTGATAAGAAACGCAAAAGTTATGCGTAAAATACTAGTTCAGGTTTGCACAAAACGAAAACAGAATCAGAATTGAAATCACTCGATCCAGGCACTTCGGCAACTGATTTCACAGATCAAACCATTTCAGAACACAATGAAAATTTGCATGCTCAAACTACACACACTGACCTTCAAAATGACACCAAGATTGCCTCAATCCGAAACCGGATGAGGGAGATATAAGCAAAACGAAATAGGCTATTTTCAGCAACAAAGCAGAAACAAATTGAATATACTGTACATATATTCAAGCATAGACTTCAAAAAAAAATTTGCTTTATGGCAGCGAAATTTCTTTCTTACAGTTGCTATAACTTTGCTAACTTACCTTTTGCGGCAAAAAGGAGCGAAATTGGCTGCAAGATAAGATCTTCAAGCTAGCAATGGCCTAGGCAGTACCTATAGTTGCTGAAAAATGGACATGCAAAGGAGACACATTAAAACAACAATAGTAACTGAAACTAAGATTTTTCCCGTATTTAAGTTGGAGATTGGTTAGGAGATTACCTGGGTTTAATTTTTAGATGAGAGAATCTCTTAATTTTGTGTGGAATTAACTAAGATTTAGCAAGGGTTTGAGGTTGCTATTGATTTTTCTTTTGAGCTTCTGTTACTAACTGGAGGAGGAGATAGGAGAAGTAAACTGTACATACACTATTTTCCTCACCAGAAACTTCTTTATGGGCTAATGGATCAACACTTCAGCCCAAAAACATACTTAGCCAAAAATTCTAACTTATGTTTTTATTATGTATATAATGCTATTTCTCTCATATTTTACACATTTTATATCTGAATTCAACAAAATAAAATTGCGTTGGATTTGTTAAAACACAAGGAATCCAATAAAAAGAATAAAATTTTATTTTACCAAGTTTTATTATATATTTACCATTTATTCCCTATTTATGGCAAATTTACACTATTTATCCAACTAATGTAAATATGGACATATTTTGTCAAATAAAATGGTTTATCTCATTTTATTATGGGGGAATGATTTATTTTTAACTCCCCAAAATATTTACCCACATTATATATCATTTATAACATGATAATTATTTATTCAACACTTTTCCTGGTGTATAAAAAAATGTAATTTAGACATTACATACATTATTGCCAAATTGTGCGTGCTAATGGAATACAGGCACAAATCTCTATTCAAAACTCATGAAATAAAGAGATATTATATTTTTTTTTCCATTCCCATATATGTATTACACAACCCCAAGATATATATTCCCCTTTTCATTTTCTTTCTTCCTAAATTTATTTCAAATCATAAAATTGAAATAAATCTCATTTTATTTTATTCTCTTAAGATTAACTCACATAATATTGTTCTATCCCTAACAACAATATTATCCTCATTTTCTCCCCATTAATTTAATTAATGAATCTAATATTAAATCATTACTATAATTATGACTTAATACTAGCGGTAATCTCCAACTAGGGTTGTTACAACGATAATAATTAGTAACGTTTATATCATCAACACATTATAATTACTTACAATTTAATGAGTTTGATTTCCAAATAAATTTGTTGACCACTTAATTAGGAAATTTATGCTTATATGTTATCATACCCATAAATCTACGCTTATAACTAATTCCTACATTTGAATAAATTATTAAATTGAAATGTTCATTAAAGTTTATAAATTATTAACTTGTACTAACATGATTTCTTTAATTTATTCCAATTACTGTTTACATCTTCTTCTTTTTCATCTTTTGCATTAAATCTATTTAATATTTTCATAAATTTCTCATATTACATTTTAATATCCAGGTAAGAATCTTTTCTGCTTCATTCATTTGAATTTTATTCAAATTTCTATAAATAGGTTTAAAGTCACCATTTATATAATTTATTTTAGCCTTCATTTTAATATTAATTTACCCCCTTTTGTTATTTCTACTAAAAATTAATTACAAAATCCCATTTAATTAAAATCTTTAATTGTCGAAATTTACGAGTCGTTACACTAGCTATATTTGAAAATTTTGAAATTCAAATTTAAATAGAATTCGAATTGATATTTAGTTAAATTTGAATTGAATTCGTATTGAACTCAAGTTATCGGTCTTGAGTTATCTTTCTTGTTTTTCATTATTTTCGGGTACAGTTTTCTCTAAACAATTTTTGAAGTAATTTTTAAAATAAATGGACATTTAAAATTATTATGATATAGTATTTTAAAATTAATTTTCTAATAAAAAACTATTTATACCCTATAATAAAAGAATTTCATAATATGGGTTTTATTAATCTTTTCGGGAAAAAGTTTTAAAAGCTTGTTTTTTGTAGTAAACTATTTTAAATATAAAACACACACTTTTGTACTATTCGAACGTATAAGAAAGAGACTTAAACGATTTAGTAAAACATGTGGTATGGGACATGTGCGTTTACTATTTCGGTTAATTCCGGACTTGTACGATCGAAGCTATTTGAGTTTAATGATTCTGAGATGTTTTGCCATTTTATGGCGTATTTCGCGTTTTATAATTCCTATTTATTGGAATTATTTAAAATGGCCAATATTTGGCAAGATTATGGTTTGAGATCTCCTATGTAGGAGTTTGATCGGTGGGAACCATCACGATGTTTTATTTACTTGCCAATGACATAAGGCAAGTCTTGAGTTTATGATTTCATATTTTGAGATTTATGGTTTATGAGAAACCATCATGATGTTTTTCACTTGTCGATGTGATGAGACAAGTGTGGTATCTCTTTATCACTTACCAATGAGACTAGGTGAGATATAATTTTCTGAGTTTTATGATGTTTTTAGTGTGGCATCGACTAACAGCTAGTAAACCGCTAAGTGCGAATGTGTGGTATGAGACACACGTTAGCACTTTTCGGGTTCCTATCTGTGAGTTTGTGACACATTCACGATGTTTACCTAATAGAACTGCTTTGAGAGGTTTCAGCGACCTTGTCATGAGGACAAACTGCTTTGGAGGTGTTAGCGACCTTGTTAGGGATGACAAAATGGCTTGGAGATGTGTCATCGACTTTGTCATGAGGACAAACTGCTTTGGAAAGGTGTCAGTGGCCTTTCCATGAGGATGAACTGCATTGGAAAGGTGTTAGCGGCCTTGTCATGAGGACGAACTGCTTTGGAAGGTGTTAGCGACGTTGTCTAAGGCTTCGGCCATCTGAGTTTAGCACGTGCAACATTGCTTCGGCATTATTCAGAGATATGGCCAATACGGGTTTTCTGAGCTTTGACTTCGCCGTTTTTGGCGCATTAGTGTTAAGATTTTCTGAGTTTTGAACGTGCATCGAATTTTTTATTGAGTTTGAAATTTTATGAGTTTGAATTCGTATCGAGTTCCATGAATTTTTATGATTGAGATGTATGTGTGAGAATTAGCCGCCTTGGCCTACTTATGAGTTCGAGATCTCACATTCTTATGGAGTTGTCTTGTTTGCTTTCATGACTTCTATTTGTGTTTGAGATGAGTTTTCTCCTTTTTGGAGTAATGGTTCATCGAACCATTTGAGTTTTGCTTCAGTTTTATATGAGTTGATTTGAGTTCATTTTGGGTTATCGTTAATGATATGAGGCACTTGTGTTTTATTTGAGTATTTAGTTTGAGTTACCTCTTTCCAGGTATTTAGTCACTTAGGTAGCGTTTGTTACTTTCGTATTGAGCTATGAGTTATCTAATCCTTCTCCTCATTCGAGAAAAGTATCACCACTATATCCATTCTGCTTCATATTATCAATATTGACTGATTTATGTAGCTAGACTGACCCGTGTATTTATGCTCGGGTCAGACCGAGTTGTTTCAGGTATCATCTATGGACTTATCTTGAAGTTTGTGTTGGATATCATCTCTTCTTTCGCTTGAGTAGTTTATTTCTTCCGTATACTCTGATGTTTTTACATTTGATTTGGTGTATATGGTGTGGTCGAGTACCACCTTTATTGTATTCATATTGTATTGTACTAAACATGTATCAGTGTGTGTGTGTGTGTGTGTGTGTGTGTGTGTGTGTGTATATATATATATGATGTCGATTTTTGTTCTGTGATGTGCTTTACATTTAGTTATTGTATTTTGTTCTGATAGATCCGTTAACCACCTATAGTTTTGGATTAAACATTTACTGTGTATGTCGATACATTGAGATAGAAAAGAAAAATTATATTGCATTTATCGAAGTATTCAGTAGATGTTTAAGACAAAATTATAGATGGTCGCCCTTAACCAACCCTATTCTCTGATTTAGTAGACAGAATTACTCATTAATTCTCTTTACTAAGGTGGGTCTCGGGGTGGGGCGTTACAGGTGGCGTGAGTTTGTATTTATAACAGTGATTTGCGCAATCAAAGAAAGGACGTGTTGTATTTAGGAAGAAAATTTACATTGCCTTTGCGCGCAAGGAAAAATTAGTTTGATTTTTGGAACAATTTACAGGAGGAAGTAAATGCTTTCATTCAATATTAACTGATTGTGTGGGTATACATATATAAATAGGGAAGTAAATTTTACTGGAAAGAGAATAAAATAAATGTAGGAATGTGGGTAAAGAGAAAGACGCATATAAAATAGGCAAGCAGATCGAAAAATGGATATTGTGCGTGACTGAGATTTAAGAGAAAATTGCGTTGATTGGTGAAAGATAGGTAAGAAATAATTTGCACTTGTCAGTGAAATTGGCAAGAAATCAATTAGCTTTAAACGGAAATGGAAAATCTGGTGCAAAGGTGCTTAAATGTTGATTGAGGTGAAGGACAGAAATATATTTATTATTTTGAAACGTCTATCAATTAATAATTGGCAATTATACACGCAAAGGAAAGTAGAAATCACCGGTGATTTCATTCCAGTTTTAAAAGAAATTAACAGCTCTTTGGAAGAGTCCAAAGATTATATATATTTTTAAACAAATGGAAGTAATGGCAAGGCACTGTGAATTTCCTCCTTTAAACGTGCACGACAATTGATTTATGAACAAAGACCATAATTAGAATGTGAACGGTTACAAATTTGTGGGTAACGTTTCTATTAAATCAGAAGGAAAGTGAATATAATAAAAATGCGTACAACAGACACAATAATTTATGCCCAAGATATAACGAAAATAACGTTCATTAATTTTATAAGTTTTCTTATATATTTATATATACACGGTATTTATTCCCTCAATATACGCGCCATTTAAACGCCTAATTACCCAGTTCATTTATACACTATAAATTTCCAAATTTTATTCCTTAATTAAAGCATGTTTTGTTTACATTTTTTTAATTTTACTTTGCGTTGATTGTTTTGGCAATAGAGGATAGACGTTAAAGAAGTATAGGATCTCTTTTAAATAGGTGCGTGATTTATATCCTTAAATAGGCTGAGTGAATTAAGCAAAGTAACGACAAGAGATGATCTTGCTATGAAACGGTAATAAAATTTATAAATAACGTACTATTTAAAACTGAAGAGAAAAGGGAAGTGAATATATTTGTCTTTGAATGGAAATGGAATTTGGACAAATTTGCGAACATGTTTAATAATGAGAAGAAACTAGCGTTGATATTGGAGGAAACGACAATAAGATAAGATTTGAACGTTACTTTAATAAAAGATTTTATGCTAAATAAATAGTTGCAGTAAAAAGAGAAACGAGATATCTTTTTTTAAAAGGTAAATGGCCAGTCACGGTTAAGGAAAAATTGAAACGGATATGCTTCCCTCCTACTCGAAAATGCACATTTACTGATTTATTTAACCATTTTCAATTAAGGTATATATTTTTGAAATGCGTACCATAGACGCAAAATTTAAGTCCAAAATAAAACGAAAATAACGGATTTAAATTTTATACGTTTTCTTATACGTTATTTATCCCGTCAAAGAACGCGCCCTTTAAACGCGTAATTCAACAGTTTATTAATACACTGTAAATTGTGAATGTTATTACTTAACCAAAAATAGAATTTGTTTACATTCTTCGGATTTATTTATCATTTTCTAAGAAATTTATTACTAAATTTTAATATATATATATAATTCATTTTAAAAAGAACAAAAAGGGAAATAAATGTTATTACCAATTCAATAAATCTTGTACATACATAACTCTTACATAAAAGATTTAGAAATTAAAAATTTTAAAAATTCCAATTAGAGTTATCTTTAACCAAAGTTAAAAATTTCAGAACTCTTGTCCTTTAATTAAAAATTTGGGAAATGTTTTAATCAATTTTAAAATTTTAGATTTTTATATAATAAACCCCAAAGTTTTATAATTAAAATTGAAAAATACTTGTTAAAACTTCGGGCTATTACAGATTCTCCACATTTAGAATCACCATTGGCTTAGTTATAAGTTTGTGCATATATGTATAATGCTTTTACTACGGTGTTATTTAAGGCAATGCAGTTTGAATTTTGGTTGAACCAGCCATCCTTTCTCGTTTAGAACATTTCTAACTCAAAGCTCCTTAACTAAGGTTGAACACGAATGTGATATCCCAGAATTTTTGACAATGTCAATTTAATATTCTGTGTTTAAATTTGAATTAATTAGATAATTTCTATAAATAAATTTTAATTGATTCAATAATCTTCTTTAATAAATATTTAATTGGTGAATTTATCTTTTAATAAGTTAATAAATGTTTTATTTGTTTAAATTATATTTTGACTTAAGTATGAATATTTATTTAGATTAAAATAAAGTTATAAAAAATGTTTGTTTTATTCCTTTTTTAAAATATTGATTAATAATTATGATTTGTAAATTAAATATGGGATTTAGAATACAATCAAAATATGAAACATTTATTCATACAAATAGTAAGTAATTTACAACCTCTTTTATAAATTTATTTAAAATGGTTAAAAATATTATTTTCAAATAATAGTTATGTGTATTGTTTTTATTTATAATTATACTTTATTTTATTCTTTAAAAGTTATATATATATAACTAAGTATTAAAGAACTAATTGATTAAGTTTAAAACTTTCATTAACACTTAATTAAAAATACTAATTAATTAAAGTGACATGTGTAAGCATCTTAGAACACAATTTAACATGTGTTAAGTGAATAAGCAAAGACATTAACAAATGTTAACACTTAAGACAAGTGCCAGAATTCCATTTTATTTTTCTTCAATTTTAATCGACCCTAATTCAAATCTATAAAAACCCATACTCTTTTCTCCTTTCATTTTCTTTGTTCATTTTCACATTTTCAATTCTAAATCAAGAAACCTTTCAGCTGAAAACATCTCACACCAAAGTAATCTTCATTCTAATGAAACTCAGTAAACAAAACTCCTCAAAATACAAAATCAATCCCCGATCCACATTCAAAAATCCTGTTCAAATGCATTCAATTTTTCTAAAAATATGGAAATAATGAAAGCAAACCTGTATGCAACAATTAAAGCAAGAAAATCTGCATTTTTTTTCTGGAAGCACATGCAAAATCAAATGCATAGCAAACTGCATTCAATTCATTCAAAACCTGGAAATGGCCACTACATGCAAATTAAAGGAATTCAACATTCAAGTTTAAGGTTGATAAAACAGGAATAAAAGAAGTTTGCAAAAGATTCAGGGGTTATTCAAAAAGAAGTTCAAAAGGGTTTTTTTCAAATCTAGACTGTGCTCTGCTCAGCATATTTAAAAAAGATGAGTAACTCAATTTTTAAAAATAAATTAAATAGGTAAAAGTTTTTCATGTTTTTAATAAGAAATGAATTTATAATACGAATCTGCTGTGGATACATATATGTGAATAGATTCTGATACATTTCTGTTTCTTCAAATTTTAAGCTTCTGCTTGATTTTAAATCTCTTTTATCTTGATTTAATCCTGGTTTAGATAAGGCTAAAACAAGATATGTTTATTACACCATAAACTATAGTTTAAAAAATTTATTTAAGATTAAACAAGCCTGTATCATCTCTAAAGTTATAAACAGATGAATAAACTTAAATATATGAAATTTCCAAATACAATGAATTGAAGTTTCAGGATTATGAATCAAAACATCATGTAAAATTATGATTTTTAAAGGTAAAATTACAATTTTTAATATCAAAACCAAAGAGCAGTTCTAGTTTTACTGTAAATGGAGTTTTGGGCATCTCTGTTTGCCACAAGTGATTAGAAATGCCGAGATTGTCTCTGGAGGAGGAGGAGTTATAAGAGATGATGAGAAAATTATCTGCTTGGTTTGCATTTCATTTTTGAGGTTGTGATTTTGATTTGAATTCTAGAACCCTAGTTTTACTGGGTTTGAGAAAATTGAACTTTTCGGCTAATGTAATGGATCGAGTTGCTTAGGGTCTTGGGAATTGGAAGATGGTGGGTTGTCAGAAACGTCGTCGGAGTTTCAAAGGCAATGGTGGTCGGAGGCGCGTGAATGAGGGTTGTTGATGGGCATTGGTTGAGTAGGAGCTTCCTGTTCCAAGTTTTGATGTTAAACTCGAATGCAAATTCGAGTTGATTTGGAGTAATCTGATGATTGAGGGGAGATGAGGGGTTGCTGGCCAATGCGAGATGGTCGTTGATGTTGGTTAACGGTGGCCGGAGGCGGCGTATAGGTGCACAAAGGATGTGGGCATGCTGGTGACCCGAAGTAATGTTAGTGATTGCTCGGGTAAAACTGTGTTTCAGGTTTTTCAAAGAAAACAGGAACTTGTTTCAGGTTTTAAAATTTAGATGTAAAGAAAATGTAAGCTAAATTTTGAACTAAGCTTAAAATCTGAATTTAAATATGAATTCAAATAATTTAAATCTTGGTTTTTGAAATAATTTTAATTTTTGAAAATTTAATTGGTTTTAAATAAAAACAGAATCCTGTTTCTGTTTTGAAAATTTAAAGGAAAATTTTAAATGTAAACTAAAATTTAAAATTAGGATTTAAACCTGAATTGAAATCTGATTTCAAACTGGTTTGAATCTGAGTTTGAAATAATTTAAATTTTGAAATTTAAATTTAGTTTTAACAATTTTTAAGTTATAAAAGAATATTGGTTTGAATTTAAACTGGAAGTTTAAATTGTAAAATATAAGATTTAAAATAAGTTTGAACCTAAGATTTTAAATTTGGGATTTGTGTTAAGTTTAAGTTTTTAAAATAAAATAAAGATTAAATTTAAATTGCTTAAATTACTTTGAAATGGCTAAATGATTTCAATTTAAAATAAAGATGTAGAATGTAAGTAAAGCTTTTAAAATTTAAGTTAAAAACTGGAATGAGGTTTAAATCTGTATTTCAATTTTTCAATTAGAGAAATTTTTGAATTGAAATTGTTTTAATAGCTTGGAATGTTTAAGTGTGTTTTTAAATTGATTTGAATTTAAATTGAATTGGGATTTAAATTCTTTAAACTTATTTATAAAGTGGATGTTTCTTTTAACATATGAGATAAAAAGTTTTTGAATTATTTATAAAACCTTGTTTAAGCTAAAATTGTATATTAAGTTAAAATGAAATTTAAATAGAATTTAAAGTAAATTTGGAAACAAATTTTTTAAGTACTTTGATTAAGCAAGAAATGTTGTCTTAGAGATAAATAAAATTTAATGATTGGATTCATTTAATTATTAAGAAAATTAAGACGGGTAATTAATTATTTAATTAACTAATGATAGGATGATTAATTAAGTAATTAAGAATTTTTAAATGAATTAATTAAGGTTTAATATTGATTAATTAAGGTCAATTAATATGGAGTTAGAGATTATTAATTTAATTTTAATTTGATTAAAGATTAATTAATCGAGTGATTAGGAATTAATTAGGTTGCAGTTAACACTTAATTAATTTAATAATTAGTAATTAATTAATTGGTAATTGAATATTAATTGATTTATAATTAATAATGATTAATCTAAGTTAATTTCATAATAAAGTAATTAAAGATTTGTTAATGAAGGTCATTAACTTAAGACTATTTAACAATTAATTAATGTGATTAATTTTTAATAATTAATTAGATTAATTAATTAATAATAATCATTTGTGAAATTGTTTATGTTTAATTACTTAGTAGAAGTAACTAATGAATTAATTACTTAATGTAATTTATTTGGTTAATGTGATTGGTTTAGATTAATTAATTAAGTTTTATTAATTTAAACACTTGATGATTGATGAATAATTACTTAATGTATTTAATGGGTTTGTAATTACTTAGGGAAGTAACTAATTGATTAATACTGAATGTAATTAAAGGTGTTAATGATAGAAGTATTTTAGATTAAATTACTTTGAAATTAATCAAGGGTTTAATTGAGGTAATAAATTAAGGAGTAATTTGTTAATGAAGTAATTAAGGGAAGTTAATTACTGGATGTTATTAATCAAGGGTGATTAATATATGTGTGGTTTAATTGCAAATTAATTATTTATGTAATTAATTTAAATAGAGAGATTAATTAAAATGTAATTAGAAATCATTAGTTTATTAATGAAGTAAATTTGGAATTGATTAATTAAGGAATAATTGTAGTAATTAATAAATTGATTTAGTAATCAAAAGTTAATTACTGTAAGTGTTAAGTATAATTAACTTGTGTAATTAATTTAATGGCTAATTACTTATTGTAATTAGGGAATTGTTAATTAGAAATGATTAATTGAATTGAATAATGAGATGGTGATTAATTAATTGATTTGTAATCAATTAATGGATAAGTTAAGCAGGATTTTAATGATGAAGTAATTAATCTAATTCACTTTAAATTAATTAGAGATGTAGTAATTAAGTTAATTCATTTTAAATTAATTATATATGGTTTGGTCATTGAATCATTGCTTATGTATGAATGATTGATATTGGTTGCCTTGAATGGTTTGTAATCTCAGCTATGAGATGAGTAATGTTATGTGATATGGATGCATTGGTTGCATTGTGACGATAATATGGATTATCTGTTTATAATGATGATATGGATTATCTATTGATGATAATGTTGATTATCTATTGTGAATCTGTGAATTATCTATTTGTGTATATATAGATAATGAATTGAAATTGTTTTAAACTTTAAACAACTTATCCTTAAAAAACACGTTTTGGATTCGGTGAGACCGGGACCGGGTTTCCATATTTGGATATCCGAAAACCACATCGATCCAAATTAACGATAGGTGGTGAATCTGAAGTGAAGATGAAGATTCAAAGTGCAAGGGTTATTGTCGTTAATTTTGAGGGTGATTCCAAAATGAGTGTAACGAGATAATGCCTTCGGTTTTGTTCGAACCCGGAATGAACTTGTATGGATTAATGCTTTCAGAACATCGGTAGGTGGCCGATGAGCATTCTAAGTGATATGTCCTATAAAGGTAATCATAGCCTCCAGCCTCATCAACGGGGAATGGCTAAAACATGGGAGGTGCGGCAAGGCTAAATGGGTCATGCCTAAGTAGGACGAGATTTACCCCTATCTAGATGTCCCTTTATTTCGGCTGTGTGGTACGGTTGTTGATCACAACTGCGGGGTGGTCTTGTTCGGAACTGTTCAGTAAGAAATGGTTCAGGATTTGTGTTGCAGGGGATTGGGAGTGATCCTCGGTACGGTGATCTAGGCCATGTACTGTGACGGGCGGTACCCCGGTAGCCCTGCCATTGATGGGATCCAAAATCCAATAAGCGTCGTACGTATTAGTGGTGCTCAACTATGTTGGCACGTGAGATGTAAGCATTCCAGCTATTTCTGTATTTTACTTGAAAACCCTAGACACTATTATATTATCACTGGATTTCCTATCAAATGTTTTGGTTAGCGTAAGGTAAAAACTTTTCCATGTTTATGTGTGGGAAGTCTTACGCGATACCCTTTCTTTTCAAAGGTTTTTCAAAGTTAAGCAACTTTAACCTATTACTCACACCAGACCCATGTCTGACCCGGAGTTTATTTCTGTTTTTCTTAAACTCTTGGGAACTCCAATTTATATGAGTAGCCAAGGGATTCAGGTTAGCTTTGATGAGTTGTGGAGGAGCAATGGAGCAGGAGGCTTCTGCGTTGTAGTTATATGTAATTTTTTTCTGTGTTGGTATCTCTGAGTGTTTTTTGTATTATGTCTGAGTTGTAATAACTAGACAGGTGTTTATAACTGTCTAGTATGTGATGTATTGTCTGTGTAACTCTGATAATTGTTGTATACTATGTAATACTTATGTTATAACTATAATTTATTCGTTCCGCTGTTGAGATTCTGTTGTTGTTTCTTCTTTCTGTTCTTTCTTTTCTCTTTTCTATCCCTTTCTTTCTTCAAGATGATGCGACTTTCAGTGGAGAAAAAGTCGGGTCGTCACATTTGGTATCAGAGCGCTAGGTTGAGCGAATACCTAGTCTCTGGAATGGTGTTTATCTTGAGAGAGCGTATTTGTATTTTTAATACATACATACATACATACATATATATATATATATATATATATATATATATATATATATATATATATATAATTATGTCTACCTATTTGCTGGGTTACCTGTTTAGGTTTTCCAAATTGTAAAGGTAGATAAGGTAGTGGTGTGTGTAACACAACTACCATTGGTCGGAGTTTGTTTGATGAGGTTGGAAGTGTATTTGACGAGACTGTAGACCTAATAGCCTCTCGAGTGAATTTTGCTTGGTGTAATGATTTCATCGATCTTTGAAGGAAACCTTTTAAAGGTTCGGAGTTCATCTTTGAAGTGTAGGGTTGGATGAGTTGAGTTTAGATCTGTCGGATGAGTAGTAGCAAGTGATGGTATCTTGATACCTCAGGAAGTAGTAGCTGCAGGATGAGATGCAATGACTATGATACTTCCGAAGAAACATCTTTGGAACAAGAGTAAGGAAGTGTGTCTGCTTGGTGTTGTGGCTGAGTCCAGCGGGTGTTTCTGTTTGCTTTGAGGTTCGAGTTTCTCGGAGAGTTTTGGATTAGGAATTCTTTGGCATTGGTGTTAGCAGTGAAGCTCAGAGTGCTCTATGTTGGTAGGAAGTCTTCTAGCTCAGTAGTTATTCTCAAGGAGGAGTTCAGAAGCAGCAGTGTGAATCCTTTTCTTCTATGAATTGGCTAAGCCAGCAGAAGCTGTTCTGATTGGTAGAGAGAGCAGTTTCTTCGGATATTAGTCTGGGTTGATTGCAAAAGTGACTTACGATAGTTTGAGTGTTCTCTTGGGTTGTTGGAGATTGTCCGAATGCCTTCAGGGAAGTCATACCTTTGTCCGCATCTGAAAATCGAGTTTTCTTATCAGGTAGGATTCCAGGATTGCTACCTGTGGTTCAGCCTAGTGGAAGGATGGTTCCTTGAGATAGAAGTTGGTGAAGCAACTCAAGTTTCGGAGGAACTTCTGAATTTTCTTTATGGATATGTGGAACAATATTTCTGTGCTGTGTTGTCCAGTCTATGCTCGTGTTCTTCATCAGCATTTGCTTCTACTTCGGATCAGAGTTGTGCAGGGGAAGCAGTTTGGGAGTGTTTCTGTTTTCTTTTCCCGATAAGGAGAAGTAAGTTCAGTCTTCTGTTGTTTGAGGAGTAGAGTTTGTGTTCCTGGTTTTGGATTAATCCTGAGGAGATCGTTGTAATGGGTTGTTTTTGGTCCTGTTTGTTTCTAGTGGAATCAGCAAGG
Source organism: Allium cepa (assembly GCA_030765085.1). Taxonomy (NCBI): domain Eukaryota; kingdom Viridiplantae; phylum Streptophyta; class Magnoliopsida; order Asparagales; family Amaryllidaceae; genus Allium; species Allium cepa. The sequence goes on along the minus strand of CM060937.1, from coordinate 786,154,213 downwards.
GTTGAGCTGATCAGGAAGGATGTTGGCAGCCGAAGATCGTCCGAAGAATTTTGATGTTAAGAGATGGAGGAATTTGGATTCCGGAGTCGAAGATTTTTTTTTGGTTAAGTTTTTCTCCGATCCAAGGAGCTATAATTTTTGGTAAGTTTGTGAAGCTAGCTCCGAGGTGTTTGGGTTTCTTCCGTATTTTGGTAAGTTAAGTGTTTGGTTTTCAAGAGTTGAATTGCCAGTTTGGATAACGGGGATTCAGAGTGTTTCACGTATCTCTTAGGGAGTACGTGTTTGATATTTTTGGTTGTAGAACCAGCAGTTTAGGAGGGTTTGGTTGTTGAGTCAGACTCGTCTGTAGTCTGATATCTTGTTTGGAGTTGTAGATATAGATGAGATAGGAGCTCGGTAACTTAGTAGTATTGATTGTTTAAATTCTATAGAGCAAATATCCTGATATTTATACCAGGGAAACTCGTGGAAGTTCTATTCAGAATTTTTTCTGGATAGTTAGATTTGTTTTGATTGTGTGCATTGATTGCTTTGGTTATTGGCATTTGATTAATATATGCAGTATTTTAAAATTAAATCTCTAATAAGAATATTAAATTACCTTTGTTTTAAATTTCATGGACGAAATTCTTTTAAGGGGGAGGATTGTGATATCTCAGAATTTTTGACAATATCAATTTAATAATCTATGTTTAAATTTGAATTAATTTGATAATTTCTATAAATAAATTTGAATTGATTCAATAATCTTCTTTAATAAATATTTAATTAGTGAATTTATATTTTAATAAGTTAATAAATGTTTTGTTTGTTTAAATTATATTTTGACTTAAGTATGAATATTTATTTAGATTAAAATAAAGTTATAAAAAATGTTTGTTTTATTTCGTTTTTAAAATATTGATTAATAATTATGATTTGTAAATTAAATATGGGATTTAAAATACAATTAAAATATGAAACATTTATTCATACAAATAATTAGTAATTTACAACCTCTTTTATAAATTTATTTAAAATGATTAAAAAAATTATTTTCAAATAATAGCTATGTGTATTATTTTTATTTATAATTATACTTTGTCTTATTCTTTAAAAATTATTTATATATATAACTAAGTATTAAAGAACTAATTAATTAAGTTTAAAACTTTCATTAACGCTTAATTAAAAATACTAATTAATTAAAGTGACATGTGTAAGCATCTTAGAACACAATTTAACATGTGTTAAGTGAATAAGCAAAGACATTAACAAATGTTAGCACTTAAGACAAGTGTCAGAATTCCATTTTATTTTTCTTCAATTTTAATCGACCCTAATTCAAATCTATAAACCCCATACTCTTTTCTCCTTTCATTTTCTTTGTTCATTTTCACATTTTCAATTCTAAATCAAGAAACCTTTCAGCTGAAAACATCTCACACCAAAGTAATCTTCATTCTAATGAAAATCAGTAAACAAAACTCCTCAAAATACAAAATCAATCCCTGATCCACATTCAAAAACCCTGTTCAAATGCATTCAATTTTTTTAAAAATCTGGAAATAATGCAAGCAAACCTACATGCAACAATTAAAGCAAGAAAGTCTGCATTTTTTTTTGGAAGCACATGCAAAATCAAATGCATAACAACCTACATTCAATTCATTCAAAACTTGGAAATGTCCACTGCATGAAAATTAAAGGCATTCAACATTCAAGTTTAAGGTTGATAAAAAAGTAATAAAAGCAGTTTGCAAAAGATTCAGGGGTTATTCAAAAAGAAGTTCAAAAGGGTTTTTTAAAATCTGGACTGTGCTCTGCTCTGCATATTTAAAGAAGGCGAGTAACTCAATTTTTAAAAATAAATTAAATAGGTAAAAGTTGATTCATGTTTTTAATAAGAAATGAATTTATAATATGAATCTGCTGTGGATACATATATGTGAATAGATTTATGAACGCATGCTTGTTTTCTGATACATTTCTGTTTCTTCAAATTTTAAGCTTCTGCTTGATTTTAAATCTCCTTTATCTTGATTTAATCCTGGTTTGAATAAGGCTGAAACAAGATCTGTTTATTACACCATAAACTATAGTTTAAATTTTTTGTTTAAGATTAAACAAGCCTGTATCATCTCTAAAGTTATAAACAGATGAATAAACTTAAATCTGTGAAATTTTCAAGTACAATGAATTGAAGTTTCAGGATTATGAATCAAAACAGCATGCAAAATTATGATTTTTAAAAGTAAAGTTACAATTTTAATATCAAAACCAAAGAGCAGTTCTAGTTTTACCGTAAATGGAGTTTTGGGCATTTCTGTTTGCCACAAGTGATTAGAAATGCCGAGATTGTCTCTGAAGGAAGAGGAGTTATCAGAGATGATGAGAAAATTATTTGTTTTGTTTGAATTTCGTTTTTGAGGTTGTGATTTGATTTGAATTCTAGAACCCTAGTTTTACCGGGTATGAGAAAATTGAACTTTTCGGCTAATGTAATGGATCGAGTTGCTTAGGGTCTTGGGTATTGGAAGATGTTTGGGTTGTCGAAGACGTCGCCGGAGTTTCAAAGGCGATGGTGGATAGAGGCACGTGAATGAGGGTTGTTGACGGGTATTGGTTGAGTAGGAGCTTCCTGTTCCCGGTTTTGATGTTGAACTCGAATGCAAATTCGAGTTGATTTGGGGAAATCTGATGATTGAGGGGAGATGAGGGGTTGCTGGCCGATGGGAGATGGTCGTTGATGTTGGTCAACGGTGTCCGGAGGCGGCGTACAGGTGCACAAAGGATGTGGGCATGCTGGTGAATGTTTGGTTTGAGGGATTTTAGTTCACTCGGGTTTGTCTCGAGTAAATCGAATCTTAGCTCGAAGCTGAAATGGTTGTGACTCGAAGTTATATTAATGATGGCTCGGGTAAAACCGTGTTTCAGGTTATCCAAAGAAAATAGGAACCTGTTTTAGTTTTTAAAATTTAGATGTAAAGAAAATGTAAACTAAATTTTGAACAAAGCTTAAAACCTGAATTTAAATATGAATTCAAATAGTTCATATCTTGGTTTTTGAAATAATTTGAATTTTTGAAAATTTAAGTTGGTTTTAAATAAAAACAGAATCCTGTTTCTGTTTTGAAAATTTAAAGGAAAATTTTAAATCTAAACTGAAATTTAAAATTAGGATTTAAACCTGAATTGAAATCTGAATTCAAACTGGTTTGATTCTGAGTTTGAAATAATTTAAATTTTGAAATTTAAATTTAGTTTTAACAATTTTTGAGGTATAAAAGAATATAGGTTTGGATTTAAACTGGAAAGTTTAAATTGTAAAATATAAACTTTAAAATAAGTTTAAACCTGTGATTTTAAATCTGGGATTTGTGTTGAGTTTCAGTTTTTAAAATAAAATAAGGTATTTAAATTGTTTAAATTACTTTGAAATGGTAAAATGATTTGAATTTAAAATGAAGATGTAGAATGTAAGTAAAGCTTTTAAAATTTAAGTTAAACACTGGAATGAGGTTTAAATCTGTATTTCAATTTTTAAATTAGAGAAATTTTTGAATTGAAATTGTTTTAATAACTTGGAATGTTTAAGTGTGTTTTTAAACTGATTTGAATTTAAATTGAATTGGGATTTAAATTCTTTAAACTTATTTTATAAAGTGGATGTTTCTTTTAACATATGAGATAAAATGATTTTGAATTATTTGTAAAACCTTGTTTAAGCTAAAATTGTGTCTTAAGTTAAAATGAAATTTAAATAGAATTTAAAGTAAATTTGGAAACAAATTTTTTAAGTACTTTGATTAAGTAAGAAATGTTATCTTAAAGATAAATAACATTTAATGATTGGATTCATTAAATTATTAAGGCAATTAAGATGGGCAATTAATTATTAATTAATTAATGATAGGATGATAAATTAAGTAATTAAGAATTTTTAAATTAATTAATTAAGGTTTAATATTAATTAATTAAGGTTAATTAATTTGTAGTTAGAGATTATTAATTAAATTTTAATTAATGATTAAAGATTAATTAATCGAGTGATTAGGAATTGATTAGGTTGCTGTTAACACTTAATTAATTTAATAATTAGTAATTAATTTCTTAATAAAGTAATTTAATATTTGTTAATGAAGGTCATTAACTTAAGATTATTTAACAACTAATTAATGTGATTAATTTTTAATAATTAATTAGATTAATTAATTAATAATAATCATTTGTGAAATTGTTTATGTTTAATTACTTAATAGAAGTAATTAATGAATTAATTACTTAATGTAATTAATTTGGTTAATGTGATTGGTTTAGATTAATTAATTAAGTTTAATTAATTTAAACACTTGATGATTGATGAGTAATTTCTTAATGTAATTAATGGGTTTGTAATTGCTTAGGGAAGTAATTTATTGATTATGACTGAATGTAATTAAAGGTTTTAATGATGGACGTATTTTAGATTAAATTACTTTGAAATTAATCAAGGGATTAATTGAGGTAATAAATTAAGGAGTAATTTATTAATGAAGTAATTAAGGGAAGTTAATTACTGGATGTTATTAATCAAGGGTGATTAATATATGCGTGGTTTAATTGCAGATTAATTACTTAATGTAGTTAATTTAAATAGAGAGATTAATTTAAATGTAATTTGAAATCATTAGTTTATTAATGAAGTAAATTTGGAATTGATTAATTAAGGAATAAGTGTAGTAATTAATAAACTGATTTAGTAATTAAAAGTTAATTATTGTAAGTGTTTAGTATAATTAACTTGTGTAATTAATTTTGTGATGTCACGGAAATTTAGGCAATAATTATTTAATAATTTCATTGATAATTATTTTTAAAATGAGAAATATTGATTTAATAATTTAATTCAAAAAGGAATTCTCTTTTGAAAATTAATAATTATTTAGTTTGTTAAATGATATTCTTTTCAAAATGTTAAAAATATTTAAGTAAGTATTTATTTGTTTATAAGAATAAATATAGTTTAGATTTTATTTTATAATAAAAATTTGTTTTGTTTTATTTTAAATTTTTCTTCTTCTTTGAAATAGGATTTAATTTATTCTTGTTAAAGTATGACATTTGATTTAAAACTCTTGAATAAATTTAATTCAACAAGTCTTTTCTTTTGAAATTAAGTTTCATAAAGAATATTATTTTAAAAATAATTAAACAAACATTAAAATGTAAGTGCATAGTTTTATAAAGAAGTTTATATGTATTTAATTAAAGGCTAATGTTAATGAACATTTAAAACAAATTAGAAATGGTTTAAGATAAATTCAAATACATTAATAAATTCAAAATTTTCTTTTAAATATTGAAATAAACACGTGTTAGCTTTTTAAACATAAAGATAACTCTTGTAAAAAAATTGAGATAATAAGACAACAAGTGGCAAGCTTATTTATTTTTCTTAAAATTTAAGTTATATTGATATGAAATAAAACATAGCTAAAGCATTTTGTTAAAAACACTTTCTCTTCAAATTGAGAAATCTGAAAATCATATTTCAGTAAATCAAAAAACCCCAAAACAAATGCATGTCAAAATCTGCAATCTTTTTCTTAAAAATCTCAACTGCAAATTGAAGATCAACTTCAAATCTGCAACCTATCTTCAATCAAATCTGCAAATAACAAACTTCAAGTTAAAATCTGCATACAACTTCAAATTGCATCTCTGGAATATGAATCTGCATATCAGAAGCTAAGTTTCAGTAAACAAATTGGAAGTTCAACTTCAACTTGCAATTGCCAATCCAGATTCATCATGCATTTCAAATCAGGGTCCTAGAAATGAAGTCTGCACCTAAGTTTGTCTCTGCATCTTCAAAATGAAATCTGCACCTAAATTGTTTCTGCTTCTTCAATTGAAGGTGAGTAAACCTTTACTTTTTTTAAAAAACAGTTTCTCCTTTAGAATAAATGCTTAAGCAAAACTAAGAACTAAAGACTAATGCATACTGTTTTTAAAGGAATCAAAACTGCAGTGCCTTTATTAGTGAATAACTTCACAATTTATAAGCTTAAGTTTCTGTGCATGTAAAGTGGGTAGAAATATCTATGTTTTTGTGGTTTATATTGATAAATATTCTGTGTACATATACATAAATATGTATATATATGTGCTGCTGCAGGTATCTGCAAACCTGATGTGTTTTTTTTTAAAAACTAAGATTTATTTAAAATCCATTATCACCTGATTTGTTATCAACTAGAATTTGTAATATAAACAAACTTTGTTGTTTAGAATGAAATGATAGTTATAAATTAAAATTTAACTATATTTAAAATTCCGTAGTCTTTGGAAAACATTTACAATAGAAAATATTTTCTACAAGTAGGTATATCAAACATTTTAAACATTAAACAGATTGTAACCTGAATGCATGATTGAATTCATGGAATTTAAAACAAATAGTACATATTTTAATAAGCTATTGGAATGAGTATTTCTGTTTTTAACAGAATTGAGACTTTTTGGGATTGTTTGAATTTCTAATTGATTTGGTGGCTATGGGTATTCCCGGAGGGAGAATTCAGCTGGTAGGGTAGGGGATAAGGGTCAGCAGTTGTTTCAGAGGAGGTGGTGATTGAAATTGAGATTTCCAGGTTTGAAGCATAGTATATGAAGGTAGGGGTTTTTTAAGATTTTGATTCATCTGTTGCATCGAGTGGGGTAAGAATTTGAGAGGTTGTGTAGGGAGTGTAGAGGTAGCTATGGCCAAGGTCGTGTGGATGATGGCGGATGGAGGTGGTATTTCTGGCTGTTGACAGGTTGGTCTTGGTTGCAGTGTTGACTCAGGTGAACTATTGGTAGTGTGCAGGGTATTTTTACTCGAAGTAGATCTCGGGGTTTCTGGACTCTGTCTCGAAGCAGATGGTTAGTAAACTCGAAGTTAATTGATGGGTTCTCGGGTTAGTTAGTTGCAGGTTTAAAAATCTGTAGATTTGCAGTTTTTAAAAATTTAAATAAAATTCATAATTTAAAGACTGTAATTTTATTCAAAAATAAGTAAGTTTGAATTCAAATGAAGTTTTGAAATTCAAAGCTTTTAAAAATGAAATTTTTAAATTTAAACAAGTTTTAAATTCTGTTTTTAAACATGATTTAAAACAGTTTTCAGGTTTTAGACCAGAGAGTATTTTGCAGTTTTTTTTTTTAATTTGAATGAAATTCAAATTCTAGTGCAGGGTTTGATTTAAGTGGAAATTGAAACTTAATTTAAATAAAGTTTGAAATTCAAAGTTTTTAAGAAAATGAAATCTTAAATTTAAACAAGATTTAATCTGGTTTTAAATCAAGTATAAAACAGTTTCAGGTTTAAGCCTGAGAGATTTGCAGTTTTAAATTTTTGAATAAATTCATATTTTAAGTTGAAACTTGATTCAGGTAATACTTGAATCTGAATTCAAATGTAGTTTTGAGTTCAAAAATTTTTAAAAATGAAATCTTAAATTTAAACAAGTTTTAAATTCAGTTTTGAAATCAAGTATAAAACAGTTTCAGGTTTGTTTTAAAACCAGAATTAGATTTAAATAGTTTTTGTAAGTTTTTAAAAGTATGTACAGATTTAAATGTTTAAGCAAAACTTACATTTGTTTTTGAATTAAAAATTAAAAATTGTTCTCAAGTTTCTTTGAAAAACAGTTTTGAATTCAACAGTTTGTAAATTTAAAAATGAATGAACATATTCAAAAGTTTAAAAGAAATTGATTTCAAATAAGTTTTAAAACTTGGAAGAATTTATTCCTATTAGTATTTGAATTAAAATATGAATTTTTGAAATCAAGTAAATTCATTTTAAACCTTCTTATATTTAAGTAATGAGTGTTTTTAACATTCATTTTATTTTTAAGGTTTATAATTATTTAAATTTGGGTTAATGTTCAATAGTTAAACATTTTAAATATTAAAATTTTAAATTGGAATTTGAATTTCATTTTAGAGATATATTGTTTTAAATATATTTTGAATGTAAATGAGTCATTTGATAAGTAATTAAAAATAATCAAGATAATTTAGAATTTACTTAATTATTGGTTTTTAATAATGGTTTAGATTAATTATTAATTAGAAATGATTCATTAATAATAAATATAATTTAAATTTTCTTAAGTATATAATTATTGAAATGTTGATAATTAATAAATGGTGATAATTATCTAGGGATAATTTAGTAATTAATTAATGTAATTGATTTTGATAATTAACTAGATTAATTAATTGAATCTAATTAATTGAAATTTGTTAAGTATAATTAATAGTTAAAGTAATTAAGGAATTAATTACTTATTGTAATTAATTTTGATTTTTGATTTATTTAAGTAAATTAATTCAGTTTAATTAATTTAAGTAAATCATTTGATGATTTTAAGAATGTAATTACTTAATGTAATTAACGGAGTAGGATTACTTAGAGAAGTAATACTGATAATTACTGGAATGTAATTAGTAATTTGGATAATTACTTTAGTAATTAATTAAGGAATTAATTAATGATTAATTATTGAATAATTAATTTGTTAATAAGTAATTAAAAATAGTTAATTACTAGATTTAGTTTTAATCAAGGTGATTAATAATTAGATTAATTACTAAATGTAATTAATTTTAATTAAATAATTTGTTTAAATATTAGAGATCATTAATTATTATAATTAATGATGTAATTAAGGATTGTTTAATTAAGTAATAATCAATTAATTAAGAAATTAATTAATTGTAATTAATTTGGAATAAATATAATTAATTATAATTAATTAATAAATGAGTAATTAAATATTAATTACTTATGATTAAGGTTAATTAATTAAGGACTAATTGATTATTGTAATTAGTGAATGGTTAATCAAAGTTGTTTAATAAAGTTAAATACTTAATGGATAATTAATTATTTGGGTTAATTAATTTATGGATGTTAAGCAAGATTTAAATGTGTTAATTTAATTTATTTTAAATTAATTAGAGATGGTTGTAATTAATTTAATTCATTTTAAAATAATTACAATTGATGATTAAATCATTGCTTATGGATGTTATTGATTGAATGGTTGTGATCTCAGTAATGAGATGAGTCGTATATGTATGATATGAATGCTTAGTTTATGTATGTTGGTTTGTGATGGATTATTTGGCTCTGATGATTATTTGTTTATGGATGATACAGATTATCTTTTTATGATATAAATGTGATTATCTATTGTGAGATGTAGTTTATCTATCTATGTGAATTAGATAATAATAAAATAAGTTAATTGTTTAACAGCCTTAAGTATAACTTGGACAATAAAATGGCGTTTGGTTTCGGTGAGACCGGGATCGGGTTTCCATATTTGGATATCCGAAAACCACATCGATTCCAATTAAGCGTTAGGTCGTTAATCCAAGTGGAGCAAGTGAAGACTCGAGGTGTAAGGGCTATACGTCAGTATAACTCTGTGGGTGATTCCGTAATCAGTTGACGGAATAGAGCTTATAGAGTCGAGATGGAGATTTAGAGTGCAAGGGTTATCGTCGTTAACTCTGAGGGTGATTCCAATACGAGTGTAACGAGATAATACCTTCAGTTTCGTTCGAACCCGGAACGAACTTGTATGGATTGAATGCTTTCAGAACATCGTCAGGTGGACGATGAGCATTCTAAGATTTATGTGTCCTATAAAGGTAATCGTAGCCTCAAGCCTCATCAACCGGGAATGGCTAAAACAGGGGAGGTGCAGCAAAGCTTTGTGGGTATCCCCCACTTGAGATCAAGATTTACTCCTGTCTTGAGGTCCCTTTATACTCGGTTGTGTGGCAGTTGGCGACGACCAATCTGCGGGGTAGTCTTGTTCGGAACTATTCAGTAAGGAACGGTCCGGCTTTGTGTTGCAGGGGAGTGGGAGTACTCCTCGGTACGGTGATCTAGGCCACATACTGTGACGGGCGGTACCCCAGTAGCCCTACCATTGATGGAAACCCAATTTTCCCTATGAGACCCTACGGTTTTGTTTGTATTACCCACTTTTGTGGCTAGTAGCTGGAATTTAATAGATGTAACAATTTCGGCTATTTCTTATTTACTTGAAAACCCTAGACACTATTATAAGATCACCGGATTTCCTATCAAATGTTTTGGTTAGCGTAAGTTAAAAACTTTTCCATGTTTATGTGTGGGAAGTCTTACGTGATACCCTTTTGTTTTCAAAAGACTTTCTAAAAGTTAAGCAACTTTTATCCCCGTTTACTCACACCAGACCCCTGTCTGACCTGAGTGTTTATTTTCTGTTTTATTAAACTCTTGGGTACTCATATTATGTATGAGTAGTCAAGTGATTCAGGATTGCATTGACGAGTTCTAGAGGAGATAATGGAGCAGGAGGCTTCAGCGTGTAGATATATGTAGTGGTTCCGCTGTGTTTGAGATGTATCTGTTTGCTTTGTTATATACTTGAATTGTAATTGCTAGCCAGATGTTTATAACTGTCTAGTTTGTGTTGTATTAGCTGTATTACTCTGATGTATATTATACTATGCAAAGTTTTATGTGATATATCATAATTTATTCGATTCTGTTGTGAGATTCTAATGTTGTCTGTTCTTTCTTTCCTTTCTTTTCTCTTTTCTATCCCTTTCTTTCTTCTTAGCGATGCGACTTTCTGGAGTATGGAAGTTGGGTCGCTACATTGTGGTATCAGAGCTCTCTAGGTTGAGTGAATGCCTAGACTCTGGAGTGGTGTCTATCTTGAGAGAGCGTATTTGTAATTTTGAATATATATATATCTACCTATTAGATTGGGTTACCTGTTCAGGTTTTCCAATATAAGTTCTAAAGGTAGATAAGGTAGTGGTGTGTGTAACACAACTACCAATGGTTGGAATTTGAGTGTTTGAGATTGGAAGTGGTCTGCTAGGGCAGTAGTGGGCATCTTGAGTAGTCCTGCAGTTGGTGAAGGATTTCACCAATCTCTGAAGGAAATCTTTTTAAGATTCGGAGTTTATCTTTGCATTGTAAGCTTGGTTGCACTCGTGTGAGTGGTTTCTCTTGAGTTTGGATTAGTTGGATGTTCTGAAGCCAGAAATGGTATCATGGCAACCTCAGGGAGGAGTTCTGTCTGTATTTGAGTTAAGACTCAGTTTGGCAGAGTGTTTTGAGCTTGGTTTGGGAGCGAGTTTCCTGAGAGATATCTGTCTATCTAGAAAGCTCTATTGTGAAGTGGCTGGTGTAGCTTTGAGGTTCGATGAGCTTTTGGATTAGGAAGTTTTGGCAGCAGTAGCAGCAGTGAGTGGACTGTTCATCGATGGTTCAGAAATCTCTGTGATTCTTCTGTCAGAAGTCTGGGCAAATGGTGTAGCTTGTCCATTTCTTCTGGAGCTCTGTTGGGTGTGATGTTAGTGGTTAAGAGGTGGACCACTATTTTCTTCTTTTGAAGGCTTTAGTTGTTCTGTTTGTTGAAGTGAGAACGATTTCTTGGAATCTGAACTTTGTAGGATGTATTGGATCCAGTTTTCTGGTTGAATTTTTGCCGTGGTGTTTGTGACCGAAGCGGATAGGTCACTGAGATTTTATGGAGTTTGATGGACAAGTGTTTCCGGGATAAGTTGATCAAGTTTTTGCTTGTGTTCATCAATAGCATTCTTGAATCAGAGTTGCGCAGTGGAAGCATGGTGGCAGCTATTCCAGAATAGGAGCAACACCGATTCTTTGGGAATTTGAGTTTTGTCTTGGATCAGAGGATTTCTACAGGAAATTCATTTTGGATCTGGAAACTTGATTGTTTTGAGCATCTGTTTGTTTCCATTTCCAGATAGAGTAGTTTGTCTGGAGTCTTCTAATGTTTGTGTAGTAGAGTTTGTGTGGTGGATCTGTTTGATCTAGAAGTTGGAGGCAGCCCAGGATCGTCAGGAGAGATTTGTGGATAAGAGATTGGATCTTTCTGTTTTCTCTTAAGGATTAAGTGTTCGATCTACAGGATTGAATTTCCAGTTCGGATGGCTGGAATTTGTTTTGTTTTTTCACGTATCTCTGAGGAAGTACGTGTATGGTTTATCTCTGATTTTAGAATCAGTAGTTCTGTGAGATTTGGGAGTTGATCAGGACTAGTCTGTAGTCCTGTATTCTGTTTAGATTTGTAGATCTAGATATGTAGGAGCTTTAGATCTGAGTGGTGTAGCTAGTTTAGATTCTGTAGGGCGAGTGTCCCGGTGTTATACCTGGGAAACTCTAGGGAATCCTATCCAGGATTTTGTCTGGATAATTAGAATTGTTTGTTTGAATTGGTTGCTATGGTTGCTAGTATTTGGTTGATAGTATATGTTTGCTCTTCTAAATTTTAAAATCTGTATAGGATTATTAAATTACCTTTGCTTTTAAATTTCGGGGACGAAATTCTTTTAGGGAGGGAGGAATGTGATGTCCCGGAAATTTAGGCAATAATTATTTAATAATTTCATTGATAATTATTTTTAAAATGAGAAATATTGATTTAATAATTTAATTCAAACAGGAATTCTCTTTTGAAAATTAATAATTATTTAGTTTGCTAAATGATATTCTTTTCAAAATGTTAAAAATATTTAAGTAAGTATTTATTTGTTTATAAGAATAAATATAGTTTAGATTTTATTTTATAATAAAAATTTGTTTTGTTTTGTTTTAAAATTGTTTTTTTCCATTGAAATAAGATTTAATTTATTCTTGTTAAAGTATAACATTTGATTTAAAACTCTTGAATAAATTTAATTCAACAAGTCTTTTCTTTTGAAATTTAGTTTCATAAAGAATATTATTTTAAAAATAATTAAACAAACATTAAAATGTAAGTGCATAGTTTTATAAAGAAGTTTATATGTATTTAATTAAAGGCTAATGTTAATGAACATTTAAAACAAATTAGAAATGGTTTAAGATAAATTCAAATACATTTATAAATTTATAATTTTCTTTTAAATATTGAAATAAACATGTGTTAGCTTTTTAAACATAAAGAGAACACTTGTAAAAAAATTGATATAATAAGACAACAAGTGGCAAGCTTATTTATTTTTCTTAAAATTTAAGTTATATTGATAGGAAATAAAACATAGCTAAAGCATTTTGTTAAAAACACTTTCTCTTCAAATTGAGAAATCTGAAAATCATATTTCAGTAAATCAAAAAACCCCAAAACAAATGCATGTCAAAATTTGCAATCTTTTTCTTAAACTGCAAATTGAAGGTCAACTTCAAATCTGCAACCTATCTTCAATCAAATCTGCAAATAACAAACCTTCAAGTTAAAATCTGCATACAACTTCAAATTGCATCTCTGGAATATGAATCTGCATATCTGAAGCTAAGTTTCAGTAATCAAATTAGAAGTTCAACTTCAACTTGCAATTGCAAATCCAGATTCATCATGCATTTCAAATCAGGGTCCTGGAAATGAAGTCTGCACCTAAGTTTGTCTCTGCATCTTCAAAATGAAATTTGCACCTAAATTGTTTCTGCTTCTTCAACTGAAGGTGAGTAAACCTTTATTTTTTTAAAAACAGTTTCTCCTTTAGAATAAATGCTTAAGCAAAAATTAGAACTAAAGACTAATGCATACTTTTTTTAAAGGAATCAAAACTACAGTGCCTTTATTAGTGAATAACTTCACAATTTATAAGCTTAAGTTTCTGTACGTGTAAAGTGGGTAGAAATATGTATGTTTGTGTGGTTTATATTGATAAATATTCTGTGTACATATAAATAACTATGTATATATATGTGCTGCTGCAGGTATCTGCAAACCTGATGTGTTTTTTTTAAAAACTAAGATCTATTTAGAATCCATTATCACCTGATTTGATATCAACTAGAATTTGTAATATAAACAAACATTGTTGTTTAGAATGAAATGATAGTTATAAATTAAAATTTAACTATATTTAAAATTCTGTAGTCTCTGGAAAACATTTACAACAGAAAATATTTTCTAGAAGTAGGTATATCAAATATTTTAAACATTAAACAGATTGTAACCTGAATGCATGATTGAATTCATGGAATTTAAAACAAATAGTACATATTTTAATAAGCTATTGGAATGAGTATTTCTGTTTTTAACAGAATTGAGACTTTTTGGGATTGTTTGAATTTCTAATGGATTTGGTGGCTATGGGTATTCCTAGAGGGAGAATTTAGATGGTAGGGTAGGGGATAAGGGTCAGCAGTTGTTTAAGAGGAGGTGGTGATTGAAATTGAGATTTCCAGGTTTGAAGCATAGTATCTGAAGGTAGGGTTTTTTGAAGATTTTGATTCATCTGTTGCATCAAGTGGGGTAAGAATTTGAGAGGTTGTGTAGGGAGTGTAGAGGTAGCTATGGCTAAGGTCGTGTCGATGATGGTGGATGGAGGTAGTATTTCTGGGTGTTGACAGGTTGGTCTTGGTTGCAGTGTTGACTCAGGTGAACTATTGGTAGTGTGCAGGGTATTTTTACTCGAAGTAGATCTCGGGGTTTCTGGTCTCTGTCTCGAAGCAGATGGTTAGTATACTCGAAGTTAATTGATGGGTTCTTGGGTTAGTTAGTTGCAGGTTTAAAAATCTGTAGATTTGCAGTTTTAAAAAATTTAAATAAAATTCATAATTTAAAGACTATAATTTGATTCAAAAATAAGTAAGTCTGAATTCAAATGAAGTTTTGAAATTCAAAGTTTTTAAAAATGAAATTTTTAAATTTAAACAAATTTTAAATTCTGTTTTAAAACAGGATTTAAAACAGTTTTCAGGTTTTAGACCAGTGAGTATTTTAATTTTTTTTTTTTAATTTGAATGAAATTCAAATTCTAGTGCAGGGTTTCATTTAAGTGGAAATTGAAACTGAATTTAAATAATGTTTGAAATTAAAAGTTTTTAAGAAAATGAAATCTTAAATTTAAACAAGATTTAATCTGGTTTTAAATCAAGTATAAAACAGTTTCAGGTTTAAGCCTAAGAGATTTGCAGTTTTAAATTTTTGAATAAATTCATATTTTAAGTTGAAACTTGATTCAGGTAATACTTGAATCTGAATTCAAATGTAGTTTTGGGTTCAAAAGTTTTTAAAAATGAAATCTTAAATTTAAACAAGTTTTAAATTCAGTTTTGAAATCAAGTATAAAACAGCTTCAGGTTTGTTTTAAAACCAGAATTAGATTTAAATAGTTTTTGTAAGTTTTTAAAAGTATGAACAGATTTAAATGTTTAAGCAAAACTTAAATTTGTTTTTGAATTCAAAATTAAAAATTGTTCTCAAGTTTCTTTGAAACCAGATTTGAATTCAACAGGTTGTAAATTTAAAAATGAATGAACATATTCAAAAGTTTAAAAGAAATTGATTTCAAATAAGTTTTAAAATTTGGAAGAATTTATTCCCTTTAGTATTTGAATTAAAATATGACGTGTTTAATTTAAATTTGAAAGTGGAAATAATCAATTTATTTTCAAAGTTTAATTTATTTTAATCAAGTAAATTTATTTTAAACCTTCCTTATATTTAAGTAATGAATGTTTTTAACATTCATTTTATTTTTAAGGTTTATAATTATTTAAATTTGGGTTATTGTTTAATAGTTAAACATTTTAAATATTAAAATTTTAAATTGGAATTTAATTTTAGAGATATATTGTTTTAAATATATTTTGAATGTAAATGAGTCATTTGATAAGTAATTAAAAATAATCAAGATAATTTAGAATTTACTTAATTATTGGTTTTTAATAATGGTTTAGATTAATTATTAATTAGAAATGATTCATTAATAGTTAATCTAATTTAAATTTTCTTAAGTATATAATTATTGAAATGCTGATAATTAATAAATGGTGATAATTATCTACGGATAATTTAGTAATTAATTAATGTAATTGATTTTGATAATTAACTAGATTAGTTAATTGAATCTAATTAATTGAAATTTGTTAAGTATAATTAATAGTTAAAGTAATTAAGGAATTAATTACTTATTGTAATTAGTTTTGATTTGTGATTTATTTAAGTAAATTAATTTAGTTTAATTAATTTAAGTAAATCAGTTGATGATTTTAAGAATGTAATTACTTAATGTAATTAATGGAGCAGGATTACTTAGAGAAGTAATACTGATAATTACTGGAATGTAATTAGTATTTTGGATAATTACTTTAGTAATTAATTAGGGAATTAATTAATGATTAATTATTGAATAATTAATTTGTTAATAAGTAATTAAAAATAGTTAATTACTAGATTTAGTATTAATCAAGGTGATTAATAATTAGATTAATTACTAAATGTAATTAATTTTAATTAAATAATTTGTTTAAACATTAGAGATCATTAATTATTATAATTAATGATGTAATTAAGGATTGTTTGATTAAGTAATAATTAATTAATTAAGAAATTAATTAATTGTAATTAATTTGGAATAAATATAATTAATTATAATTAATTAATAAATGAGCAATTAAATATTAATTACTTATGATTAAGGTTAATTAATTAAGGACTAATTACTTATTGTAATTAGTGAATGATTAAACAAAGTTGTTTAATCAAGTTAAGTACTTAGTGGATAATTAATTATCTAGGTTAATTAATTTATGGATGTTAAGCAAGATTTAAATGTGTTAATTTAATTTACTTTAAATTAATTAGAGATGGTTGTAATAAATTTAATTCATTTTAAATTAATGATAATTGATGATTAAATCATTGCTTATGGATGTTATTGATTGAATGGTTGTGATCTCAGTAATGAGATGACTCATATCTGTATGATATGAATGCTTGGTTTATGTATGTTGGTTTGTGATGGATTATTTGGTTGTGATGATTATCTGTTTATGGATGATACATATTATCTGTTTATGATATAAATGTGATTATCTATTGTGAGATGTAGTTTATCTATCTATGTGAATTAGATAATAATAAAATAAGTTAATTGTTTAAAACCCTTAAGTATAACTTGGACATTAAAATGGTGTTTGGTTTCGGTGAGACCGGGATCGGGTTTCCATATTTGGATATCCGAAAACCACATCGATTCCAATTAAACGTTAGGTCGTTAATCCAAGTGAAGCAAGTGAAGACTCGAGGTGTAAGGGCTATACGTCAATATAACTCTATGGGTGATTCCGTAATGAGTTGATGGAATAGTGCTTATAGATTCGAGATGGAGATTTAGAGTGCAAGGGTTATCGTCGTTAACTCTGAGGGTGATTCCCATACGAGTGTAACGAGATAACACCTTCGGTTTCGTTCGAGCCCGGAACGGACTTGTATGGATTGAATGCTTTTAGAACATCATCAGGTGGACGATGAGCATTCTAAGATTTATGTGTCCTATAAAGGTAATCGTAGCCTCAAGCGTCATCAACCGGGAATGGCTAAAACAGGGGAGGTGCAACAAAGCTTCGTGGGTAGCCCCCACTTGAGAGCAAGATTTACTCCTGTCTAAAGGTACCTTTATATTCGGTTGTGTGGCAGTTGGTGACGACCAATCTGCGTGGTAGTCTTGTTCGGAACTGTTCAGTAAGGAACGGGTCCAACTTTGTGTTGCAGGGGAGTGGGAGTACTCCTCGGTATGGTGATCTAGGCCACGTACTGTGACGGGCGGTGCCCCAGTAGCCCTGCCATTGATGGAAACCCAATTTTCCCTACGAGACCCTACGGTTTTATTTGTATTACCCACTTTTGTGGTTAGTAGCTGGAATTTAATAGATGTAACAATTTCGGCTATTTCTTATTTACTTTAAAACCCTCGACACTATTATAATATCACCGGATTTCCTATCAAATGTTTTGGTTAGCATAAGGTAAAAACTTTTCCATGTTTATGTGTGGGAAGTCTTACGTGATACCCTTTTGATTTCAAAAGATTTTCTAAAAGTTAAGCAACTTTTATCCCCGTTTACTCACACCAGACCTCTGTCTGACCTGAGCGTTTATTTTCTGTTTTATTAAACTCTTGGGTACTCATATTATGTATGAGTAGTCAAGTGATTCAGGATTGCTTTGACAAGTTCTGGAGGAGATAATGGAGCAAGAGGCTTCAGCGTGTAGACATATGTAGTGGTTCCGCTGTGTTTGAGATGTATCTGTTTTCTCTGTTATATACTTGAATTGTAATTGCTGGCCAGATGTTTATAACTGTCTAGTTTGTGTTGTATTAGCTGTATTACTCTGATGTATATTATATTATGTAAAGTTTTATGTGATGTATTATAATTTATTCGATTACGTTGTGAGATTTATATGTTGTCTGTTCTTTCTTTCCTTTCTTTTCTCTTTTCTATCCCTTTCTTTCTTCTTAGCGATGCGACTTCCTGGAGTATGGAAGTTGGGTCGCAACAAATTTAATGGCTAATTACTTATTGTAATTAGGGAATTGTTAATCAGAAATGATTATCTGAATTGAATAATGAGAAGGTGATTAATTAATTGATTTATAATCAATTAATGGATAAGTTAAGCAGGATTTTAATGATGAAGTAATTAATTTAATTCAGTTCAAATTAATTAGAGATGTGGTATTTAATTTAATTCATTTTAAATTAATTATATATGGTGTGACCATTGAATCATTGCTTATGTATGAATGATTGATATTGGTTGCCTTGAATGGTTTGTAATCTCAGCTATGAGATGAGTAATGTTATGTGATATGGATGCATTGGTTGCATTGTGATGATAATATGGATTATCTGTTTATAATTATGATATGGATTATCTGTTATGATAATGTTAATTATCTATTGTGAATATGTGAATTATCTATTTGTGTATATATAGATAATGAATTGAAATTGTTTTAAACTCTAAAACAACTTGGCCTTAAAAAACACATTTTGGATTCGGTGAGACCGAGTTTCCATATTTGGATATCCGAAAGCAACATTGATCCAAATAAACGATAGGTCGTGAATCTGAAGTGAAGATGAAGATTCAAAGTGCAAGGGTTATTGTCGATAACTTTTAGGGTGATTCCAAAATGAGTGTAACGAGATAATGCCTTCGGTTTCGTTCGAACCCGGAACGAACTTGTATGGATTGAATGCTTTCAGAACATCGTCAGGTGGACGATGAGCATTCTAAGTGATATGTCATATAAAGGTAATCGTAGCCTCAAGCCTCATAAACCGAGTATGGCTCAAACAGGGGAGGTGCAGTGTTAACTCCTCTTTTAAAACGACCAAACGACCTATGGGGAGAAGCGACCTAACGACCTATAGGAAGAAGCGACTAACGACCTATGGGATGCAGCGACCTAACTATCTATGGGATGCAGCGACCTAACTATCTATGGGGTGTAGCGACCTAAAGTGTGAAGAGACCTAGTAGCTAAGTGGATTTACCGACCTAACGGATTAAAGATCCTAACGACCTAATGAGCTAACGAGTTAACGACCTAAAGACTTAACGACATAGCGAGCTATACAAAACCGAGGTAACTTGTCTTCCTTATGTCGTTCCTTCCCTAGGTCGCCAACGACCTATGACTTGTTCAGGTGATCAAGGGCACTCCTGTTAGGCCATAAAAAGTGTCTACTAAGTCGGCCACGACCTACGACCTATTCCTAAGTCGTCCACGACCTACTACCTATTCCTAAGTCGTCCACAACCTATGACCTAACTCCGAGCTCTCCTATAAATACCCCACCTACTCCAACTGAAAAAGGAATTTTTGGCTCATTTCAGAAACGCCGATACTATGCTGTTTTCTCAACTCACCCGACACTTCAAACACGCAAGACACTTCATCAAACTTCAAGAAGCAATCTAACTCATTTGACATAGATTCGGAGAGTTCTTCTGCATCAAAGTTTTAGCTACTTGTCTTCGTAGTGTTGTAATTGAATACTGTTGTAAAGTTGTAATTGATTCAGCAATAAAGAAGGTTAAAGTGGACGTAGGCTTAACTTGAAGCCGAACCACTATAAAACTGTTGTCTCTTTACTGTATTTTCTGCAGTTTCTACTTGTTTCTAATTCCCGTTTCGACGGGTGGTGCTTTCGCTCAATCTCTACTTACACCGGGGTGTTAGCGACTAATTTTTACGTTAACATTTTTGGTGCTTTCAGTGAGAACCCAACTCAGGCTTCTCTCATCATCTCTTTCACAAAATTTTGTGGAAAGGATCTCCCTCAAAACCAGAAGTTTATCAGAGATAATGGCTCCTGGAAGGAAGCGCAGATCTTTCAGATCCGATGATGTTCGTGAAAATACTGCCACATCTCCTCCGTTAAGTCGAACAACTCCAACTGTTGGAGTTACACAAGCGGAGCTAGTTGCTGCAGTTTCTGGGCTATATCAGCAAATGGAAGCCCAAAACAATCTAATGTTGGAATGGTTGAACGCTTTTCTCGGAGCTAACCATCAACCGGTGAATAACGAACAAAACTTTGCTGATAATGTTCATGATGTTGAAGGAAGAAATATTCCTCAAAGGGCAGCTGGCCGCGTCGAAGAGACACGTCCCCAAGTTGGAGGATCAGGACAACAGCCAACTCTCCGTGAGCGCTTTTCAAGGAAAACTTCCGAGAAAATGGCCGATGTCTTTCCTGCTGAGCCTTTAAATGATGAGGAATATTTCTCGGGAATGGTTCGGAAGATCATGAAAGAAAGTATGCAAAGGGAAGAGGACGAAAAAGAATGGGGGTTCGCTCCGAGCAAGACTCCATTCAC
Organism: Allium cepa; assembly: GCA_030765085.1. Lineage (NCBI taxonomy): Eukaryota > Viridiplantae > Streptophyta > Magnoliopsida > Asparagales > Amaryllidaceae > Allium > Allium cepa. The sequence goes on along the minus strand of CM060937.1, from coordinate 786,133,556 downwards.
TGGAAGGATTTTGAAAGCAGAATTTCCAAGGAAGTTTGTTCCTCCTACCATTCTAGCTTATAAGGGGACACGCGATCCTAATGAATTGTTGTACAAGTATGATTGGCACATAACAGGTGCTAGAGCATCTGACGAGATCAAATGCCGGTATTTTCCGGTATACTTGGAAGGAGCGGCTCTACTTTGGTTCACAAAGCTGCCGATCCGATCTATAGGCCAGTTTTCTGATTTTACTCGAAAGTTTGAGGAACAATTCAGATTGTGTGCTTCGAAGGCGAAAGATATAATGTCATTATCCAGCTTGGAACAGAATCCCGGAGAGTCTATTAGATCATTCTTAAATCGCTTCAACATAGCTTGGGCTGAAGTAGATAATGCAGAGTTGAGAATGATCCTGGCATACTTGATGAAGGCTATCGACAAATCAAGTGAATTTGGGAAATGGCTGAAGATGAAGGAACCGAATTCACTTGATAGGTTCTATAAGAAAGCTGATGAATTCATGCGCTTGGAAAGTCTCCAAGCACCGGCCGAGGTGGTATCGACATGGGCTGGAAACAGTAATGCTGCTCCGAATAAGAAGGAATATGGAACTCAGAAGAGGGGAAACGATGGTAGGAAGAAGCAAGGAGATGCGAAGAAAAATCGTCCTTTCAACTTCACTCCCTTGACTGATACCCCAGAAAACATCTTCTTTGCAACGAAGGACACTGTCGAATACCCCACACCAGCTAAACAGAGGGTTGGGAAAAAAGCTGAGAAAAGTGGAAGATTTTGCCGGTTCCATAACCAACCTGGCCATGATACTAATGAGTGCTGCCACTTAAAGGAGTTGATTGAGGAACTATTGAAAGAAAACAAACTCCAACAGTGTGTGAGGAGGAACAGGAACGACCCAACTTCATCAACTCAAGGACAACAGTTCCTGTTCATCGTCCCAGCTCAAGTGAAAAGGCATTAGTGCGCGAATCAGAAAGGCCCGTTATTAATGTGATTACGGGAGGACCTCACCCAGCAGGTAGAAGCTGGGGTGAGATGGAACGATATGCTCGTGCCTTGAGGTACGAACCAGCAGAAGAGAGTGTTTTTGTGTTGGAGGACGCTGCACCTTTGAAGTAGCAGAAAACTTTTAATGATGATATTGTCTTCAGAGTCAGGGATTCTATGGGCGTTGAAGCTCCTACAATAGATCCCCTAGTTATCTCTGCAGGAATTAGGCCAGCTATTGTGAGAAGGGTGCTTGTTGATTGCGGTGCCTCTTGCAACATTCTTTTCAAAAAGACATTTGATCAAATGAAGATTCCGATGGCTGATGTTCAGGCTTCATCGCAAAAGATTGCTGGTTTACTGAGGAACCCAGGCAGCCGATTGGAACTATTGACTTATTCGTGGAGCTTGGAGAGGGGCAGAAAAAGATAGTTCGAAAGCAAACTTTTGTAATTGTTGATGAATTTTCTGCTTACAACGCCTTCCTAGGCCGGCCAACTCTTGCGGCCTTTAAAGCAATTCTCGCCCCATGGTGCCTTACCATGAAATTCCCTACGGATAATGGAGTCGGTGTTATCAAAGGGGATTAGAATGCAGGATGGGAATGTTATTTGATAGAGTTGCATGAAGCAAGGAAGAGAGAGATGGGAAAAGACGCGGCGGCCCCAGTCCGCATCAAAGAACCAACCTTGTAGCAATTACAGGGTGGACCATGTACTGGCGAATGTAGCGGAGCACGAAGAGAAATGGATCCCAGAAAAGCCAGTACAGGGGAGAATAGAGTGGTACTAGTGGAAGTAACGGTGCCAGTACCTGTTGACTCGAAAGATTCGAATAAAGTGGTGAATGTGGGTTCGCAACTTAGTGTAATGGTTCAAAATTCTTTGATATCATTCTTGAAAGAAAATCTAGACGTATTCGCTTGGACTCATACTGATATGTTGGAATATTCCCAGAAGTTGCAGTACATACTCTGAATATTGATCCGAAGTTTACACCTTTAAAGCAGAGAAGAAGAACCTAGGGTCCTGAAAGGTCAGCGACATTGAAAGAAGAGGTAGATCGGCTCATGGAGAATGGCTTTATCAGAGAATCTACTTATCCGAATTGGGTTTCAAATCCAGTACTGGTTAAGAAAGCTAATGGGAAGTGGAGAGCATGCATCGACTTTTCAGATTTAAACAAGGCCTGCCCCAAAGACTGCTTTCTGTTACCCAGGATTGATCTTTTGGTGGATGGAACAGCGGGGCATGAATTGTTATCTTTTATGTATACTTACTCCAGATATAACCAGATCATGATGCATGAGCCAGATCAGGAGGACACGAGCTTCATTACCGATGTTGGTCTTTACCGCTATAGAGTCATGCCCTTCGGACTGAAGAATGCGGGGGCAACTTACCAAAGACTTGTTAATGCGATGTTCAAACCACAGATTGGAAAGACTGTGGAAGTTTATGTTGACGATATGTTGGTGAAATCAAAGAAAGCAGTAGACCATATGGATCACTTGGCAGAGATGTTTGCAGTCCTCCGAAAGTATGGAATGAAGCTTAATCCTTTGAAATGTTCATTTGCGGTGGAGTACGGAAAGTTCTTGGGTTTCATTATGAGTGCTAGGGGCATTGAAGCTAATCTTGCTCAGATCACTGCCTTGAGAGAAGTCAAAGCTCCTAGAACGAAGAAGGATTTGCAAAGTCTCAATGGAAAAGTCGTTGCCTTGAGTCGGTTCATTTCCAAAGCTACTGATAAATGCATTCCATTCTTTGATGCTCTAATGAAAGGAAGGAAAAACTTTGACTGGACTCCTGAATTCCAGAAAGCTTTCGATGAGTTGATTTGTCATATGGAAACGCCTCCGATACTTTTTAAGCCCGACAATGGTGAAGATCTTTTCGTATATTTGGCAATCTCATCTCCTGCTCTTAGTGCATCATTGGTACCAGAAGACGCAAAAATTCAGCGCCTGGTCTATTATATCAGCAAAAGATTCACTGGGGCAGAGATGAATTATTCAAAGTTAGAAAAGCTCGCCTATTGTCTACTGATCGCATCAAGAAAATTAAGGCCATATTTCCAAGCTCATCCCATCAAAGTCCTCACCGATCAACCTCTAAAGCAAGTCTTGTTTCGCCCTAAGACTTCGGGTCGTCTTCTGAAGTGGAATATTGAACTCAGTCAATACGACATCACTTATCATCCCCGAAGAGCAACTAATGGACAAGCTTTGGCAGATTTCATCACAGAATGTACAGATAAAGGTGATGGTGAGGAAGTGGTGGTTGATAACACCCTAATTCGATGGAAGTTGTATGTGGATGGTGCAAGAAATGATTACTGTTCTGGAGCTGGGGTTGTGCTTGAAACCTATGAAGGGCGGTCATTGTGTTTTGCATTGAGATTAGAATTTCCTTCGACCAATAATGAAGCAGAATATGAAGCTCTTACTGCTGGCCTGAAGATTTCTAAAGAACTAAACATCAAGGCATTGCAAATCTTCAATGATTCTCAGCTTATCGTGTGCCAAGTCAAGAAAGAGTTTCAAGTTAAAGGGGGAAATCTGCCTGCTTACTTGTCGAAGGCCTGGGAGCTTCTTGATGATTTTGACCATTACACAATAAACCATATACCCCGGGAAGAGAACATGAAGGCAGACTGTCTCGCGAAGTATTCCAGCACTGGTGAAGCTCAATTATTGGGATTAGTTCCTGTGGAAGTCTTGTCAACTCCAAGCGTTGATGGAATGGATATTGACTGGATCATGAACATATCTCAAGAGCAAGGATCATGGATGACTCCGATAAAGGAATATCTGCTCAAAGGTTCTCTACCAGAAAATTCAAAAGAGCGTAAAAAACTATTAAGAAAAGCCTCGAGATATATAATTCAAGATGGCCGATTGTACAAACGGGGATTCTGAATTCCATTACTCCGATGTGTAACCAAGGAAGAAGCAAGGACAATTCTAGCTGAGGTGCACGGAGGAGAATGTGGAGATCATACAAGTGGCCAAACTTTAGCAAAGAAAATTCTCCGTTATGGATATTTTTGGCCAGATATCAATCAAGACGCTGCTGACTATTCCCGAAAGTGTTATAAATGCCAGAGATTTGCCAAAATCCCTAGAGCACCTTCCACCGAGCTAACACAGATGGAAAACCCATGGCCATTTGCCATTTGGGGAATAGAACTCATTGGGCCTTTACCGACTACCAAGGCCGGAATCAAATATGCTATTGTTGGTGTTGATTATTTTACTAAATGGGCTGAAGCTGAACCATTGGCGACTATTACCTCTAAAAAGATGATAAATTTTCTGACTAAAAATATCATTTGCAGGTATGGTGTTCCTCATAAGTTAATCACGGACAATGGTACCCAATTCGAAAGTGAAGAATTCCAGGATTTTTGCAAACGATTCAAGATCCGAAAAAGCTTTTCAGCAGTAGCTCATCCACAGGCAAACGGGCAAGTGGAAACAGTGAACAAAATTATCAAATCAACCATCAAAAAACAGCTAGAAAAAGCAAAAGGTGGTTAGGTCGATAAGCTACCACTAGCACTATGGGCATACAGAACTACCCACAAAACTACGACTGGGCACACTTCATTTTCATTGGCATATGGATCAGAAGCAATGATTCCAGTGGAAACAGAGGTCCCTTCACACAGAAGAATTCATTTTGATCAAGATGAAAATGAAAAGCTGCAACTTGAAGCACTTGACTTCCTTGATGAAAGAAGGGAAGAGGCTGAGCTCAGAATTGCAGCCCATCAGCAAAGGATGGCCAGGCACTTCAATTCCAAAGTTCGCCAACGCAGCTTTGAAATTGGAGACCTAGTCTTGAAAAGAATCATGATAGCAACAGGTGTGTTTGGGCCAAATTGGGAAGGGTCGTATGTCATAGGCAAAAAGCTTCTTGATGGCACTTTCAAACTGACAACTGTCGAAGGAGATACAATTCCAAGGGCTTGGAACAGCAATCACTTGCGTCCATATTTTACATTAAAGCTTTGCTGAAATATTGTAAAAAGAATGATGGATGTATGATTCTTGTATTGAAAGACATTGTAAAGCCAGTGCAAGTGAATGATAAGAATTATAAAGTGGATGTAGGCCCAGCTTTTGGCCGAACCACTATAAATCTTGTGTTTTCTACTATTATAAAATGCCTGTTTTATTTTGATATGCAAAGGACTTAAAACGTACTGCTAAAATGTCAATTTAATATTGTAGGCAATTAAAACAAAGCTTACCCATCTCGAGACCAATTGATCCTTGACAACACTCAACAAACAAATGATAAGCCACAAAAATTCCAGACTCAAATCCTATATAAGAAGTGCTTCAGGCAAAAAGTTAGTGATTCTGCCGGAGGTGGGCCCTTGCTAACTAATTGTGATCGTTTGTGCAAACGAGCATCCGATTAAATAGCCCATGTCTGCCCCTGCAAACTCACTTAACTATGAAGTACACTTCTTTGGATAAGACAAACTACTTTCAAAAGAAAGGGATGTGTGCTTGAGAATGATAACGGGGAATCGTTGATATGAGAAAATGGCGAAAAGACGTGGGCAAGCAGGCAGGAAATAGCCAAAGACCTCTTCGGAGGGGAGGCACAACTCTTCGGAGGATAAAGACCTCTAACGGGGCATGCCAGAAAACGAAAGTTCTCTTTCTCAACGAAAAAGATTGGTGGGATGACCGGAGGAACCTTCCTAATTGGAAGGCAAGGCGCTTGTTCACTAGCTGAGATCGTTTGTGCAAACAAACATCCAAGTAACTTGTGTCCTCCGCGTGAATCCATGGAATGACCAGAGGCACCTTCCCAACTGGAAGGCAAGGCGCTTGTTCACTAGCTGAGATTGTTTGTGCAAACAAATATCCATGTAACTTGCGTCCGCCCCGTGACTCCAGCGAACCATGAGGACGTAACTTCCAGGCATACTCGGAGGCACACATTTCACCGAGATCTGAAATAAAACTTCACAAGATTTGAAATGTGAAAAGTACTCTTCGGAGGCCCACTTCACCAGAGTTGAAGTGATAAAAAGACCTCTTTGGAGGCACACATTTCACCGAGATCTGAAATAAAACTTCAAAAGAGTTGAAATGTGAAAAGTCCTCTTCGGAGGCCTACTTCACCAAAGTTGAAGTGATAAAAAGTTCTCTTCGGAGGAACACATTTCACCAAGATCTAAAATCAAACTTCACAAGAGCTGAAATGTGAAAAGCCCTCTTCGGAGGCACATTTCACCAGAGTTGAAATGTCAAAAAACCTTCTTCAGAGGCCCACCACCTTGCATATAAAAAAAAGCCCTACTCAGAGGCGTACTTCTACTCTTAAGAGAAGAACAATCCCTATACAGTACAAATATTCTTGTTTGAAAGTTGAAGTACCAAATCAAAGTCTTCATTTGAAGCCCACTTTACCGCATTGGAGAATTCTCTACTTTTCTTTTTCTTTTAAAAAAGGGAAGAGTGATCATCTCCAAAAGTTGAAGTGTAAAAAAAAAGAGTGAGAACAACTTATCCAATACAAGCCATATTCTACTAAATCAGAGAAATAATTCTTTAAAAAAGGAAAAATTATTCTCTAAAAGTATGGATACAAGCCTCTTCAAAATGGAAAAGTCATTCTCCAAAGAAAGAGTACGAGTCTTCTCGAAACAGAAGAGTTGTTCTCCAAAACTTTTACAATGTGAAAGAGATTTCAATAAGTCATGGTATGGGGGTAATATAATATAGTTACATTCATAAAAGCAATGCTCAAGTAACATACCACAGGCTGACTGCAACTTCACACAAAGAAAATAAAGAAACTTGTATGAAAAAGAAGAATAAATGCATTCTCAAATACAGACAAGAAGTTTGTACAAGTAAAAAAATCATTTTATTCCATACTATGAAAATTTTATACATGTGCAGGTTTCAAAATAAACGAAGGCGGGGACCGGTACCCGCACAATCTCCGATCAACACAAGCTTATATATACAAGCAAAAAGAAAGGAGCAACAAGCAAGATAAAAAGCATAGGACCAAAGCCATCATTTCTTCTTCCTTCCACCTTTCGAGCCTACGCCCGACCGGATGATCAACTTTTTGGGCCGGCTTGTAAGAGTTGGGGAAGAAGGAGAAAGGGGCACAGTTCGACTTTCTTCTGCTTTTTCTTCGCTGGCAGAAGCTTTCTTCTTTTTCTTTGAGACTCCATGCTTCCCCCTCTTCTTAGAAGAAGACACACTGCCCAGAGTGAAAAGAGCGGACAATTTTATGTCATCAGAAGCAGTTTGCTCCAGAGTTCTCTCGCCTTCTTTAGGTTCTTCGGCCTTCTGTTCCTGAGAAGCAACAGGATCGTCCAAGTCACGAAGAGCTTCTATCTGCTCTTCTTGCGACCTCGGCTGAGAGACAGAAGGAGGGTAATCTGAAGAGACGGAGGGGGAATAGTTGGAGGAGAGGAAGTCTGAACAATACTTGGTGCTTTCTCTATAGGAGAAGAAAAGTTAAAGTCAGTATTCCTCATAAAAAGAAGGGATAATGGCTCATCGACACTTAAGAAATAAGCAAAAAGCTCATCGAACTCGGTCGAAGCGAACGAGCAGTCTACTTGAGCAAGATCGACATTGAGTTTACCTGGAGAAGTAGGCTTTATTATGTCAACTTCAAAAGCTTGTGCGTCAGTGCTTTCTTGAGTCTCATCTCCAGTGTGAGTAGTAGCACTTTCAATGACAACTTTAGTAGGAGGCGGAGAATGGGAGCTGGAGCCAACGATATCGATGTCGGCCGAAACCGAAGGTTGAACTAGGTCGGTTAAAGATACCTTCCCCACATGCTCTCCTTCTCCCATTCTGGCTCTCTCCTTAGCAAGTTGCTCCTTTCCCTTGGCAAGGGCAGCGCGTGCATCATCATCTAAGTAATGCGCCACAAGATTTGCTTCAGCGTAGCCAGTGCCTCCACCTCCAATCATGTCAAGTGCGTCCTCCCACACTTCGGCCAAATTAATCTCGTATTTAGGGCCTAGAAATGAGAGACTACCGCGCCCCAGGATGCTATGCAAGTAAAATTCGAATAATGTTGAGCTGATATTTGCTTTAGTGGCCTGGTGAGATTCTTCGGCTGCAATTTTGCCGGCAACGGCCTCATCACGCTCTCTTTCAGCTTTAGAGAGTTGAATTTTTAGCATTTCAATCTCCGCGTCCTGAGAGCTAGTCTTCTTTCGCAACTCTGCAATGTCAGCGAGATAACCCTCGTTAATTCTTTTTTGCACATCAAACCTAGATTCGGCATCTCTTTGGCTGGCAAGAGCATCCCTCACTTGTTTTTGAAGCACTTCTTCCTTTTGAGTATAGGAAGTGGAAGAAGTGGCAAGCTCTTCTTTAAGTTTTTCAACTTCTGCTTCGAACTTTTCATTATAAGCGGCAATGCTCCATATTTCTGCATCATGCTGATCAAGATTTTCTGCCACTCAGATTTGTCATTTTCCATTGTTAGCATGGCTTCAAGATTTGCGCGGTTCGCCCTTTGATGCTCGTCGACAAGCTTTTGCCAACCCGACATTCCCTCAATATCGAGTTTGACGGCATCAAGATTGCGCAGCATAGCTTGCTTGTCCATCGGGACCAAATCAAGATCAAAACGCACTCCTTTCAAGCACCAGTGCGGGAACCGACTTTGAAGAGTGGTCGGGCCTTGTCAAACTTCATATGAGGGCCTGCCGATGATTGTTTGAATGTTAGTGCGAGTGTGGGCAGGAGATTGAGAAGGTACGGGAGCTGCGGGCTTTTCCGAAATTTTGGATGACGGCATTTTGCTATGTTTGGCCCATTTACTCGGATCTTCGGCAATGTGACTTTTCCCCTTATCATCACAGGATTTACGTTTGTGAGAATCATCCTCTCTCTAGGAGGAATCATGTCGTTCATCCCGTCTCCCGTGGCGTTCTTCATAGGCACGCCTCTCACGAGCTTTTCTTGCAGCTCTTTCTGCGTTAGTCTCCCAGGAAGAGGGAAGATAAATCTTGGGGTCATAAGAGCCATGTCTTCCGTAGCACTAAAAGCCATCGTAGTAAGAGCCGCTTGGCCCCATTGGAGAACCTGAAAATGAGAAAGTGACGAAACTTAAAAATCTCTGAAGTAGAGAAGCAAAGTGCATAAGTGCTGAAAAATCCTATGTGTGTGTAACGTGCAAACTACGCGTGTCAAACTACGAACCACTCCTCGGTTGCGGGGAAATGATGGGTTTTACAGCTAGCGTTAACTCTTGGGCTGACGGAGTTTGCTGCAAGACGGATGTTGCTTCAACTGCTGGAGAAGTAACTTTAGCTGTAATAGGTTCATCTTTAAAGAGCTCCTGTGAAGTAATCATGAGGTCGCTGAACCACTCAAAAATGTCATCCCCGCTCTGCTTGGCGGGACTCGTTCTCTCAGCTCCTTCATCGTCGGATTTCCCTAAGTGTTGAGGAGGTCCTTCTTCTTCGATGACCGGGGCAAGTGTAAGTTTGCCGGATGGCCCCGCAACGTCAATAGAAGTAGAACACTTCACCAATGAAGCCTCAGTAGTAGGTTCTTTCGGTGTAGGTTGTTCGGTGGAAACTGGGGCATCTGGTGTCTTTGCTGGAGAATCAGGAACCTCATGAGGCTGAGTAGAACGAGAAGAGTGCAGAAGTCCGAATTGGTGCAGAAATTCGTCTTTTAGCAAAAATTTAATACTTCTTTCCTCAGCCGCCACGGCACTTAATCTCTCAAAAGTTGGCTCATGGCTTGAGTCTCTAGAAGGAGGAGGAAGAGCTGTAAAAGTAAAGAATGAAGTTAGTACTTAGCAATTTGGATCTCGAAAAACTCAAAAAGGAAAGAACGGGGATGAACAATCTTGCCTCCTACTCTCCAGATAGCATAAAATCCTGGGGGGCAGCGAATAAAGAAGAATTGGTTCAAAAACCGTGAGCACTTTCGGAAAGATCGGTGATAAGTTTACGGTTTCTGGCACTTCTCACGAGTATGATGGAGGGGTGGTCTTTATTCATTGCGAATGTGCATAAGTAGCAGATTTCTTCAAAACTCGAAAGACGGTCAAGTGTCCTCCTGAATAGAACGCATAATCCCATCAAGATGGCGTAGCCATTGGGATGCAATTGAAAGGGAGAAATTGCCAGTCGGAGAAGGAGTCGCTGAAGAAATTCATTAAATGGAGGAATAGCGTCGCACAGGCACATTTGGCGATTAACAACGACAAAACCGAGAGGTGGCCTGCCAGCGGTATCATTTGGCCCAGGAAGTATAGCATCCGCTTCAAAAATACCAAAACTAAATGCGTAACTGATTGAACGCCTGTTGACTCAGGGTAGTTGGAGTCCTTTCTAGGGAATTATCCAGTGGATTGGCTATCGGGAAGGCCGCTCCAACTTGTCCTACCGTTTCCTCTTGATGAGAAGACATTCTACACAAGGAATTGGATATTCAAATATGAAGGTGCACGTTTTCTAAATGTGTGAAGTGTTGTGCAAGACTAATAAAATGACAAGGAAATATAACTGAAATTAAACTAACAGGTATTTTTCAATTATGAAGTTTCAGGGCTTGTTATTTTAAGTCGAAGTACAAGTGTAGTGTTGATGCAAACAAATCAGTTTTAATTGATTAATGTTGCTTTGCTTTAATACTTCACTTGAATTTGTTGATTCACCGCATTTCATATAATTACTTTAAGTTGATTATCCTTTATCGACTAATCTGTCCTTCGATGTGGGCGACCAGTGGCAGTATATTCATCCCATTTTTCTGCAAATGTTGTGTTTAACAGGTTATTAGCATTAAAGTTAATATAATCTACAAGAAGTGCAACAAGTTCATGCAATTTATCTTGACAAGTTCAAATTGAGAATTCATGTTGAATGCCATCATATTTTCGCAAGTAAACAAATTCAAGCAACTTATCATGGGTCAAGGTTCATCGATCAAGTCCAACGACCTAACATAAGTCGAATTATCTTAAGTTGCATTGTCCAAGTTAAAGAATTCAAGGCATGAGGCTTTAGGTCAAAATTAAACAAAAATTGTCCAAGTTCTAGGTCGGCCGCGACCTAAAACCTACGCCACACAAAGTTAGGTCGTTGGTCTCTTAGGTCGTTCTGCTTTAAACTTTGTATTGTTCCACTAAGTTAAGTCGCGACCGTGATAGGTCGCAAGCAAGTAAAATTGCAAGTTTGTTAGGTCGGCCAAGTTTCTTAGGTCGCAAAGGTTTCTAAGTCGCTCAAATTCACTAAATCGCTTCTGACAATCCTGAGTTATTTCCTGTCAAAGCCACTATGCCCTGCCTTCCTTGACTCGCTAACTTCTTCTCCATTTGATAGCTCGCTATCTCGTTAACTTGCAACCCAATAACCTGTTATCATCTAAGAAACAAAATCCGTTATCCTCTCAGTATAATCCATTACCCATCATACCATCAAATCATCCACACTTATTCGAATCGTTTCAGATCCATCCTGGACACAATGCGCTGCTGTACTCTTGTGAATCGCAGCAACAACATAGTTAATGGCAATCAAGGTCGATCGCAACTTGACTTGAAAAATGAAATGCGACACACAGAGTTGGTCTGAGGTCAGGGGATCGGGATTCGCAGTTCGGCGATGATCGTGATTGGATAAGGATCAAATTCACTTACACAATATAATGGTAAAGATGGATTGACGGTTGGATAGATCGAATTCGCCCTTGAAAGCTCGAAGGCTTGTTAATGGCGGAGCAAGTTGTTAGAACAATTAGGTAAAGAGGAAGAAACGAGCTAGCAGTTTTATAAGGCAAAAGCAAATGGGCATACGGGTTAAGTTATCCCTTGGGTCGCTCACGACCTAGCGGGATTAGATCGAAGCACACGACCTACGACCTAGCTGTGTACTTCGAGGGGCAAGTGTTAACTCCTCTTTTAAAACGACCTAACGACCTATGGGGAGAAGTGACCTAACGACCTATAGGGAGAAGCGACCTAACGACCTATGAGATGCAGCGACCTAAATATCTATGGGATGCAGCGGCCTAACTATCTATGGGATGCAGCGACCTAACTATCTATGGGGTGCAGCGACCTAAACTGTGAAGCGACCTAGTAGCTAAGTGGATTTACCGACCTAACGGATTAAAGAGCCTAACGAACTAATGAGCTAACGAGTTAACGTCCCAAAGACTTAAAGACTTTGCGAGCTATACAAAACCGAGGTAACTTGTCTTCCTTATGTCGTTCCTTCCCTAGGTGGCCCATGACCTATGACTGGTTCAGGTGATCAAAGGCACTCTTGTTAGGCCGTAAACCGTGTCTACTAAGTCGCCCACGACCTACGACCTATTCCTAAGTCGTCCACGACCTACGACCTATTCCTAAGTCGTCCACGACCTACAACCTAACTCCGAACTCTCATATAAATACCTCACCTACTCCAGCTGAAAAAGGACCTTTTGGCTCATTTCAGAAACGCCGATACTCTGCTGTTTTCTCAGCTCACCTGACACTTCAAACATGCAAGACACTTCATCAAACTTCGAGAAGAGATTTAACTCATTCGACATGGATTCAGAGAGTTCTTCTGCATCAAAGTTTTAGCTACTTGTCTTTGTAGTGTTGTAATTGAAGATTTTTGTAAAGTTTTAATTGATTCAGCAATAAAGAAGATTAAAGTGGACGTAGGCTTAACTTGAAGCCGAACCACTATAAAACTGTTGTCTCTTTACAGTATATTCTACAGTTTCTACTTGTTTCTAATTCCCGTATCGACGGGTGGTGCTTCCGCTCAATCTCTACTTACACCAGGGTGTTAGCGTCTAATTTTTTCGTTAACATGCAGTAAGGCTAAGTGGGTCATGCCCAAGTAGGACGAGATTTACCGCTGTCTAGATGTCCCTTTATTTCGGCTGTGTGGTGCGGTTGCTGATCAAAACTGCGGGGTGGTCTTGTTCGGAACTGTTTAGCAAGGAATGGTTCCGGCTTTGTGTTGCAGGGGATTGGGAGTGATCCTCGGTACGGTGATCTAGGCCACGTACTTTGACGGGCGGTACCCTGGTAGCCCTGCCATTGATGGAATCCAAAATCCAATTATTACCGTATGTATTAGTTATGCCCAACTATGTTAGAACGTGAGATGTAAGCATTCCAGCTATTTATGTATTTTACTTGAAAACCGTAGACACTATTATAATATCACTGGATTTCGTATCAAATGTTTTGGTTAGCGTAAGGTAAAAACTTTTCCATGTTTATGTATGGGAAGTCTTACATGATACCCTTTCTTTTCAAAGGTTTTTCAAAGTTAAGCAACTTTAACTTGTTACTCACTCTAGACTCTTGTCTGACCCGGAGTTTATTTCTGTTTTTCTTAAACTCTTGGGTACTCGAATTTTTACGAGTAGCTAAGGGATTCAGGTTAGCTTTGACGAATTGTGGAGGAGCAATGGAGAAGGAGGCTTCTGCGTTGTAGTTATATAGAGTTTCCACTGTAATGGCCCGGAATTTTGACGATATATTTTAATAGATATTGAATCTAATTAAAACAAATATAAGCTTGTCAACATTTAAATTGACGAGTTATTAAATATTAAACAGTTATGTATGTTTATAAAAGAAGTTAATACTTCAAAACCATTTAAAGACAAAATCTGACTTATTCAATTGAATCAAATCAAAGTCTTTATATTTTTGATATTTGATAAAATACATATGAATACACTTTTAGTTTTTAAAATGATAAGTTTTAAAATAAACAAACATGAAATTATTAAACATAAATATGGAAGTGAAAAACAATATAAGTGTAAGCATTTAAAAAACTAGTATAAAACACAATCATATATTATAAATGTAATCAAAGTAACATAAATATACAAAATATAAATTATCATTTGACATATATAAAAACAAGTATTTTTAGATAAATAATGATCTTCAACATTCACATTTGTGCAACACAACAACCTTAAATAAACTGTGAAAAACATCATTTGAACAAGTATAAAATTTCATATAAAATATAACTATCAATATAAATAAACATATATGTTAACTATAACTTTGAGTAGGTGCTGTGTACAACTTTGTGCTTCAGGAAAATAGAGTGAACTTAAACATAAAACAAGTTTTCAACTCAAAGGTAATCAAATTTAAAACCTGTAGCTGGTAACACTTACTGGCCGAAATAATTATACCTTGTACAACACTAAATAAATTAAATATCTTTGTACTCCATGATATAACTATCAGCATACATTAAATACTTGCCATCATAATTAAAAACAGAGGCAAGAAACAAAGTTTTACTTCATATTAATAATGAAGGATCTGTAGCTGTACTTATGGAGTATCAAATTGTTTTATTAGACAATTAAGTTCATGTAGCTGTACAAAACAAATAGAAAACTGAAACATTTTTACTTGATAAATGAAGCATAATCATATATTAGTTGTAAGCAAATAAAAACATATAACCTGTATATGCAAGTGAATGATGCAAGGAAACAAGACAGGTTATACTTAACAAATAAAAACAAAGTGAACTTAAATATAAAACTAGTCTCACTTCAAAATAATAATAAACAAAATCTGTAGCTTGTATATAAGCAAACAAGAAATAAAGTTTACTTCAAATAGAATACAAACAAAACCTGTATCTTACAAGATAGGCTAGCCGAAATGAATTTAATATCTTTGTACAACAAATAGTAATTATCAGTATACATTTATTACTTGCTGTCATAATTAATAACATGAACATTGAATAGCATAACATATTGTTTAATTAAGTACATAGCCGAAATCTCTTATATCATTATTTTCTGCAGATTTTAATAGCCATTAAAAAGAAAAGAGTGACAATGCAGAAGGAACTGTCCAGTTACAACCTATTATTTAGTAGCTTTAATTTATATATATCCATCTTTATATCATTAGTTTATTTATATAAACTTTAGTTTTATAAAGTAAACCTGAGAAACCTCTTTGGCTTTGCAAACAAACTTAAACTAAAAGAAGAAAGAAAAACTGTAAACTATCTGGAAGTCTGTGAAGCAAATTAACAAGTGTGTTTATCTGGGAACTGAAGAGCTCTGTTTAATTTGGATTAAGGTGAGTAAACAAAATAAATTTTCAACTTTAGCTTGCATATTCTTCTTACTGATATATGTTGATAAAGATTATAACATACTGTTCTGTATTTGTTGTTTGCACTGGAAGTTTGCATAATTGATGTTGATCAGTACTTCAAGTTTTGGTATCTGTATTTCAAGTTTTATTCATATAGCTATTTAAATTGTGTATGGTGTAAATTCAAGTATGTTATATGACAATAAAGCCTGCAAAAACATGTTGAAGATTTAGTATGATATTAATACTGTATATTTCAACCTACAGGTAAACAAGAAATCAAAGTGAAAACTCAAATGTTTAAATTTGAAATTTCAATAACATATTTAGATTTCATACCAGAAATTATGATTTTTAACATAGAAATTATGATTTTTATGCAAAAGTAATACGAGCAGTTTTGAAATGAAACAAAAATGTATTTTTGTAAATTTTAGAAGATAGAGTACTCTTTAATTCTTGAAATTTGAAATGAAGCAAGATTAAAGTCGTATCAACACTAGAAAAATAGTAAATTATTTTTCGAATTCATAGATTTTGAGTTCGAATCATAAATAGGGTTTAAACCCATTTTTTTCAAAGCTCTGTACAAAAATTGATTTCGGCTCAAATGTGTAACCGAGTGAAGCGCGACTGTAGGAGGAGCTAGGTGGTGGTGTAGGCAACGTCTTGGTGAATTTTCATCACCTCTGGTGATGTGTGGTGGCCACGCGGTCGTTTTGACAGTGGCGTAGCTGATGCTGTTTTTTTGAGCTACAGGTCGAATTCTTCATTTCGACTTGAAATTGGATTTTGGGCTTCGAATTCACTTAAGTGGGTGTTTTGTGGTTTGTGGGGATGGACGCGAGTCGCCGAAGGGGGGCGAGACCACCGTGCACGTGCACGGTGGCGAAGTGGGGTTCAAAGATCAGGGAGGTGTTTTGGGTTCTGAGTTATCGTATGGGGTTGCTCGAGACATGGGTGAGGATGCTTCGAGTAATCTCTGTGTATTCTCCGAGTAGCGTACGAGAAAGTTACAGCTGAACGTTTATCACTTAACTTAAAAAAAAAAAAAAGAAGAAGAAGAAGAAAGAAACTGGAAAGAAGAAGAAATGGAAGGAGAGTTACACGGGTGAGACGCGGGGAAACTCGAGTTTTTCTCGAGTAAGACACGATGTTGTCTCGGTGCTTTAAAATGGGCATGCATTGATTTTATACAGGTTTATAACTGGATCAATAAATATTTGATAATTAATTAAGCTAATGTTTTAATTAAAGACTTGATTTAAGTAAAAATATAAAGGTAGAAGATTGGTCAGTAAATAGTTGGAATGTTGATTAGAATGTATACTTGAATTTATAAATTAATAACTTTATGTTGAATTTGAAATAAAAATTTAATCATAGATTAAATCCATTAAAATCTCAAGAGCATAAGTTTATCATAAAAAAAAAAGTTATTTAGTGAATGAAAGTTAACATACGAGATTAATTAAAGAAATCACATTTTAATTAAATTGAAAATTAAAGTAATGTGTAATAATTAAATAATTAATTCATTTTAATAATTTATAACTAAGAATCAACTAATTATTTGAATAATTGAGTAATAGTTAATGAATAGAAGTTAATTAATTAGATATTTAATTAAAGGTTAGATAATGAATGAATTAATTATTAATGAATAGATAATTAATTAATTAATCGTTAATCAGCTAATTAATCAGTAATTAATTTACAGAATAAAATAGTTTATACTTAAGCAAATAATTTAGTTAAGTAAAACCATACTATTTGATATGCATTGATAACTCTGTTTGGTTGACTGTGATATCTGTTGATGATATTTCTGTGATATGTTGATGATATATTATGGATATCTGTGTTAACTGTATATGATTTATCTGATATATCTGTTATGTTAAATTCTGATATTTAATTAAACTGTTAAGTTAAATAGACAACTTGGCCCTTAAAATGGCGTTTGGATCCGATGAGACCGGGATCGGAAGAATCAATTTTGATTCTCCGAAAACCACATCGATCCAAATTAAACGATAGGTCGTGACTTATCAAATGGTGATCGAGTTGGTGTTTTCAGAATGCAAGGGTTATCGTCGTTAACTCTGAGGGTGATTCCAAAATGAGTGTAACGAGATAATGCCTTCGGTTTCGTTTGAACCCGGAACGAACTTGTATGGATTGAATGCTTTCAACACATCGTCAGGCGGACGATGAGCATTCTAAGATATGTTCAATAAAGGTAATCGTAGCCTCAAGCCTCATCAACCGGGAATGGCTAAAACAGGGGAGATGCAGCAAGGTTAGGTGGGTCATGCCCAAGCAGGACAAGATTTTCCCCTGTCTAGATGTCCCTTTTTATTTCGGCTTAGTGGGCAGTTGTTGGCCACAACTGCGGGGTTATCTTGTTCGGGACTGTTCAGTAAGGAATGGTTCCGGCCTTGTGTTGTATGGGATGAAGGGAGTAATCCTCGGTACGGTGATCTAGGCCCCGTACTGTGACGGGCGGTACCCCAGTAGCCCTGCCATTGTTGGAAATCCATTTACCCTACGAGACCCTACGGTTTTGATTTGTATTACCCACTTTCGTGGCTAGTAGCTGGAATTTAATGAATGTAACAATTTCGGCTATTTTCTATTTACTTGAAAACCCTAGACACTATTATAATATTCACAGAATTTCCTATAAAATGTTTTGGTTAGCGTAAGGTAAAAACTTACCCGTATTTATTTGTGGGAAGTCTTACGTGATACCTTTATTTTCAAATGATTTTCAAAGTTAAGCAATTTTAACCTGTTTACTCATACCAGACCCATGTCTGACCCGGAGTTTATATTTTGTGTTTTCATAAACTCTTGGGTACTCAAATTTTTATGAGTAGCCAAGTGATAGGTATCTAGAAGTGTTGCTTTTCTGGAGGAGCTATTTTGGAGAGAAGACAGACGTATGTATCTATATAATTCCGCTGTGTAGTTAGTGATGTTGTATTTTGGATGTATGTATGGACATGTATGTATATAACAGTCCTGTTATGTGATATTGTATGACTCTGATGTATGTATAACTATGTAATAGATATGTGATGTATTATATTTTGTTCCATTCCGCTGTGAGATTCTGATGTTGTTGTTCTTTCTTTCTATTCTTTTCTATTTCTATCCCTTTCTTTCTAAATGATGAAATGTCTTTCTGGAGTTGAGAAAGGCGGGTCGTCACAGTTGGTATCAGAGCGCTAGGTAAAGCGAGTACCTAGGCTCTAGTGTTATAATTCTCTAGAGAGTGCGTATTTGTATTTTCATATAATATTATATATATATCCATCTATCTATCTAAATTGGTTGAGTTACCTTTTCAGGTGACCGACATGAGTTCAGGAAGGAGAGGCAGAGTTAGGGCCAGTACTTCTATAGATAATGGACGGAGTCAGAATGTTAGTGAGGCTGTCAATCCAGTACCATCTCAAGTTAGCTTTGTAGCCTTATGCAAGGATTTCAAACATCTTGGAGGTCAACCATTCAAAGGTTCGGAGTCTATAATTGAAGTTCAGGAATGGTTACGCTCTTGCGAGCGCATTTTCAAGAGCATGAGATTGTCTGATGAGCGTAAGAGGCATATGGCATCGTGGCAGTTGCAAGGTGGTGCAGCAGCATGGTGGGATTCAACTATTGCGAATATTTCTGAGGATGATATTTCTTGGGGCAGATTCAAGGAGTTGTTCGAAGAGAAGTATGTGCCGACGGCAGGGAAAACCCAATTGTATCAGGATTTTCTGAATTTGAAGCAAGGTAGTATGTCTATTTCGGAATATGAAACCAGATTCAACGAGCTCTCTTGTTATGGTCAAGGACTCATCGATACTCCTCTGAAAAAGAATGAGAAATTTGTGCAAGGATTGAGACCTGAATTCCATGGAAAATTGACAGTGCTTCTGAAGGGATCTTTTGTTGATTTGATTGATATGGCGTTAAGGTATGAAAGTTTGATGAGTAAGAAGCCGGTGGATTCAGCTGCAGTTTCAGGTGGGAATTTCACTAATCTGAATAAGCGAAAGTTTGATCCTAAATGGAGGAAACCGAATAAGAAGAAACATGGGAATAACAACGGACCCCGAAAGTGCTACATTTGTCATCAGGAAGGGCATTTGGCGAATAAGTGTTCTAGGAAGGGATTCCAGCAGCAACAGCAGCAACCACACCAGAGTGGCCCAGGATCAGCTATGGTTCAGAAATCATTGTGCTTTAATTGTCATCAGCCAGGGCACATGATCAAGAACTGTCCACTTCTACAGAGAGCACCTCAGAATAAAGTTTTTGCTTTGGAAGCTGGACCATCTTCTTCTTCGAAGAGCAAAGGAGTATTAGAAGGTACTTTACTTTTAAATGGAAAATATATTAGAGTTTTGTTTGATTCGGGTGCTTCCTTGAGTTTTATTTCTTTGGACTCTGTGGAAAAGTTTTCTCTTAACCCTAGTTCAGTAGATAGTTCTATCTTGGTATCTAATCCTATAGGAGGGGTGACTAAATTGGATACTATCTGTAAGGACTTGAAGATCTCTTATCTATCCCACAGCTTTTCTTGTGACCCGTATGTGTTGAATTTTAAGGGATTTGATCTTATTTTGGGTATGGATTGGCTGGATAAGTATAAAGTCGTTTTGAATTGTGATGAGAGAACAGTTTCGTTGGAAACTGATCTGGGTAGAATTGCCAGAGTGTCGTGTGATGATTCTGGAATTCATTTGAGCAGTCTTCTGCATGGAATGGAGACATCTGAAGAGAGTGTTGAAGTTATTGATGTGGTTCGGGATTTTGCTGATGTTTTTGAAGAAGTTAAGTGTTTGCCACCACATCGAGAAATAGAGTTTCGTATTGATTTGATTCCAGGAGCTGTGCCAGTAATTCAACCCAGTAGGAGAATGGCTCCCAGAGAAAGAGAAGAGTTGATTAAGCAGACGCAGGATCTTTTAGAGAAGGGATTGATTAGACCTAGTTTTTCTTTTTGGGGTTCAGCGGCGGTGTTTGTGACCAAACAGGATGGATCACTGAGGTTCTGTGTGGATTATAGAGAATTGAACAAAGTGACTATCCGTAATAAATATCCTCTTCCTCGCATTGATGATCTTTTTGACCAGTTGCATGGTGCATCTATCTTTTCTCAATTGGATCTAGCTTCGGGTTTCCATCAGTTGAGAGTAGCAGAAGACAGTATTCCCTTGACTGCATTTAGGGGACCGAATTGTTTCAACGAATGGTTGGTTATGCCGTTTGGATTAACCAATGCTCCTGCTTATTTCGTTGATCTCATGAACAGAGTCTTTAGAGATGTGTTGAATAAGTTTGTGTTGGTATTCATTGATGATATCTTGGTCTATTCAAAATCCGAAGAAGAGCACAGAGAACATTTGAGAATTGTATTGGAGACTCTGAGGAAGAATGTGCTGAAGGCGAAGTTTTCGAAGTGTCACTTCTGGAAATCGGAAGTTAAATTTTTAGGACACATTGTTTCGGGTGAAGGCATTTCTATAGACCCAGCGAAAGTGGAAACTATTCTGGAATGGAAACAGCCAGAGACACCGACGGAAGTTCGCAGTTTCTTAGGATTGGCTGGCTACTACAGGAGATTTATTAGAGATTATTCCAAGATTTCTTCGCATTTGACTAAGCTGACCAGAAAAGGAGAAAAATTCAAATGGACGCCTCAATGTGAAGAAGCTTTTCAGGAATTGAAGATAAGGCTCACGAGTGCACCAGTACTTGCTGTTCCGGATGGGAAGAGCAAATTTGAGGTTTACACTGATGCTTGTATTGTGGGTTTGGGAGCAGTTCTGATGCAGAACGGAAGGGTTATTGCGTATGCTAGTCGACAGTTAAAGCCTCATGAGAAGAACTATGCTACGCATGATCTTGAATTGCTTGCCATTGTTTTTGCTCTGAAGATTTGGAGACATTATCTGTTAGGAGAGAAATTCGAATTGTTCACGGATCACAAACCGTTGAAATATTTATTCTCTCAAAAAGACCTTAATTTGAGACAGCAGCGATGGGTTGAATTTCTTGCATCCTATGATCTGGATATTCTGTACACTCCGGGGAAAGCGAATGTCCTAGCTGATGCTCTCAGTAGAAATGCAGTTTTATCTCTTCTGGAAGTGGTTCCATCTCTTATTGAAAGGATCTCAAGCAAGCAAGAAACTGATAAGAAGTTGAGGAGGATCATCAAAGGAGTCAGAAGAGGTCAGTGTCCTAGTTTTGACATTGATGACCAAGGAACGCTAAGAATCAATGGGAGAATTTGTGTTCCGAAAGACAAGGATTTGAAGCAGGAAGTTTTATCCGAGAGTCATCGCTCCAAATTGAATATTCATCCTGGAATTTCGAAGATGTATAAGGACATGAGGAGAGTATTTTGGTGGAAGGGCATGAAGGAGGATGTTGCTAGATTTGTGAACAGTTGTGCCATTTGTCAGCAAGTTAAAGGTGATCAGCAGAAATCTGCCGGGTTATTGCAACCTCTGGAAATTCCGAATTGGAAATTGGAAATGATCTCGATGGATTTTATTGATGGTTTGCCTAGAACCAGGAAAGGAAATGACGGTATATGGGTTATTGTAGATCGTTTAACTAAGAGTGCCCATTTTATACCAGTAAAGGCAACCCGTACTGCAGTTTCTTTGGCGGAAATTTTCTTGAAGGAGTTAGTTCGATTGCATGGTGTTCCAGTCAGCATAGTA
The DNA here is from genome assembly GCA_030765085.1 of Allium cepa. Classification (NCBI taxonomy): domain Eukaryota; kingdom Viridiplantae; phylum Streptophyta; class Magnoliopsida; order Asparagales; family Amaryllidaceae; genus Allium; species Allium cepa. The sequence continues at coordinate 786,111,712 of CM060937.1, read as the reverse complement.
AGTGACCGTGATCCCATTTTCACTAGCAAATTTTGGGAAGCTCTGCAATCAGCAATGGGAACAGATTTGAGATTGAGTACAGCCTACCATCCTCAAACGGACGGACAGACAGAGAGGCTGAATCGTATTCTTGAGGATATGCTACGGGCTTGTGTTTTAGATTTTGGGGGATCTTGGGAAGACCATCTTCATCTTGTGGAATTTTCTTATAATAACAGTTATCAAGCGAGTATTAAGATGGCTCCTTATGAAGCTCTATACGGAAGACCGTGTAGATCTCCATCTTGTTGGATTGAATCGAAGGATCGTCTTGTGCTCGGACCCGATCTTATTCGTGAAGCTTCTGCGAAGGTTGAGCTTATTAAGAAAAGAATGAAAGCTGCTCAAGATCGTCAGAAGAAATATGCGGACAGAAGACGAAGGCCATTGGAATTTGAGATCGAAGACTTGGTTTTTGTTAAAGTTTCCCCAATTAAAGGTGCTATAAGATTCGGAAAGACGGGAAAACTTGCTCCGAGATACATTGGACCATTTCGAGTATTGGAAAGAATTGGAGCTGTAGCCTACAGGATTGAATTACCAGAGCGGATGTCTGGGATTCACAATGTGTTTCATGTATCGCATTTGAGGAAATTTGTTCATGATCCCTCACTGGTTGTGGAACCAGTAATTCAAGAAGATTTGGAAGTATAACCCAATTTAACTGTGGTCAGAAATCCAGTTCAGATTGTGGACAGAGACGAGAAGCAACTCAGGAACAAAGTGGTGAAACTCGTCAAGGTGCAATGGAGTGAGGATCCCAGAGACTGTACCTGGTAAACTCTCGATAGTTTTAGGAGTGCTTATCCGGATTTATGTTCGGATAACTAGTGTTGTTTGTTAGTATAGAATGTTTGTTTGTTTGCTATTGTATTAATGATATGTATGTTTGGATTGTTAATATAAAAGCTTTTGTTTTAACTGTTGTTTTAATTTCGGGGACGAAATTCTTTTAAGGGGGGAGGAATGTAATGGCCCGGAATTTTGACGATATATTTTAATAGATATTGAATCTAATTAAAACAAATATAAGCTTGTCAACATTTAAATTGACGAGTTATTAAATATTAAACAGTTATGTATGTTTATAAAAGAAGTTAATACTTCAAAACCATTTAAAGACAAAATCTGACTTATTCAATTGAATCAAATCAAAGTCTTTATATTTTTGATATTTGATATAATACATATGAATACACTTTTAGTTTTTAAAATGATAAGTTTTAAAATAGACAAACATGAAATTATTAAACATAAATATGGAAGTGAAAAACAATATAAGTGTAAGCATTTAAAAAACTAGTATAAAACACAATCATATATTATAAATGTAATCAAAGTAACATAAATATACAAAATATAAATTATCATTTGACATATATAAAAACAAGTATTTTTAGATAAATAATGATCTTCAACATTCACATTTGTACAACACAACAACCTTAAATAAACTATGAAAAACATCATTTGAACAAGTATAAAATTTCATATAAAATATAACTATCAATATAAATAAACATATATGTTAACTATAACTTTGAGTAGGTGCTGTGTACAACTTTGTGCTTCAGGAAAATAGAGTGAACTTAAACATAAAACAAGTTTTCAACTCAAAGGTAATCAAATTTAAAACCTGTAGCTGGTAACACTTACTGGCCGAAATAATAATACCTTGTACAACACTAAATAAATTAAATATCTTTGTACTCCATGATATAACTATCAGCATACATTAAATACTTGCCATCATAATTAAAAACAGAGGCAAGAAACAAAGTTTTACTTCATATTAATAATGAAGGATCTGTAGCTGTACTTATGGAGTATCAAATTGTTTTATTAGACAATTAAGTTCATGTAGCTGTACAAAACAAATAGAAAACTGAGACATTTTTACTTGATAAATGAAGCATAAGCATATATTAGTTGTAAGCAAATAAAAACATATAACCTGTATATGCAAGTGAATGATGCAAGGAAACAAGACAGGTTATACTTAACAAATAAAAACAAAGTGAACTTAAATATAAAACTAGTCTCACTTCAAAATAATAATAAACAAAATCTGTAGCTTGTATATAAGCAAACAAGAAATAAAGTTTACTTCAAATAGAATACAAACAAAACCTGTATCTTACAAGATAGGCTAGCCGAAATGAATTTAATATCTTTGTACAACAAATAGTAATTATCAGTATACATTTATTACTTGCTGTCATAATTAATAACATGAACATTGAATAGCATAACATATTGTTTAATTAAGTACACAGCCGAAATCTCTTATATCATTATTTTCTGCAGATTTTAATAGCCATTAAAAAGAAAAGAGTGACAATGCAGAAGGAACTGTCCAGTTACAACCTATTATTCAGTAGCTTTAATTTATATATATCCATCTTTATATCATTAGTTTATTTATATAAACTTTAGTTTTATAAAGTAAACCTGAGAAACCTCTTTGGCTTTGCAAACAAACTTAAACTAAAAGAAGAAAGAAAAACTGTAAACTATCTGGAAGTCTGTGAAGCAAATTAACAAGTGTGTTTATCTGGGAACTGAAGAGCTCTGTTTAATTTGGATTAAGGTGAGTAAACAAAATAAATTTTCAACTTTAGCTTGCATATTCTTCTTACTGATATATGTTGATAAAGATTATAACATACTGTTCTGTATTTGTTGTTTGCACTGGAAGTTTGCATAATTGATGTTGATCAGTACTTCAAGTTTTGGTATCTGTATTTCAAGTTTTATTCATATAGCTATTTAAATTGTGTATGGTGTAAATTCAAGTATGTTATATGACAATAAAGCCTGCAAAAACATGTTGAAGATTTAGTATGATATTAATACTGTATATTTCAACCTACAGGTAAATAAGAAATCAAAGTGAAAACTCAAATGTTTAAATTTGAAATTTCAATAACATATTTAGATTTCATACCAGAAATTATGATTTTTAACATAGAAATTATGATTTTTATGCAAAAGTAATACGAGCAGTTTTGAAATGAAACAAAAATGTATTTTTGTAAATTTTAGAAGATAGAGTAATCTTCAATTCTTGAAATTTGAAATGAAGCAAGATTAAAGTCGTATCAACACTAGAAAAATAGTAAACTATTTTTCGAATTCATAGATTTTGAGTTCGAATCATAAATAGGGTTTAAACCCATTTTTTTCAAAGCTCTGTACAAAAATTGATTTCGGCTCAAATGTGTAACCGAGTGAAGCGCGACTGTAGGAGGAGCTAGGTGGTGGTGTAGGCGACGTCTTGGTGAATTTTCATCACCTCTGGTGATGTGTGGTGGCCACGCGGTCGTTTTGACAGTGGCGTAGCTGATGCTGTTTTTTTGAGCTACAGGTCGAATTCTTCATTTCGACTTGAAATTGGATTTTGGGCTTCGAATTCACTTAAGTGGGTGTTTTGGGGTTTGTGGGGATGGACGCGAGTCGCCGAAGGGGGGCGAGACCACCGTGCACGTGCACGGCGGCGAAGTGGGGTTCAAAGATCAGGGAGGTGTTTTGGGTTCTGAGTTATCGTATGGGGTTGCTCGAGACATGGGTGAGGATGCTTCGAGTAATCTCTGTGTATTCTCCGAGTAGCGTACGAGAAAGTTACAGCTGAACGTTTATCACTAAACTTAAAAAAAAAAAAAAAAAGAAGAAGAAGAAAGAAACTGGAAAGAAGAAGAAATGGAAGGAGAGTTACACGGGTGAGACGCGGGGAAACTCGAGTTTTTCTCGAGTAAGACACGATGTTGTCTCGGTGCTTTAAAATGGGCATGCATTGATTTTATACAGGTTTATAACTGGATCAATAAATATTTGATAATTAATTAAGCTAATGTTTTAATTAAAGACTTGATTTAAGTAAATATATAAAGGTAGAAGATTGGTCAGTAAATAGTTGGAATGTTGATTAGAATGTATACTTGAATTTATAAATTAATAACTTTATGTTGAATTTGAAATAAAAATTTAATCATAGATTAAATCCATTAAAATCTCAAGAGCATAAGTTTATCATAAAAAAAAAGTTATTTAGTGAATGAAAGTTAACATACGAGATTAATTAAAGAAATCACATTTTAATTAAATTGAAAATTAAAGTAATGTGTAATATTTAAATAATTAATTCATTTTAATAATTTATAATTAAGAATCAACTAATTATTTGAATAATTGAGTAATAGTTAATGAATAGAAGTTAACTAATTAGATATTTAATTAAAGATTAGATAATGAATGAATTAATTATTAATGAATAGATAATTAATTAATTAATCGTTAATCAGCTAATTAATCAGTAATTAATTTACAGAATAAAATAGTTTATACTTAAGCAAATAATTTAGTTAAGTAAAACCAAACTGTTTGATATGCATTGATAACTCTGTTTGGTTGACTGTGATATCTGTTGATGATATTTCTGTGATATGTTGATGATATATTATGGATATCTGTGTTAACTGTATATGATTTATCTGATATATCTGTTATGTTAAATTCTGATATTTAATTAAACTGTTAAGTTAAATAGACAACTTGGCCCTTAAAATGGCGTTTGGATCCGATGAGACCGGGATCGGAAGAATCAATTTTGATTCTCCGAAAACCACATCGATCCAAATTAAACGATAGGTCGTGACTTATCAAATGGTGATCGAGTTGGTGTTTTCAGAATGCAAGGGTTATCGTCGTTAACTCTGAGGGTGATTCCAAAATGAGTGTAACGAGATAATGCCTTCGGTTTCGTTTAAACCCGGAACGAACTTGTATGGATTGAATGCTTTCAACACATCGTCAGGCGGACGATGAGCATTCTAAGATATGTTCAATAAAGGTAATCGTAGCCTCAAGCCTCATCAACCGGGAATGGCTAAAACAGGGGAGATGCAGCAAGGTTAGGTGGGTCATGCCCAAGCAGGACAAGATTTTCCCCTGTCTAGATGTCCCTTTTTATTTCGGCTTAGTGGGCAGTTGTTGGCCACAACTGCGGGGTTATCTTGTTCGGGACTGTTCAGTAAGGAATGGTTCCGGCCTTGTGTTGTAGGGGATGAAGGGAGTAATCCTCGGTACGGTGATCTAGGCCCCGTACTGTGACGGGCGGTACCCCAGTAGCCCTGCCATTGTTGGAAATCCATTTACCCTACGAGACCCTACGGTTTTGATTTGTATTACCCACTTTCGTGGCTAGTAGCTGGAATTTAATGAATGTAACAATTTCGGCTATTTTCTATTTACTTGAAAACCCTAGACACTATTATAATATTCACAGAATTTCCTATAAAATGTTTTGGTTAGCGTAAGGTAAAAACTTACCCGTATTTATTTGTGGGAAGTCTTACGTGATACCTTTATTTTCAAATGATTTTCAAAGTTAAGCAATTTTAACCTGTTTACTCATACCAGACCCATGTCTGACCCGGAGTTTATATTTTGTGTTTTCATAAACTCTTAGGTACTCAAATTTTTATGAGTAGCCAAGTGATAGGTATCTAGAAGTGTTGCTTTTCTGGAGGAGCTATTTTGGAGAGAAGACAGACGTATGTATCTATATAATTCCGCTGTGTAGTTAGTGATGCTGTATTTTGGATGTATGTATGGACATGTATGTATATAACAGTCCTGTTATGTGATATTGTATGACTCTGATGTATGTATAACTATGTAATAGATATGTGATGTATTATATTTTGTTCCATTCCGCTGTGAGATTCTGATGTTGTTGTTCTTTCTTTCTATTCTTTTCTATTTCTATCCCTTTCTTTCTAAATGATGAAACGTCTTTCTGGAGTTGAGAAAGGCGGGTCGTCACATCCACTGTGTTGGTATCTCTGAGTGTTTTCTGTATTGTGTCTGAGTTGTAATAACTAGACAGGTGTTTATAACTGTCTAGTATGTGATGTATTGTCTGTATAACTCTGATAATTGTTGTATACTATGTAATACTTATGTTATAAATATAATTTATTCGTTCCGTTGTTGAGATTATGACGCAGCGGATTAATCGAAATAAACTTCAATTGATGAAATGTAGCAATCGGTGAGTTGAGAATACTGTAAGGCCCAAATCCGTTGATCCAAGGATACCGGATTCTAGCTATCTTCGTCTCGTTGATCGCGCACGATGCCGAGAAAGAAGATCTACGATTCTTCGTACGTTGATCTAGCGCACTAGATACCGTGAATCGGCTTCAACGATCGTTGAATCGAGCGCACTCGATTAACCGAAAGAGGAGATAGGAGATCACACTCAACTACCAATTTGTATGAAAGCACAAAGCTAACAAAGAGAATTTTATTCAAAAATCAACCCCCTTCCACTTGATCTGTTAAGTCGCGGACGACTCATGTTGAGTCGTGGACGACTCAAGTTAAGTTGTGGACGACTCAATTCTGAAGTCCCCTCCATTCGACCTATGTCATCTCCTACCTTAAGTTGTGGACGACTTTTTCCATTATCCTGGGCTACATCATCCACCCCTGGTTGAGAAGAATTCGCCCTCGAATTTGTAATTTCTTCTGTACTAGATTGTTCATCTCCATAATATGGCACCAGATGCTTAATATTGAATACGTCGGAAGTGTAAATATCCTCCGGCAGCTTCAACTTATAAGCATTGTCATTAATTCGTTTCACAACTTCGACAGGACCAATTTTCCTGGCTTTCAACTTGTTATAAGCGCCCACTGGAAAACGATCCTTGGTTAATACAGCATAAACCAAATCACCTTCCTTAAATTCAACGCTTCGACGTTTTAAATCTGCAGACTTCTTATACTTCTCATTCGATTTCTCCAATCGTTCCTGAACGATTTTATGACATTTAGTCAACTCATCAACAAAATCAACAGCCCGTTTAACTGTTCCCTTCGACTGTGGTACTACTGCCAAATCTAACGGTCCCCTGGGTAAATTTGAATAAACAATCTGAAATGGACTGAATCCCGTGCTACGATTCACTGCATGATTATGTGCAAACTCGGCTTGGCATAACTTCATGTCCCAACTTTTCAAATTATCCTGTACAAGACATCGCAACAAATTTCCCAATGACCTGTTTACAACTTCTGTTTGTCCATCATTTTGCGGATGATAAGCCCTACTAAATTTCAGTTTCGTTCCCACCATCTTCCACAAACTTAACCAAAAGTGACTCAGAAAACGAGTATCCCTATCTGACACAATAGACTCTGGCAATCCATGAAGTCTATAGATTTCCTTGAAAAATAGTTGAGCAACACGAACAGCATCCGTCGTCTTCTTGCAAGCAATAAAATGTGCCATTTTAGAAAATCTGTCAACTACAACAAATATCGAATCATTACCACGCTGTGTTCTCGGCAATCCCAATACAAAGTCCATACTCATATCCACCCATGGTCTAGCCGGTACAGGCAATGGCATATACAAACCAGCATTGGTCACGGTTCCTTTCGAAACTTGGCAAATATGACATCGCTCCACAAACCTTTCGACTTCTTTCCTCATCGATGGCCAAAAGTAAGACTGTGAAATCAACTGCAAAGTACGATCACGTTCCACATGCCCTTCTTCATGCAACTCTTTTACAATCTTCATTCTCAAACTACAGTCTGGAATGCATAATTGATTTCCTTTGAACAAGAATCCATCAACCATCACAAATTCATCTGAACTTCCATCCTTAACTTTCTCAACAAACTTTGCAAAGTAAGGATCCTCCCCAAACAGTTCTGGCAACATTTCAAACCCTGTCACTTCAACCTTCATTGTCGTTAATAAATGACTCCTCCTACTCAAAGCATCAGCTACCCGATTCGTCACCCCAGATTTGTGCTTAACAACAAAGGTAAACTGCTGTAAATACGCGATCCATGATGCATGTCTCGCTGAAATCTTATCCTGCCCCTGTAAATGCTTCAATGCCTCATGATCAGTGTACAGAACAAATTCTTTCTGAAATAGATAGTGTCTCCAATGCTTAATAGCTTGTACAACAGCATAGAATTCGACGTCATATGTACTGTATCTCATCTTTGCCCCTGATAACTTTTCACTAAAATATGCAATAGGTCTCACCTGCTGACTCAACACTCCTCCAATCCCCACCTTTGATGCATCAGTGTGTAGCTCAAACAACAACTGAAAATTAGGTAAAACAAGAATTGGCGCTGTCGTCAACAGTTCTTTGATTCGTTCAAAAGCAATCCCGGCTTCTTCTGTCCACGAAAACTGTTTACCCTTCATGCAATCAGTAACTGGAGCCATCACGCTACTGAAGTGTGGAATGAATCTTCGGTAGAATGACGCTAGCCCATGAAAACTTCTCACTTCCGTAATTGTCTTTGGCTGTGGCCAACTCCTGACTGCCTTAACTTTACTCTGATCAACTCGAATACCTTCTCCTGAAACAACATAACCCAGAAATAAAACACTGTGCGTCATAAACACACATTTCTTCGTAGCAGCATAAAATTGTTCCTCGCGAAGAATAATCAACACTTCCCTCAAATGTAGAACATGCTCCTCCATACTTCTGCTATATATCAAAATATCATCGAAATAAACCACCACGAACTTCCCAATGAATGGTCTAAAGATTTGATTCATCACCCGCATGAATGTACTAGGTGCATTTGATAACCCAAATGGCATAACCAACCATTCGTATAACCCCTCTCTCGTCTTGAAAGCTGTCTTCCATTCGTCTCCAGGTCTAATCCGAATTTGATGATAACCACTCTTCAAGTCAATCTTCAAAAATATAGTTGCCCCACTCAACTGGTCTAGCAAATCATCCAGTCTTGGCATAGGAAATCTATAACGAACAGTGATCTTATTCAATGCTCTACTGTCTGTGCACATTCTCCATGTTCCATCCTTCTTTGGCACCAACAATGCTGGCACTGCACAAGGACTCAAACTTTCCTGAACTCGTCCCTGCTCTAACAACTCTTCCACTTGCCTTCGCAACTCTTCATGTTCCTTCGGACTCATTCGGTAATGTGGTCGATGTGGTAAAACTGCTCCCGGAACAAGATCAATTTGATGTTGAATGTCTCTTAATGGTGGTAACTCTTTAGGCAACTCCTCTGGAAATACGTCTTCAAATTCTTTCAAAATTGGCTTCGCTTCTTCTGGAATCTCAACTTCTTCACTGCACTCTCGCCCAATCAACAAAAATACTTCAGGCTCCTCTTCAACTTCTTTCACAAACTCCTTCAAAGATAATAAAGTTTTCAACTCTTCAATCTCTTCTAGCTTGCTCTCCTTCTGTTGTTGCTTCTTGGGAACCAAAGTAATTTTAGTACCCTCGAACATGAAACTGTAGCTATTGGCACGACCATCATGTTGAACTGATCTATCAAACTGCCACGGTCTGCCCAACAACAGATGACATACGTCCATGTCTACAACGTCACACCAAATTTCATCTTTGTACTTCTTCCCAATAGAAAAATTAACACAAGCCCTTCGACACACCTTCACTTCACCACCCTTCCTCAACCATGCTAACTTGTACGGTTTAGGATGTTTCTCAGTTTTCAAGTTCAATTTCTTCACAGCCTCTGTAGAAATAATATTATCACAACTTCCAGCATCAATAACGAACTTGCAAACTTTTCCCAGAATAGTGCATGTCGACTGAAAAATATTGCTTCTCAACCAACTATCTTCCTCCTCTTGTTTTGGCGTCAAACAAGACCTCCTCATCATCAGATTACAACCTTCATCTCCAGACAATTCTTCTTCCTCCTCAACATAAGGTACATTTAAACATTCTGCCTCCTCACCATCATCCTCCTCAACTTCTGCAACCATTGCTCTCTTCTTTGGTTTCGGACATTCATTGCTTTTATGACCCAACTCCTGACAATTATAACACTTGAACCCACTGCTAACCTTCGCCTTCTCAGCCTCCTTCACCACTGGCTTCGTAACAGGTTTAGGAACATTGGAACTTCCACCAACACCCCTTGCTTGATTATTGGAATTAGTAAACACACCTCCTCCACGCCTTCCTTGTTTCTCCCAAGCCAATGCTTTTTGATGTGCCTCTGCTACAGATCTTGGATCAAACAGATTAACCATATCCTGGATCTGCATTCTCAAACCCCCAATGAATCTAGCAGTCAGCTGTTCTTCCGTTTCCATAATATCATTCCTGGCAATGAGCTGGTAAAATTCATCAGCATAATCACTAACAGATTTTGTCCCTTGCCTCAGATTCTGCAACCTCTGGTACATAAGTGATTGATAGTTGTAAGGTAAGAAAGTAGATCTCATCAACTTCTTCATCTTATCCCACGATTCTATCTTTGACTTCCCCATTCTCTCCCTGGTAAGTTTAGTTTGCTGCCACCATGCCAAAGCTCTCCCCCTCAACCTAGTAGCAACCAACTTTACTCTCCTATGCTCAGGAACCTCCTTGAAATTAAAGATCTCCTCAACATTTGATACCCAATCAAGAAATTCTTCAGCGACCATTCCTCCTTTAAACTCTGGAATTTCCGTCTTCATCCCCGATTCCCAACGACGATCATCTTCAACATCCCGGTAAGAATTTCGAATTTGATCTCGATCTCGATAATGATTACTTGCTCTATCACCCACTTCATCAAAATCAAAAGTACGCCTATATCGATCTCGACCATTATCATCCCTCCGTTCATGCATGCTTCTTAGACTATGTCTCTCTTCATCCCTATATGCTTCATTGTCAAATTCACGTTGACTTCTTCTCTCTTCATGTGCATAGTCATGATGATCTCTTCGTGATGAAATTGATGTTTCTCTTCTATCTCTACAAGAATGTGGTGATACCCTCCTCGCTTCCGTAACCGATGGCGAAACTCGGTTTCCTCCATGGTTCGAGTTTGGTGATCTCCTCTTTTGATTCAAATCATTCATCAATTTCTCCAACTTCCCAATGCCTTCATCAAACTTTTCATTAATACGTTGTTCCATAAGCTCGGCTTCTTCTCTTCGATACAAAGCTTCAACGTTTTGATGACGATTAGCTCTCCTTGGTGGCATTATTGAAGCTCCTCACAAAACTTCAACAATTTGAACACAAGACTTCAAAGCTTTAACAAAACAACAAGTCACAGCTTCCCTTGACTCGGCTTGCTCTAGCTCGGCAATAAGGAACGACTCAAAGTAAGGTCGGCTCCTACTCAAGCACAAGGTACGGCTCAAACCCTTTACAAGGCTCGGCTACTTCCCACAAGTATACACGGCTTTCAATTTCAAACACCTTCAACACTTTGATCCGAAATGGAATGGATCGAAAGTTCTCCCTCTTGTTGCAACTTCGATATGAACACGATGAGCACGACTTCAAAAATTGGCTCCAAGAATCAACTTAGCTATGATCGGCTAAGTATGGCTCTGATACCAAAACTGACGCAGCGGATTAATCGAAATAAACTTCAATCGATGAAATGTAGCAATCGGTGAGTTGAGAATACTGTAAGGCCCAAATCCGTTGATCCAAGGATACCGGATTCTAGCTATCTTCTTTCTCGGCATCGTGCGCGATCAACGAGACGAAGATAGCTAGAATCCGGTATCCTTGGATCAACGGATTTGGGCCTTACAGTATTCTCAACTCACCGATTGCTACATTTCATCGATTGAAATTTATTTCGATTAATCCGCTGCGTCAGATTATGTCGTTGTTTCTTCTTTCTCTTCTTTCTTTTTCTCTTTTCTATCCCTTTTTTTTCTTCAAGATGATGCGACTTTCTATGGAGAAAAAGTCGGGCCATCACAACGAATCTAGGATCGATATACTATATTTGATATCACTTACGAAGTTTAGTCCATACACTCATTGATATTTAGTTTGTTCTTTCTATAAACAATTCTCTAGTATTTCGTAAATACGAAAATTGCTTTTAACTACTACATCTAGATCTTAATTTGGATTTGATACTCGCTTAATGCACTTACTACATAGGCGAAGCGATATAGTATACATCAAGCATATATGGTATTTACCATTATCGAAACATAAGTAATCTATATCTTACTATGCACAACAAACATTTTAATAATGTGTCTATGTATAATGTAAGAAATAATCCCAACACCCTTTTATAATTATAATAAAGGATGTTATTTCCAAATCCAGTGTTGAGGGTTAATCAACCAAACTAAAACTTATTTTAATGTTGGTACATCATTAATAATCAGTAGTATGTTGCTTATTTATTTTATTTTTAAATATTTTAGTACCTTCACTATTCTTTCGTTTACAAGCATATGCTTTTTATTTTGACTTAAATCAAGTATTAGATGTAACGACCCATAAATTTTCGTTGTTTAAATTTTGTTAATTTAATAATATTTTATGAGTTAATATTGAAAGAAATAAAAATTTGCAATTTAATAATGGAATAATAACTAAATTAAAATGAAACAATGAAATTGTCAATAATTTTAATGAAACTCCAATCCATTGTATTTAAACCTGCTATGATTGGTTATTGTGTGCACTGATTTTTGTGGGATGTAAAAGGTAATGAAGTAATGTGTAATAGGTGGAAATGGAATAAATGTATTCTTAATGAGAGTTGTCGTAATAATTGGTTGTAAAGAATAAACTTACAAATGTATAAAATGTATAATGGTGACAACTATTGTTCGTTACCAATGTATTTAATCAATAGCAATTAAATGTAATTAAACATTACCTTATGTAAGTTAAGATAATAACTAAAATTTTTTGAATGTAAAATCAATAGAAACGTTAATTATATGCCTAAGATGGCAATCGATTTAATAAAAAACCAATATAAATAAATGAATTGGAATATTACGTGTGTATAAGTGACTAAACCTCAGCATAATGGAAATAAAGTAGTTAACACAAATAAAAGATGAAATTAGAATTAAATAGATGATTTGAACATTTGTTGTAATTAATGAACTTTTGAATGTAATTAAAAGTTAAGGGTAACAATGGTTATGAGTTACTTATTTATTTTGTTCATAAAATTTATTTGAAATCAATTGCAGTTAATTTACTTAATTAGTGCAAATTAATGTAGATTAATTTGGTAATCGGACAATGTTAATTCAATAGGATGTAACCAATGAAAATTTTAATCATAATATGACTATTGTTTGAATAAAAAGAATGGAAATCATGTTTGATCAATTTATTGTAGTTTACATTATAATAAATGGACATATTGCAATTGGACGTAAATAAATGTTACAATAATGTGGAATAAGACAATAATTGTAGTGTCAACATAATAAAAGGTATGGAAATGTAAACTTTATTTACGAGGCAATGTTTATGAAATAAAAAGATAGAAACCTATGTTAATAATTTCATAAGGTATTGTTGATTTAATAGTAGGAGTGTAAATCAAAAAAAATGAAAATTGAATAAGTATAATAAAGCAGTAAACATATGTTTATTTATTTGAAATGTTTGTTAGTTGAAAGATTGATTGTAGAGATTAGTAACTATTATTTAGTGAGAAATGTGTAATTACTATTTGTATCCAATAATGTAAATATGTTTAAGTTACTATTAGATAGGAAAAAATTGTTTAATTCTCATTACATTCATTTAGTCCATTTTGAAACTTAATCAACTGAAATGAATGTAACTGAAAATTTCTAATTAATAGGAGAGAGAATACTAATTGTCAATTAATAGGTGTATTAAAAGCAGCTTATGTTTTGTGAAAATAAGGAAAGTTTGATTTAATAAAAGGAACATTTACATCAAATAAAATGAATGTTTCATTTTTGAATGTAGGTCTAATTTCATTAAAATATAGAATAGAATGATTGATTAAAAAAAAAAAAGAAATATATGTTTATTTGAAATGTGTTTTAGCTTACAGATTGATTACAAGAATAGGAAAATAATATATTTCAGTAAGTTATTTATTACTCTTGTGTATAAACAATTTTTCTATTTTTTTCATGCATTTTTGTTGTCTGTTTTAAAATTTTAACTTTGTAAGTGATTGCAATTAACGTGGTTCAAATGTTTCAATTAAAAGGAAAGAAACGGTGATTGCAATTAATAGATTTAACAAAAAAATGCACGTTTTGTGTTAAACAAAATTTAATGCTAGTTTACTACATATATGTTTATACCTAAATTCAAACTTATGTTTTAGATCAAAATTTAATGCTAGTTTATATTGAAACCTCATACGTTGTTAAATTAAATATTAATAGGAGATGATAAAGGGGGTAAAATAGATTTACACTTGACTTTTTCTTTTCCAATTAGACTTTATTATATTTTTATTGCAACATAACTAACCTTTCCATCTTCATTTTTCTAATTTACTCCTACATTCATTGCTTACTTATGTGGATTATTTTCATACCTTTTATTTATGAATGTAAACTATAAGTGGCGATGAAGACGTACATATATATTATATACCTGCTTATATAACCTTGTTTATGCTATCATATTTTTGAATGTATGTTAATGCATTCCTTGTAAAACATTCAATCGAAATGTTCACATGTTGTTTAATTTCGAATCTAATCACAAAGAGGAAGAAATGAAGATTTCTTAATGCTTCATATTCTTTTAATTTATGACACAAATTTGGGTGGAGAATTTATTTTCATTTATTGTGTGTTAATTAAATCTTTAAATGATGTTAATTTTGGTATGTTTAGGGTTAACAAAATTAATTAAGTAAATGATTATTTTGAAATTTGAATTCTAAAAGTTTGTTCATATTTACTTTATTTCTTTCCATTCATTCTCCAACTTCATTTTCTGAAACGTCATTTCATTTGTTTCTATTCAATAGCCGTCTCTCTTTTCAAATCTCTTTGACCCTGAACCTAACTCTAACCTTATAAATAAGATATGATGCAAATGAAACCACAACCTCCATTCTAATCTTCTTCTTTTTTTCCTTTTCTTTTTTTTTTCCTTCAAATCTCCTTATTATCTCTCATTTTAAATTTTTCCTTCCTCTTTAAATATTCTTCTTCTTCAAATTTTCTTTTATTTCAAACTTTCTTCTTTCTTTTCAAATCTAGATCTTTTCTTCCATTTTCAGTTCTTATTTTAATCATTTTCTTTTTCAAATCTTTTATTTTCCAAACCTTTTAAAAATACATACATTCATATAATAAGGAGGAAAATTAAAGTAAATCGAAATAAAAGAAAAATTATGGGACTAAGCTAGCAATCAAGAAGAAGCATACGCGTTTTTCACGTGGGAAGAGTGGATGTGGCACGGTATTTTATTTTTGTTTAATTTATTTTTGTTAATTTCGATTTCAATTAGTTCTAATAATCATAACTCATACATAGGAACTCCGTTTCACGCGCGGTTTTCTCCGCTAGGTTCGTATTGAGATCCCGGACACTTTAACGCTGGTTTGGGCGAATTTGAAGAAGGTCAAATTTTTGGGTTTAAATTGGATTTAAATTCAATTTAAATTCAAAAGTTGGGTGTTTTAACCCACTCACAAATTCTAAATTTTCTTATATTTGTTAAATTGATGTTAGATACGAGTAGAAATTTATTTACGATTGTTTTGCATAGTTTATTCATCATATCAGCTAAATCGCATTTATTTAATTTAACTACTAATTAATTTTATTATTGCATATAGATTTACAGTTAAAAATCTATTTATTTGCATACAAACTGCTGGTTAAACCGTCATTAAGTTATTATTGAATATAAACAGTTAATTAATATCTGTTATTTATTACCTGTATATCTTATATGCTCTATATTGATGTTTGTTTAAATTGATGATGATTGAAATAAATTGGTTGATGATTGATATTGGATGAATGGATGATGTGTTCTGTTTTATATAAACTGCAAGTTATTATGCATTTCATTTCATTCGGGATTACCGTTTGAAATGATATACAACCGCATTTTTATTTTTAAATTGCGCATTGAAATGATAAACATCCGTATCACTTGACCATAGGATAGAAAATTTTATACAGGCACCGTGGTATATATATATATATAATTATTTTTTTTGAAATGATTTTATGGTTTGGATATGATACGGTTTAATAAATATTAAATTTGGATTTTATATAAGTATATTTTATATATATACATATATTGTTAAATTTATAATTTAGCTATGTACAAATCTGTTAAATAAAATAAATATGTTGAATAATGGAGTTTGATAATTTATAATATATGGTCAAGTAGAGTTTTAAGATATGGTATATATATAGAGTTTTAATGATTCAAAAATTAAGATTGGAAGATAAATTGAAAACTTATTTGGAATTGAGGTTATTTAAAGGTTTAACTCCATAAGTGATGTAAACTTATTTAAAATTGGAAATTTTAAAGGTATAATATTTATAAATGGATCTTTATTTCAAGATAAATTAAATGAATATTTCTCGCATAAATAAATTGAAGGAAATATTTAAGTTGTTAGTAATTGGAGTCTTATTTTAAAAATGATTTTGATTTATTATGAAACATTTCAAAACTGAATAATAGGTAAACGAATTGGTGAATATAAATTTCAGCCCTAAGTTTTGAAATTGTTAAATACTTAAAGTTAGAAAATATATTGAATTTGAAGTGGTTTATTTAACTGAAAGTGAATTTAAAATTTATTGATTTAGACTAAATATTTTTATGAATAAAATTGAAAAGTCACGGAAATTATTTTATTTTATAACGAATTTTAAATTCAAGCTATTTTATTCTATATACCGGTTGAATATCCAAACCATTAAAGTTTTAGAAGTTATGGTTTTAAAGCTATGAATTTCGCGGTATTATGTTTGAAAGATATAATTCAAATGTTTGGTTTCCAGATATTATAAATTTTAAAGCAGTATGATTTTGGAAAGGAAATATATTTGAAATAAAAAGGATATTATTCATTTGGGTTTTATAAAAATAATATCAAAATGAGTTGTTTTTGGAAATGGAAATGATATCGTATTTATGGGTTTGAAATGGATAATTATATTCTAGTTTTAAAGTATAAACTATTTTGAAAAGACCGCGGTGTTATAATAACGATTGGTTGTTGAAGAGACCGGGATCAGAAGTTGTCATAGTCTCTGCCAACTCCGAAAACCACTTTAACAACCGTGTACGCGGTGGAGATTCCAGAATGAAGTAGGATGGTGGTGGTGTCTCCTTTAAGGTAAATACGTGGACCTGACTCCCGTGAGTTGGCATAAGGTGGCTAAAACAGGAGCGAACGAGGGTTTAATAAGGTAGCACCTTTTGTGACGTCCCAGGCTTCCGCAACCAGAAGTCCGTTTCATCTTAAAGAAAGAAAGAGGTGAGAAAATAGAAAAGATAGAGAAGAAAGAACAACAACATCGGAATCTCACAGCGGAACGAATAAATTATATTAATCACATAAGTATTTACATAACATACAACATCAATCAGAGTTATACAGATAATACATCACATACCAGACAGTTATAAACACCTGTCTAGTTATTACAACACAACTCAATACACTCAAACAATACGACTCAGAGATATCAACACAGCGGAACTATATATATCTACAACGCTGAAGCCTCCTGCTCCATTGCTCCTCCCAAATTCGTCAAAGCTAACCTGAATCCCTTGGCTACTCGTAAAAATTTGAGTACCCGAGAGTTTATGAAAAACAGAAATAAACTTCGGGTCAGACATGGGTCTGGTGTGAGTAACAGATTAAAGTTTCTTAATTTTGAAAACCTTTGAAACAAAAGGTATCACGTAAGACTCCCCACACATAAACATGGGTAAGTTTTTACCTTACGCTAACCAAAACATTTGATAGGAAATTCTGTGATATTATAATAGGTCTAGGGTTTTCAAGTAAATAGAAAATAGCCGAAATTGTTACATTCATTAAATTCCAGCTACTAGCCACAAAAGTGGGTAATACAATCAAAACAGTTGGCACTTATTGGATTGTGGATTGCATACAATGGCAGGGCTACTGGGGTACCGCCCGTCACAGTACGTGGCCTAGATCAACGTACCGAGGATCGCTCCCGACCCCCTACAACACAAGGCCGGAACCATTGCTTACTGAACAGTCCCGAACAACATAACCCTGGCAGTTGTTGCAATCAACCGCCCACACACCCGAAAAATAAAGGGACATCTAGATAGGGGAATATCTTGTCCTGCTTGGGCGTGACCCACCTAACATTGCTGCACCTCCCCTATTTTGGCCATTCACGGTTGATGAGGCTTGAGGCTGCGATTACCTTTATAGAATACATTTCTTAGAAAGCTCATCGCCCACCTGACGATGTGTTGAAAGCATTCAATCCATACAAGTCCGTTCCGGGTTTCAACGAAACCGAAGGCATTATCTCGTTACACTCATTTTGGAATCACCCTCAGAGTTAACGACAATAACCCTTGCACTCTGAATCTTCATCTTCACTTCAGATTCACGACCTATCATTAATTTGGATCGATGTTGTGACGCCCCACCTCTATACCCACTGTAGCCAAGAACACTACTGTGAATGCTGTCAACTAGCACGGAGAATAAGGCTCTTGAGGAGCGACCATCTGTATAATTGCTTTGTGCGAGTACCGATATACCGGATAAAAATATAACTTTTCATCTCAAGAGGAAATCCGACATACCGACACGAACTCAAAGCTACTACACAGTGGCTATAAAGCTCTTCGGAAACAAATATAGAAATAAACCAAACACAAATCAGTCACAGACAATTCATAACACAAAGGCGGAAATAGATATGAATATTACACATAAAAGTGTATATCAGAGTAGTGGTCAAATAAGATCCACAATAATACAAAAGAACAGCAACACGTGCTATACAAAGGAATACAACTATGAGTCTATATCTCAAGTGTATACAACAAAATAATCTACTAATCTAAGTAGTTTGCCAAAAGTCAGAGTAATGATCCAGGAAGAGAAGTCAAGCAGAAGCACCTGCAACATCTCGGTCTGACCCAAGTATTATTTAAGAAGAAAATAATAAACGGATCAGTCTAGCTATAAATATCAGATGACATGATATAGAATAGGAGAAATGACATAAACATATAATAATCACAATGCCAAGCTATGATAAATAAGTAATTGAAAATCAACAAGAGATCAATATCACAATAATCTACTCAAGATAAAAAGGAATGTCATACTCCTTATTTCATTCACCAAGCCACAATAAATGACATATATATATCCATGCCAATCGTAAAAGTTGGTGAAACACAAATTCCAGAAATCAACACACGAAATCCAGAAATCACAATAAAAAGGATGGCCAATCCCACAAACTGGACATCGACACACCTAAAAAGACATGCCCCATGAACAGTCGAACATCGACGCACCTAGAAAGATACGCCCCATGCTCTAGCATCGACGCACCTAGAAAGATACGCCCCATGCATAAATAAACATCGATGCACCTAGAAAGATACACCCCATGCAAAAATAAACATCGATGCACCTAGAAAGATGCACCCCATGCTCTAGCATCGACGCACCTAGAAAGATACGCCCCATGCACAAATAAACATCGATGCACCTAGAATGATACACCCCATGCTCTAGCATCGACGCACCTAGAAAGATACGCCCCATGCACAAATAAACATCGATGCACCTAGAATGATACACCCCATGCTCTAGCATCGACGCACCTAGAAAGATACGCTCCATGCACAAATAAACATCGATGCACCTAGAAAGATACACCCCATGCTCTAGCATCGACGCACCTAGAAAGATACGCCCCATGCACAAATAAACATCGATGCACCTAGAAAGATACACCCCATGCTCTAGCATCGACGCACCTAGAAAGATACGCCCCATGCACAAATAAACATCGATGCACCTAGAAAGAGACAACCCATGTGTAAAATGAGACGAAGCTCAATAAAATGAGGAACAATCCTCCACATAAACAAAGAGACATCGCACATTGCTTGTCTAAACCACAAAGGTGATCGTCATGATCAACGAGAAGTGTCAATTGCAATAAGATACTAAATATAAAAGTTTTGCTACATGTCCCATAACCACTTACTTAACTTAATCATTTACGAACAAACTGTAAATCACCACTAGAAAATTGTCACAAGAGATTCAATCGAACAAGTCCAAGAATTAACCGACAAAGTAAACGCAAGCGTTTCATACCACTTGTTATACTAAGCCGTTTAATTAGATTTCTCACACGAGTGAGATAAAGATTTGTATATACTAATAGATTGGAAAACGGTTTTATAAATGAATTTGGTATTAAAGTAGAGTTGAAATCATTTGAAGAAAGAGTTTTGATATTTACTGCTAGTATAGAAAACCTTTATATTTTTAAAGTGACAAATCACAAAGAAGATTGTCAGAACAACCAATTACTAAATTCTCATTCGAAGACATGAATAAAATCCAAAGAAATCGATACCAAATCCATAGAAACGGATATTTCCAAAAAGATCCATAAAAAGAAGTCATCAAAGTCGACAATAAGTGATAACGATTAATAGGATCGCTAAAATCGATAAACAATGGAAATTCACACAAAACAGCCTGAATAGGCAAAAATAAACATCTCCAGACGTCTGATTTGGAATCCAGACGTCTGGATTTGTTCTCTGGAAATAACCCAGAGAACACTCAGACGTTTGAAACCTCAAGTCAGACGTCTGAGACCTATCCAGACGTCTGATTTAATGGTTCAGACGTCTGAAAATAGTCTCTGGCTTTTTTTTATAATATGTGTGCATACATTTTTACTTTCCAGGTCCAAACCAGACGTCTGGAATTGGTCACCAGACGTCTGGTCACCTGGTCTAGGCAACAATTTGCCTAGGCCAAAGTGGCCAAAACGTATCGGGAGCGATCGGACGAGCAACGACGACTAAGGATTTATGCCTAGCGACAACCCGGTCTTATAGGCTCTCCGAAACACCTCTTAAAGCATGATCAAACATCAAAGTTATGATTTTTAGAGAATTGGCTTGAAACACCAAAAATGGAAATATTCACAAAACCAATCCAAATCAAAAGCAATTTCACATGAATAAATGTTAGGGATTCATACCTAACAACAAAGATAGATATAGACATAGATGTGAGATAAAAATCTCACCTTTGAACCCAAATCTATGAAGAAGAAGCTTGAAAGCAAATGGAAATCAACCACACTTCAATCTCACACTAGAAGCTTGAATCTAAGCTTAAAAGAGTAACATTTCCTAAATTAGGTTCAGGAAATTTCTGAAATCAAAGAGAGAATGAGTTGGAGAAGAAGAAAAGAAGCTTACCAATGGGTTCTTCTTGAGTTTGGAGCTAGGAATTTGATTTGCAAGAGAAACTAGGGTTTTGGAGTTTTAATTTCCAATCTCTCCCACCATTAATGCTAAGAAAACTGAAAAGAGAAAGAAGTGAGGGAGAATGGGGAGAGTGGTTCAGTTTTGGAGTATAAGTTAAAACATAGGGCTGAGCCCAAAACCAAACCCAAAGTGAAAAGTAGCAAAAATCAACTTTCTCCAAACATATCGAAGCTTATACTCAAAAAGGTCGCAAACGGCATTTTGAACTCATTGGAGGTGGTCTCGAGTCCTAATTCGACCGTATGCAAAACGTAGCTTTTCGGACTAAAATCCGATTAACGATAAAATATTTAAATAAAATATTTAAATATAAAATCGATAAATATGCGGGTTGTTACAGACTCCCCTCCTTAAAGAAATTGCGTCCTCGCAATACTTAAGAGGAAAATAAGAAGTAACAACCATGGAAGCATATCAACACAAAAGAAAATTGAAATAAGAAGTTCACCATAAAGAGCACGAAAGAGTTAGCAAGAACGGGATCGCTCAATGAATCCTCTAGATTCCCAAGAGTAATCCCTAAGATTTGAGAACCATTGAAATCTCACAAGAAGGACATCTTTATTTCGAAGTCGTTTGAGCTCCGAAGCAATAATTCGAATAGGATGTTGCTCAAAAGTCAAATTTGGCGAAACTTCAATCCCTCAATAACACCGGGCTCAAGAATAAAAATCGAAAACATAAAAGCATTTCCATAGTTAAAAGACGTGGAAAACATCAAGAATAGTAGAAAGTTAAGCGGGTGCAACGACATAGTGTAATAACAGTACGCCCGAGAAACTAGAAACTCAAATAATTTAGGACACCAGCGTAGTTCAAAAACGGTACGTCCAATGAACCGAACACCATAAAAGAACATCGGACGCAAGTTCATAAAAGCAATGAGATGAAACTCAATAAAACGAAGTACATCAAAACGCCCGATGAACTTGATAAAAAGATAATTTCATTTAGTCATCAACAAAGAAACAACCCCTTGTTGCTTACGACTAAACGCATTGGCAACACGATTTCCCCTTCGGGAATAAAAAGAACATCAAGATCATAAAAAGCTAGGAACACGAGTCGACATGAAGTTCCTTATGAGAAAATGAATATTCCAAAGATTTATGATCGAGATAGAGAACAAATTTCGCCCCCTAAAATGATGATGCCGAACTCTAAAAGTAAAAACAATAGCCGAGAGCACTAGATCATAAGTGGCATATCTAGTCTCGATAAGCTATAATGGTTTAGAAGCACAAGTGATAGCACGTTCTCTTAGGCAAGAGATCGGCATCCAACCCAATACGACTAGTATTGGTACAAATAGCAAAGTTTTGGTTCCCCATCAGGAATCACAAGAATAAGAGTATCGAAAGAAAATTCTTTCAAATAATTTTCTTTCCCGAAAAGCTAAAACTTTCAAAAATCAAAATTATTTCGATGTAAAAATATTTCTAGAAGAATTTACATTTTACAAGTCAATATATCGTGTCTGATTGTCACGTCAAAGCGTTTAGGAAATTCCTATCGATAACGTTGATCAAGCGCATCGACCAAAATTCTTAAAGCACTCAACGGGCAATAAAATCAAAAAATCATCTTTTATAGGATAAATAAATCTCTTAAAAAGTTTTAAGAATATTCTTTGTTCGTTTCAAGAACAAAAATCCAGTTTTACTTATAAATAAATCTTATGAAAAAAATTTGCAAAATTTTAAATTACTATTTTCATCCAAAATCAATAAATACAAAAAAAATGGAATCATCGAGATATTAGATAGAATGCTCGATACCTAAAATGGATGAAATAAGCTAGACAAACTGAATGACATAATAATGCATTCATAAGAATCATAACAAGTGCGGAATGCGGTATGTGCAATGCTAACTTCCGCAACTCGTTGCAAATGAAAACCGGTGGTAAGGTCAAACTGAAAAGACCTTAGCACCACACAAAAGATTACTTAGGTGATAATCCTAAGAAAAGGTCAAAAATACCGGAAAATTTCTCAAACTACATGAATGAGAGAAATAACACTTGCCTTATAAGTGGGCTTCAGGAATAAAATGATGCCATCAAATTGGAATCAAAATCACAAAGGAAAAATAGAAATCTGCTTAACAATTGAAAATGTCGAGGATGAATAGTCCACACGGGACAAAGGATATGGCCTCATAATAATTAAGCCAATCCATACAAAAGTAAATTTCGAAGCCAAAGTAAATATCGGCTCGGAAAGAAAAGTCACATAAAACAATCTCGACATCTAAACAAAAGCAAATTGAGTTTTGCGGATCTACCATCCGGATTCACAATCCTTAAAGAAGTCATCAAGCCCAAAATATTCAAAGAAAAAGAATCGACAAGTTCTTTTGATATAAAAATAATGAGATGGAGCCCATATCAAAAAGAACTCAACTAGGAAGACCACGAAATAAAACAATGCCATCAAGGATTGAGTGAAATACCTTGACCAAAAGAAGAGTTGCTAGGCAGACATAAAAACTCCATCCAGGGGAGTAGCACTAGATTGACCGGCACTGGGACGACCTGGTCTAACCATTTCTCTTCTTTAAGAAAGAAAGCAAGAAGAGGAAAAAGTTATTCTCAGAATAAATATCAAGCAATCTTGATAGATAAAACAAGGAATCATAAAAGAAAATAGGATAGGACGGTACGAAGACCCGAATAAAATCCTAAAGCACGACTCCTAAGATGGACTTAGGACGATGATCCTTGTTAAATTATTCTACATTGTTCCGAAGTTTGGCTCTGATACCAAGCTGTGACGCCCCACCTCTATACCCACGCTAGCCAAGAACACTACTGTGAATGCTGTCAACTAGCACGGAGAATAAGGCCGTTGAGGAGCGACCATCTGTATAATTGCTTTGTGCGAGTACCGATATACCGGATAAAAATATAACTTTTCATCTCAAGAGGAAATCCGACATACCGACACGAACTCAAAGCTACTACACAGTGGCTATAAAGCTCTTCGGAAACAAATATAGAAATAAACCTAACACAAATCAGTCACAGACAATTCATATCACAAAGGCGGAAATAGATATGAATATTATACATAAAAGTGTATATCAGAATAGTGGTCAAATAAGATCCACAATAATACAAAAGAATAGCAACACGTGCTATACAAAGGAATACAACTATGAGTCTATATCTCAAGTGTATACAACAAAATAAACTACTAATCTAAGTAGTTTGCCAAAAGTCAGAGTAATGATCCAGGATGAGAAGTCAAGCAGAAGCACCTGCAACATCTCGGTCTGACCCGAGTATTATTTAAGAAGAAAACAATAAACGGATCAGTCTAGCTATAAATATCAGATGACATGATATAGAATAGGAGATATGACATAAACATATAATAATCACAATGCCAAGCTGTGATAAATAAGTAATTGAAAATCACCAAGAGATTAATCAATATCACAATAATCTACTCAAGATAAAAAGGAATGTCATACTCCTGATTTCATTCACCAAGCCACAATAAATGACATATATATCCATGCCAATCGTAAAAGTTGGTGAAACACAAATTCCAGAAATCAACACACGAAATCCAGAAATCACAATAAAAAGGATGGCCAATCCCACAAACTGGACATCGACACACCTAAAAAGACATGCCCCATGAACAGTCGAACATCGACGCACCTAGAAAGATGCGCCCCATGCTCTAGCATCGACGCACCTAGAAAGATACGCCCCATGCATAAATAAACATCGACGCACCTAGAAAGATACACCCCATGCACAAATAAACATCGATGCACCTAGAAAGATGCACCCCATGCTCTAGCATCGACGCACCTAGAAAGATACGCCCCATGCACAAATAAACATCGATGCACCTAGAAAGATACACCCCATGCTCTAGCATCGACGCACCTAGAAAGATACGCACCATGCACAAATAAACATCGATGCACCTAGAAAGATACACCCCATGCTCTAGCATCGACGCACCTAGAAAGATACGCCCCATGCACAAATAAACAACGATGCACCTAGAAAGATACACCCTATGCTCTAGCATCGACGCACCTAGAAAGATACGCCCCATGCACAAATAAACATCGATGCACCTAGAAAGATACACCCCATGCTCTAGCATCGACGCACCTAGAAAGATACGCCCCATGCACAAATAAACATCGATGCACCTAGAAAGATACAACCCATGTGTAAAATGAGACGAAGCTCAATAAAATGAGGAACAGTCCTCCACATAAATAAAGAGACATCGCACATTGCTAGTCTAAACCACAAAGGTGGTCGTCATTATCAACGAGAAGTGTCAATTACAATAAGCTAGTAAATATAAAAGTTTAGCTTCATGTCCCATAACCACTTACTTAACTTAAACATTTACGAACAAACTGTAAATCTCCATTAGAAAATTGTCACAAGAGATTCAATCGAACAAGTCCAAGAATTAACCGACGAAGTAAACGCAAGCGTTTCATACCACTTGTTTTACTAAGCCGTTTAATTAGATTTCTCATACGAGCGAGATAAAGGTTTGTATATACAAATAGATTCGAAAACGGTTTTATAAATGAATTTGGTATTAAAGTAGAGTTGAAATCATTTGAAGAAAGAGTTTTGATATTTACTACTAGTATAGAAAACCTTTATATTTTTAAAGTGACAAATCACAAAGAAGATTGTAAGAACAACCAATTACTAAATTCACATTCGAAGACGTGAATAAAATCCAAAGAAATCGATACCAAATCCATAGAAACGGATATTTCCAAAAAGATCCATAAAAAGAAGTCATCAAAGTCAACAATATGTGATAACGATTAATAGGATCGCTAAAATCGATAAACAATGGAAATTCACACAAAACAGCCTGAATAGGAAAAAATAAACATCTCTAGACGTCTGATTTGGAATCCAAACGTCTGGATTTGTTCTCTGGAAATAACCCAGAGAACACTCAGACGTCTGACACCTCAAGTCAGACGTCTGAGACCTATCCAGACGTCTGATTTGATGGTTCAGGCGTCTGAAAATAGTCTCTGGCTTTTTTTTATAATATGCGTGCATACATTTTTACTTTCCAGGTCCAAACCAGACGTCTGGACTTGGTCACCAGACGTCTGGTCACCTGGTCTAGGCAACAATTTGCCTAGGCCAAAGTGGCCACAACGTATCAGGAGCGATCAGACGAGCAACGACGACTAAGGATTTATGCCTAGCGACAACCCGGTCTTATAGGCTCTCCGAAACACCTCTTAAAGCATGATCAAACATCAAAGTTATGATTTTTAGAGAATTGGCTTGAAACACCAAAAATGGAAATATTCACAAAACCAATCCAAATCAAAAGCAATTTCACATGAATAAATGTTAGGGATTCATACCTAACAACAAAGATAGATATAGACATAGATGTGAGATAAAAATCTCACCTTTGAACCCAAATCTATGAAGAAGAAGCTTGAAAGCAAATGGAAATCAACCACACTTCAATCTCACACTAGAAGCTTGAATCTAAGCTTAAAAGAGTAACATTTCCTAAATTAGGTTTAGGAAATTTCTGAAATCAAAGAGAGAATGAGTTGGAGAAGAAGAAAAGAAGCTTACCAATGGGTTCTTCTTGAGTTTGGAGCTAGGAATTTGATTTGCAAGAGAAACTAGGGTTTTGGAGTTTTAATTTCCAATCTCTCCCACCATTAATGCTAAGAAAACTGAAGAGAGAAAGAATGAGGGAGAATGAGGAGAGTGGTTCAGTTTTGGAGTATAAGTTAAACCATAGGGATGGGCCCAAAACCAAACCCAAAGTGAAAAGTAGCAAAAATCAACTTTCTCCAAACATATCGAAGCTTATACTCAAAAAGGTCGCAAACGACATTTTGAACTCAATGGAGGTGGTCTCGAGTCCTAATTCGACCGTATGCAAAACGTAGCTTTTCGGACTAAAATCCGACTAACGAGAAAATATTTAAATAAAATATTTAAATATAAAATCGATAAATATGCGGGTTGTTACAGATGTGGTTTACGGATGTTCCAAATAAGGAAACCCGATCCCGGTCTCATCAAAATCCAAAACGTGTCTTTTAAGGCCAAGTTGTCTCTTTAGTCTTAACAATTCAGTAAAATATAATCAATATTCACAGATGGATAATTCACAATATCACAGTAAATGATCACATTATCATCATAAATAGATAATCAATACTATCATCCCAATCAGATAATAAATATTATCATACTTAAACCAAGCATTCACATCACATAGATATTATTCATGTCATATCTGAATTCACAATCATCAAATGAAATATCATCCATAAGCAATGATTTATGAATCACAATCTAAAATTAATTTAAAATGAATTAAGTTAACTACTTCAATCTCTAATTAATTTAAAGTAAATTAAATTAATTACTTCATCTATAAATCCTGCTTGTACAACCATTAGTTAATTATACTCTAGATATTCATCTTGATTAATCACATTTGATTAATCATCTTCTAATTACAATAAGTAATTAGTATTTATTTAATTCCACAATTAATTATCCTGAATCATTTATAGTAATTAACATTTAATTACTTCATTTATTAATTACTAAAATTAGTTACATTTATCCTTAATTAATCACTTTATTATTAGTTATTTCTTAATTAATCATATAAATTACATCATTAATCACATTAATGAATGATTTCTAATTATATCTAAATTAATTTCTTTATTTAAATTAATTACATTTAGTGATTAATCTTTAAATTAAACACCATTATTAATCGTCTTTAAATTAATAACAGTCCAGTAATTGACTACCTAAATTACTTACATTAGAAGATTAATTATTCCATGATTAATTATCTCCATTAATCAATCCTTTGATTAATTACAAAAGTAATTATCCAAATTACTCCATTAACACATCATCTTTCGCTAACTGTATTCAGTAATTAACATTAATTACTTCCTTAAGTAATTATGCTCCATTGAATACACTAAGTAATTACACTTACCAATTTATCAAATGATTTTCTTAAATTAATTAAACTAAATTAATTAACTTAATTTAATCATTTTATCAAAATTAATTACAATAAGTAATTAATCTCTTAATTTTTTTTATCAAGTAATTACACTTAACAATTTACAATAGATTATCTAATTAATTATCAAAAATAATCACATTAATTAATTAATTAATAATCCTTAGTTAATTATCTTCATTAACTAATAACATTTCTTAATTTACTTCTTAATTAATCTCTAATTATAAATTAATCTAAATTATTAATTTTATAAATTAAATACATAAGTCAATCCTTAATTAACTTATTCATTTAATCATTTAAATATCTTAATTTTTCTTAAGATAATTTATTTCTTTATTTATGACTTCATAAATATTAAAGTGTATTAGAGCATTACATTTTAAATTTAAATTCAAATTCCATTTTGAATTTAAGATTCAAAATGATTATTGTTTAAACATTAACTAAATTTAAATTCAATTTAAAATCTTTTTAAATAAATGTAAATAACATTTATTATTTACATATGAACTTATATAAGAAAATATTTTAAATTAAACTACTTAACTTTATTTAAAATTAAACTACCAGAATACATTAATATTTTAACTTGCAAATTCAAGTTAAAATAATTTATTTAACTTCCATTCAAAAATCCCATTAAAAAGAACTATGTCAAAATAAATTCAAATATTTATTTGAAACAAATTTAATTTTCAAAACTATTTTATTTAAACTGGTTTTATATATTTAAATCTAAAAATTGATTTAAATTTCAGATTTGAATTCAGGAAAAACTTGAATTCATTAGTTTAACCTTGAATTTAAAACTTTGGTTTTAACTTGCTTTTGTAAAACTTGGTTTAAATTCTTGATTTAAAATTCAAATTCATTTTTTTAAAGCTTAGATTCAAAAGTTCATTTGTATCTATACGTGAACTTTAGTTTTTAAAACATAGTTTAAATTTTTGTTTCAGATTTTAAATAAAATTTCAAAACCTGAAATTGTCAGGTTTTTAAACCTGAAAGAAAACCCACCTATCATTGTTTTAAAAAATTATTTTTATTTCAGATTTGAATTCAAGAAAAACTTTGAATTCATACTTCAACTGGATTTAAACTTGTTTACATCCATTATTTATTTCTTAGGTTTCATTTTGAATTTGTTTTAAAAAAAACAAATACTGCCTCCAGGTTTTTGCAAAAGCCTGAATAAACATTGACTCGACGCGAACCAAAACGCTTCGAGTTTTCCCTTCCCCTGCGTCGAGTCTCATAGTCGTTTGACTCGAGTATGTCTCAAGCCCAAAAATACCCTGCACAAAGGAAACACCGCAACACTTCAATGGCACAGTGCACGTGCACCGTGGCCCCAGCCACCTCCGGCCACCGACAGAGCTGCTACCTATCAGTGACTATCTCCAAATGATCTCACGATCACCCGAATCCATCACCACGTCTCGAATCAAATTCGAGTTCTCCACTTCAAACCTGGAACACGAACCCCTCCTCAAACCCAAACCTGGAAACTTTACCGTGCTTAAAACTCCGACCACCAGAAAACCACCACCAGTCACGACTGCGCCTACCATCCCTCTACGCATTCCCGAACCCCCGTTGAACTCGATACTTCGAGGTGTTCGAATCGACCCAAATACTCCACTCAACCAAAACTAGGTTTACCCATTGAAATCGAAAGCCACTGTGACGCCCCAACTCTATGCTCATAATAACAAAGAGCATTAAAAGAAATACTGTCCGTTATTACGAAGAATAAGGCTGGATAGGAGCGGCCATCCGTAGTTAGGCCTTACACTAGTATTGGTTATCTCGATAGGAGTGGCATATATTTTTCTTTTTTTCATCTCTTATTTATTTACTCCCATCAACATATCCAATTCCAGTGTAAAACGAACTACGATCGTTCATAATAGTTTAGGACAATAGATATAATAAGAACACAGATAATTCAAATGCGGAACACAGATAAACAAAAAATCTCATATATATAATAACTGATGTCAGTTACAATACATGTGATACAGTACATATGATACAACTACAACTGTTGACTATGAAAGTTACATATACAAGTACATTATCGTGAATAATATACATGAATATACAACATCCTATACAAATACACTGACTACTTTAAATGATGACGACAACTCCAAATAGTAAGAAAAGACTTCATAGCTCTAACAGCAACCCAAAGTAAGATATCAACAACCTGTAAATACTCGGTCTGACCCGAGTATTACATTCAAAAGAAAATAATACACGGGTTAGTCTAATTCAAACTCAGTTATTAGTGCACGAAAGCAATAATTATTAAATATCAATTAGACGACTATCAATAATAAATTCACTTATCCAATCCTTTAATAAAGAAATCGGACAACGGTAAATATAACACGTAATAGTGTTAAACAACAAATCAGCAAATTCAAATCATCAACAAAGATAAGTGAAAAGAATATCGATGAAGATAATTTAAAAACATCAGAATTGCCTAAACGGCAATTAACAACAAAATCATCAAATTAGCCAATCAAAATACGTCTCCAAAACATAATGAAAAATCAATTAAAATGTCAACTCGGGTTGGGCTGCAGTACACGCACACGTACACTGCCTCGCCACTATAGCATATGAATATGCAAAAGATCAATAAATCAAAACAAGATAGAATATCATAAAAACCATACCGAGTGGTTGCAGTTCACACTTGCGTGCACTGCCTTGCCACTATAGTGATAATATACCCAAAAACTCAATTCCGTGTGACTGCAGTTCACGCTTGCGTGCACTGCCTTGCCACTACAGTAATAACGTACACAATCGGGCACAAGGTTAAACCCGAACTATTAGCTGGATTCAACACAGGGCAGGTGCACAGGCTACGACTTCAAGCATATAGCAGTTCAATATCCAAGCAACAATGAAAAACAATGGAACCAACTCAAACAGTCGCAATATGAAGACAGCAAGTAAAATCGCAGTGCTCAAACTCAGGTGGACGGCACTGACATAAATACACAAGTGACACAGCAATGCATAGAACCAAGACACAAAGGAATGTCAAAGTGATAGTGAAGTGGTCCTAATCCATACAACATAAAGTGGCCAAACCGCAAAGATAATCAAAGTGGTCAGGCAGTCCAACATACAACAAAACTGAAGAAGCATGTGCATCAGTGGTTAGTGAACCCAAAAACTACATGAAATAGGTGTGCAAATTGTCTCAAATGGTCAAGACAGTTATAATGAATAACCAACCATGATGAAACCACACTGCAGATGCAGCTCAGTCCAACTCTAAAGTCAACATGACTAGAAAGTAAGAATTCAACAGTATGCGTATGAAGTACACAAGTGCAACCGTGTGGAAGTGAAACAGTGATAAAACTGGAAAATGCAAAGACTAGTGATGTAATGCTAATACCATCATTATCGACCAGGCCACAACAAAGAAGATGATCAATTCTTATGAATACAAGTGGACTCAAATACTACAATAATACAAACAGAGGTGGCAACAGTGAATGGTTAAAGTAGTGGGCATATACTAGAATGAACAAGTGCAGACAGAAGACAACACATCACAAGTACACGGCTACAGATAAAATAAGCATATGAATGCACAAGATTTGTGACAAGCTTAACATATAAATACTTATATGCAGTAGTTATAATTCTAGTGCAACGAATTAGAATGTTGACAGAGGATGCCAGGTGATAAAAAATCACATGTTTGAAGTAACCACGGTCACAAAAGAAAATCATAGTAGCAAGTTCAACCTTACTGCAAACACATTATCTCACTGATATAGTATAACTTTAAACAGAGAAGTTATTATGATTACCTACAATTTTACATGCTTTAATACGTGCATACGTGTAACAATGCCCGCACAAATTCCTAGTAGAGGATGAACGATGCAACAGTCATCAGTGATGACACAACAAGACTTATTGATTCTCAGGTGTAATGCAATCTACTCGTGGCACAGTCATAAGGCAACATAAGCTCCAAGCCGACTCGCTAATTTATCAGAGATGTGTGGCAAAAGAAACTCGTGAACCATGAAGTGCAAATGACCATACAAGCTACAGGTCAAACTCAAGTACAAATAGAGGTGCATAACAACTGTGCTAAAGAGCAATGTCTAGTTCAAGTGACGATGCAGTGTATAACAAGAATACATGTATCAGAAAGAAAATGCAGTGTGTAACAAAATCGAGACCGCAAGTAATCAAAAGCCCAAGGATGTCGAATTCAAGTGACTTCAACTCAAAATAACAACCAAAGCAGTAATTAACAAGCATCGTTAATTGAAAACTCAATCCAAGGCCGAAGCCAACAAACTCATGAAATCAGAGGGTGGAGTGAAAAAATCATCAAACACAAAGTCAAATCGGATTCTTATCAAAACTATGTTTTTCCCAAAATCAAACTTGTAGAAATTATACAGAAATCGAACCAAGGCCGATAAGGATCAGCAACAACGAACGAATTTAAACTGTCGAAGTACGAGTTGAAGGAGATGTGAGTGAAAAAGTTCACTCACCTTGGATTCGAAGAACATAACGATCCAAATTGTAGCCGATTCCATCTCCATAGACGATCCATAAGGTCGGTGGCTTCATAAAATTTCACAAGCCCTAATTTGATTCGAACGATGGAAAGGATCTAGACGTCATTTTCGTTTTATTTTATTTTTTTGGGCTTAGGGTTTCGAATAAGGGAAATGGAGGGGGAACGGGTCTTGAATACAATCTCGGCTTCAAACCAAAATATGAAAACGTGAGTCGCGATTAATATTTAAAATCCAAACAACACTTAACAAATTTCCAAAAGAATTTAAACTGCATTCGAAACTCTCAATAGCAATTAACAACTAATTAAATCGTCATTTGGCGAAAATTGATTGTTATAAAACTCCGGGTTGTTACAGACTCCCCTCCTTATAAAAATTGTGTCCCTGCAATTTTCATAAGTAAAGTCATCAATAACAATTATTTTTCTAACATAAACTGGTTAAGCTAGAAAAATAAAAGTCGGGAATACAACGCCAAAGAATTCTTTTGATTTCATAAAAGAAATTCACAGAATCTCAACAAAATCTAATTACCAAATAGATAATCAGAAAACACCAAAACTGAATAATCACAATTATCAGCAATATTCAATTATCAATTACGATAATAAAAAATCTCAAATATCTAGTTATCAAAAACGATAATTAGAAGCAATAAATATTCGGTTATCTAAAACGATAATCAAATCAACAAATATTCGATTATCAAAATGATAATCAAATCTCAAATCAACAAATATTCGATTATCAAAAACGATAATCAAATCAACAAATGTTCGATTATCAAAAACGATAATCAAATCAACAAATGTTCGATTATCAAAAACGATAATCAAATCAACAAATGTTCGATTATCAAAACGATAATCAAATTTCAAATCAACAAATATTCGATTATCAAAAACAATAATCGAATCAACAAATATTCGATTATCAAAAACGATAATCAAATCTCAAACTAACAAATATTCGATTATCAAAAATGATAATCAAAACTCAAATCAACAAATATTCGATTATCAAAAATGATAATCAAATCAACAAATATTCGATTATC
Source organism: Allium cepa (assembly GCA_030765085.1). NCBI lineage: Eukaryota > Viridiplantae > Streptophyta > Magnoliopsida > Asparagales > Amaryllidaceae > Allium > Allium cepa. Next base: position 786,077,627 of record CM060937.1, on the reverse strand, counting down.
AAAAACGATAATCAAATCTCAAATGAACAAATAATCAAATCAACAAATATTCGATTATCAAAAACGATAATCAAATCTCAAATCAACAAATATTCGATTATCAAAAACGATAATCAAATCAACAAATATTCGATTATCAAAAGCGATAATCAAATCAACAAATATTCGATTATCAAAAACGATAATCAAATCAACAAATATTCGATTATCAAAAACGATAATCAAATCAACAAATATTCGATTATCAAAAACGATATTCAAATCTCAAATCAACAAATAATCAAATCAACAAATATTCGATTATCAAAAACGATAATCAAATCTCAAATCAACAAATATTCAAATAAACAAATATTCGATTATCAAAAACGATAATCAAATCTCAAATCAACAAATATTCGATTATCAAAAACGATAATCAAATCTCAATCAACAAATAATCAAATCAACAAATATTCGATTATCAAAAACGATAATCAAATCAACAAATATTCGATTATCAAAAACGATAATCAAATCTCAAATCAACAAATAATCAAATCAACAAATATTCTATTATCAAAAACGATAATCAAATCAACAAATATTCGATTATCAAAAAGGATAATCAAATCAACAAATATTCGATTATCAAAAACGATAGTCAAATCTCAAATAAACAAATATTCGATTATCAAATACGATAATCAAATCAACAAATATTCGATTATCAAAAACGATAATCAAATCAACAAATATTCGATTATTAAAAACGATTATCAAATCAACAATTATTCGATTATCAAAAACGATAATCAAATATCTCAAATATCTAATTATCACAAGCGATAATCAGAACTCGTATCAACAAATATCCAATTACCAACAGATAATTGGAAACAATAAATATCTAGAAATCAATTAAGATACTCTAGAAAATCAACATAAAAGGTTGGATCGATTCCATCAGATGGCGAGTTTTTAAGCTACGCCGCACGTGCATCTCGGAGTGGCCGAAGCCTACCAAGTACTCAACATAATTTTTGGCGCCCATCAGATTGACCCGAAGGTCCGCAGAGTGACCCGAAGGTCTAGTACTGGTATTTGACCCGAAGGTCCGTAGAGTGGCCCGAAAGCCCAACAAATGACCCGGAGTTCCAGCAGAGTGGCCCGAAAACCTAACAAATGACCCGGAGGTCCAGCAGAGTGGCTCGAAAGCCAACTAAAATAATCATAATCATCAAAATAGCAGATATTTCAATTGACGAGTCCGGAATTAACCAAAATAGCAAACGCACATGTCCCATAACCACGATTTTTATAAAGCGTTTAATTCTCTTCATCGTTTCCTTGAAAGTGCAAAATTGTGTATTCAAAAAATATAACATTTCACATTCTCAAATGGGCAAATCCGGAATTAAGCGAATCAGTAAAAGAAAAGGATCATAGTCCTCGATTTTGCTGAAACGTTTAAATCGCTTTCTCACTCTTTTGAAAACGCAAACTGCAAAACTTCTGAAAACAATTTCATTTATTTTATAAAAGTAATAACTTACATGCTCAAACAAACAAGTCCGGAAATAAGCGAATCAGTAAAAGAAAGGGGTCATAGTCCTCGATTATGCTGAAACGTTTAAATCGCTTCCTCATTCTTTTGAAAGCGTAAATTATAAAAATTTTGGAAAACAATTTTATTTTTAAAGTGATTTGTGATCCGTGATAAAAACAGCAACATTAGTGATAATTTCAACAAGGAAAACTTTTCAAAACACTGTAGAAGCGGATCTCAAAATCAGCACTGTGGGATAACCGCTTGAAAATCCACTTTAAAATAAGAAGGATACTGAAGTCAAAGCGACAGTAATTTTTAAACGTCAAAATCTCATCAAAATAATTTGCATCAAAATATAATATCAGTTAATTTCCATTCATCAAAATGTCAACAAAAACCGTGATTCAAAAATCTATCACCGGTGTGAAAATCCCGTTATAAAAATAACGGCAACGAGATACGTTTCATAACCAAGCATCGGTTCAACGTAAAATTAATGTAGTAACGTGTAACTCATGTTTGCACGCACACTACCAAATAAACAAAGAAAGCATTCTATTATATCTTTAATTAAGATATTTTAAAACAGCTAAAATCTAATAAGATATGATTAGCACCATAGAAAACCAGCAAGAATTTCAAGAAATCAAACCACTGGTTAAACAGCATAATGAAATTAAATTCATTTTCATATTCCAATTTTTAAATCAAAATAATTATCAGCTGTACTCAACAAAGCAGTCTCACTGTTTTCCCTGCGCACTCTGATAAACAAAACACAATTCACTTTTATTTTTAAAAACAGATATTTAAAAATTTCAGCAAAATTTCAAAACTTTAGTTTTGACTCAAAGCACAATAAAACATCGACTAATAGTTGTAACACATGTTCCATCTAAGTTATGTTTTATATTATGTCCATAAACCCAAGCTCTGATACCAACTATGACGCCGCACCTCTATGTTCACAATAACAAAGAGCATTAAAAGAAATACTGTCCGTTATTACAAAGAATAAGGCTGGATTGGAGTGGTCATCCGTAATTAGGCCTTACACTAGTATTGGTTATCTCGATAGGAGTGGTATATATTTTTATTTTTTTCATCTCTTATTTATTTACTCCCATCAACATATCCAATTCCAGTGTAAAACGAACTACGATGGTTCATAATAGTTTAGGACAATAGATATAATAATAACACAGATAATTCAAATGCGGAACACAGATAAACAAAAAATCTCATATATATAATAACTGATGTCAGTTACAATGCATGTGATACAGTACATATGATACAAATACAACTGTCGACTCTGGAAGTTACATATACAAGTACATTATCGTGAATAATATACATGAATATACAACATCCTATACAAATACACTGACTACTTTAAATGATGACGACTACTCCAAGAAGTAAGAAAAGACTTCACAGCTCTAACAGCAACCCAAAGTAAGATATCAACAACCTGTAAATACCCGGTCTAACCCGAGTATTACATTCAAAAGAAAGTAATACACGGGTCAGTCTAATTCAAACTCAGTTATTAGTGCACGGAAGCAATAATAATTAAATAGAAATTAGACGACCATCAATAATAAATTCACTTATCCAATCCTTTAATAAAGAAATCGGACAACGGTAAATATAACACGTAATAGTGTTGAACAACAAATCAGCAAATTCAAATCATCAACAAAGATAAGTGAAAAGAATATCGACGAAGATAATTTAAAAACATCAGAATTGCCTAAACGGCAATTAACAACAAAATCATCAAATTAACCAATCAAAATACATCTCCAAAACATAATGAAATATCAATTAAAATGTCAACTCGGGTAGGGCTGCAGTACTCGCACACGTACACTGCCTCGCCACTACAGCATATGGAATATGCAAAAGATCAATAAATCAAAACAAGATAGAATATCATAAAAACCATACCTTGTGGCTGCAGTTCACGCTTGCGTTCACTGCCTTGCCACTACGGTGATAATATACCCAAAAACTCAATTCCGTGTGGCTGCAGTTCACGCTTGCATGCACTGCCTTGCCACTACAGTAATGATGCACACACTCAGACACAAGGTTAAACCCGAACTATTAGCTGGATTCAACACAGGGCAGGTGTACAGGCTACGACTTCAAGCATATAGCAGTTCAATATCCAAGCAATAATGAAAAACAATGGAACCAACTCAAAAAGTCGCAATATGAAGACAGCAAGTAAAACTGCAGTGCTCAAACTCAGGTGGACGGCACTGACATAAATACACAAGTGACATAGCAATGCATAAAACCAAGACACAAAGGAATGTCAAAGTGATAGTGAAGTGGTCCTAATCCATACAACATAAAGTGGCCAAACCACAAAGATAATCAAAGTGGTCAGGCAGTCCAACATACAACAAAACTGAAGAAGCATGTGCATTAGTGGTTAGTGAACCCAAATACTACATGAAACAGGTGTGCAAACTGTCTCAAATGGTCAAGACAGTTATAATGAATAATCAACCTCGATGAAACCACACTGCAGATGCAGCTCAGTCCAACTCTAAAGTCAACATGACTAGAAAGTAAGAATTCAACAGTATGCGTATGAAGTACACAAGTGCAACCATATGGAAGTGAAACAGTGATAAAATTGGAAAATGCAAAGGCCAGTGATACAATGCTAATACCATCATTATCTACCAGGCTACAACAAAGAAGATGATCAATGCTTATGAATACAAGTGGACCCAAATACTACAATAATGCAAACGGAGGTGGCAACAGTGAATGGTTAAAGTAGTGGGCATATACTAGAATGAACAAGTGCAGACAGAAGACAACACATCACAAGTACACGGTTACAGATAAAATAAGCATATGAATGCACAAGATTTGTGACAAGCTTAACACATAAATACTTATATGTAGTAGCCATAATTCTAGTGCAACGAATTAGAATGTTGACAGAGGATGCCAGGTGATAAAAAATCACATGTTTGAAGTAACCACGGTCACAAAAGAAAATCACAGTAGCAAGTTCAACCTTACTGCAAACACATTATCTCATTGGTGTAGTATAACTTTAAACAAAGAAGTTATTATGATTTCCTACAATTTTACATGCTTTAATACGTGCATACGTGTAACAATGCTTGCACAAATTCCTAGTAGAGGATGAACGATGCAACAGTCATCAGTGATGACACAACAAGACATAATGATTCTCAGGTGTAATGCAATCTACTCGTGGCACAGTCATAAGGCAACAAAAGCTCCAAGCCAACTCACTAATTTATCAGAGAGGTGTGGACAAAAGAAACTCATGAACCATGAAGTGCAAGTGACCATACAAGCTACAGGTCAAACTCAAGTATAAATGGAGGTGCAAAACAATTGTGCTAAAGAGCAATGTCTAGTTCAAGTGACGATGCAGTGTATAACAAGAATACATGTATCAGAAAGCAAATGCAGTGTGTAACAAAATCGAGACCGCAAGTAATCAAAAGCCGAAGGATGTCGAATTCAAGTGACTTCAACTCAAAATACCAACCAAAGTAGTAATTAACAAGCATCGTTAATTGAAAACTCAATCCAAGGCCGAAGCCAACAAACTCATGAAATCAGAGGGTGGAGTGAAAAAATCATCAAACACAAAGTCAAATCAAATTCTCATCAAAACTATGTTTTTCCCAAAATCAAACTTGTAGAAATTATATAGAAATCCAACCAAGGCAGATAAAAATCATCAACATCGAACGAATTTAAACTATCGAAGTATGAGTTGAAGGAGATGTGAGTGAAAAAGTTCACCCTCCTTGGATTCGAAGAACATAACGATCTAAATTGCAGCCGATTTCATCTCCAGAGACGATCGATAAGGTCGGCGGCTTCATCAAATTTCACAAGCCATAATTTGATTCGAACGATGGAAAGGATCTAGCCGTCATTTTCGTTTTATTTTATTTTTTTGGGCTTAGGGTTTCGAATGAGGGAAATGGAGGGGGAACGGGTCTTGAATACAATTTCGGCTTCAAACAAAAATATGAAAACGTGAGCCGCGATTAATATTAAAAATCCAAACAACACTTAACAAATTTCCAAAAGAATTTAAACTTCATTCGAAACTCTCAATAGCAATTAACAACTAATTAAATCGTCATTTGCCGAAAATTAATTGTTATAAAACTCCGGGATGTTACAGCCACCATCGCCACAGTGATCTATAGTGCCTCCGGCCATTTTTCATGGCCTCTCCAATCACCCATCTTCCTCCAGAACGAACCTCAACCGCTCCGATCAAAGATACTTCCAGAAGCAACCCAAAATGCTCGAATTGATCAACCCAGTAAAGCATGTTCAAAGCTCAACTAAAAAGGTGATTATAGTTTTAAAAATCCTTATTACAGGCAAGAATTCAAGTTATAAATTTGAATTGATATTTTAAAATGTTTGAAATTTCACCTATATCAAACATGTCATGTTCTTTAAGTTTCTGCAAAGCAGTTCTAGTTTGCACACTCAAATACGATTTTTAAAATTTGCTTTATGATCATACAAACTTATCTTGCTTAGATACTAAGTCCTATCATTCAACAGAATTTAGCAGAGATAAATTTTATTTCAAATCTGAGTTTCAAATTTTATAAACAGAGGTTGTTTCCAGGCTATTAAACAGACAGGCATCATATCACCCAAAAATACAGTACAATGCATATACTTCATACAACAAATTTCAGATATTAGTTATGCAACTAGATTAAAACTTAAGTTATTAAAATATGAAGTTACTCACCATAGTTTTGAAAATAAATAGAGCACCTTTTTGTCTGAAGCAGTTTGAACTTTAAAAATTGGGAATGATTTTCTTGATTTTCCTTTGATTCATCTTGCCTTTTGTTGTTGATGCTTCTGTTGTAAAAAGGAAATGCGTGCTATGTTGTGTTGAACGAATGAAAATATAAGAAGGCATGATATATATAAAGAAGTTTCAGGGTAGGTGATATCTGGGTTTAGGCTATATGTAGGTAAAAAATATTATTATATTTTTCCAGAGATTAATGTTTTGTTTTATCAGGCAAAATTTCTGTATTAGGAGGCTGAAATGATGTAAAACAATTCGAATTGACTTGGTTATGTGCTAGAGTTTGAAAGCATTAAATGCAATGGTACCTTATGTCCAACATGCACATAGATATTTTTACTTTTCTTTGCATTTCTCTTACAAGCAACCTGCATATTTATTTTTACTTTGCTTTGTTTTCTTAACTTTTCCATTTAAAACCTACAGGCTACACATATACAAACCTTGCTTATATTCATCTCATGTACATACTTGTCTGAATCTTTATTTACAAGCTTCCTGCATATGTTTATTTTATTTACTCTTTAGCTTGCATATCTATTTACAGTCATGATTACTTGCTTTTGTATTTTACATACATATTATAAAATTTGTTGTAGTCATTTGTTTTGGTTTATTACTTTATTTACTTATTATTTCTTATTCTTATGTTAATATTACAATTTCTTAAGTTTATGTATTCAGACCTTTTTTTTATAACCATATATTTAGTTTACCCTAATGTTTCATATTTATAAAGTTTGTTTTATTTTTAAACATTGTTGAAAGATTTAAATTTTAAATTTATAAATCATAGCTTTCCAAAATACAAATGTATATAAATAAGTAAATTTAAAATAACAACTTCTATTTATTTAAAATCCATTTAAAAGATATTACATTATTATTATTGTTTTTAAAAAAAATTCATTATTAAAATAATTTATAAATGAAATTATCACTACCTAAATATATTACTTATTTTATTAACCACATTTAAAACAAAATCAAAACAACCTTTATTGAATTTAAATTTAAGTTAAAAACAATTAAACAAATTTAAATTTATCTTTAGTATACTTTAAAGCCAAATTTTATCAAGCTATACTAAAAAGAAAATAAAACAAATCTTTTTGTTACTAAATTTTAAATTTAAATTTAAGCTAGAATAAGTTCTAACTATTAAACATTTATTTTAAGTATTTAAAACCATACAGTTATTATTTAATAATTTAATACTAAATTAAATCAAATTTCCTATTATCAGAAATATTAAATTAGAAAACATGTCTTTATTTATTAATTTAAAACAGAGCTTATCTATTTATAATATATATATATATATATACACATTATAAATAGAAACAATTTAAATTATCTTTTAAAAGATAAATCATCGGTTAAATATTTATTTAAAAGAAGAAAATTAAATCAATTCAAATCTTATTAACAATTATTATAAAATTAATTTAATTTTTACACAGATTATTAAATTTATATTGCAAAAATTTCTGGGATATCACATTCGTCCCCCTTAAAAGAATTTCGTCCCCGAAATTTAAAACAAAGGTAATTTAATAATCTAATTAAACATTTAATTTTAAAACACAAGCATATATCAACCAGATGCTAACAACCATAGCAACCAATTTATCCTAATCAAACAAATCTAATTATCAAGACAAGATTCCGGATAGAATTCTCTCGAGTTTCCCCAAGTATAAATACCTGGACACTCGCTCTACAGAATCCAAATAATCAATACTACTAAGCTACAGAGCTTCCACTCATCTAGATCTACAAAACAACATAGGATATCAGACTATAGACAAGTCTGAATCAACAATTAAAACTCCCAGAACTGCTGGTTCTACAACCAAAGATAGATCTTACACGTACTCCTCAGAGATACGTGAAACACAACGAATTCAAGTTATCCAAACGAACAATTCAATCCTGAAGACTAAACACTTATCCAAAATCGAATCTCCGACTTCAAAATCCAAATTCCTTCGTCTCTTATCCACAAAACTCTTCGGACGATCATGTGCTGCCTACATCTTTCCTGATCAATTCAACTCTTGCTGATGTACTTAGAAACAAACTGAACCAAAAACAATCCAACAAAATGATCTTTCCAAGATCGAGCAAAACTCAAAACACAAACTCTATTGCAAAATCAGAAGACAGATCTCACTTCTCACATCTGGAAGAGATAAAACAGATGCACTCCCAATCTGGCCTTACATCCTGAAAAATTTCCTCTTCTCCAATCCAAACATTGCAAAATCCAATTGCTTCCAAACTAAAACAGCTGCCTCTATCTTCTTGGGTAGATTCTAGATCGTCCTTTATTTTCATACTGAGTTGTTTCCTTAATAATAAGTCAAGTCAAGAATAACAATCGAACTGGAGGAGCTTGCCAGGATGGTTTGGTAAGTAAGCAACCTGTTATGTAGGCGCCAACTCCCAGTTCTGAAAATGCTGATTATGAACCCAAGCACAGACTGGTCAACCCATTCCAACATTAGGGTTCTACAGATCAAAAAGAAACTCAGAAGTTCCTCCAAATCCGAGCTACTTCACCAAACTCAAAAATCATCCTATTACTAAGTTGATCCATCAGTACCACTCCTGTAATCCCATCGATACTTAACCCAATCTCCAAATGTTAGCAAATCTTTGACTCCTTGAAGACATCCAGAAAAATTCTGAAACATAAGAGAACACTCAAACTATCGCAAGTCACTTTTGTGATCAATCCAGCCTAATTCTAAAGACACTGCTCTCTCTACTGATCAGAACAGCTTACACTTATGTGGCCAATCCATCGAAGAAATGGATCTACTCTACTGCTTTTGAAGTTACCTCAAGAAAAACTGCTAAGCCAGAAGACTTCCTTGTAACAACCTGATATTTTCAGCCATTCACAGCCGCACATGTCGGACTTGAATTGCTCGAAATACCGCATTGTAAATAAATTTGGAGCAAATGAAATACAATCACAGAATCACAGACGTAGAACAAACAGAATACCTCGCAGCGGAATATAGAATACATAGTAGTTCATGAAGTTACTATGGCAGAGTCTCAAACCAAATACATAATACAGTCTGAAAACAACATAATAGAAATTCCAAATACATAGAAGTTCACTAATACATGAGATAAACTAGAACAGCTGAAACAGAGAGTAGATATAAATGTAGATAAGCATAAACTCCAGCAAAGACCAGCTCCAGAAAGAGAATCCAAAGCTGTGAATACGCAAGCTGACCCGAGCGTAAAGTAAAACACAAAACACTCGAGTCAGGACAATATATACTTATATAATGTAAACCAACTCAAGTGAACTGTAGTAGAAATACACAATAACTTAAAGGATGCTTGGGATCGCCCATCCTTTAAGAATCAGTTAAACTATAAATTAAATACATCCCGTGGTTAAAATTTTGAAATGGTATTTTATACATCAAAATCAAATATCATTTCAAAATTCAATATCATTCAAAATCCATTTCAAAATATCAAAAATATAATATTTTCCAAACCACATTCATTTTTATTTAATTTAAATACCATTACAAAACACATTTCAAAATATTTTATATTTCAAAACAAATTACTTCATTTTAAATCATAAAATGAAGTTATTATATCTAATAATTAAATTATTAAACTTACAAAATTTTAGTCTTTCGAAATTCATTTATCCACTTAATTTATTAAAACAGATGAAAATTCAACTTTCGCAGCATTTAGAAATTGCTACAGAAAGTTACACTCAAAACAGTTCAATTTAACAAAAGATAGCATAAAAAATGCTGTGATAGGGTTACATTAGTTTCAATAAAACGTACTTAAATTCAACAATTATAACATTTACAAAAATTCTATGATAGCCTTTAATTAAACTTATCCATTAGGTTCATTATTATCAACTACAGCATTTACAAATGCTATGTTATCATTTACATTAGAATTAATAGCATTTCTGAAATGCAGTTAATTAACTTCAAATATTCAATATAATTTCACAAATAATTATATTTTTATTTAAATCATTTTTAACTTATAAAATAATATAATTTCACTTTTAAAACAATCATTCAAATACCCTTATATTCATGATTTTATAAAGTTAAATCTCCGTTCAAAAATCAAAATTTAATAATAATTCACTTACTAAATTCCAACACAAAATTTCAAATTCATTAAATTAAATTTAAATTAACACTTAAGTTTAAAATTTTAAAATATAACTTAATTTCATTTTTATTTACTTAACTTAAAATTCACTTTTAAGCCAAATTCACAAATTTCCAATTTTAGTTATATTTCAAAATTTCAACATAAATATTCATTCATTTCACTTTTAACTTTATTCAAAAATCATTAATGTATTACAAAATCATTTTCAGTTCATTTGATTCAAAATATCATAAATTTATCATATTTTCATATTTAATTTAAATTCCATTTATCACCAAATTATAATTTCCAAAATAACTTACATTTCAGATTTCTAACTTTACCATTTATTTATTTCACTTATAAATTTTTAGAAAATCAATAATGCTTTACAAAAATCATTTTTAATCAAATCTAATCAAAATATTATAACATTTACATTTCTAAAATATTTTAAGAATTTTTAGAAAAAAATATTTTAACAACGGGTCTGTATTTCATTTTCTAGCCTAGGTAAAGTGATACGGGTAATATATCATTTCAACCCGTAATTTACAAAGAAAACCCGGGTTTGATCATTTCATACCCGCAATCCCAAGTAAAAGAAAATAATTGAAAATCATTCAGACCTATCATTTCAGCCCATAACAATTTTCTCCTATTCTAAAGACCGTTCGGGTATGTATCATTTCAACCCGTAGTGATTCTAGTCTACAGGGAACTTGTAATATGATAAACTGATGGAAGTAACAGAATAGCATGAAATAACAGTAACATATGATATAACGGGTGTAAATATAGGTGTGAACATCATATGAATATAATATAGCTGTTATAACAGGATGATATGCATTTTGTAACGACCCAGAATTTTATTTAATTAAAATTTGGATATTTAATTAATTTTAAATATTAATAAGTGAATTTATAAGTCGAATAAATTTTATTTCGAATAATTGGATTTAATTGGATAATTAAATCGATAATTTAATATGTTAAATTATGGAAATAATTGAAAGTAGGGTTAAATATGATTGAAAATGATTTGTAAAATTTTATTTTATCATATTGAAGTTAGAATGATATTTTAGAACTTTTAAAATCGAATTAAAAGTTAATTTGTGAAAATTGAATATTTCGATATTTAATCTACTAGTGAAATTAGTCAATTTTTGAACAGTCTCAGAATTGGATGAAACTAGTTCCATTGGATCCGTAATAGTTTGTTATTACCGGATTTCAATTTTCGTAGCATTCGGAGTTATCGTTTGATCGTGGCAGCTCGAAACGCATCGAAATTGTTTTAATTTTAAATTGGCGAGTTAAAATAGACATTTTTCAATAAGTCTCGGATTTCGACGAAACTAGTTTCGTAGGATCCATAATGTGATATTATTGTATGGTTTCAAATTTGGTGTCAAGTGGATTTATCGTTTGTCCGGTGCAAGCTAAAACGCCTAGAAAATCGTTTAATCGGTTTAATTTTAAATTTAAAGTTTATTGTCATAACTCGCACAGATGAATGAATTAGCTTCCGAAACCTGTTCCATTATGTCCGGAACGCGGGATAAACCCCAGAAATGCCAGTTACGGCGCGTAAATCGGATTCCGAAAAACCAGAATGAATAGTAACACCTTATTATTTTCTTTTTTCCAAATATATTTCAAAACCCTAATTCTATTAAGAGCCGCCACCCTCTTCAACCAATGGCCGAAAACAACCCACGTTCTTCTCTCCAAATCTCTACATCCACCAACAATCGTCAGAAACATTCAACTTCAAACTTGTAGAGCTGCGCGAGCTCTACGATTACAACGGTCAAGATTGCAAAAGGATTGGTGGATTGACGGCAAATTAGTGATAAAGGCATCACGAACGGGCACGAATTTCGAAGTCAGGAGGGGGCCGAGTGCGTGCGGCCTGGGCGTGGTGATGCGCGACAGTGAGGGCTTCGAAGTGGTGTTTGTTGATCGTCGTGGAAGTGAAGCATGAGGTTGCGAAAATTAACCCTAAATTCTCAATATGGGTTCGGCCGTGCGTGAGTTGTTATCTAGAAGTAGAATGTGCATGGGGAAGGAGATGTAGCGCACGGTCCTGATGTTGAGGGGTGAGATCCTACGGTGATGACCTGCTTAGGTTAAAATTATAAAGAAAATGTTGTAAATTTATGAATTTAAATTTGTGTAAACTTCAAATATTCATATTTTTTTCATACGAGGTCGAAAACGCGCGAAACCAGTTGCGTTGGAATAGTATGGACGAGCACTACGCTATGGAATTGGAATGGAGTCATTTGGAGTTAGTGAGAATTTCGGGTAAAATTAAACGCACGTTTAATTTTATTCGAAATAAATCGCTAAAACGAAATTGAAATCAAGGTGAGAACTTCTCACTCAATCGAATAAGTTTCGATTTTAATTTTAAATAGTTAGATTTAAAATTCTTGAATGTATGTTTGAATGGCGATTGTTATCTATTGATTTTTAAAATAGACATTATGCGCCGTTAGTAAGCGGATGTTATTTATTAAAAACATATACCGCGAATATTTCATAAACAGTGAAATTGGTATTATATATAATAGCAATATATATATATATATATTGGCATATGTATATATTGCAGTTGTTGATTTCCCACAGTATATAGCGGATGAGACCCTATTGCGCCGTCTATTAAGCGGATAATATTTTAAATCCCATATACCGCGATAATTTCGTACTGGAACGGAATTGGTATTGTGCTAACATCTTTGGATGCAGGAAAACAAGTTGGAGGGATCCACTGGATTCCTCAACAGTATTTATTTGATTATGAATATTTTGATATTCGTTGATTATCATATTGATATATGATGTCGTTGTTGTCGTGATTGACTATTTGGTGTGTAGCATCATTGGACCAATTTTGGAATTTTAAAATGATTTTTATAGTGATTTTTGAAAGTATACATTTTATAAACTAATTTTGGAATTGATTCATTTTAAATAAATAAACGTATAAATTTTAATGTTATAAAAATTATGATTTTTTAGAAATATAGTTAAAAATTGATTTGAAAATATAGGGTTAATGATTTTATAAAATAGTTTAAATTAGGATTTCTGAATTTATTATAAAAAGTAAAAAAAAAAATAGGATTTATGAAATTTGATTATTTTATAAATCAAAATGATGAAATTATAAAAGGAGTTTTTATAAGTGTTAGAATGAATTGTACATGAATTTCATAAATGAATGAAATTTATAGAATTATAAACGGTGAAGTTATAAATGGAATTTTATAAGCAGTAGGTTTATAAAATTGGTAAAGTTATTAAAATAATGGTTTTGGATAAATAAATGAATCTTATAAGTTATAAGATTTATAATTATGATGTTTAAAGGAACGATTTTTATAAACAAATAAATTATAAGTGTTTAACTTATAATATGAACTTTTGGTGTGTAATTGAGTTATAAATTGAAATAGATTCATAAAAGGAAGTTGTTATAAAATAAATAGAAATGGAATTTATAAACGTTGTTTTATAAATCCGCAAACGACTTATTTTGATAAGTAAATTGTTGTAACTTATTAATGGAGTTATATTCACGTTTTAGACAGCGAATAATCCTTTAAAATGAAACGTATAGAAATGATGAAATTGTTAACGTAGTATATTCACATTTTTGAATAGTGAATAATGTGTTAAAGAAATTGTTTTGAATGTGATGTTTTAAATAGAATTAAAACGATCTAACGATGTTTTCAAAACGTTTTGAGATTCGAAACTATAGATTTCAACATTCATTGTTGAAATAGACGTTTTCGAGAAATAAAAGGAAATGGTGGACTATAACACTGTTGTTATAGTAAATGATTTCCGAAAGGAAATGTTTTGTATAGTATTGGGATTTATATATCTATTTTAATTTCGAATCCCAATACTAGTGATTTTGGCTTGTCGTAACGATGTTTTACGCAACATTCGTTTTGGCCCAAATAAATATGTTTAAGAGAATGATTTCCTTAAAGAATGAAATATATACTTAATTTAGATTTAAGTATATTGAATATTTTCCAAGTGTTGAAAATAAATGGATTTGTGAATTACTTGATAAGTAAGTATGGAAATGTTTTCCAATATAAAGTGAATATTTTGAGAATTTATCTTTTTGAAGATAAATTGAAAATGAATAATTGAAATCGTATATTCATAAATATAAATTCACTATGGAATTTATCAAAGAAAAGGGGAATTTGTTAAAAATAAATATTGATTTATTTTTGAGGTATTGAAACATATATCTTGTAAAGATATTTTTGGGAAATAAATAATTTGGAAAATTATTTGGAATCTGGTGATGTCGTGCATATCCATTGATAGTTCAATAACCGACTATCAATATTTACCTTTGAATGGGTATTTGTTTTGATTTGTTTGAATTGGAATGCCACACTCATTTTTAAATTATTGCGCTCGTTATTCGGATTACCCATTCCGAATAGTGATACGACGTAATGGATAGCATTGATGACCGGTGTTGAAGACCGGATATTTTTGAAAGTGAAAGGACAACTCGTCGATTGTCTTTGCACCGAGTAGCTACGGTATAGAGACCCCCTATGTGATGGGAAGTCCGAACGTGATTAGAGATTATCCGGATTGCAAGGACTTCTTTGTAAGTGCCTTCGGTTCTGTTCGAGCCCGGAATAGACTTGTATGGATAGTATGTCTGACATTACAAATTGAGATATAAAGCTGATTTCTTTCAAATATATTTCTGTTGGTGGCGGAGAATTTATTCTCTTAGCTTAACACCCTTCTCTGAGACGTACGAGCTCAGGGGTAATGTAGTTGAAGGTTATCAGCGATATATTCCCAATTTGGTAATGTGACATGCTGAGTGTTGCTGTGAGATGATCATTGTGTTGATCATTTGTGATAGGATCATTTGTTTGATCGTTTATCTTTGTGATCATTTCTATGATCATTTGTTGACCCAAAGCACAGCTTTTGTATAAAGCGTGGCTTTGTGGATGAGACTTCGTCGAGCCTCACACCCCAGAATGGTCAAAACAGGAAAGATGCGGCAAGGTTATGAGGGGTAGCTCCCTTTAGGGTATGTGCATTTCCTTCTGGAAAAGGGTGGTATCATGGTATGGAGCCCAGATACTTACTCATGTTGAAACACTTTATTATTTGGTGTGATGTTGATTACGAGCGCTCGGTTAAAGGTCCCAAAGGACCGGGGGATGGCATACTCGTGTCAGTAGTTACCCAGTTAGGGGTAACCCAGCCTTGTGTTAGCAGAGATCCGGTTTGGTTCTTGGGGACGTCCTTCCAGAGGCGTTCTCATGTGGCAATGGGAAGTTCATTGGCCTGACCATTTGTTGGAAATCCAAAGAAACAATACGAGACTTGTACGGTTTTAGTTGTATAACCTGCTATGGAATGTGGCGGGAACCTGCTATTGAACATAGTAGCTATAGTAGGCATACGATAATGGTCGTATGTTGGCTAAGATTTATATTCTACTTTCGAAATTGTTTTATACATTATGCACTAGTAATAATATCAAATGTTCTTTTTAATGCATATCAAGCATCTTTGACTATCATAAGGAGAAATCTCCTCCGATTCTGCGTTTGCATTGTGTGTGTGTGCGGGAGGCCTTATGGTAGTCTCATTTTTAAAAGCATTGCGAATTGACTTTAAAAATATCCCTCTATTTTGATTTTAAAGATAAATAGACTGTTTTGAGTTCTCACACCAGTCGCATGACTAACTCGGAGTTTATTGTTTTCCTTCCTAAACTCTGGGTGCCCACCAATTTCCACACGGGCAGTCAAGAGTTAGGTTTATCAGGATATTATGTAATTCAGGAGTTGCTAGAGGCAAGCTGGATGGCATGGCGTATTATTAGTATATAGTATTTCTATTTCGCTGTTTGTTGTTGTTGTACACTCTGATGATATGATGTAATGTAATGTAATAACTGATATAGTTCTTTGTTTAAAGATTATTCATTTATCTATTACATGTTGTTCCGCTGTGAATTGTGAGATTCTGATATTGTTCTGTTGTTTCCTTTCCGTTCTATTTTCTTTTCTCTCTATTTTCTATCTTTTTCTTTCTTCTTCTACCTCTTTTTCTTTTTCTTAAACAATGAGAATTCGTATTTCTATTCATCTTGAGTTAATCTATGGAGATTAGTGTATATTCAAGGAGTACGGATTTGCGGGTCCTCACAGGTGGTATCAGAGCATATGGTTAAGCGACAACCATGGTTCTGTTGGGTATTACTCATTAGAGATAGAGTCAGTAGTACTCTAGAATGAGTTTGAGTGTAATAATAGCTATGAGAGCGTATTTGTGGGTGAATATAAAATTGTTTTATATTGTGATGATTGGTTTATTGAGTGGCATATGAACCTTCGTCAGCACGGTCTCGACAACTATGCCGAAGGGGTTTATAAACATTTGAATAGAACAATTCGATATAATATTGTTTTAAATTGGGTAAACGAAATAATTTTACCTTGAGTATATTTTATGTATAAAGGAATAATTTTTCAGAATTATTAAAATGTATATAAGTTGATTGTTTGTTTGTTGAAAATGTAAGAAGATATATAAGTAAAATTAAAAGATGTTTGAATAATCTAAATAAAAGAATAATTGTATAAGCAAAAGAATTATAAGAATTGAATTATACTTAAAGTGATTTGCAATTGAGAAATAAACTTATATATATAAGAAGTGAAACTATATGAATATATTTATGAATATGAGTTGTAATAAAAATGAATTTAAAGTTAAATGGAAATTTACTTTAGAATTTGGAAGCTAAATTGATTTATAAGTGGGAATTTAAGTAATGTAAAACAAAGTGATGTTTGTAAAATGGAAGGATAACTTAAGTGGTGTTGAATGAAGTTGATTTTGGTATCAAAGTAAATTAATAAAGTTAAATGATAAATGTGAACTTGAGTTATATAAATGAATTGAATTAATGAATTGAATGTTAATCAAATTAAATGTAAATTAAGTTGATATTAAATAATGAATATGGGAGTTAATTAATTAAAATCTAATGGTATTGGAAGTTGAATAATTGAATGAAAATCAATTTAATTAAACCAATTGAAAGTAATGGTGTTAAACCAAATTGAATGAATATAAGCAAAGGAATTTGGTTGTAATCAATAAACATTGGTTGTTATATGATTGTTGGTTGATTGTATATAATTCATTAAGTGTTAATGAAATGAGTTAATGAAATTGGAAGCTAAAGTAATTAAAATCCAATTGGAAGTTAAGTGAATCTTAAATAGAATTGAATTTGGTTTGGAAGTAAACCAACTTGAATATGAATTAGTAAATATAAACTAATTGAAAATGAATGTTAGTAAGAACATCCACTGTTAATGAATCAAATGTGATTAAATTGAAAACCCATTTCATTGAATATTAATGAGAATATGAATGAATATTGATTTGGTTATGGATGTTAGTTGAATTGAATGTTAGTTGGTTGATGGTTGAATATATTACTTTTACTACATTTGCTATGTTGGCGTGTATAGTTATTATGTTGCTATATGTTGTATATCGATACTATTGTCTATATACATGTTCTCATGTTGTTTGTTGAGTGTTTAGTAGGTGCGGATCGCGTTTGCTTCGCATTTGGAGCTCGCTTTCGCGCTATATTAGCCGTATATGCTCGCTAATAAAATATAAGGTACATATCTCGGATTAAATATCATACTTTTCACTTTTTTCCCTGCGGGATGCCTCATTACTTGATGAGATGTATATTTGTGATATATATACTGTCATTTTTTTTCGGATCGAATCGCGCAAAGGAGACTCTGGCGAATTTTTCCGAAAATTTAAGGCGTTAGAAAAAATTTGAGAAAATTGGAAAATTTTGGGAAAACTATAACTTTGATTTGGAATTGAAAGCTAAACAATAGTAGTTGGTTTTGAAAAGATAACTAAGTATGATTTGGAAACTTAGTAAAGTTATTGTAAGAAGTTTGACTATGGATTTTGGGAAAGTTAATAGATTTTGTAACTTTTCTTACTTGGTAATTTCGAGGACGAAATTCTTTTAAGGGGGGAAGTATGTAACGACCCAAAACTTTATTTAATTAAAATTTGGATATTTAATTACTTTTAAATATTACTAAGTGAATTTATAAGTCGAATAAATTTTATTTCGAATAATTGGATTAAATTGGATAATTAAATCGATAATTTAATATGTTAAATTATGGAAATAATTGAAAGTAGGGTTAAATATGATTGAAAATGATTTGTAAAATTTTATTTTATCATATTGAAGTTAGAAGATAATTTAGAACTTTTAAAATCGAATTAAAAGTTAATTTGTGAAAATTGAATATTTTAATATTTAATCGACTAGTGAAATTAGTCAATTTTTGAACAGTCTCAAAATTGGACGAAACTAGTTCCATTGGATCCGTAATAGTTTGTTATTACCGGATTTCAGTTTTCGTAGCAATCGGAGTTATCGTTTGATCGTGGCAGCTCGAAACACATCGAAATTGTTTTAATTTTAAATTGGCGAGTTAAAATAGCCATTTTTCAAAAATTCTTGGATTTCGACGAAACCAGTTTCATCGGATCCGTAATGTGATATTATTGTATGGTTTCAAATTTGGTGTCAATTGGATTTATCGTTTGTCCGGTGCAAGCTAAAACGCCTAGAAAATCGTTTAATCTGTTTAATTTTAAATTTAAAGTTTATTGTCATAACTCGCACAGATGACTGAATTAGCTTCTGAAACCTGATCCATTGTGTCCGGAACGCGGGATAAACCCCAGAAATGCCAGTTACAGTGCGTAAATCGGATTCCGAAAAACCGGAATGAATAGTGATTGAGAAATTTCTATAAATAGCACCTTATTATTTTCTTTTTTCCAAATATATTTCAAAATCCTAATTCTATTCAGAGCCGCCACTCTCTTCAACCAATGGCCGAAAACAACCCACGTTCTTCTCTCCAAATCTCTACATCCATCAACAATCGTCAGAAACTTTCAACTGCAAACTTGTAGAGCTCCGCGAGCTCTACGATTTCAACGGTCAAGATTGCAAAATGATTGGTGGATTGACGGCAAATTGGTGATAAAGGCATCACGAACGGGCATGAATTTCGAAGCCAGGAGGGGGCCGAGTGCGTGCGGCCAGGGCGTGGTGATGCGCGACAGTGAGGGCTTCGACGTGGTGTTTGTTGATCGTCGTGGAAGTGAAGCATTGGGTTGCAAAAATTAACCCTAAATTCTCAATATAGGTTCAGCCGTGCGTGAGTTGTTATCTGGAAGTAGAACGCGCGTGGGGAAGGAGATGTAGCGCACGGTCCTGATGTTGAGGGGTGAGATCCTACGGTGATGATCTGCTCAGGTTAAAATTATAAAGAAAATGTTGTAAATTTATGAATATAAATTTGTGTAAACTTCAAATATTCATATCATTTTCATACGAGGTCGAAAACGTGCGAAACCAGTTGCGTTGGAATCATATGGAAGAGCACTACGCTATGGAATTGGATTGGAGTCATTTGGAGTTAGTGAGAATTTTGGGTAAAATTAAACGCACGTTTAATTTTATTCGAAATAAATCGCTAAAATGAAATTGAAATCAAGGTGAGAACTTCTCACTCAATCGAATCAGTTTCGATTTTAATTTTAAATAGTTAGATTTAAAATTCTTGAATGTATGTTTGAATGATGAGTGTTATCTATTGATTGTTAAAATAGACATTATGCGCCGTTAGAAAGCGGATGTTATTTATTAAAAACATATACCGCGAATATTTCATAAACAGTGAAATTGGTATTATATATATATATATATATATATATATATATATATATTGGCATATGTATATATTGCAGTTCTTGATTTCCCGCAGTATATAGCGGATGAGACCCTATTGCGCCGTCTATTAAGAGGATAATATTTTAAATCCCATATATCGCGATAATTTCGTACTGGAACGGAATTGGTATTGTGCTAACATCTTTGGATGCAGGAAAACAGGTTGGAGGGATCCAACTGGATTCCTCAACAGTATTTATTTGATTATGAATATTTTGATATTCGTTGATTATCATATTGATATATGATGTCGTTGTTGTCGTGATTGACTATTTGGTGTGTAGCATCATTGGACCAATTTTGGAATTTTAAAATGATTTATAAAGTAATTTTTGAAAGTATACGTTTTATAAAATAATTTTGGAATCGATTCATTTTAGATCAATAAACGTATAAATTTTAATGTTATAAAAATTATGATTTTTGAGAAATATAGTTAAAAATTGATTTGAAAATATGGGGTTAATGATTTAATAAAATAGTTTAAATTGGGATTTCTGAATTTATTATAAAAAGTAAAAAAAATATAGGATTTATGAAATTTGATTATTTTATAAATCAAAATGATGAAATTATAAAAGGAGTTTTTATAAGTGTTAGAATGAATTGTAAATGAATTTCATAAATGAATGAAATTTATAGAATTATAAACGGTGAAGTTATAAATGGAATTTTATAAGCAGTAGGTTTATAAAATTGGTAAAGTTATTAAAATAATGGTTTTGGATAAATAAATGAATCTTATAAGTTATAAGATTTATAATTATGAAGTTTAAAGGAACGATTTTTATAAACAAATAAATTATAAGTGTTTAACTTATAATATGAACTTTTGGTGTGTAATTGAGTTATAAATTGAAATAGATTTATAAAAGGAAGTTGTTATAAAATAAATAGAAATGGAATTTATAAACGTTGTTTTATAAATCCGCAAACGACTTATTTTGATAAGTAAATTGTTGTAACTTATTAATGGAGTTATATTCGCGTTTTAGACAGTAAATAATCCTTTAAAATGAAACGTATAGAAATTGTTAACGCTAAAAATTGAACGCTAACACCCCGATGTGTAGAAGGTAATTGTGAAAGCACCACCCGTTGGTACGGGAACAAAGTATAAGCAGAGAAATCACAGAGAAGCTATAAAAGATACAATATTTATAGTGGTTCGGCTTAAGATCTAGCCTACGTCCACTTTAAAGCTCTTTATTGCTGATTTGGTTACAATTCTTTACAATCAACTCCGATTACAACACACTTAGACAAATAGCTCAAACCCCGATGTAGAAGAATCCTTCGAATGCATGGCGAATGAGTTAGATTTCCTCTTGAGATTTGCTGAAATGTCTTTGGTGATTGGAGTGGTAGAAGTGTTGCTTGAACGTTGCTTGAAGTCGAGACAATGGCAGAGTAATGGCGTCCAGGAAGTCAGCCCCAAACCAAAGTCCCTTGAATGTTGGAGGTGGCCACGTATTTATAGGCAAATTTCTGGGCTTGAATTGTTGATCAAGCCATAAGTCGTGACCGACTCAGGATGAACCGTGACCGACTCAAGATGAGCCGTGACCGACTCACATACCACGAGTCAGCAGGCAGCGGCATAGGTGTATCGGTATTAAGCTTGTTCCTTGTTCGCTTGAGTCGTTGCGACTTATGATAGGTCGTTAGTCATCCTGAGTCGTTGAAATCCTTAGGTCGGTCTGCCCCATGAGTCGCTAACTCCATGAGTCGTTAACCCGTTGAGTCGACCGGCACCTTTAAATCGCTAAGGTTATAACCCGGTGAGTCGTTATCCCTTCTGAGTCGTTGAGTCGTAACCCTTCAAGGCCGTTAAGTCGGTAACTCCTCAAGGTTGTTGAGTCGGTAACTCCTCAAGGCTGTTGAGTCGGCAACCAGATAAGTTGAGTCGCTGGCTTACCTCACTCTTTAAGTCGTATACCGGTCAGGTCGAACACCGTAGGCGATGGCGTTGCCCCCGCACCCCCACCTTGGGGGGTTGGCACCCCCCCTGGACCCCCCCTCCGTAGGGGATCTTATCCGAAAATTCATTCAACAGAACTTGCTTTATTGGGAGGTTAAGTCGACCATCCTTCGAGATGAACTATCATTGGCTTCTCGGTCGATTTTTGATATCACGGCCTTGCTGAAAAAGCAGAGTTAACAGAAATGATGAAATTGTTAACGTAGTATATTCACGTTTTTGAATAGTGAATAATATGTTAAAGAAATTGTTTTGAATGTGATGTTTTAAATAGAATTAAAATGATCTAACGATGTTTTCAAAGCTTGTTGAGATTCGAAACCATAGATTTCAACATTCATTGTTGAAATAGACGTTTTCAAGAAATAAAAGGAAATGGTGGACTATAACACTGTTGTTATAGTAAATGATTTCCGAAAGGAAATGTTTTGTATAGTATTGGGATTTATATATCTATTTTAATTTCGAATCCCTATACTAGTGATTTTGGGTTGTCGTAACGATGTTTTACGCAACATTTGTTTTGGCCCAAATAAATATGTTTAAGAGAATGATTTCCTTAAAGAATGAAATATATACTTAATTTAGATTTAAGTATATTGAATATTTTCCAAGTGTTGAAAATAAATGGATTTGTGAATTACTTGATAAGTAAGTATGGAAATGTTTTCCAATATAAAGTGAATATTTTGAGAATTTATCTTTTTGAAGATAAATTGAAAATGAATAATTGAAATCGTATATTAATAAATATAAATTCACTATGGAATTTATCAAAGAAAAGGGGAATTTGTTAAAAATAAATATTGATTTATTTTTGAGGTATTGAAACATATATCTTGTAAAGATATTTTTGGGAAATAAATAATTTGGAAAATTATTTGGAATCTGGTGATGTCGTGCATATCCATTGATAGTTCAATAACTGACTATCAATATTTACCTTTGAATGGGTATTTGTTGTGATTTGCTTGAATTGGAATGCCACACTTATTTTTAAATTATTGCGCTCGTTATTCGGATTACCCATTTCGAATAGTGATACGACGTAATGGATAGCATTGATGACCAATGTTGAAGACCGGATATTTTTGAAAGCGAAAGGACAACTTGTCGATTGTCTTTGCACCGAGTAGCTACGGTATAGAGACCCCCTATGTGATGGGAAGTCCGGATGTGATTAGAGATTATCCGGATTGCTAGGACTTCTTTGTAAGTGCCTTCGGTTCTGTTCGAGCCCGGAACAGACTTGTATGGATAGTATGTCTGACATTACAAATTGAGATATAAAGCTGATTTCTTTCAAATTTATTTCTGTTGGTGGCGGAGAATTTATTCTCTTAGCTTAACACCCTTCTCTGAGACGTACGAGCTCAGAGGTTATGTAGTTGAAGGTTATAAGCGATATATTCCCAATTTGGTAATGTGACATGCTGAGTGTTGCTGTGAAATGATCATTGTGTTGATCATTTGTGATTGGATCATTTGTTTGATCGTTTATCTTTGTGATCATTTCTATGATCATTTGTTGACCCAAAGCACAGCTTTTGTATAAAGCGTGGCTTTGTGGACGAGATTTCGTCGAGCCTCACTCCCCGAAATGGTCAAAACAGGAAAGATGCGGCAAGGTTATGAGGGGTAGCTCCCTTTAGGGTATGTGCATTTCCTTCTGGAAAAGGGTGGTATCATGGTATGGAGCCCAGATACTTACTCATGTTGAAAAACTTTATTATTTGGTGTGATGTTGATTACGAGCGCTCGGTTAAAGGTCCCAAAGGACCGGGGGATGGCATACTCGTGTTAGTAGTTACCCAGTTAGGGGTAACCCGGCCTTGTGTGGGCAGAGATCCGGTTTGGTTCTCGGGGACGTCCTTCCAGAGGCGTTCTCATGTGGCAATTGGAAGTTCCTTGGCCTGACCATTTGTTGGAAATCCAAAGAAACAATACGAGACTTGTACGGTTTTAGTTGTATAACCTGCTATGGAATGTGGCGGTAACCTGCTATTGAACATAGTAGCTATAGTAGGCATACGATAATGGTCGTATGTTGGCTAAGATTTATATTCTACTTTCGAAATTGTTTTATACACTATGCACTAGTAATAATATCAAATGTTATTTTTAACGTGTATCAAGCATCTTTGACTATCATAAGGAGAAATCTCCTCCGATTCTGCGTTTGCATTGTGTGTGTGTGCGGGAGGCCTTATGGTAGTCCCATTTTTAAAAGCATTGCGAATTGACTTTAAAAATATCCCTCTATTTTGATTTTAAAGATAAATAAACTGTTTTGAGTTCTCACACCAGTAACATGACTGACTCGGAGTTTATTGTTTTCCTTCCTAAACTCTGGGTGCCCATCAATTTCCACATGGGCAGTCAAGAGTTAGGTTTATCAGGATATTACGGAATTCAGGAGTTTCTAGAGGCAAGATGGATGGCATGGCATATTATTAGTATATAGTATTTCTTTTCCGCTGTTTGTTGTTGTTGTACACTCTGATGATATGATGTAATGTAATGTGATGTAATGTAATAACTGATATAGTTCTTTGTTTAAAGATTATTCATTTATCTATTATATGTTGTTCCGCTGCGAATTGTGAGATTCTGATATTGTTCTGTTGTTTCCTTTCCGCTCTATTTTCTTTTATCTCTATTTTCTATCTTTTTCTCTCTTCTTCTACCTCGTTTTCTTTTTCTTAAACAATGAGAATTCGTATTTCTGTTCATCTTGAGTTAATCTATGGAGATTACTGTATATTCAAGGAGTACGGATTTGCGGGTCCTCACACATTTACAGATTCAGGTGATGTCAGTTTATCACTACATAAGTACATATTAGTCTGGTGAGATTTACTCACCTGTTCAAAGCTGGAGATCGCTATCAAAGCAACAATACTGACACAACGAAGGCACGACAACACTACTACAATTTTGAGAGTGGAGAGTCAAATGTATACCCCTTGAAACATTTAAACAAAACAATACAGTATACATGAATAAACACTTCACATATATTTCAATAACTTATATATACAAGCACAAATCAAATCCAAACCAATTGCACTTGCCTTCAATCACATATGCTTCAGCAATGATCTGCAAAAGCACTATAATGGGATGGTTTTGGATCAGGTTTGGATCAGTTTTTGGGTTCAACAAGTCAGTCATACATAGTAAAAGATGATGCAAAAGGTATGTGTGCATGAAACTACAACTACAAGGCAACACAAGTGGATTCAAGGCAACATAAGTCACGACCACAAGCAAATATGGGCATGGCTAGGTCAGGTAGGGTCAGCTACAGGTGTGGAAGAGGTGTATGGGTCAACTATGGCAGGTGGTGGTGGTGTATGGGTCGGCCAAGGAGGAGTTTGAGGGGGTTGAAGGCAAAGAAGCTAGGCTATGAACATTTTCAAGGTGGATATTGCAATTTTGGTGGAGTTTGATCAACTAGTGGTGCATGGCCATGGATGGGTAGTGGGATGGAGGTGGTGGAAACCTGTGTGGTGGTGGTGGAGGTGGCCATGGTGAAGGAGGAGCAAGGGCTGAGCAAAATAGGTGAAGGCAAGTGCACAAAATCAACATAAACAAGCAGAAAAACAATGGAAAAGGAAATAAATTTACCAAACTTTTTCCCAAAGAGAATGGCAGATTTTTTTTCTTCAGATTTGAGTAGAAAACATTCACGTGAAATGTTATAGGAGTGGTCAGCTGAAGAGAATGAGTTAAGGCAGCCAATTGAATTAAAAGTGATGGTAGAAATGTGAAAAGGTGTGAGTACTAAAGGACGTAAGCAAATCAATGGTCACAACTCTTTAGATTTCTCTTATTTCTTTTGGAATTTTTTATAACTGAAATATATTTATAAATACAAATAAAAACATGAAAATTTAGTAAATAAAAAAATAAAAATAAATAAATATTAATTAAATATAATTAGATTAAGAAAATAGCTTAAAAATACAAACTAGTCTTGGAAATATGAAAATAAATGGAACAAACTTCGAAAAATTTCTATGTACTTGCAAATATTTATAAATAAAGTTAAGAACATAAAAGTAAAATGCATACATAAAAATGAATAAATAAATTTTAATTAAATATAATTTAATGAAGAAAATAGCAGAAAAATGAAAACTAGCCTTCAAAAATAGAAAACAAATTCAATAAACTTTTGGAAAAATTCAAACATCACTTTAAAAATATTAAAAAGACAAAAATAATATAATATAACATGTTACACATATATATAAAAATTAAAATATATTTTTTATATAAATTAAAATAGAAATTTTTTTATTAAATAAATCAGTTTACGTACAATATTGTAAAAAGCATAACTTTCACAATATAAATCGAATTTCAACGAAACGAAAAGTAGCATTCTTAAATTTTAATATATTTTCATAATAAAAGATAAAATTTAAGAATTTAAATATTTAAATTTGAAATTTAAAAATCAAAGTGTGACCCAAATTGACCAAAGTCAATATTTCAGGAAAATATTCAATTATACCATTTGGAATTATAATTCACATAATAATCAAAGTTTATATATAAAAATGAAATGTTTGAAATGAAACAATTTTAGAAAAAATTCAAAATGAAATAAAGTCAAAATTAAAATATACATAAAAATCTAGGGTTGTTACACTCTCCCTCACTCAAATCTTTTCGTCCTCGAAAAGGAAGGAAGCGGAGAAACAACAAGAAAGAGCAATAGGTTGGAATACCTCCCCGAAAGAAGGTAGGGAAAAAAGGATAGCTAGGAGGTAAAGAAGGTTGAAAGACAAGGATGAACAATTATTTGAACCATTATACATTTCAATTTAATTTTTTTTAGGATGATGAATAGTCATTTGATTCAAATCTGATGGTTCAAAGTGAACAGTATTTAAAACATTTTAAATTTTTAGAAGGGAAAATAACTGATCAAAATATTCTTTATATAATACTTTGTCAAAATACTTTTATAACTCGATGTCTTAACAAGTTTACTTTCGTTCCTGCAGACTATGGCCAAACGTTGATCAGACGCAAAGCTAGAATTCTCTAGGTACTTGGTAGACTTGTTTCAACACCCAGTGAAAATACTGGAAAACTCTTTTAAGAAAAACAGATATGGAAAGTACAATCATAACAATCAACCAAACCAAAACAGTTGTCTAACCATGGATCGCAGACACACAATGGTTACGCCTGGATCCCCCAGGAAATAATTCGTATCCGTAAACTTTTTCAGCCCTGCGAGTTACGCCATGATGACAAGTAGAATGCAGGATACACAATGGTTACGCCTGAATCTCCCAGGAAACAATCCATACCCCTAGGCCAGCTCAGCCAGGCATTTGCGCTACTAATGCGACCTACATAGAGTGCAGGATGCACAATGGTTACGCCTGGATCCTCCAGGAAACAATCCGTACCCCCAGGCCAGCTCAGCCAGGCAGTTGCGCTATGTAGTCGTGATCATGAGACCACGGCGATCGCCGTGGAATTCGATGGACACTCGAGTATCATATCCGAAAAACCCAAATCAAAGAGAGAGAATAATATCGATAGAATGAATCCACAGTGTGGCCACAAAGTGGATATCAAGCAGAAGGCACTTTCCATATCTTTACTTCGAAAACATGTATCATATAGTACCTTTCAAAATCACTTTCAAATATCATACTTATGTAAAGTCCATTATATATAAGATTTCATTTCAAATCAAATACTTTCCAAAATAATAGTATATCAAATCACACTTATATAAATTTCGATTATATAAGATTTCATTTTTCAAAATTGAGTGCCTTTTCAAATAATCAGTTCTCAAATCAATAGTTTTCAAATCAACAACATACTTCCACAAATCAATTTTTATATAAGTTCGATAACTCCCCAATCAAAGTATTTAAATAAACAAGGTTCTCAATTTCAAACCATTTCAATATCAATTCAGCTTCAAAATCATATATGATTTCACCAAATCATTTCTTCCAAATTACATAAATTTAGTATCAAAGTTTCTTAAACAATAGATTTAGAAAATAATCCAAATTTCCAAATCAGCAAAATTTAGGTCAAATAAATCCATTTCCATTTCAAACATGTATTCACCTTCAAAAATCATAATACTTTCAAAGTTATAAATCTTTTGAAACCAAAATACATAAAATCATTACACTTTGAAAAAAATCATAACATTTTGAAATCATATATTTGGAATCATGAAACATAAATTTATTCAATTAAACCAAAATCTAGAATTTTCGATTTTAATTCAATTCAAACCATCAGTTTCAATTCAATTTTGTTTTCCAACGAACCATTTCAAATATTATCAAATTTCAAATATAGATTTGATTTACAAAATAAATTATTAAATCTTAAATATGTTTCAAGGCTTAAATATACCATATTTCAAAACTAAATTTTATAATTTCATATATCTCAAATTTTACTTCATTATTACTTAGTGTTGAAATATTTATTTCATAAATCCATTATTTTTAAATAAACTCAAATTATAGGTAAGCCAAATATCCTTTCATACTAATACAAGCTTCAATTATTGATTTATCAAAATCAATGGTTTTCGAAATCATTTTATACTTACGTAAAGTTTATCTTATATAAGGATTAAAATTTTCAAAAAAATAAATTTCGCTGCATGAAAAGCCATATGGGATTGAACATCTTTGCTTACTAAAAGATTTATAATTAAGAATAGTTTTGTATATAAAATAATTTTTATGAAAAATAGAATAAAACAGTTAGTTTAAGAAAAAGAAAATTGGTTTTGAAAAAATGGTTTTAAATTTGATAATGATTTTTCATAAAAGAAAAATTCCAATTAAATTACAAAGATATCCAACCCAACAACTTTCAATTTCAGCGTCACGTATACCGTTGATATTAGGATATAAGATGTACATATGTCATCATTTCGCACCATTACATTCGATCGCTCGCTCGATCACATAAGTTCGCTTTCGAATCAGTATTGTCCATTCGACTTCCCTAATGCGGACTTCGATATGGTTTCTTGACGAGAAGCCATCAGTCCCCTTGCATAGTTATATACTATGATAGAGAATTATAGAACCAAGCCCAAAATCCATATCGAATATTCGCCATCAAGAATCAAATGAAAAATCCTAACACGAAATGGTGTAATTCACCTCGAACTTGTGTACTCAAACTTGGATCAAATTAATTATGCGAATAAAACAACATACGTACAACTTATGTATCTATTCCAGCTTGTTAAATAAATAGTTTTATAAAGATGTTACTAAGTTAAAACATTTAAAACCAAAATTTTCTCAAACATTTGAAGACTAATTTTTTTTTTTTTTACCAAAATATTTCAAAACTAAATTTCGTATTAGTATAATTCAAAATAGTCTTATTTATTTACTGAACAAAACTGTTAACGCTAAAATTTGAACGCTAACACCCCGGTGTATGAAGTGTAATTGTGAAAGCACCACCCGATAGCTCGGGAATAGATTATAAGCAGATAATAGCGGGAAAGCAGTAAACAACAGCAATTTTATAGTGGTTCGGCTTAAGAGAGAGCCTACGTCCACTTTGAATATCTTTATTGACGATTTGATTACAAGTCGATGCAATTACACTTTGATTACAACACACTTCGAATTACAAGTGACTTAGAACAAGTAGCTTAAACTTCAATGTCGATCAAAATCTTCGTACTCATGCTGGACATGTATGATTTCTTCGTGAAGTTCCTTGAGGCGTTCTTTGTATCTCAAAAGCTTTAAGTGTTGAAGTAGTTCAGAATGCAGCAGAGTAACGGCGCTTGGAATGAAAAAGTAAAAGTCCTTTGAATGTTGGAGGTGGTCATGTATTTATAGGCAAATTTCTGGGCTGGAATTGTTGATCAAGTCATGAGTCGTGACCGACTCAGGATGAACCGTGACCGACTCACATATCACGAGTCAGCAAGCAGTGGCATAGATGAAATGGCATTGAGCTTGTTCCTCGTATACTTAGGTCGCCAGCGACTTATGATAGGTCGTTAGTCACATTGAGTCGTTGGAAACCCTGAGTCGTTGGAAACCCTGAGTCGGTCTGCCCCATAAACCACTAACTAGTTAAACCACTCTGCTCCTCTAAGGCATTAACTCCTTGAGTCGTTGATCCACTGAGTCGTTACGAACCTTGTGCAAATGAGTCGGTCTAATCCTTGAGTAGATGAGTCGGTCCAGTCCTTGAGTCGTCTCACATGAGCCGTGAACTTCGTTGAGTCGGTAACTCACTGAGTCGGCCTGTCTCATGAACCGTTAACCTCCACGAGTCGTTCCATTCTTCTAAGTTGCCTTGAGCCTTAGCTCGTCAGCCAATTGAGTCGGTACCAGTTGAGTCGGTCCTTTCCTTAAGTTGCTGAAGCCCCTTGAGTCGTAAATCCAATGAGTCGTTAAAGACCTTAAGTGGATGAGTCGGCCCAAGTTTCAACTCGTTGGCAGAACAGGGTTAACATTTGCCCCTCGAAGTACACGCCTAAGTCGTAGGTCGTGTGCTTCGACTTATCTTAACTCGTGTGCCGACTCAAACTCTACTGCCCAAAGTTATAAAAACCTGAGTCGTTCCCCTTTTCTTCTCATTCCCCAACCTTTAAACCGTGTCTGCCATTAACACACATTCAAGCTCTCAAAGGCGATTTCGACCAGATTCTCCATCGATCATCTCTATCATCATATTGCGTAAGCGATCTCGCTCTCCTTTTGATTTTCGATCATCCCTAGCTTATGCGCCCCATCTCCATCTTCGATTTTCCCCTTTGAGCCGTGCAAATTTGATTGCTTTGGTCATCAATGGACTTAGGGTTATCAGTTCTGATGGTTTACGATTCGAGGCGGTTTAGTGGTGCGATAGAGCTAGGATTGTTGATTGAGAGCTTATTGGATTAGTGGGTTAGGAATTAGAAGGTTCACGGGATAAGAGGGAGACGGTTCATGGGTTAAGAGCTAGAGGTAGACGGGTTTAGGAATTGTATGGTAAGTTGGCCAATCAGAGTGGAGCATTGCCTCAGATGCGACTCAATAATTCTGGACGACCTAATATCCTTTGCGACACAACTCTGGACCGGCTTACCAGTCCTCACAACACAAGTCTTGAGTCGGGGCCGAGATAGGACTTGGAGAATTTTCTCATAACTTTGAACTGAAATCTATTCCCTCTTCTATGCCTTACGACTTAAACGCTGCCGACTCAAAGTGTTGATAACTTAAAGCATAAACGACCTAAGCCGCCTTATAACTTTTAAATCGTGGGCGAGTTAACACGTTGAACTGTCTCGGGGCATAATTCTGACTTGAACTTTAACTTGGATCGCTGAAATATACTGCCTGAATATTGATTTGTTTGGACTCTAACCTGTTAAACTTTGTTGCATATTTTAGTTTTACAGATTGCTTCAATTTGCAAGTATACAACCTGCTTAATACAATAATCACAGAAAATCGGGACGAATATACTGCCATTGATTGCCCACATCCAATGACAGATTAGTCAATAGAAGATAATTAACTTAAATAGATTGCGTGAATGAAGTGCTTTAAATCAACGAATTCAAGTAGAGTGCTAAAGCAACATTGAACTAGTCAACTGAAATTGACCGGTTTGCACCAACACTATACCTGAATTTTTAAATTAACAAGTCCTGAAATTTGGTAATCGATCAATTGTCAACTAGCTTAACTTCAGTTATATTTACTTGTTTATTTTCATTAGTTCTGCACAACACTTCACACTTTTAGGAAACGTGCACCTTCACATTTGAACATCCAGTTGCTTATGTAGAATGGCTTCTCAACAAGAAGAATCAATGGGCCAGGCTGAAGAAGTCTTCCCAATAGCTAACCCATTAGATAACCCTCCGGAGAGAACTCCCACTACTCTGAATCAGCGGGTGTTCAACCCACTGCGCATCCAGTTTGGTATTGCTGAAGCTGATGCCTTACTCCCAGGGCCAAATGATACTGCAGATAGGCCCCCTCTCGGCTTTATCGCTGTCAATCGCCAAATGTGCTTGAGCGGTGCTATCCCACCTTTCAATGACTTTCTTCAGCAGTTCCTACTTCGGTTATCTATCTCTCCATTCCAATTGCACCCCAACGGCCATGCCATTCTGATGGGGTTATGTGTGCTATTCAGGAGAGTTTTGGACCGATTACCGAGCTTTGAGGAAATCTGCTACTTCTGCTCATTCACAAAAATTAAAGATCATCCCTCTATCGTAGTTATAAGGAGTGCTCGAAACCGCAAACTCATTACTGATCTTCCTGATAGCGCTCATGGATTTCTAAATCAATATTTCTTTGTTCGCTGTCCTCCAGGGTTTTATGCCATCTGGAGAGTAGGAAGTAAGATTTCCTGTTTTTATTTCTCCATTCTTGAGCTTTTCGAAATCTGAGTTGCTAAATGCTAACTTCGCTTCTTTTTTTTTGTTTTAGCACTTCCTCCTCCCTCTAGAGATCCATTCTATAAGCAAATTTTTGAAAGACTGAATGCCGTGGCGGCAGAAGAGAGGAGTATAATGTTTTTGTTAAACGATGAATTTTTACATCAATTTGGACTCCTTCACCCTTCTCGTTCCACTCAGCTTTGTGAAGTTCCCGATTCTCCAGCGAAGGCTGAAAAGCTTATGCCAAAAGATCCCTCCACTGAAACTTTACTGGTGAAGTGCCCCGCTATCACTGATGTTGCGGGGCCGTCTAGCAATTTTACACTTGCCCCAGTTATCAAAGAGGAAGAACCTCCACGATCTTCCGGGAGATCTGCTGACGAAGGAGTTGAGAAAGCAAGTCCCAAAAAGCATGATGGTGATGATGTTTTTGAGGGGTTGAGCGACCTAATTGTGACTTCACGAGAACTTTTTAAAGATGATGTTTCCAAAACTATCTCTTCTGTAATCGAGGCGACATCTTCTCTACAACAAATGCCAACTCCTCCTACTCAAGTTATCACCTCCTCTACTCCACAGAGTGGTCTGTAGCTTGATGCGTGTAGTTTACACATTACACAACACTTAGGATTTTTCAGCACTTGTTTGTGTTTGACTTCTTTTTCTAAAGGCTTTTAAGACTTGTCTTTTTGCCTTTCAGATCCTTCAATGGGGCGTAGCGGCAGCGGTTCTTACTATAAAGACATTCAGCGCTATGGAGGGCGTGGCAACTATGATTATAGACGCTACCTTACTGGTCCCAGAGAAACCGACGAGCAGAGAGCTGCTCGAAAAGCTAGAGAGAGGAGAGAATATGAAGAACATCATGAGAGGGTAGATGTGTGACACGAGTCTTCTTCAAGAGGCGATGACTCCCACAAACGTAAAACACATGATGGTCGGGGGAAGAGCCACATTGTTGAGGACCCGAGCAAGCGGGCCAAACCTAGTGAGAGGCACGCATCTGCAATATCTGAAAAGTTTGACGCTCCCATCTCTATCGACATTCCTTCCAAATCCCCTGCTCTTGAAGGAAGCGCTATTCAAACACTTCTTAATAGGCCTTCATATCGTGTTGAAAGGGGCCCATCGACCCTACAGAGCCGATTCCCGAATTGGTGCTTAAAGGGGGTTCGCTTTGATCTTGATTTAGTTCCCATCGACAAAGAAGCCATGTAGCAAAATCTTGATGCCGTCAGACTCGATATTGAAAGAATGTCTGGATGGCAAAAGCTTGTTGATGAACTTCAAAGGGTCAATCGGGCCAATATCGAGGCGATGCTAACTATGGAGAACGATAAGTCGGAATGGCAGAAGATTCTTGACCAGCACAACATCGAGATGAAAAACATAACCGAGTATAACGAGAAACTTGAAGCTGAAGTCAAGCAGCTTAAAGACGATCTTACCACCTCTTCTAACACTTACACTCAAAGAGAGGAGGTGCTACAAAAACAAGTGCGGGATGCACATGCTGGCCAAAGAGATGTCGAAGCTAAAGTTGAGAGGCTAGAAGAGGCCGTAGAGAATTACCGCACTGATGCCACTCAGTTGCGGAGTAAAATGAGCGCCCAAGACATGGAGATTGAAGCGTTAAAAGCTCAACTTGCTAAAACCGAAAGAGAACGAGATGAGGCCATGGCTGGTAAAATCGCAGCTGAAGAATCTATTCAAGCCATGGAAGCCAACGTTAGTTCAACTCTATTCGACTTTTACTTGCACAGCGTCTTAGGGCATGGCAGTCTCTCTTTTCTCGGTCCTAAATACGAAATCACCTTGGCTGAAGTGTGGGAGCTGCTCCCGACATGGTCAAAGGCGCCGGGTATACCGAGGAAGAGCTTGAGGCGCGCTACCTAGATGAGGAAACTCGCGCTGCTCTTGTGAAGGGAAGAGAGCAACTCGCTAGAGTGCGGACTGGGATGGCGGAAGATGAACGTTCTGAAAAAGAATTACCACCTACTACCTCTGAACGTCCTTTAGTTTCTCCTGAAGTTGACATCACAGGTTCCAGTGCTCATTCCCCGCCTCCTACAAGAACCGGGGTAATTACCCCTACTGATGATGAGGCTTTGGAGGATATTGGAGCTCAAAATTATGAGATTGAACTAACGAAGCAAATATCTTCAGGTAATTTTGACATTGGTCCGATTCAGGTGGATTGCCTGCTTGCTCCTCAAAAGTTTGATGAGCTTCTCGATTACTTCTTGAATCTTGACGAACCCATATCTCCCTTCTTTTGGGGAGATACTAATATTTTTAATTTCTCTTCTTCTGCAGTTGAAACACCAAGTGTTGTGCAAACTTCGCCTCCTCCGGTTATCCCTCCTCCGTCTCTTCAGGTGGCTCCTCCTTCTGCTTCACAGCCCGGGTCACAAGAGGAGCAAATTGAGGCTCTTCATGGCTTAGATGACCCTATCGCTTCGCAAGAGCAGAAAGACGAGTGACTTGAAGGAGGCGAGATCTCTCCGGAGCGGACTCCTTCTGATGACGTAATTTTGTCTTCTCTTGTTACCCCAGGGAGTGAGTCTTCTTCGAAGAGGAGAAAGAAGCACGGAACATCGAAGAGGAGGGGGAAGAAAATCATTGCTACTGAAGAGGAACCGGAAATTGCACCAGTTGCACCTCCCTCTCCTTCTTCCCTTATGCCTTCAGACCGACCTGAAAAGCTAACCATTCGGCCGGGTAAAGGGTCTAAAGGTGGCAAGAAGAAATGAAGATTCCAGCTTCTAGCTTCTTGTCTTTTGCATGTACTGGTCGAGAATTGTGCGGGTACCGGCCCCTGCTTTTTATTTTGAATCTTGTATCTGCAATACAATTGAATAAAATGATCCTTTATTTGTACAGATTCCTGTTTGAATTTGAGAATGCATTTATTATTCATTTTTGCACAAGTTTATTTATATGATATTGCAGCGGGCTTATGGCATGTTGTTTGAACATTACTTTCGCCGATGTCGGCTATACCATAATGTATATAACTATACCATGTTTCCCCCATACCATAAGCTTGCTACAATATTTTTATATTTCGAGGGGACTTGCACTCTTATTTTCTATAGAATAATTATTTCATTCTTGAAGAAATTTTTCGTAGAGTACAACTCCCTTCATATAAATTTTTACGCTTTGTCCTTCAAAGAAATCACTTTTTTTTCTTTTGCTTATGTACACACTTTACCAAGTGAGTTCTTCTATGAGGTAAAGCGGGCCTTTGAAGGATACTTTAACTTTTTTTTTTTTTTGAGGAAGATTATTTTCCAGAATAGGTAAATCACTCTTCCTTTTAAAGTTTAAGTGTGCTTTCAATGAGGATTTTTTTTTTCTTTTTAGAAACATAGAAAGTTGTACCTCTGAGGAGGTATTTTTTCACGTTTCAACACTTGGAAGTTTTATTTCAATCTTGGTGAAACGTGTACCTCCAAAGAGTTGTGCCTTTGAAGAAAGCCTTTTCACGTTTCAACACTTGGAAGTTTTATTTCAATCTCGGTGAAACGTGGGCTTCCGAAGAGGTCTTTCTTCTTGATTGTGTCTCCGGGAGGAGATCTTTATTTTGTTTTGCATTTCAACTTTGGTGAAGTGAAATTCCGAAGAGCGGTTGTAACACTTCAACTCCTGGTGAAATGGGCCTCCAAAGAGGGCCTTTATTTTGTTTTACATTTCAACTCTGGTGAAGTGAAATTCCGAAGAGCGGTTGTAACACTTCAACTCCTGGTGAAATGGGCCTCCGAAGAGGGCTTTTATTTTGTTTTACATTTCAACTCTGGTGAAGTGAAATTCCGAAGAGCGGTTGTAACACTTCAACTCCTGGTGAAATGGGCCTCCGAAGAGGGCTTTTATTTTGTTTTACATTTCAACTCTGGTGAAGTGAAATTCCGAAGAGCGGTTGTAACACTTCAACTCCTGATGAAATGGGCCTCCGAAGATTTCCTGGAAGTTACTCTCTCATGGTTGGAGGGTCATGACTCCTCCAATCTTTTTTGGTTGAGTAGAGAACTTTCTTTTTCACGGCATATGCTTCATTAGAGGTCTTTATCCTCCGAAGAGTTGTGCCTCCGAAGAGGACTTTAGTTGTTCCTTGTCTACTTGCTTACGCCTTTTCAGTGATCCTCTATTTTTTTTTTAAGCTTGTACTCCCTTCTCTTCCAAGTAGCTTGTTTAATCCAAAGAAGTGTACTTCATTGCTAGGCCAGTTCACGAGAACGGACATAAGCTTCTTAATTGGATGTTTGTTTGTTCAAACTTCTCAATTTATTAGCTAAAGCCCGTTTTTGGCGAAATCATTGACCGTTCAATTGAAGCACTTCTTATCTAGGATTTAAGCTCGGGAATTTTGCGACTTGGAATTTGTTTGTTGAATGATAACAAGGATCACTTGGCCACGTAATGTGCAAGTTTTGTTTTCGTTGCCTGCAAAAATTTAAATCGACATTTCAGTAATACATTCAATGTACTTTTCATATCGAAAATAAAGCAAACATGTAACAATAATAAGGAACACAAGATTTATAGTGGTTCGGCCAAGAATTTGGGCCTACATCCACTTTATAGTCTTTCATTATTCACTTGCATCAGTTTTACAATCGCTTTCAATTACAGGAATCATACATTCATAATTCTCTTTACAATATTTCAACAAAGCTATCAAGTAAAGTATGGACGCAAGTGATTGCTGTTCCAAGCTCTTGGAATTTGATCTCCTTCGACAGTAGTGAGTTTGTATGTGCCGTCCAGAAGCTTTTGACCTATGACATATGGTCCTTCCCAATTTGGCCCAAACACACCTGTTGCCGTCATAATTCTCTTTAAGACTAAATCTCCAATTTCAAAGCTGCGTTGGTGAACTTTGGAATTGAAATGTCTGGCTATCCTTTGCTGATGAGATGCGATTCTCAGCTCAGCCTCTTCTCTTTTTCATCAAGGAGATCTAGTGCCTCAAGCTGTAGTTTCTCATTCTCCGCTTGATTGAAATGGATTATTCTATGTGAAGGGACCTCTGTTTCTACCGGAATCATTGCCTCTGATCCGTATGCCAATGAAAATGGAGTATGCCCAGTCGCAGTTTTGTGGGTAGTTCTGTAGGCCCATAGTGCCAGTGGTAGCTCATCGACCCAACCACCTTTTGCTCTTTCAAGTTGCTTCTTGATGGTTGACTTGATAATTTTATTTACGGCTTCCACATGCCCGTTTGTCTGCGGATGGGCTACTGCTGAGAAGCTCTTTCGGATTTTGAATCGCTTGCAAAAATTTTGGAATTCTTCACTTTCGAACTGAGTACCATTGTCTGTAATTATTTTTTGAGGCACACCATATCTGCAAATGATACTTTTAGTCACAAAACTTATCATCTTTTTTGAGGTGATAGTAGCCAGTGGTTCAGCTTCTGCCCACTTAGTAAAATAATCTACAGCAACAATGGCATATTTAATTCCAGATTTGGCAGTTGGTAACGGTCCTACAAGGTCTATCCCCCATATTGCAAATGGCCACGGACTGACCATCTGTGTGAGTTCAGTGGAAGGAGCTCTAGGGATTTTGGCGAATCTTTGGCATCTGTCACATTTTCGGGAATAGTCTGCCGCATCTCGATTAATTTCTGGCCAAAAATATCCGTATCGGAGAATCTTTTTCGCTAAAGTTTGACCACCTGAATGATCACCACATTCTCCCCCATGCACCTCAGCTAGGATTGTTTTGGACTCTTCCCTGGATACACATCGAAGTAACGGCATTGAGAATCCCCGTCTGTATAATTGGCCATCTTGGACTATATAGCGAGAGGCTTTCCTCAGTAGCTTTTTTCGTTCTTTTGAATTTTCCGGTAAAGATCCATTGAGCAGATATTCTGTTATTGGAGTCATCCATGATTCTTGCTCTTGAGACACGCTCATGATCCAATCAATATCCATCTCATCAATGCTTGGGGTTGACAGGATCTCCACTGGAGTTAACCCCAGAAATTGACCTTCGCCTGTGCTAGAATACTTTGCGAGAGAATCTGCTTTCATGTTTTCTTCTCGAGGAATGTGACTTATCATGTAATGATCGAAATCACCCAGGAGTTCCCAAGCCTTTGACAAGTAGGCGTGCAGATTCCCCCCTTTTGCTTGGAATTCCTTTTTGACTTGGCATAAAATAAGCTGAGAATCACTGAAGATCTGTAATGCTCGGATGCTTAGATCTTTAGCAATCCTTAAGCCAGCGATAAGGGCTTCATATTCTGCTTCATTGTTTGTTGAAGGAAATTCCAATCTTAGTGCATAGCATAATGATCGACCTTCAGGGTCTCAAGTACAACTCCGGCTCCAGAACAGTAGTCGTTTCTTGCGCCATCGACATATAACTTCCATTGGATTGGGGAATCGTCAATCGTTTCCTCCTCACTGTTACCCTTATCTGTGAATTCTGCGATGAAATCCGCTAAAGCTTGTCCATTGATCGCTTTTCGGGGATGATAAGTGATGTCATATTGACTGAGTTCAATATTCCACTTTAGAAGACGACCCGAAGTCTCAGGACGAAACAGTACTTGCTTTAAAGGTTGATCAGTGAGGACTCTGATAGGATGAGCTTGGAAATATTGCCTCAACTTCCTAGATGCAATTAGTAGGCAATAGGCGAGTTTTTCCAACTTAGAGTAATTCATCTCTGCCCCAGTGAGTCTTTTGCTGATATAGTAAACTGGATGTTGAATCCTCTTGTCCTCTCGTATCAGCGCTGCACTTAAAGCATGAGATGATACTGCCAAGTATATAAGAAGATCCTCGCCATCGCCAGGCCTAGAAAGTATTGGAGGCGTTTCCATATGGCGAATCAATTCATCAAAGGCTTTTTGGCATTCGGGAGTCCAATCGAAGTTTTTCTTTCCTTTCTTTAGGGCGTCAAAGAATGGGATGCATTTATCTGTGGCTTTGGAAATGAACCGACTCAAGGCGGCGACTTTTCCATTGAGACTTTGCAATTCCTTCTTTGTTCTAGGAGCTTTGACTTCCTTTAAGGCGGTAATTTGAGCTGGACTTGCCTCAATGCCCCTAGCGCTCACGATGAAACCTAAAAACTTGCCGGATTCCACTCCAAATGAACATTTTAAAGGATTGAGCTTCATTCCGTATTTTCGGAGGACTGCGAACATGTCTGCTAAGTGTTCTATGTGATCCATTGCTTTCTTAGACTTTACTAACATGTCATCGACGTAGACTTCTATAGTCTTGCCCAATTGCGGTTTGAACATAGCATTAACAAGTCTTTGGTATGTTGCCCCTGTATTCTTCAACCCGAAGGGCATAACTCTGTAGCAGTAAAGACCAATGTCAGTGATAAAGCTCGTGTCCTCCTGATCTGGCTCATACATCATGATTTGGTTCTATCCGGAGTAAGCATCCATGAAAGATAACAATTCGTGTCCCGCTGTTCCGTCTACCAGTTGATCGATTCTGGGTAATGGGAAGCAGTCTTTGGGGCAGGCCTTGTTTAGATCTGAAAAATCGATGCATACTCTCCATTTTCCGTTGGCTTTCTTAACCAGCACTGGATTTGAAACCCAATTCGGATAGGTAGATTCTTTAATAAAATTATTCTCCATGAGCCGATCAACTTCTTCTTTTTACACTGCTGACCTTTCTGGACCCTGAGTTCTCCTTTTCTGCTTCACAGGTGTAAATTTTGGATCAATATTTAGAGCGTGTACTGCAAATTCAGGGGATATTCCGCACATATCGGCATGAGTCCAAGCAAAAACATCCAAATTTGCCTTTAAAAAAGATATTGAGATATTCTGAATTGACGCATTAAGTTGTGAACCCACATCAACACCTTGTTTGGGTCCTTTGGGTCAACAGGTATTGGTACTGTCGTTTCCACTGGTACCACTCTATTCTCCCCTGCACTGACTTTTCTAGGATCCATTTCTTTCCTTGCTCCGCTATGCCCGCCAATGCAGGGTCCGCCCTGTAATTGCTACAAGGCTGGTTCTTTGATGCGGACTGGAGCTGCCGCATCCTTTCCCATTTCTCTTTTTCTGGTTTCTCGTTGCTCTGTTAGATAACATTCCCGCCCCGCATTTTGATCCCCTTTTATAACTCCCACTCCATTATCTGTGGGAAATTTAATGGTGAGGCACCATGGGGCCAGAACAACTTTGAATGCTGCGAGAGTTGGACGGCCAAGGAAAGCATTGTAAGCAAAAAATTCATCGACAATCACAAAAGTTTGCTTGCGGACCACTTTTCTCTCTCCTTCTCCAAGTTCCACAAACAAATCAACGGTTCCTATCGGTTGTTTTGGCTCCCCAGTGAAGCCAGCGATTTTCTGCGATGAGGCTTGCACATCAGCCATAGGGATCTTCATTTGGTCAAATGTTTTCTTGAAGAGGATATTGCAGGATGCGCCACAATCTATGAGAACTCTTCTGACAATAGCTGGCCCGATACCAGCCGATATGACTAAGGGATCCAAGGTAGGAGCTTCAACACCTGCAGAATCCCTGGCTCTGAACACAATATCATCATTGAAAGTTCTTTGCTGCTTCAGGGGCATAGCACCTTCCAAAACAAATACATCTTCCTCAGTCGGTACATACTTCAAAGCTCGGGTATACCTTTCCATCTCACCCCAGCTCCTGCCTGCTGGGTGAGGTCCTCCCGTAATGACATTGATAACAGGCCTTCCGGATTCATGCTCTGTAGTCTTTTCACCTGTCCTAGGTTGATGAGCAGGAGCTCGTTGCCCCTGACTGGTCGAAGCGGGATTGCTGTTATTCTTTTCCACAAATTGCTGCAGCTTGTTTTCCCTTATCAATTCTTCAATCAAATTTTTCAATTGGCGGCATTCGTCGGTATCATGACCAGGTTGATTATGAAAGCGACAGAACTTCCCACTTTGCACAGCTTTCCTCCCGGTTCTCAGAACAGGAGGTTTAGGATATTCAACAGAATCTTTAGTGGTAAGGTATATATGCTCCGGTGTATCTGATAAAGGAGTATATTCCGATGGTTTGAAGGAACGAGGCCTCTTCAGATTTTTCTGTTTCTTTCCATCGTTATTTTCCCTTTTTTGCCCTACAGATTCATTCTTGCGTGGAGCAACAGTGTTATCTTCAGCTTTTTCCAACACTGCCTTTACCGGTATGGGGCGGCTTTCCAGGCGTATGAATTCATCTGCTTTTTTATAGAATTTTTCAAGGGATTTTGGTTCCTTCATGTTTAGCCATTTCCCAAATTCGCTCGACTTGTCAATAGCCCTCATCAGATAAGTCAATATCATTCGCGGTTCTGCATTGTCCACCTCGGCCAGTGCTATATTAAAGCGGTTTAAGAAAGATCTGATAGTCTCCCCTGGATTCTGTTCTAAACTTGACAACGACATGATGTCCTTGGCTTTGGAAGCATATAGTCTGAA
Source organism: Allium cepa (assembly GCA_030765085.1). NCBI lineage: Eukaryota > Viridiplantae > Streptophyta > Magnoliopsida > Asparagales > Amaryllidaceae > Allium > Allium cepa. The sequence goes on along the minus strand of CM060937.1, from coordinate 786,035,322 downwards.
CTGCTCCTTGAATTTCCGGGTCAAGTCCGAAAATTGATCAATAGATCGGACTGGTAGCTTGGTGAACCACAGTAGAGCCACACCTTCTAGATATACAGGAAAATATTGGCACTTTATCTCATCAGAGGCTCTGGCACCTGTCATGTGCCAATCATACCTGTATAAGAATTCGTTCGGATCGCTTGTCCCCTTGTAAGCTGGAATGGTTGGAGGGACAAACTTCCTTGGGAATTCAGCCATTAAGATTTTCTCAGTAAATGGAGTTTTACTTGGGGCAAAACCCCATTCTTTCTCGTCTTCAACCCTCTGCATACTCTCTTTCATGATTTGTCGGACCATTCCAGAAAGATACTCCTCATCATGTCGAGTTCTAGATCCACCAACCTCGGGAAGTGTTTGTTCAAAGGGGCTAGCAGCCCTTTCAGGAGCATTCCTTTCTTCAGCATCATGAATGTTGCCAGCAAAGTTCCTTTCATTACCTGCCGGTTGACGGTTTGCCCTAGGCAAATCGTTCAACCTATTCAGAATTAGGGCATTTTGGGCATTATGGGCCTCGAATTGCGCATTTTGGGCGTTTATCTGCTGGTTCAGCCCTAAGATTGCAGCATCTAGCTCTGCCTTTGCAACTCCGACAACTGGAGTGGCTTGATTCGATACAGGGGAAGCGGAGGTTCCCTCTTGAGCATTTCCAGATCTTACAGATCTACTCTTTCTTCCCGGAGCCATGATTTCGGATAAACTTCTAGTCTTTAGAGAGGTTACTTCAACAAACTTTCGTGGAGCAATGATGACGATTTGCCTTAGTTCAATTCTCATTGAAAGCACCAAAAATGTTAACGCTAAAATTTGAACGCTAACACCCCGGTGTATGAAGTGTAATTGTGAAAGCACCACCAGATAGCTCGGGAACAGATTATAAGTAGATAATAGCGGGAAAGCAGTAAACAACAACAATTTTATAGTGGTTCGGCTTAAGAGAGAGCCTACGTCCATTTTGAATATCTTTATTGACGATTTGATTACAAGTCGATGCAATTACACTTTGATTACAACACGCTTCGAATTACAAGTGACTTAGAACAAGTAGCTTAAACTTCAATGTCGGTCAAAATCTTCGAACTCATGTTGGACATGTATGATTTCTTCGTGAAGTTCCTTGAGGCGTTCTTTGTATCTCAAAAGCTTTAAGTGTAGAAGTAGTTCAGAATGCAGCAGAGTAACGACACTTGGAATGAAAAAGTAAAAGTCCTTTGAATGTTGGAGGTGGCCATGTATTTATAGGCAAATTTCTGGGCTGGAATTGTTGATCAAGTCATGAGTCATGACCGACTCAGGATGAACCGTGACCGACTCACATATCACGAGTCACCAAGCAGTGGCATAGATGAAATGGCATTGAGCTTGTTCCTCGTATACTTAGGTCGCCAGCGACTTATGATAGGTCGTTAGTCACCTTGAGTCGTTGGAAACCCTGAGTCGTTGGAAACCCTGAGTCGGTCTGCCCCATAAACCACTAACTAGTTAAACCACTTTGCTCCTCTAAGGCATTAACTCGTTGAGTCGTTGATCCACTGAGTCGTTACGAACCTTGTGCAGATGAGTCGGTCCAGTCCTTGAGTAGATGAGTCGGTCCAGTCCTTGAGTCGTCTCACATGAGCCGTGAACTTCGTTGAGTCGGTAACTCACTGAGTCGGCCTGTCTCATGAACCGTTAACCTCAATGAGTCGTTCCATTCTTCTAAGTTGCCTTGAGCCTTAGCTCGTTAGCCAATTGAGTCGCTACCAGTTGAGTCGGTCCTTTCCTTAAGTTGCTGAAGCCCCTTGAGTCGTAAATCCAATGAGTCGTTAAAGACCTTAAGTGGATGAGTCGGCCCAAGTTTCAACTCGTTGGCAGAACAGGGTTAACAAAAACAGTTTCAACTTATACAAATCATATTATTTCATACTTGAAACATACAAAATAAACTTATATTCTTTATCAAATACCTTATACCTTTCAAAATTTCTTAGCTTTGAAAAGTTAAAGTTGATTTGGAAGTGCTCGAATCTTCAAAATAGTCGAAGAAATCATATTTTCAAATACAAGAGTGGGAAATCACTAACAAATCAGTAAATCAATTCCAATAGATAAGGTTATAACAAAACAAATCTGAATCTCGAGGACTGAACACCGACTTACTTTAAATCATTTCAAATATATATATACACACACACACATACATATGTCTTTCGAATATCAAACCATATTTCAAAATCTGAAATCAAAATTGGTTTCACAAAATCACTCGCATAGCAAAGCTACTAGAGTGGCCTCTCCTCCACTCAGAAACTCGAAAATCAATGTCGATGATGCATGCATTCATCACCGAAATTATTTTCCAGTGACACAAGTGGGTTCTGGACTTCAATTAGCTTTGAAAAACTTCTTTGAAATTCCTTAGAAATCATTGAAATTCATCGAATACATTTGAAACATTTCTTATTTGAAAAAAAATATCTTTAAATCATATTATTATTATATATTTTCCAAAATCTTAAAACCAATTTCAAAACACCGGAGTTCAATTCCTCGAAATTCAAATTCAAAATCCTTCAGTTATAAATCATTTTTGTATAAATCAAGATTCTTATAAATTTCAAAATTTCAAATCCTTTCAAAGCTTCAAATTTTCAATTTTAAAGGTATATAATCCTTATTGAAAACATTTCACTTTTTATTTACAAAATAAGGTCATCCTTAATAATTTCGGTGTATGCACAATTTCAAAATACAACCAAACACAAATTTCCAAAGGATGATTCAAGGAAGGATTTCAAACAAACAAAGATTCAAAATTAGAGGAACTTTAATCAATTAGAATTCGAGTTCGAAGACAAACTCAAACGAAGATGAGATAATTTAATTACCAAATAGAAGATGGATAAGCCTATATAAATCGCGGGCGACCTTAACCGGTCAACCTTGACTTCAGGAATATAACCAATGCGAAAATCTAAGGCAAATCGACATTCGATCGCTAGAGATAGAATCCGAGTAGAGTAGGAGATAGATAGCATCGTAAACCGCGGATACAGAAATCTTTGGTGAATCAATGCTAATTGTAAAGGAGTTTTACCCCTTTACAAATCATTCGAAGATTTACGGAATACTAATCTTATAGAGGCCATTCTAAAGTGGAGTTATGGAATGCTCCAAAATCAAAGGAATAAAATAGGGACAAGACTGGATTTTAGAACCAGTGGGAGTGTTCCAAAGTTCAAGGAATCTTAATTGATAAGAATCCTAACCAAGAGATTACTAAACAAGGCGGATTCAGAAGGGATGGGTTTAGAAAATCTTCATTTCAAAATAAGAAATTTTTTATACCAAAATAATCTTTGAAAATCCTTTAAAAATCATTTGGAAATCATTTTATACTTTGAAAATACGTTCTCTCACAAAGAAAGGATTCTGAGATTGATTTCACTCATTCTAGGGTATTTCTACCCTGTCTTTAATGAGTTTTTGCTCCGCAGGCTAAGGTTTGCCTAAAACCAAAGCTCTGATACCAATTGTAACAACCCGATATTTTCAGCCATTCACAGCCGCACATTTCGGACTTGAATTGCTCGAAATACCGCATTGTAAATAAATTTGGAGCAAATGAAATACAACCACAGAATCACAGACATAGAACAAACAGAATACCTCGCAGCGGAATGTAAAATACATAGTAGTTCATGAAGCTACTACGGCAGAGTCTCAAACCAAATACATAATACAGTCTGAAAACAACATAATAGAAATCCCAAATACATAGAAGTTCACTAATACATGAGATAAACTAGAACAGCTGAAACAGAGAGTAGATATAAATGTAGATAAGCAGAAGCTCCAGCAAAGACCAGCTCCAGAAAGAGAATCCAAAGCTGTGAATACTCAGGCTGACTCGAGCGTAAAGTAAAACACAAAACACTCGAGTCAGGACAATATATACTTATATAATGTAAACCAACTCAAGTGAACTGTAGTAGAAATACACAATAACTTAAAGGATGCTTGGGATCGCCCATCCTTTAAGAATCAGTTAAACTATAAATTAAATACATCCCGTGGTTAAAATTTCGAAATGGTATTTTATACTTCAAAATCAAATATCATTTCAAAATTCAATATCATTCAAAATCCATTTCAAAATATCAAAAATATAATATCTTCCAAACCACATTCATTTTTATTTAATTTAAATACCATTACAAAACACATTTCAAAATAGTTTATATTTCAAAACAAATTACTTCATTTTAAATCATAAAATGAAGTTATTATATCTAATAATTAAATTATTAAATTTACAAATTTTAGTCTTTCAAAATTCATTTATCCACTTAATTTATTAAAACAGATGAAAATTCAACTTTCGCAGCATTTAGAAATTGCTACAGAAAGTTACATTCAAAACGGTTCAATTTAACAAAAGATAGCACAAAAAATGTTGTGATAGGGTTACATTAGTTTCAAATAAAACATAGTTAAATTCAACAATTATAACATTTACAAAAATTCTATGATAGCCTTTAATTAAACTTAGCCATTTGGTTCGTTATTATCAACTACAGCATTTACAAATGTTGTGTTATCATTTACATTAGAATTAATAGCATTTCTGAAATGCAGTTAATTAACTTCAAATATTCAGTATAATTTCACAAATAATTATATTTTTATTTAAATCATTTTTAACTTATAAAATCATATAATTTCACTTTTAAAACAATCATTCAAATACCCTTATATTCATGATTTTATAAAGTTAAATCTCCATTCAAAAATCAAAATTTAATAATAATTCACTTATTAAATTCCAACATAAAATTTCAAATTCATCAAATTAAATTTAAATTAACACTTAAGTTTAAAATTTTAAAATATAACTTTATTTCATTTTTATATACTTAACTTAAAATTCACTTTTAAGCCAAATTCACAAATTTCCAATTTTAGTTATATTTCAAAATTTCAACATAAATATTCATTCATTTCACGTTTAACTTTATTCAAAAATCATTAATGTATCACAAAATAATTTTAAATTCATTTGATTCAAAATATCATAAATTTATCATATTTTCATATTTAATTTAAATTCCATTTATCACCAAATTATAATTTCCAAAATAACTTACATTTCAGATTTCTAACTTTACCATTTATTTATTTCACTTATAAATTTTCAGAAAATCAATAATGCTTTACAAAAATCATTTTTAATAAAATCTAGTCAAAATATTATAATATTTACATTTCTAAAATATTTTAAGAATTTTTAGAAAAACATATTTTAACAACGGTCTGTATTTCATTTTCTAGCCTAGGTAAAGTGATATGGGTAATATATCATTTCAACCCGTAATTTACAAAGAAAACCCGGGTTTGATACAATCCCAAGTAAAAGAATATAATTGAAAATCATTCAGGCCTATCATTTCAGCCCATAAAGATTTTCTTCTATTCTAAAGACCGTTCGGGTATGTATCATTTCTACCCATAGTGATTCTAGTCTACAGGGAACTTGCAGTGTGATAAACTGATGAAAGTAACAGAATAGCATGAAATAACAGTAACATATGATATAAGAGGTGTAAATATAGGTGTGAACATCATATGAATATAATATAGCAGTTATAACAGGATGATATGCATTTACAGATTCAGGTGATGTCAGTTTATCACTACATAAGTACATATTAGTCTGGTGAGATTTACTCACCTGTTCAAAGTTGGAGATCGCTATCAAAGCAACAATACTGACACTACGAAGGCACGACAACACTAGTACAATTTTGAGAGTGGAGAGTCAAAGCTATACCCCTTGAAACATTTAAACAAAACAATACAATATACATGAATAAACACTTCACATATATTTAAATAACTTATATATACAAGCACAAATCAATTCCAAACCAATTGCACTTGCCTTCAACCTCATGTGCTTCAGCAATGGGCTGCAAAAGCACTATAATGCGATGGTTTTGGATCAGGTTTGGATCATTTTTTAGGTTCAACAAGTCGTCCATACATAGGAAAAGATGATGCAAAAGGTATGTGTGCATGAAACTACAACTACAAGGCAACACAAGTGGATTCAAGGCAACATAAGTCACGACCACAAGCAAATATGGGCATGGCTAGGTCTGGTAGGGTTAGCTACAGGTGTGGAAGAGGTGAATGGGTCAACTATGGCAGGTGGTGGTGGTGTATGGGTTGGCCAAGGAGGAGTTTGAGGGGGGTGAAGGCAAAGAAGCTAGGCTATGCACATTTTCAGGGTGGACATTGCAATTTTGGTGGAGTTTGATCAACTAGTGGTGCACGGCCATGGATGGGCAGTGGGCTGGAGGTGGTGGAAGCCTGATGTGGTGGTGGTGGAGGTGGCCATGGTGAAGGAGGAGCAAGGGCTGAGCAAAATAGATGAAGACAAGTGCACAAAATCAACATAAACAAGCAGAAAAACAATGGAAAAGGAAATAAAATTTACCAAACTTTTTCCCAAAGAGAATGGCCGAATATTTTTTTAGATTTGAGGAGAAAACATTCACGTGAAATGTTATGGGAGTGGTCAGCTGAAGAGAATGAGTTAAGGCAGCCAATTGAATGAAAAGTGATGGTAGAAATGTGAAAAGGTGTGAATACAAAAGGACATAAGCAAATCAATGGTCACAACTCTTCAGATTTCTCTTATTTCTTTTGGAATTTTTTATAATTGAGATATATTTATAAATACAGATAAAAACATGAAAATCTAGTAAATAAACAAAAATAAATAAATGAGTATTAATTAAATATAATTTGATTAAGAAAATGGCTTAAAAATACAAACTAGTCTTGGAAATATGAAAATAAATGGAACAAACTTCAGAAAATTTCTATGTACTTGAAAATATTTATAAATAAAGGTATGAACATAAAAATAAAATTCATACATAAAAATGAATAAATAAATTTTAATTAAATATAATTTAATGAAGAAAATAGCAGAAAAATGAAAACTAGCCTTTAAAAATAGAAAACAAATTCAATAAATTATTGGAAAAATTCAAACATCACTTTAAAAATATTTAAAAGACAAAAAAATTTAATATAACATATTACACATATATATATAAATTAAAATATTTTTTTATATAAATTAAAATAGACAATTTTTTATTAAATAAATCAATTTACGTACAATATTGTAAAAAGCATAACTTTCAGAATATAAATCGGATTTCAACGAAATGAAAAGTAGTATTATTAAATTTTAATATATTTTCATAATAAAAGATAAAATTTAGGAATTTAAATATTTAAATTTGAAATTTAAAAATCAAAGTTTCACCCAAATTGACCAAAGTCAACATTTTAGGAAAATATTCAATTTATACCATTTGGAATTATAATTCACGTAATAATCAAAGTTTATATTTAAAAATGAAATGTTTGAAATGAAACAAGTTTAAAAAAATTCAAAATGAAATAAAGTCAAAATTAAAATGTACATAAAAATCTAGGGTTGTTACATTCCTAATCCAAAGCTCTTCGAGAAACCCGGACCTCAAAGAAAACAGAAACACTCGGCTGAACTCTTCCATAACTCCAAAGCAGACACACTTCCTTAACTTGTTACAAAGAAACATCTTTGGAGACATCCATAGTCACCGTGTCTCATCACACAGCTACTATACCCTGATGTATCAAGATATCATGACTTGCTTCTGTCCACCCGACAATTCCAAACTCTAGCTCAACCAAACAAACGCTTCAAAAATGAACTCCGAACCTTAACAGGTTTCCTTCAGAGATCGATGAAATCCTTACACCACCCAAAGAACACTCAAGACGGTATTAGGTCTACAGTCTCGATAGATACACTTCCAACCTCAATCATTTAAACTTCAACCGTTGGTAGTCGTGTTACACACACCAGTACCCTATCTACCTTTATAGCTTATTGGAAAACCGGAATTGGTAATCCAACAAATAGGTAGAAATAAGTAAATATATATATTATATATCAAAATTACAACTACGCTCTCTCAGGAAAGAAATCACTCAAGAGCCTAGGTATTCACTCAACCTAGCGCTCTGATACCAACTGTGACGTCCCGGGCTTCTACTACCAGAAACGTTTCCTCTTAAAGAAAGAAAGAGGTAATAAAATAGAAGAGATAGAGAAGAAAGAACAACAACATCAGAATATCACAGTGCAACGAATAAATTATATTGATCACATAAGCATTTACATAATATACAACATCGATCAGAGTTATACAGATAATACATCACATACTAGACAGTTATAAACACCTGTCTAGTTATTACAACACAACACAATACACTCAAACAATATGACTCAGAGATATCAACACAGCAGAACTATATATATATCTATAACTCTGAAGCCTCCTGCTTCATTGCTCCTCCTGAATTCGTCAAAGCTAACCTGAATACCTTATCTACTCGTAAAAATTTGAGCACCCTAGAGTTTATGAAAAACATAAATAAACTTCAGGTCAGACATGGGTCTGGTGTGAGTAACAGGTTAAAGTTTATTAATTTTGAAAACCTTTGAAACAAAAGGTATCACGTAAGACTCCCATACATAAACATTGGTAAGTTTTTACCTTACACTAACCAAAACATTTGATAGGAAATTCTGTGATATTATAATAGGTCTAGGGTTTTTAAGCAAATAGAAAATAGCCAAAATTGTTACATTCATTAAATTCCAGCTACTAGCCACAAAAGTGGGTAATACAATCAAAACCGTTGGCACTTATTGGATTGTGGATTTCATATAATGGCAGGGCTACTGGGGTACCGCCCGTCAAAGTACGTGGCCTAGATCAACGTACCGAGGATCACTCCCGACCCCCTACAACACAAGGCCGGAACCATTTCTTACTGAACAGTCCCGAACAAGATAACCCCGGCAGTTGTTGCAATCAACCGCCCACACAGCCGAAAAATAAAGGGACATCTAGAGAGGGGAATATCTTGTCCTGCTTGGGCATGACCCACCTAACCTTACTGCACCTTCCCTGTTTTAGCCATTCACGGTTGATGAGGCTTGAGCCTGCGACTACCTTTAGAGAATACATTTCTTAGAATGCTCATCGCCCACCCGACGATGTGTTGAAAGCATTCAATCCATACAATTTCGTTCCGGGTTCGAACGAAACCGATGTCATTATCACGTTACACTCATTTTGGAATCACCCTCAGAGTTAAGGACAATAACCCTTGCACTCTGAATCTTCATCTTCAATTCAGATTCACGACCTATCGTTAATTTGGATCGATGTGGTTTTCGGATGTTCCAAATAAGGAAACCCGATCCCGGTCTCATCGAAATCCAAAACGTGTCTTTTAAGGCCAAGTTGTCTATTTAGTCTTAACAATTCAATTCAATATAATCAATATACACAGATGGATAATTCACAATATCACAGTAAATGATCACGTTATCATCATAAACCTATAATCAATACTATCATCCCAATCAGATAATAAATATTATCATACTTAAACCAAGCATTCACATCACATAGATATTATTCATGTCATATCTGAATTCACAATCATCAAATGAAATATCATCCATAAGCAATGATTTATGAATCACAATCTATAATTAATTTAAAATGAATTAAATTAACTACTTCAATCTCTAATTAATTTAAAGTAAATGAAATTAATTACTTCATCTATAAATCCTGTTTATACAACCATTAATTAATTATAAATCAAATTAATTAATTATTCTCTAGATATTCATCTTGATTAATCATATTTGATTAATCATCTTCTAATTACAATAAGTAATTAGTCTTTATTAAATTCCACAATTAATTATCCTGAATCGTTTATAGTAATTAACATTTAATTACTTCATTTATTAATTACTAAAATTAGTTACATTTATCCTTAATTAATCACTTTATTATTAGTTATTTCTTAATTAATCATATAAATTACATCATTAATCACATTAATGAATGATTTCTAATTATATCTAAATTAATTTCTTTATTTAAATTAATTACATTAAGTGATTAATCTTTAAATTAAACACCATTATTAATCACCTTTGAATTAATAACAGTCCAGTAATTAACTACCTAAATTACTTACATTAATAAATTAATTATTCCATACTTGATTATCTCCATTAATCAATCCTTTGATTAATTACAAAAGTAATTATCCAAATTACTCCATTAACATATCATCTTTCACTAATTATATTCAGTAATTAACATTAATTACTTCCTTAAGTAATTATGCTCCATCGAATACACTAAGTAATTACACTTACCAATTTATCAAATGATTTTCTTAAATTAATTAGACTGAATTAATTAACTTAATTTAATCATTTTATCAAAATTAATTACAATAAGTAATTAGTCTCTTAATTACTTTTATCGTGTAATTACACTTAACAATTTACAATAGATTATCTAATTAATTATCAAAATTAATCACATTAATTAATTAATTAATAATCCTTAGTTAATTATCTTCATTAACTAATAACATTTCTTAATTTACTTCTTAATTAATCTCTAATTATAAATTAATCTAAATTATTAATTTTATAAATTAAATACATAAGTCAATCCTTAGTTAACTTATTCATTTAATCATTTAAATAGCTTAATTTTTCTTAACATAATTTATTTCTTTATTTGTGACTTCATAAATATTAAAGTGTATTAGAACATTACATTTTAAATTTAAATTCAAACTCCATTTTGAATTTAAGATTAAAAATGATTATTGTTTAAACATTAACTAAATTTAAATTCAATTTAAAATCTTTTTAAATAAATGTAAATAAAATTTATTATTTACATATGAACTTATATAAGAAAATCTTTTAAATTAAACTACTTAACTTTATTTAAACTTAAACTACCAAAATGCAATAATATTTTAACTTGCAAATTCAAGTTAAAATAATTTATTTAACTTCTATTCAAAAATCCATTTAAAAAGAACTATGTCAAAATCATTTTCAAATATTTATTTGAAACAAATTTACTTTTCAAAACTATTTTATTTAAAATGGTTTTATATATTTAAATTTAAAAACTGATTTAAATTTCAGATTTGAATTCAAGAAAAACTTGAATTCATTAGTTTAACCTTGAATTTAAAACTTTGGTTTTAACTTGCGTTTGTAAAACTTGGTTTAAATTCTTGATTTAAAATTCAAATTCATTTTTTTAAAACTTAGATTCAAAAGTTCAATTGAATCTATACTTTGAACTTTAATTTTTAAAACATAGTTTAAATTTTTGTTTCAGATTTTAAATAAAATTTCAAAACATGAAATTGTCAGGTTTTTAAACCTAAAAGAAAACCCACCTATCATTGTTTTAAAACTTTACTTCTAGTTCAAATTTGAATTCAAGAAAAACTTTGAATTCATACTTCAACTGGATTTAAACTTGTTTAAATCCATTATTTATTTCTTAGGTTTCATTTTGAATTTGTTTTTAAAAAAAACAAATACGGCTTCCAGGTTTTTGCAAAAGCCTGAATAAACATTGACTCGACGCGAACCTAAACGCTTCGAGTTTTCCCTTCCCCTGCCTCGAGTCTCATACTCGTGTGACTCGAGTATGTTTCGAGCCCAATAATACCCTACACACAAAGGAAACACCACAACACTTCAATGGCACGGTGCACGTGCACCGTAGTCCCAGCCACCTCCGGCCACCCACTAGAGCTGCTACCTATCAGCGACCATCTCCAGACGATCTCACGATCACCCAAATCCATCACCACGTCTCGAATCAAATATGAGTTCTCCACTCCAAACTTGGAACACGAACCCCTCCTCAAACCCAAACCTGGAAATTTCACCGCGCTTCAAACTCCGACCACCAGAAAACCACCACCACCGGGCGACTTCTCCTACCATCCCTCTACGCATTCCCAAACCCCCGTTGAACTCTACGCTTCGAGGCGTTCGAATCGACACAAATACTCCACTCAACCAAAACTAGGTTTACCCACTGAAATCGAAAGCCACTATCGCCACAGTGATCGATAGTGCCTCCGACTATTTTTCATGGCCTCTCTGATCACCCATCTTCCTCCAGAACGAACCTCAACCACTCCGATCAACGATACTTCCAGAGGCAACCGAAAATGCTCGAATTGATCAACCCAGTAAAGCATGTTCAAAGATCAACTAAAAAATGTGATTATAGTTTTAAAAATCCTTATTACAGGCAAGAATTCAAGTTATAAACTTGAATTGATATTTTAAAATGTTTGAAATTTCACCTATATCAAACATGTCATGTTCTTTAAGTTTCTACAGAGTAGTTCTACTTTGCACACTCAAATACGATTTTTAAAACTTGCTTTATGATCATACAACCTTATCTTGCTTAGATACTAAGTCCTATCATTCAACAGAATTTAGCAGAGATAAATTTTATTTCTATTCTGAGTTTCAAATTTTATATATAGAAGTTGTTTCCAGGCTATTAAACAGACAGGCATCATCTCACCCAAAAATACAGTACAATGCATATACTTTATACAACAAATTTCAGATATTAGTTATGCAACTAGATTAAAACTTAAGTTATTAAAATATTAATTTACTCACCATAGTTTTGAAAATAAACATAGCACCTTTTTGTCTGAAACAGTTTGAACTTTAAAAACAGGGAATGATTTGCTTGAGTTTCCTTTGATCATCTTGCCTTTTGTTGTTGATGCTTCAGTTGTAAAAAGGAAAAGCTTGCAATGTTGTGTTGAACGAATGAAAATATAAGAAGACATGATATATATATAAAGAAGTTTCAGGGTAGGTGATATCTGGGTTTAGGCTATATACAGGTAAAAAATCTTATTATATTTTTCCAGAGATTAATGTTTTGTTTTATCAGGCAAAATTTCTGTATTAGGAGGCTGAGATGAGGTCAAACAATTCGAATTGACTTGGTTATGTGCTAGAGTTTGAAAGCATTAAATGCAATGGTACCTTATGTCTAACATGCACATAGATATTTTTACTTAGCTTTGCATTTCTCTTACAAGCAACCTGCATATTTATTTTTACTTTGCTTTGTTTTCTTAACTTTGCCATTTAAAACCTACAGGCTACACATATACAAAACTGGTTTGTATTCATCTCATGTACATACTTGTCTGAATCTTTATTTACAAGCTTCCTGCATATGTTTATTTTATTTACTCTTTAGCTTGCATATCCATTTTACAGTCATGATTACTTGCTTTTGTATTTTACATACATATTATAAAATTTGTTGTAGTCATTTGTTTTGGTTTATTACTTTATTTAATTATTATTTCTTATTCTTACGTTAATATTACAATTTCTTAAGTTTATGTATTCAAACCTATTTTTTATAACCAAATATTTGGTTTACACTTATGTTTCATATTTATAAAGTTTGTTTTATTTTTAAACATTGTCGAAAGTTTTAAATTTTAAATTTGTAAATCATAGCTTTCTAAAGTACAAATGTATATAAATAAATAAATTTCAAATAACAACTTCTATTTATTTAAAATCCATCATAAAGATATTACATTATTATTATTGTTTTTTAAAAAATAATTATAACGACCCAGGATTTAAATTAATTAAAATTTGGATATTTAATTAATTTTAAATATAAATTAGTGAATTTATAAGTCGAATAAATTTTATTTTTGAATAATTTGATTTAATTGGATAAATTAAATCGATAATTTAATATGTGAAATTACAGAAATAATTGAAAATCAAGTTTAATATGATTAAAATTGATTTGTAAAATTGTATATTATCATGTTGGAGTTAGAACGATGTTATAGAACTTTTAAAATCGAATTAAAAGCTAATTTGGGAAAATTGAATATTTTAATATGAAATCAACTAGTGAAAATAGTCAATTTTCGAATAGTCTCAGAATTGGACGAAACTAGTTCCATTAGATCCGTAATAGTTTGTTATTATCGGATTTCAATTTTCGTAGCAATCAGAGTTATAGTTTGATCGTGGCAGCTCGAAACGCATCGAAATTGTTTTAATATTAATTTGGCGAGTTAAAATAGCCATTTTTCAAACAGTCTCGGATTTCTATGAAACCAGTTTCATCGGATCCGCAATGTGATATTATTGTATGGTTTCAAATATCGTGTCAATCAGATTTACCATTTGTCCGGTGCAAGCTAAAACGCCTAGAATATCATTTAATCGGTTTAATTTAAATTAAACGTTTATTGCCATAACTCGCACAGATGACCGAATTATCTCCCGAAACACGTTCCATTGTGTCCGGAACGTGGGGTAAACCTTAGGAACGCCAAACGGCACGCTTCGTTTGGAGTTCGAAAAATCCGGGATGAATAGTGTCGCGCGAATTTTCTATAATAGGACCTCTCTCTTCATAAATTGCAGAAAAATAAAACCTAGGGTTTGTGGCCGCCATTTTCGTTTCTAAGGCCAGAAATTCACCATCTTCTTTCCTCAATTACTTCCAATCCGTTGATAATTAGCCAAAGTGTTCAACAGCAAAGTTGAAGAGCACGAAGAGAGCTTTCAATCTATACGGTGATGATGGGGTATGGTGCGTCGGTGAGGTGGGAAATTGGCCGCGTTCATGGCCGTGTATCCTCGATTCGCATGCTTATAGGGGTGGCCGAGCTGACCGTGGGTTCAGGCGTGGGTAGAGTAGGGGTAGAGCTTGCAAATGGAGGTGCTTGATCAACTTGTCGATGCTCGTGGTGGCCGAAATATTGAACCCTAATTTCATGCCTATGGGTTTCATGTTATGGCTTCTACCTGTAGATGGAATGTGGAAGACGAAGAAGCTTGGGACGGTCATGATTTCAGGGAGCAGGATCCAAAGGCTCTGAATGGTTTAGGTTTAGAAAAATTAAATTTATGTTGTAAATTGGTTTATAAAATTCGTATAAACTTTGAAAAATCATATCTTTTTCATACGAGGCCGAAAACACGCGAAACCAATTGCGTTGGAATCGTATGGACGAACACTACGCTATGGAATTGGATTGGAGTCGTTTGGAGTTAGCAAAAATTTCGGGTAAAACTAAACGTCCGTTTAATTTTATTCGAAATAAATCGCTAAAACGAAATTGAAATCAAGGTGAGAACTTCTCACTCAGTCGAATCAGTTTCGATTTTTATTTTAAATAGTTAGATTTAAAATTCTTGAGTGCATGTTTGAATGATGATTTTTATTTATTGATTGTTAAAATAGACATTATGCGCCGTTAGTAAGCGGATGTTATTTATTAAAAACATATACCGCGAATATTTCATGAACAGTGAAATTAGTATTATTTATGTACTTGGAATTGATTTCCCGCAGTATATAGCGGATGAGACCCTATTGCGCCGCCTATTAAGTGGATAATATTTTAAATCGCATATACCGCGATAATTCCGTACTGGAACGGAATTGGTATTGTGCTAACATCTTTGGATGCAGGAAACAGGTTGGAGGTATCCAACTGGATTCCTCAACAGTATTTATTTGATTTCGGATATTTTGATATTTGATGGATTATCATATCGATATGTGATGTCGTTGTTGTCGTGATTGACTATTTGGTATGTAGCATCAGTTGGGGCCAATTTTTGAATTTTAAAAGGATTTTAAAATTGATTTTTTTGAAAGTATACGTTTATAAAATATTTTAGGAATCGATTCATTTTAAATAAATAAACGTATAAATTTTAATGTTATAAAATTATGATTTTGAGGAATATAGTTAAAAGTTGATTTTTGAAAATATGGGTTAATAATTTTATAAAATAGCTTAAATTGGGATTTCTGAATTTATTATAAAAAGTTTAAATATAGGATTTATAAAATTTGATTATTTTATAAATCAAAATGGTGAAATTATAAAGGACTTTAAAGATGTTTTAAAATAATAATATAAATTGATTTATATAAAAGATTTATAAATTGATAAGTTATAAATTAAAATATTTGAATTATAAAACGAGTTTTTATAAGTGCTAGAATGAAGTGCAAATGAATTTCATAAATCAATGAAATTTATAGGATTATAAATGTTGAAGTTATAAATGGAACTTTATAAGCAGTAGGTTTATAAAATTTGTAAAGTTATTTGAGGAATAGATTTGGATAAATAAATGAATATTATAAGTTATAAGATCTATAATTTGAGAAGTCTTAAAAAGAACGATTTTGTAAAATAATCGTTTTATAAGCATTTAAGTTATAATATGGACTTTCGGTATATAATTGAGTTATAAATTGAATAGGTTAATAAAGGAGATTTATAAAGGAAGTAGTTATAAAATAAATAGAAATGGAATTTATAAACGTTGTTTTATAAATTCGCAACGACTTATTTTGAGAAGTAAATTGGTGTAACTTATTAATGGAGTTATATTCACGTTTTATACAGTGAATAATCCTTTAAAATAAAGTGAATAGAAAGGATGAAATTGGTTAACAAGGTATATTCACGTTTTTGGAAAGTGAATAATATGTTAAAGAAAATGTTTTGGAAGTGATGTTTTAAATAGAATTAAAACGATCTAACGATGTTTTAAAAATGTGTTGAGATTCGAAACCATAGATTTCAACATTCATTGTTGAAATAGACGTTTTCGAGAAATAAAAGGAAATGATGGACTATAACACTGTTGTTATAGTAAATGATTTTCGAAAGGAAATGTTTTGTATAGTATTGGGATTTATATATCTATTTTAATTTCGAATCCATATACTAGTGATTTTGGGTTGTCGTAACGATGTTTTACGCAACATTCGTTTTGGCCCAAATAAATATGATTAAGAGAATGATTTCCTTAAAGAATGAAATGTATACTTAATTTCGATTTAAGTATATTGAATATTTTCCAAGTATATAAAATAAAAGAGATTCGTGAATTACTTATTAATAAATAAGTATGGAAATGTTTTCCAATGTGAAATGAAACGTTTTGAGAATTTATCTTTTTGAAGATAAATTGAAAATGAATAATTAAAATCGTATATTCAAAAATATTTTGGAATTGTAAATTCACTATGGAATTTATAAAAGAAAGGGGAATCTGTTTAAAAATAAACGTTGATTTATTTTTGAAGTATTGAAAATATATATCTTGTAAAGGTATCTTTGGGAAATAAATAATTTGGAAAATTATTTGGAATCTGGTGATGTGTGCATATCCATTGATAGTTCAATAACCGACTATCAATATTTACCTTTGAATGGGTATTTGTTGTGATTTGCTTGAATTTCAATGCCACACTTATTTTTAAATACGAATAGTGATACGACGTAATGGATAGCATTGATGACCGGTGTTGAAGACCGGATATTTTTGAAAATGGAAGGATTACCGTCGAATGTTTCTGCACCGAATGGCCCCGGTATAGAAATTCCATATGTGAAGGGAAGTCCGGAAGTGATTAGTGAATGTTCGGATTGTAAGGACTTCTTTGTAAGTGCCATCGGTTCTGTTCGAGCGCAGAACAGACTTGTATGGATTGTATGTCGGACATTACAAGTTGAGATATAAAGCTGATTTCTTTCAAATATATTTCTGTTGGTGGCGGAGAATTTATTCTCTTAGCTTAACACCCTTCTCTGAGACGTACGAGCTCAGAGGTTATGTAGTTGAAGGTTATCAGCGATATATTCCCAATTTGGTAATGTGACATGCTGAGTGTTGCTGTGAAATGATCATTGTTTGATCATTTGTGATATGATCATTTGTTTGATCGTTTATCTTTGTGATCATTTCTATGATCATTTGTTGACCCAAAGCATGACTTTTGTATAAAACGTGGCTTTGTGGACGAGATTTCGTCGAGCCTCACACCCCGGAATGGTCAAAACAGGAAAGATGCAACATGTTTATGAGGGTTAGCTCCCTTTAGGGTATGTGCATTTCCTTCTGGAAAAGGGTGGTATCATGGTATGGAGCCCAGATACTTACTCATGTTGAAACACTTTATTTATGATTGTGTGATGTTGGTGACGAGCGCTCGGTTAAAGGTCCCAAAGGACCGGGGGATGGCATACTCGTGTCAGTAGTTACCCAGTTAGGGGTAACCCGGCCTTGTGTTGGAAGAGATTCGGTTTGGTTCTCGGGGACGTCCTTCCAGAGGCGTTCTCATGTGGCAATGGGAAGTTCCTTGGCCTGACCATTTGTTGGAAATCCAAAGAAACAATACGATCTTGTACGATTTTAGTTGTAGAACCTGCTTCCTCAGGAGGTAGCTATAGTAGGCATAATATAATGGTACCTATGCTGGCTATGATTTATATTCTACTTTCAAAATGTTTTCTACACTATGCACTAATAATAATATCAAAATTGATTTGATTTTGCGTAGTAAGCATCTTTGACTAACATAAGAAGAAATCTCCTCCAAGTCTGCGTTTGCATTGTGTATGTGGTGGGAGGTCTTATGGTAGTCTCAATCTTAAAAGCATTGCGAATTGACTTTAAAAATATTCCTCTATTTTGATTTTAAAGATAAATAAACTGTTTTGAGTTCTCACACCAGTCACATGACAGACTCGGAGTTTATTGTTTTCCTTCCTAAACTCTGGGTGCCCACCAATTTCCACACGGGCAGTCAAGAGTTAAGGTTTATCAGGATATTCTGGAGTTCAGGAGTTGCTGGAGGCAAGATGGATGACATGCGTATTTACTAGTATATAGTATTTCTTTTCCGCTGTTTGTTGTTGTATGATGTTGTACACTCTGATGATACGATGTAATGAAATGAAATGTGATGCAATGTAATAACTGATATAGTTCTTTGTTTAAAGATTATTCAGTTATTTATTACATGTTGTTCTGCTGCGATTGTGATTTTCTGATATTGTTCTGTTATTTCTTTCTGTTCCGTGCTGTTTTCTGTTCTATTTTCTATCTTCTTATCTCTTCTTCTGTCTTTTTCTTTTTCCTAAACATTAAAAATTCGTATTTCTGTTCATCTTGAGTTAATCTATGGAGATTAGTGTATATTCAAGGAGTACGGATTTGCGGGTCCTCACAGTTTGTATCAGAGCATATGGTTAAGCGACAACCATGGCTCTGCTGGGTATTACTCATTAGAGATAGAGTCAGTAGTACTCTAGAATGAGTTTGAGTGTAATAATAGCTATGTGTGCATATTTGTTAGTGAATATAAAATTGTTTTGTATTGTGTTGACTTATCGGTTGATTGTTTATAGATTCCGGTCGATGTAGTCTAGCTAACTATCGTAGATAGGGGTTTATAAACAGTTGAATAGAACAATTCGACACAGTATTGTTTTAAATTGAGTAAATGAAATAATTTTACCTTGATTATATTTTATATATAATGGAATAATTTTTCAGAATTATTAAAGTGTATATAAGTTGATTGTTTAGTTGTTTGAATAATCTAAATTAAAGAATAATTGTATAAGTAAAAAGAATTATAAGAATTGAATTATAATTAAAGTGATTTGCAATTTAGAAATAAACTTATATATATAAGAAGTGAAACTATATGAATATATTTATGAATATGAGTTGTAATAAAAATGAATTTAAAGTTAAATGGAAGTATAATGTAAGAGATGTTGAATGAAGTTGATTTTGGTATCAAAGTAAATTAATATAGTTAAGTGATAAATGTGAACTTGAGTTATATAAATGAATTAGAAATTGAATTGAACAAATGGATTGAATGTTAAATCAATTGAATGTAAATTAAGTTGATATGAAATAATGAATGTAAGTGTAAATTCATTAAAATCTAATGTTATTGGAAGTTAAAAAAAAAAATTTGAAGGAAATCAATTTAATTAAACCAATTGAAAGTAAAGGTGTTAAACCAAATTGAATGAATATAAGCAAATAAATTTGGTTGTAATTAATATACATTGGTTGTTATATGATTGTTAGTTGATTGTATATAATTCAATAAGTGTTAATCAAATTGAGTTAATGAAATTGAGAGCTAAAGTAATTGAAATTCAATTGGAAGTTAAGTGAATCTTAAATAGAATTGAATTTGATTTGGAAGTGAACCAACTTGAATATGGATTAGTGAATATAAACTAATTGAAAATGAATGTTAGTAAAAAAATCTATTGTTAATAAATCAAATGTGATTAAATTGAAAACCCATTTCATTGAATATTAATGAGAATATGAATGAATATTTATTGGTTATGGATGTTAGTTGAATGCTAGTTGGTTGATGTTTGAATATATTGCTTTTATTGCATTTACTATGTTGGCATATATAGTTATTATGTTGCTATATGTTGTATTCGATACTATTGTCTATATACATGTTTCTCATCTATTTGTTGAGTGTTTAGTAGGTGCGGATCGCGCTTGCTTCGCATTTGGAGCTCGCTTTCGCGCTATATTAGCCGTATATGCTTGCTAATAAAAAAATAAGGTACATATCTCGGATTAAATATCGTAATTTTACACTTTTTTCCCTACGGGATGCCTCATCACTTAATGAGATGTATATTTTGGATACATATACTGTCATTTTTTTCGGATCGAGCCACGCAAAGGAGACTCTGGCGAATTTTTCCGAAAATTTAAGGCGTTAGAATATTTTTGAGAAAAATAGTAAAATTTTGAAAACTTTAACTTTGATTTAGAGTTGAAAGTTAAACAATATTAGTTTTTTTTGAAAAGATAACTAAGTATGATTTGAAAGCTTAGTAAAGTTATTGTAAGAAATTTAATTATGAATTCTGGGAAAGTTAATAGATTCTGTAACCTTTCTTACTTGGTAATTTCGAGGACGAAATTCTTTTAAGGGGGGAAGTATGTAACCACCCAGGATTTTAATTAATTAAAATTTGGATATTTAATTAATTTTAAATATAAATTAGTGAATTTATAAGTCGAATAAATTTTATTTTTGAATAATTTGATTTAATGGGATAAATTAAATCGATAATTTAATATGTGAAATTACAGAAATAATTGAAAATTGAGTTTAATATGATTGAAATTGATTTTTAAAATTTTATTTTATCATGTTGGAGTTAGAATGATGTTATAGAACTTTTAAAATCGAATTAAAAGTTAATTTGTGAAAATTGAATATTTTAATATTAAATCGACTAGTGAAAATAGTCAATTTTCGAACAGTCTCAGAATTGGATGAAACTAGTTCCATTGGATCTGTAATAGTTTGTTATTATCGGATTTCAATTTTCGTAGCAATCAGAGTTATCGTTTGATCGTGGCAGCTCGAAACGCACCGAAATTGTTTTAATATTTATTTGGCGAGTTAAAATAGCCATTTTTCAAACAGTCTTGGATTTCGACGAAACTAGTTTCATCGGATCCATAATGTGATATTATTGTATGGTTTCAAATTTCGTGTCAATCGGATTAACCGTTTGTCCGGTGCAAGCTAAAACGCCTAGAAAATCATTTAATCGGTTTAATTTAAATTGACGTTTATTGCCATAACTCGCACAGATGACCGAATTAGCTCCCGAAACACGTTCCATTGTGTCTGAAACGCGGGGTAAACCTTAGGAACGCCAACCGGCACGCTTCGTTTGGAGTTCGGAAAATCCGGGATGAATAGTGTCGCGCGTATTTCTATAAAAGGACGTCTCTCTTCATAAATTGCAGAAAAATAAAACCTAGGGTTTGTGGCCGCCATTTTCGTTTCTAAGGCCAGAAATTCACCATCTTCTTTCCTTAATTACTTCCAATTCGTTGATAATTAGTCAAAGTGTTCAACAACAAAGTTGAAGAGCGCGAAGAGAGCTTTCAATCTATACGGTGATGATGGGGTATGGCGCGTCGATGAGGTGGGAAATTGGCCGCGTTCGTGGCCGTGTATCCTCGATTCGCGCGCGTATAGGGGTGGCCAAGCTGACTGTGGGTTCAGGCGTGGGTAGAGTAGGGGTAGAGCTTCCAAATGGAGGTGCTTGATCAACATGTCGATGCTCGTGGTGGCCGAAATATTGAACCCTAATTTCATGCCTATGGGTTTCATGTTACGGCTTCTACCTGTAGATGGAACGTGGAAGATGAAGAAGCTTGGGACGGTCATGATTTCAGGGAGCAGGATCCAAAGGCTCTGAATGGTTTAGGTTTAGAAAAATTAAATTTATGTTTTAAATTGGTTTATAAAATTCGTATAAACATTGAAAAATCATATCTTTTTCATACGAGGTCGAAAACGCGCGAAACCAGTTGCATTGGAATCGTATGGACGAGCACTACGCTATGGAATAGGATTGGAGTCGTTTGGAGTTAGCGAAAATTTCGGGTAAAATTAAACGTCCGTTTAATTTTATTCGAAATAAATCGCTAAAACGAAATTGAAATCAAGGTGAGAACTTCTCACTCAATCGAATCAGTTTCGATTTTTATTTTAAATAGTTAGATTTAAAATTCTTGAATGCATGTTTGAATGATTATTTTTATTTATTGATTGTTAAAATGGACATTATGCGCCGTTAGTAAGCGGATGTTATTTATTAAAAACATATACCGCGAATATTTCATAAACAGTGAAATTGGTATTATTTATGTACTTGGAATTGATTTCCCGCAGTGTATAGCGGATGAGACCCTATTGCGCCGCCTATTAAGCGGGTAACATTTTAAATCCCATAACCGCGATAATTCCGTACTGGAACGAAATTGGTATTGTGCTAACATCTTTGGATGCAGGAAACAGGTTGGAGGGATCCCACTGGATTCCTCAACAGTATTTATTTGATTTCAGATATTTTGATATTTGATGGATTATCATATCGATATATGATGTCGTTGTTGTCGTGATTGACTATTTGGTATGTAGCATCATTTGGGGCCAATTTTGGAATTTTAAAAGGATTTTAAAATTGATTTTTTTGAAAGTATACGCTTATAAAATATTTTAGGAATCGATTCATTTTAAATAAATAAACGTATAAATTTTAATGTTATAAAATTATGATTTTGAGAAATATAGTTAAAAGTTGATTTTTGAAAATATGGGTTAATAATTTTATAAAATAGCTTAAATTGGGATTTTTGAATTTATTATAAAAAGTTTGAATATAGGATTTATAAAATTTGATTATTTTATAAATCAAAATGGTGAAATTATAAAGGACTTTAAAGATGTTTCAAAATAATAATATAAATTGATTTATATAAAAGATTTATAAATTGATAATTTATAAATTAAAATATTTGAATTATAAAACGAGTTTTTATAAGTGCTAGAATGAAGTGCAAATGAATTTCAAAAATGAATAAAATTTATAGGATTATATATGTTGAAGTTATAAATGGAATTTTATAAGCAGTAGGTTTATAAAATTTGTAAAGTTATTTGAGGAATAGATTTGGATAAATAAATGAATCTTATAAGTTATAAGATTTATAATTTGAGAAGTCTTAAAAAGAACGATTTTGTAAAATAATCGTTTTATAAGCATTTAACTTATAATATGGACTTTCGGTATATAATTGAGTTGTAAATTGAATAGGTTAATAAAGGAGATTTATAAAGGAAGTAGTTATAAAATAAATAGAAATGGAATTTATAAACGTTGTTTTATAAATTCGCAACGACTTATTTTGATAAGTAAATTGGTGTAACTTATTAATGGAGTTATATTCACGTTTTATACAGTGAATAATCCTTTAAAATAAAATGAATAGAAAGGATGAAATTGGTTAACAAGGAATATTCACGTTTTTGAAAAGTGGATAATATGTGTGACGACCCGCCCTCCTACGCCCAGGAAGACATATCGTCTTGAAGAAAGAAAGGGATGAGAAAATAGAACAGATAGAGAAGAAAGAACAACAACATCAGAATCTCACAGCGGAACGAATAAAATATAATAATCACATAAATATTTTCATAATATACAACATCAATCAGAGTTATACAGACAATACATCACATACTAGACAGTTATAAACACCTGTCTAGTTAACACACCTCAATACATTACAGCTCAAACAATAAGTCTCAGAGATACCAACACAGCGGAACTTTATATATCTACCACGCTGAAGCCACCTGCTCCATTGCTCCTCCAGAATTCGTCAAAGCTAACCTGAATCCCTTGACAACCCGTAAAAAATTTGGGTACCCGAGTGTTTATGAAAAACAAAAATAAACTCCGGGTCAGTCATGGGTCTGGTATGAGTAACAGGTTAAAGATTACTTAACTTTGAAAATCTTTTGAAAACAAAAGGTATCACGTAAGACTTCCCACACATAAACGTGGAAAAGTTTTTACCTTACGCTAACCAAAACATTTGATAGGAAATTCTGTGATATTATAATAGGTCTAGGGTTTTCAAGTAAATAGAAAATAGCCGAAATTGTTACATGATTAAATTCCAGCTACTAGCCACAAAAGTGGGTAATACAATCAAAACCGTTGGCACTTATTGGATTGTGGATTCCATACAATGGCAGGGCTACTGGGGTACCGCCCGTTACAGTACGTGGCCTAGATCAACGTACCGAGGATTACTCCCTTCATCCCCTGCAACACAAGGCCGGAACCATTCCTTACTGAACAGTCCCGAATAAGATAAACCCCGGCAGTTGTTGCAATCAACCGCCCACACAGCCGAATAAAAAAGGGACATCTAGACAGGGGAATATCCTTGTCCTGCTTGGGCATGACCCACCTAACCTTGCTGCACCTCCCCTGTTTTAGCCATTACCGGTTGATGAGGCTTGAGGTTACGATTACCTTTATAGAACATATTTCTTAGAATGCTTATCGCCCGCCCGACGATGTGTTGAAAGCATTCAATCCATACAAGTTCGTTCCGGGTTCGAACGAAACCGAAGGCATTATCTCGTTACACTCATTTTGGAATCACCCTCAGAGTTAACGACAATAACCCTTGCAATCTGAATCTTTATCTTCACTTCAGATTCACGACATATCGTTAATTTGGAATCGATGTGGTTTTTGGATATTCCTAATGTGGAAACCCGATCCCGGTCTCATCGAAATCCAAAACGTGTCTTTTTAGGCCAAGTTGTCTATTTAGTCTTAACAGCTTAATTCAATATAATCAACATACACACAGATGGATAATTCATAATATCACAGTAGATAATCACAGATAATCTCATAAACAGATAATCAATATTATCATCCAAACAGATAATCAAATGTTATCATATTTAAACCAAGCATCCATAACACATAGATATTATTCATGCTAGATCATAATCATCAAATGAAATATCAATATCATTCATCCATAAGCAATGATTCATAATCACACCATTTGTAATAAATTTAAAATGAATTAAATTAACTACTTAAATCTCTAATTAATTTAAAATAAATTAAATTAATTACTTCATCTATAAATCCTGCCTATACAACCATTAATTAATTACAAATCAAATTAATTAATCACCCTCTAAATATTCACCTTGATTAAACACCTCGATTAATCAATTTCTAATTACAATAAGTAGTTAGTATTAATTAGTTTTACAAATTAATTATCCTAAATTATTTATAGTAAATAACATTTTATTACCTTATTTATAAATTTAATTAATTACATTTATTGTTGATTAATTACATAAATTAATCACCACATTATTAAATTTCTTAATTAATCAATTCTTAATTTCATCATTAATTAAATTAATTAATGACCTTTAATTTATATTTAAATTAATTTACATTGAGCAAATTAATTACATTAAGTAATCGATCTTTAATTAAACATAATTATTAATCACCCTTGATTAATATTATTCCAGTAATTTACTACACTTAGTTACTCATATAATTAAATTAAATATCCCATAATTAATTATCTCCACTAATTAATCCCATGAGTAATTATCCGAATTACTTTATTAACAATCATCTATTATTAATTACATTCAGTAATTAACATTAATTACTTCCTTGAGTAATTGTGCTCCATTAATTACACCAAGTAATTACACTTATCAAACCATTAAATGATTTCCTTAAATTAATTAAAATGAATTAATTAACTTAAATTAATCATATCATCAAAATTAATTACAATAAGTAATTAATCTCTTAATTACTTTTATCAAGTAATTACTCTTAACAATCTATAATAGATTTATCTAATTTAATTAATCTAATTAATTATCAAATTTAATCACATTAAATAATTATCCAAATAATTCTTAGTTAATTATCTTTATTAACTAAAAACATTTCTTAATTTACTTCTTAATTTATCCCTAATTCTAAATTATTAATTAAATAAAGAAGTCATTCTAAAATTTAACCTATTCATTAAGTCATTTTAATATCTTAATTATTTCTAAGATAATCCATTTCTTTATAGTGATTTCATTAGCATTAAAGTGTAAAACATTACACTCTTGAATTTAAATTTAAATTACATTTTTAATTCAAAATTCAAAATGATCATTCTTTTAAGCATTAACCCAATTTAAATTCAATTTAAAGTCTTTTAAATTTATGTAGATAACATTTATTACTTACAAATTCAAGTTAAAATAATTTATTTAACTTCTATTCAAAAATCCCTTTTTAAAAGAACTATGTCGAAATCAATTCAAATATTTATTGTGAAGCAAATTACCTAAAAACTATTAGATTTAAATCGGTTTTAAGCTTAAAAACTGATTTAAATTTTCAGATTTGAATTCAAGAAAAGCTTGAATTCATTAGTTTAACTTTGAGTTTAAAACTTTGGTTTAGCTTGCTTTTTTTTTAAAAGCTTGATTTTAATTCTTGATTTAAAATCCAAATTCATTTTTAAAAACCTTAGATACAAGAGTTCATTTGAATTTATACTTTGTCTTTGAATTCTAAACTACTATTAAAATCCTGTTTTCAAATCTTACTTTAAATTTAAAATCTGCAAACAGTCAGGCTTTTAAACCTGGAATCCACCTTAAATTTTCTTCCAACGTCTACTTTATTTCAATTTTGAATTCAAAAATAAACCTGAATTCAAACTTTTACCTGGATTTAAGCTTTGTTAAATCTAGTTTACAAATTAAAGTTTCATTTGCATTTGCTATCAGGTTGTAGAAACTTGAACAAGGTAATTTTATTTGCAATTGATATCAGGTTATAGAAACTGGAACAAGACAGTTCCATCTTCATATGCTACCAGGTGATACCCCTGCACTCAAAAATACACAGCACCGCAATGGACACGGTGCACGTGCACCGAAGCTCGGGCCATCTCCGGCCATCCACACGAACTCCAACACGTCGCCGACTACCCTCAGATAACAACACGACCACTCAAATTCGTCACGACAACCTGAATCGAAAATGGGTTCGAAACCCAAACCTGGAAACACAACAGGCATTCCCCCTCGAAACCTAGAACATCGCCGTTCTCGCGACCAAGACCACCGGAGTTTATACCACTCCGGCCAACAACTCGACAATCTCCCACCTTCCATTTCCCAGAACCACGATACACTCGATCAACTAAAAAGGGAGAAATGATCGAATTATCCCAAACCGTTAAAACTAGGGTTGCATCCAAAATTTCACCACCGCACTTTCCACTTGCCACTGCTCATCCTCCACCCAATTTTTCCAAACACCCCGACCACCCATGCACCTCCAGGAAGAACCACGAACTTCCATGTCCACTGGATTGCCTGAGGCAACCCATAATTCCCAAAACCATTAAATCAGAATTTCCAACCCAATACTTAACTAAAGAAAATGAATTTACTTTTAAAAATCCTAGTTTCAGATAGGAATTCAATTTATAATCCTGAATTTATATTTTAGAATGATTAAAATTTCACTTATATCAATCATCAACTGTTCTTGGTCTTTTTACAGAATAGTGTTACTTTATTTAATTAAGATACAATATTAAAATTTACTTTATGGTCAAACAAACATATCTTGTTAAGATACTAAGTCCTAACAATCACTAGATCAAGCAGTAATGATTTTTTTGAAATAAGATATGAACTTGAGAACTATAAACAAGATGGTCTTACAAGGTATTCAATATGCAGATATTGCACTCACAAATACACAGAGAATGGTCACATAAATATTCATCCAAATATTTTCAAGCATTCAATATTTATCTGCAACAAGTTTAAACTTAAGTTATTTAGAAAAATGTTACTCACCTTTTTAAACAGAGGTGATTCCAGGATGTCAACTCACATACATGCAGTAACACATACTTAGGAATGCATTAAAATATATTCACATATCAAACCATAATTAAGCAACATATATACTTAAGTATTTTAAAATTTAAGTTACTCACCTCAAAATGCAGAGGGCCTTGAAACTGAAATGAAATGAAATTTCCATGCTTTTATTTTTGATTCCAGAGACTTGAATTTGAAAACATGAAAGCTTGCAATTAACTTGAAACTGTGTCTTGCTTGATTCCCTTTAAACCTCCCTGTCTTAGTTTAGTTGAAGTTGTATGCAGTAACAATTTCCAGGTTGAAGGAAACTAATGTACAGGCTTGCTTGTTTAGTGGAAATATTATTTAAGTTTGTTTCATGTTTTAAGTTTGTAAAAGAAAACTTACTATTTTCTGATTTAGCTATGTTGATTCGAATTGAACTGAGAGTATATATAGAAAAGACTATTACAGAGGTAAGTGCTTATTGGTTAGCAAAAGCAGGTACCTAGATCAGAGATATTTTAACATTTTGGAGGCTGAAGGATTTTTTTTATACATTCGAAATGACCTTGTTTGCAGGCTAAGCAATGAAGCCTTTAATGTTAATGTACTTATGTCTCCTATTACTCATTTTTATCCTTACATATTTTACTTTAGCTTTGCGCTTCTCTTACAAGCAACTTGC
Source organism: Allium cepa (assembly GCA_030765085.1). Lineage (NCBI taxonomy): Eukaryota > Viridiplantae > Streptophyta > Magnoliopsida > Asparagales > Amaryllidaceae > Allium > Allium cepa. The sequence goes on along the minus strand of CM060937.1, from coordinate 786,006,465 downwards.
ATATGTAATTTCCTTTTATTTTGTTTCCTAACTTTGCTTTGCATTTTCTTACAGGTTGACTACATTTTCTTATGCCTGCATATGTTTTGTTGTACTTTATGTTCCTACATACCATGATTTATATTTAGATTTTTTACATTTCTTTGTTTATACTTTACTTTGTTCCTTCACTTTGTATTTCTTTAATTATACTTTGCTTTGCATTTTTATCTACAGGCTACAGACCTATCTATACAAAGTCTGGTTATGTTTTACTTATGCCAAATATGCTTTTACTTTGATCTTGCCTGAGCCTTTATCTACAAGCTACAGCATTTATTTTATTTTGTTTATTTTCCAACATAACTATTTTACAGACATGATTACATGCTTTTGTATTTTACATACACATTATAAAAATTGTTTTAGTCTTTTATTTGTTTTATTACTTTATTTACTTATTGTTTCTTAACTTACTTTACTTTGCATTTCTTTTTACCTGTTTTGCTTCTATACTTACCTGATTTGTTTTTTTGCATTCAAAACTTTATTTATTAAATTTAAAACAAAGATTAACTATTTACAATATATATACAAATATATATATACATTATAAATAGAGAACAAATTAAATTAGCTTTTAAAAGATAAATTATCATTTAAATATTTATTTAAAAGAAGATTATTAAATCAATTCAATATTATTAACAAATATTATCAAATCAATTTAATTTTTAATGCAGATTATTAAATTGATATTGCCCCAAATTTCCGGGATGTCACATTCGTCCCCCCTTAAAAGAATTTCGTCGCCGAAATTTAAAACAAAGGTAATTTAATAATCTACTTAAATTAAGTTTTAAAACACAAGCATATATCAATTATATGCTAACAACCATAGCAACCAATTCATCCAAACAACCAAATCTAACTATCCAGACAAAATTCTGGATAGAATTTTCTCGAGTTTCCCCAACTATAAATACCGGGTTACTCGCTCTATAGAATCCAAACAAACAATATTACTAAGCTACAGAACTTCTACTCGTCTAGATCTACAAAACAGGACAGAATATCAGACTACAGACAAGTCTAACACAACAACCAAAACTCCATGAACTGCTGATTCTACAACCAGAGATAGATCTTACACGTACTCCCTCAGAGATACGTGAACACAACGAATTCCAGTTATCCAAACTGAAAATCCAATCCTGAAGACCATACACTTATCCAAAATCAAATCTCCAACTTTGGAATCCAAATTCCTCCGTCTCTTATCCACAAAATCCTTCGGACGATCCTAGGCTGCCTACATCCTTCCGGATCGGCTCAACCCTTGCTGATGCCTCGCGAATCAAACTGGACCCAAAAATAATCCAATAAAATGATCTTTCCGAGATCAACCACAACTCAGAACACAAACTCTATTCCAAATCAGAAAACAGAACTCACTTCTCTCATCCAGAGGAGATAAAACAGATGCACTCCCAAACTGTACTTAAGATCCTGAAAACTTTCCTGTAGAAAACCTTCCAATCCAAACACTGCAATATCCAATTGCTTCCAAACTAAAACAACTACCACCATGCTTCCGCTACGCAACTCTGATTAAACAGATGAAAATGCTGAAGATGAACTCAAGCACAGAATGGACAACACATTCCCAAAATAAAGTTCACATATCCAAAAGAAAACTCCGCAGTTTCTCCAAAATTCTGAACTGCTTCACCAAACTCAATTTCCAGATGTTAACAAAACTCTAACTCCTTGAAGACATCCAAAAAATGTCTGAAACGCAAGAGCACGCTCGAACTATCGCAAGTCACTTTTTCGATCAATTCAACCTAATTCCAAAATACTGCTCTCTCATTACCAAACAGGACAGCTTACGCTTATATGGCCAATCCATCGAAGAAATGGAACTACTCTACTACTTCTGAAATTACCTCAAGTAAAACTGCTAAGCCAGAAAACCTCCTAATCCAAAGCTCTTCGAGAAACTCGGCCTCCAAAGCAAACAGGAACACCCAACTGAACACAGCGACAACATCGAACAGATACACTTCATTAACTTGTCCCAAAGAAACATCTTCGGAGACATCCAAAGTCACTGTGTCTCATCACACAACTACTATACCTTGATATATCAAAATATCATGACTTGCTTCTGCCCAACCGACAGATCCAAACTCTAGCTCAATCAAACTCTTACACTTCAAAGATGAACTCCAAATCTTAACAAATTTCCTCCAGAGATCAATGAAACCCTTACACCACCCAAAGATTTCTCGAGACGGTACTAGGTCTACAGTCTCGACAATTACACTTCCAACCTCAAACATATAAACTCCAACCATTGGTAGTTGTGTTACACACACCACTACCCAATCTACCTTTATAGCTTATTGGAAAACCTGAATGGGTAACCCAACAATATGTAGAAATAAATATATATACATATATATATATACCAAAATTACAAATACGCTCTCTCAAGAAAGAAATCACTCAAGAGCCTAGGTATTCACTCAACCTAGCGCTCTGATACCAACTGTGACGACCCGCCCTCCTATGCCTAGGAAGACGTATCGTCTTGAAGAAAGAAAGGGATGAGAAAATAGAACAGATAGAGAAGAAAGAACAACAACATCAGAATCTCATAGCGGAACGAATAAAATATAATAATCACATAAATATTTACATAATATACAACATCAATCAGAGTTATACAGACAATACATCACATAGTAGACAGTTATAAACACCTGTCTAGTTAACACACCTCAATACATTACAGCTCAAACAATAAGTCTCAGAGATACCAACACAGCGGAACTATATATATCTACCACGCTGAAGCCACCTGCTCCATTGCTCCTCCAGAATTCGTCAAAGCTAACCTGAATCCCTTGACTACCCGTAAAAAATTTGGGTACCCGAGAGTTTATGAAAAACAAAAATAAACTCCGGGTCAGAAATGGATCTGGTACGAGTAACAGGTTAAAGATTTCTTAACTTTGAAAATCTTTTGAAAACAAAAGGTATCACGTAAGACTTCCCACACATAAACATGGAAAAGTTTTTACCTTACGCTAACCAAAACATTTGATAGGAAATTCTGTGATATTATAATAGGTCTAGGGTTTTCAAGTAAATATAAAATAGCCGAAATTGTTACATGATTAAATTCCAGCTACTAGCCACAAAAGTTGGTAATACAATCAAAACCGTTGGCACTTATTGGATTGTGGATTCCATACAATGGCAGGGCTACTGGGGTATCGCCCGTCATAGTACGTGGCCTAGATCAACGTACCGAGGATTACTCCCTTCATCACCTGCAACACAAGGCCGGAACCATTCCTTACTGAACAGTCCCGAATAAGATAAACCCCGGCAGTTGTTGCAATCAACCGCCCACACAGCCGAATAAAAAAGGGACATCTAGACAGGGGAATATCCTTGTCCTGCTTAGGCATGACCCACCTAACCTTGCTGCACCTCCCCTGTTTTAGCCATTACCGGTTGATGAGGCTTGAGGTTACGATTACCTTTATAGAACATATTTCTTAGAATGCTTATCGCCCGCCCGACGATGTGTTGAAAGCATTCAATCCATACAAGTTCGTTCCGGGTTCGAACGAAACCGAAGGCATTATCTCGTTACACTCATTTTGGAATCACCCTCAGAGTTAACGACAATAACCCTTGCAATCTGAATCTTTATCTTCACTTCAGATTCACGACATATCGTTAATTTGGAATCGATGTGGTTTTTGGATATTCCTAATGTGGAAACCCGATCCCGGTCTCATCGAAATCCAAAACGTGTCTTTTTAGGCCAAGTTGTCTATTTAGTCTTAACAGCTTAATTCAATATAATCAACATACACACAGATGGATAATTCATAATATCACAGTAGATAATCACAGATAATCTCATAAACAGATAATCAATATTATCATCCAAACAGATAATCAAATGTTATCATATTTAAACCAAGCATCCATAACACATAGATATTATTCATGCTAGATCATAATCATCAAATGAAATATCAATATCATTCATCCATAAGCAATGATTCATAATCACACCATTTGTAATAAATTTAAAATGAATTAAATTAACTACTTAAATCTCTAATTAATTTAAAATAAATTAAATTAATTACTTCATCTATAAATCCTGCCTATACAACCATTAATTAATTACAAATCAAATTAATTAATCACCCTCTAAATATTCACCTTGATTAAACACCTCGATTAATCAATTTCTAATTACAATAAGTAGTTAGTATTAATTAGTTTTACAAATTAATTATCCTAAATTATTTATAGTAAATAACATTTTATTACCTTATTTATAAATTTAATTAATTACATTTATTGTTGATTAATTACATAAATTAATCACCACATTATTAAATTTCTTAATTAATCAATTCTTAATTTCATCATTAATTAAATTAATTAATGTCCTTTAATTTAGATTTAAATTAATTTACTTTGAGTAAATTAATTACATTAAGTAATCGATCTTTAATTAAACATAATTATTAATCACCCTTGATTAATATCATTCCAGTAATTAACTACACTTAATTACTCATATAATTAAATTAAATATCCCATAATTAATTATCTCCACTAATTAATCCCATGAGTAATTATCCGAATTACTTTATTAACAATCATCTTTCATTAATTACATTCAGTAATTAACATTAATTACTTCCTTGAGTAATTGTGCTCCATTAATTACACCAAGTAATTACACTTATCAAACCATTAAATGATTTCCTTAAATTAATTAAAATGAATTAATTAACTTAAATTAATCATATCATCAAAATTAATTACAATAAGTAATTAATCTCTTAATTACTTTTATCAAGTAATTACTCTTAACAATCTATAATAGATTTATCTAATTTAATTAATCTAATTAATTATCAAATTTAATCACATTAAATAATTATCCAAATAATTCTTAGTTAATTATCTTTATTAACTAAAAACATTTCTTAATTTACTTCTTAATTTATCCCTAATTCTAAATTATTAATTAAATAAAGAAGTCATTCTAAAATTTAACCTATTCATTAAGTCATTTTAATATCTTAATTATTTCTAAGATAATCCATTTCTTTATTGTGATTTCATTAGCATTAAAGTGTAAAACATTACACTCTTGAATTTAAATTTAAATTACATTTTGAATTTAAAATTCAAAATGATCATTCTTTTAAGCATTAACCCAATTTAAATTCACTTTAAAGTCTTTTAAATTGATGTAGATAACATTTATTACTTACAAATTCAAGTTAAAATAATTTATTTAACTTCTATTCAAAAATCCCTTTTTAAAAGAACTATGTCGAAATCAATTCAAAAATTTATTGTGAAACAAATTACCTAAAAACTATTTGATTTAAACCGGTTTTAAGCTTAAAAACTGATTTAAATTTTCAGATTTGAATTCAAGAAAAGCTTGAATTCATTAGTTTTACTTTGAGTTTAAAACTTTGGTTTAGCTTGCTTTTTTTTTTTAAAAGCTTGATTTTAATTCTTGATTTAAAATCCAAATTCATTTTTAAAAACCTTAGATACAAGAGTTCACTTGAATCTATACTTTGTCTTTGAATTCTAAACTACTATTAAAATCCTGTTTTCAAATCTTACTTTAAATTTAAAACCTGGAAACAGTCAGGCTTTTAAACCTGGAATCCACCTTAAATTTTCTTCCAACTTTTACTTTATTTCAATTTTGAATTCAAAAATAAACCTGAATTCAAACTTCTACCTGGATTTAAGCTTTGTTAAATCTAGTTTACAAATTGAAGTTTCATTTGCACTTGCTATCAGGTTGTAGAAACTTGAACAAGGTAATCTTATTTGCAATTGATATCAGGTTATAGAAACTGGAACAAGACAGTTCCATCTTCATATGCTACTTGGTGATACCCCTGCACTCAAAAATACACAACACTGCAATGGACACGGTGCACGTGCACCAAGGCTCGGGCCATCTCCGGCCATCCACACGAACTCCAACACGTCGTCGACTACCCTTAGATAACAACACGACCACTCAAATTCGTCATGACAAACTGAATCGAAAATGGGTTCGAAACCCAAACCTGGAAACACAATAGGCATTCCCCCTCGAAACCAGGAACATCGCCGTTCTCGCGACCAAGACCACCAGAGTTTATACCACTCCGGCTAACAACTCGACAATCTCCCACCTTCCATTTCCCAGAACCACGATACACTCGATCAACTAAAAAGGGAGAAATGATCGAATTATCCCAAACCGTTAAAACTAGGGTTGCATCCAAAATTTCACCACCGCACTTTCCACTTGCCACTGCTCATCCTCCACCTAATTTTGCCAAACACCCCGACCACCCATGCACCTCCAGGAAGCACCACGAACTTCCATGTCCACTGGATTGCCTGAGGCAACCCATAATTCCCAAAACCATTAGATCAGAATTTCCAACCCAATACTTAACTAAAGAAAATGAATTTACTTTTAAAAATCCTAGTTTCAGATAGGAATTCAATTTATAATCCAGAATTTGTATTTTAGAATGATTAAAATTTCACTTATATCAATCATCAACTGTTCTTGGTCTTTTTACAGAACAGTGTTACTTTATTTAATTAAGATACAAAATTTAAAATTTACTTTATGGTCAAACAAACATATCTTGTTAAGATACTAAGTCCTAACAATCACTAGATCAAGCAGTAATGATTTTTTTGAAATAAGATATGAACTTGAGAACAATAAACAAGATGGTCTTATAGGGTATTCAATATGCAGATATTGCACTCACAAATACACAGAGAATGGTCACATAAATATTCATCCAAACATTTTCAAGCATTCAATATTTATCTGCAACAAGTTTAAACTTAAGTTATTTAGAAAAATGTTACTCACCTTTTTAAACAGAGGTGATTCCAGGGTGTCAACTCACATACATGCAGTAACACATACTCAGGAATGCATTAAAATATATTCACATATCAAACCATAATTAAGAAACATATATACTTAAGTATTTTAAAATTTAAGTTACACACCTCAAAATGCAGAGGGCCTTGAAACTGAAATGAAATGAAATTTCCATGCTTTTATTTTTGATTCCAGAGACTTGAATTTGAAAACATGAAAGCTTGCAATTAACTTGAAACTGTGTCTTGCTTGATTCCCTTTAAACCTCCTTGTCTTAGTTTAGTTGAAGTTGTATGCAGTAACAATTTCCAGGTTGAAGGAAACTAATGTACAGGCTTGCTTGTTTAGTGGAAATATTATTTAAGTTTGTTTCATGTTTTAAGTTTGTAAAAGAAAACTTACTATTTTCTGATTTAGCTATGTTGATTCGAATTGAACTGGGAATATATATAGAAAGACTATTACAGAGGTAAGTGCTTATTGGTTAGCAAAAGCAGGTACCTAGATCAGAGATATTTTAACATTTTGGAGGCTGAAGGATTTTTTTTATACATTCGAAATGACCTTGTTTGCAGGCTAAGCAATGAAGCATTTAATGTTAATGTACTTATGTCTCCTATTACTCATTTTTATCCTTAGATATTTTACTTTAGCTTTGCGCTTCTCTTACAAGCAACTTGCATATGTAATTTCCTTTTATTTTGTTTCCTAACTTTGCTTTGCATTTTCTTACAGGTTGACTACATTTTCTTATGCCTGCATATGTTTTGTTGTACTTTATGTTCCTACATACCATGATTTATATTTAGATGTTTTACATTTCTTTGTTTATACTTTACTTTGTTCCTTCACTTTGTATTTCTTTAAATATATTTTGCTTTGCATTTTTATCTACAGGCTACAGACCTATCTATACAAAGTCTGGTTATGTTTTACTTATGCCAAATATGCTTTTACTTTGATCTTGCCTGAGTCTTTATCTACAAGCTACAACATTTATTTTGTTTTGTTTATTTTCCAACATAACTATTTTACAGACATGATTACATGCTTTTGTATTTTACATACATATTATAAAAATTGTTTTAGTCTTTTGTTTGTTTTATTACTTTATTTACTTATTGTTTCTTTACTTACTTTACTTTGCATTTCTTTTTACCTGTTTTGCTTTTATACTTACCTGATTTGTTTTGTTGCATTCAAAACTTTATTTATTAAATTTAAAACAAAGATTAACTATTTACAATATATATACAAATATATATATACATTATAAATAGAGAACAAATTAAATTAGCTTTTAAAAGATAAATTATCAGTTAAATATTTATTTAAAAGAAGATTATTAAATCAATTCAATATTATTAACAAATATTATCAAATCAATTTAATTTTTTATGCAGATTATTAAATAGATATTGCCCCAAATTTCCGGGATGTCACAATATGTTAAAGAAAATGTTTTGGAAGTGATGTTTTAAATAGTCTTAAAACGATCTAACGATGTTTTAAAAATGTGTTGAGATTCGAAACCATAGATTTCAACATTCATTGTTGAAATAGACGTTTTCGAGAAATAAAAGGAAATGATGGACTATAACACTGTTGTTATAGTAAATGATTTCTGAAAGGAAATGTTTTGTATAGTATTGGGATTTATATATCTATTTTAATTTTGAATCCCTATACTAGTGATTTTGGGTTGTCGTAACGATGTTTTACGCAACATTCGTTTTGGCCCAAATAAATATGGTTAAGAGAATGATTTCCTTAAAGAATGAAATATATACTCAATTTCGATTTAAGTATATTGAATATTTTCCAAGTATAGAAAATAAAAGAGATTCGTGAATTACTTATTAATAAATGAGTATGGAAATGTTTTCCAATGTGAAATGAAACATTTTGAGAATTTATCTTTTTGAAGATAAATTGAAAATGAATAATTAAAATCGTATATTCATAAATATTTTGGAATTGTAAATTCACTATGGAATTTATAAAAGAAAAGGGAATTTGTTTAAAAATAAAGGTTGATTTATTTTTGAAGTATTGAAAATATATATCTTGTAAAGGTATTTTTGGGAAATAAATAATTTGGAAAATTATTTCGAATCTGGTGGTGTGTGCATATCCATTGATAGTTCAATAACCGACTATCAATATTTAACTTTGAATGGGTATTTGTTGTGATTTTCTTGAATTTCAATGCCACACTTATTTTTAAATTATTGCGCTCGTTATTCGGATTACCCATTCCGAATAGTGATACGACGTAATGGATAGCATTGATGACCGGTGTTGAAGACCATATATTTTTGAAAACGGAAGGATTACCGTCGAATGTTTCTGCACCGAATGGCCCCGGTATAGAAATTCCATATGTGATGTGAAGTCCGGAAGTGATTAGTGAATATCCGGATTGCAAGGACTTCTTTGTAAGTGCCTTCGGTTCTGTTCGAGCCCGGAACAGACTTGTATGGATTGTATGTCTGACATTACAAGTTGAGATATAAAGCTGATTTGTTTCAAATATATTTCTGTTGGTGGCGGAGAATTTATTCTCTTAGCTTAACGCCCTTCTCTGAGACGTACGAGCTCAGAGGTTATGTAGTTGAAGGTTATCAGCGATATATTCCCAATTTGGTAATGTGACATGCTGAGTGTTGCTGTGAAATGATCATTGTTTGATCATTTGTGATATGATCATTTGTTTGATCGTTTATCTTTGTGATCATTTCTATGATCTTTTGTTGACCCAAAGCATGGCTTTTGTATAAAGCGTGGCTTTGTGGACGAGACTTCGTCGAGCCCCACACCTTGGAATGGTCAAAACAGGAAAGATGCAGCAAGGTTATGAGGGATAGCTCTCTTTAGGGTATGTGCATTTCCTTCTGGAAAAGGGTGGTATCATGGTATGGAGCCCAGATACTTACTCATGTTGAAACACTTTATTTATGATTGTGTGATGTTGGTGACGAGCGCTCCGTTAAAGGTCCCAAAGGAACGGGGGATGGCATACTCGTGTCAGTAGTTACCCAGTTAGGGGTAACCCGGCCTTGTGTTGGCAGAGATCCGGTTTGGTTCTCGGGGACGTCCTTCCAGAGGCGTTCTCATGTGGCAAAGGGAAGTTCCTTGGCCTGACCATTTGTTGGAAATCCAAAGAAACAATACGATCTTGTACGGTTTTAGTTGTAGAACCTGCTTCCTCAGGAGGTAGCTATAGTAGGCGTAATATAATGGTACCTATGCTGGCTAAGATTTGTATTCTACTTTCAAAATGTTTTCTACACTATGCACTAATAATAATATCAAAATTGATTTGATTTTGCGTAGGAAGCATCTTTGACTAACATAAGAAGAAATCTCCTCCATGTCTGCGTTTACATTGTGTGTGTGGTGGGAGGTCTTATGGTAGTCTCATTCTTAAAAGCATTGCAAATTGACTTTAAAAATATTCCTCTATTTTGATTTTAAAGATAAATAAACTGTTTTGAGTTCTCACACCAGTCACATGACTGACTCGGAGTTTATTGTATTCCTTCCTAAACTCTTGGTGCCCACCAGTTTCCACACGGGCAGTCAAGAGTTAAGGTTTATCAGGATATTCTGGAATTCAGGAGTTGCTGGAGGCAAGATGGATGACATGCGTATTTACTAGTATATAGTATTTCTTTTCCGCTGTTTGTTATTGTATGATGTTGTACACTCTGATGATATGATGTAATGAAATGAAATGTGATGTAATGCAATAACTGATATAGTTCTTTGTTTAAAGATTATTCATTTATTTATTATATGCTGTTCCGCTGCGATTGTGAGTTTCTGATATTGTTGTGTTATTTCTTTCTGTTCCGTGCTGTTTTCTGTTCTATTTTCCATCTTCTTATCTCTTCTTCTGTCTTTTTCTTTTTCTTAAACATTGAGAATTCGTATTTCTGTTCATCTTGAGTTAATCTATGGAGATTAGTGTATATTCAAGGAGTACGGATTTGCGGGTCCTCGCAATAACTCATTATTAAAATAATTTATAAATGAAATTATCACTACCTAAATATATTACTTATTTTATTAACAACATTTAAAACAAAATCAAAACAACCTTTGTTGAATTTAAATTTAAGTTAAAAACAATTAAACAAATTTTAACTTTATCTTTAGTATACTTTAAAGCCAAAATTTATCAAGCTATACTAAAAAGAAAATTAAACAAATCTTTTTGTTACTAAATTTTAAATTTAAACTTAAGCTTGAATAAGTTCTAACTATTAAACATTTATTTTAAGTATTTAAAACAATATAGTTATTATTCAATAATTTAATACTAAATTAAATCAAATTTCCTATTATCAGAAATATTAAAATTAGAAAACATGTCTCTATTTATTAATTTAAAACAGAGCTTATCTATTTATAATATACACATATATACAATATAAATAGAAACAATTTAAATTAGCTTTTAAAAGATAAATCATCAGATAAATATTTATTTAAAAGAAGAAAATTAAATCAATTCAAATCTTATTAACAATTATTATCAAATTAATTTAATTTTTACACAGATTATTAAATTTATATTGCCAAAATTTCTAGGATATCACACATTTAATCGGACACATCCCTTCGATATTATACTTTGACTTTTGGATTGATTCGGTGGCCACTTTTGATTTTATTTGGGGGTGTGGCTCGATGTGGGCGGTAGCTGCGCGCTACGCGTTACCACCGACCTGGAAGCGTAATTGGTATATCTAACCTGGCATTGCCTAGTTGTGCCGTGTCACCTACCATATCGCGCCTTGTACGAGTTTCTATTTGTGTCGTATCTATGGAGTATCTTCTGGTAGCCTCCCGATCAGAAGGTACTACAGTACTCTATAGACTATTGGCATTATTTGTGTTAAGGGCTATATGGGTAACCCCTTAACGCTATTAAAAAGTAAGTTTGTTTTACAAATAGGCACTATTGTAATAGCGCAATATACTATATAGTAAATAGTTTAACGGATCCTTAGGAGATGTAAATCCCGAGCATCTCTTGAGTTACTGCACTCATATTTATTTCTGTTAATTTAACTCACATAAGATCTTTTAGTTATGACTCGAGTGTTTTTGTCTTTTCAAATTCGCTCGGGTCAGTCCGAGCGTTTCAGGGTTTGAAGATTTTATTCTGGAGGACGAAAACGAAGATTTGTAGTATTACTATCTACTATATTATTCCACTACACTATTTAATTCCGCTGCATTGATATTTATTGGTATGTGAACTCTATTATTTATTGTATAAAGAAGAATCAAATGTTTGTAAATAGTTTATGAACTGTATATTTATTATTATATTTTATCCTTCCGCTGTGAGATTCTATTTTGTTTTTCTTTCCCTGTTTTTTCTTATTTACCCCATAACAATCCGCCCTTCCGTATGGTTTGAATTGGCACTTGTGTCGATTTAAAGCGTGCGAAAAGGCGGGACGTTACACTTGGTATCAGAGCTTTGGTTTAGCGATAAACCTTAGCTTTGTGGGGTTTGACTCTTTACTAATAGGGTAGTAATACCCTATAGAGTCGCTGAGTGTACATATTGGAGAACATATTTGTTAGTGTTATAAAAAGGTTTTAATATTGTGTTAATCCGTTCCGTTTTATATTTATAAATTCTGGTTGGTGCATGGGACGGTGTGACATCAATAGGGATTTCTAAACACTTAATAGGACAGACCGACATAATATTTGTTTTATATAGGTGAATGAAATAATTTTGCCTGTTATATTTTCTATATATAAAATATTTTTTTTTCAAATGATATCTATATTTGGCTGCAATAGATTGGTTGTTAGGTAATAAAGTATATAAATAATAATAGAAATAAGATTGAAAAATTAAATAAGTGAAATTTGGAAATTTAGAACTTAAGATCCAGGGTTTTGAAATTTTTCGAATAAATTTTGGAATATAATAATATTGTTTGTAAGTATTTTCTGATATAAATATTTTAATATAATTCGAAAGAATTGTTTTAAAGAGGATTTTGGAGAAAATAAGTTTTGCACTTTCCTCTCTGTCGCTGGAAAATAATTTCGGTGATGGCGGCCGCATCATCGACTTTCATTTTCGAGTTTCGGAGGGGGAATGCTACTGTAGTAGTTTTACTGCAGATTCATTTTTGAAAAGATATAAATTTTGAGTTGTTTAAATATAATTAGAGATATATAAGTTGTAAGAATATATTTATCTAATATTTTAAAATAAACTGAAATTTAAACCGGTATTAAATTCTTAAATTTCCATTAATTAATTGTTTCAATTATTGTAGTGAAATGAAAGGTAAGTAATTAATAATTGAAACCTCTAATTTACGTAAGAGATTTAATACCAAGTTATAATGGAAATAAAAAGGAAGTTGAAATTGTAACTTATAAGAAAAAAAAGTTAAAAATTTATTGAACAATGAATTAATTAAAAGAAATGAGAAAACGTGTATAACTTTCAATTACATTTCTTGTTAAACATATATATATAACTTACCAAATATTAAAAGTTGAAATGTTTAATAAGAAAGGTAATGGAAATTGTACAGTAAAAGTATGAAACGAAAGGGTTCAATAAATTGCTTTTATTTATTAGAATTGGTGGTATAGAGTCATAAACTTAAGTTTAAATTGAAAAGACTACAAACTAAAATAGAAAAGTAAGTAAATAAATGAAATGTAGTCGTATAAATGAATGACAATGAACTTAAGTAAACAGTTGAAGCTATTTATAAATAAAATTAGTAGGGAAATGAATACTGTAATAAATGAAATTAAGTAATAAATAAATGAGGACATGAAATAATAAATGAATGAATAATTATAACGAAATAAAAGGAACTTCCATGAACTGAGTTAATGGAAATGAATATTTGTAAGCAATAAGAGAAAATAAATGAAATAAACATTTAATGAGTAAATGAAATTAAAAGTTTGTTAGAAATAAATGTAAACTAAAAGATAAATCATTGCGAAAATAAAAAGAAATCAAACAACAAATGTATGAAATAAAACTAATTATAAGTTAATTTGATTGTTAGTTGGAATTGTAAATATTTGGTTTTTGGTTGGTTGGGTAAGGAAATTTGAAACTGTTGGATGAATAAATAATCTATTTTGTTACATCTAAGACTGTTGAGTAAATGATGCACTTGATAGTTTATTTTTCAAGCTGTACAATTTAAAGTTTTGAACCCGAACAACTATTTATTTGTTTGTTGAATGGTTGTTTTGTATTCGTAGTGTATGCTGGTTGTTGAAATTGATGGTTGTTGTATTGATTTGTTGTTAGTGATTGAAACCACTTAAATATTTCACACTATATATAAATTGTTAACCCTTTGGATTATATAAGTAAAATGCAGGCTATGGAAGCAATTGCTACACCATTTGGTTTAATAAGTTAAGCGTAAATTGTCCGACAAATAGGTACGTTTTCGGATTATGGTTATAGCGCTATTTTATATATTTTCCCGTGTTGGGATATACTGTTTTGGATATTATATGTGATATTTTTTTATATTTAATATTATATTTTTTCCCAAGCCTCTCCATACAAAGGAGACTCTGCCAAAAAATTTCGTAAATTTTTGGACTTAGAAATTATTTTGAAAAGGTTTTTCCAAACTTTATTTATTTAAGTATAAAAAGATTTAATGATTATATAATGGTTATATTTTATTTAAAAGAATAAATTTGGTAATTTATTGTTTATAAAGTTAATATTTTGAATAAGATGTATTGTTTATTAAATTCTTCCTTCTCCCTTCTTTTTCCTTTTCGGGGACGAAAAGTTTTGAGTGGGGGAGAGTGTAACGACCCATAAATTTTCGTTGTTTAAATTTTGTTAATTTAATAATATTTTATGAGTTAATATTGAAAGAAATAAAAATTTGCAATTTAATAATGGAATAATAACTAAATTAAAGTGAAACAATGAAATTGTCAATAATTTTAATGAAACTCCAATTCATTATATTTAAACCTGCTATGCTTGGTTATTGTGTGCACTGATTTTTGTAGGCTGTAAAAGGTAATGAAGTAATGTGTAATAGGAGGAAATGGAATAAATGTATTTTTAATGAGAGTTGTTGTAATAATTGGTTGTAAAGAATAAACTTATAAATGTATAATGGTGACAACTATTGTTCGTTACAATTGTATTTAATCAATAGCAATTAAATGTAATTAAACATTACCTTATGTAAGTTAAGATAATAACTGAATTTTTTTGAATGTAAAATCAATAGAAACATTAATTATATGCCTAAGATGGTAATTGATTGATTTAAAAGAAGTTAGTAAAGAATTTCAAAATAAAAATGGCGACCACCAGATCTGGATCTAGATCTGGAGACTAGGGTTTTTCTTCTTCTTTCATCTATTTTCTTTCGAATTCTCTATATTTATCTTCTGGTTGTTCTTCAACTCTTTCTCTACAAAATCTATGGGTTCTCTGCGTGATGATGAAGGTTGGGAGGAAGTAAGGAGGAAAAGGGGTAAGGCCCCAGCTCCTACGGGTCCCGAAACGAGGCTTAATCTGGGAGGTCATTCAAGCAGATCTGGGACAACCCAAGTCCGGAATTCAGGGGGAACAAATCAGGCAGTCATTGGAGGTTGGTTATCCTCAAAACCTAAGAAATCTGCTAAGCCCAATATCGTTCCAGTCAAAAGCATTTCTAAAATCAAATTCACGGTTTCTGATAACGCCAAAAAAATTTCATATAGTGAGGCAGTAAAAATTGGTGCAGTTGGTGATTTAGGAAGCCTAGATCTGGAGTTTATTCAGCCTAAGATAGCTGATTGTAAACAGATTGGTTTCCTTTCTTCAGAAGCTATCAGAGAGGCGGAGGAAGGCTAGGATCTCTCTATACTGTTGTACGTAGTTGGTTATAAACCATGGCTTAAAACGTTTGAAGGATATGCAAATCGAGTTTGGACAACACAGAAGCTGTTTTCTGTCCACACAAGGAACAACGGTTTCTTTGTGGTAAGATTCGGCACGGAGGAAGACTGCAATAAAATCTTAAAATCAGGACCCTGGTTTATGGACCGGAACCTGATAATAATGAAGCGCCTAACCCCTGATATGAAAACAGATAGAGATCTCCTTACATCTATGCCTATTTGGGTCAGGCTCCCTGGACTTAGTTTCAAATTGTGGGGTAATAAAGCTATCAGTGCATTAACAAGTACAATAGGAGTCCCTATTAAGATGGATGAGGCCACGAAAAACAAATCCAGGTTAGCCTATGCGCGAGTCCTAATTGAAGTTAACGCGGCTTACGGTATGCCAAACACCATTGAAGGTATGGATGATAGAGGAAGGAGTTTCCTTCAGGAGGTGGAATATGAGAGTCCCCCTCCAATATGTGGTAAGTGTGTATGTTTTGGACATGAAACAGCAGAATGTCCAATGACGAAGACATGGGTTCCAAAACAGACACACAGAGAAGCCCCTGAAACGGTAAACCCAGAGGATACAAGTTTAATGGGATGTCCGGAAGAAGATAGGGAGGAAGCTCGAGTTGACACTTTTAGAGATTTGAATACGCAGATGATCGAAAGAAACTCCCCTGTACCTCTAGATTCTGAGTTATTGAATGAAGGGTCATTTCAAGAAGGAGAAACCAGGAAAGAGGTTTCAGGTTGTGAAGATCAGCCTCAGGAGCATCAAGTAAATGTAGATCTAAACACTGATTTAAACGGGTCTCGGGAAGACCACCAGACAGTTGACAGTACA
Source organism: Allium cepa (assembly GCA_030765085.1). NCBI lineage: Eukaryota > Viridiplantae > Streptophyta > Magnoliopsida > Asparagales > Amaryllidaceae > Allium > Allium cepa. The sequence continues at coordinate 785,989,735 of CM060937.1, read as the reverse complement.
GGAGTAGAATATAGGGGAGATCAATTAGAAGGTTCTGGTATTGAGATCTCAATCCCAATGATCACCTCTGAAAGTCCAACATCTCCGAAAGCGCCGACTACAAAAATCTCAGTTCTCAAAAGGCCTATGGCAACTTCGGATACTCCCACAACCTCTAACTCTTTACATTCTAATGATATTTGTATTACTAATAGTTTTGTTAATAATGTTAATTTTATGAGAGGATCTGAACCATGTATTGATATACAGGTACAGGCAAATCTGGGTCAAGGTACTGGAATAACAGTAGCGGCAGAGGAACGGGTCACATATGATATGAAATTTCAGCTCAGGAGGAGCAGATGACAGTCAAACCCCAGGACACAATAGTTGAGAATATCCAGAAGGATAAGTTAGTTCGCAAGAACCCTAAGTGGTTTCAAATGTTAGGCATTCCTATGGAAGATTTGGGGGAGCCCTCAAGCAGTAGGCTGCAAAGGACTCGCAATAACAAAGGTTTATAATGTCGATAGCATGTTGGAATGTTAGGAGGTTTCATAACCCTAACAGAATGAAGGAAGTGAAAAATATTATAAATAAATTTAACGTAAGTTGTTCGGTATTTTGGAAAATAAGTTGTTACACTCGGAATTGTTAAAGATCGAAAGAGCGCTGGATGAAGGATGGAAATTAATAAGTAATGTTTCCTGCTACTATAAATGTAGAATTCTTATTTTCATCGATGGAAAATCTTGGAATTATAACTTCATTAGTATGAGTGATCAACACATAACCTTAGAACTAATTAACATCCTCAATTTTAAATGTAATATATCCTTTGTATATGATCAAAATCATTTTACACTTAGGAAAAGGTTATGGAGAAACTTGCAGGAGGATGCTATCAGTATCTATAGACCTTGGTTAGTTATTGGAGACTTCAATTGTATCAGTAGCCAATCAGACAAAAAAGGAGGCAACCCAGTAGCTTTTGGTAACATTTTTGAAATGGATGAAATGTCCAGATTCACAGGTCTTAATGAGATTCAAGTTAAAGGATTCGAATTTTCATGGTGTTCAGGCCCAAGCCGTAACATATTTTCAAGAATAGACAGGGTATTTGCAAATATAGACTGGATCAACTTATTCAAAGACCTTTCGGCTGAATACCTCCCTCCTTCGGTTATTGATCATAATGTTGCGGACGTTTCTCTCTTCAGCAACCCCAGTATCAAGAACAGACCTTTTAAGTTCATGAATCATTGGCCTATATGTGACCAATATTTCCCTCTAATTGAGAAATTATGGAATTCCAACCCTGAAGATCGTCCTCTTTTTCAAATCATGTTCATTCTAAAGAACATTAAGAGAAATCTTAAGATCTGGAGTGAAAAAAATTCGAACCACCAAAACGGAGGTTAATGTTCAAAGAGAGAAGTGCTCTAGTCTGCAGAAACTCTTGGAAAAGTCCAAAGATCACAATTTAGCTAGGGAATTTCAAGATGCCAAAACTGATTTGGAAATGGCTCTAAAAAAGGAATATCTGGATACCAAACAAAAGGCAAAGTGTGATTGGCTGATGATGGGTGACGAGGCCTCTTCTATTTTCTATGCTAAAATGTCTAGTAGAAGGAGCAGAAGAAAATTGACGAGTATTGAAATAGAAGGAAAGATGATCTCGGAAGACAAGTTTTCAGAATTAGCTATTGAATATTACAAAGGTTTATTTAATCATCCTGGATGCGAACAGTTTTCAGAAGTCATCTGTAAAACGGTCATCACAGAGTACGGTGCTAATGTTTTGAATGAATGCATTTCAGTGGATGAAATCATATCTGCATTGTGGGAGATTAAAGATACGTCATCACCAGGACCGGACGGTTTCAATTCAAAGTTTTTCAAAATTCATTGGAATCTTTCTAAGGATCTAATTTTTAAATCCATGAACGATGTCTTTCATAAGGGTTTAATCATCAAAGAATGGAACCACACCTTTTTGCACCTGATTCCTAAAAAAGATCATTCCAATAAGATTCAAGACTTTAGACCTATTGCCTGTTGTAATACCCTATATAAGGTTCTCACAAAAATTCTTTGTAATCGCCTTGTTCCTTTTTTGGATAAGCTGGTGTCCCCGAATCAGACGGCTTTTATTAAAGGTAGATCTATAGGGGATGGAATTTTATTTGCTCATGAAATTATAAGGTGTCTTGGGAGTAAGGATAATAGAAATATGTGCATTAAAGTAGATTTAAAGAAAGCTTACGATTCTATAAATCGGTCTTTTGTCATTCACATGTTAAGGAGTATGGGATTTCCAGATAAATGGCTGAGACTTATTGAAAACATCATAAAGACACCTGTTTTTTTCCATAATATCAAATGGGGAATCTCATGGTTATTTTAAGAGTTCTAACGGTCTTAGGCAAGGTGACCCTATCTCACCCGTTCTATTTGCTTTAGTAATGGAATACTTTACACTTTTAATGGATGAAAAAACGAGGGACGGTCTCATTTCTCTAATTTTAGATTTTGACAATAAATTGACTCATATTATCTATGCCGACGATATATTAGTCTTCACCAATGCCAATGTAAAGACAGCATCAGCGATAAAGGACGTTTTCAATAGAATGAGAAGAGAAACCGGATTGGAGATAAGTTGTGAAAAATCAAATGTTTTCTTTGGAAAAGGAGTGGAGCACTGCACGGACATTAGTAACATCCTTAACATTCAGCAATTAGACCTCCCAATAAGGTACTTGGGTATTCCTTTGTCAAGTACCAATTTGAGGTGCAAGGACTGTGTTAGTTTGATAGAGAAGGTTAAGTTGAGATTCGGAGGATGGGAAAATCGTATGCTTAGTTTAGCTGGAAGATTAGAACTTATCAAATCGTCCACTTACCCTATAATCCAATTTTGGATGCAATGCTTCTGTCTTCCGATTTCCACTATTCATAAATTAAAGCATTTGATTATCAACTTTCTTTGGAAAAGTCGCAGTAGTAAGATACCATGAGAATTTTTGTGCAGGCAGAAAGATGTAGGAGGAATGGGACTGAGAAACCTTGAAGAAATGAATCAAGCGTTATCTATTAAACTGATTTGGAAAATAGTTAATGCAGAAGGAATCTGGGCGAATCTCATGCTGCGTAAGTATGTTTGGCATAAAAGTTTCTGGGAAATTTCCCAAAGAACGGACGACTCGGGCGTATGGAAATTTATTCTAAAAAACAGAAACGTAGCGTTAGAATGCCTTACCCTTAACATTGCTGATGGTAAAACTACTTCCTTATGGTACGACCCTGGTTAAATGGAAGTTCTATTATGGAACGTATAGGTAGAGATGCAGCATTTAGAACTGGGACGGAAAATTTATTTCTGTGTAAGATTATAAAAGATGGTGTGTGGAAATGGGATACGTTGAGTTTCCTATATCATATACATGCAGAAATTGAAGGTGTGTCAATTCATAAAGACAAAGAGAGTGATTTCTGGTCTTGGAAATGTTCTAAGGACGGGTGTTACCATTTTAAAAAAGTTTGGAATTCGGTGAGAACTAGTTATGAGATTAAATTTTGGTCGACTCTAGTTTGGAATAAAATTCACGTCCCTAAAATGGCGATTTGTCTTTTTAAAGCGATTAACGATTTTCTTTTGACTAAAGAAAGGTTACTTCAGAGACATATAGATGTGGACCCTAACTGCGTTTTCTGTAATAATCACATTGAAACAACTGACCACCTATTCTTTCAATGTAATTATACAGGAAATGTTTGGATGTGGAGTAGTAAAAAAATTTTTAAATCACCAAAAAATATGTTCTCATTTACTTTGAAGGTTGATTTACAGAAAATGTTTTCTTTAGCAAAAAGAAAACCCCAAGATACAGACTTGTTTCAGCTTTCGTTATCTACGTGTATTTGGCACATATGGAGAGAAAGGAATGAAAGAATTTTTCACAATCGGTTCACTGATATATCTCAGATATGCAATCAGATCTTTCACACCATAAATATCAGAATGTCAAAATCCAAATATTTTAAAAACATCACAGGCAAGCACGATTGTATAGAAAATAAATGGGGATATACCTCCCAACGCTGAATTGGGGTTGATTCTTCATTATCATATGACTCTCTATCCTGCTTTCTGCTTTCCTTTCTGTATCTAGACTGAGGTTCATTTGTACCTGTTTTATTTACATTTTCCTCACGCCCTCTCATTTAATTTACATATTTTTATACTATCATAATACTAATTTGATCTAGAATGAAAGTTTCTGGTTGCAGTTTCTCACAGAAAATTGCTGGAGTCCATTGCATTTATTGACCTAAGGAAATTACAGACATTAGCTATGTATAGTTTTATTGAAAACAATTTCGAAGTTGGAGACTTATCTTTCTAGAAATACTATGTTAAAGACTTCATTTTTGAGAGATGATGGATATTTCACCGAGGTTCATGATCCTTATCGATTTGTCTAGATGCAAAGAAGTCTGTTAGCCTTTCACTCAAAGACTAAAGAACAAAAATCGGTTTGAGTCACAGTGACTTACCATTGCTACCGTATGTTCGTTTGCCGTCCTTTTACGCTTCTACGAAAAGAGACTTGTTGTAAGAAGTAGGACATAGGTTTCCATGACTCAGTCTCCTGAGATCTGGAGGGAAGACTGTAATGATATGGCTGTTGAAGACGAATAGCTGCCTTTAAAGTCTTAGCTTTACTTTGCTTCAGTCTCTTCATATCTGAAGTGAAGTTTGTATAGATCTGACTGTTGAAGACGAAATTTAGACGATTTAATTTTGTATAGATCTGAAGTAAAGTTTACTCGAGCCGCCATTAAAGTCTCAGTTTTAATTTTCAGCAGTTAAGACAAAATGAAGTGAGTTGTAGATTAAAGTCGCGAATCTTCTGCCAACCGGGTCTTGTTATTGGTTCGGGTTGAAGGCTTACGCTATCGGTATATAGTTTGGGCCTTATTTTGTATAAGATTTAGTTAGCTTGGGCCTTATTGTTTATGTTAATTTGTAGTTTTTATTTGCTAACAGCTTGGATTGTTGGACTTGCCTTAACTCGGCATTTGTATATTCTTATTTTCTACTTTTTAATAGAAAAGTATGAACCTTCTTTCAAAAAAAAAGATGGCAATTGATTTAATAAAAAACCAATATAAATAAATGAATTGGAATATTAAGCGTGTATAAGTGACTAAATCTCAGCATAATGGAAATAAAATAGTTAACACAAATAAAAGACGAAATTAGAATTATATAGATGATTTGAACATTTGTTGTAATTAATGAACTTTTGAATGTAATTAAAAGTTAAGGGTAACGATTGTTATGAGTTACTTATTTATTTTGTTCACAAAATTTGAAATCAATTGCAGTTAATTTACTTAATTAGTGCAAATTAATGTAGATTAATTTGGTAATCGGACAATGTTAATTCAATAGGATGTAACCAAGGAAAATTTTAATCATAATATGACTATTGATTTGAATAAAAGAATGGAAGTCATGTTTGATCAATTTATTGTAGTTTACATTATAATAAATGGACATATTGCAATTGAATGTAAAGAAATGTTACAATAATGTGGAATAAGACAATAATTATAGTGTCAACACAATAAAAGGTATAGAAATGTAAACTTTATTTACAAGGCAATGTTTTATGAAATAAAAAGATAGAAACCTATGTTAATAATTTCATAAGGGATTGTTGATTTAATAGTAGGAGTGTAAATCAAAACGAATGAAAATGAATAAGTTTAGTAAAGCAGTAAACATATGTTTATTTATTTGAAATGTTTGTTAGCTGAAAGATTGATTGTAAAGATGAGTAACTATTGTTTAGTGAGAAATGTGTAATTATTATTTGTATCCAATAATGTAAATATGTTTAAGTTACTATTAGATAGGAAAAAATTGTTTAATTCTCATTACATTCATTTAGTCCATTTTGAAAATTAATCAACTGAAATGAATGTAATTGAAAATTTCTAATTAATAGGAGAGAGAATACTAATTGTAAATTAATAGGTGTAATTAAAAGCAGCTTATGTTTTGTGAAAATAAGGAAAGTTTGATTTAATAAAAAGAACATTTACATCAAATAAAATGAATGTTTCATTTATGAATGTAGGTCTAATTTCATTAAAATATAGGATAGAATTATTGATTTAAAAAAAAAGAAATATATGTTTATTTGAACTGTGTTTTAGCTTACAGATTGATTACAAGAATAGGAAAATAATATATTTCAATAAGTTATTTATTAATCTTTTGTACAAACAATTTTTCTATTTTTTTCATGCATTTTTGTTGTCTGTTTTAAAAATTTAACTTTGTAAGTGATTGCAATTAATGTAGTACAAATGTTTCAATTAAAAGGAATGAAACGGCGATTGCAATTAATGGATTTAACAAAAAAATGCATGTTTTGTGTTAAAAAAATTTAATGCTAGTTTACTACATATATGTTTATACCTAAATTCAAACTTATGTTTTAGATCAAAATTTAATACTAGTTTATATTGAAATCTCATACGTTGTTAAATTAAATATTAATAGGAGATGATAAACAGGGTAAAATAGATATACATTTGACTATTTCTTTTCCAATTAGACTTTATTAGATTTTTATTGCAACATAACTTACCTTTCCATCTTCACTTTTCTAATTTACTCTTACATTCATCGCCTACTTATGTGGATTATTTTCATACCTTTTGTTTATGAATGTAAACTATAATAGGTGATAAAGACGTACATATATATTATATACCTGCTTATATTACCTTGTTTATGCTATCATATTTTTGAATGTATGTTAATGCATTGCTTGTAAAACATTCAATCGAAATGTTAACATGTTGTTTAAATTCCAATCTAATCACAAAGAGGAAGAAATGAAGATTTCTTAATGCTGCATATTCTTTTAATTTGTGACACAAATTTGGGTGGAGAATTTATTTTCATTTATTGTGTGTTAATTAAATCTATAAAAGATGTTAATTTTGGTATGTTTAGGGTTAACAATTTTTTTTAAGTAAATGATTGTTTTGAAATTTGAATTGTAAAAGTTTGTTCATATTTACTTTATTTCTTTCCATTTGTTAACCCCGCCTCGGCCGTGGCTCACGGATCCAAGATAATAAACGACCTAACACTCTGCCGACTTAACGAAGGGATGCCGACCTAGTATCTTAACATGGAAGACCGACCTAACTGCATGAGACCTAAGAGGGATACCGACCTAAGGGCCTTGAGAAGCATGCCGACCTAATGCCTTAAAGAAAGTTCCGACCTAACGTCTTGAAATGATGCCGACTTAAGGTTCAAGGAGATTCCGACCTAGGACTTATAAAGGTCTACCGACCTAGCACGTTTTCCGATCTAACTACTCAAGTTGTTTGCCGACCTAGCTGTTAAGAATGAGTTGGTCCACATCTGAGTCGTGACCGGCTTACGGCTCATGATAAGTCGTGACCGACCTAAGGATATGAAAGGGGGAAGTAGTGCAACAGTTCAATGCGCGTCACAATAACTCGGCAGCGACCTGGGACTTAGGATTTGGGGCCAGAAGAATATGAGCCTCCCATTTAAACCATAGGCCGTGCATAGGTGAGGAGCAGCGACCTACGACCTAGCTTATCTCGGCAACGGCTTACGACCTAGCTTATCTCGGCCACTACCTACAACTTGACATCAGAAACCCCTATAAATACGCGACCACCTCCAACATTCAAGGGACCTTTTTTGGCCAATCATTTCAAGCGCCAATACTCTGCTGAATTCTCAACTCACCCGACACTTCAAATTCGAAAGGCATCTCAACTAAATTCAAGGGAAAATCTAACGCAATCTACATGGATTCGAAGAATTTTTCTCTACCAAAGTTTTAGTTGTTTGTCTCGTTATAATTGTAATTGGAGATTGCTGTAAAGTTGTAATTGGTTTAGCAATAAAGAGAATTAAAGTGGACGTAGGCTTGCCTTGAGCCGAACCACTATAAAATCGTTGTTATTCACTGCTTTTTCTGTGATTTTCTGCTTATACTCTGTTCCCAAATCATCGGGTGGTGCTTTCACAACTACACTTTATATACCGGGGTGTTAGCGTTCAAATTTTAGCGTTAACATTTTTGGTGCTTTCACTGAGAACTGAACTCAGGACAATTATCATCATTGCTCCACGAAAGTTTGTTGAAGTAACCTCTCTGAAGACTAGAAGTTTATCTGAAATCATGGCTCCGGGGAGAAAGAATAGATCTGTTAGATCTGGAAATGTTCAAGAGGGAACCTCCACTTCCCCAGTACCTAATCAAGCCACTCCACCTGTTGGGGTTACAAAAGCAGAGTTGGATGCTGTAATCTTAGGGCTGAACCAGCAGATAAATGCCCAAGGTGCACAATTGGAGGCTCAGAATGCCCAAAATGCCCTAATTTTGAATAAGTTGAATGACTTGCTTGGAGTAAACCGTCAACCAACGGGTAATGAAAGGAACTTTGCTGGCAACATTCATGAGGATGAAGAAAGAAACATTCCTGAGAGGGCTGCCAGCCCCTTCGAGCGGACATTTCCTGAAGTTGGTGGATCTAAAGCTCGAAATGATGAGGGGTATCTTTCTGAAATGGTTCGACAAATCATGAAAGAAAGCATGCAAAGGAATGAAGATGAGAAGGAATGGGGTTTTGCTCCAAGTAAAACCCCGTTTACCGAAAGAATCTTAAAGGCTGAGTTCCCAAGGAAGTTCGTCCCTCCAACTATCCCAGCTTACAAAGGAACAAGTGATCCGAACGAATTCTTGTATAAGTATGATTGGCACATGACAGGTGCCAGAGATTCTGATGAAATAAAGTGTCGATATTTTCCTGTATATTTGGAAGGTGTAGCTCTGCTTTGGTTCACCAAGCTGCCAATTCGGTCCATAGATCAGTTTTCTGACCAAACCCGGAAATTCAAGGAGCAGTTCAGACTATACGCTTCAAAAGCCAAAGATATCATGTCGTTGTCAAGTTTAGAGCAGAATCCAGGGGAAACTATCAGATCTTTCTTGAATCGCTTTAATATAGCGCTGGCCGAGGTAGACAATGCAGAACCACGGATGATCTTGACCTATCTGATGAGGGCCATCGACAAGTTGAGCGAATTTGGAAAATGGCTTAACATGAAGGAACCAAATTCCCTTGAAAAATTCTACAAGAAAGCAGATGAGTTCATACGCCTGGAAAGCCGTCCTGTACCGGTAAAGGCAACATTGGAAAAAGATGAAAATAATATTGTTGCTCCACGCAAGAGTGAATCTGTAGGACAGAAAAGGGAAAATAACGATGGGAAGAAACAAAAAAAATCTGAAGAAGCCTCGTTCCTTCAAGCCATCGGAATATACTCCTTTATCGGATACGCCGGAGCGTATTTACCTTGCCACTAAAGATTCTGTTGATTATCCTAAACCTCCCGTTCTGAGAACCGGGAAAAAAGCTGTACAAAGCGGAAAGTTTTGCCGCTTCCATAATCAACCCGGTCATGATACCGATGAATGCCGCAAATTGAAAAATTTGATTGAAGAATTGATAAGGGAAAACAAGCTGCAGCAATTTGTGGAAAAGAATAGCAGCAATCCCGCTTCAACTAGTCAGGGGCAACGAGCTCCTGCTCATCAACCCAGGATAAGTGAGAAGACTGCAGAGCATGAATCCGGAAGGCCTGTTATTAATGTCATTACGGGAGGACCTCACCCAGCAGGCAGGAGCTGGGGTGAGATGGAAAGGTATACCCGAGCTTTGAAGTATGTACCGACCGAGGAAGATGTATTTGTTTTGGAAGGTGCTATGCCCCTGAAGCAACAAAAAACTTTCAATGATGATATTGTGTTCAGAGCCAGGGATTCCACAGGTATTGAAGCTCCAACCTTGGATCCCTTAGTCATCTCGGCTGGTATCGGGCCAGCTATTGTCAGAAGAGTTCTCATTGATTGTGGCGCGTCCTGCAATATCCTCTTCAAGAAAACATTCGACCAAATGAAGATCCCTATGGCTGATGTGCAAGCCTCATAGCAGAAAATCGCTGGCTTCACTGGGGAGCCAAAACAGCCGATAGGAACCGTTGATTTGCTTGTAGAACTTGGAGAGGGAGAAAGAAAAGTGGTCCGCAAGCAAACTTTTGTGATTGTCGACGAATTTTCTGCTTATAATGCTTTCCTTGGCCGTCCAACTCTCGCAGCATTCAAAGCTGTTCTGGCCCCATGGTGCCTCACCATTAAATTTCCCACAGATAATGGAGTGGGAGTTATAAAAGGGGATCAGAATGCTGGGCGGGAGTGTTATCTGACAGAGCTACGAGAAACAAGGAAATGAGAAATGGGAAAGGATGCGGCAACCCCAGTCCGCATCAAAGAACCATCCTTGTAGCAATTACAGGGCAGACCCTACACCGGCGAGCACAGCGGAGCACGGAAAGAGATGGATCCTAGGAAAGCCAGTGCAGGGGAGAATAGAGTGGTACCAGTGGAAACGACAATACCAGTACCTGTTGACCCAAAGGACCCAAACAAGGTGTTGAATGTGGGTTCACAACTTAACGTGTCAATTCAGAATATCTTAATATCATTTCTAAAGGCAAATTTGGATGTTTTTGCTTGGACTCATGCCGATATGTGCGGAATATCCCAAGAAGTTGCAGTACACGCCCTGAATATTGATACAAAATTTACACCTGTGAAGCAGAAAAGGAGAACTCAAGGTCCAGAATGGTCAGCAGCGTTAAAAGAAGAAATTGATCGGCTCATGGAGAATAACTTTATCAAAGAATCTACCTATCCGAATTGGGGTTCAAATCCAGTGTTGGTTAAGAAAGCCAACGGAAAATGGAGAGTGTGCATCGATTTTTCAGATCTAAACAAGGCCTGCCCCAAAGACTGCTTCCCATTACCCAGGATCGATCAACTGGTAGACGGAACAGCGGGACACAAATTGTTATCTTTTATGGATGCCTACTCTGGATATAACCAGATCATCATGCATGAGCCAGATCAGGAGGACACGAGCTTTATCACCGACGTTGGTCTTTACTGCTACAGAGTTATGCCCTTCGGGCTGAAGAATGCAGGGGCAACATACCAAAGACTTGTTAATGCTATGTTCAAACCGCAATTGGGCAAGACTATGGAAGTCTACGTCGATGACATGTTAGTAAAGTCTAAGAAAGCAGTGGATCACATAGAACACTTAGCAGACATGTTCGCAGTCCTCCGAAAATACGGAATGAAGCTCAACCCTTTAAAATGTTCATTTGGTGTGGAATCCGGAAAGTTTTTAGGTTTCATCGTGAGCGCTAGGGGCATTGAGGCTAGTCCAGCTCAAATTACCGCCTTAAAGGAAGTCAAAGCTCCTAGAACGAAGAAGGAATTGCAAAGTCTCAATGGAAAAGTAGCCGCCTTGAGTCGGTTCATTTCCAAAGCCACGATAAATGCATCCCATTCTTTGACGCCCTAAAGAAAGGAAAGAAAAACTTCGATTGGACTCCCGAATGCCAAAAAGCCTTTGATGAATTGATTCGCCATATGGAAACGCCTCCAATACATTCTAGGCCTGGCGATGGCGAGGATCTTCTTATATACTTGGCAGTATCATCCCATGCTTTAAGTGCAGCGCTGATACGAGAAGACAAGAGGATTCAACATCCAGTTTACTATATCAGCAAAAGACTCACTGGGGCAGAGATGAATTACTCTAAGTTGGAAAAACTCGCCTATTGCCTATTGATTGCATCCAGGAAGTTGAGGCAATATTTCCAAGCTCATCCTATCAGAGTCCTCACTGATCAACCTTTAAAGCAAGTCCTGTTTCGCCCTGAGACTTCGGGTCGTCTTCTAAAGTGGAATATTGAACTCAGTCAATATGACATCACTTATCATCCCCGAAAAGCAATCAACAGACAAGATTTAGCGGATTTCATCGCAGAATTCACAGATAAGGGTAACAGTGAGGAGGAAGCGATCGACGATTCCCAATCCAATGGAAGTTATATGTCGATGGCGCGAGAAACGACTACTGTTCTGGAGCCAGTGTTGTACTTGAGACCCCTGAAGGTCGATCATTATGCTATGCACTAAGATTGGAATTTCCTTCAAAAAACAATGAAGCAGAATACGAAGCCCTTATCGCTAGCTTAAGGATTGCTAAAGAACTAAACATCCGAGCGTTACAGATCTTCAGTGATTCTCAGCTTATTGTATGCCAAGTCAAGAAGGAATTCCAAGCGAAAGGGGGGAATCTGCCCGCCTACTTGTCAAAGGCTTGGGAACTCCTGGGTGATTTCGATCATTACATGATAAGTCATATTCCTCGAGAAGAAAACACGAAAGCAGATTCCCTCGCAAAGTACTCTAGCACAGGTGAAGCTCAATTCTGGGGTTGACTCCAGTGGAGGTCCCGTCGGCCCCGAGCATTGATGAGATGGATATTGATTGGATCATGAGCGTGTCTCAAGAGCAAGAATCATGGATGACTCCAATAACAGAATATCTGCTCAATGGCTCTTTACCGGAAAATTCAAAAGAACGAAAGAAGCTACTGAGAAAAGCCTCTCGCTATATAGTCCAGGATGGCCAGTTATACAAACGGGGATTCTCAATGCCGTTACTTCGATGTGTATCCAGGGAAGAGTCTAAAATAATCCTAGCTGAGGTGCATGGGGGAGAGTGTGGTGATCATTTAGGTGGTCAAACTTTAGCGAAAAAGATTCTCCGATACAGATATTTTTTGCCAGAAATTAATCGAGATGCAGCAGACAATTCCCGAAAATGTGACAGATGCCAGAGATTCGCCAAAATTCCTAAAGCTCCTTCCACTGAACTCACACAGATGGTCAGTCCATGGCCGTTTACAATATAGGGGATAGACCTTGTAGGACCGTTACCAACTGCCAAATCTTGAATTAAATATGCCATTGTTGCTGTAGATTATTTTACTAAGTGGGCAGAAGCTGAACCACTAGCTACTATCACCTCAAAAAAGATGATAAGTTTTGTGACTAAAAGTATCATTTGCAGATATGGTGTGCCTCAAAAAATAATTACAGACAATGGTACTCAGTTCGATAGTGAAGAATTCCAAGATTTTTGCAAACGATTCAAAATCCGAAAAAGCTTTTCAGCAGTAGCTCATCCGCAGGCAAACGGGCAGGTGGAAGCAGTAAATAAAATTATCAAGTCAACCATCAAGAAGCAACTTGAAAGAGCAAAAGGTGGTTGGGTCGATAAGCTACCGCTAGCACTATGGGCATACAGAACTACCCACAAAACTGCGACTGGGCATACTCCGTTTTCATTGGCATACGGATCAGAGGCAATGATTCCGGTAGAAACAGAGGTCCCTTCACATAGAAGAATCCATTTCAATCAAGCGGAGAATGAAAAACTACACCTTGAGGCACTAGATCTCCTTGATGAAAAAAGAGAAGAGGCTGAGCTCAGAATTGCATCTCATCAACAAAGGATAGCCAGACATTTCAATTCCAAAGTTCGCCAACGCGGCTTTGAGATTGGAGATCTAGTCCTAAAGAGAATTATGACAGCGGCAGGTGTGTTTGGGCCAAATTGGGAAGGACCATATGTCATAGGTCAGAAGCTTCTTGACGGCACATTCAAACTCACTACTGTCGAAGGAGATCAAATTCCAAGAGCTTGGAACAGCAATCACTTGCGTCCATACTTTACTTGATAGCTTTGTTGAAATATTGTAAAAAGAATTATGAATGTATGATTCCTGTAATTGAAAGCGATTGTAAAACCGATACAAGTGAATAATGAAAGACTATAAAGTGGATGTAGGCCCAAATTCTTGGCCGAACCACTATAAATCTTGTGTTCCTTATTATTATTACATGTTTGCTTTATTTTCGATATGAAAAGTACATTAAATGTATTACTGAAATGTCGACTTAAATTTTTGCAGGCAACGAAAACAAAACTTGCACATTACAAGACCAAGTGATTCTTGTTATCATTCAACAAACAAATTCCAAGTCACAAAATTCCCGAGCTTAAATCCTAGATAAGAAGTGCTTCAATTGAACGGTCAATGATTTCACCGAAAACGGGCTTTAGCTAATAAAATGAGAAGTTTGAACAAACAAACATCCGATTAAGAAGCTTATATCCGTTCTCGTGAACTGGCCTAGCAATGAAGTACACTTCTTTGGATTAAACAAACTACTTGTAAGAGAAGGGAGTGCAAGCTTGAAAAGAAAAAAAAATAGAGGATCAATGAAAAGGCATAAGCAAGTGGACAAGGAACAACTAAAGCCCTCTTCGGAGGCACAAGTCCTCTTCGGAGGCACAACTCTTCGGAGGATAAAGACCTCTAACGAAGCATATGCCGCAAAAAAGAAAGTTCTCTACTCAACCAAAAAAGATTGGAGGAGTCATGACCCTCCAACCATGAGAGAGTAACTTCCAGGCAATCCTCGGAGGCACATTTCACCAGGAGTTGAAGTGTTACAACCGCTCTTCGGAATTTCACTTCACCAGAGTTGAAATGTAAAACAAAATAAAAGCCCTCTTCGGAGGCCCATTTCACCAGGAGTTGAAGTGTTACAACCGCTCTTCGGAATTTCACTTCAGCAGAGTTGAAATGTAAAACAAAATAAAAGCCCTCTTCGGAGGCCCATTTCACCAGTAGTTGAAGTGTTACAACGGCTCTTCGGAATTTCACTTCACCAGAGTTGAAATGTAAAACAAAATAAAAGCCCTCTTCGGAGGCCCATTTCACCAGGAGTTGAAGTGTTACAACCGCTCTTCGGAATTTCACTTCACCAGAGTTGAAATGTAAAACAAAATAAAAGCCCTCTTCGGAGGCCCATTTCACCAGGAGTTGAAGTGTTACAACCGCTCTTCGGAATTTCACTTCACCAGAGTTGAAATGTAAAACAAAATAAAAGCCCTCTTCGGAGGCCCATTTCGCCAGGAGTTGAAGTGTAACAACCGCTCTTCGGAGATTCACTTCACCGGAGATGAAATGCAAAAAAAAATAAGAGAGCCTCTCCCAAGGGGCAGAAACAGAAAGACCTCTTCCCAGAGGCACAATAAGACAGAAAGACCTCTTCCCAGAGGCACAATAAGACAGAAAGACCTCTTCCCAGAGGGAGAAATGAAAAGACCTCCTCCCTGAGGCACAATCAAGCAGAAAAGACCTCTTCGGAGGCACACGTTTCACCAAGATTGAAGTAAAACTTTCAAGTGTTGAAACATGAAAAAGTCTTCCCCAGAGGTGCAACTTTTCAAAGAAACAAAAATCAAGAAGCCCTTTACTGTGGCAAGTAAAAAAAAAAAAAATCCTCATTAAGAGCACACTTTAACTTTCAAAGGAAGAGTGAATTACTTGTTCTAGAAAATTCTCTTCCTCAAAAAGAAGTTGAAGTACTTTACAAATACCCGCTTTACCACATAGAAGATTTCATTCAATAGAATGTGTACATGCACAAAATAAAGAGTGAATCTTTGAAAGTTGAAGCGTAGAAACTTATTTGTGCTCTATTTTTTAATGAAATCATATTCCTCCAAATGTGGAATAATTATTCTCTAAAAAATAAAAGCACAAGTTCCTCATAAAATAAAATATTACAATGGGCTTATGGTATAGGCGCAGCATGGCGTAACTACATCGGTAAAATTGCGCTCGAACAATATATACCACAAGCTCACTGCACTATCGTACAAAGAAACTTGTACAAAAATGAATAGTAAATGCATTCTCAGATATAGACAGAAGTTTATACAAAGAAAAAGAATCATTTTATTCAACACTATTTTATATACAGGTACAGGTTCCAACAAAAGAAAAGCGGGGGGCCGGTACCCGCACAATTTCCGGTCATTGCATGCAAAAAAGGCAAAAAAGCGATATGAAAGCCACAGAACCAGAGCCATCATTTCTTCTTCCGCCCACCTTTTGAGCCCGCACCTGGCCGAATGACCAACTTTTTAGGTCGGCTTGTAAGGGTAGGGGATGAAGGAGAAAGGGGCTCGATCGGACTTTCTTCCGTCTCTTCTCCGCCAGTTAAATATTCCTTCTTATTCTTCTTCTTGGAAACTCCCTGCTTCCCTCTCTTCTTGGAGGAAGGCCCACTCCCGGGAGAAAGAAGTTTGGCTAACGGTTCAGCGTCGGAGCCAGTGGGTTCTGGCGTCCTCTCGCTTCCTTCATTTTCTTCTCCTTTCGGATCTTGAGAAGCAACGGGATCATCTAAGCCGTGAAGGGCTTCTATTTGCTCTTCCTGTGACCCGGGTTGCGAGGCAGAAGGAGGAGTGACCTTAGGAGGCGGAGAAGGAATAATTGGAGGAGGAGAAGCCTGAACAATGCCCGACGTTTTCTCTGCAGAAGGAAAAAAGTTTAAGTCAGCAAAAAGCGGAGATAAAGGTTCATTGAGATTCAAAAAGTAGTCAAAAAGCCCATCAAGTTCATAAGAAACAGATGAGCAGTCTACTTGGGCAAGATTGTCAGTAGGGTTACCTGTAGAAGTCGGTTCCCTGATGTCAACTTCGTAAGCCTGTGCCTCGGCACTCTCGCCGCCCTCATCTCCACCTTGTATGCTTGTAATATCAGTGGTGACTTTAGTAGGAGATGGGGAATGAGAACTAGAACCAATAATGTCAATTTCGGCTGAAGGACAAGGTTGAATTGGAGTAGTTGAGGTGATTTTTCCTGAATATTCTCCTGCCGCTGTTTCGGCCCTTAATTTTGCAAGCTGTTCTCTCCCTTTGGCAAGAGCGGCGCGAGCATCAACATCAAGATAATGCTCTTCAAGAGCTGACTCAGCGTAGCCAGCGCCTTTACCACCAAGCATATCGAGTGCAGCCTCCCAAACTTCAGCCAGAGTAATTTCATACTTGGGGCCTAGAAAAGCGAGGCTACCACGCCCCAAAATGCTGTGCAGATAGAAATCAAATAATGTTGAGCTGATGTTGGCCCTCGTTGCCTCGTGAGAATCTTCAGCTGCAATTTTGCCGGCAATGGCCTCATCACGCTCCATTTCAGCTTTAGAAAGTTGAAGCTTAAGCATTTGGATCTCCGCCTCTTGGGAGTTATTCTTCTTCCGAAGCTCTTCAATGTCAGCGACATAGCCCTTGCTAATTCTTTTCTGGACTTCGAGCCTGTCTTCGGCATCCCTTTGGCTAGCATGAGCATCTCTCACTTGTTTTAGGAGCACTTCTTCTTTTTGAGAATAAGAAGTAGAGGAAGCAGCAAGCTCTTGATTCAGTTCTTCAATTTTGCTTCAAGCTCCTCATTGTAAGAAGCAATGCTTCTCATCTCGGTGTCATGTTGCTCAAGCACCTTTTTCCATTCGTCTTTATCATTTTCCATGGTGAGCATGGCCTCTATGTTTGCTCGATTAACCCTCTGAAGCTCGTCAACAAGTTTCTGCCAGTTCGACATCCTCTCAATATCAAGCTTGACGGCGTCAAGGTTTCGTAACATGGCAGACTTGTCAATGGGGACCAAGTCAAGGTCAAACCTTACTCCCTTCAGACACCACTGAGGAAACCGACTTTGCAAAGTGGCAGGACCCGGTCCAACTTGGAATTTGGGTCTGCTAATTATAGCTTGGATGTCTGACTTCCCGAGAGCGGGAGAGCCGGAAGGAATATCAAGCGAGGCAGGGGCAGTAACCTTTTCAGGAGTTGTAGTGGTGTGCTTCTCACCATGTCGGGCTCGCTTGCTCGAATCTTCAACCACATGACTTTTTCCTCTGTCATCATGGGTTTTTCTTTTATGGGAATCGTCACCTCTCTGTGAAGAATCGTGGCGCTCTTCCCTCTCTCTTCTTTCGTAGCGCTCCTCTTGAGCCAATTCTCTTGATCCTTTCGGGCGGCTCTTTCTTCATCGGATTCTCTGTAAGAGGGGAGGTAACGCCTATAATCATATTGGCTACGCCTCCCGTAGCGCTAGAAATCATCGTAGTATGAGCTGCTGCGCCCCATCGGAGAATCTGGAATAAAAAGCGATAAGTTTTAGAGGTCTTCAAAGTACAAAAAGTGAGAAACATACAAGTGCCGAAAAGAAATTCTAAGTGTGTGTGGCGTGCAAACTACGCGCATCAAACTACGAACCACTCTTTAATTGAGGAGTGGTTGTCGGTGTAATAGTCAGCGTCAACTCCTGAGTCGACGGAGTCTGCTGCAGGACAGAAGTTGCTTCAACTACTGAAGAAGAAACCCCAGTAGTGATAGGATCATCTTTAAAGATCTCTTGCGAGGTGGCGAAGAGGTCGCTCAGCCCTTCGAAAGTATCATCCCTGCTCTGCTTGGCATGGCTAGTTTTTTCGGCTTCTTCGCCAGATTTCTATGACAGTCGGGGAGATCCCTGAGGCTCTTCTTCCTCAATAACCGGGGCAGGTTCGTCAGATGGCCCCGCAACATCAACAGAAGTGGAACATTTCAATAGCAAAGCCTCGGGAGCAGGTCCTTTCGGTTTGGATGTATCTGTAGAAACTGGGGCATCCAATGCTCTAGACGGGGAGTCTGGAATTTCATAAGGATGCGTAGAACGAGAAGTATGTAAAAGCCCGTATTGGTGCAAAAATTCATCCCCCAACAAAAACTTGATGCTTCTCTCTGCTACGGCCACGACACTCAATCTATCAAAAGTCTGCTTATGGACCGGATCTCTAGAGTGAAGAGGAAGTGCTGAAAAGAGCAAAGAATGAAATTAGCAATTGGTAATTTGGATCTCGAGAAAGTTTAAAAATGGAGACAAGTAATCTTACATCCTACTCTCCAATCGGCATAAAACCCTGGGGGGCAGCGAGCAAAGAAAAATTGGTTCAGAAATCCATGAACGCTTTCGGTAAGGTCAGAAATAAGTTTGCGGTTTCTAGCACTCCTCACAATTATAAGGGAAGGATGATCTCTACTCTTCGCAAACGAGCATAAGTAACGAATTTCTTCAAAACTTGGTAAGCGATCAAAAGTTCTTCTGAACAAAACGCACAACCCCATCAAGATGGCATAACCATTAGGATGAAGTTGGGACGGAGAGATTGACAACCGAAGGAGAAGAATTCGAAGAAAGTCATTAAAAGGAGGGATTTCTCCGCTTAAACACATTTTATGATTGATTGCAATAAAGCCACGGGGAGGACTGTCGGCAGTATCACTTGGCCCAGGGAGCAGGACATCACTTTCAGTAAAACCAAATTGAGTGCGCAGCTGAGCTCTCGGGGTTAGAATGGTTGGAGTTCTCTCTGGAGGGTTCTCTATAGGTAGAGCTACCGGAAAAGTTTCTTCCTCTTGAGTTGCCATTTCTTCTTGATGGGAAGTCATTCTACATAAATAACTGGATATTCAAACATCAAGGTGCACGTTTCCTAAAATGTGTGAAGTGTTGTGTAAAATTAACAAAGCAATAAACAAATATAACTGGAATGAAAACTAGCAAGCATTTGTTAGTTATGAAATCCAAGGACTATTGTTTTAAGCTTAAATATGCAAGTATAATGTTGATGCAGACAAATCAGTTCAGATTGTTTATATTTTGCATCAATGTTTAACTTTAGTTGGTTCATTCACAAACATCTCATGCAATATATTTAGGTTGCTTGTTTCATCTCGACTAATCTGTCATTTGACGTGGACAGTCAATGGCAATATTCTCGCCATGGTTTCTTTGTTTGTTATTTTCAGCAGGTTGGCAGCTTATAAGTTAATGCGTTCTGTGAAATAATACAATGAGATTCAAGCGAGTTTAAAATTGGGGCAGTTCAAGGTTCAGGCAACTTAGTTCGGCAGTTTAAGTCAAATACCCAAAGTAGGTCTATGCTCCTAAATGTCAACACATCCAAAGCTTAAGTATTAAGTCGGCTACGATTTAAAAGTCTTTCGCGAGATAAGGCTAGATCGGTAGCGGGTCAGGGTCTAAGCAGTTTAATTTGGCAACCCAGTCCTCTAGGTCGCAAGGGAGAGATAAGAAAGTGAGCTCCGATTCAAAAGGCAGGAACTTCTCCAAGTATTAACTCGGTCACAATTCAGGCCTTAGGATTTAAATCGGCAAGTTTCCTTCAAGCATTATCTCAGCCACGACTTAAGGTCACTAAAAGCCAGGTCGGCCAAAGGCTAAGCCACCCAAATTAACTAACTCGCTCCCGAACCAACATCACACTCCATCGACCCGCTAACCCAATAGCCGTTCCATCAACAACAGCCTTCATTTTATTCAAGCTATCGGATCGCCCAATAAAAAGCTCAAAGTTGTCACAAATCCATTGCCCTGCCATCAGAAATCATTGAACCTGGGGTGGTAAACCATCTTCATCGTCTCAACTGTCGTCTGAAGCCAAAATCGATCAACCTAAGCCTCATCAACTATAAACGTAACAGGATTCATGATGAAGCATTGAACAAGGAGGCAGTTCGAGTTCGAGTGGCGGGATTCATGGACTAACAGTAATCTATGATCGAGAAGAGAGCAGGACCACTTACGCGATGAATAGCAGAAATTACCAGTGATCGATTGGAATGAGATCGCCTTTAGGAGCTTGAGAAAATTTTAATGGCGGAATCGAACAAGGGAGTAAGTAATAAAGAGAAAGAAGAAAATGGACGACTTATCTCACTAAGGTAGAGAATGAAGCGACTTAGGCCATCTAACTGTTAGGTCATTTACGACCTACCGATCTAAAAAAGGAACGGGTTAAAGAGTATCGAAGCATACGACCTAACCATTAGGCGCATGCTTCGAGGGGCAAATGTTAACCCCGCCTCGGCCGTGGCTCACCGATCCAAGATAATAAACGACCTAACACTCTGCCGACTTAACGAAGGGATGCCGACCTAGTATCTTAACATGGAAGACCGACCTAACTGCATAAGACCTAAGAGGGATACCGACCTAAGGGCCTTGAGAAGCATGCCGACCTAATGCCTTAAAGAAAGTTCCGACCTAACGTCTTGAAATGATGCCGACTTAAGGTTCAAGGAGATTCCGACCTAGGGCTTATAAAGGTCTACCGACCTAGCACGTTTCCGATCTAACTACTCAAGTTGTTTGCCGACCTAGCTGTTAATAATGAGTTGGTCCACATCTGAGTCGTGACCGGCTTACGGCTCATAATAAGTCGTGACCGACCTAAGGATATGAAAGGGGGAAGTAGTGCAACAGTTCAATGCGCGTCACAATAACTCGGCAGCGATCTGGGACTTAGGATTTGGGGCCAGAAGAATATGCGCCTCCCATTTAAACCATAGGCCGTGCATAGGTGAGGAGAAGCGACCTACGACCTAGCTTATCTCGGCAACGGCTTACGACCTAGCTTATCTCGGCCACTACCTACAACTTGACATCAGAAACCCCTATAAATACGCGACCACCTCCAACATTCAAGGGACCTTTTTTGGCCAATCATTTCAAGCGCCAATACTCTGCTGAATTCTCAACTCACCTGACACTTCAAATTCGAAAGGCATCTCAACTAACTTCAAGGGAAAATCTAACGCAATCTACATGGATTCGAAGAATTTTTCTCTACCAAAGTTCTAGTTGTTTGTCTCGTTATAATTGTAATTGGAGATTGCTGTAAAGTTGTAATTGGTTTAGCAATAAAGAGAATTAAAGTGGATGTATGCTTGCCTTGAGCCGAACCACTATAAAATCGTTGTTATTCACTGCTTTTTTTGTGATTTTCTGCTTATACTCTGTTCCCGAATCATCGGGTGGTACTTTCACAACTACACTTTATATACCGGGGTGTTAGCGTTCAAATTTTAGCGTTAACACCATTCATTCTCCAACTTCATTTTCTGAAACGTCATTACATTTTTTTCTAATTAACAGCGGTCTCTATTTTCAAATCTCTTTGACCCTAAACCTAACTCTAACCTTATAAATAAGATATGATGCAAATGAAACCATAGCCTCCATTCTAATCTTCTTCTTTTTTTTCCTTTTATTTTTTTTCCTTCAAATCTCCTTATTATCTCTCATTTTAAATTTTTCCTTCTTTGTTGGGGGAGTCTCCACCCCCACCGAACCAAAGGAAAGGAATTCGACACCGGACCACTTCCCTACCGCACCAAGCACCTACCGAACCAACCCACCTCCAACAACTGCCGGACCAAAGCATAGCCGGACCATCTCCATCCACTCACCACTGGACCATGTCCCACCGAACCAACCTACCTCCACTCACCACCGGACCGTGTCCCACCGAACCAACCTACCTCCACACATCACCGGACCACTTCACCACCGAACCAACCTATCTCCGAGTCCTAGCCGGACCAACCACCAACGAACCAAACTCACTCCCAAGGTCCAACTTTGGCTGACCCCAGCGTGCCCCCGGAAGACCAGAGGCAACCATTGGAGAATGTTAGGAATGATAGGCGATACCATCCTTACAGGTCCTCTGGATGGAATAGATCCCGCAGGGAAGAACCAAACTCATTTCTATCTGCTCCAAGTTCTGATGAAAGGATGTCACGATTGTTCAGAGAGTGCGTCCAACAAGAACAAAGGGATCGGGGGATAGGCGCTAGGGCAACCAGCCCCTTCACCCATAACATCGAAATTGCCATCACCCCCCGGGAATGGAAAATGCCAACAATGAAACCTTACAAGGGAACCTCTGACCCCGTTGTACACTTGCAGAGATACACACAACACATGTTTATGAGCGGGGCAACAGAGGGAGTATTGTGTAAATGCTTTCCACTATTCTTGGCAGATCTTGCTACCTCCTGGTTCTGCCATCTACCCCAAGGGTCCATCAGCTCATGGGAAATGCTGAAAGAAAAGTTCATCAGCCAGTTCCGCATTCATGTGGAACAACCCAAGGACGCTTATTCCCTATCTAATATCAAACAGAGGCACGGAGATACAGTGCAAAAATATCTAACCCGATTCAACGCCGCAGCGGCCGCAGTCCACGATGCCAACGAGAAACTTATCCTAATGGCCCTCTGCAGTGGTGTGCATCCGGATACTAAGTTTGCCAGGAGATTAACGAAAGAAAAGTCAGATACCTTACCCGATTTCTTCCACGAAGCCGGAAAATATATGAGACTTGAAGACTCCGCCATTGAAAGGCAGACATGGCAACAAACCAAGGCAGCTCATGGCAACACACCCGCAGTAGCAAAGGACGTTTGAAGAAATGACTCCAGAGATAGTCCTGGGGGCAAGAAGGGGGAAAAGCGCTTATATAGGCCAGGACCAAGATTTGTCTCTTACACTCCTTTAAATGAAACAATCGAAAACATCTTCTTGGCCACCCAAGACGAAGTTAGACACAAGCGCCCCCTACACAAGAAAGAATCAGATAATGCAATTAAGTCTGGGAAGTTCTGCCGCTTCCACGAATCTCATGGGCATGACACTAGTGAATGCCATCATCTCCGCGACTTGATTGAAGAACACATCAGAAGGAAGAGACTAGAGCGCTATGTGAAAGGTCAGAACAGGACTTTAACTCCTGCCAATGAGAACCCAGGGCTACCCCTCCCAGAAGTAGGTGGAGGAAATCGCAACACCAGCGGCTCCAGTCAAGAGAAGATAGTGGTCCTTACCATATCAGGAGGACCACACATCGCCGACGGAAGCTAGGCAGAGATGGAGAGATACGGTAAGTCACTTAGAAACAATGAAGGCTACGTTAATTCTGTTACAGAAGAACGCCACCCGAAACGAAAAGAGAATGATGACATCACATTCAGTAGGCGTGATCTAGAGGGAAGGAAGTACCCCCACATGGATCCTATGGTCATCTCTGCCTGGGTTGGTCTAGCCAAGGTTTTTCGAATTCTAGTGGACACTGGAAGCTCAGTAAATATCCTATTCAAGCATGCTTTCGACAAAATGAAGCTATCAATGAAGGATGTATCTCCCTGCAGCAAACCACTACATGGTTTCACCGGAGATGTGAAGATGCCTCTCGAGCAACTGGACCTCTTTGTCGAAATAGGAAGTCATCCCCGCTCTATTGTGCGAAAACAAACGTTTGTGCTAATAGAGAACCACTCGTCCTACAACGCCTTTTTTGGGAAGACCAGCCTTGTCTGACTTCCAAATTGTCCTAGCACCGTGGTGCCTGAAGATGAAATTCCCAACAGATAACGGAGTAGGAGAAATAGAGGGAGATCAAGACACAGCTCGAGATTGCTATGTAACTGAATTTCGCAATAACCGCAGGAAGGACAAAGGGAATGATGCAGAGACTTCTCTCTGCAAGAAAAACTTGGAAGCATAGCAATTAAAGAAAGCCCCTCCTCTTCGATATACTAGCGATCCTTGCAACGAATTAGACCCCAAGGACAAGGAGGAGGAGGCCACCACCGAGCCTGCAGAGGCTATGGAATTTGTATCTGTAAACAAACACGACTCAAGTGGACTGCTGAGGTCGGGCCTCAATTAAGAGCGGAATTGAAGGATCAACTCGTCGATTTTCTTCGCCACAATTTGGATGTATTCGCATGGACGCACGCTGACATGACTGGAATCTCCCCAGACGTAGCATACCACGTACTGAACATCGATCCCACCAAGGCGCCAGTAAAGCAGAAAAAGAGAATCATGGGGGCAGAACGATCAGCAGCCCTCGAGGAAGAAGTAAAGAACCTACTTGCCAATAACTTCATAAGATAAGCCATCTACCCAGAATGGATCGCCAACCCGGTACTGGTAAAGAAGGCTAAGGGGAAGTGGAGAACATGCATCAACTTCTCCAATTTAAACGACGCTTGCCGAAGGAATGCTTCCCACTCCCCCGAATCGATCAACTCGTGGATAGCACAGCCGGACACGAACTCTTATTCTTTATGGACGCATACTCAGGATATAACCAGATCCCTATGCACGCCCCCGATCAAGACCACACTAGTTTCATCACTGACCGGGGATTGTACTGCTATAGAGTAATGCCTTTTGGACTTAAAAACGCCGGAGCTACTTATCAACGCCTCATCAACAAGATGTTTGCGGAATATGAAGCAGTAATAGCAGGACTGGAACTTGCCTTAGAGATTGGAGTCAGTTCTTTATGTCTCCATAGCGATTCTCAACTTATTGTAAATCAAATACTGGGAGAATTCCACACTCGAGGAGAATGACTCACAGCATATCTAAAGAAGACCAAGCTGCTGCTCAATCAATTGGATCACTATTTAATCAAACACGTTCCGCGAGAGGAGAACCGAGAGGTCGACGAACTAGCAAAGCAAGCTAGCATGAAGAACAACACCATTTCTGGAACGGTAGCCATCTCAAAACTACTAGCCCCAAGTTTCGAATAAGAGGATCTGATAACTGCAATTGAAGAAGAAACTTGGATGACTCCCATCCAGAAATACTTACAAGATGGCACACTACCCAACGAGCGTAACGCAGTAAGGAAAATCTTGAGGAGTGCTTCCCGCTACACGATACAAGAAGGCATCCTCTGTCGGCGTGGCTTCTCTACCTTATTAAGATGTGTCGCTGGAAGGGAAGCCAAGGAAATCTTATCCAACATCCATCGAGGAAGTTGCGGAGACCACACTGGAGGGCAGACTCTGGCAAAGAAGATACTCAGATATGGATATTTCTGGCCCATCTTAAACAAAGACGCCTTGGACTTCGTTAAAAAATGCGACAGAAGTCGGAAATTTGCTAAAATCCCTCGGCTACCAACCAATGAGATTACTCAGATGACCAGTCCTTGGCCCTTTGCAGTTTGGGGAATTAAACTGATTGGCGATCTGCCGATGGGCCGAGGCGGAACCAAATATGCTATAGTGGAAGTCGACTATTTCACCAAATGGGTGGAAGCGGAACCTTTAAATAAAATATCTTCGACAAAAGTTATTAACTCCTTGATCAAAAATGTTTTATGAAGCTACGGGGTTCCACTCAAAATCATATCGGACAATGGACTTCAATTTGACAGCGAGGAATTCACCGACTGGTGCCGAGAGCACGGAATTCACAACAGCTTCTCATCTGTAGCTTATCCCCAGGCAAACGGACAAGTCGAAGATGTCAACAAAATTCTCAAAACTCTAATCAAGAAGAAACTTGAAAAGTCAAAGGGCGCTTGGGTGGATGAACTTCCTACGGCACTTTGGGCCTACCGCACATCTTACAGAACATCAACAGGACATACTCCTTTCTCTTTAGCATACGGATCGGAGGCCATGCTCGCAGCTGAAACCGTAGTGCCCTCCCACCGTAAGATCTACTACAACCCATAAGAGAATGAAGAACTCCTACACATGTCTTTGGACCTAATTGAAGAAAGATGAAATGATGCAACACTTAAAGCGGCAGCTCACAAGCAAAAAGTGGCAGCATGATACAACTCCAAAGTCAAGCACCGCATCTTACGAGAAGGAGATCTTGCTCTCAAACGGATCTTCCCGCGCCCCAGAGCACTAGATCCTATCTGGGACGGACCCTATGTAATTCATAAAGATCTCCACAATGGAGCTTATATTTTGTCAACAGTGGACGAGGAGGTGTTCCAGAGGGCATGGAACATCCAACCCTTCGTCGATACTTTTCTTAACTTGTACTTCCCATATGAAGTGAATTAACAAAGAGGATCAGTGGACGTAGGCATTTTCGTGCCGAACCACTTTAAAAATCTTGTCTCTTTTTAACTTGCTCCTTTATATCTTGGCTGCTTGTTAAGCTTTATCCTTTTCTGTTGAACAAAATCCTGTATAACGGCATTTCCATTCTGGACACTTCACGACACAACCTCACCTGGACAAGACCCAACAGGTACTATACAAATCTATGCCCTCGTCAATGAGACACTTTTGCTCCAGCATCCCTCTACTGTGGGTTAACTCATTGCCCGCGACAGCCCTCCAAGCCAACTGTAATGAGCCGTTCATAAGCCACCGAGAAGGCCGACTATAGCCGAGGCAGCTCATTACGGCGTTCGGCTCGCCGGCGACTGTGAACCGATTATAAGCCCCAACATAAGGTGTGGCCAGCCAGGGGCAGTTCGCAGTTGACGATCGGCACCCACGCTAGCCGGCCATGGTAAATCGAACCCACGATTACGGGCCATAATGGCCCCGGTAGTTACTGTGCGCGATATCGGCTCCGATGTGACTTAAGTACGGCTATGGTAAAGAAGAAAACTCCCGGCGGAGGCGTAAGAAGGGTGACGAATGTCTCCCAGACCCACATCTAGGGAAAGTGACTACAAAACCCATTTGCCACGAACTTAAGCACATCGAACTTAGGACACAAAATAGGAGACACTCGCTAGAGGAAATGAGAACTCACAACTGGATAACAGGTCGCTCAGCTGCATTCCATCCTCTGTCACACAAGACATTCAAAGCTACCGTCTACAACTAAAACATGAAGGGCGGTACTTCCTTTTCTTGTATATAAACATGTAGCTATAGCCTATTCACACATTACACTAACATTGCGAGACATGAAATTATATTTTAAGCAAGAGCATAGAATCAAACACGATTGAAGCACATGCATATACACAGCTATATTTCTTATGCAACACATCAAAATAACGACAGCATTCAAATACGATAGAATCAACTTATGTTATGAAATTATATAAGAATAAAATCATTCGCTACAACGACATAATTACATAATTACAGCCTGAAAGTACATTAATGTTTTGGACTAGTATATTCAGGAATGCCAAGTAAACCAAAAAAGTAGTCGGCTGCAGCAGGGCTCCGCCTCTATCCTGCTAGCCCTCCGGGATCTACTTGACCACAGGATCAGAACTCCCAACATGCTGGCCAGAGGTCTCACCTGTCCGATTCAGGAGAAGAATCCATCAGATAAACAATACGCAATCAAGTTAAGAAAAGATTGAGAGGGAAGACTTACCAGCATCTGCTCCCTGATCATCATCCCCCAACTGCACACCCACTTCCTCGGCGGTAAGCAGCCGCATGCCCTCCTTCACTGCCACTTTCTCCTCCTCAGTAAACTGGGCCGTTACCACATCCATCCTGAAAGCTAGATCACCCTCCTTATCCGCCTCAGCCTTGGCCTCCTCCAAAGCCCGGAGATATATCCTAGCCATGACCCAGGGATAATCGTCCATCTAGGATAGGATGCCCTGCTTCCAAGTACGGAAGTACATGTCCTGGAGCATCTCATCCATCATCCCCTCATTCTCCTCAAACTCCCTCATCCGGGCCTCGGAAGCCGACAGCCTTGCGACGGCAGCATCTCTCTCCAATCGGTATCTCGAGCAGTCAGCCAGAAGGGATTTCCGCATCGCCTCCATCTCCTCCTTCAGCTTGGCTTGAGCAAGCTCTACGGCCTCAAGCCTCCCAGATAACTCCTCTATCTGCTCAAGATCCGCTTTCCGAACCTCATCCACTGTGGCAATGGCCATATCAATTCGTTCCTTGTAGGTGGCCTCCATTTTTCGCAGCTCGGCTCTGCTAGCCTCTTCCATAGTTTTCTTTAGCCGTCTGGAGGCCGCCTCATGCTAGGTGATCTGAACGGGCTGATCGGCGAGCTGTTGGCATGGTCAGAAACCATTTGCCGCAACTGAATGTTAGCACTTCCGATTTCCTCTCCAGCCTTGACCAGTCGGGCATGATACGCCATCAGCCTCCTGGTCTCCTCAGCCACCCGATCGATGTTTGCCTTGGCCTCATTCCCCATAGTCACAATCCGAGTGGTCAACAAGTCGAGATCCAAAGACTTAGCCTCATCAAGCACACTTACCATAGGATTGCGGGGTAGGAGGTGCTCACCGGTAACCTCATCCAAGGAAATATCATGGAGGTTGGGGTCCAGATCAGGATGACCCGCAAATGGGTTACGAGCCAAGCCGGGACGATCAACGTGAGTAACGGTAGGATTCTCTTATGGAAGTGGAGATGGTATGGACTCAGTATCCTCCCCCGTAATATCATGAATAGGCTGGGTTGGGCGCTGAGGTCCAAGCGAAGGTTCGAACATGGAACACCTCCTCTTTCTCTTTTGAATATCCTCTTCGATGACTTCGAGAAGAGGACGGTAGCCGACTACGCCCCCAGAACGGTCAGTCGAGGGCTTCGGTTTAGCAGAAGCTTTGAGGAGTTTGAACTGTTCGAGGCGGCGCCGAATGTCTGAAGTCTTCGCCGCCTTATCCGTTCCTGAAATAAAAACCAAGTGTTATAAGCATGCATGAGAATATAATCCAAGAAACATGTGAAGTTAAAGAGGAGTCAAGAATTCACCTTGAACCGCCGGAGTTGCCCTAGCTGCTCTCAGAAGATGGACTGGCACCAGTCCCGGCCTTATCGGATTTCTTCGGTTTCTCCACCAAGGCCGGTCCTTCGTCGAACCCCTCAAAGGCTTGGCGGAAAGCATCATCCGTCCACTCTTGAATCTCACCTGTTTGCCCAGAGGTCAAGGCACCAATGCCACTACCACTCTGTCCTTCACCACCATTACCACCATAACCTTCTCTATCCTCTCCGCTCTCCTCCTTGCCTCTTTCCTCCTCTCCACTTTCCTCCTCCGGAACATCTGGGCATGTGCTGGGAGAGGGTCCATCAGATTTCTTAAGCTTCTTCCCCCCGACGACTGGAGGTATCGAGAAGGGTCTCCTCTTGCTACTCTTTGTCGTGGCCCCACCTTTGGCTTTGGCTGCTCTTTCCTCAGCCGTATCCCTCTGCTTGATCACAGATTGATGTGGTAGAATCAAGCTGTGTTCCAGGAGAGTGGCATTCCTGATTAAGAAAGAAGCTGACCTATCCCTTCCCGGAATGGCCTCTATCTCCGCGGCCATCTGAACCAGGTGATTATTCTCCACGATCGCAAAGCCATCTGTCGCTAGCAAGAAATAAAAACGCATAAGAAGAAGCATCTCAGTCAGAATGGAAATTATAAATAAGCTTCAACTTACAGCCAGAGGTGAAGCGTTGGATAGAAATGCTGTCATCCTAGACGAAGAACCATTCCTTCTTAAACATGGTGAACTTTGAATACAAGTCCAGGACCGTCTTGAAGGACACGGCCGATTCCAAGCTGATGTATGGAGACCCCTTCTTGTAACCCCTCAAGTTATACAGATATCGAATTTCCTGGTTAGAAGGGGGCGCCCGTACTTTCTTTGGAAAATCACGAATAGGCACACCAAGATAGCATAGGAGTTGGGCTGCAGCTGGAAGGGGGCCACCTTCAAATAAGTAACGAAGCTAACTATCCAGGCATTGATTGGAGGAATGGCCCCACACATGCAGTGGTACCTCCTATAAGAAAAGTATCCTTTAAGGGGATTATATGGCATGACCCCCTTCTCTGGCAGCAACATGCGTGCTCTATCAATCCCAAAGGAGTGGGAGATAACATCAAGCTGCTCCTCTCTGAGAGAGCTCGGAAAGCAATCAGGAGGAGAGTTCAGAAGCTCCTGAGGACCATATCTGTCCAATAGTGATCTCGGGGTGGGTCCCTATCGTCCTGGTCCTGGCTGGGCTAGGGGCATCACACGGGACTCTCTTCTGTCCGTAGATTTTCACTTTTCTGATCGAGTTTCCACTTTGTGAGACATTATCTGCGATACCAAAAAACATAACTGTTAAAACAAAGAATATAGAGAGTTAAGCAAGCGAGTACGTGAAGCCTGGAACATCACCCATAATTCAAAACACCAGATTTCATTCGGTAGCACGAGTCCGAGACCACATTCGGAACTCACACTCCCAAAATTCGTTCGGTGGTTCCAACTCAAAGGTCATTCGGCAACCATACTTCCACATCCTCATTCGGCAATTCAAGCACAAGTTCATTCGGTACTCGGAATCCACGAGTGCATCCGGTAATTGATGAATATAAGATCATTCGGCAGAAAATGACTCACCTGGTTCGGCAATCAGTTAATTCGGCACCTTAAATAGTTCGGCAAACGAGACTGATTCGGCACTATAATTGGTTCGGCACTATAATCAATTCGGCGGGTAAGGAATGAAGGAAGCCTAAGGCCAATACTTATAGGCGAATATCGACAATCGGACCAACTGGCTCGGCATACGAGACCGGGCGAGAATCCCCCAAGCTAAAACAAAGCATGACATATACTGACATATGCCCCACTTTGGCGGGCAAATGTTGGGGGAGTCTCCACCCCCCTGAGCAAAAGGAAAGGAATTCGACACCGGACCACTTCCCTACCGCACCAAGCACCTACCGAACCAACCCACCTCCAACAACTACCGGACCAAAGCATAGCCGGACCATCTCCATCCACTCACCACCGGACCATGTCCCACCGAACCAACCTACCTCCACTCACCATCGGACCGTGTCCCACCGAACCAACCTACCTCCACACATCACCGGACCACTTCAACACCGAACCAGCCTATCTCCGAGTCCTAGCCAGACCAACCACCACCGAACCAAACTCACTCCCAACCTAGCACCGGTCCAAACAACATACCACTCTCCACCGAACCAAGACGTTCCGGATCAACTTAGTCAGGCCAGATTGCATCAGCCCAGGCCCACCAGAAGCTATATACATCCAAGACCCCTGCCCCCAGCCTCACTCTATAAATAGAGGGCAGGGGTACAACTATGGGGGACAAGTTTTGAGAGCTCAAGCACGGACAGAACTTTCAAACAACTTTCATATACTTGTATACAAAGCTTTGTACTTGTAATCTGAAGAGAAAAGGAGAATAACATATAAAGTGGACGTAGGCACGTTCAGGCCGAACCACTACAAATCTGTGTGTCTTTTATAGTTTAGTCCCTGCTTTTTATATATTTGCATAAATCACCCAAATCACTAAGAACAACTTAAAATCGACTAAATCATACGACTTGGAGGTGTTTGCCCATTTTTTGTGCAAACATTCCTCTTCAGATATTCTTCTTCTTCAAATTTTCTTTTATTTCAAACTTTCTTCTTTCTTTTCAAATCTAAATCTTTTCTTCCATTTTCAGTTCTTGTTTTAATCCCTTTCTTTTTCAAATCTTTTATTTTCCAAACCTTTTAAAAATACATACATTCATATAATAAGGAGGAAAATTAAAGTAAATCGAAATAAAAGAAAAATTACGGAACTAAGCTAGCAATCAAGAAGAAGCATACGCGTTTGTCACGTGGGAAGAGTGGATGTGGCACGGCATTTTGTTTTTGTTTAATTTATTTTTGTTAATTTAGATTTCAATTAGTTCTAATAATCATAACTCATACATACGAACTCCATTTCACGCGCTGTTTTCTCCGCTAGGTTCGTATTGAGATCCCGGACGCTTTAACGCTGGTTTGGGCGAATTTGAAGATGGTCAAAGTTTTGGGTTTAAATTGGATTTAAACTCAATTTAAATTCAAAAGACGAGTGTTTTAACCCACTCCCAACTTCTAAGTTTTCTTATATTTGTTAAATTGATGTTAGATATGAGTAAAAATTTATTTTTGACTGTTTTGCATAGTTTATTCATCATATCAGCTAAATCGCATTTATTTAATTTAACTGTTAATTAATTTTATTATTGCATATAGATTTACAGTTAAAAATCTATTTATTTGCATACAAACTACTGGTTAAACCGTCATTAAGTTATTGTTGAATATAAATAGTTCGTTAATACCTGTTATTTATTACCTGTATATCTTATATGCTCAATATTGTTGTTTGTTTAAATTGATGATGATTGAAATAAATTGGTTGATGATTGATATTGGGTGAATGGATGATGTGCTCTATTTTATATAAACTGCAAGTTATTATGCATTTCATTTCATTCGGGATTGCAGTTTGAAATGATATACAACCGCATTTTTATTTTTGAAACGATTTTATGGTTTGGATATGATACGGTTTAATAAATATTAAATTTGGATTTTATATAAGTATATTTTATATATATACAAATATAGTTAATTTTAGAATTTAAGCTATGTATAAATCTGTTAAATAAAATAAATATGTTGAATAATGGAGTTTGATAATTTATAATATATGGTCAAGTACAGTTTTAAGATATGGTATATATATAGAGTTTTAATGATTCAAAAATTAAGATTAGAAGATAAATTGAAAATTTATTTGGAATTAAGGTTATTTAAAGGTTTAACAACATAAGTGAAGTAAACTTATTTAAAATTGGAAATTTTAAAGATATGATATTTATAAATGGATTTTTATTTCAAGATAAATTAAATGAATATTTCTAGCATAATTAAATTGAAGGAAATATTTAAGTTGTTAGTAACTGGAGCCTTATTTTAAAAATGATTTTGATTTATTATGTAAACATTTCAAAACTGAGCAATAGGTAAATGAATTGGTGAATATAAATTTCAAACTTAAGTTTTGAAATTGTTAAAAACTCAAAGTTAGAAAATATGTTGAATTTGAAGTGGTTTATTTAACTTAAAGTGAATTTAAAATTTATGGATTTAGACTAAATATTTTTATGAACAAAATTAAAAAGTCACGGAAATTATTTTATTTTATAAAGAATTTTAAATTCAAGCTATTTTATTCTATATACCGGTTGAATATCCAAACCATTCATGTTTTAGAAGTTATGGTTTTAAAGATATGAATTTCGCAGTATTATGTTTGAAAGATATAATTCAAATGTTTGGTTTCCAGATATTATAAATTTTAAAGCAGTATGACTTTGGAAAGGAAATATATTTGAAATAAAAAGGACATTATTGATTTGGGTTTTATAAAAATAATATCAAAATGAGTTGTTTTTGGAAATGGAAATGATATCGTATGGGTTTGAAATGGATAATTATATTCTGGTTTTAAAGTATAAACTATTTTGAAAAGACTGGTTGTTGAAGAGACCGGGATCGGAAGTTGTCATACTCTCTGCCAACTCCGAAAACCACTTTAACAGCGGTGTACGCGGTGGAGATTCCAGAATGAAGTAGGATGGTGGTGGCGTTTCCTTTAAGGTAAATACGTGGACCCGACTCTTTTGAGTTGGCATAAGGTGGCTAAAACAGGAGCAATCGACGGGTTAGTAAGGTAGCACCTTTGATCGAACACATCCCTTCGATATTATGCTTTGACTTTTGGATTGATTCGGTGGCCACTTTTGATTTTATTTGGGGATGTGGCTCGAGGTGGGCGGTAGATGCGCGCTACGCGTTACCACCGACCCGGAAGCGTAATTGGTATATCTACCCTGGCATTGCCTAGTTGCGCCATGTCACCTACCCTATCGCACCTTGTACGAGTTTCTATTTGTGTCGTACTTATGGAGTATCCTCTGGTAGCCTCCCGATCAGGAGGTATTACGGTACTGTATAGACTATTGGCATTATTTGTGTAAAGGGCTATATGGGTAACCCCTTAACGCTATTAAAAAGTAAGTTTATTTTACAAATAAACACTATTGTAATAGCGCAATATACTATATAGTAAATAGTTTAACGGATCCTTAGGAGATGTAAATCCCAAGCATCTCTTGAGTTACTGCACTCATATTTATTTCTGTTAATTTAACTCACATAAGATCTTTTAGTTTTGACTCGAGTGTTTTTGTCTTTTCAAATTCGCTCGGGTCAGTCCGAGCGTTTCAGGATTTGAAGATTTTATTCTGGAGGATGAAGACGAAGATTTGTAGCACTACTATCTACTATATTATTCCACTACACTATTCAATTCCGTTGCATTGATATTTACTGGTATGTGAACTCTGATATTTATTGTATAAAGAAGAATTAAATGTTTGTAAACAGTTTATGAACTGTATATTTATTATTATATTTTATCCTTCCGCTGTGAGATTCTATTTTGTTTTTCTTTCCCTGTTTTTTTCTTATTTACCCCATAACAATCCGCCCTTCCGTATGGTTTGAATTGGCACGTGTGTCGATTTAAAGCGTGCGAGAAGGCGGGACGTTACATTAGACTTCTCCATCAGAATATTTACTTAAAGCTGGCGCTAGTCGAATGACACTGACATATTAGTTCCTGGATCTTATCCAATATATTTTAGCTCGGTTATATCTGACTTCTTCACATTTTTGTTATCGTATACAAACAATCTATTCTAAATCATTATTTAGAATGTTTGTTTAAATATTGATG
The DNA here is from genome assembly GCA_030765085.1 of Allium cepa. Taxonomy (NCBI): domain Eukaryota; kingdom Viridiplantae; phylum Streptophyta; class Magnoliopsida; order Asparagales; family Amaryllidaceae; genus Allium; species Allium cepa. The sequence continues at coordinate 785,954,717 of CM060937.1, read as the reverse complement.
TACTAAAAGACCAAAGTCATATTCGGAGCTATTTTGCAACTAGAATCTAAATTAACTCAAGCATATTGATTGACGAATCTATTTTGTTAATTTCAACAATTGAAATTTACGAGGTTGTTCTCATCAAGGTTTCTTACTATGTTACAACTACATTGGTGTTCTGTTGGGCACGTTTTCACTACCGAACCGTCCCTCTCCAAGCAATGTCGAACCATCTCCTCTCCATGCACTGCCGAACCAGCCACCTTCCATCCACTACCGATCCAACACCACCGAACTAGCCACCTTCCTTCCACTACCGATACAACGCCACCGAACCGGATCACCAACTCAACACCGAACCAACACGAACCAAATTACTACCGGACCAAGGACTCAACTCTAGCCATCTACTACCGAACCAAGGCGTTGCCGGACCAAAGTTGCCAGGCCAAATTGGTTCAGCCCAGGCCCACCAACGGCTACATTCATCCAGGACCCCTGCCTCCAGCCTCACTCTATAAATAGAGGGGCAGAGGTACAACAATGGTAGACAAGTTTGAGAGCTCAAGCACGGATAGAACATTCAAACAACTTTCAGTTACTTGTAATCAAAGCTTTGTACTTGTAATCTGAATAGAAAAGGAGAATAACATATATAGTGGACGTAGGCACATTCTGGCCGAACCACTATAAATCTATGTGTCTTTTACAGTTTAGTCCACCTATTTTATATATTCGCATAAATCACCCAAATCGCTGAGAACCATATATAATCAACTAAATCATACGACTTGGAGGTGTTTGCCCATTTTTCGTGCAAACATTTTTGGTGCTTTCACTGAGAACGAGCTCGAAGCTTCAGCTTCTCCCACTTAACCCTTATCCTATCAGCATCGTTCATTGCTTGGAAAACATGCCTTCCGGACGGAAGAAAGACGCTAACAAAGGAAAGAACATCACAACTGGCAGTATACCAGATCCAGTGATCAGAGATCAAGACAATCGTTCAGTTCCAACAGCAAAAGGAAATCAGGCAAATCCAACAACCCCTGCTACGGAACAACCAATTACAAGGGTGGATCTGGACAGGGTTGTAGCTGAAGTAACTAACCGCTTCGCATCTCAACAAGAAGCCTTGGTGGATCAACTCATGTCACGCTTAAGGGATGTTGAAGAAACCAACCACAACACTGAATCATGGTGTGAGTCCCGGTCTGGAGGATCTGGGAGATGACAAAGGTCTTTCTTCTTTGAAGAGGCTAACAACAAAAACAGCAATGGTAGGAGTCGATCCCGGACTCAGCCCGAATTTCGATCCGAGGAAACACCTGGAACCGAACCAACAAGGGAGGTACCAGGCAGGGGTCAGATGTAGCAGAGCCTGTCATTCTACCTAACCATGGAAACAATAATAGACGGGGCCGAGCTGGAGCCCAGCCCGAAGTTGGACCCGTAGAAGTGCTGAGAACAGAAACTAGTAGGGGAAGATCAAGGCAAGGGCCAACTGTGGCAGACCCTAGCGCGCCCCCGGAAGACCAGTGGCCGTCATTGGAGAATGCTAAGTGTGATAGATGATACCATCCCTACAAGTCATTTGGACAGAATCAATCCCGTAGGGAAGAACCAAACTCATTTCTATCCTCTCCAAGTTCTGATGGAAGGATGGCACGATTGTTCAGAGAGTACGTCCAATGGGAACAAAGGGATTGGAGGATAGGCGCTTGGGTAACCAGCCCCTTCACCTACAATATCGATACTGCCATCACCCCCCGGGAATGGAAAATGCCAACAATGGAACCTTACAAGGGAACCTCTGACCCCTTTGTACACTTGCAGAGATACACACAGCATATGCTCATGAGCGGAGCAACATAGGGAGTGTTGTGTAAATGCTTTCCACTATTCTTGGCAGATCTAGCTACCTCCTGGTTCTGCCATCTGCCCCATGGATCCATCAGCTCATGGGAAATGTTGAAAGAAAAGTTCATCAGCCAGTTCCGTATTCATGTGGAACAACCCAAGGACGCTTATTCCCTATCTAATATCAAACAGAAGCCCGGAGAGACAGTGCAACAATATCTAACCCGGTTCAACGCCACAACAGCCGCAGTCCAAGATGCCGACGAGAAACTTATCCTAATGGCCCTATGCAGTGGTGTGCATCCGGATACTAAGTTTGCTAAGAGATTAACGAAAGAAAAGCCCGCTACCTTACCCGATTTCTTCCACGAAGCCGGGAAATATATGAGACTTGAAGACGCTGCCATTGAAAGGCAGACATGGCAACAAACGAAGGCAGCTCATGGCAACACATCCGCAGTAGCAAAGGACGTTTGAAGAAATGACTCCAGAGATAGTACTGGGGGCAAGAAGGGGGAAAAGCGCTTATATATGCCAAGACCGAGATTCGACTCTTACAATCCTTTAAATGAAACAATCGAAAATATCTTCTTGGCCACCCAAGACGAAGTTAGATACAAGCGCCCCCCGCATAAGAAGGAATCAGATAATGCAATTAAGTCTGGAAAGTTCTGCCGCTTCCACGAATCTCATGGGCATGACACCAATGAATGCCATCATCTCCGGGACTTGATTGAAGAACACATCAGAAGGAAGAGACTAGAGCGCTATGTGAAAGGTCAGAACAGGACTTCAACTCCTACCAATGAGAACCCAGGGCTGCCCCTCCCGGAAGTAGGCGGAGGAAATCGCAACACCAGCGGCTCCAGTCAAGAGAAGATAGTGGTCCTTGCCATATCAAGAGGACCACACATCACCGACGAAGCTGGGCAGAAATGGGGAGATACGGTAAGTCACTTAGAAACAATGAAGGCTACATTAATTCTATTACAGAAGAGAGCCACCCGAAACGGAAAGAGAATGATGATATCATGTTCAGTACGCGTGATCTAGAGGGAAGACAGTACCCTCACATGGATCCTATGGTCATCTCTGCCTAGTTCGGTCCAGCCAAGGTTTTTCGAATCCAAGTAGACACTGGAAGCTCAGCAAATATCCTATTCAAGCACGCTTTCGACAAAATGAAGCTGTCAATGAAGGATGTGTCTCCCTGCAGCAAACCGCTACATGATTTCATCGGAGATGCGAAGATGCCCCTCGGGCAACTGGACCTCTTTGTCGAAGTGAGAAGCCATCCCCGCTCTATTGTGCGAAAACAAACATTTGTGCTAATAGAGAACCACTCGGCCTAAAACGCCTTTTTGGGAAGACCAGCCTTGTCTGACTTCCAAATTGTCCTAGCCCCGTGGTGCCTGAAGATGAAATTTCCAACATATAACAGAATAGGAGAAATAGAGGGAGATCAAGACGCCGCTCGAGATTGCAATGTAACTGAACTTCGCAATAACCGCAGGAAGGATAAAGGGAAGGATGCAGAGACTTCTCTTTGCAAGAAAAACTTGGAAGCATAGCAATTAAAGAAAGCCCGTCCTCTTCGATTTACCAGCGATCCTTTCAACAAATTAGACCCCAGGGACAAGGAGGAGGAGGCCACCACCGAGCCTGCAGAGGCTATGGAATTTGTATCTGTAGACAAACACGACCCAAGTAGACTGCTGATAGTCGGGTCTCAGTGAAGAGCGGAATTGAAGGATCAACTCGTCGATTTTCTTCGCCATGACATGGATGTATTTGCATGGACGCACGCTAACATGACTAGAATCTCCCCAGAAGTAGCATGCCAGATACTGAACATCGATCCCACCAAGGTGCCAGTAAGCAGAAAAAGAGGAGCATGGGGCAGAACGATCAGCAGCCCTCGAGGAAGAAGTAAAGAACCTACTTGCCAATAACTTCATAAGAGAAGCCATCTACCTAGAATGGATCGCCAACCCGGTACTGGTAAACAAAGCTAACGGAAAGTGGCGAACATGCATCGATTTCTCCAACTTAAATGACGCTTGCCCGAAGGACTGCTTCCCACTCCCCCGAATCGATCAACTCGTGGACGGCACAGCCGGACACGAACTCTTATCTTTTATGGACGCATACCTAGGATATAACCAGATCCCTATGCACGCCCCCGATCAAGACCACACTAGTTTCGTCACTGACCGGGGATTGTACTGCTACAGAGTAAAGGCTTTTGGACTTAAAAACGCCGGAGCTACTTATCAGCGCCTCACCAACAAGATGTTTGCGAAACTAATAGGACGAACTATGGAAGTTTATGTGGATGACATGCTAGTAAAATCGAGGAAAGCCAACGATCATATAAACCACCTGGACGAGATGTTTCATGTACTTCACCATTATGGAATGAAGCTGAATCCTCTAAAGTGCTCCTTCGGAGTGTCGTCGGGAAAGTTCTTGGGATTCATCATCCATGCCAGGGGATTGAAGCAAACCCCGAACAAGTCCGGGCTTTGCAAGATATCAAGATACCATCAACTCGAAGAGAGATGCAAAGCCTAAATGGGAAAGTGGACGCCCTAAGCATGTTCATCTCTAAAGCAACCGACAAATGCATCCCTTTCTTCGAAGCTCTAAAGAAAGACAAAGGAAAGTTCGAATGGACTGACGAATGCTCGACAGCCTTCCTTAACCTAACTGTACACCTTCAGAGACCACCGTGCTCTCAACTCCAAATGAAGGCGAAGAACTATATATACCTTGCTGTATCATCCCATGCTCTAAGCGCCGCTTTGGTGAGAGAGGACAACCGCGTGCAGCGGCCCGTATACTTTGTAAGCAAGAGATTTACAGGGGCAGAAGCCAGATACCCTAAACTAGAAAAGCTAGCATACTGTTTGCTAATCACGTCACGGAAATTGCGACACTATTTCTAATCTCATTTCATCAGAGTTTTAACCAATCAACCGCTAAGGCAGGTACTCCATCGCCCCGACACTTCTGGGCGACTACTTAAGTGGTGCATTGAACTAAGTCAATATGATATCACCTACCATCCTCGCACCACCATCAAGGGACAAGCCATGGCCGATTTCATTGCTGAATTCACTACCAACGAAGGTAAAGATCGATCTGTAATAACAAAAGATATCAAGTGGAATCTCTTTGTAGATGGAGCATCAGACGAACAAGGCTCGGGGGCAGGTGTTGTGATAATCACCCCAGGGGAAGGAAGCTACACTATGCCGTAAGGTTGGAATTCGCTGCCACCAACAACGATGCAGAATATGGAGCAGTAATAGCATGACTAGAACTTGCCTTAGAAATTGGAGTCAGTTCTTTATGTCTCCATGGTGATTCTCAACTTATTGTAAATCAAATACTGGGAGAATTCCAGACTCGAGGAGAACGACTCATAGCATATCCAAAGAAGTCCAAGCTGCTGCTCAGTCAATTGGATCACTATTTAATCAAACACGTTCCTCGAAAGGAGAACGGAGAGGCCGACGAACTGGCAAAGCAAGCTAGCATGAAGAACATCACCACTTCCGGAACAATAACCATCTCAAAGCAACTAGCCCCATGTTTCGAACAAGAGGATCTGATAGCTACAATCGAAGAAGAAACTTGGATGACTCCTATCCGAAAATACTTGCAAGATGGCACACTACCCAACGAGCGTAGCGAAGTCAGGAAAATCTTGAGGATTGCTTCCCGCTACACAGCACAAGAAGGCATCCTCTATCGGCGCAGCTTCTCTAACCCCTTGTTAAGATGTGTCGCTGGAAGTGAAGCCAAGGAAATCTTATCCAACATCCATCGAGGAAGTTGCGGAGACCACACTGGAGGGAAGAATCTGGCAAAGAAGATACTCCAATATGGATATTTCTTGCCCACCTTAAACAAAGACGCCTTGGACTTGGTCAAAAAATGCGACAGATGTAAGAAATTTGCTAAAATCCCTCGACTACCAACCAATGAGATTACTCAGATGACCAAACCTTGGCCCTTTGCGATATGGGGAATTGACTTGATTGGCGAACTGCCAATAGGCCGAGGCGGAGCCAAATATTCCATGGTGGAAGTTGACTATTTTACCAAATGGGTGGAAGGGAAGCCTCTAAATAAAATATCTTCGGCAAAAGTTATTAACTTCTTGATCAAAAATGTTTTATGCAGGTACGAGGTTCCACTCAAATTCATATCGGACAATGGACTTCAATTTGACAGCGAGGAATTCACCGACTGGTGCCGAGAGCACGGAATTCACAAAATCTTCTCATTTGTAGCTTATCCCCAGGCAAACGGACAAGTCGAAGCTGTCAACAAAATTCTCAAAACTCTAATCAAGAAGAAACTTGAGAAGTCAAAATGCGCTTGGGAGGATGAACTTCCTACGGCACTTTGGGCCTACCGCACATCTTATAGAACATCAACAAGACATACTCCTTTCTCTTTGGCATACGGATCGGAGGCCATGCTCCTAGTTGAAACTGTAGTGCCCTCCTACCGTAGGATCCACTACAACCCAGAAGAGAACGAAGAACTCCGCCACATGTCTTTGGATCTAATTGAATAGAGAAGAAACAATGCAGCACTCAAAGCGGCAGCTCATAAGCAAAAAGTGGCAGCACAATACAACTCCAAAGTCAAGCAATGCAGCTTTCGAGAAGGAGATCTTGTCCTCAAGCGGGTCTTCCCGCGCCCCGGAGCGCTAGATCCAATCCGGGACGGACCCTATGTAATTCATAAAGACCTCCACAACGGAGCTTATATTTTGCCAACAGTGGATGGAGAGGTGTTCCAGAGGCATGGAACATCCAACACCTTCGTTGATACTTTTCTTAACTTGTACTGCCCATATGAAGTGAATTAACAAAAAGAATCAGTGGACGTAGGCATTTTCGTGCCGAACCACTTTAAAAATCTTGTCTCTTTTTATCTTGTTCCTTTATATCTTGGCTGCTTGTTAAGCTTTATCCTTTTCTGTTGAAGAAAACCCTATGTAAACGGCATGTCCATTCTGGACACTTCACGGCACAACCTCACCCGGACAAGACCTAACAGGTACTATACGAATCTATGCCCTCGTCAATGAGACACTTTTGCTCCAACATCCCTGTGCTGCGGGTTAACTCGTTGCTCGCGACGGCAATCAAAGCCAACTGTAATGAGCTGATCATAAGCCACCGAGGAGGCCGACTATAGCCGAGGCAGCTCATTACGGCGTTCGGCTCGTCGGCGACTGTGAACCGATTATAAGCCCCAACATAAGGTGTGGCCAGCCAGGGGCAGTTCACAGTTGACGATCGGCACCCACGCTAGCTGGCCACGGTAAATTGAATAATGCCCACGATTACGAGCCATAATGGCCCGGGTAGTTAGTGTGCGCGATTTCGGCTCCGATGTGCCTTAAGTACGGCTGTGGTAAAAAAGTAAACTCCCCGCGGAGGCGTAAGATGGGTGACGAATGTCTCCAAGACCCACAGCTGGGGAAAGTGACTACAAATCCCATTTACCATGAACTTAAGCACGTCGAAGGCCTTCCGTGATTCGAAGTTTTACTATTTCTTAAATTTCCATTTTTATTTGTAAAAACTTTCCTCCTATCCTCTATAACGACCATTAAAGTACAGGACGCCAAATAGGATGCACTTGCTAATGGGAATAAGAACTCTCAGCTGGATGACGGGTCACTCAACCCGTATTCGATCACACAAGGCATTTAAAGCTACAATCTACAACTAAAAATCGAAAGGGAGGTAATTTCTTCTCTTGTATACAAATAAGTAGCTCTGATATATTCACACATCACATTAACATTGCAAGACATGAAATTATACTTAAGCAAGAACTAGACATCAAACACAGTTCAATCACTAGCACATGCACAGCTAAACTTCTTATGCAACACATCGAAATAATGACAGCATCCAAATATGACGGAATCAGCTTATGTTATAAAATTACATGTAAAAAATAAAATCGTTCATTGCAATGACATAATTACAACCTGAAAGTACATTAATGTTTTAGAACTAATATATACAGGAATGTCAAGTAAAACCAAAAATGCCCGGATCAAGTCAAAATAGTCGACAACATCAGAACTTCATCTCTATCCTTCCAACCCCCCAAGATCTACCTGACAGCAGGATCAGAACTCCCAGCATGCTGACCAGAGGTCCCACCTGTCCAATTCGGGAGAAGAATCTATTAGACAAACGATAAGCAATCAAGTTAAGAAATGATTAAAAGGGAAGACTTACCAGCGTCTGCTCCCTGATCATCTTCCTCCAACTACACACCCACTTCCTTGGCGGTAAGCAGCCGCATGCCCTCCTTCACTGCCACTTTCTCCTCCTCAGTAAACTGGGCCGTGACCGCATCCATCCTGAAAGCTACACCGCCCTCCTTATTCGCCTCAGCCTTGGCCTCCTCCAAAGCCCGGAGATATATCCTAGCCATGACCCGGGGATAATCGTCCATCCAGGATAGGTTGCCCTACTTCCAAGTACGGAAGTACATGTCCTGGAGCATCTTATCCATCATCCCCTCGTTCTCCTCAAACTCCCTCATCCGCGCCTCGGAAGCCGACAGCCTTACAACAGCAGCATCTCTCTCCAATCGGTATCTCGAGCAGTCAGCCTGAAGGGATTTCCGCATCGCCTCCATCTCCTCCTTCAGCTTGGCTTGAGCAAGCTCTATGGCCTCAAGCCTCGCAGATAACTCCGCCATCTGCTCAAGATCCGCTTTCCGAACCTCATACATCGTGGAAATGGCCATATCGATCCGTTTCTTGCAAGCAGCCTCCATCTTTCGCAATTCTGCTTTGCTAGCTTCTTCCATGGTTTTCTTTAGTCATCTGGAGGCCGCCTCATGCTGGGAGATCTGAATGGCCTGGTCGGCAAGCTGTTTGGCTTAAACGGAAACCATTAGCCGCAACCGAATGTTAGCACTTCCGATTTCCTCTCCAACCTTGACCAGTCGGGCATGATGCCCCATCAATGTTCGCCTTGGCCTCATCCCCCATAGTCACAATCCGAGTGGTCAACAAGTCGAAATCCAAAGACTTAGCCCCGTTAAGCACCCTTACCATAGGATTGCGGGGGCAGGAGGTTCTCACCGGTAACCTCATCGAAGGAAATATCATGAGAACTCGGGTCCTGATCAGGATAACCCGCAAATGGGTTACGAGCCAAGCCGGGACGATCAACATGAGTAGCGGTAGGATTCTCTTATGGATGCGAAGATGGTATGGACTCAGTATCCTCCCCCGTGATGTCATGAACAGGCTGGGTTGGGGGCTGTGGTCCAAGTGAAGGTTCAAACATGGAACGCCTCCTCTTTCTCTTTTGAATATCCTCTTCAATGACTCCGAGAAGAGGACGGTAGCCGACTACGCCCTCGGAACGGTCAGTCAAGGGCTTCAGTTTAGCAGAAGCTTTGGGAAGTTTGAATTGCTCAAGGCGGTGCCGAATGTCTGATGTCTTGGCCGCCTTACCAGTTCCTGGAATAAAAACCAAGTGTTACAAGCTTGCATGAGACTATAATCCAAGAAACATGTGAAGTTAAAAGAGGAGTCAAAAATTCACCTTGAACCGCCGGAGTTACCCTAGCTGAAATGCTCTCAGAAGATGGACTGGCACCAGTCCCGGCCTTATCAGATTTCTTCGGTTTCTCCACCAAGGCCGACCCTTCCTCCAACCCCTCAAAGGCTTGGCAGAAAGCGTCATCCGTCCACTCTTGAACCTCACCTGCTTGCCCAGAGGTCAAGGCACCAACGCCACTACCACTCTGTCCTTCGCCACCATTACCACCATCGCCTTCTCCATCACCTCCGCTCTCCACCTCGCCTCTTTCTTCCTCTCCACTTTCCTCCTTCGGAATATCTGGGCATGCGCTGGGATAGGGTCCATCAGATTTCCTGAGCTTCTTACCCCCAACGACTGGAGGTATCGGGAAGGGTTTCCTCTTGCTGCTCTTTGTCGTGGCCCCTCCTTTGGCTTTGGTAGACCTTTCCTCAGCCATATCCCTCTGCTTGACAATGGACTGATGTGGTAGAATCAAGTTGTGTCACAGGAGAGTGGCATTCCTGATTAGGTAAGAAGCTGACCTATCCCTTCTCGGAATGGCCTCTATCTACTCGGCCATCTGAACCAGGTGATCATTCTCCACGACCGCAAAGCCACCTGTCGCTAGCAAGAAATAAAAACACATAAGAAGAAGCATTTCAGTCAGAACGGAAATTATAGATAAGCTTCAACTTACAGCCAGAGGTGAAGCGGTGGATCGAAACGGTGTCATCCTGGACGAAGAACCATTCCTTCTTAAACATGGCGAACTTTGAATATAAGTCCAGGACCGTCTTGAAGGACACGGTCGATTCCAAGCTAATGTATGGAGACCCCTTCTTGTAACCCCTCAAGTTATACAGATATCGAATATCCCAGTTAGAAGGGGGGCGCCCGTACTTTCTCTGGAAAATCACGAATAGGCACACCAAGATAGCGTAGGAGTTGGGCTGGAGCTGGAAGGGGGCCGCCTTCAAATAAGTGACGAAGCTAACTATCCATGCATTGATTCGAGGAATGGCCCCCCACATGCAGTGGTACCTACTATAAGCGAAGTATCCCTCAGGGGGATTATATGGCATGACCCCCTTCCCTGGCAACAGCATGCGTGCTCTATCAATCCCAAACGAGCGGGAGATAACATCAAGCTGCTCCTCTCCGAGAGAGCTCGGAAAGCAATCAGGAGGAGAGTTCAGAAGCTCTTGAGGACCATATCCGTCCACTAGTGATCTCGTGGTGGGTCCCCTTCGTCCCGGTCCTCGCTGGGCTGGGGGCATCACAGGGGACTCTCTTCTGTCCGTAGATTTTCTCTTTTCTGATCGAGTTTCCACTTTGTGAGACATTATCTACGGTACCAGAATAACATACTGTTAAAACAAGGAATATAGAGGCATAAACCTGCAAGTATACGTAGTCCGGAATTTCACTCGTAATTCAAAGCATAAAAATTCAAGTATATAAGGCTCATTCGGCACTTATACAGTGTAGTCTCATTCGATGGTCAAGACACACACTCCATTCGGCAATTCAAGTATGAAACTGTCATTCGGTACTTAAAAACCCACAAGGTTCATTCAGTAAGACAAGTTCCCGAGTCCATTCGGTAATTCAAAACAAAAACCCATTCGGCAAAAAAGGGTCTCACCTGGTTCGGCAAGGATAGGAACTTGGAGTTTAACACGTTTGGTCCGGCGAAGATAAGATTTCAATTCGGCAAAAGCAAGGGATTGGCTGGGCTGATAAAGAATAACGAAAGTGTTAGGCCCCTATTTATAAGCAAAAATCAATGATCGGACCAGTTGGTTCGGCATTACTTAAAACAAAGCACGCCATATACAGGCATATGCCCTACTTTGGGGGGCAAATGTTGGGCAGGTTTTCACTACCGAACCGTCCCTCTCAAAGCAATGCCGAACCATCTCGTCTCCATGCACTACCGAACCAGCCACCTTCCATCCACTACCGATCCAACACCACCGAACCAGCCACCTTCCATCTACTACCGGTCCAACGCCACCGAACAAGATCACCAACTTAACACCGAACCAACATGAACCAAAGTACTACTGGACCAAGGCCTCAACTCCAGCCATCTACTACCGAACCAAGGCGTTGCAGGACCAATGTTGTCAGGCCAGATTGCTTCAGCCCAGGCCCACCAACGGCTACATACATCCAGGCCCCCTGCCCCCAGCCTCACTCTATAAGTAGAGGGGTAGGGCTACAACAATAGCAGACAAGTTTGAGAGCTCAAGCACGGATAGAACTTTCAAACAACTTTCAGTTACTTGTAATCAAAGCTTTGTACTTGTAATCTGAATAGAAAAGGAGAATAACATATGTAGTGGACGTAGGCACATTCTGGCCGAACCACTATAAATCTGTGTGTCTTTTACAGTTTAGTCCATCTATTTTATATATTCGCATAAATCACCTAAATCACTGGGAACCATATATAATCAACTAAATTATACGACTTGGAGGTGTTTGCCCATTTTTCGTGCAAACATGTTCCTTATAAAGACACCTATGGGGATGGTGGATTATATTTCTTTAGGTACAACTATCAAAATTGTATTATAGTAATGTATTGAAAATTATTGAGTAAATAGTATTATTTGGAATCTATGGATGAGTTTGGAATTAGCAAAAGTGATAGTGTGTTTTCAATAAATTGATTTCGGGAAGTTGTTTAAACTGATTGGGTTTGAGGAAGTTAATGGGTTTTATGCCATTCTTCTTACCTTGGAAATTCGGGGGCAAAATTCTTTTAAGTGGGGAGGAATGTAACGACCCATGATTTTGGTTATTTGAAATTGGATTATTTAATTAATTTTAAATATTTAAATGTTAATTTTTAACTTGGATTTCAAATATAATGATTTATTGGATAATTTAATTATTGAATTTTATGACTAAAAATTGGTTAAAAGCATTGAATCTTGAGTTTTTAGCTTGATAAAAATAATTTAAAGATTTAGTAAATTTCTATTAGTAAGAACAAAGATAATGAAAATTTTAAATTGGATTTAAAAACGATTTAATCAGTTTTAAAAATATTCTGTTTGAATGGACATATAAAAATAGTCCTCCGAGACATAGTCTTAGAATTCGATGAAACCAATTCCATTGGATCTATAATAGTGTATTATAATCGGATTTCAACTTTCGTAGCGTTTGGAGTTATCGTTTGTACGTGCAGGATAAAACGCATTGAAATTAATATTAAAAATTCAATATAATAGTCAGGTTCAAAAAGCTATCTTCTCCATACGATCGAATTAGGACTTGAAACCTTTTCCATTGTGTTTGGAATAAGGATAAAACATTATAAACGCCTAGCGGCACGCCTCAATAGGGATTTGGAATTTTGAGTAATGTAATCTAGACGATTGAAATAAATATAAATATGTGTGTGTGTGTGTTTATTGATTTTGACCAACTTTCTTTCTTTTCGTAGTCGCCTGGGATTTAACTCTACCTATTCAAACACACAAGGATCACATCTCCTCCTCCTTTATATTTCACGCAACCAAACACTGTGAGATAGAAAACATCCAAGCTTCTAAAATCCGTACCTCACAAACTACTCAAGGGAAAAATTCAATTCTTGTTTCTAAACTCTAGATTCTCAACTCTCTTCGATCTGATATACTTATAGGAAGGTGCGATTCACGTTTTGGTGCTTGTTAGTTCTATAGTGAGTGACGAGGTGGAGCTAGAACTTGGGTTTGAGATTGAATTAGATTCAAAGGTCGAAGTGAATTTTGGAGTGTGGGATCATGATCGCGAGGTGGAGAATGGGTGGCGCCCGGTTTTTAAGGAGGTCCAATCACCTCCAAAGGGGGCGTGACTATGGCTATGGTGGCTAGGTGTGTCTTGGATGCATTTTCAAATAGGTGTGTGGTAGTGATGTAAAGGTGACTGGGAGGAGGAGGAGATTTCGATGAGAAGTTCAATTTCGTAATCGGTTGGGAGAATCATCAATGGAATTGTCGTTGGCGTTGTACATGCATGCGGATGTGCTTCGATATCGCATGCAGGCTTTTGTTGGGAAAGAAGGAAGGATGGCAGTTCTGTAATTATCTTAAACTTTTAATTAGTTTATTTTAATTTGTGTTTAATTTAATTTAATTGCCGATGAACTTATAAAATGTATATCTTTCTCTCTCACGAAGTCCAATTCGGACGATTCAAGTTGCATTAGGATTGTATTGTCATCACCTATGCATAGGAATTAGACTGATTAAATTTGGAGCTTTTAAAAATTTCAGATAATTTTAAACGAGTTCGAATTAAATCAGAACTGGAACGTGAAAGCCATAGGAAAATAAATGTGAGTTAATCTCACTCATTTTTGGATTACTAGTTAATTTTACATAGTTAAAATTAATTATTGGTTGATTGGATGACTTGGCAAAAATTATTATCATTTTGGATGTTATAATAGTAGTATACATACTAGTAGTTGGATTGATATTCCCGCATATTTTTAGCGGCTGTGACTCTATGTGCCCCGCATAATAGCGGATGACCCTATATTTCAGCGATATCCCACCTTGAAGCGGGGTTAGTATTTCTACGATGTATTAACATCTATGATTGTAGGGAAATAGGTTGGAGGGATCCAACTGGATTCCTTAAAAATGTTGAATTAAATTTCATATATATTGATATTTTATTTGCTTGAATAATCTGTGGTAGATTATAGTGTGATTTGAATTTATTGGATGCTATGGTAGTTTTGGCCTAGATTTTGGTATTTTTAAATACTAATTATATATGTTTTGAATTTGAAAAGAAATTAGAAAGAAAGTTGGAAGTGAAATATTTATAGTGAAGTTTGGATTAATTAAAAAAAACTAATTTGGGTAAAATAAATAGTTTGATTGTAAATTTGTACTTAACTATTTTGGAATATTGTAAATAGGGATTTGGAATAAGGATTTTAGAAAAATAATTCCTTAGTGATACTTGTTTAAATATAAAAGGTTTTTAAATCAATATTTTAAATAGATTAGGTAAATAAAAGTTAATTTGGAAATAAATAAAATAGGTTATACCGTATATTAAATAAGATTCTAAGATACGAATGGAAGCAGGATCGAGATTTGGTTTGTTTTGGAATAGCGTTGGGTTATTTAAGTAGTTGATTTATAAATGGAATTTAAATTAGATATCAATTTATAATGGACTTAAGTGATGTGAAACCTTAGTAATGGAAGATGAGACTATGGAATTTGTAAAAAATGTTTACTAGTGAAGTGAAACGATTATCATTTGATAAATTTAAGATATAAATTCACGGTAAGAATTTATAACGAGATGGGTAAACCGGTTTAAAAAGAAAAGATAGAATTTTCATTTGGAAATGTGAAAAAGGGATTTATGATATTAGGGACATAAATCGGTTGGTGTTAAATCGAGGGAGTTCTATAAATATTATATTGGTTAATTTGGAATTTGAAAAATATATTTTTATCGAGAGATTGAGTTTGTTTAAAAAAAGAAGATTTTAAACTTTTAAACTAGGCAATTTAAAAAAAATATTCCAGAAAATTGGTTATTTAAATGTTTTTAAATTGTCAAAAACGAATTTTAAGTTTTATAAACAAGTAATGTAAAACGATCAGAATTTTATTAATAAATCGGAATTAATCAGTATTTTTATTTTAAAAGATAAATTAATCAATATTAATATAGTTTTATATAATAACTTTTATTTAAGGGTTTTTGCCTAAATTAAAGTTGGGAAAATTATTATAGAAACTTTATAAGCGTTATTTTGAGATAATTATTAAATAAAGTTTTCGGAAAGTAATGGTATACTTTCATGGAAAAATCGGAGGCAGAGATTGCATGTAGTTAAGTTTGGATTTCTCTAGGATAGAGACGTAATCATTGAGTTATGAATCCATGGTTGATACCGTGTTGTTCTTTCCATATTATTTTAAAAGGTTTTTCAAACATTTTTGAAGGAAATGACTTGTATATATACTTATTTCGGTGAGATAGTATATATTTTTGAATTAAGAAAATTAATTAAGGAACACATAAGTTATAGAATTCGTTATAAACGAGTTAAGGAACTTACAATATAAATCATGAAGGGTTTTGAGAAAAGAGAAATAAGTGAAATTTTCCAAAGTATTGGGAAGTAAGGGATTTAGAAAATATATTTTTAGATATTTTTCTAAGTGTTGAAATAAGAGATGGTTTGAAATATCCTGATATGGACATATGTATTCGAGTTGTCTCAAATATTGAAAATTTAGAAGGGATTTGAATATATATCTTATAAAGATATTTTGAAATAAATTTTGGGAAATCTGAAATAAGGCCTAATGTCCGCTTATGGATGTTTTATTGATAGTTAAATAACCGACTATCGATTTTGGCCAAATTCGTTGATCGTTTCGAAGAGACTGGGATCGAATTTAACTATCCGAAACCCACTTCGATCTGATTTGAGCGTTACGAATGGATACCGTGAGGATGATGAAGATGGTGATTCAGTCTATCCACACCTAGGACAACCTGTATAGGTGAATGATCTCAAAACTTCATCATTGGTGGATGATGAGCATTCTAAGTGAAATTATTCTTGAAAGGTAATCGTAGCCTCAACCCTCATCAACCGAAATGACTGAAAATTATGGGAAATGCAGCTAGGCTAAGTGGATCGTACCCAATTAGGCTATGTTATCACCTTTGTAGATACCCTCGGATATATTATAAATTATGGGTGCGGTAGTGCTTGCAAAAGAGCTCTTGACAAGGGTGGGAACACGTAGGGCGATAACATATTCGGTTTTAATCCAACTTAGGGATAGGACGGGTCTTATGTTGTAGAGGATCCCAGCGAGGTCCTCGATGCATCTTTTTAGACATTTACCTTGATAGGTGGTATCCCAATGCCTAGTCATTGTATGAAATCCATTCTCCAATAAACGCCGTATGATTTTCATTGTGTCCAACTATGCTGAAATGTGAGAGCAAGCATTTCAACTATTTTCTATTTACTTTGTTTAGATACTATTATAATATCAGATGATTTTGATTTAAAGTGTTTTGGTTATCGTAAGCTAAATCACATTATGTTTATGTGTGACGCAGTCTTACGAGATACCTTCGTTTTTCAAAGGATTTCGAAAATAGTAATAATTCAAATTGAGTGTGTCTCTCATGCTGGTTTTCCAGACTAATTTGAGTGTTATTTTATTATAATGCTCGGGTCAGACCGAGTATTACAGATTCAGATTAGGATGCTATGGAGCTCAACGGACGAGCTGGATGACAAAGACGATTACGCGTACTTGATTATATTCCGCTATGTATTGTAAGCTGTATAGTTAGCACTAGTGAGGACAAGTTATTATAACTATCCAGTATTGAGTTATTGATTGGTTGTACTTTGATGATGTAATGTATAAGTAATAGTTATAGTTCTTTTGTAAAAAGACATGTTATTATCTATTATATATCATTCCACTGCGATTGTGAGATCTATATTGTTATTTCTATTTTCTTCTACGTCTTTCTTCTTTTCCTCTAACGATCTGGCATTTTCGACACTCGATTGCTCGGCATGCTATACAGTGAACGTATTGATGTCGATTTTCGAGGGTCAAAAATCCACTTTCGTTACACACACCCTAGATAGTGGATTTTTCCACCGCCGATAACTTGACCCTTTTAAAATTGCCAAATGTTAGTTCAAAGAGACCAGAATGAAATAGTATGAGTTATCCGAAAACTTCTTCGAACCAACATAAACGTTCGAATTGGAAAACATATGAAAGATAACGAAATCGAAGATGGAGATCCTTGAAGTGCAAGGGCTACTTGCTGCTACTCTTGAGGAGGATTCCAAAAAGGATGTAATAAAAGTAGTGCCTTCATTTTCATATCTTCATAAACTCGTATGGACAAATGCTCGCATCACATTGTCGCCTGGAGGGCAGTGTTAGCATTTCAAGTGGGATTGTTATATGAAAAGGTAAAACATAGCCTCAAGCCTCACAATAGGAAATGACTAAAACAAGGGATATATGGTAGGGCTATGTGGGTCGCACTCACTAACATAGCCTCATGCCTCACATAGTCATCATCCAATCTAGATTGATATTTTCGGATTATGTATGTTAATGACCCGGGTAAAGTTGTTGGTAAGAACAAGGGTGGTGATTTATTCGCTACTATCCATTAATGCGTAGGCTGGTCCTATGTTGGCAGAAGATCTATGTGAGGCTCTCAGTATACTCTATTTAGAGGTGTACTGTGGCAGGCGGTACCCTAGCGGCCTTGTCATTGTATGGAACCCAATTTCCAATAAGTGCTATTACCGATTTAGTTATATACCTAATATTATGTGACGTAATTAATGTAACCATTTCGGCTATGATTCAATATTTACTTTAAACCTTTGACATTATTATAATATCACTGGCTGTTCTATCGAAATGTTGTGATTATTTTAGGTAAAAACTCATTCGTGTTTATGTGAGGTATGGTCTTACGAGATGCCTTTATTTAAAAGGAGTTTTACAAGTATAACAATTCAGTTGTTTGGAGTTTACTCACACCAGACCTATGTCTGACCCTGAATTTTTCTTTCTTTTCTTAAAACTATTAGGAACTCAAATTTAAATGAGCACCTTGGTAGTCCAGGTTCCTACGGATGCATTTTAGAGGAACATGAAGTAGAAGGCTTCAACATTATCTAGTTATTTATTTTATTTCTGTTGTGTATGTATATATTGCACTAGCATTATAGGGGTAGGCAATAATAATTGTCCGTGGAAAAAGTTAGTACCTGTTGTAATTCTGATGTATTATTATGAAAGTGAATATGCACTATCTTATATTCTATTATATATGATTCGCCTTGCGTTGTGAGATTATAAGTTTCTTTCTTCTTGTCTTTCTTTTCTTTTTACCCCATCCGCTTGTCTATCGGATAATTAAATGATCGACATATGAATACCATGGGTATGTTAAGTGTCATGTTTAGAAGTAAGAAAGGTAGTTCGTTACAGTAGACTATTTAAGTTTGAGGTTTCTCATATACTCATACCTTATATGATTTCATTAAATAAATTCTATTGAAAATGAATTTATTGTTATAGAAAGATGTTAACTCAAAACCTCATTCATCATCAATTAATATTTATCCAACAATTATCGATTAATCTTTATCGATACAAAGTTATGTGATATAGATAGGAATGAATTTGAGATATAATCTTTTTCGTTTTAGGTACAATTGGAACCGTTATCATATGTACTCACCTACTCGATCAAATCGAATAGTTTTATTTCCTTTGCATTTTATCTTTATACTTCCATTTTATATTCTATAATTTATCATAGTTATATACTCTTTTGTATCAAATACAAATGTCCTATCTGTATAAATTCATCACTGAATTTAACAAAGTAAGTGGATCTGTTTTGGTATCATTAGACATCGGACTGGATACATTTATATGTATTAATCCGAGAGTTCGGTAACTCTTTTATCACTCTCACCGAATGAGTGCTTTGCCCTTTATTGTTTGAGATACACTCCACGGTACCTTGTGATTAATAATAATATAATTAAGGAGTTGTTTCTCAAGATTATGTCTTCACCATAATTCCAAAATAATTGTAAAAATTTTATATACTTCTATATCTTCTATAGTAATGCATCATTATTGTAATGAAAAAATACTGTTATTATAATAGATTTATATTATGATGAACATTCATAATATTCATATTAATATAAAATTATACCTATTTTCATTCAATCCAAAAAATCTTTTATTATTTGGTAAAGAATACTCGGCGTATATAAATAACTTGTCGTGCATCCCCTAATAAATGATGTACGATACACACTCACGATTTCTTCCCATTACAAAAGCAACACATAAAATAGTCGATGCTCCATTTAACCACTTATTATGAGCTATTTACTTCATTTACTGTAACTCGTTTACAATCGAGAGTTTCAGATCAAATGTATTGAACTTATAGAAATAAATCTTACAGCAAAACAATTTGTTATAAAAAATTACGCTTGGAATATAAATTGTATTTCTCATTCCATATTGAGTATCTACTTGTATTTTATATAATTCTCGTGCTTGATGTTTCTTCATGAATAGATTTGACCATTCACTCCACTACACCAAAATATGCAATTCCTAATGTTTACAAGTATTACAAATAATTTTAGCAATGCTTTTTAAGTGTTCCCAGTGGTTTGTGGGCAATGAAGCATGCAAATTTCTCTTACTTATAGGTGTTACTGACTTATATCTTAGCAACGCTTATAGGCCTTGCTACTCTATAATTTAGTAACACTTGAAAGTGTTGTAAAAATAGATTCAACAAAGATTCAGAAACAACTACAAGCATTAATAAAGCATCCACCATTTGCTTTATAATGTTTATAAGCATTCCTAATTAAGATATTGGTAGCATTTATAAGCATTACTGACAAAAAATTATAGTTTCAAATAATTTCTTGGACCAATATTTAAAATTCTTAAATCAAAATTGAGTGTTAACATATTATAAACAATGATTTTTATATCACATATATGATTCATCATATATATTTGAAACAAAGTATGAAATGCTCCGCAAATGGATTATAATATATCATAAACAATTTTTTTTTTTTGAAATGGTACTTAGATACAACATGTCACTAGGACAAAAAGTGAAAATAAGGGACACATCCTTAGAATCAAACTTAATACACAAAACATCCTCCCAAAAAAAGATATAAATTACATCCTAATTTTCAAATACTCCAAATTTCTTTCCTAAAATACCCCTTTATTCCATTGCATTCTTCATACATGCATGTTATTCTTACATGCATAATTAAATTTTGCACCTCATTTAATTATCAATTTTTAAATCGCAATAACTTTTTGTACAGAAGACGGCTTAATAAACCGTTTTCACTATCGAATCACAAATTTTATTGTCTTTCTAACTAGTGGCATTATGCATATGTAAAAACAACATATGGTATGATTGTAGACAATTCTGCAATTATACGCAATAATTGCAGAAAAGTCAGCAATTATATGGTATAGTTATATCCCATAAATATGGATATAAATTTAATTATATCCTCTTTTTAGAAACAGAAATTTTACTAAAGCCGGTAGAAACTGATATTTTACTTTATATGTTCCAATAACACAAAACAAATATAAAGATTATGATAGGATATATGAGTGAAATTAAGTAGTATGAACCCGATGGTATCGTGACCCTTGCCAAAATATTAATTCTTTTGACTTTAGAAGCAATAAGAATAATCCTAATAAGAAATGGAGGAAAATTATATTCAAATTGGATTGATAATATGAATAGAATGATTTTAGACAATTTAAACTTTTGATCTTTGTATCAAAAGGGTTGTAAGAGAAAAGTTATCCCCCATAAAAACCTCATAATTAAACTGTAGATAAGATGCATGTTTCCATGCCTAAGTATAACATATTTGTGCATTATATAATTTCAACACGGTAGCTAGGTTAACTAGATTTGTTATCTTTTTTATGCTATTGAAAATGTTTAATATTAAGAGAAACTTGTACTTTCTACTTTGGACAATCTTCTCATACAACTGACCAACTAGTTAGAAATGTGCTTCCATCAGGTTTTCAAATAAAATCAACCAAAATGCGGTTCCAACTAAAAATAATAATATTGTCCTCCCAAAAGACTCTGGTTTCTTAGGTTAACTTGAAATGTCCTGACTCTTTACTTATGTCACTACACACCTAAATGGTCCTCAATGCTGTGTAGTTAATGCCCCGCTATTACCCCGCTACAACCCCGCTATATCTCATAGCGGATTCTACCGTTAAGATTTTTCCATATAGCCGCAAAATATAGCCTTTCTGCTTTAATCCCCGCAATTTCCGCTATATCCCTTTATTTCCGCTATATTCCGCTATTCCCGCTATATCTTTTTTAATAAAATGAATTAAAAAATTGCATTTATACATTATAAAATTATGAAACTAATTTATTTGATTTAATTTTTAATATATTTTCAGAAATGAAAATACTCTAATAATCTACTAAATTCAATTATGTTATACAACAATTTTTCGTTTATTTAAAGTATATTCGCACATGTTTTTATTTAAAATTATTTATGTATTATCTATAATTCAATTGAATGATAATTTTTCATTTAATTACCATTTATATATTTGTAAAAACATTAAGTACGAGTTTTATATGCTAAGAGCCATCCGCTATATTCTTGCTGATCCCCGCTATGACTTTTTGCACCTCCACCGCTTTGAATCTACCGAGCGCATTAACTGCACAGCTTCAATGGCCTATTTCTTGGAAACCGTGATACCGAAACTTCTAGAGTGAACATAATAATATAAGTGATTTGACTCATAAACAAAATTTTTTCTTCTTTTTGAGCCTTATGATGAATACAACTAAAACATTTTGATTTTTTTACCAGTATTCAATAATAATCCCACCTCTAGTGTAGCACTGCATATTATTCTTTATGCCGGTATTCTAGTGTGTATTACGAGTCTAGTATGAATATAATATTTATTTGGTATCAATTGGTAGCTCTGTCCTTCACTATGTATCCTTCCATTATGGGTTTTTACTGATTTCATATTCAAGAAGTAATTATCGCATCAAATTAGTCATCAGCTTGGTTTTTAGAACATATGACCATGATCTGTCAATGTTTATGGACAATTTTATTTTATGTTGATATATGTGTATTCCTTAATCCAGCAGGTGAAAAAATTACTTTTCATCATCATTCTTTACTTATATTCATTTCGTAAGACCATTGACTCTAAAGTTGTTTACTTTTATAGTAGTGAAACCTGTTCCTGCAATAGGTCTAGTGATGCCATATGAAATCATAGGAGTCAAGGATTGTCATTGTTCTAGAAAAATATATATTACTTTTGATAATGAATTGTACTTGCAAAAAATCCTCTAATTAGTTGCTTAATATAGTTTTCTGCGTTTTTCATAAGAATATACACATGGTATACCTCACTATTTAATTTCTATCCCTATATCTAAAATGTGGTGCTCTCCACCATACTCGTTTTGTTTCTATGTGTTTATTAGTTTGAAGTCTAACTTATATGCATAAAATTATATTTAATAAGGTTTAGGTATTTTATTTTTGGTTGACACAAAATTTTGTTGCCAATTTCCTACCACCTATTTATCAATTCTAATATATAAAAAATCCAATGTCACGCTATCCTAGTTCTTTTCCCATATCTAATCTACCATCAACCCTCATATAATTCAAGTTTCTAGCATTCTAGACAAATATAACATCCATTTTGGTGATTTTATTCATTGTTTCTTCCTGTTTGTTTTCAATTTTTTTGATGTTTTCTCTAGTATTTTTTTAGTTTTACATATAAGGCACAAACTATATTTGCAAATTGACTTTGCAAACTCACTTGCAAATACAAACTCACAGTTTACCCTTGCTACTCGGTTTCATACCATGTTCTGCAACTGACTTTGTTGACTTAGTTTTGCTAATTGAGCTTACAAGCTCAATTTTCCAAACTGAGCCTGCAAGATCTATTTTGCAAAAATGGGTCCAAAAAATCGAGTTTGCATGCATGGTTTTGCAAACCAATGCAAACCGGGTTTGCAACTCCAGTTTGCAATACTGAGCTTGTAGGCTCAGTTTTGCAATATGGTTTCGCGAACTCAATTTACAAAATGCTAACTTAGTTTACATGTATATTGCAATTTCAGTTTGCGAAAACATTAAAAATAAATACAACAACCTTGTAGAATTTATTTGATATTTTCTCCTTGTTCTTCCCTTCCCTCACCGAATGAATTATTGTGTTATGTAGGGGAATGGATAACATAGTTGGAAGTGAATGGAGCAACCAATAAGGTTTATCAAAGGTTTGTTGATGATGAGTGGGCTTTAGATTGTCCTTTTGGACAATGTGCAAAACCATTGGAGATTGGAGTGGCTTATCAAGAATGGTTATATTAACCTTAAGTTAAATTTAGTCGTATTTTCAAATTAGAAGTTTTGTAGGTCATGTAGTATTAATATCTAAATATAAAATGATGGTTTTTAAAAATTTAAAACATTGTTTATGGACAAGCACCAACGTCCCGGTGGTTAAGTGATTCGACTTTGGGGCGAGAGGTCACAGGTTCGAAACTTACGTAGCGTGATTTGAACACATATTGACAAGTGATTTTTTGTCCGAGATAGTTTGGCTCACATCCCTGCTAAGTTTCAAAAAAGAAAAAACATCCTTCCCAAACTAAATTTGCATTTCCAGTCCCTGTTTTTAAATCCACATGCGCAAAAAGACCCAAATACCCTTTACGTTTTTAATATTTCAAACGTGTATAACTTTCTGTAGAAACATCAGATCAACATACCGTTTTCACCAAAAAATTAAAAAAATTATGATCTTTAAAATGAGATCCATTGTTGATACCAAAAAAATCATATCTACAGTAAGATTGTAATTGTAACGACCCATGTAAAATCGATGTTTAAAATGAATATAATTAATAGGATTTTCAATTTAAATTTAGAAAGTAATAAAAATCTTAGTTATTTATATGAAAGAGTATGTGAAATTTGATGTACCAAGGGAAATTAGAATTTACAAATTTAACTATATATTGTAATTAATAGAAATAGTGGAAATTGTTGCATTGGATATAAGTTAGAATAAGTAAAGTAATGCAAGTATTGGATTTAACAATGAAATAAAATATTGATTATGGGTATTGAATGTAGATGGGTGAAATAAAGAAATGCAGGACAATAAATAATTTATTTAGTACAATCCCTTTTATTTGTAAACTATTGTAAGAGTTAATTAATTATGAAAATTTGGAAATAGGTTCAAATTGTATGTTAGACAATAAAATTTCAATAATTAAAGTTAGTAATTAATGGATTAAATGGAATAATTAATTGGAGTTAAGATCTAAATTTGTATGTGAGCATTTATTGATATTGGAATATAAACCGGTAAATTTATAGTATAAAATGTAGACATCACCTTTAAGATGATGGGTTTATAATTGATGCATAATAGGGAAATCAAATGAATGGGTTTAATTGAATAACAATTAGCAATTAATGAATGAAGAGAAATTTTAAGGGCGTAACTGTTTTCGTTAAATTAATTTTGGTAACAAATTGTATTGAATATAGATTTAACGTTGTGTGATGTATTTAAGTAATAATTGGAGAACAATGTAAATTATATCCATGAATGGTCAATTCAATTAAACAACCAGATTTTTAAATAAATAAACGTTTTTATTTAGGTTTCAATTTGTTAATTTATGAAGTTTAATGGGAAATCAATTGCAATAAATTGCCCTAATTTATGCAGTTAGAGGAGATTTAGATTTGCATTATTGATGGAAGTATAATCTAAATTGATAGGTAACAAACTTAAGAATAAAATTTAGAGCTAATAGGTGGCAAATTTATATAGTCGTTTATTTACGTAATGTGTACGTAAGCTTTAGTAAACCAATTTCTATCGATCCAAATCTAACGATTTGTTAATATAGATTTAAGTATAGGAGCGGTATTTATTAATTGAATTGAAGTATTGCAAAATAAATGAAATTCAACGTTTAATATTACATTATTGTAAGTAAGATAATATGTGTAAGTATTGTTAAGGTTATTCATGTTTGACAGATTTATTGAGTTATAAGGATTGATATATAAATTAATGTTAGTTTAGGATATCGTTACTTGGTGATTTATTATAGAGTAACGGGAGTGTGAACGTAAAATAATAAAAGCATAGATTTATGGTAGGACATAATTTATGGTTTTGGGAATTTAAATCCAAAGATTTATTTATTTGAGGAAATAATACGTATTAAATCTCAACTTGATATAATCAATGCAAATTTAGTAATCAAAAATAAATTGCAAGTTGGTAATTTAGGATGTTTGTGAGTAAATTTGCAGGTAAGATAATTTTTAAAGTTTTACCCATTCATATAATTTATTTAAATATATATAAATCAAATGGCAACATTGTGTTAATAATAGTCGTAAGTGAATATGAATGCTAAAGGGGTAACAATCATTTTAGGTTAACCGTTTATTTAATATATTAAGTCTAGACTGGTAATCGATTGAAATAAAAAAAATATTTTGTTTTGTTAATGTGACTTAGTTAATAAAGAGGAATTTATATGAAATGAAGCATGCATGTGAATGCATTATAATTCAATGTTATGTTTACCCAATAATTGTAAACTAGGTTAAGTATCAAATAGAGGGAAAGAAAAGTAAATATTGAATTGATTGATGAATAAGTATTCTGTAACGACACAGAATTTTAATTTATTAAAATTTTAATATTTAATTAATTTTAAATATTAATAAGTGAATTTATAAGTCAAATAATTTTTTATTTGAATTATTGGATTTAATTGGATTACTAAATCGATAATTTAATACGTTAAATTATGGAAATAATTGAAAATTGAGTTAAATATGATTGAAAATGATTTGTAAAATTTTATTTTATCATATTGAAGTTAGAATGATATTTTAGAACTTTTAAAATCGAATTTAAAGTTAATTTGTGAAAGTTGAATATTTTAATATTTAAATCGACTAGTGAAAATAGTCAATTTTTGAACAGTCTCAGAATTGAACGAAACCAGTTCCATTGGATCCGTAATAGTTAGTTATTACCGGATTTCAATTTTCGTGTCAATCGGAATTATCGTTTGATCGTGGCAGCTCGAAACGCATCGATTTATTTTTAATTTAAATTTGGCGAGTCAAAATAGCCATTTTTCAAAAAGTCTCGGATTTCGACGAAACCAGTTTCATCGGATCCGTAATGTGATATTATTGTAAGGTTTCAAATTTCAAGTCAATTGGATTTACCGTTTGTCCTGTACAAATTAAAACGCCTAGAAAATCGCTTAAATCGGTTTAATTTAAATTGAGCGTTTACAGCCATAACTCGCACATACTTCCGAATTAGCTTCCGAAACCTATTCCATTGTGTCCGGAACACGGGATAAACCCTAGGTACGTCAGTTTCGGCGCCTAAATCGGAGTTCGGAATTTTCGGATGAATAGTGTCGTTCGATTCTCTATAAATAGACCACACCCTCCCTCACAAAATAAAAAAAAATATCTCTAAACCCTAGCCAGCCGCCAGTATCAATTGGATGGCCGAAATTGTCCCAAATTCACTCCTCAATCACTCTAAATCCAGCAAGAATTAGAAGAAGTGTTTAACATGAAAGTTGTTAAGCGTCTTGAGTACTTTAGATCCATACGGAGTTGATGAGTTTTGGAGCGTCGAGGGGGGAGATAAGTGAGGCCGTTTGCTATGAGTTGCGCACGCAAATTCAAGCGCAGATGAAGGCTGAGCATGGAGAGGTTAGGGCCGAACCTAGAGCAAGATGGAGGCTTCGATTTGGCACTCTCTGATCGAGATATAGGTTGGTGATGGAGATGCAAGAATTAACCCTAGTTTTGGGTGTTGGGTTCGTGCGTGTTCTTGTAACTGGGAATGGGGTTACGTGATGAAGAAGATGGAAGATAAAGGGACGTGCGGCCTGATGGGTTTGGAGTTAAAATGGACGGCTATGATGTTGTGTAGGGTTTTAATTATTAAGTTATGTTGTAATTTAGTTATAAAATCATGTATAAACTTCATAAATTCATAACTTTTTCATACGAGGTCGAAAACGCGCGAAACTAGTTGTGTTGGAATCGTATGGACGAGCACTACGCAATGGAGTTGGTTTGGAGTCGTTTGGAGTTAGTGACAATTTTGGGTAAAATTAAACGTCTGTTTAATTTTATTCGAAATAAATCGCTAAAACGGAATTTAAAATCAAGGTGAGAACTTCTCACTCAATCGAATTAGTTTCGATTTTATTTTAAATAGTTAGATTTAAAATATTTGAATGCATGTTTGAATGATGATTGATATCTATTGATTGTTAAAATAGACATTATACGCCGTTATTAAGCGGATGTTATTTATTAAAAACATATACCGCGAATATTTCATAAACAGTGAAATTGGTATTATAAATAATATCAATATATATATATTGGCATATGTATATATTGCAGTTGTTGATTTCCCGCATTGTTTAGCGGATGAGACCCTATTGCGCCGTTATTAAGCGGATAATATTTAATAAGAACATATACCGCGATAATTTCGTACTGGAGCGAAATTGGTATTGTGCTAATGTTTTTGGATGCAGGAAAACAGGTTGGAGGGATCCAACTGGATTCCTTAACAGTTTTTATTTGATTTCAGATATTTTGATATTTGATGGATTTTCATATTGATATATGATATCGTTGTAGTCGTGATTGACTATTTGGTATGTAGCATCATTGGACCCAGATTTTGGGATTTTAAAATGATTTTTAAAGTGATTTTTGAAAATATAAAATATTTTTGGAATTGACCCATTTTATATAAATAAACGTTATAATTTTTAAATTTATAAAAATTATGATTTTTGGGAAATATAGTTAAAAACTGATTTTTGAGAATATAATGCCAATGATTTTATAAAATAGTTTAATCGGGATTTTAGAATTTATTGTGAAAAGTCTAAATATAGGATTTATAAAATTTAATTATTTTATGAATCAAAATGGTGAAATTATAAAGGAAATTAAAGACGTTTTAAAGAATAATATAAATTGATTTATATTAAGAGATTTATAAATGGATATTTATAAATTGAAATATTGACATTATAAAACGAGTTTTTATAAGTGTTTGAATGAAGTGAAAATGGATTGCATATGCGAATGGGATTTATAAAATTATAAATGGTGAAGTTATAAATGAAATTTATAAATAGTAAGATTTATAAATTTTGTGAAATTATTAAAGAATATATTTGGATGAATAATTGAATCTTATAAGTTATAAGATTTATAATTATGAAGTTTAAAGGAACGATTTTGCAAACGAATAAATTTATAAGTATTTAACTTATAATATGAACTTTTAGTTTGTAATTGAGTTATAAACTGGAATAGGTTAATAAAAGAATTTATAAAAAGGAAGTTGTTATAAAATAAATAGAAATGGAATTTATAAACGTTGTTTTATAAATTTGCAAATGACTTATTTTGACAAGAAAATTTGTTGAAACCTATAAATGGAGTTATATTCACGTTTTTGAATAGTGAATAATCCTTTGAATTAAAATGAATAAAAGGATGAAATTGTTAATGAAATATATTCACGTTTTTGAATAGTGAATAACACGTTAAAGAAATTGTTTAAAATGTGATATTTTAAATAGAATTAAAACGATCTAACGATGTTTTAAAATGTGTTGAGATTCGAAACCATAGATTTCAACATTTATTATTGAAATAGACGTTTCGAGAAATAAAAGGAAATGGTGGACTATAACACTGTTGTTATAGTAAATGATTTCCGAAAGGAAATGTTTTGTATAGTATTGGGATTTATATATCTATTTTAATTTCGAATCCCTATACTAG
Source organism: Allium cepa (assembly GCA_030765085.1). Taxonomy (NCBI): domain Eukaryota; kingdom Viridiplantae; phylum Streptophyta; class Magnoliopsida; order Asparagales; family Amaryllidaceae; genus Allium; species Allium cepa. Next base: position 785,925,719 of record CM060937.1, on the reverse strand, counting down.
TGATTTTGGGTTGTCGTAACGATGTTTTACGCAACATTCGTTTTGGCCCAAATAAATATGTTAAGAGAATGATTTCCTTAATAGAATGAAATATATACTTAATCTCGATTTAAGTATATTGAATATTTTATAAGTGTTGAAAATAAAAAGATTTGTGAATTACTTATTGAATAAGTATGGAATTGTTTTCCAATATGAAGTGATATTTAGAATTTATCTTTTTGAAGATAAATTGAAAATGAATAATTGAAATCGAATATTCATTGATATCTTGGAATTATAAATTCACTAAGGAATTTATAAAGGAAGTGGAATTTGTTTAAAAATAAATATTGATTTATTTTTGAAGTGTTGAAAATTATATATCTAGTGAAGATATTTTGGAAAATAAATAATTTGGAAAATTATTTGGAAACTGGTGATGTGTGCATATCCAGTGATAGTTCAATAACCGACTATCAATATTTCCCTTTGAATGGGTAATTGATATGATTTGTTTGAATGTGAATGCTACACTTATTTTTGAATAAGCGCTCACTATTCGGGTTAACCGGGAAAGGACCATGGGGTCGTATAACCCATTCCGAATATGTGATACGTCGTTATAATTGCATTGAAGATCGGTGTTGAAGACCCGGTATTTGCGAGAGCGATAGGATGACTTGTCGATTGTCTCTGCACTGAGTTGCAGCGGTATAGAGACTCCATATGTGATGGTGAATCCGATCAGGATTGTGAATATCCGGATTGCAAGGACTTCTTTGTAAGTGCCTTCAGTTTTGTTCGAGCCCGGAACAGACTTGTATGGATTGTATGTCTGACATTACAAGTTGAGATATAAAGCCGATTTCTTTCAAATATATTTCTATCGGTGGCGAAGAATTTATTTTTTTAGCTTAACACCCTTCTCTGAGACGTACGAGCTCAGAGGTTATATAGTTGAAGTTATCAGCGATATATTCCCAATTTGGTAATGTGACATGCTGAGTGTTGCTGAAATGATCATTGTGTTGATTATTGTGATAGGATCGTTTATTTGATCGTCTATCTTGGTGATCATTGTGTTGATCATTTGTTGACCCAAAGCATGGCTTTTGTATAAAGTATGTTTTTGTGGACGTGACTTCGTCGAGCCTCACACCCCGGAAATGGTCAAAACAGGAAAGATGCGGCAAGGTTATGAGGGGTAGCACCCTTTAGGGTATGTACATTTCCTTCTGGATAGAGGTGGTATCATGGTATGGAGCCCAGATATTTAACCTATGTGGTTACTATGAATTTATTACTTTGTGGTTGTTGGCTATCGGGATCCCGTGAGAAAGGTCGTTTACGATCGGGGAATGGCGTGCTCGTGTCAGTAGTTACCCAGTTAGGGGTAACCCGGCCTTGTGTTGGCAGAGTTCCGGTTTGGTTCTCGGGGATGTCTTTCCAGAGGCATTCTCATGTGGCAATGGGAAGTTCCTTGGCCTGACCATTTGTTGGAAATCCAAAGAAACAATACGTGACTTGTACGGTTTTAGTTGTAGAACCTGCTTCCTCAGGAAGTAGCTATAGTAGGCATAATGTAATGGTACCTATGCTGGCTAAGATATATATTCTACTTTCGAAATGAATTTCTTCTACACTATGCACTAATAATAATATCAAAATTGATTTGGTTTTAATGCGTATCAAGCATCTTTGGCTATCATAAGGAGAAATCTTCTCCAAGTCTGCGTTTGCATTGTGTGTGTGGCAGGAGGTCTTATGGTAGTCTCATTTTTAAAAGCATTGCGAATTGAATTTAAAAATATTCCTCTATTTTGATTTTTAAAGATAAATAAACTGTTTTGAGTTCTCACACCAGTCTTGTTAAGCTTTGGGCTATGTGATGGGGGGTTCTCGCTTCGCGGTTAGGTGGCGAACGGGAGACTCTTACTCCCACACATCCTCTTTTAGGGGGTTGGTTAGGTGTAACCAGAGAAAGTCGAGAGGCTGGCCGTAAAAGCAAGGTCTGGGGTACCAGTGTAAGCCACGGTGGGGCTGGGATGGTTGAAAAGCCTACCGGTTGTGACTGCTGTCGACGGTTGAAAAGCCTGGGTCTTTACAGTTGGTATCAGAGCTTATGGTTAAGCGACAACCATGGTTCTGTTTGGTATTACTCATTAGAGATAGAGTCAGCAGTACTCTAGATTGAGTTTGAGTGTAATAATAGCTATGAGAGCGTATTTGTTAGTGAATATATAAAATTGTTTTATATTGTGATGATTGGTTTATTGAGTGGCATATGAACCTTCGTCAGCACGGTATGTACAACTATGCCGAAGGGGTTTCTAAACACTTGAATAAAACAATTCGACACAGTATTGATTTTTAAATTGGGTAAATGAAATAATTTTACCTTGATTATATTTATATATATAAAAGAAATAAATTTTCAGAATTATTAATGTATATAAGTTGATTGTTTAGTTGTTTGAATAATCTAAATAAAAGAATAATTGTATAAGTAAAGAATTATAAGAATTGAATTATAATTAAAGTAATTTACAATTGTGAAATAAAACTTATGTATATATAAGAAGTGAAACTATATGAATACATTTATGAATATGAGTTTTAAATAAAAGTGAATTTAAAGTTAAATGGAAAATTTACTTAGAATTGGAAGCTGAATTGATTGATAAATGTGAACTTGAGTTATATGAAATGAAATTCAACTTTAGAAATTGGATTGGATGTTAATCAATTGAATGTGAATTAAGTTGATATGAAATAATGAATATAAGTGTTAATTCATTAAAATCAAATGTTATTGGAAGTTGAATAAATTGAATAAGAATGAATGTTGATAACATCCAATGTTAAGGAATCAAATGTGATTAAATTGAAAACCATTTCATTGTATATTAATGAGAATATGGATGTTAGTTGGTTGATGGTTGAATATGTTTGCATTTGTTGCTTTTGTTTCAATTGCTATGTTGACATATATAGTTATTATGTTGCTATATGATGTATATTGATACTATTGTCTATGTGCATGTTCTCATGTTGTTTGTTGAGTGATTAGTAGGCGCGGATCGCGTTTGCTTCGCATTTGGAGCTCGCTTTTGCGCTATATTAGCCGTATATGCTCGCTAATAAAATATAAGGTACATATCTCGGATTAAATATCGTACTTTTACACTTTTTTCCCTTCGGGATGCCTCATTACTTGATGAGATGTATATTTGTGATATATATACTGTCATTTTTTTTTTCGGATCGAGCCGCGCAAAGGAGACTATGGCGAATTTTTCCGGAAATTTAAGGCGTTAGAAAAAATTTGAGGAAATTGGAAAATTTTGAAAACTTTAACCTTTGATTTTGGAATTGAAAGTTAAACAATAGTAATTGTTTTTGAAAAGATAACTAAGTATGATTTGAAAACTTAGTAAAATATTGTAAGAAGTTTAACTATGAATTTTGGGAAAATTAATAGCTTCTGTAATTTTTCTTACTTGTAATTTCGAGGACGAAATTCTTTTAAGTGGGGAAGATTGTAACGACCCAGAATTTTAATTTATTAAAATTTTAATATTTAATTAATTTTAAATATTAATAAGTGAATTTATAAGTCAAATAAATTTTTATTTGAATTATTGGATTTAATTGGATTATTAAATCGATAATTTAATACGTTAAATTATGGAAATAATTGAAAATTGAGTTAAATATGATTGAAAATGATTTGTAAAATTTTATTTGATCATATTGAAGTTAGAATGATATTTTAGAACTTTTAAAATCAAATTTAAAGTTAATTTGTGAAAGTTGAATATTTTAATATTTAAATCGACTAGTGAAAATAGTCAATTTTTGAACAGTCTCAGAATTGAACGAAACCAGTTACATTGGATCCGTAATAGTTAGTTATTACCGGATTTCAATTTTCGTGTCAATCGGAGTTATCGTTTGATCGTGGCAGCTCGAAACGCATCGATTTATTTTTAATTTAAATTTGGCGAGTCAAAATAGCCATTTTTCAAAAAGTCTCGGATTTCGACGAAACCAGTTTCATCGGATCCGTAATGTGATATTATTGTAAGGTTTCAAATTTCAAGTCAATTGGATTTACCGTTTGTCCTGTACAAATTAAAACGCCTAGAAAATCGCTTAAATCGGTTTAATTTAAATTGAGCGTTTACAGCCATAACTCGCACATACTTCCGAATTAGCTTCCGAAACCTGTTCCATTGTGTCCGGAACGCGGGATAAACCCTAGGTACGTTAGTTTCGGCGCCTAAATCGGAGTTCGGAATTTCCGGATGAATAGTGTTGTTCGATTCTCTATAAATAGACCACACCCTCCCTCACAAAATAAAAAAAAAATATCTCTAAACCCTAGCCAGCCGCCAGTATCAGTTGGATGGCCGAAATTGTCCCAAATTCACTCCTCAATCACTCTAAATCCAGCAAGAATTAGAAGAAGTGTTTAACATGAAAGTTGTTAAGCGTCTTGAGTACTTTAGATCCATACAGAGTTGATGAGTTTTGGAGCGTCGAGCGGGGAGATAAGTGAGGCCGTTTGCTATGAGTTGCGCACACAAATTCACGCGCAGATGAAGGCCGAGCATGGAGAGGTTAGGGCCGAACCTAGAGCAAGATGGAAGCTTCGATTTGGCACTCTCTGATCGAGATATAGGTTGGTGATGGAGATGCAAGAATTAACCCTAGTTTTGGGTGTTGGGTTCGTGCGTGTTCTTGTAACTGGGAATGGGGTTACGTGATGAAGAAGATGGAAGATAAAGGGACGTGCGGCCTGATGGGTTTGGAGTTAAAATGGACGGCTATGATGTTGTGTAGGGTTTTAATTATTAAGTTATGTTGTAATTTAGTTATAAAATCATGTATAAACTTCATAAATTCATAACTTTTTCATACGAGGTCGAAAACGCGCGAAACCAGTTGCGTTGGAATCGTATGGACGATCACTACGCAATGGAGTTGGTTTGGAGTCGTTTGGAGTTAGTGAGAATTTTGGGTAAAATTAAGCGTCCGTTTAATTTTATTCGAAATAAATCGCTAAAACGGAATTTAAAATCAAGGTGAGAACTTCTCACTCAATCGAATTAGTTTCGATTTTATTTTAAATAGTTAGATTTAAAATATTTGAATGCATGTTTGAATGATGATTGATATCTATTGATTGTTAAAATAGACATTATACGCCGTTATTAAGCGGATGTTATTTATTAAAAACATATACCGCGAATATTTCATAAACAGTGAAATTGGTATTATAAATAATATCAATATATATATATTGGCATATGTATATATTGCAGTTGTTGATTTCCCGCATTGTTTAGCGGATGAGACCCTATTGCGCCGTTATTAAGCGGATAATATTCAATAAGAACATATACCGCGATAATTTCGTACTGGAGCGATATTGGTATTGTGCTAATGTTTTTGGATGCAGGAAAACAGGTTGGAGGGATCCAACTGGATTCCTCAACAGTTTTTATTTGATTTCAGATATTTTGATATTTGATGGATTTTCATATTGATATATGATATCGTTGTAGTCGTGATTGGCTATTTGGTATGTAGCATCATTGGACCCAGATTTTGGGATTTTAAAATGATTTTTAAAGTGATTTTTGAAAATATAAAATATTTTTGGAATTGATCCATTTTATATAAATAAACGTTATAATTTTTAAAGTTATAAAAATTATGATTTTTGGGAAATATAGTTAAAAACTGATTTTTGAGAATATAATGCCAATGATTTTATAAAATAGTTTAATCGGATTTTAGAATTTATTGTGAAAAGTCTAAATATAGGATTTATAAAATTTAATTATTTTATGAATCAAAATGGTGAAATTATAAAGGAAATTAAAGACGTTTTAAAGAATAATATAAATTGATTTATATTAAGAGATTTATAAATGGATATTTATAAATTGAAATATTGACATTATAAAACGAGTTTTTATAAGTGTTTGAATGAAGTGAAAATGGATTGCATATGTGAATGGGATTTATAAAATTATAAATGGTGAAGTTATAAATGAAATTTTAAATAGTAAGATTTATAAATTTTGTGAAATTATTAAAGAATATATTTGGATGAATAATTGAATCTTATAAGTTATAAGATTTATAATTATGAAGTTTAAAGGAACGATTTTGCAAACGAATAAATTTATAAGTATTTAACTTATAATATGAACTTTTAGTTTGTAATTGAGTTATAAACTGGAATAGGTTAATAAAAGAATTTATAAAAAGGAAGTTGTTATAAAATAAATAGAAATGGAATTTATAAACGTTGTTTTATAAATTTGCAAATGACTTATTTTGACAAGAAAATTTGTTGAAACCTATAAATGGAGTTATATTCACGTTTTTGAATAGTGAATAATCCTTTGAATTAAAATGAATAAAAGGATGAAATTGTTAATGAAATATATTCACGTTTTTGAATAGTGAATAACAAGTTAAAGAAATTGTTTAGAATGTGATATTTTAAATAGAATTAAAACGATCTAACGATGTTTTAAAATGTGTTGAGATTCGAAACCATAGATTTCAACATTTATTGTTGAAATAGACGTTTCGAGAAATAAAAGGAAATGGTGGACTATAACACTGTTGTTATAGTAAATGATTTCCGAAAGGAAATGTTTTGTATAGTATTGGGATTTATATATCTATTTTAATTTCGAATCCCTATACTAGTGATTTTGGGTTGTCGTAACGATGTTTTACGCAACATTCGTTTTGGCCTAAATAAATATGTTAAGAGAATGATTTCCTTAATAGAATGAAATATATACTTAATATCGATTTAAGTATATTGAATATTTTCTAAGTGTTGAAAATAAAAAAATTTGTGAATTACTTATTGAATAAGTATGGAATTGTTTTCCAATATGAAGTGATATTTAGAGTTTATCTTTTTGAAGATAAATTGAAAATGAATAATTGAAATCGAATATTCATTGATATCTTGGAATTATAAATTCACTAAGGAATTTATAAAGGAAGTGGAATTTGTTTAAAAATAAATATTGATTTATTTTTGAAGTGTTGAAAATTATATATCTAGTGAAGATATTTTGGAAAATAAATAATTTGGAAAATTATTTGGAAACTGGTGATGTGTGCATATCCAGTGATAGTTCAATAACCGACTGTCTATATTTCCCTTTGAATGGGTAATTGATATGATTTGTTTGAATGTGAATGCTACACTTATTTTTGAATAAGCGCTCACTATTCGGGTTAACCGGGAAAGGACCATGGGGTCGTATAACCCATTCCGAATATGTGATACGTCGTTATAATTGCATTGAAGATCGGTGTTGAAGACCCGGTATTTGCGAGAGCGATAGGATGACCTGTCGATTGTCTCTGCACTGAGTTGCAGCGGTATAGAGACTCCATATGTGATGGTGAATCCGATCAGGATTGTGAATATCCGGATTGCAAGGACTTCTTTGTAAGTGCCTTCGGTTTTGTTCGAGCCCGAAACAGACTTGTATGGATTGTATGTCTGACATTACAAGTTGAGATATAAAGCCGATTTCTTTCAACTATATTTCTGTTGGTGGCGAAGAATTTATTTTTTTAGCTTAACACCCTTCTCTGAGACGTACGAGCTCAGAGGTTATATAGTTGAAGTTATCAACGATATATTCCCAATTTGGTAATGTGACATGCTGAGTGTTGCTGAAATGATCATTGTGTTGATTATTGTGATAGGATCGTTTATTTGATCGTCTATCTTGGTGATCATTGTGTTGATCATTTGTTGACCCAAAGCATGGCTTTTGTATAAAGTATGTTTTTGTGGACGTGACTTCGTCGAGCCTCACACCCCGAAAATGGTCAAAACAGGAAAGATGCGGCAAGGTTATGAGGGGTAGCACCCTTTAGGGTATGTACATTTCCTTCTGGATAGAGGTGGTATCATGGTATGGAGCCCGGATATTTAACCTATGTGGTTACTACGAATTTATTACTTTGTGGTTGTTGGCTATCGGGATCCCGTGAGAAAGGTCGTTTACGATCGGGGAATGGCGTGCTCGTGTCAGTAGTTACCCAGTTAGGGGTAACCCGGCCTTGTGTTGGCAGAGTTCCGGTTTGGTTCTCGTGGATGTCTTTCCAGAGGCATTCTCATGTGGCAATGGGAAGTTCCTTGGCCTGACCATTTGTTGGAAATCCAAAGAAACAATACGTGACTTGTACGGTTTTAGTTGTAGAACCTTCTTCCTCAGGAAGTAGCTATAGTAGGCATAATATAATGGTACCTATGCTGGCTAAGATTTATATTCTACTTTCGAAATGAATTTCTTCTACACTATGCACTAATAATAATATCAAAATTGATTTGGTTTTAATGCGTATCAAGCATCTTTGGCTATCATAAGGAGAAATCTTCTCCAAGTCTGCGTTTGCATTGTGTGTGTGGCAGGAGGTCTTATGGTAGTCTCATTTTTAAAAGCATTGCGAATTGAATTTAAAAATATTCCTCTATTTTGATTTTTAAAGATAAATAAACTGTTTTGAGTTCTCACACCAGTCACATGACTGACTCGGAGTTTATTGTTTTCCTTCCTAAACTCTGGGTGCCCACCAATTTTCACACGGGCAGTTAAGAGTTAGGTTTATCAGGATATTCTGGATATTCTGGAGTTGCTGGAGGCAAGATGGATGGCATGACATATTACTTATATAGTATTTCTTTTTCCGCTGCACTGTTTGTTTTTGTTGTACACTCTGATGATATGATGTAATGAAATGTGATGTAATGTAATAACCGATATAGTTCTTTGTTTAAAGATTATTCATTTATTATTATATGTTGTTCCGCTGCGAATTGTGAGATTCTGTTGTTGTTCTGTTGTTTTCTGTTCCGTCCTATTTTCTTCTGTTTTCTTTTTCCTCTATTCTCTTTTCTTTCAATTTTAAAATTTTCTATCTTCTATTTTCTCTCCTCCCTAATTTCTATCTTTCTCTCTTTTTTTATCTTCTCTTCTTTTTCTTTTCCTAAATTTTTCTTAAAACCCCTAAGGGTTCGTATTTTCGTTCATCTTGAATTAAACAAAGGAGATTAGTGTCTATTCAAGGAGTACGGACTAACGGGTCTTTACATATTCATTGGATAGAAATTTAATGTAAAGTTGATATTAATTGTATAAAATCAATCTAAGATAATGAATTGCAATAAATTGTGGGTTGATAATAAGGTGTGAATGGAAATTTGATTTGTTATATTAAATGTATAGATTCAAATTGTATGTAGATAATAAATTGCAATAATTAAAGTTGGTAATAAATGGAATAACAAACTATTCATAAAGTGAATATAAGTAGATGTAACAAATGAATAGGAAATGCTAGTTATTCATAAAGTGAAGAAATGGAACCTAGATGGAATAAGAAATTGGATTTAGAATCTTAATTTGTAGATGTGCATGTACTTATAAATGGATTAATTTATGAAATAAAATGGTAAGTAATTATAATATTGTTATTAATAATAGACATTACTTTAACGATAATTAATATAGTAACGTAAGGAGAAAATGTAAATTAAAAGGGAAACGTAAAATTTAGTTAAGGTAGTAATTTATGAATTGGGAATAAAATTCAAATGTTATATTAGGCTGTAAATCAATTTGGGAATAAAATTTTATTTAATTGGGGTAAATTGATATATACTAATGTTAAATATATACATAAGATGAGATTGATTTAATAAAGAGAATTGAATACGAATGGTATAAAATTTCATTTGAAATAAGATTTTATAATTTATTGAATTTACTTTAATTAAAGGTAAACACTAAATTTTTTGCAATAAATCTTTAATTGATATGGAGGTTTGGTTAATAAATTTGAAGCTAATTGCAATCAGAAATGATAGGAATGGTAAGTGGACCATTTATTCATAATAAGATCTAAAAATCAAATAAATGGATTATTGGAATTTAAATTTGACAAATTGTGAATTCATTTAACTTCGGATCCATCTGTCTATTCCAACTTCATCTATAAATACCCCGCTAAACCCTAGCCTCCACCTATTCTCATTTGTTTGCGCATAAAATTTCATCAGCTCCTTCTCCTCCTCAATGGCAGACAAACAAATCCTAGATCCAAATAAAAATTCCAAACCAAATCAAAACCTAAAATTAAAACTTCACAGAAAAATCTGGAAGCAAAACGCATGAAGGAGAGAGGGAAAGGAAGGGGGATGACATGGCGCTTGAAGGTGTTCTTTTATTTCTATTCTTTTTTTTTTTAATTTGAATCACCATTAATGCGTATAACTTTCTCCTACGAACTCCGTTTCAGGCGAGATTTTTTTTTTGTCAGGATCGTAATAAAATTCCAGATCTTTTGACACTGGTTTGGACAGATTTGGAGACCGTCGAATTTTTGGGTTTAAATCAGATTTAAATTCGATTTAAATTCAAAAGGTGAGTGTTTTAACCCACTCACAACTTATTGAATTTCTTGTGTTTGTTAATTTGACTTTAGATATGAGTAGAAAATTTTTTATGACTGTTTGGCATGTTTGATTCACTATTTCAGTTTAAACGCATTTATTTAATATAACTGTGAATTTATTTATTTATTGCATATAAATTTGACAGTTAGAATTTATTTATTTCATATTAACTGCCAGGCATAGTTATGTTAAATTTTATTTCATATTAACTACCAGTTAAGTTTACGTTTATTTTTGCATATAAACTGCCAATTAACAGTTATTAAATTTATTTTGAGTATAAACTGATAATTGATACCATTATTTATCACCTGTTATACATTGATGATTGTTTGAAATTGGATGATGACTGTTATAAATGGATGTATGATTTGATGGATAAATGGATGATTTATTTTATTAATTGCAAGTTGCTATGCATTTCATTCATTCGGGATTGCGGTTCGAAATGATATATAACCGCATTTTATTTTAAATTGCGGATTGAAATGATAAACATCCTTATCACTTGACCATAGGGTAGAAAATTTTATACAGGCACCGCGGTATATATAAAAAATATATTTTGGAATGTTTTTATGGTTTTGTAAAGCTATATATATATATATATATATGGTTTATGGGATATTGAATTAGTTATTTACATATATATAGTAATTTTCGGGTTTAAGCTTTGTATAAATTTGATTTGAAGTGTAAAATAAAGTTTGATTTTTAAGATCAAATACGATTAAGCATTTGTTTAAAATCTAATTTCTGGAGTTTTTATGACTTAAATGAGAATAAGATTTGGAAGATGAATATTAAGTTAAATTGAAATTTAATAAAAATTAAATTTTTTAGAGGATATGATTTTTATAACTTGATTTTTGTGTAAAGTAATTTAAATGAATATCAGGTTGATTTAAATGAATATATCAAGTTTAGTAAATTGAAAGATTTTCCAATTATGTGAAGTTAAAGGTTTTACTTAAATTATATTGAATTCATTAAGTAAACATTTCAAGTCTGAATAATAAGTAATTGAATTTGATATATATGGGTTTGTCAAATGAGTTTGTTTTTGAAATGGTGAAATATTTAAAGCTTTGAAATATAAGAATTGAAATGGTATTTGGTAGTTTAAATCGATATTTGAAATTGATTTGTGAAATCTGAAGAAGCTATTTTGGTTTATAAAGGAAATTTAATATTTAACCATTTGAGAAATGGAACTTGTTTCAAAGTTATGATTTTCAAGATAGTATAATTTGAAAATATTATATTCAAGGGTTTTGATTTCTAAATATTTTACTTTGAAAATCCTATGATTTTGGAAAAGAATATATTGGAAAATAAAGATGATATCATATTGTTTTGGGTTTTAAAAGGAAATGATATCATATTATATGGTTTTGAAATGGATATTTTATTTTGGTTTTAAAAGAATAATTATTTTTAAATGACCGCGGTGCTATAATAACGATTGGTTGGCAAAGAGACCGGGATCGGATATGGACATACTCTCTGTCGATACCGAAAACCACTTTCACTAACCGTGTACGCGGTGGAGATTCCAGAATGAAGTAGGTTGGTGGCGGCGTTTCCTGTAAGGTAAATACGTGGACCCGACTCCCGTGAGTTGGCATAAGGTGGCTGAAACCGGAGCGATTCTCGGGCCAATGAGGTCATTCCTCTGATCGGACACTCCTCTTCGATATTATACTTTGACTTTGGATTGATTCAATGGCCACTTTTATTTTTGTTTCGGGGGAGTTTGTTCGAGGTGGGCGGTAGCTGCGCGCTGTGCGTTTCCACCAGCCCGGATAGCAATTGGTATATCTACCCTGGCATTGCCTAGTTGTGCCGTGTCACCTACCCTATCGCGCCTTGTACGAGTTTGGATTTCTCCCGTAGCCCGTGTGGTATCCTCTGGTGGCTTCCCGATCAGGAGGGACCATGATATTGGATGGACTACTGGGACTATTACGTGTTAAGATGGAAAATGTAAAGCCTTAACGCTATTTAAAAGTAAGTTTATTTTACAAATAGACACTATTATAATAGCGCAATATACTACATAGTAAATAGTTTAACGGATCCTTAGGAGATGTAAATCCCGAGCATCTCTTGAGTTACTGCACTCATATTTATTTCTGTTAATTTAACTCACATAGGATCTTTTAGTTCTGACTCGAGTGTTTTTGTCTTTTCAAATTCGCTCGGGTCAGTCCGAGCGTTTCAGGATTGCAAGATTTAGCTCTGGAGGACGAAGACGAAGATTTATATTATTATTATTTATACTAGTGCACTACACACTGTTCCGCTGCATTGTTATTGGTATGTGTAACTCTGATATGTATTATATAAATGGTTTTGTAAACAGATTTATAAACTGTATATTTGATTATTATATTTTACCCTTCCGCTGTGACATTCTGTTTAGTTTTTTTCTTCTCTGTTTTTCTTATTTACCCCGTAACAATCCGCCCTTCCGTATGGTTTGAATTGTCACGTGTGTCGATTTAAAGTGTGCGAAAAAGCGGGACGTTACAGTTGGTATCAGAGCTTTGGTTTAGCGATAAACCTTAGCTTTGTGGGGTTTGACTCTTTACTAATAGGGTAGTAATACCCTATGGGAGTCGCTGAGTGTATATATATGAGAGAGCGTATTTGTTAGTGTTATAAGAGGTTTTAATATTATGTTAATTTGTTCCGTTTGGTATTTATAAATTCTGGTTGGTGCATGGGACGTTGTGACATCAATAGGAATTTCTAAACACTTAATAGGACAGACCGACATAATACTTGTTTTTAATATAGGTGAATGAAATAATTTTGCCTATTATATTTTCTATATATAAAATAATATTTTCAAATGATATCTATATTTGGTTGCAATATATTGGTAGTTAGGAATAAAATTTATAAATAATAGGTAAATAAGATTAAAAATAAATAAATGTAATTTGGGAATTTAGAACTTAAGTTCCGGTGTTTTTGAAAACTTCTTTCAAATGATTCGTAATACAATAATATTGTTATAAGTATTTTCTGATATAAATGTTTCAATATAATTTGGAAGAATTGTTTTAAAGAAGATTTTGAAGAAAAAGTTTTGTACTTTCCTCTTTGTCGTTGGAAAATAATTTCGGTAATGGCGGCCGCATCATCGACTTTCATTTTCGAGTTTCGAAGGGGAAAGGCCGCTGTAGTAAATTGTACTACAGATTCAATTTTAAAATATCTAAATTTTAAATTGTTTTAAAATAATTAGATATATATAAGTTGTAAGAATATATTTATCTATTATTTTAAAATAAAGTGAAATTTTAACCCGGTATTAAATTCTTAAATTTCCATTAATTAATTGTTTCAATTATTGTAGTGAATCGAAACATAGGTAATCAATAAATTAAAACCTCTAAAGGAAATAAGAGATTTAATGATAGGTTAAAAATGGTGTTAAATGAAAGTTGAAATTATAACTTATGAAATAAAGAATATTATTATTAAATGTTAAATTTACCATAGGAAATGAGAAACTTGTATAACTTTCAAGTATATTCTTTAGAAACATATATAACTTACCAAATATTAAAAGTTGAAATGTTTAATAGGGAATGTAATGAAATTGTACAAGTAAAAGTAGGGAATGAAGTATTCAATGAATTTGCTATTATAAATGAGAATTTAATGTTTAAACTTAAGTGTTAATTGAAATTTTACCAAGTAAATATAATTAAAGGTTAGTATGACAAATAGATGATTTAAACTTAAGTAATTAAAGGGTAACTAAATGAGATCATGCGATAATAAATAAATGAATAATTATAGAGAAAAGGGGGGAAACTGGCATGACCTTATTTAATGGAATTGAGAAATTTTAAGTAAAAAGAAAAATAAAGGACTGCAAAACGTTAGTGAATGAATTAATAAAATCCTTTACTTATGAGAATGTATATTATAAGGTTAAAAATTTAAGTGTAATTAAAAAAGGGTTACTATAATTAATTATAATAGAAATGTAAGCATTAAATAAATGACTGAAATTGAGAAGTACATTAAATATAATACAAATAAAAGAAACTTACATGACCCAAATAAATGAAAATGAATAATTGTAAGTAATAAGTAGAAATAAAGGAAACAAGCACTGAATGAAAAAATAAAATTTAAAGTTTGTTAGAAATAAATATAAATTATAAAAGGAAAATTTATGTGGTTTAAATAAAAAGAGAAAATCAAATAACAAAGGTATGAGATGAAATTATTAATAAGTTTAGTTGATTGTTGTTTGAATTTGTTGTTGATGGTTGTTTGGGCAAGGGTACTTTAAAATTTGATTTGGGGTGAATGAATAATCTATTTGGTTTTATCCAAGACTGTTGAGTAAATGATGCGCTAGTAGTTATTCTTCATTCCGAACAATTTAAAAGTTTTTAACCCGAACAGCTATTTGTTTGTTTGATTTAATGGTTGTTTTGTATGTGTGTGTATGCTGTTTGTTGAACTGATGGTTGTTGTATTGATTTGTTGTTAGGATTGAAACCACTTAAATATTTCACTTTATATAAATTGTAACCCTTTCGATTATATAAGAAATTGCAGTATCTTAGAAATATTTTGAAAATGTTTTTCCAAACTTTAATAATCTAAATATAAAGGATTAAATAGTTATAAATTAGGATATCTTATTTAAAGTAATTAATTTTGTAAATTTAATTGTTTACAAGTTAAATATTTTGAATAAGATGTATTGTATTTAATTCTTCTTTTCCTTCTTTTCCTTTTCGGGGACGAAAAGTTTTGAGTGAGGGAGAGTGTAACGACCCATGTAAATTCGATGTTTAAAACGAATATAATTAATAGGATTTTCAATTTAAATTTAGAAAGGAATAAAAATCTTAGTTATTTATATGAAAGAGTATGTGAAATTTGATGTACCAAGGGAAATTAGAATTTACAAATTTAACTATATATTGTAATTAATAGAAATAGTGGAAATTGTTGCATTGGATATAAGTTAGAATAAGTAAAGTAATGCAAGTATTGGATTTAACAATGAAATAAAATATTGATTATGGGTATTGAATGTAGATGGGTGAAATAAAGAAATGCAGGACAATAAATAATTTATTTAATACAATCCATTTTATTTGTAAACTATTGTAAGAGTTAATTAATTATGAAAATTTGGAAATAGGTTCAAATTGTATGTTAGACAATAAAATTTAAATAAATAAAGTTAGTAATTAATGGATTAAATGGAATAATTAATTGGAGTTAAGATCTAAATTTGTATGTGAGCATTCATTGATATTGAAATATAAAGGGTTAAATTTATAGTATAAAATGTAGACATCACCTTTAAGATGATGGGTTTATAATTGATGCATAATAGGGAAATCAAATGAATGGGTTTAATTGAATAACAATTAGCAATTAATGAATGAAGAGAAATTTTAAGGGCGTAACTGTTTTCGTTAAATTAATTTTGGTAACAAATTGTATTGAATATAGATTTAATGTTGTGTGATGTATTTAAGTAATAATTGGAGAACAATGTAAATTATATCCATGAATGGTCAATTCAATTAAACAACAAGATTTTTAAATAAATAAACGTTTTTATTTAGGTTTCAATTTGTTAATTCATGAAGTTTAATGGGAAATCAATTGCCATAAATAGCCCTAATTTATGCAGTTAGAGGAGATTTAGATATGCATTATTGATGGAAGTATAATCTAAATTGATAGGTAACAAACTTAAGAATAAAATTTAGAGCTAATAGGTGGCAAATTTATATAGTTGTTTATTTACGTAATGTGTAGGTAAGCTTTGGTAAACCGATTTCTATCGATCCAAATCTAACGATTTGTTAATATAGATTTAAGTATAGGAGCAGTATTTATTAATTGAATTGAAGTATTGCAAAATAAATGAAATTCAACGTTTAATATTACATTATTGTAAGTAAGATAATATGTGTAAGTATTGTTAAGGTTATTCATATTTGACAAATTTATTGAGTTATAAGGATTGATATATAAATTAATGTTAGTTTAGGATATCGTTACTTGGTGATTTATTATAGAGTAACGGGAGTGTGAACGTAAAATAATAAAAGCATAGATTTATGGTAGGACATAATTTATGGTTTTGGGAATTTAAATCCAAAGATTTATTTATTTGAGGAAATAAAACGTATTAAATCTCAACTTGATATAATCAATGCAAATTTAGTAATCAAAAATAAATTGGAAGTTGGTAATTTAGGATGTTTGTGAGTAGATTTGCAGGTAAGATAATTTTTAAAGTTTTACCCATTCATATAATTTATTTAAATATATATAAATCAAATGGCAACATTGTGTTAATAATAGTCGTAAGTGAATTTGAATGCTAAAGGGGTAACAATCATTTTAGGTTAACCGTTTATTTAATATATTAAGTCTAGACTGGTAATCGATTGAAATAAAAAAAAAATTGTTTTGTTAATGTGACTTAGTTAATAAAGAGGAATTTATATGAAATGAAGCATGCATGAGAAATGCATTATAATTCAATGTTATGTTTACCCATTAAATGTAAACTAGGTTAAGTATCAAATAGAGGGAAAGAAAAGTAAATATTGAATTGATTGATGAATAAGTATTCATTGGGTAGAAATTTAATGTAAAGTTGATATTAATTGTATAAAATCTATCTAAGATAATGAATTGCAATAAATTGTGGGTTGATAATAAGGTGTGAATGGAAATTTGATTTGTTATATTAAATGAATAGATTCAAATTGTATGTAGATAATAAATTGCAATAATTAAAGTTGGTAATAAATGGAATATCAAACTATTCATAAAGTGAATATAAGTAGATGTAACAAATGAATAGGAAATGCTAGTTATTCATAAAGTGAAGAAATGAAACCTAGATGGAATAAGAAATTGGATTTAGAATCTTAATTTGTGGATGTGCATGTATTTATAAATGGATTAATTTATGAAATAAAATGGTAAGTAATTATAATATTGTTATTAATAATAGATGTTACTTTAAGGATAATTAATGTAGTAACGTAAGGAGAAAATGTAAATTAAAAGGGAAACGTAAAATTTAGTTAAGGTAGTAATTTATGAATTGGGAATAAAATTCAAATGTTATATTAGGCTGTAAATCAATTTGGGAATAAAATTTTATTTAATTGGGGTAAATTGATATATACTAATGTTAAATATATATACATAAGATGAGATTGATTTAATAAAGAGAATTGAATACGAATGGTATAAAATTTCATTTGAAATAAGATTTTATAATTTATTGAATTTACTTTAATTAAAGGTAAACACTAAAATTTTTGCAATAAATCTTTATTTGATATGGAGGTTTGGTTAAGGAATTTGAAGCTAATTGCAATCAGAAATGATAGGAATGGTAAGTTGACCATTTATTCATAATAAGATCCAAAAATCAAGTAAATGGATTATTGGAATTTAAATTTGACAAATTGTGAATTCATTTAAATTCGGATCCATCTGTCTATTCCAACTTCATCTATAAATACCCCGCTAAACCCTAGCCTCCGCCTATTCTCATTTGTCTGCGCGTAAAATTTCATCAGCTCCTTCTCCTCCTCAATGGCAGACAAACAAATCCTAGATCCAAATAAAAATTCCAAACCAAATCAAAAGCTAAAATTCAAACTTCTCAGAAAGATCTGGAAGCAAAACGCATAAGGGAGAGAGGGAAAGAAAGGGGGATGACGTGGCGCTTGAAGGTGTTCTTTTATTTCTATTCTTTTTTTCTTTTTTTTTGAAATTTCGATCACCATTAATGTGTATAACTTTCTCCTACGAACTCCGTTTCACGCGAGATTTTTTTTATTACGATCGTAATAAAATTCCAAATCTTTTGACACTGGTTTGGACAGATTTGGAGACCGTCGAATTTTTGGGTTTAAATCGGATTTAAATTCGATTTAAATTCAAAAGGTGAGTGTTTTAACCCACTCACAACTTATAAAATTTCTTATGCTTGTTAATTTGACTTTAGATATGAGTAGAAATTTTTTTATACTGTTTGGCATGTTTGATTCACTATTTCTGTTTAAACGCATTTATTTAATATAACTATGAATTTATTTATTTATTTATTGCATATAAATTTGACAGTTAGAATTTTATTTATTTCATATTAACTGCCAGGCATAGTTATGTTAAATTTTATTTCATATTAACTGCCAGTTAAGTTTGCGTTTATCTTTGCGTATAAACTGCCAATTAACAGTTATTAAATTTATTTTGAGTATAAACTGATAATTGATACCATTATTTATCACCTGTTATATATTGATGATTGTTTGAAATTGGATGATGACTGTTATAAATGGATGTAAGATTTGATGGATGAATGGATGATTTATTTTATTAATTGCAAGTTGCTATGCATTTCATTCATTCGGGATTGCGGTTCGAAATGATATACAGCCGCATTTTATTTTAAATTGCGGATTGAAATGATAAACATCCGTACCACTTGACCATAGGGTAGAAAATTATATACAGGCATCGCGGTATATATATAAAATATATTTTGGAATGTTTTTATGGTTTTGTAAAGCTATATATATATATGGTTTATGGGATATTGAATTAGTTATTTATATATATACATATAGTAATTTTCGGGTTTAAGCTTTGTATAAATTTGATTTGAAGTATAAAATAAATTTTGATTTTTAAGATCAAATAAGATTAAGCATTTATTTAAAATCTAATTTCTGGAGTTTTTATGACTTAAATGAGAATAAGATTTGGAAGATGAATATAAGTTAAATTGAAATTTAATAAAAATTAAATTTTCTAAAGGATATGATTTTTATAACTTGATTTTTGTGTAAAGTGATTTAAATGAATATCAGGTTGATTTAAATGAATATATCAAGTTTAATAAATTGAAAGATTTTCCAATTATGTGAAGTTAAAGGTTTTACTTAAATTATCTTGAATTCATTAAGTAAACATTTCAAGTCTGAATAATAAGTAATTGAATTTGATATATATGGGTTTGTCAAATGAGTTTGTTTTTGAAATGGTGAAATATTTAAAGCTTTGAAATATAAGAATTGAAATGGTATTTGGTAGTTTAAATCGATATTTGAAATTGATTTGTGAAATCTAAAGAAGCTATTTTGGTTTATAAAGGAAATTTAATATTTAACCATTTGAGAAATGGAACTTGTTTCAAAGTTATGATTTTCAAGATAGTGTAATTTGAAAATATTATATTCAAGAGTTTTGATTTCTGAACATTTTACTTTGAAAATCCTATGATTTTGGAAAAGAATATATTGGTATCATATTGTTTTGGGTTTTAAAAGGAAATGATATCATATTATATGGTTTTGAAATGGATATTTTATTTTGGTTTTAAAAGAATAATTATTTTTAAATGATCGCGGTGTTATAATAACGATTTGTTGGCAAAGAGACCGGGATCGGATATGGACATATTCTCTGTCGATACCGAAAACCACTTTGACTAACCGTGTACGCGGTGGAGATTCCAGAATGAAGTAGGTTGGTGGCGGCGTTTCCTGTAAGGTAAATACGTGGACCCGACTCCCGTGAGTTGGCATAAGGTGGCTAAAACAGGAGCGATTCTCGGGCCAATGAGGTCATTCCTCGGATCGGACACTCCTGTTCGATATTATACTTTGACTTTGGTTTGATTCAGTGGCCACTTTTATTTTTGTTTTGGGGGAGTTTGTTCGAGGTGGGCGGTAGCTGCGCGCTGCGTGTTTCCACCAGCCCGGATGCAATTGGTATATCTACCCTGGCATTGCCTAGTTGTGTCGTGTCACCTACCCTATCGCGCCTTGTATGAGTTTGGATTTCTCCCGTAGCCCGTGTGGTATCCTCTGGTGGCTTCCCGATCAGGAGGGACCATGATATTGGATGGACTACTGGGACTATTACGTGTTAAGGTGGAAAATGTAAAGCCTTAACGCTATTTAAAATTAAGTTTACTTTACAAATAGACACTATTATAATAGCTCAATATACTACATAGTAAATAGTTTAACGGATCCTTAGGAGATGTAAATCCCGAGCATCTCTTGAGTTACTGCACTCATATTTATTTCTGTTAATTTAACTCACATAAGATCTTTTAGTTCTGACTCGAGTGTTGTTGTCTTTTCAAATTCGCTCGGGTCAGTCCGAGCGTTTCAGGATTGCAAGATTTAGCTCTGAAGGACGAAGACGAAGATCTATATTATTATTATTTATACTAGTGCACTACACACTGTTCCGCTGCATTGTTATTGGTATGTGTAACTCTGATATGTATTATATAAATGGTTTTGTAAACAGATTTATAAGCTGTATATTTGATTATTATATTTTATCCTTCCGCTGTGAGATTCTGTTTAGTTTTTTTCTTCTCTTTTTTTCTTATTTACCCCGTAACAATCCGCCCTTCCGTATGGCTTGAATTGGCACGTGTGTCGATTTAAAGTGTGCGAAAAAGCGGGACGTTACAGTAATTATTCCATGTATTTGTACAGAATTCTGTAATTTTTAAACATCGTCGGTTTTTCTTCAAATGTCAGCAATCATTTCATATAATGGCAAACTTTTATGCAATTATATGGAATAATTGTAGACTTTTATGCAATTATTTCATATAAGTGCATAATTTTATGCAGTTATTTCAAGTAATCACAACATTACAATCATACCGTATGATTGTAGATATTTCTGCAATCATATCGTATAATTGTAGACATTTCTGTTGTTATTGCGGATATTTCTGCAATAATTGCAGGCATTTCTTCAATTATTGCAAATAATTATGGACATTTAATTGCATATTATTACAGACATATAATTGCAATAATAGCAGAAATGTCCGCAGTAATAGTAGAAATGTCCGCAATTATACGGTATGGTTGTAGAAATGTCTATAATTATATGGTATAATTGTAGATAATTTTGTGATTACTTGGAATAATTGCAGAATTTTCTATAATTATTGGACATAGTTGCATTAAATTATGCACTTATATGAAATAATTGCATAAAAGTCTACAATTATTCCATATAATTGCATAAAAATTTGCAATTATATGGAACAATTGCTGACATTTGAAGAAAAACCAATGATGTTCAAAAATTACAGAATTCTCTACAAATATATGGGATAATTACAATCTTATTACAAATTTGGATTTTTTGGTCTCGACAATGGATCTCATTTTAAAGATCATAATTTTTTTAATTTTTTGGTCAAAATGGCATGTTGATCCGATGTTTCTACAAAAAGTTATACACGTTTGAAATATTAAAAACGTAAAGAGTATTTGGGTCTTTTTGCGCACGTGGATTTTAAAACAGGGACTGGAAATGTAAATTTAGTTTGGGGAGGATGTTTTTTCTATTTTGAAACATAGCAGGGATGTGAGCCAAACTATCCCGGAAACAAATCACTAATCACTTGTTAATATGTGTTCGAATCATGCTACGTAAGTTTCGAATTTGTGACCTCACGCACCAAAGTCGAATCACTTAACCACCGGGACAATGGTGCTTGTCCATAAACCATGTTTAAAATTTCTAAAAACCATCATTTTATATTTATATATTAATACTACATGAGCTACAAAATTTCTAATTTGAAAATACGACTAAATTTAACTTAAGGTTAATATAACCATTCTTGATCAGCCACTCCAATCTCCAATGGTTTTGCACATTGTCCAATAGGACAATTAAAGCCTGCTCATCAACAACATACCTCTGATAAACCTCATTGG
Organism: Allium cepa; assembly: GCA_030765085.1. NCBI lineage: Eukaryota > Viridiplantae > Streptophyta > Magnoliopsida > Asparagales > Amaryllidaceae > Allium > Allium cepa. Next base: position 785,903,426 of record CM060937.1, on the reverse strand, counting down.
TTGCTCTATTCAATTTCAACTATGTTATCCATTCCCCTACATAGCACAATAATTCATACGGTGAGGGAAGGGAAGAACAAGAAGAAAATACCAAATAAATTCTACAAGGTTGTTGTATTTATTTTTAATGTTTTCGCAAACTGAAATTGCAGTATACACGCAAACTAAGTTAGCATTTTGCAAATTGAGTCCGCAAATCCACATTGCAAAACTGAGCCTGCAAACTCAGTATTGCAAACTGGAGTTGCAAACTCGGTTTTGCATTGGTTTGCAAAACCATGCATGCAAACTCAGTTTTGTGGACCCATTTTTGCAAAATAGAGCTTGTAGGCTCGGTTTGCAAAATAGAGCTTGTAGGCTCAATTTGCAAAACTAAGTCAACAAAGTCAGTTGCAGAACTGAGTGTGAAACCGAGTCGCAAGGGTAAACTATGAGTTTGTATTTGCAAGTGAGTTTCCAAACTCAGTTTGCAAATACAGTTTGTGCCTTATATGTATTGAAACTAAAGAAATTATAGAAAAGATCAAAAAAATTGAAAACAAACAGGAAGCAACAATGAATAAAATCACCAGAATGGAAGTTATATTTGACTGAAATGCTAGAAACTGGAATTATATGAAGTTTTAATGGTAGATTAGATATGGGAATAAAACGGGGATAGTGTGACATTAGAAATTTTTATATATCAGAATTGATAAATAGGTGGTAGGAAATTGGCAACAAAATTTTGTGTCACCCAAAAATAAAATACCTAAACCTTATTGGATATAATTTTATGCATATAAGTTGGACTTTAAACCAATAAACACATAGAAACAAAACCAGTATGGTGGAGAGCACCATATTGTAGACATAAGGATAGAAATTAAAGAGTGATTTATACCATGTGTATTTTCTTATAAAAAATGAAAAAAACTATATTAAACAACTAATTAGAGGGTTTTTTTGCAAGTACGGTCATAAGCAAAAGTAATATATATTTTTCTATAACAATGAGAATCCTTGACTCCTATGATTTCATATGGCATCATTGGACCCAGGCCCAGCCCTTCCCTAAAGCAGCAAAAGCTTCCGCTTTGGGCCCCGAAAAACCTAGGGCACCATCTTTCCCAACGCAGTCAACAATGAGAAAAAAACCACGATTCGTGATTCTTAAGGAAAAAATTCACGAGAGCAACTATCTCCAATCAACAGCGACGAAAATGGAGGCTAAAAAGTGTAGGCGGTGATGACTCGATGGCATCATCTCTTCCAAGTCAATCGACAGCGAAGCGACTCCATCCATCTTCAAAATCTTCGACTCTAATCGACCTCAGCGACGACGAGAAGCACAAGTTAAATAACAACAGCTAGGGCATTGAAACGAGTTAAGTCTTGAAAAGGTGTTGCTTAATTTATAATGTATGTTTTAATTTTTTAGTTTTTTGAAGGTATTATTGTATTGTAATTTGTAATTGTAATTCCAAGGTCTACTTTTACGGTTTTTTTCTCTATTTCTTGAATGCTTTATAAGTTATAGAAAATCATGATTTTGTTGAGCAGTGAAAACCATTAAGGTTTTTCTGCTTTGTTGTTAGACTATTAGTTTTATTATTTTGGTGCCATTATGATCGATTGGATGAAAATAAAACATGATAACAATGGCTATATTTTTTTGTTGATAAAATCCAAATTAAAATAATAGATTTCACTTAAACAAATCCTGTAAAGAAGCTGATCAATTCCAAAGGATGTGCTACTGCTATTAATTTTTGTAAATTTTAATTAAGATCTTATTAAAAGTGTAACGTCCCAATATTTTCAACCATTCGCATCCGCACATTGTCGGACTTGAATTGTTCAAAATACTGCGTTGTAGAATAAATTTGGCAAAACTCAGAATATACGATAAATAGATCACAGAATCACATACACAGATATCAGAATCTCGCAGCGGAAATTAAAAATTTAGTGGTTCATGAAGCCACTGATATAACTTCAACAAAACAGAACTTACATTGTCTATAATCCTCAATACAAATTTTAAGACATAAATAGAGATAGAGTCTTCAAAGTCTTGAATTCCAGAAAAGATAAAGGCTGAAACAACTTCCAGCAGCGCGAATGATCTACTGAGTGTCCTAGCTACGGAGAAGAAATTGAAGCTGCAACTCAGGCTGACCCGAGCGTAAAAATAAAACATAACACTCGAGTCAGGACATACATACTTATATAATGTAAGCTAATTCAAGTGTACTGTAATATAGAGCAAGTAACTTAAAGGATGCTTGGGACCGCCCATCCTCTAAGGATCCGTCAAACTATTTACTATGTAGTATATTGCGCTATTATACTAGTGTCTATTTATAAAATAAACTTACTTTTTAATAGCGTTAAGGGGTTACCCATATAGCCCTTAACACGTAATAGTCCCAGTAGTCCATCCAATATCATAGTCCCTCCTGATCGGGAAGCCACTAGAGGATACCACACGGGCTACGGGAGAAAACCAAACTCGTACAAGGCGCGATAGGGTAGGTGACACGGCACAACTAGGCAATGCCAGGGTAGATATACCAATTGCTATCCAGGCTGATGGTAACGCGCAGCGCGCAGCTGCCGCCCACCTCGAACTAACTCCCCCAAAATCAAAATATAGAAGTGGCCACTGAATCAATCCAAGATCATAGTATAATATCGAAGAGGAGCGTCCGATCAGAGGAATGACCTCATTGGCCTGGAATTGCTCCTGTTTTAGCCACCTTATGCCAACTCACGGGAGTCGGGTCCACGTATTTACCTTACAGGAAACGCCACCACCAACCTACTTCATTCTGGAATCTCCACCGCGTACACGGTTGGTCAAAGTGGTTTTCGGTATCGACAGAGAGTATGTCCATATCCGATCCCGGTCTCTTTGCCAACCCATCGTTATTATAACCCGTGGTCATTTAAAAACAATTTATACTTTAAAACCAGTATAAACATTTCCATTTCAAAACTATAAATACGATATCATTTAAAACCCAAAACAACATGATATCGTTATATTCAAATATAATTCTTTTCCAAAACCATACTGCTTAAAATTGATAATATCTGGAAACCAAATATTTGAATTATACCTTTAAACCATAATATATTGGAAATTTTTCTTTAAAAAAAAACATAACTCCCAAAACACAAATGGTTTGGATATAAATGGTTTAACTTTATGGTTACTTTGTAAAGAAGATAATTTACATAGCTTTACAAATATATTTCTTTAATTTAAACCATAATTTAAATATCACTTCATGTTCCCAAGACCATTTCAATTCCTATATATATATCCAATTGGAGTATTGATATTCAAAACTAAGGTTGGATATTTTTTCTTTCAACAAATTAGTGTTTATTATTTCGTCTTGAATATTCCCATAAATTCCATAGATAAAACTCCAAAATTATGCCATTAAATAATTTCAAAATTTACTTAACACTAGAATGTTCATCTTAAATTTATTAAGAAAAATCCAGTTATAAATCTCATATCTTAAAGGTCTCCAAAACTTAAACATAAATATAATTTATCAAATTCCTTAAATTTCAAAACAATCAAATTCCAGATTCTATAGCACTTAGGAAATGCTACCTAAAGTTACGGGTAAAACTAGTCCAATTTCAAAAGACAGCATTTAAATGCTTTAGTAGATTGTTTGACTTAATAAATATTTCCAAATATAACTTATATATATATTTCTTAACTGAAATCTTATCCTTTCAAAAATCCAGAATTTCCAAAATAAGTTATATTCCAAAATTTTATTCAAATATTTATTTATTAACATTTATAGCTCATTCAAAATCAATATAAAATCCTTTAAAGATATTAAATCAAATATTTAACTTCCAAAATAATTTTAAATATTTCAGAAAATATTATAAGGACCACGGGCCTGTATATAGTTTTCTAGCCTAGGTCAAGTGATACGGATTTATATCATTTCAATCTGTAATTTACAAACCCCGGGTTCTATCATTTCAAACCCGCAATCCCAAGTTAACAGTTAAACAGTTAACATAATAATAGCACAGTAATCATCATTTAGGCCTACCATTTCAGCCCACAACAATCTAAATTTAACAGGGAACTTGCAGTGGTGATTTAAGCAGTAAATAAACAATAATATAATATAACTGTAGAAATAATACAACAGATAATAACTGATGAGGTGTCAATTTAAATGGGATTCATCATTCTACGTTATACTACAAACAGATAATATTTAAATAAAATTTTTACACATACACTTGCGATAATTCACAAAATATATGTACATATGTCTGGTGAGAAATACTCACCTTAAACGCTGCAGTGGATCTAAATCAAACACGGTATCTACTTCGGAAAAAAAAACGGAAAGCACGATCAAACTTCGGCGGATGCAAAGCCTTGACTTAAATCTATAAGATCCAAATACCAAGTATGCGAATTTAAAAATTACGGTCAAAGCAAAATTTCAGAACAACTGGAACGAATAGAATAAAAGAAATTTAGTTCAACTTGCTCGACTACTACAACCCGCTAACCGTCTCAACATATCCTAGGCCCATACTTCAACCGTACGCATGCATAAAATAAATTGAATAAATTGCAAAATAAATTGCAAATTTAATACAATTGATTGAATAAAAAGATGTTATGCACCCAAACAAAACAAATACATGTTTAGACATTATTAAATTATTTCTCACATTTTTAATCATATTTATCATGATCAATTATTTTCATTCTCATATATATTTATTTAAATAAAATGACAATATTGGCAACAAACACAATACTGTTCAAATTATTCGATTTAATCAAATGTAGCCACTAACTACATTCGAATTCATTAAATAATACTTTATTTCACATACATGTTCATCATGTTTAGGCAAATTATTTCTTCTTTTACTTTTATTATTAAACATTAAAAGGTGATTATTGGTATACATCACCAATATCCTTTTATTAACCATAATAAATACAATCCATTGATATTTATCCACCCAAATTCTCAAATAAGTAGTTAAATTTATTTTTAACCATCTTAAATTTATTTCAACCATTAAAAATTGAAATAAATGTCATTTTATTATATTCACCCAAGATTTATTCATACAATATTGTTTATTTGAATTAAACAGCATTTCATATCATTTTCTCCTTATCAATTTATCTTCTCCATTATTAAATTGTAATTCTTTTTTTTTTCTATGCCTTCCTCTTCAAACTGCACTTATCCAAATCCACAATACCACTAACTACATCATAACTACACTAATTCCATAGTCTAGCTTCCTACAATCAATTTATATCATTTCTTCCAGCCTACTACTAACAAAGTTCTATATGTATTTATAAATGGCACGGCATGATGGGGAAGTAGCCGAGCAAGGAAATCAGAGAACACAAGAAGGAGGAAGGAAAATTGGAAGAAGCAAAGAAATAAACAATGCAAATTATTTACCTGATAGAAGCTTGTACCAGAGAGGGACAAACAAGGAGATATGAAAACTTATGTGAATGAGGCAAAGTATTTATAGATAAACTTGCGAAATAAAAAGGGGAGATAAATAGGCAGGTTTGAAAACGTAAGAAATAAATGCAAGCGTTGATTTTTGAGTGCATGCGTTTAGGCAAGAGATTTATTTCCAGTTCTTCTTGTTTGAACGCTACACGAAAATTGTGATAAATGCATGCGTTGATTTCTCTTTCCAGTTTTATGTTTGAACGATATCACTCTTTTGGATTTTTTTTTTAGATAGCTTGCGTGATTTATACCAGTTATAATCTAAATTTAAAGCATGCGTTACTGCAAATTTGAACAGATTTGATTGAGGAAGCAAAACTTGAGCTCTTGCGTGATTTATGGTAAGCAATGAAAAAGCTTTTAACTGAAAAGGCAAAAGTAATAAATGCTTACATAAATATTTACTTGATCAATGGTTCGAAAAATTTATTTATTGCAAAACAAACGCAGTGGAAACAGAGAGATATAATGGGTATGCGAAAATTTGCAAAGATAGGCAAGATTAAATTTTGAATGCATTTAATTTAGGTGAGAGGAAAAATGGCAATTGGAAGAGTTGATATTTTTGTGGATAAGGCTGCGTGAATAAATGAATACAGTGACATGCTCAAGAAACAAATGGTAAGAGGCAAATGTCAAAATGTTAAAAGAATAAAATTTTGTGTCACGCGCAAAGGAAGGCAAATTTGATTTCCATATTCTTCTAATCAATTAATTCCCCTTTAATTGCCTTTAATTGATTTCAATTGATTACCTTATCCCTTTTAATTACCCTCCTTAATTGATTTCAATTAATTACCATATTACCAATTAATTATCCTCCTTTAATCACATACTCAAATTTGGTTACTAACTTAATTAGTTAATTAACCCTTTTTGTTAATTATCAATCCTGCGACGTCTCACATTAATCCGTCCGCTTTGTAGGCACTGGTAGCCGGACTGGTTACACGGGCAGATTTCTCCTACAAAATGGGGATTAACCTCGTGTCCTCATGCCATTAACCAAAAGAATTAACTTATTTATCTTTCATCAATTTTATTAATTTGCATTAATTATTCAATAAATTAATTCTGGTCAACTACTGAAATTTTACAATTAATTTCTCTATTAATTGTCATAAATTTCTTTTTGAAATATCTATTAATTGTCATTAACTCCATTTTAAAATATCCGTATGTGCCTTTATTCAAGTTTTGAATTGCTAACTAGGAATAAGGTAGATTTATCAAATAAATTGATTGTAAGTTTCATTGTTTTAAATTGCTTAACAATGTTCACTGCTAACATAATTAATATGTCAAAATTGAGAATATTCCACCAACATGATTTGCATGTCATAACCTACCAAATTAACATAATTAATTAACTACTTTAATATGTTACAAATTTTCTCCTTTTCATTATTTTTAGGGAATGGGTATAACAACAGATATTATGATAATATCCAAAACATTTAGTTACCACTCACTTCATTATACATTATAAAAATTTCCTTTTTTTTTTCTTCTTAAATTTAGTTACAAAAATCATATTAAATTAACGAGTTTAATTCTCTAAATTAAATATTTAAACAATATTGGTAAACACAATTTATATAAATTATATTTCTAAAAACAAAAAAATTAAAAGAAATAAATAGCTAAAAACTAGGGCTGTTACAAAAAGTTAAAATAACCCTTGAGTTTTCTGCATTATTTTTAGTTGCAACAGAAAGTATGTTGAGACTCATTGACAATATGATATCATGACTATAAACACGTTTAGTGTTCTTGTGATCCATTCAAAGAGTTAATGTATTTGCAATTCTTACCTGTTCTATTTTAGATGCAAAAGGTTATTTTACTTAAATAGGTTTAACTTTATACATGATAAGAATCATAAACTCGTATTGGAAATTTGAACATATGCCTATAAAAAAATCTGTACAATTTTAAAAATCAGTGAAAAAGGACATTGACCTTTTAATTTTCAACACTTTACTTATTAAGATATAATAATTTTGATTGTTTTATAGTGTTTAGAAATGCACAAACAAGAAAGACTGAATGGTTTGGCACTGATATTGACTGAACAAGATATGATCCATGAACTTGAATATGAAAATATTATTAGTAATTTTGCAAGTCGGAATGCTAGAAAAATATTCATTAACGACTAGTATTAATTTTGCTGTATATCTTTAGATATTGGTATGCAAATTGTTATTTTTGTTTATTCATTTTCTCATTACTTATAAACACGATAAATTATTCTGATGTTTTATTAATGATAATAACATTAGTTTTCATATAAGGGCATAGGTTTTGCAATCGGCTTTAGGTACCGAAACTCCTAGGACCAGCCCTGACTGGACCTATTGTAGGAACAGGCTTCGCTACTATAAAAGTAAACAACTTTAGAGTCAATGGTCTAATGAAATGAATATAATTAAGTAAAGAATGATGATGATAAGTAATTTTTTTACCTGTTAGAGTAAGGAATATGCATATATCAACATAAAATAAAATGGTCCATCAACATTGACAGATCATGGTCATATGTTCTAAACACCAAGCTGATGACTAATTTGATGCGATAATTACTTCTTGAATATGAAATCGGTATAAACCCATAGTGAAAGGATACACAATGAAGGACAGAGCTGCCCATTGATACCAAACAATATTATATTCATAATAGAATCGTAATACACTCTGGAATATCTGCATAAGGAACAATATGCAGTGCTACACTAGAGGTGGGATTATTATTAAATACTGGTTAAAAAATCAAAATGTACTAGTTATATTCATCATAAGGCTCAAAAAGAAGAAAAACATGTAGTTTATGAGTCAAATCACTTATGTTATTATGTTCACTCTAGAAGTTTTGGTATCTCGTTTTCCAAGAAACAGACCATTGAGCAACATTTAGGTGTTGGTGACATAAGTCAAGATACATGACATTTCAAGTTAACCTAAGAAATCAGAGTCTTTTGGGTGGACAATATTATTATTTTTTAGTTGGAACCGCATTTTGGTCGATTTTATTTGAAAACCTGATGGAAACGCATTTCTAACTAGTTGGTCAATTATATGCGAAGATTGTTCGAAGTGGACAACACATGTTTCTCTTGATATGAAACATTTTCAATGGCATAAAAAAGATAACAAATCTAGTTAACCTAGCAACTGTGTTGAAATTATATAATGCACAAATATGACATACCTAGGCAGGGAAACATGCATCCTATCTACAGTTTAATTATGAGTTTTTTATGGGGGACACCTTTTCTCTTACAACCATTTAGATACAAAGATCAAAAGTTTAAATGGTCTAAATCATTCTATTCATATTTTCAATCCAATTTGAATATATTTTTCCTCCATTTCTTATTAAGATTATCTTATTGCTTTTAAAGTCAAAAGAATTCATATTTTCGCGAGGGTCATGATACCATCGGGTTCATACTACTTAATTTCATTCACATATCCTATCATAAACTTTATATTTGTGTTGTTGGTTCCATATCAAGTAAGATATCAGTTCCCGACCGCTTCAATTATTTTATTAATCTATCTGTTTATTTAGCTATTATAGTTTTCTAAAAGAGGATATAATCAAATTTATACGCATATCTATTTTGTCAAACCATATTATTTTGCTAAAATTTTGTTCATTGGACTTTGATAACAATATTGTGAATTTATTACTTATATGCTTCACCTTAAATCACTCGACACACTTGTACATGCATATAACATAAGTCAGTTCTAAATACTAAAATCTGCAATGAAAATAGTAACACTTGAATGAATGTTATTTCTTATTACATAAAGACAGAATTGAGGTACTAATGTAATACAACAAAATAATTTAATTATTCCACATGTTAATAACCAATAGTAGATGCTTGAAACACACATCTAAATCAAAGAGTGACTAGCCATATTGAAGACGCTTAGGATGAGTAAATTTGAATCACATTTTATACCAATTCACCTACATATTTGATTTACATATAGTTGCGCATTACTTTTTGAGTATTCTTTTTTTAATAACTCAAAACATCAATTGTCAATCATGCTTGACAAAGATTGATAAAATATTAACTGCCATAGAATGAAGAAATAACATATTATAGTTACTAGCAAACTTTACAATATATGTCATTTTGTATTTTGTTTATTTCATGTCATAATTAGTTGGCTTTCTTTGTTTTTAAAATTTGTGAATTATTTATGTTTATTTTCATCATGGTTGATGCAAAAGCTAAATAATGAATGTCAGTGAAGAGCACAAACATGGTACATGTTATTTATTCTATCTTCTTTCATAATACTAAAAAAATTCTTACAACACTAACGATATCAACTGCATGTACCAACCATAGAACAAAGCCCAAGGAAATTCGAAGAAACAAGGAAAGTCGTGTATAATTTCATGCCATCATATTCATGACAGTCATGTCATACTCTTTTATATTCAATTTATTACTATGTTTACTAATCAGAGACCTACTCTTTGATTATATTTCTGAAATAAAATACAGAGGAGGATTGATGTAGCCCAGCCTGAAGAAATCTTAGGCTACGAGCGACCTATGGAACTAAAAGGTCGCGTGCGACCTAACGGTGTAAGGGATGGTGAGATAAGAGAAGAAGGAGATGCAACGCCAACCGCCAACAATCTATGTGTTTGGTCGGGCAGCGAGTTACGGCCTAACGAAGGTCGTAAACGACCTAGCGAGTTATCAAGGCTATGCGGTTGCAGTAGAAACGAGTTATGCAGAAAGTCCCTAGGTTGCTCCAACCAAACTCCAATGACATATGACCTAGTTAGGTCGCGTGAAGAAGATCCAGTGGCTGATGATTTTAAGTCGCATATATAAGGTGTGTCATTAGGTCGCGAGGCCTTATGTCGCTCGAGAGTGGGTCGCGAACGACCTAACCAACAACTCAGAAGGAAGAAGATGAACTTTAAGCCGCCTTGAAGCCTTGAGTCGCTACTGAAGCTTGTGGATAGGTCGCTTATGCCGTTTCAAGTTAGGTCGCATAAAGATAGGTCGCAAGTCATGTTGTATTTCTTTAACTTGTTTTGTACTGTTTGTATTTAGGTCGTTACTTGTCGAGTGTGCTGTTGTGTTGAGTTGTACTCTATAAATAGAGGGGCCGGGTCATTTGTAATTGGTTATTGATTTTTGAATAAAATTGTTTGACTGCTTTGTGCCTCTTTTGAAATTGGTAGTTGAGTGTGATCTCCTATCTCCACTTTCGGTATTCGAGTGCGCTCGAATCAACGATTGTTGAAGCCAATTCACGGTATCTGTTGGGTGTGTTTCGACCAGTCCTATACCACTGAACCAACCATCTCCCCCTACATAGCCGAACCAAGCTTCATCCACTCACCACCGGACCAAGTCCCACCGAATCAACCACCACCGAACCAAGCTACGTCCCCATCACCGAACCATCCTGCTCCATCCACCGCTGAACCATCCTGCTCCAAGTGTTCACCGAACCAAATAAAAGTATCACCACGGGACCAGAAGCTATGGAGGCCACCACCGGACCAACCTCTACCGAACCAATCCACTTCCATGCATCACCGAACCAAGGCTTTGCCGAACCAAGGCTTTGCCGAACCAACTTTGCCAGGCCAGATAGCATCGGCCCAGGCCCACCAGCAGCTATATACATCCAAGACTCCTACCCCCAGCCTCACTCTATAAATAGAGGGGCAGGGGTACAACAATGGCAGACAAGTTTGAGAGCTCAAGCACGGATAAAACTTTCAAACAACTTTCAGTTACTTGTAATCATAGCTTTGTACTTGTAATCTGAATATAAAAGGAGAATAACATATAAATTGGACGTAGGCACATTCTGGCCGAACCACTATAATTATGTGTGTCTTTTACAGTTTAGTCCATCTATTTTGTATATTCGCATAAATCACCCAAATCGCTAAGAACCATGTATAATCAACTAAATAATACGACTTGGAGGTGTTTGCCCATTTTTTGTTCAAACATTTTTGGTGCTTTCACTGAGAAAAGGAGCACGAAGCTTCAGCTTCTCCCACTTATCCCTTTTCCTATCAGCATCGTTCATTACTTGGAAAACATGCCTCAGAAGAAGGATGCTAACAATGGAAAGAACATCGCAACCAGCAATATCCCAGTTCTAGTGATCAGAGGTCAAGATAATCGTCCGGTTCCAACAGCAAATGGAAATAAGGCAAATCCGGCAGCCCCTGCTATGGAACAACCAATTACAATGGCGGATCTGGACAGGGTAGTGGCTGAAGTAACTAACCGCTTCGCTTCTCAAAAAGAAGCCTTGGTGGATCAACTCATGTCACGCTTAAGGGATGTTGAAGAAACTAACCGCAACACTGAATCATGGGGTGAGTCCCGGTCCGGAGGATCTGGAAGACGACAAAGGTCTTTCTTCTTCGAAGAGGCTAACAACAGAAACAGCAATGGTAAGAGCCAAGCCCGGACTCAGCCCGAATTTCGACCCGAGGGAACACTTGGAACCGAACCCAACAGGGGAGGTACCAGGCAGGGGTCGGATGTAGCTGAGCCTGCCATGCTACCTAACCATGGAAACACCAATAGACGGGATCGAGCTGGAGCCCAGCCCGAAGTTGGACCTGAGGAAGTGCTGAGAACAGAACCCAGCAGGGGAAGATCAAGGCAAGGGCCAACTGTTGCTGATCTCAGCGTGCCCCTGGAAGACCAGAGGCAGCCATTGGAGAATGTTAGGAATGACAGACTATACCATCCCTACTGGTCATCTGGACGGGATCAATCCCGCAGGGAAGAACCAAACTCATTTCTATCCGCTCCAAGTTCTGATGAAAGGATGGAACGATTGTTCAGAGAGTGCATCCAACGGGACCAAAGGGATGGGGGGATAGCCGCTAGGGTAACTAGCCCCTTCACCCGCAATATCGAAACTGCCATCACCCCGGGAATGGAAAATGCCAACAGTGGAACCTTACAAGGGAACCTCTGACCCCGTTGTACACTTGTAGAGATACACACAGCATATGCTCATGAGCGGAGAAACAAAGGGAGTGTTGTGTAAATGCTTTCCACTATTCTTGGCAGATCTAGCAACCTCCTGGTTCTGCCATCTACCCCAAGGATCCATCAGCTCATGGGAAATGTTGAAAGAAAAGTTCATCAGCCAGTTCCGCATTCATGTGGAACAACCCAAGGACGCTTATTCCCTATCTAATATCAAACAGAAGCCCCGAGAGACAATGCAACATATCTAACCCGATTCAACGCCGCAGCGGCCGCAGTCCAAGATGCCGACGAGAAACTTATCCCAATGGCCCTCTGCAGTGGTGTGCATCCGGATACTAAATTTGCTAGGAGACTAACGAAAGAAAAGCCAGCTACCTTACCTGATTTCTTCCATGAAGCCGGGAAATATATGAGACTTGAAGACGCTGCCATTGAAAGGCAAACAAGGCAACAAACCATGGCAGCTCATGGCAACACCCCCGCAGTAGCAAAGGACGTTCGAAGAAATAACTCCAGAGATAGTGCGGGGGGCAAGAAGGGGGAAAGGCGCTTATATAGGCCAGGACCGAGATTTGACTCTTACACTCCTTTAAATGAAACAATCAAAAACATCTTCTTGGCCACCCAAGACGAAGTTAGATACAAGCGCCCCCCGCACAAGAAAGAATCAGATAATGAAATTAAGTCTGGAAAGTTCTACCGCTTCCACGAATCTCATGGGTATGACACCAATGAATGCCATCATCTCCGGGACTTGATTGAAGAACACATCAGAAGGAAGAGACTAGAGCGCTATGTGAAAGGTCAGAACAGGACTTCAACTCCTGCCAATGAGAACCCAGGGCTACCCCTCCCAGAAGTAGGCGGAGGAAATCGCAACACCAGTGGCTCCACTCAAGAGAAGATAGTGGTCCTTACCATATCAGGAGGACCACACATCGCCGACGGAAGCTGGGCAGAGATGGAGAGGCACGGTAAGTCACTTAGAAACAATGAAGGCTACATTAATTCTACTACAGAAGAACGCCACCCAAAACGGAAAGAGAATAATGACATCACATTCAGTAGGCGTGATCTAGAGGGAAGGCAGTACCCCCACATGGATCCTATGGTCATCTCTGCCTGGTTCGGTCCATCCATGGTTTTTCGAATTCTAGTAGACACTGGAAGCTCAGTAAATATCCTATTTAAGCATGCTTTCGACAAAATGAAGCTGTCAATGAAGGATGTACCTCCCTGCAGCAAACCGCTACATGGTTTCACCGGAGATGCGAAGATGCCCCTCGGGCAACTGGACCTCTTTGTCGAAATAGGAAGTCATCCCCGCTCCGTTGTGCGAAAACAAATTTTTGTGCTAATAGTGAACTACTCGGCCTACAATGCGTTTTTGGGAAGACCAGCCTTGTCTGACTTCCAAATTGTCCTAGCACCGAGGTGCTTGAAGATGAAATTCCCAACAGATAACGGAGTAGGAGAAATAGAGGGAGATCAAGACGCAGCTCGAGATTGCTATGTAACTGAACTCCGCAATAACCACAGGAAGGATAAAGGGAAGGATGCAGAGACTTCTCTCTACAAGAAAAACTTGGAAGCATAGCAATTAAAGAAAGCCCCCCCTCTTCGATATACCAACGATCCTTTCAACGAATTAGACCCCAGGGACAAGGAGGAGGAGGCCACCACCGAGCTTGCAGAGGCTATGGAATTTGTATCTGTAGACAAACACAGCCCAAGTAGAGTACTGAGAGTCGGGTCTCAGTTAAGAGTAGAATTGAAGGATCAACTCGTCGATTTTCTTCGCCACAACGTGGATGTGTTTGCATGGACGCACGCTGACATGACTGGAATCTCCCCAGACGTAGCATGCCACGTACTAAACATCGATCCCACCAAGGTGCCAGTAAAGCAGAAAAAGAGAAGCATGGGGGCAGAACGATCAGCGGCCCTCGAGGAAGAAGTGAAGAACCTACTTGCCAATGACTTTCTACGAGAAGCCATCTACCCAGAATGGATTGCCAACCCGGTACTGGTAAAGAAAGCTAATGGCAAGTGGCGAACATGCATCGATTTCTCCAACCTAAATGACGCTTGCCCGAAGGACTGCTTCCTACTCCCCCGAATCGATCAACTCGTAGACAGCACAGCCGGACACGAACTCTTATCCTTTATGGACGCATACTCAGGATATAACCAGATCCCTATGCACGCCCCCGATCAAGACCACACTAGTTTCATCACTGACCGGGGATTGTAATGCTACAGAGTAATGCCTTTTGGACTTAAAAACGTCGGAGCTACTTATCAGCGCCTTGTCAACAAGATGTTTACGGAACTAATAGGACGAACCATGGAAGTTTATGTGGATGACATGCTGGTAAAATCGAAGAAAGCCAACGATCATATAAACCACCTGGACGAGATGTTTCAAGTACTTCACCAATATGGAATAAAGCTGAATCCTCTAAAGTGCTCCTTCGGAGTATCATCGGGAAAGTTCTTGGGATTCATCGTCCATGCCAGAGGGATTGAAGCAAACACCGAACAAGTCCGGGCTCTGCAAGATATCAAGATACCATCCACTCGAAGAGAGATTCAAAGCCTAAACGGGAAAGTGGCCGCCCTAAGCAGGTTCATCTCTAAAGAAACCGACAAATGCATCCCTTTCTTCGAAGCTCTAAAGAAAGACAAAGGAAAGTTCGAATGGACTGACGAATGCTTAACAGCCTTCCTTAACCTAATCGAATACCTTCTGAGACCACCAGCACTCTCCACTCCAAATGAAGGCGAAGAACTATACCTATACCTTGCTGTATCGTCCCATGCTTTATGCGCCGCTTTGGTGAGAGAGGACAACCACGCGTAGCGGCCCATATACTTTGTAAGCAAGAGATTTACAAGGGAAGAAGCCAGATACCCTAAACTTGAAAATCTAGCATACTGTTTGCTAATCACGTCACGGAAGTCACGACACTATTTACAATCTCATTCCATCAGAGTTTTAACCGATCAACCACTAAGGCAGGTACTCCATCGCCCCGACACTTCTAGGCGACTACTTAAGCGGTGCATTGAATAGAGTCAATATGATATCACCTACCATCCTCGCACCGCCATCAAGGGACAAGCCATGGCCGATTTTATTGCCGAATTCACTACCAACGAAGGTAAGGATCAATCTGAAATAACAAAAGATATCAAGTGGAATCTCTTTGTAGATGGAGCATCAAACGAACACGGCTCGGGGGCAGGTATTGTGATAATCACCCCCAAGGGAAGGAAGCTGCACTATGCCCTAAGGTTGGAATTCGCTGCCACCAACAATGATGCAGAATATGAAGCAGTAATAGTAGGACTAGAACTTGCCTTAGAAGTTGGAGTCAGTTTTTTATGTCTCCATAGTGATTCTCAACTTATCGTAAACCAAATAATGGGAGAATTCCAGACTCGAGGAGAACGACTCATAGCATATCTAAAGAAGACCAAGCTGCTGCGCAATAAATTGTATCACTATTTAATCAAACACATTCCTCGAGGAGAGAATCAGGAGTCCGACGAACTGGCAAAGCAAGCTAGCATGGAGGACGGCACCAGTTCCGGAACAATAACCATCTCAATTCAACTAGCCCCGAGTTTCGAGCAAGTGAATTTGATTGTAACGACCCGGAATTTTCGAACCCAAAAATTCCAGATAGTTATGAAAAAGAAGAAAGAGATAGAAGAAGAAGAACAAAAACACCAAACATCTCACATTCGCAGCGGATAAAATATAATAATAAATAATAACAGTTTACAAAAGAATACTATATATGTCGATTACATTTAATATACATCAGAGTTTTCACATATATACAGTCGCTGAATATATACAATTATCATGTCTCTCATACACAGCAATATAATACAGCGGAAATATTTTATACGCTATAGCCATCCAGCTCGTCTCCTGAGCTCCAGAACGTACCTACCTGAAAATCTGTAATACTCGGTCTGACCCGAGCATTACATCAAAGTAACACCCGGGTCAGGCTGGAAACCAGCGTGAGTAAACCCCGAACTATCATGGAATACAAAAGTATACAACTCATATAAACCCGGGGTAACTTGTATCAATATACAACTTCACAAGCTGTTATAAACATTACTTATATCACACATTAATTTCTAAATACCAGACTTAGATTTAATGGTCCAATTTACTTTAATTATTCCATTTCATTCTATTGGTTTCACACATCAATTTATAAAGAATCGAAGTGGTTTCGGACATTAACTAATACCCGACTCCGGTCTCTTCGAAACCAATGTCATCTAAACCCAAGTTATCCAATTAAATTCAACTTGAATTGTCGAATAACACTTTTACATAGAAATTCATAATTGATTGATAATCATATTATCATCGTTCATCCAACATATCATATCACAAAGCAATTCCTATCAGGAATACGAGCCAATTCAAAGCCCCCTTCATCATTTAATCATTAATAAGCAAGATTGATCACCTTCATTAATTACATTAATTAATGATCCTCTAATTACTTTCACTAGTTAATTATTCTTAAATTTCATATAATAATTAACCTTTAACTTAATTATATTTATTAATCAACCTTAACTAATCACAATCAGAAATCTACTATCCTTAATTAATTCATCAATTAAACCAACTACTTGATTAATTATATAAATTAATCCCTCAATTACATTGAGTAATCATTACTTAATTTCTTCCATCAAGTAATTATCCTTTAATTACTACCCAACAAGTAATTTCCTTAACTCAATTACATCTGGTAATTCCACTAATTACTTCACCAAGTAATTATACCTCATTAATTACCTTAAGTGATTATACTTAACCCACCATCAAATGATTACTTTCCATTAATTAACTTAATTAATTAATTAACTTTACCGTATTAACTTAAATAATTACACTGAGTAATTAATTTATTTTAATTACTTCATTGAGTAATTACTCTAATCATTTTCTTAACATTAAACAATTATCTTTTAAGTAATTAATTCATAATTACTTAATAAATTTATTCTTATTTAGGGATTAACTAATCTCTAATTAATTTACACATAATTAAATAAATTAACTATCCTTTAATCATTAAATTAATTACTCTTCATCACTAATTAATTTATTAAACCTATAATTATCCAAGACTTAAGTTATTATAGAATAAACCCTTAAATCTTTATTACTTTCTAAATCATTATTAAGATCTTATTTATAAATCTTAAATCACTTATTATCAACATATGATACAAAACACATAAATTTATATATTAACCACTTAATTATATGTTTAAATTAAATTTAAATAATCTTAAGAATCAACTAAATTAATAACATACATATTTAACTTCTATATCCAATAGTTAAACAAAAACATTGATTACATATATGAGTAATTTATTTAAGATCATTTTAGACCTGATAGAACTTAGTTTTACTTGGATTTTTAAAACTGTATAAATTTTCCTTGAAATCAATTGGAAAGCACTCGACCCAAACCCATCATTTAATATTAAACTCTGTTTAAATTAAAACAGATAAAATACTGGTGAACTATCAAAAGGCAATACGTTACAGACTCGTGTAGAACACCGAGTAAACCCCTTCTACTCAGATTCGAAACTTCATCTTCACCTTTCTTTTTTCCCCAAACACTGCTGTGTCATACGCGAGCACAACGCGTGCACCTGCACATAGCTCCACCTCACCGAAGCACGTCACCGCCCCTATCCACAAACCACCTATGACCTGTAGAACCACCAGATCACCACCAGATCGCTCGATCACTCCCACCTCGAAATCCGAACCCCTAAAACTCGAGTTGCCTACAGAAAATTTCAAACGAAATAAAATAGCTCGATTGGAAAACTGAACCCAACTCACCCAACACGATCACCTCGCCACCGCCGCTCAATCCACTACAGATGCCCAAACTTCGTCCTCACCATGACAACACTCCAAGCAACCACCCACTCGAGTTTCGAACAACTCGATTACGTGTATAGGGAGAACGCACCTCGTTTCATACACGACAAAAAAAATCCAAACAAAACCCTACAATGAATTCGACCGATCAATTTGTGCATTTGAAATTTTTTTCAACAATTTTCTCTACATGACAGATGTTTGTATTGGCTTCAATCCAAATTTCAACCTTTAAAATTGATTCGATCACTAGAAATTGGAAGAAATGCAGTTTGTTTGCTCAAATACATACTGCTCTTAAATCCCTAAATTAAAAATCTTCATTTTTGTTTAATAAATCACAACTTCCAGTAAGCATTCATGTTATAAGTTAGAATTAGCTTTTTATAACAATTGGATTTATAAATCTATGGCTTGATTTCATGTAAACAAGGCTTCCAGAAAAAATAATAATCCAGTAACATGTTTAACCAGCCTTGAAAACTTTGTTTAAGTGTTAAAAATCTTATTCTGTTTGAAACTGAAAGTTTTACACTAATTTAATGAACAAAAATTTGAGTTTTGGAAAGAAATATGTGACCTGTAGCAACTTACAAGCACCACAACATTATGTTCATACCATAACATAACATATGTAAACCATATAATCAATAATTCCAGAACTATTTTTAATCAACTTAAAGCTTCAAAATTTGATGTTTACTCACCTGCAAGTTGTTGAACAAAGCACTATACCTATATTTTGAAAACTTGTAATTGAAAACTGCCCTTGAATCTGCCTGTTTCTGTTTGGATTTTAATTTGAGCTCTTTTTAAAAAAAATGAAGATGCAAATTCCCTGTTTCTTTGATATGCTGTGTTATGAATGAACTATAACACAAGAGATGTCTATATAGGAAATAGTTAGGTATGGTGTAGGCTGCTTCTTCAGTAAGCTTCATATATATATATATATTTTTATTGCGCAGAGATTTTTTTTTTCATATGGTGGCTAAAAGGATTTCTTTTGCAATTTGAATTGACAAAAGTTGTGCTATCATTTAATGCATATGTCTTCATATATGCTTACATATAATTAATATTTGCCGATTTTTGTACTTATGTGTAAAGATATTTTGAGTATGTGAGTAGCTTACCTTCTTTTGCATTGGTTATGCATATATTACACAGTAATGTACATAATTTGTCTTCATCTTGGCATCTTGCATTGTTCATGTGTATATACAGGTTATGGAAATAGTTTATCTTCTTTGAATTGTACTCATGCATATATTATGCAGTAATATATGTTAATATATTTAATTTATTTCTTTGTTTCTTTGCATTGTTCATATGTGTGTGTGTGTGTGTGTGTGTATAGGTTATTCTCTTTAGTCCTTCTGATATGTTTGGGTAAAAGTTATTATAGTTATTCTTAGCATATTAGTTGTATTCTATTTGTAATTTAATTTTCAAGCATTTGATTTGTAACATTGTGTTTGTAAATTTTATATCTCTATTTACATCTTAATCAGATAAGTTGTTAGAATAACTTCTCAATTTTATTTTCTGTTTGTAATTTAACTTTCAACTCTTTGGTCTATAACATATATATGCATTTATATATTTTATATATTTATATATTTTATATTTATATTTAATATGGATAGAATTCTTTTATTTTAAATTTCCAAATCAATTTCCTTTCAAAAATACCAATCCATACAAATAAATGGCAATTATTCCAAAAGATTTATTAGTTTTAAAATGATCAGTTTATTATTATTATTATTTTTTATTTAATTAGATTAAATATTTATTAAAATAATGTTGCCAAAATACCGGGTCATCACATTCCTCCCCCCTTTGAATCTTTTCGTCCTCGAAAAGAAACGAAGACAGATTCATTCAAAATCTAGTGATTCGCAACTCAATTTCTTACCTTCAATTAATTTTTAATCCAACCCAGCTCATATTCACTTCAAATGATTCAAAATCAATTTTATTTAACTTATCTTAACCCTTATGATTTTAATTACTTTTGTTTACATCAATGACAACTATTTTTATGCAAATTCAACGATACTCGCTTAATAAAGTATCTATTTCAGTTTATAACCACTTTAAATTAATTTTAACTCATCCTGTATTAAATTTTGTTCATTTTAAATTTATTCACCAACCATACATATGCATTTCATTTCGTCTCCTCATTGACTTCATTCAAACTATTTATTAAGCTTGGCACATTCAATACCTCTAAATTAATAACCATTTCCAAATTAATTTAATCCAAGCTTTCACTTAATGGGCTTTTATCCTTATTCGAAACCAAGCTTCAATAAATTTTAAACTTAAGTTAATTACTTTAATTTATTCCAACATCAACTTAAGTTCACTTCCATTCAATTTGATTCCCATCAAATCAAATTCTATTTAATTCAGTTAGTCTATCACTTTCATTTTGATTCACCTCCACAATTTATCAAAATAATATCCAAGCACCTACTTAACTCATTTATACTTCAAATTAATATGCCACCGAGCTTATGTTCAGTCTGATAATCCAATTCCAATCACAACTTTGATTTAGTTTTTATTCTATCAAACTTCATTCATTTATTATTTAATGCCATTAAATCATTTATTCACCCCATTATATATGACAACACTTCCATTATATCAAATTTACTTGCAAATTACGTTAAAATTATTCATATCACACTTGAATTTTGTTTGTAATCCAAACCATCACTATTCCGATCCAACTCTAATTTATTTTTATTTTACAACATCTCCTTTTATTTAATTTATTATCAATTCTAAGTCGAATTCTATCTACAAATTCGAATTCATTTCCAAACTCTATTATTAATTTACAATCCATTTGTTTACCCAAGTTAAATTTTTATTAACATACTCAATCCAACAAATATTCAACCTATTAGCTTATTTCCAACTTATAAATCACTATTCGATTATACTTACAAAATCACTTCATTAAAATTCCAATTTGGATTTCCTTTTTATTTTCCCCAAAATTCCAACATCTTTATTTAAAAATTTTAGAAATGCTTTTAAATTTACATCATACTATTAAAATAGCTTTTTATCAAAATATTTCTTATAATTCGATGTCTTAACCAGTTCCATCCTTGTTCTCATAGAAATTCAGTTATACGTTGATCAGTCGTAGGACTGATAATCTATAAGTACTTGGTAAACCCGTTTTCAACATCCAGTGAAAATACTCGGAAAATAATTTTATGGGAAAAAGAAATAGTTTTTGAAAATTAGAGGAAATCTCTTTGGTGACAATGCTCTGAAAATCATCACCCCCATCCATGGTCGCAGTTACATACCTGGGTTACGTTGCAGTCACAACAAAAGTCCATGTAACTGCAGGCTCTCCGCGGCCTCACGATTACGCCATGGAACCCATACAACAGATCACAGTTACATCCAGGGTTACGTTGCTGTCACAGCAAAAGTCCATGTAACTGCAGGCTCTCAGCGGCCTCTGATTTTCGCTGACGAAATGAAACTTCTCAACTCCTACATAGGTCGCAGTCTAATGAGATAAACTCAAACGTAGACTGTTGGCTCTCAACGGCACACACGACTTTCGCTATGTGCTATACCATAGTGTCGCAGTCTACCGATATAAAATCAAACGCAGACCGTTGGCTCTCCGCGGCACACACGATGTTCGCTATGGTACACTACCCATAATCCTCAGGAACTTGTTTTGTCCGGATTCCTCACAGGATCAACTTTAGAACCCCCCCTTGGGGCTCAAGGCAGCACCACCCTGTGGCACTCCTGAGAAGTTCATTTCAAGGGAGCGCCTTTTTCCCCAGAGCTATCATCAAAACACTTTATACTATACACATATAGTATTTGTTTCAAATCATACACCTAGTATGATCTCATAAAAAGCTCCTTTACACAAAATCGGTTATCCCAAAATCGATAATTCTCAAACTAGGCTTTTCCAAATACCAATATTGATTTTACCCAAAAATCAAAAGCCTTTCCAAATCCAAAGGTTCCCAAAACTTTTTTCCAAATTCTCATAAGATCCTTTCAAACTTGTATAAAACTCCTTTTATACATCAAACACTTCCAAAATCTTTTTCTTCCAGCAATAGATTCAACAAGGGATGAATATATAATAAAGATATAACTTTGTTTACCCAAAATCAAATATTCACATTTGATTACTCTTCCCAATATCAATTTCCTTTCTATTCACATTCACTTATTCACATTTGCCTTAATCCACATTTGGATTATTACCTCAATTCTTATCCCAGTTAGGTATTTAATCAATAACAGTTTGAACTCCGACCAGTTTATATTTAGGAAATAGCTTGAAAATTTTGAAAATAGATAAGTAGTTGAAAAATAATTAGTAGTTTGCAAAATAATTGTAAGAAAGTTAACTAATTGTAAAATAGTTGGAAATTAGTTAAATAGTTATAGAAATCTTAAATAATTGCAAAATAGTTGTAGAATAGAAATTAATTCGTAACTTAGTTGAAAATAAGTAATTAGTTTATAAACAGTTGTAAAATAGTTAAAGAGTTCCAAAAGTAGTGGCACAAACCAGTATAAAATAGTTAAGTTTTTTTAAAAAAAAAAGAAAGTTGTATAGTAAATAGATAAGAAAATAGGTTTAAAACTATTTATATTAAAACAATTTACATTGAAAGTGGTCAAGAGACAAAACTGTTCACTTCCCCAACAATTCAATTTAAATTTCCACTCCATTTAAATTAACCCAATCCCAATCTAATTTACTCCCATTTCCATTGGACTTGATTCATTCCCAATTCAAATTGAATTGATTCTCAATTTCCTTCCAACTTCAAATCAAATTCCATTTGATCTTTAAACTTGTACAACTTTAAGTATAATTTCAATTTTACATCTTCTATTTATAATCAATTACATTCACATTTGCTTTTAACTCAGAATTATAAATTTTATTTAGCCAATATATTTTTATTATTCCATAAACATTTAATCAAGATTTCAGAGTTTAAACAAATTTCCAAATTTCAATATCACCTTAGCATTCAACTATATCCAAAATTCTTTGGCGAATTCAATTATCCCTTTGAATTTCAAAACCAAACCCAGTTCACAAACAATTCCAATTTAAAACAATTTGGTAGCAATTTCTCTTTTAGAAACTCGAAAATAAACATCGATAATGCTGCAGTCATCACCGACGTTATTTTTTAGTGATCGAATGAGTTCAATGCGTTTATCTCTTAAAAAAAAATTTCCAAACATTTTTAATTTCAAATCTTCCAGATTTGAAGTTCAACACAAAATAGTTTTGAAATAATACTATTATTTCTCCAAAACCTTTGGAAACCACTTTCAAATCCAAAGGAATTCTAAATTTTCCCAAAAATTCCAAATTCCCAATCCATCCAATTCATATTTAAACATTACTCTGGAATTTCATCTCACTTTATTTTCAAATATTCTCTGGAATTCTATTTCAACTTATAATCTCATTTATTTATAAAGTTTATTTCAATTAATAAATTACATTTACAATCTATATTTCAAATTCCTTTTTGATTTTAATCCAATTCAACTTTAATTCCAATTCCAAAGTATTCAAATAAATTTGGTCTAATATCAATTTTCAACCATCTCGAATTATATAAATTCGAGTTGAATTCCCAAAGGTTGGTTTAACCCTTTACACCAAGTTAACTTTGTTCATTTAAAGTTTTTAAACAATTTTAATTTCTGAGTTCTAATTCTAGAACTTCATTTTTAATTAATTTAATTTTAATTTGGTTGTATTTTATATTACTTCATTTAATTCTAATTCAAGACTTCAGTCTGGTTGTATTATATTGCTTATTAATTTAATTCTAAAGATTCTACAACCAATCACCTTAATATTCATTAGAAGGGAATATTACTTTATATATCAAAATATACTTTTATATAAAATCATTTAAAACTCTTATATAAGAAAATTACAAGTACACACTTATATATATATATACACTCAACTCATTCTAGAGTTCTACGAACTCTATGTAATGAATAATCCCCACCAGAGCCAAGGTTCTCGCTTAACCTTCAGCTCTGATACCAACTGTAACGACCCAGAATTTTCGAACCCGAAAATTCCAGATAGTTATGAAAAAGAAGAAAGAGATAGAAGAAGAAGAACAAAAACACCAAACATCTCACATTCGCAGCGGATAAAATATAATAATAAATAATAATAGTTTACAAAAGAATACTATATATGTTGATTACATTAATATACATCAGAGTTTTCACATATATACAGTCACTGAATATATACAATTATCATGTCTCTCATACACAGCAATATAATGCAGCGGAAATATTTTATACGCTATAGCCATCCAGCTCGTCTCCTGAGCTCCAGAACGTACCTACCTGAAATCTGTAATAATCGGTCTGACCCGAGCATTACATCAAAGTAACACCCGGGTCAGGCTGGAAACCAGCGTGAGTAAACCCCGAACTATCATGGAATACAAAAGTATACAACTCATATAAACCCGGGGTAACTTGTATCAATATACAACTTCACAAGCTGTTATAAACATTACTTATATCACACATTAATTTCTAAATACCAGATTTAAATTTAATGGTCCAATTTACTTTAATTATTCCATTTCATTCTATTGATTTCACACATCAATTTATAAAGAATCGAAGTGGTTTCGGACATTAACTAATACCCGACTCCGGTCTCTTCGAATCCAATGTCATCTAAACCCAAGTTATCCAATTAAATTCAACTTGAATTGTCGAATAACACTTTTACATAGCAATTCATAATTGATTGATAATCATATTATCATCGTTCATCCAATATATCATATCACAAAGCAATTCCTATCAGGAATACTAGCTAATTCAAAGCACCCTTCATCATTTAATCATTAATAAGCAAGATTGATCACCTTCATTAATTACATTAATTAATGATCCTCTAATTACTTTCACTAGTTAATTATTCTTAAATTTCATATAATAATTAACCTTAAACTGGATTATATTTATTAATCAACCTTAACTAATCACAATCAGAAATTTACTATCCTTAATTAATTCATCAATTAAACCAACTCCTTGATTAATTATATAAATTAATCCCTCAATTACATTGAGTAATCATTACTTAATTTCCTCCATCAAGTAATTATCCTTTAATTACTATACAACAAGTAATTTCCTTAACTCAATTACATCTGGTAATTCCACTAATTACTTCACCAAGTAATTATACCTCATTAATTACCTTAAGTGATTATACTTAACCCACCGTCAAATGATTACTTTCCATTAATTAACTTAATTAATTAATTAACTTTAACATATTAACTTAAATAATTACACTGAGTAATTAATTTCTTTTAATTACTTCATTGAGTAATTACTCTAATCATTTTCTTAACATTAAATAATTATCTTTAAGTAATTAATTCATAATTGCTTGATAAATTTATTCTTATTTAGGGATTAACTAATCTCTAATTAATTTACACATAATTAAATAAATTAACTATCCTTTAATCATTAAATTAATTACTCTTCATCACTAATTAATTTATTAAACCTATAATTATCCAAGACTTAAGTTATTATAGAATAAACCCTTAAATCTTTATTACTTCCTAAATCATTATTAAGATCTTATTTATAAATCTTAAATCACTTATTATTAACATATGATACAAAACATATAAATTTATATATTAACCACTTAATTATATGTTTAAATTAAATTTAAATAATCTTAAGAATCAACAAAATAATAACATACATATTTAACTTCTATATCCAATAGTTAAACAAAAACATTGATTACATATAAGAGTAATTTATTTAAGATCATTTTAGACCTGATAGAACTTAGTTTTACTTGGATTTTTAAAACTGTATAAATTTTCCTCGAAATCAATTGGAAAGCACTCGACCCAAACCCATCATTTAATATTAAACTCTGTTTAAATTAAAACAGATAAAATACTGGTGAACTATCAAAAGGCAATACGTTACACACTCGTGTAGAACACCGAGTAAACCCCTTCTACTCAGATTCCTAACTTCATCTTCACCTTCCTTTTTCCCCCAAACACTGTTGTGTCATACGCGAGCACAACGCGTGCACCTGCACATAGCTCCACCTCACCGGAGCACGTCACCGCCCCTATCCACAAACCACCTATGACCTGTAGAACCACCAGATCACCACCACATCGCTCGATCACTCCCACCTCGAAATCTGAACCCCTAAAACTGGAGTAGCCTACAAAAAATTTCAAACGAAATACAACTGCTCGATTGGAAAACTGAACCCAACTCACCCAACACGATCACCTCGCCACCGCCGCTCAATCCACTGCAGATGCCCAAACTTCGTCCTCGCCATGACAACACCCCAAGCAACCACCCACTCGAGTTTCGAACAACTCGATTACGTGTATAGGGAGAAGGCACCTCGTTTCATACACGACAAAAAAATCCAAACAAAACCCTACAATGAATTCGACCGATCAATTTGTGCATTTGAAAATTTTTTCAACAATTTTCTCTACATCACAGATGTTTGTATTGGCTTCAATCCAAATTTCAACCTTTAAAATTGATTCGATCACTAGAAATTGGAAGAAATGCAGTTTGTTTGCTCAAATACATACTGCTCTTAAATGCCTAAATTAAAAATCATCTTTTTTGTTTAATAAATCACAACTTACAGTAAGCATTCATGTTATAAGTTAGAATTAGCTTTTTGTAACAATTGGATTTATAAATCTATGGCTTGATTTCATGTAAACAAGGCTTCCAGAAAAAATAATAGTCTAGTAACATGTTTAACCAGCCTTGAAAACTTTGTTTAAGTGTTAAAAATCTTATTCTGTTTGAAACTGAAAGTTTTACACTAATTTAATGAACAAAAATTTGAGTTTTGGAAAGAAATATGTGACCTGTAGCAACTTACAGAGCACCACAGCATTATGTTCATACCGTAACATAACATATGTAAACCATATAATCAATAATTCCAGAACTATTTTTAATCAACTTAAAGCTTCAAAATTTGATGTTTACTCACCTGCAAGTTGTTGAACAAAGCACTATACCTATATTTTGAAAACTTGTAATTGAAAACTGCCCTTGAATCTGCCTGTTTCTGTTTGGATTTTAATTTGAGCTCTTTTTTAAAAAAAATGAAGATGCAAATTCCCTGTTTCTTTGATATGCTGTGTTATGAATGAACTATAACACAAGAGATGTCTATATAGGAAATAGTTAGGTATGGTGTAGGCTGCTTCTTCAGTAAGTTTCATATATATATATTTTTATTGCGCAGAGAATTTTTTTTTTCATATGGTGGCTGAAAGGATTTCTTTTGCAATTTGAATTGACAAAAGTTGTGCTATCATTTAATGCATATGTCTTCATATATTCTTACATATAATTAATATTTGCTAGTCTTTGTACTTATGTATAAAGATATTTTGAGTATGTGAGTAGCTTACCTTCTTTTGCATTGGTTATGCATATATTATACAGTAATGTA
The DNA here is from genome assembly GCA_030765085.1 of Allium cepa. Taxonomy (NCBI): domain Eukaryota; kingdom Viridiplantae; phylum Streptophyta; class Magnoliopsida; order Asparagales; family Amaryllidaceae; genus Allium; species Allium cepa. The sequence continues at coordinate 785,875,328 of CM060937.1, read as the reverse complement.
CATAATTTGTCTTCATCTTGGCATCTTGCATTGTTCATGTGTATATACAGGTTATGGAAATAGTTTATCTTCTTTGAATTGTACTCATGCATATATTATGCAGTAATATATGTTAATATATTTAATTTATTTCTTTGTTTCTTTGCATTGTTCATATGTGTGTGTGTGTATAGGTTATTCTCTTTAATCCTTCTGATACGTTTGGGTAAAAGTTATTATAGTTATTGTTAGCATATTAGTTGTATTCTATTTGTAGTTTAATTTTCAAGCATTTGATTTGTAACATTGTGTTTGTAAATTTTATATCCCTATTTACATCTTAATCAGATAAGTTGTTAGAATAACTTCTCAATTTTATTTTCTGTTTGTAATTTAACTTTCAACTCTTTGGTTCATAACATATATATGCATTTATATATTTTATATGTTTATATATTTTATATTTATATTTAATATGGATAGAATTCTTTTATTTTAAATTTCCAAATCAATTTCCTTTCAAAAATACCAATCCATACAAATAAATGGCAACTATTCCAAATGATTTATTAGTTTCAAAATGATCAGTTTATTATAATTATTATTATTATTTTATTTAATTAGATTAAATATTTATTAAAATAATGTTGCCAAAATACCGGGTCATCACATTGATAGCTGCAATCGAAAAGGAAACTTGGATGACTCCCATCCGGAAGTACTTACAAAGTGGCACGCTGCCCGACGGGCGTAGCGAAGTTAAGAAAATCTTGAGGAAAGCTTCCCGCTACACAATACAAGAGGCATCCTCTATCGGCGCGGCTTCTCTAACCCCTTTTTAAGGTGTGTCGCTGGAAGGGAAGCCAAAGAGGTCCTGTCCAACACCCATCAAGGAAGTTGCGGAGATCACACTGGAGGGCATACTCTAGCAAAGAAAATACTCTGATATGGGTATTACTGGCCCACTTTAAACAAAGACGCCCTAGACTTCGTCAAGAGATGTGACAGATGTCAAAAATTTGCTAACATTCCTCGGCTACCAACAAACGAAATTACTCAAATGACCAGCCCTTGGCCCTTTCCAGTATGGGGAATTAACTTGATTGAGGAACTGCCGATGGGCCGAGGCGGAGCCAAATATGCTATAGTGGCAGTTGACTATTTCACCAAATTGGTGGAAGCGGAACCTTTAAATAAAATATCTTCGGCAAAAGTTATTCACTTCTTGATCAAAAATGTTCTATGAAGGTATGGGGTTCCGCTCAAAATCATATCGGACAATGGACTTCAGTTTGACAGCAAGGAGTTCACCGACTGGTCCCAAGAGCACGGAATTCACAAAACCTTCTCATCTGTAGCTTATCCCCAGGAAAACGGACAAGTTGAAGCTGTCAACAAAATTCTCAAAACTCTAATCAAGAAGAAACCTTAAAAGTCAAAAGGCGCTTAGGTGGATGAACTTCCAACGACACTTTGGGCCTACCGCACATCTTACAGAACATCAACATGACATATTCCTTTCTCTTTCGCATACAGATCGGAGGCCATGCTCCCAGTTGAAACTGTAGTGCCCTCCCATCGTAGGATGCACTACAACCCAGAAGAGAACGAAGAACTCCTCCACATGTCTTTGGATCTAATTGAAGGGAGAAGAAACAATGCAGCACTCAAAGACAGCTCACAAGAAAAAAGTGGCAGCACGATACAATTCCAAAGTCAAGCACCGCAGCATACGAGAAGGAGATCTTGTCCAAAAGCGGATCTTCCCATGCTCCGGAGCGCTAGATCCAATCTCGGACGGACCCTATGTAATTCATAAAGATCTCCACAACGGAGCGTATATTTTGTCAACAGTGGACGGAGAGGTGTTCCAGAGGGCATGGAACATCCCACACCTTCGTCGATACTTTTCCTAACTTGTACTGCCCATATGAAGAGAATTAACAAAGAGAACCAGTGGACGTAGGCATTTTCGTGCCGAACGACTTCAAAAATCTTGTCTCTTTTTAACTTATTCCTTTATATCTTGGCTGCTTGTTAAGCTTTATCCTTTTCTGTTGAACAAAACCCTGTGTAACGGCATTTCCATTCTGGACGCTTCACGGCACAACCTCACCTGGACAAGATCCAACAGGTACTGTACGAATCTATGCCCTCGCCAATGAGACACTTTTGCTCCAGCATCCCTCTGCTGCGGGTTAACTCATTGCTTACGACGGCCCACAAAGCCAACTGTAATGAGCCGATCATAAGCCACCGAGAAGGCCGACTATAGCCGAGGCAGCTCATTATGGCGTTCGGCTCGCCGACGACTGTGAACCGATTATAAGCCCCAACATAAGGTGTGGCCAGCCAGGGGCAGTTCACAGTTGACGATCGGCACCCACGCTAGCCGGCCACGGTAAATCGAATAATACCCACGATTACGGGCCATATGGCCTGGGTAGTTACTGTGCGCGATCTCGGCTCCGATGTGTCTTAAGTACGGCTGTGGTAAAAAGGAAAACTCCCCGCGGAGGCGTAAGATGGGTAACGAATGTATCCAAGACCCACAGCTAGGGAAAGTGACTACAAAACCCGTTTGCCATGAATTAAGCACATCGAAGGCCTTCCGTGATTGGAAGTTTTACTATTTCTTATATTTCCATTTTATTTATAAAACCTTTCCTCCTATCCTCCATAACGATCACTAAAGTGTAGGACAAAAAATAGGAGACACTCACCAACGGGAATAAGAACTCACAGCTGGATCGCAGGACATTCAACTGCATTCCATATTCGATTACACAAGGCATTCAATGCTACCGTCTACAGCAAAAACTTGAAGGGCGGTACTCTCTTCCCTTGTGTACAAATAAGTAGCTCTGATATATTCACATATCACATTAACATTGCAAGACATGAAATTATATTTTAAGCGAGAACTTGACATCAAAACACAATTGAATCACTAGCACATGCACAACTATATTTCTTAAGCAACACATCAAAATAATGACAGCATCCTAATATGACAGAATCAGCTTATGTTATAAAGTTACATGTTAAAAATAAAGTCGTTCTTTGCATTGACATAATTACAACCTGAAAGTACATTAATGTTTTAGAACTAGTATATACAGAAATGTCAAGTAAAACCAAAAATGCCCGAGTCAAGTCAAAATAGTTAGCAGCATCAAAACTTCATCTCTATCCTTCCAACCCCCCAAGATCTACTTGACAAGAGGATCAGAACTCCCAACATGCTGATCAGAGGTCCCACCTGTCAAATTCAGGAGAAGAATCTATTAGACAAACGATAAGCAATCAAGTTAAGAAATGATTAAAAGGGAAGACTTACCAGCGTCCGCTCCCTGATCATAATCCTCCAACTGCACACCCACTTCCTTGGCGGTAAGCAGCTGCATGCCCTCCTTCACCGCCACCTTCTCCTCCTTGATGACTTGAGCGGTAACCACATCCATTCTGAAGGCCACGCCACCCTCTTTATGTGCATCAGCCTTGGCCTACTCCAAAGCCCGGAGATATATCCTAGCCATGACCCAGGGGTAATCGTCCATCCGGGATAGGTTGCCCTGCTTCCAAGTACGAAAATACATATCCTGCAGCATATCATCCATCATCCCCTTGTTCTCCTCAAACTCCCTCATACGTTCCTCAGAAACTGACAACTTTGCAACAGCATCATCCCTCTCCAATCGGTATCTCGAGCGGTTAGCTTGAAGGGATCTCCTCATCACCTCCATCTCCTTCTTTAGCTTGGCCTGAGCAAGCCCTGCGGCTTCGAGCCTTCTAGATAACTCCTCTACCTGCTCGAGATCCGCTCTCCGAACCTCATCCACTGTTGCGATGGCCGTGTCAATTCGTTTCTTGCAAGCAGCCTCCATCTTTCACAATTCTGCCTTGCTAGCCTCTTCCATGGTTTTCTTTAGTCGTCTGGAGGCCGCCTCATGATGGGAGATCTGAATGGCCTGATCGGCAAGCTGTTTGGCCTGATCGGAAACCATTAGCCGCAACCGAATGTTAGCACTTCCGATTTCCTCTCCAGCCTTGACCAGTCGGGCATGATGCCCCATCAACTTCTTGGTCTCTTCAGCCACCCGATCTATGTTTGCCTTGGCCTCATGCCCCATAGCCACAATCCGAGTGGTCAACAAGTCGAGATCCAAAGACTTAGCCTCATCAAGCACCCTTACCATAGGATTGCGGGGTAGGAGGTGCTCACCGGTAACCTCATCAAAGGAAATATCATGAGAACTCAGGTCTAGATCTGGATGACCCGCAAATGGGTTACGAGCCAAGCCGGGACGATCAACATGAGTAACGGTAGGATTCTCTGATGGATGTGGAGATGGTACGGACTCAGTATCCTCCCCCGTGATGTCATGAATAGGGTAGGTTGGGGGCTGAGGTCCAAGTGAAGGTTCGAACATGGAACGCCTCCTCTTTCTCTTTTGAATATCCTCTTCAATGACTCGGAGGAGAGGACGGTAGCCGACTACGCCTCCGGAACGGTCAGTCGAGGGCTTCGGTTTAACAGAAGCTTTGAGGAGTTTGAATTGCTCGAGGTGGTGCCGAATGTCTGATGTCTTGGCCGCCCTACCCGTTCCTGGAATAAAATCCAAGTGTTACAAGCATGCATGAGACTATAATCCAATAAACATGTGAAGTTAAAAGAGGAGTCAATAATTCACCTTGAATCGCCGGAGTTGCCCAAACTGAAATTTTCTCAGAAGTTGGACTGGCACCAATCCCGGCGTTATCAGATTTCTTCGGTTTCTCCACCAAGGTTGACCCTTCCTCCAACCCCTCAAAGGCTTGGCAGAAAGAATCATCCGTCCACTCTTGAATCTCACCTGCTTTCCCAGAGGTCAAGGCACCAACGCCACTACCACTCTGTCCTTCGCCACCGTTACCACCATCACCTTCTCCATCACTCCGCTCTCCTCCTCGCCTCTTTCCTCCTCTCCACTTTCCTCCTCGGGAACATCTGGGCATGTGCTGGGAGAGGGTCCATCAGATTTCTTGAGCTTCTTCCCCCCGACGACTGGAGGTATCGAGAAGGGTCTCCTCTTGCTGCTCTTTGTCGTGGTCGTTCCTTTGTCTTTGGCAGCTCTTTCCTCAACCGTATCCCTCTGCTTGACCACAGACTGATGTGGTAGAATCAAGTTGTGTACCAGAAGAGTGGCATTCCTGATTAGGTAAGAAGCTGACCTATCCCTTCCTGAAATGGCCTCTATCTCCGCGGCCATCTGAACCAGGTGATCATTCTCCACGACAGCAAAGCCAACTGTCGCTAGCAAGAAATAAAAACACATAAGAAGAAGCATCTCAGTCAGAACGGAAATTATAAATAAGCTTCAACTTACAGCCAGAGGTGAAGTGGTGGATCGAAACGGTGTCATCCTGGACGAAGAACCATTCCTTCTTCAACATGGTGAACTTTGAATACAAGTCCAGGACCGGCTTGAAGGACACGGCCGATTCCAAGCTGATGTATGGAGACCCCTTCTTGTAACCTCTCAAGTTATATACATACCGAATCTCCCGGCTAGAAGGGGCGCCGTACTTTCTCTGGAAAATCACGAATAGGCACACCAAGATAGCGTAGGAGTTGGGCTGGAGCTGGAAAGGGGCCACCTTCAAATAGGTGACAAAGCTAACTATCCAAGCATTGATTGGAGGAATGGCCCCACACATGTTGTGGTACCTACTATAAGCGAAGTATCCTTCAAGGGGATTATATGGCATGATCCCCTTCCCTGGCAACAACATGCATGCTCTATCAATCCCAAAGGAGCGGGAGATAACATCAAGCTGCTCCTCTTTGAGAGAGCTAGGAAAGCAATCAGGAGGAGAATTCAGAAGCTCTTGAGGACCATACCCATCTACTAGCGATCTCGGGGTGGGTCCACAATGTTCGGGTCCTGGCTGAGCTGGGGGCACTACGGTGGACTCTCCTTCATCCTTGGATTTCTTCTTATCTGATCGAGTTTCCACTTTACGAGACATTTATCTACAACACAAGAAAGTATATCATTAAAACGGAAGGTATAAACATGCAAGTATATGTAGTCCGGAATTTCACTCGTAATTTAAAACATAAAAGTTCAAGTATATAAGGTTCATTCAGCGCTCAAACCCCCAAGTCTCATTCGGCAATTCAAAAATGAGAATTCATTCGGTATTCGAACCACATGTTTCATTCGGTAGCCCATCATAAGAACTCATTCGGCAGAAGAAAACTCTCCTGGTCAGGTAGTTAGGTTTGATTCGGCACTTGGTTGATTCGGTAGTTGATTGATTCGGCACTTGGTTGATTCGGCACTTGGTTGATCCGGTACTCGATTAATTCGGCTATCTCAAAACGATAAAGGAGTAACGAAAGCCTAACACACCTATTTATAGGCGAACACAGGTTGACCGGACCGGGTGATTCAGCACATATGACCGGATGGAAACATCCAAGTTAAAACAAAGTACGCCATCTGCATGCACATGCCCTACTTTGGGGGGCAAGTGTTGGGTGTGTTTCGATCGGTCCTATACCACCGAACCAACCATCTCCCCCTACATAGCCGAACCAAGCTTCATCCACTCACCACCGGACCAGGTCCCACCGAATCAACCACCACCGGACCAAGCTACGTCCCCATCACCAAACCATCCTGCTCCATCCACCGCCGAACCATCCTGCTCCAACTGTCTACCGAACCAAATCAAAGTATCACCATCGGTCCAGAAGCAAGGGAGGCCACCGCCGGACCAACCTCTATCGGACCAATCCACTTCCATGCATCACCGAACCAAGGCTTTGCCGAACCAACGTTGCCAGGCCAGATAGCATCAGATGAGGCCCACCAGCAGCTATATACATCCAAGACCCCTACCCCCAGCCTCACTCTATAAATAGAGGGGCAGGGGTACAACAATGGCAGACAAGTTTGAGAGCTCGGGCACGGATAGAACTTTCAAACAACTTTCAGTTACTTGTAATCAAAGATTTGTACTTGCAATCTGAATAGAAAAGGAGAATAACATATAAAGTGGATGTAGGCGCATTCTGGCCGAACCACTATAAATCTGTGTGTCTTTTATAGTTTAGTCCATCTATTTTATATACTCGCATAAATCACCCAAATCGCAAAGAGCCATATATAATCAACTAAATCATACGACTTGGAGGTGTTTGCCCATTTTTTTGTGCAAACAGTATCAAGTGCGCTTGATCAACGTTCGAAGAATTGTAGATCTTACTTCACGGTATCGTGCGCGATCAATGTGACGAAGATAGCTAGAATTCGGTATCTTTCGAAGATCAACGAATTTGGGCATTCGGTATCTTTCGAAGATCAACGAATTTGGGCATTCGGTATCTTTCAATCCATCATTCACATTACTTCTTCTAATCATTTCGATTAGTTTGACATGAAATCTTCATTTCGTCGTCAATCCATAATATCCGTTGCATCATTTTTTGGTGTCAGAGCTAGACTTATCCAATCATAGCTAAGTCGAGTCTTGGAGCCAAAGAATTTGAAGCTGAAGATTGCATTGTCGAGAAGTTTGGTGTTCATCGCGTTCATCGTGAAGTTGCAACAAGTTTGGAGTTTTCGATCCATATCATTTTGGATCAAAAGTTCGAAAAGTGTTTGAATTTTGAACGAGTAGTTGAAGGTCGAAGCCGAACTAAGTAGGTCGCGCCATCTTGAACCGAGCTAGTTCTAGCCGTGCGAGTTTGTGCAGGCCGAGAGTTGAAGTCTTTTGAAGTTTGTGTTTGAATTTGTTGAAGATTTGTGAAGATTTGAACAATGCCACGAAAAAGAGCTAATCGTCATCAAAATGTTGAAGATTTGTATAAACGAAAAGATGCTGAACAGATGGAACAACGCATTAGCAATAAATTCGATGAGAAGTTGGATGAAGGCATTGGTAGATTGGAGAAATTAATGATAGATACGAATCAAAGGAGAAGGTCGCCAGTCTCGAACCATGGAGGAAATAGAGTTTCTCCATTGGTCACGGAAGCGAGGAGGATGTCGCCACAATCTTTTAAAGAAAGAAGAGAAACATCAATTTCATCGAGAAGAGATCACCATGAATATGGACATGAAGAGAGAAGAACTCCACGTGAGTTTGAAGATGAACCATATCAAGATGAAGAGAGACATGCGTGATCGAAGAGATGTTGATGGTCGAGATAGATATAGACGTACATTTGATTTTGATGAAGATGGTAATAGAGCTAGCATTCATTATCGAGATCGAGATGAAATCAATATCGAGATGTAGAAGATGATTGACGTTAGGAGTCGGGGATGAAGACAGAAATTCTAGAATTCAAAGGTGGAATGGTAGCAGAAGAATTTCTGGATTGGTTTTCTAATGTTGAAGTATTTTTTGACTTTAAAGAAGATCCCGAGCATAGAAAAGTGAAGTTAGTTGCTACAAGGTTGAGAGGAAGAGCTTTAGCGTGGTGGTAGCAAACTAAACATACATGGGAGAGAATGGGGAAGTCAAAAATTGAATCATGGGAGAAGATGAAGAAGTTGATGAGAGCTACGTTCTTGTCGTATAATTATCAATCACTCATGTATCAGAGGTTGCAGAATCTAAGGCAAGGAACGAAGACTGTTAATGATTATGCTGATGAATTTTATCAATTGATTGCTCGAAATGACATTATGGAGACGGAGGAACAATTGACTGCTAGGTTTGTTGGAGGGTTGAGAACGCAGATCCAAGATATGGTGAATATGTTTGACCCGAGATCTGTTGCAGAAGCACATCAGAAAGCGTTGGCTTTGGAGAAACAAGGGAGGTGAGGAGGTGGTGTGATTCCAAGTTACAATACTCAGAACAAGGGTGCTAGTGGGGGTTCCAATGTTCCTAAAGTTGTCAGTAAACTAGTTGTGAAAGAAGTTGAGAAGGCGAAGGTCAACAATAGTTTCAAATGTTATAATTGCCACGAAGTGGGCCACAAGTGTAATGAATGTCCGAAACCGAAGAAACGAGCTATGATTGACGAAGCGGAAGGTGAGGATGTTGATGAAGGTTATTCTAGTCCAGTTGAGGAGAATGAACAGGATATCGCGTCGGGAGATGAAGGATGCAATTTAATGATGAGGAGATCTTGTTTAACACCGAAACAGGAAGAAGAAGCTATTTGGTTGAGGAGTAATATCTTTCAGTCAACATGCACTATACTAAGAAAGGTTTGTAAATTTTTAATTGACGCGGGAAGTTGCGACAATATCATTTCTACTGAAGTTGTGAGAAAGTTGAAGTTGAAGACGGAGAAACATCTAAATCCTTACAAGTTAGCGTGGCTAAGGAAAGGAGGAGAGGTGATGGTGGACAGGCGAGTTCATGTTCCATTTTCTATTGGGAAGAAGTATAAAGATGAGATCTGGTGTGATATGGTGGAGATGGATGTTTGTCATTTGCTTTTGGGAAGACCATGGCAGTATGACCGAGCAGTGCAACATGATGGTCGAACCAATAGCTACAGCTTTATGTTTGAAGGCGTTAAGATAATTTTAGTTCCGAAGTAGAGACAACGGGAAGAAAGCAAGTCGGAAGAGACCGAGGAGCTGAAGACTTTGTTGACTCTAAAGGAGTTTGTTAAAGAAGTCGAAGAAGAATCCGAAGTATTCTTGTTGATCGGACGTGAAAGTAGTGAGGAAGTTGAATTCCAGAGGAAGTCAAGTCGGTGTTGGAGGAATTTGAAGATGTGTTTCCTAAAGAACTGCCAACGGAGTTACCACCGTTGAGGGACAACATCAAATAGATCTTGTTCCAGGAGCAGTATTACCACACAGGCCACATTACAGGATGAGTCCTAAAGAGCATGAGGACTGAGAAGGCAGGTGGAGGAGTTGTTAGAACAAGGGCATGTTCAGGAGAGCTTGAGTGCTTGTGTGGTGCTAGCCTTATTGGTACCAAAGAAGGATGGTTCGTGGAGGATGTGCACGGACAGTCGGGCTCTAAACAAGATTACTGTGAGATAGCCGTGGTTTGATGATTTGATTGGCCAGTTGAGTGGAGCTGTTGTGTTCTCGAAGATTGAATTCAAGAGTGGATACCATCAAATTCGTATTAGACCGTGTGATTAGTGGAAGTCTGCTTTTAAAACTAGAGAAGGTCTATACGAATGGTTGGTTATGCCGTTTGGCTTGTCAAATGCTCCTATTACTTTTATGAGAGTGATGAACCAGATTTTCAGACCATTCATTGGAAAGTTTGTAGTAGTTTACTTTGACGATATTTTGATCTATATTAGGAGTAAGGAAGAGCATGTCCAACATTTGCGAGAAGTACTGTTGATTCTACGATAGGAGAAATTTTATGCTGCAACAAAGAAGTGCGTGCTCATGATGCACAGTGTTTTGTTTCTGGGGTATGTTCCGTCGAAGGAGGGTATTCAAGTGGATGAAAGTAAAGTGGAAGCTGTCAGGAGTTGGCCACAACCCAAGACAATTACTGAAGTAAGGAGTTTTCATGGGTTGGTATCTTTTTATCGAAGATTCATTCCACACTTTAGCAGTGTAATGGCACCTGTAACCGATTGCATGAAAGGAAAGAAGTTTGAGTGGTCAGAGGAAGTAGGGGTTGCTTTTGAGAAGATCATGACACTGTTGACGACAGCACCAATTTTAGTATTGCCGAATTTTCAATTATTGTTTGAGTTACACACTGATGCTTCGAAAGTTGGGATTGGTGGAGTATTGAGTCAGAAGGGAAGACCAGTTGCTTATTTCAGTGAGAAGTTGTCTAGAGCCAAGTTGAGATATAGCACTTACGATGTGGAATTTTACGCAATTTTTCAAGCTGTGAAGCACTGGAGACATTATATGTTTCAGAAAGAGTTTGTTCTGTATAGGGATCATGAAGCTTTGAAGCATTTGCAAGGACAGGACAAAATTTCAGCTAGGCACGGTTCATGGGTCGCGTATCTACAGCAGTTTACTTTTGTTGTTAAGCACAAATCAGGGGTGACGAATCGTGTAGCTGATGCCTTGAGCAGGAAGAATCATTTGCTGACAACGATGAATGTTGAAGTGACATGATTTGAACTATTGCCAGAGTTGTTTGAGGAAGATCCTTACTTTGCAAAGATTATTGAGAAAGTCAAGGATGGGAGTACTGATGAGTTTGTGTTGGTAGATGGGTTCTTATTCAAGGTGAATCGATTATGCTTACCAGATTGCAGCTTGAGAATGAAAATTGTAAAAGAGTTACATGAAGAAGGACATGTTGGACGGGATCACACATTACAGTTGATTTCTCAGTCTTACTATTGGCCATCAATGAGGCGGGAAGTTGAAAAGTTTGTGCGTAGATGTCATGTTTGTCAAGTTTCGAAAGGGACAGCTACAAATGCGGGGTTGTATATGCCTTTACCTGTTCCTACAAAACCATGGGTTGATGTAAGCAAGGATTTCATTTTGGGTTGGCCTAGAACTCAAAGAGGAAATGACTCTATATATGTTGTGGTGGACCGTTTCTCGAAGATGGTACATTTTGTTACTTGTAAGAAGATGGCAGATGCAGTCCATGTGGCACAGTTGTTCTTCAGAGAGATATATCGCTTACATGGTTTACCGGAATCTATAGTTTCCGACAGGGATACCAGATTTCTGAGTCATTTTTGGCTGATTTTGTGGAAGATGGTGGGAACGAAGCTGAAATTTAGTAGTGCGTACCATCCACAGACAGATGGACAGACTGAAGTTGTGAACAGATCCCTGGAAAATTTATTGCGGTGTCTCATGATGGATAATCTGAAGAGCTGGGATGTGAAGTAATGTCAAGCAGAGTTTGCTCATAATCATCCTATCAACCGTAGTATGGGATTCAGTCCATTTCCGATTGTATATTCAAGCTTGCCAAAGGGGCCGTTGGATTTAACAATAGTGCCACAACCGAAGGGGACAGTTGAGCGAGCTACTAATTTTGTTGATGGTTTGACAGAATGTCATAGAATTGTTCAAGAACGATTGGAGAAGACGAATGAGAAGTATAAACGATCTGCGGATCTGAAGCGAAGAAGTGTTGAATTTAATGAAGGAGATTTAGTATATGCTATACTAACGAAGGATCGTTTTCCAGTGGGAACATACAATAAACTTAAAGCTCGAAAGATTGGTCCTGTAAAGATTATGAAACGGATCAATGAAAACGCTTATAAGTTGAAGTTGCCGGAGGATGTGTACACTTCTGACGTGTTTAATGTTAAACATCTTGTACCTCATTATGAAGACGAACAATCCAATGGAGAAGAGCTTTTAAATTCGAGGATGAATTTTTCCCAACCAGGAGAGGATGATGTAGCCCAGCCTGAAGAAATCTTAGGTCGCGAGCGACCTATCGAACTAAAAGGTCGCGTGCGACCTAACGATGTAAGGGATGGCGAGATAAGAGAAGAAGGAGATGCAACGCCAACCGCCAACGATCTATGTGTTGGGTCGGGCAGCGAGTTACGACCTAATGAAGGTCGTGAACGACCTAGCGAGGTATTAAGGCTATCGGTTGCAGTAGAAACGAGTTATGCAGAAAGTCTATAGGTCGCTCCAACCAAACTCCAACGACCTACGACGTAGTTAGGTCGCGTGAAGAAGATCCAGTGGCTGATGATTTTAAGTCGCATATAGAAGGTGTGTCATTAGGTCGCGAGGCCTTAGGTCGCTCGACAGTAAATCGTGAACGACCTAACCAACAACCCAGAAGGAAGCAGATGAATTTCAAGCCGCCTTGAAGCCTTGAATCGCTACTGAAGCTTGTGGATAGGTCGCTTATGTCGTTTCAAGTTAGGTCGCATAAAGATAGGTCGCACGTCATGTTGTATTTCTTTAACTCGTTTTGTACTATTTGTATTTAGGCCATTACTTGTCGAGTCGCTCTCTGTTGTAAATATGTATTGTGTTGTTTCATGTTGTAACTCGTGAAGTGTTCAGTCGTTAACGACCTTAGTTAAGTCGTAGGTCGTTCCCTGTGTTAGGTCGTGTGTGTTGTAAGGTCGTGAACGACCTAGTGTGTTGTTGTGTTGAGTTGTACTCTATAAATAGTGTAACGTTGCGATTTTTCGTTGTCGAAAAACCGAATAGTTATGGGTTTTAAAAAGAATTTAAGAAAAGAAAAGGAAAGAAAAGAAGAGAAGAAGATAGAAAATAGAGGGAAAAGAAGAAAGAAAATTTTAAAATAGAAGAAAAAGAGAATAGAAAATAGAAATATAGAACAACAACAGAATCTCACAATTCGCAGCGGAACAACATATAATAATAAATGAATAATCTTTAAACAAAGAACTATATCAGTTATTACATTTCATACATTTCATTACATCATATCATCATCAGAGTGTACAACAATATACAACAACAAACAGCGGAAAAAGAAATACTATATACTAGTTATACGCCATGCCATCCAGCTTGCCTCCAGCAACTCCAGAATATCCAGAATATCCTGATATACCTAACTCTTAACTGCCCGTGTGGAAATTGGTGGGCACCCAGAGTTTAGGAAGGAAAACAATAAACTCCGAGTCAGTCATGTGACTGGTGCGAGAACTCAAAATAGTTTATTTTTCTTTAGAAATCAAAATAGAAGAATATTTTAAAAAACCAATTCGCAATGCTTTTAAAAATGAGACTACCATAAGACCTCCCGCCACACACACAATGCAAACGCAGACTTGGGGAAGATTTCTTCTTATGATAGTCAAAGATGCTTGATACGCATTAAAATCAAATCAATTTTGATATTATTATTAGTGCATAGTGTATAAAACGATTTCGAAAGTAGAATATAAATCTTAGCCAGCATAGGTACCATTATATTATGCCTACTAATAGCTACCATATTAGATAGCAGGTTCCACAACTAAAACCGTACAAGTCACGTATTGTTTCTTTGGATTTCCAACAAATGGTCAGGCCAAGGAACTTCCCATTGCCACATGAGAATGCCTCTGGAAAGACATCCCCGAGAACCAAACCGGAACTCTGCCAACACAAGGCCGGGTTACCCCTAACTGGGTAACTACTGACACGAGCACGCCATTCCCCGATCGTAAACGACCTTTCTCACGGGATCCCGATAACCAACAACCACAAAGTAATAAATTCGCAGTAACCACATAGGTTAAATATCTGGGCTCCATACCATGATACCACCTCTATCCAGAAGGAAATGTACATACCCTAAAGGGTGCTACCCCTCATAACCTTGCCGCATCTTTCCTGTTTTGACCATTTCCGGGGTGTGAGGTTCGACGAAGTCACGTCCACAAAAACATACTTTATACAAAAGCCATGCTTTGGGTCAACAAATGATCAACACAATGATCACCAAGATAGACGATCAAATAAATGATCCTATCACAAATAATCAACACAATGATCATTTACAGCTACACTCAGCATGTCACATTACCAAATTGGGAATATATCGCTGATAACTTCAACTATATAACCTCTGAGCTCGTACGTCTCAGAGAAGGGTGTTAAGCTAAAAGAATATATTCTTCGCCACCACAGAAATATATTTGAAAGAAATCGGCTTTACATCTCAACTTGTAATGTCAGACACACAATCCATACAAGTCTGTTCCGGGCTCGAACAGAACCGAAGGCACTTACAAAGAAGTCCTTGCAATCCGAATAATCTCTAATCATGTTCGGATTTCCCATCACATATGGAGATCTCAATACCAGGGATCAGCCAGTGCAGAGACAATCAACAAGAAACCCTTTCGCTTTCGAAAATATCCGGTCTTCAACACCGATCTTCGAATGAAATTCATAACGACGTATCACATATTCGGAATGGGTTATACGACCCCAAGGTCCTTTCCCGGTTAACCCGAATAGTGAGCGCTTATTTTAAAAAAAATAAGTGTGGCATTCAAATTCAAACAAATCACAACAAATACCTATTTAAAGGTAAATATTGATAGTCGGTTATTGAACTATCAATAGATATGCCAACATCACCAGATTCCAAATAGTTTTCCAAATTATTTATTTCACAAAAATATCTTTACAAGATATAAACATAATTTCCATACTTTAAAAATAAATCAATATTTATTTTTAAATCTAATTTCCCAATTTCATTTATAAATTCTATATTGAATTTACACTCCAAAATATTTATGAATATACGATTTCCATTCAATTTCTAATATTCATTTTCAATTTATCTTCAAAAAGATAAATTCCAAATATTCACTTAATATTGGAAAAGCATTTCTATACTTATTAAAAAAATAAGTAATTCACAGATCTTTTTATTTTCTATACTTAGAAAATATTTAATATACCCTAATCGAAATTAAGTATATATTTCATTCTTTAAGGAAATCATTCACTTAACCATATTTATTTGGGCCAAAACGAATGTTGCGTAAAACATCGTTACGACTACCCAAAATCACTAGTATAGGGATTCGAAATTAAAATAGATATATAAATCCCAATACTATACAAAAAACATTTCCTTTCGGAAATTATTTAATATAACAACAGTGTTATAGTCCACCATTTCCTTTTATTTCTCGAAAGCATCTATTTCAACAATAAATGTTGAAATCTATGGTTTCGAATCTCAATACAGTTTAAAACATCTTTAGATCGTTTTAATTCTATTTAAAACATCCCATCTAAAATAATTTCTTTAACATAATATTCACTATTCAAAAACGTGAATACACTTGTTAATAAATTTCATCACTTCTATTCATTTTATTTTAAAGAATTATTCACTGTCTAAAACATGAATATAACTCCATAAATAAATTACAACAATTCCTTATCAAAATAAGTCGTTGCGGATTTATAAAACAATGTTTATAAATTCTATTTCTATTTATTTTATAACAATTTCCTTTTATAAATTTCCTTTATAAATCTATTCAATTTCATATCTTAATGATATACTAAAATTCATATTATAAGTCAAATACTTATAATTTATTTATTTACAAAATCATTCCTTCAAACTTCCCAAATCTATAAATCTTATAACTTCTAAGATTCATTTATTTATCCACATCTATTTCCTAAATAACTTTATAAATTTTTATTTATAAAATTCTATTTATAACTTCACCGTTATAATTCTATAAATTTCATTCATTAGTGAAATTCATTCACAATTCTTTCTAATACTTATAAAAGCTCATTTTATAATTCCAATATTTTTAATTTATAAATATCAATTTATAAATCTTTTTAATATAAAACAATTTATATTACTATTTTAAAACGTCTTTCAACTCCTTTATAATTTATCATTTTGATTTATAAAATAATCAAATTTGATAAATTCTATAGATTTCATTCCTTTATGAAATCCATTTACAAATCATCCTATCATTTATAAAAGCTCGTTTAATAATTCAAGATATTCTAAATTTATAAATATCAACTTATAAATCTTTTAATATAAATCAATTTATATTATTACTTTAAACATCTTTAAACTCTTTTATAATTTCATCATTCTGATTTATAAAGTAAAAATTTTATAAATCCTATTTCTAAACTTCTTATAATAAATTCAGAAATCCCAGTTCAAACTATTTTATAAAATCACTAATCTCATATTTTTCAAAAATCAACTTTTAACTGTATTTCTCAAAAATCATAATTTTTATAATATTAAAATTATAACGTTTATTTATTTAAGATGAATCAATTCCAAAAATATTTTATAAACGTATATTTCCAAAAATCACTTTAGAAATTAAAATTGTTGTTTTAACTTCAAAAATTGGATCCGATGATGCAACACATCAATATTCAATCACAACTTTCAAACATCATATATCATCCATGATAACAATCAAATATCACAATATATGAAATCAAATAAATATTTGTGAGGAATCCAGTTGGATCCCTCCAACCTGTTTCCCTGCATCCACAGACATTAGCACAATACCAATTCCATTTCGAAACGGAATATCGCGGTACATGGGATTTTATAAATATATATCCGCTTACTAGCGGCGCAATAGGGTCTCATCCGCTAAAATAAAATGCGGGAAATCAATCAACTACAATATATACATATGCCAATATATATATATATTGCTATATATAATATATAATACCAATTCCACTTCGAGGTGGAATATCGCGGTATATGTGTGTAATAAATAACCTCCGCTTACTAACGGCGTATAGGGTCTATTCACATCCAATAACTATATATAACAATCATCATTCAATCATTCAATCAACACAGTCAAGCAAATTTTAAATCTAACTATTTAAAATTTAAATAAACAACAAAATTCCTTTTGAGTGAGAAGTTCTCACCTTTGCTTTTATTTTGCAATCCATTTCCCATCTTGACTCGATTTTCTTGATTTATACCTTGTATAAATATTTACACAATTTATTAATATTCGAAATAAATCGAATAATAAATTTTTCATTAGATTGTTTTAATTCATCGGTTTTTATTTTAATAGTTAAATTAACTGATGGTTTTATTTAAACCAATTTCTTCTTTAAAATTTTATTTAACTAAAAATTAAATTTCCTTTTATAAATTTCTCCTATTTATTATATCAAACTAACTCCTTTTAATTTATTTGTTTAACTAAGAATTTAAATTTTAAACTAAATTCCTTTATTAGCAACTATTAAATCTTAGTATTAAATTCCTATTTAATAAATTGATTTAACTAAAAATTAAATTTAACTAAATTTATTTTTAATATTTATTTCCCAACTAATGAATTAAATTTCTTTTTACTTACCAAAATTATATTTTTAACAAATTTTCCCTTTAAAAATAAATTTGGCAACTAACAATTAAAATAAACTTATTAACCCCTTAAGTTATCTTAATAAATTATTTTTAGTAAAAGAAAAAATTGAACAAGTTAATTTCTATTTTATAAATTCTATTTTTAACTTAAAAAGTTATTTTAAACTAATTTATAAGTTTCTAAAATTAATTTTCTCTTTAATCATTTCTAACAATAAATCCTTTTTTTTTTGAATAAATTTATTTAGCTAAAAAGAATCAGATTAAAAATGAATTTACTTTACTGTCATTATCATTTCACCTTTCTAATATATATATATATATATATATATATATATATATATATATATATATATATATATATAAATTTAAAACTGTTTTTTTTTTCTTACTGTATACTAATATTCAAACTTCTCTTATCTTTTTTTTTCCTTTTTTTTTTACTGCATATAGTTTTAAATCAAATTAAAGAAAAAAAAATTATTACCTTACTGCTGTTCGTCTCCGGCCATCCCCATGCCTGCGAACGCCCTGTCGC
Organism: Allium cepa; assembly: GCA_030765085.1. NCBI lineage: Eukaryota > Viridiplantae > Streptophyta > Magnoliopsida > Asparagales > Amaryllidaceae > Allium > Allium cepa. Next base: position 785,857,027 of record CM060937.1, on the reverse strand, counting down.
CGACGTCGCTGCCGTGCCCCAGCCTCGCTGCACTGACACGTGTGCCGCCTTCGCCACGCTGTCGCAACCCAGCCCCAAGCGCGCGCACGCGAGCTCACCGCCGCCTTCATCGATTCGCGGCCCCATCGCGACGTCACCATCCAACGCAACTTCGCCACCCACGGCGCCGCGCCCCTTGAATCGCGTCAGTGAATCGCCGATACCCCCCACTGACAGTCGAAACCCCTCACGCGCCGCCGCCTCACGCGCGCGCTTGCTCCCCCCAATCGCCATCACGAACGCTGTCGTGCGCCAATTCCCCTTTTTTTCTTTTCTTTTTTTTTATCTAAGAGGATCGGCCATTGTTTGCTTTTGAACGATAAAGGGAGGAAATGAAATCTCTTTGATTTTCGAACGATAGTATTCCTTAAAAAAGAAAGAAAAGGGGTTGCCATTATCAGATTCGAACGAAGCTTTTTTTTTCTTTTGAAATCGAAATGAATTGCTCGCATGATAAAAGAAACAAAGGAGACAAGAGAACGTGATGCTACAGGGAGAACGTGTTCGCACGTTTATTTTCGTGATTTTAGGCTAGAATATAGGGATGTTGTTGACAAATTTATATTTAAATTTAAATTTAAATTCGTTTAAAATCTTCAATGCGTTTATGTGTCGTGTGCTCACATATTAACTCCAAAAATTACGAAATTTGAAATCCTGCAATAATCCAATATTCCGGACCCAATGGAACTGGTTTCGTCGAATTCTGAGACTGTGCCTCGGAAGGCTATTTTTCAATTCGATTCAAACGATTAAATTTCAAAACTGAACAAATTACTTTCAAATTCGATTCTGAAGCTTCTATAATCTTTAATATTATCAATATGAATTTTACAAGCCTTTGAAATATTTTTAATCAGCTTAAAATTGAAGATTCAAATTTTTATTCAACTCTCAATAGATTAAATTCTATAATTTAATCGCCAAATTCATTCTGATAATTTGAAATTCAATTCAAACCATCATTCAAATATTTAAATTTAATCAAATATTTTCAATTTAAATTATTCAAAATTCAGGGTCGTTACAATCTTCCCTCCTTAAAAGAATTTCGTCCTGAAATTACAAGTTAAGAAGAATGCCCCTATCCCGTTTATTATTTTTCACAATCCAAATAGTTTTATCAACTTACTAGCCTAAATCTTTTTACTAGAGATTCACTATCATTTCAACTAGCTTTCCAACTTCAATTATAAGTTTTAATCAACATTGTTCTCCTTACAATTCAAATTTAAATTCAAATTCAAATTTCAAACTTTCAAAATTTCTCAAAATTTTTCTAACACCCTAAATTTTCGAAAAATTTCGCCAGTGTCTCCTTTGCGCGGCTAGCTCGGTACGACTACAAAATGGCACCACGGCCCCTCAGAATCAAAAAGAAAAGAGAAAAGCCAAGTGGCTAGAGAAGAAAGTCATCAAATCTCATACTGAAATTGAAATACGTACCTTTTTGTCGAGCAATTCAATTTTAACTTTGAAATCAAAATCTCAATTCCTTTATATACCTGTATAACCTGCTAACAGTAATATCCATTTCCAAATACAATATTCAAACCAATTTGCCAATTCTATTGCAAAATTTCGATATATGTTTCTTATATAACTTTACTTCACTATTGAAGTTATACATCCATTCTCATTCAAATTTTTCATTTCAATTTCATTCACAACTTAAATTTCATTCGAATTCAATTCACAATTTGAAATTCCATTCGAATTTAATTCTCAATTCTAAATATTGAATTCTATCGATTTACTTTCATTTGCTAATTCCTATTACTACTTTAAATTAGTTTTATCCACTAATTCATTTCAATATTTCAATTCATCTCGAATTTACTTAATTACTCAATTCAATTTTTTATTGCTTACGACCAATTCACATACCATCTTTATTCAATTTTACTCACATTCCATATTCATATTCATTCCATTTGAAATTATTTCACAAATGAATAAATTATCAAGTTAATTTTCTTGAATCCAATCCATCTTATTTTATTCCATATACTAGTGATAATAATTCTATATTATCACTTCTAACAATCATGCAACCATATACTATAATAATTCATAGAAAACCATTTCTTTTCTATACAAAAATAGTTTTGGGCAAAATTACTTTATTTACCCGATTCAAAAACAATTTTATATTCACTAACAAATACGCTCTCATAGCTATTATTACACTCAAACTCATTCTAGAGCACTGCTGGCTCCATCTCTAACGAGTAATACCCAACAGAACCATGGTTGTCGCTTAACCATAAGCTCTGATACCAAATGTAACGTTGCGATTTTTCGTTGCCGAAAAACCGAATAGTTATGGGTTTTAAAAAGAATTTAAGAAAAGAAAAGGAAAGAAAAGAAGAGAAGAAGATAGAAAATAGAGGGAAAAGAAGAAAGAAAATTTTAAAATAGAAGAAAAAGAGAATAGAAAATAGAAATATAGAACAACAACAGAATCTCACAATTCGCAGCGGAACAACATATAATAATAAATGAATAATCTTTAAACAAAGAACTATATCAGTTATTACATTTCATACATTTCATTACATCATATCATCATCAGAGTGTACAACAATATACAACAACAAACAGCGAAAAAAGAAATACTATATACTAGTTATACGCCATGCCATCCAGCTTGCCTCCAGCAACTCCAGAATATCCAGAATATCCTGATATACCTAACTCTTAACTGCCCGTGTGGAAATTGGTGGGCACCCAGAGTTTAGGAAGGAAAACAATAAACTCCGAGTCAGTCATGTGACTGGTGCGAGAACTCAAAACAGTTTATTTTTCTTTAGAAATCAAAATAGAAGAATATTTTAAAAAACCAATTCGCAATGCTTTTAAAAATGAGACTACCATAAGACCTCCAGCCACACACACAATGCAAACGCAGACTTGGGGAAGATTTCTTCTTATGTTAGTCAAAGATGCTTGATACGCATTAAAATCAAATCAATTTTGATACTATTATTAGTGCATAGTGTATAAAACGATTTCGAAAGTAGAATATAAATCTTAGCCAGCATAGGTACCATTATATTATGCCTACTAATTGCTACCATATTAGATGGCAGGTTCCACAACTAAAACCGTACAAGTCACGTATTGTTTCTTTGGATTTCCAACAAATGGTCAGGCCAAGGAACTTCCCATTGCCACATGAGAATGCCTCTGGAAAGACATCCCCGAGAACCAAACCGGAACTCTGCAAACACAAGGCCGGGTTACCCCTAACTGGGTAACTACTGACACGAGCATGCCATTCCCCGATCGTAAACGACCTTTCTCACGGGATCCCGATAACCAACAACCACAAAGTAATAAATTCGCAGTAACCACATAGGTTAAATATCTGGGCTCCATACCATGATACCACCTCTATCCAGAAGGAAATGTACATACCCTAAAGGGTGCTACCCCTCATAACCTTGCCGCATCTTTCCTGTTTTGAACATTTCCGGGGTGTGAGGTTCGACGAAGTCACGTCCACAAAAACATACTTTATACAAAAGCCATGCTTTGGGTCAACAAATGATCAACACAATGATCACCAAGATAGACGATCAAATAAATGATCCTATCACAAATAATCAACACAATGATCATTTACAGCTACACTCAGCATGTCACATTACCAAATTGGGAATATATCGCTGATAACTTCAACTATATAACCTCTGAGCTCGTACGTCTCATAGAAGGGTGTTAAGCTAAAAGAATAAATTCTCCGCCACAACAGAAATATATTTGAAAGAAATCGGCTTTACATCTCAACTTGTAATGTCAGACACACAATCCATACAAGTCTGTTCCGGGCTCGAACAGAACCGAAGGCACTTACAAAGAAGTCCTTGCAATCCGAATAATCTCTAATCACGTTCGGATTTCCCATCACATATGGAGATCTCAATACCAGGGATCAGCCAGTGCAGAGACAATCAACAAGAAACCCTTTCGCTTTCGAAAATATCCGGTCTTCAACACCGATCTTCGAATGAAATTCATAACGACATATCACATATTCGGAATGGGTTATACGACCCCAAGGTCCTTTCCCGGTTAACCCAAATAGTGAGCGCTTATTTTAAAAAAAATAAGTGTGGCATTCAAATTCAAACAAATCACAACAAATACCTATTTAAAGGTAAATATTGATAGTTGGTTATTGAACTATCAATAGATATGCCAACATCACCAGATTCCAAATAGTTTTCCAAATTATTTATTTCACAAAAATATCTTTACAAGATATAAACATAATTTCCATACTTTAAAAATAAATCAATATTTATTTTTAAATCTAATTTCCCAATTTCATTTATAAATTCTATATTGAATTTACACTCCAAAATATTTATGAATATACGATTTCCATTCAATTTCTAATATTCATTTTCAATTTATCTTCAAAAAGATAAATTCCAAATATTCACTTAATATTGGAAAAGCATTTCTATACTTATTAAAAAAATAAGTAATTCACAGATCTTTTTATTTTCTATACTTAGAAAATATTTAATATACCCAAATCGAAATTAAGTATATATTTCATTCTTTAAGGAAATCATTCACTTAACCATATTTATTCGGGCCAAAACGAATGTTGCGTAAAACATCGTTACGACTACCCAAAATCACTAGTATAGGGATTCGAAATTAAAATAGATATATAAATCCCAATACTATACAAAAAACATTTCCTTTCGGAAATTATTTAATATAACAACAGTGTTATAGTCCACCATTTCCTTTTATTTCTCGAAAGCATCTATTTCAACAATAAATGTTGAAATCTATGGTTTCGAATCTCAATACAGTTTAAAACATCTTTAGATCGTTTTAATTCTATTTAAAACATCCCATCTAAAATAATTTCTTTAACATAATATTCACTATTCAAAAACGTGAATACACTTGTTAATAAATTTCATCACTTCTATTCATTTTATTTTAAAGAATTATTCACTGTCTAAAACATGAATATAACTCCATAAATAAATTACAACAATTCCTTATCAAAATAAGTCGTTGCGGATTTATAAAACAATGTTTATAAATTCTATTTCTATTTATTTTATAACAATTTCCTTTTATAAATTTCCTTTATAAATCTATTCAATTTCATATCTTAATGATATACTAAAATTCATATTATAAGTCAAATACTTATAATTTATTTATTTACAAAATCATTCCTTCAAACTTCCCAAATCTATAAATCTTATAACTTCTAAGATTCATTTATTTATCCACATCTATTTCCTAAATAACTTTATAAATTTTTGTTTATAAAATTCTATTTATAACTTCACCGTTATAATTCTATAAATTTCATTCATTAGTGAAATTCATTCACAATTCTTTCTAATACTTATAAAAGCTCATTTTATAATTCCAATATTTTTAATTTATAAATATCAATTTATAAATCTTTTTAATATAAAACAATTTATATTACTATTTTAAAACGTCTTTCAACTCCTTTATAATTTATCATTTTGATTTATAAAATAATCAAATTTGATAAATTCTATAGATTTCATTCCTTTATGAAATCCATTTACAAATCATCCTATCATTTATAAAAGCTCGTTTAATAATTCAAGATATTCTAAATTTATAAATATCAACTTATAAATCTTTTAATATAAATCAATTTATATTATTACTTTAAACATCTTTAAACTCTTTTATAATTTCATCATTCTGATTTATAAAATAAAAATTTTATAAATCCTATTTCTAAACTTCTTACAATAAATTCAGAAATCCCAGTTCAAACTATTTTATAAAATCACTAATCTCATATTTTTCAAAAATCAACTTTTAACTGTATTTCTCAAAAATCATAATTTTTATAATATTAAAATTATAACGTTTATTTATTTAAGATGAATCAATTCCAAAAATATTTTATAAACGTATATTTCCAAAAATCACTTTAGAAATTAAAATTGTTGTTTTAACTTCAAAAATTGGATCCGATGATGCAACACATCAATATTCAATCACAACTTTCAAACATCGTATATCATCCATGATAACAATCAAATATCACAATATATGAAATCAAATAAATATTTGTGAGGAATCCAGTTGGATCCCTCCAACCTGTTTCCCTGTATCCACAGACATTAGCACAATACCAATTCCATTTCGAGACGGAATATCGCCGTACATGGGATTTTATAAATATATATCCGCTTACTAACGGCGCAATAGGGTCTCATCCGCTAAAATAAAATGCGGGAAATCAATCAACTGCAATATATACATATGCCAATATATATATATATTGCTATATATAATATATAATACCAATTCCACTTCGGGGTGGAATATCGCGGTATATGTGTGTAATAAATAACCTCCGCTTACTAACGGCGTATAGGGTCTATTCACATCTAATAACTATATATTACAATCATCATTCAATCATTCAATCAACACAGTCAAGCAAATTTTAAATCTAACTATTTAAAATTTAAATAAACAACAAAATTCCTTTTGAGTGAGAAGTTCTCACCTTTGCTTTTATTTTGCAATCCATTTCCCATCTTGACTCGATTTTCTTGATTTATACCTTGTATAAATATTTACACAATTTATTAATATTCGAAATAAATCGAATAATAAATTTTTCATTAGATTGTTTTAATTCATCGGTTTTTATTTTAATAGTTAAATTAACTGATGGTTTTATTTAAACCAATTTCTTCTTTAAAATTTTATTTAACTAAAAATTAAATTTCCTTTTATAAATTTCTCCTATTTATTATATCAAACTAACTCCTTTTAATTTATTTGTTTAACTAAGAATTTAAATTTTAAACTAAATTCCTTTATTAGCAACTATTAAATCTTAGTATTAAATTCCTATTTAATAAATTGATTTAACTAAAAACTAAATTTAACTAAATTTATTTTTAATATTTATTTCCCAACTAATGAATTAAATTTCTTTTTACTTACCAAAATTATATTTTTAACAAATTTTCGCTTTAAAAATAAATTTGGCAACTAACAATTAAAATAAACTTATTAACCCCTTAAGTTATCTTAATAAATTATTTTTAGTAAAAGAAAAAATTGAACAAGTTAATTTCTATTTTATAAATTCTATTTTTAACTTAAAAAGTTATTTTAAACTAATTTATAAGTTTCTAAAATTAATTTTCTCTTTAATCATTTCTAACAATAAATCCTTTTTTTTTTGAATAAATTTATTTAGCTAAAAAGAATCAGATTAAAAATGAATTTACTTTACTGTCATTATCATTTCACCTTTCTAATATATATATATATATATATAAATTTAAAACTGTTTTTTTTTCTTACTGTATACTAACATTCAAACTTCTCTTATCTTTTTTTTTCCTTTTTTTTTACTGCATATAGTTTTAAATCAAATTAAAGAAAAAAAAATTATTACCTTACTGCTGTTCGTCTCCGGCCATCCCCATGCCTGCGAACGCCCTGTCGCCGACGTCGCTGCCGTGCCCCAGCCTCGCCGCCACTGACACGCGTGCCGCCTTCGCCACGCTGTCGCAACCCAGCCCCAAGCGTGCGCACGCGAGCTCACCGCCGCCTTCATCGATTCGCGGCCCCATCGCGACGTCACCATCCAACGCAACTTCGCCACCCACGGCGCCGCGCCCCTTGAATCGCGTCAGTGAATCGCCGATACCCCCCACTGACAGTCGAAACCCCTCACGCGCCGCCGCCTCACGCGCGCGCTTGCTCCCCCCAATCGCCATCACGAACGCTGCCGTGCGCCAATTCCCCTTTTTTTCTTTTTTTTTTTATCTAAGAGGATCGGCCATTGTTTGCTTTTGAACGATAAAGGGAGGAAATGAAATCACTTTGATTTTCGAACGATAGTATTCCTTAAAAAAGAAAGAAAAGGGGTTGCCATTATCAGATTCGAACGAAGCTTTTTTTTTTCTTTTGAAATCGAAATGAATTGCTCGCATGATAAAAGAAACAAAGGAGACAAGAGAACGTGATGCTTCAAGGAGAACGTGTTCGCACGTTTATTTTCGTGATTTTAGGCTAGAATATAGGGATGTTGTTGACAAATTTATATTTAAATTTAAATTTAAATTTGTTTAAAATCTTCAATGCGTTTATGTGTCGTGTGCTCACATATTAACTCCAAAAATTACGAAATTTGAAATCCAACAATAATCCAATATTCCGGACCCAATGGAACTGGTTTCGTCGAATTCCGAGACTGTGCCTCGGAAGGCTATTTTTCAATTCGATTCAAACGATTAAATTTCAAAACTGAACAAATCACTTTCAAATTCGATTCTGAAGCTTCTATAATCTTTAATATTATCAATATGAATTTTACAAGCCTTTGAAATATTTTTAATCAGCTTAAATTTGAAGATTCAAATTTTTATTCAACTCTCAATAGATTAAATTCTATAATTTAATCGCCAAATTCATTCTGATAATTTGAAATTCAATTCAAACCATCATTCAAATATTTAAATTTAATCAAATATTTTCAATTTAAATTATTCAAAATTCAGGGTCGTTACAAATAGAGGGGTCGGGTCATTTGTAATTGGTTGTTGATTTTTGAATAAACTTGTTTGAGTGCCTTGTGCCTCTTTTGGAATTGGTAGTTAAGTGTGATCTCCTATCTCCACTTAAAAACAGTATTCGAGTGCGCTCGAATCAATGATTGTTGAAGAAAATTCACGGTATCAAGTGCGCTTGATCAACGTCCGAAGAATTGTAGATCTTCCTTCACGGTATCGTGCGCGATCAACGTGACGAAGATTAGCTAGAATTCGGTATCTTTCGACGATCAACGAATTTGGGCATTCGGTATCTTTAAATCCATCGATTCATATTACTTCATTGAGACAACCCTACCCTAAATTGTCATTTTGGTTGAATGACTCAATTTAGTGTGAGCTAAATTCAGGGTTGCCCTCTTTCACAGACCAACTATTTTTTTCCCAAGATCCAATCTGATCAATATAGAAATATTGATATACTATTTTGTAAAAACTATTTGAATGTTCATATAAATACCCAAATAGTTTTTAGTTCTAATATCAGAGCTTTTAAAAAAAAAAAGAATAACTCAGTTTATTTTATACTAAAAATAAACTAAGTTTAGCCACAGTACAAAGGATTGGGAAGATCCTCTCCTATTTGAATCTTTGTGCAAATGAATCAACCAATTCTTATTTGTTTTGCAGGTGTTTAGCATTTGTAGGTTTAATTAAATATGTGAATTAACTCATAGCTTTTAACTTATTCAAGGTTGCTTTCCAAAATAGCCTAACTGGGGGTTGTGCATACTTCTGTGCACCTGTGTGCACATAATCATGTACGACTGCTATTTGCTTCACCTTAGTCTTCAGGTGGACTAATTTGTTTAGGTAAGATTCCTAGATTATCTGGTTATAATCTACGAGTTTTACTTATTCATATAATCGTCAAACCTATTTAAATCTGGGTTCATGTTTCTTGTGTTTTTTTTCTTCATATCTGCCTATAGTTTTTTTTCCCTACTTTACAATACTTACAGTTATTATGTGAATAGTTTCTAGTCTCTACAACAATCTAGTACATAAGCATACATTACTAGTTCACATATGCTTCAGATCCACTACCAAACTCATTACTTGATTCAAATAAAGATTTTTTGCTGACAGGTTATAATATAAAGCTAAATTTCATTTTCTTTTTCTTCACTGAGACTAGTTCTATCACAGGTGGTTTAAGTCATTCAATACATTGCAGTTTAAGTTACAACATGATTCAAACATTACCACAAAACAGTTCTATTAGCAAAAGAAAAGAAAACATAAGAAGCATTCTTCTACAAATCAGAATTTTAGTTAACTAGCAATTCATCTTAGCATCATGCTTCTTCCCCTTTTTCACTTAGCTTCCTTCTTTCCTATAGACACCATATGACTACTCCACAATGTGAGTGGAGCACCCATTTGATGCAAGCAACAAACAGGTCAGACTAAAGTCTGGTATGAGTAAATTCAATTGACAATACATAAGATTAATGAAATTAGTTCCACATCACCTTTATTTCAGAAGTTAAATGTTTTACTCAGATTGTTAAACCACTTCCTCATGTACACATTTTTTTGTATCCTTACAGTGAAGTGAATGAATTGCTAAATACATATATATGTGCTTAGACTAATTTCTTAGCAGAAATTCTTATTTCAAGAATTCATAGCAGCCATCGCACAAATCACACAAGCATTTCATAAACATGAACAAGCAACACCCATATCATTAAGCTAAGGCATCAAAACTGAGTCTGCATACCAGAACTCATCATACTCCTAGCATATTCACCTCTGCTTGTAAGTTCATTTCATATCATTTTTTAGGGTCCAATATCACATTCATGGTTGCACTGGTGCACACTTCCTAGAACTACTGCTTGATTTCCAGTGCACTACAAGCTATTTGGACATGAACATGCCATGTGCAAACTCACACCCCATCCTTGATGCAAGCCAACCACTATGTCATACCCACTTCCTTCATACCCAACCTGATAGAGGTGACCCATGCCCTAAGTTTAATTGCTAAATTATTTCATATAACCCCATATTACCTATGCAGTGTCATGCCCCACACTGTTGTATCCCTAATCAATGCATACTAGCAGTTTTTTATACATCCATTAAACATTCATCCACTCATATATTCAACCATCACTCACATTTGAAAATCATTTCAAGTTAATTCCATTCAGAGATATACCTTTGGTTGAAGCATAACTCAGAGCATTTTCAAAGTGAAATGCTATTAGGGTTCTCCAGTAATAAGGTTTCTACAGTCAGCCCACACATTATAGTGTATTTTCTTATTACTCAACCTTATTTCCGGAGGGTACTTAATGATGGATCAAGATTTAGCATATGGAAATTCCACTGCATCTCAATCATCCTTTCAAATGCAAGACGTGAGGACCCCTTCCTCTTACTGCCTTTCACCATACTTTCTTATTAGTTTATGCTTTAATCAAAAACGTTTCTCAGGTTCATAATCATATAAATAAATCAGTTATTATCATCCTATCATTAAATATATATCATGTGTAAACAATCATTAGATTAAATGATAACTAAGCAATATACTTCAGAAACATCAGAAAATGGTTAGACTAGAAATGCAAGAAAACTTCAAACATAAGTAAAATAAATTAGAGGTTAAATGGCTGCCTTTCATAGGTCTTAATGCCTTGCCAAGTTAGGGTTTACTCACCAAGATTCTTCTTCCCAAACCTTGATTTAAGTCTGCCATTGATTTACTAACTGCTGCCTGTTTCCTCTTTTCTTTCCTATTTTTTTTATTTTCTGTTTCTCATGTGTAACCGTAGGAGATAATGAGATATATAGTTGAGTTACTAGGGTTTTAAGGTTAGTTAAGTAATTTATTTTTCATCAGAAATCCCATCACCATTTCTGGTTTCACCCAACAGTTCACCCTCTACACTTTCCTTTCCTACCATTCCTCTTTTTTTTTCTTGTCTTGGCTACTTTTGGCATGTTTCTTTACATACTATATGCATGATTTTTGGCTCGGGCTTTGTTTGCCTTTTCTGGTTTTAACCATGCATATAAGCCTTATTTATATAGCTAGCTATGTGTGTGTTTACCAAATGTTATGCATATGTGCTCATGTGTATTTTTTTTATAATGTATATAACTTGTGTCTAACTGAGTTTGTGTGTGTGAATTAAATATTTTACCCATCTTATATTCAGGCTCCTTCCACTTTTCCAAGCAGCTATATTCCTGTTTAATTTTATGGAAAATTTAGACTAAAACTGTCTGTGTTACTTATACATTGTTTTTAAGCTATTACGTACCCCTACTTAACAGATCATGTACTAATTTATCTCCTATGTCTTTGCTCACTAAATTACCTTACTCAGGTAATGTGTTAAAACAGCATACATTTGTACAAGGGCATACATTCTATTTTTTTTTTTTTTTACACAAGCATCTCCCAGAAAATTGTATGTATACTATTTTCTTCACATAACTAAATAAAATTTGAACGACTTAAATTTTCTACATGCTTGCTTAACTAGGGCTGTCACATTCATCTAACCGTTTTCGATTATTTTGACACGAAATCTTCATTTCGTCGTCAATCCATAATATCTGTTGCGTCAAGGATAGAAGTGGATGAAGAAAGAGGAAAAATGTAGCACATCATTAGGTATTATTTTATACCAGTTAAAGTATTTCATAATATTAAACACTATAATGTCCTTATCTAGATAAGAAAATCTTGGTTTTACTCACCTAATGAATGAATTGTGCATGTAATCATGTACTTAAAATAAAATATGCATGACGTAAAATATTCATGTTTATTTAAAGCAAATGAGCAACCTATTATATGCAATACGAATCAAAATTTACGGTAGCTTATTGCAAAAGTTTGAGTACTAAAACAGTATACTATACTTGATTGGGTTAATAATGCTGATATGGATCTATAAATGATTTAAACGTTACTATAGTAATCAGAATATTAGATATAGGCAGAAATAAGAATATCAGATAATTAATAGACTTAAAAACCTTGATTTTTTTTATAGCATGTCTTATAAAAAAAAATCAACACTCCTTAAAACCTGAAAATCTATGTAATACGTATACAAATAATTTAATAACTTTATATTTAAGAGTTATATGTTAGATACAGTAAATATGCTTAAAACTTCATGTGTGATTTTTCAGAGATCAAGTTACAAAGCAGCGACTTATGACTTTTATAGTTTCAAATACTACAAAACTGGAGTCTTTATTATAAATAGTACGATAATAAAATGCAAAATAGCGGTGTTAGTTGACTCAATAGCTGGAAGCCTGGAATGGAATACAATTTGGCAATATTCACTTACATCAATTGTTTTATATAATAGGGCTTGCGGTTAATATTTGTGCACTTTTGTGCACACATAATATGGAATAGGAAAGTGTGCGATCAATCAATAGTTTAGCGACTCAATCAGGATGTGTACAATTATGCATTTTCTATAGTCATACCGGATCAAATGAATATTTATCAATTGTAAGGAGTAAAAATAAGTTAATTAATGTTAAGCATGTAACTAAGGAACCATATTAATGAGCTTACGAGATATTTGCAGATGTCAGTGTTTGCAACCCATTTGACTTGTAAGTGAAGCTTTCATTTCCAAATCAGGAGTCAGATTGGTTGCCCAAAAATAAAAGATCAATTTGTAGGTTTTCCTTTCCCAATATTCTGCAGAAACTAACCAAAAATAAATTCATCATTAGTTTGAAAGAACGAAACAAAAAACGCATAGAGAAGAAGAAGAAAGAAAGAAAGAAAGCAGTGTACCAGTCCCCAAAATCCAGGATTATAGACTCCAGGTCCACCATGAGGACAAACAATTATGTTGTGAATCTCGATATCATCGATGTCGCTTAGGGAAGAAGACTATGAGAAGCCGTCGTTGATGTTGTCGGGAGTAGGACCGCACTAACTTCCCGTCATCGTTGTAATAAGGTTGTTATAAGAGTGAGTCGCCACAAACCCTAGCTAATATAATTAACTTTTGTGCGGCCTGAGAGTAATGGGAAATGAGAATTCGTGAGAAAATGAAACGCACATAAAAAGCAGAAAACACCCCACTTCTTAATGTATTCATTTACATATCTACCAACTAATGGAACACTTATTTGTGTGGCAAAATTTATACGTAAGATTATTTAATTCTGCTACAACCTTTTTCGCAATCCTAACATTTTTTTTACTGTTGGTAGTTTATAACATTTATAGGTGTTGGAAATTGACGAATATAAAATGTTGCAAAATTAGTAATTTGGTGTAGTGCTCTCTTCATCACAATTGTACCTATGTTACATCCACTCATGAACATTCGATTTCCTTTTCAAATGGTCAAACCATTCAAAAGATAACCCTTACTATAGACTGCATCGATTTCTTTGTAAAGCGCATTCCTTAAAAATTTAAGGATGTCGAATAGGTTGCACTTAAGTAAACTTATCTACACAAACATTTATAGTGATTGAATTTCGAAGTCTATTTAATAGTTCTTTATATGCATTGCTTCTAACACAATAAAATCCTCGTTGTATTCAATCATATTGAACACATGATCTCCTCATTTTGAATGAAACATTTACATCTTGATTTTACAACATATGCATGACCGTTCACCATACACCTTTTATAAATGCTCGAATGTGGATCAAATATCCAAATTCTTGCATTGCTTTAGATTTCAAAACAAATATAAGAAAACATATAGTCTCGGGCAAATAAACCCTTATGTAAAAAAGGTACATATGTTTTAATAGTTGTATAATTTGGCTCATGCATAGGGCTTGAAAAAACTGCATGCTAAAAAATTTGCTAGTATGTATATGTGACGCCCCACCTCTATGCTCACAATAAAAAAGAGTATTAAAAGAAATAATGTCTGTTATTACGAAGAATAAGGCTAGATAAGAGCGGCCATCCGTAGTTAGGCCTTACACTAGTATTGGTTACCTCGATAGGAGTGGTATATATTTTTAATTTTTCATCTCTTATTTATTTACTCCCATCGACGTATCCAATTCCAATATAAAACGAACTACGATAGTTCATAATAGTTTAGGACAATATATATAATAACAACACAGATAAGCTAAATGCGAAACACAGATAATAAAAAGTCTCATATATATAGTCTCATATATATATATAATTGATGTCAGTTACAATACATGTGATACCATACATATGACACGACTACAACTGTCGACACGGGATGTTACATATACAAGTACATTAATATAATTAATACACATGAATACATATCATCCTATTCTATGAGCACGACTACTACAAAAGATATGAAAAGACTTCATAGCTCTTGTTTGCGTAAAAAATGGGAAAACACCACCAAGTCGTATGATTTAGTCGATTTTATGTTGTTCTTAGTGATTTGGATGATTTATGCAAATATGCAAAAAGCAGGGACTAAACTGTAAAAGATACACAGATTTATAGTGGTTCGGCCAGAATGTGCCTACGTCCACTTTATATGTTATTCTCTTTCACTGTTCAGATTACAAGTACAAGGCTTTGATTAAAAGTGTATGAAAACTGTTTGAAAGTTCTGTCCGTGCTTGGGCTCTCAAAACTTGTCTGCCATTGTTGTACCTCTGCCCCTCTATTTATAGAGTGAGGCTGGGGGTAGGGGTCTTGGATGTATATAACTGCTGGTGCACCTGGGCTGTTGTGATCTGGCCTGGCACTGTTGGCTCGGTAATGCCTTCTTCGTTTTGGTTCGGTAGCGAGAGCATGGATGAGTCCGGTGATGAGTGGGTGCAGTTCTGGTCCGGTAGTCTTGGTCCGGTGGCTTTGGTCTAGTGGTTCTCCTGGGTGAGAACACGCCCAACATTTGCCCTCCAAAGTGGGGCATATGCCGTGCTTTGTTTTAAATTAATGACGTTAGTTTGGATACTCCCCTTCGGCCCAAATGCCGAACCAGTTGATCCGGTCGTCTATGTTTGCCTATAAGTATGGGCCTTACGCCACTGTTATTCCTTTATCGTTTGAAATAGCCGAATCAATCAAGTACCGAACCAGATTTGACTGCCGGACCAGGTGAGGCTCTCTTCTTCCGAATAAACTTTATGCTGGAACTACCAAATGAGATCAGAGAGTATGAGTGCCGAATGAACTTTACGCTTGAACTACCGAATGAGCTTTTTATGTTTTGAATCATGAATGAGATCTCATACTGTAGGTACTTGTTTGTCTACATCCCTTGTTCTAACGATGTATTTTTTTGTGTTGCAGATAATGTCTCATAGAGTAGAAACTCGTTCTGACAAGAAGAAATCCAAGGACAAAGGAGAGTCCCCTCTAGTACCCCCAGTTCGGGCAGAACCAGAACGTCATGGACCAACCCCGAGATCATTAGTAGACGGGTACGACCCTCAGGAGCTCCTGAACTCACCGCCTGACTGCTTTCCCAGCTCCCTCAAAGATGAGCAGCTAGACGTTATATCTCGATCTTTTGGGATTGACAGAACGCACATGATGTTGCCGGGGGAAGGAGTGATGCCGTATAACTCCCCTGAAGGATATTTTTCTTATAGTAGATATCAATGCATGTGAGGAGCCATTCCTCCGATCAACGCTTGGATAGTCAGCTTCATCACATACTTGAAGGTGGCCCCTTTCCAGCTTCAGCCCAACTCCTATGCCATCTTGGTGAGTCTGTTCATTATTTTCCAGAGAAAATGCGGGCGTCCCCCTTCCAACCGGGAGATCCGGTACCTATACAACTTGAGAGGCTACAGGAAGGGGTCTCCATATATTAGCTTAGAATCGTCGTGTCTTTCAAGCCATCCTGGACTTATATTTAAAATTTAGCATGTTCAAGATGGAATGGTTCTTTGTCAAGGATGACTCTGTTTCTTTCCACCGCTTCACCTCTGGCTGTAAGTTGAATCTCATTTATAATTTTCGTTCTCTACAATGCTACTCCTTATGTGCTTTATTTCTTGCTAGCGACAGGTGGCTTTGCAGTTGTAGAGAATGATTGTCTGATTCAGATGTCTGCGGAAATAGAAGCCATTCCGAAAAACGAGAGGGAAGCTACTTATTTGATCAGGAATGCTACTCTTTTGGGGCTCAACTTGATTCTGCCATGCGAGTCCATGGCCAAGCAAAGAGACACAGCTGAGGAGAGGGCCGCCAAAGCTAAGAAAGGGGCTACAGCGAAGAGCAGCAAAAGGAAACCCTTTTCGAAACATCCAATTGCCGGGGGGAAGAAACTTAAGAAGTCTGATGGACCCTCCCCCAGCACATGTCCAAACATCCCGGAGGAGTAAGATGTGGAGGAGGAAAGAGGCGAGGATGAAGGAGGTGAGGTGAAGAGTGGATGTTAACGCTAAAATTTGAACGCTAACAGCTCGGTGTATAAAGTGTAGTTGTGAAAGCACCACCCGATGATTCGGGAACAGAGTATAAGCAGAAAACCACAGAAAAAGCAGTGAATAACAACGATTTTATAGTGGTTCGGCTCAATATTTTGCCTATGTCCACTCTGAATATCTTTATTGATGATTTCGTTACAAGTTGATACAATTCTTCCTCAAGTACAATACACTTTGAACTACTAAACACTTTGAATGAGTAGCTTAAACTTCAATGTAAGTGAAGTTCCTCGAATCCATGTCGGATGCATGAGATTTCTTCTTGAAGTTGTTGATAGTGTTCTACGTGTCTTGAAAGCTTTGGGTGTTGAGTTAGTTTGGAATGTAGCAGAGTATCGGTGTTTGAAAAGAATGAGCCCAAAAGTCCTCTTCATGTTTGAGGTAGGTCGGTATTTATAGAAAAATCTTCCCATTGGATCGTAAGTCGTGTTCGACTCATGACAACCCGTGGCCGAGTAAAGTTGGGTCGTGGGCGACTCAGCTGGTAGAGTTCATGCTTGGTGTCAGAGCGCCTTCGGTCTTCTGGATATAGCGCAAGTCCTAACTCGTCCACGAGTTAAGAGGTCATGGCCAACTTATCCGACTAAGCCCTTGGTTCCTCAATGGTTTACTTCTTCAGAATTACAAGTCATGAGTCGCTCGCGAGTCAACTCTCTTTGACATAAGCATTGTGGTTGCGGGCTACGATTCAGTGGTTTTAGGTCGTAGGTGAGTCATGCTGAGTCGTGAGTCGCTTCCTTGAGTTATTGACGACTCAAGATAGGTCATAGGTTGCACGATTCTGTGACTCGCCTCGAATTCTAACTCGCCAGCTTGTTGAGTTGCTTCTACCCTTAAGTCGTGAATTACAATGAGTCGTAGGCCCATTGAGTCGGTAAGAACCTTAAGTCGTGAATTACAATGAGTCGTAGACCCATTGAGTCGGTAAGAACCTTAAGTCGTGAATTACAATGAGTCGTAGACCCATTGAGTCGGTAAGAACCTTAAGTCGTGAAGGCCTTAAGTCGTGATCCATCCCTTCTTTCCAAAACCGTTAAGTCGTAGACTCCTATATGTTGTAAGTCGTTCACTTCCGTAAGCTTTTGACTCCTTTAGGTCGACCAATCCCTGACTCGTTAAGTCGTGTAACTCCCTTGAGTCGCTAACTTGTTAAGTCGGTTACTTACTGAGTCGGACCACTCCTTAAGTCGCTCTGCTTCTTTCAGTCGTGAGTCGTCTCAGGTCTTAACTCATCAATCAAACGGGGTTAACATTTGCCCATCGAAGTGCGTGCCTAAGTTGTAGGTCGCGTGCTTCGACTTTCTTAGCTCGTGTCCTGATGGGTTGTTAGGTCGCGAAGACTTAAGGAAAAGACTAGGTCGGCTGATGCCGATTCGCATTCCATCGCTCCAGTGTATAAATGGCTTAAGTCGCCCCTTCTTCTTCACTTTCTTACTTCAGCGTTTATTTCCGCCATTAACAATCTTCGATGCTTTCAAAGACGAACTCAACCAGTTCATCTCATCATCAATCAAATTTCTTTGATCCTCGTCGTCACACTACGTAAGTAAACTTATTGCCCGCTTAATTTCACAACTGCCGTTATCCCCGATCATGGAGTTGGACTTCTCGTTCTCTAACCCTAATCCAAATCCTCGCACCATGCTTCATTTCGATTCACGCTATGATTGATTTTTGACAAGCTTTGAGCGGTTTGATTTGAGTTTGTAGATGATTTGCAAGGAGGAGACGATGGGTTATTATATTTCGGGTCAGTTGATTCATGGATTTAGAGGAGATGAGATTGTCTTGTATGGCTTATCGGGTTAGGAGATAGGAGGATAACGGGTTAAGGTTTAGGAGGATAACGGGTTAAGGTTTAGGAGGATAATGGGTTAAGGTTTAGGAGTTCTGAGAAGGGGTTGGTCGGTTGGAGGAAGCATGACGTTAACTTGGACACGATCCAGTAATCTTGAGCGCAGTAATTTTGATCGATTCAATAACCATCGTGACTTATCCTTTGACCGACTTACCAACCTTCACAACACAAGTCTTAAGTCATAGCCGGGATAGGACTTGGAGAATTTCACGTTGCCTCGGACTGAAGCCTTTACTATTTTCCATGGTTTACGACTTAGAGCACTGCCGACTTAAGACACTAACAATTCAAGATTGAAACGACCTAACTTAACTCGCCTCGTAATCCTTAGGTCGTGGACGAGTTAGCCAGATAACCAATGATTTGATTTAACCCGTAGGAAGAATTTCTTAAGTCGTTGCCAACACTTAAGTCGTCACCGAGTCAACACTTAAATCGTCACCGAGACAACACCTAAGTTGTCGCAGTTGATAATTTTGCTTGAACCTTGAACTTTAACTTGATTTGTTGAAATAAACTGCTTGAACTTTGTTGTGTTTCTTCACAGATTATTCTAACTTTGACGCTATCAACCTGTTAAACACAATACTTGCAGAAAGATGGGACAAATATACTGCCATCGACTGCCCACGTCAAATGACAGATTAGTTAATAACAGATAATTAACTCAAATAAATTGTGTGAATGAAGTGCTTTCATCAATTTCAAGTAAAATATTACAGCAGCACTGAAATAGTCAATTGAAACTGACCAGCCGGCACTAATATTATGCTTGAACTTTATATTAACAAGTTCTAAAATTTTGTAATCGACCAATCATCGACTAGTTTAATTCCAGTTATATTTACTTGCTATTTTTATTAGTTTTGCATGACACTTCACACTTTTTAGGAAACGTACACCTTCACATTTGAATATCCAGTTGCTTATGTAGAATGACTTCTCAGGAAGAAGATACAACGGTTCAGACTGGAGAGGCAACTGTAATTCCGGCTCCTTTGGTCAATCCTCCCGAAAGAGTCTCTTCTACTTTATCGTACAGAGTTTTCCGCCAATTGTGCGCTCAGTTTGGCATTGCTGAGTCAGATACCATTCTTCCCGAGAGAAGTAACACTGCTGACATAGCACCCCCCGGCTTTGTAACGGTCAATGGACAAATGTGCCTGAGTGGGGGCGTTCCTCCTTTCAATGACTTTTTCCAACAACTTCTTTGTCAATTGGCCATCGCCCCGTCCCAATTACACCCCAATTGTTATGCCATTTTATTGGGGTTGTGTGTACTGTTTAGGAGGATGCTTGATTGATTCCCAAGCTTTGACGAGATTTGCTTCTTATGCTCTTTCACCAGGACAAAAGATCACCCCTTTATTACTGTCGTGAGAAGTGCTCGAAATCGTAAATTGATCATCGGTCTTCCTGACAGTGCTCATGGGTTTTTGACTCGATTTTTCTATGTCCGTTGCCCCCCGGGGTTTTATGCTGTGTGGAGAGAAGGAATTAAGATCATCTACCTTTACCTCCTTTATATTCTGAGTCTTTTGAAGTTCGAATTGCCAAGTGTTAACTTCGTCATTATTTCTTTTCTTTTATTTCAGTACTTTCCCCTCCTTGTAGAGATCCCAGTCACAAGCCAACCCTGGAGAGGCTTGTAGCAGTACCGGTTGAAGAACGGGACGTGAAATTTTTGCTGAATGACGAATTCCTTCACAAGTTCGGACTTCTTCATCCTTCTCGCTCCACACACCCGTGCGAGGTTCCAGACTCCCCACCTAAAGCATCAGATGCTCTGGTTTCTACAGACACATCCATACCAAAAGGACCTGCTCCCGAGGCTTCGCTAGTGAAGTGCTCCACTTCGGTTGATGTTGCGGGGCCATCTGTCGAGCTTGCCCCGGTTATTGAGGAAGAAGAGCCCCAGGGATCTCCCCGACTGTCACAGAAATCCGGCGAAGAAGCCGAAAAAACTAGCCTTGCCAAGCAGAGCAGGGACGATACTTTCGAAGGGCTGAGCGACCTCTTCGCCACTTCGCAAGAGATCTTTAAAGATGATCCTATTACTACCGGGGTTTCTTCTTCTGTAGTTGAAGCGACTTCTGTCCTGCAGCAGACTCCGTCGACTCAAGAGTTGACGCTAACTATTACACCCACAACCACTCCTCAATTAAAGAGTGGTTCGTAGTTTGATGCGCGTAGTTTGCATGCCACACACACTTAGAATTTATTTTTTGGCACTTTTATGCTTCTGGTTTTTTGTACTTTGAAGAATTCTAAGATTTAGCCCTTTTTTATTTCAGATCCTCCGATGGGGCGTAGCGGATCTTACTATGATGATTTCCAGCGCTACGGGAGGCGTAGCCAATATGACTACAGGCGTTACCTTCCCTCTTACAGAGAATCTGATGAAGAAAGAGCCGCTCGAAAGGCTCAAGTGAAGAAGACTCAAGAGGAGCGTTACGAGAGAAGAGAGAGGGAGGAGCGCCACGACTCTTCGCAGAGAGGCGACGATTCTCATAAAAGAAAATCCCATGATGACAGAGGAAAAAGTCATATGGTTGAAGATTCGAGCAAGCGAGCCCGACATGGTGAGAAGCACACCTTTACAACCCCTGAAAAGGTTACTGCTCCTGCCTCGCTCGACATTCCTTCCGGCTCTCCAACTCTCGGGAAGGCAGACATCCAAACAATAATTAGTAGGCCCAAATTCCAAGTCGGACCGGGTCCAGCCACTTTGCAGAGTCGGTTTCCACAGTGGTGTCTGAAGGGAGTAAGGTTTGACCTTGACTTGGTCCCCATTGACAAGTCTGCTATGTTACGAAACCTTGATGTCGTCAAGCTTGATATTGAGAGGATGTCGAACTGGCAAAAACTTGTTGACGAGCTCCAAAGGGTTAATTGTGCGAACATAGAGGTCATGCTCACTATGGAAAACGATAAAGCCGAGTGGCAAAAAGTTCTTGAGCAACATGACACTGAGATGAGGAGCATTGCTTCTTATAATGAAGAGCTTGAAGGAAAAGTTGAAGAATTGAAACAAGAGCTTGCTGCTTCCTCTACTTCCTATTCTCAAAAAGAAGAAGTGCACCTAAAACAAGTGAGAGATGCTCATGCCAGCCAAAGGGATGCCGAAGACAGGCTTGAAGTGCAGAAAAGAATTAGTGAGGGCTATGTCGCTGACATTGAAGAGCTTCGGAAGAAAAACAGCTCCCAAGAGGCGGAGATTCAAATGCTTAAGCTTCAACTTTCTAAAGCTGAAATGGAGCGTGATGAGGCCGCTGCCGGCAAAATTGCAGCTGAAGAATCTCACGAGGCAACGAGGGCCAATATCAGCTCAACATTATTTGATTTCTATCTGCACAGCATTTTGGGGCGTGGTAGCCTCGCTTTTCTAGGCCCCAAGTATGAAACTACACTGGCTGAAGTTTGGGAGGCCGCACTCGACATGCTCGGTGGCAGCGGCGCTGGCTATGCTGAGTCCGCTCTTGAGGAGCAATATCTTGATGTTGATGCTCGTGCCGCTCTCGCTAGGGGGAGAGAACAGCTTGCAAAATTAAGGGCCGAAACAGCGGCAGGAGAATATTCAGGAAAAATCACCTCAACTACTCCAATTCAACCTTCTGCTTCAGCCGAAATTGACATTATCGGTTCTAGTTCTCATTCCCCATCTCCTACTAAAGTTACCACTGATATTACAAGCATACAAGGTGGAGATGAGGGCGGCGAGAGGACCGAGGCACAGGCTTACGAAGTTGACGTCAAGGAACCGACTTCTGCAGGTAACCCTACTAACAATCTTGCCCAAGTAGACTGCTCATCTGTTTCTTATGAACTTGATGAGCTTTTTGACTACTTCTTGAATCTCAGCGAACCTTTATCTCCTCTTTTTCCTAACTTTAACTTTTTTCCTTCTGCAGAGAAAACGTCGGGCATTGTTCAGGCTTCTCCTCCTCCAATTAGTCCTTCCCCACCTCCTAAGGTCACTCCTCCTTTTGCCTCGCAACCCGGGTCACAGGAGGAGCAAATAGAAGCCCTTCACGGCTTAGATGATCCCGTTGCTTCTCAAGATCCGAAAGGAGAAGAAACTGAAGGAAGCGAGAGGACTCCAGAACAAACTGGCTCCGACGCTGAACCGTTGTCCAAACTTCTTTCTCCAGGGAGTGGGCCTTCCTCCAAGAAGAGAAGAAAGCACGGAGTTTCCAAGAAGAAGAATAAGAAGGGATCTTTAACTGGCGAAGAAGAGACGGACGAAAGTCCGATCGAGCCCCTTTCTCCTTCATCCCCTACCCTTACAAGCCGACCTAAAAAGTTGGTCATTCGGCCAGGTGCGGGCTCAAAAGGTGGGCGGAAGAAGAAATGATGGCTTTGGTTCTGTGGCTTCCATATAGCTTTTTAGCCTTTTTTGCATGTAATGACCGGAAATTGTGTGGGTACCGGCCCCCTGCTTTTCTTTTGTTTTTTTTACTTTGGAACCTGTACCTGTATATAAAATAGTGTTGAATAAAATGATTCTTTTTCTTTGTACAAACTTCTGTCTGTATCTGAGAATGCATTTACTATTCATTTTTGTACAAGTTTCTTTGTACGATATTGCAGTGAGCTTGTGGTATATATTGTTCGAGCGCAATTTTACCGATGTAGTTATGCCATGCTGCCCCTATACCATAAGCCCATTGTAATATTTTATTTTATGAGGAACTTGTGCTTTTATTTTTTAGAGAATAATTATTCCACATTTTGAGGAATATGATTTCATTAAAAAATAGAGCACAAATAAGTTTCTACGCTTCAACCTTCGAAGATATCACTTTTTATTTTGTGCATATACACATTTTATTGAATGAAATCTTCTATGTGGTAAAGCGGGTATTTGTATGGTACTTCAACTTCTTTTTGAGGAAGAGAATTTTCTAGAACAAGTAATTCACTCTTCCTTTGAAAGTTAAAGTGTGCTTTTAATGAGGATTTTTTTTTAACTTGCCACAGTAAAGGGCTTCTTGATTTTTGTTTCTTTGAAAAGTTGCACCTCTGAGGAAGACTTTTTCACGTTTCAACACCTGGAAGTTTTATTTCAATCTTGGTGAAACGTGTGCCTCCGAAGAGGTCTTTGTGCTTGATTGTGCCTCCGGGAGGAGGTCTTTTCATTTCTGCCTCTGGGAAGAGGTCTTTCTGTCTTATTGTGCCTCTGGGAAGAGGTCTTTCTGTTTCTTCCCCTTGGGAGAGGCTCTCTCTTTTTCTTTTTTTTCTTTTTGCATTTCATCTCTGGTGAAGTGAAACTCCAAAGAGCGGCTGTTGCACTTCAACTCCTGGCGAAATGGGCCTCCGAAGAGGGCTTTTATTTTCTTTTACATTTCAACTCTGGTGAAGTGAAACTCCGAAGAGCGGCTGTCACACTTCAACTCCTGGTGAAATGTGCCTCCGAAGAGGGATTTTATTTTGTTTTACATTTCAACTCCGGTGAAGTGAAAATCCGAAGAGCGGCTGTCACACTTCAACTCCTGGTGAAATGTGCCTCCGAAGAGGGCTTTTATTTTGTTTTATTTCAACTCTGGTGAAGTGAAAATCCGAAGAGCGGCTGCCACACTTCAACTCCTGGTGAAATGTGCCTCCGAGGATTGCCTGGAAGTTACTCTCTCATGGTTGGAGGGTCATGACTCCTCCAATCTTTTTTGGTTGAGTAGAGAACTTTCTTTTTTGCGGCATATGCCTCGTTAGAGGTCTTTATCCTCCGAAGAGTTGTGCCTTTGAAGAGGACTTGTGCGTCCGAAGAGGGCTTTAGTTGTTCCTTGTCCACTTGCTTATGCCTTTTTAGCGATCCTCTATTTTTTCATTTCAAGCTCGCACTCCCTTCTCTTACAAGTAATTTGTTTAATCCAAAGAAGTGTACTTCATTGCTAGGCCAGTTCGCGAGAACGGACATAAGCTTCTTAATTGGATGTTTGTTTGTTCAAACTTCTCAATTTATTAGCTAGAGCCCGTTTTCGGCGAAATCATTGACCGTTCAATTGAAGCACTTCTAATCTAGGATTTAAATTCGGGAATTTTGTGACTTGGAATTTGTTTGTTGAATGATAACAAGAATCACTTGGTCTTGTAATGTGCAAGTTTTATTTTCGTTGCCTGCAAAAATTTAAATCGACATTTCAGTAATACATTTAATGTATTTTTCATATCGAAAATAAAGCAAACATGTAATAATAATAAGGAACACAAGATTTATAGTGGTTCGGCCAAGAATTTGGGCCTACATCCACTTTATAGTCTTTCATTATTCACTTGCATCGGTTTTACAGTCGCTTTCAATTATAGGAATCATACATTCATAATTCTTTTTACAACATTTCAACAAAGTTATCAAGTAAAGTATGGGCGCAAGTGATTGCTGTTCCAGGATCTTGGAATTTGATCTCCTTCGACAATAGTGAGTTTGAATGTGCCGTCAAGAAGCTTCTGACCTATGACATATGGTCCTTCCCAATTTGGCCCAAACACACCTGTCGCTGTCATAATTCTCTTTAGGACTAGTTCTCCAATCTCAAAGCTGCGTTTGCGAACTTTGGAATTGAAATGTCTGGCTATCCATTGCTGATGAGATGCGATTCTGAGCTCAGCCTCTTCTCTTTTTTCATCAAGGAGATCCAGTGCCTCAAGCTGTAGTTTTTCATTCTCCTCTTGATTGAAATGGATTCTTCTATGTGAAGGGACCTCTGTTTCTACCGGAATCATTGCCTCTGATCCGTATGCCAATGAAAACGGAGTATGCCCAGTCGCAGTCTTGTGGGTAGTTCTGTACGCCCATAGTGCTAGTGGTAGCTTATCGACCCAACCACCTTTTGCTCTTTCAAGTTGCTTCTTGATGGTTGACTTGATAATTTTGTTTACTGCTTCCACCTGCCCGTTTGCCTGCGGATGAGCTACTGCTGAGAAGCTTTTTCGAATTTTGAATCGTTTGCAAAAATCTTGGAATTCTTCACTTTCGAACTGAGTACCATTGTCTGTAATTATCTTTTGAGGCACACCATACCTGCAAATGATATTTTTAGTCACAAAACTTATCATCTTTTTTAGAGGTGATAGTAGCCAGTGGTTTAGCTTCTGCCTATTTAGTAAAATAATCTACAGCCACAATGGCATATTTAATTCCAGATTTGGCAGTTGGTAACGGTCCTACAAGGTCTATCCCCCATATTGCAAACGGCCATGGACTTACCATCTGTGTGAGTTCAGTGGAAGGTGCTCTAGGAATTTTTGCGAATCTTTGGCATCTGTCACATTTTCGGGAATAGTCTGCTGCATCTCGATTAATTTCTGGCCAAAAATATCTGTATCGGAGAATCTTCTTTGCTAAAGTTTGACCACCTAAATGATCACCACATTCTCCCTCATGTAACTCAGCTAGGATTGTTTTGGACTCTTTCTTGGATACACATCGAAGTAACGGCATTGAGAATCCCTGTCTGTATAATTGGCCATCCTGGACTATATAGCGAGAGGCTTTCCTCAGTAGCTTCTTTCTTTCTTTTGAATTTTCCGGTAAAGAACCATTGAGTAGATATTCTGTTATTGGAGTCATCCATGAGTCTTGCTCTTGAGACACGCTCATGATCCAATCAATATCCATCTCATCAATGCTTGGAGCCGACAGGACCTCCACTGGAGTCAACCCCAGAAATTGAGCTTCGCCTGTGCTAGAGTACTTTACGAGAGAATCTGCTTTCGTGTTTTCTTCTCGAGGAATATGACTTATCATGTAATGGTCGAAATCATCCAGGAGTTCCCAAACCTTTAACAAGTAGGCAGGCAGATTTCCCCCTTTCGCTGGGAATTCCTTCTTGACTTGGCATACAATAAGCTGAGAATCACTGAAGATCTGTAATGCTCGGATGTTTAGTTCTTTAGCAATTCTTAAGCCATTGATAAGAGCTTCGTATTCTGCTTCATTGTTTGTTGAAGAAAATTCCAATCTTAGTGCATAGCACAATGATCGACCTTCAGGGGTCTCAAGTACAACTCCGGCTCCAGAACAGTAGTCATTTCTCGCGCCATCAACATATAACTTCCATTGGATTGGGGAATCATCGATCGTTTCCTCCTCACTGTTACCCTTTTCTGTGAATTCTGCGATGAAATCCGCTAAAGCTTGTCCATTGATTGCTTTTCGGGGATGATAAGTGATGTCATACTAACTGAGTTCAATATTCCACTTTAGAAGACGACCCGACGTCTTAGGGCGAAACAGGACTTGCTTTAAAGGATGATCGGTGAGGACTCTGATAGGATGAGCTTGGAAATATTGCCTCAACTTTCTTGATGCAATCAGTAGGCAATAGGCGAGTTTTTCCAACTTGGAGTAATTCATCTCTGCCCCAGTGAGTCTTTTGCTGATATAGTAAACTGGATGTTGAATCCTCTTGTCTTCTCGTATCAGCGCTGCACTTAAAGCATGAGATGATACTGCCAAGTATATAAGAATATCCTCACCATCGCCAATCCTAGAAAGTACTGGAGGCATTTCCATGTGGCGAATCAATTCATCAAAGGCTTTTTGGCATTCGAGATTCCAATCAAAGTTTTTCTTTCCTTTCTTTAGGGCGTCAAAGAATGGGATGCATTTATCAGTGGCTTTGGAAATGAACCGACTCAAGGCGGCAACTTTTCCATTGAGACTCTGCAATTCCTTCTTCGTTCTAGGAGCTTTGACTTCCTTTAAGGCGGTAATTTGAGCTGGACTAGCCTCAATGCCCCTAGCGCTCACGATGAAACCTAAGAACTTTCCGGATTCCACTCCAAATGAACATTTTAAAGGGTTAAGCTTCATTCCGTATTTTCGGAGGACCGCGAACATGTCTGCTAAGTGTTCTATGTGATCCACTACTTTCTTAGACTTTACTAACATGTCATCGACGTAGACTTCCATAGTCTTGCCCAATTGCGGTTTGAACATAGCATTAACAAGTCTTTGGTATGTTGCCCCTGCATTCTTCAGCCCGAAGGGCATAACCCTATAGCAGTAAAGACCAACATCGGTGATAAAGCTCGTGTCCTCCTGATCTGGCTCATGCATTATGATCTGGTTATATCCGGAGTAGGCATCCATAAAAGATAACAATTCATGTCCCGCTGTTCCGTCTACCAATTGATCGATCCTGGGTAACGGGAAGCAGTCTTTGGGGCAGGCCTTGTTTAGATCTGAAAAATCGATGCACACTCTCCATTTTCCGTTGGCTTTCTTGACCAGCACTGGATTTGAAACCCAATTCGGATAGGTAGATTCTTTGATAAAGTTATTCTCCATGAGCCGATCAACTTCTTCTTTTAATGCTGCTGACCTTTCTGGACCTTGAGTCCTCCTTTTTTGTTTCACATGTGTAAATTTTGGATCAATATTCAGAGCGTGTACTACAACTTCTGGGGATATTTCGCACATATCGGCATGAGTCCAAGCAAAAACATCCAAATTTTCCTTTAAAAAAGATATTAAGATATTCTGAATTGACACATTAAGTTGTGAACCCACATTCAACACCTTGTTTGGGTCCTTTTGGTCAACAGCTACTGGTATTGTCGTTTCCACTGGTACCACTCTATTCTCCCCTGCACTGGCTTTTCTAGGATCCATTTCTTTCCGTGCTCCGCTGTGCTCGCCAGTGCAGGGCCCGCCCTGTAATTGCTACAAGGCTGGTTCTTTGATGCGGACTGGGGTTGCCGCATCCTTTCCCATTTCTCTTTTCCTTGTTTCTCGTAGCTCTGTCAGATAACACTCCCGCCCAGCATTTTGATCCCCTTTTATAACTCCCACTCCATTATTTGTGGGAAATTTAATGGTGAGGCACCATGGGGCCAGAACAGCTTTGAATGCTGCGAGAGTTGGACGACCAAGGAAAGCATTATAAGCAGAAAATTCGTCGACAATCACAAAAGTTTGCTTGCAGACCACTTTTCTTTCTCCCTCTCCAAGTTCTACAAGCAAATCAACGGTTCCTATCTGCTGTTTTGGCTCCCCAGTGAAGCCAGCAATTTTCTGCGATGAGGCTTGCACATCAGCCATAGGGATCTTCATTTGGTCGAATGCTTTCTTGAAGAGGATATTGCAGGATGCGCCACAATCAATGAGAACTTTTCTGACAATAGCTGGCCCGATACCAGCCGAGATGACTAAGGGATCCAAGGTAGGAGCTTCAATACCTGTGGAATCCCTGGCTCCGAACACAATATCATCATTGAAAGTTCTTTGTTGCTTCAGGGGCATAGCACCTTCCAAAACAAATACATCTTCCTCGGTCGGTACATACTTCAAAGCTCGGGTATACCTTTCCATCTAACCCCAGCTCCTGCCTGTTGGGTGAGGTCCTTCCGTAATGACATTGATAACAGGCCTTCCGGATTCATGCCCTGCAGTCTTCTCACTTGTCCTGGGTTGATGAGCAGGAGCTCGTTGCCCCAGACTAGACGAAGCGAGATTGCTTCTATTCTTTTCCACAAATTGCTGCAGCTTGTTTTCCCTTATCAATTCTTCAATCAAATTTTTTAATTGGTGGCATTCATCGGTATCATGACCGGGTTGATTATGGAAGCAGAAAAACTTCCCGCTTTGTACAGCTTTTTTCCCGGTTCTCAAAACGGGAGGTTTAGGATAATCGACAGAATCTTTAGTGGCAAGGTAAATGCGCTCTGGCGTATCTGATAAAGGAGTATATTCTGATGACTTGAAGGAACGACGCTTCTTCAGATTTTTCTGTTTCTTCCCATCGTTATTTTCCCTTTTCTGTCCTACAGATTCATTCTTGCGTGGAGCAGCAATGTTATCTTCATCTTTTTCCAATACTGCCTTTACCGGTACAGGACGACTTTCTAGGCGTATGAACTCATCTGCTTTCTTGTAGAATTTTTCAATGGAATTTGGTTCCTTCATGTTAAGCCATTTTCCAAATTCGCTCGTCTTGTCGATGGCCCTCATCAGATAGGTCAAAATCATCCGTGGTTCTGCATTGTCTACCTCGGCCAGCGCTATATTAAAGCGATTCAAGAAAGATCCGATAGTTTCCCCTGGATTCTGTTCTAAACTTGACAACGACATGATATCTTTGGCTTTTGAAGCATATAGTCTGAACTGCTCCTTGAATTTCCGGGTTAGGTCAGAAAACTGATCTATAGACCGAACTGGTAGCTTGGTGAACCAAATTAGAACTACACCTTCCAAATATACAGGAAAATATCGACACTTTATTTCATCAGAAGCTCTGGCACCTGTCATGTGCCAATCATACTTATACAAGAATTCGTTCGGATCACTTGTTCCCTTATAAGCTGGGAGAGTTGGAGGGACGAACTTCCTTGGGAATTCAGCCTTCAAGATCCTTTCGGTAAACGGGGTTTTACTTGGAGTGAAACCCCATTCCTTCTCGTCTTCATTCCTCTGCGTGCTTTCTTTCATGATTTGTCGAACCATTTCAGAAAGATACCCCTCATCATTTCGAGCTTTAGATCCACCAACTTCAGGAAATGTCCGCTCAAAGGGGCTGGCGGCCCTCTCAGGAATGTTTCTTTCTTCAGCTTCACGAATGTTGCCAGCAAAGTTCCTTTCGTTACCCGTTGGTTGACGGTTTACCCCAAGCAAATCGTTCAACTTATTCAAAATTAGGCATTTTGGGCATTCTGAGCCTCCAATTGTGCACTTTGGGCATTTATCTGCTGGTTCAGCCCTAAGATTACAGCATCCAACTCCGCTTTTGTAACCCCAACAGGTGGAGTGGCTTGATTAGGTACTGGGGAAGCGCAGGTTCCCTCTTGAACATTTCCAGATCTAACAGATCTACTCCTTCTCCCCGGAGCCATGATTTCAGATAAACTTCTAGTCTTCAGAGAGATTACTTCAACAAACTTTCGTGGAGCAATGATGAAAATTCGCCTGAGTTCAGTTCTCAGTGAAAGCACAAAAAATGTTAACGCTAAAATTTGAACGCTAACACCCCGGTGTATAAAGTGTAGTTGTGAAAGCACCACCCGATGATTCGGGAACAGAGTATAAGCAGAAAACAACAGAAAAAGCAGTGAATAACAATGATTTTATAGTGGTTCGGCTCAATATTTTGCCTACGTCCACTCTGAATATCTTTATTGATGATTTCGTTACAAGTTGATACAATTCTTCCTCAAGTACAATACACTTTGAACTACTAAACACTTTGAATGAGTAGCTTAAACTTCAATGTAAGTGAAGGTCCTCGAATCCATGTCGGATGCATGAGATTTCTTCTTGAAGTTGTTGATAGTGTTCCACGTGTGTTGAAAGCTTTGGGTGTTGAGTTAGTTTGGAATGTAGTAGAGTATCGGTGTTTGAAAAGAATGAGCCCAAAAGTCCTCTTCATGTTTGAGGTAGGTCGGTATTTATAGAAAAATCTTCCCTTTGGATCGTAAGTCGTGCTCGACTCATGATAACCCGTGGCCGAGTTAAGTTGGGTCGTGGGCGACTCAGCTGGTAGAGTTCATGCTTGGTGTCAGAGCGCCTTCGGTCTTTTGGATATAGCGCAAGTCCTAACTCGTCCATGAGTTAAGAGGCCATGGCCGACTTATCTGACTAAGCCCTTGGTTCCTTAATGGTTTACTTCTTCAGAATTACAAGTCATGAGTCGCTCGCGAGTCAACTCTCTTTGACATAAGCATTGTGGTTGCAGGCTACGATTCAGTGGTTTTAGGTCGTAGGTGAGTCATGCTGAGTCGTGAGTCGCTTCCTTGAGTTATTGACTACTCAAGGTAGGTCATAGGTTGCACGATTCTGTGACACGCCTCGAATTCTAACTCGCCAGCTTGTTGAGTCGCTTCTACCCTTAAGTCGTTAATTACAATGAGTCGTAGACCCATTGAGTCGGTAAGAACCTTAAGTCGTGAATTACAATGAGTCATAGACCCATTGAGTCGGTAAGAACCTTAAGTCGTGAATTACAATGAGTCGTAGACCCATTGAGTCGGTAAGAACCTTAAGTCGTGAAGGCCTTAAGTCCTGATCCATCCCTTCTTTCCTAAACCGTTAAGTCGTAGACTCCTATATGTTGTAAGTCGTTCACTTCCGTAAGCTGTTGACTCCTTTAGGTCGACCAATCCCTGACTCATTAAGTCGTGTAACTCCCTTGAGTCGCTAACTTGTTAAGTCGGTTACTTACTGAGTTTGACCACTCCTTAAGTCACTCTGCTTCTTTAATTCGTGAGTCGTCTCAGGTCTTAACTCATCAATCAAACGGGGTTAACAGTGGAAGTGGTGGAGAAGGTGATGGTCATAGCGATGATGGTGGCGATGGACAGAATGGCGATGGCATTAGGGCTTTGTCTTCTAAGCAAGGAGGTGTGATCCAGGAGTGGACAGATGAAGCTTTCTGCCTAGCTTTTGAAGGGTAGGAGGAAGGATCGGCTTTAGTGGAGAAGTCTAAGAAAGCTGACAAGGCCGAGAACGGCGCCGATTCATCTTCCAAGAGCGCTTCAGCTGAGGCAATTCCTGCGATTCAAGGTGAATTTTTGACTCCTGCGGACTCCATTTATGATAAGGATTGTGGAATATTTTATGGTCAGCTCCCATCCTGGAATGAGATCCAGGACTTATTGCAGTATCCTACTCCTCCCCAGGGTTTGTATAGCAAAAACGTCTCTTTACTCTTCTTAACTTGATATATTTCTTGAATTATAGTTCAATGTCTGCTTGTGATGCTTGGTTTTTATCCCAGAAGCGGGTAAGGCGGCCAAGACATCAGATGTTCGGCACCATCTTGAACAATACAAACTTCGCAAGGCTTCTATTAAACTAAAGACTCCGACTAATTGCCCTGGAGACGTAGTCGGCCACCGCCCTCTTCTTGGAATTATCGTAGAGGACATTCAAAGGAAAAAGAGGAGTCTTGCCTTGTTTGAATCCCCACCTGGTCCCAGTCTCCAACTCGGCTTCTTCAGGATACCATGGAGGAGAATATTGAATTTATACCTTCTTCGCACCTGTCTACAAATCCTACTGTTACCCGGATAAGTCATCCCGGCTTGGTTCGTAATCCATTTGCAGGTTATCCGGATCTGGATCCGAGTTCTCGTGATATTACCTTTGATGAGGCTACTGGTGAGCACTTTCTCCCACGTAATTCTATGGTGAGAGTATTGGATGAAGCTAAGTCCCTGGACCACTCGGCTTGTAACTTTGTGGGACGAAGCTAAGGCAAATATTGACCGGGTTACTGAAGAAACCAGAAACCTGATGGGGCATCATGCCCAACTGGCTAAGGCTGGAGAAGAAATTGGGAGTGCTAACATTCGGCTGCGGCTAATCCGACCAAGCCAAACAACTTGCTGATCAGGCCATCCAGATCACTCAACATGAGGCCGCCTCAAAACAACTAAAGGAAACCATGGAAAAGGCCAGTCGAGCAAAGTTACGGAAAATGGAGGCTGCTTGTAAGGGACGGAGTGATATGGCTATCGCGGCGGTGGAGGAGGTCCGGAAAGCGGATCTCGAGCGGGCACAAGAGTTATCCGGGAAAATTGAAGCCGCAGAGCTTACTCAAACCAAGCTGAAGGAGGAGATGGAGGCAATCAGGAAATCCTTTCTGGCTGACTGCTCGCGATACCAATCGGAGGGGTATGCTGCTATTGCAAAGCTGTTGGCTTCTTAGGAACGAATAAGGGAGTTCGAGGAGAATGAGGGGATAATGGATGAGATGCTTCAGGATATATACTTTCGCACTTGGAAATAGTGAAACTTATCTTGGATGGATGATTATCCCCAGTCATGGCCAGGATTTATCTCAGGGCCCTAGAGGAGGCTAAGGCCGATGCAGATAAGCAGTGTGGCGCGGCCTTTAGAATGGACGTGGTCATGGCTCAATTTACCAAGGAGGAGAAAGCGGCGGTGAAAGAGGGTATGCGGCTGCTTACTACTGCGGAGGTTAGTGTGCAGTTAGAGGATGATGATCAAGGAGCAAATGCCGGTAAGTCTTCCCTTTTAGCTTTTCGTAACTTGATTGCTTATTGTTCATGACTATTAATGGATTCTCTTCCGAATTGGACAGGCGGGACCTCTGGAGCAACAACTACCTCTGGTCAACATGCTGAGAGTTCCAATCCCGTGGTTAAGTAGATCTCGGAGGGCCAGTGGGATAGAGGTAAAGCTCCGATGCAGCCGACTCCTTTAGTTGATCTTAATATCTTTTGGTTTGTTTGACATTGCTGTCTATGCTAGTCCCAAAACATTCGTGCAACTTTTAGGCTGTAATTGTGTTATTTGTAACGGACAACTTTATTCTTGGCATGTAATTTTTAACTTAAGCTGATTCTATCATATTTGAAGTCTTTTGTTATTTTGATGTGTTGTAGTAGAAATATAGCTGTGCACATGCCCATGATTCAATCGTGTTTGATGCCAAGCTCTTGCTTAAAATGTGATTTCATATCTTGCAATGCTAGTGTGATGTGCGAACAAATTATAGCTATGTATTCATATACAAAAGAAGAATGTACCGCCCTTCATGTTCTAGCTGTAGATGGTAGCTTTGAATGCCTTGTATAGTCGGGTATGGAATGCAGCTGAGCGACCTGCCATCTAGTTGTGAGTTCTTATCCCCATTAGCGAGTGTCTCCTATTTTGTGTCCTGTACTTTAGGGATCGTTATACAGGATAGGAGGAAAATTTTCAAATAAAATAGAAATATAAGAAATAGTAAAACTTCTGATCGCGGAAGGCCTGCGATGTGCTTAAGTTCGTGGCAAACGGGTTTTGTAGTCACTTTCCCTAGCTGTGGGTCTTAGAGACATTTGTCACCCATCTTACGCCTCCGCGGGGAGTTTCTCTTTTTTACCACAGCCGTACTTAAGACACTCGGAGCCGAGATCACGCACAGTAACTACCCGAGCCATTATGGCCCGTAATCATGGGTATTATTCGATTTACCCTGACCGGCTAGCGTGGGTGCCGATCATCAACCGTGAACTACCCCTGGCTGGCCATACCTTATGTTGGGGCTTGAAGTAGGTTCACGGTTGCCGGCGAGCCGAACGCCGTAATGAGCTGCCTAGGCTATGGTCGGCCTACTCGGTGGCTTATAATCGGCTCATTACAGTTGGCTTTAAGGGTCGATTGCGAGCAATGAGTTAACCCGCAGCAGAGGGGTGCTGGAGCAAAAGTGTCTCATTGGCGAGGGCATAGATTCGTATAGTACCTGTTAGCTCTTATCTAGGTGAAGTCGCGCAGTGATGTGTCTTTAATGGAAATGCCATTTACACAGGATTTTGTTCGACAGAAAAGGATAAAGTTTAACAAGAAGCCAAGATAGAAGGAACAAGTTAAAAAAGAGACAAGTTTTTAAAGTGGTTCGGCACAAAAATGCCTACGTCCACTGATTCTCTTTGTTAATTCACTTCACATGGGCAGTACAAGTTAAGAAAAGTATCGACGGAGGTGTTGGATGTTCCATGCCCTCTGGAACATCTCTCCGTCCACTGTTGACAAAATATAAGCTCCGTTGTGGAGATCTTTATGAATTACATATGCTCCGTCGCAGATTGGATCTAGTGCTCCGCGGCGCGGGAAGACTCGCTTGAGGACAAGATCTCCTTCTTGTAAGCTACGATGCTTGACTTTGGAGTTGTATTGTGCTGTCACTTTTTGCTTGTGAGCTGCTGCTTTGGGTGTTGCATCATTTCTTCTCTCTTCAATTAGATCCAAAGACATGTGGAGGAGTTCTTCGTTCTCCTCTGGATTGTAGTGGATCCTATGGTGGGAAGGCACTACAGTTTTGACTAGAAGCATGGCCTCCGATCCGTATGCCAAAGAGAAAGGAGTATGCCCCGTTAATGTTCCCAAAGATGTGCGGTAGGCCCAAAGTGCCGTAGGAAGTTCATCCACCCAAGCGCCTTTTGACTTTTCAAGTTTCTTCTTGATTAGAGTTTTGAGAATTTTGTTGACAACTTCGACTTCTCCGTTTTCTTTGGGATAAGCTATAGATGAGAAACTTTTGTGACTTCCGTGCTCTTGGCACCAGTCGGCGAACTCCTCGCTGTCGAACTGAAGTCCATTGTCCGATATGATTTTGAGTGGAATTTCGTACCTCCATAGAACATTTTTGATCAAGAAGTTAATAACTTTTGCCGACGTTATTTTATTTAGAGGTTCCGCTTCCACCCATTTGGTGAAATAGTCAGCTGCCACTATAGAATATTTGGCCCCGCCTCGGCTCATTGGCAGTTCGCCAATCAAGTCAATTCCCCACACTGCAAAGGGCCATGGGTTGGTCATTTGAGTAATCCCATTTGTTGGTAGTCGAGTAATCTTAGCAAATTTCTGACATTTGTCACATCATTTGACGAAGTCTAAGGCGTCATTGTTTAAGGTGGGACAGAAATATCCATATCGGAGTATCTTCTTTGCCAGAGTCTGCCCTCCAGTGTGATCTCCGCAGCTTCCTTGATGGATGTTGGATAAGATTTCCTTGGCTTCCTTTCCAGCAAACACACCTTAATAAGGGGTTAGAGAAGCCGCACCAATAGAGAATGCCTCCTTGTATTGTGTAGCGGGAAGCTTTCCTCAAGATTTTCTTGACTTCGTTACGCCCATCGGGCAGTGTGCCATCTTGTAAGAATTTTCGGATGGGAGTCATCCAAGTTTCCTCTTTGATTGCATCTATCAGATTCACTTGCTCGAAACTCAGGGTTAGTTGCTTTGAGATGGCTACTGTTCCGGAAATGGTGCCGTCTTTCATGCTAGCTTGCTTTGCCAGTTCGCCAGCCTCTTGGTTCTCTTCTCGAGGAATGTGTTTGATTAAATAGTGATCCAATTGATCGAGTAGCGGCTTGGTCTTCTTTATGTATGCTGTGAGTCGTTCTCCTTGAGTCTAAAATTCTGCTAGTATTTGATTTACAATAAGTTGCGAATCACTATAAAGACATAAAGAACTGACTCCAATCTCTAAGGCAAGTTCTAATCCAGCTATTACTGCTTCATACTCTGCATCGTTGTTGGTGGCAGCGAATTCCAACCTTAGAGCATAATGTAGCTTCCTTCCTCTGGGAGTGATTATTACAATACCTGCCCCCGAGCCTTGTTCGTTTGATTCTCCATCGACAACGAGATTCCACTTAATGTCTTTTGCTATTTCAGATTGCTCCTTACCTTCGTTGGTAGTGAATTCGGCAATGAAATCGGCCATGGCTTGTCCCTTGATGGCGATGCGAGGATGGTAGGTGATATCATATTGAGTCAGTTCAATGCACCATTTAAGTAGTCGCCCAGAAGTGTCGGGACGATGGACTACCTGCCTTAGCGGTTGATCGGTTAGAACTCTGATGGAATGGGATTGGAAATAGTGTCGCAGTTTCCGTGATGTGATTAGTAAAAAGTATGCTAGCTTCACAAGTTTAGGATATCTGGCTTCTGCCCCCGTAAACCTCTTTCTCACAAAGTATACTGTCCGCTGTGAGCTGTTGTCTTCTCTCACCAAAGCGGCGCTCAGAGCATGAGATGACACAGCAATGTATAGGTATAGCTCTTCGCCTTCGTTTGGAGTTGAGAGTATTGGGGGCCTCTGGAGGTGTTCGATTAGGTTGAGGAAGGTAGTTAAGCATTCGTCAGTCCATTCGAACTTTCCTTTGTCTTTCTTTAGAGCTTCGAAGAAAGGGGTGCACTTATCAGTCGCTTTAGAGATGAATCTGCTTAGGGCGGCCACTTTCCCATTTAGGCTTTGCATTTCTCTTCGAGTGGAAGGTATCCTGATATCTATCAGACCTCGGACTTGTTCGGGGTTTGCTTCAACCCCCTAGCATGGACGATGAATCCCAAGAACTTTCCTAATGATACTCCGAATGAGCACTTTAGAGGATTCAGCTTCATTCCATATTGGCGAAGTACTTGAAACATCTCGCCCAGGTGGCTTACGTGATCGTTGGCTTTCCTCGATTTTACTAGCATGTCTCCCACATAAACCTCCATAGTTCATCCTATCAGTTCCGCACACATCTTGTTGACGAGGCGCTGATAGGTAGCTCCGGCGTTTTTAAGTCCAAAAGGCATTACTCTATAGCAGTACAATCCCCGGTCAGTGATGAAACTAGTGTGGTCTTTATCGGGGTCACGCATAGGAATTTGGTTATATCCTAAGTATGCGTCTATTAAAGATAAGAGTTCGTGCCCGGCTGTGCTGTCCACCAGCTGATCGATTCGAGGGAGTGGGAAGCTATCCTTCGGGCAAGCGTCATTTAAGTTGGAAAAGTCAATGCATGTTCGCCACTTCCCATTAGCCTTCTTTACTAGTACCGGGTTAGCGATCCACTTTGGGTAGATGGCTTCTCGTATGACGTTATTGGCAAGTAAGTTCTTTACTTCTTCATCGACGGTTGCTGATCGTTCTGCCCCCATACTTCTCTTTTTCTGCTTTACTGGAATCTTGGTAGGATCAATGTTTAGTATGTGGCATGCCACGTCTGGGGAGATTCCAGTCATGTCAGTGTGCGTCCATGCAAATACATCCAAGTTGTGGCGGAGAAAATCAATGAGTTGATCCTTCAATTCTGCTCTTAGCTGAGATCCGATTTTCAACAGTCTACTTGAGTCGTGTTTGTCTACAGATACAAACTCTATAGTCTATGCAGGCTCGGCGGTGGCCTCCTCCACTTTGTCCCTGGGTCTAATTCATTGAAAGGATCACTGGTATATCGAAGAGGAGGGGCTTTCTTTAGTTGTTATGCTTCCAAGTTTTTTATGCAGAGAGTAGTCTCTGCATTCTTCCCTTTATCCTTCCTGCGATTATTGCGAAGTTCAGTTACATAGCAATCTCGAGCGGCGTCTTGATCTCCCTCTACTTCCCCTATTCCATTGTCTGTTGGAAATTTCATCTTCAGGCACCACGGGGCGAGGACAATTTGGAAGTCAGACAAGGCTGGTCTTCCTAAAAAGGCGTTGTAGGACGAGTGGTTATCTATTAGCATAAATGTTTGTTTTCACACAACGGAGCGGGGGTGACTTCCTATTTCAACAAATAGGTCCAATTGCCAGAGGGGCATCTTCGCGTCACCCGTGAAACCGTGTAGTGGTTTGTTGCAGGGAGACACGTCCTTCATTGACAGCTTCACTCTGTCGAAAGCATGCTTGAATAGGATATTTACCGAGCTTCCAGTGTCCACTAGAATTCGAAAAACTTTGGCTTGGCCGAACCGGGCAGAGATGACCATAGGATCCATGTGAGGGTACTACCTTTCTTCTAGGTCACACCTATTGAATGTAATGTCATCATTCTGTTTTCGCTCTGGGTGGCGTTCTTCCATAACAGAATTAACGCAGCCTTCATTGTTTCTAAATGACTTTCCGTATCTTTCCATCTCTGTCCAGGTCCTGTCGGCGATGTGTGGTCCTCTCGATATGGTATGGACCACTATCGTCTCTTGACTGGAGCCGCTGGTGTTGCGATTTCCCTCTCCTGTTTCTAGGAGGGGTAGCCTTGGGTTCTCATTGGCAGGAGCTGGGGTCCTGTTCTGACATTTAACATAGCGTTCCAGTCTCTTCCTTCTGATTTGTTCTTCAATTAAGTCCCGGAGATGACGGCATTCATTGGTATCATGCCCATGAGATTCGTGGAAGCGGCAGAACTTTCCAGACTTAATTGCGTTATCTGATTCCTTCTTGTACGAGGGGTGTTTGTATTTAACTTCGTCTTGGGTGGCCATGAAGATGTTTTCGATTGTTTCATTCAAGGGAGTGTAAGCGTCAAATCTCGGTCCTGGCCGATATAGACGCTTTTCTCCCTTCATGCCCCAGCATTGTCTCTAGAGTCATTTCTTCGAACGTCCTTCGCTACAGCGGGTGTGCTGCCATGAGCTGCCTTAGTTTGTTGCCCTGTTTGTCTTTCAGTGGCAGCGTCTTCAAAGTCTCATATATCTTCTGGCTTCGTGGAAGAAATCGGGTAAGGTAGCTGGTTTTTCTTTCATTAATCTTCTTGCAAACTTAGTATCTGGATGCACACCACTATAGAGGGCCATTAAGATAAGTTTCTCATCGGCATCATGGACTACAGCCGTTGTAGCATCGATTTGGGTTTGATATTGCTGCACTGTCTCTCCAAGTTTCTTTTTGATATTAGATAGGTAATAAGCGTCCTTGGGTTGTTCCACATGAATGCGGAACTGGCTGATGAACTTTTCTTTCCACATTTCCCATGAGCTGATGGATCCTTGGGGTAGATGGCAGAACCAGGAGATAGCTAGATCTGCTAAGAATAGTG
This sequence comes from Allium cepa, assembly GCA_030765085.1. Taxonomy (NCBI): domain Eukaryota; kingdom Viridiplantae; phylum Streptophyta; class Magnoliopsida; order Asparagales; family Amaryllidaceae; genus Allium; species Allium cepa. Next base: position 785,816,876 of record CM060937.1, on the reverse strand, counting down.
GAAAGCATTTGCACAATACTCCTTCCGTGGCTCCGCTCATGAGCATATGCTGTGTGTATCTCTGCAAGTGTACAACGGGGTCAGAGATTCCCTTGTAAGGTTCCATTGTTAGCATTTTCCATTCTCCGGGGGTGATGGCAATTTCGATATTGTGGGTGAAAGGGCTGGTTACCCTAGCGCCTATCCCTCGATCCTTTTGATCCCATTGGACGCACTCTCTGAACAATCGTGCCATCCTTTCATCAGAATTTGAAGCAGATAGAAAAGAGTTTGGTTCTTCTCTACGGGATTGATTCCGTCCAGATGACCTATAGGGATGGTATCGTCTATCACTCCTATTATTTTCCAGTGGCTGTTTCTGGTCTTCTGGGAGCATGCTAGGGTCAGCTACGGTTGGCCCTCACCTGGTACCTCCCCCGCTGGGTTCGGTTCCAAGTGTTTCCTCGAGTCCAACTCCGGGCTGGACTCTAGCTCGGCCCCGTTCATTGGTGTTCCCATGGCTAGGTAGCACGAAAGGCTCAACTAAATCCGACCCTCGCTTGGTACCTCCCCCGTTGGGTTTGGTTCCAAGTGTTTCCTCGGGTTGAAATTCGGGCTGAGTCCGGGCTCGGCTCCTACCATTGCTGTTTCTGTTATTAGCTTCTTCGAAGAAGAAAGATCTTTGTCGCCTCCCAAATCCTTCAGACTGGGACTCATCCCATGATTCAGTGTTGCGGTTGGATTCTTCAGCATCCCTCAAGCGTGACTTGAGTTGGTGTGACGACCCGGAATTTTTAGACATTTGAAATGGGAATATTTAATTAATTTTAAATATTCGAAAGTTAATTATTAACTTTAATTTCAAATATCAATATTTATTGAATAATTAATTATTAAATTTAATTAACGGGATTGGGTAAAAATATTGAATCTTGATTTTTAAGCCTGATAAAAATAATCCGAAGGCTTGTAAAATTTATATTGATAATAATGTAGATAATAAAAGTGATAGAAACAAATTTGAAAATGTTTTGTTCAGTTTTGAAATATACCGTTTAAATTGAATTTAAAAATAGTTGTCCGAGGCACAGTCTCGGATTTCGACGAAACCAGTTCCATTGGATCCGTAATATTGAATTATTACCGGATTTCATATTTCGTAGCAGTCGGAAGTAACGTGTGATCGTACGAGGTATAAACGCTTAGACGTTAATTATCGATTTAATTTAAATATTATTATTTAAAAAAAAAATCAATCAAATCATCTGCAACCCTAGTTTCAACTATGCCGAACTATTATCTCAGACAAGCCACCCTATACTCTGAAAAACATCACGTCTTGCCTCCTCTCCTTCTTCGAAATCACGCAACCCTGTTTGTTTAAAGATAGAATCAAACTCCTCAACGTAAATCAAAATTCAGAGAAAAATAATGGCCCCTCAATTCCTTCTCTTCCCAATTACAAACCGTGTCGTCTCCCTCCTCTTCAATTCCCTTTTTCCCCTCTTTCAATTTTGAAATCAAAACCCAGTTAGTAAAATAAATAAAAAATTTACGAATTCGTATTCGATCTTTACTCAAAATCGAATGCATCTCAAAACCGAAATCCAGTTAAAAAAAAAAAGAGGGAAATCACTGCTCGTTCAATCTGGGGTTTCGCGATCGACTCACGACGGTGGTAGTTAGGGCACGCGTGCGGCATGGTTTGTCATGGCAGCGAGATGATTGGCGGAGTGCTTCGCGAGACTGTAGGGTTCCTCGTTCGCGTTAGAGCCTGGGGAGGTGGATTCATGTCGCTGCCGAGATTCGTACGAGTTGTTGAAGAGGCAGTTGTGATGGCTGTAGTCGAGGACGCGACAACGATGGGAAAGAAGCAGGCTGCTCGTTTTGGATTTTGGTGGAAGGTATAAGATTTGATTTCAGTTCATTTTCGAATTGAGTTATATGTGTGTATAATTTCAAATGCAGTAAAAGGAAAAAGTTTACAGAGAAAAAAAAATATTGAATTTTTGTTAAGCAGTTCTTTGAATATAAAAAAAGGGGTTATGAAGCTAATTTTAAATTTAATTTAAACAGCCATAGATAGACAGTGAGGTGGAAAAAAAAAGTTATGTTTAATTACAGTAAAACAGAAGATTTATTAAAATAAATATATATATATATATATATAGGAATTTTGAATATTGAAAAGAAGTTATATAAATTAGATTTTAGATTTATATACACAAGTTTTTAAGTGAATGAGGAAGTATATATATATGTATGTAAATTTATCTATTTAAAAATATATGTACACATGTCTTCACTTACTAGTTTATTGTTAATAATGTATGATGAAGATATTAACTTGTAGAATTCTTTTAGGTACTAAAAATATTTTATAACAAGGAAATCAGCTTAAATTTAAATTATTAGTCTGGGATAAAAGCATTGAATAATTAAATTTATATACGGAAAATTTAATGGTCGATTTATTCGGATGTTAATAAAAATCATCTAATGTTTACTCAAGGTCTAAATCGGGAAGAAATCAAGCTGGATTGAAATGGATGCTAATAAAGTAAAAGGTGAGTTAATCTCACTCAGTTTAAATTCAAATTTAAATGATTAAATTTAAATAATTGTTTGAATGGTTGAAATTGATTGATTGATGTGCTATAGAATGATATATTCTGAAATTAGTAAATAATGTTGTGCTAACATTTGTGGTTGCAGGGAAACAGGTTGGAGGGATCCAACTGGATTCCTCAAATTTATTAGATTATTTAATATTCTGTGTGATGAATATTTGATATCCTGTGATTGTTTTATGGATAACTGGAATATTGGATAGTATGGTTGGATGGAATAACTCAGTTTAAAGAGTTACCAAAATCTATGGAATTGGATTTTTGAAAGGTAATAAAAGAGTAAAATTTTAAGTAAATAATTCTAGTAAATTGGAATAAATTGAATAATGAAGTGAAAATAAAATAAAATAGAGTGATTTCTAAAATCTAACAAAATATGGAATATGAGGAAATTGAATTAACAAAGGAATAATAAATTCTGGAACTTAAGTGAATAAAAGTCATTATTTTAAATGTAAAGATTAAATTTAAAGATAAAGAAAGGAAATTGAGGAATCTGAATTTGGTATTTTTCAGTTTAAAGATTTTAAAACATAAATTGGAAATTAAATCTAAAGTTAATAAATTTTGAAATAAATGAAGTAAGAGAATTTATTTCATGGTAAAGTAAATGGAAATCAATTGTAAAATTGATTTAGGTGTTGAAATTTAAATTTAAAGTGAAGAGAGATTTTGGGACTTTATGACTGGGTTATAAAGTGAAATAAAATGTCGGTGGATATTTTTTAAATTCAAGGTAAGAATTTATTAAAGGAATGGGGATTTATTTAAAAATAAACGGTGATATATTTTTAAGAAAGGGGAAACAGAAGAGGATTTCCCTGGATAGCCAAGTATGGTTTTCAAAAATATTTAAAGTTTTTAAAATCGTTTTAAAAAGCAGGTTTTGGAAAGTTTATTATTTCTAAATCTAAATTTTTAAAGCAAGTATATTTTTCTAAATCTATTATTGAAATAACTATATAAAGTAACTTGGTATTGAGTTTAAAAGAGGAAATTTAGTTTATATTTTATAAATTGTCTTATACAAAATATTTTGTTAGTATATTTATTTTAATAAAATATTTAAGTTATAATTTTAAAAGTTATAAGTATATTTTATAAAAAAATGTTTTTAAATTATTTTAAACTTAAGTGTTTGTACTTGGCGTTCCAATGGAAATAATAATTGGGAATGTACCCTGGGAAGGGAAAACGGGTTTTGAAACTGTTTTCAAAAGGGGTTGAAAATTGGAAATATATATCTCGAGAAGATATTTTGGGATTAATAAATAATTTGGGAAATTATTTATTGGTTGATGGATGTTTGTGAATATTAATTGATAGTTAAATAACCGACTATCAATATTGGACAAATGCGTTGATCGTTTCGAAGAAACCGGGATCGAGATTTATTTCTCGAAAACCACTTCGATCCGGTTTGTACGTTTCGTGCGAAAAACGTGTTCGGAGTCGAAGATGGAGCAGTGAAGTGCAAGGGCTAGTCGCTACTAATCCTGAGGATATTTCCAAAATGGATGTAGTAGGAATAGTGCCTTCGGTTCCGTTCGAACCCGGGACGGACTTGTATGGACGAATGCTTGCGAAACATCGTCAGGTGGGCGATGGGCATTCTAAGTGAAACGTTCTAAAAGGTAACGCTTAGCCTCAAGCCTCATCAAATGGGAATGACTGAAAATCAGGGGATATGCAGCAAGGTTAGGTGGGTAGCACCCAAGCAGGGTGAGGTCATTCCAGTCTAGATGTCCCTTTTTATTTTTTCGGCTTAGTGGTGCGGTTGCTGATCCCAACCGCGGGGTGATCTCACTCGGGACTGTCCAGTAAGGGATGGTTCTGGCCTTGTGTTGCAGGGGATGAAGGGAGTAATCCTCGGTACGGTGATCTAGGCCCCGTACTGTGACAGGTGGTACCCCAGTGCCTAGTCATTAGTTGGAAATCCATTCTCCCTACGAGCCTTGTACGAGTTTTGTTTGTATTACCCACTTTTGTGGCTAGTAGCTGGAATTTAATAATGTAACAATTTCGGCTATTTTATAAGTACTTGTGTATAGACCCTATTATAATATCAGAGGATTTCTATAAAATTGTTTTAGCTATCGTAAGGTAAAAACCCGACATGTTTATTTGTGGCGTGGTCTTACGAGATGCTTTTGTTTTCAAAGAAATTTTGAAACTTTAATAATAAATTGGGTGTGATTTTCTCACGCTGGTAATCCAGACTGACTCGGGTGTTATTTAACTGTAACGCTCGGGTCAGACCGAGTATTATAGGATACAGGATATGATGCCGTGGAGCTCAGGAGACGAGCTGGATGACGAAACATACTCTCGTACTTTTATATTTATATATGTATTCCGCTGTGTTGAGTTGTTGTGTACCCATTGTATGATATTGATGTTGAGTTGTGACTGATGTATTCTGATGATGTAATGTATGTAAACGGATATATTTGATTTTGAGTAAAGATTATTTACTATCTATTATATTTTAATCCGCTGCGATGGTTAGATTCTGATGTTGATTTTGTTTTCTCTACTTCTACCTCTTCTTCTTAAACTCAAATGGTTCGTATTTCTGTGCAACTTGAGTTAATTGTTGTAGAATAGTGTTGACTCAAGGGGTCCGGATTTGCGGGTCGTTACACTTGGTATCAGAGCTTAGGTTGGCGACAACCTTGGCTTTGGTGGGAATTACTCAAGCAGAGTCCGTAGTACTCTATAATGAGTTTGAGTGTATTAATAGATATGAGCACGTATTTGTTAGTGAATATAAAATGGTTTTATATTGTGTCGATTGGTTTATTGAGTAATTTATGGATTCTGGTCAATACGAGTAATTAACGTTATTGATAGAGATCTCTAAACACTTAAATAGAACAATTCGACACAGTATTGTTTTAAAATAGGGTAAATGAAATAATTTTACCCAAATTATTTTTGTATATGAAAGAAATAATTTTCAGAAATTATTATAGTATTTGGATGCTTGATTGTTAAGGAAGGATAATATTAAATTATTAACGCTATTGTGTAAAAATTGAATAAGAAATTGAAACTTATAACCAAAGTTGAAGAATAAATTTATATAACAAAATGGAATTTGAAAATATATATTATAAATGAGATGTATAAATTGAGATAAATTAAGATTTCCAGAGCAATGTTGAAATAAATCGGGGTGGATTTCAAATTTCGAAATTTGGGAAAAGTTTAAATTCCTTGGATTTGAAAATGGTTTCAAAGTTTTGGAGAAATAATAGTGGTATTATTTCGGGAATATTTTGAATTGGGATTGAATATGGAGAGATTTGGAATTTAAAAATATTTGAAAGGGACTTTAAAGAGATAAAAGCATCTAATTCTCTTTCGGTCGCTGGAAAATAACGTCAATGATGACTGCAGCATCATCGATGTTAATTTTCGAGTTTCTAGAAGAGAAATTGCTACCAAATTGTTTTAAATTGGAAGTGGTTTGCGAACTGGGCTGGGTTTTGAAATTCAAAAAGATAATTGAATTTTCCAAAGTATTTTGAGATGTTGTTGATTTCATAGGGATTTTGAAATTCTGGAAAATTGTTTAAACTCTGGAATCTTGTTTAAAATGGTTATGGGATAATAAAAATATACTTGACTAAATCCAATGTAAAATTCCGAAGTAAAGTGTAAAAGGTAAAATGTGAATGTGGTTGATTGTAAATAAATGAAAATATGAATATAAATAAGTTGAGACATATAAAATTTGGAAGTAAAATAAATAAGCAAAATAAAATTGTTTGCAATGGTAATGAATAAAATCCAAAACTTAAATCATAAAATAGATTGTACTCCAGTAAAGTAGTTAAAGTGGTTTTTGAAATAAAAATCAAATATTGGGTATAAAATTTGAATAAACTAGGTGAAAATAAATTAGTTAATGGAATATGGAAATGGAACTCGAATTGGTTAATTAAAAAAATTGAATTGTGAATAAATAATAGAATTTGAAAGTGAAGTTTGAGTTATAAATATACATTCAACATGGAATTGTAAGTAGATTAAATATGAAATAAAGCTGTTTGGAATTGGATTACAATGGAATGATTTGGGTTGCTAATGAAATCCAATAAGAATATAACAAGGTAAATATGTGCATGGATATTATTTTGATAAATTGAGAATGTGAATTAGCAATTTGACTTGGAATATTGACAAATGAAATATAAGGGGAAATGTGTTAAACAACTTTGAGAATTGAACTAAAATAATGATGGTTTGAGTGGTAAATAAAATTCAAGTGAAAAAAAAAAAATCTGAATGGTTGCAAATGAATTGAAATGGAATGTTCCTAGACTAATAAATGTATTCAAATAAAATGAGAATATAGAATGCAAATCAAATTGAACAAAATCAATTAGATGAAATTGAACTAAGTATAGATTGAATTGTTTCCAATTCAAGTCAATTATAAACTGGATGGATATTCTATCAAGTGAACATCATTGAATTTGCATAAAGGTAATTGTCGTTTAAACGAAAATGAGACTATAAATTCTATGGCTTGACGAGGGCAAATAAATTGATTTTGGAATCAATTGTAATAAATATAAGTTCATTGGATAAATTGAATGGAATGTATGTAATGAAGTATAAACCATTGAAATGGAATATAATGTAAATAAATTATGTGTGATGGTTTGAAAATGGATTGAAAACATCAAAATTTGTGTTGAAACCTTATAAGTTCACTTCTGGAAAGTGGATAGTGTATATTGTTATATTATTCATGTGTTTCGCTATTGAAATGAAGTGAATTGTTAATAAACTTCATATATTTGTCACTTACTTGTTTAAATTGAGTAAGTACAGGTGTTCGGAAGCCGTTTGGCTGGATTTGAGTGCACAATTTGCTAAAATAAATCGCCGCTTGCTTAAAAATGCTAAAATAAGGTACGCCTACGCAATACAAATAGGAAATATGAACTGTTTTTCTGTTTTCCGACCGTGTGGGTCGATGTATATTGATTTCCGGCCTGAGGCCGATGTATATATGTTTTTGTGCATCCTGCGATATCGCAGAAGTCCCTCCGTACAAAGGAGACTCTGCCAAAGTTTTCCGTAAATTTTGGGAGTTAGAAAATTTTTGGAAATTTTCACTAAAGGTAAATGATTTAATTTGTTAAGCAAATAAAATTGAAATTGGATAATGGGGTCTATTTGAAATGTGAATGTAAAGTAAGTGCAATTGAAGGAACTAAAGAAAGTGATGTTGAAAATAAACGGTTAATTGAAATTTAAATTAATTAGTAAGTGCAACTAATTCAATATTCAAAATGAAAGCTAAATAGAAATCAAATGGAATTGTAAGGGCAAAGTGATTAAAATTGGATGTGAACTTCAATAGTAAAATGAAAATAAATATAGTAAGTATGAAAAATATTTGAATTGAACTTAAGAAATCAAATTCTTAAGTAAATTTGGAATTGAGAAAATTATTCCAGGTGAATAATTGAATGGAAATTAAACTAAAATTTTGAATTGGGATGGTTGTGGATAAAGAGAATAGAAACCCAAATGAATGTGAATTAAAGAGAATTGGTATAGCTTAAAACCAATTGGGCTAATTACGTAAGGTGTAAGTATATTATTTATTCACATAGCTATATTGATCCGGATTCGAACACAGAATTTCGAGATAGTTATATCGATCCGAGTTAGGATTTTTCACTCGATTTTCGACGGCGAACCTGGATATGGGTTGCTGATTGATTCTGGAAATTCTCTATCATAGGTATGACTATGCAAGGAGAATGACGGTTTCTGATCAAGAGACCAGATCTGAGTCCGCACTAAGAAGTCGGGTGGACGATACTAGTTCGGAAATGAAATTGTGTGATTGAGTGAGCGATCGAATTTGATATTGCGTACGAATGGTATATGTGCATCGTACGGGCTTGAATAAATAGATATTGAAATTTGTAAATGTTTTTGAATGTTGTGATGGATATTGTTGCTTAGTTGGATATACAGGTGTATAAAAGCAATGGATAAATAAAGATTTTGGGATTTTAGAAGATTAAAATTAATGGCCCGACAAAAAGGTATGTATTTGAATTTCTATATGAAATTTGATTGGGTTTTTGGATTGAGCCACTTGGCTTTTGTTTTCTTTTTTGGATTTGGGAGGCCGTAGAGCCATTTTGTAGTAGTACCGAGCTAGCCGCGCAAAGGAGACGCTGGCGAAATTTTTCGAAAATTTAGAGAGTTAGAAAAATTTTGAGAAAATTTTGATAGTTTAAAATTTGAATTCAAATTTAAGATTTAAATTGATAAGTAAGTATGTAATATGGTTTAAGGGTTATGGATAAGTTCAAAGGCTAGGATAGAGTTAGAGTGTCTTCGATAAAAAGATTTGTTTGCTAAGTTGTTAAAAATGGTTTGGTTTGAGGAAATAGTTAATGGGTTATGGATCAGTCTTCCAACTAGTAATTTCGGGGACGAAATTCTTTTAAGGGGGGAGGAATGTGACGACCCGGAATTTTTAGACATTTGAAATGGGAATATTTAATTAATTTTAAATATTCGAAAGTTAATTATTAACTTTAATTTCAAATATCAATATTTATTGAATAATTAATTATTAAATTTAATTAACGGGATTGGGTAAAAATATTGAATCTTGATTTTTAAGCCTGATAAAAATAATCCGAAGGCTTGTAAAATTTATATTGATAATAATGTAGATAATAAAAGTGATAGAAACAAATTTGAAAATGTTTTGTTCAGTTTTGAAATATACCGTTTAAATTGAATTTAAAAATAGCTGTCCGAGGCACAGTCTCGGATTTCGACGAAACCAGTTCCATTGAATCCGTAATATTGAATTATTACCGGATTTCAAATTTCGTAGCATTCGGAAGTAACGTGTGATCGTACGAGGTATAAACGCTTAGACGTTAATTATCGATTTAATTTAAATATTATTATTTAAAAAAAAAATCAATCAAATCATCTGCAACCCTAGTTTCAACTATGCCGAACTATTATCTCAGACAAGCCACCCTATACTCTGAAAAACATCACGTCTTGCCTCCTCTCCTTCTTCGAAATCACGCTACCCTGTTTGTTTAAAGATAGAATCAAACTCCTCAACGTAAATCAAAATTTAGAGAAAAATAATGGCCCCTCAATTCCTTCTCTTCCCAATTACAAACCGTGTCGTCTCCCTCCTCTTCAATTCCCTTTTTCCCCTCTTTCAATTTTGAAATCAAAACCCAGTTAGTAAAATAAATAAAAAATTTACGAATTCGTATTCGATCTTTACTCAAAATCGAATACATCTCCAAATCGAAATCCAGTTAAAAAAAAAATAAAAAATGAGGGAAATCACTGCTCGTTCAATCTGGGGTTTCGTGATCGACTCGCGACGGTGGTAGTTAGGGCACGCGTGCGGCATGGTTTGTCATGGCAGCGAGATGATTGGTGGAGTGCTTCGCGAGACTGTAGGGTTCCTCGTTCGCGTTAGAGCTTGGGGAGTTGGATTCATGTCGCTGCCGAGATCCGTACGAGTTGTTGAAGAGGCAGTTGTGATGGCTGTAGTCGAGGACGCGACAACGATGGGAAAGAAGCAGGCTGCTCGTTTTGGATTTTGGTGGAAGGTATAAGATTTGATTTCAGTTCATTTTCGAATTGAGTTATATGTGTGTATAATTTCAAATGCAGTAAAAGGAAAAAGTTTACAGAGAAAAAAAATATTGAATTTTTGTTAAGCAGTTCTTTGAATATAAAAAAAAAAGGGTTATGAAGCTAATTTTAAATTTAATTTAAACAGCCATAGATAGACAGTGAGGTGAAAAAAAAAAGTTATGTTTAATTACAGTAAAACAGAAGATTTATTAAAATAAATATATATATATATAGGAATTTTGAATATTGAAAAGAAGTTATATAAATTAGATTTTAGATTTATATACACAAGTTTTTAAGTGAATGAGGAAGTATATATATATATATGTATGTAAACTTATCTATTTAAAAATATATGTACACATGTCTTCACTTACTAGTTTATTGTTAATAATGTATGATGAAGATATTAACTTGTTGAATTCTTTTAGGTACTAAAAATATTTTATAACAAGGAAATCAGCTTAAATTTAAATTATTAGTCTGGGATAAAAGCATTGAATAATTAAATTTATATACGGAAAATTTAATGGTCGATTTATTCGGATGTTAATAAAAATCATCTAATGTTTACTCAAGGTCTAAATCGGGAAGAAATCCAGCTGGATTGAAATGGATGCTAATAAAGTAAAAGGTGAGTTAATCTCACTCAGTTTAAATTTAAATTTAAATGATTAAATTTAAATAATTGTTTGAATGGTTGAAATTGATTGATTGATGTGCTATAGAATGATATATTCTGAAATTAGTAAATAATGTTGTGCTAACATTTGTGGATGCAGGGAAACAGGTTGGAGGGATCCAACTGGATTCCTCAAATTTATTAGATTATTTAATATTCTGTGTGATGAATATTTGATATCCTGTGATTGTTTTATGGATAACTGGAATATTGGATAGTATGGTTGGATGGAATAACTCAGTTTAAAGAGTTACCAAAATCTATGGAATTGGATTTTTGAAAGGTAATAAAAGAGTAAAATTTTAAGTAAATAATTCTAGTAAATTGGAATAAATTGAATAATGAAGTGAAAATAAAATAAAATAGAGTGATTTCTAAAATCTAACAAAATATGGAATATGAGGAAATTGAATTAACAAAGGAATAATAAATTCTGGAACTTAAGCGAATAAAAGTCATTATTTTAAATGTAAGGATTAAATTTAAAGATAAAGAAAGGAAATTGAGGAATCTGAATTTGGTATTTTTCAGTTTAAAGATTTTAAAACATAAATTGGAAATTAAATCTAAAGTTAATAAATTTTGAAATAAATGAAGTAAGAGAATTTATTTCATGGTAAAGTAAATGGAAATCAATTGTAAAATTGATTTAGGTGTTGAAATTTAAATTTAAAGTGAAGAGAGATTTTGGGACTTTATGACTGGGTTATAAAGTGAAATAAAATGTCGGTGGATATTTTTTAAATTCAAGGTAAGAATTTATTAAAGGAATGGGGATTTATTTAAAAATAAATGGTGATATATTTTTAAGAAATGGGAAACAGAAGAGGATTTCCCTGGATAGCCAAGTATGGTTTTCAAAAATATTTAAAGTTTTTAAAATCGTTTTAAAAAGCAGGTTTTGGAAAGTTTATTATTTCTAAATATAAATTTTTAAAGCAAGTATATTTTTCTAAATCTATTATTGAAATAACTATATAAAGTAACTCGGTATTGAGTTTAAAAGAGGAAATTTAGTTTATATTTTATAAATTGTCTTATACAAAATATTTTGTTAGTATATTTATTTTAATAAAATATTTAAGTTATAATTTTAAAAGTTATAAGTATATTTTATAAAAAAATGTTTTTAAATTATTTTAAACTTAAGTGTTTGTACTTGGCGTTCCAATGGAAATAATAATTGGGAATGTACCCTGGGAAGGGAAAACGGGTTTTGAAACTGTTTTCAAAAGGGGTTGAAAATTGGAAATATATATCTCGGGAAGATATTTTGGGATTAATAAATAATTTGGGAAATTATTTATTGGTTGATGGATGTTTGTGAATATTAATTGATAGTTAAATAACCGACTATCAATATTGGACAAATGCGTTGATCGTTTCGAAGAAACCGGGATCGAGATTTATTTCTCGAAAACCACTTCGATCCGGTTTGTACGTTTCGTGCGAAAAACGTGTTCGGAGTCGAAGATGGAGCAGTGAAGTGCAAGGGCTAGTCGCTACTAATCCTGAGGATATTTCCAAAATGGATGTAGTAGGAATAGTGCCTTCGGTTCCGTTCGAACCCGGGACGGACTTGTATGGACGAATGCTTGCGAAACATCGTCAGGTGGGCGATGGGCATTCTCAGTGAAACGTTCTAAAAGGTAACGCTTAGCCTCAAGCCTCATCAAATGGGAATGACTGAAAATCAGGGGATATGCAGCAAGGTTAGGTGGGTAGCACCCAAGCATGGTGAGGTCATTCCAGTCTAGATGTCCCATTTTATTTTTTCGGCTTAGTGGTGCGGTTGCTGATCCCAACCGCGGGGTGATCTCACTCGGGACTGTCCAGTAAGGGATGGTTCCGGCCTTGTGTTGCAAGGGATGAAGGGAGTAATCCTCGGTACGGTGATCTAGGCCCCGTACTGTGACAGGTGGTACCCTAGTGCCTAGTCATTAGTTGGAAATCCATTCTCCCTACGAGCCTTGTACGAGTTTTGTTTGTATTACCCACTTTTGTGGCTAGTAGCTGGAATTTAATAATGTAACAATTTCGGCTATTTTATAAGTACTTGCGTATAGACCCTATTATAATATCAGAGGATTTCTATAAAATTGTTTTAGCTATCGTAAGGTAAAAACCCGACATGTTTATTTGTGGCGTGGTCTTACGAGATGCTTTTATTTTCAAAGAAATTTTGAAACTTTAATAATAAATTGGGTGTGATTTTCTCACGCTGGTAATCCAGACTGACTCGGGTGTTATTTAACTGTAATGCTCGGGTCAGACCGAGTATTATAGGATACAGGATATGATGCCGTGGAGCTCAGGAGACGAGCTGGATGACGAAACGTACTCTCGTACTTGTATATTTATATATGTATTCCGCTGTGTTGAGTTGTTGTGTACCCATTGTATGATATTGATGTTGAGATGTGACTGATGTATTCTGATGATGTAATGTATGTAAACAGATATATTTGATTTTGAGTAAAGATTATTTACTATCTATTATATTTTAATCCACTGCGATGGTTAGATTCTGATGTTGATTTTGTTTTCTCTACTTCTACCTCTTCTTCTTAAACCCAAATGGTTCGTATTTCTGTGCAACTTGAGTCAATTGTTGTAGAATAGTGTTGACTCAAGGGGTACGGATTTGCGGGTCGTTACAGTTGGTCCACCAAGGCTTCTTGTTGGGATGTGAAGCGGTTAGTCACTTCAGCCACAACCCTGTCTAGATATGCCCTAGTAATTGCTGCTGGTTGTTCCATGGCAGGGGCTGTCGGATTTACCTGATTTCCATTTTGTACTGCTGTTGGAACGGGACGATTCTCTTGATCTGTGATCACTAGATCTGGAACACTGCTAGTTGCAATGTTCTTTCCTTTGCTAACATCTTTCTTCTGCTTGGGAGGCATGTCTTCCAAGCAATGAGCGATGCTTTTGGGAAGAAGGTTAAGTGGAAGAAGATGAAGCTTCGAGCTTCCGTTCTCAGTGAAAGCACCAAAAATGTTTGCACAAAAAAGGGCAAACACCTCCAAGTCGTATGATTTAGTGATTTTATGTTGTTCTTAGTGATTTGGATGATTTATGCAAATATGTAAAAAGCAGGGACTAAACTGTAAAAGACACACAGATTTATAGTGGTTCGGCCAGAACGTACCTACGTCCACTTTATATGTTATTCCCTTTCACTGTTCAGATTACAAGTACAAGGGTTTGATTACAAGTGTATGAAAGCTGTTTGAAAGTTCTGTCCGTGCTTGAGCTCTCAAAACATATCCACCATTGTTGTACCCCTGCCCCTCTATTTATAGAGTGAGGCTGGGGGTAGGGGTCTTGGATGTATATAGCTGCTGGTGGGCCTGGGCTGATGTGATCTGGCCTGACACTGTTGGCCCGGTAATGCCTTCTTCCTTTTGGTTCGGTAGCGAGAGCATGGATGGGTCCAGTGATGAGTGGGTTGAGTTCTGGTCCGGTAGTCTTGGTTCGGTGGCTCTGGTCCTGGGTGAGAACACGCCCAACAGCTCTAGCAGCAACCCAAAGCAAGATATCTACAACCTGTAATAACTCAGTCTGACCCGAGTATTAAATTCAAAAGAAAATAATACACGGGTCAGTCTAATTCAAACTCAGTTATTAATACACAGAAGCAATAATAATTAAATAACAATTAGACGACAATCAAAATAATCTCACCTATCCAATCCTTTAATAAGGAATCGGATAACGGTAAATATAACACGTAACAGTGTTAAACAACAAACCAACAAATTCAAATTATCAACGAAGATAAATGGAAGGATTATCAATGAAGATAATTTAGAAAACAACAGAATTGCCTAAAATGGCAATTAACGACAAAATCAAATTATTAAATAAATAATTCGAAACTCATAATCTAATTATCAAAAAGATAATTAGATATCAACAAAATCACCAAATTAAACCAAATCAAAATACGATTCAAAATATTGAATTGGACACAAAACAATTCAAACAATTGAAATATCAATTAAAACGTCAATTCGGGTAGGGCTGCAGTACACGCACGCGTGTACTGCCTCGCCACTACAGCATCTGGAATACGCAAAAGATCAATAAATCAAAAGCAAATAGAATATCAATAAAAGAAATACCGCGTGGCTGTAGTACATGCTCGCGTGCACTGCCTCGCCATTACAGTATAAATTACACAAAAGCTCGGCAAATCAAAAGCAAGTGACACCAACACGAGATCAAGTTTGAGTTATACAACTCAAACTCGACTGGTCAGTGCCATCACAAAACATAATTGCACACGCAAGGCTACTGTATAATGCTGTAGTAGTATCCATGCAGCAGTAATACCAAGAAATCCAACAAGGTCGGTCTGGGCAACAATGAAAGACCGATAAATTCACATCACTACCCCACTATATCGTGAAACCCAAATACTACATGAAACTGACAGTACTGGAAGGGTAATAAAATGGTCAAGTGACAATGTGCATGAACCCAAAAACACAGCAATCCACAGCCATCCACAAGTATGAAAGGGATGTGCAGATGTAAGCAACGAAATGGCGCACGAGTGGTCGGTGGAATCCAAATACTACATAAAACTCAAAACTGCAATTGTCACCTAGGCACAAGGCTGTCAAACACACAGTACTAAAATGAATGCGTACACTTGTACTGACACAAGTATACATACACTGTTTTTAAATGTGAAGATAGTGCAGTCAAGGCAACATGAAAATAAAATGCATCAGTTCAGACCCAAACATGCAAGTCAATAAAGATTCATTGAAGCCAGAAGCAACAAAATAACCAAAGTCGAAGCCAAGTGAAGACGCATGGCCAATGCAGACCAGTGAATATCAAGTGGTCAGAGTAACAAACTAAAACGACTTCGACACAAAATACAAATCAAAACAGTGCTTAACAAGTAAACAACTGCAGTTTAATATCAAATGCAATGCATCATGATAACAAGGAATAGTGTTACAGAGATAATCAAGATATAACATGTATGCAACTGTAAAACTTGACAGTGCAAGCTTCAAAAAGTATACACATGAAGATTACACTGCAACAGGTCAGGAACAAACATATGCAACAACAACAGGTGATGTACACATGAATGCAACCGTGTCTCAAAGCAATAATTAACAAGTCAAAGTCAAGTATAGTCGAACAAGATCAACATCAAAAATCAAGAAGTTTCGAACTTGGTCAAAGTTCAACAGTCGAGCATCACCAACAAAATTATACAACAGTCAAAGACAAAATAGCCGAAGACCTGAAACAACAGATGAAATCAAACAAGGTCGAACAGTGGACAGTATGGCCAAAATCCATAGAGTACAAATCAATATCAAAGCAGTGGTGATGATCGAAGTCGTCAGTTCAAAAATAATCAAATCGGTAAAATTGAATCAATCTATAATAAGTATCAATATATACGAATTTGATTAAATCAAAGAAAACCTCAACATCGAGACAAAATCGACTGCAGAAGCACAATACTAAGGATTGACTAGATGTGAGTGAAAATTCACTCACCTTGCTTCGATGCAAAATTGAAGGAGCCGAGCACGAGATCGTCGATCGACCGAGTCATTGAAGTCGGCGCCTTCGAATTCTCGAAGCCCTAATTACTGATCAAAGAAGAACGAAAAGGAACGACCACCATTTATTTTCTTTCATACGTTTAGGGTTTAAAACGAATTGAATGAAAATGAATAAGGGGAAAACGAGCATCGGCCTTGATAAATACCACATCCACAAACAAAGAAACGTGAGCTAAATTTCATTTAAAGCCCGCATACCCTTTATCAAATTATTAAAAGAATTTTCAACTTGATTAAAAAAAACTCCAACAGTAGTTAGCAAACCAATCTAATTGTCATTTGACGATAATTAATTTTTACAAAACCCCGGGATGTTGCAGACTCCCCTCCTTACAAAAATTGCATCGCCGTAATTTTTATAATTAAGATCGTCAATAACAATTATTTTTCTAACATAAACTGGTTAAGCTAGAAAAATAAAGGTCGAGAATACAAACGCCAAAGAAATCTTTTAATTTCATAAAAGAAATTCACAAATTCTCAACAAAATCTAACTGTCCAACAGATAATAAGAAAACAATAAAACTGAATAAATGCAATTATCAGCAACATTCAATTATCAATTAATTAGATACAAAAACCACAAAACAGCAATATCTAATTTTCGATACAATAATTAGAAAACAACAAAATCTAATTATCAACAAAACTAATTAGAAAACACAAATCACAATTCGCAAAACCGCAAACATCTAGTTATCAACTAGATAATTAGAAAACACGAACTTCATAATCAACAAACTCTAACTATCAACGGAGATAGATAGAAAACAACAATTTAATATAATCAACATAATCTAGAATCAATTAGAGACTAGAAAATCTTATAATCAGCAAAATTAGCAATTTTCTAATTATCAAAAACGATAACCAGAAATCTCAAATCAACAAATATCTAATTACCAAAAACGATAATCAGAAATCTCAAATCAACAAGTATTCAATTGTCAAAAACGATAATCAGAAATCTCAAATCAACAAATATCTAATTATCACATACGATAATAAGAAATCTCAAATCAACAAATATCTAATTATCACAAACGATAATCAGAAATCTCAAATCAACTAATATCTAATTATCACAAACGATAATCAAAAATCTCAAATCAACAAACATCTAATTATCAAAAACAATAATTAAGTTTCAAATCAACAAATATCTAATTATCAAAAATTATATCGAGTCGACAAATATCCGATTATCAAAAACGATAATCAAAACTAACAAATATCTGATTATCAACAAAGATAATTAGAAACAAAAAATATCTGATTCTCAAAAACAATGATCAGAAACAACAAATATCCGATTATCAAAAACAATAATCAGAAACAACAAATATCCGATTATCAAAAACTATAATCAGAAACAACAAATAACCGATTATCAAAAACGATAATCAGAACTCATATCAACAAATATCCAATTACCTGCTGTTAACGCTAAAATTTGAACGCTAACACCCCGGTGTATGAAGTGTAATTGTGAAAGCACCACCCGGTAGCTCGGGAACAGATTATAAGCAGATAATAGCGAAAAAGCAGTAAACAACAGCAATTTTATAGTGGTTCGGCTGAGCCTACGTCCACTTTGAATATCTTTATTGACGATTTGATTACAAGTCGATGCAATTACACTTTGATTACAACACACTTCGAGTTACAAGTGACTTAGAACAAGTAGCCTAAACTTCAATGTCGATCAAAATCTTTGAACTCATGTTGGACATGTATGATTTCTTCGTGAAGTTCCCTGAGGCGTTCTTTGTATCTCAAAAGCTTTAAGTGTTGAAGTAGTTCGGAATGCAGCAGAGTAACGGCGCTCGAAATGAATGAGCCAAAAGTCCACTGAATATTGGAGGTGGCCATGTATTTATAGGCCAATTTCTGGGTTGGAACTGTTGACCAAGTCATGAGTCGCGACCGACTCAGGATGAACCGTGACCGACTCAAGATGAGCTGTGACCGATTCACATATCATGAGTCAGCTGGCAGCGGCATAAATGAAACGGCATTGAGCTTGTTCCTCATATGCTTGGGTCGCCAGCGACTTATGATAGGTCGTTAGTCGCCTTGAGTCGTTGGAAACCCTGAGTCGGTCTGCCCCATAAACCACTAACTAGTTAAGCCACTCTGCTCCTCTAAGGCATTAACTCGTTGAGTCGTTGATCCCCATAAGTCGTGAGTCGCGCAATTCTTTAACTCGTGCAACTCCTCAGTTCAGTTGAGTCATTGATCCACTGAGTCGTTACAAGCCCTGAGTCGTTGAGTCGGTCTAGGCCTTGAGTCATCTCATATGAATCGTAAACTTCGTTGAGTCGGTAACTCACTGTGTCGGCCTGTCTCATGAACCGCTAATCCCCATGAGTCGTTCCATTCCTTTAAGTCACCGTGAACCTTAACTCGTTAGCTAATTAAGTCGTAACCAGTTGAGTCGGCCTGAGTCTTAACTCGTTGGTGAAAACAGGGTTAACATTTGCCCCTAGAAGTGCACGCCTAAGTCGTAGGTCGTGTACTTCGACTCATCTTGACTCGCATGTGCCGACTCATGTTCCACCACCCTGGTATAAAAGGCATGAATCGTCACTTTTATCTTCTTCTTCTCATACCAATCTCGCAAGTCGTTTTCTGCCATTAACATTCCTCCAAGCTTTGGAAAGAAATTCTATTCCAACTTCCTGCTAATAATCTTTGTTGCGTAAGTGAGTCTGATTCTCTCTCGATTCCTTACTGTTATTGAATTACGAATCCGGACTACGCATTTTTATGACTCCGATGCATCTTTGTGCCATGTTCCATCGCGACTCATGCTTTTTTGATCGATTTACAACTGCCATCGATTATATTATTGTTATTGCTCGCGATAACATAATAGCGCGTCAGATTCGTCGCAAACTTGAAGCGATTCGAATTGGTCCTTTGAGTGATTTTCTGATGGTGTGAGGTGAAGACAATGGATTATAGTGCCTCGAATTATTTGGTCTGCGAGTTTGGAAGAGATGAAATGATCCTTAACGGGTTAATGGGTTAGAGAGAAGATGACCGGTTGAGGAAATGACCTAGGATTCTCATGACCTAGTTGGTTTTTTGATGACTTAGGTTTTTGGTCGTACGAGCGACTCAGCCCTTTAGATCCTCACCGCGACTCATCCTTTGAACCGTGAATGACTCAAACCATCTGCCGCAAACGACTTAAGCCATAGGCCATGAACGACTCAAGTCATAGGTCGTGAACGACTCAGCACTTGGACTATTTTTCATACCGAGTTGCTCCTTGTGGTTTGAACCTATGAACGGCTCAATTAGATGCAACCTAGGATTTGAGTCGCGGCCGAGACAGGACTTGGAGAATTTCACACTGCTTTGAACTAAAAATTTTCTCCTTTTACCATGCCTTACGGCTTAGAGAACTAGTGACTCGATGCATTAATGACTTGGAGCATAAACGACCTAGCTTAACTTGCCTCATAACCTTTAAAACATGAATGAGTTATCACATTGTACTGCTTTGAAGCATAATTCTGACTCGATCTTTGACTTGAATTGCTGAAATAAACTGCCTGAATATTGAATTGTTTGGACTTTAAGCTGCTAAACTTTGTTGCATATTTCAGTTTTACAGATTGCTTCAATTTGCAAGTATACAACCTGTTTAATACAACAATCACAGAAAATCGGGACGAATATACTGCCATTGATTGCCCACATCCAATGACAGATTAGTCAATAGAAGATAAATGTTAAATAGATTGCGTGAATGAAGTACTTTAAACCAACGAATCCAAGTAGAGTGCTAAAGCAATGTTTGAGATAGTCAACTGAAATTGACCGGTTTGCACTAACACTATACCTGAAACTTTAAATTAACAAGTCCTGAAATTTAGTAATTGATCAATTGCCAACTAGCTTAACTTCAGTTATATTTACTTATTTATCTCCATTAGTTCTGCACAACACTTCACACTTTTAGGAAACGTGCACCTTCGCATTTGAACATCCAGTTGCTTGTGTAGAATGACTTCTCAGCAAGAAGAACTGATGGGCCAGGCTGAAGATGTCTTCCCAATAGCTAACCCATTGGATAACCCTCCGGAGAGAACTTCCACAACTCTGAATCAGCGGGTGTTTAACCAATTGCGCATCCAGTTTGGCATTGCCGAAGCTGATGCCTTACTGCCGGGGCCAAATGATACTGCAGATAGGCCCCCTCTTGGCTTTATTGCTGTCAATCGCCAAATGTGCTTGAGCGGTGCCATCCCACTTTTAATGACTTCCTTTAGCAGTTCCTGCTTCGGTTATCTATCTCTCCATTCCAATTGCACCCCAATGGCCATGCCATTCTGATGGGGTTATGTGTGCTATTTAGGAGAGTTTTAGACCGATTACCGAGCTTTGGGGAAATCTGCTACTTCTGCTCATTCACAAAAATTAAAGATCATCCCTCTATCGTAGTTATAAGGAGTGCTCGAAACCACAAACTCATCACTGGTCTTCCAGAAAGCGTTCATGGATTTCTAAATCAGTTTTTCTTTGTTCGCTGTCCTCCAGGGTTTTATGCCATCTGGAGAGTAGGAAGTAAGATTTCCTGTTTTTATTTCTCCATTCTTGAGCTTTTCGAAATCTGAGTTGCTAAATGCTAACTTCGCTTCTTTTTTTTTCTTCTGTTTTAGTACTTCCTCCTCCCTCTAGAGATCCATGCTATAAGCAAATTTTTGAAAGACTGAATGCCGTGGCGGCAGAAGAGAGGAGTATAAAGTTTTTGTTGAATGATGAATTTTTACATCAATTTGGACTCCTTCACCCTTCTCGTTCCACTCAGCTTTGTGAAGTTCCCGATTCTCCAGCGGAGGCTGAAAAGCTTATGCCAAAAGATCCCTCCACTGAAACTTTACTGGTGAAGTGCCCCACTCTGACTGATGTTGCGGGGCCGTCTAGCAATTTGACACTTGCCCCAGTTATCGAAGAGGAAGAACCTCCACGATCTTCCGGGAGACCTGCTGACGAAGGAGTTGAGAAAGCAAGTCCCAAAAAGCATGATGGTGATGATGTTTTTGAGGGGTTGAGCGACCTAATTGTGACTTCACAAGAACTTTTTAAAGATGATGTTTCCAAAACTATCTCTTCTGTAATCGAGGCGACATCTTCTCTACAACAAATGTCAACTCCTCCTACTCAAGTTATCACCACCTCTACTCCACAGAGTGGTCTGTAGCTTGATGCGTGTAGTTTACACATTACACAATACTTAGGATTTTTCAGCACTTGTTTGTGTTTGACTTCTTTTCTCTAAAGGCTTTTAAGACCTGTCTTTTTGCCTTTCAGATCCTTCAATGGGGCGTAGCGGCAGCGGCTCTTACTATAAAGACTTTCAGTGCTATGGAGGGCGTGGCAACTATGATTATAGACGCTACCTTACTGGTCCCAGAGAAACCGATGAGCAGAGAGCTGCTCGAAAAGCTAGAGAGAGGAGAGAATATGAAGAGTGTCATGAGAGGATAGATGTGCGACATGAGTCTTCTTCAAGAGGCGATGACTCTCACAAACGTAAAACACATGATGGTCGGGGGAAGAGCCACATTGTTGAGGACCCGAGCAAGTGGGCCAAACCTAGTGAGAAACACGCATCTGCAATGTCTGAAAAGTCTGACGCTCCCATCTCTATCGACATTCCTTCCAAATCCCCTGCTCTTGAAGGAAGCGCTATTTAAACACTTCTTAATAGGCCTTCATATCGTGTTGAAAGGGGTCCACCGACCCTACAGAGCCGATTCCCGAATTGGTGTTTAAAGGGGGTTCGCTTCGATCTTGATTTAGTTCCCATCGATAAAGAAGCCATGTACCAAAATCTTGATGCCGTTAGACTCGATATTGAAAGAATGTCTGGATGGCAAAAGCTCGTTGATGAACTCCAAAGGGTCAATCGGGCCAATATCGAGGCAATGCTAACTATGGAGAACGATAAGTCGGAATGGCAGAAGATTCTTGGCCAGCACAACATCGAGATGAAAAACATAACCGAGTATAACGAGAAACTTGAAGCTGAAGTCAAGCAGCTTAAAGACGATCTTGCCACCTCTTCTAACACTTACACTCAAAGAGAAGAGGTGCTACAAAAACAAGTGTGGGATGCACATGCTGGCCAAAGAGATGCCGAAGCTAAAGTTGAGAGGCTAGAAGAGGTTGTAGAGAATTACCGCACTGATGTCGCTCAGTTGCGGAGTAAAATGAGCGCCCAAGACATGGAGATTGAAGCGTTAAAAGCTCAACTTGCTAAAACCGAAAAAGAACGAGATGAGGCCATGGCTGGTAAAATCGCAGCTGAAGAATCTATTCAAACCATGGAAGCCAACGTCAGTTCAAATCTATTCGACTTTTACTTGCACAGCGTCTTAGGGCATGGTAGTCTCTCTTTTCTTGGTCCTAAATACGAAATCACTTTGGCTGAAGTGTGGGAAGCTTCTCTCGACATGTTCAAAGGCGCCGGGTATACCGAGGAAGAGCTTGAGGCACGCTACCTAGATGAGGAAACTCGCGCTGCTCTTGCGAAGGGAAAAGAGAATCTCGCCAGAGTGCGGACTGGGATGGCGGAAGAGGAACGTTCTGAAAAAGAATTACCACCTACTACCTCTGAACGTCCTTTAGTCTCTCCTGGAGTTGACATCACAGGTTCCAGTACTCATTCCCCGCCTCCTACAAGAACCGGGGTAATTACCCCTACTGATGATGAGGCTTTGGAGGATATTGGAGCTCAAAATTACGAGATTGAACTAACGAAGCAAATATCTTCAGGTAATTTTGACATTGGTCCGATTCAGGTGGATTGCCTGCTTGCTCCTCGAAAGTTTGATGAGCTTCTCGATTACTTCTTGAATCTTGACGAACCCATATCTCCCTTCTTTTGGGGAGATACTAATATTTTTAATTTCTCTTCTTCTGCAGTTGAAACACCAAAGTGCTGTGCAAGCTTCGCCTCCTCCGGTTATCCCTCCACCGTCTCTTCAGGTGGCTCCTCCTTCTGCTTCATAGCCCGGGTCACAAGAGGAGCAAATAGAGGCTCTTCATGGCTTAGATGACCCTATCGCTTCGCAAGAGCAGAAAGACGAGGGACTTGAGGGAGGTGAGATATCTCCGGAGCGGACTCCTTCTGATGACATAATTTTGTCTGCTCTTGTTACTTCAAGGAGTGAGTCTTCTTTGAAGAGGAGAAAGAAGCACGGAACATCGAAGAGGAGGGGGAAGAAAATCATTGCTACTGAAGAGGAACTGGAAGTTGCACCAGTTGCACCTCCCTCCCCTTCTTCCCTTATGCTTACAGACCGACCTGAAAAGCTAACCATTCGGCCGGGTAAAGGGTCCAAAGGTGGCAAGAAGAAATGAAGATTCCAGCTTTTAGCTTCTTGTCTTTTGCATGTTCTGGTCGAGAATTGTGCGGGTACCGGCCCCTGCTTTTTATTTTGGAACTTGTATCTGCAATACAATTGAATAAAATGATCCTATATTTGTACAGACTCCTGTTTGAATTTAAGAATGCATTTATTATTCATTTTTGCACAAGTTTATTTATATGATATTGCAGCGGGCTTATGGCATGTTGTTTGAGCATTACTTTTGCCGATGTGGCTATACCATATTGTATGTAACTACACCATGTTGCCCCCATACCACAAGCTTGCTGCAATATTTTATACTTCGAGGGGACTTGCACTCTTATTTTCTGAAGAATAATTATTTCATTCTTGAAGAAATTTTTGTAGAGTACAACTCCCTTCATATAAGTTTTTACGCTTTGTCCTTCGAAGAAATCACTTTTTTTCTTTTGCTTATGTACACATTTTACCAAGTGAATTCTTCTATGAGGTAAAGCGGGCCTCTGAAGGGTACTTTAACTTTCTTTTTTTTTTTTTTTTGAGGAAGATTATTTTCCAGAATAGGTAAATTACTCTTCCTTTGAAAGTTAAAATGTGCTTTTAATGAGGATTTTTTTTAAAAAAACATAGAAAGTTGTACCTCTGAGGAGGGATTTTTCACGTTTCAACACTTGGAAGTTTTATTTCAATATTGGTGAAACGTGTACCTCCAAAGAGTTGTGCCTTTGAAGAAAGCTTTTTCATATTTAACACTTGGAAGTTTTATTTCAATCTCGGTGAAACGTGGGCTTCCGAAGAGGTCTTTCTTCTTGATTGTGTCTCCGGGAGGAGATCTTTATTTTGTTTTGCATTTCAACTTTGGTGAAGTGAAACTCCGAAGAGCGGTTGTAACACTTCAACTCCTGGTGAAATGGGCCTCCGAAGAGGGCTTTTATTTTGTTTTACATTTCAACTCTAGTGAAGTGAAATTCCGAAGAGCGGTTGTAACACTTCAACTCCTGGTGAAATGGGCCTCCGAAGAGGGCTTTTATTTTGTTTTACATTTCAACTCTGGTGAAGTGAAATTCCAAAGAGCAGTTGTAACACTTCAACTCCTGGTGAAATGGGCCTCCGAAGAGGGCTTTTATTTTGTTTTACATTTAAACTCTGGTGAAGTGAAATTCCGAAGAGCGGTTGTAACACTTCAACTCCTGGTGAAATGGGCCTCCGAAGAGGGCTTTTATTTTGTTTTACATTTCAACTCTGGTGAAGTGAAATTCCGAAGAGCGGTTGTAACACTTCAACTCCTGGTGAAATGGGCCTCCGAAGATTGCCTGGAAGTTACTCTCTCATGGTTGGAAGGTCATGACTCCGCCAATCTTTTTTGGTTGAGTAGAGAACTTTCTTTTTTACGGCATATGCTTCGTTAGAGGTCTTTATCCTCCGAAGAGTTGTGCCTCCGAAGAGGACTTTAGTTGTTCCTTGTCCGCTTGCTTATGCCTTTTCAGTGATCCTCTATATTTTTTTTAACTTTCACTCCCTTCTCTTACGAGTAGCTTTTTTAATCCAAAGAAGTGTACTTCATTGCTAGGCCAGTTCACGAGTACGGACATAAGCTTCGTAATTGGATGTTTGTTTGTTCAAACTTCTCAATTTATTAGCTAAAGCCCGTTTTCGGCGAAATCATTGACCGTTCAATTGAAGCACTTCTTATCTAGGATTTAATGCTCGGGAATTTTGCAACTTGGAATTTGTTTGTTGAATGATAACAAGAATCACTTGGTCTTGTAATGTGCAAGTTTTGTTTTCGTTGCCTGCAAAAATTTAAATCGACATTTCAGTAATACATTTAATGTACTTTTCATATCGAAAATAAAGCAAACATGTAATAATAATATGGAACACAAGATTTATAGTGGTTCGGCCAAGAATTTGGGCCTACATCCACTTTATAGTCTTTCATTATTCACTTGCATCAGTTTTACAATCGCTTTCAATTACAGGAATCATACATTCATAATTCTTTTTACAACATTTCAACAAAGCTATCAAGTAAAGTATGGACGCAAGTGATTGCTGTTCCAAGCTCTTGGAATTTGATCTCCTTCGACAGTAGTGAGTTTGAATGTGCCGTCCAGAAGCTTTTGACCTATGACATATGGTCCTTCCCAATTTGGCCCAAACACACCTGTCGCTGTCATAATTCTCTTTAGGACTAGATCTCCAATTTCAAAGCTGCGTTGGCGAACTTTGGAATTGAAATGTCTGGCTATCCTTTGCCGATGAGATGCGATTCTGAGCTCAGCCTCTTCTCTTTCTTCATCAAGGAGATCTAGTGCCTCATGCTGTAGTTTCTCATTCTCCGCTTGATTGAAATGGATTCTTCTATGTGAAGGGACCTCTGTTTCTACCAGAATCATTGCCTCTGATCCGTATGCCAATGAAAACGGAGTATGCCCAGTCGCAGTTTTGTGGGTAGTTCTGTAGGCCCATAGTGCCAGCGGTAGCTTATCGACCCAACCACCTTTTGCTCTTTCAAGTTGCTTCTTGATGGTTGACTTGATAATTTTATTTATTGCTTCCACTTGCCCGTTTGCCTGCGGATGGGCTACTGCTGAGAAGCTCTTTCGGATTTTGAATCGTTTGCAAAAGTCTTGGAATTCTTCACTTTCGAACTGAGTACCGTTGTCTGTAATTATTTTTTGAGGCACACCATATCTGCAAATGCTACTTTAGTCACAAAACTTATCATCTTTTTTGAAGTGATAGTAGCCAGTGGTTCAGCTTCTGCCCACTTAGTAAAATAATCTACAGCAACAATGGCATATTTAATTCCAGATTTGGCAGTTGGTAACGGTCCTACAAGGTCTATTCCCCATATCGCAAACGGCCATGGACTGACCATCTGTATGAATTCAGTGGAAGGAGCTCTAGGAATTTTGGCGAATCTTTGGCATCTGTCACATTTTCGGGAATAGTCTGCTGCATCTCGATTAATTTCTGGCCAAGAATATCCGTATCGGAGAATCTTTTTCGTTAAAGTTTGACCACCTAAATGATCACCACGTTCTTCCCCATGCACCTCAGCTAGGATTTTTTTTGACTCTTCCCTAGATACACATCGAAGTAACGGCATTGAGAATCCCCGTTTGTACAACTGGCCATCCTGGACTATATAGCGAGAGGCTTTCCTCAGTAGCTTCTTTCGTTCTTTTGAGTTTTCCGGTAAAGAGCCATTGAGCAGATATTCTGTTATTGGAGTCATCCATGATTTTTGCTCTTGAGACACGCTCATGATCCAATCAATATCCATCTCATCAATGCTCGGAGTCGACAGGACCTCCACTGGAGTTAACCCCAGAAATTGAGCTTCGCCTGTGCTAGAATACTTTGCGAGAGAATCTGCTTTCATGTTTTCTTCTCGAGGAATGTGACTTATCATGTAATGATCGAAATCACCCAGGAGTTCCCAAGCCTTTGACAAGTAGGCGGGCATATTCCCCCCTTTCGCTTGGAATTCCTTTTTGACTTGGCATACAATAAGCTAAGAATCACTGAAGATCTGTAATGCTCGGATGTTTAATTCTTTAGCAATCCTCAAGCCAGCGATAAGGGCTTCGTATTCTGCTTCATTGTTTGTTGAAGGAAATTCCAATCTTAGTGCGTAGCATAATGATCGACCTTCAGGGGTTTCGAGTACAACTCCGGCTCCAGAACAGTAGTCGTTTCTCGCGCCATCGACATATAACTTCCATTGGATTGGGGAATCGTCGATCGTTTCCTCCTCACTGTTGCCCTTATCTGTGAATTCTGCGATGAAATCCGCTAAAGCTTGTCCATTGATTGCTTTTCGGGGATGATAAGTGATGTCATATTGACTGAGTTCAATATTCCACTTTAGAAGACGACCCGAAGTCTCAGGGCGAAACAGGACTTGCTTTAAAGGTTGATCAGTGAGGACTCTGATAGGATGAGCTTGGAAATATTGCCTCAAATTCCTAGATGCAATTAGTAGGCAATAGGCGAGTTTTTCCAACTTAGAGTAATTCATCTCTGCCCCAGTGAGTCTTTTGCTGATATAGTAAACTGGATGTTGAATCCTCTTGTCTTCTCGTATCAGCGCTGCACTTAAAGCATGAGATGATACTGCCAAGTATATAAGAAGATCCTCACCATCGCCAGGCCTAGAAAGTATTGGAGGCGTTTCCATATGGCGAATCAATTCATCAAAGGCTTTTTGGCATTCGGGAGTCCAATCGAAGTTTTTCTTTCCTTTCTTTAGGGCGTCAAAGAATGGGATGCATTTATCTGTGGCTTTGGAAATGAACCGACTTAAGGCGGCGACTTTTCCATTGAGACTTTGCAATTCCTTCTTTGTTCTAGGAGCTTTGACTTCCTTTAAGGCGGTAATTTGAGCTGGACTAGCCTCAATGCACCTAGCGCTCACAATGAAACCTAAAAACTTGCCGGATTCCACTCCAAATGAACATTTTAAAGGATTGAGCTTCATTCCGTATTTTCGGAGGACTGCGAACATGTCTGCTAAGTGTTCTATGTGATCCACTGCTTTCTTAGACTTTACTAACATGTCATCGACGTAGACTTCCATAGTCTTGCCCAATTGCGGTTTGAACATAGCATTAACAAGTCTTTGGTATGTTGCCCCTGCATTCTTCAGCCCGAAGGGCATAACTCTGTAGCAGTAAAGACCAACGTCGGTGATAAAGCTCGTGTCCTCCTGATCTGGCTCATGCATCATGATCTGGTTATACACGGAGTAGGCATCCATAAAAGATAACAATTCGTGTCCCGCTATTCCGTCAACCAGTTGATCGATCCTCGGTAATGGGAAGCAGTCTTTGGGGAAGGCCTTGTTTAGATCTGAAAAATCGATGCATACTCTCCATTTTCCGTTGGCTTTCTTAACCAGCACTGGATTTGAAACCCAATTCGGATAGGTAGATTCTTTGATAAAATTATTCTCCATGAGCCGATCAACTTCTTCTTTTAACGCTGCCGACCTTTCTGGACCTTGAGTTCTCATTTTCTGCTTCACAGGTGTAAATTTTGGATCAATATTTAGAGCGTGTACTACAACTTCTGGGGATATCCCGCACATATCGGCATGAGTCCAAGCAAAAACATCCAAATTTGCCTTTAAAAAAGATATTAAGATATTCTGAATTGACACATTAAGTTGTGATCCCACATTCAACACCTTGTTTGGGTCCTTTGGATCAACAGGTACTGGTATTGTCGTTTCCACTGGTACCACTCTATTCTCGCCTGCACTGACTTTTCTAGGATCCATCTTTTTCCTTGCTCCGCTGTGCTCGCCAGTGCAGGGTCCGCCCTGTAATTGCTACAAGGCTGGTTCTTTGATGCGGACTGGGGCTGCCGCATCCTTTCCCATTTCTCTTTTTCTGGTTTCTCGTAGCTCTGTTAGATAACATTCCCACCCCGCATTTTGATCCCCTTTTATAACTCCCACTCCATTATCTGTGGGAAATTTAATGGTGAGACACCATGGGGCCAGAACAACTTTGAATGCTGCGAGAGTTGGACGGCCAAGGAGAGCATTATAAGCAGAAAATTCGTCGACAATCACAAAAGTTTGCTTGCGGACCACTTTTCTCTCTCCTTCTCCAAGTTCCACAAACAAATCAACGGTTCCTATCGGCTGTTTTGGCTCCCCAGTGAAGCCAGCGATTTTCTGCGATGAGGCTTGCACATCAGCCATAGGGATCTTCATTTGGTCGAATGTTTTCTTGAAGAGGATATTGCAGGATGCGCCACAATCAATGAGAACTCTTCTGACAATAGCTGGCCCGATACCAGCCGAGATGACTAAGGGATCCAAGGTAGGAGCTTCAATACCTGCGGAATCCATGGCTCTGAACACAATATCATCATTGAAAGTTCTTTGTTGCTTCAGGGGCATAGCACCTTCCAAAACAAATACATCTTCCTCAGTCGGTACATACTTCAAAGCTCGGGTATACCTTTCCATCTCACCCCAGCTCCTGCCTGCTGGGTGAGGTCCTCCCGTAATGGCATTGATAACAGGCCTTCTGGATTCATGCCCTGCAGTCTTTTCACCTGTCCTGGGTTGATGAGCAGGAGCTCGTTGCCCCTGACTAGTCGAAGCGGGATTGCTGCTATTCTTTTCCACAAATTGCTGCAGCTTGTTTTCCCTTATCAATTCTTCAATCAAAATTTTCAATTGGCGGCATTCGTCGGTATCATGACCAGGTTGATTATGAAAGCGACAGAACTTCCCACTTTGCACAGCTTTCCTCCCGGTTCTCAGAATAGGAGGTTTAGGATATTCAACAGAATCGTTAGTGGCAAGGTATATATACTCCGGTGTATCTGATAAAGGAGTATATTCCGATGGTTTGAAGGAACGAGGCCTCTTCAGATTTTTCTGTTTCTTTCCATCGTTATTTTCCCTTTTCTGTCCTGCAGATTCACTCTTGCGTGGAGCAGCAATGTTATCTTCAGCTTTTTCTAACACTGCCTTTACCGGTACAGGACGGCTTTCCAGGCGTATTTACTCATCTGCTTTCTTGTAGAATTTTTCAAGGGAATTTGGTTCCTTCATGTTAAGCCATTTTCCAAATTCGCTCGACTTGTCGATGGCCCTCATCAGATAGGTCCAGATCATCCGTGGTTCTGCATTGTCTACCTCGGCCAGCGCTATATTAAAGCGATTCAAGAAAGATCTGATAGTTTCACCTGGATTCTACTCTAAACTTGACAACGACATAATATCTTTGGCTTTTGAAGCGTATAGTCTGAACTGCTCCTTGAATTTCCGAGTTAAGTCAGAAAACTGATCTATAGACCGGACCGGCAGCTTGGTGAACCAAAGCAGAGCTACACCTTCCAGGTATACAGGAAAATATCGGCACTTTATTTCATCAGAAGCTCTGGCACCTGTCATGTGCCAATCATACTTATACAAGAATTCGTTCGGATCACTTGTTCCTTTGTAAGCTGGGATAGTTGGGGGGACGAACTTCCTTGGGAACTCAGCCTTCAAGATTCTTTCGGTAAACGGGGTTTTACTTGGAGCGAAACCCCATTCCTTCTCATCTTCATTCCTTTGCTTGCTTTCCTTCATGATTTTTCGAACCATTTCAGAAAGATATCCCTCATCATTTCGAGCTCTAGATCCACCAATTTCAGGAAATGTCCGCTCAAAGGGGCTGGCAGCCCTCTCAGGAATGTTTCTTTCTTCATCCTCAAGAATGTTGCCAGCAAAGTTCCTTTCATTACCCGTTGGTTGACGGTTTACCCCTAGCAAGTCATTCAACTTATTCAGAATTAGGGCATTTTGGGCGTTCTGAGCTTCCAATTGTGCACTTTGGGCATTTATCTGCTGGTTCAGCCCTAAGATTACAGCATCCAACTACGTTTTTGCAACTCCAACAGGTGGAGTGGCTTGATTAGGTACTGGGGAAGCGGAGGTTCCCTCTTGAGCATTTCCAGATCTAACAGATCTACTCTTTCTCCCCGGAGCCATGATTTCGGATAAACTTCTAGTCTTCAGAGAGGTTACTTCAACAAACTTTCGTGGAGCAATGATGACGATTTGCCTGAGTTCAGTTCTCAGTGAAAGCACCAAAAATGTTAACGCTAAAATTTGAACGCTAACACCCCGGTGTATGAAGTGTAATTGTGAAAGCACCACCCGGTAGCTGGGAACAGATTATAAGCAGATAATAGCGAAAAAGCAGTAAACAACAGCAATTTTATAGTGGTTCGGCTTAAGAGAGAGCCTACGTCCACTTTGAATATCTTTATTGACGATTTGATTACAAGTCGATGCAATTACACTTTGATTACAACACACTTCGAGTTACAAGTGACTTAGAACAAGTAGCCTAAACTTCAATGTCGATCAAAATCTTTGAACTCATGTTGGACATGTATGATTTCTTCGTGAAGTTCCCTGAGGCGTTCTTTGTATCTCAAAAGCTTTAAGTGTTGAAGTAGTTCGGAATGCAGCAGAGTAACGACGCTCGAAATGAATGAGCCAAAAGTCCCCTAAATATTGGAGGTGGCCATGTATTTATAGGCCAATTTCTGGGTTGGAATTGTTGACCAAGTCATGAGTCGCGACCGACTCAGGATGAACCGTGACCGACTCAAGATGAGCTGTGACCGACTCACATATCACGAGTCAGCAGGTAGCGGCATAAATGAAATGGCATTGAGCTTGTTCCTCATATGCTTGGGTCGCCAGCGACTTATGATAGGTCGTTAGTCGCCTTGAGTCGTTGGAAACCCTGAGTCGGTCTGCCCCATAAACCACTAACTAGTTAAGCCACTCTGCTCCTCTAAGGCATTAACTCGTTGAGTCGTTAATCCCCATAAGTCGTGAGTCGCGCAATTCTTTAACTCGTGCAACTCCTCGGTTCAGTTGAGTCGTTGATCCACTGAGTCGTTACAAGCCCTGAGTCGTTGAGTCGGTCTAGGCCTTGAGTCATCTCATATGAATCGTAAACTTCGTTGAGTCGGTAACTCACTGTGTCGGCCTGTCTCATGAACCGCTAATCCCCATGAGTCGTTCCATTCCTTTAAGTTGCCGTGAACCTTAACTCGTTAGCTAATTAAGTCGTAACCAGTTGAGTCGGCCTGAGTCTTAACTCGTTGGTGAAAACGGGGTTAACACCTGTAGAAAATTGGAAACAACAAATATCTAGAAATCAATTAAGATGACTAGAAAATCAACATAAAAGGTGGATCGATCCCAACAAATGGCTAGTTTTAGCTACGCCGCACGTGCATCAACAAATGGCTGAAGCCTACCAAGTACTATATTTTTAGCGCCCAATAAATGACCCGAAGGTCCAACAAATGACCCGAAGGTCTAGTACTGGTATTGACCCGAAGGTCCAACATATGACCCGAAGGTCCAACAAAGTGGCTCGAAAGCAAACAAAATCATCAAATATTTCAATTAACAAGTCCAAAATTAACCAAAATAGCAAACGCACATGTCCCATACCACTAGTTTTACTAAATAGTTTAATTCTCTTCATCGTTTCCTTGAAAGTGAAAAATCATCAAACAGCAAATATTTCAATTAACGAGTCCGGAATTAACCAAAATAGCAAACTCACATGTCCCATACCACGTGTTTTACTAAATCGTTTAATTCTTTTCATCGTTTCCTTGAAAGTGCGAAATTTTGTATTTTAAATAAATAACATTTCACATTCTCAAACGGACAAGTCCAGAATTAAGAGAACCAGTAAAAGTAAGGATTCATAGTCCTCGATTTTGCTGAAACGTTTAAATCGCTTCCTCATTCCTTCGAAAGCACAAACTGTTAAAATTTTGGAAAACAATTTTATTTTAAAACAAATTTTAATATAAGTGATTAAAACAGCAACATCTGTAACAATTTCGATAAGGAAATTGTACTTCTCAAAACACCGTAAAAAACGGATCTCAAAATCAGCATTGCGGGATAACCGCTTGAAAATCCACTTTAAAATTTGACGGTTACTGAAGTCAAAGCGATAGTAATTTTTATACGTCAAAGTCTCATCAAAATAATTCGCATCAAAATATAATACCAGTGAATTTTCTTTCATAAAAAAATGTCAACAAAACACCATGCTTCAAAAATTTAGCACCAGTGTAAAAATCCCATTATAAAAATAACGGCACCAAAATACGTTTAAAACCAAACACCAGTTTAACGTATAATTAATGAAGTAACGAACAACTCAAATTTTCACGTATAATACAAAGTGAACGAACATATCATTCAAATATATCTTCAACGAAGATAATTCAAAACAGCAAAAATCTCAACAAATTGACATAACTTCAATCGCTTCGAATCCTCAAATCAGATTCGAAATTTTCAAAGAAAACAACATAAACACACCTATGTAAACAACTGATGAAATTTATTTCAATTTCATATTTTGATTTTTAAATCAAAATGGTTATCAGCTGTACTCAGCGAAGGCAGTCTCACTGTTTCTGTTGCGCACTCTGATAAACAAAACACAATTTACTCAATCCTCAAAACACACCTTTCACTTTTATTTTTAAATAAAGATATTTAAAAATTTCATCACAATTTCAAAACTTTAGCTTTTGACTCAAAGCACAATAAAACATCGATAAATTAGTTGTAGCACACGTTCCATCTAAGTTATATTATATATTATGCCCATAAACCCCAAGCTCTGATACCAACTATGACGCCCCACCTCTATGCTCACAATAACAAAGAGTATTAAAAGAAATACTGTCTATTATTACGAAGAATAAGGCTGGATAGTGTGACGACCCGGGATTTTCAAGCATTTAAAATCGGAATATTTAATTGATTTTAAATATTCAATACAATAATTTTAATTGGAATTACAAATATCGCTATTTGTTTGATAATTAAAGAATAGAATTTAATTATTAGAAATTGAGTAAATCGTTGAATCTCGAATTTTTAACCTGTCGGATATAATTTGAACGCTTGTAAAATTTATATTGATAACACTGAGGATAATAGAAGTTGTAAAATTGAAATAAACAGTGGGTTGTTCAGTTTTAAAATTTATATCGTTTAAATTGAATTCAAAGATAGCCTTCCGGGGCACGGTATCGGAATTCGACGAAACTAGTTTCAGTGGATCCGTAATATTGAATTATTATCGGATTTTAATTTTCGTAGCTTTTGGGTTTGTTGTGTGAGCGTAAGATATATAAACACGTTGAAAATTTAATTGGTAATAATTTGATGAAATTTAATTCAGTTAATCAAGCTTCTGGTATACGCCATCTTCCTGTCATTTAATCACATTCTTTTCCGATTCCAAGCCGTTCAATCATCTATCAATATGTTCGAACTATATATAAAAAAAAGATATAATAATAAATAAATAAAACAAGAAGCTCCAAGGAGAAGTTTTAAGTCGCGTTTAAAAACAAAAGAGAGTAACTCAATAGGGCCGAACCCATTTCTTCCCTTCAAAACCCCAAATCACTCAGAAATTAAAAAAAAAATGAAAAGAAAAATGGCCGACCGCTGCTGCTTCTACCTGGCTCGAATTTATTCGAACTCACCTCAAATCGATCATCCATCGCGTGCGCATATTTATGATCGAAGTGAGATTTAGGGTTTGACGCAGAACTCATCGGGGAGAAATCGTGATGCCGTGAGGCTCGCATTAGGACGACGAGGGTGTCGAGCTGCGTGAGCAGTGGCTGGGATCATCGGAATCGCGTGGAGCCGTGACGATTTGCTGGGGTTTCGACTTCAGGTCGCGAATCATAGATAGGAGGCGGCGGCCGACCTGGAGTTGATGACGCAATTCGTTGGGGTTTTTGGGTTCAAGTGCGCGAGTGATTCGCGGCAAAGCAGTGAGGTACGATTTAATGTTCGATTTTGTGTTAATATGCTTATATTCGTATATATATGTGTGAGTTAAATTGTTTTCAGAGGCTAGGTTGGAAATTTTAAAACTTCTTGTTCACAGTAAAACAAGTTTCGTCATTTTTCTCTTATCAGGAGATTACAGCAGGACAAAATAGTTGTTTTAAGTTTTAGTATATATATATATATATTATGGTTTTAACCCGTTGTATTAATTTCTTAAATTTTTTTAAAGAAGAGGATGAAAACTGCAGCAGTATATAAATATGCAGTTTATGTATTTTAAATGATAATAATAAGTATATATATAGGTATACAGTAAAACAGAGAAAAATATGATATGGTAAGGAGAAAAAATATATATATAATTTACGTATTTACATTTTTAGGCTGCTAGTTATAAAAAAAAAAAATTGTATTATGATGATTAATCTATTTAATAAATTTATTTAATTATGGCGGCCACTAAATATTTTATTAAAGGCAAATTTGTTTGTAAATATAATTATTATTTTAAAGCAAATTTATTCATTTAAATTAAATTAATAAATGACAATCGATTATTTAATTAGTTTGGATATTAATAAGATCACGTAATATTTATTCAAGGTTTGAAATCTGAAAAGAAACAAGCTGGGTTAGGTCGGACTGCAAATAAAAGCAAAGGTGAGTTAATCTCACTCAGTTGAAATTTAAATTTAAATGATTAAATTTAAATAATTGATTGTATGGTGGAAATAATTGATGTGATATAGTATAGTATAATTTGTAATTGGCATATTATGTGATGCTAACGTCTGTGGATGCAGGGAAAACAGGTTGGAGGGATCCAACTGGACCACTCAACTTTTATTTAAATTATTTTATATTCTATACCCTGTTCTGATTGTTTGATATTTTATAATAAGTTATGTGAAAATACTGAATGTTATGCCTAGGTTGATATAATTGGGTATAATGAATTACCAAAATATAAATTTGATTTTTGAAATGAAAATAAAGAAGTGAAATTGCAAGTAAAATAATTATAGAATAAATTTAGGAATAACTTGGCAAAGGAATAAAGTGACTTTCAAATTCTAATAAATGAATCTTGGGAATGGAAAGGAAGGTTATATAAACGGAAGTTAATGGATTTTAAAATGTAGTATTGTTAAATAAAAAGAACAAACAATTATTTAGAATTTAAGATTTGGATTTATTGAAAGAGTAAAGGAGAGTATAATAATAATAATAAAAATAAAGACCATAACTACTGAATTTGGAAATGAACTGATAAGTTAAAGAATTTATTTGAAATAAAATAAATTGGAAATCAATTTGGGAAATTGATTTAAGTGGTTGAGATTTGAAATTCTCTCTGGATAACCAAGTACGTTTCAAAGTAAATTTTTAAATATAAGTTAAAGGATTTTAAAGTTGTTTTAAAGATATGTTTTGTAAAATTTATTATTTCTATTATTTAAAGTCTAAAGTAAATATTTCCCTTTAACCTATTATAACAGTGATGGTGATATTTTGATTTAAAGAAGAAACCTAATGTTTAGGTATAAGGTAACCTTATTTTAATTATTTCTCGAGTATTATTTAAAATTTAGTATTAAAGTAATTTTTCTAGATTAGATGATAAATGTATGTTTCAATAAAGTGTTTTAAATTATTTTTAAAATCTAGTTTTGTGCTTGGTGATTTCAGTGGAGGTAGGAAATATTCGGGAAGTTTATTCTGAAAAGAATGATGGTTTGAAAACTGTTTTCAAAGGAATTTGAAAAGTGAAAATATATCTTGTGAAGATATTTTTGAGATAAATAAATAATATGGAAAATTATTTATTGTTTGATGGATGTTTTGTGAATATAATTGATAGTTAAATAACCGACTATCAATATTGGACAAATGCGCTGATCGTTTCGAAGAGTCTGGGATCGAGATTTATTTCTCGAAAACCACTTCGATCCGGTTTGTACGTTTCGTGAAACCTGTTCGGAGTTGAAGCTGGAGCAGTGAAGTGCAAGGGCTAGTCGCTACTAATCCTGGGGATATTTCCAAAATGGATGTAGTAGGAATAGTGCCTTCGGTTCCGTTCGAACCCGGGACGGACTTTTATGGACGAATGCTTGCGAAACATCGTCAGGTGGGCGATGGGCATTCTAAGTGAAAACGTTCTAAAGGTAACGCTTAGCCTCAAGCCTCATCAAATGGGAATGACTGAAAATCAAGGGATATGCAGCAAGGTTAGGTGGGTCATACCCAAGCAGGACAAGATAATTCCCCTGTCTAGATGTCCCTTATATATATTTCGGCTTAGTGGGTGGTTGGTCGCGCCAACCACGGGGTTTATCTTGTTCGGAACTATTCAGTAAGGAATGGTTCCGGCCTTTTGTTGCAGGGGATGAAGGGAGTAATCCTCGGTACGGTGATATAGGCCCCGTACTGTGACAGGTGGTACCCCAGTGCCTAGTCATTAGTTGGAAATCCATTCTCCCTACGAGCCTTGTACGAGTTTTGTTTGTATTACCCACTTTTGTGGCTAGCAGCTGGAATTTAATGAATGTAACAATTTTGGCTATTTTATAAGTATTTGTATATAGACCCTATTATATTATCAGAGGATTTCTATAAAAAATTGTTTTAGCTATCGTAGGGTAAAAACCCGACATATTTATTTATGGCGTGGTCTTACGAGATGCTTTTGTTTTCAAAGGATTTTTGAAACTTTAATAATCAATTGGGTGTGATTTTCTCACGCTGGTATTCCAGACTGACTCGGGTATTATTTAACTGTAATGCTCGGGTCAGACCGAGTATTATAGAATACAGGATATGATGCTGTGGAGCTCAGGAGACGAGCTGGATGACGATACGTATTCTCGTACTTGTATATATATATATATTTCTGCTGTTGAGTTGTTGTGTACCCATTGTATGTTATTGATGTGAGCTATGACTGTTGTACTCTGATGATGTAATGTATGTAAACAGATATATTTGATTTTGAGTAAAGATTATTTATTATCTATTATATTTTATTCCGCTGCGATGGTTAGACTCTGTTGTTGTTTTCAATTCTCTTCTTCTACCTCTTCTTCTTAAATCCAAATGGTTCGTATTTCTGTGCAACTTGAGTTGATTGTTGTAGAATAGTGTTAACTCAAGGGGTACGGATTTGCGGGTCGTTACAGATAGGAGCAGCCATCCGTAGCTAGGCCTTACACTAGTATTGGTTACCTCAATAGGAGTGTATATATTTTTAATTTTTCATCTCTTATTTATTTACTCCCATCGACGTATCCAATTCCAGTTTAAAACGAACTACGATGGTTCATAATAGTTTAGGACAATTGTTGGGCGAATTTTCACCCAGAAGACCTCAAGACCAAGAAGCCGCAATTTCACCCGGGCTCGCAACCTCCACTTCGTTCGATAGACAATACCAACCTAGAAGTCCATCCAATATTCTCCATGAAGAAGTTCGTTCGGCCCGGGCCTCCATTCGGTCCCTTCAATCGGCAAGCCCAGCCTATAGTCCATTCGGCCCCTTCATTCGGCAAACCCAGCCTATGTCCTCATTCGGCATAAGTTCCTGCCGAGCAAGATGATACCGGACCAGCCTCTCCAATACACTGCCGAGCAAGATGATACCGGACCAGCCTCTCCAATACACTACCGAACTAGATGATGCCGGACCAGCCTCTCCAATACAATACCGAACGAGGATGATACCGGACCAATCGCCACCGATCCAAGCCACAACCGAACCACCACCACAACCGAACCACCATGACCAAACCATTCTCCAAGCACGGCCGAATGAAGCCTCCGCCGAACCAGATGATTGCCAGTCCAGATTGCTTCAGCCCGGGCCCACCAGCAGCTATATACCTCCAAGACCCCTGCCCCCTACCTCATTCTATAAATAGAGGGGCAGGGGTACAACAATGGCAGAAAAAGTTTGAGAGCTCAAGCAAGGAAGGAACTTTCAAACTACTTTCATACACTTGTATACAACGCATTGTACTTGTAACCTGAAAGAAAGAAGATAATAACATATAAAGTGGACGTAGGCACATTCTGGCCGAACCACTATAAATCTGTGTGTCTTTTACATTTCAGCCCCTACTTTTCTCATATTTACATACTCATCTAAAATCATTGAAAATCACATATAATCAACTAAATAATACGACTTGGAGGTGTTTGTCCATTTTTTGTGCAAACATTTTTGGTGCTTTCACTGAGAACTGGACTCAAGCTTCATCTTCTCCCACTCAACCTTCTTCCTAACAACATCACTCGTTGCTTAGAAATCATGCCTTCCAAACAGAGAAGGGATGTTAACAAAGGAAAGAACATCGCAACTAGCAGCCTTCCAGATCCAGCAATCACAGATCAGCCCACTTCAACAGCAGTACCAGATGAAAATCAGGAAAATCCAACTGGTCCCGCAACGGAACAACCAATCACTAGGGCAGATCTGGACAGGGTTGTGGCTGAAGTAACTAACCGCTTCACATCCCAACAAGAAACTTTGGTGGACCAACTCATGACACGCTTAAGGGATGCTGAAGAGTCCAACCGCAACACTGAATCATGGGGTGAATCCCAATCCGGAGGATCCCGGAGGCAACAAAGGTCTTCACTCTTCGAACAAGCTATCAACAGGAAAAACGATGATAGGGGCCGCGCCCGGACTCAGCCCGAATTCCGACTCGAGGAAGCCCTTGGAACCGAACCTAGCGGGGGAGGCACCAGGCGAGGGTCGGATGTAGCTGAGCCAGTCATGCCACCTAATCATAGAAACCCCGCTGAACGGAGCCGAGCTAGAACCCAGCCCGAAGTTGACCCCATGGATGTGCTCGAAACAGAACCCCACAGGGGAAGATCAAGGCAGGGGGCAACTGTAGCTGGTCCTAGCGTGCATCCAAGCAGCCAAAGACAACCACTGGATAATGCTAGAGGTGATAGACTGTACCATCCCTACAGGTTGTCTGGACGAGATAGATCCCGCAGGGAAGAACCGAGCTCATTTTTGTCCGCTCCAAGTTCTGACGAGCGAATGGCACGATTATTCAGAGAATGTGTCCAACGGGAGCAAAGGGACCGGGGAATAGGCGCTAGGGTCACCAGTCCCTTTACCCGAAATATCGAAACTGCCATCACTCCCCGGGAATGGAAAATGCCAACCATGGAACCTTACAAAGGAACTTCCGACCCCATCGTACACCTGCAGAGATACACCCAGCATATGCTCATGAGTGGAGCAACAGAAGGAGTATTATGTAAATGCTTTCCGCTATTCCTATCAGATCTAGCTACCTCCTGGTTCTGCAATCTACCCCAAGGATCCATCAGCTCATGGGAGATGTTAAAAGAAAGGTTTATTAGCCAGTTCCGCATCCA
The DNA here is from genome assembly GCA_030765085.1 of Allium cepa. Taxonomy (NCBI): domain Eukaryota; kingdom Viridiplantae; phylum Streptophyta; class Magnoliopsida; order Asparagales; family Amaryllidaceae; genus Allium; species Allium cepa. The sequence continues at coordinate 785,776,170 of CM060937.1, read as the reverse complement.
TGTGGAACAACCCAGGGATGCTTATTCTCTATCCAATGTCAAACAGAAATCCGGAGAGACGCTGCAACAATATTTAACACGGTTCAACGCCGCAGCGGCAGCAGTTCAAGATGCCGATGAGAAACTCACTCTAATGGCCCTCTGTAGTGGTGTACATCCAGACACCAAGTTTGCCAGAAGATTAACTAAGGAAAAACCAGCTACCTTGCCTGATTTCTTCCATGAAGCTGGAAAGTATATGAGACTTGAAGACGCTGCTACGGAGAGGCAGTCAGGGCAACAAGGCAAGATAGTTCAGGACAAGGTTCCCACTGCAGCTAAGGACGCTCGAAGAAATGAATCTAGAGACAATGCTGGGGGCAGAAAGGTTGAGAAGCGCCAATATCGACCAGGGCCAAGATTTGACTCCTACACTCCTTTGAATGAAAAAATCGAAAACATCTACCTAGCCACTCAGGGCGAACTCGGATACAAGCGCCCCCCGCACAAGAAAGAATCAGATAACGCACTCAAGTCCGGAAAGTTCTGTCGCTTCCACGAATCCCACGGACATGACACCAATGAATGCCACCATCTTCGGGACTTGATCGAAGAACACATTAGAAGAAGAAGACTGGAACGTTATGTGAAAAGTCAGAACAGGACTCCAACTCCTGCCAATGAGAACTCAAAGCAACCCCTCCCAGAAGTAGGCGGAGGGAATCGCAACAATCACAACACCAGTGGCTCTAGTCAAGAGAAGATAGTGGTCCTTACCATCTCAGGAGGACCACACATCGCCGACAGAAGTTGGGCAGAGATGGAAAGGTACGGCAAGTCGCTTAGAAATGCAGAAGGCTATGTTAACTCCATCACGGAAGAACGCCACCCGAAACGAAAAGAGAACGACGACATCATATTCAGTAGGCGTGATTTGGAAGGAAGACAGTACCCACATATGGATCCTATGGTCATCTCTGCCTGGTTCGGTCCAGCTAAAGTTTTTCGGATTCTAATAGACACAGGAAGCTCCGTAAATATCCTATTCGGACATGCTTTCGACAAAATGAAGTTATCAATGAAGGATGTATCCCCCTGTGACAAACCACTGCACGGTTTCACTGGAGATGCAAAAATGCCCCTCGGGCAACTTGACCTCTTCGTCGAAATAGGAAGTCATCCCCGCTCCGTTGTGCGAAAACAAACGTTCGTACTAATAGAAAACCACTCGTCTTACAACGCTTTCTTGGGAAGACCAGCCTTGTCTGACTTTCAGATTGTATTAGCCCCCTGGTGCCTGAAAATGAAGTTTCCAACAGACAACGGAGTAGGAGAAGTAGAAGGAGATCAAGGTGCTGCCCGAGACTGCTACGTAACTGAACTTCGCAATAACCGCAGAAAGAATAAAGGAAAAGATGCAGAGACTACTCTCTGCATGAAAAGCTTGGAGGCATAGCAACTAAAGAAAGCCCCTCCTCTTCGATACAGAAGCGATCCCTTCAATGAACTAGACCCCAGGGATAAAGAGGAGGAGGCTACCGCCGAGCCTGCAGAGGCTATGGAATTCGTATCGGTAGATAAGCATGATTCAAGTAGACTATTAAAAATCGGATCTCAGCTGAAAACGGAATTGAAGGATCAACTCATTGACTTTCTCCGCCACAACTTAGATGTATTTGCGTGGACCCATGCCGATATGACAGGAATCTCCCCAGACGTAGCATGCCACATGTTGAACATCGATCCCACCAAGGTACCAGTAAAGCAGAAAAAGAGGAGCATGGGGGCAGAGCGATCAGCAGCCCTTGATGAGGAAGTAAAAAATCTACTTGCTAATGGCTTCATACGGGAAGCCATCTACCCAGAATGGATCGCTAACCCAGTGCTAGTAAAAAAGGCCAATGGAAAGTGGCGAACATGTATTGACTTCTCCAATCTGAATGACGCTTGCCCGAAAGACTGCTTCCCACTTCCCCGAATTGACCAACTCGTGGACAGCACAGCTGGGCACGAACTCCTATCTTTTATGGATGCATACTCCGGATATAACCAGATCCCCATGCACGCTCCCGATCAGGACCACACTAGCTTCATCACCGACCGCGGATTATATTGTTACAAAGTCATGCCTTTTGGACTCAAAAATGCTGGAGCTACCTATCAACGCCTCGTCAACAAAATGTTCGCAGAACTGATAGGACGTACTATGGAAGTATATGTGGATGACATGTTGGTGAAGTCCAGGAAAGCCAACGACCATGTAAGCCATCTGGACGATATGTTTCGGGTACTTCGCCGATATGGAATGAAGCTGAATCCTCTAAAGTGCTCCTTCGGAGTATCATCGGGAAAATTCTTAGGATTCATCGTCCACGCCAGAGGAATCGAAGCAAACCCTGAACAAATCCGAGCTTTAAAAGAAATAAGGATACCTTCCACTCGAAAAGAAATGCAGAGCCTAAACGGAAAGGTGGCCGCCCTAAGCAGATTCATTTCCAAGGGAACTGACAAGTGTGTCCCTTTCTTCGAAGCACTAAAGAAAGACAAAGGGAGGTTCGAGTGGACCGACGAATGCTTAAAAGCCTTCCTCAACCTAATCAAACACCTTCAGAGACCACCAGTACTCTCAACTCCAAATGAAGGTGAAGTGTTATACCTATACCTCGCTGTATCATCTCATGCTCTAAGCGCCGCCTTGGTAAGAGAAGAAGACCGCACACAACGCCCGGTTTACTTTGTAAGTAAGAGATTTACAGGGGCAGAGGCCAGATATCCTAAACTTGAGAAATTAGCATATTGTTTATTGATCGCGTCACGAAAACTGCGACACTACTTCCAGTCTCACTCCATCAGGGTTCTAACCGATCAACCACTAAGACAAGTGCTCCATCGTCCTGACACTTCTGGGCGACTCCTCAAATGGTGCATCGAACTAAGTCAGTATGATATCACCTACCATCCTCGTACCGCTATCAAAGGACAAGCCATGGCTGATTTCATTGCCGAATTCACTATCAACGAAGGCAAGGAACAGTCCGAAGTAGCAAAAAACATCAAGTGGAACCTCTTTGTAGACGGAGCATCAAACGAACAAGGCTCGGGGGCAGGTATTGTGATCATCACCCCCAGGGGAAGAAAATTGTACTATGCATTGAGATTGGAGTTCACGGCCACTAACAACGATGCTGAATATGAAGCAGTAATAGCGGGATTGGAACTGGCCCTAGAAATTGGAATCAATTCCCTATGTATTCATAGTGATTCTCAGCTTATCGTAAACCAGGTACTAGGAGAATTCCAGACTCGGGGAGAACGGCTCACAGCATACCTAAAGAAAGCCAAACTGCTGCTCGATCAATTGGACCATTATCTAATCAAACACATTCCTCGAGAAGAAAACCAAGAGGCAGATGAACTTGCAAAACAAGCTAGTATGAAGGACAGCACCATTCCCGGAGCACCAGCAATCTCAAGGCAGCTAGCCCCAAGTTTCGAACAAGTAAATCTGATAACTGCAATCGAAGAAGGAACCTGGATGACTCCTATCCGGAAATATTTGCAAGATGGCATACTACCCGACAGGCGTGACGAAGCCAAGAAGATCTTGAGAAAAGTTCCCCACTACACAATACAAGAAGGCATCCTCTACCGGCGTGGCTTCTCTAGCCCCTTATTAAGATGCGTCGCCGGAAGGGAAGCCAAGGAGATATTAACAAACATCCATCAGGGAGGATGCGGAGATCACACTGGAGGACAGACTTTGGCAAGAAAGATACTCCGATATGGATATTACTGGCCCACACTAAACAAAGATACCCTAGACTTCGTTAAGAAATGCGACAGATGTCAGAAGTTCGCCAAGATCCCTCGACTGCCCACAAACGAAATTACTCAAATGACCAGCCCTTGGCCCTTTGCTGTATGGGGAATTGACTTAATTGGCGAACTGCCAACGGGCCGAGGCGGAGCCAAATATGCTATAGTGGCAGTCGATTATTTCACCAAATGGGTGGAAGCGGAACCTTTAAATAAAATATCTTCAGCAAAAATTATCAACTTCTTGATCAAAAACATTCTGTGCAGGTATGGAGTCCCCCTCAAGATCGTATCAGACAACGGACTCCAATTTGACAGCGAAGAGTTTGCCGACTGGTGCCAAGAGCATGGAATTCATAAAAGCTTCTCATCAGTAGCTTACCCTCAGGCAAACGGACAAGTTGAAGATGTCAACAAGATTCTCAAAACCCTAATCAAGAAGAAACTTGAAAAGTCAAAAGGCGCTTGGGTGGACGAACTTCCTACGGCACTATGGGCATACCGCACATCTTTCAGAACATCAACGGGACATACTCCTTTCTCTTTGGCATATGGATCGGAGGCAATGCTCCCAGTTGAGACTATTGTGCCTTCCCACCGTAGGATCCACTACAACCCAGAAGAAAACGAAGAACTCCTCCTCATGTCTTTGGATCTGATTGAGGAAAGGAGAAACGATGCAGCACTCAAAGCAGCAGCTCACAAACAAAAAGTGGCAGCACTATACAATTCCAAAGTCAAGCATCGCAGCTTACAAGAAGGAGATCTTGTCCTCAGGCGAATCTTTCCGCGCCCCGGGGCACTGGACCCCATCTGGGACGGACCATATGTAATTCACAAAGATCTCCACAACGGAGCTTACATTTTGTCAACAGTGGACGGAGAGGTGTTCCAGAGGGCATGGAACATCCGACACCTCCGTCGATACTTTTCTTAACTTGTACTGCCCATATGAAGTGAATTAACAAAGAGAATCAGTGGACGTAGGCATTTTCGTGCCGAACCACTTTAAAAAATCTTGTCTCTTTTTAACTTGTTCCTTTATGTCTTGGCTACTTGTTAAGCGTTATCCCTTTCTGTTGAACAAAATTCTATGGCATCTCCACTCAAGACGCACCGCGGCCTCATCTGGACTAGGCCTAACAGGTACGCTACGATTCTATGCACTCGCCAATGAGACTCTTTTGCCCCAGCATCCCTCTGCTGCGGGTTAACTCATTGCGCGCCTGCCCTCAAAGCCAACTGTAATGAGCCGATTATAAGTCATCATAAAGGCCGACTATAGCCGATGGCAGCTCATTACGGCGTTCGGCTCGTCGGTAACTGTGAACCTACTTTAAGCCCCAACATAAGGTGTGGCCAGCCAGGGGTAGTTCACGGCCAACGGCACCCACGCTAGCCGGCCACGGTAAATCGAATAATACCCACGATTACGGACCATAATGGTTCGGGTAGTTACCGTGCGCGATCTCGGCTCCGATGTGTCTTAAGTGCGGCTGTGGTAAAAAAGAAAACTCCCCGCGGAGGCGTAAGTTGGGTGACAAATGTCTCCAAGACCCACAGCTAGGGAAAGTGACTACAAAACCCGTTTGCCACGAACTTAAGCACATCGACGGCCTTCCGTGACTGGAAGTTTTACTTTTACTATATTTCCTTTTCATTTAAATATTTTTCTCCTATCCTGTATAACAAACTCTAAAGTACAGGAAACCAAATAGGAAGCATTCACTCATGGGGCTCGAAGCCTGCGTACTGGGTGGCAGGGCGCTCAGCTATACCCGTAAACAATTACACAAGACACTCACAGCTACCGCCTGCGAATAAAGCATAAAGGGCGGTACTCTCTTCTCTTGTACATAAATGCGTAACTATAGCTTATTCATACACTGACATTGCAAAACGTGAAATTATATTTCAAGCAAAAACTTAACATCAAACACAACTGGAATCACAGGCATATACATAATTATACTTCTCACACAGCACATAAAGATAGCAACAACATTTAAACATGACAAAATCAGCTTATATTATAAGATCACACGAAGTTATTCTTTGCAAATAATTTTATTACAGTTGCATATCAAAGACTAACATGAACAGTGATAAAAAAGAAACAAAAAGATGGCAGATGCATCCACACTCCATCACCAACTCCCCCAGCCTACTTAGCCGCAGGATCAGAGCCCCCAGCATGTGGATCTGAAGTCCCACCTGTCCAGATCAGAAGAGGAATTCATTAAACGAACGATCAAGTTATGAAAACACGAAAAGAAAAGAAAGGGAAAAGAATGACTCACCAGCCTCCGGCAGCAACATAAGCGCTCTGTCAATCCCGAAGGAACGGGATATGACATCAAGTTGCTCCTCTTTCAGAGAGCTAGGATAGCAATCAGGAGGAGAGACGAGAAGCCCCTGGGGACCATACCCATCGACTAGTGACCTCGGAGCAGGTCCGTGCTGTGCTGGATCTGGCTGAGCTGGGGGCACGGCAGAAGTTTCTCCGCTATCCCTGGATTTCTTCTTGCCCGATCGAGTTTCAACTTTGCGAGACATTTATCTGCATACACAAAAGTAAAAAGCATGATGTTAGAACGACAGTATAAACAAACAAGCATACATAAGTCCGGAGTTCCACTCAAAGTCCAGACACAAAGTTCGTTCGGCACTGGAGGTTCAAGACCATTCGGCACTAGTGTCTTACGTTCATTCGGCAGTACAAGTTCATTCGGCAATGGGATCTGACTTCCATTCGGCAATGGAATCTGAGGTTCATTCGGCAAAGCAAAGCTTCCGTGCCCATTCGGCATAAGCCCATCCGGTTATAGAGTTCATTCGGTAAAAGAGTATATACCTGGTTCGGCGAATATTTGATTCGGCAAATAGTTGGTTCGGTGGGCTTTTGATTCGGCTTCCTCTTGTTCGGTAGAGAAAAACTAAGGGGGGTGTAGCCTCTATATATAGGCGAGCTCTGGAATACCGTACGAGAACCTACTGCCGGACCAACCCCATGCCGAACGAGAACCTATCACCGGACCAACAACAACCGGACCAACAACAACCGGACCAACTATGTACCGAATGAAACCTTCCATACCCAACCAACCTCCAAACGAATAAGAATATATGCCTACTCGAAACCGAATGAAACTGTCTCTACCAGCAGAAGCCAGAAACAGGGGGCATGTAGGGCGCCTCACTCAGATAAGTCCCGAACCCCAGATCTTACTAATAAAATAAAGAATATGATAGCGATGAATAAGTCGTAAAATCCTCACCGACGTGGATTAAATCGTTCACACGTGTACGCGACCTCGAATGGTCCATAGGCACGCTCTGAATGGTTATTAACCCTACCATCGTGGGAATTTACACTTTGACACGCATTTTTAAGCCCATCGGTCATATGGATATTTGATAATTATGAAATGGCTAAGCTACTTACACATGTACGGGGTTGCGAACGATCCCTAGGCATGCTCTGAGCTGGCAATAAACCATCTTCACAAACATAAACCGGGCATCGACGATGCCGAGCCCCTTCGGGGCTCACTCTCTCGTCCTGAACGGCACAGTTCACTTCATCTCGAATATTTTGATCATGAACGGCCGTTATTCGAAATCACACTAAAACTGTAAATTCCTTTGCAGGACATTAACAGAATACGAACGTCCAATCGCTGGCATTACAAAGCCAATCTTCCTGCCACAAGAAAAACAAAGCGCGACACATGCAAGCACGTGCCCCACTTTGGGGGGCAAATGTTGGGCGAATTTTCACCCAGAAGACCTCAAGACCAAGAAGCCGCAATTTCACCCGGGCTCGCAACCTCCACTTCGTTCGATAGACAATACCAACCTAGAAGTCCATCCAATATTCTCCATGAAGAAGTTCGTTCGGCCCGGGCCTCCATTCGGTCCCTTCATTCGGCAAGCCCAGCCTATAGTCCATTCGGCCCCTTCATTCGGCAAACCCAGCCTATGTCCTCATTCGGCATAAGTTCCTGCCGAGCAAGATGATACCGGACCAGCCTCTCCAATACACTGCCGAGCAAGATGATACCGGACCAGCCTCTCCAATACACTACCGAACTAGATGATGCCGGACCAGCCTCTCCAATACAATACCGAACGAGGATGATACCGGACCAATCGCCACCGATCCAAGCCACAACCGAACCACCACCACAACCGAACCACCATGACCAAACCATTCTCCAAGCACGGCCGAATGAAGCCTCCGCCGAACCAGATGATTGCCAGTCCAGATTGCTTCAGCCCGGGCCCACCAGCAGCTATATACCTCCAAGACCCCTGCCCCCTACCTCATTCTATAAATAGAGGGGCAGGGGTACAACAATGGCAGAAAAAGTTTGAGAGCTCAAGCAAGGAAGGAACTTTCAAACTACTTTCATACACTTGTATACAACGCATTGTACTTGTAACCTGAAAGAAAGAAGATAATAACATATAAAGTGGACGTAGGCACATTCTGGCCGAACCACTATAAATCTGTGTGTCTTTTACATTTCAGCCCCTACTTTTCTCATATTTACATACTCATCTAAAATCATTGAAAATCACATATAATCAACTAAATAATACGACTTGGAGGTGTTTGTCCATTTTTTGTGCAAACAACAATATATATAATAACAACACAGATAAGCTAAATGCGGAACACAGATAATAAAAAGTCTCAAATATATATATATATATATATATATATATATATATAACTGATGTCAGTTACAATACATGTGATACTATACGTATGATACAACTACAACTGTCGACACAGGATGTTACATATACAAGTACATTAATATAATTAATATACATGAATACATATCATCCTATTCTATGACCATGACTACTCCAAAAGATATGAAAAGACTTCATAGCTCTAGTAGCAACCTAAAGTAAGATATCTACAACCTGTAATAACTCGGTCTGACCCGAGTATTAAATTCAAAAGAAAATAATACACGGGTCAGACTAATTCAAACTCAGTTATTAATGCACAGAAGCAATAATAATTAAATAACAATTAGACGACAATCAAAGTAATTTCACCTATCCAATCCTTTAATAAGGAATCAGATATTGGTAAATATAACACGTAACAATGTTAAACAACAAACCAACAAATTCAAATTTTCAACGAAGATAAATGGAAGGATTATCAACGAAGATAATCTAAAAAACGGCAGAATTGCCTAAAATGGCAATTAACGACAAAATTGAATTATTAAATAAATAATTAGAAACTCATAATCTAATTATCAAAAAGATAATTAGATATCAACAAAATCATCAAATTAAACCAAATCAAAATACGATTCAAAATATTGAATTGGACACAAAACAATTCAAACAACTGAAATATCAATTAAAATGTCAATTCGGGTAGGGCTGCAGTATACGCCCGCGTGTACTGCCTCGCCACTACAGCATCTGGAATACGCAAAAGATCAATAAATCAAAAGCAAATAGAATATCAGTAAAAGCAATACCGTGTGGCTGGAGTACACGCTCGCGTGCACTGCCTCGCCACTAAAGTATAAATTACACAAAAGCTCAGTGAATCAAAAGCAACTGACATCAACACGAGATCAAGTTTGAGTTATACGACTCAAACTCGACTGGTCAGTGCCATCACAAAACATAATTGCACACGCAAGGCTACGGTATAGTGCTGTAGTAACAGTAATACCAAGAAATCCAACAAGGTCAGTCTCGGCAACAATGAAAGACCGATAAATTCACATCACTGCCCCACTGTATCGTGAAACCCAAATACTACATGAAACTGACAGTACTGGAAGAGCAATAAAATGGTTAAGCGACAATGTGCATGAACCCAAAAACATAGAAATCCACAGCCATCCTCAAGTATGACAGGGATGTGCAGATGTAAGCAATGAAATAGCGCATGAGTGGTCAGTGGAATCAAAATACTACATGAAACTCAAAACTGCAATTGTCACCAAGGAACAAGGCTTTCAAATACACAGTACTAAAATGAATATGTACACTTATATTGACACAAGTATACATACACTGTTTTTAAATGTGAAGATAATGTAGTCAAGGCAACATGAAAATAAAATGCATCAGTTCAGACCCAAATATGCAAGTCAATAAAGATTCATTGAAGCCAGAAGCAACAAAATAACCAAAGTCGAAGCCAAGTGAAGACACAGGGCCAATGTAGACCAGTGAATATCAAGTGGTCGGAGTAACAAGCCAAGCGACTTCGACACAAAATACAAATCAAAGCAGTGCTTAACAAGTAAACAACTGCAGTTCACTATCAAATGCAATGCATCATGATAACAAGGAAGAATGTTACAGAGATAAACCAAGATATAACATGTATGCAACTATAAAACTTGACAGTGCAAGCTTCAAAAAGTATACACATGAAGATTACACTGCAACAGGTCGGGAATAAACATATGCAACAGCAACAGGTGATGTACACATGAATGCAACCGTGTCTTAAAGCAGTAATTAACAAGTCAAAGTCAAGTATAGTCGAACAAGATCAACATCAAAAATAAAAAAGGTTAAAACTTGGTCAAAGTTCAACAGTCGAGCATCACCAACAAAATGATACAACAGTCAAAGACAAAATAGCCGAAGACCTGAAACAGCAGGTGAAATCAAACAAGGTCGAACAGTGGACAGTATGGCCAAAATCCACAGAGTACAAATCAATATCAAAGCAATGGTGATGGCCGAAGTAATCTGTTCAAAAATCAACAAATCAGTATAGTTGAATCGATCTATAATAAGTATCAATATATACGAATCTGATTAAATCAAAGAAAACATCAACATCAAGACAAAATCGACTGCAGAAGCACAATACTAAGGATTGAATAGATGTGAGTGAAAATTCACTCACCTTGCTTCGATGCAAAATTGAAGGAGCCAAGCACGAGATCGTTAATCGACCGAGCCGTTGAAGTCGGCGCCTTCGAATTCCAGAAGCCCTAATTACTGATCGAAGAAGAATGAAAAGGAAAGGCCGCCATTTATTTTCTTTCGTACGTTTAGGGTTTAAAACGAATTGAATGAAAATGAATATGGGGAAAATGAGCATCGGCCTTGATAAATACCACAACCCCAAACAAAGAAACGTGGGCTAAATTTCATTTATAGCCTGCATACCCTTTATCAAATTATTAAAAGAATTTTTCAACTTGATTAAAAAAACTCCAACAGCAATTAGCAAACTAATCTAATCGTCATTTGACGATAATTAATTTTTACAAAACCCAGGGTTGTTATAGTATATTTTATATTTCTTTGTCAATCTTGATTCAGTTCACATATATATTTGAACTAAGAAACAACTTTATCAGTTTCATTAGTTCACAATTTTACCAAAGTAGATAATTTCAATTTTTTTATATCAAAATGTTTAAATACTATCATTTCATATTTCTATTAATGCTCCCTCTAGATTTTATATTTCTCAAAACCCTAAGGGAAATATAAAAATTATTTGATTTCTTGAGTGAGTGTTAGGACTCGGTTGTCTTAGAATTATGACCTTGAGTTTGTTCCGCACATCGTAAGCCTACAAGCAATGAATAACTCTTTATCGATTATATCAGATAAAACTTCTAACCATGGTCTTTACCCTAACATTGACCTTGATCTTAAGTTTGCTTAACAAATAAACATGCAATGTTCACTCTTACATATCATTTCTTGACAGCTCAAGTATAACTCATGCATCTTGATTTTGCATAATGAACACATGCATTTATCTTACATGGTCTAGGCAATATTAATCTTACTACGCATAACACTATAGCTTAAGTTTTCTCAAAACCTAGTGCATGTGTAAGTAGTTTATCAATATATAAATGATATATTAAAGGTTCACAATCTTTGATATCTTCTAATTAACATCAGTCTAAAGAATAATTCACTTCCTAAGCAATACCCACTAATTCAAGTACCGGACACATATAAAATCACAGTATATGTACCGTATGTATTTATGTATTCAAAAATCTATTTTGGGGTTTATTTCAGTTCCACTTGTATTTTAATTATACATACAATTATACGAGTTTAATTTATTTCTAACTATAAAATTTAGACGACTTATATAATATTTATATGAATCTTCTTAATTAAACCATATTTGGTTAATGTAAATCCTTAGCTTAAGTAAATTTTATTTAAAATTTTATAAATTTTATTTTTTCCAACTTAAACTGTTTATGAAGAATATTTAGCTAGAACCACAATCATTTATAATATATATATATCAAATGTGTGCATACATTAATTAATTAATAATTTAAATATTTAACAAATTTCAAAATTTTATTTAGTTTAACTTCTTAAAAAAATTTAAGAAAACTAAAACACATGAAATTATTAGAATATAGCCGTCATAGTTTATGTATATAGTTAATTAACATTTAATTGATTATTTACCAAATAAATTAGTTATTTAATTAAAAATTTAGTAAATTTCTAATTTTTTTTAATTTATGTTAAACAAATTCAAGACAAAGATGCAACTATAATCTTATAACTATATATATATATATATATCAATATATATATATGTATTACTTTTGTATATTTAGTCAATTAATTAAAAATTTATAAAAATCTCAAAACTTATTAAATTAATTTCTATAAACAATTTTGAAAATTTCAAATTTATTTTATGACATTTATTAAATTTCATATACATTTAAAACTTAATATTTAAATTTAGAATACATAGTAAATTTTCTTTGAAAATTAACCTAAGACTCAAGATATATATATAAGCTTCACATTTGGGCCAATATATTTGACCATCTCCACCCATTTGTGCCAAGCCGGTGACATAGAAGGGAGAATCCTTTATCCAATCCTAAACTTAGACACTACCAGATCAGATACCTGTTAGGTAGGAATGTTTTTTAGTTAGCCCTAAATACCTACTAATTAAATTGTACAAACCAAACAGGCTCTAATATGTAACGATTGTCCTTTTTGACCATCGAAAGTCGACCTTGAACACTACCACTTTGTTCAAATGTCGTGCATCCAATCGACAGAAGGGTAGATTGTTGGGATAAATTAAAAGAAAAGAATAGAGAAACGAGGAAAAATAGAATCTCATAGTGAAATTGACAAGATATAGTATAACAAGGACGGTAAAAACTACCATTCTAGAATAAAGAGTACATCAGAGTAAAAAAAACTTATCAGCTAGACAGTTATAAAATCCTGACCTTACAATGTTGATAGGGGTACTATATAATCTAGCGGAAAATAAAATATTATGATAAGTGGACCTCTAACTCCTCTTCGGGATCTCCAAAACGCCAAAGATAAGTAAGGAAAATACTCGGTCTGACCCTAATTATAATAAAATAACACCTAGATCAGTCTGAAAATACCAACGCGAGATAACTCAAATAATGGGGAACGTATAAAAGTTCTGTGGGACCACGCTGCTAACGTAGAATGGGTTTTTACGTCACAAGAATAATATCCATGTTGGAATGAGCAGAATTAAACATCCAAAAACAAATCCAAATAAGAATGTGCATAAATTATATTAAAACCAGACTTAAAAGAATGAAAATAAACGGAGTAAAATCCAAACTGGACAGAATGGATAAAACAAGGAAACAGTCCAAATTTGATTAATTGGACAAAATAAGGTAACCGCGGAAACTCAATAGAATGGATAGAATAAATACTTAAATGCCATGAAGAGTGGTTGACTCTTCTTGTGGCAATTTAAAAATAAACAGATTTAAGGCGAATCAAATAACGAAAGGAAAAGTTTAAACAAATGACTAAAAAGGTGCATCCCTCTTGTAGTATACCTACAGTAATATACTTCTCAGCCTGGTCATATGTTGTGTGACACTTCTTGAAAATGTGCCAATCGTACCCCGCCTAACCTTACTGAGAATTCGAATATTTCCACATCTAAATCTCAACCATTTTTCACGTGACATTATGTGTGACGCCCCACCTCTATACCCACGCTAGCCAAGGACACTACAGAGTAATGCCGTCAACTAGCACGGAGAATAAGGCTGTTGAGGAGCGAATATTCGTGTAATTGCTTTGTGCGAGCACCGATATGTCAGATAGTTCAAGATGCATTTCATTTCAAGATGGAATCCGAAATGCCGATACAAACACAAAGCTACTACGCAGTGGCTATATATAATATTCGAAAACAAATATAGGAATAAGCATAACACAAATCAGTCACAGATATCCATATCACAAAGGCAGAAATAGATATGAATATAACACTAAGTAGTGTTTATTAGATTAGTGGTCAAACAAGATCCATAATATAACAAAAGAATAGATACAAGTGCTAGACAAATGAATATGTATACATCAAGGAGTCTCTATCTCGAATATATACCAACAAAAACTACAAATCTAATGTAGTTAGCCAAAAGTCAGATAGTACTCCCAGATGATAAGTCAAGCAGATCTCGGTCTGACCCGAGTATTACTTAATAAGAAAATAATAAACGGATCAGCCTATTTATAAATATCAGGTAAAATGATATTGAATAAGAGATATGACAAAAACGTATGATAACAATAATGCCATACTATAAAAAGTATGCATTAGAAAATCTACCAAAACCATACAATATCTCAAGAGTCTCAAGCATCAAAAAGAATGTCATTTTCATTATTTTATTCACCAAACCACAAATATCGACATCATATCGCTGCCAATCATAAAAGCTGGTGAAACATAAATTCTAGAAATCATCAATTAGAAATCCATAAATCAAAAAAATAGGGAGGCCTACCACAAACGGGAGCATGAAAACTCACCAACACGTGTATCACAAACAATTCGGAACATCGACGCAATACAAACGGTACGTCCAATGAACCGAAAAGCCGAGACATCGATGTAGTACAAACGGTACATCAAATGAATCGAAATACAAAACAATTCAGAACATCGATGCAGTACAAACGGTACGTCCAATGAACCGAAAAGCCGAGACATCGATGTAGTACAAAAGGTACATCAGATGAATCGAAACACAAAACAATTCATAACATCGACACGGTACAAACGGTACGTCCAATGTACTGAAAAGCCGAGACATCGATGCAGTACAAAGGGTACATCAGATGAATCGAAACACAAAACAATTCAGAACATCGACGCAGTACAAAACGGTACGTCCAATAAACCGTAAAAGCCAAGACATCGATGTAGTACAAACGGTACATCAGATAAATCGAAACACAAAACAGAACATCGACGCAATACAAACGGTATGTACAATGAACCGAAAAGCCAAGACATCGATGTAGTACAAACGGTACATCAGATGAATCGAAACACAAAACAATTCTGAACGTAGACGCAGTACAATCGTCACGTCCAATGGACCGAAAAGCCGAGACATCGATGTAGTACAAACGGTACATCAGATGAGTCGAAACACAAAATAATTCAGAACAACGACACAGTACAAATGGTATGTCCAATGTACCGAAAAGCCATGACATCGATGTAGTGCAAACGGTAGATCAGATGAATCCAAACACAAAACAATTCAGAACATCAGCGTAGTATAAAACGGTACGTCCAATGAAGCGAAAAGCCGAGACATCGATGTAGTACAAACGGTACATCAGATGAATAGAAACGCAAAACAATTCAGAACAGCGACGCAGTACAAACGGTACATCCAATGAATAGAAAAGCCAATACATTGATGTAGTACAAACGGTACATCAGATGAATCGAAACACAAAACAATTCAAAACATCGACGCAGTACAAACGTTACGTCCATTGAACCGAAAAGCCGAGACATCGATGTAGTACAAACGGTACATCAGATGAATCGAAACACAAAACAGAACATCGACGCAGTACAAACGATATGTACAATGAATCGAAAAGCGAAGACATCGATGTAGTACAAACGGTACATCAGGTGAATCGAAACACAAAACAATTCTGAACATTGATGCAGTACAATCGTCACGTACAATGGACCGAAAAGCCGAGACATCGATGTAGTACAAATGGTACATCAGATGAATCGAAACACAAATAATTCAGAACATCGACACAGTACAAACGGAATGTCCAATGTACCGAAATGCCAAGACATCGATGTAGTACAAACGGTAGATCAGATGAATCAAAACACAAAATAATTCAGAACATCAACACAGTATAAAACAGTACGTCCAATGAACCGAAAAGCCGAGACATAGATGTAGTACAAACGGTACATCAGATGAATCGAAACGCAAAACAATTCAGAACATCGACGCAGTACAAACGGTACGTCCAATGAACAGAAAAGACAAGACATTGATGTAGTACAAACGGTACATCAGATGAATCGAAACACAAAATAATTCAAAACATCGACGCAGTACAAAAGTTACGTCCAATGATCCGAAAAGCCGAGACATCGATGTAGTACAAACGGTACATCAGATGAACCGAAACACAAAACAATTCAGAACATTGACGCAGTACAAACAGTACGTCCAAGAAACCGAAAAGCCGAAACATCGATGTAGTACAAACGGTACATCAGATGAATCAAAACACAATACAATTCAGAACATCGACGCAATACAACGGTGCGTCCAATGAACCGAAAAGCCGAGACATAGATGTAGTACAAACTGTACATCAGATGAATCGAAATACAAAACAATTCAGAACATCGATGCAGTACCAATGGTACGTCCAATGAACCGAAAAGCCGAGACATCGATGTAGTATAAACGGTACATCAGATGAACCGAAACACAATAAAAGTACATGAGTCGCAAGCCCACAAAGAAATGAGACGAAGCTCAATAAAATGAGGTACAGTCCTCCACGTGAACAAACAGACATCGCCCATTGCTAGTCTAAACCATAAAATGATCATCAACGATCATCAGGAAGTGTCAATTACACTAAGCTAGTAAATATATGATTTTAGCTTCATGTCCCATAACCACTAACTTAACTTAAATATTTTCGAACAAATTATAGATATCCATTAGAAAATTTGTCACAAGAGATACAATCGAACAAGTCCAAGAATTAACCGACGAAGTAAAAGTAAGCGTTTCATACCACTTGTTTTACCAAGTCGTTTAATTAGATTTGTCATACAAGTGAGGTAAAAGTTTGTATATACTAATAGATTGGAAATGAATTTTAAGAAACGAGCTTTGTAATATAATATCGTTGAAAACGTTTTGATGAACGAGTTTTAATATTTACTACTAGTATAGAAAACCTTTATGTTTTTGAAGTGACAAATCACAAAAAGGATTGTAGAAACAATCTATCATCAAAATTCACATACGAAGACATGAATAAAATGTAAAGAAACCGATACCGAATCCATCAAAATGGATATTCCCAAAAATTTCGATATAAAAGTCATCAATGTCAATAATAAATGATAGCAACAATTCGGACAATCACGGATCAATAAAAATTGGAATCTCAAGCAAAATACGCAAATAGAGCCTAGAACGCAAATAGAGCCTAGACGGCATATTCAAACGTCTGAAATGATTCAGACGTCTGAAATCAAGGATTAAGCGTCTGAATCTGGAAAAATAAAAGTTTTCCAGAACATAATTCAGACGTCTGAACCCTATATTTCAAACGTATAAAATAGGCATTTTTAGCCTATTTCCTTTCTGGTTGCTCACGAGCAAATTCAAACGTTTGGAATTTCGATTCAGACGTCTGAATACCGGGGAATAAAAATTCCCAGTATAATATTGAGACGTCCGAATCCTACGTTTCAGATGTCGGAAACTGAAGTTCAGGGCATTCCCTGAACCTAGGCCAATGATGCCCAAAACGATTATCGGAAGCGATCGGACAAGCAACAACGACTAAGGATATATGTCAAGCGACAACCCAGCCTTAAGGCTCTTCGATATGCCTCGAATATCAATGTCCAAATATCCATAATAGGATTTCATAAATATTAGACCAAAACACAAAAAATTGGAATACTCACCAAATCGATCCAAATCAAAATCAAATGCACATGAATAAGTGTTAGGAATTCATACCTAACAATCAAAGATAGTTATAGACTAAGATGTGAGATAAAAATCTCACCCTTAAGCCCAAATAAATGAAGGTGAAGCTTTTAAAACAAGCTAAGACCAATTCCTCATCAATAACAACTCAAGAAGCTTCAATCTAAGCTTAAAAGAAGAACATTTCCTAAGTTAGGTTTAGGAATTTCTGAAATTAAAAGGAGAATGAGTTGGAGAAGAAGAAGAGAAGGCCTACCAAACCATCTTCTATGAATTTGGGGCTAGAACTTGAATTTGCAAATGGAAAGTAGGGCTTAGGATTTCCTAATTCTTTTTCTCTTCCACCATTTTTAATGAAGCTTGAATGTGCAAGGAAATTATGAAGGAATGAAGAGGAGAGGGTTGGAGATAGGTTGATAAGTGGGGTTAATGGGCTAAAACCCAACCCAAAGCCGTAAGTGAAAAGTAGCAAAATTCTACTAACTCCAAACATATCGAAGTTTATACTCAAAAAGGTCGCAAACGGCATTTTGAACTCAATGGAAGTGGTCTCGAGTCCTAATTCGACTGTTTGCAAAAACTAGGTTTTCGGACTAAAATCCGACGAACGATGTTATATTTAACTAAAATATTTAAATATACAGTTGATAAATATGCGGGTTGTTATAGACTCCCCTCCATAAGGAAATTGCGTCCTCGCAATACTTAAGAAGAAAATAAAGAGTAACAACCATAAAAGCTTATCAACACAAAAGAAAATTTGAAATAAGAAGTTCACTCTAAAGTGCACAAGAGAGTATGTTGCTCATAAGCCAAATAGGTGAAACTCCAGCTTCAACAACACCGGCCTCAAGAATAAAAACGGGAATCCAAAGGCATTTCCGTAGTTTGAAAGACGTGGGAAACGTCATGAATAGCAGAAAAATCGAGCTGGCTCAACGAAGTAGTTCAATAATGGTACGCCCGAGGAACAAGAAACTCGAATAATCTGGAACAACGGCGTAGTACAAAAATGGTACGCTAGACGATCGAAAAATCAAATAATTCGGAACACCGATGTAGTACAAAAACGGTACATCCGATGAACGGAACACCATAAAAGAACATCGGACGCTAGTCCATAAAAGAAATGAGACGAAGCTCAATAAAACGAGATATACCGAAACGTCCGATGAAATTGGTAAAAAGATCATTCCATTCGGACATCATCAAATAAACAACCACTTGTTGCTTACAACCAAGGGAATTAGCAACATGATTCCCCTTCCGGGAGTATACAAAGAATATCACGATCATAAGATGTATGGAACTCGAGCCAATATTAAGATCCTTATGAGAAAATAAACATTTCAAAGATTTATGATCGGGGTAGAGGACAAATTTCTCCCCCAAAATTAAATAATGATGCCAAATTCTAAAAGCAAAAATAATATCCGCGAGCACTAGATTATGAGTGGCATATCTAGTCTCGTTCGGCTTTAATTATTTAGAAACATAGGTGATACCGCGTACTCTTTATCAAGAGAATGGCATCCAAACCAATACGATTGGCATTGGTACAAAAGATAAAGTCTTGGTTCCCATCGGGAGTCACAAGAATAAGAGTATCGAAAAAGAGTCCTTTTAAATAATCCTCTTTCCCAAAAAGTTAAACTTTCAAAATCACAATTATCTTTATGTAATTATCTTTCTATAAAAATTTACATTTTTACAAGTTAATATATCATGTCAGACTGTCTCATCAAAGCGTTTAGGAGATTCCTATCGATAACATTGATCAAACGCATCGATCAGAATTCTTAAAACATTAAATGGGAAATACAATCATAAAATCATCTTCTATAGGATAAAACATGTGAAGACCCGACTTTCTCACCATAGAAAATCGTATCATCTTGAAGAAAGAAAGGGATAGAGAACAGAAAGAAAGAGAAGAAGAAAGAAACAACACGTCAGAATCTAAACAGCGGAACAAATAAATAATATGAATAACATAAATATTACATAGTTTACAACACTAATCAGAGTTACACAACATATACATCACATACTAGACAGTTATAAACACCTTTCTAGTTATATTACTCAATACAATACAACATAGATATACCAACACAGAGAACACACAGCGGAAACTATATATCTAACGTCGAAGCCTCCTGCTCCATTGCCCCTCCACATTTCGTCAAAGCTAACCTGAATCCCTTGGCTACTCGTAAAAATTTGAGTACCCAAGTGTTTAAGAAAACAGAAGATAAACTCCGGGTCAGACATGTGTCTGGTGTGAGTAACAGGTTAAAGTTGCTTAACTTTTGAAAAACCTTTGAAAACAAAAGGTATCACGTAAGACTTCCCACACATAAACATGGAAAAGTTTTTACCTTACGCTAACAAAAACATTTGATAGGAAATCCAGTGATATTATAATAGGTTTAGGGTTTTCAAGTAAATATGAAATAGCCGAAATTGTTACATGATTAAATTCCAGCTACTAGCCGCAAAAGTGGGTAATACAATCAAAACCGTTGGCACTTATTGGATTTTGGATTCCATCAATGGCAGGGCTATTGGGGTACCGCCTGTCAAAGTACGGGGCCTAGATCACCGTACCGAGGACCACTCTCAATCCCCTGCAACACAAGACCGGAACAATCCCTTACTGGACAGTCTCGAACAAGACAACCCTACAGTTGGCGTACGTTCCAACTGCCCACACAGCCGAAATAAAAAGGGACTTCTAGACAGGGGAAAATCTCGTCCTACTTGGGCATGACCCACTTAGCCTTGCTGCACCTCCCCTGTTTTAGCCATTCCCGGTTGATGAGGCTTGAGGCTATGATTACCTTTTAAGAACACATTTCTTAGAATGCCCATCGTCCACCTGACGATGTTCTGAAAGCATTCAATCTATACAAGTTCGTTCCGGTTTCGAACGAAACCGAAGGCATTATCTCGTTACACACATTTTGGAATCACCCTCAGAGTTAAGGACGATAACCCTTGCACTCTGAATCTTCATCTCGAATCTGAAAGTACTACCCGTCAAACTCATCTCGGAATCACCCCCAGATTTATACTGAAAAATAATTCTTTCACCTCGAGTCTTCACTCTTCACTTGAGATTGACGACCTAACGTTAATTTGGATCGATGTGGTTTTCGGATATCCTAATTTGGAAACCCGATCCCGGTCTCATCGAAATCCGAAGCGTATCTTTTAAGGCCAAGTTGTTTTGATGTTTAAAACAATTCAATTTCATTATCTATATACACACAGATAGATAATTCACAGATTCACAATAGGTAATCAACATTATCATCACAACTGATAATCCATATTATCATTATCAAAAGATAATCCAAATCATCATCACAATGCAACCAATGCATCCATATCACCTAACATTACTTATCTCATATCTGAGATTTCAAACCATTCAAGGCAAACAATATCATCCATTCATATAAGCAATGATCTATAATCACCATTTATAATTAATTTAAAGTGAATTAAATTAATTACATCGTTCTTTAATTAATTTAAAGGGAATTAAATTAATTACTTCATCAATATCAAACTTGCTTATATCACTATTAATTAATTATCAATTAATTAATTATCCTTTAATTAATAACCTTAATTAATCACCCTTGATTAATTATTCCTTAATTACATTCAAGTAATTATCCATTGATTAATTTCACAAATTAATTATACTTAACCAAATGCAGTAATTAACCTTCAATTACTTTACAAATTAATAAACTATAATTAATTACATTAATCATTAATTACTTACATTAATTAGTTACCTTTATTCACTTATTATTGATTAATTAATCTTAATTAATCAATCTTAATTGCATCATTAATTATATTAATTAGTGATCTTTAATTACATTTTAATTAATTACCTTATTTAAATTAATTACATTAAGAAATTAATCTTTATTTAAACCATAATTGTTATTCACCCTTGATTAACCCCATTCAGTAATTAACTACCCTTAATTACTTCACCAAAAAAGATCAATTACTACTTAATTAATTATCTCAAATTAATCCCTTGATTAATTTTACAAATTAATTATACTCAAATTACTTCCATCAACAAATCACCTTCAATTAATTACATACAGTAATTTACCCATTAATTACTTCCCTAGTAATTCCTCTTCATTGAATTACATAATGTAATTATACTTCACAAATCATTAAATGATTATTCTAAATTAATTAAACTGAATTAATTAACTTAATCTAATCAAATTAAACTCAATTAATTACAATGAGTAATTAATTCCTTAATTACTTCCATAAGTAATTGTACTTAACAATTTAAACAATTGATTATCTTTAAATTAATTAATCTAATTAATTATTAAAAATTAGTCACATAAATTAATTATTAAATAATCCTTAGTTAATAACCTTCATTAACTATTAACAATTCATTAATTACTTTCTAAAATAATTAACTTATTTTAATCATTATTGATTACAAGTTAATTAATCATTAATAACCCATTAATTAGTCCATAATTATTTAATTAATTAAGTGTTAACTAAACTTAATTAATTCTTTATTATTTGATTAATTAATTACTAATAATTAATTAAAAATATAATCTTATTTGATTAATGATTCATAAATCACATGTTAATTATTTTAAGAATAATTAATCTTAAACCTTTAAGTTGAAACCTTTAATTACTTTAAGTATTTATTCATTCCATTAATTTATAAAATAAATTAATTATCCATTTAATTACCCTAATAATTAAATGAATTACAAATCATTAAATTATAATTTAACTTTAACAAGTTTTAAAATCAATTTAAAACCTTTAAATGATAAATAATACTTTTCTTTTAAAAGAAATTTTACAAAAGTTTAAATCAAATTCCCTTTTTAAATTCAAACATTTATAATTTTCTTTATCATTCAAATTTGTTAAAATACTTAAACTTATAAAACATAAATTTATTTTAAAACAAAGATTCAAATTCAGATTTAAATCATATTTAAACTTTATTTAAAACATTCTTTACATTTCAATTTCCATTTCAAATTCAAATTTCTTTAAAAACATTTTTAAACAATAAACCCCTTTAAAGTATTTTAAACAAATTTGAATTTAAAAACTTATTCATTTCCAGCTATGATTCAAATTAAAGCTTGAATTCATAATTTAAATTAAGATTTAAAACATATTTTAAATCTTTGATTAACACTTTTAAATTTTCAGTTTAAATTTTTAAAACAGATCAAGTTTTCTAAACTGCAACAAAAACTAGCTCGAGCAAAACTCAAAACAACTCGAGTAACTCGAGTAACCTTCCATTTTGGAAACATTCAAACTAAAATAACGGGTTTAATACACAAACTTGTATCAACCTAACACCCTAGCCCACAAATAAAATACTTCGAGTTCAACAACCTACAGCTTCGAGCAAATCACGATTCAATCCCAAAACAAACTCGAGTAACTCATCTTCCCCAAAACAGCTGACACCCATGATCACCGTGCACCTGCACCACCGCTGCAACAAACTCCAACCTCTCGCGACCACATGCGTACGTCAGCGACCATCCTCCAACACATTCCCGACCATCAAATCGATTGTAGAAACACAAAATCACAGTCGAGCCTATGAGCTCAAAAACTGGAACAATGTCGAATCTGAAATTCGCTTCAAACTCCAAAATCTGATCACCAGAAAAGCTTCACTTCCGGCCACGACTTCATCCATACTTCATCCATCACCAACTCAAATCTGGGAAGGCTCGATCACTTCTAGAGTTAGCGTCGAGCCAATTTTCAGATGAACAATAAACTAGGGCTTAAATCTTTGATTCAAAATCACAATCGCCCCAAAGCTTTAATCCACCTACTACCATTTTTTCCTGAATACTTGACATCACTTCATCGCCAAAGAAAATCCTGGCCACCCGACCTTCTAGGTTGACAGTTCTAACCCAAAATACCATTTCTGGTTAAACCAGAAATACTTAATCAGATAAAAACTAAAAATTCTAATTTTAGTTTTAAAAATTCATGTCTTTGTTTATGTAACCTGTATATATTCTTTAACCAAAGAATCTGGAAAGTTAAAATTTTAATTTCAAAAGTTTGTTCTTTTATACTTTGTGTTTTCCAGAGACATTACAGTTTTTATTATTATTTTTTCATATTAAACAAAATTAAAACTTTAACTTATATTACATACATACTTTGTTTAAATCTTAAACTTTAACAGGGTTGTGAATATGAGATCATGAATTTGATCAAGATTTAAACCTGAATTCTAGAACAGGCCCAAAAATAAATCAACAGTAAGCATGCACTCTACCATACATATATACAAGAAATTTAATCATATTCATCCACACACAAGTCATGTTTATCTCAGGAAACAATCATCAACTTTATTTACTTAAATTAGCTTAAATAAAAATGTTACTCAACGAAATTTTTATGAGCAGAGCATCCATGTTTATTGAAAAGCTTGAACCTGAATGAACTTCAATTCCAAAACTTTGAGTTGCTTCCTTTTTTTGTAAACTTCAATCTTGATTTTACTGCGAATGCTTTTGCTTCCAGATTTAACAATTGCATGCATCTAGAAAAAGAATTGCAGGCTTGAATATTGTTTTTAAAACAGAAAAGGAGACTGCAGGCTTAGTTGCATGAAGGTTTGAATTTACAGAATTTCTTCAGGTTAATGCTTTTGTAGAGCTTCAGGTTTATACTTGATTTGCATTTCAATTTTTCAGATTGTTTTGGTTTGAATGTTGATTTGGTGAGAAGAAACATTTGTGCAGATCAGTTTCTAATGGGATTTTTTACAGGAATTATGTTTGAACAGAATTCTATTTTGAAGAAGAAGTTTTGCAGATTTTTGATCGTAGTGGAAGATTACTTAAGTTATGAAAATAATAGGAAAATGAGAATGAGGTTAAGAGACAAAGTCTATATAAGCACATTATTGATTTAATTAAAAGTAAAAGAAAAAGAAAAATTAAGAGGACACTTGTTTTTTTATCTAACATTTTTCACGTTGATTATTGTATGCTTAACACTTGTCAATTAGGTGTGTGAAGAAGCTCACGCATGTAATTTAAGTATTTTAATTTAATCCAAATTGTTTATAAGAACTTTTAAATCTTAATTTATTCCTTTTTTTAATGTATATATAAATTTCTCCCTTTTTAATTTAAAGAGAAATGAAACAAACAAATTTTAAGTATAAGCTTATTCAAATATTTTTAAATATTTGTTCTTTTGAATTTCAAAGCATTAAATTAAAACTAAACTATACATCCAATTTAAAAATCAAGTTATATGTATGCATATATAACTCTTATTAAATTTAAAAATACCAAATCCTATTTCCTACAAAATTTATTTATGTTCATAAAAACTAAGCATTATAATTATTATTCGAAAATAACAAATTAAACAATATTAAATAATTTATAAAAGAGATCATAAACTACTTCTATTACTCAATATATTAAGATCATTTGTAAATTGTAATTTAATTTCTTATATATAAATTTCAAGACAAAGATTTTATGTGAATCTAATTTAAATTCAGACTAAAGCTAATTAAATATAATTTTAACAAATAAGATTTACCTTAAGTCCAAAGTTATTTATTAAATTGCTTTATTTACTAAATTCCAAATCAAAATTTATCTATTTACAATATATACAATTATATATATTATAAACAGAAAACAATTTATCAGCTTTAAAAAGATACAAACTACAAACTTAAATATTTATTAATCGAAGATTATTAAATCAATTCAAAATTTATTAACAAAAATTACCAAATCAATTTAATTTTAACGCAGATTATTGAATTTATGTTGCCAAAAATTCTGGGATATCACATTCCTCCCCCTTAAAAGAATTTTGTCCCCGAAACTTAAAAGAAAAGGTAATTTAATAATCTATCTTAACATTTTATTTTAAAGCACAAGCATATATCTATCATATGCTAATAACCATAGCAACCAATTCAATCAAACAAACAAATCTAACTACCTAGACAGAATTCTGGAAAGGATTTCCTAGAGTTTCCCAAGTATAACTACCGGGATACTCACTCTACAGGATCCGAATAATCTATACTACTAGGCTACAAAGCTCCTATCCAACTAGATCTACAAAACTAAATAGGATATCAGACTGCAGACAAGTCTGACTCAACAATCACATCCTCCTGAACTGCTGGTTCAACAACCAGAGATAAATCATACACGTACTCTCTCATAGATACGTGAAACACATCAAGTCCCTGTTATCCAAACTGGCAATTCAACCTTGAAAATCAAACACCAATCCTCACAGAAACACAGAAAAGGTCCAAAACACCTCGGAGCTGACTTACCCCGTCTTACCCAATCTTAAAGCTCCTTAGATCGGAGAAAACTTACCCAAAATCAAATCTCCGCCTACGGAATCCAAATTCATTTGTCTTATATCCACAAAACACTCCTGACGATCATGGGCTGCCTTCATCTCTCCCGATCAGCTCAACCCTTGCCGATGTCTCTAGAAACAATCTGGACCAAAACAACCCAACAGGATTATCTCCTCAAGATCAATCCCAAATCAAGAACACAACTCTACTCCACAAGCATCAGAAGACTAACTTACTTCTCCTATCCGAAAAAGAAAAAACAAAAGCACTTCCAAACTACTTCCGCTGCACAACTCTGATAACTCAAGTGAACACTCAAACTATCGCAAGTGACTTTTGCGATTAACCAGTCCAATATCCAAACAAAACTATTCTCTCTTTACCAAACAGAACAGCTTATGCTTAACTAGCCAATCCCTCGAAGAAATGTATTCACTCTGCTACTTCTGAACACCACCTCCAGAGAAACTGCTAACCAGAAGAACTTCTTGCTAGCACACAGAATACTCCGAGCTGCACTGCTGACACCGACGTCAAAGACTTCCTAATCCAAAGCTCTTCGAGAAACTCAGGCCTTAATCCAGACAAAAACATCCTGTTGAACCCAGCCACAACACCGAAGCAGACACACCTCCTTAAGCTTGGTCCAAAGAAACATCTTTGGACACAATCCATGGTCTCTACATCTCATCACGCAGCTACTAATATCAAGATACCGCTATTTTCTTCTGCCCAACCGATAGATCCAAACTCTACTCATCCAACTTGCACTACCAAGATGGACTCTAAACCTTCAAAAATATTTCCTTCAGAGATCGATGAAATCTTTACACTCTGCACAACTTACTCGAAACGGTATTAGGTCTACAGTCTCGATCGATACACTTCCAACCTTAACAGTCAAACTCCAACCATTGGTAGTAGTCGTGTTACACACTGCTACCTCATCTACCTTTATAACTTATATTGGAAAACCCTAACAGGTAACCCAACAAATAGGTTGAAGTAAATATATATATATATATATATATATATATATATATATATATATATATTTATTCAAAATTACAAATACGCTCTCTCAAGAAAGAAATTACTTCAAAGCCTAGGTATTCACTCAACCTAGCGCTCTATTACCACCTGTGACGACCCGACTTTCTCACCCCAAATAATCGCATCATCTTGAAGAAAGAAAGGGATCGAGAATAGAAAGAAAGAGAAGAAGAAAGAAACAACACATTAGAATCTAAGCAGCGGAACGAATAAATTATATTAATAACATAAATATTACATAGTTTACAACACTAATCAGAGTTACACAGCATATACATCACACACTTGACAGTTATAAACACCTTTCTAGTTATACTACTCAATACAATACAATATAGAGATACCAACACAGAGAACACACAGCGGAAACTATATATCTAACGTCGAAGACTCCTGCTTCATTGCTCCTCCACATTTCATCAAAGCTAACCTGAATCCCTTGGCTACTCGTAAAAATTTGAGTACCCAAGAGTTTAAGAAAACAGAAGATAAACTCCGGGTCAGACATGGGTCTGGTGTGAGTAACAGGTTAAAGTTGCTTAACTTTTGAAAAACCTTTGAAAACAAATGGTATCACGTAAGACTTCCCACACATAAACATGGAAATGTTTTTACCTTACGCTAACCAAAACATTTGATAGGAAATCCAGTGTTATTATAATAGGTCTAGGGTTTTCAAGTTAATATGAAATAGCCGAAATTTTTACATGATTAAATTCCAGATACTAGCCACAAAAGTGGGTAATACAATCAAAACCGTTGGCACTTATTGGATTTTGGATTCCATCAATGGAAGGGCTACTGGGGGTACCGCCCGTCATAGTACGGGGCCTAGATCACTGTACCGAGGACCACTCCCGATCCCCTACAACACAAGACCAACACCATCCCTTACTGGACAGTCCCGAACAAGACAACCCCGTAGTTGGCATAAGTTCCAACCGCCCACACAGCCGAAATAAAAAAGGGACTTCTAGACAAGGGAAAATCTCGTCCTACTTGGGCTTGACCCACTTAGCCTTGCTGCACCTCCCCTGTTTTAGTCATTCCCGGTTGATGAGGCTTGAGGCTACGATTACCTTTTAAGAACACATTTCTTAGAATGCTCATTGTCCACCTGACGATGTTTTGAAGGCATTCAATCCATACAAGTTTGTTCCGGGTCCGAACGAAACCGAAGGCATTATCTCGTTACACTCATTTTGGAATCACCCTCAGAGTTAACGACGATAACCCTTGCACTCCGAAACTTCATCTCGAATTTGAAAGTACTACCCGTCAAACTCATCTCGGAATCACCCCCAGAGTTATACTGACGAATAGTTCTTACACCTCGAGTCTTCACTCTTCACTTGAGATTGACGACCTAATGTTTATTTGTATCGATGTGGCTTTCGGATATCCCAATTTGGAAACCCGATCCCGGTCTCATCGAAATCCAAAGCGTATATTTTAAGGCCAAGTTGTTTTGAAGTTTAAAACAATTCAATTTCATTATCTATATACACACAGATAGATAATTCACAGATTCACAGTAGGTAAGCAACAGTATCATCACAACAGATAATCCATATTATCATTATCAAAAGATAATCCAAATCATCATCACAATGCAACCGATGCATCCATATCACTTAACATTACTTATCTCATATATGAGATTTCAATCCATTCAAAGCAAACAATATCATCCATTAATATAAGCAATGATGTATAATCAACATTTATAATTAATTTAAAGTGAATTAAATTAATTACATCATTCTTTAATTAATTTAAAGTGAATTCAATTAATTACTTCATCAATATCAAACTTGCTTATATCACCATTAATTAATTATTAGTTAATTAATTATCCTTTAATTAATCACCTTAATTAATCACCCTTGATTAATTATTCCTTAATTACATTCAAGTAATTATCCATTGATTAATTTCACAAATTAATTATACTTAACCAAATACTATGATTAACCTTTAATTACTTTACAAATTAATTAACTATAATAAATTACATTAATCATTAATTAATTACATTAATTAATTATCTCTAATCACTGATTATTGATTAATTAATCTTAATTAATCAATCTTAATTCCATCATCAATTATATTAATTAATGATCTCTAATTACATTTTAATTAATTACCTTTATTTAAATTAATTACATTGAGAAATTAATCTTTATTTAAACCATAATAGTTAATCACACATGATTAACCCCATTCAGTAATTAACTACCCTTAATTACTTCACCAAAAAAAATTAATTACCACTTAATTAATTATCTCAAATAAATCCCATGATTAATTTTACAAAGTAATTATACTCAAATTACTTCCATCAACATATCACCTTCAATTAATTACATACAGTAATTTACCCATTAATTACTTCCCTAGTAATTCCTCTTCATTAATTTACATAATGTAATTATACTTCACAAGTCATCAAATGATTAATATAAATTAATTAAACTGAGTTAATTAACTTAATCTAATCAAATTAAACTCAATTGATTACAATGAGTAATTAATTCCTTAATTGCTTCCATAAGTAATTATAATTAACAATTCACACAATTGATAATATTTAAATTAATTCTTAAAAATTAATCACATAAATTAATTATTAAATAATCCTTAGTTAATAACCTTCATTAACTATCAACAATTCATTAATTACTTTCCAAAATAATTAACTTATTTTAATCATTATTGATTACAAATTAATTAATCATTAATAACCCATTAATTAATCCATAATTATTTAATTAATTAAGTGTTAACTGTAGCTTAATTAATTCTTTATTACTTGATTCATTAATTACTAATCATTAATTAAAAATCTAATCTTATTTTATTAATGATTCATAAATTACAAGTTAATTATTCTAAGAATAATTAATCTTAAACCTTTAAGTTGAAACCCTTAATTGCTTTAAGTAATTATTCATTCCATTAATTTATTAAATAAATTAATTATCCATTTAATTACCCAAATAATTTAATGAATTACAAATCATTAAATTATAATTTAACTTTAACTAGTTTTAAAATCAATTTAAAACCTTTAGATGATAAATAATACTTTTCTTATAAAAGAAATTTTACAAAAGTTTAAATTAAATTCCCTTTTTAAATTCAAACATTTATAATTTTCTTTATCATTCAAATTTGTTAAAATACTTAAATTTATAAAACATAAATTTATTTTAAAACAAAGATTCAAATTCAGATTTAAACTTTATTTAAAACATTTCTTTTCATTTCAATTTCCATTTCAAATTCAAATTTCTTTAAAAACATTTTTAAACAATAAACCCCTTTAAAGTATTTTAAACAAATTTGAATTTAAAAACTTATTCATTTCCAGCTATGATTCAAATTAAAGCTTGAATTCATAATTTAAATTTAGATTTAAAACATATTTTAAATCTTTGATTAACACTTTTAAATTTTCAGTTTAAGTTTTTAAAACATATCAAGTTTTCTAAACTGCAACAAAAATTAGCTCGAGCAAAACTCAAAACAACTCGAGTAACTCGAGTAACCTTCCATTTTGGAAACATTCAAACTAAACTGACGGGTCTAATACACAAATCTGTATCAACCTAACACCCAAGCCCACAAATAAAATACTTCGAGTTCAACAACCTACAGCTTCGAGCAAATCACGATTAAACCTCGAAACAAACTCGAGTAACTCATCTTCCCCAAAACAGCTGACACCCATGATCACCGTGCACTTGCACCACCGCTACAGCAAACTCCAACCTCTCGCGAGCACATGCGCACGTCAGTGATCATCCTCCAACACATTCCCGACCATCAAATCGATTGTAGAAACACAAAATCACAATCGAGCCTATGAGCTCAAAAACTGGAACAATGTCGAATCTGAAATTCGCTTCAAATTTCAAAATTTGATCACCAGAAAGCTTCACATCCGGCCACGACTTCATCTATACTTCATCCATCACCAATCAAATCTGGGAAGGCTCGATCACTTCTAGAGCTAGCATCGACCCAATTTTCAGATGAATAGTAAACTAGGGCTTAAATCTTTGATTCAAAATCATAATCGCCCCAAAGCTTTAATCCACCTACTATCATTTTTTCTTGAATACTTGATCATCACTTCATCACCAAAGAAAACCCTGGCCACCCTGACCTTCTAGGTTAACAGTTCCAACCCAAAACACCATTTCTGGTTAAACCAGAAATACTTAATTAAATACAAACTAAAAATTCTAATTTTTGTTTTAAAAATTCATGTATTTTTTTATGTAACCTGTTTATATTCTTTAATCAAAGAATATGGAAAGTTAAAATTTTAGTTTCAAAAGTTTGTTCTGTAATACTTTGTGTTTTCCAGAGACATTATAGTTTTTATTATTTATTTATTTTCATATTAAATAAAATTAAAACTTTAACTTATATTACATACACACTTTGTTTAAATCTTAAACTTTAACAGGGCTTTGAATATGAGATCATGAATTTGATCAGGATTTAAACCTGAGTTCTGGAACAGGCCCAAAAATAAATCAGGAGTAAGCATGCACTCTACCATACATATATAGATGAAATCTAATCATATTCATCCACACACAAGTCATGTTTATCTCAGGAAACAATCATCAACTTTATTTACTTAAATTAGCTTAAATAAAAATGTTACACACCGAAATTTTTATGAGCAGAGCATCCATGTTTATTGAAAAGCTTGAGCCTGAATGAACTTCAATTCCAAAACTTTGAGTTGCTTCCTTTTTTTTTGTAAACTTCAAACTTGATTTTACTGCGAATGCTTTTGCTTCCAAATTTAACAATTGCATGCATCCAGAAAAAGAATTGCAGGCTTGAAAAGGAGAATGCAGGCTTAGTTGCATGAAGGTTTGAATTTGTAGAATTGCTTCAGGTTAATGCTTTTGTAGAGCTTCAGGTTTATACTTGATTTGCATTTCAAAATTTCAAATTGTTTTGGTTTGAATGTTGATTTGGTGAGAAGAAACATTTGTGCAGATTGGTTTCTGAGGGGAATTTTTTACAGGAATTATGTTTGAACAGAGTTCTGTTTTGAAGAAGAAGTTTTGCAGATTTTTGATTTTAGTTTAAGATTACTTAATTTATGAAAAGAATAGGAAAACGAGAATGAGGTTAAGAGACAAAGTTTATATTAGCACAATTTTGATTTAATTAAAAATAAAAGAAAAAGAAAAATTAAGAGGACACTTGTTTTTTTATCTAACATTTGTCACTTTGATTATTTTATGCTTAACACTTTTCAATTAGGTGTGTTAAGAAGCTCTCACATGTAATTTAAGTATTTTAATTTAATCCAAATTGTTTATAAGAACTTTTAAATCTTAATTTATTCCTTTTTTTAATGTATATATAAATTTCTTCCTTTTTGATTTAAAGAGAAATGAAACAAACAAATTTTAAGTTAAGCTTATTCAAATATTTTTAAATATTTATTCTTTCGAATTTCAAAGCATTAAATTCAAATTAAAATTAAATTATAAATCCAGTTTAAAAATCAAGTTATATATATGCATACATAACTCTTATTAAATTTAAAAATAACAAATCCTATTTCCTACAAAATTTATTTATGTTCATAAGAGCTAAGTATTATAATTATTATTTGAAAATAACAAATTAAAAAATATTAAATAATTTATAAAAGAGATCCGAAACTACTTCTATTACTCATTATATTAAGATCATTTGTAAACTATAATTTAAATTCCTATATATAAATGTCAAGACAAAGCTTTTATGTAGATCTAATTCAAATTCATACTAAAGCTAATTAAATATAATTTTAACAAACAAGATTTACCTTAAGTATAAAGTTATTTACTAAATAGCTTTATTTACTAAATTCCAAATCAAAATTTATCTATTTACAATATATACAATTATATAATTATAAACAAAAAACAATTTATTAGCTTTAAAAAGATAAAATCTACAAATTTAAATATTTATTAATAAAAGATTATTAAATCAAATCAAAATTTATTAACAAAAAATACCAAATCAATTTAATTTTTATACAGATTATTAAATTTATATTTCCAAAAATTCCGGGATATCACAAAACATCTCTTAAAAACTTTACGAATATTCTTTGTTCGTTTCAAGAACAAAAATCCAATCATACTTATAAATAAATCTTATGAAAAAGATTTGCAAAATTTTAAATTGTTGTTTTCATCCAAAATCAATAAATACAAGAATGGAGTGATCAAGATATTCATAGACCACTCGCTTTGTAAAATGGATGAAATAAGCTGGTCAAACTTAATGACGTAGTAAGTCATTCATAAGAATCGCAACGAGCTCGGAATGCGGTAAGTGGAATGCTAACTTCCGCAACTCGCAGCTAATGAAATCTGGTGGCAAGGTCGAGCTGAAAAGACCTTAACACCACTCAAAAGATTGCTTAGGTGGTAATCCTAAGACAGGTTCAAAAACACCGGAAAATCATACAAACTATTTAAATGAGAGAAATAACACTTTCCTCATCATGTGGGCTTAAAGAATAAAATGATGCCACCAAGTTGAAATCAAAAATCATTAAGAAAAATATGAATCTGCTTAACAGATTGAGAATGCCGAAGATGAGTATGTTGGATCATTGGTTTTGAATGTTGACAAGACACAACTGTTCACGAATATACGACTACGATAACAACCAGACTCATCGGCTCACTATATGGTTTGTATAGTTATATATATTTTAACAAGAGCCATCAAATATGTATATAGAGTCTAGTTTAGTGCTTTGTTAAATTATTTTCTCAAGAATCATCATTCACATTTAAATAAACTTTCATGCATGTTTTAATCAAAATCAAGTTTTCAAAAAATGCATGGAGCGGGGCTCGAACCCAAGTCACTAGTTTAGAAGGCAAGTGCTCTAACCAAATGAGTTCTGGTGATTTTTAATTATCAACAGAATTCAGTCGACTGAAGAAAATCGACCAGTCGACTGAATAACTATAAAACATCCTATTGAACTTGTATACTATTTTTTTAATATCTTTGAATATTCAGTCGGCTGACCAAATATGACTAGTCGACTGAATCTGTACAGGTGCACAGAAATGCTCTGTTTATAAACAACTTTGAATATTAAGTTGACTGGTCGTTTTGGGTCAGTCGACTGAATTCGTTCAACAGTTATTTTTTCTGAATGGACACTTCCTTTTGCCAAGAGTCACGCTCTAATATGAAGAGGTATGGATGCTTCTATTGATCAGAACTCTTCATGAACTATTGCATCTCTTTAACAATTATATAAACACATAGAATCCACTTCACAAATCACCAATTTACTGATTACTTTCTGATCTTACTTTCTAATATCTCTGTATTCTAAAATGTAATCACAACTTTCATATATTGCTTGAATCTCTAAAACAATTAACTTATTCTTTGATTCAAAGCAATATTTTCCTTTCTAAATCTTTATACACACATGTATACTTGACGAAAGATTATAGGAAGGTTGTACTATCAAAGACATATCGGTGTTATTAAGAACACATAGTGTTAAAGCAATTCTACTGAAACGGTTGAAGTCCTGTTCGGTTGTTCAGGCGGGTAAAGTCCTCTTTCGGTTGTTAGAGGAAGAAAAATCCTGTTCGGTTGTTCAGGTGTTGTACACCTATTCTTGCGGGTTAAGAGAGGGTTATTATGAGAAATTCCAGAGGGAAGTCTGGGACTGGACGTAGAATGGGACGTACGAACCAGTACAAAATTCCCGGTGTGCTTATTTTTATTTACTTTGCTATTATAATCTATTTCCGCATTTATATTTAATTATATTCCATATTACACGATCCTAAGTGATAGCTAGCCACAGTAGTCACTTTCATTTGGTATCAAAGCCTGGAATTCTATCGAACGTAACAACATCATAGAATAATGGCGAGATCCGGTCGAAATACAACAAGCAAAAAGCCTAAAACTATCAGAGTAACGACCAATGAGGATAGTAAAAAGATACTATCTAATTTACAAATTTTCGTAAATGAGAACAATGAATTAATTAGCGTAAGCGAACATATCTCAAAGCTTAATTTTGTTATTTTAGAAAAGATGAAATCAATAAAACTTGGAAATGAGAAATTAAAGAATGAGAAATTAGATTTAGAAAATCAAAAGGTTGTTTTGAAAAATAATTTTGAGGCTCTTCAAGATTTTCTAGACAAACAAAATACTATGTTTGAAAAAGAAAAAGAAATTTTTTCAAAAGAAATTACGGATTTGAAAAGGCAAAATGATTTATTATAATCATCTTTAGATAATTCAGAATCTCGAATTTTTCTTCTCGAAAATAAGAACTGTACGTTAAAAAGAGAGAATTCTGAATTAAACAAGCAAATTAATATTTTGAAAAACAGTAATATTTCTTTTAAAAATAATAATTGTGACTTTAAAGCTAAATTTGATAAACTTAATACTGAAGTCACAAAATTTAATAATGGTCAAAATGATTTAAACATGATTTTATCTAGTTTTAGACCTTTACATGATAAAAGTGGTTTAGGATATAATAAAATTGATCGTAGAAATAGCAGTAGATATGCTCTCATGTAAAGTAATTATGTTAGTGCTAGTACTAGATTACGAGTAAAGTCTAAATCCAATTTTTATAGAAATTCAAATATTGCTATGACAAATAATGTTTATAATTTCTTTAGTAGTACAAAATCATTGACGGGAAATATGAATAAAAATTATCTAAGTTTTTGGGTTCCTGCTAACTGGAAAAATAGAGAAAAATACATTAATGATTATTTTTATATTGTAGTTAATAATGAAAATTATATTTATAAAGTTTCAACCGCACCCAAATGGGTATGGTTTCCTAAAAATTAGGAAATTACAAGAACCTTGGGTATCACATGCTTTAAATGTTAATTTTTTCTGATACTTTACATTGTAAGTAGTAGTTACTTTATTATATATTATTCTATGGCTACACTTATGTGAAATATAATTTATGTTATCATATGGACTCTCCTTTTTGTCGATGACAAAGGGGGAGAAAGATGTTGCTCTAACGTTATTTGTAGGAATAAACGATGCAAGCATAGATTAAGGGGGAGAAAAGATTAATTATTTGCAGGAATATATACCACAGATTCAGGGGGAGAAATCAATAGCGCAATTACAAGAATATATTCCGAGGGTGAGATAAGTCAACAAATCTTGTTAAAGATTCGTTCGTAGCAAATAAAGTTGTCATCATCAAAAAAGGGGAAAATGTTGGATCATAGGTTTTGATTGCTGACAAGACACAACAGTTCACGAATCTACGACTACGATAACATCCAGACTCATCGGCTCAATATATGGTTTGTATAGTTATATATTTTAACAAGAGCAATCAAATATGTATAAAGAGTCTAGTTTAGTGCTTTCTTAAAATCTTTCTTCAAGAATCATCATTCACATTCAAATAAACTTGAATGCATGTTTTAATCAAAATCAAGTTTTCAAAAAATGCATGGACCGAGGCTCGAACCCAAGTCACTAGTTTAGAAGGCAAGTGCTCTAACCAAATGAGCTGTGGTGATTTTTAATTATCAATAGAATTCAATCGACTGATGAAAATCGACCAGTCGACTGAATAACTATAAAACAACCTATTGAACTTGTGCACTATTTTTTTTAATAACTTTGAATATTCAGTCGACCGAATTTGTACAGGTGCACAGAAATGCTCTTTTTTTAAACAACTCTGAATATTCAGTTGAATGATCGTTTTGGGTCAGTCGGCTGAATTCTTTCGACAATTATTTTTTCTGAATGGACACTTCCTTTTGCCAGGAGCCATGTTCTAATATGAAGAGGTATGGATGCTTCTATTGATCAGAACTCTTCATGAACGATTGCATCTCTTTAACTATTATATAAACACACAAAATCCACTTCACAAATCACCAATTACAGATTAATTTCTCATCTTACTTTCTCATATCTCCGTATTCTAAAAAGCAATCACAACTTTCATATA
Source organism: Allium cepa (assembly GCA_030765085.1). Lineage (NCBI taxonomy): Eukaryota > Viridiplantae > Streptophyta > Magnoliopsida > Asparagales > Amaryllidaceae > Allium > Allium cepa. The sequence goes on along the minus strand of CM060937.1, from coordinate 785,738,783 downwards.
TTGCTTGAATCTTTGTTCTTTGATTCAAAGCAATATTTTCCTTTCTAAATTGTTATACACACATATATACTTAAGGAAATATTGTAGGAAGATTATACTATCAAAGAAAGATCGGTGTTATTAAGAACACATAGTGTCAAAGCAATTCTACTGAAACAGTTGAAGTCCTGTTCGGTTGTTCAGGCGGGTAAAGTACTCTTTCGGTTGTTAGAGGCGGAAAAATCCTGTTTAGTTGTTCAGGTGTTGTATACCTATTCCTCCGGGTTAAGAGAGGGTTATTGTGAGAAATTCCAGAGGGAAGTCTGGGACTGGACGTAGAATGGGAAGTTCGAACTAGTATAAAAATTCCTGGTGTGCTCATTTTTATTTACTTTGCTATTATCATCTATTTCCGCATTTATATTTAATTATATTCCATATTACACGATCCTAAGTGATAGCTAGCCACAGTAGTCACTTTCATAGTAGTCCACTTGGGATATAGGATATGGCTTCATAATAATTAAGTCAATCCCCATTTTCAAAAAAAATCAATTCCGAAGCCTATGTAACGCATAACATGCAAATCGGCTCGGAAAGAAAAATCACATAAAATAATCTCGATATGAATACAAAGCAAATTAAGTGTTGCGGATCCACCAACCGGTTTCGCAATTCTCAAAGAAGTAATCACGCCCAAAATGTTTAAAGAAAAAGAATCAACAAGTTCTTTTGATATAAAATAATGAGATGAATCCATATCAAAAGGAACTCAAATAGGAAGATCACGAAATAAAACAATGCCCTCAAGGATTAAATGTAAAATACCTTGATCACGAGAAGTGTTACAAGGTGCATTTAGCTTTCCTTCTCTCTTGCTTGGAAGTTTGGGACATGAAGATAAAAGATGACCCAAACTTTTGCAATAACGACAAAAGAGAGGTTTCGGACACCTATTAGCATAATGGTCCGTGGAACCACAGTTGTAGCATTGACCCCGATTAGATGTAGGAGTCTTTGCTGCCAGAGGTTCTTACTTCTCTTTCTTGTTGGGATTGGAGCCTTTGAATTTAATAAGCCTCTTCATGTTATTGTTGAAGTTCTGCTTGGCACACACCACTACAACATCACTCTCATTATCCGCCTCTTCAGGTCGAAGAGCGATATCAATAAGCTGATCAAAAGAAACTTCTAGTTTTAGAGGTAATGGCTTCTTGAGGTTCTTATTTAACCCATAGACAAACCTCTGATTTTTCTTCAATGGGGTATTAATATACTCGACCCCATATTTAGAGAGAGATTCAAAAGACACGACATACTCTGTCACGGAAGATTCACCTTGAACAAGGTCAATAAAACGCCGGGCCAAAGTTACTTTTTCAGCCTCCGGTACAAACTTTGATTCAAATCTTTCCCGGAAATGCTCCCAAGTAAGATCTGCTTCGATAATCTCCAAAGTCAAGAGTTCATACCAATCTAATGCTCTTTCATGGAGCATGCTAGAAGCCACTTGGACTCGATGTAAATCAACAAGCTTCATGCGAGAAAAGATGCGATCGCACGATTTGAGCCATGATTGAATTTCTATAACGCTCTCGGATCCCTTGAATGGCCTTCCACCCAAATCGGTATAGTCTCTGCACAAGCGTGCAAAACCGGATCTAGGATGAGTAGGCTCTGGGATAGGTCCGGCAGCTTGAGCATTCTTTACAAGATTTAAAAGCTGCTGGGCAGACATGAATACTCCTTCTTGAGGAGTAGCACTGGATTGACCGACGCTGGGACGGCCTGGTCTAACCATTTCTCTTCTTTGAGAAAGAAAGAAAGAAAGAAAGAAGAAAAAGGTTATTCTTAGAATGAATATCAAACAAATCTTGATTGATAAAACAAGGCATCACAAAAGAAAATAGGATAACATGGTACGAAGACTCGAATTAAATCATAAGGCACGACTCCTAAGATGGACTTAGGACGATGATCCTTGTTAAATTATTCTACATTTTCCGAAGTTTGGATCTGATACCAAGTTGTGACGTCCCACCTCTATACCAATGCTAGCCAAGGACACTACGGAGTAATGCGTCAACTACCACGGAGAATAAGGATGTTGAGGAGCGACCATCCATGTAATTGTTTTGTGCGAGCGCCGATATGTCAGATAGTTTAAGATGCATTTCATTTCAAGATGGAATCCAACATGCCGATACAAACTCGAAGTTACTACATAGTGGCTATATATAATCTTCGGAAACAAATATAGAAATAAGCATAACACAAATCAGTCACAGATATCCATATCACAAAGGCGGAAACAGATATGAATATAACACTAAGAAGTGTTTATCAGAGTAGTGGTCAAACAAGATCCACAATATAACAAAAGAATAGATAGAAGTGCTTGACAAAAGAATATGTATACATCAAGGAGTCCCTATCTCGAATGTATACCAACAAAACCTACAAAACTAATGTAGTTAGCCAAAAGTCAGATAATACTCAGGTAAAATGATATTGAATAAGAGATAAGACAAAAAAGTATGATAACAGTAATGCTATACTATAAAAAAGATACATTAGAAAATCTACCAAAATCATACAATAACTCAAGAGTCTCAAGCATCGAAAAGAATGCCATATTCTTTATTTTATTCACAAAACCACAAATATTGACATCATATCGCTGCCAATCATAAAAGCTGGTGAAACACCAATCTAGAAATCATCAATTAGAAATCCAGAAATCACAAAAAAGGGGAGCCTATCACAAACGAGAGCATGAAAACTCACCAACACGTGTATCACAAACAATTCGGATACAAACGGTACGTCCAATGAACATAAAAGCCGAGACATCGATTTAGTACAAATGGTACATCAGATGAATCGAAAGACAAAACAATTCAGAACATCGACTTAGTACAAACGGTACGTCCAATGAACAGAAAAGTCGAGACATCGATGTAGTACAAACGGTACATCAGATGAATCGAAACAGAAAAAAATTCAGAACATCGACACAGTACAAACAGTATGTCCAATGAACCAAAAAGCCGAGACATCGATGTAGTGTAAAGGGTACATCAGATGAATCGAAACACAAAACAATTCAGAACACCGACGCAGTACAAACGGTATGTCCAATGAACCGAAAAGTTAAGACATCGATGTAGTACAAACGGTACATCAGATGAATCGAAACACAAAACAATTTTGAACATCGACGCAGTACAAATGGTACGTCCAATGAACTGAAAAGCCGAGACATCGATGTAGTACAAATGGTACATCAGATGAATCGAAACACAAAAAAATTCAGAACATCGACGCAGTACAAACGGTACATCCAATGAACCGAAAAGCCGAGACATCGATGTAGTACAAACGGTAAATCAGATGAATCGAAACACAATACAATTCAGAACATTGACGCAGTACAAACGGTAAGTCCAATGAACCGAAAAGCCGAGACATCGATGTAGTACAAATGGTACATCAGATGAATCGAAACACAAAACAATTCAGAACATCGACGCAGTACAAACGGTACGTCCAATGAACCGAAAAGCCAAGACATCGATATAGTACAAATGGTACAACAGATGAATCGAAACACAAAACAATTCAGAACATCAATGCGGTACAAACGGTACGTCCAATTAACCGAAAAGCCGAGACATCGATGTAGTACAAATGGTACATCAGATGAATTGAAACACAACAAAAGTACGTGGGTCGCAAGCCTGCAAAGAAATGAGACGAAGCTCAATAAAATGAGGTACAGTCCACCACGTGAACATAGAGACATCGCCTATTGCTAGTCTAAACCATAAAATGATCATCATCGATAATCAAGAATTGTCAATTACACTAAGCTAGTAAATATATGAGTTTAGCTTCATGTCCCATAACCACTAGCTTAACTTAAATATTTACGAACAAATTGTAGATCTCCACTAGAAAATTTGTCACAAGAGATTCAATCGAACGAGTCCAAGAATTAACCGACGAACTAAACGCAAGCGTTTCATACCACTTGTTTTATCAAGTTGTTAAATTAGATTTCTCATACGAGTGAGGTAAAGGTTTGTATATACTAATAAATTGAAAATCAGTTTTAAGAAATGAGCTTTGTAATAAAATAGTGTTGAAATCGTTTTGATGAAAGAGTTTTAATATTTACTCCTAGTATAGAAAACCTTTATGTTTTTAAAGTGATAAATAACAAAAAGGATTGTAGAAACAATCTATCATCAAAATTCACATACGAAGACACGAATCAAATCCAAAGAAACCGATACCGAATCCATCAAAATGGATATGCCCCAAAACTCCGATATAAAAGGTATCAAAGTCAATAATAAATGATAGCAACAATTCAGACAATCATGAATCGATAAAAATTGGAATTTCATGCAAAATAGGCAAATAGAGCCCAGATTGTAGATTGAGACGTCTGAAATGAAGGATTTGTTGAGTCACAAGTTTTATGAAGGTTTTGATTTCTGACAAATAAATAAAGGCGATCGACAAAACAAGGTCATTATGGCTATAATGAGCTACATATGGTACTCTAGATTGTAGGTTGATTATTTGATATTATAATAGTGATAAACTTGTTAAAATCTATCCTCAAATAATCATGCATTTCAAGGAAATCAATATATATACGACTAAATTGTAGTTGCACATTCAGTGTGCAACTTTACAGGGACAGGTCGACCGGTCATAATATATGCGGTCGACCGTTCCTTCATAATTTGCACACTGAACGTGCACACATGCACATAACGTATATATATTTGAATTCCTGTCTACTGGTCACTTTTTAACCTGTCGACCGTTTTTAAACAGAAAGCAATTTTTCCAAAAGACACTTCTTTTTTCCAAAGGTTGCATCTCTTACCTTTCATCAAAGATCATATCTCTTAATGGCAACTGCTCACAAAGAGTTACAACCATTCTTCTCTATATAAACTCATCTAAATCGTTGATTAAAACAACATGATTGTATATGCTTTTTACTCTAATCTCTGATCTTACTTTCTACATACTCCTGCATTCTAAAAGCTCTCAATTATTTTAATTGCTTATTGAATCATTGAAATTATTTCATATCTTTTGATTCAATAAGTAATATACTTTCCTTAATCTTCACAAACCATCATTCGTATATTTTGAGGATAAGATTATAGGAAATTTGTACTACAAGTGACAAAGTTGTGTTATTAAGAACACATACCGTCGACAAACAATTATATTCATTGTTGTTGAAGTCCTCTGTGTTGTAAGAGGCAAGTGTTGAAGTCCTCGGTGTTGTAAGAGGCAAGTGTTGAAGTCCTCAGTGTATTAGAGGCGTGAAATCCCGTTAGTTTGCTCGGGTATTGTAAACCTGTTCCTCCGGGTGAAGCGAGGTAGTTAATAGTGAAAATCCAGATAGAAGTCTGGGACTGGACGTAGGACGGTGCTCCGAACCAGTATAAAAATCTCTGGTGTGATTTTTCTATTTTTATTTTTACTTTGCTACTATCATCTATTTTCCGCATTTATATTATAGTCCATATTACACGATCCGTGTGTACTATATTAGCACATATACTCGTATACACACCGCACTTTCATTTGGTATCAGAGCACGGTCATCATATAACCGTTACACGGTTATTTGATATATTATAGTAATATGGCAAATAACGTAACTACTAGCACTCAAAACATCACTTACACGGAGGGTCAATCGACACAAAGACCTCCAATTTTCAATGGTCTTAACTATAGTTATTGGGCAACACGTATGTCATTCTTTATGCAATCAAATAGCTATGATGCTTAGAATGCCACTCAAAGAGAAATAGTGAATCCAACAACTGATTATTCAGAATGGACTGCAGCTGAGAAAACGGCAGCAGCCGTAAATGCAAGAGCAATAAATATGTTGTTCTGTGCATTAGACCAAAATGAATATAACCGTGTTAGTATCTGCAGTACTGCATATCAAATTTGGCAAACACTAAAAATCACTCATGAAGGTACTAACAAGGTTAAACAAGCCAAAATAGCCATGCAGAAAAGTCAATTTCAAAATTTCAAAATGAAACCAAATGAGACAATCAATTACATGTATTCACGGTTTCAAACTATTCACCATGCACTTATTGGCTTAGGACAAAAGTATTCTGATTTTGATGTTGTTTCAACAGTCCTACATTCTCTGACTAGTGAATGGGAAGGAAAAGTATTAGCAATTGAAGAAGCTAATAACCTTTCCGTCATGAAGCCAGATGAATTGATAGGAAATTTAATGTCCTATGAAGCAAATTTGCAGGCTAAAAAAGAACAGAAAGAAGAAAAGAAAAATGTAGCATTTCATGTTGAGAAAGATGAAAATGAATCAGATTCTGAAGACGAAGATTTGGCATTCATTGCGAAAGGATTCAAAAAATTCCTAAAATATCGAAAAGCCAGTCGTTACAATAAAAGGAAACCTGGATCAAATAAACCATCTTCATCTGCTATAGAATGTTTCAACTGCCACAAAAAGGGACACATGCAGAAGGATTGTCCAGAACAAAAGAAGAAGTCAGAAAATGACAAATTGAAATATAAGATGGACAAATCTAAGAAACGAGCCTTCTCAGTAACATGGGATGATTCAGAGTCATCTTCATCAGAAAGTGAAAGTGATTCAGAGAATGAACAGGCTAATGTTTGTTTTATGGCAACAGAAGATGAGGCACAAATTCCTACATTTGATGAATTACTTGATATTAATGCTGAATTGATAGTCAAATATAAAGACATAAAACGTCAATTAAAAGTAGTCAAAGCAGATTTAAGTAGAGCAGAGTTTGAACGAGATATGTTAAAAGATGAGAAGAAAATATTAGAAGAGGAACTTGAAAATATTCAAGAATCATCATCTAATGTTGACTCTCAAATATCTCTTTTGAGTCAAGAAATAGAAGCTCAAAAAGAGAAAAATAATGCTCTCACTACTGAAAATCTTGAGCTTAAAGCAAAAGTCAAAATTCTAGACCTAGAAAAAGCTAGCTTACAAACAAAGTTTGATGACATTACTCAAAATGTTTCTAACTTTAACAAAGGTCGAGAAAATTTGACAAAAATCATTGAAAGTTCACAATCTATTTCAGACAAACAAGGATTGGAATATAACAAACAAGAAACCAAGAAACATCGTGGAAATAAAAGGAAGAAGAAAGTACAAAAAACTGAAGCTAAGAAAAATCTTAGTTTATTATATTCCAAACCAAAACCAGTTGTGAAATTTCAAAAGAAAAATGTCAAGACTATCAAAATATGGGTTCCTAAAACAAATAACAATTTGATTAGGAACAAATACATTCAGCAATTCATGAATACTGTGCATTTTAATAATAATTATATATATAAAGGGGTTACCGGACCCATATGGGTTTGGACTCCTAAGACCTAACTCTTAGGACCCTATAAAAAGTGGGTACCATGGACTTAATTCTATTTTTTGCAGGTCCCACTTAAGAAAAGAGGAAAGTGGATATTGGACAGTGGTTGCTCAAAGCACATGACGGGAGACAAGAGCTTATTAACAAATATTACATACTCAGATGGTGGCTCTGTCACTTTTGGAGACAATTCAAAAGGCTATATCATCGGCAAAGGCGATGTGAGCAATTGCGGTACATCTAACTTACCTCTTATTACTAATGTCATGCTAGTTAGAAATTTAAGACACAATTTGCTTAGTATTAGTCAGTTATGTGACAAGGGTTTTATAATTTCATTTTCGAATAATAAGTGTAGTATTTTAGATAAAGACCATAATTTGGTTTTCGAAGGTTATAGAGATAGAAATATATATATTCTGAATATGAATATTAATCATAATTCAGATATGTGTCTTGTGGCTAATGACAATGATCCATGGCTATGGCACAAACACTTCTGTCATATAAACTTCAGAACTATTGACAAGCTAGCCAAAAACAATCTAGTTAGAGGACTACCCAAAATGAGTTTTAAAGTTAACAACATTTGTGATGCATGTCAATTAGGAAAATTGACCGAATCATCTTTTAAATCCAAGAAAGTCATATCAACATTACAACCACTTGAGTTACTACACATGGATTTATTTCGACCTACTAAGGTTCAATCAATAAATCACAGTCAATATGTGCTTGTAATTGTTGATGATTTCTCTCGTTGTACATGGACAATTTTCTTAAAAAATAAAAGTGACACTTTCGATCATTTCAAATCTTTCGTCAAAAGAATTCAAAAATCAAAAGGGATTAAAGTTAAAAATATAAGAAGTGATCATGGCGGAGAATTTGAAAATAATGAATTTGAACATTTTTGCACAAAGAAAGGTATATATCATAATTTTTCGTTTCCCAGAACTCCACAACAGAACAGAGTTGTAGAACGGAAGAACCGAACTTTACAAGAATGTGCAAGAACATTATTGAATGGAACCACCTTACCAAAACATTTTTGGGCGGAAGCTGTCGCAACTTCCTGTTATGTTTTAAATCGTGTGTCCATAAGACCTCTTACCAAGAATACTCCTTATGAATTATTTAACAAAAGGAAGCCTAAAATCTCATACTTCAAAGTTTTTGGTTCCAAGTGCTTTATTTTAAATACGAAAGACCAGCTTGGCAAATTCGATCCAAAAGCCGATGAAGGAATATTTGTCGGTTATTCGGAACGAAGTAAGGCCTATCGGATATTTAATAAACGAACCAAAACTATTGAAGAATCACTTCATGTCTCTTTTGATGAAATCTATCAGCATCCTCACACTATATCAGATGATGACGAATCAATAGTCACTGACAATCCAATCATCACAAATATTGATTCTGACTCGGAAATAATTATTGAGAATATTCCTCAAATATGTGAGTTACAATCACCACTAAGAATATTAAGAGACCATCCGGCCCAAAATATAATCGGTGAAATAACATCACATGTCAGAACAAGGAGTCAACTCAATCAAATGGGTCATGTCGCTTTTCTCTCAAATATCGAATCTAAGAATCCAAAAGAAGCTGCTACATATGATTACTGGATCATTGCCATGCAGGAAGAACTAAATCAGTTTGAACGCAATGACGTTTGGGAACTTGTTCCAAGACCAACTGATCAGTCAGTTATTGGTACTAAATGGGTCTATAAAAATAAGGCTGGCGAACAAGGAAATATCACCAAAAATAAAGCAAGATTAGTAGCACAAGGATATAATCAGGAAGAAGGTATCGATTATGAAGAAACTTTTGCACCAGTTGCTCGACTAGAAGCTATTAGAATCCTATTATCTTTTGCTTGTCACCATAATTTCAAACTTTATCAGATGGATGTCAAAAGTGCTTTTCTCAATGGATTTATCAAAGAGAATGTCTATGTCGAACAACCTCCTTTGTTCGTACATGAAAAATATCCTGACCATGTGTTCAAACTTAAGAAAGCTCTGTATGGTTTAAAACAAGCACCTCGTGCTTGGTATGAACGACTACGTAGCTATCTTATTAACTCAGGATTTCAAATAGGCAAAGTCGATCAAACTTTGTTTATTAAACATTCTCGAAAAGATATTCTAGTTATCCAGATATATGTAGACGATATCATCTTTGGTTCAACAAACGATAAACTCTGCAAGGAATTTGCAAGTATTATGACCAAAGAATTCGAAATGTCTCATATGGGAGAACTATCTTATTTTCTTGGACTTCAAATAAAGCAACTTTCAAACGATATTTTTATCAATCAAGAAAAATACTGTGAAAACCTTATCAAACGCTTCGGATTAGAAAATACATCTGGTAAACCAACTCCTATGAGTACAACTACACATCTTGAAAAAGATGAAAGTGGTAAGAATGTTGACCAGAAATTATATCGAACCATGATTGGTTCTCTTCTTTATCTTACAGCTAGTCGTCCAGATATAATAATGAGTGTTTGTTTATGTGCTCGTTTTCAAGCCGATCCAAAGGAATCACATCTAACAGCAGTGAAACGTATAATTCGTTATCTTAATAATACCAAAGATTTCGGTGTTTTTTATCCAAAAGGATGTCCATTTGAATTAGTATCATATAGTGATGCTGATTTCGGTGGCTCACGAACGGATAGAAAAAGTACAAGTGGTACGTGCCATTTTATTGGAAAATCACTTGTCTCTTGGTTTAGTAAGAAACAGAATTGTGTTTCACTATCAACATGTGAAGCTGAATATATATCAGCAGCTCTCGCTTGTACTCAAGTACTATATATGCAACAAACACTTCAAGATTTTGATATTCATTTATCAAATTCTATTATATACTGTGATAACACTAGTGCTGTAAATCTCTCTAAAAATCCAGTAAATCACTCTAGAACCAAACACATTGATATCCGTCATCATTTCCTTCGAGATAATATTGACAAAGGAAATATATGTCTTGAATGTGTCCATACTGACAATCAATTAGCGGACATTTTTACTAAGCCTCTGCTCGAATCTAATTTTATTAGATTACGAAGAGAGCTTGGTTTAATTTCAAGAAAAAATCTTGACTAAGTAATTTATGAAGAACATCTTCTCTTTTAGTTATTCTTTAACCATAACTTTTGCATAAACTATTTTTTACATTAAATATAAGCCACTGCTTGATTTAAAGGTTAATTCTCTTTACTCATTTTTCATTCTTTTCTTTTAGTGATCGTCCTTTCCTTTCTTATTTTATAATTTCAGTTTTAGAAGGAGAGCTATTTTTAGAGTTAACATAAAGTTTCTGCTTATGTTTTCTTGGTCAAAATTTTCTATTAACTCACATCCATAGGTTTATACATAAGAAACTTGTATATAAGCTTGCAAAAATTTCATATTTTGTTCATCTTTTCTTATCTAACCATAATATTCTATACAACATTCTGTATGGCTCACATTTGTGATAAATGTGCTCAAGAATCACACATTTCTATTACGAGTTCTGAGTCGGAGGAATATTATTCTCCTACAACACCAAAACAAAAACCAAGTTGTCATCATCAATGCTCTTGTATTTCTGATAATACTCCAAATTCAAAACGAGTGAAGAGGACACTGTTTTGTTCTCCTCGTACCAAAGCACAAATCGATGAGATTCACCACTATCAGAAACATCAAATAGATCTTCAGAGACAGCTCCATTATGCGCAAAGTCAACTTTATCATGAGCAACAACGGACATCGGCACGATTATCCGTTTTAGAAAAGTTGGCAACATTTTTCTGTAGTTCCAACAAGCATGACGCGCATGAACCAATGCCGTCTAGGCCATCAACATCTAAAAGTCCTAACTCTTGGGATCGGAACTATGACAAGAATGAAGGTGCTCAGAAACACTGGAGTCCATGGTCAAAACGTATTGAAGGAAACAACGATAATTCTAATGACGAACCTTCCACTTCTCATTAGATTTATATATAGTTATTATATCTTTACCTATCACTTGTGTAATAACGGTTATATTTTGTATTAAGAATGAAATATAATATATATAGCTTGATATATTATAAAAACTTGCAAAATAAAACGTTCTTACTCAACATGCAAAACCGTTTTCTCTCTGGTTGAACACGGTCGACCGGCCATAATTCATTGGTCGACCGGTTGACGTATTTTCAGTTTTTATATATATATCTATGCGTCATTTTCTTTCTACCCTCCTTCTCTTTTGACTCAAGCTGTTATTTTTTCCCAAAATCACAAACCCTAGTTTCCTATTTTCAATTCCCAAATCTCAAATCTTCCAACAATGGCTCCTCCTCAAAAGAAATCCAAGAAAGGAACATCCTCTGAAACTTCATCTCTGAGCATCTCCGCCAAAAAGTGGCTTGAAAGTCCAATTGCTGTAACAAGATGGAATCAGATGACAAATTACAAGTTTCATCCAAGCTCTTTCATCAAATTTGATGATTTCACGGCTTATGGAGTTCGTAGGTTAGCCAATAATTCCAACATTACTCCATTGATAGATTTTTCATAAAATAATGTGGAGATAAATCATTTGATGATCAAACTGTTTTACGCCAACATGAATCTCGACGAGTATCAACCTGATAATCCAAACGGAGTCATCTGGTCTGTCGTCTGTGGCAAGCAAATTTTTCTTACACATGCTAGAATTGCCTCTATACTTGGTATACCAAATCAAGGCGATGAGTTTTCATCTACTTTCTGCGAAGTCTTCACTCGCAATAGTACCAGTCATCAGTTCATAGAAGACAATAGTGATGGCACAAAGTCTATTGGACTTCGACCCACAACCAGACTACTTCATCGTGTTTTGATGCACTCTCTTTTTCCTAGACTTGGAAATTATGATGCTGTATATAAATAAAACTTCAAAGCTCTCTATGCTATTTATGGTGAAATCCAAATCAATTGGGTACACATGCTTTTTGATGAAATTCTCAAGGTAAATAACTCTACACGACCTCATTTCTTCTACAATGAATATATCATGCGACTTTTGTTAGCTTGTGGGGTAAAGCCTCCTGATTCTGCAACCTCAAAACCAAAATGCATTGATTCCATAACCATCAAACGAATGAAGCTTCCTCCACCTTATCTTGAGATTATGCCTTTTGAAGAATGGCAACAAAGAGGACCAAGAAAACAAAAAGCAACTTCCTCTCGTCCTCGTTCCGATGAAGTAAAACTATTAAAATCAAAATCATCCACAAAAGAATCACTTGAAACTATTGCGCGTAACCAATTTTTGCTTGAATCACGTCTCAAGCGCATGGACTCTAAAATTGATAAGCGCTTCAATAAGGTCAAGTCATTCTTTGGTATGCTATGGGATGGTATATCATGTTCCACATCCACCTCTGTTCAAGCACAAGACCTAGGAAAACGTCCTGCTGCTCCTGTTTTCACCTGGACATCATCTGACGAGTCTACTGGTATGAGTGGTCATGGACATGGAGAATCATCTAGAGGGAACAATGATGAGGAAGAAGAAGAAGATGATGATGACGACGACGATGATGATGATGAAGAGGAGATACGATCTGCTTCATCTTAGATTCTATTATGGTTTAGCACTTTAAAAACATTCATCGACACTTGTGCTAAATAGTGTCGTTATTCTTATTTTTCGTTTGACATTATGGTCTGTATTATACTCTGTTATGTTTTAGATGTGTTAATGTTTTATTTTGCTATGCATATCATATTAATTACACTTCTCTACTATTCTAGTATCTGTTACTCCTTTTTTGTCGATGACAAAGGGGGAGAAAGGGCTAACAATTATTTGCAGGAACGTACATATATAAGAATTCAAAGAGAGAGATCACATACTCAAGGGGAGATTCAGATTTGCAGATATATATTGTCATCAATCAAAAAGGGGGAGAATGCTCCGATACCAAAAGGGCTAACAATTGTTTGCAGGAACGTACATATATAAGAATTCAAAGAGAGATCACATACTCAGGGGGAGATTCAGATTTGCAGATATATATTGTCATCAATCAAAAAGGGTGAGAATGTCGAGTCACAAGTTTTATGAAGGTTTTGATTTCTGACAAATAAATAAAGGCGATCGACAAAACAAGGTCATTATGGCTATAAAGAGCCACATATGGTACTCTAGATTGTAGGTTGATTATTTGATATTATAATAGTGATAAACTTGTTAAAATCTATCCTCAAATAATCATGCATTTCAAGGAAATCAATATATATATGACTAAATTGTAGTTGCACATTCAGTGTGCAACTTTACAAGGACCGGTCTACCGGTCATAATATATGCGGTCGACCGTTCCTGCATAATTTGCACACTGAACGTGCACACATGCACATAACGTATATATATTTGAATTCCTGTCTACTGGTCACTTTTTAACCTGTCGACCGTTTTTAAACAGAAAGCAATTTTTCCAAAAGACACTTCTTTTCTCCAAAGGTTGCATCTCTTACCTTTCATCAAAGATCATATCTCTTAATGGCAACTGCTCACAAAGAGTTACAACCATTCTTCTCTATATAAACTCATCTAAATCATTGATTAAAACAACATGATTGTATATGCTTTTTACTCTAATCTCTGATCTTACTTTCTACATACTCCTGCATTCTAAAAGCTCTCAATTATTTTAATTGCTTATTGAATCATTGAAATTATTTCATATCTTTTGATTCAATAAGTAATATACTTTCCTTAATCTTCATAAAACATCATTCGTTTATTTTGAGGATAAGATTATAGGAAATTTGTACTACAAGTGACAAAGCTGTGCTATCAAGAACACATACCGTCGACAAACAATTATATTCATTGTTGTTGAAGTCCTCTGTATTGTAAGAGGCAAGTGTTGAAGTCCTCGGTGTTGTAAGAGGCAAGTGTTGAAGTCCTCAGTGTATTAGAGGTTTGAAATCCCGTTAGTTTGCTCGGGTATTGTAAACCTGTTCCTCCGGGTGAAGCGAGGTAGTTAATAGTGAAAATCCAGATAAAAGTCTGGGACTGGACGTAGGACGGTGCTCCGAACCAGTATAAAAATCTCTGGTGTGATTTTTCTATTTTTATTTTTACTTTGCTACTATCATCTATTTTACGCATTTATATTATAGTCCATATTACACGATCCGTGTGTACTATATTAGCACATATAATCGTATACACACCGCACTTTCAGGATTCAGACGTTTGAATTTGGAAAAATAAAAGTTTTCCAGAACATAATTCAGACATCTGAACCCTATATTTCAGACGTCTGAAATAGGCATTTTTAGCCTATTTCCTTTCTAGTTGCTCATGAACAAATTCAGGCATCTGGAATTTTGATTGAGACGTATGAATACTGGGGAAAAAAATTCCTAGCATAATATTAAGACGTCTGAATCCTACGTTTCAGACGTCTGAAACTAAAGTTCAGGGCATTCCCTGAACCTAGGCCAATGATGGTCAAAACGATTATCGAAAGAGATCAGACGAGCAACAACGACCAAGGATTTATGCCAAGCGACAACATAGCCTTAAAGGCTCTTCGATTGCCTCGAATATCAATGTCCAAATATCCATAATAGGATTTCATAAAAATTAGACCAAAACACCAAAAATTGGAATACTCACCAAATCAATCCAAATTAAAATCAAATGCACATGAATAAGTGTTAGGAATTCATACCTAACAATCAAAGATTGTTATAGAATAAGATGTGAGATAAAAATCTCACCCTTAAACCCAAATCAATGAAGGAGAAGCTTTTAAAACAAGCTAAGTCAATTCCTCTTCAATAACAACTCAAGAAGCTTCAATCTAAGCTTAAAAGAAGAACATTTCCTAAGTTATGTTTAGAAATTTCTGAAATTGAAAAGAGAATGAGTTGGAGAAGAAGAAGACAAGGCTTACCAAAGCTTCTTCTATGAATTTAGAGCTAGAACTTGAATTTGCAAATGGAAACTAGGGCTTAGGATTTCCTAATTCTTTTTCTCTTCCCCCATTTTTGATGAAGCTTGAATGTATAAGGAAATTATGAAGGAATGAAGAGAAGTGGGTTGGAGCTAGGTTGATAAGTGGGGTTAATGGGCTAAAACCCAACCCAAAGCCCTAAGTGAAAAGTAGCAAAATTCTACTAACTCCAAACATATCGAACTTTATACTCAAAAAGGTCGCAAATGGCATTTTGAACTCAATGGAAGTGGTCTCGTGTCCTACTTCGACTGTTTGCAAAAACTAGGTTTTCGGACTAAAATCCAACGAACGATGCTATGTTTAAATATACAATCGATAAATATGCGGGTTGTTACAGTGTGCAAAATCTTGATAAGATGTGAAAATACCCTAATGGGAGCAACCCCGCATAGCTGGATGTCCTTTCGTGCTTTGGGTTCAGGCATTTATTGACAAAGGATAACAAAGCTCATATAGCAGCAAATCATTTTCAAGATGACGATACATCATGAAGAAAACTGAATCTGATAACTAATAAATCTACTATTGGGGTCGTATGCGGAAATTAAATATCATATATTTACCGCTACTCGTTGAATCCAAACAACTACTATCCCTCGATTGAAAATGAAGTCGGACAAGTTAAGGTAGCGTTACTTCTAGGCATCGTCTTGATGACATTTTTAACATTCGAGATAGAAACGAGTCCAAGCCTTAACCTTTTGCATTCAAATGTATGACTGGATCCTTTCCTTATAAGTGATATTGATCAAGGAACTATTTCTCCATAACCGAAATTGAATTTTAACTTTTAAAAATTGAGCTTGTGCTTGATTTCCATATAACAATATTTGTAAAACATTTTTTGAAATATTATTTCAAAATGTTCTTTAACAAGACAGAATTTTTAATACTAAGTGTATTAAAAGCAAGGGTCAAAAGCAATTTTCGTTAAAATGCTGTTTACTAAACCCAAAAACAATTTACACTTAGCTTTATTTATAAATAAATCTTTATTTATAAACCATTATTTATAAATTTAAAACAATGTTTATTATCCAAAAAATAATAATATAATTTAAATATCTTTATAAATTTAAAACAAAATTAATTATCCCAAAAGATAATTAATCACATTTTCCCTGTTAAATAAACAAATTAATTATTTTACATAAGTAGTTAATTATTTCCAAAACACTTTTGTATCACCAGTAAATTAACTTTGAAATCATTTTATTAACTTTAAAACATGAAATTAGTTAATTAACTTAAAAAACTTTCACTATATTGGTTAATTTACTTTAATCACTTTTACTAAGTCAATTATTAAATTTTAAGTATAACAAATGTGAATTTCAACCCTCGAAAATTGACAGTAATACATCCACTATATTGCATGCCGAGCATTCCAGTGCCAGAAAACCAATTTTTAAGTGAAAGAAAGGAGATAGAAGATAAGAAGAAATTAAACAACCGCAGAATCACACAACGCAACGGAATAACATATATTAACTATAGTAATACTTTACAAAGTCATTTCATAAATAATACATCAGAGTTATACTAACACAATCCTACCCTTGGACGGTTATAATAGCCTGTCACAACCTAACTGATACAAGATACATAATATACAGTGGAAACAAAATAATAAATAGCTATCGATGAAGCCGCCTGCTCCAAGCTCCTTCAAGATGCATCCCATGGGAAACCTAAACTATCTGGCTGCCCATAAAATTTTTAGAACCCAAGAGTTTTAGAAAAAGAAAATAAAAATCTAGGTCGGACATGGGTCTGGTGTAAGTAAACTCAAACAACTGAATTATTATGTTTAAAATCTTCTACAATCAAAGGTATCTCGTAAGACAACACTGCACATAAACACGGGCGGGTTTTTACCTTACGATAACCAAAACATTTTTTTATAGAAAATCCTAATAATGTCTAAGCATTTAAAATAAATATATGAAAATAGCTGGAATTGTTACCATTATTAAATTCCAACACACTAGGATTTACAATCAAAACCGTAAAGGCATGTACATACTGTGACAAGGCACTGGGGTACCACCTATCACGGTATATGTCTAGAAAATGTACCGACGACCTCGTCAGGATCCCCTTCCAAAAAAGACCGGTCTACCCCTGATTGGATAGTATAGAATATGTCATCGCCCCTAACCGTGGTTCTTAAAAAAATAAGCAGGTAAAGATAAGAGTAGAGTTCGCCTCCTAACCGTTTGTGGATGTATTCATTAACAATTATCCTACAAGAATGAAACGTGGTTCATGCGCATAGTACATCATCATTAGAGATGATAGTGCCATATAATTCAAGTGTTTCTCCTAGATATTTTCAAAGTTACGTTTAGGTGATAGTGCCATTAATTAATTAATTATCCTACAACAATTATCCTACAAGATGATAGTGCCATTAATTAATTTTTCATTGATTAAAAAACTTTGCAAAACTTGATCAAAAGATCCTTTAATACATTATTCCCAAAAACCTTTACATTCCTTTTATTCTTGGAATTTTTTTTTATTTATCTCAAAATATAAGTGATTACCAAAAACATTTGGAAAATTCCCTCTTCTCAAATTCCATATTAAATGGAAAATAAATTCCTTTGCAAAACGCCACTTACTATGAAACCCATTCAATTTATAAAACTCGTTCACTTATCCCTTATAAAAATTCTTTTTATAAGTTTACTTCATATTTCAATCCTCCTTATAAATTTTCAGACTAAATTCAAACTTCTTTAAAAATCTCTAAATGATTTATAAAATATCTTTCCTTGTATAAACCTCATTATAAAATTTCCTTTGTAAAATATATGTGACATTAAATATTATCATTTACAAAATCTTATTTTAAATCACTTTAAATTAACCCTTCTTATTAAAACCCTTTTTGCAAAAACAAGTTATTATTTATAAATATCTTTATAAATAATTATATAACTTGAAAAATCATTTATAAACTTTTAAATCACAAACTGAATAAAGAATTAGAGCTAATTTAAAACTGTATTTTATAATATAAAAAGAGGCTTAGCAATCCCATTGGTACTAATTTAAGTAACCATTTAATTTCAATTTCATTTTCAAGTCATTCAATAATTTATTTACATAAGTCATATATATGTAAATACACTTCATATCCAAATCAGGAAATAACATGTCAATATAAACTAGCCCGTATAAACATGTCCCAAATAAAATAATAGCAAGATGATGATTTGTCCTAAATGGTTGTCCAAACAAATCAATCAGTTCATAGTAGAACGGGGATTTATTCTGCTATCAAAAGCTCACACAATCAAATAATCAATTTATATGAGAACGAAAAATTATTCTACTAATAATTGTCTGTACAAACACAAGCAATCATATCATAACTCATTCACAGTCATTTGTCTACTTAATGGTATCGACGTGTGAATCCCTTGTGTTCAAAATCATCTCTGAAAAAGAAGTACCTTTAAAACAATTTGGCTCTCAAAACAAAGGATTTAAAAATTAAACTCCCTTTTTAAAATGATTAACTACAAGTTAAACTCTTTACTTAATCATAATCAATCATTATTACATTTGAACTTAATTTAATTATAAATTAATAAATAAATAGACCTTTAATAATAAAAAATAATTAATTACTGAAAAATTAATTAAACACTAATAAATCTGTAACATCCATATACTTGGAAGCCGAAAACTAAGGGCAAAGATGTTATAGTCATCCATAATTATTAATCATCGATGATGAAATAGGGCGGTGCTAGATACATTGATACACAGATCATAAGAATATGGAAAAAAATTAACAAATCAAAACACATTTCCACATTCCATTCAAAAAATTCATGTTCATTACACAATCCCATAAACGTTGACCACGTTCGAAAAATAATAATTACTACACATACATAAGGAGCAACATACGAAGATGGCCCCTTAGTTGCTCAGAGTATGTAGTAAGGTAATAAAAAAAGTCTTCCTTTGCATTCAAAATACACAACGGAAAAAGATAACTTCTAATAACTAGAATGCCTCCTCCACGTCTCCATAAGCTTTATTCGTCTAGGAAGAGAACCTAGAAACCCCAAACCTCAAACTGCTCAAAATCAATTGAGTACCCAAGAATTTAAGGGGAAAAAACATCGAGTCGGACATAAAGCCTAGTATGAATAATAATCTACCATCTCATTCCATTTAGATATCTAGTGAGACCATGCCACATAGCGGAATGAGTTTTCCCCTCATTGGCATCCTAAAAGCTTTATAAACCATATACTATGATCTTGCATCCACAATGGTTAAAACATAGCATTTCAAAATATTTTATGACGATATTGTAACGACCCGTAGATTTTTATAATTAAAATTGTAATTTAATAAGATTTTTGTAACTAAATCAAGTAAGAAATAAAAACTTTATAATTTAATATCGAAATGAACGCTAAAATGAAATATAGCAATGGTAATTAGAACTAATTATTAGTAATTTGAATAAAATTCTAATAAATGAAGTAGTGAAAGTGTATACCTGGATAATTGAATATGAGAAAATAAAAGTAAGTATTAAATTAATTAATTAAATAACACATTGTAGCAGTAATTGGATGTAAATTAAGGAAATATGTTAATGCTAGTCAATAATTAATGAACATGAATGAACATGCCAATTAAATAAAATAATTTAAATGTTATGACTTAGTTATAAATGGAATATAATAAAAACAAATGAAATTATTGTATTAATGTGTGAAATAATATGATAGATGGAAATTGTTTGTGAAAAATAAACATACAAGTATTATAAGGGGATAATGGTGACAAATGGTAGTTGTTACCAGTTAATTAACCAATTACAAGTAAGGGTAATTAAATGTTACTTTAATGATAATTAATATAATAGTGGAAAGTGTGATTGTAAATTAAGTAGAAACGTAATTTATTTATAAGGTAGTGATTGATGTAATAAAAGTATAAAACCAAGTAAATAAATTAATTGAGAATATAAATCGTAATTAATGTACATATTTAGCAAATATAATAAAATGGAAATAGTAGTTAATACAAAGGAAAGATGGATATTTGAATATAGTAGTGTAATGAAAGACAAACAAATCATTCCATTGAAATCTAATTTATAATAAGTGTAATTATTGTAGCAATTGGAATTAAATATTATACAATTGAAATAAAGATGAAAATGGAAATATTGAAGTATGTAATGCAAGGGTATCATAAATAGTAATGGAATAAAATTAGTGTTATATATGGAATAATAACCTGGGTTGGTAGGTAACAAACTTATAAATGCAATTAAAAGCAAATAAGTGACAATTAATATAGGTTGTTTATTTATTTAATGTGTTAAATAAACTTTTGTAATCAACTACAATAAATCTTAATTTAACATTTTGTTAATGTAAATTAAAGTAAAAATATCGAAAGTAATGTTAATTTTATGCATAATATGACAATTGGTTGGATAAAAAGAATGAAAGTTAAAATTTATTTAGTTATTGGAATTTAAATATTTATAAATGGATTAATTGCCACTAAATGGATTAAATATTACATAAATATTAATTTAGATCAAATTTCAAGATATTTATGTAATAAAGCATGAACCAATGTTAATTTTATCTTTTTGATGATAATGGATTGAATAACAAGAATTAGAATCAAATAAATGGATTTATTTCGAATTTCAATTGATAATTTATGTATTTATCAAAATTGAATACGAGAATTGGTAGATTAATTAACTTTGAATTGATATTTAAATGGTTTAAACTACTGAAATTGTTTGAGAAATTAAAAATGGTGAAATTGTCATTTTTTGAATTGAAATTGAAAATTTGATTTAATTAATTGATTATTAATTTATTTAATTGCCGTAAAAATAGCCATTTTGGCCACTGACTCGGATTTTCACAAAACTAGCTTCATCGGATCCGTAATGGTGAATTATCATAGGATTTCAAGTTTCGTAGCGACCAGACTTGTCATTTGATCGTACGGGCTCGGAAAGCCTAGAAATCAATGAAATTGAAATCAATTTGAAATAATTGATTTTAGCATAACTTCATCATATGATGGAATTTGAAATTGAAACCTTTTCCATCGAGTATAAAATATTTAAAAACAGCTATTTTGATATGTGGGTTGATCCAATTTCGTTCCGGAGTCGAAAAGGACTTTCCGGGCCATTTTATCGCTCAGCGTGTAAATAAATCGTGTCCATTCATCTCAATTTCCGACCTACCTATATATACCTTGTTATAAACCCTAGCCTACCTCTATTTCTCATTTGTCTATACGTACAATTCAACTATCTCTACTCCTCAATGGCAGACAAACAAATGATCACTACCAAATCCAATTGCAATTCAAATTTCAAAGCCAACAATTCAAACTTTTCAAACTATATCATAATTTATATCATCGGAAAGCTCTCGAAGAGCGCATCTCAATTCTGTAATTCATTTTTCGATTTGATGCATCGTTTTTCCAGAAATTCATGTTGAACCTCAGCCGTCCATATGCTAGGGTTTCGATCCAATGGTGGATTTGAGTCGATAGGCCGATCGGGAAGTGGGGTTTAGGACAGGACGACGAGCTGACCATAGATCAGGCCTTAGTTCGTCGTCAAAGGCTTGGGATTCGTCTGAAATCGGTGAAAAATGTTGTCGGTGGCGCAACACCGTCAGTGGCCGTGAGATGGTCGCGTGACCGGGGATAGGCGCGCCTCGGCCTGAGGAGTGCTATGCTGTGCTCTGATCGATGGCCAGGTCGACGTGGTGATGGCACAAATTCGAGTTTGGTGGCAGCTGAGCAAATGAAGGGACAGGTTAGATAGGATTTCGGCGTGTTTACCGGGTGATGATGGAAAGATGACGTGGCTTCCCTCTATTGGTTTGTGTATTTTTCACTTTATTTTAATTTAACTTAAAGTATGAAACATTCTAACTAGCATAATTTTTGCATGCGATATCTGATTTATGCGTGATTTTCTTTGTTAGGATCGTAGTGAAATTCTGGACATTTTGGCGCTGGTTTGGATGGATTTCGAAACTGTTCAAATTTTGGGTTTAAATTAGATTTAAATTCAATTTATATTCAAAAGGTGAGTGTTTTAACCCACTAACAACTTCTAAAATTTCTTATGTGTGTTAAATTAAATTTTTGATCTAATTAAAAATTTATTTATGACTTTTTGGCATATTTTTAATCATCGTCCCAGTTAAATTGAAGTTGTTGAATTAAATTGTTATTTAATTTATTATTGCATATAAACTGCCAGTTAAATTTTTATTTAATTTATTGTTAACTCCTCTATTTCATGACTCAATGACCTAAGGAAATAAGCATCCGGAAAAATTAAAGTGTGAACAAGCTAGCAGGGATGAAGTTTACACGACCTAATGACCTTAAGTTATCACGACCTAACGACCTAAAGTTATCACGACCTAACGACCTAAGAAATAAAGCAACTCAGCGACCTAATGGGTTAGAAGGTCCAGCAACCTAACAACCTGAAGAATAAGCAAGCTAACATGGATGCAAGACCAACATCGAGTTAGTGTGGCAACAACTTAGCGATATGCTCGACCTAACGAGTTAGCGACCTAAAGACCCCTAATGACCCAATGACCCAACGACCTACGACCTAACTAATCAAGACAAAGTGAGGCCGCATGCATGCAACTCCTTCATTAGGTCACTCACGACCTAAATAAGCCGCAACTTCTTATGCTGCTTCTCTATAAGGTCGCTATGACCTACCAGTTTGTTCAAGAGATAAAGTCCAACCCTATTGGACCGTAACCCATGCTCCTTAGGTCGCCCACGACCTACTAACCCGCTCAGATAAGACCAAGTGCAACCAAGATGAGCCGTAGCTCATATCCCTTAGGTCGCTTGCGACCTACGATCTACCCTTAGGTCGTTCACGACCTACAACTTAGCCCAGAAATTCCCTATAAATACCCCACCTACTCCAACTGAAAGAGGACTTTTGGTTCACTTCGGGAACGCCTATACTCTGCTGTTTTTTCAGCTCATCCGACACTTCAAACACAAAAGACGCTTCATCGAACTTCAAGAAGAAATCTAACACATTCGACATGGATTCAAAGAGTTCTTCTACATCGGAGTTCTAGCTACTTGTCCTAGTAGTGTTGTAATCGGAGATTGTTGTAAAGTTGTAATTGATTCAGCAATAAAGAAGATTAAAGTGGACGTAGGCTTAACTTGAAGCCGAACCACTATAAAATTGTTGTCTCTTTACTGTTTTTTCGGTAATTCCTTCTTGTTTCTAATTCTCGTATCGACGGGTGGCGCTTTCACTTTTTCTCTACTTACACCAGGGTGTTAGCGTTTAATTTTAGCGTTAACATTTTTGGTGCTTTCACTGAGAACCCAACTCAGGCTACTTTCATCATTGCTTCGCAAAAGTTTGTTGAAAGAATCCCTCTCAAAACCAGAAGTCTATCAGAAATAATGGATAGTGGAAGAAAGCACAGATCTGTTAGATCCGGTGATGTTCATGAAAATACTGCCACTTCTCCTCCGTTAAGTCAAACAGTTCCAAGTGTTGGAGTTACACGAGCGGAGTTAGATGATGCAGTGTCCGGGCTATATCAGCAAATGGAAGCCCAAAACACTTTAATGTTGGAAAGGTTGAACGCTTTGCTCGAAGCTAACCGTCAACCGGTGAATAATGAAGAAAACTTTGCTAATGATGTTCATAATGCTGAAGGGAGAAATATTCCTCAAAGGGCAACTGACCCCGTTGAAGGGACACCTCCCCAAGATGGAGGATCAAGGCCGCAGCCAACCCTCCGCGAACGCTTGTCAAGACAAACTTCCGAGAAAATCGCTGATGTATGTCCCGCATAGCCTCTAAATGATGAGGAATATTTCTCAGGAATGGTTCGACAAATCATGAAAGAAAGTATGCAAAGGGAAGAGGATGAAAAAGAATGGGGGCTCGCTCCGTGCAAGACTCCGTTCAATGAAGGGATTTTGAAAGTAGAATTTCCAAGGAAGTTTGTTCCTCCCACCATTCTGGCTTATAAGGGGACAGGCGACCCTAATCAATTCTTGTACAAATATAATTGGCACATGACAGGTGCCAGGGCATCATATGAGATCAAATGCCGGCACTTTCCGGTATAATTGGAAGGAGTGGCTCTACTTTGGTTTACAAAGCTACCGGTCCGATCTATAGACCAGTTCTCCGATTTAACTTGGAAGTTCAAAAAACAATTCAGATTGTATGCTTCATAGGCGAAGGACATAATGTCGTTGTCCAGCCTGGAACAGAATCCTGGAGAATCTATTAAATCATTTTTAAATCGCTTCAACATAGCTTTGGCTGAAGTTGATAATGCAGAGCCACGAATGATCTTGACTTACTTAATAAAGGCTATCGACAAATCAAGTGAGTTTGGGAAGTGGCTGAAGATGAAAGAACCGAATTCGCTTGAGAAATTCTATAAGAAAGCTGATGATTTCATGCGCTTCTAAAGCTTTCAAACACCGGCAAAAGTGATATTGACAAAGGTTGAGAACAATAATGCTGCTACAAATAAAAACGAATCTGGTACTCAGAAGATGGGGAACGATGGTGGGAAGAAGCAAGGAAATGCGAAGAAAAATCGTCCTTTTAACTTCACTCCTTTAATCGATACCCCAGAAAACATTTTCTTTGCAACCAAGGACACTTTCGAATACCCCACACCAGCTAAATTGAGGGTTGGGAAAAATGCTGAGAAAAGTGGAAGATTCTACCGATTCCACAATCAACCCGGCCATGATACTAATGAGTGCCGCCATTTGAAGAATTTGATTGAGGAACTATTGAAAGAAAATAAACTTCAGCAGTATGTGAAGAGGAACAGGAACGACCCAACTACATCAACTCAGGGGCAAGAAGTTCCTGTTCATCAACCCAGCTCGAGTAAGAGGGCGGCAGCGCATGAATCTGAGAGGCCTGTTATTAATGTGATTACGGGAGGTCCTCACCCAGCAGGCAGAAGCTGGGGTGAGATGGAAACATATGCCCGTGCCTTGAAGTATGCACCAACAAAAGAAAATGTTTTTGTGTTGGAAGATGCTGCACCTTTGAAGCAGTAGAGAACTTTTAATGATGACACTGTGTCTAGAGTCAGGGACTCTATGGGCGTTGAAGCTCATACCAAGGATCCCTTGGTCATCTCTACAGGCATTGGGCCAGCTATTGTAAGAAGAGTGCTTGTTGATTGCGACACTTCTTGCAATATTCTCTTCAAAAAGACATTCGATCAAATGAAAATTCTGATGGCTGATGTTCAAGCTTCATCGCAGAAGATTGTTGGGTTTACTAGGGAACCGAATCAGCCAATTGGAACTATTGACTTGTTCGTGGAGCTTGGAGAGGGGCAGAAAAAGGTGGTTCGAAAACAGACTTTTGTAATTGTTGATGAATTTTCCGCTTACAACGCCTTCCTAGGCCAACCAACTCTTGCAGCATTTAAGGCAATTTTTGCCCCGTGGTGCCTTACTATGAAGGTTCCAACAGATAATGGCGTTGGTGCTATTAAAAGGGATCAGAATGCTGGGCGAGAATGTTATCTTATAGAGTTGCGTGAAGCAAGGAAGAGAGAGATGGGAAAAGATGCGGCAGCCCAGTTCGCATCAAAGAATCAACCTTGTAGCAATTACAGGGTGGACCCTGCACTGGCGAGCATAGTGGTGCATGAAAAGAAATGGATCCCAGAAAAGCCACTGTAGGGGAGAATAGAGTGGTGTCAGTGGAAGTAACGGTGCCAGTACCTGTTGACCCGAAAGACCCTAACAAGTTGGTGAATGTGGGTTCGCAACTTAGTGTGACGGTTCAAAATTCTTTGATATCATTCTTGAAAGAAAATCTGGACGTATTCGCTTGGACTCATGCTGATATATGTGGAATATCCCCAGAAGTTGCAGTACATACTCTGAATATTGATCCGAAGTTTACACCCGTAAAGCAGAAAAGAAGAACCCAGGGTCTTGAATGGTCAGCAGCATTTAAAGAAGAGGTATTTCGGCTCATGGAGAATGGTTTCATCAGGGAGTCCACTTATCCAAATTGGGTTCAAATCCGGTGCTGGTTAAAAAAGCTAATGGAAAGTGGAGAGTATGCATCGATTTTTCAGATTTAAACAAGGCCTGCCCCAAAGACTGCTTCCTGTTACCCAGGATTGATCAATTAGTGGATGGAACAGTGGGGCATGAAATGTTATCATTTATGGATGCCTACTCCGGATATAACCAAATCATGATGCATGAGCCAGATCCGGAGGAAACGAGCTTCATCACCAATGTTGGTCTTTACTACTACAGAGTCATGCCCTTCCGATGGAAGAATGCGGGGGCAACTTACCAAAGACTTGTTAATGCGATGTTCAAACCACAGACTGGAAAGACTACGGAAGTTTATGTTGATGATATGTTTGTGAAATCAAAGAAAGCAATGAAACATATGGATCACTTGGAAGAGATGTTCGCGGTCCTCCGAAAGTACGGAACGAAGCTTAATCCTTTGAAATGTTCATTTGGGGTGGAGTCCGGAAAGTTCTTGGGTTCCATTGTGAGTGCTAGGGGCATTGAAGCTAATCCTGCTCAGATTACTGCCTTAAGAGAAGTCAAAGCTCCTAGAACAAAGAAGGAATTGCAAAGTCTCAATGGGAAAGTTGCTGCCTTGAGTCGGTTCATTTCCAAAGCTACCGATAAATGCATTCCATTCTTTGATGCTCTAAAAAAGGGAAAGAAAAACTTCGATTGGACTCCTGAATGCCAGAAAGCTTTTGATGAGTTGATTCGTCATATGGAAATGCCTCCAATACTTTCTAAGCCCAACAATGGTGAAGATCTTTTCGTATATTTGGCAGTCTCATCTCACGCTCTCAGTGCAGCGTTAGTACGGGAAGACGCAAAAATTCAGCGCCTAGTTTATTATATCAGCAAAAGATTCACTGGGGCAGAGATGAATTATTCAAAGTTGAAAAAGCTCACCTATTGTCTACTAATTGCATCGACAAAATTGAGGCCATATTTCCAAGCTCATCCTATTAAAGTCCTCACTGATCAACCTCTGAAGCAAGTCCTGTTTCGCCCTGAGACTTCGGGTCGTCTTCTGAAGTGGAATATTGAACTCAGCCAATAAGACATCACTTATCATCCTCGAAGAGCAATCAATGGACAAGCTTTAGCAGATTTCATCACAGAATATATAGATAAAGGTGATAGTGAGGAAGAGGTGACTGATAACACCCTAATTCGATGGAAATTATATGTTGATGGCGCAAGAAATGATTACTGTTCCGGAGCTGGGGCTGTGCTTGAAACCCCTGAAGGGCGATCACAGTGTTATGCATTAAGATTGGAATTTCCTTCGACCAATAATGAAGCAGAATATGAATGTTAACTCCTATTTATGAAGCGACCTAAGACTTACGCGACCTATGAATTGCAGCGACCTAACGACCTAAAGACTCAAGCGACCTAACGACCTAAAGACTCAAGCGACCTAACGACCTAAAGACTCAAGCAACCTAACGACCTAAAGACTCAAGCGATCTAACGACCTAAAGGCCAGAGCGACCTAAAGGAAGAGCGACCTAACGAGTTCAATCATATGCGACCTAAGCCTACCGACCTAAGAGCGAAGTGTTCTCAGCGACCTAAATCTCAGTTGACTCACGACCTATGATAGGTCGTGCGCGACCTATCAATTTGCTCAGAAGAGAACCAAATGCACTCAAGATAAGTCAGATCCCATCTCTTAGGTCGTCGCCGACCTATGACCTACGACCTACCTTATGTCGTGTGCGACCTAGCACTTGGTGATAAAATTCTGCCCAGAGTATTCCCTATAAATACAGCCCTAACTCCAACTAGCAGGAGACTTTTTGGCCGATCATTTCAAGCGCCGATACTCTGCTGAATTCTCGACTCATTCAACACTTCAAGTACTCCAAACACCAAGGACTCTACTACGATCTTCAAGAGAAAATCTACATCATTCAACATGAATTCGTAAGATTATTCTCCATCAAAGTTTGATCTACTGGTCTAAATTGTGTTGTAATTGAAGATTGTTGAAAAGTTGTAACCAAATTCAGTAATAAAGAGATTTAAAGTGGACGTAGGCTTAGCCTAAGCCGAACCACTATAAAAACTGTTGTCTTTTCCGTTTTTTCTGTGATTTCTCTACTTGTTTGTAGTTCCCGTGTACACGGGTGGTGCTTTCACTCAACTTCAATTTACACCGGGGTGTTAGCGTCTGATTCTTACGTTAACATTTTTGGTGCTTTCACTGAGAACCCAACTCAGGAAATTTCAACTATTGCTCGGCAAAGGATTATTGAAAGAATTTATTTTAAAACCAGAAGTTTATTGGAAATAATGGCTCCTGGGAGAAAACGAAGTTCTGTAAGATCCGACAATGTTCAAGACAATACTGCTACCTCTCCTCCTTCAAGTCAAGCAGCTCCAACTGTTGGAGTTACACGGACAGAACTGGACGCCGTAGTTTTGGGATTGAATCAGCAATTGAATGCTCAGAATGCGTAGTTGGAAGCCCAGTATGCCCAGAATGCCCTGATCTTGAGTAAGTTGAATGATCTACTTGGGGCAAATCGTCAACCAGATAATAATGATGGGAACCATACCGCGGGAGTTCAAAATGTTGAAGGTAACACTTCTCAAAGAGCCACAGACCCTATAGAAAGGACTCCTCTTCAAGCTGGAGGATCAGGGCCGCAGCCGACCCTCCGTGAACGATTGTCAAGGCAGAATTCAGAGAAGGTGGCTGATGTGTGCCCTCCAGAGCCTCTAAATGATGAATAGTATTTTTCGGGTATGGTTCGTCAAATCATGAAAGAAAGTATGCGAAGAGATGAAGACGAGAAAGAGTGTGGATTTGCTCCGAGCAAAACTCCATTTACTGAAAGGACCTTGAATGCAGAGTTCCCAAGGAAATTCGTTCCACCTACTATTCCAGCTTACAAGGGGACGAGTGATCCAAACAAGTTTCTGTATAAGTACGACTGGCATATGACTGGTGCCAGGGTGTCAGATGAAATTAAATGCCGATACTTCCCGGTTTATCTAGAAGGTGTAGCTCTATTGTGGTTTACGAAGCTGCCGGTCAGGTCCATCGATCAATTCTCCGATCTGACCAGGAAGTTCAAGGAGCAATTTCGATTGTATGCTTCTAAAGAAAAGGATATAATGTCGCTATCAAGTCTAGGGCAAAATCCAGGAGAATCTATCAGGTCATTTTTGAATCGCTTTAACATAGCATTGGCTGAGGTGGATAATGCTGAGCCACGCATGGTCTTGACATACTTGATGAGGGCAATTGATAAGTCAAGTGAATTTAGGAAATGGTTGAAAATGAAAGAACCAAACTCACTTGACAAATTCTACAAGAAAGCAGATGAATTCATGCGCTTGGAGAGCCTCCAAACACCGGCTAAGGTGGTATCAGCGGAAGCCGGGAACAATGGCACTGCTTCGAATAAGAAAGAACCTAACACTCAGAAAAGGGGAAACGATGGTGGGAAGAAATAGGGAGACTCTAAGAGAGGCCGTTCTTTCAATTTCACACCCTTGACTGATACCCCAGAAAACATCTTCTTCGCGACCAAAGATGATATCAATTATCCGGCACCACCTAAAATGAGAGTTGCGATTAAGATGGAAAAATGTGGAAGGTTCTGTCGGTTCCACAACTAGCCCGGCCATGACACCAACGAATGCCGCCAGTTGAAAGAGGTAATTGAACAACTCTTGAAGGAAAACAAACTCCAGCAGTATGTGAAAAGGAACAGAAATGGCCCAGCTTCCTCAACTCAAGGACAACAAGTTCCCGCTCACCGTCCTGCCTCAACTGAGAATGCCGTGGAACATGAGTCAGAAAGGCCTGTCATCAATATAATAACTAGAGGACCTCACCCAACAGGCAAAAACTGGGGCGAGATGGAAAGGTATGCCCGGGCCTTGAGGCATGTACCAGCTGAAGAGAATGCTTTTGTCTTAGACAATGATGCGCCTTTAAAGCAACAAAAGACTTCCACAGATGATATCGTGTTCAGTGCCAGGGATTCTTTGGGTATTGAGACTCCGACCATAGATCCTTTGGTCATATCCGCTGGTATTGGACCGGCAACTGTGAGAAGAGTTCTAGTTGATTGTGGAGCTTCATGCGACATCCTCTTCAAGAAGACCTTCGATCAATTGAAAATCCCGATGGCTGACGTTCAAGATTCATCACTTAAGATCGCTGGGTTCGCTGGAGAACCCAAACAGCCGATTGGGACCATTGATTTGTTTGTAGAACTTGGAAAGGGACCAAGGAAGGTGGCCCGAAAGAAAACGTTTATAATTGTTGAAGAATTCCCTGCCTACAATGCATTTTTAGGCCGACCAACTCTTGCTGCATTCAAAGCTGTTCTTGCCCCATGGTGCTTGACTCTAAAATTCCCCACAGATAACGGAACTGGTGTGATTAAGGGAGACCAAGATGCGGGGCGAGAATGTTATTTTGCAGAATTGCGAGAATTCAGAAAGAGAGAGATGGGAAAAGGTGCGGCGATTCCAGTCCGCATCAAAGAACCAACCTTGTAGCAACTACAAGGTGGACCCTGCACTGGTGAATGTAGTGGGGCACGAAGAGAGATGGATCCAAGGAAAGTCGGTGCAGGAGAGAATAGGGTAGTACCGGTAGAGGTAACAGTGCCGGTGCCCGTTGATCCAAAGGACCCAAACAAAGTGCTTAATGTGGGTTCACAACTCAGTACAACAATTCAGAATGTTCTGATTTTGTTTTTGAAGGCTAATTTGGATGTATTCGCTTGGACTCATGCTGACATGTGCGGAATATCCCCAGAGATTGCAGTACATACTCTGAACATTGATCCAAAGTTTACACCTGTGAAACAGAAGAGAAGGACTCAGGGTCCTGAAAGAACGGCAGCGTTAAAAGAAGAAGTGGATCGGCTCATGGAGAACGGGTTCATTAGACAATCTACTTATCCAAATTGGGTCTCAAATCCAGTACTGGTTAAGAAAGCTAACGGAAAGTGGAGAGTGTGCGTTGATTTTTCAGATCTGAACAAAGCCTACCCCAAAGACTGTTTCCCGCTGCCCAGGATCGATCAGTTGGTGGATCGGACGGCAGGGAATGAATTGTTATCTTTTATGGATGCATACTCCGGATATAACCAGATTATGATGCATGAGCCAGATCAAGAGGATACAAGCTTCATAACAGATGTTGGACTCTACTGCTACAAGGTCATGCCTTTCGGACTCAAGAATGCAAGGGCAACTTACCAGAGGCTTGTTAACGCCATGTTTAAACCACAGATTGGCAAGACAATGGAAGTTTATGTTGATGATATGCTAGTAAAATCTAAGAAAGCAGTGGACCACATGGATCACCTGGCAGAGATGTTTGCAGTACTCCGCAAATACAGAATGAAGCTTAATCCCCTGAAATGTTCATTTGGAGTGGAGTCCGGAAAGTTTTTGGGTTTCATTGTGAGCGCTAGGGGCATTGAAGCCAATCCAGCTCAGATCACCGCTCTGAGAGAAGTCAAGGCTCCTAGAACAAAGAAGGAATTGCAGACTCTCAATGGAAAGTTGCTGCTCTGAGTCGGTTCGTTTCCAAAGCCACTGACAAATGCATTCAATTTTTTGATGCTCTGAAGAAAGGAAAGAAAAAATTTGAGTGGACTCCTGAATGTCAGAAAGCATTTGATGAGTTGATTCGTCATATGGAAGTGCCTCCGATACTTTCAAAGCCTGATAGTGGTGAAGATCTCTTCATATATTTGGCAATTTCGTCTCATGCTCTCAGTGCAGTGTTGGTAGGGGAAGACGCAAGGATTCAACGCCCAGTCTATTATATCAGAAAAAGATTCACTGGGGCAGAGATGAACTATTCAAGGTTGGAAAAGCTTGCCTATTGTTTGTTGATTGCATCAAGAAAATTGAGGCCGTATTTCCAAGCTCATCCCATCAAAGTCCTCACTGATCAGCCTCTAAAGCAAGTGCTATTTCGTCATGAGACTTCGGGCCGTCTTTTGAAATGGAATATTGAACTCAGTCAATATAACATCACAAACCACCCCGAAAAGCAATCAATGGACAAGCTTTGGCGGATTTCATCGCAGAATGTATGGATAAAGGTGATAGTGAGGAAGAAGTCACTGATAGCATCCCAATCCAATGGAAATTGTACGTTGATGGCGCAAGAAATGATTACTGTTCCGGAGCAGGGGTTATCCTTGAAACCCAGAAGGGCGATCGCAATGTTATGCGCTGAGACTAGAATTCCCTTCGACAAACAATGAAGCTGAATATGAAGCACTCATCGCTGGTTTAAGGATCGCTAAAGAACTAAACATCAAGGCATTGCAGATCTTCAGTGATTCTCAACTTATTGTTTGCCAAGTCAGGAAGGAATTTCAAGCTAAAGGAGGGAATCTATCCGCCTATTTATCAAAAGCCTGGGAGCTCTTTCAAGATTTTGACCGTTATTCAATAAACCATATCCCCCGAGAAGAAAATATGAAGGAGGATTCTCTCGCGAAGTATTCAAGTACTGGTGAAGCTCAACTATTGGGTTTAGTTCCCATCGAAGTCTTGCCAGCTCCAAGCACAGAAGAAATGGATATTGATTGGATTATGAATGTATCCCAAGAGAAAAAATCATGGATGACTCCGGTACTTGAATATCTACTTAATGGTTCTCTGCCAGAAAATTCAAAAGAGAGACAAAAGTTGATGAGGAAAGCCTCCAGATATATAGTTCAAGATGGTCATTTGTACAGACGAGGATTTTCAATGTCATTACTCCGATGTGTGACAAAGGAAGAAGCTAAGACAATTCTAACTGAAGTACACGGAGGGGAATGTGGGGATCATACAGGTGGTCAAACTTTAGCAAAGAAAATCCTCCGTTATGGGTACTTTTGGCCAGAAATTAATCAGGATGCTGCTGACTATTCCCGAAAGTGTGATAAATGCCAGAGATTCGCTAAAATCCCTAGAGCACCTACCACTGAGCTAACACAAATGGTCAGTCCATGGCCATTTGCCATCTGGGGAATAGATCTCATTGGGCCTTTGCCAACTGCCAAATCAGTGATTAAATATGCTATCGTTGCTGTTGATTATTTTACTGAATGGGCTGAGGCCGAACCATTGGCCACTATTACCTCTAAGAAAATGATAAGTTTTGTGACTAAAAATATCATTTGCAGGTATGGTGTGCATCAGAAGATAATCACGGACAATGGTACTCAGTTTGAAAGTGAGGAGTTCCAAGATTTTTGCAAACGATTCAAGATCCGAAAAAGCTTCTCAGCAGTGGCTCATCCGCAGGCAAACGGGCAAGTGTAAGCAGTAAACAAAATCATCAAATCAACCATCAAAAAACAGCTGGAAAAAGAAAAAGGTGGTTGGGTCGATAAGTTACCGCTTGCACTATGGGCACACAGGACCACTTACAAAACTGCGATTGGGCATACTCCATTTTCATTGGCATACGGATCAGAAGCAATGATTCCAGTGGAAACTGAAGTCCCCTCACACAAAAGGATCCATTTTGATCAAAGTGAGAATGAAAAATTGCAACTGGAAGCACTTGACCTTCTTGACGAAAGAAGAGAAGAGGCAAGGCTTAGAATTGCAGCTCACCAACAAAGAATAGCCAGGCACTTCAATTCCAAAGTTCGTCAGCGCGGCTTTGAAGTTGGAGACTTAGTCCTGAAGAGAATTATGACAGCCATAGGCGTGTTTGGGCCGAACTGGGAAGGACCATATGTTATTGGCGCAAAGCTTCTTGATGGCACATTCAAACTCACAACTGTCGAAGGAGAACCAATCCCAATAGCTTGGAACAGCAATCATTTGCGTCCCTATTTTACTTGAAAACATTGCTGAAATGTTGTAAAAGAATTATAAATATATGATTCTTGTATTGAAAGCAGTTGTAAAGCGAGTGAATAATGAAAAGCTATAAAGTGGATGTGGGGCCAACTTTTGGCCGAACCACTATAAATCTTGTGTTCTCTACTATTATAAACTGCTTTGTTTTATTTGGACATGTAAAATACATTAATTGTGTCATTAAAATGTCGATTTAATAATGCAGGTCATAAAAGCAAAGCTTAGCCATCGCAAGACGAAGCAATCCCCGACATAACTCAGCAAAACAAACACTAAACCATTCAAAATTTCCATACTCAAATCCTACAAAAGAAGTGCTTCAAACAGAAGTTGGCAATGTGGATGGAAGTGGACCATTTCTAACTAACTGCAAATGTTTGAACAAACAAACAGCCAGTTAAATAAACTGTGTCTACCACCACCAACTCACTTAACTATGAAGTATATTTCTTCGGATAAGGGAAATTATTGGCAACTAGAAAGTGAAAACACTTGCAAAAAGACAACGGGGATCGCCAACATGAATCAGTAGCAAAGAGACATGGGCGAGCAAGCATCAATCAGCAAAAGACCCCTTCAGAGGCACAAGCCCTCTTCAGAGGCACAACTCTTCCGAGGATAAAGACCTCGAGCGGGCCTAGCCAGAAAAAGAGAGATCTTTCTCGATACAAAGTTGTGGAATGATCGGTCGATACACTCCCATGAATTCGTCCAACCGAGAGAAAGAAACTCCAAACTTCTAGGTAAAGGCCCTACTCAGAGGCACACGTTTCACTGAGATTGAAATAAAACTTCCAGGTGTTGAAACGTGAAAAGCCCTCTCTGGAGGCCCATTTCACCACCGTTGAAATGATAAAATACCTCGAGCGGGTCAACCAGAAAAAGAGAGATCTTTCTCGATACAAAGTTGCGGAATGATCGGTCGATACACTCCCGTGAATCCGTCCAACCGAGAGAAAGAAACTCCAAATTTCCAGGCAGTGACCCTACTCAGAGGCGCACATTTCATCATCGGTCGATACACTCCCGTGAAATGAAATGTGAAAAGCCCTCTTCGGAGGCCCGCTTCCCAGCGAACAGGGAAAAATAAAAGCCTCTCCCAAGGGGCAGAAACAAAAAAGACCTCTTCCCAGAGGCACAACAAAAAAAAAGGACCTCTTCCTAGAGGCAGAAACAAAAAAGACCTCTTCCCAGAGGCAGAAATGAAAAGACCTCCCCCCGGAGGCACAATCAAACAGAAAGACCTCTTCGGAGGCACACGTTTCACCAAGATTGAAATAAAACTTCCAGGTGTTGAAACGTGAAAAAGCCCTCTTTGGAGGCACAACTCTTCGGAGGCACACGTTTCACCGAGATTGAAATAAAACTTCCAAGTGTTGAAACATGAAAAGGCCCTCCTCAGAGGTGCAACTTTTGAAAGGAGCAAAAATCAAAAAGCCCTTTACTGTAGCGTAAAAAAAAAACAGAGAAGCCCTCTTCAAAGGCACACTTTAACTCTTAAAGGAAGAATGATTCACCTATTCTAGAAAATACTCTTCCTTCAAAAGAAGTTAAAGTACCCTTCAAAGGCCCGCTTTACCACACAGATGAATTCACTTGGTAAAATGTGTATATGCACAAAAGAAAAAGTGATATCTTCGAAGGATGAAGCGTAAAAACTTATATGGAGGGAGTTGTACTCTATTTTTAATGAAATAATATTCCTCCAAGTATGGAATAATTATTCTCCAGAAAATAAAAGTACAACTCCCCTCAAAATACAAAATATTGCAACAAGCTTATGGTATAGGGGCAACATGGTATAACTATATTGGTAAAATTACGCTCGAATAACATACCACAAGCTCGCTGCAATATCATGTAAAGAAACTTGTATGACAATGAATAATAAATGCATTCTCAGATACAGACAGAAGTTTGTACAAAGAAAAAGAATCATTTTATTCAACACTGTTAAAATTTTGTACAGGTACAAGTTTCAAAGTAAAAAGAAAAAGAAAAGCGGAGGCCGGTACCCGGACAATCTCCGGCCAGTACATGCAAAAAGCAAAGAAGCGATACAAAAAGCATAGGACCAAAGCCATCATTTCTTCTTCCTTCCGCCTTTTGAGCCTGCGCCTGGCCGAATGGTTAACTTCTTAGGCCGGCTTGTAAGAGTAGGAGAGGAAGGGGAAGGGGATACAATAGGTTCTTCTCCCGCTTGTGGCTCGCTAGCAGAAGCCTCCTTCTTTTCCTTAGAGACTCCACGCTTCCCTCTTTTCCTGGAAGAAGACCCACTACCTGGAGAGAAAAGTGTAGTTAATGGTTCATGATCGAAACCAGTTGCTTCTGGAGTCTTCTCACTCCCTTCAGTTTCTTCTCCCCTGTGTTCTTGTGAAGCAATGGGATCGTCCAAGTCTTGGAGAGCTTCTATTTGCTCCTCTTGTGATCCTGGTTGCGAGGCAGAAGGAGGAGTGACCTGAAGAGACGGAGGAGGAATAATTGGAGGAGGGGAAGTTTGAACAATGCTCGACGTTTTCTCTACAGAAGGAAAAAAGTTCAAGTCAGTAAAAAAAGGATATAAAGGCTCGCTGAGGTTCAGGAAATAGTCAAGAAGCTCATCAAGCTCGTAAGAAACAGATGAGCAGTCTACTTGGGCAAGACTAACAGTAGAGTTACCTGGAAAAGTCGGTTTCCTAACATCAACCTCATAAGCCTGTGCCTTGGCACTCTCGTCGCCTTCATCTCCACCCTATATGCTTGTGATCTCGGTGGTAACTTTAGTAGGAGATGGAGAATGAGAACTGGAACCGATAATGTCGATTTCGGCCGAAGGAGAAGGCCGAACTGGAGCAGTTGAGATAGTTTTTCCCGAATGTTCTCCTACCGCCATTTCGGCCCTTAATTTTGCAAGCTGTTCTCTTCTCCTGGCGAGAGTGGCGCGAGCATCGTCATCAAGGTAATGCTCCTCAAGAGCTGATTCGGCATAGCCAGCGCCTTTGCCGCCAAGCATGTCAAGTGCAGCCTCCCACACTTCAGCCAGTGTAACTTCATATTTGGGGCCTAGGAAGGTGAGACTACCATGCCCCAAGATACGGTGGAGGTAAAAGTCAAACAGTGTCGAGCTGATGTTAGTCTTCGTTGCCTCATGAGATTCTTCAGCTGCAATTTTACCGGCAACGGCCTCATCACGCTCTCTTTCAGCTTTGGAGAGTTGAAGCTTTAGCATTTGAATCTCCGCCTCTTGGGAGCTGTTTTTCTTCCGAAGCTCTGCGATATCAGCAATATAGCCCTCACTGATTCTTTTTTGCACTTCGAGCCTGTCTTCGGCATCTCTTTGGCCGGCACGAGCATCTCCCACTTGTTTTAGAAGCACTTCTTCTTTTTGAGTGTAGGAAGTAGAGGAAGTAGCAAGCTCTTGTCTAAGTTCCTCAACTTTTTCTTCAAGCTCTTCATTGTATGTAGTGATGCTCCTCATTTCAGTATCGTGCGGCTCGAGAACCTTCTGCCATTCGGCCTTATCATTCTCCATAGTAAGCATGGCCTCTATATTTGCACGGTTGACCCTTTTAAGCTCGTCAACAAGTTTTTGCCAGTTCGACATCCTTTCAATATCAAGATTGACGGCATCGAGATTCCACAGCATGGCAGGCTTGTCGATAGGAACCAAGTCAAGATCGAACCGCACTCCCTTCAGGCACCACTGTGGAAACCGGCTTTGCAAAGTGGCTGGGCCCGGTCCAACTTGGAATTTGGGCCTCCTAATTATTGTTTGAATGTCTGTCTTCCCGAGAGCGGGAGAGCCAGAAGGAATGTCAAGTGAGACGGGAGTAGTGACCTTTTCAGGAGTTGTAGAAGTATGCTTCTCACCGCGTCGAGCACGCTTACTTGGGTCCTCAACCATATGACTTTTTCCCCAGTCATCATGGGATTTTCTCTTGTGGGAATCGTCACCTTTATGGGAAGATTCATGGTGCTCCTCCCTTTCTTTCCTCTCATAACGCTCTTCTTGAGCCTTTCGAGCGGCTCTCTCTTCATCGGTTTCTCTATGGGCGGGAAGGTAGCGCCTATAATCATATTGACTACGCCTCCTGTAGCGCTGAAAGTCATCATAGTAGGAGCTGCTACGTCCTATCGGAGAATCTAAAATAAAATAGAAGAGACAAGTCTTAAAAGTTTTTAGAGAAAAGAAGTGTAACTTTAGAATCTTCAAAGTACAGAGAGTTATGAGTATAAATATGCCGAAAGATTCTAAGTGTGTGTGATGTGCAAGCTACGCGCATCAAACTACGAACCGCTCTTTGATTGCGGAGTAATCGTAGGAGTATTAGTTAACGTCAACTCTTGAGTCGACGGAGTCCGTTGCAGAGTAGAAGTCGCCTCAACTACTGAAGAAGAAGACCTAGTGGTGACGGGGTCGTCTTTAAAGAGCTCCTGTGAAGTGACAAACAAGTCGCTCAACCCTTCGAAAGTCTCATCTCCACTCTGTTTGACAGTGCTTGTTTTCCCAGCTTCTTCGTCACCAGACTTCTTCGAATGTGGAGGAGATTCCTGAAGCTCTTTTTCTTTAGTGACCGGGGCAAGTTTTCCAGATGACCCCACGACATCAACAGAAGTGGAGCACTACACTAGAGAAGCCTCAGAGGCAGGTTCTTTCGGTATGTGCATCGGCAAAAACTGGGGCATCCAGTGCTTGGGTTGGGGAGTCTGGGACTTCATGAGGGTGTGTAGAGCGAGAGGTATGCAAAAGTCCATATTGATGCAAAAATTCATCTTTCAACAGAAATTGAATGCTTCTCTCCTCAACTGGCACGGCCATAAGCCTCTCAAAAGTTGGTTTATGACTAAAATCCCTAGAAGGAGGAGGAAGCGCTGAAAAGTGAAAGGCGAAGTTAACATTTGACAACTCAGGCTGTGAAAAGCTCAGAGAAAAACATCAGGAACAAAGATAAATGCTCTTACTTCCTACTCTCCAGGTAGCATAGAATCCCGGAGGACAGCGAACGAAGAAAAATTGGCTTAGAAAACCGTGAGCACTTTCGGGAAGGCCGATTATTAGTTTACGGTTCCTAGCGCTTCTCACAAGAATGATGGAAGGGTGGTCTTTATTTGTGGCAAATGTGCACAAATAGAAAACTTCATCAAAACTCGGAAGGCGATCCAGCGTCCTTCCGAATAGCACACATAACCCTATCAGAATAGCATAGCCATTGGGGTGCAGCTGGAAGGGGGAGATAGCTAGTCGGAGAAGAAGCCGTTGAAGAAAGTCGTTAAAAGGAGGGATAGCTCCACTCGTGCACATTTGACGATTAACTGCTACAAAACCAGAAGGTGGTATATCGGCAGTATTGCTTCTCTCAGGAAGAATGGCATCTGCTTCAGCAATGCCAAACAGAGCGCACAGTTGGCGGAAAACTTTGTATGTTAGTGTGGTTGAAATTCTCTCTGGAGGATTAACCAATGGAGTAGCAATTGGGAAAGTCTCTTCAGCCGATTCTGTTTCTCCTTGTTGAGAAGTCATTCTATACAAGGAACTAGACATTCAAATAAGAAGGTGCACGTTTCCTAAAAAGTGTGAAGTGTTGTGCAGAACTAACAAAAATAGAAAGCAAGCATAACTGAAATTAAGCTAGTTGATAATTCGTCGATTATGAGATTTCAGGACTTGTTAATATAAAATTCAAGTGTAGTGTTAATGCAAACGAATCGGCTTTAATTGGATATTTTAGTTTTGCTTTAATACTTCACTTGAATTCTTTAGTTCGCAGCATTTCACTCACACAGTTCATTTAAGTTGATTATTCTTTGTCGACTAATCTGTCATTTGATGTGGGCGGTCAATGACAGTATATTCGTCCCATTTTTCTGCAAAAGTTGTATTTAACAGGTTGACAGCTTTAAAAGTTCAAATAATCTGCAAAGAAGTACAACAAAATTCAAGTTCAAAAAAATCAACCAAGTCTTCTAAGAATTTGACAAAGTCTTAGGTCGTCCAGCGACCTAGCATAGGCCAGAGCTTCTTTAGGTCGCACTGTGTAAGTTAAAAGGTTCAAGGCAATTCATTAGTCCTAACTCGGCCGCAACCTACGGCCTATGCCGCAAAAAAGATTAGGTCGCTCATTTGTTAAGTCATCCTGCTTGGATTTCATATGCAAATTTGTTAAGTCCTAGGTCGTTTAAATCCCAGCGCGACCTAAAAGTTAAGTCATGGATTCGAAGGATCCTTAGGTCGCGAGAATTTGTTAGGTCGACCAGGTTTCTTAGGTCGCGGAGGTTTTTAAGTAGCTCAGATCTGCTGAATCGCTAGCTTCCTCCTCACGCAATCCATCTCGTCAAACTGCAACCCGATAACCCATTACCAACTGCACATAGAAATTCATCCTCCTCCTCATGAAATTCACCATCCCTTCATACCACCTGATCACTTCAAAAACAATGCAAAACATTCCCGATCCATCATAGATTCAACGCATCTCCGTGCCTTCCTAAATCAGTCAAATGACAATCAACAGTCGACTATAACAGTCACTCAAAACGAAGAACGACACGAGGAATTGAACTACGATCGGAAAATGGGGATTCATAATTCAATGGTGATTATGGTGGGATGGAGATCAGATTCACTTACGAGATATAATGGTAAAGATGAATCGGTGACTGAACGAGTTAAATTTGCTTTTGGAAGCTTGAAAATTCGTCAATGGCAGTGGGAGTTGGAGCAGTAGAGTGAGGAGGAGTTCACGACCTAGCAAATTTATATGGGACAGAAAGAGGAAGACGAATAGGCACGCGACTTAGTACAAGTCTTAGGTCACTCACGACCTAACTCGAACAGATCGAAGCACATGACCTATGGCATAGGCCTGTACTTCGAGGGGCAAGTGTTAACTCCTATTTCTGAAGCGACCTAAGACTTACGCGACCTATGAAGTGCAGCGACCTAACGACCTAAAGACTCAAGCGACGTAACGACCTAAAGGCTCAAGCGACCTAACGACCTAAAGGCTCAGGCGACCTAACGACCTAAAGACTCAAGCGACCTAATGACCTAAAGACTCAAGCGACCTAACGACCTAAAGACTCAAGCGATCTAACGACCTAAAGGCCAGAGCGACCTAAAGGATAGAGCGACCTAACGAGTTCAAGCATATGCGACCTAAGCCTACCGACCTAAGAGCGAAGTGGTCTCAGCGACCTAAATCTCAGTTGACTCACGACCTATGATAGGTCGCGTGCGACCTATCAATTTGCTCAGAAGAGAACCAAATGCATCAAGATAAGTCAGATCCCATCTCCTAGGTCGTCGTCGACCTATGACCTACGACCTAACTTAGGTCGTGTGCGACCTAGCACTTGGTGATAAAATTCTGCCCAGGGTATTCCCTATAAATACAGCCCTAACTCCAACTAGCAGGGGACTTTTTGGTCGATCATTTCAAGCGCCGATACTCTGCTGAATTCTCGACTCATTCAACACTTCAAGTACTCCAAACACCAAGGACTCTACTACGATCTTCAAGAGAAAATCTACATCATTCAACATGAATTCGGAAGATTATTCTCCATCAAAGTTTGATCTACTGGTCTAAAGTGTGTTGTAATTGAAGATTGTTGAAAAGTTGTAACCAAATTCAGTAATAAAGAGATTTAAAGTGGACGTAGGCTTACCCTAAGCCGAACCACTATAAAAACTGTTGTCTTTTCCGTTTTTTCTATGATTTCTCTACTTGTTTGTAGTTCCCGTGTACACGGGTGGTGCTTTCACTCAACTTCAATTTACACCGGGGTGTTAGCGTCAGATTCTTACGTTAACAATGAAGCACTTATTGCCGGCTTGAAGATTGCTAAAGAACTGAACATCAGAGTATTGCAAATTTTCAGCAATTCTCGGCTTATTGTATGCCAAGTCAAAAAAGAGTTTCAAGCTAAAGGGGGAAATTTGCCTGCTTACTTGTCAAAGGCCTGGGAGCTTCTTGATGATTTTGACCATTACACGATAAGCCATATACCTCGGGAAGAGAACATGAAGGCAGATTCTCTTATGAAATGTTGCAGCACTGGTGAAGCTCAATTATTGGGATTAGTTCCTGTAGAAGTCTTATTAACTCCAAGCACTGATGAGATGGATATTGACTGGATCATGACTATATCTCAAGAACAAGAATCGTGGATGACTCCGATAAAGGAATATCTACTCAACGGTTCTCTGGCAGAAAATTCAAAAGAACGTCAAAAACTGTTAAGAAAAGCCTCGAGGTACATAATTCAAGATGGCCGGTTTGTACAGACGGGGATTCTCGATGCCATTACTCAGATGTGTAACCAAGGAAGAAGCTAAGACAATTCTAGCTAAGGTGCATGGAGGAGAGTGTGGGAATCATTTAGGTGGCCAAACTTTAGCAAAGAAAATTCTCCGTTATGGATATTTTTGGCCAGATATTAATCGAGACGCTGCTGACTATTCCCGAAAGTGTGACAAATGCCAGAGATTTGCAAAAATCCCTAGAGCACCTTCTACAGAGCTAACATAGATGGTCAGTCCATGGCCATTTTCCATATGGTGGATAGATCTCTTCGGGCCTTTACCGACTGCCAAATCCGAAATCAAATATGCTATTGTTGCTGTTGATTATTTCACTAAATGGGCTGAAGCTGAACCATTGGCTACTATTACCTCTAAAAAGATGATAAATTTTGTGACTAAAAATATCATTTGCACGTATGGTGTGCCTCAGAAGATAATCGCAGACAATTGCACCCAATTCGAAAGTGAAGAATTCCAAGATTTTTGCAAGCGATTCAAGATCCGGAAAAGCTTCTCAGTAGTGGCTCATCCGTAGGCAAACGGGCAAGTGGAAGCAGTAAACAAAATTATCAAGTCAACCATCAAAAAACAGTTGGAAAAAGCAAAATGTGGTTGGGTCGATAAACTGCCACTAACACTATGGGCATACAGAACTACCCATAAAACTGCGACCGGGCACACTCCATTCTCATTAGCATATGGATCAGAAACAATGATTCCGGTGGAAACAGAGGTCCCTTCACACAGAAGAATCCATTTCAACCA
This sequence comes from Allium cepa, assembly GCA_030765085.1. NCBI lineage: Eukaryota > Viridiplantae > Streptophyta > Magnoliopsida > Asparagales > Amaryllidaceae > Allium > Allium cepa. The sequence goes on along the minus strand of CM060937.1, from coordinate 785,695,312 downwards.
AGCTGAAAATGAAAAACTGCAACTTGAAGCACTTGACTTCCTTGATGAAAGAAGGGAAGAGGCTAAGCTCAGAATTGCAGCCAATCAACAAAGGATAGTCAGGCACTTCAATTCCAAAGTTCGCCAACGTAGCTTTGAAGTTGGGGATCTAGTCTTGAAAAGGATCATGATAGCAACAGGAGTATTTGGGCCAAATTTGGAAGGGCCATATGTCATAGGCAAAATACTTCTTGATGGCACTTTCAAACTCACAACTGTTGAAGGAGATCCAAATCCAAGGGCTTGGAACAGCAATCACTTGCGTCCACATTTTACTTAAAAGCTTTGCTGAAATATTGTGAAATAATTATGGATGTATGATTCTTGTATTGAAAGCCATTGTAAAACCAGTGCAGATGAATAATAAGAACTATAAAGTGGATGTAGGCCCAGTTCTTGGTCGAACCACTATAAATCTTTTGTTCTCTACTATTACATACCATTGTAATATTGCAGGCCATTAAAACAAAGCTTACCCATCGCAAGACCAAGCGATCCCTTACATCACTCAACAAACAAATATCAAGCCACAAAAATTCCAGATTCAAATCCTATATAAGAAGTGCTTCAAGCAAACAGTTAGTGATTCCACCGGAGGTAGGCTCTGCTAACTAATCGTGATTGTTTGTGCAAACGGACATCCGATTAAGTAGCCTGTGTCTACCCCTGCGAACTCACTTAACAGTGAAGTGCACTTCTTTGGATAAAACAAACTACACGCAAAAGAAAGGGACATGTGCTTGGAAATGATAACAGGGAATCGCTGATGAGCAAATGACGAAAAGACATGGGCGAGCAGGCAGGAAACAGCCAAAGACCTGTTCGAAGGCAAAAGCCCTCTTCGGAGGCACAGCTCTTCGGAGGATAAAGAACTCTAATGAGGCACGCCAGAAAAAGAAAGTTCTCTTTCTCAACAAAAAAGATTGGAGGAATGACCGGAAGGCACAGGGCCCTTGTTAACTGGTTGCGATCATTTGTGTAAACGAACATCCAATTAAGTAACTTATGTCCGCCCCGTGAATCCATCCAACCATAAGAAAGTAACTTCCTTGCGTTAAATGCCCTCTTCGGAGGCACACATTTCACTAAGATTTGAAGTGCAAACAGCTCTCTTCGGAGACACACTTCACAGGAGTTGAAATGTGAAAAGCCCTCTACGGAGACCCATTTCACCAGAGTTGAAATGCTAAAAAAACCTCTTCGGAGGCACACGTTTCACCAGGATTTGAAGTGCAAACAGCTCTCTTCGGAGACACACTTCACAAGAGTTGAAATGTGGAATGCCCTCTTCAGAGGCCCATTTCACCAGAGTTGAAATGCCAAAAACCCTCTTCGGAGGCCCACTACCCCGCATAAAAAGAAAGAAAGAAAAAAGCCCTCTTCGGAGGCGTACTTCTACTCTTAAGAGAAGATCAATCTCTTCACAATGAGAATATTCTTCTCCGAAAGTTGAAGTACCAAATCAAAGCCTTCTTTTGAAGCCCACTTCACCGCATAGGAGAATTCATTCTACTAAATCAAAGAAATATTTCCTCAAAATGGAAAAATTATTCTCTAAAGTACGGGTACGAGCCTTCTCAAAATGGAAAAGTTGTTCTCTAAAAGAAAGAGTACAAGTCTTCTCGAAACAGAAGAGTTGTTCTCCAAAATCTCGCCAATGTGAAAGAGATTGCAATAAACCGTGGTATGGGGGCAATATAGTACAGTTACATTCATAAAAACAATACTCAAGCAACATACCACAGGATTACTGCAACATCACACAAATAAAAATAAATAAACTTGTATGAAAATGAAGAATAAATGCATTCTCAAATACAGACTGAATTTTGTACATGTAAAAGAATCATTTTATTCCATACCATGAAAATTTTATACATGTGCAGGTTTCAAAATAAAAAGAAGGCGGGGACCGATACCCGCACAATCTCTGGTTAACACAAGCCTTTATATACAAGCAAAAAAGCAAAAAGCGAGACGAAAAGCATAAGACCAAACCCATCACTTCTTCTTCCTTCCACCTTTCGAGCCCTCGCCTGGCCAGATGAGTAACTTTTTCGGTCGGCTTGTAAGAGTAGGGGAAGAAGGAGAAAGGGGTACAATTGGATCTTCTTTTTCTTTTTCTTCACTGGCAGAAACTTCCATCTTTTTCTTTGAGATTCCACGCTTCCCCTCCTTACTTGAAGAAGACTCGCTACCCGGAGTGAAAAGTGCAGACAACTTTATGTCATCAGAAGCAGTTTTCTCCGGAGTTCATTCGCCTTCTTCAGGTTCTTCAGCCTTCTGTTCTTTTGAAGCAACAGGATCATCTAAGTCTCGAAGAGCTTCTATCTGCTCCTCTTGCGACCCCGGTTGAGAAACAGAAGGAGGAGTAATCTGAAGAGACGGAGGAGGAACAGCTGGAGGAGGGAAAGTCTGAACAATGCTTGGCGTTTTCACTACAGGAGAAGAGAAGTTAAAATCAGTATCTCTCGTAAAGAGAGGAGATAGTGGCGCGTCAAGATTGAAGTAATAATCAAAAATTTCATCAAGCTCGTGTGAAGTAAACGAGCATTCCACTTGAGCAAGATCAGCATTGAGGTTGCCTGGAGAAGTAGGCTTTATTACGTCAACTTCAAAGTCTTGCGCTTCAGTGATTTCTTGAGTCTCAACTCCAGTATGAGCAGTTGCACTTTCAATGACAGCTTTGGCAGGAGGTGGAGAATGGGAACTGGAGCCAACAATATCGATGTCGGCCGAAACCGAAGGTTGAACTGGGTCGGTTAAGGTTGCCTTCCCTAAATGTTCTCCTTCCGCTATTCTGGCTCGCTCTATAGCGAGTTGCTCCCTTCCCTTGGCAAGAGCAGCACGTGCATCGTCATCTAGATAGTGCGCTTCAAGACCTGCTTCGACATAGCCAGCACCTCCAAGCATGTCAAGTGCGGCTTCCCACACTTCGGCCAAAGTAATCCCATATTTAGGGCCTAAAATGAGAGACTACCACGCCCCAGGACACTGCGCAAGTAAAAGTCGAATAATGTAGAGCTGATGTTGGCTTTTAGTGCCCTCATGAGATTCTTCGGCTGCAACTTTGCTGGAAATGGCCTCATCTCGCTCTTTTTCAACTTTAGAAAGTTGAGCTTTTAGCATTGCAATCTCCATGTCCTGGGAGCTAGTCTTTTTCGCAACTCAGCAACGTCAGTGAGATAACCCTCTGAAATTCTTTTCTGCACTTCAAGCCTAGCTTCGGCATCTCTTTGGCTGGCATGAGCATCCCTTACTTGTTTTTGAATCACTTCTTCCTTTTGAGTATAGGAAGTGTAAGAAGTGGCAAGCTCTTCTTTGAATTTTTCAATTTCCGCTTCAAGCTTCTCATTGTAAGCGGCGATGCTCTTCATCTCTGCATCATGCTCGTCGAGTGTTTTCTGCCACTCAGATTTATCATTTTCCATAGTCAGCATGGCTTCGAGGTTTGTGCGATTTACTCTTTGAAGTTCGTCCACAAGTTTTTGCCAACCAGACATTCTCTCAATATCGAGTTTGACGGCATCAAGATTGCGCAACATAGCTTGCTTGTCGATTGGGACCAAATCAAGATCAAAACGAACTCCTTTTAAGCACCAGTGCTGAAACTAGCTTTGAAGAGTAGCCGAACCCTGTCCAACTTGATACGAGGGCCTACTGATGATTGTTTGAATGTTAGTTCGGGTAAGGGCAGGAGATTGAGAAGAGACAGGAGCAGAGGGCTTTTTAGAAATTGCAGATGCCGGCTTTTCGCTATGTTTGACCCGTTTGCTCGGATCTTTAGCGACATGACCTTTCCTTTTAACTTCATAAGACTTTCTTTTGTAAGAATCGTCTTCTCTCTGGGGAGAATCATGTCGTTCATCCCTTCTCCCGTAGCGATCTTCATAAGCATGCCTCTCACGAGCTTTTCTTGCAGCTCTTTCTTCGTCGGTCTCCCAGGAGGAAGGAAGATACCACCTTGGATCATAAGAATCGCGCCTTCCGTAGCGCTGAAAATCATCATAATATGTGCTTCTTCATCCCATTGGAGAACCTGAAAGTGAGAAAGAGGCAAAGCTTAAGAATCTTCAAATTACAGACTCTAAGTACATATAAGTGCAGAAAAAATCATAAGTGTGTGTAACGTGCAAACTACACGTGTCAAGCTACGAACCACTCTTCGGTTGGGGGGAGATGACGGAATTTACAGCAAGAGTCAACTCTTGGGCTGACGGAGTTTGTTGCAGGACAGATGTCGCTTCAACTGATGGAGAAGTAACTTGAACAGTGGTAGAATCATCATTAAAGAGCTCCTGTGAAGTAATCATCAGGTCGCTCAACCCCTCAAAAATATCGTCACTACAGTGCTTGGCGGGACTCGTTCTCTCATCCCCTTCATCGGCAGATTTCCCGGAGTGTTGAGGAGGTTCCTCTTCTTCGATAACCGAGGCAAGTGCAAATTTGCCAGATGACCGCGCAACGTCAATAGAAGCCGAACACTTTACCAGTGAAGCCTCAACAGTAGGTTCTTTCGGTATAAGTTCTTCAGCGGAAACAGGGGCATCTGGTGTCTCTGTTGGAGAATCAGGGACTTCATGAGGCTGAGTAGAACGGGAAGAGTGCAGTAGTCCGAATTGGTGCAGAAAATCGTCTTTTAGAATAAATTTATTACTTCTTTCCTCAACCGCCACGGCCCTTAATCTTTCAATAGTTGGCTTGTGGCTAGAGTCTTTAGAAAGAGGAGGAAGTGCTGAAAAAGTAAAGAATGAGGTTAGCACATGACAACTCGGATCCCAATAAGCTCAATAATGGAAAGAACAGAGGTAAGCATTCTTACTTCCTACTCTCCATATGCCATAAAATCCTGGAGGGCAACGAACGAAGAAAAATTGATTCAACAACCCGTGGGCACTTTCCGAAAGATCGACGATCAGTCTACGGTTCCTGGCGCTTCTCACGAGTATGATAGAAGGATGGTTTTTATTCTTTTCAAATATGCACAAGTAGCAGATTTCTTCAAAGCTCGGAAGACGATAAAATGTCCTCCCGAATAGCACACACAGTCCCATTAGGATAGCGTAGCCATTGGGATGCAACTGGAAGGGAGAGATAGTTAATCGGAGAAGGAGCTGTTGAAGAAAATCATTGAAAGGAGGAATAGCACCACACAGGCACATCTGGAGATTAACAGCGAGAAAACCGAGAGGTGGCCTGTCATCAGTATCATTTGGCCTAGGAAGTAAAGCATATGCTTCAGCAATACCAAACGAATGCGTAGTTGGATGAACGCCCATTGATTCAGGGTGGTTGAAGTTCTTTTCGGGGGATTATCCAATGGATTGGCTATCGGGAAGGCATCTCCAGCTTGCCCTACTATTTCTTCTTGTTGAGAAGTCATTCTACACAATGAACTGGATATTCAAATATGAATGTGCAAGTTTCCTAAATGTGTGAAGTGTTGTGCAAAACTAATAAAACGACAAGCAAATATAACTGAAATTAAACTAACAGGCATTTGTCAATTATAAAGTTTCAGGGCTTGTTGTTTTAAGTCCAAATATAGGCGCAGTGTTAATGCAAACAAATCGGCTTTAATTGAATAATATTGCTTTGCTTTAATACTTCACTTGAATTTGTTAATTCATAGCATTTCATATAATTTCGTTAAGTTGATTATCCTTTATCGACTAATCTGTCATTCGATGTGGGCGATTAGTGGCAGTATATTCATACCATCTTTCTGCAAATGTTGTGTTTAACAGGTTATTAGCATTAAAAGTTAATATAATCTGTAAAGAAGTGCAACAAGTTCAGGCATGTTACCTCGGCAGTTCAAGTTGAGAATTCAATGTTCAAGTTGAGAATTCAATTCAACAATGTCATGATCATTCAAGCTGAAAGGTGTTCAAGTCCTTAAGTCGTATGAACGACTCAAGCTAGCTCGAGGATTATTTAGGTCGTCCAAACAAAGTCCAACGACCTAACATAAGTCAAACTCACTTAAGTCGCATTGTTCAAGCCATGGAGTTCAAGGCAGTGCAAAACTGGCTAAGTCCTAGGTCGCTTGAATGTATATGCGGCCTAAGAGTTATATCGCAAGAAGTTAGGTCGTTCGACTAGTTAGGTCGCAAATTTGAAGGTCGTTCAGCCTCCCTTAGGTTGCAAAACTTCTTAAATCGGTCAGTTTGTTAGGTCGGCCAAGTTTGTTAGGTCATAAAGGTTTTTATGTCGCTCAGATTCACTAGATCGCTTCTGACGTAACTCAACAATCTCGAGCTATCTCTTGTCGAATCCACTATGCCCTACTTTCCTTAACCCACTAACTCCTCTCCACTCAATAGCTCGCTATCTCGTTAACCTGTGATCCGATAACCCGTTATCACCTACACAATGAAATCCATCATCTTCTTAACGAAATCCATTATCTCTCCATACCACCAAATCACCCAAAACTGATTCAAATCAGCTCAGATCCATCATAGATCCAACGCACTGTTGTGCTCTCGTGAATCGCAGCAACAACGTAGCTAATGGCGATCGAAAATCGATCGCGACATGGCTCGAAAGTGAAACACGACATACAGAGTTGGATTGGGGTCAGAAGATGGGAATTCGCAATTCGACGGTGATCATGGTTGGATAAAGATCAAATTCACTTACGCAATATGATGGTAAAGATGAATGGATGACTGGTTAGAATGAATTCACCCTTGGAAGCTCGAAGGATCGTTAATGGCAGAGTAGGTTGTCAAAGCAGTTAAGTAAGGAGGAAGAAACGAGCTAACAATTTATATAAGGCAAAGAGAAGAAGACGAATGGGCATGCGAGTTAGCTTATCTCTTAGGTCGCTCACAACCTAGCGGAATTAGGTCGAAGCACACGACCTATGGCATAGGCGTGTACTTCGAGGGGAAAATGTTAACTCCTCTATTTCATGACTCAACGACCTAAGGAGATAAGTGGCCGAAGAAATTAAAGTATGAACACGCTAGCAGGGACGAAGTTAACACGACCTAACGACCTAAAGTTATCACGACCTAACGACCTAAAGTTATCACGACCTAACGACCTAAGGAATAAAGCAACTCAGCGACCTAACGGTTAGAAGGTCCAGCGACCTAACAACCTGAAGAATAAGTGAGCTAACACGGATGCAAGACCAAAAGCGAGTTAGTGTGGCAACAACTTAGCGATATGCTCAACCTAACGAGTTAGCGACCTAAAGACCCCTAATGACCTAATGACCCAACGATCTAGGACCTAACTAATCAAGATAAAGAGAGGCTGCATGCATGCAACTCCTTCATTAGGTCGCTCGCGACCTAAATAAGCCGCAACTTCTTATGCCGCTTCTCTAATGACCTACCAGTTTTTTCAAGAGATAAAGTCAAACCCTATTACACTGTAACTCGTGCTCCTTAGGTCGCCCACGACCTACTAACCCGCTCAAATAAGACCAAGTGCAACGAAGATGAGCCGTAGCTCGCATCCCTTAGGTCGCTCGCGACCTACGACCTACCCTTAGGTCGTTCGCGACCTACGACTTAGCCCAGAAATTCCCTATAAATACCCCACCTACTCCAACTGAAAGAGGACTTTTGGCTCACTTCTGAAACGCCTATACTCTGTTGTTTTCTCAACTCATCCGACACTTCAAACACCCAAGACGCTTCATCGAACTTCAAGAAGAAATCTAAGACATTCGACATGGATTCAAAGAGTTCTCCTACATCGGAGTTCTAACTACTTGTCTTAGTAGTGTTGTAATCGGAGATTGTTGTAAAGTTGTAATTGATTCAGCAATAAAGAAGATTAAAGTGGACGTAGGAATAACTTAAAGCCGAACCACTATAAAACTGTTGTCTCTTTACTTTTTTTCTGTAATTCCTGCTTGTTTCTAATTCTCGTATCGAGGGGTGGTGCTTTCATTTTTTCTCTACTTACACCGAGGTGTTAGCGTTTAATTTTAGCATTAACATTTATTATTATTGAATATAAACTAGCAGTAAATACTAGTTATTTATTATCTATTATATATTGATGTTATTGTTTGAATTGGATGATGATTGTGATAAATGGTTGATGATTGATATTGGATGAATGGATGTTGTACTTTATATTGTTATAAACTGCCAGTTGTTATGCATTTTTATTTTTTCGGTATTGCAGTTTGAATTGATATATAACCATATTTATGTTTTAAATTACGGATTGAAATGATAAATATCTGTATCACTTGACCATAGGATAGAAAATTATATACAGACACCGTGGTCGATATATATAAAAGTAATATGAAATTGATTTCTATGGTTTTGGAAAAAAATGTACGGTTTAATAAATAATAATTTTTGTTATTATATTAAAACTATTTTACATATATATACAGTTAAATTCTTGAATTTAAGCTATGTACAAATTTGTTTAAAAAAATAGTTTAATAATTGAGTTTGATTGTTTTATATTTTATGGTTAAGTACCCATTTAAGATATTGTATATATAAAGTTTTTTAATGACTTAAATAAAAATTAAGTTGGAAGACAAATATGAAATTGGTTTGAATTGAATTATTTAAGAACTATACTAGAATAAATTTGATTTGAAATTTAAATAAAATTGAGATTTTAAAGGGTATGATTCTTATAACTTGATTTGATTTAGAGCGGTTTAAATGAATATAGAGTTGATTTTAATGAATATATCAAGTTAAATAAATTGAAAGAATATCCATTTATGTGAAGTTAAAAGTTTTCTTAAAGGATATTGGATTTATTACGTAAACATTTCAAATCTAGATAATAGTAACTGAATTTGATGTCTGTTAACGTGAAAATTGGACGCTAACACCCCAGTGTGATAAAGCGAGTGTGAAAGCACCACCCGTTTGCACGGGAATCAGATTTAAGCAGGAGAAATTACAGAGAAAACAGTAAGAACACAACGTTTATAGTGGTTCGGCTCCCAATTGAGCCTACGTCCACTTTAATTCTTTTTTTATTACTGGATCAAATACAATTTTATAACAATCTTTATTTACATCACTTGGAAAGACAAGTAGCTAAAACTTCGATACGAGAAAATCCCTTGAATCCATGTCCAATAAGTTGAATCTCGAGTTGAAGTTGATTAAAGCGTCCTAAGTGTTACAATTGTTGATGAAGTAGCTCAGCAGAATGAAGTTGCTTCCCAGAAGAATCATTCAAAAAGTCCCCCTAAGTGTTGGAGTTCGAGGGGTATTTATAGGAATTTTCGGTGTCAAGTTGTAAGTAGTGGCCGACCTAAAATAGGTCGTAGGTCGTCACCGACTCAGGATAGATCATAGGTCGCCCTCTCTTTCCCATGCATGGCTTACGGCTTAAACGGGAAGTGCATGCTCTTCGGGATTCAAATCACAAGTCCCAAGTCGCGGCCGAGTTAACAGGCTGCGTGCTAAGTAGCTGCACCGGATTCTCCATCGTTGCCTGGGTCGGGAACGACCTAACATAGGCCATAAGTCGGTCACGACTCAAGTGTAGACCGTGAACCTGTTCCGAGCAGTTAGGTCGTCAACCTTCTTAGGTATTTAGATCGGTATCCTCCTTAGGTAGGTATCACTCTTAAACCTTAGGTCGGCATCCCTCTTAATTCTGCTGAGTCGGCATCCCTGTTAAGTCTTAAGTCGGCATCCCTGTTAAGTCTTAAGTCGGCAACCCTGTTAAGTCTTAAGTCGGTAACTGTTAGGCCTTAAGTCGGTAACTATTTTAGGTCGCTGAGTCATGGCCGAGGTGGAGCTAACATTTTCCCCTCAAAGTTTACGCCTAATGGTTAGGTCGTGTGCTTCGATATCCTTTAACCCGTCCCCCTTTAGGTCGATAGGTCGTACGCGACCTAACAGTTAGATCGTATGTGCAGCTTCAGGTCCCTCCACTGCAAGGTATAAGTCACACATCTTCTTCTTCCTTTTCATTACTTACTCTCTTGCTTGATTCTGCCATTAAAAAAATTCCCAAGCTCCAAAAGGCGATTTCATTCCAATCAATCACCGATAATCTTTGCTACTCATTGCGTAAGTGAACCTGCTCTTTTCTTGATCCCTTATTGTCATTGATTCACGAATTCCATTCAAACCTAATCCACCTCCTTGCGCACTGCTTCATTGCGAATCTCATTACACCTGTAGTTTATGAACCCGAGTTAGCTTGGTTTTGGCTTTAAATGATTGATGAGATGATGTCGATGGGTTGCTACTCCAGGCTCACTGATTTCTGATTTGCGTTAGGGTGGCAAAGCATTGATTTTGTGATGATTTCAAACTGTTTTATTGGATGATCCGATATCATGAATGAAATGAAGGCCGTCGTTGCTAGAGCGACTATCGGGTTAACGGGTTGAGTGGAGTGAGATATTGGTTTGGACGCGACCCAGTGATTTTGGGTGACCTAACTTTTGGCCGATCTAATTTGATGCGACCTAAACCTTAAGTTGTGGCCAAACTAGCACTCGGGGAAATTTGCCGACCTAATTCTTAAATCGTGGCCGAACTAGCACTTGGGGAATCTTGCACCACTTTTTGAACCGGAGCCTTTCTCCTTAGTACTCCTCACGACTTAAAGAACCACCGATTTAAGGAATCGGAAACTTAATCTTAACTCGCGAGAGATTCCTTGGGTCGCAACCGAGTTAACACTTGGATGCCCAACTCGAATTCTCACTTAAAAGCATAATTCCAGTTTGAATACTTAACTTGATCTGCTGGACTGAATTGCTTAAATCCTGGATTGTTTTAACTTTGTTGCCTTATTTCACAGACCACATTAACTTATAGGCTAACAACCTGCTGAAAACAACAATAACAAAAAACCAAGGCGAATATACTGCCACTGACTGCCCACATCAAATGACAGATTAGTCGGCATAGAGTAATCAACTTAAATACACTGTATGAAATGCTGTGAACCAATCAATTAAAGTGAAGTATTAATGCAAAGCATCGCTAACTTGAACTGATTTGTTTGCATCAACATTACACTTGCATATTAAAACAACGAACCCTGGACTTTATAACTGACAAATACTTGCTAGTTTTTATTCCAGTTATATTTGCTTATTTCTTGATTGATTTTACACAACACTCCACACATTTTAGGAAACGTGCACCTTCATGTTTGAATATCCAGTTGTTTGCGTAGAATGACTTCCCACCAAGAAGAAGAAGTGGTAGCTCAAGCAGGAGAGACCTTTCAGACAACTGTTCCCATAGAGAATCCTCCAGAGAGAACTTCGATTATCCTAACTCCGAGAGCGTTTATTCAGCTACGTACTCAATTTGGTTTTGCTGAAAACGATGCCCTACTTCCCGAGCCAAATGATACTGCCGGCAGTCCTCCCCCCGGTTTCGTCGCAGTCAATCGTCAAATGAGCCTAAGCGGGGCGATTCCTCCTTTTAACGACTTCCTTCGAACCCTTCTCCTTCGGTTGACAATCTCTCCGTTCCAACTTCATCCTAATGGCTACACCATCTTGATGGGGTTGTGTGTTTTGTTTAGGAGAACTCTTGATCGCTTGCCATGTTTTGAAGAAATTCGCTACTTATGCTCATTTGTAAAGAGTAAAGACCATGCTTCCCTTATTATTGTGAAAAGTGCTAGAAACCGCAAGCTTATTTCTGATCTTACCAAAAGTGCTCATGGATTTTTGAACCAGTTTTTCTTTGCTCGCTGCCCCCTAGGGTTTTATGCCATCTGGAGAGTAGGAAGTAAGATTACCTGTTTCTATTTTCTCCATTTTCAAACTTTTTCGAGATCCGAATTACCAATTGCTAATTTCATTCTTTGATCTTTTCAGCGCTTCCTCTCCCCTCTAGAGATCCAAGCCATAAGCAAGTTTTTGAAAGATTAAGTGTTGTGACTGCTAGAGAGAGAAGTATAAAGTTTTTGTTGAGGGACGAATTTTTGCATCAGCATGGACTTTTACCCACTTCTCGCTCTACACACCCCCATGAGGTTCCAGACTCCCCACCTAAAGCACTAGATGCCCTAGTTTCCACTGTCGAACCCATACCAAAAGAACCTGCCTCCGAGGCTTCTCTGGTGAAGTGCTCTACTATTGTCGATGTTGCGGGGCTATCCGGCAAATCAGCACTTGCCCCAGTTATTGAAGAGAAAGAACCTCTTCGTTGCTCTGAAGATGCGGCTGGTCTGGAATCCGAAAAAGATACTCCCTTCGAACTTGGCGGTGATGATACTTTCGAGGGGCTAAGTGACCTGATGATAACTTCATAAGAACTCTTTAAAGATGATGTCCCTAAAGCTTCTTCTCCTGCTGTCGAGGCGACATCAACTTTTCAACAAATTTTGACGCCTACCACTCAAGTCACTACCACCACTGTGTCGAAGAGCGATTTGTAGCCTGATGCGTGTAGTTTGCACACCACACACACATAGGACTTTTTTGTCACTTTCATGCACCTAATTCTTTGTACTTTGAAGATTCTAAAGTCATGCTTCTTTTCTCTGAAGACTTCTAAGACTTGTTTTTTTTTAATTTTTTTTTCATATTCTCCGATAGGACACAGCGGCTCTTACTATGACGACTTTCAGCGCTACGGGAGGCGTAGTCAATATGACTATAGGCGCTACCTTCCCGCTCACAGAGAAACCGACGAAGAGAGAGCCGCTCGAAAGGCTCAGGAGAGGAGGGCTCAAGAAGAGCGTTATGATAGAAGAGAAAGGGAGGAGCACCATGATTCTTCCTAGAGAGGTGACGACTCTCACAAAAGAAAGTCGCATGATGATCGGGGAAAAAGCCATATAGTTAAGGACCCAAGCAAGCATGCCCGGCACGGTGAGAAACATGCATCTACAACTCCTGAAAAGGCCACTGCCCCCGTCTCACTTGACATCCCTTCTGGCTCTCCTGCTCTCGGGAAGACAGACATTCAGGCAATAGTTAACAGGCCTAAATTTCAAATTGGACCAGGCTCAGCCACTCTGCAAAGCCGGTTTCCACAATGGCACTTTAAGGGGGTTCGCTTCGATCTCGACTTAGTCCCAATTGACAAGCCTGCCATGCTACGAAATCTCGATGCCGTCAGACTTGATATTGAAAGAATGTCGGGCTGGCAAAAGCTTGTTGAAGAGCTTCAAAGGGTAAACCGTGCGAATCTCGAGGCCATGCTTACTATGGAAAATGACAAAGCTGAATGGCAGAAGGTTCTTGAGCAGCATGATACCGAGATGAGGAACATCACTACTTATAATGAAGAGCTTGATGCGAAAGTCGAAAGGCTTAAAGAAGAGCTCGCCACTTCTTCTCCTACACTCAAAAAGAAGAAGTGCTTCAGAAACAAGTGAGAGATGCTCATGCCGGCCAAAGAGACGCCGAAGACAGGCTCGATGTGCAAAAAAGAATCAATGAGGGCTATATTGCTGATATTGCAGAGCTTCGGAAGAAAACTGACTCTCAAGAGGCGGAGATCGAAATGCTTAAGCTTCAACTCTCCAAAGCTGAAAGAGAGCATGATGAGGCCATTGCCGGTAAAATTGCAGCTGAAGAATCTCATTTGGCAAAGAAGACCAGCATCAGCTCGACATTATTTGACATCTACCTGCATAGCGTCTTGGGGCGCGGTAGTCTCGCCTTTCTAGTCCCAAATATGAAATTACTCTGGCTGAGGTGTGGGAGGCCGCACTCGATATGCTTGGTGCTAAAGGTGCTAGCTACGTCGAATCAGCTCTTGAGGAGCATTACTTGGATGACGAAGCTCGCACCGCTCTCGTCAGGGGAAAAGAACAACTTGCGAAATTAAGAGCCGAAATGGCAGAAGGGGAATGTTTAGGAAAAACTACTTCAACTGATCCAGTTCAGCCTTCACCTTCGGCCGAAATCTACATTGTCGGCTCCAGTTCTCATTCTCCATCCCCGGTTAAAGTTACAATTGAGTTCACAAGCACACAGGGTGGAGATGAAGGCGAAGAGAGCGCCGAAGCACAGGCTTACAAGGTTGATATCAGGAAGCCGACTTCTTCAGGTAACTCTACTGTTAATCTTGCCCAAGTAGACTGCTCATTTGCTTCTTATGAGTTTGATGAGCTTCTTGACTATTTCCTGAACCTCAACGAGCCTTTATCTCCTCTCTTTACTGACTTTAACTTCTTTTCTTCTGTAGAGAAAGTGTCGAGCATCGTTCAGACTCCCCCTCCTCCAATTATTCCTCCTCCGCCTCTCCAGGTCAGTCCTTCATCCGCCTCTCAACCCGGGTCGCAAGAGGAGCAATTAGAGGCTCTCCGAGACTTAGATGATTCTAATGCTTCACAGGAACACGGGGGAGAAGGGCTTGGAAAAGGCAATGAGTCCCCGGAGCGAACCACTTCTGATAACATAAAATTGTCTGCTCTTGTTACTCCGGGAAGTGAGTCTTCTTCAAGGAGGAGGAGGAAGCGTGTCACTTCCAAGAAGAAAAGGAAAGACATTCTTGTTTCTGAGGAGGGAGTGAAGGTTGATCCGGCAGTAACCCTCTCTCCTTCATTCCCGGTTCTCCCAAGCCGTCCTGAAAAGCTGGCTATTAGGTCAGGTGAAGGCTCTAAAGGTGGTGGAAAGAGGAAGTAACGGGCCCTGCTTCCCTTTATTTTTACTTTTTGCTTTTTGCATGTACTCACCGGAGATTGTGCGGGTGCCGACCTCCGCTTTTCTTTTTCTTTTTATTTTGAAACTTGTACCTGTACAAAATATTGACAGTATTGAATAAAATGATTCTTTTTGTTTGTACAAACTTCTTTCTGTATTTGAGAATGCATTTACTATTCATTTTTGTACAAGTTTCTTTATATGATATTGCAGTGAGCTTGTGGTATGTTGTTCGAGCGTAATTTTTGCCAATGTAGTTATACCATGTTGCCCCTATACCATGAGCTCGTTGCAATATTTTATACTTTGAGGGGACTTGTACTCTTATTTTCTGGAGAATAATTATTCCATACTTGGAGGAATATTATTCTGCTCAAAATAGAGTACAGCTCGCTCCATATGAGTTTCTACACTTGAACCTTCGAAGATATCACTTTTTCTTTTGTGTATACACACATTTTTACCAAGTGAATTCTCCTATGTGGTAAAGCGGGCCTCTGAAGGGCACTTTAACTTCTTTTTGAGGAAGAGTATTTTCAAGAATAGATGAACCATTCTTCCTTTGAAAGCTAAAGTGTGCCTTTGAAGAGGGCTTCTTTTCTTTTTATATATTGCGCCTCGGTGGAGGGCTTTTGATCTTTGTTTTGCATTTCTGATGAAATGCTTCTTTGAAAAGTTGTACCTCTGAGGAGGGCTTTTTCACGTTTCAACACTTGGAAGTTTTATTTCAATCTCGGTGTAACGTGTGCCTCCGAAGAGTTGTGCCTACGAGGAGGGCTTTCCACGTTTCAACACTTGGAAGTTTTATTTCAATCTCGGTGAAACGTGTGCCTTCGAAGAGGTCTTTCTGTTTGATTGTGCCTCTAGGAAGAGGTCTTTTTGTTTGATTGTGCCTCTGGGAAGAGGTCTTTTTGTTTCTGCCTCTGGGAAGAGGTCTTTTTGTTTCTGCCTCTGGGAAGAGGTCTTTTTGTTTCTGCCTCTTGGGAGAGGCTTTTATTTTTTCCCTGTTCGCTGGGAAGCGGGCCTCCGAAGAGGGCTTTTCACATTTCGACTCACGGGAGTGTATCACCGATCATGGTGAAATGCGTGCCTCTAAGTAGGGTTTTTTCCTGGAAGTTTGGAGTTTCTTTCTCTCAGTTGGACGGATTCACGGGAGTGTATCACCGATCAGTCCGCAACTTTATGTCGAGAAAGAACTCTCTTTTTCTTGGTTAGGCTCGCTCGAGGTCTTTTAGCATTTCAACTGTGGTGAAATGGGCCTTCGAAGAGGGCTTTTCAAATTTCAACACTTGGAAGTTTTATTTCAATCTCGGTGAAACGTGTGCCTCTGAGTAGGGCATTTGCCTGGAAGTTTGGAGTTTCTTTCTCTCAGCTGGGCGAATTCACGGGAGTGTATCACCGATCAGTCTGCAACTTTATGTCGATAAAGAACTCTCTTTTTCTGGCGAGGCCCGCTCGAGGTCTTTATCCTTCGAAGAGTTGTGCCTCTGAAGTGGGCTTGTGCCTCCGAAGAGGTCTTTCGCTGTTTGATGCTTGCTCGCCCATGTGTCCTTGCCATCTATTTATGTCGGCGATCCCCGTTATCTTTTGCAAGTGTCATCCCTTTTTAGTTGCTAATAATTTTCCTTATCCAAAGAAATACACTTCATAGTAAAGCGAGTTGGTGATGGTAAACACAGGCTATTTAACTGGATGCTTATTTGTACAAACATTCGCAGTTAGTTAGAAATGATCCACTTCCATCCACATCGCTAACTTTTGTTCGAAGCACTTCTTTTGTAGGATTTGAGTATGGAAATTTTGAATGGTTTAGTGTTTGCTTGCTGGGTGACGTCGGAGATCGCTTGGTCATGCGATGGGTAAGCTTTGTTTTTATGGACTGCATTATCAAATCGACATTTTAGTAACACAATTAACGTATTTTATATGTCGAAATAAAACAAAGAAGTTTATAGTAGTAGAGAACACAAGATTTATAGTGGTTCGGCCAAAAGCTGGGCCTACATCCACTTTATAGCTTTTCATTATTCACTTGCTTTACAATTGCTTTCAATACGAGAATCATATATTCGTAATTCTTTTACAACATTTCAGCAAAGCTTTTAAGTAAAATATGGACGCAAATGATTGCTGTTCCAAGCTCTTGGAATTGGTTCTCCTTCGACAATTGTGAGTTTGAATGTGCCATCAAGAAGCTTCGTGCCTATGACATATGGCCCTTCCCAGTTTGGCCCAAACACACCTGTGGCTGTCATAATTCTTTTCAGGACTAGGTCCCCAACTTCAAAGCCGCGCTGACGAACTTTGGAATTGAAGTGTCTGGCTATTCTTTGCTGATGAGCTACAATTCTAAGCCTAGCCTCTTCTCTTCTTTCATCAAGGAGGTCAAGTGCTTCCAATTGCAATTTTTCATTTTCATCTTGATCAAAATGGATCCTTCTGTGTAAGGGGACTTCAGTTTCCACTAGAATCATCGCTTCTGACCCGTATGCCAATGAAAATGGAGTATGCCCAGTCGCAGTTTTGTGGGTGGTTCTGTATGCCCATAGTGCAAGTGGTAACTTATCGACCCAACCACCTTTTGCTTTTCCAGCTGCTTTTTGATGGTTGATTTGATGATTTTGTTTACTGCTTCCACTTGCTAGTTTGCCTGCGGATGAGCCACTGCTGAGAAGCTTTTTCGGATCTTGAATCGTTTGCAGAATTCTTGGAATTCCTCAGTTTCAAACTGGGTACCATTGTCTTTGATTATCTTCTAAGGCACACCATACCTGCAAATGATATTTTTAGTCACAAAACTTATCATTTTCTTAGAGGTAATCGTAGCCAATGGTTTGGCTTCAGCCCATTTAGTGAAGTAATCAACAGCAACAATAGCATATTTAATCCCCGATTTGGCAGTCGACAAAGGCCCAATGAGATCTATTCCCCGGATGGCAAACGGCCATGGACTGACCATTTGTGTTAGCTCAGTGGAAGGTGCTCTAGGAATTTTGGCGAATCTCTGGCATTTACCACACTTTCGGGAATAGCCAGCAGTATCCTGATTAATTTCTGGCCAAAAGTATCCATAACGGAGGATTTTCTTTGCTAAAGTTTGACCGCCTGTATGATCCCCACAATCCCCTCCGTGCACTTCAGTCAGAATTGTCTTAGCTTCTTCCTTTGTCACGTATCGGAGTAATGGCATTGAAAATCCTCGTCCGTACAAACGACCATCTTGAACTATATATCTGGAGGCCTTCCTCAGCTTTTGTCATTCTTTTGAACTTTCCGGCAAAGAACCATTGAGTAAATATTCAAGTATCGTAGTCATCCATGATTCCTGCTCTTGGGATACATTCATAATCCAATCAACATCCATTTCATCTGTGCTTGGAGCTGACAGGACTTCGACGGGAACTAATCCCTATAGTTTAGCTTCACTAGTACTTGAATACTTTGCGAGAGAATCCGCCTTCATGTTCTCTTCACGGGGTATATGGTTTATTGAATAACGGTCAAAATTTTGAAGAAGCTCCCAGGATTTTGATAAATAGGCGGGTAGATTCCCTCCTTTAGCTTGAAATTCCTTCTTGACTTGGCAGACAATAAGCTGAGAATCACTGAAGATCTGCAATGCTTTGACGTTTAGTTCTTTAGCGATCCTTAAACCAGCGATGAGGGCTTCATATTCTGCTTCATTATTTGTCGAAGGAAATTCTAGTCTCAGTGCATAACATAGCGATCGCCCTTCTGGGGTTTCAAGGACAACCCTTGCTCCGGAACAGTAATCATTTCTTGCGCCATCGACATACAATTTCCATTGGATTGGGACGTTATCAGTGACTTCTTCCTCACTATCACCTTTATCCGTACATTCTGCGATGAAATCTGCTAAAGCTTGTCCATTGATTGCTTTCCGGGGACGATAAGTGATGTAATATTGGCTGAGTTCAATATTCCATTTCAAAAGACAGCCCGAAGTCTCAGGACAGAATATGACTTGCTTTAGAGGTTGATCAGTGAGGACTTTGATAGGATGAGCTTGGAAATATGGCCTTAATTTTCTTGATGCGATCAACAAACAATAGGCGAGCTTTTCCAACCTTGAATAGTTCATCTCTGCACCAGTGAATCTTTTGCTGATATAATAGACCGGGCGTTGAATCCTTGTGTCTTCCCGTACCAATACTGCACTGAGAGCATGAGATGAAATTGCCAAGTATACGAAGAGATCTTCACCATTGTCAGGCTTTGAAAGTATCGGAGGCACTTCCATATGACGAACCAACTCATCGAATGCCTTCTGACATTCAGGAGTCCACTCAACGTTTTTTCTTCCTTTCTTCAGAGCATCAAAGAATGGAATGCATTTGTCAGTGGCTTTCGAAATGAACCGACTCAAGGCAGCAACCTTTCCATTGAGACATTGGAATTCCTTCACCGTTCTAGGAGCCTTGACATCTCTCAGGGCAGTGATCTGAGCTGGATTAGCTTCAATGCCCCTAGCGCTCACAATGAAACCCAAAAACTTTCCGGACTCCACTCCAAATGAACATTTCAAGGGATTAAGCTTCATTCTGTACTTTCGGAGTACTGCGAACATCTCTGCCAAGTGTTCCATGTGGTCCACTGCTTTCTTAGACTTCACTAGCATATCATCAACATAAACATCCATTGTCTTGCCAATCTGTGGTTTAAACATGGCGTTAACAAGCCTTTGTTAAGTTGCCCCTGCATTCTTGAGTCCGAAAGGCATGACCTTGTAGCAGTAGAGTCCAACATCTGTGATGAAGCTTGTATCCTCTTGATCTGGCTCTTGCATCATAATCTGGTTATATCCGGAGTATGCATCCATAAAAGATAACAATTCATGCCCTGCCGTCCCATCCACTAACTGATCGATCCTGGGCAGCGGGAAACAGTCTTTGGGGCAGTCTTTGTTCAGATCTGAAAAGTCAATGCATACTCTCCACTTTCCGTTAGCTTTTTTAACCAGCACTGGATTTGATACCCAACT
The DNA here is from genome assembly GCA_030765085.1 of Allium cepa. NCBI lineage: Eukaryota > Viridiplantae > Streptophyta > Magnoliopsida > Asparagales > Amaryllidaceae > Allium > Allium cepa. The sequence continues at coordinate 785,675,681 of CM060937.1, read as the reverse complement.
TGGATAAGTAGATTCTCTGATCAAACCGTTCTCCATGAGCCGATCCACTTCTTCTTTTAACGCTGCCGTCCTCTCAGGACCCTGAGAACTTCTTTTCTGTTTCATGGGTGTAAACTTTGGATCAATGTTCAGAGTGTGTACTGCAATCTCTGGGGATATTCCACACATGTCAGCATGAGTCCAGGCGAATACATCCAAATTTGCCTTCAAAAATGAAATCAGAACATTCTGAACTGTTGTGTTGAGTTGTGAACCCACATTTAGCACTTTGTTGGGTCCTTTGGGTCAACGGGTACTGGCACTGTTACCTCTACCGGTACTACCCTATTCTCCCCTGCATTGGCTTTCCTTGGATCCATCTCTCTCCATGCGGCACTACATTCACCAGTGCAGGGTCCAACCTGTAATTGCTACAAGGTTTGTACTTTGGTGCGTACTGGAGTCGCCGCACCTTTTCCCATCTCTCTTTTCCTTGATTCACGCAGCTCTGTAAGATAACATTCTCGCCCCGCATCTTGGTCTCCTTTAATCACGCCAACTCCATTATCCGTGGGGAATTTTATAGTCAGACACCACGGGGCAAGAACAGCTTTAAATGCAGCAAGAGTTGGTCAGCCTAAAAGGGCATTGTAGGCAGAGAATTCTTCAACAATTATAAAGGTTTGCTTTCGAGCCGCCTTCCTCAGTCCTTTTCCAAGTTCTACAAACAAATCTATGGTCCCAATCCGCTGTTTGGGTTCTCCAACAAACCCAGCAATCTTAAGTGATGAAGGTTGAACGTCAGCCATTGGAATTTTCATTTGATCAAAGGTCTTCTTGAAGAGAATGTTGCATGAAGCTCCACAATCAACCAGAACTCTTCTCATAGTAGCCGGCCCAATACCAGTGGATATGACCAAAGGATCTATGGTAGGAGCTTCAATACCCAAAGAATCTCTGGCACTGAATACAATATCATCTGTGGAAGTCTTTTGTTGCTTTAAAGGCGCGTCATTTTCTAAAACAAAAACATTCTCTTCAGCTGGTACATGCCTCAAGACCCGGGCATACCTTTCCATCTCGCCCCAGCTTTTGCCTGCTGGGTGAGGCCCTCCAGTTATTATATTGATGACAGGTCTTTCTGATTCATGCTCTACGGCTTTCTCACTTGAGCCAGGACGGTGAGTGGGAACTTGTTGTCCTTGAGTTGACGAAGCTGGGGCATTTCTACTCCTTTTCACATACTGTTGGAGCTTGTTCTCTTTCAAAAGTTGTTCAATTACTTCTTTCAATTGACGGCATTCGTTGGTGTCATTGTCGGGCTGGTTGTGGAACCGGCCGAACCTTCCACTCTTCTCCATCTTATTTCCCACTCTCATTTTAGGCGGTGTCGGATAATTGACATCATCCTTGGTTGCAAAGAAGATGTTCTCAAGGGTATCGGTCAAGGGTGTGAAACTGAAAGGACGGCCTTTCTTAGCATCTCCCTGTTTCTTTCCACCGTCATTTCCCCTTTTCTGAGTGTTAGGTTCTTTCTTGTTCGAAGCAGCACCATTGTTCCCGGCATCCACTGATACCACCTTAGCCGGTGTTTGGAGGCTTTCCAAGCGCATGAATTCATCTGCTTTCTTGTAGAATTTGTCGAGCGAGTTTGGTTCTTTCATTTCAACCACTTTCCAAATTCGCTTGATTTGTCAATCGCCCTCATCAAGTATGTTAGGACCATGTGTGGCTCAGCATTATCTACCTCGGCCAATGCTATGTTAAAACGATTCAAAAATGACCTGATAGATTCACCCGGATTTTGCTCTAGACTTGATAGCGACATTATATCCTTTGCTTTTGAAGCATACAATCGAAATTGCTCCTTGAATTTCTCGGTCAAATCGGAAAACTGATCAATGGACCTGACCGGCAGCTTTGTAAACCACAATAGAGCCACACCTTCCAAATAAACCAGGAAATATCGACATTTGATTTCATCAGACGCTCTAGCACCCGTCATATGCCAGTCGTACTTATACAGAAACTCGTTAGGATCACTCGTCCCCTTGTAGGCCGGAATAGTTAGGGGAACAAATTTCCTTTGAACTCTGCCTTCAAGATCTTTTCAGTAAATGGAGTTTTGCTTGGAGCAAAACCCCACTCTTTCTCATCTTTATCTCTTCGCATATTTTCCATCATGATTTGGTGAACCATACCCGAAAAATTTTCTTCATCATTTAGAGGCTCTGGAGGGCAAACATCAGCCACTCTCTCTGAATTCTGTCTTAACAATCGTTCACGGAGGGTCGGCTGCGGCCCTTATCCTCCAGCTTGAGGAGGAGTTCTTTCCACAGGGTCTGCGGCTCTTTGAGAAATGTTCCCTTCAACATCTTGAACTCCCACAGTAGGGTTTCCATCATTATTATCCGGTTGACGGTTTGCCCCAAGTAGATCATTCAACTTACTTAAAATCAGGGCATTTTGGGCATTCTGGGCTTCCAACTGTGCATTTTGAGCATTCAATTGTTGATTCAACCCCAAAACTACGACGTCCAATTCTACTCGCGTAACTCCAACAGTTGGAGCTTCTTGACGTGAAGGAGGAGAGGTAGCAATATTCTCTTGAATATTGTCGGATCTTACAGAACTTCGTTTTCTCCCAGGAGCCATTATTTCCAATAAACTTTTGGTTTTAAAAGAAATCTTTTCAACAAACCTTTGCGGAGCAATGGTAGAAATATCCTGAGTTGGGTTCTCAGTGAAAGCACCAAAATATTAACGTGAAAATCGAACGCTAACACCCCAGTGTGATAAAGCGAGTGTGAAAGCACTACCCATTTGCACGGGAATCGGATTTAAGCAGGAGAAATTACAGAGAAAACAGTAAGAACACAACGTTTATTGTGGTTCGGCTCCCAATTGAGCCTACGTCCACTTTAATTCTTTTTTATTGCTGGATCAAATACAATTTTATAACAATCTTCAATTACATCACTTGGAAAGACAAGTAGCTAAAACTTTGATACGAGAAAATCCCTTGAATCCATGTCCAATAAGTTGAATCTCAAGTTGAAGTTGATTGAAGCGTCCTATGTGTTACAATTGTTGATGAAGTAGCTCGGCAGAACGTAGTTGCTTCCCAGAAGAATCATTCAAAAAGTCCCCCTAAGTGTTGGAGTTCGAGGGGTATTTATAGGAATTTTCGGTTGCAAGTTGTAAATAGTGGCCGACCTAAAATAGGTCGTAGGTCGTCACCGACTTAGGATAGATCATAGGTCGCCCTCTCTTTCCCATGCATGGCTTACGGCTTAAACGGGAAGTGTATGCTCTTCGAGATTCAAATCACAAGTCCCAAGTCGCCGCCGAGTTAACAGGCTGCGTGCTAAGTAGCTGCATCGGATTCTCCTTCGTTGCCTGGGTCGGGAACGACCTAACATAGGCCATAAGTCGGTCACGACTCAAGTGTAGACCGTGAACCTGTTCCGAGCAGTTAGGTCATCAACTTTCTTAGGTATTTAAATCGGTATCCTCCTTAGGTAGGTATCACTCTTAAACCTTAGGTCGGCATCTCTCTTAAGTCTGCTGAGTCGGCATCCCTGTTAAGTCTTAAGTCGGCATCCCTGTTAAGTCTTAAGTCGGTAACTGTTAAGCCTTAAGTCAGTAACTGTTAAGCCTTAAGTCGTTAACTGTTTTAGGTCGCCGAGTCATGGCCGAGGTGGAGTTTACAATGTCTATGGGATTATCAAAGAATTAGTTTTGAAATGGTGGAATATTTAAAACTTTGAAATATATGGAAATTGAAATGGTTTATTTGGGGATTCAAGTCTATATTTGGAATTGATTTGTGAAATTAAAGAAGCTAATTTATTATATAAAGTAATTTAATATTAAACCATTTCAGTATTGGAAGTTATGTTTCAAAGTTATGGGTTTCAAGGTACTATGATATGAAAATGCTATGATTTTGGAAAAAGGATATATTTGAAATAAAAATGATATTATATTGATTTGTGTTTTATAAAAATGTTATCATATTTATTTGGTTTTTAAAGTAAAAATGATATCGTATTTATATGGTTTTGAAATGAATATTATATCCTGGTTTTGAAGTATAATTATTTTGAAATGACCGTGGTGTTATAAGAACGTTTGGTTATTAAAGAGACCGGGATCGGAAGTTGTCATACTCTCTGGCAACTCCAAAAACCACTTCAACAACCGTGTACGCGGTGGAGATTCCGGAATGAAGTAGGTTGGTGGTGGCGTTCCTTTGAGGTATATACGTGGACTCGACTCCCGTGATTTGGCATAAGGTGGCTAAAAAAAGAGCGATTCCGGGCCAGTGAGGTAGCCCCTCTTATCGGACACACACCTTCGATATTATATTATGACTTTGAGATTTATTTGGTGGCCACTTTTGATTTTTGATTTTTGGTGGTGTGGCTCGAGGTGGGCAGTAGTTTTGCGCTATGCGTCACCACCAGTCCGGATAGCAATGGGTATATCTACCCTGGCATTGCCTAGTTGTGCCGTGTCACCTACCCTATCGCTCCTTGTACAAGTTTGATTTGTGTCGTACCTATGGAGTATCTTCTCGTAGTCTCCCGATCAGGAGATATGCAGGTACTGTATAGACTACTGGCACTATTTATGTATTAAGGTGGAAAATGTAATGCCTTAACGCTATTTTAAAGTAAGTTTATTTTACTAGTAGAGATTATTATAATAGAAAAATATTCCTACATAGTAAATAGTTTAATGGATCCTTAGGAGATGTGAATCTCGAGCATCTCTTGAGTTACTACACTCACGTTAGACACTTGATAGGAGATGTCAAATCCCGTAAACATCTTTGATGCCGATCCACTCGTATCATTTACTATTGATTTAACTTACATAAGATCCTTTAGTTCTGACTCAAGTGTTTTGTCTTTTCAAGTTGCTCGGGTCAGCCTGAGAATTTTAGGATTTGGAAGACCGTATTCTGGAGGACGAAGACGAAGATTTATTATTATTTATTATAGTATTCCACTACATTCATATTGTTCCACTACATTATTTATTTTTCTCTGGTATGTGTAACTCTGATATGTATTGTATAAGTATAGTCGAATATTTTGAAAAACAGCTTCATGAACTGTATACTTGATTATTATACTTTACCGTTTCGCTGCAAGATTCTGTTTTGTTCTTTTTCTTTCTCTGCTTTTTCTTATTTACCCCATAACAATCCGCCCTTCTGTATGGTTTAAGTCTAACGTGTGTGGTTTATCGTCGATTTAAAACGTACAAAAAGGCGGAACGTTACATCTGGTATAAGCGCCTTGGTTTAGTAATAAACCTTAGCTTTGTGGGGTCTGACTCTTAATTAATAGGGTAGTAATACCCTATGATGAGTCGCTGAGTGTATATATATGAGTGAGCGTATTTGTTAGTGTTATAAAAAGGTTTTAATATTGTGTTAATTCGTTCTGTTTTGTGTTTATAAATTCTGGTTGGTGCATGGGACGCTATGACATCAATAGGGCTTTCTAAACACTTAATAGGAAAGACCGACACAATATTTGTTTTAAATATAGGTGAATGAAATAATTTTTCCTATTATATTTTCTATATATGTGTAAAATAAAATTTTATAAAGATTGTATTTGGTTGTAATGTATTGGTTGTTAGGTAGTGAAATTTAGATATTAGTTGAAAATAAGATTTCTAACAAAATAAAAGAAATTTGGAAATTTTAGAACTTAAGTTCCAGGATTTTGAAATTTTCCTTCAAAGGATTTTGGTATATAATAATATTGTTTATAAATATTTTATGATATAAATATTTCAATATAATTTGAAAGAACTGTTTTAATGAAACTTTGGAAAGAAATAAGTTATGTACTCCCCTCTTTGTCGCTGGAAAATAATTTCGGTGATGAGTGCACGCATCATCGACATTCATTTTCGAGTTTCGAAGTGGGAAGGCCACTGTAGTAGTTTTACTGCAGATTTATTTTGATAAACAAATATAAACGTTAAACTGTTTTAAATATAATAGTATATATAATTTGTAGGTACATATCTATCTATTATTTTTAAAATGATTTGAAATTGAACCCGGTATTTAGTTTTTAAGTTCTGATAATCAATAACTTCAATTATTATAGTGAAATAGGTTGTAACTAGTTAATAATTGGAACCTCTAATTAAAATAAGAGATTTAATGCTAAGTTATCAATGAAATTTCCAAAAGTTGAAATTAGTAACCTATAAACAAACGATATGATTATTGAACATTAAATTTATTAAAAGAAATGAGAAAAACTTGTATAACTTTCAATTACATCCTTAAAAGCATATATATATATATAACTTACCGAATGTTAAAAGTTGTAATGTTTATGAGAAAATGTAATAGAAATTGTACAAGTAAACTTATGAATGAAAGCATTCAATGAAATTCTTTTGTAGATAAGGGTTTGATGTTATAGTTGTTATAAACTTAAGTAAAATTGAAAGGCTACTAATTAAATAAATGGAAAGGTAAGTATTATAAATAAATGAATAAACAAAATTAAGTAATAAATGAACGAAAATAAATAAATAGAGAAATGAATGAATGTAATGCAATGAAAAGAAAGTTTACATGATATGAGTAAATAAAAATGAAATTTTGTAAGTATAAGTGCAAATAAATGAAATGAACACTGAATGAATGAATGAATGGAAATACAAAATTTGAAAGAAATAAACGTAAAAATTAAAAAGATAAATCATTATTACGAATGAAAAGGAAATCAAACCGCAAATGTTACGAAAGGAAATTAATAAGAATAAACTTGTTCTATTGTTTGAAATTGTTGTTTGCTGGTTTATGGTTGTTTGGGCAAGGATACTTTAAAAATTTTTGGATGAATAAATAATCTATTTAGTTTCATCTAAGACTGTTGAGTAAATGGTGCACTAAGTAGTTTATTTTCCATTTTGTGCAATTTAAAGTTGAACCCGAACAACTATTTGTTTTGTTTTATATGAAATGTGTCACCTTCTAAAATTCAGTGTTCAAAAATTGACACTAAATACCTCATTTGTATTTGACTGCCAAAGATTCGAACATCGAACTCCAGTCGGGTGGAGCTTATAACAACACTAGATGAATATAAAAACAGCGAAAACAAAATAAATATCATTCATTACATCATAGATATAACATCATCATAATACCCATTACTACATCAGAGTATCATAATACATATGTCACAACTCCAAGTAGAACATCGTAATAGAACAACAAGTGATCATATGCCAAAAAGTCTTCGAAGGAGTGAAGCGATAGCGAACTTCCAAAACCTAAGCACCATGAGATCCAAATGCTTCCAAAATATCTCCAAGACAAAAGCCTCCAAAATACTGCTAACACCAAAACACGGAAACCTGCTACTAGGCTACCCACAAGAAAATTATGGGCACTAAGAGTTTAGAAAAGAAACAACAAACTGCAGGTTAGTCATGGGACTGGTATGAGTAAACACAAACAGTTGCTTTTAAATAAAATAGATTTATAAAAAAATCCGGTATGCATTTTGACAATGAAACTACCATAAGACCTCCCGCCACATACACAATGCAATCGCGAAATTGGAGGAGATTTCTTCTTATGATAGTCAAAAATGCTTGATACGAGAAAAATTCTTTGATATTATTACTAGTTCATGTGTGGAAACATTTCGAAAATATAATATTAATCTTAGCCAGCATAGACATTCCGTACTATGCCTACTATAACTACCATCTAAACAGTGGTGACCACCATAAGTAAATGGCAGGTTATACAACTAAAACCGCACTGGGTTCGTATTGGGAATTGGATTTCCAAAAAATGGTCAGGCTAAGAAACTTCCTACTACCACATGGGTACGCCCCTATAGGGACGTCCCGAGAACCTACCCGGCCCTTTGCCAACACAAGGTCGGGTTACCTCTGTAATTAGGTAACCACTACTCGAGTATGCCACCGCCCGGTCATTTGCGACCTTTATCCGAGGGCCCTCTACCACAAAGCAACAACCACGCAGTAATGAGATTGCAACAACCACATAGGTAAAGTATGTGGGCTCCATACCATGATACTACCTTTTTCCAGAAGGAAATGAAATACTCTAAAGGGTGCGACCCTCATAACCTTGCCACATCTTTCCTGTTTCAACCATTTTCGGGTTATGAGGTCCAATGAGGTCTCATCCACAAAGCTACGCTTTACACGAAAGCCATGTTTGATCGCAAATGTTCATCAACACACAGCAGAACTTAGCATGGCACACTACCATATTGGGAGCATATCGCTGATAATCTACAACTACATAACCTCTGAGCTCGTACGTCTCAAAGAAGCGTGTTAAGGTAAGAGAATAAATTCTCCGCCACCAATAGATATGTATTTGAAAGAAATCTTCTTTTATATCTCAAAGTGTAGTGTCAGACACACAACCATACAAGTCTGTTCCGGGTTCAAATAGAACCGAAGGCACTTCGTCCAATAAAGGAAGAAGCCCTTGCAAATCCGGGTATCCACAATCCCGATCGGACTCCCCATCACATTTGGAGAACACTATACCGGAGCAACTCGGTGCAGAGACATTCGATAGGTTATCCTATCGTTTTCGAAGACACCCGGTCTTCACCACCGTCTTCAAATGCTATTAATTTTGTCGAATCACTGTTCGGAATGGGTTATATGACACAAAGGTCCTCTCCCGGCTAATCCGAATAGTGAACACTTAATTTTAAAACACGTAGGTGCATCAATTACAAGGATTCACCTTTAGGGTTCGATGTGGGTTTCGGATAACTAACTGAAATTCGAATCCCTATCGCACCGAAGTTTAAATCTCGTTTTACGGGCAAAAGGGTTTTCACATAAATGTAGAATCAAATCACAAATCACAGTTTAGCACAAAGCAATTCGTATCACACAGTATCACAACAGAAATATCAATTCAGTGCACAACAATAGTTTGTTATTTAAGTCAAGGCGAATGTGATTTAAATGAATTAACCACATAACTATTTTTATTGATTATTTTAAATTAATGATTAATTATTCTTAATGATAAATAAATTAATTAAATCTTAATCAACCTTATTAATTAATTATTCCTCAATCAAATAACTTAATTACTACTAACTAGAAATTAATCAACTTAAATTATCTAATTAACAATTCTTAACTACAAATAAATTAGACACTTAATTGTTAGTTAACCAATTTTTTTATTACAAATTATAAATCCCTAATTACTAAGTTAATTATAATTATAATTTAATTAACCATTCTTAATTACTCTTTTTAAACAATTAATTAATAATAACTATTTACCTTAATTAACATTTTTTTAAAAATCTTCTTCAAACTTTGAAAATCAATTTATTTCTAACTTGAAAATTTTAATTAAGTTCAAAACTTGAAATAAATTCTTACTTAAGTTGTCAAACAATAATTACTTCATTAGTACTAAAATTTGTTTGACAACATTAACTTAAAATTTTATAAAGCTTAACCCCATTAAAAACAGAACCCGAGAATACCCAGGTTTGACTGGAGTATTCACTGGGTTTCTCTCCAACTTTCCCCGAGTTATCTCTCGTGCCTCACGTACTTTCTTCTTCTTCTTTTTTTAGCTTAAGTTACAAACTGTTGATTCCATTCCATACGAATGTGAGAAACCCGAGCCAACCCATCTCCTACTCGAGCACCCCTTCGAGTTCCTCCCCAGCCCAAACTTCCTGACACAAAATCGATGTCGTGCACGTGCACGGCGTCGCGCCGTCACTCTGGTGAACTTCACGACTTTCGGTAAGTTGCAAAACTCAGTCACACTCGAAATCCAAACTCGATTTGAAGCCAAAAACTCGAAAATGAAATTTAGCCTTTCGTTCGAAACTGTAACTCGAACTCACCAAAACAAAAATGCCTCGTCCCCCTCATGTCGTTCATCAGAAAATCCATAACTCCAACTTCACGTTGCCGATACCCCACTCTACTCTCCCTCTCAATTTCGTGGAGCTCGATGGCTTCATGGAGACGCAATCACCTTGCCACTGACCATGTCCAAAACTCGAGCTTAAACCCTAAATTGAGCTCGTCCCAACAGTTTATGCAATAGAAAAATTATTCGACAATTTTCTTCACTACACCAAAACATGGAATTCCTAACAAAAATATTTCTTGATTGCTAACATTCTAATGCCGTTATAAAATAATAACACTTAAACTCCATTATAAGCTTTTTTAAGCCATTGGAAAAAGATTAGTGCATTCTCCAACGAAAATTATTCATTTTTCCCGCCACCGGACCGTTACAACATTTGGTAAAAATGAAAATAAAATAAAAACGAAAGGATAAAGATGGAAAACAGTAAATTTCTCGTCTCACAACGCTTATCACGCATCCGCTTTCATCAGCCGCATCTTTCCCAAATTCCAAATAATTTTCCCAGGGCAAAATCCTTTTGGAACCACTTTCAATTTTCTTGGGCAAATCCTTCTCAAGTAAAATCTTCGGCAGAATCAAGGTATTTAGAAAGGTATTGCTATTTACTTTTATAATCCCACTTTAGAGAATTGATTCTACCGTAATAATGTTGATGTTTTGTTTTCATAAACTTCTATCTGGATTGTCAAAATATGTCGTGTTACATTTTCTATTCTCTCATGACCCATTCGCCTTGTGCTTGAATTCTGGTTTGATTTCATATGTATGTTGCTTGAGATTGAAACTATAACTTCTTTACTTCCTACCTGCAATTCTATTAGCTGCTTCTTTAAGGTTTCTTTTTTTATTCTCATTACATATTTATTGCTAATTGATTTTGATTGTTGGTATCTTGATTAAAATTTGAATTTCATCCCAATCATTTTGGATATAATATTTTTTCCAAGTGGTTCAATATTTTTCCATTATTTCTTTATGCAGTTGGTATTTTGCCTGTCATGTTATGTTTTTCTTTAGGTAACCCATTTGATATTGAGGTAAATATGTTATTATTGTTTTAACTTTATTTTTAATTTATTCATGTAACGTATGTTTTCATCATAATTTATTTATCAATGATATTTGTTTTACTGTCATCTTATCACATTCTTAAAATTGTTTTCCAATACTTGCATTGAGTAATAGTATGATAACATTACGTATAATTGTTGTAAACTCATCATAAGCACATACTCAAGTTCAGATTAATTACTTGAATTTCAACATAGATGATGTTAATATTTTTAATTTATTTAGGAAAACCGAGTCAATGTGAAAAGTCTCCTTTTGTAACGTTTACTTGTGATTTTTTTATTGCCAATAAGTGATGCACTGAAATATGCATGAATATAGCCATATAATTGTGGATATTAGATAGTTCACCATAATGGAGGTCATTATTTTTTTAACATATATTTTGTTACTATAATTTGATCTTGCCTTCTATTACTGAATTCAACATACTTCATTTATCATCTTTTGTCAATACTGAAATATAACACATTTTCTTCATTCATATTGTCAAGTTTTCCTTTTTAGATTGTTTTGAAAACTGATGTTTCATTAAACTATTTGAATCTTTACAAAGCCTCCTTAGATGTCTATATATAGTGTCCATCATGGAATTATATTTACATTAATAGTGGATGTGGGATGCATCATTTATCCTTTTTTTCTATTTTTGGGTATTATATTTACTCTGTACAAGTTAAGTTTTTTTTTCATTGATAACAAAGGGAACAAATTCTTTTCTAGGTTTTTTTAGGCTTGTTTGATTTATTGACTTGGTTGATAATTTTTTATTCAATTGGTAAGTAGTTTTTACATTTTTATCTAATTGATTCAATGTTTTCGTCTATCCCATTACCATTTTTATGCATTTATTTTTCAAGGATGAATTCTTGAATTTATAATCTAGCATGCTATGCCTGACCTTGTAGTCTTACTAAGATTTTATCTCCAATTTTTAACCAAGTTATAAAAATAAATATTTTATTGCCTTTTTCACCCGTTATAAATAAAATAAAATGAAAATAAAGAGAACTTCTCAAGAGAAAAATGTGTGTTCTGAATAGAGTAGAACCTTCAATAAAACAAATTAAACCAACCGTCTTTGCATTTTGGAGGAAGATGCTCTAATATTCGTTATCAATGTTCGAACATAAATAAATACAAATAAATTTTATGCAAATAAAAATATTATTGTAGATAAAGTCAGGATATTCATTTTCAAATTTGATGAATGGTTAAGTGTTACTATTTTGTAACTGGCTGTAATCAAAATCCAAAAAAACTGCAAAAAGTAAAATTGTAAATACATGTCCATTACTTCATTATCCTTTTATTTACGTTACGTCATAATTATAAAATTTGTGTTAAGTATATTTGTGTTACGTCATAATTTTATGCAAAGTTAGCTGTCATTTGTTTACATGTGTCTACTACATGAGAGTTTACATCGCAAAGGGTGCCAAGTTACTGGCAGTACTGCATTCAAGTGTGAATGTTAACACCGCCCAAACACATTGAAGAGTTTAGACTTAGTGTTCCAATATAATAGTTATTCAAAGTTATCTTTAGCCTAGCCATTTTTTTAGCCACTAGTTATTCATTTGCCCTATTACCTTTATTATAAAGGCTAGTAATTTTTTCAACAACAACATAAAAGTTAATTAATTATAAATATCTTTGCTATAATGACTCATTCATTACAATATAATTAATTGTATCAAATTAATTGATTTCTTATACCGTCACAAACTTAAGTGTATTAAAATTATTACTCATTTATGTCAATTATTAGGTGAGCATTTCTCATTTTGGATGTTTCCTTTTCTGCTCTGAAGCTGCTGAAGCATAAGCGAAATATCCAAAGAAGTATACATAAGTAAGTATTTGATTTTTTTTTTCATTTTATAACAAACATGAAAGCATATATTTCATATAAGCTTGAGGATTTCCTTCTTTAAGTTGAAAAAATTGCATATTATAGAAAAGACAAGTAAAACCATTGATTAATGTTTAGCAATAAACAAAATATACTTCCTTGTGTTGTGTCTTTGATTAACATATTGTTAACAAAAATTCTTATATCGCATGTAGCATTCTATTGTACTTATTTTCAATATTTACTTGCACTTAGTAATTTTCCCTCTTTGTTGTAGGTAAACATTTCGAAAAATTGATTTCAGGTATGGTTTCCCATTTTCCAATTTTAATATTATATTTCTTTTTATTTAGATCCATTGTAAATGATTTGGTTTTCTAAAAATGCTTCTATATTTAAGGTTCACATTTGATTGTGCTCCATTAAATCAGTTAAGATATGTTTCCTAATTTGACATCTATAGAAGTTAAAAATTCTGCTGTGGTGAGGAACAATTTTGTAAATTTGAAAGCTCAATGTTTCATTTAGAGCTATATGAGCTTCAAAAAGCATGAGTTACTAGTGTTTTACCACAAAAAGTATGAAAATTGAGGTCTCTGTTTAAATTCAAGGAAATATATCAAGTAGGCAAATATGTTGTTTTTGCCCTTAATGTGATTATGTCATATAAATTTAGTTGTGTTTCATGGTACTAGGTTGCCTATTTTTGTGTGGAGTTAAGTGAACCGGGGAAGGCAATTCGGTTCGTGGTTATGGTTGGAGTTTAGGGAGTTAGCAAGTGGTTGCTTGTATGTTGTTTGGGTGGCTGTCGGTGAAGTGGTGTTGTTGTTTCAGTGAATGGAGGTGAGGTAGTGAGTAGTTTTGTGGTGGATGTATGAAGTGAAATACCGACAGTAGTGGACGGTCGTTGTAACATCCCAGAATTTTTAACAATATCAAATTAATAATCTGTAGTTAAAATTAAATTGATATTGATATTCTGATAATAATTATTCAGATAAATGTAATAATCTTCTTCAATAAATATTTGAATTGGTTATTTTATCTTTTAAAATGATAAATTGATTTCTAGTCACAATATAAATATATGGTTCATATTTTAAATAAATTGGTATTGTTTTAAATTTAGAATAAATTTAACAAATTGGATTTATGGCTTAATAAAATAAATATTTTGTAAAATGATTTTTTATTTAATAAGGAGATATTTATAAAAAACAATATTGATATGGTATTGTCTTTATAAGTAAATTTTGAATAAGAATTTGTAATGTTTATTTCAAATTGAATTTATATGTAACTTGATTTGAAAAATATTTGATTTTGAATTTAGTTGAATTTAAATTTAAAAAGTATAAAATTTTATATTGTTTGATTGTATTAATTTTTGATATGTATAAGTTCATTTATTAACATGATTTGTTTTTATTTCCATTTGTAAATTTATACATATGTTAAATATAAACTAACAAATTTAAATTAAGCTAAAATACATACATTAATTTGTAATTAATATTAACTACTTTTAAAGAAAATATAAGTGTTAAATTAATATGCATTCATATTGACAAGTGTTAAAAAAATAGACAATTGTTAATTTTGATTTTATTTTCTTTTATTTCCATAAAATCTGAAATTGCATTTAGTTAAGTTCACATCTTTATGCATTTTGTTCCATTTTCTTAAATCAAACAAAGATCAAACCCATCTTTAAAATTCATTTTAAAGATCTGCACACAAAAAAATTCTGCATTCACAATCAAATGAAGATCAAATCTGCATTTCCATAATTCAAAAACCCTGTTCAACAATCTGCATATCCCAAACTCATATTCAAATCTCAAATTTGCATATCCTCAAATCTAAACAATATGCATGTTCCCCTTCAAATAAAATCCACACTCTTCTGAAAATTTCAAATAAAGGGCCTGCATATTATTTGCATTCTGTTTGAATCTGGGTTGATAGCATCTGCATATAATTTGAGGATTTAGCAACTGCATTCTTCCTGCATGCAAGTGATTAGGCTGTGATCATGGGCATTTCATCAGGAGTTCAACTCAGATTTCAACAAAGGAAGCACCTGCATTTTTATAAGCCTGCATTTCTGTTGTTTTCTGCAAATTCAAAAAATTCAACAAAGCTCTGCATAATAAGGTGAGTAACTTAAATTTTTAAATTTTAAAAAAATAATAAGAAGGTTGCATGTTAATGTTAGATATAATTTAGTGATTTTTTTTGTGTTTATAAAATCCTAGAATATGTTTGAGGATGCTTGTTGAATATGCTATGCTATGGGTTTGAATTCATCCTTCTATTTAAAGGAATCCACCAAAATCTGTTAAATTTTTTGTTAGTATCTGTCTTTAAGTAATTAAAATTTGTTTGCTTACTTTAGATTAGAATCATAGTATTTATTTGATAAAATGTTATCTGTCTGAAGTTAGCTAAACTTAAGTAAGTATAAATAGAAACAGTTTGTTCTTGAATAAAAATATAAATTTGTGCCAATATTTGCAATCTGTAACTTGAGGAATGTTAGAACTCTTCTGTGTTATTAAGTATGGATCATAGATCCTTGGAAAAATCTAAGAAGAAATTAAAGTTTGCTAGAATGATTGCAGTTTTGGATTTTTTAGAACTGAACCCTAGTTGAACAGGGGGGTTAAAGGTTGTGTTAGTGAGAGATAAGGGATGGATCGAGTGACCTGATTTTTGGGGATTGTATAGTGGAAGTATATAATAGCTCGAAGCCGGAAGGGTGGATCTGCAAGTGATCGGAGCAAGGTGAAATGGCCGTTGACAGGTTTTGGACATAGAACCTGTTTTCTGTTTACAGGTTTTGGAAATTAGGGAATTTTTTTAATACTTGTTCTTTTGTTCGAACTGAAGGCTTATGTGGGTATACTTGGGTTTATGGTAGTTGTTGGATCATCACTGGAGGTCGTCATAGGTGGTGGTCGCCGTGCATATGCACGGCGACATGTTTACTGGTGAGCTATTTTAGTTTGGGGGTTTTCAGGGAAGGGTCTGTGAATGACTCGAAGTAGGTGGTGGAAAAACTCGGAGTAAATGGGGGAAAAACCCGAAGCAAGATTTTGTTTCCTCGGGTTAAACTGTAGTGTACAGTTACATAGTAAACTGTGTTTGTTTTTGTAATTTGGGTTTTAAACTTTTAAAATCTGGGATTTCAAATTTAAAAATCTGTAGTTATAGGTTTTAAATAAAGTTTAGGTTTAAAATTTGATTTAAGTTTGAACTACTAATTTGAGTATAAATTCCAGTTTAGAATTAAAACCTGTTTTTTGTTTCATGCAAATCTAGGTTTAAACTTTTTTTTAAAAACTGCAGTTATGGTTTTGAATAAAATTTAAGTTCAAATTTAAATGTAAATTTAAAATTCTCATTTGATTTTAAATTCCAGTTTCTAAAACAGAAACTTAAGTTCAAAAATTTAAACTTTATTAACTATATCATGTTGATAAGATAGTTTAAACATTTTGATAATAAGATTTTAAAAATGTGAGTAGATTTAAAGTTATTTAAATCTGGAAATTCAAAAGTTTAATTTGAATTTTAGGTTTAAATTTTAAAGAAGGGTTGAATTTGAAGTTTCAAATTAAAATGGAGATTTGAATTATTGAAAGTTTTAAAATGACTTTAACTATAAAAATTTCCATACCATTTGTTTGATTTGCAATTTAAAAAGTTTTAAATCATTTAAAACTTTGATAAGTTTTAAACTTGAATTTAAATTGAAATTAAAAGGAAATTTCTAAAGTACTTTGTTTTGAATAATTTTGTTTAAAACATAATTAAGTTATGTTTTATTTTGAAAATTTGGTTCAGATTTATGTTTTAGAATTTAATTATCAAGGTAATTAAGGTTAATTAATTAATTTAATTAATTAATTAAATTTGCAATTAATAATTGTTTAATGATTAATCAATTTGGAATTAAGATCATTAATTAAGTTATTGATTAATGATAATGAATATTAATTATGTAATTAAGTTTTTAATTAAGGTTAATTAATTTAATTAATAAATGATAAAAGATAATTTAAATGGTGATTTATTTAAGTTAATTACTTTATAAAATAATTTGAGGATGGTTAATGAAGGTCATTAACCAGGATTATTTAATAATTGATTAATGTAGTTAATTTTTATAATTAATTAGATTAATTAATTTATTAATAATCAATTGTAAATGGGTTGAGTGTAATTACTTAATAAAGTAATTAGAAAATTAATTACTTAATGTAATTGATTAAATTTAATGTGATTGTTTATTTTTAATTAATTAAGTTTAATTAATTTTAAACACTTGAGTTTTATAAATAATTACTTTATGTAATTAATGATTTGGAATTACTTAGTTAAGTAATTGTTTAATAATTACAGATTGTAATTAAGGAGATGTTTAAGTATGAGGTAAATTTGGATTAATTATTTAGTAATTAACCAATTAAGTAATTAATTTAAAGGATAATTAATTTGGTTGATTATAGTAATTAAGTTAGTTAATTACTTTGAGTAATTAATTTAAGGATTAATTAAGGATCATTAATTATTTTAATTAATGATGTAATTAAAGTTGATTAATTATGATTAATTAATCAGTAATAGGTAATTAAAGGTAATTAATTAATGTAATTAATTAAGGATTAAGATAATTAATTATGATTAATTTATTAATTGAAGTAATTAAAGATTAATTACTGTATAGTTGAGGATAATTAATTTGTGAAATTAATTAAGGATAATTACATGAATGTAATTGAGACTAATTAATAAAGAGTGATTAATTAAGATGATTTATTTTGAATGATTAATTGATTATAGTCAATTAAATAATCACGTAAGCAACATTTGTATTGATGAAGAAATTAATTTAATTTATTTTAAATTAATTAAAGATGGGTAATTAATTTAATTCATTTTAAATTAATTAGAGCTAAAGATAGTTAATTTAATTCATTTTAAATTAATTATAGGATGATGAGTAAATCATTGCTTATAGATGAATGGTTGAACTTGATTGTCTTGGATGCTTTGTGATCTCAGTAATGAGATAAATGATATTGTGTGGTATGGATGTTTGATTGTATTGAGATAATACCGTAGGGTATCTATTGTGATGATATTATATGGAATATCTATTTGACATTGATGATGTGAATTACCTCTTATTTGATAATGTTGATTATCATTTACGATTTATAAGTTATCTATCTGTGTGTGTATAGATACTGAATTTGAATTGTTTTAAACCTTTAAAACAACTTGGACCTTAAAAGACACGCTTTGGTTTTTGATGAGACCGGGATCGGGTTTCCATATTTGGATATCCGAAAACCACATCGATTCCAAATAACGTTAGGTCGTGTATCAAAATTGGAGCTTTGTGAAGACTCGAGGTGTAAGGGCTATACGTCAGTATAACTCTGTGGGTGATTCCGTAATGAGTTGACGGAATTAGTTCTTATAGATTCGAGATGTTGAATTAAAGTGCAAGGGTTATTGTCGTTAACACTAAGGGTGATTCCAAAATGAGTGTAACGAGATGATGCCTTCGATTTCGTTCGAATCCGGAACGAACTTGTATGGATTGAATGCTTTCAGCACATCGTCAGGTGGACGATGAGCATTCTAAGTGATATGTCCTATAAAGGTAATCGTAACCTCAAGCCTCATCAACCGAGAATGGCTAAAATAGGGAAGGTGCAGCAAAGCTTCGTGGGTCGCACCCACTGGAGAGCAAGATTGATCCCTGTCTAGAGGTCCCTTTATATTCGGTTGTGTAGGTGGTTGCTAGCTACAACCACGGGGTTGTCTTGTTCGGAACTATTCAGTAAGGAATGGGTCCGGCTTTGTGTTGCAGGGGGTCGGGAGTGATCCTCGATACGTTGATCTAGGCCACGTACTGTGACGGGCGGTACCCCAGTAGCCCTGCCATTACACGGAATCCAAAATCCAATAAGTGCCAACGGTTTTGATTGTATTACCCACTTATGTGGCTAGTAGCTGGAATTTAATAGATGTAACAATTTCGGCTATTTCTTATTTATTTGAAAACCCTAGACACTATTATAATATCATCAGATTTCCTATCGAATGTTTTGGTTAGCGTAAGGTAAAAACTTTTCCATGTTTATGTGTGGGAAGTCTTACGTGATACCTTTTCTTTTCAAAGTTTTTTAAAAGTTAAGCAACTTTAACCTGTTACTCACACCAGACCCATGTCTGACCCGGAGTTTATTTTTGTTTTTCATAAACTCTTGGGTACTCAAATTTTTATGAGTAGTCAAGGGAATTCAGGTTAGGATTCAGGATTAGCTTTGACGAATTATGAAGGAGCAGTGGAGCAGGAGGCTTCCGCGTGTAGATATAGTATTCCGCTGTGTGTTTTCTGAGTTGTTGTATTGAGTTGTATAACTAGACAGGTGTTTATAACTGTCTAGTATGTGTTGTATATCTGTGTACTCTGATATTGTTGTAAACTATGTAATATTTACGTTATTAATATAATTTATTCGTTCCGCTGTGTAAGATTCTGATGCTGTTTCTTCCTTCTCTTCTTTCTATTCTCTTTTCTATCCCTTTCTTTCTTAATTCATGACGCGATTTTCCGGGAGTGGAAAGTCGGGTCGTGACAGTCGTAGGAAGCGGTTGGGAAGTAGACGATGTGTGCTATTGTGGTGAACACATTGCACAGAGTTGATAGAGATGTGATGGTGGCTTTGAAGTAGATGATGTGCAGCTGTGATGTGGTAAGAGGATGGTTCGGTGATGGATTGTAGACTGTGAGTATGTAATGGTCAGGGAATCGAAGTGATCAAGTGGCAGTTGAAACCGTGGCATTGGCAATGGCAGTTATATGATGTGGTAGTGAGGAATTGCAATAAGCAGTGCGATATGTAAGGAGATACGAGATAGTGTGTGGTGAGCTACGTAGTAGGCAGAATTGATATGGAGAGTGGTTTGGATGGTTACGTGTTGATGGTAGGGAAGTTTTTGGTAGTGGAAAATGATTAGGGTGTTGAATGTTGTGGGAGAAATAGTGTGATTTGTGGAGCAAGGGGAAATGGCTGTATGCTGGAGAAGGAAATTTATACTGTTGGAGTTCGTGGGTTGGTTTCAGATTGGTGGTTGATGGCTTTGCTGTTGCAAGTTGGCAGTTGTTTTGTATGGAATGCTTGTGGTTGAAGGTGGTTCGAAGCTTGTATGTATTTAGGTCACGGGAAGGATTGGGGTTGTTCTCGGGTAGGAGTTGTCAAAGTAGAAGACGAGTCAGAGGTGAGGCAGTAATGGAAGATGATGTGGTTCAGGGAGGCGTGGGTTTGAGATGATGTAGTGGACTTGGATGGCGTTTTATCAGGTGCCCTACAGTTGTTGACGCAGTCTGGAGCAATGCAGTTTTTTTTAGTGTGGTGAACTGGGTGGTTTGGGTGTATGGTATAGGGGTGTCTGGAAAGGTATTATGTGTGTTCTTGGTGGAGTTGAAGTGGAGATGACAGAGGCTGGATGTGTATATGCACTGGCATGACAGTTTTTGATGATGGGGATTTTCAACGGGTAATATGGTATGCAAGTGGTAGAAGGAAAGGACAGAAGTGGGTTTTGTGCAGGCAAGTATGTATAGTGATTGGTTGTGGAGGAGTGTAGTTGTGGTTACTAGGTACAAGCAGTGGTAAATTGAGGAGGATAGGATGTTTGGTAGACAATGTTGTAGCAGTTTTCTTGATGGAGCAACACGTCTAGGAAGTTTGGTTGTTGAAGTATGGAAGTGGGCAGAGGTTATGTAGTGGAGATTGATGGTCGTATTTTCCGTTGAAGTGCAGTTTTCAGTTGTCACTGCAGAAGTTTGTATATAGCAGTGGGTGGTTGTTTGAAGCTGTTTGGTTTGTATGTGAAGTTGATGGTATATGTCGTAGATGGATTATTGGTCTGAATTGGATGGGCAGTGAGGAGTTATAGAAATTGGCTGGAAATGGCACTATAGCAGAGAAGGAAGTTAGAATGGGTATGTGAATGTTGTGGCAATATGGTTGTATTTGCACAGATGTATGTGTTAACGCTTAAAATTGAACACTAACACCCCAGAGTATGTAGAGATTAAGTGAAAGCGCCACCCGTGAAAACGGGAATTAGAAACAAGTAGAAAAGTCACAGAGAAAGCAGTAAAAGACAACAGTTTTATAGTGGTTCGGCTTCAGGTTAAGCCTACGTCCACTTTGATCTTCTTTATTGCTGAATCAATTACAACTTTACAACAATCTTCGATTACAACACTAATGGAACAAATAACTAGAACTCCGATGTAGAAGAAGTCTTTGAATCCATGTCGATTGTGTTAGATTTCTTCTTGAAGTTCGTTGAGATGTCTTTCATGTTTGAAGTGTCGAGTGAGTCGAGAATTCAGCAGAGTATCGGCGTTCCGGAAATGAGCCAAAAGATCCCCTTTTAGTTGGATTAAACGGGGTATTTATAGGAGAGTTCGAAGTTAGGTCGTAGGTCGCAAGCGACCTTGGATAGGTCGTAGGTCGTCAGCGACCTAGTGGGAGTGGTTTACGGCTTAAATATGGTATACTTGATCATTCTAGATAAACTAACAAGTCATAGGTCGCGACCGACCTAGGAAGGAAGCAGCATAAGAAGTTCTTTTGGTATGTTTAGGTCGTGAGCGACTTAAGAATAGGTCGCAGGTCGTGGGCGACTTAGGGGAGTAGTTGGCGACTTAGCAATGTTGAGATATCCAATGTAGCGATCTTGACTAGGTCGTTAACTTGTTATGTCGCTCAATCCATTAGGTCGCTGTGTTGTAGGAGCCCTTAGGTCGTAAGCTCTTTAGGTCGTCAAGACCGCTCCATTCTTAGGTCGCTCTGTCTTCATTTAGTTACTAGGTCGCTGCCGCTTTAACTCTTTAGGTCTCAGCCTGTTATAGATTGTTAAGTCGCGAGCCTCAGGTCGCTAGATCATTGAGCTCGGTAGGTCACTGACTAGTTGAGTTGCTGGGTTACTTCACACTTTAGGTCGCTAGGTCGCCTATTCCCTTGGATTGCGGTAGAACTTCATCTTGCTCACACCCTAACTCATTAGGCCGTTATCCCGTATCTCGTTAGGTCGTAGAATAATGGAGTTAACATTTGCCCGTTGAAGTACACGCCTATGCTATAGGTATTATGCTTCGATCTAGTCCTGATAGGTCATGAGCGACCCAAGTGTCTTCCTATCTCGCATGCCTATTCGTCTCCCTTTCTTTGCCCCATATAAAACGCTAACTCACTTCTTCCTCCTCACTTAATTGCTTCAACGATCTTTTCCGCCATTAACGATCTTTAGAGCTTCCAGAGAAGAATTCAGTCCATCCTGTCATCAGTTCAACCCCACCATCACACTGCGTAAGTAAACTTGATCTTTTTCCAATCCATAATCACCGTCGAACAACAAATTCCAATCCTCTGATCCTAGACCAACTTCATACGTCTCGCTTTACTTTCAAGTCAGGCTGCAATCGATTTTGGTCGCCATTATCCATGTTGTCATTGCGATCTAGCAGCGTGCTGGATCTACGATGGATTGGAAATAATTTTAATCCATGTTGGGTGATTTGGTGGCATAAATAAGTGATGGATTTCGTTGAGAAAGTGGTGGATTTTGTTGCTTGGCGTTAACGGGTTATTGGGTTTGGAAGTTAGATGGTTCGGTAAGTGGAGAGGAGCCGACGGGCTAAGGAGAATTGGATGTGAGTTGCACGGTCTAGTTGGCTCAACGGCCCAACTGTTTCGCGACCTAATTGGTCAAAATACCATGCGAATTTTCATCAGAACGACTTAAGGACGTTCAATCTATGATAGGTCGCTGGAATAACGTGAAGTTAAAAGCAGAATGGCTTTAAAAACTAACGACCTATCTTTCTGCGACGTAAGCTTTACGTCGTGGCCGAGCTAGCACTTAACAATTTTACGTCATTCTGACTTGAAGCTTTATTCACTTATATTCATCATGACTTAAAGAATTAACGACCTAAGTTAACCCGCGACATAGCTTTTAGGTCGTGGACGAGCTAACACTTGGTTTAAAAATGCTTTGCATGTCTTGAAGCGTAATTTCAACTTGAACTCGCATGTCTTGAACTACCTGAACTTGGAATTGTTTGAACTTTGAACTGTCTGGACTTTAAACTGTTTGAACTTTGCTGCACATCTTTACAGATTATATTCACTTGTAAGCTAACAACCTGCTGAACACAACATTTGCAGAAAACTAGGGCGAATATACTGCCATTGATTGCCCACATCGAATGACAGATTAGTCGATAAAAGATAATGAACTTAAAGAAATTTTATGAAGTGCTATGAATCAACAAATTCGAGTGAAGTATTAAAGCAAAGCAATATTAATCAATTAAAATTGATTTGTTTGCATCAACACTGCACTTGCATTTGGACTTAAAACAACAAAACTTGAAATTTTGTAGCTGACAAATGCCTGTTAGTTTAATTTCAGTTATATTTGCTTGTCATTTTGTTAGTTCCGCACAACACTTCACACATTTAGGAAACGTCCACCTTCGTATTTGAATATCCAGTTCCTTGTGTAGAATGTCTTCTCAAGAAGTGATAATAGAGCAATCTGAAGGAGTCTTCCCGATAGCCAACCCATTGGATAATCCTCCGGAAAGGACTCCAACTACCCTGAGTCAGCGGGCATTCAACCAATTACGTATTCAATTTGGGATTACCGAAGCAGATGTTATACTTCCTGAGCCAAATGATACTGCTGACAGGCCACCTCTCGGTTTTGTCGCCGTCAATCGTCAGATGTGCCTTTGTGATGGCATCCCTCCTTTCAATGAATTTCATAAACAACTCTTTATCTGACTAACCATCTCTCCCTTTCAACTGCATCCCAACGGCTACGCCATCCCGATGGGATTGTGCGTTCTATTCAGGAGGACACTTAACCGTCTTCCGAGCTTCGAAGAAATTTTCTACTTATGCACATTCACAAAGAATAAAGATCACCACTCTATCACACTCGTGAGAAGGGCCAGAAACCGTAGATTGATTGTCGGTCTTCCGGAAAGCGCCCACGGGTTCTTAAATCAATTCTTCTTCGTTCTCTGCCCCCCCCCCCCCAGGGTTTTATGCCATCTGGAGAATAGGAAGTAAGATTGCTCATCCCCTCTTTCTCCATTTCTAAGTTTTTCGAGATCCGAATTGCTAAGTGCTAATTTCATTCTTTTCTTTTACAGCACTTCTTCCTCCCTCTAGAGATCCCAGTCACAAGACGACTTTTGAAAGATTAAGTGCCATGCCGATTGAGGAAATAAGTATTAAGTTTTTGCTGAAAGATGAATTTCTTTATCAATACGGACTTCTGCACTCCTCCCGGTCTACTCAGCCTCATGAAGTCCCTGATTCTCTAGTAGAAACATCGGATGCCCCAGTCTCCGTCGGGGAACTTACACTGAAAGAACCTACTGTTGAGGCTTTATTGGTAAAGTGTTCTACTTCAATTGATATTGCGGGGCCATCCGGCAAACTTGTACTTGCCCCGGTCATTGAAGAAGAGGAACCTCCCCAACAATCCAGGAAATCTGGTGACGAAGGAACTGAGAGAACGAGTCCATCCAAGCACAGCGGTGATGATACTTTTGAGGGGTTGAGCGACCTGATGATTACCTCATAGGAGCTTTCTAAAGATGATCCTATCACTGCTAAAGTTACTTCTCCAGCAGTTGAAGCGACATCCGTCTTGCAACAACTCCATCAGCCCAAGAATTGACGCTAGCTGTAAAATCCATCATCACCCCCCAACCAAGGAGTGGTTCGTAGTTTGACGCGTGTAGTTTGCACATTACACACACTTAGGATTTTTCAGCACTTTTATGCATTCAACTTTCTTGCTTTCAAGATTTCTGAGTTTATCTTTTCTTCATTTTCAGATTCTCCAATGGGATGAAGTGGCTCCTACTACGATGATTTCCAGCGTTATGGGAGGCGCGGTTCTGCCTCCTGGGAAACCGACGAAGAAAGAGCTGCGAGGAAAGCTCATGAGAAGCGTGCTTATGAAGAACGCTACGGGAGACGGGATGAACGACATGATTCTTCTCAAAGAGAGGATGATTCCCACAAGCGAAAATCCCGTGATGGCAAGGGAAAAAGCCTTGTCGCTGAGGACCTGAGTAAACGGGCCAAACTTGGTGAAAACTAACATCTGAACTCTCTGAAAAGCCCACTGCTCTGGTCTCTTTGGAAATTCCTTCCAGCTTCCCCCTTCAAAGAACCGATATTCAAACAATCGTAAGTAGCACCCCTATCAAGTTGGACAGGGTCCGGCTACTCTTCAAAGCCGATTCCCGCACTAGTGCTTAAAGGGAGTGCGTTTCGACCTTGACTTGGTCTCGATTGACAAACAAGCCATGTTGCGCAATCTTGATGCCGCCAAACTTGATATCGAGAGAATGTCTAGCTGGCAGAAACTTGATGACGAGCTTCAGAGAGTAAATCGCGCGAACCTCGAAGCCATGCTGACTATGGAAAATGACAAATCCGAGTGGCAGAAAACAATCGAGCAGCATGATGTCGAAATGAAGAGTATTGCCGCTTATAATGGGAAGCTTGAAGAAGAAGTTGAAAAACTTAAGGAAGAGCTCGCCACTTCTTCCACTTCCTACTCTCAGAGAGAAGAAGTGCTTCAAAAACAAGTGAGAGATGCTCATGCGGCACAAAGAGATGCTGAAGCTAAATTTAAAGCACAACAGCAAGCTGTAGAAAACTACCGAGCTGATGTTGCTCAACTTCAAGAGAAAACCAACTCCCGGAACTTGGAGA
The DNA here is from genome assembly GCA_030765085.1 of Allium cepa. Taxonomy (NCBI): domain Eukaryota; kingdom Viridiplantae; phylum Streptophyta; class Magnoliopsida; order Asparagales; family Amaryllidaceae; genus Allium; species Allium cepa. The sequence goes on along the minus strand of CM060937.1, from coordinate 785,649,970 downwards.
TTGAGCTGCTAAAAGCTCGACTTTCTGAAGCCGAAAAGGAGCGTGATGAAGCTATTGCCGGCAAAGCTGCAGCTGAAGAATCTCATATGGCAACCAAAGCCGAAGTCAGCTCCACTCTATTCGAGTTTTACATCCATAGTATTCTGGGGCGCGGTAGCCTTAAATTTTTGGGACTGGAGTATGAGATAACTTTGGCCAAAGTGTGGGATACCATACTTGATATGCTTGGAGGAGCCGGATATGCCAAAGTAGATTTAATGGCGCACTATCTAGATGACGATGCATGTGCCGCTCTTGCTAGGGGAAAGGAACAACTCGCCAAAGAGAGAGCCGAAATAACATAAGGAGAACATTTAGGGAAGACAATCTCAATCGTCCCATTTCAACCTTCGGTTTCAGCCGACATTGATATTGTTGGCTTCAGTTCCCATTCTCGTCCTCCTGCTAAAGCTGTTATTGAGAGTGCCACCGCCCGCACTGGAGATGAGACTCAAGAAAGCACTGAGGCGTCGGACTTTGAAGTTGACATGGTAAAGCCTACTTCTCCAGGTAAGCTCAATGTAGATCTCGCTCAAGTGGACTGCTTGTTAACTTCACATGAGTTTGATGAACTTTTTGATTATTTCTTAAATCTTAACGCGCCACTTTCTTCTCCTTTTATGAGAGATACTGACTTTAACTTCTCTTCTCATGTAGTGAAAGCGCCAAGTGTTGTTCAACCTTCCTCTCTTCCAGCTGTTTCCTCTCCGTCTCTTCAGATTACCCCCCTTCCGTTTCTCAACCGGGGTCACAAGAGTAGCAGATAGAAGCTCTTCAACGCTTGGATGACCAGGTCGCTTCTCAAGAACACAAGGCTGAGGAACCTATGAAGGCGAAAGAACCCTGGAGCAAACTATTTCTGATGACATAACGTTGCCTGCACTTTTAACTCAGGGCAGTGAGTCTTCTTCAAGGAAGAAGGGGAAGCGTGGAGTCTCAAAGAAAAGGAGAGAAGCTTCTGCCGACGAAGAAAAAGCAGAAGAAAGTCCAATTGCACCCCCTTCCTCTTTCTTCCCTTACTCACACAAGCCGGCCTAAAAAGTTAATTATCCGGCCAGGCGAAGGCTCGAAAGGTGGCAGAAAAAAGAAGTGATGGGTTTGGGACTTGTGTATATAATGACTTGTGTTGACCGGAGATTGTTCGGGTACCGGTCCCCTCCTTCTTTTGTTTTGAGACCTGCACATGTATAAAAATTTTATACTATGGAATAAAATGATTCTATTACTTATACAAACTTCTGTCTGTATTTGAGAATGCATTTATCCTTCTTTTTCATACAAGTTTGTTTATTTTCTCTGTGTGATGTTGCAGTAAACCCATGGTATGTTTCTTGAGCATTGTTTTTATTTTTGTAATTATATTATATTGCCCCCATACCTTGGTTTATTGCAATTTCTTTCACTTTGGCAGAATTTTGGAGAACAACTTTTCTGTTTTGAGAAAACTTGTACTTTTTCTTTAGAGAACAATTTTTCCATTCGAAGGATGTCTGCATCTGTACTTTATAGAATAATTTTTCCATTTTAAGGAAAGATTTTTCTAATTTAGTAGAATGTGCTTCGTATTGGAGAAGTCTTTTTTTTTGTTGCGAAGTTTTTACACTTCACTTTTGGAGAAAGTTACTTTTATTTTTGGCAAGTGAATTTTCCTTCATGGTAAAGTGGGCCTACGAAAAAGGGCTTTGACCTGCTTGTGCCTCCGAAGAGGGCTTTGGTTTGATTGTGCCTCTGGGAAGAGGGCTTTTTTATTTGATTGTGCCTCTGGGAAGAGGGCTTTTTTGTGCGATTGTGCCTCTGAGGAGAGGGCTTTTTTGTTTCTGCCTCTTGGGAGAGGCTTTTGTTTTTACCTTGTCCGTTGGGAAGCGGGCCTCCGAAGAGGGCTTTTCACATTTCGACTCGCGTGAAGTTTTATTTCAGATCACGGTGAAATGTGTGCCTCCGAAGAGGTCTTTTAGCTTTTCAACTATGGTGAAATGGGCCTCCGAAGAGGGCTTTTCACATTCCAGCACTTGTGAAGTTTTATTTCAGATCTCGGTGGAACGCGTGCCTCCGAAGAGATATTTTCACCTTTCAACTCGTGTGATGTTTTATTTCAGATCACGGTGAAATGTTTGCCTCCGAGTAGGGCTTTTGACTGGAAGTTTCCTTCTCATGGTTGGATGGATTCATGGGGCGGACACAAGTTACTAGGATTGTTTGTTTGCACATATGTTCTCAGCTAGTTAACGAGTGTTTTGTGCCATCGGTCATTCCACAACTTTTGTTGAGAAAGAGAACTTTCTTTTTCTGGCAAGTCCCTTTAGAGGTCTTTATCCTCCGAAGAGTTGTGCCTTCGAAGTGGGCTTGTGCCTCCGAAGAGGTCTTTTGCTGCCTGCTGCCCGCCCGCCCATGTCTTTTCGCCATTTGTTCATATTAGCGGTTCCCTGTTATCATTTTCAAGCACACATTCCTTTCTTTTGCAAGTAGCTTATTCTATCCAAAGAAGTGTACTTCATTGTTAAATGAGTTCGCTGGGGCAGATACAGGCTAATTAATCGGATGTTTGTTTGCACAAACAATCACAATTTGTTAGGAAGGGTCTACCGCTGGCGGAACCACTAATTGTTTGGTTGAAGCACTTCTTATATAGGATTTGAGTCTGGAATTTTTTGTGGCTGAACATTCATTTGTTGAGTGATGTGAAGGATCGCTTGGTCTTATGATGGGTAAGCTTTGTTTTAATGGCCGGCAATATTAAATCGACATTTTAGTAATACAATTGAAGTACTTTATATATCGAAATAAAACAAGCAGTTTATAATAGTAGAGAACACAAGATTTATAGTGGTTCGGCCAAGAACTGGGCCTACATCCACTTTATAGTTCTTATTATTCATTCATACTGCTTTTAGAATGGTTTACAATGCAAGAATGAAACATCCATAATCATTTTACAAATTTAAGCAAAGCTTTTAAGTAAAATATGGACGCAAGTGATTGCTGTTCCAAGCTCTTGGAATTGGATCTCCTTCGACAGTTGTCAGTTTGCAAGTGCCATCAAGAAGTTTTTTTGCCTATGATATATGGCCCTTCCCAGTTTGGCGCAAACGCTCCTGTTGCTGTCATGGCCCTTTTCAAGACTAGATCTCCAATCTCAAAGCTGCGTTGGCGAACTTTGGAATTGAAATGCCTGGCAATTCATTGCTGATGGGCTGCAATTCTGAGTTGAGCCACTTCCCTTTTTTCATCAAGGAAGTCAATTGCCTCAAGTTGCAACTCTTTATTTTCAGCGTGGTTGAAATGAATTCTTCTATGTGAAGGGACTTCTATTTCCACCGGAATCATGGCTTCTGATCCATATGCTAATGAAAATGGAGTGTGCTCGGTCGCAGTTTTGTGGGTAGTTCTATATGCCCATAGTGCTAGTGGAAGTTTATCGACCCAACCACCTTTCGCTTTTTCCAGCTGTTTTTGGATGGTTGATTTGATAATTTTGTTTACTACTTCCACTTGCCCGTTTGCCTGTGGATGAGCCACTGCTGAGAAGCTTTTCTGGATCTTGAATCGCTTGCAAAAATCTTGGAACTCTTTACTTTCGAATTGGGTTCTATTATCTGTGATTATCTTTTGAGGCTCACCATACCTGCAAATGATATTCTTAGTTACAAAGTTTATCATCTTTTTAGAGGTAATAGTAGCTAATGGTTCAGATTCAGCCCATTTAGTAAAATAATCAACAGAAACAATAGCATATCTGATTCCGGATTTGGCGGTTGGCAAAGGCCCGATGAGATCTATTCCCCAAATAGAAAATGGCCACGTACTGACCATTTGTGTTATCTCGGTGGAAGGTGCTCTTGGGATTTTTGCAAATCTCTGGCATCGATCACATTTTCGGGCATAGCTTGCAGCATCACGATTAATATCTGGCCAAAAATACCCGTAACGAAGAATTTTCTTTGCTATATTTTGACCACCTGAATGGTCTCCACACTCTCCTCCGTGTACTTCAGCTAGAATTGTCTTAGCTTCTTCCTTGGTCACACATCGGATTAATGACATTGAGAATCCCCGCCTATACAATCGGCCATCTTGAATTATATATCTAGAGGCTTTTCTTAGAAACTTTTGTCGTTCTTTTGAATTTTCTGGTAGAGAATCGCTGAGCAGATATTCCATTATCGGAGTCATCCTTGATTCTTGCTCCTGAGATATAGTCATGATCCAGTCAATATCCATCTCATCAGTGCTTGGAGCTGACAGGAATTCCACAGGAACTAATCCTAATAATTGAGCTTCACCAGCGCTTGCGTACTTTATGAGAGAATCTTCCTTCATGTTCTCTTCCCGGGGTATATAATTTATCGTATGATGGTCAAGATCATCAAGAAGTTCCCAAGCTCTTGATAAGCAAGCGGGCATATTTCCTCCTTTAGTTTGAAATTCTTTCTTGACTTGACATACAATAAGATGTGAATCACTAAAGATCTGCAACACTTTGACATTCAATTCTTTAGCAATTCTCAAGCCGGCAATAAGAGCTTCATATTCTGCTTCATTGTTTGTCGAAGGGAATTCCAATCTCAATGCATAGCACAACGACCGCCCTTCTGGGGTTTCAAGCACAACCCCAGCTCCGGAACAGTAATCGTTTCTTGCGCCATCAACATATAATTTCCATCATATTGGGGTATTTTCAGTCACTTCTTTCTAACTATCACCTTTATCTGTACATTCTACGATGAAATCTGCTAAAGCTTGTCCATTAATTTCTTTCCGGGAATGAAAAGTGATGTCGCATTGACTGAGTTCAATATTCCACTTCAAAAGTCGACCAGAAGTCTCAGGACGAAACAGGAGTTGCTTCAGAGGTTGATCAGTGAGGACATTGATAGGATGAGATTGGAAATATGGCCTCAATTTTTTTGATGCAATCAGTAGACAATAGACGAGCTTTTCCAACAATGAATAATTCATCTCTGCCCCGGTGAATTTTTTGCTGATATAATAGACCGGGCACTGAATTTTTGCGCCCTCCCATACCAACGCTGCACTGAAAGCATGAGACGAGATTGCCAAATATACGAAAAGATCTTCACCATTGTCCGGCTTAGAAAGTATTGGAGGCGTTTCCATATGACGAATCAACTCATCGAAAGCTTTCTGGCATTCAGGAGTCTAGTCAAAAAAATTCCTTCCTTTCTTCAGAGCATCAAAGAATGTAATGCATTTATCAGTAGCTTTGGAAATGAATCGACTCAGGGCAACGACTTTTCCATTAAGACTTTGTAGTTCCTCCTTCGTTCTAGGGGCTTTGACTTCTCTTAAGGCAGCAATTTGAGAAGGATTAGCTTCAATGCCCCTAGCACTCACAATGAAACCCAAAAACATTCTGGACTCCAACCCAAACGAGCATTTCAAAGGATTAAGCTTCATTACATACTTTCGAAGGATTGCAAACATTTTCGCCAAGTGATCCATATGGTCTATTGCCTTCTTCGATTTCACCAGCATATCGTCAACATAAACTTCCATAGTTTTGCCAATCTGCGGTTTGAACATAGCATTGACGAGTCTTTGGTAAGTTGTCCCTACATTCTTAAGTCCGAAGGGCAGGCTCTATAGTAGTAAAGACCAACGTCGGTGATGAAGCTCGTGTCCTCCTGGTCCGGCTCATGCATCATGATCTGGTTGTATCCGGAGTAAGCATCTATGAAAGATAACAATTCATGCCCTGGTGTTCCATCCACCAACTGATCTATCCTGGATAATGGAAAACATTCTTTGGGGTAGGCTTTGTTTAAATCTGAGAAGACGATGCATACTCTCCACTTCCCATTAGCTTTCTTAATCAGTACAGGATTTGAAACCCAATTCGGATAAGTAGACTCCCTGATGAAACCATTCTACACAAGTCGGTTTACCTCTTATTTCAACGCTGCTGACGTTTCAGGACCCTGGGTTCTTCTTTTATGTTTTACCGGTGTAAACTTCGGACCAATATTAAGAGTATGTACTGCAATTTCTGGAGATATTCCACACATATCAGCATGAGTCCAAGCGAATACGTCCAGATTTGCTTTCAAGAATGTTATCAAGGAATTTTGAACTATCACACTAAATTGCGAAACCATATTCACTACTTTGTTCGGATCTTTCGCGTCAACAAGTACTGGCACCGTTGCTTCAACTTGCACCACTCTATTCTCACCGGCACTAGCTTTTCTGCGATCCATTTCTCTTCGAGCCCCGCTATGCTCGCCAGTGCAGGGTCCACCCTGTAATTGCTACAAGGTTGGTTCTTTGATGTGGACTGGGGTAGCCGCATCTTTTCCCATTTCTCTCTTCCTCGCTTCGCGCAACTCTATTGGATAACATTCTCTCCCAGCGTTCTGATCCCCTTTAATAACTCCAACTCCATTATCCATGGGGAATTTCATAGTGAGGCACCATGGGGCGAGAATTGCCTTAAAAGCCGCAAGAGTTGGTCGGCCTAAGAAGGCGTTGTAGGCATAAAATTCATCAACAATTACAAAATTCTGTTTTCGAACCACCTTTTTCTGTCCCTTTCCAAGCTCGACGAACAAGTCAACAGTTCCAATTGGCTGCTTCGGTTCCTCAGTGAATCCAACAATCTTCCGAGATGAGGCTTGAACATCAGCCATTGGAATTTTCATTTGATTGAATGTCTTTTTGAAGATAACGTTACAAGAAGCGCCGCAATCTACAAGCACTCTTCTCACAATAGCCGGCCCAATGCCTGCAGAGATGACCAAGGGATCCATGGTTGGAGCTTCAATGCCCATAGAGTCCCTGGCTCTGAACACAATATCATCATTAAAAGTTTTCTGCTGCTTCAATGGTGCAGCATCTTCTAGCACAAAAACACTCTCTTATGTTGGTGCATACTTCAAGGCATGGGCATATCTTTCCATCTCGCCCCAGCTTCTGCCTGCTAGGTGAGGACCTCCTGTAATCACATTAATAACAGGCCTTTCTGGTTCATGCACAGTATTCCTCTCACCCGAGCCAGATGGATGACCAGGAAGTTGCTGGTCCTTAGTAGATGAAGTTGGGTCATTTGTACTTCTCTTAATATATTACTGCAACTTGTTCTCTCTCAGCAGCTCTTCAATCAAACTTTTTAGGTGGCGGCATTCGTTGGTATCATGACCGGGTTGATTATGAAACCGAGAGAATCTCCCACTGTGAGCAGCTTTTCTCCCAACTCTCATCTCAGGCGGTTTAGGATATTCTACCGCGTCTTTGGTAGCAAAAAAGATATTCTCCGGGGTGTCAGTCAAAGGAGTGAAATCTGAAGGTTTCGAGAAGCGGGGTTTCTTCGTATCTTTCAGTTTCTTCCCACAATTATTCTCTCTTTTCTGATTTCTGGATTCCTTTTTGGTAGGAGCAGCAGTATGATCCTTAACCTCTATCAGTGCCGCTTAAATCGGTGCTTGAAGGCTTTCCAATTGCAAGAATTCATCAGCTTTCTTATAGAATTTCTCAAGCGAATTCGGTTCTTTCATCTTCAGCCACTTCCCAAATTCGCTTGATTTGTCGATTGCCCTCATCAAGTATGTCAAGTCCATCCGCGGCTCTGCATTGTCCACTTCAGCAAAAGCTATGTTGAAGCGGTTCAAGAAAGATCTAATAGATTCCCCATGATTCTGTTCCAGGCTTGACAGTGACATAATATCCTTTGCCTTTGAAGCGTACAACCTGAATTGCTCTTTAAACCTCCGAGTCAAATCAGCAAACTAGTCTATGGATCGGACCGGAAGCTTTGTGAACCAGAGTAGAGCCACCCCTTCCAAGTATACCGGAAAGTACCGGCATTTAATCTCATCAGATGCCCTAGACCAGTCATGTGCCAGTCATATTTATACAGAAATTGATTAGGGTCACTTGTTCCCTTATAAGCTGGAATGGTAGGAGGAACAAATTCCTTGGGAATTCCGCCTTTAAAATCCTTTCCGTGAGCGGAGTTTTGCTCGGAGCGAATCCCCATTCTTTCTCATCTTCATCCATCTGCATGCTTTCTTTCATGATTTGTCACACCATGCCCGAAAGATATTCCTCATCACTTAAAGGATCTGCAGGACAGACTTCGGCCATTTTCTCGGAAGTTTGTCAGGACAAACGTTCGCGGAGAGTTGGCTATGGTCTCGATCCTCCACCTTGAGGAGGTGTATCTTTGGCGGGGCTAGCTGCTTTTTGAGGAATATTCCTCTCTTCAGGATTATGAACATCATCTGCAAGGTTTTCTTCATTACTCACCAGTTGACGGTTAGCTCCGAGCAATGCATTTAACCTTTCAAGCATCAAAGCATTCTGGGTTTCCATCGCTGGTATAACCCAGATACTGTAGCATCTAACTCCGCTCGTGTAATTCCGGCACTTGGTGCTGCTTGACTTGATGAAGGAGAAGTGGCAATATTTTCACAAACATCATTAGGTCTAGTAGATGTGCGCTTTCTTCCAGGAGCCATTATCTCTGATAGACTTCTGGTTTTGAGAGAGATTCTTTCAACAAACTTTTGCGAAGCAATGACGAAAGTAGCCTGAGTTGGGTTCTCAGTGAAAGCACCAAAAATGTTAACGCTTAAAATTGAACGCTAACACCACGGAATATATAGAGATTAAGTGAAAGCACCACCCGTGAAAATGGGAATTAGAAACAAGTAGAAAAGTCACAGAGAAAGCAGTAAAAGACAACAGTTTTATAGTGGTTCGGCTTCAGGTTAAGCCTACGTCCACTTTGATCTTCTTTATTGCTGAATCAATTACAACTTTACAACAATCTTCCATTACAACACTGATGGAACAAATAACTAGAACTCCGATGTTGAAGAAGTCTTTGAATCCATGTCGATTGTGTCAGATTTCTTCTTGAAGTTCGTTGAGATATCTTTCGTGTTTGAAGTGTCGAATGATTCGAGAATTCAGCAGAGTATCGGCATTCCGGAAATGAGAGTAGACGGGGTATTTATAGGAGAGTTCGAAGTTAGGCCGTAGGTCGCAAGCGACCTTGGATAGGTCGTAGGTCCTCAGCGACCTAGTGGGAGTGGTTTACTGCTTAAATATGGTATACTTGATCATTTTGGATAAACTAACAAGTCATAGGTCGCGGCCGACCTAGGTAGGAAGCGGCATAAGAAGTTCCTTTGGTATGTTTAGGTCGTGAGTGACTTAATAATAGGTCGTAGGTCGTGGGCGACTTAGGGGAGTAGTTGGCGACTTAGCAATGTTGAGATATCCAATGTAGCGATCTTAACTAGGTCGTTAACTTGTTATGTCGCTCAATCCATTAGGTCACTGTGTTGTAGGAGACCTTAGGTCGTAAGCTCTTTAGGTCGTTAAGACCGCTCCATTCTTAGGTCGCTCTGTCTTCATTTAGTTACTAGGTCGCTGCCGCTTTAACTCTTTAGGTCGCAGCCTGTTATAGATTGTTAAGTCGCGAGCCTCAGGTCGCTAGATCATTGAGCTCGGTAGGACGCTGACTAGTTGGTTCGCTAGGTTACTTCACACTTTAGGTCGCTAGGTCGCCTATTCCCTTGGCTTGCGGTAGAACTTCAGCTTGCTCACACCCTAACTCATTAGGTCGTTATCCCGTATCTCGTTAGGTCGTAGAATAATGGAGTTAACAGTATGTGCTGGTGGAAGATGAGGAAGATTGTAGGGGAAGTAGTTTGTAGAGGGAAGTATGAAGAAGCAGAGGGGTATGTTGCAAGCATTGCATCTAGTAATTGATGATTGGGTAAATTGTAGTTTTAACTAGTTCCAATCTTCCTGCTGTGCTCAACAATTTGGATCCCCATCCTTCTATCCGTTGTTATATTTTATCAATAAGAATCACATAATCTTTTTCTCTCAAAGTTCATAATAGAAAGTGGTATTCCCAAGTATTTGACCGAAAGTGTTCCTTGTTTGATATTTAGTATTCCCAAGTAAGTACATAAGCTCAGGCAGTTTAAGCCTTAATTAAATAATGGCAACATACCACTATGGTTCATATTCCAATAGAAAAAAGTTGTTTATATGATTGAACTTGCTTTTACAGTTTATCTTATGCATTGTAGTTTATCTCCTCCATATTTTATTTTACAGTATTCATAATTTGACAGGAATTTTTTTTACAGCATTCACATGTTCATCATTTTCTATCAACTAATATGCAAGATATTGATAGTATATTCTTTAGTTTATGCTTTTACTTTATTTAATATGCAAAATATTTTCAAGTTCAACTTTGTTTATAATTTATTTGGGTATTTTGCAGGAATTAGTTGAAGCAGCAGAGGAAAGACAAAAGGAAAACTCTAGTGTCAATGGTAGCAATGGAAGTAGAAGTTTTGAAAATTTTGAGAATGATCCCGTTGCTGAAGTGTTTGGAAAGGAGAAAAGAAAACACTATTGTCGTGCAATTAGCTCTGCTTCGACTATGAAGCAAGTGAAGCTTACACAAGCATCAAAAGTAATAGCTAATTTCAAGGAAGATGAAGATAGAAAATGGAAAGCAAAGATGGAGAACAATCAAAATAAACTAACCGAAGAATTTAGATCGATGCATTCAACTATTATTGTAACGACCCAGAATTTTTGATAATTTAAATTTGTATATTTAATCAACTTTAAATATTAATAAGTGGAATTTATTAGTCGAATAATTTATTTTTCGAATATTAGATTTAATTCGACAATTAAATCGATAATTTAATAGTTGAAAATACAGAAATAATTGAAAATTGGGTTAAATATGATTGAAAATGATTTGTAGAATGATATTTTAGAACTTTTAAAATCGAAATAAAAGTGAATTTGTGAAAATTGAATATTTTAATATTTAATCGACTAGTGAAATTAGTCAATTTTCGAACAATCTCAGAATTGGACGAAACTAGTTCCATTGGATCCGTAATAGTTAGTTATTATCGGATTTCAATTTTCGTAGCAATCGGAGTTGTCGTTAGACCGTGGCAGCTCGAAACGCATCGAAATTGTTTTAATATTAATTTGGCGAGTTAAAATAGTCATTTTTCAAAAGGTTTCGGATTTCGACGAAACTAGTTTCATTGGATCCGTAATGTGATATTATTGTAAGGTTTCAAATTTCGTGTCAATTGGATTTACCGTTTGTCCGGTGCAAGCTAAAACGCCTAGAAATTAGTTTAAATCGGTTTAATTTAAATTGAACGTTTATTGCCATAACTCGCACAGATGACCGAATTAGCTTCCGAAACCTGTTCCATTGTGTTCGTAACGCGGGATAAACCCTAGAAACGCTGGTTACCACACGTAAATCGGAGTTTAGAAAACCCGGAATGAATAGTGTTTTGAATATTTTCCTTTATAAGCACTTCATTTTCTCATATTCAATAAAAATTTAACCCTAATCCTATAGCCAGCCGCCAGCCTTATAATCAATGGCCGAAAATCTTGCTTCTTCCTCCTCCAATTTCTTCAAATCCAAGCCTCGTTTCAAGAAACTTTCAACTACAATATCGAAGAGACCAACGAGAACTATAAGATCAACGGTGGAGATCACGAATGGTGCTACGGATTGGTGGGAAATTGGCCGCGTTCGCGTGCGTTTAGGCACGACTTTCGAGGCCATAGAGAGGGCCGAGTTCAAGATGGCTACAGCCGAAGTTTGCTCGCGTGATGGCCTTCATCGTGGAGTTTCCCGATCGACGTGAAGTTGTGTATTTTTCTCGCGAAAATTAACCCTAATTTGGAAAGCATGGGTACGGTTTTTGATTTGTTGCCTGGAACCATACGCGCATGGAAGATGATGGAAGGGAGCGGCTAGAATCTGGAGCAAGAAGGAAATCCAACGGCCCGTGTTCATAGGTTTAAAAATATAAAATTTTGTTGTAAAATTATGAGTAAAAAATTAGTGTAAATTTTGATAAATCATATCTTTTTCATATGACGTCGAAAACACGCTAAACCAGTTGCGTTGGAATCGTATGGACGAGCACTACGCTATGGAATTGGATTGGAGTTGTTTGGATTCAGCGAAAATTTTGGGTAAAATTAAACGTCCGTTTAATTTTATTCGAAATAAATCGCTAAAACGAAATTGAAATCAAGGTGAGAACTTCTCACTCAATCGAATTGGTTTCGATTTTATTTTAAATAGTTATATTTAAAATACTTGAATGCATGTTTGAATGATGATTGTTATCTATTGATTGTTAAAATAGACATTATGCGCCGTTAGTAAGCAGATGTTATTTATTAAAAACATATACCGCGAATATTTCATAAACAGTGAAATTGGTATTATATATAATAGCAATATATATATATATATATATATATATTGGCATATGTATATATTGCAGTTGTTGATTTCCCGTATTTTATAGCGGATGAGACCCTATTGCGCCATCTATTAAGCGGATAATATTTTATAAATCCCATATACCGCGATAATTCCATACTAGAGCGGAATTGGTATTATGCTAATGTTTATCAATGCAGGGAAATAGGTTGGAGGGATCCAACTGGATTCCTTAACTGTATTGATTTATTGACAGATATTTTGATATTTGTTGATTATTATATCGATATATGATATTTGGATGTCGTGAGTGACTATTTGGTGCTGCTGCATCATCGGATCCATTTCTAAAGTTTTAAAAATAATGATTTTGGTTTTAAAGGGAATTTTAAAGTGATTTTTCAAAGTATACATTTTTATTAAATTTTGAACTGATTCATTTTAAATAATTAAAACGTTATAAATTTTTATGTTATAAAAATTACTGTTTTTGTAAAATATAACCGAAATGAGATTTTTGGAAATAAATAGTTAATTAATTTATAAATTGGTTTAAATTGGGATTTTTGAATTATTAAAAATGATGTATATAAAAGACTTATAAAATTGATATTTTATAAATTAAAATTATTGGAATATTTAAAACCAGTTTTTATAAGTGTTAAAAATGAAGTATAATGGATTCATAAGTGAATGAGAATTTATAGATTTATAAATTGTGAAGTTATAAAATGAATAGATTTTGTAAAATAGAAGATTTATAAGTAATTATCTTATAAATCGGATTTTGGCATTTAAATGAGATATAAATGGAATTTGTTAATAATGAGATTTATAAATCGAAGCATATAAATAGAAATGGAGTTTATAAACGTTGTTTATAAATCCGAAATCAATAGAATTTGATAAGTTGGTTATAGGAATATATGAAAGGAATTATATTCACGATTTTGGACAGTGAATATATTATTAAATGAAATGGATATGTTTTTGGGGAAGGAACATTATGAAATGAAGTTAATGATTTTAAAGACGTTTTAAAATGCATTAAGTATCGAATACATAGATTTCAACATTCATTGTTGAACTAGACGTTTTCGAGAAATAGAAGGAAATGGTGGACTATAACACTGTTGTTATAGTAAATGGTTTCCGAAAGGAAATGTTTTGTATAGTATTTGGATTCATATATCTATTTAATCTTTGAATCCCTATACTAGTGATTTTGGGTCGTCGTAACTATGTTTTACGTAACATTCGTTTTGGCCCAATCAAATGTGTTTAAGAGAATGATTTCTTAAAGAATGAAATATATACTTAATTTCGATATTAAGTATATGGAATATTTTCTAAGTATTGAAAATAAATGGATTTGTGAATTATTTATTAATAAATAAGTATGGAAATGTTTTTCCAATGTGAAATGAAATGTTTTTGAGAATTTATCTTTTTGAAGATAAATTGAAAATGAATAATTGAAATCGTATATTCATAAATATTTTGGAATGTAAATTCACTATGGAATTTATAAATGAAAAAGGGAATTTGTTTAAAAATAAATGTTGATTTATTTTTGAAGTGTGGGAATTAATTTACGGATTTGGAACGTACATATAAAGTAAATCGTTAAGGATTTATTTAAATTGGTTTAAATGAACCATGTTGGATTGAAAGTATTTCGCATAAGGAAATTGATTGAAATTTGTTTTCAAAAGTGGTAAAGGTGAAAAGTGATTTGAAAATTAGTTTTCAAATGTTGAAGTGTGGGAAATATATATATATCTTGTAAAGATATTTTGGAAAGTAAATAATTTGGGAAATTATTTGGGATTTGGTGATGTTGAACACGCCTGTTGATAGTTAAATAATCCGACTATCAATATTTACCTTTAAATAGGTATTTGTTGTGATTTGTTTGAATTTGAATGCCACACTTATTTTTGAATAAGCGCTCACTATTCGGGTTAGCCGGGAAAGGACCTTGGGGTCGTATAACCCATTCTGAATATGTGATACGTCGAAATGGATTGCATTTGATGACCGGTGTTGAAGACCGAATGTTTGTGAAAACGGAAGGATTACCGTCGAGTTACTCTACATTGGCTGATCTCCGATATAGAGGTTTTATCACCCTTAGTGACGGGAAGTCCGGTCGTGATTAGTGAACATCCGGATTGCAAGGACTTCTTTGTAAGTGCCTTCGGTTCTGTTCGAGCCCGGAACAGACTTGTATGGATTGTATGTCCGACATTACAAATTGAGATATAAAGCTGATTTCTTTCAAATATATTTCTGTTGGTGGCGGAGAATTTATTCTCTTAGCTTAACACCCTTCTCTTAGACGTACGAGCTCAGAGGTTATGTAGTTGAATGTTATTAGTGATATACTCCCAATTTGGTAGTGTGGCATGCTGAGTGTTGCTGTGAAATGATCATTGTTTGATCATTTGTGATAGGATCATTTATTTGATCATTTATCTTTGTGATCATTTCTATGACCATTTTTTGACCTAAAGCACGGCTTTTGTATAAAGCGTGACTTTGTGGACGAGACTTCGTCGGACCTCACACCCCGGAAATGGTCAAAACAGGAAGGATGCGGCAAGGTTATTAGGGGGCAGCGCCCTTTAGTGTATGTCATTCCTTCTGGATAGAGGTGGTATCATGGTATGGAGCCCAGATATTTAACCTATGTTGTAACTGCAATTTTGTGGTTGTTGGAAATTGAGGATCCTCAGATAGATCGGTTACGATCGGGGGATGACATATTCGTGTCAGTAGTTACCCAGTTAGGGGTAACCCGGCCTTGTGTTGGCAGAGATCCGGTTTGGTTCTCGGGACGTCATTCCAGAGGCGTTTCCATGTGGCAATGGGAAGTTCCTTGGCCTGACCATTTGTTGGAAATCCAATTCCCAATACGAAACCCTGTACGGTTTTAGTTGTAGAACCTGCCATTTACTTATGGTGGTCACCACTGTTTAGATGGTAGCTATAGTAGGCATAGTTCGAAATGTCTATGCTGGCTAAGATTAATATTCTACTTTTGAAATGTTTTCGGACACTATGCACTAGTAATAGTATCAAATGTTTCTTTCTAATGCGTATCAAGCATCTTTGACTATCGTAAGGAGAAATCTCCTCCGATTCTGCGTTTGCATTGTGTGTGTGTGCGGGAGGCCTTATGGTAGTCTCATTTTTAAAAGCATTGCGAATTGACTTTAAAATATTCCTCTATTTTGATTTTAAAAAAAAATAAACTGTTTTGAGTTCTCACAGCAGTCACATGACTGACTCGGAGTTTACTGTTTTCCTTCCTAAACTCTGGGTGCCCACCAATTTCCACACGGGCAGTCAAGAGTTAGGTTTATTAGGATATTCAGGAGTTGCTGGAGGCAAGCTGGATGGCATGGCGTATTACTAGTATATAGTATTTCTTTTCCGTTGTTGATGTCGATGTTGTTTTTGTACACTCTGATGATGTAATGTAATGAAATGTGATGTAATGTAATAACTGATATAGTTCTTTGTTTAAAGATTATTCATTTATTTATTATATGTTATTCCGCTGCGAATTGTGAGATTCTGATGTTGTTCTGTTATTTCTTCTGTTTTTTCCTATCTTTTTCTATCTTCTTCTACCTTTTCTTTTTCTAAAACCCTAAAGGTACGGTTTTTCGGCTTTCGATTGCTCGGCAGTTGATACAGTGGACGTATTGATGTCGGTTTTCGTCAACGAAAAATCGCAAACGTTACATTTGGTATCAGAGCTTATGGTTAAGCGACAACCATGACTCTGTTGGGTATAACTCATTGGAGATAGAGTCAATAGTACTCAAGAATGAGTGTGAGTGTGATAATAGATACGAGCGCGTATTTGTTAGTGAATATAAATTGTTTTATATTGTAATGATTGGTTTGTTGAGTGGTATATGGATTCTGGTTAATACGAGTAATTAACGTTGTTGATAGGGATCTCTAAACACTTGAATAGAACAATTCGACACAGTATTTTTTAAATTAGGTAAATGAAATAATTTTACCTTGATTATATTTTATATGTAAAAGAATAATTTTTCAGAATTATTAGTATATAATTGATTGTTTGGTTGTTGAATAAGTTAAATAAAAACAACAGTTGAAAAAGAATGAATTGCATAAACAAATAAATCATAAGTGTGAAATTATAATTAATGTAATTTACAATTATAAAATAACCTTATATATAAGAAGTGAAATTATGTAAGTAAAAGGTTTGTAAATGTGATTTATAATCTGAAATGAAATTCCAAAGAAGTATTTTGAAATGACTTGGTATTTTGAAAAAAAAAATTTGTTTTGAAGAGATGAAAGCTCTAAACTCTTTTTGGTCGCTGGAAAATAATTCTGATGATGATCGCGACATCATTGGAGTTCATTTTCGGGTTTCCAAAAGAGGGATTGCTGCCAAATTGTTTAAAAGAAAGTTGTTTGGAAAATTTGGATTTGATAAGATGTTTGAAATGGAACATGAGTTAAATAATGTTGAATAAAGTTGATTTTTGGTGTCGAAGTAAATTAATAAGTGAATTAATGAAGTGAAGTCATTAAGAATTTGAACTTGAGTTATATGAATGAAATTCAACTTTATATGGATAAAGGAATTAGCAATTAAATTGATAAATGGATTGAATGTTAATCAATTAAATATAAATAATTGATATGAAATAATGAATGTAAGTGATAATTCATTAAAAGCTAACTAATGTTATTGGAAGTTGAATAAATTGAATGGAAGTCAATTTAATATGATCCAAATGGAATTAAAAGTGTTGAACCAAATTGAATGAAAAGTGAATAAATTTAGTTGTATTGAATAAACATTGGTTGTTATTTGATTGTTGATTGATTGTATATAAATTCATTAAGTGTTAATGAAAGTGAATTAGCGAAATTGGAAGCTAAGTAATTAAATTCAAATTGAAAGTAAATAAATTTGAATAGAATTGAATGTGAATTGGATTTAATTAGTGAATGTAAACTAACTGAAAATTGGACATGAATGAATGTTAGTAAATCCAATGTTAATGAATCAAATGTGATTTAAATTGAAAACCAGTTCATTGAATATTAATGAGAATATGAATGAATATTGATTTGGTTATGGATGATAGTAGGTTGATGTTTGCATTTGTTGTTTAGTTGCATTTGCTATATTATGCAGTTGTTATGTTGCTATATGTTGTATATTGATACTATTTTCATATATGCATGATTCTCATGTTGTTTGTTGAGTGTTTAGTAGGTGCGGATGGCGTTGCTTCGCATTTGGAGCTCGTTTTCGCGCTATATTAGCCGTATACGCTCGCTAATAAAATATAAGGTACATATCTCGGATTACATACCGTACTTTTACACATTTTTCCCTGCGGGATGCCTCATTACTTGATGAGATGTATATTTGTGATATATATACTGTCATATTTTTTTCGGATCGAGCCGCGCAAAGGAGACTATGGCGAATTTTTTCGAAAATTTAAGGCGTTAGAAAAACTTTGGAAATTTTGGGGATATTTGTGAAAACTATAACTTTGATTTTGGAATTGGAAGTTAAACAATAGTAGTTGCTTTTGAAAAGATAACTAAGTATAGATTTGAAAACTTAGTAAAGATTATGGTAAGAAGTTTAAACTTGTTTTGGAAAGTTAATGGATTCTATAACTTTTTCTTACCTGGAAATTTCGAGGACGAAATTCTTTGAAGAGGGGAAGTATGTAACGACCCAGGATTTTTGATAATTTAAATTTTTATATTTAATTAATTTTAAATATTAATAAGTGGAATTTATAAGTCGAATAATTTATTTTTCGAATATTAGATTTAATTTGACAATTAAATCGATAATTTAATAGTTGAAAATACAGAAATAATTGAAAATCGGGTTAAATATGATTGAAAATGATTTGTAAAATTTTATTTTATCATATTGGAGTTAGAATGATATTTTAGAACTTTTAAAATCGAATTAAAGGTTAATTTGTGAAAATTGAATATTTTAATATTCAATCGACCAGTGAAATTAGTCAATTTTCGAAAAGTCTCAGAATTGGACGAAACTAGTTCCATTGGTTCCGTAACAGTTAGTTATTATCGGATTTCAATTTTCGTAGCAATCGGAATTGTCGTTTGACCGTGGCAGCTCGAAACGTATCGAAATTGTTTTAATATTAATTTGGCGAGTTAAAATAGTCATTTTTCAAAAATTCTCGGATTTGGACGAAACCAGTTTCATCGGATCCGTAATGTGATATTATTGTATGGTTTCAAATTTCGTGTCAATCAAATTTGCCGTTTGTCCGGTGCAAGCTAAAACGCCTATAAATTAGTTTAAATCGGTTTAATTTAAATTGAACGTTTATTGCCATAACTCGCACAGATGATCGAATTAGCTTCCGAAACCTATTCCATTGTGTTCGGAACGCGGGATAAACCCTAGAAATGCTGGTTACCACGCGTAAATCGGAGTTTAGAAAACCCGGAATGAATAGTGTTTTAAATATTTTCCTATACAAGCACTTCATTTTCTCATATTCAATAAAAATTAAACCCTAACCCTAATCCTATAGCCACCCGCCACCCTTATAATCAATGGCCGAAAATCTTGCTTCTTCCTCCTCCAATTTCTTCAAATCCAAGCCTCGTTTCAAGAAACTTTCAACTACAATATTGAAGAGACCAACGAGAACTATAAGATCAACGGTGGAGATCGCGAATGGTGCTACGGATTGGTGGGAAATTGGCCACGTTCGCGTGCGTTTGGGCACGACTTTCGAGGCCATAGAGAGGGCCGAGTTCAAGGTGGCTACAGCCGAAGTTTGCTCGCATGATGGCCTTCGTCGTGGAGTTTCCCGATCGACGTGAAGTTGTGTATTTTTCTCGCGAAAATTAACCCTAATTTGGAAAGCATGGGTTCGGTTTTTGGTTTGTTGCCTGGAACCATGCGCACGTGGAAGATGATGGAAGGGAGCGGCTATGATCTGGAGCAAGAAGGAAATCCAACGGCCCGTGTTCATAGGTTTAAAAATATAAAATTTTGTTGTAAAATTATGAGTAAAAAATTAGTGTAAGCTTTGAAAAATCATATCTTTTTCATACGAGGTCGAAAAAACGCGAAACCAGTTGCGTTGGAATCGTATGGACGAGCACTAAGATATGGAATTGGATTGGATTCGTTTGGAGTCAGCGAAAATTTTGGGTAAAATTAAACGTCCGTTTAATTTTATTCGAAATAAATCGCTAAAACGAAATTGAAATCAAGGTGAGAACTTCTCACTCAATCGAATCAGTTTCGATTTTATTTTAAATAGTTATATTTAAAATACTTGAATGCATGTTTGAATGATGATTGTTATCTATTGATTGTTAAAATAGACATTATGCGCCGTTAGTAAGCGGATGTTATTTATTAAAAACATATACCGCGAATATTTCATAACAGTGAAATTGGTATTATATATAATAGCAATATATATATTGGCATATGTATATATTGCAGTTGTTGATTTCCCGCATTTTATAGCGGATGAGACCCTATTGCGCCGTCTATTAAGCGGATAATATTTTATAAATCCCATATACCGCGATAATTCCGTACTGGAGCGGAATTGGTATTGTGCTAATGTTTGTGGATGCAGGGAAACAGGTTGGAGGGATCCAACTGGATTCCTCAACTGTATTGATTTATTTACAGATATTTTGATATTTGTTGATTATCATATCGATATATGATATTTGGATGTCGTGATTGACTATTTGGTGCTGCTGCATCATCAGATCCATTTCTGAAGTTTTAAAAATTATGATTTTGGTTTTAAAGGGAATTTTAAAGTGATTTTTCAAAGTATACATTTTTATTAAATTTTGAACTGATTCATTTTAAATAATTAAAACGTTATAAATTTTTATGTTATAAAAATTACTGTTCTTGTAAAATATAACCGAAATGAGATTTTTGGAAATAAATAGTTAGTTAATTTATAAATTGCTTTAAATTGGGATTTTTGAATTATTAAAAATGATGTATATAAAAGACTTATAAAATTGATATTTTATATATTAAAATTATTGGAATATTTAAAACCAGTTTTTATAAGTGTTAAAAATGAAGTATAATGAATTCATAAGTGAATGAGAATTTATAGATTTATAAATTGTGAAGTTATAAAATGAATAGATTTTGTAAAATAAAAGATTTATAAGTAATTATCTTATAAATCTGATTTTGGCATTTAAATGAGATATAAATGGAATTTGTTAATAATGAGATTTATAAATCGAAGCATACAAATAGAAATGGAGTTTATAAACGTTGTTTATAAATCCGAAATCAATTGAATTTGATAGGTTGGATATGGGAATATATGAAAGGAATTATATTCACGATTTTGGACAGTGAATATATTATTAAATGAAATGGATATGTTTTTGGGGAAGGAACATTATGAAATGAAGTTAATGATTTTAAAGACGTTTTAAAATGCATTAAGTATCGAATACATAGATTTCCACATTCATTGTTGAACTAGACGTTTTCGAGAAATAGAAGGAAATGGTGGACTATAACACTGCTGTAATAGTAAATGGTTTCCGAAAGGAAATGTTTTGTATAGTATTGGGATTTATATATCTATTTAAACTTTGAATCCCTATACTAGTGATTTTGGGTCGTCGTAACGATGTTTTACGTAACATTCGTTTTGGCCCAATCAAATGTGTTTAAGAGAATGATTTCTTAAAGAATGAAATATATACTTAATTTCGATATTAAGTATATGGAATATTTTCTAAGTATTGAAAATAAATGGATTTGTGAATTATTTATTAATAAATAAGTATGGAAATGTTTTTCCAATGTGAAACGAAATGTTTTGAGAATTTATCTTTTTGAAGATAAATTGAAAATGAATAATTGAAATCGTATATTCATAAATATTTTGGAATGTAAATTCACTATGGAATTTATAAATGAAAAAGGGAATTTTTTTAAAAATAAATGTTGATTTATTTTTGAAGTGTGGGAATTAATTTACGGATTTGGATCGTTAATATAAAGTAAATCGTTAAGGATTTATTTAAATTGGTTTAAATGAACCATGTTGGATTGAAAGTATTTCGCATAAGGAAATTGATTGAAATTTGTTTTCAAAAGTGGTAAAGGTGAAAAGTGATTTGAAAATTAGTTTTCAAATGTTGAAGTGTGGGAAATATATATATATCTTGTAAAGATATTTTGGAAAGTAAATAATTTGGGAAATTATTTGGGATTTGGTGATGTTGAACACGCCTGTTGATAGTTAAATAATCCGACTATCAATATTTACCTTTAAATAGGTATTTGTTGTGATTTGTTTGAATTTGAATGCCACACTTATTTTTGAATAAGCGCTCACTATTCGGGTTAGCCGGGAAAGGACCTTGGGGTCGTATAACCCATTCTGAATATGTGATACGTCGAAATGGATTGCATTTGATGACCGGTGTTGAAGACCGAATGTTTGTGAAAACGGAAGGATTACCGTCGAGTTACTCTACATTGGCTGATCTCCGATATAGAGGTTTTATCACCCTTAGTGACGGGAAGTCCGGTCGTGATTAGTGAACATCCGGATTGCAAGGACTTCTTTGTAAGTGCCTTCGGTTCTGTTCGAGCCCGGAACAGACTTGTATGGATTGTATGTCCGACATTACAAATTGAGATATAAAGCTGATTTCTTTCAAATATATTTCTGTTGGTGGCGGAGAATTTATTCTCTTAGCTTAACACCCTTCTCTTAGACGTACGAGCTCAGAGGTTATGTAGTTGAATGTTATTAGTGATATACTCCCAATTTGGTAGTGTGGCATGCTGAGTGTTGCTGTGAAATGATCATTGTTTGATCATTTGTGATAGGATCATTTATTTGATCATTTATCTTTGTGATCATTTCTATGACCATTTGTTGACCTAAAGCACGGCTTTTGTATAAAGCGTGACTTTGTGGACGAGACTTCGTCGGACCTCACACCCCGGAAATGGTCAAAACAGGAAGGATGCGGCAAGGTTATTAGGGGGCAGCGCCCTTTAGTGTATGTCATTCCTTCTGGATAGAGGTGGTATCATGGTATGGAGCCCAGATATTTAACCTATGTTGTAACTGCAATTTTGTGGTTGTTGGAAATTGAGGATCCTCAGATAGATCGGTTACGATCGGGGGATGACATATTCGTGTCAGTAGTTACCCAGTTAGGGGTAACCCGGCCTTGTGTTGGCAGAGATCCGGTTTGGTTCTCGGGACGTCATTCCAGAGGCGTTTCCATGTGGCAATGGGAAGTTCCTTGGCCTGACCATTTGTTGGAAATCCAATTCCCAATACGAAACCCTGTACGGTTTTAGTTGTAGAACCTGCCATTTACTTATGGTGGTCACCACTGTTTAGATGGTAGCTATAGTAGGCATAGTTCGAAATGTCTATGCTGGCTAAGATTAATATTCTACTTTTGAAATGTTTTCGGACACTATGCACTAGTAATAGTATCAAATGTTTCTTTCTAATGCGTATCAAGCATCTTTGACTATCGTAAGGAGAAATCTCCTCCGATTCTGCGTTTGCATTGTGTGTGTGTGCGGGAGGCCTTATGGTAGTCTCATTTTTAAAAGCATTGCGAATTGACTTTAAAATATTCCTCTATTTTGATTTTAAAAAAAAATAAACTGTTTTGAGTTCTCACAGCAGTCACATGACTGACTCGGAGTTTACTGTTTTCCTTCCTAAACTCTGGGTGCCCACCAATTTCCACACGGGCAGTCAAGAGTTAGGTTTATTAGGATATTCAGGAGTTGCTGGAGGCAAGCTGGATGGCATGGCGTATTACTAGTATATAGTATTTCTTTTCCGTTGTTGATGTCGATGTTGTTTTTGTACACTCTGATGATGTAATGTAATGAAATGTGATGTAATGTAATAACTGATATAGTTCTTTGTTTAAAGATTATTCATTTATTTATTATATGTTATTCCGCTGCGAATTGTGAGATTCTGATGTTGTTCTGTTATTTCTTCTGTTTTTTCCTATCTTTTTCTATCTTCTTCTACCTTTTCTTTTTCTAAAACCCTAAAGGTACGGTTTTTCGGCTTTCGATTGCTCGGCAGTTGATACAGTGGACGTATTGATGTCGGTTTTCGTCAACGAAAAATCGGAAACGTTACATTTGGTATCAGAGCTTATGGTTAAGCGACAACCATGACTCTGTTGGGTATAACTCATTGGAGATAGAGTCAATAGTACTCAAGAATGAGTGTGAGTGTGATAATAGATACGAGCGCGTATTTGTTAGTGAATATAAATTGTTTTATATTGTAATGATTGGTTTGTTGAGTGGTATATGGATTCTGGTTAATACGAGTAATTAACGTTGTTGATAGGGATCTCTAAACACTTGAATAGAACAATTCGACACAGTATTTTTTAAATTAGGTAAATGAAATAATTTTACCTTGATTATATTTTATATGTAAAAGAATAATTTTTCAGAATTATTAGTATATAATTGATTGTTTGGTTGTTGAATAAGTTAAATAAAAACAACAGTTGAAAAAGAATGAATTGCATAAACAAATAAATCATAAGTGTGAAATTATAATTAATGTAATTTACAATTATAAAATAACCTTATATATAAGAAGTGAAATTATGTAAGTAAAAGGTTTGTAAATGTGATTTATAATCTGAAATGAAATTCCAAAGAAGTATTTTGAAATGACTTGGTATTTTGAAAAAAAAAATTTGTTTTGAAGAGATGAAAGCTCTAAACTCTTTTTGGTCGCTGGAAAATAATTCTGATGATGATCGCGACATCATTGGAGTTCATTTTCGGGTTTCCAAAAGAGGGATTGCTGCCAAATTGTTTAAAAGAAAGTTGTTTGGAAAATTTGGATTTGATAAGATGTTTGAAATGGAACATGAGTTAAATAATGTTGAATAAAGTTGATTTTTGGTGTCGAAGTAAATTAATAAGTGAATTAATGAAGTGAAGTCATTAAGAATTTGAACTTGAGTTATATGAATGAAATTCAACTTTATATGGATAAAGGAATTAGCAATTAAATTGATAAATGGATTGAATGTTAATCAATTAAATATAAATAATTGATATGAAATAATGAATGTAAGTGATAATTCATTAAAAGCTAACTAATGTTATTGGAAGTTGAATAAATTGAATGGAAGTCAATTTAATATGATCCAAATGGAATTAAAAGTGTTGAACCAAATTGAATGAAAAGTGAATAAATTTAGTTGTATTGAATAAACATTGGTTGTTATTTGATTGTTGATTGATTGTATATAAATTCATTAAGTGTTAATGAAAGTGAATTAGCGAAATTGGAAGCTAAGTAATTAAATTCAAATTGAAAGTAAATAAATTTGAATAGAATTGAATGTGAATTGGATTTAATTAGTGAATGTAAACTAACTGAAAATTGGACATGAATGAATGTTAGTAAATCCAATGTTAATGAATCAAATGTGATTTAAATTGAAAACCAGTTCATTGAATATTAATGAGAATATGAATGAATATTGATTTGGTTATGGATGATAGTAGGTTGATGTTTGCATTTGTTGTTTAGTTGCATTTGCTATATTATGCAGTTGTTATGTTGCTATATGTTGTATATTGATACTATTTTCATATATGCATGATTCTCATGTTGTTTGTTGAGTGTTTAGTAGGTGCGGATGGCGTTGCTTCGCATTTGGAGCTCGTTTTCGCGCTATATTAGCCGTATACGCTCGCTAATAAAATATAAGGTACATATCTCGGATTACATACCGTACTTTTACACATTTTTCCCTACGGGATGCCTCATTACTTGATGAGATGTATATTTGTGATATATATACTGTCATATTTTTTTCGGATCGAGCCGCGCAAAGGAGACTATGGCGAATTTTTTCGAAAATTTAAGGCGTTAGAAAAACTTTGGAAATTTTGGGGATATTTGTGAAAACTATAACTTTGATTTTGGAATTGGAAGTTAAACAATAGTAGTTGCTTTTGAAAAGATAACTAAGTATAGATTTGAAAACTTAGTAAAGATTATGGTAAGAAGTTTAAACTTGTTTTGGAAAGTTAATGGATTCTATAACTTTTTCTTACCTGGAAATTTCGAGGACGAAATTCTTTGAAGAGGGGAAGTATGTAACGACCCAGGATTTTTGATAATTTAAATTTTTATATTTAATTAATTTTAAATATTAATAAGTGGAATTTATAAGTCGAATAATTTATTTTTCGAATATTAGATTTAATTTGACAATTAAATCGATAATTTAATAGTTGAAAATACAGAAATAATTGAAAATCGGGTTAAATATGATTGAAAATGATTTGTAAAATTTTATTTTATCATATTGGAGTTAGAATGATATTTTAGAACTTTTAAAATCGAATTAAAGGTTAATTTGTGAAAATTGAATATTTTAATATTCAATCGACCAGTGAAATTAGTCAATTTTCGAAAAGTCTCAGAATTGGACGAAACTAGTTCCATTGGTTCCGTAACAGTTAGTTATTATCGGATTTCAATTTTCGTAGCAATCGGAATTGTCGTTTGACCGTGGCAGCTCGAAACGTATCGAAATTGTTTTAATATTAATTTGGCGAGTTAAAATAGTCATTTTTCAAAAATTCTCGGATTTGGACGAAACCAGTTTCATCGGATCCGTAATGTGATATTATTGTATGGTTTCAAATTTCGTGTCAATCAAATTTGCCGTTTGTCCGGTGCTTGTATGGATTGTATGGATTGTATGGATTGTATGTCTAACATTACAAATTGAGATATAAAGCTGATTTCTTTCAAATATATTTCTGTTGGTGGCGGAGAATTTATTCTCTTAGCTTAACACCCTTCTTTGAGACGTACGAGCTCAGAGGTTATGTAGTTGAAAGTTATTAGTGATATACTCCCAATTTGGTAGTGTGGCATGCTGAGTATAGCTGTGAAATGATCATTGTTTGATCATTTGTGATAGGATCATTTATTGATCTTTGTGATCATTTCTATGATCATTTGTTGACCTAAAGCACGGCTTTTGTATAAAGCGTGACTTTGTGGATGAGACTTCATCGGACCTCACACCCCAGAAATGGTCAAAACAGGAAGTATACAAATTGAGATATAAAGCTGATTTCTTTCAAATATATTTCTGTTGGTGGCGGAGAATTTATTCTCTTAGCTTAACACCCTTCTTTGAGACGTACGAGCTCAGAGGTTATGTAGTTGAAAGTTATTAGTGATATACTCCCAATTTGGTAGTGTGGCATGCTGAGTATAGCTGTGAAATGATCATTGTTTGATCATTTGTGATAGGATCATTTATTGATCTTTGTGATCATTTCTATGATCATTTGTTGACCTAAAGCACGGCTTTTGTATAAAGCGTGACTTTGTGGATGAGACTTCATCGGACCTCACACCCCAGAAATGGTCAAAACAGGAAGTATGCGGCAAGGTTATTGGGGGTTAGCGCCTCTTTAGTGTATGTCATTCCTTCTGGATAGAGGTGGTATCATGGTATAGAGCCCAGATATTTAACCTTTGTTGTTACTGCAATTTTGTGGTTGTTGGAAATCGAGGATCCTCGGATAGATCGGTTACGATCAGGGGATGACATATTCGTGTCAGTAGTTACCCAGTTAGGGGTAACCCGGCCTTGTGTTGGCAGAGATCCGGTTTGGTTCTCGGGACGTCATTCCAGAGGCGTTTCCATGTGGCAATGGGAAGTTCCTTGGCCTAACCATTTGTTAGAAATCCAATTCCCAATACGAAACCCTGTACAGTTTTAGTTGTAGAACCTGCCATTTACTTATGGTGGTCACCACTGTTTAGATGGTAGCTATAGTAGGCATAGTTCGAAATGTCTATGCTGGCTAAGATTAATATTCTATGTTTTCCCACACTATGCACTAGTAATAGTATCAAATGTTTCTTTTTAATGCGTATCAAGCATCTTTGACTATCATAAGGAGAAATCTCCTCCGATTCTGCGTTTGCATTGTGTGTGTGTGCGGGAGGCCTTATGGTAGTCTCATTTTTAAAAGCATTGCGAATTGACTTTAAAATATTCCTCTATTTTGATTTTAAAGAAAAATAAATTGTTTTGAGTTCTCACACCAGTCACATGACTGACTCGGAGTTTATTGTTTTCCTTCCTAAACTCTGGGTGCCCACCAATTTCCACATGGGAGGTCAAGAGTTAGGTTTATCAGGATATTCAGGAGTTGCTGGATGCAAGCTAGATGGCATGGCATACTACTAGTATATTGTAATGACCCGCCCTTCATTCCACTAAAAGAGGCATCATTAATAAGAAAGAAAGAGGTAGAAATAGAAGAGAAAGAAGAAAGAACTCAACAATATCAGAATCTCACAGTGGAACGGAACAAAATATAATATATCAAAATAGAAATTACATAATCATTTACATCAGACTTACACAGATACAATCAACCTTTCAAATTAGACAGTTATAAGGTTCTGTCTATTTCATTTCAAATACAACAGACAAAGACTACAACACAACTCAGCACAGCGGAAATATAGATATAGCTACGTCTGGACTCCTGCTCCAAGCTTTCCAATATTCGTCAAGCCAAAACCTGATCCCTTGGCTACTCATAAAAATTTGAGTGCCCGAGTGTTTAAGAAAAACAAAAATAAACTCCGAGTCAGACATGGGTCTGGTGTGAGTAAACGGTTTAAAGTTGCTTAACTTTTGAAAACCTTTGAAAACAAAAAGGCATCACGTAAGACTTCCCAAACATAAATACGGGTAAGTTTTTACCTTACGCTATCCAAAACATTTGATAGGAAATCTCGTGATATTATAATAGTGTCTAAGGTTTACAAGTAAAATACAGAATAAGCTGGAATGCTTACATCTCACGTTCCAACATAGTTGGGCACAATCAAAATGTACGGCACTTATTGGAGATTGGATTCCATACAATGGCAGGGCTACTGGGGTACCGCCCGTCACAGTACATGGCCTAGATCACCGTACCGAGGAGTACTCCCACTCCCTTGCAACACAAGGCCGGACCCATTCCTTACTGAACAGTTCCGAACAAGACAACCCCGCAGTTGGCTGCAGACCAACTGCCCACACAGCCGAATAAAAAGGGACATCTAGACAGGGGAAGCTCTTGTCCTACTTGGGCATGACCCACTTAACCTTGCTGCACCTCCCCTGTTTTAGCCATTCCCGGTTGATGAGGCTTGAGGCTACGATTACCTTTATAGAATACATCTATCTTAGAATGCTCATCGTCCACCTGACGATGTTCTGAAAGCATTCAATCCATACAAGTTCGTTCTGGGTTCGAACGAAACCGAAGGCATTATCTCGTTACACTCATTTTGGAATCACCCTCAAAGTTAACGACAATAACCCTTGCACTCTGAATCTTCATCTTCACTTGAGATTCACGACCTATCGTTTAATTTGGATCGATGTGGTTTTCGGATATCCAAATATGGAAACCCGACCCCGGTCTCATCGAAATCCAAAACGCCATCTTTTAGGTCTAAGTTGTTTTAAAGTTTAAAACAATTCATTTCAATTCAATACTTGAATTCACACAGCATTTCATATAGATAAATATCACACATTTATCACTGATATATTTAATATCATATTACAAAATGTCATAACATATCATCCTATAAATATCATCCAAAAGATATCAACCAATACATATCGTCTAATAGATATCACCCAATAGGTATCATCCAATAGGTATCATCCAATAAGTATCATCCAATATAGATATTCTATACAATCAATTATCCATAAACAGGATTTATTAATCCAGGTTATAATTATTTTAATCATCTTAAATTAAATTAATTACTTAAGAATTAATCCCCTAATCCTGCTTAAACAATCATTAAGTAAATACAACATTTAATTAATTAATTACTTCTTGATTATCCTTATCAATTAATCAATTAACCTTTATTCACAGATTAATTACTCTTTAATTCTCAACTAATAAACCTTAATTATTAATTAATCTTCTTTACACAAAGTAATCAACCCTTAACTGCTTAATAATTGCTTAATTAACCTTTAATTAACTGGTTAATTATCCATTAACTATTAATTAATAAACTTAATTATTAATCAATATCTCTTAATTACAAATTAATTAATTTATAATTACTTTCATAATTAATTAATTAATCTTTAATTAACTAATTAATTATCTCTTAAATATTAATTAATAAAACTTAACTATTAATTAATAACCTTAATTACAAATTAATTAATCCTTAATCATTAGTTGATTAAACAGTTAATCAACCCTTATTTAACATTTGATTTATCTTAATTACCTTTGATTAATCCTTGATTAATCCTTAATTATCTTTGATTAATCCTTAATTAATTAATCTTTAATTATAGATTAATCATCTTTTAAGTATTAGTTAACAAAACCCAATTATTATTTTATAAAACTTAATTACAAATTAAGTACATCTTAAATATTAATTAAAGTAACCTCTAATTACTTAAATTAACAACTCTCCGATCAAATCTTAATTACTTGATTAATTCATTCTTAATTACTCAATTACTCAATTAATTAACCTCTGATCATTAATTAACAATCTTTAGTTTAAATAATAACCCTTAATTTATTTATTAATTAAACCAATTAATTATTCTTGATTAATTACTTAATTAACCCTTTATAATTAAATAAATCGAATTAATTAATTATACTTAATTTCCACAATTATCTTAGTTTATCTCAAAGTATTAAACCTTTAATCATCTTAAGACAAGACATTATATCATTAATATCTTTATTAACATTAACACTTAAAAACATTTTAACATTATAATATATCTTTACTTAATTACATCATTAATTAAGTTTTTTTAAAATGAATAAATAAATAATTATTCACTCAATAATTTAAATTTTAAGCTTAATTTCCTAAAAACTTAAAACATTATCAAGTAAGGGTTTTCAAAAACTAATTCAAGTAATATTCTAAAGCTTACCTTTCTAAAAAATTTAACTTACATTTTAAACTAATGTTTAAAAATGACTTTAAAATTTCATCTAACAAAATTTAATTTAAACATCTTTAAAACTTCGTAACCTATTGTTTAAGAAATACTTATTATATATAAAATAAGTTTATATATAATTTAAAACTAGATTTAACTTCAAATTTCAAAAAGATTTGTTTTTTTTAAAACATCTTGAAAACTGTTTTAATCAGCTACTTCGGGCATTACCCGTAGGACACTCGGGACTAACCCCAATCAAATTACTTCTGCCGATTTTAAAACTAAAAATTAAATTTTGAAGTTTATAAACCTGAAGTTTAAAAACAACTAAATCTACCCGAGTTACTCTCCGGAATTCCTCACAAATTCTCGAGCAATACTACCGTAAACTCCAACACCAACCACCGGATGCCACACTCTACCTTGTACACCTGCACAGCCAACCCCGACGCCAATGACCATCTCCGGTGACGTCGTCAGATCATCCAACGCCTCAATATCATCGCTCAAACATCCAAACTCACTCACGTTCCTTAAATCAAGAACAAGTATGGAAGAAGAACAGCAACCAATAACCACTGCCAGAAACTGTCCCGCAGGTTCTACTCCGATCAACGGAGTTGCTACCCCTCCGGCTATGCCATACCGACACCCTAAACTATCATATCCCAAATTCCCAAGACACTCGATCGCTTGGAGGCAGAGCAGTGAATCAATTTCCTGGTCCGACCTATTTTAGGGTTACAAAATTAATTTCTTCACCGTTGACGCCACGGCGAACTTTACAGCGTCCAACTATTTTTCCCAGCCTCACCCCACTGTCCTCTACCACCAGACCAAACCTCAACCCCTGTAGACCCTTAGGCCATCAGCAGTTGCTCAAAAATTCAAATCCAGTCATCTCTGAAATGCTCATCCATTCTACTTCTAAAACATCTTGATTTTTATTTTAAAAATCTTCATTTTCAAAATAGATTCAAGTTATAAAATTAGATTATCAAATTCTAACATTTAATTTATCATGTTAACAAGAATTTCTACTGTTATTTCTAGATACTAGTAATTTCCAATCCTAAAATGTTTGTTTATATTTTGTATCTTAGACTAAGTTTAAACTTAACTAATTTATTTGAAATACAAGGTTTATCAATGAACAGATAATAAGAATGGGAATTTAATCTAGATTTTAAACCCTGTATCAAAATAGAGAAGAAACAAATATTTACAGACATGCGCATTTATATCAAAACATATGCTTCAGATTTCAAACAGAACTACCACTAAAATATTTATAAGCATGCATCAATAAAACTTAGAAATTTTACAAGCAACAGGTTATGATTTACTTAAATTTTTAAGTTGATGTTTATTTTCCAGGTTTTTAAAAAAAGCAAAGACTTGTTTTATTTACTGTCTTCTCTCCATTTTTCAGATATTATTTCAACTGAATGTTCTTAAACCATTTTTAAAATTTATATCCTACAAATGCAAACAACACTTGTTTGAATATCCGAGTCTAATAGGATTTAGACGTTTAGATCTTGATTTTTGAAAATTTTAAAGCTGACCAGTTTCTTGTTTCAGGCATGCATACCCACATACATTCATAAACACAGAAATACCACATAAGCATGCACAACAAAGCATCATTCACCATATATTTCACAAACAAACAAATATTAACTTACTTAGTTTTAAATTTAAAAAGGTTTACACACAGATTTTTAAAAAGCAGAGGCTGGAAGCTTTGAATGTTGCAGTAGAAAACAGTTTGAAGCTTGACAGGTTTGAAGCTGGAAAAACTTGGACTTGTTGATGCTTTTGAAAGCTGTGATGATTCAAACAATTGAAAACACCCTGATAATGTAAGATCTGATACTTCAAGCTTTGCATTATGAATGTTTACATGCTTGAGAGGATTGCTTGACAAAAATCCTCAAGTGGTATTCAGATTTGAAATGGTTCGGGCTCTTGAATTTTTTTCAAAAATTTGAACATAGGTGGATATATTATTCTGAAGAGAAATACAGCTTGCATGCTTCATAACCTTTACTGAAGGCTTGTTTACAGATTTGAAAAGGAAGTTTTACAGTGTTTGTTTGAGGATAAAGACAATGTTACAAATTTTTGAACAGTTTTGCAAACAGTTTTACAAAACAGTTTGCAAAATTTGAAATTGTTGCAGACCTGATTTGAATTGAGAAGATTATCACAGGTTTGCAATGATTTTGGTTTGAGAAGACTGCAAATTTTCACATGAGTGTACATTGATTTGAAAAGATTAAAAACAGAGGTGGATTTTTGGGTTTGAGGAGGATATGTTTTCAAGCTTGATCTGGTTTCAGATTTTAATGCATTAGAATTTCTGGTTTGGGAAAATAGTTTTCAGGTTTGATGCAAAAGAAATAAGAAAAAGAGATGAGAAAAAGAAGAGTTGAGTTTATATAATGTGATTTAGGATTTTTTTAAGAATTTAAAGAAAATAAAAATAAATTTGCCACTTGTCTCAAATTATAAACACTTGTCATCATTCATAATTACTTAGCTTACATGTGTATTTTTTAAGCTTTATTAACCTACACTTGTAATATTTCATTTTTATTTATTTTTAAGAGATTTTTAAAAGCTTTAATATAAATTTTCTAAATTAGTAAGTACATATCTAAATAAATAAATGCTTTCTAAACTTCATAAAAGTAGAATCTTTTAAAAAAAATAAAGTATAAACCAATTATAATTTAAATAAAATCATACAAAATATTTTTAATCCATTTTAATTGTTAAAATAAACCTTTTGTATTTATTTTACAATTTTATAAACCTTTCTTAATAAATTCTTTTTAAGGAAATAAATCTTGTTTTAAAAAAAACTCATTCATATATTATTTTAAATCAAAATACTTTTAAGATATAAATATTCGTTTAAATTCAAATTTAAATCTACATTCAAATTCAATTTGAAATCAAATTTAATATCAATTCAAATTTAAGCCGCGACCTATAACTCAGCAGCCCAATGACCTAAGAGTACTTGACGACCTAATAGTCTCAACGACCTAATGACATAATTATCTTAGCGACCTAACGACCTAAAGGTGGGACGACCTAACCACAGAAAGTTCAACACGACCTAAGGACATGTACCGATCTAAAGTATGGAGCGACTTAAAAAGGATAACGACTTAACGACCTATAATAGTTCGCTTGCGACCTAAGCAGATGAAGTAAAATCCCTATGCCGCTTCACTTATGCCATGATCTGCTAAGTCGACCACGACCTACTGCTTACTAGCTCGTTCCAGAGTTAAGTGCAATGCTATCCAACCATCTTTAGGAAAAAGCTTGCGACCTACGACCTATGATCACTACGAAGATAAATCTCAATACTGCTTCATTTATGCAGCCACCAGTTGGGTCATTCACGACCTAGGACTTGCTTGCCAGTGTGTCCAAACGAACAAGCACACCCCTATTGAGTCGCAACCCATGTCTTGTAGGTCAGCCACGACTTGCGACCTATCTTAGGTTAGTCACGACCTACGACCCAGCATGGGAATTCACTATAAATACAGCGGCACCTCCAACATTCAAAGGACTTTTGGGGGGATCATTTTCTTCAAGGTATTGAGACTTCACTATCTTCAAAGCAATCTACACTCCATCGCTTCAAGCACACGCAAGACGCTTAGATCAACTTCACACAGGAATTTAACACATTCAATCATGGATTCGAAGAACTCTGTCACGACGAAGTTTTCCTTAGCTACTTGTTTTCTCAATTGAATTGGATTGTAATTGAAAGAGATTGTAATAAGTTGTAATCCGATCAGCAATAAAAAGGATTAAAGTGGACGTAGGCTTGATCATAAGCCGAACCACTATAAACCCTGTGCAAATTTACTGCATTTTCTGTTACTTATTGTTATTTCTTGATTCCCGTATTACGGGTGGTGCTTTCACATCGTTTTTACACACACCGGGGTGTTAGCGTCAGATTTTCACGTTAACATTTTTGGTGCTTTCATTGAGAGCTGAACTCAGGTGAATTATCATCATTGCTCCACGAAAGTTTGTTGAAGTAATCTCTCTGAAGACTAGAAGTTTATCGGAAATCATGGCTCCAGGGAGAAGGAGTAGATCTGTTAGATCTGGAAATGTTCAAGAGGGAACCTCCGCTTCCCCAGTACCTAATCAAGCCACTCCACCTGTTGGGGTTACAAAAGCAGAGTTGGATGTTGTAATCTTAGGGCTGAACCAGCAGATAAATGCCCAAAATGCACAATTGGAGGTTCAGAATGCCCAAAATGCTCTAATTTTGAATAGGTTGAACGATTTGCTTGGGGCAAACCGTCAACCAACGAGTAATGAAAGGAACTTTGCTGGCAACGTTCATGATGCTGAAGAAAGGAACGGTCCTGAGAGGGCTGCCAGCCCCTTTAAGCAGACACTTCCTGAAGTTGGTGGATCTAAAGCTCGAAATGATGAGGGGTATCTTTCTGAAATGGTTCGACAAATCATGAAAGAGAGCATGCAAAGGGATGAAGACGAGAAAGAATGGGGTTTCGCTCCAAGTAAAACCCCGTTTACCGAAAGGAACTTAAAGGCTGAGTTTCCGAGGAAGTTCGTCCCTCCAACCATTCCAGCATACAAGGGGACAAGCGATCCGAACGAATTCTTGTATAAGTATGATTGGCACATGACAGGTGCCAGAGCTTCTGGTGAAATAAAGTGCCGATATTTTCCTGTATATCTGGAAGGTGTAGCTCTGCTTTGGTTCACCAAGCTACCAATCCGGTCTATACATCAGTTTTCTGACCTAACCTGGAAATTCAAGGAGCAGTTCAGGCTATATGCTTCTAAAGCCAAAGATATCATGTCGTTGTCAAGTTTAGAACAGAATCCAGGGGAAACTATCAGATCTTTCTTGAATCGCTTTAATATAGCGCTGGCCGAGGTAGACAATGCAGAACCACGGATGATCTTGACTTATCTGATGAGGGCCATTGACAAGTCGAGCGAATTTGGAAAATGGCTGAACATGAAGGAACCAAATTCCCTTAAAAAAATTTACAAGAAAGCAGACGAGTTCATACGCTGGAAAGCCGTCTTGCACCGGTAAAGGCAGTATTGGAAAAAGCTGAAGATAACATTGCAGCTCCACGCAAGAATGAATCTGTAGGACAGAAAAGGGAAAATAACGATGGGAAGAAACAGAGAAATCTGAAGAAGCCTCGTTCCTTCAAGCCATCGGAATATACTCCTTTATCAGATACGCCGGAGCGTATTTACTTTGCCACTAAAGATTCTGTCGACTATCCTAAACCTCCTGTTCTGAGAACCGGGAAAAGAGCTATACAAAGCAGGAAGTTCTGCCGCTTCCATAATCAACCCGGTCATGATACAGACGAATGCCGCCAATTGAAGAATTTGATTGAAGAGTTGATAAGGGAAAACAAGCTGCAGCAATTTGTGGAAAAGAATAGCAGCAATCCTGCTTCGTCTATTCAGGGGAAACAAGCTCCTGCTCATCAACCTAGGACAAGTGAGAAGACTGCAGGGCATGAATCCGGAAGGCCTGTTATCAATGTCATTACGGGAGGACCTCACCCAGCAGGCAGGAGCTGGGGTGAGATGGAAAGGTATACCCGGGCTTTGAAATATGTACCGGCCGAAGAAGAAGATGTCTTTGTTTTGGAGGACGCTACGCCCCTGAAACAACAAAGAACTTTCAATGATGATATTATGTTCAGAGCCAGGGATTCCACAAGTGTTGAAGCTCCTACCTTGGATCCCTTAGTCATATCGGTTGGTATCGGGCCAGCTATTGTCAGAAGAGTTCTCATTGATTGTGGCGCATCCTGCAATATCCTCTTCAAGAAAACATTCGACCAAATGAAGATCCCTACGGCTGATGTGCAAGCCTCGTCGCAGAAAATCGCTGGCTTCACTGGAGAGCCAAAGTAGCCGATAGGAACCGTTGATTTTCTTGTAGAACTTGGAGAGGGAGAAAGAAAAGTAGTCTGCAAGCAAACTTTTGTGATTGTCGACGAATTTTCTGCTTATAATGCTTTCCTTGGCCGTCCAACTCTTGCAGCGTTCATAGCCGTTCTGGCCCCATGGTGCCTCACCATTAAATTCCCCACAGACAATGGAGTAGGAGTTATAAAAGGGGATCAAAATGCCGGGCGGGAGTGTTATCTGACAGGGCTGCGAGAGGCAAGAAAAAGAGAAATGGGAAAGGATGCGGCAACCCCAGTCCGCATCAAAGAACGAACCTTGTAGCAATTACAGGGCGGACCCTGCGCTGGCGAGCATAGCAGGGCACGAAAAGAGATGGATCCTAGAAATGCCAGTGCAGGGGAGAATAGAGTGGTACCGATGGAAACGACAGTACCGGTACCTGTTGACCCGAAGGACCCAAATATGGTGTTAAATGTGGGTTCACAACTTAATGTGTCAATTCAGAATATCTTAACATCTTTTTTGAAAGCAAATTTGGATGTTTTCGCTTGGACTCATGCCGATATGTGCGGAATATCCCCAGAAGTTGCAGTACAGGCTCTGAATATTGATCCAAAGTTTACGCCTGTGAAACAGAAAAGAAGAATCAAAGGTCCTGAAAGGTCAGCCGCATTAAAAGAAGATGTTGATCGGCTCATGGAGAATGACTTTATCAAAGAATCTACCTATCCGAATTGGGTTTCAAATCCAGTGCTGGTTAAGAAAGCCAACGGAAAATGGAGAGTGTGCATCGATTTTTCAGATCTAAACAAGGCCTGCCCCAAAGACTGCTTCCCATTACCCAGGATCGATCAACTGGTAGATGGAACAGCGGGATATGAATTGTTATCTTTTATGGATGCCTACTTCGGATATAATCAGATCATGATGCATGAGCCAGATCAAGAGGACACGAGCTTTATCACCGATGTTGGTCTTTACTGCTACAAAGTTATGCCCTTCGGGCTGAAGAATGCGGGGGCAACCTACCAAAGACTTGTTAATGCTATGTTCAAACCGTAATTGGGCAAGACTATGGAAGTCTACGTCGATGACATGTTAGTAAAGTCTAAGAAAGCAGTGGATCACATAGAACACTTAGCAGAAATGTTCGCAGTCCTCCGGAAATACGGAATGAAGCTTAACCCTTTAAAATGTTCGTTTGGGGTGGAGTCCGGAAAGTTCTTAGGTTTCATTGTGAGCGCTAGGGGCATTGAAGCTAGTCCAGCTCAAATTACCGCCTTAAAAGAAGTCAAAGCTCCTAGAACGAAGAAGGAATTACAAAGTCTCAACGGAAAAGTTGCCGCCTTGAGTCGGTTCATTTGCAAAGCTACTGATAAATGCATCCCATTCTTTGACGCTCTAAAGAAAGGAAAGAAAAACTTTGATTGGACTCCCGAATGCCAAAAAGCCTTTGATGAATTGATTCGTCATATGGAAACGCCTCCAATACTTTCTAGGCCCGGCGATGGTGAGGATCTTCTTATATACTTGGCAGTATCATCTCATGCTCTAAGCGCAGCGCTGATACGAGAAGACAAGAGGATTCAACATCCGGTTTACTATATCAGCAAAAGACTCATTGGGGCAGAGATGAATTACTCCAAGTTGGAAAAACTCGCCTATTGTCTACTGATTGCATCGAGGAAGTTGAGGCAATATTTCCCAGCTCATCCTATCAGAGTCCTCACTGATCAACCTCTAAAGCAAGTCCTGTTTTGCCCTGAGACTTCGGGTCGTCTTCTAAAGTGGAACATTGAACTCAGTCAATATGACATCACTTATCACCCCCGAAAAGCAATCAACGGACAAGCTTTAGCGGATTTCATCGCAAAATTCACGGATAAGGGTAATGGTGAGGAGGAAACAATCGATAATCCCCCAATCCAGTGGAAGTTATATGTTGATGGCGTGGGAAATGACTACTGTTCTGGAGCCGGGGTTGTACTTGAAACCCCTGAAGGTCGGTCATTATGCTATGCGCTAAGATTGGAATTTCCTTCAACGAACAATGAAGCAGAATACGAAGCTCTTATCGCTGGCTTGAGAATTGCTAAAGAACTAAACATCCGAGCATTACAGATCTTCAGTGATTCTCAGCTTATTGTATGCCAGGTCAAGAAGGAATTTCAAGCGAAAGGGTGAAATCTGCCTGCCTACTTGTCAAAGGCCAGGAAACTTCTATGTGACTTCGATCATTACACGATAAGCCATATTCCTCGAGAAGAAAACACGAAAGAAGATTCTCTTGCAAAGTACTCTAGCACAGGCGAAGCTCAATTTCTGGCGTTAGCTCCAGTGGAAGTCCTGTCGGCTCCAAGCATTAATGAGATGGATACTGATTGGATCATGAGTGTGGCTCAAGAGCAAGAATCATAGATGACTCCAATAACAGAATATCTGCTCAATGGCTCTTTACCGGAAAATTCAAAAGAACGACAGAAGCTACTGAGGAAAGCCTCTCGCTATACAGTCCAGGATGGCCAATTATACAGACGGGGATTCTCAATGCCATTACTTCAATGTGTATCCAGGGAAGAGTCCAAAACAATCCTAGCTGAGGTACATGGAGGAGAATGTGGTGATCATTTAGGTGGTCAAAATTTAGCAAAAAATGTTCTCCGAAACGGATATTTTTGGCCAGAAATTAATCGAGATGCTGCAGACTATTCCTGAAAATGTGACAAGTGCCAGAGATTTGCCAAAATTCCTAGAGCACCTTCCACTGAACTCAGACAGATGGTCAGTCCATGGCCATTTGCAATCAAGGGGATAGACCTTATAGGACCTTTACCAACTGCCAAATCTGGAATCAAATATGCCGTTGTTGCTGTAGATTATTTTACCAAATGGGCTGAAGCTAAACCATTGGCTACTATCACCTCTAAAAAGATGATAAATTTTGTGACTAAAAGTATCATTTGCAGATATGGTGTGCCTCGAAAGATAATTACAGACAATGGTACTTAATTCGAAAGTGAAGAATTCCAAGATTTTTGCAAGAGATTCAAAATCCGAAAAAGCTTCTCAGCAGTGGCTCATCCGCAGGCAAACAGGCAGGTGGAAGCAGTAAACAAAATTATCAAGTCAACCATCAAGAAGCAACTCGAAAGAGCAAAAGGTGGTTCGATCGATAAGCTACCACTAGCACTATGGGCGTACAGAACTACCCACAAAACTGCGACTGGGCATACTCCGTTTTCATTGGCATACGGGTCTGAAACAATGATCCCGGTAGAAACAGAGGTCCCTTCACATAGAAGAATCCATTTCAATCAAGCGGAGAATGAAAAACTACAGCTTGAGGCACTAGATCTCCTTGATGAAAAAAGAGAAGAGGCTAAGCTCAGAATTGCAGCTCATCAGCAAAGGATAGCCAGACATTTCAATTCCAAAGTTCGCCAATGCAGCTTTGAAATTAGAGATCTAGTCCTGAAGAGAATTATGACGGCAGCAGGTGTGCTCGGGCCAAATTGGGAAGGACCATATGTCATAGGTCAGAAGCTTCTTGACGGCACATTCAAACTCACTACTGTCGAAGGAGATCAAATTCCAAGGGCTTGGAACAGCAATCACTTGTGTCCATACTTTACTTGAAAGCTTTGTTGAAATATTGTAAAAAAAAAAATTATGAATGTATGATTCTTGTAATTGTAAGCAATTGTAAAGCCGATGCAAGTGAATAATGAAAGACTATAAAGTGGATGTAGGCCCAAATTCTTGGCCGAACCACAATAAATCTTGTGTTCCTTATTATTATTACATGTTTGCTTTATTTTCGATATGAAAAGTACATTAAATGTATTGCTGAAATGTCGATTTAAATTTTTGCAGACAATGAAAATAAAACTTGCACGTTACAAGACCAAGAGATTCTTGTTATCATTCAACAAACAAATTTCGAGCCACAAAAGCCCCGAATTCAAATCCTAGATAGGAAGTGCTTCAATTGAACGGCCAATGATTTCGCCGAAAACGGGCCCTTGCTAATAAATTGAGATCGTTTGAACAAACAAACATCCAATTAAGAAGCTTATGCCCGTTCTCGCGAACTTGCATAGCGATGAAATACACTTCTTTGGATTAAACAAACTACTTGTAAGAGAAGGGAGTGTGAGCTTGAAAAAAAAAATAGAGGATCGCTGAAAAGGCATAAGCAAGTGGACAAGGAACAACTAAAGCCCTCTTCGGAGGCACAAGCCCTCTTCGGAGGCACAACTCTTCGGAGGATAAAGACCTCTAACGAGGCATATGCCGCAAAAAAGAAAGTTCTCTACTCAACAAAAAAGATTGGAGGAGTCATGACCCTCCAACCATGACAGAGTAACTTCCAGGCAATCAAAGCCCTCTTTGGAGGCACATTTCACCAGGAGTTGAAGTGTAAGAGCCCCTCTTCGGAGGCCCACTTCACCAAAGTTGAAATGCCAAACAAAATAAAGCCCTCTTCGGAGGCACATTTCACCAGGAGTTGAAGTGTAAGAGCCGCTCTTCGGAGGTCCACTTCACCAGAGTTGAAATGCAAAACAAAGCAAAGCCCTCTTCGGAGGCACATTTCACCAAGAGTTGAAGTGCAACATCTTCTCTTCGGAGTTTCACTTCACCAAAGCTGAAATACAAAACAAAAAAAATAAATAAATAAAAGACCTCTTCCCAGAGGCAGAAATGAAAAGACCTCCTCCCGGAGGCACAATCAAGCAGAAAGACCTCTTCGGAGGCACACGTTTCACCAAGATTGAAATAAAACTTCCAGGTGTTGAAACCTGAAAAAGCCTTCCTCAGAGGTGCAACTTCTCGAAGAAACAAAAATCAAAAAGTCCTTTACTGTGGTATATAAAAAAAAAATCCTCATCAAAGGCACACTTTAACTTTCAAAGGAAGAATGAATTACCTATTCTGGAAAATTCTCTTCCTCAAAAAGAAGTTAAAGTACCTTTCAAATACCCGCTTTACCACATAGAAGAATTCATTCAGTAAAATGTGTATATGCACAAAAGAAAAGGTGATATCTTCGAAGGATGAAGCGTAAAAACTTATTTGTACTGTTTTTTAACAAAATAATATTCCTCCAAATGTGGAACAATTATTCTTTAAAAAATAAAAGTACAAGTTCCTCATAAAATAAAATATTACAATGAGCTTATGGTGTAGGGGCAACATGGTATAACTACATCGGTAAAATTGCGCTCGAACAGTATGCCACAAGCTCACTGCAATATCATGCAAGAAACTTGTATAAAAGTGAATAATAACTGCATTCTCAAATTCAAACAAGAAGTTTGTACAAATAAAGAATCATTTTATTTAATTCTGTTACAATTTCTTACAGATACAAGTTTCGAAATAAAGAAAATGGGGGCCGGTACCCGCACAATTTCCGGTCAATACATGCAAAAAAGGCAAAAAAGCGATATGAAAGCCATAGAACCAGAGCCATCATTTCTTCTTCCGTCCCCCTTTTAAGCCCGCACCTGACCGGATAACCAACTTCTTAGTCCGGCTTGTAAGAGTAGGGGATGAAGGAGAAAGGGGCTCAGCCAGACCTTCTTCCGTTTTTTCTTCGTCAGTTAAGGATCCCTTCTTCTTCTTCTTGGAAACTCCCTGCTTTCCTCTCTTCTTGGAGGAAGACCCACTCCCTGGAGAAAGAAGTTTAGCTAATGGTTCATCATCGGAACCAGTTGCTTCTGGAGTCTTCTCACTCCCTTCAGTTTCTTCTCCCTTGTGTTCTTGTGAAGCAATGGGATCGTCCAAGTCTTGAAGAGCTTCTATTTGCTCCTCTTGTGATCCCGGTTGTGAGGAAGAAGGAAGAGTCACCTGAATAGATGGAGGAGGAATAATTGGAGGTAGGGAAGTTTGAACGATGCTCGACGTTTTCTCTACAGAAGGAAAAAAGTTCAAGTCAGTAAAAAGCGGAGATAAAGGTTCGCTGAGATTCAAGAAGTAGTCAAGAAGCTCATCAAGCTCGTAAGAAACAGATGAGCGGTCTACTTGGGCAAGATTAACAGTAGGGTTACCTGCAGAAGCCGGTTTCCTGACATCAACTTCGTAAGCATGTGCCTCGGCACTCTCGTCGCCTTCATCCCCACCTTGTATGCTTGTGATTTCGGCGGTAACTTTGGTAGGAGATAGAGAATGAGAACTGGAACCGATAATGTCAATCTCGGCCGAAGGAGAAGGCTGAATTGGAACAGTTGAGACAGTTTTTCCTGAATATTCTCCTGCCGCTGTTTCGGCCCTTAATTTTGCAAGCTATTCTCTCCCCCTGGCGAGAGCGGCGCGAGCATCATCATCAAGATAATGCTCCTCAAGAGCTGACTCAGCATAGCCAACGCCTTTACCGCCAAGCATATCGAGTGCGGCCTCCCAAACTTCAGCCAGCGTAATTTCATACTTGGGGCCTAGAAAGGCGAGGCTACCGCGCCCCAAGATGCTATGCAGGTAGAAGTCAAATAATGTTGAGCTGATGTTGGTCGTCGTTGCCTCGTGAGATTCTTCAACTGCAATTTTGCCGGCAACGGCCTCATCACGCTCCCTTTCAGCTTTGGAAAGTTGAAGCTTAAGCATTTGAATCTCCGCCTCTTGGGAGCTGTTTTTCTTCCGAATCTCTTCAATATCAGCAACATAGCCCTCACTAATTCTTTTTTGCACTTCAAGCCTGTCTTCGGCATCTCTTTGGCTGGCATGAGCATCTCTCACTTATTTTAGGAGCACTTCTTCTTTTTGAGAATAGGAAGTAGAGGAAGTAGCAAGCTCTTGTTTCAGTTCCTCAACTTTTGCTTCAATCTCTTCATTGTAAGAAGCGATGCTCCTCATTTCAGTATCATGTTGCTCAAGAACCTTTTGCCATTCGGCTTTATCATTTTCCATAGTGAGCATGGCCTCTATATTTGCATGATTAACCCTTTGGAGCTCGTCAACAAGTTTTTGCCAGTTAGAAATCCTCTCAATATCAAGCTTGACGGCATCGAGGTTTCGTAACATGGCAGACTTGTCAATGGGGACCAAGTCAAGGTCGAACCTTACTCCCTTCAGACACCACTGTGGAAACCGACTTTGCAAAGTGGCCGGGCCCGGTCCAACTTGGAATTTGGGCCTGCTAATTATTGTTTGGATGTCTGTCTTCCCGAGAGCGGGAGAGCCGGAAGGAATGTCAAGCGAGACGGGGACAGTAACCTTTTCAGGAGTTGTAGAAGTATGCTTCTCACCATGACGGGCTCGCTTGCTTGAATCCTCAACCATATGACTTTTTCCTTGGTCATCATGGTAATTTCTTTTGTGGGAATCGTCGCCTCTCTGCGAAGAATCGTGGTGCTCCTCCCTCTCTCTTCTTTCATAACGCTCCTCTTGAACCCTCTTCTCTTGAGCCTTTCGGGCGGCTCTTTCTTCATCGGATTCTCTGTTAGAGGGGAGGTAACGCCTATAATCATATTGGCTACGCCTCCCGTAGCGCTGGAAGTCATCATAGTAGGATCCGCTGCGTCCCATCGGAGGATCTGAAATAAAAAGAACTAAATTTTAGAATTCTTCAAAGTACAAAAAGTCAGAAGCATAAAAGTGCTGAAAGATTCTAAGTGAGTGTAATGTGCAAACTACGCGCATCAAACTACGAACCACTCTTTAATTGTGGAGTAGTTATGGGTGTAGAAGTAAACATCAACTCTTAAGTTGACGGAGTCTGTTGCATAATAGAAGTCGCCTCGACTACTAAAGAAGAAACCCCGGTAGTAATAGGATCATCTTTAAAGATCTCTTGCGAGGTGGCAAAGAGGTCACTCAGTCCTTCGAAAGTGTCATCCCTGCCCTACTTAACAGGGCTGGTTTTCTCGACTTCTTCGTCACCAGACTTCTTTGAATGCGGAGGAGAATCCCAAGGCTCTTCTTCTTCGGTGACCGGGGCAAGTTTGCCAGATGACCCCGCGACATCAACAGAAGTGGAGCACTTCACTAGAGAAGCCTCAGAAGCAGATTCTTTCGTTATGGATGTATCAATAGAAACGGGGGCATCCGACGCTCTAGCCGGAGAGTCTGGGACTTCATGGGGGTGTGTAGAGCGAGAGGTATGCAAAAGCCCGTATTGGTGCAGAAATTCATCCCTCAACAAGAATTTTACACTTCTTTCTTCCGCGGCCACGGAACTCAGTCTCTCAAAAACTTGCTTATGGCCTGGATCTCTGGATAAGGAAGGAAGCGCTAAAAATAAAAAAGAAGCGGATTTAACACTTAACAATTCAGTCTCGCAAAAGTCGGATAACAAGCGTAGTAAGAATGGTTAATCTTACTTCCTTCCCTCCATACAGCGTAAAACCCCGGGGGACAACGAACATAGAAAAATTGAGTCAAAAACCCATGAGCGCTGTCAGGAAGACCGATGATCAATCTAAGATTTCGAGCACTTCTCACGACAGTAATAGAGGGGTGATCTTTAGTCCTGGTGAAAGTGCATAGGAAGCAAATCTCGTCAAAGCTTGGGAATCGATCAAGCATCCTCCTAAACAGTACACACAACCCCATTAAAATGGCATAGCCATTGGGGTGTAATTGGGATGGGGCGATGGCCAATTGACGAAGAAGTTGTT
Organism: Allium cepa; assembly: GCA_030765085.1. Classification (NCBI taxonomy): domain Eukaryota; kingdom Viridiplantae; phylum Streptophyta; class Magnoliopsida; order Asparagales; family Amaryllidaceae; genus Allium; species Allium cepa. Next base: position 785,604,982 of record CM060937.1, on the reverse strand, counting down.
GGAAAAAGTCATTGAAAGGAGGAACGCCCCCACTCAGGCACATCTGTCGATTGACCGTCACAAAGCCAGGGGGTGCTATGTCAGCAGTTTTACTTCTCTTGGGAAGAATGGCATCTGATTCGGCAATGCCAAACTGAGCACACAACTGGCGAAAAACTTTGTATGATAGCGTGGTAGGGGCTCTTTCGGGAGGATTGACTAGTGGAGCTGGAATAACAGTTGCCCCTCCAGTCTGAACTGTTGTATCATCTTCCTGAGAAGTCATTCTGCACAAGCAACTGGATATTCAAATGTGAAGGTGCACGTTTCCTAAAAGTGTGAACTGTCGTGCAGAACTAATAAAAATAACAAATAAATATAACTGGAATTAAACTAGTCGACGATTGATCGACTACAAAATTTTAGAACTTGTTAATCTAAAGTTCAAGCATAATATTAGTGCAGGCTGGTCAGTTTCAATTGACTATTTCAGTGTTGCTTTAATATTTTACTTGAAATTGATGAGTTGAAAGCACTTCGTTCACACAATTTATTTAAGTTAATTATCTGTTATTAACTAATCTGTCATTTGATGTGGGCAGTCGATGGCAGTATATTCGTCCCAACTTTCTGCAAATATTGCGTTTAACAGGTAATTAGCGTTAGAGATAATCTACAAAGAAATACAACAAAATTCAAGTCCAAATAGTTCAAAGTTCAAACAGCTCAATCAAAGTTGTCTCAGGCTTTCACAAGTCCTAGGTCGTCCAGCGACCTAGCATAGGTCGGAACCTTCTTAGGTCGCGCTGTGCAAAGTAAAGGATAAGGCATTTCAAACTCGTCCTGATGTTAACTCGGCCGCGACCTAAAGCATATGTCGCAAGAAAGATTAGGTCATGCAGTTCTTAGCTCGAGTAATTCCTAGCTCATGCAAAGTCCTAAGACGCGCGAATATTAGGTCGTTCAGCGACCTAGTGTAGGTCGAAACTATTCCTTAAGTCGCAAGGGTCTTTAGATCGCGAATTATCTTAAGTTGCTCAAATTCACCAGGTCGCTAACTTCCTCTCCACGCAATGCTTCACCAGACCCGGTAACCCGCTATCAACTACACAGAAGTCCATCATCCTATTCATGAAGTTCGTCATCTTCTCATACCACCAAATCACTCGGAAACCAATTCAACATATCTCCGATCTATCATAAATCTAACTGACTACTGTGCGTTCATGAATCACAACAACAACAGTAACCAGAGACGATCAAAAATCGATCACAACATGACTCAAAGTGAAGCACGACGCACAAAATTGGTCGGGGGTTCGGAGGTTAGAGTTCGTGGTTCAATGGTGATCATGGAATGGATAAAGATCGAAGATACTTACGTAATTTGATAATAAGGACGAATCGCTGAATGATTAACTTGAATTCGTCTTTAAAATCGTAGGATTCTATTAATGGCGGCGCAGGAAATTGAAGCAGGCGAGTAAGGAGGGAGTAGCGACCTAACAAATTTATATGGGGCTGAAAGAAGAAGACGAGTAGACGCGCGCGTTAGTATATGTTTTAGGTCGCTCACGACCTAGCAAAATTAGGTCGAAGCACACGACCTATGACATAGGCCTCTACTTCGAGGGGCAAATGTTAACTCCTATTTCAGCCGCGACCTAAAACTCCGCGACATATAACTCAGCAGCCCAACGACCTAAGAGTACTTGACGACCTAATAGTCTCAACGACCTAATGACATAATTATCTTAGCGACCTAACGACCTAAAGGTGGGACGACCTAACTACAGAAAGTTCAACACGACCTAAAGACATGTACCGATCTAAAGTATGGAGCGACTTAAAAAGGATAACGACTTAACGACCTATAATAGGTCGCTTGCGACCTAAGAAGATGAAGTAAAATCCCTATGCCGCTTCACTTATACCATGATCTGCTAAGTCGACCACGACCTACTGCTTACTAGCTCGTTCCAGAGTTAAGTGCAATGCTATCCAACCATCTTCAGGAAAAAGCTTGCGACCTACGACCTATGATAGGTCGCTCGCGACCTATCACTACGAAGATAAATCTCAATACTGCTTCATTTATGCAGCCACCAGTTGGGTCGTTCACGACCTAGGACTTGCTTGCCAATGTGTCCAAACGAACAAGCACACCCCTATTGAGTCGCAACCCATGTCTTGTAGGTCAGCCACGACTTGCGACCTATCTTAGGTCAGTCACGACCTACGACCCAGCATGGGAATTCACTATAAATACAGCGGCACCTCCAACATTCAAAGGACTTTTGGGGGGATCATTTACTTCAAGGTATTGAGACTTCACTATCTTCAAGGCAATCTACACTCCATCGCTTCAAGCACACGCAAGACGCTTAGATCAACTTCACACAGGAATTTAACACATTCAATCATGGATTCGAAGAAATCTGTCACGACGAAGTTTTCCTTAGCTACTTGTTTTCTCAATTGAATTGGATTGTAATTGAAAGAGATTGTAATAAGTTGTAATCCGATCAGCAATAAAAAGGATTAAAGTGGACGTAGGCTTGATCATAAGCCGAACCACTATAAACCTTGTGCAAATTTACTGCATTTTCTGTTACTTATTGTTATCTCTTGATTGCCGTATTACGGGTGGTGCTTTCACATCGTTTTTACACACACCGGGGTGTTAGCGTCAGATTTTCACGTTAACATACTCTAACTTTAAACAAACACTAATTTAATTTGAAAATAATAACTTTATTAAAAAAAAACTATTTTTAAAACATTACAAACTAAGTTTGCAAATAATTATTTATTAAGAATCAATTTATAACTATAATTAAAATCATCATGTTATTAATTATTTTGGTTATTTATATTTGAAAATAATAGTTTTTATCTATTTTAATTAATTTATTAAGATGATTATCACATTTTAAATTCCTCGAAATTTCGGGATATCACATTCCTTCCACCTTAAAAGAATTTCGTCCCCGAAATTTAAAACAAAGATAATCCAATATACTATTTTATTTTACAATCCAAACATCCATATCAATCAAATACTACTAAATAAACAACAAATCATTCGAATAAATAATTTATTCGAACAAACAATTCATTCAAACCACCAATTTATTTGTATAAACAAATTATTCAAATCAAAAAATGATAGCTATCCGGACACAGATCTGGATAAACCTTCTTATAACTATCCAGAGTTTCTCAAGATAAACTCTGAAATCCTAGCTCCACAGAACCTTAATAAGCTAAACCACTAAGATCCAGAGCTTCCCCTTATTTGATCAAAAAATCTGGATCAAAAATCAGACCGCACTACAAACCATCTCAACTGCCATATCCTACTGAACTGCAAATCCCAATGCAAATGGATCATTCACGTACTTCCTCAGATGAGATACGTGAATAACAACATGAATTCCAGCTATCCAGACTGGCAATTCCATCCTGTAAACCACAATCACTAATCTCCTCAAGCACTCAGAAAAGGCCAATACATCCAGGTCAATTCCCCGTCTTTCCAAATCTGATAACCCCTTTAAAATCGGGATATTTTGACAAAGACTAAATTTCTCATCTCACAATCCAATTGTCTTTGCCTCTAGTCCATAAATCCTTTCTGACAATCCTGCACTGCTCTCAGCTCTTCTAGATAAACTCCACCTTCACTGATGCCTCTCGGATCAAAACTGGGCAAGAACCAGACGATCTCTCGACTCTACCCAACAAAATGGGAATCTACCAGATCTTTCAAGCAAAACTCCATAGGATGCCATCTATATACTCGCCTGATATAGAACCAGAACTCCATTAAGAACAAATGGTCTTTCCAAGACCCATCAGATCCAAAACACAGCCCTCATCACAATCTCTAGATTCTATTCAGCCTTCCTATTTGACCGTCGATCTGAGAATGATAGGCTGAACTCAAATTCAAACTTGAACCCAAAGCTGATCACAAATCTCCAAAATCTGCTGGAGCAAATAGGATCACAATTGCTAACAATCCGGACTGAATCATCTAGCATTTGGACAAACTCCTTCAAGAAAAACTCATCCAAAGATGCCGCAGTACGGGTTGCCTTGACCGGAACAAAATAGGTGCTCTTAATCAACCGGTCTTCAATTACCCATATTCCATTTCCCTCTTTGGTCCTTGGCAGACCGTCGATGAAATCCAAAGAAATCACTTCAAATCCTTCCGATGATCTTCAATGTTCCTTGATCATCAATCCCAAGACTGGAACTGACCATTCTTGACTCACAACGTCCGAGTAGACCTCCAACATACTCTTGCTATCCAGAATAGCTAGAATAGGCACACTAGTCAGCCTTGCCTTTAGATTCAAGAAAACCTCATCACACTCAGGCCTACTAAACTTAGTTCCTTCCCGAGTCACTTGGTTAAGTGTGAAGAAATCTTAGAATAGACTTGACAACTTCTGTAAAACTCTACCAAATCCAGAAAACTACAATTACTTCACTCTTGAATAGAAGTTACCTAGCTGAATCTACTGAAATACCTCCACTAGAAACAAAAGACCTCCTCAAAGAAAACTTGGATCTGCTTCTCCACTCTATCTCCTGATGAAGGCAAACTTCCAATACCTTGGAAACATCCGGGCAATCTTTATCCACTTCGATGAACTCTAAACCTTCTGGAGATGCCTCACTCCGAGCAAAAGATTGCTCAAAAGAACTCCGAAATCATTGCAAGACACTTTTTGCGATTCTTCTCAACTCAGCCTTCAAAGAAACAATCCTTATACTATCCATTCAATCCATATCCAGAATAAGATCAAACCCTTCGAGATCCAAAACCAATGGGTCACAAGAAAATTATAGGGAAGATAAGAAATCTTAAGCCACTACAGATCTTATCTAACTCAGTTATCCAATTATAGGATTAGATACAAGGATAGGATGGTCAACCAAACAAAGAGAAAGATAAAACATCTCTAGAACTCAAGTTGGAAATCCGAACAGATACCCAACAAATTTATATAGGAATATAATTATTTAAAAATTACGAATACGCACTCTCAAGATAGACACCACTCCAGAGCCTAGGTATTATCTCAACCTATGCTCTGATACCACTGTAACGACCCGCCCTTCATTCCACAGCATCATTAATAAGAAAGAAGGAGGTAGAAATAGAAGAGAAAGAAGAAAGAACTCAACAATATCAGAATCTCACAACGGAACGGAACAAAATATAATACATCAAAATAGAAATTACATAATCATTTACATCAAAGTTACACAGATACAATCAACCTTTCACATTTGACAGTTATAAGGTTCTGTCTATTTCATTTCAAATACAACAGACAAAGACTACAACACAACTCAGCACAGCGGAAATATAGATATAGCTACGTCTGGACTCCTGCTCCAAGCTTTCCAATATTCGTCAAGACAAAACCTGATCCCTTGGCTACTCATAAAAATTTGAGTACCCGAGAGTTTAAGAAAAAAACAAAATAAACTCCGAGTCAGACATGGGTCTGGTGTGAGTAAACGGTTTAAAGTTGCTTAACTTTTGAAAACCTTTGAAAACAAAAATGCATCACGTAAGACTTCCCACACATAAATACGGGTAAGTTTTTACCTTACGCTATCCAAAACATTTGATAGGAAATCCAGTGATATTATAATAGTGTCTAGGGTTTACAAGTAAAATACAGAAATAGCTGGAATGCTTACATCTCACGTTCAAACATAGTTGGGCACAATCAAAACGTACGGCACTTGTTGGAGATTGGATTCCATACAATGGCAGGGCTACTGGGGTACCGCCCGTCACAGTACGTGGCCTAGATCACCATACCGAGGAGTACTCCCACTCCCCTGCAACACAAGGCCGGACCCATTCCTTACTGAACACTTCCGAACAAGACAACCCCGCAGTTGGCTGCAGACCAACTGCCCACACAGCCGAATAAAAAGGGACATCTAGACAGGGGAAGCTCTTGTCCTACTTGGGCATGACCCACTTAACCTTGCTGCACCTCCCCTGTTTTAGCCATTCCCGGTTGATGAGGCTTGAGGCTACGATTACCTTTATAGAATACATCTATCTTAGAATGCTCATCGTCCACCTGACGATGTTATGAAAGCATTCAGTCCATACAAGTTCGTTCTGGGTTCGAACGAAACCGAAGGCATTATCTCGTTACATTCATTTTGGAATCACCCTCAGAGTTAACGACAATAACCCTTGCACTCTGAATATTCATCTTCACTTGAGATTCACGACCTATCGCTTAATTTGGATCGATGTGGTTTTCGGATATCCAAATATGGAAACCCGATCCCGGTCTCATCGAAATCCAAAACGCCATCTTTTAGGTCCAAGTTGTTTTAAAGTTTAAAACAATTCATTTCAATTCAATACTTGAATTCACACAGCATTTCATATAGATAAATATCACACATTTATCACTGATATATTTAATATCATATCACAAAATGGCATAACATATCATCCTATAAATATCATCCAAAAGATATCAACCAATACATATCGTCTAATAGATATCACCCAATAGGTATCATCCAATAGTTATCATTCAATAAGTATCATCCAATATAGATATTCTATACAATCAATTATCCATAAACAGGATTTATTAATCCAGGTTATAATTAGTTTAATCATCTTAAATTAAATTAATTACTTAAGAATTAATCCCCTAATCCTGCTTAAACAATCATTAAGTAAATACAACATTTAATTAATTAATTACTTCTTGATTATCCTTATCAATTAATCAATTAACCTTTATTCACAGATTAATTACTCTTTAATTCTCAACTAATAAACCTTAATTATTAATTGATCTTCTTTAAAAAATGTAATCAACCCTTAATTGCTTAATAATTGCTTAATTAACCTTTAATTAACTGGTTAATTATCCATTAACTATTAATTAATAAACTTAATTATTAATCAATATCTCTTAACTACGAATTAATTAATTTATAATTACTTTCATAATTAATTAATTAATCTTTAATTAACTAATTAATTATCTCTTAAATATTAATTAATAAAACTTAACTATTAATTAATAACCTTAATTACAAATTAATTAATCCTTAATCATTAGTTGATTAAACAGTTAATCAACCCTTATTTAACATTTGATTTATCTTAATCACCTTTGATTAATCCTTGATTAATCCTTAATTACCTTTGATTAATCCTTAATTAATTAATCTTTAATTATAGATTAATCATCTTTTAAGTATTAATTAACAAAACCCAATTATTATTTTATAAAACTTAATTACAAATTAAGTACATCTTAAATATTAATTAAAGTAACCTCTAATTACTTAAATTAACAACTCTCCAATCAAATCTTAATTACTTGATTAATTCATTCTTAATTACCCAATTACTCAATTAATTAACCTCTGATCATTAATTAACAATCTTTAGTTTAAATAATAACCCTTAATCTATTTATTAATTAAACCAATTAATTATTGTTGATTAATTACTTAATTAACCCTTTATAATTAAATAAATCAAATTAATTAATTATACTTAATTTCCACAATTATCTTAGTTTATCGCAAGTTATTAAACCTTTAATCATCTTAAGACAAGACATTATATCATTAATATCTTTATGAAAATTAACACTTAAAAACATTTTAACATTATAATTTATCTTCACTTAATTACATAATTAATTAAGTTTTTTTAAAATGAATAAATAAATAATTATTCACTCAATAAATTAAAGTTTAAGCTTAACTTCCAAAAAACTTAAAACATTATCAAGTAAGGGTTTTCAAAAACTAATTCAAGTTATATTCTAAAGCTTACCTTTCTAAAAAATTTAACTTACATTTTAAACTAATGTTTAAAAATGACTTTAAAATTTCATCTAACAAAATTTAATTTAAACATCTTTAAAACTTCGTAACCTATTGTTTAAGAAATACTTATTATATATAAAATAAGTTTATATAGAAGTTAAAACTAGATTTAACTTCAAATTTCAAAAAGATTTGTTTTTTTTAGGGTTACAAAATTAATTTCTTCACCGTTGACGCCATGGCGAACTTTACAGCGTCCAACTATTTTTCCCAGCCTCACCCTACTGTCCTCTACCACCAGACCAAACCTCAACCCCTGTAGACCCTTAGGCCATCAGCAGTTACACAAAAATTCAAATCCAGTCATCTCTAAAATGCTCATCCATTCTACTTCTAAAAATTTTGATTTTTATTTTAAAAATCTTCATTTTCAAAATAGATTCAAGTTATAAAATTAGATTATCAAATTCTAACATTTAATTTATCATGTTAATAAGAATTTCTACTATTATTTCTAGATACTAGTAATTTCCAATCCTAAAATGTTTGTTCATATTTTGTATCTTAGACTAAGTTTAAACTTAACTAATTTATTTGAAATACAAGGTTTATCAATGAACAGATAATAAGAATGGGAATTTAATCTAGCTTTTAAACCCTGTATCAAAACAGAGAAGAAACAAATATTTACAGACATGCACATTTATATCAAAACATATACTTCAGATTTCAAACAGAACTACCACTAAAATATTTATAAGCATGCATCAATAAAACTTAGAAATTTTACAAGCAACAGGTTATGATTTACACAAATTTTTAAGTTGATGTTTATTCACCAGATTTTTAAAAAAAGCAAAGACTTGTTTTATTTACTGTCTTCTCTCCATTTTTCAGATATTATTTCAACTGAATGTTCTTAAACCATTTTTAAAATTTAGATCCTACAAATGCAAACAACACTTGTTTGAATATCTGAGTCTAATAGGATTTAGAGGTTTAGATCTTGATTTTTGAAAATTTTAAAGTTGACCAGTTTCTTGTTTCAGGCATGCATACCCACATACATTCATAAATACAGGAATTCCACATAAGCATGCACAACAAAGCATCATTCACCATATATTTCACAAACAAACAAATATTAACTTACTTAGTTTTAAATTTAAAAAGGTTTACTCACAGAGTTTTAAAAAGCCGAGGCAGGAAGCTTTGAATGTTGCAGTAGAAAACAGTTTGAAGCTTGACAGGTTTGAAGCTGGAAAAACTTGGACTTGTTGATGCTTTTGAAAGCTGTGATGATTCAAACAATTGAAAACACCTTGATAATGTAAGATCTGATACTTCAAGCTTTGCATTATGAATGTTTACAGGCTTGAGAGGATTGCTTGACAAAAATCCTCAAGTTGTATTCAGATTTGAAATGGTTCGGGCTCTTGAATTTTTTTCAAAAATTTGAACATAGGTGGATATATTATTCTGAAGAGAAATACAGCTTGCATGCTTCATAACCTTTACTGAAGGCTTGTTTACAGATTTGAAAAGGAAGTTTTACAGTGTTTGTTTGAGGATAAAAACAATGTTACAAATTTTTGAACAGTTTCGAAAACAGTTTTACAAAACAGTTTACAAAATTTGAAATTGTTGCGGACCTGATTTAAATTGAGAAGATTATCACAGGTTTGCAATTATTTTGGTTTGAGAAGACTGCAAATTTTCACATGAGTGTACATTGATTTTAAAAGATTAAAAACAGAGGTGGATTTTTGGGTTTGAGGAGGATATGTTTTCAAGCTTGATCTGGTTTCAGATTTTAAAGCATTAGAAGTTCTGGTTTGGGAAAATAGATTTCAGGTTTTTGCAAAAGAAATAAGAAAAAGAGATGAGAAAAAGAAGAGTTGAGTTTATATAATGTGATTTAGGATCTTTTTAGGAATTTAAAGAAAATAAAAATAAATTTTCCACCTGTCTCAAATTATAAACACTTATCATCATTCATAATTACTTAGCTTACATGTGTATTTTTAAGCTTTATTAACCTGCACTTGTAATATTTCATTTTTATTTATTTTTAAGAGATTTTTAAAAGCTTTAATATAAATTTTATAAATTAGTAAATACATATCTAAATAAATAAATGCTTTCTAAACTTTATAAAAATAAAATCTTTTAAAAAAATAAAGTATAAACCAATTATAATTTAAATAAAATCATATAAAATATTTTTAATCCATTTAAAATGTTAAAATAAACCTTTTGTATTTATTTTACAATTTTATAAACCTTTCTTAATAAATTCTTTTTAAGGAAATAAATCTTGTTTTAAAAAAAACTCATTCATATATTATTTTAAATCAAAATACTTTTAAGATATAAATATTCATTTAAATTCAAATTTAAATCTAAATTCAAATTCAATTTGAAATCAAATTTAATATAAATTCAAATTTATTCTAACTTTAAACAAACACTAATTTAATTTGAAAATAATAACTTTATTTTAAAAAAAAACTATTTTTAAAACATTACTAATTAAATTTGCAAATAATTATTTAATAAGAATCCATTTATAACTATAATTAAAATCATCATGTTATTAATTATTTTGGTTATTTATATTTGAAAATAACAGTTTTTATCCATTTTAATTAATTTATTAAGATGATTATCACATTTTAAATTCCTCGAAATTCCGGGATATCACATATATTGTATTTCTTTTCCGCTGCTGATGTCGATGTTGTTGTTGTACACTCTGATGATGCGATGTAATGAAATGTGATGTAATGTAATAACTGATATAGTTCTTTGTTTAAAGATTATTCATTTATTTATTATATGTTGTTCCGCTGCGAATTGTGAGATTCTGATGTTGTTCTGTTATTTCTTCTGTTCTGTCCTATCTTTTTCTATCTTCTTCTACTTTTTCTTTTTCTAAAACCCTAACGGTACAGTTTTTCGGCTTTCGATTGCTCGGCAGTTGATACAGTGGACGTATTGATGTCGGTTTTCGTCAACGAAAAATCGCAAACGTTACAATGATGAGTATGCAACAAAGTTTGTTACAATTTATGAATCAGTTTGGAGGGAATGCGACACCAAGAAATGAAGTTGCTTCCAACTGTCAGCATGATAGTCCTAGAGCTAGCTTGGGTGTTCAATTCAATGGTGCTATTGAATCTTCCACAAGAGATAGGCAATCTGTAGTCTTATTGTCAGAAGAGTTGAAAGAGGTTGCTAAGGGCCATCTTGGGACACAGAAAATATGCCACCATAGAGAGGCGATGAATGGGGAAAGAGTTATATGGGTGGAGAAAGTGTTTGATCTAGAAGCACCTATTTATGAAGCATCACAAAATGGTAATTACAAGCTATTTGATATAATAGATGGAGGTTTTGTTATTTGGCTTGAGTGTCGTGTTCCTTATTTGTAGGATCTAGAATTTATTTTGAAGTAATGTTAGAACTTGCAATATTTTGATTTCATACTCTTTAATTATGTATGATGAACTTGTGAAATTGCGAATCTTCCTTTAATTTGTTGTCAAATATTTGTGGAATTTAAGTTGTATGTTTGGATGCGTAATTGCATATTGTTATCGAAATTCTACAATTTTTGATATGTATGTACCTACTGTTTTATAATAGACAATTCTGTAGTGTAAATGCTAGTAAAAATGCAGCTCTACATGGTTTGGTAGCTGTATCGAACATATTTGTTACTAAAGACAAAATTTATAACGAGCATAGTTGTTACTATTGATGAAATTTGTAACGAACAAGTGCGTTACTATTGATGAAATTTGTAACGGAAAAGTTTGTCATAATTTAGAATGACAACCCCTTCTTCTACCTTAAAAGGGGAAACTAAGTAACGGAAAATACCCGTTACAAACCGATGCAACTAATAATAAACTTTTTCGTTACAAAAATTTAGATTTCTAATGACAAAGTCCGTTGGTAAGTGATATATCTAATAACGGGTAGAGGCCGTTATACCGCTCACGACTATATCTGTTATAAATTTCATACCTCACGCCTGTACCGCTCACGACTATATCTGTTATAAATTTCATTTGCAACGACTATATTCTTTACAATAACACCTTTTTGGTGTAGTGCCCGAAATCATAGATGTTCAAACTTGCTTCAAACAAAATTTCATCACCCAATATTGGATCGATCATCAGAAAATGGTGAAAATGCATATTTTGTTCAAATACGAACTACATTCAGAATACTCCACTAAAAATTACCATTTTTGTAACAACCCTGGGTTTTACCCCAGATTAGTTATCGTCATTAGACGATTAAAATTGTTGGATAATTGCTATTTGGAGTTTTGAAAAAAAAAAACGGTTGAAATTCTCTTAAAGTTTGTTAAAAGAGCTATACGGGATTTAAAAATTTATCCTCGGCCCACTTATTTTTCATGTCGCGATATTTACCAATACCTGGTCCTTCATTCATTGACCTCTCTTGGAAACCCTAAACCAAACGAACGAAAGAAAAAAAATGGCGGCTCCCTTTTTAGCGTTCATTCCTCATCTCGATAGCTAAGGCTGGATAAATCGAGGGCTTCGAATTTCCTTGCTCGAGTGGTTGATCATCTCTTGAGAGGCACGCGGCTGCTCCTTCCTCGTTCGTCCCTCTTTCACAAAAAAATAAGGGTTTTGATCGACTTCGTTATGCCATGGCTTCTTCTCTTCAATCTAGTTCGTGAGTTCGTTGAGAAAAAGGTGAGTAAATTTTTCTTACTCACATCTAATTCAATTATGCTCGGCAGTACGATTCTGTTTTGTCGTCAATGATTTTGGTCGGTCGTTTTGATTTTTGCTCAGATGTTGATTTCGTTCTTTAGGACGTTCATTTTCTTGGCTATCAGTGTTCGAATTCTTTTTCATTTGATGAGTTTTGATCTATTCGATCTGCATGATTATTACGGTGTTGATTTTGGGTTGTTCGGTTTTTACCATTTCTGTGTCATTGAACTAATTGACTTCGATCACTTGAATTTGTTTAAACTTGTACCTTGGTTATCTCGATTCTCTGACATTTTGAATGTGATTTTTGTTTGAAATCACCTACGGCCTTATTTTTGATTCGAAACGTAGGCACTGCCCTAACATTGATACTGTCGTTCCATGATTTGCTTTCTTATGCTGTTGTTGTATCATTTATTGGTTCATTTGATTTCATGGTTCGCGGTTGTGAACACTTGCTGGCTTTGGCTTATCTGTCTTTAGTTGTGAATTGAGTTGATATTTGGTCTTGACTCGACTTGGTATGGTCGCTGGTAGATGTCGTAGTGTTGCAGTCATTAACTAGTACCAATTGTTGTTTACTGGAGTCAGAGATTCATTACAGTCGTATTGAGAATGCTTTGTTTTATTTTCCCTGTCCACTGCTTCACTTGAAGTCTGGTATTTCCCAATTAACTATTTCAGTGTACATATGGAATTTTGAGTTTTTCTCTGCAACCATATCGCCATTGTATGGTTGCTATGCTTCATCAATTCAGTCAGGTCTAGATATATTTTATGCATTGATCTTAAGTTGTTTTCATGTGCATTTGTTGATATGTATACTGTGCACTAAGAATTTCCTTGAGACAATGTACTCGAGTGTGATCTGTGCATTTTGTCATACTATAGCTTGATTGCTCTGATTCTTGTATTTATTGAGGTGTCCAGGTTGCACGATGGTTGCTGCTTGGTTATTACTCCATGTTGCCTCGAACACTTATGTATATAGTGTTTCGTTGGCGACATTGGTTATCACAACGCTGATTTGATTGTGAACCTGCCTCCTGTTCCATGGTTTTGGCATTGTTGAGTCTTGTTCATCTGTGCAGCATTCTTTATATATATATATATATATATATATATATATCTGTGTGTGTGTGTGTGTGCACTACTGCATTATGTCTGGAGCTTGCTGCCTATGTTTATTTGAATTTGGTTGATGTTGGTTTTGGAATTTCTAGCTTCATTTCATTTTAGTTGGCCCCTGTGTCGAATTAACTATGGCCATTGCATTGTTGAAATTGAGTTGTACAGTCCAATTCAATTCACTATTGCATACATGTTGACTTCGTATATTTTGCCACTGATTGTTATTCGTGCATCCAGATGTGCATTCGTACATGAAGTACTTGTCGACTTTACTTGCTGTCTGGTTGACATGTATGGACTGTCTAGTTTCTTTGCTTGCATCTGAGTTTTTGTTGCAGTCGTGCCCTTGCGATCTTGTGGTGGCTGCAGTTCTCGTTGCAGTTTTGCCCTTGCGATCTTGTGGTGGCTGCAGTTTAGATTCGGTCATGCATTGCACTGACCACTGTGTTCATATGTTTTGATTCACTGAGCTTGTATGTGATTCGTCACTGTAGTGGCGAGGCAGTACACACGTGCGTGTACTGCAGCCACACAGAATTGACGTTTTGAATTGATATTTCAATTACTTGAATTGTTTTGCATGTTCAATTCAATATTTTGAAATTGCATTTTTAATTGGTTTAGATTGACTATTTATTGTTGTCTAACTATCTTCTAGGTAATTAGATTATGAGTTTCTAATTATTTATTTAATAATTAGATTTTTTTGTTAATTGCCGTTTAGGCAATTCTATTGTTTTCTAAAATTATCTTCATTGATATTCCTTTCATCTATCTTCGTTGATAATTTGAATTTGCTGAATTGTTGTTTAACATTGTTAAGTGTCATATTTACCGTTATCTGATTTCTTATTAAAGGATTGGATAGACGAGATTATTTTGATTGTCGTCTATTTGTTATTTAATTATTATTGCTTCTTTGCATTAATAACTGAGTTTGAATTAGACTGACCCGTGTATTATTTTCTTTTGAATGTAATACTCGGGTCAGATCGAGTTATTACAGGTTGTAGATATCTTGCTTTGGGTTGCTGCTAGAGCTATGAAGTCTTTTCATACTTTTGGAGTAGTCATTGTATTAGTATAGGAAGATATGTATTCATGTATATTATTCACGATAATGTACTTGTGCATATAACTTCCTGAGTGGACAGTTGTAGTTGTATCATATGTACTGTATCACATGTATTGTAACAGACATCAGTTATTATATATGTGTCCTTTTTTTTATCTTTGATCCGCATTTATATTATCTGTGTTATTATTATAGCTATTGTCCTAAACTATTATGAACCATTGTAGTCGTTTTATACTGGAATTGGATATGTCGATGGGAGTAAATAAATAAGAGAAGAAAAATAAAAATATATACCACTCCTATCGAAATAACCAATACTAGTGTAAGGCCTAACTACGGATGGCCGCTCCTATCCAGCCTTATTCTTCGTGATAACAGACAGTATTTCTTTTAATACTCTTTGTTATTGTGAGCACAGAGGTGGGGCGTTACAGTTGGTATCAGAGCTTGGGGTTTATGGACATGATATAAAACATAAATTAGATGGAACATGTGTTACAACTATTTTTCGATGTATTTAGTTGTGTTTTGAGTCAAAACTAAAGTTTTTAAAATATGATGGAAATTTTTAAATATCTTTATTTAAAAATAAAGGTGAAATTGTGTTTGATGATTAAGTAATTTGTGTTCTGTTTATCAGAGTGCGCACCGAAAACAGTGAGACTGCTTCGCTGAGTACAGATGATAATTATTTTGATTTAAAAACCAAAATATGAAAATGAATTTAATCTCATTATGTTGTTTAACCAGCGGTTTTGATTTTTTAAAATCCTTGCTGGTTTTCTTTGATGCTAATCACATATCTGATTAGATTTTTGTTGTTTTAAAATATCATCATTGAAGATATAATAGAATGATTTCTTTGTTCATTTTGTAGTGTACGTGCAAATTTAAGTTGCACGTTACTGCATTAATTTTACGTTGAACCGATGTTTGGTTATGAAACGTTTTTTGTTGCCGTTAATTTATAATGGGATTTTTATACTGGTGCTAGATTTTTGAAGCACGGTGTTTTGTTGGCATTTTTAATGAATGAAAATTCATTGGTATTATAATTTGATGAGAATTATTTTAATGAGATTTTGACGTATAAAAATTACTGTCGCTTTGTCTTCAGTAACCGACAAATTTTAAAGTGGATTTTCAAGCGATGATCCCACAATGCTGATTTTGAGATCCGTTTCTACGGTGTTTTGAGAAGTGCAATTTCCTTTTCGAAATTTTCTACTGATGTTGCTGATTTGATCACGTGTTTATAAAAAGCGTTTAAAAAATAAAATTGTTTCCAAAATTTTTCATTTCACGCTTTCAAAAGAATGAGGAAGCAATTTAAACGATTCAGCAAAATCGAGGACTATGACCCCTTTTTTTGCTGATTCGCTTAACTCCGGACTTATCCATTTGAGAATGTAAAATGTTATTTTTGAATACACAATTTTGCACTTTCAAGGAAACGATGAAGAGAATCAAACGATTTAGTAAAACTCAAGGTATGGGACATGTGCGTTTGCTATTTCGGTTAATTCCGGACTCGTTAATTGAAACGTTTTGCTGTTTTGATGACTTTGATGATTTTGTGTGCTTTCGAGCCACTATGATGGACCTTCGGGTCATATGTTGGGCCTTCGGGTCATATGATGGACCTTCGGGTCAAATACCAGTACTAGACCTTCGGGCCACTCTGCGGAACTTCGGGTCATTTGTTGGGCGCCAAAATTATGATGAGTACTTTGTAGGCTTCGGCCATATGATGTTGCACATGCGGCGTAGCTTAGACTCGCCATATGATGGGATCAATCCACTTTTATGACGTTGTCTAATTAATTGTAGGTAATTAGATATTTGATGTTATGAGTTCTGATTATCGTTTTTGATAATTGGATATTTGTTAATTCTGATTATCGTTTTTATAATTAGATATTTGATATTTCTGATTATCGTTTTTGATAATCGGATATTTATTGTTTCTGATTATCGTTTTTGATAATCGGATATTTGTTGATTGTTGATTTTGATTATCATTTTTGATAATCGAATAATTGTTGTTTCTGATTATCGTTTTTGATAATCGGATATTTGTTGATTCGTTTTTGATAATCAAGTAATTGTTGTTTATGATTATCGTTTTTGATAATCAGATGTTTGTTGATTGTTGATTTTGATTATCATTTTTGATAATCGAATAATTGTTGTTTTTGATTATCGTTTTTGATAATCGAATATTTGTTGATTTTGATTATCGTTTTTGATAATCGATTAATTGTTGTTTCTGATTATCGTTTTTGATAATCGGATATTTTTTTATTTTGATTATCATTTTTGATAATCAAATAATTGTTGTTTCTGATTATCGTTTTTGATAATCGGATATTTGTTGATTTTGATTATCGTTTTTTATAATTGAATAATTGTTGTTTTTGATTATCGTTTTTGATAATCAGATACTTGTTGATTTGAGATTTGATTATCGATTGTGATAATTAAATATTTGTTGATTTGAGATTTGATTATCGATTGTGATAATTAAATATTTGTTAATTTGAGGTTTGATTATCGATTGTGATATTTAAATATTTGTTGATTTGAGATTTGATTATCGTTTTTGATGATTTGATATTTGTTGATTTGAGTTTTATGATTATCGTTTTGCATAATTAGATTTCGTTGTTTTCTAATTATCGTGTCGATAAATAGATATTGCTATTTTGTGATTTCTGTATTCTGATTATCTAATTGATAATTGATTATGGCGGATAATTGCATTTATCCAGTTTTGTTGTTTTCTGATTATCTATTTGATAGTTAGATTTGTTGAGAATTTGTGAATTTCTTTTATGAAATTAAAGGATTTCTTTAGTGTTGTATTCTCGACTTTTATTTTTCTAGCTTAACCATTTTATGTTAAAAAAATAATTGTTATTGACGACCTTAATTATGAAAATTGCAGGGACGTAATTTTTATAAGGAGGGGAGTCTGTAACAACCCGTGTTTTTACCCCAGATTAGTTATCGTCATTAGACG
This sequence comes from Allium cepa, assembly GCA_030765085.1. Lineage (NCBI taxonomy): Eukaryota > Viridiplantae > Streptophyta > Magnoliopsida > Asparagales > Amaryllidaceae > Allium > Allium cepa. The sequence continues at coordinate 785,587,155 of CM060937.1, read as the reverse complement.
ATTAAAATTGTAGGACAATTGCTATTTGGAGTTTTAAAAAAAAAACGGTTGAAATTCTCTTAAAGTTTTTTAAAAGAGTTATACGGGCTTTAAAAATTTATCCTCGGCCCACTTATTTTTCATGCTGTGATATTTATCAATACCCGGTTCTTCATTCATTGACCTCTGTCGGAAACCCTAAACCAAACGAGCGAAAGAAAAAGAAAATGGCGGCTCCCTTTTTAGCGTTCGTTCCTCATCTCGATAGCTAGGGCTGGATAAATCGAAGGCTTCAAATTTCCTTGCTCGATTGGTTGATCATCTCTTGAGAGGCACGCGGCTGCTCCTTCCTCGTTCGTCCCTCTTTCATAAAAAAATAAGGGTTTCGATCGACTTTGTGATGCCACGGCTTCTTCTCTTCAATCGAGTTCGTGAGTTCGTCGAGAAAAAGGTGAGCAAATTTTTCTTACTCACATCTAATTCAACTATGCTCGGAAGTACGTTTCGGTTTTGTCGTCAATGATTTTGCTCGGTCGTTTTGATTTTTGCTCAGATGTTGATTTCGTTCTTTAGGAAGTTCATTTTCTTGGCTATCGGTGTTCGAATTCTTTTGCATTTGATGATTTTTGACCTATTCGATCTGCATGGTCATTACGGTGTTGATTTTGGGTTGTTCGGCTTTTACCATTTCTGTGGCATTGAACTGATTGACTTCGGTCACTTGAATTTGTTTAAACTTGTACCCTGGTTATCTCGATTCTCTGACATTTTGAATGTGATTTTTGTTTGAAATCACCTGCCGCCTTATTTTTGATTCAAAACTTTGGCACTGCCCGGACATTGATACTGTCGTTCCATGATTTGCTTGCTTATGTTGTTGCTGTATCATTTATTGGTTCACTTGATTTCATGGTTCGCGGTTGTGAACACTTGCTGGCTTCGGCATATCTGTCTTTAGTTGTGAATTGAGTCGATATTAGGTCTTGACTCGACTTGGTTTTGGTCACTGGTAGATGTTGTAGTGTTGCAGTCGTTAACTAGTACCAATTGTTGTTTATTGGAGTCAGAGATTCATTACAGTTGTATTGAGAATGCTTTGTTTTATTTTCCCTATCCACTGCTTCACTTGAAGTCTGGTATTTCCCAATTAACTATTTCAGTGTACATATGGAATTTTTTGAGTTTTTCTCTGCAACCATATCGCCATTGTATGGTTGCAATGCCTAAACACTTCAGCCAGGTCTGGATATATTTTATGCATTGATCTTAAGTTGTTTTCATGTGCATTTGTTGATATGCATACTATGCACTAAGAATTTCCTTGAGACAATGTACTCGAATGTGATCTGTGCATTTTGTCATACTATAGCTTGATTGCTCTGATTCTTGTATTTATTGATATGTCTAGGTTGCACGATAGTTACTGCTTGGTCATTGTTCCATGTTGCCTCGAACAATTATGTATATAGTGTTTCGTTGGCGACATTGGTTATCACAAGTCTGATTTGACTGTGAACCTGCCTCCTGTTCCATGGTTTTCGCATTGTTGAGTCTTGTTCATCTATGCAGCATGCTTATATATATATATATATATATATATATATATATATATATATATATATGTATATGTATATGTATATGTATGTATATGTATATATATATGCACTGCTGCATTCTGTCTGGAGCTTGTTGCCTATGTTTATTTGAACTTGGTTGATGTTGGTTTTGGAATTTCTAGTTTTATTTTATTTTAGTTGGCCCTTGTGTCGAATTAACTATGGCCATTGCATTGTTGAAATTGAGTTGTACAGTCCAATTCAATTCACTGTTGCATACATGTTGACTTCATATATTTTGCCATTGAGTGTTATTCATGCATCCAGATGTGCATTCGTACATGAAGTACTTGTCGACTTTACTTGCTGTCTTGTTGACATGTATGGACTGTCTAGTTTCTTGGCTTGCATCTGAGTTTTTGTTGCAGTCTTTCCCTTGCGATCTTGTGGTGGCTGCAGCTCGGATTAGGTCATGCATTGCACTGACCACTGTGTTCATTTGTTTTGATTCATTGAGCTTGTATGTGATTCGTCACTATAGTGGCGAGGCAGTACACGCGTGCGTGTGCTGCAGCCACAGAGAATTGACGTTTTGAATTGATATTTCAATTACTTGAATTGTTTTGCGTGTTCAATTCAATATTTTGAAATTGCGTTTTTAATTGGTTTAAATTGACTGTTTATTGTTGTCTAATTATCTTCTAGGTAATTAGATTATGAGTTTCTAATTATTATTTTAATAATTAGATTTTGTTGTTAATTGCCGTTTAGGCAATTCTGTTGTTTTCTAAAATTATCTTCATTGATATTCCTTTCATTTATCTTCGTTGATAATTTGAATTTGCTGAATTGTTGTTTAACTCTGTTAAGTGTCATATTTACCGTTATACGATTTCTTATTAAAGGGTTGGATAGACGAGATTATTTTGACTGTCGTCTATTTGTTATTTAATTATTATTGCTTCTGTGCATTAATAACTGAGTTTGAATTAGACTGACCCGTGTATTATTTTCTTTTGAACGTAATATTCGGGTCAGACCAAGTTATTACAGGTTGTAGATATCTTGCTTTGGGTTGCTGCTAGAGCTATGAAGTCTTTTCATATTTTTGGAGTAGTCATTGTATTAGTATAGGAAGATATGTATTCATGTATATTATTCACGATAATGTACTTGTGCATATAACTTCCTGAGTAGACAGTTGTAGTTGTGCCATATGTACTGTATCACATGTATTGTAACTGACATCAGTTATTATATATATATGAGACTTTTTGTTTATCTGTGTTCCGCATTTATATTATCTGTATTATTATTATACCTATTGTCCTAAACTATTATGAACCATCGTGGTTCGTTTTATACTGGAATTGGGTATGTCGATGGGAGTAAATGAATAAGAGAAGAAAAATAAAAATATATACCACTCCTACCGAAATAACCATTACTAGTGTAAGGCCTAACTACGGATGGCCGCTCCTATCCAGCCTTATTCTTCATGATAACAGACAGTATTTCTTTTAATACTCTTTGTTATTGTGAGCATAGAGGTGGGGCGTCACAATTTTTGTTTTAAAAGTCTTGTTTTTGAATGTTGATTCAAGCTATATAATCGAATTAATATTTTACGATATTCGAATTTATCCTAAAATTAACTTTTTACTGTAAAATTGAATTTTACGGAGTCACAACTTCATTATTAAGCTTTAACAAAAATTTAGATCATAATTTATGTTTCAAACTAACTTATTTATTTGAAGATCAAGGCCTATCAGAGACTAATGAAGACGAAGTTTAAATTTTTTTTATCTTGATTGAACTCTGGACTTTAAAAAAAATAAAGATGACATATTCATACACAGCACATATATAAATGAAACATACACAGATATATTCATTTATATATAATCATATAACACAATATCATCTAGAATTCACATATTCCAGCATTCATTACTTTGAACTTTTAAGTTAAATGTTTACTCACATGAAAATTTTATAAACAGAGAGTTGTTTTGGTTTTGAGAGCCCAAAGTTTTGAACTTCCTGTTTTTGTTCAGCAGATTTGTTTTTGAGTTTATAAATGTAGTGACACTTATATTTTTTTTCTTTCCTCTGATTTTCTATGTTATGTTTGAATGAGCAAGACAAATATGGATGTGTATATATAAAGGAAATAGTTTGTACAGGTAGGTGTTATCTGGTTTAGTTAGTTTCTCGTCTCTGTTTTTTTATTTGATCAGATTTTCTTCCTGCCTCCATCTTTAACCAGGCAAAGTTTTTGTAGAAAAATGAAATGACTTATTTGTGCTTGAGAATATAGCATTTAATGCCATTGGTCCCATCTAAGTTTACGCACTTATGTTGTTTGATTTTTTTAGTATGTACATTTTTGTTTTATACATAGATATTTATTTAGCCTTGCATACAATTTTTTTTGTTATCTTGCTTACATAATTCACATGCAAATCTATGTGTATTTCATTATGGTTTATCTTACCTTATATATTTATGTTTAACACAAATTCTTGTTTTTTATATTTTATTATTATTTATTTATTTAAAGCTTAAACTATCAAATACTTTATTTATATCCATATATCTTTGTAATATTTAATATCAATGATATTTTATTTCTTTTGAAACTTTTCAAATCAAATTTCAAAAGTCCAAACAAGTTACCAAATTAAAATTAACAAATTTTGGGATGTTACAGATATCCCCCGTTAAGAAAATTTCGTCCTCGAAATTTGAAAGAGAGAGAAAAGCAAACAAAGAATATACGAATTTAGAAAGGGATAGAGAAATGGCTTACCAATTTAAGCCGAGATATCAACTCTGCAATTGGGATATGATTTATGCATATTATCTTCAGTTTCCCAAGTGTAGTCCTTTGGATTGCCGCTCCACTGAACTTTAACTAGTTTCACAACTTTGTTTCTCAATTGCTTTTCATCACGATCTACAATCTTTATCGATTCTCTTTTAACTGTTAAATTAGGAGTGATTTTGAGATCCTGCTGAGCAGCTTCTTCAATAATATTATCTGGATCGTGCACATACTTCCGAAGATTAGAAATGTGGAATACATCATGCACGCCGTTTAACCAGCTAGGCAACTGTACTCGATAGGCTAAAGAACCGATACTCTCCAGAATAGGAAAAGGACCAATATACCGTGGTGCCAGCTTACCGGTCTTCCCAAACCTCAATACTCCTCGCATTGGAGATACTTTAAGGAAGACAGAGTTTCTAATCTGGAATTCAAATCCCTTCTTCTGCGATCATAATAACTCTTTTGAGGACTTTGAGCTGACCTCAATTTCTTCCGTATAAAATCAACTTTCTCTGTGGCTTCTTTAATCATATCCATTCCAAGGACAAGTCTATCACATGCCTCAATCCAGCATGCGGGTGATCGACACGGATGACCATATAAAGCCTCAAAAGGAGCCATCACTATACTGGCCTAATAGCTATTGTTATATGAGAATTCGACCAGATGCAAATGTTCCTCCCAAGAACTACCAAAATAAAGTATACAAGCATGTAATAAGTCTTCTAAGATTCGGTTAATCCTCTTAGGCTGCCCATCAGATTATGCGTGATAAGCAGTGCTGAAATTCAGTTTTGTTCCCAATGCGTCTTGAAATGCCTCCTAAAATCTACTAGTGAAGATCGGATCACGATCACTCACTGTACTGCTAGGAATACCGTGGAGGCGGACAATTTCTTTCACATATAACTTGACTAAACTTGCTGCCGTGCGAGTAGATTTCACTGGCAAAAAGTGGGATGTCTTAGTCAAACGGTCCATAATGATCCAAATTACTTCATTACCTTTCGGAGTACGAGGCAATTGGTTGATCAAATCCATCGATACTTCATCCCATTTCCACTTGGGTACCTCTGAAGGCTGAAGTAAACCCTCCATTTTCTTTTGATCGCTTTTGATTTGTTGGCAAGTAGCACAACGACTCACATATATAGATATGTCCCTTTTCATTGTCTTTCTCCAGAAAGTTCTTATGATATCTCTATACATCTTGTTAAATCCTGGATGGATGCAAAGTTTAGATTTGTGACATTCATCTAAAACTTCACGTTTCAGATCAGGGATGTCCGGGACTCAGATTCTGCCTTTTAATCTTATAACTCCTCTACTATCCATCTCAAAACTAGTATCTTCCCCTGGCATATTATTTTATAAATTCCTCGAAGAAACTCATCTTCATACTGCTCACGAGCGATCCTCTTAAGAAGAGTAGGAGCGATAACAAGATGAGCAAGAATAGCATGCTTTCTACTCAAGCCATTGGCAACAACATGGCTTTTCCGAGCGTATATAGAATATCTAGGTCATAAGATGCCAGAAATTCCAACCAACGTTGTTGTCGCAGATTCAGATCTTTCTGGGTGAAGAGATATTTCAAAGATTTGTGGTCGGTGGATAATTCGAATTTTTCACCTAAAGAAAGAGAGTTCGTTAGGTATATTTATTAAGTTAAGTTAAATTCGTAAATTGTTAGGAAAGCTGAAAAGATTTTTACCCAGAAGATAATGTCGCCATATTTTCAAAGCGAAGATAATAGCTAAAAGTTTCGAATCATGGGTTGGGTAGTTTCGAATCATCGGTTGGGTAGTTTCTTTCATGAGGATGTAATTGTATACTCGCGTAGGCAAATACCTTCCCATTCTGCATTAATACCGTACCCAACCATCACCACAAGAGTCGGTATAAAAAGATAATCCCTGATTCCCTTTGATAATAGCGAGAACAGGAGCGGTGGTTAATCTCTTCTTCAATTCCTGAAAAGCTTCGTCACATTTCGGTGTCCAATTGAATTTTGCATTCTTCATCGTTAGCTTAGTCAACGGACTAGCTATCTTAGAAAAGTCCTGACCAAACATCCAATAATAACCTGCTAAACCCAAAAAGCTTCGAACTTCTTTTGGGGTATTGGGTTTCCTCCAATCAAGAATAGCAGAAATTTTTGCTAGGATCAACAGAAATTCCTTCTTCATTGACAATATGGCCGAGAAATTTGACTTCTTTGAACCAAAATTGGCATTTGCAAAATTTTGCGAATAGAATATTCTCCTTAATATCTCCAAAACGATTCTAAGATGTTCGGCATGCTCCTCTTCGGTCTTGGAATAGACCAAAATATCTTTAGTAAACACGAGCACAAATTTATTCAATACTTATCGGAATACACGAGTCATAAGATCTACGAAGTATGCTGGAGCATTGGTTAGCCCGAAAGGCATGACTAGCCATTCGTAGAACGTATTACGACCACTGAAAGCGGTCAAATGAACACAAATTTCGACGATTCGTAGTTGATGGAATCCCTAGGCTAGATCCATCTTCGAAAAGAAACGAGCACCGTGTAATTGATCAAACAGATCATCAATTCTGGGTAGAGGAAATTTTTTCTTGAGAGTTAGCTTATTGAGATCGTGGTAATCCACACACAATCTCAATGATCCATCCGATTTAGCAACAAACACAACGGCTGAACCCCATTCAGAAACACTAGGTCGAATTAACCCTTTATTTAGCAAATCATCAGTTTGCTTGACTAATTCAACCATTTCCCTGGGTGCCATCCTACGACATGCGTGAACGACAGGATGAGCATTAGGTACTAGGTCAATTCTGAATTCTATTTCTCGGTGTGGAGGTAAAGATTTCACTTCTTCGAACACGTCCAGAAAATCTCTAACAATGGTTATAGACTCCAGACTGGGTTCGGGATAACCCAAGTTATACATCAACCCTTCTCTTTTACGACTAGGATCCTTACAAGAAATCTCGATGAAATCTCCAAATTTAGTTTTAATCGAAATCAATCAATTATTACAATCCAATTTGGCTTCGTATTTTACAAGCCAATCCATTCCGAGTAAGACTTCAAACTCGTTAAAATCAAGGACAAAGAGACTGATAGGGAAATGGTAACAAGAATATGAGATAGGAACGTCTATACATCGAAGACAAAGGTTCGTGGGACCTCCAACTGGATTCTTTACGCATATTGGATCATCAACAAAATCGGGTTCAAGATTCAATTCATTAATAGCTTGCTGAGAGATAAAACTATGTGTAGTGCCCGTGTCAAACAGAACTCTAACAATGCTATCATAAATAGTGAGATTACCTTCCAGAACTCCATTCCCCTTTTCTGCTTTGGAAGATGCAGGTTGGTCTTTAACTGTGTACACCTTAGCATCTGAGCTTGCTTCATGACTGGGCAGTCTTTAACTTCGTGTCCCAATTTCTGACAAATAATAACATTTCATGGGTTTTGCTTGTACGGATTGGTTCCTCTTTGGCTTCTTGCAGCTGTTTGAATAGTGGCCTTTTTCTAGAAAATTGAAGCAAGTAACTTTCTCTGTCGTGCTTCCCTGATTGCTCTTCTTTTTCTCCTTACCTGCCATGGTTTCTTGCTTCAAAATTTCCTCTTCTTCCAATTTTGGTTGCTCGAATTTCCATTCTCCACCCTGGCTTCATGCATGTCAAGTGTAGCATATTTGTACCCCATATCAACCAAATCTGAAAAGGATTCTTTGACGTGGCCAGTCATCCTTTCGTGGAACTTCTTATTCATCCCATAATTGAAGCTTTCATTCTTCTTTAAAGGTGTGTTTACCAATTCTTTAACGACCCCACTTCCTACGCCCAGGAAGTAGTATCGTTATTAAGAAAGAAAAGGGTGAGAAAATAGAAAAGATAGAGAAGAAAGAACAACAACATCAGAATCTCTTAGCGGAACGAATAAAATATAATAATCACATAAATATTTACATAACATATATAACATCAATCAGAGTGATACATATAATACATCACATACTAGACAGTTATAAACACATGTCTAGTTAATACAACTCAATACACCATACATCACAGAGATACCACACAGCGGAACTATAGATATATATCTACAACGTTGAAGCCTCCTGCTCCATTGCTCCTCCACAATTCGTCAAAGCTAAACCTGAATCCCTTGGCTACCCGTAAAAATTTGGGTACCCGAGAGTTTATGAAAAAAACAAAAATAAACTTCGAGTCAGACATGGGTCTGGTATGAGTAACAGGTTAAAGTTGCTTAATTTTTGAAAAATCCTTTGAAAACAATAGGTATCACGTAAGACTTCCCACACATAAACATGGAAAAGTTTTTACCTTACGCTAACCAAAACATTTGATAGGAAATCCAGTGATATTATAATAGGTCTAGGGTTTTCAAGTAAATAGAAAATAGCCGAAATTGTTATATGATTAAATTCCAGCTACTAGCCACAAAAGTGGGTAATACAATCAAAACCGTAGGCACTTATTGGATTTTGGATTCCATACAATGGCAGGGCTACTGGGGTACCGCCCGTCACAATACGTGGCCTAGATCAACGTACCGAGGATCACTCCCGACCCCCTACAACACAAGGCCGGAACCATTCCTTACTGAACAGTCCCGAACAAGATAAACCCCGCATTTGGCTGCAGACCAACTGCCCACACAGCCGAATAAAACGGGACATCTAGACAGGGGAATATCCTTGTCCTGCTTGGGCATGACCCACCTAACCTCGCTGCACCTCCCCTGTTTTAGCCATTCCCGATTGATCAGGCTTGAGGTTACGATTACCTTTATAGAACATATTTCTTAGAATGCTCATCGTCCTCCTGACGATGTGTTGAAAGCATTCAATCCATACAAGTTCATTCCGGGTTCGAACGAAACCGAAGGCATCATCTCGTTACACTCGTTTTGGAATCACCCTCAGAGTTAACGACGACAACCCTTGCATTCTGAATTTTCATCTTCACTTCAGATTCACGACCTATCGTTAATTTGGAATCGATGTGGTTTTCGGATACTCCTAATGTGGAAAACCGACCCCGGTCTCATCGAAATCCAAAACGTGTCTTTTAGGGCCAAGTTGTCTATTTAGTCTTAACAGTCAATTCAATATTATCAATATGCACAGATAGATAATTCACATCTCATAATAGATAATCACATCATCGTAAACAGATAACTAATATCATCATCCAAACAGATAATTAAATATTATCGTACTTAAACCATACATCTATATCGCATAAATATTACTCATCTCATTTCTGAGATCACAATCAAACAATGAAATATCAATATCATCCATAAGCAATGATTTATGAATCACAATCTACAATTAATTTAAAATGAATTAAATTAACTACTTCCGTCTTTAATTAATTTAAAATAAATTAAATTAATTACTCATTCCATAAATCCTGCTCTCACAATCATTAATTAACTATAAATCAAATTAATTAATCATTCTCTAATTAAAAGAAGTAATTAGTCTTTAATTTATTTCTCAATTGAATTATTCTAAATCATTCATAATAGATTAACATTTAATTACTTCCCTATTAATTATTCCTTAATTAACAATTCTTAATTACATCATTAATTATATTAATTAATGATCTTCAATTTATATTAATTTACTTATTTGAATTAATTAAGTGATTAATCTGTACTTAACACAATTATTAATCACCCCTTGATTAATAACAAACCAGTAATTAACTACCCTTAATTACTTATTAACAAATTAATCATTCTATGATTAATTGTTCCCATAAATTAATCCCTTGATTAATTACAAAAGAAATTACTTACGTTACTCTACTTACAAATTATCTTGTATGAATTTCATCAAGTAATTATCTAATTACTTTTCCTAAGTAATTATACTTCATTAATTACACAAAGTAATTACACATATCAAATCATCAAATGATTTCTTAAATTAATTAATTAACTTAATTTAAATCTAATTATCCATTACTTATATATATTTACAAATTAATTATCTTTGATTTAAGTATACTTGACTGCATTCCAGTAGTTTTCCTTAATTCATTTGCAGAAATTAATCCTGAATAAATCCATTAATTAATTACATTTATCGATTTATTACCATTTAATTTCCTTGTTGATTTATTATTCTCAATTAAACCAATATCTAATCCCATCATTAATTATATTAATTAATGATTTCTAATTTACATTTTCATTTTCTAATTTATATTAAGAATACAAATCTTCAAATCACAAATATTAATCCTCTTGATTAATAACAAGAAGTAATTAATCATTCATAATTAATTACATCCCAATAACAAGCTTAATTAATCTCTTGATTAATTTCAAGTAATTATATTCTAATTACTTCCATTAACAACATCTTTCGGTTATTATCCATTAATTACTTCTCTAAGTAATTTAATTCCAAAATATCAGTTAATTAAACTAAATTAATTAACTCAAATCAATTTATACAATTAATAAATAATTAATTTCTTAAATACTTTTCAAATAAATAATTTACATTTAAACTATCACAATGATTATTATTGAATTAATTAATCAAATTAATTTATTAAAAATCAATCTCATCAGTTAATTATAAATAATCTAGTTAATGATCTTCATTAACCCTTATTTAGTTATTTTCTTCTAAAATAATTAACTTATATTAATCATCATTAATTATAAGTTTGATTAACCATTAAAATTTATTAATTTAAGTAAATATCTAATTTATGGTTCTTAGTCTCATATTAGTTAATTAATTCATTAATTAACTTTAATTACTACATTTAAACTATTAATTACTAAATTAACTAATATCCATCATTAATTATTCTTACCTAATTAGCTTATAGGTTAATGCATATAAAATTCTAAAACTACATGAATTAAAGTAAACCATCCTTATTATTGATTTTGTATTCAATTCCAATATGTTTAAAACATTTATTTCAATTTACTTTCTAACTAAAAACCAATTTGTCCTTAATAAAGTTTTAAAACTAATTTATTTTTCAAAACCCTTTGCAAGCTCACATGTTTAATTACAGTTAAAACTTATTTGAATAAATTTAAATTGTAAAACTTTATTTTGTCCCGAATCTAGAATTTTAAAATCCAAACTCTGGATTCCAATTTTGGAGTTAACTTGTCTAAAACTTCTCTTAACAATTTAGATTTCGTTTTTGAAATTCAACTCCCTTGAATATACTTAAGCACTAAGCACCTTTAAATTATTAAAATAATTTAAATTACGGAACTTTATTATTCCCAACTTTATTTTCAAAACTGACTTAAAGTTACCATTTAAACTTGTTTTTAAACTAGGTTTAATCTTTGATTTTAAATTTGAAAACAAAAGGTAAAAAAAACTGTTAAAAACCTATCACAGTTTTAAAACTGTACAACTACAGCCCGAGCACCCTTATGTTTACTTCGAGTAAACGTACAAGTTTCCCCGTGATGACCAACAAGCTACTTCGAGTTTTATTCCCTAGCGTGCGCGAATGAAAAAAAACACAAAACCTGGAAAAAAAACACTACCTCGCCTCCCCTTCCAAACCTGTCACTGCCACGTGCACGATGCTCCCACCACCGGAGGCCACCAAACTCCATTTACCACTTCGACCATCTCTCCCCTACCACCCCTACAGACCACGTGCCACTCGGTCGCCTGCAATGGCCGCGTCGATCAGAACTTCAAAGCACGGTAAAATTTAGGTTTAGGGACTTAATTCCTTTGCCGTCGATGCCACGGCCATCTGTCACGCTATCCACTATTTTTACTGACCTCAGCGCACACCCATCCACCTACAGACAAAGCTCCGACCACCCTAGTCCTTCTGGCCGTCCACAGTTGCACAAAAACCCAAATTCAGACAAACCCAAATTACACAATCATCCTAAAGCTTAAAATCCTGATTTGTATTTTAAAAATCCTCATTTCCAGTGAAGATTCAAGATAGATACTTGAATCAATGATCGGTGAAAGTTGAAATTTTGTAAATCTTAAGTTTGCTCAGTGATTTGGGTTACAAGGGAAAGTTTTAAGTTGTTTTTATCTTAGCTAAATTTTTAAACTTATTTCATAATGTTACAAACATCTTTTATTCAAATCTTAATTTCATTCATCAAACAGCAAAGGTGTAAATGATTTTTAAAAGTAAAGTTTTGTTACAGAGTACAAAGAGCAAGCATATACAACCTCTTCCAGTTTCACTTATACCCTGATGATTCTGTAAACATGCACATGCATATTCACCAATATAAGTATCTATTTCACCCAAAGTAAAGTCTCAGATTTTAACCATCAACTAGATTGAAATTTAAGTTATTAAATAAAAAGTTACTCCCTTGCATTTGTGAAAGAACAGAGGCTATCAATGCCCAAATATACAATGCAAACATGCATGTTTAAAGAAATTCTTAACACTGAATTATCACTATATATGTATAACAAGTATCATCCATCACAGAGCTTTACAAGCAACAGAAAATTATTTATTTAGTTTTTATTTAAAAAGTTACTCACAGATATGTGAATGAACATAAGCACTTTTGTTGAAGCAGGCTTGAAAACAACTGAAGCTTCATTTTTGCTTTGCTTCCTGAATTTTGTTTAAGTTTGAGATAGTTTTATTTCATATTTTAGTTTGTAATGAAGTTTATTTTAATTGTTACTTAGTTCGAACTGAATCAGGGAAGCTGGTTTATAGAAAAGAAAAGAAGACAGGGTTCATTATCATGTTTTATAGACTATGACAATATTTGCATAAAATCTTTTGTTTGTACAGATTTTTTTCCAGAGATATTTGTTAATGGTGGCTGATATGAATACTTTGTGTACTAGAAAGATTTTTACATTAGTGATTTTTTGTTTGTTTGCTTAAAGATATTTAATAATGTCTTCCTTCACAAGCTTCATATATACAGTTGTTTAATTTCTGTCTTTATTTTGTTTGTATAACATGTATATTCTTATTACTGTCATTTACTTTTAGATATTATTCTTTTGTTTTACTTAGTTTGGCCTGCACACATATAATTTTATTCATTAGCCTGCATACCATACAACCTACAACATAACTTACTATACTTTCCTTTCTTGACTAAGGTGGCTGAGATAAGATGTGTTATGGCTAGCATTTCATGCTTGCCTTGATATAAATACTTTTCATATTTATCAATATGGTTTTTACACATCTTACACATATATTATCAATATGGTTTGTACACATCTTACACATATATATGGGTACTGCCTTTTTTTGATCTCAGCCTACACACTTATCTAAATTGGTTTGTACTAAACTTGTATGTATAATTTGTTTGTAATTTAATTGTTGCATAGTTATTTATAGTGTATTCATTTTATATTTTACAATAAAATTTAACTTATGTATATTTGTTTTGTTGTTTGAAAACTAATTGAACTGTATGGTTGTTATGTTATTGTAATTTAACTAACGTACTACTTATATTTCTTTTCCAATTTATCTTGTATCTTGTATTTTTATATGTACATTTCATTCTATTAATTATAAAAACACATTTATAAAATTGAAATAATTAATAAAAGAAATTATCTTTTTAATATAAACTACTTATTTCATTTATGTATGTTAATGTATTGTTTGACAAAATTATATTAAAACTCATATATATTTTTAAATTCATATTTTAATCAAGCTATCCTAAAAAGAAAATAAAACAAATCTTTTTGTTAATAAATTTAAATTTGAACTTAAGTTAAACTAAGTATCATACTATTTAAGCAATTATCTTATGTATTTAAAACCCTGTATTTATTTATTTAACTTTGAAATGTTTATATTAAATAAATCATAATATTCACTAAAATGTATATTAGAATTTGAAACATAGTTTATTAGTTGAACTTTAAAACAAAATCTCATTTATTTGCAATGTATACAAATATAAACATTTATAAATAGAAAACAAACAATTAATTTTAACAGATATCATTTACCAGTTACATATTTATTAAAAGAAAAGTATCAATTCAAGTCTAATTAATAGAGATATATCAAATCAATTTAATATTTAATGCAGATTATTAAATTGATATTGCAAGAAAATTCTGGGTTGTCACATTCCTCCTCCCTTAAAAGAATTTCGTCCCCGAAATTTAAAAGCAAAGGTAATTTAATAATATATTTAAGATTTTAATTAATTTTAAATCATAAGCATATATCAATCACATGCTAACAACCATCACAACAAATCAACTCAATCAACAAAGCTAACTATCCATACAAAATTCTGGATAGAGCTCCCTAGAGCTTCCCAGTATAATACCAGAATACTCGATCTATAGAATCCAAACAGTCTATACTACTAATCAACAGAACTCCTTCGAATTAGAGAAAATTCATACAAAATGAAATCTCTGACTCCCAAATCCAAATTCCTTCGTCTCTTATCCACCAATTTCTTCTGATGATCCAGAGCTGCCTTCAACCTACTAATCAGCTCAACCTTCGCTGATAACTCCTAAAATAATCTGAATCCAAAAACAATCCAGAATCAACTAAAACCAAGAACACCACCTTTATTATCAGTAGAAAACAACTTCTCTATTCCAGAAAAGAAAAGCAAATGCACTCCCAACTGCTTCCGCTGCACAACTCTGATCTGGGTAGATGAAAATGTTGATGATACCCATAAACATAAACTGGACAACACATTACAAAAATACGATTCAACAGATCCAAAATAAAACCCAGAAGTTCCTCCAAAATCTGAGCCGCTTTACCAATTCCTCTCTCTAGAAACCATTCTATTACTAAGCTAAACCATCGGCACTACTTCTGAAATCCAGTCGATACCAAACTCAACTCCTCAGATGCTAAGGCAAACCACCGACCTCTTTAAAGATATTCAAGAAAATTTCTGCCATCCCAGAGAATACGTAACTATCGCAAGTCACTTTTGTGATCAACCCAGGCTAATATCCCAAGAAAAATGTTCTCTTCTTACCTATCTGGACATTTTAAACTTATCCAGCCAATCCATTGAAGAAATGGATTCACAAAACTGCTTCTGGACTTCACCTCTAGAGAACTGCTGACAGATGAACTCCTCGCGTGCCGGTAGAACAAGCTGCAACACTGCTACTGATGCCCAAAGATTCCTTAATCCAAAATTCCTCAGAAAACTCAGGCCTCAAAGCCAAACACAACATTCCGCTGAACTCAACCTTAGAATTAATGCAGACACACTTCCTTATCCAAAAATATTTGAGAACTACTTCGGAAACAATCCATCGCTACTGCATCTCAACACACAACCACTACTTCTTGAGTTACCAAGATAATATTCTAGCTTCTGCTCAACTCACATTTTACTCATCCAAACTTATACAACAAAAATGGACTCCACATCTTAACAGTTTCCTCAAGAGATTTTGTGCAATCCTTACACCACAAATTTACTCGAGACGGTATTAGGTCTACAGTATCGTCAAATATACTTCCAACCACAGGTAGTCGTGTTACACACACCACTACTCAATCTACCCTTATACTTATATTGGAAAACCCGAACAGGTAATCCAACAAATAGATGAAAATATATACATATATATCAAAATTACAAATACGCTCTCTCAGGAAAGAAATCACTCAAGAGCCTAGGTATTCACTCAACCTAGCGCTCTGATACCACTGTAACGACCCCACTTCCTACGCCCAGGAAGTAGCATCATTATTAAGAAAGAAAAGGGTGAGAATATAGAAAAGATAGAGAAGAAAGAACAACAACATCAGAATCTCACACCGGAACGAATAAAATATAATAATCACATAAGTATTTACATAACATATATAACATCAATCAGAGTGATACATATAATACATCACATACTAGACAGTTATAAACACCTGTCTAATAAATACAACTCAATACACCATACATCACAGAGATACCACACAGCGAAACTATAGATATGTATCTACAACGTTGAAGCCTCCTGCTCCATTGCTCCTCCAGAATTCGTCAAAGCTAAACCTGAATCCCTTGGCTACCCGTAAAAATTTGGGTACCCGAGAGTTTATGAAAAAAACAAAAATAAACTTCGGGTCAGACATGGGTCTGGTATGAGTAACAGGTTAAAGTTGCTTAATTTTTGAAAAATCCTTTGAAAACAAAATGCATCACGTAAGACTTCCCACACATAAACATGGAAAAGTTTTTACCTTACGCTAACCAAAACATTTGATAGGAAATCCAGTGATATTATAATAGGTCTAGGGTTTTCAAGTAAATAGAAAATAGCCGAAATTGTTACATGATTAAATTCCAGCTACTAGCCACAAAAGTGGGTAATACAATCAAAACTGTAGGCACTTATTGGATTTTGGATTCCATACAATGACAGGGCTACTGGGGTACCGCCCGTCATAGTACGTGGCCTAGATCAACGTACCGAGGATCACTCCCGACCCCCTGCAACACAAGGCCGGAACCATTCCTTACTGGACAGTCCCGAACAAGATAAACCCCGCAGTTGGCTGCAGACCAACTGCCCACACAGCCGAATAAAAAGGGACATCAAGACAGGGGAATATCCTTGTCCTGCTTGGGCATGACCCACCTAACCTTGCTGCACCTCCCCTGTTTTAGCCATTCACGGTTGATGAGGCTTGAGGTTACGATTACCTTTATAGAACATATTTCTTAGAATGCTCATCGTCCACCTGACGATGTGCTGAAAGCATTCAATCCATATAAGTTCGTTCCGGGTTCGAACGAAACCGAAGGCATCATCTCGTTACACTCGTTTTGGAATCACCCTCAGAGTTAACGACGATAACCCTTGCATTCTGAATTTTCATCTTCACTTCAGATTCATGACCTATCGTTAATTTGGAATCGATGTGGTTTTCGGATATTCCTAATGTGGAAAACCGATCCCGGTCTCATCGAAATCCAAAACGTGTCTTTTTGGGGCCAAGTTGCCTATTTAGTCTTAAAAGTCAATTCAATATTATCAATATGCACAGATAGATAATTCACATCTCATAATAGATAATCACATCATCATAAACAGATAACTAATATCATCATCCAAACAGATAATTAAATATTATCATACTTAAACCATACATCCATATCATATAAATATTACTCATCTCATTTCTGAGATCACAATCAAACAATGAAATATCAATATCATCCATAAGCAATGATTTATGAATCACAATCTACAATTAATTTAAAATGAATTAAATTAACTACTTCCATCATTGATTAATTTAAAATAAATTAAATTAATTACTCATTCCATAAATCCTGCTCTCACAATCATTAATTAACTATAAATCAAATTAATTAATCATTCTCTAATTACAAGAAGTAATTTAGTCTTTAATTTATTTCTCAATTGAATTATTCTAAATCATTCATAATAGATTAACATTTAATTACTTCCCTATTAATTATTCCTTAATTAACAATTCTTAATTACATCATTAATTATATTAATTAATGTTCTTCAATTTATATTAAATTACTTATTTGAATTAATTAAGTGATTAATCTGTACTTAACACGATTATTAATCACCCCTTGATTAATAACAAACCAGTAATTAACTACCCTTAATTACTTATTAACAAATTAATCATTCTATGATTAATTGTTCCCATAAATTAATCCCTTGATTAATTACAAAATAAATTACTTAAATTACTCTACTTACAAATTATCTTGTATGAATTTCATCAAGTAATTATCTAATTACTTTTCCTAAGTAATTATACTTCACTAATTACACAAAGTAATTACACATATCAAATCATCAAATGATTTCTTAAATTAATTAATTAACTTATTTTAAATCTTATTATCCATTACTTATATATATTTACAAATTAATTATCTTTGATTCAAGTATGCTTGACTGCATTCCAGTAGTTTTCCTTAATTCATTTACAGAAATTAATCTTGAATAAATCCATTAATTAATTACATTTATCGATTTATTGCCATTTAATTTCCTTGCTGATTTATTATTCTCAATTAAACCAATATCTAATCCCATCATTAATTATATTAATTAATGATTTCTAATTTACATTTCCATTTGCTAGTTTATATTAAGAATACAAATCTTCAAATCACAAATATTAATCCTCTTGATTAATAACAAATAGTAATTAATCATTCATAATTAATTACATCCCAATAACAAGCTTAATTAATCTCTTGATTAATTTCAAGTAATTATATTCTAATTACTTCCATTAACAGCATCTTTCAGTTATTATCCATTAATTACTTCTCTAAGTAATTTAATTCCAAAATATCAGTTAATTAAACTAAATTAATTAACTCAAATCAATTTATACAATTAATAAATAATTAATTTCTTAATTATTTTTCAAATAAATAATTTACATTTAAACTATCACAATGATTATTATTGAATTAATTAATCAAATTAATTTATTAAACATCAATCTCATCAGTTAATTATAAATAATCTAGTTAATGATCTTCATTAACCCTTATTTAGTTATTTTCTTCTAAAATAATTAACTTATATTAATCATCATTAATTATAAATTTGATTAACTATTAAAATTTATTAATTTAAGTAAATATCTAATTTATGGTTCTTAATCTCATATTAGGTAATTAATTCATTAATTAACTTTAATTACTACATTTAAACTATTAATTACTAAATTAACTAATATCCATCATTAACTATTCTTACCTAATTAGCTTATAGGTTAATGCATATAAAATTCTAAAACTTCATGAATTAAAGTAAAACATCCTTATTATTGATTTTGTATTCAATTCCAATATGTTTAAAACATTTATTTCAATTTACTTTCTAACTAAAAACCAATTTATCCTTAATAAAGTTTTAAAACTAATTTATTTTTCAAAACCCTTTGCAAACTCACATGTTAATTACAGTTAAAACTTATTTGAATAAATTTAAATTGTAAAACTTTATTTTGTCCCAAATCTAGAATTTTAAAATCCAAACTCTGGATTCCAATTTTGGAGTTAACTTGTCTAAAACTACTCTTAACAATTTGGATTTCATTTTTGAAATTCAACTCGCTTGAATATACTTAAGCACTAAGCACCTTTAAATTATTAAAATAATTTAAATTATGGAACTTTATTATTCCCAACTTTATTTTCAAAACTGACTTAAAGTCACCATTTAAACTTGTTTTTAAACTAGGTTTAATCTTTGATTTTAAATTTGAAAACAAAAGGTAAAAAAACTGTTAAAAACCTGTTACAGTTTTAAAACTGTACAACTACAACCCGAGCACCCTTATGTTTACTTCGAGTAAACGTACGAGTTTCCCCGTGATAACCAACAAGCTGCTTCGAGTTTTATTCTCAGGCGCACGCGAATGGAAAAAAAACACAAAACCTGGAAAAAAACACTACCTCGCCTCCCCTTCCAAACCTGTCACTGCCATGCGCACGATGCTCCCACCACCGGAGGCCACCAAACTCCGTTTACCACTTCGACCATCTCTCCCCTACCTCCCCTCCAGACCACGTGCCACTCGGTCGCCTGCAATGGCCGCGTCGATCAAAACTTCAAAGCACGGTACAATTTAGGTTTAGGAACTCAATTCCTTTGCGTCGACGCCACGGCCATCTGTCACACTATCCACTATTTTTACTGACCTCAGCGCACACTCATCCACCTACAGACAAAGCTCCGACCACCCTAGTCCTTCTGGCTGTCCACAGTTGCACAAAAACCCAAATTGAGACAAACCCAAATTACACAATCATCCTAAAGCTTAAAATCCTGATTTGTATTTTAAAAATCCTCATTTCCAGTGAAGATTCAAGATAGATACTTGAATCAATGATCGGTGAAAGTTGAAATTTTGTAAATCTTAAGTATGCTCAGTGATTTGGGTTACAAGGGAAAGTTTTAAGTTGTTTTTATCTTAGCTAAATTTTTAAACTTATTTCATAATGTTACAAACATCTTTTATTCAAATCTTAATTTCATTCATCAAACAGCAAAGGTGTAAATGATTTTTAAAAGTAAAGTTTTGTTTCCAGAGTACAGAGAGCAAGCATATACAACCTCTTCCAGTTTCACTTATACCCCAATGATTCTGTAAACATGCACAGGCATATTCACCAATATAAGTATCTATTTCACCCAAAGTAAAGTCTCAGATTTTAATCATCAACTAGATTGAAATTTAAGTTATTATATATAAAGTTACTCCCTTGCATTTGTGAAAGAACAGAGGCTATCAATGCCCAAATATACAATGCAAACATGCATGTTTAAAGAAATTCTTAACACTGAATTATCACTATATACGTATAACAAGTATCATCCATCACAGAGCTTTAAAAGCAACAGAAAATTATTTATTTAGTTTTTATTTAAAAAGTTACTCACAGATATGTGAATGAACAGAGGCACTTTTGTTGAAGCAGGCTTGAAAACAACTGAAACTTCATTTTTGCTTTGCTTCCTGAATTTTGTTTAAGTTTGAGATAGTTTTATTTCATATTTTAGTTTGTAATGAAGTTTATTTTAATTGTTACTTAGTTCGAACTGAATCAGGGAAGCTGGTTTATAGAAAAGAAAAGAAGACAGGGTTCATTATCATGTTTTATAGACTATGACAATATTTGCATAAAATCTTTTGTTTGTACAGATTTTTTTCCAGAGATATTTGTTAATGGTGGCTGATATGAATACTTTGTGTACTAGAAAGATTTTTACATTAGTGATTTTTTGTTTGTTTGCTTAAAGATATTTAATAATGTCTTCCTTCACAAGCTTCATATATACAGTTGTTTAATTTCTGTCTTTATTTTGTTTGTATAACATGTATATTCTTATTACTGTCATTTACTTCTAGATATTATTCTTTTGTTTTACTTAGTTTGGCCTGCACACATATAATTTTATTCATTAGCCTGCATACCATACAGCCTACAACATAACTTACTATACTTTGCTTTCTTGACTAAGGTGGCTGAGATAAGATGTGTTATGGCTAGCATTTAATGCTTGCCTTGATATAAATACTTTTCATATTTATCAATATGGTTTGTACACATCTTACACATATATATGGGTACTGCCTTTTTTTGATCTCAGCCTGCAAACGTATCTAAATTGGTTTGTACTAAACTTGTATGTATAATTTGTTTGTAATTTAATTGTTGAATAATTATTTATAGTGTATTCATTTTATATTTTACAATAAAATTTAACTTATTTATATTTGTTTTGTTGTTTGAAAACTAATTGAACTGTATAGTTGTTATGTTATTGTAATTTAACTAATGTACTACTTATATTTCTTTTCCAATTTATCTTGTATCTTTTATTTTTATATGTACATTTCATTCTATTAATATTATAAAAACACATTTATAAAATTGAAATAATTAATAAAAGAAATTATCTTTTTATTATAAACTACTTATTTCATTTGTGTATGTTAATGTTTTGTTTGACAAAATTATATTAAAACTCATATATATTTTTAAATTCATATTTTAATCAAGCTATCCTAAAAAGAAAATAAAACAAATCTTTTTGTTAATAAATTTAAATTTGAACTTAAGTTAAAATAAGTATCAAACTATTTAAGCAATTATCTTATGCATTTAAAACCCTGTATTTATTTATTTAACTTTGAAAAGTTTATATTAAATAAATCATAATATTCACTAAAATGTATATTAGAAATTGAAACATAGTTTATTAGTTGAACTTTAAAACAAAATCTCATCTATTTGCAATGTATACAAATATATACATTTATAAATAGAAAACAAACAATTAATTTTAACAGATATCATTTACCAATTACATATTTATTAAAAGAAAAGTATCAATTCAAGTCTAATTAATAAAGATATATGTTAACGCTAAAATTTGAACGCTAACACCCCGGTGTGTAAAGTGTAGTTGTGAAAGCACCACCCGGTGATTCGGGAACAGAGTATAAGCAGAAAACTGCAGAAAAAACAGTAAACAATAGCGATTTTATAGTGGTTCGGCTTAATAGTTTGCCTACGTCCACTTTGAATATCTTTATTGACGAATTCGTTACAAATTGATACAATTCTTCCAAAGTACAATACACTTTGAATTACTAAACACTTTGAACGAATCGCTTAAACTTCAATGTGAGTGAAAGTCTTCAAATCCGATCGGATGTATGAGATTCCTTCTTGAAGTTGTTGGTAGCGTTCTACGTGTCTTGAAAGCTTTGAGTGTCGAGTCGGTTTGGAATGCAGCAGAGTATCGGTGTTTGGAAAGAATGAGCCAAAAGTCCTTTGAACGTTGGAGGTGGTCGCGTATTTATAGGTGTGATTCTGGGCAGCAGTTTTTCGCTCAAGTCATGAGTCGTGACCGACTTTAGTTGAGTCACGGCCGACCTATAGAAGCAAATCCACGGTCTAGTAGAGTAAAGCCGACTTACCTGACTTCACGAAAGTCCAAAGTCGTAAACGAGTTATGGTGCCAGGTCATAAAATGATGAGGTATCTGATTCGCTTGCTTAGGTCGCGAACGACCTACCATAGGCCTTAGGTCGGTCTGCCTCATGAGTCGGCCAACATCTTTAAGGCATTAAGGTTATAACCCGGTGAGTCGCTGTCCCTGTTAAGTCGGCAACCAGTTGAGTCGTCACTCATTCTGAGTCGGTTCATAGGTTAGGTCGGCAACAAGCTAAGGCTGTTGAGTCGGAACTTCCTTTAAGCCTTAAGTCAGTCTGCTTCTCAAGTCCCTTAGGTCGGTATCCTTCTTAAACCTTATGCAGTTAGGTCGGTCTTCCATGCTAAGATACTAGGTCGGCATCCCTTTGTGCCTTGGGTCGGCAGAACTTGGGTCGCTAACTGTTTGATATGCTAGATCGGTGAGTCATGGCCGAGATGGAGTTAACATTTTCCCCTCGAAGTACACGCCTAATGGTTAGGTCGTGTGCTTCGATGTCCTTTGACTCGCCCGCCACTAGGTCGGTTGCGACCCAACAGTTATATCTGCCGCTTCAGGCATCCCTACTGTAAGGTATAAAACATCCATCTCCTTCTTTTTCATTACTTGTTCCCTTGCTCAATTCTGCCATTAAAATATTCTCAAGTTCCTGAAAGCGATTTCATTCCAACTGATCACCGATAATCTCTACCATTCATTACGTAAGTGATTTTACTCTTCTTTTGACCGTAGATTACCATTGATTCGTGAATTCTGTCGCTCGAACTCGAATTGCCTCCTTGTACGATGCTCCATCACGAATCCCATCACATTTATAGTTGATGAAGCCTAGGTTGCTCGATACGGCTTCAGATGATCGTTGATACAACTAAGATGGTTTATCACCATAGACTCGATGATCTCTGATGGCAGGGTATTGGACTTGTAACAATTTCGAATTGTTGTATTGGGTGATTCGATAACAGGAATGAAGGCTGTTGTTGATGAAATGGTTATCGGGTTAATGGGTTGAATGGAGTGAAATGTTGGTTCGGAGGCGACTCAGCAAATTCAGATGACCTAATTTTTCGGCCGACCTAAACTTTAAGAATTGAATCATGGCCGATTTAACACTTGGGGAAATTCCCACTTCTTCGAACCGGAGCCTTTCTCCTGATTACTCCTTCACGACCTAGAGGACTACCAATTTAAGGAACGAAGGAACTTAGCCTTAACTCACGAAGGATTTTTAAATCGTAGCCGACTTAATACTTAAGCTTTGGACGTGTTGTCATTTAGGAGCATAGAACCACTTTGGGTATTTGACTTGAACTGCCGAACTAAGTTGTTTGAATTTTGAACTGCCCCAACCCTAAACTTGCTTGATTCTCATTGTATTATTCCACAAAATGCATTGACTTATAAGCTGCCAACCTGCTGAAAATAACAAACAAAGAAAACCAAGGCGAAAATACTACCATTGACTGCCTACATCAGATGACAGATTAGTCGAGCAACTTAAATATATTGCATGAAATGCTTGTGAATCAATCAACTAAAGTTAAACATTAATGCAAAGTGTCAACAATCTGAATTGATTTGTTTGTATCAACATTATACTTGCATATTTAGGCTTAAAACAATAGTCCCTGGATTTCATAACTAACAAATGCTTGCTAGTTTTCATTCCAGTTATATTTGTTTATTGCTTTTTTAATTTTATACAACACCTCACACACATTTTAGGAAACATGCACCTTGATGTTTGAATATCCAGTTATTTATGTAGAATGACTTCCCGTCAAGAAGAAATGGCAGCTCAAGAGGAAGAAACTTTTCCGGTAGCTCTTCCTATAGAGGACCCTCCAGGGAGAAGCCCAACTATTCTAACCCCGAGAGCATATACTCAGCTGCGCAGTCGATTTGGTTTTACTGAAAGTGATGTCCTACTCCCTGAGCCAAGTGATACCGCCGACAGTCCTCCCCGTGGCTTTATTGCAATCAATCGTCAAATGTGTTTAAGCGGGGCGATCCCTCCTTTTAATGGCTTTCTCCGAATTCCTCTCCTTCGGTTGTCGATCTCTCCGTCCCAACTTCATCCTAATGGTTATGCCATCTTGATGGGGTTGTGTGTTTTGTTCAGAAGAACTTTTGATCGCTTACCAAGTTTTGAAGAAATTCGTTACTTATGCTCGTTTGCAAAGAGTAGAGATCATCCTTCCCTTATAATTGTGAGGAGTGCTAGAAACCGCAAACTTATTTCTGATCTTACCGAAAGCGTTGATGGATCTTTGAACCAATTTTTCTTTGCCCGCTGCCCCCCAGGGTTTTATGCCGATTGGAGAGTAGGAAGTAAGATTACCTATCTCCATTTTTAAGCTTTCTCGAGATCCGAATTACCAATTGCTAATTTCATTCTTTGCTCTTTTCAGCACTTCCTCTTCCCTCTAGAGATCCGGTCCATAAGCAGACTTTTGACAGATTGAGTGCCGTGGCCGTAGCAGAGAGAAGCATCAAGTTTTTGTTGAGGGATGAATTTTTGCACCAATACGGGCTTCTACATACTTCTCGTTCTGCACATCCTCATGAAATCCCAGACTCCCCGGCTAGAGCGTTGGATGCCCCAGTTTCTACAGACACATCCATACCAAAAGGACCTGCTCCCGATGCTTCGCTAGTGAAGTGCTCCACTTCTGTTGATGTTGCGGGGCCATCTAACGAACTTGCCCCAGTTATTGAGGAAGAAGAGCCTCAAGGATCTCCCCGACGTTCACAGAAATCTGGCGAAGAAGCCGAGAAAACTAGCCTTGTCAAGCAGAGCAGGGAGGATACTTTCGAAGGGCTGAACGACCTCTTTGCCACCTCGCAAGAGATCTTTAAAGATGATCCTATCACTACCGGGGTTTCTTCTTCAGTAGTCGAAGCGACTTCTATCCTGCAACAGACTCCGTCAACTCAAGAGTTGACGCTAACTATTACACCCACAACCACTCCTCAATTAAAGAGTGGTTCGTAGTTTGATGCGCGTAGTTTGCACATCACACACACTTAGAATTTTTTCGGCACTTTTATGCTTCTGACTTTTTGTACTTTAAAGACCTCTAAAACTTATCTCTTTTTATTTCAGATTCTCCGATGGGTCGCAGCAGCTCATACTATGATGACTTCCAGCGCTACGGGAGGCGTAGCCAATATGATTATAGGCGTTACCTCCCCTCTTACAGAGAATCCGATGAAGAAAGAGCCACCCGAAAGGCTCAAGAGAAGAGGGCTCAAGAGGAGCGTTATGAAAGAAGAGAGAGGGAGGAGCGCCACGATTCTTCGCAGAGAGGTGACGATTCCCATAAAAGAAAATCCCATGATGACCGAGGAAAAAGTCATATGGTTGAAGATTCGAGCAAGCGAGCCCGACATGGTGAGAAGCACACCTCTACAACTCCTGAAAAGTTTACTGCCCCCGCCTCGCTTGACATTCCTTCTGGCTCTCCCGCTCTTGGGAAAGCAGATATTCAAACAATAATTAGCAGGCCAAAATTCCAAGTTGGACCGGGCCCGACCACTTTGCAAAGTCGGTTTCCACAGTGGTGTCTGAAGGGAGTAAGGTTCGACCTTGACTTGGTCCCCATTGACAAGTCTGCCATGTTACGAAACCTCGATGCCGTCAAACTTGATATTGAGAGGATGTCAAACTGGCAAAAACTTGTTGACGAGCTCCAAAGGGTTAATCGTGCAAATATAGAGGCCATGCTCACTATGGAAAATGATAAAGCTGAATGGCAAAAGGTTCTTGAACAACACGATACTGAAATGAGGAGCATCGCTGCTTACAATGAAGAGCTTGAAGCAAAAGTTGAGGAGCTGAAACAGGAGCTTGCTACTTCCTCTACTTCTTATTCTCAAAAAGAAGAAGTGCTCCTAAAACAAGTGAGAGACGCTCATGCCAGCCAAAGAGACGTCGAAGACAGGCTCGAAGTGCAAAAAAGAGTAAGTGAGGGCTATATTGCTGATGTTGCAGAGCTTCGGGAGAAAACCAGCTCCCAAGAGGCGGAGATTCAAATGCTTAAGCTTCAACTTTCCCAAGCTGAAAGAGAGCGTGACGAGGCCGTTGCCGGCAAAATTGCAGATGAAGAATCCCATGAGGCGATGAAGACCAACATTATCTCTACATTATTTGACTTCTACCTGCACAGCGTCTTGGGGCGCGGTAGCCTCGCCTTTCTAGGCCCCAAGTATGAAATTACTCTGGCTGAAGTTTGGGAGGCTGCAATCGATATGCTTGGCGGTAAAGGCGCTGGCTACGCTGAGTCAGCTCTTGAGGAGCATTATCTTGATGATGATGCTCGCGCGGCTCTCGCCAAGGGGAGGGAACAGCTTGCGAAATTAAGGCCGAAACAGCGGCAGGAGAATATTCGGGAAAAACCATCTCAACTGTTCCAATTCAACCTTCTCCTTCAGCCGAAATTGACATTATCGGTTCTAGTTCTCATTCTCCATCCCCTACTAAAGTTACCACCAAGATCACAAGCATACACGGTGGAGATGAAGGCGACGAGGGTGCCGAGGCACAAGCTTACGAGGTTGATGTCAGAAAACCGACTTCTGCAGGTAACCCTACTGTTAATCTTGCCCAAGTAGACTGCTCATCTGTTTCTTACGAGCTTGATGAGCTTTTTGACTACTTCTTGAATCTCGACGAGCCATTATCACCTCTTTTTGCGGGAATTACTGATATTTTTGACTTTTCCTTTGTAGAGAAAGCGCCGAGCGTCATTCAAACTTCTTCACCGCCAGCTACTATTCCTCTGCCTTCACCAATCACTCCTACTCCTCATCCGGGATCACAGGAAGAAATAATAGGCGCCCTCCGAGGCTTGGATGACCCAGCTGCTTCGCAAGAGCAAAAGGATGAAGGACTTGAGGGAGGTGAGATATCTCCGGAGCGGACTCCTTCTGATGACATAACTCTGTCTAAACTTGTTACTCCAGGAAGCGAGTCTTCTTCAAAGAGGAGAAAGAAGCGCGGAACATCAAAAAGAAGGAGGAAGAGCATCATTGCTACTGAAGAGGAACCGGAAGTTGAACCAGTTGTTCCTCCCTCTCCTCCTTCCCTCACGCCTACAGATCGACCCAAAGAGTTAACCATCCGGCCGGGTGAAGGGTCCAAGGGTAGCAAGAAGAAATGAAGATTCCAGTTTTTAGCTTTTTGTTTTTTGCACGTACTGATCGGGGATTGTGCGGGTACCGGCCCCTGCTTTCTTTATCTCGAAACTTGTATCTGTAAGAAATTGTAATAGAATTGAATAAAATGATCCTTTATTTGTACAAACTCTTGTTTGAATTTGATAATGCATTTATTTTTTATTTTCGTACAAGTTTCTTTGCACGATATTGCAGTGAGCTTGTGGTATACTGTTCGAGCATAATTTTACCGATGTAGTTATACCATGTTGCCCCTATATCATAAGCTCGTTGCAATATTTTATATTTTGAGGGGACTTGTACTTTTATTTTGTAGAGAATAATTATTCCATACTTGGAGGAATATTATTTTGTTTAAAAACAGAGTACAACTTCCTCCAAATAAGTTTTTACGCTTCATCCTTCGAAGATATCACTTTCTTCTTTTGTGCATATACACATTTTACCAAGTGAATTCTTCTATGTGGTAAAGCGGGCATCCGAAAGGTACTTTAACTTCTTTTTTGAGGAAGAGAATTTTCCAGAATAGGTGGATCATTCTTCCTTTGAGAGTTAAAGTGTGCCTTTGAAGATGGCTTCTCTTTTTTTTTTACATGCCACAGTAAAGGGCTTTTTGATTTTTGCTTCTTTGAAAAGTTGCACCTCTGAGGAGGGCTTTTTCACGTTTCAACACTTGGAAGTTT
The DNA here is from genome assembly GCA_030765085.1 of Allium cepa. Lineage (NCBI taxonomy): Eukaryota > Viridiplantae > Streptophyta > Magnoliopsida > Asparagales > Amaryllidaceae > Allium > Allium cepa. The sequence goes on along the minus strand of CM060937.1, from coordinate 785,558,393 downwards.
TATTTCAATCTTGGTGAAACGTGTGCCTTCGAAGAGTTGCGTCTCCGAGGAGGACTTTGGTCTCTGAGGAGAGGCATTGAGTCTTCGTAGAGAAGCATTTTGCCTCCGAAGAGGACTTCGGTCTCTGAGGAGAAGCATTCGGTCTCCGTAGAGAAGCATTTTGCCTCCGAAGAGGACTTCATTCTCTGGGGAGAGGCATTCGGTCTCCGTAGAGAAGCATTTTGCCTCCGAAGAGGGCTTTGGTCTCTGGGGAGAGGCATTCGGTCTCCGTAGATAAGCATTTTGCCTCCGAAGAGGGCTTCGGTCTCTGGGGAGAGGCATTCGGTCTCCGTAGAGAAGCATTTTGCCTCCGAAGAGGGCTTCGGTCTCTGAGGAGAGGCATTTGGTCTCCGTAGAGAAGCATTTTGCCTCCGAAGAGGGCTTCGGTCTCTGAGGAGAAGCATTCAGTCTCCGTAGAGAAGCATTTTGCCTCCGAAGAGGACTTCGGTCTCTGAGGAGAAGCATTCGGTCTCGGTAGAGAAGCATTTTGCCTCCGAAGAGGACTTCGGTCTCTAAGGAGAAGCATTCGGTCTCCGTAGAGAAGCATTTTTCCTCCGAAGAGGACTTCGGTCTCTGAGGAGAGGCATTCGGTCACCGTAGAGAAGCATTTTGCCTCCGAAGAGGACTTCGGTCTCTCAGGAGAAGCATTAAGTCTCCGTAGAGAAGCATTTTGCCTCTGAAGAGGACTTCGGTCTCTGAGGAGAAGCATTCGGTCTCCGTAGAGAAGCATTTTGCCTCCGAAGAGGACTTCGGTCTCTGAGGAGAAGCATTCGGTCTCCGTAGAGAAGCATTTTGCCTCCGAAGAGGACTTCGGTCTCTGAGGAGAAGCATTCGGTCTCCGTAGAGAAGCACTTTGCCTCCGAAGAGGGCTTCAGTCTCTGAGGATACCTCTGGGGAGAGGCTTTTTGTTTGATTGTGCCTCTGGGAAGAGGTCTTTTTGTTTCTGCTCCTTTGGGGAGGCTTTTATTTTTTCCCTGTTCGTTGGGAAGCGGGCCTCCGAAGAGGGCTTTACTTTGTTTTGCATTTCAACTCTGGTGAAGTGGATCTCCGAAGAGCGGCTCTTACACTTCAACTCCTGGTGAAATGTGCCTCCGAAGAGGGCTTTATTTTGTTTGGCATTTCAACTCTGGTGAAGTGGGCCTCCGAAGAGGGGCTCCTACACTTCAACTCCTTGTGAAATGTGCCTCCGAAGAGGGCATTATTTGCCTGGAAGTTACTCTCTCATGGTTGGAGGGTCATGACTCCTCCAATCTTTTTTGTTGAGTAGAGAACTTTCTTTTTTGCGGCATATGCCTCGTTAGAAGTCTTTATCCTCCGAAGAGTTGTGCCTCCGAAGAGGGGTTGTGCCTCTGAAGAGGTCTTTTGCTGATTGATGATTGCCCGTGTCTCTTTGCCGTTGATTCATGTTGGCGATCCCCGTTGTCCTTTGCAAGTGTTATCGCTTTTTAGCTGCCAATGATTTCCCTTATCCAAAGAAGAATATTTCATAGTTAAGCAAGTTGGTGGTGGCAGACATAGGTTATTTAACTGGTTGTTTGTTTGCTCAAACATTTGCAGTTAGTTAGATATGGTCCACTTCCATCCACATCGCTCACTTTTGTTTGAAGCACTTCTTTTGTAGGATTTGAATATGGAATTTTTGAATGGCTCAGTGTTTGATTGTTGGATGATGTCAAGGATCACTCAGTCTTGTGACGGGTAAGCTTTGTTTTTATGGCCTGCATTATTAAATCGACATTTTAGTAACACAGTTAACGTATTTTATATGTCGAAATAAAACAAAGCGGTTTATAATAGCAAGGAACACAAGAGTTATAGTGGTTTAGCCAAAAACTGGGACTATATCCACTTTATAGCTTTTTGTTATTCGCTTGCTTTGTGATTGCTTTCAATAGAAGAATCATATATTTGTAATTCTTTTACAATATTTCAGCAAAGATTTCAAGTAAAGTATGAACGCAAATAGTTGTTGTTCCAAGTTCTTGGAATTGGTTCTTCTTTGACAGTTGTGAGTTTGATTGATTATATTAGCAACTTCTTGGTGCCATCTTTAAGCATGCATCATCTTCTTTTGTTGGCGGGTAGTTTTAACCAAAGAAATATACTCCAGCCAGATCACTATTTGTTTGCTTAGAGTACTTCTTATTTAGGATTCGACCCTGGAATTTTGTTGTTTAAAACTTGATTTTGAGTGCTACCAAGGGTTGTTTGGTATTGCCTGCAAATTTAGATCGACATTCTTAGTGATACTTTCAGAGTACTTTACATATCGAAATAAAATAAGCCACTTGTAATAATGGAGAAAACAAGACTTATAGTTTCTATTATTTATTTGCCCTGTTTTTGCAATAGCTTTTGATACAAGAATGATACATTCAGCACTTTTTTATAAATTTGTAACAAGGCGTTTAAGTAAAATATGCAAGCAATCGCTGTCCCAGGCTTTTAGGAATCGAATCTTCGGCATGAGAGGACTAGATGACAGCGTCTTTCAAAATTGAAATCTCCTTTCACTTTGAGGATTTCCTTGAGGCATGAGCATGTCTTCCTGTCTCATCCGATTTTTTCCTGCCGGATGAGGGCTTGCCGTGATGATACTGATAATAGGCCCTTCATCTCCCTGCGCTACAGTTCTTTTATATGAGCTGCATTGTTGAGCGGGAACTAGCTGCCCTGCAGAGGATGAGGAGAGGTCCTTTCTATCTTTCTTCACATACTGTTGCAGTTCATTCTGCTTCAGCAATTCTTCAATCTCTTTCTTTAACTGGCGACATTGGTTAGTATCATGGCCGGGCTGATTGTGAAATTGACAGAATTTTCCATTGCCTGGCGTACCCCTCCCCATCGGGTGTGGTTTGGGGTACATGACAACATCTTTTGTTGCCAAGAAGATATTCTCCGGAGTATCAGTCAAGGGAGTGAAGTCGGAGGATTTAAAGCGCCGAGCTTTTTTCGAGACTTTCTGCTTTCTCCTACCTTCATTCTCCTCTTTCTGTTCGATCATCTCCGGTATGTATTCCTCTTCATTGTGAGGACTCCAGGGATAGTCGTCGACTATTCTTTCAAAAGTTCGCCTTGACAAACGTTCGTGGATAGTTGGTCGTGGCCATGAACTTTCCGTTTGGGGGAATGTTCCAATGGTAATGCCAGTTGCCCGTTGAGGAGTATTCCATCCCTTCGAAACATGAGCCTCTTTGGCGATGGTTTTTATATCACTTTCTAGTCGTTGAACCTCCTCTTGCAATGCATTCATCTTCTCGAGTATCCTATTGCTCTGGGCTTCCATGTGTTGATATAATCCATATACCACGGCGTCTAGTTCAGCCCTTGTGACTCCAATACTAGAAGCTGTTTCACTTAGCGTGGGAAAAGCAATGGCATTGCTACAAGTACTTTCAAACCTCAAAAATTTACGTTTCCTTTCAGAAGTCATGATTTCTGTTAGACTTTTGGTTCGGAGAAGAATCTTTTCCACAAGCTTTTGTTGAGCAATGGCGGAAGTTTTCCTGAGTTCAGTTCTCAGTGAAAGCACCAAAAATGTTAACGCTAAAATTTGAACACTAACACCCCGGTGTGTAAAGTGTAGTTGTGAAAGCACCACCCGGTGATTCGGGAACAGAGTATAAGCAGAAAACTGCAGAAAAAACAGTAAACAACAGCGATTTTATACTGGTTCGGCTTAATAGTTTTCCTACGTCCACTTTCAATATCTTTATTGATAAATTCGTTACAGATTGATACAATTCTTCCCAAGTACAATACACTTTGAATTACTAAACACTTTGAACAAATCACTTAAACTTCAATGCGAGTGAAAGTTTTCCAATCCGTGTCGGATGTATGAGATTCCTTCTTGAAGTTGTTGGTAGCATTCTACGTGTCTTGAAAGCTTTGAGTGTCGAGTCGATTTGGAATGCAGCAGAGTATCGGTGTTTGGAAAGAATGAGCCAAAAGTCCTTTGAACGTTGGAGGTGGTCGCGTATTTATAGGTGTGATTCTGGGCAGCAGTTTTTCGCTCAAGTCATGAGTCGTGACCGACTTTAGTTGAGTCGCGGCCGACCTATAGAAGCAAATCCGCGGTCTTGTAGAGTTAAGCCGACTTACCTGACTTCACGCAAGTCCAAAGTCGTAAACGAGTTATGGGGCCAGGTCATAAAATGATGAGGTATCTGATTCGCTTGCTTAGGTCGCGAACGACCTACCATAGGCCTTAGGTCGGTCTTCCTCATGAGTCGGCCAACATCTTTAAGGCATTAAGGTTATAACCCGGTGAGTCGCTGTCCCTGTTAAGACGGCAACCAGTTGAGTCGTCACTCATTCTGAGTCGGTTCATAGGTTAGGTCGGCAACAAGCTAAGGCTGTTGAGTCGGAACTTCCTTTGAGCCTTAAGTCGGTCTGCTTCTCAAGTCCCTTAGGTCGGTATCCTTCTTAAACCTTATGCAGTTAGGTCGGTCTTCCATGCTAAGATACAAGGTCGGCATCCCTTTGTGCCTTGGGTCGGCAGAACTTGGTTCGCTAACTGTTTGATATGCTAGATCAGTGAGTCATGGCCGAGATGGAGTTAACAATATATCAAATCAATTTAATATTTAATGCAGATTATTAAATTGATATTGCTAGAAAATTCTGGGTTGTCACATTCCTCCTCCCTTAAAAGAATTTCGTCCCCGAAATTTAAAAGAAAAGGTAATTTAATAATATATTTAAGATTTTAATTACTTTTAAATCATAAGCATATATCAATCACATGCTAACAACCATCACAACCAATCAACTCAATCAACAAAGCTAACTATCCATACAAAATTTTGGATAGAGCTCCCTAGAGTTTCCCAGTATAATACCGGAATACTCGATCTATAGAATCCAAACAGTCTATACTACTAATCTACAGAACTCCTTCGAATTAGAGAAAATTCATACAAAATGAAATCTCTGACTCCCAAATCCAAATTCCTTCGTCTCTTATCCACCAATTTCTTCTGATGATCCAGAGCTGCCTTCAACCTACTGATCGGCTCAACCTTCGCTGATAACTCCTAAAATAATCTGAATCCAAAAACAATCCAGAATCAACTAAAACCAAGAACACCACCTTTATTATCAGTAGAAAACAACTTCTCTATTCCAGAAAAGGAAAACAAATGCACTCCAACTGCGTCCGCTGCACAACTCTGATCTGGGTAGATGAAAATGCTGATGATACCCATAAGCATTAACTGGACAACACATTACAAAAATATGATTCAACAGATCCAAAATAAAACTCAGAAGTTCCTCCAAAATCTGAGTCGCTTTACCAATTCCTCTCTCTAGAAACCATTCTATTACTAAGCTAAACCATCGGCACTACTTCTGAAATCCAGTCGATACCAAACTCAACTCCTCAGATGCTAAGGCAAACCACCGACCTCTTCAAAGATATTTAGGAAAATTTCTGCCATCCCAGAGAATACGTAACTATCGCAAGTCACTTTTGCGATCAACCCAGGCTAATATCCTAAGAAAACTGTTCTCTCCTTACCTATCTGGACAGTTTAAACTTATCCAGCCAATCCATTGAAGAAATGGATTCACAAAACTGCTTCTGAACTTCACCTCTAGAGAACTACTGACAGATGAACTCCTCGCGTGCCGGCAGAACAAGCTGCAACACTGCTACTGATGCCCAAAGATTCCTTAATCCAAAATTCCTCGGAAAACTCAGGCCTCAAAGCCAAACACAACATTACGCTGAAATCAACCTCAGAATTAATGCAGACACACTTCCTTATCCAAAAATCTTTGAGAACTACTTCGGAAACAATCCATCGCTACTGCATCTCAACACACAACCACTACTTCATGAGTTACCAAGATAATATTCTAGCTTCTGCTCAACTCACATTCTACTCATCCAAACTTATACAACAAAAAAGGACTCCACATCTTAACAGTTCCCTCAAGAGATTTTGTGCAATCCTTACACCACAAATTTACTCGAGACGGTATTAGGTCTACAGTCTCGTCAAATATACTTCCAACCACAAGTAGTCGTGTTACACACACCACTACTCAATCTACCCTTATACTTATATTGGAAAACCCGAACAGGTAATCCAACAAATAGATGAAAATATATATATATATATATATATATATATATATAAATTACAAATACGCTCTCTCAGGAAAGAAATCACTCAAGAGCCTAGGTATTCACTCAACCTAGCGCTCTGATGCCAATGTAACGACCCCACTTCCTATGCCCAGGAAGTAGTATCATTATTAAGAAAGAAAAGGGTGAGAAAATAGAAAAGATAGAGAAGAAAGAACAATAACATCAGAATCTCACAGCGGAACGAATAAATATAATAATCACATAAGTATTTACATAAAATATATAACATCAATCAGAGTGATACATATAATACATCACATACTAGAGAGTTGTAAACACCTGTCTAGTTAATACAACTCAATACACCATACATCACAGAGATACCACACAGCGGAAATATAGATATATATCTACAAAGTTGAAGCCTCCTACTCCATTGCTCCTCCAGAATTCGTCAAAGCTAAACCTGAATCCCTTGGCTACCCGTAAAAATTTGGGTACCCGAGAGTTTATGAAAAAAACAAAAATAAACTTTGGGTCAGACATGGGTCTGGTATGAGTAACAGGTTAAAGTTGCTTAATTTTTGAAAAATCCTTTGAAAACAAAAGGTATCACGTAAGACTTCCCACACATAAACATGGAAAAGTTGTTACCTTACGCTAACCAAAACATTTGATAGGAAATCCAGTGATATTATAATAGGCCTAGGGTTTTCAAGTAAATAGAAAATAGCCGAAATTGTTATGTGATTAAATTCCAGCTACTAGCCACGAAAGTAGGTAATACAATCAAAACCGTAGGCACTTATTGGATTTTGGATTCCATACAAGGGCAGGGCTACTGGGGTACCGCCCTTCACAGTACATGGCCTAGATCAACGTACCGAGGATCACTCCCGACACCCTGCAACACAAGGCCGGAACTATTCCTTACTGGATAGTCCCGAACAAGATAAACCCCGCAATTGGCTGCAGACCAACTGCCCACACAGCCAAATAAAAAGGGACATCTAGACAGGGGAATCTCCTTGTCCTGCTTGGGCATGACCCACCTAACCTTGCTGCACCTCCCCTGTTTTAGCCATTCCCGGTTGATGACGCTTGAGGCTACGATTACCTTTATAGAACAGATTTCTTAGAATGCTCATCGTCCGCCTGACAATGTGTTGAAAGCATTCAATCCATAAAAGTTCGTTCCGGGTTCGTACGAAACCGAAGGCATCATCTCGTTACACTCGTTTTGGAATCACCCTCAGAGTTAACGACGATAACCCTTGTATTCTGAATTTTCATCTTCACTTCAGATTCATGACCTATCGTTAATTTGGAATCGATGTGGTTTTCGGATATTCCTAATGTGGATAACCGATCCCGGTCTCATCGAAATCCAAAACATGTCTTTTAGGGCCAAGTTGTCTATTTAGTCTTAACAGTCAATTCAATATTATCAATATGCACAGATAGATAATTCACATCTCATAATAGATAATCACATCATCGTAAACAGATAACTAATATCATCATCCAAACAGATAATTAAATATTATCGTACTTAAACCATACATCCATATCACATAAATATTACTCATCTCATTTCTGAGATCACAATCAAACAATGAAATATCAATATCATCCATAAGCAATGATTTATGAATCACAATCTACAGTTAATTTAAAATGAATTAAATTAACTACTTCCATCTTTAATTAATTTAAAATAAATTAAATTAATTACTCATTCCATAAATCCTTCTCTCACAATCATTAATTAACTATAAATCAAATTAATTAATCATTCTCTAATTACAAGAAGTAATTTAGTCTTTTATTTATTTCTCAACTGAATTATTCTAAATCATTCATAATAGATTAACATTTAATTACTTCCCTATTAATTATTCCTTAATTAACAATTCTTAATTACATCATTAATTATATTAATTGATGATCTTCAATTTATATTAAATTACTTATTTGAATTAATTAAGTGATTAATCTGTACTTAGCACAATTATTAATCACCCCTTGATTAATAACAAACCAGTAATAAACTACCCTTAATTAATTATTAACAAATTAATCATTCTATGATTAATTGTTCCCATAAATTAATCCCTTGATTAATTACAAAAGAAATTACTTAAATTATTCTACTTACAAATTATCTTGTATGAATTTCATCAATTAATTATCTAATTACTTTTCCTAAGTAATTATACTTCATTAATTACACAAAGTAATTACACATATCAAATCATCAAATGATTTCTTAAATTAATTAATTAACTTAATTTAAATCTTATTATCCATTACTTATATATATTTACAAATTAATTATCTTTGATTTAAGTATACTTGACTGCATTCCAGTAGTTTTCCTTAATTCATTTACAGAAATTAATCTTGAATAAATCCATTAATTAATTACATTTATCGATTTATTACCATTTAATTTCCTTGTTGATTTATTATTCTCAATTAAGCCAATATCTAATCCCATCATTAATTATATTAATTAATGATTTCTAATTTACATTTTCATTTGTTAATTTATATTAAGAAAACAAATCTTCAAATCACAAATATTAATCCTCTTGATCAATAACAAACAGTAATTAATCATTCATAATTAATTACATCCCAATAACAAGCTTAATTAACCTCTTGATTAATTTCAAGTAATTATATTCTAATTACTTCCATTAACAACATCTTTCAGTTATTATCCATTAATTACTTCTCTAAGTAATTTAATTCCAAAATATCAGTTAATTAAACTAAATTAATTAACTCAAATCAATTTATACAATTAATAATTAATTAATTTCTTAATTAATTTTCAAATAAATAATTTACATTTAAACTATCACAATGATTATTATTGAATTAATTAATCAAATTAATTTATTAAAAATCAATCTCATCAGTTAATTATAAATAATCTAGTTAATGATCTTCATTAACCTTTATTTAGTTATGTTCTTCTAAAATAATTAACTTATATTAATCATCATTAATTATAAGTTTGATTAACCATTAAAATTTATTAATTTAAGTAAATATCTAATTTATGGTTCCTAGTCTCATATTAGTTAATTAATT